>JAPDPM010000015.1:14300000-20117500 GCA_032173925.1 Heritiera fomes
AATGGAACCCAGATCCTCCCTTTAAGCTTTCCTTTAACTATAAACAGGTGTTGCTCATACTCTTCCCGAGATTTAGAATTCACCACGATGTCATTGATAAAAGCGATGATGAACTTATCAAGATAGGGCTTAAAGACCTTGTTCATCAAACTCATGAACGTTACAGAGGCGTTAGTAAGCCCAAATGGCATAACCAGGAACTTATAGTGGCTGTACCGAGTTTTCAAAGCCATCTTAGGGACATTACTCTCCCGAATCTTCAACTAATGATATCCCGATCTCAAATCAATCTTAAAAAATACCTAGGCACTCTTAACTAATCAAACAAGTCATCTATCCGGGGAAGAGGATACTTATTCTTGATAGTAACCCTATTAAGCAACCAGTAGTCGATACATAGTCGTAGGCTGCCATCTTTCTTCTAGAAAAATAGAACTGGTGCACCCCAAGGAGAACTACTGGGACGGATAAAACCCTTGTCTAATAACTCCTAGAGCTATTTCTTGAGCTCATCAAGCTTTATCAATGCCATCTGATAAGAAGGTTTTGAAATAGGTTCGATACCAAGCACTAAATCAATGGCGAATTCGATCTCTTGATCATGTGAAAGTCTCGGTAACTTATTAGGAAACACATCTGGGAAATCCCTGACCACCAGGATCCGTGTAACTTCAACCGTCTCTTCTGCACATCCTCCACATAGGCTATAAACCCTTCAAAATCAAACAAATACTTAAGTTCTCAAATTCGAATCGAATGAAATTCAAGAAAATATTAATTTCATTCCAATACTGAAAGCTTTACAAAAAATTTTCAAGGTGGGAGAAAACTATGTACTTAGTGTAGCAATCTACAATAACATAATTCGTAGCTAACCAATGCATCCCTAAAATTACATCAAAGTCGTACATGTTTAACAAAACTAGATTAAGTATGGTTTCTTTTTTTCCTATTTTTAGTTTGCAATTTCTTTACATAACGTCAGTCATTTGAGATTCTTTAAAACGCGTGGTGATTTGCAGTGAATATCCTAAAGGTTTAGGTTTCACTGGAATTTTAACAACACATGCAGGTGATATGAACGAGTACATAGAACTTGGATCTATTAATGCAATTGTTGTAATATCAAAATTAGAAATCTTACCCTGTATGATATCAGAAGAGGTATTAGCAGTCTCCTTATCCAGGGAGTAAAACTGGCCCTAAGTCACCGTCTGATTGCCCTTCATTGCTGCTATCGCTCTCCTAGGTGAGGACGATATCGCCTTTTCCTGCTTAGCTACTAGAGCTACTGCTGCTACTAGGGTTGCTGGAGCTGCTGGCACTATCTCCTTGTCCTTATGGCAACCTCTGATCATATGACCTCGCTGTCTATATTTAAAACTTGCTCCTATAGCCCAATAACAGGGTCTGTCACCATGCGACCTCTTGCACTGCTTACACCTGGTCGCAGCGCCCTTCTGAGGAGTAGTGGATCTTCCGGTGCCAACTGATCTCATGGATCTATCTCCAGCAGATCTCTCTAATCATAATACCTGTAGGCCTTTTAGCCAGCCTAGTATCACCTCAATCATCTGATCCCTATCGAACAGGGCCAAACTATTTCTGATAGATATCTTCAAACCAGATACAAACCGTTCGATCTTGTGTTTCTCACTCCTAGCAATCTCCAGATGAAAGCGACTAAGAGCAGTGAATTTGGACTTGTATTAGTCCACTGCCATACTCCCCTACTTCAAATTCATAAATTCTGACTTTAACTTTATCTATGCGGTGCTGGGGATGTACTACTTATAAAATGCTTCAAGGAAAACCTCTCAGGTCACTATTGGGTATTTGGCTAATAACACTGTCTTGGTGGACTTCCACGAATACTCTACGTGCCTACCAATAAAAATGTGGCCAAACTGCTTTCTCTTTCTCAGAGCAGGTCATGTAATCAAATAGTTTTTCCACCTCGTTTATCCACTCTTCTACAGCCATCGGATCCTTCTCCTCTCTGAATTTCGACGGATCCAATTTCTTAAACTGCTGAATTAACTTAGCATTGCAACCCCTAATTGCAACTTGCCTCGGTTGCTTTCGAATCTGTGGCTGAGGCTACAGTGGAGGTTGTACCAGTTGTGGCTGTGGTGCAGGCTATGGCGCCAATGGTGGAGGTGGAGGCTATGCTGCTTCGAGTGCCAATGCTCTGTTAAAACTTACAATAAAGTTTGCTAGAACTCTTTCCAGCCTGAAAATTCTGGTATTCGAACTCTTAGGCTGTGGAGGGAGAGTTGGCTCCGGCATCAACTTTGGAGTATGCTCTGAGGAAGGCTGAATATGCCTAGGGCATCCCCTACACCATTCGGTACCTCCTCGCATATCTGACATACTGCACCATAATGGAATACACGAAAATAGATTTTCAATAATAAAATTAATTTATATATCCAGACAAGTACATATTACTTAGGATGTATCATAAGACATTGACAGATATCAAGCCAGCCTCGCTCTGATACTACCTTAACTTCACAGTCCGAGATATCATATATTTTACTAATTTCACATAAATAAATCACATACGGTTAGGCTAGTTTGCAGTGTCATCTTAATTTCAAAATAAAATTTATTAATTTTATACTAAACCCAAGATTCGAAATTCAACTTTACATAAACTAAATATAATTATTTACATCCTAAGTATAAGGTACATAAAAGTAGCACTGTACAAAAGTCTGAATACATAAAAGTAAATCTAGTATACCTCGATGAATTAGTAAAGTTGCTTGAGGAATACTGGGAATCAAGTCTTCTAGAAAAGTAGACCCAAACTCACTGCAAATAATCTGATAATGAAAAATAAAGGGGTGAGCTAACGTGTTCAGTAAGGTATACTTATACGAAAGTTGATATTACGTATTCTCTATGCAATTTAATAAATGGATTTCCTTACAAAATCATGAATTAAAATCTTAAAATTTAAATTAGATAAGCACGATCTAAGAGGAAGGATACTATAGTGGATTGGGTAACTAGAGGAGTATGGGAGGTACTTTAAAGTACCATACGTGTTTCGGTATCCAAGTCCACCATAGGAATTCATTAGTTATAATTAAATCACAAATTCAAATATAAATACAATAATTTGGGAAATAAAATATACATACATCAGAAATTAGACAATTTCTCTGTAAACATTATAAATTATATTCAAAACATCTTCTGACAGACGTTAAGCAAGTAGTTCTATAAAACCATTTTAATCAAATCATAACACATATCGAAACAAATAAATCAAAATCGAAAGTATATCAAATTTAAAAGTGCTTGGATATAAGTTAACCAGAGATTTACCACTCCAGTATAAATTTAGTGGAGACTAAGCTACACCCAATAGACAGATGCACTGTAGTAGATCTATGGCCATAATCAGGAGGCCATAGTGTGAGCACTAGCCAAGTGTAACCCATAGGAGCTAAAGACTGGGCTATAGTAGCATCAGAACGAAACGAAAATGCATGTACCTATAGGTAGCTATGGGACGAACAGTCCCAAAACATTTCCATAAATATTTCAGAGTTGTTTATGGAGATAAATTAAATAGAACATGCCTTAAATAAATTCATAAGAAATAAAACTCACAAAATCACATAATCAAATATTATTTCACAAAACATATTACCAAAACATTATTTAGCTTTTCAAATATTCAATATAAATTCCACAACGATAGAGAAATATTGTAACACGAAATTTTAGAATAAACTTTATAATTAATTAAGGCATATATTGAATTTGTGATTTAATTATATAAATTCATATCTACAAATTTAAATTCAAACCTATAAAATCAATTTTCTTATGTCAAAATGTATGCCAAAATGGTAGTTTTGAATAGCTTAGGCTAATTTAGCAAAATTTCGGCAGCATAACAATTTGTTTTAACCTAACCTTCCTGCACAAAATCCATTTTCAAAACCACAATTTCCGGTTTCTAATTTCAATCCAGAATATCAAATCCAATTTCACCTAACAACAATTTTATCAAATTCATGCAATGCAATATCCCTACGCTTCATACAAATATCTCTTACCTCTTAATTTATCAGTAGTCGCCTCGTTAGCATTAGTGGCACCTTCGGATTTCGAGGCTGCAATTTATCATTCAAACTTGATAAATTCACCATATTTTAACTAAAAGAATACTTAATAATTTAAATGCTAATGAATTGTTGTTGTAGCTCTAAATGCAGTCTAAATTCTACTAGTGCTAAAATTACAACTTTTGCTACAGAACTTCGTTTTCGATTCTGATCATGCCTACAGTCTCAAAATAATTAGTATATTTTTAGGACCTAAATTACATTGAAATGGACATGATTTCTTCTTCCCTTTCACAAAGTCGAATTGCTTCATCCTTCTTACACTTAATATTTCTTCAAATTAGGCTTACTGTTTAATCTAAACTTACTTATTTAATTTTTCTACATCATTCCCACATGTTATTCACATTAAATGGCATCAATTTCATGTTTGACTAGTGTGAGACCCAATTTTAGAATACTATACACCATATTTTCGTAAATCATTGATAGTGAAAATAAATTATTTAATGGAATTAAATGAATAAATGATTCATGAGATAGGAAAATTATTCATTGTACATAAAGAAAGAGAAATTTAATTAATGAATATATGATTAAATTTCTATTGGTGGGAAGTATATAAAAGAAATTGGAAACAAGTAAACCGTGTAGCAGAAAAATTCCTACTGCACACCATTTTCTGCCATATGATACATGACTGAACCTATTTTAATGCAATGTGAAAGATGTTTAATGGCAGAGAAATTAAAGTCAACATGGGATTTTTTTTTTGTATTGGTTGAAGAATAAGATAAGTAAGAAAATAAGCCAAGAAAACAAGAAGAAAGAAAAGAATCTCAACATCATTATTCTTATGGCTGCAGCTTTTATCTACAAATAAATGAATGAAGAATATTGTTACCATGCCATACCTTTTGCTACCATTTTTCTTCAACAATTAATGAGCTAAAGGACAAGGAAAGTGATGAGCAAAGAGATTGGAAGCTATAAGACTTATAGCGAGATATATAATTGATTAAGCCAAACAAATTTGTAACATATTCTTCTTCAAGATCGACTTTGCCGATCACTTTTGCTTTGTCTTAGTTTCATTTCTTCCTCGTTTACTTAGTAAGATTTCCTCTCTTGCTATCTAAGCATCTAGTTTTCCTTCATACACTCTTCCTTCACTCATAAAACACCAGAGAACCAAGGGAAAGGAGGACTGACGTGGGAAGTAACAACAAAGCTTTGAGCTGTGGTTGTTCGATCAAACAAAGGTAAAGATTTCAGCCACTGTTTTATGTAATTAAATCTTGGTTGATAGAATGATATGTTAAGTTGGTGGTGTATATATGAATATATATATATAGGTATTGCTCGGCATAAATACATGTAGTAATTTTGTATGATTGAATTTCCAAGTTATTGGTGGTGTTAATGATATGAATGTAGATTTATCATGAGGACAATATAGAAATGTAGGAGAGTTGGTCTTGCTAAATTAAGGTTAAACATGGTGTTTAATGATGTGAAAACATAAAATAAAGCATAAAAAAAATTGAAGATGTAAGGCTGGAACCGAAAACAAAGAAAAGAAAGAGTAAAGGAAAAGCCGAATGAAAATGTGAAAGGAGTAATTGCTGCTGGTCGAATGAAGAGAAGATGAGGTAAAAGTCAATAAAAGTTGGCAGGACAATGGCGTGGAAATGAAGAAGAAAGAAAGAAGGAAGACTAAGTTGTGAGAAAATGACTTAAGGAATAAATAGTCAACAATAGTGGCTAAGTGGAGTGAAACTTAGAGAGAAAGATGGGAATGGTGTGAAACGTAAAATAAGAAAGACAAGGAAAGCTAAAAATTAAATGAAAAAAAAGAGATAAATTGTTATGGCTAACCGAATGGGAGAAGCTCAAAATAATAGTAAAAAATGGGGGCTAGGTGACGTGAAAGAGAATAAAGAAAGAATGCATGAGGGACGTGAAATTAAGAGGGAAAGAAAGTGGCTGAGTGTGGAGTGTAAAAAGGAAAGAATAAAAGGCTGAAAATTGTGTTAATTTGTCAAGGTAAGAAAGTCAAATATGAAGGCTAAAGATAAGAAAAAGAATAAAACCATAACCTTGACTAGAACCTATTTTTACACAAGATGAATGTTGTGCTGCCGATTGTATAAGAAATAAAGGAAATAAAATATTAAATTTTATTTCTAAAATGATGGAAAATGTCAAGGAAGAAGGCAGCACATTTATATTGTGCATTGACTAAAAATGAAACAATATCCTTAATTATCTAAAGGCCGTTCGGCCATAGTGAAAAAGGAAGAAAGAATGGCATTGAGAGTAGCCATTTTTAGCTATGAGACTTACTTATATTATATTTTTGATATACATCATAGCTTAAAATAAAAAGGAAAATTAAGCTAATGAGTTGGTAAAATTATTTTGCAGCCGAAAAGTATGATTTTGGTAGACGCAACTGGGAAGCTCGGTTTCGTAAGACCAGGTAAGGGAGTAGTATGTGAAGTGAAATGCATGTCCTGTGGAGAACAATGTTATAAAAATATTGAGAAAATGATTTGGTTTGAGACATGCATTAGTTTGATAAATTGTTTTGAATTTGGGTGAGGCAAAGATAGGCGACCCCTTTTATAAAATTCTGGGCAAACCAACAGTAGGCGATCCCTTATTTTTTAAAGAAAATTATTTTATGGGCGACTCCCTAGTTCAATTCGGTGTGAGAGCCACGGCGGGTGATGTTAGTTCACCACATGAGCGAATGAAAACATGCGAGCTCAATCCACTGCGATGGGTGAGCCGTAATGGGCGAGCTGATAAGGGGCGAGCCGATTTAACTTGTGTTTTTCTCACACGAAAAATGGTGAAATTACTGGCTGTTTTTACTGTGTTTTGTAAACAAAAAATATAATACCTTTTTGGGAAACAATCATTTTAAAGAAATGATGAAATATGTGAAATATTCCTTAAGGGTTGTTTATGAGATATAAATTGATTTTTGAAACCGTAGGCCTCGAGTTTCATGCGTTACTATTCACGTGACTGATTAACCCGCCAAGTCATCAGAGGTCTCGAGGTCACCTAGCAAGTGTACCCGAGGACCACCTATAGATTATGCCCATAGATCTAGTTATGTCCCAGTGGGGACGATTATTGGGTTCCTTCGGGAACGATAATAGCGTGATTTAATTGTAGGGTGATGCCTAGTCTCCACTTACTGATTTTTGTTTACTGAAAGAATTTACTGAATCCTGTTTACTATACTATATTGTCAACTATTTAGCCAGTGATTTGAATATTGTATTGAAAAGATTGGTCACTATCCACTGTTTTCCTACTTAGTATGCTGTTGGGAAAAATAAACGTTTTGTGGTATATAGCTTTAGTTTTATTAAAGCAGCATACAACTCCTTTACTGAGCACATTGTTACTCACCTCTTATTTCCACTCCGCAGGTTGTTGATTTTGGATTAAGAGAATTACCTTCCATAGATTATCGACTTCTAGAGTTAGCAGATATTTGATATTGAAGGTATATGATTTTCTTTTATATATTCAGCAAATTTATACAGTACTACTTTGGTAAAATTATTTTGCAGTCGAGAAGTACGATTTTGGTAGATGCAATCGGGAAGCTTGGTTTCGTAAGACCAGATAAGGGAGTAGTATATGAAGTGAAATGCATGTCCTGTGGAGAAAAATGTTATAAAAATATTGAGAAAATGATTTGGTTTGAGACATGCATTAGTTTGATAAACTGTTTTGAATTTGGGTAAGCCAAAGATAGGCGACCCCTTTTATATAATTCTGGGCGAGCCAACAGTAGGCGATCTCTTATTTTTTAAAGAAAAATATTTTGTGGGCGACCCCCCAGTTCAACTCGGTGTGAGAGCCACAGTGGGTGATGTTAGTTCGCCACATGGGCGAATGAAAACATGCGAGCTCAATCCACTGCGATGGGCGAGCTATTAAGGGGTGAGCCAATTTAACTTGTGCTTTTCTCACACGAAAAATGGTGAAATTACTGGCTTTTTTTACTGTGTTTTGTAAACAAAAAATATAATACCTTTTTGGAAAGCAATCATTTTAAAGAAATGATGAAATACGTTAAATATTCCTTAAGGGTTCTTTATGAGATATAAATTGATTTTTGAGACTGAAGGTCCCGAGTTTCATGTGTTACTATTCACGTGGCTGATTGACCCGCCAAGTCATCAGAGGTATCGAGGTCACCTGGTAAGTGTACCCGAAGACCACCTATAGATTATGGACATAGATCTAGTTGTGTCCCAGTGGAGACGAGTACTGGGTTCCTTCGAGAACGATGATAGCATGATTTAATTGTAAGGTGATGCCTAGTTTCCACTTATTGATTTCTGTTTACTGAAAGAATTTACTAAATCCTATTTACTATACTATATTGTAAACTGTTTAGCCAGTTATTTGAATATTGTATTGAAAAGATTGGTCACTATCCACTGTTTTCCTACTTAGTATGCTGTTGGGAAAAATAAACGTTTTGTGGTATATAGCTTTGGTTTTATTAAAGCAGCATACAACTCCTTTATTGAGCACGTTGTCGCTCACCCCTTATTTCCACTCTACAGGTTGTTGATTTTGGATTAAGAGAATTACCTTCCAGAGATTATCGACTGCTAGAGTCAGCAGATATTCGATATCGAAGGTATATGATTTTCTTTTATATATTCAATGAATTTGTACAGTACTACTTTGAGTAGAAGGGAATGTATATATATATCTTAAGGAATTAATGTAACAATGCATACTTCCATATTGGTACGATGAATAAGAGTACTAATTATTACTAAAGTGATTAACGGATGGTTAAGTATTACTGATAGCCCAACCAGTGAAAATAGGTAAATATGAGTAAATATTATGTATTATTGTAGGTTTAGGATGTTACAACTAGCCTTGGCTGAACCTACCTTATTGCCCAACATTTTGATTTTCTTCTATTTAGTTTAAACTAAGCTTGTCTTCTTACTTTTCATAATTTCTACAATTTTTTCTACATTAAATTCTCATCAAATTACACCTTATTCATGGATATGGAATGTTGGTTGAAACCCTTTCCTACTCAATTTCATGATTCTAACATGATTTAAGCTTAAGGAAGTAGGGAAATAACTTAAACACATAGAGATTAGTATGAAAACCATGAAAAATTGCATACTTCCCAACAAACTCACCTTGGCCAAACACTATGGGAGGGCTTGAAATTTGATTTTGGCCACTTTAGCAAGAGTTATTGGCACCAAGTGGAAGAGCACTGAAAAATATGTATTGTTTGTTAAGGAAATTTTTAGTTTCGGCATTATTTTCACTATGTTTTTGAGGGATTTTTCTTCTTGGAAGCTTTGGCTATGGAGGTGAGGGAGAAAGGTTGAAGATGGCTTGCCAACATGCTCAAGAAATCTGTAGAATTTCTGATTTTTAAAGCCTTTCATGCAAAATTACAAAAATGCCTTTCTACTTAAAGGATTTTTCTAATTTTGCCCCTTAAAGTTTGATTTTGTTGAAAATAATCTATCTAACCTCCAAAATATTTTATTTAATCATAAATCAACTCTATTTAATTTTCTCTAATGTTTGGTGAAGCTTTTGTTGAGGTTCAGTTACCGATTTGGGTGAAATTACTAAAATACCCCTAACTGTAAAATCGCATAAATTTCTATTTTTGCATCTAATTTATTCCATCTGTCTAGATGTTCTAAAACTATATTTTATGATAAATTATTTAACATAGACAGTGGGCTAAAAGTCCTTTTTGTTTGACCGTTATTTCTAAAAATTCTAACAACCTATGGACTAAACCGTCATTTCTCAAATTATTGCACATATTTCAAAATATATAAAAATAATTGAGATTAAGGCTAGAACTCTTGGCACTTGACCTTAGGGAATCGGTAGGGCCCACTTACTATATTTACCTTATACTTCAAATATAATTAACAATTTATTAATTATAAAATATTCAATATTCTTAATAATATAAATAAGATTAAATTATGTTTTAAATTACGAGGTCTCACACTATCTTACCATGTACTGTAAGAAGATGACGACATATGCATGGGATGACGAGTTATTAATTCATATTTTTTAAGATAGCATGACTAAGTCGACTGCTAAATGGTATAACCAATTGGAAAGGGGCAAAGTTACTTCTTGGTCTGAGTTGGCAAGAGCTTTTATAGTTCAATACAGACATTTTTCTGACATAGCTTCTGACTAGTTATCTTTCCAAGTTATAGAGAAAAAGAAATATGAGAGCTTCAAAGAATATGCCCAATAGTTGAGAGACATGGCGTTGCAAGTTTAATCTCCTTTATATGAAAAGGAAGTCACCATGTTCTTTTTGAATACTCTCAAGGTGCCTTACTATGAGTGTATGCTTAGCAGTGTAACTAAGAACTTTGCAGACATGGTGTTAACTGGCGAAGCTATCAAAAATATAGCGGTAAGATTGAAGCACCAGTGAATGATAACAAGAAGGACGAATTTTCAAAGAAGAACAAAAGAGATGCACAAGTTGTATTGAACAACTTGCATCACTCTTATACCCCTTACCCACCCTCAATGAATTATGCTTATTCTCAACCTTACCTACAGACTTAGCACCAAAACACTTATCAACCTATTTTCCATCGCAAAGCACCCAAAACCTCGCAAACCCCATTCTCCACTTAATAACCAAAGGTACACCCAACCCGGTCGAAATATTACCATAGATCCTATACCCATGACATATGTCGAGTTATTCTCAAAGTTGGTAGAGGGTCATCTCATTGCCCCTATTTATATAGAGCCCTTGAAACCTCCTTACCTAAAGTGGTATAACCCCCAATGCAAAATGTGCCTATCATAATAGCAATATTGGTCATTCTATTGAGAATTGTATGGGTTTAAAGGTGAAAGTCCAATCACTCATCAAAGCTGGACTCTTAAGTTTTGGGAAGAAAGGTTAGCCAAATGTCAATGCAAACCCATTGCTCGATCCGTTAGGGCAATGATAAATGTCGTTGAGGATGAAAGGATAGGTACAATCAAAAGAACTGTGGTCGAATTAAAAACTCCATTGGAGAAGGTGTTCGAGGTTTTGGTTGAATCTGACTTATTGTAACCAGT
Source organism: Heritiera fomes (assembly GCA_032173925.1). Classification (NCBI taxonomy): domain Eukaryota; kingdom Viridiplantae; phylum Streptophyta; class Magnoliopsida; order Malvales; family Malvaceae; genus Heritiera; species Heritiera fomes. The sequence continues at coordinate 14,311,235 of JAPDPM010000015.1, forward strand.
GACGCTGGTCCCAAACTCTTATAAAGGACGACATGATAGAAGAATGACTTGCAAGTACCATTGTAGAGCAATAAGACTACTTAATTTTGCGAAGATTTAAGAAAATTACAAAAACTAATTGATGAATCTCATGTGGAATTTTATGAAGAGGTTCAAAGTGAAGAAGTTGATGCTATTGATAAGGAGTTTGTTTTAAAGCCATTGAAAATATTTTATGAAGAGAAACCTATGCCTATTGTTCAAGGGCCTAAGTTGGTAATAAATGTCCTTACCCCTTTTCCCTATATGAGTGATAAAGTTGTGCCTTAGAAATATGGGTATGATGCAAAAATCAAAGATGGGGCAAATGTTGAACTAACGGTAGATGGTCCTGATTCTGCAGCTAGGGTCGGAGGAATGACACGTAGTGGACATTGGTATACTCCCGAGATGCTACAACAAGCTAGAAGAGAGAAGGCAAAAGTGGGAGAGGAAAAAGTGGCACTAGTCCCAGTTCTTAAGGAGAATCAAGAAAGGCCTGTAACAAATGAAGATGCCTGTAAATTCCTGAGATTTATTAAGCATAATGAGTATAGTGTGGTAGAACAATTGTACAAGATGCCAGCCCGAATTTCATTATTTTCTCTGCTCTTGAACTCAAAACCCTATAGGAGGGCATTGTTGAAGGTGTTGAATCAAGCTTATGTGGCACATAATGTATCTATAGAAAAGATTGACCACCTAGCAGGTAATTTGGTGGTAAACAATTTCATATCCTTTAGCGATGATGAAATTCTAGCTGAAGGGAAGGGAAGCACTAAAGCTCTTTATATAAGTGCAAAATGCAAGGGCATCACAATTAGTCGAGTGCTAATTGACAATGGTTCGTCTATCAATATCATGCCAACGATTACTTTGACAAGGATGCCAATAGATGAAATTCACATGAAGCCAAGTAATATGGTAGTGAAGGCATTTGACGGAGCTCATAGAGAGGTTCCAGGAGATATAGAGCTTTCGATGCAGATCAATCCATGCACTTTTAATATACAATTCCAAGTAATAGACATTACACTAACTTATAGCTACCTTTTGGGAAGACAATGGATTTATATGGCAAGGGTAATTCCTTCATTTCTTTACCAAAAGCTAAAATTTGTTGTGGATGGCCAAACAATTATTGTCTTAGGAGAGAACGATATGATAATAGCTCAAACTTCTTCTATACCTTATGTGGATATTGGAGATGAAGTTGTGGAATGCTCATATAGATCCTTTGAGGTTGCAAATGCTCTTTATGTGGGTGAAGGGTTGAAGTTGTGTACTCTTCGCTTGTCAACTACCACTAATATGGTTGGGAAGCAAATATTGTGGAAAGGATGGCATCCCAGTTTTGGATTGGGTAAAAGCCTACATGGAATGTTAGAACCACTAGAGGTCATCAAAAACAAAGATAGATTTGGGTTGGGATACAAACCGGCACAGATGTAGAGGATAAAGATGATGATTGAGAAGAAAGAAAGGAGGATTGCTTGTTTGCATGGACATGATTTTGAGTCTGAGAAATTAGCTATACCATACTTGTATGACTCATTTTGTTTAGCAAGGTATATTTATCCAAATTCAATAATGGTGACTGAGAAAGGTTTGTTGGAGGATTTTGCAAATTTGTCTGCTTTCTTGATTGATGAAGGAAGAAATGGAAGGTTTGATATTGATCAGTTCGTGTACCTGTAGATGCAGAGCTAGGAAATTGGATTGTTTATGAGATGCCAGTTGTTTATGCCACCCAAGAGTAATAGATTTTTCTTTTATTTTCTTATTTTCATTTGTCTTAAGTAATGTAGGAGTACTTGTGCCCAAAAGCACTAAGATTTTCTTTTATGTATTGGGCCAACTTTCATTCATTTTCATTTCAATAAAAAATTAGAAAGATGCATTTTTTTCTCAATTCCTCAAGTGCAAATTTCATTTCTTTTCCCATTTTAAGACACAATGCCAATATTCTTCATTTCTCCAATTTTTAAAAGTTCTAGATAATAAAAATGATGATAACCATAACAATAATTCAAAATTTAATTTGAGAATCTTGTTTAATTTGATGAATCTAATCATGAAAAGGACTTTGAAGATTATATTTTGCCCTCTGAGCTATTAAGATTGATGGATCAAGAAAAGAAACCTATTGAGCCTTATCAAGAAGAGACAGAAATAATCAATTTGGGAGATGATGAAAATAAAAGGGAGGTTAAGGTTGAAACTTCTTTACCATATAATGAAAGGAAGGAATTAAAGGAGCTACTTCATGAATATGTAAATGTGTTTTCTTCGTCTTATCAAGATATACCTGGACTTGATACTAGAATTGTGGAGCACAAGTTACCATTGAAGCCAGAGTGTAAGCCTGTGCAGCAGAAGTTAAGGCACAGGAAACCTGAAATGTTATCGAAAAATAGAGATGAAGTGAAGAAGCAATTTGATGCTTGTTTCTTGGAAGTGGCCAAGTACTCTGAATGGGTAGACAATATAGTTATAGTCCCAAAGAAAGGGGGAAAGTGCCAATATGTGTAGACTATAGAGACTTGAACAAAGCGAGTCCTAAGGATAATTTTCCTTTACCCCACATTGATACACTTGTGGACAATACTACCAAATACTCCATGTTTTCATTTATTGATGAATTTTTGGGCTATAATCAAATAAAAATGGCTCGGGAAGACATGGAAAAAACCACTTTTGTAACAATGTGGGGTACCTTTTGTTACAAAGTTATGCCTTTTGGACTAAAAATGTAGGGGCTATATACCAGAGAGCAATGGTGACTCTTTTTCATAATATGATGCACAGAGAGATAGAGGTATATGCGGATGATATGATTGCAAAATCACATAAAGTATAAAATCACATTACTAATCTTAGAAAGCTATTTGATAGATTGAGGAAGTATTAATTGAGGCTGAATCCAGCTAAATGCACATTCGAGGTTAAATTTGAAAAGTTATTGGGCTTTGTGGTTAGTGAAAAAGGGATAGAAGTGGATCCGGATAGGATACGAGCTATCGAAGACTTGACTCCTTCACACACCCAAAAAGAAGTAAGAGGATTTTTGGGTAGATTAAACTATATCTCTCACTTCATTTCTCAACTAACCCTCAAATGTGATCTATTATTCACATTGCTTCGTAAGAAAAATCTAGGGGAATGAAATGAAGAATGCCAGGAAGCTTTTGACAAAATCAAAGAGTATTTGTCAAACCCTCCTATGTTGGTACCACCGATGAATGGAAAACCTTTGATTTTATATCTGACAGTTTATAAGTAATCAATGGGATGTGTGCTTGAGGTGTATGGTGATTTAGCTCTAGTAATTTACCCACTAAAAGGAGAATGGGAATCTAGAGATGCAAAATTAATCCAATACCAAAAGTATATTGTTGAGTTGATTGATTATTTTGAAAATATCCACTTTGAACACTTGCACGAGAGAAAAATCAAACACCTAATGCTTTAGCTACAGTAGCAACAATGTTCAAATTGGATGCAAATGCTGAAATTCAACCGATTAAAATAGAAGTGAAGAGTTCCCTAGCATATTGCTTGAGTGTTGAAGAAGAAGTAGATGGAAAGCCTTGGTGTCATGATATTCTACAATACATCAAGAATCAGCAGTATCCAAAGCATGCTATTGAAAATGATAGAAGAACCATAAGAAGATTAGCCATGGGTTCTTCTTAAACGGAGAAATTCTATACAAGAGAAGTCAAAATTAAGTACTATTGAGATGTGTGAATTCGACTGAAGCTGCTAAAATTTTGGAAGAAGTACATGGAGTTTTTGGAGTTCATGCTAATGGTCACATGATGGCTCTATAGATCATGAGAGTAGGTTACCACTGGTTGACTATAAAGAATGATTGTATTAACTATGCTAAAAAATGCCACAAGTTCCAGATTTATGCTGATAAAATCCATGCGCCTCCGAATGCTTTAAATGTATTAGCACCTCTATGGCCTTTTTCTATGTCGGGCATGGATGTGTTTGGACCAATCACTCTAAAGGCTTCGAATGGGCATTGGTTCATTTTTTTGATGATTAATTACTTTATCAAATGGGTAGAAACTGCTTCTTATGCAAATGTAACACAAGCAGTGGTTTACAAGTTTCTTAAAAAGAGATAATTTGTCAATATGAGCTCTCAGAAAGGATTATCTCTGATAATGCTCAGAATTTGAACAACACGGTGATGAAAGAAGTATGTAGTCAGTTTAAAATCAAGCAACATAATTCAATGCCGCATCATCCAAAGATGAATGAGGCAGTAGAGGCAGCAAATAAAAACATTACGAGGATAGTAGAAAAGATGGTTGAGGCATATAAAGATTGGCATCAGAAGATGCCATTTGCCTTACATGCTTATAGAACATCTATTCATACTTTTACTGGGGCAACACCATTTTCACTAGTGTAGGGGATAGAATCTATGCTACTTGTTAAAGTTGAAATTCCATCCTTGAGAGTTTTAATAGAGACAAAGTTAGATGAAGCTGAATGGGTGAGAGATCGCTATGAGCAACTCAACTTCATTGAGGAATAGAGAATGGCAACATTGTGTCATGGTCAATTGTATCAAAGGAGAATGATGAAAGTGCATGACAAGAAGATTTGACTAAGAAAGTTCAAAGAAGGAGAATTAGTCCTAAAGAAGATTCTTCCGAATCAACCAGACAATAGGGGAAAATGGGCTCCAAATTGGGAAGGTCCTTATGTTGTGAAGAGAGCATTCTCTGGTGGGGCATTACTTTTGACTGATATGGATGGAGATGATTTGCCAAACCTGATAAATTCAGATGCTGTGAAGAAGTATTATGCCTAAAAAAAGAAGAAAAAAAAGAAAAAAGAGATAAAGAAAAATGAAGGTTCAAATTGAAAACCTTAAAAGAGCAATTTGAGTCAATTAGGGGTGAATTCGAACAGAAAACTTGAAAAAAGGCAGTTTGAATCAAAGAGGCACTATCCGCACTTAGGAGAGTGACAACAGCAGAGAAGGGCAAGCAGACAGTGACTCGGGGCTAGGTGTACACCTTGGATAAGGAGATTACTGATACCTCTTCTAATATCATACGAGGTAAGATTTCTAATTTTGATATTACAGCAATTGCATTAATAGATTTGGGTTCTACACACTTATTCATATCATATGCATGTGCTGCTACAATTTTGATGAAACCTAAACCTTTAGGATATTCACTGCAAATTACCACACCTTTTAAAGAATCTCAAATGACTGACATTATGTATAGAACTTGTAAACTAAAGATAGGAGAAAAAGAAACCGTAGCTAACCTAGTTTTGTTACGACTTTGATGTAATTTTAGGGATGAATTGGTTAGCTACGAATTATGTTAGTGTAAATTGCTACGCTAAGTATATAGTTTTCTCCCACACTGAAAAATATATTGTAAAGCTTTTGGTATAGGAATGAAATTAATATTTTGTTGAATTTCGTTCGATCCGAATTTGAGAACTTAAGTATTTGTTTGATTTTGAAGGGTTTATAGCCTATGTGGAGGATGTTGAGAAGAGACATCCGTAGTTACACAAGATCCCGATGGTTAGGGATTTTCCAGATATGTTTCTGGATGAGCTACCGGGACTTTCACCCGATCGGGAGATCAAATTCACCACTGATTTAGTGCCCGATACCTCACCTATTTAGAAGCCCCCTTACCAAATGGCACTAGTAGAGCTTGATGAGCTCAAGAAGTAACTCCAAGAGTTATTGGACAAGGGTATTATCCGTCCCAGTGTTTCTCCTTTGGATGCACCAGTTTTATTTGTCTGGAAGAAAGATGGTAGCCTGTGACTTTGTATCGACTACCGGTTGCTTAACAGGGCTACTATAAAGAATAAATATCCTCTTCCCTAAATAGATGACTTGTTTGATTAGCTCAGGGGTGCCCGGGTATTTTCTAAGATTGATTTGAGATTGGGATATCATTAGTTGAAGATTTGAGAGAGTGATGTCCCTAAGATGGCTTTCAGAATGGCCACTATGAGTTCTTGGTTATGCTAGTTGGGCTTACTAACACCCTTGGCATTCATGAGTTTGATGAACAAGGTCTTCAAGCCCTATCTTGATAAGTTCATCATCGTTTTTATCGATGACATCTTGGTGTATTCTAAATCTCAGGAGGAGCATAAGCAGCACCTGTTTATAGTTCTACAAACCCTTAGAGAGAGGAAGCTTTATGCTAAATTTAGTAAGTACGAGTTCTGGATAGATCAGATCTCCTTTTTGAGGCATGTGGTCTCCAAAGACGGTGTGTCAGTTAATTCGTCTAAGGTCGAAGCTATAGTGCAGTTGGAGAGACTAAAGATTGTGACAGAGATACGAAATTTTTTGGGTTAGGCCGAATACTATCGTAGATTTGTTGAGGGTTTCTCCAGACTGGCTTCTCCTCTTACGCGTCTCACACGCAAGGGTGTAAAGTTTGAGTGGACTTATGCATGTGAGCGCAACTTCCAGGAGTTTAAACGAAGGTTGACCACAGCACTGATCGTTACCATTTCGAGTGGTTTTAAAGGGTTCTCAGTGTACAGTGATGCCTCCTCACTAGGTTTGGGATGCGTGCTGATGCAACATGGAAAGGTGGTTGCTTATGGATCTCGACAATTAAAGGATCACAAGAAGAACTATCCCGCACAAGACCTGGAACTTGTTGCCGTAGTGTTTGCTCTGAAGATATGGCAGCACTATCTATATGATGAGAAATTCCAGGTGTTTACTGACTATAAAAGTTTGAAATATCTATTCTGCCAAATTTCTTCAATGAATTTGTAACCAGTACATCTAGGGATTTGGTTGAATAGTGACAAAAACAAATATATAAACACCTTGCATACTAGTAATATCTTGCATGCTGGTAATATTTTCAAAATTATAAATTATTTAATGCTTCATTCTACTAATTCTTTTCTCTTTTTTTTTTTACTCTTAATATTTTTGAAAATTTTTATAAGAAACATTTGCCAAAACACTTGGTTGATGTTGCATTCAAATATAAGCAGTTTGTAGATCAAGTATTAAACCAAACTATTTTAGCAAATGCTCAAGCATCATCTAAATCATTTTCACCAGCCATAATTAATTCTTTTCTGCTAGTTTAAAACAATTCGATATCAACAAAGGTATCATGATTGGCAATTGTTGTCTATTTGTGCAAGTTCAATTGTTGATCTTCAAAATCACAATTTATTGTTGCCGCTTTAGGATTTTTAAGAACATTTAAGTTCCTGTTCTTTGTTGATTTGAACAAAAAAAATGTTTAACTGGCATTTCTATTTCTATTTCTTTTTCCTGCTCTTAGGATTTCGAGAGGTTGTGAAATAGTGGTCCTTATCCAAATCTCTCAACCTCTATAAAGATTTATGTTAATATATTTCAATGCACATTGGATTAGAAAAACAAGTCTAAATTGATGCCAAAGACTCGCGACGAAGCGAGGGCCTATATTTTAATATATATTAAAAAAACAAAACAAATAAGTGGAACAATATATATATATATATAGGTAACAAAGAAATATATAGAAAATAAATAAATATATTACTATATATTTAAATTTTAGCTTCCTTAAAAAGCCAATAAAACCTTACCTACCTCCACTAAGGGTTGCTTCTTTTGACTGGGCAGTGGAGACAAAAAATGTGATCAGTTGTGGTGAGGAGCCAAGAAACACACGAGAGGGAGGGATCTTCAATGGTGATATGTTGAAACTGAAGTGGGAAGAGGGAAGCTCAAAGAAGGAAGAAAAGGAAAGAAAGAGGAAGAAGGGGGAAAGAAGGAAAGTTAAACCACCCTTTGTTTCCACCTTTCCTAGGCCTGATCATTTTGGATAGCAGCCACCATTGTACGGGACAGCAGCTGGAAACTGAATACAGCAACAGGGGACATTGTGTAGTAGGCTCGTTTTGGAGAAATTGTAAGAGTAAGGTTCTTCCTTTTGTTTTAGGTTTTTAAAACCTAAAATGTAGGACTATTTTATGAGGTTAAAAAGTTGTTTTGATGTAGGAAAAATAGAAAAAAAATCAAGAACAAGAGGAGTGTGTTCAGGCAACAAGGAAGAAGCCATTTAGAAGGAGTTAACCTAGAGTTAAAATACACATACACACACACACACACACATATATATATATATATAAACATATATATATGTATTAAAGTGGATATGCACACACACACACACACACACACACACACACACACACACACACACACACACACACACACACACACACACATATACAAATATTATAAAAGGGGGACAACATAGTGAGTGTGGATTTTATATCAAAATGGTGAGTGATGAATTTAAAATTGGTAAGACTATGAATAAGTGGTTAGTGAAAGGGACAACAACAAGAACTTGAGGTGCAAGGGCTAATTAGGTGCATATGAAGTTTTGGCAAGGAGGTGCAATATACCAATAGGCTAGGGTACACGAGTGCGATGTACTGAGTAGAAAGCATTGGTACCATAGATAAAGGAATATATATTGGGTTTTGTTAACGCCACATGGCTATGTTGTATAGTTACTTTTTATATAATTATATTGAGGTATGTGGTTGTGCATGTATAAGTAGTATTTTCCAAATGAGATTACTGAGATGTTTTAGAGTTACTATGTGGCCTTTGAGTTTTATACACACACAAGAGAAGGCATAGTGCGGTAGAGAAGTAACTGTGTGAATGTTGGACGGCTATGTGAAAGTCCAATAGTTGTGTGAATGTTGGATGACTATGTGAAAGTCTGACGACTATGTAAATGTTGGACGACTATGTGACAGTCCAACAGTTGTGTGAATATCTGACAACTAGTCGAGACAATTACCTTAGTTACTAGATGATCACTGGTATTGGGATAATTCATGATCAAGGATAGACACTTAAACTGACCTAAGTACAGTTTACTCTCATCGGTGTTTCATATGATGCTTACTATGTGAGTTGATTTGCTAGGAATATATGTACTACCTTGTTTCTAATAATCGATGCACGTGGTAATGAATTGTGTGTTGATCATGCATACCTCTGCGCATGGTATCATGAGAGCTTAACTTACTTTATATATATTTTCTTAGGAGGCTTTAGCTCACCCCTCCTTTCTCCTCACAGATTATTTCAACTAGGCTCAGGAGTGAGTGTAGCGCTCCATGAGCTCTTTATATGTTGTAGATATTAGCACTTTTTAAGTTGATATATAGCCTCTTATTCTTTTGTTTATATCCCAGACACTTAGATTCTTTTTGTACACCTAGTGTAAAGGATTCGAGATGTAAGTACTGGGAATTCTATTGGCATTGTAAACAAATTGTACCTTTTAATGGATGGTATTCTCGATGCTAAAACTTAATGAATATGAAATGTTTCAATTAGTATATTGTGATGCTTATTATGCCACAAGTTGAGATGATGTTATGTTGTTGGATGAGGATAGGTAATAGGCATAATTAGGGGTAGAATTTTTCAATTTTGATTTTGGCATGCATCACGATGCAACTTAAAATGGAACCTTTGACAATTAGTCTTAAACAATTAATCAAGTAGAAATCTACTTTTTATCGATTAGCTACATTGAGCGAGTGATGGACATAGCAAGTAAAAGAAAAAGTTAGCTCAAAAGTCCAAGCTTTCAAGGTCGTTACATGTAGAAATAGACCTTAATTCAATGAGAAGTACGAAAGCTTCATTGATAGGCCAATTTTCTACTGGCCTTTGGAGAACTAGTAGAGATTTTACCACCACTTGGTGCTTTGATTCCCATTGCACTAGTTTGTTACACTAAACAGAGCCTAAATTTGATTAGACATGACTAATGAATACTTCTATCTCTCTCTTATTGGATTAGTACTTATGTTTCTTTTGTTGTTTGGCAAGCGTGGGCTAAAGATTAGATATACCAAGCAATTTGTATATAAAATCTGTGTTCGTCTAGTACAAAACATCAAAATTTTATATTAAAATTTATGTCAACATATTAAATACAAAATTATTTTTTTAGCATTTATCATATCTGTTAACACCTAATTTTGTCTCATTTTTGTTATTATTATTATTATCATAATTATTTTCTTTATTATTATTCTTATTATTGCTATTATTTTTATTTTTATTTTATTACTTTTATTATTATTATTATTTTTATTTTCTTTTTTTTTGTCTAATTTGTCCATCAGCCAGCCTGCCACCCCTGCCATGCCTCCCTCCCGAGGCTGGCCACCAGTCTCCAGGTCGTCCCATCCCCGCCGGTCAGCATCTGCCTACTCCATCCCATCTACACCAGACCCTACAAACACTTCCCTCTAAAAGCCAGACCATTCCACACACATCCGGAGGAGCCTCAACCAAAAATCGGGATCCCAAGCTTCATCATCCTCACTACCCGAAACCCAACCATTCGGCCTCCCCATCACCCGAAATCCGAAAACTACCCATCACCGTCCAAACCACCACCATCACTCCCACCAGACTACCCGCTACCACCATCAACCACTGAGACCCATATTCACTATCCTCACCCGAATCCCCAACAGCACCACAACCATCCCAAAAAAAACCCCAATGCCACGGTCCCAAAACCGAGAGCCTCAAGACTTAGATTTGAGATCTAATCACACCTGCAAAAAAAGGAAAACCACAAACCACTCGAGACCCAAATCAAACCCAAAACCAGTGTGCCAAAGCAGATCTAAAACTGAAAACCCCAAAACCATCTTAAAACCTGCAAAAAGAAACAAGCCACAGCAACTACAAACCACAACCAACACAACCGATCGTCAACCAAAAACAAAAAAAATAAAAAAACAAAAAAAAGGGAAGAACACGGTTTCGGAGAGTTCAGATCTAGGTGGTTAGAGAGCTTTTTTGGTAAAACAGAGGCTAGATTCGGGTAGAGGAGGTAAAAAAGCTTAGGAAAAGGGGAACCTTTTTGGTTTCTATCGCCAGCGAACGGCGACCGGCGACGGCGCATGGCGACCGAAAATCGCATGGGAGAGGGAGGCAGAGATAGTTTTGATGCTTTTTGGTTTTTTTTATTGGAAACCGGTTAAAATGAATGAAAGAAAAAAAGTGGCCTTTTATAGGGCACCAAAACGGTGCGTTCTTGGTTGGCTGACCTGCGCCCCTCGCTAACCCAGATCCGAGATCTGCGCACCCGACAACCTGACCGGATCGCGACCCGCTTCAACCCAGCAGACTTGGCCCGTTCGTGAGAGCCCTTTTGGTGTTGGGCTTTGGTGTTTTTTGGGCTATTTTAAAGATTAATTTGGGTATATATTTCAACCATTTCATTTATTTATTTACTTATTTATTTTCTGCTTTGTAGATAATTTATTTCTTGTGCTTCCAATATAATTTCAAAGTAAAAACACATATTTATTTGCATGTAAAATAATTTAGGATTTATAGAATTTATTTAATTACATGAGATTAATTTTAATAATAAAATTATACACTTCTTTTAGAAAAAAATAATATATAATAATTTTTTTAATAATATAATTTTTCTTAGTAGTAGGCAAATTATTGGGTTTCAAAATGTATAAAAAAAATTTTTAAAATGAAATTCGTCCAATGATGGGATGTTATGAAACTCACAAGTAGTGATTTCTTAACTGATCCCTAGGTGAGAAGAGTCGTACTAAATGTTACCAGAGTATTGGGATATTTAGTATGATTTTTTAATAATTTAAATTTTTATTAAAAAATAAAAATGAATAAGTTTCTAAAAGAAAATAGAAAAAATTCAGTTAAATAAATGTCCGATGATGGGATGTCATGAAACTCACAAGTAGTGATTTCTTGATTGATCTCTAGGTGAGAGAAGTTCACTAAGTGTTACCAGAGTACTGGGATACTTAGTGCAATTTTTCAATAATAAAATTTTTTATTTAAAATAAATAAAGAAATATTCGTATAAAAAAATAATAATTAAAAAAATTTCATTTGCATCATTCATTATCTATTTGCATCATATGCATTCATAATAATTTTTGAAACGAGTGTGAATCTTCCGATGATGAGATTCTATAGAACTCACAAGTAGTGATTCTTAAGAAATCTCTAGGTGAGGAAATTATCCGAAATGCTACCAGAGTATTGGGGTACTTCGGAATCATTTTCAATACAAAAGATTTTCACTTATTTCAAATAAAAAATAAAATTTAAATGTTTCAAAATTAAAAGAATAAAATTGATTGCAATAAAAAGAGAAATTATTTTTAAATATAAATTAAGATCATTTCATTAAAACAAAAAGGATAACACATGATTACAATGGTACCGTTTTTTAACGGGCATCGTAGGGGTGCTAATCATTCCCCACGCGTAACCGTACTCCCGGACCCGATTTTGTTTTCGCAAACCAAAAAATTGTCTTTTTAATAAAACTTAATTAATTTTGAGATTTTGTTAAAAAGATAAATATTTTAGGTGGCCAATCACACCTAGTCAAAAAAGATTGGTGGTGACTCCTTTGTTTTTAAATGTTTTCAAAATCGTCGAGCGCGAAACCATTACGACAGCTTGGCGACTCCACTGGGGATCTTTTTGAGGGTCAAGCCATTCATTAATCATGTGTTATCCAAAGTTTTAATTTACTAGTCTTGATTGATATTTAAACTTAATTCTCTTGGATTTTGAAAATAATGTTGTTTGCATTTTGCTTTTTTATGTTATTTATTTTATGTTTTATATTTGTACATACTTATTGTTAATAAATTGTTGAGGCATTTAGGATAAAGATAATAATTTAATTTTGAGTTTGACATGTTCCCTCATGCACACACTTGCATGTACATTTTCATAACATGAGCTATATACCCGAGTTTCGTCCTTCTTAGGAGGGAGTAGAGTACCTTTGCTCTCGTGAGGTAATCACCTCCGCAATGGCAAGCGAAATACTCTCACTCAAATTAAGTCTTACTAGTCCAGTGTGGACGACAGTGAGATATAATTTGGGAACCTTTAGATCTTCATATCCCAACCCAGCATGTAAAGGAACCTAAGAGGCCAGCCTTAGGTAGAGCCATGTCCAATTTTTGTAGAAATTATCCCAAAATTAGGACACGAGGGAACACAATTCGACCCATTTTCTCATGTCAATAATAAAGGTACAATCGATTTTGATTTGAATTGTATATAATTTAAGTCTTTGATTTTTTCTAAAAAAGGGAATTTTGTAAAATAAAAATGAAAAAAATATATATTTTCTTTATAAAAGATCTTTTCAAAAAAATCCACTTATTTTTTTAAAAATAAAGGTGTGTGATAGACGTAATAAAACAAATATGTAATTTTTCTTTTAAAAATGCAAATAATTCTTCATTCCTTTTTTAAAATGAGAATTTTGTTTTGAAAATAGGTGCATTAAAATAGGAACTAATAAAAGTACATTCTCCAAAGCAAGAGGAAGAAAAAGAAGTTTTGTGATTATAAGATGTTTTTATATATAAAAATAAAAAAGGTTTTAATTTCTTTTCACTTTTTTTCTTTAAAAAGAAAAATATAAAATGATAAAATGTGGATAAACCTTTCTTTTTACAATAAAAAATGAAAAAATTTGTTAAAAAAAATGTCTCTTTCACTAAAAATAATAAGAAGAAATTCGATTAATTTTTTTAATTTAAAAAAAATAAATTCTTTATTCTTTATTATTCTTGGAAGAATTTCTTAAGATAAAGGCATAAAAAAGGAAAAAGTAAAGGGGTTTGAGTGAGAAATTAATTAATCTTTCTAGGAAATAGTTAGAAAAAAAAGAGGGAATGAATAAAAAAATTATTTCTCTTTTTTCTTTATTTTTGGATTCGAAATAAATATTGAAAAAAAAGAGATGAATAATTGACTTTCCTATATAGAATTTTCAAAGAATAAGTTGACATGCAAAAATAAAAAAAATTTCTTTTTTTGGGGGTTTGGGTAGGAATTTTAATTGAGAGTCTAAAAATGCAAAAAAAAAGGTGGGGTTTTAAAAAAATGTTTTTCTTTCCTTTTCTTGATTATCTCATTGCAAAACATTTGGTTGAATAATAAAGAAGGATGTCAACAAAATTATCCTTGAATTTATTGGTAAAAAAATTTAAAGAATAATTTGATCCAGAATAAAGATGAAATAAAAAAATAAAAAAAATGTAGGAGGACAATTGAAAATTTTTGGGAAAAATAGAAAATTTAAAAAAAATGAAAAAATATTGGTGATAAAAGAAAAATGATTTTAGAAAAAATAAGAAGAATGTTCAGGTTTAGTCAGGAATTCCATCTTTCTTGCATGTTGGATTAAGGAATAATAAGATTAGTGTCTAGGTATTGTAAATACAAATGTTCGTTTTTCTCAAGCATGTTAGGGACATATATCATTTTAATTTCATATCATTGTGATATTACCGTGTCTACATATATTAAAAATTATGTTAGGCGCATTTTAGGATCATATAAGTTAAGTGAAATAAAACAGAATTTGATTTTCATTTATAATTGCATTTTGCATAGATTGCATTTCGTATATACATGTCTTTCATCAATGCATCATTGTTGTGTCATATCTCATGTATTTCACATCGCATTTCAAAGTGGAAGAAATTCTTTCTGATTTTTACGAAAAAAGGAAAATTTTTGGAACATTTTTTTGTAGCAGCATGAAATGATTCTCTTATTTTCTAACTTATTTTTCACATGTTTCGGATCGGGTTATCCAAGTTAATGGGTGAAGTTGGCAAAAAAGAGATAAATTCCAACTTGAATTTTTGTATATGTTACTTTGTTAGGTCATGATTCTTGTAAATTGATAGTGAAAGTCTTTGAGAAATCATGTTTATATATTCTTTCATTCTTTATGGTATATTGGGACGAATATATTTTCATGTACATTTTTATTTTAAGAAAAATTGTATCTAGCATGAATAAGTAACATTGATTTTTTTATTATTATTTTTAAAAGAAAATTGTTTTAGAAATCGAAGAGGTTTGTTTCAAGTAAAGCCTCACATAACCAAAAGATCAAAGAAGTTGAACCAAACGACAAAATAAAGAAACTTTGAAGAGAACTTTGAAAAATTGGTGATCATTATCAGAAAAATTTATTCCATCAACTACCTTCTCCCAATCATTTCCATGTCCCAAAATTCTTAAAAGGCCTTCAAGCATTTGAGGGGCAAAAGCTTGAACTCAAATGATCCACTTTTTTCATCCAATCACAATATGCCATTCCAGTGTAATGACCTTCACCTGAGCAATGAACAATGAAACAATCAATTTGATAAAAATTCATTTTTGGATTCCTTGAATAATCAAGCATGACACTCTTTTAAATTTGAATTTTTGTAATTTGATATGTGTCAAAACTAGGCCAAAAATTCATTCTTGTCAGAATTGCCCAATTTTGTTTGAAAAACCACAAACCATGAGATTCCTTAGGCCATTTCTGAATCTTTGATTCATTCATGTGACTGAAACCAAGATTGAGGAGGACAAAGTACCATACCCTTAACTTGCCCAAATAATGCAATACCTTTTTCCTCTCTCAGTAAAAATACCATGAGCAACCCAAAGTTAAATATGTCAGTTCCAACAGTTTTCACTTGCTTGTGGGCATCTTGTAGCAATGTTTTGTTGCTGCATGAGTTGTAGAAAAAAGGGGGGGGCAAAAAAAAGTAAACAAAAAAACAAAAAGAAAAAATGAAACAAAAAAAATTGAAAAAGAAAAATCGATTGTGACATCATGCACTCAGGATATTTGAATGATTCCAAACAACAAAGAGAGAGAGAGAGAGAGAGAGAGAAAGAGAAAAGAAGAAGATGCCAAAATATGAAAATATCCAAGAAATTCAATTCAGAAAAACAAAAAAGCCAGAAAGACAAAATGTTTGACCCTCTTGGCTCAAGAAAATTTTCGTCAATTTAAGTGACCATGTTTGAAATGACAAATGGCCATCTTTCACCATCCTTTTCACGAATCTAAAATTTATCTATTTGCTACCCTCTTTCAGCCTTATAAATTCTTTTTAAATAAACCTTGACCAAGGATCACCCTCCACATTGGGGGGCACATATAGAAAAAGACCTTTTTCAAAAGTATGAATGACCAGCCTCAATCCTAAGTCAAAATGGTTTATCATGTTAAGGGGCAGATGTGAGGTGAATTAGCTTTACAAGATTTTGATTTCACTCCATAAACAAAAAAAAGGAGGAAAAAATGAAGAAAAATAAAGAAATTGCAAGAAAGAAAAAGAAAAAAAGAGAAAATGAAATGAAGGAGTGGCAAAATAAGAAAGTGACTTGAATAAGTCTTCACATTATACTAAATGATCTTTGGTTGATCACCTTTAAACACGTTTTTGGGCCTTATTATCCATTCTTTCAGAACCCCGAAACCTGGCCCACATTACGTACCTTGAAAAGTCCATTTCGATCAAACGTGGATACTTAAACTGAAGAGATTTTTCCTTGATGAATCATCATAACCAATGAGGCACTTAACTCATTCTCAACCAAGATTATCCTTCAAGAATCTTCACAGTCAATTTTGGATGAATTTTGAATTCTTAAGTGCATGATGGAACAATCACAAAAAGAAAAAGAAAAAAAATTAAGCTTTAGGGTGAAAACCCCAAAAGGGGCAGTCTAGAGCCAAAACGAAAATATTTGTGAGGTCATTATGGTGCTGGCAAGGTCAAACAAGAAGCGACATTGCGAAATAATTTTGAGACCCATGAACATCTAAGGCCTTTAAGAGAATGTCCATTTTGATGATCCATTGATCCACTGAAGGGATATAGAACATTGAACCTACTCTCCATTCCCAAATAACTCATCAAAAGTTTTGGCCCATTACGGCTAGTTTTGACAACTATCAAAATGCATAATTTCAAAATTAAAAGAGTGTCAAATTTTGTCTACATCTCAAGATAAACCTTTTCACAAAACCATGATTTTCAAGGAATTCATTATTTTTGAAAAACTTTTGTTTTATTTGTGAGCCTAGATGAGGGAACATTCATCTCATTTCTATCAGGTTGTAAGCCTTTCTTGCCAAACCAAAACATTGATGTGTGAAACCACCTGATTCATTTGATGAGAACAAATTACCTTCCCCCCCACACCCACCTAAATAGTGATCACCGATCTTCAAGAAACTCAAATGTCATGATTCTTTGTTGCATTTGTGTTTAACTTTCTTTGATCATTGTTGTGTTGAGCAATCTTATGAAATTAAAAAGTTTTGGATAGATAAACATTTTCAAAAATAAAAGCTGTTTATCTTTTGAATCTGAAAATGGGAAAGACGCTTGAGGCAATTTTGTTTGAAAATTTTTCGATTGCTAATCAAAATTTTAATGGTGTTTCAAGCAGAAATGAGAGAGAATTTAATAATTATTGTGGCGTAAAGAATTTCTTGTGCCATTTTGGGGGAAAATTTTGTTAGGAAAAATTTTGATTGTAAAATGAATTCTTATGGTGTTTCAAAAAGTAATAGTAAATAAAAATGTGATGATTGTCTTGGGGCAACCTTTGTTGCGTAGTAAAAAATGGCTTCAAGTGATGAGACAAATACTTTAAGGTAAGGTAGATGAGAAATCAAAAATGAAAAAGTTTTGGTCAACAAGAAGAGAAAATCGAAAGAAAATTTTGGATAATTGCATTTGCATGAAACATTTACATTTGCATCTTGATAGAATTCATTTGCATTCGCATCATGACAAAAGTTGCCTATATCTAAATCATAATAGTTGGCTATTCATTAACATCATTGATAAAGAATTTTGCATTGACATTGTTAATATTGCATTTGCATTTGCATCAGTGATCATTGCATCTGCCAAACATTGAAAATGTGAATATATGAGTTTTTGGATTGAAGAAAAAATAATTTAAAAAAAAAGAAGAAAAAGAAAAAGAAAAAAAGAAAAAAGAAAAAGAAAAAAGAAAGAGGAAAAAAGATCATTAACATCATTGATAAAGAAATTTGCATTGGCATTGTTGATATTGCATTTGCATCAGTGATCATTACATCTGCTAAATATTGAAAAATGTGAATATATGAGTTTTTGGATTGAAAAAATTAATTTAAAAAAAGAGAAGAAAAAGAAAAAAGAAAAAAGAAAAAAAAGAAAGAAGAAAAAAAAGAGAAAAAGGAGAGTGGAAGAAATAAAAAGAAATTTTTTATTGAAAATAATAAGGTGATGAAAATGTAGTTTGAAAAAAAAAGAAGAGATTTATTTCAAACACATAAAAGAAAAGGTAATATATAAAAAACGAGTTTTTGGAAAGTGGGAAAGTCAAATGAAGAAGAAGAAAAAAAATGAGAAAAGGTAAGTAGAATATTTGAGAAGATGAAAAACAATGAAAAGAGTTTTCACATTGGGAATATTTGAAGAATACTTGAAATGAAAAATTGAGAACTTTTACGATGAATGCACAAGTCAATGATTCTTGATTTTAAATTTTTAGAATGTGAGAATTCCAAATGTGCGGGAAGACTATTCTAAAAAAAAAGTGTTTGTTAGCATGAGATGAGAATTCAAACCCAATTTAACTGGCATTGTTCTGAGGTTTTAAGCCCAGTAAAGTTGGCACCCAAAA
This sequence comes from Heritiera fomes, assembly GCA_032173925.1. Classification (NCBI taxonomy): domain Eukaryota; kingdom Viridiplantae; phylum Streptophyta; class Magnoliopsida; order Malvales; family Malvaceae; genus Heritiera; species Heritiera fomes. Next base: position 14,329,848 of record JAPDPM010000015.1, read on the forward strand.
TGAAAACTTAAGCCCAACGTAGCTGGCACCTAGATGAGGTTAAGCCCGATGTAGTTGGCACCGTTGTGTGGTATTAAGCCCAGCGAAATCGACACATTATGAGATGAAATTGTTAAGCCCAGTAAAGTTGGCACCCAAAATGAAAACTTAAGCCCAACGTAGCTGGTACCTAGATGAGATTAAGCCCGATGTAGTTGGCATTGTTGTGTGGTATTAAGCCCAGCGAAATCGGCACTTAGTTAAGATTTAAGCCCAGTAAAGTTGGCACCCAAGATGAATTTAAGCCCAACGTAATTGGCACCCAAGATGAATTTAAACCCAATGTAGCTGGCACCTAGATGAAAATTTAAGCCTAGTAAAGTTGGCACTCAAAATGAAAATTTAAGCCCAACGTAGTTGGCACCTAGATGATGTTTAAGCCTGATGTAGTTGGCACCGTTGTGTGGTATTAAGCCCAATGAAATCGGCACATAATTAGAGGAGATTGTTAAGCCCAGTAGAGTTGGCACCTAAGATAAATTAAGCCCAACATAGTTGGCACCTAGATAATGTTCAAGCCCAACGTAGTTGGCACCTAGATGATGTTTAAGCTCGATGTAGTTAGCACCGTTGTGTGGTATTAAGCCCAATGAAATCGGCACGTAATTAGAGGAGACTTTTAAGCCCAGTAAAGTTGGCACCCAAGATGAATTTAAGCCCAACGTAGCTGGCACCTAGATGAAAATTTAAACCCAGTAAAGTTGGCACCCAAGATGAATTTAAGCACAACGTAGCTGGCACCTAGATGATGTCTAAGCCCGATGTAGTTGGCATCGTTGTGTGGTATTAAGCCCAATGAAATCGGCACATAATTCGAGATGAATTTAAGCCCAGTAGAGTTGGCACCCAAGATGAATTTAAGCCAAATGTAGCTGGCACCTAGATGATGTTTAAGCCCGATGTAGTTGGCACCGTTGTGTGGTATTAAGCCCAGCGAAATCGGCACATTATGAGATGAGATTTTAAGTCCAGTCCAACTGGCACCAAAATTTTGAACCTAATTAAGTGGATGTGTGATTTTCAAGGTAGGAAATGATTTCCAAGTCCTCCGAGCGCAATCATATCTCTTTAAAGTTTCATCGCCTTTGCTGCAAGAGGAGCACATTTCATAAAAAGAATTTAAAGTTTCATTGCCTCTGCTGCAAAAGGAGCACATTTCAGGGGAAAAACTTTTTAAAGTTTCATTGCCTCTGCTGCAAGAGGAGCACACTTCAGAAAAAATTTAAAGTTTCATTGCCTCTGCTGCAAGAGGAGCACATTTCAGGGAAAAATTTTTTTAAAGTTTCATTGCCTCTGCTACAAGAGGAGCACATTTCAGAAAAAATTTAAAGTTTCATTGCCTCTGCTGCAAGAGGAGCACATTTCAGGAAAAAATTTTTAAAATTTCAATGCCTCTGCTGTAAGAGGAGCACTTTCCAGAAAAAGCATTTAAGTCCTCCAGGCATAATTCTAAGTCTTCGGGCACAAAATCTAAGACCTCCGGGCACAGATTGTAAGTCCTCCGGGCAAAATATCAAGTCCTCCGGACACAAGTTTAAGACCTCCGGGCACAAAATTTAAGTCCTCCGGGCACAAAATTTAAGTCCTCTGGGCACAAATCATAAGACCTCCGGGCACCAGTTCTAAGTCCTCCGGGCAAAATTTTTAAAGTTTCAATGCCTCTGCTGCAAGAGGAGCACTTTCAAAAAAGAGAATCTAAGTCCTCCGGGCATAATTCTAAGACCTCCGGGCAAAAATCTCAAGTCCTCCGGGCAAAATTTTTAAAGTTTCAATGCCTCTGCTGCAAGAGGAGTACTTTTCAGAAAAGGAATTATAAGTCCTCCGGACACAATTCTAAGTCCTCCGGGCACAAATTTCAAGTCCTCCAGGCACAATTCTAAGTCTTCCGGGCACAAAATCTAAGTCCTCCAGGCATGAATTCTAAGTCCTCCGGGCACCAAATCATAAGTCCTCCGGGCACGAATTCTAAGTCCTCCGGGCACAAATTCTAAGTCCTCCGGGCAAAATTTTTAAAGTTTCAATGCCTCTGCTACAAGAGGAGCACTTTTCAGAAAAAGAATTCAAGTCCTCCGGGCACAAATCTAAGACCTATGGGCACAAATTGTAAGTCCTCCAGGCAAAATCTCAAGTCCTCCGGGCATAAAATTCAAGGTCCTCCGGGCAAAATTATTAAAGTTTCATTGCCTCTGCTGCAAGAGGAGCACATTTCAAAAAAAAAGAACAAAAAATTTAAAAAATTTTAAAGTTTCATCTCCTCTACTGCAAGAGGAGCATATTTTCAGAAAACAACATTTAAAGTTTCATCGCCTCTGCTACAAAAGGAGCAAAAAAAAAGAGAGAAAAAAAAGAGTAATTTTAAAGTTTCGTCGCCTTTGCTGCAAGAGGAGCACGTTTCAAGAAGAATTTCAAAGTTTCAATGCCTCTATTGTAGGAGGAGCACTTTTACAAAAAAAAAAAGAGAGAAAAATTAAAAAAAAGTAAAAAACAAAAAAGAAAGAGAAGAGATGAGAAAAATAAGGATTAGATCATAAGCCGGACAAAATTAGTGTCTATTGTCTTTGCTCTATTCCTGATTCTCAGCAATGAGCAAGGAGGGGCAGCTGTTGACACCTAATTTTGTCCCATTTTTGTTATTATTATTTTCTTTATTATTATTCTTATTATTGCTATTATTATTATTTTTATTTTATTACTTTTTTATTATTATTGTTATTATTTTTATTTTCTTTGTTTTTTTTGTCTAATCTGTCCTTCAGCCAGCCTGCGACCCCTGCCATAGCCTCCCTCCCGAGGCTGGCCACTAGTCCCCAGGCCGTCCCATCCCCGCCGGTCAGCCTCTGCCTACTCCATCGCATCTACACCAGACCCTACAAACACTTCCCTCTAAAAGCCAGACCACTCCACACACATCCGGGGGAGCCTAAACCAAAAATCGGGATCCCAAGCTTTATCATCCTCACTACCCGAAACCCAACCATTCGGCCTCCCCATCACTCGAAATTCGAAAACTACCCATCACCGTCCAAACCACCACCATCAATCCCACCAGACTACCTGCTACCACCATCAACCATTGAGACCCATATTCACTACCCTCACCCGAATCCCCAACAGCACCACAACCATCCCAGAAAAAACCTCAACGCCACCATCCCAAAACCGAGAGCCTCAAGACTTAGATCAGAGATCTAAGCACACCTGCAAAAAGGGAAAACCACAAACCACCCGAGACCCAAATCAAACCCAAAACCAGTGTGCCAAAGCAGATCTGAAACCGAAAACCCCAAAACCATCTTAAAACCTGCAAAAAGAAACAAGCCACAGCAACTACAAACCACAACCAACACAACCGATCGTCAACCAAAAACAAAAAAAATACAAAAACAAAAAAAAGGAAGAACACGGTTTCGGAGAGTTCAGATCTAGGTGGTTAGAGAGCTTTTTTGGTAAAACAGAAGCTAGATTCGGGTAGAGGAGGTAAAAAAGCTTAGGAAAAGGGGAACCTTTTTGGTTTCTGTCGCCAGCGAACGGCGACCGGCAACGGCGCACGGCGACCGAAAATCGCATGGGAGAGGGAGGCAGAGATAGTTTTGATGCTTTTTGGTTTTTTTTATTGGAAACCAGTTAAAATGAATGAAAGAAAAAAAGTGGCCTTTTATAGGGCACCAAAACGGTGCGTTCTTGGTTGGCTGACCTGCGCCCCTCGCTAACCCAGATCCGAGATCTGCGCACCCGGCAACCTGACCGGATCGCGACCCGCTTCAGCCCAGCAGACTTGGCCCGTTCGTGAGAGCCCTTTTGGTGTTGGGCTTTGGTGTTTTTTGGGCTATTTTAAAGATTAATTTGGGTATATATTTCAACCATTTCATTTATTTATTTACTTATTTATTTTCTGCTTTGTAGATAATTTATTTCTTGTGCTTCCAATATAATTTCAAAGTAAAAACACATATTTATTTGCATGTAAAATAATTTAGGATTTATAGAATTTATTTAATTACATGAGATTAATTTTAATAATAAAATTATACACTTCTTTTAGAAAAAAATAATATATAATAATTTTTTTAATAATATAATTTTTCTTAGTAGTAGGCAAATTATTGGGTTTCAAAATGTATAAAAAAAATTTTTAAAATGAAATTCGTCCGATGATGGGATGTTATGAAACTCACAAGTAGTGATTTCTTAACTGATCCCTAGGTGAGAAGAGTCGTACTAAATGTTACCAGAGTATTGGGATATTTAGTATGATTTTTCAATAATTTAAATTTTTATTAAAAAATAAAAATGAATAAGTTTCTAAAAGAAAATAGAAAAAATTCAGTTAAATAAATGTCCGATGATGGGATGTCATGAAACTCACAAGTAGTGATTTCTTGACTGATCTCTAGGTGAGAGAAGTTCACTAAGTGTTACCAGAGTACTGGGATACTTAGTGTAATTTTTCAACAATAAAATTTTTTATTTAAAATAAATAAAGAAATATTCGTATAAAAAAATAATAATTAAAAAAATTTCATTTGCATCATTCATTATCTGTTTGCATCATATGCATTCATAATAATTTTTGAAACGAGTGTGAATCTTCCGATGATGAGATTCTATAGAACTCACAAGTAGTGATTCTGAAGAAATCTCTAGGTGAGGAAATTATCCGAAATGCTATCAGAGTATTGGGGTACTTCAGAATAATTTTCAATACAAAAGATTTTCACTTATTTCAAATAAAAAATAAAATTTAAATGTTTCAAAATTAAAAGAATAAAATTGATTGCGATAAAAATAGAAAATATTTTTAAATATAAATTAAGACCATTTCATTAAAACAAAAAGGATAACACATGATTACAATGGTACCGTTTTTTAACGGGCTTCGTAGGGGTGCTAATCCTTCCCCACGCGTAACCGTACTCCCGGACCCGATTTTGTTTTCGCAGACCAAAAAATTGTCTTTTTAATAAAACTTAATTAATTTTGAGATTTTGTTAAAAAAATAAATATTTTAGGTGGCCAATCACACCTAGTCAGAAAAGATTGGTGATGACTCCTTTGTTTTTAAATGTTTTCAAAATCGTCGAGCGCGAAACCGTTACGACAATATCCATAAATAAATTTTACCAAATTTAGTATGTGACACTTTCGTGTAAAGGTATAATTGAACCAAACATAAACGAATATTACTATGTTCATGTTTATTTGTTATTTTCTTAATACTGTTCGCGTTTGTTAAGTTCATTCATGAGCATAATATATATGTTTTAAAAACATATATTCGTGATTATTAAAATAAAACATGTTGACAAACACATTTTTGTGAACATTAAATAAAAAAATTGGTGAATATTAAACAAATAAAATTATACATATAAATTGTATTCACTTTACTATATATTATGCCAAATTAAAACATCTTACATAAAAATGTAACTTTAATAATTATATATTAAAATAACTTATGAATAAATATGTAATTTAAAAATTTATTATTATCGAATAGTAAAGAAACAATAAATGATCGAATTTTAAATAAATCTTAAACAAGTTTGGTCATTAACATAAATGAACGAATTACACTTTTGTTCTTGATCATTTATTAACATTAATAAATATAAATAAATAAAAGAAACTCGAACATATTCTCAAACTATTCGTGAGTATTCTATTTGCTTAAATATGTATGGGAGGGTAATAGATACTTTTTCTTCAGGACTACAAAATCCACCGTTAGGATGCCTAATTATCCTTACATGTAGTAGCATTTAACCACTAAATTGCTAAAGTTTTGGGCCTTTATTTACCATCATTAATCGCTTTGAATGAGTTTGGTAATTTTAGATATAATACGATTACACAATATGAAAATAATACGAAAAATGTTAAATTAATATTTAACAAAAACTATTTAAAAATTTGGCAAAAATCAAATTATTTTTTGTTTTAACATGTTAGCATGAATTTTAATATGATAATTTTTATATTTTATAAGATACAAATACGATTTGACACATCATAAATACAATATATATAAATATATATATATATATATATGTTAGAATTGCAGGCCTAAATTTGAACGTTGTAATAGTTCGGACCAAGTTATCTAGTGATTTACAATGCTTTAATTTCCAGGATGTAATTAAGATTGTTCAACACTTCAATTCAAAGATTCTGATTTGTGAGATAAATGTAGTCCGCTACTTGAATTGTGCCAACCTTGGAATATGAGACATTTGAGCAAGTGACTTCCCAAATAATAGTAATATATAATTTATTTCATTATTTTTTGAAGCCATTTAAAGACAATACTGTCCGTACTATCACATGCATTTCATTAACACTAACGCATAGATTCGTTTATCAGACTTTATTCATTCAAATTCAATTGTTTTGCTAATTAACAGTGTCTCAAACTGAACATCATATCTTAAGTATATATGGTAAAGAAATCAGTTCTTCTTGGCGCACATCTCTGAGCAGGAATCTACACAGCTTCCAACTTTTTGTTCACCTAATAATGCATAAAAATAAACAAAACTTTGAGTTTATACTTTAATTCTATTAACAGAGAAGACGGAGAAAAAGTAAATTTTTTACCAGGATTTTCTTTGGAGCTGATATTTGCGCACGAGGAGATAGCACAACCAAGCTTGCAGAAGTATTGGGCATCTTTGAAACTTGGCAAATTAGTAGTAGGGGGGGTTGGGGTTGGAGTTGGCAAAACACAGTCTGTGAGGCACTTAGTAGCACAAGTAAAAATTCCATTTGTTGGTATAATAGCACACGTAACGAAGCAAACTAAATAGCAGGATTCGAAAGAAGCAGTGGACTGTCCTAATAGAACCCCCAATACCAAACAAACCATCAAGACTCCTCTTCCCTCCATTTTTCTTCCTTTTCTCCTTTTGCTTGCAATGGCAAAGAAAGAGACGGTTGAAACTATAGCTAGAGCTGCTTTTTCTCTCCTCCGAGAAACGTTTAAATAGACCCCAAATGGGAGGTGTATGTGGTAGGAAAGCTCTTAGGTTAGTATATGGAAAAATTGAATTGATAGGTCTAATTTAACCTTTGGGGAATTTTTGATTCATTCTCCCTGTAAAAATTTTATACATTATCAGTGACTATAATATGAAATTTCATTAATTCATAAATTTTAAAATTAATCTTTTAAAAATATATAAATATTCCTAAATTTACTAATTAACAAAATGACATATTATAATTAAATAATAGTATATAAAATTTATACATTGACAATATATCTAATATAAACTCTTAATTCTTATTAGACAAAAGGCCAACTATCATATGTTCATATACCAAAAAAGGATGTAAGTAGTGATAAAATCTTCTATGGTAATTAGGATATGACTAATCGATAAAATTTTTACTAAAATGTAAAGGATAAATTGATGAGTTTCATTAGTTGGCAGATAGTGATTTCATATATGAGTTGTGAATTATTTATAGGTTTATATTTAGAAAATGATTCGAGTAAAATTGATTAAATCACTAAACATTAAGCCCTTATGCTTCACTAAATTTTCATCCTATTGTACTCAAGCCCTTAAAATACTATTTTTTTAATTAAAGTGTTATTTGTTGTTTAATTAAATTATTATTTGTCTAACAGATGTTAGTAATTTTCATACAAATAAAAAGCTAATTAAAAAACAGTAATACTTTGATGTGGGTTTTGTATGCAGCTGGATACAGTAGAATCAGATAGGGGCTTTGACAAATTTAAGAAAGTATAAAAACTTTTTTGAACCCAAAAAAAAAAAGAGTTTTTCTTTATTGTATTTTAATCAACAAAAACATTGATTGCTTTATTAATATCTTCTATTATGCATTGTGAAAATATTTAAGAATAAGTTGAAATATAAATATTAATATTTTACAATCACTGTATATATTTATGCTTCGTTTGGTTCGTTAAAAATAACTTTCAAAAAATGATTTTTAGAATATGTTTACATTTTCCGAAAAACTAAAGATTTTTTGTTGTTTAGATGAATAAATAAACATTGTTATCTGTCTTTTTTTTTTTGAAATATCTGTTTCCTTTTCCAAATGACATAAATTAACATAACTAATACAATATTAAAAATTATTAGTTATTTATTAATTAAATTATTAATACTAAAAATAATTATATTTTGAAAATAATATTTAATATTAAAACATTATATTATTAAACATTTAAAAGAAAACTATTTATCAATATTTCTATTAATATTCATAAACATTTAAAATAATATTACCATTTTAATATATATAATATAAATAATATATTAATATTTATTTTTAAAATATTCAAAAAATTTATACTATTAAAATAATTATATTTTATACTTAAAATATTTATTATTAAAATCATAACAAAAGTATTATATATATTTACATTTATTCTTAAAATATTAATATAAAAATATTTGTAAATAAAATATAAAAATACTATATCTTAAATTAAAATATTAATAAATTATTTTTTATTAAATTATTTTTATTACAATATTATTAAAATAATAATATAATATTGTCTTCTATTGAAATATTAAAAATATTTAACATTGATAAAATATAAAATAAAATATTTAAACTTAATATATTGAAATATTTTTAATGTTAATATTTTAATATTGCAAATTTTTAATCTATTTAAATAAAAATATTTTTATTAATATAATAATATTTAAGTTGGGTTAAATTTAATCAAAGTTTAAAAAATTATATCGTAGGTCTCACTTGAATAAAATTAGATTTACGAGCTTGGTAAATAACATACATAGATAGTTATGTTTTAGAAATGTATTCTCATTTTAAAAAATATAAGACTATTTTCAGAAAAATAATGTAATTTTTTATTTATCAAAAATAATTTTTTAAAAGTAATTTTCAATGAATCAAATGGAACTTTAGTATTAAATTAAAAAGAAAAGAAACTGACATGAATTTGGATGCATCCGGAAGAAAAGACCAAGAAAAACTGGGCTTAGAGCATGTTTGTAACTAAATGCTATCCTGCCAACAATCTTTTAGTCTGGTGTTTAAGAATGAGTTGTGATATATTATAAATTTTGAGTTCGAATTCAAGCATCTCATCTCTAATTATTTAATATTCCTCTTATTAAAAAAAAAAAAACTAAATGACATCCACCCACCACTGAATGTCCATGCATAAACCGTGATGGTTAGTTTCAAGCATATTGTTAGAGAGTTAATATTGCTTTTTGTTTGGTTCATCACTCAGTCTGACATAGAAGCATTTCGTCACGACCATTCTCTTTCTTTTTGCAGTGATCATCATTTTAGTTTGGAAATCGGAAAGTTGTTTACCGATATGTTCTATCTTGGCCTTGGGCCTGGCTATGACCCTAATTCTTATTGATATGTAAAACTAAAATGACCCAATTAAATTTCATTTCCCCAAATTAATTCGGGTGCAACAGAGAATATTGCATTAATTGCCTGAACTGATGCACTTTAGCATTCCGGAGTCATCCAAGAAAATTGAACTAATCATTTTCTCTAACGCCACGTTAAGTTAATAAATCACATGAGTGCTGATGATTTTTTTAAGAAAATTAAAAAAAAAAGAAAAGGAAAGATTAGAAACAAGTTCCCAACAAATGCGAAATTCTAGTAAAAACCATTAAAACAAACGTACAAGAAAAAGAGTCGTTTCCCATCAAGACTAACAACATTTTGGAGTGACCTAAACCAGGCTTGAGGAACAAAAAACAGAATGCAAGCAACTGCAAGAAACGCAAATCCCGTGACGCCTAACTCTACATGATTGGATTTCTTCATCACGCCAATTAAAGCACAAAAAAAAAAAAGGAGGAGAAGCAAAGCATGCCATGTCACTGGAACAATCACAAACGATTTCATTAGTGTGTATCAACATAAAATAAGTGTAACAACCGTGAATTTCGTGCTCTTGGTAAATAAATTAATGTGTAAATAGAAGCAATGAGAATTTGATTTGGATTATGAGAATTATGAAGTGATGAATTATGTATGAAAACTATGGGAATGATGATAAATTAGACTTGTGAGAATTATGAGGATTAAGGATTATGAAAATTTAGAATTTTGAGAATTATGAGAATTGACAATAATAAGACTTAAGTGAGAGAATTATGAAAATTATTCTTAGAAAATAATTCATTTCAATTATTTAGGATTATGAGAATTAAGTGAATAAAGTTGATTGGTTATTTTAAGAATTATGATTTTGCAAATATTAAAATTAAAATTAGGAATGAAGGATGAAAGGTTTAAAGGATTTGATTTTCTGCTTGAATACCTTGCAAAAAATTTCATGATCAATCAAGTATTGTTTTGGTTATAACTCTTGATTAGAGAATGCAAATAATACACTGTCAAAATTGTTGGAAAGCTAATTTAAATATCCTTCTATCCATATAGGGCTCATATTTTAATTTATAGTGAATTCTTGAAGTTGCACCATGTGCAGGAATTTCACAAAGCGAGCAATTGGTAAAGAGTCAGGTATAAATTTTGATAGGAACTCAAATTGAAGTGATTTCAAATCTATTGGAAAAGTAACTTAAATACCTTTCCACAAAATATAAGGCTCATAGTTTAATTCATTATGGATCAATACCAATAAATTTCCAACTCCACATCACATTCAAAAATCTCAAAAATGAGCAATCGATAAAGAGTCGAGCATAATCTTTGAAAGGGAACTCCGAATGAAGAGATCCAAATTGCGTTAAAAAGTTAACTCAAATACCTTTCCAACAATATCTGGCATATATTTTAAGTTATTTTGAATTGATCTCAGTGAATTTTTAAATTTTGGTTACAAGTGCAGTAAAATAATTAGAAATGTGAGTTGAAGTTATGAAAAATAAATTGATGGTTTTCATGGACCTAAATTGGTGAATCAATAGATTAATTAAGTGAATCAAAGTATTTTAAGAGATTATATGGGACCAATTTAATTACATTAGTCATTAATAAATATTAATTTAATTTAAATAATGAATCATGTGTTAAAATAAATAGGAGTTATGAAAGTTGGGCCATAGTGTGATAAAATTTAATTTGTAAGGGCATGGGTGCTAAGCAAGAAATTCTAGCAGGCCAAAGGAGAAATAGGAAGGAAATATGGGGAATTAGACATTAGAGGGATATGCAATTAAAACTAAAATGGAGTCTTCACTGAATAAATTGCCCATTAGGAAAATTTGTTTGGGAAATTATATTTTCCTCCCCCACTGAGGCCATTTGGCCTCTTCACCCCTTTCTTCCCCAACAACTCGTCACCCCCACGTAGCTCCCAAACCATCAGCCATGGTTGCTTCCAAACCATTCGGCCACCCCAAGAGAAAAAAGAAAAACATGGCTGAACCGAAATAGAGAAGGGAGGAAGGAAAGAAGAAGAAAAGAAAGAAGAAAGGAAGAGAAAAGAGAAGAGAAGAAGGGAAGACCATGGCCATTTAGGCCACAGAGAAAAGTGGAGACAGAAAAGGCCACTTTAGCCATGGAGGGAGAAAAATTTTGAAGAAAATAGTAGAAAGGAGACAAAAAAAAATGAAGAGGAAGAGATGATTTTTGGTGAGATTTTTTCTAGATCTAGCCCGGGTTCTAGGAAATTTAGTGTTGTAGAGAAAGAAAAATAAAAATGAGAGAGAGAGAGAGAGAGAGAGAGAGAGAGAGGTGATTTGGCAATGGAATTGGAAAAGGTGAAGAAATTTTATTTGATATTTGATATGATAAAGTTTTATTTAATTTAATAATTTTTTAAAGTCTTATGGTATAATTAAATCGTTGAAATTCATAAGATGATTGTTTAGAGTTAAATGGCACAAAGTTAGAGGAGGAAAAACTTTTGTTAAGTTTGAGAAAATGGGTAAAATATTTATATAAGTTAGAATTAAAATTATATTATTAATGTTTGCTAGGATGAGTGAAAAAAATTTAATATTTTTTAAGTGAAGTTTCGGATTCGAATCTTATGAATTGAGAAAATAATATTAAGAAAGCTCCTTCCGTATCGAATCCGACAGTAGCTCGACTCCGAATTAATCAAAGCTCAAAGTGAATTTTGAATACCAAAGATCTTAAACCAAAAAGAATTAAAATTATATTATTGTATTAATTTTGAATTGATTTGAGATATTATAAAGATTATTGGAATTATAGAAAAGATTAATATAACATTTGATCTTGAATTATATCACCTCTTTTATTAAAAAAAATATCACTTTAATATTTAAACTTTATTCTTATCACACACTTTAACACTTAAAATTAATATCGTTAAAATATCCAATCAAATTTAATGTTACGTCATTACACGTCACATCAATTTTATATTTTTTTAAAATAGTTTTTTTTTATAATATTTTTTTTTAAAATAGTTAAAAATATTTGGAAAGTGTTAAAAAAAAAAATTTTAAAAATAAGAACGGCTAAGAACCCTCCATCAACAGCTCCCTTTGAAACCATTCGATCATCTAAGTACAAAGAATGCCAAACTACCATAGCCAAAACAACACCCACAGCCAGCCCTTCATTCAATAGCGAACTACATAGTACCAAAATAACTACCTGAGACCGAAACCCACCTTAACCAAAGACTCCTTTATACCAAAAACAAAACCTATTTCATTATCAGTTGGAGATCACCAAAAATTCCTCCAAAACCCAAAATGAAAAAAACTCAGAAAATCAAGCACAAACCTCAACAAGTGTAAAAAAAAAAAAAGTAAAGCCGTCTTTGAAAGAAATGTTTAAAACCTCCAGACTAAGAATGTGGGATTTCTTTGTTTTCTGCATAGAAATCAAGGAAGAGCACGAAGAAAGATTCGCCGGTGAGAGGTGGCTGGAAGATCGGCCAAAGCTGTAGTGGGTAGCGAAGACCAGGGGAGGCCCTCGGTTTTGTCTGTTTCCAACCAAAGGAAATAAGAAAAGAGAGAATTAAAAGAAAAAAAAAGAGTAAAGAAAGGAGAAAACGAGTTGTGCTGATAGGTTGCTATTTCTTAATTGAATTTTAAGAGCCGTTGAGTACACTCAATTTTTTTCCTTCTCGCATCTGATTTTACACTTAAATTACTGTTCATTTAAAGGGAGAAATAGGTCTGAGATAGGGTGTGAGAAGAAAAAAATATAGTTTATTTAATAGCTCTATTGAATTTTATTTTATTACTTGCTTTTTTGTTTGTATGAACACGTGTCGTAATTTTGTGTTTAGTGACATTTTTTTAGGTCACTTTCGTAATTTATCTTGACTTTATTTGATGAGTTAATTGGCTACTGGCTAGTTTGTACATTTGCTTAGAGGTTGGTATAGGGGTGTAATCAAATGGAGTCGAGCTGGTGTTTAAGTTCAAATTCGATTTAAAAATTCGTTATTCGGATTTGAGCTTAATTGAATCTTAATTTTTAAGTTTGAGTTCAACACGAGATTAAAATAAAGTTACTCAAGTTTGTTCGATTAAACTCGATTATCCAAGCTCGATTTTCATACTTGAACTCTAACTCGAATTTATTTTTATATATAATAAAATTGTATCTCAAATAAATATAACAAAATATATATTTTTTAAATAATAATAACAGTAACAACAATAATGAAAACCAAAGCTTCTATGAAAGGAAGACAAAAGGAAAATAAGAATTGGAGGTAGTGAGTTAAATAATGTCGATGCCATAAGGGCAAATAAATCACAAATAACTTTTTAAAGAACTTGAATTTGTCATGGTTGGTAAATTTTAATGGTTTCTTTCACTTGAATCCGACATAATGGACACCAGGAAACCGCAAATGAGCATCTACAACAACGCACATAGCCATAAGGCTATATTCATATTAAAGGATATATATTCATATAAAGTATGAATGAAAAGTTTACAGAGTCAGAGTAATTTGTTGCTTGAAACATGGTGAATATTTTGAGAATTGTGTATGAAAAGAAACAAAACAACAAACTCAAGAATTTCTCACATTTTGTCTTGAGAAGACAGATTTATCCAAAGATAAAGACCCTTGGGGACACCTTTTCCAATCGGCATTTAAGAGTGGATTATCCTCTTCCAGCCGTCATTGACTACTCAAAAAAAGGAAAACAAAACCCAAAGATAGAAAAATGATTGAAAACCCAAAAATAGGATCTGATCTGTAGTGCAGATTTTAAATTATTCAATGAGTCAAATAAGAAAAGTTTTACATGTACATCGCCGGTGTGAAATGTACCCCTATGGCCTGCAAAATCTTGATGGCTGATACCTTGTGATGTGGATTAGGTCAATTATTATTGAGCTTTTCTATAAATCAAGTTGAAGATCATTGAGTCAAATGATAATATAAGTCCAAGAGGAAAGAGGACTCAGAAGGCCCATAAATGATCCACTTGGTTATTATTTAAGCTATGGGGCTTAAAGGTAATTACGTGCGAAATAACTCCTATAAATAGGTCACGAGTATCATTCATAAACCCTAAGCTCTATTTGCCTGCTGAAACCCTGTCAAAACCTGGTCTGACTTAAGCATCGGAGTGCGCGCGCAGGAGTGGTTTCCTATTTTGCAGATTTCTTGGAGACAGACTAACGCGAAGATCGAGGATCCGACGTCAGCAAATATTTATTGTTGTTTTTGGCAACAACAATTGGCGTCGTCTGTGGGAAACTAACAGAAAAGCCATAAAAAATGGTGAAAGACGATCTGCGGAGGACAAGGTACGTCGGCTGTGGCAAGGTGCACAAGTTACGCCACAAAATAGTCTGTCGCACGCAAAGTTTCACGGGATAGGCCTTTTGGCGATAGAGTGCATGCAACTGGTGAGAGACCGCTAGCCTGGGCGAGAGATTGCATTGGCGAGAGAAGGGATCTAGCACCTCGTAGCGTGGGCGAGAGCCATTTCTCGTGCAAACAGTCCTTGGCGAGAGACCTTCTACTATTTCTGGGCGAGAGCTATCTTCCGCGCCAGATAAGACCTTGGCGAGAGATTCCACTATTTGCATTGGTAGAGAGCTATTTCTCTCGCGCGCAAAAAATTCTTTTGGCGAGAGACCTCCTGTTTTTACCTGGGGCGAGAGCTATCTCTCACGACAGACAGGTCGTTACGCGAGAGATCCCCCCTGCTAGCCTAGGCGAGAGCTGTTCTCGCACGAAGAAAGGTCCTTGGCAAGAGACCCCCTCCGGTTAGCCTGAGCGATAGCTATCCCTCGCGCAAACAGACCCCTGGCGACAGGCCTTGGATGATATGTGCGACAGATCCTTTTGCGAAAGATCTCCTGTTGTTAGTTCAGGCGAGAACCTTGTCTCCTGTTAGCATTGGGCGAGAGACCGCATTGGGCGAGAGGCTAACTCACGTGCAGGTAGCCCTTGGCGAAAGACCTTCTCTTGTTAGTATTGGGCGAGAGCTTCTTTCCTGTCAGAATGGCGAGAGATTGCATGGCGAGAATGGCATGGGTCATTGACCCTTGGCGAGAGGGTGTCTATCACGCCCGACAAGCAGGGCAACAGATATTCTTCGCACCTAAAAGTTCGGCAAGAGATGCATGGCTTTCGGCGAGAGACATCACTGGCGAGAGACTAGCTATCGCCCCGACAAAGTTTTGGCGAGAGAGTGGTTCTCGCATCAACAAGCTTGGCGACAGATTGACTTTGGGCGAGAGAGTGGCTCTCGCATCAACAAGCTTTGCGACAGATTGACTTTGGGCGAGAGAGTGGCTCTCGCCACAAGCTTGGGCGACGGAATGGCTTTGGGCGAGAGAGTAGTTCTCGCCATAGCAAGATTGGGCGACAGATTGACTTTAGGCGAGAGAGTGGGTCTCGCCACAAGATTGGGCGACAGAGTGACTTTGGGCGAGAGAGTGGTTCTCGCCACAAGCTTGGGCGACGGAATGGCTTTGGGCGAGAGAGTAGTTCTCGCCATAGCAAGATTGGGTGACAGATTGACTTTGGGCGAGAGAGTGGCTCTCGCCACAAGCTTGGGCGACGGAATGGCTTTGGGCGAGAGAGTAGTTCTCGCCAAAGCAAGATAGGGCGACATAGTGGTTTTTGAGCGAGAGAGTGGCTCTCGCGCAACAAGCTTGGCGATAAAGTGACTTTGGGCAAGAGAGTGGTCCTCGCCACAGCAAGCTTGGGCGACGGAGTGGCTTTCGGCGAGAGACATCACTGGCAAGAGACTAGCTCTCGCTCCCGACAAAGTTTTGGCGAGAAAGTGGCTCTCGCATTCGTGAACTTGGGCGAGAGCTTCATGGACGATAGCTAGCATTAATTACTTCACCAAAAGGTTACAATCAGCAGAACTAAAATAAACAACCATGCATCAGCTAATACATGCAAGCACAAGACCATTGCAGCAGACACTTTCGGCGATTGAGTGGCATGTTGTGATTGCATAACCAACACAACAGCCCAACCTTCGCAGCAAGGCTCACTTGGTAAAACACGTGCCAAGGCGCGAGAAGCGATCTAGATGGGCAAGCATGGAACAAGCTGAAGGGTTTAGCTGAGATACGCCCACGATGTTATATAAGCTTGCCCAGGAAAGGAAAAAGCTTGATGGAGAGCTCAAAACGAGCGAGCGTAAGTCCAATGGAGCTTCATTGGGCAAGCCCCAATCAAAGACCTCAGGGAACACACCAAAACTTCAAAGGCTAACTCGTGTTTGCCTAGGTGCACATGAACATAGATAAGCAACGGAAACCAGGCAATGCACAAAAGGTCATACAAGTTAGTGACCACCACACGAGTATGGATGTGAACGATGAGTAAGAATACAGCCATCCTAAGACCCATGCAAGCAAGCACTTATCAACCGATATAGGAACTCGCCTAGGAGAGAGAACTCTATGGGCGAGCCATTCAGAGTGACCGAAGCGAGAAAAGATTAGGCAACTCTGTACACCATCAAACACAACACTCGAGAAAAAGTTCATCTCTGAACAGGAATGACAACACTGTTTCAAAGAAGAACTCGAGGAGCTATATAGTGTAAAGGTACGCTAAATACTGTAAAAGTAAAATGTAAAAGTAAAAGGTATTGTGCCGCAAAAAATGGAAAAACAAAAGAAGAGAAAGAAAAAGTTAAGGCTATGACCAGTCACATATTTGGCGGCAGGTAATAATCTCTGGCGGCAGAATACAAGAAGTGGGCTACAACCCTGCCTATCGCCCAAAAGTTCCCTGGTGATTGAGTACGCGGAATGGGCAGAGCCCAACCTGTTGCCTAAAAGATCTCTGGCGATAGAGTACAAGGAATGGGCGACAGCAGTGTTTTCAATTCAGCGAGCACAGGCATGCACATGACAAATTTTGGCGACAAGGTTCCACGTGGCAGACTCTTTCTGCGAGAGGTGGCTCACGCGTGTGATAGCCAAAATGGCTAGAAAGAGGGACCACTATTGAAGATCTCACAAAAATGCCACTCTTTTGAATACTCAGTTGCATGCAAGATGTTATGTGACAGAACAATCTGTCGCTCGAAAGGTGCTTGCTACACTGCAAATTTGTGCAACTACAAGCATGCAAGAGGCACTCTATCCCAAGCTAGCTCAAGGTCACGCGACAGAGCAGTTTGCACCACTATAGGCATGCGACACGACTAGAACATGGGCAACCTTATCTTGTTCGTTGTGAAATTGAACTTCAAAGCCAAGAAGAGTGACAGGCCTTGAGCTAGACAAGAGCTCCCGTGCGTGATAAGCCTTTAGCGAGACATGGTCTCCCGCATGCGACAGACCTTGGAGACAGGGGAGCTCCCACGAGCGACAGGCCTTGGATGAGATAGGGGCTCTCGCATGCGATAAGCTCCCTACTTTGATAAAATGACAGCGAAGAAAATTAGGTGAACACAGCACCCATACGCAAATTCCCCCGTTAGCACAATGCAGGCGAGCAAAGAACACCCGAGTCATCCCTTTCGGCAATGGCTAGCAATGCTAGAGAGCACGGAATCCAAACTACTGGTTCTCCCATTAAAAAAAAAAACTTTGGCGAGCACATTTAAATTTGACGATCCAAGCGCACGCCCAAGTGCCGAATTTGAGCGGAACGATCTAGAATCTTCTAGACCTAGTCCGACCGAGTGTCCAAAAGCTTCCTTCGGCCCAAGAACTGCTCTAGCAATCTAGAAGTGGCTTAAGAGGCACACACTTGGACTATCGATAACCACACATGTGAAAGAGGGTTTATCTATATAAAGAGTGTGTCGGCTTCATGAGTCCTTTAAGCAAGACAAGGATGTGCCGGCTCAAGGTGTCGAGATCAAGGATGTGTCTCCTTTGTAAGCCCCTATACATAGCATTCTGGAGTATCAATACAAGTGAGTGCTTGGCACAACGGAAATTGCAAACACACTCAAGCAGGGACATAAGAGTGGTAACCAGATCTGAGGTACTCTCAAACGATGTTTTCAATTTTCTTGTCCACTCTAACAATTGTGATTGAATTAGGCAGGTGTTTGAGGTAGGCACTAGCCACTGTCGTGAAAGGCAGCAAGCCAGGAAGAGCTTGGTTCAATCGAAAACAACTTGTGGTAAGCTCGTGAAGATAGATTGCTGGTACCGAGGCACGACTTAGTGCACAATCCATGGTTGACAGCAAAACATCACAGCACTCGTACCTTACAGATTTTTCAATGACAAAGACTTGGAATGGTACTGGTGGTAAACATTTGCTATTATTGTTTTAACATTTGCTGCAATTATTCCACTTAATTGAAAATACTACATTATGAAACGAAAAGCCAGTTATTTTTATCTGTACTATGATAATCCTCCATGTTTGATAGACATGTTGCAGGAATAGAAGAAGACGCGAGACGGGCACAAATAAGTCCCTAAGCGAAAAATGCGCGAGACGGGCACAAATAAGACCTTAAGCGTGAAGAAGACGCGAGACGGGCACAAATAAGTCCCTAAGCGAAAAATGCGCGAGACGGGCACAAATAAGACCTTAAGCGTGAAGAAGACGCGAGACTGGCACAAATAATTCCCTAAGTGAAAAATGCGCGAGACGGGCACAAATAAGATCTTAAGCATGACGAAGACGCTAGAAGGGTAAAATAAGACCCCAAGCGGGCAAAATAAGACCTTAAGCATGACGAAGACGCTAGAAGGGCAAAATAAGACCCCAAGCGGGCAAAATAAGACCCTAAGTATGACGAAGACACTAGAAGGGCAAAATAAGACCCTAAGCGGGCAAAATAAGACCCTAAGCAAGAAAAAGACGCGAGACGGGCACAAATAAGTCCATAAGCGAAAAATACGCGAGACGGGCAAAAATAAGACCCTAAGCGAGAAGAAGACGCGAGACGGGCACAAATAAGTCCTTAAGCAAAAAATACGCGAGACGGGCAAAAATAAGACCCTAAGCGAGAAAAAGACGCGAGAAGGGCACAAATAAGTCCCTAAGCGAAAAATGCGCGAGACGGGCAAAAATAAGACCCTAAGCGAGAAGATACAAGACGAGCAAAACAAAAAGTCCCTAAGCACAAAAAGGTGCGAGACGGGCAAAAATATCTCTAAACGAGGTACGTTACAATTTTATCATATTACATTTAACGCATTATGTTGGCATCTCGGATATAAACGATATTATATTCTAACAAGGCCTTAAGCGGATAGTACGCAAGACAGGACTAATACTCCAGTAAAAGTTCTTCTTTGGACACAAAAAGTTGCAAAGAAAAACTTAGGGAGCACAAAGTATGCAGGCTGTGAGGTATGGTACGAGGTACGTTACAATTTTATCATTGGATATGTACTACAATTGATTGACAAAGTGCATGCAAACGTTTTATATTGGCATTCCGGATATAAAAGCGATGTTATATCCTTATCAATTCTATAAAGTCCCTAAGCACAAAATGGTGCAAGACGGGCAAATTCGAAAATCCCTAAGCTAAAAGTGTACGAGATGGGCAAATGAAAAGTCCCTAAGCACAAAAGCGTGCGAGATTGGCAAACCAAAAGCCTGAAGCGAAAAATGTGTGATGTAGGCTACGCATTTACTTGAAGCAAAAAAGTGTGCGATGTAAGTCATGCATGACGTGCTTGAGCTTGAAGCAGTAATTGAGCGACATAAGCCCCATATGTAAAAGAACTTGAAGCAAAAAAGTGCACGAGGAAAGCCTGATTATTACGTGAGACTAATACAAGGTAAATGTATAGTTGCTTCGGTAGATGAGTTTAAAAATGGGCTAATCAGTTTGTAAAAGACTAAGCTCTTTCACAAAAAACTGGGGAGCACTCTAGATTAACTTCTGCCTCAAAAGGAGCATCGATACTAACAGGCACCCTAGCATCTACGCCCTGAGGTGCTATAATTATCTAAATCATCTTCGTCCAAGCCTGTGAGAACCCCGACCATCTCGGGTCGACGAAAAGGCTCTTAAGGGCTGGTAAGATCAGATAGATCTTTATAAATGCCTATTCTCAGAAAATGTTCCAAATCCTCAGCATCAGGATCAAGCTTCAACCAATCCGGAGCATGCCAAGCACAAACTGCATCTGATGAAACCAAAAGGCTTTGGTGGCTCCGCAATCTTGTAATTTCTCCTTATAACTCTTGGTTTCGGTCAGCTAAGACCTTGAATTTGAAAAGAAGGGTGGTATATTCCACTGGAGAAGCATTTAGCTCAGAGAAGAAAAACGTATCCTGGTAGTGTTCTAAAAAGACACTTTGACAAAAAAATGATGACACGAAGTCGTTTCTGCTACGAATAATAATGAAGTTCACTAGTTAAGCCCTCAAGTGAAGATGAAAAGATTCTTGGAAGAGGGCAGCAAGAGAATTTGAAAAGCCCATTCTTTATATACTCTTTCACAAGGTAAACCTTGTAAAAGAGTGGGGAGTAATTGATGTGGACTAGGTCAATTATTACTGGGCTTTTCTATAAATCAAGTTGAAGACCATTGAGCCAAATGATAATATAAGCCCAAGAGGAAAGAGGACTCAGAAGGCACATAAATGATCCACTGGGTTATTATTTAAGCTATGGGGCTTAAAGGTAATTATGTGCGAAATAACTCCTATAAATAGGTCACAAGTATCATTCTTATACCCTAAGCTCTATTTGCCTACTGAAACCCTGTCAAAACCTGGTCTGACTTAAGCATCGGAGTGCGCGCGCAGGGGAAAACCCCTGCGCCCCCTGATGGTTTCCTATTTCGCAGATTTCTTGGAGACAGACTAACGCGAAAATCGAGGATCCGACGTCAACAAATATTTATTGTTATTTTTGGCAACAACACCTTGAAATCCAAAACAACTCCAAAATGTATCTACTCAACAAACCTTTCAAGCTTTAAGGATCTAGAATGTATCATCTTTTATAAAAATAATGAAATAGAATTACACTTGTAGCATGTATGAAGTTGTTGCGAGGCATGGCAAGAAGCGTTGGATCTACTACAAGAATGACTATAAGCGTTGGATCTACTGTAGGGTATGGCTAAAGGTGGCAGATCTAAAGTGAAGGATGGCTATGATCACCGGATTTATTGCTAGGGTGGGCTAGGAGTGCTGGATCTACTGCGATAAGGGATAAGGGTGCCAAATCTCTCGCGATCGGCGTTAAGAGTGCTAGATCTACTCAAGAGGCTAGGTGCGCCAGACTATTACAGGGACATCATTCACAAATAGTGTCTAATGGGCTGAAAGGCTGGTGCGAGGGTGTCAGAGTTTAGGGGTATGCCGGATATGGGCTAACGGCGTCGCACTTGCTTCAGATGCTAGGTGTAGTGGTTTTGGGTCAGTGGAATAGGGAAGACACAAAGAGAATGTGAAATGGATAAGGATTTTGGGTTTCTAAAGGTTAAGAGAGTTAGGGTAAATATAACATTTTACACTAAATAATAAAATATATATTAAAATATTAAAAGCTCGAATAAATTCGTGAGCTACTCCAGTTCGGTATTTTGGTACTTGAACTTGGCTCGCTCGACAGCTTGATTAGCTCGAGCTCAAGCTTGGCTCGAAAAAAATGAAGCCGAGTTCAAGTTTTCTGTAAATCAAGTCCAAGTAACTTGTGAGTATTAATGTATCATTTACACCCTTTAGTTAATGTTTGCAGATTGGTTACTTTTTCTTTTCAATTTTTTTAGCCTTCATCATTACCTAGTTAATAATAGTTTGATTGACTGGAAATGCTATATTACTTTTATCTCTTGTGTAGTACATTTGTTACGTGTATAACTTCCTTGGTAGATTATGTGTTTGCAATGAGGTGTATTAGTTGCATGACTTAATAAATTATATATGTATTCATGGATTGGCAAGAGCATAATATTTGTGCATTTTAAATATTTTTACTTATTTCTAAATATATTTTTAAATATTTTTTACATATATTTTTTTAAATATTTTTAAGTATTGTTTACATATTTTTTAATATTTTGTAAATATTTTTACATATTTTAAATAATTAAAAATAATTTTTAAAATATGTTACCTATTTTTATATATTTTTAAATATTTTCAACTTTTTAAGATACTTCTAAATATTTTACATATTTTAGATATGTTTACATATTTTAAAATATTTTAAAATATTTTGAAATATTTTTGATTATTTTTATATTTTTTTTACATTTTCTTTTAAATATTTTTACATATTTTTAATTTTTTTTGAAATATTTTGAAATATTTTTACATTTTTAAAATATTTTCAATATTTATTAAATATTTTTAATTATTTTTAAATATTTTTTAAAGAAAAAGCGATAAGGTTGACATGGCGCTTAATGACATGGCAATTAGTGCCATGTATCAAAATTTGATTGGATGATCTCCACCACGCCAGCGTTTGTCTAACGCATTAACCTTAGGTTTTCAAGTGTGCAACAAAATTAAAGTTCAATTAACAAAGTGTCACACCCCGATTTCTGAAAATTAGGACTGAGTTTTTCTATTTTCACACAAGTGGTTAGGCGGTACCTAATGTCCTCATTCTGACTTTATTCTAGAATAGCTAATGCAATATTTATTTATTTACATAGGTCCCAGTACGCATAATCAAAGCACACATTTGTTTTTCTATACAAATACTTTATAATTAATACGATGACATACTTACAAATCTCTTCAATTTACTGTTTACATCCCTTTACATATTTAAGTACTGTACAGTAAATGTCTTAATATCATACCTACAAGGTACAACAATGGAATCCCCGTAGGCATCTTATCATAATATTCTGTTAGCTTTAAATTGACATATATATTTTGAAATGACAAAAACTTAAGTAAGCCTTAATGCTTTAATCCATATTGTAAATTTGCCTTATCACACATGATTTTCTCAATACATTTCAAGTGATCATATCAAACATTAAGACCATGATTTAATGATGCATACTCTTATTGGTCTTAATACTTTGTAAATGTTTTGAATATTTTAAAAAATCACTTGATGAATTTTTAGACCATGTTTTCATTTAAGAAAGTCAAGAAAAACTCCCACAAAAATGCCAAAATGTTTTGGGTTGGATTAGGATTAAAGACCACATCATTTCTAACTCAAAAAGTGCAGGAAATCACCTTCTGGAGAGAAGGGATCGATCCCCTAAGGGAAGGGATCGATCCCCTTTTGGCAGTAAGCTCCCAATGGCTAGAAAAGGTCCCTGAAGCCCAGAATCAAGATTCTGGACAAAAGGGATCGATCCCCTATGGAAAGGGATCAATCCCTTTGCTCGAAAATAGCCTATAACGGCTAGTTTTTGTGAGACAACGGTAATATCCGAGATTTGGCTCCACCCAACGGCTAGAATACATCCAAGGGACTATAAATAGAGGCTTAGAAGCTAAAGAAAGCAAGGGGAACCACTCAATCAACTCCAATACTCATTTTCCTCAAATCCTCAAGCCTCAACAACAATTCAAGAGCTAGAATTCAATATCTTCTATCACTCTCATATTCTTTGTATAGAAAAGCACAAATATTGTATAGGCTTTTCAGTGTGCTTAATTTCTGTAATCACTTGCCTATCTAGAGGCCTTCTTTGATTACTTCATTTGTAAACTCATTTCATTCTTTGTAAAGGGGAGGTTTCTCTTGAGCCTTGAAAAAGAGGGAGGTTACTCTTTAGCCTAGAAAAAGAGAGAGGTTACTCTTGAGCCTAGAAAAGAGAGAGGTTTCTCTTGAGCCTTGAAAAGAGGGAGTGTAACAAATTCAAGGATAGTGAATTTGGGAAAATCCTTGGGAGCGTCTCAAGGTAGAGGACGTAGGCAAGGTTGCTGAATCTCTATAAATCACTTGTGTACATTTCTCTATCCTTTCTCTCTTTACCTTCTTGCAATTATATTTGTGTTTATTGCATTGAATTTATTTTGTATAATTGCCTAGCTAAGAGAACTTAGAAAATATCAATATAGGCTAGAGAATTTAGAGAAACCGAAAAACGAACCTAAGGTTAGTGAAAAACCGATTCACCCTCCCTCTCGGTATAGCCTATAGTGGTATCAGAGCTTGGGCTCGAGATTGAATTAGATTAACCTCTATCGAGCAAAACGATCTTAAATGGCTCACTTGAATGTAGGCACACCCCTAGGAGAAGAGGGACACTCATTAGTTAGACCTCCACTATTCAATGGTGAGAATTACTCTTATTGGAAAACTAGGATGATATTATTTGTGCAATCTAATGACTATGAAGTGTGGAGAGTAATAGTTAATGGTCCTAGAATCCCAATAAAGAAAGTAGATGGAAAAGATGTTCTTAAGAGTGAGGATGAGTGGGACACCAATGATATGAGATTGGCACAATTGAATGCCAAGGCTATGCACACCCTCTTTTGTGCATTAGGTCCAAATGAATATAATAGAGTGTCCCTATGTGAAAATGCTAAGCAAATATGAGACAAACTAGCCATCACACATGAAGGGACAAATCAAGTTAGAGAGACCAAAGTAGGAATGCTCACACATGATTATGAGCTTTTTAGAATGAAAGAAAATGAGTCCATGAGTGATATGTATACTAGATTTAATGACATAATCAATGGACTTAAGGCATTAGGCAATACCTATTCCAATGTAGAAATGGTGAAGAAAATCTTGAATAGCTTGCCACAATCATGGGAGGCAAAGGTAACCGCAATAGAAGAGTCTAAAGATCCAAATACCTTGTCTCTAGATGAACTTATGGGCTCCCTACTTACATATGAGATGAAATTGAAAAGAAATGAAGAGCCTTCAAAGAAAGTAGGGGTAGCACTTAAGTCTTCCACTCATGAGGATGATAGTGATGAAAGTGAAAATGAGGAAGAAAAGGAAATGGCAATGTTTGCCAAAAGATTCAATAGATTTATGAGAATGAAAGAGAGAGAGAGAGTAATAGGAGACACCATAGGGGAGAAACAAGTAGAAGAGAAAAGGACCACTTAGTGTGTTATGAGTGTAATGAACTAGGTCACACTAAGCTAGATTGCCCCTTACTTAGGAAAGAAAAGGATAGAAAATCTAAGAAGAAAGCATTTGTGGCTGCATGGAGCGATAGTGATAGCTCCGATGAGGAAAACATAGATGATGAGGTACCCTACTCATGCTTTATGGCTATTAGTGACGATGAGGCTAGCTCTAGTTCTAGTGAAAATAATGATTTTACATTTGATGAGTTACAAGATGCTTTTAATGATTTAGCAAATGAATTTCAATGCATGAATTCTAAATATAAGAAAATAGAAAATGAAGCCTTGACAAATGTTAAGCTAGAATTTGAAAAGAAATTAGAAGAGGCTAACTTGGAGATAAATGAGTTGAATAAAAAGAACTTAAACTTACATAACTCATTTACTAGGTTTTATATGGGTCAACAAAAGCTAAATCATATGTTAGAGACCCAAAGAGCTTTCTTTGACAAAGATGGGCTAGGATATAATGAAATACATAAAGAAACTCATCTTAGGAATTTCTTAGTGAGCAAAAATACTATGCATGATACATCTCTCACATGCTCACTATGTAATAGGATAGGCCACTCCTCACAAGCATGCACATATAGAAAAACTACCTTTAGAGGAAAAGTGGTTAGGAAGATGTGGATGCCAAAGCATGTAATAAATAATGATTTAAGTTTGAAATGGATCCCAAAAGGATCAAAAATTGTTTGCACTTACTCTTATGGACCCAAGAAAATTTGGGTACCAAAGCATGCTTGAAAATGTGTTTGTTGTAGGAGTGTTAGAGCATGGAGTTACAAAGAAACAATGGGGCTTGAATGCTCTACACACCTCTATGGAGTTTGCTTGTGCCAATGAGAAAAAGAAAAAGCTTGGAAATCCATCTTTAGCAAGGTGACAACAATCTCTCAAAGAATGGCTAATGGTGGATCCAACACCTCAAGGCAAAGCACTCTCAAGTAAAGGAGTTTTGTAAGCTTAATTCCTTGCTCTTTAAACTCTTTAGTTGATTATTTGTGCTTTGATGAGAAAGTTGGTTGATGATTAATGATGCATTTTGAATAAGCAAAAGGCATGATGAATGATTGTTGAATGCTTGGTGGACTATTCTTGATGAATGAAGAGCATGTTTAATGATTTTGAAATGATTTTTGGTTTTCTGCATCTTGAGCAAGTTTGATATGTGTGGATAATATATTTAGTTGCTCAAAAGTTGTCAAATATGTCATATTTGCAAAAATCCATGTCATGAGCCTTAATGAAGAATATGCATATTGGAAATCATGGCATGTTGTTCACAAGATGTATGTTTTGATGATATAGGTGCTTGAAATCTATGTGAATAAGTTTGTTTTGATATATTTAAGTAATTCAATGCATTGGTTTTGCCAAAATATGCATAACTTTCAAAATGACCCCCTTTGAGGCCAAAAATACATTTAATTGTGAAAATTCTTCCAAAATTGCAAAATCTTTTGTAAAATGGTTTTTCATTCATGTTTTTCATTCATACAAGTCCAAAATCATGTTTCACAAATGTTTAAACCCTTACTTGGACTTAAAATACTTAAAAACGAAGATTTGGTACCTCACAAGTTGGATTTTTTGTCAAAAATCTGCAGAACCAAGATGAGGGATTGATCCCTCTACATATAGGATCGATCCTTTTGGAAAAACATGTAGGAAACATGCTTCTGGAGTTTAGGGATCGATCACTCTGCTCATAGGATCGATCCTTCTAGGCAAATTATGTCATTTTCTGCATTTTTAAGCCTTAGTTGAGAAGTTTTCTTAATTCTTTTGATATCCTTTTTCTTCTCAACTTAAAATTCATTGTTTTAACTTCTTTTTGATGATCTTTAATATATGAAAACTCATTTTTCATTGATATCATGCTCAACTTCATCAATTAATATCATTTCCAACAAATGGTATCACTTTCAACAATCTATATCATTTTTCTTGAACTCACAAGTGCAAAATCAGTTTTCTCATTGAAAATGGTCATGAATTGCATAAATCTTGAAATAATCTTGAAACATACTTTAAATGAATGCTTAAACATAATTTTGAGATCTATTTCAATGATTTATGGATATATTTGAGAATTTGATGAACTTGTGCATAATGAGTGTTTTTCATATCTTTTGTTCATCTTAGTCAAGCATGCTTATAGGATTATGTCTCTTGGCTTGACTTATCAATTCCACACTAGGTTTCATGATAATTTTACATCTAGTGGATTGATTCCAAATGTAAATTCAACAATTGGTAATAGTCATTGGCCTATAATGTGTGATGGTAAATGGATCATAAATGTTCAAATGCATGAAACTTTATCATCCTTGCACTTAAAGAACTAGGGTCTTAATGACAACACCAACATTCAAAGATAAATGCAAACTTGAACATATGTATGTTGATTGATATCCATGCATTTATTCTTGATTGTTTTGATGTTGAACTTACATGCTTGCTTGAGTTGAATCAATAATCATGCCTATGAGATGAGAATAGTTGTTTTCATGATATTATGTGCTTAACCTCACTCATAGTTTATGGATTTTAATGATAAAATATATCTTAGCTTGATAATATTGATTCACTTAGGTGAAGCCATTTTAATTAAAATAGCATATACCCTCTAGAACTTTAAATGATGATAACAACTAGGGATATGGCTATTAATTGATTAAAATGGTAATATTGAATATTTCCTTGCTCATAATTGGTTAAGGACTTGAATTAGAAAATGAGCATAGGATTTGTGTGCTTGAAACCATGGAAGAAAATGTGTTTGCTTGAATTCCTTGATGTTTTGAATCTTCCATGTGGTATAATTTTGTGAATATGAATATGGATTAATTCCTTATGATTGTATGCTAATTGATCCATATACATACTTGATGATGTGTGTAATTGTGTTCTTGCATTTTTAGAATGATTATTTTCTTGACATGAACACACTACACATAGATATTGGATTCATGCAAAATGCTTAAGTCAACCATTAGTAACAATTGGTATTTAGATTGAAATAACACTTAGTATCATTGGCAACCATATTTTCACTAATTGGTAAGCCAAATCTAAATTGCCAATTGATATGAGCTTTAAATTGACAATTCTTCTCATGCTCTTTAAGATTGAAATGACTAATAGAGAAGAATTCTCTTAGGATATTTTTGCATGAAACTCTTGTGTGCTAGAATTTGTAGTTAATTGTTATATATCTTAATTCTAGGCACAATATTTCTTGAAAATGATTTATGAGCACATGCATATGATATGTTATCTAATTTTAGCTCATAATCATGATATATTACCATGCACCTTAGTTGGACCTTAGAGAAGAATTGATATACTTAGGTGCTTGCTTAACTTCTTACCAATTGGAACCTTCTTGCAAAATTACTTATCAACAATTGGTATCAAAATTATTTATAAACAATTGGTATAGGATCATAAGTCATATTCATTGCATGAATATTTCATACTCTTTGTGAATATTGACTTATTTATTTGTGCTATGAGTCCCATGTACTAACATGTTTCTTGTTGGGTGGAGCATTTTTATCTCTTCTCACATAGCCATGATTTTAGGGGGAGCATATTTTTTAGTATTTTTCCTTCTTTTTGCTATGACAAAAAGGGGGAGAGATAGATATAGGGAGAGATATTAAGGGGGAGAAATAATTTGAAAAATTCATTTTCAAAACCCATGCTTATATTAAGGGGGAGAAATAGTTTGAAAATTCATTTTCAAAACCCATGCTTATATTAAGGGGGAGCTTTATAAAATCCTGCTTTATTTGAGGGGGAGTATTTTATCAAAGGATTTTCAAAGCAAATTTACATTAAGTTTTGTCATATCAAAAAGGGGGAGATTGTTAGCTTTAAATTGACATATATATTTTGAAATGACAAAAATTTAAGTAAGCCTTAATGCTTTAATCCATATTGTAAATTTGCCTTATCACACATGATTTTCTCAATACATTTCAAGTGATCATATCAAACATTAAGACCATGATTTAATGATGCATACTTTTATTGGTCTTAATACTTTGTAAATGTTTTGAATATTTTAGAAAATCACTTGATGAATTTTTAGACCATGTTTTCATTTGAGAAAGTCAAGAAAAACTCCCACAAAAATGCCAAAATGTTTTGGGTTGGATTAGGATCAAAGACCACATCATTTCTAACTCAAAAAGTGCAGGAAATCACCTTCTGGAGAGAAGGGATCGATCCCCTAAGGGAAGGGATCGATCCCCTTTTGGCAGTAAGCTCCCAACGGCTAGAAAAGGTCCCTGAAGCCCAGAATCAAGATTCTGGACAAAAGGGATCGATCCCGTATGGAAAGGGATCGATCCCTTTGCTCGAAAATAGCCTATAACGGCTAGTTTTTGTGAGACAACGGTAATATCTGAGATTTGGCTCCATCCAACGGCTAGAATACATCCAAGGGACTATAAATAGAGGCTTAGAAGCTAAAGAAAGCAAGGGAAACCACTCAATCAACTCCAATACTCATTTTCCTCAAATCCTCAAGCCTCAACAACAATTCAAGAGCTAGAATTCAATATCTTCTATCACTCTCATATTCTTTGTATAGAAAAGCACAAATATTGTATAGGCTTTTCAGTGTGCTTAATTTCTGTAATCACTTGCCTATCTAGAGGCCTTCTTTGATTACTTCATTTGTAAACTCATTTCATTCTTTGTAAAGGGGAGGTTTCTCTTGAGCCTTGAAAAAGAGGGAGGTTACTCTTTAGCCTAGAAAAAGAGAGAGGTTACTCTTTAGCCTAAAAAAGAAAGAGGTTTCTCTTGAGCCTTGAAAAGAGAGAGTGTAACAAATTCAAGGATAGTGAATTTGAGAAAATCCTTGGGAGCGTCTCAAGGTAGAGGACGTAGGCAAGGTTGCCGAACCTCTATAAATCACTTGTGTACATTTCTCTATCCTTTCTCTCTTTACCTTCTTGCAATTATATTTGTGTTTATTGCATTGAATTTATTTTGTATAATTGCCTAGCTAAGAGAACTTAGAAAATATCAATATAGGCTAGAGAATTTAGAGAAACCGAAAAACGAACCTAAGGTTAGTGAAAAACCGATTCACCCCCCCTCTCGGTATAGCCTATAGAGCCAACATATTCTTTCATCAAACGACTATTTCTGTAGATAAATCCGAAAGGCAGAAAAGGGGGTGAGCTTTGGGGAAAGCCCAGTAAGAAACATACATAAAATAATTGATATCATGCAACTATATGCAAGTATCATTATAAAAATGATGCCAAAGATGCTAAAGTCAAAGTTGAAAAACAATATCAAAGCCGAAAATTCATTTAAACTTATTTGGTCACAGAGTTTAGTAAACACTTGGAACTAGTTTTTATTAAATTGTAAAATAATCATTTTTTGTAACAGTATAGCAATTAGAAAATGTATTTAACAAAACACCAAAATCAAAAAATATATTAAAGTCTGGGAGTGCTTGGATGTAAGTTAGCCAAGGATTTACCACCCAAGTATAAATTAAACAATGGAGACTAGACTTCACCTAATAGACTCATGCTATGGACATATGGCCAATAATCCAAGGAGCCACAACATGTATACTAGCCAGGTAACACCTGTGGGAGCTAGAAAACTGGGCTAGAGTTAGCAGCAATAGGAACGGAATAGAAAGCATGTACTTATAGGTAGCTACGGTGCCAACAATCTCCACGTATTTACTTGATTCCTAAGCGAAAAGCAAAACAGTTCTATAAGCTTTCAAAACCAAATAGAGTAATATAAATGCACATTTTATTTTCAAAGTCTAGGAATGTTTGGATCTACGTTAGCTAGGGATTTACCACCCATGAAGTCAAAATATAAACTTTGGGAACCACATTTCATTTCAAAACATATTATTCGTAAAACAAAACATTTCATTCAATATATTCAGATAAATCCAAATAATTCGAAACATTATTTCAACCTGACATTCAAAACAATAAATAATGCATTTCATAAACTAAAATACATATGATAGCATCGAACAGATTTTAAAATAATCAAATATTGATCATCAATTTCAAATATTAATAAATTAAAACTCATGAGATCATGCATATTCAAAACTGAGATGTACGCAAAACTACGCTTTATGCATAAATCAAATGACAGAATATATGATTTTATTCACCTTTAAATCAAACCTCACCGTATAGGGTCGATCTTAAATTTTTCGATACATTTCATAAACTATCAAATCGTTATACAAGAGTTAGTCACATACTTTAAAATATTAACTTCAACTATCAAATCGTTATACAAGAGTTAGTCACATACTTTAAAATATTAACTTCGTTCTATAATAATTCAGCTGTATACTTTTAGATATTAAATTCGATACGATTCAATTACCTTCAAATATTTTAACATTTTAGTCCTATACTTTTTAAACGTATGTCTCATTACTATCAATCAAATCTAGTACCTTCAGAACATATCCTTACAATCAACACTAAACTTATTGTTCAAATACTTTTTCTATAGATCATAACACTTTTACTTCAAACCATTTATAAAAATTTTGATAGCATAATGTTTCTATAACCGAGACCTCTTGCAAGTTCAAATAGCATAAATCCATATACTCATAGTCCAGTTTATTATCCATAAATCCACAAATAATAAGCAGTCCTTAGATCCATTAATCAAATCATAATCATTCAAAGGTAATAATCCTTATAACCCATCATTTCTAAATTCTTTTTCATTTACGAAACCCATCACTAACTAAAATATTAAGCATACTTCTAAGTGCCGAAATGAAACAATTAACATTTATAAAAAATTAGGGTGGAACAATCCTTATAGCGAGCTTGGAAGTTGGGGTGAATTAGGAAGGATGCTTTAGAACACCTCACTTGTCTCGATTCCCTAACTCATTATGTATATAGAATTTTGAATGAACAAACAGAGAAGGAATTCGTGTGTATTAAATCAAAATCAAAACCGTTCAGAATCAAATTCACTATCAAAGCCATTTTCAATTTTCAGAGTTTAGATATCAGAGATTCAAAAATCATTCAAATCTAGATCAATCAAAATCATTTTTCAATTCAAAGTTTCGATATCAAAGTTTCAAAGTCAAATCATGATGCAAAACGTGATATCCTTATGTCTCTTATATATGTCCCTTCCTTCTTAAATGTCCGCTGCTATTGCGCCCTAAGACCTATACCGCAAGTGCACGGGTCGCGACAAGTAATGAAGAGTGAGTAAAATATCATTCCCACGAGAATTAGTTAGATTTTGTTTTAGCTAAGTACTAAAATTGGTCACCTTAGTTTTATTCAAGCAATATGTAATTTTCAACATACTAATTGTTAAATTTCCTAAAATAAAACATAAACTAAATATGCATGAAAATAAAAATAAAATTTGATTTAAAATTCAATAATAAAAAGAATAAACTAAATAAAACGCATGACATTAAGAAAGCAAAATTAAATAGATGATCATAAAATAAAATTTCTTAAAACTAAAATCTCAATTTAAACTAATACTAATAATTACTTATACTAATCTAATAAAATTAATTTACTACCAAAACAAATTTACTCTAACACATTAATATACTATAATAATAAGCTTTAAAACTAATATAACAATATAATAATGTATAATAAACTAAGCAACTATAAGACCACTAAACTTGCATTAAATTCAAACAAAACAACAGAGTGAAAATGCCCTTGCCATCGTTCATGAGCTGTGCCACCTCCTGCTTGCCTCTTATGTTCAGCACACACATGCCACGCACACCACAGCTCTTCACTACTAGGCTTCCACGCAACAACAACACATGTCCTGCCAGCAGATCACGTCCTAAGCGGCTATAACAACTCAACGCCAATGCTCATGCTTTAGCCTTGCCACGTTCATTGCCCAATAGCAGTAATGGAACCACGTTCTGCCCTGCAGCCTAGCAACCTAGAAACGCAGCAGACTCGCAAACCACAGGCATGCCTTCCTCGTGCCCAGCAACAGCAACGTCCCTTGTTCTTACTGTCCTTGCGCACTGCAGCAGCCCCTTCGCTCGTCTGGTACAGCCCCAACGACAGCAGCTTCCCTCAACCAGAACAGAGAAGTTCACGCCACTGCTAACCAAGCCAGGCAGCAGCTGTTTCATGTGAGCAGCCTCTCAACAGATTAAGAAAAATACAACAGAGTAGAACCAAAAGAAGAAATAGAAGCAAGAGACGCTCAGAAAAATTAAAACTGAATTAGAGAACGTTACGAGAGAAAAAAGGAGGAGGTAGAAACATGAAGCATTGCCAGCGAAACTAAAACAGTAATGCATAAGCAAGAAAAGAACTAGTAAAACAGATTAACTAGGCGCAGAACATAGTTTGATGTGGAAATAAGAAAATATGAACGCTGAAAAAGAAATAAACAATGCAGATAAAAAGGTTTAAACTAAAGTATGAACTTTAAATAGAAATTGCAAAGAAACTAAATATAGAAGCAGTAAACTGTGCTCAGCTATCCACGCCTAATCTAGAGAAACAGTAAAGAAAAATATTGCAAGAAAGGTTGAAGGAGACCATCTCCTGTCACGAGCTATCTCCCTCCCTTTTTTACAATTAAACAAATAAATTAAAGATGCTCCTATTCTAAAAAGAAAACAGCGAAGAAAAATTTGGAAAAACAGTGAAGAATGGCCCTTGTCACCCAGCCTCCTCCATGCTCTTCAACCTGCGACAACTTCAACTTTTTATTTCCTTAGGGCTCTATTGGTTCTCCTTCCTTGGCATTTGGGCTGGACTCTTTGACATGTATTTGGGTTGGATATCTTTAACAACTAAAGATGATGGCTCATACTTGTGGGTTGGATTTGGAGTGTTTTATTTTGGCATTGTGATTTTGGAGATTTAAGGTGAGCTAGGTGAATTTGGACTTTATGTGAGAATGGGTTAAGCTTTAAGTGGGTTATGTTTGGAGTATGATCAAGGGCTTTAAGAGTTATAGTAATTATAGGGTTTAGAACAAGGTTTCGAGAAATAAAGTTTAAATTTTTTTAAGATTTGAAAAGGTTTAAGGTAATACTAAAAAAATATTTTTAGGGTTAGTGTTTAGGATTTAAACACCAAATCCAACCATTTTTTCTTGATTTCCTTACCATTTTCTTGATTTTCTCATTATTCTCGAAATTCCTACACATGAAAACAATTTAATTAAAATGGGAGGAAATTATATTAAAATTTCAAACTTTAAGCAAAATTGATGCAATAAAATGCTCTAAAAAAATATATATTTTAGAGACTGATCACACCCCCAAACTTAATATTTTGCTTGTCCTTAAGCAAAACAATCTCAAAATATGCCAAAATATAACATATACTTGATAGAGTTACTCCCTAAAAATACCTCATAGACAGAGTACTGATCTAATCTAAGGAAAAATCACAATTATTAATTAATATGGAGTTTCCACTGATCACATGCCTATGTCCTAAGTAGTTTCTCCGTGTGTGTGTGAATGTCAATCACATATCAAAGCACACATATCTAGATGAGATTATGCACACATAAAAAGCAAAGTCTCTAAAGCATGAACAATCCCATAGGTTTGCTTTTCACTTCTCTCTCCACTAATGTATCCATACTCAATTAAGAATCAATAGGACTTTAATAAGCTTGTACTCTAAGGCTAGGGTAAAGGTATGATAAAAGTCAATTTAGGCTCAACAACCCCAAATCATGCATTACACTCTAGGATCTTTATGTTTCGAGCTTCAATTAACTCCCCCAAACCTTCTTTTTTCATACTTTGTTATACACTTTATTCTATTTTTGCTTTTTTTGTTTCATTCATTTTCTTCTTTCTTTTTTTTTTGAATTTTCTATTTCACTTTTTTTTTCTTTTCTTTTTTTCTTTCTCTTTTTTTTTTCAATTTTTTTATCGTATCTATCTACCCAAATCTGTACATAGCTCATGATATATCCTAGTAAATTGCATGCTTTCAAGGTAAAGGATAGGAAAGTGTATTTATTTGGCTAAAGGAAATTAACTTGTAGGTGTATACACAAAGATAGGCTAGTTTGGCACAGATGGGTGACTAAGGACAAATATATACAAGGTTAGCTTGAAAAGCTCAAACGATCCAATGATGGCCTAAATCATTTTCCTAACTAAGCATGGGCTAAAAATTTCGCCTCGAGAGAAGATCAACTAAATTCTAGGATATGCTCACAACTTCAAAGACAAATACAATCCTATATTCACATAATCCTTCTCTAAACATGCATACAAATCCATGATCAAGACATAGTGCATAAAGATGGAGAAATCATAATCAGAACAAGGCCAGTTCAAGAATTCAACTCATGCTTCTCGATAATCATGCTTTTCTAAAGATCAAAATCAGACTCAATCAAAATCTCAATCATAGGGACATGGGAAATAACCAAATCAAGCACAATATATCTCAAGGCAAAACATTTAAAGCCCAAAAAGTTTGAAAAGTTTTGAAATTTTTGAAAAAATTTAGTTCAAATTTCCTTCCCCCATACTTGAAGTGCACATTGTCCTTAATGTGTAAGTGATTCAAAAAGTTCAAAAAAGATAGGAGGAGACTCCCTTAGATTTTCTATTGAAGCTCAACTGCATGCCCAAAAGTTCTTCACTGCTCCCCCAAACTTGGACTCATACCTACAAAATAGAAAGAAAAAGAAATCAAAGCTACGAAATATTAATACTAAAGCTAATAAAAGAAAGAAACAACTAATAAACTAGTAAAGAGCTGGGGTTGCCTCCCCAGAAGCGCTTGATTTATAGTCATCAGCTTGACTATCTATGTCATCCTTCACAGTGGTTTGAATGGCCTGAAGATGGATGGATGCACATAATGCACCACCATGGAAGGTGACTCCATCATATATTTTTCTTCAAGGAACTTCACTCCACAGTCTTCTAAGATATAACATTGTTCATCCTCAAGTGGAAAGTTCCATGAAGAAACAATGTAGGATGCTTCTAGATGTTTCTTGTCAACCTCTGGAACTTGGACTTCAATCTTAAATCCTTCCTCTTGGACTTCTTCCTCACCCTTACTATTCTCCATTTCTTTTCCATCATCCACACTTTCAATTTCTATAAGCTCAGGTGGTAGAGGCTTTTCAATTTCTTCACTCAACACCTCTTGATGTAGTGCTTGCAAAGGAGCTTGAGGAGAAAGGTCACAGGTCTCCATAAGCTCTGAAGAAGGTGATGAAAGCTTCTCATAGTCGCTCGAGGAATAGCTCGGATGACTCACCCAACTCAGATTGATAGGACAATTCTCAGTAGCCTGAGTCCCTTCACATAACTCACAGGAAACAAAAGGACTCATGTAAACTTTTCTAGGCAAGGTGGTTTCTAGAGAAGACATGGTCTCAATAAGAACAAGCTCTTGTTTGTGGATGATCTTCCTCGGTGTATCTCTTATATACTGCCATTGGAAGTCAGTAGAAGCCATTAAATCTATCAACTTATATGCTTCCTCAATAGACTTCCCCATAAGAGCTCCACCTGCTGCCGCATCAACCACTGCTCTCGATGGATCACCCAAACCATTATAGAAACTTTGAATTTGTAGCCACATGGGCAATCCATGAGAAGGACATCTCCTGATCAAGTCCTTAAATCTTTCCCATGCTTCACAAAAAGGCTCAGAGTCATATTGCCTGAAGGATAAAATTTGATTCCTCATCTTTGCCATATACTCAAGTGAAATGAATCTAGCTAAGAACTTATGAGCCAAATCATTCCACGTACAGATAGAATGATGAGGAAGTGATCGCAACCAATCCTTTGCCTTGTCCCGGAATGAGAATGAGAAGAGTCTTAGTCGAATGGCATCATCAGAAACACCGTCGTACTTACATAAGTCACATATCTCCAAGAATTTGACAAGATGAGCATGTGGATCTTCACTAGGCAAGCCTCCAAATTGAACTGAATTCAAGATCATTACGATGAAGTCCGGCTCAATCTCAAAGCTGTCAGCTTCAAATTCGGGCTTCCTAATGCTTGAATGTATCACAGGCGTATGAGGCAAAACGTAGTCTCCCAAGGTTCTAGGTTCTGCCAGATCAGCCATGGTACCTCGCAAAGTAACAGAATTAAAATATTAGGAAGGAGAAATATTTACAAAAATAAGAAAAAGAAAAGGCTTGAATTAAACCTAGGCATGATTGATTCTAATATTAACTAAAAACAACCTAGACTAATCGCCGGCAACGACTCCAAAAACTTGTTGCGCTGTAAAACCTATACCGCAAGTGCACGGGCGACAAGTAATGAAGAGTGAGTAAAGTATCATTCCCACGAGGATTAGTTAGATTTTGTTTTAGCTAAATACTAAAATTGGTCACATTAGGTTTATTCAAGCAATATGTAATTTTCAACATACTAATTGTTAAATTTCCTAAAATAAAACCTAAACTAAATATGCATGAAAATAAAAATAAAATTTGATTTAAAATTCAATAATAAAAAGAATAAGCTTAATAAAACGCATGGCATTAAGAAAGCAAAATTAAATAGATGACCATAAAATAAAATTTCTTAAAACTAAAATCTCAATTTAAATTAATACTAATCTAATAAAATTAATTTACTACCAAAACAAATTAACACTAACACATTAATATACTATAATAATAAGCTTTAAAACTAATATAACAATATAATAATGTATAATAAACTAAGCAACTATAAGAACCACTAAACTTGCATTAAATTCAAACAAAACAACAGTGAAAATGCCCTTGCCATCGTTCATGAGCTGTGCCACCTCCTGCTTGCCTCTTCTGTTCAGCACACACATGCCACGCACACCACAACTCTTCACTACTAAGCTTCCACGCAACAACAACACATGTCCTACCAGCAGATCACGTCCCAAGCAGCTATAGCAACTCAACGCTGATGCTCCTGCTTTAGCCTTGC
Organism: Heritiera fomes; assembly: GCA_032173925.1. Taxonomy (NCBI): domain Eukaryota; kingdom Viridiplantae; phylum Streptophyta; class Magnoliopsida; order Malvales; family Malvaceae; genus Heritiera; species Heritiera fomes. The sequence goes on from JAPDPM010000015.1 coordinate 14,368,268, forward strand.
CACGTTCAGCGCCCAATAGCAGTAATGGAACCACGTTTCGCCCTGCAGCCTAGCAAACTAGAAACGTAGCAGACCCGCGAACCACCGGCATGCCTTCCTCGTGCCCAGCAACAGCAATGTCCCTTGTTCCTACAGTCCTTGCGCATTGCAGCAGCCCCTTCGCTCGTCTGGTATAGCCCCAACGACAGCAGCTGCCCTCAACCAGAACAGAGAAGTTCACGCCACTGCTAACCACACCAGGCAACAACTGTTTCATGCGATCAGCCTCTCAATAGATTAAGAAAAATACAACAGAGCAGAACCAAAAGAAGAAATAGAAGCAAGAGACGCTCAGAAAAATCAAAACTGAATTAGAGAACGCTACGAGAGAAAAAAGGAGGAGGTAGAAACATGAAGCATAACCAGCGAAACTAAAACAGTAATGCATAAGCAAGAAAAGAACCAGTAAAACAGATCAACTAGGCGCAGAACATAGTTTGATGTGGAAACAAAAAAACATGAACGCTGAAAAAGAAATAAACAATGCAGATAAAAAGGTTTAAACTAAAGTATGAACTTTAAATAGAAATTGCAAAGAAACTAAATATAGAAACAGTAAAATGTGCTCCACTATCCACGCCTAAAGTAGATGTTGTTGCCAAAAACAACAATAAATATTTGCTGACGTCAAATCCTCGATCTTCGTGTTAGTTTGTCTTCAAGAATTCTGCAAAAGAGAAAACCATCAGGGGGCGCAGGGGTTTTCCCCTACTCGCGCACTCCGATGCTTAAGTCAGACCGGGTTTTGACAGGGTTTCAGTAGGCAAAATAGAGCTTAGGGTTTAAGAATGATACATGTGACCTATTTATAGGAGTTATTTCGAGCGTAATTACCTTTAACCCCCATAGCTTAAATAATAACCCTGTGGATCATTTATGGGCCCTCTGAGTCCTCTTTCCTCTTGGGCTTATTTTATCATTTGGCTCAATGGTCTTCAACTTGATTTATAGAAAAGCCCAGTAATAATTGACCTAGTCCACATCAATTGCTCCCCACTCTTTTACAAGGTTTACCTTGTGAAAGAGTATATAAAGAATGGGCTTTTCAAATTCTCTTGCTGCCCTCTTCCAAGAATCTTTTCATCTTCACTTGAGGGCTTAACTAGTGAACTTCATTATTATTCGTAGCAGAAACGACTTCGTGTCATCATTTTTTTTGTCAAAGTGTCTTTTTAGAACACTACCGGGATACGTTTTTCTTCTCTGAGCTAAATGCTTCTCCAGTGGAATATACCACCCTTCTTTTCAAATTCAAGGTCTTAGCTGACCGAAACCAAGAGTTATAAGGAGAAATTACAAGATTGCGGAGCCACCAAAGCCTTTTGGTTTCATCAGATGCGGTTTGTGCTTGGCATGCTCCGGATTGGTTGAAGCTTGATCCTGATGCTGAGGATTTGGAACATTTTCTGAGAATAGACATTTATAAAGATCTATCTGATCTTACCAGCCCTTAAGAGCCTTTTCGTTGACCCGAGATGGTCGGGGTTCTCACAGGCTTGGACAAAGATGATTAAGATAATTATAGCACCTCAGGGCGTAGATGCTTGGGTGCCTGTTAGTATCGATGCTCCTTTTGAGGCAGAAGTTAATCTGGAGTGCTCCCCAGTTTTTTGTGAAAGAGCTTAGTCTTTTACAGACTGATCAGCCCATTTTTAAACTCATCTACCGAAGCAACTATATATTTACCTTGTATTAGTCTCACGTAATAATCAGGCTTTCCTCGTGCACTTTTTTGCTTCAAGTTCTTTTACATATGGGGCTTATGTCGCTCAATTACTGCTTCAAGCTCAAGCACGTCATGCATGACTTACATCGCACACTTTTTTGCTTCAAGTAAATGCGTAGCCTACATCGCACATTTTTCGCTTCAGGCTTTTGGTTTGCCCATCTCACACGCTTTTGTGCTTAGGGACTTTTCATTTGCCCATCTCGCACACTTTTCGCTTAGGGATTTTCGAATTTGCCCGTCTCGCACCATTTTGTGCTTAGGGACTTTATAGAATTGATAAGGATATAACATCGCTTTTATATCTGGAATGCCAATATAAAACGTTTGCATGCACTTTGTCAATCAATTGTAGTACATATCCAATGATAAAATTGTAACGTACCTCGTTTAGAGATATTTTTGCCTGTCTCGCACCCTTTTGTGCTTAGGGACTTTTTGTTTTGCTCGTCTTGTATCTTCTCGTTTAGGGTCTTATTTTTGCCTGTCTCGCGCATTTTTCACTTAGGGACTTATCTGTACCCATCTCACGTCTTTTTCTCGCTTAGGGTCTTATTTTTGCCCGTCTCGCGTATTTTTCGCTTAGGGACTTATTTGTGCCCGTCTCGCGTATTTTTCTCGCTTAGGGTCTTATTTTGCCCGCTTGGGGTCTTATTTTGCCCTTCTAGCGTCTTCATCATGCTTAGGGTCTTATTTTGCCCGCTTGGGGTCTTATTTTGCCCTTCTAGCGTCTTCGTCATGCTTAAGGTCTTATTTGTGCCCGTCTCGCGCATTTTTCGCTTAGGGACTTATTTGTGCCCGTCTCGCATATTCTTCACGCTTAAGGTCTTATTTGTGCCCGTCTCGCGCATTTTTCGCTTAGGGACTTATTTGTGCCCGTCTCGCATATTATTCACGCTTAAGGTCTTATTTGTGCCTGTCTCGCGCATTTTTCGCTTAGGGACTTATTTGTGCCCGTCTCGCGTCTTCTTCTATTCCTGCAACATGTCTATCAAACATGGAGGATTATCATAGTACAGATAAAAATAACTAGCCTTTCGTTTCATAATGTAGTATTTTCAATTAAGTGGAATAATTGCAGCAAATGTTAAAACAATAATAGCAAATGTTTACCACCAGTACCATTCCAAGTCTTTGTCTTTGAAAAATCTGTAAGGTACGAGTGCTGTGATGTTTTGCTGTCAACCATGGATTGTGCACTAAGTCGTGCCTCGGTACCAGCAATCTATCTTCACGAGCTTACCACAAGTTGTTTTCGATTGAACCAAGCTCTTCCTGGCTTGCTGCCTTTCATGACAGTGGCTAGTGCCTACCTTGGACACCTGCCACAAGTTGTTTTCGATTGAACCAAGCTCTTCCTAGCTTGCTGCCTTTCATGACAGTGGCTAGTGCCTACCTCGGACACCTACCTAATTCAATAACAATTGTTAGAGTGGACAAGAAAATTGAAAACATCGTATGAGAGTACCTCAGATCTGGTTACCACCCTTATGTCCCTGCTTGAGTGTGTTTGCAATTTCCGTTGTTCCAAGCACTCACTTGTATTGATACTCCAGAATGCTATGTATAGGGGCTTACAAAGGAGACACATCCTTGATCTCGACACCTTGAGCCGGCACATCCTTGTCTTGCTTAAAGGACTCATGAAGCCGACACACTCTTTATATAGATAAACCCTCTTTCACATGTGTGGTTATGAATAGTCCAAGTGTGTGGCTCTTAAGCCACTTCTAGATTGCTAGAGCAGTTCTTGGGCCGAAGGAAGCTTTTGGACACTCGGTTGGACTAAGTCTAGAAGATTCTAGATCGTTCCGCTCAAATCCCGCACTTGGGCGTGCGCTTGGATCGTCAAATTTAAATATGCTCGCCAAAGTTTTTTTTTTAATGGGAGAACCAGTAGTTTGGATTCCATGCTTGCTAGCGTTGCTAGCCATTGCTGAAAGGCATGACTTGGGTGTTCTTTACTTGCCTGCATTGTGCTAATGGGAGAATCTTGCGTATGGGTACTGTGTTCACCTAATTTTCTTCGCTGTCATTTTATCAAAGTGGGGAGCTTGTGGCGTGCGAGAGCTCTATCTCATCCAAGGCTTGTTGCGCGTGGGACCTTTTCGCCAAAATTTGTCATGTGCGTGCCTGTGCTCGCTGAATTAAGGACATGGTTGTCGTCCATTCCTTGTACTCTGCCACCAGAGATTTTTCAGGCGACAGGCTGGGCTCTACCCATTTCGTGTACTCAATCACCAGGGAACTTTTGGGCGTTAGGCAGGGCCGTAGCCCACTTCTTGTATTCTGCCGCCAGAGATCACTACCTGCCGCCAAATATGTGACTGGTCGTTGCCTCAGCTTTTTCTTTCTCTTCTTTTGTCTTTCCATTTTTTGCGGCACAATACCTTTTATTTTTACAGTATTTAGCGTACCTTTACATCATATAGCTCTCCAAGTTCTTCTTTGAAACATCGTTGTCATTTCTGTTCAAAGATGAACTTTTTCTCGAGCGTTGTGCTTGATGGTGTACAAAGTTGCCTAATCATTTTTCGCTTTGCCTACCCAGAATGGCTTGCCCATAGAGTTCTCTCTCTTAGGTGAGTTCCTATATCGGTTGACAAGGGCTTGCTTGCTTGGGTCTTAGGATTGCTATATTCTTACTCATTATTTACAACCGTACTCTCGTGGTGGCCACTAGCTCGTGTGACCTTTTGTGTCCTACCCGATTTTCACCGCTCATCTATGTTCTTACACATCTGGGCGAACACGAGGGGACATCTTATGTTCTAGCGTGTTCCCTGAGGTCTTTGGTTGGGGATCGCCCAATAGGGCTCTCCTGGACTTACGCTCGCTTGTTCTTAGTTCTTCGTCTAGCTCTTTCCTTTCCTGGGTGAGCTCATCTAGCGTTGTGTGCACACTTCTGCCAGACCCTCCGGCTTATTCCTTGCTTGCCGATCTAGATTGTTTATCGCGCTTTAGTGCGTGCTTTACTGGTCGAGCCTTTCTGTGAAGGCTGGGCTGTGGCGTTGGTCATGTAACCGTCGTATGCCACTCAATCGTCAAAAGTGCCAGTGGTCTTGTGCTCGCCACATGACACTACACTCGTAAGCGTTGCTTTGTGCCTTGTGCGCAAGAGGCTAGGCTCACGGGAGTCATTCGCTTGTCTAGAATGCCTACAGTGTGACTTTTTCTCGCTCGCATGGCTGTCGAACTGCTTTATTGCGACATAACTTGTCGAATGTGCTCATCATTACCTTTGACCTATTGGCCTAGCGTACGGCGGATTGATCTGTCGTGGCAGGAGCCCTTTTGTTATGGACGTGCCTGTCGTACATTAGCGGACTTGCGTTTTCTTCTCCTCTATGTTTCGTTCAGCCCCTTTAAGCTGGGCTTCATGCATTTTTGCAAGTCAGCAAACAAGTGGTAGTTTTGAGTTTGTTGCTGTCCACATTTTTGCTTTCTTTTTCATGCAGATGGTAGCAAACACATTTGCAATGAGAGGCCTCGATTTAGTGAAGAACCAAAGCGGGATAGCAAGATGTTGATGGTGAATGGGAGCTTCGGTGATAAGTAGTGGTGCTTGGAGGATGCGGTGGTGGGGCGATTATGGTGTCAGAGAAGAAAAGGCCAGTGGTTGGACTAAGCTGCTTTGTCGCAGGCGGGAGGCTTCCTCGCCAACACCTATCGTACTCGAGATCCACACCTCTCGCCCAAGCATGTCGGCGCCAAAGCAACCCCCTCTCGCCCAAGGAGATGTAGCATGCTGGAGCTGTAGCGGGCGGGAGGCTTCCTCGCCAACACCTATCGCACGCGAGATCCACACCTCTCGCCCATGCATGTTCGCCTGTGGTAGCAGAAAGAGGTCTACCTCACCGACAGGCTTAGTGCGACAGGATAATCACCTTCACGCCAAAGATATCTCATGTGGAAGACACCCTTTTGCCGGCAGGCTCCTCGCATATATCGTCCAAGGCCTGTCGCCAGGCGTCTGTCTGGCGCGATATATAGCTCTCGCCTATGCTAAACAGGAGGAGGTCTCTCGCCGAGGGTCTGTCGCATATATCATCCAAGTCTGTCGCTAGAGCCTGTTTGCGCGAGAGCAAGCGTCTCGCCTAGCTAGTAGGAGGAGGTCTCTCGCCGAGGGTCTTTCTTCGGGCTTCTCGCCCAGGCTAACATTAGAGGTCTCTCGCCAAGACCTTTCTACGAGAGAGAGAGCTTTCGCCCAGGTGACAGGAGGTGTCTCTCGCCTATCGCCCATGCAAATCTATCGTAGGTCTCTCGTTTGTGCTGTCTTTCACCTCTCGCCCATGCAGGTCTCTCGCCAAAGGCTGTCTGCGCGAGAGCATGCATCTCGCTCAGTACTGTCTCTCGCCCAATGTGACAAAACTGGTGGCTCTCACCCAATGCTAACAGGAGAGAAGGCTCTCGCCAAAACTAACAGCGGGAGGTCTCTCGCCAAGAAGCCTGTCTGCGCGAGAGAGAGCTCTCGCCCAGGTGACAGGAGGTGTCTCTCGCCTTCTCGCCCATGCAGGTCTCTCGCCATGATGTCGCCTAATTCTCTCTCGCCATAGCCATTCTCTCGCCTCTCGCCCATGCAGTCTCTCGTAGGTCTCTCACTTATATCTCTCGCCTCTCGCCCATGCAGGTCTCTCGCTAATGCTATCTATCGCCTTTCGCCATTCAGTCTTTCGACAAAGGCTGTCTGCGCGAGAGCTAGTGTCTCGCCCAGCTAGTAGGAGGAGGTCTCTCGCCAGGACCTTTCTTCGGGCTTCTCGCCCAGGCTCACATTAGAGGTCTCTCGCTAGGATCTTTCTCTCGCCTCTTGCCCATGCAGTCTCTCGTAGGTCTCTAGCCTGTATCTCTCGCCTCTCGCCCATGTAGGTTTCGCTTTTGTATCTCTGTCACCTGAGATCTTTCATATCTTAGAGCTGTTGCTAGTTGCATGCACTCTATCGCCGAGAGGCCTATCACACGAGAGAGTCAGTCTCTCTCCCCAGACTTTATCGTGTAGTCTGTGCACCCTGCCGCAGCCTACATACCCTGACTTTCGCAGATAGTCTTTTCACCACCTTTTGTTATGGCTTTTTTGTTTGTTTCCCACAGACGGCGCCAATTGTTGTTGCCAAAAACAACAATAAATGTTTGCTGACATCAAATCCTCGATCTTCGTGTTAGTTTGTCTTCAAGAATTCTGCAAGAGAAAAAACCATCAGGGGGCGCAGGGGTTTTCCCTTGCGCGCGCACTTCGATGCTTAAGTCAGACCGGGTTTTGACAGGGTTTCAGTAGGCAAAATAGAGCTTGGGGTTTAAGAATGATACCTGTGACCTATTTATAGGAGTTATTTCGCGCGTAATTACCTTTAACCCCCATAGCTTAAATAATAACCCAGTGGATCATTTATGGGCCTTCTGAGTCCTCTTTCCTCTTGGGCTTATTTTATCATTTGGCTCAATGGTCTTCAACTTGATTTATAGAAAAGCCCAGTAATAATTGACCTAGTCCACATCACTAGAGAAACAGTAAAGAAAAATATTGCCGGAAAGGTTGAATGAAACCATCTCCTGTCACAAGCTATCTCTCGCCCCTTTTTACAATTAAACAAATAAATTAAAGTTGCTCCTATTCTGAAAAGAAAACAGCGAAGAAAAGTTTGGAAAAATAATGAAGAATGGCCGTTGTCACCCAGCCTCTTCCATGCTCTTCAACCTACGGTAACTTCAACTTTTTATTTCCTTAGGGCTCCATTGGTTCTCCTTCCTTGGCATTTGGGCTGGACTCTTTGACATGTATTTGGGTTGGATATCTTCAACAACTAAAGATGGTGGCCCATACTTGTGGGTTGGATTTAGAATGTTTTATTTTGGCATTGTGATTTTGGAGATTTAAGGTGAGCTAGGTGAATTTGGGCTTTATGTGAGAATGGGTTAAGCTTTAAGTGGGTTATGTTTGGAGTATGGTCAAGGGCTTTAAGAATTTAGTAATTATATGGTTTAGAATAAGGTTTCGAGAAATAGGGTTTGAATTTTTTTAAGATTTGAAAAGGTTTAAGGTACTAATAAAAAAATATATTTTTTGGGTTAGTGTCTAGGATTCAAACACTAAATCCAACTATTTTTTCTTGATTTCCTTGCTATTTTCTTGATTTTCTCATTATTCTCGAGATTCCTACACATGAAGACAATTTAATTAAAATGGGAGGAAATTATATTAAAATTCCAAAATTTAAGCCAAATTGATGCAATAAAATGTTCTAAAAAATATATATTTTAGAGACTAATCAGTTGCCTGCTCATTAGCACCAATCGCACATTCTGACTTTCTGAGCTACAATTACCATACAGACTTGGTAAATTTAGCACACTACTATTAAAAGATTATTTAACTCATTAAATGCCCGCACATTGTTTGTTGCAGCTCTAAAATTCAATCTAATCCCTATCGGTGCTAATACTGCACTAACATAAAAACACCTCCATTTTCGATTCTAATCTTGCCTACAGTCTTGTATGAATTTATACAGTATCATGGAACCCAAAACACATTGAAATAAGCACCATTTCACCTTCTCATTATGTTGGTTGAATAAGTTCTTCCTTTCTACACATTGTATTTCTTCAATTTAAGCTTCATTACTTATTTCAAATTAATTCTACTAAATTTCTACATTATTTCTAAATGAGTTATGCATTGAATGGCATCATACTCTTGCCTCCCTAGTTTTGGCCGAAACTACCTCTTAATGTCAAATTCATCATTTTTCAATTCTAATGCCATGGTTAGCTTTTACACAGTCTCTACATTCATATTAAACCATTCACGCATGCCAAACTACATGATATCATATAAAGCCTTACTTGACCGAAACCTTAAGAGAGAGATTGGCATGATTTTAATTCAATCCAAACTCAAATATATGCTTAAACATCAAGCACATATGATTTGTCGGACTTGATTTTGATGTTAAGTTGTAGAGATCTAAAAGTTAGAAAGGATTGGTAAAGACAGTTTTCGGTTTGAAGGTCATTTATTAGGGTTTTGTAAGCTTTCTCTCTCTTCAAAGCTCTCAAAAATGGAGGAAAATGGTAGAAAAGTGTGGCTGCCAAAATTTGAGGAAGAAACGGCTGGAATTTGGTTTAAAAAATAATATCTTAATGTGCAAATTACCATTTTGCCCTTATGCTAAGTAATCTTTTCATTTTGCCCTCTCACACTTTGCTTTGTTAAAAGCAATCTATCTAACCTCCAAAATATTTCATTCAATCATAAAGTATCATTTTTTACTCACTCTAATAATTGAATAAGCTTTTGTTAGGGTTTGACTTGTAACGAAGGTGAAATTACCAAAATAACCCTAACGTTAAATCGCGTAAATTTCTACTTTTACGCCTTATTGATTCTATTAGTTCACATGGCCTAAAACATTATTACATGGAAAATTATTCACCAATGACATTTGGTCAAAAGTCATATTGGTTTGACCATTATTCATGAAAATTTTGACGATCTATGGACTTAATCGTCATTTTTGAAATTGTTGCATGCTTTTCAAAACATGCTCAATTGAGGTGATTTTGAGATGTAAATTCTTGCTATATTCATATTTTACCTCAAATATTATAATTTTAGGGTCTCACTTCGATCAAGACAGAGAAAGTCCTAGTGGGACCCACACCGAGTACTTCCCTGAACCTTATTGAACAGACCTTTCATTTAAATATTTTAACAATCAATATTTTCTTTTAAGTTCATACACTCTATAACTTATATTGGATAAGAGGAAAACAAGGTTCTCACACAAAAAGATAATTTTTTTTCTCTAGGTACCAAAGTGAAAAAGTGATATAATTCAGCGACTAAATGATATATTAACCCTTCTTGAAAAGTTGTGGAATATTGTTAAAGTACTATTAAAAATGTTAAAATATTATTTGAAGCTTGGTAGATTATTTATGAAGCATTGTTGAAAAATGGTGGATTATTGGAGGGAATATCGACCAAATATTTTGGGATGATATTAGAAATGATTGGAATTGTGTGAAATGGTTATTAAAGCATTATTAGAATATTGTTTGAATTTTAGCTTGGATATTTAGAGAATTTAAATGGAATTTGCAGGGATATGTGGACTATTGATATGAATTGTAGGAGAAACAGAATTGGCAATAATCATATTGTCACACTCTGATTTCTGAGAATCAGAACTAACTTTTTCCATTTTCACATGGTTAGTTAGGCTGTGCTCAGTGTCCTCGCTTTGATATTAAGCTAAAATTTCATTAGCTAACTTAACGTTTCATCGATTAGATTGGTCCCAGTACACTGAACTACAATATGCGTTTGTTTTTCTATACAAATACTTGATAACAATAAACTATGATTGACATTTAAACTTTTTCAGTCTATTGTTTACATCCCTTTACACACTAAAGTATTCTGTAATAAATAGCTAAATATCATACCTACAGGATATACCATCAAAACCTTATAGGCATCTGATCAGAACCTTCTCTTAACAATCGGCTACTACTGCAAATAAGTCTAAAAGGTAGAAAGGGTTAAGCTTACGCCCAATAAGAAATATATATATATATATATAAAAGAACTGATACTATGCATACTTATATGCATATATCGAAAACATATTTCATAAATATGTAGTCTATATAAAACAGAGTTAAATGACTCTATCGAAAAGAATGCTAGAGTCGATTAGGATTACTTGGCTGAGTATGGAAGACTGCTTTAGAGCACCTCACTTGTCTCAGTTCCTAAATCCAACTACAAAGAGTTTTTAAAAACTTTACAGAGAAGAAATTCATACGTATCAAATCAGTACTAAACTTTTCAAAATCTTTAGTAACAATACTCAATAGTAAAGAATCGTTGTCTAATGGTTTAGTAAAATATCTGATAAATCATTAAGTTTATTATTTAGTAAATCATTTTGTAGATAATTTCGAAATCAACTTAGTAAATAGTTCAGTAGTTCACTTGTTCAGAAAACCTTTTTGCATATTGTCATAACGTGTCAAGTCCTAGAACCTAACCCGCTAGACTTTAAAAATTCAAGGAGTCGCCACCAACCATTCAAACCTAAGGTGTGATTGGTCACCTACTCTTGTCTCAGGATAAGGCATGGTCTACGTTCAAAGAATATAGGGTTCGGGAGTACGGTTACGTGTGGAGAAGGATTAGCACCCCCACAACGCCGATCTTAAGATGGTACCAAATAGTCTAAAGTTATCTTAATTTTGCCTATATGTTTGCTTTAATTTCGATATGATTAAATATTGAAAAATCTTCTAAGTCTCCTCCATCAAGCTGGTTGGATAACTTAAAAGTTCTTCTCACCTCAAGAGTATTCAAGTAGGACCAATCGCCTTTCTTGAAGAGGCTCCGTCGTCGGATGATTTAAATATATTATGAAATGCCTAGTTTTGACTCTTATCCCAATTTATAAAAATTATTAATTGTTTTTCTATTTTTAATCATATAATTATTTTTTATTTCACTTATAACTTAAATAAATATGAATTATTTAATATTGAAAATTTCCTCTAAACCTTCCATCAAGCTGGTGAGACCTTAGAAGAAATCTCCTCACCTAGGAATTTCAAAGAAAACTACTCAAACGCAATTCCCTTTTAAATTCCATCATCAGAATAATCCACATTTATCCAAGTTGTTTATTATTGTTTAATTTTATTTTAATTTTTTAATCATATATTTATCTTATTTTTATTCTCTTCTTTTTAAATTATTTTAATTTGAATTTATTAATTTCAATTTTATTTTACTTTTATGATGAATTAAATATTGGAAATATCCTCTCAAACCTTCCATCAAGCTGGTGAGACTTAAGAGGACTCTCCTCACCTCAAGATATCTAAAAGTGCTACTCAAGCGCAGTCCCTTTAGAATTCCATCGTCGGAATAATTCATCTTCTTTATTTATAACTTTATTTATATCATCTAATTAAATCTTGATCATATTTATCATGCAAATTACTCAAATTAAATATACAAGTCATTAACTAATTCAAATTAATTATCATACAAATTAAATGAAGCAGTAATTATCAAATCAAATTAATAATCCATAATTTAATGTACAAAAAAAATCAAATTATCAAATTACTAAACTAATATTAATTTGTCAATTCATTCAATCACTTGCAAATCATTAACACACAAATACTAATAAAATACTAATTAGTTATTATACCACATAATTGTTTGAATCTATTAACATTAGTTAATTAAATAAACAATTAAAGAAAGAAAGTTAAGGAACCTGGAAGAGAGAAGTAACCGAGCTTTATTGGCTTTGTTTTTTATTCTTCCCTAAACTCCCTCTTTCCTTTCTTTCGCAACAGCCAACAACGTAAGACAAGGCTATGTTAATGAGCGAGAGTGGCAGTGGGGAAAAGCAAGGCTCATGCGGACCAGGGGCAGCGGCTGGAAGCGAGACAGATGGTGTCGGGTAGCAGTAGAGAGACGGTGAGACAGCAGACAAATGCGTCGCAGCAGAGGCGTGATGAGGAATAGAGCAGCAATTTCGACAATGAAGTATCAGTCTGTAGCTGGCACAGTAGTTCACGCGATGCAAGGTGGTTGCAATAGGAAATTGTCGATACAAAGTGGTGGCGTAGAGGTGATGATGTTGGCACAGATGTGTGATGAAGATGCTTGGTGAAAGGCTTCGGTCCCCTTAGTCATAAGCATTAATCCCCTTTTGTAGCCACCAATTTGTTAGAGTCCTAATACAACTATACTTATTCTTATAATTATCTCTTATTTTTAATACTTTATTTATCTAATTCTTATATTAATCCTAATCTAACTCTACCTAATTTAATATTAATCCAACTAATTATCCTAAAAAAAATTATCCTAATCCTAAAATTAATTTTTTTTATTTTTTATCTTTTCTCTCTCTTTTCTTTTCTTTTTTTTTATTCCTAAATCCTATTTTAATTTTAATTTCCTAATTAATGTTAATTTTAAATCTAAAAATTCTAATTTAATTCTAGCCTAATTCTAAATTGTTAAATTAAAATACAAATGTCACCCAACCCAATTAATTATTGATACAAATTAAGACCCCGGACAAAATAGGGTGTCTACAGCTGCCCCTCTTTGTGCATTTGCTGTGAAACAGTAATTGCACAAAGACATAGACACCTATTTTGTCTGACTTCTTCTTTCTTTCTTCTTTTTTTTTTTGAAAAAGCTCCCTCTAAACAGAAAGGTAGTCAAACTTTAAAATCTTGTCCAAAAAGCTCCCCCTAAACAGGCAGGCAGTCAAACTTTAAAAATCTTGTCTAAAAGCTCCTCCTAAACAGGCAGGCAGTCAAACTTTAAAATCTTGTCCAAAAAGCTCCCCCTAAACAGGCAGGCAGTCAAACTTTAAAAATCTTGTCCAAAAAACTCCCCCTAAACAGGCAGGCAGTCAAACTTTAAAAATCTTGTCCAAAAAGCTCCTCCTAAACAGGCAGGCAGTCAAACTTTAAAAATCTTGTCTAAAAGCTCCTCCTAAACAGGCAGGCAGTCAAACTTTAAAATCTTGTCCAAAATTTGGAGGAATCATGCCCGAAGGTCTTATAGATTGCACTCAAGGAACCTTGTCTGTAGTTTTTCTCATAAAATGCATCATGTATGCAACTACGCATGCATTCTATCCTATCTATGCGATGTCATTTGTGTAATGCCATTCATGCAATATTACTCACACACTCTATTCTATTCATGCAATGTTTTCTTTGAAAAGTATTTCAACTTTAACTATGGCAATAACAAGGTTTTTCTGTATCAGTCCATCTCATGCATTCTTCTCTTTTCATTTGTCATCCTGTCCTTATATTTCCTATTTCTCTTCTCATTTTCCTTTTTTCCATTTTCTTTCCCAATGAATCTCTTGTCTTCATCCCCTCTTTATCTTATCTTATCCTTTGCTTCTTCTTTCACCTTCATTCACTCTTTCTTTTTCATTGTTTTTTCTTAATTTTCATTTTCATTCATTCACAAGTTTCCTTTTCTTTCATTTTCCTAAATAATATAGGAGTCTTTCACATATTTTGCCAAGTAAACATTCATTATCATTCCAATTTCAAAATCAATGCAATACAATTTCTCAATCCCTCAAGGTAAGGATATAGCAAATAAATGATAAGTGAAATGAAGAGAGTGGTAGTATTCAACATTTGGAAAGATTTAACAAGAAATTGTCAGGCTTAAGAGGAAAGTAGGCTTGAATGAAAAGCAAGAATTTTTAGGATTAAGTAATAGTATCCAAATAACGACAATTCAAACAATTCTGATCAACGAATACAAAATTCCCTTCAAAAGTCCATCTTGTCCGATCATGTTGAGTTCATCAAAATATCCTCTTGCCTTAGTATCATTGACATCCAGTTTTTCTGGTATCTAAGCCGCCTTTTCAGGTTTTCAACGTAGATGCACTCCATTGATCCAAATCGCCCTTTTGGGTTTTCGATCTGAATCCTTCTCTCATTTTTTTCTCTTTTCTTTTTTTTCTTTTTCATTTTCTTTTCTTTCTTCTCTTTTTTTTATTCACTTCTCTTCATTTTCAACTTCATTGTCCTTGATGAAGCTTCCTTTATCTGTTCTCCATTCTGATTCATGCCCCAACATCAAATATTTCTTCATCCAATTTAATGCTCACATGGATCCAAGAGAGTTTTGGAATGCCACTTCTTCCATCTAGACGAAATCTTTTTGCTTATCTTGATCTGCTTGTCCTAATTCCATCCAAAGGATCATCATCTCATAGTGTAAGTATGCCTTTATTCAACACATGATTCTTCAATAGGAGTACTCATATTTGATCACAATGGACTTTTAAGGCACGTAATGTAGGCTCAGGTGAGGGTTCATGAAAGAAAAGGATAATATAGACCCAAAATAAGTGTTTCAGGGTTCATCAAACCAAGAATCATTTTTCATGAATCACTTAGGCATTTGACTTTTGCCCCACTCTAATTTGATTTCTCTCTCCTTTTTTATTCAAATGTGACTAGGGTTTTCACTTTCTTGATTCAAACCCTCTTTCCTTCTTCATTCTCTTTTTCTTTCTTGTTTCTTTTTTTTTTCACAAAAGGTTTTTTTTCTTTGCCCCATTGATCTTTCATCTTCTATTCTCTTTGCCCCCCCAGTGTGGAGGGTGATTCTTGGTAGGTTATATCAAAAAGAATATAATAGGCTCAAAAGGGGTAATCAATGGATAATTTTACTCACGCTTGAAAGGTAGTGAAAGAAGGCCATTTCTCATCTCAATACAAGTACTCAC
Organism: Heritiera fomes; assembly: GCA_032173925.1. NCBI lineage: Eukaryota > Viridiplantae > Streptophyta > Magnoliopsida > Malvales > Malvaceae > Heritiera > Heritiera fomes. The sequence continues at coordinate 14,383,328 of JAPDPM010000015.1, forward strand.
ATCAAAGGTCATCTATTGAACAAAGGCAAACTCATTAGAATTTTAGGTAGAGATTCACCTTTACTCGTAATATTCAATAGTTGAAGATTTTAGACAAATATCTTCTATTCTCTTCTTGCTTGAACAATCTTGGCAAACTAAAAATCCATTAAACCAAACAAAGCAACTCTTTCAGAACTGAATTTCATGCTCATTGCCATCATCATTATCATGTTCATTATTTGGATATTTTTAAGCTTGGTAACAAAGTAGAGAATATGGGTAGTGGTGTTTTGCATTAAAGGACAAGATTGGAATGAGGAATTGAGAAATATGCATCACACTAATCCTTTATTGAAAATGAAAATGAATGAAAGCTGGCCCAATACATAAAAGAATTCTTAATGCCTTTGGGCTTAAGCACTCCTATATTACCTAAGAAATGTTCTAAGATGAATGAAGTTAGACACAAAGAAACAACCATTATCTTCAAATTCAGTGAATCAATCAATATTATCCACTTTCTTCCATAGCATCAACCGCTACCCTTTGTGTGATCTGGTAGAGGATTATCATTCACATTTGGATCATTCTTTGTCCCAAAACTCAAAATTCCAGCATTGACAAGTGCCTAGACTTTCCTCTTCAAGCCCATACAATTCTCAATAGAGTGTCCAACATTGTCATTATGATAAGCACACTTTGCATTAGGATCATACCACTTTGGGTAAGGAGGTTTCAAGGGTTCTATATAAATAGAGGCAATAAGGTGACCCTTTACCAACTGTGGGAACAACTCTGTGTATGTCATTAGTATAGGGTCTATGGTGACATTTCGGCTAAGTCGGGTGTTTCTTTGGTCATTAGGTAGGAAAGTGCGGTTTGTTGAGGCTGTAGGAGTTTGTCGAAGGAAAACAGGTTGATATGTGTTTTGGGGATGAGTTTGTGGGTAAGATGGGGAATAGGCGTAATTCATTGAAGGTGGGTAAGGGGTATAAGGGTGACGCGAATTATTTGAGACAGTTCGTGCATCTCCTTCCTTCTTCGAGAATCCACCCTTCCTACTATCATTCACAGGTGCTTCGATCTTTCCACTCTTGATGGCATTCTCAATGGCTTCACCAGTTAACACCATGTCTACAAAGTTCTTAGTTACACTGCTAAGCATACGTTCATAGTAAGGTGCCTTGAGAGTGTTCAAAAAGAACATGGTGACCTCCTTCTCAGTCAAAGGAGGCTGAACTTGTGACGCCATATCTCTCCATCGCTGGGCATATTCTTTGAAACTCTCATTTTTCTTCTTTTCCATACCTTGGAGGGATAAGCGATTAGGAGCTACATCAGACACATGTTTGTATTGAGCTATAAAAACCCTTGCCAACTCAGACCAAGAAGAAACTTTGCTCCTTTCCAATTGATTGTACCATTTAGCAGCTGACCCAGTTAAGCTATCTTGAAAAACATGAATTAGTAGCTTGTCATCCCATGCATATGCTGCCATCTTTCTACAGTACATGGTAATATGGTCTTTGGGGCACGAAGTTCCATTGAACTTTTCAAATTCAGGCACCTTGAATTTTGGTGGAAGTACCACACCAGGAACCAAGCACAACCTTTCAGCATCAACTGGTCCAAAATAGTCAACTCCTTCTACGGCACTTAGCCTTTCCTCTATCAAGCTCAGTTGAGTTTTAGTATCACCATCTTTCTCCTTATGTCTTAGCTTTTCCAACTCTTTAGGGTCATTTAAATTTGGTATTTCGACTGGGTTTTGAGCTTGTGTTGGTGAATTTCCTTGAAGAGTTCCTCCTTACACCTGTAAAGGCATTGGGGCTTTGACAGTACTTCCTTCAGGGACAAAAACAGGGTTGTCTTGCATGCTTTGTTGAGTCTCTTGGACAGACTCGTCTTGATTACCCATCTTTTCCTTTCCTTTAATCATGGCTTTTAGCAACTGAGTAATTTCGCTCAATTGGCCCTTCATCTCTGCATTATCCATTTCCAACTTTTCTATCATGCTATTTTGATCCTCTTCCATTATGCGTGCTTGATACCTTGTATGATATTTGTGGAGGGTGGACTGTCTAGTGGATGCAATTTTGATACCTTGAGTGCCACAATTAAGTTGAAATTATTTCATGTGGTGATATGTTTATACACAAAAGTGAATGCACATGGAATGCACTTAGGTCTACCAATCTCTCTTCACAATCAAAAGTATGTTCATGCTCCTGATAAGACAAGTGCAAAGTTATGTGAATGAGTTGTTATGTGATGCAAAATCAAACACAACTATGCATGACTCAATGATACAAACAAACTCTCTTTTTTTTGTTTTTTTACTTTTTTTATTTTGAAGAATGGAAGAAAGAAAAACTATATTTTTTTTATTTTTTTCTTTGTAAAAACAATGTACAAAAGAGGAAGTAAAACTTATTCCTTCATGTGTCCTATCTTAGGTTTGAGTCTACACTTCAATCTAGTATGGTTTCACCCTAAGGCTAAGCCTTATGTTTCATTACATGTTGGGTTTGGATAATTCAAGATTCTAAAGGTTCCCAAATTGCTCCTCACTATCATCCACACTGGACTAGTAAGGCACCCAATCCTCACCCATGATAGGCTACAAATGGAAAGGTTCAATTTGAGTGGGAGTGTTTCACTGGCCTATGTGGAGGTTACCACCTCACGAAGGCAAAGGTACTACACTCCCTCCTAAAAAGGACAAGCCCGGGTCGAGGGCTAATGCATGCTCATGCAAGTGAAGTGTGTGCATTTAATATTTCATGAAATTTCAAGCTTTTGGCAAAATTTGATAAACTTAAACTATCTAATGGCCTGACTCTCTAAATGTCCCTAGTGGAGTCGCCAAACTGTCATAACGTGTCAAGTCCTAGAACCTAATCCGCTAGACTTTATATCAAGGAGTCGCCACCAACCATTCAAACCTAAGGTGTGATTGGTCACCTACTCTTGTCTCAGGATAAGGCATGGTCTACGTTCAAAGAATCTAGGGTTCGGGAGTACGGTTACGTGTGGGGAAGGATTAGCACCCCCACAACGCCCATATTAAGATGGTACCAAATAGTCTAAAGTTATCTTAATTTTGCCTATATGTTTGCTTTAATTTCGATATGATTAAATATTGAAAAATCTTCTAAGTCTCCTCCATCAAGCTGGTTGGATAACTTAAAAGTTCTTCTCACCTCAAGAGTATTCAAGTAGGACCAATCGTCTTTCTTGAAGAGGCTCCGTCGTCAGATGATTTAAATATATTATGAAATGCCTAGTTTTGACTCTTATCCCAATTTATAAAAATTATTAATTGTTTTTCTATTTTTAATCATATAATTATTTTTTATTTCACTTATAACTTAAATAAATATGAATTATTTAATATTGAAAATTTCCTCTAGACCTTCCATCAAGCTGGTGAGACCTTAGAAGAAATCTCCTCACCTAGGAATTTCAAAGAAAACTACTCAAACGCAATTCCCTTTTAAATTCCATCATCAGAATAATCCACATTTATCCAAGTTGTTTATTATTGTTTAATTTTATTTTAATTTTTTAATCATATATTTATCTTATTTTTATTCTCTTCTTTTTAAATTATTTTAATTTGAATTTATTAATTTCAATTTTATTTTACTTTTATGATGAATTAAATATTGGAAATATCCTCTCAAACCTTCCATCAAGCTGGTGAGACTTAAGAGGACTCTCCTCACCTCAAGATATCTAAAAGTACTACTCAAGCGCAGTCCCTTTAGAATTCCATCGTCGGAATAATTCATCTTCTTTATTTATAACTTTATTTATATCATCTAATTAAATCTTGATCATATTTATCATGCAAATTACTCAAATTAAATATACAAGTCATTAACTAATTCAAATCAATTATCATACAAATTAAATGAAGCAGTAATTATCAAATCAAATTAATAATCCATAATTTAATGTACAAAAAAAATCAAATTATCAAATTACTAAACTAATATTAATTTGTCAATTCATTCAATCACTTGCAAATCATTAACACACAAATGCTAATAAAATACTAATTAGTTATTATACCACATAATTGTTTGAATCGATTAAACATTAGTTAATTAAATAAACAATTAAAGAAAGAAAGTTAAGGAACCTGGAAGAGAGAAGTAACCGAGCTTTATTGGCTTTGTTTTTTATTCTTCCTTAAACTCCCTTTTTCCTTTCTTTCGCAACAGCCAACAACGTAAGACAAGGCTATGTTAATGAGCGAGAGTGGCAGTGGGGAAAAGCCAGGCTCATGCGGACCAGGGGTAGCGGCTGGAAGCGAGACAGATGGTGTCGGATAGCAGTAGAGAGACGGTGAGACAGCAGACAAACGCGTCGCAGCAGAGGCGTGATGAGGAATAGAGCAGCAATTTCGACGATGAAGTATCAGTCTGTAGCTGGCACAGTAGTTCACGTGATGCAAGGTGGTTGCAGTAGGAAATTGTCGATACAAAGTGGTGGCGTAGAGGTGATGATGTTGGCACAGATGTGTGATGAAGATGCTTGGTGAAAGGCTCCGGTCCCCTTAGTCATAAGCATTAATCCCCTTTTATAGCCACCAATTTGTTAGAGTCCTAATACAACTATACTTATTCTTATAATTATCTCTTATTTTTAATACTTTATTTATCTAATTCTTATATTAATCCTAATCTAACTCTACCAAATTTAATATTAATCCAACTAATTATCCTAAAAATAATTATCCTAATCCTAAAATTAATTTTTTTTATTTTTTATCTTTTCTCTCTCTTTTCTTTTCTTTTTTTTATTCCTAAATCCTATTTTAATTTTAATTTCCTAATTAATGTTAATTCTAAATCTAAAAATTCTAATTTAATTCTAGCCTAATTCTAAATTGTTAAATTAAAATATAAATGTCACCCAACCCAATTAATTATTTATACAAATTAAGACCCCGGACAAAATAGGGTGTCTACACATATCATTTAGAAATCACTCAATTCATATCACAATTCAGAAAATCAACTAGAGCTGTTAATGGGTCAGTCTGGTTCGGTTTTGGACCTATTTTTACCGGTTCTAGCCTACTGACAGTGGAAACTAGTCTGAATTGGTTTGCAAACCGGTCCGAGCCGGGTCGGTTCGCATTTCACTTAGCTGCTAATCGGCTCGGTTCAGTGAACTAGTTTGCAGCAAACTGGACCGAATCAATTTTCTATTTTTTTAAATTTAAAATTTTTATTTTTTAAAATTTATATTAATTCATTTTAATAAAAATAAATATATATTAATATATTTTTATAATTTAATCTAATAAATTTATTTTTATAATAAATAATGTTAATAGTTTAACTTAACAATAATTTATTATAAAATTATTATAATTTATTTAATTAATGTAATAATAATGTAAAAATAAATTACTATAAAATTATCTAATAAAAATATTGTTATAATAAAATAAAGTTAAATTATGAATATGATATTATAATAAAGTTATTATGATAAAGTGATATTTGATTCAAAATATAAATAATGATATTATGAATATTATTATATTCATTTTGCATATCATTATTTATATTCATTTATTATATTCATTTTGCATTTAAAATGATAAGTAAGCGTATCATTTTGCATTTAAAATAATTTATTATATTTAAAATATCATTATTTAATATTTATTTGCTTATTTAATATGTTTTAAAATATTCATTCATTTTGTATTTTAAATATTTATTTATTTTAAACATAGATAAGTATAACATTAATTAATTTGGTATGTAATAATAATAATAAGAAGTTAAAATAACAAAGGAGAAAAAAGAGGGAGTAAAAGACCAAAGAATTTTTTACGTGAAAAACCTATTCAAAAGTTAGAAGGGTAAAAATCACGAGACCGTAGTCAATAGAAATAATTACTATGACTAAACGTATTTACAATTTTACATACAATTTACAAAAAAAAGATTATTATCTATTCTTCATAATTTATACAGATTGCCTTGAAAATTTCTTCCTCCTGCTCTGAATTATTATCAGCGAATTCATTGATCATTCTAAGTTCGACATTACGCGATTCCGCATGAAACCAATCTTTAAGGCATGTTAACATGCACAATGAATCCGGATTAAAAGTGGTTCGATGGTCTCCAATAATTCTTCCACATGTCGAGAATGCAGATTTTGAAGCAACAGAAGAAACTTGCAGCGCAAAAACATCTTGGGCTATGGAAGCTAAAATTGGAAATTGTTTTTTGTTATCTTTCCACAATTGGAAAAGATCAAAGTTTTCATCTACAAAAAAATCTTGACTTAAGAAAAATCATATCTCATTGAAACTAGAACTTCATCGAATTGTTGATGATCCAGATCCACTGGCTTTTCCTTTTAGCTTCATTCTCTTCTTTGCTACTTCCTTAATTGCGTTCAAAATTCCTTTCCTTTTTTTATAGCTACTCTCGGTTTCTTCGTACGAATCTTCTTCTCCTCGATTAAAGTTAAACTGCTCTCTTTCTGCTTCATAAATATTAAACAATTCTTGAAAAAGATTGTTAATTGAGAACTTTTGATCCTCAACAAAATCAAGACCAAGAAATTCTTTATAACAAAAAAAATCTCTATATTTACCTCACCTTGACTAGGATCTAGTAAAGTTGCAATATAATAAGTAGGAAGAATTATTTCCCAATATTTTTAAAATTTTTCCTCCATAGCATATACAAAGGAACTTAAAGTTTCATGATCCTTAAATTTTACAAATTTATCAAATATTGTGTAGATAATAGGAACAAAATAAGATATAATTGGATAAAATTGAGTTGAAAATCTTTCGATTGCATCTTCAAAAGTGGATAATAAATCAACACAACATTCAATAAAAGTCCAAGCTTCTTCAAAAAGTGCTAAATGCGTGCTACTTGTATAATTGTTATAAAAAGTAGTAATAATTTCTTTATAAGGTAAAACAAAAGAAAGAAAACGATCATGTAAATTCCATCTTGTTTCCACTGGAAGTGGAAATGCTTTAACAGGTATATTATTTGATGTACAAATTTGCTTCCATTCACATTTATTATTTGGCATGCGAATCTATTTTGCTAAAATTTTAATTTTATCAATTAGACATATGCCACTACCAGTACCAGTAAAACTAAAACCACTTGAAACACATAAATTTATAATATGACATGCACATCTTGCATGAAAAAATATAACTTGCATAACTGGGTTTAATTTTTTAATTAGCGGAGGAATAGCTGTAGTATTACTCAAAGCATTATCGAAAGTAATAGCAAAAACTCTATTATTTTCGAGTCCATATAATTTACAAACTTTAGTAATATATTTATGAATAGTATATGAATTATGTGCTTCTTTTATTACGTCTAAGGATAAAATTTGCTTTTGCATACACCAATCTTCATCTATCCAATGACAAGTTATAACAAGATAACTTATAGCATTAGTACTAGTCCATATATCACTAGTTAAACTAACCCTAGATAAAATATTACTAAGTTTATCAATTAAAGCTTGTCTATATTCTTTAAACATATCCATGCAATCTTTTTTTAATGTGTGTCTAGAAACAAATTTATATGCGGGTTGTAAATATTTACAAATAAATTCTAAATATCCAACTTTTTCACAAATTATGAATGGTTGTTCAGTCCTAACTACAAAATTTAACTAAACCACGTCTAGCTTGAACATTATCAAAATTAAATTTTTTTCCACCATCATATGTATTAATTTGAGATTGTTTGCCTTCAAAAATTTCATTTTTTTAGGCATCAGGATTAATTTTATGTGCAGAATTAAATGTATTTTATACGTACCTGTATCGCCACCACCTCCACCAGAGTTATAAGAGTAAATGCCTTTACACAATTTACAGATAGCACAATATTTATCCATCGTACCTTCTTTTACTATAATGTCGAAATACTCTCATACCCTGCTTGTTCTTTTTCAATTAAACTTCGGTCTTGATGGTGTAGCAGCAATAGTGGCAGTTGATGATTGTGTTTAAGCATGACCTCCTCCACAACCACGACCAATCGATGGTGCCAAAAGAAGCTCCCCCTCCTTTGGATGAAAATCAGGTTCCATTTCATTAAATGATTTATCACCCAAATTAGGGATTTCAGTAGAAACAAAAAGTCGAGAAACAGAACATGAATGACGAAAGAAATTTGACATTTTTATATTTTTTTGAAAATAAATATATGTTAAAATTTTAAAAAAATAGATGTAGGATATATAATATATTAGAAGTTGGAACTTGAAAATTAAAAGCAAAATTTGTAAAATTATAAAATAAAAAAATGAAATTTAGAGAAGAAAATGGTGATATTTTAAATTTGGAATAAGCGAATTTAAGTGAATTTGAGAGAGTTTGAGTAAATATTGAGAGAGTAATGAGTGAGTATTAAGAGAATAAAAGTAGATGAGTGTTTAGATTTGAGAGAAAATATGAAAGAAAATGTAAAGAAAAATGAAAGGAAATGAATGGATATTTATAGAGAAAAAAATGAAATTTTAAAAGAATTAAAAAATTTTTAAAAAAAATGAGGGAGGGCTCCTTCCCTCAGGTGACATTTGATAGATGGGCAATGGCCATTTAATGGCCGTTGCCCGTCAAGTAGCAGCCTGTAAGGCTGCTGCAAAGCAAACTTGCCACTGCACTTTTTCTATATATTTTTTTACGTTGAACAGGACCGACTCGGTCTTGGTCCTAAACTAGTTAAGGGCTCGGTTCAAATTTTTTTGAATCGGCCTAGCATGGTATTATATCAAGCTAGGCCGGTTCGAAACCGATTATTATCGGTTTCGGTTATCGGATTGGGTTGACCCCATCCCGGCTCGATAACTACCTTTAAAGTCAACCAAAAAATCATATGTTCAGAAAACCATTCATGAAATCAATAAGAAATTACTCCTTCAGAACGTAATTTAGAAGATCAATAAGAATGTCACATTTCATAAAATTGTTCAAAAATCGATCATATAGAAAACAATTTAGAAATTGTTCAGTAAATCACTCAAAACACTCTTCAGAAATAGTTCAGAAAACACATCCTTTAAAAACAGTTTCGTAGATCAATCAAAAATCACACCCAAAAAATAATTTGATAGACATTTTAAGAATCACGCAATTAGAAAATTGTTCATAAATCACACATTCAGAAAGCTATTCAGAAATCATACGTTTAGCAAAACCAATCACACACTCAGAAAACTCTTTAGTGAGTTTATAAAAAAATCATATACTCAGAAAACTATTCCATAAATCGATTATAAATCACTCATTCAAAACATGATTAAGAAAATAGTTCAATAAACATTTCGATGAATCACACTCAAAAAAATCATTTAGAAACCAATTACATGTGCAGAAAGTCATTCAAAGATCAATTACATAGAAAATCATTCAAAATTAGTTATGTAGACAATTTGGTAAATACCCAGTAATTCGTCAGTAAATTGGTTTGATAAATAGTTTAAACAATCAGTAAACGTATTCGTAGCCATTTAGTAAAATAGTTCAATGATAATTTAGTAATAAATCAGAAGCCAATCAATAAATAGTATAACAACCCTTTACCAAACATTTCGATTATAGAGAAGACTATGAAATATATCGGAGAAGGAATTCTTGCATTTCAAAATTAGAGTCCTAATAATGTAACTTTCACAACTTCATTTCAAAGTCGTACGATGCAAATATCTTAAAACAATCCGAAAAGCATACAAATTTAGATGTTCAACTGACATTCAGATAATTCTTAATTTAGTCAGAAAACATGCAGATTTTTAGAATTCAAATATCACTTGTATCATCAGAATGAAACTATTTTTAGATTTGTAGATTTTAAAATTCAAATGTCAGAGTGTCAAAAATCATTCAAAAATCCAAATAAATCATATTCATTTCAGAATTTAGAGTTCGAATATGAAAGCTTCAAAAATCATATAGATTCAAATAATTAATTCCCAAAACTCTCTATAAACAAAACATAATCAATTTAATTAATTCATGTAAAGGTCGGAAAACATAATTAATTCAAAAATCACTAAAGTTTGGGAGTGTGAGGAATACCAGGAATTTGCCACCCTAATAAACCATTACGGTGGAGACAAGGCATCACCTAATAGACTTATGCTAATAGCGACATATGGCCATAGTCATAGTGATGTCCTCAGTGTGCACTGATCAAATGCCACTTGGGATGCTGATGCCGAGATCAAGGTTAATCAGCCCAGAAGTTAGTCATACGACCATACATTCATAGGAACATGTGCCTGTGGGCAGCTTAGGGCCATCAGTCTTAAAACAATTCATAAATCATTTCAGAAGTATTTACGGAGATCAATTTAGTAATCATATCTTTAGTTAGGTCATAAAGCATTAAAATCATTAAATCACTATACTTAAAGAATAAAAAAAATTTCATCAAATATTCTCAGTCCAATAACAGATGTTCAAAATATTTTATTTGTGTATGACAAAGATATGAAAACACAAATGTATCATGAAACATGTAAAAACTATTAAAAATCCCTTCGAAAAGTAAGTTACAAATCTGTTATGCATTATGACATTTAAGAACTTTAATTTTCAAAACGTCTAATCACATCCTTTTTTATGCATGAAAATTATTCCATGTGATGAATTTTGAAGTACAAGGCTCATTTAAGAAAATTTTGACAGCATAACTGTACTATCTATTCTAACCTCTCTGCACGTAAATGCAATTTAAAACCACAATTCCAATTTCACAATTCAACCCAAAAATCAAATCCAATCTCATAAAATTCATTTTCAACAATCCAAATACATCATAGTATCCCTAGCCTTCTATATATATATATATATATATATATATATATATATATATATATATATATATATATATATATATATATATTCCTTACCAATTCAGTGTCAGTGCCTTTTCTTACATTCCCATTTGTAGCACCGAGCTAGTAAGTGAGCATATTTTCGCCTACTTATCCATTTCTACTAAACTACTTCAAAGCTGTAGAAAATAGTTTAAAGTTAGTTACTTGTCTACAACCCTTTTATGGAAAACGTAGTGCACGTAAAGATCTTTCATATTTTCTAATATAACAACAAAACTAGTCTAATTCCTACGGGTGTCTTTAGCTGCAACTACAGCCAAAATATTTCCTTTATTGACTCTAACTTCACTAACAATCTTATATTCATCTATATTGCATTTTATAACCATTCACACTAGACTAACTCATCACAAAATTACACCAAAATCATGCTAGTTTCACTATAGCCTTCACGAAGGCCTAATGTACACTTATGTCATACAATCAACTTTATGCCATTTAACATCTCAATCATGCTTAATTACAAGAATTACACCATATATATATATATATATTTATATAAATCACTATCAAGTCAAGCATGATTACACCAAGAACACCAAGTGACCGAATGCTCACTAGCTCGATAAATTTTAATTAAATTTCATTTTCCTTCAAATCATTCTCAAACAATTAAAACATATTCCATATATACTTATCTTAATATTTTAAGTATATCTACACTTCAAATACCATGGAACCAACTCAATGTTACTTTCACATATTCCATTTAAATCTAATTTTTCTTCAATTAAACCTCCAATTACTTCAATTTCACTAACTAAGCTTTCAATTAACTTCAATTAAACCAATTATTAAGATTAAAGCTTAATTCCTAAAATTCCCAATTTTACCTAAAGGGAAAAATTCAATTCTTGGCAAATCTATGCCACACAATAAAAATGAAGTTACAATTAACTTTTATTTATATCAATTAATAATAATTTAACTTCAGTTTGATATAATTTAACTCAATTATACAAAACCTCCAATTTTAACAAAAGGAGAAATCCCAGTCTCTATCAATTCTTGTTAATTTCAAGCAACCTTTTGAAATTGAAATTATAATTAGCTTCTAATACCATCAAAAACTAAAATTTAACTTCAATTTCATGAGAATTCAACTCACCCAAAAATCCCTAAATTCATTAAGTTGGGCGAAATCCCTAGGTCTCCATTCTTGAACAATTTCTTCAAATTGAAACCATAGAGACACTTAGAATTAGTCCTTAAACCACATAGTATGAAATCAAAACAAACAACCAAATAATTCTTTACAAATCTGGTAAAAACTGAATTTCCTTACCCATTCTTTTTGGTGTTCTTCCCTAATTCCATGAAAACAACTTGCAAAATGGAAGGATAGGTGGATTTGGTAGTAAAAAGATTCGGCTAGCACCAATTTCCTCCATGACCACCTGAGTTTTTGAAATTTTAAGGAGAAAAGGGACGAATGGCGTGAAGAGGAATATGGAAGAGGGAGGCTCACGGTTTTGGTTGAAAGAGGAAGCCAAAATTGGCTTTGAAATAACAAAAGTTCAAGATATTTACAATTATGCCATTAATGAAGCCTTTTAGCACATGTTAATTTCTTTTAAACTTAGTTTTTTTCTCATTCTCTTCTAATTTCCTAAACTCAAGTAAGTTGACCTGAATTTTTATGACTTTATGGGATAAAATATTTAATTCAAAATTTTTTTATGCATTAAATTAGGATTTTACGCGTTAAATTATGTTTTGCCCTTTTTGTCCAATTTCACAAGATAATCTAAAAATCGACTTTAGTTAAATCAAATTAATTTAAAATGGCTATCCCATGTAAATATCATCATTTTATGATGATTCAAGTGTGTCTCGATGGGTACAAGCTTCTATGGGGCCCACGGGTCTGCTTGTACAAAAGTTTCCCTTTTTGCACCATAATCAATAATTCACTATTTTATTAACCATGAAAACGTTCAATATTTCTTAAAATAAGGGTTCTCACAGATATAGATTAGTATGAATGGTATATATGATTATGTGATGTTAAGGAATATTGATAGAATGTTGTTGGAACATTATTGGATTGTTGTGGAATATTACTAGAATATTAATAGAAATTGATAAACATGTGAATTGATTATGTCATAATGTTTCTTGGGACTAGGTCGTTGGACATTAAAGAAAGAGTCGCTACCAATCTTTTTTAACCTAAGCATGATTGGCCACCTAAATGACTTTAGAGATCGGTCTATATTTTAAGGTTTAGGTTCGAGAGTTCATTTACATGTAGGAAATGTTATAGCACCCCTATAACGCTCAAAATTGGTACCATTTTAATCTTGAGTTATTTTAACTTAGTTTTAATTATGTGGTCTTTTAATATTTTTTTATTATTTAAATATTGAAAATTCTTTTAAGAATCCTTCATCATTCTGGATGAACTCTTGTAAGACTCTTCTTACCTTAAGAGTATTTAATGTGTATCATTCGATCCCCTAAAGAGGCTTCATTGTCAAAAGTATCAATTTTTATATAAGTTTACTATTCACTAATTTATTTTATTTAATTGTTTTGCTACTTTTATTTATTTTTTAAATTTATATATTATTTTTTATTATTATATTTTTATTTGGACTTTAAATATTTAATATAAAAAATATATCCTAAATCTTCCATCGTTCTGGATAAACTTAGGAGAATCCTCTCACTTAGAAATTCCTCAAATTTTACTCATTCGCAATCGTCTTGAAGACTCTATCATTAGAATTATTTGTATAATTTATTTTTATTATTTATTATTATCTTATAAAATAGTTGTACTATTATTATTTTTACAATTATTATTTTTTTATTTGTAATTCTATTTTTATTATTTGGATGGTAAAGTTCAAGCTTCATTTTTGAAAATACCTTTTTAAATCTTCCATCATTTTGGATATATTTAAAAGAATTCTCTCACCTATGAATTCTTTGAGTGTTACATATTCGCAATCACCTCATGGATTCCATTATCGGCAAGGAATTACCTATCCTCAAAATTTATTCCAAATATTTATTATTATAAAATTTCTTTTTTATCATTAAATTATCATTATTATTTCCTTATTTATTTTTTGATAATTATTTCATACACTATTGGTGAAATTTTTTACTCCACAAGTGGTGTTAGGATCATGACATATATCATATAAAAATATTAAAAAATAAAAAATAGGACATGTGTCAAATCCTAACCCCATTTGTGGAGTAAAACAAAACTCCACCGACGGTGTATGAAATAATCTTATATATATATATATATATATAAAGCAAAGAAATTGACTCAAAGCAAAATATTTTATGTGGATAACCCAAAATTTTGACATGTTTAATATTTTAAAATAAAAATAATATTTTTTCAAATTTTTAAAAGATAAAAATCTATGTTCATTAAAAACATAAAACAAATAAAATATTTCTTTAAATCAAATATATATTTCAATTTCTCTAAGACAAACATTTATATTTATATCTATATCTATATATATATATATATATATAAATTAAAGAAAAAAATCACATATTATTTATCAATTTTTTTACACATCTTTTATCAACATATAAAACATATTCATAAAAGTAGTTAATTTTGATATAAATTTTTTTATTTGGATGCTCTTTTTTAAAGAAAAGAAAACATACGTATTTCATATGAACACTAAGTAGTGGGCATGCAGAGTAAGATAAATTTTTTTTTTTGTCATCATTAAAGTATAAAATGCTAACCCAAAGTTATATGATCATTGATCAAATGTTAAACTTTTAATTTCATTAAAATTTAGTTTTTTATAATAATTTTATATATTATATAAATATATAAAATTTACTTCGATAGCTTAATTTTTTTATACTAAAAGCAATGAATTAATTTTAATTTTCTATAAAATAATCCTATTAAATTAGTCATCTAATTTTAAAATATTTAAATTTAAAAAAAATTTCAATCATTTTAAGTATATTTAAATCAAATAAAATTTATCTAAGGATTGTAATAAAAAATTTATTTAAAGATTTGATTTGTCTTTTATCACTTATTATATTATTTTTAAATTAAAAAATATCTGCATATTATAACAAGAATTATCCAAAAGTTTTTAAATCTTGTATCAAAAAATTAAAAATGGATATTTAAATATATATGTGTGTGTATTAACATTGAATTAAATTTCATTTCTTATTTTTTCAATTTTCATTTCATTTCTTTTTTAGATTTATTTGTTCGATCATTTTTTTGGTAAGAAAAAAAATCCATATATATTATCTATTCTTTTAAAACATATACTATCTTAAATGTTGTATTTAATTATTTTGAATTAATTAGAATTTAAAAAAGAAAACTCCAATAGTAAATTATTTTTATTTATATTTTTCTTTACTTACTTTTTATATTTGGAACTATTATAAATAAAGTTTTTTTTCTAGATCCTAAAAATAGAGTTTTCAACTCTAATTAATTAAAATAAGATTAATTTATAATCATTTAAATTCAAATGTTAATAATAAAACATTTTCAAATATGAAACATTAACCAATAACTTATTAATGATTAAAGTAGTCAGAATTGTTTTAATTAATATGTAGTTATTTAATTAATTTATTTAATATTTATTATATTTAATTTTAAAAAAATTTTCTAATTAGTATTTTATTTCAAATTATTTTTTAATTTCTTTGTTTTGTATATCCATCAAGTTTTTTTAATATATAAATTTTTTTAATATAAATTTATTCTATTTTTAAAAAATTTATTATAAAATAAAATCATCATCGTGCATTACATGAGTTTAAATCTAGTTATCCTTTATTTTTTATTATCATTATTTTTATTTTCATATTTCTACTTTTGCCGTTAACATTTATTTCATTCATCACTATAGATATTTGTTTTTTTTATTTTATTGTTGACATAGTTTTTTTAACTTCATTTATCCTTCCATCATTACTGTAATCAATGCATTTGTTGTTGTTATTATTATTAGTAGTATTATTATTACAACTTCTCAGATTTCCAACTTCGCATTCAACTTTATTCTTATTTTATATTACTTATCATCTTTATTATCCTATACTAAAGACAAAACAAAGAGGGAGAAGTGGATTCAGAGGTACTGGTTTTGGGGGTTATTGCACGTGTATGAGCCAAAGTTGCTGCTGCAACATAGTGGTCTGTAAACTTAAAATGCAAAGCTGGAGCAGGTGATATTGATGAAGCCGACCAGTACCCATGTTGAAACTGCGAGATAATGATTGAGCTGGGTTTTAGAACTAAAGCTGTAAGGCACGGACAGAGCAAGTTGAAGATGAAGCTGTCGCTTGACGCATGGTAAGTTGCTGAAGTCCAGGCCACCGCTGGTAGATGATACCGGCTGATAGACAGAGACAAATGGCAGAGCCACCGTCAGTCTTGTTGTTGCCCCAAACGCCCGACGATGCCTCCTTTAGCCGAATGGTACCAGAAAACATCGATAGTCGAACGCTGCCTCGCCGCTGTGGTCAGTACCATGCTGCCACTGGTCTAGTTCTGTGTTATTAGCTTGGCTGGTTCCCTTAAGGAAGCTCTTTGTATAATTGCTCTTTACATTCCCTTGTTTTTTCTGTGTAATTGATCTCTGTATTTACTGCCTTCTAATTCTCTGTATCCCTCTTCCTAATCTCTCCAAAAATTGATATGTTATTGCTCTAGCTTGACAGAACCGAATGCTCTCCCTCTCTTCTCTCTGTAAATTGTTCTGATTGTTCACTGCTACACTGATGGCCGATACTTCTTTCAAATTCCAAAGAAAGAACCGAAATGAAAGACTCTCAAATCTTTGTTGCTTCTCTTCTATTTCACTTGCTAACTACAGTACTCATTCTCTTTTACTGTATCTACTCTGCATTTGCTCTCTAATTTTCTGTGCTCACTCCGACATGTTCACCTTCTCTAATCGCTTTCGGTTGTGTTTTGTTTAGCTCCCTCAAGTTGTAATAAGATTTCAAAATTTAAAATTAGTTTGGAACAATTTGATCATCAACTTAAATTCTTTCTTTGATTTTTTATCTTTATCTTTATCATTCTAAAATAAATCTAACTAAACTTAATTATCTTTATTTGAAATTTATTTTATTACTATTTTTGGATTTTCATTATCTCTTTTTTTTGTTTTTTATTTAAAATCCAAACTTAAATAATTGGGCTTTGAACTAATTTGGAGTAAGAACTTAATTCAAGCTCTGAAATTAAATAAACTCACTCAATCTATTAGATTCAAAAATATCTGACAAGTCTAATAGCTTAACAAGTTAAATATGCCCAGTAACTCACTAAGCCTAGACAAAATATGGTGTCCACAGATGAATTTATGGTTCTTAGAGAAATATGAATTAATATGTGCGAGTTGAGAAATCTTGTAAATAAGTTTGTGAATATATTGTGATTTGATATATTAAGAGCTTGAAACTAGAAATTAGATATGTGATTGATGATTGATCTTATGATTTGGTATGGAGATATTAATGTACGATGAGATTGAGTGATTGATATTAATATATCATGGGGTAATGTTAACTAGTTGAGTGCAGGAAAAGATAATGTATCGATGGAAAAGTGATTATGTAACGATGAAGATGAGTAAATGATGATGATATTGTGATTAAATGATTATGATAGTTCCTTGGAATGGGTCTTTAATAATTGTGTTGACATTTGTATGATTTCAGAATTATTATGATATATTGATAATGTAATATTTAAATATTTGTGGAATGCTAAGAGAACCCACATGGTGGTGGGGTCTTAGTAGTGTTATTGTGATGTAAAACTGATTGTCATGGTTTGGTAATATTATGAGATGACAGTGCCTTGTGAATGGATACATATGAAACCTTAAGGAAATGCGAATAGTGAAATTGAGGGTTTTTGATTTGTAAGTTGTGTGGATTGAGTTTAACTTATATCAAATTACACATCTAACTCTTTTGTGTACCTAGTGCATGATGAGGGTTTAGTAGCCCATGTGGTGCATGTGATTGACGAAATGAAAATGTGACATATTGTGATAAGCCTTGAGGCTAGTGTGATGATGTGGGGTTATGAGATGATGCTTGATACTACCAATGCTGAGATATGAAACTGTTATGTAGTAGTGGCATTTATATCATGATTGCACATATCATTGTCTTTTGGACTCATTCTAATGCCCTCAAAAGCTTCAAGTTTCAAGTTAACTTTTTCTTTTACTTATGTGATTTGTCTTTGTGAGAGCTTAAATTTCTTTATTCTCTTTATACTTATTGAAAATGAAGAGTTGGAAAAATAAGTAAAATTTCGAAAAGTAATTCTCTTACATTATGCAATTACCGGGGAAAATTTCCAAGTGGGCCCCACAGGGTCATTCGTATTCCAGATGCTCTTCAAAATGGCAGTTTGTTAAAATTGGGCCCGAAATGCCTAAAGGTCAAGAAGACCATTTTCCAAAATTCCATAAAATGAGTATACTGCAGTTCAAGTGTAACAAATCTGAAAATGACAATCGTGTCCATACTTCAGAAGAATTTTTTTGAATAATAGTCAAACTAAATTGACTTTGGACCTACAAACTGTCATAGGATAACCCTCGCGTAAAGAGGTTTTACGTGGATCCAGCCCGTGAATTGAATTACGCAAAAGTGTCAAAAACAATGTGAATGAAATTAAAAGTATTTGCATAAGGGTAATTCGATAATTTCCTTACCCACAACAAGTCAAACTACTTTAAGAGTCAAAAATTGACCATATTTGACCTAAATATATGAGAAATAATAAAAATAAGATATTAAATTGGAATTTAAAAATATTAAAATAATGTTATGATATAAGTGGAAATAATGAAATTGAACAAGGGTATAATGGTCATTTAACATAAGACTGGTCAAATGGGTCAAAGATTGACTAACATTGACCTTAGAAAGAATAAAATAATGACATGGCATAATTGTAAAAAGTGAAGTTTAAAAGGGGCACTTTAGTATTCTTGCAACATCAGATTTTTTTTATGAATAAAATAATATTTAAAATGTTAAAATAAAACAGAAAAGAGGCCATTTTCTAACCATTATCACCAACTCTCTTTGTTTCTATTTTTGCTGCATGTTTTGTTCTTCTTCCTCTCCAAAGCTTCTTCATATGTACCTTACCAAGCCTCCATTTTTCTTCATCAATGCATCCCACCATCTTCACAAACCCTATCCTTTATTTCAAGAATGCCATGAATTTAGAGCTGGAGGTGCAAAATCGAAGAAACAGCATTGATTTTTTGGGGCTGTATACAACTCAGTTTTCAAGGTAAGGAAGAAAGTGTTGAACAAATTAGAATTACAGAACTTGTCTACTTGGGGTACTATGAAGATAAAAAGCTTGAGCTTCTACTTGGACTTCAACTTCTGTAATTTTAACTTCTTTGTTCACGAATGGTCACGAATTAAATGAAGAGACTGACTTCAAGGCGTGCTGCTATAATGCCACTTTCCTTAAGACTTATTTCACCCCCACCAATTACGGTATGCAACAGGAATTATAGAAATAGCCTCAGGATACAATGAAGTCAACTGTTTAATATTACCTTGCACTTGTAATATTAAACCACTAAACACTTTAAACAAATACAAAAGTATTATGTCTTAGCCAAAGTTTTCTGCAGCAAACAATGTCTAAGAGAGTTGTTTTCTATTTTGAGATTGGGAGAGAAAGAAGAATTCAAAATATTTTCGTTCTATATCTTGAATGAACATTGTCATCTCTTTTATAGAGATAATTTCAAGAGATGTAACCTTTGATTGGAATGTCACAACCTTTCAATTTGTGTTGTTTCATTTAAACAAACACATATTTCAGATTGTTCACACCTCTTAAATTCAATAGTTATGTCCTTTAACCATTCTGTAGTGAAAGATTAACCTTTGAATGAGGTTGCACCAATTCAAAGAAAACTAGTCGTTACAGTTCATTTTGCACTAGAGCAATTGACTGCCATAAAAGGCAGTTGACTGCCCTTGGATTTCCAGGCAAGGAAGTAGGATGTCTGAAAATAGCATCCGAATGCCCTAGTGTATTTTTGAAACAATATGCAACTTCCAAGAGGGCAGTCGACTGCCTTTAAGTAACTTTAAATCCGAGTTTTCACTTTGTATAGGCAGTTGACTGCCCTATTTGGGCAGTTAATTGCCCACCTGAGGCATCCGACTGCCCTCCCAAGGCATCCGACTGCCCAAGTGCATTTTTCGGACAGAATGTTTACTGCGTAAGGGCAGTTGACTGCCCTATAAAATTAGTAAAAATCATTTTAACATGATTTTGCTTCACCCGGAGTCACACCAAACACTAGTTTTACTTGTACATTAATTAAACAACATTTGCCACATTTAGATAATGTACTTGATCTCATTGAACTCAAGACTTAAGGTCCAATTAAGTGTTGAGTTGAGTTTCCATTATGTGTGACTAATTCAAATGGGTTTTAGTCCCATCCCTTTAGAAGTTCTAGACACTATCTCTCTTGTGAGACCTTTTGTCCATGGATCCGCCAAGTTTTCACTTGACTTGACAAAGGTAATGGTGATCACCCTATCTTTAATCAATTGTCTAACATAGCTGTGCCTTAGACCAATATGTCTAGATTTCCCATTATATATTTGGCTATAAGCCTTTGATAGTGTAGCTTCACTATCACAATGTATTGATATAGGTGACATTGGTTTAGGCCATAAAGGAATTTCATAGAGTAAGTTTCTCAACCACTCAGCCTCCTTACTTGTCGAAGCTAATGCCACAAATTCTGAAGCCATAATAGAATCAGAAATACAAGTTTGTTTCCCCCAAGAAACTGTACCCCCACCAAACATGAATATCCATCCACTAGTGGATGAATGATCCTCCGTGTTATTAATCCAACTTGCATCTGTGTAACCTTCTAAAATAGAAGGTTCACCACTATAAGCAATGCCATAATTCATAGTTTTCTTCAAGTAACTTAATACACTAGAAATGGCATTCCAATGCATGTTACCTGGATTGCTTGTATATCTACTAAGCTTTCTAATAGCAAAGGCAATATCCGGTCTTGTGCATGTCATGGCATACATCAAACAACCAATCACTCTTGCATATTCAAGTTGTGCAATTGGTTTATCCTTATTTGAATTCAATTTCAAATTTGGATCATATGGTGTTGCAACCGTTGCACGTTCATAGTGGTTAAACCTTTTGAGAATTTTCTCAATATAATGTGATTAGGATAAGATTAAGTTGTTTTCTCTTTTATGAATTCTTATTCCCAAAATCACATCTACAACACCCATGTCTTTCATGAAAAAGTTTTTTGATAAAAACTTCTTGGTATTTTCAACTTATTCCAAGTCTGTACCAAAAATTAACATGTCATCTACATATAAACATATGATGACACCTTTTCCATTTATGATCTTACTATAGACACATTTATCTGATTCATTTATAATGTATCCATTTGCTAGGAGTACTTCATCAAACTTTTGATGCCATTGCTTAGGTGCTTGCTTAAGTCCATACAAGGACTTAATTAATTTACACACTTTCCTTTCTTGTCCAGGAACAACAAACCCTTCTGGTTGTTCCATATACACTCCCCCATCCAATTCACCATATAAGAATGCTATTTTGACATCCATTTGGTGAATTTTCAATTTATAAATTGAGGCCAATGCTATTAGCATTCTTATTGTAGCAATTCTTGATACTGGTGCATATGTATCGAAATAATCGATTCCATGTTTCTGTGTAAATCCCTTAGCAACAAGTCTAACCTTAAACTTGTCTATAGTACCATCCACTTTCATTTTCTTTTTGAAAATCCACTTGCAATGAATTGGTTTGCAACCTGGAGGTAAATCTACTACGATCCAAGTATTGTTCCCCATAATTGAATCTATATCATCATTTATAGCTTTTCTCCAAAAAGCTACATCTTGAGACTTCATAGCCTCTTCAAATGATTTTGGATCATATTCAACATTGAAA
This sequence comes from Heritiera fomes, assembly GCA_032173925.1. Lineage (NCBI taxonomy): Eukaryota > Viridiplantae > Streptophyta > Magnoliopsida > Malvales > Malvaceae > Heritiera > Heritiera fomes. Next base: position 14,405,256 of record JAPDPM010000015.1, read on the forward strand.
CAATATTCAATGTGATTGCCTATGGTTTCTCTTGATCCCTCCACAAGAAACATGTGAAAATCTGGACCATAAGTCTTAGCTTTCCTTGCTCATTTGCTTGTTCTTGGTACAAGGTTTTGTTCTTCAATTGTGGTGGAATTCTTTAATTCCTTAGAATTAGTTTGAGCAACTTCTTTTTGTGAAGGAATCAATTTGAACCTTCCTTCATCAAATAATGCATCTCTTGATTCAATAACCGTATTAATTGATATTGAATCATTTAGTTCAACAACCAAAAATCTATATGCCTTACTATTTTGTGCATAACCAATAAAGATGCACTCAATTCCCTTCCCACCTAATTTCTTTCTTTTAGGTTCAGGAATTCTTACAATTGCTCTTCAAACCCATAGCTTAAGTAACTCAAGTTGGGTTTCCTTTTCTTCCATAATTCATATGGGGTAATATTGTTCCTTTTAATAGGAACTCTATTAAGAATGTGACATGCAGTCAACATTGCTTCCCCCCAAAACCCTTGTCCTAATGTTGAATAGGATAACATAGCATTAACCATTTCGATTAATGTTCTATTTTTCCTTTTAGCCACACCATTAGATTGGGGACTATATGGTGCTGTAATCTCATGAACAATACCAACAGATTCAAAATATGTTATATCATAATACTCTCCTCCCCTATCAGTTTTTAAGGTTTTAGTCTTAACATTACAATGCAATTCCACTTCATTTTTATAGGCTTTAAACTTATCTAATGATTCATCCTTAGAGTGCATTAAGTAGACATAATAATATTTGGAGAAATCATCTATGAATGTCATATAATATTTATTTCCTCCTATTAATGGGGTTCCATGTAAATCTCCTACATCACTATGCACTAATTCTAACAATTTAGAATTTCTTTCTACCTTTGGAAAAGGTTTCTTTGTTATTTTAGTTAGCATGCAAGTTCTACATTTTTCATCACTTCTAACTACATATGGAAGCATATTAGATTTAGACATTATGATTACTTTATCATAGTTTATATGTCCTAATCTACTATGCCATAAATCAAAAGAATCCACAATATAAGCTGAATCATTCTTCTTATTATTGATATTGAAATGAGATACATTAAGTTTAAACATGCCTTCATTAGCAAATCCTTTCCCACAAAAGTTTCACTTTTGGATAGTATACACTTATCCCCCTTAATAACAACTTGGAACCCAAACTTATTGAGTAAATTAACAGATACTAGATTCTTCCTAACTTCTGGAACATATAAAACATTAGTTAAAGTCAAGGTGTTTCCAGAAGTGAAGTCTAAATCTATGGTCCCCGTGCCTTTGATTTCAGTTGAAGAAGAATTCCCCATGTAGAGCATATTGCCATCTACTTCCTCTTTGAAAGTTTTGAACATAGCCTTGTTTATGCACACATGTTTTGTAGCACCAGAATCTATCCACCATGCTTCTTTGTCTTCAATGACATTGATTTCAGAAATCACAACAACAAAGTTGTCCTTGGTTGCATTGGATTCTTCTTTCTTCTTTTTGAAGACATAGCAATCCCTTTTGAAGTGCACCGATTTTCCACAATGGAAACATGCACCTTTCCTCTTGAATTTCTTGCCTTTGGTGAAAAGTTCTTTCTTCTTCTTTGTGGATTTTTTGTTGGAAATAGTATCCTCCACCACATAGACTTTGGAGATGTTAGTTTCCTTCTCCTTTTATTTGTCATTCTCCTTGCGATATTGCTCTTCAATCCGAAGATAGTTTGCAAGGTAATCAAGAATGATTTCTTCCTTTTTATGTTTCAAGGTTCTCTTGATATCCTTCCATGATGCTGGAAGTTTGTCAACTATAGAGGACACTATAATTGACTCATCCATGTTCATTGAATACTGCTTAAACTTGTTAAGGATGGCTTCAATCTCAGCAAACTGTTCCATAATAGGTCTGGAATCATTCATTCTAAAAATGTTCCAACTTTTTACCAAGAACTTTTTGCTAGTTGCGTCTTCCTTCATGTATCATGCATCCAGCTTTTCCCATAACTCTTTTGTTGTATTGATTGTGATGTAAGTATCAAATAAAGAATCAGACATACCATTTAGGATGCATCCTCTACAAGTGTAGTCATCATTATCCCACTTTTGTCTTTGATGCACTTTATCATTTGTATCATCGTCTTCTTCTTCTGGTCTTGATGTTGTGAGTACGTAAACCACATTGAGGGATGTAAGTTAAATCTTCATCTTTTGTTACCGCATTAGGAAGTTCCCTCCATCAAACCTCTCCAACTTTGGAAGTTGAATGCCAATTCTTTCAATGTTTCCATCTTCATGGTTTCTCTGTGAAATAAGTCTTAAGATTGTTGAACAAATTGGAATTACAGAACTTGTCCACTTGGGGTACTATAAAGATGAAAAGCTTGAACTTCTACTTGGACTTCAATTTCTGGAATTTTAACTTCTTTATTCACTTACGATCACGAACTAAATGAAGAGACTAACTTCAAGGCGTGCTGCTATAATGCCACTTTCCTTAAGACTTATTTCACCCCCACCAGTTATGGTATGCAACAGGGATTATAGAAATAGCCTCAGGATACAATGAAGTCAACTGTTTAATATTACCTTGCACTTGTAATATTAAACCACTAAACACTTTAGACAAATACAAAAGTATTATGTCTTAGCCAAAGTTTTCTGCAGTAAACAATGTCTAAGATACTTGTTTTCTATTTTGAGATTGGGAGAGAAAGAAGAATTCAGAGTATTTTCGTTTTATATCTTGAATGAACATTGTCATCTTTTTTATAGAGATAATTTTAAGAGATGTAACCTTTGATTTGAATGTCACAACCTTTCAATTTGTGTTGTTTCATTTAAACAAACACATATTTCAGATTGTTCACACCTCTTAAATTCAATGGTTATGTCCTTTAACCATTTTGTAGTGAAAGATTATCCTTTGAATAAGGTTGCATCTATTCAAAGAAAACTAGTCGTTACAGTTCATTTTGCACTAGAGCAGTTGACTGCCATAAAAGGTAGTTGATTGCCCTTGGATTTCTAGGCAAGGAAGTCGGATGCCCAAAAATAGCATCCGAATGCCCTAGTGTATTTTGAAAATAGTATGCAACTTCCAAGAAGGCAGTCAACCACCTTAATATGGCAGTCGACTGCCTTAATATGGCAGTCGACTACCTTAAAGTAACTTTAAATATCAGTTTTCACATTGTATAGGCAGTTAATTGCCCTATTTAGGCAGTTGACTGCCATCTCGGGGCATTCGGCTGCCCTCCCAAGGCATCCGATTGCCCAAGTGCATTTTTCGGACAGAATGCTTACTGTGCAAGGGCAATTGACTGCCTTGTAAAATTAGTACAAATCATTTAAACATGATTTTACTTCACCCAGAGTCACACCAAACACTAGTTTTACGTGTACATTGATTAAACAACATTTTTATCAATCTTTTCACTTTATATTTTGAAATTTTCTAACAGAAAGGTGTTTTTTCCTTAGTTCCTAGCAATGGTATTCACTTGTTTAATCATGGATGATGTGATTTGAGCTTTGAATTGAATAAAAATAGAGTGGAAAACAAACAGGACAGACGTGGAATTCATGTTGAATTTTTATGTACGATGGGCTAATGATAGTAGTAAATGATGAGTTAAATTAGTTATAGTGATAATCTACAGTAATCTTGTGAAATTTGTAAGTGTAGTAAAGGAAAGGCCATTCGGCCATGAGGGTGAATTGAACATTGATGATGAAATCCTGTTCAAGGCCATTTGGCCACGAAGAAAATTGGTTGGTTGTGATGGAGTTTTGATGAACTAAAGACGTTTGATAAAAATCATAAGTGGGTAAAAGAAATTACAAGACAAGAAATTGAGAAGAGAATCAATGAACAATTATGAAGGAGAGTTCAAAGGAAAGCTACAGTTTTGGCTGTTAGAAATGGGGAAATTATACAAATTTTACATATAAAAAGAATTGTAGGATAAATATACTAAAAGAGTGGAAATAATTCTCTAAGTTGAATTGAGAAGAAAACAAATAAAAGACCATTAGAATGAGGTTACATGAAACACTCGGCAATGGCAAAAGGGAATGGTGTTAGTGTCACGACCCGTTACCATATTTTTAACCTTATTTTATACAACTTAACCGGTTAGGCTGTCTATGATACTTCACTTGTACTAACTATTAAACAATTTTACATAACATTGTTTATATTATACATATCCCCTATCTTAATTAATTAGATAAGTAGTACTGTAGACGTGTCTAAATACAAAAAATAAATGATCGTACCTCAAATAAATCAGTCGGTCTGTCACATTGTCCTTTATGTACAGTCGTGATCCACAATCAACTGATCTCACAATCATCAAAACCTGAAATGTTTAAAATTAAGGGGTGAGCAAAACCACGGCTCAGTAAGGGAATTATATGCCTCAATTGATACTCAGCTTCTTATTTGCTGAAAATCTTTTTTCGTTTTTCCTATGGGCTCTAGACTTGTATGTAGGAAGGATACTACAGTCGGCTAGGGATCCGGATGGAGTAAGGTATGTATTTTAGAATACTATACTTGTTCCGGAACTTAGGAGCAACTGTAGAGAGAGATTTTCATTTATTTTTGAATTAATAAATCCTTTTCTTTTTCATTTCATAACCTTTTCATATTCTTTTCAAAATAATGCTTTTATGAAATAAAGCATTTAAATAAAATAATTAATATTCGTATATTCCTTGAAAAGAATATTAGTTAAATCATCATCTTATTTCTTTAAAACTCATTTCATATTTTACAGTACTCTCTTAATTAATACAGCACTTTAAATAGCAAAATAAGCTATTAAAATCTATTCCATTTATCAAATTAGCAAAGCAATAAGCACTTCGATAGATTGGTCACTATACACGTTGATAAAGCGGTTACTATGTAAGTTAATAAATCAATCCATTCACAAAATGAAAATCCATAAACTTTAAGCGTATAGCTTAACTCATTGAAAACAGTTCCAACATAACTGAATTACCTAATCACTTTAGGCGTAAGCCCAATTCACTGATTCAGTTACGACATCCATCCTAACTAGCAATGGAGTTAAGTGTCATATCGAAGAATTCATGCAGCACGTAGGTCCTTCAGGATTCTAGAGGTGACTCCCACGGTCCAACTAGTATCCGTGTAGCACGTAGGTCCCTTGGGATTCTAGAGGTGGCTCCCATGGTACAGAAATCGAGTCTTCACTCGGTTTGGCCTTTAGGACACAAACTTCTTACTAACACATCGAAACTCGTGTAGCACTTAGTGCTCAAAGGATTCTAGAGGTGACTCCCTATAGTTCAGTAAGAATCTATGTAGCACTTAGGTCCCTTGAGTCTTCTAGAGGTGGCTCACACGGTGCAGAAACTTCTTACTAACACATCGGAACTCCTGTAGCACTTAGTGCTCAAAGGATTCTAGAGGTGGCTCCCCATAGTTCACTAAGAATCTATATAGCACTTAGGTCCCTTGAGTCTTCTAGAGGTGGCTCACACGGTGCAGAAACTTGTTACTAACACATCGAAACACGTGTAACATTTAGTACTCAAAGGATTCTAGAGGTGGCTCCCCATAGTTCACAAAGAATCTATGTAGCACTTAGGTCCCTTGAGTCTTCTAGAGGTGGCTCACACGGTACAAAGATCGAGTCTTTACTCAGGTTAGCCTTTATGCCGTATATTGTGAAATCCCCAATTTTCTGTAATTTTCCCATACTTGTACAGTTTTCCAACATGAATTAATGGAATAAATGGGAATTTCTGAAATTATATATGATGCATGGGACATAAAGGGAATTAAGGCAATTGAGGGTCACACAAATAATCAAAGGTCAAAGGGGTCAAAGGAGGTGGTTAATGGCTGAGATGATGAGAATGCATTAATGGGCATTAAATGAAATAACATGACTCATCATCATCATCTCTTGCACCCCACGGTAGCACCCATCTCCCTCTCCCTCTCGTTCCTTCCATTTTCCTCTAAGTGTAGAAGATTCTCACCTTGACAAACCACCATCTCATGCCATCGATTCGTTAAGCTTCTTTAATGAAAAACGATCCTTATCGATAGCCTAACATATGCCTTTAATATGAAAGGTTGAATCCAAGTGAGTAAGGAGATCAAAAATCCTGAATTTTTGGTGAATTGCAAAGGTAAGAGAGTTAAATGGTTTTAGTTGATTTTATTGAGGGTTTGAAGTTGTATAGAGTTGGTTTAGTATGTTTATTGAGGTTTAAATTGTCATGATGGTTACAGCTTGAAGAAGTGAAAAAGGACAAGGGTTGATTCTACCAAGCTTGTGGATTTATCTTAATCGAAGTAAGGAATTTATGTAACGGACGTAGGGTGACTATGTCCGCATGTTTTTTTCATGTTTTGATGTATTTTGGAGAGAAACAACAGCTGCTTTAAATGAAGGAAAAAGGGGCAATTTGGGTCCTACTCCTAGTACCAATTAGGTTAGGAGCAGCCGACTGCCTAGAGATATCTAAAACGCTGTTTTTCTAAAACCGACTCAAACCAGTCGACTGCCAAGGGAGCCAGTCAACTGCTATTTTCCAGAAATCATTTTGTTTCAAACCAGTCGGCTGCCAGGGGGAGCCAGTCGACTGCTATTTGTCCAGAAGCATTCTGTTTCAAAACCAGCTGACTGCCAAGGGGGCCAGTCGACTGCTAATTCTCGGGAAACATTCTGTTTCAAAACCAGTCGACTGCTATGTGGGGCCAGTCGACTGCCCTATTTGTATTTTGAAAAATATAATAATTGAATTTCAAAAAGGAAAAGAAATTCAATAAGGCAAAACATGGGGTAGCAGTCGACTGCCATATATGACCAATCGACTGCCTATTTGAAAGAAAGGTTTTGAGAACCTGTTTTAAGAAAGAATATTCATACTTGTTTAAAACCTATATGAATAAGGTTTTGGAGACTATGAATCTCTCAAAAGAGCATGCACATTATTGGTTACTTGTATTTGACTGAGGAGTTCTAGTCCAGCCCTCAGACCCGCAGTACGACACCTGACTAGTGAAACTGTGGGCTATAGACAATGGCCATGAGTCTCTTATTTGATTCGGCTTTGGGGAGGATCCCTGGCCCATACGTGGGTACGCCATTTATTTGATATCTCTCAGGATTATCCCTTATGGGATATATTTGCGGTATCCTCTTGAGATTTTTATATTGGATTATCCCTTATGGGATATATTTGCTGTATCCATTATCTCTCTGGATTATCCCTTACGGGATATATTTGCTGTATCCATGATGAGAATTACTTGGTGCATGATTCTGTTGGATATAAATTGTCTCCCATCTATTTGAAAATAATTATATTTGCCTACTTGATTTCACATGATTTGAGATCCGTGGAAATATTTGAAAGCATGATTTACTTGTATTTGATATTTGCGAAAGAAATATAAGCACTATGCTTTATAATGATTTTACATGACATTATAGAGTCAAGCAGGAAAACTGCATATAGTGATATAGTACGCTCTTTTACATGAGTTTCTTACTGAGAGTAAACTCACTCTTTTACAATTATTTTTCATACAGATTACTTGAAGTAATTCCGCTCCGGATAGAGGAGCATCTTTTGGGATTTTGAGATACCTTCGAGGCACGCTTCCTATTTATCCTTTGCAGGTATATTTAGTCGGCCGTTACTTCGGCTAATGTACAGTACAATGCTACAGTTTTGTATATGTTAGGGATTAGGGTGTATGAATATTTGAGATCCTGATGTATATGGCACATGTTTATAAATGAAAAATTTTATGCATGTGAAACTGAATATTATACTCTGATAAAAATGCCTAAAGCATAAGAGCAAGGGAGATTGACATCGGATAAACTAGTCGATTTATTTGTTATTTGAGATAAAAGTTAGTTGTTATTTGGTTAGTGACAAGGACGTCACATATATACTTTCCACTATCTTATCAGAACTCATGTAGTACTTATAATCTAATATTCCATTTAAGACCATAGTAAGAATATTAGATTTATCATTTCTTTCTTTTTGAAAACATATTACATGTTTGTATCACATGTCTTATGAAAATCATCTCACAGTACTAAAATCAGTACCGAAATGAGCATTTTGTAAAAATGCTATAAATCAATTGGTTTTCTTCTCATATCATATTAAACATGTTCTTTTCACATGTCACGCAATCATATATCACATTTTCCGTTCGACATATTCCATATCATGTAAAACACTTTCCTTTTTAACATATGACCTATCATTTATGGAGTCTAAGATAGACATCAATTTTATCATACTATAAACCCCGGAGGGTAAAGAAATAAACCGGTCAAATCTGACCATAATCTATGTTGTCCTCGGTGGATCATGGATCAGGTGTCGACCGGGACTAAACATATCACATATCGTGCATCAGCATGATAGGAATGCCAACCAGTCTCAAAACCGTAGTTTCATCATAAAATAAACCTTTATGGAATTTATATAAATATATAATTCCATAATTTAAAACCATAAGGGTTAAAATCCTTTTATGAATATTTATAAAAATATTCATAAAAATATTCACTGTATTTCACTTCATCTTTCACCTCGTATTACGTGTAATTTATCTATTCCGAGAATTTTTAGTGGTTTCATTATCACCATTATCGAATACATGAATATTTTAAAATTCCATCTCATTATATTCATGTTTTATGAAATTTAGTAATTTCCTCATGTTTCATGAATTAATATCGATTTTCAGAAATAAAATCATTTAATATGATTTTATACAGCTTTCTAAAATTTTCAGTAGCATAACGACTGCCGATTTACTAACCTCCTGCACGAAAAATATAGTTTTAAATTTTCAGCCAGTACTTCATCCCAAAATTTTCAACCAATCATGCATCGTAATAATTTTCAAAAAATATTTGCATAAAATATTTCAAATTAAAATATGCAGACTGAATATCCTTACAGTGCTGCACATGCATCCCTTACCTTTTTCTGGGTCGGCGACTTCCTCTTATCGATCATGCTCGCACTCCATCTCTGTTGATTCCTTATCCCGATCGCTGAAAATAATTTCTGGAAATAAAAATTCTAAATTTTTGAATTTTTTCATAATTTATTACATTTTTCTAAAATTTAATTTCCAGAAATTTCTTACTAAACTTCCATAATTTTTGGGTTGTCGAATTTCCGGGAATCTCCGTATTCTTGAAATTATTCTTTTTCCTCTTTTCTTTTTCTTCCTTTTTCTTCTTTTCTTTTTCTTTTTTTTCTTTCTTTTTTTCTTTTTCTTTTTCTTTTTCCTTTTTCCCATTTCTCGCCGAACCGGTTCAGTGCCTCCTCCGGCCGGTTCGACCGCTAGCGATCCTCCTTTCTGCCGGTTCGCGCCTCCCATAGCTTGCTGGAGTTGCGAAGACGTCGAATCTGGTCTCCGTTTCTCCCCATCACCGACGACGGCGCCGATCTGGCAGTGTGGGTTTCGGTTCCTTTCTCCTCTGTTTCTTCCTCCCTCCGCCGTTTCCTTCACCGCCGGTGGCCTCCTTCACCTTCGTTGGTCCTTGCCGGTGGCGTTGGTGGCTGTGGCGGTGCCTGGATCGACCGGCACCGCCGCATCTCTTTTTCGCTTTTCTCTTCCGGCTTTTGCTTCCGTTTCACGTCGATTCTTTCTCCGTTTCGCTTTGCCGGCGTTGGCGTCGGCTTCCTCTCCCTTTGCCAGCGATGATGCTTCTCTTTCCCCTTCTCCTTTCCTTCTCCGGCGGCCGCTGACGGGGGCGGCCTCTTCGGGAGACAGAATCGGGAGTCTTCCCGATTCTAGTCCCCCTTTTTTTTGTTTCCTTTCTCTTTTTGGGTTTTATTTTCTTTCCCTTTTTAATATATAATATACTATATATTATACCCTATAAATTATATTTTATACATATAATATATACTATATATTATACATATATTATTTCATATATAATGTAATACAATATATATTATATATAAAATATATATTGTATATTACAAAACATATATCTAGTATATATATGTATATTTATATACTTTAAAATAAATTTCATTTACATATACAAATTATATAAATGTTATAATACAACATATATACATATAAACTTTAATATAAAATCACATTTACCTTTCTTCTATATGTATTTATATAATTATATATACACATAAAATATTATGTTTATATCCATATGTATCATTTAAATTTATGAAATAGTATATATTTCCATATATATATCAACGTATATTAAGATATACTATATAGTATTTTAAATACATATGTATTTGTATAAAATACGTTTATAAAATTTGTAATTATATAAACATACTTTATTTTCATTTCTCATTTTCCTTATTTAATTTGGATTTTAATCTATCCAAATTAATTGTTTTTCCTCTCTCTATTATTTTTATTTTCACTTCCAATTTAATTTCCTTTACACGAATTTTCCGATGACTTCCTCAATTCTCGGGACTTTCACCAATATCCCGTTCTCGCAAAATTTTATTTATTTCCCCTTATTTATTTTCTCCAATATTTATTTTCAATATTTATAATTTCCAATAAATAAAAAATTTACGGTTATCACATCCTCCCCACCTTAGGAAATTCGGTCCTCCGAATTTAACTTAAGTCCAAATGGGGTACATGCTGTATACTTACGACTCTGACCTCTAGTTCATCCTCCAAGTAATACTGCCAGTACACTTTCAACATCAAGAGTACTTTAGACCACTACATGCTGTCTTTCATCATATATGTCTATACTCCCGTAAGTTCATTTCTCAAATCGGGAGTTATTCACTTTTACTCTTTTCATATAAGAGTCCATACACAATATTTTTCATATTACAGCTGATCTATGATGTTCATCATCCATTCTTCTCACTTAGTGCCGAGTCGACATAATTTGGTACTATCATATACTCATGTCGATCAATTATATGTAAGTGTCCCAGTAGCTTTCACATCTCATGCACACGCTCTCTCAATATCATGGAGCGTTTACATCTCACGCTCATATATATATTAGTATGGAGCGGTGCTATCAATATACTTGGGATCTCAAAGCCTTTTGCTATCTCTCATTAGCATATGGCAACTCAGAGACTCCCATCACATGTAAGGCTCACTGGAACTGTACATACACATTCACACCGTTTGACACTTATACTTCGACTAAGGCACTAGAGAATCTAGAAGTCTGATAGTGGAAAGTGATTCTATTTAGATCATTAGTCTTTAATCACTTCCATATCATCATTTCTCTTTTTTGGACTCTTTATTGTCCACAATATTCATTTTCACATTTATTCCATCAAGGCTGCATCTCATTGCAAATTTTTATTGTTAATCATCTCTTACAGTAATAAATCATGAGAAAATCATTTTCTCTCCATGTCTCTTTTCATGTAGTATGGTCTTTAAATCTCTTTTCATAATTTAGATTCTCCAATTGAATCCTCCAATCATCCGTTTAGTCATCACATTATCTATACAGTTCTACCATTTCTATCATGTTGAGGTGGTTATATGTACAAACATTTCCTATTTATATACTGGCAGTAAACATATCAATTATCTTACTCCTTTGAGTATCATTAATTGCGCTTATCAAAGTTGGCTTGATTTTACATCTTGCCACAATTATGTGATAACCAACACAACTCACTTTCAGTCTTACCTTCGGGAACTGTTTCATATTGATGTTCTCTTCTCATCATGTAACTTATTTCCTTATTCCCCTCTCATTTTTGTTTTCATATTTCCACTTTTATCTCTTCATATATATATATATATATATATACATATATATATATGCATATATATATTTTTAATTGGTATGGTACTATACTGCTAAGATCTTTTAAAATCTTGCATACCATCTTTTTCTTTACACTTATCCATCTACCGATTTTAATTTCTTTAATTAGATCTCATCACTCTTTTATAAGCTGGCAATAGTATCTAGCTAGACTCATTATTTTCGTATCTCAATCATTATCTCTATATCATGGACAGGTTCACTGTCATCCTGTCGTCTCGAGATCATATATCTCAGGAGGAGATACTATCTAGCCAAATCTCTTAGTTGCCAATCTTAGCACAATTTTCTCAGTCTTCAAGAATTTAAGGATCATATCACAATGCTGCTCATTTTCCATTTATATTTTAGACTCTATCAGTATTTCATCAATTTACTCATGTATGAATGCTTCATTTTTTAGGCTTATATACTTCACAAGACAAATCATTAACCTTGTAACCTCAATAGGAACTCGTAAAATTCACTCTGAGTTCAAATCATCATCTTATGGACACCAATCTCCAATCTTTTATCTAAAGACGCTTTATACTGAGGCTAGTCTTATTAACTCCTTACATAACTCTAATCAGATCAATAAAGCGTCTATTTCCATGTAGATGAATATTTGTTCTTTATAAAAATTTTATTAGATAGTAAACATTTACTATATCACTCTTATTTCTCTACATATCGAGGTCATTTGTATTTCTCTCATTTACAGTTATACAGATAACTTCATTATCATCAAATTTATGTTATCTGTATTTTCATCAATCACACCTTTACACGTGAATTTCATTATTCACTTGGTTTTCAGAGTTATTTTCTTAAGCTTTTCATATTCTTTCTATATCCTCCGATATAAGCTTAGAATTTAACTTCATATTCAAAATCGAGTCAATGTAATCTCGATTCCTCTAATTTATATAACTCTGGAAGTTCTATCGGAAATCGAATCTGATACTTTCTTTAATCTTACATTTCTTATCATCTTGTGACCATCGTTCTTCAACTTTTCATCTGATGACGCCTTTTACAAAGATTGCTCTTATAAGCTCCTTATACATCTCCTATTAAATCATAATTAAGGCATCACTTCCATATATATATTTATTTGTTCTTCATAAGAACTTTAGTGTATAATAAAAATTTTAATACATCATTTAATTCATCCTCAAATCATATCATTTGTGTTTCCATCCTTTACATCGATACATGTGAATTTCATAATCCACAATCGAGTCAACATTAACCTGATTTCTCAATCTATGTTACTTTGGAATTTATCAGGATTCTTATCCGATAGTTTCTTTAACCGCACTTCTCTTATCATTTTGGACCTTCATCTTTGTGTCCCATCATTTCACAGTGTATTCTCAAGGCAGAGACATTCAATATTCAAATCATTTTGATACATACACTACCTTGATTTCATTATCTAGTCATACTTTATAGTGTTACGAATCTCATTCTGGTAAGCTGTATCAAGTACAATGGTTCTCAACACACTTTACAGCTACCCATTTCAATTCAGTTATTCACTTTAAAACCATTTCCATTTACTGAATTCAGGCTTAATTTCCCTTGAGTATATTATCCACGAGGTTCGAACCTTGGCACCCTTACGTACCTAGTTCCTTACACTTGTGTTATCACTAAGCTTCTTGTAAGAGTCCCGCTCGTTCGAATTGACCGTCGGCGAGCATCCCCTAAGCAATCCTTTCGCCCCAGGTTTACCCTTACTAGTGAGTCACCGATAATATTGTTCGCCTGTATCTCACAACACATGATCCACTACGAGTCGCCCATCATTGGGTCGCCCATCACAGTTCTGTCTCAAGGGTCCTGAAGAACTTAGGTTAGCTGTGATCTTTTTTTTTCACTTCACTGTTCTTATAATTATTCTCTAATTCACAGTACTCCATACAGTACCTCATTTTGTAGCACATATTTCAAGATATGTCGGTTCTATATAAGATTATCTGTTTGATACCTCAAAGTAGTAAAAATGTATAGAACCATAATTAACCATACCGGTATGTATTTCATTATCTATACTATTCACCTCATCAATCAATTCCTGTAATCATTTCACTTTTCATAGTATTCAACGATCCCGTTCAATACACTTTTAATTTTTCGACCCTTATAGTCAATAACCGGGCCAAACATCTGATGACATTCCACTACACTCTTTGGATCACATCACATAAGGCCTCGGCCCGTCCGTCGTCCGCCTGTACGCATCTGTACTATCCACTCTGGGTTTTAGAGGTGGCCCCCATCACACAGACGTGGCACTTAATCCCTCACGGATTTCTTTCGCGTTCGTAATCTAAGTGTTAGTGGAATTAGTAATAGGGATCGTTAGGTTCATATGACATCTTCTATGCCATTAATAATTCCATTACTATCAATGGATTCCAATTCAGCTCGGTTTTAACATAATTCCGAACATCGCCCAATATAGGGGCATTTTTGTCATTTCAACATTTATTTCTATCTCCTCAATATATATTTAAATCAATGAACTGATCATCTATATGTTAATAGTATCCTTTCTGATACTTATAACAGCAATTTAGATCTCATTCGATTTCGACAGAGAAGTTCACTAAAATCCACAATTGGATTATTTTGCTTGTAATTCAGCTTTATATCATTAATTTCTCTATCAGATCAATCAATTCCAACCTCTGTTGGTTTATTTTAACTCCTTGTAAAATTTTAGAGTCAGGGGTATTTTGGTCATTTTTGGCCAAAAATTTTCTCTCTCTTCAAATTACCCTCAATCGGTGATCTTAAAGTCTATTTAATGATGATATTTCATTCCCCTCATTTATACCATCACTTTCAGGTCTCAATTCGATTTGGACAGAAAAGTACTGGTGGGGCCCTCACCGAGTCCATTTCTGTTCCTAACCGAACCGACCTTCATTTAGATCATAAGATCATTATTTCAAGTAACATTCCTAAGTTGTTTTCCCTTTTTAGCATTCCTTATTCCAAAATTGCACACTCCCTTCTAAACACTTAATTCAATTTGCAATCATTTATGTTCTTTATGTATTCAGACTACACAGTCTACAGGGGATATTTAACTCTTTTCCTTCCAAAAGTATTCACAGACATCAGGCCAACCATTGCTCTAATACCATTAAATCTGTCACGACTCGTTACCACATTTTTCACCTTATTTTACACAACTTAACCGGTTGGGCTGTTTGTGATACTTCACTTGTACTAAATATTATAGAATTTTACATAACATTGTTTATATTATACACATTCCCTATCTTAATTAATTAGATAAGTAGTACTGTAGACGTGTCTAAATACAGAAAATAAATGATCGTACCTCAAATAAATCAGTCGGTCTGTCACATTGTCCTTTATGTACAGCCGTGATCCACAATCAACTGATCTGACAATCATCAAAACTTGAAATGTTTAAAATTAAGGGGTGAGCAAAACCACGGCTCAGTAAAGGAATTATATGCCTCACTTGATACTCAGCTTCCTATATGCTGAAAATCTTTTTCCGTTTTTCCTATGGGCTCCAAGCTCGCATGTAGGAACGATACTACAGTCGGCTAGGGATCCGAATGGAGTAAGGTAGGTATTTTAGAATACCATACTTGTTACGGAACCTAGAAGCAACTGTAGAGAGAGATTTTCATTTATTTTTGAATTAATAAATCCTTTTCTTTTTCATTTCATAACCTTTTCATATTCTTTTCAAAATAATGCTTTTATGAAATAAAGCATTTAAATAAAATAATTAATATTCGTATATTCTTTGAAAAGAATATTAGTTAAATCATCATCTTATTTCTTTAAAACTCATTTCATGTTTTATTGTACTCTCTTAATTAGTACAGCACTTTAAATAGCAAAATAAGCTATTAAAATCTATTCCATTTATCAAATTAGCAAAGCAGTAAGCACTTCGATAGATTGGTCACTATACACGTTGATAAAGCGGTTACTATGTAAGTTAATAAATCAATCCATTCACAAAACGAAAATCCATAAACTTTAAGCATATAGCTTAAGTCATTGAAAACAGTTCCAACATAACCGAATTACTTAATCACTTTAGGCGTAAGCCCCAATTCACTGATTCAGTTACGACATCCATCCTAACTAGCAATGGAGTTAAGTGTTATATCGAGGAACTCGTGTAGCACGTAGGTCCTTTGGGATTCTAGAGGTGACTCCCATGGTCCAACTGGTATCCGTGTAGCACGTAGGTCCCTTGGGATTCTAGAGGTGGCTCCCATGGTACAGAAATCAAGTCTTCACTCGGTTTGGCCTTTAGGACACAGACTTCTTACTAACACATCGGAACTAGTGTAGCACAAAGTACTCAAAGGATTCTAGAGGTGGCTCCCCATAGTTCACTAAGAATCTATGTAGCACTTAGGTCCCTTGGGTCTTCTAGAGGTGGCTCACACGGTGCAAAAACTTCTTACTAACACATCGGAACTCGTGTAGCACTTAGTGCTCAAAGGATTCTAGAGGTGGCTCCCCATAGTTCACTAAGAATCTATATAACACTTAAGTCCCTTGAGTCTTCTAGAAGTGGCTCACACGGTGCAGAAACTTCTTACTAACACATCGGAACTCGTGTAGCACTTAGTGCTCAAAGGATTCTAGAGGTGGCTCCCCATAGTTCACAAAGAATCTCTGTAGCACTTAGGTCCCTTGAGTCTTCTAGAGGTGGCTCACGCGGTACAGAAACTTGTTACTAACACATTGGAACTCGTGTAGCATTTAGTGCTCAAAGGATTCTAGAGGTGGCTCCCCATAGTTCACAAAGAATCTATGTAGCACTTAGGTCCTTTGAGTCTTCTAGAGGTGGCTCACACGGTACAAAGATCGAGTCTTTACTCGGGTTGGCCTTTATGCCGTATATACTTTCCACTATCTTATCAGAACTCATGTAGTACTTATAATCTAATACTCCATTTAAGACCATAGTAAGAATATTAGATTTATCATTTCTTTCTTTTTGTAAACATATTACATGTTCGTATCACATGTCTTATGAAAATCATCTCACAATACTAAAATCAGTACCGAAATGAGCATTTTGTAAAAATGCTATAAATCAATTGATTTTCTTCTCATATCATATAAAACATGTTCTTTTCACATGTCACGCAATCATATATCACATTTTCCGTTTGACATATTCCATATCATGTAAAACACTTTCCTTTTTAACATATCACCTATCATTTATGGAGTCTAAGATAGACATCAATCTTATCATACTATAAACCCTGGAGGGTAAAGAAATAA
Organism: Heritiera fomes; assembly: GCA_032173925.1. Lineage (NCBI taxonomy): Eukaryota > Viridiplantae > Streptophyta > Magnoliopsida > Malvales > Malvaceae > Heritiera > Heritiera fomes. Next base: position 14,422,427 of record JAPDPM010000015.1, read on the forward strand.
ACTGGTCAAATCTATGACCATAATCTATATTGTACTCGGTGGATCACGGATCAGGTGTCGACCGGGACTAAACATATCACATATCGTGCATCAGCATGATAGGAATGTCAACTAGTCTCAAAATCGTAATTTCATCATAAAATAAACCTTTATGGAATTTATATAAATATATAATTCAATAATTTAAAACCATAAGGGTTAAAATCCTTTAGTGAATATTTATAAAAATATTTATAAAAATATTCACTGTATTGCACTTCATCTTTCACCTCGTATTACGTGCAATTTATCTATTCCGAGAATTTTCGGTGGTTTCATTATCACCATTCTCGAATACATGAATATTTTAAAATTCCATCTCATTATATTCATGTTTTATGAAATTTAGTAATTTTCCCATGTTTCATGATTTAATATCGATATTCGAAAATAAAATCATTTAATATGAGTTTATAAAGTTTTTCTAAAATTTTCGGTAGCATAACGACTGCCGATTTACTAACCTCCTGCACGAAAAATACAGTTTTAAATTTCCAGCCAGTACTTCATCCCAAAATTTTTAACCAATCATGCATCATAATAATTTTCATTAAATATTTGCATAAAATATTTCAAATTAAAATATGCAGATTGAATATCCTTACAGTGCTGCACATGCATCCCTTACCTTTTTCCGGGTCGATGACTTCCTCTTATCGATCGTGCCCGCACTCCATCTCTCTTGATTCCTTATCCTGATCGTTGGAAATAATTTCTAAAAATAAAAATTCTAAATTTTAGAATTTTTTTCATAATTTATTACATTTTTCTGAAATTTAATTTCTAAGAATTTCTTACCGAACTTTCGTAGTTTTTGGGTTGTCGAATTTTTGGGAATCTCCGAATTCCTGAAATTCTCCTTTTTCCTATTTTCTTTTTCTTTTTCGTTTTACCCATTTCTGGCCGGACCGGTTCAGTGCCTCCTCTGGTCGGTTCGACCGGTTCGACCGCCGACGATCCTCCTTTCCGCCGGTTCGCGCCTCCCATAGCTTGCCGGAGTTGCGGAGACGCTGGATCTAGTCTCCGTTTCTCCCCATCACCAGCGACAGCATCGGATCTGGCAGTGTGGGTTTCGGTTCCTTTCTCCTCTGTTCTTCCTCCCTCCACCGTTTCCTTCACCGTCGGTGGCCTCCTTCACCTTCGTTGGTCCTTGCCGGTGGCGTTTGTGGCAGTGGCGGTGCCTGGATCGACCGGCACTACCGCATCTCTTTTTCACTTTTCTCTTCCGGCTTTTGCTTCCATTTCACGTCGATTCTTTCTCCGTTTCGCTTCGCCGGCATTGGCATCGGCTTCCTCTCCCTTTGCCAGTGACAACGCTTCTCTTCCCCCTTCTCCTTTCCTTCTTCGGCGGCCACTGACGGGGGCGGCCTTTCCGGGAGACAGAATCAGGAGTCTTCCCGATTCTAGTCCCCCTTTTTTGTTTCCTTTCTCTTTTTTGATTTTATTTTCTTTCCTTTTTTAGTATATAATATACTATATATTATGCCCTATAAATTATATTTTATACATATAATATATACTATATATTATACATATATAATGTAATACAATATATATTATATATAAATTATATATATTGTATATTACAAAACATATATCATTTAAATTTATGAAATAGTATATATTTCCATATATATACCAACGTATATTAAGATATACTATATAGTATTTTAAATACATATGTATTTGTATAAAATACGTTTATAAAATTTGTAATTATATAAACATACTTTATTTTCATTTCTCATTTTTCTTATTTAATTTGGATTTTAATCTATCCAAATTAATTCTTTTTCCTCTCTCTATTATTTTTATTTTCACTTCCAATTTAATTTCCTTTACATGAATTTTCCGATGACTTCCTCAATTCTCGGGACTTTCACCAATATCCCGTTCTCGCAAAATTTTATTTATTTCCTCTTATTTATTTTCTCCAATATTTATTTTCAATATTTATAATTTTCAATAAATAAAAAATTTACGGTTATCACAGTTGGTGGAAATTTTAATAAGTTGATGGTATAAAATAGATGTAAATAATTAATAAAAAACTATTATAAAGTTAATTTGAGAAAAAAAATGGATTAGAGTAAATTAGAGTATTTGACCAAGCTTAAAAGATGGGTTTTTATGTGGAAATTTTTCATAAATTAAAAGTTAGGGAATTAATAAAATGGAGGTAATTTTGATATAAGCAAACAATAGAATTAATATTAATATTAATATTAAACAAAGATTATTTGTAAAATTTGAATTGGAAAATAATAAATATAATGCAAGAATGAAATATTTGACTATAATAGATAATTAATGACAATAGAATTTTAATTGAATTTAGGAGAATAAGTCAATTTAAATATAGCAAAATTTTGATATTTAATAAGAAGTAAAATAAACTACCTTGGCTAATGATAAATATAGAAAGTAAAAAATTATAGAATAATTATTAGAATTTAAAGTGTATTATTAAGGATATTGAATTTAGAGAAAGACTAAGATTTAATTAAAATTATGTTTTACTATTTAAGAAGAAATAAAATAAACTAATTATTGAACATAATAAATAGATAATAGAAATATGTGACATTGGTAAAATTGAACTTGGAGAAAAGAATAAAATTTAACTATAGTAACTATAATTATAATCGTAATAACAAATAGAAGATAAAATAAATTTAATGTACCATTGGTAGTGACAAAACAGGAAAGAAGAATTTCTAGACTATTTATTTAAATTAAAATATGAGATTTTAAATATAATTTAGAATTTATTGTGCAGTGCTAATTCAAGAAATAAAGAGATATAGAGGTGTTAGCGGATTTTTATATTTCTTGGCACAGAGGTAAGGAACATGTATAGGAGTTGCATAGGATATGCTTTACTTGTAATTGAAAATTTTCGGAATTCTCGTTTTAATCGTTCCTCACCTATTTTTCTTGAATACAAGCAATAAAAATTTATCTTAAATTCTTACAAGTCTAAATATTGCATTACATAACATGATTTACATAAATTGATTTAAATGAAATGATTTACATGAATTGAAATGATTTATATTAAATGATTTACATGAGATGATTTACTTGAAAATGTTTAAATTGCATAAATTCTAATTTTTCATGATTTGGATTGAATGAAGATAATTGCTATTTGAACTGATTTATATAGTTGAATGATATGAATATATGAAATGATTTTGAGATAATTGCTCCTTAGTGATCATGCATACAGATTATTGATGATTAGGGCTGGGAGACCGTCGAGCAAGTCCCAAGTACTTTCTTCTTAACCATTACTGTCACCTGATCAGTGCACACTGTGATCATTTTGATAATGGCCATTATTACAGGTAGGAACGACTTAAGGTTGGATGCTTGGCCTCACGTGGGTACGCTTGATTCCTATACAGGTCCCTGTAGGGATATAGTTTCGTGTATAGTTCTATTATATGTGACTGTCTCCACTGAATTGATTGTGAATGATTTGATTACTGATTTATTGATTTGACAAAAAAAGAAATGATTGAAATCGAATGATTGAAAGTGATAATTTTAATTGAATTGGTTACTGCACTAGATGGGAATACAAAAAATATTGTTTTTTAACATTATTTGAAATGTCACTATTTTATTTACTGAAATTTTTATTGAAATGGCTTTATAGAACTGTTTAAATAAATTTTTTATACTGAATAATGATTTGAAATTGTATTGCATTAATTATCAAATATCTTATACTGATTAATGATTTGAAATTGCATTGAATAAACTATTCAATGTTTTATACTGATTAATGATTTTATCATCAATCGCTTACTCCTTATAGTCGCTTCTAGGGACCGGAACACGAAAGGTACACCAAAGTACCTCTTATACTCTACCTGGTTATCTAGCCGACTATAGTATCCTTCCTATATAGTTCTCTAGAATACCGTTAGCAAATAAATATTTTTAAGCATTTTAATATTTATATCTAATATGCCTTTTCATAATTAGTAAAATAAACAAATTTTATTTAATTGCATATAGCACGTACTTTTATATGTGTTTCTTAATGGGTTTTCCCCAAAGCTTAGCCCCTTACTTACCATCTCAGATATAGTTCAATAGTGTATGTGCCACCAGTCGCTTCCAGATTAGTTGAAGAAGATCGTTAGAAGTTATAATATTGAGTTGATAAGTACATGATAATTGTATATTTATATTCAGACTAGTAAATGCAGTGCAGATGTATTCGTGATGGGATGTAAACAGTATAACGTTAAATTAAAGATTGTATATAAACTAGTGGGATGTAATTACATTAAATTGATATAAATAGAATTAAAAATATTTTATGATACTTTTATTATGCTTTCTTATTTATTATTTATAGATTAATAAATTTAATGATTTAAAGATTTATTGGTAATGAAAATTATAGAATCGAACTTACATCGACACCGAACGCAAACCAAATGATACCGAATGATTAAATAAGAAAGATAGAAGTAAAAAGGAAAAAGTTAGTTCAGAATTTTAAAATTTCGGACATTACAAAAGTGGTATCAAAGTAAGGTTTGCCTAGTATGTATTGGTGTAGATAGATTGGAATTGGTTTACATCTCACCCTGTTGTGCATAGTTTGAATATAAAGTGTGAAGAAGGGTTAGAAAATGGGACGAAATGTCAATCGGTAGAAGAATATTGATGGTTGATGGGCAAAATAAGAATGATAGTTACGGATATTGTAGAGAAGTGTTATGAGAATGAGTATTGAAGGATTTATAATGATTGACGGAGTTAGGTGTAATTAGCATGATTGGAAGTGATTAATGGTTTTTGTTTAATTGAAGATAAAAGAATGATCATAGAGGAGATGAATTGATATGAATAGAAATGAGGATTTTTGGTGAATAATATAGACATTATCTAGAAATATGGGTATAATGAATGAGATAGATATTAAATGATCAAGAATAATTGATTGAAGTATGTATTGTTTTGAGGGTAGTAAAATGATCTTATAGAAGGTGATTGATATGGAAATCGATATGGTAAGAGGATTGTTAATAAATGGTGTCACATTGTATGGGAATAGTGATATAAAAAAGTTTAAGGTACTGATTTATTGGAGTATGTGTGTCGAATTTGGAGGACCAAATTCCTTAAAGGTGGGAAGGATGTGAGAGTTCAAATTTCTGTATTCCCCCTATACCTATTAAAGATGAAGAGTTGGAAAAATAAGTAAAATTTCGAAAACTAATTCTCTTATGTTATGGAAATACAGGAGAAAATTGCCAAGTGGGCCCCATAGGGTCATCCATATTCCGGGTGCTTTCCGAAATGGAAAAATATTAAAATTAGGCTTGAAATGCTTAAAGGTCAAGAAGACCATTTTTTGAAATTCCTTAAGAGGAGTATACGTCAGTTTAAGTACAACAAATATGAAAATGACGATCGTGTCCATACCTTGTAAAATTTTTTTTTGATCAATAGTCAAACCAAATTGATTTTGGACTCACAAACTGTCATAGGATAACCCTCGTGTAAAGAAGTTTCACGTGAATCCAGCCTATGAATTGAAATACAGGAAAGTGTCAAAAACAAAGTGAACAAAATTAAAAGTATTCGTTTATGGGTGATTTGGTAATTTCATTACCTACAACAGGTCAAACTACTTTAAGAGTCAATAATTGATCATGTTTGACCTAAATACATGAGAAATAATAAAAATAAAATATTAAATTGGAATTTAAAAATATTAAAATAATGTTTGATATAAGTGAAAATAATGAAAATGAATAAGGGTAAAATGATCATTTAACATGGGCTAGTCAAATGGGTCAAAGATTGACTAACATTGACCTAAATAAATTAAATTTAATTTTGATAAAATAAAAATCTGGAAACTTAGAAAGAATAAGATAATAGCATGGCATAATTGTAAAAAGTGAAGTTTAAGAGGGGCACTTAAGTATTCTTGCAACATCAAATTTTTTTATGAATAAAATAATATTTAAAATGTTAAAATAAAATAGAAAAGAGGCCATTTTCTAGCCATCATCACCGACTCTCTTTGTTTCTGTTTCAGCTGCACGTTCTGTTCTTCTTCTTCTCCAAAGCTTCTTCACGTATACCTTGCCAAGCCTCCATTTTTCTTCATCAATCCATCCCACCATCTTCACAAACTCTATCCTTTATTTCAAGAACGCCACGAATTTAGAGCTAGAGGTGCAGAATCGAAGAAATAACATTGATTTTTGGAGGCTGTACACAGTTCGGTTTGAAGGTAAGGAAGAAAGGTGTTGTTTCCTTAGTTCCTAGCTGTGGTATTCACTTGTTTAAGCATGGATGATATGATTTGAGCTTTGAATTGAATCAAAATAGAGTGTAAAGGAAATAAGACAGATTCTGCCATGAGAGGAAAACGTGGAATTCGTGTTGAATTTTTATGTATGATGTGTAAATGATAGTAGTAAATGATGAGTTAAATTAGTTATAGTGATAATCTATAGCAGAAATTCATAAGTGCAGTAAAGGAAAGGCCATTCGGCCATGAGGTTGAACTGAACGTTGATGATGAAATCCTGTTAAGGGCCATTCGTCCATGAAGTAAATTAGCTGGCGGTGATGGAGTTTTGATGAACTAAAGATGTTTGATAAAAATCCTAAGTGGGTAAAAGAAATTACAAGACAAGAAATTGAGAAGAGAATGAATGAACAACTATGATGGAGAGTTCAAAGGAAAGCTATGGTTTTGGCTGTTAGAAAAAGGGAAATTATACATGTCATAATGTATCAAGTCCTAAAATTTGATCCGTTAGACTTAAATTCGTAGAGTCGCTATCAACTATTTAAACCTAAGGTGTGATTGGTCATTTATTCTTGTCTAAAGATAAGGCTTGGTTTACGTTCAAAGATTCTTAGACTCGAGAGTACAGTTACGTGTGGGGAAGGATTAGCACCCTCACGACGCCCATCCTAGAATGGAACCACTTAGTCTTACATTATGTTTGGATAAACATTAGTAAAGGAAAGGAATGGAAAGGAAAGGAATATAAACTAGAGGAAAGGAGAGGAAAGGAAAGGGTACATGTACCCTTGTTTGGATAGCTAAAATTAAGAAAGGAAAGGAAAGGAAAAGAATCCTAGCAATCCTTGTTTGGTTAAACAATGAAAAGGAAAGGAAATGATTCATTGTAATGTTTTTTTCCAATTATAACCCTTTTTGTTTTAAATTTTATAAGATAATAAGGTTAAATTTGACATTCTACATGTTAAAACTTTTTTCAAGTTTCCTTTCTTTCCCCTTTACCCCAAATTGGGGTTTTAAAAAAACTGAGTAACTCAAGGGAAAGTAAGGGGTGCTCACTCCCCCTCTCTTTCCTTTCCTTAACTAAAAAATCTTCCCAAATAAAGGAAAGGTTTACAACCTTCCTTTGTTTTACTTTACTTTCCTTTTCTTTCCCTTCCCCACCCTCAATCCAAACATAGGCTTAGGTTATCTTCTAAATTTGCTTAAATTAATCTTCAATTTCGATATGCTTAATATTGAAAGATATTTCTAAGTATCCTCCATTAAGCTGGTGAGATAACTTAAAAATCCTTCTCACCTCAAGAGTATTCAAGTAGTTCTATGCGACTTGCTTGAAGAAGTCTGTCGTTTGATGAATTTTAGTATTTCATGAAAATTTTCTAACTTTGACTCCTCTACCCAAATTATCTTATTTTATTTTTATCATTTATTATTTTCTATTATGTTCTTGACTAATTTTTTTTATTATTTATTGTCATATTTATTTGTAAATATAAATTATTTTTATATTTAGAAAATGAATATAAATCATTTTATAAAAAATTTCTTTAAAATCCTCCATTAAGTTGGTAGAATTTAAAAGAAATTGTCTTATCTAAAGATTCCAAAGTATTACTTAAACATAACCCTCTTTGGAATCTTATCATCAGAATGATCTATACTCACTTCCATGAATTATTATTATTTAACTCTTATTATTAACTCTTATTATTATTATATTTTTATTTTTATTTATCGTAATCTTTTATTATATTTTTAGAATGCACATGAATTATTTTTTTTATTGACAATTTCCTTTAGCTCCTTCCATTAAGCTGATCAGACTATGAAAAAAATCATCTTGCCTAAAGATTTCAAAGTATTATTTAAGCGTAACTCGCCTTGAGATCTCATCATCGGAAAATTTTAACTTTATTCTTGACATCTATTATAATAATTGTAAATTCTAAAATTTATTTACTTAAAGCTTATTTTTATTTTTTTATCTACTAATTAATACTATTATTACTTTTTACTTTAAATATTCTATTGCTATTTATTATATTATCATGTTTTGTTATTATTATTATTATTATATATTGCTTTCATTATTCATTAAAGAACTAAAGTACAAGTCTAGCAAAGAAAACATGGAAAAGTAAAACAACACAGCAGAACATACCTTTTTAGTTTAGAAAATACTTCACGTGATCCTAACTTTACCAACAAAAGAACAAAGACCCCAAGTTGCAAAGTTTGCTTCATGTGGGTCCCTTTCAAGAGAGCAACTCAAAACAAATGAACTCTCTTTGAGGATGCTGTCGCCGAACCTAGTCCCTTCCTCTGCAACCACTCGTCACCAACCTGGCCTCTTTTCTGCAAACTCCTTTCACCGGCTCCGTTCAACTTCCTCGAAGCTTCCCTTGATGATTTTGCTAGATATGCTGATTGGCTTCCTTGTATATTGCCCTAGCTTGTAGTATGTACTAGTTGTTTGATTGAAAACCCGATTCTCTCTTCTCTTCTTTCTTTTCTTTTTTTTTTTAAGAATAGCAGTGTTTTTTTATAGTCACAAGGAGTTAGATTTTTAATTTAATTAGATAACAATTAGTCTTTTTTTTTGTCTAGACCATCCGGTATCCCCATACCTTTGGTATAGGATTAATCCGGATTCGAGCCGGGCAGGACCCAAAGGGCGGCAAAGCTCTCCCTCAAGAGTTTTAACACAGCTGCATATCCAGAGACTCGAACTCGAGACCTCTGGTTAAGCTAGAACAGCCCCCTGTCAGCTGATCTATAGTCTTTGTCTTCCTTTTTTTATTTTTTATTTTTTTTCTATTAATTCCTATACTAATCTAACTCTACTAATCTAATTTTAATCTAATAACAACTCTCCTATTAATAAATTTTAATAATTATCCTAAAAATATAATAATCTAATTATCTAGTCCTAAAATTTAACTAAAAGAGCTTTTTAGCCCGGCCCATTTAAGCCCTAGACCATAAGGGCTAGCCCGAGGCGGCCCGTTTTGACAATGATAGTTAACATTGATTGATAAATATAAAAATTTGAATTTAAAATAAGATCTTTATCGACACTTTAAAATTTAGATAAAAGCTTTTAAATTTAAAATAAAACTCAATAAAAATAAAAATTTTGAATTCAAATAAGACCTTTATCAGCACTTTAAAGTGTTGGTAAAAGCTATTTAGTTTTAGATTGTGTTTGATGACGGATTTCATTTCAGTTAAAATATTCAAAAGTTCAAAATCCAATTTCCCTGTTTGTCAAGTAAATTTGAAGAATTTAAAAATTTTTGCTCTCTATTTGGATGAGGGATTTCAAGGATGGATTTTATTTCAATCAAGATATTCAAAAGTCCAAAATTCAATTTCCCTGTTTGTCAAATAAATGTGAAAAATTTCAAAATTTTTGAAGAATTCTATGAAAGAATTTGAGATGCTTAAATTTCCTTTTGAAAATCTACCTACAGAGGTATTTTTTTCAAAATTTCTCCCAATTTTCCTTTCTTTTTTAAACATGGCTCATTGTTGAATATAAAATTAAAAAATATATATTATTTCGTTTAAATATAATATTATATTATCGATAATATCTACATATTTTTATGAATCTAAAGATATCCATATTACGTATATTATTTTATATTTTCCTTTTTCTAATATATCATATCATTATTTTTCTTCTATAATTATTTTTTTATTTCATCAAATTCTAGTATTTAAAAATTTCTTCTTAAAAACATTTATCCAAACAAGATAATTATAAATGCTAGCATTTTAAAAGAATAAATTTTGAAATGACTTAATTTTAAAATGCTTCAAAATTTCAAAATTCTCTATCTAAAGGCATTTATGAGGAATTTTATGATGGAATTTGAGATGCTTAATTTCCTTACTGAAAATTCACATAAAGGGATTAGGTGGATTTCAAAATTCCTCCTAATCTTCTCTTCTTTTTTAAAACATTACCCACTATTTAATATAAAATTAAAAACAAAAGTATATTATTTTTTAAAATATAATATATATATATATTTCTTTTTTTATTTTATCAATAATATTTATATATTTTTATGAATATAATGATACCCATATTTCATATTTTATTTCATCTCTTTCTTTTTCTAATATATTATATTATTATTTTTCTTTTATAATTTTTTTTATTACATCAAATTCTAGTATTCAAAAATTCCTTCTAAAAAATATTCATTCAAACAAGATAATTATAAAAACTGACATTTTAAAATAATAAAATTTGAAATACCGTAAAGTTTCAAAATTCTTCATCCAAACACCTTCTTAGATGGTTGGAGAATATAGACCCTATCCTGGCACCGAAGGGTCTAACTACCGGAAAAACTTTTAATGACATTCCCCTAATTGGTGGTTAAAGAATTGTCAGTGATGCTTTTAATAACAATTCTTTGGTCTTTTAACGACACTGTCGGTCAAAGTAACGTTTTTTTGTGGTGTGAATTGTTCACCAAACTTTACAATTTACATGTAACTCTACCTTGTGATTGCTTGGGTACTCTTTAATACCTAAAATATTATACTTATCCACCCTTAACTAAAAAGGAATTTTTCAATCCTAATCGGAATCTTAAGATTTTTATTTTAATTTTTGTGATTTAAACTCAGTCCCGCTTGCATTTTATTTAGAGTAGAGTTGTTGATCTTCGATTTTTATTTTTATCTTTTGGTATTAAAGATTATCGTGGATTGATAACATGTTTGACGGTTTTCTTCTATCTTTATTATAACATAATAATACATGGCACTGACGGATTCTGTTATGGTTATTAATTGAAAAAGAAAATTGTCATCAAGGATAAAGAAAGCCAAAGAATTGATAAAAAAGATACTAAAGAGATTATGAATCATGTTATTATTTCATTATTGTCCATCGAATTTTCACAAGTAAATTATCATGTTGTTTTTATTATTTATTAATTTATTAAATTGTTTAAATAGATTTTGGTTAGGTCCAATATTTTATAATCCAAACTCATGAGATGTACAAGAAGAGAATGATTCACACAACTTCAAGAAATGAGTTTATAATCCTTAATTTTAAATTCTTTTTTTTATTTTATTAAAAAAATATTTTAAGTATTTTTTTTATTTTCAATCTTTTCGAAACCATTCTCATCGTCTATCCAAACTAATCCTAAATCTTGCCAAAAGGTCAAATTGCATGCATTATATCCAAATTATACTTTATCAATTACATGTAAAGATATAAAAGGTGTAATATAAAGATTCGAAGAAACATATCTTACTCAATAACTCTCATTTTCATAAATTTCTTTTTAATAAACTCATTGCCTTAACGTCGGAATACATTTCGGAATCAATGTTTATCTTTCTTTAACAAATTCAATAGTTTCACCTGCCAAATTTCCTGCAAATCATACTGTCATCGACCTAAAATTACCTTAGCAACTTTAAAATAGGTTATCATTCAAATTTAAAATGTCAAGATAAACATTGTATTAGATAATTTATCGAAAGCATAAGGAGTGATTATCAATTTGTAGTATAAATTCCAATCCAGTTGCATTTTTTATTGGGAGCACAGTTGTTGAGTAGAATACATGGCAATACTAGTCAGATTCTACCTCTATTTATTCATTGATAAAAATCAATGTTTATTTAAAGCAGTCACACAAACACCTTTCCACCGTCGTACGTAGCGTCGCTGTGAGAACATTTTTTGAAGCACTCTTGGATGCAATATCGTTCTCGTGTCGCTGGCACATCGCAACCGGTCAAGCACGCATTATAGCACTGTTGGTTTAACTCTGCAATTGTTAGCCCTGCAAAGAAAAGAATCACCATCACCATTACAATCATAGTTTTGTGACTCGCACTTTTTCTCCCCTCCATGACTAAAAATCTCAGTAGTACAGATTAATTATACAGATATATTCAAACAACCTGGATATATTTGTAAGATAGGAAAACAGTCAGCTGCATATTTATAGCCTAATAAACTTCTACTGCCTGATTATATTTGGAATATACAATAAATATTTGGCCGGCTATAGAATATATATAATCTGTATGATTCCTTACCTACTATAGAATATATATACATATATAGTATTTTCCTTAATTTTTTTTCTCCTTGTGATTTGGCTGTACTACATTCTTTATATGCTCTTAGGATTGGATTCCCTTAGTTAGTTTTCCTTTACTTTAACAATACTATAATTTGATTTTGATTGTTAGCTTAAATGGTTGTTTTTATTTTTAAAGTGTGAGAGTTTATACGTTTGAAATTCGAATCTCAACATATGCATTTAAAATTATAATCGAACCGAATCTAGACGATCTAGTATCAAGCTCGTGCTTATTTTTTGAATCTTGGGCTCAATATGATAGAATACTTGAGCTGTTTGAGCTTAACCCAATAAGTTTAAACTCGACTTAATAAGCCAATTAGTCACTTTTCAACAATATATTATGAGAGTAAAATGATAAATTAATAATCAAATATTCAAAATATATATTAAAGAAATCTCTATTAGACTCATGAATTGCTCGATTAAGATATTAATATACTAAACTCTGCTTGAAAATAAACGATTAAAACTTAGTAATCATCAAGTCGAGTTTGAATAGCTCACAAATAAATTGACTCATTTTCTCTACTAAGCCTCCATAATACAAAAAATATATATTATTATTTAATATATTAAAAAGTACAGTAAAACTTCTTTAAATTAATATTCTTAGGACCCATCTTTACTATTAGTTTAAATGGGCTATTAATTCAAAAGATTACCTTGTAAATTGTTATTTTGTCTTAAAAAATGTGTTTGTTTTAATTTTCATGTTCATTAAACTCCTTTGATAATTCTATAGGTTTTAATTTCCTTAAAAATCTTATTTTAGTTGACAAGCTCTTTAAAATCTTCTTGGCAAATATATCTTATGTAATATTTTTGTGTAACAGTCTTAATATACAGTAAATCTCTTAATTTTACACATATTTGATGGTTGGGCCGTCTGCGATGCCTTAATCACTTAAACAGTTACAGTGATAAACAACAAAACTTTATTTAACTTACTAGATCAGAATATGAATATTACATTATTCTTTATCATATTTACATCCCCTGTATTCTACTTAAAATTAAAGTAGTACTGTACAAAATTTTTGAATATATAAAAGAAAATAAAATACCTCCAAGATCGTAAAACTGCTGACTCGATAATTGAAATCCCAGCCGATAACTATAGATGGTATGTCTCTTATCCAAATACAATAACCTGTGAAGTGGAAATAGAGGGGTGAGCGACAACGTGCTCAGTAAAGGAGTCGTATGCCAGCTTGATACAATGAAATCTATATGCTGGAAAAATATTTATATTTCCCAACAATTTGCTAACCATAAAGGAACGGATATTGTCACGAGCCAAAGGCCGTGACGTTCACTCGATACTCATACTTTTTCATTTTACAAATTTATGGACTAAATTTTTCCTTTTCATTTTACGGTTTGTATTCGGTGTCAGTATAGTCACTATACTAATTTCTCTAATCCTTTCTTTATGCTCTAGCATTGATAACTTAAACATACAGTCAACCAACATAATCACATCTCAAATAGCATTCGATGATTGCATGAACCTATATAATAATTTATCACGATCCTAAGTTACATCCTGACTCATTGAATCAAATACGTACTGTGCATCAATTTAAAGTCTTACATGTAAATAAGTGATTTATAAAGAGCGTATACCTCAAAAGCGACAAAGTAGGTTCGGAAGACAAAGGCTAGTATCAAGTTTAGATACCATCTCCGAAGGCCCACTCAAGAGCTCTCATGGCGGAATTTAACTCCAATAGTCTGAAAAAATGTGAAATTAAGGAGGGTGAGCAAATCAACGGCTCAATAAGATACTAATATAAATGCAGGAGTAGAATTATACTGTCTTAACTGCGATGCATAAAACCTGCAATTTTGCAATTACAATTCACCATTTCAATCGATAACATCTCTTATTTATAACAAGGTCATGTCCTAAAGACCTTAAGTGAGCAGAATTTTCAAGTATTGATGTAAGGGAATTTGAAGCACCTCATTATCTCAATTCCTGTCATCTGTCTATCACTCAGACCTTTAAATAAATTCAACTTAATCAATTCCAATCTTCTTGTCCTTATACTATAATTGTGATAACCGTAAATTTTTCATTTATTAGAAATTATAAATATTGAAAATAAAAATAATAGAGAAATGAAAAAGAATTAATTTGGGTAATTTAAAATCCAAATTAAATAAGAAAAATGAGAAATGAAAATAAAATATGTTTAGATAATTGCAAATTATATAAATGTATTTTATACAAATACATATATATTTAAAATACTATATAGTATATTTTAATATACGTTGTTATATATATAGAAATATATATTGTTTCATAAATTCAAATAATACATATGTATATAAACATAATGTTTTATGTGTATATATAATTATGTAAATACCTATAGAAGAAAGATAAATGTGATTTTATATTAAAGTTTATATGTATATAAAATGTATTATAACATTTATATAATTTCTATATGTAAATGTTATTTATTTTAAAGTATATAAATATACATATATATACTAGATATATGTTTTGTAATATACAATATATATAATTTATATATAATATATATTGTATTATATTATATATGAAATAATATATGTATAATATATAGTATATATTATATGTATAAAAAAATATTGTAGAGTATATAGTATGTAGTATAGTATATACTAAAGATGGAAATAGAATAAAAAAAAAAGAAAAGAAAACAGAAACGGGAAACTGGGATCCCATTTATGTTGAAACAAACGAAGAAGGGGAGCCGACCCCGATGCCGGCCGATCGAGGGAGAAAGGAGGAGATCGCGGCATCGCCGGTGAGAAGGGAAGCGAAGGACGGTGGCTTGAGGCGGAAAGAGAAAGAATGAAATCGAAATAGAGGGCAAAAACCGAAAGAGTTGGGAGGAAAAGAGAAGAGGAGATACGGCGGTGCCGACTGATCCGGGCACTGCCACTGCCACCGCCACTCCCGACACCGGCAAAGCTCGACGAGCGTGAGAAGGGCCACCGGCGAAGGAGAATCCGGCTGAGGAAGGAGAAGAGAGGAAGGAAAGGGACCGAAACCCACGGACCCAGATCCGATGCCGTCGCCGGTGATGGGGAGAAACGGAGACCAAATCTGGCGTCTCCGCAACTCCGGCAAGCTGTGGGAGGCGCGAACTGACGGAAAGGAGGATCGCCGGCGGTCGAACCAGTCGAACTGGCCGGAGGAGGCACTGAACCGGTCCGACCAGAAATGGGAAAAAGGAAAAAAAAAGAAAAAGAAAAAGAAAGAGAAAGAGAAAGAAAAGAAAAAGAAAGAAAGAAAAAGAAAAGAGGAAAAAGGAGAATTTCGGGAATTCAGAGATTCTCGGAAATTCGACAACCCGAAAATTATGAAAATTCGGTAAGAAATTTTCGGAAATTAAATTTCAGAAAAATGTAATAAATTATGGAAAAATTCTAAAATTTAGAATTTTTATTTCCAGAAATTATTTTCAGCGATCGGGATAAGTAATCGAGAGAGATGGAGTGCGGGCACGATCGATAAAAGGAAGTCGCCAACCTGGAAAAAGGTAAGGGATGCATGTGCAGCACTGTAAGGATATTCAGTCTGCATATTTTAATTTGAAATATTTTATGCAAATTATTATGCTGCCGAAAATTTTAGAAAAACTTTATAAAATCATATTAAATGATTTTATTTCCGAAAATCGATATTAAATCACGAAACATGAGAAAATTACTAAATTTCATAAAACATGAATATAATGAGATGGAATTTTAAAATATTCATGTATTCGAGAATGGTGATAATGAAACCACCGAAAATTCTTGGAATAGATAAATTACACGTAATACGAAGTGAAAGATGAAGTGAAATACAATGAATATTTTTATGAATATTTTTATAAATATTCACTAAAGGATTTTAACCCTTATGGTTTTAAATTATGGAATTATATATTTATATAAATTCCATAAAGGTTTATTTTATGATGAAACTACGGTTTTGAGACTGGTTGGCATTCCTATCATGCTGATGCATGATATGTGATATGTTTAGTCCCGGTCGACACCTAATCCGTGATCCACCGAGGACAATATAGATTATGGTCATAGATTTGACCGGTTTATTTCTTTACCCTCCGGGGTTTATAGTATGATAAGATTGATGTCTATCTCAGACTCCATAAATGATAGGTGATATGTTAAAAAGGAAAGTGTTTTACATGATATGGAATATGTCAAACGGAAAATGTGATATATGATTGCTTGACATGTGAAAAGAACATGTTTTATATGATATGAGAAGAAAATCAATTGATTTATAGCATTTTTACAAAATGGTCATTTCGGTACTGATTTTAGTACTGTGAGATGATTTTCATAAGACATGTGATACGAACATGTAATATGTTTTCAAAAAGAAAGAAACGATAAATCTAATATTCTTACTATGGTCTTAAATGGAATATTAGATTATAAGTACTACATGAGTTCTGAAAAGATAGTGGAAAGTATATACAGCATAAAGGCCAACCCGAGTAAAGACTCGATTTTTGTACCGTGTGAGCCACCTCTAGAAGACTCAAGGGACCTAAGTGCTACATAGATTCATTGTGAACTATAGGGAGCCACCTCTAGAATCCTTTGAGCATTAACTGCTACACGAGTTCCGATGTGTTAGTAAGAAGTTTCTGTACCGTGTGAGCCACCTCTAGAAGACTCAAGGGACCTAAGTGCTACATAGATTCTTAGTGAACTATGGGGAGCCACCTCTAGAATCCTTTGAGCACTAAGTGCTACACGAGTTCCGATGTGTTACTAAGAAGTTTCTGTACCGTGTGAGCCACCTCTGGAGAACTCAATGGACCTAAGTGATACATAGATTCTTTGTGAACTATGGGGAGCCACCTCTAGAATCCTTTGAGAACTAAGTGCTACACGAGTTCCGATGTGTTAGTAAGAAGTCTGTGTCCTAAAGGCCAAATCGAGTGAAGACTCAATTTCTGTACCGTGGGAGCCACCTCTAGAATCCCAAGGGACCTACGTGCTACACGGATACCAGTTGGACCGTGGGAGCCACCTCTAGAATCCTGAAGGACCTACTTGCTACACGAGTTCCTCGATATGACACTTAACTCCATTACTAGTTAGGATGGATGTGGTAACTGAATCAGTGAATTGGGGCTTACGCCTAAAGTGATTAAGTAATTCGGTTATATTGGAATTGTTTTTAATGAGTTAAGCTATACGCTTAAAGTTTATGGATTTTCGTTTTGTGAATGGATTGATTTATTAACTTACATAATAACCGCTTTATCAACATGTATAGTGACCAATCTATCGAAGTGCTTACTGCTTTGCTAATTTGATAAATGGAATAGATTTTAATAGCTTATTTTGCTATTTAAAGTAATGTACTAATTAAGAGAGTACAGTAAAACGTGAAATGAATTTTAAAGAAATAAGATGATGATTTAACTAATATTTCTTTCAAGGAATATACAAATATTAATTATTTTATTTAAATGCTTTATTTCATAAAAACATTATTTTGAAAAGAATATGAAAAGGTTATGGAATGAAAAAAGAAAAGGATTTATTAATTCAAAACGAAATGAAAATTTCTCTCTACAGTTGCTTCTAGGATCCGAAACAAGTATGGTATTCTAAAATACCTACCTTACTCCATCCGAATCCCTAGCCGACTGTAGTATCCTTCCTACATGCGAGCCTAGAGCCCATAGGAAAAATGAAAAAGATTTTCAGCATATAAGAAGCTGAGTATCAAGTGAGGCATATAATTCCCTTACTGAGCCGTGGTTTTGCTCACCTCTTAATTTTAAACATTTCAGGTTTTGATGATTGTGAGTTCAGTGGATTGTGGATCCCAGCTGTACACGAAGGAAAATGTGACAGACCGACTGAGTTATTTGAGGTATGATCATTTATTTTCTGTATTTAGACATGTCAACAGTACTACTTATCTGATTAATTACGATGAGGGATGTGTATAATATAAATAATGTTATGTAAAATTGTTTAACAGTCAGTACAAGTGAAGTATCACAGACAGCCCAACCGGTTAAGTTGTGTACAATAAGGTGAGAAATGTGGTCACGGGTCGTGACAACAATGCATCGTACAACAATGCACCGTGTATAATTTGAATATCATATACTATTAATCCATACTCACATCAGTCTCATAATATATCATACCTCAAGTGAACACCAGGTTCAGATGCAATATATCTTATCATGTTACTTTATATTTAACAATTATCATGTTACTTTATATTTAACAATTATACTCTTTTATCATATCAAATCATATCGCTTTTCATATGGAAAAATCATGATTACTGGTACTGTAAAGTCATAATACTCTTCATATAAATCATATGTTCATGTATAGTGCAATATCATAACATCATATAGGTAAAATGTCGTTATGTCATGACTCAGCGCGCAAAACTAATGCAAGCTTTACTGTATAAAATGACTATCATTTCAAATCATATTACATATACTTTTAGAACAAGTTCAAAACATGTAAATTCTCAATTCATTTCATATTTACTTTTGAGACATGGTCAGAACATGTACAATTTGCAAATCATATCACTTGCACTTTTAAGACATGTTTTAAAATGAAAAACATGTAATATATCAAAACATTTCATATTCACGTTTAGAGCATGTCTAAAACATGTATAGTCTTAAAAACATTTCTCATATACTGTAAAGTCATATCAGGTCTAGAGTTCATATCAAATAAAACTATACTTTAAACCGCATGTCATACCATGTTCAAAAAATATGTAATATATCAAAACATGTCATATTCACTTTTAGAGCATCTCTAAAACATGTACAGTCTCAAAAACATTTCTCATATACTGTAAAGTCATATCAAGTTTAGAGTTCATATCAAATAAAATCGTACTCTAGACTTCATATCATATGGGTTTAAGACTAGGCTAAATCCTTAATGCTCTATCAATAAAGACTTAAATCACTGTAGCTACCAATGAAAATCATGTCATTGTCCCCTAGAAAACAACTAGGGCGTTATCTATTGCCATAGACCTCATCTCTCTCAGCCCCACTGATCAGGTGTGACTGAGCCCTGTCTACGACTATTGTCGGACAAGCATATCTGCCTAATAAGTAATCTCCAATTAGGCGGTTTCCACTATGATTTATTTAGTTTAACTCTCTTAGGGTGCCTACAGTCTCATAAAACATTCAAACATTACATTTTTCTTATGAAAATAGTGTAAAGTATGTAACACATTTCCTTAAGATCATTTATATATATAAATGCATACACCTACACTATATATTCAATTCTTTCAAAACAATTCAAACATATAAAGTATTCATATAAGTATCGCATGAATAGATCCTTTCAAAATCTCAAGTTATAAACAAGATATACTTGAAAGGCAATACAATTAAAAATTGAGTTTTAAAAACGATTTACTATCATGCTTATGAATTATATCGATACAATATCATTTGATATAGTGCTAACCATAAGCCAATGCCTTCTTTAATTCTCACTCTCAAAACACGTCGATAAATTACCTATATCCAACTTAATATCATTATACATTTTTCTTTAATTCCTCATTCCCATCCTTTTGATTTCAATCGGATCATACCTAATAGGTAAATTCGATATTCCCTGTGGTTCCTCAATATTCAATATCATTTCTAAATAATTATCGACTATAACAATCACTTGTACATTTCATCATCAATATTAGGGCCCCCACCAACAGTATGAGTCGTCTTAGTATCTATCAATATTTAAATATCACATTTATATATAGCCATCAAGATACGGAAATTATGCAAATACCAATATCATCATTCAAGACCCATTCCAAGGTAAACATCGAGGATATAAAATCACATGATCAATAGTCACCTATCCAATCCATCTATGGTTTAACATATTGACACTCGTTTATAATTCCAACTTGATGTTCAATTTCATTCACTATTACAACATCAATCACAGTTTTCAAATCAATTTTCATATGACCTATGTAATATAATATCATGATAGAATTATCTATAAAGGTATTATCGAATCAAATTTTAGGTTAGCGGTTTACCCACTTAAAAGTTTTGGCCAATTTCAACTATCAAACAATGTTCCAAGACATTTTATGTCAGAATGCCGAACTTATGCAATTGTCGATCTTATTATTCAAGACCTATTCCAAAGTTATAACGGAAACCATATAATCACATGTTTGACACTCATTTATTTGAATCTATCAATGATTAAATTATATCGGAATTCAACCTCAATTTCAATAATATTATGCATGCACAAGTCATACATTTGTTATAACTCAATATCACAACTATCTATCGTATAGCACAATATTGATATTAAGACCCCTACCATAAGTGTAGGTCCACTTATTATCTCACGTATATTCGATAATATAATGTCATATAATAAAACCATCTCAACATTGACCTCTTGAAATGTCCATATTATCATGTTCGAAACTACTCCAAAATCAAGAAATCGAAATTAATAAATTCTAAAATCATCACTCCGTCGATAATTCCACAATTCAATCGTTCAACCATCTAATTTGCAACTTTGATATTCTCTTCCAAGCTATATCATATAATCATCATTACTTTTATCAATGATTCTACTAAATCAATATTCAACCTCAATTTCAACTTGATAACCAATTCGTGATATTAAGATAAATCATTTTATCGATTCTATAAGGCTTACACAATATAATTCATCATGTTATCATGTTCAACTATTTACCTTCTCAAACTATTCCAAAAAATCAAATTTTTTGGCAATACGATAAAGTCCTTTCAAAGCTTATCTTTCGATAATTCTTTCCAAAGTTCCATTTATACGAGAAGACCTTAACCTTTTTCATCAAATATTTTCATATAAATTTCGATAGCATAACATTTCAGGAACTAAAACCTCCTGTAACAATTACAAATAAACACAGTGGTATTCCACAATCATTTTATTGCAATATCATGATCATTACTAAGACCCCTACCACCAATTGTAGGTCTTCTTAGCATTTAAAAATCATTTCATTAATAATTCATCCTCAAGATCACAACTCTTAACTATACAATATAATACTACTAGTGCTTTATAAAAGTATCTTACCTAGTATCAAAGTTGACGATGTAATCTCTCCCAAATTTGTTCATGCTCCAATCGTTCTTGTATAATCTCTACAAGTTCAAGCCTATACTCACATTTAGAAATCTATAAAATTATTCAATAAATAATAATAATAAATTTCTAATAAATTTTTCGACCCATTTTCTTCTTCTTCCTTCTTCTTTTTCCTTTTCTTTTTCTTTCCCCTTTTTCTTTTTCTTTTCCTTTTTCCCTTTTTTTTGTCTGAACCGGTTCAGTCACCGTCAGTTCAGCCCCTCCACAGCTGGCCGAGGTTGTGCTAAAATCGTTTCTGGTCTCCTTTTCCTCCCAATCGACGACGGCGGCTGCAAATCTAAAGCGATGGTTTCGACCCTTTCCCTCCTTTTCCTTTTCCCTCCTTTTCCTTTTCCCCCTTCACCACCGGCTACCCCTTTCCTCTTGGTTGACCTTCGCTGGTGGCGAGAGTGGCAGTGGCAGTGCCCGAATCGGCCGGCACCACCGTTTTCCTCTTTTTCCTTTTTCCTCTCTTTTTCCTTTTCTGTTTCGGCTTCACTCCTCTCTCTTTCCTTTTTCCCGTCATCGGCCAACTCTGGTTCTCCCTTGCCTCGTCGGTAACCTCTCTCTCTCTCCTTTCTCTTCCTTTTCTTCTCGCCGACAAGGGTCGGCTTTGTTAGCTTTAAATTGCAATATATATTTTGAAATGACAAAAACTTAAGTAAGCTTTAATGTTTTAATTCATACTGTAAATTTGCCTTATCACACATGATTTTCTCAATACATTTCAAGTGTTCATATCAAACATTAAGACCATGATTTAATGATGCATACTCTTATTAGTCTTAACACTTTATAAATGTTTTGAATATTTTAGAAAATCACTTGATGATTTCTTGGACAATATTTTCATTTGAGAAAGTCAAGAAAAACTCCTTTAAAGCTTATAAATGTTTTGGTTTGAATTAGGATCAAAGGTCATATCATTTCTAACCTAAAAGTGCAGGAAAAATGCCCTCTGGAAGAAAAGGATCGATCCCCACTGTAGCAGGATCGATCCCTTTTTGGCAGAAAGTCTTCCCAAGGTCCCTGAAGCCTAGAATCAAGATTCTGGACAAAAGGGATCGATCCCCTATGGAAAGGGATCGATCCCTTTGCCCGAAAATAGCCTATAACAGCTAGTTTTTGTAAGACAACGGTAATATCCGAGATTTGGCTCCACCCAACGACTAGAATATATCCAAGGGACTATAAATAGAGGCTTAGAAGCTAAAGGAAGCAAGAGGAACTACTCAATCAACTCCAATACTCATTTTCCTCAAAACCTCAAGCCTCAAGAACAAATCAAGAGATAAAAAGTCTTCATCTTCCATCATTCATCTATTTCTTGTATTGCTTAGCACAAATCTTGTATAGGCCTTTTCATTGAGCTTAATTTCTGTAATCAATTGCCTACCTAGAGGCCTTTTCTTTGATTACATTATTTGTATCCCATCATTCCTTGTAAAGGGGAGGTTTCTCTTAAGCCTTAGAAAAAGAGGGAGGTTACTCTTTAGCCTAAGAAAAAGAGGGAGGTTTCTCTTGAGCCTAGAAAAAGAGATAGGTTTCTCTTGAGCCTTGAAAAGAGGGAGTGTAACACAAATTCAAGTTAGTGAATTTGGAGAAAATCCTTGGGAGCGTCTCAAGGTAGAGGACGTAGACAAGGTTGCCGAACCTCTATAAATCGCTTGCGTACATTTCTCTATCCTTACTCTCTTTACTTATTTGCAATTTTATTTGTGTTTATTGCTTTGAATTTATATTGCATAATTGAGTAGCCTAGAGAACTTAGAAAATATCAATAGAGGCTAGAGAATTTAGAGA
Source organism: Heritiera fomes (assembly GCA_032173925.1). Taxonomy (NCBI): domain Eukaryota; kingdom Viridiplantae; phylum Streptophyta; class Magnoliopsida; order Malvales; family Malvaceae; genus Heritiera; species Heritiera fomes. The sequence goes on from JAPDPM010000015.1 coordinate 14,445,908, forward strand.
AACCAAAAAACGAACTTAAGGTTAGTGAAAAACTGATTCACCCCCCCCTCTCGGTATAGCCTATAGAGCCAACAGGCTTCATCTGTGTTTCTCCTCTGTTTGTAAGAGAAGAGAAACGGGGGTCGGGTATATCTCGATTCCCATTTCTGTTTTCCTTTTTTTATTATTTTATATATATAAATATATACTATATTAATATATATAGATATATATTGTATCTAAATTTATATACATATCTATACACTTTAATATAAAATAATATTTATATTTCATATGTATATTTATTTAATATTTGTAATATACTTATATAAATATATAAATATACACATTTTTATTTCTTTAATTTTGGATTTCTTAATATCCAAATTAAATTCCTTCGTACGACTTTTCAGATTCGTCACTTCATCAATTACTGAAATTCCAACAATATTCAGATCTTGTAAATAAATTTATTTATTTACTTTCGCTTATCTGTTTACATTAAAATTAAATTTCCAGTTATTTAATACCAAAAATAGGAAATTTGCGGTTATCACATCCTCGACACCTTAAGAAATTCGGTCCTCCAAATTGCACTTAAGTAAAAAGGTGGTACCGTTCTGTATGCTTATCGTTTCTGACTTCCAGATAATCTTTTAAATAATACTGCCAATATACTTTCAAAGTCAAAATTACTTTTAGACCACTACATATCGTCTTTCACAATATATTTATACTCTCAGAGAATTACTTTATAAAATCGAGAGTTCTCAATTTCCATTCTTTTCACACAATATATGATTCACACTGTCTATCACCCGTTTTTCTCATTTGGTGCCAAATCGATATAGCTTGGTAGCTATCATTTAAACGATTTAATCAGTAGTATGTAATTGTCCCAGTAGCTTTTAAATTCAGTGCACCCGCTCTCAATATATCTTTAAGTGTTCACATATTACGCTCGAATATTTATATCAGTATGGTGTGGTGCTGTCAGTTAGTTTGGAATCCCAAAGCCTTTGCTATTTTCTATAAGCATATGGCAAATCAGAGATTCCATCACATGTAACGTTCACTGGAAATTCCCATACATTCTCATCTTTTCATAATTATATTTCGACTATGGCAATAGAGAAATCTAGGAGCCTGATAATGGAAAAGTGATTCAACTTGATCAACCAGTCTATAATAACTTCCATAACATCATATTTCTTTTGTTCAATTGGAAAAGGTGAGGATCTTTCTCTTTCATTAAGCTCTCAAGTTTCCACGTAGCCTCTTCACATGGATGGTGCTGCTAGAGAACCTTCACTAGGGGAAGGGACTTTGACCTTTAAGCTTTCTCCTTTCTGTCCACAATCCAAATCTGCCTCTTTACAAATCTAATGTGCTTTATCATTTCACTCTTTGTAACATGTGTCCTCTTATAATTCGAAATCATAATTTCAATTTCTAATTGTCCTCATAATTAAGGTGGGATTGTACTTTCAATCAAGCCATATACTTTTGTTCGATTAGTTTCATTGGCGTAATGCCACAAGTTTGGGTGACTTTATAAGACAAAACCCTTAGATTAAGCTCATTATATAGCTCAAGTTCCAATTCATCACATGACTTATCCTAGGCCAAATATGTTAGTTCATTCCATTGACGATTCTTTTACCTCTTTCAATCCTTCTCACTTTACATATTGATCATATCCTATGCAATCATTCTATTATCTTCAAAATATAAAATGCTGAAATAAATTATTCTCAATCATTCAATATCTTATTCCTTTAGGGTGATACACAATTCTTCTATACAGTATTGATACCATTCATTAACTATTCCCAGCCCGTTTTAATAGGCCGTCAATTGGCATCCTTTATGTCAAGGCCCAGCCCGTTTCAATAGGCCGCCGACTGGCATTCCCTAGGCGCTTCGACCCCGAGTTTACCTTGACTCAACAGTATTGTTCTTATTTTTCTTAATTAAATCAAATAAAACCCATACCAATAGCAGACTAATCTTGGTATAAATCGATAACCAACAAGTTTACATGTAGACATTACACAGTACATGGGATGTAACACTATCACGGTCTCAACTACACCAACACGTACTAGACAAACCTTGCTCTGATACCATTAAATATGTCACGACCCGAAGGTCGTGACGTTCACTCGATACTCATACTTTTTCGTCTTACAAATTTATAGACTAAATTTTTCCTTTTCATTTTACGATTTGTATTCGGTGTCAGTATAATCATTATACTAATTTCACTGATCCTTTCTTTATAATCTAGCATTGATAACTTAAACATACAAGGAAAAGAAAAAGAAAAAGAAAAAGAAAAAGGAAAAAGAAAAAGAAAAGGAAAAAAGAAAAGAAAAGAAAATGGAGGAAAAAGAAGAAAATGGGTAGGAAAATCTATTAGAATTTTATTATTATTATTATTTATTGAATAATTTTATAGATTTTTAAATATGACTATGGGCTTGAACTTGTAGAGATTATACAAGAACGATTAGAGCATGAACAAATTTGGGAGAGATTACATCGTCAACTTTGATACTAGGTAAGATACTTTTATAAAGCACTAGTATTGTATAGTTAAGAGTTGTGATCTTGAGGATGAATTATTAATGAAATGATTTTTAAATGCTAAGAGGACCTATAATTGGTGGTAGGGGTCTTAGTAATGATTATGATATTGCAATAAAATGATTGTGGAATACCACTGTTTATTTGGAATTGTTGCGGGAGGTTTTAGTTCTTGAAATGTTATGCTGTCAAAATTTATATGAAAATATTTGATGAAAAAGGCTAAGGTTTTCTCGTATAAATGGAACTTTGGAAAGAATTATCTAAAGATAAGTTTTGAAAGGACTTTATCGTATTGTCGAAAAATTTGATTTTTTGGAATACTTTATGTAAAAACTACAAACTTTGTACCATATTAGTGAATAAATAAGAAACATAGAATAAGCTTGAAACTACGATATACCTTGTAATTTCCACTATTCCACGCAATGAGAATGAAGTTGCATCTTGGTAGATTTGGCAACAAATGATCCTTGAGATAATTTAGAAATTTTATATCAGTTCAAAAATCATATGAGAACAAATAAATATATGTGTTCCAATATATAAGTATATTTGTCGTAAATAAAACAAGGACACAAGTATACTAAAAGAAATGTAGTATACTTGAATATAAAAAAAAAGAATAGAATACATATGCATGTATATATTGAATGTTAAATATGTATACATATATATATATATGTAAATTTTAAAAGAAAGAAGGAATATATATATATATATATATATATATATATATATATATATATATATACACACACACACACACACACACATAAGTATAGATATCTGTACATCCAAATAAATGTAAATACATAAGTGTGTAAAGGAAAATATACAAGTATATATTATATAGAATACAACTATACAAATGGAAGAAATATATATCTGGGTATATATATATATATATATATATATATATGAAAATGGATAAATACGTATATATTATAAGTATGTTAAGATTTTATATATTATATATAATATCTTAAGGTATGAGATATGTGTATATATATTGTATAATCTTTAATAATAAAAGCTATATATATACATAGATATTAAAAATTTAAAATGTAAGTCATTTTATATTAAAAGTATGTATATATTATAAAAAAAAAAATTCAATCAAAGTGCTCTGCCGAATGGCAGAGCACTCAACTCAACAGCACCCTATACCTATACCAGTAATAAAATAAAAAAAAATAAAAAAGAGGAAAGAAAACCTAAAACAGCTAAAGTGGTCAGACTTTCTCCCGTTTTTCCTTCTCCCGTTTCTTGTTATCGTCTGAAGCTTTCCTGCCCCTGCCATCAAGTCCTCTCTTCTCCCTTTTATTTTGTCACCATTGTTGAGCAAATATGAGCGGGGAGAAGCAGTAGCCGAAGGCACCAAGGGAAGACAGAAAACTACAGCAGCTGGGTGACGTCGTGAGTTAGGAATGAAGGAATAAGTGGTGACTTTGTAGAGCTAAAGTAGGAGCTTAAAGGGGACTGTTAAAGCTCAGACAACAATGAAGATCTGAAGCCAGTTCAGACGTGGAGAAGACAAGTCATGAGTGTGCAGCATTTTGTTGGTTTCGACGTGAAAGAAATAGGGTGAAATGGAGATTTATTAGAAGGGTGAAAAACAGAGGTATGGGCTGTGATTGTTGAAGCTGAGTTTAAGGAGGAAAGTCCAGCTGTGAAGAAAAGAGAAAGACGAGAGTGTAGGAGAGGAAGAAGAGATTCGATTTTAGAAATCTAAAGTGAGATCTGTGAAGAAGGAAAGGGGAGCCGAGACCCAGCTCGTGCATGGAGGATAAACAAGGGCTGCGTGACTTCGGTGGCTACATGGGTGACTATGGGCTGTGGAAGATTAAGTATGGGTGAGAGATAACAAATACAAAAAAAAAAGGGAGAGCTTGAAGCTTTCGGTTGGGAACCACCAAAAAGGGGGTAAGATCCTTTTACGGTACACTCTTCACTTATGTACACTGTGTAATTGTTTATATTTTTAATCATAGAAAGGGGAAATAAAACAAGTAGTAAATATATATATATATATATATATATATATATTAGTGACAATAAGGAGAATGTTAGGTACCTATGAGTTGGTGCATAGGCCTAATTCAAAAATAAATAAATAAATAAATATATATATATATATATATATACACACACATATATACATATATATTGACAAGAAGCAAGAAAGTGCATAACAAGAATTAAGTCTACGTAACAATAATGATAATAATATTTATAATAATTTAGAATTGAAAATACATGTGTACACGAGTACACGTATATGTTAGTACAAAGATAAAAATATAATTCTTGATAGAGAATGGACTATGAATAATCTAAAGTCTTAGATATGTACTTGATGGCATGTACATAAGGCATGACCCGGTTATATATTTGAAATGAATGTAGTGGGTTCGACTGAAATTAGGAGATCAAGCTGTAACAAAAGAGACTCAAATATGGATTTGAGAGCTTGAGGAGAAAGTTCTACGCTCCAGGTAAGTGGGTTAAATAAATCTTACCAGTATCATCTCATAAGAGATGAAAGAATCCTCATCAAATAACTAATTAAATTTATATAGAATTTTAGGTTGGACATTACGATTAAGTCAAATAGAGTAAGTATGGCAAGATTTTGAATTGGACATCATGCGCTTGTGAAATATACTTATTTGAAAAGTGAGCCTGTTGTGAATTGTGTGATGTGCCATGGGTTCCTTATGATTACTGAATATGTCATCGTTCTGTTATGTTTCGAATAAGTATATGAGCAAAGACTCGATTTCCGAACCGTGGGAGCCACCTCTAGAGTCCTTCGGGAACTAAGTGCTACACGAGTTTCGATGTACTAAAGGCCATATGAGCAAAGACTCGATTTCCGAACCGTGGGAGCCACCTTTAGAGTCCTTCGGGAACTAAGTGCTACACGAGTTTCGATGTACTAAAGGCCATATGAGCAAAGACTCGATTTCCGAACCGTGGGAGCCAGCTCTAGTGTCCTTCGGGAACTAAGTACTACACGAGTTTCGATGTACTAAAGGCCATATGAGCAAAGACTCGATTTTCGAATCGTGGGAGCCACCTCTAGAGTCCTTCGGGAACTAAGTGTTACACGAGTTTCGATGTACTAAAGGCCATATGAGCAAAGACTCGATTTTCGGATCGTGGGAGCCACCTCTTGAGTCCTTCGGGAACTAAGTGTTACACGAGTTTCGATGTACTAAAGGCCATATGAGCAAAGACTCGATTTTTGAACCGTGGGAGCCACCTCTAGAGTCCTTCGGGAACTAAGTGCTACACGTGTTTTGATGTAAAGGCCAACCAAGCAAAGAATCGAGTTCCGAACCGTGGGAGCCACCTCTAGAGTCCTTCGGGAACTAAGTGCTACACGAGTTCCGATGAAATATAAGAAATCGTGGAATATTGCGATGTTAAGTAAGGGATTGTAATTCATGAATGAGATGAATGTCGAAGGATGAAATGGATCTGAGGCATATGACATACGAAGTGTGTGATTATTAAATTATATTTGTACATGCCATTAGAATATGTACTACTTGAATGTTTGTTTCTTTCGATTATTGGATTATGTTATATGTGCCATTTGAATATGTACTACTTGAATGTTTGTTTCTTTCGATTATTGGATTATGTTATATGTGCCATTTGAATATGTACTACTTGAATGTTTGTTTCTTTCGATTATTGGATTATGTTATATGTGCCATTTAAATATGAGCTTCTTGAATGTTGGTTCTTCCACATATAATCATACTGATAAAGCGAATAATACCTTGTGAAATCAAGGACGAAATGTAAGCATGAACAAGTTTATGACGTCTGAGCACTTACAAAAGGATAATAAACCTTAGTATAATCCATACATGCTAATTTACAATAACTCAAGCATGTATGATCATGTTTTACGATATGAGCCTAGTAATTTTTATTTAAACTACTTACTGAGCTGTGGATTGCTCACCCCTTAAATTAACATCTGCAGATCATACGAGTTGATAGCCGGCTCAGGCTTCGCGTAGGCTTCCGGGAAACCATACCTTGTAGTGGTATTCAGTTGCGTTCTCCGGAGCTAGCATTTTGTAGTTTGGAGGTATACTACTAGTATATCATTTGATAATCTTGTGTACGTTAAATTTCACAGTACTAGGAAGGTATATGGGATGTAAACCTTGGATCGTACTAGATGATTATGTGAGTCTAGGTGGTTATCGAGTCCGATCCGGGTCAAAATGTATGTTTAAACTATATATGGAGGAAGTGATATAAGTGAACTTAGTAATGACCTAACTCTTGGAATCTTTGATATACGTGGTTGCATGAAACTGTGGAGAATCACCAGCTGCCATACTATGTGATTTAAAATGTGTTTTTGCAGGAAATTATACCTAGAAAAATTGATAAAATATAAAGGAGAGGTTTTCGACCTGCCTCTTTTGGGGAATAGTAAAATAAGACGAAAATCATAAGGAGAGCCTCTTTGAGAAACGTGACATAGATCGAGAAATAATATAAATAATATAGGATTGGATTTAGATACTACACTAACACCGAATACAAACCGTAAGTAGAAAAAGAAGAAGAAAAAATTCGGTTCGAAATTTTCGTAAGAAATCATATTAGTGTTAAGTGGACGTCATTGGCCTTCGGGTCGTGACAGATTTAATGGTATCAGAGCATGGTTTGTCTAGTACGTGTTAGTGTAGTTTAGACCGTCTGTAGCGTTACATCCCATAGTACTGTGAAATTTATGTGAAAGTTTCCAAATTTGACTTATACTGAGATTGATATGCTCTTGGTATAGGCACTTGAATTTGAGTAGAATGAGGAGAATGAGGCGTAGAGGTGGACTCGGGAGGCCATCTCGGGGGTCAGCAATACCACCCTCGACTCCTTCACCTTCTGCACCTCCACATCCGACTCCTCCACATCCGACTCCTCCACCTCCGGATAGTATGGAGGCGAGAATGGCTAGAATGGAGCAGAATTATGAGGTTATGACAGCCTTGCTACAACAACTTGTGGCAAATCAAAGTAGTACACCCCAGGCTCCGCCACCTCCACCTGCACCTTCAGTGCCTCCATCTGCACCCTTAGTGCCTCCACCTGCACCACCACCACAGGTGCCACCTCCACCAACTCCCGTAGACCCACAGGTTGCTCCTCCTCCGATTACACCTCAAGTAGCCGCACCTCAGCCAGCTACTACTCAGGTTGGGAGTTCAGTAGATCGGAATATGTCTCTCTTGAAGCAATTTCAAAAGATGAATCCTCCACAGTTCAAGGGGGAAAAGGATCCTACTAAGGCAGAAGAGTGGATAGAGGAGATGGAGTTCCCCTTTAAATATATAGGCTGTAATTCCACCGAGAAGGTATCATTAGTAGTGTATATGATGAGAGGTGAGGCTCAGAAGTGGTGGATGACCAATGAGCCCTTGGTGTTGGTCGAAAATCCCATTATTACATGGGAGAAGTTTGTTGAGACCTTCATGGATTATTATGTGTCGGCTGTGGCAAGATGAAAGAAGAAGACAGAGTTTCTTGAACTGAAGCAAGGGTCCATGAAAGTAGATGAGTATGAGACTCGATTCACCGCCTTAGTCAAATATGATGCGAATTATGCTAACAATGATGAGAAGAAGGCAGAGAAATTCACTTCAGGTTTGAGGTCCAATATTAGGGGTAGGGTTAGCCCCTTTGAGCTTACAGAGTATGCGGCTGTTGTGAGGAAGGCATTGACAGTTGAATAGGAAATTGAAGCTTATCGGGCCGAGTATGATGCTAGGAGACAGCCCAAGTCGAAACAGCCCCCTTATAAAAGATTTGATAGGAGGCCCGAGCAAAGAAGATATCAGGGCCCTAGTAAGAGGCAGAAGTTTGTTACGCCTCGACCACAAGCTATTAGGCCTATTGCTATAGCTACACCCACTACTCGAGCCATAACTGCAACACCCATTGATACTTCTCAGCCGTGTACTGCTTGCGGCAGAATTCATGGGAATCGACCTTGTTATAAAGCTTCAGGAGCTTGTTTTAATTGTGGTGAGAGAGGCCACTTGATTAAAGATTGCCCCCATCCTAAGGCCACAGAAAAACAAGATGATAGACCACTAGTGGCACAGCAGAAGAAGGCTCAAGATAAGGGCAAGAAACCCATGGAACATGGGAGGGTATTCGCTCTCGACCAAGAGACGACCGACGCTTCTGGTTCTGTCATTAAGGGTAAGCTTACTATTTGTGAATTAAAAGCATTTGTACTTATTGATCCAGGCTCAACACACTCCTTTATTTCACCTATGTTTGCTAGTAAATTGCATATAGAGTGTGAGCCCCTAGGACATCTATTACATGTGATTACTCCTCTTAAAGAGTTTCAAATGGCCGAACATGTGTATCATAAGTGTAAAGTAAAGGTGGGAGATAAGTACCTAGTGGTAGATTTGGTGTTATTAGACATGTATGACTTCGATGTAATACTAGGCATGGATTGGCTAACCAACCACCATGCTAGTGTAGACTGCTATAGCAAAGTTGTTACTTTCTCCTTACCTGAAAAGCTTGTATTACGTCTTGGAGATAATAAATAGAATGTTTATGATTTCATTGGTGGCTCACTAATATGAGATTGATTTGTTTATGAAGGCTATCTCGCGTTTGTCGAGGATGCCGAAAAGAGCCAATCGAAACTGTCTGACATCCCAGTTGTCAAGGACTTCTTCGATGTATTTTCGGATGAGCTACCAGGGCTACCTCCGGAAAGAGAGATGGAGTTTGCCATAGAGCTGCTCCCAGGCACTCAACCTATATCCAAGCCCCCATATCGAATGGCCTTAGTTGAGTTAGAAGAGTTGAAAAAGCAATTACAAGAATTGTTGGACAAAGGGTTCATAAGGCCAAGTGTGTCACCGTGGGGAGCTCCGGTGTTGTTTGTGAAGAAGAAGGATGGCAGTTTGAGGCTATGTATTGATTATAGGCAGTTGAATCAAGCAACGGTGAAGAATAGGTATCCCCTGCCTAGGATTGATGATCTGTTGGATCAATTGAAAGGTGCCCAAATATTTTCGAAGATTGATTTGAGGTCAGGGTACCACCAATTGAGGATTAAAGGGGAAGATGTGCCAAAGACAGCCTTTAGAACTCGATATGGCCACTACGAATTCCTAATTATGCCATTCGGCCTAACGAATGCCCCTACAGCATTCATGGCATTGATGAATGAAGTATTCAAGCCTCACTTGGATAAGTTCGTCATTGTGTTCATAGATGACATACTGGTGTATTCCCGATCCCGGGAAGAACATAAGCACCACCTTCACATAGTACTCCAGACTCTTAGGAAGGAAGGGCTATACACGAAGTTCAACAAGTGTGAGTTTTGGTTGGAACAAATCAGTTTTCTAGGGCATGTGGTATCCAAGGATGGTGTAGCAGTTGATCCAGTTAAGATAGAGGCCGTGATGAATTGATAGAGGCCGTGATGAATTGGGAGAGGCCTAAAACAGTGACCGAGATTCGCAGCTTTTTAGGGCTTGCAGGTTACTATAGGAGATTTGTAGAGGGATTTTCCAAACTTGCTGCTCCACTAACCAGACTCACACGCAAGGATGTCAAGTTTGGGTGGAATGATGCGTGTGAGCGCAGCTTTCTAAAGCTTAAGCAAAGGTTGACTACAGTTCCTGTGTTGACGGTTCCAAGTGGATCCGAAGGATTTACAGTGTATAGTGATGCTTCATTGCAGGGTCTAGGTTGTGTATTGATGCAGAATGGTAGAGTAGTGGCATATGGTTCAAGACAGTTGAAGGACCACGAGAGGAACTACCCTACTCATGATTTGGAGTTGGCAGCGGTAGTGTTTGCGCTAAAGATATGGCGCTACTATTTGTATGGTGAGCGGTTCCAGATTTACACGGACCACAAGAGTTTAAAGTACTTATTCTCGCAGAAAGAGCTGAATATGAGACAGAGAAGATGGATGGAGCTATTGAAGGACTATGACTGCGAGATTCTCTACCATCCGGGTAAAGCAAACCGGGTAGCGGATGCATTAAGTAGGAAGAGTGTGGGTTTTGTTAGTCACATGATGGTTCGAGAATGGGATTTGATGGAGAAATTTTCGGAGTTGAATATCAACCTAGAGCCCGATGGTGAGTGTTTGATGGCTAGCTTGAGGATAGAGCCCAGCATTATGGATCAAATTAGACAAGCCCAGAAAGAAGATCCTAGACTTGTGGAGATTATTGGTGGAATACAACCGGGCCAAGACTCAGAGTTTGAGATTTCAGATGATGAGTTATTGAGGTATAGGGGCAGAATTTGTGTCCCGAATGATGAGATGTTGAAGAGGCAAATTTTGGAAGAGGCACACAGTTCTAAATACACTATGCATCCAGGGAATACGCAGATGTATCAAAATTTACGAAAGGTGTTTTGGTGGGCTGGTATGAAGAAAGATATAGCGACCTTTGTGTCCAAGTGTCTAGTGTGCCAAAAGGTTAAGATTGAACACCAACGTCCAGCAGGCTTACTAAAGCCTTTGCCCATACCTACATGGAAGTGGGAGCATGTGACTATGGACTTCATTATGGGGCTCCCGAGGACTCGTAGGAATCATGATGCGATTTGGGTGATAGTTGACAGATTGACAAAGTCCGCTCATTTCCTAGCTATGAAGGCTACCGATTCGCTTAGTGCCTTAGCAAATATGTATGTTAAGGAGATTGTGAGGTTACATGGAGTCCCGGTGAGCATAGTTTCGGACAGGGATTCTCGGTTTATTTCCCGTTTCTGGGAACACTTCCAAGATACTTTGGGAACTAAACTAAGCTTTAGCACAGCCTTCCATCCTCAAACCGATGGGCAATCAGAGAGGACTATTCAAACACTTGAGGACATTTTGAGGGCATGTGTTATGGATTTTCGAGGCTCATGGGATGATCATCTGGCACTAGCGGAGTTTGCATATAACAACAGCTTTCACTCTAGTATTGGGATGGCACCTTACGAGGCATTGTATGGGCATAGGTGTAGGTCTCCCATTGGCTGGGAAGAGGTAGGTGAAAGAAAGTTATTCACTCTGGAGATTGTAGAGAAAGCTTTCGAAGATGTGAGATTGATATGTGATAGACTGAGGACAGCCCAAAGTAGACAGAAAAGTTATGCCGACTGTCGAAGGAGGCCTTTAGAGTTCCAAGTGGGTGATAAAGTGTTCTTGAAAATCTCTCCGTCTAAAGGCATAATGAGATTTGGCAAGAAAGGGAAGTTGAGTCCTCGATACATTGGTCCGTTTGAAATATTGGAGAGAGTGGGTGACGTAGCATATCGACTAGCATTACCCCTAAAGCTATCGGGGGTGCATAACCTCTTTCATGTGTCGATGCTACGGAAATATCATCCAGGCCCATCTCATGTGTTCAAGTATGAGCCACTGGAGATTAGAGAGGACTTTAGCTATGTCGAGAGACCAATTCGGATCTTAGACAGGAAAGATAAGATATTAAGGTCTAAGACAATCCCATTAGCCAAAGTGCTTTGGTAGCACCACTCTTCAGAGGAAGCCACATGGGAGTTGGAAAGTTTAATGAAAGAGATATACCCTCACCTATTTCAGATAGACACAGAAAATTTGGGGGACCAAATTTCCTAAGGTGGGGAGGATGTAAAAACTACAAACTTTGTACCATATTAGTGAATAAATAAGAAACATAGAATAAGCTTGAAACTACGATATACCTTGTAATTTTTACTATTCCACGCAATGAGAATGAAGTTGCAAGTTGGTAGATTTGGCAACAAATGATCCTTGAGATAATTTAGAAATCTTATATAAGTTCAAAAATCATATGAGAACAAATAAATATATGTGTTCCAATATATAAGTATATTTGTCGTAAATAAAACAAGGACACAAGTATACTAAAAGAAATGTAGTATACTTGAATATAAAAAAAAAGAATAGAATACATATGCATGTATATATTGAATGTTAAATATGTATACATATATATATATATGTAAATTTTAAAAGAAAGAAGGAATATATATATATATACACACACACACACACACATAAGTATAGATATTTGTACATCCAAATAAATGTAAATACATAAGTGTGTAAAGGAAAATATACAAGTATATATTATATAGAATACAACTATACAAATGGAAGAAATATATATCTGGGTTATATATATATATATATATATACATATATATATATATATATATATGAAAATGGATAAATACGTATATATTATAAGTATGTTAAGATTTTATATATTATATATAATACCTTAAGGTATGAGATATGTGTATATATATTGTATAATCTTTAATAATAAAAGCTATATATATATATATATATATATATATATATATATATATACATAGATATTAAAAATTTAAAATGTAAGTCATTTTATAGTAAAAGCATGTATATATTATAAAAAAAATTCAATCAAAGTGCTCTGCCAAATGGCAGAGCACTCAACTCAATAGCACCCTATACCTATACCAGTAATAAAATAAAATAAAATAAAAAAGAGGAAAGAAAACCTAAAACAGCTAAAGTGGTCAGACTTTCTCCTGTTTTTCCTTCTCCCGTTTCTTGTTATCGTCTGAAGCTTTCCTGCCCCTGCCATCAAGTCCTCTCTTCTCCCTTTTATTTTGTCACCATTGTTGAGCAAATATGAGCGGGGAGAAGCAGTAGCCGAAGGCACCAAGGGAAGACAGAAAACTGCAGTAGCCGGGTGACGTCGTGAGTTGGGAATGAAGGAATAAGTGGTGACTTTGTAGAGCTAAAGTAGGAGCTTAAAGGGGACTGTTAAAGCTCAGACAACAATGAAGATCTGAAGCCAGTTCAGACGTGGAGAAGACAAGTCATGAGTGTGCAGCATTTTGTTGGTTTCGACGTGAAAGAAATAGGGTGAAATGGAGATTTATTAGAAGGGTGAAAAACAGAGGTATGGGCTGTGATTGTTGAAGCTGAGTTTAAGGAGGAAAGTCCAGCTGTGAAGAAAAGAGAAAGACGAGAGTGTAGGAGAGGAAGAAGAGATTCGATTTTAGAAATCTAAAGTGAGATCTGTGAAGAAGGAAAGGGGAGCCGAGACCCAGCTCGTGCGTGGAGGATAAACAAGGGCTGCGTGACTTCGGTGGCTACATGGGTGACTATAGGCTGTGGAAGATTAAGTATGGGTCAGAGATAACAAATACAAAAAAAAAAGGGAGAGCTTGAAGCTCTCGGTTGGGAACCACCAAAAAGGGTGTAAGATCCTTTTACGGTACACTCTTCACTTATGTACACTGTGTAATTGTTTATATTTTTCATCATAGAAAGGGGAAATAAAACAAGTAGTAAAATATATATATATATATATATATATATATATTAGTGACAATAAGGAGAATGTTAGGTACCTATGAGTTGGTGCATAGGCCTAATTCAAAAATAAATAAATAAATAATATATATATATATATATATATATATACACACACATATATACATATATATTGACAAGAAGCAAGAAAGTGCATAAAAAGAATTAAGTCTACGTAACAATAATGATAATAATATTTATAATAATTTAGAATTGAAAATACATGTCTACACGAGTACACGTATATGTTAGTACAAAGATAAAAATATAATTCTTGATAGAGAATGGACTATGAATAATCTAGACTCTTAGATATGTACTTGATGGCATGTACATAAGGCATGACCCGGTTATATATTTGAAATGAATGTAGTGGGTTCGACTGAAATTAGGAGATCAAGCTGTAACAAAGGAGACTCAAATATGGATTTGAGAGCTTGAGGAGAAAGTTCTACGCTCCAGGTAAGTGGGTTAAATAAATCTTACTAGTATCATCTCATAAGAGATGAAAGAATCCTCATCAAATAACTAATTAAATTTATATAGAATTTTAGGTTGGACATTACGATTAAGTCAAATAGAGTAAGTATGGCAAGATTTTGAATTGGACATCATGCGCTTGTGAAATATACTTATTTGAAAAGTGAGCTTGTTGTGAATTGTGTGATGTGCCATGGGTTCCTTATGATTACTGAATATGTCATCGTTCTGTTATGTTTCGAATAAGTATATGAGCAAAGACTCGATTTCCGAATCGTGGGAGCCACCTCTAGAGTCCTTCGGGAACTAAGTGCTACACGAGTTTCGATGTACTAAAGGCCATATGAGCAAAGACTCGATTTCCGAACCGTGGGAGCCACCTCTAGAGTCCTTCGGGAACTAAGTGCTACACGAGTTTCGATGTACTAAAGGCCATATGAGCAAAGACTCGATTTCCGAATCGTGAGAGCCACCTCTAGAGTCCTTCGGGAAGTAAGTGTTACACGAGTTTCGATGTACTAAAGGCCATATGAGCAAAGACTCGATTTCCGAACCGTGGGAGCCACCTCTAAAGTCCTTCGGGAACTAAGTGTTACACGAGTTTCGATGTACTAAAGGCCATATGAGCAAAGACTCGATTTTCGAATCGTGAGAGCCACCTCTAGAGTCCTTCGGGAAGTAAGTGTTAAACGAGTTTCGATGTACTAAAGGCCATATGAGCAAAGACTCGATTTCCGAACCGTGGGAGCCACCTCTAAAGTCCTTCGGGAACTAAGTGTTACACGAGTTTCGATGTACTAAAGGCTATATGAGCAAAGACTCGATTTCCGAACCGTGGGAGCCACCTCTAGAGTCCTTCGGGAACTAAGTGCTACACGTGTTTTGATGTAAAGGCCAACCGAGCAAAGACTCGAGTTCCGAACCGTGGGAGCCACCTCTAGAGTCCTTCGGGAACTAAGTGCTACACGAGTTCCGACGAAATATAAGAAATCGTGGAATATTGTGATGTTATGTAAGGGATTGTAATTCATGAATGAGATGAATGTCGAAGGATGAAATGGATCTGAGGCATATGACATACGAAGTGTGTGATTATTAAATTATATTTGTACATGCCATTTGAATATGTACTACTTGAATGTTTGTTTCTTTCGATTATTGGATTATGTTATATGTGCGATTTGAATATATACTACTTGAATGTTTGTTTCTTTCGATTATTGGATTATGTTATATGTGCCATTTGAATATGTACTACTTGAATGTTTGTTTCTTTCGATTATTGGATTATGTTATATGTGCCATTTGAATATGTACTACTTGAATGTTTGTTTCTTTCGATTATTGGATTATGTTATATGTGCCATTTGAATATGTACTACTTGAATGTTTGTTTCTTTCGATTATTGGATTATGTTATATGTGCCATTTAAATATGAGCTTCTTGAATGTTGGTTCTTCCACATATAATCATACTGATAAAGAGAATAATACCTTGTGAAAGCAAGGACGAAATGTAAGCATGAACAAGTTTATGACGTTTGAGCACTTACGAAAGGATAATAAACCTTAGTATAATCCATACATGCTAATTTACAATAACTCAAGCATGTATGATCATGTTTTACGATATGAGCCTAGTATGTTTTATTTAAACTACTTACTGAGCTGTGGATTGCTCACCCCTTAAATTAACATTTGCAGATCATACGAGTTGATAGCCGGCTCAGGCTTCGCGTAGGCTTCCGGGAAACCATACCTTGTAGTGGTATTCAGTTGCGTTCTCCGGAGCTAGCATTTTGTAGTTTGGAGGTATACTACTAGTATATCATTTGATAATCTTGTGTACGTTAAATTTCACAGTACTAGGAAGGTATATGGGATGTAAACCTTGGATCGTACTAGATGATTATGTGAGTCTAGGTGGTTATCGAGTCCGATCCGGGTCAAAATGTATGTTTAAACTATATATGGATGAAGTGATATAAGTGAACTTAGTGATGACCTAACTCTTGGAATCTTTGATATACGTGGTTGCATGAAACTGTGGAGAATCACCAGCTGCCATACTATGTGATTTAAAATGTGTTTTTGCAAGAAATTATACCTGGGGAAATTGATAAAATATAAAGGGCAGGTTTTCGACCTGCCTCTTTTGGGGAATAGTAAAATAAGACGAAAATCATAAGGAGAGCCTCCTTGAGAAACGTGACATAGATCGAGAAATAATATAAATAATATAGGATTGGATTTAGATACTACACTAACACCGAATACAAACCGTAAGTAGAAAAAGAAGAAAAAAAAATTCGGTTCGAAATTTTCGTAAGAAATCATATAAGTGTTAAGTGGACGTCATTGGCCTTCGGGTTGTGACAGATTTAATGGTATCAGAGCATGGTTTGTCTAGTACGTGTTAGTGTAGTTTAGACCGTCTGTAGCGTTACATCCCATAGTACTATGAAATTTATGTGAAAGTTTCCAAATTTGACTTATACTGAGATTGATCTGCTCTTGGTATAGGCACTTGAATTTGAGTAGAATGAGGAGAACGAGGCGTAGAGGTGGACCCGGGAGGCCATCTCGGGGGTCAGCAATACCACCCTCGACTCCTTCACCTTTTGCACCTCCACCACCTCCACATCCGACTCCTCCACATCCGACTCCTCCACCTTCGGATAGTATGGAGGCGAGAATGGCTAGAATGGAGCAGAATTATGAGGTTATGACAGCCTTGCTACAACAACTTGTGGCAAATCAAAGTAGTACACCTCAGGCTCCACCACCTCCACCTGCACCTTCAGTACCTTCAGTGCCTCCATCTGCACCCTTAGTGCCTCCACCTGCACCACCACCACAGGTGCCACCTCCACCAACTCCCGTAGACCCACAGGTTGCTCCTCCTCCGGTTACACCTCAAGTAGCCGCACCTCAGCCAGCTACTACTCAGGTTGGGAGTTCAGTAGATCGGAATATGTCTCTCTTGAAGCAATTTCAAAAGATGAATCCTCCACAGTTCAGGGCGGAAAAGGATCCTACTAAGGCAGAAGAGTGGATAGAGGAGTTGGAGTTCCTCTTTAAATATATGGGCTGCAATTCCACCGAGAAGGTATCATTAGCAGTGTATATGATGAGAGGTGAGGCTCAAAAGTGGTGGAAGACCAATGAGCCCTTGGTGTTGGCCAAAAATCCCATTATTACATGGGAGAAGTTTGTTGAGACCTTCATGGATTATTATGTGTCGGCTGTGGCAAGATGAAAGAAGAAGACAGAGTTTCTTGAACTGAAGCAAGGGTCTATGAAAGTAGATGAGTATGAGACTCGATTCACCACCTTAGTCAAATATGATGCGAATTATGCTAACAATGATGAGAAGAAGGCAGAGAAATTCACTTCAGGTTTGAGGTCCAATATTAGGGGTAGGGTTAGCCCCTTTGAGCTTACAGAGTATGCGGCTATTTTGAGGAAGGCATTGACATTTGAACAGGAAATTGAAGCTTCTCGGGCCGAGTATGATGCTAGGAGACAGCCCAAGTCGAAACAGCCCCCTTATAAAAGATTTGATAGGAGGCCCGAGCAAAGAAGATATCAGGGCCCTAGTAAGAGGCAGAAGTTTGTTGCGCCTCGACCACAGGCTATTAGGCCTATTGCTATAGCTACACCCACTACTCGAGCCATAACTGCAGCACCCATTGATACTTCTCAGCCGTGTACTGCTTGCGGCAAAATTCATGGGAATCGACCTTGTTATAAAGCTTCAGGAGCTTGTTTTAATTGTGGTGAGAGAGGCCACTTGATTAAAGATTGCCCCCATCCTAAGGCCACAGAAAAACAAGATGATAGACCACCGGTGGCACAGTAGAAGAAGGCTTAAGATAAGGGCAAGAAACCCATGGAACATGGGAGGGTATTCGCTCTCGACCAAGAGACGGCCGACGCTTCTGGTTCTGTCATTAAGGGTAAGCTTACTATTTGTTAATTAAAAGCATTTGTACTTATTGATCCAGGCTCAACACACTCCTTTATTTCACCTATGTTTGCTAGTAAATTGCATATAGAGTGTGAGCCCCTAGGACATCTATTACATGTGATTACTCCTCTTAAAGAGTTTCAAATGGCCGAACATGTGTATCGTAAGTGTAAAGTAAAGGTGGGAGATAAGTACCTAGTGGTAGATTTGGTGTTATTAGACATGTATGACTTCGATGTAATACTAGGCATGGATTGGCTAACCAACCACCATGCTAGTGTAGACTGCTATAGCAAAGTTGTTACTTTCTCCTTACCTGAAAAGCTTGTATTACGTCTTGGAGATAATAAATAGAATGTTTATGATTTCATTGGTGGCTTACTAATATGAGATTGATTTGTTTATGAAGGCTATCTCGCGTTTGTTGAGGATGCCGAAAAGAGCCAATCGGAACTGTCTGACATCCCAGTTGTCAAGGACTTCTCCGATGTATTTCCGGATGAGCTACCAGGGCTACCTCCGGAAAGAGAGATGGAGTTTGCCATAGAGCTGCTCCCAGGCACTCAACCTATATCCAAGCCCCCATATCGAATGGCCTTAGTTGAGTTAGAAGAGTTGAAAAAGCAATTACAAGAATTGTTGGACAAAGGGTTCATAAGGCCAAGTGTGTCACCGTGGGGAGTTCCGGTGTTGTTTGTGAAGAAGAAGGATGGCAGTTTGATGCTATGTATTGATTATAGGCAGTTGAATCAAGCAACGGTGAAGAATAGGTATCCCCTGCCTAGGATTGATGATCTGTTGGATCAATTGAAAGGTGCCCAAATATTTTCGAAGATTGCTTTGAGGTCGGGGTACCACCAATTGAGGATTAAAGGGGAAGATGTGCCAAAGAGAGCCTTTAGAACTCGATATGGCCACTACGAATTCCTAATTATGCCATTCGGCCTAACGAATGCCCCTGCAGCATTCATGGCATTGATGAATGAAGTATTCAAGCCTCACTTGGATAAGTTCGTCATTGTGTTCATAGATGACATACTGGTGTATTCCCGATCCCGGGAAGAACATGAGCACCACCTCCACATAGTACACCAGACTCTTAGGAAGGAAGGGCTATACGCGAAGTTCAATAAGTGTGAGTTTTGGTTGGAACAAATCAGTTTTCTGGGGCATGTGGTATCCAAGGATGGTGTAGCAGTTGATCCAGTTAAGATAGAGGCCGTGATGAATTGGGAGAGGCCTAAAACAGTGACCGAGATTCGCAGCTTTTTAGGGCTTGCAGGTTACTATAGGAGATTTGTAGAGGGATTTTCCAAACTTGCTGCTCCACTAACCCGACTCACACGCAAGGATGTCAAGTTTGGGTGGAATGATGCGTGTGAGCGCAGCTTTCTAGAGCTTAAGCAAAGGTTGACTACAGCTCCTGTGTTGACGGTTCCAAGTGGATCCGGAGGATTTACAGTGTATAGTGATGCTTCATTGCAGGGTCTAGGTTGTGTATTGATGCAGAATGATAGAGTAGTGGCATATGGTTCAAGACAGTTGAAGGACCACGAGAGGAACTACCCTACTCAAGATTTGGAGTTGGCAGCGGTAGTGTTTGCGCTAAAGATATGGCGCCATTATTTGTATGGTGAGCGGTTCCAGATTTACACGGACCACAAGAGTTTAAAGTACTTATTCTCGCAGAAAGAGCTGAATATGAGACAGAGAAGATGGATGGAGCTATTGAAGGACTATGACTGCGAGATTCTCTACCATCCGGGTAAAGCAAACCGGGTAGCGGATGCATTAAGTAGGAAGAGTGTGGGTTTTGTTAGTTACATGATGGTTCGAGAATGGGATTTGATGGAGAAATTTTCGGAGTTGAATATCAACCTAGAGCTCGATGGTGAGTGTTTGATGGCTAGCTTGAGGATAGAGCCTAGCATTATGGATCAAATTAGACAAGCCCAGAAAGAGGATCCTAGACTTGTGGAGATTATTGGTGGAATACAACCGGGCCAAGACTTAGAGTTTGAGATTTCAGATGATGGGTTATTGAGGTATAGGGGCAGAATTTGTGTCCCGTATGATGAGATGTTGAAGAGGCAAATTTTGGAAGAGGCACACAGTTCTAAATACACTATGCATCCAAGGAATACGCAGATGTATCAGAATTAACGAAAGTTGTTTTGGTGGGCTGGTATGAAGAAAGATATAGCGACCTTTGTGTCCAAGTGTCTAGTGTGCCAAAAGGTTAAGATTGAACACCAACGTCCAGCAGGCTTACTAAAGCCTTTGCCCCATACCTACATGGAAGTGGGAGCATGTGACTATGGACTTCATTATGGGGCTCCCGAGGACTCGTAGGAATCATGATGCGATCTGGGTGATAGTTGACAGATTGACAAAGTCCGCTCATTTCCTAGCTATGAAGGCTACCGATTCGCTTAGTGCCTTAGCAAATATGTATGTTAAGGAGATTGTGAGGTTACATGGAGTCCCAGTGAGCATAGTTTCGGACAGGGATTCTCGGTTTACTTCCCGTTTCTGGGAACACTTCCAAGATGCTTTGGGAACTAAACTGAGCTTTAGCACAGCCTTCCATCCTCAAACCGATGGGCAATCAGAGAGGACTATTCAGACACTTGAGGACATGTTGAGGGCATGTGTTATGGATTTTCGAGGCTCATGGGATGATCATCTGGCACTAGCGGAGTTTGCATATAACAACAGCTTTCACTCTAGTATTGGGATGGCACCTTACTAGGCATTTTATGGGCGTAGGTGTAGGTCTCCCATTGGCTGGGAAGAGGTAGGTGAAAGAAAGTTATTCACTCCGGAGATTGTAGAGAAAGCTTCCGAAGATGTGAGATTGATATGTGATAGACTGAGGACAGCCCAAAGTAGACAGAAAAGTTATGCCGACTGTCGAAAGAGGCCTTTAGAGTTCCAAGTGGGTGATAAAGTGTTCTTGAAAATCTCTCCGTCTAAAGGCATAATGAGATTTGGCAAGAAAGGGAAGTTGAGCCCTCGATACATTGGTCCGTTTGAAATATTGGAGAGAGTGGGTGACGTAGCATATCGACTTGCATTACCTCTAAAGCTATCGGGGGTGCATAACGTCTTTCATGTGTCGATGCTACGGAAATATCATCCGGGCCCATCTCATGTGTTCAAGTATGAGCCACTGGAGATTAGAGAGGACTTTAGCTATGTCGAGAGACCAATTCGGATCTTAGACAGGAAAGATAAGATATTGAGGTCTAAGACAATCCCATTAGCCAAAGTGCTTTGGCAGCACCACTCTTCAGAGGAAGCCACATGGGAGTTGGAAAGTTTAATGAAAGAGATTTACCCTCACCTATTTCAGATAGACACAGAAAATTTGGGGGACCAAATTTCCTAAGGTGGGGAGGATGTAAAAACTACAAACTTTGTACCATATTATTGAATAAATAAGAAACATAGCATAAGCTTGAAACTACGATATACCTTGTAATTTCCACTATTCCACGCAATGAGAATGAAGTTGCAAGTTGGTAGATTTGGCAACAAATGATCCTTGAGATAATTTAGAAATCTTATATAAGTTCAAAAATCATATGAGAACAAATAAATATATGTGTTCCAATATATAAGTATATTTGTCGTAAATAAAACAAGGACACAAGTATACTAAAAGAAATGTAGTATACTTGAATATAAAAAAAAAGAATAGAATACATA
This sequence comes from Heritiera fomes, assembly GCA_032173925.1. NCBI lineage: Eukaryota > Viridiplantae > Streptophyta > Magnoliopsida > Malvales > Malvaceae > Heritiera > Heritiera fomes. The sequence continues at coordinate 14,468,035 of JAPDPM010000015.1, forward strand.
TGCATGTATATATTGAATGTTAAATATGTATACATATATATATATATATGTAAATTTTAAAAGAATGAAGGAATATATAAATATATATATATATATATACACACACACACATAAGTATAGATATCTGTACATCCAAATAAATGTAAATACATAAGTGTGTAAAGGAAAATATACAAGTATATATTATATAGAATACAACTATACAAATGGAAGAAATATATATCTGGGTTATATATATATATATATGAAAATGGATAAATACGTATATATTATAAGTATGTTAAGATTTTATATATTATATATAATATCTTAAGGTATGAGATATGTATATATATATTGTATAATCTTTAATAATAAAAGCTATATATATACATATATATTAAAAATTTAAAATGTAAGTCATTTTATATTAAAAGTATGTATATATTATAAAAAAAATTCAATCAAAGTGCTCTGCCAAATGGCAGAGCACTCAACTCAACAGCACCCTATACCTATACCAGTAATAAAATAAAATAAAATAAAAAAGAGGAAAGAAAACCTAAAACAGCTAAAGTGGTCAGACTTTCTCCCGTTTTTCCTTCTCCCGTTTCTTGTTATCGTCTGAAGCTTTCCTGCCCCTACCATCAAGTCCTCTCTTCTCCCTTTTATTTTGTCACCATTGTTGAGCAAATATGAGCGGGGAGAAGCAGTAGCCGAAGGCACCAAGGGAAGACAGAAAACTGTAGCAGCTGGGTGACGTCGTGAGTTGGGAATGAAGGAATAAGTGGTGACTTTGTAGAGCTAAAGTAGAAGCTTAAAGGGGACTGTTAAAGCTCAGACAACAATGAAGATCTGAAGCCAGTTCAGACGTGGAGAAGAGAAGTCATGAGTGTGCAGCATTTTGTTGGTTTCGACGTGAAAGAAATAGGGTGAAATGGAGATTTATTAGAAGGGTGAAAAACAGAGGTATGGGCTGTGATTGTTGAAGCTGAGTTTAAGGAGGAAAGTCCAGCTGTGAAGAAAAGAGAAAGACGAGAGTGTAGGAGAGGAAGAGGAGATTCAATTTTAGAAATCTAAAGTGAGATCTGTGAAGAAGGAAAGGGGAGCCGAGACCCAGCTCGTGCGTGGAGGATAAACAAGGGCTGCGTGACTTCGGTGGCTACATGGGTGACTATGGGCTGTGGAAGATTAAGTATGGGTGAGAGATAACAAATACAAAAAAAAAGGGAGAGCTTGAAGCTCTCGGTTGGGAACCACCAAAAAGGGGTAAGATCCTTTTACGGTACACTCTTCACTTATGTACACTGTGTAATTGTTTATATTTTTAATCATAGAAAGGGGAAATAAAACAAGTAGTAATATATATATATATATATATATATATATATATGAATATATATATATATATATATATATATATATATATATTAGTGACAATAAGGAGAATGTTAGGTACCTATGAGTTGGTGCATAGGCCTAATTCAAAAATAAATAAATAAATCAATAAATATATATATATATATATATATATACACACACATATATACATATATATTGACAAGAAGCAAGAAAGTGCATAACAAGAATTAAGTCTACGTAACAATAATGATAATAATATTTATAATAATTTAGAATTGAAAATACATGTGTACACGAGTACACGTATATGTTAGTACAAAGATAAAAATATAATTCTTGATAGAGAATGGACTATGAATAATCTAGACTCTTAGATATGTACTTGATGGCATGTACATAAGGCATGACCCGGTTATATATTTGAAATGAATGTAGTGGGTTCGACTGAAATTAGGAGATCAAGCTGTAACAAAGGAGACTCAAATATGGATTTGAGAGCTTTAGGAGAAAGTTCTACGCTCCAGGTAAGTGGGTTAAATAAATCTTACTAGTATCATCTCATAAGAGATGAAAGAATCCTCATCAAATAACTAATTAAATTTATATAGAATTTTAGGCTGGACATTACGATTAAGTCAAATAGAGTAAGTATGGCAAGATTTTGAATTGGACATCATGCGCTTGTGAAATATACTTATTCGAAAAGTGAGCTTGTTGTGAATTGTGTGATGTGCCATGGGTTCCTTATGATTACTGAATATGTCATCGTTCTGTTATGTTTCGAATAAGTATATGAGCAAAGACTCGATTTCCGAACCGTGGGAGCCACCTCTAGAGTCCTTCGGGAACTAAGTGCTACACGAGTTTCGATGTACTAAAGGCCATATGAGCAAAGACTCGATTTCCGAACCGTGGGAGCCACCACTAGAGTCCTTCGGGAACTAAGTGCTACACGAGTTTCGATGTACTAAAGGCCATATGAGCAAAGACTCGATTTCCGAATCGTGAGAGCCACCTCTAGAGTCCTTCGGGAACTAAGTGTTACACGAGTTTCGATGTACTAAAGGCCATATGAGCAAAGACTCGATTTCCGAACCGTGGGAGCCACCTCTAGAGTCCTTCAGGAACTAAGTGTTACACGAGTTTCGATGTACTAAAGGCCATATGAGCAAAGACTCGATTTCCGAACCGTGGGAGCCACCTCTAGAGTCCTTCGGGAACTAAGTGCTACACGTGTTTTGATGTAAAGGCCAACCGAGCAAAGACTCGAGTTCCGAACCGTGGGAGCCACCTCTAGAGTCCTTCGGGAACTAAGTGCTACACGAGTTCCGACGAAATATAAGAAATCGTGGAATATTGCGATGTTAAGTAAGGGATTGTAATTCATGAATGAGATGAATGTCGAAGGATGAAATGGATCTGAGGCATATGACATACGAAGTGTGTGATTATTAAATTATATTTGTACATGCCATTTGAATATGTACTACTTGAATGTTTGTTTCTTTCGATTATTGGATTATGTTATATTTGCCATTTGAATATGTACTACTTGAATGTTTGTTTCTTTCGATTATTGGATTATGTTATATGTGCCATTTGAATATGTACTACTTGAATATTTGTTTCTTTCGATTATTGGATTATGTTATATGTGCCATTTGAATATGTACTACTTGAATGTTTGTTTCTTTCGATTATTGGATTATGTTATATGTGCCATTTAAATATGAGCTTTTTGAATGTTGGTTCTTCCACATATAATCATACTGATAAAGAGAATAATACCTTGTGAAATCAAGGATGAAATGTAAGCATGAACAAGTTTATGACGTTTGAGCACTTACGAAAGGATAATAAACCTTAGTATAATCCATACATGCTAATTTACAATAACTCAAGCATGTATGATCATGTTTTACGATATGAGCCTAGTATGTTTTATTTAAACTACTTACTGAGCTGTGGATTGCTCACCCCTTAAATTAACATCTGCAGATCATACGAGTTGATAGCCGGCTCAAGCTTCGCGTAGGCTTCCGGGAAACCATACCTTGTAGTGGTATTCAGTTGCGTTCTCCGGAGCTAGCATTTTGTAGTTTGGAGGTATACTACTAGTATATCATTTGATAATCTTGTGTATGTTAAATTTCACAGTACTAGGAAGGTATATGGGATGTAAACCTTGGATCGTACTAGATGATTATGTGAGTCTAGGTGGTTATCGAGTCCGATCCGGGTCAAAATGTATGTTTAAACTATATATGGATGAAGTGATATAAGTGAACTTAGTAATGACCTAACTCTTGGAATCTTTGATATATGTGGTTGCATGAAACTGTGGAGAATCACCAGCTGCCATACTATGTGATTTAAAATGTGTTTTTACAGGAAATTATACCTGGGGAAATTGATAAAATATAAAGGGGAGGTTTTCGACCTGCCTCTTTTGGGGAATAGTAAAATAAGACGAAAATCATAAGGAGAGCCTCCTTGAGAAACGTGACATAGATCGAGAAATAATATAAATAATATAGGATTGGATTTAGATACTACACTAACACCGAATACAAACCGTAAGTAGAAAAAGAAGAAAAAAAATTCGGTTCGAAATTTTCGTAAGAAATCATATAAGTGTTAAGTGGACGTCATTGGCCTTCGGGTCGTGACACTTTAAGAAGGTAAATGGTTGAGCATGATAACATGATGAATTATATTGTGTAAGCCTTATAGAATCAATAAATTGATTTATCTTAATATCACGAATTGGTTATCAAGTTGAAAATGAGGTTGAATATTGATTTAGTAGAATCATTGATAAAAGTAATGATGATTATATGTTATAGCTTGGAAGAGAATATCGAAGTTGTAAATCAGATGGTTGAACGATTGAATTGTGGAATTATTGGCGGAGTGATGATTTTAGAATTTATTAATTTTGATTTCTTGATTTTGGAGTAGTTTCGAATGTGATAATATGGACATTTCAAGAGGTCAATGTTGAGATGGTTTTATTATATGACATTATATTGTCGAATATACGTGAAATAATAAGCGAACCTACACTTACGGTAAGGGTCTTAATATCAATATTGTGGTATACGATGGATAGTTGTGAAATCGAGTTATAACAAATGTATGACTTGTGCATGCATAATATTATTGAAATTGAGGTTGAATTCCGATATAATCTAATCATTGATATATTTAAATAAATGAGTGTCAAACATGTGATTATATGGTTTCGGTTATAACTTTGGAATAGGTCTTGAATAATAAGATCGACAATTGTATAAGTTCGGCATTTTGACATAAAATGTCTTGGAACATTTTTTGATAGTGGAAATTGGCCAAAACTTTTAAGTGGGTAAACCGCTAACCTAAAATTTGATTTGATAATACCTTTATAGATAATTCTATCATGGTATTATATTATACAGGCCATATGAAAATTGATTTGAAAACTGTGATTGATGTTTTGATAGTGAATGAAATTGGATATCAAGTTGGAATTATGAACAAGTGTCAATATGTTAAACCATTGATGGATTGGATAGGTGACTATTGATCATGTGATTTTATATCCTCGATGTTGACCTTGGAATAGGTCTTGAATGATGATATCGATATTTCATAATTTTCGTATCTTGATGGCTATATAGAAATGTGATATTTAAATATTCATAGATACTAAGAGGACTCATACTAACGATGGGGGTCCTAGTATTGATGATGAAATGTACAAGTGATTGTTATAGTCGATAATTATTGAGAAATGATATTGAATATTGAGGAACCACAGGGAATATTGAATTTACCTATTAGGTATGATCTGATTGAAATCAAAAGGATGGAAAGGAGGAATTAAAGAAAAATGTATAATGATATTAAGTTGGATATAGGTAATATATCGATGTGTTTTGAGAGTGAGAATTAAAGAAGGAATTGACTTATGCTTAGCACTATATTAAATGATATTGTATCGACACAATTCATAAGCATGATAGTAAATCGTTTTTAAAACTCAAGTTTTAATTGTATTGCCTTTCAAGTATATCTTGTTTATAACTTGAGATTTTGAAAGGATCTATTCATGTGATACTTATATGAATACTTTATATATTTGAATTGTTTTGAAAGAATTGAATATATAGTGTAAGTGTATGTATTTATATATGTAAATGATCTTAAATAAATGTGTTACATACTTTACACTATTTTCATAAGAAAAATGTAATGTTTAAATGTTTTATGAGACTGTAGGCACCCTAAGAGAGTTAAACTCAATAAAGCATAGTGGAAACCGCCTAATTGGAGATTACTTATTAGGCAGATATGCTTGTCCAACAATAGTTGTGGACAAGGCTCAATCACACCTAATCAATGGGGCTGAGAGAGATGAGGTCTATTGCCATAGATAGCGCCCTAGTTGGTTTTTAGGGGACGATGACATGATTTTCACTGCTAGCTACAGTGATTTAAGTCTTTATTGATAGAGCATTAGGGATTTAGCCTAGTCTCAAACCGATATGATATGAATTCTAGAGTACGATTTTATTTGATATAAACTCTAGACTTGATATGACTTTACAGTATATGAGAAATGTTTTTGAGACTTTTAGACCATGTTTTAGACATGCTCTAAAAGTGAATATGAAATGTTTTGATACATTACATGTTTTTCGAACATGATATGACATGCGGTGTGGAGTATAGTTTTATTTGATATGAACTCTAGACTTGATATGACTTTACAATATATGAGAAATATTTTTGAGACTGTACATGTTTTAGACATGCTCTAAATGTGAATATGAAATGTTTTGATATATTACATGTTTTTCCTTTTAAAACATGTCTTAAAAGTGCAAGTGATATGATTTGCAAATTGTACATTCTCTGACAATGTCTGAAAAGTAAATATGAAATGAATTGAGAATTTACATGTTTTGAACATGTTTTAAAAGTATATGTAATATGATTTGATAGTCATTTTATACAGTAAAGCTTGCATAAGTTTTACATGCTGAGTCATGACATAACAACATTTTATCTATATGATGTCATGATATTACACCGTACATGAACATATGATTTATATGAAGAGTATTATGACTTTACACTACCGGTAATCATGATTTTTCCATATGAAAAGCGATATGATTTGATATGATACAAGAGTATAATTATTAAATGTAAAGTAACCTGATATGATATATTGCATCTGAACATGGTGTTCACTTGAGATATGATATATTATGAGATTGATGTGAGTATGGATTAATAGTATATGATATTCAAATTATACACGATGCATTGTAGTATAAGGATAAGAGATTGAAAGTGATTAAGTTGAATTTATTTAAAGGTCTAAGTGATAGACAGATGACAGGAATTGAGATAATGAGGTGCTTCAAATTCCGGTACATCGATACTTGAAAATTCTGCTCACTTAAGGTCTTTAAGACATGACCTTGTTATAAATAAGAGATGTTATCAATTGAAATGGTGAATTGTAATTGCAAACTTGTAGGTTTTATATATTGCAATTAAGACAGTATAATTCTACGCCTGCATTTATATTAGTATATTACTGAGCCGTGGATTTGCTCACCCTCCTTAACTTCACATCTTTTCAGACTATTGGAGTTAAATTCTACCATGAGAGCTGTTGAGTGGACCTTCGGAGATGGTATCTAAACTTAATACTAGCCCCTTGTCTTCCGAACCTACTTTGTCGCTTTTGAGGTATACTCTCTTTATAAATCACTTGTTTACATGTAAGACTTTAAATTGATGCACAGTACATATTTAATTCAATGAGTCGGGATGTAACTTAGGATCGTGATAAATTATTATATAGGTTCATACAATCATCGAATGCTATTTGAGATGCGATTATGTTAGTTGACTGTTTGTTTAAGTTATCAATGCTAGAGTATAAAGAAAGGATCAGTGAAATTAGCATAGTGACTATACTAACACCGAATACAAACCGTAAAATGAAAAGGAAAACTTTAGTCCATAAATTTGTAAGATGAAAAAATATGAGTATCGAGTGAACGTCACGGCCTTCGGGTCGTGACAGTATCCGTTTCTTTTACTATGGTTAGCAAACCATTAGGAAATATAAATATTTTTCCAGCATATAGATTTCATTGTATCAAGCTGGCATACGACTCCTTTACTGAGCACGTTCTCGCTCACCCCTCTATTTCCACTGCACAGGTTATTGTATTTGGATAAGAGACATATCATCTATAGTTATCGGCTGCGATTTCGATTATCGAGTCAACAGTTTTACGATATTTGAGGTATTTTATTTTCTTTTATATATTCAAAAATTTTGTACAGTACTACTTTAATTTTAAGTAGAATATAGGGGATGTAATTATGATCAGGAATAATGTAATATTCACATTCTGATCTAGTAAGTTAAATAAAATTTTACTATTTATCACTGTAACTGTTTAAATTATTAAGGTATCGCAGACGGCCCAACCATCAAATATGTATAAAGTTAAGAGATTTATTGTATATTAAGACTGTTACACAAAAATATTACATAAGATATATTTGCCAAGAAGATTTTAAAGAGCTTGTCAACTAAAATAAGATTTTTAAGGAAATTAAAACCTATAGAATTAGCAAAGGAGTTTAATGAACATGAAAATTAAAACAAACACATTTTTTAAGACAAAATAACAGTTTACAAGGTAATCTTTTGAATTAATAGCCCATTTAAACTAATAGTAAAGATAGGTCCTAAGAATATTAATTTAAAGAAGTTTTATTGTACTTTTTAATATATTAAACAATAATATTTTTTTGTATTATGGAGGCTTAGCAGAGCAAATGAGTCAATTTATTTGTGAGCTATTCAAACTCGACTTGATGATTACTAAGTTTTAATCATTTATTTTCAAGTAGAGTTTTGTATATTAATATCTTAATCGAGCAATTCATGAGTCTGAGCTTTCTTTAATATATATTTTGAATATTTGATTGTTAATTTATCATTTTACTCTCATAATATACTGTTGAAAAGTGACTAATTGGCCTAATAAGTCGAGTTTAAACTTATTGGGTTAAGCTCAAACGGCTCAAGTATTTTGTCATATTGAGCTCAAGATTCAAAAAATAAGCACATACTTGATACTAGATCGTCTAGACTCGGTTCTATTACAGTTCTAAATGCATATGTTGAGATTCGAATTTCAGACGTATAAAACTCTCATACTTTAAAAATAAAAACAACTATTTAAGCTAACAATCAAAATCAAATTATAGTACTGTTAAAATAAAAGAAAACTTACCAAGGGAATCCAATCCTAAGAGCATATAAAGAATGTAGTGTTAGTATATCTCCACAATTATGGAAATAAATATTTGGTTGACCAATTCCGAATATGGTTCATAATTTCACGCTGAATCTCAACTCAATATTTGGCTATTAAAAGCACGATTTTATGATGTTTAAAACGTGATTTTATTTCCATAATTAGCATCCTCTCGTTAGTAATAAAAGAAGGCTCCTTCCGGTCCCCAAGTATGTTAATCTCAAACAAAGACACCATCTAGTGAGGTTTATGAGTGCTTGGAAGGCTTGGAAGTAACTCAAGCAAGCTCATCGATTTTCTGAGACTGGATAAAACTCAGACAGATAGCAAAGCAATGGCTGGAGGTTAGTTTCGATCCTTACAGTATTTTTCCACATACAGATTAAAGCATGTTTCATGTATGTTTAGAAGCATGTTTAGGCTTAATTTAATCTTACATTTAGCATCAGAGCGAGGTTGTAACATCTGTCTTGCTAGAGATATGTAGAGAGAAGTCATAAAAACCCATATTTTGAAGCTTTAACTCTCGAGTTCCTTGAAACCCATTTGGTTTTAATGCGATTTTGGAACAAAAAAAAAATTGATGCGTTGTTGCAAAGCTTTAGGGATGAAAAACACATAAAAAATGATAAAAAGGGGACAGAAACATGGTTTTTGAAACGGGTTGGGTCAAATGATTCGTTCTGCTGTAAAACATCTATTCGGGTAAAAGAGACAATGGGGTGCGTGCACTGCATGCGCCCGACAATGTGTTTGAGGCGTACAAGCAACCTGTGTTGCATGAAGTTCACATTAAAAATAATAATAATTTTAGCCCTTTTCTTTGGTCTTTTAGGCCATTCCCGGGTGAGCATTTTGGCTAGCCATTTGTTTGGACTTTTAATGATATTTGGGCTTTTCACATGATTGAGGATTTTAATATTGCTTAGGTCGTATGGTTAGGCCCTCTTTCTTGAGTTTGAGCTATTTGTTTATATTTAATTTTGGGCCAATATTTTGAATTTATATTTTGGGGCCAACTTGGATTAAATAAACATGGGCCAATGTTTGGTTTTATAGGTCCTGTATTCTTAATTTATATGGGACATTTTATTTTAGGCATTAAGGATTTATTTAATTTAGGTAATTAAAATTATTTAATTTAGGCCAAATAATTTTATTTTTGGGATTTTTGCATCAAATTTTCAATTCTGTAATTTTTCATAATTGTATGAATAATTAGATTATTTTCACAAAATTAACATAATTATGAAAACTTCTCGTTATTTGGATTTCGTGAGGATTTTTCATAAATGCTGTAATTTTTTATAAATGCTATAATTTTAAATTGAATAATTTTGTGAAAATTATCATAAAATTATGATTAAATTATGAAAATTTGATTGAATGTGTATATGTGCTCATTTTGAATATGTATAATTTTTGTTATTTTTATACTAAAAGCAAATGTAGCTAAGTTATTCATATTATTTGGAATTAAAGTTACCTTGTGTTAATTGCAATTTTTTAAATATGAATAAACTTATAATTTTGCCAATATGTCTAAGTGATTTATAATTTATTTAATTAGGGCTTAGCCACATCAACCTTAATTAAGTAAAATTATATTTGTAAAAAATCACATAATGGTATTAGACATAAATTGTAATTAGTTATAAAGGTTATAATAAATTTTATCCCACAAGAATTTTTATTTTAATTTCATAACTAATTAGGATAAAATATCAAATTAGTTTCTTAATTTACCCACAGGGATTAGGAAATGATATAATTTGATAGTTTTATCATTATGATATGAATCTATCAGAATTAGAACTTGAGCCCACATGCAAGTTTTATGTCTGAGATTCATTAATAAAATATGTTTACATTGGTAGACATAATTAAGTTTGCCTAAAAAATTCTAGATACATAAGCATGTGTTTTTCTTTAAGTAGTGTTTCCTCAAACTAGTATTTACCTAGAAGTTCCCAAACTAGATGGAGAGAACTGCAAGGTTTGGAAGGAGAGAGTTCTCCTCCAATTAGGGTGCATGGATATAGACTATGCTACAAGGAAAGACGAGCTCGTATTGACTGAGACCAGCACTCCTGCTCAAGTAGCTTTACGTGAACGCTGGGAGTGATCCAATCGCATTAGTGTCATGTATATTAAGACATAGATATCTGCTGGGATACGTGGTTCTGTCAAACAACATACCAATGTTAGGACCTTATTGAAGGCTATAGATGATCAGTTTGTCACTTCAGACAAAGCATTGGCCAGCACCCTGATAATAAAGTTCTCATCAATAAGGCTCACCAGTGTCAAAGAAGTGCGCGAGCACATAATGGCCATGAGAGATATAGCGGCCCAACTCAAGAAGCTAGAGGTGGACATGTCTGGATCTTTCCTTGTGCACTATATACTGAACACTCTACCAAAGCAGTACGGACCATTCAAGATATCCTATAACACACATAAGGATAAGTGGACCATCAATGAATTGATGACCATATGTGTTCAAGAGGAGGAAAGACTGCTTATGGAATCAGGTTAAAGTGCATTTTTTTCAAGCCAAGGAAAGAGCAAGGATCAAGCCAAGAATAAGGGAAAAGGGAAAATCCCTGCCCAAGCTGACATTAAGAAAGAGTCCAAGTGTTTCTTCAATAAAAAGAAGGGACACATGAAGAAGGACTGCTTCAAGCTTCAGCAGTGGCTCGTTAAGAAAGGTAATCCACTCTCATATGTTTGTTTTGAATCAAATATGGATGAGGACTCCTTCTCATTATGGCACCGATGATTAGGTCATATCTCCATAAATAGAATTAAGAGATTGGTAAATGACGGAATCCTTAGTACTCTCGATTTTACTGATTTCAACACTTGTGTGGATTGCATTAAGGATAAGCAAACCAACAAGTCTAAGAAAGGTGCTAATAGGAGTTCAACCATATTATAAATCATACATTCTGACATATGATGTCCAGACATTGATGTATATGGTCAGAAGTACTTCATCACCTTTATTGATGATTACTTGAGGTTTATGTATCTCTACATGCTTCATAACAAGAACGAAGTATTAGACGCCTTTAAAATCTTTAAGGCTGAAGTAGAGAAACAATGTGGAAAACCCATAAAAAGAGTAAGAACTGATAGAGGTGAGGAGTATTATGGTAGATACACTGAAGATGGACAAGCACCTGGACCATTTGCGAAGTTCTTTCAAGAAAATAGGATTGTTACCCAATATACCATGCTTGGTTCACTAGATTAGAATGGTGTTGCAGAAAGAAGGAACCGAACTTTGATGGAAATGGTGTGTAGTATGCTTAGCAGCTCGAAGTTGCCTAAGTCTTTGTGGATTGAAGCTCTTAAAACGGCAGTGTATATATTGAACCAGTTTCAACCAAGGCTGTTTCAAATACACCTTTCGAACTATTCAAAGGTTGGAAATTAAGTTTGCATCATATGCGCATTTGGGGATGCCCTTCTAAGATAAGAGTTTACAACGCACGGGAAAAGAAACTGGATCCTAGGACTATTAGTGGGTATTTCATTGGATATGCTGAACAGTCCAAAGGCTACAGATTCTATTGTCCATCTTATAGCACTAGAATTGTGGAATCAAGGAACGCCAAGTTTCTTGAAAATGACTTAGTTAGTGGGAGCGATTAATCTCAAAAACTAGTTTCTATGAGAGATCAGCCTTCTAACTCAAGTCAAGGATTGGTTATCATGAACAATGTCCCTTCAGTGCATCTGGACATTGAACAACCAATCATTGAAGATCCACAAGTAATTGATAACTTACCAGTAGACGAGGCTCTTTTAGATACACCAAAATTGAGTGAGCAACCAGTTGAACAACATAATCTTTCAGAGAATGTTGAACCAACATTAAGAAGGTCTACTAGGGAAAGGAAATCAGCTATTCCTAGTGATTACATTGTGTATCTACAAGAGTATGATTTCAATATTGGGCCCGTTAATGATCTAGAGACGTTTTCATAAGCCATGAACAACAAAGAATCAAAACTTTGGTTCGATGCTATGAATGATGAGATGGATTCAATGGCATCTAATAGAGTATGGGATCTTGTCGAGTTGCCTAATGGGACCAGGGCTATAGGCTATAAATGGGTCTTTAAGACCAAGACTGACTCACTAGGCAACATTAAGCATTATAAGGCAAGACTCGTAGCCAAAGGATTCACTCAAAAGGAGGGAATCGAGACCTTTTTTCTTGTATCTAAGAAAGATTCTCTCCGCATCATAATGGCGCTTGTTGCACATTTTGACTTAGAGTTGCAACAAATGGATGTGAAAACGGGATTTCTCAATGGTGATCTAAAGGTAGAGGTCTACATGAAACAACCTGATGGTTTTTCCTCTAGCAATGGTGAGCATTTGGTCTGTAAGCTTAAGAAATCCATATATGGGTTGAAACAAGCTTCCCGCCAATGGTATTTAAAATTCTATGAAGTCATCTCATCATTTGGTTTTGTTGAGAACATCATGGATCAGTGTATATACCAGAAGATCAGTGGGAGCAAGATTTGTTTCCTTGTGCTATATGTGGATGATATTCTGCTTGCAACCAATGATAAAAGGATGCTACATGAGGTGAAACAATTTCTTTTTGAGAACTTTGATATGAAGGATATGAGCGATGCATCTTATGTCATTGGCATTAAGATCCATAAAGACAGACATAGAGGTATATTAGGTCTGCACAAGAAGCCTATATCAATAAAGTCTTGGAAAGATTCAGAATGAAAGATTGTTCAACAAGCCTAGCTCCTATTGTGAAGGGTGACAGGTTCAATTTGAACCAGTGCCCGAAAAATGATCTTGAGTGGGAACAGATGAAGAACATTCCATATGCCTCAGCTGTTGGAAGCATTATGTATGCACAGGTCTGTACTAGGCCTGATATTGCTTTTGCTGTGGGAATGTTGGGTAGATATCAAAGTGACCCGAGGATGTACCACTAGAGAGCTGCGAAGAAGGTGCTTAGATATCTTCAAGGCACTAAGGATTACATGCTTATGTATAAATGGACCGATGAGTTGGAAGTGATTGGCTACTCAGACTCAAACTTTGCTAACTGTGTTGATACTCGGAAATCAACATCCGATTACATCTTCATGCTTACCGGTGGAGCTGTTTCATAGAAGAGTGCTAAGTAGACACTAACTACCACTTCTACTATGGAGGCCAAGTTCGTTTCCTATTTTGAGGCTACCTCACATGGTGTATGGCTTAAGAGTGTCATTGGTGGGCTTAGAGTTGTTGACTCCATATCTAAGCCATTGAGGATATATTGTGACAATTCAGCTATGGTATTCATGGCTAAGAACAATAAGAGTGAAAGTCGAAGTATGCATATCGACATTAAGTACTTAGCCATTAGAGAACGTGTTAGAGATAAAAGAGTGGTCATTGAACACGTTAGCACTGAATTGATGTTAGCTGATCCTTTGACTAAGGGCATGCCACTATTTAAATTTAAGGATCATGTAGAGAGAATGGGACTTGGTCCCACATTTTGATTGTAATTGAAACTCTTATTAATAATATGATGTTTCTCATTTTGATTTGTATACACTAAAGTTTTATTTGAGAAATATCCTTATTGTTCGGACCGAGAATAAACACAAGGTTTATTCATTAAGTAAAAGTGGGTTGATTTAGAAACATTTTATATTGTAATACATGGAAAATAATACTCACCATTTGAGGAACTGTCGCCATGATTCATGTGATTTTTTTCTTCTATAAGTGAAATATATAGACCAAGTGGGAGAATGTTAGTATATCTCCACAATTATGAACATAAATATTTGGTTGACCAATTCCGGATATGGTCTATAATTTCACGCTGAATCTGAACTCAATATTTGGCTATTAAAAGCACGATTTTATTATGGTTAAAAAGTGATTTTATTGCCATAATTAGCATGCTCTCGTTAGTAATAAAAGAGGACTCCTTTCGGTCCCCAAGTACGTTAATCTCAGACAAAGACACAATCTAGTGAGGTTTATGAGTGCTTGGAAGGCTTGGAGGAAACTCAAGCAAGCTCGTCAATTTTCTGAGACTGGATAAAAATCAGACAGATAGCAAAGCAATGGCTAGAGGTTAGTTTCGATCCATACAGTATTTTTCTGCATACCGATTAAAGCATTTTTCATGTATGTTTAGAAGCATGTTTAGGCTTAATTTAACCTAACATGTAGAACAGCCAAATCACAAGGAGCAAAAATATTAAGGAAAATACTATATATGGATATATTCTACAGTAGGTAAGGAATCATACAGATCATATATATTCTATAGCCAGCCAAATATTTATTGTACATTCCAAATATAATCAGGCAATAGAAGTTTATTAGGGTATAAATATGCAGCTGACTGTTTTCCTATCTTACAAATATATTCAGGTTGTTTGAATATACCTTTATAATTAATCTGTACTACTGAGATTTTTAGTCATGGAGGGGAGAAAAAGTGCGAGTCACAAAACTATGATTGTAATGGTGATGATGATTCTTTTCTTTGCAGGGCTAACAATTGCAGAGTTAAACAAACAGTGCTATAATGAGTGCTTGACCGGTTGCGATCTTCCACCGCCACGAGAACGATATTGCGTCCGAGAGTGCTTCAAAAAATGTTCTCACAGCGACGCTACGCACGACAGTGGAAAGGTGTTTGTGTGACTGCTTTAAATAAACATCGATTTTTATCAATGAATAAATAGATGTAGAATCTGACTAGTATTGCCATGTATTCTACTCAACAACTGTGCTCCCAATAAAAAATGCAACTGGATTGGAATTTATACTACAAATTGACAATCACTCCTTATGCTTTCGATAAATTATCTAATACAATGTTTATCTTGACATTTTAAATTTGAATGATAACCTATTTTAAAGTTGCTATGGTAATTTTAGGTCGATGACAATATGATTTGCAGGAAATTTGGCAGGTGAAACTATTGAATTTGTTTTTTTTTTTAAATTAACTATTGAATTTGTTAAAGAAAGATAAACATTGATTCCGAAATGTATTCCGATATTAAGGCAATGAGTTTATTAAAAAGAAATTTAAGAAAATGAGAGTTATTGAGTAAGATATGTTTCCTTGAATCTTTATATTACACCTTTTACATCTTTACATATAATTGATAAAGTATAATTTGGATATAATGCATGCAATTTGACCTTTTGACAAGATTTAGGATTAGTTTGGATAGACGATGAGAATGGTTTCAAAGAGATTGAAAATAAAAAAAAACCCTTAAAATATTTTTTTAATAAAATAAGAAAAAAAATTTAAAATTAGGGATAAAAATGTAATTTTACTGTCATTTTTTGTCTTTTTACTAAAAAGTAAAACGTGCCATGGCTCACCGAACCGCATCAGTGAGCCAAACTGACTCTTAGTCAAAGCACATGACATTTCTTGAAGTTGTGTGAATCATATTCTTTTTGTAGATCTCATGAGTTTGGATTATAAAATATAGGACCTAACCAAAATCTATTTAAACAATTGAATAAATTAATAAATAATAAAAACAACATGATAATTTACTTGTGAAAATTCGATGGACAATAATGAAATAATAACATGATTCATAATCTCTTTAGTATCTTTTTTATCAACTCTTTGGCTTTCTTTATCCTTGATGACAATTTTCTTTTTCAATTAATAACCACAACAGAATCCGTCAGTGCCATGTATTATGTTATAATAAAGATAGAAGAAAACCATCAAACATGTTATCAATCCACGATAATCTTTAATACCAAAAGATAAAAATAAAAATCGAAGATCAACAACTCTACTCTTAATAAAATGCAAGCGGGACTGAGTTTAAATCACAAAAATAAAAATAAAAATCTTAAGATTCCGATTAGGATGGAAAAGTTCCTTTTTAGTTAAGGGTGGATAAGTATAATATTTTAGGTATTTAAGAGTACCCAAGCAATCATAAGGTAGGGTTACATGTAAATTGTTAAGTTTGGTGAACAATTCACACCACAAAAAACGTTACTTTCGTTATTAAAAGCATCGCTGACAATTCTTTAACCACCAATTAGGCGAATGTCAGTAAAAGTTTTTCTGTAGTTAGACACTTCACTGCCAGGATAGGGTCTATATTCTCCATCCCTCTAAGAATGTGTTTGGATGGAGAATTTTAAAACTTTGAAGCATTTTAAATTTTATCATTTTAAAATGTTAGACTTTATAATTATCTTGTTTGGATGAATATTTTTAAGAAGGAATTTTTAAATACTAGAATTTGATGAAATCAGAAAATAATTATAAAAGAAAAATAATGATATGATATATTAGAAAAAGAAAAATATGAAATGAAATAGAAAAATTATCCTATATACTGTCAGTGGAGTTTTTTAACTTCACAAGCAGGATTAGGATGATGACATGTGTCCCATTTTATTTATTTTTTATTTCCTTAATATTTTTAAAGAACACATGTCATCATCTCAACCCTGCTTGTGGAGTTAAAAAACTCCACTTACAGTGGATAGAATAATAATCCAATAAAATATACAATATGGGTATCATTATATTCATAAAAATATATAGATATTATTGATAATATAAAAAAGTAAAAATATATATTATTTTAAAAAATAATATGTTTTTGTTTTTAATTTTATATTAAATAGTGGGCCATATTTAAAAAAGAAAAGAAGATTAGGAGGAATTTTGAAATCCACCTAATCTCTTTATTTGAATTTTCAATAAGAAAACTAAGCATCTCAAATTCCATCATAAAATTCCTCAAGAATGCCTTTAGATGGAGAATTTTGAAGTTTTGAAGCATTTTAAAATTAAGTCATTTCAAAATTTATCCTTTTAAAATGCTAGCATTTATAATTATCTTGTTTGGATAAATGTTTTTAAGAAGGAATTTTTAAATACTAGAATCTATAAATATATATATATATATATATATATATATGACAACAACATTAAAAGCATTAGTAACTAATTAAACAAATAAATAACAACAAAGTATATATATACACAAATAAATAAATACAAATATATGAAATAAATAAATAAATAAATATATATATATATATATACACACACAACTAGCTTTGCCAAACTCAAATAAAAATTTACAGAAATAATTATATGCAAACAAACACAAATAAATATATACAAATAAATAAATATATACACACAACTAATTAAAAATATATACAAATAAATAAATATATTAAAACTATTAATACAACAATATATACATTTATGCAAAGAAAAAAATAATATATATAACAATGTGTGTATCTCACATTAAACAAATTAATAATACTAATTCCATCAATATATTAATGTCATGTAATTAGATACACTAAAACAACAATAAATTTTCATAATTAATAACATTATAACCAAATTAAATCTACATAAATAAATTTATATATTTAAAAGCCAACAAAAATAAATTGATGACATTTAATGTGAAAACCGTAATTTTTAGCTAAATGTGTACCTCTTATGTAATTTAGTGACACAAAGAAATAATGTACTTATGAGATTTCAAGTATAAGATTATGGCACGTACTCATAGAAGTCAAGTATCCGAGATTAATGTGAAATATACGATAAAACGATATATGAAGTGCACACTAAATGAGCACAAAAGAAGTTATAATTTTATGATCGAAAAGGGTTACGTGTGTACGTAAGTCAAACTAAACGCACGTAACATGTATGCATGCAAACATACATGCATGCATGTATACATATAAACATACGCAAATAATAATAAAAAAAAAATTAATGTACATATATACACATAAGTATAGATATATGTACATCCAAATAAATGTAAATGTATAAGTGTAAAAAGGAAAATACAAGTATATATTATATAGAATACAATTACATAAATGGAAGAAATATATCTGTGGGTTAGATATATATATATATATATATATATATATATGAAAATAAATAAATCATATAATATAATAAAACAAAGTAAAGTAAAATAAATATATATATATATATATATATTATAGATCACAAAAAAAAATATATAGTATACGGGATTGGGTGGGAAAAATCTCACCCGAATGGCAGAGCACTCAAATCCAACAGCCAATCTACACTTAAAAGAACAATAAATTAAGATGAAAAGAAAACCTAAAAAAATAACAAATGTGCTAAGCTTTTCTTTCTCTCATTTCTTTCCCCCGTTCCCCTGTACATGTCCTAAACTTCCTTGCCTCTTTCCATCGTGGTCTCTTCCCTTCACCGCCATCTTGCCACCATTTGTTGGGCTAGCCGAATACAACCATGACAAAGGCTGCTGCCAGGTACAAGCCTTCGAAACCAAGGCTAAGGATGCAGCAAAAGAGGAGGCTCAAAGAAACATCTGTTGAGGGCTGAACCGAGGGTTGAAACGTGGACTGGTTCAGACGAGAGGGAGAGGGCTAAACGTGGACAGCTTATGGAGCTGTGTTGGAAAGAAATGGTTTTGAAGAGGGATTATAGGCTGCCACAAGAAGGAAGAACAAGGCTGAGGAGGAAGCTTAAATCTTGACTGATCTGTGGACATTTTAAGGACTGGAAGCAGAAATTTCTATGGCTGGTTTGGATACTAAACCAGAACACAAGAAGAGGGCTGTTTCGCGTGGGAACAAGGGCTGCCGTGGGTGGTGTTTTACACCAAAAGCTACCGAGATTCACTAAGGTAAAAGAATAGAAGAGAAAAAAAAAGTAAAAAGAAGGAAAACAAATTGCAAGAAAAGAAATATATATATATATATATATATATATGGAAATGAGAAAAATAGATTTAAGAATTTTAATATGTTAAGTGTTAAATATATATATATATATATATATATTTATATATGGAAATGAGAAAAATAGATTTAATAATTTTATTATGTTAGTGTTAAAAATATATATGTATATATATATATATATATATATTGCTACTTGAAAACAAGGTAAGAGACAAAGAAAAGAAAAGAAAGGAAATAAAAAGGAAAGGAATAGAAAAAGGATTAGAAAGGAAAGATATATATGTGTGTATATATATATATATATATATATATATATATATATATATATATATATATATATATATATAGGGGTGTGTGTCTGTGTGGAAGCATAACGCATGTATATATATAGAAAGAGATACGAAGATGAGATAAATTCGACTTGAGAATCCGAGTTAAATTAATGTTAAGTGTGCATATATACACATATATGAATATCAATATATATATATATATATGCGTGTTAAAGTTCGAAATTTGATTTTTCAAGTACATAAGATTGGGTTAGACTTTATTAAGTCGAAATTCCTTGTGAATATGTAGTGCGCCAAGAGGACGATGGACACGGTCTAGCTAACCACGGGACAAGATCAAGCTAAGCTCGCACTAGGTAAGACGTTTATATAACGTAGAAGTAGGATTATCTTGTATAGGATTGAATCTTACAAAAGAATGAGTGAATACCTAGAGATTGAATATAACGAAATGAAAACTAGGTATGATATTCAACTTGATAAAGTACCAAAGTGGTGAAATATTGATCGGAAGTGAATCGATATGGTATAGGCTCATAGATATCATGAGATGAAATGAAATGCATTCATGCAATGCACGAACATGCCATTTTACAGTTTTTAATTCACTTCCTTGAATTTCATTGCCATCAAGCATGACTTATTACTATACATGAAAAACCGAAATGATTTATTCTTATCATGTTTACAAGAATACTTTGGATGCTTGAATGGCTTTGAAAAGAATGAAATGATAGTTTTCACATATGTACGTATACACATGTAAATGATCTTCAGAAAAACATTACATACATTAAACTATTTTTAATCGAAAGATTGAATTGCTTTATGAGACTATAGGCACCCTAAGAGAATTAAATTCAATAAAGCATAGTGGAAGCCGCCTAATTGGAGATTACTCATTAGGCATAGATGCTTGTCCGACAATAATCATGGACAGGTCTCAGTCTCGCCTGATCAGTGGGGCTGAGAGACATGAGGTCTATGGCCATAGATAGCGTCCTAATGGTTTCCAAGGGATGATGATATGATTCTTCACTACTAGCTACAGTGAACTAAGTCTTTATTGATAGAGAAATAAGGATCCAGCCTAGTCTCAATTGATATGAAATGAAGTTTAGAGTATACCTTTAAAATGAAAATGAACTCTAAACTCGATATTGATTTACAGCATATGAAACGAATTTTGATGCTATATGTGATATGAAATATACTTTCAAAGTATATATAATATAAAACGTACTTCAAAGAAATATATGTGATATGAAATGTATTTCAAAAAGTATATGTGATATGAAATGTGCTTCAAAAAGCATATGTGATATGAAATGTATTTCAAAAAAATATATGTGATATGAAACATGTTTCAAAAAGCATACTTGACATGAAATGAAAAAGCTTGCATATTTCAAGCATGTCTTAAAAGAATACATGAAATGTATTGATATTTTACATGTCTTGAACTTGTTTAAAAGAATATGTATTACATGTTTTATGACTGTAACTACTTTGTTCATAATTACACGTCAAAGGTTATATCATGGTTTCATAACTTAGACATTTCATGACATGTTGAAGCATAGATGAACTGAATCTGAGAACATGACAGGTATATGATCGCATGATGAATAAGAGAATGACTAATAGTAAATTTTCCTCACATGACATCATGCATGGCATATAGAACAGTATAATTCTAACTCTGCACTTATATAAATGACTTACTGAGCCTTGCTCATTAAACGCTATTTAAACTTTTCAAATTGAGCACGGAGTTGGGGGAGTATTTCGGAGCCTTCCGAATAGTCCCGAGCCTGAAATATAGTCCCAACTCTCCAAAGAGAATTTTTTTGTGAACATTTGGTATGCACACTTTCCTTTTGTATCTATTACAAATTCAGGCTGTTTTTGATTCAGTACTTAGATGGGATGTAATCTGATATAGAGAGTGGCATCTAGACTAGCAATGATGAATTATGGAATGTTGATTTTGCATGAGTGTGAATATGATTGAATAGTATGAGTAAGTGACCAAGTAGGAAAATGTAAACCGTAAGATATAATGTCATGAATTGGAAATTGAACTTGGTCATAGGAATGCTAGAATATAATCAACTGCTATTCTAGGAAGTATGAGCTGGATATTTCTTGTACTTTTTATGCAAGAAAATAACCTGGGTAAAGTGATAAAAATAGGCGAAGAAAATAACCTGGGTAAAGTGATAAAAATAGGCGAGGGAGTTAACGTCCCGAAACAAAAATTCACTACATTGCACTTAGACAAAATAAGTATAGGAAATCGAAAAAAAAAATTAGCGCTAATTTCTACGCATCCGTACAAGTAAAAGGCATTGTCGCGGCCTTCGGGTCGTAACAGATTTATTGGTATCAGAACCGAGATTGTCTAGTGCATGTCAGTGTCGAAGAGTTAGAATAGTTTACATCCCATAGTACTGTCATTGCCTGATTGTATATTGCTCAATAGTGCTCAATAAGTGCAGAAAAATTGTTCTAAATGCATTGTTGTAATATTGAATACAGAGAAAGATATGAGGAAAGGACGGGGATGGGGATGAACCTCACGTGCGAGGCAAGCTCAATCACCTCCAATGTTACCACCTCCAAGTCCGAACACTCGATTCGCACGCTTGGAGCAAATTGTGCCCGGGTTAGTGGCCTTGGTAGAGCGGCAAAATGCCAGGAGTCAAGATCAACAACAGACTCCACTCGTACAAGAACCGGCACAGCTCGCTCCACCACCCCCACCACTTAGTCAACAGTCACCGACTCTGCAATCACAGACTGCACCACCACCGCCTCCACCTACACAGATAGTAGCACCCACATCATCAGCTACTAATGTGAGGCAAAATGTGGAACAGTTTAAACAATTCCAGAAGATGAACCCTCCAGTGTTTAAGGGGGCAATGGACACTGAAGCAGCCGAGACATGGCTGATAAAGAGAGAGAAGGCCTTTGAGATTATGGGATGCAGCTCAAAGGATAGGGTGAATTTAGCCGCATATATGTTTGAGGGAGAGGCCGAACACTGGTGGAGAGCAGCCAAGATCGTGCTACAGAGCAGGAACTCTACCATTACATGGGAGGCATTCCTCGAGGCCTTTAACAGTCATTTCCCTGAGAGTGCCCGTGAAAAGAAACAAGAAGAGTTTCTCAGCTTGGTTCAGGGTTCCATGACAGTGGACCAGTATGTGGCGCAGTTCACCACATTGTCTCGCTATGAGCCACATATAGTGAATGATGAGGTGAGAAAGGCCAAGAAGTTCATTAATGGGTTGAGGCCAGTGATTCGAGGTAGACTCTCAGCTCTTCGTATCGTGTCCTATGCCGATGCTATCCAGAGGGCTCAGTTTGTGGAGCAGGACTTGGAAAAGACACAGAGCCAGTATGATAGCCGAAACAAAGGAAAGGGTAAGAGGACCGATACTAGAAGGCCCGAGCAGAATAGGTCCTAGCATAAGAGGCCGAAGTATGAAGCACCTCACACTAAGGCTTCTAAGCCTAAGACAGCTCAGATTTGTCTGAGGTGTGATAGAGATCATGGCACCAGGCCATGTTTTATGAACATAGGAGCTTGCTTCAAGTCTGGCAAGATTGGACATCGCTTTAAGGACTGTCCCACAATCAAGGCTCCTGAGAGGCGACCCGAGACCAGAAGCACTGATAAGCAAAAGCCCACAGATAAGGGCAAGAAACCGGTGGCACAAGGCCGAGTATTTGCTTTGGAACAAGAGACTGCTGATGCCTCCGGATCCGTCATCAAGGGTAAGCTCTTAATTAATGATTCAGAAGCTTTTGTACTTATTGATTCTGGCTCCACGCATTCATTCATATCACCTGCATATGCTAGGAAGCTAGAGTTAGAGCTTGAACCCTTAGGCCAATTATTACAAGTTAGTACACCATTGAAAGAATCTCAAATGACAGACTTAATATGTAAAGGATGTAAAGTGAAGGTGGGAGATAAACATTTAGTAGCAAACTTGATATTGTTGAACATGTATGATTTTGATGTAATACTAGGCATAGATTGGTTAGCTAACCATCATGCTAGTTTGACTGCTATAAGAAAGTAGTGATCTTCTCCCTACCTGAAAAGTTTGTACTAAACTTTGACAAGATGAAATGAAAAAGCTTTTTCTTTTAATACTGTACTAACACGAAATGAATCTTTGTTGTAAAGGCTATCTCGTTTTTGTCGAAGATGCCAATAAGAGCCATCCGGAACTCTCGGACATCTCCGTGGTTAAAGACTTCCCTGATGTATTTCCGGATGAGCTACCGGGGCTACCTCTGGAAAGAGAGACGGAGTTCGCTATAGAGCTACTCCCAGACACTCAACCAATATCGAAGCCTCCGTATCGAACGGCCTTGGTCGAGTTAGAGGAATTGAAGAAGCAGTTGCAAGAGCTGTTGGATAAGGGGTTTGTAAGACCAAGTGTGTCACCTTAGGGGGCTCCGGTATTGTTTGTTAAGAAGAAGGATGACAGTTTAAGACTGTGTATCGATTATAGGCAGTTGAATCAAGTGACGATTAAGAACAGATATCCACTGCCTAGGATTGATGATTTATTGGACCAATTGAAGGGTGCTCAGATATTTTCCAAGATTGATTTGAGATCTGGGTATCATCAGTTGAGGATTAGAGGTGAGGATGTATAGAAAACAGCCTTTAGGACGATATATGGTCACTACGAGTTTTTGGTCATGCCATTCGGATTGACCAATGCCCCTGCGGCCTTCATGGGCTTGATGAATGAAGTGTTTAAGCCTTCTTGGACAAATTTGTCATAATGTTCATGGATGATATCTTGGTGTATTCTCGATCTCAGAAGGAGCACAAGCACTATCTTCGCATTGTTCTTTAGACCCTCCGTGAGAAAGAACTTTATGCGAAGCTCAGCAAATATGAATGTTGGCTAGAACAGATTAGTTTTCTGTGGCATGTGGTATCAAAGGATGGAGTAGCAGTAGACCAAGCGAAGATAGAGGTTGTGATTAATTGGGAGAAGCCTAAGATGGTGACCGAGATTCGTAGTTTTCTAGGGCTAGCGGGATATTATCAGAGATTTGTCGAGGGATTTTATAAGCTAGCAAGACCTTTGACTCGTCTCATGCGCAAGGATGTCAAGTTTGAGTGGAATGATGCGTGTGAGCACAGTTTCTTGGAGTTGAAACATCGATTGACTACAGCACCCGTCCTCACCATTCATAGTGGTTCTGGGGGATTTGCTATATATAGTGATGCTTCACACCAAGGTCTGGGGTGCGTATTGATGCAAAATTGAAAAGTGGTGGCTTATGGTTCTAGACAGCTAAAGAACCATGAGAGGAATTACCCCATCCATGACCTAGAGTTAGCGACAGTGGTGTTTGCACTAAAGATATGGCATCATTATTTGTATGGAGAAAAGTTTCAGATTTACACAGATCACAAGAGTCTGAAGTATCTCTTCTCACAAAAAGAGTTGAACATGAGACAGAGAAGGTGGATGGAGTTACTTAAGGACTATGATTGTGAGATTTTCTACCATCCAGGTAAGGCTAATAAGGTGGCTGATGCATTGAGTAGAAAGAGCATGGGCATAGTCAACTACATGATGGTTAGAGAGTGGGAATTGATAGAGCAATTTTCGGAGATGAATTTGAATCTAGAGCCTACAGGTGAATGTCTGATGTCTAGTTTGAGGATAGAGCCTAGTATTATAGAACAGATTAGACAGGCTCAAAGTGAGGACCTAAAGTTGATTGAAGTTATTGATTTGATACGAAGAATCAGAATACGAAATTTACAGTGATGGTTTATTGAGGTTCAATGGTAGTATATGTGTTCCAAACAATGAAGCCTTGAAGAGACAGATCATGGAAGAGGCACATAGTTCTAAGTACACGATGTATCCGGGTAATACGAAGATGTACCAGAACTTACGCAAAGTGTACTGGTGGTAAGGTATGAAGAAAGACATAGCAACTTTTGTGTCTAAGTGCTTAGTATGCCAACAAGTTAAGGTGGAGCATCAGAAGCCGGCAGGATTGCTCACTCCTTTGTTTGTGCCAACTTGGAAATGGGAGCACGTAACCATGGACTTTATCATAGGACTTCCTAGGACCCGAAGAAACCATGATGCCATTTGGGTGATTGTCGACAGATTGACTAAGTCGGCACACTTTTTGGCTATGAAAGCCACAGATTCACCCAGTGCCCTTACAGAATTGTATGTCAGGGAGATCGTAAGATTACATGGAGTCCTTGTGAGCATAGTGTTAGATAGAGATTCTCGATTTACTTCTCGTTTCTAGGAACATTTCCAGGATGCTTTGGGAACTAAATTGAGTTTCAGCATTGCTTTCCATCCTCAAACTGATGGGTAATCTGAGAGAACAATTCAAACCCTTGAGGATATGTTGAAAGCATGTGTCATGGATTTTCAAGGTTCATAGGATGATCATTTGGCACTAGCTGAATTTGCATATAACAATAGTTTTCACTCCAGCATTGGGATGGCACCGTATGAGGCATTGTATGGACGTACATGTAGATCCCCGATAGGCTGGGAAGAAGTGGGTGAAAGGAAGATATTTGCTCCCAAACTTGTAAAAAGGGCTTCAGAAAGTGTTAGATTGATATGTGATCGGTTGCGAACAGTTCAGAGTAGACAGAAGAGCTATGCCGATAATTGGAGGAGACACTTGGAGTTTCAGGTTGGAGATAAGGTGTTTTTAAAGATCTCTCCATCCAAAGACATAATGAGGTTTGGTAAAAAAGGAAAGTTGAGTCCTCGTTACATTGGTCCGTTTGAGATATTAGACAGAGTGGGTGATGTGGCATACTGACTAGCACTACCACCAGAGCTATCAAGTGTGCACAACGTCTTTCACTTGTCTATGCTCAGGAAATACCATTGGATCCCTCCCATGTGATTGACTATGAACCTTTGGAGATTAGAGAGGACCTAAGTTATGTTGAGAGACCGCTTCGAATTTTGGATCGAAAGGATAAGGTGCTACAGTCCAAGACAATTCCCTTGGTAAAAGTGCTTTAGTAACACCACAGCTCAGAAGAAGCTACATGGGAGTTGGAGAGTCTAATGAAAGAGAAGTACCCTCACTTGTTCTAGGATAACTACTAGCAATTTGGAGGACCAAATTTATAAGGCGGGGAGGATGTGAGAACCGTAATTTTTAGCTAAATGTGTACCTCATATGTAATTTAGTGACACAAAGAAATAATGTACTTATGAGATTTCAAGTATAAGATTATGGTACGTACTCATAGAAGTCAAGTATCCGAGATTAATGTGAAATATACAATAAAACGATATATGAAGTGCACACTAAATGAGTACGAAAGAAGTTATAATTTTATGATCGAAAAGGGTTACGTGTGTACGTAAGTCAAACTAAAAGCATGTAACGTGTATGCATGCAAACGTACATGCATGTATGTATACATATAAACATACGCAAATAATAATAAGAAGAAAATAAATTAATGTACATATATACACATAAGTATAGATATATGTACACCCAAATAAACGTAAATGCATAAGTGTAAAAAGGAAAATATACAAGTATATATTATATAGAATACAATTACATAAATGAAAGAAATATATATGTGGGTTAGATATATATATATATATATATATATATATGAAAATAAATAAATCATATAATATAATAAAACAAAGTATAGTGAAATAAATATATATTATAGATCACAAATATATATATATAGTATACGGGATTGGCGAGAAAAATCCCACCCAAAATCTGAATTGCTCTGCCCAAATCCAACAGCCAATCTACACTTAAAAGAACAATAAAATAAGATGAAAAGAAAACCTAAAAAAATAACAAATGTGCTCAACTTTTCTTTCTCTCATTTCTTTCCCTCGTTCCTCTGTACATGTCCTAAACTTCCTTGCCTCTTTCCGTCGTGGTCTCTTCCCTTCACCGCCATCTTGCCACCATTTGTTGGGCTAGCCGAATACAACCACGACAAAGGCTGCTGCCAGGTACAAGCCTTCGAAACCAAGGCTAAGGATGCAGCAAAAGAGGAGGCTCAAAGAAACATCTGTTGAGGGCTGAACCTAGGGTTAAAACGTGGACTGGTTCAGACGAGAGGGAGAGGGCTAAACGTGGACAGCTTATGGAGCTGTGTTTGAAGCTGGAAAGAAATGGTTTTGAAGAGGGATTATAGGCTGCCACAATAAGGAAGAACAAGGCTAAGGAGGAAGCTTAAATCTTGATTGATCTGTGGACATTTTAAGGACTGGAAGCAGAAATTTCTGTGGCTGGTTTGGATACTGAACCAGAACACAAGAAGAGGACTATTTCACGTGGGAACAAGGGCTGTCGTGGGTGGTGTTTTACACCAAAAGCTGCCAAGATTCACTAAGGTAAAAGAATAAAAGAGAAAAAGAAAAGTAAAAAGAAGGAAAAGAAATTGCAAGAAAAGAAAAATATATATATTTTTATATATGGAAATGAGAAAAATAGATTTAAGAATTTTAATATGTTAAGTGTTAAAGATATATATATTTTTATATATGGAAATGAGAAAAATAGATTTAATAATTTTATTATGTTAGTGTTAAAAATATATATGTATATATATAGATATATACATATATATATATATATATTGCTACTTGAAAACAAGGTAAGAGACAAAGAAAAGAAAAGAAAAGAAAGGAAATAAAAAGGAAAGGAAAAGAAAAAGGATTAGAAAGGAAAGAGACATATATATATATATATATATATATATATATATATATATATATAGGGGTGTGTGTGTGTCTGGAAGCATAACGCATGTATATATATAGAAAGAGATACGAAGATGAGATAAATTCGACTTGAGAATCCGAGTTAAATTAATGTTAAGTGTGCATATATACACATATATGAATATCAATATATATATGCGTGTTAAAGTTAGAAATTTGATTTTTCAAGTACATAAGATTGGGCTAGACTTTGTTAAGTCGAAATTCCTTGTGAATGTGTAGTGCGCCAAGAGGACGATGGACACGGCCTAGCTAACCACGGGACAAGATCAAGCTAAGCTCGCACTAGGTAAGACGTTTATATAACGTAAAAGTAGGATTATCCTGTATAGGATTGAATCTTACAAACGAATGAGTGAATACCTGGAGATTGAATATGACGAAATGAAAACTAGGCATAATATTCAACTTAATAAAGTACCAAAGTGGTGAAATATTGACCGGAAGTGAATCAATATGGTATAGGCTCATAGATATCATGAGATGAAATGAAAAGCATTCATGCAATGCATGAGCATGCCATTTTACAGTTTTTAATTCACTTCCTTGAATTTTATTGCCATCAAGCATGACTTATTACTATATATGAAAAACCGAAATGATTTATTCTTATCATGTTTACAAGAATACTTTGGATGCTTGAATGGCTTTGAAAAGAATGAAATGATAGTTTTCACATATGTACGTATATACATGTAAATGATCTTCAAAAAAACATTACGTACATTAAACTATTTTTATACGAAAGATTGAATTGCTTTATGAGACTATAGGCACCCTAAAAGAATTAAATTCAATAAAGCATAGTGGAAGCCACCTAATTGGAGATAACTCATTAGGTATTGTAGACACCTTATTTTGTCCGGAGTCTTAATTTAAAAAAAATAATTCATTGGATTATGTGGCATTATATTTTAATTTAACAATTTAGAATTAAGCTAGAATTAAATTAGAATTTTTAGATTTAGAATTAACATTAATTAGTAAATTAAAGTTAAAATAGGATTTAGGAATGATAAATAAAAAAAGAAGAAGAAATAAGAAGAGAAAATAAAATTAATTTTAAGATAGGATAATTAGATTTTTTAAGATAATTATTTAGACTAATATTAAAGTTGATAGAGTTAGATTAGGATTAGCATAAGAATTAAATAGATAAAATTTTAAAAAATAAGAGATAACTAATAGGATAGGTTTAGTTGTATTAGGACTCTAATAAGTTTATGACTATAAAAAGGAGGCAAACCCCATAACTTGGGACAACAATTCTCAGAGAAAGAAATTGATAGAAAAAAGCAGTCTGCATCAAACAAATTTCAAAAAAAAGGAAAATATACAAGGCAGACAAGCAACAGCAGCATCCACGGCAAGCACCAGATGCAGGCGACAACAATCTGACGACACCTGAGGAAGGTCGCACACCGGAGAAGGTGGGATAGCATCGGGCTTTCTGCGTTTCTTTGGTAGGAACGAGGGCGAAGCAGTGTCGAGTTGTGGCTAGCAACATACGGTTGCTAGAAGTGTTGCTTATTGCGCATCAAATCCAAGAGTAACCCACATCAACAAATCATCAAAGTCCAAACTAATTTGCTTTTGTAAGTCTGAGTGCCCATTACCAAGGTAAGCTTTCTTACTTTATTTCTCTGTTGTCATATTCTCGTTATTAATTATGTACTTGATAGTGTAGGTTGCTTTTCTTTATAATAAAGAGATTAAAAAATAATAATGAAATATAGGAGTATATAAGATTAATAAAAAATAATAATAAATAACAAAAATCAAGAGAATAAGTAAAATTTCAAAGTTAAGTAAATAAGTAACAATATGTACAAGTAAGAAATAAAAGATAATTAAAAAGGTAAATAATAAATGAATAAAATAAATAAAATTAGGGAATTTATATTAAGATTAATAAATTATGGTATAATAAATTTATGAGAATTGGTTAAGCTTTCCCGATGATGGAATCTTCGATGCGATTATGAACGAGTAACACTTGAGGAATTCCTAGGTAAGAGAATTCTTTTTAGTCTATCCAGAATGATGGAAGATTTAAAAGGTATTTTCAAAAAATGAAGGTTAAACTTTATTCTCCAAATAATTAAAATAAAATAACAAATAAAAATCATAATTGTAACAAAAAAATAATAATAAACATAATAGTAAAATTTTTAGGATAATAATAAATAAAAACATAAATTATACAATTAAATCCGATGATGGAATCTTTGAGGTGATTACGAATGAGTAACACTCGAAGAATTCTTAGATGAGAAGATCCTTCTAAGTTTATCCAGAACGATGGAAGACTTGGAAGGCATTTTCAAAATAAACAAATGATAAATAAAGATAAAAACATAATAAATAATAAAATTTACATTCTAATAAAGATAAAATAATACATAATAAATAAAGTTAATAAATAATAATAATTTCAATGATGGAATCCTTAAGGTGATTGCGAATGAGTAACACTTGAGGAATTCTTAGGTGAGAGAGCTCTCCTAAGTTTATCCAGAACGATGAAAAATTTAGGAGATATTCTTAATATTAAATACCAAAAATCCAAAAAATATTAAAAATATATATAAAATAATATATAAAATAAATAAATAAAAGTAATAAAATAATTAAATAAAAATAAATTAAGGAATAATAAAATTCTAAAATACTTCCGACGAGAGAGCCTCTTCAAGGGAGTCGAATGGTACCCCTTGAATACTCTTGAGGTGAGAAGAGTCTTTTATGAGTTCATCCAGAATGATGGAGGATTTTTAAAAGAATTTTCAATATTTAAACAAAAAAATTAAAAGACCACATAATTAAGACTAAGTTAAAATAACACAAGATTAAAATGGTATCAATATTGGGCGTTGTGGGAGTGCTATAACCTTTCATACACGTAAATGAACTCCCGAACCCAAAATTTAAAATATAGACCAGTTTTAGAGTCATTAGGTGGCCAATCACACCTAGGTTAAAAATTGATTGGTGGCGGCTCCATTTGTTTAATGTCTAGCGTCCTAATCCTAGGAAACGTTATGACAGCTTGGCGACTCCACTGGGGAACGTAAAGTGAGTCGAACCATAATTTGATCTTGTGTTATACTAAGTCTACATTTTGGTGGCCTAAAGTTTGTTGAAATTTATTGCACTAATCTTATTTGATGCTCTCTTTAATTTGTTTAGTGTTTTAAAGAGTTGGTTAAAATAAAGTTCCCTCTCACACACCACACCTTGCATTTGCATGCATAAAGCTCTCGACCCGAGCTCAATCCTTTCTAGGAGGGAGTAGAGTAGCTACCGCTCTCGTGAGGTGGTAACCTCCGCATGGGCTAGCCAAATACTCCCACTCAAATTGAACCTTTTCTGTTTGTAGCCTGTCATGGGTGAGGATTGGGGTGCCTTACTAGTCCAGAGTGGACGACAGTGAGGAACAATTTGGGAACTTTTAGTAACTATTATATCGAAACCTAGCATATAAAAAGCCTAAGAGCCAACCCTTAAGTTAGAACCTTGACTATCCATGAAGTAGTAAGCCAAAGTTAGAACACATGAGGGAACAAAATCCCAATATCTTTCCCATAGTTGCATTCTCATGCATTGTCATATCATATAAAAGAAGGCTTGTTACATAACAGTTTGTTAATTGATTGAACCTCAGAGGATTTATCAAGCGTTAAAGCCACACCTTTCCCCACTGAGAATTATAACAGTGTCAGAATCAGATCTGAAGAAGCTCAACGAAGAGAAGGAGATTGTTTGTCTCAAGAATTTATATCATCACTCCCCGAAAGAGTTCACCTGGATCTCAAACAAAATGATTTTACTGAGTTCATTGATCTTTGGAAGTTTTCGAGTCTTTCAAAAAAAGAAGATTTTGAAAAGAAGTATGGTGACATAGCATTATTAATTGCAGTTCCTATAGACAAAGACTTGATTAGAGCTATAACACAATTTTGGGACCTTCTTATAGATGTTTTGTTTTTAATGAAGTTGACATGGTTCCAACGATTGAAGAGTACTCACTCTTACTCTGCATCCAGTGTTCCAATGCAGATAAAATATATTGGAAGAACAAGAAGATTGGTTATCGTAGGAAGCTCGCTGGAATGATGAATGTCAGTCTGCCAGAAATTGATAAATGGGTGAGGTAGAAAAGAGGGCAAGATTATGTGCCTTGGGATTTCTTGTGAGATCACATCAGGAAGAATATAGAGAATGATCAAAGTATAAGCATGATGGCATTGGCAATATATGGTTTGGTGGTCTTTCCCAAAGTCTTGGGATACATAGATGTCACAGTGATAGACTTCCTTGATCATATTGAGCACGGAGTTAATCCAGTTCCAACTATTCTAGCTGAAACTCTCAGATCTTTGAGCTTTTGTCGACAGAATGGGGAACGACGTTTCATCGGCTGTGCTCAATTATTATACCTTTGGATGAGAAGTCATCTTGTATGCGAGAAAAGTGCAATTCACAGAGCTTTCTTTAATACCAGCTTCCCTATCAAGGAATTTTGCAAAAGTCAGTGGCCAAAACCCAAATCCAAGAATGAGTGGGTCTCAATTTTTCGCAAGCTTTCTAGTACCAGTCAAGAGATAGTATGGATGGCACCTTGGATGCGACATGATGCCGTATTGTTTAGTTGTGGGGGTCAAACATGGGTTCCACTTTTGGGGCTGTGGGGTGCTATCAGTTATGCACCAATAATGGTAAGGAGACAGGCAGGCTATGAACAATTCATTCCTATGACCAAAGGACTAGATAAATTGGAATTTGCATACACTGAAGCAGGAGCTTTGAAGAAGATTGAAGAAGTTATAAAGGCTTGGAAACAAACTTTGAGGATCGATCAAGGAAGACTTACTAATGATGTGACTCCAGAGTATGCGGTGTGGCACATGAGGAGAGCCAAGGATGTGGTAATTCTTAAAGAAGTAAAGTTAGATCAATCGACTAAACCTCCACGAGACCCCATGATAGATTTGGAAATTTCTAAGAGAAAGCTTCAAGAAGAGAAAGAGCAACTTGAACAAGCAAATAAGAAGCTCAAAGTAGATATGATGGAAGAATTAAGACAATGTAACCAGACAATCAAGAAAGCTGACCAAGAAAAGAAGGAATTAACAGAACTAGTCACCAAAATGAGAAGGGAATTGTCCAAATCCGAAAATAGGCGATTGAAGCAGGAAAAAGAGCAGTTGAAAACAGAAGTGCAGACGAAAAAGCAAGAAAATGAACAATTGAAAGATGAAATACAAAGAATGAAGCTTAAGCAAGAAGAATTTCAAACAGAGAAAGATTTAGTGCAAACACAGATGCAAGCCGCACTTTCTGAAACCCAAGATTATAGACAGGCACTTCAACAAATGATTCAAGAAGTGACTACTCTAAGAGAAGAATGTAATGGTTGGAGGAAAGCTGAGGGATCTCAACTGTTATTGAAGATGTTCCAGCAGTTCAACCTAGCTGCGCGAAATGCCAGGGAAATGGAAGAAAGGATAACAGAGATAAAACCAGGAATAAGCCCTATTTCAGATCATGGGAGGCAGTTAGAGCAGTTACTTGATCAGGTGCAACATCACTATAGCCTAATCAAGAGGCTATTATGGAGACCATAGGTCCTCTTTATGTAGTAGATTTCATTTTATGCCTATGTTATGCTACAAGTTCTTTAGATTTTCTCTTGGATGTAATTTCAGATTTTTTAATAAAGGATCTTTCATTTAACAAATAATTATGTTTCAAGTCTTCTTTGCATACATGCATAAATTCATTCATTTTTTAAAAAAAATAACAAAATGGGAATAAAAGAACTAATATTGGGATGTATATCAATCAACAAGGTCTCGAGGTGACAAGATCCAAAGTGGCAAGTCGATCTATTCAACATCCATATAGTACCCGTCTTCGTAGTAAACAAATGGAGAATAAACAGTCAGCAAGAGTTGAAAAAATGGAGAGAATGCAAGAAGAAATGAGAGAACAAATGGCAGGAGAATTGGAAGAAATGAGGAAGCAAATGTTCGAGATGATGCAAATGATGAAAGCTATGACAAAAGGGAAAGCTGTGGTCGAAACATCCCCCTCAAAAGATGAAGGCAGGTCTCATGAATTCAGTGTTGAACCAGTTTATCCACCAGGGTTTACCTCGCCACAGAATTCTCATGGCGTAACTATTCAAGGTCATTCACCAACTGTAGAGCAACCATTTGTTCCTATGGGGCAACAAAGAGATCAAGCTCAAGTGGAATCAAACCTTGGAGGAGGCTTTGTGAACCCTTTATATGTTCCAAATCTAGACGATCCTTTGGAACAGGAAAAGCTAAGAAGAAAAACTTCTGAACCTGTAGAAGATAAAGAAATTCAGCTAAAATATGATTTGTTAGAAGAAAGGTTGAAGACCATAGAAGGGAAAGATAATTTTGATTGCATTGATGCAAGTGAACTGAGTCTAGTTCCTGATTTGGTGATTCTGCCAAAATTTAAAGTTCCTGAATTTTCAAAATATGATGGAACGACATGCCTTATGACTCACATCACAATGTTCTGTCAGAAAATGGCTGGGTATACGAACAATGAAAAGTTACTAATCCATTGCTTCCAAGATAGTTTGACAGGATCTGCAGCTAGATGGTATGTTCAACTCGATAAAGAGCGAATTCGCTCTTGGAAAGATTTGGCTAGAGCTTTTAAAGCTTAGTATAAACATATAGTGGATATGGCCCCAGATAGGTTATCTCTTCAGAATATGGAAAAGAAGTCGAGCGAAGGCTTTAAGGAATATGCACAGAGATGGAGAGACATGGCTACTCAAGTCTACCCACCTCTCACAGAAGAAGAGACGACCATATTGTTCATTAATTCGCTTCGAACACCCTATTATGATAGGCTTGTTGGCAATGCAACAAAAGACTTTGTAGATTTAGTAGTAGCAGGAGAAATGATTGAAAATGCAATAAGAAATGGGAGGATTGAAGCAAGCGATGCTCCAAGTTTCAGGAAAGGGGCAAACTCCAAGAAGAAAGAAGGGGAGGCTAACAATATCAGCTTTGGAATTAGGCAACCAAGCAATATTCCTTACCATGCTCGATCCAACTACAATTCTTACCCTACCAGTAATAATGTATCACAAAACCCCTACTCTTACCAACCAATGTCCCAAAATCCTTACCCTCACCAATCGGTGTCCCAACCTCCAACCTATCGTCCAATAACCCCATTCACTCCACAAACACAATACCAAGCCAACAATTCAAGCCATAACCAAGGAAGGTCTTGGAATAATCAAAACAAATACCAATTCGAAATCATCCCAATGACCTACACTGAATTGCTACCCCAACTCGTTGAAAAACGCCTAATAGCACCAGTCCACATTGAGCCATTTAAACCTCCTTTTCCTAAATGGTATGATCCTAATGCTCATTGTGATTTTCATTATGGGATCGCTGGTCATTCGACAGAAAATTGCACAGGGCTAAAGTTCAAAGTTCGTGATCTCATAAAAGCAGGAATTTTGAACTTCGATGTTGAAAAAGAACCAAGTGTAGTTGGGAATCCTTTACCGGATCATGGAGGAAAAGTCAATGCTATTATTGAAGGAAAAATGTGTTGGGTTAAAGGTAGCATCAATGAAGTTAAGACGCCAATGGAAAGGGTATTGGATGCAATGACAAAAGCAAAGATGATTCAACCTACTAATATGGGATTGGGAGTGGAAGGAGAGAAGGGTGAGGAAACCTTTTGCAAATATCATGGACAATCAGTTGGACATACCATTCAATTTTGTGAATAATTTCGAGAGAAAGTACAGATGATGATGAATGAGGGTACAATAGAATTTTATAAGGAAATAGAGGAAGATGCAGTTGTTGCCATAGCAGAAGATTCAAAAAAAGATCACCCTTTTGAAGGAATAGAGCCAGTGACCATATTTTATAAGAAGAAGCCAGCACTTAATACTACTCCAATATTTACCAAAGTCACCATCAAAGTTCCAAAACCATTCCCATATAAAGATAATAAAGCAGTTCCATGGAACTATAATTGCAGTATTGTAACTCAAAATGCATCAGACGTTAATAGTGCTGCGATGTTTGGGAATCTAACGAGTGAAGGTGGGATAACTCGTAGTGGGCATTGTTATACACCCCAAATTCTGATATCACAGAAAGGGAAAGAGGTTGAAGAGGTTCCGTTGAAGGATGACAAAGGAAAGACAGTAATACCTACAGAACTTAAGCAACCTGTGACAGAAAAGGAGGCTTGTGAATTCCTAAAATTCATCAAGCATAGTGAGTATAGTGTTATAGAGCAACTGAATAAGCTGCCGGCTCGTATAACAATGCTCTTTTTATTGCTAAATTCAAAGCCACATAGGAATGCCTTGCTAAAGGTACTCAATGAAGCACACGTGGCATATAATATTTCAGTAGAAAAGTTAGATAGATTGGTGGGAAATATCACGGCTGATAACTTTATCTCATTTAGTGATGATGAGATTCCTCCTGATGGAAGAGGTAGCACTAAGGCTTTGCATATAACTACCAGATGCAAAGATCATATCCTACCACGGGTCCTTATTGACAATGGCTCAGCTTTGAATGTAATGTCAATGGCCACTTTGTCTAAGTTACCAATTGATAAGTCTCACATGAGAAGAAGCCACACGATAGTCAAAGCTTTTGATGGTACTCGTCGAGAGATAATAGGAGAGATTGAATTACCTATCGAGATTAGACCACATGTATTTAACATTGAGTTCATAGTGATGGATATCACTCCCTCATACAATTGTCTTTTAGGAAGACCATGGATTCATCAAGCTGGTGCAGTCCCTTCAACTTTGCATCAAAAGATTAAATTTGTCATGGATGAACACTTAGTGACTGTGAATGCTGAAGAGGATATGATTGCCACAACCTTTTTGTAAACACCATATGTGGAAATCACAGAAGATGTCGTTGAATGTTCTTTCAGAACTTTGGAGTTGGTCAATGCCACTTTTGTAGGAGAAGGATCTACTGTGCCTGTGCCATGATTGTCTAGGGTTACTAAAGCAGGTGTTTGTCAAATTGTAGGAAACGGATGTCGTGCTGGGTCAGGCTTGGGAAAGAGGCTGCAAGGGATCAAGATGCCGATGAAGGTTATCATGAAAAAAGATAGGTTTGGCTTAGGCCACAAGCCAAAAGGGTTTGAGATGAATAGGTTTGTTGAAGAAAAGAGGAAGAAAAGGAGGGCTGCTTTCAACGAGGAAGATCTGGAAACTGGACCAATGGTATTCCCTCCATTGTATGATACCTTCCATTCAGCAGGATATGTCTATCTTGGAGTGAATAATTTCGCATTGGAAAAGGCTTTTGAAGAACTTTCTATCCAGATGGTACAAAAAGAAGAGATTGGGAGATGTTAGAAGTACTTCCTTGCCCACCAGGTTTTGAGTTGAAGAATTGGAGTGCTGTTGAGATCCCTACTGTCTATAAGACTTCTTCAAAGTAATGCAATAAATCCTTTCTCAATGCTTATGCCCAAAAGCATTAGGGACCTTATGTAGGTCGTTTATTCAATTTCAATAAAATAAAAGCATGATGCATTTGCTCATATCTTTTTCCATTTTTTCCCTTTTCTTTTTTCTTTTGCATTCATTTCTTTTTACCTATACACTTCTCTATATTTTCCTATTTTTTGCCCAATGCCAGGTGTACAAATGATGAATACACGGACAATTATAATGATGATCCAGGATTTGATTTTGAGAGGTATAGTTGTGTGGGTGAACTTAATGAAAATGAGAATTCTGATGATTATGCTTTGCCTCCCGATCTATTGAGATTAGTAGAGCAAGAAGAAAAACAAATCATGCCTCATGAGAAATCTACTAAGGTCATCAATTTAGGGGATGAAGAAGTCAAGAAAGAAGTCAAGATCGGAACTTCCATCTCATCTTCTACAAGAAAGAATCTGTTGAATTTGCTCCATGAGTTCCAGGATGTATTTGCATGGTCATATCAAGACATGCCCAGCTTAGACACAGACATTGTGGTGCATAAATTACCCTTAAAACCAGAATGTAAACCAGTTCAACAAAAGTTAAGAAGAATGAAGCCAGACATGCTTTTGAAGATAAAAGAAGAAGTTAAAAAGCAATTTGATGCTGGTTTTCTAGAAGTAGCAAGATACCCCCAATGGGTAGCAAACATTGTCCCTATTCCGAAAAAAGATGGGAAAGTACGAATGTGCGTTGATTACAGGGATTTGAATCGGGCTAGCCCAAAAGACAACTTTCCATTGCCACATATCGATACTTTGGTTGTTAATACTGCTAGGTACTCCTTATTCTCTTTCATGGATGGTTTTTCAGGTTACAACCAGATCAAGATGGATAAAGATGATATGAAGAAAACTACATTCATTACGATGTGGGGGACTTTCTGTTACAAAGTCATGCCATTTGGATTAAAGAATGCAAGGGCAACTTATCAAAGAGCTATGGTGACTCTATTCCATGATATCATGCATAAGGAGATAGAAGTATATGTGGATGATATGATTGCCAAATCTCAAAAAGAAGAAGATCATGTGGACAACCTCAAGAAGTTATTTGAAAGATTGAGAAAGTTTCGACTCAAGTTGAACCCCGCCAAGTGCACGTTTGGAGCAACTTCTGGAAAATTGTTAGGATTTATTGTTAGTGAAACAGGCATTGAGGTGGACCTAGACAAAATACGTGCCATTCAAAACTTGCCTCCACCAAGTACTCAAAAAGAAATAAGGGGTTTTCTTGGAAGATTGAATTACATTGCCCGTTTTATTTCTCAATTAACGGCCAAGTGACACCCAATTTTCAAACTCTTACGAAAGAATAATAAGGGGGATTGGAATGAAGACTGTCAGGCAGCTTTTGATAAGATTAAGGAGTACCTCTCAAATCCAACAATATTGTCCCACCTGTTCCAGGGAGGCCTCTCATCCTCTACTTAACAGTGCATGAAAAATTCATAGGATGTACTGGCGCAACATGATGTTACGAGTAGAAAAGAAAAGGCTATTTATTACTTGTGCAAAAAGTTTACTGACTATGAATCCAAGTTTTCATCCTTGGAAAAGATGTGCTGTGCTTTGGCCTGGGCAGCTCATAGACTCAGACAGTACATGTTGTATCAT
Organism: Heritiera fomes; assembly: GCA_032173925.1. Taxonomy (NCBI): domain Eukaryota; kingdom Viridiplantae; phylum Streptophyta; class Magnoliopsida; order Malvales; family Malvaceae; genus Heritiera; species Heritiera fomes. Next base: position 14,507,779 of record JAPDPM010000015.1, read on the forward strand.
ACCACTTGGTTGATCTCAAAATTAGATCTTGTCAAAAACATATTCGAGAAGCCTTCTCTATCTGGAAGAATAGCAAGATGGCAAGTATTGCTTTCTGAATATGATATTGTGTACGTGTCACAAAAAGCCATAAAAGGGAGTGTCATTGCTGAATTCCTTGTAGAACAAGCTTTAGAAGATTATGAGCCCATAAATTTCGACTTCCCAGATGAAGACTTAATGGCTGTCATGCAAGTTAATGAGGATCAAGTAGAAAAGGATACATGGAAAATGTACTTTGATCGTGCATCAAATGCCTTGGGGCATGGCATTGGAGTTGTCTTGATATCCCCAAAAGGAGATCAATGCCCATTCACTGCAAGATTGAATTTCAATTGCACCAATAACGTGGCAGAATACGAAGCTTGTGTCATGGGGCTTCAGGCTGCTATTGAAAAGAAAATCAAAAAGATAGAAGTTTATGGTGATTCAGCTTAGTAATCTACCAATTGCGAAGAGAATGGGAAACAAGAGACTCAAAATTACTTCTCTATCGTGACTTCATAGTTAAGTTGGTTGAACAGTTTGAGGAAATTTAGTTTAATCATTTACCTCGGGAAGAGAACCAAATGGCTGATGCTTTAGCCACCTTAGCTACAATGTTTAAAATAAACTCCAATGCAGAAATTTATCCCATTAAGCTAAGGATACAAGAGTCTCCTGCACATTGTTGCAATGTTGAGGAGGAAGTTGATGGAAAACCATGGTATTATGATATTTTGAGATATTTGAAATATCAACAATACCCAGATTCGATCTCTAAAAATGATAGGAGAACATTGAGAAGACTGGCGATGAATTTCTTTTTAGATGGTGAAATCTTGTACAAGAAAGGAAAGGATCAAGTGCTCTTGAGGTGTGTAGACACTGTTGAAGCTAGAAGAATTCTTGAAGAAATTCATGAAGGAGATTGCGGGACCCACGCTAACGGTCAGAGAATGGCTAAACAAATTATGAGGGCAGGTTATTATTGGATGACTATGAAAGGTGATTGTATAAAGTATGCCAGAAGGTGCCATAAATGCCAAATATATGCAGACAAGATGCATGCTCCTCCGTTGCCTTTACATGCAATGACAACTCCTTAGCCTTTCTCTATGTGGGGTATGGATGTCATTGGGCCTATTACTCCAAAAGCTTCTAATGGACACCGTTTCATCTTTGTGGTCAATGATTATTTCACAAAATGGATAGAGGCAACTTCGTATGCTAATGTGACAAAAGCCGTGGTGTGTAGGTTTATCAAGAAAGAGATAATATGTCGATATGGTCTTCCAGAAAGAATCATCTCAGACAATGCACTTAATCTAAATAACACAATGATGGAAGAAGTGTGCAGTCAGTTCAAGATCAAACACCACAATTCAGCACCATATCGTCCGAAGATGAATGGAGCAGTAGAGGCAGCTAACAAGAATATAAAGAAGATCGTTAGCAAGATGACAAAAACATATAGGGATTGGCATGAGAAATTACCATTTGCCTTGCATGCTTATCGCACTTCAGTTCGTACATCTACTGGAGCCACCCCATTTTCATTGGTATATGGAATGGAAGCAGTATTACCTATCAAGGTAGAAATCTCGTCATTACGAGTATTGATGGAAGTTGAATTAGAAGAAGCTGAATGGGTTTGTTGTCATTATGAACAACTAAATTTGATCGAGGAAAAAAGGTTTAAGGCTCTTTGTCACGGGCAATTGTATCAAAAGAGGATGATGCGAGCTCATGATAAGAAAGTTCGTCCTAAACATTTTCAGGAAGGAGAATTGGTATTAAAGAAAATTCTACCAAATCAACCAGATCCTCGTGGAAAATGGGTGCCAAATTAGGAAGGCCTTTATGTGGTGAAGAAAGCTTTTTCAGGAGGGGCATTGTTACTTAGTGAAATGGACGGAGACGATTTACCAAATCCAATAAATTCAGATGCAGTGAAGAAATACTATACCTGAAGAGAAAAAAGAATTCAAGTTGAAAACCTGAAAAGGCAGCTTGATTTCAAAAAAAAAAAGGGAAGAGAGAATCTAAGTTGAAAACCTGAAAAGGCAGCTTGAATTCAAAAAAAACAAAAAAAGAAATTTCAAGTTGAAAACCTAAAAAGGCGGCTTGAATTCAAAAAAAAAGGAAAAAAGAAAAAGGAAAAAAAAATTTCAAGTTGAAAACCTGAAAAGGCCGCTTGAACAAAAAAGAATAATTGGGCCAAGGATTGAAAAGAGAAATGTCTCATAGTGAAGGGGGCAAAGTTCTGATCTAAAGGTTCTTGGAAGATTATGGACATCTACTAACGAGGCTTCCAGAGCAAAATTCTATGATGATGGGTGTAGTTGTCTGGATATTCATTATTTATGACTCACTAGTCATTGTTTTTGTACTTATCCCTATCAATTCTTGAAAATGTTTACTTGTTATTCAAATAAATATACCTTGTTTGAATAAATATACCATCGTGTTCTTATCTTATTCACCTTGCTTTTGTTCTAATTGGAATTGAATAACGTACTATAGGGTCTTTAAAGAAAAAAAAGAGGGTGTTTGCATTACATTGAAGGAAATACAAAGGGATGATGATTGCCAACATTACTTGGGGCAAAAACATGAAAGACAAAGATTGATTCAATAGCAGTATGATACTGATCTCGAGTGGGGCAAGAATAGTGAAAGAATGGAAATTGGAATGTGGGGGTTAATCTTAAAGGACATTAAAATGAAGATTCTAACTAAAAACTGATTTTTTACATTTTGCATCATACATTTAGGTTATAGGCATTCACTTCATGATAGGAATGTTGTCAATTTCATTACTTTCACATTAACATTGAAAAAAAAAAAAGAGTCAGTGTTGCATGGGCATTTGCATTATTTGACATACAATTACATTCACATTATTTAGGTGCATACATTGAAGGAAATAGATTAAAACTTGAGATGTCGAAATTCTTGGAAATGAAATTTTGAATCTTATGTCGTGTTGTGATATTAAGACTATTGGAATTGGTATATTAGTGAGTGAAAAGAACAAGGTTATTTTTCCAAAGTTCCAATGCCTCTGGTGAGAGGAGCACATGGTTATGTTTTCAAAGTTCCAATGCCTTTGGTGAGAGGAGCACAAGGTTATTTTTCCAAAGTTCCAATGCCTCTGGTGAGAAGAGCATAAGGTTATTTTTCTAAAGTTCCAATGCCTCTGGTGAGAGGAGCACAAGGTTATTTTCCAAAGTTTCAATGCCTCTGGTGAGAGGAGCATAAGGTTATGTTTCAAAGTTTCAATGCCTCTGGTGAGAGGAGCACAAGGTTATTTTTCAAAGTTTCAATGCCTCTGGTGAGAGGAGCACAACGTTATGTTTCAAAGTTTCAATGCCTCTGGTGAGAGGAGTACAAGGTTATGTTTCAAAGTTTCAATGCCTCTGGTGAGAGGAGCACAAGGTTTTTTTTCAAAGTTCCAATGCCTCTGGTGAGAGGAGCACAAGGTCATTTTTCAAAGTTCCAATGCCTCTGGTGAGAGGAGCACAAGGTTATTTTTCAAAGTTCCAATGCCTCTGGTGAGAGGAGCATAAGGTTATGTTTCAAAGTATCAATGTCTCTGGTGATAGCTAGCACAAGGTTATGTTTCCAAAGTTCCAATGCCTCTGGTGAGAGGAGCACAAGGTTATTTTTCAAAGTTCCAATGCCTCTGGTGAGAGGAGCACAAGGTTATTTTTTGAAGTTTCAATGCCTCTGGTGAAAGGAGCACAAGGTTATTTTTTGAAGTTGTACAGCTTCTGGTGAAAGGAACTAAATGTTTCTTAAAAATTGTAAATATTTTGTTAAAAAAATTCGGACAAAATAGTTGTCTAATTGTCTTTGCACAATTCCTGGTTTTCAGAAAATATGCAAAGAGGGGCAGCTGTAGACACCTTATTTTGTCTGGACTCTTAATTAAAAAAAATAATTAATTGGATTAGGTGACATTATATGTTAATTTAACAATTTAGAATTAGGCTAGAATTAAATTAGAATTTTTAGATTTAGAATTAACATTAATTAGTAAATTAAAGTTAAAATAGGATTTAGGAATGATAAATAAAAAAAAGAAGAAGAGATAAGAAGAGAAAATAAAATTAATTTTAAGATAGGATAATTAGATTTTTTAAGATAATTATTTAGATTAATATTAAAGTTGATAAAGTTAGATTAGGATTAGCATAAGAATTAAATAGATAAAATATTAAAAAATAAGAGATAACTAATAGGATAGGTTTAGTTGTATTAGGACTCTAATAAGTTTATGACTATAAAAAGGGGGCAAACCCCATAACATGGGACAACAATTCTCAGAGAAAGAAATTGATAGAAAAAAGCAGTCTGCATCAAACAAATTTCAAAAAAAAAGAAAAATATACAAGGCAGACAAGCAATAGCAGCATCCACGGCAAGCACCAGACGCAGGCGACAACAATCTGACGACACCTGAGGAAGGTCGCACACCGGAGAAGGTGGGATAGCATCGGGCTTTCAGCGTTTCTTTTGCAGGAACAAGGGCGAAGCAGTGTCTGGTTGTAGCTAGCGACATACGGTTGCTAAAAGTGTTGCTTATTGCCCACCAAATCTAAGAATAACCCACATCAGCAAATCATCAAAGTCCAAACTAATTTGCTTTTGTAAGTCTGAGTGCCCATTACCAAGGTAAGCTTTCTTACTTTGTTTCTCTGTTGTCATATTCTCATTATTAATGATGTATTTGATAGTGTAGGTTGCTTTTCTTTATAATAAAGAGATTAAAAAATAATAATGAAATATAGGAGTATATAAGATTAATAAAAAATAATAATAAAAAACAAAAATCAAGAGAATAAGTAAAATTTCAAAGTTAAGTAAATAAGTAACAATATGTACAAGTAAGAAATAAAAGATAATTAAAAAGGTAAATAACAAATGAATAAAATAAATAAAATTAGGGAATTTATATTAAGATTAATAAATTATGGTATAATAAATTTATGAGAATTGGTTAAGCTTTCCCGATGATGGAATCTTCGACGCGATTACGAACGAGTAACACTTGAGGAATTCCTAGGTAAGAGAATTCTTTTTAGTCTATCCAGAATGATGGAAGATTTAAAAGGTATTTTCAAAAAATGAAGGTTAAACTTTATTCTCCAAATAATTAAAATAAAATAACAAAAAAATAATAATAAACATAATAGTAAAATTTTTAGGATAATAGTAAATAAAAACATAAATTATACAATTAAATCTGATGATGGAATCTTTGAGGCGATTACGAATGAGTAACACTCGAAGAATTCTTAGGTGAGAAGATCCTTCTAAGTTTATCCAGAACGATGGAAGACTTAGAAGTAATTTTCAAAATAAACAAATGATAAATAAAGATAAAAACATAATAAATAATAAAATTTACATTCTAATAAAGATAAAATAATACATAATAAATAAAGTTAATAAATAATAATAATTCTGATGATGGAATCCTTAAAGCGATTGCGAATGAGTAACACTTGAGGAATTCTTAGGTGAGAGGATTCTCCTAAGTTTATCCAGAACGATGGAAAATTTAGGAGATATTCTCAATATTAAATACCAAAAATTCTAAAAATATTAAAAATATATATAATAATATTTAAAATAAATAAATAAAAGTAATAAAATAATTAAATAAAAATAAATTAAGGAATAATAAAATTCTAAAATACTTCCGACAACAGAGCCTCTTCAAGGAAGTCGAATGGTACCCCTTGAATACTCTTGAGGTGAGAAGAGTCTTTTAAGAGTTCATCCAGAATAATGGAGGATTTTTAAAAGAATTTTCAATATTTAAACAAAAAATTAAAAGACCACATAATTAAGACTAAGTTAAAATAACACATGATTAAAATGGTACCAATATTGGGCGTTGTGGGGGTGCTATAACCTTCCCTACACGTAAATGAACTCCCGAACCCAAAATTTAAAATATAGACCAGTTTTAGAGTCATTCGGTGGCCAATCACACCTAGGTTAAAAATTGATTGGTGGCGGCTCCATTTGTTTAATGTCTAGCGTCCTAATCCTAGGAAACGTTATGACAGGTATAGATGCTTGTCCGACAATAGTCGTGGACAGGTCTCAGTCTCGCCTGATCAGTGGGAGTGAGAGATATGAGGTCTATGGCCATAGATAGCGCCCTAGTGGTTTCAAGGGACGATGATATGATTCTTCACTACTAGCTACAGTGAACTAAGTCTTTATTGATAGAGAAATAGGGATCTAGCCTAGTCTCAATTGATATGAAATGAAGTTTAAAGTATACCTTTAAAATGAAAATGAACTCTAAACTCGATATTGATTTACAGTATATGAAATGCATTTTGATGCTATATGTGATATGAAATATACTTTCAAAGTATATATGATATGAAACGTGCTTCTAAGAAATATATGCGATGTGAAATGTATTTCAAAAAGTATATGTGATATGAAATGTGCTTCAAAAAGCATATGTAATATGAAATGTATTTCAAAAAAATATATGTGATATGAAATAGGTTTCAAAAAGCATACTTGACATGAAATAAAAAAGCTTGCATATTTCAAGCATGTCTTAAAAGAATACATGAAATGTATTGATATTTTACATGTCTTGAACTTGTTTAAAAGAATATGTATTACATGTTTTATGACTGTAACTACTTCGTTCATAATTACATGTCAAAGGTTATATCATGGTTTTATAACTTAGACATTTCATGACATGTTGAAGCATAGATGAACTGAATCTGAGAACATGACAGGTATATGATCACATGATGAATAAGAGAATGACTGATAGTAAATTTTCCTCACATGACATCATGCATGGCATATAGAATAGTATAATTCTAACTCTGCACTTATATAAATGACTTACTGAGCCTTGCTCATTAAATACTATTTAAATTTTTCAGATTGAGCACGGAGTTGGGGGAGTATTTCGGAGCCTTCCGAATAGTCCCGAGCCTGAAATATAGTCCCAACTCTCCAAAGAGAATTTTTTTATGAACATTTGGTATACACACTTTCCTTTTGTATCTATTACAAATTCAGGCTGTTTTTGATTCAGTACTTAGACGGGATGTAATCTAATATAGAGAGTGGCATCTAGACTAGCAATGATGAATTATGGAATGTTGATTTTGCATGAGTGTGAATATGAATTGAATAGTATGAGTAAGTGACCAAGTAGGAAAATGTAAACCATAAGATACAATGTCATGAATTGGAAATTGAACTTGGTCATAGGAATGCTAGAATATAATCAACTGCTATTCTGGGAAGCATGAGCTGGATATTTCTTGTAATTTTTATGCAGGAAAATAACTCGGGTAAAGTGATAAAAATAGGTGAGGGAGTTAACGTCCCGAAACAAAAATTCACTATATTGCACTTAGACAAAATTTCCTAATAATATTCCTATATATACAAATAAATATATACTATTAAATGTATACATATAACAACAACACTAAAAGCATTAGTAACTAATTAAACAAATAAACAACAACAAAGTATATATATACACAAATAAATAAATACAAATATATGGGAAAAAATAAATAAATATATATATAGACAACTAACTTTGACATACACAAATAAATATATACAAATAAATAAAAATATGCACCCAACTAATTAAAATATATACAAATAACTAAATATATATACAAAGAAATAATAAAAGAGTGTACATATAAAAATAAAACAAACTAACAATATAAACAAATAAATATATATTTTTAAATGTAAAAATGATAAATAAATATATATAATACCATTGTGGAAATGGACGCCAGTAGAGGGGTGATCGGCGGTTGGGGTGGCAGCGGTGGAGATGGACGCTGGTGGGGGGGCGACTAGCAGTTGCAACCGGCGATGGCACAATGTCACAACCCGAAGGCCGCGACTTTCACTTAATACTTATGCTTTTCTTGGTCTACAAATTTATGGACTAAATTTTTCTTTTTCATTTTAAGGTTTGTATTCGGTGTCAGTGTGGTTACTACTATGATTTCACTGATTCTCTATACAATACTTTATCACACTTCAAAGTTACATCTCGATTCACTGAGCAACATACGTACTGTGTATTAAATTAAAGCATGTACATGTAATCAAGAGATTTACAAAGAACGTATACCTCAAGGCAATGAAGCGGATTCGAAGAACGGTGGCCAGTACCAAGCTTAGATACCGTCTCCGATGCCCACTTAGCAACTCGCATGGCAGATGTTAACTTCAATAGTCTGAAAGAGATGAAATTTAGTGGGGTGAGCAAAATCACGGCTCAGTAAAATACTAATATAAATGCAAGAGTAGGATTATACTGTCTTAAACCGCAATGCTTAAACTTGCAAGTTTGCAATTACAGTTAATCCTTTCTCATCGATAATATCTCATTATCTCATTTCTTGTCATCTATCTATCACTTACACTTTTAAATAAATCATAATAATCACTTTTTCAGTCTTTTCGTCCTTATACTATAGTGCATCGCACTGTAATATGTCGTGTTCAATTTGAATGTCATATACTATTAGTCTATACTTTCCTCAATCTCGGAGTACATCATGTCCAATTGAGATATCGTATCAAATCACTTTATGTTTCATAATCGTACTCCTGTATTCTATCATCTCGTATCACTTTCCATATGGAGGATTATAATCACGGTGGTACGAAGTCATAATTCTCTTCGTGCATATTCTATATTTATGTATCATATCATATCATGACATCATGCAGATTAAATATCGTTACCACCAAGTCGTGATACTCCTAATATACTCTTCATGTTTTTGTACCATATAAGGTCATGACATATCTTATGTAAAAAGCATCCTATTATGTCATGATTTAGTAGGCAACTTATGTAATTTCACTGTATGAACCACTATCATTTCAAATTCATATCATATATACTTTAGAACATGCTCAACATATGAATTTTCAACTCATTTCGTATTTAAGGTTGAAAGTATGCATAATTCTCTTTTTATATCATGTCAATTCAAAACATGTCTTTTCACTTTTTATATCATGTTAATTCAAAACATGTCTTTTCATATCATTTTAAATCAAAACGTGCACATTTCTCTTTTCACATCATGTCAATTCAAAACATGTCTTTTCATATCATTTCAAATCAAAACGTGCATATTTCTCTTTTCATATCATGTCAATTCAAAACATTTTTCATATACTGTAAGTCATATCAGGTCTAGAATTCACATCAAATCAATTTATACTCTAGACCGCGTATCATTTCAAGTTCGACACAAAATCATATATAAATCATATAATTGTCGAAGTCATATCTCATGTACTTTTTAAAACATGTTTAAAACATGTATTGTTTCAAAATATATCTCTTTTCAAACATGTTTCATGTACTATATAAATCATGTCAAGTCTAGAGTTCATATCAATCAAATCATACTCTAGACTTCATATCATATCGGTTAGAGACTAGGCTAGATCCCTATCACTCTATCAATAAAGACTTAAATCACTGTAGCTAACAGTGAAAATCATGTCATCGTCCCCCGGAAACCAACTAGGGCGCTATCTATTGCCATAGACCTCATCTCTCTCAGCCCCACTGATCAGGCGTGACTGAGACCTGTCCACGACTATTGTCGGACAAGCATCTCTGCCTAATGTGCAAAGCTCCAATTAGGCGGTTTCCACTATGCTTTATTGAGTTTAATTCTTTTAGGGTGCCTACAGTCTCATAAAACATTTAAATCTTTATCTTTTCATGTCAAAATCATGTAAAGCATATGGTAAAATTCTTTAAGATGTTTCATATATAAAAATGTATATCTACCACATACTTTCCTTTTTAAAACTAATCTATACTTTATAGCATTCATATAAGTGTTAGTGTAACGTCTCAAGTTGTAATAAGTTATACTTAAAAGCGATGCTATAAAACATTTCAGTATGCAACTTCGGTAACATTTTTATCAAATACAGTAAAGTGATTCATTTAACTTTATCACCATTAATTATTCGATTTCAAAGCTATCTTTCTGTCCAATCAGTAATCACTATTCAAATCATTCACTATTCATTTAATTCGGTATTCAATTTGCTCAATACTTAATTCATTCGGAAATCGAATCACTTGGTATTCAGACCATTCGATATTCAATATCCTTTCTCAATCGTCATCGACTATAATAATCATTTATACATCTCATCATCAATATTAGGATCGCCACTTCCCGCCGGCATCACCGCTGGTTCGGACCTCCCACAGCTGGCCACGGTTGCGGGGACGTCAGATCTGGCCCCAATTTCTCCCCATTACCGACGACGGCGCCTGATCTGGAGGCTTGGGTTTTGACCTCTTCCCTTCCTCTTTTCTCCTTCCTCCGTCGATTTCCTCTTCACTGGTGGCTCCTCTCACCTTCCCCTGGTCTCCGTTGGTCTCGTTGGGGGAGTGGCGGTGCCCGGATGGGCCGGCACCACCGTGGCTCTTTTCCTTTCTCCGCTTCGGTTTCCGCCTCTGTTTCCATTCGTTTCACTTCATCTTTCCGTCGTCCGCCACCGTCGTTTGATTCTCCTATAGCCGGCGACGCCGCTCTCTCTTCCCCTTTCTCCTTTAGCCGACCGGCATTGGCCGGCTTCTCTTTGGAAATCCCTCCTCTGTTGTAAACAGAGGAGGAACCCATTTTCTTTCCTTTGTTTTTTTATTATTTTTTAATTATATTTATAAATAAATATTTATAAATATAATTTTTAATTTATATGTATGTATATATAATAAATACACACTTTTATTTTTCTTAAATTTTGGATTTCCTATTATCCAAAATAATTATACTCATTTCCATCTCTTTAATATTCGGATCTTTTAATATCCGAAAATTATTTAAAATAATTTCTTCAACTTCATCACTTTCGGGAATTCTGAAAATATTTCGATCTCATAAATGAATTTATTTATTTATTTCCGGGTAATTAATACCAAAAATAGGAAAATTTTCGGTTATCACACACAACGTCTGGCAACTGGGAAAAAGGGGAGCGAGGAGCAAGCAGTGACTAGAAAGGGGAGCTACTGGCAAGCAAGGGAAAAAATGGACTGGGGATTAAAAGCAAAGACATGAGCGGGAAAGGAAAAAATTGGAGGGAGATTGACATTTTTGAGGAATTATTCGCGATGGAAATTCCATCACTAATTGGTTCTGACACACCTCAACTGTCATGAAAACAGTTACCAAGGTATTCCGTCGCTAAATTCCATCGCTAAAATAAAAACTATAAAATAAAATTACTCTTATTTTAATTTCAGCGACGGAATTAGCGACGGAAATATTCCGTCACTAATCAGTAAAAAAATATAAAAATAAAATAAAATTTTCATTATGTTGGAATTAGCAACGGAATATTCCGTCGCTAATTTTCGAAAAATTTCATAATTAAAATAAAAAATAACTACGATTGTTTTTGCAACGGAATTTTTCCATCGCTAATGGTAGTTAGTGACGAAATTAGCAACGGAATATTCCATCGCTGATTCTAATTTTAAATTTTTCGACTGATTTCGGATTTAGTGACAGAATTTTCTGTCGCTAATTCCGTCACTAATTTTTAGCGGTCTTGAACAGTACCTCCTGCCATAATTAGCGACGGAATTAACGACAAAAATTTTTCTGTCGCAATTTACCGACAGAATTTTGTCTCAAATTTCGTTTTGGATAAGAAGGATAAAGTGCTGTGATCTAAGACTATTTCGTTGGTAAAGATGCTCTGGCAGTATCACACTGAGGAGGAAGCTAATTGATAGTTAGAATGCCTTATGCGTGAGAAATATCCAGAGCTATTTCAGTGATAGGTCCAGATGAAATTTAGAGGACCAAATTTTCTAAGGTGGGGAGAAAATGTGAGACCCGATTTTATAGTACTATACACCATATTTTTTTTTGGTCGAAACCCCCCGGTATCCACCTTCGGTGCCTATTCCGGAGTCGAGAGAAGCAGAGCGTGATTAGGCTTGTCCCCCTCCCAACACTGGCACTCCATACACAAGTCAGGATTCGAACCCTGGCATTGCTTAAGGGACGAGGGCCGCTTGCCACCCACGCCAACCAATTGTTGGTATATTTTATAAATCCTTGATAGTGAAAATAAATTAATAAGTGAAATTAAATAAATATTTAATTTAGATTTCCACTTTGGATTTGGATTTATTAGAATTATGAATTATAATATAGTGTATATGAGGTGAAATAAATAGTAAAGGATGAATTGAAAGTGCAAAATAAACAAAGAAAGTAAATCTGAAAATTATACATGGAGGTGATAATTCTATATTATAATATGCAAATAAATGATGTATAAGAGAGGAGAATTTTATTATTTGGATGTATGATACTTTGGCATTAGATGGAATACATATAAGAAGTGGAATTAAGGTCAAAGGTGCAGAAAAGGTGTGCTGCACGCCACTTCCTTATTTCCATTGTGAATATACGGCTGAAAATTTTGTAAAGGAATGAAATGCAATTTTTATGGTATAAAAATTGCCAACAAATGATGGATAATGGAAGGAAAATTTTGTATTTGGAAATATGTTTAAAACCTATTGGTTGGAGCCTTCAAAAGAAGGCAAACTGAGTCAAAAACGTAGAGTAGAAAACAAGTCTCCATACGCCCCTCCTTACTGCCGTTGGACTGCCTAGCCAGATCCATCTAAAGCAGACTTGGCTGAAAATTTTGTAGTACAAAATACTATATAAATAATATTATAAGGAAGAGACTTTTAATATTTTGTAATAAATTTTAATGGCTGGAGACTACAAAAATAAGAGGAATAAGAAGGCAATCGATCAGCTCAATGGCTTTTACGCCACTCACCATTGCTGCAGTCTTGTTATTACTTGGCTGTGAATATTTAAAGAAAAAAAAATGATGAAAGGAAAAAAAAAAAGAGGAAAGATAAGGGAAAGATTGTATTTGAAAATATGATTAATTTTCATTGATTGGAATAAAAAAAAAAAGAGGAAGAGAGTCAAAATCGGTGCCGCCAAATTGAATATTCACGCCACTTTTGCTGCAAATAGTGCACGGTTCAGTCATCAAAAAGAAGACTCAAAAGCAGATTTTTATGATATAAAAAACTATATAATCAATACTTAAAAAGAAGAGGAATTCAATGTTTAACATGGGAACTAATTTTATTGGTTGGAACTTTCAAGAAGAAAGAAAACAAGTCAAAAACTTACAGCAGAAATTATGCTTCACGCCATTTTTGGTGATTGCTAAGTGATACACGTATAAACTTACTTAAAAGCAAGAAATGATGAAAGAAAGGTAAGAGTAAGTTATGTGGCTAAGTGTTATCGGTTAAAATGAGGAAAGGATGACTAAATAAAACGGAAACTTTTGCAAAGTTTCTCCTCCTTGCCGACTTACTCTGCTGCACTTCATTTTCTGTTTTGGCCTCACGTTCTAGCTCTGTTCTTGTTCCATTTCTTCCGAAATGAATTAATAAAAATTTCATCTATTTACTACCTAATCATCTAACCTTCTCAATATACCTCCCCTCCATCTTAAGACCATCTAAAAGATCAAGAAAGGAGGGTTGATGGGAAAGGAAACAACACAGGAATTAAGTTATTGGTTCGGCTAAGGTGAGGAGATTTCATGTTTTCTTGTATTAAAAATTTAATCTAAAGTTATATGTTAGTTTAATTTAAAGTTTAGAAGAAGGTTATGAAGCCAAATTTCCATACTCTTAGCTAGATAAGAATTAGCCATGGAAGAAGAATTCGATTGATATGAAAAAGAGGAATACTTTACAGTCTCATGCAGAAAAATAGTATGAAATGATTAGGTGACTAAGAATTTAAAAGGGGGAGACAATAAATCATGGAAATAAAATGAAAAATCAAAGATGGCAACCAATGAGGGTTCGGCCAAGGCTTGATTAGGCATGATTTAGTATAGCAAGTTATTGTTTGATGGTATAAAATTAATGTAGAAATCAAAAGAGAAAGGATGGTGAAATTGAAACCGAAAAAGAAGTTAGAATGAGGAAGTTGAGTTTTAACATCAGTATAATTTATACTGGTTGTGCTTATAATAAGACATTAGTGGTTGCATTTTATGAATATTAGTGGCTTAAAAATAAGAAGAAAAATATTAATAATTTTTGATAAAATTATTTTGCAGCCCGAGTCAACAGAATTCGGTAAAAGTAACCGAGAAGCTCGACTTCGTAAGACTGGTAAGGGGGGAGTGTGTGAGCTGTAATGATATAATGAATTGCATGTTTTCTTGAGCTAAATTTTATGAGAATATTGGATGCATGAGTTGTTTTGAAAACATGCAAAATCTGTGGTTGAAAAGCTGGTTTATATACTGTGACTGTGTGCAGGAGGTTAGGAATTCGCAGCTGTTATACTGTCGGAAATTTTCCAAAAAAATTGTAAAATATTCCAAAATATTTTAGAAGCATGAAATGATTTAAATGAAAAATTTTGAATATAATTTCCACCAATTTTCCATAAATTGGAAATTTTGAGAAAGTTATGAAAAATTAAATATTCATGTTTTATATTTTTATTAAAGTGAGAAATTGATTTGTTTTATATGATATTAAATATTCAAATTGAATATTTACCTACTTTCTCACTTGATACATGAATATTTACTAATGGATTTACTGTATGTGAAAATGGCGAATAAAATACCTTTTTGGAAAATAATTCTCTAAATAAATGATTTAATTCATTTGATTTCCTTAAAGGTATTTTTATGAGAAAATAAATGATTTTATACCTTTATTGAATTAAGTGATGATTTTATTTATTTTATAAATTCCATAAAGGTGATGTTATATGAAAATGTGAGAGCCTTATGGATAAACATGAAATATTTCAAATTGTATTGAATAAGATCCATAAAGGCTGTGATATGGTTTTTATACTGTTTTGAGACTTAGGCCTCGAGTTTCATGCATCATACTATTACTGTTACTGTCACGTGGCTGATTGACCCGCTAGTCATCAGCGTCCCGGATGTCACCTGGCAAGTGTACATCGAGGATACCCTATAGATCATGGTCATATATCTCACTGTATACTGTTACTGTGTCCTTTCGGGGATGATTACTGTGTCCCTTAGTGGACGATGATAACATGATATGATGTAGGGTGATGCCTAGTCTCAACTTACTGATTACTGTTTACTGAAAGGATTTACTAAATCCTGTTTTATTGTACTGAACTCTGAATTACTGTTTACTGAACTGAATCGTACCAAAATACTGTTTTACTGAACGGGTAGCTATTAATTACTGTTTACTAAACTGAAAGCTATTGTTTACTGTTTACTGAACAGGTAGCTATTGATTACTGTTTACTGAACTGAAAGCTACTATTTACTGAACTGAAACTTACTGATTACTGTTTACTGAACTGAAAGCTACTGATTACTGTTTACTGAAATGAAATCTGCTGATTTCTATTTACTGAACTGAATTGTACAGAACATTGTTTACTGAACTGAAAGGAAATTACTGTTATCGAGAAAGAATACTTTGAAAATTATTTCTTAAATAGAAATAATTACTGAACTGTTATCCAGTGATTTGGATATTTATAAGCTACTGTACTGAAAAGACTGTTTACCGTAACTACTGTTTTACCACTGTACTGTCACGTGTTTTGAACTGTTACTGAAGTGGTGGAAATTAAATGATTTATTCTATTTAGATTTATGGAAAAATAAATATTTTCCAGCATATAGATTTCATTATATCAAGCAGCATACGACTCCTTTACTGAGCACGTGGTTCTCACACCCCTTACTTTCAAACTTTCCAGATTAATCATGAGTATTATTTGATGACTTCCTCAGTTAAATATAGTTGCGAGTAGCCTACTGGGACAAAGAGCATTGAATTTAAGGTACAGTCACTTCTCTTATATATTCAGACACTTGTATACAGTACTACATTATTGTAAAATAGAAACAGGAGATGTAAAGCGTATGAAATATTGTAAAAAAAAAATTTATATTCCGAATTTATTGAATAAATGTCTACCATTTACTACTGTAAATGAGCAAGTGTTAAAGGCATCACAGACAGCCCAACCAATAAAAATGTGTAAAACATTAGTAAATGTGTGTAAAATATGTTATTTACTGTACTGTGGACTGTTACATAAAGATTGTTGAAGAATCACTACTTGTGATTTCTTAGAAATCTTATTATCGAAAATTTAAATTTATTAATTTGTATTTATCATTTATTTATTTATATGTTTTTGTCTTTTATGATTTTTTATCGTTCATTTATTTATTTCTAAATAACTCATTATTTATTTATTTGTTTGTTTAAAAAAAATAAAAAAAATCGTTTGACAACCCAAGAAAAAAATAATATACATACGTATACATATATGCGTGTACATCTCCTAATAGATAAGCATACAAAAATGAAATCCCTTATTATTATCATATTTTTTTTGAAATAAATAAACCAAAGAAAACAGAATTGAAAAGGATAAAATAAAGAATATATGCATACCTTAAAAACCAAAGCCTTGTCTTCTTCAAACAAGCTCCACGTCCCTTCACAACAGTGTGGCACGCAGCAGAGGAAGTGATGCAGATGGGGACAGGCAGGGACAATGCAGCGAGAAACAATGGTGCGACTTAGCAAGGCAGCAGGGACGACTCCAAGTAAGGAAGAGATGCCAGAAAAATTGCCAGAAACGCAGTAGCAGCTAGGCAATGTAGGGGATAACAGGTACGGTGGCAATGCAAAGAGCTGTAAGCAATGACGTGACGTATTGGAGCAGGCTAGGTGTTGGAGAAACAGGGGTGCGATGATGGTGAAGCAATAACCCAGGGGTGGTGAGCTCGGCTTGTCAAAGTGCTAGGCAGAGGTGATAATGATGAAGGGATTAAGAAGGCTCGATGAAGATGATCAGGACCTCCCATCCTCCTTTTCATTGGCTTTCATAGCCATTCCTAGCCTCAAAATTTCATGGAAAGAAATCAAAAATCTATAATTGATCCCATGATCATGGGATTTTTCATTTATTTTGTTTGACTTTCCCTCTTTTTTTTAATTTATTTCCATTTCATTTTTTTATTTTTGGTAATCAATTTTCAGATTTTATTTCACTTTGATTATTTCCTTTATTATTATTATCTTTCTTATGGCAACAAATCATTGAAGTCAACTCTCTTTTATTTTATACAAATCCTTTGGTTTGTTTCTTTTATTTATTTTTTTTCATTTTTATGTTTTTTTATATATAAAAAAATTGTTCGGACAAAATTAGGTGTCTACACCAATCAAACCTCCTTGAAAATCAATGTTTTGACTAAATTGTGTTCTATAAATATAAATTACATGAAAATAAAATTAATTCAGAATCTTTATTAAATATTTAAAATATATTATATTAGTAGGGATATGAACGGTATTATCAAAATTTTAAAGGGGTAGTTTGGTCATTTGGCCTTAAAAGATATTTCATTTATTAAAATTGTCATATCTTGACTATCAAATATTTACATCATTTTCTTATACTTTCACATATTGGTTGGGCTATCTGCAATGCAACACACACTTAACGATATTTAAGTATTTCATTTCACTAAGTAACCTGGGAACTACACTGTACAAATTTGTACATGTTAAACGAAACCTTTGACTATTCTCATTGAATTTACATCCCAAGATCTACTTACATATACATAATATTGTACATATACATAATATTGTACATATACAAAGTCTGAATATACAGAATAAAATAGTATACCTCTAAAGACAATTATAGTTGTCTGAGGGATGCCATGCAAAATTCTCCGAAACGGATTAGACACTCATTGCAAATAATTTGGAAGGGGAGAAAGAGGGGCTGAGTTTATGCCCAGTAAGAGACATATGTAAAGAGCTAATACTATGTATAACTATATGCAGGTATCATGAAAACATGCTCTTTATGCAGTAAACAGAAGTCTTAGAATTTAAGGCACAAATTTTAGGAAAGGTACTATAGCTAGTTAGGTAGCTAGGTTGAGTATAGAAGGATACTTTGAAGTACCTCACTTATTCCGGCATCTAATTCCAATTATAAAGAGTTCATAGAATTCAAAATATAAATTCAAATAATTATTAGCAAATTATACCTATGTCATTCGGATAATCATTAGAAAAGTCATTTCGAAACCATTCAGAAGTTCGAAATCAGAACTTAACAAACATGTTCAGAAAATGATACAGAAATCAGAACAGAACTTATTATACATTCCAATAAATCAAAAAAGCAATAATTGTCTGGGAGTGCCTGGATTAGCCAAGGATTTACTACCCTAGTAATAAAACATAATGGAAACTAGGCATCACCCAATAGACTTATGCAAAATAATAAAGACTTATGGCCATAGTCAATAGTCCACAGAGTACACTGATCAGGTGAAAACTATGGGTGCTGTGACGTGATCAGTGTAAAACAGCATTAGAACAAAACAGAACAAAAGAGCATGTACCCGCAGGTAGCTATGGGGCCAATCAGTCTCAAAACATTTCATACATCGAATCAGAACCAAATTTAGAAGTCAAATCAAAGCTTATATCTTCAATTAGTTCATAAAGAAATCAAAACAGAATTTATTACCATCAAACTAAAAAAAATTCATCAAACATTCCTAGTTCAAAATTCAAAGTTCAAAATATATTTTTTATACACAACAGAGATACAGAAACATGCAGAAATCATGAAATAAGCAAAAACTGATTAAATTGCTTTCGGTAACCAAGTTACAAAACTGAAGTGCACTTAAGACATTTTCTATAAATCATATCCAAATTCCAATCTAATTCATTTCTAATTCTTAAAATCATATTAAAACATAATTCTAAGATTTTTAGAAAATTTTCGGCAGCACAATAGTACTAGCTACTCAGCCTTACTGCACGAAAACGCAATTTATATCTAAATCCATCTTCACAATTTCCAACTTAAAAACTCAAACCAAATTCATTTCAATATCAAATTCAACATTTCAAATGCAACATAATATCCTTACGCCTTCATATACATCCCTTACCTTTCAAATTACACAAAAATGCTACTTAGCACTAGTATTAATTTTTTGCCTCCTGAGCTGCAAAAAACAACACAAATGCAGTCAAACCACCACACTTCAGTTACAAAGATTGTTCAACACTATTAGACCTACTGCATGGCCTATGGTAGCTACAAAACTAGTCTTCTTCAAACCGATGCTAACATAACAACTACAGTCAAATCTCTTCCGTTTTTTATTTTGACTGCGCCTGCAGTCTCGTATTAATTTATACAATATTCTAAGACTCAAAATGCATTGAATTGAGCACTTTTTCAGTGTCCCCTTCACCTTGGCTGAATGCATTTTCTCACCTACATGTCTCATTTCAACAATTCAAGCTTAAATTCATGTTTCATGATTATTCTACATTATTTCTACATCATTTTTACATGAGACAACATCACACTCATGCCTTCTCAAGCTTGGCTGAAATTCTAAGAGTGTGGATTCCATGGATTTAATTCAATTCAAGCTTAAATACATAACTAAACATCTTAAACACATAGCCTAAAGACATAAAATCATAAAATTTCACAAGCTTTCTCTTTCTCTCACCTTGGTCGAATTTGATGAAGGAGCCTACACCTTGATTTTGGCCACTTTGACACTTGATTTTATTATCAAGAGATAGAGCACTGAAAATTATATGGGGTTTGTGAAGACTGTTTTCTGTTTAAAAGTTGTTTTCTTAAGGTTTTTAAGCTTTCTCTCTCTTCAAGCTTATGAAAATGGTGAAAATGAGAGGTGGGATGATGGCTGCCAAAATTTGGAAAAGAAAGGGCTGGAAAATTCTTTTAAAATAATATCTTAATGTGTAAATTACCAAAATGCCCTTAAAATATTATAAGTTGACCATTTTGCCCTTAGCGATTTAACTTCGTTAAAAACAATCAGTCCAATCTTCAAAATGTTTCCTTCTATCATAAAACACCTTTATTTAATATGCTTTAATCATTGGTTGAGCTTTTATTGAGGTTTGACTGGTTATTTAGGCGAAATTACTAAAATACTCCTAACCGTTAAATTGCGTAAATTTCTACTTTTACGCTCTATTTATTTTATCATTCCACATGGCCTAAAACATTATTACATGAAAAATATTTCACCGCTGATAGTTGGTCAACAATCATCTCAATTTAACCATTGATATTGGTCAAAAGTCATTTCCTAAATTGTTTCACATTTTTCAAAACATGCCAAAATAATTAGATTGAAAGTGCAAATTCTTACCATCATTTTATTTAGTTCCAAATATCGTATCCGTCAAGTTTCACCACCATCAGAACACTCAAAATCTAGTAGGGCCCACCAACCAATTCCCTGTCATGCCTACAAAACACAGAGCATTCAAAGTGTCATTTGACATCCCTTAATCTTATCTTCATAAGCAGTAAGGTAATAGTAACAAGAAATGGGAATCTCACAAAAATAACTAAAATATGATATTTTATACTCATCTTCTCTTATGGCTAGCCATCATCCTCCATTTTGTGCCATGTTAAGATTTCTTTAAGAGAGAGAAACCTAGTGAACCACCATCAAAACCACCCCAAAACCGCAACCTTAAGCAAATTTACTCATCTTGCCACCCTCTCTCTGCCTATCTCCAAAGCAGCCATTGATGTAACATCACGTGTTCATTTTGTCCTAATTACATTAAATTGCTTAAAATGTATGTGTTTGAGCTAATTCAAAGTTATTTTGGATAGATCGGAGGAGTGGCAAGCGAAAAGGGTAATAAGTGGAATTTGGGAGTGATTTTGAAACCAAGGGCAGAATGGTAATTTCACATTCCAATAATGGATTCAAATTTTATTTTTGAATTACCTTAATATATATAGCTAATGAATGTAACCAAGAAATTTGGATTAAATCGAGATGAAATTGAGCTAAGTAAGTAGACAAATGAAAATAGATAGATAAATAACAATATTGAAACTTAAAGTAATATAATTGAAGTGTGAATTAAATGAATTTAGATTTATTGCCTCCCTAAAACCGAATAGTTTTTAGGTTTTATATATATGTAATAAGATATTAGAACAAAACTAAAAATCACTTAACTTAAATAAAAAGAATAAGATGTGTGGGCATTAATAAATGCCCAAAACTCCAAAATTGTAAAACCTTAGTGCATTCTCTTCCCATTCTCAGCCTTCAAGGTATTGAGAAAGAGAAGTTTTGAAAAAAAAACCAGCCTAGTATTGAGAGGATTAAAAAGGAAAACTTCTGGTTTTGGTGGAAGTTTTCGATATTGGAATTAAGAATATGAGAGCCTCCTTACATGCGAATTTTCGCTGGCCATGAAGAAGGTGGAAGTGTGAACTGCAGTAGCCGTGGGAGGAAGGAATGCCAGCTGAATCTCCACTCTTTTGGACATAAAAAACTTACTATGAGAAGAGAAGCAAAAGGGCTGTATTGCGTGTAAATCTCAAACAACCATTTGGAGGAATCCGAGAAGTCTTGGGGCATTGAAGTTTCGACTATAGTGATTTAAGGAAGAAAGGAAAGGGCACTCTTGGCTACATAAGGATATTTTGGCCATAGTGTTAAGGTAAGATTTTGGAAAGTTTCTTCATTCATTTGGGTACTACATGGAAGAAAGGAATGTTGATTTGTCTGGTATTAAATTTGCATGTTAAAGAAGACTTAAATCGAGAAAAAAGGCGGAAACCAATTTCATTTTTGGCAAAAGGTTTCAAGTTGGAGAAATTAAGGTAGGTAGTGTGACATTTTAATTTGTTAAGTAATTGTTTAAATGGTGATTTGAATGAAATTGCTATGGTATGGATGAATTATGAAGTAAGTTAGACTTGATGTTAAAAACTTGGGTTAGTGTTCTCTTTTAAGGCTAAATTTAAAGATTCAGTTTGAAAGTTGTATAACAAGTTCAATCCTGAAATTTTTATGGTAGATAACCTTGTAAGTTAGCTTTAATTCAGTTTTAGAATCACCTAAAATGGAGTCCTGTAGCTAGAGAAATAAGTTAAACAGTGTTGGGCACTCTGCCTAAAACAATTTTGACTTTAAAAAATTGTAGAAAATAACACAAAATGAGTTAGGGTTCAATCCTCACATTTCTAAATCGAGAAATGAGTTGGTTTTCATCAAGATTTGAAATTTCATTAATTTAATTTATTTACAATTTGATAAATGCATTTTACTGCATATAGGTCAGTGTGATACTCTGCCTAAAACTGCTTAAACATAGTGAAATTTTGAAAATGCATGGAAAATAGCCCATATTGAATTTGGTTGTAAACCTTACACTTCCAGAAAGGTAAATGAGTTAGGATTAATATGGTTTTGAGTTTACTTAAACTAGACATCATTATATTTAGATATGAAACATTTTGTACACAGAGGTCAGCTGACCATTTTGCTTGAATATACTTGTACATAAGGTGAATTTGTGGAATTACAGGAAAAAACTCAAAAATGATAAAATAGTGAAATTTACCTTTCTAAATAAGGAATTAAATTAGGTTTCACATGGTCTTGGATTCATAATTTTTGGACATTCCTATAAGTATTAATGTAAATTTTAGTGCATAAAAGTCAGGAAATCACCCTGCCTAACGTGCCATAAATGGATAGTACTTTGGAAAATTTTTGGGAACAGCACAAAATGAATCAAAAGGTGAGTCTTACACTTATAGATAGGGAATTAAGTTAGGTTACATACAAATTGGCTATGCGTTTATTAGAATCCGATATTTTCGATTATGAATAGAAGGGTACCGATAGGTCGAAAAGTTCTTACAAACATTGAGCTATGCATACAATGAAATTGCAAAACTTTGGTGTGCAATGTTAGATGATATAATCAAACCGTGAATGAGTAGGTAAATTGCCCAGAGCTACTGTATGGATACAATAGTGATAAATCTCGATAATTGTTATGCATAGGTAGTGCACCTATATAGCCAATTCGACTTGGTGCTGATTTAAATTGGACAAAACGCATGTAGCCAAGTGCATAGGGAGACCAGGAGCTAGTAAGCAAAGATTTACGTGCCAAAGAGCCTTGCTTGCGTACCTATACTACTTAGTGTAGACAGTTTTGGGAAATTATCAAAATGGTTTTGGTTTATTTATTTAATTGAATGACATCCTAATCTTGTTAATCTCATCAGTTGCGTAAATTTGGATTATAAGATTTCACATGCTTGGATTTGCTTTTGGTTTAACAAATCTGTATCTTTCAAATATATATTTTCACATGGTTTTCTAGTTAATGATGATAGACTAATCTTGAAATGATTATATTTTAGAAAGATTATATATATATTATGATCTTGATTTTGTAGCTGAATTTATAATCCAATATCTAAATTTATAAGGGTTGGAAAAATAATTTAAGCAAACCAAGTATCTGTTGGGAACTATTGTTTGTATGTACTATGATATTTGATATTCGATATAGTATGTTGTGCAATTGTTTTGTGAGACTAGGTTGCTAAACATTTGATTGAGCACCACTCTATGCTTCACTTGTTGCTTGATGCATTTTCAATTGTCTCGTATACTACGCTAGGACAATTGCTAGTTTTATCTGATAAATAGGACTAGCTTTGTTAGCTTATGGCCATAGGTAGTGCTTTTCGGGGAGTTTGTAGCCTGATAGCTACAGTGTGATATAATGGATTTGGACTCTTAAATGTTTGAGCACGAAGCCTATGTCCACCTTGAAATCTGTATTTGGTAATGGTTTTGGATTTGCCACATTTGCTTGCATGCTATTTTGAGTTTGAAATGAGCTAAATAGTATTTGCTTATTTTCTAACATTTCTTTATGAACATACTCTAAACATGCAGGGTTTGAATATGGTTTGAAACATTGGATGTCATAACTGTTTTAATTATATTTCCCTTACTGAGTTGACGGCACACCCTTCGTCTCCCCTTTGTGCAGATTGAGACTCAGTGTTAGAGTACTCCGAGAGGATTGTCCTACTCCTCTGAGCTGTTGAGTACACTTGAAGGTACACCTCTATTTGGATGTATGTATTTTAGGCACGATATTTTGTATGATACTGTGAATATAGTGCACAATTTGGGATGTATACTGAGCTAGTATTTCAGATGAGACTTTGGACATATTTTATATATATATATATATATAAGTGATGCATATAGATGACAACTTAGTGATACGAGTAATGGATACACAATTACATATATATATATATATCTATGGCATGAATAGATTACCTATACGTAGTTTGAATAATTGGTGCATATAAATAGTTGTAAGGTTATTCAGTTATTGGATGTATAACCTGAATTTGACAGAAGAGAGAACCTTGACGGAACTCTCTATCAAAATCATGTTGAATAAATAGTTAATTATATTTGTTGAGCAAATCAGTATTACTTGCATGGTATGTGCTGGGACCTAGATTTTAAGGAAAATAATTAAATGTTAATACTTATTAGTCTTGGAATCGTTCAAACTTACGGCACACACACACAAACGTAGTATGGATTCAAAAAAGTGAAAAAGCCCAAAATTTTTCTACTGCATAGAGATTGCTTGTGACAAAGTTTATATTAGAGCAGTGTTTGTCTGTATTCTATAAATCATAGGAGTTAATTTACATCCCTATACACTATACCATGTCTATATACATGCATTTAATTGTCGTGAACTGCACTGAATTGTTTGACTTTGTACAGGAGTTAGAATTGTCAAGATGAGGAGATGTAATAGGAGGGCTCCAGCCTAGAGGCAATCACGATCTCTGACTCCACCTCTTCCTTTACCTCCGCAGCCTCCTATCCCTAACCTTAAAGTGAGACAATTAAAGCAAATAATGGGAGAGTTGAGACAAACTATTCAAGGCATCAATGCACTCCTTGCCAAACACTTTGGAGGTGCTCAAAACCCTCCACAGGCTCGAGCTCCTCTACCCCAAGAGGCACTTTAGCAACCACCTGTTACACCACCATCGCAGCCACTTGTGGCATCAACACAGGCAACACCACTCCCACCAGCAGTACTCCTTCAGCAAGGAGATTAGGTGGATAGGAATATGGCCCTGTGCCAATTCCAAAAAATGAATCCTCCCACTTCTAAAGAGGTTAAAGATCCAAACAAAGTAGAGGCCTAGGTGAAAAAATTAGAGAAGTTGTTCAAATTTATGAGGTGCAGTACCATTGAGAGAGTGCAATTGGCTGTATTCATGTTTAGAGATAAGACCAAAGTGTGGTGGGAATTTGCGGAGAAATTGTTAAGAGATAAAAATCCTGAAATCACATGGGAAGCTTTCTTAAAATGCTTCTTCAATCAGTATATTCCAAAACCTACCAGAATGAAAAGGTAGGTAGAATTCTTAAGGTTGACTCAAAGCTCGATATCAGTGGATGAGTATGAGTCGCAATTCTTTTCCCTATGCCGTTATGATCCGTTTGCTACCAATGATAAAAAAGCAAAGACCATCAAGTTCTTCACCAGATTGAGGCCTAGTATTTAGAGTAAGATGGGTATCCTTGATATCACCAACTATGTAGAGGCTTTTAGACCAGCCCAGATGGTGGCATTAGACTATGATCTGATTCAACAAGAGTATAGGTCTAAGGGAAGGAATAAAAGGAAAGACAAGAGACCAGCTGACAGGAAGCCCAATAAGGGCAAATAGCAAACTAAGAAACAAAAAGGAATTTCTTTTAGATCACAGACCAAGGAATACAAATATGAGAAGACATGTCAGAGATGTAGCAAAATCCATGGTTACAAGCCCTGTTACAAAGATACGGGAGCTTGCTTTCATTACGACAAGCCAGGGCATATGATGCGAGATTGTCCTAATTGTAAGACTCTAGAGAAGGCGTTTGGGCAGCCTTGTAATGAGAAAAGAAATGGCACTGTTAAGGGTAAGAAGCTTGTGACACCAGATTAATTCTTTGCTCTGGGTGAGGCAACTATCAAGGGTACTACATCAATGGTTAAAGGTAAGCTTTTTATTACTAGTATTGAAGCATATGTTTTGATAAATCCTGGCTCAACTCACTCATTTATTGCTCCTTACTTTACTAGTAGAATTAAGGTAGAACCAAGTACTTTAGACCGCATATTTCATGTTTGTACACCATTAAAAGCATTTCAAAACACAAACGTGGTGTATAGAGCATGTATGATTAAGGTGGGAGATAGGGAATTTGAAGTTGATGGAAGCCAATCACATCTTTAACTGCTTCCAAGAAATTAAAAATAAATAAATATATGTTCAAAGGACTTAAGTCCTCTGCAAACCGAAACCTAAGGCCAGCAATTAAAATAGGAAAGAAAAGAAACACGTGAGAGGCGAGAAGGAAAAGATCGAAGGTGGAGCAAGAGAACTCTTGGCCAGTAACTGGGACTGTCAAAGGCTGAAGCGTGTCTCATGGAAGCTGAGAAAAAAAAACGCGAAAAGTGACATTTAAGGGTGAATTTTTATATGCTTAAATAAGTAGAGAATAAGGAACGAAGAAGCTGAGGTGAAGGCTCAAAACAAGAGTCATTTAACTAAGTTTCTAAGGATGTTAGTGGCCAAAATGTAGTAGAAAACAGGTGCTGCTCTGAGCATGGGAATAGAGCCTTAGTAGCTGCTAGAAATAGTGGTTTTTGGGCTGTGATCGGGACTCGAACAGGGGCCAAATTGAACTCATTTGAGGCTGAACCATTAGCTTTTTAGTGGCTAAAATAAGGGCGATGGCGGCGGTTTCTCGGGGTAGCTTTAAGTAGTTTTGGCCAATCTTTAGGTGCTAGATCAGGGTTGTTTTTGGGTGGATTTTGGTAATTTCATAGGTGGGCGACTGGTCAGTCACGATAGTTGCCGGACTGAGTTTAAAAGGCTTAGAAACAAAGTGGGAAAAGGGAGTAGCCAAGAAACATGTGAAAGGCTTATCAGGGGTGTTGGACGCTAATATTTCGGCTAGGCAGAAAGGGAGTTTGAGGGTTCGAATGATGGCCATAGAAGACTAGAAAAGACATTGTAATTGGATAGTACCTAGTTAGGTCTTTAAGACCATCATCGGTTGAAATCAAATGGTGGAAATGGCATCGTAATAAGGGCTAGTGCAAGGGATATTAGCACTGATCTTTGTTGCCTTGAGTTGCTACTATTCGTAGCACTTTGCATGGCTATCTCGAGTGGCCTTAGAAGGTGGTAAGCAAGGCTGATTAACGTGGCACTCAGTTTCAAAGAAGCTCGGGTTGGAAATGTCAAAAGGTAAGGATATCTCTCTTGATTTTAAGGTTTGTGTGTGTATATATATATATATATGTATGTACGAAAGGAATAGGATGAAGTGTTGAATAATGGAACTAATGTAAGCATGCAATCTATAGGTGTTGTAGGGGAGTAAGAGCCATAGTCAAGTTTCAATCCGAAATTAATAGTCACTTCGTTGTTTTGAAAACATTTAGTATGGCTCAACTTTGAAGAAAAATTTGAGGTAAAAAGTTAAACTGTTGGATAAGCTTGTCTATATATATATATATATATATATATATGTATAAACTAGAAGATACATATATATGGGCATAAATATATATTTGGATATAAACATATATATGAGGACAAATATCTATATGTATAGCTTGAATGGCAATGAGGAGTTAGTCTCTAACTTAGTAGCACATTGAATTTAACTTGTGATTCTATAGCATATGTTCTTGGTATGTAACTAAGTACAACATGAATATCCCAGTGTGACAGTATTGATTTGATTGTAGTGACTTGGAGTGGTTAAGAGCCTAAGTACAAAATTTCAAGCTTGAGGAGGAATATTTCTAAGCTTCGATGTAAATGGGTTAAATAAACTTTGCTAGTATCATCTTGTAAGAGATGAATGAATTTTTATCTAACATTTATCTAGTCTCGTATTAAGTTTTGAGAAATATCATTGAAACAACTATAGGGATAAGTATTGGTAAGATACAAGCTCAACTTGATGTGATTGTGAATAGTGCTTGGGCTGGAATGAAACTTACTTTGTGCCTTGTGTGTTGTGTGTTGTGTGTTATGACTTGCTTGTGCTAAGTGAACATATGAACTTGTATAAATCGTAGGTGCTTACATTGTGAGAAATGCGTGTAATCTACTTAAGTTGCACTAAGCATGCCAGTATATCGTGATATTTTATGGATGTGTATGTGATTAAGTGTACAACGTATTCAATTCACGATGTTGAACACATGAACTTCGAATAGCACATACTTTGTACTAATTGAAACTAGGATATTGGATTTGTATGTCAACTTATGCATACATGTGACTTGAGGACTTGAATGATATAGAATAGTATCTTTAGAAATCGTACGCCTAAAAGGCAACTTAATGAGACCGACTACTTCTGGACCATGTGAGCCACCTCTAGAGTCTTTTGGGAACTAAGTGCTACACGAAGACTTATGAAACTTAACGATTCAGTCCTCGATGTTAAGCAATATTTGGAAAGTGAACAATTTTGAAATGATGAGACGTGATTTGTACATGGTTTCAACTTTAACTTAAGAGTAAGCAGTCCATTGACCTTCGAGTCATCACAAATCTAGTGAGCATTACTCTAGGTATATTACCTATCTATTGAGGTTTGTGTTCTAGACAACCAGTACAGTGTGCCTATTGAGCCTAGTGCTCCAGGTGAATTATGCTTGTCTAGAAAACCAACAGACAGGTTCCAGTTTTCGACTGATTACCGAGACTGGAGAATACTATGACCATAGTTAATGCACCATGGGAGCCACCTCTAGAGACCCCAAAGGAGCTACGTGCTACACAAATACCTCCAAGACTGAATAAGCCACCTCTAGAGTCCTTTGGGAACTATGTGCTACATGATTATGTCTTTGTGATGTTTTATCCATCACTAGCTAGGGTTGGGTGTTATATGTATATCAGTGAATTGGAATAACTGCCTAAACTTTATCTGTATTACGCTATATTATCATTAGCTATCTGTAGTGGTTTAAAGCACTATACCTAACCATATCGATTAAAGTTTCAAACGGTGAGTAATTGTGCGAGCTAAGTGTAAAGAGAAAAAGTTTCTATGAGCATATATAATCTGTTTTGGATTAAATGTCAGTAGCTAATCATGGCTTTATGCATACATGATATTTTTTTCGGTTCATGCATACACAAGCGTATTTTATAACATGAGCCTAGCTTGTATTTATTTAAGCTATTTACTGAGTCGTGGATTGGTCACACGTTAATTGCACTCCCTGCAGACTATCTGAGCTAGACTTCAGCTTCGAATTATTTGAGTAGACTCTCAAGGACCGTACATAGTTGTGGTACTTGTCAACGTCCTCTGAGCTCCACTTTTGTACTTTTGAGGTATACAGATGGTATATCATTTTGTTAATTGTACAAACTTTACTTTCATAGTATTGTGTACCAAAGTGAAATGGGATGTAACTTAGGATTACTCTAGATTATTGTATCGGTTCATATGATTATCGAGTGCAATCCGAGATAAGATCATATTCTGACGTATGTGTAATTGTGAAATGTGGAAACATTGTTGCGATGAATCTTGGAAATATGTATAATGTATGATAGTACGAATTGTGGAATGTAGAATGATAAGTCTCTAAAATATACACTTTTTAGAGTACTTTATTGCATTAATTTTGCTTAAATTTTAGAATTTTAATGTAATTTCCTCATAATTTAATTAAATTGTCTTTATGTGTAAAAAATTCGAGAATAATGAGAAAATCAAGAAAATGACAATAAAATTAAGGAAACATGGTCGGATTTGATGTTTAAACCCTAATTGTAACTTTACTCATAAACTATTTTTAAACTATAAACCTTAGCTAAACCCAAAACCTTTACCCTAGAAAACCTTAAATCTATTCTTAATCTTATCTTTGTAAACCCTTTATACCTAAACCCCAAAAACCAAATAGACCACACATTAAACTCAACCCAAGGTAAACCTATGTCATCCAAAAGCCCATGTCCCACATTCACTACAAAAACCCAACAAGCCCACTTTAAAAATCCCACACAAGTTTTGGCCATTTTTTCTTAGACTTGACATGTGCAAGGAGAAGGTAAGGAACCCAACCCAAAATCAAGGCCTTTTTTTAATGTAAGCCCAAGAGTGGCTGCCAAAATGGCAAAAAGCCCTTGAAGGAGCCCTAATTAAAAGAGAGAAAGTTGCCACAAAGAAGAGTTGTGGGTAGAAGCTGCTGGAGACGGCTCTTTCTCACCAAATTTCTATAGCTTTTCTTATTTTTTTTAGGAGTAGATTTAGAATTTTATTTGCAAGGATAGATTAAGCTTAGAAGAGGATGCTATGTTGTTTTCGGGTTTGGTTTTGTGCTACAAAGAGCGGCTTTGGTGACAGCAAGTGGCTTCTCTTAGTGCATCGAATCTGCCTTGTTCAGTTTAATGAAATGCTTTGATTTGTTTCTTTTTATTGCGTTTAATGTTTAGTTTACTGTTTTCAGATTTTATATTTTGTGTAAGACTAATTTAGTAAAGAATTAAGGTTTTACATTTACATTTGCATTAAGTTTACCATATGTTTGTTATAAGTCCTATATCGATGTCCTATTCTACTTTCATGATTTGCTACTGTCTCTTTCGACTTGCCCTCATCATTTTCTTTCTAAATTCCTGCTGCTGCGGTTGTGAGCTAAAATTGCTGTTGATCTTGAGCTGCTGGTGGCGTGTGCTGCTAATGTTGAGCTGCTGCTGCGTGAAGGAGGCAAAACGTGGAGGCCCGAAGCAGCTGCGTGGAGCAGGAACGAAAGCGGTGGGAGAAGCACAGGTTGGAGACGTAGCTGCTTAGGACTTGTTGCAGGAGGTAGTGCGACATGTGCTGATCTGCTGGTGCGAGGTGGAGCTGGCGGTGTAACGTTGCTGGGCTGTTTTCAAAGCAGGAGTAGGCGTTCGCAAGGCAGGCGGTGTGCAGGGCAAGGCAGAATGGCAGAATGGCAGAATGTGCATCACTGTTTAATGCATTTTAGTTTTATAGTTTCTTTAAATAGTGTTTGATTATTTTATTGTTAGTTTATTAGATTATTAATGGTTGAATTTTAATTAGTATAAAAATGGATCACTATTGCATCTAACTTTCACATTTTTAGGAATTTAATTTTTTTTATTTTGATTAGCATGTTTATGGTTTTTAATTTCTTTGCTATTAAATTTTTGTAAATTAATTTTTATGCTCTTAAATTATTTACAAATGAGTTTTATGTTTTATTTTATTTTATTTTTATTATTTTTTGTTATTTTATTTCATGCATATTTAGTTTATGTTTCATTTTAAATATTTTAATAATTAGTGAATCTGAAAATTTCATAATGCATGAATAAATCTATGGTGACTTATTTTAGTAATTAACTAAAACGACTTAATTAATCCTTGAGGGACGATAATTAGAGACTCAACTCCTATATTACTTATATGATCATGTGTGCTTGTGTGTAGTTACATTTTAGGGTCAACATAGAACTGTCTATATTGTGGAAGTTAAAATGTGTTTGCAATGTAGGTGCTTTATTAGGAAAATTGATAAAATATAAGGGGAGATTTTCGACCTGTGTCTTTTGTAAAGTTATTATGCAACTAAAACGACTATAATTCACCTTAACATTAATGATTTAGCTAGAAAAGTAATGTTATATCGAGGTAAGATTAGTTTAGGGATTAAACCAATACCGAACACAAATCTAATTGTGAAAAGAAAAATTTAGTTCGTAAATTTGTTAAGTGGAATCAATGTATGTGTCAAGCGTACGTCACGACCTTTATTTTGTGACAGAATGTCATCAGGTTCAACAACTTTTCCAGTCTTCATCCTCTTCAACGCCTCTTTTACCTTTTTCTCTTTAATTCTACATATAAATCACCGATTCAAATCCTCGAAAGGCACCGAGATATTATCCAAATTTTGATTTTGTCCATCATTAAATAATTTGTCAAAATAATGATACCATTTGTCCTTAATGTCATTATCCTTAACAAGAGTTCTTTGATGTTCATCCTTAACACATTTCACAACTCTTGGGTCACAACTCCTCATTTCTCTTGCTCATGCCAATCTATATATCTTTTTCTCTCTCTCTTTTGTGTTCAACTTGTCATAAATCTCTTTCGCAACATTCGCCTTAGCTTCTGCCACAACCTTCTTTGCCTCTTTTCTAGCTAACTTATATTCTGTAAAACTCTCTTCTGTGTTGTTTTTCTTCAATGCCTTGTAACACTCTCGCTTTGTTTTTACAACGTCTTTTACTACTGCAGTCCACCATGTTGCATCCTTTCTAGTCAGCACTCTTCTGTTTGATACTCCTAATGTCTCTTTGCCCACCTCTTAGATGTATTTTGCCATCTTATTCCAGAGTACATTTGTGTTCTCTTCTGTTGTCCAATCCTCTTTTAGAATTCAACTATCTCTTCATATTGTATAACAATCTTCTTTTAGCTTTTACCATCGAATCCTTTTAGTTCCTTTTTGTTGGTTCCTTCGATGTTATTTATGGATCTTCATATCTACGATTATGAGTCTATGTTGTGTGGTAACACTCTCACCTGTGATAACCTTACAATCTAGACATCTATATCTATCCCTACTCCTAGTTAAAAAGAAATCTATCTGACCTACTATTGGTCTACTTCTAAAGCTTATAAGATGAGAATCTCTTTTTCTAAACAGTGTGTTTACAAAGGTTAGGTCATAGGATAAAACAAAATCTAGGATAGCATCCCCACCCTCGTTTCTTACACCATAACTAAAACCTTCATATACGCGCTTAAAACCCTTTCTACTTGTACATACATGTCCATTAAGGTCGCCACCAATAAAAAGGTTTTTTTCCTAAAGGCACTTCTTGTACTACCTTATCTAAATCCTCCCAAAACTGTCGTTTACTAACCTCATCAAGTCTTATATGGGGTACATACGCGCTAATGACATTTAACACCTCTTCTCATAGAACTAACTTAACCAAAAAAATCCTATCCCTTGTCTCTTAATCTGTACAACATTCTTATGGTACACTTTATCTATAATAATACATATGCCATTTCGGTCTTTATCTTCCCCTATGTACCAAAGCTTATATTGCCAATGTGCTATCTCCCTAACCTTTTCCCCTACCCATTTGGTTTCTTAAAGATACAAAATGTTAACCTTCCTCCTACTCATACCCTCACAAATCTCAGCTAACTTACGACTAAGCGTACCTATATTCTAAGATCCTAACTTAAGCTTATGGTTATGGACTAACTTCTTTATCCACCCATGTCCATTATGGTGTGGGAACCTTTGCCTGTTTACCACCACATCTAGGCATTGATTTGGTGCGTCGCTTCCAGGCGACGGCCTAGCAACCCTTACCTACTTTTCACTACACCCGGGCTCCGATGCAGCACATCACTGAGTAGGGGACACCCCAACGATGTTTTGATATTAATACATTTCATGAGATTCAATTAGTTTTTATGGCTGGTTGTCCAAACCTACTGCCACTCTCTTTCTTTATCTAGGCTTGGGACCGGGTACATTAACTCACACAGACGGAGTTAACATATGCAACAACATAATTTTAAAATATAATTTATTTGAATTTGTGTCATATTATACATATATATGTAGGGAAAATCTTTCACTAATAGAATACTATTGTGACAATTACGATTTTTCAACTTTGGATAATAATTGGTCTATTTTAGACGTGTATAAGTTAATATAAAGTATTCAAGAGTTATGGGAATTATATAATTACATAATGGTTAAATTTTAAGAATTTAATTAAAATGAAATTTTAGTATTTAAATTAATGGAATAAATATATTTACATTAAATAAAAGGATATATATTAAAGCGATAAAAGAATATATATTTAAATATATATATATAAAGGATAAAGGAAATATATATTTATATATATTTATATCAAAGGGATAAAGGAAATAGATATATATATATATATATATTAAAGAGAGAAAGTTTCTATATATAATGAATACATAGATACATAGATATAATAAAAAAATATAAAAAAATGAAATATATACATATAGGTATAAAAGTATATATAAAAAAAACAATTTAGGTCTGTTGAAGCAGACCTAGTTTGCACCAGTAGACTTAGCTCTGCTTTTAATATATATAATAAATAAAAATAAAATAATAATTAAAAACAAAGCCAAGGAAGCTTGTCACTAGTTTTCTTATCCACCTAGAAAACTTATAAAAATTAAAAAAAAAAGAAAAGAAAAGAGAAACCCAAACGGGAAGAAGCCGATCGGGAGGGAGAGGACGTCGCCGGCGAGTAAAGGAAAAGAGAAGTGAGCCACACCGACGCCGAAACTTCCTACAATCGGTGATGAGAGAGAGAGGAAAAGAAAAGAAGAAAAAGAGAAGAGTCGCGTTGTTTCCGTTGCCATTGCCCTCTCTGCTGGCGTCGTCGCAGCCGCCTCTGTTGTAGCTGGATGGAATGGGACGAGGAGGAAGCTACTACCCTGAGCAACAATAGTGGGTTAGGCCAAGGAGGAAGAGCCAGGAGAATAAAAAAGAGAAAAATACAGCTGATTTGGGTGATTTCTTGGTTGCTAAAGACTAGGCTTTTGAGTGAAAATGGAAGTTGGAAATAGGTTGGATTTCAGTGATAAACCAAGGAGAATTGGCGTTAGAAATGGCACTAAAGGGTTGGTGTTGAGGTTGCCAAACATGGCTGGGATAAAGGCAGCTCAAGGCTGATTTTTTTGTTAGTGCTTGAAAGAACATTGATCTGAGGGTCGAAAAGGGTGCCGAATAAGATGTTGCAGGGGTGTTGATCAGGGTCTCGACTAGAGTATTTAAAAGGCTATAGGCACTTATTTGGGTGGCGTTTGAAGGTAGAGGCTCTCAATAGGGAAGAAACAGAGGAAGAGAGGCTGCTAGGGTATAGAGCAATAAGGAGTGGTGTTGTTGTGTGCCTTCAAGTTGGTTGTTGGCTGAGGAAAGAAAAGAAGATGTTGCTACCACCATAAGATAGCGGCAGCAGCTGGAAGTGGCACTAATTTGTGGTTAACGAAGGTTGGGTTGTGCTGGGATCAAGGGACTCTCGGAGCTGGAGGAGAACTTGAAAGGTTGAATGGCATCAGTTGAGAGCTAAAGAAGTGGCTGAGTTGGTGGCTGAACAAGGGAGCTTTTACGGCCAAAAATAAGGGTTGGAACAGTTATGACCGAGCTTGATTGGTAAGATAATGCCGTAGATATCGCATTAGATTTTTATAAAATATCTTGGATTTATTTGATCAATACTAAGCCATTTAAATGATGTTGAAATTGTAGTGCTATGCTAAGGCAACAAACACGAGTTCAGATAAGCTTGACATGCGAGCAATAAGCGTAGGAGTCGGTAAGATACTATAAGGTTGTGTTAAGATTATATTATGTAGATGGAAAATGTTAATGTGATTATTTGATATTGGAATATCGTTAAAGTATTCATAGAAGATTGATTATTGGTGTTAGAATATAAATATGGAATTGTGTTGGAATATAAAATTAATTTATGATAGAGCATCCCGAGAATAGCATTAATACGTGGTCAAGCATTAAAATAAAAGACTTATATAAAAGGAACTGTGGGTTGGTATCGTGAGTAAACTACTAGGGTTCGGTTTTGACTAAGGTTTTTAAATATTTTTATAACTTTAGATTAACATAGAGTTAATCGATTTTAATTAAAAGTAAAGCATCGAAACGTAGCAAATTGATTGTTAGATAAATGAATCAATTGTGAAAATCGAAGTAGGATTTTATTGATTTTATAATAATTTTTCCTTGATATATGGATGTGTGAGAAAGTATTGGATGTGTGAGAAAGTATTGGATTGTGTTGAATTATAAGCACTTGAACTATTGTATATACTAAAAAAGAATTACCTTGGAAATTGTGAGTTTTAAAATGGTTTAGATTGGTTGAAAATTTTGAATTTTACCTGCAGGAGGTTTTGATATCTTAAATGTTATGCTGCCAAATTTTAGATAAAATTGTCCTATGTAAAAGTTACTGTATTCCCGCATAAATGGAGATTTAGAAAGAACAATTAAAATGATTTATTGAGAAGATTTTAAAGGACAGGGTTGAAATCGAATTTATACTCTAAAATCAAATGAGGCAATTACGAGACAATAGTATTGGCATAATTTTAGGATCATGTGTATGTGAATTAGGATAATTACCTCATAACGATAATTGATATTATTCTTAGAGTTATTTTGATTTTTAGTCTAATAAGACGATTATGAAATATGATTTATGCTACCTTGTGGAAAAGAAACGGATAATAAAGGTTGTATAATTAGTGCTATAGAATATGAGTTGTATCTTTTATTAAATAAATTAGCAATTATGTGCGACATGGTGATCGAGATTGTAGTAAATCGTTTTAAGGTAATGTGTATTGTTGTAGATGATATTGAAATATAGATATTGTGTATTGATGTGACATGGTTATCATGAAAAGAGATATATGATTTTAATATTCAATAATAGTATCGGAATTATATATATGTACATAAATATAAGTAGATACTCATTGTGACTTTATGGACTCTGAGACAAATGTTGAGAATTGAAATCTAAATTAACGTTTAATTGTGTAGATGATATTTGGATGTGAAAATGTGTATTTATACGATATTGCAACCTCAATAAAAGGAGTGTGATCTGACAAATGTTGAGAATTAAAAAGTGTATTGACGTTTAATTATGTGGATGATATTTGGATATGAAAATGTGTATTTACGCGATATTATGACCTCAATAAGATGAGTGTCATCTTAGTAACCTATAGATGTTATTGGAGTATATTTGAATGTACATTTATACAAATGTATCAT
Organism: Heritiera fomes; assembly: GCA_032173925.1. NCBI lineage: Eukaryota > Viridiplantae > Streptophyta > Magnoliopsida > Malvales > Malvaceae > Heritiera > Heritiera fomes. The sequence continues at coordinate 14,544,782 of JAPDPM010000015.1, forward strand.
GAATCTTATTGATACCATTGGGGGCTTGATGGACTTGTGTAATTGCATAACGAATGATAGATGACATCTGTGTTATGATCTTGTGTGAATGAGAAACTGAGGCTACTGTAGATATAACTTAATCTGATTGCCTAATATGCACAATATTGAATTGAATAATTATTGAGCTATATCTTGATGTACTTAGGAAATCATTCATGCATAGCATATGATCTCGTATTGTTTTAAAAAACAAAACATTGTTTTAAAAAAGATATATCAAAATCTTTTAAATGAAAGTAAATGTTTGAAATGACTAGACAGTCACAGATCTTAATGTTAAACACTTGTTTTGACATCATTCATGACATGTACAGATTGAGCACCCGATTTAATTACGCATTAATTTGAGAAATGTACTGTGTAAGCTATCTAAGTGGGTTTGAAATGTTATAGTAAAAGATCTCAATTTAGAGACGACAGGTACCCTATGGAACACATGCGTGGCATATGCCTTCATGGCATAGAGTATATATATCGAGTGGTTCTACTTGTGTGGCATGAAACCCCATTTATATATACATGATATGTACATGTTGCCTGATGAGATTATTCCAGGTTGTCTGACAATAGTCGTAGACACATTCCTCAGTTTCCAACTACTCAGTGGGACTGAGACGATCTATGATCATAAATAAATGCCCTTCGAGGGAAACTTTCCCATTGTTAGCTACAATGGTTAGAGATAATATGATACCAGAATTGAGATCCATACCTAGTCTCTTACTAAATGTTGAACATTGTCTAGAATATGGTTTACTATATGTGAACTCTAGACATGATATGTTTTTACAATGTATTTGATATGACTAAGACTGAATATGATTTACACCTAGTTTTATATCACACATGATATGATCTGAGACTATACTTGTTAGGGCTGTAAATGAACCGAACACGAACAAACGAACTGATGTCTCTATTCGTTCGTTTGTTTTTTAGTGTTATTCGCATTCGTTAAGGAATGCGTTCGTGTTCGTTCGTTTGTTTGGTAGAGATTCTTCGTTAATGTTCGCGAACATGAAAAGCAACGTGTTCGCGAATATGTAAACGAACGTGTTCACAAACATTTAAATGAACGCGTTTATGAACAAGTATTCATAAGAACAAACTAAATATTGAATATTAAAAATCATACATAAAGATTAAATTTCACATGCAAATTGAAATCATCTAACACAAAATCTTAAATACAACACAACTTAAGTCAACAATGTTTTATTAAAATTGATAATTACTATTTTAAGTATAATTTGTATTATACACATATATATATATATTAGTATACATATATTAAAGTATCATATATATGTGAGTGTATACACACTCATGTGTAACATATATATATATATATATATATATATATATGTAAATGATCAATAGATAAGATCATAAGAATAAAATTTTAACTTCTTATGAAACTTTTATTAATTTATTTCAGTACATTAGGTTTAAATTTTTAAAAAATAATTATTTTAAGTATAATTAACTAATTTAATTTTATAATTATTTTATTATTATATTTTATTAATTTTTTAAGCCAACAAAGTTATATTGTATAAATATGTTTAAAAATTAAGTACTAATTTTTTAGATTAATGTTTTAAAAATAGGGTCTATAGTATATAACTTATATAATATAAGTAATTTTAGTATTTTAATAAATAACAAACGAAAAATAAACGAACAACAAATAACACTTTAAATAAATAAGTTATAAACGAACATAAATGAACGAATAACAAACGAATAATATATGACACTTTAAACGAACGAACGAACAACAAACGAACATAAACGAACAAACAACAAATGATACTTTAAACGAACGAACAACAATAATACTTTAAACGAATGAACAACAAACGAACATAAACGAGCCTATTCACGAACAAAAACGAACGAACCATACCTCTGTTCATGTTCAGTTCATTTAACAAACGAACACTAAAATGTTGTTCTTGTTCGTTCGTTAAGCTTAATAAACGAACATAAACGAACAGAAACCGAACAGGTTTACGAATGATTCATCAAACATTCTGTTCGTTTACACCCTTAGTACTTGTTTTAATTGCGCTTAAAAGTACATGTAATATGATTTTGAGATTGTATATGTTTTACACATGATTAACTATTACACGTGACATGTTTTGATATGATAATCGTTTTAAACAATAGAATATACGTTACACATTGAAACTTGTCATGATAATATATTTTGCACTATGCATAACACATAGTGATACAAAAGTACTTAGTGTCATTAAGGCATGATCGAATCAATATACGAAAGATATTGATTTCTAAATGATATTGGAGTATATACTTGCAAGATTCACGCATTTGCAATAGAGACAATATAATCCTAACTCAATTATTACATTACTAACTTACTGAACCCTCACTCATTAAATGAAAATTATTTTTTCAGATTGATTCGAGTTAAGGGACACGTTAGACAGTTTTGGAGATTTAATAGTGTATCGACTTTCAAAGTCCTCGCTATTGAATATTTGGTACTGTAATACTTCTCTTGTCTATGTTTTTATTTTCAGGCAATTTCTATACAATACTATAGGATGGGATGTAAACTAGAGTAATGATTAGTCGATATAATATTATGATATTATATGATGTGTATGTGGTGATTAGTTGTGGATATTAGGATTATTGAGATGACACCTATTGGTAAATATAATGTGAATTGTGGGAAATGTTGTGTTGCATTGTGATGATTTACAGATAATCAACTGGGGAAATCTCAAAATATAAAAGGGGATATTTTCAATTTGTCTCTAAGAAATAGTAAGTTATCAGCTATAAATGATTTTTCCCTATCTTAGTAATTTAAATCATAATTGAATTAAAGAATGAATAGAAATGATTTAGTGATTACACTGACATCGAATACAAACTGTAAAACAAAAAAGAAAAATTTAGTTCGTAAATTTGTAAGAAGGAAAAAGCATGAGTATCAAGTGCAAGTTACAGCCTTTGGGTCGTGACAACTATCATGAAAATTTATATAGCGTTTGGTTGGTATTATATGTCATGTGAGTTGTTAAGTGCAACAAAAAGCTATATGAAGTTGATGAAAAGTTTTCATTTTTTCTTATGTAATATTGATGTCCCTAATCCAACTCCAACTTAAACTTAAATAATAATTATATTTACTATATGTAAAACATTAAATAGAAATCATTCCATGATGATAATATAAGTATTTTATAATTATATATATAACTTAATTGCAGCATTTTATATACTTTACATGTACAAGTTGAATGTTGAATCATTTGATGGTTTTGGAAAAGCGATATTTATACTTTTCAACACTGAAGTTAAAAAATTAATTAATAAAGATGTTGACAATTTTTATGAAAATTTTCTTCAGGTATTGATGAGTTAACAATTATTGTAATATTGCCCAATATTTAATTTAATTTAATGATATGTCTATGACCATGATTTACGAAAATGAAGAGTACAAAATTCGAGATATATTTAAATATCAAATGGGTGAAATTTTTGTGTTACAAGAGTAACAAATTAGAATATTAAGACAGGAAGTACTAAGCTTATCGTATCTAAACTATATTACTTTGATCATAACTTGAATGTTGAAAATTATTGGAACATGTATTTATACATTTATATAATATGTCTATCTTTATTATATTTTCATATAACATATCTATTATATCTAAAACTTAATTTAATCAAATTGCATATTAGTGTTTTATCTATGTCTTCTATTCCATATGTAAAATCTATTGGATCATCAAGTAAAGTGAGACATTTTTAAATATAGCAATGAATACTTATGAATCAATTACTACTTTTCAGTTGAACAAAAATTCATTGAAGAATCTCCATTTAAAAAATTTTGTACATGAGATTGATTTTAATATGAGGAAAATTTCAATTTACTCAAATCAAAGACATGTTGAGTTCTTTTATATATTATTTTTATTCAATAAATTATAATATGAGTTTGATTTAACTTTTACTCAATTTGCATAATTATATCAAATATATAATTTTTTTATATTAATATATTGTAATACTCAAATTACAAATAAAAAAATATTAAATATGTATTTGTTGTCTTTTTCATAAACATAATAATTTATATTATAAAATTTAAAAATATATATTGTTAATAAATTTATTGTTCAATTAATTTATTTTTATGCATCGTACAAATTTAAAACTAGTTCTTAATAAATGAAGAGGCCTACCGAGAGTGTCCACCGCCACCATTTGTAGAGGTGGCAAAAGCTAGCCCGAGCCCAAAAATCTACCCGAATCTGAACCGAGACTAGCCTGAAATGACCGAAAAAGTCAAAGGCCTGTAACTGAAAAAGCCTGAACCCGACATAACCGAAGCCTGATACGATCTGAAACCGATCCGAAACACATAAAAAATCGAATTTATAACCCAAAAAAACCCGAATTATAATTATATAATTACCATTTAAAAATAAATAAATAATTGATACACTTTTTTAAATAAAAGTTTAAAATTTTGAAAATAATTATTATTTATTATACAATTTTATCAATTATGTATTATCAACAAAATAAATATTGAATCTTTTTAATTCAATCAAATTAAATTAATTTAAAACACCATAATATATGATATCAAATAATCTTTAATATTATACTTATTGCATTTATAATAATAAATATATTATTAATTTAACATTTGATTTTATTATAAAAATCATTTTAACATTTTATTATTTTTATTTTATAATAAAATTTCAATTTTAATACACTAATAAATCAAATATATAAAAAATTATATAATTTCAATATTTGTTTGAAACTTTGAATTTGATATTTTGTGCAACACATTAAAAATATTTTTAATAAAATTAAATTTAAACTATATTTTCTTAAAGTTTCAAGTATAGAAAGATATTAAACTTAGATAAAAAAAAACCTAATCTTAAAATTAAAATTCAAGTTTTTAAGATTAGAAAAAGTTAAGTAATTAAATTAAACAATACAAGTACAATTTTTTTTATAAACTTGGGCATCATTAAAAGAGAAAATTATAAATCAAGCTAGTGGTAATTTTATTTTTAGCCTTAAAACAAAAGACATTAATAAATCAAGTTAGTAGTAATTATTTATTTATTATATTATAATAACCTTATACATTAATTGTGAGAACCGCGAATTTCTCTAAACTAAGAATGTACTTAGTAGCTAATTTAAGCGAATATAAGGTAATAATATAACTTCGAGATGTCAAATGCAAAATGTTTGTCAATGTTGCAGAATCAAATCCTCGAGAATAAAGGGATTACGTTCAAATATAAGCTAAACTAAAAAATGCAACATGCATGCATGCGTATGAAAACGAGCATGCAAGCAAAGAACGTATGTACAAGTGTATATAAATGAACATACAAATAATAAAGATTAAATGAGATGAAAATAAATAATAAGATGAGGAAATAAGCTAATTACACATAAATAAATATGTGTAAGGGAAGATATCCTTAACTATAGTTATATGTATATTTATACTTGGTATAAGTATATAAATATATATATATATATATATGTGCATAGAATATATTAAATAAATAATAATATATAATGAAAAAAAATAGTTATAATAATTAAAATGTATTAATAGTTATAATAATTAAAATGTACCGATAATTATAATAAAATAATGAAAAGATTTAAAATATACAAATAATATGTATAATTTACGGGTTGATGGGAAAAGTCCCACCAAACCCGTCGAATCAACCATCAGCTCTCAACATCACCGTTGCTTCACTTGGAAAAAATAAATAAATACATAAAAGTTTTGCTCTTTCTCATCTCCCATCCAGCTCCCACTTCTTTTGGTCAAAAAGAACTTTGCTACTGTTACTCCCTTCCTCTACCCGTTCCTTCACCCCATTTTTCCGGCTGTTCCTTCCTTCTCTACCATACAAACACCACGCCAAGATCTGTTGAAGACTGAAGCCACCTCGAGCAACAGAAAAACCGAAGCTGCTGGTGGTTGCCACTAGCTGAAAATAAAGAGGGATAGACTGGGATTTTGGCTACTTGGTTGGGGTTTTGAGAAGGGCTTTGTGGTGGCTGGCTTGGGTATTTCCAGCCCTGAGCAAAGGACACACAAGGACTGAACGGAGAAGGCAGCAGTTGTGGCTACAGCCGGCTTACCAGGGGCTGTCCGGTGGTTGAATGGAAGGCAAAAACTGAGGTAAGGGAATGAGGAAAGAAGAAGAAAAGAAATAAAAAGGAAAAGAAAGAAAACGAAAATAAAGAAAATAAAAGAAAAGAAATAAAATAAAATATATGTATATGTATATATATATATATATATATATATATTTATAAATATGTATACATATATATATAGATACATATATATATATATATACACATATATATGTGCACCATGCATACATATATATTTTTAAACACACTACATTTGCATATGTATCTATATATATATATATATTTATAAATATGTATACATATATATATATATATATAGATACATATGCAAATGTAGTATGTTTAAAAATATATATGTATGCATGGTGCACATATATATGTGTATATATATATATATGTATCTATATATATATATATATGTATACATATTTATAAATATATATATATATATATATATATATATATATATATATACACATATATAGGCAAATGAGAGAATTGAATTTAAGGAATTATGTTATATACATGTGTGTGTAGATATATATATACTACTTATTTGAAAACAAGGTAAGAGAAAAGAAAAGAAAGGAAATAAAAAGAAAGGAAAAGAAAAAAGATTAGAAAGGAAAGAGATATACATATATATATATAAAAAGAGATACGAAGATGAAATAAATCCGACTTGAGAATCTGAGTTAAATTAATGTTAAGTATGCACATATACACATATTTGAATATCAATATATATATGCGTGTTAAAGTTGAAAATTTGATTTTTAAGTACATAAGATTGGGCTAGACTTTATTAAGTCGAAATTCCTTGTGAATGTGTAGTGCGCCAAGAGAACGACGGACATGATCTAGCTGGACACGGGACACGCTCGAACTAACCTCACCTGAGGTAAGACGTTTATATAACATAGAAGTAGGATTATCCTGTATAGGATTAAATCTTATGATAAAATGATTTGAATACTTAGATTAGATTTAACGAGATGAAATGCAAGTACGATGTTAGACTCGATAAAGTGCCAAAATTGTATGATATTAACCGTAAATGAATCGTTATGGTAGAAACTTATAGACATCACGAGATGGAATGATAGGCATTCATGTGATTCATGAGCACTACATTATACTGCTTTCATTTCATCTACTTGAATTCATTTACCATTAAGCATGCTTTAGTACCATGCATGAAACACAAAAAAGGTTTATTCTTATCATGTTTATCAGAATGCTTGATGCTTATATGGTTTTGAAAAGAATGAAATGATAGTTTTCACATATGTACGTATATACATGTAAATGATCTTCAAAAAAGTATTACGTACATTAAACTATTTTTATACGAAAGATTGAATGCTTTATGAGACTGTAGACACCCTAAGAGAATTAAATTCAATAAAGCATAATGGAAGCTGTGAGAACTCGGTATTTTGTACTGTACATGTACGAAATAATAAATTTCAAATAAATTAATTAATTAATTTATGATATTTTTAAATATCAAAATTAAGGTGGGATAGAATAGAAAATTTCGAAGTTGTACAAGGGCAAAGTTGGCTCTTTGCAAGGGTTGATCAAAGTTGATCAAATTTTGATTAAATTAGCTTACGAAATAAATAAAATAAAAATAAAAATTTCAGATTAAAATGGGCTAGGCAGAAAAAAAATTATTGTGCAGTGGCACAATTAGTAATTAAGGTGACTTTAGTGGGTATTTTGGACTAAAAAAATATAATCAGATTTTAATTAATTAAAATTAAATTATGACCAATTAAAACAATACAACAAGGCTGGCTTCATTTATTTCTCCGGTTGGGAGTGCACCGCCTCAACCATTTTTCTGCTGCATCAATCACGGTTCTGTTTCTTCTCCACCGATCCATGCTTCAGCTCTGAAATCACCATCCTCCCATCACTAAATCAGTAAAACTTCTTCACAAAACTTCATCCTTACCACCATAGCTTCATTATTCTTTAAAAACCTTAGCCAATAACCACCAAAAAGAGGCTCCCTTGCAGCTGGACAGTGGCGTCTATGCAGGTAAAATAATTCCAGCCCACGTTTCTGCTTTTTAAGTAATTTACTTATGGTGGTGTAGGTTAGGTTGATGATGTATATGTATCTATTGTGGAATAAAAACATGTAGGAAGTTAGTAGGACTGAGTTGCTTGAAGATGGATGACATTAATGGTTGAAAATTCTGCTGGTAGGGTATGACGTGAAAACAGAAATTACAGTAAGAATAAATAAAATATATATATAAATAACAGGGGACTACGCTGTTAGTTGGTGTTGAATACTTAAGAGTAAGAATAGTGTTTAAAGGACATAGAAGTAGAGAATAAGGCTGAACCGAATGGAAATTTCTCTGATTTAGTGTTGTTGACCGAATGGGATACAAGTCAATAAAAAAGGGCAAGAAAGTCAGAAATTGTGGGCTGTTAAGATATGGAAAATAAGAAAGTAAAGAGTATGTTGCTGCCGTGAATCAAGGAGAACATGGACTCAAATTGATGATAAATAGTCAAGTACATAAAGTCAAAAGTAAAGGCTGAAAATGAAGAAATATGACCATAAAAATGTAGGTAAAATATAAGCATAATCAATGTATATGTGGCTGTCGATTGTAGAGAAGTAGAGGAAGGAAATATTTCATTTAATTTTTAAATGATGGAAAATATATAAAGGAAAAGGCAGCTTATCTCATTTATACATTGGAAAAAAATAATAATAAAATAAAATACAAAGACCATTCTGCCATGGAGGAAAAAAGGAAGGGAAAAATGGCATAAAGAATAGCCATTTTAGCTATGAGGCTTTATTTACATCTATAAACTTTTATTAATCATAGCTTGAAATTTAAGGGTAATTAAGCTAATGAATTTGGTGAAATTATATTGCAGTCGGAAGTTTGATGTTCGTGTGGTGCACAAAATAACATGATCTCGACACACAGGTAAGGGATGCATGTGCAGCACTGTAAGAATATTCAGTCTGCATGATTTTAATTATGAAATATTTTATGAAAATATTGTGATGATTCTGTGGTTGGAAATTTGTGATGATGTACTGGCTGGAATTATAAACTGTATTTTTCGTGCAGGAGGCTAGCCAATCAGCAGTCGTTATACTGCCGAAAAAATTATCGAAAATTACCGAAAATTTTTAGAAAATTTCATAAAATCATAATAAATGATTTTATTTTACGAGAAATGATTTTTAACCACAAAAATCGAGAAAATGAATATTTTCCATAAAAACATGAATAAAATGAAAGTGATTTTAAAATATTCATGTTTTCGAGAATGGTGTAATGAAATCACCGAAAATTCTCCTGATATGTAAATTACACGTAATAGAGATGGAAAATGAAAAGAAATAAATTGAATATTTTTATATACATTTCTTAAATATTCACTAAATGATTTTTAACCTTTATGGTTTTAAATTATGAAATTACATATTTTATATACTCCATAAAGGTTATTTTATGAGAAAAACATAGTTTTGAGACTAGTTGGCCCCTCTATCATGCCGACATGTGATACGTGATATGTGATATATAATATGTAACATGTGATATGTGATATGTAGTCTCGGCCGACACCTGATCAGTGATCTACCGATGACAATTATAGACTATTGCCATAGATCTGACATGATTATTTTATACCTTCGGGTATTTAGGACTCGGTGGTTGCCACTGTCTCCATATATGATTTATGATATGTGAAATGAAAATGGTTTTACGATATGTGACATGCAAAATGAATATGTTTTATATGATATGAGAATAAAATGAAATGATTTATAGCATCTTTATAAAATGCTCATTTCGGTACTATTTTAGTACTACAAGATAATTTTCATATGACATGTAATTTGAATATGTAATATGTTTTCAAAAAAGAAAGAGGAGGAAAATAAATCTAATATTCTTACTTTAATTTTTAAATTGAATATTAGATTTAAACGATTTATATGTTATACGAAAAAGATTTAAATAGCTTATGTTGCTAATTAAAGTACTGTACTAATTATGATTGTACAGTAAAACATGAAACGAGTTTTAAATGAGAATGATGATGATTTAACTAATATTCTTTTCAAAGAATATATGAATATTAGTTACTTTATTTAAATGCTTTATTTCATAAAAGCATTATTTTGAAAAGAATATGAAAATGACATAAAATAAAAAGGAAAGGATTTAAATTTCAAACGAAAAGAAATAAAATTACTCCCTACAGTTGCTTCTAGGTTCCGAGACAAGATAGGTATTTCAAAATACCTACCTTACTCCATCCGGATGCCTAGCCGACTGTAGTATCCTTCCTACATGAGTGCCTAAAGCCCCATAGGAAAAATGAAAAAGTTTTTCAACATATAGATAGCTGAGTATCAAGTGAGGCATATAATTCCCTTACTGAGCCGTGGTTTGCTCACCCCTTAATTTTAACATTTCAGGTTTTCGAGGAATAAGAGTCTGACATCTAAAGGACTTCGGCTGTGCATTTAGGGACGATGCGACAGCTTGGTTTATTTCGTAAGGTACGGTCATTTATTTTCTGTATTTAGACTTATCTACAGTACTACTTCCTTATGAATTAAGATAAGGGATGTAATTCATATTATAATTTAATATGAAATTGTTTATATGTAAAAGAAAAAGTAAAGTATCGCAGACAGCCTAACCAAACAAGATGTATAGAATAAGGTGAAAATTAGGGTCACAGGCTGTGACAGATTTAATGGTATCAGAGCAGGGTTGGTCTGATGTCTGTTGATACTTTTAGAAAGAAAATGTGTTGAAAATGTTAACATCTCCTGTAGTACTGTGTAGTCTAAATACATAGAGAAAATAAATGATTACAAATTGAATTAAGTGTTTAGAAGGGGGTGAGAATTATGAAATCAGGAATGCTAAAAAGGAAAACGGCTCAGGAATGTTACCTCAAATGGTGATCTTATAATCTAAATGAAGGTCGGTTCAGTAAGGAACAGAGAAGGACTCGGTGCGGGCCCCATCAGTACTTTTCTGTCCGGATCGAATTGAGACCTTAAAGTGATGATATATAGGAGAGGAATGAAATATCATCATAAAATAGACCTTAAGATCATTGATTGAAGGTATTTTGAAGAGAGAGAAATTTTTTACCAAAAATGACCAAAATACCCTTACCTCCAAAATTTTACTTGGAGTCATCATAGACCAACAGTAGTTGGAATTGACTGATTTGACAGAGAAATTGATGGTGTAAGGATGCAATTCAAGCAAAATGCCCAATTATAGATCCTATTGGATTTCTCTATCGAAATCAAACAAGATCTTAAATTGCTGATATTAGTACAAGAAGGGGTACTATCAGCACATAGATATTAAGATCACATATTTAAATGTATATGTGGATAAATAAATAAATGTGAAAATGACAAAAATGCCCCTATGTTGGACTATGTTCCGAACAGTGATAGAACCAAGTTAATCTTGAATCCATTGATGGTAATGGAGTTATTGAGGGTATAAAGGACATAATATGTGTATAACGATCCAGATTATAAACTCCCACCTACATTTATATTGCTGATGTGACTCGAATGGTTATAGGAAAGTCGCAGAATGAGCGACTCAGTTATTGGTTTTTCAGAGTCTAAATTAAAAAGTGTATTAATGGGATATTATTACGGGATTGTTGGATATGATGAAAAGTAAAATGATTATTGAAGATGACTGAGGAGGATATCAGTATAGATGATGAAATCCATAACAGTATGGTCAATTCTGGTTCTATACATTCATACAGTTTCTGAAGTAACAAATGGATAATTATAGAATCGAAATATTTTGAAATATATTGTATAGAATAATGTACTGTATGGAGTATATGAATTGGAGAATACGCATAAGAACAGTAAGTGATGATAAGAGAAGAGGAAGATGATAGATATGGTAGAGAGCAGCATAAGAGAGCTAGATCTTCTGGTATTTAGGTCTCAGAGGGGCGATCCACGAGATCAACTGCTACAACCTCCACTATTACGGTCCTGCTTCTGCGCTGAGAGGTACCACGGCCAGATGTGATCGGTTTAGACGGTCGCATGGTACCCAACCTTGCCACATATCGACCAGGGCTTGTTTTAGATGTGGGTGAGCAGGACATTTGGTGAGAGACTGCCCCATGCTCAGAAAGGCAGCTACCTTAGCCCTAGTACTTCCGGCATTGATTCCAACACCAGCAGCTCCGATAGAATGAGAGAGAGAGACACCCCTCAACCTAGACGGGCTACAATAGTGGAGAAGAGTAAGAAGCCCATGACTTAGGGACGAGTGTACGCATTGAATCAGGAGACTGCTGATGTTTTCGCGGACTTCATTAAGGGCTTAGTAAAGTCGGAGAGTTAGGGCATATAATACATGTAAATAGTCTTTTTAATGTATGTGGAAACTGTAAGATAAGAGTAGGTGAGAAGGAATTTACAGCTAACCTAATTTTAATATTGACATATGATTTTGATGTGATATTGGGTATAAACTCGTTAGCTGCGAATCACGTAACTATAGATTGTCACACTAAAATTGTAACCTTCTCCCAACTCAAGAAAGATATTGTAAAGCTTTATGATAAGGAATAATAAAAATGAATGTGTATATTATGTGTGAAAGGATGTGAATTTATAGTGAACAGACACTCTAAGCTAAAAGTATGTAACGATGGTGTTATATATGATTGTCAGGGAACATGAACTAATAGAGCAGTCCTCGAACCTCAATATTAGTGTGGTATCCTGTGAGAGTTATGGATTTACTCATAACTTCAAGATCGAGCTGGATTTGATGGGACAGATCAGAGATGCTTAAAGGACAAACGATTATTGCATCAAGGTTGCCAGTCAAATACAATTGGGTGTACAGACAGATTTCGAGATTGGCACCGACAAAACTATGAGGTTTCGAGGCAGAATTTGTGTTCTCGATAATAAGTAGCTCAGAGGCTTAATTTTGACTGAGGCCATACCTCCAAGTACACTGCATCCTGACAGTATTAACATGTATCAAAATCTACAAAGGATTTATTGGTGGCATAAGATGAAAAGAGAGACATTTAAAGTTTATAGTGAAATGTCTCATGTGTCAACAGGTGAAAATAGAGCATCAGAAACCTACAGGAATATTACAACCTTTACCAATTCTTACTTGGAAATGGGAGCACATTATGATGGACTTCATCATGGGTTTACCAAAGATATGGAGATAGCATGATGCAATTTGGATAATAGTTGATAGACTGATGAAGTCCACCCACTTCCTAGCTATCAGATCTACTGATTCCCTCAACGCTTTGTCAATCTATATGCACGGGAAATAGTGAGGCTATACGGAGTTCCAGGGAGCATTACATCGGATAGGGATTCCCGGTTTACATCTCAATTATGGGAGAGATGTCAGGAGGCCATGGAATCCCGGTTAAACCTTAGCACTGCCTTCCATCCGCAGATTGAGTGGCAATCCGAGCGAGTGATACGGATGCTCGAGTGTATGTAATGGGCATGTGCGTTGGATTTTAAAGGCTCCTGGGATGATCATTTGCCGTTAGCCGAGTTTACATATAATAATAGTATCAGACTAGCATCGACATGGCACCGTACAAGGCATTATACGATAGACAATGTAGATCTCCGATCACATGGGAAGAAGTGGGAGATCAAAAGTTATTGCTCCCAAATTGGTAGAGTGAGCCTCAAAGGATTTACAGTGGATATGTGAGAGGCTCAGTACAGCACAGTGTTGGCAAAAAAGTTACATGGATATAAGAAGCCAACCACTTGAGTTCTCACCAAGGATTATGTAATTTGTGAAAGTTTCCTCATCTAAAAGCGTAATGAAATGTGGTAAGAAAGGAGAACTGAGTCCTTGCTACATCGAACCATTCGAGAGCTTGGATCGCGTAGGGTTCGGAAAGATAAAGCTCTGCGATCCAAGAAGATTCTTCCAGCAAAAATGCTCTGGCAGTATCATTCTGAATGAGAGGTTACATGGAAATTGAAAAGTGTAATGAGGGAAAACTATCCAGAGCTATTCTAATGAGTGGTTCGAATGTAAATTCGGAAGACCGAATTTCTTAAGGTGGAGAGAATGTGAGAACTCGGTATTTTGTACTGTACATGTACGAAATAATAAATTTCAAATTAATTAATTAATTAATTACTTTATGATATTTTTAAATATCAAAATTAAGGTGGGATAGAATCGAAAATTTCGAAGTTGTACAAGGGCAAAGTTGGCTCTTTGCAAGGGTTGATCAAAGTTGATCAAATTTTTGATTAAATTGGCTTAAGAAATAAATAAAATAAAAATAAAAATTTCAGATTAAAATGGGCTGGACAGAAATAAATTATTGTGCAGTGGCACAATTAGTAATTAAAGTGACTTTAGTGGGTATTTTGGACTAAAAAAAATATAATCAGATTTTAATTAATTAAAATTAAATTATGACCAATTAAAACAATACAACAAGGCTGGCTTCATTTATTTCTCCGGTTGGGAGTGCACCGCCTCAACCATTTTTCTACTGCATCAATCACGGTTCTGTTTCTCCTCCACCGATCCATGTTTCAGCTCTGAAATCACCATCCTCCCATCACTAAATCAGTAAGACTTCTTCACAAAACTTCATCCTTACCACCATAGCTTCATTATTCTTTAAAAACCTCAGCCAAAAACCACTAAAAGGAGGCTCCTCTGCAGCTGGACAGTGGCGTCTATGCAGGTAAAATAATTCCAGCCCACGTTCTTGCTTTTGAGTAATTTACTTATGGTGGTGTAGGTTAGGTTGATGATGTATATGTATCTATTGTGGAATAAAAACATATAGGAAGTTAGTAGGACTGAGTTGCTTGAAGATGGATGACATTAATGGTTGAAAATTCTGCTGCTCATGTGTGTGACGTGAAGAGCAGAATTTTAAAATCTAACATGAAAATAATTAAGGTTATATACATATAGGAACCTATGGTGTTACGGTAGCCATGAAGATTTTAAAAAGAATATAACGTGGTGTTTTGATAGGATATAAATAGAACAGAAAAGAGGGGCTGGAAATCGAAGGAAATGGGAGGATGATCTGATGGTGCTAATTGAAGGTGATAAAAAGCTTGATTAAAAAGTCAGAAAAGGGGGGGGGGGGGGGGGGGGGGGGGGGCGGCGGCGTGGCTATTGTAGATAAATGAGAAAGAATAAAGAGTGAATATATGAGAAATGACTTATGAAACAAAAAAGGAAAAAAATAATGGCTATTGTTGACGTGAATGATGAGAAAACAAGATTGAGTATAAGGAAAAATACGTGTGTGTATATATATATATATACATATGTGGCACATGTTGTCTGTTGACTTTGATAAATTAAGACATAACAACGTGAAGCATTCAAAGCATGAAAACTTAATGTGATGTAAATGGTTGAGAGGAAACCTTGCTGTTACATGCGTGTATGGCATAAATAAAGGAAGCAGAAAAAAATTCTGCTGGTAGGGTATGACGTGAAAACAGAAATTACAGTAAGAATAAATAAAACATATATATAAAATAACAAGGGACTATGCTGTTAGTTGGTGTTGAATACTTAAGAGTAAGAATAGTGTTTAAAGGACATAGAAGTAGAGAATAAGACTGAACCGAAATTTCTCTGATTTAGTGTTGTTGACCGAATGGGATACAAGTCAATAAAAAAGGGCATGAAAGTCAGAAATTGTGGGCTGTTAAGATATGGAAAATAAGAAAGTAAAGAGTATGTTGCTGCCGTGAATCAAGGAGAACATGGACTCAAATTGATGATAAATAGTCAAGTACATAAAGTCAAAAATAAAGGCTGAAAATGAAGAAATATGACCATAAAAATGTAGTTAAAATATAAGCATAATCAATGTATATGTGGCTGCTGATTGTAGAGAAGTAGAGGAAGGAAATATTTCATTTAATTTTCAAATGATGGAAAATATATAAAGGAAAAGGCAGCTTATCTCATTTATACATTGAAAAAAAATAATAATAAAATAAAATACAAAGACCATTCGGCCATGGAGGAAAAAAGGAAGGGAAAAATGGCATAAAGAATAGCCATTTTAGCTATGAGGCTTTATTTATATCTATAAACTTTTATTAATCATAGCTTGAAATTTAAGGGTAATTAAGCTAATGAATTTGGTGAAATTATATTGCAGTCGAAAATTTGATGTTCGTGTGGTGCACGAAATAACATGATCTCGACACACAGGTAAAGGATGCATGTGCAGTACTGTAAGGATATTTAGTCTGCATGTTTTTAATTATGAAATATTTTATGAAAATATTGTGATGATTCTGTGGTTGAAAATTTGTGATGATGTACTGGCTGGAATTATAAACTGTATTTTTCGTACAGGAGGATAGCCAATCAGCAGTTGTTATACTACTGAAAAAATTATCAAAAATTACCGAAAATTTCTAGAAAATTTCATAAAATCATAATAAATGATTTTATTTCCCGAGAAATGATTTTTAACCACAAAAATTGAGCAAATGAATATTTTCCATAAAAACATGAATAAAATGAAAGTGATTTTAAAATATTCATGTTTTCGAGAATGGTGTAATGAAATCACCGAAAATTCTCCTGATATGTACATTACACGTAATACGAGATGAAAAATGAAAAGAAATAAATTGAATATTTTTATATACATTTCTTAAATATTCACTAAATGATTTTTAACCTTTATGGTTTTAAATTATGAAATTATATATTTTATATACTCCATAAAGGTTATTTTATGAGAAAAACATAGTTTTGAGACTAGTTGGCCCCTCTATCATGCCGACATGTGATACGTGATATGTGATATGTAATATGTAACATGTGATATGTGATATGTAGTCCCGGTCGACACCTGATCAGTGATCCGCCGATGATAATTATAGACTATTGCCATAGATCTGACATGATTATTTTATACCTTCGGGTATTATTGCATGATAGGACTCAGTGGTTGCCACTGTCTCCATATATGATTTATGATATGTGAAATGAAAATGTTTTTACGATATGTGACATGCAAAATGAATATGTTTCATATGATATGAGAATAAAATGAAATGATTTATAGCATTTTTATAAAATGCTCATTTCGGTACTATTTTAGTACTACAAGATAATTTTCATATGACATGTAATATGAATATGTAATATGTTTTCAAAAAGGAAAAAGGAGGAAAATAAATCTAATATTCTTATTTTAATTTTTAAATTGAATATTAGATTTAAACGATTTATATATTATACGAAAAAGATTTAAATAGCTTATGTTGCTATTTAAAGTACTGTACTAATTATGATTGTACAGTAAAACATGAAACGAGTTTTAAATGAGAATGATGATGATTTAACTAATATTCATATAAATTTAACTAATATTCTTTTCAAAGAATATATGAATATTAGTTACTTTATTTAAATGCTTTATTTTGAAAAGAATATGAAAATGACATGAAATAAAACGGAAAAGGATTTAAATTTCAAACGAAAAGAAATAAAATTACTCCTTACAGTTGCTTTTAGGTTCCGGGACAAGATAGGTATTTCAAAATACCTACCTTACTCCATCCGGATGCCTAGCCGACTGTAGTATCCTTCCTACATGCGTGCCTAGAGCCCCATAGGAAAAATGAAAAAGTTTTTCAGCATATAGATAGCTGAGTATCAAGTGAGGCATATAATTCCCTTACTGAGCCGTGGTTTGCTCACCCCTTAATTTTAACATTTCAGGTTTTCGAGGACTAAGAGTCTGACATCTAAAGGACTTCGGCTGTGCATTTGGGGATGATGCGACAGCTTGATTTATTTCGTAAGGTACGGTCATTTATTTTCTGTATTTAGACTTATCTACAGTACTACTTCCTTATAAATTAAGATAGGGGATGTAATTCATATTATAATTTAATATGAAATTGTTTATATGTAAAAGAAAAAGTAAAGTATCGCAGACAGCCCAACCAAACAAGATGTATAGAATAAGGTGAAAATTAGGGTCATGGGCTGTGACAGAAGCTGCCTCATTGGAGATTACTCATTAGGCATAGATCCTTGTCCGACAATAGTCGTTGACAGGTCTCAGTCTCGCCTGATCAGTGGGACTGAAAGACATGAGGTCTATGGCCATAGATAGTGCCCTAGTGGTTTCCGGGGGACGATGATATGATTCTTCACTGCTAGCTACATTGAACTAAGTCTTTATTGATAGAGAGATAGGGATTTAGCCTAGTCTCAAATGATACGAAATGAAGTTTAGAGTATGTCTTTAAAATGAAAATGAACTCTAAACTCGATATTGATTTACAGTATATGAAACGCATTTTTATGCTATATGTGATATGAAATATACTTGAAAAGTATATGTGATATGAAATGTGCTTCAAAAGTATATGTGATATAAAATGTATTTCAAAAGTATATGTGATATGAAATATGCTTTAGAAAGTATATTTGACATGACATGTAAACCCTTACATATTTCAAGCATGTCTTAAAAGAACACATGAAATGTATTGATACTTCACATGCCTTGAACTTGTTGGAAAAGAACATGTAGTATATGTTTTATGATTGTAACTACTTCATTCATAATTACATGTTCAAGATCACATTATGACTTCGAGACTTAGACATCTCATGATATGTTGAAGCGTAATAGGATTGAGTTGGAAAATACATGTAAATGTTGCATGATGAATAAGAAAACGATCAATAATGAATTCTCCTCACATGACATCATGCATGGCATATAGAATAGTATAATTCTAACTCTGCACTTATATAAATGACTTACTGAGCCTTGCTCATTAAATGCTATTTAAATTTTTCAGATTAAGCACGGAGTTGGGGGAGTATTTTGGAGCCTTCCGAATAGTCCCGATCTTGAAATATAGTCCCAACTCTCCAAAGAAATTTTTGTGAACATTTGGGTATACACACTCTCATTTTGTATCTATTACTAATTCATGCTGTTTTTGATTCAGTACTTAGATGGGATGTAATCTGATATAGAGAATAGCATCTAGATTAGAAATGACGAAGTATGGAATGTTGATTTTGCATGAGTATGGATTGTGGATTGAATAGCATTAACAAGTGACCAAGTAGGAAAAATATGAACCATAAGATGAAATGTCATGATATGGAAATGAACTTGGTCATAGAAATGCTAGAATATAATCAACTGCTATTCTGGGAAGCATGAGCTGGATATTTCTTGAAATTTTTAAGCAGGAAAATAACCTGGGTAAAGTGATAAAAATAAGCGAGGGGGTTAACATCCCGAAACAAAATTCACTACATTGCACTTAGACAAAACAAATATAGGAAATTGAAAAAAAAATTAGCCCTAATTTCTACGCATCTGTATAAGTAAGAGGCATCGTCGTGGCCTTTGGGTCGTGACAGATTTATTGGTATCAGAGCGAGATTGTATAGTGCATGTAAGTGTCGAAGAGTTAGAATAGTTTACATCTCATAGTACTGATATTGCTTGATTGTATAGTGCTCAATAGTGCTCAATAAGTGCAGAAAGCTATTCTAAATGCATTGTTGTAATATTGACTACAGAAAAAGATATGAGGAGAGGACGGGGACGTGGACGAACCCCACGTGCAAGACAAGCTCAATCACCTCCACCGTCACCACCTCCAAGTCCGAACACTCGGTTCGCATGCTTGGAGCAAATCGTGTCCGGGTTAGTGGCCTTGGTAGAGCGGCAAAATGCCAGGAGTCAAGATCAACAACAAAGTCCACCGGCACAAGAACCGGCACAGCCCGCTCCACCACCCCCACCACTAAGTCAGTAGTCACCGACTCCTCACTCACAGACTGCACCACCACCGCCTCTACCTACACAGATAGTAGCGCCCACATCATCAGCTACTAATGTGAGGCAGAATGTGGAGCAGTTCAAGCAATTCCAAAAGATAAACCCCCCAGCATTTAAAGGGGCCATGGACACTGAAGCAGCCGAGACATGGCTCATGAAGATAGAGAAGGCCTTTGAGATCATGGGATGCAGCTCAGAGGATAGGGTGAACTTAGCTGCTTATATGTTTGAGGGAGAGGCCGAACACTGGTGGAGAGCGGCCAAGATCATGTTACAAAGTAGGAACTTTACCATTACATGGGAGGCATTTCTTGAGGCCTTTAACAGTCATTACTTCCCTGAGAGTGCTCGTGAAAAGAAACAAGAAGAGTTTCTCAGCTTGGTTCAGGGCTCCATGACAGTGGACCAGTATGTGGCGCGGTTCACTACTTTGTCTCGCTGTGAGCTGCATATAGTGAATGATGAGGCGAGAGAGGCCAAGAAGTTCATTAATGGGTTAAGGCCAGTGATTCGAGGAAGACTCTCAACTCTTCGTATCGTTTCCTATGCCGATGCTATCCAGAGGGCTCAGTTTGTGGAGCAGGACTTAGAAAAGACCCAGAGCCAGTATGATAGTCGAAACAAAGGAAAGGGTAAGAGGACAGATATTAGGAGGCCCGAGCAGAATAGGGCCCAGCATAAGAGGCCGAAGTATGGAGCGCCTCACACTCAGGCTTCTAAGCCTAAGATAGCTCAGAATTGTCCGAGGTGTGATAGAGATCATGGCATCAGGCCATGTTATATGGACATAGGAGCTTGCTTCAAGTGTGGCAAGATTGGACATCGCTTTAAAGACTGTCCCATACTCAAGGCTCCTGAGAGCGACCTGAGACAAGGAACACAAATAAGCAAAAGCCCACGGATAAGGGCAAGAAACAAGTTGCACAGGGCCGAGTATTTGCTTTGGACCAAGAGACTACTGATGCCTCCGGATCCGTCATCAAGGGTAAGCTCTTAATTAATGATTCTGAAGCTTTTGTACTTATTGATTCTGGCTCCACGCATTCATTCATATCACCTGCATATGCTATACTCAAGGCTCCTGAGAGCGACCTGAGACAAGGAACACAAATAAGCAAAAGCCCACGGATAAGGGCAAGAAACAAGTTGCACAGGGCCGAGTATTTGCTTTGGACCAAGAGACTACTGATGCCTCCGGATCCGTCATCAAGGGTAAGCTCTTAATTAATGATTCTGAAGCTTTTGTACTTATTGATTCTGGCTCCACGCATTCATTCATATCACCTGCATATGCTAGGAAGCTAGAGTTAGAGCTTGAACCCTTAGGCAAATTGTTGCATGTTAGTACACCCTTGAAAGAATCTCAAATGACAGACTTAATATGTAAAGGATGTAAAGTGAAGGTGGGAGATAAACAGTTAGTAGCAGACTTGATATTATTGAACATGTATGATTTTGATGTAATACTAGGCATGGATTGGTTAGCTAACCATCATGCTAGTTTAGAATGTCATAGCAAAGTAGTGATTTTCTCCCTACTTGAAAAGTTTGTACTAAACTTTGATAAGTTGAAATGAAAAGTCTTTTTCTTAAAATTGTACTGACATGAAATGAATCTTTGTTATGAAGGCTATCTCGCTTTTGTTGAGGATGCCAATAAGAGCCATCCGGAACTCTCGGATATCTCCGTGGTTAAAGACTTCCCTGATGTATTTCCGGATGAGCTCCCGGGACTACCTCCGGAAAGAGAGATGGAGTTCGCTATAGAGCTACTCCCAAGCACTCAACCAATATCGAAGCCTCCGTATCGAATGGCCTTGGCCGAGTTAGAGGAATTGAATAAGCAGTTGCAGGAGCTGTTGGATAAGGGGTTTGTAAGACCAAGTGTGTCACCATGGGGGGCTCCGGTATTGTTTGTTAAGAAGAAGGATGGCAGTTTAAGACTGTGTATCGATTATAGGCAATTGAATCAAGTGACAATTAAGAACAAGTATCCACTGCCTAGGATTGATGATTTATTGGACCAGTTGAAGGGTGCTTAGATATTTTCCAAGATTGATTTGAGATCTGGGTATCATCAGTTGAGGATTAGAGGTGAGGATGTACAGAAAATAGCCTTTAGGACGAGATATGGCCACTACGAGTTTTTGGTCATGCCATTCGGATTGACCAATGCCCCTGCAGGCTTCATGGGCTTGATGAATGAAGTGTTTAAACCCCACTTGGACAATTTTGTCATCGTATTTATCGATGATATTTTAGTGTATTCCCGATCTCGAGAGGAACATGAGCACCATCTTCGCATTGTTCTTCAGACCCTCCGTGAGAAAGAACTCTATGCGAAGCTCAGCAAATGCGAATTTTGGCTGGAACAGATTAGTTTTCTTGGGCATGTGGTATCGAAGGATGGAGTGGCAGTAGATCCAGCAAAGATAGAGGCTGTAATGAATTGGGAGAGGCCTAAGACAGTGACCGAGATTCGTAGTTTTCTGGGGCTAGCGAGATATTACCAGAGATTTGTTGAGGGTTTTTCTAAGCTAGCCGGACCTTTGACTCGTCTCACACGCAAGGATGTCAAGTTTGAGTGGAATGATGCGTATGACCATAGTTTCTTGGAGTTGAAACACCGATTGACTACAACACTCGTCCTCACCATTCCTAGTGGTTCAAGGGGGTTTGCTATATATAGTGACGCTTCACACCAAGGTCTAGGGTGCGTATTGATGCAAAATGGAAAAATGGTGGCTTATGGTTCTAGACAGCTAAAAGACCATGAGAGGAATTACCCCACCCATGACCTAGAGCTAGCGGCAGTGGTGTTTGCACTAAAGATATGGCGTCATTATTTTTATGGAGAAAAGTTCCAGATTTACACAGATCACAAGAGTTTGAAGTACCTCTTTTCACAAAAAGAATTAAACATGAGACAGAGAAGGTGGATGGAGTTACTTAAGGACTATGATTGTGAGATTCTCTACCATCCAGGCAAGGCTAATAAGGTGGCTGATGCATTGAGTAGAAAGAGTATGGGCATGGTCAGCTACATGATGGTTAGAGAGTGGGAATTAATAGAGCAATTTTCAAAGATGAACCTGAATTTAGAGCCTACCGGTGAATGTTTGATGGCTAGTTTGAGAATAGAGCCTAGTATCATAGAACAAATTAGATAGGCTTAGAGTGAGGACCTGAAATTGGTTGAGATTATCGACTTGATACAAAAGGGTTAGGAATCAGTGTATGAGATTAGCAGCGATGGCTTATTGAGGTTCAATGGGAGAATATGTGTTCCAAGCAATGAAGCCTTGAAGAGACAGATCATGGATGATGCACATAGTTTTAAGTATACGATGCACCTAGGTAATACAAAGATGTATCAGAACTTACGCAAAGTGTACTGGTGGTCAAGTATGAAGAAAGACATAGCAACTTTTGTGTCCAAGTGCCTAGTGTGCCAACAAGTTAAAGTGGAGCATCAGAAGCCGACAGGGTTGCTCACTCCTTTGTTTGTGCCAACTTGGAACTGGGAGCACGTGACCATGGATTTCATCATGGGACTTCCTGGGACCCGAAGAAACCATGATGCCATTTGGGTGATTGTTGATCGATTGACTAAGTCAGCACACTTCTTGGCTATGAAAGTCACAGATTCACTCAGTGCCCTTGCAGTTTTGTATGTTAGAGAGATCGTAAGATTACATGGAGTCCTTGTGAGCATAGTTCAGATAGAGACTCTCGGTTTACTTTTCGTTTATGGGAGCATTTCCAGGACGCTTTGGGAACTAAATTGAGTTTCAACACCGCTTTCCATCCTGAAACCGATGGACAATCTAAGAGAACAATTCAAACCCTTAAGGATATGTTGAGAGCGTGTGTCATGGATTTTCAGGGCTCATAGGATGATCATTTGGCACTGGCTGAGTTTGCATATAACAATAGCTTCCACTCCAGCATTGGGATGGCACCGTATGAGGCATTATATGGACGTAGATGTAGATCCCCGATAAGCTGGGAAGAAGTGGGTGAAAGAAAGATATTTGCTCCCGAACTTGTAGAAAGGGCTTCAAAAAGCGTTAGATTGATATGTAATCAGTTGCGAATAGCCCAAAGCAGACAAAAGAGTTATGCTGATAATCGCAGGAGACACTTGGAGTTTCAAGTTGGAGATAAGGTGTTTTTGAAGATCTCTCCATCTAAAGGCATAATGAGATTTGGCAAAAGAGGAAAGTTGAGTCCTCGTTACATTGGTCTGTTTGAGATACTAGACAGAATGGGTGATGTGGCATATCGATTAGCGCTACCACCAGAGCTATCGAGTGTGCATAACGTCTTTCACGTATTTATGCTCAGGAAATACCATCTGGATCCCTCACATGTGATTGATTATGAACCTTTGGAGATTAGAGAGGACTTAAGTTATGTTGAGAGACGGCTCCAGATTTTGGATCGAAAGGATAAAGTGCTGCGGTCCAAGACAATTCCCTTGGTAAAGGTGATTTGGCAACACCACTCCTCAGAAGAAGCTACATGGGAGCTAGAGTGTCTAATGAAAGAGAAGTACCCCCACTTGTTCTAGGATAACTTGTAACAATTTGGATGACCAAATTTTTCAAGGTGGGGAGGATGTGAGAACCGCGAATTTCTCTAAACTAAGAATGTACTTAGTAGCTAATTTAAGCGAATATAAGGTAATAATGTAACTTCGAGATGTCAAATGTAAAATGTTTGTCAATGTTGCAGAATCAAATCCTCGAGAATAAAGGGATTACGTTCAAATATAAGCTAAACTAAAAAACGCAACATGCATGCATGCGTATGAAAACGAGCATGCAAGCAAAGAACGTATGTACGAGTGTATATAAATGAACATACAAATAATAAAGATTAAATGAGATGAAAATAAATAATAAGATGAGGAAATAAGCTAATTACACATAAATAAATATGTGTAAGGGAAGATATCCTTAACTATAGTTATATGTATATTTATACTTGGTATAAGTATATAAATATATATATATATATATATGTGCATAGAATATATTAAATAAATAATAATATATAATAAAAAATAGTTATAATAATTAAAATGTACCAATAGTTACAATAAAATAATGAAAAGTTTAAAATATACAAATAATATGTATATTTTACGGGTTGATGGGAAAAGTCCCACCAAACCCGTCGAATCAACCATCAGCTCTCAACATCACCGTTGCTTCACTTGGAAAAAAAAATAAATACATAAAAGTTTTTCTCTTTCTCATCTCCCAGCCGGCTCCCACTTCTTTTGCTCAAAAAGAACTTCGCTACTGTTACTCCCTTCCTCTACCCGTTCCTTCACCCCATTTTTTCGGTAGTTCCTTCCTTCTCTACCATACAAACACCACGCCAAGATCTGTTGAAGACTGAAGCCACCTTGAGCAACAGAAAAACCGAAGCTGCTGGTGGTTGCCACGAGCTGAAAATAAAGAGGGATAGACTGGGATTTTGGCTACTAGGTCGAGGTTTTGAGAAGGGCTTTGTGGTGGCTGGCTTGGTTATTTCAAGCCCTGAGCAAGGGACGCACAAGGACTGAACGGAGAAGGCAACGGTAGTGGCTACAGCCAACGTACCAAGGGCTGTCCGGTGGCTGAATGGAAGGCAAAAACTGAGGTAAGGGAATGAGGAAAGAAGAAGAAAAGAAATAAAAAGGAAAATAAAGAAAACGAAAATAAAGAAAATAAAAGAAAAGAAATAAAAAAAATATATGTATATATATATTTAAAAATATGTATACATATATATAGATACATATGCAAATGTAGTGTGTTCAAAAATATATATGTATGCACGTTGCACATATATATGTGTATATATATATACACACATAGGAAAATGAGAGAATTGAATTTGAGGAATTATGTTATATATATATATATATATATATATATATATATATATATATATATATATATATATATACACTACTTATTTGAACACAAGGTAAGAGAAAAGAAAAGAAAGGAAATAAAAAGAAAGGAAAAGAAAAAGGATTAGAAAGGAAAGAGATATATATATGTAACTTGATATTGATTTACAGTATATGAAATGCATTTTTATGCTATATGTGATATGAAATATACTTCAAAAATATATGTGATATGAAATATGCTTTAAAAAGTATATTTGACATGAAATGTAAATGCTTACATATTTCAAGCATGTCTTAAAAGAACACATGAAATGTATTGATACTTCACATGCCTTGAACTTGTTGGAAAAGAACATGTAGTATATGTTTTATGATTGTAACTACTTCATTCATAATTACATATTCAAGATCACATTATGACTTCGAGACTTAGACATCTCATGATATGTTGAAGCATAATAGGATTGAGTTGGAAAATACATGTAAATGTTGCATGATGAATAAGAAAACGATCAATAATGAATTCTCCTCACATGACATCATGCATGGCATATAGAATAGTATAATTCTAACTCTGCACTTATATAAATGACTTACTGAGCCTTGCTCATTAAATGCTATTTAAATTTTTCAGATTAAGCACGGAGTTGGGGGAGTATTTTGGAGCCTTCCGAATAGTCCCGATCTTGAAATATAGTCCCAACTCTCCAAAGAAATTTTTGTGAAGATTTGGGTATACACACTGTGATAACCGTAAATTTTCCATTTATTGGAAATTATTAATATTGAAAATTAATATTTAAGAAGATAGATAAGTTGAAATAAATAAATCGAATGATAAGATTGGAATATTAGTGGAAATTCTAAAAATTGAGGAATTTAATTAAATTGAAAATAAGGAGAAGGGTGAAATTATGGAAAATAATGAAGAGATAATTTAATTTGGATAAATGGAAATCCAAGTTAAATAAGAAAATGAGAAAGGAAATGTAAAATATATTTATAATTATATATTATATAAATGTATTTTCATACAAATACATATGTATTTAAATACCGTATGGTATATAGTATATATTAAATATACATTGGTATATATAAGTATATATACTATTTGATAAATTTAAATAATACATATGTATTCAAGTATGATATTTTATTTATATATAAATATATACATATATGAGAAAAATGTAAATAATAATTTACATTAAAGTTTAAGAAAATATATATAAAGATTATTTAATTAAAAATATATATATACATATATATATATATATATATATACACACTACTAGACATATATTTTGTAATATGCAATATACATGTATTTTATATATAATATATATTGTAGTATATTATATATGAAATAATATATGTATATTATATAGTATATATAATATGTATAAAATATATTATATAGTATATAGTATAAGTATATACTAAAAATAGAAAGGAAACAGAAAAATAAAAAGGGGAAAACAAAAAGGGAAAGGAAGGAATCGGGGAGGATCTTGACCCTTCCCAGGCGAGGCCGACGGTGGCAGAGCTGCCACCGCCGGCAAGGAAAAAAAGGAAGAGACTGCTCCGGCAAAGAGAGGGAGGTCGATGACCGGCGGAAGAAAGGAAAGAAATGAGGCGAATCGAAGGGAATTTTCGGCGGAAACTGAGAAAAAAACGAAAAAGGGATTTGACGGTGTCGGCGGAATTGGCTACCGCCACTGCCACTAAAGCTTCGCCGGAAGAAGAGGAAGACGTGGGAGGCCACCGGAGAAGCTGGGAACGGCGGAGGAAGGCCGACGAAGGAGGAGAAGAAACCGAGGCAAACCGAGTAGATTAGCCGCCGTGCCGTCGATCCGAGCTGAACGGAGACCACCAGTAGGTTTGCCGTGCCGTCGGCCAGCTGAGGAGCTGTCAAACCGCCTGAGAAGAACCGGCGATGAGGGGATCTGACCGGTCTGAACCGGTCCGGCCAGGAAAAGGAAGAGAGGAAAAAGAGAAAAGAAAAAGAAAAAGAAAAAGAAAAGAAAAGAAAAAGAAAGAGAAGAAAGAAAAGAAAAGAAAAGAGAAAAAGAGAAATTTTCGGGATTCGGGAATTTCGAAAATTACGGGAGATCTCAAGAATTCGGAAACCCGAAAATTACGGGAATCGGTAAGAAATCCCAGAAAATGCTAAATTATTTAAATAATTATGAAAAAATTTTAAATTTTAGAATTTTAATTCCAAAAAATTCCCTCGATGACCGAGCCGATAGAATCGGGCGAGGTGGACACAGGCGCGACCTTCGAGAGTCAGTCGCCGACCCGAAACAGGTAAGGGATGCATGTGCAGCACTGTAAGGATATTCAGTCTGCATGTTTTAATTTCGAAATATTTTATGGAAATAATTTATTAAAATTATTATGAAAATTGATTGGTTGGAAAATTGTGGTGAAGTGCCGGTTGAAATTATAAACTGTATTTTCCGTGCAGAACGCTAGCTAATCGGCAGCCGTTATACTGCCGAAAAATTATCGAAAGTTATCGAAAATTTCTAGAAAATTTATAAAATCATAATAAATGATTTTATTTCATAAGAAACGATTTCCAACCATGAAAATAGAGAAAATGATTATTTTTCATAAAACATGAATATAACGAAATTCATTTTAAAATATTCATGTTTTCGAAATTGGTGATAATGAGATCACCGAAAATCCTCTCGATATATGAATTATATGTGATATGAAATGGAAAATGAAAAAGGGATAAGGAGAATATTTTATGAAAGTTTTCTAAATATTCTCTCGATATATGAATTATACGTAATATGAAATGAAAGATGAAAAAGGGATAAAGTGAATATTTTATAAATATTTTCTTAAATATTCACTTGATTTATTATATAACCTTTATGTTTTTAATTATGAAATTATTATTTTTATAAATTCCATAAAGGTTTTCAGATGATGAAAAATACGGTTTTGAGACTAGTTGGCATCCTATCATGCTGATATGTGATATGTGACATGTAATATGTGATATGTGATATGTGATATGTAGTCCCGGCTGACACCTGATTAGTGATCCGCCGAGGACAATTATAGACTATGGCCATAGATCTGACATGATGATTTTATACCATTCGTGGTCTATAGCATGATATGAGTAACGACCCAGTGAACGGGCTAGGCGTGTGTGCCTAAGTCTCCATATAGGATATGTTTTAAATGAAAATGTTTTACATGATATGTGATATGTGATACGTGAAATGTAAATGTTTTACGTGAAATGTAAATGTTTTACATGATATGTGATACGTGAGTGAAATGATTTATAGCATTTTATAAAATGCTTATTTCAGTACTGTTCTTAATACTACGAGATGATTTTCATATGATATGTAATATGAATATGTAATATGTTTTCAAAAGAAAAAAGAAGGAAAGTAAATCTAATATTCTTATTTTAATTTTAAATTGAATATTAGATTTAAATGATTTATATGTTATACGAAAAACGTTTAATAGCTTATTTTGCTATTTAAAGTACTATACTAATATGATTGTACAGTAAAACATGAAATGAGTTTTACAAGAAAATGATGATGATTTAACTAATATTCTTTTCAAAGAAAATATGAATATTAGTTATTTTATTTAAATGCTTTATTTCATAAAAGCATTATTTTGAAAAGAATAAGAAAACGATATGAAATAAAAAGGAAAAGGATTTAAATTTCAAACGAAAAGAAATTTACTCTCTACAGTTGCTTCTAGGTTCCGGGACAAGATAGGTATTTCAAAATACCTACCTTACTCCATCCGGATCCTTAGCCGACTGTAGTATCCTTCCTACATGCTAGCCTAGAGCTCATAGAAAAAATGAAAAAGTTTTTCAGCATATAGATAGCTGAATATCAAGTATGCATATAATTCCCTTACTGAGTCGTGGTTTGCTCACCCCTTAATTTTAACATTTCAGGTTTTCGAAGACCGAGACTCTAGCAGTAAAAGGATTTTCGACTGCACATTTGGGCCGATGCGACAGGTCGATTTAATTAATAAGGTATGATCATTTATTTTCTGTATTTAGACATATTCACAGTACTACTTTCTTATGAAGTAAGATAGGGGATGTAATTCGTATTATAATTTAATATGAAATTGTTTATATGTAAAGGAAAAGTAAAGTATCGCAGACAGCCCAACCATATAAGATGTATAGAATAAGGTGAAAAATAGGTTCACGGGCTGTGACACACACTCTTTTTTTGTATCTATTACTAATTCAGGCTGTTTTTGATTCAGTACTTAGATGGGATGTAATCTGATATAGAGAATAGCATCTAGATTAGAAATGATGAAGTATGGAATGTTGATTTTGCATGAGTATGGATTGTGGATTGAATAGCATTAACAAGTGACCAAGTAGGAAAAATATGAACCATAAGATGAAATGTCATGATATGGAAATGAACTTGGTCATAGAAATGCTAGAATATAATCAACTGCTATTCTGGGAAGCATGAACTTGATATTTCTTGAAATTTTTAAGTAGGAAAATAACCTGGGTAAAGTGATAAAAATAGGCGAGGGAGTTAACATCCCGAAACAAAATTCACTACATTGCACTTAGACAAAACAAATATAGGAAATCGAAAAAAAATTAGCCCTAATTTTTACGCATATGTATAAGTAAGAGGCACCGTCGCGGCCATCGGGTCGTGACATTAATAAACTAATTTGGTATATTATGATAATGATTTGTATATTATATTATAATATAATAATCTTTTAAGAATAAATTATGTAATCTCTTAGTGTGTAAGTATTATTTTGATAGAATTAAGTATTTATTATCTATTAAATGTAAAATTAAAGTGTGAATAAAAATAATAATTCTAATAGTAAATTAAAATGTAATTTAATAATATATTAGAGTAATATTACTGTGTAAGTGGTAATTTTAATAAAATTTGTCTTTTATACTTTATTAATATTATTATTAATTATATTTAAATAACTAGCATTATATTAATTAATTTAGTAATATCTATTATTTAATATTTTAATTAGATATTCGATCAATTGTTGTATATCTAATACTATTATATCAATGTGAATATGAAAAAATTAGTACTCAATTGATGCATAACTGTATATGATATGATTATATCAAATGTTATTATTTATAATATAATGTCAATTGGTGTATATAACTTGTTTAATTTAACGTTCTAAATTTTTAATGAGATAGTTGATTAATTAATGTGTATGAGTACGTTTATATTTAATATAATAATGTTATATTATGATTTATGTACAAAGCAAAAACAAAATAAAAATAAAATTAAGGTAATTAATTGACCAATTATTCATAATATTAAGTATTTTTTTAATGTATACTATAATTTTATTCAACATTATAATTGAACAATTAGTTAACTAGTTATGCTGTTAGATTTTATTTAATTACTAATTATGTTGGCATTTAAAAGATAGAATAAATGTAAAAAAATTCTTAAAAATTTAAAATTTTATTAAAAATATAATATAATTATTAAAACAGCTAATAAAAAAAGTAAAAAAAAAGAAATTTATTGAACTAAGAGTGTCTAAATTCCAATGACCCAATATTGACCCAAAAAAATATAATAACCCAATAAGTTATTGTTAAGAGTATAAAGCCATTTTTATAAATGTTTAATTATTTAGTATGATTTATTTATAATTTGTTAGTTATTTATTTGTATAGTTAATACTTTTGGATTTTCAGTTTCTTTTAGTTTTACTATATATATTTGGCTCACTTAAAAAATAAATTTTTATATAATTATATATTTTATAACAAATGTGAATATCACAGGAAATTAAAAAAATAAATAATAATTGTCAAGTAATAAAAACATTAAAATGTAAAAATTTATTTTTATATAAATATTTATTAAATTTTAACTTTAACTTAGCATTTCTATTATATTTTTATTTAACTATATAAAATTAAATTAATTATTACATTCAAATTATAAAATATTTATAATTTATAAAATTTTAAACTAATTTGACTAAGCCCACCCTATTAAAACTGAACCGAACCTGAAACCGAAAATAACCGAAGCCAAAAAAATTCGAAACCAAAAAAACCCGAAACGGAAAGTATCCGAAACCGAAAAAATTTGAAACAGAGAAAACCCGAAACTGAAAAAACTTGTAACCAAAATAATCCGAACCCGAACATAATCCAACCTCGAACCCGCCCGAACCTGCTTGTTTTCCACCTTTAACCATCTGTATCTTCATTTGTATTTTCCTTTTTTTAATTTTTTTAAAATTCGGTGAGCTGTCTTTGACACATGCATTTGTCTCTTTGTTATATCTTTCTTATTGTTTATATTTAGAGGTTCACGTGACACTTAGTTTTGCTAATTTTTCAAAAACATACTATTTTATAAATTTTACCTATACCTTTATTTTTTTCAAATATTATTATTATAAGTTTTTTTTAATTTTCAAATAAATTACAAGAAAAACTTTTCTTTAATTATACCACGTGACCGGTGAGTTTTTTCTTTTTATTTGTTTGGCTAGACTTTTCTTTACTTTTCTATTTTTTTAATTATACCAAAAAAAATTTTATTTAATAATTTTCTTTTTTTTTCATAAAAATAATAATTAACTATTATTTATGAAATCTTTAACTAGTACTAGAAAGATATCCACTCTACGTTGCAGTGGAAAAATTAAAAATTAATTTTTTATGCTTATAATTTTTTGGTGGATTGATTAAAAAAAGTAAAAATTAATTTGTACGTTTACAATTTTTTGTCAAGTGATTAAAAACAGTTGTGTATTTATTGTATTTTATATTATTAATATTTATTTTACAAAAATCTATATTTTCATTTTATTTATTAATGTTCATTTATCTAACAAACTAAAAAACTTTTTAATTTTAATAATAATTAATTATTATTTTTAAGATAATTCAAAATTATTTTTTTATTGAAATAAATTGTAAGAACTTCCTTACATTTTAGTAAAGTTGATTTTATGAGTCTGCAACTTAAAAAAATATTTTCAATTTGTTATTATAAATTCTAAAATAAATTTCACCATGAAAGATTTTTCAAATAATGATTTTCATTATTAACTTTAAAAATCAAAATATATATCTAAAAAGTGAATATATTTGTAAAAAAAATGTTAAATAAAATTAAAATACTTATCTTTTTTATTAACTAAAACAAATTAGAGAGTTTAACTAAAAAAAGTTGAAGAGTTAAATATAAATTAGAGAGTATAATTAGAAAAAATTAAATAAAAACAAAATAAAAGGTTTAATAAGAAAAATGTTTAAAATAAATAAAAAATATAACCGAGAAAAAATTAAAATATATCTGTAAAAAAAGTTAAATAAAATTAAACTACTTATCTTTTTTATTGACTAAAACAAATTAGAGAGTTTAACTAAAAAAATTGAAGAGTTAAATATAAATTAGAAGTATAATTGGAAAAAATTAAATAAAAACAAAATAAAAGGTTTAATAAGAAAAAGGTTTAAAAGAGATTAAAAAACATAACGTGGAAAAAAATTAAAAATAAAAGCTGATTCAAGGATTTAACTAAAAAAATTGAAGAACTAAAAAATAGATTAAAAGCATGACAAAAAAACAAATAAAAAAAGTTGAAAAACTAAAAATCATAAAAACTTAACTGAAAAAAATAATAACAGACAAAAAAAATGACACATGTCAAGCAAAGATGGACAGAAATAAAAATATATATAAGTATAGGTGGATAGATGTAAAAATTTTATAAAAAAATAAAAAAAAATATAATTGACAAATGTCAAAAATATAGCATGACAAATGTCATGCATTACCCCACAAGGGATTATTATGGGATTATTTTTTTTGTGTAAACAACAGATATCCTCATCTGTTTTAACCGTTTAAGATTAATCCTGTTCGGGGTTTAGTCATAGTTAAAGTTCTTCACTCCTATCCAAAAATGTGTTTAATGGGAGTCGAACCCAAAAGTTCTTTCCACAAACTTAACTTACGTTGCCAAGTGAGCCACAATCCTTGAATAATATATATATATATATATATAGTATAGATAGATAGATAATAATTTTGCTATGGATATTTAGTTGGATATTTTGTTTTCAACTCCTATTTTCTTGGGTAAAAAGATGAGAAAAAAATGCAAACCCTAAAATATTAGATGGTACCTCAATTTCATATTCAAATGGCAAAACCCCATTGGCCCCAGTCATGAAACTTATTTTAAGATTCACTCAACAGAACCCAAATACCTCATGTGATCTCACGTCCGTATCAAATCCAACTCAAAACGCACTTCAAAGTCCTAGTCGTACTACTTACATAGTTACATCAATTTAATTTCCTAAAATACCCTTAATCAATTAATACCCGAAACGTGAAAATATATATATATATATATATATATATATATATATATATATATATATATATATAGGAAAATAAAGTCCTCCCTCGTTCAAATTGACCCAAAAATCCGCAAAAAAATCTTTCTCTATAAAAATCTAGGGCTCTCCTAAATAACGCTACCCCTAGATCCTATCCTACTATAAAATAAAAAACCAAAATTTTCCTTCAATCTTAGGGCTCATAGGGTTTCGATTCTCTTCGATTTTTAGGCGATTCGTTTTGAAATTGGTCTTTTGCTTCGTTACAAAGTTTGCTCTTTTTTTTTCTTTTTGAATATAATTATTTAAGTGTTGGGTTCGCGAGAAAGTGATGTCTACGACGGGAGAAGAGGTTGAGTACGAGAGTGATCCGGAGGAGGTGAAGCGTTCTCTGGCGATGCGGAGGAGAGAGGCGGCGAGTGACGATGAGGAGGGCGAAAGGGAAGATGATAGTAATACTGAGACGAGGATGGATCGGAGGGCTGTGATTCATTCCGATGAATCCGATGGCCAGGGCGGTGCCGCAGATTATGATGATGACGAAGAAGAATTGGACCTAGAAGAAGACGAAGGAGAAGTTTATGATGAAGAAGAGGAAGAGGAAGAAGAAATTGATGAAGATGAGACAGAGGAAGTAGGGAAAGGAGAGTTGCAAGGGAATTTGGAAGGAACCGGAGATGTTACGAAGGAAGCGGTGGTGGGTGATGGGGGTAGGAATTTGAATGAGGGAGTGGAGATTAATAATAATCATGTCGGAGAGGAAGATGAAGAGGAAAAGAAGAATGAGCCATTTGCAGTGCCAACTGCTGGGGCATTCTATATGCACGATGATAGATTTCGAGATAATGTTGGCGGTCGTCATAGGTATTCAATTTTTTTGTGCATTTCTGTGTGTAAATATCTGTGTTAATTTCATAACATGTTTAAGTTTTCAAATAATTAATTAACAATATATATATGTGGTGTGTTTTGTTTTGCCAATTTTAGTTTTTCTTTTGTGTAATGATTGAAGATGGAATGCTTACTTGCCCTGCCATGCACTTCCCTATGCAGACAATAGAATTTAATAGCAATTAATTTTTCTATACCTTAAGCAAGGGTACAGTTAGACAACAAATGTGTTTAATTTTAGGATTTTGACACCTATGATGTTCATGCTCTGTATGCAACTGTTTTATGTTTTGTCATCTTGAACTTTTAACGAAATATAAGGTTGTAATGTGCATGAGAGAGCTTAGGTAACTTGCTCTTCTAGACAAGTATGACCATAATAAAATTTAAGAATGTAATTTTAACAGTTGCGAAGAGGACTGAGGACTTGGAAATGTCATAAAATACTATAGCATAATGTTAAGCAAGTAGACCTACATACTAGATGCCTCTTACTTTATTTAGGCATTTTCCCTTTTTTTTTTTTGTCATTCTTCATTCATGAAAGGAGCTTAACAGCTACCTGGGTGTGGGCTATTTGATTAGGATCTTTGTTGTAAAACAAAGAGTGGGTCAATATAAGAGCAAATGTGACTTAATTTGATCAAAATTCATGCCTAGATTGGAACCTGGGTATTTGATGACGTTATAAGTGCTTAAGACTACTCTTGTGTAGGGAAAAGTAACTTCAACTCTTAGAACATTCTTTTCATTTGTAATGTCAGTACTATGATAACTATATAAAATAATAACAATAGGATTTTTATGGTCCAAATCTTTATCTTATCCATATTTTCTAATTCCATTATACTTAATACATGTGTGTGGATGTGTGTGTAATGACTAACTGGATTTGTGGTCTTTGTTCATATTCTGTAGAGTTTAGGTGTATAATCCAACCGTTGACCTTATTAATGGGACAGTTGAACCAATAACCTGAAATTTTTTTTGTACATGTGATATTGATCTAACGTGAATTCAGATATTGATTCATATAGCCTACCCCAATCTCTTGGGATAAAGGTTCTGATGATAATGATGATGATGTGATATTGATCTCCACAGTGGGAGGTAGCTGCATCCCATATCATAAATATCAACCTGCCCATTCTAGGACTTGAATTTAGCATCTTCAAACAAAGGTGCTGTAACCACTGGGGTGTCCCCTTGGAGACAAACCAATAACCTGATGACTCTTTGCTATCATTTCTTAATTTCTGGTCTAGACTTAATAATTTTATTTGTTCAATCCTTAGTTTTATTTTGGTTTTCTTTACACTGTTTGGTGCATTACATGTTCTTGCTCTACTTTTTCGGTAAAGTTATTGTAAATGTTAAGCTGTGTATCAATCCGTTTTGTGTGTTTTAGGCGAACACATGGTGGAAGGAAATTGTGGGAATCCAAAGATGATAGGAAATGGGGACATGACAAGTTTGAAGAGATGAGTTTGCAGGAAAACCATTTTGAACAGGTAAGAGTTTTGTACATATTCAACTTGCATGATTAGCGTTTTACTTTTTCCTTCTTAATCTCATTTGATCTTTTTTCTTTTTCCCTACTGATATGTTTTTTTATTCCACATTAAGGGAAGAAGATCTTATAGAGGTAGATATCGAGCTCGGAGTAAAAATCGGGGTCCAGATCATGGTTATCCCAGGGGAAGTAGGTCCAAATCATTTGGGAAAAACAACATTCAGAACCAGGCTCCTAAGGGTGTGAGAGGGAGAGGACCTAGGAGGTATGAACCTACTATGAAAAACAGCAGTCAGGCACCTCCAACACAGAACAAACTGTGAGTATCAACATGCATTTGTTTTCTTCAATTTTCTATCCCTTCCTACCATGATTAAATTATCTTGACATCATATTTCAGCTCTGAAAAGCCTCTTGAGAAAGCATCACAGGCCAATTCAAGTAGAGCTCTCACAACTGCAACAAATGCAGGCACTGCATCAGTTCCTGCTAGGAAAGATACTTTTGCATCAAGCTTGAGTTCTGCTTCCCCACCATTTTATCCCTCTGGGTCTTCCAACAAAGAAATGACTTTGACTCAGAAGAAGGACACGCAAGCTGGAAGCATGAACAAGAATCTTCGCCCTTCTGGTACAGATGAGAAATTTTCTGTGTCGCAATCGAATTCATTACGAGGGAAGAATGTACTGGATTCTCTGAGCATGGCAAAGCTTTATATAGATGATGCCTGCACGTCAACTTCTGTGAAGACTTTGACCAGTGTGCGAATGCCACCTTCTGGATCTTCATTGGGTAATGCTAGTCAACTCTCGCAGTCCAGGGTACAGGGTAGAGGCACAGCTATCCCAGGACACAAAGCTTATCAGCCAGCTCCACCTCAGAACCAAGTCAACAGAGTTTCTCCACAAACGCAGGTTGATGCTGTTAAGAGAAGTCCTGTTCAAGGCAGGGCTCGGTCTTCTATACAAGTAGCTGCTCAGCAGTTGGGCCAGCACCCTGGTATCATTGGGTCTCAAGCTTCATCTCCTCCAAAAACAGCTATGTCAGTCAATTCATATGAATATGGAGAGGTTGACTCTTCAGAAACAATTAAATCCAAGGGTGCGTTGGCGAGCAAGGGAAAAAGCAGTGTTCAAGGAGCTGGAAGGGGCTCTTTTCTGTATGGTGGAGCTCAGATTATGGGGGCTACCGGGAATATGGCTGTGAGTCATGGTGATCAAAATTTTCCTGCCTTTTTGCCAGGCAAAGTAGCTTTTATCTATTGAGTTGCTTAGATTCAGTTCTATTATTCTATATTTTCTGTTTTGACAGTTGCTTTACTTGTATGAAATTTTTTTTATAAGCTCAATATCTAAATGCTTTTCTTTTTCCTAAATAATTGGCATGCAGTAATGCAATTTGGGGGTCAGCATCCCGGTAGCCTTAGTGTTCCTGCAGTTGGCATGGCATTTCCTGGATATGTTGCCCAGCCGCAACTTGGTTTGGGAAATTCAGAAATGACATGGTACTGTAATTCTTTCCCTGTAGAAAAGCTTTTTCTGTTGATTGCATCTGGTTTCCTTTGATAAATGAAGGTTATGTCTTGGTCAGTTCAGTAACTGTCCAATTGATTTTCTTATGAAGTTACCTCTCCATAATGAAACATAATTTATGAGTCAGCTTTTCAGACTCCCCTTATCTTCCAGCCGAGCCTTTTGTGGCTAATCTCCAATTTGCTACAGATTTTGACAGTAGTGAAAGAGTAAGGTGGGAGTTGCTTTGAGTGTGGACATTTATTTGACCATCAATGCAGTGCTAAATCTCTCTATTGACTGCTGAGTCTCATTCTTGTTAATCTGCTTTGTTTATCTTTTTAATCCAAAAGCATTGATGATTTTTCATGTTCATTTTTAGGCTACCTGTACTGACGGGTGCTGCTGGGGCATTAGGGGCAACATATTGTCCACCTTATATCTCGACTGTTGATGGGGCTTATCATACTCGTCCGTCAGGACAGATATCTTCAACAGGATCTTCGAGGTTAGTAGTACAGTCTTGGTTTTCTCAACCTGCTTGCTTTAAATAGACTTGATTGTTATTGTTTTCCTTCTGCTTGCTGCAGAGGGGAGGGAAATATTAACTGTCCTCATCAGTCATAGAAACTAGAAGCATCAGCATTTACCTCTTTGTTGTCATTGTTGAAGGTTAACATCTGGTTGGAATGTATTTGGAAGAAACCTCTTTAATCAGGATTAAGATGTGATTAAATTGAGTTGAATGTGGTTTAGTTTTATGCATGGTTCTGCTTGCTTAATCAGCTGTATCTTTGTCTCTATTAATACCCAATCAATATATTTGGTGTGAAATGCTAGGTTCTTGTAGGGTGACAGTATCATCAGTTTACATAGACCTATTGCTTTTTAAATAGATTAACTATAAAATAGAAAGCAGTTGTTGAAAGATGTTTTAGAATTGGTTTGATGTATATGTTATTTTATCTCTGTAATGGTCCACTGATGTCTGCCTTCATATTGCAAAGTTTTTATTGGTAGAATGTCTGATGATGTAAGTCTTGCAACCTTAAAGATAGATGTTTAATAATTGACCTTAAGGCTTTGCTTGGTAGGAAGGATAGAAAGGTGTGAGGATGGAAAATTTGATAATCAAATGGTTAAGTTTCATAACCACTTTCCTATTTTGTAGCTTAACCATTAGATTAAAAAATTTTCCATCTTCACCCCTTTCCATCCTTCCCAAAGCAAAGCCTAAGTGCAATGTCTTGGACTTCTTCTTTTCTACCTATTTAGGAGAGAGAGAGAGAGAAACTAATAAAATCTAAGATGACAGACAGCTACGCTTGATATTTTTTCTCCTATTTACATGTTGCAACAAGTGGCTATTATAGTTGCTTGCTTATGGTTTTAATAATATTTAACCTTCCATTGCAGCAAAGAACATACTTCTAACAAACCAAATAATGAATGGAAGCCTTCTCAAAGACCTGGTAAGCAGTGATCTTGTGCGATCTTTGATTTGGTGGACTTTTGAACATTGTCATTTGCCATATCTTATGTTTTAGTAGTTAAACAAGTTTTATGCTATGCAGAGCTTGTGAATGATGAATTTGGGGAACGACAAAATAACCCAAATAAGCAGCCTCGCAGGCAAGTTGAAACTCTTAAGCTGTTTCTGTGTATGGGTGAAAAACATTTTTCACTGTGTACCCATCATCTGTTATATGTAAGCATCTTGATTTATTTTAATCTTCATTTCCATGCAGATATTCAGAGATGAGCTTTAGCAAGTGATTTACTTACATAAGATGGAGCCTGTCCCAATAAACCGATAAAGGTTATAATTTTGAGAAAATTTTTATTATTTTTGTGGGTGTTGGGAATTTCTTATTTGTGAATTACCTGGTGGTGCAGGCCTTTTTTTCCAGCCCCTTTGTAATCTCTCCAGCTTTTGATCTGGACCGCTTTGGGCCGCAATTTGTTCCCGGATATTGTAGGTAAATCATGTTTCATCGCTAGTTAATTCTGCTTAATCCATTTTGAATTTTAAAGTCTTTCTTTAGAAGAAAGTTATGAGTTCTCTGGCAAATGACAATTAAGTCGTGTCAGAAAAACATGGCCCATTTGCATATGGGCAGTTTTTTAGATGAGTTCAAGATCAGTATATATCTACATCACCTATTTCTTCTCCCATTAATTGGAGTTGTCCTTGTTATTTCATTCTAACCTAAATCTCTCGCTTTCTCTCTTTTGCAACTTTGTTCTGGCAGTTATCATTGACAAACGCCTGGTCATGCTACTTTGAGTTTAAGAATATTATTGTGGCTTGACGGGTGGCATTCCCTTGTTTAAATGTGCGGTATGAATATTGTATTAGAGAAAGTAATCTTCTTTTCTCAGTTGTGCAAAGATTCCTAAAAACTGTCTGTTATTGTCTGTTATAGGTTTTTCTTGTGGCTTGATTGTCAAATGAAGCTTGTGAGAAATATAGGCGGGCTTCTCCATAAAACTATGAACAAGAATTATTGTGCAGCAGCTGTTTGCTTGGCGAACTTTAGTTTTTAATTTGCATAGATGGTGTTTCTTAATCTGTTTGGTGAGCATACTTTGGCTGGTTGATGAGTTAAGCCTGGTTGTGAGAGTGAGAGGACTTATATTTTCAACGTTTGAGGTATTTTACAGTAGGGTTCTGCTTCTTGTCCAGTGGATTCTTTAATTTAATCAAAGTGCATTTGGTGATGAGTGGTTGTGAATCATTCATTCTTTCTCTTTATCTTGAAATTGATAGTTTTGATCTTGATAGTTAGTTGCAATTTTTTTTTTACCAGAGTTTGGTACTACTTCATTGATCAAAGCAACAATGTCAAGTTGTAACCATCTTTAACTAAATTCAACTGTTGTAATGTGTCATGTATTTTTTAATTATAGGTATTTTGTATTGTTTGAAATTAATTTTATTTGGATCTTAAATAATAAATTGTAAAATTTTTTTAACAATAATGATTTCAGAATTTGAATTATGTTTAAATATTTAAAAAAATTATTTTTATTTTTTTAAACTACTTTTGGTGGAATATATTAAAGGTATTAATCCACCGACAACTCATGGTATGCTATTAAAGAAAAAAAAATCCCAAAGCTAACTGGTTTACAGCTAGCTCGACTCTTACATATTCCACGCGCTCTCCTAATAATTGCCTCAATCTTCATTTACAGACCGTCGGATTCTCATCAGAAACTTACGTGCGCTTAATTAGACGATTCACAGTACAACGGAGCAACCGAAATTTTTCGTACTCTCTTTACACGACTAAAACAAAGTCGCCATTCTTCAAATATTTTGTCCGGAGACCCGTTTCGCACGTGCGACCGATTGAACGAAAAGAAAACAGCAGTGCAAGTCATTTCGCTCTCTAAAGCCTCCCAGGCTCCCATCTCTCTCGTTCTGCTGCTTTTTCTGTACTACGTGTTTCTGTCTTTCATTGCAACTTTTTCTTTGATATGAGCTTAGATCGATCAAGAACAGGGATAAAGAAAAGTGAACAATAACTTCATTTTTCTGTGAAACTTTTACTGTAAGCTAAACTAGTTGCTTTTATTTGTATTTTTTTGTTCTGCGTTTATTTTTAAGAAATTTCTTAAATATTTTGTGATCGTAAGTTTAGTGTTCTGTATTTACTTTTGTTAAGTTCCTGTAACTGTTAAAAGTTTGATTAGTTGGTTTCTTGGTTTTCTTTTTCTAGCTTTGGTATTCGAGTGCTAAGTTAGTTACAAGTATAATGCGTTTGGTTGTCGATTAAATGCAAGAAAAGAAGAGAAAATGTGGAATGTAATGAAATTTGAAGAGCTTTATTCTTCGGTTTTTGCTTCTTCTTTTTTTAACCGTTTGGTTGCTGAGAAAGTGTATGAAATGAAAAAATAAAAATAAACTTTTTAAGACTTCATGAAAACATTCTAATTGGTCGCTAAGAAAGTGTTTAGGAATGAGTGCAAATAGAAAGTTGAAAGTAGTTATTGTCTAGCCATTGTTTGGTAGAGACAGATTAATCTTTTCTTCTTCTGATGTTTTAGTATTTCATGAACTTTGATGAATGTGATTTGCTGGTTGATAAGTTTCTTAATTTTTATTGCCTTGATGTTTTAGATTGAGTTACAAAGAGAAAGTATATGTTTGTCCTTTGATATTGTTCTTAGTGAGTATAAACTTTGATTGATTTCAAAGAAAAAGTAAGGAAAGATTAATTTTTTATTAAATATATATAATCTAGTTTGGTTGTTTGTAAATTTGAGGTTTCTAAAACCTGAGAGTTCTGTTGAAAATTTTAACTTGGCTCTTTATCAGTTTAACTGTTTAGTTCCTGATAATTGCAAAAAAGGAAAAGGAAATTGAAATCTTGCTTTTCAATCTTCTGGTATTCTGAAGTATAGAAGATCATCTCTGACAGTTGTAATTTGCTCAAAGATGGTCAGGCTGT
Source organism: Heritiera fomes (assembly GCA_032173925.1). NCBI lineage: Eukaryota > Viridiplantae > Streptophyta > Magnoliopsida > Malvales > Malvaceae > Heritiera > Heritiera fomes. The sequence continues at coordinate 14,587,662 of JAPDPM010000015.1, forward strand.
TGTTTGTTCATTACCTTGCTTATTTGTTTATTTCAAGTAAAAATTGAGAATTAATGAAAGACTAAGTAACTTTTACGAATTTGTATTTTTATCTTTTCTTTATCTCTTTTTACTAATCTTCATGCATTAGATATTGATGCGTTTTCCAAAGAATATCAAACCTTTATTTTTCTTCATTGATGTAGGTTTGGGGTTAAGAAAGCTGTAGAAGAAGGTGCTTGTAAGCATTTGGAGCTAGAAGAACAGACATAGGCCTTTAACTGCTGTTTTTGTTTTTTGTATTTGCTAACGTATGAAGAATGTTGATTTAACTTGTCATCAATATACCATAGCCAGAAGCTAATGGAGGAAAGTGTCAGCAAGGGACCATCATCATTAAGGCAAGGTAGCTTTAAGTCCAGTCTGTCAGGAAGATCAACTCCAAGGAGTTCTCCTACATTTCGGAGACTGAATTCAAGCCGAACTCCACGAAGAGAAGCTAGAAGTGGTGCTGGTGGCATTCAGTGGTTTAGGAGCAACCGCATAGTCTATTGGTTGCTGTTGATTACTCTTTGGGCTTACCTTGGATTTTATGTCCAATCCAGGTGGGCTCATGGTCATAACAAAGAGGAATTTTTGGGTTTCCGTGGTGATCCAAGAAATAGGCTCACTGATGCTGAACCGAATGCAAGACAAAATTTGCTCGCTGATGACAGTTTGGTAGCAGTTAATAATAGAACTAATAAAACTCAGGTCTCCAGTGATAGGAAGTTTGATGTGATTTTTGCGCAGAAGGGGAATGAAATTTCATCTAGGAAGAAAAGGAGTAAAAGAGCAAGGCGTAATTTGCGCAAGATGCATGGTAAACCGAAGGCAGTAATGAACATTGAAAATGCTGACAAAGAGGAGGAAGAACAGGAAATTATGCAGAAAAATTCTACGTACGGATTGCTTGTTGGCCCATTTGGGTCAGTGGAGGACAGAGTTTTGGAGTGGAGTCCTGAAAAGCGGTCTGGAACATGTGATAGGAAGGGGGACTTTGCACACCTTGTTTGGTCTAGAAGATTAGTGTTGGTATTTCATGAACTCTCAATGACTGGGGCTCCAATTTCAATGATGGAGTTGGCAACAGAGCTTTTGAGCTGCGGAGCCACAGTATCTGCTGTAGTTCTCAGCAAGAAAGGAGGACTGATGTCTGAGCTTGCGAGGAGAAGGATCAAAGTGATTGAAGACAGAGCTGATCTTAGCTTCAAAACAGCCATGAAGGCAGACCTTGTCATTGCAGGATCGGCAGTCTGTGCATCATGGATTGGTGAGAAATTTATTGGAAAATTGTTTATATTTTTCTTCAAAAATTGAAAATTATTGCTTAACATCAGCTATTATCTAATACAAGGTTGCGGCATTTTTCTTTTTAGTGGCATACTGTTTTAAACATGTGGTACTAAGCTATCTATCTATCTATATATATATATATATATATATATATATATATATATATATATATGTATGTATGTGTGTGTGTGTGTGTGTGTGTGTGTGACATTTTACATGATGCCTTGTCTTGCGTGTAATAGTGAGTCCATTTAGACTATTGATCCTTTATTATACTAAATTTGTTTATGATAACATAATCCAAAATGATAGTCAATTTCAGTTTTAATAATTTTGGAATATTGCGTGATTCTTATTGAGTAAAAATTCATCTTCCTGTACCTCCTTCAAGCACTGACTGACCTTGTAATTTTGGTCATTGTGGATTGGAAGGCTATTATTTTTTAATTTCTAGAAAATTACTTATTCATATGATAAACTATGTACGTGGCTTTAATTAAATGGTCCAACATGTTCCCGTATTTAAATTATATGGCTTTAACATATTATAGCAACTGCCTTACTTCTTAAGTTGATGGACTATGCACTTCCGTGGGGATTATTCGAATTTGACTGGATAACATACTCTGCTTTGAGTAAAATTGCTAAAAGTTTTCTCCAACAAAGGTATGGATTCACCAGTCCTATTACCAAACTAGACCTATCTCTCACGGTCTCACCCACACATGCATACCAGTAACACGCATTTTTTCTATTCCCTATTATTGTTGTCACAGTTTGTTCACCTGTTTATGGAATAGCAGTAGTCATCTGGTTTAAGCTTTTGAGTCATTGCCAAAAATTCTTAATCTATATTGGAAATTGTTCTTCTTAACTCCCTGTTTTTATTAATTGAAATCCATGCCAAAAGCTATTGAAAATTGTTTCATAGGTGTGTATGTGTATATACTTATTGTAGTTTGCTCTAAAATCAACCATTACTAGGAAACTGATTTTTCATTGGTTGGTCTGCCTCTTCTGGTTATCTAACATTGTCATTTCCACTAAAGCATAATCATCCTAGTTCCCTAGCATTTTGAGTCATAATGCTTATATGTGACTGGTGTAATATTAGATGCAATGTGTTGGTTTCAGATCAATATATTGCTCATTTCCCAGCTGGGGGAAGTCAAATTGCTTGGTGGATCATGGAAAATAGAAGAGAATATTTTGATCGGACTAAGCTGGTTCTACACCGAGTGAAAATGCTTATTTTCTTATCTGAATTGCAGAGTAAACAGTGGCTTACCTGGTGTCAAGAAGAAAATATTAAGTTGAGATCTCAGCCTGCTCTTGTTCCACTTGCTGTTAATGACGAGCTGGCTTTTGTAGCTGGCATTCCTTGTTCTTTAAATACTCCTTCTGCCAGCCCAGAAAAGATGCTAGACAAAAGGCAGTTACTGCGAGATGCAGTAAGAAAAGAGATGGGTTTGACAGAAAATGATATGCTTGTGATGTCTCTAAGTAGCATAAATGCTGGAAAGGGCCAGCTCTTACTTCTTGGATCAGCAGGCCTCATGATTGATCGAGATCCTTTGCAAACTGATTCTGAAGTTATAAACTCATTGGATATCAGGCAAGATCAGTCTACCTTGGCTGTAAAACATCGTACAAGAGGTTTGCTAGAAAAATCAAGCAATGTTAATAAATCTTCTACAGATTTGGGGTTATTTACCTCTGTAAATAGCACAAATGCTGTCGGCATCAACAGCAGTCGCAGAAGAAGGAAGATGCTGTTTGATAGCAAAAGAAAACAGGAACAAGCTCTTAAAATTCTTATTGGTTCCGTTGGATCTAAGAGCAATAAGATACATTATGTTAAAGAAATTTTAAGATTTTTGTCTCAGCATGCAAAGTTGTCTCAGTCTGTACTCTGGACTCCTGCAACTGCACGTGTCGCTTCACTATACTCAGCAGCAGATGTTTATGTCATGAACTCCCAGGTGATAGATTGTTTATCTTTTAGTCTTGAGTTAGATTAGCATAGATATGCTGTTGTTTCTTCTATGTTATATGGTGGCTTTGATGCTAATGTTTATTAAAACTCCAGATGGAATATTATTAGTGAATTTGAAAGTGAGTATTTTTAAATTCACTAATTAATGAAGTGTCATGATATTATTCGATGATAGTGTATAAAATTTACATATTGACAATGCATCGAATATAAACTCTTTGCATATGGATTTATATTTGATGCATTGTCAGTTTATAAATCCCATTCACTGTTATCGAATTATATTATAACACTTCATTAATTAGTAAATCTTAAAATGAAGAATTCTTAAAAATAAATTAAATTTACTAATTAATGAAGTATCCGATTCAATGACATTGTATGAACTTTATAAATTGACGGTCCATCAAATATAAACTCTTTGCATATGTTCAATCTTTTCATATGATTAAAGGTTTATATTGGATGCACAGATAGTCTCTTTCCACTGTCAATCAACCAGAGTCCCAATTCATTAATGAACAAAGTTTAAAAATGCACATGCTTTTAAAAAAAGAGTTAGTATATGATGCACTAACAATGTATAGTTTTTATACACTATCAATGTAAAAGAGTTGGTATATGATGCACTAACAATGTATAGTTTTTATACACTATCAATGCATCAGAGGTTGACACCTCATCAATAGGCCTTTATGGGCAAATTAAAAAAATTTATTTATATTTGCATATAAGAACCTAGTGATGAAGTGTCAACTTCTGGTGCATTGACAGTATATAGAAACTATACATTGTCAGTGCATCATATATAAAACCTTAAAAAAATTTAAAAAATTTTATTAATATTTATTTTTAAAGGCTTGCATATTTTTAAACTTATTAATGAAGTGACACTTTATGATTGACTGGCAGTGTGTAGATGTCATATATTGTTAGAGCATCAAATATAAATTCTATGATTAATATATAGCTATATCTTCTGTATAATTAATGTCTTTGCTTGTATTCTTCCATATGAGTAAGGAACTCAATGCTTATTTATTCTTAGCTTAATATCCAAATATACCCTAGGACTTTTCTAAAAAATGCAAACAAGCCCTTGATATTTTATTGCATAAAATTAAAGCTACAAACTTTTATTTCATTGTAATTATGCGCATTAAATCTTCAAAATGGGTGAATGGTGTCAATTGTCAAAATTTTTAAAATAGTTTTTTATTCAAATATTTGTCATTGAGTTCATCCAATTAAATCTAACTAATCATTTTCTGCAAATTAAATTATCCAACTAATCAAATTTTTAACAGAAATAGAATATTTTATATCGTCAAGGATCTAGTTACATAAGTAAATAAAAGTTTATAGACTTAATTTCATGTAATAAAAGATTATGCATTTTTTCCTTTTTTAGTAAAGTTTTAGGGTTTATTTATTCCTTTATTCTTTGATTTCTTCTAGGAATTTGTTTTCTTATTATTGTTTCTGCTGTCTTTTTTCTTCTTTTTTTGCCTATCAACACATTTCTAAAGCTTTCCCATGTTTTTTTTTTGGCAATAGAGTTGATGCTCGTAGTTCATATAAAATGTTTTAATATTATGTTTTTATGTGTAACTGTATGGCAAGCATTGCAAATGAAGGAAAAAAAAAAAGCAGTATTGCAACCCTAGACTGCTGGTTAACACTACACACACAAAATTGCCTAAAAAGAGGTGGCAATAGATATTATCCCACATGGTATCAGATTATAAGTTTGGACTTCTAGTTTTGAGGAGTGAGGTGTCACCAATATTATGATGGGGATTTTTCAAGAAAATTTGAATCTGCTCGTTGCTCATTGGTGTGCACAAGGGGGACGAAGGCTTGTGATATTGCTTCTTAGTAATAATGTGACACTTTTGACTGTTTTTGGTAGTGGCGGCAAATTCAGTTACTTGATTACAGTGCTGAAATAATTTTATACCAATAGAAACTAGACCTGAAATCCCTTCAACTCCTAAAACAGACGAAATTATGATGTTTTTCTTTTTGATCAATTTTATGATGTTATTTTCGAACTTTCTAAATGTAAATCTGTTTCCAAGCCATTTCATGTAAATTCCGCAGTGCCCCTATCTTTTGCTAATGATTTCAATTGATAAAAATCATGACTGATATTCAATTTACTAAAACTTGGATGAGTAGCACCTCACCAGATGTATCTGGGTTTAGTTATGACCTGGTTCAAACATCTTCACTCAAGGACTTGAAATAATCTGTGAAACAAGGAAATTTCCTCTTCTGGGGTTCTAGAAACAAATTATGGTTTAAATGATGTGATATACCATGTAGCAATTAAGTTTCACAAACAGTATTTTTTCTAGTTGTTGATGAATTTGTTACCAAGCGGTTAACTTACATAATTAAATACATCTAACTCTGGTTAATTATGAATCTCAATTCATATCCAAATATAATTCAACTTGGTTAATACACTTCTTTGTCAATTTTAAGAATCTATTGAATGAAATGGAAAACATGTAATGGTGTCTGGATTTTATATACAGGGACTAGGTGAAACATTTGGGAGAGTGACTATTGAAGCAATGGCTTTTGGTCTTCCGGTAAGAAAACCAACTCATTTAACTTTCTGATTTGTTTATGCCTGCATGTAACAGCTTCTGTTGGATGTTTTCATGCTTAAGCCTGTGATACATGTGCTCCAGGAATACCACCTGCAATGTATTAGGAGTTCCTGTTAGATACACAAATAGTGAAAAATTTTTAATTCCACAAGCAAGATTAAGAGACTGCCACATGTCTTATATCTGTTTTAGTTAGTTTTTCTTTATATTTTAATATACTATAAAGGATATGTGTCACCTTATTAACCCCGTTTGTAGAGCCTATAAACTCCATCGATGGTGTATCAAAGAATTTCATATATATTAATCATGGATCCTATGCTCCACTGGGTTGTGTTTCCTCCTAGTACATGAAGTTCCATTTATAGTTTCCCTTTATCCTCTTTGTCCTATAAATGCCCCTTGCAAAGTTAACATATGATGTTTTTTGAGATTCATGACATTAGTCTTGCTCAACCACATTGTGCATATATCATGCCAATTTCTATCTGCATGTGTCTAAGTGAAGTGCATACATGTGATTTAGTTTACATTTTGTTTTATCATTTTGACCACATGAACTAAGTTAGCTCTAGACAATTTTATGAGTCAGGTGTCTCAAATATAAAAATTTGAATTCCTATAATAGCATAATATAATTCCTTTTGTTTTCCAGTTTGATATGAAATCTTGACTAATAAACTTTAGTAGTAAATAATGTGTACTCAGATAAATTAACAGCTAGGGTATTCTGGATTGTGGAGATTTATGTACTCGAGGCACATCAGTAATACATACTAACCTATGCTTAAAAAAAATGAGAGATACCAGCCTATGCTTTGTTAATCATTTTGTTGTGGAGATGACTTTTGCCAGTCTTTTTCTTTGATGAACAAAAGAGCAAGCAAATCAAAAAGCTATGACTTAAACGGAACTTTTTATTGTCCCTTGAGACTGTGATTTAAAATTTTGGATTGATTGAATAAAAAGTGAGTTTTTCTTGTTTAGTTTAGTGATGTAAATCGAAAAGCTAGCACATTTATTTGGCAGTGTCAAGATTTGGGACTGGAAACAAATGGGTATATTGACAATCATTTTTTTTTTATGCCTTCCATATGATATGGGCACAGGTATTAGGGAGTGATGCTGGAGGTACAAAAGAGATAGTTGAGCACAATGTGACAGGGCTTTTGCACCCCATGGGCCATCCTGGGACCCGAGTTCTTGCTGAAAATCTTCGGTTTTTGCTAAAAAACCCGTATGCAAGGAAGCAGATGGGGATGGAAGGAAGAAAGAAGGTAGAAAGGAAGTATTTGAAGCGGCATATGTACAAGAGATTTGTGGGGGTTCTTTCCAAATGTATGAGAGGCAAATAGCATCTGATATTGGACGCTCATTCTTTAATTGGCTTTGAATTGAACTTGGAACCTGTATTTTGTCAAGATTGCTAACAAAAGCACGACATTTGGGTGAGAGTCCTTCATATGATATAAAATTATAAATGGGATGATCCGTGCAAGTCCTCTTGCCTTTTCTCAAGGCGATAGGTCTATCATCATCAAGTATATGTCCAGAATCAGAATTGGTACTATTATTACCTAGTGAAATTTGAGGTTTGGAACCTGGTCAGACTCATGGCCTTATTCAAGCGGCTGCAAATCTTTCCCTTCTTGAGTTTTATTTCTCCTTGAATAGACACGTAACTCAGAATTTCCTGCAGGTTGTGTGTGACTAATACGTTGAGGTGATTGGAACTCTATTTGAGAAGAAGATTCAGGTTCAGATTGGACAATAGGAGCTGACTCTGGTTGGATAACAGAACTTGGATTAGAAAGTTGAGATGACTGAGGATGTTCGGATTGAACAATAGGAAATGAAGATGAATCCAATGTATCAAAACTCCAAAGCTGATGTTCTTGATTAGATTTCTCCCCTTGAATATTAGCTTTGTAGTAGGGTTGTTGTTCAAAAAATGAGACATCTATTGAGTTGTAGAATTTTTGAGTGATTGGAGAATAGCACTTGTATCCTTTTTGATTTGAGGAGTATCCGAAAAATATACATTTGAGAGCTTTTGGATCAAGTTTACTCTTATGTTATGCATGTATATGAACAAACACTGTACACCCAAAGATTTTCACAGGAAGAGTATTGAGGATATGAGTATTGGGAAAGCATTGAAGTAGGACTTGACATGGTGTTTGAAAATTTAAAACTTGAGAGGGCATCCTATTTATTAAATAGGCGGTTGTTAGGACTGCTTCACCCCAGAAAAATTTTTGAACATGGGTGGTAAACATCAGTGATCGAGCAACTTCAAGAAGGTGTCTATTTTTCCTTTCTGCAATCTCATTTTGTTGGGGTGTATCAACACATGAACTCACATGAATTATTTCTTGTCCCACTAGATAATTTTCTAGAACTGTCTCAAAATATTCTTTAGCATTGTCAGTCTTTAACACTTGTATCTTTGTTTGGAATTGAGTTTGAACCATAGTGTTGAATTTTTTGAAAATATGACCTACTTCCGACTTCTCTTTCATAAGAAACAACCATGTGAGTCTAGTATGATCATCTACAAATGATACAAACCACCTAGTGCCAGTAACATTTTTAACTCTCGATGGCCCACAAACATCACTGTGAATCATTGAAAATGGATATGATGACTTGTATGGAAGACTATGATAGGAATTACGGACATGCTTTGAAAATTGACACACTTCACACTAAAAAGTTTTTGGATTTTTATTCTTGAACAATGAAGGAAACAATTTTTGTAGATATAAGAAATTAGGATGACCTAGACTATAGTGCCATAACATGATTGCACTATCCTTATTGGAATTTTCATGAGAAACAAGATATTTTGACTCAACACATACTGCATTAGGAGTTTGTCTTATAGGAGATTCCTCAACTTTCAGAAGAAAAAGACCAGAGCACGCCTTAGCACTGCCAATCGTCCTCCTCGAATCCAAATCCTGAAATTCACACAAACCAGAGAAAAATTTAGCCACATAGTTATGTTCTTGAGTGAGCTTGCTGACAGACAACAGATTACATTCGAGATTTGGAACATAAAGAACAGATTGTAGAGTTGGGTCCTTCGAAATAATAATAGAACATATTCCTGCCACTTTAGAAAAGGATCCATCAGCTACTTTCACCATAAGATTTTGCTGACATGGATTATACTTGTGAAAAAGTGTGGCATCTCCCGTCATATGATCAGATGCCCCTGAGTCTACAATCCATGGACCTGTTTTTTCAAATTTTACAGTGAGTGCACTTGAGTAATTATCTTTTTGTGCTAAAGATCCCATTCCAACTGTACTAGTTGCAGAATTTTGTTGTGAGAACATCTTTTACAGAATTTCAAGTTGTTCTTTGGTGAAAGGGCTGGATTCTCCAAGCATCACTTTCTTCCTGCTCTCTTCTCGTCGAACCTCAGAAAAGACTTCTTGGATGCTTGGCAAAGGCTTTAATCCCAGAATTCTTTCTCAAACCTCATCAAGATTGTTGTTTAGACCCATTAGGAATATGTACATCATGACAGACTGCGACCATTGAAGTAGTTATTCCCATTCAACTTATGTCCAGTAATGGGAAAAGAGAAACTATCTGAGCTGCCTTGGCTGGCTGTGGCTGGAGTTTCAGGACCCGATGTAACATCGAATGAAGATGAAATCTGTTTTTCCATGGTCATACCGGAAAGAGTTTTAGAGGTTCAGAGACTGCTCTGATGCCATGAGAGAATTTCAGAATGAGAGAAAAAAATTCTCTTAATGTTTTTGAAAATAAAGCGTACAAGAGGAAAATAAATAGGAAGAAGAAAAAATCTGTTCCTGGAAATTAGGAACAGAATAAGAAAGAAAATAATCAGAATGGGATTAACAAATCCCTTTATTTTAGAAAACAAATTCCTAGAAATCAGAACATAAATCTCAGTTTTCCACACGAAACAATGTGGAATATTGGATTGATTTATCAAATTTCTTGTAGCTATGGTTTTTGTTAGGAAATGAAAATGCTTTTGATTCATCAGAAAAGCATGCTTCATTTTTAAGTACTGATATGACAAAGTTTACTTACGATGGGCGAGGCTCAATAGCATCAGAGCTCACCACATGGATGAGAATCACTGGGCCACGTGGCCTTCAGCGACAGAAGCCAAAATATCCGAATGACGTCTGTCGCTGGCGACAGACTCTAGGCCTACCGCCTGTAATCATAATGCGACACGTGGCACCATATTCGACTCCCGCTGGCGTCAGGGTCTTGTCGCTAGGCCTTACCCGTCTGCGACACATGGCGCCATATTCAACTCCCGCTACGCAACAGACCCCTCACGCCACAACGTCCCGCAATATGGTTCTCTGGCTGGCGACAGACCTTGATTTCTCCCGGTTTTCAAGGAACTTGTGTTATATTAGGACACAAACTCTCAACAAGATGATGGACTTATCCTCAAATAATTAACCCAGAATATTGGCCTATAAATAGGCCCCCATGTACAATCTTGCTCTCGAATTTTTTGACTACTGGCTTTTACGCTTCCCAATACTGAAGAATTTTCTGCTGACTTAAGCATCAGAGTGCTTACGCAGGAAACCACCCCTGCGTCTCTCTGATTTTTCTTGTTTTACAGAAGCTTATTAGAAACACGTGGATACTAAGTACGAAAATCGACGTCAACATATCTTTATTGTTGTTTTGTGTAACAACAAGTACAAAGCTCAAAGTGAATGATACCACATCACGACCATCTTCAGGCCTGGCGATTTTTTACGAAGTGAAACACCTTGGTTTGATCCTATATATGTTAGGGCTGAGAGGTTGCCTAATTGCCTCATGCAAGGTTAAATGCTAGTCTGGTTAATACAATTAGCTGCTTATTTTTACATGAAAAAAGCTTTGTTAAATTAGCTTTCTATTTTTTGGCCAAAAAAAAAGAAATTAGCCATCTATTTTTAACCGAAATAAAAGTTTTGAATAATCATTGTACTAGTGACTTGACTTTTGCCGGGCGTAACAACAATTTAGAGAAATTAACGGCAATTATCACCAGGTTTGTTTAATTACAACTTTTCTTGATTCTAACATAACTGGGCAGGGGTGGGGCATCCCTTATCCACGGCGGATTACTCCGGATGAGGTGTCTAACGCTTTACAGCAGATGAACCCGCATAAGTCAACTGGGCCGGATGGAATGACGGCAGGCTTCTATCAATCATATTGGCACCTTGTAGGCAAAGAGATTACTGAGCTAGTTCTGCTATTCCTTCATGGTGATTTGGAAGTGGACTGTGTTAATGAAAGAACAATGTTCTAATCCCAAAGTTTCGAGCACCAGAATCTCTTCATGACTCTGTCCGATTAGTTTGTACAATGTGGTGTACAAGTTCATCTCCAAGGTTTGGTGAATAGATTGAAATTGATTCTGCCAAAGATTATTGGTGAGTCGCAGAATGTCTTTGTGCCTGGACATTAGATCTTTGACAATGCCATGGTGGCATTTGAGACCTTCCGTCACATAAAATCAAAATACACGGGTAAAGGAGTGGTAGCGATGAAGCTTGACATGAGGCGTATGACCGTGTGAAATGGGTTTTTTCGGAAACAATAATGAGAATAATGGGCTTTCCATCGAAGTGGATCCTGTTAATCCAGAAGTGTGTGTACCGTTGTGCTTTAGTGCAAGTTAAGATTAATGGGAGTTATAGTCGAAAGTTTCATCCTACAAGAGGACTGCGGTAGGGAGACCCGTTGTCACCTTAGTTGTTCCTGTTGTGTATAGAGGGGTTGTCTTATTTGTTACGAAAGGCTGTTTTAGATCATCATCTTAGAGATATTCACATAGCTCGACATGCTTCAAGGCTCAATCACCTCTTTTTTGCATATGACAGTGCTATTCTTCAAAGCTGATGCGTCTCATTTTCATACTATAATATAGGTGCTCCAACTGTACAACAAAGACTCGGGTCAACAGATAAATCTTCAAAAGTTAGGGGTTTCCTTTAGTGCAAGTCGATGAACCTCTTCGATTGTGGTTGAAACAAATTCTTGGAGTGGATAGGATATTACTTGAAGGACTATATCTGGGGCTGCCTCTACTAATCGGTAGATCCAGAAGAAGAAAATTTCAGTTTCTCAAGGAAAGGGTGTGGAACAAGCTTCGAGGATGGCGTGGTAAACTATTCTCTTTCGCTGGACGATGTGTTCTGATCAAATCTGTTGCAATGACAGTCCCGCGATACTATTTGAACTTTTTTAAGATTCCTCACAATATACTGCAGCAGATCACTATTATTATATCCAAATTTTGGTGGGGCGGTAGTTTTGAGAAGAGCTGTATCTACTATAAGCATTTTGACTCACTGTGTTGCTCGAAAATGGATGGTGGTTTGGGCTCGAGGGATCTTGAATCTTTCAATTTGGCATTGTTGGCAAAACACTGGTGGCGGGTACAGCATGATGAGACCTCCTTGTGTCACCATGTGCTTAAAGGTAATTACTTCCCACATTCTTCTATGATGGCAGTGACAAATACATTGGGCTCTTCTTACCTATGGAAGAGTCTGTTATATGAGAAGAAGGTGGTGGAAACTGGATCATTGTGGCGAGTTGGGGATGGGCAAGTCATTGACGTATGGAGGGATAAATGGCTTCCTAAACTCCCTTCATATCAACCTCTGCCGCTTGTCATAGGAACACCAACACCTATGCGTGTTAAGTGTGTTAAAAAATGGTGAGTCTTTCACTTGGAATCACAACATCTTGGAAGAGATTTTCCATGAGGAAGATATTCCATATGTGCTCAGTATCCGTCTAAGTCGTTTCCTCCAGCATGATAGTTTGGTGTGGCAGGCAACATCTTGGGTTGGTTCACTGTAATATTAGGCTACTATTTTGCTTGGACTTTGTTAAATAAGCCAGTGGGGGATCCTTTGCATAGACAAAAAGTTTGGCCCTGTATTTGGAGCATGTCTGTCACTCCCAAGATTAAATTCTTCAAATGGAGATTGGTGCATCAGATATTGCCCACCCGTAATCAATTACGCACTCGTGGTATCTCACTGGATGATTTATGCTGAGTCTGGGGAATCGAATGAGACCTGGTTTCATTGTATGTTCACTTGCTGCTTTAGTCACAGAGTCTAGTTGGCTACTAAGATTTGGGTGGTGCAATTTATCGCCAATATTCGGGAGGCTAGCAGTTTTTGGCAGGAGTTTGGATCTGTATCACTGGTGAAATGGGAGTTGGAATATGTTTCTCGGTATGTTAGGCTCTTTTGCTGAACAAGAACAAGTGTTTACATGATGGTTGCTGTATGACGATTTCTTCGATACTCAGGAAGATCACAACCATGATGGATGATTTCCGAGCATTGAATCCACAAACTCCTGCCACAGGTGCTACTGGTTCTAGTTCCATGGTGATTACAAGTTGGATCCATCCGGTGGCTGGTCATATCAAAATAAATGCGGATGCCGCGTACAATGGACACAAAGCAACATTGGGTATGGTGGCACGAATTTCAAGTGGAGATGTTCTTTACACTGCGGTAACAACTCGTCATTACGTTCCAGATTCGTTACATGCTGAACTGTATGAAATAAAGTTTGTTTTACTGACAGCTAAGAGTATGAACTAGTTTGATGTTGTGCTGGAGTCTGATTGTTTACTCGCAGTCAAAGAGATTAATCACTGGAAAGGTGAAGGTTTGGTGGTTGACATGCAAGACCTAATCAAGTCCTTTAGCTATATTGAAATTGGTTACGTAAGTAGATTGATTAATAAGTTTGCTCATAATGTGGCAAAATTAGAGTGTCCACTGGGGGGTGTTAAAGGAATGGTGTGGATTACCACCACCTCCTTTCACCGACCAAGACATTGTTATTACAAATAAATGAAAAACCGGATGCATTTACTCTATATATAAAAAAAATATATAATAAAGGAATGGTTGTTCTTTTTTCTTGTGAGAGGAAATGAAGTCGTGGAGTTATATTAGCTGTTTCTGGAATCGTCTAAAAATTCGGGGGAAAGATGAGAGAAAGAAATATTGATGCCAATTGCAAAAATAACAGAGAATTGGGTGTCTCATGGCTGCGTAGGCCTAGCAACGCTCCAAACCTATTCGATAGATTGCAGAGTCCCGGTATATACTAACTCAATGCTGAGATTTATCGAACTTACAGTTCTTAATGATTATCATAAAAACTAGAGAATAAGTTTACCAGAAACAGAAATCCCCACTACTTCACAAGCAATGCAGAACAACCATAGATTGAAAAAAGAGGATGGGTGAATTAATGGTCAGGTATCAAAGGATGCCGCACTCACCGCACAATCTAGATTCATACTCAGTCCATAACCATCAATCACGGCCTTCTTAAAACCTGGCGGCCAATTCAACCAAATCTTTGTACTCATCACTTACAAAAGACTTTACTTTCAGAGTAGGGTTTTCACCATCACCCTTCCCTGGAGATTCGTACTTTATCCCGATTACGGTTGACAAACCTGTACAAAAACAAGGTAAAACCAATTTCAACCACAAAAAACGTCTCATGTAGATCAAATTGAAAATGTAGGCATGCTTGACATTTCAAAAACAAACATGTGGGATCCACATAATGTTAGATATCTATGGTTCGATCCTTTGTGCTCTCTTGTTGTACCCAAAAACTAATAATAATAACTGGAAAACAGAAAGGGTATCTACATGAGCATGATATATTGGTTTGAACATCTTCAAGACATTACGACATTAATGCAGGAGGAGGAAAAAAAAACTAATCGCATACTTTTGCTTAATATTACTGCAATGGAATCTCAAACTAAACATATATAAGGCATGCTAAAATTTGTTATAACTAGAATAAATGGTTCATGATGAAATACATCAAGTTGAGGGATACCAAAAATCAGATTCCTGAAGTCATATGACAAGCTTCTATCTCCATACCTTTCAGAAAGTATGGTGCCAGAATTGAGGCTCATATAATTCAGGTGCTCATCTAAACTAATTTGAGACTAAGGGCTCAAAGAATCAAGTCGATATATTGAGCACAAACTAAATAGTAATTAGCCACACTAAAATTATTACAAACTGATATACCTGCCATCAATAAATTATAACATATCGACTAAAGCACAACTCATAAATCACATATCATCTTTAGAGAACAATTCCATTGAAATTTAAAATTATTCAATAAGCACAGAAGTTAATTTTTCAATTTATAATGGGACAATAAAATCCTTATGCCAAAAAAAGAAAAAAAAAATACTCACTTGAATGTATGCGACCATATAAGAATCTTTCACCTTTCCAGAACTCCAAAGGTCTTGACCTGATCCTTGTGCTTCGTCTCCTCCCTTCTGCATCAAAGGCAGTACCAGAAGCTAGAAAGAAAGCACCAAGTCAATCCAACGGAATTACTAAATAACTCCAAATAAAAAATGCAAGTTGAACTTTTGGTATTAGTAACACCTGCAAGGCTTTGTCTTCGAGAAAGTGCTTTCCTTTTACGTTCACGGTGTGGATGTGATTCTGTTTTGCCCTTCTTATTCTGTCGCTAAAGAAACCAATTAAAATTTAGAAAAGAAAACGAAATTGAACTTGAGAATTTTTCAAAAGGTAATAAACCAAAAACAGTCATGAGTCTTAGTTATACTTCACTAAAATAAAATAAAAATAAAAAATAAAAACTTGTTTGCCAAATAGATAGTAATGTATAGAACAAATGACTCAATTCATAGGTATATAGACACAGACTAATAAAAGGGACTCCAGACGGTAAACTGAAGAATGCAAAGTCAACATACAACATCTAAGAAACTGCCATTAAACCACAACCTACTAACTTTTTATTCGAAATGATACCATCAGCCATAGCAACAAGTAACAGGTCTAGAAAACAATTCAATTTTTCAGAGTAACCCAAATATCCTAGGACTCAAAAAGAATTAGACATATCATAGGAGTTCAGTAGGTGAAGTTTCTCATCCAGGACTTAAAAATCAAGTTTCAGTCTTTACCTTTTTTTCAGTTACAATAAAAGACAGTCATTTCCTTCATAGTGGTTTCAAACATTTCATCATCATCATCTCCAGAGCCTTTATTCTAATACTAGGATAGGCTAGAAGGGCAAACCTAGTACACAAGGCTCCCACATTATGATGTTTGGGGAAGGTCATATGTACACACCCTTCCTTCCACATTAACAACATGACTTGAACCCAAAACCTCTAGGTTACAAAGAAGCAACCTTCAACATTGCACCAAGGATCACCCTCCCCAAAACTGACCAACCTAAGTCTAGATTTGGCATGATCTGAGACAATGACTATCCTTAGATGCTATAGTAGATCAAACTGTTTCTTACCTCATAAATAGAACTAAGAACATTGTTCTTTGTCAACTGTCAATTTTAGTTATTACATCATGAACTAATGACAGCCAACTAAACACATTTTCCAAATATGTGGTCAAGATGCAGTGGTTAAAAAGACAATAAAGAATCCTGCTATATTTGAGGTAGAATGCATTAGCAGTAATGCAGCATGTATCTCTCCTGTTGCAGCCCCTTATTCCCTTCAGTTGCCAAGTAGCTAAGTTACACGTTGAAAAGATTCAAAGTAGTTTCCACTTAGGGTAATTATCCTGAAAAGAGGGGAAGAGGGGAAGCGGTTGCCATTAATTGCAATCACTGTTTTACTTAACAAATGTTTAATTTGAGAGTCTGACAAGACTTGTTTGTAATATAGATGCCCAAACAGAAGATAAGAATCACAGATTCTAAGCTTTGGGTGTAGCCCTGTTTCATTATCATAAAGTCAATCTTTGTGGTGCAAAATTCTCAAAGCTTCACAAATAAAAACCTTTTATGTTGATATCAATAATTAAATGAGCTCTTGTTGCATTTAGAGAGAGAGAGAGAGAAAGCAGACCAGCGCATGAAAGTTTGGGAAAATTAAGCAGAATCAAAGAAAAAAAACAATGTTTGGAAAATATAAAGGTAATAGTGTGGCCTCTATATATATGCCCAAAAAAGCAGTACAAAACTCCCTAATCATGAATGTTGACAGCCATATTAAGTGGAAAAATAAGCAAGAAGATAAATAATCTTGGAAGTACAAACCTCATGCAGCTCCTCACCGCTTTCTGCTGCTCTCAAAGATCCATCCATTGCATGGTCCTCATCCATAACAGGATTAGATTCATCTGTTAGAGGAAAGCCAATGTGCAAAAAGAAAACAAATAAATTGAAACCATAAAAAATATATCAATAACTAAGGTAAATCTAGTTCATGATGTGTTAGGTCCAAGGCAACTAAAAGTGGGAAAATATAATTTACTCTGTAGGTATACATTAATATTAAATTTAGAAAAAAAATATTTTAATGATAATTTATTTAAAGCACAATAGTAGGTCAAAGATTGACTCATATTGTGGTTATACTTCCATAGCAGGAAATTACCACCTGAATTTTTCTTTCCAGTTTGCAAAAATCATAAAACATCTTTGAAACCAATCACTATGCTACTATGCAACCCCTAAATGAATGGAAAAAAAAAAAAAAGAAAAAACCCTTGTTACTGGGGCATTTTGATATCATTCTTTTGCATCCCATCCCACAAGAATATGTCATGGAAACAGAGAAAATAATCATACATGACTCTTTCTGAATGGTATCGGAATTATCAATGGTTGGACCTTCCACATTAAGCTGGGTCTGAGCAGAAACCACTGCTTCTGGTTGTATCTCTTCCACCTGTGTTTTGTCACAATACCTCAGGATAAAACATTCAGTAACAAAGTTTTCCACTAAACTGCAAATGACTAACTGTTGCAAAATCAATAGGAATACTCACCCTTCCACCAAATTCATTTAGTTTTATTGTATAACTATCTACATCAACATCAGGCCTACTCAAACTTTTATTCTCTAAGTCAGCCTGAGATCCACTTGAGACAACATTAATACCAGAATCAAACCTCCTTATGTTATCATTTACAAATTTGTCAAAGAGACCAGCAAAATCTCTCTCATAGAGCTCAGAACTTGCATTAGCAGTAGCAGTTTGATTTGCTCCTAATATTGGAGACCTTAACAGGTGAGATGTATTCAGTTCGTTTTCTATATCAACCTGACTAGATTGTTTATTAATATGTTCAATAGGAGATGCATTTCTTCCTGGTGATATATCAAAATCTTCAGTTGAAAAAGGATCACTTGGTGGATCTGACTGCAATATATGTTTCTTCTGCAATGACATTGAAGCCAATGGATTTCTTGGAGGAGTAGGAGAAGCTAAATGATGAACTGAACTTTCAGCCTGTTGCTGTGGTGATCTTCTATCTTTGTTGTGAGACACACTTGGTTCCTCTTCTGTATCAACCTGATCAGATTGTTCACTAATATTTTCCATAGGAGCTGCATTTCTCACCGGTGATCGGTCAATATCATCAGTTGAAAATGGATCATTCAATAGATCAGACTTCAACATTTGTTTTTTCAGCAATGATATCGAAGCCAATGGACTTCTTGACAGCATGGGAGAAGCTAAATGATGAACTGAGCTTTCAGCCTGCCGTTTTGGTGTTTTTTTACTGATCCCTTTCATCAAATCTGATAGTGAATATCTAAGCTTTGTCAAGTTTTCTCCAGAAGCCTTCAAATCAATCATCTGAATATCTTGCAAGTCAGGAAGGCATATTTTCTCCAGATCAATAGGTTTGATCTGCAAGCGCTCTTGTAAAAGACTGATTGCCTCATCCCCATCATAATTACTGCTAAGCAAATGATCCAGAAGCTCATTAACCTTGTTCTCTGCATTGCCCACTGAGCCTAGAGAGAACACAAAATTATCTAATCATATACACAAATAGAGCAAAATTTTGCAGCATTATTAAAACAAACACAAATGAAAATCAAGTCATATGCAATATAGTAACAACTTAGGACAAACAAAAATGACGATATCAAGAATGGGAGACCAGGGGCAGAATAAAGTAACGACTTAGGAAAAATCAACCTCTTAACTCACCCGCCAACTCCTCTTGTAATTCCACATTTGGGTCAGATTTTTCTTGTTGCACACCGCAAAGTGGACTGAGAATTTCCTCTTCAAAACTTTCCACAGGGGACATAGCAGTAGAATAGCGATGTTTGTACTTAACTGATCTCCTGAAAATAAAATCATAAAGCTATGTTATATACATGTGTGATATATACATACAAAAAGATATAACAATAATCATAACAATAAGTACAACAGAAATTGTAACAGAAACAATCGATCAGACCTCAATATTCCAGGGCGACGAAGCCGTGCAGCAACAGACGGAACATTCTGATCCAAATCCATCAGAAGAGCACCTGTCTGTTTCTGTATTTCACTTTTGGCATCTATGTAACAATATAATTGCACATCGAAATGCTAAGTTCAGACAAATAATTGCAGATCAAAATTCCCAACAAAAAAGAAAGGCAATCGAGCAGCAAACTTACTTTCAAACCTTTCAAAAGCCATAAAGAATTCTTCCGGATCTTTCAAGTTATCGATGTCTAAACTTGGTTCTAAATTCACAGTAGGCTGACTACAAAAAATTAAAGAAGCAAAACTTTATTCAACTATATCATTTACAACTAAACAATTTCAAATAATCTTAATTTCTTAACCTTGAGTTAGGTTTCAAAGAAAAACGAGCTCGTTTACGGCCTAAAGCCGGTCTTCGTTCGCGAGGGTTTTCCATAACTTCAGCATCAGAGATTGGCATATCCAAGTTCACGAGTTCTGAACTATTATCTACAATTTCTTTGGCTTGCTCTATAAGCTTATTAGGACTCTGCAATGGCTGCAAAATTATAAAAAAAAAATAATAATTAAAAGAAATTAATTGAACTAAAATAACAGTAAAGTGATTTTTGGAGAATAAATAAAATAAAATAAAATAAAATAAAAAAGATTAACCATGGATTTGAGGAAATCATGGGAGTGTTGAAGATCATCGGGGTCGTAAGGTCGAGGAGGGTTTGGAAGGGAAGCGAAGGTCCGAGCAAAGAGCGAGAGACCCGAATAGCCCTCCAACGGATCTGGAGTGATAGTTTGGAGAGGCATTTCCTTCTTCTTTTTCTTTATTTTTTTGATTTTTAAGGCCTTTCGGGGATCGAGATTGGCATCATTTGCTTCGCTTAAATCTGGAGAGAGTAGGGCTGCAACGGTGGAACGGAGTTTTCTAATTTCCAATTCAAACAAAGCAAACTGAGCGGGAATAGAGAGTGGCGAGCGAAGGGCTAGAAACAATTTGCGCGTAGTAACACCCATGATATTTTATTAAAAAAAAAATTGTGTGCATGTGCGTGGCCACACTGCGCTGATTTTATTTATCGAATTTATGCAAATATATCCCTGTATTTACAACTATTTGTACATGCATATTTTTTATAAGAGTGTTCAAAATTTGAAAAAATTTTGCTTAATCGATCTATTGAAATTAACTTGATTAATTGGTTAGCCACTGAACTTAATTCGGTCGGTTATCGGTATAAAATTTTGGTAAATTTTGATTATTGATTAATTTGATTTGAAAATCGAATTTTTTTTATTAATCGAATTAACTAAAATTAGGGGTAAATAATTTAAAATTTTAAATATTGGTAGAGAGGCATAGAACTATGCGTTTTGGTGGCCTTTAGAAATTGGGGTTTATCGATTTAGTTATGGTTAACTCAAAAATTATTTCACTAAAATCAATAAAGCCCTAATTTCACAAACTTAGTAGTAACATGAATACATGAGCATTAAGTCGATAGTTGTGGCAAGAGTAATGTTTTTGTTGAAATATTTATCAAAGTTATAAGATTAATTACTAAATGTATAAGTGATTACTATTTTACTGTTATGTTGATGTACTTATATGGGAAGTAATACCTACATTGTTGAGGAGCGTTATTGATGATGTGTGTGTGTATATATATATATATATATATATATATATATATATATATATATATATATATATATATATATATATATATATATATATATACATATGAACAAAGGTAACATGGCAAAAAATTTGTACAAGATTGGGTTAATCAGTTAATTTCGAATTTTATTTTAGTTCAATTACTTTAAAAATGCAAATTTTAATTCAATTAATGAAAGTGAAAATATATATTTCGGTTAATTCGATTTTAGGTAATTAACTGAATTAACCGAATGAGCACCCCTAATTTTTTCAAAGAGTAAAATGTACAAATGAGTTTTATTTTAATCTCTAATTTTCAAATTATTTCATGATAGTTTGAAACTATTTTCAAAAAGTACACATTTCCATCAAAATTTTACATAAAAATAAGAGAAAATTACTTTATAATAATAGAACCAAATTGTTTGTCAACTGAAATGTATTTATTAGGAAGAAAATAACATTTTTATATTTTTTAGAAGAAAAGAAAATATAATTTTTGCTTCTAGTTGTAAAAATTCAACTTAAAATCAAGAAAAATGATACTTTATTTTCCTTATTAAAAATTTCAAAATTTTTATTTTTTTTCTAGTAGATATATTTTTATATGTTAGGAAAGAGTAACAATTCTCGATTCATTCTCTCATTTTATTTCTTTCATTATTTTTATTTTATTATATGTATTTTCTCAATATTTACAATTTTTGTAAAAGAACATAAAACTAAATCCTATTAAAATAAAAATAATATTTTTTAAACAAAAAAATATAAAAATGAAATATATTAAATAATTGACTCTTGAATGGTTAAAGTTTATAGTCTAAAAACAAACATAAAAAGCTTGCGTATAGTGTCGTAACGATTTAGGTCCTACACCTAATTACTAGATATAGTTCAATGGAGTCGCCAGAAATCAATCTAACCTAAGTGTGATTAGGCACTTATTTGAAACTAAAGATAAAAACTAGTCTGCATGTCAAAATTTGGGATTGAGAGTACGATGACATGTGAGGAAGGTATTAGCACCCTCACAACACTCCTTCTAAGATAGTACTATCTAATCATAAATTATCCTAAAAAAGCCTTAATTAAATAATTTTCTATTTCCAAATTTATTCTAAAATATTTTACTTTTAAATATTGAAAACTCATTTAGGTGTCTTTCAATGCTTTGATTAGGCACATAATGAATTTCCTCATCTCAAGAGTATTCAAATAAACACACTTGTTTCCTTAAAGAAGCTCTGTCATCGGATTAATTAATGAAAAATTTAATTAAAATTTATCCTTTAATTTTAATTTATTAATTTTGCATTATTTGCTATTTGATTATTAATTAATTTAAGTATTGAAAATTTCCTTAATTTTTTTTCAATACTTTGATCGAATACACCAAGAAATCTTCTTACCTCAAGAGTATTCACAAGAAACACTCATCATCGTGAAGAAGCTCCGTTGTCAAATTAATTATATATTTTATGAAAAAAATTTTAATTAAAATTTAACTTCATAGTTCCAATCTAATTTATTTTTTGTACATTTTATTATTAATTAAAATATTGCAAATTTCTTAAATGTTTCTCCAATACTTTGATGGAATACATAACGAAATTTTCTCACCTTATGAGTATTTAAGAAAACACACTAATTTCCTTAAAGAGGCTCCGTCGTCGAATTTAATCAAAATTTTAAACCTAAATATTTATCAAAATTTTATAAAATTTATTTTTATCTTTATTTGGAATTAGATAAAAATTCTTGATGTTGAAATTGCTTTCTAAATTCCTCAACACTTTGATTGAATTTAGAAAAGATCTCTCTTACCTAGAAATTTCTCAAAATTTTCACTCGCAGAATTCAAGAATTTCATCATTTGAAGAATTCTCAAAAATTTTTATTATTTATTATATCTTTTATTATTTTTGTTATTCCTATATCTATTCTTATATGGATTTATATATGATGCACTGACAGTGTATAGTTTCTATACACTGTCAATACACCAGAGGTTGACACCTCATCAATAGGTCATTATATGCAAATATAAATAAATTTATTTAATTTGCTCATAAGGGTTTATTGATGAGGTATCAACCTCTGATGCGTTGACAGTGTATAGAAACTATACACTGTCAGTGCATCATATACAAACTCTTCTTATATATCATTCACATTCTTATTATTCAATATTAGTGTGTTTGAAGATAAAAGAAAATTTTTGTAGTATTGAAATTATTTTCCTAAATGCTCCAACATTGTGGTTGGACTTAGAAAAATTATTTCTCTCCTAAGAATTACTTGATTATTGCACACTTGCAACATTCAAAAATTCCATCATCAGTAGGATTCCCATTTATTCTAATTTTATTATATTTGAGAAATATATTATTATTTTATATCCTTATTTAAAGATTTTTATTCTTTTAATACAAATATATTTAAGGATAAATAAAATTCTTCTATATTAAAATTATTGTCTTAAATCCTCCAACATTTTGATTGGGTTTAAGAAAATTATTCTCACCTAAAAATTTACTATATATTGCACACTCGCAACACCCTCAATTTCTTCATAGGTGGAATTCTCTTTTATTTCCAAAATTCATTTTAAATATGTATTTTTTATTATTAAATTTCTTTACAATTATTAACAAATTTTACAAATGTTTCTTACAAGCATAAAAAAATTATTAAACTATTTCATCCTAACATACGTTTCACAACAAGCAAAGCCACCTTTATTTTTTAAAAAACCTTAAAGTACTTGTCATTTTCTCTTAAAAAATTAACTTAAAAGAAATATTAAAATAATGATTTAATTAAATTGCAAAAGCAATCATTACCTCTATGGAACACCGGTCAAAGCATCATTACCTTGGCAATTTCGTCTCATAAAATAAATAAAGTTTCCATTTTAGCTCCTAGCTTTTGATGTCGGCATCATCATTGGCAGTCTCAGTTTCCTGTCAACGAACTTGGATGGGTTTTAAAATAGATTGAAGTGGTGCAGCTGTGAATCATGGTTGCGCGGAGCAGGGACGGTGTAGTGCACTTCTCAATAGTGCAAGGAATGTAGTGGCGGTGCAAGGGGATCCAGGCGGCAATGACACAGCAAGGCGAAGGCAACAGGGCTGCTTCGGTTCAGCGCAGGGAGGATGATGATGACCAGAGCAGTGAAGATAGCAACGAACTAAGGCAGCAAGTTCAAGCTGCATGCTCTTTCACTTTCTCGGCGTCTTGGCTCAATGAAAACGATGTAGCGGCTAGGTGTTAGAAGCTTACAGTAACGGGCAAGGACAATGGTGCTCACGATAGGGGCTGTGCTCGGCAACAGGGCTAATGGTGCTAGTAATGCAGTGCAAAGCGACTCAGTTTTTTCTTTTGTTTGGCTTCCTTATTACCCGTGCGTTGTGCTCTCTCTCTCTTCCCCCCTCCTCCCCCACCCCCGCGCGCGCCCGCCCCCCCCCCCCCCCCCCCCCCCCCCCCCCCTCTCTTCCCTTCTCTATTTGGGTCCCCTCTTTTATATTGGTTCCTTCTTGTAATTTTAAAGAAAGAAATTATAATTTTAATATTGATCCCATAATCATCGGTCTTTTATTTTTTTCATTTATTTTTGGTTTGACCTTCTTATTTTCTTTTTTATATTATTTCCATTTTCATTTGTTTTCTCACTGCAGAAAAATTAACTTTTTGCGAGATTAATTTAGTAGCGTTTTTTAAAAAAACGCCACTACATCCTGAGTTTTAAAGCAATTCACGGCGTTTTATCCTAAAGTGCCGTTATATTACAGAAAATTTGACACATAGCGGCGTTTTCTAAGTGAAACGCCGTAAAATTCAATAAATAACGGCGTTTTTACGCCGCTACTAAAAATTAAATATATAAAACTAAAAAATAAAATAAATATTTTAAATTTTTTCAACAAAGTATAAATAACATATCAGCGTTTTTAAGTGAAGCTAGTTAATTTTCCTCGTCCCCGGCCGATCCCATCCTCTGCAAATACAGGGTTACTAAATTCTCTCTTTCTCTCAACTCAAATTCTCTTTCTCTCCGATTCTTAATCTCAAGCTTAAGCTAACGTCTCTCTTTGCGATTCTCTGGCTCTCTCAGCATTTTCTCAATCATCCTCTGCTACTAAGGAATTTTTCTAAATCTAGGAATTTTTTTAAAAAATTCTTATGTTGTTATAATTTGATTTGTTGATTTATTTTTCTTTATCTTTTATTAGTTATCTACTTATCTTTCTCTTCTTTGATATGCTGTTAATGCATAATCTTTTTTGTTTTCTGGTGGAATTTTATGATTCAGGATGATGAGAGCTTGAGGAGGTGGAAGGAAAAACTTCTTAGGACTGTGGATTTCGAGTCCGTTGGATGTTTGAGTTCTCCTACTACACCTCTCACATCTTTCATTTCTGTTCTTTGAAAACTGAGGATTCTTTGACAGTTGATGAAATTTATAGTGTATTTTTCCATCATAATTGCATACGAGTTATGATGGAGTTAGTTTGTGAACTTTGGCCTAAATTCTTCTGTCTCTCTCTTGAGTTTTCATGGAATGAAAATTGATCTCGAAGTTCAATATAAGGATTAGCTAAAAAGTTATCATTTTGAAGAAGCTTACCAATTCTCTTTTGGAAATTGTAGGTAAAAGAAGGTTAAGAGTAAAGAGAAGAAACCATATACACCCTTCCCTCCTCCTCAGCAACCTAGTAAAGTAAGTTAGCAGCTAGTGTCTTATGGTTTCCCATGGTAATTTGATTGCTTTATGTATATCTGATTATATTAGAACCATATGTTTTCTTGTTTGTATAATGAGGTTATTTTCCAACAATTGTTCTCCAGTTTTAGCTTTTATTTGGAAATTGTTTTGGTTTTAGATTGACAAAAGTAGTTATATGTAGTGTAACCTTGTTTGGAAAACCTGCATATATTTGCTTTAGAAACTAGTGATCAAAATCTTAATTTATCAGCCAAATGATCTAGAAGTTGGTGCTACTTCTGGTTGCTATAAGTGCAAGGGATTTTCGGTGTAGGTGTGTGGTAGAGCATGCCAAAAGGAATTTTGTGTAAACCTTGGGTTTTAATGATGGCATTTAGCCGATTCTGTTGTAAAAATGAACTAAAATCTTTTTCTTAGGTGTTGGATCTTTAGTCCATTATGTAGTTGATTCCAATGAGGGGTTTTAACATGAGCTAGTGGGAGAAAGAATCCAAAACATTCTATTCTGTGCAAGCCATTGGGTTGCCATGAGTGCATTTAGCTATTTCTTACAATGTGTCAGAACATTATAGTGTGTATACGGTATATTCAAGGTGTGGATGGTAAGAGACTCTTCAAAATTGCAGGGCATTAATATTGGTGGAGAGTACATGGCTGGTTCTCTGCCTTCAACGGACAATACATAGTGGACTGTTGTGTGTAGGAAATGGGACTTGACAATACATACTTGTACTTTGATTCTGATTTACCATCCCCACCATGCTTTGCTAACAAATTTTGCAGGTTTCCTAAATCATGGGGGATAGCTGTATGGATATTGATGGTTTTGCTTGGATTAGCTCTGGCATAATTGGATGTAATAATATGTAAGTACTGGCCGAGTGGATAACGTTTTTTTACTTCTTTTTCCCTGCAGTTGGAACAGTTGGAATCACTTAAGAACTTTTAATGTATTAGGTATTTGTAAATTCCACTAAGTTATAATTTAGTTGATAATATTGAAGAAACATCAATGTTAGAAGTAGCAATTTCTTGGTTTTGGCAACAATTGCAGCATTTAGCTAATCGATCAATTTCAAATCTATAAAAAATTGTTTTAAAATATATAGGAAGAAATGAACTCGGTGGAGAGATTCAGTTAATTTTGCAAGAATCATTTTTTTTTTGTATTTGGTTTTTTTTGGGCTAATTGTGACTTGATTTGTTTGCAAAGAGATGCCAATGCCTTCATTACTCAGAAAGTATTTGAAGCTGTGGAGTTGTTGGAGAGGGAAGGAGTTTCAAGCTCAGGGCGACTTTCCCAAGTTTTTTGTACACTTCTAATCTTGGTAATGATGTCTTGAAGCTTTTATCTCCCAATTCAATGAATTAGAAATGATCTATATTCTTGATTTATGTTCCAATTTAAAGTTTTCTGTACACTTCTAATCTTGATATTTTCATGCATTTTCTATTACAAAATGATTACAATAAGCTTTTTCATCCATGATTTACAATTGATGAGCTTTACTTGCTTAAGATCCTAATCATTTGGATATATGTTTGGCCCATTTAGATTCTCATAGGCAGGAACTAATACCTTATGCTGCCAACAAGTCCTTCCATGATTGGGGCACTTTAAAAGTTTGCAGCAACAACTTTGCAAAACTCTTTGCAGATTCCCTTTTAGCTCTAGAGCAACCTAGCCTAATTCCTTTAATTTCTTAACTATATATCCATTATCTTCTCTTGTATACAGAAAGTAATGAGAAATTTTCTTGGTGTTGTAGGAATTGGGGTTGGATATGGACAAGTTCATCACTCACTCTGTTCCTTTCGTCGACATCAACAAGGCCTTTGATTATATGCTCCAGGGCATCGGTAATTAATATATTTGTTATAGTGCTTGTGCTTGTGCTTGGTAGGGTTTAATATATTTGTAAGTAAGTTTAGGAATGGAATGTAGCAAGAGCTTCTTAATCTATTATCTAACGATTGATTTCATTCGATTTGTGACTACTTGCCTTATTATGTAAGTTAAGCATGTTTAGGATTTAATATATTTGTAATTAAGTTTAGGAATGTGTTAGCTTTAAATTGACATATATATTTTGAAATGACAAAAACTTAAGTAAGCTTTAATGTTTTAATTCATATTGTAAATTTGCCTTATCACACATGATTTTCTCAATCCATTTTTAAGTGATCATATCAAACATTAAGACCATGATTTATTGATACACTCTTATTGGTCTTAATACTTTATAAAGTGGTTTTCAATATTAAGTAATTTTCTCAAGAATTATTGAACATAAGTTTAGAAAATTACTTATAAGTTTTTGGATGATATTTTCATTTGAGAAAGTCAAGAAAAACTCCCTTAAAACTTATAAATGTTTTGGGTTGAATTAAAATCAAAAGCCATATCATTTCTAACCCAAAAGTGCAGGAAAAACTCTTTCTAGAGGCATGGGATCGATCCCCTAAGGGAAGGGATCGATCCCCTTTTGGCAGTAAGCACCCCAACGCAAGAAAAGGTCCCTCAACCCAGAAAAATCAGTTTTGGAAAGAAGGGATCGATCCCCTAATGGCAGAATGGCTCCCAACGGCTAAAAAAGGTCCCTCAGCCCAGAAGAATCAGATCTGGAATGAAGGGATCGATCCCCTATGGGAAGGGATCGATCCCTTTGCCCAAAAATAGCTTGTAACGGCTAGTTTTGTGAGATACAACGGCTAGTTTCTGTTTTGGCTCCAACCAACGTCCACAAAACATCCAAGGGACTATAAATAGAGGCTTAGAAGCTAAAGAAAGGAAGAGGAACTACTCAATCAACTCCAATACTCATTTTCCTCAAATCTTCAAGCCTCAACAACAAATCAAGAGCTACAAAGTTTTCATCTTCCATCATTCACATATCTCTTGTATTGCTTAGCACAAATCTTGTATAGGCTTTCACTTATGCCTAATTTCTGTAATCATTTGCCTACTTAAAGGCCTTCTTTGATTGCACCACTTGTAAACCAACTCATTCTTTGTAAAAGGGGAGGTTTCTCTTTAGCCTAAGAAAAAGAGGGAGGTTTCTCTTTAGCCTTAGAAAAAGATGGAGGTTTCTCTTTAGCCTAGAAAAAGAGGGAGAAGAGGTTTCTCTTGAGCCTAGAAAAAGAGAGAGGTTTCTCTTGAGCCTAGAAAAAGAGGGAGTGTAACAAATTCAAGGATAGTGAATTTGGGAAAATCCTTGGGAGCGTCTCAAGGTAGAGGACGTAGGCAAGGTTGCCAAACCTCTATAAATCGCTTGCGTACATTTTTCTATCTTTACTCTCTTTACTTATTTGCAATTATATTTGTGTTTATTGTATTGAATTTATATTGTATAATTGCCTAGCTTAGAGAACTTAGAAATCACTCAAATAGGCTAGAGAATTTAGAGGAATCGAAAAACGAACCTAAGGTTATCGAAAAACCGATTCACCCCCCTCTCGGTATAGCCTATAGAGCCAACAGAATGGAATGTAGCAAGAGCTTCTTACTCTATTATCTAACGATTGATTTCATTCGATTTGTGACTACCTGTCTTATTATGTAAGTTAAGCATGTTTAGGATTTAATATATTTGTAATTAAGTTTAGGAATAGAATAGAGCAAGACTTTTTTCTTAATCATTATTGTTTGTGACTGTCTTAACCAGCTAAAAATGCTACTGAGTAATCAGCTTGTTAAAACAAGTTGCAGTGGTAGTAGCTTTTTGAGCTGAAATTACGTAATAATATAATATCTTAATATTTTACTAGTATTTATAGTAGTTCTGTGAAAAAACAAAAATTGAATGATACAACAATCTTATATATATATATATATATATATATATATATATATATATTTATATATTAGTAATAGATATAAAAGGGAAAATTTTATGAGATTGATTTACTAACAAAAGATGAAGGGCATTTTCTAGTGATTTATCATAATTAAAAGTAAGACCAAATTTTCTCAAAAGCTTTTTACTTGATGTTTAGGGTTGTAAGAAGAGAAAGTGAGTTCTCAAAAATCATAATAAGTCTGGTGTTTATTTTCATCAGAGTTGAAAATTTTTTAATAAAATCATATTTGTAATTTAAACATATCATCAATTATAATTTAAACATAGGCATAGCACATCATGTAAATTTGTTGGGCTCTTTTACAAAGGCAATAGCATAAAAGATTTTATTGAAGGTCAAAGCTTTATATAAAAGGAATAGAGTTCTCACGAATGATGGCTTAAAACCAAAAAGTAAATAAATAAAAAAACTTGGTTTCCCGTGAATTTGATTAGACATAAAGTGATGACTTTATGTCAAAAATTGGTTTTCCAATCGTTGGCACAATAAATTTGAAATCAATAGTTGGCGCAATAAATTTGAAGGATAGATGACAATACATCACAGCTGGTAGTAAAGAGGGCTTGGGGTGCAGTTAACGGTGCTAAAATAAAAACTTAGTGGCGTTTATTTCATAAAAACGCCGCTAAGCAACTATAGCTAGAGGCGTTTCTTAAACGTCACCAAGTTAGCGGCGTTTCTCTGAAAAACGCTATTATATTTGCCAACATTAGTATAGCCGACATTTTCTTGTGGCGTTTTTATAAAACGCCGTAATTATTTAGTGGTGTTTATAAACGCCGCTAAATAATAAAAAAACGCCGTTAATGATCTAATTTCCTGTAGTGTCTTTTATTATTATTTTTATTTGTTTCCATTTTGAATATTACTTGATTTATTTCTTTTTTTTGGTAAATTTCCTTAGTCAACTTTGGTGTGCATGTGGTTTAGGTGAGGCAAGGTACAGCGAATTTAGGTGGATCCTTTGCATGGATGGTTTTTTGGGTTTAGGGTTTGGATGGAGTTTAAAGCTTTAAAATGGAGTTTGACCAAGATTGACTCACTTTATTATTTTTTATTTTTAATTTGTATTTTTTTGTATTTTTAATATTTTTTAGATTTTTTTATTATTTTTAAATTATTAGGACAAAATTAGGTGTCTACATATAGTAAAAAAGTTAATTTATAATGTTTATATTCTAGTTATAATTTTACTAATGAAGCATTAGTTTAGTGGCAAGCAAAAGGTTTTGGAAATTTGAGATTCCAAGTTCAAGTCTTACTATGTGTGAACTTGTGTCTAGTTATTTTTTATATATTAGTTTAGTAAGTTAAGTAGTTCAGTTAAGTGATTTACATATAGTTACAAATTCTAAAAATGTAATATTTCTTTATGATTATAACTTCTCATGTAATGTACCTCTTCCAAAAACTATTCTAGTTATAGTTTTACACTTAAACAGTAGAGGAATTAAACTCACTTGCTAAGTGATATTGAATAGATTGCTCCCAATAAAAAATTTTCTCAGGAGATCATAGTAATAATTAGCTGTGTTAGGCAAAATTTTAAAGAGTTTTAAATTATACTAGTAATAATTTATAGAAAGTATTTTCAAGGATTATTAATTAATATTTACTTATATTTGATTAAGTAAGGGTGAGTATTCCTAGGTTTCAACTGAGGAAATTGATCAGACCGAGTGCAAAATGGCTAATTCAGGTCGGGTTAGTCGATTACTCTAGTATTTCGGTTAAGGCATTGGTTAAATTGGCTAATTAGGTCGGTGCTCAATTACCAAATCTCAAACATGAACCGACCAAATTAACTGAACTATACTTTGAAAAATTTAAATTTTAAAAAAATTAATACTCGTTATCCCTATTCCTAAAGCACTCTGTACAAGTCAAAGCTCAAAAATTAAAAAATATTAATATATCATATAAAAATATTTTTAATACAAAATAATTATTTTAATATTTTTACCAAAGTAAAAAAAAAATAAAGTAAAACTCCCAATGAAGTCTAAATCCCAACTTTTCATTTTTACTTTTCTTCTCTCCAATCTTCAATCCCTTTGCGCTTTAGTCTTCCAAAATCTCCAATCCTAAACTTTTTAAATCCACTTCTGACCTCATCTGCTCCTTGGCAGTTGCCAGCTGACTCCTTCCTTAACTCGATGCCACCCCCTCATCGACTCTCCGCTTACGCTGTGCCTAAATCTTGCCTCCCTCTTGCAATCTCTCCCATTCATATTGGCTCTTCAGTCTTACCTTTGCAAATATTGGTTTCTGCTTGAAATTGTGGTTCATTTGTTTTTGTCTTTATAAAGATGTATTTTCTAATAGCCAATTAATATTGGTCAAATAATAATAGTAGTCTTGATGCCCATGCAGTGAGGTATGGTTAGAATATGCATATTTTAGTCATCTAACAATATGATTTTATTAAAAAAAAAATAGTACACTGAAGTCCAATTGATGTTGAAGCTCAACTAATGCTAAAGCCTAACAAAACCAAATTGCCAAAAAAAATCAACCTAACCGACCAAATTAAGTCGATTCAATTATGATCGGTTTTGAGTCATCTTGTCAATCGATTCAATCGATCCTAAACTTATAATCGGTTAAATTAGTTTTTTAAAAAAACCATATCGATTTACCTGAAATGATCGATTGCACATCCATATGATTATATAATGACCATGATTTTTCTAAAATCTAATTCAACTATTTAAATTATCAACATAAATTCGATAAGCTAATAATAATAACAATTCAAAACGACGTGTAGGGAATCGAATGAGTAGACATGCGAATGAGTGAACTTGCTGGCACAAACTCCCAGGCAACATTATCGAGCTAAACCCTAAAGGGTCTAAGTGCCAACTTAAAACCCCATGCTGTATATTTAAGGCTAACTACATGACACTTTAGTGAGGAATAGAATTTAGCTAGATAAACTAAGTTAGATAAAATGAATTTTCGAGGTTAATTTGATTATCATATTAATTAATAAGGAAGGAATAGAATTTTATTTAAATTATAATGCGTCATGTAGTCATACGGAATAAATATTTTTTAATAGTGTAATATATATACTATTAATCTTGATGGATTCCCTACATGTTGAGGAAGCCACGTCGCCTGCAAGCATTTTTATAGTCCTATGCTTCATTTTTTAGGTGCTCTGCGTTGTTTGGTGCTGTTATTCCCCATTTTTTTAATGCATTTTGTCATTTAGATTGCGGTTGGTCTTTAATGTCTATTTTGCCATTCTTTTTGCTGTTATCTTTTCTTCCTTCTTCTCTTGCCTCTAGGCATAAATAAAAAAGCTTTGGTGAATATGGGTATTCTATTGATAAGTTGTGTTTAATTGTCCAACAGTGTTGTATGTGGAACCGGTGGTTTGGGTAAGGCTGGCAGGACTTGAGCTGACAAAAGCTTGGTTTTCCAATGGAAGTGGATCGCGGTTGTGGACTTTTTAGGTTCTACCTTTTTCTCCTTAGGTTGTTGTTTCCCTCTCCATAGAGAGAGGTTCTTGAACTCTTTTTCTTTGTTCCTTTTTACCTTGCTTGCTGCCATTTATTTTCTCCCTATTCAAATTATGATTGTTTGTACCTCCTGCTACTGTTGTTGCCAGTTTATGTCGCGTGAGATTTTGGTTACATGCCTTCTGTCATTTGCTTTTTGTTGTTTCTTCTTACTTTCCTGCCATTTGATCTCACATTGTTTGTGTTATTCTCACTTTCTTCATTCCCTCATTTTTGTCATCCAGTCCTTCAGGTTTCAGGTGTGCTTTGAGTTGTGAAGTTACGTCTTTGTGAGTAGTTTGTTTTCTTGGTATCTAAATTTTTTCCTACCTTGCTGTTGTTATTAGTATATATCTCTGAATGATTTCACATATTTTCCTTATGTTTATCAACTCTGTATTCTATGATGTTGTGTTCTGTTGAACAAAAACAAATATGGGATTACAGCTTTTGTCCACTTGAGGTACTATGAAGATAAAAAAAAAACTTGAACTTCTTCTTGGACTTCAACTTCTGGAATTGAACTTCTTTGATCACGAACAGTCACGAACTAAATGCAGAGAAAGACTTCAAGGCGTGCTGCTATAATGCCACTTTCCTTAAGACTTATTTCACCCACCAGTTATGGTATGCAACAGGGATTATGGAAATCGTCTCAGGATACAATGAAGTCAACTTGTTTAATATTACCTTGCACTTGTAATATTAAACCACTAAACACTTTAGACAAATACAAAAGTATTATGTCTTAGCCAAAGTTTTCTGCAGCAAACAATATCTAAGAGACTTGTTTTCTATTTTGAGATTGGGAGAGAAAGAAGAATTCAGAATATTTTCGTTATATTTGTTCTGTCTTTTTCTATTATCTTGAATGAACATTGTCATCTCTTTTATAGAGATAATTTCAAGATATGTGATCTTTGGTTTGAATGATACAACCTTTCAATTGTGTTGTTTCATTTAAACAAACACATCATTCAGATTGTTCACAACCTCTCAAATTCAATGGTTATGTCTTTTAACCATTTTGTAGTGAAAGATTACCCTTTAAATGAGGTTGCACCTATTCAAAGAAAACTAGTCGTTACAATTCATTTTACACTAGAGCAGTTGACTGCCATAAAAGGCAGTTGACTGCCTTTGGATTTCCAGGCAAGGAAGTCGGATGCTCGAAAATAGCATCCGAATGCCCTAGTGTCTTTTTGAAACAGTATGCAACTTCCAAGAGGGCAGTCGACTGCCTTCATATGGCAGTCGACTGCCTTAAAGTAACTTAAAATCCGAGTATTCACATTGTATAGGCAGTTGACTGCCCTATTTGGGCAGTTGACTGCCATCCCGGGGCAGCCGACTGCCCTCCCAGGGCATCCGACTGCCCAAGTGCATTTTTCGAACAGAATACTTACTGTGCAAGGGCAGTTGACTGCCCTATAAAATTAGTAAAAATCATTTTAACATGATTTTACTTCACCCGGAGTCATACCAAACACTAGTTTTACTTGTACATTGATTAAACAACATTTTAATCAATCTTTCCACTTTATATTTTGAAATTTTCTAACATGTTCTTCATGCTTATATTACTTGCTTGATTGTGTTCAGCACCTTTAATTCTTTAATGTGTTCCTCTTTTGGTTTTGAACCTTAACTCAAGCTAATTATTTCTGTGTATTTGCAAATAGTTTCTTCTCTTTCTTGCTTTGAGTCACTTGTGTTTTTTTTGCTATAGTCTTAAATGTTTGCATTTTATTCTTTATGTTGTCCTTCTGTTCTTTTATTAATAGTCAAGAAGTCTGTGTTGGTGAACTAAATGAAGCTAATTCTTGATTATTAGTCGAGTTAAGGATAATGACAACTTCCTGTTTGGTTGTAGCAATGAAAAATGGTCTTTGTTTTCTTCAGTTGGCTTCGTTCCAACTTTTTGTGTTCGTGTTTTTTGCCTGTCTATATGTATCTATGTCTTTTGCTGGAATTTCCTGTGCCAGTTACTATTCTGTTTTATTGTTAGAACTTCATAGTAGGGTTCAACCAGTGGCCCCAACAAAAAGTTAATGTCTTTGATCTTGGAATCCTAAAGATGGAAAACATCGAACAAGTATACACGGAAGTTTTACATTATGTGTTTTCCTGTTATGGTTCTGAAAAGCTACCAGATTCTACTTCTCATAATTCCTTTTTTATTTCTTGCTTCATTTTCTTTCTCTTGAGTCTTTTGGTTTAGATTGTTTATTCTTTGATGATTTTTATAGTATTAGCCTTGATAGTGTTGTCTTGAAAATTATCATTTTGGTTAGTTTGAAGTCTTTTTTGTGTTGTGAAATTTGGCTTTCTTGGCAAATTTAAAATTATCCATGTTTCAATTTCAATTCTTTTCTTGTTACATTGTAGCTTTTTCCTCTCCTTATGTTACTTGGTTTTTCTAAAACTATTTTATTTGTTGATAATATTCGAATGAATGATCTATAGTCAATTAGAGCTAATAGGTTAAGGCGGAGACACCATGTTGATCTCAACGAATTAAAGGTAGGGAATGTCACAGCATTATTCATGAGCAATCAACTTTAAGTCAGAATGTATCCTAATCTATTTAGCAAACAGAAAGTCATGTTGTAAAAAACATAAAGTCATGTTGTAAAATGGTGTAAGGTTGTTGAGTCTATTACCTTACACTCGATAGTAAATGTTGATGGTAATTTGGAAATAATTTCTTCTTTCACAAGCATGGATCGAACTGATTTTCATCGTTCATCTTTGTCTGCACTCGATTCTATGCCTTCTTTGTATGATGTTGGTTGTAGCATCCAAACGACACCATCTTCTAATGATAGAGGAAATGAACAAAGTAATATCATTTCATCTGTTTTTTCTCAATCAAAAAACGATCTTATTCTTAGCTTTACTCCCCATTTGTTTGGTAATTTTAATTTGCTTTCGTTTTGTTATTGGATATCTTATTCCTATATATTTTACTTTTTATCCAGTCTTTGTTTCCTTGCTGGTTTGTTCTCTAAATATTTTACTTATTTCTGCTTCATTTTTCCCTAAGATCTACATGTAGGGATACATGCAGTAAGCAATCTTTGAATCGTAAGATGTGTTGCTCTTGAATTCTTTCCAATTGATCTTTTTTTAACGTTTTTTCTATGTGAATGGTTCTTTTATCTAGCAAACATTAATTTATGTTACTTGCTTCGTATGAACTTCTAGGAAAATATTATGAACTACTTGACTTGGGTGGATTAGATCATGAATGTCTTCATTATGGTGCAAAAATGTGGTTTGAAGAAAGAATTATTATGTCAAGCACTAAAAACTTTCCAGCCTTCAACATATGTTGCAAACAATGAACTATTGCTTTGACTTCTGTTAGATTCACACCTCCATTTCTTGACCGTTCGTTGTATTATCGTGGGAGACAAATGTGAAATCTCAATTTTCTCCATTCTTCCTCACTTATTGAAGGTGTTGTATAAGAATATTAAGTCAAGTTACAATAACTAATTCCCATATGTTGTGAAGGTATCAGGGAAACTATCAAGTGGGCCCCACAAGGCAATCCATAATCCGGATGGTCTCCAAAGTGGCAAAATGTGAAATTTGGGCCCAAAATGCTTAAGGGGCAAGAAGACTACTTTTCAAAATTCTTTTAATTGAGCATGCTTAAGTTTACGTGCAACAAATTTGAAAATGACGATTTTGTCCATATAAGCCTAGGAAAACTTTCCTGAATAACGGTCAACCCAGTTTGACTTTTGACCCACAGATAGTCATAGACAAGTCCTGAGGTGACGAAGTTTCACGTAAATCCAACTTTTTGAGCTCAATCACGTGAAAATGCTAAAAACAACATGAACTAGTTCAAAAGCATTTGTTTAGGGGTATTTTGGTAATTTCACACCCTAAGGCCTATCAAACCACTAATAGCCAATATTTGACCTATATTATCATAAAGGAATATATTTAAATAAAAAATGAAAAATTTGAAAATTAGATTCTAAATAGTAAAATAATAGTTAGGACATATATGTAAATAATGAGATTGTAAAGGGGCAAAATGGTCATTTCTCAAGTGCAGATATTTTAGGAGTAATAATCAGCTTTGGAAAGTGACTAAGGCCATATTTGGATCTTGGTAGGAAAATGAATTTTTGTAGTAATGAATTTGAGTGAAAATCAAACAAACCTTAGTAATAAAGTAGAAGAGTGAGGTAAAATGGTAAATTCACAAGGGTTGATATTTTAATATTAAAATAATATTAAAATCAGATATTTAAGCCTTCCCATACCCATGGCTAGCCACCATTATTGCCCCAAAAACAATCAGAAAATTTCTAAGTCTTTTAGAGAGGAAAATCTTGAGAAACACTAACATCCAGCCACCAAATCAACTTGCTTCTTAAACGAAAATTGTTCCTTTTCATGAACTGTTTCTATATCTGGAATTTGGAAGGCTGAATCAACCGTTTGAGGGTTGTTTTGGCTACTGGAAGTGGCTGCACATGGAGAGGTAAGAGGAGATAGCCAGCGATTTGTATTTTTCTACTTGGTTTCAATTGTTTCATAGTAGTTTAACATGTCTATGGTTGAAATTTGAAGCAAATCAGATTATAAGGATATGCTAGGGTTTCTGTCATGAGGGTTTCCGAAGGGGAAAATGTTGTTCTCATGCTCAAAGTGTTGTAAAGTTACATGAAACAAAGTGTGAAGTATGTGTATGTGTTGATGTTGTAATTTTGCTACACTATCCTATTCCGAGCCCCATGTTTAAATGTTTAGTTTGGAGGTATTATATTGACATAAATTTCATAAAACTTATGGTAGATAGCCTTATGAGTTAGTAGATATTCAATTTTGGAATCACCTAATTTGGAGTTATGTAGCTTAAGATATGTGCAAATGAATGCAGGGCACTCTGCCTAGAAAATGTGATCCCATTGGCTGTCTTTGAAAAATTATAAAAAATAGACCAGAATGAATTTGAGTGCAAGCCATACATTTCCAAAAAGTTAAATGAGTTAGGAATCATATGGTTTTGAGTTTGCACAATTTGGACAAATCTGTAACTAGGTATGAATTAATTTGTGTAGAGATGTTAGTAAACAGTTCTGCCAGAATGCAACTAAAAACAAAGTGAATTTGTGGAATTATTAAAAATGACTCAGAAACAATAAAATTGTAAAACTTACATTTTGAATAGAGAATTGAATTAAGAATCACATGGTCTTAGATTCATAATTTTTGGATATCCCTATAATTAGTAATGTAATTTTTAATGTATAAAGGTTAGGAAACTATCCTGCCAAATATGCTAGAATTGGACTGAACTTTGACAAATTGTGGGAAACAACATAGAATTAGGAAGTGAGCTTTGCACCTGTAAATAGGGAATGAAGTTAGATTCCATATAAAATTGACGTTGTATTAATTGAAATCCAATATTTACGGTTATGAATAGAAAGGCATCGATAGGTTAGAAATTCTTCTAAAGAATAATGCTACTCATATAGTGAAATGATGAAGCTTTGAATGGACATGGTTGGATAAGATAATTGAACTATTAATGAGTAGGAATTATAAGAATGCTTTATATATAAATTTTGAAATTGAACTTGTATGAATGATCTTCTGCAGCCCCGAAGCAAAATGAACGGAATTGGAAAGTAGACAAATAAGGATCTACTCTTTGGCTCAATGCTACAATGACACTGTAAAGGTAAGGAACATGTATGGAAGATGCATAGGAAATGCTATGCTTGGATTTGAGAATATTGATTGCTTTGAAAAAAATTTAAAGTATGGTTTTCATGCAGGGGGTTAGGATAGTTATAACCCTTATACTGCCGAAAGTTTTTGAAGCCAATTTTGACTGTTAGTACACCAATAATTTAAAACAAGCTATATCAACCTATTAGTTTCTATCGTCTAAATTTCTTTAACAATAGTTAGAAATCTATTTTAAATTTATATGAATTTAAATCATGGTTTGACTTGCATATGAAATTATTTTTAATTATTTTATATTATTACTTATGGTATAATTATTATTATTTGGATATTGAATTTATGCATTAACAATTTTATTAAAATTTTCTACTATCAAATATAACGTTTTATTTTATGTGATTGTGGACTGTCTAAAGATAAGTCTTATTTGAAATGATTTCTATCGTCAATTTTATATATTACATAAGCTGATTTGAGATGGTAAACTCCTATGGTGATCATGCACTCTTATTTGATTATGTGATTTACGTGATTTACATATATATGGCTGTGAGACCTTAGTCAAGTCCGTAGCACCATAATGAGCACCTGACTAGTGTATATTATGTACTGATCGACAATGGCCATTGTTATAGGTAGGAATGGCTTAGGGTCGGATGCCTGCCTTACGTGGGTACGCCTAATTCCTATATAGGTCCTTGAAGGGACATAGTTCGTGCATGATTATATAGGATGTTAATTATCTCCACTGATTTAACTAAAGATTTTTCAAATACTGATTTATGTGATTTGAATTGAAAGAAATGTTTGAATTGAATGATTATTACTGATAAATTATGATTGCATTTTAATGATTTCATTTAAATTATTATTTTTATTTTTCCATAATTAGCCAAATAAATATTATACTTAATTTTACTTGCTTATAGTAGTACAGTACGCACTTTTATATATGTTTCTTACTAAGCTTCCCCAAGCTCCCCTCTTACTCACCATCCTAGATAGTTTATCATTAAACAAGGTAACCGCTACTACAAGGTTGAACGAAGAAGAATTCTAGAAGTCTAAGCTATCAGGTAATCAGGTATATAGTAAGAGTTATGCTTTTGTATTCAGACAATTGCATGCAGAACAAATGTATTTATAGTCCAGGATGTAAATCGCATAGTGTAAGGTCAAAGAATGTCTAAGAACTAGTGAGATATACATGAATTAAGCTGATATAAATAAAATTATAAATTATGATATTAGTTTATATGCTGATTTCCGGTTTATTAGTTTTGGGTTGAATGATCTAATGATATAAAGATTAATTTGTAACGAAAGTTATAGAATGAATTTACACTGACACTAAATGCAACCCGAATGGTAATGAAAGAATGAATGAGAAAAATGGCATTGAAAAGAAAAAGTTAGTTCAGAATTTCACATTTCCAGACGTGACAACAAAGGTAAAAAAATTTCAAAGACAATATCAGAGCATACAATGCGATGTTTCAATTTACATCTATTGGTGGGAAAATTGATGATGCAGTTAATAGAGATTCAGGCCCATATGTTTTCAAAATTGGAGGGCAAGTCCATCATTATTTGGGTTTTTAGTTGCTTGAACCCGAGCAAGCCGCGAAGTTTGCACAATTATATATTTGTGATATTGAGAATAAAGTTGCCAACTGTATGAGGCCTTTCCTGTGATCCAATTCAACTAATGTCATTGATCCTGATATTGTTAAGGGCTTGATACATATGTTTGATGAAGTCAATGAAATTGTGAAGGTTTTCAGAATGGGGAGGGATCGGTTTACTCATAATAATTATGTCCCAATACATCTTCAGTTGATTGGTGGGAGAGATTGAAATAATCAATTGTGTGACTTACCATCAAACACAGAAATAGCTAGCTTGATTGTTGGTGAAGATGAAGGTCTTCAAAATGATCGTGACACAATTGTTGAAAATATGTCTGATGGTTTAAAATGTATTAGTGAGTTGTACCCATCATTTATGCCAATGCAATATTCACTTTTTTTTTCTTTATGGAGAAGATGGTTATTGTTTGGGTATTAATTACAAAGATATCTACTCTTATTTAATTCAAAAACGTTTGTCCATCGGCCATACTCTGCATAGAGGAGGTAAACTCTTCCAGCAATTTGTAGTTGACGCATTTCTCTGCATTGAACGAATGAGATTATAGTGGATTTGAGACAATCAAAGACAGTTAAGATCTGAAGTTTATCAAGGTGTTAATTGATGTTGTCACTCGAGGAGATATTAACAGTTGTACGATCGATAAATGTGTTTTTTACCCTCAAGCTTTATTTCCAGCCCTCACTTCCTCTTTTAGAATTATCAAGACGTTATGGCTTTCTATAGACAGTTTGGGCAACTTGATCTTTTCATTACTGTCATCTGTAATCCAAAGTGGAGAGAAATTAACCAAGCTTTGTGCACAATTCCTGGCCAAAGGATTAAAGATAAACCCGATATTCTGGTGAGACTTTTTAAGCTTAGACTTAAATGTTTGATGGATGATTTAATTAAAGAACAACATTTTGGAAGAAAAGCAGCAAGTCATTGAGTAATATTGTAATTACTTTTCTTCTTTTTTTTGTCAGTTCTAATTTCTTGGTTAACTTTATATGTTTATTCTCTTTTTCGAGTCTGTTCAGTTGTTTATACCATTGAATTCTAGAACAAAGCCTTTCCCATACTCATATTCTATTATGGTTGCACCTAGAAGACAAACACACAACTGCTGAGGAAATTAATAGAATTATATTTGTTGAAATCCCAAACAAAAAGGAAAATCCTGTTACCTATGAAGCTATTTCAAATTTTATGATCCATAGACCATGTGGTGTTTTAAATAGTCATTCCCTATGTATAAAAGATGAAAAATGTTCCAAGTTCTTCCCAAAACCCTATGAATCTGAAACAATTGTAGGGGAAAATGGAATCGTATCATATAAAAGAAGACAACCAAAGAACTAACGGAATGCTCATTGAAAAGAATGGAGCCATGCTTGATACAATATTTGTTGTGCCTCACAATGTAGCTTTACTTGTGAGACACCAAGCTCACATGAACATTGAAATATATGCAAAACAAAAATCAATTAAGTATTTTGTTCAAATATATTAACAAAGGACATGATAGAGCAAGGGCTATCATTGAAGAAACATCTACTATTGATGCACATGATAGACAAACCAACATCAACTAGGTTGATCAAATTGAAGTGTTTCTTGATGGTAGGTATATTTCATTACATGAAGCAATTTGGAGAATTTATGGATTTAAAGTCCATCACAGAGATCTTGTAATCATTTGCCTCCCCATACATCTTCCAAATCAGCAATACATAACTTTCCCTGAAGATTCTAACCTGTCAAATGTTCTACGCCGACCTCTATTAAACAAAACTATGTTCACTCAATGGATGGAAACAGATAGAAAATATCCTACTGCTTGAACTATAATATACACTGATTTTTCAATGCAATGGGTTTGGTGACAAAGCGAGAAAGCTTGGAAGCAAGAGATCGTGGCAAAGTTATAATGCGTATTAATTTTATTCATCTTGTTGTTGGTGAATTATATTATTTGATGTTACTTTTAAATGTTGTTTGTGAGACCCGATTTTATAATACTGTACACCATATTTTGTAAATCTTTGATAGTGGAAATAAATTAATTAGTGAAATTAAGTAACTATTTAATTTGGATTTCCACTTAAAATTTTGGAATTATTGGATTTATAATTTATAATATGGTGTATAAGAGGTGAAATAAATATTTCATG
The DNA here is from genome assembly GCA_032173925.1 of Heritiera fomes. Taxonomy (NCBI): domain Eukaryota; kingdom Viridiplantae; phylum Streptophyta; class Magnoliopsida; order Malvales; family Malvaceae; genus Heritiera; species Heritiera fomes. The sequence continues at coordinate 14,630,189 of JAPDPM010000015.1, forward strand.
ATGAAGTGGAGGTATAGAAAGAAATGAAGGAAATAGATCTGAAATTTATTCATGGAAGTGATATTTCCAAAGTATAATAAGTAAATATGTGAAATATAAGAGAGGAAAATTGTATTCTTGGACATATGCAAATTTTTATTGGATGAAACCACAAAAAGGACAATGGAATTCGATCAAAAGAATGGGACAGCAAGCTATTGCATGTCTGCCGTGAATCCAACTGAAAATTCAAAGCAAATGAGTTATATTTTATAGACTAAAATACAAGACTAATAATGCTTAATGGATAAAGAGTTAATGAAAATACCATGTGCATAATTGTTATTGGCTGAAGTTGCAAAAAAAGGAGGGAAGAAAACATGCAATTTGGACGTAAAATGATGGAGAAAAATAAGATAAGAAGTCATGTGGTTCATTATTATTGGTTACCATGAAAAGAAAAAAAAGGTTAAAGAAATAAGGAACTCAACAAATTTTCATCTCTTTATCACCGTTTTCTGCTTCACTACGAGAACCAGAATTGTGTTGCTTTGTGTTCTGTTTTGGCTTCCATCTTTCTAAAAGAAATTCAGCAAAATTCTATCTTTTGGAAACTTAAACACTTAACCTTCTTCCCCAACTTTACCTACACCTTAGAATAAATCAAAAACCAAGTTAATAGAGGCTGACGTGAGAATGAACAAAACAGAACAAAATTCTGTTTTGGAGATCACCAATCGATCAAGGTAAGATTTCACAATTTTATGGTTTCTTTGATAATAAATGATGAATTTACATGTTTATTAGCATGAGAATTATGACTTTAGAATTTGTTGTTAATTAAATCTTGTTAGATCATGAAATTGAAACAAGAATAGAATTTGGCATATATGAGAATAATAAGGAAATTGAGCTAGAAATTGTAGCATGATTATGTAAAGTAGTTAAAGGAAATTAGATAAGTTGATTTGAAGCCTGAAAAACATGAAAGGAAGAAGAATAAAAAATCATGCTAATGACAGGGGAGTTCGGTTGGACATAGAATAGTGGGAAATTTATAGCTAGAAGCAGCAAATGATAAATGAAATGGTTCACGTAGAGAAGAGACAAATGATGGAAAATAAGAAAATTGAAGAAGATGGAAAAGTCAATAAAAGAGGCCATTAGAGAATTCGGCCATGACTTGATTTTCTTATGAATTAGTGCTGAAAATGAGGTATTTTACTAGAAGGTAATTATAGAAATTAAAAGAGAATTTTCGGTGAAATTAAAATCGAAAAAGGGACTAAAATGAGGAAATTGAGTTTTAGCACCAGTATAAATTATACTGATTGTGCTTATAATATGACATTAGTGGCTGCATTTTATGAGTACTAGTGACTTAAAAATAAGAAGAAAAATATTAATAATTTTTGGTAAAATTATTTTGCAGTCCGAGTCGATGGAATTCAGTCGAAGTAACCACGAAGCTTGACTTCATAAGACTGGTAAGGGGGGAGTGTGTGAGTTGTAGTGATATAATGAATTGCATGTTTTCTTGAGCTAAATTTTATGAGAATATCGAATGCATTATTTGGTTTGAAAACATGCAAAATTATGGTTGATAAGCTGGATTTTTATACTGCAAATTGTGTGGAGGAGGTTAGAATCTGCAGTCGTTATGCTGTCGGAAAATTTCCTAAAATATTCTAAAATATTATAAAATATTTTAGAAGCATGAAATAATTTAAATGGGAAATTTTGAATATAATTTCCATCTACTTTCTATAAATTGAAAATTATGAGAAAGTTATAAAATTAAATATTCATGTTTTATATTTTCATTAAAGTGAGAGATTAATTTTATTTTATATGATATTAAATATTCAAAATGAATATTTAGTTGTTCTCTCTCTTGATACATGAATATTTACCGATTGATTTATGGTATGTGGAAATGAGAAATAAATACCTTTTCGGAAGAAATACTTGAAATAAATTATTTAAATTATTTAAACTCCTTAAAGTTATTTTTATGGGAAAGGAAAGGATTCTTATACCTTTATGGAACTACATACTGATTTTATTTATCTTATAAATTCCATAAAGGTGATGATATTTAAAATTGTGAGTCTTATGGATAAACATGAAATATTTCAAATTACTTTGAATAAAGTCCATAAAAGCTATGGTACAGTTTTTATACTGTTTTGAGACTTAGGCCCCGAGTTTCATGCAGCATACTGTTACTGTTACTGTCACGTGGCTGATTGACCCGCCAGTCATCAGCGTCCCGGATGTCACCTGGCAAGTGTACACTGAGGACATCCTATAGATCATGGCCATAAATCTCACTATATACTGTGTCCCTTTAGGGATGATTATTGTGTCTCTTAGTGGACGATGATAGCATGATTTAATTGTAGGGTGATGCCTAGTCTCAACTTACTGATTACTGTTACTGGAGGGATTTGTTGAATCCTATTTATTGTATTGCACTGTGAATTACTGTTTACTGAACTGAACCGTACCAAAACACTGTTTTACTGAACTGTACTGAGAGATACTGTTTACTGAACTGGTAGCTACTGATTTCTATTTACTCAATGGAAAGCTACTGATTACTGTTTATTGAAATGAAACCTACTTATTTCTGGTTACTGAACTGAATTGTACAAAATATTGTTTACTGAACTGAAAGGAAATTACTGTTATCGAGAAAGAATACTTTGAAAATTATTTCTTAAATAGAAATAATTACTAAACTATTATTCAGTGATTTGGATATTTATAAACTACTGTACTGAAAAGACTGTTTACTGTAACTACTGTTTTATTACTGTATTGTCATGTGTTTTGAAATTGGTGTACTATAGTGATATAATACAATGGTTTATACCATTTTCATAATTATGAGAAAAGAGAAGGAAATTGTTTTGAAATAAAACAATTTAATTATTACTTTCTATAGTTGCTCCGGGTTTTCGGGACAAGATAGGTATTTCAAAATACCTTCCATGCTTCATCTGGATTTCCCGGCCAACTATAGTATCCTTCCTTTATTGAGCTTAGTACACCGTTAGGAAAATAAATATTTTCCTACATATAGTTTTCATTATATCAAGCAGCATACGACTCCTTTACTGAGCATGTGGTTCGCTGACCCCTTACTTACAAATTTTTCAAATTAATTACGAGGATTAGTTGAAGGCTTCCTCGGGTAAATATAGCCGCAAGTAGCCCCCTAGGACAGAGAGTAATGAAATTCAAAGGTACAGTCACTTCTCTTATATATTCAGACACTTGTATACAATACTACATTATTGTAGAATTTGAAACAAGGGATGTAATATATATAGAATATAGTAAATTTTTATATTCCGAATTTACAGAATAAATGTTTTCCATTTATTACTGTTAATGATTAAGTGTTAACGGCATCACAGACAACCCAACCAGTAAAAATGAGTAAAATATGAGTAAATATTGTGTACTAATGTACACTCAGACTGTTACATTGTTAAAGGTGCAACAAGTTTTGAAGATATTAGGAAAATTAATGGGATTCTACATGATACGTTCCAATCTGCATGTCGTGCTTTTATGTTTGCTTGGAGATGATCGAGAATGGCATGATGCTCTTAAATAAACATCATAGTGGGCAACAAGTCTTGAATTAGGACAGTTGTTTGTTACTCTCCTTCTTTTTTGTGAAGTCCAAAATCCAATGTCTCTATGGGAAAAACTGGCGGTTATTTGGTGAAGACATCGAATATAGGTTCAACAATGTCTTTGTTGATACCTATTTGCAGTTGTCTAAACAAGATCTTAGAAATGAAATTTTGCTATCACTTTAAGAGTTATTCAACAAAAATGGCTTATCTTTGTCAAATTATGATATGCCATTTCCATGGATTTGCTCTGCTAATGTACTTTAAGATAGATTGGTTCGAGAAGAAATGGATTATGATCTTTATGAACTCCAAATCGGACATGCATCCTCTATTTCAAAACTGAACTAAGACCAAAGAAACATCTATGATGCTGTCCTATTTTCAATATCACTAGATGAAGGAAAAATGTTTTTTTTATTTATGGTCATGGTGTAACAGGTAAAACTTTCCTATGAAAGACCATAATTACAACCACTAGATCGATAAGAAAAATTGTTCTTGCTATTGCTTCTTCGAGAATTACAAGCTTTTTGTAACCTGGTGGTTGAACTACACTTTCAAGGTTTAAAATTTTGTTGAATGTTGATGAGATATTAACATGCCAAATTAAACGCGGTACAGAACTTGGTAGGTTGATTTGCATGACAAGCTTAATAGTTTGTTACGAAGCTTCAATGCTACATAGATATTGCTTTGAAGCTTTTGAAAGAACTTTGTGTGATGTTGTTCCATTGGCTATTGATGGACAAATTGAACGACTATTCGGTTGAAAGACTATATTGCTTGGAGGTGATTTCAGGCAAACCTTGTCTATGATTACAAGTGGAATAAGGTCTCAAATTGTTCATACATCTATCAATAGATCTCCTCTTTGGAAGCTTTGTCATGTTTTTACTCTTAATATCAATATATGATTGAGGTTTGATTTTGTGGACTCTCTTGGAAGAACGGAGATTGAGCGGTTTGGAAAATGGGTATTAGATGTGGGGGGTGGTTGAATTCCGTCTACTTTGGTTGATGTTAATACAGATGAGGCATGTATTGAGATTCCTCATGATTTATTGCTTCCAAGTACTGCCACACCTATCATGACAATTATATCTGCAATATATGCATATCCAGAAAATAGATTTGTTGATCCTGGTTACCTAAGAGAGCATGCAATTATCACTCCTTTCAATGACATTGTTGATTCAATCTATGGTGAGATTCTTTACCTAATACCAGGTTTAGAAAAAACATACTTTAGCTATGACTCAATATCCAACATCGATGGGAATATTTTAGATCAAGAAATGCTATAACCCCCTAAATTCTTGAATTCTTTAAAATTTCCAACCACACCAAATCATGAACTTTGCTTAAAATTAGGTTGTGTTGTTATGCTAGTTAGGAACATAAACCAATCATTGGGGTTATGTAATGATACTTAACTCATTGTCACACAATTAGCTATAAATGTCATAGAAGCAAAAGTCATTACTGGTAGCTATATCAGTGACAAAGTTTTCATACCAAGAATATGCTTTGTTATCAAAGACGCTAAGTTGCCATTTATGCTAAAGAGAAAATAGTTTCCTCTACATTTATCATATACTATGACCATTAATAAAAGTTGAGGTCAAACTTTAGAATGTGTTGGATTATATTTGTCCAAATCCATCTTTACACAAGGGTATACATGTTGCAATACTTAGAGTGACAAAACGAAGTGGCCTAAAAATCTTGATTGACAATTTTGATTCTAAAATGTATGCTTTAACAAAAAAATATTATTTACTCTAAAATATTTGATGATTTGCCTAGAAGTTGTATTTTAGTTCCTGCATGTATTTCTTTTGCCATTTTCATGCTCTATTCTTTTACAAGCATATCAACATTTTGGCATCTTTTTTGCTGATAATAATTCATTGTGCTTTAATTTTTATCTATACAATTATTGTGTGACCGTTTGAGTATGCTTATGCTATTACATTATTATTCTTACTGCCACGTATCTATTTTTTGTTTTATATGTGCTTATCACACCTCTAATCCTAATTGTTCTTTATAATTTGGTTGTTTGAATCCACTACTTCTTATTTCTTCTTGCTTAATTAACTTTGTGCTTTTCCTGCTTTTGTTTGGCTTGCTTCTCTCTCTTTTTGGCACTGGCTATATTGAAATTTACAACCTTTCTTTTCTTTATTTAGAGTTAGCTATAAAATATTAACTGCTTAGCTAGTTGCAACCATTAGAACCATCCGAAAAGATTTTAGTACGTGTGGTTAGGATCTGGAACACAATTCTACCGACTTTAAATAACAAGTTTTTATCTACTGGTATGTTGGTTGTTAATGAAAAGGTAAAATAACACTAGCTAATTTTTTTTCTTAGTTTTTATTTAGTCAGTTGTGTTCTTTTTTATTTTTAAATTTGTTTTGTTTTGTTTTCTAGGAGAATGCTATGCAATCTACAATTAAGAAGAAAGATGAACATATCTTCAAGGATTTGTTAAAAAAAGGCTCAATATATGAAATAACAAATGTTTTTGTGCGGAGAATGAAAAAAATCATTCAATGTAATCGATGCTGGATCGATCATTAACATTGCACGTCAGATAAAGATTGTTGAAATCACTGATGGACCAAATTCTATTCCATTTTATTAATTTCAGCTCCAACCATTTGTGTAACATTATGTGATCTTGAGTAGTTGTATTTAGTGAAATACTGACTAATTTTGATTTACCTTGTGGAATTTGGATAGACTATGGAGTCTCGTCGCACCAAAACTTCTAGAGTGAAAGCAACGAGATTGAAAAGAAAGGTAAACTCTGAAATTCACACGTTAATTTAATTAGATTCGGAAATGAAAGTTAAACAAAACATAGAAAGGCATGAATTTTTTAAAAAACATGATTAAGAGTTAGAAAGTTATTTAAAAAAGGACTTTGTGACTTGACATGCAAGTTAATGGGGGGACATTCGAAAAGTAAAGAGATGATTATGTTTCCAGAGAATTGAAAGAAAATTTGGCATAATAATTATGCATGAAATAGTGAATAAGCACTAACTATCTCTCCTTAAATTAGGAAAGCCAGATTTACCTTTAAGAAATTTAAAAAGGACGTCCATGTCCCTAAAATAAATATTAAAAATCCTAAGCCCTTAGCGTTAATCCTAATGTTATTACATCCAATCCTATCTTAAACTCATTCTCCACATTAAAGGAGAACTGTAAGGGAGTTACGATTTTGATGGAATTTAGATAAGAGGAGTTTCAATTCTTGCCAATTAATGAAATGGTCTTGATTGAACGAAGGTAGAGAAGCTTGAACTAGCTTTGCAAGTCCAATTGAAGTTACGGCTTGAAAGGAAAACGAAATAGAGAGAGTGTTGGCTTCAATTTTCACAGTTCAAGTAAGAAGAACCTTGCTTTCCATAGAAGTTCTGCGATTCAAACTTTTTAGATGATTTAATGAGGTGCATTCATATTTGTTGAAGATAAGTTGAGCAATCGAAAAGAGGAAGGAGAGTGTAGCTTTCAGTTTGAAGAAATAAGAAAGGGATGCAATAAGTTCAGGTTCAGCGAATGCAACGTGAGTAAACTAATTTAGTTTCATGCTTCTTTAAGTTAAATTTTGTGAATCGAAGCTTGAAACAATTTTGCATGTCAATGTACCAAGAAGTGAAGAGGACTAAGAGAGGAAAAGCTTCGGCTCGCATGTGTTGAGGTAGGAAAGGTGTGATTGTTTAAATTTTGAACTGGCCATTTCAAAAACAAATTGTTGATGGTCTTGCATATTAATTTGAAGTGTTGTTAAACAATGAAAATTGCAAAACCAAGAGGTAAAACCAAGAGGAGAACAGAGTAGGAGCTGCATGTGGGATTTTTAGTCTTAAGAAGGAAAGACGAGAGCAAGAGGAACCCCGATTGCTCACGATGATGATGATTTCTAGCCCTTCTCTCTTCATTACATTATACATTATGAGTTTACATTTCTAAATGCACTGCATGTTCGTTTAGGAGAAGAGGAAAGGGAAAATGAGAGCAAGATAGCTATAATAACTCGCGGTGACGAAAAAAAGGTGACGAATTTGGTCTATCCTTTTCTTATTACACTTGAATCTATTGACCTTTAATTGTTAAAGTGTAAAATATATCGATTTAAGGAGAAAACAGTTATTAACTTAGAGCCAAAAACAGAGAAAGTAAACTTCTAGGTTCGGTTTGAATTGGTTTGGCTTAGAGGAAAGTCTAGAGGTTGAGGTTAAACTCGAGACCATCAACTACAAAGGAAGATAAGGGAATTTAAGGACTCTTTTGTTTGATATGGTTTTACATATCAAATGTAACAGAGGCAAACAGAATATGCCTTTAGAAACCTTGTTAAAATTTAGTTCATGAGGCTTGCATGCTTATACAATTTTGAAATGTAGTTGTGTCTTGCTAAGGAAAACCGTGAGTGCCCAAGTGATGCTTAGCTTGATAATACCTTGGTGAATGCAAATGCTATTGGACATTTTGAATTGGGCAATACATTGAGATAGATGTTGTGATGGCTGGATTTTGTCAATAAAGCTAGATATATGTTACAAATAATAGGTTTTCGGTCTGACATTGTGAAAGAACAGAATCTTGCTTTATATACTTGGTGGTATCAAAAGTGTAAATGAAAGCTAATGTTTTAACAGCATTTGTAGGGCACTAGCAGGCCATGGACTAAAGCTAAAATTGAGTGTCACGAAGCTTAATACACTAGCATCGAGGAAGGGGATTATAAGTAGATACTATGTAGTTTTAATCTACCTTAATGTTTCTGAAATACTACCTGCTCATGATTTTTGGAACTAATTGAAATGTCCCTTGCGCAATGTTATTTAAATGTGATTTGATATACAGATAAATTGCATTTTAAGAGTTTCTTAATTGGTGTTTTGAATTCAAAAGTAGATATTTTAAAATAAATAAATATTTCATAAGCACTTCACATGATAGTTGGTTTCAATAGTATAACTTACTTGTAAACTAAATGCATATTTTAATTGTGTTTTAAATTGATACCATGGCACTTAGGAGTCCGAAATACATTAATATTTGATATGAAATTTGATTTGTTTGTGGGACATTGAGGCTGCTATATTCACTAGAGTTGTTATGTTTCGTTTGTTTTGAAGGGGCAGTCTGGCTTATCCCAAACTACGGGGATAGGTACCGATTCCATTTGATCATTGGGATTGGTTCTGATAGTCTATGATCATATATGGTGCCCTTTGTGGGAGTCTGACACTAATAGCTAGAGTGTATATGCTTGCTCTTTGTGATATGTTAGTAAGAATTACCTTTCTCACTATGTTATAATGTTTGATTTGAGGATATGAGTTCTAATACATATTACACTCTATACTAATGTTTGTTTTTGTAAGTTTGAGTTGAGTAGGCCATGTTTTAACTCAAGTTATGTTTTAATACAACATTAAGGTTATGAAGCATATAATGAGTTTTGAATACCACCTGTAACTTATGTTCTACTTACTGGGCTCTAGCTCATTCTTTTATTTTCCCCTTGCAAATTGAGACTTACCACAATGCTTAGAGAATCTGTAGACAGTCACGGATCCGAGCTGCTTTGACAATGTTCAGGAACTTTAATTGAGGTACAATTAAGGATGCTATAGTTTTGTATCTATATAGGTAGGTCCAAGGGTATGCACATGGTGTTTTTATATCTATATGTTGGAATGGTCTTGTCCGAGATGAACTTTTTAAACTTATACTTGTTTTTCTGGCCTTCAATAGAAGGCATTGTACTTATGTTTATAGAAGCGTACATTTTACTTTATTTTTAGTAGGGTAGCTAGGTGGATGGAACCAAACTTATTTAAGTACTAATGGACATATTAATGTATATATGTATAACTGTTATGTGAATAGTTATTCATGAAAAGTAAATTAACCATATAGGTTAGTATGATAGACTCTAAATTTAAGGCTCTATCAAAATCACGTCAAAGAGATTAATCTCATGACAACAATTATTCATGCATTACTACGGTCATAGTTGGGACCTAATATATTGGGTTAAATAGTAATAAGATTCATTATGTAAGTCCACATGTTGCCTAGGTTAACACATAAACGAAAGGAGAGGAAAGCAAATACAAAAAAATACCCCTAAAGTCTAGCTTTCGTATTAGTATGAAAAGTCTAGGTGTGACAATTTGACCCCCTTGAAAGACGCTATGACAATAACTATTGTCGTAACGATTTTTGTTCGGGGACTCGATTGCTAGACGATTTTAGATAAACACAATATAGAGTCGCCACCAATCCTTTTTGGCTAGGTGTGATTGGCCACCCAAAATCATTTATCTTTTTAATAAAATCTTAAAATTAATTAAGTTTTATCAAAAAAAAAATAATTTTTGGTCTGCGAAAACAAAGTTTGGGTTCGGGAGTTCAGTTACGTGTGGGGAAGGATTAGCACCCCCACAACGCCCGTTAAAAAACGGTACCACTTAATCATGTCTTATCTTTTATTCTTAATAAAAATGGTCTTAACTAAATATTTAAAAGAACTTCATTTATTTTGAAATCAATTTTTTATTTGCTTATTATTTGAAATATTAAATTTTATTTTTATTTATGCTAAATTTATTTTTTATTTGAAATAAATGAGAATCTTTTGTATTGAAAATTATTCTGAAGTACCCCAATACGTTTGGTAGCATTTCGGATAATTTCCTCACCTAGAGATTTCTTAAGAATCGTTACTTGCGATTTCTATAGAATCCCATCCTCGGGAGATTCACACTTATTTTGAAATTCCATGGATGCTAATGATGCAATCAAAATACAGATGATGCACATGAGAAATCCATTATTCATATTATTATTTTGTAATTTATTTATATTTATAAAATTTTGTTTTTATTGAAAAATCATACTAAATATTCCAATACGCTGGTAACATTTAGCATATATCTCTCACCTAGAGATCAGTTAGGAATCACTACTTGTGAATTCCGTAACATCTCATCATCGAAAAATCTTATACTTTTTATTTAATATTTAATTGTTTTATTATCATTTATTTTTGAAGGTTAATTGTAACAATTTTGTACTCTTATTTATTTGTTTAAAAATTTTATTTATTTATTATTTGTTTATTAATATTAATTTATTTCACCGAACTAAAACTACCTGAATACCCCAATACGCTGGTAATATTCAAATATTTCATTTCGACCCTAAGGATTATCAAAGAATCACTACTTGTGATTTCTAAGAAATCCCATCATCGGAAATGCTTATAAGATTTATCTTAAGACAGTGAAAATTTACAAATTTATTTATGAATTTAATTTTGTAAATCTATTTTATGAGTTGAATAATCACGTAAGAAGAATGTAATTATATATGCATTATAAACATGTTAAATAATATTAAAATAATAAAAGTGTATTTGTACGTTCATAATTTAAATAAAATAAGATATATGAATAGTAAAGTATACCTTATAAATACCAAACTCTACTTTGCAGCAACTTTAGCCCAAGGATTGAGTGGACTTTGACGTGACCTTGCTCCACTTCCGTTTTCCGTGGCAACAATTTGTGTCTTCTTTAATTGCATGAATCGGTTGGCTGTGTTGGCAAGAAGAGGACGCAATGAAGTGCACCAAATTATGAAGCAACCAGGAGGATGAACGGCACAGGGCAACGATTTAGCAAGTGGTAGCTGTGGCGTGGAAACTAGCAAGGAAGTAGCAGCAGTCCGGACTTGGTGATGATGTAGGGCAACAGTGGCAAAGAGACGATGCAGGTATATGCAAGGTAGCGGCAGCTTCAATGATATAGAAGCTTGTGATGAGGTGGTGACAAGGCGTGGCGTAATGGAGCCAGCCTTGATGATTGCGGGGGTCGAACAGGAGCGGTGCAGGCAGCGTGGTCAAGATGTGGCGTGAATGATAACAGCACAGCTGGAAAGAAGAATCAGTTGGTTGTCTTTTTCAACCTCTTTTATTATTCCCACAATAAACAACGTAGTCAAGCAGTAGCAGCAATGGCGTGTTATGATGAGTCTCCAAGCAGTAGCAAGTTAGCAAGAAACGGGATTGGACAGACTTGTGTGATGAGCCGGCGATTAGCAGAACAAACGTAGCAGGCGAGGAGTGGCAAACTCAGACAGCAAGCAGCAGCAATGGTGACTTTGACACGAGGAAAGAGAGCACAACGATTGAGTAGCAGGGGCAGTAAGCCAAGAAAAAAAACTACTGTCGTTAGTGAGGTGCAGGACGGAACCGAGACTAGCATGGGCAATAACCAGAACAGGGGCACAGTGATGGTGTCACGGGCTGGTACCAGCAGAAGCAGGTGATGGCAATATCGGGGTAGCTGTAAGCGTGGTGGTTCGGTGTACTACGATGGTGAGAGGCTAGCGTAGCAGATCAGCTTGGCTGCAATAGGTGATGATGGATGCAGGACACGGGGTAAGGTAGGTAGTGTAAGGCATGAATGGCTGGGCTGTGTAGATGGTGAATCAACAGAAGACTGAAGCCTCTGGATGGGTATTGGTGAAGAGAAGATGATGCCGCCGATGAGGATTTCCTGACAGAGGGCACCGGATCTGGGTTAGAAACTCCTGTAGGTGAGTCGACTGTGGATTTGTCGAGGAGCCAGGTGAGAGGACGGAAAGAAAGTTGATACCAAATAGGTTAACAGTATGCGGAAGACAAGGGAACTAGGGTTTTTTTCTCTTCCCAGCCTTTTTTTTTGTTCCGTCCCCTCTAGGGTTTTTTTTCTCTCGGTTTTTCTTTCTTTAGGGTTCCTCCCTGCTTAAAACCAAAAATCCCTCCTTTATTTAAGAAAGAAAAATTTGATTTTAATGCATTGATCCCAAAATCATGGGATCTTTATTTTATCATTTATTTTTGTTTGACCTTTTTTTAATTTGTTTCCTTTTCAATTTTTTTTTACTTTAGGCAATGAACTTTCATATTTAATTTCACCTTAATTATCTCCTTCATTATTGTTATTCTTTTATTTTTTATTTTTTTATTTTATTTTTTTTTAATTTTTATTTTTTTTATTTTTTTATTTTGAAACTGCTCGGACAAAATTAGGTGTCTACAACTATGTTCTTACAGGTTTCATTTTTCCTTTTAAATTTTAATCTATGCCTCTTCTGTTATTTTATATACTCTGACTGTATTATCTTTTTAGCATGGGAACTCTTCAAATAAAACTTTCCCTCTTAATGTTATTTTGAATCCTATTTTCGTCTAGATGTTATTGGAGTGCTCATAGGCTTACTCTTATTACACAAGGATACACTAAAACTAGCCCTAATCCTGTTGATAAACAAAACCTCAAATTTCAAGATGAGTAGTGAGTTTTTATTCCTCGGGTTTTTCCTAGGTGTTATCTCTTCATATCTCTCTAGCAAACATTATTGATTTTTTATTTCATGTCTAATGGGATTTTCCTTTTGGTAGTGGAAACATGTTGCATGTTACATTATGTAGTTAAGCAGCTCATTTCCTTGACCAACATGATTCTCTCCCATCCTAAACAAATGTTGTTTTGATTTTAGTTGGAATGATTGTCAAGAAATTTCTAGGTAAATAAAAAATTAACAAAAAATTGCCTATTCTAACCAGTGTTATGTTTTTTATGGTAGGTGTGCCTGGTTTGAGTAGTTTGTCAGTTACAAAAATATATGTTAATCTTGAGACACCAAGCATGAAAGCTTTGAAACAAAGGCATTTATTAGTGTTATGATTGATATTCTCTTCTCAGGCACTTTTTAACATTATCTTTCTTTTGATTCCTACTTGCAGATATGCTGATAATCCTTTGATAGTTGGGCAACTTGATGATGAATTACACTTCAAGTAACCAAGAGCTGATGATATTAATGAAAACAAAAAGAATATTCATGAGCTCTTATGTATAAATATATTACAATCAAAGGTTATATACTTCTTTACATCAACTCAAAAAATAAAGTTAAAATTCCTACAAAAATCTAGCTAATTTGTGTTTGTGAGAACCCTAGTTTTCCAATAATCAATGTAAGATATTTATTTTGGAAATCAAAAAGCGAAAGTTAATCGCTAAAATTTTTAAAATAATGGTAATATGGGAGGAAATTGGATGTGGGTCCCACTAGGATTTCTATAGTCCGGAATAGGACAAAACTCTAGAGTATTGATATTTAGAGTGAAATAATGAGATGGTAAGAATCTACTTCTCAAAATTGCCTCGTTTGTGCAAATTTTGGGAATTGTGCAACAAATTCAATAATAACGGTTGTGTCGATAAGCTGAAAAACATATGTGAATATCAATCAACATAGTTTGACTTTTGACCTATAGATTGTCATAGATGAATTTCGTGTAAAGAAGTCTTACATGATTCCAACCCATAGACCGCATCACACGAAATTGCTAAAAATAAAATGAGTGAAAATTAAGGTTATTTTGGTAATTTCACCATAATGACCAATTAAACCTCAATAAAAGTTAGTTTTTAATTAAATTATGTCAAATAGATATATTTGGCAGTGAAATAAAAATAGTTTGAAGTTAAATTGAGTATTTAAATGAAGATTAAAATAGTAGGGACATAATGAAATTGTGTAAGTGGCAAAATGGAAATTTGCCACTAAAGATATTATAAAAGTCAAAAAGTTCATCTTTTCCAAGGGTGTGGCCGAACATGGATAAGAGAAGGGAGAAAATCCAAGCTTTTTCATAATTTTAGAGAGAGAAAGCTTGTAAAACACCTACCTACAAGCCCCAAATTAAAAAAACACTTTAAAAGAAAGTTGTTCAACTCGGCGAGCTCTACAACATATTGTGGAGTGATGTGTTGGAGTGACCATTTGGAGGAAAAAAAGCAAGCTCAAAGTTTCAACCAAGAGAAGGTAAGAGAGAAAATTTGGTTTTTGATTTAATCAAATATATGTGATAGTTTTGAGACTATAGAGCATAAATATGAAATCTGATCCGAAAAACTGTGTGTAATTTGATCTTTACATGTCAAAAACAAATTGGACATTTGGTTGGCTCAATGAAAATTGGAGCTAAGGAGATTGCTGTTGTGTAATCGCGATTATTTAGTAAGAGATATGTATAAAGGAACGCATGTATATCATGTTTGCCTTGATTTGGGCTGAATTGTGGTATATTGGATTGTGATTGATAGTGAATGCGTGTCACGACCCGTGACCACATTTCTCACCTTATTATACACAACTTAACCGGTTGGGCTGTCTGTGATACTTCATTTGTACTAACTGATAAACGATTTTACATAATATTGTTTATATTATACACATCCCCTATCGTATTTAATCAGATAAGTAGTACTGTAGACATGTCTAAATACAGAGAATAAATGATCATACCTCAAATAATTCAGTCGGTCTGTCGCTTTGTCCTTGGTGTACAGCCGTGACCCACAATCAACTGATCTCACAATCATCAAAAACCTGAAATGTTTAAAATTAAGGGGTGAGTAAAACCACGGCTCAGTAAGGGAATTATATGCCTCACTTGATACTCAGCTTCCTATATGCTGAAAATCTTTTTCATTTTTCCTATGGGCTCTAGGCTCGCATGTAGGAAGGATACTACAGTCGGCTAGGGATCCGGATGGAGTAAGGTAGGTATTTTAGAATACCATACTTGTTCCGGAACCTAGAAGCAACTATAGAGAGAAATTTTCATGTCGTTTTGAATTAATAAATCCTTTTCTTTTTCATTCCATAACCGTTTCATATTCGTTTCAAAATAATGCTTTTATGAGATAAAGCATTTAAATAAAATAATTAATATTCTTATATTCCTTGAAAAGAATATTAGTTAAATCATCATCTTATTTCTTTAAAACTCATTTCATGTTTTATTGTACTCTCTTAATTAGAACAGTACTTTAAATAGCAAAATAAGCTATTAAAATCTATTCCATTTATCAAATTAGCAAAGCAGTAAGCACTTCGATAGATTGGTCACGATACATGTTGATAAATCGGTTACTATGTAAGTTAATAAATCAATCCATTCATAAAATGAAAATCCATAAACTTTAAGCGTATAGCTTAATTCATTGAAAATAGTTCCAATATAACCGAATTACTTAATCACTTTAGGCGTAAGCCCCAATTCACTGATTCAGTTACGACATCCATCCTAACTAGTAATGGAGTTAAGTGTCATATCGAGGAACTCGTGTAGCACGTAGGTCCTTCGGGATTCTAGAGGTGGCTCCCACGGTCCAACTGGTATCTGTGTAGCACGTAGGTCCCTTGGGATTCTAGAGGTGGCTCCCACGGTACAGAAATCGAGTCTTCACTCGGTTTGGCCTTTAGGACATAGACTTTTTACTAACACATCGGAACTCGTGTAACACTTAGTTCTCAAAGGATTCTAGAGTTGGCTCCCCATAGTTCACAAAGAATCTATGTAGCACTTAGGTCCATTGAGTTCTCTAGAGGTGGCTCACACGATACAAAAACTTCTTACTAACACATCGGAACTCGTGTAGCACTTAGTGCTCAAAGGATTCTAGAGGTGGCTCCCCATAGTTCACTAAGAATCTATGTAGCACTTAGGTCCCTTGAGTCTTCTGGAGGTGGCTCACACAGTACAGAAACTTCTTACTAACACATTGGAACTCGTGTAGCACTTAGTTCTCAAAGGATTCTAGAGGTGGCTCCCCATAGTTCACAAAGAATCTATGTAGCACTTAGGTCCATTGAGTTCTCTAGAGGTGGCTCACACGGTACAAGGGTCGAGTCTTTACTCGGGTTGGCCTTTATGCCATATATACTTTCCACTATCTTATCAGAACTCATGTAGTACTTAAAATCTAATATTCCATTTAAGACCATAGTAAGAATATTAGATTTATCATTTCTTTCTTTTTGAAAACATATTACATGTTCGTATCACATGTCTTATGAAAATCATCTCACAGTACTAAAATCAGTACCGAAATGAGCATTTTGTAAAAATGCTATAAATCAATTGATTTTCATCTCATATCATATAAAACATGTTCTTTTCATATGTCACGTAATCATATATCACATTTTCCGTTTGACATATTCCATATCATGTAACACACTTTCCTTTTTTTAACATATCACCTATCATTTGTGGAGTCTAAGATAGACATTAATCTTATCATACTATAAACCCCAGAGGGTAAAGAAATAAACCGGTCAAATCTATGACCATAATCTATATTACCCTCGGTGGATCACGGATCAGGTGTCGACCGGGACTAAACATATCACATATCATGCATCAACATGATAGGAATGCCAACCAATCTCAAAACCGTAGTTTTCATAATAAAATAAACCTTTATAGAATTTATATAAATATATAATTCCATAATTTAAAACCATAAGGGTTAAAATCCTTTAGTGAATATTAATAAAAATATTAATAAAAATATTCACTGTATTTCACTTCATCTTTCACCTCGTATTACGTTTAATTTATCTATTCCGAGAATTTTTGGTGGTTTCATTATCACCATTCTCGAAAACATGAATATTTTAAAATTTCATCTCATTATATTCATGTTTTATGAAATTTAGTAATTTCCTTATGTTTCATGATTTAATATCGATTTTCGGAATTAAAATCATTTAATATGATTTTATAAAGTTTTTCTAAAATTTTCGGCAGCATAACGGCTGCCGATTTACTAACCTCCTGCACAGAAAATACAGTTTTAAATTTCCAGCCAGTACTTCAACCCAAAATTTCCAGCCAATCATGCATCATAATAATTTTCATAAAATATTTGCATAAAATATTTCAAATTAAAATATGCAGACTGAATATCCTTACAGTGCTGCACATGCATCCCTTACCTTTTCCGGGTCGACGACTTCCTCTTATCGATCTCGCCCACACTCCATTTCTCCCGATTCCTTATCCCGATTGCTGAAAATAAATTTCTGGAAATAAAAATTCTAATTTTTAGAATTTTTTCATAATTTATTTAATTTTTCTGAAATTAAATTTTTGAGAAATTTCTTACCGAATTTTCGTAAATTTCTGGGTTGTCGAATTTCCGGGAATCTCTGAATTCCTGAAATTCTCTTTTTTCCTCTTTTTCTTCCTTTTTCCTCTTTTCTTTTTTTTCTTTCTTTTTCTTTTCTTTCTCTTTCTCTTTCTTTTTCTTTTTCTTTTTCTTTTTCCTTTTTCTTTTCTTTTTCCTTTTTCTTTTCTCTTCCTTTCCCGGCCAGACCGGTTCAGACCATTCCTTGCCGATTCCTCGTCGACGACCGGTTCTCTGACGGTTCGGGCATCCTTCAACTGACTGGCGTCGAGACGAACTTGCTGGTGGCCTCAACTTGGCCTGGATCGACGGCAAATCGAGGCGGAATAGGTTCGATTTCTCCTTCCTCTTCGCCGGCCCTCCCCCGCCGTTCATTGCACCTTTGGTGGCTTCCCAGGTCTTCCTCTTCCTCCGGTGAAGTTTCGGTTGCAGTGGCAACCACCGATTTGGCTGGCACCGCCGTCGGCTATTTTCCGTTTTTCCTTGCGGCTTTTGCTTCCGTTTCACTTCGATTCTTTCTTCGTTTCGCTTCGCCGGCATTGGCGTCGGCTTCCTCTTCCTTTGCTGGTGACGACGATTCTCTTCCCTCTTCTCCTTCCCTTCTCTGGCAACCGCTGACGGGGGCGGCTTCTTCCGGAGACAAAATCAGGAATCCCGATTCTGGTCTTCTCTTCTTTTTTTTTTCATTTCTCTTTTTAGTTTATTTTCTTTCCCTTTTTAGTTTAAATTATACTATATATTATACACTATAATTTATATTTTATACTTATAATATATATTATAAATCACATATATATTATCTCATATATAATGTAATACAATATAAATTATATATATTGTATAATACAAAATATATATCTAGTATATATATGTATATTTATATACTTTAAAATAAATAACATTTACATATACAAATTATATAGATGTTATAACACAATATTTATACATCTAAACTTTAATATAAAACCACATTTACCTTTCTTCTATACGTATTTATATAATTATATATAAAAATAAAATATTATGTTTATATACATGTGTATTTTTTAAATTCATAAAATAGTATATATATATATATATATATATATATATATATATATATATACCAATGTATATTAAAATATACTGTATAATATTTTAAATACATACGTATTTGTATAAAATACATTTATAAAATTTGTAATTATATAAACATACTTTATTTTCATTTCTCATTTTTCTTATTTAATTTGGATTTTAATTTATCCAATTTAATTCTTTTTCCTTTACACCAATTTCCCAATTCTTTCACTTCCTTAATTCTCGGGATTTTCACCAATATCTCGTTCTCGCAATTTTTATTTATTTCCTTTTATTTAATTTCTCCAATATTTATTTTCAATATTTATAATTTCCAATAAATGGAAAATTTACGGTTATCACAATGCAGTTTTGAAAAATAGGTTTTTAACTCCTAGATGGCATTCTATCTAGGAGCAGCCGACTGCACAAGGGGAGCAGTTAACTGCTTGACACAAAATTTGGATATTTTTATTGTAACTAACTTAGACCAATCGACTGCCTTAAAGACCAATCAACTGCCCCTAACTAAAACTGAACAAAACCAGCCGGCTACCTTAAATGTCAGTTGACTGCATTTTACCCAAAAGCTTTCTATCTGAAAACCGGTCAACTGCCCAAACAACAAGTCGACTACCCTTTTTACAGTTAGATTTTAACTATTGAATGTTAAAATTTAATTTAGAAAATTAAGGAAAGACATAGCAGCCAACTGCCCAAAAAGAGCAGTTGACTGCCATAAGTCAAAATGGTCCTGGCTTAAGTAAGTGTTAGGTAAAGTAATGAGTTAAATAAGTTAACGTATTCAAATGGTTTTAATGTCTATCGATTGTTTTGGAATCGTTGGGATTTGTTAGTGAGTAATGACTTTAGAATGGAACTTGAGACCGAAATGATCGATATTGATTTAAAGATAATCATTTGAATGTATTGAATTGTGTTATACGATTGAAAGTTTATGAAAGGTACTGAAAGATTTTAAAGTGCAGTGTTTGAAAATGAATTTTTATCAAAATGATTGAATAGATTGTAGAGTTTAAAGGATTGAAACGATTAATTGTTATTAGATGAAAGGAAACATTTTGGAATTGGTTAATGATTGCAAAGAGTTACTAATTTGATGTTATTAATTGTATTGAAAGCTTTGGAATCGATTGAATATTATCAATTGTACTGAAAGTATTAGAGTGGAAACTATAAAATCGAAAATGAAAAGGGTGTTGCATAAGCATGCATGTCATACACAATTGTATGGTTCACATGCATAATCATTGTTTGATAGTTTTGAATCATTACGGATGACGATTTTAAAGTCAATTGTTATTGTTCGATTGTTTTGAAAGAATGCATAGTCTGAATGTTTTAAAGATAGAATGAATATGAAGTGTTTTGAGTTTTATCATATTGAAATAGTCCAAAATGTTTGAACACATTGTTAATGAGTTTGTTTTTATATCGAATGCAATGGTTAATAAAGATGGTTTACAGTAAATATTTTGTACATGGTATTCTACAATTTGAAAGTTAGATTATGGGATCCACTTCTAGAGTCCTAAGGGATTTACAAGCTACACAAGTTCCCTAAGACCGTGACAGTCACTTTTAGGATCCCCAAGGAGCTAAGTGCTACACAGTGTACCTCATTGTTAGAATGAAATAGCAAACGAAGCTTTGTTCCCAAATTGTTTAAATGTTCTGAATGTATGTATTTTATACTATGTTTTAAAGTATAATATGTTTAGTGTTTAAGGGAATCAAGTAAATATTTTGAGATATGGAATCTTCCTATAGTTGCCTTCGGTAATTATGCATTATTGACCGATTGACTGATTGTTTGCTATTAAACCTTGAGCAAGTCTACAGCCGCCTTTGTATCACTTGCTCAATGGTACTATGAGGTGTACCATTCGCTGAATGACATTGATCACGTCTTCAGCAATCCCAGATGTCACCTGATCAATTCACACAAAGGACATCCCTTGACTATGGTCATAAGTCTTATTATTATTTCCCATTCGAGAACCTTGTTTTGCAGGATTCTAATGGGAAGTTACTTGTCTCAATGTTTTATGATTTTATCGACTGAAAGTGATTGATTGATCGAATCGTATCAATTGGATTTTAATGATTTGAAAATAGCATTGACAGAATGAAATGTTTTATAGTATTGACTGTGGTTATACAATTGATCGATTTAAAAATATTTTATCGAATCATTGCACTAATTGATTTTTATTGAATGATTGTATTAAATGATTTCAGTGAATGATTGTTTTGAATTTCAGTTATCGAAAAGAAATGCTTTAATGCATATGAATAAATCGGTAGTATGGTTGCATCGTTTGAAAGAAAGGGTTTTCTGAAACGTTTCGATTTGAAATGAAATATTTGTCATTTGCATAGTCTTGTTTTCGAAAGTGTTGTATGAAATTCCATTGTTTGAACATGCATAAATTTAATTGCTATAAGTTTACTTAGGACACCTATAATCGGACCTAAGGATAGGGACAAGTGAGGTGCTCTAAAGCATCCTTCCATACTTAGCCTGGTATCCCTAACCGATTATAGTAATTCCTTCCCTTTATACACTATGTCACTGTTGGAGAATGTTAATGAAAACATTTTAGTGTAGTTAGGATACATGCATGTAGTTGCATAGTATCTATTCCTACTGAGATTAGATTTAATGTTATTAATGGTAAACTATCATTGTAAGAAACATGTATAGGTTATGTGCATATAGCTAGCATGATATCAGCTCTTTTATATGTATTTCTTACTAGACATGAACCTCACCCTCTCTTCTACCTCACAGATAGTTCGCAATAGTAGCTGCCTGGTTAAAGGAAGGATTCTGATCGAATTCCTTTGAAGCTTTCATATTGTACTTTTGAGGTATATTTGTACAGTTACGTTATGTATTCAAACTTTACTATACAGTACTTTTAGTGTGTCAATGGGATGTAAACTACAGAAGTTTGAATGTCAATAATAGTCATTGGATATAGAAAAGAATGTATACTGAGCTTTATAGTAGGATACTTGATATTTATATAATCTGAGGTTATTTAGTAGTATAAATATGAAATAATTGTACTTGATGTAAATAAAATGAGAATATAATGGAAGTAAAGGTATATTGTCAATGAATGTATTAGGATCAATCTAATTAATTGGATATTGATATAGGTAAATAAGTTTGAATATATGACACTGCTCACAGCCCAACCAAATGAATGAAAAGGAAAAAGTTAGCCCTAATTTTGAGTAAAAAAGGTCATGACAGTTTTGATTTTACAGCGTTATTTTAATTTCCTAGAAATTCCTTACAGAATATTTTTTTTCACATGTAAGGCACAAATTGCTGCTATTGACATTTCTAATAGATGGTTTTATCATTGTTGCAATACATGCAACAAAGGTTTAAAACTCATCGAAGGAAAATATATTTGCAATGATATAGCACATGGAGAGCAACAACCAAGGCCTACGTAACCTGTTTTTGTATATTTTCATATGCACTTTCACTTAACTTAATATTTTTAGATTATAGATGTTGAATTCTTTTTCCTTAAGTTATTTTTCATTTTGGCTACTGTTTTGCTTTTGCAATTGTAAAATCTTGCTTAATGTATGTGATGAAATAGGCGAGGCAGATTTTATGGTTTTTAGAAGTATTGCAGAAAAGCTAATTGGACAAAGGATAACTGACATGGCTATTGAACAAACACTTGACCAAAAGTTTTCCCTGAATCTATTAAAGCATTGATCAACCTAGGAAAAATTTTTATAGTTACACTCGCAAAACAGTCCTTTGAATCTAGTGTTCCAACTTTTACTATTATCAGAACATTTACTATTAATAACAAAACTTCTCCTCACCCAATTGTCTCAAGTTCATCAGCTGCTGATGAACCTCTGCAATTTATGTTTACTCCATTGGTTGCTTATGAACTTGGTAGAGAGCCAACAACTAAAATACCATATTCAAGTGACAAAGAGAAAGTGAAATCCACAGGCACTATTGATGTATCCGCTCACTTATTCTCTCCTCAAATACCCTTAAAATAAAAGGGTATAGGTTTGAATACAAGCTTTTTGCTCTTTTTAAATAGGTCAGTGTTTCCTTCTTACTTAGATTGATCATATAAGACGTTTCATTGTCCTGTCGTCACTTTGTGTAGCATTGAAGAACTTATAGAGCTTGACACCCAAACTAAGGATACAAGAACAAGTGGACGATCGAAGAAGAGATTGTGTAGGTTTGCACTAATTCAAAAAAAATGATTGTTACATACATTGTCTGTATTTTGATGTGCAAAAAGATTCTTTACCTTTTGTTTTTTTCCCTCTCAGTGATGATAAGCAAAAAGAAACATCTTTACTAACAAAAGAGACATGAGAAGAACATCTTGCAGATGATATCTCCCTTAAAAAATTGAAATCCAGGTTCCATTTTCGTTTTGTTAAAAGCATCTTGCTTTCATATGCCTTTTTATATTCTTACCTTTCTTTAAGCATAATTGTTTGGTTGCATTTACACACTTATATGTTGATTAATCGGCATTTTATCACTCTTAAGACCATTAACTTCATTACAAAAAAAATCCCTATTTGCTTGTGCAAAGAAATGTATAAATTTCTATAAATATCATTGTCTACTTCCATTTATCTACAGACATATTACTTGATTCGTATTTTATCACTCCTTAGCACATTGACTTTCTTGCAAAAGAAAAATTACTGTTTTTATATATCAAGTGATAATAAAATTTCAAAGAACAACTCTTGGTACTTTTACAGTTATTTTTAAATGATAAATAAGCTGCTATCTTTGTTTTCTCTGCTTTCTTTCTTTCAGATTCTTATTTTAAACACAATTTTTTTTGCAAATTTGAAATTCCTTCTTTCTTCATGATTTATATCCGATGTACTCTTTTAATAATTTACTCTAATTTGTTTTTTGTTATTACTTCTGAGTACACACATTTGACTTTATTGATCTTCATTTCGCCTTTATTATGCATCTTTTTTGGCAGAAAAAAAATCATTTTTTTAAAATCTTTTACTATTAAATCTCTTTATTCTATTTGTTGATCCAATAAAATTATTAACCTATTCTTTTTGTTCAGGGGTAAAGAAAAAAGAAAAGATTGATCTCCACATTGTTATAAATGTAGACGCTCCCATTTATCCAAATTTCTTAATATACAAATATCCTAACAACTATCTTTTTTGATTCTACACCTTATGGTGAATGCTAAACATCCATTCTACTTGAAATGTTTGGTTTATCATCATATTCACTTTTGCTTCTCTCTATGAGAGACCACGAGGATGAACAGCTCCTTATACCTTTCTACACTTTAGCTTTCTTTAATCTTTTGTAAGAAAACATGCAAGACTATGTCTATGTTTGATACTTTCTTGTGATGATCATCTAATGTCAAGATGGAAGCATGAATATCTAATCTAGTATAATTGGATATTATGACTTCCATTTTGCTTTCCAACATTGTATACATTTGTGTATAAGATTATTTGTTATGTCTTTTCACACAACATATTTAGATAATAATATAAAGATTTTTGTTAATTAAGTAAATTATTGGTTCAGTCTTTAACATTTTTAACCCCATGGTTTTTTCATTACTGTTGCTCAAATATATACAAAAATATTATCTTAACAACAAAATAACTCCTTTAATTGATTTGAAATTTGAAAATAACGAAATCTTACTCTCACGCTTTGCCAATGAAAAAACATAACCGAACTATATATTAACAATATATAACTTATTATTATCTCTAGGAAAGCTTCACTATATTTCTCTAAAAATTAACATGCCTTGGAAATAGACGAGAAAAAAAACAAACCTACGTTTGGCCTTCTTCAGACTTGTGGAAATAAACTCACTACTTGATCAATGGTTGATTTGCTCCTTCAAGCAAACCATCATCACACAATATTCAACTTAAAGTCTTTTCAAGATAGAACATTTTACTGCTCAAGGCAAAAAATCATTAAGCATTGGAAAAACAAAAGCTTTGTTCATAATTTATGCAATTTACCCGATAGGGGCACTTTCATAATTTCACATTTACAGTAGATCAAACCCCAATGAAACCACTTTTGTTCATTAAAATATGTCTAATAATAATATTTGGTGATGAAATATAAATTGTTGGAGTTAAATCACATGGTTATAAAAATTATGGAAGTTTAAGGGCATAAATGTCCAAAATTTTCATAAGTGAGGGCAAAATGGTCATTTTATAATTATGAGAAGCTTCTAAATTTCTCCACACATGTCAAGGTCAGTCACTTCATCATCTTCTTCAACCTTCTCATGCCACCACCATAGCCAAGCTTGGGAAGAAACAAAAACTCACCTAAAATACCATTAAAATCACCTTATTTCACCAAAATTTCTTCTACAACGTTGTCCTACTCTTCATTCTCTACAAGCCCATAGCCATAGCTTAGTGTAAACTTGACAAAATCAAGAGGAAAGAAGCTCCATGAAATTCGGCCAAGGTGAGGGTTCATTATGCTTTCACTTTCTTTAAATTCTAAGGTTAGAAAATGATGTAATTAAGGTTCCTAAGCATGATTCTAGGCTTGGTTGAATTGAATCCCACTCAATCTTGATCCTTGGGTTTCGGCCATTGAAGGATCTTTATGGTTTCATGTTGTTTGATGCATGTTATTTGTGCCAAATTAATGAAGAAGTATGATAAAGCATGTATGTAAGATGTAATTGTTGAAATTCCATAAATTTGGCTATAGGATGATTTCGGCCATGGCTAAAGGGGAAGGTTTTTGTGCTCAATTTGATGAGTTTAGGGTGCCATGAGACTGTAAAATTATAAGGAGACTGTTAGTGAAGTTGGAATTGAAATCGAAGTTATATAGACAAAGTTATGTTTTAGCATCAATATAATTTAGACTGGTTTAATTTTTTCTACTGACAATGTGGTAGAAATTGATGAGGGAAAATTTATTATAAATTGAATTATTGTGAATAATGGTGATTGGTATAATGTTTTGCACCCCGGGAGTAAAGGAATATCGAGTGGTGCTATCAACGAGTCGGTAGAAAAACGACAGGTAAGGGATGAGTGTGTAAGATATAAGGATACTGTGAATGCATGTTTTAGCTCAAATTAATTTTATGAAGTGATTCGGAAATCAATTGCTTTGGAATTGGTGAAATTATGGATATTGGTTGGTTTATAAACTGTATTTTCTGTGCAGGAAGGCTAGGTTAGGAAACAGCCATTACTCTGCAGAAAATTATAGAAATTCTAAGAAATTATTTCTATTATTTTCAATGATAGAAAAAAGTAGAATTCCAATTGATTTCCATGTAATTTATGAAAATTACATAATTTTATTATTTATCGAAAAACAATATTTAAATATTCATATTAATGAATTTTAATTACATGAAGGTACCAGTATATGCTTATTACTTTCAACAGATAAACAGAACATTTTCAGAAAAGAATATTGAAGTGTGAATATTTTATGAATTTTTATTCATGAACTGAATATAATTTTTAGTATATTTATTTATGGACTGACTGAAGATATTATCAGTGAAAGTGATTTCATAAATGGTGTTTCTACTGGATATACACTGTTTTGAGACTGTTAGGCCCCGTATCATGCTCACATGTCACGTGTACTGTTACTGTTACTGTTATTACTGTTGCTATGTTGATAGACTTACCAAGTCTTCAGCCTCCACAAGTGTCACCTGGCAAGTGTACACTGTGGATCCTATAGACTATGGCCACATGTTTCACGTGTTTACTGTTTCTCCCTTTTCGGGATATTATTATAGCATGATATACTTTGGGTGTTGCCTTGTCTCTATTATACTGTTACTATTTACTGAACTATTTGCTAGTACTGAATTCTTTACTAATACGGAGTTGTTTATACATTGTTTACTAAACTGTTTACAGTATTATGTTTATCAATATCAAACTGGTTATTAATATTGAAAGAAAATGTTTATTGTAGTGTATTCAGAAAATGGTTTATAACCATTTATTTGTTAAAATATTTGCTATATGATTTTAATAGCATTTTTATACTGTTTTGATATTAAATTCAAGTGATTACTCTCTATAGTCGTTTCTAGGAGTCAGGACACGATAGGTATTCTAAAATACCTTTTATATTCCATCCGGTTTCCTAACCGACTATAGTATCCTTCCTTGTTTATACTTTCGTGCATTATTAGGAACTAAATGTTTTTAGAATATAGATTTCATAGTATCAATATTACATACGATTATCTTACTGAGCACATTAGCTTACCCCTTATTTTTTTCACTCCACAGATTATCTGCAGTGATCTTTGTTATACCGTTCCGAGGATTTGGCTGCGTTTTTGGTATCTCGAGGCAGCTATTAGTGGATCTTAGAGGTATATTCATCTTCCTTGTATGTAAAGACATCTTTGTACAGTACGACATTTTGTATAATCATGTGCAGGGGATGTAAATTGATAGTACAATTATATAAATAATGAGAATAGATAAATGTAAATTTTATTTACTAGCATGTTTACTGTTATAAATGAAAGTGAATAGTGATAGACATCACAGACAGCCCAACCAATCACTGTTGTGTGTGTGAAATGTGATATTTATTGTATACTATGGTGTAGACACCTTATTTTGTCCGGTTTCTCAATTTGTAAAAATAATTAATTGGGTTAAATGACATTGTATTTTAATTTAAAATTAGGCTAGAATTAAATTAGAATTTTTAGATTTAGAATTAACATTAATTAGGAAATTAAAATTAAAATAGGATTTAGGAATTAAAAAAAGAGAGAGAAAAGATAAAAAGAAATAAAAATAAAATTAATTTTAGGATTAGATAATTAGGATAATTAAATTTTTAGGATAATTATTTAAATTAATAGAGTTGGATTAGGATTAATATAGGAATTAAGTAGATAAAATATTAAAAAAAAGGGAGATAATTATTAGAGTAAAGTAGCCTAGTTATATTAGAACTCTAACTCTTGGTCTATAAAAAACCTCTTGAACCCGTGCCTGAGGGAGGGAGGGAGGGAGGGGCTCTATCATCACCTTTGTCTTGCTACCTTGTTTTCTCTCATCACTTTCTGCTTGCTGCTATTTGCACCCCTGAGTTACTGTCTCACCAAACACATCGCTACACCTTGCTGATCTTCCTTTTGCTGTCGCCATCGTCTGGTTGTGTTGCAAATCGTCTCGTGCGCCTCTATTTTTGGATCATCGTGATTGTCTCGTATCAACCCTAGCCCTGCTCTGCATGCTTGTCCGCTGCTAGCAGCATCGTACCACTGTTTCCTCACCAGCTGCATTTTCTACACCATCGCTAGGCGTCCCTTGTGCCGCTTCAGCCTCGCACAACCGCTACTGCCAACTGCGGTTTTTACTGCTGCTATCCTTCAGCTAATCATTCTACTTCATCACCTTGCATTATCACCATCCAACTTTCTTTGCTCTGTACCCAACCACTGCTGCTGCTTGTGGACCGAACTGAAGCACGTGCATTGCAGCTTGATGCTAAAACTGGAACCTGCTGGCGACGTGAAGAAGAGTTGTTGCCAACATACTATTGTTACTGTTGCTGAGACCATTAGACGAGATTTTGTATCTTAAACTTTGGCTCCCACGTGAGGAAGCAAGAGCTAGGAAAAAACAAGGAAAAATCGAGACAAGAAAGAAGGAAAGAAATAACTAGAAAAGGAGGGAGAAACGCAGGAAATTAAAGGTAAGCAAGAAGGTATTTTTAATTTGTATTTATTAGATATTGATTACTTAGGTTATATTTGGTTGAATAAATTAAAACTTAAATTATCCAAATTGACATGATTTTAAAAAAAATGTAGTTTGTATAATTGGACTTAATGTGTAGTACATATTTTTAAGATTAATTAACTTAATTAACATAATAAGATTAAAATAACATAACTTGATTAAATAAAAAAATTGAATTAGTTAATCATGGATTTATTTGCATGACTTGTATAATATGAATTGATTCACTTTGCATGATTTAGCTATTTTGATAATATTTGATTAATATGTGTTGAATAAATAATTTGTGTGTTTTTATGATATTTGTATGATATTTGTATGATATATTTTCTGTTTTATATGTTTAAGTATGACATTAGACAAATAGAATAATAGAAAAAATAAATTAAATTAAAGACAAAAATGCAAATAAGAATAAAATAGAATGAACATTAAATAAGGAAATAATAAAGTTATATTAAGAAGATGAATGCAAATTATCCGATGATGAAATTTCAAGAAAGTCGAATGGTACTCCTTGGAAATTTCTAGGTGAGGAGTTTGCTCTAGACTGAACCAGATTGATGGAAGGTTTAGCGCAAATTTTCAATACAATAATATGTGTTTATTTTCTAAAATAGAAATAAATAAAAAATAATAATTTGAATTAAAATATAAAATAGTAAATACGATTAAGACAATAAAAAATAGAAAATTAGTAAAGAATTAGGCATAGAACCAAAATTAGGATTTTCATAATATATTCCGACGACGGAGCCTCTTCAAGCAAGTCAATCGGTACTACTTGAATACTCCTGAGGTGAGGGGATTTACTTATTGTCTGAACCAGATTGATGGAAGGATTTTAAGTAAATTTTCAATATTTTAAGCATACAGAAATTAATTTAAATTAAATTTAGAAGGATTTATTGGGTATAGAGTCAATATTAGGGTTGTCATAATGTATTTAAATGATCCGACGATGGAGCCTCTTCGAGCAAGTCAATCGGTACTACTTGAATACTCCTGAGGTGAGGGGATTTACTTATTGTCTGAACCAGATTGATGGAAGGATTTTAAGTACGTTTCCAATATATTAAGCATATCGAAATTAACTCAAAATAAGGTAAATTTAGAATGACCTAAAGTAATTGGTACCATTTTAGGATGGGCGTCGTGGGGGTGCTAATCCTTCCCCACGCGTAACCGTACTCCCGAACCCTAGATTCTTTGAACGTAGACCAAGCCTTATCTCTAGACAAGAATAGGTGACCAATCAAGCCTTAGGTTTGAATGGTTGGTGACGACTCCTCGATTTTAAAGTCTAGCAGTTAGGTTCACGGACCTAGACGTTATGACATATGGGATGTGACACGAGTAATCATCGAGTTAAAATCATATAGCTCACGAGTGACTTGACTTGTTTACACCTTTAGTCTTGAGTAATTTTATTTTTGTTTTTTAATTATTTTTTTAAGCGGAAAGTTAAAAAACCAAAGTATATATATTCAAATTTATTTTTCAAAATGGTTCTTATAAAATGAGAAAAGACAAATGACACCTTGCTTTCTTTCTTTTAATGTAATTTAGGTCATTTTTCATGTATAGGATGAGAAAAAAAGATAAGATAGTATAATATTATAAATAGGATTGAATTAAATGATATCATTTTATCTTATATTTGGTCTATATAATGATCAAGAGTAAGATAGGATGACTCTAATAAATTTTTCATCATATTTGTGTTATGTGTAAAATTAAGATAAAATAATTTTTTTTATTAATCAAGAGTACTCTTTTTAAAGTAAATATAATTTAAATTTATAGTTTTTTAATAAATATAATTCAAAGATTTTTTTAAGTAAAAAATATTATTATAATTTCTATAGTTAAAAGCTAAATTTATTTTTTAAAATTATTTTTTCAATAAAATATTTGATTTTTTTGAAAAATTAAATGTTTTTGAAATATTTATTTTGTTAAAAAATATTTTTATTAGAAATATTTCTCTTTATCTTTTTTACAATCTTTTATTTTTGTTTTTTCATTTTCATTTTTTGATTTGAAAAGGATTTTTCAAATAAAATTATTGTTAAAAATACTTTGAATTTTCAATAAAAGTTTAATCTTTTATTTTTATTTTTTCTTCTATTGACGAAAAAACAGAAAAAGGAAAAAAAGCTAAAAAAAGAGAAAAGAAAATAAAAAATGAAATATTTAAAAAATAGCTAAATTTAAAAATTTAGAAATTAAAAAATATAATTCATACCAATTTTAATTTAACCGTTAATATAAAAAATGTTTATAAGCATCAATTACTTAATTTTATCTAAATTATATTTTTTCTTTATAAAAAATAAAGAAATAGAATAAGTTAAAAAATAATAAAAAAAGAAAAAAATTTAGGATAACAATTGAGTAATAATAATTAGCAACATATTAAAAATTTAATTTAATTTTTAAATGTTTTAAAAAATAACTATCTGCGAGTTACTTCCTTTACAAAGAATTAAAAATAATTCAAACAAAAGATACAATTATCTTATTCGCCTAACATAACCTTAATTATTTTTTTTAATATACTTTGTTTTTAGCTTCTTGCTCATATAGTAGGGTTGAAGAGGCAGATAAACGCCACCACTGTCTTCTCACTTTCTTGCAAACCCCCAACTTTCTGTTTCTATCGCAAAATCATTTATTTTCTCTTAATCCTTCTTTTTCTTTTACGATTCTTATTTTTCTTATAGAAGTCTCTAGTTTTCTTCTACACAGAAAACAATGGGAGCTTCATTGCCTCCAAAAGAAGCTAACCTCTTCAAGCTCATTGTGGTAAAACTTCTTTTCTCTTTTCTCTCCTAATTCCAATTCTTTTCTCTTTTTGTTCTTTGCTTTCAAAACCCTATCTGGATACTTTTCTGTTTGGTTGCTCAGAAAATCGTTGGATATGGAATGAGAAATGGAAATTTGGATTAGATATATTTGTTTGTCAATTAAGCTTTTCTTTTTTTGGCAATTTTTTGTAAAATTAAGTTCTTTTCTTCTTTCTTTCAAGCTATTCGTGATCGATTAAGTTAATGGCTTTGCTTAATTTAGCTCAATGAGTTCGATTTTATCAAAAAGCAACTGTAAAAGATTGGATTTTGCTTTGAACTTTTTTTTTTTGTAGCAATGATGCTTTTTGGGTTTTGCTTTGGTGACAATTCATTTGTATCACCATGGAGAATATTGGAAAATGAAAATAAAAGGGTTTTGCGACTCTTTCCATTTTAGTAATTTCTCTTGAATGTAGTTAACTATTTAAAATTCGAACTTTTTTGCTTCCTAATAGGAAGCGATTGTGGCATTTGGCTTCTACATACAACTGTTGAAGACTTTATAATGACCTTTTTGGAGCAATCAATTTAAGAATTGATAAATAGACCGAGCGGTTTTTAAGTTAATTGTAGATGTCAAAGGTTAAAATTGGATATTTATATATTTTAAGAAATTGCTGATATTAAGATATAGAACAGCAACATTTGAATGTTTTCCACGCACCATTCAGACCGCCCTCCATTTTTTTATTTGTGGTGAAAAATAGATTTTGACTGGTGAAATCCATTTCAACTTCTATAGAAATGAACTCTTTATCCAGTTTTTTTTTTCCTTGTAGTCTGATTTTTATGTAATTAATTTTTACCAGTTACCCCACCCATACTATGGCTTATCCTCCAGCTAATTTTCATAACTGAAAATTTATATTATTGAATTGGAGGTTCATTTGTTATTGCTAAAGATCTTATACATTATCATCACTGCAGAAATCGTATGAAACTAAACAGTACAAGAAAGGACTGAAGGCTTCAGATGCGATATTGAAAAAATTTCCTGATCATGGAGGTAGTTTAATTTGATGGACTTATTTTTTCTTGATCAAAAGGCACTTATTGTCTAGTGTTTATGTTTTCATGGTCTTTTTAAATTTACCTGTGCAAAGATTCAAGAATTCTGGAACAAAAGGAACTTTATAATTTAGAGGAAAAAGGGGTTATCACTAGATAGTTTGTGTTGATATCCATGTTATGATTTGGATAATGTTTACAAAATGCCACTGAACTTCACATAATTGTTTCTGCGGATTTCTTTCTTATGTCTTACGATCCCTGTCAATTGCAGTTTGGAAAGAACTTGCTGCCTAGTGACTAATCCATTATGTGTGATGGTTCTAGAGATAAGTGGAACATTGTAGCATTATCAATGTAGGGATGCTCTCTATAAACTGAATATTTTGCATTACTTCGGGGGTATATAGCTACTTTTTTTTTTTACTTATAGAGTTTAAAATCTGCAATATTTGAATAATTTCTTCATCTTGGTTGGTTTTTGTGGATATTTATCAATTTGTGGTATTGGTGTAGTGTCAATACTCTCTCTGCATTTTATTTAATTTAAATATGTTATTTTCAATTAGTATTTTGTACCTGCTAATAACTGTTGGTTATTGTGTTCATATATATATATATATATATATATATATATATATATATATATTTGGGTTCTTATTCCTTTTTGTCAGAAACATTGTCAATGAAGGGGTTGACCTTAAATTGCATGGATCGTAAAACAGAAGCATATGAGCTCATTCGGCTAGGTTTAAAGGTCACCTTCTTTCTTTTCTTTCAATGCGTGTGATGTCAAAGCAGTGTCACATTTTCCTAACATTGTTTTCATGTTTGTTTCTTAATGTAGAATGATGTAAAAAGTCATGTTTGCTGGCATGTTTATGGTCTTCTCTATCGGTCAGATAGAGAGTACAGGGAGGCTATCAAATGCTATCGCAATGCTTTGAGAATAGATCCAGAGAACATTGAAATACTACGGGATTTGTCACTCTTGCAGGTATACCTGATTTACCTCTCTTTTATGTAATTTGTTCTTCTAGACTCAGCTTTCAATCCAAGATGATCATCTGGTGTATGGTTGATACCTAGATATTAAGTAAGGAACACATCCTCACACAAGTTCTTGCCATTGATGGTTGGCATGGCATGTTTCGAACTGTTAAAGGAGTTCCTTTGTATAAGATTTTTTTTTGTAGCTTTGTGGTTTCCCTAAAAGGTTTTTTGGATTAAATTGTAGAATTTGATACTCTTTAAGTATTGGGGTTTTAATAGGCAAGTCAGGATTGCATCTAAAATAGTTTGGTGCCATCCCCTATGCAGATGCAAGTTTCAATGTAAACACATGTTCATTTTGGTAACCTACTATAACTGGATGAATACCCAAGATTGGGCTTAAGTTAGAAGTGAAAATAAATTCTATGAAATTTAAGCTGTTTAGTTGCTTGAAGGAATCTGCTAGTAGATGGATAAAAGGACCTAGTATATTGAAGTAGTAACAAAAAAATGAAGATATATGGCTTGAAACAGAGGGATGAAGTTTAGGGAGATGTATTAGACCATGAAAAAAAAATCCTTTTAAACACTTATAAACCAGATGAGTTAGCTGGTTTTATAACTTTGCAAGTTCAGATCATAGTTTTGATAAAAACAGTTTATGGCTTTAGGGGAAGAGAAAGGATATAACAGGCATTATCTGATAATCTGGCTGCGTATTTTACATGACAATCGGTTCAGGTTTTTAGCTCTTAATTGAAGGTTTTGTTTTGATGTACACACAAAAATAAAAAGAAGCAACACGGTCAGAGGAAACCAGTTTTATTTGATCCTTTCATTCTGATTATACTGTAAAAATCAGCCACCTTAAATGGATACTTTCTGGTCTACAGAAATAGATCCTTTTCTCTTTCATTCTACTGGTTCCTTGATGGTTGATGTGTTTATAGAATGACCTTTTCTTTGGATCAGATTTGATTTGGTGCTTCTCTTAACTTCACCTGCATGTGTGCCGTGCTCCAGAATTGTTACAAAAATCAGCGTCTTTGGTACTGAAATTGACGATTTTGATTTCTATTTTTTCTCATTCCTTTGTTGCTCGCCATATTTTATGGATTATTAACTCCTGATATTTGGACGATTAAAGTCATTTGTTGTTAGTAACTTATTTGTGCTTTTTTTTTAATGATTTACATACCTTCAACTTTTAATGGGAATGGTACGAAGATCATGAGCACTTGCTTTTCTACTAAGATATGAAGTTTGACAGAGTTTTTGTGGATTTGATCATGGTTTTGTATTTTTTTTTCATTTTTCTTGTTTCAGAAATTATTGCATTTTTATTTATCTTTTGATTGCAGGCACAAATGCGAGATTTGACAGGATTTGTTGAGACAAGACAACAACTTCTGACTTTGAAACCAAATCATCGCATGAACTGGATTGGCTTTGCTGTAGCCCACCATTTAAACTCAAAGTATTTTCTGCTTATTTTTTCTTCAAATAAAAATTTTGTTCCATTCTCATTCTTACCTTTCACCAATTTCTGTCGACTTTTATTTTATGAAACATACTTCAGAATGTTGTTATTGTTATGTTATATTTGAAGGTCAGAATTTGAAGGGCCTGTTAGTGTTGAAGATTGGAATATTTTTTCATATAATTAAAGCCTTTCTTTAAATTAAATGCTAAATTCAGAAATCTATGTTTCTAATCACATGATCACATGGGCGCTAACATGGATGAAATTACTTTTGATTTTTAACTTGTGGTTTGTGTGGTATCTATGACTTTAACTAAGCATCCAATGAGATTTCATAAAAAGGTTAAAAAAAATAGAAGGTTGTGTTGAAGGTATCAAAATTCTTTTGTTACAATATATGGTGGGTGTAGACTGTTTTGAAGATGTTAATAGTCTAGATAGGTGGGCATGTAGATTGATAGGCACCTTATTATCCTATAAGGAAGCTGGTGACACATGCATTTATGAAATTTTGTTGCAAATTAGCATTTTACAAAGAATGCTTGAACAATGTCTTCAAATGCCTAGTTAACTGCAGAGTTCTGTTGTTTTTCCCTTGTTTAATCTGGAAACAATGATGAATACCATATATTCTTTTGGCTTTTTACCTTTTGATATCAATTGATTCTGTTTTGCATATTCGATTGAATGAATTGAAGTTATTTCATTGGCACATAGTTATCAGGGTTTTTTCCATTACATTTCTGTCCCTGCATCAGCCAAAGGTTTCTATTCGAAGTTTTGCTTATTAATTTCTTTCATCCTTAGGTATTTATGCTAACTGTGCTTTTTTGGTTGATATCAGTGGTGCAAAAGCAGTTGAAATTTTGGAAGCATTTGAAGGGACACTAGAAGATGATTATCCACCATATAATGAACGTTGTGAGCATGGTGAAATGCTTTTATACAAGGCATAGCTCACGAACTGCTTTTATTTTTTTGCATGCATATGCGTGTGGCTGCCTCACATGAGGTCCTTACAGACATCAATGCAGTTGGTTAAATTATCCATGAACCAAATAAAATAATAATTCAAGTACAAAAATTAAAGATATTAATTTCTTTTTACCTTCTTTAAAATGGGGTCCTATTTTTTAGTTGTTTATTTTTTTCACATGCAACTAGAAAAAAACTAGCAATTTTTTCTTATCTTCTCTCCTGCTTGTGTTTCTGCCAAAATATAGTATGGTTTTATGTTATATGTTATGCCTAATATTAGCAAACTTAATCTTTCTACTTTTGAAGTATAGCTTTTCATGATTCTGTGTGTATGGCAGAGAACTAAAATTGTTAATTGTCTCCAAGTTTACATTTAATCTGAGATGGAGGACTAACTGGTAGCGCATAATGGTATTTGGCATCTATAAGATATTTGATTCTTTTCTGTCTAGATATGTGATTCATGTTAGAGAGACATATGATTCATCTACCTTTCTCTTTTATGTTGCCTTTTTGGTTTAACACTAGTAACATGATCTAGGAATAGCTTAATCAATAGCACAAGTACCTACAAGCCCTTTTCATAGCATTTATTTCTTTAATACTGCATATATACGAACTTAGCTACATATATTTTGCATAATGAATGCTGTATATTAATTAACTGGTGATGCCCCCTGGAGTTATTTTGATGTTTATATGGGTATGGGATTTTTCTCCAGATCTCTTTGCTAGAGGAATGTGGGTTTCTTGACAGAGCAATTGAGGAATTGTACAGGAAAGAACCAAAAATAGTAAGTGTAAAAATAATAAAGCCAGGATACTTTAAAGTTTTAAAAGTTTTTTGGAATTCTTGGGCGTAAAAAATTTAACCAATTCTATTCTTCTAGGTTGATAAGTTGACTTTTAAAGAACAAGAGGTTTCTCTTCTGGTGAAGCTTGGACGCCTAGAAGAAGGAGCCGTTATTTACAAGGATTTACTGACCATGAATCCTGACAACTACAGGTGAATCTTATACATTTGGTATAAACGGTCAAACTCATTAATGGATCTTTCATAGCAAATAATATCAACAAATTTATTTTTATGTAATTTTTCTTGAAGTTATAATGTACTTCTTTTTCTCATTGCCATGATGTATTTTTATTCTAGGGAATGAATAATTATTAGTTTTTCTGAATAGTGGATGTGCTTGTATATATAGGATTTATATACGATGTATTGATAGTTTATAGTTTCTATACACTGTCAATGCACTAGAGGTTGACATCTCATCAATAAGCCCTTATGAGCAAATTAAAAAGATTTATTTTTATTTACTTTTAAGGGCTTGACATATTTTTTAATTTGTCAATTGATGAGGTGTCAACTTCTAATGCATTGATAGTGTACAGAAATTATACACTCTCACTATATCATATACAAACTCTTATATACATACACATATATATATATATATATATATATATATATATAGACGCACACATTTTGAGCTAATAGTTTGTTCAAATCTTCTTGTGTAACACTCACAATTCCTTTCCTTGACCTTTGTTGGAACTTCATGAAGGATTGTAAGGGTAGTAGAAATAATCATATTATTTTTGATGTTAAATTTTTTGTGGTGCTTTAAGCTTGAACTTAATCACTGTATCTCTTATGTTACATTTAGCTTCTGGTATCTTTACACAAAATGAGGTTATATATAATCTTTTTTTTCCTTCTTGGGATTATTTTAAATCTGTGTCCTGTCAAGCCGTTAGAGAAGTTGTATTTGACATAGATATTATACTACTTTGCCGCACGTACACACTGTTATTGGCATCATTTTATATCATAGTGTCCTGAGTTATGCAACATGATTTTAGAAGTCATCATTATACGTGAAAGATGTATAATTATTTATTTTAGGAAAAAGAAACATTAGGCACCACCCTATATGTAAATATGGTTAAAAAGTAGCAAAGCAATACCTGTCTCAACAGTCTCTTGGGTGCTTTCTCAGGTTGGGGAATGAAGAAAATTCATATAACAGAAATATTAAATTCTCTATTTCAGTTAGCATATGCCTATATATCTTTGTAATTTATTGCTTTAAGGTCTGATTAATAGGGAGCCAACCAACTTACAAATTTTATATATTTATATGTATATTTTTCAGATATTATGAAGGCTTGCAGAAATGCCTTGGCCTGTATTCTAAAATTAGCAAGTATTCCTCTGATGAAATTGATCGATTGGATGCACTATACAAATCGCTTGCACAAAAGTACACATGGTCATCTGCAGTTAAGGTGATTCACTTAGTTTGTGCTTCTTCAGTTTGTTGCCAAAACTTCCCAGTGGTAGAATATATAGCCTGATATATTTTATCCTAGCTTTTAGTCATATTAATTCAATTTCTGTTTTGTTTTACGAGTGCCAAATGGTACCTTGGGATGATGAAATTCCAAAAAAAAACCTTGCTTTTCTATGGAACTGTCAAGCTTTCTCCCCTTCTTTAGGGAGAGGAGGGGTTACTATATTTACAAATACTCTATTACGGAGTTTGTTATTTATTTATTTATTTTTATGGCTTAAAAATGAGAAATTTTGTAATGAGTAGATTCTAGTGATGTGCTTCTACCAAAGGCACCGTCCATCCATGGAACTGTGAATTCTTAAATAATCTAGTAAAATATGGTTGTGGTGTTATGCTGAAATACTTAATTGGTGTCTTGATGTGACAATAGTAAGAACTCTATGTGGATAAAATTCTACTTTCATATGCTTCTCCTTCAGAGAATTGACCCGGTGGCAGTGTTACAAATTCGAGAGATATTTTATTGGTGACTAGGTTCATTCTTTTAGTTAAGCTGTAATTTTCTTATATAAAAACCTTCTAAGGGTGGGTGCATGACCATAAATTGACATGGCTAGGTTACTGTACTATTGATATAAAGTGTCAAATTATAGGTTACTGTACTATTGACATGAATTAAATGGTTTTCTTCCCGTAAACCCCCATTTGTTATGCATTAATGAATGAGAATTGTAATTATTGCTGTTACGATTTGCATCATCATTGCCAGTAAGTGTATACTTCTTTATGATGTATGATGAATTTTCAAGGACTTATTTTTAAACTTTGTTTTCTCAATTTTTAGAGGATACCACTTGATTTTTTGCAAGGAGACAACTTTCGTGAAGTAGCAGTTAATTACATTAAGCCTCTTCTAACAAAGGTATATATGCTAATGAGATTATTATTATTATTATTATTATTATTATTATTATTTTGTGCTAGTTTGACTGGTTTTTCTAGTTTTTGGGTGAAATAATGATATATTTTCTCTTTGCTCTTAGGGGGTTCCATCTTTATTCTCAGATCTTTCTCCTTTGTACGATCACCCTGGCAAGGTAAGTTTGCTTGCTTAAATTTATTCTAAAAATATATTCAAGTTTCTAGGTATTAATTTTCCTAAACTGCTTGGCAACTGGTTGGGAGCATGATTTCATTAGGACTGGTTTTCCTCTCTATTGACACTTATGCAGGCAGACATATTGGAGAAACTTATCCTTGAGTTTGAGCATTCAATTAAAACCACGGGGAGATACCCTGACAGGTAGTGTATGCTTTGAACCCTTGTGCAATAGTATAATAAGATTCTTAAAAGTAATAAATGTTTAGATTTATAACTCTTAGAGCTAAATAAATGTTTAGATTTACAAATCTTAGAGCTAATATATACTTTCAGCTCTTGTGTGATATTGAAGTAAGTCTTAATGTTGTCCGAATGGCCAGTTTTCTCATTTATGTTTCATCTGTTAAATGAGTACATAATGGTCATTCTATATGGTTGCATGTAAAGTAACTACATACTTCTGTTTGAACAAGCAGGCATTTGGTATTATGCTGAGTCATTTGTTTGTTTGTGTTTCATATTGAGGTCAGAACAGAGAAAGAGCCCCCTTCAACTCTTTTATGGACTTTGTTCTTTCTGGCTCAGGTGGGTTACCATCAGTTTTCCAACTCAATCTACCACGGTCATTTCTTCTTCTTTCCTTGCAATTAAAATTTGGCACTTTGCATTTTCCTTTGAGTAACTCTGGATTTATTGAAGCAGCATTATGATAGAAGAGGACAATATGATGTTGCTGTTTCAAAAATTGATGAGGCTATACAGCACACGCCAACTGTAATTGATTTATACTCTGTCAAGGTTTGATCTTGTCATCAATCTTAACATTTTTGCATGGGAGTCATCTGCAGTGTTTTTATAATTTTGTCAGCTGGATCCTTTTTTTTTTTTGAAAATTTGTCATTCTTATATTTTGAATTTGTTTTGCGTGGTTTGTATCACTTCTCACGATACATAGCATTGCCAGAAAACTGATCAAGATATTTCCTTGAACTTATTACTCACTTGTAAGAGACTTATCAGTTACTATGATACTGACATTGATTGAATATTTTGTTGTGCACTGATTTGTGCAAAGTTGCTATATATATTCATATAAAATGGATACATGTTTTTTTTTTGGAATATGTCTTGATGGGCATTGGGCAGGTATATGACCTTTCTTAGGTTTTAGGGTTTTGGATACATGGCTATTGCTTTTTGATGAACCTTTTTTCCTTTACTGTCTCTCGGAGAAATTCTTGGACTTTTCTTGAAGCTGGGTGTAGGTGTATCTTAGTTGCTTCTTCTTTGGTGACAGAGCCAGATATTGAAACATGCTGGTGATTTGTTAGCTGCAGCTTCATTGGCAGATGAAGCTAGGTGTATGGATCTTGCAGACCGCTATATAAACAGTGAATCTGTGAAGCGAATGCTGCAGGCTGATCAGGTTCTAAAGCTGTTTCCCCTCCGTATCTTATCATATTTGATATTTATCACTATTGAAATTTCTTCACTATCACTGTACTCTCCACTAACCTTTTTCACTCTTGAAGGTGGCTTTGGCAGAAAAAACTGCTGTATTGTTCACAAAAGATGGGGACCAGCACAACAACCTTCATGACATGCAGTGCATGTGGTCTGTTTTTGTTTATTGTATTGGCCATTTTTTATCTTTAATCGTAATTTGGGTACACCTACTGAGTGTTATTCATCGTTTGAAGGTATGAACTTGCTTCTGGAGAAAGTTACTTTCGACAAGGTGATCTTGGACGGGCCCTGAAGAAGTTTCTCAATGTGGAGAAGCACTACGCTGATATAACTGAAGATCAGTTTGATTTCCATTCTTATTGTTTACGGAAAATGACACTGCGTGCATATGTTGAAATGCTAAAATTTCAAGATCGGTTGCATTCACATGTTTATTTTCAGACAGCAGCAGCTGGTGCAATCAGGTGAAGCATTTATCTTAATACCTGCAAGCTTTTCAATGATTCACAGTAGACTCGTTTAATTTGATTGTGGGTGTAAAATGCTATGTAATTTCTGTAGTCTCCTTGTCCGGGTGCTTTTCAGTGTCTGTCACATATTGTTGATTCAATACATGCATGTGATGCAACCGGTCTTGCATATACATCAAGGTGAATTACTTGTCTTTTAGGGAATGGGGGATGATTGCATATATTTAAGGGTGCATTCTTCATGTGTTAGTAGAAAGTTGCAATGATGCATTGTCTGAACCTTGCTTTGAAAGTATGAAAATTTTCCCCAAGGTAATTTTTGTTCATTACTTCATTAAGTAATATTGGAAAGCAAATATTTTTGTGGCTTGACACATACATTTGTTGCAATAACTCCCCTCATACAGGAAGGAGGTCTCAAGTTCAAAGCCTCTCCCTCAAATTATTAACTATTAATAGAAGGTGCAAATAATTGGATCTGCTTCAAATTTGTATACAAATGATGCCTAAGTCAGCTTTAACTTAATAACTATTACAGATTATAGTGTCTACTTTTATGAGGCTATCTACTTGTATCGTATTTGGAATAGTTTTGAACATTGTCTTTACTCTTCAGAGGATTCCCTTGATGCCAAGTCCTTGTGACGTGTCAAACAGGATGAAAACTTTTGCTTGGTAGTCTCAATTTGCTTTTTTTTTTTTCATATTCTTATGATCTTATTACTGAAAAGGTTAAATGTTTTTTTTTTTGTGGGTAGTTTGAGATTGTGGCTGGTTAAATGAGAGGAAGTTTCTGATATTTCTATTGTGTCAAGTATGGAGAGTTGCATTTTACTGTACCGGGAATTTATTTGTTCATTATTGTGGAATTTCAGAATATTTTTATTTCTGAATCTTACTTGAATAATACAACTTCTAAGGATTATATACAGCTACTGTTAAGCAGTAAAATAGGAAACTAAATCAGTCTAAATCTAATCCCCATAATTGAGGAATTGTCTAACCTTAATTCTAGGGATATAGATATTTACACATTTAATATAGTTGACTTTTCCACACTCCCCCTCAAGCTGGCTTGAAGATATCTTCCATGGCAAGCTTGCTCACTAGATTTTCAAACTGCTTCCTGTGCAATCCCTTTGTAAGAACATCAGCAACTTGGTCACTTGTTGGTATATATGGCATGCAAATTATTCCATTGTCAAGCTTTTCTTTGATAAAATGCTTATCTACTTCTACATGCTTCGTTCTATCATGGAGCACTGGATTGTGAGAAATAGAGATTGCAGCTTTATTATCACAATAGAGCTTTATCGGTGAGGGATTAGAAACCTTCAAGTCTTCAAGTAGTCTTTTAATCCACATTACCTCACAAATCCCATGGGCTATTGAATGAAACTCAGCCTCGGCACTACTTCTGGCTACTACATTCTGTTTCTTGCTCCTCCAAGTGACAAGGTTTCCTCCCACAAATGTGCAATAGCCTGAAGTTGACCTCCTATCTGTAATACTTCCTGCCCAGTCTGCGTCGGTATAGGCTTCTACTTGTAGGTGTCCATGGTTTTTGAAAAGCAATCCTTTTCCAGGCGTTCCCTTAAGATACCTTAGGATTCTGTAGGCAGCTTCAAAGTGTTCTGAGCTGGGTGAATGCATAAACTGACTTACCACACTTACTGCAAAAGCTATATCAGGTCGTGTATGTGCTAAATAGATGAGTCTACCCACAAGTCTTTGGTATTTCTCTCTATCCACCACGTCTTTGGTTTCAGCAGACTGAAGTTTCAAGTTGGGCTCTATTGGGGTTTCAGCTATCTTGCAACCAAGCATTCCTGTCTCACTAAGCAAGTCTAGGACATACTTACGTTGGCTAACAAAGATACCCTCCTTTGATCTTGCAAATTCCATGCCAAGGAAGTACTTTAAGGCTCCCAAATCTTTTATCTCAAAGTCATGTGCAAGCCTTCTCTTAAGTTCTCCAATTTCTGCACTATCATCACCAGTTATTATTATATCATCCACATACACAATTAAAATAGCTAGTTTACCATTTCTAGAGTGCTTAAAGAACATTGTGTGGTCAGCTTGACTCTGAATATAACCATAGCTCTTCATTACATTTCCAAACCTTTCAAACCATGCTCTTGGTGATTGTTTAAGACCATACAAGGATTTTTTCAATTTGCACACCTTGTTGGTTTCGAGGTTTTTCTCAAATCCAGGTGGGAGGTCCATAAACACTTCTTCCTCTAAATCTCCATTAAGAAAGGCATTTTTTACATCAAGTTGCTG
This sequence comes from Heritiera fomes, assembly GCA_032173925.1. NCBI lineage: Eukaryota > Viridiplantae > Streptophyta > Magnoliopsida > Malvales > Malvaceae > Heritiera > Heritiera fomes. The sequence goes on from JAPDPM010000015.1 coordinate 14,673,719, forward strand.
TAGAGACCAATTGAAATTAACTGCTAAAGAGAGAAGTACCCGGATTGAGTTTATTTTCGCAACTGGAGCGAAGGTCTCTTGGTAGTCAATGCCATAAGTTTGAGTGAACCCCTTGGCAACAAGTCTTGCCTTGTACCTCTCTATGCTCCCATCTGCCTTACACTTCACAGTGAAGACCCATTTACATCCTACAGTTGTCTTGCCTCTTGGTAGCTCCACAATCTCCCAAGTCCCATTCTTTTCAAGAGCGTCCATCTCTTCCTTCACCGCTAACTTCCAATCCGGATCACCTAGGGCATCCTGAATAGATCTTGGTATATGCAAGTTAGAAATATTTGAAAGGAATGCTTTGTGGTTATTGGACAACTTTTGATACGACAAATATTTTGCAATAGGGTGATTGGTACATGATCTTACTCCTTTTCTGTTAGCAATTGGGACATCTAGATCAGAAAAATCAATATTTGGAGACTCAAGGGAAGAAACTAAAGGAGCAATTTTAGGATTAACCTGAGTTTGACGAGGAGGACCATCCCTCAGAGATTCCGGCTGAACAGGTGCTAGAGAAATAATTGGATCAGTAATATTTTTATGAGATTTTCTCCTGGTATAAACCTGAAGCTCAATATTTGGATTATGTGAATCCGTTTGAAGTAATTCTCCCCCTGTTTCAGATTCTTCAATACTTGGCACTTGTTGACTAAGAGAGTCCTTGTTTTCATTATTTTTAACGTCCATTTCCTTAAATTGTTTAATAGATTGAATTGGTGACTCAATGAGGCTTGGTAGTGGTGTAGAGAATTTCCAAAAATTATCTTCTTCTTCTTTATTCTCCCCCTGAAGAAGATTTTTGCTGAAATAGGGTTGATTTTCTAGAAAAGTGACATCCATAGTAATGTGAATTTTCTTTGTCAAAGGATTAAAACACTTATACCCTTTTTTATTTGGAGCATAGCCAATGAAAACACATTTTTCAGCTTTAGGATCCAATTTGGATCGAAAAATTTGGGGAATATAAACAAAGCAAGTGCATCCAAAAATTTTTAAAGGTAACTCAGAGTATAAACGAAATGTTGGGAAGTATTTTTTGAGAGTATTCAAAGGTGTTTCAAAATGTAAGACACGAGTTGGCATCCTATTGATTAAGTAAGATGCAGTCAACACAGCATCTCCCCAGAGGTATTTTGGAATGTTCATAGAAAACATGATAGCTCTAGCTACCTCAAGTAAATGCCTATTTTTCCTTTCAGCTATTCCATTTTGCTGGGGTGTGTCTCAACATGTAGATTGGTGTAAAATACCTTTTTCTTTTAAAAAATTTCCCAAACATTCATTAAAGTACTCAGTTCCATTATCTGTTCGAAGGATGCAAATTTTTGTTTTGAATTGGGTTTCAATCATGCAATAAAAATCTTTGAAAAGTTTTTCTACATCAGATTTTTTGCTTAGTAAGTAAACCCAACACAATCTAGTGTGATCATCGATAAAAGTTACGAACCACCTTTTTCCAGACAAGGTGGTAACCTTTGAAGGTCCCCAAACATCAGTATGAAACAAGTAAAATGGTTTTGATGGACTATAAGGTTTTGAAATATATTTAACTCGATGATCTTTAGATAAAAGACAACTTTCACATTGAAAAATAGAGCAATCCACTCCTTTAAACAAATTAGGAAATAAATGTTTTAAATAAGGGAAACTAGGATGTCCTAACCTAAGATGCCATTGCATTATTTTATCAGAAACAGAATTTGAACTGGTACTACTAAGCCCTTGAGCTTTTTTATTACCTAGGAAATCCTCACTGAAATAGTAGAGCCCATTTATTTCTCTAGCACTGCCAATCATCTTCCCTGAGCTTTGGTCCTGAAATTGACAAAGAGAGTCAAAAAAGATAACACGACAGTTGGAATCCTTTGAAAGTTTACTGACAGATAAAAGATTACAAGCAAGTTTAGGAACATGAAGTACAGATTTAAGATTAATACTTTCAGAAAGTTTAATAGAACCCTTGCCTGCAATAGGTGAAAAACTACCATCTGCTATTCTTATTTTTTCATTACCAGAACAGGGAGTGTATGAACTAAATAGATTCGACAGGTTAGTCATATGATCAGATGCTCCTGAATCAATGATCCATGGAGCAAAATTAAAGACACTGGATAGGGCTAATGGATTTCTACCTGAATGAGCCAATGAACTATTAGATGTACCAGATGTCGGATTGGACTTCAGTAGTTTCAGGAGTTGATCGAACTGCTCTTTGCTGAAGGAACCCACATTTGCTTCATTGGCAGAGGGTTGTGATTGCTTCTGCTTCGGCTTCCAATTTGTTGGTTTTCCATGGATGTGCCAACAAGTTTCTCGAGTATGGCGTGGTTTGTTGCAATGGTCACACCACACTCGAGGCTTGTCATCAATCTTACGCAAATCAAGGACATTTGGTCCACCAACATTAGCTTCTGCAGTGACCAATGCAGAGTTCTTGATCAAACTACTAGTATGAGGAGTAGAATTTACAACTGAAGTAGAACCTGACATGGTGGTAAAAAACAGCAGCGGCTCTTGGAAAAATATGGTGATTTAGGGTTTGGCAAGAAAGACAAGTTCTTGATGAGAAAGTGGCTATGAAGGCCTAAGGTAAAAAAAATCAGCAATGAAGGCTGAAGAAGAAACTGTAGAAAAATCAGCAATGAAGGCTGAAAAAGTGACTGATTTCCAAGAAAAAACCTAAAGCTCTTGATACCATGTGGAATTTCAGAATATTTTTATTTCTGAATCTTACTTGAATAATACAACTTCTAAGGATTATATACAGCTACTGTTAAGCAGTAAAATAGGAAACTAAATCAGTCTAAATCTAATCCCCATAATTGAGGAATTTTCTAACCTTAATTCTAGGGATATAGATATTTACACATTTAATATAGTTGACTTTTCCACAATTATAACTTTTTTATATTGATTTGTATTTATGGGCTGATGGAATGGAATGGGATGATACAGTGATTGGCCATGCAACAATTAAGTTAATAATATTTGTGATTGATCCATTGTTTGGTATCCTTGTTTGTCTTTCTTTTTCAGGAGCATTTTGCTTGAAAATTGTTGATTACTTCAATTTCAAATGTATTCTTTCTGTATTGTGATAATTATTGGATTTTGAAGTGCAGATGCTATCTAAAGTTGTACGATTCTCCTTTGAACTCACCAGCTGAAGAAGAGGATGACACATCAAAGACTCCTTCTCAGAAAAAGAAAATGAAGAAGCAGAAAAAGGCAGAACGAGCTAAGAAAGTATAAGCTTGTTTCAATGATTCTTGAATAAGACTCTCTTTGTTGATTTCATTCTAATGCTTGCATTCATTTAGGAGGCACAGGAGAAAAATGAAGAATCCAGTGCTAGTGGCAGCTCTAAGTCTGGAAAACGACATATTAAACCTGTAGATCCAGATCCTTATGGAGAAAAATTATTGAAGGTTACCTATTCTTTTGTTTGTGCTTCAGATACCTGATTGAAGTTCTGTTGTGTTGTAAAAATGTGTTTCTTGTATGCCTATTATGCTAGGACTCTGTTTAATATTTGTGTATATGTTTTACAGACTGAGGATCCCTTGTCAGAAGCAACAAAGTACTTGAAGTTGCTTCAGAAGAACTCCCCTGATTCTTTGGAGACACACTTGCTTTCTTTTGAATTAAATATGAGAAAGCAGAGGATTTTGCTTGCCTTTCAGGTATTTATATTTTCAAAGAATTGAACATGCGATGTGCTTCTTCTGTACCTTTTAACCAAACATCTTTGTCTTATTACTGTATTCATTCAATGACTTTATGTGTGAATTAGATAGTCTTTGTAACATATCTTTGATTGAAAAAAGTGGTTTTCCTCAGTTGTACTTTTATCGGTCATGATTTCATAGTGATATGTTTGTTTTGTTTTTATTTCCTTTTCCCCAAGGCTATAAAGCAACTGCTAAGGTTGGATGCTGATAATCCGGATTCACATCGCTGCTTGGTGTGTAACATGTCTTATTATATCGTGCACTATTACGCACAAGTACATTCTTTTTTGTTCCTAGATACAAAGATCATCTAATCTTTACACTGCTCTCTTTTGAATTTAATGTAACGCAGATTAAATTTTTCCATAAAGTGGGCTCAATGCCTGCTCCAGTGACTGATGCTGAAAAACTTGTTTGGACTGTCTTAGAAGTGGAGCGTCCAACCATCAGGTTCCCTTTGAAATGGCTTTTTGATAGTTATTCCCCCAACTGGAAAATGGTTTATTACGGTATTATTACTGTTTTGATGCCTGATGCATTAAATACCTTTATACTCTTTCTGCAGTCAATTGGTGGAGAAAACTCTTAGTGACACAAACAAAATTTTCCTCAGTAAAAATGAAGGTATTATTGACCTTATATTACATGATGCATTTTAGGCTTCTTGATGTAGGTTTTATAGTCATCCGACTTTTACTTTTCTGTTCTGCAGATTCTTTGATGCATAGAGTGGCAGCTGCAGAAATGTTATATACCTTGGATCCCACCAAGAAACTTGAGGCTGTTAAGTTAATTGAAGATTCATCCAATAAAGTTGTGCCAATGTAATGCTTTTACTGTATTAAATTTTCTGCTCTTTGATATTGATACAATGCATCATGACTTGCTCTTTGAGATTAATCATTTTTCTGTTTTGCTTATCCAGGAATGGAGCACTTGGACCAGTAATGGAGTGGAAACTCAAGGACTGTATTGAAGTCCATAAACTCTTAGAGAGAGTTCTCATTGACCAAGGTGCTGCTTTGAGTAAGTATAATTCTCAATAGAAATTGATGCTGACTAGAAATTTTAGACTTTAATTTCATCAACTTCTGAAATTAATTATGTTGTTACTTTCATTTTTTACTAAGAATTTCAATGGTATTGAGATTTTGATGTACTGTATCAAATTCTGTATATTAGGTGCCTAAAAATAGTACATTAAATTATGATTTTTTGTGGGATTTATTTATCTCACCTGTTCCAATGGCTTGTTGGTGTTTGTGATTATGATGTTTAATCTTTAAAAGATGGATGATGTGATTATCAGTGGCTTGTTCCGCATTCATGATCACACTTTCCTATTAATGACTTCAATTCTTTTTGCAAGCTAAGTGACTAAATTATTCAAAAAATGGTTGCTTATTCTTTGATTAGACCCTCTTTATAGATAGCTTATTAGGCAATTGAAGTGAGTCTGTAGGTAGAATTTTTGTTATTTCTCATTTCTGTTCTTACTGCCTCATTTTGCTCCATATCCTGGAGCACTTACTCCTTGCAGGAGTTGTCAAACCTTGAGTATATTGGAAATTATTATACAAATAATGTAAATTTGCATGTCTGGTACTATCGATAATGTGTTCTGCTCTTGGGGTTTAGGTTAATTGTCTAATGTAAAGATTGTTCAGTCTGAAAGAATGAACATCTTTGGTCTAATAAGTTTCTTATACTGCAGGATGGAAAGTGAGATGTGCAGAGTACTTCCCCTACTCTACCTACTTTGAAGGTAGTCGTAGCTCTGTGGTGCAAAACTTGTTGAACAATCAGGATAGCAAAACCCCTGCCAACGGGGGTGGGGGCCACCCTGAAATCAGTCAAAATACGAATTCCTTAATATCAAATGGAGAGCTGGAGGCATTTAAAAACCTTACCATTTGAAGATGATGCTACTTATACGTTCATCAACTGACTTCGGAGCTCAATGTGTTTGAATGATGGATCTCGACAAATGTACCCTAAAAGCGTGCTTTGCAGTTGAGGAAAGATGGAGTAATTTGAAGTTGTGCAAGCCATGGCAATCCTTTTGAGATCAGATTTTTCTCTGCCTTGTTGATTGTGAAGTGCGTTCCTTTGCAAATGTGTATAATTTATTTGCATTTATGAGTTTTAGGGTTGAATGTATAAATTTGCTTTTATTTTGCTAACCATTTGGTTGAGATCCTTGGAGATGGCTGGCTGGCTCCGTGGTTCTGCCCCAAAATTTTGAGGAGCTACTGATAAGTTTTGGATACTGGTGCTAGAATCTTCTGGTCGGCATAGAAAAATGCCGTTTTAGAGCTAGCTAATCTTTGGAGAATGTTGTACTTTCTGCCCATTTCGCTACTTTTGTCTTGTATAAACAAACACTAGATAATGTGGAAAATTTTGCTATGGAGTTGAAAGAGTGTCCATTGGAATTCCCAGTGTTGTTTTCAAGTCTAGTCTGCTATAAATTTCTGTGAGTTTGTATATAATGCATTAACAATGAATAATTTTTATATACTATCAATATATTAAATTGACATTTAATCAATTGACAAATTAAAAAATATCAAATTCTTAGAAGTAAATATAAAATAAATTGTTTTAATTTGCTCAAAAATTTATTGATAAGGTATAAACTTTTAATGTATTACCATCATGTAAAAATTATGCATTGTTAGTGTATTATACATAAATATTTTGTAAATCTATCCACTACTCATTTTATTATGGATTCCGAGGGTGGCAAAATCAAAACCGACAGTTGGGAGATGAATTTAACGTGCATGTTTACTTACAACATGGTCGAGGAAAAAGGAGTACTATGAATTTCTTGGCAAGAAAAGAGCTAGTATATAAACGGTTGGGGGAAAAAAAAAGAAATAACAGTAGTAGGGCATGGGCTGAAGAAACAATCTCCTGAAGCATAGCACTACAAGTTTTTGATGATTGACTAACAGCATTTTTGTATCTGGTGCATCAAGGACTGTCACCTTGCTCAGATACCAGGCTCTTCTTCAAGGATTTTGCATGTCATGTTAACCTATAACAAATTTGCAACACCAGCAAGAAGCAAGCATCGTATCGTTGAGACATTGCGCCATCTTTCAATTGGTTTCTAGTCCATCCTCTTCCCTATACTCTTAATTTGAATCTCTAGCTAATGGTGAAGCACTGCTGCTCTCACCAACCTCACTTTTACATAGCGGACAAGACGCATTGATTTTCAACCATTTATCTACACATGCCACATGGAAGAAATGGATGCATGGCAGCTCCCTCAGCTCATCATTGTCTGCATATTTTGCCAAGCAAATACAACACACCTGCAACACCTCCAGTTAGCAAAAGCTATATTATTAATCCAAGGACAGGCAAAAATGATATCTTCCCCAACCACCTCAAAGTCAACACATGAATTTTATGCATCCAGTAACCATGTGAAAAAAGAGAAATATTCATGTCAACTCACTAAGTCATGCAGCTTTAGGACAATGCTAATTAGAAGCACACTTCAGAAGTAGAGCAGTGCAAAATGATACTAAATTCAGCAAAGTAAATTTAGGAGACAAAACTCAGCTAGATGCTCCAAATTTTGCTTTTCTATACATGATTAAATTTGTTTGGTTTTGTCCCGTTTGATCCTATCAAGTACTCTGAACACAGTTTAAGTGGGCTGTGGTTTACATCTAAAGAAAAATAAACTACTAGCAAATTCCCAGCATTAAACTTACCGCATCTTCTTCTGATATCTCACGTTCATTTGCTGTCCCTGCAGCCAGGACTCCACCTTCACCACCTGAATTGTTCTGATCATTGACATTTCCAGTTTTCTTGGATTTGAATTTGTAAGTTGGCAATGCGTTTATAGATTCCATGCTGGCTCCTCTAGTTTGTGAAAAATCCTCACGAAAACCAAGGACAGAAATTATGCAGGGCAAGCAGCAACAAATTGTTGCACATAGTATGAATGGCATGGCATATCCAATACAGCTAAAAGTAAGGAACACTATACATAACCTGCAATGAAACCAACAAACAGTTTGTAAACTGTAATGGAACTCTAAATCTCAGTCAAAACAGAGCAATAGTTATCATAAGTCCCCATTTTACCTGTACAATTTAGGGGCATCAGAAGGAGACGAATGACCTCCAAATATCCACACATTGCCCACGACAAACCACACTGCGAAAAAACAATCTAGGGCCATCTTGAAATGGTCTACTAACCCATTGAGCCTGCATATTAGATGCCAATTCTTCACTCAGAGACACTGTATAAATGATGATATACAGAATCTATAGAAACTTGGAGATATTATAATAAAGGATTTATTTATAATGCACTGACAGTGCATAATCTCCATACATTGTTAATACACCAGAGTTTGACACCTCATCAATAAACCCTCATGAGCAAATTGAAAAAAAAATTATCTGTATTTATTTTTAATGGCTTGATATTATTTTAGTTTACATATTAATAAGGTGTCAACTTTTAGTGCATTGACAGTGTATAGACACTATATACTATCAATGCATCATATACAAACCCTATAATAAAAGCTTATATTACATAAGCATACGTACATTTTTGAATTACATGGCCTTTTAATGGCCACAGGCCATAATATCTCCTTAATTTTGGTATGCTTATTTCATCAAAGTACAATATTTATATTTTGTTGCATTACTGCAAATTTGGGCTTCACTCCTATTACTGGTAACTTTCATATTTTACATGTTCTACCTGTGAGCAAGAATTAAAAGTTAACCTCAAATACCAATTGAAGCACACAATTGCAGCTGTTTCACTACCATTTCACGAGAGTTTCTGAAAATCTAACGACGAGAATGTTGGTTCTTGAAATAATAGTGAATGTGCTGATAAAAGACTACTAATATCTTGCATGTGTCTTTATCTGTGTTTATCAACAAGATTACTGGGCTCCGTTTGCTTACTCCAGCGGACATTGATAATCACATAAATCCAAAATATATCTGTTTTTTACTACACATGAAAAACAATTTGGAAGAATTCTAATCTAATATTGCACTCTATCACTAACCAAAAAATTCTTTCTAGAAAATTAGACTGGTTTAGATTCTTACTACCTCTTTTTTATTTTCTACTTCTAAGTTTATTATTTTACAAAATGCAAAAATTGAAGTTAAGATATAAAAAGAAAAATTCATTTGCCAAATATTCAAAAAATTCTTTTTTGTGAAACTAAATGAAGCCTCAGATTAATCTAAAATAATATGCAGCATATATAACCATCTTCATTGCCAATACCCCTGCAGCAGCAACTGTGACTACTGTCTCCTTATTCCAGAATCATTACTCACCATCACAAAAACAAAGACATTATCAGTAACACCATTGAACTTTGCAATAGTAGCATAAATATGTAACTAAATCATCATCTTCTTCACTTTTTTCCACTGATATCACAGCCACCATAAGCACCATCATTTCATTCTGCTACCACCGTCATCACAACAGTTTTGCTCTTAGCATTTCCCCCTTAACTAGAACATATTAAAGAAGGGTAAAGAAGAAATTTGAAGACCTTTCATCTAAAAGCCCCAAAAAGTTTTCAATTTCCTTCAAGAGATTCAGAACCCATTTGGAAAACATAACAGAAATAAATATCATTTGATGCATTGATGGAATTCCCACCAGAGAAAGCATTTCATTCTGCTAATTAAAAATAAATCAATGTTTCAAGTCTCGACCTTGATCAAGTCAAAGTCCGACCTACCTAAGCACAATACACATCAACCAAACAGTGTGCTATGTTTTTTGTCTCATATTAGAGCAGTTTAGCCTTAATCCAATAAAGACCTCAAAAAGAAATCAAACAATATATAGCAGGAGTCATAGCTTTTTCTTTTCGTGCTCTTACATAGAGTTATTCAACTAAACTGCACTATTAATTCCTAGGAAAAAAAGTACTATCAAACAGTGTATTCATCATAGATGATAAATGCAAGGAAGTTAAGATGAAAAGCATTTCCCAATCCATTCTATCCAACTTTATCATACAAAAAGTAAGAGCAATGTGGAGTTTTATTAACCCAAAAGTAGACATAAAGTAGTGATTGGATAACAAATGCAAACACACCTGGTACTTAACGTTCCTGCAATCTGACTGTTCCTTGCTGCTGATTCAATGGCGTGATTATTCTCCTCATCTGAAGCTTGAGTAGCTGAGACTGCTGTATATGATGTAGACTCACTGGGATTGCCATGAGAAGAACCTTGACGTGAGTGTGACAAATCTTGCTCAATATCCCTGTTGCGGTTACGAAAGCGCCAATAGAGAATAGGAATTGTTGCAACACAACCGGATGCATAACCAACAATCCATGCAAACAAGGGAGATTGTGGTTTTTCATTTCTTGACAATGACAGAACAACAATTGATGCTATAATCTGACCAACAGTAACAACTAACTCAACAGAAATCCATAATCCAGAATTTAATGGGCTCCTGCGACGTCGACCATAGCCATCACTTCTCCTTATTAATGATGAATTCCTAGAGTTTAATCTGTTGGTGGAAGAAGTCGGATTAATGGGAGCTTGTGTACTGCTTGAAGGTCTATCTTCATTCTGAGCTAAGTTCATTCCAGAAGGTTGTTCATCCTGAGATGAGCTGGAAGAAGCATCATCATGCCTTGTTATGTCAATGATGTGCTCTTGATCACTATGGCTTTCCACTCGTTCCATTAGTAATGGGTATCGGTCAGTTTGCTCACTGCTTTCTTCTGGAAAGGAACTGTCCATCTAAATCTGGCCACCCAATTAGATGGTGTGGAAGCATAGGTCGGTTATACACTTTCCAGATATTTACTGCACTCCCCCCCAAAGTTAATAAGTGGTGCCAAGCAACTTAAAAGACTTGGCACTGCAATATCTATAAATCCACCAACTTTATTCTCTCTTTACACGAAACAGCCAAGCAATCAAGTGTAGAATCAGTTTTACATCAGTTGCGTCTTGAAATTTTATATAGAGCATTTGTCTGTATGTATGTAGTAACAGATTTACAACACTGCATAATTGGTGAGTAAAATTGAGCAGCAGCAGCTCACTGAAATGATCTATCAAAAGCACAATCAGAAGACAAAGCAACTACAACACATAGAGGACTGCATTCACTACAAATACATTAATAAATCACTTTACTAGATCAACACTACAGAAACAGAAGAACTAAATCCTTAAACAATAAAATACACCATAACAGTGATATTAAGCATCAACAAGACTTTCTGATGAAAATATCTTATATATCCACACGAAATTCATAAGTATTCATAAATAAAAACCCAAGCAATTACATTTCCACGTATAATTTTGATAACCCTACGACTTGATTTCAAATGAAAAATAAATAAAAGTTCAATCTTGTAAACATTAGCAAATTATAATAAACACATTAATTAACCAGAATAAAACTGAAAACGATTATCGATTTTGCAGAATCAAGTTAAATAAAGAGGAAAATAAAGGCCTAAATTAAAACATTGAAAGAAAAGGTTGGAACATTACCTAAGACTTTGAATAATTAATATCTGATAGCAATGAAAGTAAATAAAAATAGAAGAGCCGGTAGATAAACTGATAAAGCTGTTTTCAAAGCCCACTAATTTTTATTTTCTCGGGAAATTACAGCGTCAGCTTTTCCGCTCTTGTACTTACGCCATAACAGAGTTAGAGAGAGCGTTTGTATTTTTTTGGTTGGACAGAAGGAAGAGAAGAAAAGTAAGTGAGAAAATTCGTGGACCGTTTGATTGAGGAAGTTTAGATCAAAGTGGTTGATTTTACGCTTTTAGGGATCCAACGGTTTGGATCTATGAGACAATGGAGAAAAAACTAAATTACATAAAAGCCCTTTAAATTATTAACTTTATGTAAAAGTATATTGCATTTTTCTTTTTAATAATCAATGGAGTAGTTTTTTTTATCAGTGGCATCTTTCATGAAAGAAACAAAAAATAATTGCATCTATTTTTTTAATACAAAAAAGTTATAATTTAAGAATAAAAACTTGTAATCATTGAGTCATTATTATATGTTTTAAGTAAGAATGTAAATAGGACGGATATCTATCAATTTTGAGGTACTTGGCTCTGAACTCATTTAAGAATGAAAGAACCGAACCCTATAATTACTCGATTAATTTTTAAATGTACTACCCGAACACTACCCTAATAATTTTTATACTAGCAATTTATTATCCGAACTCGTTTAAGTGCTTGTTTAAATACTTATAATCTTAAGCATAATTAACTAATTTAATTGTGCAATTATTTTATTACTATGTTTCATTAATTTTTTTGAGTCAACGATCATCATTATCATCAGTGCCTTTATCTCAGTATTAGGGTAGGCTATATGAACCAATTATGACTTCATGCTTAGTCATCAGCATAAATTCTCCTTCTCCACTTATTCCTATCTGAAGTAATGTGTTCTTTCAACTCTCGTTTTGCCATATTTTTTTGGATTACTTCTTTCCAAGTCTTCTTCGGTCTTCTCCTAGCCTTGATCCTTTTTACATCATTCATACTTAACTCTTCTAATGGGAGTGTCCATAGGTCTATGTTGGACGTGTTTAAACCAACGTAAACGATTTTCACTCATCTTGTCTTCGATAGGTGCCACTCCAACCTTTTTGCGAATGTCCTCATTTCTTATTCTATCTTTTCTTGTGTATGCACACATGCACACATCCATCACAACATTCACATTTCTACTACACTCATCTTTCGTGTTTGCAGTCTTTTAAATGCCCAATATTCACTGCCATATAGCAATGTTGGCCTAACAACTATCCCGCGAAACTTGCTTTCTAACCATACAAGGATTCCTTTGTCACACAATACACTTGTAGCACTTTTCCACTTGCTCCAACTAGCCTGTATCCTATAAGTCACACCACTATTGATCTCTCTGTCCCTCTGTACAATTGATCCTAAATACCTAAAATAGTCCTACCTATGGATCGCTACCCTATCTAGCATCATTATGTTTTTATCATCCTCTTTGTTTGAACTCAATTTACATTTCATGTATTAGTTTTTACTCTGCTTAGTCTAAATCCTCTTGATTCCAACGTTTGTCTCCACAATTCTAACTTCGCATTAGCCTTCGCCTTAGTCTCAGCACTCAAAACAATATCATCTGCAAACATCATACACCAAGGTAAATTATCCTGGATGGATTTAGTTAGCTCATCCATTACTGTAGCGAATAGAAATAGGCTTAACACTGACGCTTGATGTAGTCCTATTATGATAGGAAATTCATTTGTTTGCCCTCTACAAGTCTTCAAGGTGTTTTTCCATTTCCATACATGTCCTTAATTATTTTAATATGTATCACAGGGACATTTTTTTTATTAAAAACTACATAATATCTCCCTAGGCATTTTATCATATGCTTTCTCCAAATCTATAAAGATCATGTGAACATCTTTACCTTGTCCTCGAGAGCGCTTTACATGTTGTCTAAGTAAGTGTATTGCTTCCATAGTTGACTGACCAGACATAAAATCAAATTGATTCTCCAATATCTTTACAATCTTCCTTAACCTTCGTTCTATCACTCTTTACCATAACTTTATTGTGTGACTCATTAGTTTTATACTTCAATAGTTGGAGCAACTTTGAATATCCCTTTTGTTCTTATAGAGAGGTATAAACGCACTCTTTCTCTATTCCTCAGGCATCTTGTTAGTGCACCAATTCTTATGGAAAATATTTGTCAACCACTTAACTCTTACCTTTCCAAGGCATTTCCAAACTTCAAGAGGAATGTCATCAGACCCAACAACTTTCCTTGTCTTCATCCTTTTAGTGCCTCCTTTGCCTTTATCTCTTTGATTTTGTGCATAAAACATCAATTCAAATCCTTGAGAGGCATTGAGATATTGTCCAAAATTTGACTTTGTCCATCAGTAAATAGATTGTTGAAATAATCACACTACCCTTTTTTAATATCATTGTCCTTAATTAGAGTTTTTTACTACTCATTCTTAATATATTTTACAACTCCTAGCTCTCGACTTTTCTTCTCTTTTACTCGTGTCAACCTATATATCTCTTTCTCTCCCTTCTTTGTCCAAGTTATTATAAATCTCTTTCACCACCTTCACCTTACCTCCTACCATTGCCCTCTTTACTTCCTTCCTAGCTAACTTGTATTTTGTGAAGCTCTCTTTAGTGTTGCTCATCTTTAAAGTCATGTAGCAATCTCGCTTAGTCTTTATAGCTTCCTTAACTGATTCAATCCACCATGTTGCATCCTGTCTAGTCAGTGCTCTTTTGTTTGAGACTCTTAGTATCTCCTTTCCTACCTCCCGAATGTGTTTTGCCATCTTGATCCACATTATATTTGGGTTCTTTGTTGTCTAATCCTCTTTTAGGATCAACTATTTCTACATATTGCATCATATTCTTCTTTTAGCTTCCACTATCGAATCCTTGTAGTTTCTTCTTGTTAATTCTTTCGGTGTCGTTTATGAATTTTCATGTCTAAGATAGCAGTCTATGTTGTGCGGTAATACTCTCACTTTGGATAACTTTGCAGTCCAGACAATTATGTCAATCCTTCCTCCTAGTAAAAAAAAAAAGTTTATCTAACTTGTGCCTGGCCCACTCTTAAAGGTTATAAGGTGATGATGGAGGCTCATCAAGCACACAAAGCTCAAGTCATGTTCGTGATCCTTTGAGCATCCATTGAGGTCCAATTAAAAGAGCTAAAACAAAGATAATGCGACAAGCCTTGGCTGGTTTCATTAATATTGCTAGACAGAAAGCCCAACAAAGCTTGAGCATGAAGGATAATAAAGTCTTCTACAACATGATCCAAGCCCAAGTTCAACCTTCTTGAAGACACACAAGTATTGGGCCGAAATGCAATTAGGCTGGATGCTTAAATTGGGTCCAGTGTAATTGGGCCAAATGTTATACTTATTTTATTTAGTTATGTATTATTGGGCTGAACATTGTCTTAATTTAATTTAAGCCCAATTCCTTTTTATTTAATAGGTATTGTAGGATTTCTATTTCCTGTTCTGCAAGTTAGGAAAGTAGGATTCCTATTACTTGTTCTGCAAGTTTGCTATTTCCTGTTCAACACGTTAGGAAAGTAGGATTCCTATTACTTATGCTGCAAGTATGCTATCTGCCTATAAATAGCTATGTAACCCTTTGGGCAGAATAAAATTGATTTTAGTAATAAAATTTGAGAGACTTTTCTCTTTGGTTCTCTTGAGAACTCTTGAACTTATCAAAGTCTTTCTTGTGGCGTTCTTTTTCTTTCCACCAATTTATACCATAGGTTCTTGCTTTTCTAAGCAATGGGTCTAGGTCTAATATCATATGTTCTTGTGTTTCTACACAACGGGTCTTGGTTTTATCTCTAATTTTTGTTTTACTTTGCTGCGTTTTTAACTTGTTCTTCTTTTTCTTCGAGTATTCTTCGTGTTCTTCATTGAACCTCATCTTCTTTTGGTGAGGTACATATTAGGTGAGCTTCTCTATTCATAAATAGTGTATTCACTTGGATTAGGTTATAAGATAAAGCAAAATCTAAGATAGTATCTCCATTCTCATTTCTTACACCGTAATTAAAACACTCATGTACTCTCCAAAAACCTTTTCTATTAGCACCTATATGTCTATTAAAATCACCATCAATACAAAGCTTTTCTCTTATAGGCACTTCTTGTACAATTGTATCTGAATCCTCCTAAAACTGTCATTTGCTAGCATTATCAAGTCTTATCTATGGTGCAATGCGCTAATAACATTCAACACGTCTCCTTCTACAACTAACTTAACCAAAATAATTCTATTTCATTGTCTCCTAACTTGTACCACATCCTTTTGATACTTTTTGTCTATGATGATACCTGCACCATCTCTATCCTTCCCTGTATTCCAAAGCATATACTGCCAGATGCTCTCTCTCTCTAGCCTTCTCCCAAACCCATTTAGTCTCTTAGAGACACAAGATGTTAACTTTCCTCTTACTTAAAGCCTTCCAAATCTCCACTAACTTACCATTAAGCGTACATGTGTTCCAAGATCCTAATCCAAGCTTATGATTATGGACTAACTTCTTGACTTAACCTTGTCAATAATGGTGTGGGAACCTTTACCTATTGGACAACACACCTAGGTGTTAATGAGGCGTGTCACTTTTAGGTGACCACTTATCAACCCTTGCACATTTTTCACTACAATTGAGCTCCAATATAGTGTGTTGCTGAGTAGGGGATGCCCCAACGAAAATATATTAATGGTTTATCTCCTAAAAATTAGACGAGTTTTAAGTGGTTGGTTATCCAAATCTACTGCCAACCCTTTTCCTTTATCTGAGCTTCAGACCGACTATGTTCAACACAAGTAGAGTTTTTTAGAGTCAACAATGTTTTATTAATATAATTACAATATAAGTACAAATTTGTATTATATACATATAATATAGTATCATATATGTCAATAGTTAATGTGTAAGATTTGCATCTTAACTAATTATGAAACTTTTATTATTTTAA
The DNA here is from genome assembly GCA_032173925.1 of Heritiera fomes. Classification (NCBI taxonomy): domain Eukaryota; kingdom Viridiplantae; phylum Streptophyta; class Magnoliopsida; order Malvales; family Malvaceae; genus Heritiera; species Heritiera fomes. The sequence continues at coordinate 14,690,079 of JAPDPM010000015.1, forward strand.
TTTTAGTGCCATGTTATCTTAAGCATATTTAACTAATTTAATTTTTAAAATTAATTTATTATTATGTTTCATTAATTTTTTTATCAACAATCTTTTATTAAAATTGAAACTTACAATTTTAAGTACGGTTATATGAATATACTATAATATAATATATGCAAATGGTGAATATGTAAGAATTATATTTTAACTAATTTTGAAACTTTTATTAATTTAATTTCAATGGCTTATGCTTAAAATTTAAAAACTTATTATCTTAAGCATAATTAATTAATTTAATTTCATAACTATTTTTCTTATGCTTTATTATATTCTTCAAGCTCATAAAGTTTTATTGTATAAATATTTTTTTAACAAAATATGTCACATACAAAATATGGCTCACTTGGTAAGTCCTTTGAAACTAAATGACAAAGGTTTTAGTTTTCACAACATCATATTTTGTCAAGCTCCATAGATATCGGATTTAGGCTTAAGGTATTCTAAGGATACTACCCGAACCCTAGTTGAACCTGTCACAGGTAATAAAGCCACTACCCTAACCTAATTATGAGGTACCTGAACTTGACTTAATTAGGGCATGTAGTCTTGGGTACCCGTTTACATCCCTAGTTTTAAGTCAGTACCACTGTGCTCTTCTTGGAACTATTTTTTCTTATGGCAATTTTAGATTTTAGTCCATCCTCTCTAGTTAATTTGTTCACTTCTATATACTCTTTTCTCTCCACTTATCTATTCTTACATTTATTCTACAATAGGTCATTTAGAATCTATTCTTCATGGCGACTGGAATCAAATGAAGTTAGCTGATGAAGAGAGTGAAAACATGACAAGCCTGACTGCGCTATCATTTAGCAAGCAGAAATGATGGGAGAATTCTGTCTAGTTAGGCCTCTTTTCACCACACGACCTTATAGTTGAATTGGATGTCACAAAACTTTTGCTTCGTAGTATCATTGTCATTGATAGTCTAACGATCAAGAAGCATTTTGCCCATTTCAAGTATGAAAGGTTACTCAAATTCTGTTACACTTGTAGCATTCTTGGTCATATAGACAAGGATTGTACTGATGAGGCTGTATAGAAAGATACAAACCAAGTGCACCATAGCGAACAATTATGTGCGTTTCGTTTGGCTTAGAGACGAACAAAAAAGTTTCAAAAGAATCATCTTCCATTATTTGTTCCTAAACCTTCTAATTTTTTGTCCTATGATCACTTTTGGTAAACAAGTACTTATACGCGTCTAGTTTCAAGGTAATTAATATTGGACTAGAATGGAATCAAGCTTAATGATCATGATGTTCTTGTTACTCATATCCTCCATAACACATTGACTGAATTTCAACAAAACACAACTTCCTCGTTGATAGTGGCAATTGATTCCTAGTGTTATCCTCTTTCTGCCCAACCAATACGTACTGTTGTGGTTCAGTCATTAGACACAATAGTCACAAAAGATCCCAAGTAGATTTCATCCATTTCTACGGTTGTGAAGTGTAAAGCATAGGACTCTGATGTGGGCAGTGTTCGTCTTGTCACAACTTCCATAAGGCCATTTTTGTGTAAACGGATTAAATATATGCATTCTTGTCACTATATTTATGAAGTAGATACAACCTAATCTCTAGCTATTATGTTTGCAAGGTAAAAAGTGCGAAGAGTACAATCTTCTTCAAATAATGACATTGTCCAGTCTTATTCTATAGGTAGAGGCAGAACTGTAACGTCTGAAATTAGAAAATTTTGAACTAAATTTTTCCTTTTCGATACTATCTTTTTCTTTCAATTAATCGGTAACAATATGTTTGCATTCAGTATCGATGTAAGTACAATTCATCTTTTCATTTCAACCAATTCGGTATACCATTAATTCAATTAATAATAATAAATTAAATACAGACTATAATATAATAACTACGATTCCGTTCACAATAAACTTCACATAAGTTACATCCCACTAATTTTCGATACATATTTATGCTTTATTTCATAAATACAACTGTTGTACAAATACATATATGAATATAAATAAACTTTTAACAAATACCTGATCACTTGGTACCTTAAACTTCTAGTGGTTTTCTCCAGCTAACCTGTTGCAGCAGTTGGCACGCCTACTGGTGAGCTATCTGGGATGGTGAATAAGGGGTGAGCTTTGGGGAAAGCCTAGTAAGAAATACATATAAAAGCGCATACTATATGCAGTTAAATAAATAATTTATTTTACTAATCATGAAAAAGTTATATTAAATATAAATATTAAAATGAAATAAAAACATTTAATAACTTATACAATTCAATTTCAAAGCATTAATCAGTATAAAATATTTAATAATTCATGCGATGCAATTTAAATCAATAATATGTATAAAACCCTTTATAGTTTATGCGATGCAATGTCAAATTACTAAACAATATAAAACATTTAATAATTTATGCAATGCAGTTTCCGAAATCGATATCAGTATATAAACAATTTATTTAAATATTGCTATAAAAATCTTGTGAAATATTTCAATATATAAACAATTTATAAATAGTTAATTAAAAACACTATAGTAAACAATTCAGTACTGGTAAACAGTTCAATATCAATAAATAGTTTAGTAAACAGTGCAGTAAACAATTCAATGTCGGTAAACAATTCAGTATCAATAAACTATTCAGTATCAATAACCCTTTCTAATATCAGTAAACAATTCGATTCGATAAAACAATACAGTACAGTGGAGACAGTCACATCCAATAGAATCATGCTCGATACAATAAATAGTAATGAATGGCCATTGTCGACAATCACAGTTCGTACCGGTCAGGTGCTCACTGTGGAAACCTATGGGTTTGACCATAACTCCTACGGTCATATCAATAAACCTACGGATTGGACCAGGTCTGCAGTCATATAACAATAAACCTGTGGACTTGGTTAAAGTCTCGCAGTCATATAACAATAAACCTGCGGACTTGATCCGGGTCTCGCAATCATATAACAATATGCATGATCACTAAGGCACAACTGTCTCAAAACATTTGCATTTAACAGTAGAAATCATTTTCAAATAGCGATTAACAGTAGAAATCGTTTCATATAACTGTTTGCGGTAGAAATCGTCTTAAATAGCAATTAACAGTAGAAATCATTTCAGATAGCTATTTGTAGTAGAAATTGTCTCAAATAACACTTAACAGTAGAAATCATTTCAAATAGTAATTTACAGTATAAATCATTTCAAATAGCAATTATCTTTAGTCAGTCGAAAAACATGTAAAGTAATAATAAAATTTCATGTTATGCAATTGAATCGTTTCATATAATTAATCTCATGGAAAACATTTCATGTAACTCACTTCATGTAAAGTTATGCATGTAAATCATTTCATGTGAATTAAACTCATGTAAACCATTTCATGTATAATAATAAAAACATATTTCATGCAAATAAAATCATATTTTGATTTATACGAATGTAAAATAAATTTCTATTTTCTTAGAAAGGAAGATTTGGGTATGAAATGCTTACGATTTGGTTACAGAAAATTTACTGATGTAAATAAATAAAATAAATCCTATGCAACTCCTATACATATTTCTTACCTCTATTCCGTGCAGTATAAAATCCGTTGACACCGCTTAAGCCTCTTTATTTCTCGTATTCCATCCTGCACAACAAATTCTAAATTATATTCAAATTTCTATATTATAATTCAAATTCTAATAAACATTCCATAACTTTCTATTTTCTATTTATCATTCTCAACAATTCATTTATTTTATTTCATTTTTCTAATTATCCGAATATAATTTAATTTAAATTCTGTTCTTTCTTTAAGTTTCATGTCAATAATAATTTCAATTTATATTTAAATTCCCATATGTACTATAATGAATATTCTTTTAATTTCCATCTTCTATTTTATGTCTCTTAATAATTTTATTTATTTAATTTTTCTACCTTAATATAACTATGTTAATTGAAATCCTTTCCCAATTTTAATCCCACTAATAATCCATATCTCATCCCTATCAAATACTCTATTTATCTTTATTTCCCTTTTTATCATATTTCCTGGTAATTTATTTTTATTTCTTATTAAATACCAAATTTAGCTATACTTAAATTGACTTATTCTTTTAAATATAAATCTCCTTAAAATTCTATTACCTTTAATAATTTACTAAGACAAAATATTTTACTCTTACATTATGTCTATTATTTCTCAATTAAAATTTCATAACAATCTTTATCTTTTATTAATATTAACTCCCATAATGATTTTCTGGGGGTATTTGGATTTTATGGAATGAACACGTGGGGAATGTGAGAGTTATGGAGAGCAGTAGCCAATTTATCTCCATTGCTATTTTAGATACCAGAGGTTTTTACTGGTACCTTACAGCAGTATATGCGAATCCTTCGTATTATCAGAGGAAATTGCTCTGGGATTATCTACTGAATTTTAATGCTTTTGACCATGAAGCATGGGTTCTTCTGGGGGATTTTAATCAAATCATCTCCATGGAGGAAAAACAAGGAGGTTCTCAAGAAAGTATGAAGAGATTGGAAGTGTTGTGGAATGTATTAGCGCAAAGGAAACTTATAGATGTTGACTCTGTAGGTTGCAGGTATACTTGGACTAACAAAAGGACCTTTGGCGGCCTGATCTGGAAGAAACTTGATAGAGTCTTTTGTACTAATAAATAGAGGTTAAAGTTTTTGGAAGCATCAGTTCGTAATTTACCAAGGGTGCATGGTGATCACTATCCCATCTTGGTGAACTTAAATGGAGTTTTTGTTTGTAATAAATTATTGAAGCCCTTTCGTTTTGAAGCAGCATGGTTACAACATGATGGCTTTTATGACTTATTGGGTGCTACCTGGAGTTTAAATGAGCACATTGCGATTAATTTAGAGAAACTCCAGTTGGCGGCCAAGGAATGGAATGTGAAGGTTTTTGGTAACATTTTCAGGAGAAAGCGTTCGCTATTAAAGAGACTAGCAAGAGTCCAACATGCACTTGAGTACCAATCAGATCCACAGCTGTTACAACTGGAAGAGTCACTCTCGACCGAATACAATAATACACTTCAACAAGAAGAAATGCTATGGTTTCAGAAGTCTCGATCCAAATGGGTCTAGTATGGAGATCGAAATACTAAGTTTTTTCATACAACAACAGTGATTAGGAGACATCGTAATAGAATTTTGACACTGAAAAAAGAAGATGGCTCATGGTGTAATGATCAAAAGGAGCTGAAAGCTTTGACTACAAACTATTTTAAAAATTTGTATTCCTTTGAACCGGTTGATTTAGACTTCTGTAGTTGGTGTCCTAATCCAAATTTTCGATTTGATGTGCAGGTAGGGCAGATACTGGGACAAATCCCTCATGAGAATGAAATTTGGGGAGCATTGAGCTCCATGCCTTCGTATAAGGCTCTTGGCCCAAATGGTTTTCAAACCATCTTCTATAAAACTAACTGGAAGATGGTAAGGAATTCGGTTTGCAATTTTGTTCAAGAAGCGTTTGCAAATGGTCAGTTTAATGCTGAACTTAGCAAGGTGCTAGTAGTTTTAATTCCGAAATTGGAGCATCCGACCCTTGTTTCCCAATTCGAGCCTATTAGCTTATGCAATGTGACGGTGAAGCTGATTTCAAAGATTATAGTGAATAGATTAAGACCTTTCTTGAATGATATAATAGCTCCTTCTCAGTGTAGCTTCATCTCGGGGAGGAGTAGTTCGGATAATATTGTGGTTTTACAAGAGGTTATACATTTTATGAAAAAGAAGAAAAGGAATGTTGGAGATTTAGTTATGAAAATAGATCTTGAGAAGGCTTATGATAGAATGAGTTGGCAATTTCTCAAGTGGGTTCTGGAAGATTTGGCACTACCGCAAAACTTAGTTGACCTCATTATGTTCTGTATTTCCTCAACAAAAATGAATGTATTGTGGAATGGAGAATTGTCGAGCTATTTTAAACCAGGAAGGGGTTTGAGGCAGGGGGATCCATTATCTCCATATCTATTTGTTCTATGTCTTCAAAAGTTGTCGGACATGATTGATGCAGCTGTGAATAATGGGGTGTGCAAACCAATCTCAGTGTTAAGGGGTAGGCCTTTAATTTTGCATCTCTTCTTCGCAGATGATTTAGTGCTTTTTGGTAAAGCTACAATTCAGCAATGTAAGGTGATAATGGATTTGTTGGAATCTTTCTGCAACATCTCGGGTCAAAAATTGAACCATAATAAATCAAAATTTTTAACATCTCTTAATGTGTTTTCAAAGATGGTAAAGGAGCTGAAATGTATAACAGGAATGAAGTACAGTAAGGAGTTTGGGTTTTATCTTGTGTTCCCATCCATTCTAAGAGAGTGGGGCGTGAGTCATATCAATTTATCCTAGATAAGATGAGTAAGAGGCTATCAGCCTGGAAAGTGCACCAACTCTCCATTGTTGGAAGAGCTACACTAATCCAAGCGATTTCATGCTCGATAGCAACATATGCCATGCAAACTGCAAAGTTACATGAGTCAGTTTTGAAAGATATTGACAAGTTTAACAGGAATTTTCTCTGGGGGTCAACAGATACAAATAGGAAGGTGCCTTTAATTAAATGGAGCAAGGTGTGCAGTCCCAAAGAAGAAGGTGGTCTCGGTTTCAGGAAAGCTAAAGATATGAATATTGCCCTCCTAGCCAAACTTGGTTGGAAATTGGAAACAAGAGATACAAGTTTATGGGCTCGTATGATGTCTGCAAAATATCTCAAAGGTGATTTATTTACCCTCTACAATAAGAAACAACAAACTTCATTTACATGGAGAAGTATTGTAGCAAGCAAGGAAGTGGTTAGGTAGGGAAGTGGTTGGTTGCTTGGTTCGGGACAAACTATTTTCTTTTGGAAGGATAAATGGTTGGGGGATAAAGCATTAACTGATGTATGTGGGGGAGTCCATGTCTAATTATATAAATGATAAGAGGGTAGCAGATTTTATACTTAAATAACGGTGACTGGGATATGTCTCAATTGAATATGCTTCCTAATCATGTTCTGAATCAATTTAAATTGGCACTGCCTTCGAGCGTTGAAGAAGATAAGATATATTGGCTTGCATCTTCTAGCGGTGAATTTTCAGTCAAATCAGCTTATATGGTTCTCCGAGAAGTTGCTGAACAAGACCCGATTTGGTTAAGAATGTGGCGTTTGGAGGTAGCTCCAAGGGTGAAATTCTTCATGTGGATTGCCTTACATGAAAGGTTATTAACTCGAGAAGTATGCCTAAAACGAAATATCATACCAGAAGCCTGGTGTCCAAGATGCTCAACGGAAGTGGAAGATATCCTCCATGTGTTAAGGGACTGTGCAACATCACATTCTTTCTGGATCACATGGAAACCTGATCTCAACTCTGATTTTTGGCAGGTAAATAGCACACATTAGTGGTTTCACCATAATCTGTCTTCAAAGGAAACTGTTGAGGGTATAACTGTGAGGTGGCCTATTTTGTTTAGCTATGCTTGCTGGTTCCTATGGCAATGGAGAAACAAGGGTATTTTTTATGATAATTTTAGTTGGCCAACAAATGCTGAATATGTTGTTACCAACTGCATTAATGAATTTCAATCATACATGACAAGCACTGACAAAATTCGACAGAAGAGAGTGAGTTATATTGCTTGGTTAGCAGCTCCTCATGATTTCATAAAAGTTAACGTGGATGCAGCTGGGTTTTCTAACCTGGGACAGACTGCAGTAGGTGGAATTCTGAGGGATCATAAGGGATGTTGGATTTCTGGCTTTACTAAAAGACTTGGTTGGGGTTCAATTTTAAGAGCAGAGTTGTTTGCCATTTATACTGGCCTTGTTGTGGTGTGGGACTTAGGATATCGGAAGGTTATTGTGGAATCTGATTCGCTGTTGGCAGTACAGAAGGTTAATTCACAGTCTGATAGCAGAAACCCTTTCATAGGAATTATTCATGCTTGCAGGGAGTTAATGGTCAGGAATTGGGAAGTTTCCATTGTTCATATCTTCAGAGAAGCAAACTTGAGCACTGACTTCATGGCTAATCTTGCTCAAGCTAGTAGGATTGATACCACGATCATTAGGAACCCTCCACATGATATTTCTAAGTTGATTCATAATGATTGTACTGGAATTGGCTGTAATCGGTTGATTACTGAGCAATAAAATCTTAGTCTTTTTGACCAAAAAAAAATATTAACTCCCATAATCAATTTATTTTTATTTCCTAATAATGGTCACCATATAATTATAATTAAATCATATTTCTCTTACTTTAATTCACTCACCAATATCAAGTAATATTTATTCTAACCAATTTTCCATATTTCCCAATTCAAATTTCACTAATAGCTTTATTAATATTGTTATATTATTTGTCACTTATTAACTATTAAAATTTAATAATTAATGCTATGACATATAATTAACTAATTTCCTATTTATTCAAAATTCATTCTTTTTCCAATTTTAAGTCCAACAATTTATTTATTTATTTTATGTTCTATTGAAGGTTACCATATAGATTAAATTATAAATATTTTCTATATTTAATTTCACCATTAATCATATAAATTTCTATAGATATTCTTTTAATTATCAACTATGAAAATTCATCTAATCACCACCTACATTATACATTGATCAAATTTCTTACTTATCAAATTCTTATTCTTTTCCAATTTTAGTTTTACAATCAACCTTAATTCATGACTATATTAATTTTATTATTATTATTTATTGTAAACTTACATTATCATTTTCTTTCTTTCTTTCCTTCTTTCTTTTCTTTTCTGTTTTCTTTTCTATTTTCTTTTCCTGACTTTCCTTTCCTCTATCGACAGGTTCCACTTTTTTTTTTTAATATGGCCGACAGCCTCTTCCCTCTAATACTATTGTTTCTTTCATTTTCCTCAATTCTTGTTTCACATATATTGCTTACTTCACTGAGGATTTTCTTCAAACAACTCAAATTCATCCAATATCACCACCATCGTCCAGCCACGTCCAGCTAACAGCATCCATTTTTTTTCACACCACAGTCCCTGCTTTTCGCCACTTCTCTGTTTTAAACAACCATCCAGCCACGTACATGATTTCACAAAGCATCATTCAATCCAAGTTTAATTCAAGCTTATTTCATCATGCATAACTAATTCCTACCAACAAATATTAAAATTGCATAAATTTCCTATTTTCTCATTCACAGCCGAACTAACATGAAGCTTCGATATCCATTTTTATTTCATTCATTCTAATGTCTCAAAAACATTTCTCATGCATAATTAAATCAAGAAACATGGATGAAATTTAAAGAACCATCACCATATTACCTTTTCTGCTCCAGCCGAACTGCTCAACTTCAAACCGATTCTGCCAGCAGTAAATTCCAGCTTCTATTTGCTGCAATTCAGCCATAAATTCCCAGATTTGAGAAGCTCTTATAGCGAGGAATTGTTTCTATTAAGGATGGCAGTTGGTTTTGCTGAAGGTTGGAGGGAGTTTCATCAAACGAAAATGGAGAACTTAAGGAGAAAGTCGGTTCAACAGAGAAAAATAAAACAGAGGAGTCGGCTGCAGTTTGTTTTTGCCATTTGGAAGAAACTTCAAGAAGGCCTTTCTTTTGTCTGCTTCTATTAACATTTAGTCCAATTAGATTTTACCACCTAGACCTCTTTTCTCTCTTCCTTTTTTTTTTTCTGCTTCAATCGTGTGCCTCAATTTGTGCAGCAAGCTGTGCTGCGATTTTTCTCTTCTTTATTTATTTATTTATACATAATATCAATATATTATGAATATATTTTCTATAGATATATATATATACATTTATATTAACACTTTTGTATATATAAATATATTCTTAACATATACTATATATACATATATATTTTAAAAATTTATATTTTACAATATAATACAATTATTTTTATTAAAACATATTTATATATAATTTATATCTTATATATATAATCTTTAAAACATATACTTACCCATTTTATCATTTATTACTATATATATATATATATATATTTATTACTCAAAATAATATTTATTGATCATATATATTTGTACATACATAAATATAATAATATATTTATATATATACACATTTTATTATTATTTTATTTAAATTTTTAAGTTTCTTAATACCCAAATTAAATTCCCACATATTAAATCTACGATTTATCAATTAATCAGGTACCATACTCCAAAATCTTCCAATGTCACATAAATTTATTATTATTGTTATTATTATTATTATTATTATTATTATTTTATCTATTAACATTGAAAGTTCAATTTACAGAACTCTAATTCCAAAATGGGAGAATTCACAGTTAGCACATGAAACTTCTTTATGCGAGGATTAACCTATGGCAGTTTGTGGGTTCGAAGTCAATTTGGTTTGACTTTTATTTAGGAAAGTTCGTCCAAGGTATGGACACAATCATCATTTTCGGATTTGTTTCTTGCTTTTCAAAATACATTCAAACGAGGTAATTTTGAGATACAGATTCTTGCTATATTTATATTTCACCTTGAGTATCATCATTATAGGGTCTCACTTCGATTTGGATAGAGAAAGTCCTAGTAGAGCTCTCATCGAGTACTTTTCTGAATCTTATCGAACAGACCCTTCATTAAATATTTTAATAATAAATTTTTCTTTTAAATTCCTACACTTTATAGCTTATATCAAATATTAGAAAATTGGGATTCTCACAAGAACCATCTTTATTCCACCAATAGCCATGAATATTTTGCCTCAATTGTCGTGTTTTGGGTTGTCCACAAGAAGTTAGAGGGCTCCAAAACCTTCTAAATAAAGAAAAGCCATCATTAGTATTCCTATTTGAAACAAAGATGTGGAATGCTAAAGCCCAACATCTGAAGTTATTTTGAAGCTTTTCTTCAATTTTTTTGGCGGCATTGGTATGAGTGATGGTTTATTACTTCTATGGAATGATGATATTCAAGTTGATATACAAAGATTCTCTAGGAACCATATAAATGTAGTGGTGGAGGAAATGTTGGTAGGTTTGAAGTGGAGGTTTCTAGTTTTTATGGTGAACTAGAAACACAGATGCGATATAAAGGTTAGGAGTTGCTTCGAAGACTAAGTAGATTGAGCTTTCTTCCTTGGTTATGTGGAGGTGATTTCAACCAAATTTTGTTCTAGTGTGAAAAATATGGCAAGGTACAACGATGCAGTAATCAGATGATTTCTTCTCATGAGGTAGCCATTGTATTTGGACTGCATGACAGGGGGTATTTTGGGCCACAATATACATGATGGAATGGAAGGGATGGCATTACTACAATAAATTGTGGGACAAGTTCTTATGCAATGATGAGTGGTTTTCTTTGTTTCCCAGTCATCAAATCATTAGTCTCCTTACTACATTCTCTTATCACAACCAATACTACTCACAACTTAGCAATGTCTAAGTGGACGTGACTAAAGAAAATATTCGTTTCCAATTTGAAGAGATGTGGTTACAATCTCTAGATTGTGAAGAACAAGTTGCTATAACTTAGTCTTTTGGGACTACCTCTATTGGTAATGCTTTCCTTGGGATACTCAAACAAGCAAGGCAATAACTCTCTCAATGGAATAAGCACTCTTTTGGTCTTGTCTCCCAACAAGTTTCTTATCTTACCAAAGAGCTTCTACATTTATAATCATCTCCTGTCATAGGGCAAATAGTATCTAATGAAAAGAGCTTAAAAGGAAGTTGAATGAGATATTAGAAAGGGAAAAAAAAATATGGAGAGAAAATTTGAACGTATGTTGGCTATAGCATGAACATAGGAATTCAAAGTATTTTTATGCTAAGGCTACTGGACGGAGGAAAAATGCCATTAACAAGTTAAAAGATGATCAAGGTGTTTGGTATGAGGATGCTGACGCATAGGTCAAGTGGTAGTTGATTACTTTAAACATTTGTTTCAGTCTTCTTCTGATATGGCTCTAGATGATATTCCTAATACTGTTGAGGAAAAAGTCACCACAGACATGAATCAATCTCTTCTTCTCCTGTATACAGTTGATGAAGTTGAGAAAGTCTTATTTCATATGCAACCCAATAAAACCCTTGCGGCTAATGCTTTGCTTGTCATTTTATATCATGAATTTTAGCACCTAATCAAATTTGATGTTATTCATTACTATCTTGAATTTCTTAATGGCAACATATCCTTAACACCTATCAATTACACACATATAGTATTAATCGCCAAACTCAAAAGGCCAGAAACCATGTCTCAATTTCAACCCATAAGTTTGTGCAATGTACTATACAAACTAATTGCTAAAACTTTAGCAAACATACTAAAAATAGGTCTGCTTATGGTGATTTCTGACAATCAAAGTGCTTTTATTCTGGGTTGTATGATTACAAATAACTTTTCTAATAGCATATGAATTGCTGCACTCAATAAAAAAAATAAAAGAACCAGTTGCTATGCCTTTTGTGCTTTGAAGTTGGATATGTGTAAAGCACATGACAAGGTAGAATGGAATTTCTTTGATATACTAATGAGGAAGATGGGCTTTGCGGATTGATAAGAAGTAAGAATGCATTATGTTCAGTCTTTACAATTATTCTTTTAAGTATATTTTGTACTTGAATGAGCTTGAGTATATTTATATTATGTTTTAGCTGGCAAAAATAAGCTTTTGGAGTAATTTGAGCTAGAAATAGCAGTTTTGAGGTTTCTAACTAGTCAAGGGTAAAATGATAATTTCAACATTTTAACATGTTTGAATGAAGATGAAGCCTCATGAAAGTTGAAGAGGACTTCTTAAGCTTTTCAAAATGTATAAGATCACAAAAATCCAAGTTGATTAGATAGGTCAAACATTTGTGGAATATCAACTCAAAATGCTAACTACTAATCCTAAGAGTATTAGGATTCCTAATTAGCTATATAAGGACTATTTGTGCAAATAAGATTTGAAGAGTTTTTTTGGAGGTCAAATACAAGTAGAATAGCTCTATAAGAGTGGAATACTAAAAAAACTGCAATGCTTCTAGGAGTGGAGTCAAAGAGAGTTTAGTTAAAGTGGAATTTTTAAGCAAGAAGTTTACTTTAGAGAGCAAGTTTTGTAACTTTATTAGAGATTAACTTCTTCTTAATTTAGGTATGTAAAAGGCTTTTTTAAAGGCTAAAACAAGACTTAATCAATCATGCATGATTTTATATTGTTAAGGCATTCTTCCTCCCTTTTTATAAAGAAAACGTTTTCTCCTCTAATAATGTGCATGCTTGTCACTTTCAATATATTGAGTAACTAATTGTTTTTGTTCAATTATTAGGTATTCTAAATACTCTTGAATGAATGTTGTGAGATTGTTTGAGCTTAATATTGATAATTGATTATCTGAGACTTTCTGGAGCATATTTACATGATTATTGATTTAATTTGATAGGGTGCGTAATTATTTAGTTGAATTTAATAATCTACTACTAGATTAAAGCTTAAGTCTATAATTGCTTGATTTTTTTAAGCATTAGAGGATTGGGAGAATTAAAGTTTTAGTTAAATAAACCGAGCTTTTATGTTTATTATTTAATTTCAATCCATATCTTTCTAAATATTAATGCTGCTACAAATTATATCTAGAGAGCTTGTTCTAGGTAGTTTAGTAGCTAGGGATTAATTGAAGAACTTGTTCCAAGTAATGACTCAGTATGGAAAGATGGTATAACAAAGCTTGTTGTTATACTACGATTGAATATTTAATTGATAATATTACTCTTTAGTCGATGATCACTATTATATTTCAATTGAATATTTAATTGATAATATCAAAGATTTAATATTTAGTAAACTAGATTATTTAAATTAAAACCCCTTTTTAGTTGATTTTTATTAATAATTTATTTAAATTTTCTAAACTTGATTTTTATTAATAATTTAACTTCAATATTTGTGGGATTGATCTCTACTCCATTATCTACAAGTTAGTGGAAGAAGAGTAATTTATTTTTGGTGCATTTGGCACACATCAAACTTTGGCGCCATTATGGGGATTGATATTTTAATTGAGTTATTTATTTTAATTGTGGTTTCTTTTTGTCTTTATTTTTTAGGTTTGCATGTTAAACGAAGATCCTCGCCGAAGACTCTAAAGGATAAGGAACTTCGTGCATGCAAATAGAGAAACGGTTCCACAACCACAACCACCCCCTCTCTCTATCCACATTCAACCAAGATCACTTTCACCCCAATGCTTGAATTGTCAAGTGATTCAGAGGAAAAAGCAATGGTTGAAAATGAAAAAACAATGACTCTTAAGGAGTTGGAGGCTCCAACCATGAACCAATAACCCTTTTGCATTACTTTTCCTATAGATGCTCTATTTGAATTAAAATCTAGTATGATACATCTCTTACTATCTTTTCAGGGTCTTGCAGATGAAGATCCATGTAAGCATCTAAAGGAATTCCATGTAGTTTGCTCAAGAAGGAAACATATAGTGGTCACTGAAGAGCAAATTAAACTGAGAGCCTTTCCATTATCATTGACAGACTCAACCAAAGATTGGCTCTAATTGTCACGACCCGAAGACCGCGACTTTCACTTGATTCTTATACTTTTCTTAGTCTACAAATTTATGGACTAAATTTTTCTTTTTCATTTTAAGGTTTGTATTCGGTGTCAGTGTAGTTACTATACTATCTTGGTGACCTATAGTTATTCCATTTAAATATTTAACAACCACGGAAACGATTCTTAGTTACATCCCGACTTGTTAAACAGAATATGTACTGTGCTTCAATTTAAGTCTTACATGTAAACAAGTAATTTATAAGAAACATATACCTCAGAAGACTAGTACCAAGTCCATATACAGTCTCCGATGCCCACTGAGCAGCTCACATGGCAGATGTTAACTTCAATAATCTGAAAGAGATGAAATTTAGTGGGGTGAGCAAAACCACGGCTCAGTAAGATACTAATATAAATACAAGAGTAGGATTAAACTGTCTTAAACTGCAATGCTTAATACTTACAAGGATGCAATTACAGTTAATCCTTTCTCATCGATACATCTCATTATCACTTTTCATTTCATAATCATATTTCTGTATTCTATCATCTCTTATCAATTCTCATATCATCTCTTACCAATTCTCATATCATCTCTTATCAATTCTCGTATCATCTCTTATCAATTCTCGTATTGTAGATCATAATCACGGTGGTACCCAGTCATAATTCTCTTCGTGTATCTCTATATTTGTGTTTCATAACATATCATGACCTCATATAGATGAAATATCGTTACCACCGAGTCATGACATTCCTCATGGAATTCTCATATACTAAGCATATTGTCATATTAGGGTTTAATATGCAATTCATGTAATTTTTCTGTATAAACCGCGATCATTTCAAATCATATCATATATACTTTAGGACATGCTCAACATATGCATTTTCAAAAGTTTGCCTTTAAGGCATAATATAAACATATTCAATTTCAATTCATGTATTCGTTTTCGGAGCATGTCTAAAACATGTGCGGTTTTAAAACATTTTTCATATACTATAAATCATATTAGGTTTAGAGTTCATATCAAATCAATCTATACTCTAAACCGCATGTCGTTTCAAATTCGACACAAAATCGTATATAAATCATGTAAGTGTCGAAATCATTTATCATATACTTTTAAATCATCTACTGTAAATCATATCAGGTCTAGAATTCATATCAAATCAAACTATACTCTAGACCGCATATCATGCCATGTTCGACACAAAATCACATATAAATCATATAGTGTCGAATTCATATCTCATGGACTTTTAAAACATGTTTAAAACATGTACTGTTTCAAAACATATTTCATTTCAAATCTGTTTCATGTACAGTATAAATCATGTCAAGTCTAGAGTTCATATCAATAAAAATCATACTCTAGACTTCATATCATATTTGTGAGAGACTAGGCTAGATCCCTATCATTTCTCTATCAATAAAGACTTAAATCACTGTAGCTAGCAGTGAAAATCATATCGTCCCCTGGAAACCAACTAGGGCGCTATCTATGGCCATAGACCTCATCTCTCTCAGCCCCACTGATCAGGCGTGACTGAGACCTGTCCACGACTATTGTCGGACAAGCATATCTATCTGCCTAATGAGCAAAGCTCCAATTAGGCGGTTTCCACTATGCTTTATTGAATTTAATTCTTTTAGGGTGCCTACAGTCTCATAAAACATTTAAATCTATAGCTTTCTTTTCAATATCATGTAAGGCATAGGGTAAAATTCTGTATGAGACTTCATATATCAATATATATATATATATTACCATATACTTTCATTTCAAAACAAATCAATACTTTTCAGTATTCATATAAACATTATTAAAATGTTTCAAGTTGCAAGAAGGCATGTTTAAATGTGATGCTGTAAAACATTTCAGTATGCAACTTCGGTAATGTTTCCATCAAATACGCTAAAGCGATTCATTTAACTTTATCACCATCAATTATTCGATTTCAAGACTTTCTTTCTGTCAACCAATAAATCACTATACAATTCATTCACTATTCATCTAATTCAGTATTCAATTTGCTCAGTACTCAATTCATTTGGAAATCGAATCACTTGGTATTCAGACCATTCGGTATTCAATACCCTTTCTTGATCGTCATTGACTATTATAATCATTTATACACTTCATCATCAATATTAGGATCGCATCATTAGTATGAATCCTCTAAGTTTTGATAAGCATTTAAACATCAATTTCTAAAATAGTCATCAAGTTACCGAATTTATGCAAATAATAATATCATCCTTCAATATCTGTTCCAGAATCGACATCGAGGATAACAGAATCACAAAATCGATAGTCACTTATCAAATCCATTTATGATTTGATCTATTGATACATGTTTATCATTTTTGATTTGAGGTTCAATTTCATTTACTATCACAAAATCGTATCTAAATCCTCAAATCCATTTTCATGTGGCCTTTATGATTTTATCCGAACTTATGCAATTGTCGATCTTATCATTCAAGATCTATTCTAAGGTTATAAGCACAATCATCTTTTCACATATTTATCACTCATTTCTTTGAATCCATAATTGATCGGATTGTGTCGTAATTAAATCTCCATTTCAGTCTCTCGAATTTGTCCATATTATCACTTTCGAAATTATTTCAAAATCATGAAACCGGACTCGGTAAATTCTGGAAATCATTACTCCGTTAATAACTTCACAATCCAATCATTCGAAATTTCAACTGTGATCTTCTCTTCCAAGCTACATCATATAATTATCATCACTTTTATCCGTGATCCGTCTAATTAATAATTCCACCTCAATCTCAACTTGATACCATTTGTAATATTACAATTACTTGATTTATCGATTCTATAAGGTTTTAAACCATGTAATTCACCACATTATCGTTTTCAACGATCTATCTTCTCATCGATTTCAATATCAAACTCTTTCGGTAATACTATAAAATCCTTTCAATATTTATTTTCAATAATTATCTCCAAGATTCCATTTATGTGAGAAACTTAATCCTTTTCCTCAATTATTTTCCTAAAAATTTCGGCAGCATAACGGCTTAATTTTCCCTAACCTCCTGCAAGGGAAACATAATTTATACTTGCAGCCGTTGATTCTCACCAATTTTACCTCTTACTAAGACCCCCACCATCAGTTGTGGGTCCTCTTAGCATTTTTTTTTTTAGCAAATCTATTTAAATTGATGCATCATATAAAAATCATAATTCCATTTAAAGTCAATTAAATAAATGCATCATAAAAAATCATAATTCCCACATACAATATAAAGCTACTAATGCTTTATAAAAGTATCTTACCCATTCGCCAAGCTTGGCGCACTTTCTGATTTTCGAGCATTACCGAACTCCACCATTCGTCGCATTTCCGCTTTACTACAATTTCAATATCAATGCACTACATCAATATAACCATAATTTATTCAATAAATACCATCAATTTATTTTCTATATTTTCCTTACCACATTTTTTTTTCTTTCTTTTCCTTTCCTTCTTCTTCTTCTTTCTTCTTTTCTTTCTCCTTTTCTTTTCTTTTCTTCTTTCTTTTCTTTTTCTTTCCTTTTTCTTTTCTGTTCTGTTTTTTTTTTCTGGCCTGAACCGGTTCGGACCGGTTCAGGCCGGTTCTGGCCGGTTCACTTCTGCTGGCCGGTTCGGTCACCGGCGGCCACCCATTCCGACGGTTCGGCCACTCCACAGCTTGCCGAGGTTGCAGGGAGGCCGAATCTGGTCTCGGTTTTGCCCCATCACCGGCGACGGTGCCGGATCTGGGTCCGTGGGTTTCGCCCCTTTTCCTTCCTCTTTTCTCCTTCCTCCGCCGTTTCCTTCACCGCCGGTGGCCACCTTGTCCTTCGTGGGTCTTCCCCGGTGGCATTGGTGTTGATGGCGGTGCCCGGATTGGCCGGCACCGCCGTTCCACTTCCTCTTTTCCTTCTCGGGTTTTGCCTCCCTTTTTGCTTCTGTTTTTCCGTTTTCCTCTCTTTTCCGTTTCGTCGCCGGCCTCTCTTTCCCCTCCTCGGCCGGCGGCCACCTTCTCCTCTCTCCCCTTTTTCTTCTCTCGTCGGCCGGCCCTTTCCATTTTTCTCTTCTCTGCTTTTCAACAGAGAAGAGAATAAGGGAATCGGGTTTATCCCGATTCCCGTGTTTTTTTTTTTTAAATTATATAAATATATTTACAAATTTAAATATATTTATATAAATACTTATATATCATACAAATCATTTGTGTATATATATACTTTAATTTAATTTACTATATATATTTCATATATTTTATATTTATATATGTAAATACATATTTCATATAAAAATATATATACATATACATACACACTTTATTTTAAAATATTATACATATATATATTTTATATATGTATATCATATATATACGTAAATGTATAATAAAATACATACGTATTCATTTTATGGTATCAAAGAGTATTTTCAACGTACGATATGTGCATATATTTCATATATATATGAATATATATATATTTATTTAAAAATATATTTATATAATAACCTTATATAAATATATAAAATTACATATTTTTATTTCTTATTAAGTTTTGGATTTCTAAATATCCAAAATTATTTTCTTCACCTTCATTCTTATTTAATTTGGATTTCCATTTATCCAAATTAAATTTCCTCCTTCATTTCTTATTTCAAAATTTAATTTTCCTTTTTATTTCTTATTTAATTTGGATTTCACTTTGTCCAAATTAAATTTTTTCGGATACCTTATATTTATTTAGAAAATTCTTGGTCTTCACACTAATACTTACCCTCGAGGACCAACACCACATGGGAAGAGAAGAAGAAGCTTTTTTTAAGAGATACTTTCTGCTTTAATGGCTATTAAAATTCGCAAAGAAATTTGTGGAATTAGACAATATAATAGAGAATCATTATATGAGTATTGGGAACGATTTAAAAGGCTTTGTGCTAGTTTCTCACACCACTAAATTCATGAGCAACTTCTAATCCAATACTTTTATGAACGACTTTTGCCTAAAGATAGAAGCATGATAGATGCAGCAAGTAGAGGAGCATGGGCAGACAAGACTCCTTAAGATGCCAAAAACTTAATAGCAAGCATGGCTACAAACTCCCAACAGTTTTGCACTAGGCGTGATCCACCACCAAAGTAAGAACATAAGATAAATACATCTTCTATTGAAAAACAACTTATTGATTTAACCTCTTTTACGCATTAAATGGTTATAGGTAGCATGCAACAAGCAACGGCTTGTGGTATTTTGCTCCAACATATGACACTCCACTGACATGTGACCAACACTCCAAGAGGACACCATGGAGTAGGCTAACACAATAGGAGGATTTCCTAGATAGCCAAAGCGCAAGTATGATCCTTACTTCAACACTTACAACCAAGGACGTAGGGATTATCCCAATCTTTAATATGGAAATCGAAAAACTCTTTATATACCACCTCATAATCGACCAAGCAACTTCCAACAGGCTAATACTCTATTTTAAGAAAGGCCCCAAGCTCCAAATCAAAATCAAGGTTGTCTTTTAGAGAAAATGTTAAAAATCATGCTTGTAATTGGTTACAATTTCAACAGGAAACCAAGAACCAAGATAAGCATCAAGAATTTGGAAAATCAAGTGAGTCAATTGGCTACCTCTGTGAATAGAATTAAGGCTCAAAATTCAAGAAAGTTCCCCTCCCAAACCATAGTCAATCCAAGGAAGAATGTGAGTGCCATAACTTTGAAAAATGGGAAGGAAGTGGAAACACCTACTAAGGAACCTCCAAAGGCAGTAGCTGAAACTACTTGAGGAGCAAGAAGTGGAAACTGAAAAGAAGACACCTCTACCCAGGGTAAGTGAAAAATATATTCCCTTTATTATTGGTACTTACACTCCTCCTTTTCGTAGTCAGTTTGCCAAAGCTAAGAAGGAAGAATAAGAAAAGGAAATTTTGGAGACGTTTAGAAAAGTGAAAGTCAATATTCTTTCATTAGATTCTATTAAGCAAGTACCCTAATATGCTAAGTTTCTGAAAAAGTTGTAGACTTCCAAGAAGAAATTGAAAGGTAATTAAAAGGTAAGTGAGGGGGAGAATGTTTCAATAATCATTAAACGAAAAATTCTCCATATGTGTGGAGATCCTGGTATGTTCACTATTCCTTGCAAAATAGGTTACATCAAAATTGAAAAAAATCATGATAGATTTAGGAGGTTCAATTAATGTTATGCCACGTTCTATTTATGCTTCTTTAAATCTTAGACCTTTAGAAGAAATTGGTGTGATTTTACAACTTGCTAATAGATTTAATACCTATCTGAAAGGAATATTAGATGATGTTAGTGTGCAAGTTAATGAATTAGTCTTCCCTGTAGATTTCTATGTTCTTGATATGACAGATGACAGTTCCCCTAATGCAGCACCAATTTCATTAGGGAAACCATTCTTGAAGATGTCTAAAGCAAAGATAGATGCTCATAATAAAACACTCACCATGGAATTTGATGGTGAAATTGTTCAATTTAATATTTTTGAAGAAGTAACTATGAACTAGAGTCTTGAGAATGAAGTATCTAAGAAATCAAAAAGGAAATTGGCATTTGGGATTGTATGATTTAGATGAGATGGAGTTGGGCAAATAACGTTAAACAATTGTGCTACTTGGGAGGGAACCCAAGGATGGCAAGAGTATCATGAAATCATGGGAGAATTTCTTTTCCTTTTTCTTTTACTCTTGGTGTTTTTATTTTAGACTTGAGTCTATATTACCTCTCTTTGCATGATAGTCTTACTTTGAGGACAATGTAAGAGTTAAGTGTAAGGGGGAGTAAACGATTTTAGGTCTTAATATTGTGAGTGGTGTCAGTTTTGGTTCATGTTTGGTTTTGGTTAGTTAACAAGTTAGATGTCATTTTTTCAATATTAAGGTGTTATCATCTTTTTTAATAGATGTCGTTTTAGCCATTTTAATATTGTGTATATTGTTTTTATAGCTTTAACATTATAAAGGATGTCATTTTTAGGTAGTTATAATATTTGTATTAAAAAAATCGGTTTTTGAGTTAATATTAGGTGGAGAATGTTTTGGGTGTTTTGTAATATAAAGATGTTGAGTTTTAGGTGTTTTAGTATTGTAATACTAGAGATCATGATTTTTTTTTCTTTCTTTTGATAATTAATTTTAAACTTGACAAGGTTTTATGAGAGAGTTAAGAATATTTTGATTGTTATAATTTTAAACAACCAAATGTGATTGTTCATGTGATGTTTATGTTGTGATTTATCCATTGAAGTTAATCCTAAGTAGGGTTCAAGTAAACAAGACTCTTAAAAAAAATTAAAGGTTGAGAGTTTAAATGTTAGCTCCAATATTTTGAGTTACTTAGGGATCATTTGAGATCGTTTTCTATTTTCTGTTTTATGTTTTCTATTTTTGAAAATTTTGTTTTTGTTTTATTTTGTTTTGCTTTCAAATTCTGAAAACAAAAAACATATTTGGTTAGTATTGTTACGTATTGAAAACAAATATTTAAACTGACTTAAATATAATAATTCAATTTACAACATAAAATTTTAATAAATAAATAAAAATAATAATATATTTATTAAATAATATTTACATAATATTAAATAATATTATGATTAAATATAATATTAAATAAAATAATTAAATTAAAAGAATATTAAATAGCTTTTTAATATATTAATTTTTATTAGATAATAATTTAGATTACTAAAATTCTAAATTTATATATTAAATAATAATATGAATTAATAATTATAATTAATAATATTATTTAATTTAATTATAATAATACTAAGTTATTAAATAATATATTTAACTAATTAATTTATAATAAATTATATAGTTATTAAAATATATTTTATTTAACATAAATAATATTATATAATGTTAAGTATTCACTTATTTAATAATATTAAATTATTTAATAGTAGTAATGATATATTTTAAATTTAATTTAAAGAATATAATATCAAATAATAATATTGTTTAGTAAAATGATAATTAATTATATTAGATAATAGTACTTAGCAATAATATTAATTATTAACACATCAAAATTATAATAAATGATATTATTTAGAATATATAATATATTCTATAAATTATTGTACAAATTTAAAATAAATAATATTATAATATTGTAGTTTAATATAATTTATTTTTAATTGCTTTTTATGTTTTCAACTTTTATATATTAAATAAATATATTAATTTTAAAATATTTAATTATTAATTAAATAACATTTTTATATTAAATTTTAATATATTTTATTTAAAAAATTAATTAATTTTATTATATATTTTTTTATTATGAAAAATATTAATATTATATTAATATATAAACACTGTTCACTTACTTATGAACAGTACCAGAAATGAAAATATGTAAAAACTACAAACTTTGAATCATGTTAGTGAATAAATAAGAGACATAGAATAAGCTTGGTACTATGATTTCATTTTGTAATTAGCATTAATTCAAGAAATGAGAATGAAGTTGCAAGTCTAACAAATTTAGTAATAGATAATCCTTGAAATAATTTAGAAATCTTATAAAGAGTTCAAGAATTTTATAAAAACAAAGAGATACATGTATTCCTCAATATATAAGTGTATTTGTTTTGATAAAACAAGGACACAAGTGTACGAAAGGTAATATAGTATACTGAATACTAAATAGTTAAAATAAAAATAAACAAGGATATATATATATATATATATATATATATATATATATATATATATATATATATACACTTAATATATATGTATACATGATGAGTGTTAAATATGCATATATATACTTAATATATATGTATACATGATGAGTGTTAAATATGCATATATATATATATATATATGTAAGTTTAAACAAAGGAGGGATATACATAAGTGTATATATATACACATACTTACACTAAGAATATACTAGACATAAAATCATATATATTATATGTATATGTGGATATATATATATATATATATGTATATATCAATTATAATTAAGATTTTAAATATAAATACATATACGTAATTGTTCTAAAGAATATGATAAAATAAATGGATACATATTTTATGTAATCAATAAAACAAATAAATATATATAAACATATTAATACATATATGAATATTAATCATGCAACTATAGTTATAATATATATATATATATATATATATTATAGATAATTAAAAAAAAGGGAATATAAAATAAAAATAAAAACAAAATTTAAATAAACTAAAATAATAGTTAGTGGAGTTTGATGGGACTTTCTCCCATCAAACTCCACTAGCAAATTCTCGACAGCCAAGAAAAACCAAAAGCTTCTTGAGGAAGCTTGGGAAAAAGACCAAAGAAAAGAAAAGAAAGTGTAAAGAAAAGTAAAGGCTCGGGTAGAACCGAGAAAGAAGGAAAGAGAGCTGTAGGCGAGAGGAAAGGAAAGGAAGAAAAAGAAAGAGCAGCCGAAGGAGAAAGGAAAGAGAAGAAAGAAAAGGAAGAAAAGAGAGCTGGAGCCGAGAAAAGAAGAGAAAGAAGTGAAAAGCGAGAGAGAGGGCTGAAGGCTGGGTGTTTCGGTGAAGAGAAGAAAGAAAATTTAAAGAGGATGGAAGGACTGTAGGAGTCTTCTTTCTTCTCTATCAAAGCAGCAGCTAATATTTGAAAGAGGGTTCAGACTTCTCTTGGCATTTTACACCTTCATCGACGCCAAGACCTCTGTTGGCTGAACAGGACAGGGCTGCAAGGTGTTCCTATTGTGGCGTACATAGCAGCTGGAAGCTGCTCTTTTGTCGACATTTTTGCAGCTTAAAAGGGCTACATTCTCTCAAATCTTCAAGGTTTGCAAACGGGATATTTTGGGTGTGAATGAATGGCTGAAACGTGACAGCAAACAGAAATTTCTAAAATGAGAATTACATTATTCGATTAATCTATGAAATTGCTTAAGTGGTACCATATAACCAATGTTAAGTGAAGTAGAGAAAATATTAAAGAAGAGGAAGATAAATATGCTAAAAATTGAGTCAAAAGAAAGGAATTAAGGTAGTACAATATTATTTGTTTTACTACATTAAGTGTATATATATATATATATATATATTAATTAAAAAATATATATATCATAAGAGTATTACGAAATTAGGAACGTGGTGAATAAATAAATTATATATGTATGCGTGTGATGTGTTGGGTCTAGGAAATGTTATGGTAGATGAGAATATTGTATAATTGCCTTAAGACCGATGTGTGTGTGTGTATATATATATATATATATATATATATATATATATATATATATATATATATATACACGCACACACGTACGTATATACTCATCTATATATGCATGATATTATTAACATAATGTGGGTACACACACACAAAGAAGAGGTGATAGAAATAGATATAAGAAATCCGTTAAAATATATATAGATAAATATGTATCTAGAAAAAATGAGGAAATATGTTATCTTATAAGATCAAGATATATATATATATATATATATATATATATTGTAAGTATATAAATATATACACCCACATGCAAATTAATATCATTAGCATGATAAATAGAATGTAAATGAATAAATTCTCAATGTATAAATGACTTCGATTTATTTTACTCTAAGATATATTATTGAGACGGATAGAGATATGAATATATATATATATATATATATGTGTGTGTGTGTGTGTGTGTGTGTGTGTGTGTAGGTATATACATATATCATGATAATCAATATGATAGTATGTCGATAAAATGATTTATATAAGAGTATAAATACACACACTTATACATAATGTATATTTGTACGGAGGAAGAAAAAGAGCTGAACATAGGTAAATAAATATATATATATATATATATATCTATAATATATATTGGAATATACATATGGATACAAACATAAAGATAGCTTTAGATTAATAATTACTCGAAATTAATAGTGTCTTTCTAAATTCCTTATTTTAAGTACGTAATTAAGCACTATGATATAAACTCATCGAAATATTAATGGATTATGTGTAGCGAAACGGATGGTGTAGAGGTTTGAGTATAGATTCGGAAACGTAAGGAGGATAATTACTAAGCCTCGAGGTAAGTGGGTTAAATAAGCCTTGCTAGTATCATCTCGTAAGAGATGAATAAATTCTCATTAAAATACTTAACTAAATTTACCTCAAGTTTGGCGGAATACTATGGGTAAGACTATAAGAGTAAGTACGATAAAATACAAATTGGACATAATGTGATCGTGAATAGTAGTTGTTTAGAAAGGAATCTTGCTTGTGACTTGCGTGTTATGTGTTATAGTTTGTTTGTGTTTGCTGAATGTATAAATTGTATAATCTTGGTGCTTGCATTTGAGGAATGCATATGAATTAATTAAGTCGCACCGAATGAGCATGTTAACACATTGTGATACTTTGAGAATGCATATGTGATTTGTGTGCAGTATATACAGCTCCCAATATTGAGTTCATGGACCTCAATTAGTACCTAGTCATGTTTGTCGAAAACTAGGAAAAAAGGGCAAACCGAGTAAAACTCGACCTTTTGTACCATGTGAGCCACCTCTAGAGAACTCAAAGGAACTAAGTGCTACACAGATTTTTCGGAATTGTGGGAGCCACCTCTAGAGTCCTTTGAGAGCTAAATGCTACATGAGTACCGATGAGCCATTAGAAAGTGTGTGTGCCATAGAGGCCAACCTGAGTGAAACTCGATTCTTTGTACCGTGTAAGCCAAATTCATGGTAGTGACTAGTAGATCATTGATGAGTATATATATCTATAATATATATCGAAAGTATCTCAAACAATTTCTGCAGCTAATCTGGGGAGTGGGAAAAATAAGGGGTGAGCTAACGTGCTTAGTAAGAGAATCGTATGTAAAGACTAATACTATGAAATCTATATGCTAAAAATATTAAATTTCTTATTACTTCACTAAGGCACCAAATCAGGAAGGATACTATAGTCGGTTAGGAAACCGAATGGAGTATGAGAGGTATTTTGAAATACCTTTCGTGTCCCGGCTCCTAGAAGCGACTATAGGGAGTAATAAATTGAATTTGATATTAAAAATATTATATGCTATCAAAAATTATTATAGCAAAATAATTTAATGGTTAAATGATGATTTCTTTCAACGAAAATATTTAGTTTAATAATAGTAAACACAGTACAGTAAACAGTTAAGTAAACGATAAATAACCAATTTATAAACAATAATTGAAAACACTACCGTAAACAATTTTGCAATATGACTCAGTTCACTATCAATAAGCAGTTCTTTTATAAACAGCACGGTAAATAGTCCAGTTACCAGTAAGCTGTTTAGTAACAGTAAACAGTTCAATAAACAGTAATAGTAAGTGGAAACTAGGCAACATGCAAATATATCATGCTATAATAAGATCCTGAAGAGGGAATAATAGTAAACATGTGAGACATATGACCATAGTCTATAGAGGACATAGTGTATACTTGCCAGGTGCCACTAGTGGAGGCTGAAGACTTGGTAGGTCTATCAGCATAAAAACAGTAATAATAGTAACAGTACACGTGACACATGAGCATGATACGAGGCTTAACAGTCTCAAAACAGTATATAAATAGTAGAAACAACATTTATAAAACCACTTTCTCTGAAATTATCTTTAGTCAGTCCATAAATAAATGTATTTCTTATATATTTAGGTTTTATGAATAAAAATTCATAAAATATTCATGCTTTAGTATTATTAACTAAAAATGCTCTATTTATCTGTAAAACAATAAATAACATATGCTGGTACTTTCACGTAATTAAAATTCATTAGCAAGAATATTTAAATAATGTTTTTCGGTAAAAATAAAATAATGCAATTTAATCAAATTTCTTGGAAATCATTTGAAATTATATTTAATTCTACCACTAAAATTATTAAAATAGTATTTATTAAAATTTTCTATAAGTTTCGACAAAAAAAC
Organism: Heritiera fomes; assembly: GCA_032173925.1. Lineage (NCBI taxonomy): Eukaryota > Viridiplantae > Streptophyta > Magnoliopsida > Malvales > Malvaceae > Heritiera > Heritiera fomes. Next base: position 14,717,671 of record JAPDPM010000015.1, read on the forward strand.
AACTGTTTCTAACCTAACCTTCCTGCACGGAAAAGATAGTTAATAAACCAGCCAGTATCCATAAATTCACGAATTTCAACGTAAATAACTTCCAAAACACTTCATAAAACTTATTTAAGGGAAACCATGCATTCATAGTATCTCTACACATCACACACTCATCCCTTACCTGACTAACTTCGACAAATTCACCGATAGCACCACATGTAATTTAATTCTCCCAGGCTGCAAAACATTTCACCAATAATATTTATTAATCTCAATTTAATTTTTAAACTATTTTCCTTCAATAATTGTAGCCTCATTTTATACTGAAAATATTAAATCAGTATAAATTCTACTGTGCTAATACACAACGTCAACGTTTTAAGTCCAATTTTAAATCCAACTGCATCGATAGATTCCTCATAATTTTATAGTATTATGGCTTCGTAAATTCATCAAAATACAGCATAATTCCACCTCCCCTTAGCTTGGCCGAAACTCCCTTTAAGCCAAATTCATGGTTTTCCAACATTTTAACTATTAATTCAAGCGTATTCATCATCTTTCTTCTACCTAGCCTTACATTCATGCATCAAAACACAAGCTTCCATGGTTCTCCATTAATGGCCGAATGCCTTTGAGATTGCTTGGGCATGATATAGTTCAAATTAATCAAAACTAACACTAAAATCATGCTTAGCACATGTAAATCCATCATTATTTACCATTAAAACTTAGAGGAAATAAAAGCACAATAATTCCTTACCTTGTCTGAATATGGAGGAGTGTCAAAGGCCTTGATTTTATTTATTTCACAATGAGATATTGGTATGGTTGTGTAGAGGATTGAATTTTAGGTGGGGTTGTAGAAGGAATTTTGATGAATTAGCTTAGTTTTAATAGTGATTTTTGGAGATTTTTATTTTTCACTTAAGTTGGCTATGGTGGCATGAAAGAAAGGAGGAAGAAGCATGAATAGTTGCTGACCAAGGCTGATGGGAGAGATTTAGAGTCTTCTAGAATAGGAAAAAATTACCAAAGTGCCATTGGTTATGAGATTTTTTGACAAAATACCCTTAAGCTTTCGTAATTTTTATAACTATGTAATTACACTCCAAAAATTCAAATTCCATCACCAAAAAAAATTATTTAACATATTAATAAAGATGGTTTGGTTCGGGTTTGACTTACCGTAAAGTGAAATTATGAAAATACTCTTATTAGGCCACCAATCGCGTAAATTTTTTATTTAACCACTGATTCGATCTGTCTGTTGACATAGCCTAGGACTTATTTTCATGTAGAATATCATGCTATATTTACTTGGTCCAAATTCATTTTAGTTTGACCACAATTAACAAAAATGCCATTGGGTTATGTCTTTAATTGTCATTTTCTAAATTGTTGGCACGCTTCTCAAAATAATCCAAATAAAATATTTTAGACTCGAAATTCTTATCTTAGGCTTATCGTACCCTTCGAACATTGTTTGGACAGTTTCACGTCCATCCGAGCATTGTAGGGCTAGTAGGGCCCACGTCATTGTTTCACTTGTAACTTGCAAAATACTCAAGAATTGCACAGTGATTAAATGTTTGACACATGTACAGTGATTGAATACGTGGCTCTCACACATATACTAAATGCAATCTTGATTCCTACGAAAGTGAGTTAGGATTTAGGATTTAGATGGTTAAATAGTTTGGTTTTGCTCAATGACTAGCAAAAACTAAGTGCGGAGGAATTTGATAAGAAGCAAGAATGCATTATGTTTAGCCTTTATAATTATTCTTCTAAGTATATTTTGTGCCTAAATGAGCTTGCTAATGTTTATTTTATGTTTTAGGTGGCAAAAATAAGCTTTTAGAGTAATTTGAGCTAGGAATAGTAGTTTTGAAATTTTTTAACTAGTTAGGGGTAAAGTGGTAATTTCACTATTTTAACGTGTTTGGATGAAGATGAAATCTCCATGAAAGTTGAAGAGGACTTCTTAAAATTTTCAAAATGTACAAGATCACAAAAATCCAAGTTGATTTGATGTGTTAAATGTTTGTGGAAAGCCAACTCAAAATTCTAATTACTAATCCAAGTGGGATTATGATTCCTAATTAGCTATATAAGGACTACATGTGCAAATCAGATTTGAATTGGATATCAAATACAGGTAGAAGAGCTCTATAAGAGGTGGAATACTACAAAATGTTAGGGCTTGGGAGTGCCTGGACTAGCAAGGGATTTGCCACCCCAGTACCGTTGACTCACATGTACTGTCCTTTTTAGGTCAACCACCCCACAAGTTTTTATTGGGGAATAACACCCCAATTCGAGTTTGGAGGGATTTGAACACTTGACCTTTAGCAAGTGTCAAACACCTCCTCACTAGCCAATCCAGGCACTCCCAAGCGTTGATGCAAAAACACTTAAATACTTTTAGGAGTGGCAGCAAAAAGAGTTTTACCAAAGTGAAATTCTAAAGCAAGAAGTTTACTTGGAGTGCAACTCTTGTAGCTTTACTAGAAATTAACTTCTTGTTAATTTAGGAATGTAAATGGCATATTTAAAGGCTGAGACAAGACGCAATCAATCATGCATGATTTTATATTGTTAACGCATTCTTCCTCCCTTTTTATAAAGAAAACGTTTTCTCCTTTAATATTGTGCATGCTTGTCATTTTCAATATTATGAGTAACTAATTATTTTTTTTTGGTTATTAGATATTTTAAATACTCTTGGATGAATGTTGTGAGATAGGTTTGAGCTTAATATTGATTATTGATTAAGTGTCTAAGATTCTCATAGCACATTTACATGATTATTAATTTAATTTGATAGGGTCAGAAACTATTTAGTTGAATTTAATAATCTATTGTTAGATTAAAACTTAAGTTCATAATTGCTTGATGTTTTTAATCATTAGAGTTTTAGGAAAATTAAAGTTTAAGTTAAATAAAATGAACTCATGCATATATTGCTTAATTTTAATCCATATCTTTCTAAATATTGTGCTACTACAAATTATATCTTGAGAGCTTATTCTAGGTAGTTTAGTAGTTAATGATTAATTGAAAAGCTTGCTTCAATTAACGACTAGCGAGGAAAGATAATATAGCAGAGCTTATTTTTACACTATGATTGAGTATTTAATTGATAATGTTGATCTTTAGTTGATGATCAATGTTATATTCCAAAAGTGGATAGATGTGCAGTAATTGAAGCTTTTTAATATTTGTAAAACTGATTTTTATATTTGCTTTTATTTAGTATTTAATAAATTAGATTAATTAAATTAAAATCCCTTTTTTAATTTAATTTATGAACTTGATTTTTATAAATAAATTAACTAACTTTAATCTCTGTGGGACTAACCTTTACTCCATTATCTATAAGTTAGTGGAAGAAAAGTAATTTATTTTTGGTGCATTCGGCATGCATCACAGATAAAGAGGTGAGCAAATTACACACTGTGTGATTTTAGTATCTTTTTCTATAACAATGGATGGCGGGTAGTATGGTTATTTTCATCCCAGTTGGGCTTTAGACAAGAAGACCCATTATCTCTATTGTCATAACGTATTAAATTTCGAGAAACCTAATAGTTAGACACAAAACTACGGAGTCGCCACCAACCATTCTAACTTAGGTGTGATTGGCCACCTATTCAAACTAAGGATAAGGCTTGGTCTACATTAAGAGTTCTAAGTTCGAGAGTACGGTTACGTGTGAGGAAGGATTAGCACCCTCACAACGCCCATCCTAAAATGGTACCACATACTCTAAGGTTATCTTAATTTTGCCTTTTACTTTAATTTCGATATAATTAAATATTGAAAAATCTTTTAAGTCTCCTCCATCAAGCTGGTTGGATAACCTAAAAGTTTTTCTCACCTCAAGAGTATTCAAGTAGGACCGATCGCCTTTCTTGAAGAGGTTTCGTCGTCGGATTGATTAAATATTTTATGCAAACCCTATTTTGACTCCTATCCAATTCTATTTATTATTTTATCTTATTTTATTCTATTGTTATTATTTTGTTATATAAATTATTATTTCATATATTTTTATATCTTTAAATAAACATGAATTATTTGATATTGAAGATTTTCTTAAAGACCTTCCATCAAGCTGGTAAGACCTTAAAGAAACTTTCTCACCTTAGGAATTTTTAAAGAAACTACTCAAACACAATTCCTTTTTAATTCCATCCTCGGAATGATCCACATTTATTAAAATATTTAATTTAATTTCTTTTTATTTTAATTCTTTTCTAATTTTAATTCTAATTTATTAATTTGATTTTTATTCTTTATTATATTGAACCTAATTTTAATTTACTACTTTTAATCTAATTTAATTTTTGTTTTTATAATTTAATTTATTAAATCTTGGAAATGTCCTTTAAGTCTTCCATCAAGCTGGCAAGACTTAAAAGAATCCTCCTCACCTCAAGACATCTAAATGTACTACTCAAGCACAATCCCTTTAGAATTCCGTCGTCGGAACATTCGTAGTTGTATTATTTTGCAATTAATTTTAATTAATTCTTATTTCAATTTTTAATAAATTCGAGTTTTAAATATAGAAAATAATTTTTTAAATCTTCCATCAAGCTGGTAAGACTTAAAAAGAATCTCCTCACCTTAAGATTTCTAAAAGTACTACTCAAGCGCAGTACCTTTAAAATTCCATCATCGGAAAGTTAAATTTATTCATATTAAAATTTTATAGTCGTTTCACTTATAAAATTAATTTTGATTTATGATTTGGTTTTGATCTTATAAATCTATTTTGTCTTATTAATAATCACAAACCTTATATATTTTGAATTATTAGCTCGTAATTAAGCTCTTCTTAAATATCACAATTGCAATTAATTGAGCAAACAAAAAGCGTTCCATATCACACACACAAGCAAATCACCAACAATCAAATATTTATTAGTCAAGTAAGACAAAATCATTTATTAGCTAGGTAAACATGGCACAATTTAAAACCTTTTGTGCAAATACTGTGAGTGGTTAATGGCAAATAACCAAGTAACTTAAACATGCACCACACGTTATTTCCACTGAGCCAAGTAAAATAATCATTTAATAATCAAGTTAAAAGCAAATTAAGAGAAGGCACAAAAAGCTAACCTGCAACGTAGAGAAATGGCATGCGGCGAGGAGCAGGAGGCAACCAAAACGGGATCAGAATGCAGCCGCTAGACTCGAAGTGGAATAGAGAGGATGCAACAAGTCTGAGTGTGGAGGTGGCACACCTGCAGAAGATGATGATGCTCGGCGGTCACGGCAAGCAGGGGACACGGGCAGTGCAGGGAAAGTGCAGCAAGGTTGGGCGATGCAGAGGTTGGTTTCATGTGGTGACGATGATGGTGGAAGATACAGTTTTGGGCAATGGCGTGGTTCGGTTTAAAGAATGGTAGGGATGCAAGGTGATGATGCCTCGGGAAAAGAGCTTCTCGTGTTTTCCTTTTTATTCTTTACTATGCTTTCTTTTTCTTTCACGTAAAAGGACATTGCAGCAACGACAATGACATGGAGTTAGGCAGTAGACTTGAAGCAGCAGCAAGACCACGACACATCAGAAGCAATAGCATAGCGAGGAACGAGGCAGCAGCAGTGTAGAGCGACGATGCATGGAAGAACTGTCAACAGTCCGCAACAATAGGCAGCAAGGTAGTCGCAGCAAGGAGGGAAACAGTTGAATGGTGGTTGCAGGGGAGATGGGTTCGCAGTAGAAGGGCAGCAGCGGATGACAGCAGCGGATGACAGCTTCGGTGACTAAGAGCAGTAGAAAATGTTTTTAGGGTTTTTCTTTTCCTCCCTTTAACCGTAGCAGTGTGTAGGCTTTTAAAGCCATTCCATGTCCATTAATTTAGATCCTAGGATTATTGCTATAGTTATGGGATTATTGTTTTTTTTTTGTTTGACTTTAACAGATCTTTTTTTTATTTTATTTCCTGATGTATTTATTGATTTAATTGCTGATTATTCTCTTTTTTTAGGCAACAAATTTCTTTTATTTTTGGCAACAATATCAACTTTAATCAACTCTTGAAGGTGTGAATTTTGCATGTGCTTCACATGAGATTTTCAAATTTGAAATTTTTTAATTTTAGAGTTTGCATGGGATGCATGGGGTTCCAACTTAAGATTTGACCAAAATTGATTTGTTTCTTTTTATCATTTTCTGATTTTTTTGATTTTTTTTAATTTAGAGAAATTGTTCGGACAAAATTAGGTGTCTACAGTTGCCCCTCTTTGCACTTTGCTGTGAAACAGTAATGGTGCAAAGACATAGACAACCATTTTGTCCGAATACAAGACCTATCAATGAATTCTTTGTAAAATATGATATTTTCTAGCCTTCTCTCACATAAGGCTAAGGATAAATGTCAAATGAAATTTCCTAATCTTCTTCTCTCATAAAGATTGACGAATGAATGCAAAATGAAGTTTCCTAGCCTCTTCTATCATAAGACTAAGGAAATGAATGCAAAATGGAATTTTCTAGTCTTTTCTATCATAAGACTAAAGAATGAAATTTCTTAATCATAAGATTAAGGAATGCAAAAACATGAATTTTCCTAGTCTTTCCTATCATAAGGCTAAGGAAATGAATGTAGAATGAGATTTCCTAATCTTTTCTATCACAAGATTAAGGAATGCAAAGTGAAATTCCTAGTTTCTCCTATCATAAGACTAAGGAATGCAAGATGAAGTTTTCCTACTCTCTCCTATCGTGAGACTAAGCAATGCAAGATGAAGTTTTCTTAGTCTCTCCTATCATGAGACTAAGGAATGCAAAACATGAAATTTCCTAATTTTTTCTATCATAAGACTAAGGAAATGAGTGTAGAATGAGATTTCCTAATCTTTTCTATCACAAGATTAAGGAATGAGAAGTGAAATTCCTAGTCTCTCCTATCATAAGACTAAGGAATGCAAGATGAAGTTTTCCTAATCTTCTCTATCACAAGATTAAGGAATGCAAAAATGAAATTCCTAGTCTCTTCTATCATAAGACTAAGGAATGCAAGATGATCATGAAATAAAAACTCCTCTCAACAAAGGCAATGAGACTTTGAAAACACAGAGCTCCTCTCAACAGAGGCTTTAAAACTTCTAAAACATAAAGAACTCCTCTCACCAGAGGCAATGAGACTTTGAAAACACAGAGCTCCTCTCAACAGAGGCTTTGAAACTTCTAAAACATAAAGAACTCCTCTCAACAGAGGCAATGAGACTTTGAAAATAAAGGGCTCCTCTCAACAGAGGCATTGAGACTTTGACAATAAAGAGCTCCTCTCAACAGAGGCAGTGGAACTTTTGAAAAATAAAGCTCCTCTCAACAGAGGCAATGAGACTTTTGAAAATAACGAGCTCCTCTTAACAGAGGCAGTGAAACTTTTGAAAAATAAAGCTCCTCTCAACAGAGGCAATGAGACTTTTGAAAATAACGAGCTCCTCTCAACAGAGGCAATGAGACTTTTGAAAAATAATGCTCCTCTCAACAGAGGTAATGAGACTTTTGAAAAATAAAGCTCATCTCATCAGAGGCAATGAGACTTTTGAAAATTACGAGCTCCTCTCAACAGAGGCATTGAGACTTTTGAAAATAAGGAGCTCCTCTCAACAGAGGCATTGAGACTTTGAAAATAAAAATTTCATTTAAGAATGCCAGTTAACATGGGTTTGACTGGGCTTAACTTTCATTTTAATGCCAACATTATTGGGCTTCATCCTCCTCTAAGATGTTAGCTAAACTGACTTTACTCTTATCCAAGGCTTTTCAAAAATTTTTTTCTCATCATCTTCTCATACCTCATTATTTTTTCAAATTACCATCTCTTACATTTTCATCCTATCCATTATATTCTTACACTTTCTTTTTTCTTCAAAATTTTCATCGTTCAGAACTTCTTATCCTAATGTCTTAACAAATAGTTTAATGTCAAAATGCAATAATGAAATGTCATGCATGTCATGAATATAATGAATGCCTTGGATACCACGGATGCTATGAATGTTATGCACATGTTAATGTCATGCCCCCTGAATTATTCCATGAATGTATGTAAATGCAATCTCAATTGTGGTAACAAGATTCTCAAGCTCATCTCATTTTCCTCAAGTTCCACATATCTGCTGGATTCTTCTCATTCAAATCTCTGTTCTTTACTTCTCATCCCATCTTCTATTAAGTCTTGGTCCAATTATGCCCAAAGACTAGCCATCATGTTTTCAGATTTATATATTCATTATTCACTTTTGTTTCTTTCTCTCTCTTAGTAATGCAAGATTTCTCAAAAGAATATTTTTTTTTCAAAAATTTACCTGAAAAAAGGTTATCAAAATTTATTTATTTTCCTTCCAATTTGACCACCAATGTAATGCGCTCATACATCTCCTTAATTTATTATAGAGGTGGAATAAATGATCATGATATATATAGATATTCATTCTTAGAAAAAGAGCATGAAATCAAGAAAAGCCAATGGGACAGTCTGCTTGGAATAAGGTTTTTAGTATCCATTTAATGAACATTTTGACAATTTCAATCAAGTCAATCTAGAATTCTTTTCCAAAAGCCCACTCTTATTGATATGCTCTTTCATGTAGTGTCTGCCGATCTTACCCTCGATATCACTATAGGGGATGTTAACCTTTTTCGACACATTTTCTTTTCAAAAGTTTCGACAGACATCAGGCCAACCTTGCTCTGATACCATTAAATCTGTCACAGCTCCCACATTTTTTTTGTTTTTCCACACATCTTATACGGTTGGGCTGTCTATGATACTTTACTTTTCATTTTCATTTAAACTATTTTATATTAAAATTATAATGTCGTTTACATCCCCTATTTTAATTCACAATAAAGTAGTATTGTAGACAAGTCTAAATACAGAAAATAAATGATTGTACCTCATATTTCAGTCAAGCTGTCACATTTTCCTCAAATGTCAGCCCAAAATCCTCATATGTCAGATCTCACAATCACTGAAAATCTGAAATGTTTAAAAGTAGGGGAGTGAGCAAACCACGGCTCAGTAAGATAATTGTATGCAAATTTTGATATCACGAAGACTATATGCAGTAAAACCTTTTAGTTTACTATCGGTATGCTGGGCACACTATAAGGAAATGATACTATAGTCGGCCAGGAAATCCATATAGAGTAAGAAAGGTATTTTGAAATACTTGTCATGTCCCGGAAACCCAAAGCGACTATAGGGAGTAGAAATTTATTTTTTTAATATAAAACTTAATTCAATTTACTGCATATAAATATATCATCCACTTGAGTAAAACACTTTATCAAACCATTAATTTAATATTTGAAAATCTCAAGGTTTCCACTACTGAAATCATCACTTATACACGTGTAACAGTAAAATAACTGTTTAATTATAATAACAGTTTAGAAATGAAACACTTCAGAAAATCATCATAGTTTTATGAAAAAATCATTAAAATCGATAATAACACGTGAAATCATAATAGAGACCAGACAATACCCAAATAATATCATGCTATCAGTCCTGTAGGGAATAATAGGGTACACGTGAGATCCCTGTAGGGATAGTATAATAAACACATGAGATCTATGGCCATAGTCTATAGGTGTCCTCGGTCGTACACTGATCAAGTGTCAACCAGGACGCTGAAGACAGGATTAGTGTCAACAGCTTCACACATGAAACACGTGACACGTGAGCATGATACAGGGCCTATCAGTCTCAAAACAGTATATAAGAAATCTCATTACCTTTATGGAATTTAGTAAGATCAATTATGTTTTCCAGAGAATCCATAAAGGTATAAATCATAATATTTTGTACGGTGAAAAACAGTTTATAAGATAATCACACAGTAGTAATAAAATTTCATAACTGTTCTTTTTCACCGTAGAATACATACACACATGTTTCCATACTTTCTTTCTAAAACTTGAAATTTAAAGTTGTTGGAAATCAATTCCAATATTTTCATACTTAATGGAAAAATAAAAATATTTATTTTCCAAAATTAACAATAATTCCACCAACACATTTTTTACTATAAAACACGTGCAAAGACATTTTAGTCTCAAAACAATAGTTATACAGTGATAAAGCCTTTATGGAAACCATTACACGTGATAAAATTTATTTAATCCATAAAGGAAAATCATAATAAAGTAGTGAATATAATACTGAAAATTATTTATAAAATATTCACTATTCACCATTTCACTTCACCAATCACACATTTCCCTATAAAACAAGTGGAATGAATTTTCGGTAGTTTAATCTTTACCAAAATCGATATCATGAATATTTAATAAATACTTTTCGGTAAATTCACCGTTTATGAAAATTAATTAATTTATCACTTTTGAGGCTAGAAAAATACCAATAATGCACTCAAATATTTAATAATATTTTTGGAAATATCTTTAGTAAATTTCGGCAGCATAACGACTGCCAGAGTCCTAGCCTCCCTACATTTTCAAACACAGTCTCAACAGCTAGAAACCACAATTTCGTAGCATTTCAAGGCAATTCAATATCCAATAAATCTTATAAAATTCATAGCATAAAAACTATGCATTCAGATATCCGTACAAATTCACACACGCATCCCTTACCTGTTCCGGGTCGGCGACTTCTTCGCTACCGTCGCGCCTGTATTCCACCTTTCCTGATTTAATCATCTCGATGACCGAGTATGATTCTACAAGTCAAATTTCCACATTTTAGACTCGTATAAAATGAATTTATGAAAAATCATAATTATTCAATAAATAATAATAAAATTATTATTATTTTTCCTACCATTTTTGTTCTTCTTCTTCTTTTTCCTTTTCTTTTTCTTCCTTCTCTTTCTTCCTTTTTCTTTTTCTTTTTCTTTTTCCCTTTTCTGATCTGAACCGGTTCAGACCGGTTCAACCCCATATGGCCGGTTCCCCGCAGATTCAGGCCTCCCACAGCTGGTCGAGGTGGCGGCAAAGCTGGATCTGGCCTCCGTTCTTCCCCATCGTTGGCGACGGCGGTAGATCTGGTTGTGGAAGGTTCGGCCTCTTCCTCCCTTCTTTCCTCATTCCTTTTCCGTTTTCCTCTTCATCGCCGGTCACCTTTCCTCTCCCCTTACCCTCGTCGATGTCGAGGTGGGTGTGGCGGTGCCTGGATCGGTCGGCACCGCCGTTTCTCTCTTTCCTTTCCTTTTTCTTTTTCCTCTCGGTTCCACTTCGTTCCTTCTCCTTTCCCGTCGTCGGACGCCTTCTCTTCCTCTCCTCGGCCCGCCGACAACGTCCTCTTCCTCTCTTCCTTTCCTTTTCCTTTCTCTCGGCCGGCTGACGGGGTCGGCTTCTGCAGAGTTCCTCTCCTTTGTTTGTAACAGAGGAGAATGAAACGGCGTTGGGGGGTTTCTCCCGATTCCGTTTCTGTTTTCTTTTTTTTATTTATTTATTTTTATATAATATATATAATTATATTTATATAATTATATATATAATTTCTATATTAGATATATATATTAATTTATATTTCATATAAACCATATATATGTACATTTAAATTCAATTACTATATATATATTTCATATATATTTATTTATATACAAAAATGTATAATAATATACATATGTATTTATTTAATATAAAATAGTATATATCATTTTATAATATATACTATATTTCATATATATATATATTTATATAAAACATTTAAAATTATATTTATATAATCAAATCATATTAATATACACATATTTTTATTTCCAAATTTTCGGATTTCTTTATATCCAAAATATTTATACTCATTTTCCTTTCTTATTTAATTTCGATTTTCATCTATCCAAATTAAATTTTCGGATAATTAAGGTTAATTTCAAAAATTCGCGGTTATCACAGGTATAGTACCTCAAAATTAGTAGGTACCCTACCCGTTGCCATCTCTACTTGTTACATAGCCATTAGTTTATAATTAAGCAAATAAGCAAATAAGAATAATCACATTTTTCCGTTTGAATTTGTATACCTTCTAAGAAAAAATGGGCATTAAAGTATTTGGATATGGGTTTTTCTTGAAAACTATGAGTCTGGACTTTTATTATGGTCTAGGTTATAATAAGCTGGTTTGGGGCTTCAATTCTAAACCAATCAAATTTAGGTTCTTTTTTAATTATTACTATTACATTTACTCATTCCCTTGTTGTTATTTAAATATTTTGGTCTTGAATGATTATTTTAAAAAATAATAAATAGATAAAACAAAATAATAAATCAATAAATAATGAAAAGAAAGGTAGCAGCAAATTTGACTAAATCCATAAAAATCTAGGTTTGAAAATTTTGGAACATATTTGAAAATTTCTTTTATAAAAATTGATCAAAACAATTTAAAAGAAATAAGTAGAAGAAAATAAAATCTTTTTGAAAATCAAACCACAATCATAATAAAAGGAACTTTGAAAATCAAACTTGACGGATTCGATCCCTAAATCCTTATAAATACCAAGCCAGCACTATACATAAGATATACAAGTCATAAAAGAAAATAGGTAAACAAGTTACACAAGAAATCTGTATGCACAAGTTCATAATAGAAAAACGAAGAAAAACTCGCAAAATACAAAATCAGTGAGTATATACTCATGGAAAGCTTATTTTAGGTTTACAAATAAAGCCTAGGTTTTCAAAGGAAGATTTCGATGTTTTCAATGGTGGACGTGAGGCTTTGAGGTTAAAAAAAATACAAGGTTTTTTTTTTTAAATCTACTTGGATTGGGGCTATATTAGGGTGAGCTAGCATTGAATTCGTAATTAGGAGGTAGAGAGGAACCAAAAAGGGTGGCTTTGGGTGACTACAATTAAGTGCAATGGCAACAACAATGGCAATTAGAGAAAAGTGTCATCTGCTCAATGCTTGTGTCCTTAGTGGGAAAACTTACGTCCACACACTTTTCAATCAACCTTCCCGAGGTTTGAGTGTTTGCACCACTCAATTGATCCTTCTAAAATGCTTGAACTAGCAAAAGTCTGAAGCAATACTGAGTAGACAATCACACTGGTTTGGGGAACATAAACTCTTATTGCTTAGGAAAAATGTATGTACAAGAGCATAGAAGAGACATCAGCCTTGATCTCTAGCCTAGGTACCAAAGGCACACCTCTTGCCCACGCTTGGTCCACACCTAAACTCCCACTAACTATGCTAGCACACACTTGCCCTGTTTAAGAGACTTAGAAGGAGCTCACTCATTAGATGACACTAAATCTATGGCCACTATGAGGAGCTCTAATGTCTCTAACTAAGATTCATTTTCAAAATGCTCTTACATAGGTCTCTCTTATCACCTCCTTTTGCATACAAATGAGGAGGAGGGCACCCCTTTATATAGTCAAGCCCTTAAACACATGTAGTCCTTAGGTAGACAAGTGTGTAGCTGTCAAAGTGCTTTTGGATGGTTCCAAGGGATTTAATAGGCTACTAAGTCAGTTGGAGTGTTCTAAAGCCTTCACGCTTCTGGAGTGTCTAGTGTGCACATTAGGTCTGGAGGGTTCTAGACAATTCTGCTCAACGCCCATGCCTGTGGGCACATCTGAGCCACTTTGGAGCTCTGCAAAAGAGCTCTAAAACAACTTAGGTCTCTCTTTCATTTTACTCGCTCCTAAGATTGTCTTAAGGCTTCCATATCTGGGGCTCAACTTGGTCTCTCACACCATCCAAAGAGTTTCGCGCCTAGCCACGCACATGGAGCATCTAGCCTAAACCAGCATCTGGAGGTCTCTAGAAGATTCGAAAGCCTTCTTGCACATGCTGGTGTGCGTGCCTAAGCTAGCTCTTACCTCCAAGCCCTTTCCTGCACATTGGGCTTGCACACTGGCCATCAGATTCTAGGACCTTGGGCCTGGTCTAGATGCTAGCCTACTTCAAAAGCATGCCCAGTAGCCTAGGTTGGGACTACTTAATCCTCTAACCTCTTTTCCTTTTCGACTTAAACTGCATGGGCCGTGACAATTTCCTCCACCTGACCTAGCAATGACCACTTTTCTAGGAGAGTGTTGGTCTTCCATTTGCTCACTTTCATCTCATATCCTTTAGTGATGTTAACAAGTCCTCTAGCTAGGCTCAAGGTGTTGCACTCTGTTGCCCCAATCAACTTGGTCTCGTCCTATGATTAAGGGGTTTGCACTTGACAAGAAGATCACATGGTAATCAACATTAAGGAACAAAGACAATTCAGAAGGAGACCCTACAAATTTAAAACTATGTAAATTATTTACCCATAACGCAAAGACATTATCAGTGAATCATGGAGCAATGTGGTAAAAGGATCTCCTACCTACATGAGGGTAAAATTGAAAATCACACTGTATAATCTAAAAGCATGTAATAATAACATTTTTGGGAACATTATGAAAAGAAGGAATAAGTTAGAATTAGACCTAAGCAAGACACAGGAACAGCTTAAGTCTAAAGAGATATGTAAAACCAAGAAGGAGTAACGATTCGAGCTAAAAATTCATTGGATGCAAAAATCAAGAATAAATGGGATCATTCAAAGAGTTTACCATACGATGGTCACCAAAAGAAGAATCAAAAATTAAATCTTAACAATCTGAGTTGAAGGAAATGAGTCGGAAGATAACTAACAAGGAATTGAAAAGTTTTTCTATAAACACTTCTAGGAGTTATTCAATCCTATGACCTAAACGGGAGAGGAGCCTACAGATCCTTGAAAAACTTAACCTACTAAAATTGAGTGATGCCCATCTTGACATTTTCAATAGACCATTTACTACTTAAGAAATCAAAATAGCTACATTCTAAATTGATCCCATCAAAGCCCTAAGAATTGACAAAAAACCATGTATATTGTATAAAAAATTTTGGGATATGGTAGGCCCACTCACTATTGCTTCTACTTTGTCTTTTCTAAAATCTAGTTATCTTTTAAAAGAGCTTAACAAAACTCTCATTACTTTGGTCCATAAAGGAAAATACCCTGAACAAGTTTCTGACTATAGATTTATCAGCCTATGTAATGTAGCCTATAAGATTATTGCAAAGATGATAGTGAATAGGCTTAAACCAATTTGGAAGAAATTGTTACCCCTTGCCAAAATGCTTTTGTTAAAGTCAAAAATATTTCTAAAAACATTCTTCTTAGGGGAGAAATCAACAACACTATCAGAAAGAAGAAGAAAGGAAAGCTTCTTAGGTGCTCTTAAAATAGACAAGAGCAAGGCCTATGATAGAATAAGCTGGGTTTCCATTAAAAAAAGTTATAAGAAATAGGGAGTTTAATGATCATTAGATACAGCTGGTTGATGAGTGCGTTAGTACAATAAGCTATCAAGTTCTGGTGAAAAGAACACATTCCCCACCTCTTAACCCCAATGGAGGACTAAGATAGGGCAACCCATTCTCACCCTACCTGTTCATTCTATACTAGAATGTTTTCTCCATTATGATGAAAAAAGCTAAAAAATTAAGGTAAAATTTAGGGCATCAAATCAATAGAGATAGACCAGCTATTAGTGACCTATTATTTGCCAATGATTGCTACCGCTTCTTCAGAGCAAATTTAAAGGCATGTAGATTAATTATGACAAGACCAGAAATTAATTATGAGAAATTTGAGTTCTTCCTCAACGCCACCTGCAACTCTAAATGAAGAGATGGTACAAAAGAATACTAGGAATCAAAATCACTAACAAACCAGGAAGTACCTAAGAATTCAACTCATAAAAATGGGATCCAAAAGAGACTTCTTCCAACCTCTCCTTGACAAAATTCAAGATAGGCTTGCCGGATGAAATTCTCGATGTCTCGCACAAGGAGAAAGACTAACACTTATAAAATACACATTAAGCTCGATACCAATCTTTACCCTTTCTTGTTTCAAAGCACCAACCTATGTTTGCAAGAAAATAAACCAAACATTAAGAAACTTTTGATGGGGACAAAATGGAGACAAAAGGAAACTTCATTTCATAAGTTGGGAACATTTATGTGAAAAAAAAAAGAGAAAACGAAAGACGGGAATAAAGAAAACTGGGGTCATGTAAGGCCTTCTTAGGGAAACAAGCATGAAGGTTCCTATCCACCCCACACTTTTATAAGAGTAAAATGTTTAAACAAAAATACTATAAGAATATGAGTTTCGAAGAAGTCAATTCAAAATCAAAATACTCACGAATATGGAAGAGTATCATTGCCAAAACAAAACTATGTCTCAAGGGACTGGACATCTAAATATGAGTAGGTAACCAAGCTATCATCGAAAATTATAAAATAAGCAGACCAAGTACTAATGGTAGGAGAAACCATGAACAACTTACCATCAAGGCCATTATTGACTACACTCACAAAACTTGGCATACCATGTTTGCAAACATTCTCCTTGAAAGGTAGATGGCTGAAGACTTAAAAGAGCGAACTTTCTCTCTTAATGATCACGAAGATAAACTTGTTTGGAAACACAAATTCAATTATGAATTCACAGTAAAATTTGCATATTGGAATCTGATTGAGGAAGAAAAGGATAGACTAATGTCAGAAAAAGGCTGATTTCAAACCTATGGAAACTAGCTTTACCCCTCAAGATGATCATTTTCATATGGAAAATCTATAACAAAGGACTCCTAGTTTGCAAAGAACTTTACAAACGCAATATAGGCGAAACTTGAAGCTGCCGTTTCTATTGCAATAATGAGGAAACTATTGATCACCTCTTCATCCAATGTCTAATGGCGTGGACAGTGTGGTTTACCTCAGATCTCACCATAAGAGTTAACTGCATTCAACCTGACAGATTCATAAATTAGATCAATCAGATCCTTTCAATTAGGCAAGTTGAGTCAGAGGAAGCTTTTGTCTTCTATATTCAAATCATTAGCATTCTTTGGCATATTTGGATACACAAAAATAAGTGCATCTTTAAGGAGTCCTCACCCAACCTATTAAAGGTTTCGTTCCACCACAAATCATAAATGGTCAATCTATAGAAAGCTTCCAAGGAAAAAAGTGAAAAGGACACTGAACATCTAGCCATCATAAGACAGACTGCAATGGAGGGACTCCCCCATTGGATACAAGATAATTGTTGGGAGGAGAGGTCTAAGAGGCATTTACACAAACACTTGGCATGCAAACTGTTTTAAGCTTCTAACAAACAACTAAAACAAGCTCCAACAGCCACCAAATTCACAACCTTTTCAACTCAATCACACACACATTTCCATCATCAACATCTCATCAAAACAAACTTACAACAACCAATCTCAAGTTTCAAGAATATCCACACAACAATCATTAAACATAACTCATCTTCAAACATGTAAAACAACAATATCACAATATTTTCACTTCCAAATGCATCAAAATATATTCATATAGGTAGAGTAAAAGAATGCTTACAAGAAAGTTTGCACCTTTTTTTTTCATACCAAGCAAAAGAAAGCCCTTGTTCTTAACTCACGTTTTTTGCTCTTTTTTCTCTACAATTTTCTGTAGTATGTATTCTGTTTTGTACACTTTTCTGCTCAAACATTTGTCTTTTTGTTCTATTTTACTATGGGCTTTAATACACTACACAAAAGTCTTAACATTATGGGCTACAAAATAAAAACTTACCCAATGTAATTTGGGTTTACAACCCAACATCCCCCCTAAAACCCAATTACCACTTCTCATTCCCAACATCAACTTCATTCTCTTAAACACATTAATCTTCAATGGCTTGGTAAAAATATCCGCAACTTGATCTTGAGACTTGCAATACACCAACTCAACTTCTTTCTTCTCCACATGCCCTCGAATAAAGTGATAGCGAGTTTCAATATGCTTGCTCCTATCATGAAACACCGGATTCTTGGCTAAAGCAATAGCCGAGCGATTGTCAACAAAAATCTTCGTAGGACCTTCTTGCACAAACCCCAAATAGCTCAACACATTTCTCAACCAAATAGCATGACAAACAGTAGAATTTGCAGCCACATACTCAGCTTCACAAGTTGATAAAGTCACAATTGGTTGCTTCTTGGAAGACCAAGTAAATGCACAATCACCAATAAAGAAAGCAAAACCGGAAGTGCTCTTCCTTTGATCCAAATCTCTACCCCAATCACTATCCGAATAACCAACAAGTTTCACATTATTTGAATAGGAGTAAAACAAGCCATCATTGATAGTTCCTTTGACATACCTTAGAATCCTCTTTCCCGCACTAAGGTGTGATTGATCCGGTTTCTCCATGTATCTACTAATCAAACCAACTCCATAAAGAATGTCGGGTCTAGTGCAAGTAAGATAGCGTAAACTTCCAACTAGACTCTTGAAGTATGTAGGATCCACATTGCCACCATCGGAACTCTTCCTTAACTCCAAGCCACAATCAAGGGAGGTGTTTACTGCATTACAAGACTCCATTTTGAATCTTTTAAGAACCTCTTTTGCATATGCACTTTGAGAGATAAAGATTCCACCATCCTTTTGCACTACCTCAATACCAAGAAAGTGTGCCATCAAGCCAATGTCTGTCATCTCAAACTCTTGAATCATACTTTTCTTAAATTCATCAAACATAGTTGTATTGTTTCCAGTGAAGATCAAATCATCAACATAAAGACACACAAATAACACATCTCCACAAGTGGTCTTCTTAACATACAAGGCATGTTCATAAGGACACTTCTCAAAGCCATTATCATGGAAATACTTATCAATTCTAGCATTCCATGCTCGTGGCGCTTGCTTGAGCCCATAAAGAGCTTTTCTCAACTTGTACACCTTGCTTTCATTACCCGATTTCACATACCCCAAGGGTTGTTCCACATATATCTCCTCTTCAAGAAAACCATTCAAAAATGCGGACTTGACATCCAATTGATAGAGTCTCCAACCATTTTGGGCAGCCAAGGAAATCACCAATCTAATAGTTTCTAACCGAGCAACTGGAGCAAACACTTCACCATAATCAATACCGGGTTTTTGCTTGTACCTTTTTACAACCAATCTCGCCTTGCATCTTTGAACTTCTCCCTTTTCATTCTTCTTAGTCTTGTACACCCATTTCACACCAATGGCCTTTTTACCCTCCGGTAAGGTTGTTAAAGACCAAGTATCATTCTTCTCAATTGCCTTCATTTCTTCATCCATGGCTTTCTTCCATTTCTCTTCTTGAATAGCTTCCTCAAAACAAAGAGGATCACAATCCATATAGAAACAATAAAGATTAATATCTTCAATGCTTTCGGTGGCTTCATACACTTCCCTCAAACTTTTAGTTTTACGAGGCCTTTCACTAGAGCTATCTCCAGATGATGAAGAGGATGATGGAGATGATGTTGAGTGAGAAGTGTGGAGAGGTGTTTGTGGCTCTACATCTTGGACCACTCTAGGTTCTTCTTCTTCTTGCTCAAGTTGTAATTCCACAACACTAACTTCATCAAGATTCCAATCCCATGAACCATTCTCTTCAAAGATCACATCTCTACTCATAAAAACTCTCTTGGAGAATGGATTATACAACTTGTAACCTATGGCCGGTGCTCCATAGCCAAGAAAGACACATTTCTCCCCTTTGTCATCAAGCTTTGTTCTTTTAGCTTCCGGAATTTTGGCGTAAGCAACACACCCAAATACTTTGAGATGACCCACACTTGGTTTTAAACCACTCCAAGATTCCTCTGGGGTCTTCAAATAAACACTCTTAGTAGGGCACCGATTCAACAAGTACATAGCGCAAGCCACTGCTTCTGCCCAAAACTCTCTCGGCATCTTCTTACCTTTCATCATACTCCTTGCCATGTCCAAGATTGTCCGATTCTTCCTTTCGGCAACACCATTAAGTTGTGGAGTGTAGGATGGAGTGACTTGGTGCATAATCCCATGAGCCTTGCATAAGTGTTGGAATTGATCCGAAGTGTACTCTCCACCTTGATTGGACCTTAAAATCTTCAAGTAATAGCCACTTTGATTCTCCACAAATGCTTTGAACTCTTCGAATGTTTCTAGCAAATCGGACTTCCTTTTTAAAAAATACACCCAAGTCTTTCGACTAAAGTCATCAATGAAAGTCACAAAGTATCTATTCTTTCCATTCGACATTGGTTTCAAAGCACCACAAATGTCGGTATGCACAAGCTCCAAAGGTCTAGATGCTCTCCACCTACCCTCCTTGGCAAAACTTAGCCTATGTTGTTTTCCAAGAATGCACCCTTCACAAATTTGATTAGGATGATTAATATGAGGCAACCCCTTCACCATATGTTTGCTTCCTAAAGCTCTCAAGCCATCAAAGTTAAGATGCCCAAACCTCAAGTGCCACAACCAAGACTCATCTTGCATAATAGAACTCAAACAATGAACTTCATCATATTGCAAATTCAAACGAAACATTCTATTTGACATCTTCACAAAAGTAATCAACTTCCCATTCCTATCCTTTATAGTAAGAAGACTATTCTCCATATGTATCACATACCCTTTCTCCAAAAGTTGCCCCAAACTCAAAATGTTCTTTTTTAAAGAAGGAATGTAATAAACATCGGAAATAAAATTATGAGAACCATTTTTGAGCTTGATAAGAATATTACCTTTACCTTCCACTCGAACTTTGGAATCATCTCCAAAAGTGACATTGCCTTTCATTGCTTCATTCAACTCAACAAAGACTTTCTTGTTCCCGGTCATGTGGTTGCTAGCCGCATTATCAAGATACCAAGTGTTGCTTTCATCCATAATAGTCCCATTAGAAGTGACCAACAAAGTAGAGTCCACCTCACCATAGTCCTTCTCGACATAGTTAGCTTGCTCATTGACTTCACCACCTTGCTTTCCCCAACATTCATTGCTATAATGCCCATATTTATGACAATTATAGCATTGAACATTTCTTTTGTCATAACCTTGCCGGTTTGGCAAATTGTTGAAGTTGCCATCATTTCTACCTCTTCCTCTTCCTCTTGGAGCATGCCATGATTGATGTCTTCCGCCTCTTGTTCTACCTCCTCTACCTCTACTTACAAAGCCTCTTCCTTGGTCATCATAACCTCTACCCCCAACTACATAATGACGACCTCGAATTGTATTACTTCTACCACGGCCTCTAGAGACTCTACCTCTTCCTCTTTGAGCACCTCGAATACTAACTTCCTTTCTATCTTCATCCAAAACAAGCTTAGTGTGAAGAGCTTGGTCAATGGAGCTAGTCACCTTCTTACTCAATCTTTGTTCATGCACTTGCAATGTTCCCATCAATTGATCAACCGTCATATCATCCAAGTCCTTCGCTTCTTCAACAATCACCGTTATTTGCTCAAATTTTGGAGTCAACGATCGAAGAATCTTTTCCATAACCGTAACATCACTAAGCTTCTCACCATTCCTCCTCATCTCATTCACAATAGTTAACACTCTTTCAAAATACTCCGAAATGGTCTCATTTTCATTCATAGAGATAGCATCAAACTCACCCCTTAGCACTTGTAGGCGAATCTTCACTACCTTGTCAATTCCTCTATGTGAATTCTTGAGGATATCCCATGACTTCTTAGAAGTTGAAACCATAGAAATCTTCTCAAAATTTGACTCATCAATTGCTTGGTACAATGCAAAAAAAGCCTTCTTATCTTTCTTTCTTAACTCCTTAAGAGTGGCCTTTTGAGTTTCCGTTAGTTTTTCCTCCTCTTCTTCACTAGGATCTTCAAACCCCTTGTGAACAATCTCCCATAAGTCTTGAGACTCCAACAACACTTTCATTTGTATACTCCAATTATCAAAATTATTTTTACCTAACTTAGGAATTTGTGGTTGCACAAAAGTGTTAGCCATCACTATGCCAACTTCACCAACACCCACAACAAATCACCACACTAATAAAAAAACACCAAATGGAAGACCTAAGTTAAGTAAAATCCACCAAGAAATCAACACAAATAGACCTGAAGCTCTGATGCCACTTTTGTTGGGAGGAGAGGTCTAAGAGGCATTTACACAAACACTTGGCATGCAAACTGTTTTAAGCTTCTAACAAACAACTAAAACAAGCTCCAACAGCCACCAAATTCACAACCTTTTCAACTCAATCACACACACATTTCCATCATCAACATCTCATCAAAACAAACTTACAACAACCAATCTCAAGTTTCAAGAATATCCACACAACAATCATTAAACATAACTCATCTTCAAACATGTAAAACAACAATATCACAATATTTTCACCTCCAAATGCATCAAAATATATTCATATAGGTAGAGTAAAAGAATGCTTACAAGAAAGTTTGCACCTTTTTTTAAGTTTGCACCTTTTTTTTTCATACCAAGCAAAAGAAAGCCCTTGTTCTTAACTCACGTTTTTTGCTCTTTTTTCTCTACAATTTTCTGTAGTATGTATTCTGTTTTGTACACTTTTCTGCTCAAACATTTGTCTTTTTGTTCTATTTTACTATGGGCTTTAATACACTACACAAAAGTCTTAACATTATGGGCTACAAAATAAAAACTTACCCAATGTAATTTGGGTTTACAACCCAACAATAATAACCCCTAGTGCATCTTCCTAAGCATCTAAAAATGCCCAGAGAATAACCAGTATGGAACAAGTGATATGATTAGGATGAACTAACTTTTACTTTTTGTAGAAGCATGGAAGTCTCCTTTAAACTTATGGTAAGGATCTCCCTTATGAGGAAAGTGATCCTTCGACTCTATTTGCTAGGTGCAAAACCATCCACTACCAAGAACGAAAGTACAATCGGAGAAATATCATGGAGGGACACACACACTTCCGTTGGAAACTATAGCCAACACTTGCAGACATCAGGCACCTTAGGTCAAAAGGCATGAAGTTCTCTTTTCATAGTGAAAGGCACCCCTTAGAAGGTAGGTGGCAAAGTTAGCCACAACAACAGCCCAAAGAAAAACCTCATTGAATTGACCATAAGCTAACGATTGTTGTCTTTTATACTAAGGACTTTTCTGGTCATTTTAATTTTATATAAGCCAATCGCACCATCCATCCAGACTAACCCTTGATTATAAAATGAGAAAAATAACTATTAAGGATATATGCTTTTTAATAAAATAATAAAAAATTTGAAAAGTAAGAGTGAAAGGGTAATTTCCCTTCACCAATTTTTTGTCTTTTCCTCGTAATCTCACCACACTGGCCTTAAAAGCTATGCCAAACTAAGCTTAAATGGATTTAAAGCCTAAAATTTTAAATGAAGCCCAAAACGAATGGAATAATCTATTTCGAAAGTTCGAACAAAAATTGTGTCTATAGTTGGGAATTTTTCTGTCAAAAAAAGAATTAGGAATTTTGAAAAACTAATTTTTCTATGCATCTAAAGCGCACTCCATAACATATCATTCTTAGGAAAACCTAAATTAGGATTGCTTTAGGAAAATAGGCCTAAATTGTGACCAATCACACCTAGATAAAAAGGTTTGTGGTGACTCCATAAAATTTAATATGTAGTGACCTAACTCTAGGAACGTGATGATCACCTACAATGAATTAATTAGATATATCTGACCTTTCTAATGCCAGAGAAAAGCTTTAATTATTAATTGCTATGTTCTTTATGTAGCTAACACATTGTTATGAGGGTTAAGGAAAGAATTATTATCCGATACAATATCAATAGAGTTTTTAGATTCTACAAGCGGGTCACATACCTCTCTTTATTTTTTTAATTCTTTTATATTTCTTAAAGGATAGATATTATTATCTAACATACTATCAATGAAATTTTTTGATTCTACAAATGAGATTAAAATATTGGTACATACATCAATTTATTTTTTTAATATTTCTTAAAAAACGTCTTATTATCTTAACTTCGCATGTACAATCTAAAACTCCACTTGTAATGTATAATATAATAATATCTAAGGTTAATGCATGTTAATTTAATTCAAAGGACAAAGAGAAAATTGAGAAAAAGAAAATAGTTAAATTTATAGTCAAAATAATTCGGCTGTGAGATAATTAAAATGTTGCTTTTAATATATATATATATATATATATGTTTATATATATATATATATATATATATATATATATATATTCCCACTTTCGTCTTCAAACCAATTTAACACGTCTTAAGTTTTAAAAAGTGGATATCCCTTTTTTACATGATCATGGTGCTACAAAGGACATTCGGTTCTTAATTTCAAAATCTTCACTTGTATTATTTGTATGGTATAGTAGTATTCCATGATATTTCTAAACAAAGCATGGTATTGCTGGCTATGAAAGGTGCACAGCATTACATGGCCAATAACAATGTTGTTGCCAGAAACAACAATAAAAGTTTGCTGACATCAAATCTTCGATCTTCGTGTTAGCTTGTCTTCAAGAATTTTGCAAGAGAGAAAACCATCAGGGGGACCCCTGCGCGCGCACTCCGATGCTTAAGTCAGACAGGGTTTCAGTAGGCAAATAGAGCTTAGGGTTTAAGAATGATACCTGTGACCTATTTATAAGAGTTATTTTGCACGTAATTACCTTTAAGCCCCACAGCTTAAATAATAACCCAGTGGATCATTTATGGGCCTTCTGAGTCCTCTTTCCTCTTGGGCTTAGATTATCATTTGGCTCAATGGTCTTCAACTTGATTTATAGAAAAGCTCAGTAGTCTTTAACCTGACCCACATCAATTGCTCCCCACTCTTTTGCAGGGTTTACCCTGTGAAAAAGTGTATAAAGAATGGGCTTTTCAAATTCTTTTGCTGTCCTCTTTCTAGGATTATCACAAGAGTCTTTTCATCTTCACTTGAGGACTCAACTAGTGAACTTCATTATTATTTGTAACAAAAACGACGTCGTGTCATCATTTCTTTTGTCAAGTGTCTTTTTAGAACACTACCGGGATACGTTTTTCTCCTCTGAGCTAAATGCTTCTCCAGTGGAATATACCACCCTTCTTTTCAAATTCAAGGTCTTAGCTGATCGAAACCAAGAGCTATAAGGAGAAATTACAAAATTGCAGAGCCACCAAAGCCTTCTATTAGCCAAGAGGAAGAAAACCAAATCTGTGTTAAGGCCATGGGGGCGCATCGTCAAGAAATGCCACAAGAGAGTGCATATGTTCTTAATTAGTTTCATCATATGCGATTTGTGTGTGGCATGCTCCTGATTGGTTGAAGCTTAATCCAGATGCTGAGGATTCGAAACCTTTTCTAAGAATAGGCATTTATAAAGATCTATCTGATCTTACCAGCCCTTAAGAGCCTTTTCGTTGACCCGAGATGGTCGAGGTTCTCACAGGCTTGGACGAAGATTATTTAGATAATCCAGAGGCTAATTTTCCTAAGGATCAAGCTGTTGATATTATAGCGCCTTAGGACGCATATGCCTGGGTGCCTGTTAATTTCGATACTCCTTTTGATGCAAAAGTTAATCTAGAGTGCTCCCCAGTTTTTTGTGAAAGAACTTAGTCTTTTACAAACTCATCAACACATTTTTAAACAGATTTACAGAGGCAACTACACATTTACTTTGCACTAATCTATAATAATCAGACTTTCTTCGCGCACTTTTCGCGTAGAGACTTTATAAAACGTTAAATGCACGTTGTCAATCAATTGTACTGTGAGCTCCCCAGGTTTTTCTTTGTGACTTTTGTGTCCAAAGAAGAACTTTTACTGGAGTATTGGTCCTGTCTTGCGTACTATCCGCTTTAAGGACTTGTTAGAATATAATATCGTTTATATCTGATATGCCAACATAATACGTTAAATGTAATTTGATAAAATTGTAACGTACCTCGTTTAGAGACTTATTTTTGCCCATCTCGCACTCTTTTGTACTTAGGGACTTTTTGTTTTGCCCGTCTCGCACCTCCTGTGCTTTTGATTGGCCCGTCTCGCGCATTTTTCGCTTAAGGACTTTTTGTATTGTCTCATTTAGGGTCTTATTTTTGCCCGTCTCACGTATTTTTCGCTTAGGGACTTATTTATGTCAGTCTTGTATTTTCTTCTCGCTTAGGGTCTTATTTTTGCCCGTCTCGCGCATTTTTCGCTTAGGGACTTATTTGTGCCTGTCTTGTATTTTCTTCTCGCTTAGGGTCTTATTTTTGCCCGTCTCGCGCATTTTTCGCTTAGGGACTTATTTGTGCCTGTCTTGTATTTTCTTCTTGCTTAGGGTCTTATTTTTGCCCGTCTCGTGCATTTTTCGCTTAGGGACTTATTTGTGCCCGTCTCGCGTCTTCTTCATGCTTAAGGTCTTATTTGTGCCTGTCTCGCGCATTTTTTGCTTAGGGACTTATTTGTGCCCGTCTCGCGTCTTCTTCACGCTTAAGGTCTTATTTGTGCCCGTCTCACGCATTTTTCGCTTAGGGACTTATTTGTGCCCGTCTCACGTCTTCTTCACGCTTAAGGTCTTATTTGTGTCCTTCCCGCGCATTTTTCGCTTAGGGACTTATTTGCGCCTGTCTCGCGTCTTCTACTCACTTAGGGTCTTATTTTTGCCCGTCTCGCGCATTTTTCGCTTAGGGACTTATTTGCGCCCATCTCGCGTCTTCTTCTCGCTTAGGGTCTTATTTTTGCCCGTCTCGCGCATTTTTCGCTTAGGGACTTATTTGTGCCCGTCTTGCGTCTTCTTCTCGCTTAGGGTCTTATTTTTGCCCGTCTTGCGCATTTTTCGCTTAAGGACTTGATAAGATGATATTTTGGAAATTTTATATGTGCTAATATATTTGCTTTATTAATGTTTTATGCCTAAAAGAGCTTACTAATGTTTATTTTATGTTTTAGGTATTAAATATCAAAGTTGGAATAAAAAGGAGCTAAAAGGAGCAAAGTGCAGTATTTTCTGTCCAGCTTGAAAGATTGACATTTTTGATCAATTTAATGACCTGATATCAAGAAGTGGCCTTTATGAAAGTTGTAGAGGACTTCTCAAGGTTTCCAAAATGCACAAGATCGTAAAAAATTGGAGTTCATTTGGTGGGTCAAACATCTGGACAAAATCAGTACGAAATTCTGGGCAGAAAAACAAGATTAAGAAGAAATTCCATCAAAGCAAGTTCAAGACCAGATTTTGTTGAGAGAAGATAATTTCTTAATTTTATTATGTCTTAGATCTGTAATTAATTAATAAGAATAGGCCTTAGGAATTTTACTTAGAAAATAATTGTAAAAAGATGATGAGATAAAGGTAAGAGTTTGACTAGTCAAATTACTTGTTTCCCAAGTAAACTCTTATCTGAATCCCACATTGCTTACGAAAGTCTTTTAAACTCTTCCTTAGGCCTATATAAAGGGCACAAGGCTCTCATAAATAGCATCCCTCTTATCCCTTTACATCCCTTTACATCTCTCACATCCCTCTCCTCCCTCTTCTCTTTTAGACTTGTAGGATTTTCTTTAGGGTTTTTTATAAAAATTTCATTTTTCTTTATTTTTAATTAGTTGCTGATTTCTTTATTATTTTTAATTCTGATTTTGTTTTCTTTATTTAAATTAATATTGTTTGTGTGTTTTTGCTTGCTAGTTTATAATCTTGATTAGTAATTCTGATTTTATATTATTAAAGATTGCTTATTTGATTATTTCTTGCATGATATTTGTAATCTTTATAATATATAACTTGAATTATATGATCTTGAATATGTCTAGTGAGTAGTTTTCTTATTCAGTTATTCAGTCATGATTTTTGGGAAAAGCATGTTGTGAGATTCTTGAACCTATTATATAATTGTTGATTAAGTATCCAAGATTCTCTAAGCACATTATAATGATTGTTTGTTTGATTAGATAGGGTGCACACTATTTAGTTAAATTAAATAATCTACCGCCAGATTAAAAACATAAGTCCGTAATTGCTTGTGGAGTTAATCACTAGGGATGGAGGAGAATTAAGGTTTAGATTAAATGAACCGAGCTTATGTGTTTGTTATCTAATGTCAACCCATATCTTTCTTATTGTTAATGCTGCTACAACTTATATCTAGAGAACTTGTACTAGGTAGGTTAAGTAGTTAGAGATTAGTTAAATAGCTTGTTTTAACTAACGACTCAGTAAGGAAAGATGGTGTAACAGAGCTTGTTGTTATGCTACGGTTGACAATTTAATTGACAGTGATATTTTGTAATCAATGATCAACATCAAAATCCAAGAATGATTAATTACCTCGTAACTAAAGCTTTTTGCTATTTGTCTTTGATACTTAATAATTCTTGTTTTCTTTATTTTAGAATAGTCTCCAAAAGCCCAAACTTCTTCTTTCCCTAAACCATAAGATTAGATTTTTAATTTAATAATTAGCTTAAAAAATTCAGTCTCTGTGGGTTCGACCCTTGCTCTACTATCTACATAGTAGAGTTAGGAAATTTTATTTTTGGTGACTGACGACACTCATCAGGACTTATTTGTGCTCGTCTCGCGTCTTCTTCTATTTCTGCAACATGTCTATCAAACATGGAGGATTATCATAGCACAGATAAAAATAACTGGCCTTTCATTTCATAATGTAGTATTTCCAATTAAATGGAGTAAGTAACAATATAATTGCAGCAAATGTTAAAACAATAATGGCAAAAGTTTACCACCAGTACCATTCCAAGTATTTGTCTTTGAAAAATCTGTAAAGTACGAGTGCTGGGATGTTCTGCTGTCGACCATGGATTGTGCACTAAGTCGTGCCTCGGTACCAGCAATTTACCTTTACGAGCATGGACTATATCGAACCAAGCTCTCACTGACTTTCTATCTTACATGACAATGGCTAGTGCCTGCCTCAGACACTTGTCTAATTCAATGACAACTGTTAGAGTGGACAAGAAAATAGAAAACATTGTATGAGAGTACTTCAAATCTGGTTACCACCCGTATGTCCCTGCTTGAGTGTGTTTGCAATTTCTTTTGCACCGAGCACTCACTTGTATTGATACTCAAGAATGCTATGTATAGGGGCTTACAAGGGAAATACAGCCTTGATCTCGACACCCTAAACTGGCACATCCTTGTCTTGCTTAAAGGACTCACGAAGCTGACACATCATTTATATAGACAAACCTTCTTTCACATGTGTGGTTGTCAATATGCCAAGTGTGTGGCTCTTAAGCCACTTCTAGATGGTTGCTAAAGCAGTTCTTGAAAGCTTATGTGCAGACGATCTACAGATGGGCCGAAGGAAGCTTTTGGACATTCTGTCGGATTAGTGCACATACTAGGTCTAGAAGACTCTAGATCATTCCGCTCAGATCCTGCACTTGGGTGTGCGCTTGGATCGTCAAATTTAAATGTGCTCGCCCAAGTTTTTTCTAATGGGCGAACCAGTAGTTTGGATTCTGTGCTCGCCAGCGTTGATAGCCACTGCCGAAAGGCATGACTCAGGTGTTCTTTGCTCGCCTGTATTGTGCTAACAGAGGAATCTTGCCTACGGGTGCTATATTCACCTAATTTTCTTCGTTGTTATTTTATCAAAGTAGAGAGCCTGTCGCATTTGAAATGTGCTTGCCATTTTGATTTCTTCTTTGCTGGGTGTTCAGCCAGATCACTAATCGAGCTTTGCTGTGTTCATGGAGAGCTTTTGCTGCTGGGCTAACCAAAATCTCACTTGCAAAGCAGAGTTCTCGTTGTCTGGGAGAGAGCATCCTCGCTCGGTCCTTCATTACATGGGTGTGCACCTAATGATGTACAGAGTTCTCTTTCCTAGGTGAGTTCCTGTCTCGGTTGACAAAGGGCTTGCTCGCCTAGGACTTAGGATGGTCGTATTCTTGCTCACCACCCATAACCGTACTCGTGAGGCGGCCGTTGGCTCATTTAACCTTTTGTGCCTTGCACGGTTTCAGCTGCTTGTCTATGTTTTTACGCACCCGAGTGAGCACGAGCTGGCTTTTGAAGTTTTGGGTGTGTTCCCCGAGGTCTTTAGTTGGGGCTTGCCTAATAGGGCTCCTCTGGACTTACGCTCGCTTGTTCGAGCTCTTCGTCCAGCTTTTTCATTTCCTGGGCGAGCTCATCTAGCATTGTGTGTGCATCTCTGCCAAACCCTTCAACTTGTTCCTTGCTTGTCCATCTAGATTGCTTCTCGCACCTTGGCAAGTGTTTTTCCAAGCGAGCCCTGCTACGGAGGCTAGGCTGTGGCGTTGGTTATGCAATCGCTACAAGTCACTCAATCACTGAAAGTGTCGACTGCAGTGGTCTTGTGCTCGCTACATGACACTGCATTCGTCAGTATTGTTTCACGTCTTATGTGCGGGATGATGGGCTCACGAGAGCCGTTCACTCGTCTAGAATGCCTGTTGTGTGACTTTTTCTTGCCCGCATGGTTGTTGCATAGGACGAACCGCTTTATCGCAATATAACCTATCGAATGTGCTCACTATTACCTTTTACCTACTGGGCAAGCATGCAGCTTGGGACTAGTACTCGTGTATTTGCACTTCCGCCTTGTGTACGGTGGGTCGACCTGTTATGCTCGGAGCCTTTTTGTTGTGGTAGTGCCTACCATACATTAGCTATTTTTTCGATCTTTTACTCTACAGGCCGTGCTTGCCCTCGTCTCTTCACTGCCCAAGACTGTCGTGTATGTGTGGTGCTCGCCATCGTGGCTTACTCTTTTGCCAAAACTTATGCCGCGTTTAACTGTGCTGGCCTATTCTGGCTATCGGTAGGTGAGCTACAATCCCTCATCAAAGGCTTGTGATGCAACATGCTCGCCACATTCGCTCATGCATGTGCTTCTTCGTGTGGCACCCTACCTTCCTTGCATGCACGAGCAGCAATATCTCACCAAAGGGTCCTGCCGCATGGTCCTGTTTGCCCACATTCCGCCCCTGGCGTGAGTCATCGTAATAGTCCTTTGTTTGTCAAGCATTTCTACTTAGGCTTTGTTTGCACACATGCGTTGTTCTACCTGGGTGCTTTTCACGTGTGCCACTTTCG
Source organism: Heritiera fomes (assembly GCA_032173925.1). Taxonomy (NCBI): domain Eukaryota; kingdom Viridiplantae; phylum Streptophyta; class Magnoliopsida; order Malvales; family Malvaceae; genus Heritiera; species Heritiera fomes. Next base: position 14,748,556 of record JAPDPM010000015.1, read on the forward strand.
ACAAAAGGGAATGTCGAGCGTGGGAGCCCTTCTCTAGCTGTTAATGTGCGGGAGACCCTCTATTGCCGTTTGCTTGCGAGAGCCCCTCTGTCTCCGTTTTACATGCGGGAGACTCGTCTCGCCTAGGGAAGATGTCGCGTACAAGAATCATTGCTCGCTTGCTTTAGCTGTCGCGCAGTTAGGCACGGTGTCGCCAAAGTGGCCTTTCGCGTGGGATCAATGCTCACCCGAATTGGGCGAACCTTACATGCGACAACTATTATCGTCCATGTGACAAAGGGTTTTTTTTTTTGCACCTATCGTGCACACATCTTGCCGCGTTACCATGGTCAAGTGGCCTGTAGCGTGAATTGCTCTGTCGCGTGGAACCTTGTAGCCAAAAGGTTCCTTAAAGTTTGTGTCAAAATGTCAAATGACATACTTAAATTTCTTATGCGTCTGCCGTGGATGCGTGCAGAAAATAGCAAATGTTAGTGGTGAGTAGTGCTAATCGCCAGGGGCTATCGTGAGAGGGAGGTCTCCTCTCGCCAAGGGCCTATCGCGAGAGGGAGGTCGCTTCTCGCCAAGGAACTGTACAGCGCGAAAGATGGCTCTCACCTTATGCTAATCGCCAGGGGCCTGTTGCGAGAGGGAGGTCTCCTCTCGGCAAGGATCTGTCTCGCGCGATAGATGGCTCTCGCCCAGTATGAACAGGAGGTCTCTAGCCAAAAGGCCTGTCTGCGCGAGAGCTCGCCTCTCGCCCAGTACTGTCTCTCACCCAATGTAACAGGATAGATGGCTCTCGCCCAATGCTAACAGGAGGAGGTCTCTCGCTAAGGGCCTGTCTGGCGCGAAAGCTAGCGTCTCGCCCTTGCTAACATAAAGGGGTCTCTCGCCAAAGGCCTGTCTTTGCGAGAGCTAGCATCGCGCCAGTGCTAACATAAAGAGGTCTCTCTCCAAAGGCCTGTCTGCGTGAGAGCTAGCATCTCGCCAGTGCTAACATAAATAAGTCTCTCACCAAAGGCCTGCCTGCGTGAGAGCTAGCATCTTGCCAGTGCTAACATAAAGAGGTCTCTCGCCAAAGGCCTGTCTGCGCAAGAGCTAGCATCGCGCTCATTATTGTCTTTCGCCCAATGTAACAGGATAGGTGGTTCTCGCCCAATGCTAACAGGAAGAGGTCTCTCGCCAGGACCTGTCTGGCGCGAGAGATAGCTCTCGTCCAGGCGACAGGAGGGATCTCTCACCAAAGACCTTTCTACGCGCGAGAAATAGCTCTCGCCCAGGATAATAGGAGTAGGTCTCTCGCCAAGGACCTTTCTTCGGGCGAGAAATAGCTCTCGCCCAGGCTAACATTAGAGGTCTCTCGCCAGGACCTTTCTGCGCGAGAGAGAGCTCTCGCCCAGGCGACAGGAGTGGTCTCTCGCCAAAGACCTTTCTGCGCGTGAGAAATAGCTCTCGCCCAGGCTATTAGGATAAGGTATCTCGCCAAGACCTTTCTTCGGGCGAGAAATAGCTCTCGCCCAATGCTAACAGGAGGAAGTCTCTTGCCAGGACCTGTCTGGCACGAGAGATAGCTCTCGCCCAGGCGACAGGAGGGATCTCTCACCAAAGACCTTTCTGCGCGCTAGAAATAGCTCTCGCCCAGGCTAATAGGAGGAGGTATCTCGCCAGGACCTGTCTGGCGCGAGAGATAGCTCTCGCCCAGTCAACAGGAGAAGGTCTCTCGCCAAGGACCTCTCTGCGCAAGAAATCGCTCTCACCCATGCTGTCAGGTTCGAGAGCTCTTCTCTCGCCCATGCAGTCTCCCACTCCTTTGTATCTCTGTCACCTGAGATCTTTTGTATCTTAGAGCTGTCGCTAGTTGCATGCACTCTATCGCCAAAAGGCTTGTCACGCGCGAGAGTCAGTCTCTCACCCCAGACTTTATTGTGTAGTATGTGCACCCTGCCGCAGCCTACATACCCTGTCTTCCGCAGATAGTCTTTTCACCATCTTATGTTATGGCTTTTTTGTTTGTTTTCCCCCAGAGGCTTTGTTTGCACACATGCGTTGTTCTACCTGGGTGCTTTTCACGTGTGCCACTTTCGACAAAAGGGAATGTCGAGCGTGGGAGCCCTTCTCTAGCTGTTAATGTGCGGGAGACCCTCTATTGCCATTTGCTTGCGAGAGCCCCTCTGTCTCCGTTTTACATGCGGGAGACTCTTCTCGCCTAGGGAAGATGTCGCGTACAAGAATCATTGCTCGCTTGCTTTAGCTGTCGCGCAGTTGAGCACGGTGTCTCCAGAGTGGCCTTTCGCGTGGGATCTATGCTCACCCGAATTGGGCGAACCTTACGTGCGACAACTATTATCGTCCATGTGACAAAGGGTTTTTTTTTTGCACCTATCGTGCACACATCTTGCCGCGTTACCATGGTCAAGTGGCATGTAGCTTGAATTGCTCTGTCGCGTGGAACCTTGTAGCCAAAAGGCTCCTTAAAGTTTGTGTCAAAATGTCAAATGACATATTTAAATTTCTTATGCGTCTGCCGTGGATGCGTGCAGAAAATAGCAAATGTTAGTGGTGAGTAGTGCTAATCGCCAGGGGCTATCGTGAGAGGGAGGTCTCCTCTCGCCAAGGGCCTATCGCGAGAGGAAGGTCGCCTATCGCGAGAGGGAGGTCGCTTCTCGCCAAGGAACTGTACAGCGCGAAAGATGGCTCTCGCCTTGTGCTAATTGCCAGGGGCCTGTTGCGAGAGGGAGGTCTCCTCTCGGCAAGGATCTGTCTCGCGCGATAAATGGCTCTCGCCCAGTATGAACAGGAGGTCTCTCGCCAAAAGGCCTGTCTGCGCGATAGCTCGCCTCTCGCCCAGTACTGTCTCTCACCCAATGTAACAGGATAGATGGCTCTCGCCCAATGCTAACAGGAGGAGGTCTCTCGCTAAGGGCCTGTCTGGCGCGAAAGCTAGCGTCTCGCCCTTGCTAACATAAAGAGGTCTCTCGCCAAAGGCCTGTCTTTGCGATGGCTAGCATCGCGCCAGTGCTAACATAAAGAGGTCTCTCGCCAAAGGCCTGTCTGCGTGAGAGCTAGCATCTCGCCAGTGCTAACATAAATAGGTCTCTCGCCAAAGGCCTATCTGCGCGAGAGCTAGCATCTCGCCAGTGCTAACATAAAGAGGTCTCTCGCCAAAGGCTTGTCTGCGCAAGAGCTAGCATCTCGCTCATTACTGTCTCTCACCCAATGTAACAGGATAGGTGGCTCTCGCCCAATGCTAACAAGAGGAGGTCTCTCGCCAGGACCTGTCTGGCGCGAGAGATAGCTCTCGTCCAGGCGACAGGAGGGATCTCTCGCCAAAGACCTTTCTACGCGCGAGAAATAGCTCTCGACCAGGATAATAGGAGGAGGTCTCTCGCCAAGGACCTTTCTTCGGGCGAGAAATAGCTCTCGCCTAGGCTAACATTAAAGGTCTCTCGCCAGGACCTTTCTGCGCGAGAGAGAGCTCTCGCCCAGGCGACAGGAGTGGTCTCTCGCCAAAGACCTTTCTGCGCTCGAGAAATAGCTCTCACCCAGGCTATTAGAATAAGGTATCTCGCCAAGACCTTTCTTCGGGCGAGAAATAGCTCTCGCCCAATGCTAACAGGAGGAGGTCTCTTGCCAGAACCTGTCTGGCACGAGAGATAGCTCTCGCCCAGGCGACAGGAGGGATCTCTCGCCAAAGACCTTTCTGCGCGCTAGAAATAGCTCTCGCCCAGACTAATAGGAGGAGGTATCTCGCCAGGACCTGTCTGGCGCGAGAGATAGCTCTCGCCTAGGCAACAGGAGAAGGTCTCTTGCCAAGGACCTTTCTGCGCAAGAAATCGCTCTCACCCATGCTGTCAAGTGCGAGAGCTCTTCTCTCGTCCATGCAGTCTCCCACTCCTTTGTATCTCTGTCACTTGAGATCTTTCGTATCTTAGAGCTGTCGCTAGTTGCATGCACTCTATTGCCAAAAAGCCTGTCACGCGCGAGAGTTAGTCTCTCACCCCAGACTTTATTGTGTAGTCTGTGCACCCTGCCGCAGCCTACATACCCTGTCTTCCGCAGATAGTCTTTTCACCATCTTATGTTATGGCTTTTTTGTTTGTTTTCCCACAGACGGCGCCAATTGTTGTTGCTAGAAACAACAATAAAAGTTTGCTGACGTCAAATCCTCGATCTTCGTGTTAGTTTGTCTTCAAGAATTCTGCAAGAGAGAAAACCATCAGGGGGCGCAGGGGTTTTCCCTTGCGCGCGCACTCCGATGCTTAAGTCAGACAGGGTTTCAATAGGCAAATAGAGCTTAGGGTTTAAGAATGATACCTGTGACCTATTTATAGGAGTTATTTTACGCGTAATTACCTTTAAGCCCCACAGCTTAAATAATAACCCAATGGATCATTTATGGCCTTCTGAGTCCTCTTTTCTCTTGGGCTTAGATTATCATTTGGCTCAATGATCTTTAACTTGATTTATAGAAAAGCCCAGTAATCTTTAACCTGACCTACATCAAACAATATAACATGCATGTTGCAAAAACATAGTTGCCTGTTCGTATATCATGGCGCTGCCTTTTGGCGGTTCTTTCTTTCCATAATTTATTGAGAAAGACCCCTTCAATCGGGCAAATACCACGTGGACCTGTTCCAACTTCACCAAATCAAACGGTCAGAATCAAATCCCACCAAATTACAGAACACCCCAAACAACCCTAGGATGATGTTCCCATGTCCAACATATCTTGCCGGTCTTTGATTGTGTCTTGAGGGGAACATTGTCCCCTCTTTTGCCTCTCATGTGACCTACCACTAAACCTAAGTTGACCTGTAATTGATCCAACTATGTCCTCTCTTCTTCTTACACTGTATACATCTTCGTAATTACCATAAAAACACACAATTAGAAACCAAAAGTTAAAGACAAAGAACCGCATATTGTAAGCAATCATCGGTGAAAATGGCCAAGGCCGAAGGTCTCGGACTCGAAATCACGGAGCTGAGGTTAGGTCTCCCTGGTGCTGCTGATTACTGTCATCATGGAATTGACAAAAACGAGAAGAAAAGGGTTTTCTCAGAGATTTCGGAGGAGGATCAAAATGGCAAGATCAGCGATGGCCAGAAAATGCAAAGCAAAAGTCAAGTTGTGGGGTGGCCACCGGTGTGTTCGTACCGAAAAAAGAACAGTTTCAGCGATAAGGATGGATCTAAAACATCGAAAATGTACGTCAAAGTTAGCATGGAAGGAGCTCCATTTCTTCCCAAAATTGATTTAGGCATGCACACAAGTTACTCTGATCTTGCCACGGCATTGGAGAAGCTGTTTGGTGAGTGCTTAGCTCCAATATATATTTTTTTCTTTCATCTTTTAGCTATTTTCACCATGCAGAAATAACCATTATTTAGAAGTATTAGTGTCATGATTGATACCTTTCTTGTTAATTTAACAGAAACGTTAAGCAAGCTTCAAAACCAGACCTCAAGGTTATCAAAATCATAGATATTTTTCCGCATTCAGCTATAAAAACCTGGTTTTCTTCTTAATTATCCATTTTTGCTCTTTCCAAAATTAATTAATACCGCATTTTTGTAAGGTAAAGTCACTGTCTGAATACAAAGCAAAATATACACAGAGAGTGGAACCTACTCTTCTTGCTTAAAGAATTTCGAAGTCCTAAATTTGAATATTAACTTCGATGCATGGTGTATTAATAGAATGAGAAAAGAGGTTTTATTTGTATAATTCAGTCCATTAATCAAAACATTCAACAGATAAATTAATCAAAATTTCCAGCTCGGTGTAGGGAATTTAGAAATTTTTAAGAGGAGGCTTGTCACGTGGAGAAAAAGGAAAAAAGAATAATGGCCATAAAAAGAAAAAATTAATGTATACTCTCCTTCATAATTTTATCCCCATACATTTCTGTTCTTGGTTACTACAAATATTTTAGATCAAACTCATAATCAAGAGAAACAAATCAACTTTTAATTGAATGTTTATGCAAAAATAAAAAAATAAATAAATATTTTGTCTATTATTATTGACAGGGGAGGCGTTAAGGGATGCAGACAGCTGTGAATTCGTTGCCATATATGAAGACAAAGATGGAGACTGGATGTTAGCAGGAGATGTTCCCTGGGAGTAAGTCTCTTTCTCCAACTACCATTTTCAAAATTAATGACCTATCAAATGTGAGCATAACTTGCTATGTTAGTGATATAAAAAATTGAAAATCAATGCCTTAGAATTACCAATTTTTTAATTCAAAAACTGCATTTATTGCAAACTTTACGATCAATTGATACGGGAATTGTTTTGATCCATGCTAGTCAACTACGTATCACATCCTTGTTTCCCATGAGAAAGGATTGTACGAAGTAATTACATCACGTCAGTATATATCACTTTCATTTAAATCATGTCACGTAATTATATTGTTAAAAAAAGTCAATGATTTATTATTAGAATCATTAATGAGTTTTTTAAAATAAATATTCATAATTTAATTATATAATAAATTATTGATTTTTTTCAACATTGTGATTACGTGGCATGATTTGAATGAAAGTAATATATGCTGACGTGGTGTAACTGTTTCATACAATCGTTTATCTGTTTCTCATAGTTTTGACATCAATACTTAGACTGGACAGACAAATTTTACCGTGACTTTTTGAAAATGTTTCAAAGTGTGTGTATTGGTCAAAAGAGAAATAATCTTTCTCAAAAGGTACCGATTAGTTAAGGAATTTCTTCAAAAGAAAAAGGATTAGTTAACGAAGAAATCATGGTTACTTACTGTTTTTACCAGGTAATTGCATGCGACTTTAAGTATCATAATTGTAATTTTCTTCTAAAATTTATAAGTTCCTTCTCTATTGTGTAAAATTCTTGGAGAGCTGCTTTTTATGTTTGTTTTTCGTAGGTATTTTTTAGGGTAAATTTCACTAAAATTTTCAAGATTTTATCTTAATTCAATTTTAATCCATTAATTTGATAAATAGACATTTTAGTCCAAAATTATAAATTTGACGCTACAAAAAATTGTTCTATTAAGTTATTATTAAAAAATCTATTAAACTAAACATTTGTTACTTATGGAATATCCATAATACTCTTTTTTGTATTAAAAAATAAAAATCTTACATAGAATATTTTTAAAAAATTACTAAAAAGAACTAGATAGTAATAATATCCATTGTTGATTCTTAAGAATATAATATTATTAATTCAAATTTAATAATTAACTGATATATATTAAAATTATTTACGATTTTAGACCAAAGTATCCATTTTTAGATTTAATGAATTAGAATTAAATTATGGTAAAACTTTTGAGAAACTCAATAAAATTTACTCTTGTAACTTTCTTTTAAAATTATAAGTTCCCTCTCTATTTTGTAAAATTCTTGGGGAGCTGTTTTTTATGTTCATTTTTCGTAGGTATGTTTTAACATATGTATGTTTACTAGACATAGAAAAGGTATAGGGGATGGGAAAATGATTGCTTCCAGTTCCATTCTAGCCCTAGATAAAAAAAAAAGTTGAATTCTTGCTGTCAAACAAATGCTGAGATATCATGTTCCACAGCATGAAAATGACAACCAAATGCTAGCCACTTGCTTCTAATAAATAAATAAATAATATTTCAGAACATAAGTTTTATTTCCTGTAGAGAAACAGAGTTGCAAATTTGTCATTTTACGACACTTGCATTGCAACATGCTTGGATTCAATGAGTTGGACCAATATTGCCGACAATTGCCTATAAATCCAAATGATGATGTCGGTTTGACTACTATATTGCCTCAAATAACAAGCTCCGTCAAGCCTAGAATTATTAGCGAGAAAAGATCGTTGGCCACAACAAATTCCTAAAATCAAAACCTAATAGGGGGTTAATACAAACCAGTGAAAACTTTTCATTTCCAATTTTGGAATCTCGAATATAGGGAAAGTGAATTATTCATTAAAAAAAAGTAAAAGTTATGGTGCAAAAGCTAATAATTAAAAGGTTAAATGGTAAATTGCAGGATGTTTATTGAATCATGCAAGAGGCTGAGGATCATGAAAAGGGCAGATGCCAAGGATTTTGAAGTGCTGAGATCAAGGAAGCTCTCAATGGAACTTTAAAGAACGAGTGACTAGAAAAGCCAGTTGAAGAATTACTTGATAAAAGTTTCTTTGATTGATCGTATACTTTATTGAATGTTAATGATGGTTATAAGCTACTTGATTAAGCAGACAATTCTTGCTTTATGTGATATTAATTAATTAAGACTTGAAGCCTACTTTTTTTTTGGATTATTTGTCAGTTAAGACTTAATTTGTTATATTAATGTAACTGGGATATAGGACCCCTAATAAATGGGAATCATTATTTGCTTCCTCATCATGAATTTGAAGCTATTATTTGTTATTAGTGTTCTAGATGACTTCTGAATTAATTTATACAATTAAGAATTGTTTTTATTCCTTTCTATTAATATGATTCTAGATTTTTAATTCCATCCTCTGTAGCAATTTATATATATATATATATATATATATATATATATAATATATGTATAATATAATATATATATATACATATATTTTAGGAAATTTTAGAGTAAATAGGTTGTTCCATCGATTGATCTCTTAGTAAGTACTTAGGAGGTATGATGTCAAGGAACATTTGATTTATTGATATAATTAGTTTATGACCCTTGTTATGCACGAATTTATTTTAATATAGTAAAATTATTTTTTAATTATTTTTTAACATAAAAATGATAAAAAAATTAATTGAAATTAATTAACAATAGTGTCATAACGTTTTAAAACTAAGTCGTTAGACATTAAGTTTTATGGAGTTGCCACCAATTTTTTATCCAAGTGTAGTTGGCGTGTATTTAGGTCTATCTTTCTAAAGAAACTCTAAGATGGGTTGTGATTTGTGTTTTTAGAGTTTAAGTTCAAAAGTTCATTTACATACAATGAATGGTTTTAGCACTCTTTCGACGCCTTGATACCATTTTAATACTATGGTATTTAACTTAGACTTATTTATGACACCTTAGTACCATTTTAATATTATGTTATTTAACTTAGACTTAATTGAGCGGTCTTAAAATTTTATTATTAAAATGTTGAAAAATCTTTTAAACCTTCTCTATCGTTCAAGATGAATTTTTAAAAAACTCTCATCACCTCAAGAGTATTCAAGGAGTCTTCTATAAAGACTAGAAAATGATGAGGAGTAATTCAATTTGGGGACATTTTAGTTTTTCATTTCAGATTCTAACACGCCTCATTTGACCCATGTTAATCAACCGGATGCATGATCTTACAATTAGGCATATGCCAAATTCAGCGCTTGATACGTTGACCTCTTCCTTTGTGTCATCAATCACCTCGGGACCAAGAAACCACATTAGGACCAAGCAGGCGTGAAAAGACTTTTGGTGCGAAGATGACCTAAGGCCACTCAGTTGACCTGTAATGTGGGTCAACCAAGCCAGCCAATTGCTATTCGCCTCACATCCACTTCAGTTGGGCGAAACTTGCCAACTAGGTGCTAGTTCTCAGACCCTAAGTTTTTGGCTATAAATACCTATCATCGACCTAAGGAAAAGATATCGAAATCACCACTTCTTCTAACAACTTAGCTCTTTCTAATTTCGTCCTTAGAACCCATTCTCGGCTTAAACATTTTGGCACGTCAGGTAGAGGGCACTTTTCCAATTGTTGTTGACACTGGCACCACAAAAAATAGCGGGGGAGAAAGAGGAACTCGTGGCACCAATCAACCCAAACACCACCCATGATGACCAGCTTGACCAATGACCACCTCTAACAATGAAGCAGTTCAAACAACTCTCCTAGCAATTGAGAAACCTTATTGAATTCATCCAACATATCCTCACCCATTCTATAGCTCAAAGACAAGCGCTAAGAAATTATACTAGTCAACCTCCCCTATCCACAAAATCTCTACCACCGGAAGAGGAAGGGAATGCCAGCACTTTCTCGCACCAACAGTTATGGAAAAAGCTAAGTCAAGAACCTAACAGAGTCGGTTCCCCAACTCGCAAAAGGAGCCACGAAACGCCTCTTCCTCCACTCCTTTGACTAAGGAACAAGCCCATGACCGTTTTAAGGCTAAGATGGAAGCGATGGAGAGGCAAATGTAGGATAAGACCCATATCCATATGGATGCACTGATTTTGTTAAAAAAAAAACCTCACTGTTCTCGAAAGAAATCAATCGTGCTCAACCCCTAACGAGTTTTGGAATGCATGTCATTAAAGCATACGATAATATATCTAGCCCTTTCGATCACCTTGAATTTTTTGTACTAACATGTTCATATAAGGAGCATATAACTAGTTAATGTGTAAGGCATTTTTGGTTACTCTTAAAAAAGCAGCTTGTGCTTGGTATTTCGAAAAAAATCTAACTCCTTGGTATATAAGCATGCTCAAAGAGCTAGGTCATTCTTTCTTGAACCACTTCATCAACGGCCAATGAGCGAAAAAACCCACCTTCATCTTGATGGCGGTCAAACAGAAGCCCAAGGAGTCATTGAGAGAATATGTGATGAGGTTCAACACTAAAGCTTTTCAGGCCAAAGACCTAAAGCAATCCGTGGCAATGGCAGGCTAGATGAATGGCCCCACGGATGATGAGTTTCACTTTAAACTCTCCCTCTCCTTAGATCCCCCTAAAACTCTACCAGAGCTCTTAAATAGAGCCGAAAAATACATCAACGCTGAGGAAACTATAGCCACTAAGCTTGACAAAAAGGAAGAGAAATATGAGCACAGAAGCTATTGGAAAAGCGGAAGAGAGATCAGAAAGGACCAAAAATGTAAGAAGTTTAATAGAACAAGTGGGTATCTGACCAAAAGGAGCCTCGAAAGAAAGTGCTACAATACTTACACTCTTGTGACCACCACAATGGAAAAAATTTTGATACAAATCGAAATAGACTCGCAGTTAAAATGGCCAAGGCCGATGAAATCTAACCCCCGCCCAAAGTCTAAAAGTAAGAGGTGCACATTTCACCAAGACCACAATCACTCCACCAAGGAATGCACCGACCTCATGAATGAAATAGAAAACCTCGTGAGAAAAGGTCATCTGAGAAAATTAGTTTTGAACGACACCAAAAAAGAATTTCAAAGATAAGGGTTAGCACAGAAACTACAATGACTGACCTAGGGGTAATTACATTAAATCCCATATCACAAATGAGGGAAATGAAAGAGATTGAAGACACGACTGACCTGGGGAGAAAAGACAAGAAGAGGTAAATAACCATCCTATGATAGACATAATCAATGTTATCACAGGGAGCGCACTAACCTCAACAAGAAAGAAAGTGGACCAGACTACCATAATGGTTGTAGATTCTATGGCTAAGAAACTGAAGTTATGGAGAGATGACCCTATATCTTTTTCCAAAGAAGATTTAGAGGGCATCGAGTTTCCCCACAATGATGCTATAGTGGTTAGTGTGGTTATCTACAATCATGTGGTGAGAAGAATCTGTTTTTGCAGTGGAAGTGCCAGTGATGTGTTGTACAACGAAGCCATGAAAGCATGGGAATCACTAAGGATAAGCTCAAACTATACCCAGTGCCATTAGTCGGATTTGGAAATGAATAAGTTCCAATACTATGCACCATCACTTTCCCACTCACCTTGGGCAATAAGCTGACGACTGCCACAAAAATAGTAGATTTTATAATGGTCAAAATTCCTTTGACCTATAATGCCATACTAGGCCAACCTAGCCAGATGATGATGATGATAAGAATGGTCAAGTCTGCTCCATACCTAAAGATAAAGTTCCTAACACCACATGGAATAGGTGAGGCTGGAAGAGATCAGGCTATGGCTCACAAATGCTATACAACAACATTTAAGGTGAATGGGAAAAAATGAGACACTTATCATAAAGATACCTGACCAAAAGCCTGAGCTCAACCTAAGTCGACCAAAACCAGCAGATGAGGTCATCAATATCCCTTTTGATATAGTAGACCCAACCAAGCTTATGCAAATCAACTCTAAAATCCAAGGAAAGTAAGAGCTTGTACAAATTATAAAGAGGAATGTTAACCTGTTTGCATGGAAATCAGAAGATATGCTTGGGGTAGATCCCGAGAAAATGGTCCACCGACTCAAGGTTGATCCAGAAGCTAGAATATAGGACAAACAAAAAAGTGTTTCGCATCAGAAAGGTAAGAAGTGATCAATGACGAAGTGTCTACTACCCAAAATGGTTGGCAAATGTAGTAATGGTGAAGAAGCAAAATGGGAGATAGAGAATGTGTATGGACTTCACTGATCTGAATAAGGCTTACCTTAAAGATAGCTTATCGTTGCCAAGTATAGACAGGCTGGTTGACAGCTATGCAAAACACAGGTTGCTAAGCTTTATGGATGCATATGCTGGGTACAATCAAATTAGAATGTTAGAAGAGGATGAGGAAAAGACATCATTTGTAACTAAAAAGGGTCTATATTGCTATAAGTCATGCCTCTTGACCTAAAAAACGTAGGGGTCACGTACTAGAAGTTGGTAAACAGGATCTTTAAAGACCAAGTCGGGAAAAACATGGAAGTATACGTGGATGACAAGATTGTCAAAAGCCCAATGATGGAATCCCACCTTCAAGACTTGGGAGAGGCATTCGAAATCTCAAAGAAGCACAATATGAGACTTAACCTAGCAAAATGTACATTCAAGGTCACCTCAAGAAAATTTTTGGGCTTTATGGTTAATCAAAGGGGAATTGAGGCCAAGTCGTGGTAGAAATGGATTCGTCGACCTCAATTAAAGAAGTATAAAGGCTCACAGGAAGGATAGGGACCTTAAGCAGATTCATGTCCAGATTGACGAACAAATGTCTCTTTTTTCAAAACATTAAAGAATGTCCACGAGTCCAAATGGACTAAATAATATCAAATAACCTTCAAGGAACTCAAGGTATCCCTCTTTTCCCCTTCAATCTTGTTTAAACCTCGAGTTGGGGAGATATTGTACATATATTTGGCAATAATAGACCAGTCAGTCAGTTTAATTTTGGTAAGAGAAGAACCAAGAATTCAGAGGCCCATATACTTTACCAAAAAAGTGCTACAATGAGTCGAGCTAAATTACTAGAGAATCGAGAAGCTGGCATATGGCTTGGTCACCTTAGCTAGAAAGCTCAAACCCTTTTTCTAACCACATTCATTTACCATCCTGATCAACCAAACACTTAGACAGGTTCTCTAAAAACTTCAATTGTAAGGAAGACTAATTAAGTAGGCAATAGAGCTCGACGAGTTTGACCAACACATCCAACCCAAGTTGGCTCTTAAATCCCAAGCAATAACAGATTTCATGGATGAATGTGCATCCAACGATCACAATCATGAAAAAAATGAGGAGGAAGGACTGAGCAAAGAAGGCGCATGGAAGTTGTATGCAGACATATCAACCAATAGTAAGAGGAGTGGAGCTAGGCTTATTTTTATCGGCCCAAAATTATGAAAATCTAATATGCCTTAAGATTCCAATTCAAGGCGTCTAACAATGAGGCCAAGTACGAAGCACTTATTATGGGGCTCAAATTAGCTAAAGAACTGACGGTGTAAGATCTGATAGGGTATAACGACTTTCAGCTAATGGTAAATCAAATAAACGTGGAGTTTGAAGGCAAAGGAAAAACTATGATAAGGTTTCAAAAAAATGTTAGGTTGCTATTGAAGAACTCTAATACATATCAAATAACTTGAAACCCAAATATGGATAATGGTATAGCCAACTCCTTATCGAAACTAGCCACAAGCTCTAGCTCGGACTTTAGGTCGAGAGTCAATGTGGAAGAGGTGGAGAAGAAGTGTATAGGCGAGGAAAAAAAGGTGACCTAGATAGAGGAAGAGGAGGAACCATGGATGAGCCCTTTCGTTAAATACCTAATCACATGAGAGTTACCAAATGACAAGAACCATGCTTGAGCTTTGAGAAGGAAGGCACTTAAGTATACCCTTATAAACGGTAAAATGTATAGAAGATCTTTCAGTTTATCGTACCTGAGATGCTTGAATCCTATAAAGCTTGACTATGAACCAAGAGATGAGCATGACTGAATCTATGGGAATCACTTTGGTCCAAGAACCCTCGCACATAAGTTCCTAAGGTAGGGCTACTTCTTGCCTACAATGCACAAGAGCACTACCAACTTGGTGAAAAAATGTGACACATGCCAAAGATTCACTCTAATTCAACATTTCCCTTCCACTAACCTCACCTCAGTCATAAGACCATGGCCCTTTATGCAATATGGAATGGATGTGCTAGGCCCATTCCTAGCAACCTCAGGACAAAGGAAATTTGTCCTCATGACAATCAATTACTTTACCAAATGGATTAAGGCTGAAGCCTTAGCAACCATTCTAGAAAAGTAAGTGGAGATTTTTGCTGGAAGAACGTTGTGTGTAGATATGGACTACCAAAGGCAATCATTACAAACAATGGAAAACAGTTCAACAATTCGAAGTTTAAAAGCTGGTATGAAAATCTAGCATAGATTTACAATTCAACTCGGTCGCACACCTTCAAGCAAATAGTCAAGCTGAAGCTACTAATGGGGTGATTCTAGAAACTAAAAAAGGCTTGATGAGGCAAAGGGAACATGGGTAGACAAATTGCCTAGAGTCCTTTAGGTATTAAGAACAACGACGAAAGTTCTAATAAGGGAAACCTCCTTAAATCTTGCTTCTAGAATAAAGGTAGTAGTCCCCATAGAAGTGGGCATGCCCAGCTTAAGGACAAAGCTAAACACTGAAATAGGAAATGAAAAGGCATTAAGAAACAATTTGGACCTCACAGAAGAGCAAAGGGTTCGGGCTCTGATCATAATGTTAACCTACCAACGAAAGGTGTCTGAATACTACAACGAAAGGTGTTTGAATAAAGATAATTAGAAAATGAGATTTGGTGTTGAGAAAGGTTGAAGCATTAAGAAGAGATGGAGCAAGAGGAAAATTGGCCCCCAATTGGGAAGGCCCATACATAGTTAAAGATGTTATCGAAGTAGGAGTTTATAAATTGCAAGATTTGAACAGCAAGGAGATTCCCCGGACATGGAACACTAACAACTTGAGGAATTACTACCAATAGAGCCAAGAAATTTACCTAGATTAACCTGTCAATACCTAGCTACCAAGCAAACTTTTCAATTCGACCCATATGGTCTTGTTTGAACATCTTGTAAGCATCCTTTAATAGCCTTTGGTCTTTTATATGATAATTATCATTAACACAAGCTACTATTTTGATATAACAATGATTCTCATTCTTAAAAATTTTTTGCATATTTAATAAAAATTGAAAATCTAGAAAATAACAAAAGCTAAGGTGACTTGTAATTTAGATCGATGTTACAACATACGGAGGCCAACCTCTATTAAGTATTACAGGTTTACTTGCCCCAACTTTAAAATCAAGGGCGGCTCATTTCAATTGAAAAACTCAAGTTGGTCGACGATGTTAGAATTGTAACATAACAAGCATTCTGCACAAAATTAGCCAAAGAAACTAAAAGTGAATTACTTTCATAAAGAAAAAAAGATTCGGTACAAAAAGGAAAGCCATGCCTACATAACAATTAAAATTAAGTGCAAAAAGTTTAAAGAAAGAAAAAAAGAGTAAATTGAAATTAGTCAGCAACATCATCCTGGACCTCAGCGCTGGCTTCCTCCTCGATCTCTACCACAGTAGAAATGGTGGCCTCAACATCAACAGCTTCATCTTCCTTATCAACTTTGGGCTTGTACCAAATGGTCTTTAAATTATCAATCGAAATTATCGATAAGTCTAGGTCAAGATACATGTGACCGACCTCATGGACCACCAATGTAAAGGCACCTCTGACACATTCAACATTAGCCCTTTTGGCTACGATAGCAAAGTCCAGAGCAAGGTTTTAAATAGCGAAAAGATAGTGGCATAGCAGCCATTGTTTAGCGATAGCGCTATCTTTTGCCGCCACTATTTACAAAAAATCGAAGGTGATCCTGAATCACAACAATAAAAGTGTGTTGCGACCGTGAAAATCACCCATAACAGTGAATAACGGCAATAACAATCCGTTATTGCCACTATTCACATTTTTATCCAAAACTGAGTTAAAAAGAAAAAAAATCATTTGGGTGTCGTAGCAATTAACAATGCCAGGCATCAATTCACCTAAAAAAGCACAAAACATAATAATCAATCTTAGACCGCCACTATCAAACATCAATTCATAAGAAATCACAAGCAAATTTAGCCTCTATACCTTAACTTGCAGAATGGGAATTGATTGACTTGGTGTTGTGCTATTACCACTACTGCCAGCGGCTAAGGGCTGTAAAGCTGGGTGGCTGGACGACTGGGTTGAAGGAAAAGACTAAAGGCATGGGCATGGCTGCATGGATGGGTTGAAGGTAGTGCTAAAATTGCGAGAGTTGTAGGGGACTTTGGGAGATCGGTAGGCAAAGAAATGAGAGTGAGGAAAGAGGAAGGGGAATTAAATTGTTTTTGTCTTTCAGTATTAGAATTAGTTTTTAACTCTTATTATTGTTTTTAATTAAATCACAATTAAAAATATTTATTATATAATAAATTAAAAAAATAATTTATGATAAAAATATTAAATCATTTAAACAAAATGTCATAAAATATCATAAAAATATAAGTCACTTAAAAAAGCGTTAAAAGACTTGGGATATTAAATAATTAATATATTAATTTTATTATCGGCCTCCAAATAAGTATTCTTTATTTCAATATTTGTTATTTCTTAATTATCATAAATAATTTTTGAAATATAAATATTTTATTATAATCTAAAAAGTCATAATTTTTTTCAAGTAAATAAAAAGCATAAAGGGTCATAAACTACTTTTAAAAATCATAAAATAAAAGTTATTATTATTAGAATTATAATTATTACATTTTACAACAAGATGTGCAAAATTAAAAAAAAGTCACAACCACAATGGCCATAAATAACTCTGTTATGTCCGCAACCACGATAAACGCAACGCGACCGCAATTTAAAACCCAGCTCCGGAGTGTTCTAGGAGTTAGCTAAGGCCTCTTGTGCTATAATACGCTTGACCTCTTCCTTGCTCCCCTCGGCACAGGCTAATTCCCCCTTCAACTTATCAATTTTAGCTTTCAGCTAAACCACAAGGAGCTCGAATTCACGCCTCTTGTCCTCAAACGATTGCAACTTCTTCACCAATGAATGGCACTTCTCATGATAAGAACTGTAATCCTTGTGAAGCTTTTTTGCTTGCTCTTCAGCCTAGTTGCATGAGCTAAAGCCAGCCATGCATGATGTAAGCTTGCGCTCACGTTAACGAAGCAAGGGGAGTTCATCTTTGTTTGTAAAAATAACAATGATGAGAATAAAGCTCAAAGATAAAAAAAACAAAAATAATCATAAAGGGATATAGATGACCTGTTGTAGTAAGCATAGACTTGGCTATCCTTTGAGCCACTAAAGCACTCTTGAAGGTGCTATTCGAGGGAGCCAATCCACTTACAGCTGTACATTTTTAGAGCCCTCAACCTCCACCTCGAGTATAACCGAAACCTTTTCTGTTTCGCAAGTCCTTTTTAGGGAAGGTTCATTCACCTCAATCACTGCGGCCTTCCTCTTTGATTTAAAGCCATGAGCTCAAGTTTATTTGAGCTGAGCTAGATGTTGTTGACTGGAGCCAGCAATAGAAGGTTGACGAACAGGAGGTTGAATATAGTCAAAGATGTTGAACCTACGTCCTTGGTCAGCCATGTTTGCATTTAAAAGAAAACAAAAATATCAATGATTTGACCAATGAAATAATAATGACAATGAGAACAATTTCACATTACAATATAGGTAACCAGGTCTTCCTTAGGACCCGAGGAGGTTCAATACTTCAGGGAGGTTAGGAGTTTATCTTCTACATGGACTCTCATATAGTCTCTTAGTCTATTGATTCCGTATAAGCTTTGAGCTCCTCACCAAAAATTTCACTAACCTCGTCAACCTTTTCCCTCATCCGACCATAATTATTGCTCACTTCTCATTCTTTGGAATTAATTAGACTAAAAAAATAAAGTTTCCAATTCTTATTTGAGGAGGGAATATTGTTAAAGAGCTTTTTACTAGGATGACCAGCTCTTATCTACAAAGCTGACCTTTATTAAGAAAAAAGACAAATAATTTGATGGTTAATGAAAAACCTAAGCCCTCACAAAGAGCTAGATTACCTATGATATGATGCAACTTTTAAGGAGTAGTTAAGAAGGAGCTAGGCCATAAGAGTTCAGGAACTCAACCACAAAAAGGTGAACAGTGAACCTAAGACCTGAAAGAACAGTATAGCGATAAACCCACAACTTGTTTTTACTCGTCTTAGGTTACCTTATTAGTGTAATGAGGAAGATCTATCTTAAATTTAGGAGAAACAAATTGGCCTTTGCAAAGTTCGGCAAACTCTATCTTGGTGAGTAAGTTGTGGCACACTTCAAGAAGGGCCCCTCCTTTCAAAACTCTCATAAAACCCAAGGAAGCCATGTGAGAAGAGATCATCTTAACCACTAGATGACCATAGTCATGAATCTAGACACCGACAGCATGGAGGCTATCCTCTAATGTCTATTTCGAAGCCATAAAGGCTAAGTCCTCAAAGGCCTCGACCAACTCAGCCTGCTTATATTGGCTATTCAAGCCCAATCTAGCCCTAAATTCGCGAAGATAGTTCAAATTATCTTCACTAGGAGGGCTAATAATCTCTACTAAAAAAGAAGACATAGAGAAAAGGAAACTTACCTAAAAAAGCTCAGGTTTGTAGGGAAAAACTCGAGAAAGCAAAGAGCGAAGCAAAAACTAAGAGGAAAGCTTTGAGAAATTTGTGAATGTGTGAAAAGTGAAACGAAGCCCCTACTTTTATAGGCAAATCGTGGAAAATTAAAAGTCACCTTAGGAGCCCAAGCCTACAAAGAAAAAGCCACCCTTGGATGAATTAGGAAGTATCTACAGCCCACCAAGTTCAATGGCAAAGATAAAGCCACACTACAAACCGCAAAACGAGGATGTCAAACTTTAACACTCGTCACTCCCCCAACAACTTCCTAGTTTGGCAAGACCCTAACTAAGAAGTCCAAGAGGCTCAAACCAACTTCCAAGCAGCCTGATTTAAAAGGCCCATGGGCAACGATGGAACCTAACAACTCGGTGACCAAAAAATGGGATGACCTACCAATTTGAACTAAGCTTTAAGACTAACCTCGAGGAGGACCGAATGATGAGGAGTAATTTAACCTAGGGACATTTTAGTCTTTCACCTCGGATTCTGACACAACCTCATGGGACTGACGTCAGTTAACCGAACGCATGATTGTGTCAGCAATTGCTTTCATCATTACGATTAGGCATGCCTAAGTCAGTGCCTAACGTGCTAACCTCATCTTTTGTGTCATTAGCCACCTTGAAACCAAGGAACCACATTGGGACCAAGCAGGTGTGAAAGGACTTTTGGCGTAAAGATAATGTAAGGCCACTCGGCTGACCTATAATGCAAGTTAGCCAGGCTATCCAATTGCTATTCGCCCACATCCTCTCCAGCTAGACAAAACTTGCCAACTAGGTGCTACCTGTTAGACCCCAAGTCTTTGGCTATGAATACCTATCGATGACCTAAGAAAAGGATCTCAAAACCACAACTTCTTCTTCTAACAACTTAGCTCTTTCTAATTTCATCCTTAGACCCTAATCTTGGCACTAACAGAAAAGTATTCAAAAAGTCTCCTTGAAGAGGTTCTATTGTCGAATTTATTTTTTTCATTATAATTTCTTATGGTTTATTTAACGACCCGTTATCATATTTTTCACCTTATTTTACACAATTTATCCGGTTGGGCTGTCTATGATACTTCACTTTATTTCTTATGTTAAATAATTTCATAAAATATTATTTATATTACATACATCCCCTATTTTACTTAATAAGCAAGTAGTACTGCATACATGTCTAAATACAGAAAATAATGATCGTACCTCATATATTTTAGTCGGTCTGTCACATTGTCCTTTATGTGCAGTCGTAATCCACAACCATTGGATCTCGCAATCTTTAAAACCTGAAATGTTTAAAATTAAGGGGTGAGCAAACCACGGCTTAGTAAGAGAGTTATATGTCACACTTGATATTCAGCTATCTATATGCTGAAAATAATTTTTCATTTTCTTTAAAATCTTCCTAGCTGGCTCTAGGCTCACATGTAGGAAGGATACTACAGTCGACTGGGGATCCAGATAGAGTAAGGCAGGTATTTTAAAATACCTGACTAGTTCCGGAACCTAGAAGCAACTGTAGAGAATACCAATTTCATTGTTTTCAAAACGATATAATTTTCGTTTTTCCATAGAGTAAACCACTTGTTCTTTTTCACTTCAGTATACTTTAAAACACATCATAGTTCAGTAATAAAACAGTGGTTTACTTCTTTTCTCTTCAATATAGTAAAAACAATACAATCCAGTGATTTGTAAATATCCAATCAGTGGATAATTACTTATTCGATTATTTCTATCTTAGAAATAATTTTTTTTTATGTTATTCTTTTAGAATAAACATTTATTTCTCTTTTCAAATTGGTAACCGTATCGTACAACTCAGTAAAACAGTATATTCAGTAAAACAGTAATTTGATACGGTTAAATCAGTAACAGTAAATAGTAGCTACCAATTCAGTAAATAGTATAAGGTAGCTTTCAATTCAGTAAACAGTAAATGATAGTTTTTAGTTCAGTAAAATAGTAATCAATAGCTACCATTTCAGTAAACAGTACAGTTCAGTTACACAGTGTTTTGGTACAGTCTTTCATTAGTAAACAGTGATTCAGTACAGTAAACAGGATTCCGTAAATCCTTTCAGTAAAAAGTAAACAGTGAGACTAGGCATCACCCTACAATTAAATCATGCTATCTCGTCCACTAGGGACACAATAACAGTAATGAGATCTATGGCCATGATCTATAATATGTCATCGGCGTACGCTTGCTAGATGGGGACGCTGATGACTAGCTGGTCAATCAGCCACGTGACAGTAACAGTATGTGTGATGCATGAAGCTCGGGGCCTAAGTCTCAAAACAATATAAGTCGTACCATAGCCTTTATGGATTTTAAATACAGAAAATCGAATTATTTCACAAATATCCATAAGGCTCACATGTAAGAAAATCATCACCTTTATGAAATTTATAATTTAAGTCACATTTTTCAAAATATTTCATAAAGGTATAAATCATGTTTTTCCCATAAAATGAAGACAGTTTGCAAAATCATCACTAAAAATATAAAAGGGCAAAACTGTCTTTTTTCATAGTAAAACACATATGCACGCCTTTTCGTGCATTCAATCGAAAACATGGTTTTATAATTATAGGAATTTCAAACAAATCATTTTTATAATTTATGAAAATAAATTATTTATTTTCTAACTTTAAATTCCTATCACCATGTTTTCTTCTAAAAATAAGTGTAGAGACCTCTAGTCTCGAAATCATAGTTTTTTCTTCATTTCTTAACCTTTATGGAATTTTCATAATTAATTATTTTCATAATTAAAACCATAAAGGTTTTATGTAAAATCAAGTGAATATTTAAGAATATTTATAAAAATATTCATTTCAGTCTCTTTTTCATTTTCATCTCGTTTCACGTGAAATATCACCTACTAGGTGAATTTTCGGTGATTTCCTTTTCACCATTCTCAAAAACATGAATATTTTAAAATTAAATGTCACTATATTCATGTTTTATGAAATTTACTTAATTTCTCGATTTTCATACCCGAAAATCGATTCACGTGAAATCAAATCTTTTATTTTGGTTTTCAATGATTTTCGATAAATTTCAGTAATTTTTCGATAATTTTTCGACAGTATAACGGCTACCGATTTGGCTAGCCTCCTGCACAAAAAATACAGTTTATATTTCTCAACTGGTATTTCACCACAATTTGAAACCGATAAATCACCACAATTTCCAAAACTAATCATTATAAATTGCATTTATAAATTAAATGCATAATTTAAAACATGTGGCCGAATATTCTTACAGGCGGCACATGTCTCCATTACCTGTTTCGGGTCGGCGACTGTCTCTCGAAGGTCGCGCCCGTGTTCGCCTCGCCCGATTCCATCGGCTCGATCATCGAGGATATTTTCTGGAAATTAAATTCTAAAATTTAGAATTTTTTTCATAATTATTTAAATAAATAAATTATTTAAATAATTTAATACTTTTCGGGATTTCTTACCGATTCTCGTAATTCTCGGGATTTCCCTAAATTTTCGAATTCTCGGGAATTTTCCAAATTCCCTGAATTTCTTTTTCTCTTTCTTCTTTTTCTTCATTTTCTTCATTTTCTCTTTTCTTTTCTTTTCTTTTTCTTTTTCCTTTTCTTTTTCTTTTTTCCTTGGTCTGACCGGTTCAGACCAGTCAGACCGGCTCTACCCTCTTCACCACCGGTTCTCCTCCGGTGGCAGATTCTCCGACGGTTCGGTGGCTTAGCAGCTGGCCGGCGTCAAGGCGAAGCTGCCGGTGGTCTCAGCTTGGCCTGGATCGGCGACACGGCGGCGGATCTACTCGATTTTGCCTCGGTTTCTTCTCCTCCTCCGTCGGCCTTCCTCCGCCGTTTCCAACCTCTCCGGTGGCATCCCACGTCTTCCTCTTCCTCCGGTGGAGCTTCGGTGACAATTGCAGTGGCCAATTTCGCTGGCACCGCCACTTCCTCTTCTTTTCTCCCTCTCGGCTTCCGCCAGGTTTTCCTCTGTTTTCGATTCTATTTCTTTCCTTTTTCGTCACCGATCGTCTCCTCCTCTCTGGCCGGTGACTCTTCTTTCCTTCTACCTCGCCGGTGGTGGCAGCTTGGCCACTGTCGGTCTCACCTGGGAAGGTCGGGATCCTTCCCTGATCTTTCCTCTGTTTTTGTTTCCTTTTTTTTCATTTAATTTAATTATATATCCATATATATACATATATTATATATATACATAATACATATAATATTACTGTTATATATATTATTTTACTATATAACTATATATTATATATGTATATAAAGATATATATATTATGTATTATCAAAATACATATTTAGTATATATATATTTGTTTAATTTAAATTGCTTAACATTTATATATCTCTTTATATATAAATGTAGAAAATTCCATATATATTGTATTTACAATATATATATATATATATTTTCCAACTTTAATATAATTTAATAGTT
Organism: Heritiera fomes; assembly: GCA_032173925.1. NCBI lineage: Eukaryota > Viridiplantae > Streptophyta > Magnoliopsida > Malvales > Malvaceae > Heritiera > Heritiera fomes. The sequence goes on from JAPDPM010000015.1 coordinate 14,771,847, forward strand.
GCATTTTCTCAAATATGTATATACTTATATATACATAAAATGTCATACTTGAATACATATGTATTGTTTAAATTTATCAAATAGTATATATACTTATATATACCAATGTATATTTAATATATACTATATACCATACGGTATTTAAATACATATGTATTTACATCAAAATACATTTATATAATATAAAATTATATAAATATATTTCATTTTCTTTTCCTTATTTTCTTATTTAATTTGGATTTCCATTTATCCAAATTAATTTTCTCCTTTCCTTATTTTCCGAATTTCCAATTTAACTTTTCTTCACTCGAATTTCCACCATCCGTTCCTTTCTCAATTCTCGGGATTTTCACTAGTATCCCATTCTCATAATTTTATTTATTTATTTATTTCCAATATTTATTTGCTTCAATATTTATTTCCAATAAACGAAAAATTTACGGTTATCACAGTTTACTATCTAATTAAATGAACCTTATTACTTTTATCATTATCACAATTATTATCATTAATAATACAGTTTGACACATTGGGTGGCATAGATGCAATTTTTAAAGGTAGTTGAAACAAACGATCAACTATATGCTCGGTCTCAAGGGTCTTCCTTATTTGCAGATCCTACACATAACAACCATGACAAAAAAAGTGTACATCAAGATGAAGGTCACATAATTATCCAACTAAAATAAGATTTAGTGAGAGTTTGGGAATAAGAAAAGCATCAAATAAAGATAAAGTGGAAGTGGAAATATCACCAATGTGACTAATAGACAAACATAAGTTATCAACAGTATGAATAATAAGAGAGTGAGATACAACATTGTTAGCTTTAAATTGACATATATATTTTGAAATGACAAAAACTTAAGTAAGCCTTAATGCTTTAATTCATATTGTAAATTTGCCTTATCACACATGATTTTCTCAATACATTTCAAGTGATCATATCAAACATTAAGACCATGATTTAATGATGCATACTCTTATTGGTCTTAATACTTTGTAAATGTTTTGAATATTTTAGAAAATCACTTGATGAATTTTTAGATCATGTTTTCATTTGAGAAAGTCAAGAAAAACTCCCACAAAAATGCCAAAATGTTTTGGGTTGAATTAGGATCAAAGACCACATCATTTCTAACCCAAAAGTGCAGGAAAAATGCCATCTGGAAGAAAAGGATCGATCCCCTAGGGAAAGGGATCGATCCTTTTTTGGCAGAATGCCCCGGAAGCAAGAAAATGAAGCATGGGATCGATCCCCTAAGGAAAGGGATCGATCCCTTTGTGTCAGAATGTCCCCAACGGCTAGTTTCTGTGAGATATAACAGCTAGTTTCTGTTTTGGCTCCAACCAACGTCCACAAACCATCCAAGGGACTATAAATAGAGGCTTAGAAGCTAAAGGAAGGAAGAGGAACAACCAAGCAACATCTTTCATCATCTTATTCATCTTCTTAAGCCTCAAACAACAAATCAAGAGCTCCAAAGTCTACATCTTCTATCATTCATCTATTTCTTGTAGTGTTTAGCACAAATCTTGTATAGGCTTCTATTTGTTCTTAATGTTTGTAATCACTTGCCTATCTAAAGGCCTTCTTTGATTACATCTCTTGTAAACCAAAATCATACCTTGTAAAGGGGAGGTTTCTCTTTAGCCTAAGAAAAAGAGGGAGGTTACTCTTTAGCCTAAGAAAAAGAGGGAGGTTTCTCTTGAGCCTAGAAAAAGAGAGAGGTTTCTCTTTAGCCTAGAAAAAGAGGGAGTGTAACAAATTCAAGATAGTGGATTTGGAGAAAATCCTTGGGAGCGTCTCAAGGTAGAGGACGTAGGCAAGGTTGCCGAACCTCTATAAATCGCTTGCGTACATTTCTCTTTCTATACTCTCTTTAATTACTTGCAATTATATTTGTGCTTATTGTATTGAATTTGGATTGCATGATTGAATAGCCTAGAGAACTTAGAAAATATCAATATAGGCTAGAGAATTTAGAGAAACCGAAAAACGAGCTTAAGGGTAGTTAAAAACCGATTCACCCCCCTCTCGGTATAGCCTATAAGAGCCAACAATTGGTATCAGAGCTTGGGCTCGAGATTGAATTAGATTAACCTCTATCGAGCAAAACGATCTTAAATGGCTCACTTGAATGTAGGCACACCCCTAGGAGAAGAGGGACACTCATTAGTTAGACCTCCACTATTCAATGGTGAGAATTATTCTTATTGGAAAACTAGGATGATGTTATTTGTGCAATCTAATGACTATGAAGTGTGGAGAGTAATAGTTAATGGTCCTAGAATCCCAATAAAGAAAGTAGATGGAAAAGATATCCCTAAGAGTGAGGATGAGTGGGACACCAATGATATGAGATTGGCACAATTGAATGCCAAGGCTATGCACACCCTCTTTTGTGCATTAGATCCAAATGAATATAATAGAGTGTCCCTATGTGAAAATGCTAAGCAAATATGGGACAAACTAGCCATCACACATGAAGGGACAAATCAAGTTAGAGAGACCAAAGTAGGAATGCTCACACATGATTATGAGCTTTTTAGAATGAAAGAAAATGAGTCCATGAGTGATATGTATACTAGATTTAATGACATAATCAATGGACTTAAGGCATTAGGCAAGAGCTATTCCAATGTAGAAATGGTCAAGAAAATCTTGAATAGCTTGCCAAAATCTTGGGAGGCAAAGGTGACTGCTATAGAAGAATATAAGGACCCTAACACCTTGTCTCTAGATGAACTTATGGGCTCCCTACTTACATATGAAATGAAATTAAAAAGAAATGAAGAGCCTTCAAAGAAAGTAGGGGTAGCACTTAAGTCTTCCACTCATAAGGTCATTGAAGATAATAGTGATGAGAGTGGAAATGAGGAAGAAAAGGAAATGGCAATGTTTGCCAAAAGATTTAATAGATTTATGAGAATGAAAGAGAGAGAGCAAAATAGAAAACATCATAGGGGAGAGTCAAGTAGAAGAGAAAAGGACCACTTAGTGTGTTATGAATGCAATGAACCGGGTCACACTAAGCTAGATTGCCCCATACTTAGGAAGGAAAAGGATAGGAAACCTAAGAAGAAAGCATTTGTGGCTGCATGGAGTGATAGTGATAGCTCCGATGAGGAAAATGTAGATGAAGAAGTAGCCTACTCATGCTTTATGGCCATTAGTGATGATGAGGCTAGTAGTAGTTCTAGTGAAGATAATGATTATACCTTTAGTGAACTACAAAATGCCTTTGATGATTTAACAAATGAATTTCAATGCATGAATTCTAAATATAAGAAAATCATTGCTAAATTAAAAATAGAAAATGAAGCCTTGACTAGTGCTAAGATAGAATTTGAAAAGAAACTAGAAGAGGCCAACTTAGAAATAAATGAGTTAAATAAAAAGAACACAAATTTGCATAACTCATTTTCTAGGTTTTATATGGGTCAACAAAAGCTAGATCACATGTTAGAGACCCAAAGAGCTTTCTTTGACAAAGATGGGTTAGGCTATAATGCTAAACAAAAAGAAACTCATCTTAAGAATTTCCTAGTGAGCAAAAATACCATGCATGATTTATCTCTCACATGCTCACTTTGCAATAGAATAGGCCACACCTCACAAGCATGCACAAATAGAAAAACCACATTTAGAGGAAGAGTGGTTAGAAAAATGTGGGTGCCTAAGCATGCTGTAAATAATGATGAATTGTACTTGAAATGGATCCCAAAAGGATCAAAAATTATTTGTACTAACTCTCATGGACCCAAGAAAATTTGGATACCAAAGCATGCTTGAATTTGTTTGTTGTAGGAGTGTTAGAGCATGGAGTTACAAAGAAACAATGTGGTTTGAATGCTCTACACACCTCTATGGAGTTTGCTTGTGCCAATGAGAAAAAGGAAAAGCTTAAGGATCCATCACAACAATTCTTCAAAGAATAGCTCAAGGTGGACTCAACAATTCAAGGTAAAGCATACTCAAGCAAAGGAGTTGTGTAAGATTAACTCTTTACACTTTAAAACATTTATTTGATTATTTGTGCTTTGATGAGAAAATGTGTTAATAATTCTTGATGCATTGTGAGTTGAATGATAGAACAAAAGGCATGATGAATGATTGTTGAATGTTTGATGAATAGTACGTGATACATTGAATGAAAAGCATGATTTGTGATTTTGAAATGATTTTTGGTTTTCTGCATCTTGAGCAAGTTTGATATGTCTAGATAATATATTTAGGTGCTCAAAAACTGATAAATGTGTCATACATGCAAAATACCATGTCATGAGCTTTAATGAAGAGTTTGCATGTTGGAAATTATGGCATGTTGTTCACATAACATATGCTTTGATGATATATGGGCTTAAAATCTATGTGAACAAGTTTGTTTTGACATATTTATGTAATCTAATGCATTGGTTTGGTCAAAATATGCTTAAATCTTAAAATGACCCCCTTTGAGGCCAAAAATGCATTTTATTGTGTAAATTCTTCCAAAATTGCAAAATCTTTTGTAAAATGGTTTTTCATTCAGATTTTTCATTCATACAAGTCCAAAATCATGTTTTACAAATGTTTAAACCCTTACTTGGACTTAAATTACTCAAAAACGAAGTTTTGGTACCTCATAAGTCCAATTTTCTGTCAAAACAACTGCAGAATTTGCAGGAAGCATATGAGGGATCGATCCCCACTGTAGCAGGATCGATCCCCCCAGGCCAGAAAAGGCACTCCTGCATGTTTTCAACCGAAATTGAGAAGAACTCTTCATTGTTTTGATATTTTCTCTCTTCTCAACTTAAAATTCATTGTTTTAACCTCTTTTTGATGATCTTTTATGTATGGAAATTGATTTTTCATTGATATCATGCCTCAACTTCATCAATTAATATCATTTCCAACAAATGGTATCACTTTCAACAATCAATATCATTTTTTCTTGAACTCACAAGTGCAAAATCAGTTTTCTCATTGAAAATAGTCACGAATTGCATAAATCTTGAAATAATCTTGAAATATACTTTCAATGAATGCTTAAACATAATTTTGAGATTTATTTCAATGATTTATGGATATATTTGAGAATTTGATGAACTTGTGCATAATGAGTGTTTTTCATATCTTTTGTTCCTCTTAGTCAAGCATGCTTATAGGATTATGTCTCTTGGCTTGACTTATCAATTCCACACTAGGTTTCATGATAATTTTACATCTAGTGGATTGATTCCAAATGTAAATTCAACAATTGGTAATAGTCATTGGCCTATAATTTGTGATGGTAAATGGATCCTAAATGTTCAAATGCATGAAACTTTATCATCCTTGTACTTAAAGAACTAGGGTCTTAATGACAACACCAACATTCAAAGATAAATGCATTGATTAATATCCATGCATTTATTATTTGAATCTTTCCTTGCTCATAATTGGTTAAGGACTTGAATTGGAAAATGAGCATAGGATTTTTGTGATTGAAAACATGGAAGAAAATGTGTTTGCTTGAATACTTTGATTTTATGAATCTTCCATATGATATAACTTTGTGAATATGAATATGGATTAATACTTTATGATTGTATGCTTATGTTTAATTAATCCATATGCATATTTGATGATGTGTGATTGTGTTCTTGCATATTTAGAATGATTATTTTCTTGACATGAACACACTACACATAAATATTGAATTCATGCAAAATGCCTAAGTCAACCATTAATAACAATTGGTATTTAGATTGAAATAACAATTAGTATCATTGGAAACCATATTTTCAATAATTGGTAAGCCAAATCTAAATTGCCAATTGGTATAAGCTTTAAATTGACAACTCTTCTCATGCTCCTTAGATTGAAATGACAAATAGAGAAGAATTCTCTTAGGATATTTTTGCATGAAACTCTTGTGTGCTAGAATTTGTAGTTAATTGCTATATATCTTAATTCTAGGCACAATATTTCTTGAAAATGATTTATGAGCACATGCATATGATATGTTATCTAATTTTAGCTCATAATCATGATGTATTTCCATGCACCTTAGTTGGACCTTAGAGAACAATTGATATACTTAGGTGCTTGCTTAACTTCTTACCAATTGGAACCTTCTTGCAAAATTACTTATCAACAATTGGTATCAAAATTATTTATAAACAATTGGTATAGGATCATAAGTCATATTCATTGCATGAATATTTATACTCTTTGTGAATATTGACTTATTTGTGCTATGAGTCCCATGTACTAACATATTTCTTGTTGGATGGAGCATTTTTATTTATTCTCACATAGCCATGATTTTAGGGGGAGCATATTTTTTAGTATTTTTCCTTCTTTTTGCTATGACAAAAAGGGGGAGAGATAGACATAGGGAGAGATATTAAGGGGGAGAAATAGTTTGAAAATTCATTTTCAAACCCCATGCTTATATTAAGGGGGAGTTTTATAAAATCCTATAAAATCCTGCTTTATTTGAGGGGGAGTATTTTATCAAAGAATTTTCAAAACAAATTTACATTAAGTTTTGTCATATCAAAAAGGGGGAGATTGTTAGCTTTAAATTGACATATATATTTTGAAATGACAAAAACTTAAGTAAGCCTTAATGCTTTAATTCATATTGTAAATTTGCCTTATCACACATGATTTTCTCAATACATTTCAAGTGATCATATCAAACATTAAGACCATGATTTAATGATGCATACTCTTATTGGTCTTAATACTTTGTAAATGTTTTGAATATTTTAGAAAATCACTTGATGAATTTTTAGATCATGTTTTCATTTGAGAAAGTCAAGAAAAACTCCCACAAAAATGCCAAAATGTTTTGGGTTGAATTAGGATCAAAGACCACATCATTTCTAACCCAAAAGTGCAGGAAAAATGCCATCTGGAAGAAAAGGATCGATCCCATAGGGAAAGGGATCGATCCCTTTTTGGCAGAATGCCCCGGAAGCAAGAAAATGAAGCATTGGATCGATCCCCTAAGGAAAGGGATCGATCCCTTTGTGTCAGAATGTCCCCAACGGCTAGTTTCTGTGAGATATAACGGCTAGTTTCTGTTTTGGCTCCAACCAACGTCGACAAACCATCCAAGGGACTATAAATAGAGGCTTAGAAGCTAAAGGAAGGAAGAGGAACAACCAAGCAACATCTTTCATCATCTTATTCATCTTCTTAAGCCTCAAACAACAAATAAAGAGCTCCAAAGTCTACATCTTCTATCATTCATCTATTTCTTGTAGTGCTTAGCACAAATCTTGTATAGGCTTTTATTTGTGCTTAATGTTTGTAATCACTTGCCTATCTAAAGGCCTTCTTTGATTACATCTCTTCTAAACCAAAATCATACCTTGTAAAGGGGAGGTTTCTCTTTAGCCTAAGAAAAAGAGGGAGGTTACTCTTTAGCCTAAGAAAAAGAGGGAGGTTTCTCTTGAGCCTAGAAAAAGAGAGAGATTTCTCTTTAGCCTAGAAAAAGAGGGAGTGTAACAAATTCAAGATAGTGGATTTGGAGAAAATCCTTAGGAGCGTCTCAAGGTAGAGGACGTAGGCAAGGTTGCCGAACCTCTATAAATCGCTTGCGTACATTTCTCTTTCCATACTCTCTTTAATTACTTGCAATTATATTTATGCTTATTGTATTGAATTTGGATTGCATGATTGAATAGCCTAGAGAACTTAGAAAATATCAATATAGGCTAGAGAATTTAGAGAAACCGAAAAACGAGCTTAAGGGTAGTTAAAAACCAATTCACCCCCCCTCTCGGTATAGCCTATAAGAGCCAACAGGATCGATCCCCTAAAGGAAGGGATCGATCCCCTTTTGGCAGTAAGCATCCCAATGCAAGAAAAGGTCCCTCAGCCCAGAATAATTGAATCTGGAATGAAGGGATCGATCCCCTATGGGAAGGGATCGATCCCCTATGGGAAGGGATCGATCCCTTTGCCCGAAAATAGCCTATAACGGCTAGTTTTTGTGAGACAACGGTAATATTCGAGATTTGGGTCCACCCAACGGCTAGAATACATCCAAAGGACTATAAATAGAGGCCTAGAAGCTAAAGGAAGCAAGAGGAACTACTCAGCAACTCCATAACACATATTCCTCAAATCCTCAAGCCTCAAACAACAAATCAAGAGCTCCAAAGTCTTCATCATCTATCATTCAGCTATTTCTTGTATTGCTTAGCACAAAATATTGTATAGGCTTTTCATTGTGCTTAATTTCTGTAATCACTTGCCTACCTAGAGGCCTTTCTTTGATTACATCATTTGTAAACCAATTCAATCCTTGTAAAAAGGGGAGGTTTCTCTTTAGCCTAAGAAAAAGAGGGAGGTTACTCTTTAGCCTAAGAAAAAGAGAGAGGTTTCTCTTTAGCTTAGAAAAAGAGGGAGAAGAGGTTTCTCTTGAGCCTAGAAAAAGAGAGATGTTTCTCTTGAGCCTTGAAAAGAGGGAGTGTATCACAAATTCAAGTTAGTGAATTTGGGAAAAATCCTTGGGAGTGTCTCAAGGTAAAGGACGTAGGCAAGGTAGCCGAACCTCTATAAATCGCTTGTGTAAATCTCTCTTTCCCTACTCTCTTTACTTGCAATTATATTATGCTTATTGAATTGAATTTATATTGCATGCTTGAGTAGCTTAGAGAACTTAGAAAATATTCATATAGGCTAGAGAATTTAGAAGAATCGAAAAACGGGCTTAAGGCTAACTAAGAATCGATTCAACCCCCCTCTCGGTATTGCCTATAAGAGCCAACAAACATTTTTAGTTTCAAAAGGATGAGAATTAGCAATCACATAATTACAACATGTAAAGTCAAAATACCAAGATGAAGATGTACTTTAGGTGATAGATAAAACGGAAAGGGTGGCGGTACCAATGATAGATTGGGCTAAGGTTTGTTTTAGAGTATCAAAGTTACTTGACTAAAAAGCTCATTTAAGTTAAGGTACCAAGAAAACAATAAGAACCAAAGAAGAAGAAGGAGGAAAAAATGGACCAGCTAGGATTATAAAAGAAAAAGAATCAAAATTTAGAGACCTAAGCTCTGATATCATGTTAAAAGAGCTATTTTCTTTTATTCATTAACTTAAATAAAATTGTACAAGAGAGTTCTATTTATATACAAAAGATTCTCATCAATTTGAAAGAGAATCAACTCATAATTACATAATTTTTAGATATCATTCTAATTTACAAAATTGAAATCTTCAGATTATGTTTTATATATTACAGAATATTACATTATTATTAAAGGTCAATGATATTATAATATTATGTAATTAACGGTCAATGATATTCTAAAAATATCAACCATGAAATCATTCAAATAAGCAATTCTGGAAATAAATTTAAAGTTATCAAATTAAATTAACTTAGCAAATTGAGCACCCAAAAGGAAACAAGCTCTTAATTTAAGTGAAAAAGATGCGGATATTATTAGAACAAAGAATATATATCATTTTCAAATTCCTATTATAATAAAATTTCAGTAGATTGGATTTATAAAAAACTAACTCAAAACTTAAAGCAATTGCTTTAATTTCTTTTTATAATTTCTCAAAAACCATCATTGAAAGATTAAATTGTGAGTCAAGCTTCTGAATTATTTTAATTAATATATGAAGAAAGTTTCAAAAGTTTCATTTTTTTTATTTTATCCAAAACTTTCCCAATAGCTACCCTACAAAATGCAACACAAGTAGATAAAAAAATAAAACATAAGGTAAATTACATAAATATAACTCGTGGTTAGGGACGAATTAAATGTAATATTTGATATTTAAACTTTGACACTTAACTATTCTGAGATTTATTTTCGTTTCACTTTGTCCCAAATCGTTATATTTTTTCTTTCTTCTGTCTGCTTCAACTATTTTCTTCTCTTAAACTGTTTTTCCTGCCTTCTTTTTTCTTTTTTCAACTGTTTTTCCATTTCAACCTTTTTTTTGCTATTTATTTCACTTTCAACTTCAGGTATCACATTTAATCCACCCCTAACCACAAGAATATTTATGTAATTTACCCTAAAAAAATAACTTTAATAAAAGCATACACAAATAACAATAAATAGAACTTTAAATAAAGAGAGAAAGTGAAATACCTGAAGTTGAGAGAGAGAAGAGAAAGAGGGTGAAGGATTAGGATGACAACGATGATGATTATAAGCAACCAAAGATGGGTTAAGTTTATGAACACTGTTACTGTTATTAATATAAACATTTTGATTTTGATAATGGCAATTTTGTTAGTATAATGCAAGCCGGTGGCTTGCCATGGCATTAGCATGGTGAAAGCTGCCTTTTTTCTCTCGCCCTGGGAGAGAAGGTGAAAGGAAATAAGCGATTGGACTGGGTTGCGTTAGTTAAGAATTCTATTGGCTATTGTTACAGACATAAAAACAATCGAACACTCCAAACCAAGAAAATATCAGCATTCCTCTTCTTGTATTTTGCTATATTATTATGGATAATTTTTCTTAACAAAATACTATTATGGATAATTATCTAATACAATGACAGTGAACTTATTAAATTATACAAACGAAAATAAGATAATAATACGTATTTTATTTCATTTATTTTTTGTTTGTTAATATTTAAAAAAAAACATATCTTTTGGTATACCATAAAAATTTTATTGACAATATGTTATTATTATTATTATTAAAGAGTAAATCCGAATCCAAATTTTAAATAAGAAACATGCTTTTAACGCAAAAAAAGAAAAAGATACATGTCTAACTTTTTATATGGTAAAGAGAATAGTGAAATGTTCAAATATTTTAATTTTTATTAATTTATCTGTTATCTATTCCATACACTCACATGAGTGTACAAATTTGATTAAAAAAAGTCTGCAACGGTAAAATTTTTTTATTAAAAATAACTTTTTTATTTCAACTTTTTAATTATTAGAATTTATGTATTTTTTTTAGTTAGTTACTAGAATTTATGTATTTGCCAATGAATCAAATGTTCAATATAAACAACAAGACAAGTGGTTATAACAGAGATTAACTTTTCAGCCTATTTATATAGATTATTTTCTTTTGTTGGATAAATAGTCTTTTATTTTTTCTGTTTTCATACAAATTCCTAGCACCGGTCCAGAGAATACATCATTTTGTTTTCGAAACTAAAATGAAAATAGAAGTAGTTGCATCCACAAATATTAGGATAAGGTTTAATTGTTTAAATGGTTTTTCAAAGGCCCAACCAATCACCACAAAAGTACATATTAATGTACAAACCAACAAACTTTCATTATGTGGGCGAATATGGAAACAACTTTTTAGTTTTTGAGGGTTTAAACGAATCAAATATGAATGTTATTATGTATGATGTATGTGTTCGTTCATTTATTTTTTAAGTCTATTTATGTTCATGATTGTGTTCGTGTTTATATTCATTAAGTTTGTTTACGAACACATGAATATGTTCAAAAACACATGTTTGTGAATATCAAACTAATATGTTCACGAATACATGTTCGTGAACATTAAACAAAAATAAATTATACAATCAAATTGTATTCATTCTAATATATATGATGCCAAATTAAAAAAAATTACACAAATATATAACTTTAATAATTATATATTAAAATAATCTGTAAATAAATATGTAATTTAAAAATTTATTATTATCAAAGAATAAACAAATGCTAAATGATTCCTTAAACAAACGAGTTTTGAACAAATATAAGCAAACAAATCATATCTCTATTCGTGATCATTTGTTAAGAATAACAAACCAACATAAACGAACAAAAACTGAATATATTCATAAACAATTCGTCGAACATTAATTCTTTTGTACCCCTATTAGTTATTAGCCTTTAGGAGGTATTGTTAATTGTTAGCTTATAATCTCCCAATGCCTCATAAAACCTAATCTTTGCTTGAAAACATAGTAAGATTTCAAGTTTTTCTCTTGATTTTTTATTTTTAAAGTAAAAAATAAAAAAAATTTATTTTAAATAATTTTCAAAACAAATGATATAGATTTTATTTTCTGAGAATATGATATAGATTTAAATGTATTATTATTATTATTATTATTATTATTATTATTATTATTATTATTATTAACCACCTTGGTCATTTTTAATAAACTATTTTTAATTCTTTTATGCTGTTTTACTAATTACTTTTCCTCCTATTCAATATTTTGAATAAGTTAAAATTAAATATATTAGAATTTTAGTATTTGGACCAAAGTATTTGCAAGTAAGTGCAAAATTAGCAGACAATGTTTCATTTATTAATTATCAATGGCTTAAAAGAAAAACTATCCAAGTTTTATTATGAAAAATCACTTCTGACAGTGACTAGTCATAATCATACTAACCAAGATAATAATAATAATAATAATAATAATAAAATAAATAAATAAATAAATAAATAAGCAAACACAAGATAGCATTCTAAGGGAAGAACATTATGGCAACTTGAAGTTACAAAGAAAAAGCAGATCTTTCCATTAAACAATTAGCTGGTTACATTTTTTATCTTCTCTTGCAAACATTACATTTAAACAAATTAATCTCAGTCACAGTACAATCATGCTAGTTTATAGTTAACAAAATAACAATATCAACAGTTAGACAATTAAAATTTGAACTTGGTGAATGCTGACCTTACAAAGATACAGTTTTGGAAGAACCAAAACCAGAGTTGTAAGAATGTATGGACAAGGTTTAGGAATTTTAAGCACCAACTAAGATGAATGAAGAGGTTAGGATATGAACATTGCAGATTAGGCAAAACCTCATGAGTCATGAGAAATGGCGAAATTCAGCAGAAACTTCCACCTGAAAAGCGTGTTATCTGCTAGCAGCCCGTTGAAGTCGTCAGGAAGTAGCCATTCTTAGAATAGCGTTTCAAGCAGTTTCGGAGAAGAAAAGGTAGCCACAGATTTATACTGATATAACAACAAGCTGATTAGAGAACATCTTAGGAAACACTTCAATCAATATTTACTACAGTTTTTACAAAAGTTTTCAAGGATGCAAATCGACATTAATAATCTATAGAGTATAAATCAAGTTCAAAGAAGCGATTACCTTTGGCTGCTTATACTTCATGCGTATGGCATTTAGAGGACAACCCTTGGTGTTCAACTGTAAATCTTGCAATGTAAGAACCGTGGTTTTGAAATCTGATACATTGTAGGCCGTGTAGCATTCAAGAGTTGGATTCTGCCAATAAGGAAAATAAAGTTAAGCCCTAGATGTACACAACAGAAACAAATGAAGGACTGAAGAATAGATTGCTGACCCATGGGTGACATGACTGATCCAAAGTCCATCTGGCAAGAAATACAGCTGATGCAGCCACCATAGAAGGAGCGAAATTTAAGAAACCATAGTCAATTAGTGTCAGTTCTGCTAGATAATTTGCCAAGTATTCCAGTTCTATGCTAGGGCTCTGCAATTGGCAATTAGGTGCAGAAAATTCAGTCATATGCTAAAGAAAAGAAGCTTGGTAGTTGGTAACCTGAATTAAGGCCAGTTCTACCCAAACTAAATATGCTACCTTGTAAGAAGCTTGTGCTGCCCTTAGGAATCTCCTGAAAACCAGAAATGCAAGAAAGAGAATTAGGATATATTAGAGTATTTTAGACAATCAGTATTTCATGCTCATACATTGAATATCAGGATTGAGCTAAAATACCTGAGAAAAGTTTTTGTAGTAGGTGCAAAAATTTGAAAACCAAAATACTTCAATACTTGACTCTCCAGTTTTAGCACCTGCCAATTTCTTTTAGTAAGTAATGTAACTGACTAAAAGTATGTGGACAAGGGATGAAAAAGAAGAAATTAGTAAAATGCTATCCAGATTATAAACTTCAGTTGGCTCATTTTAGTTCTGTTCAGGAACCATGACAATTGCATTAGCACAAAATTTACATGCAAAGTATACTACACAGCTACACAAATGGGTGCATGCATACATAAACACAGACATACCCTTTTACATGCATATTTAAGAACAAATGTGTACCCAAATAAAACTTTGTGGACCCTAAAGAAACCATTTTATTTATCTCGATATCAAAGCTAGAACCTAACTGCCAATGCAGAAAATCTAGGTCAAAAACTTTTATAAGTCATTTAATTGCTATCAGAAAAAATAAAGGAAAGAAAACAACTAAAATATCCATGCTCTCTTCCAACCTCTCTTTTTTTTTTGTCTGAAGTCAAAAATTCCAGTTTCAAGCCATATAGTTCATTTATTTTTTAAGATTTTTACCCTATATCGGTCATTTTGCTCTGAAACAACGACAGCAAAAGCAATCCATACCCTGTATTCTCACCTATTCACTGAATTGGCAACAAATGGACAAAGTAACTAAAAACTATGTGCAAAATAAAGACTAAAGAGAAATAGTAACAGGCTATACCAAAAATTTCATGAGTACTTAAGTAGATGCCTATTAATGAAGTAACAATGACATACCTCCTCTCTAGTGTAAGTGTTGTCTGTAATGAAGCAAAATTCTTCTACACGGGGTGCACATATTTCCTCATACTTGCTTCAATAATAAAGGGAAACTAATGTTAAAACTACAATAGGAAAGCAAATGCAGAAGTTATTTTATGATGAATGCACCACTGTAATCTTCAAAGCTCTGAGATTAAATCATTTTAATTATACTACCAGACTAGGCTTATTGTGATGTGACTAAATAATATTCAGAGGAGAATAAATTCAGGGCTCTGATATGACAACAGCACGGAATCACTTTCCCCTACTTGCAAGATTGTTGTTTATCAAACTTGATAGGGTACTTTTCTAATCATTTGAAATTTGGACTGTCACAAGCACTATGATCATATTTTAAGTATACTACCCAACTAGGCTTATTGTGATGTGACTAAATAATATTCACAGGAGAATAAATTCAGGGCTCCAATATGACAATAGCATGGGATCACTTTCCTCTGCTTGCAAGATCGCTGTTTATCAAACTTGATAGGGTACTTTTCTAATCATTTGAATTCAGACTCTCACAAGCACTATGATCATATTTCTAAACTTTCAATGTTGTCCTTATGCAGCCACTTCCTTCTGCACAACATGAGTGTCAGCATAAGACAAGACTCTTATATAGCAGTGTGTAGCATAAATGATCATTATTTAGATTCATTTCTGTTTCATCTTCATTTTATAGTTGCAACATCTAATGTATTTGCAGAACTAAATGCAAACTAAAATTTTGAATTTTTAACTGAAAAGAAATCATGCAAGAAACTCTTCTATTGATGTGAAAGCTTACGATGCTATCAGCATGCAAGTGATCCCAAGAAGTTGAAGTCTCTGTTTTTCTATGTAGTTTTGAGAGAGAAACCAATCAATTAGATAAACTGTGAGGTAAAGTGTGTCAGGCACCAACTTATATTCTTCAGATACCTGAAACCAAGACAGTACATTGAACATTTATATAGGAAGCAAACAAAAGAATTATGTCACTAACTAACCATTATAGACAGCCAAATATATACAATTGGTTTTCAACCAAAGACAAGCATTTATCTCAAGAAGTTAATACCTTTTAATGCTCATATGCATCAGGAACAATAATAATAAAAATAACTAGCAAAACATTTTTTTACCCACATCATAAACACTGTTGCCTCAAGATTTGTCAATGCATAAATGCATACCGTAGCCAGGAATATTTATGGACAGGAATTAAATGGGAAACGCTTGTTTGTATTTAATAGTTCAAAATCTAAAAGCCCAACTTCAATGACTGTATATTTTATGTGATAAAACAATATTTAGATAGCAAAACTATACTAACCTCTACAAGCCAATCAACCAAAATTCCCCGCATGCTTTGAGTGATATCTCGCTGTATTGTCTCCATAAAATTAGGATTTGGCCTGCGGGCAAGCTGAAGAAGAAAAAGAGATTAAATCAAATGCAAAGATCAAAAGTTTTAGCTAAGGAGAAGACAGTAGGAACCAAAAAGTGTCCCTGTTCACACCCTAACTGTAGTAGGAATTCAGAAGTGAAACTGCAAATGTCATGGGCTAGAAATGAGTGAATGCACTCACAAAAAGTACACTAGAGTTTGGCAAAAAAAAAAGGTACAATTTTACTCATACACGAAAAAGAGCTAAATATGAGAAATATAAGCCATGGAGAATAGATGTTTCAAATGCAAGATTTGATCACTCATTCTTTCTCATGTATATCATATCACAGGTCAGCTCTCAATCAATTTCAATTTGTATAGACCTTTCTTTCATCCATCAAAAGTCAGTCTATTAATTTCACAGACCACTCGAGCTTTGGGGTTTCTATCCCAAAGAAAAAAACCCGCTCTTGTTCCCTTCTGGTTGATTGAGCATGGGAACAAACAGGTCTCAAATATTTACAGTCTGGTAATGATACAATAATGGTTGGCAAAGCTAAATGCCGGATGTGTTTTTCAGTAATTTTTTAAATGAATTAAGTCACAGTAGGACCAAGAACTAAAAAATACACCATGAGACAGGATGCATACATTATGTGCAACCCAAGTCACATAATCTAGTTTGAGCTTAAGGTAATTATTCATGTTACCATTTTTGCTGGTTCAGAGAATGAAACCGATCAGTACCTTGGTAGACATGAGAGGAATAATAATGGATGTGGGAACATGAAAGTGAAACAAATATAAGATGACATCCATAGCACATACCTCAGCAACACGCAAGTTGTTATAGATTTCGGGGGCATACAGGCTGCACAGTTGAAGATCCTTCTTATCCGAATCAATGTCTACAAAGTCTGGATCACTAGACGTTATTGAGGTCCCAGAAAAGCTAACTTTCTCTGCTGTAACCATTTCAAAAAGGTCAGTATTTGCAGCATGAATCTATATAAAATGAAAAACACAAACATATGTCAACCTACATGGCTGTATCTCCAGCTTACAACCATTACTAAAACAAGAAAGTAAGCAATGCAATTACGTTATTTTCCGAATCTGGAAAGAAACATATTGCTTGGCAAATAAGGTTCCAAGACAATTACATTTTAAGAATGTAATACTAAGAGAAGTCTCCACTAGACTTAACCTTTTTACCAGACATGGATAATACAACAAATTAAAACAAGAAATTTATAAAGCTATCCTTTGGGTAAGGCTTTATATAGTTCGGAAACAAACAGTTATTGCTTGGCTTTGTTGTTTACATTCTTCAAAACATTGTCTGTTATTCCATTTAGAAGATATCCATTTTGTACATATGAGGAAGCAACTATTCGGTTTTGAAAGCACCTCAGATGAAGTCTGAGAACAATCAATTTAGACCTTTCATAGGCTGTCTACCCAGCTAATATCACTAACTGAATGTATAAACATGTCTCCAATGGTCTTTTTCTTGCCTACATCATGTCCCTGATCTTTACTATTGATATGAATTTCATATTTCATGCAACAAGTATGCAATATATTTAGGTTGTATCACCTACGAATGCATGTGTCAAAAGTTGCATAATGCCTAAAAATGTTAAGAACACAATTCTCTCTCCAATATGTACTTTCATAAGTTCTTTACCATCAACCTTGGTGGTAAGTGTGAAGGAGAAGGCTAACCATTTCTTGGAGGAATTTGGGGTTGAGAAGGCATTGTGGAACTTTGATTTGCAAGCCAATGGGTATGTATGCCGTCATTTATGCTATTTAACGGAAGACTAGCATCTCGCTTCATATCAGCTGAGGATGTAACTTCTAATTTAGGTTCTATTTTTGCATTCTCTTGAATGCCTGCTTTTTGTATATTAGCTTGAGTTGGCTGGACTTGTGCTGCTACATCCGGGGCCACTTTTGACACATTGGCCTGCCCTTTTCTAGCTTGCTTGCTGCTCTTAGCCTGGCAGTATTGAAACTATAAATCTTAAGTAATGGATGATATTTTGCTTCTTATTATTTTGCAAGAAAAAAATCTATCAACAGGTGAAACTACAGACAACATCTGAGCAGTTAAATACAGTTTCCATGAACAGATTGAATATGCATACCGTAATTTTAAAAATATACACATGCAAGACCACAATTAAACTGATATTATAATTGACTAAGGATGGAATGTTAACCTGGATTTTGGTTGCATTAAAGCACTTCCTATATGAATTATTACAGCAAACATTGGTGACATCCTGAAGCATTGCTCTCTTCTTATGCTTAAGACCTGCATTTTCAGATGCATCGGTGTTGTTTTCATCCAAGGCCACTCTTTTTGTATTTACTTGCAACACCCGTTTCTGATCCAGTTGATTAGGTGCATTTAGAGGTGGCAACTGTCCAGAAGCACGCAATGCAGCTGCTTGAGAACGTGTGATTCGACCATTAAGCTCTCCAACATTAGCAGAAACTACATTTTCTTTCCTCATATTTACAAGTCTTGGAGAATTACAACACAGAGCACTAAAATGAAGCTAAAAAGGTGAAACCTGCATCAATGATCAAAATCATACCAAGTTAGTATCAGAATGAGGAGATCAAGCAACAAGATCTCATTAAACTTATATCTTAAACATAGATTGGTAAAAGATACGGCAAAGTCTGATAATAAATCTCACAGGCAGATAATGTAACATAGAAACAACTTGGAAGGAGTTGAAAATGCCACAGCAAAGAAGAACCTTTTATACTTCAAATTCAAAATAAGAATACACATTGGTACATTCATCCAAAATAATTTTTCTCCATACTTAATACTTAATTGTCAAACTATGTCTCTTTGCGCTTATGATTTATTCTGTCAGATTTGAACATGAAATTACTATAACTTCACCAAACCACACTGCATAGTAAATCAGGCGATGCATTTAGGGAACTTTTGCTCCTTTCAAGTTGTTTGTATGACAATTTTGCCATGTTTCAATGTTTTGTTCTATGAGAAATCCATTTCACCTATCATTATAGAGATAATTTAAAAACCAGAAATATCAACAAATTAAAAAGCTTGCCCCCTCCCAAAAAATAAAAAAAAAAAAACAGAACAGACAAACCAAAACTAAGACAACGAACAAGTAGAAGATTGAATCTGAAATCTTTGAGAACCAAGGACCCAGAAAACAAAACATAGATTTGAAATCTTACGAGAAAGCTTTCTTCCAAATTTTGGTAATAGTGTTTACATATGAAGACTTTAAATAGCAATCTAAACAAAAATCTAAAACAACCCATAATCAAGGGTAACTCGTGCAAAATTCAAAAACATTTGAAACAATGAACAATAATGTACATCGAAATTTGACTACAACAAGAACTCAAGAATAAAAGGAAACAAATTCTGTCTTAATAAAGTTTCCAAATATAAAGTAGTTTGAAAAAAGATTAAACTAAAAAGTCAAGATCCTTAAAACCAAGAAAACAGAAAAGAACTACAACCCATATTTTCTTAAATGCCCATTCCCGAAAAAGCTTCAAAATTTTCGAAAAAATTGAAGTAAAACAAGTAAACCAAGATCGATCTGGTGACTTATGAACCATTATATATTGAAATTGAACAACAAAAAAAGGGGAAAAAAATTTGCTAATGGGTATTATATAGAATTAAATGAATGTGTATAAAGATTGAAAATTTAACCTGATTGCTGATCCTTTTCTAAGCTCAAACAAACATATCTTAGAGCTTAGAAGGAAGAAAAGAAGGAAATGTTTGGTTTTTGTTTATCTCTAAAAAGGAAGAGAGTGAAGTGAGCGGAATAGAGTGTGGGTTCAAACTTGTAAATAAAAAAAATGAAGAAAAATTAAAATAAAGATTAAGAAATCATTCAAACTTGGATTAAGAGTATTTTAATCGGGGTTTAAGGGTTCGGTTGTTGACTGACAAGAGAGGTGTGAAGACAGTCAAGCTCATCGTGCCTGTCTAGGGTTGATCTAATTGTTGCTTTTTTTACGTGTTTGACCTTTCCTGAGATTTGTTGCTTCTTTACCGTTTGTTGGGATTTAAAGGGTATGATAGTCAATTTGAGCAGTAGATCGGATTTGTTGATAGATGGGGAAAAAGATTTTAATTCTGTACGGGCGGAGATTGGAATGTGGAGAATTAGGACCAATAGATAAGTGACATGTTTTATTTTAAGGAAAACAAAGAATTTTATTTCACACACACAATATATAAATATAAATATATATATATATATATATATAGAGAGAGAGAGGGGAAGAAAAAGCATTATTAATTTAGTCTAAAAAACAAAAAAGGAAGAGAAAGAAAATTACTATGATAAATTTTACGCCAATTATTTCTGGACACAGTTTGTAAGTAGTAAATAAAGAGATATTCCTTTGAGCAAAAAAAAATAAAGAGATATTCATTAGACATTTTATCCTTTTTTTTTAAGAGTTTATATATGATGCACTTATAATATATAATTTTTATACACTGTCAGTAAATTATAAGATAATATTTCATATGTTAGTTTTTGAAAATAAATATTAATAAAAGTTTTTAAATTTATTTTTGAAGACATATACATTTTTAAGCTTTGCACATCAATGAAGTGTTATCCTGAAGTAGACTGATAATGTATAAAAATTATACATTGTTAGTATATCATGTATAAATTCTTTTTTAAATTCTATTTAAAACTAGATTTGATTAGTTGAATTTAGAAGACTCAATTTTTTAAAAAATTATTAAAACTTAAAAATAGTTTTAATTACCATTTTAAAAATTTTTATTCAAATTTTATTCGGACATGTAAACTAAATGAGTAATTCATAGTCGCATTTATTTTTAAAATTTTATCTTTCAATATTTTTATCTTTTGACATTTCTCAAAAATTACATTTTAATGTTTCTATTTCAATATAAGATTCGAGAATCATAGTTAGATTTATAAAATAAAAAATGCTTTTTAGAGATTCTATTGGGTATTAATCCTTCTATTATTATATATATTACTTGTATTTTTTTGTACTTTTGATATTAATATCTAGAAAAATTTTATATACACTCTGTCAATTATTCCCCACACTCTATTTACTTAAGAAACCTAAACCCTAAAATCCGCTTCTAATTTTTACTCCCCATAACACACTCTAACCATACAACATAACCTCTCTCAAATCATTTCTCTTACCACTCTTCATATTCTATCTCAATCTCTCCAATATCTTCATTATTTGTAACAATCTAAAGTAAATCTCTCAATATATTCATTTGAATTTGTTATTATTTCATTTTATTGGATGAAAATGTTGTGCTAATGTGTATTTGGAATACTTTAAAAATCTAAAGTAAACCTTCCATTTTTGTCTTTGCAATACTTCACAGAGAGGAATTTCAGTGAACTTTCATTGCCTTATGAAAGGATGCTTTCGAGAGTGCTCACAGAAATGAACTTATGAGAGGTTTACTATGTTTGAATTTTTAGGACACAATGAAATTCAAAGAAATTCCGAAACTGTGTTATAAATTAAAAAAAATTAACAATACCTCTACAAAAATCTCTTCTATGCCATATTCATTGTATTTCCATTCTTTTTCAATCTATCACAAATTTGATGAGATTTGGAAAGAGATTTGCTAGAGTTTCTTGTTTATGAAGAAAATAGATTGTATTGGGTTTATTGAATAAACTATAAAATGAAAATTTTATTTAGGGACATTTTTTTATTTTAAAAATTTAAAATAGGTTGTGTAGAAGAGTTTTTAGGTTTGTAGTAATAATTTTCTTTTACATTTATTTAATGTCAAAACTACACTTTAACAAACAAAGAATTTTTTATAATTTATAAAATTTCATAAAACTAATGCTATTTTTTAATAGACGAAAAAAATTATATAATTACTCAAATTTTTTAGTAACACTTTTAAATTAATTAAAAAAATTATTTATGTTATTTATTTAATTTTTATTATTAATTTTTTATCATTAAGTTTTTTTAGTAATATATTTTTATTAGAAATTTCAATCATAATCAATATATTATATCCATAAATTGATAACTATGAAAATCACTTTACTCAAAGTAGGTAAACTACTAAATAATAACAATTAACTAAATTAGTAACTAATTAGACTAAATTCAAGCTCAAATTTGGTAAGACTCAAATCAGACTAAATAAATTCAAAGATTCAATTTCAAAATAAGATTATAAAAAACTTAAAAGTTGACAAATGTGAAATAACACTCATCGGTAATTCTGTATCTTGGGTAAGCTAGAAATAAAAGACTGAAAAAAATATAAAAATAACCTACAAAAAGAAAAAAAAATCTTTAAACTCCAAAATAATGTTAAATATTTGATTTAAAACTAATTGACTTTAAGTTCAACGTTTAATTTTGAATTTTTTGATTAAATCTAAATCATATCATAGTTTAATATAGTTAAATCCTATATTTAAAGTCAAGCTTTAAGTTTAGAATACTAAAACGTTAACGAAAAAAAAAAGAATACTAAAACGTTATTGTAATAAAAACAATTCTACATATAAAATGATTAGATCTATACTAATTTTTCAAAATTGAAATGGAGAACATGCGCAGTTGGGATTGGGGCACATGCTTTTTGAATTAGCCGTTGAAGCTTCCACCAAAACAAAACAAGTCATTGATTCAAAATTAATGATTTGAAAATTTTGTCCCACAGAACAGGGTGGCGTAGCAAGCATTGCTGCCCGGTGGTCCAAATCCAAATTCAAAAACTTAGGAATTTTCATGAAGGTTAAATTATTTAATAATGCAAATAGTTGGTTCAATAATACAATGTTTCGTTGAGTTTTGAATGAAGATGATTCATAATAAAAGATTTGATGTTCGAATCTTTACTAAAATTTTTTTAAATTAGTATCAATTATGTAATTTGAACAAAAATTAATTTTACATTTAACGTGATATAAACATATTTTGTGATTTAAAAAAATTATTTAAAGTATAGGAAGAATGTGGAAGGAAGTAGGGTGGCGAAAACAAAGTAAATTAAATACATATTATAAGGCATGGAGGCAGGGGACAAGATCACCAATGATTTGAAAATTTGAAAGAGAAGTTAAAAATACGAGAAAAAGAGTGGAAAGATGGAGTATTTTTGGCTTTGCGTTTGAAATTGGGAGAGACAAACATTTATTAGAACGAATAAACACGTGATATTGCAGCTTTTGTGGCAGAAGTAAGAAGACCGTTTATCTCCCAAGCTGATTTGGACTTCACGCTCCACATGATGGTAGAATTAAGACAACCCTTGCTTTTTAAATAATCATAAATGCTCCGCTTTAACCCTTGCCTTTAAGCCGTTGTCCAAAAAGGGTAAAAGAAAAGAAGAGCTTTGCTTGTTTACAGTTTCCAAACCTTTTAATTGTTTAAAGACAGGCTTGCTTCATTACTCTCCTTTGCTTTTGATTTAAGAATCCTTTTAGGGTTTGTTGAGAATGGGAGAATTTGAATCTGATTTTTTGAATGAAAATATATCTGCTTTTTATTTTTTATTGAAGGAAATAATCTTAAATTCTTGAATAATATGTATAATTAAATTAAACATTCAAACATTTCCTTATTTTTATTACTAATTATTAATTTGTTAAAAAAATATAAAAAAATAGGTTGCACTTGCATTTGCACATTTCATGTTTCAATTCACTTATTCAAGATATAAAAAACTCGCTATCCCAGAAAAATGAGAAAAAGAGGAGAGTATTAGTTGAAAGATTCACAATTTTATTTTTCAAGAGAATTAAATAGCTATGGTAGAAATTGACTTCAAATAAACCTAAGAGTTGTAGCTCAGTTGACAACGCAGACTGAGTTTGTGGGAAGAGCTCTCGGGTTCGACTCTCACTAAACACATCTTTAGGGAGCGGTGAAGAGCTTTAACTGTGACTAAACCTCGAACAAGATTAATCTCAGACCGTTAAAATGGATGAGAATACATGTGATCTATACCAAAAAAAGAAATTGACTTCAAATAATCAATAATAAGCATGAGTTTTAGAAGAATATCATAATCATGTCTCTATTATTTATAGTTTGAAAAACACGTGTAAGTTAATCAAATTGAATATTTTTTATAGTTCAAAAGAATTTAATCCTCAATTCAAATGCATGTGCATGATAATATTATTTTATGATTATAATTTTTCCTTGTTTAAAAGAAAGAAAAATGGTATAGTGGGTTATTTAAAGGGATTTGCTTTCTCCTATTTTGGAGAGAAAGGAAGCGAGGCAAAATAAGACCTTTTCTTTAACGTTCTAACCGAACAAAAGGAAAGCCCAATATTAAATTCCACGACGGTCCATTTTTCCACGACGATCATTGGACATGCGGAATAGTCGTTGCTTAGGTAGCCGACTTCGTCATGTGCTTCAGCAGATTGAAGTTGATTTTTTAACTTATCAAATATATATATATATATATATATATGTATATAGGCTTAATAGCCAAATAAGCCCTCAACCTTTAGCCCAAAATGGAATTCAGCCCTCAACGTTTTATTGCATGAAATTCAATTCATAAACTTTTATTTTAGTGGAAATAAACACTAAACCTTTTACAATTATGCAATTAAGTCAAAATCTGTTAAATGACACTAACTGCCGTTAGTTTTGCATACGTGGCAGCTGACGTGGATAGCTTAGTTAGCTGCCACGTGGCATGCCACGTATGCAAAACTAACGGCAGTTAGGTCATTTAACAGATTTGGTCTATTTCCACTAAAATAAAAGTTTATGGACTGAATTTCATGCGATAAAACGTTGAGGGCTGAATTCCATTTTAGGCTAAAGGTTGAGGGCTTATTTGGCTATTAAGCCTATGTATATATTATATTACAAGTTACATAACAAATTTAGTAAGATATCTACATGAATGCTTATATGGATATTCTCTTTGAATGATACGCAAGTATCCATTAATTTCATGTCTATTTAAGTAAAAATAATAATAATAAATACTAACCTCCCAATTTTTTTCACTTTCCCAAATTTTTTTCCAATTTTTAAAATTTCTCAATCCTTAAAAAAAATCTTAAAACAATTTTAAATAATAACTATTTAATCAAAAATATTTATAAAACATATAATTTTAATATTATCTATTCGAAAAACTAAATAAAATATATTTATTGATATCTATTTATATTATAAAATAAATATTTTTAAATTTAATTTATTTAAAAATATTTTATTAACAAATTTGAAAAGTATAAAAATAAGATATCAATATCATATATATTATTTAAATATTTAAAATTGTTATTTTTCTAACTAAATAAAATTCATGTATAAAACATCTAAATTTATAAATTTATATGTTACATACATATTTAAATACATAAAATTAATTCATGCATTGTACAATTTAATGTGCTTTTAGATATAAATATAAATATTTATATGTTATAATCATTCTTTTATCATCATCATCATCATCATCATCATCATTAGAGTCTTTATCCCAATAGATTGGGGTAGGCTATATGAACTGTAGACACCTCATTTTGTCCGGGTTGTATTATTGTAAAAAATAATAATTTGTAAATTTTGAATTGACATTTTGAATTAACATCTAGAAAATTAGGATTAACATTATTAGGATTATTTAAATTAGAAATATTTAATAGATTAGGATAATTTTATTAATATAAGATAAATAGTAATATAGGTTAGGATTTATTAGATAATTATAAATTAAAATATTTTTAGGATAGGATATTGTTTTAGATTACTTAAAAAGATTAATTAAGATTAATATTTGATTGGAATTAGGATAGGATTATTTAATTAGATAAGATTTAAGAAAAAAGGAGGGAAAACAAATCTAACAGAATTTTAGTTTTATTAAACCACTAACTCCATGCTTATAAAAGAATAGACAGAGACCGGAGGAGGGGGCACGGGATCATACTCAAGCTATCCTTTCCAACCAACGATTGTTTCACCATCTTCCTCTTCATCGTCCTCACCAGAAACACCATACAGTCCAGCCAACCTATGCCCTTGCCTTGCTTCATCGCATCTCCATCACCATCTTCATCATCAAGCTTGTATCTCTATCACCAAATCCTAGCAACCCTTGTTACCAACCATCACCATCTTCAAAACAGCCACTCCAACATCTTCTTCACTTCTTGCTTTTCAGATCAGTAAGCCGAACCCCTGTCTCCTTTGTATACAGCCACCACTTGCTGAAGCATCTCTGCAACAACCGTGTGCTACAAGAGTCAGCATCCCTGTTTCACGTTTACTGTACCATCTCAGATCAGTTGCTTTGCATCTTCACCACCGAGCTTCCAGGGTTTCAGCTGTTCTGTCACGTGTCTTTTGCTGCATCTCCACAGACCGAGCCGCCAAAGTGGCACATAGAACCAAAAGCTGCCCGAACCGTGCCCTGCCATTGTTTGCTGTTGTTTCGTCCCTGCTAAACCAAGCTACCGCCTAGTTACTTGCCTCGATAAACGCTGCTCCTGTCCCGCTGCTGGAGCACCCTCACGCCACATCCCTGCTACCCGACGTTAACGCTGCACCAGCGACTTCCCCACGGTGCTGCACCGAGCCAAAGTTCTTCATTAAAGCCGCCTCTGCCTGCTGCCAGGAAGTCTGCTCGTGGAAGCTGCTGTATCGTTGAAGAGTAGTAGCTGAGAAAAAAGAAGAAAAAGAAACGAGGAAACAGGGAAAGGAAAGAACAAAATAGACAAGAGAAAAACGTGACTATTGAGGTAAGTAAAAATGGAAGCCATTATTATCTTTGGTTTTTATCCTATTGAAGCCACATGTGTTCATATATTCACTAGAGTTTAATTTTTAATCATGATGGCTTATCATTTGTTTTATTAAAATTCGTATTATTGTAAGCATAAATTAAAATTACATCTTAGAGCTCATGATTTTATTTTTGATTAGAAATTCGTATAAATTATTTAATTTATTCATTTAGTTTATTTTGTTTCATGAAAAAAAAGAGTGATGATTATCCGATGATGAAAACCTTAAGGTGACTGCAAGTAAGCAGCACTTAGGGATTTTCTAGGCATGAATATCTTGTTAAATTTTTTCAGAGTAATGGATGGTTTAATGGGATATTTTAAAAAAAATAATCAACACTTAGATAACATTAACTATTAATTAAAAATGATAATTACATTAAAGTTTTTTTTTATAAATAAATAAATGAATGGTGATTATCCGAGGATGAAATCCTTAAGGTGACTGCAAATAAGTAGCACTTAAGGAATTTCTAGGTAAATGCTGCCTTTTAAATTTTTCCAAAGTAATGGATGATTTGATTAGAAGTTTTGAAAAATAATCAACATTTATTTTAAATAATATAAATAAAATAAAAAATTCAAGAGATAATAATTAATAATAACAATAATTTAAAAAAGATTAAATAATGAAGATGGGTAAAGGTTGTCCCGATGATGGAAGTCTTAGGTTGATTGCGAGTAAGCAACATCTAAGAATTTTCTAGGTGAGAAGTTCCTTTAGATTATTGCCAGAGTAATGGAGAATCTGAAGGTGATTTCAATAAAAAAAACAATCAATATTCATTTTCCCAACAAAGATAAAATAAATAAAAAGAATAAATAAATAAATAAAATTACGAAATAAAATTAAAAAGGGTTAGAAAGGGTAGAAATAAAATTTTAAGACAAACTTAGAATAATTTAAGGCTAAAATGGTACCATCTTAAATGGGCATTGTAGGGGTGCTAATCCTTCCCTACATGTAACCATACTTCCGAACCTAGAATTTTTGAATGTAGACCTAACCTTGTCCATAGTTATGAATAGGTGACCAATCACACCTAGGTAGAATGGTTGGTGGCGACTCCTAGAATTTTAAAGTCTATCGGTTAGGTTCACGGACCTAGATGTTACGACAGTTTGGCGACTCCACTGGGGACTTTAGAGAGTCGAGCCAATGATTGGTTTTATGTTATTCTATGTTTGCCTTAGGAATGTTAATTTTGATAAAATAATTGTTTGTTCCTTCAACACACACTTCACGTGCATGTGCATGCATTAGCCCTCTACCCAGGCTTTATCCTTCTAGGAAGAAGTAAAGTACCTATTGCTCTCGTGAGGTGGCAACCTCCGCATGGGCTGGTGAAATACTTCCACTCAAATTGAATCCTTTCCGCTTGTAGCCGTTGGGTGAGGATCGGAGTGCCTTATTAGTCCTATGGATTAGTGAGGAACAATTTGGGAACCTTTAGTCTACTTATCCAAACCACACATGTAAGGGCTTAAGAGACCTAATTTAAGCTAAAGCCATGCTAGTGTAGATATTACCCTATTAAGACACATGAAGGAACCACAATTAGTAAAAAATGTGATGACAAATAATGTACAATTTTTTTTTTAAAAATAAAAAAACTAACTAAAAGATTCCTTTGTCCCTCAACAAATGTCATAGGAATAAGGATTAGTTACTTCCATGGAGAAGCAAGAGCCTATTTCATGTGCCATTCTAAAAAGGAGTCAGAAGGGACCCAACAAAAAGAGGGTGATTGTTTGCCTGAAGATTTTGTGTCTATCCTTCCCGAGAAGATACATCTTGACTTGAAGCAGAATAATGTTCTTGAACTTGTCAGCTTTTGGAAACAGTGGAAAAGGGAAAGACGTGAAGCATTTCAAGCAAAGTATGGAGATTTGATGTTACTCCTCTCAGTCAACATAGACAAGGAACTAATTAGAGCTATGGTTCAATTCTGGGACCCATCATATAGGTGCTTTGTCTTTAATGAAGTTGACATGGTACCAACCATCGAAGAATATTCAGTCATGCTTCGCTTGGAATGCTTCAAATCTGACAGAGTCTATAAAAGAAATAAGAAGAGTGGGTATCGAAAGAAGTTGGCAACCATCATGAGAGTTGAAGTCGAAGATGTAGACAAATGGGTTCGACAAAAAGGTGGGCAAGATTATATACAATGGGATTTCTTGCGAGACCACATTGGCAAGCACTTAGAGGAAGATTGGAGCATGGGCATGATGGCTGTGGCTATATATGGAATGGTGGTGTTTCCTAGGGTTCTGGGCTATATTGACATTTCGGTTATCGACTTCGTGGAAAGATTGGATTTCGATATCAATGTTGCACCTGCAATTTTAGCTGAGACATTTCGATCTCTTAATTATTGTAGAAGAAAGGGAGAAGGACGCTTCATGGGATGTTTGTCTCTTCTATACATCTGGATGAAGAGTCACTTTGAATGTAAAGAATCCCACTTTCACAAAGCATATTACAAGGTTTGTATTCCTATTATGGAATTCTGTGAAAGTCAATGGCCAAGACCACAATCAAAGAATGCATGGATTTGGAAGCTACGCAACCTTACCAGGCAAGAGGTAGTTTGGTTGGCACCTTGGATGCAACATTTTCCAACTTTATTCAGTTGTGGAAAATATCCTTGGATTCCTTTACTAGGATTATGGGGTGCCATTAGTTATGCTCCAGCTATGGTTAGAAGACAATCAGGGTCTGAACAGTTTATTCCAATGACTCATGGGCTTACACAATTTGAGTTTGACTACAATGAAGTAGGGTCTTTGAAGAAGGCAGAAGAGGCTATTCAGGCATGGAAGTCCACTGTCAGAATAAGTGCAGGGATCTACACCAACAATTTGACTCCTGGTTACTTGGTTTGGCATACCCGACGAGGTAAAGATGTTAAGTTCCCTTTAGAAAATGGCGATCCATCAAAGCCAATAATGCGAGAATCAGTAATAGAGTTGGAACTAGCTAAAAGGAAACTACAGGAGGAAAGGGATGAGCTGCAAAGAGAAAATAAAAGATTGAAGAAAGAAATACAAGAGATGTCAGAACAAGCTCAGGGGATGGATCAAGAAAAGGGGAAGATGCAAAATTTGATTGATGAGATGAAGAAGAAATTAACAAATGTCAGCTCTGAGCTAGTACAGATAAAAGAAGAAAAGAAACTCTTCGAGGCTCAAGTGGAGGAAAAGAAGCTTGAAAATCAAGAACTTCAAAACAAGACGCAGGCAATGATAAATGACGCACAAGCTCAAATTGAAAATGTGGTCAAATCATATAAGAAAATGGAGGAAGATACGATCTTTTGGAGAGAAGAATGTGGGAAATGGAAGAAGGCTCGTGACGTTCAACTACTAGAGCGAATATTTGAGCAGATCAACATGGTCGCTGGGATAGCTGACGAGGTCCAGCAGACTATAGTGAACTTGAGAGATGCTACACCCCCATTTGGATATTATAGGCGGCGATTGTTGCAGTTCTTAGACATGGCATATGAGCACTATGGCTTATTAGGAAAGCTTTTATGGAAGCTATAGATTTTCTTTTTGGATGTAATAATTTTCGTATATTCTGTTAGACATTTGTTTTGGGACAAAGTTCATTTAATAGCATTGGTATTTTTTTTAATATATACATCTTTCTGAATAAACAAAAATAGATAAGTAGATAAAAAATAATAAAAAAAAAACATTGAGTTTGTCTAGGTCATTAATTCACACATTGCATATTATAATTACATCACACACTTTTGCATACATAAGAATGTATATAGATTTAATTATTAGGATATATAGTTAGATTTAAATTTGGTATGCATAGCATGTACTTGGCTCATTTGTGCATGCATTTTTAGGCATTAACACATCATGACATAACATCTTAACTTTGGGTTATGGTAATAAGGTTTAAAGGCACCCTCTTGAAATAATCTACTCATCAACTCACCAAGTTCAAGGAGAAAGGACAAGGTGATCACATGGAAGGTATGGAAGAGAAGAATGATATGAAGACCCAAATGAAGATTGACTCTTTAGAAAAGAGATTGCAAGTTGTGGAAGGGTTGGATTTTTATGGTTCATTGGATGCTGCTAGCTTATGCTTAGTCCCGGATGTAGTCATCCCACCAAAGTTTAAAGCACCAGAGTTTGAAAAGTTTAATGGAATTTCTTGCCCCAAGACTCACCTCATCATGTATTGTCAAAAGATGGCTCCTCACAAGCATGACGATAAGTTGCTGATCCATATTTTTCAAGAAAGCCTTACAGGTTCTGCTGCTAAGTGGTATGCTCAGTTGGAAAGGACTCGCATCAATTCTTGGGAAGCATTAGCAAAAGCATTTATATCGCAGTACAAACATGTCATAGATCTAGCACCAGACCGGTTATTTCTACAAGCCATGGAGAAGAAGCCTACTGAAAGCATTAGAGAGTATGCTCAAAGGTGGAGAGATGTGGCTGCACAAGTCCAACCTCCCCTTACAGAAAGAGAAATCACCACCTTGTTTGTCAATACTCTTAAAGCACCTTATTATGAAAGAATGATCGGTAGTGCTACTAAAGATTTTGCCGATATAGTACTATCTGGGGCATTTATAGAGAATGCTATCAAGAGTGGTAGATTAGATGATGGTGATATGGCTGATAAGAACGAAGGATTAATAGTGAAGGAAAAAGAGGAAGAAGTCCAAGCTTTGAAGTATGAGGGGCAACAAACAGGAGGATATACCCCATGTCTTCCTTATTCAATAAACCCATCATATGAACCCAACATCTCAAACCCAAATTTTTGTCAACCAGTTGTTCAAACAAACTTTCAAGCACCAGTAACTGTTCGGACGGAAATCTCAAGAGGCTCACGAAACAAACGAAAAAGGACTATCCTGGATCCAATTCCTATGCCTTACACTGAGTTGTTCCATTATCTCATTGAGAATAATCTAATTGCACCAGTCCACCTAGAACCTTTGAAGCCTCCATATCCGAAATGGTATGATCCTGAAGCACAATGTGAATATCATAGTGGGAATAGAGGCCATTCAATAGAAAGTTGCCCTGCTTTTAAGTATAAGGTGCAAAGTTTGATTAGAATAGGCGTGTTAGATTTTGAGGAGAAAAATTAGTCAAATGATGATCATAATGGGGCATGAAAGTATGTATGTGCAAGGGGTTTTTCTTGATTAGTTCCTTGATTTCTTTCAAAGTATTGCAATAAGATATTTTATGGATTGACTTTTGTTTATTTTTCATCATTTCAATAAAGTGGCAAATGCATTTCATTACACTTCTTGCTCAAATTAAACCTTAACTTTGTATATCCTTTTGTATTTCCCTATACCTTTCTTGGTGTCTAAATGATGATGTACAATCAGTCATGATAAGAATGTGGGATTAAAATCTGAGAATTATATTCACATTGACAAGCTTGATGATATTTTGTCCTTGAATATGATGTTGAAGCCGAATGACGAATTGTGCAAAAAAAAAAGAAAAGATAGAATTGACATGCAGTATCATTCTTAAGTTTGTACTTGTTTAATAAATGATTCTTCGATGAGAATGTTCACATTTGAGATGAGAAATGGCCATCTTTCATTTCCCTATTATGAAAAATTATCCATTTGCCACCCCGTTTGAGCCTGTTCGTTTCTTTTTGAATAAACCCTGACCAAGGATCACCCTCCACATTGGTGGGCAAAATTGAAAGAGAATCTTGTTGAAGAAGAATGCCAACTCATAGAAGTCTCTAGAGAGGTATAGAAAATAAATAAGAAAAAGCTTTTCATGTTTAAAATCCTTGAAAAAAAAAAGAAAAAAAAAGGGAAAAGAAAAAGACAAAAAAAGGAGTGAATCAAGAATGGGGGCAAGATGTTGAGAAGATGGCAAAAATGAGACATATGCCAAGAATTTGATAAAGAATGGGGCAAAATACCCGAGTGCTTCTATACAGTGAAAAATGATCCTTTGGTTTTTGACCCTTGAAACACATGTTTGAGCCTTTTATCCTTTTCATTCATAACCCATAACCGCAGCCTACGTTACGTGCTTTAAAAGTCCATTTCGATCAAATGAGAATATCTGAATTGAAAGAATCAAATATTGAGCTAAGGCATGCTTATGATGACATCAGAAGGAAAGGAGACTGTAATTTCTTCTTAAGATTTATTAGAAAGTTATTGAGAATGTTAGTGAAGAATGGAGAAAAAAAGAAAAAAAAAGAAAATGAAAAAAGAGAAGAGAAGAAAAGAGAAATGTGAAGTTTGAAGGCTCAAGTTGAAAACCTGAAAGGGCGATTTGAGTCAAAAGATAGAGATTATATGCTTCAGAAGATGGCTTCAGCATAAGGAGAATCGACAGATCACATGGAGTGGGCCAAAAACCAATAGAATGAAAGTTTGAGAATTATCGGTTGAGTAAATTTTTGGAAAAAATCCTGAATTGGTATATCATACTGGTTGTATATTCAGTGTTTAGATGCTAATTATCTTGTCACCCTAAATTGTTTCTTTACCTATTTGTTCTTTAACTAACTTATTCTTATTTCTTTCACCATGAATATCCTTTTTCCTTTTTCCAACCAGTTTGCATTTGAGATTAAAAACACATTGCTTTGCATTTTTCATGAAATTGGAATGATGATAGATAAATGATTGAAGATCTTCATGAAAGATCCTTGCATTACAATGAGAAGAAATTCGACAATGATCAAGGGCAAGTGAGAAAAGAAAAGGAAGATGAAGAAGACAGTAAAACGATAAATCTTTAGATGGGAAAGTCCAAATAGTTGATCAAGAAGAGAGAAGAAGAAGGGCAATTAGAATTGTGAGAAGCAAAGAAGGTAGGAATATAGAAGTAAGAGGAACCTTTGATGAACCTTGTTACCACAACCTTTGCATAAATTTCATTGACATTGGCATTTGCATTTCATTGATGCATTTGAATATGGGAAGAGCAATTTAAACATTTGCATTGTGCACTTGACCTTCATGGCATTTAATTGCATACATGAAAAATTGTAAAGGGAAAAATGAAAAAAAAAAGAGAATGAAAAATAAGAAAGAAAGAATGAGAAAGAAAGGAATGGAAAATGACAAAAATGATGTGAAAAATTGAGAAAAGAATGATGAAAATGATGAGAAGATGTGAGGAGAAAATGATGTGATAATGAGAAAAAGTGAGAAGAAAATGATAAGAAAAACCAAAAAAAAATGATGAAGATAATGACTTTACATGGAAAGGATAAATATGAGAAGAAATTTTAGAGTGATTTCCTAAAATTTCGAAAGATCAAATAGGAGAAAGAAATTTTAGAGTGATTTCCTAAAATTTTGAAAAATTGGACATGAAAAGAAATTTTAGAGTGATTTCCTAAAATTTCGAAATTGGATATGAAACGAAATTTTAGAGTGATTTCCTAAAATTTCAAAAATTGGACATGAAAAGAAATTTTAGAGTGATTTCCTAAATTTCGAAAAAATATACAGGAGAAGAAATTTTAGAGTGATTCCCTAAAATTTCAAAGATTGGATAGGATAAAAAATTTTAGAGCGATTTCCTAAAATTTTGAAAAATTGGATGAGCAATGAAATTTTAGAGTGATTTCCTAAAATTTCGGAAAAAATGGATGAGAAAAGAAATTTTGAAGTGATTTCCTAAATTTCAAAGATTGGATAGGATAAGAAATTTTAGAGTGATTTCCTAAATTTCGAAAAAATATACAGGAGAAGAAATTTTAGAGTGATTCCCTAAAATTTCAAAGATTGGATAGGATAAAAAATTTTAGAGTGATTTCCTAAAATTTTGAAAAATTGGATGAGCAATGAAATTTTAGAGTGATTTCCTAAAATTTCGGAAAAAATGGATGAGAAAAGAAATTTTGGAGTGATTTCCTAAATTTCAAAGATTGGATAGGATAAGAAATTTGAGTGATTTCCTAAAATTTCAAAAAATTGGACATGAAAAGAAATTTTAGAGTGAATTCCTAAAATTTCGAAATTGGATATGAAACGAAATTTTAGAGTGATTTCCTAAAATTTCAAAGATTGGATAGGATAAAAAAATTTTAGAGTGATTTCTTAAAATTTTGAAAAATTGGATGCAATGAAATTTTAGAGTGATTTCCTAAAATTTCGGAAAAATGGATGAGAAAAGAAATTCTGGAGTGATTTCCTAAATTTCAAAGATTGGATGGGATAGAAATTTCAGAGTAATTTCCTGAATTTTGAAAAAATAGAGTAAGACAAAATGGGT
Organism: Heritiera fomes; assembly: GCA_032173925.1. NCBI lineage: Eukaryota > Viridiplantae > Streptophyta > Magnoliopsida > Malvales > Malvaceae > Heritiera > Heritiera fomes. Next base: position 14,806,824 of record JAPDPM010000015.1, read on the forward strand.
GTCTATGTCTTTGTACAATTACTATTCATAGTAAATGTACAAAGAGGGGCAGCTGTAGACACCTCATTTTGTCCGGGTTGTATTATTGTAAAAAATAATAATTTGTAAATTTTGAATTGACATTTTGAATTAACATCTAGAAAATTAGGATTAACATTATTAGGATTATTTAAATTAGAAATATTTAATAGATTAGGATAATTTTATTAATATAAGATAAATAGTAATATAGGTTAGGATTTATTAGATAATTATAAATTAAAATATTTTTAGGATAGGATATTGTTTTAGATTACTTAAAAAGATTAATTAAGATTAATATTTGATTGGAATTAGGATAGGATTATTTAATTAGATAAGATTTAAGAAAAAAGGAGGGAAAACAAATCTAACAGAATTTTAGTTTTATTAAACCACTAACTCCATGCTTATAAAAGAATAGACAGAGACCGGAGGAGGGGGCACGGGATCATACTCAAGCTATCCTTTCCAACCAACGATTGTTTCACCATCTTCCTCTTCATCGTCCTCACCAGAAACACCATACAGTCCAGCCAACCTATGCCCTTGCCTTGCTTCATCGCATCTCCATCACCATCTTCATCATCAAGCTTGTATCTCTATCACCAAATCCTAGCAACCCTTGTTACCAACCATCACCATCTTCAAAACAGCCACTCCAACATCTTCTTCACTTCTTGCTTTTCAGATCAGTAAGCCGAACCCCTGTCTCCTTTGTATACAGCCACCACTTGCTGAAGCATCTCTGCAACAACCGTGTGCTACAAGAGTCAGCATCCCTGTTTCACGTTTACTGTACCATCTCAGATCAGTTGCTTTGCATCTTCACCACCGAGCTTCCAGGGTTTCAGCTGTTCTGTCACGTGTCTTTTGCTGCATCTCCACAGACCGAGCCGCCAAAGTGGCACATAGAACCAAAAGCTGCCCGAACCGTGCCCTGCCATTGTTTGCTGTTGTTTCGTCCCTGCTAAACCAAGCTACCGCCTAGTTACTTGCCTCGATAAACGCTGCTCCTGTCCCGCTGCTGGAGCACCCTCACGCCACATCCCTGCTACCCAACGTTAACGCTGCACCAGCGACTTCCCCACGGTGCTGCACCGAGCCAAAGTTCTTCATTAAAGCCGCCTCTGCCTGCTGCCAGGAAGTCTGCTCGTGGAAGCTGCTGTATCGTTGAAGAGTAGTAGCTGAGAAAAAAGAAGAAAAAGAAACGAGGAAACAGGGAAAGGAAAGAACAAAATAGACAAGAGAAAAACGTGACTATTGAGGTAATTAAAAATGGAAGCCATTATTATCTTTGGTTTTTATCCTATTGAAGCCACATGTGTTCATATATTCACTAGAGTTTAATTTTTAATCATGATGGCTTATCATTTGTTTTATTAAAATTCGTATTATTGTAAGCATAAATTAAAATTACATCTTAGAGCTCATGATTTTATTTTTGATTAGAAATTCGTATAAATTATTTAATTTATTCATTTAGTTTATTTTGTTTCATGAAAAAAAAGAGTGATGATTATCCGATGATGAAAACCTTAAGGTGACTGCAAGTAAGCAGCACTTAGGGATTTTCTAGGCATGAATATCTTGTTAAATTTTTTCAGAGTAATGGATGGTTTAATGGGATATTTTAAAAAAAAAATCAACACTTAGATAACATTAACTATTAATTAAAAATGATAATTACATTAAAGTTTTTTTTTATAAATAAATAAATGAATGGTGATTATCCGAGGATGAAATCCTTAAGGTGACTGCAAATAAGCAGCACTTAAGGAATTTCTAGGTAAATGCTGCCTTTTAAATTTTTCCAAAGTAATGGATGATTTGATTAGAAGTTTTGAAAAATAATCAACATTTATTTTAAATAATATAAATAAAATAAAAAATTCAAGAGATAATAATTAATAATAACAATAATTTAAAAAAGATTAAATAATGAAGATGGGTAAAGGTTGTCCCGATGATGGAAGTCTTAGGTTGATTGCGAGTAAGCAACATCTAAGAATTTTCTAGGTGAGAAGTTCCTTTAGATTATTGCCAGAGTAATGGAGAATCTGAAGGTGATTTCAATAAAAAAAACAATCAATATTCATTTTCCCAACAAAGATAAAATAAATAAAAAGAATAAATAAATAAATAAAATTACGAAATAAAATTAAAAAGGGTTAGAAAGGGTAGAAATAAAATTTTAAGACAAACTTAGAATAATTTAAGGCTAAAATGGTACCATCTTAAATGGGCATTGTAGGGGTGCTAATCCTTCCCTACATGTAACCGTACTTCCGAACCTAGAATTTTTGAATGTAGACCTAACCTTGTCCATAGTTATGAATAGGTGACCAATCACACCTAGGTAGAATGCTTGGTGGTGACTCCTAGAATTTTAAAGTCTAGCGGTTAGGTTCACGGACCTAGACGTTACGACATGAACCAATATCTAAAATCACGTTAGATCGTCCATATGTATTCTTTGCCTCCATAGATTCCTATTCAAAGCCATTTGCTCATCTAATTCTAAAACCTCCATGTCTTTCCAAACTACTTCCTTCCAAGTTTTTTTCGGTCTTCCTCTAGTCTTAACCCTTCTCTCAACATCCATAGCCTCTATTCTCCTAATTGGAGCATCTACAAGTCTACGTCTTACATGTCCAAACCAACGTAAATGATTTTCACACATTTTGTCTTCGATAGGTACCACTCCAATCATCTTACGAATATCATCATTTCTCATTCTATCCTTTCTTGTATATCCACATATCCACCGTAACATTCTCATTTCTGTTACACTCACCTTTTGTGTATGTAGCCTCTTAGTCGCTCAACATTCACTACCATATAACAATGTTGGTATAACAACTGTCCTATAAAACTTGCCTTTCAACCATGTAGGAATTCCTTTATCGCACAACACACTTGTAGCACTTCTCCACTTTCTCCATCCAGCCTGGATCCTATAGGTCACATCACCATCAATCTCTCCATCCATCTGTATTATTAATCCCAAGTATCGAAAATGATCCCGCTTAGGTATCGCCACCCCATCTAACTTTACTACATCATGCTCTTCCAGTCGGTTAGAACTGAATTTACACTCCATGTATTCAGTCTTCACTCTGCTTAGTTTAAATCCTTTTGATTCCAACGTTTATCTCCATAATTCCAACTTTGTATTGATCTCCGCTCTAGTTTCCGCACATAGGACAATATCATCTGCAAACATCATACACCAAGGCACCTTATCCTGGATGGATTTTGTCAGTTCATCCATAACTACCGCAAACAAGAATGGACTCAACGCTGACCCTTGGTGTAATCCCACCGTGATAGGAAACTCGCTTGTTTGTCCCCCACCTGTCCTCACATGTGTCCTTGCGCCTCTATACATGTCCTTAATTAGTTTAATATATTTCAAAGGAACTCTTTTCTTCATTAAGGACCACCAGAGTACTTCCCTAGGCACTTTATCATATGCTTTCTCCAAATCTATAAAGACCATATGAAGATCTTTACTCATTACTCTAAAGCACTCCATAAGTTGTCTAAGCAAATATATTGCCTCCATAGTTGATCGACCCGGCATAAAACCAAATTGATTCTCCGATATCTCTACATTCTTTCTTAATCTCCGTTCTATCACTCTCTCCCATAGTTTCATCGTGTGACTCATCAATTTTATGCCTCGATAGTTGGCGCAACTTTGAATATCCCCCTTGTTCTTATATAAAGGTACTAAGACACTCTTCCTCCATTCCTCTGGCATTTTGTTAGTGTGCCAAATCTTATTAAATAGATTTGTTAACCACCTAACTCCTACATCTCCAAGGCATTTCCAAACTTCAATTGGGATGTCATCAAGTCCAACAGCTTTTCCATTCTTCATCATCTTTAGTGCCTCTTTTAGCTCTGTCTCTTGGATTCTACGCATAAAGCACCGATTTAAATCCTTAAGAAGCACCGAAATATTATCCAAAACTTTATTTTGTCCGTCATTAAATAATTTGTTAAAATAATCTCGCCACCTGTCCTTAATGTCATTATCTTTAACGAGAGTTCTTTGATGCTCATCCTTAATACATTTCACGACTCCTAGGTCGCGACTCCTCCTTTCTCTTGCTTGTGCCAATCTGTATATCCTTTTCTCTCCCTCCTTTGTGTTCAACTTGTCGTAAATCTCTTTCGCAACCTTCGTCTTAGCTTCTGCCACAGCCTTCTTTGCCTCCTTTCTTGCTACCTTATATTCCGAAAAACTCTCTTCTGTATTGTTCTTCTTTAAAGCCTTGTAACGCTCTCGCTTAGTCTTTATAGCATCTTTTACTATTGCAGTCCACCATGTTGCGTCCTTTCCAGTCGGCACTCTTCCGTTTGATACTCCTAATGTCTCTTTGCCTACCTCCCAAATGCATTTTGCCATCTTATTCCACATTACATTTGGGTTCTCTTCTATTGTCCAAGCCTCTTTTTGAATCCAACTATCTCTACATGTTGTATGACAATCTTCTTTTAGCTTCCACCATCCACTACAACAAATCTGACAATTTGTGACGATTTTTCTAAGTGACGCATTAAATTTTGTCACGCAAAGTATATCATATGTGACGAACACTATAATTCGTCATGCTTCTCTACAGTTTTAATATTTTTTATGACGATATATAAAAACGTCACATTATAACGTCACGATATATTTGGCGCCAAATTTTACCGCCAAATATATTGGTGGGAAACTTTTTTGTGACGATTTCTAATTTTTTTTGTGACAGTTGTTTATTTGTCATAAAATGAACACTTTATACGTGACGAATTGTATCACGTCTCATTTTATAATAACGTCACTAAATATTTAGTGTTAAATTTTAATACAAAATATAAATGGTGAGAAATATTTTGTGACATTTTCTTTTACTTTTTGGGGACGTATGTGTTTTTGTCATTTATTTTAAACATATATGGTGACATAAACATGGCACTTATAATTCGTCATGCTTCTCTATGGTTATAATATTTTATATGACGATATATAAAAACGTCATATTATAGTGTCATGAAATATTTGGCGCCAAGTTTTACCGCCAAATATATTGGTGGGAAACTTTTTTGTGACATTTGTTTATTTGTCATAAAATGAGCACTTTATACGTGACGAATTGTATCACGTCTCATTTTATAATAGCGTCACTAAATATTTAGCGCTAAATTTTAATACAAAATATAAATGGTGGGAAAAGTTTTTTGACATTTTCTTTTACTTTTGGGGATGTTTGTGTTTTTGTCATTTATTTAAGCAAACATGGTGACACAAACATGCGTCACCAAAAAACAATTATTAGTGACAATATAATTTCATCATATAAATGTAAGGTAATATATGATGACATGACTAATGTCACAAATTTTTTACTGATTTAATGTCGATATTTGTCTGTCATTGATTTTACACAAACACAGAGACGCACATAGTCATCATCAAAAGACAATTATTAATGACGATATAATTTCGTCACACAAATGTACGGTAATGTATGATGACATATGTAAATTCACAATTTTTTTACTAATTTGATGACGTTATTTATTTATCACAAATATAATCAAACCAGTTTGTAATTAATAAGTGATGATAATTTATTTGTCATGTATATATAACATAATTAGTGACGTGTAATAACGTCACTAATTTTGAAAAATATTTAAATTTGTTAGAATAAAATTTTATTTTTTAATTATAATTAAATTTTAAATAAAATTATTTATTTAGGTTAATTAGAAAATTATTGGGTTCATATTTCATTAAAATTGTCATGATACATAATTTTAACAATTTTTATTTAATACATTTATAATATTTTTATTGTAACATACATAAAATTCATTTTACGATTTCACAATGAAAAATGGATAAGAAAAAAAAATATTATTTGTTTAAATATAATTTTCTATACTTGTATTTTATTATTTACTTAATTTTGTAATTATATGAATATCAATTATTTAGTATTTAATTTACAAAATCAAAATTAATAAAAAAATGTATATCATATGTGACAAATACTGTAATTCGTCACGTTTCTCTATAGTTTTGATATTTTGTATGACGATGTATAAAATCATCATATGATAGCGTCAAGAAAAATTTGGTGCCAAATTTTACCACCAAATATATTGGTGGGAAACTCTTTTTTGACAGTTACTATTTTTTTGTGATATTTGTTTATTTGTCATAAAATGAACACTTTATACTTGACAAATTACAAAATGTCTCATTTTGTAAAAACATCATCATATATTTGGCGCCAAATTTTGCCACCAAATAGAAATGTGGAAATATTTTTGTGACGTTTTTTGCTTTTTAGTAACATCTGTGTTTTCGTAATTGGTTTCAAGAAATTATGGTGATGCATATTTGCATCACTAAAAGACAGTTATTAGTGACGATACAATTTCATCATATAAATGACAAATAAATATATGATAATATGAGTAATGTCACAAATTTTCTATTGAGATGACATTTTTATCTGTCACTAATATAATTAAATTAGTGTGTAATTAATAAGTAACGATAATTTATTTGTCATGTATATATAACATAATTAATGACGTGTAATAACGTCGCTAATTTTGGAAAAAAATTGTTAGAAGAAAATTTCTTATTTTTAATTAAATTAAAATTTTAAATAAAATTAAAAGATAGGTTCATGAGAAAATTATTAGTAACATATTTCCTGAAAATTGTCATATTACAAAATTTTAATTTATGTATAATTAATACATTTATAATATTTTTATTGTAACATGTACAATTTATTTTACCTATTCCGTGATGAAACTATATAAATATATATATATATATATATATATATCATATATCATATATGCAATAAATTATATCATATTAAAATATATATTTTTACAATTTATTATTATTTTTATGTATTTATTGGGATAAAGGCTCCTAAATATATATATATATCATATATGCAGTAAATTATATTATTTTAAAATATATATTTAAAATTACTACTACATTTTATGTGTCAATTCAATAACTTTGATGATAATGTTTTTATTTAACTTAGACGATATATAACTAGACCTGTTAACAGGTTGAAATGGACTAGGTTTGAGTCATGTCGAACAGAATTACTTTTTGAACTGTTAGGTAGATGTTTGGCATTTTTATTGAATTTGTTTAACAATCATGATTGGATATATATTAAAAAATTAAAAATAAAAGCAGATTAGAAGTTTAACAAAAAAAATTCAAAATAAATTTGAAAATTGAAGTAAAAACTTGAAAAGTCTAATAAAAAAAAATAAGTTAGAGGACTTAACTAAGAATGTAATTACAAGTTTTTGACTAAACAAGTAATTTAAACAATACCCACACATATAATTTCAAGTTTATGTAAACATATATTATAAAAGATAAAGTGATTGTCAAATCTTATATATAAAGAAGTCTTAAAAATTTTGAAGAAGCCAAAATTTATTTATTAATATACAAATATATATTATATAAAAAAATTTTCAAATATAATTTGGCGTGGCCAAAGCTACCCCCCCCCCCCCCCCCTCTTCCGTTGTTGATGTTTGCCCTTACTTTCATTAATAGAAATTGTTATGGATAAAAAAATGTGAAGTTTTGTGAGCAGAAAAAAAATTTAATTATAGATATTTTCATTCATCTATTATTAATGAATTTTGATGGATTCATAAAATTCAATATAACTTACAAATTTATTTTTTTTAAAAAAAATCAGTATTTTTAATGAAACTTTCATCAATGGATGTTTGAATAATTAATTTATTCTATATTTTAATATTTTTCTTACAAAATGTATGTTTTGAAATATAATCCAATAAATTAACATAATATGAAAAATAAAATATATAATTTAAGAATACAAATAATTTAAGTAAATATAATTGAAATAATTTTTTTAGAAATATAATTGTTTTAAGAAATTGATTAGAAATATTATTGTTTTATAAAATAACAACTAAGTAGACTATATATATTATGATAAGGATTATATATATGTGATATTTATATATAAAAGAAATGTATATTATATATATTTAATAATAAAAGTAATATTAAATATAAATAAAAAAATAAAGTGAAAGTAAAATGTAAGGGACACGGTATAGGGTTGTCTGTAGGCAGACATTGAAGCAACCCAAAAAAAAAAAGAAAAAGAGCAAAGAGGGGGGCGATGCTGATGGGAGGGAAAGAGATTATCAGGGGAGAAGAAAGGAAGTGGCACCAGTGTCCAGATCCAGCTACTGCCGGTGACAAGAAAGAGAGAGAAAACGGGAGGAATAAAAGGAGCAAAAAAGAAAGGTTGCTGGGGCTGCCATCAGGGGCTGTTCCGTCGAAAATGGAAAGAAGGGAGGTAGGTGAGCTGCTTCTTGCAACCACTGTAGGCGTTGATGCCTTTTTTTGCTGCCGGCCAAAGCTAGACCAGAGAGAAGGGGTTGAACCGGATTTAAACCGGTTCAGCCCAAAAAAAAAAAGCAAAAGGAAAGGGGATCGGGACAGGGAGTTTGCAAGAGATGTTGAGACTGAAATAGGGGGCCAAATCAAGGGCTGTTTCAGGTAGCTATTAAATTTCTTCCTTAATTTTTTATCCAAAGTTGAAATTATTCTATTGCTAAAATAATTTGCAATATATACATAATTATCTTATGTGTTATCACATGTTTTTGTCATTTGTTTATCTGATTTAATTTGTGCAAATAACTTAATTAATCATAAATTTTATTTTAGAAAATATTTCAAAAAAATATGATTAAATCAAAACTCTTAATACCACGTTTTTATGTTTTGCTTTCCCGCTCTCTCCAAAACACTTTACAGTTATATAGCTGCGAACTCTTTACGCATTCCACTAGGCTTTCTTCTGGTTGTCTTCCATCCTCTACAATCAGAGGAGTAATGGTAAGTCTCAATCTTTTATGCTTTTTGTTTTCATCCCTTTTTATATAAAATAAGGGTTTTTAATGTTGGGTATCTTTTTGCCGGCAATTGTTCCCCTTCTATGCCTCGTCTCTTCCATCTTCTGTAATGAGAGAAGACCATTGTTTTTTTATGGGTTAATTGTTGATTGTTCAACTATTGAGAAATTTTATGGGTTTTTCTTGATAGGCTTCGTTAACATTGATTTTTTTGTTTTTAGCTATAAAGTTAGTGACTTTTGCTTGACTTTGGTAATAGGTAGTGGATAACGAAATGGATTAATTGTTATTTGTGAAACTATTAAGAAATATATTCTTTCTTGACTATGATATTATTCAAAAAAGAGCATGGTCAGTACTTTTATTGAGAAAAATGTGATTTTGGTGTTGATATTTGATGTTGTTTGAATAATCACATTTGTTTGTTTAAGTTGATTGTGGTAGTGGAGAGATTTTTTGCATTATAATTACTAGTTGTTGTGATTTTTTGTTGCTTGAGATTGTAAATCCTAAATGTGAATAGCAGATGTGAGGTTTTAGCTTTTGGAACACATATGAGATATGCTCACTGCATGCTTTTTGAATTATTCTTATGAAAAGAAGGTAGTCCAGTACCCTTATGTTTGTATTAAACTTTCTGTTCAGTTTGAGAATTAAGAAAAAAACTACTTGGCGTGAAATAAATGGACTTGATCCATGTATCATAATTTACTCTTCTCTTGGCTACTACTACAAATTAGGATCTCTCTCAGATTTTAATTCACTTAATTTTCTCCTTGGCCTTTGATTTATATGTGAACAATGATTGTCCAATTGTTAAAATAATGTTCAAAGTTGATGTTTATTTTATTTTATTTTATTTTATTTTTTTCGCTCAATTCCAATGTACAATATATATTTATCATTTCCTCATATAATATTCTTTCATTCATTCTTTCTCAATGTCATAGTAATTTAATTTGTTATGACTGCAAGTAAAGGCCTTTTTGGAAGATGTTCTTTGATCTATTGTTTTTTTAAATTTCCCTTTGTTGAAAAAGAGACTTGCAATTTTATATTAGTGCTCCTTTTGGTTGTTGTCTGTGTTGATCCCGTTTAGTATTAATCTTGGCACTCCTTTTGGTTGCTGTATATCTTGGTCCCACTTTGTATTTGGTTATGACATTATTTGTTCATCTAATAGGATTGTTATGTTTTGGAGTTGGTTATTTGTTAAATGTTGTGTTTGTTCTCCAGTGTAACTATGATTATAGCTTAGATTAAATTAATGAAATCAACATAATGTCTGTTGATACATACAAGTTAAAAACATTTGAGTGGATGATATTACTATTTTCAAGTTGCATTAAATCTACCAGATTCTAGACTCCATTGGGCAACAATTTGTGATGAGGGCATGTTTTAAGTTTTAACGATCATCCTTGATATTATGAATTGCAAACTTTAAATCCATGAAATTGTTATTTAATTTTACTTTTAAATTCTCTTCTTAAAATTAACATGCATATTAGTAAATTATAGGAGTTCAATTTAAAATGTATACTTTACAATAGCATAAAAAACACCTGGAAAGTCTAGTGTGGTCGCAATACATACATATAGCTGTGAAGAAGTTTGCAATAGATATTTTCTTGCTTTCTCAGATCCTTTGAAAGATCTTTAATATTTTTAATGTATTTTTCAGAACTTTTTTTTGGTTACATTTTTTTTCTAAACTTTTACTATATGCATTTATCCTTCTTTGTTTTTTGTTTCATCCTATCTCCTCCCTTCTCTCCCTATTCCCGCAGCAATGTGTGGGCATCATACTTGAATGCATTTAAAAGCAAATGGCTTCATGAGAATCATTATAAGTTATTCAAGGTTAAAACTTATGTTGATTCAAAGAAATATGTTTCTTTTATCATATTGTTGGTTTCTTTATTAGCAAAGAGTTCCCCTATTCCATTAGAAATGGCTTGTTGGTATGGCCATCCAGATCTTATAGTAATGATCAGGTTTCGTACTTACAACCTATATGTTCTGTTATAGTTTTCTTTATTATTTGTGTGTGTGGATGTGCATGCACATGCTTTCCATGGTGCTGTTCTATCATGCTTAATATTGGCCACAATGTTTCTTTTCAGAATTTAGATGTTTGCTCTCTTTTGGTTTGTTTTTCTACATATGCTGTAGCTTAATGGCATATGTTATTGTGTAATTGAGATAATAGAAGGATTGAGAGTGACACTTGAGTGCGACTCCCATTTGCATTTTTTACCTGTATTTTGAAGTGTGATGGCTTTTAATGAAATTAAGCAACCAAATCTAAGGCCCCATTTAAGTGAATAACTATTCCCAAACTAAGGTGATTGGAAGAAAGTTACAATTCTATTTATTACGCTTATTGTCTGTATGTTATTAATAATGTGAAGCTAAGATATGATTTTCTCCCTCTTTTGTTAGTGTTGTTGAGATTTCAAAGTATAGAGGTTAAGTCTTGTTTCTCCCTCCAAAAGGCATAAGAAGCAGATTTAATCAAAGGTGGTTGATTTTCTTCATCAAGGTGTGTATTATATCCCTATCCTTGGCAACCAATTTCAGTAAATGTTTTATATCTTCTAGTTATCTCCTTTTTTTCACTGATTGATTGCAATTTTTTTTGTTGTTGTGGTGAATGTCTATTTTAGAGTTCTAATAACTTGTTATTGATTTTGTCTATATAATCTGTTAATTTAATTCAAGATGTTATATGATGAAATTGCTAGGAGATTGGATAATTGACCTATTCTTAACTTGAAACATGAATTACAATGCTGACAAATCAATTCTGTCTAGCTATTCTGTCAATTCATATAGGGTAGACCTTGAATGCACAAAACTAACTCCAAACTTAACATTTATGAGTTAATTGGATCTCAAACATTAACCTAATTTAAATTAATTTATTTAAACATGAAATATGGATTTTGTCAAGCTCAAATGATGTCATAATTTCTATGTTACATAAAATATTTATTATTGTGATAACCGTAAATTTTTCAATTATTGGAAATAATAAATATTGAAAATAAATATTAAAGAAAATAGATAAGAGGAAATAAATAAATAAAAGTAAATAAATAAAATTTATTTACGAGATGGGAATATCGTTGAAATTCCCGAAATTAAGGAAAGTGAGGAATTTAAAATTTGATAAATTGGAAATAAGGGAAGGATAAAATTATGGGAAATAATGAAGAGAAAAATTTAATTTAGAGAATGAAAATCCAAAATTTAATAAGAGAATAAGAAAATAAATGAAATATATTTATATAATTATATATTATTATATAAATGTATTTTTATACCAATACATATGTATTCAAAATATTATATAGTATATTTTAAAATACGTTGTTATATATATAGAAATATATATATACTATTTCATAAATTCAAATAATACATATGTATATAAATATAATGTTTTATGTGTATATATAATTATGTAAATACATATAGAAGAAAAGTAAGTATGGTTTTATATTAAAGTTTATATGTATAAATATTTTATTATAGCATTTATATAATTTATATATATATAAATGTTACTTAATTTTAAGTATATATATAAATATACACATATATACTAGACATGTATTTTGTATATAATATATATTGTATAATATTATGTATGAAATAATGTATGTATAACATATAATATATATTATATGTATAAAATATAAAATATAGTGTATAATATATAGTGTATTTTATACCAAATATAGAAAAAGAAAAAGGAAAAAGAAAAAGAAAAAGAAAAGAAAAGAAAGAAAGAAAAGAAAAAGAGGAAAAAGGAAGAAAAAGAGGAAAAAAAGGAGAATTTCGGGAATTCGGAAAATTCCCGGAAATTCAACAACCCGGGATTTTACAAATTCGGTAAGAAATTTCCTGAGAATTTAATTTCAGAAAAAAATTAAATAAATTATGAAAAATTCTAAAAAATTAGAATTTTAATTCCAGAAATTATTTTCAGCAATCGGGATAAGGAATCGGGAGAAATGGAGTGCGGGCGCGATCGATAAGCGGAATTCGCCGACCCGAAAAAAGGTAAGGGATGCATGTGCAGCACTGTAAGGATACTCAGTCTGCATAATTTAATTTGAAATATTTTATGCAATTATTTTATGAAAATTATTATGATGCATGATTTGGTGAAAATAATTTGGGAAGAAGTACTGGCTGAAAGATTTTAAACTGTATTTTCCATGCAGGAGGTTAGTGAATCGGCAGCCGTTATGTTGCCGAAAATTTTAGAAAAACTTTATAAAATCATATTAAATGATTTTATTTCCGAATTTCGATAGTAAATCACGAAACATGAGGAAATTACTAAAATTTCATAAAACATGAATATAATGAGATGAAATTCTAAAATGTTCATGTATTCGAGAATGGTGATAATGAAACCACCGAACATTCTCGAAATAGATAAATTACACGAATTACGAGACGAAAGTTGAAGTGAAATATAGTGAGTATTCTTATGAATATTCTTATAAATATTCACTAAAAGATTTTAACCCTTATGGTTTTAAATCATGGAATTATATATTTATATAAATTCCATAAAGGTGTATTCTATGATGAGAATTACGGTTTTGAGACTGGTTGGTATTCTTATCATGCTGATGCATGATATGTGATATGTTTAGTCCCGATCGACGTCTAATCAGTGATTCACCAAGGACAATATAGGTTATGGTCATAGATTTGACCGGTGTACTTCCTTACCCTCCGAGGTATATAGTATGATAAGATTGATGTCTATCTTAGACTTCATAAATGATAGGTAATATGTTTTCAAAAGGAAGAAATGATAATTCTAATATTCTTTCTATGGTCTCAAATGAAATATTAGATCATAAGTACTACATGAGATCTGATAAGACAGTGGAAAATACATATGGCATAAAGGCCAATCCGAGCAGAAACTCGATGATTGAACCGTGGGAGCCACCTCTAGAGTCCTTCGGGAACTAAGTGCTACACGTGTTCTGATGTTTTAGTACAGGCCAGACCGAGCAGAGACTCGATGATTGAACCGTGGGAGCCACCTCTAGAGTCCTTCGAGAACTAAGTGCTACACGTGTTCTGATGTTTCAGTACAGGCCAGACCGAGCAGAGACTCGATGATTGAATCGTGGGAGCCACCTCTAGAGTCCTTCGGGAACTAAGTGCTACACGTGTTCCGATGTTAGTATGAGAAATCGTAGGATATTGTGACGATAAGTAAGTGATTGTGATTCGTGAATTCGACAAATGTCAAAGGATGAAATAGATCTGGTGCATATGACATATGATGTGTGTGATATATTGGATGAGTAAGGCACTGGGGTGGTAAATCCCTAGTTAACAGAGATCCAGGCACTCCTGGTCCTTACAATGAGTTCGTTCTTTCACACTTAATCATACTGATAAAAAGAATGGTGCCTTAGGAATTTAAGAATAGAATGAAAGCATAAACAAGTTTGAGACGTCTGTATGTATATGAAATAAGTTTTAAAGAAAAATGATAATGATTTAACTAATATTCTTTTTAAAGAATATATGAATATTAGTTATTGTAATTAAACCCTTGTATTTCATAAAAGCATCATTTTGAAAAGAATACGAAAAGATTTTTGGGGTGAAAAGGAAAAGGATTTCTTAAGTCAAAATGAAATGAAAATCTCTCTCTATAGTTGCTTCTAGGTTCCGGAACAAGTATGGTATTCTAAAATACCTACCTTACTCTAATTGGATCCCTAGCCGACTGTAGTATCCTTCCTACATGCGAGCCTAGAGCCCATAGGAAAAAAAAGAAAAAGATTTTCAGCATATAGGGAGCTGAGTATCAAGTGAGGCATATAATTCTCTTACTGAGCCGTGGTTTTGCTCACCCCTTAATTTTCAACATTTCAGGTTTGATGAATGTGAGTTCAGTGGATTGTGGATCCTGGCTGTACACGAAGGACAATGTGTCAGACCGACTGTTTATTTGAGGTATGATCATTTATTCTCTGTATTTAGACATGTCAACAGTACTACTTATCTGATAAATTACGATAGGGGATGTGTATAATATAAACAATACATTGTAAAATTGTTTAACAGTCAGTACAAGTGAAGTATCACAGACAGCCCAACCGGTTAAGATGTGTATAAGAAGATGAAAAATGTGGTCACGGGTCGTGATAATTATTTATCATAAGGTAATTCTTTTTATGCTTAAATTATTTTAGGAGCAACTATTAACATGGATAGAAGTTGGATGATGGAGTCTAAATATTCTGACAAGTATGTTTTAGGAGTATCACAATTCATGAATTTTGTACGTATCAAAATGGGAGAACAATGTAAAATTCGTTGTCCTTGTCGAGATTGCTTAAATGTGTTTAGTAGAAGTCAAGGTGAGGTAGAAGATCATTTACTTTTGAAAGGTATATCAGAGCGATACACCAACTGGATTTATCATGGTGAGCAATCTGAATTCAGGATGCCAACTTCTGGAAATCTGGCTAATGAGAGTAGTAGTTCTAGAGATGCAACGATAGTTAATGATGAAGTTTTGGATGGAGTGTATGATCTATTAGATGATGTTTTTCCTCGAGTGGATGAAGATGGTCTTAATGAGAGTACTAATTTAGGTGAGGAAGAAGCTGAAAAATTCAACAAACTTTTGAATGAGGCGCAAAGTGGATTATTACCTGAATACACCAGCATGTCTAAGTTGTCATTTGTTGTAAAATTGTTGCATATAAAGGTTTACTGCCAAATGAGCAACAAGGCGGTAAATATGATATTGGGACTACTAAGGGAGGCTTTCCCTACTAGTACAATCCCTTCATCATATTATGAGGCAACAAGAACTTTGAGGGACCTAGGATTGAATTATATACCAATTCATGCATGCAAATATGATTGTGCTCTATTTTGGGGGGAGTTTAAAGATAGATAAAGTTGTCCTACATGTGGGACGCCAAGGTGGAAGGTTGTTGAGAAGCAAATTCCATGGAAAGTCTTGCGTTATTTTCCTGTGAAACCAAAACTCCAAAGATTGTTTATGTCTAAGAAAACAGCGGAGGATATGCGGTGGCATGAAGAAAAGCGTGTTGATGATGATACTCTAAGACACCCAGCAGATGGGGATGCTTGGAAAGAATTTAACAAGGTGAATGATTGGTTTGCACGTGATCCACAAAATGTTAGACTTGGCCTAGCAACTGATGGCTTTAACCCTTTTGGGATCATGAGCTCTACCTATAGCGTGTGGCCCGTTGTGGTTATGCCTTACAATCTCCCCCCTTGGAAATCTATGAAGGAGGCTTTCATGATGATGTCATTACTTATTCTCGGACGAAACTCTCCAGGAAAAGATATTGACGTCTATTTGAGACCATTGATAGATGAGTTGAAAGATCTATGGGAAAGTGGGGCTTGGACTTATGATGCTTACAAGAAAGAATATTTTCAAATGCATGCTGCAGTTCTATGGACTATAAATGACTTTCCGGCATATGGAGATTTATCAGGTTGGAGTACTAAAGGATATTTGGCATGTCCTATTTGTAACGTGGATGCTCCTTCACGAAAGTTAAGAAATAAAATATGTTATATGTATCACCGCCGTTATTTGGCTCCTGACCATGTTTGGCGAAAAAGCAAAGTGTTTGATGGTAAGGTATAAAATAGGCCAAAGCCTAAGGAGTTATCTGGGAGTGAGTTGTTACTACAGTTAGAGGCTGTGAAAGATATTGGTTTTGGAAAGCATCCAAACAATAGGAAGAGAAAGCGTACCCCTGATGAATTGAATTGGACTAAAAAGAGCATTTTCTTTGAGTTGCCTTATTGGCAAACATTGAAGTTAAGACACAATCTTGATGTCATGCACATTGAGAAAAACATTTGTGATAATGTTTTAGGAACATTATTGAACATTGAAGGAAAGACAAAGGATACAGTGAATGCGAGGTTAGATTTAGAGGATATGAGAATAAAAAAAGAACTGCACTTGAAAAAACTCTCAGATGGCTCTTACTTGATTCCTTATGCATGTTACACTTTATCAAAGGAGGAAAAGAGGGAATTTTGTGAAATTTTAAACTCAGTGAAGTTTCCAGATGGATAAGCATCTAACATCTCACGATGTGCTAATGTAATTGATGGTAAGATACCGGGATTGAAGACTCATGACTGCCATATCGTTTTACAGAGAATACTTTCGGTTGCTATTAGGAAGTTTGTACCAAAAGATGTTTTTGGAGCATTGGATGACTTGGGCAATTTCTTTTTAAGATTATGTTGCAAGACATTGAAGAAGAAGGACGTGGAGGATTTAAAAGTAGATATTGTTGTTATTTTATGTAAATTGGAGAAAATTTTTCCTCCAGCTTTTTTTGATGTGATGGTACATTTGGCTGTACACTTGCCACATGAGGTCATGCTTGGAGGACCTGTGCATTATCGCTGGATGTATCCCATTGAAAGGTTATATATTCTTTTACTAATTTAAATTTCGAAATGTTCAGTAGAAGTAAGTTTAACTAAAAAAGTTTTATTTTTTTACTAATAGGTTTTTAGGTAAACTCAAGAAATATACAAGAAATAAAGCTCGTCCAGAAGGAAGTATAGCAGAGGCATATACTGCTAGTGAATGCTTAACATTCTGTTCTATGTACCTCTCTGGGATAAAGACTAAATTTAATCGAGAAGATAGAAACTATGATAGAGAAAATGAAGTGGATGAGAGAGGGTTAGTTGTTTTTTCAAAGAGTGTTCGCCCCTTTGGGGTATCAAAATATGATGTCTTGTCACAAGAAGAGTTCGAAATGATTCAATGGTATATATTGAACAATTGTGATGAAGTCGAGCCATATTTGGAGTAAGTCTTTTGATTTTAATAATAAATTATTGAAGTAAGTTATTTTATTTATTTTTTAATGTTATATAAAACATAAAACAGAGCTTGGGTTGCAGAGTAGTTTATCAATTGAAGAAAGACATAAGGAGCAGTTTCCCTTATGGTTTAAAAGACAAGTAAGTAAATGTTTCAAAATCAATGTTGCTAAACATTGTGAAATCAATGATACTATACATGTTAAAATCATTATTTTTGATTTCTTTTTTCCTTAAATGATAGGTTTCATTGTTGCGAGATCAAGATTCACAAGAAATTTCTGATGAGTTACTTTCTTTAGCTTATGGTCCTGATAAACATGTACGAAGGTACACAGGTTGCATAGTTAATGGGGTTAGGTTCCACACGAAAGAGCGTGATTTTCATTTGAAAACTCAAAATAGTGGTGTGGTGGTTGAAGGCAATCATGAAGATGAGCAAATTGACTTTTACGCTGTTGTAAAAGACATTATTCAGCTAGATTACATAAAAGATTGTCAAGTTATTTTGTTTAGGTGCGAGTGGTTTGACCTTGATAGTAAGAGGAAAAGAATTCATAAGGATGGTCATTTACTAAGTATCAAAGTTGACAAATATTGGTACATGAACGACCCGTTTATTTTATCAATTCAAGCAAATCAAGTTTTTTACTTGAATGACACCAAGTTGGGGAAAGATTGGTGGGTGGTACAAAAGTTTCATCATAGGAATTTATATAATGTTCCAGATATGCAACATGTGGAAAGTAGTGAAATATTTGATGTGGATGAAGATCAAATAGATCAAGAGGTTGAAATGTTTGAAAGTGAACGAACTATGCAAAATGAAGAAAATGATGGACCACTACATAGGGATGATATTGCTGCAGCTGTCATTGCTCCTGAGGTTGTGAAAAATACTCAAGCAATAGTTGATGATGCTTACATGGAAGAATCCGAACAAGATTATCAGGAAGGGACTGAAGATGACATAGAAAAGGAGGAAAATGTTTATGATGAATATGATAGTGATATAGATCCTAAGTTCTAAATATTTTTGTTATTGTCATGAGAACTTAATTAATTGTTTAAGTTTGGTTGTTATGGAGTAATTTTGTTTATAATAATAGTTGTTTTATATTATGTTTGATTGTTTCCATTGTAAATATTTTTGTATCATATTTCCAACTTGGTTTAAAATCTTTGACTCATTGAGGTAATTGTCCTTTTAATGTTTTTTCATTCCTTTTTTGTTTGATTTTTCTAAAGAATATATAATTATATACAATTTCTTTGTCTATACTGCAGAATGGCACCGGGAAAAAGAGGGAAAAAAAGAAACATTTCAGAAGAATTAGTCCAATCAACTGTGCAACCTTCACCTGTATTGCAACAAAATGATCCAGTGGAATCATTAGAGCAAGTTCGTTCTGCTAATGACTTGATGCAATCACCACAACAAGCTAATCAAGATTCACCCATTCAAAATGCTGGTATGTAGTATATTTAGAATATAAGATTTGCATTCCTAGTAACAATATAAATTGTTTGGTATGATCTTGAATGTGAGAAAAACAAGTTCGCTACAAACTGGTATAAATACTGCTGAAAATTGATTACTGTTTGAAACCTGAAAAATAATCCATGAACTCTTCTTTTTGTCTATGTTAAGTGCATGGCATGGGCTGATTATCCAATTGGTAGTCATGTAATTGAAATAATAAATATTCTTCTGTTAAATTCCAAATGACATTGAACATATGATTAGAGTTCTTTTTGATTCAAGTTGTTGATCATTAAAGTTAAGGCATTACATAATACAAGTAATACAAAAATATGCATCGTCTTGTGCTTTACCACTTGAGCCGTGAGGCTTTACCCATAGTTTTCTATATATCTTTTTTTTTTTGTGACAATACTGTTGGCATAATGTGAATCGCAGAAAGCTTAAAAGTAAGACAGATTAATACATGCATCCACTACTGATTCTATTAAATCCATCACAACAATCAAATTTGTTTCCAGTAACATATTTACAATAACCTTTTGGAAAAAAACATTAAAGAAACAGAAAGTTTCATTGAAGTCAATCTAAGACACAGCACCAAAACATTCAACTCCACATAGATGTCTTGTAGCAAAGATGCTATTCTATTCTGATCTGTAGCTTGTAGGTGATTTTTTTCTTTTTTAAATTTAATGTGAATAAAAAAAATAAAACCAACAGTGACAGCATTTAATCATTTGTAGCAAACCTTAAATTATGTATATGCAGAGAGCTGCACTGCACAACACAACATTTTGGTGATGAAAAGTTTGTGTTGTTGAGCTGTGTGTGTTTTGGTGATGAAAACTCTCTTGCTGTTGTTTCCCTTTCACTGCAGGCTGTACTAGGTGCTTTTTAGTATTTTTTGTTGTGTCTTCGTTTTTACCCTTTGTGATTTTGGCTTTTCATTTTTATTATTGTTTAGTTTTTACTTGAGTTGTCTTTAGAGTTTGCAACGTCATCGCACTTCCATTCAGTTTATATATAGTTTATATATTTAGAGCTGTTAACTAATTATATTTAAAAAATAGATAGGAACACGCAATTATTGTGTTTAATATATAGTTTATAAGATATAAGACACAAACCTTATCCCAAAAATGGACAAGATCAGCATCACGCTGGTTAACAGCTTTTGTAGGTGGCAGCAAGGAGTTCTTGTCAACAAATGTGAAGTCATCATTTTCAAGATTTGTACCCAAGTATGCGAAGAGATTGTCCTTGCTAAGACCTATATCACCATATTGCATGACATGGGAGCCATATGCAGAATTGCCATTGATAGTCCTCCTTTTCACCTACAAAAGCCATGAAATGAAATTGGATAACAGATTTCAACAGCAAAACTAGAAGGCTTCTTAAATACTTATATAGTACCGAATAAATGACTCATTGACACTTATATTTGATGTCAAAAGAATTTAGGCCTCCCATTTTCTGGATATAATTTCATATTTCATATTTCTTATATCTAAACAGTAATAAACAACTACAGGCAAAATGAAATTGAATTTTTTTTTTTGCAAGAAAAGAAAAGAAAGAGTTCATGCCAAAACACTGTTAAAAACCTTACAAGTTCATATTGCTGATGCAAAGTCTCTGTCTGCAAATTATGTATTTCACTGCTCAACAGAAACATAATGTTAAAATTCACACCAATATATGCAATTAAACAAAAAATAAAACATAAGCTGATTCCTTCATCTATGGTTCATGTTAGCAAGAAGCTGTTAATTTTTGAACTGCATTAGGAGACACTATGCTTCAAGCGACCTGCTAAGTTGAGAATTTGGTCAGAATATGGTGTTTGTTTGTAATTTGTATGCCATGTAATTTGACAATATACTTCTAGAGTGCTTGAATTGTCATATTCTTATTATGCCGATGTGGATTTTGTATTCACCTGCCATTCATGGTCTCATGTATCATTCATTCTACCATATGTTTGTTTCCAAAACATTTTGTATTTTAAACCTGAAACAATTTAGATGAACTTGGTTTTATGTCATGCTTCTCGGAGGTTTCTTTGAAATCAAAGTAATGTTATTGGGAGCAGGATTTGCTCAAACCTGCTTGCCGAAGCATGTTTTATAAACATCTTTTTCCATTCTTTGGAGACTTTTTTTTTTCAAACTGGAGTTGGTGAGGATGCCATAGGGTATCCTTTTGTGTGTTTACTGTTCAATTACAGTCGTTGATGTGCACTTAATAAGGCATGTTGTTTGAATGCTGGTAATTGTTTTTGGTAATGAAGTTTCTTGGTGTTTACTTAGATGAATTTCTAGACTGATTTTGGTCGTACTTATCGTGCACGAACTGCGGTTGGGATTAAACTGGAATAAGCTGAGAATTTATCAATAAATTGTGCAGTGTACAGTCTTGGTTTCAATAAATTCTGTAGTCATCCAAATGCATCTTGTTGAGAATGCGCTTTTTTCAATCTATAATGTTCAATATGCATCATTAGACACATGTAAATGGAAATAAAGTGAAAGTAAGAGGACTGTAAATGGAAATAACATCTTGCAGCAACGTATGTGTACTGGGCTGCTTGGGTTGCTGAATATCAGATTTTTTGCTTTTAAAGGATTAACATTGTTGGATTTGTGTGTTGCAACCATGGATTTAATGTAGGTTTTGCTTCTTCTTTTCTCTTTCTCATTATTTATTTCATCCATTATTTATTTCTCTCTTTCCTGCAATTTCCCAGCTCTTTATTTATGTTTTTAAATCTACAATTGTTTTGCATACCATTAATAGTTTTTTTATAGCTGTAGATTCTATCCCCTCTACAAGGGTACGAGGCCCAACTCGAGGGATTGGATTAGAAAAATTCATCAAAGGAAAAAATAAGATGGTAATAGATATACCACCAAATAAAGGTAGACCTATTTGTGAAGTTCAATCAGCTAAATTATCTTCTGAAATTGGAATCATTACTCGACAATTCATGCCGGTCCCAACAAAATGGAGAGATATGAAGAATACAGACAAGTTGCATGCCTTTGAGAGACTTAATGTAAGTGTAAAAAATTTATTACATATATTCAATGTTGATTATTTTTCTATTTATGTTTTAAATGTAGCAATTAATTTGATTCTTTTTTCTTTTAGACAAAGTTTGAGATGAAATTGGATGATGAAGCTGTTAAAAAATCTGTCTTGTCAATTTTGTCCAAATTGGCAAGAAATGAACGATATAAGCTACACTTGCATTATAAAAAGTTTCCAAACCCTGAAGTGGCACGCCAAAATAATCCTCCAAAGTATAACTTGTCTCAAGAAAATTGGGAAAAACTTTGTGATTTGTTTAGTGATCCTGCATACAAGGTTTGTTTCTTATTCGCATAAGTGTTGTACTTGTAGGATTTATTTTTCCTATTTATCACATAATATTTATATGTCATGACTATTTTTTATATTTTATTTTGCATTCTTATGTAAATGAAGAGGAGGTGTGAGACAAATGTTAAAAGTCGGAGCAAAGTCAAGTTGACTCATAACCAAGGATCGAGGGCCTTTGTAGCTAGTCGTTACTCCATGGTAAATTTTTATATTCTAAAAGTTCTTAAACATTCTAGATTTTTTTTATTTTATTACCTTTATTTTTAAAAAAATTTATGGTATTTATGTAGCGCAATGATGACCAAGAACCTAATAGGATGGAATTTTTTAAAGCGACTCATTATTCTGAGGAAAAAGGATGGTCAACACCAGAGGCTTAAGCAGCTTATGTAAGAATTTTGAAATTAAGAATTGTAATTTTATTTTTGTTTTAGTATGATTCTTTTAGTTAATATTATTTTTCTTAATTGTTAGGAGAAAATGGTGGAGTTAGAATCAACTCCTACTGAGGAAGGAATAGAACCTAAGACCATTGATGCTATAATGGATGAGGTCCTTGGTACTCGATCTGGATACATCAAGGGACTTGGTTACGGACCTAAGCCAACTAAGAACAGCTCAAAAGAAAATGCTTTAGAGTTGAAAGAAACTCTCAAAAAAACACAAGATGAACTTGAAGACTATAAATCAAAATGTGGACATTTTGAAAGTCAAATTGAAGCAATGAAAAATGCTTTGATAGCTGCTGGAATTCAAGTCCCTATCCCCCAATCTTCAGGTATTTCTTTTCCTTCTCACAATTTTTTTATCATGAAGCACACTGAATGCCATTGTATAAATATAGGGATTTAGATTTAAGACATGATTTGACCATTTGGCATTATTACATAGTAAAAGAATGTGCTTTGTTTAAATTTGATATTAACTTCAACAATATGATAAACACATGATCTTGAAAGTAAGAAAAGCAAGTTTGCTACAAACTATTTGGCATATAAACTGTTTGCTATATTTTCTTTTAGTTTGTTATAGGCAATTAAACTATTGCATTGGAACTTGAGCTTATTACGCTACATTGTTTGTTGTATTTACATTGTTGTATTACAATTACTACTACAAATTGCATGCTGTGATATACCTACGAACTCGAGCTTGCTTGCCGCATTACATTGGTTGTTGTATTTACAATTGTTGTATTACAGTTATTGTTGCAAATTGCTTGGAGTATTACACCTGGGAACTTGAGGTTGTTTGTTATATTTAATTGTTTGTAGTATTTACAATTGTTGTATTAAAATCGTTGCAATAAATTACTTGTCGTACTATACTTTGGAATTTGAGCTTGCTTATTGCATAATATTGGTTGCTAGATTTACAATTGTTATATTACAATTACTACTATAAATTGTTTGTCGTATTACTCCTTGGAACATGAGCTTGCTTGTTATGTTACAGTAGTTTTTGTATTTACAAAATTCATAATGGAAATATGTGTAGCGCTTTTAATTGTTATCCTTTTGACAAAGTCTTGTGATAAGTCATAGATTATTGTTATTATTCTCTTTTAATAATAATTTATTATTTTTCTTATCAAATTATGTAATATCTTGTATTGATAGTTTGTTAATAATTGTTTATCGTAGTTTCAAGTGACACAAATTCACAATCAATGCAATCACCCTTGACACAGGAATTGGATTGAGAGCTACAATTCAAGTTTGTTCTGTTATTTCCTAGATTTGGTATATTTCGTTCCAAACTTTCAAACTTATTAGGTGGTTTTCATGGTTATTTAAATTTCTGAATATTGGACAATTTGGATTGTATTAGTTTTACTTTATTTTAAACAATATTATTTCTATGTGATTTATATTGACTTTATTGAATGTATTAATTACATTTGAGAACCAATACAAATGTTTAAACAGTTATTTATTTTCTATATTATTTAAGCTAGATCTTGTATGAATACTACTATTTTTATTTAATTATTTGAGAAAAATATAAATATTATTTATAATTAAAGAAATGTGACGTGTAATATTGTGACATTAAATATTTCAATCACTATTATAAAATCAAAATATCGTGATATTTGAGATTTTATTATGAAGATATTTTACTAGTATTGGTGACGTTAATTTTTGTTATTTATCATGTGACGATTTTATGTTTCATCACCTAAAATTAAAGTTTTAACTATATTTAGTGGAATTTGAGACATTATTATAATATCATAGGTGACGATAATTTATGTCACTAATAGCGTGACGATTTTATATTACGTCGCCTAAAATAAAATTTATATATATTTTAGTGACATTTTGGCATTTTTTATGACATTACCATAATATTATAAATGACGAAAATTAATGTCACCTATAATGTGACAAATTGATTTTTTGTCACAAAAATCATAAAATTTTATTTATTTTTAGTGACGTTTAAGAGATTTTATGACGTTATCCTATTACCATAAGTGACGCAAATTTATGTCACTTATAGAGTGACGAATTCATATTTTCATCATACAAAACCTAAAATTTCAACTATTTTTAGTGACGTTAGGAGTTTTTTATGACGTTATCGTACTATTATAGGTGACGAAATTGTATGTCACCTATAGTGTGACGATATGATATTTCGTCACTACTATATAAAATTTTATCACCTTTTTTGTGACGATATTAATATTTAATGACGAATTTTTGTACTAATTTATGACGTAATAAAACGTCACAAAAGAGTAACCATTAGGTGATGCTTTATGTTAGCGTCACGTTAGAGTCATGCATCAGTGATGAAATTATAGGTTTGTCACGTTTGACCTTTAGCGACGGTGCAAAGGTGACGTTTGTCGTGACGATTAAATTTACATCACTAAAAGCTATTAGTGACGAAAAATTAATATTTCATGACATTATTTCATGCGTCATAAAATGCCAAATTTGTTGTAGTGATCGAATCCGTTCAATTCCTTTTTGTTGGTTCCTTCGATGTCGTCTATCTATCTTCATATCTAGAACTAAGAGTCTGTGTTGCGCGGTAACACTCTCACCTGGGATAACTTTACAATCCAAACATCTATGTCTATCCCTACTCCTAGTTAAAAAGAAATCTATCTGACTTGCTCTTGGTCCACTTCTAAAGGTTATAAGATGAGAATCTCTCTTCTTAAACAATGTATTTGCTAGGATTAGGTCATAAGATAAAGCAAAATTTAAGATAGCATCTCCACCCTCGTTTCTTACACCATAACTAAAACCCCCATGTACTCTCTCAAAACCCTCTCTACTTGTACCTACATGTCCATTAAGATCACTGCCAATAAAAAGGTTTTCTCCTATGGGTTCTTCTTGTACTACCTTATCTAAATCCTACCAAAGCTGTCGTTTACTAACCTCATCAAGTCCTATCTGGGGTGCATACACACGAATGACATTCAACACCTCTTTTTCTAAAACTAGTTTAACCAAAATAATCCTATCCCCTTGTCTCTTAATCTGTACAACATCCTTATGGTACTCTTTATCTATAATGATACCTACTCCATTTCGGTCTCTATCTTTTCCTGTGTACCAAAGCTTATATTGCCAAGGTGCTATCTCTCTAGCCTTTTCCCCAACCCATTTGGTCTCTTGGAGACACAAGATGTTAACCCTTCTCCTACTCATAACCTCACAAATCTCACCTAACTTACCACTAAGCGTACCTGTATTCCAAGATCCTAACCTAAGCTTATGGTTATGGACTAACTTCTTTACCCACCCCCATCCATTGTGGTGTGGGAACCTTTGCCTATTTAACACCACATCCAGGCGTCGATGTGGCGCGTCACTTCCGGGCGACGACCTAGCAACCCTTGCTCACTTTTCACTACACCCGGGCTCCGATGCAACGCGTCGCTGTGTAGGGAACGCCCCAACGATGTTTTGATATTGGTTCATTTCATGAGATTGGACTAGTTTTTAAGGCTGGTTGTCCAAACCTACCGCCACCCTCCTCCTTTACCCGGGCTTGGGACCGGCTGCGTTAATCTACACAGGCAGAGTTTATAATCATTCTTTTATATATATATATATATATATTATATGTATATAAAATGCATATTTTTAATAATGATTATTTACGTAAATAATAAAAATATACCTCAAAATGTTACTCTAATGCTTGAAAATTGTTAAAATATAATTTTAATTTCTATTTTAACATTTTGTTGATGTGTTTAATAATATTATTTATAATATTTTTTTATTTTTATTCTTTCTAATATTTATTAATCTTATGTTTTGAATATTATAATTTTTTAATTAAATATTTAATTCTTTTATGATTGGATATCTTGATTATATTATATATATATATGCATTTTATATATATTTTTAATTAAAAAAATATAATAATATTATTTTATATATTTACAAATTTAAATAATTAAAACTAATTCATGCATCACACGAGTAAAACTAGTTCATATATCTAACCAGTTAGGTTAATATCATATTTGCCCCATAGATTATAATGATTATGTAATGTGGCACATCTAGTTAAAAAAATGTTCAATAAGGTTCTTGATCTATCAATTCATGTGGAAACTCGTATATAATTTATAAGGTATTGTTTGTTTTGATCTGAATAACTCAGTTTTGTCCTACAAAAAACGTCTAACAAGTATGAATTCAAGTCTATACACACACACACACACACTAGAGCAGATCTTCACAAAATCTCGATGTGGGATTAGGGCATTACACTCTGTTTGTTAGATATGATGATGTGGACACTAGACCTATAATGTAACGACCCGTTACCACATTTTCACCTTAATTTTACACCATTTATCCGATTGGGCTGTCTGTGATACTTCACTTGCACTTAATGTTAAACATATTTAATATAACATTGTTAATATAATACACATCCCCTATCTTATTTACTAAAATGTAGTACTGTATACATGTCTAAATCATCATCATCATCAGAGCCTTTATCCCAATAGATTGGGGTAGGCTATATGAACCAATATCTAAAATCACGTTAGATCGTCCATATGTATTCTCTGCCTCCATAGATTCCTATTCAAGGCCATTTGCTCATCTAATTCTAAAACCTCCATGTCTTTCCAAACTACTTCCTTCCAAATCTTTTTCGGTCTTCCTCTAGTCTTAACCCTTCTCTCAACATCCATAACCTCTATTCTCCTAACTGGAGCATCTACAGGTCTACGTCTTACATGTCCAAACCAACGTAAACGATTTTCACACATTTTGTCTTCGATAGGTACCACTCCAATCATCTTACTAATATCATCATTTCTCATTCTATCCTTTCTTGTATATCCACATATCCACCGTAACATTCTCATTTCTGTTACACTCATCTTTTGTGTATGTAGCCTCTTAGTCGCCCAACATTCACTACCATATAACAATGTTGGTCTAACAACTGTCCTATAAAACTTGCCTTTCAATCATGTAGGAATTCCTTTATCGCACAACACACCTGTAGCACTTCTCCACTTTCTCCATCCAGCCTGGATCCTATAGGTCACATCACCATCAATCTCTCTATCCATCTGTATTATTGATCCCAAGTATGGAAAATGATCCCGCTTAGGTATCACCACCCCATCTAACTTCACTACATCATGCTCTTCCAGTCGGTTAGAACTGAATTTACACTCCATGTATTCAGTCTTCACTCTGCTTAGTTTAAATCCTTTTTATTCCAACGTTTGTCTCCATAATTCCAACTTTGTATTGATCTCCACTCTAGTTTCCGCACATAGGATAATATCATCTGCAAACATCATACACCAAGGCACCTTATCCTGGATGGATTTTGTCAGTTCGTCCATAACTACCGCAAACAAGAATGGACACAACGCTGACCCTTGGTGTAATCCCACCGTGATAGGAAACTCACTTGTTTGCTCCCCACCTGTCCTCACATGTGTCCTTGCGCCTCTATACATGTCTAAATACAGAAAATAAATGATCGTACCTGATGTATCTTAGTCGGTCTGTCACATTGTCCATTATGTGCAGTCATAATCCACAAATATTAGATCTCACCATCATCAAAACCTGAAATGTTAAAATTGGGGAGTGAGCAAACCACGGCTCAGTAAGAGAGTTATAAGCTACACTTGATATTCAGCTATCTATATGCTGAAAATAATAATTTTTTTATTTTCTTTAAAATCTTCCTAGTTGGCTCTAGGCACACATGTAGGAAGGATACTACAGTCGGCTAGGGATCCAGATAGAGTAAGGCAAGTATTTTAGAATACGATACTTGTTCCGGAACCTAGAAGCAACTGTAGAGAATACTAATTTCGTTGTTTTCAAAACGATAAACTTTTCGTTTTTCCACAGAGTAAACCACTTAATTCTTTTCACATTCAGTATACTTTAAAACACGTGACAATTCAATAGTAAAGTAGTGGTTTACTTCTCTCCTCTTTAGTACAGTAAAACACGTGATAGTACAGTGATTTGTAAATATCCAATCGTGGATAGTTACTTCTTCGATTATTTCTTTCTTAGAAATAATTCTTATGTTATTCTTTTAGAATAAACATTTTATTTCTCTTTTCAAATCAGTAACCGTATCGTACAGTTCAGTAAAATAGTATATTCAGTAAAACAGTAAGTCGATACGGTTCACTCAGTAGACAGTAAACAGTAGCTACCAGTTCAGAAAACAGTATAAGGGAGCTTTCGATTCAGTAAACAGTAAATGGTAGCTTTCAGTTGAGTAAAACAGTAATCAATGGCTACCATTTCAGTAAACAGTACAATTCAGTAACACAGTATTTTGGTAGCTTTTTCTTCAGTAACAGTAATCAATGGCTACCATTTCAGTAAACAGTGTTTTGGTACGGTTCTTCATCAGTAATAGTAAACAGTGAACAGTAGTTCAGTACAGTAAATAGTACAGTAAATAGGATTTCGCAAATCCTTTCCGTAAACAGTAAATAGTAAGTAGTAAGTAATAAGTGAGACTAGGCAACACCCTACAAGTAAATCATGCTATCTCGTCCACTAGGGACACAGTAACAGTAATGAGATCTATGGCTATGATCTATAATATGTCCTCGGTGTACGCTTGCTAGGCGACAATCCGGGATGCTGATGACTAGCTGGTCAATCAGCCACGTGACAGTAACAGTATAGTATGATGCATGAAGCTCGAGGCCTAAGTCCCAAAACAGTATAAAAATCGTACCTTAGCCTTTATGGATTTTAAACACCGTAAATCAAATATCCATAAGGCTCACATGTAAATATAATCACCTTTATGAAATTTAGAAAATAAATAATATTTTTCAAATTATTTCATAAAGGTATAAATTATGTTTTCCATACAGTGAAAACAGTTTGCAAAATCATCACTGTAAAAATAGAAGGGTAAAACTGTCTTTTTTCACCGTAAAACACATATGCACGTTTTCCAGTGCTTTTTATCCAAAACATGGTTTTCAAAGAAATCGGGATTCAAAAAAAATATTTTCATAATTTATGTAAAAATAAATTATTTACTTTCCAAATTCAAAATCCCTTAACCATGTTTTTCTTCTAGAAACACGTGTAGAGACCTCTAGTCTCGAAATCATGGTTTCCCATCATTTCTTAACCTTTATGGAATTTTCATAATGATTTGTTTCCATAATTAAAACCATAAAGGTTTTATGTAAAATCAGGTGAATATTTAAGAATATTTATAAAAATATTCACTTCAGTCTCTTTTTCATTTTTATCTCATTTCACGTGAAATATCACCTACCGGGTGAATTTTCGGTGATTTCCTTTTCACTATTCTCGAAAACATGAATATTTTAAAATTAAATATCACTATATTCATGCTTTATGAAATTTACTTAATTTCTCGATTTTCGTTCTCGAAAATCAATTCACGTGAAATCAAATATTTTATTTTGGTTTTCAGTGATTTTCGGTAAATTTCAGTAATTTTTCGATAATTTTTCGGCAGTATAACGACTGCCGATTTGGCTAGCCTCCTGCACCAAAAATACAATTTATATTTCTCAATTGGTATTTCACCACAATTTAAAACCGATAAATCACCACATTATAAACCGATAATTATCGATAGCATTTAAAAATTAAATGCAATTTAAAAACATGGCCGAATATCCTTACAGGCGGCACATGACTCTCTTACCTGTTTCGGGTCGGCGACTGCCTCTCGAAGGTCGTGCCCGTGTTCACCTCTCCCGATTCCATCGTCTCGGTAATCGAGGATGATTTTCTGGAAATTAAATTCTAAAAATTAGAATTTTTCCATAATTACTTAAATAAATAAATTATTTAAATAATTTAATACTTTTTGGGATTTCTTACCGATTCCCGTATTTCTCGGGATTTCCTGTAATTTTCAAATTCTCGGGAATTCTCCAAATTCCCGGAATTCCTTTTCTCTTTGTCTTCCTTCTTTCTTTTTCTTTTCTTTTCTTTTTTTTCTTTTCTTTTCCTTTTCTTTCCTGGTCGGTTCAAACCAGTCAGATCGGTTCCACCCTCCTCACCGCCTGTTCTCCTCCGGTGGCCGGTTCTCCGGCGGCTCGGGGGCTTAGCAACTGGCCGGCGTCGAGGCGAAGCTGCCGGTGGTCTCAGCTTGGCCTGGATCGATGGCACGGCGGCGGATCTACTCGATTTTGCCTCGGTCACTTCTCCTCCTACGTCGGCCTTCCTCCGCCGTTCCCAGCCTCTCTGGTGGCCTCCATCCCTTTCCTCTTCTTCCGGCGGTGCTTCGACTGTGGTGGCGATGGCCGTTTTGGCCGGCACCGCCAGATCCATTTTCTTTTTCTTCCCGGCCTCCGCTGGTCTTTTCCTTCGATTTTCCTTCCGTTTCTTTCCTTTCTCTGTCGCTGGTCGCCTCCTCTTCCAGCCCTTGGCTCGCCGACGACGTCGCTCTTCTTCTCTCTTCCCTTCTCCGGCAACCGTGGCAGGTGCCACTCGGGAAGATAGAATCGGGAGTCTTCCCGATTCTGTTTCTTTTTTTTTGTATTTATTTTAATTATAATTATATTTATAACTATATTATAAATATAATTATATTATTTTATTATATAGTACTTTGTACTATATACTATATAAATATATATTATATATTAATAATATATATTTACACATAAAAATATATTTTTATGTACTTTAAATTAAATAACATTTATATATATATATATATATATATATATAAATGTAATTAAAAATATATATTTTGTATTTACAATATATATACATATAAACTTTAATGTAAAATAACATTTACATTTTCCATAAATATACGTATATATATTCTTATATATACATAAAATATTATACTTGTATACATATGTACTATATATCATTTGTCACGACACGAAGGCCGTGACGTTCACTTGATACTCATACTTTATTCTTCTTACAAATTTACTAACTAAATTTTTCTTTTTCGTTTTACAGTTTGTATTCGGTGTCAGTGTAGTCACTAACTATTTCCATTCATTCTTTAATTCGATTATGATTTAATTTACTCTTTAAGATAGGGAAAGACCAATTATAGTCCATATCTTACTATTTCTTAGAAACAAATTGAAAATATCCCCCCTTATATTTTCAGATTTCCCCAGCTAGTTACCTGTGAATTATTTCAATGCAACATAACGTATCTCACAGTCCACATTATATTTGGCAAACATGTGATATCTCAACAGTCCTAGTATTCACAACAAATCACTACATACACATCATCTAATATCATAATATTACATCGACTACTCATTTTCTTAGTTTACATCCCATCCTATAGTACCATACAGAAATTTGCCTGAAAGTAAAAGCGTGTGCCCAAGAGTGTATACCTCAAAAGTAACCGAGTAGTTTCGGAGGACAAGGACAAGTATCGAGTCTAGATACCATCTCTGAGTCCCATTCAAAACCCTCATAGCGAAGTTCAATCCAAGTAGTCTGAAAAGATATGAAATTTAAGGGAGTGAGCAAAACCACGGCTCAGTAAGTCATTTATATAAGTGCAGAATTAGACTTATACTGTCCTAATGCACATGCATGAAACCTTTGAGTAAGGATTCTTATGTCACATCACTTTATGATCGCTTATCAAATGGCTTAGATCATGTCACAAAGGTTTCTTAGTACGTAAGGGCTTAAGGTACCAATGGGAAAGGGTCTCTTCAAAGTATCTCATTATACTCATCTCGATACCCATCTATCACATCAACTTTTAATCAAAATCGATCCACCATTTTCAATCTTCTTATCATTATTCAATAGTACACTATACGAAAATGAATACATAATTCCGATATCATGTGGTACTAGTTTGCACTCATATCAGTCTCATATCATATCATATCATATCATATCATGACATGACACATCTCATATTAAGTCTATGTTTAGACATAATATTAAATCATGGTACTTCTCCTCAAATAGGTACGCTTGTATTGTATCAAATCGTAACACTTTCAATACGGAGAAACATAATCACATATAGCATAAAAGTCATGGTATTTCTTCATACATATCATATTCAAATACAGTATAAGATCATGACATACTTCATGCAGAATTGTATATCACTCTATCATGATTCCACATGCAACTTATGCAAGTTTTGTTGCATAAAACGACTATCATCTCAAATTTTATTACATTTAACATATAGTCGTATATGAACCATATGTGGCATCGAAATCATATTACATGTATTTTTAGAGCATATTCAAAACATGTCAAATCTCAAATCATCTCTTGTTTATTTTTAAGACATGATTGAAAGCATGCACATTTCTCTTTTCACATTTCGTGAAATCAAACATGTACTTTTCCATTTTCATATCATGTGAAATCAAAGCATGCACATTTCTCTTTTCACATTTCGTGAAATCAAACATGTACTTTTCTATTTTCATATCATGTGAAATCAAAGCATGCACATTTCTCTTTTCACATTTCGTGAAATCAAACATGTACTTTTCTATTTTTCATATCATGTGAAATCAAACATGCACATTTCATATACTATGAAATCATATCAGTTTAGAGTTTATATCAATTTAAAATCATACTCTAAACTGCATTCATATCGATTTGAGACTAGGCTAGATCCCTAATACTCTATCAATAAAGACTTAAATCACTGTAGCTAGCAGTGAAATCATCTCATCGTCCCCTGGAAACCAACTAGGGCGCTATCTATGGCCATAGACCTCATCTCTCTCAGCCCCACTGATCAGGCGTGACTGAGACCTGTCCACGACTATTGTCGGACAAGCATCTCTCTGCCTAATGAGCAAAGCTCCAATTAGGCGGTTTCCACTATGCTTTATTGAATTTCATTCTTTTAGAGTGCCTACAGTCTCATAAAACGTTTAAACTTTTAACTTTTCTCATGAAAGTAGTATAGAGTATATAATAACTTTCTTTAAGATCATTTACGTATTCAAATACATCGTATATATTATATACTCTTTCTCTCAAGAAGACAAATCAATAATGCATGATATGTAAATAAGCTTTAACTGAATACATTCCTTTGAAATCTCAAATCATAAAGAAAGTGTGCTAACGATGCAAATTCAAAAGCATAAGCTTAAAACAGTATAAGAAAATGCTCGTTAAGTGCAACAATGCAATGTTATTTAGACCTAGTAATGCCTATAGGCCCAACCCACATTAGAACATTTATCTTGAAATCACCTATATATATCTTTAACGGCTTAATGTCATACTTGCATTTTACTTTGTTTAATCGTAAGCCCATGGTATCATCCATTCTCATATCATACGTAAGTATTTAACTTGATATCCATTATTTTCCACAATATTAAATTTCATTCTCGAGCATTCATGCATGCTCAACTAGTAGTTCATCGAGATTTACTATTATCACTTTTTTTTTTTTTACAGATAATCTTAATAGCTATAGAAATTTCCTCATCGATCTGTGCAAGCATAATTTATCCAATACCATTATATTACGTCATATCAATTATCTCGATTTATGCTATATCGTAACTACTAGCTAAGTCGAAATCTTAAGTATCCGAATCCTCAAGAAGCCATATATCAATCTATACAATATAACTCTACTTCTACGTTATATAAATGTCTTACCGACTCTTCGCTTAGCGTGCGTGTAGGCCGAGCTTAGCTGGGCTCGTGTTGTTGCCTTTGCATTGTGCTACACCGACTTTTGAGCATGATATGCGTACACCAAGCTTAACTATATCCATGTTCGTCGCCTTGTCGTCACGCTACACGTTTACGTATTACAATCATATCAATACCAGCAAAAAATATAATTCTAATTAATTTTCATAAGATTAACATTGAATCATACGACCTTTCTTACCGATTTAAAGCTTAACATGCGTGAAATCGTGTTTCACACGCGTGTACCGAATTTCGCATGAATGCCGAGCTTGACGCATGTAGACCGAGCTTAGCTAAATCCGCATTCGTCATCATATCATCACGCTACATATTCAAGCATCGTTAAGATGGCTTAACGTCGAATCAATAAAACTCTAAATATTTTATAAAAATTAAACGGTATTTACTTATCAATTTTCTTACCGGAAATTCGATACTACTCTAGCAATAATTTAATTCTTCCTCTTTTTCTCCCTTTCTCGCGGCTTACAACCACCCGAGACATCCTCAAACCACTTCAGCTCTTGGCTTAAGTATTCTTGAAATTTTGCATTTAAAACCAGCTTTAAAATCAGCCTTTAAAACAACACAATTTTGCTGCTTTAGTTAGCACATTTCTAACCCCTAGCATCTCTCCTTAAACCAGCCCATTCAATCCTTAAGAGTCTAGCAAATTTACACTTGAACAGCAGCTAAATAGTGCCTAAATTCCTTTCTTCAATCATGTTCTCAGGTGCCCAAAATAGTTCTCAAGTACTTCATATTTTAGCCCCCCCGAATTAGCACCCAAAAACCCAGATTTCTTCTTTGTGTATGCCCTGTTTGTGGTGCCAATTTCGTTCTTTGAAAACTCATGTTGACAGCCCTTCACAGTGCCTTAAAGACCGCCCCAACAGCAGCCACATTCAACCCTTTATAGTGTCTCAAGATCACTCTAAAAAAGCCCCGTTTACCTTGGTTTTCCGACCACCAGATTCAGCCATTCTTCACGCAAATCCCTCGACTCTTTCAAAGTTCTTAAAGCTCACTCCTTTTCCTTCTTTCTAACATGCTTTCAGCTCACTAAATCTGTTCCAGCCTCTCACGTTTCTGCTTTAGTTTCCTTGTCTTGTTTCAGCAAGGTACAAGGGCCCCAACAACAACTGCTCCTCTACGTCCTTTCCCTTGTTCCAACCAGTGTTGATCTCGCCCTTGAATACTGCTCAGGCTAACTGCTTCAGCCCTCCTCCTTTAATCTTTGCTTGGCCTGTTCCCTTCACCGACGCCTACTGTTTCTTCACTCTTTCGGTGCAAGTTCTGCGATTAGAGGTGAGGGTTTTAGAGTGTGACAGAGGGGAACGGGAAAGAGAAGGTAAAGGAGGGTTGATTGAGAGTGAGTACCATAGAGATGAGTGAGTTTTGTGTGATTTAAAAATAAAATAAAATTTCAGAAGTGATGGGGAGGCAGATTTTCAGGTTTTGAGTGACGGGTTGATGGGAAAATCCCCACCAACCGTGACATATATATATATATATATTTACATGCTTCAATTATAAATACACACTTCCTTGCACTACATATATATATATATATGTGTACATTAATTTATTTTTGGTATACTTATTTAAATTTCTTGTTCTCTCAAATATATTTTTTTTATACATATATTTCCAAATATATATATATTTACACATGTAATTTTTATATATATATATATATATTCATATATATATATATATTATTTTTTTTTGGTCGTTCATTTATATAGTTAGTTATATATATATGTGTATTTACGTTCGCACGCATGCATACGCATTGCATGCATTGGTTGCTGCATGCATGTACACAATCTATACGTAGAACTTTGAGTAATCCTTCCATATCAATTTAAGTACGTCGTATATACTGCATACACACACGTTTCACGCCATTCTTGATTTCTATTCTTTAAGACTTCATTTCGATAAATTGCATTACTTATACTCACGATTACATGTTGAGTATATGACCGATTTAAAAATTGCGGTTCTCACATTCTCTCCTCCTTAAGAAATTTGGTCCTCCAAATTTCTCCAAGTCGTCTAAGTTATGTAAGGCTACTTCTCTTGCATTCGACTTTTGAACTCCCATATCGCTTCTTTTGAAGAGTGGTGTTGCCAAAGCACATTTATCAAAGGAATTGTTTTAGACCTCAATACCTTATCCTTTCGATCTAAAATTTGAATTGATCTCTCAATATAACTCAAATATTCTCTTGACCTCCAAAGGTTCCTACTCAATGCGTGGGAAAAATCCGAATGATGCTTCCCATGCATAGATATATGGAGGACGTGCACACCGACAGCTAGAGTGGAAACACTAGTGGGTATACCACATTACCAAGTCTCTTTAGTTCCGAGGCACATTTCTTGCCTTTATACTCTAACAACCTTCAACATTGGTCTCATACTTTAAGTGTTGATTTTGGTTGTGCCATATCCTAAATGTTATCTTAAAGATAACTTTCCTTTCTATTCTCTACTGGAGGTACCTTATTCTCAAATCAATGTTAGAAATTACTTGGGCACTCTTTCGTTCATCCAATAAGTCATTAATCATAGGTAGTAGTTATTTATTCTTAACTGTCGCTTGATTTAACTACTTATAATCTATTTATAATCTCAAGCTGTCGTCTATCTTTTTTTACTAACAATACTGGAGCCCTTAAGGTGGACATGTAGAACCATTGTCTAGCAACTCTCGTAGTTGCTTTTTAAGTTCTTCCTGCACTGATCATTATCATTCCCAACCTTTAAGGGTGTTTTTCCTTATCGTTTTCTTTGTCACTATATCATCTCAGTGTCCAATAAATTTTCAAAATCAATTTTCAACATGAGTACTTATTCTATAGATCGTATCATTCCCATATTAGTTAATAATTTTTTTTTTCCACCAATTTGGACATATCTCGTAAGTTCATACCTTGTGACCATTCATCCTCTTATAATTCAAAAACTATCAAACTAAGTCAAGATCATTGCCAAGACATGAAGATCTTGGGTTTCTTATTTCACGTGATCTTAACTTCTACATCAATTTGTTATCTTACACGACATGTTCTAAAATCTCCAGTTTCCATTTAAAGATCAACTTTTTTTTTTTTTACCTGTCGTGCTCATTTCAACTCTTCCAGTGAGAAATCTAAAGGGTCTTGTAGGTTTCGAATCTATATAGTTCAAAACCATAGGGTTCAATTCATTGAACTTCCAAAGTCCCATGTAGTTAAAATGATATATTTCAAAAGTCAAATAATTTCCGAAATTCATGTACTTTCCAAGTCATATTACTTCTAATCATATGGCTTTTCGAAGCTCATATACTTTCAAAATATACTGGATCTAGTACATCTTTCAAGTCCATAAGGAGGTTAGACAATTATTTCTCTTGAGATGTATAAACAAAGTTCACTTCTTGCCACCCATGGTGGACAAGTTTTAGTAATTTCCTGCCACCTTCGTGGAGAAGTCCAAAATATCACTGGTTTACTCCAATAAATCCAATCAAATCCTATTTATTTACGCTCATTATGGGTGCCCACTCAATTCAAATCCAAAACTTCGTATTTTGATATCACTTTCCAATCCCAATAGCTTTCAAAATGAGTCAGATCCTATATTTAATCAAATCTTATACCTTCTAAGTATAACCAGTTCATTGACATAAGGTCATTTAATCCTCTCTTTTGTTTCACCTTTGAGGCTTTATAAAGTAATACTTGCCTAAAGCTAAATGTATAGCTCAAATTCTATGTCATTACATAACCTATTCCGTAGGCTGATTAATGCCAGGTCACTCCACTATCATTTATATCAAACACCATTCCATATTGCTTTCATGAGCCCTAGCAAGTATATCATATTAGCTTAAATCTCACAATATTTCATATAGGCTATTGTGCCTTTTCTAATCTCATTGTACATCACAATACCTTACAGGCCATTGTGTTACTTAATGAGGCTACAAACCATCCACAACTAAATGGTTTTATGCACCTTGTTACAATTTAATTTCGATGTAAAACACATGCATTTAGAACAGTTTTTTTTTTGCACTATTTGAGCATTTAACATTCAGGCATTGACAGTACTATGGGATGTAAACTATTTTGATTTATCTACACTGACACGTACTAGACAAACATTGCTCTGATACCATTAAATCTGTCACGACCCGAAGGCCGTGACGTTCACTTGATACTCATACTTTATTCTTCTTACAAATTTACTAACTAAATTTTTCTTTTTCGTTTTACAGTTTGTATTCGGTGTCAGTGTAGTCACTAACTATTTCCATTCATTCTTTAATTCGATTATGATTTAATTTACTCTTTAAGATAGGGAAAGACCAATTATAGTCCATATCTTACTATTTCTTAGAAACAAATTGAAAATATCCCCCCTTATATTTTCAGATTTCCCCAGCTAGTTACCTGTGAATTATTTCAATGCAACATAACGTATCTCACAGTCCACATTATATTTGGCAAACATGTGATATCTCAACAGTCCTAGTATTCACAACAAATCACTACATACACATCATCTAATATCATAATATTACATCGACTACTCATTTTCTTAGTTTACATCCCATCCTATAGTACCATACAGAAATTTGCCTGAAAGTAAAAGCGTGTGCCCAAGAGTGTATACCTCAAAAGTAACCGAGTAGTTTCGGAGGACAAGGACAAGTATCGAGTCTAGATACCATCTCTGAGTCCCATTCAAAACCCTCATAGCGAAGTTCAATCCAAGTAGTCTGAAAAGATATGAAATTTAAGGGAGTGAGCAAAACCACGGCTCAGTAAGTCATTTATATAAGTGCAGAATTAGACTTATACTGTCCTAATGCACATGCATGAAACCTTTGAGTAAGGATTCTTATGTCACATCACTTTATGATCGCTTATCAAATGGCTTAGATCATGTCACAAAGGTTTCTTAGTACGTAAGGGCTTAAGGTACCAATGGGAAAGGGTCTCTTCGAAGTATCTCATTATACTCATCTCGATACCCATCTATCACATCAACTTTTAATCAAAATCGATCCACCATTTTCAATCTTCTTATCATTATTCAATAGTACACTATACGAAAATGAATACATAATTCCGATATCATGTGGTACTAGTTTGCACTCATATCAGTCTCATATCATATCATATCATATCATATCATATCATGACATGACACATCTCATATTAAGTCTATGTTTAGACATAATATTAAATCATGGTACTTCTCCTCAAATAGGTACGCTTGTATTGTATCAAATCGTAACACTTTCAATACGGAGAAACATAATCACATATAGCATAAAAGTCATGGTATTTCTTCATACATATCATATTCAAATACAGTATAAGATCATGACATACTTCATGCAGAATTGTATATCACTCTATCATGATTCCACATGCAACTTATGCAAGTTTTGTTGCATAAAACGACTATCATCTCAAATTTTATTACATTTAACATATAGTCGTATATGAACCATATGTGGCATCGAAATCATATTACATGTATTTTTAGAGCATATTCAAAACATGTCAAATCTCAAATCATCTCTTGTTTATTTTTAAGACATGATTGAAAGCATGCACATTTCTCTTTTCACATTTCGTGAAATCAAACATGTACTTTTCCATTTTCATATCATGTGAAATCAAAGCATGCACATTTCTCTTTTCACATTTCGTGAAATCAAACATGTACTTTTCTATTTTCATATCATGTGAAATCAAAGCATGCACATTTCTCTTTTCACATTTCGTGAAATCAAACATGTACTTTTCTATTTTTCATATCATGTGAAATCAAACATGCACATTTCATATACTATGAAATCATATCAGTTTAGAGTTTATATCAATTTAAAATCATACTCTAAACTGCATTCATATCGATTTGAGACTAGGCTAGATCCCTAATACTCTATCAATAAAGACTTAAATCACTGTAGCTAGCAGTGAAATCATCTCATCGTCCCCTGGAAACCAACTAGGGCGCTATCTATGGCCATAGACCTCATCTCTCTCAGCCCCACTGATCAGGCGTGACTGAGACCTGTCCACGACTATTGTCGGACAAGCATCTCTCTGCCTAATGAGCAAAGCTCCAATTAGGCGGTTTCCACTATGCTTTATTGAATTTCATTCTTTTAGAGTGCCTACAGTCTCATAAAACGTTTAAACTTTTAACTTTTCTCATGAAAGTAGTATAGAGTATATAATAACTTTCTTTAAGATCATTTACGTATTCAAATACATCGTATATATTATATACTCTTTCTCTCAAGAAGACAAATCAATAATGCATGATATGTAAATAAGCTTTAACTGAATACATTCCTTTGAAATCTCAAATCATAAAGAAAGTGTGCTAACGATGCAAATTCAAAAGCATAAGCTTAAAACAGTATAAGAAAATGCTCGTTAAGTGCAACAATGCAATGTTATTTAGACCTAGTAATGCCTATAGGCCCAACCCACATTAGAACATTTATCTTGAAATCACCTATATATATCTTTAACGGCTTAATGTCATACTTGCATTTTACTTTGTTTAATCGTAAGCCCATGGTATCATCCATTCTCATATCATACGTAAGTATTTAACTTGATATCCATTATTTTCCACAATATTAAATTTCATTCTCGAGCATTCATGCATGCTCAACTAGTAGTTCATCGAGATTTACTATTATCACTTTTTTTTTTTTTACAGATAATCTTAATAGCTATAGAAATTTCCTCATCGATCTGTGCAAGCATAATTTATCCAATACCATTATATTACGTCATATCAATTATCTCGATTTATGCTATATCGTAACTACTAGCTAAGTCGAAATCTTAAGTATCCGAATCCTCAAGAAGCCATATATCAATCTATACAATATAACTCTACTTCTATGTTATATAAATGTCTTACCGACTCTTCGCTTAGCGTGCGTGTAGGCCGAGCTTAGCTGGGCTCGTGTTGTTGCCTTTGCATTGTGCTACACCGACTTTTGAGCATGATATGCGTACACCAAGCTTAACTATATCCATGTTCGTCGCCTTGTCGTCACGCTACACGTTTACGTATTACAATCATATCAATACCAGCAAAAAATATAATTATAATTAATTTTCATAAGATTAACATTGAATCATACGACCTTTCTTACCGATTTAAAGCTTAACATGCGTGAAATCGTGTTTCACACGCGTGTACCGAATTTCGCATGAATGCCGAGCTTGACGCATGTAGACCGAGCTTAGCTAAATCCGCATTCGTCATCATATCATCACGCTACATATTCAAGCATCGTTAAGATGGCTTAACGTCGAATCAATAAAACTCTAAATATTTTATAAAAATTAAACGGTATTTACTTATCAATTTTCTTACCGGAAATTCGATACTACTCTAGCAATAATTTAATTCTTCCTCTTTTTCTCCCTTTCTCGCGGCTTACAACCACCCGAGACATCCTCAAACCACTTCAGCTCTTGGCTTAAGTATTCTTGAAATTTTGCATTTAAAACCAGCTTTAAAATCAGCCTTTAAAACAACACAATTTTGCTGCTTTAGTTAGCACATTTCTAACCCCTAGCATCTCTCCTTAAACCAGCCCATTCAATCCTTAAGAGTCTAGCAAATTTACACTTGAACAGCAGCTAAATAGTGCCTAAATTCCTTTCTTCAATCATGTTCTCAGGTGCCCAAAATAGTTCTCAAGTACTTCATATTTTAGCCCCCCCGAATTAGCACCCAAAAACCCAGATTTCTTCTTTGTG
Source organism: Heritiera fomes (assembly GCA_032173925.1). Taxonomy (NCBI): domain Eukaryota; kingdom Viridiplantae; phylum Streptophyta; class Magnoliopsida; order Malvales; family Malvaceae; genus Heritiera; species Heritiera fomes. Next base: position 14,849,561 of record JAPDPM010000015.1, read on the forward strand.
TATGCCCTGTTTGTGGTGCCAATTTCGTTCTTTGAAAACTCATGTTGACAGCCCTTCACAGTGCCTTAAAGACCGCCCCAACAGCAGCCACATTCAACCCTTTATAGTGTCTCAAGATCACTCTAAAAAAGCCCCGTTTACCTTGGTTTTCCGACCACCAGATTCAGCCATTCTTCACGCAAATCCCTCGACTCTTTCAAAGTTCTTAAAGCTCACTCCTTTTCCTTCTTTCTAACATGCTTTCAGCTCACTAAATCTGTTCCAGCCTCTCACGTTTCTGCTTTAGTTTCCTTGTCTTGTTTCAGCAAGGTACAAGGGCCCCAACAACAACTGCTCCTCTACGTCCTTTCCCTTGTTCCAACCAGTGTTGATCTCGCCCTTGAATACTGCTCAGGCTAACTGCTTCAGCCCTCCTCCTTTAATCTTTGCTTGGCCTGTTCCCTTCACCGACGCCTACTGTTTTTTCACTCTTTCGGTGCAAGTTCTGCGATTAGAGGTGAGGGTTTTAGAGTGTGACAGAGGGGAACGGGAAAGAGAAGGTAAAGGAGGGTTGATTGAGAGTGAGTACCATAGAGATGAGTGAGTTTTGTGTGATTTAAAAATAAAATAAAATTTCAGAAGTGATGGGGAGGCAGATTTTCAGGTTTTGAGTGACGGGTTGATGGGAAAATCCCCACCAACCGTGACATATATATATATATATTTACATGCTTCAATTATAAATACACACTTCCTTGCACTACATATATATATATATATATATATATGTGTGTACATTAATTTATTTTTGGTATACTTATTTAAATTTCTTGTTCTCTCAAATATATTTTTTTTTATACATATATTTCCAAATATATATATATTTACACATGTAATTTTTATATATATATATATATTCATATATATATATATTATTTTTTTTTTGTCGTTCATTTATATAGTTAGTTATATATATATGTGTATTTACGTTCGCACGCATGCATACGCATTGCATGCATTGGTTGCTGCATGCATGTACACAATCTATACGTAGAACTTTGAGTAATCCTTCCATATCAATTTAAGTACGTCGTATATACTGCATACACACACGTTTCACGCCATTCTTGATTTCTATTCTTTAAGACTTCATTTCGATAAATTGCATTACTTATACTCACGATTACATGTTGAGTATATGACCGATTTAAAAATTGCGGTTCTCACATCATTAAAGTACCTATGTATTTGTATAAAAATATATTTATATAACATATAATTATATAAATATATATCATATTAATTTCTTATTTTCTTATTTAATTTGGATTTCCATTTATCCAAATTAAATTTCATCCTTTTCTTATTTTCCATAATTCCAATTTTATTTTCCTTCACACGAATTTCCCGATTCTTTCACTTCCTCAATTCTCAGGATTTTCACCAATATCCCGTTCTCACAATTTTATTTATTTATTTATTTATTTCAATATTTATTTCCAATAAATGAAAAATTTACGGTTATCACATCCTCCCCACCTTAAGAAATTCGATCCTCCGAATTTAACTTAAGTCCAAAGGTGGTACATGCTGTATACTTACGACTTTTGACTTCTAGGTCATCCTCCAAGTAATACTGCCAGTACATTTTCAACATCAAGAGTACTTTAGACCACTACGTGTCTTTCATCATATATATCTATACTCCCGTAAGTTCATTTCTCAATTCGGGAGTTATTCATTTCCACTCTTTTCATATAAGAGTCCATACACAATATTTTTCATATCACAGCTGCTCTATGCTGTTCATCATCCATTTTGCTCACTTAGTGCCAAGTGGATATAGTTTAAAACTATCAATTACACATGTCAGTCAGTTGTATGTAAGTGTCCCAGTAGCTTTCACATCTCATGCACACGCTCTCTCAATATCATGGAGCGTTTACATCTTACACTCATATATGTATATATATCAGTATGGAGCGGTGTTATCAGTACACTTGGGATCTCAAGCCTTTTGCTATTCTCATTAAGCATATGGCCACATAGAGACTCCCATCACATGTAAGGCTCACTGGAACTGTACATACACATTCATACCGTTTAACACTTATACTTCGACTAAGGCACTAGAGAATCTAGAATTCTGATAATGGAAAGTGATTCTATTTAGATCATCAGTCTTTAATCACTTCCATATCATCATATCTCTTTTGGACTCTTTATTATTCACAGTATTCATATTCACACATTTTATTCTACCAAGGCTGCATCTCATTGCAGACTTTATTATTGATCATCTCTTACAATCATAAATCATGAGACAATCGTATTCTCTTCATGTAGTATGGTCTTTACATCTCTTTTCATAATTTAGATTCCACAATTGAATCCTCAATTTATATTTTTGATCACTACATCATCTATATACTTCCACCGTTTCTATCATGTTACGGTGGTTATATGTATAATCATTTTTCATTTATATACTGGCAGTAAATAATACTTGTCATTTTTGGTTTGATTTTTACATCTTGCCACAGTTATGTGATAACCAACACAATTTACTTTCAGTCTTACCTTCGGAAACTGTTTCATATTTATGTTCCCTTCTCATCATGTAACTTATTTCCTTATTCCACTTTCATTTTCGTTTTCATATTTCCACTTTTATCTCTTCATATTTTTACTCTCATCCTTTTAGTTGATTTTTCTCTCAATTTGTATGGTACTATACTGCTAATATCTTTTAAAATCTTGCATACCATCTTTTCTTTACACTTATCCTTTTACAGACTTTAACTTCTTTCTTTAATTACATCACATTAGTAGAGCAGCTAGTCTCATCACTCTTTTTATAAACTGGCAGTAGTATCTAGCTAGACTCATTAATCTCGTATCTCAATCATTATCTCTCTATCATAGACAGATTCACTGTCACTCTGTCATCTCGAGATCATATATCCCTCATAAGGAGACACTATCTAGCCAATCATCTTAGTTGCCAATCTTAGCACAATTCCACAGTCTTTAAGAGTTTAAGAGTCATACCACAATGCTGCTCATTTTCCATTTGTACTTTAAACTCTATCAGTATTTCATCAATTTACTCATGTATGGATACCTCATTCTTTAGGCTTATATACCTCACAAGGCAAATCATTAACCTTTTAACCTCAATAGGAACTCGTAAAATTCACTCTGAGTTCTAATTATCATCTTATGGACATCAGTCTCCAATCTTTTATCAAATGATGCTTTATACTGAGGCTAGTCTTATTAACTCCTCATGCATATCGAATCAGGTCCATAAAGCGTCTATTTCATCATGTAGATGAATATTTGTTCTTCACAAAACTTTATTACATAGTAAGCATTTACTATATCACTTTCATTCATCTACATATCGAGGTCATCTGTATTTCTCTCATTTACGCATACAGACAACTTCATTATTCTCAATTTCACTATCTGTGTTATCGTCATTCAGACCTTTACACATGGATTCCATTATTCTCACATTTTCCAGAGTGGATTTCTTAAGCTTTCGGATTTTTTTAAGTTCTCCGATATAAGCTTAGAATCAGATTTCATATTCAAAATCGAGTCAGGTTATCTCGATTCCTCCAATTTATATAACTCTGAAAGTTCTATCGGAAATCAAATCCGATACTTTCTTTAATCACATATTTCTTATCAACTTGGACATTTCATTCTTATGTCCTTTCATTCACACTGTGTATTCTCAAGGCAGAGACATTTACTATTCGATTCATTTCGACTCATACTCTACCTTGATTTCATTGTTTACTCATACTTTACAGCCTTACGAATCTCAATCTAGTAAGATGTATCGAGTACAATAGTTATCAACACATGTTACAGCTAACCAATTTATTATCTCTGTAATTTGCTTTAAAATCAATTTTATTTAATAGATTCAGGCTTAATTCCCTTGAGTATGTTATCCACGAGGTTTAAACCCTGGCACCATTACGTACCTAGTTCCTTTCACTCGTGTTACCATTAAAACAATTGTAAGAGTCCCGCCCGTTCGTATCGGCCGTCGGCAAGCATCCCCTAGGCGATCCTTTCGCCCCAGGTTTACCCTTACTATTGAGTCGGCGATAACATTGTTCGCCCATACCTCACAACACATGATCCACTACGGGTCGCCCATCATTGGGTCGTCCATCACAGTTCTGTCTCAAGGGTCTTGAAGAACTTAGGTTAGCTGTCATCTTCTTTTTATCATTTTACTGTTCTTATATATTCACCAATTCACAGTACTCTATACAGTACATTAATTTGCAAGGCATATCTCAAATGCTCCGGTTCTATAATTAATTATTCTTTTAATACTTCAGAATTAGTATAAATATATAGAACCTCAGTCAATAGTACTGTTATGGATTTCATTATCTGTACTATTCACTTTCTCAGTCATTTTCTGTATTCATTTCACTTTTCATAATATCTAACGATCCCGTGATAATATTCAATTCAGTACACTCATGCTTCAGGCCCTTACAGTCATTAATCGGGCCAATCATTTTGCAACATCCCACTACACTCTTATCGGATCGCATCATATAAGGCCTCGACCCGTCCGCCGTCCGCCTATACAAATCTGTACTGTCCTCTTTGAGAATGCCCAGCCCGTTCACTGGGTCACCTCTCGATCTTTTATCATGAGGCCTAGCCCGTTCACTAGGTCACTCGTAATTCGCGTCCGTCATCTAAGTGTCAGTGGAATCAGTAATAGGGATCATTATATTCATATGACATCCTCTATGCCATTAATAACTCCATTTGTATGAATGGATTTAAGATTAACTTGATTTTATCACTATTCAGAACATCGCCCAAATAGGGGCATTTTCGTCATTTCGACATTTATTTATTTCTCCTCAGTATACATTGAAATCAATGATCTCATTATCCATGTGCTGATATTATCCTTTCTCATACTAATATCAGTCATTTCAGATCTTGTTCGATTTCGACAGAGAAGTCCACTAACATCCATAATTGGATTATTTTACTTGTAATTCAGCTTTATATCAACATTTTCTCTGTCAAGTCAATCAAATCCAACCTCTGTTGGTCTATTTTAACTCCTTGTAAAATTTTAGAGGTAGGGGTATTGTGGTTATTTTTGGCTAAAAATTTTCTCTCTCTTCAAATTACCCTCAATCGGTGATCTTAAAGTCTATTTAATGATAATATGTCATTCCCCTCCTTCATACCATCATTCTCAGGTCTCAGTTCGATTCGGACCGTAAAGTACTGGTGGGGCCCTCACCGAGTCCTTTCGGTTCCTTACCGAAAAGGCCTTCATTTAGATTATAAGAATCACCAATTTTCTGGTAATTTCTGAGCCTATTTTCCTCTTTCACATTCTCAATTTATACTTTCTCACTCCCTTTAAATCATTTTACTCAATTTACAATCATTTATTTTCTCTGTGTATTCAAACGACACAGTACTACTGGGGATGTTTAACACTTTTCCTTCTAAAAGTATTCAAAGACATCAGGCCAATCATGCTCTGATACCATTAAATCTGTAATGACCCGTTACCAAATTTTTCACCTTAATTTTACACCATTTATCCGGTTGTGCTGTCTGTGATACTTCACTTGCACTTAATGTTAAACATATTTAATATAACATTGTTAATATAATACACATCCCTTATCTTATTTACAAAAATGTAGTACTGTATACAAGTCTAAATATAGAAAATAAATGATCGTACCTGATGTATTTTAGTCGGTCTGTCGCATTGTCCATTATGTGCAGCCATAATCCACAAATATTGGATCTCACCATCATCAAAACCTGAAATGTTAAAATTGGGGAGTGAGCAAACCACAGCTCAATAAGCGAGTTATATGCTACACTTGATATTCAGCTATCTATATGCTGAAAATAATAATTTTTTTTATTTTCTTTAAAATCTTCCTGACTGGCTTTAGGCACACATGTAGGAAGGATACTACAGTCGGCTAGGGATCCAGATAGAGTAAGGCAGGTATTTTAGAATACCATACTTGTTCCGGAACCTAGAAGCAACTGTAGAGAATACTAATTTCGTTGTTTTCAAAACAATAAACTTTTCGTTTTTCCACAGAGTAAACCACTTAATTCTTTTCACATTCAGTATACTTTAAAACACGTGACAATTTAATAGTAAAGTAGTGGTTTACTTCTCTTCTCTTCAGTACAGTAAAACACGTGATAGTACAGTGATTTGTAAATATCCAATCGTGGATAGTTACTTCTTCGATTTTTTCTTTCTTAGAAATAATTCTTATGTTATTCTTTTAGAATAAACATTTATTTCTCTTTTCAAATCAGTAACCGTATCGTACAGTTCAGTAAAACAGTATATTCAGTAAAACAGTAAGTCGATATGGTTCACTCAGTAGACAGTAAACAGTAGCTACCAGTTCAGAAAACAGTATAAGGTAGCTTTCGATTCAGTAAACAGTAAATGGTAGCTTTCAGTTGAGTAAAACAGTAATCAATGGCTACCATTTCAGTAAATAGTACAGTTCAGTAACACAGTATTTTGGTAGCTTTTTCTTCAGTAACAGTAATCAATGGCTACCATTTCAGTAAACAGTATAGTTCAGTAAACAGTGTTTTGGTACGGTTCTTCATCAGTAATAGTAAACAGTGAACAGTAGTTCAGTACAGTAAACAGTACAGTAAATAGGATTTCGCAAATCCTTTCCGTAAACAGTAAGTAGTAAGTAATAAGTGAGACTAGGCAACACCCTACAAGTAAATCATGCTATCTCGTCCACTAGGGACACAGTAACAGTAATGAGATCTATGGCTATGATTTATAATATGTCCTCGGTGTACGCTTGCTAGGCGACAATCCGGGACGCTGATGACTAGTTGGTCAATCAGCCACGTGACAGTAACAGTATAGTATGATGCATGAAGCTCGGGTTCTAAGTCTCAAAACAGTATAAAAACCGTACCTTAGCCTTTATGGATTTTAAACACCGTAAATCAAATATCCATAAGGCTCACATGTAAATATAATCACCTTTATGAAATTTATAAAATAAATAATATTTTTCAAATTATTTCATAAAGGTATAAATTATGTTTTCCATACGGTGAAAACAGTTTGCAAAATCATCACTGTAAAAATAGAAGGGCAAAATTGTCTTTTTCCACCGTAAAACACATATGCACGCTTTCCCGTGCTTTTTATCTAAAACATGGTTTTCAAAGAAATCGGGATTCAAATCAAATATTTTCATATTTTATGTAAAAATAAATTATTTACTTTCCAAATTCAAAATCCCTTAACCATGTTTTTCTTCTAGAAACACGTGTAGAGACTTCTAGTCTCGAAATTATGGTTTCCCATCATTTCTTAACCTTTATGGAATTTTCATAATTATTTGTTTCCATAATTAAAACCATAAAGGTTTTATGTAAAATCAAGTGAAAATTTGAGAATATTTATAAAAATATTCACTTCAGTCTTTTTTTCATTTTCATCTCATTTCACGTGAAATATCACCTACCGGGTGAATTTTCGGTGATTTCCTTTTCTTCATTCTCGAAAACATGAATATTTTTTTAAATTAAATATCACTATATTCATGCTTTATGAAATTTACTTAATTTCTCGATTTTCGTGCCCGAAAATCAATTCACGTGAAATCAAATCTTTTATTTTGGTTTTCAGTGATTTTCGGTAAATTTCAGTAATTTTTCGATAATTTTTCGGTAGTATAACGACTGCCTATTTGGCTAGCCTCCTGCACCGAAAATACAATTTATATTTCTCAACTGATATTTCACCACAATTTAAAACCGATAAATCATCACATTATAAACCGATAATTATCGATAGCATTTAAAATTTAAATGCAATTTAAAAACATGGCCGAATATCCTTACAGGCGGCACATGTCTCTCTTACCTGTTTTGGGTCGGCGGCTGCCTCTCTAAGGTCGTGCCCATGTTCACCTCTCCCGATTCCATCGTCTTGGTAATCGAGGATGATTTTCTGGAAATTAAATTCTAAAAATTAGAATTTTTCCATAATTATTTAAATAAATAAATTATTTAAATAATTTAATACTTTTTGGGATTTCTTACCGATTCCCGTATTTCTCGGGATTTCCCGTAATTTTCGAATTCTTGGGAATTCTCCAAATTCCTGGAATTCTTTTTCTCTTTCTCTTCCTTCTTTTTCTTCCTTCTTTCTTTTTCTTTTCTTTTCTTTTTTTTCTTTTGTTTTCCTTTTCTTTCCTGGCCGGTTCAGACCAGTCAGACCGGCTCCACCCTCCTCACCGTCGGTTCTCCTCCGGTGGCCGGTTCTCCGGCGGCTCGGGGGCTCAGCAGCTGGCCGGCGTCGAGGAGAAGTTGCAGGTGGTCTCAGCTTGGCCTGGATCGGTGGCATGGCGGCAGATCTACTCGGTTTTGCCTCGGTCACTTCTCTTCCTCCGTCAGCCTTCCTCCACCGTTCTCAGCCTCTCCGGTGGCCTCCATCCCTTTCCTCTTCTTCCGGCGATGCTTCGACTGTGGTGGCGATGGCCGGTTTGGCCGGCACCGCCAAATCCATTTTCTTTTTCTTCTCGGCCTCCGCCGGTCTTGTCCTTCGATTTTCCTTCCGTTTCTTTCCTTTCTCCGTCGCTGGTCGCCTCCTCTTCCAGCCCTTGGCTCGCCGGCGACGTCGCTCTTCTCCTCTCTTCCCTTCTCCGGCAACCGTGGCAGGTGCCACTCGGGAAGACAGAATCGGGAGTCTTCCCGATTCTGTTTCTTTTTTTTTTTGTATATATTTTAATTATAATTATATTTATAACTATATTATAAATATAATTATATTATTTTATTATATAGTACTTTGTACTATATACTATATAAATATATATTATATATTAATAATATATATTTACACATAAAAATATATTTTTATGTACTTTAAATTAAATAACATTTATATATATAAATGTAATTAAAAATATATATTGTATTTACAATATATATACATATAAACTTTAATGTAAAATAACATTTAAATTTTCCATATATATATATATGTATATATATTCTTATATATACATAAAATATTATACTTGTATACATATGTACTATATATCATTAAAGTACCTATGTATTTGTATAAAAATATATTTATATAACATATAATTATATAAATATATATCATATTAATTTTTTATTTTTTTATTTAATTTGGATTTCCATTTATCCAAATTAAATTTCATCCTTTCCTTATTTTCCATAAATCCAATTTTATTTACCTTCACACGAATTTTCCGATTCTTTCATTTCCTCAATTGTCGGGATTTTCACCAATATCCCGTTCTCACAATTTTATTTATTTATTTATTTCAATATTTATTTTCAATAAATGAAAAATTTACGGTTATCACATATAAAATGCCACAATTTGGAACGAAATAACACGTGGCATGCCATGTCCTATTACTGATCGATCATGTGGCATGCCATGTGCTATTCTAAAAACAAAAAAAAATATAATTTTTATTAATTTTTTTCTTTTTTCTCTTTTGTTTTCTTACTTCTCCTTTTCTTCTTTCTCTTTCTTCTTTTTTCCATCCTTCCCTTCTTTTCTCTCCCTAATTAGTTACTCAAAAAATTTCAAGATTCCAATTTCGGCATAGCCCCCTCACTCTTTCCAACCATCGTTTGTTGCTAACGACCACAACTGGTCGACACCAAAATGTTTCTACAAATGCTCCAAAAATTCCTTTTCAGCTTTTCTTTCAATCTAACAGTTAAAATTTCTTTAAATAATCTTTTTATTTCAACGAAAAGGCCAAAAACGGAATACTAAAAAACCTAGAACTACTGCTGCCACCGCCTCCAATGGCCACCAAATTTTCGCCGAAGGTTTCCCTCACCTTTGCCCAAATTTCCACCATTGGGATTTGCAAAATAACATTTAAATTCCTTGAACCCAAAAACATCTCTTGAATTTTTAGTTTTTTTTTTATGTGTTTGAAGGCTGTTTGTGATTTTTTATTATTAGTTGAGGATAGAATGTTGTTAGAAATTATGTATCAGGGATCCATGAATAGTTTTGAAATTATTTTCTATTTCTTTTTACTCTTTTTCTTTCTCCCCCATTCTTTTCCTCACCTCTCTAAATTTTGGAATTGAATTCTTGAAATTTGTTTATATATCTCGAAGATGTTGATGTAAATAGTGGATATGCTAGCAATAGTGTCACGACATGGAGGCCATGACAAGACGTTAAACCTTGTGAATATGTAGAAAATTTGGGGAAAATTTTTCGCTTTTTCCTAACTCAACAGGTTTGTCTGTGTGTGTACACTTTCAATATAAAGTTGTTAATTCCCTTCCTTATTTAGAACTAATTACTCAAGGTCCCAATAGCTTTAGGAAAGATTCAAAATACTTCCCCAACTCTATGCTTAATTTAAAAAAAGGTCAGAATAAATTTTAGTGAGCGAGAACTCAGTAAGTCAATTTTTTAAGTATAGAAGTAGCTTTATTTTTTCTACATGCAATGCATGAATCCTCAAAATACAATCCATAATTACCATTCGATTGTCATCATCGTATACTTATACCGATATTATGTCCTAAGAGACTCTAGGTGGGCTGAGGTTTTAAGGTATCGATGGTAGGGTACTTTGAAATACCTCAATATTCCTGTTCCTAACACTTGTGGATAAAAGCAACCATACTCCATCGTATAGTCCAATATCAATCTCAATTTATATCAATTCATAATGCAAATCAATTACCCAATATCAGTACATATGATTCATCATCTATTCAATATCAATCCACTTTAACTACGACTTGATTCAATATCAATCCATAACGACATCACTTGTCTCGATATCACTAGCCATGCAGCACACGTGTAATATTTTCAAATTCTTATACAGTTGTTGTAAAACATACTGAATAAGAGAACACAGTAGTTATAATTTTCACTATATAAATCAACATTCAAACAGTATGAAAACCATTTAAAAACACCAATGTTATCGCAAGTTTCAAAACATGTACTGAGGCTTAAGTCTTGCTTAAGTCAAGGTTCGAGATGAATAATGCATCAAGCTCAACTCACCAAGGCTGAAACTGTGCTCAGGCTCAAGGTCCAATATGCATAAATTAGTATTAAACATGGTTTTTCGAATTAAAGCATTATCTCTAATCAATCAATCAATTAAGTGGAGATATGGCATAATCAATCATAATATCAAATCCGTATACGTCCAAATAATCATATCATACCGTATACATCCAATTAATCAATCAATAAAGTCTTAATTCCACTCTAGCTATCGGTGGATCATAAAAGCCCCAATGGAAAAAGGGTTGTACCTATGGCCATAGTAAACTCTGGTCTCATTGATCAGATGAGGGTCCAAACTTATGCCAGAACTTGTTTGACATGTCCAAAAATCTTATCATAATTCTATCTAATAAGTCCCATGTATGCCTAAGAGCACTGCTCATTCAGGCTTGCCTATTTATGCTTTATTGATGTTAATAAACACATGCCAAATCTCAAAATAGTTTAGCAATTATCTTTAATTCAATCATCTCAAAAACATGAGAACCTTTCCAGTTTTGTTCATAAGTCATTTAAACTAGTATTAGTATGCATCATGTTCTCTTTCAATTATGCTGAACTTACAAAACCAAACATATTCATTTATGCATATCAAATCAATGTATTATCGATAAAACTCATGTTATGTGGTGTGCATCTTGAAAGCCATGAGTAACATGAGTTCAATCACTATGATTTGAGCAAACACTTTGTAAATGCAATGCCACTACATGAAACTTCACATCTCAATCAATCACAAGGTCATGCAGTCGCGTATGGTCTATCATCATCAATTTGACCTCAATTCGACTCAATATACCCATTCAGAATTCACAACAATTCACACTATCTCAATATCAATCCCATCGCATAAAAATCTGACATTATAATAGCATAACTATAACTATCCCTAGTATCACACTCACGTAGGTACTTTTAACTTGCACCATTGTCCAACATATCGATACTAAGACCCCCACCAATAATATGGATCCTCTTAGCATTTCATGAATATTTAAATATCACATTTCTATATAACCATCAAAATATTGAAATTATGCAAATATCGATATCATCAAGACCTATTCCAGAGTCAACATCGAGAGTATAAAATCACAAGATCAATAGTCACCTATCCAATCCATCAATGGTTTAACATATTAACACTCAATCACAATTTCGACTGGATATCCTATTTCATTCACTAATGTAAAATCAATCACAGTTTTCAAATCAATTTTATATGGCCTATATAATATAATACTATGACAGAATTATATATATAATGGTATTATCGAATCAATTCAAGGTTAGTAGTTTAACCACTTAAAAGATTTGACCAATTTCCACAATCAAGCAATGTTTCAAAACATTCTATATCAAACTACCGAAATTATGTAATTGTCGATCTTATCATTCAAGACCTATTCCTAAGGTTATAACCAAGACCATATAATCACTTGTTTGACACTCATTTATTTGAATCCATCAATGATTAGACTATATCGGGATTCAACCTCAATTTCAATAAGATCAAGCATGCACAAGTCATAAATTTGCCACAATTCAATATCACAACCATCAATTGCATACCATAATACCAATTCTAGATCCCCACCACCGTTTTGGGTCCTATTAGCATTTCATATATATTCAACAAAATAATAGGATAAATCATCTAAAAATTGAACTTTTGTAATATCAATATTATCATTTTTGAATATACTACACAATCAAGAAACCAAAATTATTAATTTCTAAGATCAGCACTACCTATCTAACACCATCTATAATTCCACAATGATTCAATTAAATCAATATTAAATCTCAATTTCAACTCGGTAACAATTTTACCCATGATATTAAAATTAATCGATTTATCGATTCTATAAAATCTACACAATATAATTCTACTGCAGACTTATATAAAGGTCTTACTTACTCTGAGCTTAGCGCACGTGCTCCAAACTTGATGCACATTCACCGAGTTTCACACGCATGCTCCGAGCTTTGCCAAACTTTGTGTTCATCGTGCTACACAATAAAGCATCCTTACACGGCTTAGTACAAATTTACTTAAGGTCAAATATATATATTATAAACATTAAATCTGCATAGTATTAACTTCTCACCAATTTCACCACTCAAATGCCCTTATTTGTTGCTCAATGCAGCCTCATTCAACACCAACCCAGTCCTTATTTTTCAAAAACTATACCATTGAATTGTCTACCAAGCAAAATTATGGTAAACTCCATATAATCAGAGCTAGGAGCTAAGACAAGTGAGGTACTTCAAAGTATCCTTTTGTACATAGCTTAGTTACCTGACTGACTATAGTATCATTTCCAATTGAGTGCCTAAATTCTATATCGATAGTGATTGTTGAGTGGTAGGAGCATGCTTAGGATACTTGCATATAGTTATGCATAGTATCAACTTTTATATATATATAAATTTCTTATTGGGCATAAGCTCACCCCCTACTTTCTTACTAGATTCCGGGAGAATTTTGATCGGTATCCCTCAGGCAGTTACCAAAACTGTAGAAGTATACTATTTTACTTTTTATATGTTCAGACAATGTAGATACAGTATTACTATGAATGTATTTTGTATAGGGGATGTAAATTGTATCGTAATGTATTGAATATGATTGTGGAGTATAAATCGATGGTAATTAATATAAAACAAATTATGATTGTTTAGTACATAACGGAAACGAATGATCGGGTTATGGGATTTGAATAATGTTTTAACTGAATTGAGTGACACTACAAATAGCCCAACCGAATCATAATAAATTGAAAATTATCTGTATTGAGAGTTATAGTCAAATTGTGACATCCAATTCATGAACTTACGCATTAAATACAAATCTATGGTATTAATGCACTTAGTCATTCTATGAAAAATCATGTACTTAGTCTTGTTTAGGATAGTTGGCCCAACAATGCTCAATCCTCGAGGTAAGGGTAAAATCCTAAATTCACTAGTTCAAAACCGTACTTGAGGTCATATCTTGTCTATATATAGTGTCTCTAGTATTACTAGGTGGGTGCGCGCTCTCTTAGGGCTCTCAGATTTGTCTGTACAAGAGCTCAATTCCTTACACCAAAAATGAGAAATTTTCAATTTCAACAACTTGAATAATTTAATTTCGAGAAATGAGTCTTGATTAAATATTAATGTTCAAGGGTTCTCACGTTATTCTTTCCAATATCTTTTTATTTTATGTTTTGGGTTTTGTTAATTCTTTATTAAAAGCTTTTATTTTATTATGATTTTATATTTTTATTATATTATAAGAATTTTATATATAATTAAATTGATAAAAATAATGTTAATATATATTCATACACATATTTAAATAAATAATATTAATCTATTAATCACAATTACACTAAATCAAGATCCATCACTTTTAAAAAAAGTTATAAATTTAAACAAAAATTTTAAAAAAAGGACTTAATATCAAAATATATTGTCACGGATCGAAATATCGATTATTTTACTGATTTTACATAATCTGATCACTTACGGTTGGGTTATTTGTAGTGTCGACTTATGTTCAAAATAAAATTTATATTTTTCGTACAAACCCAGGATTTAAATTCTTAAATACACTTATATATAAATATAATTAATCTCATGCTCCAGTGAATCAACTAGTTCGTAATTTACATCCCAAGTATCCTATACATAAAATAGCACTGTATAGAAAAGTCTGAATACATAAAAGGAAACTTATGGACCCGATTTTACTATACTGTACATGGAATATGTCATTAATTATTGAGTGAAAATTAATATGTTAAGTGATTATAAGTGAAAGTGTGATGTGGGCCCCACTATGTTAATGTGTTCAGATGGGCTCGAGACTAAAAATGTTGTGTACAGTGGTGTAATAAAATATAAAATGATGATTTTGAGGCATAAGAATAATTTTATATTATTTGAAATTATTTGGTGAATTTTGGAAAACAAATTGGAAAATGACAATTATGTCTTGAGGGCATTTTCATAAATTACCCCAAATTAAAATGAGTTGGGATAAAGTAAAAATATCATGATATTCCACATGAAAAGAAGAATAACATAGTGGCAAGAGATTGATAGAAACGGTGATTTAATCGAAAAATTTCGCTGGCGGTCCACTAGGGGTAAAACCATAATCTCTCATTATCGGTGCACTGTGCATCAACGAAACCACTTCCAATCATCAAGATACATTAAATGTGATTGATTGGTACTGGAATCTGAATTTTTGGAGTCTAATTACACGATTTTTATAATTACGGAAGTTAAGGGCGAAATTGTCTAAAATTTGCATAACCAAAGGCAAAATGGTAATTTTGCCCTCTCTAGAAAGTTCCATAAGTCAAAAAAGGGGGATGGCCGGCCACTATATACTTCCTTCTTCATTTGGCTTGCACGGCACAAAGAAAAGAAAAGAAAGAAAAGTCAACAAAACCACCAAACTTGACTTTTCTCACAAAACTTGTTTCTAGGAAATTTTCCTACACAATTCCCTCTTTATACTGACACCAATATCTCATCAAATGAAGAAGAAGAAAATAAGGAGAAAAGTGAAGAAGAAGGAGGCGGCAAAGGTAAGCTTTCATGGTGATTTTACATTTCCTTAAAATCTAAGGTTGGATTCTTATGTTTTTTACTATGCTAAGCTTAGATCTAGTGTTGGTTTTGCTTAAACCCAAATGAAAGCCTTAGATTGATGGAAAATAAGAAAATGAACATGGATTTAATGTTTGGTAGCCTTAGATTGATGAAATTCATTAAGGGAAGCATAAAGGGGCATTCGGCCATGAGGGTTAGGTAGGCTAAGATGCTGCACTTCATGGTTTTAATATGCCAAATTAATGTAGAAATTAAGAGAAGAAGATTGATGAAATTTGATTTGAAATCGGAGCTAAAACGAGAAAGTTATGTTTCACTACCAGTGTAATTTACACTGGTTAGGCATAGACAGTATCCTAGGTGGCTGCATTTATTGAAAGTTAATAGCTTAAAAATAAGATGAAAATTAATGATAATTGTTGGTGGAATTATTTTGCGGCTGGGATACACGGATATCGAGTGGTGCTACCAAGAGAGTCGATAATACGAAACAAGGGATGAGTGTGTAAGCCGTAAGGATATATCAAATGCATGATTTTGATGAGTATGATTTTATGAAATTATTTGGTATTGAATTGTCTTTGAAAATCATGCAAATCTATGGTTTACGGTTGACAAAAATACTGTGTTTAAGTGTAGGGGGTTAGAGTAATCGCAGTTGTTATTCTGCCAAAAATTCCTTCAAAAATTTTAAAATATCATGAAATAATTTATGAGCATAAAATGAGTGAAATTGTATAATTTGGAGCGTATTTCCAATATTTTTCATAAATTGGAATTTTAGCGAAAAATATTATTTAAATATTCATGTAATTAAATTTTATTAAAGTAAGATGTCAAATACGTTCTTTGAGATATTTTGCAATTATTTAGAATGTTTATAAATTTCTCATTGAAGCATGAATATTTTATTGACTGTTTTTATTGGACTGTTAAATGTGAAGTTAATATACCTTTTTGGAAATTTTATTAAATTTTAATAGTAATGGTTTAGATTCCTTAAAGGTATTTTCTACTATGAATAAATTGATTTTGAAACTTTAGGCCCCATTATCATGCTCACTGTTACTGTACTGTTACTGTGGTTGATTGATCTGCCAAGTCATCAGTAGTCCTAGGGTCATCTAGCAAGTGTACTCTGTGGACACCTTATAGACTATGGCCATAGATCTTACTGTATATTGTTACTGTTTCCCTTCAGGGATAATTATAGCATGATTATATAGGGTGTTGCCTAGTCTCAACCTACTGTTAAATGATTACTAAACTGTAAATCACTGTTAACTGTTTTATCGAACTGAGAATTACTGTTTACTGTTACTGAACTACAATTCACTATTTTACTGAACGTGAATCAGATGTAAACTGTTTTATTGAACTATGGATTACTGTTTACTGTTTACTGAACTATACTGGATTATTACTATTTACTGAATTGAAAATGTTTTATGAAAATTATTATTGATTTTTAAAACATTTATTGTACTGTTACTGCACTGAGAAACTCAAGTGGTTACTGTACTGAACTGTTTCTACACTATTTACTGAATTGTTATCGTACTAATACTGAACTATTTACTGTTACTGCAAAGAATACTATATTGAATTGTTACTAAAGTGTTTTACTGAACTGTTAATGTTTCAAAAAAAAAGGAATATTTTATTTTCTCTAAACTTATATGGTTTACTGAAATCACTACTGTTTACTAAACTGTTACTGTTTACTGAAAACTATTACTGTTACTAAATTGTTACAAATAAAAGTGTTACCAAATTAATCACTGCTAAGGTGAACTTTTTACTGAAACAATTTGTTACTGTTTTCCTGAAGTGTTTACTGTGTTAAATTCTATTTCCATTATTTTCTGTACTACTATAGTGCTGCTACTGCACTATTTTTATACAGTTACTATTGTAAATTGAACAGTTTACTGTACTGTTTTACTACTGTTACTGTAAGTGGTTTTCAAGTGTCTACTAAAGTATTGAATTAAATGGTTTTATTACTATTTATTTATGAAAGTGTTATTAAATGATTTTATATTAACAAATTATTAAACCTGGGACAAGACAGGTATTTCAAAATACCTTCCATGCTCCATCTGGATTACCTGGCCGACTATAATATCCTTCCGTTTACTGTACCAAATGAACTGTTAGGAAAGAGAATGTTTTCCGGCATATAAATTTCGTTATATCAATCTTGCATACGATTCCTTTACCGAGCACGTTTCGCTCACCCCTTTATTTTCCACTCCACAGGATATTATAAGTGATTAAAAAGGGGATAAATTAGAGGAGATCGACTGAAATCTGGGTTACCCGAGACTACTTGTGTCGGACTGGGAGGTATTTATGCTTTCTTTTATATATTCAGATGAATTGTACAATACTACTTAATTTTTAAAATAAGAACAGGGGATGTAAGTTGTAAGAAAATGATGTAAAATTTCATATTCCAAATTTATAAAATTATTTGGAGTTACTGTTTATTACTGTTACTATACAAGTGTAAAGGCATCACAGACAGCCTAACCAAAAATTGTGCGTAAAAATATGTTGTTTACTGTATATTTGGGCTGTTACAAAACTCGTATTCCTTAACGAAATAAGATGATCGTTTGAGGGATACCAAAATCAAGTCCTCCAGATGCAGACCCAATAGTTTACTGCAGGTAATCTGAGAGGAAAAAAAATAAAGGAGTGAGCTTATGCTTAGTAAGAAATATATATACGAAAGCTGATACAACATATCCTATATGTAATTTAAATAACATATTTTCACATGGAAACCATGAATTCATGATTTAAATCACTTGGGCACGATTTTTGGAAAGGATACTATAGTGGATTAGATAACTAGGTTGAGTATAGAAGGATGCTTTGGAGCACTTCATTTGTCTCGTCATTTAGGTCTTCTATAAGGAATTCATTAATTATTAATTTTGATCATTAAGTTCAATAAATGTTTCAGATAATTTGCAATCAAATCATTTCATAAGTATATCATGCAGAAATCTTATTTCTAAATTACTTCGTAAACAATATAAATCATATTTTGAATAAGAAAACTCAGATAATATAATTACAAAGCATATTACATTTCAAAGGTAATATTATCAAACATAAAGCATGTTTATCATATAAAATAAATGAAATTAGAAATAAATCAAATTTGGGAGTGCCTGAATATATGTTAACTAGGAATTTACCACCCCCAGTATAAGTACAGTGAAGACTAGACTTCACCCAATAGACTCATGCACTATAGTAAATGCATGGCTATGGTCAGGGGGCCACAATGTACACTAGTCAGGTAACAATTATGAGAGCTGAAGACGAGGCTAGTGTCAACAGCATCGGAACAGAATGGAAATGCTTGTACCCACAGGTAGCTACGGAGCCAACAGTCTCAAAACATTTCATAAATTGTTTTAGATTTGTTTACGAAGATGAATTTAATAAATCATACTTTAAATAAATTCATAAATTCAATATACTTAATTATGAAATTCACAACATATTCCTGAAACAATATATAGCATCCAAAATATTTATTTAAATACCACAAAAATTTATATAAAACACACAGCATAAGGAAATGTATAAAATCTAGTAAAATCTATTTGAAAGCTGAATTGTGATTTAATCTACATAAAATCAGATTTAGGGACTTGAGTTTCAAACACCTAAAATTTGATTTCTTTTATTTTTAAAATATCATGCCAAATGATAATTTTAAGGGTTTAGATTAATTTAGAAAAAATTTGGCAGCATAACGATTCTTTCTACGCTAACCTCATGCACGAAAACACAGCTTCAAGCCACAAATTTCATTTTTCAATTTCAATCCAAGACATCAATTCCGATTCCATAAAAGGCAAAATTTATCAAACTCATGTAATGAGTATCCCTACACTTCATATATATATATATATATATATATATATATATATATCCCTTACCTTTTAAACACTCGCTGTCCTTCTCGTTAGCACTAGTAGCACCTTCTAACCTTAGAGCTACAATTTTACCATACAGACTCGGTAAATTTATCATACTTCAATTAAAAAAATTTTTAACTCATTAAATACTAGTACATTGTCTATTGCAGCTCTAAATTTAATTTAATTTCTACCAGTGCTAATACTACAACTAGTGTCAAGACACCTTCGTTTTCGATTCTGATCGCGCCTACAATCTTGTATTAATTTATATATTATTTTAGGACCTAAAATACATTGAAATAAGCACGGATTCTTTCTCCCCTTAGCATGGATGAACTTCACTCTCTCTTTTTCTCTTGTGATTTCTTCCGTTTAAGCTTGTATTTATGTTTTTCATAAATTCTACACTATTTCTACATTAATTCCTCATCAAAACACAATATATTCATGCACAATTGATGTAGGTCGAAACCCTTGGGAGGTGTTCTTCATGGTTTTGGTTTGTTTCAAGCTTAGATATAAGTTTAAACACCTTAGACACCTAGCTTTTAATCATAAAACATGAACAAAACTAAAGCTTCCATAGTTTCTTACCTTAGCCGAATTCAATGGAGGACCCTACACCATGATTTTGGTTGTTTTGGCTCTTGATTTTGCACCAAAATGTAGAGGAGGTTGAGGAGAGTAAGATTGATGAAGACAACTTTTGGTTTTAGCGTAGTTTTGGTAAGGTTTTTTCACTTTCTCTCTCTTCCTTAAGCTTACGTTAATGGAGAAAAATATGGGTGCTGGTTTCTACCAAAAATGAACAGGGAAGCTACTGGAAAATGGCTAAAAATTGATATTTTATTAGCCTAATTACCAAAATGCCCTTGTACTTAAAGAAATATTCCAATTTTGCCCTTAATATTTGACTTAATTGAAAACAATCTATCCAATCTCTAAAATATTTTATTTAATCATAAAACACCTCTATTTAACTTGCTCTAATCATTGGTGGAGCTTTGTTAAGGTTCGATTACTTATTTGGGTGAAATTACCAAAATACCTCTAACTATAAAATCTTGTAAATTTCTACTTTTACACCTGATTTATTTCATCAGTCTACATATCCTAAAACTTTATTTCATGAGGAATTATCTATTATAGATAGTTGGTCAAAAATCTATTTAGTTTGACCGTTATTCACAGAAATTTCGACGGCATATAGACTTAACTGTTATTTCTCAAATTGTTTCAGATTTTTTGAAACAAACCTTAAATAATTGAGTTTGAGGTGTAGATTCTTACCATGATATTATTTGGCTCTAAATATCGAGTTTGCCAAGTTTCAACTCCATCGAGTCACGGGAAGGTGAGTGGGGCCTACCTCATAATTTCCTTTCATACCTACAATTTAATTAACATTTAAATAATTATAAAATATCTCATATTCTTAACTATATTAATAATAATCTACAGTGATTAGAGATATGGGATCTCACATATATCCTTTACCTTTTTCCACAAAATAGATATAAGCTTTTTTTGTTTTATTACATAGAAAGTAGTTTATAAATTTTTATTTTCTATAAATAAACTCTAAATTTTTAAAAATAATGCAATTAAATTTAAATTTGTTAAATGACATTAACTATTGTTTGAAAATCCTATATGATAATTGATGTCGGTGGCTTTGTAGGTTACAATGTGGCATACCACATGTGTAATGCAAACGTCAATTAGTGTTATTAAACATATTTAAATTAAATTGCCTGAATTAGAAAGGTTGAGAATTTATTTATAAAAAATAAAAATTTATGAACTAACTTAATTTTGGGTAAAAACATTAAAAGTATATATAGCTTGAGCAAAAAACAAAAAAAGTGAAAACATAAGTATAATGTTGAAATTGATCAAAAACTAGGGGTGTAAACTAACAAAATGTTCGACGAACAGTTCGTGAATTTGTTCAATTTCTATTCGTTTATATTTGTTTATTAAGCTTAACGAACAAACATGAACAACATTTTAGTGTTCGTTTATTAAACGAACTGAATATGAACAAAAGTGCGGTTTGTTCATTTTGCGAACAGGCTCGTTTATGTTTGTATATTGTTTGTTCATTTAAAGTGTTATTTGTTGTTCGTTCATTTATTTTTGTTTATAACTCCGTTCATTGTTCGTTTGTTATTTATTAAAATACTAAAATTACTTATATTATATAAGTTATATAATATGCGGCCTATTTTTAAGACATTAACATAAAAAATTAGTACCTAGATCATAAAAAATTTATACAATATAACTTTGTTGGCTTAAAAAAATTAATAAAATAATTATAAAATTGAATTAGTTAATTATGCTTAAAATATTTTTTTTAAAAAACTTTAAACATAATGTACTGAAATTAAATTAATAAGAGTTTCATAATAAGTTAAGATGTCATTATTATCCATTGACCATTTATATATACATTACGTATATGTGTGTAAACACACACATATATATGATACTTTAATATATGTATATGTGTATGTTACAAATTGTCCTTAAAATTGTAATTATCGATTTTAATAAAAAATTGCTGACTTATGTTGTATTTAAGATTTTGTGTTAGATGATTTCAATTTGCATGTGAGATTTAATTTTTATGTAAGATTTTTAATATTTAATATTTAGCTTGTTTTCATGAATACTTGTTCATGAACATGTGTTCGCGAACGTGTTTGTTTACATGATCGCGAACGCGTTTGTTTACATGTTTGCAAATTGTTCACGAAAATTAATGAACAATCCCTACCAAACAAATGAACAAATACGAACGCACTCCTTAACGAATACGAACGAACACGAATGGCAATAAAAAACAAACAAACGAATAAAGACATCAATTTGTTCATTCGTATTCGGTTTATTTATAGCCCTATAAAAACGCATTACAAGACAATGAAGAGGACAAGTTTCACTACTTAAAGCTTGTTTTACTTTCGATATGATGTTTTCACTACCAAATGCATCCAAGACCGGAATTGCTAAGCTCACGTGTTCTCCACACCACACAAATCCACATCTTGCATAACTTAGTAGAGTGACTCACTTCTCATCGAAAGAGAAAGGATAAATAAAATAAAAAACAAAATTACAAAAAGCATCTTTATCTTTATCAGATTCAATCTAAATACTATCTAAGTCATGTCATTTTGTGAGGTTTTGATTTCATTGCGACCACCAAAATTGATTGCCACCTTTATTCTCTCTCCCAGTCTCAGTCTCTTGACCTTCACTTTGCCCACTAATTCCAACAAATTTATTTTTATCTTCTTATAGTTTTAGTAATATTTATGTTCATCTTCACCTTTTTCAAAATTTTTATTCTGCTATATTTTAATTTTCATGAATCATAATGACGTATAACCATCCAATTAATCCCCAACCAAACTTAGTTTTTCATCATGGTTTTCACCAATTGTTTATGGAAATGAAAACCCTTTTGCCATTGGTCCTAGCATATCCAACATCTAAACAAATTTCATTTAAAATTATTAATTTGAATAGTAACTCAAAAGATAACCAATAAGTAAATTTTTTTTATGAGAACCAATAAGTAAATTTCATTTTTGTTGTTCAATGATAAATATATTCACATATGAGCAATTAAATAAATTTAAATCAACGAAAAGAGTTTGCTCAGTGGTGAAAGGTTCCGCCAAGTTCTTCAGTGAGATGATCCATAGTGGGAGATCCTATGTTCGAATATTCACCAAGTCAAATTCTTTTGGGCCAGTGCCAACCACGCAGCGAAACGAGAATTGATCTCATACCCAATGTGGTATGGACACATCTCGTGGTTTACATCAAAATAAATAAATAAATAAATTTAATTCAAACCTTTTGTGTTAATGCAAAAAAATATTATCAAAGAAAAAAATGTTATCAATTACAAAGTCACGTTCTATTACAGACTTTGCTTAAATAAACTGGAAAAAAGAATTATGAAACATAATAATAAGAGATTCCAACAACATTTTTTTTATTTTTGATTTTTAGGGTTTCAGAAATAAATCATCATCAACCAACAACATTAAAATCCTAGATAAATAGTGATAGGTCACTACAGTTAGAACGTGGAAATTAGTTGAGCTGATGTCCCTTTGTCAGACTCGAAAACTTCAAAGAAAGTTATCTTACTAAGAGTTTTTTTTAATCGAAGAAAATTTCCTTTTTGTTTGGTTAACACTAATAACTTAGAATTTGGAAAGGTGTAAAAACTTTGCAAGAGACAAAGCAAAGTCAAGAAATGCACAAAAGCAGTCTACCAGGAAAAGAGAAGTAAACAAATAGTAGATAGAAAAGTGTTTCCCTTTTGGCTTTGTTTTTTTCCTCTTTCTTTTTTGAGTACTTCACAAGGAAAATCAGTTTATTATAGTATTCAAATATACCACTTTATCTTTTTTTTTTTGTGGACAAGGTATTTGAAAATAGATTAAACTGAAGGTCCCCTATAGAGGTTACAACTTAAAATGTTTCTGGGCAGATTACAACCCATCCTGTCATACAACAACTGTAGAGATACCGTCGCAGGTGGTGAAACAAAAAAACATAAAATCTTCAGGTAAGGATCTTCCTAGTTTAGCAAGAGCATTTGCGCTCCTGTTGGCCTCTCTAAACACATGTGTTACTTTGGCGTTCTCCAGCTTATGCAGTAGTACCCTACAATCAAAGATGATAGCAAAATAAGGATGTGAAATATTAACATGATCAAGAACGTACCTTGCAACCACTTAAGAGTCAGTTTCAACAATGAGATTGTTAAAACCCTTCTCCACAGCCAGTTGCAATCCATCTTTTAATTCCTAGAGTTCAGCAAGGACACTGGAAGAGTAACCAATATTTCTGCTAAAACCTCCCACCCAGGCTCCTTCTGAATTTCGAAACACTCCCCTTGCACTTGCTGGTCAAGGGTTTCCAGCTGATGAACCATCAGTATTAAGTTTAATGATGTTTGGAGGGGGTGGATTCCATCCAACATTGATTTGGATTCTCCTTTTCTTCTTCTGTTCCATGCCAGTCACTGCCCAGTATTCTTTAGCTTTGTTTTTGACCTTATGGGACCAGCAATAGGCATCTTCAGTGACCCCTTCGAAAATAAGTTTATTTATGTTAAGCCACACCTGCCAAATTGCAAAAGAAAATATAATTCTCCAGGGAATCCCGTCATAACTGTTAGCTTTAAATTGACAAGTATTTTGAAAATGACAAAACTCAAGCAAGCTTAGAAATGATTTTTATACAAGTAAATTTGCTTTGAATGAACTCAATGATTGAAACTATTTTAACAAAGTCTTGGATTGAGATTTCAATTGAAAAAGTCAGTAAATACTCTTAGAAAAGTGTTAGAAGATTTTAAACTGACTTAAAATCACAAAAGCTATAAACTTTGCAGCAAGTTAAGTGCAGGAGGGCCTACTGGACAAAAGGGATCGATCCCTACTGTAGCAGGATCGATCCCAAATTGGCAGAATGCCATTGAACCATCCAGGAGAAAGTTGAATAGCATTCTGGAGAAAAGGGATCGATCCCTACTGTAGCAGGATCGATCCCTTTGCACGAGACCTGACAGTAACGGTTAGTTTTTGAGGGTTTCAACGGGAGGATTTGCATTAAATGCTTCACCAACTGTTCTATCCGTTTGGTGGGTTATAAATAGAGGCATTTATGAAGTTTGAAGGTAGAACAAGCATTCCAAAAGTATTCAAGCTTCAAGAGAGAAACTGAAATCTGAAAATCTTATTGTAACTCCATTTTGTGAGATTGTTTTCTATGTTCTTCACCCATTCACTGAAAAATCAGATATTCAAAGGGGTGAGCTATCCTTGTAAGGTCTGATATTGTATAGTGTGGGAATACTACAAGGGTAGAGGATTAGAAGGAGATTTCTAAAGTCTCAAGAGAAATTGTAAGAGGTCTTGCCACACTTTCAAGTGGTTTGTAAGCATTCTCAAGGAAGAGGTGAATCAAAACCTTGACAAGGAGTTCAAGGAGAGAGTACGTAGGCAAGAGATTGGCCGAACCTCTATAAAACTTGTGTTTGCTTCTCTTTCCCTTACTCTTATTTACTGCATTTATTTCATTATTGTTTATTTGACTTTGATTGTGCATTAAGAGTTAGGAAAATTAGAAATAACTAGAAAAATCGATTCACCCCCCTCTCGGTAGAGCCAACAATTGGTATCAAAGCTTGGGCTCGAGAGTGACTTAGATTAACATCTATCGAGTATAAACGATCACTAATGGCTCAAACTAGTTTGTTTACACCCTTGGTAGGAGAGGGACACTTTATGGTTAGACCTCCACTCTTTAATGGTGAAAACTATGCTTATTGGAAGACTAGAATGATGCTATTTATCCAAGTTAATGATTATGAAGTATGGAGAGTTATTGTTAAAGGTCCTTTTATCCCTATTAAGAAAGTAGATGGGATGGATGTGCCTAAGAAAGAAGATGAATGGGATACTAATGATATTAGGATGGCACAACTTAATGCTAAAGCAATGCACACGCTCTTTTGTGCATTAGGACCAAATGAGTATAATCGAGTGTCACAATGTGAGAACACTAAACAAGTTTGGAATAAACTAGCTATCACACATGAGGGAACCACACAAGTCAAAGAAACCAAAGTAGGCATGCTCACACAAGACTATGAATTATTTAGAATGAAGAATGATGAGTCAATTAGTGACATGTTTACTAGGTTTACGGACATAATAAATGGTTTTAAAGCTTTAGGGAAGACGTACTCTAATGTAGAGATGGTGAAAAAGATTCTCAATAGCTTACCCAAATCATGGGAAGCTAAAGTCACTGCTATTGAGGAATCCAAGGACCCTCATACTCTCTCATTAGATGAACTTATGGGATCCTTGCTCACTTATGAGATGAAAATTAAGAGAAATCAAGATCCCCCAAAGAAAGTTGGAGTAGCACTAAAATCCACCACAAGTGAGGAATCAAAAGATGATCGTGATGTAAGTGGTGATGAAGAAGATTTAGAAATGGCCATGTTCGCCAAGAGGTTCAACAAATTCATGAGGATGAGAGCTAGTGGAAACTCTAGGTGACCCCCTAGGAGAGAGTTAAATAGAGGTGAAACTAGTAGGAAAGATAAGGACCAAATTATATGTTATGAATGCAAAAAACCTGGCCATATTAAATTTGATTGTCCCTTGTATAGGAAGCAAAATGAAAAGAAACAAAAGAAGAAAGCAATGTTGGCTACTTGGAGTGATAGTGACTCCTCTGATGAGGAGAATATGGAAGATGAAGTAACTAACCTTTGCTTCATGGCTTTTGAAGATGAGAAGGTAACTTCTAACTTGCTAGACACTCATGAATACACTTTTGATGAATTACAAGATGCATTTGATGAATTGCCCAATGAATTTGAATGCATGAACTTGAAATATAAGAAAATGATCTCTAAATTGAAAAAGGAAAATGAAATGCTTGTGAATGTTAAGTTAGAATGTGAGAAGAAATTAGAAAATGCTAATCTAGAAATTGAAGAATTAAACAAGAAGAACACTAATTTGCATAACTCCTTTTCTAGATTTTACATGGGTCAACAAAAACTTGATCAAATGCTAGAAACTCAAAGAGCATTCTTTGATAGAGAAGGGTTAGGCTATAATGCATCTAACAAAGAGACTCATCTCAAAAACTTCCTAGTTAAAGATAGAAAATTTGCTTTGTGCCCATTATGTAACAAACTAGGACATTCTTCACAAGCATGCACCTCTAGGAAGACCATAATTAGAGGAAAAATGGCTATTAAGATTTGGGTGCCTAAACATGTTTTGAATTCAAATGATGAGTCTTTTAAAGTTGAAATGGATCCCTAAAGGATCAAAATTATTGATACTAACTTTCAAGGACCCAAGAAAATTTGGGTACCTAAGATGAAAGTTTGATGTGTTTGTAGGAGGAAGAGTATTGCTACAAGGCTAAGTCCAAGGAGCATTGGTACCTTAATAGTGGATGCTCTAGACACATGACGGGAGACAAGAGCCAATTCAAGTACTTAAAGCATAAAAGTGGTGGAGAGGTCACGTTTGGAGACAACTCCAAAGGACAAATTGAAGGAATTGGCTCCATTGGTAACTCTTCCTCAACCATTGAAAATGTTTTGTATGTTAGAGGCTTGAAACATAACTTGCTTAGTATTAGTCAATTGTGTGATAAGGGATTTAAAGTTATGTTTGATGATTTGTGTTGCAATGTTGTTAATGCCAAATCTAATCAAATTGTGTTTATTGGACATAGACAAGGAAATATTTATATTGTGGATTTAAATGAACCTAATAGCAAAAATGTATGCTTTATGGCTACTAGAGAAGATGAACCTTGGTTATGGCATAGAAGACTAGGCCATGCTAGTATGCATGTTTTGTCTAAGTTAGCCAAAAGAGACTTAGTAGTAGGATTGCCTAAGCTTCAATTTGAAAATGACAAAGTTTGTGAGGCATGTGTAAGAGGAAAACACCAAAGAATTTCATTTAAACCTAAGAAGTGTGTCACTACCTCTAGATCACTTCAACTTCTTCACTTAGATCTTTTTGGACCAACTAGGACAACTAGTTTAGGAGGTAAACACTATGGATTTGTGATAGTTGATGATTACACTAGGTTTACTTGGGTGTTCTTTTTAAGTGTTAAAAATGAGGCCTTAGAAAAATTCACTGTTTTCTCAAAACTTGTTCAAAATGAAAAAAGTTACTCCATTTCAAGTATTAAAAGTGATCATGGAAAAGAATTTGAAAATATTGGTTTTGATATATTTTGCAATGAAAATGGTATTAGCCACAATTTTTCAGCTCCTAGAACTCCTCAACAAAATGGGGTAGTTGAAAGGAGAAATAGAACCTTAGAAGAAATGGTTAGAACCATGCTTTGTGAAAATAACATACCTAAATATTTTTGGGCTGAAGCAGTAAACACTTCTTGCTATGTTATAAATAGAGCTATGGTAAGGCCTATTTTAAAGAAAACCCCCTATGAGCTTTATAAAGGAAAAAGACCTAACATAAGTTATTTTCACCCATTTGGATGTAAATGTTTTGTTTTGAACAATGGTAAAGATAATTTAGGAAAATTTGATGCTAAAAGTGATGAAGGTATTTTTCTTGACTATTCTATAAATTCTAAGGCCTATAGAGTTTTCAATAAAAGAACACTTGTAGTAGAAGAGTCAATACATGTAATCTTTGATGAATCAAATATCACTAGTAGAACCAATCTTGATGATGAAGTAGAGATCTTTGATGAACCTATAGTTGATCCATCTCAAGATTAGAATGTTAGAGAACAATTGGAAGATCTTGCTATTAACAAAAATGAGGAGTCAATGGAACAAGACATAATTGAGAAGGAATCTAGGTGTCCTAGAGAACTTGGATATGTGAAAGGTAATGATATTGTTAGAGATCCTACCATTGGAGTTAGGACTAGGTCAACCTATAGAAACATATGTCAACATGTAGCCTTTGTGTCACAATTTGAGCCAAAGAAAGTGGATGAGGCTTTGAATGATGAAAATTGGATTATGGCCATGCAAGAAGAATTAAATCAATTTGAAAGAAGCAAAGTGTGGACATTAGTAGAAAGACCTAAAGATTATCCCATCATTGGAACCAAATGGATATTCAAGAATAAGATGGATGAAAATAGCATTATTGTTAGAAATAAGGCTAGGTTAGTGGCTCAAGGCTATAGACAAAAAGAAGGGATTGACTATGATGAAACCTATGCTCCGGTAGCTAGATTAGAAGCCATTAGGATGCTACTTGCATTTGCATGTTATAAGGAATTTAAGTTATATCAAATGGATGTAAAAAGTGCTTTTCTAAATGGTTATATAAATGAAGAGGTTTATGTTGAGCAACCTCCCGGTTTTGAAAATCCAAAATTTCCTAACCATGTTTTCAAACTTTCAAAAGCCTTATATGGATTAAAACAAGCTCCTAGAGCTTGCTATGAAAGACTTTCAAAGTTTTTAATCGAAAAGGGTTTTACAGGAGGAAAGGTAGACACAACTTTGTTTATACAATCTAAGGGTCATGACTTATTAGTAGTTCAAATTTATGTAGATGATATCATTTTTGGTTCTACAAATGAGTCATTGTGCAAAAATTTTTCAAAGCTAATGCAAGGTGAATTTGAAATGAGTATGATGGGAGAATTGACCTTCTTTCTAGGACTTCAAGTTAAACAATGTAAAGAAGGTATTTTCATAAATCAAGCTAAGTACACTAAAGATTTGCTCAAAAGATTTGGAATGGATGAATCTAAACCTTTCTCTACACCTATGAGCACAAATATTAAGCTTGATAAGGATGAAGGAGGAAAATGTGTAGACACTAAACTATATAGGTCTATGATTGGCTCATTGTTATATTTAACTGCTAGTAGACCCGATATAATGTTTAGTGTATGCTTGTGTGCTAGATTTCAGTCATCCCCTAGAGAATCACATCTACAAGCAGTAAAAAGAATCCTTAGATACCTCAAAGACACTTCTTCCTTAGGACTTTGGTATCCTAAAGATTCTACACTTGACCTCCATGCCTATTCTGATGCGGATTTTGGTGGATGCAAAGTGGATAGGAAAAGCACATCGGGAACATGCCAATTCTTAGGAAGTAGGCTCATTTCATGGTTTTCTAAGAAACAAAATAGCGTAGCTCAATCCACAACCGAGGCTGAATATATAGCTTCCGGCAGTTGCTGTGCTCAAGTGTTATGGATTAAGCAACAAATGAGAGACTATGGAATAGAAATGAACCAAGTTCCCATTAGGTGTGACAACACTAGTGCCATCAATCTTACAAAAAATCCTATCCAACACTCTAGAACCAAGCACATTGAGATTAGACATCATTTTATACGAGATCATGTGCAAAAAGGAGACATAATTCTAGAGTATGTGGACACCTTGCACCAATTAGCTGATATCTTCACAAAACCCTTGGACAAGGAGAGATTTTGCACTCTTAGAGGTGAATTAGGCATAATGAATGCTCCTTGAAGTGATTTGATGTTGCATGAATGTCTTAAGTTGGTTCGATATGATTGCAAGAAAGAAATTTGGAGAATATCATTTCCACTTGCAATTCATAACCTAAACTTGCCATGTTACTGTTCATGATCTTAGACTTTGAGGTTGAATTGTTGAATTATGTGTGCCTTGATTATGTTAAATTCTCTTCACTAGCCAAAAACCTACTTCTGATGTTTAAGACACCTTCAAAGTCATGTTCAGAGTTGTTCTGCATATTCTTGGCAATTTTCTGTAACTTTTCTGCAGTATTCTACATTTTTTCTTCAGTTTTCAAACTTCTTTCATGCATCTCAAGTAAAACACAATCAGATTTTGATTTTAAGATGGTCAAAATGCATAAGTTCCATTGTTTTCAAATCATTTTTATGCATCATGCATGCGGCAAGTGGCTGAGGAGACAATCCTTCACCAATAGGATTGATTTCCCAGTCTGTTGGCCAAAATTCTGGGTGATGGGAGCAATCTGCCTAAAAGGGATCGATCCCTCTACAGTAGGGGATCGATCCCCTCGTGACAGATTTGACTTCGCGCTTCTTTTAAACCGTCGGGCCCTCCTTCCTTTCCAACTATTCACTTTCTTCTTCACCTCTCCACGCCGTTCCTCATTTCCTCTCATCCAAAACTACTAGATCTCACTCATCTCTACACCAAATCACTCCATTCTTTCACCAATCTTTCTCATTTTCTTCTCTTTTTCATTTCCCCTCCTCATTTTCTACCAAAATCCCCTCTTTTCTTCTCTTCCTTTTTCTTCCACACAATGGTTACTATTTACCCAACATTTCAATTGTAAGTTTTTCTAACATTTTTCATTAAATTTTTCTTGCATTTCTAGTTTCTTTTATCATGTCTTGCCTACCCATTTGCATTTCTTGCATCAATCTCTTCTCCATCTAGGTTTTCACTTCCTATGGCACTTGTATTTTTCTAGGATTTATACTTAAAGTATGTGTGGCTATTCATCCGAATTTCCTTGTCATTATTGTTACATGCATCTTGGGTTGTGGCTCTCCGTTGTTGGTTAGGTCATATCTCTCCCACACACTCATCCATAGTTCCCCAAACTTGTGCACACCACCTGTTCGATAAAAGTCTTCAACGAACTTTCCTACATTTTTCCACTCCACATGGATCCTAAACTTAAGCACACTGCTCAAAAACGCAAAACAGTGCTTCCTCATCTTCCTCCTCCATACCGGCCACCTTTAACCGATGCTTTCGCCATGCCAATGAGAAAACACGATTTCTAGCGAACTTTGCCAATATGCCTATTAAGCATTGGCGTCCAATTGATTTCGATTTCCTTGAATCAATTAATTTCACGTACTTGGCCAAATTCGCTGAATTTAATTGGATTAACTTTCTCAAAATCAACACTCCGGTTCCTTCAAACATCATTCGTGCTTTCTTTTCCAATGTTGAAACCATCACAGATCCAAATAATGAATGTCGTGTTGTAGGAATTCGCTCCTATGTCATGGGAAAACACATTGAAATCACCACACAATCCCTCTTTCTTGTCTTTTGAGTTCCCGACGACGGTACTATTTATGAGAATGTTGAAGTCCCATTAGAGTTTCCTGTTACCAATAATCGTGCAAGTGACCTTCCTGTCTTCGCCCGACTCCTACATATCATAATCTCCTAGAATCTCTGACCACTTGGCACAAGATATTCTCATCTTAGGAAACTTGATCGTTTTTGGCTCCATCATATTCATTCCCCCGATGGTCTTCAGCCACACCTCTTCACTTTATCCTTCAAGATTGGGTGAAGATTGTCACTAATAGAGTACACACAATTGTCTTCCCTCAACCTCTCGCCTTTTACTTAATCTCTAAAGGAGTTGATTGTTCCTGTGAGGTTGGTGTACTTCCGAATCCCAGCACCACGGTCAATCTTGCCACTCTCCATAACCTTGGGTGGTATCAACGTCAACGGGGAGATATAATCGAATGGGTCAAGGGTCATGGCCAGGATGAACCTCCCGAACATGCTCCGACAGACGTCGGAGAAGAAGGAGGAGACGAAGACGATGTACCTGCAGCTCCTACATCTTCTGCACCTTCCAGCTCCACATCAGTTTCTCTTGACCAGATCATGCTCATGCTTCAACAAATGCACACCTCTCAGCAAAATTTCCAGCAGGACGTCACTCAGCGACTTGATCAGATCGAGGACACTCAAGCTACCATGTATGATGAAATCCAAGATGTTCGTATGCAGCACGAGGATTTCATGGACCAGTACTACAAGACGTTTCCTCGGCGCTGATTGTGATTGTCGTGTGGGATGCGCCTTTATCTTGCTATGCTTATGGCCTTGGTGTTTTATCCTTTGCTGTGTTCTGTCGGCTTTAGTGTTTCGTTGTCTGAACTTTCTTAGATCTCTGCACTGATGTGATATGTTTTGGATCTTTTATGACTATGTCTATGCCTATGTTAATGACATTGCTAATTATGCTTTCTAGTGGTTTTATGTTAATGACTATGTCTTGTTCTGACATTCATTGTGCGTTCATGACATTGGGTTGATCTTGGTTTCTCTTTCTTTCATTCCCAATGCTATTGCTTCTTCTGCTTATCATTGGTATACCCTTATTACTTTAAATTGACTTATCCCACTAACCATTTCCCCGTGCTATTTGTTCTGTTTATTCATTTGCTATGACAAAAAGGGGGAGAATTAATGTGGTAAACTTATATTAAATTGAGGGGGAGTAATGTTTTCAACAAAAAGTTAAATTGAGGGGGAGTAATGTTTTTCAACAAAAAGTTAAATTGAGGGGGAGCAAATATTGAGGGGGAGTAATGTATTTCAAATAATCAAGTAACCTCAATTTTCAAACACATAAGTAAATTTACCTTAAGTTTTGTCATATCAAAAAGGGGGAGATTGTTAGCTTTAAATTGACAAGTATTTTGAAAATGACAAAACTCAAGCAAGCTTAGAAATGATTTTTATACAAGTAAATTTGCTTTGAATGAACTCAATGATTGAAACTATTTTAACAAAGTCTTGGATTGAGATTTCAATTGAAAAAGTCAGTAAATACTCTTAGAAAAGTGTTAGAAGATTTTGAACTGACTTAAAATCACAAAAGCTATAAACTTTGCAGCAAGTTAAGTGCAGGAGGGCCTACTGGACAAAAGGGATCGATCCCTACTGTAGCAGGATCGATCCCAAATTGGCAGAATGCCATTGAACCATCGAGGAGAAAGTTGAATAGCATTCTGGAGAAAATGGATCGATCCCTACTGTAGCAAGATCGATCCCTTTGCACGAGACCTGACAGTAACGGCTAGTTTTTGAGGGTTTCAACGGGAGGATTTACATTAAATGCTTCACCAACTGTTCTATCCGTTTGGTGGGTTATAAATAGAGGCATTATGAAGTTTGAAGGTAGAACAAGCATTCCAAAAGTATTCAAGCTTCAAGAGAGAAACTGAAATCTGAAAATCTTATTGTAACTCCATTTTGTGAGATTGTTTTCTGTGTTCTTCACCCATTCACTGAAAAATCAGATATTCAAAGGGGTGAGCTATCCTTGTAAGGTCTGATATTGTAGAGTGTGGGAATACTACAAGGGTAGAGGATTAGAAGGAGATTTCTAAAGTCTCAAGAGAAATTGTAAGAGGTCTTGTCACACCTTCAAGTGGTTTGTAAGCATTCTCAAGGAAGAGGTGAATCAAAACCTTGACAAGGAGTTCAAGGAGAGAGGACGTAGGCAAGAGATTGGCCGAACCTCTATAAAACTTGTGTTTGCTTCTCTTTCCCTTACTCTTATTTACTGCATTTATTTCATTATTGTTTATTTGACTTTGATTGTGCATTAAGAGTTAGGAAAATTAGAAATAACTAGAAAAACCGATTCACCCCCCCTCTCGGTAGAGCCAACAATAACTTATGCGTAGATTAGGCCTCAAATTAGCCATTATCCATTCTACTAATTCACTTTCACATGGCTCACTACCAAGCTTTGGAACATTGATAGTATCCCAAAGGTTTCTAATGTGTACACAGTCCATAAGGCAATGAGATAAGGTTTCTTCCTCCCTACCACATCTGGGGCAGGTGATGTCAGTTAAGATTCCTCTTAATGCTAGAACTCTTTTCGTTGCCAGCTTTTTGTGGTAGCAGAGCCATAGGAAATACTGAATTTTTGGCAGCACTGGTGTTGTCCAGATGAGTTTCCAGCTGAGATTAGAAACCGCCTCCTGATTTTTAATTAGATTATAGGCAGAGCTTAAGGAAAAATCCCCTGAGGGAGTAGCTCCCCAAACAATAGAATCTTGATCCGCACCTTCCCATTGTAGAGGTATAGCTCGTATTTTGTCTTTAATGTTCTTAGGAATAAGGGCTTCAACACGATCAAGTCGTTATCCTTCCCTACTATTATATAATGAACTCACCACCATATTTCTTTGTTGTGGTGTCCAAGGTCCAAAAACAATTTTATTTAAGGGTCCCAAGACTGTCCAATTATCTTCCCAAAATAAAGCTTGATTTCAAGACTTAGTCACCCATTTAATTCCTTTCTCCAGGAAAATTGACGTTTTCCTCATGCCCGACCAAACTGGGGAACAAGCTCTCCTAACAAAGGTTCCATTTCTGGAATACTTTGATTTTACAACTTTAACCCACAAATTATTTGGCTCAGTTATGAGTCTCCAACTCAGTTTAACCATGTTTGCATCATTGAGACAAATCATGTCTTTAACTCCCAGACAAATCATCTTCTTTAGTCTTAGTGACAGTGTTCCAATTCACCATGTGCATTTTCTTGTGCTCATTGGACGATCCCCAGATGAAGTTCCTTGTGATCTTGTTTAGTTCTTTGCAAATTCCTTTCGGTATGTTGCTTCCTTGCATATATTATAAAGGAATACTGCTAATAACTGAATTCGCAAGGGTGGTCCTCCCAGCAAAAGACATAATATGTGTCTTCCATCCTACCAGCTTGTTTTAAACTTTTCAATTAAGAATCTGTAGCTAGAGGCTTGTCGTCCTTTGAAAACTGGGAAATTTAAGTATCTTCCAGGTTCTTTTGAGAAAGGAATTTGCATGATATCACTAAGATGTCTCTTCATACTTTCCTTAACATTTCTTGAGAAAAATAGAGAGGATTTTTCTTTGTTAATTTTTTTGCTAGACTTGAGATAGAAATCCTCTAGGACGCTCACCATGGAGTTACAAGTATCAACTGAAGCTTTCCCAAGAAGGATTAGGTCGTCAGCATAGAAAAGATGCGAAAACTTGGGACCATTTCTAGTGAGTTGAACTTGTTCCCAGCATTTATCTTCACAGGCTTCAAAGATTTTCAGATTTAAGAACTCCATGCAGAGGATGAACAAATATGGTGAGAGTGGATCTCCTTGATGCAATCCTCTAGAAGGCAAGAACACACTGCTTTGCTCTCCGTTAAAAAGCACAGACATACTCGAGGAGGAAATGCAAGACATGATTAACTTAATCCAAAAATCAGGGAATTGGAAGAATGTGAGAGTTTCCCTAATAAAGCTTCATTCCATCGAATCATATGCCTTGGCAAGATCTATTTTTGTCATCAACTAACCTTTCTTACCATTCTTCTTCTTGAATGAATGAATTATTTCTTGAGCAATGACAGCGTTGTCCTGTGCTTTTCTGCTCGCAATAAAACTAGTCTATAAGGGGTGGATCATTCTAGAGAGTATATGTCTGATTCTATTGACCAATACTTTCGTAACTATCTTGTAGATTGTGTTACAAAGTCCAATAGGGCGGAAGTTGTTGAGAGATTCTGGTTTTTGGGTCTTTAGAATGAAACACAGGAAGCATTTATTAATTTTCGGGGGAATTTGACTCGAGATGAAGATATTTCTGACTAAATCCACGACAGAAGGGCCAATGATATCCTAACATCTCTGGAAGAAAATCGGATGGAGACCATCAAGTCCTGGTGCTTTATATGGTTTCATCGATTGTACTGCCTTAGGGACTTCAGGGAATGAAATTTCTGAATTAAGCTTTTGAATTTCTTCTACAGATAAGAAATTACCAAACTTGCATTGGAGCGTTAGATTAAGGTTGCTAGCCTCTTTCTCTAAGTAAAAAGGTTAGAGAAATGGTTCAAAACCCCAGCCTGAATTTCTACCACGTCTGACATCCAATTGCCCATTACATCTTTCAATGTGGTAATTTTATTGTGTCTCCTATGTTTGATTGTGCTAAAATGATAGAAACGTGTGTTCCTATCTCCATCTGCAATCCAATCAACGAGTGATTTAATGGCCTAAAACTCTTCCTTAAGTTTTAGAATATGCTAATAATCAGATTCCAGTTTTGCTGCAAGATTGAGAAGCCAATCATCATGTCCTGAAGATAGTGCCCTTTGAATACCTTCCAATCTTGCACAAATCCTGCATTTTTTGTGGAAAATATTGCCAAGAGTGAACTTGTTCCAGTGAGTAATGTTCTCTTGAAACTTTGGAATGGCATGTAAGATGGAATTATTAGTTTGGAACCAGGAGTATCTGACTATATTCTTGAAATCCAAAATGGGTGAGCCACATTGGTTCGAATTTAAAAGGTCTTGTTCCTAATAGTGGCAAGCGTGGAGAAGTATCGATGAGAATTGGGTTATGGTCGGAGTAAACAATTGCTGGCCAGAGAACCCTAATTCCATCATGCCACAATCGTCCATACATTGTCAAAATTGGTGAGCTCTACTTTGTATGATCGGCCTTCCTCCGAATTTGTTCGCTTCTTCCAAAAGTTCATTGAAGTCTTCCATCATTGCCCACGGCATGGAGTGGGATTTAGCAAATTCGGACAGCTCTTTCCAAAGAGCTCTTCTTGTAGTGTAAATAGGTTTTGCATATATAATAGAAATTATGCAAGGACATTCAGACATATGAGAAGAAGGGGTAGAATTTACCTGAATTTTTGCGTGGATCACTTGGTTGGTAAATTGAAGGATGTTCACAGTAACTTCAGCACTCTGCCATAGGATCCATATACCTCCAGAGAAGCTGTCAGCATCAACCCTAAAGTTTCTGTCAAAGCCAAGTGAATTTGAAATCTGTTCAACTCTATCTCCTGACACCTTTGTCTCAATGATGATGGCATTGCTCGGACTATTAATCCTTGTGAGATCCATGAATGCTCTTTTGAAGTTTGGGTTGGCAGCCCCTCTAGCATTCCAAAATAGACCTCTCATTGGGAATGTGTCATCAATTGGTGGATTCAATAACCATTCCGCAAGATCCGGCATAAACATGATCTCCCCAGATCGTTTCCTGCAAATTATGTTCGACATGTGGTGATATTGAGGAATCATCAGCAAAAGATACCCGAGATTGTTCTCCTGTTCTGAACCTTTCGCCCTGATCACTAGGGTTAATGGATTGTTCATCGGGTGCATCTTCCATAGCACAGCTTCTCTCATGTTCTCTTGGAGTTTCGTGATCCTGACTGTGTCTATGCTTACCTGATTTAGTGTTATTTCTACGCGAGGTGGGAGATTTACCACTTACTCCGGTACATAACAGTGCCTCTGATCTTTCGTTAAGTGGAGATAAGGTTGTGGATCTCCCATATCGATGGAGACTAAAAGGTTGTTCCAAGCTCTCATTATCTTTTCTAAGTTCCATTTTGGATCCATTGGTTGTTTCCTGAGTAACATCTCTAGAGCCTTCTTCACGTTGATCGTCCTTCCTTCCAAATACAGGTACATTATTTCAAGATTTTGCCACGATTCTTGAGACTCCTCTATTGTTTTTCGTTTTGGGATTGCTTCTGTTTTGTTCTTGTTTATTCTCAATGTTAACTTTCAGCGTTTCTTTGTTAGAACTCTCCCCTTTAAACATAAAGATTTGTTTCTGCTTACATGGTTCCATTTGAACTGAGTTAAAATCCGAAATGGGACTTTGGTTAGGGAGGGTTGTGTCAGTGCTTTTATCTTATGCAACTTTTCTAGGTGAAAAGACTTTGCTTCGTTGTTGCCAGTCTTTAGAGTTTATTTTCCCTCTACTGTCTTTTCCCAAAGTATGCCGTTGCTTTTCCATGTTCTGACTTTTTGACGCTTTCAACTTACCCTTGTCCTTTTGGTAATGGGTTGAGTCTTTTCCCGGTTCTTCCTCACCCGATTTTCTTGTTCTTGGATGTTTCATTTTCTTTTTTGTAACCACCATCCAAGGGTCGTATTCTCCTTCCTCGACTTCTTTATTAGTTTCCTCGTTATTGTCAGACCTTACAGCAGGTTTATCTCTATTATTTGACAAGCTTTCCTCCACTGGATTAAACCCTTGAGGACATTTTTCTTTTCTATGTCCAATCTTTCCACATTGGAAACAAAGATTGACTCCCTTGTAGAGAATGGGCTGAACAAGATTGCCAATTCTGATCCAGGAATCAATGGTTTATCAAGATCGACTTGCACACATATCCTTGCAAATCTTCCTCTAGAGTTCATCTCAGTGAAGGCATCAATCTTCAATAAAGTTCCCAATTGACTTCCCACCCTCTGTAAATGCTTCAATCAAACAATTCAATGGGAAGTCCAGGTATTCTCACCCACACGGCTGTGGTGGAAAAGGAGTTCAACTTTTTTGCAATGAATCCTGGTTCTCATAACCTCATGGTGAGGTAATATTGCCCTACAAACCAAAGGCTGCTGTATATCACCTTTTGGAAATCATCGACATTTTGGAATTTGAATAGGAAATAATCCTCCCCCAAATCAATGCAATCCATCCTACCGCATGGTTTCCATAGTGCATTGACTTTAGGGAATAAGAAGTTATAACCCGTGGTTTTCCCAAATGATTTAACAATAATTGCTGTTCTCCACGGATTCTTGATTTTGTTTTTTTCTTCCCTCGATACGAGGATGGTAGGAATATCATCCATATCGTCTGGTTCTTCATCTGATGCTTCATCCAAGAATGTCGGTTTGCTCATGAAAGATCCGGACGTTAACTCTTTAGCGTTCATCAAAAAGTCTTTGTACGATAATGGTTGATTTTAGGAGTCTTGCATTTGGCATTCGTTCGTTTTGAAGTCTCCACTTTTGGTGCGTTTCACGTTTCTTGCTTTCAAGTCTTCTTTTTCAGAATACGACCAAAAGTTTGACAGAGAGTTCTCCATAACTTAGAAGTAAGAAAAGTTGTTTGCTCAAATATACCACTTTATCACAATATATAAAAATGTCTTAGATAATTGGTTGTCGTGGGGTTGTTGAGCCTGTGCCTTATTCTTGCAACTGAAAAAAGTAGCCTTTCTTTGCTAATATCTTTGATAGAATCAAATTTTTGGTATTTTTGTTCTCAAATTTAAAGACTTTTGGTGGGTTTTGATTGTTTTGTGGGGGAAAACAAGAGTTTTTAGAAGATGGGTTCCTATGAAATGCTTGCTAGAAGGATTGTGGAGACTGAAATGCCAATCATGGTTCATGTATTCATTTAATTTTCAAATCTAGGTTTCCTTTGTCTTCCCAATAAATTTGTTTATAGCTTCAATCCATGTACTTTTCATGTTATATTTTCTGTGTATGTGGTGAAGTGTTTTGGAAGAAAGTGTTTGTTGGTTTTAGATGACGTTGACGGTGGTTGGTGTTGTTGTCGATACAAGAATTGATCCGAAGAGCTAGAAGTGCTATGTCACTTGCTCAAAATTTCCTTTTTTCCTGAATCCTATGTCTTTTGTGTCTTTTTTTTGAAAGAATCCTCTTTAAATCAATGTTAAATTATTAATGCATTTAACAATTTGTGTTGTTTTCGTTTTAGGGATGGTGTTGGTACTTGAGAAATGAGAAATGAAATGTTTTTTTTCTCTGGTCTCTACGTTCTATGTGTCTTTAAATAACAAGGAACAAGATATTGGAAAATGAGAACTGTTTCTTTAACCTTTATGCATTGGTGTATTTGGCTGCAAGTTTTAATAAATTGGGTTTTTTTTCTTTTATTTTTTTTATATTTATTCATAGTCTTTTGAAATTTTGGTTTGTGAAAATTAGACATAATGGCAGAAGTGCAATTGGAATGCCTGGCAAAATAAATGACTTTATAGTAATAGAACAAAATCTTGTTTCCACCCAACCAAGATTGAAATTCATACTTATCATTTCAGTTTTTGCCGAAAGGGCCATGATTGCATTTGAAAATCTACATTTTTTAGATTCACTACTTGTCCATTTAGACAATTGTGCTAGTTCTTAAAAGATTGCATTTGTTATTGAATCGGCTTATGCATCGTTGCATTAGGTTGAGGTTGAGTTGTTTGGGAAAGTCTTTCTGCTGATTATGCTACCTTTCTAACATTTTTCATTAAAATAATTACAAGGAATAGTATACTGGCAACCACCCAAACAGGTATTGGATAAGGTCAAAAAACTTGTTAACGAGCCTTCAATTAGTCGTTATGGTGCTGATGAAGGTCTTCCTGAACTTAGAGAAGCATTGATAAGAAAGGCATACAGTAGAGCTTGTCAAACTTTCTAATTGATTATCAACATTGTGGTTCTTTTGATTGATATCTAATAATGTGAAAAAATTGCAAGGCACTAAAGACTAAGATTCTTTCTGCTATGGTATTTATCATTTATGATTATGGTGAAGTGTGTCTTGTGCACTAACACTTGGGCCTCTTGCCAGACTTTGGCTAAGCTTATGGGAGCTGTAAATTTAGTTGGTTAGGTTGGGCTTGATTGCTAAACAAAGCTTAATTTTGCTAGTTCAACTAGCCTATGGGCAACCCAAGCTTGAGATTTCTGGTCTTATTTTCATAGTTTTTTTCCCTATAAGATGAATAATCAAATATAGGACTATTTGTTACTATATGTAGTATATATATCAAGTTTTCTTACCCTTTAAATGATTATCATTATTGAAATGATTTTACTTATGAGGATAGTGAAGTTTACAATTAGACTTATATTGCAAGAAAGTACGGGAAATAAATTAGACAAAATCAATGCTTCGAAAAAAGAAAGACATATCTCAAATATGATTTTCATTGTTTTTGCATGTTTATGATAGGTACTTGTTAAACTATGCTTGGAATAGGATGGATTGGCCTAGAAAACAAGCCACAGTAATGATGACTTTTCATACTTGTTGCATCTTTCTGCATGTATGTGTTTGAAGTTTTAACTTTACCCTCAATTTCCCTCTAAAGTTTAAAGCTTCAGCATGAGCTTCCCTATGGCTTTGTCTTGTTAGATTATGTTTAGTCTTGATTGACTTGCCCAAGTCATATCTCTAAAATCTGTGTACCATTTATAATTTGAATTCTGGAGTTGTTAGTTTGACTCTTTTTCTTGACTTGTTATTCTGCTCGAAGTTATCAAGCATTGGTCCACTTACTTGAGTTGGCTTTAACTGTCCTTGATATTGTCATCATCGGTTCTGTTTTGCACTACTATCCTTTTCTACTACACTCGTATTTCTCAGATGATGTTGCTCTGGCTCCTTAGAAATGCTAATGTAGTCACTATCATCTTATACACTGATTTATTATATTTTTAACAACCTATGACATTGATGTGATATAGAAATTGATACTCTAGACCCTAGGTTCATGTAACTAGAAATTAGTAAAAATATGCTACAAAAAGATCCTATTTATTTCTGTGCAGTTGCATTAAGAGAATAACTTGCATAAGTCACCAGTGATGGTTACTACAGGAGTAAATCAAGTAACCTTAGTGCCTTTTAGGATTTTGTTGTTTGTTCTTATTGAATGTATATAGACACTTTGCAAATAAATAAGTAGTTCATGCATAAATATTTCATTGTCTTGCTTCATCATGAGATTACTAGTAGAAGCAGCTAGATGATTCACTTGCTGCTTAATTCTGCAAATATACCCATTCCTGTGGGTTTTGTGGTTTTCTAGATTTATGTGCTTAATTTTTCACATAAATACATGCTTCTTCTTCTTCTTCTTCTTCTTCTTCTTTTACCTGTTAAAGTTGTAGGCCAATGCTACAACATGGCATCTTCTGAGCCATGTTGGAAGGCCATGTTCAAGATCATATTGGATGTGATGAACAATAGATAAGAAGTTTGAGGAAAATGAATGTAGCTTGGTTTGTTATTTAACTTGCTACATCCTGTTTTTGAGTAAGTTACAACTTTTAAGAAATTTTGGACAAGCTACTCATTATTAAGAGATTCTGTAATAAAAAGCTAATTATGGTTATATGCCTAGTAAATTCTATGAGAGCTT
Source organism: Heritiera fomes (assembly GCA_032173925.1). Classification (NCBI taxonomy): domain Eukaryota; kingdom Viridiplantae; phylum Streptophyta; class Magnoliopsida; order Malvales; family Malvaceae; genus Heritiera; species Heritiera fomes. Next base: position 14,892,549 of record JAPDPM010000015.1, read on the forward strand.
TTGTGTCATGACCTGAAAGTCGTTATAGTACCCTTTTCAATGTATGGATGGGCAGAATTTAAGGCTAATTTTTCACTTTTTTCTATACTTATTTTGTCGAAGTGTAGTATAGTGAAATTTATTTAGAGATGTTAACTCCCTTCCTTATTTTTATTATTTTGCCCAGACTAAGAACCTATACAAAACTCATAATCTATGTACAGGTAGTAATTCCCACAATAACAGTTGATTTGTAATCTTTACATTATCATCTCTTGATTCAACTTATCACTTTCATTTATTATATCTAGGGTTTTCACAATATCAGTTTATCTCAAACTCATGCATTTCATCCCTAGTTTCAGACCCTTTTGCTTTACTACTTATTTCATGCCATCATTTCCACATACTCATATTCATGCAAGCATTTGTAATTCCATCAATTAAGCATTAACGTAATCTAAGTACTAATCACTATATTAGGTTAGATGTCATTCTACAGTATTAAATCAAAAGTAGCCTTAAATCAATAATAAGTACAAAAGAATAGTGTATACCCAAAGTACTCAAAATAGTCTCCTTAGAGAGTTGGGACTATATTTCAAGCTCAAAGCTATTTTGATAGCTCCAAAATACTCCCTGAACTCTGTGCTCAATTTAAAATAGGCAAAAACAACGTTTAATGAGTGAAAGCTCAATAAGTCATTTATATAAGTGCAGAATTAGACTTATACTATTCCAATGCACCATATGAAAACTATAAATATAGTTTCTCGTAACATATATCAAATCACTCTCATGTTGTATTTTATCCATACTAATACTACATTCTAATCATCATTCCTTATACTTTATTTAAGAATCATGACCTAGTGGACTCTAGGTGTGCCGGGTTTTGGGAACAAATGGAAGAGTAATTTGAAGTATATCATTAACCCTGTCCTTAGCACCTGTCTATTCCAAGACATCCTAACACGATAGTTTAAACATTTTTTGATTCCAATACTCTAGTATCTCAACATGTCATGTAATAGAGCAAGATTTAACGTCATGTCGTGGTTTAGTGAGTAAACACATGCAAGTTCAGTTGTATGAAGCATTTACAATACAAAATTATGCTATGCATATATACTAATGTATGTAACACTTATGCAGTTTTGAAATCATATCACACGTACTTTAAAAAACGTGTTTAAAGCATACAGTCTCAAAACATGTCATCTTTACTATCAGAACTAAGTACACATACAATTCTCAAATTAGTTTCATGTGTCATGTAAGCACCATATCATGTTCACGTGCATTATAAGTCTAGGTAAGGTTCTTATGTCCTATAAAACTGTCATGTCTAGACATCACTCAACATTTGGCAAAAGATTAGGCATAGATTGCAATCGTCATTAGTATATCAATATATTCTATTTGTCAATAGACTAGGTCTCTTCCAAGGCTCAACAATATACCAGGTCTCCTACAGGGCACAATACATATTAATACAAGGTATACTCCATTTGTTAATAGACTAGGTCTCCTATAGGGCTCAATAGCAAACTAGGTCTGCTGTAAGACTCAAAACATTTTAGTACAATATATTTTTGTATATCAACAAACTAGGTCTCCTGCAAGGCATAATAACACATTAGGTCTCCTGCCTGCAGGGCTTAGATTTTACACTGGTTCTCCTACGAGGCTTAAATATATATGCTAGGTCTCTTGTATGCCCATAGGCTTCTTCATTGTTCCCATTAAGTAGTCGAGAAGTGGGTTATATACACGACCATTATCAGACAAGTTCTTATAATCATGTATGTGTATATATATACACACATCTACATAAGTATTTTACGCCACATGGGTAAGCATATAGGGTGTGGTGCCTGCTATCTCTAACAGTCTTTACTTTCATAATCAAACACACATATGAATTGAAAACATAAAGATCATATCTTGCTTTCCCTTTTAAAATCATTTATGCACATGCATTATGCAATGTACCCTTTCATTTCAAAACTGTTTCAATGAGTTCAAGGTTTTATTCTTTTAAAGGTTCTAAAACTTGCATATTGAAACCCACACATAGTTTCCAAAACACTTACAGTTTAAGAAACATATCCTCTTAGTTGATGCATAAACATAGGTTAAAAGGCAAAATCATGTAATGGTTATGCGATATGTCAATGTGACTATCCTACTGTTATTCCAAGCAACTTCTAAGTATGGCATCAACTTAATGCCAAATACTACTATAATCTAACAATTAGAATCAAATCAATCACATAATACATTATTTTATTTCATTACATGTGTCACATGGGTTGCTATGCCCTTATTGAATGGTAAGATCACATAAGGTATATCCTATTAAAAATATGATTATAATTAATCCATACATTCCACAATCATCAATCTCAATTCTCTTGTTCATAAATCCTCAGGATCTCCAAGTATACATCCATAATTCAATATCATTTCACAATATTGTCAGACTATTTTAATCACTTTTACATTTCAATATTGATACTAAGCTCCAAACAAAAATCCGTCATTATAATGACGTAGTTTTAAATATTCACAAGTACCACAATTATGTGCCCTTTAAACATGCATTATCCTCCAACATATTTATATAATTATATTTCATAAGATATTTGTGAGGACTACCGTACCCACTATGTGGGCCAGGGACCACCCCTAGTAGGCAGCCTCACTTGCACATACTATCCGCTTTAAGTAACCATAGGCCCCTCACGGTTTTATTTCACGTCCGAAGGCTCGAACCCTCATCTATTGTGAGATGCCAAGCTTCTTAACCAATTGTCCTATACATAATTGTTTAAGAGGCTTGACATCTTATGGTAGATGAGGGTTCAAGCTTTCGGAGCCTACGAACTCGAAAGAAAATTGTGATGGGCCTGTGGGTACCCAAAGCAGACAATACATAAGGCTATCTATTAAGGGTGGATCCTTAGCCCACACAGTGAGTACGGCAGTCCTCACGTTCAGAACTTGAAAAATCTCTTGATACAACAAAAAAAAATCAGTTGAGAAACCCTTACTCGATTTAGCCTTAATTAGACTTCTAGTCATCTACTACAGCCAAGTTCTAGCCTTGTTCAATGTCCCTAAAGACATGTCTAAGTCTAACCTAAATCCTCCATCTTAGCACAGCTTCAGCCTCCATCTTCAACCCAAAAGTGCCTGAAATACCTTCAGGAATTGGCCCCTTCAAGCTTTTTTTTTAATTGCTACTGCCTCAAAGCAGCAACAGCCTCTTAACTCTTCTCTTCTTCGATTCAATAACTTCCCATATTTGGCAACACTCTCCTTGGCTTCAGCCTGCAAAATGCCACCAATCACAGCTCCAAAACAGTCCTTTAGCACCGATTCTCTGCTCCTCACGTCTGTTCCACTCTTTTCTGCCCTCTTGTGCCGGCTCGCTCCCTCTTTCTCTATTTCCTTCTTTCTATCCTATTTTTCTTCTTTCTTCTTTGTTTCATTCTTTCTCTCTTGGGTTCTCACTCTCTAGACCAGTCCCTTTTCCAATTCTTTTCTTTCTTTTCGATTTAGTTTTGGTGGAAAATATCCCACCAAACCATTATTATTATATTTTGTTTTTAGATGTATATTTTATTTAGTTAATATATATACATTTTATATCTCTAGTTATTATATATATATATATATATATAATTCTTTCATTTATTTAATTTATATATTCCTTTAAGTAATTTAATTCGTATATACACGTATATATGTAATCCATGTGTTTACTTACTATATGTATTTATACATTTTTTCTTTATTTAATTACTATATATATGATAGATATATATATTAATTTCATTTGCTTCTCAATCATTTATTCACCAAGTATAGTTGTCAAGTACACAAAATTAAAATCCTTTAATTTCATTATATATGGTTTAAGGATTAAATTCTTAAATCCTCTTAATGATAAAGTTCCCACACTTAAATCCTTAGTTTCATTCTCTTTTTGACCTCTACACTCTACCATTCAAATAAACTAAATTTATAAAATTCTTATAATGTTCTACTCAATTCATCACTTCATAATTATCAAAATTCCAAAATACATTTCAACACTTAATTTATTTCAATCATACTTTAGTTACATATTCGAAACAAGGAATTTGGCTTTTATCACATTTTGATCTAAATAATTTAAACTCATATGCATGATCTACCTGCCAAGTCCATACATATGCAGTTTTAATATAATACTCATCTAACCTTTTGCATTGCATAGTAGATGATAATTTTATTCTATTATTGGTTTAAAATGTAAAACTTGGTCAAATGTATCAATTTTTTCAATGTTTGTTTCAAGAATGCTCAAACTACTTTTACTTGTCTTTATAACAAGCGTTTGTGAATCTTGTTCTCACATTGTGTGATGCAGGTGATTCCGTAATCATGTTTGCTCCATACTATTTCAATGCTTACATGTCCTTCCAAATAACAGGTGTCACTAAGATACTAGTGGGTCCTAGTAATCCAAAGACTCTTTATCCAGATGTAGGTGCAATTCATGATAAGATATTCATGAAATAGCCTTTCAATTGTTTATTAGAGCTTTTGCATGCATTTTATGAGTGGTGTAAGTTCTTTTAATAATGTTCTCTAGATTATTGGTAAAGACATTTTGATTTGTTTGCTTGTTGCTTAGCACTTACTTTTGTTGGATTTCATTTGTTTGGAGAAATGAGGACTCAACTTAGAGCTTATTTGTAGTTAAATAACTGGTTCATTTTTGTTGAAGAGCTTATGTGACCTTTACGATTAACTAATACAAGGCAATAGATTTACAGGTCTAGCAAAGCACATGATATATTATTATTGGACTAGGATTATCATGTGTATTGGTTCAGATGATTTATCAGTATTGTCTTTGTTTTCAGATTGTTTAGAAAGGATATTGCTGGAAACTAAGCCTGTTCCAAAGCTTGTCACCGTTGTTAATCTTGGCAACCTATCTGGGACCTACATTCTGCAACCACTACTTAAGGTATCTCTTGCTTTACATGTGTGTATGCGTGCATGTGTCCATGTAATTGGGTTGCAAGTATCCACACATATCCGCATATATGTATCTAAGGGTGTAGTTAAGTAGGTTTACTTCTACTAGATTATGCTTTTTGGTATAATTGGTTCAATACCTTGTTTTATTTCTTAACTAGGTTCTTTTTCTTTTTCTTAAATAGAGGATATTAGACCTATGTAAAAATGCTGGATGCTGGCTAGTTGTAGATAATACATGTGAGTAAGTCTCTTCTGTTATTGTTATAGATGCATTTTCTATGATAGATCGTTGTTTTCTTTCAAGAAAGCCAATAATTGGACTATAGCATACTTTGAGGCTCCAAGGATGTAGGTTTTCTATGATAAATGAACTATTCCCCTTATGGTTGTACATTTAAATGACATTTAAAATGTAAATTCTAGAAGTAGCATAACTTTAAGATATTGTGTCGTACATTATAAATTAAGTAAACTTTCTTTAAACTCTGCTTTTTAAAGCTAGAATAATGTCACTTAGCTTAAATACCTTTTAAATGAAGTATGCCAACAATCTTATCTTGGGGGCCATACCCTTCATATTTCTCCTTTCCCATGGATTACGATTTGAGCATTAGTTTGTGTAAGATGGATGTTTAGATGGCAAGGGATTAATTAACATTAGGAGAATGGGAAATCGATGACCAAATCCTTGTGGCGTAGTTGATGGTTCACCATGGATACAGGATGAAGTTACAATCTAAGTATTCTTTAATTTCTTCAAATTTAACTAAGCAATGCTTTTAGATTATTTCTCTGAGTGTGTAGTGTGGAAATTTGTAATACTATACTGTTTATGACAACCCATATGCAGGGCCTAAAACACTCTTGCCTCAAAGGCAATCAAATAGTCAACATCTTTGCTTTCTCAAAAGCCTAAGGGATAATGGGATTGGGTGTTGGATATGTAAGTAACAAAAATGTGAGACACTACTTTTTCTTAGCAAAATAAATGGAACAATCCAAATGTACAGTATATCACACATTTTACATATAAATTTATGGTTGGGCCGTCTGTGATACCTTTAGCACTTGAACAGTAATAGTGATAAACAGTAAACTTTAATTAATTTATAAAATCGGAATATGTAAATTAACATTATTCCTTACACTTTACTTCCCCTGTTCCTACTTTACAATCTAAGTAGTACTGTACAATAAATCTGAGTATGTAAAAGAAAATACAAATACCTCCAGGATCGACACAATGCAGTCTCCGGTAACCCAAAACGCAATCGATAACCATGGGATGGTATACTTCTTAACCAATTATAGTATCTTATGGAGTGGAAAATAAAGGGGTAAACGAAACGTGCTCAATAAAAGAATTGTATACAAGACTGATATAACGAAATCTATATGTTCGAAAACATTTAGTATCCTAATAGTTCACTAGGCACAATAATAGGATGGATACTATAGTCGACCAGGCAACCGGATGGAGCATGAAAGGTATTTTGAAATACCTATCTTTTTTCATGAAACCCAAAGCGACTATAGGGAGTAGTTGATAAATTATTGATATAAAATAATTCAATAAAATTATCAATGAATAATTGGTAATAAAACCATTTAATAAAATATTTCAGTCAACACTTAAACACATAACGGTAACAGTAGTAGAGACAGTACAGTAAACATTTTAATTAAATAATAGTATCAGTATAAAAGTCAGTTCAGTGATAGTATGATATAATTGTTTAGTAAATAGTGTGGAAACAGTTTAGTACAGTAAACACTTAAATTTCACAACATAGTAACAGTTCAGTAAATATTTCAAAATCAGTAATAATTCCATAAACATTTTCAATTCTGTAAACAGTAATAATTCAGTAACAGTTTCAGTAAATAGTTAACAGTAAATCACAATTTAGTAAATAGTTTACAGTAAGTGGAGACCAGGCAACACCCTAGGTATATCATGCTATAATAATTCTCGAAAGAAAACAGTAATACGTGAATCTATGGCCATAGACTATAAGATGTCCTTAGTGAACATTGATCAAGTGACACTGGGATGCTGAAGATAGGATAAGTATGAACAGCATAGTAACAATACAGTAAACAGTGAGCATGATGTGGGGCCTAACAGTTTCAAAACATTTTATATATAATGGAAAATACCTTTAAGGAAATTTATTAAATATCATTTAAATTAATAAAATTCCAAAAAAGTATTTAATTTCACATTTAACAGTATAGTGAAAACAATCAATAAAATATTCATGCTTTAGTGAGCAATTTTATAAACGATCTAATTTACTGTAAAATATTTTAAAGAATGTATTGATAGTCTCTCTTTGATAAAATTCAATTATATGAATATTTAAATATTAAATTTTGGTAAAATACCAATTTATGGAAAATATTGGAAATAAATTCCAAAATTCACAATTTCACTCAATTTATGCCGATAAAATATTTCATGATATTTTAGAAAATTTTTAAGGAAATTTCGGCAGCATAACAACTACATATAACCTAACCTCTTGCATTTAAGATACAATTTACATACAAACCGAGAATCACAATTTTGCATGATTTCAAAGGCAATTGAATACCAAATAATTTCATAAAACTAAGTCCATAAAAATCATGCATTCGATATATCCTTACAACTTCTACACTCATCCTTACCTGTTTCGTGTTACCAAACTTTTTGACAGCATCATACGTAATCCACTTATCCCAGCTGCAAAACAATTTCACCAATAATTTTCATTAATTTTTCTCTAATTTTTGAGCCATTATTCACCACTAAATGCAGCCACATTGTACATTGCTTATACCTAATCAATATAATTTATACTGATAGTAAAACATAACTTCTCCGTTTTAACTCCAATTTCAGATCCAATTGCACCATTGATCTTCTCTTAATTTCTACATTATTTTGGCACCTTAAACTCATAAAATGCAGCATTCTAACCTGCCCAAAAAACCATGGCCGAAAGGTACTTTAATGGCTTTCCATGGTTTTTCTTCAAACTATGGTTACCTAGTAATTTATTTATGCTTATTAAGCTTTTTGGCACCATTTTCATGCAAAAACTACCATGGTTTCCCTATCCCCTTATGCAAACCAAAACCTCAAGGTCACCATTATGTTTGATTCAATTAGATTTAGGCAAAATAAAAACTAGATTCATGTTTAGCATGGTAGAAAACATAAGAATCTATCATTAAAATTCAAGAAACTAAAATGGGTGTGAAAGTGATACCTTGGCCGAACCCTTCATCCTTCCTTTTTTTCTTGTTTTGTTCCTTATTTGATGATCTATAGGTGTGGATGAAGAGAGGAGAGTGAGTAGAATATTTTTCTAGTTTGATCTTGGTGAGAAAATGTAGATTTAACTAGGTTTTTCTTAGTTTTCTTTTCTTTCTTCTTTTTCCTTCAAAAATGGCGTGGGAGCTTTTGGAGAAGAAGGTGAATAGTGGCTGGCAGCTTTGGGCTGAATTTTAAAGAGTCTTCTAGAAGGGTGTGAAATTACCAAAATGCCCCTAGTTATGTAACAATTTTGCCCTTAAGCTTTCGTAATCGTAAAACTATGTAATTGTACTCCAAAATTTCAGATTTCATCATCAAATAATCTTATTGAATGTATTTTAATGATTAGAAGTGGTTTTGTCGATGCATGGTACACCGTTTGCTTGAAATTACGAAATTACCCTAACGGACTGCCAACAAAATTTTTTTATTTAACCACTGATTTGATAAATCTAATGACGCTCTCTTAACCTCCTTTTCATGTAGAATATCATGGTATTTTTACTTCGTCCCAATTCATTTTAGTTTGGGAAAAATTTACGAAAATACCTTCGGGATGTAACCGTCATTTCCAATTTGTTTACCATACTTCTCAAAATAATATAAAATAATATAAATATATGATTTTAAACCTCAAAATCATCATATTATATTTATTACACCCACTGTACACTGTATTATCAATCTCGAGCCCATCTGAACACATTAAAATAAGTGGGGCCCATATTACATTTTCACTTATAATTTACATAATATACAAAATTTCATTTAATAAATAAATACATAACTCATGTATAGTACAGAAGAAACAGGTCTCACAATAAATGCATAAATCTTTGGTTATTAAATTGTGCATTTTGTAATATAATATGTGTTAGCTTTAAATTGACATATGTATTTTGAAATGACAAAAACTTAAGTAATATTAAGTGTTTGATTCTATAATGTAAATTTGCTTTACTAATCATATGATTTTCTCAAACCATTTTTAAGTGATCATATCAAAGTTTAAGACCATAATTTAATTGCATATTCTTATTCGTCTTAACATTTTACAAAATGTTTTTGAATCTCTTCATTAAGTAATTTTCTTAAGAACATATTGAACAAATCTTTAGAAAATTACTTAACAAGTTTTTTACACTAAGTCTTTAGTTGAGAAAGTCAAGAAAAACTCCTACAAAATTCTAAAATGTTTTAGGATGAATTAAAATCAAAGTCCATATCATTTCTAACCTAAATTAGCCTAAAAAAGTGTAGGAAAAGCATGAGGGTTCAATCTCCTATGTTGAGGGATCAATCCACGAATGGCAGAATGCTCCCAGAAAGCAAAAAGGAAGCATGAGATCGATCCCCTAAGGGAAGAGATCGATCCCCTATTGGCAGAATGCCTTGGAGGAGTGGAATGAAGCATAGGATCAATCCCCTATGGCATAGGATTGATCCCTTAACACGTGAAAAGCCTCCAACGACTAGTTTCTGTGAGATACAACGGTAACTTTCGTTTTTGGCTCCACCCAACATCAAGAATACATCAAAGGGACTATAAATAGAGGCTTGGAAGCACAAGAAAGAGGAGAGAGCAGCCAAGACACATTATTCTTCATTTTCTTCATCTTCTCCAAGCATTTCAAAGAGTTCAAGAGCTAGAATTCAATATCTTCTATTACTCTCAACATCTTTGTACTTTATAGCATAAATACTTTAGAGTTTCATTTCTAGAGCTAAATCTTTGTAATCACTTGCCTACATAGAGGCCTTCTTTGATTACACACTTTGTAAACCCACTCACACTTTGTAATAGGGAGGTTTCTCTTTAACCTTAGAAAAAGAGGGAGGTTTCTCTTTAGCCTTAGAAAAAAAGGGAGGTTTCTCTTGAGCCTAGAAAAATAGGGAGGTTACTCTTGTGCCTGTAAAAAGAGAGATAGTAATACAAATTCAAGTTACTGAATTTGGGAAAATCTTTGGGAGCGTCTCAAGGTAGAGGACTTAGGCAAGGTTGCCGAACCTCTATAAATCACTTGCGTACATTTCTCTTTCCCTTCTCTCTTTACTTATTTGCATTTATATTGTGCTTATTGTATTGAATTTGGATTGCATGCTTGCATAACCTAAAGAACTTAAAAAACATTAATATAGGCTAGTGAATTTAGAAGAACCAAAAAACGAACTTAAGGTTAGTTAAAAACCGATTCACCCCTCTCGATATTGTTATAGAGCCAACAACATGATTATAAAATTATTTGCATTTTTTCTTTCTCTTTCTTAGTTAAATTCAAATCTTTTTTTTTCTTGGTCGATAATATTCACACCAATTTTTAAAAACATTTACCCTTTTTTTGGTGATAATATATTTACAAATAGAACTAACTTACAATCATAATTGAGTATAACTTTCAGTATATATCACATAATTCATCCATGGAAAATTAATAAACAAACAAAACAAATCCAATATAAAGTTAGACTAATCCATATATAAAATTAGAAATGATTCTTCAATTTATGTACTATATTTATCAAATTTTATTTTATCTTGTCGTTGTACCTAACATATCAAATTCTATCATTTCTGCACTTAGTCTAAGCCTGTATGGACGTATGCAGATTGCATACCCCACAAAAGTGGAGGGTCTTGTGGCTCAACTTCTCAAAGTTCAAGACGGCATACCGATCTGCGCTTCCTAAATTCGCAGTGACTTGCCTTTCACTCTTTAGAAGTGGGACTTGAATGGGTTATCGAACGAGTGAAAGATCTTGTGAAGAATCCAGAAATAGTTGTAGAAGCACTTTCACCATTGGGAGAAGGTGCTGTACAAGGTGGAGAAGGCGCAATTTACTTGTGGGCAATGCTACCAGAGAAATATGCTAACAATGTAAAGGTTGTTCTTTGGCTTGCTAATAGGCACGGGGTGGTCGTGATTCAGGGAACTGCGTGTGAGTCCCTAGGGCATTTAAGGATTTCCTTTGGTGGGCTAATAGAGGATGACTGTAGAGCAGCTGCAAAGAAGCTGAAGATAGGATTAGAAGAATTGGTGAAAAGTGGAACGGTGCAGTAACTGTAATTTACATTTGAATAACATACAAAATTGGGTACATTCACCAAGAAGGTGTTGCTACTCACTCTGCCTAGGTAAGTTAATGCTCAGAAAGCTGATCAATATTTTCACTATTTTGGGGGGGGGGGGGTTGGCTAAGCATCTTTGCTGATGGTTCAGTTTCATATTTTTCATTCACAAATTGTCATTTCGTGGTTGCTTTTCACATGGATAGCGTTCACCAAATGATTTGTGTTTCTTTAATTCAAATGGATGAATGGGAAAACTTAAAAAGGTGTTGGGGCCTGGTGGAAGGTTCTCAAATCATGCAACTTTTCCTACTGAAAAATGTGGCTTCTTACTTTTAGTGGAGAGCAATTTTGTAACTCTCCAACCATTTGTATATGATTCAAATTTTGGAGTTGCTACTGTTGGAAAATTTTTACTATTTATCATTCTGGACTTGAATAAGATTAGTCTCAAATCGTAAAACGGATGGGATACTTGTGATTACACCAAAAAAGAGAATAATTTTATAACAATCAAGATTTGGTCTAACGGTTTTTACCTCTTTAGGAGGAAATATGTGCTAGGTTCAAATCTTCTTTTCCCTTGTACCTAAACCAAAAATCAAAGTAACTTTGTACCTTCGCACGAACCAAAAATCAAAGTAACTGAGATGTTTGAAATTTAACAAGACGTTTTTGATATGGGTTAGGTTAAAGATTACTGGGCTTTTCTATAAGTCAAGTTGAATACCATTGAGCCAAATGATAATCTAAGCCCAAGAGGAAAGAGGACTCAAAAGGCCCATAAATGATCCAATGGGTTATTATTTAAGCTGTGGGGCTTAAAGGTAATTACGCGCAAAATAACTCTAATAAATAGGTCACAGGTATCATTCTTAAACCCTAAGCTCTATTTGCCTACTGAAACCCTGCCAAAGCCTTGTCTGACTTAAGCATCGGAGTGCGCGCGCAGGGGAAAACCCCTGCGTCCCTCTGACTTTTCCTATTTCGCAGATTCGTTGGAGACAGACTAAAGTGAAGATCGAGGATCCGACATCAGCAATTAATTATTATTGTTTTGGGCCACAACAATTGGTGCCGTCTGTGGGAAACAAACAGAAAAGCCATAGAAAATGGTGAAACATGATCTGCGGAAGACAGAGTATGTAGGCTGCAGCAGGGTGCACAGTTTAAGCGACAGGCCTTGGGCGAGATAGGGTCTCCCACACGCGACAATCCTTTGGCGAGAGCAAAGACACGAGCACGTAATGTGCTAGCCAGAGTTTTTGGACAAGAGGTTAGCTCTCGCGCAAACAGGCCTTGGCGAGAGACCTCCTGCTGTTAGTTCGGGCGAGAGCTTCTCTCCTGTTAGCATTGGGCGAGAGATTGCACTGGGCGAAAGGCTAACTCACGTGCAGGCAGCCCTTGGCGAGAGACCTTCTCTTGTTAGTATTGGGTGAGAGCTTCTCTCCTGTTAGCATTGGGCGAGAGACCGCACTGGGCGAGAGGCTAACTCACGTGCAGGCAGCCCTTGGCGAGAGACCTTTTCTTGTTAGTACTGGGCGAGAGCTTCTCTCCTGTTAGCACTTGGCAAGAGACATCACTCTCTCGCCCCCTCGACAAACTTGGCGAAAGAAAGGCTTGGCGAGAGAAAGGCTCTCGCAGCCGACAGCATTGGGCGAGAGACAGCAGTTGGTGAGAGACATCACTGGGCGAAAGACTAGCTCTCGCCCCCGACAGACTTGGCGAGAGAAAGGCTCTCGCACCCGACAGCTTAGGCGAGAGAGGCTATCGCCCGCCACAGGCATTAAGCTAGAGTATGGCTTGCTACGTACTGAATCACGAAAAATCGAGAAAGCGTGGAGGTTTGAAATGCCGCTGTCTTTGACTTGATACTCAGGATACTTTAACATACGTAAGCAGGCGAGTTCGTCACGTGTGTATTGATGTTCTCGGACTTCGCAACTCAAGAACCCAACCTCTTCTGCGCGATTAGATGCCATGGACTTTGAAATATTCAAAGTCCACATAAATTGATCGCATACGCACCCATCGGTAGATTACCCATCGGTACGTAGTGAGTTGAACTAGCTCCAGCTAAGCTATCGTCACCATGAGTGAATAAGGTAGCGAAACTATCAGAGAGTCTTTCTGCTGTCAATTCTGATGTTTTTTCAGTGGCAGTCACAGAGCGAAATGGAGTTTCTCAAGTTGAACATCAAAATATAGCTGCTGGAGATCCTGTGATATCGATTGCATGCAGTAGAAGGCCTCACATGTTTAAGTATGACTTTGCTAACGGATGTTCTGGTGTGGATGACCGCAGTTTTGATGATGAACATAATATTATTACACAGAAAACCATAGATGCTGACAGTATAAATAATAGTTGCTCATCATCTAAGTCAAATTTGGAACTTGCATTAACTTCTATGAGAGGTGAGATGGATGAAAATGGTGAGTACTCCTCTTCTAGTGGAATAGTTGCTGAAGTTGTGAGGGAAGATCTACCTGAAAAAGATATGTGCCATTCTATACTTCGGAACCAGGGGAATGCTGAGGAAGTCGGCATTCTGTGCTCTGAGAGTCTCTGACCAACGGTCCCTTAGCCATTTGCAACGGTTAAATAACATGAAAAGTATGAAAACGTGGACAGGTTCCCTCATTTTGAAGGGCTAAAGAAATCTACCGAAAGAAAATCAAAATGCAATGCATATAACGAAAACAAAATACAAAGACAAGACGGAAAATTGAAAGAGGTAGCAGGAAAGAAGCAAACCACCTTGAGTGAACCTATCACCGAGCTTGGCATAAGAAGAGAGTTTGACATCAAGATTGCCTTCGATCTTTCGAGCTTCTCTCCTCAATGCCTCCCAACTCGACTTTTGTAGATCTAGAATTAGATCCGTCATTTGGATCTTCGTTGCTCAAATTCGGATCCCTCACACTTTAGTTTTCACTTGTTCGTTGGCGCTGAATTCTAATGTGGATCCAACAATGGAGACTAGTTCCGTAATTACATATCAGGAAGAAAGGATCACCCATTAGCATGTTGGAGGTTTTTCTATTTGGACCGTTGAACTTGAACCGGGATGTAGAGACAGGCTCGGGCCTAAGGATTGGAAAGGCTTGAACGCCGGTCCAAATTTCTCTTCACCTTACCACTTTGGAGAGTGGCGACAACAATTTTTTTTTGATTTTCGAAGCCCATTATCTTTATACAACAAGTTATAATTGAAGCCCAAGTTAAGGACCCACGTGAAACATTGAAGCTTGGAATTTGGTTCATCTGTTGAAGTAAGTACCACATGAAGTAACTTTAAAGCAAATATTTTGGACATCTAACGTTGACAAAATACGTCCATCGCGCGACAAGCCTTTGAGGAGATAGGGGCTCCCGCACGCGATAGGCCTTGGCCGATAGAAAGTCTCCCGTACACACGAACTACGGGAGAAAGGGCTCCCGCGCTTGGCATCCCCTTTGTCGAGAGTGGCATGTGCGACAGGTGCCTCAGTAAAACAACGCAAGCGTGCAAACAAAGCCTAACTAGAAATGCTTGTTTGGAGGTGACGAACAAAGAACTGTTACGTTGGGTCGCACAGGGGTGAAATATAGGCGAGTAGGACTATACGGTAGGACCCTTTGGTGAAAGATAACAACTTGCGCATGCAAGTGAGGTAGGGTGCCGCACGAAGAGCACACGTAGGCGTAAATGAGGCAAGCATGTTGCATCGCAGGCCTTTGATAAGAGATTGTGGCTCACCTATCGATAGCCAGAATAGGCAAGCACAGTTAAACGCGACACAAGTTTTGGCAAAAGAGTAAGCCACGATGGCGAGCACCACACATACAAGACAGTCTTGGGCAGTAAAGAGACGAGGGTAAGCATGACCTGTAGAGTAAAAGATCGAAAAAACAGCTAACGTACGGCAGGCACCGCCATAACAAAAAGGCTTCGACCATAACAGGTCGACCCACCGTGCGGAAGGTGGAAGTGCAAATACACGAGTACTAGTCCTAAGCTGTATGCTTGCCCAATAGGTAAAAGGTAATGGTGAGCACATTTGACAGGTTATATTGCGATAAAGCGGGTCGTCCTATGCAACAACCATGCGGGCAAGAAAAAGTCACACAACAGGCATTCTAGACGAGTGAACGGCTCCCGTGAGCCCATCATCCCGCACATAAGACGTGAAACAATACTGACGAATGCAGTGTCATGTAGCGAGAACAAGACCACTGCAGCAAACACTTTCAGTGATTGAGTGACTTGTAGCGACTGCATAACCAATGCCACAGCCTAGCCTCCGTAGCAAGGCTCGCTTGGGAAAACACTTACCAAGGTGCGAGAAGCAATCTAAATGGACAAGCAAGGAACAAGTTGAAGGGTTTGGCAGAGATGCACACACAATGCTAGATGAGCTCACCCAGGAAAGGAAAAAGCTGGACGAAGAGCTCAAACAAGCGAGCGTAAGTCCAGGGGAGCTCTATTAGGCAAGCCCCAACTAAAGACCTTGGGGAACACACCCAAAACTTCAAAAGCCAGCTCGTGCTCACTCGGGTGCGTAAAAACATAGACAAGCAGCTGAAACCGGGCAAGGCACAAAAGGTTAAATGAGCCAATGGCCGCCTCGCGAGTACGGTTGTGGGTGGCGAGTAAGAATACGACCATCCTAAGACCTAGGCGAGTAGGCCCTTTGTTAACCGAGACAGGAACTCACCTAGGAAAGAGAACTCTATGGGCGAGCCATTCAGAGTGACCAAAGCAAGAAAAGATTAGGAGACTCTATACATCATTAGGTGCACACCCATGTAATGAAGGACCGAGCGAGGATGCTCTCTCCCAGACAACGAGAACTCTGCTTTGCAAGTGAGATTTTGGCGAGCCCAGCCGCAAAAGCTCTCCATGAACACATCAAAGCTCGATTAGTGATCTGGCTGAATGCCCAGCAAAGAAGAAATCAAAATGGCGAGCACATTTCAAATGCGACAGGCTCTCTACTTTGATAAAATAACAACGAAGAAAATTAGGTGAACACAGCACCTGTAGGCAAGATTCCTCTGTTAGCACAATACAGGCGAGCAAAGAACACCTGAGTCATGCCTTTCAGCAGTGGCTATCAACACTAGCAAGCACAAAATCCAAACTACTGGTTCGCCCATTAGAAAAAAAACTTTGGCGAGCACATTTAAATTTGACGATCCAAGCGCACGCCCAAGTGCAGGATCTGAGCGGAATGATCTAGAGTCTTCTAGACCTAGTATACGCACTAATCCGACAGAATGTTCAAAAGCTTCCTTCGGCCCATCTGTAGATCGTTTGCACATAAGCTTTCAAGAACTGCTCTAGCAACCATCTAGAAGTGGCTTAAGAGCCACACACTTGGCATATTGACAACCACACATGTGAAAGAGGGTTTGTCTATATAAATGGTGTGTCAGCTTCGTGAGTCCTTTAAGCAAGACAAGGATGTGCCAGTTTAGGGTGTCGAGATCAAGGCTGTATTTCCCTTGTAAGCCCCTATACATAGCATTCTTGAGTATCAATTCAAGTGAGTGCTCGGCGCAACAGAAATTGCAAACACACTCAAGCAGGGACATACGGGTGGTAACCAGATTTGAAGTACTCTCATACAATGTTTTCTATTTTCTTGTCCACTCTAACAGTTGTGATTGAATTAGACAGGTGTCTGAGGCAGGCATTAGCCATTTTCATGTAAGATAGCAAGCCAGGGAGAGCTTGGTTCGATATAGTTGGATCGAAAACTTGTGGTAAGCTCGTAAAGGTAAATTGCTGGTACCGAGGCACGACTTAGTGCACAATCCATGGTCGACAGTAGAACATCCCAGCACTCGTACTTTACAGATTTTTTAAAGACAAAGACTTGGAATGGTATTGGTGGTAAACTTTTGCTATTATTGTTTTAACATTTGCTGCAATTATATTGTTACTTACTCCATTTAATTGGAAATACTACATTATGAAATGAAAGGCCAGTTTTTTTTATCTGTGCTATGATAATCCTCCATGTTTGATAGACATGTTGCAGAAATAGAAGAAGACGCGAGACGGGCACAAATAAGTCCCTAAGCGAGAAGAAAACACGAGATGGGCACAAATAAGTCCCTAAGCGAAAAATGCGCGAGACGGGCAAAAATAAGACCCTAAGCGAGAAGAAGACGCGAGACGGGCACAAATAAGTCCCTAAGCGAAAAATGCGCGAGACGGGCAATTCTCTATAAAGTCCCTAAGCACAAAGGGGTGCGAGATGGGCAAATCTAAAGTCCTTAAGCAAAAAATGCGCGAGACGGGCAAATCAAAAGTCCCTAAGCACAAGAGGTGCGAGACGGGCAAACAAAAGTCCCGAAGCGAAAAGTGCGCGAGACGGGCAAATCTAAAAGTCCCTAAGCGAAAAATGAGCGAGACGGCCAATTCTTTATAAAGTCCTTAAGCGAAAAATAAGCGAGACGGGCAAATCAAAAGTCCCTAAGCACAAAAGGTGTGAGACGGGCAAACAAAAGTCCCTAAGCACAAGAGGTGCGAGACGGGCAAACAAAAGTCCCTAAGCGAAAAGTGCGCAAGACGGGCAAATCTAAAAGTCCCTAAGCGAAAAATGCGCGAGACAGGCAAATCAAAAGTCCCTAAGCACAAGAGGTACGAGACGGGCAAACAAAAGTCCTTAAGCAAAAGGGTGCAAGACGGGCAAACAAAAGTCCCTAAGCGAAAAGTGCGCGAGACGGGCAAATCTAAAAGTCCCTAAGTGAAAAATGCGCGAGACGGGCAATTCTTTATAAAGTCCCTAAGCGAAAAATGCACGAGGCGGGCAAATGAAAAGTCCCTAAGCACAAAAGGGTGTGAGACGGGCAAACCAAAAGCCTGAAGTGAAAAATGCGCAAAGCAGGCTACGTATGCACTTAAAGCGAAAAGTGCGCAAGAAAGTCTGATTATTACGTAAGATTAATACAAGGTAAATGTGTAGTTGCCTCTGTAGATGAGTTTAAAAATGTGTTGATCAGTTTGTAAAAGACTAAGCTCTTTCACAAAAAACTGGGGAGCACTCTAGATTAACTCCTGCCTCCAAAGGAGCATCGATACTAACAAGCACCCAAGCATGTACGTCCTGAAATGCTATAATTATCCAAATCATCTTCGTCCAAGCCTGTGAGAACCCCGATCATCTCGGGTCAACGAAAAGGCTCTTAAGGGCTGGTAAGATCAGATAGATCTTTATAAATGCCTATTCTCAGAAAAAGTTCCAAATCCTCAGCATCTGGATCAAGCTTCAACCAATCAGGAGCATGCCAAGCACAAATTGCATCTAATGTAACCAAAAGGCTTTGGTGGCTTCGCAATCTTGTAATTTCTCCTTATAGCTCTTGGTTTCGGTCAGCTAAGACCTTGAATTTGAAAAGAAGGGTGGTATATTCCACTGGAGAAGCATTTAGCTTAGAGGAGAAAAACGTATCCTGGTAGTGTTCTGAAAAGACACTTGACAAAAGAAATGATGACACGACGTCGTTTTTGTTACAAATAATAATGAAGTTCACTAGTTGAGCCCTCAAGTGAAGATGAAAAGACTCTTGTGATAATCGCAGAAAGAGGATAGCAAAAGAATTTGAAAAGCCCATTCTTTATATACTTTTTCACAGGGTAAACCTTACAAAAGAGTGGGGAGCAATTGATGTGGGTTAGGTTAAAGATTACTGGGCTTTTCTATAAGTAAAGTTAAATACCATTGAGCCAAATGGTAATCTAAGCCCAAGAGGAAAGAGGACTCAGAAGGCCCATAAAAGATCCAATGAGTTATTATTTAAGCTGTGGGGCTTAAAGGTAATTACGCACAAAATAACTCTAATAAATAGGTCACAGGTATCATTCTTAAACCCTAAGCTCTATTTGCCTACTGAAACTCTGCCAAAGCCCTGTCTGACTTAAGCATCGGAGTGCGCGCGCAGGGGAAAACCCCTGCGCTCCACTGACTTTTCTTATTTCGCAGATTCGTTGGAGACAGACTAAAGTGAAGATCGAGGATCCGACGTCAGTAATTAATTATTGTTGTTTTGGGCCACAACAGTTTTAAACATAAAACTTATCAATTAAACATGAGAAAAATGGCAAGATTGAAATTATGTTAAAAGTAAAATTACATTTTCAAATGTATTAAACATAATCATTTAAAGCATTTCATATGTTATTTGTTGTCAATAAATTGGAAATAAAGACATTTAGAGCCGTTAATATAAGTTTAAGATTCAATTGAGAACAAAGATGTATCAAACGTGGAAGACATTTTGACTGGAAAAACAAAAGGAAAAAGTGTGATTTAATGAATAAAAATCAAAAGCTATAATAGCTTGGGATTCATGATGGGCCCCGCTTTCCGTTCAACTTCCGTAACAGGGTCCACCAAAACCAACGGCCTAAAACTCCAAAAGCTAAATAGGGCCCAAAACCACAAGGGCTAAGACGTAATTTCGTCATTTCTACACTCAATCTCCCCTTCTCTCCCTCGGTTTAAACGTCGCCGTCAAGGCTCTCCATTCCACCAATCTGAGAGGTATTAAAGAAAAAACAATTTTATTTTTCAAATTAAAACCCTAGAATTTGGGTGATTTGTCTTTTTGGGATTTTGATGGTGAAATCGAAATGGTAGGAAATTCTCTAGCTGGATTACAAGATCACTTGAAATTGGCTCGAGAATACGCTCTCGAAGGCCTCTACGACACTTCAATTATCTTCTTCGATGGCGCCATTGCTCAGATCAACAAGTATTTTTCTTCCTCTTTTACTTGCTTTCGTTTCCATAATTTTAGTCACTCACAATTTTTTCGTTATTTTTTTCGGCTTTACATTTCGAATTGTTGTACATCGATTTGATTCACAATTAAGTTATTAGACTCTTAAATAGTTCAGTTAGATTTTTTTTGTTTGTTCATTAGTTTTTTTTTTTAATTTCAAATGTTTGGAGAAAAAAATGGTAACTTCATAAGCTGAGGAATTTGTTTTTGGGTACAAACCTGAGGATTTGTTTTTCAAGTTGCCGGTTACAGCAAAATGAATATTTAATATATAGTTATTAATTTTTCGTTTTATTGGGTCATAATTTACTTATTTCTTTCAAAGTTTTGATCGAAAATACTATATAATATGATTTCTGTAATTTTTTGAGAACTGTATTGATCATTATAGTTCATATTGCATCATGCCAATGTTATACACGAAATAAATGAAAATCCCAATTAACTTATAGAATGAATAAGTACTGCAATATGCTTGTTACCGACACTTTTTTAAAAAAATTGATATTTTTGTAACTATTGTTTGAGTTAATTTGCTAAAATTCTTGATTTTTGTTATGCATTTAGGCATCTAAGCACACTTGATGACCCTTTAATTCGTTCGAAATGGATGAATGTGAAGAAAGCACTATCAGAAGAGATAGAAGTTGTGAAGCAATTGGATGCAGAGAGAAGTTCATTTAAGGAAGCTTCTAATGGCCGGCGTCCTTCTTCGCCACCTATTCATGCTAAGTCGTCTTTTATATTCCAACCATTAGATGAGTACCCGACTTCATCAGGTGCTCCAATGGATGATCCTGATGTGTGGAGGCCTCCAAGTCGGGACAATACAAGTAGAAGACCTGCGAGGACTGGTCAAGTAGGAATGAGGAAATCTCCCCAAGATGGGACTTGGGGTCGTGGTAATACTAGAACAGGTACAACTGGCCGTGGGGCGAAGGCTAGTGGTTCAAGTAGAACTAACACGGGGGCCAGAACATCTACCACCGGAAAGAAGGGCACTGCTTCTGGGAAATCTAGCAAAGGAGATTTGGCAGTAAGTTCTAGCTGACAATATCTTTACATGTCAATTTTGACATACTAATGTCTTTGGAATTTGAGTTTTCAATATTACTGTCTTTGGAGTTTGAAATATCAGTATTACTGTCTTTGGAGTTTGAGATTTTCAGTATAAAGCTTAGCATACTTAAGATCTCTTGTCATGCATGTCCACATGTATTATTAATATCTGAAACCTCTTTAATGTAATCACAAATACTTATAGTGACATGAATATTTTTTTCTACGGTGAAGTTAAAACTATTTTAGTTTGATGTTTTTGATTTTTTTGGTGATTGATTTGTTTGTGCAATTTTTTAGAATGGTGATGCTGAAGATGGAAAGTCAAAGAGGTCACAGTATGAGGGACCTGATCCAGATTTAGCTGCAATGCTTGAAAGGGATGTCTTAGAAACCACTCCTGGAGTACGGTGGGATGATGTTGCTGGTTTGACTGAAGCAAAAAGGCTTTTAGAGGAAGCCGTTGTTCTTCCTTTATGGATGCCTGAATATTTTCAGGTACTTGCTGCAGTTGCCGCTGAATTAGCATTATAGTATGATTTGGTAGAGGGCGGCATATAATATTGCCAGATCAAATCTTATTTCTGTAACATAATACAATGTAAATACTAAATATCTTACTTCTTATGACTTCATGGGTTTGATTTTGCATCCAATAAAGGGATATACCAACAGGAATCTAGGTCTAGTTTGCTGCATATGTTTCTGGAAATATGGAAAAGTCATTAAGGGACTTAGTATAGTTTCGAGAATTCTAGAAAATTAGAAAAATGACTTTCTGCATCCTTTTTCTCCTCACATCTAAATATGTTAATTGATGTGACCTGCTGGACAGGATGATTTATTTTATTCTTGTTTTTGCCTTTAGGGAATTAGGAGACCATGGAAAGGTGTTCTTATGTTTGGTCCTCCTGGAACCGGCAAAACTCTTCTGGCTAAAGCAGTTGCCACTGAGTGTGGAACAACTTTTTTCAATGTTTCTTCGGCTACATTAGCCTCAAAGTGGCGTGGGGAGAGTGAGCGCATGGTGCGGTGCTTGTTTGATCTTGCAAGAGCTCATGCACCTAGTACAATTTTTATCGATGAGATTGACTCTCTTTGCAATGCTCGTGGGTAAGTTCGCTGCCTGTTACCGTGGAGTTTGGTTGTTAGCTTTCGTTTATTCTTGATGTTCAGAATTCATATTGACTCTCTCTCTGTGCCAAAAAAAAAAAAACCTCCCTCATTCTCCTGCTTTTTGTCATTAGCTTTTCTATACCATTAAATGAAGTCCTGGATTTTGTTCCCTAAAAAGTGATATTGGTAGATATATTCTTTGCTAAATGTTCTCTGACTCTTGACTTTGAATGTAATTCTTTTTTCTTTTTTTCTTTAGTGCTTCTGGGGAGCATGAATCATCTAGAAGGGTAAAATCTGAACTTCTTGTTCAGGTAGATGGTGTAAATAATTCTGGCACGAATGAAGATGGTAGCCGTAAGATAGTGATGGTGTTGGCTGCAACTAACTTCCCATGGGACATAGATGAGGCTCTCAGGTTGGTCCTGTTTATGTTTGATATGTTTTAGGGCTTTTTTTTTTCAATTGACTGGATATCTTATTTGCACCAAGTCATATGTTTGAGGGATCAAGTTACTAGGTTACACTTGTTGTCTAATTGTCTTCATGCAATGTAGGAGGCGACTGGAAAAACGTATATACATTCCTCTGCCTAATTTTGAGAGTCGTAAAGAGCTTATTCGGATCAATTTAAAAACAGTTGAGGTAAATTACTCTCACTAATCTATGTATAATCTTATTTTTCTTAGGGCTTTATGATATGATTATTTTATTTATTTGTTGCTTTTGTTATGCCACATTTGTTTTTTATTTTTAAATTTTAGCTATAAGTTATTCATGTGATGATGGATCATTAAGATAAAAATCTATTTAAATCATCTCAAATTAGATGATTTAAATGTTTGTAGAATATTATAATAGTTAGGTCATATCTCACATAAGATTAATTTCTTCATTAACTTGTCTAATGAGGAACTCCGCCTGTGTGAGTTAATGCAGCCGGTCCCAAGCCCGGGTAAAGGAGGAGGGTGGCGGTAGGTTTGGACAACCAGCCTTAAAAACTAGTCCAATCTCATGAAATGAACCAATATCAAATTGATGATATTCGTAAGATGATTGGAGTGGTACCTATCGAAGACAAAATGTGTGAAAATCGTTTACGTTGGTTTGGACATGTAAGACGTAGACCTGTAGATGCTCCAGTTAGGAGAATAGAGACTATGAATGTTGAGAGAAGGGTTAAGACTAGAGGAAGACCTAAAAAGACTTGGAAGGAAGTAGTTTGGAAAGACATGAAGGTTTTAGAATTAGATGAGCAAATGGCCTTGAATAGGAATTTATGGAGGCAAAGAATACATATGGACGATCTAACGTGATTTTAGATATTGGTTCATATAGCCTACCCCAATCTATTGGGATAAAGGCTCTGATGATGATGATGATGATGAACTTGTCTAATGAGGGCCAGAAATACCACAACCAAATAGTTTCATTTTTTGGGTAACAATGGTGGGTGTGAGAGAATGAAGTGAAGCGGTTATAGATTCACACCCCCCAACCCAGCCCTCCACCCCACCTCAAATTCCACCTGTCTTAAAGGTAGTTTCCAACTCTCTTACAGAATTGATAGGTGATGTTTTAATTTCACCAGATTATCACAGTTGTCTTGTATGTTGATATAATTAACAATTAATAATTAAAAATTTTAATAGATCTCTTGCACTGGTAGTATCGAATATTGATTTTAGGCTTCTATCATTATATTTTTCACTCTAAAAAAACTAAAAATTTCCTTGATTGGTCTATGCCAACATCTGCCCGGTATGGAAGATCCACCGATGCATGGTGGCATTGCTGACAGAAACATTAGTGAGGAACCTGAAGCCTGAAGGCTCTTTCACTCGAGTTTCCTGGCAAATGCTACCTGACAAACAATGGCCAATGGCCACTAGTATCATACTATGCTTGTTACAAAATTGAGCTTCAGTCTGCCATTCATTGCATCAAGATTCTCCATAGCTTAAATGTTAGTTTACCTCTGATATTTGCCACAAAGATTATAAGATCCTGAAAGCCAAACTCGAGTTTTGTCTGTTTAACCTGGATTTTTTTTTTACACCTCAAATTACACACACACACACACTCCTTTTTGTTGTTAATTTATACTATGAATTTTGATATTTTATGCTAAAATTATGCTGTGCTCTATCTGATGATATCAGTACGTTTTTTGTGGCAGGTGGCCCCTGACGTGGATATTGATGAAGTGGCTCGTCGAACAGAGGGATATAGTGGGGATGATCTCACAAATGTTTGTCGTGATGCTTCCTTGAATGGCATGAGGCGCAAAATAGCTGGAAAGACACGTGATGAGATTAAGAACATGTCCAAAGATGAGATTTCAAAGGATCCGGTTGCAATGTGTGATTTTGAAGAAGCCTTGGCGAAGGTCCAGCGAAGTGTTTCTCAAGCCGATATCGAGAAGCATGAAAAGTGGTTTGCCGAATTTGGATCTGCATAGAGAAAATCTAAAGCCCTTTTTGAAGATGATATAACGTTTGCTTACCTGTTATGTCTATGGAAGCGGTGTTCGTTGTCATTTCTTATATTGCCGGGCATTTGGTTTGTTCCTTTGAAAGTTGCTGATTGTTTGTAATCAGAATGTCAAGAGAGTTCTTACATTGTTGTGCTATTTCTATCTGTAATCTCATTGATTTAACTGATCATTGTTCACTATTTTTATCAGTAGACTGTTCATGTGATCAAAATCCCATATTTGTAATCATCTGGAGATACTTAAGACTTTAACAGCCAATTCTTCACATGTAACATTAAACCAATTCAATCCATTCGAAGGTAACTCCCCTAAAATTGTTCTTTCATAAAAGCATTTTCAGATTTGGTGGTATACGTATTCTGCCAAGCCTGATGTCTTTACCAGTGCTGTACGTGCTAATGATGTTGACGATGGAACGTGCTGCAGATATTCTTTGTTCGTTTGTAAATTATGGGCAAGGAAAATTAAGGCTTCCAACGATTCGCTACTTGGTTTTGATTGCGAATGTAATTCTGGGTGGAGAAAGATACAGATTGGTCCTTTAACCTTCCCCTCTTGTCTTATTCCTGTCAGTTTCTCAACATCTATTTTCTTTTTGGTGAAACTTTTAGTATTCAAATGTCACTTTTAGCTATAATTAATTTGAAATCAAGTTACGGTCAGATTTCGAATGAAAGAGTTTTTCTAATGCTGTTTTTTTCATTGACAAAATTCAAACTCAAGATTTTGGTTAAGTGATATCAAGCTCTTTTCACTTAGTCCAATAAACGTTGGTTAGCATCGATTTTCTCTCTACTTACTGTTTATGTCTGTAGTACATATATGCAGATATGTTGATGCAAGATTGTTACACTAGGCGCTATTGTTTATTTTAGGATCTGATTCTGATGGATTAAGGATTTGTCCTTTGAAAAAAAATCTTCAAAAAGTGCAAATTTCTTATGAGACGCAGTTTAATATTTTACTATTAATGATATGTTATCCCTTCTCCTTCAACACTCATCATTGATGATCAATACTTTAATCACCAACAATTGGTTGGAAGAAGTGAGAGTGAACTTCTTTTTCGAGCATTTGGATATGGTTCGAAACCTCGAGTTATTATTATTGAGAGGGTTTTACCGTTTACTACTCTCAATTTGAATAGGATTAATATCAAACAATAAAATGGATGAGAATACCTGTGCTTAAAAAAAAGACTTTAATCATGATATTTGCCTAACTTTTGGTGCTTCTTCATTATCTTCAAAAATATTGGCATCATAAGCTTGTGAAATTAAGCATTTAAAGTTCTTAATTAATTCATTATCTTTATTAAAAACATTTAAATTTGGTACAACGATTGTAACTCTTCCATAGAAATTAAAGTCCAACATTGCAATCTTTCTTTGAAATCCCTGTCTATTTAGTTTTTTCCCTTGATGAAATATTCAAACCCCCTACAAAATAGTAAAAAGATGGAAATGTCATCTTCTTTCAAAATTGATTTGTCTTCTTTTTAGTTCTTAAGGAGGTGGAATAAAGGAAGGGCTTATATATGATTCATTGATAGGGTATAATCTCTATACATTGTTAATGCACTAGGGATTAATACTTCATTAATTAGCAAATTAAAAAATGTTAAGTCCTTAAAAATGAATAAAAATAATTTTTTTTCAATTTGCTTATAAGAGTTTATTAATGAGATGTTAAGCTCTAGTGCATTGACAGTATAAAAAGATTATACATTATCAATGTATCATATATAAATCCCTAAAAGAAAAGGATTTGAACTTTAAACTTAATCTTTGCTAAGAAAAACTAACAAACGTTAGGCTAAACCTTTTGTTAAAATTTTATTTTTATCTTTCAAGAGTATTAGTCAACTAATTAATGTTTCACCTTTAATGTCATCTTACTAAATATAGTTAATGGTAAACCTGATCATGAGCTGGGCCGGGCCCAAGGTATATAATAATGGCTTATGGGTATGTTTCAGCTCGGTTAGGCTCGCAAATTTGGGTCTGACTTTTAGTCCAAACCTATTTTCATTTTTATAATACAAGCCTAAGCCCAACTAGACCCGAATATTATTTTAATTTTTTTTATATTTTAATTTTTTATTTGTTTGTTTTTATTCTTTTATTTTATTTAAAATTTAATTTAATTTGTCAAAATTTGTATGTCAATTTTCATATTAACTATTTATAATCATATTTATTAATCTATAATGTTTTATATACATATAATTATATTATACTTAGTAAATATATATTTTTTTAAAAAAACTTAATTAAAATTAACATTTCAGGCCAGGCTAGGCTTAGGCTTTGAAAGGTCAAGCTTGAGTCCAGCTTGATTTTTAAACAGGTCTAAAAATTCTGCCCAAGCCCGGTAATTACATCGGATATTTTTGTCCAAGTTTGACCAAATATCGGGTGGACCTTTGAGCATGGGCAAATAGCTCGATCCTTGAATAGGTCTAGTTAGTGACACTCTTTTTTAATCTTTTTTGTATATTTGAAGCATATTTTCTTTTAATGAAAGGAAAATTAATCCTTGAATCCCTAATTTATTTAACTCACCTCAGGAAAATATTTAGTGCCTAAATCTTTTTAAACCTGCAACCTTTATAAGTCTCTTCAATATATATGTCATTTGAGTTATTGCTTAGTTGGTGCCATTTTTTTCAATTGTAAAGAAGAGAGTTGAAGTCACAGCATTTTTTAATTTTCTATTTTTATTATAAGAAATTTTTTGGCTTTAAATTGAATTTTTAATTTTTGCTTATCATTATAAATTAAAAATAAAATAGAAAGAGATTCATCATGTAATATATATATATATGCTGATATGGCATTAAGTAACAAAATTAACACTTGACTAACCTTTAACGATCAAAGAGAATATAGGAGGGTGTTTGTATCCTTTCTCATATTGTTTAAGGGGATTGTCTATCTCACTCTTTTTTAAATAAATTCTTTACTAAAAGATTCTTCAAAGTCTTTTATTATTAGGATCAATATCTTGATTTGTTTGATATATATATAAATATATATATATATATAAATATATATATATTTATATATATATATATATTTATATATATATATATAAAAATATAAATAGAAGATTGTTAGGTATTGAATTCTAATTTGTGATATCTTGATTTATTGAAGTTAAAGAGATTTATTAACAATTAAGACTTGGTTTAACAGTTATTATCCCTTCTTAAGATTGATTAGGCTCAAAGTTTGAATGGATTATTATTCAATATACTGTCAGTAAAGTTTTTAAATTTTATAATTGGGGTTAAGATGATTACTCATATTTGATTTTATTTATTTTTATTTTATAAATATTTCTTAAAGAATATGTGTTGTTTTTTTTAACTTCGTTTGTGGAGTTTAAAAACTTCACTTGCAATATGTTGGATAATAATCTTTATAAAATTTAGAATATAATAAATAGCTAGAGAAAAAAATATTAGCATGAATTTGCATATACTTTCTCAAGTAGCACAAGGAAGAAAATCATGCCACAATAATTTTATTTATTCAATAATTGCAGGCATGGTTGAATTTGATTGTGGCGCCTCCACCTCCAATTTCTCTTCCACCATTAGAAAATTCGACTAATAGTAAAAATGTATTATTTTACTCACAAAAATGATTTTCGATTACATTCATTTTTCAGTGAACTTTTAAGAATGGTCATTAATTTCATGTACAAAAATACTATGCCAACTAAAATAAAGAAAGATTTATATATGATGCATTGACATGTGTATAGTCTTTATACTGTTAATGTATCAAAAGTTGACACTTAATCAATATACAAACTAAAAATATGCCAAGCCCTTAAAGATAACTATAAATATATATTTTTCGATTTGCTTATAAGGACTTATTTATGATATGAAAGAAACTATTATATTTGACTTGGCAAATTTTGATCTTATTTGGTATGGTGATGGGAAATGTGTGACTAACCGCGATAGTCTTAGTAGCAGCCTGCTGCCTACCATGGCTTTAGAGAAGAAAATGATATGCAGACATTGAACAAGATTGGTAATTAGTTAATAACTTTTACGAGTTTTCCTTTAATTTCCATTTCTCCTTTAAAAAATTTCATGATTACTATTATTTTATTATATGACAATACCATATCCAATGTTTGAGAGAAATAGATAATAGAGGAAAAAATGACTGATTAATTAAATGACAAACAGTTTGATAAATTCTTTGTATAAGATTTTGGCAAAGATTCTGTCCAGAAGGTTGAAGAAAGTTATGCCAAAGCTAATTAGTGACACTCAATCGGCTTTCATTGATGGACGACAGATTATGGATGGCATTCTTTTGGCAAATGAAGTTCTTGATTCAATGAAGAAGAATTGCAAAGGAGGTGGAATGGGTGGAGTGGCTTTGAAACTTGATTTTCAGAAAGCCTATGACTGTGTTTCTTGGGAGTTCCTAATGCATGTTATGGAGAAGATGGGTTTTGGGTTTCTATGGAGGAAATGGATGATGGAATGTATTTCGACAGTTTGGATTGCTGTTTTGGTGAATGGCTTTCCTACTTATCAGTTTCATATGAGACGTGGTTTAAGGCAAGTTGACCCATTGTCACGTTTTCTTTTTATATTAGTCACTGAAGCTCTTCATTTGCTTATTGTCAAAGCTGATCAGCAGAGGTTATGTAGAGGTGTGCTTGTTCCCAGGTATTTTCTTTGACATACTTACAACTTGCTGATGACACTATTCTATTCTTGGATGCCGATGTGGAGGTTATTGAAAATATGAAAAGGTTCTTGAAGTGTTTTGAGCTTGCTTCCGACCTCAGAATTAACTATGGCAACTCTGCGATGGTTACTGTAGGAGTCGAGGAAGAAGATGCAGATAGGTTGGCTGTTGCCTTTGGATGTGTGAAAGCTAAGCTGCCTTTGAAATCTCTAGGGATTTAAATTGGAGGAAATTCGAGGAAGGCAAGTCTATGGGAGCCTATTATAGAACGATTTCAACAAAAACTAGCTATGTGGAAGAGGAGATACTTGTCATTCGGTGGAAGGATTGCTCTTATTAATTCGGTTTTGTCCCGTTTACCCATATATTACATGCCCATTTTTAAAATTCCAAAAGGAGTAATCAAAAGGATAGATAAGATTAGGAGGAAATTTTTGTGGGGAGGTTGTGAGGGGAAGAGAAAGTTGGCCAAAGTTAAGTGGTTATCGATTTGTCAACCAAAAAAGTTCGGAGGTCTTGGGATTAGGAATTTGGAGATTACGAACTTTGCGCTCCTTGCTAAATGGTGCTGGCGATATGCTGCGGAAGATGATTCTTGGTGGAGAAAGGTGGTTGTGACTAAGTATGGAGAAAATATTCAGAAGTGGATTTCGAATGATAATAAGGTTAGGAAGATGTCGATTGTGTGGCGTGATGGGCTAAATTTGTCAAAGCAGGAGAAAGTGAAGAAGTTTATTGGAAATGAAGGATGTAGATGGTTAATTGGTAACGACAAAGTTGTTTTGTTTTGGTTTGATGTTTGGGTGGATGATTTGGCTCTTAAAGATACTTACCCCAGATTGTTTTCCCTTGCTAAAGAGAAATTTGCAAAGGTTTGTGATTATTTTGTAGGTAATAATTTTGACCATCAAGAGTGGTGCCTTTGGTTCAGGAGACAGCTTCTAAGCTGGGAACTGGAGCTTCTTAAGGGTCTGAGAATTAAACTGGAAGGTATGCTCTTGAATCCTAATAAGGCTGACAAGATTATTTGGGGACCTGATCGTAGAGGTTTTTTCTCTGTTAAAAGAATTTCTTCTCTTTTGAATGATTTGGTTTCTCCTGCCGATTCTTTTGAATTTTGTAAGTTATGGAGGTTTAAAATACCTCCTAAGGTGAATTGTTTTATTTGGTTGGTTGTGTTGGAAAGATTACCTACTAAATCTTTCCTAATCACTAGAGGTGTCTCATTATCACTTAGTCAGAGTTTGTGTGGATGGTGTAAATTGGCTGAGGTGTGACGTCCCCGTCACTTCATCTTATCACTTATCATTTTCCTTCTTTATTTAGATTTAGTTTATCCAGTGTCGTTCTTCCCTTAATCTTAAGCTAATCATTTAATAGCTTATGAAATTTTATTCAATTTCCATAAACCTAAAATGATATATATATAAATATCATTCCATTTCCACAGGATCTCATACATCATCTTAACTTACATCCCCGACATCTTATATACATAAATTCTACTTGTACTGTACTGTAACTGAATTACAATTTAACTTTACATATGAACATATAAGTATACCTTCTATGCTAATTGGGAAGCGTATCGAGAAGGTACACTTTGATTCTTCAAGCACGAGCTCCTCTAGTCGGAGCGTGGTTCACTTCAAGTAGTCTGTAGGAAAATAGTCGTAAAAGGGTGAGTTTACGCTCAGTAAGAAAAGTATGTAAAAGAGCGTACTATGCTTCTATATGCAATTTTTCCTACTTGGCTCTATAATGTCATGTAAAACATTATAAGCATGCATCATAAACTTCTTTCATGCATTGTTTGCAACCATGCATATTCATTTAAAATGACATGGCAAACATACTTTCTTTAAAACATCATACTTCATATCATACTTTAAAACATACATCATATACTTCTTCATGCATACATCTGGTACTTTGAAATAGATGGAGACTATGTACAATGTTTAAGCGATTGAGTCGTCATGTGAACCGTTCATTCCCATTCATATGACTCATATGACTCTAATCATGCATTAGTACATTGGTATACCATGTAGAGGTCAGGGATTCTCTCATGCCTTAATAATACCATAGTGAGCACTAGTCAAGTGTCACTGATGGTCTTGAGGACCGGACTAGGGTTCCTCACTTAACATACATATTATTGAGGACTTGATCAGAGTCTCTCAGCCATCAGAAAT
Organism: Heritiera fomes; assembly: GCA_032173925.1. Taxonomy (NCBI): domain Eukaryota; kingdom Viridiplantae; phylum Streptophyta; class Magnoliopsida; order Malvales; family Malvaceae; genus Heritiera; species Heritiera fomes. The sequence goes on from JAPDPM010000015.1 coordinate 14,924,312, forward strand.
GCATAATCATTACGCAGTCCATAGCCTCAAAACAGTTATAATATACTTTTCAGAAAACACCTTTGTGTTTAAATTAAATAAGCTTTGAAAACATCTTTTCATACATGGCAGTCGACTGGTCTTATAGGGCAGTCGACTGCTGCTTTATAACTTTATTTCTCGAAATTAATTTCATTTCGAAAAATACATGGGGGCAGTCGACTGGTTTTCAAACAGAATGCTTCTTAAGAAATAGCAGTCGACTGGTCATATAGGGCAGTCGACTGTTTTTGAAACAGAATGCAATTTGGCAAATAGCAGTCGACTGTCTTATATAGCAGTCGACTGTCTCATATAGCAGTCGACTGGTTTGAAACAGAATGCTTCTGAAAAAATAGCAGTCGACTGGCTTACATAGCAGTCGACTGGTTTGCATCGATTTTCGGAAAACGGCATTTTGGTTGTCTCTAGGCAGTCGACTTCCCTTTATGGCAGTCGGCTGCCTCTAGCCTAATTGGTACTAGGAGACAAGTCTGAAAATGCATCTTTTCCTATACAAAACCAGCTGATGTTTCTTTCCAAACCACATAAAATCATTATAAAACATGCGGACATAGCCGCCTTACGTCCGTTACATAAATTCCTTACCTCGATTTCCTCAGAAACGCGAAATCACTTGGCGCGTTAACCCTAGCTTTCACTCCTTCAAAGCTGAAATCATCATATCATATCAAACCTTAAATTAAACCACATACACATGTTATACTAACTTAAAACAACTCCAAACCAAGAACGAAATTGCAAGAATCATCTTCTTCTCTTACCTTTACTAGAGACCAAAATTTCAAACTTTGAGATCTCTTCCAATACTTGAAATCAATCCACCAAACTTTGGATATCTCTTAGTCTAGTGACAAGGATCGATTTTCGTCAAATGAACTTAATGAATTGCTAGAGAATTAAGGCAGACTATCAAGGAAATTTGAAATGGAACTTAGAAGCTTGGAGATGGAACGAGAGGGAGAGCTGGAAGATAGGGGCTGACGTTGGTGATAGCTAGTAGGGATGACTCATGCACTTGCATTAAATGTCTCCCTATCTCCTTAATCATCTCAGCCATGCTTCCTTCCCTTGACCCTTGACCATTTAATTCCTCTTCCATTCAAACATAAGCCACATGTATTTAATTAACCAATCAAAATTCTAATTTTGTTTCTTATCTCATATCCTTAACATTTCCTGATATCAACATTTAATCATTTGACTTATTGACATTCAACTTTATTATTTCTTCCATACATCATGCATATATTATTTATGCTTAAATTACACACCAACTTCATATTTATTTTATCATTTTTACTTAGAATACTTTACATACATGGAGGAATACATGGAAATTGGGGATTTCACATGAGGAGTGCGTGGATCATATTCTTCTTAGTTGTCCTTGGGTGAACTCCTTTTGGTATAAGTTTCTTGCTTGGTGGCAAATCGATTGGTGCTGTCCTATTAATTTGAGAATGTTCTTGTTAAATTGTTTGGATCCTCTGTTTTTTGATGAGTTGAATGCTTGGTGGTTGGCCTTTGTTGCTGTTGCTTTATGGTCTCTTTGGCTAGCTAGGAATGAATTGGTCTTCCAAAGAAGATGATGTCGATGGAGGAATTGCTTTTTGTGGTAAAGTTTAGATCATTTCTTTGGATTAGGGCAAGCAAGGAGGAAGGTTTTCTTGATGAGGCTTTGTGGTGGAATAATCCAATTAAATGTGCTCCTTTGGGTGGTGGAAAGAATTGTAGGCTCGTTACTCATTGGTCTCCACCTTGTAAGGGTAGTGTTAAATTCAATGTGGATGGAATGGCAAGAGGACAGCTTGGAAAAGCGGGATGTGGTGGTGTACTTAAAGATGAGTGTGGATTTGCCTATGCTATGTTTTCTGGCCCAATCGGGATGTATGATTCAAATGCTGCAAAACTGTGTGCTATCAAGATGGCACTAAAGGTTTTCCTGAAGACTGATTTTAAAGACAAAGCTTCATTGATTATTGAATCTGATTCCAAGATTGCTATTGGATGGTGCCAAGATCCTGTGACTAGACCATGGAAACCGTGGAATATTTTCTTGGCCATTGACTCCATGATTGTTGAGATTAAAACGGTGGAATTGGATTATATTGTCAGGGAAGCAAATGGTATGGCTGACTTTCTGGCCAAATCAGGTGTAGATCCCAAAGAGATGTTTGTAGCTTGGTGGTAGTGTTTTAGTCAAGTTTCTGCTTGTTGGGTCTCCTCTTTTTGATTTTGTTCTGTCTGAGGTGATTAGTTGGTCTTGTATTTGGTTACTGATGGTGTTTTTACGTTTAGGTTTAGAGTTTTGGGATTTGACTCTTTTTAGAACTCTCCCTCTGGTGAATTAACAGATTGTGTTAATCACCATTATCGTTTTCCATCAATAAATGTGACTTAGCAAAAAGAAGAAGAAGAAGAAAGTATTAGGGTTTATACCTAGTTGTTACATATTTGAAAAATGAAATATCGTTGTCCAATTTGATAACTTATTTGGTTTTGCAATTTTTTGTTTTTTTTAAATCAAAATTAAAAATGCAAACATGAAGTTTAGGACCTCTTGTGATCAATGCACATATAAAAGCCTTATATTGCTCCAAAGGATTCTCCCATTTAATATCTAATAATCATGTTGTTCTTGTATTAAATGGTAAAGGAAAACTTTTATATCGCCAACAATATCTTGATCTAGTGGTTAAAGATGAGTTTTGACATATTATAAGGCAAGCAATCCCTCTCTATTCCTGTTTATTAAATATTTCCCTTGTAACAAACAAAAAAAAAGAAGGAAAACTTTTATATTATTTACCATAAGTGATAATGTGTGATTATGGTTTTATACTTCATGTCTTCTAATTACAGTAACACATATATCCAAAATATATATAATTGTTGTTACCCTTTAACAGAAATAATTTGAGAAATGTAATTTTTCCCTAAATTAATTATACAAATGCAAAAACAAGTTGTAAATATTATTTATCTCAACATTCATTATTTTCTAATAAGTAATTTTTTAAAAAGGCATATTTTATTATAATTTTATTTTTCTCAGGTAGAACAAGTAAGGCATAATAGAAAAAATCATGATCATGATGATTGCGAATCTGTTCGTGTGTTTTCGTATTTGCTATAAACACACATGACATGACAAAAACATGATGGTGACCACATTTTAAAACCATGATCTTGTTATTTAATGTCAATTGGTTTGCAATTGATTATATATAATAGAGTTTTTCCATTCAAGAAAAGGTTTTAGGAGGAATACATAACCTTAACACCATTCAACATTCAACATTTATTCAAAAGCATATAAATAAGATAGCAGCGAAGCCTTGACGGATCGAGTTATTTTCATCTTGTACACGTCTCAAACACCACAAAAGGCTTTGATACAACACTTAGCTTTCTGGCCCTCCTCCGTTTGGTTAAAACGAAGGAACCCAAAATGGTCGAAGGACTTGTATTTAATCGGGTGCGTCTCATCCCCTAGCTCCTCAAATATATGTACCATCCCATTTATGAATCCAAGCATTCCGATGGAGTATCTTGTTTGCTTCTGCTTCATGATGACTTGATGGTAACAAGATGGTATTCTGTCATTACTCCAAGCCTAATCGAAGAAACAACATTAAATTGTCAAATTTTCGATATTTAATTAATTGAGAAAGAGGCGTGCGAATTTGGAATCTCCTATTTGATGACAAAAAAATTATCACTGAAGAAAGAAAATAAACGAAAACTGGGTAGATTTTAACTTCAAAGATGAAACTGAAAATCGATACTTACCATCAGTGCATCGCCTGCCATGACCATAAAAGACGTTGGTGATGGCTGTACTTCAACCCACTGATCATCCTTCAGTTTCACCTGCAAACCACTGATATGACCTTGATGAATTATGGTGAGAAGAGTTTTGTCTGTGTGAGGCGTCAAACCAGTATTACTTTCGTTCATCTCAGGCGTTCTATATTTGAAGTATCGAAGAAGATAGTTGGTTTCTTTGATGTAATAATCATAGTAATTTCCAACGCCATAACCTTCAAATACCATTCTCATTATGGTTCGATCTAGTTCTGCTACAATCTCAGAATAGCTTTGAGTAGTTTCACTAAATCATCAAACAACAAATGAAAACAGATAATTAATGATATTAGCTTAATCAAAAAGAGAAAAAGCGAAATATATAATTGTAAGATTATGAAGATTAGAGTGAGTTTCTCAAATTATACCGAAAGCGATCATTTCCAGCAGGCCACATGAGATTAGTGAAACTTTGAGTTCCATCAAAAGTGGTCGGATTGTCAATCGCCAAGGATTCATAGAGAGGAAGAGATTTGTACTGTCCGAAATAGTGAAAGTAAGGCTTATTGCTAGTGTTCCGCGTTTTTACCTCTGTTGGGAGATGGAACAACTCTTCCATTACGGTAAAAACTGTCTCATGAAGCTGTCGAGGTAGCTTGTTGAATTTTGCTTCAAAGCAGCCGTAATCTTCGAGAGCTCGCCGGACATCATTACGTGTTGATTCCCAGGTGCTTGTTCCAGGGTCCAAATTTTCTTTAGAGAGATCAATAACCGGAAACGTAAGGCTTGGTTCCAAACCCATAATAAGTTAATTACTACTATTATTTCTTCTCTGCAAGTTTTTGGAGATAATTCAGGGTGGCATGTTGAGCTTGCTATTTATAGAAGTTTGTTGCTTGGGTTGGGTTTATCAAGGGCAAAGTGTGATTGGTGACCAAAGAAGGCTAGCTATTGATAAATGATAATGCACTTGAAATACAATAATTTCTTATTGCCAAATAAACTAACGATTTAATAAAAACACAAAACATATTTTATAATATACAAGAACTATAAAAGCACTTCAAGATGCTAATTTTCAAATTGATCATCATGTTTAAGATATATTTGTAAGATAATTTTTAAGGAGTTTATTAATCAAAATGAGATTTTTAAAGAAATTAAATGATATATGTATATATATTATATAACGTTATAAAGATACATATTATATACATATGTTTTACCTCACATGACCTAATCCAATCACTAATAATCTAGCTGATCTTACCAGCTGGCCGGCTTGTACCATTTGACTCGATTTGATCGTCTTACTTGGTTTGACCAGACTGATTTAGTTTAACCCATTGATAAGGTTCAAAATGGTATTTTGTTATTTTTGTGTTATTTTCTTTCATTCTATTTAATTATTTAATTTATTTCTTTGCTTACAATCATTCCTGGGTAAAAATAAAAATAAATTATTTTAGGAAAATAGAAAAACAAAAAATAATAATTAAAAATAGAATATATTAATAGCAATAGCAGGATTGTAGAGCCTTTCCATAAAATACATAATTTTTTAGAATAAATAAGGATCCTTAGACGAAATTTAAGAAGTCTGGAATGAATGACCTTTTTCTAAATTTCTAGGCGTGAACATTATTTCTAAATATTTTAAAATAATGAAAAATGAAGGGAAGATTTCTAGTATGAAGGATTAATATTTATTCCCAAGTAATAAAAATAAAATTATAGACAAAATAATAAAATTAAAATGAAAAATAATAAAGAAAAAAATGAAATGAATAACTTTATCCACGTCATTTTATTTATTTACTAAATTAATTTCGATAGCATAATCACTTTAATAAAAGCACTAACCATTAAAAAGAATGAACGGTTCACCAAAAAAAAAAGTGAAGCTTGGAGAGGCCAGCGACTGGTTAGGTTGAGACTGTTTTAATACGACAATCAAGGTATCTTTAAGGTTTGCATGAATTTAATTCTTTGTCCAAACGATTTTAAATTTTTTTTTTACAGTACCTTAATACATTTATAATTTTATTTCAAAAAATAGTTCCCACAATAATCAAATCCAAATTTACAAAAAAAAAACTCTCATCCTTTAGAAACTGAACTGTCTTTATTTGTACTGTAGTCAATGTTCATATTATACCACACTAATCGTATATGGGTAACTAGCAGCTGCCAACTATAATGATAGGGCCCGTAAATGTTTGAAATTATTTTCAGCTCAAATTTTGACTTCCAATTAACAACTAGCGGTATAAACGAGTCGAGTTGAGACGATTCATTATCATACTCGAACTCGGTTCGACTCGAAAACTTGAGACTCGAAGCTCGACTCGAGCTCGATCAAGCTGGATTTTTGAAACTTGAGCTTGACTCGACATAATACTCGAACCATTCAAATTCGATTCGATAGGCTCGATTTATGAATTTAACTATATATTATTAGGGTAAAATGGTAAATTAATAATAAAAAAACTTGAACTCAACTTGACTCTTTACTCTAGTAGCTCGAGTTCGAGCTTGGCTTGAAAATAAACAAATCAAATTCGAGTAATCATCGAGTTGAGTTCGAGTAGTTCACGAGTAGTTTGACTCATTTATAATCCTTACTAACAACAAGGATAATAATTCTATACACCGCTAATAGAGTTTTTTTGACTCCACAAGTAGAGTTAAGATGATACACATGTATTATATTATTTATTTTTTAATTTTTAATATTTTAAAGAGCATGTAATTTAATTCCGTTTATAAAATAAAAAAATTTCACTCACAATATACAAAATAATTATCTTAACAATAAATGCGCAGAAAGAAAATCAATTGCCTTTAACAAATTGATAATTGAATATATGGCATGATTTATTTCTATCACTATCTTTTAAAAATAAACTATTTACTTGTCATCACCGCATAATCAAATTTGGCGCTGGACCACATAATCAATTGCCTCCCATCAACTTCATTTCGCTGCCGTACTATAAACTATACTGTATTCTAGAACCTGAGAAATGCCGACAGTGGGGGACCGTAAGAGTTTGATGCAAGAGGTTAACTAGTTAAGGCACAAAATACAGGCGTAATCGATTATAACAATACTAGATACTTTAAATTTAATTGAATTAAAAAAATAATAAAAAAGATTGCACTATCTCAACAAATATATTCAAATAACCAAGCCATATCACACGATCATAAAAATAATAGCAATCAATAATAGTAGCTGTAATTAATTAATTCACAATGACAACGTCTAAGCAGCAAATTGACGAATCGCGAAATTGCTCCCAAATTACAACCCCTTTTTAAAGAGGTTCATCATGTAATATATATATATATATATATATATATATATATATATATATATATATATATATATATATATATACGCGCGCGCACGCGCTGATATGACATTAAGGATCACAATTAACACTAGACTAACCTTAAATAATCAAAGTGAATAAAACAGTATTTTATAAGAGGGTGTTTTTATTTATTCTCATAGTGTTTACGAGGTTTGATACCTCATTAATTAGCAAATTAAAATGATACTAAAGTGCTGTTTGTTAAACTATTAAAAATTTTCAATGATTTAATATTTTTAATATGTTTGATAATGTATTTCAAAATCAACTTAAAAGAAATTTTTCAATGAAAAAGCATTGAATAAGATAAGTAGATAAACACCTACTTATCACTTAATTTAGAGAATTTTCAGCCACTTAATCAAAAAAATGAAGTAAATTGGACTGTTTTATTCTAAAAAATTTACATAATTATCTATTTATTTATCAGGTTACGTACACACTCCAACCAGACTCAACGTTATATTATTTTCTCATCAAGTTTACGTATAGACTCAGCGTTTCTCTACCACTATTCTTTTACAGTTAGAGCATTGATATTGAAAAAATAATCAATGTCTCCCAAGACTTTGCAGTCATTGGAGACCATATAATGGCACATATTGCCTATCACAACTCGCAGTATACAGTAAATATCACATTTCACACACACAACAGTGATTGGTTGGGCTGTCTGTGATGTCTTTATTAGTATTCACTTTCACTTGTAACAGTAAACATATTAGTAAATAAAATTTATATTTATTTGTTATCAATATTTACATAACTGTACCCACAATTTACATCCCATGTACATAATTATACAAAATGTAGTACTATACAAAGATGTCTGAATATATAAAGAAAATGAATATACATCCAGGATCCATTAATAGCTGCCTGAAGATACCAAAAGCGCAGCCAAATCCTCGGAACGGTATAACAAAAGATCACTGCAGATAATCTATGGAGTGGAAAAATAAGGAGTGAGCTAACGTGCTTAGTAAGAGAATCGTATGCAAGGCTGTTACTATGAAATCTATATGCTTAAAACACTTAATTCCTAATAGTGTACTAAGGCACAAATAAGGAAGGATATTATAGTTGGCTAGGAAACTGGATGGAGTATGAGAGGTATTTTAGAATACCTGTCGTGTCTCAGTCCCTAGTAGGTACTATAGGGAGTAAACAGTTGAAATTGATATGAATAAACATTTTAATCACTTGAAAACAATTCATAACATTATCAAAGATATATTTATAAAACAATATATATAAACACTCTAATTAAACACTTTAGTAAATAGTTCAGTATAGAAATCCAATAAACAGTATAGTAACACTTTTAAATTCCACAATACAGTTAACATTTAAAACATTCACTTCGATACTAGTAGCATTTTCAGTGAAATAAACAGTACAATATAGTGGAGACTAAGGAACACGTGAATGAATATCATGCTATAATAGTACCCTAAGAAGGGAAAATATAACACGTGAGACATATGGCCATAGTCCGTGTGGTCCACAGTGTATATTTGCCAGATGACACTTGTGAAAGTTGAAGACTTGGCGGGTCTATCAATAACAATAACACGTTACATGTGAGCATGATACGGGGCCTAATAGTCTCAAAACAATATATACACAGTAGAAACACCATTTATGAAATCAATTCCAATGGTAGTATCTTCAATTAGTCTATAAACGGATATACTGAAAATTACATTCAATTCGAAAATAAAAATTCATAAAATATTCACACTTCAGTATTCTTTTATGAAAATGTTCTATTTATTTGTAGAACAATAATAAGCATATGCTGGTATCTTCACGTAATTAAATTTCATTAACATGAGTATTTAAATATTGTTTTTTTGGTAAATAATAAAATAATGCAATTTTAATAAATCACATGGAATTAACTTAGAAATTTATTTATTTCTATTATTTAAAAATATTAGAATTAATTTCTTAGAATTTCTATAAATTTTGACAGAAAAATGATTGTTTGAAACCTAGCCCTCCTTAATTGAAAAAAAAGTTTATAAACCAGCTAGTGTCCACAATTTCACCAATTCCAAAGCAATTGATTTCCAAATCATTTCATAAAATTAACTTGAGCCAAAATATGCATTCACAGTATCCTTACAGCTTGCACACTCATCCCTTACCTGTTATTTTTCTTATCGATATGTCGATAGCATCACTTGATATTCCTTTACTCCAGGGCTGCAAAACTTTATACCAATCACCATTATTCACCATAATTCAATTTCTAACAAACTTTGCTCATCAAATTCTACCACATTGTCTGTAGAAATTATTAAACCAGTCTAAATTACATCGGTGCTAAAACACAACTTTGCATATTTAACTCCGATTTTAATTCTGACTTCATCAACTGTCTCCTTATAATTTCTACAGTCTCATGGCATCCTAAATTCATCAAAATGTGCACAAAACCACTCTACCCTTGCGATGGCCGAATGGTAACTGGTGAAATTCCTAAGCTTTTTCAACAATTTAACATGCAATTCCTGCTTATTCATATTTCTCCATTAATTTGGCACCATTAACATGCATCAAACAACATGAAACCATAAAGATCCTTCAATGGCCGAAACTCTAAGGTAAGAATTGGATGGGATTTAGTCCAAACCAATGCTAAAATCATGCTTGGGTCACTTAGTTTCGTCACTTTCTACCATTAAAATTCAAAGAAACCATAAGCATGATTCAAGCTTAACTTGGCCGAATGCTTTAGTGCTCTTTTCCTCTTGATTTTGTCAATTTTACAACAAGCTATACTTATGGGCTTGTAGAGGATGAAGAGTAGAACAACTTTGTAGAAGAGTAGAACCATAATTCTCGACTTTCGTCAGATTTCCTTCTCGATTTTCCTTCCGTTTTTCCTTCTGTTTGTTTCTTTCCCTCTTTTGGTCACCGACGTCTTCTCCTCTCTTCGTCGGCGCTGTCTCTTCCTCTCTCTCCCTCGCTGACGGTGGTCGGCCTCATCGAGGGAGACAGAATCGGGTCTCTCCTGATTTGTTTCCTTCTGTTTCTTTTTTTTTTCTTTTTTATCTTATATTATATTTATAAACTATATTATAAATATAATATTAATATTATATTATATAGATATATATATTATATTACAACATATATATACATACAATTTAAATTAACTACAATATACATTTTATATGTATATATATTTATATTTTAAATCATGTATATATATATATCTATACACAAACTATAAAGTACTAATTTGTATTTCCTTTGTATACATATTCATATATTATATTCTTTTCTCACTTTCTTATTTAATTTGGATTTTCATTTGTCAAAATTAAATTTCCTCCATTCTTCAGTTTTCCATGATTCAAAATTTAAATTTCCTTTCTTCATTATTTTCCATAATTTCTAATCTTATACTTATTTCCGATTTAATTTTCCTTCACACCATTTTCTTAATCCGTTCCTTTCTCAATTCTCGGGATTTTCACCAATATCTCATTCTCACAATTTTATTTATTTATTTATTTGCACTTATCTATTTTCTCCAATATTTATTTCCAATAAATGACAAATTTACGGTTATCACACCATTCCAGGCTGTTTTTTGTAGGCAACCCCCTTCTATCCTAGATTATATTCCATTAACAACTCAAACATATGCAGTTGATAAGGAACTTGTTGATAGGCAACACATTTTGCAACTTTTGCAACAATACTTATTGAAGGCTTAGAAAGTGATGAAAACAAATGCTGATAAGCATCAAAGGGAGGTACTGTTTAAAGAGGAAGACTTGGTCCTAATCATATTACAACCTTATCACCACAATTCAGTGGCAAGGAAGACATGTGACAAACTGGGCAAAAGATATTTTGGCCCATTCAAGGTGTTAAAGAGGATTGGTGTGATAACCGCAAATTTCTGAATTTTTATATTACTTTTTTGAGAATTTAATTTTAAATGCGAAAGATAAATTAAAGTAAATAAAGGAATTATTTACAAGATGGGATATTGTTGGAAATTCCGTAAATAATGAAGTTAAGGAATTGATAAATTATATGGAGGAAATTTAATTTGGATAAATAGAAATCAAAATTAAATAAGAAAATGAGGAAGAAAAAATATATATATATATATATATATTGTAAATACAATATATATAGTATTATTTCATTTATATCAAAATATATAAATGTAATTTAAGTTAAAAGTATGTAGATATATATGTTAAATATATATGTGTTGATATATAATATATATCTATAAAATATTATATAGTATGTACTATATAATATAATATTAATATTATATTTATAAAGTAACTTATAAATATAATATATATATATATAAAATAGAATGGAAAATCGAGAAGAATCTCGATTTCCCGGTGAGCAGCCGACCACTGTCGACGATCGGAGAAGAGAGGAGAGACGAGGGAGGACGGCGCCGGTGGTGAGAGGAGAAGCCGGTGACCGACGGAAGAAAGGAGAAACGGAAGGAAAACGCAAAGAAACAGAAAGAAATTCTGGCGGAAGCCGAGAGGAAAAGAAAAAGAGGATCTGGCAGTGCCAGCGGAATTGGTGACGCCACTGCCACCGAAGCATCGCCGGAAGGAGAGGAAGAGGATGGAGGCCACCCGAGGCACGGTGAACGGTGGAGGAAGGCCGACGAAGTGGTGGAAGAAACCGAGGTAAAACCGAGTATATTTGCCGCCGTGCCGTCGATCCAGGCCGAACGGAGACCACCAGCAGACTCGTCGTGCCATCGGCCAGCTATGGAGCCTTTGAACCGCCGGAGAACCGGCCGCCGTCGAAGAACTGGTGAGGAAGAAGGCTGAACTGGTTGACGGGAAAAAGCAAAAGAAAAAGAAAATAAAAAGGAAAAAGAAAAAGAAAAAGAAAAAGAAAGAGAAAGGAAAGAAAAGAGAAAAAAGGAAGAAAAAGAGGAAAAGAAGAAAAGAGAGGACAAAAGGAGAATTTCCAAAATTACGGGAAATCCCGAGAATTCGAAAACCCAAGAATTACGGGAATCGGTAAGAAATCCCAAAAAGTGATAAATTATTTAAATAATTTATTTATTTAAATAATTATAGAAAAATTCTAAATTTTAAAATTTAAATTCCAGAAAATTCCCTCGATGATCGAGCCGATAGAATCAGGTGAGGTGAACAGGGGCGCGACGAACGAGGTGGTCGTCGACCCGAAACAGGTAAGGGATGCATGTGCAGCACTGTAAGGATATTCAATCTGCATGTTTTTAATTATGAAATATTTTATGAAAATATTGTGCTGATTATGTAGTTGGAAATTTGTGATGATGTATTGGCTGGAAATTATAAACTGTATTTTTCGTGCAGGAGGCTAGCCAATCGACAGCCGTTATACTGCCGAAAAATTATCGAAAATTATCAAAAATTTCTAGAAAATTTCATAAAATCATAATAAATGATTTTATTTCACGAGAAACGATTCCCAACCACGAAAATCGAGAAAATGATTATTTTTCATAAAACATGAATATAACGAAATTCATTTTAAAATATTCATGTTTTCGAAATTGGTGATAATGAGATCACCAAAAAATTCTCTCGATATATGAATTATATGTGAGATGAAATGGAAAATGAAAAAGGGATAAAGAGAATATTTTATAAAAGTTTTCCAAATATTCTCTCGATATATGAATTATACGTAATATGAAATGAAAGATGAAAAAGGGAAAAAGTGAATATTTTATAAATATTTTCTTAAATATTCACTTGATTTATTATATAAACTTTATGGTTTTAATTATCAAATGATTATTTTTATAAATTCAATAAAGGTTTTCTGATGATGAAAAATACTGTTTTGAGACTAGATGGCAACCTTATCATGCTAATATGTGATATGTGACATGTGATATGTAATATGTAATATGTGATATGTGATATGTAGTCCCGGTCGACACTTGATCAGTGATCCGCCGAGGACAATTATAGATTATGGCCATAGATCTGACAAGATTATTTATACCCTGCGGGGTCTATAGCATAATCTGAGTAACGACCCAGTGGACGGGCTGGGCGTGTGTGCCTAAGTCTCCATATGTAAAAATGTTTTATATGATATGTAAATGTTTTACATGATATGTGACAAGTTAAATGAAAGAGATTTATAGCATTTTACAAAATGTTTATTTCAGTACTGAATTTATTACTACGAGATGATTTCATATGATATGTGATACGAATATGTAATATGTTTTCAAAAGGAAAAAGAGGTTATAAGTCTAATATTCTTACTATGATTTTCAATTGAATATTAGACTATATGTGACATGAATATGTGATATGTTTTCCAAAAAGGAAAGAGGAGGAAAATAAATCTAATATTCTTATTTTAGCTTTTAAATTGAATATTAGCTTTTAAATTGAATATTAGATTTAAATGATATATATGTTATACGAAAAGGATTTAATAGTGGATTTTGCTATTTAAAGTACTGTACTAATTATGGTTGTACAGTAAAACATGAAATGAGATTTAAATGAGAATGATGAGAATTTAACTAGTATTCTTTTATAAGGATATATGAATATTAGTTACTTTATTTAAATGCTTTATTTTATAAAAGCTTTATTTTGAAGAGAATATGAAAATGATATGAAATGAAAAGGTAAAAGGATATAAATTTCAAACGAAAAGAAATTTATTACTTTCTACAGTTGCTTCTAGGCTCCAGGACAAGATAGGTATTTCAAAATACCTACCTTACTCCATCCGGATCCCTAGCCGACTGTAGTATCTTTCCTACATGCGAGCCTAGAGCCCATAGGAAAAATGAAAAAGATTTTCAGCATATAGGAAGCTGAATATCAAGTATGCATATAATTCTCTTACTGACCCGTGGTTTGCTCACCCCTTAATTTTAACATTTTAGGTTTTTGAAGACTGAGAGTCTGACACTTAAAGGATTTCGGCTGCGCATTTGGGGACGATGTGACAACTAGATTTATTTAATAAGGTATGATCATTTATTTTCTGTATTTAGACTTACTTACAATACTACTTCCTTATGAATTAAGATAGGGGATGTAATTTATATTAGAATTTTATATGGAATTATTTATATGTAAAAGAAAAGTAAAGTATCGTAGATAGCTCAACCAAATAAGATGTATAGAATAAGATGAAAAATAGGGTCACGAGCTGTGACAGATTTAATGGTATCAGAGCAAGGTTGGCCTGATGTTTGTCGATACTTTTGGAAAGGAAATGTGTTGAAAGTGTTAACATCCCTTGTAGTATTGTATAGTCTAAATACATAAAGAAAATAAATGATTGTAAAATGAATTAAGTGTTTAGAAGGGGGTGAGAATTATGAACTAGTGATGTCAAAAAAGAAAGGGAAAAACGGCTCAAGAATGTTACCTGGAATGGTGATCTTATAATCGAAATGAAGGTCGGTTCGGTAAGGAACAGAAAACGGACTCAATGAGGGCCCCACTAGTCCTTTTCTGTCCGGATCGAACTGAGACCTGAAAGTGATGATATAAAGGAGGGGAATGAAATATCATCATTAAATAGACCTTAAGATCACCGATTGAAGGTATTTTGAAGAGAGAAAATTTTTGGCCAAAAATGGCCAAAATACCCCTGCCTCCAAAATTTTACTGGGAGTTAAAATAGACCAACAGAAGTTGGAATTGATTGATCTGATAGAGAAATTGATGATGTAAAGCTGAATTACAAGCAAAATAATCCAATTGTGAATTTTAAAGAACTTCTCTGTCGAAATCGAATAATACCTAAATTCCTGGTATAACTATCGGAAAGGATACTATTCGCATATGGAGGATAAGGCCTTTGGTTTAAAGGTATACTGAGGAGAAAGAAATAAATGTCAAAATGACGAAAATGCCCTTATGTTGGGCGATGTGCTGAATAGTGATGAAACCAAGTGATTTCAAATTCCTTGATGATAATGGAATTATTAATGGCATAGAGAATGTCATAAGGATATATCGATACCTATTACTGATTCCATTTACACTTCGATTATGGACGCGAATTGCGAGTGACCTAGTGAAAGGGCTAGGCCTCATGACGAAACCTCGAGGGGTGACCCAGTGAAAGGGCTGGGCATTCTCAAAGAGGTTAGTATACATATGTAAAGGCAGACGGCGAACGGGCCGGGGCCTTATATGATACGATCCAATAAGAGTGTATAGTGGAAGGTTATAAGATGATTGGCCCGGTTATTAACGATAAGGGCCTGAGTTATGAAGTACTGAATTGGATATTATTACGGGATCGTTGGATATTATGAAAGTGAAATGAATACAGAAACTAATTGAGAAAGTGAATAGTACAGGTAATGAAATCCATAACAGTACGATTGATCGAGGTTCTATACACTTATACTATTTTTGAGGTATTAAATGAATATTTATTTATAGAACCGGAGCATTTGGAGACATGCATTGCAAATTAATATACTGTATGGAGTGTTGTAAATTGGAGAATATTTATAAGAACAGTAAAGTGATAAAAGGAAGATAACAGCTAACCTGAGTTCTTCAGGACCCTTGAGACAAATTGAGAAGGGCGACCCAAGGATGGGTGACCTGCAGTGGACAATATGATGTGAGGCGCGGGCGAACTATGTGGTCGCCGACTCACTTGTAAGGGTAAACCTGGGGCGAAAGGATCGCTTAGGGGATGCTCGCCGACGGCCGATTCGAACGGGCGGGACTCTTACAAGGAGTTTAATGATAACACGAGTGTAAGGAACTAGGTACGTAAGGGTGCTAGGGTTCGCACCTCGTGGATAATATGCTCAAGGGAGTTAAACCTGAATTTATTAAATGAACTTGATTCCAAAGTAAATTATAGTGGTAGTAAATTGGTTAGCTGTAACATGTGTTGATAACTGTTGTACTTACTACAGCTTACTAGAATGAGATTTGTAAGGCTGTAAAGTATGAGTAAACAATGAAATCAAGGTAGAGTATGAGTCGAAATGAATTGAATAGTAAATGTCTCTGCCTTGAGGATATATAGTGGAAATGATAAGACATAGCAATGAAATGTCTAAAAAGGTACGAGATATGTGATTAAAGAAAGTATCGGATTTGATTTCTGATAGAACTTCCAGAGTTATATAAATTGAAGGAATCGAGATAACATTGACTCGATTTTGAATATGAAATCTGATTCTAAGCTTATATCGGAGAACTTAAGAAAATCCGAAAGCTTAAGAAATCCACTATGGAAAATGTGAGAATAATGAAATGCACGTGTATAAGGTGTGATTGAAGGCAATACAGATAACGTAAATTAAGGATAAGAAAGTTATCTGTATAAGTGTAAGTGAGAGAAGCACTGATGATATTGAGATGTAGATGAAATAAAGTGATATAGTAAATGTTTACCATCTAATAAAATTCTCAGGAAGAACAAGTATTCATCTACATGAAAATAGACGCTTTATTGATCTGATCACATATATATGAGGAGTTAATAAGACTAGCCTCAGTATAAAGCGTCCTTAGATAAAAGATTAGAGACTAATGTCCGTAAGATGATGATTAGAACTTGGAGTGAATTTTACGAGTTCCTATTGAGGTTACGAGATTAATGATTTACCTTGTGAGGTATATAAGCCTAAAGAATGAGGCATCCATACATGAGTAAATTGATGAAATACTGATAGAGTCTAAAGTACAAATGGAAAATGAGCAGCATTGTGGTATAACCCTTAAACTCTTAAAGACTATAATTTATAAGTTAAGATTGGCAACTAAGAGATGTGGCTAGACAGTGTCTCTTTCTGAGATAGATAATCTCGAAATGACAGATGACAGTGAACCGGTCGATGATATAGAGATAATGATTGAGATACGAAAGTAATGAGTCTAGCTAAATATTATTGCCAGTCTATAGAAGAGTTTTGGGTTAGCTGCTCTATAGATGTGACTGCTAATTAAAGAAGTTAAAGTGGATGAGTAAATATAAAGATGGCATACAAGATGTTAAAAGAGGTAATAGTGGAATATGTTATCACTAAAGAAAAGTAATTGAAATGATGATGAAGGAAAAGATGAATATGTCATAAGAGAAAGGTACATGATATAAAGGGAACACCAATATGAAGTAGTTCCTGAATTTAAAACTAAAAGTGATTTTTGTGATTATCACATGATTATGGTTAAATGTAAGATCGAGCCAAACTCGATAGAGGAAAAGTAATTATACTCAAAAGAGTAAAGAAGTGATTTACATTTTACTGCTAGTTATGTAAATGGAACAAAAAGGATATATATATATACCAACTCGAAATGATGGAAGTAATGGATTTATTTGGATAATGAGGGATCCAAAAGAGATATGATGATATGGAAGTGATTATAGACTGATAGACTAAATGGAATCACTTATCCATTTTCAGGCTCTTGAAGTCTATAGTGCCATAGTCGAAATATGACTATGAAATGATGAGAATGTATGTGAAGTTTCAGTGAGCTCTATATGTGATGTGAATCTCTGAGTAGCTATATGTTATGGGAAATAGCAAAAGGCTCTGAGATTCCAAATTTACAGACAGCACTGCTCCGTACATGATGTAAAAATGTTTGAGCGTAATATGGAAACGCTCAAAGATATGTTGAGAGAGCGGATGCACGGGGTGTGAAAGCTACTGGGATAATTACATACTATTGATTTAAAACATGTAAATGATAGTTATCAAACTATATCGACTTGGCACTAATTAAGAAAACAGATGATGAATCATATGAGATATAAAAAGGAGTGGAAATGGATAACTCCCAATTGATAAGCATTTCACAGGGAGTATAAAATATGATGAGAAATGATATATAGTGAAAATGATTCTGAGGCTAATGGCATATTGGTAGTATTAATTAAAAGATGATTAAGAGGACAAGAATGATGAGTATACGAAACTGTGCCACCTTTAACCTAAGTTAAATTCGGAGGACCGAATTTCTTAAGGTGGGGAGAATGTGATAACCGCAAATTTCTGAATTTTTATATTACTTATTTGAGAATTTAATTTTAAATGCGAAAGATAAATTAAAGTAAATAAAGGAATTATTTACAAGATGGAATATTGTTGGAAATTCCGTAAATAATGAAGTTAAGGAATTGATAAATTATATGAAGGAAATTTAATTTGGATAAATAGAAATCCAAATTAAGTAAGAAAATGAGGAAGAAAATATATATATTGTAAATAAAATATATATAGTATTATTTCATTTATATCAAAATATATAAATGTAATTTAAGTTAAAAGTATGTAGATATATATGTTAAATATATATGTGTTGATATATAATATATATAAAATATTATATAGTATGTACTATATAATATAATATTAATATTATATTTATAAAGTAACTTATAAATATAAGATATATAAAAAAAACAGAATGGAAAATCGGGAAGAATCCCGACTTCCCGGTGAGCAGCCGACCATTGTCGGCGATCGAAGAAGAGAGGAGGGACGAGGGAGGACGGCGCTGGTGGAGAGAGAAGAAGCCGGTGACCGAAGGAAGAAAGGAGAAACGGAAGGAAAACGCAAAGAAACAGAAAGAAATTCCAGCGGAAGCCGAGAGGAAAAGAAAAAAAAGATCTGGCGGTGCCGGCGGAATTGGCCACTGCCATTGCCACCGAAGCATCGCCAGAGAGAGAGGAAGAGGATGGAGGCCACCTGAGGCGCGGTGAACGGCGGAGGAAGGCCAGCAAAGAGGTGAAAGAA
The DNA here is from genome assembly GCA_032173925.1 of Heritiera fomes. NCBI lineage: Eukaryota > Viridiplantae > Streptophyta > Magnoliopsida > Malvales > Malvaceae > Heritiera > Heritiera fomes. Next base: position 14,943,311 of record JAPDPM010000015.1, read on the forward strand.
ACCGAGGCAAAATCGAGTAGATCCGCCGTCGTGCCGTCGATCCAGGCCGAACGGAGACCACTAGTAGACTCGCCGTGCCGTTGGCCAGTTGTGGAGCCCTTGAACCGCCGAAGAACCGGCCGCCGACGAAGAACCGGCCGCCGACGAAGAACCGGCGAGGAAGAAGGCTGAACCGGCTGACGGGAAAAAGGAAAAGAAAAAGAAAAGAAAAAGGAAAAAGAAAAAGAAAAAGAAAAGAAAGAGAAAGGAAAGAAAAGAGAAAAAAGGAAGGAAAAGAGGAAAAGAAGAAAAAAGAGGAAAAAAGGAGAATTTCAAAAATTACGGGAAATCCCGAGGATTTGAAAACCCAAGAATTACGAGAATCGGTAAGAAATCCGGGAAAGTGATAAATTATTTAAATAATTTATTTATTTAAATAATTATAGAAAAATTCTAAATTTTAGAATTTAAATTCCAGAAAATTCCCTCGATGATCGAGCCGATAGAATCGGGCGAGGTGAACACGGTCGCAACGAACGAGGCGGTCGCCGACCCGAAACATTAAGGGATGCATGTGCAGTACTGTAAGGATATTCAGTCTGCATGTTTTTAATTAAGAAATATTTTATGAAAATATTGTGATGATTATGGGGTTGGAAATTTGTGATGATGTACTGGCTGGAAATTATAAAATGTATTTTTCGTGGAGGAGGCTAGCCAATCGGCAGCCGTTATATTGCCGAAAAATTATCGAAAATTTCTAGAAAATTTCATAAAATCATAATAAATGATTTTATTTCACGAGAAACGATTTCCAACCACGAAAATCGAGAAAATGATTATTTTTCATAAAACATGAATATAACGAAATTCATTTTAAAATATTCATGTTTTCGAAATTGGTGATAATGAGATCACCAAAAAATTCTCTCGATATATGAATTATATGTGAGATGAAATGGAAAATGAAAAAGGGATAAAGAGAATATTTTATAAAAGTTTTCTAAATATTCTCTCGATAAATGAAATATACGTAATATGAAATGAAAGATGAAAAAGGGAAAAAGTGAATATTTTATAAATATTTTCTTAAATATTCACTTGATTTATTATATAACCTTTATGATATTAATTATGAAATGATTATTTTTATAAATTCCATAAAGGTTTTCTGATGATGAAAAATACTGTTTTGAGACTAGATGGCAACCTTATCATGCTGATATGTGATATGTGACATGTGATATGTAATATGTGATATGTGATATGTAGTCCCGGCCGACACCTGATCAGTGATCCGTCGAGGACAATTATAGACTATGGCCATAGATCTGACATGATTATTTATACCCTACGGGGTCTATAGCATGATTTGAGTAACGACCCAGTGGACGGGCTGGGCGTGTGTGCCTAAGTCTCCATATGTAAAAATGTTTTATATGATATGTGATATGTGAAATGTAAATGTTTTACATGATATGTGACAAGTTAAATGAAAGAGATTTACAGCATTTTACAAAATGCTTATTTCAGTACTGAATTTAGTACTACGAGATGATTTCATATGATATGTGATACGAATATGTAATATGTTTTCAAAAGGAAAAAGAGGTTATAAGTCTAATATTCTTACTATGATTTTCAATTGAATATTAGACTATATGTGACATGAATATGTGATATGTTTTCCGAAAAGGAAAGAGGAGGAAAATAAATCTAATATTCTTATTTTAGCTTTTAAATTGAATATTAGATTTAAATGATATATATGTTATACGAAAAGGATTTAATAGCGGATTTTGCTATTTAAAGTACTGTACTAATTATGGTTGTACAGTAAAACATGAAATGAGATTTAAATGAGAATGATGAGAATTTAACTAATATTCTTTTCAAAGGATATATGAATATTAGTTACTTTATTTAAATACTTTATTTTATAAAAGCATTATTTTGAAGAGAATATGAAAATGATATGAAATGAAAAGGTAAAAGGATATAAATTTCAAACGAAAAGAAATTTATTACTCTCTACAGTTGCTTTTAGGCTCCGAGACAAGATAGGTATTTCAAAATACCTACCTTACTCCATCCAGATCCCTAGCCGACTGTAGTATCTTTCCTACATGCGAGCGTAGAGCCCATAGGAAAAATGAAAAAGATTTTCAGCATATAGGAAGCTGAATATCAAGTATGCATATAATTCTCTTACTAAGCCGTGGTTTGCTCACCCCTTAATTTTAACATTTCAGGTTTTTGAAGACTGAGAGTCTGACACTTAAAGGATTTCAACTGCGCATTTGGGGATGATGCGACAGCTAGATTTATTTAATAAGATATGATCATTTATTTTCTGTATTAAGACTTACCTACAGTACTACTTCCTTATGAATTAAGATAAGGGATGTAATTCATATTAGAATTTTATATGGAATTATTTATATGTAAAAGAAAAGTAAAGTATCGCAGACAACCCAACCAAATAAGATGTATAGAATAAGATGAAAAATAGGGTCACGGGCTGTGACAATTGGTGTGGTAGCTTATAAATTAGAGTTACCAAGTGGAGCGAAAATTCATTATGTTTTTCATGTTTCATTCCTGAAGAAGTTTCAAGGTGATGTTGTTAGTTCATGTTTGTCACTACCTAACGAAATCATGGCTTGTGATCCATTTTTGTCGCCTATCAGAGTTTTGTAAACTAAAGTGATATCACGTGACAATAAGGATGTGCAGCAGTTTTTAGTTCAATGGCAAGGTTTGCCAGACGCAAAAGCTACTTTGGAAGATGCGACATGCATGGAATCAGATTACCCAGATTTCAACCTTGAGGACAAGGTTGTGGTGGATGGGAGGAGTATTGATATGAATCAAGAAGAGGACACTCAAGGCAATAAGACAGGAGAGGAGCTGGCTAAGCAGAGCATTGCTTATTCGAGAAGAAGAAGAATAATTAGACGTCCTGCAAGGTATGAAGTCTAGTGGGAAGAAGTAGCCAGGTCAGCAGAGGGGAAATGCTTAGCTGGGAAGTCAAAGTCAATTGTTAAGCCGATGTAATGGTTGTAGATATAGTTACAGTTGTAAAGTCAGTTACACTAACTGACCTATGGATGTAAGCAATAAATACCCATGTACACGATGTAAAAGGCATGCAATGAATAATCAATTCCTGATTTGCCTTTTCTCTTTAACATTCTTCATATTTCTCATCTCCTTCTTTACAATTTCTAAGTTTCTCGGATAGATCCTATGTTGATCTATCACCTTCCCATACAAAGGAAGTTACCTTTGTTTAGTATTACAAGAAAAGCCCAATTAGCTTCCTCAAGAAGCCAATTGGGTTTTTTTTTATTTTATTATTTTTTTCATTTGTTATTTATATTATATATTTAGATATACATAAATAGCATATTAGTATATATATAGTTACTATATAAATATATATATATATATATATATATATACTAATATAACCTTGATTTATATTAGTGCATATGTCTATCTACATATAATATATATTTATATTTATATTCATATAATAGATATACTTATATTAAGTTTTAATACTTTATTTTATTTTTCTAAAATAAAATATATTTTATTTTATTTGTTTTACATTATATATTTTCTTGTACATAAAGATATATACATATCTTAATTGTATTTATATATGTATATATTTATTTTCTTTATTTCATTAATACATATAATATAGATTAATACAGTGCATTTCAATCGTTCAAACATTATATATATATATATATATATATATATATATGCACATTTAAATTCTTCATAATCCAAAATTTCGTTTTGTAGAATTCTCGTAAGGTCATCCACCCTTCATCACTTTGCAATACTAAATTTCCAAAATATATCTCAACACTTAATTTATTTTGTTTGCTCTATAACCTAACCAAGAGGGGATGAATCGGTTTTTAGTTGGAGGCCTTTCACATGGTAGGGGATCGATCCCTTAATAGGGGGATCCTATGCTTTATTTCAACCTTCTAGGAGCTTTCTGCCATCAGAGGATTGATCCCATGCTTCATTTCGACCACTAGGAGCTTTCTGCCATTAGGGGATGGATCCCTCAACATAGGGGATCGATCCTTCATCCTTTTCCTGCACTTTCTTGGGCTATTTTGGGTTAAAAATGATGTAATTGTTGGTTTTAATTCAACCCAAAACATTCTTTCAATTTTATAGAAATATTTCTTGACTTTCTCAAATAAAATTTAGTCTAAAAACTTATTAAGTAATTTTTTAAAAATATATTCTATATTTTTTTGAGAAAATTACTTAATGAAAATATTCAAAATCATTTTATAAAAGATTAAGACCAATAAGAATAAGCAATTAAATTATGGTCTTATTTTTGATAAATACACTCAAATGGTTCGAGAAAATCTGATAATTAAAAAAGCAAATTTACACTATAGAATCAAACATTTAATATTACTTAAGTTTTTGTCATTTCAAAATACATATGTCAATTTAAAGCTAACAATCTCTCTCTTTTTGATATGACAAAACTTAAGGTAAATTTGCTTTGAAAATTCTTTGAAGAAATACTCCCTCTCAAATAAAGTATGGTTTTAAATATAAAGCTTCCCCTTTAATATGAGCATAATTTTCAAAAGAATTTACCAAATCCCATTATTTCTCCCCCTTTTTGTCATAGCAAAAAGAAGGGGAAAAAAATTCTGCTCCCCCTAAAAATATGGCTTAAAATTGTGAAGACAAAAAAAGATGCTCCATCCAACAAAAAATATATTAGTACATGGGACTTATAGCACAAATAAATAAATCAATGTCCATAAAAAGAAATTATGAGATGTTTGTGTTTGCAAAGGACATTGCTTATGATCTTATACCAATTGTTCATCAATAATTTGCAAGAAGTTCCCAATTGGTAAGCAATGAAGCAAGTTGTTTATAAATTATCTACTAACTTCTATAACTTGCTTATTTTAATGTTATCAAGCACTTAGATATATCAATTGTTTTCTAAGGTCCAACTAAGGTGCATGTCAATACATCATGATTATGAGCTAAACATAGATGACATGTTATAGGCATTGAGCTCATAAACTATCTTCAAGAAAGAATATGCTTAGAATTAATGCATATATCGATTAACCACAAACTTTAGCACAAAAGTGTCTCATGCAAAAATGTCTTAAATAAATTCTTCCTTATTTGTCATTTCAATCTAAAGAGAAGTAGAAGAATTGTCAATTTAAAGCTCAAACCAATAATTATCAATGGTTAACTTAACCATTTTGCATGAATTCAATTGTTATGTGTGGTGTGTTCATGTCAAGAGACTAATTAAGTCAAATACGCAAGAACATAATCACACACCACCAAATATGCATATGGATTAGTTAAACATTAGCAGACTATCATGAAGCATTAATCCATATTCATAAGCATAAATCTAATTATATGGAAGATTCAAAAGCTCATCTCATTCAAGCGCACACACTTTCTTCCATGGTCATGAAAACAAAGAATCTTATGCTCATTTTCCAATTCAAGATCAATTTTTCAATTCAAGATCTTTACTAATTATGAGCAAGGAAAGGTTCAAGATTACCATTTTAATCATATCATAGCTATATCCTTAGTTAATTTTATCATTTAAGGTTCTAGAGGGTATATACTATTTTAACTAAAATAGTTTTACTTAAGTGAATCAATATTATCAAGCTAAAGTGTATTTTATCATTAAGGTTTTCAATCTATGAGTGAGGTCTAGCACAATTTCACGAAAACAAATATTCTCATTTCACAGACATGATCATTGATTCAACTTAAGCAAACATGCAAGTTCAACATCAAAACAATCAAGAATCAATGCATGGATATCAATCAAAGTGCATTTGTTCAAGTTTGCATTTATCCTAGAATGTTGAAGTTGTTATTAAAGCTTAATTTCTTTAGAAATTTGGCCATAAGAAAAATCTAAGTTCATGGATGACAAATTTTTATACATTTGAACATTTAAGATCCATTTATCATCACAAATTGTAAGTTAAGGACAATTATGACTCTAGGTAAAGCTTTTTGTATCTTAAAAATTTCATTTACTTAAGTCATATTCAAATTCAAATATTAAGGTCAAGTTTTATCATTTTATCATTCAAGCATAATTATTTTGATATTATTTACTCATATTCCAATAGAAGCATACTTATCATGAAGCCTAGTGTAGAATATGTGAGTCAAGCTATGTGATATAATCCTTTAAGCATGCTTGACTAAGATGAACAAAAGAAATGGACAAATCCTTTAAGCATGCTTGACTAAGATGAACAAAAGGAATGGACGATATCTATCGTGCACAAGTTCATCAAATTCTCAAATATATACACAAATCATTGAAATTATTCTCAAAACAATGTTTAAGCATTCATTGAAAATATAATTCAAGATTATTTTAAGATTTATGCATTTCATGAATGTATTTAACAAGAAAAATGATTTTACACTTTTAAGTTCAAGGAAAAATGATATTGATTGTTGAAAATGATAGTAATTGTTGAAATTGAGGCACGACACCAATGAAGAAAATGATTTTACATGTTAACACATTATAAAGAATAAGTTAAATCAATGGATTTTAAGTTGAGACAAAAAAAAAGTAACAAGAAAATTAAGGAACATTCTCAATTTTGGCTTAAAAATCCAAAAAAATAGGCATATTTTGCCTAGGGGGATCGATCCCTCAATGCCAGAATGCAAATTTCTACAATTTTTTTGGCTAAAGGATCGATCCTATAAGAAGGGGAATCAATCCCTTATTTAAATTCTGTAGAATTTCGGCTTAAAAATCAAATTCAGAGGTGCCAAAACTCTGTTTTTGAGTGTTTTAAGTCCGCATAAAAGTTTAAACATTTGTATAACATGATTTTAGATTTGTATGAACGACAAATATTGATGAAGAATCATTCGACAATAGATTTTGCAATTTTGGAAGTATTTTCACCAAAAAATGCATTTTTGGTCTCAAAGGAGGTCATTTTAAGAGTTAAATATATTTTGGCAAAACAAAGTTGTTTGAAAACACAAATATGTCATAACAACCATGTTCACTAAGATTTTAAGCACATATATCATCAAATCACACTAGTTGTGAACATTATGGCATAAGTTTCATATGCATATTTCTCATTGATTCTCATGACATGGCAATTTGCATGTATGACATATTTGACATTTTTGGCACAAGTAAATATATTATCAACACATAACAAACTTGCTTAAATTACAGAAATCAAATAATCATTTCAAAATCATGTTACATGCTTTTCATCCACTCATTTAATGCATCAAGAATTATCCACCAAATAATCAAAATTTATTTGTCATGCCTTTTATTCATTCATTAATTTAACTTATAATGCATCAAAGATCATCAACCAAATATCTCATCAAGGCACAAATAATTTAATCAAATAAAAGTTTTTAAAAAAAATTAAGTTTACAATACTCTTTTGCAGGAAAAAGCTTTTCCATGATTCATTGAGTCCATTTTAAGCCATTATTTGAAGGATTGTTGTGACCCTGCCAAAGGATGGATTCCTCAAAGTCTTCCTCTTTCTCATTGGCATAAGCAAATTCTAAGGGGTTATGTAGAGCATTTGACCTTCATTGTTTCAATGTAACTCCATGCTCTAACACTCATACAATAAACAATTTCAAGCATGCTTTGGTACCCAAATTGTTTTAGGTTTATGAGAGTTAGTGCAAATAATTTTTTATCCTTTTGGGATCCATTTCAAGATCAATTCGTTATTAGTTATAACATACTTTGACACCCACATTTTCTTAACTACTCTTCCTCTAAATGTGATTATTCTATATGTGCATGCTTGTGAAGTGTGACCAATCCTATTGCTTGCATACTGAGCATGTAAAGATGTATCATGCATAGAATTTTTGCTCATTAGGAAATTCTTTAAGATGAGTTTCTTTTTGTTTTGCATTAAAGCCTAACCCATCTTTATCAAAGAAATCTCTTTGGGTTTCTAACATATGATCTAGTTTTTGTTGACCCATATAGAACCAAGAAAATGAGTTATGCAAATTTTTATTCTTTTCGTTCAACTCATTTATCTCTAAGTTTGCTTCTTCTAATTTCTTTTGTAATTATAGCTTAGCATTTGTCAAGGCTTCCTTTTTTATTTTCAAATTAGCAATGATTTTTTTATATTTAGAGTTTATGCATTCAAATTCATTTGCTAATTCATTAAAAGCATTTTGTAATTCATCAAAACTATAATCATTGCCTTCACTAGAACTAAAACTAGCATCATCATCACTATAGGCCATAAAGCATTAATAGGCTATCTTATCATCTATGTTTTTCTCATTGCAGCTATCACTATCGCTCCATGTAGTCACAAATGCTTTCTTTTTAGGCTTCTTATTATTTTCCTTCCTAAGTAAGGGACAATTTAGTTTAGTGTGCCCCCAATACATTACACTTATAGCACACTATGGATTCTTTTTCTTTCCCACTTGACTCTCCTGTCATTATCTCTCTTCTTTGAGGTCTCTTATCATTATTTCTAGCCTTCATCCTCATGAACCTATTAAATCTTTTGGCAAACATTGCCATTTCCTTTTCTTCCTCATCTCTACTCTCATCACTATCATCTCCAATTTTCTTATGAGTAGAAGACTTTAAGGGCACCCTTACTTTCTTAATTGGCTCCTCATTTCTTTTTAATTTCTTCTCATAAGTAAGTAGGGAGCCTATAAGCTTATTTAGAGACAAGGTATTAAGATTCTTAGACTCTTCTATTGCGGTTACCTTTGCCTTCCAAGATTTTGGCAAGCTATTCAAAATTTTCTTAACCATTTCTACATTGGAATAGGTCTTGCCTAAAGCCTCAAGCCCACTGATTATATCATTAAACCTAGTGAACATATTACTAATGGACTTATCTACTTTCATCTTAAAGAGCTCACAATCGTGTGTGATCATACCTACTTTGGTTTCCTTAACTTGATTGGTCTCTTCATGTGTAATGGCTAGTTTGTTGTAAAAACTACAAAACTTTGTACCATATTAGTGAATAAATAAGAGACATAGAATAAGTTAAGTACTATGATACATTTTTGTAAGTATTATTCTTATGTCAAGTAATATTTGCATAACTCATTTTCTTGGTTGAACCATTCGGTGAAGAGAAAAGAAAGGAAATGAGCTGAAGTTGAGAAGAAAAGAAAGAGTAGCCGAAAAAGAGAATGAGCAAAAGAACTACTGCCATTCGGTGAGAAGAAGGAGAGAAGCTGTTGAAGTAAAGAAAGATGAAACAGTAGAGGGCCTGAACGATGTTGAGTCGAAGAGGAAGCTGCGTCAGGTGTTCGGGGCAATGTTGGCAGCGCTGAAGGAAAAGGAAGAAGCAAGGGAGACAATACCTTTTTGGTGCTGATTTAGGTTAGTGCTCGTGGCTTTAAAGGCTGAGAAAAAGGAATAGAAATGAGTTGTAGAGTGGATTGTAAGCGTTACTTAATGGTTGACGTTGCAAGAGACTGAAACAGGGGTGATTAGATTAGGTTTAGGGGCTGCATCTTCAACTAATTTGGAGAGTTTAAAGGCTGAATAGGAGGCTATTGTTCACCCTTCTTCGTGGACCCGATATAAAGCAACAGCTAAGGAACCTTTGATTACATCTATCGGTGCTGGAACAGGGCAACGAAGGGGAAGGCTCGACTGGGCAAGAAGGCTACAGCAACAGGCCATTTGGTGTAGGAAAACCCCTCCCCTCAGCACGTACAGGACAGCAACAAAGAAGCTTGCTGGCTTCTACCTTTTGGTCCAATGAAAACCAAGAACAAGTATGGTTCGGTTTAAAGGTTCCTAAGGGGTAAGATTTGTCTCCCTTAGTTCAGTTTAAAAAATGTGTTTAATATGTATATTAATATGAAACGAAGGAATGTTTTATTTATTAGGTCAATGGGCATATATATATGTATATATCAAATAATATGGTGAGGATGGTTGAAGCATAATTAGCTAAATGCATATACATATATATATATATATATATATATGCATGTCATTAGTAAATATGAGGAATTGATTTTTGAGTAAGGTAAAGTGATATATATATATACACATATAGGTGTATATATATATATATATATTCAAGGAAGACTAGAAAAATGCCTAAGCCACAAAAAAGGAAGGCTTCTTAAGGGGTAAGATATACTATTTTGATTTAAGCTTATTATATGTATATATAGTAAAAAGAGTAAGGAAATATGTTATCCTATAAGATCAAGGTATATATATATTTGTAGGTATATATATATACACACAAAAATATATATACATATATGATTATCATCGATATGCTAAGAATAGTTGACGTATAGTCATATACGTATATACATATCTATGCATATGTATACACATACCATCAATGTGATAAGGAATAATTTAGTTTCGATGTAGAAATGATCTCGATTAATTATGGCTCTAAGATATTGGTTTTGGTATGTAATTAAGTGTAATTACAATATATTATTGAGATGGTAATGAATTGATTTGTAGTTTTAAATTATGTGCTTTAAGTTCAGTGTTTAACATGATATGAGTAGTTGATTGAGACAGTATTAGAATGATTGTAGTGACTTCGATTGGAGTGGAGGAGTAAATCTCTAATTCGGAGGGTATAAGGTAAGTGGCTTAAATAAAACTTACTAGTATCAACTCGTAAGAGATGAAAGAAATCTCTAATCAATAATTATTTAATTTCATTTCAAGTTGGTGAAATATCACGGAAAAGACCATAAGGGTAACTCTTGGTAAGATATAAGTTAGACTTGATGTGTTCGCAAGTAGTATTCCTTCGGAATAAAACCTTATTTGTGACTTGTGTATTATGTGTATGACTTGTTATGCTAAATGAGCATATAAAATCGTTTATATTGTCGGTGTTTGCATTATAAGAAATGCATGTGAATTATTTAAGCCGCACCAAGTGAGCATGTGAATATATTGCGATATTTTGAGAATGTATATGTGAATTATGTATAATATATACAGTTCACGATGTTGAATTCATAGACCTCGATTAGTACCTAGTTGTATTTGTCGAAAACTAGGATAATGGAGCTATATGATAACTGAGGTGTACATACGATTCTAGGACTTGAATGATTTTAGAACTTATCTATGGAAATCATGCGCCGAAATGGCAACATAGTAAACCTCATTCCTTATTACCGTGTGAGCCACCTCCAGAGAACTCAAGGGAACTACGTGCTACACAGATTCTTCGAAACTATGGGAGCCACCTCTAGAGTCCTTTGAGAGCTAAGTGCGACACGAGTTTCGATGGACCATTAGAAAGTATGTGCCATAGAGGCCAACACGAGTAAAGACTCAATCTTTTGTAACGTGTGACCCACCTTTAGAGAACTCAAAGGACCTATGTGCTACATAAATTCTTCAGAAACTGTGGGAGCCTCCTCTAGAATCCTTTGAGAGCTAAGTGCTGCACGTGTACCGATGAACCATTAGAAAACATGCGCCAAAGAGGCAACCCGAGTAAAACTCAATCTTTTATATCATGTGAGCCACCTCTAGAGAACTCAAAGGACCTGCATGCTACATAGATTCTTCAAAAACTGTGGAAGCCACCTCTAGAATCCTTTGAGAGCTAAGTGCTACACGTGTACTGATGAATCATGAATATCATATGCCAATGAAACAATGGATAAACGATTGTGATCTGTGAATGTGACAACTATCATTAGATAGGATAGATATTATACATATGACAGAGAATTGGAATAACTGTTGAACTTTACTTATATTATGCTATAGAAGATGTACTATTTGAAATGGTTGTGTCTTTCACGCCTAACCATATAAAAAAAAAGGGATAAAAGGATGATATTGTGCGAGTTAAAGAAATAAAGAGAGGCATGAATGAACCTATGAAATCTGTTGTAAATTATAAGTTAGTAGCTAATCTTGACATAGTACATAGATGACATTTTATACAGTTCATGCATGTATGATCATATTTTACGATATGAGCCTAGAATGTACTTATTTAAGCTATTTACTAAGCCGTGGATTTGCTCACCCCTTAAATTTAACATCTGCAGATCATACGGGGTGATATCCGCTAAGGCATTATATAGGCTCTCTTTCGAGAACTGTACCTAGTTGTGGTACTTGTCTATGTTCTCCGGGCCTAGCTTTTGTGCTTTTGAGGTATACTAATTGTATACCGTTTTGATAGTTATACAAACTTTAATTTCACAGTACTAGGAAGAAATATGGGATGTAACTTTGGATCGCACTAGATTATTATGTAAGTCCATATGATTATCGAGTACAATCCAAGATTAGATATATATTTTGAAATACGTAAAAACTGAAAAATGTAGAATTATTACTGGTTTAGATTCTTGAGAAACATGTGATGTATGATGATGTGAATTCTGGGAATTAAAGTTGGCTGTGTTATGAAAGATTGAAATGTATTTTAATGCAGGTGATTTTACTAGGGAAAGTGATAAAATACAAGGGGGAGGTTTTCGACCCGTTTCTTTTGGATAAGTAGAAATAGGGCTAAGATGATTAAAATCACTTTGAGAAGTATAACATAGCTAGAGAAATAATATTATTAAGGCAAGATTTGATTTAGTCTACACTAGCACCGAATACAAACCGTAAATAGAAAAAGAAAAATTTGGTTCGTAATTTTCCAAAAATAATAAGGTAAGTGTTAAGTGGACGTCATTGGCCCTCGGATCGTGACAGATTTAGTGGTATCGAGCCTGATTTGTCTAGTAAGTGTTAGTGTAGTTTAGACCATCTGTAGTGTTACATCCCATGTACTATGAAATATATGTTTGGAAGTTTTTCAATTTTTGACTTATACTAAGATTGATCTGCTCTTGATATAGGCAATTGAAATTCAATTAGAATGAGGAGGACTAGACGTAGAGGTGGACTCGGGAGACCATTTTGGGGGTCGGCATTACCACCCTCGACTCCATCACCCTCTGCATCTCCATCGCCTCCACATCCGACTCCTCCACCCCCGGACAGCATGGAGGCGAGGATGACTAGAATGGAGCAAAACTATGAGGTTATGACAACCTTGCTACAACAACTAGTGGCAAACCAAACTAGTTTACCTCAGGCTCCACCACCTCCGCATGCACCTCCAGCACCTTCAGTGCCTCCACCTGCACCCTTAGTACCTCCGCCTGCACCACCACAATAGGTGCCACCTCCACCGATTCCCGTAGAGCCACAGGCTGCTCCTCCTCTAGTTATACCTCAAGCAGCTATGCCTCAGCCAACTACTACTCAGATTGAGAGTTCAGTAGATTGAAATATGTCCCTCTTGAAGCAATTTTAGAAAATGAATCCTCCGCAATTCAAGGGGAAAAAGATCCATCCAAGGCTGAGGAGTGGATAGAGGAGATGGAATTCCTCTTTAAATATTTAAATATATGGGCTTCAATTCCACCGAGAAAGTATCACTAGTCGTGTACATGATGAGAAGTGAGGCTCAGAAGTGGTGGAAGACTACTGAACCCTTAGTATTGGCCAAAGATCCCATTATTACATGGGAGAAGTTTGTTGAGACCTTCATGGGCTATTACATTTCAACAGTGGCGAGACGAAAGAAGAAGACAGAGTTTCTTGAACTAAAACAAGGGCCTATGAAGGTTGATGAGTATGAGACTTGATTCACTGCCTTAGTCAAATACGACGTAGATTATGCCAATAATGATGAGAAAAAGGTAGAGAAATTCACTTCGGTTTGAGGTCAAACATTAGGGGTAGAGTTAGCCCCTTTGAGCTCACGGAGTATGCTTCTATGGTGAGGAAAGCTCTGACAGTTGAGTAAGAACTTGAGATTTCACAGGTTGAATATGAAGCTAAGAAGCAGCCCAAACCTAGACAGCCCACTGATAAGAGATTTGATAGAAGGAGGCCAGAGCAAAGCAAATATCAGGGCCCTAGTAAGAGGCAGAGGTTTGTTGCACCTCGATCATAGGCTATTAGGCCTATTGCTACAGCTGCTCCTACTACTCGAGCCATAGTTGCAGCACCCATTGATGCTTTTCAGCCGTGTACTACTTGCAACAAATATCATAGAAATCGACCTTGTTATAGAGCTACAAGAGCTTGTTTCAAGTGTGGTAAGATAGGCCATGTAGTTAAAGATTGCCCTCAGCTTAAGGCCACTGAGAAATAAGATGATAGACCACCTTTGGTACAACAGAGAAAGACTCAAGATAAAGATAAGAAACCGGTGGAGCATGGTAGGGTGTTTGCACTTGACCAGGAAACGGCTGATGCTTCAGGTTTGGTCATTAAGGGTAAGCTTACTATCTGTGATTTAGAAGCATTTATACTTATTGATCCAGGCTCAACGCACTCTTTTATTTCACCTACGTTTGCTAGCAAATTGCATATAGAGTTTGAGCCCTTAGGTCATCTATTACATGTTATTACTCCTTTCAAGGAATCTTAAAGGACCGAACATGTGTACCGTCAGTGTCAAGTAAAGGTGGGAGATAAGTACTTGTAGAAAATTTGGTGTTATTATACATGTATGACTTTGATGTAATACTAGGCATGGATTAGCTAACCAACCATCATGCTAGTGTAGACTACTATAGGAAGGTTGTCACTTTCTCCTTACCTAAAAAGCTTGTATTATGTCTTGGAAATGATAAATAGAATGTTTATGATTTTATTGGTGTCTCACTAATATGAGATTGATTTGTTTATGAAGGCTATCTAGCGTTTGTCGAGGATGCCGAAAAGAGCCATTCAGAATTGTCTGACATCCTAATTGTCAAGGACTTCTCTGATGTGTTTCCGGATGAGCTACTGGGGCTACCTCCGGAAAGAAAGCCGGAGTTTGCTATAGAGCTACTCCCAGGCACTCAACCTATATCTAAGCCCCTATATCGAATGGCCTTATTTTAGTAGGAGTTGAAAAAGCAATTACAAGAGTTGTTGGACAAAGGGTTTATAAGGCCGAGTATGTCACCATGGGGGGCTCCGATGTTGTTTGTGAAGAAGAAGGATGGCAGTATGAGGCTATGTATAGGTTATAGGTATTTGAATCAAGCAACGGTGAAAAATAAGTATCCACTGCCTAGGATTGATGATTTGTTGGATCAATTGAAGGGTGCCGAAATATTTTCAAAGATTGATTTGACGTCGGGGTACCACCAACTGTGGATTAGAGGGGAAGATGTACCAAAGATAGCCTTTAGGACTCGATATGGCCACTACGAGTTCCTGGTTATGCCATTTGGCTTAACAAATGCCCCTGCAGCGTTCATAGGATTGATGAATGAAGTGTTTAAGCCTCACTTAGATAAGTTCGTCATCATATTCATAGATGACATATTGGTGTATTCCCAATCCCGAGAAGAACATGAGCACCACCTCCACATAGTACTCTAGACTCTTCGAGAGAAAGAGCTATACGCGAAGTTCAACAAGTGTGAATTTTGGTTAGAACAAATCAGTTTTCTAGGGCATGTGGTATCAAAGGATGGTGTAGCAGTCGACCGAGTTAAGATAGAGGCCGTGATGAATTGGGAGAGGCCTAAGACAGTGATCGAAATTCGTAGCCTTTTAGGGCTTGCGGGTTATTATAGGAGATTTGTAGAGGGATTCTCCAAGCTTGCTGCTCCATTAACCCGACTCACACGCAAGGATGTCAAGTTTGGGTGGAATGATGCGTGTGAGCGTAGCTTTCTAGAACTGAAGCAAAGGCTGACTACGGCTCCTGTGTTGATAATTCCAAGTGGATCCGGAGGATTTGCAGTGTATAGTGATGCCTCTCTACAAGGTCTAGGGTGTGTGTTGATGTAGAATGGTAGAGTAGTGGCATATGGTTTGAGACAGTTAAAGGACCATGAGAGAAACTACCCTACCCATGATCTGGAGTTGGCATCGGTAGTGTTTGCGTTAAAAATATGGCGCCATTATTTGTATGGTGAATGGTTCCAGATTTACACAAATCACAAGAGTTTAAAGTACTTATTCTCGCAGAAGGAGCTGAATATGAGACAAAAACGATGGATGGAGCTATTGAAGGACTATGATTGCGAGATTCTCTACCATCCGGGTAAAGCAAACTGAGTGGCTGATGCTTTGAGTAGGAAGAGTGTGGGTTTAGTTAACTACATGATGGTCCGAGAGTGGGATTTGATGGAGAAATTTTCGGAGCTAAATATAAACTTAGAACCAAATGGTGAGTGTTTGATGGATAGCTTGAGAATAGAACCTAGCATTATTGATCATATTAGACAAGCCCAGAAAGAGGATCCTAGACTTGTGGAGATTGCTAGTAGAATACAACCGGACTAAGACTTAGAGTTTGGGACTACAGAAGATGGGTTGTTGAGACACAGGGGTAGGATTTGTGTCCCGGATAATGAGATGTTGAAGAGGCAAATTTTGGAAGAGGCACATAGCTCCAAATACACTATGCATCCAAGCAACACAAAGATGTATAAGAACTTACGCAAGGTGTATTTGTGGGTTGGTATGAAGAAGGATATAGCGACCTTTGTGTCCAAATGCCTAGTGTGCCAAAAGATTAAGATTGAACACAAGCGGCCCGTGGGCTTACTAAAGCCTTTACCCATACCTACGTGAAAGTGGGAGCACGTAACTATGGACTTCATTATGGCACTCCCGAGGACTTGTAGGAATCATGATGCAATCTAGGTGATAGTTGACAGATTGACAAAGTCGCTCATTTCCTAGCTATGAAGGCTACCGATTCGCTTAGTGCCTTAGCAAATATGTATGTCAAAGAGATTGTGAGGTTACATGGGGTCCCAGTAAGCATAGTTTCAGACAGAGATTCTCGGTTCACTTCCCGTTTCTGGGAACACTTCCAGGATGCTTTGGGAACTAAACTGAGTTTTAGCACAGCCTTTCATCCTCAAACCGATGGACAATCAGAGAGGACTATTCAGACACTTGAGGACATGTTGAGGGCATGTGTTAGGGATTTTCAAGGCTCATGGATGATCATTTGGCACTAGCAAAATTTGCATATAACAATAGCTTTCACTCTAGCATTGGGATGGCACCTTACGAGGCGTTGTATAGGCGTAGGTGTAGATCCCCTATTGGTTGGGAGGAGGTAGGTGAAAGGAAAATGTTCTCTCCAAAGATTGTAGAGAAAGTTTCTGAAGATGTGAGGTTGATATGTGATAGATTGAGGATAGCCCAAAGTAGATAGAAAAGCTATGCCGACTGTCGGAGAGGACCTTTAGAGTTTCGAGTTGGTGATAAAGTGCTTTTGAATATCTCTTCGTCTAAAGGCATAATGAGATTTGGCAAGAAAGGGAAGTTAAGCCCTCGATACATTGGTCCATTTGAGGTACTGGAGAGGATTGGTGATGTAGCATACCGACTAGCATTACCCCCAGAGCTATCGGGTGTGCATAACGTCTTCCATGTGTCGATGCTAAGGAAGTATCATCCGGACCCATCCCATGTTATTGAGTATGAGCCGTTGGAGATCAGGGAGGACTTAAGTTATGTCGAAAGACTTATTCAGATTTTAGACAAAAAAGATAAGATATTAAGGTCTAAGACAATTCCTTTGGTTAAAGTACTTTGGCAGCACCACTCTTTAGAGGAAGCAACATGGGAGTTAGAGAGCTTGATGGGAGAGAAGTACCCTCACCTATTTCAGATAGACACGGAAATTTTGGAGGACCAAATTTCCTAAGGTGGAGAGGATGTAAAAACTACAAAACTTTGTACCATATTAGTGAATAAATAAGAGACATAGAATAAGTTAAGTACTATGATACATTTTTGTAAGTATTATTCTTATGTCAAGTAATGAGAATGAAGTCTCAAATTAGTGAAATTAGAAAATAAATAATTTATACCTTTGTGTCTTTTAAAAAATCTTATAACTAAGTTCAAGAATTATATAAGAACTAATAAGATGCATATATTCTGCAAAATACATAAGTATATTTGTTTTAATAAAACAAAGGACACAAGTATACTAAAGGAAGTGTAGCATACATGAATATTAAATAATTAAAATAAATTGAAGAATTCATATGTATACACATACCTACACTAAAAATATATTAGAAATGAAAAAATATATATTATATATATATATATGGATATGTGTATGTATATATTTTTATAATTAAGGTTTGAAATATAAGTACATACACATATTATATGTAATGGATATAACAAAATAAATATATATATATATATATGAATCTATATTAGTTATATATATAAATAATGTAAATATAATTATGAGTTATATAGATATAGACATTGGAAATTAAAATAAACTAAAATAAAACAAAAAAATAAAATAAAATAATAATAAATTAAGTTAAAGTATATGTTTAGTGGGGTTTGATGGGACTTTTCCCACCAAAACTCCACTAAACAAGCATCACCATCCATCACCATCAAGGCCATCGGTGGCTTAACAAAAACTGATGGAAAAGAAATGAAAGAAAGGAGAAGAGAGGCACGAGAGAGAGGGCTGCAGGTTGAACCATTCGGTGAAGAGAAAAGAAAGGAAATGAGTTGAAGCCGAGAAGAAAAGAAAGAGTAGCCGGAAAAGAGAATGAGCAAAAGAACTACTGCCATTCGGTGATAAGAAGGAGAGAAGCTGCTGAAGTAAAGAACGATGAAATAGTAGAGGGCCTGAACGATGTTGAGTCGAAGAGGAAGCTACGTCAGGTGTTCGGGGCAATGTTGGCAGCTCTGAAGGAAAAGGAAGAAGCAAGGGAGACAATACCTTTTTGGTGCTGGTTTAGGTTAGATGCTCATGGCTTTAAGGGCTGAGAAAAAAGAATAGAAATGAGTTGTACAATGGATTGTAAGCGTTACTTAATGGCTGACATTGCAAGAGACTGAAACAGGAGTGATTAGATAAGGTTTAGGGGCTGCATCTTCAACTGATTTGGAGATTTTAGAGGCTGAATAGGAGGCTATTGTTCACCCTTCTTTGTGCACCTGATATAAAGCAACAGCCAAGGAACCCTTGATTGCTTCTCTCGATGCTGGAACAAGGCAACGAAGGGGAAGGCTCAACTAGGCAAGAAGGCTATAGCAACAGGCCATTTGGTGCAGGAAAACCCCTCCCCTCAGCACGTACGGGACAGCAACAAAGAAGCTTGCTGGCTTCTACCTTTTAGTCCAATGAAAACCTAGAACAAGTGTGGTTCGGTTTAAAGGATCCTAAGGGGTAAGATTTGTCTCCCTTAGTTAAGTTTAATAAATGTGTTTAATATGTATATTAATATGAAACGAAGGAATGTTTTATTTATTAGGTCAATGGGCATATATATATATATATGTATATATCAAATAATATGGTGAGGATTGTTAAAGCATAATTGGCTAAATGCATAGACATATATATATATATATGCATGTCATTAGTAAATATGAGGAATTGATTTTTGAGTAAGGTAAAGTGATATATATACACACACACACATATAGGTGTATATATATATATATATATATATATTCAAGGAAGACTAGAAAAATGCTTAAGCCATAAAAAAAGGAAGGCTTCTTAAGGGGTAAGATATACTACTTTGATTTAAGCTTATTATATGTACATATATAGTAAAAAAAGAAAGGAAATATGTTATCCTATAAGATCAAGGTATATATATTTGTAGGTATATATATATATATATACACACACAAATATATATATATATACATATATGATTATCATCGATATGTTGAGAATAGTTGACGTATAGTCATATACTATATACATACCTATGCATATGTATACACATACCATCAATGTCATAAGGAGGAATTTAGTTTCGATGTAGAAATGATCTCGATTAATTATGGCTCTAAGATATAGGTTTTGGTATGTAATTAAGCGTAGTTACAATATATTATTAAGATGGTAATGAATCGATTTGTAGTTTTACATTATGCACTTTAAGTTCAATGTTTAACATGATATGAGTAGTTGATTGAGACAGTATTAGAATGATTGTAGTGACTTCGACTGGAGCGGAGGAGTAAATCTCTAATTCGGAGGGTCGAGGAAGATACTCGCTAAGGGTATAAGGTAAGTGGGTTAAATAAAACTTACTAGTATCATCTCGTAAGAGATGAAAGAAATCTCTAATCAATAATTATTTAATTTCATATCAAGTTGGTGAAATATCACGGAAAAGACCATAAGGGTAAGTCTTGGTAAGATGTAAGTTAGACTTGATGTGTTCGCGAGTAGTATTCCTCCGGAATAAAACATTATTTGTGACTTGTGTATTATGTGTATGACTTGTTATGCTAAATGAGCATATAAAATCATATATATTGTCGGTGTATGCATTATAAAAAATGCATGTGAATTATTTAAGCCGCACCAAGTGAGCATGTGAATATATTGCGATATTTTGAGAATGTATATGTGAATTATGTATAATACATACAGTTCACGATGTTGAATTCATGGACCTCGATTAGTACCTAGTTGTATTTGTCAAAAACTAGGATAATGGAACTATACGATAATTGAGGTGTACATGCGATTCTAGGACTTGAATGATTTTAGAACTTATCCCTAGAAATCATGGCCGAAATGGCAACTGAGTAAAACTCATTCCTTATTACCGTGTGAGCCTCCGCTAGAGAACTCAAAGGAACTACGTGCTACATATATTCTTCGGAACTGTGGGAGCCACCTCTAGAGTCCTTTGAGAGCTAAGTGCTACACGAGTTCTGATGGACCATTAGAAAGTATGTGCCATAGAGGCCAACCTGAGTAAAGACTTAATCTTTTCTAACGTGTAAGCCACCTTTAGAGAACTTAAAGGACCTATGTGCTACATAAATTCTTCGAAAATTGTGGGAGCCACCTCTAGAATCCTTTGAGAGCTAAGTGTTGCACGTATACCGATGAACCATTAGAAAACATACGTCAAAAAGGCAACCCAAGTAAAACTCAATCTTTTATACCGTGTAAGTTACCTCTAGAGAACTCAAAGGACTTACGTGCTACATAGATTCTTCGAAAACTGTGGGAGCCAACTCTAGAATCCTTTGAGAGCTAAGTGCTACACGTGTACTGATGAATCATGAATATCATATGCCAATGAAACAATGGATAAACGACTGTGATCTGTGAATGTGACAACTATCATTAGATAGGATAGATGTGAAATCCCCAATTTTCTGTAATTTTCCCTTAATTGTACAGTTTTCCAACTTAAATTAAAGGAATAAATGGGAATTTTCTGATATATATATATATATATGGTGTATGGGACATGAGAAGAATTAAGGCAATTGATGGTCAAATGTCAAAGAGTCAAAAAGGGGGAAATTTATGGCTGAGATGAGCATGCATTAAAGGGGGCATTAAATGCCATAGCATGACTCATCATCATCATCTCTTGCACCCCACGACACAGCTCATCTTCCTCTCCCTCTCGTTGCTTCCATTTTCCTCTAAGTGTCCAAGTTTCTCACCTTGACAAACCACCATTTCAGGCCATCGATTCGTTAAGCTTCTCTAAAGAAAAACGATCCTTGTCGATAGCTTGAGCTATACCTTCAATATGAAAGGCTAAAACAAAGTGAGTAAGGAGATCTAGAAATCCTGAAAATTGGTCACTAGCAAAGGTAAGAGAAGATATGGTTTATGTTGATGATTTTGATGGTTTGGGATTTTATGGAGTCGATATAGTAGGTTTGTTGAACTTTTAATTGCTATGATGTTACAGCTTGAAGAGTAAAGGAAAAAGGACAAGTGTTGGTGCAACCAACTTGTGGATTGATTGCTAATCGAGATAAGGAATTTATGTAACGGACGTAGGGTGACTATGTCCGCATGTTTTAATATGTTTTGATGTGGTTTGGAGAGAAGTACCAGCTGTTTCTTTGCAAGAAAATGACATTTTCGGACTTGTTTCCTAGTACCAATTAGGTTAGGAGCAGCCGACTGCCTTAAGTAGCAGCCGACTGCCTAGAGACATCAAAAATATCGTTTTTCGAAAATCGATGTAAACCAGTCGACTGCCATTTTCCAGAAACCATTCTGTTTCAAACCAGTCGACTGCTAGGGGAGCCAGTCGACTGCTATTTGTCCAGAAGCATTCTGTTTCAAAACCAGCCGACTGCCAAGGGGGCCAGTCGACTGCTAATTTTCGGGAAACATTCTGTTTCAAAACCAGTCGACTGCCATTTGGGGCCAGTCGACTGCCCTATTTGTATTTTGAAAAAAAAAAAATAATTGAATTTCAAAAAGGAAAAGAAATTCAATAAGGCAAAACATGGGGTAGCAGTCGACTGCCATATATGACCAGTCGACTGCCTATTTGAAAGAAAGGTTTTGAGAACCTATTTGAAGAAAGAATATTCATACTTATTTAAAACCTATATGGATAAGGTTTTGGAGACTATGGATCTCTCAAAAGAGCATGCACATTATTTGTTACTTGTATTTGACTGAGGAGCTCTAGTCTAGCCTTCAGACCCGCAGTACGACACCTGACTAGTGAAACTGTGGGATATAGACAATGGCCATGAGTCTCTTACTTGATTCGGCTTTGGGGAGGATCCCTGGCCCATACGTGGGTACGCCACTTATTTGATATCTCTCGGGATTATCCCTAATGGGATATATTTGCGGTATCCTTATGAGATTTATCTATTGGATTATCCCTTACGGGATATATTTGCTGTATCCATTATCTCTCTGGATTATCCTTAAAGGATATATTTGCGGTATCCACGATGAGAATTTCTTGGTGCATGAATCTATTGGATATAAATTGTCTCCCATCTATTTGAAAATAATCATATTTGCCTACTTGATTTCACGTGATTGGAGATCCGTGGAAATATTTGAAAGCATGATTTATTTATATTTGATATTTGCGAAAGAAATATAAGCGCTATGCTTTATAATGATTTTACATGACATTATAGAGCCAAGCAGGAAAACTGCATATAGTGATATAGTACGCTCTTTTACATAAGTTTCTTACTGAGCGTAAACTCACTCCTTTACAAACTATTTTTCATACAGATTACTTGAAGTAATTCCGCTCCGGATAGAGGAGCTCATTTCGGGATTTTTGAGATACCTTCAAAGCACGCTTCCTACTTATCCTTTAAAGGTATATTTAGTCGGCTGTTACTTCGGCTAATGTACAGTACAATACTACAGTTTTGTATATGTTGGGGATTAGGGTGTATGAATATTTGAGATCCTGGTGTATATGGCACATGTTTATAAATGAAAAATTTTATGCATGTGAAAATGAATATTATACTCTGATAGAAATGCCTAAAGCATAAGAGTAAGGGAGATTGACATCGGATAAACTAGTCGATTTATTTGTTATTTGAGATGAAAGTTAGTTGTTATTTGGTTAGTGACGAGGACGTCACAGATTGGTATCAGAGCCGATTCGACTGAAGTTTGTCGATGTCAATAAGCTAGAATTAGAGTAATTCCCCAATGTACTGTACTAGCCTATTTTATTTAAGTAGTATAACGGCTTAAGGTTATACTAAATGATGTTATTTGATTATGATCTCAACAGAATGAGTACTCGAAGGAGGGGTACTAGACGAGGACGAGGAAGAGGACGGGGTCGCACTGAAGAGCCCCCAGTTCCGTCTCCTCATCCATCTCCACCGCATAGCCGAATACGAGGCTAGCTAAAATGGAGAAACATATGGAAAACATGTCCGCAATGTTCACCCAGTTTATGGCTAAATTTCCGGACGTGACCGCTAGTGCACCGGCAGTTACCCCTACAGTACCTCTTACTTCTGTGGTACAACCCCCGCCAGTTCCAGCTAATGAGAGGCGAGATCCTACAGCTTACTGCAGTGTGGCATTAATAAAGGAGTTTAAGAAGCTGGATCCGCCAAAGTTCAAAGGGGACAGTGATCCAGTAGCCGCAGAGAACTGGATGAAAGCGGTTACTAAGTCATTCGGATACATGGCTTGTACTGAGAAAGAGAAGGTGGGATTAGCCGCCTATTTGCTAGTGGATGAGGCCGAGCCATGGTGGCAGGCTACTCAGACAGTATTAGAAGCCAAGTATCCAGAGGTGACGTGGGATAGATTTGTAGAAGCTTTTAATGAACAATATGTCTCACGTACTGCTCAGAGGAGATTACAAGTAGAGTTCTTGAACTTGACTCAAGGAAGTATGACGGTTAGCCAGTATGAGTCGAAGTTCATTACACTGAGTAGATTTGATCCTGAAGTACTGAGAAGAGAGGATCATAAGACCTACAGATTCATGGAGGGATTGAGACCTTCCATTAGGTCTAAGCTATATCCGTTGGATATCACTACTTATGGAGAGGCAGTCCGTAAGGCTCAATTGTGTGAGCAGGACTATGAGTTTCATCAGGCAGACTTCCGAGCAAGGAATAAGGGTAAAGAACCTATGAAGCGGAAGTCAGATGAGAAGGACTCGAAGGATAGATATCCATCTAGGAGGAATAGGCCTTATGACAGAACTTCAATAGGTAAGCAAGTCAATTATAAGAAAATATATTGTCTTCATTAATGGTTATATGGAATTATAATAAATAAGGAGTTATGATGATTATGATACAGGAACTCCTATATCCACCGGGATCAAAATAGGTGATGAAAGATCACAACATCCAGTTGGTAGTACCGCTAGCTCACCGAGGAGTACAATGCCGAGGTGTGTGCAATGCGGGAAATTTCATGGAACACAGCCTTGCCGGTTGGCAAGTGGGGCGTGCTATTGGTGTGGTGAACAGGGACATAGAATTAAAGATTGTCCCAAGATAAATCAGAGGGCACCTGAAGAGTCAGAAAAGACCCCTCAACCACAATCTAAGACCACACAACCCCAGCGTAAGGCCACAGCGGCAGAGAAAGGAAAGGCACCAGTGACTCAGGGAAGAGTATTTGCCATTGACAAGGAGTCCGCTGATGCTTCATCGAAGATGATTCAGGGTAAGATTTACCTTAATGATACATATGTCCTTACTTTATTTGATCCAGGCTCTATGCACTCTTTTATTTCCCCTATGGCTACTAGGAGATTAAATATTGAGCCTGAGCAGTTAGGAGGATTGCTACAAATAATTACTCCATTTAGGGAATCCCAAATGACGGACATAGTGTATCGTAATTGTAAGCTACGGGTAGGAGAAAGAGAGTCAATAGCTGACCTAATCTTATTAAATATGTCTGGATTTGATGTTATATTAGGAATGGATTGGTTAGCTGAAAATCACGTGATGATAGATTGTCATGCTAAGAGTGTGATTTTCTCCTCTCCCGTTAGCTATGTTGTAAATTTTGCAAATATGTAATGCAAAAGCATAATTACTTGTTTGGTTTAATTGAGATTTAATTGATAGAACATATTTGTGATGTGAAGGGTTTATAGCACACGTGGTTGACGTAGATCAGAAACGTCCCACACTTCACGAAATTCCAGTAGTTAAGGAATTTTCCGAAGTATTTCCGGATGATCTTCCAGGACTTCCTCCGGATAGGGAAGTAGAGTTCACTATAGAATTGGTGCCGGGGACTGAACCTATATCAAGAGCTCCATACCGGATGGCTTTGGTAGAATTGGAAGAACTTAAGAAGCAGCTTCAGGAGTTGCTAGACAAGGGATTCATACGACCCAGCGTATCCCCTTGGGGTGCTCCTGTGCTTTTTGTCAAGAAGAAAGACGGTAGTATGAGGTTGTGCATCGATTACCGGTGGTTGAATAAAGTGACGATCAAGAACAAGTATCCTCTTCCCAGGATAGATGATCTCTTTGATCAGCTAAAGGGTGCACAAGTCTTTTCCAAGATAGACTTGAGATCGGGATATCATCAGTTGAAGATTCGAGATGAAGATATCCCTAAGACTGCATTCAGGACACGGTATGGCCATTATGAATTCTTGGTGATGCCGTTTGGGTTAACCAATGCACCCGCAGCATTCATGAACTTGATGAATGATGTGTTTAAGCAATACTTGGATCAGTTTGTCATTGTCTTTATCGATGACATCTTGGTATACTCGAGGTCACGGGAAGAGCATGAGCAACATTTGAGGATTGTTTTGGAAACCCTCAGAGAAAGAGGATTGTATGCCAAGCTAAATAAGTGTGAATTCTGGTTAAACCAAATCTCCTTTTTAGGTCATGTGATTAGTAAAGATGGAGTCTCAGTTGATCCGTCGAAGATTGAAGCGGTGGTCCAATGGGAAAGACCAAAGACGGTAACGGAGATTAGGAGTTTCTTGGGTTTAGCTGGCTACTATAGAAGGTTTGTAGAGGGTTTCTCGAAGCTAGCTGCTCCATTGACGAGACTGACGCGCAAAGAGGTAAAGTATGAATGGAATGAAGCTTGTGAGCAAAGTTTCCAAGAGTTGAAGCATAGGCTGACGACTGCACCTATCCTCACCATTCCTAGTGGTTCAGGTGGATTTGCGGTGTATAGTGATGCCTCAGGGCAAGGTTTGGGATGTGTATTAATGCAGCATGATAAGGTAGTAGCCTATGGTTCCAGACAATTGAAGGACCATGAGAAGAACTACCCGACTCATGATTTGGAGTTAGCTACAGTAGTGTTTGCCCTGAAGATATGGAGGCATTACTTGTATGGTGAGAGATTTCAGATTTTTACAGATCACAAAAGTCTGAAATATTTGTTCTCCCAGAAGGAATTGAACATGAGGCAAAGAAGGTGGCTAGAGCTTCTGAAGGATTATGATTGTGAAATCATGTACCACCCGAGGAAGGCCAATGTGGTGGCGGATGCTCTAAGCCGGAAACATGTAAGTATGATAGCATATATGATGATAAAAGGACACGAACTGATTGAGCAGTTTGCAAGCCTCAGTTTAAGTGTTACATCTCTTGAGCAATGTGGTATGATGGCTAGTTTAAGAGTTGAGCCAGAGTTGATGGATAGAATCCGGGTTGCTCAAAGAGAGGATACTCAGTGTATTGAGGCTATGGATGAGATTCAATCGGGCATGACCTCAGAATTCCATATGGGTGAGGATGAAATTTTAAGGTTTAATAACCGTATTTGTGTTCTTGAGAATAATGAATTGAGGAAGTTAATCTTGACGGAAGCACATTCCACTAGGTACACATTACACCCGGGAAGCACGAAGATGTATCACAATCTTCGCAAGGTGTATTGGTGGACTGGCATGAAGAGAGACATAGCTGAGTTTGTAACAAAATGTCTCACATGTCAACAAGTTAAGGTAGAGCACCAGAGACCGGCAGGATTGTTACATCCTCTACCTATACCAATGTGGAAATGGGAACACATTACGATGGATTTCATTATGGGATTGCCCAGAACCAAGAGGAATCATGATGGTATTTGGGTGATAGTGGATAGATTGACGAAGTCAGCTCACTTCCTACCTATGAAGTCTACAGATACACTTAGCGCTTTGGCAGACTTATATGTGAGAGAAGTAGTAAGACTACATGGTGTTCCAGTGAGCATCACATCGGATAGAGATTCCAGGTTCACTTCTCACTTTTGGGAACATTTCCAGGAAGCCATGGGATCTCAGCTGAATTTTAGCACAGCTTTTCATCCGCAGACTGATGGGCAGTCTGAGCGCACTATTCAGACGCTCGAGGATATGTTGAGAGCATGTGCTTTGGATTTTAAAGGCTCATGGAACGACCATCTGCCATTGGCTGAGTTTGCTTATAATAATAGCTATCATGCAAGCATCGGGATGGCACCATATGAGGCTCTATATGGAAGACGGTGTCGATCACCGATTGGGTGGGAAGAAGTGGGCGAGCGCAAATTGTTGGCTCCAGATTTAGTCGAACAAGCCTCTGAGAATGTTAAACTGATTTGTCAAAGACTTAAGACAGCTCAGAATTGACAAAAGAGCTATGCAGATGTTCGACGGAGGCCGCTTGAGTTTTTGGTTGGAGACTATGTGTTTTTGAAAGTCTCTCCATCCAAAGGGATTATGAGATTTGGCCGACGAGGTAAATTAAGTCCTCGTTATATCGGACCATTTGAAATCCTAGATCGTGTTGGAGATGTGGCCTATAGGTTGGCACTACCTCCGGAGTTATCAGGAGTACATAATGTCTTTCATGTATCGATGCTTCGGAAGTATAATCCGGATCCATCTCATGTCATTGAATATGAACCCTTGGAGATTCAAGAAGACATGAGTTATGTGGAGAAACCGATTCGGATTTTGGATAGGAAAGATAAGGTGCTAAGATCTAAGATAATTCCATTGGTTAAAGTTCTTTGGCAACACCATACGACAGAAGAAGCTACTTGGGAACTAGAGAACTTGATGAGAGAGAGATACCCGAAATTGTTTTAAGACATAACCTTACTTGAATTTGGAGGACCAAATTCTCTAAGGTGGGGAGAATGTGAAATCCCCAATTTTCTGTAATTTTCCCTTAATTGTACAGTTTTCCAACTTAAATTAAAGGAATAAATGGGAATTTTCTGATATATATATATATATGGTGTATGGGACATGAGAGGAATTAAGGCAATTGATGGTCAAATGTCAAAGAGTCAAAAAGGGGGAAATTTATGGCTGAGATGAGCATGCATTAAAGGGGGCATTAAATGCCATAGCATGACTCATCATCATCATCTCTTGCACCCCACGACACAGCTCATCTTCCTCTCCCTCTCGTTGCTTCCATTTTCCTCTAAGTGTCCAAGTTTCTCACCTTGACAAACCACCATTTCAGGCCATCGATTCGTTAAGCTTCTCTAAAGAAAAACGATCCTTGTCGATAGCTTGAGCTATACCTTCAATATGAAAGGCTAAAACAAAGTGAGTAAGGAGATCTAGAAATCTTGAAAATTGGTCACTAGCAAAGGTAAGAGAAGATATGGTTTATGTTGATGATTTTGATGGTTTGGGATTTTATGGAGTCGATATAGTAGGTTTGTTGAACTTTTAATTGCTATGATGTTACAGCTTGAAGAGTAAAGGAAAAAGGACAAGTGTTGGTGCAACCAACTTGTGGATTGATTGCTAATCGAGGTAAGGAATTTATGTAACGGACGTAGGGTGACTATGTCCGCATGTTTTAATATGTTTTGATGTGGTTTGGAGAGAAGTACCAGTTGTTTCTTTGTAAGAAAATGACATTTTCGGACTTGTTTCCTAGTACCAATTAGGTTAGGAGCAGCCGACTGCCTTAAGTAGCAGCCGACTGCCTAGAGACATCAAAAACGTCGTTTTTCGAAAATCGATGTAAACCAGTCAACTGCCATGGGAGCCAGTCGACTGCCATTTTCCAGAAACCATTCTGTTTCAAACCAGTCGACTGCTAGGGGAGCCAGTCGACTGCTATTTGTCCAGAAGCATTCTGTTTCAAAACCAGCCGACTGCCAAGGGGGCCAGTCGACTGCTAATTTTCGGGAAACATTCTGTTTCAAAACCGGTCGACTGCCATTTGGGGCCAGTCGACTGCCCTATTTGTATTTTGAAAAAAAAATAATAATTGAATTTCAAAAAGGAAAAGAAATTCAATAAGGCAAAACATGGGGTAGCAGTCGACTGCCTATTTGAAAGAAAGGTTTTGAGAACCTATTTTAAGAAAGAATATTCATACTTATTTAAAACCTATATGGATAAGGTTTTTGAGACTATGGATCTCTCAAAAGAGCATGCACATTATTTGTTACTTGTATTTGACTGAGGAGCTCTAGTCCAGCCCTCAGACCCGCAGTACGGCACCTGACTAGTGAAACTGTGGGATATAGACAATGGCCATGAGTCTCTTACTTGATTCGGCTTTGGGGAGGATCCCTGGCCCATACGTGGGTACGCCACTTATTTGATATCTCTCGGGATTATCCCTAATGGGATATATTTGCGGTATCCTTATGAGATTTATCTATTGGATTATCCCTTACGGGATATATTTGCTGTATCCATTATCTCTCTGGATTATCCTTAAAGGATATATTTGCGGTATCCACGATGAGAATTTCTTGGTGCATGAATCTATTGGATATAAATTGTCTCCCATCTATTTGAAAATAATCATATTTGCCTACTTGATTTCACGTGATTGGAGATCCGTGGAAATATTTGAAAGCATGATTTATTTATATTTGATATTTGCGAAAGAAATATAAGCGCTATGCTTTATAATGATTTTACATGACATTATAGAGCCAAGCAGGAAAACTGCATATAGTGATATAGTACGCTCTTTTACATAAGTTTCTTACTGAGCGTAAACTCACTCCTTTACAAACTATTTTTCATACAGATTACTTGAAGTAATTCCGCTCCGGATAGAGGAGCTCATTTCGGGATTTTTGAGATACCTTCAAAGCACGCTTCCTACTTATCCTTTGAAGGTATATTTAGTCGACTGTTACTTCGGCTAATGTACAGTACAATACTACAGTTTTGTATATGTTGGGGATTAGGGTGTATGAATATTTGAGATCCTGGTGTATATGGCACATGTTTATAAATGAAAAATTTTATGCATGTGAAAATGAATATTATACTCTGATAGAAATGCCTAAAGCATAAGAGTAAGGGAGATTGACATCGGATAAACTAGTCGATTTATTTGTTATTTGAGATGAAAGTTAGTTGTTATTTGGTTAGTGACGAGGACGTCACAATAGATATTATACATATGACATAGAATTGGAATAACTGTTGAACTTTACTTATATTATGCTATAGAATCATGTACTATTTGAAATGGTTGTGTCTTTCACGCCTAACCATATCGAAAAAAAGGGATAAAAAGGACGATATTGTGCGAGTTAAAGAAATAAAGAGAAGCATGAATGAACCTATGAAATCTGTTGTAAATTATAAGTTAGTAGCTAATCTTGATATAGTGCATACATGACATTTTATAGAGTTCATGCGTGTATGATCATATTTTACGCTATGAGCCTAGTATGTACTTATTTAAGCTACTTACTGAGCCGTGGATTTGCTCACCCCTTAAATTTAACATCTGCAAATCATACGGGTTGATATCCGGCTCAGGCATTATATAGGCTCTCTCTCGGGAACTGTACCTAGTTGTGGTACTCGTCTACGTTCTCCAGGCCTAACTTTTGTGCTTTTGAGGTATACTAATTGTATATCGTTTTGATAGTTATACAAACTTTAATTTCACAGTACTAGGAAGAAATATGGGATGTAACTTTGGATCGCACTAGATTATTATGTAAGTCCATGTGATTATTGAGTACGATCCAGGATTAGATAAATATTTTGAAATACGTATAAACAAAAAAAATGTGGAATTATTACTGGTTTAGATTCTTGAGAAACATGTGATGTATGATGACGTGAATTCTGGGAATTAAAGTTGGCTGTGTTATGAAAGATTGAAATGTATTTTAATGCAAGTGATTTTATTAGGGAAAGTGATAAAATACAAGGGGGGGGTTTTCGACCCGTTTCTTTTGGATAAGTGAAAATAGGGCTAAGATGATTAAAATCACTTTGAGAAGTATAACATATCTAGAGAAATAATATTATTAAGGCAAGATTTGATTTAGTTACTACACTAACAC
Source organism: Heritiera fomes (assembly GCA_032173925.1). Classification (NCBI taxonomy): domain Eukaryota; kingdom Viridiplantae; phylum Streptophyta; class Magnoliopsida; order Malvales; family Malvaceae; genus Heritiera; species Heritiera fomes. Next base: position 14,974,902 of record JAPDPM010000015.1, read on the forward strand.
CGAATACAAACTGTAAATAGAAAAAGAAAAATTTGGTTCGTAATTTTCCAAAAGTAATAAGGTAAGTGTTAAGTGGACGTCATTGGCCCTCGGGTCGTGACATTTGTCCCATATTTGCTTGGCATTCTCACATAGGGAGACTCTATTGTATTCATTAGGACTTCATGCACAAAAAAAAGTGTGCATAGTCTTGGCATTCAATTGTGCCAATCTCATGTCATGTGTCCCACTCATCCTCACTCTTAGGGACATCCTTTCCATCTACTTTCTTCATTGGAATTTGGGGACCATTAACTATAACTCTCCACATTCCACAGTCATTTGATTGCACAAACAACATTATTCTAGTCTTCCAATATGAGTAATTCTCTTTATTAAAATGTGGATGTTTAACTAATGTGTGTCCCTCTTATCCTAGGGGTATTCCTATGTTTAAATGAGCCATTTATGATTGTTTTGCTCGATGGATGTTAATCTAAATCAATTTCGACCTAAGCTCTATAACCTAACCAAGAAGGGGTGAATCGGTTTTTAGCTACTCTTAGGCTCGTTTTGTTGTTCTTTTAAATTCTCTAGCCTATATTGAAGTTTCCTAAGTTCTTTATGCTGCACAAGTATACAATTTAAATTCAATACAATAATCACAATATAATTGCAAGTAAATAAAGAGTGTAGGGTAAGAGAATTGTATGCAAGTGATTTATAGAGGTTCGGCAACCTTGCCTACGTTCTCTAACTTGAGACACTCCTAAGGATTTTCTCCAAATCCACTAATCTTGAATTTGTATTACACTCCCTCTTTTTGCAGCCTCAAGAGTAACCTCCCTCTTTTTCAAGGCTCAAGAGAAACATATCCTCTCCATTTTTCAGGCTCAAGGAGTAAACCTTATTTACCCAAATCTCACTTAAAATATAGCCCTCAAGCCATTTATAAGATGTGAATGCGTATACAAGGGATGTAATCAAGAAAAGTCTCTAGATAGGCAGGTGATTGCAAAGGTTAAGCACAAGAGTGACCTACACAATATTTGTGCTATTCTATATAGGAAAGATGAGCATAATAGATGATTGGAAATTCTAGCACTTGAAATATTGTTGAGACTTGAAGAAGATGAAAATGAAGTTTATTAGCAATTCTCCCTCTTGTTTTGAGCTCTCAAGCCTCTATTTATAGTACTTTTGACGAATTCTTGAAGTTTGGAGGAGCCTACGCCGAATTTGTCAGTTGTTTCTCACAAAAAACTAGCTATTAGAGGCCTTTCACATGGTAGGGGATTGATCCCTTAATGGGGGGGATCGATCTTATGCTTTATTTCGACCTTCTAAGAGCTTTCTGCCATAAGACGATTGATCCTATGCCTTAGGGGATCGATCCCATGCTTCATTTCAGCCACCAGGAGCTTTCTACCATTAGAGGATGGATCCCTCAACATAAGGGATCAATCCCTCATCCTTTTTCTGCACTTTCCTGGATTGTTTTGGGTTAAAAATCATGTAATCTTTGGTTTTAATTCAACCCAAAACATTCTTTCAATTTTATAGAAATATTTCTTGACATTCTCAAATAAAATTTAGTCCAAAAACTGTGAAATCCCCAATTTCAGGAAATTCCTCCATAATTATAAAGTATGTTAGCTTAAATGAAAAATAAGTAGATATGAGAATTATGAAGTATGAAGGATGTATGAAACATGGAAGAAGTAATGAGATGAAAAATTAAATAGTCAAGGAAATTAAATTGATGTTATAAGAATAATAGAGGTAAGAGCAAAGAATTAATATTAGAAAATTAAGTACAAGTAAAGACAAGTGTTATATGGGAGAAAGAAAACCAATTAAATGAATGGCCAAATAATAATGGTCAAAGATTGAGATGAAATGATTTAATTGGATGATGATGAAACAAATACCAGATTTTCATAATTAAATGATTTTGTATGGCTGATATGAGAAAAGGAAGAAGAGAATTTAATGGTCAAAGATGGGTTAAATAAGAGGGTCAAAAAGGGGTCAAGGAGTAAAGTGGCTGAGATGAGATGAGTTATGGATTTGCATGCATTTAATGCATATTGCATGAGTCACCCTCCAGCCATCATCACCCTACGCCAGCCTCTCTTCCAGCCCTCTCCCTCTCGTTCTCTCCATTTCTCCAAGTTTCCATAAGTTCCATCCCATGTCTACCTTGACAAACACCCTTGTTTAGTAATCAAATCGTTAAGTTTGTTAGACAAAAAACGATCATAGTCACTAGACGAGGCTATATCTGAAGTTTGGTGGATTGATTCCAAGTATTGGAAGAGATCTCAAAGTTTGAGATTTTGGCAACTAGCAAAAGGTAAGAGAAGAAGATGATTTAGTCAATTATGTTCATGGTATGGTGTTGTACTGAATTAGTATAACATGTTTATGGCAAATTCTTAAAGGTTTGCTTTGATATGATGATTTCAGATTTGAAGAAGAAAAGGATTAGGGTTGGTGAACCAAGTGATTTCATGTTCTCGAAGTAATCGAGGTAAGGAATTTATGTAACGGACGTAAGGCAGCTATGTCCGCATGATTTATGATGTTTTCACATGTTTTGGAGAGAAGTATTAGTTGATTTTGTATAGCAAAAGATGCATTTTCGGACTTGTCTCCTAGTACCAATTAGGTTAGGGGCAGCCGATTGCCATAAAGAGAAGTCCACTGCCTAGAGACAAACAAAACGTCGTTTTTCGAAAACCGAGGCAAACCAGTCGACTGCTATGTAAGCCAGTCGACTGCTATTTATCCAGTAAGCATTCTGTTTCAAACCAGTCGACTGCTATATGGGACAGTCAACTGCTATTTTCAAAAATGCATTCTGTTTCAAAACCAGTCGACTGCCTATGAGACCAGTCGACTGCTAATTTTCCAGAAGCATTCTGTTTCAAAAACAGTCGAATGCTATATGACCAGTCGACTACTATTTGCTAAGAAGCATTCTGTTTGAAAACCAATCGACTGCTATATGGACCAGTCGACTGCCCCATGTATTTTCAAAGATGAAAATATCGAAATTTTAAAATGAAAATAATTTCGATAAATGAAATTATGAAGAAGCAGCCGACTGCCCTATGAGGCCAGTCGACTGCCCTGTTTTGAAAAAGAGATTTTTCCACCTATTTGCAGAAAGTATGAAATGCCATGGCAAGAAGCTATATGGCATATGTTTTGAGATTATGCACTATTATGTTTATAGTAGGGGCTCTGATCAAGTCCTGAAATGATGTAATGTATGTTATGGGCTGAGGAACCATAAGTCAGGCCTCAGTCGCTACAGAAGGACACCTGACTAGTGTTAACTGTAGCCACCCGCAGTTGGCCAATCTGTTTATATTTCATGTTCGGCTAAGGGAGGATTCCTGGCCCTACGGGGTACGCCACATGATAATGATGATGATGATGATGCAGTGCATAACTCCACAAAAGTACAAATAGTTTTATGTTATCAAAACTATATGTATATGCGATTTCTAAGAATAAAGAAATCGAAAGTACTTGATTTACTGGTACAAGAAGTTTTAAGAGAAGTATGTATGTATGTATGTATGTATGTAAATGATATTTGAAGAAGTACTTGAAAAATGTTTTGAAGAAGTATACGAAACATGCTATGTTATAAAAGCATGTAAAGTATGTTTTAAAGTAAGTTATGAAGTATGATGTTTTAAAGAAAGTATGTTTGCTTAAACCATTTGAAAGAAATATGCATGGTTGCAAACAATGCATGAAATGAGTATACAATGTATACATGCTTTATAATGCTTTACATGACATTATAGAGCCAAGTAGGAAAAATGCATATAAAGGCATAGTACGCTCTTTTACATATTTTTCTTACTGAGCGTAAACTCACCCTTTTACGAACATTTTTCATACAGACTATCTGAAGTAATCCCTCGCTCTCGATAGAAGAGCCTACGAGTGGATCTTGAAAGTTTACCTTCGAAAGACACTTCCCAAGTAATATAGAAGGTATACTTATGTAATTATGCAAAGTAAATTGTAATTCAGTTATGGTACAGTACAACTAACATTAATGTATATAAGATGTCGGGGATTTAAGTTAAGACGATGTATGAGATCCTGTGGAAATGGATGGTACATATATACATGTATCATTAGTCTGTTATATTGAAATTAAATTATTCATATTAAGCTTAAGAAAGAAAAGTATGATTGACATTGACAAGCAAATCTAATCAAGTTAAGTAGAAATAGGAAAAAAAAAAGTTAAGTGATAAGATGAAGTGACGGGGACGTCACAAAAACTTATTAAGTAATTTTCTAAAAATATATTCTATATTTTATTGAGAAAATTACTTAATGAAAATATTCAAAATCATTTTATAAAAGCTTAAGACCAATAAGAATAAGCATTTAAATCATGGTCTTATTTTTTATAAATACACTTAAAATGGTTTGAGAAAATCATATAATTGATAAAGCAAATTTACACTATAGAATCAAACATTTATATTACTTAAGTTTTTGTCATTTCAAAAACATTTGTCAATTTAAAGCTAACATATTTTATCGATACAATTATTCAAACACGGTATAGAGAATTGGTGGTTTTCATACTGTATTTTATTTTATTGGTTATACAATATATATTTTCTTATACATAAAGATATATATATATATATATCTTAATTGTATTTATATATGTATATATTTATTTTCTTTATTTCACTAATACATATAATACAAATTAATCTAGTGCATTCCAATCATTCAAACTTGATATATATTTGCACATTTAAATTCTTCATAATCCAAAATTTCATTTTGTAGAATTCTCGTAAGGTCATCCATCCTTCATCACTTCATAATACTAAATTTCCAAAATACATCTCAATACTTTTAAATTTATTTCATCTGTACAATTATTCAAACATAATATAGAGAATTGGCGGTTTTCATAGTACTGAAGCATGAGTTTTGGGGCTGTTGAAGAGGGCTTAAAGTAGGGGAAATTGGAGTTGAAGGCAGGGGTTTAGGCTAGTCGAGTGCTGCTTTTGGGTGGCTAAAAGTGGCTGATTTTTTTTTTTGTTGAAGGGAGTTTTTTGCTGGAAAACAAGGACCTCTTGGTTGGGTTAAAAGATTATTATAAGGGTTGAAAGTGTGCTAACCGAGTAGCAAAAAGGTGCTATTGACTTTCAACTAGTGTTAGAAAGTTAATGTAGCTGCTACCAAGGGTTCATCAATAAGTGTTTTGAAGGATTATTTGGCAAGGCTTTGCAAAAGGGTTGAGTTGGGTAGTTTTAGGCACTTAAATAGGGGTTGAACAAGGCACTTAAATAGGGGTTGAACAAGGTGATTTGACAGTTGTTTAACAGGGGCTAAGTCTTGCTAGTAGGTCGTATAAAGAACTAAGTTTAAGGTTGACTTAGTGGTGAGTAAGAAGGGGTATGGAGATTGTTTAAAAGGTTTATATTTTTGGCTATTGAAACAATAGTGAATCAAGGAATTAAGGGTTGAAATCAGAATATAGATAGATAGATAGATAGATAGACAGATAGATAGCAAGAAAAGAAAAGAAGGAAGAGAAAAGGAATAAGGTGAGAATGATATTATTTAGCCCAAGCCTTAGCATAAATATTAGAAATAAAATTTTAAATTTGACATTGAATTTTTATAAGTCTATAAAATTCTTGTAGACGGTACTAAATCAATTTATGGTGTTGAAGGTGTAGCACAACGAAAGGAAGACAAACGTGAAATTTACAAAAAAAATCGTGGCACTTACCTAGTGTTACGATTTAAGGAAGTCAGTAAGCAAATGTAATTTTATTTTTATAAATACTTAGAATCATATTAGATTGATGCTAAGCCATCTTAATAATATTCGAATATGTAGATTGAAGTTAAGACAATGATTTTAAGCTCAGTGAAGTGTGGCACGTGAACACCAAGCTCAATAACGATAAGACGTTTATATAACGTAGAAATAGAATTATATTGTATAGGTCAATATATGATGATATGATGATTCAAATGCTTAGAAAGTTGACTTAACTAAGAGATTTGAAATAGTATAAACAAGTTTGTTGATATGGTACAGTATAATGGAAGATATTATGGAATTATGATTTAATGAAATGAAATGCAGGTATGGCATAAAGCTCGATAAGGTACTATAGTGATGCAATGTTAGATGAAAGGATTCAATGTGGCATTGCCTTATAAGCATCATTAGGTCGAAATGATATTCCATAGATGCATTATATGATATTGTTTTAAACTCATGTTTTAAATTGCATCTCCTTTAAACATACCTTGTTTATGACTTGAGATTTTGGAAGAATGCATCCATTTAATATGGTTATATTAATACTTTGGATTATTGAACTATTTTGAAACAAAGAGTATATGGTATATATGTATGTACTTATAGATATATATATATATATATATAATGACTTTAAAGAAAAGCATTATATACCTTACACTAGTTTTATAAGAAAAATCAAAAGTTTAAATGTTTTATGAGATTATGGGCACCTTTAGAGAGTTCAACTCAATAAAGCATAGTAGAAGTCACCAAATTGGAGATTTTGCATTAGGTAGAGATGTTTAACTGACAATAGTCATGTACAGGGCTCAGTGACACCAGATCAGTGGGGCTGAAAGACATGAGGTCTATAGCCATATATAGTGCCTTAGTTGGTTTCCAAGGGACGTTGACATGATTTCTTACTGCTAGCTATGGTGAACTAAGTCTTTATTGATAGAGTATTAGAGATTCAGCCTAGTCTCAAACCTGATACGATATGCTATCTAAAGTTGTCACAGCCCGTGATCATATTATTTCACATTGTTCCACACATTTTATTTGGTTGGGCTGTCTGCAGTACTTTACTTTCCTTTTTCATTTAAAATATTACATATTAGAACACAATATTAATTACATCCCCTATTATAATCTACAATAAAGTAGTACTGTAGATACGTCTAAATACAAGAAAAAAAGATTGTACCTCATATTTCAATTAAGCTGTCACATAGTTCCTCAGATGCATAGTCGAGGAGCTCGGATGTCAAATCTCTCAGTCATTTAAAATCTGAAATGTTAAAATTAAGGGGTGAGCAAACCACGGCTCAGTAAAGGAATTATATGTAACACTTGATATCTAGACATCTATATGCTGTAAAATTTTTCCTTTTTCCTATAGGTGCTTTAGGGGCCAAATAGAAAGGATACTACAATCGGCTAGGGATCCAGATCGAGTTCAAAAGGTATTTTGAAATACCTATCTTGTTCTGGAACCTAGAAGCAATTGTAGGGAGTAATTCAAATGCTTTTTCCTTTTTATTCCATATCATTTATATATTCCTTTCAAAATAATGCTTTTATGAAATAAAGCATTTAAATAAAGTAACTAATATTCATATATTCTTTGAAAAGAATATTAGTTAAACTATCATCATCCGCTCTAAACTCATTTCATGTTTTACTATACAATCATAATTAGTATAGTACTATAAATAACAAAATAAGTTATTAAAATCATTTCCTTATAACATTTTCATCTTTTAAATCTAATATTCAATTTAAAATTAAATAAGAATATTAGATTTATAATCTCCTTTATGCTTTTTGAAACCATATTTAAATCTAATATTCCATTTAAAATCGTAATATGAATATTAGATTTATAATCTCCTTTTTCCTTTTTGAAAACATATCACATGTTCACGTCACATATATTATAAAAATAATTATGTAGTACAGTACTCAGTATAGTAATAAACACTGTAGAAAAGTACTGTAAATCATTTTCATTTTTCCACATATCGTATAAAACATTTCCTTTTTAACATATCACATATCATAGTGGAGACTAAGGCAATCACCCATATCATATCATGCTATAAATCGAGAAGGGTAAAGAAATAAGTATATTAGATCTATGGCCACAGTCTATCATTGTCCTCGGTGGATCACTGATCAACTGTCGATCAGGACTACATATCACGTATCACATATCACATAGCAGCATGATAAAAGGGCTAACTAGTCTCAAAACAATGTTTTTCATCATAAATTCACCTTTATGGAATTTATAGAAATATGTAATTTCATAATTAAAACCATAAAGGTTATATAATAAATCAAGTGAATATTTAAGAAAATATTTATAAAATATTCACTTTATCCCTTTTTTTTCATCTTTCATTTCATATCACATATAATTCATATATCGAGAGAATATTTAGAAAAAACTTTATAAAATATTCTCTTTATCCCTTTTTCATTTTCCATTTCGTATCACATATAAATCATATATCGGGAGAATTTTCAGTGATCTCATTATCACCAATTTCGAAAACATGAATATTTTAAAAATAAATTTCGATATATTCGTGTTTTATGAAAAATCATAATTTTCCTCATTTCTCGTGGTTGGAAATCATTTCTCACATAAGAAAATCATTTTTAATGATTTTTCATAATTTTCTAAAAATTTTCGGCAGCATAATGGTTCCCTATTAACTAGCCTCCCTGCACAAAATAGACAGTTTATAATTTTCAAAGCCAGCCAATTTCCACAATTTCCAATTAAATCAATTCACGAATTTTCATAAAATGATGCATAATAAATTCATGCAACCTAGATATCCTTACAGGCTACATATGCATCCCTTACCTGTTCCCGATCAGCAACTTCCTCGCTACTGTCGCGCCTGTATTCCATCTCTCTCGATTCCATCATCTCGTTCACTGAGAACGATTTTCTACAACAAATTCTACATTTTAGAATTTTTTTTAAAATTAAACTATAATTAATAATAATAAAATTATTATTAATTCTTTCTACCTTTCTTCCTCTTTTTCCCTTCTTCTTCTTCCTTTTTCTTCTTCTTCTTTTTCCTTTTTCTTTTTCTTCTTTTTCTTTTTTCTTTTCTTTTCTTTTTTCTTTTTCTTTTCTTTTCTTTTCTTCTTTTCTGGTCTGAATCGGTTCGGACCAGTTCAAACCGATTTGGCTGGGTTCAGCTGGTCCACCGTCTTCCCACCGGTTTGGCCATCATCAGCCACCATCTCGAGTGGTTCAGCCACTCCGAAGCTAGCCGAGGTTGCCACGAAGCCTGATCTGGCCTCCTTTTCCCCCCATCGACGATGACAGCGACGACGTTGGATCTGAGACGGTGTGTTTTGGCCTCTTCTCCTCTCTTTTCTCCCTCCTTTTTCCTTTCTCCATTCACCACTGGTCACCCTTTCCTCTTCACCTCTCTTCGCTGATGACGCCGGAGAAGATAGCGGTGCCCAAATCGACCAGCACCGTCGTTTCCTCCTTTCTCTTTTCTTTCTTTCCTTTTCGATTTTCGCTTCGCTTCTCCATTTCCTTTTTCTTTCTTGTCGTCCCCGGTCGCTTCTCCTCTTTCCCTTCTTGCCCGCGACGACCTCTCCTTTTCTTCTCTTATTTCTCGCCGACGGTGGCAGCCGCTACTGCCGTCGGCTTCTCTTCTCTGTTTCTAATAGAGAAGAAGGAAACGGGGTCGGGTTCTCCCGATTCCATTTCTGGCTTCCCTTTTCTTATTTTTTTTATAATTATAATTATATATATAAATACACTATTTATAATATGTATTTAAATACATATTTTGTATCAAAATACATATATATGTATATATATATTTTTACACTTTAGCATAAAATAATGTTCATATTTATATATATATATATAAATACATAAGCATATACATATGTACTTTCTTAATAGTATAAATAATATACATAAATATATCAATCAATATATATTATATATCAATATATATATAATATATACATATATTTCATTTATGTACATATGTATTTATATAAAAATATATTTTATAATATAATTATATAAATATATAATTATACTCATTTTTCATTTCTTATTTAATTTAGATTTCAATTTATCCAAATTAAATTTTCGCTTAATTAATATTAATTTAGAAAATTTGCGGTTGTCACATTCTCCCCACTTTAAGAAATTTGGTCTTCGAATTTAACTTAAATTAACAAGGGGTACTACTATATGCTCATCATTTTTGACCTCTTGATCGTCTTTTAAATCATATTGCCAGCATACTTTTAACATCAGAATCACTTTTGATACCACTATATATCATCTTTCATCATATATTTATACTCCCTCCAAATTATTATCAATTTGGGAGTTATCCATTTCCAGTCCTTCTCGTACAATATATGATTCATACTGTTCATCATTCGTTTCCTCATTTGGTGCCAAGTCGATATAGTTTAGTAACTGTCATTTACTTGATTTAAATCAATAGTATGTAATTGTCCCAGTAGCTTTCAAATCTTGTGCATCCGCTCTCTCAACATATCTTCGAGCGTTTCCATATTATGCTCAAATATTAACATCAGTACAGAGCGATGCTGTCAATAAATTTGGAATCTCAAGGCCTTTTGCTATTTCCAATAAGCATATAGCAAATCTGAGATTCCAATCACATGTATGCTCACTGGAACTTCACATACTTTCTCATCGTTTCATAAACATATTTCGACTATGGCACTAAAGATTCTAAGAGTCTGATAATGGAAGAGTGATTCCATTAGACAATCAATCCTTAATCACTTCCATATCATCATATCTCTTCTAGATTCTTTATTAGTATCCCCAATACTCATTTTCACATTTATTTCATCAAGGTTGCACCTCATTGTAGACTTTACTGTTAATCATCTCTTGCCATAATTGCAACATTTATCAATCATTTTCTCTCTATATCTCTTTCATGTCTTATAGTCATTACCTCCTTCACTCTTATGGTATACTCAATATCACTCGAGTTTTAGAATATATCTCAGCATGAAATCTTTTCTTAGTTTAGATTCCATAGGTGACTAATAAAATCATCAATTTTGTCACCATGTTATCCATACAATTTCACCATTCCGAGGTGTGTGTATATATATTTATCATTTTTCCATTTACCTTACTGGCAGTAAAATGTAAATCATTTATTTACTCCTTTGAGTATCATTAAATTTCACCTGTCAAATTTGGCCCGATCTTACATCTAACCATAATCATGTGATAACCAAAAGAAATCACTTTTAGTCTTAAATTCAGGAACTGCTTCATATTCGCGTTCCCTCATCATCATGTACTTATCTTCTTATTACATTTTCATCTTTTCATTCTCATCATTTCGATCGGCTTTTCTTCAATGGTATAATACTCCACTGTTAAACTCTTTTAACATTTTAATTATCATCTTTACACTTATTCATTCATCGACTTTAGCTTCTTTAATTATCAGTCACATCTGTAGAGCAGCTAGTCCCATAAACTCTTCCATAGACTAGCAATAGTATATAGCTAGACCCAGTAACTTTTGTATCTCAATCATTATCTCTCCATCATAGACAGATCCTCTGTCACTCTGTCATTCGAGATCATCTATCTCAGAAAGAGATACAGTCTAGCCCATTCTCTTATTGGCCGAACTTAACATATAGTTCATAGTCTTTAAGAGTCTGAAGGGTCATAATAAGTGCTGCTCATGTTCCATTAGTGCCTTAGACTATATCATTATATTATTACTTTATCTTTATATGGATGCCTCATTCATTATGCTTACATGCATCACAAGATATTTTTACTAACCTTGTAAACCTCAATAGGAACTCGTAAGAATTTTATCGAGTTCTAATCATCATCTTATGGACATGAGTCTCCAATTTTTCATCTGAAGACACCTTATACAGAGACTGGTCGTATGAACTCCTTATACATCTCTGATTAAATCAAATAAAGCGTCCATTTCATACAGATGATTATTTGTTCTTAATAAGAACTCTATTAATTAATAGGAATTTAATACCTCATTTAATTCATCCTCAATCACATCATCTGTATTTCCATCAATTACATCTATACAAGTGAATTTCATTATCCATTAATTTTTAGAGTTGTTGTAAAGCTTTCGACTCTTTCTATGGTATCTGATATAAGCTTAGAGATAGATTCCGTATCAACAATCAAGTCAATGTTAACCCGATCTCTCAAATCTAGATCACTCTGAAAATTTATCAAGAATAACATCCGATACTTTCTTTAATCACTCATCTCGTTCCATTTTGGACATTTCATCATTATGTCCTATTATTCTGCTATATTTCCTCAAGGGAAAAACATTTAATACTCAATTCATTTTGACACATACTCCACCTTGATTCACTTATTTACTCATTTTCACAGCATCATCTTAATTTGTATGCTGTATCAAGTGTAACTATTTAATTAACACATTTCACAGTTAACCAATTTATTACTGTAATTCATTTTAAAATCATTTTCATTTAATGAACTAAGGTTAGCTGTCATCTTCCTTTCTTCTTATCGTCACTTACTGTTCTTATGCATATTCTCCAATTTCATATACTCCATACAGTACATCATTCTGTAAAATATATTTCAAAATATTCTGGTTCTATAAATATTTGTTTGATAGTTCAGAAACAATATGAATGTATAGAACCAAAATTAACCAACTGCTTGGATTTCATAAAATGTACTAATCACTTCCTCAGTCATCTTTAGTAATCACATTACTTTTCATAATATCCAACGATCCCGTAATAAATATCCTGTTAGTACACTTTTTAATTTAGGCCCTTAAGAATCAATAACCGGGCCAGTCATTCTACGACTTCCTACTATAAACATTTCGAGTCGCATCAGTCATCTAAGTGTAAGTGGAATTTGTAATCGGAACCATTACACACATATTACGTCCTTTATACCATCAATAACACCATCACTCTTAATGACTTCAAGATCAAATTAGTTTTATCAAAATTCATAACATAGTCCAACATAGGGACATATTTGTCATTTTAAAATTTATTTATTTCTTTTAAATATAATTTAAACCAATGATCTTAACATCTATATGTTGATAGTATCTCTTCTCACACTAATATCAGTTTTTTATAAGATCTTATTCGATTTGGACAAATGAATCCTGATAGGATTTATAAAGGGATCATTTTACATATAATACCTTCCTATACCATTAATTACTCTATCAAATCAGTCAATTTTGAATCCTTTTGGTCTATTTAGATTCAAAGGAATTAATTTCAAGGTAAGGGTATTTTGGTCATTTTTCTAAAAATTTCTCTCTCTTCATGATACATTCAATAGGTGCGTGATCTTAAGATCTATTTACTGATGATATCTCATTCCACTCCTATATCATCATTGTAAGGTCTCAATTCGATCCGGACAGAAAAGTACTGGTGGGGCCCTCACCGAGTCCATTTCTGTTCCTTACCGAACCGACCTTCATTAAGATTATAAGATGTCACGACCCGTGACCACATTTTTCATCTTCTTATACACATCTTAACCGGTTGGGCTGTCTGTGATACTTCACTTGTACTGACTGTTAAACAATTTTACAATGTATTGTTTATATTATACACATCCCCTATCGTAATTAATCAGATAAGTAGTACTGTTGACATGTCTAAATACAGAGAATAAATGATCATACCTCAAATAACTCAGTCGGTCTGTCACATCTTTCTTCGTGTACAGCTGGGATTCACAATCTACCGAACTCACGAGCATCAGAACTTGAGATGTTTAATATTAAGGGGTGAGCAAAACCACGGCTCAGTAAGAGAATTATATGCCTCACTTGATACTCAGCTTCCTATATGCTGAAAATTTTTTTTTCTTTTTTCCTATGGGCTCTAGGCTCGCATGTAGGAAGGATACTACAGTCGGCTAGGGATCCGAATAGAGTAAGGTAGGTATTTTAGAATACCATACTTGTTCCGGAACCTAGAAGCAACTGTAGAGAGAGATTTTTATTTCATTTTGACTTAATAAATCCTTTTCCTTTTCACCCCAAAAATCTTTTCGTATTCTTTTCAAAATGATGCTTTTATGAAATACAAGGGTTTAATTACAATAACTAATATTCATATATTCTTTAAAAAGAATATTAGTTAAATCATTATCATTTTTCTTTAAAACTTATTTCATATACATACGGACGTCTCAAACTTGTTTATGCTTTCATTCTATTCTTAAATTCCTAAGGCACCATTCTTTTTATCAGTATGATTAAGTGTGAAAGAACGAACTCATTGTAAGGACCGGGAGTGCCTAGATCTTTGTTAACCAGGGATTTATCACCCCAATGCCTTACTCATCCGATATATCACACACATCATATGTCATATGCACCAGATCTATTTCATCCTTTGACATTTGTCGAATTCACGAATCACAATATCCTACGATTTCTCATACTAACATCGGAACACGTGTAGCACTTAGTTCCCGAAGGACTCTAGAGGTGGCTCCCACGGTTCAATCATCGAGTCTCTGCTCGGTATGGCCTGTACTGAAACATCAGAACACGTGTAGCACTTAGTTCCCGAAGGACTCTAGAGGTGGCTCCCACGGTTCAATCATCGAGTCTCTGCTCGGTATGGCCTGTACTGAAACATCAGAACACGTGTAGCACTTAGTTCCCGAAGGACTCTAGAGGTGGCTCCCACGGTTCAATCATCGAGTCTCTGCTCGGTATGGCCTGTACTGAAACATCAGAACACGTGTAGCACTTAGTTCCCGAAGGACTCTAGAGGTGGCTCCCACGGTTCAATCATCGAGTCTCTGCTCGGTATGGCCTGTACTGAAACATCAGAACACGTGTAGCACTTAGTTCCCGAAGGACTCTAGAGGTGGCTCCCACGGTTCAATCATCGAGTCTCTGCTCGGATTGGCCTTTATGCCATATGTATTTTCCACTGTCTTATCAGATCTCATGTAGTACCTATGATCTAATATTTCATTTGAGACCATAGAAAGAATATTAGAATTATCATTTCTTCCTTTTAAAAACATATTACCTATCATTTATGGAGTCTAAGATAGACATCAATCTTTTCATACTGTAAACCTCGGAGGGTAAGGAAGTACACCGGTCAAATCTATGACCATAACCTATATTGTCCTCGGTGGATCACTGATTAGATGTCCACCGGAACTAAACATATCACATATCATGCATCAGCATGATAAGAATACCAACCAGTCTCAAAACCGTAATTCTCATCATAAAATACACCTTTATGGAATTTATATAAATATATAATTCCATGATTTAAAACCATAAGGGTTAAAATCCTTTAGTGAATATTTATAAGAATATTCATAAGAATACTCACTATATTTCACTTCATCTTTCGTCTCGTAATTCGTGTAATTTATCTATTCTGAGAATTTTCGGTGATTTCATTATCACCATTCTCGAATACATGAATATTCTAAAGTTCCATCTCATTATATTCATATTTGATGAAATTTAGAAATTTCCTCATGTCTCGTGGTTTACTATCGAAATTCGAAAATAAATCGTTTAATATGATTTTATAAAGTTTTTCTAAAATTTTCGGCAGCATAACGACTGCCGATTTATTAACCTCCTGCACAAAAAAATACAGTTTAAAATCTTTCAGCCAGTACTTCTCCCCAAATTATTTTCAGCAAATCATGCATCATAATAATTTTCATAAAATAATTGCATAAAATATTTCAAATTAAATTATGCAGACTGAGTATCCTTACAGTGCTGCACATGCATCCCTTACCTTTTTCCGGGTCGGCGACTTCCGCTTATCGATCGCGCCCGCACTCCATTTCTCCCGATTCCTTATCCCGATTGCTGAAAATAATTTCTAGAATTAAAATTCTAATTTTTAGAATTTTTCATAATTTATTTAATTTTTTCTGAAATTAAATTCTCGGGAAATTTCTTACCGAATTTGTAAAAATCCCGGGTTGTCGAATTTCCGGGAATTTTCCAAATTCCCGAAATTCTCCTTTTCCTCTTTTTCTTCCTTTTTTTTCCTCTTTTTCTTTTCTTTCTTTCTTTTCTTTTCTTTTTCTTTTTCTTTTTCCTTTTTCTTTTCTTTTTCTTTTCCTTTTTTCTTCTTCCTTTCCCGGTTCAGACCGGTCCAGCTCCTGTCCTCGCCGGTTCCTCGCCGGCGGCCGGTTCTCCGGCGGCTCGATGGCTCAGCAGCTGGCCGGCGCTACGGCGAGCTTGGATCTGACCTCCGTTCATCCCGAATCGACCGCACGGCGACAGATCGAGGCGGTTTTGCCTCGGTTTCTTCTTCCTCTTCGCCGGCGTTCCTCCGCCGTCCATTGCGTCTCCGGTGGCCTCCATCAGCTTCCTCTCCCTCCGGTGAAGCTTCGGTGGCAGTGGCGGTGCCTGGATCGGCCGGCACCGCCGTCCGCCATTTTCCTTTTCCTCCGACTATTGCTTCGTTTTCCGTCGATCCCGTTCCGTTTCTGCACGCCGGCGTTGGCATCGGCGTCCTCTTCTCTGGCCGGTGGCGTCCCGCCTTTCTTTTCCCCTCGCCGGCGGTGGCATCTCCGCCACCGATGGTTGCGGCTGGGAAGGTCGGGATTCCTTCCCCCGATCCTTCCTTTCTTTTCTGTTTTTTTTTTTCCTTTTATGCTTTTGTTCTCTTTCTATATTTGGTATAAAATACACTATATTTTATATTTTATACATATAATATATATTATATGTTATACACACATTATTTCATACATAATATTATACAATATATATTATATACAAAATACATATTGTACATTACAAAATACATGTCTAGTATATATGTGTATATATATATATATATATATATACTTAAAATTAAGTAACATTTAAATATATAAATTATATAAATGCTATAATAAAATATTTATACATATAAACTTTAATATAAAACCATACTTACTTTTCTTCTATATGTATTTACATAATTATATATACACATAAAACATTATATTTATATACATATGTATTATTTGAATTTATGAAATAGTATATATATATTTCTATATATATAACAACGCATTTTAAAATATACTATATAATATTTTGAATACATATGTATTGGTATAAAAATACATTTATATAATAATATATAATTATATAAATATATTTCATTTATTTTCTTATTTTTCTTAATTAGATTTGGATTTTAATTTATCCAATTTAATTCTTTTCCTCTCTCTATTATTTTTATCTTCACTTCCTCATTTCTCAGGATTTTCAATAATATCCCGTTTCTCGCAAATTTATATTTATTTCGTCTTATTTAATTTCTCTAATATTTATTTTCAATATTTCTAATTTCCAATAAATGGAAAAATTTACGGTTATCACATAAGATCACCAATTTCATGTAAAACTCAAGAGCCATTTTCCCCTTTAGCATTCCTTAATTCATAATTCTCACTCCCTTTTAAAACATTTAATTCAATTTACAATCATTTATTTCCTTTATGTATTCAGACTACACAGTACTACAAGGGATGTTAACCTTTTCAACATGTTTCCTTTCCAAAAGTATCGACAGACATCAAACCAACCTTGCTCTGATCCTATTAAATTTGTCACAGCCCGTGACCATATTATTTCACATTTTTCCATACATTTTATTTGGTTGGGCTGTCTGCAGTACTTTACTTTCCTTTTTCATTTAAAATATTACATATTAGAACATAATATTAATTACATCCCCTATTATAACCTACAATAAAGTAATACTGTAGATATGTCTAAATACAGGAAATAAATGATTGTACCTCATAGTTCCTCAGATGCGTAGTCGAGGTGTTCGAATGTCAAATCTATCAGTCATTTAAAATCTGAAATGTTAAAATTAAAGGGTGAGCAAACCACAGCTCAGTAAAGGAATTATATGCAACACTTAATATCTAGATATCTATATACTGTAAAATTTTTCATTTTTCCTATAGGTGCTCTAGGGACCAAATAGGAAGGATACTACAGTTGGCTAGGGATCCGGATGGAGTTCAGAACGTATTTTGAAATACCTATCTTGTCCCGGAACCTAGAAGCAACTGTAGGGAGTAATTCAAATCCTTTTTCCTTTTTATTCCATATCATTTTCATATTCCTTTCAAAATAATGCTTTTATGAAATAAAGCATTTAAATAAAGTAACTAATATTCATATATTCTTTGAAAAGAATATTAGTTAAACCATCATCATTCTCATCTAAACTCATTTCATGTTTTACTGTACAATCATAATTAGTACAGTACTTTAAATAGCAAAATAAGCTATTAATATCATTTCCTTATAACATTTTCATCTTTTAAATCTAATATTCAATTTAAAATTAAATAAGAATATTAGATTTATAATCTCTTTTTCCTTTTTGAAACCATATTTAAATCTAATATTCTATTTAAAATCATAATATGAACATTAGATTTATAATCTTCTTTTTCCTTTTTGAAAACATATCACATGTTCACATCACATATATTATAAAAATGATTATGTAGTACAGTATTCAGTATAGTAATAAACACTGTAGAAAAGTACTGTAAAACATTTTCATTTTTCCACATATCGTATAAAACATTTCCTTTTTAACATATCACATATCATAGTGGAGATTGAGGCAATCACCTATATCATATCATGCCATAAACCCAGAAGGGTAAAGAAATAAGTCTATTAGATCTATGGCCATAGTCTATCATTGTCCTCGGTGGATCACTGATCAAGTGTCGACCGGGACTACATATCACGTATCACATATCACATATCAGCATGATAAAGGGGCCAACTAGTCTCAAAACAATGTTTTTCATCATAAATTCACCTTTATGGAATTTATAGAAATAAGTAATTTCATAATTAAAACTATAAAGGTTATATAATAAATCAAGTGAATATTTAAGAAAATATTTATAAAATATTCACTTTATTCCTTTTTTTTCATCTTTCATTTCATATCACATATAATTCATATATCGAGAGAATATTTAGAAAAACCTTTATAAAATATTCTCTTTATCCCTTTTTCATTTTCCATTTCATATCACATATAAATCATATATCGGAAAAATTTTCGGTGATCTCATTATCACCAATTTCGAAAACATGAATATTTTAAAAACAAATTTCGATATATTCATGTTTTATGAAAAATCGTAATTTTCCTCATTTCCCGTGGTTGAAAATCATTTCTCATATAAGAAAATCATTTTTAATGATTTTTCATAATTTTCTAAAAATTTTCGGCAGCATAATGGTTGCCTATTGACTAGCCTCCCTGCACAAAGTAGACAGTTTATAATTTTCACAGCCAGCCAATTTCCACAATTTCCAACCAAATCAATTCACCAATATTCATAAAATGATGCATATGAAATTCAAACAACCTAGATATCCTTACAGGCTACATATGCATCCCTTACCTGTTTCGGGTCGGCGACTTCCTCGCTACCGTCGCGCCCGTATTCCATCTCTCACGATTCCATCATCTCGTTCACTGAGAACGATTTTCTACAACAAATTCGACATTTTAGAATTTTTATAAAATTAAACTACAATTAATAATAATAAAATTATTATTAATTCTTTCTACCTTTCTTCCTCGTTTTCCCTTCTTCTTCTTCTTTTTTCTTCTTCTTCTTTTTCCTTTTTCTTCTTTTTCTTTTTTCTTTTCTTTTTTTTCTTTTTCTTTTCTATTCTTTTCTTCTTTTCTTGTCTGAATCGGTTCGGACCAGTTCAGACCGATTTGGCTGGGTTCAGCCGGTCCATCTTCTTCCCGCTGGTTCGGCCATCATCAGCCACCATCTCCGGTAGTTCAGCCACTCCGAAGCTAGTTGAGGTTGTCACGAAGCCGAATCTGGCCTCTTTTTCCCCCATCGACGGCGACGGCGCCAGATCTAGGACGGTGGGTTTCGGCCTCTTCTCCTCTCTTTTCTCCCTCCTTTTTCCTTTCTCCCTTCACAGCCGGTCACCCTTTCCTCTTTACCTCCCTTCGCTGGTGACGCCGGAGGCGATAGCAGTGCCCGAATCGGCCGGCACCACCGTTTCCTTCTTTCTCTTTTCTTTCTTTCCTTTTCAGTTTCCGCTTCGCTTCTCTATTTCCTTTTTCTTTCTTACCGTCGCCAGTCGTGTAATAACCCTTAATTTCGATATCTATGAATTTGATTCATGGATAAGTGGCAATATATGAATTCAACTTTGAATTCACCAAGTATGGGCTAAAGGGATACGGGAAGTGCGATAAGAGAAAAACAACCTCACCTTTTCAACATGATCTTGATCAAATTTGGAGGACCAAATTTTCCAAGGTGGGAAGAATGTAATAACCCTTAATTTCGATATCTATCATAAGTATACTAGAGTAAATTTTGACTGACTTGAGGTTATTTTGGAATTTGGATAGATTATGGAAGTTGAGAATGTCCGAGCCATCTTGGTCAAGAAGCGATGGATATGTAAATGTAAGTATGTAGGTACTAAGATATGAAGTAGGAAATAAATTAAATTGATTAAGATATACTATGAGAGAATTATATATATATATATGTGTATAAATATATATATATATATATACACATATATAAGTTATGGAAATTAGAATTATTAAGACAATAGAAAAATGGAAGACATTATTATTGCTTGAAACAATAGTTATTCATCTATTAATCCATTTATGTTAAATTGGGTTATTAGAAACTGATGAAATGAGGATTGGAAATACAAGTTAAAAGGCTGGAAAATAATCAAGGGCTGGAAATACAAGCTAAAGGGGCTGGCAAATAATCAAGGGCTGAGGTTACAAGTCAAAGGCTGGTAAAACAAATCAATAGCTGGTATTATAAAGGGAGAAAAGGGCTGGAAATCATAATGTACAGCCTAGAAATAATGAGCAACGTTTTTCCCTCCATTTTTCCTCCCCAAACCGAAACAGAAAAGAGCCAAACACCCTTAGCACTTGTCGACAACCCTAGCAAGAAGAACCCATCTTCCTCCTCCCTCAAGTCCGGCCAACATCTAAGCATCTCCTTCCAACCTTCTTCCATTTCACCCAGCCACCCAAACTGATTTAAAGAATCTACATTGTGAAGGAGGCCACAACGAAAATGAAGGAGCAAGTTTCATGCTAGAGCTGGCCAAAGAATCGTGAGCCATGGATGCAACGGGAGCTTGGATTCAACAAGATTAGGGCAAGGGAAGTGAATGGAGAAGGAATTAGAGTGAGTTGCCATTAGTGACTAAATAAGTGAAGAGTTGAAACCCAAACTACAGCATATTTAGATTGGGATTTCAGGGAAAATAAGAAAGGTAGCAAATTGAGGTGAGTTGATGTGTTTATGCTGGAATTAATCTATGGAAATAGAATGCAAATGTGTTTATTGGATTTGCATTGATGTGTATAGGTGTGACAGCAAACAAGCTGTGAGGAATGGTCTGAAATGGCTCCAACAGATTCTGTTTGTGCATCAAATTAAAGGGGGTAAGGTTCTAACCCTATAATGATTGATTATTATGCATGAAAATGATGTTGTGATGAGCTAAATTTAAATGGCTATGGTTAGATAAAGATAAACTGAAATTCTGACTTGGTGTGAATCTGAAATTTGCTGTTCTGTCTGACTGGAAAATTAAAATGAGCAGTTTAATAGTTTTGTATGGAGAAAAATTCTGGAGAAATAATGAATTTTGGCCCTTTAAGTTACAAAAAAGTCAGTTTTGGAATTTCTTGAATTGGACTTTTGTAGCTTGAGTTATGCACAAATGAGTGCAGGGTGTTCTGTCCAAAAACGTGAATCACAGTCCTGACTTTGAAAAATCATAGAAAATGGCCTAAATTGAATTAGGGTACAAGCCTTACATGTCTGGAAAGAATAATTAAGTTAGGAACATGATGGTTCTGGGTTTGCATCATTTGGATACTCCTATAACCAGATATGAGACAGTTTGTGCATATTGGTCAGTGTTTACTGTGTCAGAAGACTACTGTACATACTGAAACTTTGGAAAATTTCTGGTATTGATATAGGAGGAGTTAAATTATGAATCTTACATTTCTAAATAGGGAAATGAGTTAACTTTCATCTAGTTTTGGAATTTTCAGATTTGGAACTTCATGGCTTAAGATATGTATGAATGCATGCAGGATACTCACTACTGGGGACAGATTTTTAATGTAAACTTCAAATATTCATAGAAAATTGCCCAAATCAAATATGACTGCAAACTTTACATGTTCAGAAAGATAAATGAGTCATGATTGACATGGTATTGGATTTATACAGATCTCATATCCCTATAGTTGGCAGTAAGCATTTTACTGAACACAGGTCAGGAAATTTCCTGCCTACTGTGCCAGATTTGGACCAAAGTCTAAAAATTGATGGGAAATGGCACAAAATGAATTAGGAAATGAGCCTTATATGTCTAAATAGGGATTTGAGTTAGAAGTAATATAAAAATTACGGTTTGATAATTAAGTTCTTGAAATTATACCTAAGTCTAACACAATGCCATAAGGTCCAAAACCTTAAAGAACAGAAATAGACCAAATGGGTCATAAGTAGTTCAAATGAACGAAACGGCAATAAATGGTGCTAGTAACGTTTGAATAACTCTGGAAACACATCCAAGTATTGTTCTTGTTGAATTATACAATGCTTAATGTTAGCTTATGATTGGAAATACTAAGATCGATGGATGTATAGAGATTGATTCAATCTACTATTTGTTATGTAGAGGGTTGTCCTAAGGACTGAGATAGACCCGAAATCAATCAATACTCGAAGACTTGTTAGGCGAGGGAGAACTGATTCAGAAGCTAAGGAAGTACTGTAAGTAACCCTAAGCGACTACTTGCATCCAAATTGTTTAATGATATAAATTCTTGGAATTTGGCAATTGAAATAAAATGAATGTTGCATATTGGGCCTACCCTTGATTGATTGGTTTAGCTTTCTGAAAATGTTTTACAAGCATGCTGTAGGCTCGCCAAATCTTGATTTGGTTTTATGTATTATTGCTCTAATGTGATAACCCATTTTAGTTTCCAATTGAGCTAAGCTTTTGGTTTGATATGGTTTTCTGATTTTGGTTTAAAATTTAAAGTGCTTTAAAAGGCTTAGCGAGCCTATGATTGTTAGCTACATATTTATACATTATGATTGTGATACAAAATCTTGGAAGGCCGATTTGATAAGAATGAACTTTATTTAAAGACTAATGGATTTCTGTTTTAGACCCGGGGTATTGAGACCTTTGGGCACCGTACCTTGAGAACTTTATAGACACATTTGATTGACTTGGAGCACTGTTTCGCGAGTATAAGTCTCGGAAACGATCGGCTTGTCCCGTATATTACGTTGGGCAGGTCCGGGTGTCATGTGCGCAATGATGCGGGGGGTCTATGCATAGGCACATCCCTTATGGGATGATCGCTAAGGTTCGCTACCGTAGATCGTTAAGTGTTAGCTCTAAGTAACATCGATTGATACTATGTGGACTCTCTTGGTACTATGATTGGTTTTTATTGATCGCACAACATACTTTATGTATGATTGATATTGAGACTTTTAGTCTATTGATGGAACTCCATATTTGACTACAAATTGTTATTGAGTTTCCATATCGTATTTAAGTTTTAATGCAGCATAATTGATTTGATATGATTGAAAGTGATTTGAATGAGCTTTCAAAATTGAGGGATGCTTGGTATTTTTAGTTGCTTATTGTTGTTACTTACTGAGTTGCGACTCACTCTCCTCTTCTTTCCCCTCCCTTTCAGAGTGATCGATACAGCGATTGTTCATTTTGGCTTGGGAAGATTCTTGAGAGTAGACTTCCCTGTATAGTTTAAGGTATATGGCTCCCAGCGGTTTGTATAGACATAGAGGGATGATGGCACAGTGTATTAGCAATTCTTTTGATTGTACATATATGTATACTTATGTGTCAAGTCTGGGATGTAAGCTAGGTTACACTATTATTGGAATATTATGACCACTATGCTTTTGAGTTGGCATTATGTTTGTTGTTAGATATGCTTGAATACATTACAAATTTGATGTAAATGATCTTATTGATCCAAGGCTCATATGAAATTGAAAAGTGGCCAACATATTCACCTATAAACGAATAGTGATAAAAAAAATTTCTAATTCCGCAATTTAGGCTTCCGTAAGATATTAAGGAAGATCAGGCGCGATAGGTCGCTTCTCCTCTTTCCCTTCTCACTGGCGACGGCCTCTCCTTTTCTTCTCTTCTTTCTCGCTGACAGTGGCAGCTGCTGCTGTCGTCGGCTTCTCTTATCTGTTTCTAACAGAGAAAAAGGAAACGGGGTTGGGTTCTCCTGATTCCGTTTCTGTCTTCTCTTTTCTTATTTTTTTATAATTATAATTATATATCTAAATACAATATTTATAATATGTATTTAAATATATATTTTGTATCAAAATACATATATATGTATATATATATTTTTACACTTTAACATAAAATAATGTTCATATTTATATATATAAATACATAAGCAAATGCATATGTACTTTCTTAATAGTATAAATAGTATATATATACATTATATATCAATATATATATAATATATACATATATTTCATTTACGTACATATGTATTTATATAAAAATATATTTATATAATATAATTATATAAATATATAATTATACTCTTTTTTCATTTCTTATTTAATTTGGATTTCAATTTATCCAAATTAAATTTTCGCATAATTAATATTAGTTTAGAAAATTTGCGGTTGTCACAAAAGTATAACTTTATTTGATATGAACTCTAGACTTAACACGTTTTTACAATATATAAGAAATGTTTTGAGACTTTACATGTTTTAGACATGCTATAAAAGTAAATATAAGATGTTCTGAGACATTACATGTTTTTAATCATGCTTTAAAAGTGCAAGTGATATGATTTGTGAATTGTTCATGCTTTAGCCATGTTTTAAATTAAACATGAAATGATTTGAGATTTTATCTGTTTTGAACATGTTTTAAAAGTACATGTAATATGATTTCGATACTACATATGCTTCATATATGATTATATGTCAAACGTGATATGATTTAAAATGATAGCTGGTTTATACAGTAAAGGTTGCATAAGTTTGCATATTGAATCATGATATAATGATATGCTTTCTACATGAAAGATGTCTTGACCATATATTGTAAATGAACATGAGATTTATATGAAAAGTGTTATGATTTTTTACTACATGTAATCATGTTTTTCTACATGAAAAGTACTATGATTCGATATAGTATATGAGTATGATTTCTAGATGAAAAGTGGACTGATTTGATATTGTGACTAAATGTGTAAGACCTTGTATTTTAAAGCACTGTTTAATTTTATTTATTTAATTAAGAATATTGAATATTTTATAATTTATAAATTGTTAATTATATTTTAGGTATATAGCAAAAAGAGTAAGTAGGCTCCACTGATTCCCTAAGGTTCAGATGAAGGTGAAACTTGGAGGATTCTGTGATAACCACGAATTTTAATATTTTGATATTAAATATTTGTAATTAAATTTCTAAAGCAAATATAGAAGTTAAATAAATAAATAAAAATTTATTTACGAGATAGGAATACCGTTGAAATTCCCGAAATTGATGAAGTGAAGAAGTTAAGAAAACTTAATTTGGATAAATTTGAGAAATTTAATTTGGATAAATTGAAATCCAAATTAAATAAGGAATAAAAATGAAGAAATATAAATTGGATATTAGGAAATCCAAAATTTAATAAAATAAAAATGCGTATAAAAATATATTTATATAATTAGATTATATAAATATATTATATAAATATATTTGCAGATGTTTTTATATAATACATATGTATATATATATGAAATATAGTATATATTATAAAATGAATATATACTATTTTATATTAAATAAATAAATGTGTATATTTTTATATAAAATTATGTATATAAATAAAATATATATATGAAATATATATTATTATTTTAAAGTGATGTGTATAGATATATATATATATATATATATATAAATGAGTTATATAAATATATATATGTGATAATCGCAAAATTTCTACTGTTTAATAGTGGAAATTAATAGTAAAGAAAATAGATAAGTGGAAATAAATAAATATAATTATCAGATAGGAATATTAATGAATATTCCGTGAATTGAGGAAGTGATAAATTGGAAAAATTCAAGTGAAGGAAAATGTAAGTGGAAATAAGATTATTTGAAAATTCGGAAAATAATGAAGGAGAAAATTTAAATTGGATAAATTAAAATCCAAAATTAAATAAGGAAAATGAGAGATGAAAATGAAATATATTTATATAATTATATATTATATAAATGTATTTTTATACAAATACATATGTATTTAAATGCTATATAGTATATATGATTATACATTGGTATATGTATGTATATATACTATTTTATATAAATTTAAATAGTACATATGTATTAAATATAACATTGTATGTATATATAAGTATATACATATTTGAGAAATGTAAATATTAATTTACATTAAAGTTTGAATATATATATTGTAAATACAATATATATGGAATTTTTGTACATTTATATATAAAGAAATATGTAAATGTTAAGTAATTTAAATTAAACTAATATATATACTAAATATGTATTTTGATAATACATAAAATATATATATCTTTATATATATATATATATATAAAATATAGTTATATAGTACTATAATATATATAATAATAATATTTTATGTATTATGTATATATAATTTATGTATATATGTATATATAACTAAATGAATTAAATAAAAAAAAGGAAACAAAAAGAAAAAGAAGAAAGGAATCGGGACAGGGCCCGATCCCTTCCCAGCCAAGCCGACGGCAGCAATAGTTACCGCCGTCGGCAAGAAAGAAAGTAAGAGAGGCAAAGGAGAGAGGTCGGCTAGATGGGGAAGAGAAAGATCGCCGGCGACAGGGAAGGAAAAATCGAAGGAAACCAGCGGAAACCGAAAGAGAAAGGAGAAGAAGAAAACGACGGTGCCGGCCGATCTTAGCACCGCCACAACCACCTCGACCTCGGCGGAGGTGAGGGGAAGGAGAAGAGAGCCACCGGCGAGGCCAATGACGACGGAGGAAGGCCGACGGAGGAGGAGAAGAAACCAAGGCAAAACCGACTCGATCTGCCGTCGTGCAGTCGATTCGGGAGGAACGAAGGCCACCGGCAGCTTCGCCTTGACGTCGGCCAGCTGAGGAGCCGCCGAACCATCGGAGAACCAACCGCCGGAGGAGAACCGGCCATGGAGGAGATCTGACCGGTCTGAATGGCCTAAACCGGCCAGGAAAAGAAAGGAAGAAAAAAAAGGAAAAAGAAAAAGAAAAGAAAAGAGAAAAAGAAAGAAAAGAGGAAAAAGAAGAAAGAGGAAAAAGAAAAGGAATTTCGAGAATTTGAAAAATTCTCGAGAATTCAAGAATTACGGGAATCGGTAAGAATCCCTAAAAGTGTTAAATTATTTAAATAATTTACTTCTTTAAATAAATTGAGAAAAATTCTAAAATTTAGAATTTTGTTTCTAGAATCGTTCTCAGTGAATGAGACGATGGAATCGGGCGAGGTGAATACAGGTGCGACCTTCGAGAGGCAATCGCCGACCCGAAACAGGTAAGGGAGACATGTGCCGCCTGTAAGGATATTCAGCCACATGTTTTAAATTATGCATTTAATTTATAAAATGCAATTGACAATGATTAGTTTTGAAATTTGTGGTGATTTATTGGTTTCAAATTGTGGTGAAATACCAGTTGAGAAATATAAACTGTATTTTTCGTGCAGGAGGCTAGCCAAATCGGCAACCGTTATACTACTGAAAAATTATCGAATAATTACTAAAATTTACCGAAAATCACCGAAAATCATAATAAATGATTTGATTTCGCGTGAAACGATTTTTATGTACGAAAATCGAGAAATTAAGTAAATTTCATAAAACATGAATATAATGATAATTGATTTTAAAATATTCATGTTTTCGTGAATAGTAAAAAGGAAATCACTGAAATTTCATCCTGTAGGTGATATTTCACGTGAAACAAGAAGAAAATGAAAAAGAGACTGAAGTGAATATTTTTATAAATATTCTTAAATATTCACTAGATTTCATATAAAATCTTTATAGTTTTAATTATGGAAATAATTAATTATAAAAATTCCATAAAGGTTAAGAAATGATGAACAACTATGTTTTCGAGACTAGAGGTCTCTACACGTGTTTTTAGAAGAAAACATGGTGATGGGAATTTAAAATTAGAAAATAAATATTTTATTTTCATAAATTATAAAAATAATCTATTTGAATTCCGATAATTATAAAACCATGTTTTCGATTAAATGCACGGAAAAACATACATATGTGTTTTATGGTGGAAAAAGGATAGTTTTGCCCTTCTATATTTTCAGTGATGATTCTGCAAACTGTCTTCATCGCAATTTATAAAGAAATGTTTGAAGCATGAATTTCGTTCAGAAATTAATTCCCATAGTCTTTTGATAATTAGCTAAACGAACCTTATGATTTCTATGCATATTTTTCAATAAGCTTTTTATGTATGAAAGTAAATAAGTATGTTTTCCGAAACAGTGATCGGACTGGCAAACCCCTGGCTAACTTAGACCCAGGCACGCCCAGTCCTTACTATTTTGTACCAAATGTATAATTTAAGAAGTTACATAAGTAAGTAAGATTTGAGACTAAGGCCTTCCTATAGTTTATGTTATTGCTTGTCATGCTTGCCACATTGTGCATGTTTCCATCCCTTGTGGCATATGTTTAGCCCATGTCGTGCATGTTCTTGCCCACATTGTGCATGTTTTCATCCCTTGTGGGTATGTTGGTCCTTCGTGGTGCAATGTTCACTGTACGACCCTGATCAAGTCTGCAGCCCATACCATGGCCATAGGTATTTTGTTCCCTCTTCGGAGTATGATGTTCTGTTCCCTCTTTGGAGGATGAAGTAAGTGTCATGACCCGCATACTGGCTATATGATTCTGCCTAATCTCCATAAACTGTATGATAAGTTTTATTAATTATGATGTTAAGTTTCTAAAGTATGATGCATGTTTGAAACAAGTATGAATTTGTGATATATGTATTAAAGAATTCATACAATGATTTAAATTATGAAATGCATTATTATGGCATTTGTTTTCTGCATATATCGATACTATGACTATTTTAAATGCATTTCTTACGGGATTTTAGTATGATACGGTTACTGATTTGAAAAGAGAAATAAATGTTTATTCTAAAAGAATAACATAAGAATTATTTCTAAGATAGAGATAATCAAAGAAGAAATTATCCTATGATTGGATATTTACAAATCACTGTACTATACTGTTTTTACTGTACTAAGAGAAGAGAAGAGAAGAGAAGTAAACCACTGTTTTTATTTCTGAACTGCCACGTGTTTTAAAGTATACTGAAGTGAAAAGAAATAAGTGGTTTACTCTGTGGAAAAATGAAAATTATATCGTTTTGAAAACAATGAAATTAATATTCTCTACAGTTGCTTCTAGGTTCCGGAACAAATATGGTATTCTAAAATACCTACCTTATTCTATCTGGATCCCTAGCCGACTATAGTATCCTTCTCACATGTGAGCCTAGAGCCAGTTAGGAAGATTTTAAACAAAATGAATAAAAAAAATATTTTTAGCATATAGATAGCTGAATATCAAGTGTGACATATAACTCTCTTACTAAGCCGTGGTTTGCTCACTCCCCAATATTAACATTTCAAGTTTTGATGATTGTGAGATTCGACATTTGTGGATTACGACTATCGACTGAGAATTATGAGGTATTATCAATTATTTTCTGTATTTAGACATGTGTACAGTACTGCTTACTTATAGAGTAAGATAGGGGATGTATATAAAATTAATTATTATATGAAATTGTTTAACATTAAGTGTAAAGTGAAGTATCACAGATAGCCCAATCGGATAAGTTGCGTAAAATAAGGTGAAAAATGTGGTAACGGGTCGTTCCAATATATCTATAATTATATATAATTAAAAGAAATAATTATATATAAAAAAAATTTAAAACAGAAACGGGATCGGGACCCCGTTTCTGTCTTAAAACCAAGGGAAGCAAAATAAAACAGAAGGGAAACGTGTGGGAGAGGCCGGCCACCGTCGGTCGGCCGACAAAAGGAAGAAGAAGAGGACGTCACTGGCGAAGGAGAAGGAAGAGAAGGGTGCTCCGGCGACCGAAGAAGGAAGCGGCAAAGCGAAACGGAAAATAGAATCGAAACCGGTGAAGCCGGGAAGAAAAGGAAAAATGGAAAGTGGTGGTGCCGGTCGATTTGGCCACCGCCACTACCATCAAAGCATCGCCGGAGGGAGAGGAAGAGAATGGAGGCCACCCGAGGCACGGTGAATGGCGGAGGAGGGCCGGCAAAGAGGTGGAAGAAACCGAAGGAAAATCGACTCGATCCGCCGCCGTGCCGTCGATCCAGGCCTAACGGAGACCACCAGCAGACTCGTCGTGCAGTCGGCCAGCTGTGGAGCCACCGAACCGCTGGTGAACCGACCGTCGACGAGGAACTGGTGATGAGGGGATCTAACCGGTCTGAACCGGTCAGGCCAGGAAAAGGAAAAGAGGAAAAAAAGAAAAGAAAAAGGAAAAAGAAAAAGAAAAAGAAAAGAAAAGAAAGAAAAGAAGAGAAAAAGAAAGAGAAGAAAGAGAAGAAAGAAAAGAAAAGAAAAGCGAAAAAGAGAAATTTTCAAGATTCGGGAATTTCGGAAATTACGGGAGATCCTGAGAATTCGAAAACTCGAAAATTATAGAAATTCGGTAAGAATTCTGGAAAATGATTTCGAGTAAAAATTTAATAAATTAATTATGAAAATTCTAAAATTTAGAATTTTAATTTCCAGAAATTATTATCGGCGACCGAGATGAGGAATCGGAAGAGATAGAGTACAGGAGCGACCGGTAAGAGGAAGTCACCGACTCGAAAAAAGGTAAGGGATGCATGTGCAGCACTGTAAGGATATTCAGTCTGCATATTTTAATTACGAAATATTTTATGAAATGATTATGATGAATGATTAGTTGGAATTTGGAATGAAGTACTAGCTGGAAATTATAAACTGTATTTTCGGTGCAGGAGGCTAGCCAATCGACAGCTGTTTTACTGCCAAAAAAATTATCGAAAATTTCTAGAAAATTTATAAAATCATACTAAATGATTTTATTTCACAAAAAACGATTTCCAACCATGAAAATCGAGAAAATGATTATTTTTGATAAAACATGAATATAACGAAATTCATTTTAAAATATTCATGTTTTCGAAATTGGTGATAATGAGATCACTGAAAATTCTCTCAATATATGAATTATATGTGATATGAAATGGAAAATGAAAAAGAGATAAAGAGAATATTTTATAAAAGTTTTCTCAATATTCTCTCAATATATGAATTATACGTGATATGAAATGAAAGATGAAAAAGGAAAAAAGTGAATATTTTATAAATATTTTCTTAAATATTCACTTGATTTATTATATAACCTTTATGGTTTTAATTATGAAATGATTATTTTTATAAATTCCATAAAGGTTTTCAGATGATGAAAAATACGGTTTTGAGACTAGATGACATTCTATCATGCTGATATGTGATATGTGATATGTAATATGTAATATGTGATATGTGATATGTAGTCCCGGCCGACACCTGATCAATGATCCGCCGAGGACCATTATAGACTATGGCCATAGATCTGACATGATGATTTTATACCTTTCGGGATCTATAGCATGATACGAGTAACGACCCATTGGACGGGTTGGGCGTACCTCAGTCTCCATATATGAAAATGTTTTATATGATATGTGATATGTGAGATTGAAATGTAAATGTTTTACATGATATGTGAAATGTAAATGTTTTACATAGGATGTGACAAGTTAAACGAAAGAGATTTACAGCATTTTACAAAATGCTTATTTCAGTACTGATTTTAGTACTACGAGATGATTTTCATATGACATGTGATATGAACATGTAATATGTTTTCAAAAGGAAAAAGAGTTTATAAGTCTAATATTCTTACTATGATTTTAAATTGAATATTAGACTATATGTGATATGAATATGTGATTTGTTTTAAAAAGGAAAGAGGAGGAAAATAAATCTAATATTCTTATTTTAAACTTTAAATTGAATATTAGATTTAAATGATTTATATGTTATATGAAAAGGAATTAATAGCTGATTTTGCTATTTAAAGTACTGTACTAATTATGGTTGTACAGTAAAACATGAAATAAGTTTTAAATGAAAATGATGAGAATTTAACTAATATTCTTTTCAAAGAATATATGAATATTAGTTACTTTATTTAAATGCTTTATTTCATAAAAGCATTATTTTGAAAGGAATATGAAAATGATATGGAATAAAAAGGAAAAGGATTTAAATTTCAAACAAAAAGAAATTTATTACTCTCTACAATTGCTTCTAGGTTCCGGGACAAGATAGGTATTTTAAAATACCTACCTTACTCTATCCAGATCCCTAGCCGACTGTAGTATCCTTCCTACATGCGAGCTTAGAGCCCATAGGAAAAATGAAAAAGTTTTTCAGCATATAGATAGCTGAATATCAAGTATGCATATAATTTCCTTACTGATCCGTGGTTTGCTCACCCCTTAATTTTAACATTTCAGGTTTTCGAAGACTGAGAGTCTGACACATAAAGGATTACGGCTGCGCATTTGGGGACGATGCGACAGCTTGATTTATTTAATAAGGTATGATCATTTATTTTCTGTATTTAGACTTACTTACAGTACTACTTTCTTATGAAGTAAGGTAGGGGATGTAATTCATATTATAATTTAATATGAAATTGTTTATATGTAAAAGAAAAAAAAGTAAAGTATCGCAGACAGCCCAACCAAATAAGATGTATAGAATAAGGTGAAAAATAGGGTCACGGGCTATGACAGATTCGATATTCAAGATTGGAAAATATGATGGTAAGAATCTTAGCCTCGAACTCAATTGTTTTTGCATGTTTCAAAAAAATGTGCAACAATTTGAGAAATAACGGTTTAATCCATAGGCTGTCGGAATTTTCGAAAATAACAGTCAAACTAAAAGGTCTCTTGACCCACTGTCTATACTAAATAATTTCTCATGAAATATAGTTTTAGAACATCTAGACAAATGGAATAAGCTAGATGTAAAAATAGAAATTTACTCGATTTTATGGTTAGGGGTATTTCGGTAATTTCACCCAAATCGGTAACTTCACCCAACTCGGTAACTGAACCTCAATAAAAACTTCACCAAACATTAGAGCAAGTTAAATAGAGTTGATTTATGATTAAATAAAATATTTTGAAGATTAAATAGACTGTTTTCAACCAAGTCAAACTTTACGGGCAAAATTGGAACTAATCTTTAAGTATAAGGGCAAAATGGTAAAATTGCCCATAAAATATCATATTTCATGAAATTTCCAGCTCCATCTTCTCTCATTTTTGGCTAGCAACCAGCAGCAACAAATCCTCCATAGCCAAGCTTAGTGGAAGAGAGAGAAAGTGAGAAAAACTCAACAAAACTACACCAAAACCAAAAACTTTCTTCACTAATCTTGTTCTACTCGACCTCCTTTACATTTTGGTGCCAAAATAAGTGTTAAAACAGCAAAATCAGAGTGTAGATTTTCCCATTGGTTTTGGTCAAGGTGAGAATTATGGAAGCTTTGAATTTCTTTTATGTTTTATGATTAAATGCTTGGTGTTTATGATGTTTAAGCCTATATCTAAGCTTAGATCAAGCTAAAATCATGAAATAGGATCTTCAAGGGTTTTGAGCACTATTCATTCTCGATAAAGTTGATGAGTTTTGATGAGGAATTATGGTAGAAATAATGTAGGAAAATATGGGAAGCATGAAAACAAGCTTAGTTAGGCTTAAAGAAAACCAATATGTAACATGAAGAGGGGGTTTCAACCATGGCTAGGAAGACTTGAACATGATGCCATTTCATGCAAAACTCATGTAGACATGGTGTAGAAAATTAGTAGAATAAGATTGGCATAGGTATGGAAGTTTAATTTGAAGAAAATCAAAAAGTAAGATAGAAAGGGTGATTCGGCCATGCTAAGGGGAGGAAGAATTTGTACTCATTTCAATGTAAATTAGGTCCTAAATAATATACGAATTATTCTGAGACTATAGACATGATTAGAATCGAAAACGGAGTTGTGTAGCAAAAGTTATAATTTTGCACAGTAGAAATTAGACTACATTTAGAGAATTTTACAGACAATGTATTCATATTTAGATGGTTAAATGTTCTTTTAGCTAAAATTTAGTGAATTTATCAAGTTTGAATAATGATTTGCAGCCTCAAGGTGAGAAGCTACTACAGGTGCTAATGAGCCTAATACTGAGAAATTAAAAGGTAAGGGATATTTGTATGAGCGTAGGGATATTGCATTGCATGATTTTGATAAAATTGTCGTTTGGTGAAATTGGATTTAATATTTTGGATTGAAATTGGAAACTGGAAATGTGGTTTTGAAGCTGGGTTTTATGTAGGAAGGTTAGATTAGAATAAACTGTTATGCTACCAAAATTTTCTAAATTAGCCTAAGCTATTCAAAAATACCATCTTGGCACAAGTTTTGAAATATAAGAAAATTGATTTTATAGGTTTGAATTTAAATTCTTAAATATGAATTTATATAATTAAATTACAAATTCAATACATGCCTTAATAAATTATGAAATTTTATTCTATAATTTTGTGGTTGAATATTTTCTATCATTATGGAATTTATATTAAATATTTGAAAAGCTAAATAATGTTTTGATAATATGTTTTGTAAAGTAATATTTGATTATGTGATTTTATGAAATTTATTTCTTATGAATTTATTTAAGGTATGTTTTATTTAATTTATCTCCGTAAACAACTCTGAAATATTTATTTATATGTTTTGAGACTGTTGGCTCCATAGCTACTTATAGGTACATGCATTTCCGTTCTGTTCTGATGTTACTTACGCTAGCCCAGTCTTTAGCTCCCACAGGTGCCACCTGGCTAGTGATCACACTGTGGTCCCCTGACTATGGCCATATGTCTACTATAGTACATGTGTCTATTGGGTGTAGCCTAGTCTCCACTAAATTTATACTAGGGTAGTAAATCCCTAGTTAACTTAGATCTAGGCACTTCCAAATTTGATATATATCCGATTTTGATTTATTTGTTTCTACATGTGTTATGATTGGATTAATATGGTTTTTATGGAATTACTTATTTGACATCTGTTAGTAAATAATTTAAATATGATTTATAATGTTTACAGAGAAATTGTTTAAATTTTGATGTAAATATGTCTTATTTCTCAAAATATTGGATTTGTAGTTGAAATTGTGATTTAATTAAATCTAATGAATTCCCTATAGTAGACTTGGATACTAGAACACATAAGGTACTTTAAAGTACCTCCCATACTCCTCTGGTTATGTCACACCCCGGAAACGAGGAAGTTTTGGGCTAAATTTTTTTTATATACATTTAATCTTAATTTCTTACTTGGGTTGCATTCCTGCCAGTATCACATCACACAGAACATCATAGTATTTTCATAAAATATTTCATTCACATTATATGGACCTATTCCTCAGAATAACGTTTACATTCATACGATATCGACTACATCCCAAAAGTATTATTTATTTACAAATATCTGTGCCATACAGGATGTCTGGTATCAAAATATGAGTATACCTTACGTAAGTACAAAAAGTAACCGGAGGAGAGACGTATCCGTCAGTCTACATCATATGCGCAATAGGTAAAGAGATGATCACTGCAAATAATCTGGTAGAGTAGGGGGTGAGCTTTTTGGAAAGCCCCGTAAGAAATGCATTTAAAATAGTCATAGTATCGATATATGCAGAAAACAAATGCCATAATAATGCATTTCATACTTTAAATCATTGTATGAATTCTTTAATGCATATATCTAAAATTCATACTTGTTTCAAACATGCATCATACTTTAGAAACTTAACATCATAATTAATAAAACTTATCATACAGTTCATGGAGACTAGGCAGAATCATACAGCCAGTATGCGGGTCATGACACTTACTTCATCCTCCGAAGAGGGAACATACTTCTTCCTCCGAAGAGGGAACGGAATACCTATGGCCATGGTATGGGCTGTAGACCTGATCAGAGTTGTACAGCAAACATACACCACGAAGGACCAACATACCCACAAAGGATGGAAACATGCACAATGTGGGCGAGGACATGTACGACGTGGCTAAACTTATGCCACAAGGTGGCAAGCATGACAGGTAGTAACATAAACTATAGGAAAGCCTTAGTCTCAAAACTTACTTACTTATGTAACATCTTAAATCATACAATTGATATAAAATAGTAAGGACCGGACGTGCCAGGGTCTAAGTTAGCCTGGGGTTTGCCACTCCGATACCTTTTCGGAAAACATATTTATTTCATATCATACTTAAAACATTATGGAAAAATATACATAGAAGTTATAAAGTTTATTTAACAAATTAAAAGATCATGAAAATTAACTTCGGAATAAAATTGATGCTTCAGGCATTTCTTTAAAATTTGCGATGAAAGTAAGGGACACCATCACAACTTTAAATTACATCCCTTACCTCAGTACACTGTAAAGCAACGCCTTATGTTGCACCCTTATGCTTCTTATCTCTTCGAATTATAAACTGTCAAGTCAAAATTTGATATAATTAATTTTCGGTATTAAATTTCCTCCTTGTCTAATTCTTAATTAAATTCTCATTACTTAGAATATTATAATTTCTTAAAATTCCACATTGTGGCCGAATGACCTTGAATGACCTAAGTGACTTACTCCCCCATAACGTATATATATATATATATATATATATAAATATATATATATATATATTGATGCCACTTTAATTGACCAATTTCCTCCTCCTTTCTCTTGGTCCATTATCATAGCCGAATATTCCTCTTCATTTACTAAGCCTATTTGGCTTAAAATTTCCATTTTCCATAGTATTACATTTATTTTATCCTTGTATATTTTTAACTTTCTAAGTTTGTCAATTATCCCACTTTCCTCTACCATTCACATCAGTTTCCATTTTCTGTTTCTGCAGTTCACGTTAACTTCATCTTGGTTAGGTAGTTTACTTCTTTAAAATGTCTATATATATATATATTAACTTCATTAGTACTATACCTAGCCATTTAGACAATTTAACCTAATCCTCTCTTTCACTTTTATTTATTTTCCTGTTGTTTGTTGACCCCAAAACGTGAATTTTCTTCTCCTTCATTCCAGTTTACGTTGGCTGCATGCATGAGCCTTCTTTCTTTTCTGTTTTCTGTAGTTTCACTTTAGCTTCTCTTCTTTTTCCTATATATATATATATATATATATATATATAGTCACATCTAGTACACTTCTAAGTCACCTACATTCAGTGTTCATACCTACAAAAGTCAGCTATGCCACACTATTTTTTTCTACATTTTCGGCTGGACTTTTAGTCACCTATTCTCACTTCCTTTTTCGGCTATACTACCAGCCACTTATTTCCTTTCTTCCAACCATTTTCTTTGACTTTATGGAACACCATTTTATTGGTTTATTTTTCTTCTTCTTCTTCTTCAACTCACGTAACCTCATTCACAATTAACCTCTTTCAAAACTTCTTCAAACAGAAGTTATTTATTTTCTGTTTCATGGCTGTCCAGCCCGACAGCTTCTTCTTTTCTGTTCTATTTTGTATTTACGTTGGCTTTCTTTCTTTCTTTGTCTCAACAATAAGGTTATATCTAGTATATCATAGGTTGCCAATATTCTACCATTCACACACATAAAGTCATCTAAAAGTCAATCAAACCATTTATCCATTCCTTCCATTTTTGGTTGCTTCTCTCAGCCATATAAATCTTCTTCATTTTTGGCTATACAAACAGCCCAGATTTTCTTCATTCATCAGCCACAATTGTTGACTATAAGAAGACATGATTTCTCCTTTCCCCTGTTTCACGTAAAACCTTACTTAATACTCAACCCCTCTTAACTGATCATCTAACTCATGTTTCTAGCTCATTTATTTTTCATAGCTGTTATAGTTTCATGCTCAGCTTGGTTTCATGTTTATCATATCAGTAAAATAAAATCTTTCTTCTTTCTAAACCCTTACAATCGAACCCTAGGTTTAGCTTATAAATGTTTTTCAATTCAAACCAAAGTTATAACTAATATATACTTAATCATGATAAGCAAAACTAAAGAATGAGAAGCTTTAACACTGAGTTGGACGTTACCTATGTATAACAAGCAGATCTATCCACTTAAGTTAGCTTCTGTTTGGAGTTTTCGGTTAGCTTCTTTAGTGGTTCTTTAAAGCTCTCAAGGCAAGGTTTATTTTACCTCAAGAAACTTAGATTAATTGTTGAAGAAAAGAAGGCTCTGTGAGGGAGAGGAAAAGCTGTTCGACATGCTTAAACAGAAGAGAAATATTTTCGGTGATGATGTTGGCTGGAGATGAAGGTCACGATGGAAGAATATAAAGCACAAGAAAAATATATTATTTGGACTTTTTGCCAGCTTCATTAAAAGCCCTACTCTATTTCCTATTTCATTTCTTTTGTTGTATACTTCTTGTCCTCCAAACCGAAACTACACTTTCATTTTCTGTTACAATATTTTTTCTTCATGTTTGCAGTCCCACGTTCTTTGACTTCTATGCCAATGTTTTGCAGCTAATAAATTTTTCTATCCTTTTTCCTTGCTTTTGTTCCCTTATTGTCTATTTTTATTGGTCTTCGGTGGAACAAAGAAATCAACACAAATCAATGCTTTTGTCAATCAAATAAAAACGTGGGAAGACTTTC
Source organism: Heritiera fomes (assembly GCA_032173925.1). Taxonomy (NCBI): domain Eukaryota; kingdom Viridiplantae; phylum Streptophyta; class Magnoliopsida; order Malvales; family Malvaceae; genus Heritiera; species Heritiera fomes. Next base: position 15,013,794 of record JAPDPM010000015.1, read on the forward strand.
CTTGTCTTCCTTTATTAGTTACTTCATATTTTATTCTCTTGTTTTCCTATTATTCACTTATCCAAACCGAAGTCATGCTTCCTTTTCTATTATATGTCTTTTATTTCCTTATACCGTCCCCCTCATTTGACTCTCCAAGTCAAGCTATTTAATCTTCTTTGTTTCTTCATGCCATCAGCACTTTTCTGTTTTGTCCAATTCCAAATTTCCAATATCCATTTAATCATTTATTCCATCTTGTATGTAGTATTTTCCATATCTATATTTTTCATTTAGGATTTAAAATTTTTCTATGTGAGAGACATTATTCTTATATATTTAATTCCTCAAAATATTATCAATAATTTCTTTATTGATAATTAATTCATGTAAATGTACAACTATAGTATAAGATAATGAGCTCTCACAGGTTACCTAATCCACTATAGTATCTTTTCGTATCCCTCCAATTAGATCGTGCATATCTGATTTAAATTTTAAGATTTTAATTCATGATTTTGTAAAAAAATCCGTTTAATAAATTGCATATAGAATACGTAATATCAACTTTCATATAGGTATTCCTTACTAAGCATGTTAGCTCATCCCTTTATTTTTCACTCCTAAATTATTTGCAGCGAGTTCGGGTTTGCTTTTCTGGAGGACCTGATTTACTTTACTGATTCGTCAAAGTATACTAGATTTACTTTTATGTATTCAAACTTTTTATACAATGCTACTTTTACGTATAATAAACTTGGGATGTAAATAATTATATTTTGTTTACGAAATCGAATTTCGAATCCTAGGTTTTGTATAAACATAAATAAATTTCATTTTGAATATAAAATGACACTGCAGACAGCTCAACCGTATGTGATTTGTATATGTGAAATTAGTAAAATAAATGGTATTCGAACTGTGACAAAACGTGGTTTTTATATAAGATGTAATATGACATGAGATTGATAAGAGCATGGTTTAATACATTATGATGTCGAAATTACATATGATTCATTGTTACATGATTCGTTCTAGTATAAGGACAAGAGGATTGAAAATGATTGAATTGCTATGATTAGAGGTCACTGTGATAGATAAGTGCCGAAAAGGGGAGAATGAAGTACTTCAAATTACCCTTCCATTGATACCCTAACACCCTTCCCTACTTAGAGTTCTTTAGGGCATGATCTGGGATGTTTTGATAAACGATTATAGAGGGAATGTGATATGAGAATCTTTACTTAAAAGTTTCATGCATTTGCATTAGAACGGTATAAGCCTAATTTTGCACATATATAAATGACTTACTGAGCCCTCACTCATTAAATGAAATTAATTTCCTCCACATATTGAACTCAAGCTAAGAAGGCACAGTTGGACGGTTCTAGTGGTTGAGTAGTGTCTCAACTCTTGAGGGCCTTACCTCAGATATTTTGGTATTGTAATATTATCTATTCTATATGCTTTTACTTTTAGGCAATTTTGTATAATACTATAGGAATGGAATGTAAACTAGGATAATGAATGGTTAATATAACATTTGGATGCTACATGATATGTATGTGATTAGTTGTGAATATTAGGACTATTGAATTGGGAGCGACTGCTGCATTCCACTGTGTTAAATGAATTTGATTTGCAAATGGTTAATTAGAGAGAATCTCAAACTATAAGGGGGGATATTTTCAATCTGTTTCTAAGCATAGATATGTTATGGGCTAAATATGATCATTCTTTACTTGAGAAAGTAATTTAAGTCACTTTTGAATTAAAGAATGAATGAAAATTGTTTAGCGACTACACTAGTATCGAATACAAACTGTAAAATGAAAAGGAAAATGTTCGTAAATTTGTTAAGTGGAATAAATGTAAGTGTTAAGTGCACATCATGGCCTTCGGGTCGTGATAGTACTAATGCAAACAAGTTGAAGAAGAAAAATCTTTGGTAAGCAAGGCACTTCTAGGAAGCTATCTTAAGAACAATAGTTTCCCCACAGTAATGCAAATAGTTTATGAAACTTTGTTCCCAAGATACAATGCCTACTCTTAGAGAAATTCAGTTGCACTTTGAAACTCTTTTATGAACTGACTTGAACCAAAACCAAAAAAAGAATGCAATAAAATAATTTTACAGTTTGAAAGAAAGATATGAAAACGTTGTGTTAATACTTGAAAATGAGCATTTTTGGAAGTATTTATAGACTTAAATCGGTGTTATAAACAGCTTTTCATGACTAGACATCTTTAAGATGAAGAACCATGACCTTTGGATTGAAAAAACATATCCAACGGACTTTTTTTTTTGAGTTTCCAAAATGGACGGTTGAATGCCCGAGAAAAGGAGTTGACTTCCCTAGTGTTTTCTTAAAACAGAGACCATTTGAACTTAGGGTAGTTGGCTGCCCCTTTAGGATAATTGGCTACCCTATAAAACATGGTTTCATATTTGACAAAAGCACTTAATATGATTTGTGAAAATCATAATTGATAAAGCAAATTTACAATGTTAATGATTCATTTAATATTGCTTAAGTGTTTGTCATTTCAAAATAAATGTATCAATTTAAAGCTAACAATAACAAAAGAAAAGATATCAAGTAGTCTATATCTTCCTTTATTTTATAGCCTTTGGTTATAAATTATCCTCTTTTGAATTTTTAATTCACCAATTGGTTTGAAATAGAAAATTTCAAACTTACACTTGCAACTTAACAAGGTAGAGAAAGATCTAATTGTAACTCTCAAATGAGTGATTGTAACATGTAACTTTTGAATAGTCATTCACTAATGTTCATCATTCTCACTTTCACTAGGTGAATTTTAATGAACATTGTAATCATGTCATCACTCACATTAATTTGTGTCCAAATTAATTACCTTTGCATAGTTAAATGATTCATTTTTTAAGTGTTCATTAAAATATATTAACTTTGAAACAATAACTCAAGATTTCTCAAAAAATCAAACATGTTAGTAACACATATATCAAAAATATATATATAAATCTTTAATCATAAATATGATTAAAGCCATGAAGCAAAAATATCATAATATAATTCTTAAGTTTAATAATATATCACAATATCACAATGCATGTAAACTTCAATACTCTTAACTTAGTCATGCATCAAAACATATTTATGATTAAACTATAATAAATATATTTAACCAACTCATGAAAATAGTCTTCTTGTATTTCTCTATTTTCATACTTGTTAAATTAATATTAGCATCATTCATGTTTACAATAAACAACTATATAATATTCTAAAATAATTTTCAGAATAATCATATAATGCCTAACAAAAATTGTGAATCACAAATTTAATTCAAATAAGCATACATTATTTTAACTTATCAACTCTTCAAAAAATAATGAAACAACCTCAACTTATAAGTCACATAGCAATTTATCATATCCTTTCAATGTGTATTATAATTATTATTACCACTATATATCTTTGGTAACTTTTGTAATTTTGTCATAAAAGTTTTGGTGTTTTTAACCAAAGAAACATATCTTTTCAAATTATGTTGATTAATCAACCAATTTATATCTCTTAAGTTCACATCTTTTGAAACTTGATAGTTATCATTGACAATTTATATATTAATCTATCTACTCTTTTAAACTTCAGTCAATGATTTAAAAAATTATTTAAAATCACTATCAAGAACTAAACATTCAAACATATATAGATATAATTTATATTACTATTATCATATAAAGTAGTGCAATAAATATGAATTGCTTACCTTGATATTCCAAAGAAAATATTTACTCCTCATGGCACTTACCAATTTTCTTTATCATTCTTGAATCATACTTACTCTTGTTTGAGTTCAAGATTTGAAAAAGAACAAATTCGGAAGATGAATTTTGTGTCATACTTGATCTAATAACAAAAAATATAATCATCTACTCCTTTTAAGATAGTTCTTCAACTGATAACTTCCTGTTTTGGTTCAGTCATCAAGAACATCTTGTTTTGTCATCTCTAGAAAGTTTTGAATACAAGGCTTGAATACAAGAGTTGCCATCTTGAAGTATTATTGTGTAACGCCCCGTTACCACATTTTTCACCTTATTTTGCACAATTTATCCGGTTGGGCTGTCTGTGATACTTCACTTTACAATTGATGTTAAACAATTTAATAAAATATTGTTAACATTATACACATCCCCTATCTTAATTACAAATATGTAGTACTGTAGACATGTCTAAATACAGAAAATAAATTATCGTACCTGATATATCGTAGTCGGTCTGTCACATTGTCCATTATGTGCAGCCGTAATCCATAAATATTGGATCTCACCATCATCAAAACCTAAAATGTTAAAATTGGGGAGTGAGCAAATTATGGCTCAGTAAGAGAGTTATATGTCACACTTGATATTCAGCTATCTATATGCTGAAAATAAATTTTTTTCATTTTCTTTTAAATCTTCCTAGCTGGCTCTAGGCACACATGTAGGAAGGATACTACAGTCGGCTAGGGATCCAGATAGAGTAAGGTAGGTATTTTGAAATATCTGACTCGTTCCGGAACCTAGAAGCAACTGTAGAGAGTACTATTTCCGTTGTTTTCAAAACGATATAATTTTTCGTTTTTCCACGAAGTAAACCACTATTTCTTTTCACATCCAGTATACTTTAAAACACGTGGCAGTTCAGTAATAAAGATAGTGGTTTACTTCTCTTCTCTTCAGTACAGTAAAACACGTGACAGTACAGTGGTTTGCAAATATCCAATCATTGGATAAGTACTTTTGCGATTATTTTTATCTTAGAAATAATTCTTATGTTATTCTTTTAGAATAAACATTTATTTCTCTTTTCAAATCAGTAACCGTATCGTACAGTTCAATAAAACAATATATTCAGTATTCAGTAAAACAGTATCTCGATACGGTTCAATCAGTAACAGTAAGCAGTAGTTACCCATTCAATAAATAGTATACAGTAGCTTTCAGTTCAGTAAACAGTAAATGGTAGCTTTTTCTTCAGTAAAACAGTAATCAGTGGCTACCATTTCAGTAATCAGTACAGTTCAGTAAACAGTGTTTTGGTACAATTTTTTCATCAGTAACAGTAATCAGTAAACAGTAGTTCAGAACAGTAAACAGTACAGTACAATAAATAGGATTCTGTAAATCCTTTTAGTAAACAGTAACAGTATGTGAGACTAGGCATCACACTATTTATTGTACTGTACTGTAAATAGGATTCTGTAAATCCTTTCAGTAAACAGTACAGTACAGTACAATAAATAGGATTCTATAAATCCTTTCAGTAAACAGTAACAGTATGTGAGACTAGGCATCACCCTACAATTAAATCATGTTATCATCGTCCAATAATGGACCAGTAATCATCGTCCCCGAAGGGACACAGTAATAGTATAACAGTGAGATCTATGGCCATGATCTATATGGTGTCCTCGGTGTACACTTGCCAGGTGACATCCGGGACGCTGATGACTGGCAGGTCTATCAGCCACGTGACAGTAACAGTATAAGTGTGATGCATGAAACTCAGGGCCTAAGTCTCAAAACAGTATAAACCATACCATAGCCTTTATGGATTTTAAATACAGTAAATCGAAATATTTTACAAATATCCATAAGGCTCACATGTAATAAAATCATCACCTTTATGAAATTTATAATTTAAATAATATTTCTCAAAATATTTCATAAAGGTATAAATCGTGTTTTCCTCACGGTAAAACAGTTTGCAAAATCATAAATGGAACATATAAAAGGGCAAAATTGTCCTTTCTCCACCGTAAAACGCGTATGCACGATTTTCCGTGCTTTCACTTGAAAACATGGTTTTTCAATAATTTATGAAAAATAAAATATTTATTTTTCCAAATTCATAAATCTCGTAACCATGTTTCTTTCTAAAAACATGTGTAGAGACCTCTAGTCTCAAAATCATAGTTTTCCATCATTTCTTAACCTTTATGGAATTTATATAATTATTTATCTCACAATTAAAACCATAAAGGTTTTATATTAAATTAAGTGAATATTTAAGAATATTTATAAAAATATTCACTTCGGTCTCTTTTTCATTTTCATCTCGTTTCACGTGAAATATCACCTACCGGTGAATTTTCGGTGATTTCCTTTTCACCATACTCGAAAACATGAATATTTTAAAATTAAATATCACTATATTCATGTTTTATGAAATTTACTTGATTTCTCGATTTTCGTACCTGAAAATCGTTTCACGTGAAATCAAATCATTTATTATGGTTTCCGGTGATTTTCGGTAAATTTTAGTAATTTTTCGATAATTTTTCGCCAGTATAACGGCTGCCGATTGGCTAGCCTCTTGCACGAAAAATACAATTTATATTTCTCAACTGGTATTTCACCCCTATTTGAAACCGATAAATCACAACAATTTTCAAAACAATCATTATAAATTGCATTTATAAATTAAATGCATAATTTAAAACATGTGGCTGAATATCCTTACAAGCGACACATGTCTCCCTTACCTATTTCGGGTCGGCGACTGCCTCTCGAAGATCGCGCCCGTGTTCACCTCGCCCGATTCCATCGGCTCGGTCATCAAGAAAATTTTCTGGAAATTAAATTCTAAAATTTAGAATTTTTCCATAATTATTTAAATAAATAAATTATTAAAATAATTTAACACTTTTCGAGATTTCTTATCGATTCCCGTAATTCCCGGGATTTCTCGTAATTTTCGAATTCTCGAGAATTTTTCAAATTCCCAGAATTCCTCTTTTTCTCTTTCTATTTCTTCTTTTTCTTTCTTTTTCCTTTTTCTTTTATTTTCTTTTCTTTTCTTTCCTTTCCTGGCTCAGACCGATTCCAGACCGGTCCCCTCCCCTCGTCGTCAGTTCTCCTCCAGCGGCCGGTTCTCTGGCGGCTCGATGGTCCCTTAGCTGGCGGCGTCGAGGCAAACTCGCCGGTGGCCTCCGCTCGACCTGGATCAACGGCACGGTGGTGGATCTAGTCGGTTTTCCCTCGGTTTCTTCTCCTCCTCTGTCGGCCTTCCTCTGCCGTTCCCCGCCTCTCCGGTGGCATCCCACGTCTTCCTCTTCCTCCGGTGGAGCTTCGGTGGCAGTGGCGGTGACCAATTCCGCCGGCACCGCCACTTTCTCTTCTTTTCTCGCTCTCGGCTTCCGTTGGGTTTTCCTTTGTTTCCGATTCTGTTTCCTTCCTTTTCTGTCACCGGTCGTCTCCTCCTCTCTTGCCAGTGACGACATCCCTTCCTCTTTCCTTCTACCTTGCCGTCGGTGGCAACTTGGCCACCGTCGGTCCTACCTGGGAAGGTCAGGATCCTTCCCCGATCTTTCCTTTGTTTTTGTTTCTTTTTTTTATTCATTTAATTTAATTATATATATCCATATATATACATATATTATATATATACATAATACATATAATATTACTATTATATATATTATATTACTATATAACTATATATTATATATGTATATAAAGATATATATATTATGTATTATCAAAATACATATTTAGTATATATATTTGTTTAATTTAAATTGCTTAACATTTATATATTTCTTTATATATAAATGTAGAAAATTCCATATATATTGTATTTACAATATATATATTTTCCAACTTTAATATAATTTAATATTTGCATTTTCTCAAATATGTATATACTTATATATACATAAAATGTCATACTTGAATACATATGTATTATTTAAATTTATCAAATAGTATATATACTTATATATACCAATGTATATTTAATATATACTATATACCATACGGTATTTAAATACATATGTATTTACATCAAAATACATTTATATAATATAAAATTATATAATTATATTTCATTTTCTTTTCCTCATTTTCTTATTTAATTTGGATTTCCATTTATCCATATTAATTTTCTCCTTTCCTTATTTTCCGAATTTCCAATTTAACTTTTCTTCACTCGAATTTCCACCATCCGTTCATTTCTCAATTCTCGGGATTTTCACTAGTATCCTGTTCTCATAATTTTATTTATTTATTTATTTCCAATATTTATTTGTTCCAATATTTATTTCCAATATTTATAATTCCAATAAACAAAAAAATTTACGGTTATCACATATTGTTCTTTAATTGTTGTATAAAAATTCCTCTTGGTGTGGATGGTGTACTAATGCAAACAAGTTGAAGAAAAAAAAACTTTTAGTAGATAAGGCACTTTTAGGAAGCTATCTTAAGAACAATAGTTTCTAGTTTCTTCACACTAGTGCAAATGGTTTAGGAAACATTATTTCTAGGGTACAATGTCTACTCTTAGAGAAATTCAATTGCACTTTAAAACTCTCTTACAAACTCACTTGAACTAAAAGTAGAAAAAAAATGCAAGAAAATAATTTTAGAGTTTGAGAGAAAGATATGAAAAGGTTGTGTTAGTACTTGAAAATGAACATTTTTTTGAAGCATTTATAGACTCAAATTGGTGTTATTAACACTCTTGCATGATTAGACATCTTTAAGATGAATAACCATAACCTTTGGAATGAAAAAACATATTCAACAGACATATTTTTTGAGTTTCCAAAATGGATAATCGAATGCTCGAGAAAGGGAGTCGACTTTCCTAGTGTTTTCTTAAAACAAAGACCATTTAAACTTGGGGCAGTTGGTTATCTTATATGGAAGTTGAATTCCCATGTAAAAAATATTTCTAGAAAGTTTTGGTACATAGGGCGGTTGACTAACCAAATATTTTCTTTCTTCCAAACTCATTTTTATGCTTCCAAACATGTTTCTATGGTATACTTCAAATTCCATTATTTTATTACTTATTCTTATTTTTATTATATTATTATTTTAAATTGTTATAATTTTTCAGAACAGCCCATAAGAAGAAAGGGCTTGAATTTGGGCTTGACTTTTGTATGCGGTTTTAAGCCCAACTTTCAAATTGAAAAGAATGGTTTTGGGTCTTTTCTAACCCTGGCTATCCAAAAAAGATTTGGGCCTTTGCCACTTATCAGTTTGAAACCCAATTCAATACATACAAGGCTAGGCCTTCCAATATGGACTTAAATTATGGGTTTAAGAGATCATGGGCTTCAAGTCCAATTTGCTGAATGAAAATAAAAAAAAAAATAAAAGTAAAATAAATATGATTCATAAAAAAAACTCACTAATTTTATTAAAACTAAAAACTCAATTGGACTTTGCTCGATTCCAATATCGCTTTGCGGCAGGCGAATGTAAAAGATGGTTAAAGTAAAAATATTCCCTTCAAATTAATTGTGGTCATTAGATGCATTGAAGTTACTTTAATGGATCAAACCGAGTTCACACTCTCATGTCCAATTTAAGAAATTTAAGGGACTGACATTGTCAACTATTTCTGTATTTATCAATTAACTCGGATAAAATTAGATATTTACAACCATTATATTATTTTATATCTAAAGGTTAAGTTTTAAAATTTAAAATGATAACAAAAGAATCACAAGATTTTAAATTCTTAAGTTCGAATCTCACTAAGTGCGAAATTAAATTTAATTTGTTAATGTTATTTTGTTTAATTTGTTATTGTTATTCGTATTAATTAGTTTATCATGTTATTTGTTCATGAAAATTAATATTCGATTATGATTATAACTTTGAATGATATTATAATATTTAAAAAAAAGCACTTATAGCTTATGATGATTCGGAAAGAATTCTTTCCCGTTGCAAAAAAATAGTATCGGAAATATTTATTAATTTGATCCTAAATTGATGCTTGTACTTTTAAAAAAGCTATGATCAAAATTCATCTCCGTTATTTTATTATTTACTAATTTAATTTCAATAGCACAATCGCTTTAGTAAAAGCACTAAACATTAAAAGTGTCGTAACGGTTTCGCGCTCGACGATTTTGAAAACATTTTAAAAAAACAAATGGGAATCGCCACCAATCTTTTTTGACTAGGTGTGATTGGCCACCTAAAAATATTTATCTTTTTAACAAAATCTCAAAATTAATTAAGTTTTATTAAAAAGACAAATTTTTGGTCTGCGAAAACAAAAATCGGGTTCGGGGGTACGGTTACGCGTGGGGAAGGATTAGCACCCCCACGACGCTCGTTGAAAAACGGTACCATAATAATCATGTGTTATCCCTTGATTTTAGTGAAATGGTCTTGAATTAATATTTAAAATTAATTCCTATTTTATTCCAATCAATTTTATTTTTTTAATTTTGAAACATTTAAGTTTCATTTTTTTTATTTGAAATAAGTGAAAATCTATTGTATTGAAAATTATTCCGAAGTACCCCAATACTCTGGTAGCATTTCGGATAATTTCCTCACCTAGAGATTTCTTAAGAATCACTACTTGTGAGTTCTATAGAATCTCATCATCAGAAGATTCACACTCGTTTCAAAAATTATTATGAATGCATATGATGCAAACAGTTAATAAATGATGCACATGAAACTTAAAAGAAATTTATTTATTTTGATTTTATTAATAAAACTTCTGATATTGAGAAATTTGGCTAAATATCCCAATACTCTGGTAACATTTAGCTAACTCCTCTCACCTCGGGATCAGTCAAGAAATCACTACTTGTGAGTCTCATGACATCCCATCCTCGGAAGAATTTCATTTAAATTTAAATTTTATTATTGATTTCTTTTTTATTTTCCTTTAAAAACTTATCTATTTTTATTTTTAATAAAACAAATTAAATTTTTGAAAAATCATACGAAATATCCCAATACTCTGGTAACATTTAGTACGACTCTTCTCACCTAGAGATCAGTCAAGAAATCACTACTTGTGAGTTTCATGACATCCCATCATCGAGCAAATATTCAATTAAATTTAATTTTTATTATTAATTTCCTTTTCCGTTCTTAAAAAAATCATTTATTTTTATTTTTAATAAAAAATGTAAATTATTGAAAAATCATACTAAATATCCCAATACTCTGGTAACATTTAGTAGACTCTTCTCACCTAGGGATCAATCAAGAAATCACTACTTGTGAGTTTCATGACATCCCATCATCGGGCAAATATTCAATTAAATTTAATTTTTATTATTAATTTCCTTTTCCTTTCTTAAAAAAAATCATTTATTTTTATTTTTAATAAAAAATGTAAATTATTGAAAAATCATACTAAATATCCCAATACTCTGGTAACATTTAGTAGACTCTTCTCACCTAGGGATCAGTCAAGAAATCACTACTTGTGAGTTTCATGACATCCCATCATCGGACGATTTGTTTACTTACATTTAAATTTTATTATTTATTTCCTTTTCTTATTTTCTTTTAAAACTTATTTATTTTTATTTTTTAATAAAAAAAATAAATTATTGAAAAATCATACTAAATATCCCAATACTCTGGTAATATTTAATACGACTCTTCTCACCTAGGGATCAGTTAAGAAATCACTACTTGTGAGTTTCATAACATCCCATCATCGGAAAAATATTTAATTAAATTTAACTTTTATTATTAATTTCCTTTTTCAATTTTCTCTTAAAAAACTTATTTATTTTTATTTTAATAAAAATTTAAATTATTGAAAAATCATACTAAACATCCCAATACTCTGGTAACATTTAGCACGACTCTTCTCACCTAGGGATCAGTCAAGAAATCACTACTTGTGAGTTTCATAACATCCCATCATCGGACAAATTTCATTTAAATTTAAATTTTATTATTGATTTCTTTTTTTATTTTCTTTAAAAAACTTATTTATTTTTATTTTTAATAAAAAATTAAATTATTGAAAAATCATACTAAATATCTCAATACTCTGGTAACATTTAGCACGACTCTTCTCACCTAGGGATCAGTCAAGAAATCACTACTTGTGAGTTTCATGACATCCCATCATCGGGCGATATTTAATTATTATACACTTTTCATAAGGTTTTGAAAAAAAAAATCCTAGAATTATGTCAAACAAAATTTACTTTTGTATATTTTTCGATAACCATGGACTTCCATTAACTAACAAAATCTTTTCTTTTTTCATTTCATTTTTTTTAAGGAAGCGTAAAATTATATATTGGCTCGAACTTCTATAAAAAAATGATATGAAACAAATATACATGTAATAAAATAAGTATTAAGGGAAACGATAATAATACCAAAGTATTGGGTTTAAAACCCAAAGGACAATTCTTCGAGATAGCCCAACTCAAGGTGATCCAATTGCATTAAAGTTGAGCCGGATAAACTGGAAAGTGTGCTGCTGGGTCAGGCGGGTCATGAACCGGGTCGAGGCATCATGCGGATCCTCTGATGGATCCGGGTCGAGCACCACTACTGGGTCTTCTTTCCCAGCTCCAAAAACGCAGCCGTTTTGGCTGCTTGTAATCCTTTCCAAAGTGCACCGTTTGGTGCTAGGTTCCTAAAAGCCAAAATTCTTTTTTTTGTTGCTCAGATTTCAACTTTTTCTTAAAAAAACACTGACTTTTCTCTCAACTCTGACTTTCCTCTTCCCAGAACCGACGCCTCCCAGCCGCCGCCGTCCACACCACCGCCTGCCGTCGCCAAAGGCCTAAAAAGCCACCCTTTTTCGAAAGCCGTCGACTTGCTCTTCCCGTTTCTTACCTCAAATTCCTTCAAATCCCTTGCTATTTTCCTAGATTTAGGATTTCCACCCAGGTTCTAAAGACCCAAAAAATGCTTCCTTCACTGCCGGCCAACCATCTTTTCTTCTTTTTTCTTTTTTTTAATACACAGCCTTCCTTATTTCCTAAGCACACTACCTTTAGATCTAGAACCCAAAAAAAACCTTGAAGAACCCAAATCGAAATCTCAGCGCCCCCTTCTTTTTTTTTTCGGCTGCATTTGCTTCTCCTAGAATATGGGTTTTGATTTTTGTTTTGGTTGCTGCCTGTGTGTGTGTGTGTGTGTTTAAATCTAAGCTATTTTGGTTGTGGCTGGTGGTTGTATTGTTTGTCTTTGCAGGGATTTCGGGAAAAGGGCATGGAGTTCGAAAGGTGCTCGGTGATGGGGCTGATGTGTTTGTTTAGGAGTTGGAGGCAGTGAAGTCGAAAATGGTGGTGCTTTTGTGTTTGAGGGTTTTTAGGAGTGCTGGTGTTTGTTGGGGTTCGAAAGGCTTGGTTGGAAAAGAACCCAGGGCTGTCCGATGGATTCGGTGCTCGGGTTTGATGGTGTGTGGTGTTTCGATGAAGCCGAAGGGTTGAGGGTGGTGGGAATGTGGCTGGTACTGAGTGTTGTTGAGCAAGAAGAAGGGGTTACTTTGGGTGTTGAACAAGGTTGAAAGGATGGTGGTTTGGGTGGTTTTCGATTGCCGAATGGTGGACTATGGTGATCAGGGGCGGTCCGAAAATGGTTTGACAATCAGTGGGGTTTGGGATTAAGGGCTTCTTGTGGTGGTATTCTTACAAAAATGGGATTGCTTTTTTTGCTTAAAAGACGATGGGTTGGGGTTTTCATGGAAGAGCTGACCGACCCCCCTTTGCATAGTTTTATCTCTGTCCTTTTAAGAAGAAAAAATTTAATTTTAGCTTAGGTTAACACTGAGCAAATCCCGGATATTCAGCAGAAACGATCGCCATTGAAGAACTCAAGTCAACAAGGATGGGCTGGCAGCGTGATTTTGGCTGCCAGCCACCCTATGTCAATGGTGCCATCCACGGCACTAACCTATTACATTGCTTTTTTTTTTAATTTTTATTAAAAAGAATAAAATAATAAAAATAATAAAATAGAGCAAATAATAATAATAAGCCCAACATGAGTTTAGCCCAAAGCCAAACTTGGGCTTTTTAAATTCTAATTGGATTTTAAGTGGATTTTCAAACCTATATGAAAAAACAAAATTAGCCCATAGAAATAAAATTTTAACAAATGATATCTTGTAACATGATTCAATATTTAGAGAGAATTTTGATCCACAACTCAAAATTTTGAATCGAGTAATTTAATGATTTTATTTTTTTTCAAAATTAGACATCTAATGGTCTGGACAAAATTAGGTGTCTACAGCTGCCCCTCTTTGCACATTGCTGAGAATCAGGAATAGGGCAAAGACAATAGACACACTAATTTTGTCTGGCTCATAATCTAATCTCTTCCTTTTTTCTTTCTTTCTTTTTTTTTTATTTTCTCTTTTTTTTTCTTCTTCTTTTTTTGTATGCGCTCCTCTTGCAGCAGAGGCGATGAAACTTTAAATTTAAATCATCCATTTTTTTTGTTTTTTTTTAAATGTGCTCCTCTTGCAGCAGAGGCGATGAAACTTTAAATTTCTTTTTGTTTTGTTTTTTTTTATTTTTCGAGAAAGCTCCTCCTGCAGCAGAGGCAATGAAACTTTAAATTCCTTTCTGAAAATGTGCTCCTCTTGCAACAGAGGCAATGAAACTTTAAATTTTTTTTTTCTGGAAAATGTGCTCCTCTTGCAGCAGAGGCGATAAAACTTTAAATTCTTTTTCTGGAAAATGTGCTCCTCTTGTAGCAGAGGCAATGGAACTTTAAATCCCTTTTTTCTAAAAATGTGCTACGCTTGCAGCAGAGGTAGCGAAATTTTAAATTCTTCCTGGAAATGTGCTCCTCTTGCAGCAGAGGCAATGAAACTTTAAATTCTTTTCCTAGAAATGTGCTCCCCTTGCAGCAGAGGCAATGAAACTTAAAATTTTCTTTTTCAAATGTGCTCCTCTTGCAGCAGAGGCGATGAAACTAAAATTTTTTTTTCTCTGAAATGTGCTCCTCTTGCAGCAGAGGCAATGAAACTTTAAATTCTTTTTTTGAAAATGTGCTCCTCTTGCAGCAGAGGCGATGAAACTTTAAATTTTTTTTTCTGGAAAATGTGCTCCTCTTGCAGCAGAGGCAATGAAACTTTAAAAATTCTTTTTCTGAAAGTGCTCCTCTTGCAGTAGAGGCAATGAAACTTTAAAATCTTGCCCGGAAAACTTATGATTTGTGCCCGGAGGACTTAAATGCTTTTTCTGAAAAGTGCTCCTCTTGCAGCAGAGGCGATGAAACTTTAAAATTTTGCCCTGAGGACTTAGAATTTGTGCCCGGAGGTCTTAGAATTTGTGCCCGGAGGACTTAAAATTGGTGCCCGGAGGACTTATGATTTGTGCCCGGAGGACTTAAATGCTTTTTTTTTGAAAAGTGCTCCTCTTGCAGCAGAGGCGATGAAACTTTAAAATTTTGCCCGGAGGACTTAGAAATTGTGCCCGGAGGTCTTGAGATTTGTGCCCGGAGGACTTAAATGCTTTTTTTTTTAAAAGTGCTCCTCTTGCAGCAGAGGCGATGAAACTTTAAAATTTTGCCCGGAGGACTTGTGATTTGTGCCCGGAGGACTTATGATTTGTGCCCGGAGGACTTATGATTTGTGCCCGGAGGACTTGAGATTTGGTGCCCGGAGGTCTTATGATTTGTGCCCGGAGGACTTACAATTGTGCCCGGAGGACTTATAATTGGTGCCCGAAGGTCTTAGGATTCATGCCCGAAGGACTTAGATTTTGTGCCCGGATGACTTATGATTTGGTGCCCGGAGGACTTGGAATTGGATTTGAAATTTTGCCCGGAGGACTTAGAATTATACTTGAAGAGTTAAACTTTGTGCCCGGAGGACTTGATTTTTGAATTTGTGCCCGGAGGACTTGAAATTTGCTTATCTTCTGAAAATCAAACTTTAATCTTGATTAAACATTGCACCGGTAAAACTAGATTTGAAATTTTCTTTATCATGAGCAAACTTGCCCCTCTCTTTTTTTTTTCTCTTTTTTTTTTCTTCTCTTTTCTCTCTCTCCTTCTTTCTTCTCTTTTCTTTCTTTTCTTCTCTTTTTCTTCTCTCTTCTTTCTTTCTCTTTTCTTTTCTCTTCTTTTTTTTCTCTTCTCTTTTCTCTTCTCCTTCTCTCTTTTTTTTCCTTTTTTTTTATCTTGGAAAAGGTTGCATAACCTTTGAAATCTAGATTAAATGATGTTAAGTCTTCAGCTTGAAAAACATGTTTTAATCTCAAAATTTTACACAAAAACTTTCAATGTTGATGCTGTATGATATTGTGTATGTATGCATGTATGCATGACACTCAATCCTGTACATTCTCTGACTTCAAAACTCTTCCCTATCTTGCCCAAGAGGCACATCATTTGCCTTTTTTGTCTCCTTTGCTCCCAACATGATCATGAAAGCTCCTTTCTGTTTCTTATTTCTGCAGATTTCTTGTGCTCATCATAGCCTTTTGACGAAAAGCACTGAACATTTTCTCATAACTATTTTCCAGGAGGGAATTGAATCTAAATTTCACAAGTGATATTTGATTCTTTCAAAATATTAGTGATTACTTTTCAAGATGAGTGACATAAATCCTACTCGGACCTCTTTCAACTGGACAATTGAAAGTTTGATGCACCAGGTGTTTTGTTTGGGGGATACTTTGCCATTTATCTAAAAACAATGGTTCCTTTCTTGACTCAAAATGGTTTTCTTAAAATACCATCGTTTTTCTTCCCTTCTTTTTTGAACAAAATTTTGAATGAGAAAAGAAACAAAATATTTTCAATTTGGTTTGACAATCCCTCAAATTCTCAAATAATGCCGTTCTACAAATGCCAAGATCGGTCATGAATGACTGAGGTCTTTCCTATTTAGGAAGAGTATTTACAAAACGAAAGGTTCAAACTTTTTTAGAAAGATGTCGGGCAATCACGTGACATCAAAATCTCTAGGCCTCTCGAGGGTTTCCAGGGATTATTGGCTCTTTTTTCATATTTTCAATTCATGTCACTGCTCGATTTGTTGTTCTGAGAGTTCATTGTTTACTATAGACTGCCCTTTTCGGGTTTTCACCCTAGAGTCTCATTCTTTCTTTTGTTTTCTTTTCTCTATTTTTTTGGATTTTTTTTTTTGCATTTTTTTTGATTGATTGTTCCACCATGCATTCAAGAATTCAAATTTCATTCAAACCAAAGAATTGGGAGAATCTTCCAAAGAAGAGCTCTTCGATACAAGCATCCATACTTGATCAAAATGGACTTTTAAGTACGTAATGTAGGCCATGGTTCAGGGTTTTGAAAAAAATAGATAAATAGGCCCAAAAAGTTGTTTAAGGGTGATCAATCCAAGGATCATTTCTTCTTATATAGACATCTATCATTTACATACTTAGAAACACCTTTTCTTTTTTACTTTTCCATGTATTTCTTCCTTTTCTTCTTTTCTTTCTTTCTTTTTTCTTTTTCTTTCTCTTTTTTCTTTCTCAAAATCCTATTCATCCTTTGAAGCATCTTTCTTTGTGTACTTTCACATGTATCCTTCCTCCTTTCTCTTTCTTTTTTTCTTTTTTTTTTTTTATTGATTCCTATCCAAGATCTCCAAAACATAGTAGATCTTATCTAATTGAAAACAAAGGCTTAATCATTCATTTTCTTTGAAAAGATATTTTCTGCACATGCCCCCCCAGTGTGGAGGGTGATCCTTGGAGGAGGTTTATTTTGAAAGAAATTATCAGGCTCAAAAGGGGTAGCAAAAGGATAATGTTTATATTTGTGAATGGAATATGAAAGACGGCCATTCATCATCTCAAATTAAAATGCTTCTATTGAAAAACAATTCTTATGATAAGTTTTTCCTTTGGCATTTGAAATCCTCTGAATGTCATGTTTGCATTATGTCACAATCAATTTCATTTTTCTCTTCTCCTTTTTTCCTTTCTTTTCTTCTTTTTTCTTTTTTTGTTTTTTTATTTTTTTCTTGTAATGCAACACTTTAATATGACAGAGCTTGACCTCACACACCACATCGTCATTTGAGGAAAAAGGCGACGCGTAACCCAAGGTATTGTATAGATGAACAACAATGAAAAATCCTCAACTTTGGTTTTTTTTTTTTTTGCTATTTTGCTCCAAATCATGGGCGAAAGGCATCTTGGGAGTACAAGATTGAAGAGTTTGGGATTTGTACAAGAATTTAGGTGGAAAGGTATTTCAAAATGATCTTGTCACATGTTTGACTTCCATTATTCAGAATCTTTGAGATTGTCATTGATTTCCAAAAAAAAAAAATTCTCAAAAAGTTTTGCAAATCGATTATTTCTTGAAAATCATTAACAATAAAGCCCTATCATGGTCAAAGTGACAACAAAATTGGACTTTCAAATCTTATGCCCCAATTTGGCTTTTTGGCTTCCGATTGACTTATATTTTATGGAGATGTGATCCAAGAGTGATTTAATACATTCATCTTTGACAGTAATCACCAATTTTCTTGGAATCATTTTTATCATTAATGTGAAGAAAAGAAACATTCTCGTCATATGCCACTGGAAAATAGATTATGCAAAAGGTTGTGCTCATACATTTATCACCTAGGCCAATGGAAATGACAAGCACTTTCCAACAAAATACAAACTCTAAGATCTTGACATTTCAGTTTCTTCCAATCTAATGTCTCATCATGACCTAACTTTGCATCAAAGTGGACTTCCATTGATCCATAAGTTCTTGAGTCAAGATTCCATCATTGATGAGCTCTTTAACCCTTTCCTTCAACTGTCTGCATTTTTCTGTTGCATGCCCAATTGCCCCCATGTGATAGTCACATCTGCTGTTCGGATCATAGCTCTTGGCCAGCGGGTTTGGTGCTGTCCTTAAAGGTATAGGAGCCAAATATTGGTTTTTCACCAAAAAAGGCAAAAGATCGGAGATTGGGATTGGGATTGGGATTTTTCCTTGATTGCTTCTCGATCTTTTTCTGTTGTTTGTTGATGGTTGAAGAGGTTGAGCTACTGGCCTAGGCATGAAGATAGGCGCATGAAAAATCGTTGGAGAACAAGAGTTTGTCGGAAATCCTGGTTGCGGGATTGGTAAGAAAGGATAAGAATCATAAGAGGCATTATTCAAGGTTGGACCATATGATGGGTGAGACAAATAAGGATTATGTGGAATGGAATTTTTGGGAAATTGTTCCTCAAATGTCGCAGCTTGCACTTCTTCTTCCATTCTTTCGGGCCTATTATCAGCTATGTCACCTATCTTAGTCTTGCCCCTCTTGATTGCATTCTCAATCATCTCTCCAGAGGCTACCATGTCGGCAAAATTCTTAGTAACATTCCCAATCATCCTATCATAATATGGTGCTTGGAGGGTACTAAGAAACAGAGTTGCAGTCTCTTTTTCCGTGAGGAGAGGCTGGACCTGGGTGGCAACATTCTTCCATCTCTGGGCATATTCTCTAAAGCCTTCAGTAGCTTTCTTTTCCATAGTTTGCAAGGATAAACGATCTGGGGCCGAATCCACAATATGCTTATATTGGGCGACAAATGCCCTTGCCAAATCTTTCCATGAATGAATATCGCCCCTACCCAGTTGTGTATACCACCTAGCAGCAGATCCTTTAAGGCTGTCTTGGAAAACATGGATCAACAGCTTGTCATCATGCACATGCGCTGCCATCTTTCTACAGTACATAGTGATATGGGCCTTTGGACAAGTGGTCCCATCATATTTCTCAAATTTTGGAGCTTTAAACCTTGAAGGAATGACCACACCAGGCACTAAGCATAATCCGGCAGCATCTAAAGATCCATGAAAATCCATTCCTTCAACAATTCGAAGCCTTTCTTCTATAAGCTCTATCTTTTGTTGGGAACTTGAGCCTCCTTCCATTCGTGGCATCCCTTGCTCTTTATGACTGTCCAAATTAGCAACATGAATTGGTTCAAGGGGGTTCATGGTAGGAGTTGCGTGCCCTTGAAATTGACTAGGGTCCACTGCAGAAGGCATATTAGGGCACACATAACCCTCAGTGGGCATTGCTTGTGGCTCTTGAGATGATTGGGTTTCTCGTGAGCCGTTGTTAATTGGACAAAAAGAATTCTCGGCATTTCGCAACTGATGCCCCTCTTGAGTAGCTAATTCTCCCATTTTTTCATTGTTCAGTTTCTCCCACAAACCTGCCATCTGTGACAGTTGCTTTCTCATCTCTTGTTGAGCTCTTTCCATCCTTTCCATCCGAGTCATTTCTGTCTCTTCCATGGTCTAAAACTATCTTCAAAGTTTTCCAATGATCAAGCTATCTTTCCACCAAATCTGTCACAAACTAAAATTAGATGTCATGCTTGCCATGCTAGTATGATGCTTTTATTGTATGGAAATTGTGAAATAAAAAGAAAATTCAACCTTGTTGTTATTTCAGAGAATCACAAGCTGTATACTAAAAAAGCAAAAAGGGAAATTATAAACTGAAAATTGTCATTTGTCCATTCCTTTGTTTTGATCCACTATTTTTCTTTCTCTCTTTTTTTCTTTATATATTTTTTTTAAGGAAACAGTTATTGTTAGCCTTATTATTTTTTGTCAAAATCATGTTGTGCACATATGAATGAAGTGAATGCAAACCTATAAAAAGTTTTGTAGCCACCTCCCTTATATCGAGAACTTTGCATCAATCAGTCCTTTCTCCTTATATGACAAGTCAATTGGTCTCCATTTGCTAATGATTCAACATGTAGTCGTTCTGGAAACAACAATGACCCTTGAGAATGAACCAATTTAGCCTCTCCAAAACTTTCAGGCATCTGCATTATCCTAGCTAGCTTTCCCTTCATCTCTCGTATATCACATCCAAACTCCTCTCGATTATTCTCCAAAATAGTCTAGCTTTCTAATTGATCTCCCATATCTTTGACCTCCTTTAATCCAAAAAAACAAATACTTTCCTTATTATGTGATGTGAATGCATGAATGTAATGAGATATGACATGCTAAAGAATCAAAATTTTCTCTTATTTAAATTCAATGAATAAATTCTCTCTTTTTTATTTATTTTAAATTTTGATGATTTCTCTTTTTTTGTAAAGAATAAACTTTTCTTTTTCTCCTTTTTTATTTAAAAAAAAATCTTATTTTCACACCACAATTTATTATCTTTAATTTCCCTTTTTATTTAATCTATTTTTAAAAGAATGTGACAATGCACTTACCTTTTATTTTCTCATCAAAATTCCTTTCTTTTTAATGTCTATGCATTAGTTTAAAAGAAATAAAGAACATTATTGTTATTTTTTAAATATTATTAAAGAATGAATGGATGTTTTCTTGTTATTTTGACAAAAAGGTAAACCGAATAAATCTTTGTTTTATTCTATAAAATTGTAAAAATGTGAAATTTTACTTGAAAACAAATATTTTTTGATTTTTTTTTGAGAACATGAATTAAAAAAAATCAATAGAGTTCTGATATGAAAAGAAAATAGTAAAAATGTTCCCTCATGTGTCCTAATCTCGGGATGATTTCTACAAAAATCGGGCATGGCTCTATCTAAGGCTCGGCTTCTTAAGGCCTTTTACATGCTGGGTTGGGTCTCTAAAAGGTCAAAAGGTTCCCAAATTATACCTCACTATTGTCCACACTGGACTAGTAAGATTTAATTTGAGTGGGAGTATTTCGATTGCCATTGCGGAGGTGATTACCTCACGAGAGCAAAGGTACTCTACTCCCTCCTAAGAAGGACTGAACCCGGGTATAGAGCTCATGTTATGCAAATGCAAGTGCAAATGTGTGTATGAGGGAACACATCAAACATTTATCATACCATAACCCATATCCTAGATGCCCCATAATTTATTAGTAATAATATATACAAGATAAAAAATGTCATAAAATAAACATAATAGCTTATTCACACAAATGCAACAAATTATTTAAAATTAAAGAAATTAAATTTAAATATTAATTAAGACCTTTAAATTAAAACTTAGGATAACACATGATTAATAAATGGCTGGACCCTCAAAAAGCGTCCCCGGTGGAGTCGCCAAGCTGTCGTAACGGCTTCGCGCTCGACGATTTTGAAAACATTTTAAAAAAACAAATGGGAGTCGCCACCAATCTTTTTTGACTAGGTGTGATTGGCCACCTAAAAATATTTATCTTTTTAACAAAATCTCAAAATTAATTAAGTTTTATTAAAAAGACAAATTTTTGGTCTGCGAAAACAAAAATCGGGTTCGTGGGAACGGTTACGCGTGGGGAAGGATTAGCACCCCCACGACGCCCGTTGAAAAACGGTACCATAATAATCATGTGTTATCCCTTGATTTTAGTGAAATGGTCTTGAATTAATATTTAAAATTAATTCCTATTTTATTCCAATCAATTTTATTTTTTTAATTTTGAAACATTTAAGTTTTATTTTTTTTATTTGAAATAAGTGAAAATCTATTGTATTGAAAATTATTCCGAAGTACCCCAATACTCTGGTAGCATTTCGGATAATTTCCTCACCTAGAGATTTCTTAAGAATCACTACTTGTGAGTTCTATAGAATCTCATCATCAGAAGATTCACACTCGTTTCAAAAATTATTATGAATGCATATGATGCAAACAGTTAATAAATGATGCACATGAAACTTAAAAGAAATTTATTTATTTTGATTTTATTAATAAAACTCTTGATATTGAGAAATTTGGCTAAATATCCCAATACTCTGGTAACATTTAGCTAACTCCTCTCACCTCAGGATCAATCAAGAAATCACTACTTGTGAGTCTCATGACATCCCATCCTCAGAAGAATTTCATTTAAATTTAAATTTTATTATTGATTTCTTTTTTATTTTCCTTTAAAAACTTATCTATTTTTATTTTTAATAAAACAAATTAAATTTTTGAAAAATCATACTAAATATCCCAATACTCTGGTAACATTTAGTACGACTCTTCTCACCTAGAGATCAGTCAAGAAATCACTACTTGTGAGTTTCATGACATCCCATCATCGGGCAAATATTCAATTAAATTTAATTTTTATTATTAATTTCCTTTTCCGTTCTTAAAAAAATCATTTATTTTTATTTTTAATAAAAAATGTAAATTATTGAAAAATCATACTAAATATCCCAATACTTTGGTAACATTTAGTAGACTCTTCTCACCTAGGGATCAGTCAAGAAATCACTACTTGTGAGTTTCATGACATCCTATCATCGGGCAAATATTCAATTAAATTTAATTTTTATTATTAATTTCCTTTTCCTTTCTTAAAAAAAATCATTTATTTTTATTTTTAATAAAAAATGTAAATTATTGAAAAATCATACTAAATATCCCAATACTCTGGTAACATTTAGTAGACTCTTCTCACCTAGGGATCAGTCAAGAAATCACTACTTGTGAGTTTCATGACATCCCATCATCGGACGATTTGTTTACTTACATTTAAATTTTATTATTTATTTCCTTTTCTTATTTTCTTTTAAAACTTATTTATTTTTATTTTTTAATAAAAAAAATAAATTATTGAAAAATCATACTAAATATCCCAATACTCTGGTAATATTTAATACGACTCTTCTCACCTAGGGATCAGTTAAGAAATCACGACTTGTGAGTTTCATAACATCCCATCATCGGAAAAATATTTAATTAAATTTAACTTTTATTATTAATTTCCTTTTTCAATTTTCTCTTAAAAAACTTATTTATTTTTATTTTAATAAAAATTTAAATTATTGAAAAATCATACTAAACATCCCAATACTCTGGTAACATTTAGCACGACTCTTCTCACTTATGGATCAGTCAAGAAATCATTACTTGTGAGTTTCATAACATCCCATCATCGGACAAATTTCATTTAAATTTAAATTTTATTATTGATTTCTTTTTTTATTTTCTTTAAAAAACTTATTTATTTTTATTTTTAATAAAAAATTAAATTATTGAAAAATCATACTAAATATCCCAATACTCTGGTAACATTTAGCATGACTCTTCTCACCTAGGGATCAGTCAAGAAATCACTACTTGTGAGTTTCATGACATCCCATCATCGGGCGATATTTAATTATTATACACTTTTCATAAGGTTTTGAAAAAAAAAATCCTACAATTATGTCAAACAAAATTTACTTTTGTATATTTTTCGATAACCATGGACTTCCATTAACTAACAAAATCTTTTCTTTTTTCATTTCATTTTTTTTAAGGAAGCGTAAAATTATATATTGGCTCGAACTTCTATAAAAAAATGATATGAAACAAATATACATGTAATAAAATAAGTATTAAGGGAAACGATAATAATACCAAAGTATTGGGTTTAAAACCCAAAGGACAATTCTTCGAGATAGCCCAACTAAAGATGATCCAATTGCATTAAAGTTGAGCCGGATAAACTGGAAAGTGTGCTGCTGGGTCAGGCGGGTCATGAACCGGGTCGAGGCATCATGCGGATCCTCTGATGGATCCGGGTCGGGCACCACTACTGGGTCTTCTTTCCCAGCTCCAAAAACGCAGCCGTTTTGGCTGCTTGTAATCCTTTCCAAAGTGCACCGTTTGGTGCTAGGTTCCTAAAAGCCAAAATTCTTTTTTTTTGTTGCTCAGATTTCAACTTTTTCTTAAAAAAACACTGACTTTTCTCTCAACTCTGACTTTCCTCTTCCCAGAACCGACGCCTCCCAGCCGCCGCCGTCCACACCACCACCTACCGTCGCCAAAGGCCTAAAAAGCCACCCTTTTTCGAAAGCCGTCGACTTGCTCTTCCCGTTTCTTACCTCAGTTTCCTTCAAATCCCTTTCTATTTTCCTAGATTTAGGATTTCCACCCAGGTTCTAAAGACCCAAAAAATGCTTCCTTCACTGCCGGCCAACCATCTTTTCTTCTTTTTTCTTTTTTTTAATATACAGCCTTCCTTATTTCCTAAGCACACTACCTTTAGATCTAGAACCCAAAAAAAACCTTGAAGAACCCAAATCGAAATCTCAACCCCCCCTTCTTTTTTTTTTTCGGCTGCATTTGCTTCTCCTAGAATATGGGTTTTGATTTTTGTTTTGGTTGCTGCTTGTGTGTGTGTGTGTTTAGATCTAAGCTATTTTGGTTGTGGCTGGTGGTTGTATTGTTTGTCTTTGCAGGGATTTCGGGAAAAGGGCATGGAGTTCGAAAGGTGCTCGGTGATGGGGCTGATGTGTTTGTTTAGGAGTTGGAAGCAGTGAAGTCGAAAATGGTGGTGCTTTTGTGTTTGAGGGTTTTTAGGAGTGCTGGTGTTTGTTGGGGTTCGAAAGGCTTGGTTGGAAAAGAACCCAGGGCTGTCCGATGGATTCGATGCTCGGGTTTGATGGTGTGTGGTGTTTCGATGAAGCCGAAGGGTTGAGGGTGGTGGGAATGTGGCTGGTACTGAGTGTTGTTGAGCAAGAAGAAGGGGTTACTTTGGGTGTTGAACAAGGTTGAAAGGATGGTGGTTTGGGTGGTTTTCGATTGCCGAATGGTGGACTATGGTGATCAGGGGCGGTCCGGAAATGGTTTGACAATCAGTGGGGGTTGGGATTAAGGGCTTCTTGTGGTGGTATTCTTACAAAATGGGATTGCTTTTTTTGCTTGAAAGACGATGGGTTGTGGTTTTCATGGAAGAGCTGACCGACCCCCCTTTGCATAGTTTTATCTCTGTCCTTTTAAGAAGAAAAAATTTAATTTTAGCTTAGGTTAACACTGAGCAAATCCCGGATATTCAGCAGAAACGATCGCCATTGAAGAACTCAAGTCAACAAGGATGGGCTGGCAGCGTGATTTTGGCTGCCAGCCACCCTATGTCAATGTTGCCATCCATGGCACTAACCTATTACATTGCTTTTTTTTTTAATTTTTATTAAAAAGAATAAAATAATAAAAATAATAAAATAGAGCAAATAATAATAATAAGCCCAACATGAGTTAAGTCCAAAGCCAAACTTGGGCTTTCTAAATTCTAATTGGATTTTAAGTGGATTTTCAAACCTATATGAAAAAACAAAATTAGCCCATAGAAATAAAATTTTAACAAATGATATCTTGTAACATGATTCAATATTTAGAGAGAATTTTGATCCACAACTCAAAATTTTGAATCGAGTAATTTAATGATTTTATTGTTTTTCAAAATTAGACATCTAATGATCTGGACAAAATTAGATGTCTACAAAAAGAATGAAAGGTTCACCAAAAAAAAGTGAACCTTGGAGAAGGCCAGCCACTGGTTATGTTGACACTGTTTTAATGAGACAATCAAGGTATATTTAAGGTTTGCATGAATTTAATTCCTTTTCCAAACGATTTTAAAAATGTTTTTTTTAACATTAACATAATGCATTTAGAATTTTATTTCAAAATATAATTCTCACAATAATCAGATTCAAATTTACAAAAAAAAAAAGAAACCCTCTTCCTTTTGAAACTGAACATCTTTATTTGTACCGTAGTCAATATTCATATTATACCACTTGTAATCGTACATGGGTAACTAGCAGCTGCTAACTATAATCATAGAGCATGAATTCTTTATATTTCTTCTCATAAAAAAGTTTAAAATTATTTTCAGCTCAAGCTTTTGAAGGAAACCGAAACAAACACGCAGCGGAAATAAAACATTCGGCCTCCACCAGAATCGATTCGGAGGGTTGCCTGATTAGGGTTTCGAGATTTTACCTAACGTTTTTCTCTGCTTTTTCTGTCTTTGGTCGAATCACAAGCAGCAACTTTTCGTTCCTGCCTCTATGGTATCCACACGAACGGATCTTACGACTCTTGAACGTCTCACGATCAGATGCCTTAAGGAGCGTTTTGATTCTTTTAACCGAACTGCTAGCTTCGATTAAAAGAATGTTTTTTTTTTCTGTTTTTAAAAAGTGCGGCTATGTTTTAGAAAAACATCCTTTTTATAGGCAGTAAATTTTACCCTAAAATTTACTGCCAAACAGAACTCTAATCCTACTTAGAATAGGATTAGTTATATCCCTAATCCAATTCAGAATAGGATTAGTTATATCCTTAATCCAATTCAGAATAGGATTAATTAAGCTCCTCATTGATCCGTTCTAAGTGTGCGACCCAATAGGTTCTCAAAACAATGGCAATGACAAAATTGTCATAGGCAATGAGCGGTATCTAGCAACACATCATTGCTACCCATGTAACGAGAATGTCAATGACTCGACATAACCTTACTCGTGATAGATGTTACCGTGTAGTCTAATCCCTTTATCCTATGATGTATTGATTAGACACAAGTCATGGAATGTGTCACACTTGTATAGTCTAATCAGCGTTTCTTGATTCCTGAGTAGACTAATTAAACAAATAAAATCAATATCTCATATTGACTTATTCGAGCACGGCCATGCATTTCTTAGTCTCACTCTATCAAAGGGCCCAAGACATCACTCTTGTTATATAAGAGGGATAAATTCTATCTTGATCACTCAACATCCCTCTACATAGATCAAGGCATACCCAATTACTACCTTTATAGTCCATCCTGTTACGAATGACATCTAGCAGCATTAAAGTATGCAATTCTCTATGTTGGGATCTGTGATGATCTCAAGTCAAAGGATCACATACACCATCATCACTATGAGAATCGCTTATGACACTCATATAACAATCCATGTAGCGTTCTCATGGAGGGTCGATCCAGTACATAGTTCTCTAACATGTACCTATGTGATGACTTGATATCTTATATCCATGACAATGGTCATCAGTCAACCACATACTAGTCTTATCGTATCATTGTTATCCTTATTCACAATAATACTTGACTAGGGATATTTTAAGAATAGTGTGTTATTACTATTCTAAGGACATTATCATATAAGATTATATTACGCAGTTATAAGACAAATATAATAATGAACTATGATAAATAAAATGTCATGATACATAAAAAATGCCAAAGTCAATCATCTAATGAATGGTTCTAAGGGCATAATCCAACAGCTTTGACTTCCGATTAAAAATAAATACGCAGAAAGATGAAATGTATGGCATGATTATTGAATATATGGCATTATTTCTCTGTTTCACCATTCTTTTTTTTTTAAAAAAAATTTATTTACTTGTCATCATCACATAATCAAATTTGGTGCTGGACCAGGGTTTGATGTCTCTATGTGTATATTTTTTTTTTTGTTCAGAGGTCTCTATGTGTATATAAATATTAGTGAGTCGATGGCAACATATATTTTAAAAACACAAGAGATAAATAAATAAATAAATCCATCACCTTCATTTCGCTCCCGTACTATAAACTATACTGTATTCTAGAACCTGAGAAGAAAATACAGGCGTAATCGATTATAATAATACTCGAAACATCGATTCAATTGGATTAAAAAAATGATAAAACAGATTACACTATCTCAACAAATATATTAAAATAACCAAGTCACATCACATAATCAAGAAAATAATAACAAACAATAATAATGGCAGTAATTAACCAATATGCAATGACACAGTCGGGATCGCGAAATGAAAATGACTAGCTAGCTAAGGAAATTGATGAAGAACGAAATAACACCGTCTACATTGTTTTCTCTTTTTTTTTTTTTCATCAGCCACAGTTTTTCCTACGATGATAATAACTTCTAGATCCGTTCACCTGTGCTATATTAAAGTTCATAATTTAGAAATGTTTGGTGGTGTTTATGGACAATTCTGCCCTGCTAATTTCTCTGTAAGACCACCTTTTTTTATTTTTTATTTATTACACGTTAAAGCCAAAACCTTTTATTTACCCCAATAGACACTTCGATGTTTAATTTTCACAAACATGTTGATCATTGAAGGATGAGGAATATTTTATGTTTCTTATACTATTACTGTTATGAGTTTTTGGATTTTGCTGATTTTCAAAGCAATTTGACCATTGGATTTGGAGTATTAGGTCCGCGACAAACAAAAACAGTGAGGGATGCACAACTCATCGAAGTTAGTATTTCATAATGCAGTTGGATATTAAAATTAGCAAAGTATTCAAAGGAAGGGCCAAAAAAAAATACGATATATGTAAATAATATTCAGCTTAGAATATTTCTATTTACCTTGGTCCCCTTTTATAGCTCACCTAGCTGACCCAACTATTTGTATTTGGAAATAATTATGATTATATATTTGTGTAGAATCATGTTTTGAAAATATCATTTAATAAAGATTCTATTTAATAAAGAATCTTTTTTTATTTTACTCCTACCAAAAAAAAATATAGACTACGGTTACGTACATTTACTAGTATTAATGAAAGCAAGTGTAGTCTAATATTTTTAATTACGGCATTAAAACTTTACTCATATTTTCAAATTTCATAAATCAAGACTCTAATTACGTCTATAAAAAAGTGTAGTTTGAGATAATAAAACATCACCTTTTACTTACAAAAACTATGGTTTTAACGAAGTTAATATTATTACATAAGATGGAAAAACTTTATTTTATGTATGGTCATTTGCTTTAAATGTAGTCCTTTGTGGCTTACCGCTTCATCTTCACGATTCAAGTATATGGGAAATCATTTTAGATTCAGCTTTTTAGGCAAGGAAACTGCAACATCATTTAAGAATAAATATTTTGTTATTTGAATAGATTAAATTATAATTTTTATTTATTAATAGACTATGGTTTTGGCTTTCAAATGTAGTCTTTTGTGTCTGTTTAGCGTGCCTTTTACATAAAATACGAACTAATTTTTTGCTTTTTCAATTCATTATGGTTAGGTTGTTTGTGGTGTCATCCATTACATCTCCCATCAATTACATAGGTTACTTTAAAAATTACTTCAATATCATTATACGATATTAACATACATCTGAAATTATTTACAACCAATTTAAATGTCATAGTCTATCATCCTTTTTTTTTTTGCACAAGTCATAGTCTATCATCCTACAGTACCAATGTACACATAATTGTATAACCCACTACTGTACAATATGTTCGAATATAAACAAAAGCACAATATACCTTCAGGGATAAATGAATTTGCTAGAAGGATACTGTCATAAGGTAGAGGTAACCCTAAAAATTCGTGCAATCTCTACTACAGATAATCTAAGAGGAAAAAATAAGGGGTAAGTTTACGCTCAGTAAGAAACATATATAAAAGAGCAGATACCGTGCAACTAATATGCATATATCCTATTTAGGCTCTATGATGATTTATACAATCAATAATGATAGTTGGCTATTTGGAAAGGAAGGATTTCCATAATCAACTAAGAATACCAGGCTTGTAAGGACTGCGTGGCACTTTGTTCTTACAAGACCCAAGAAGTGGCCCCCGCATCCCACTCATCCGTACTGTCCTCTCTGGGCTCACTGGCCCTCAAGGTTTTATTTCGCGTCCGCATGTCTCAAACCCTTGAGGGCCAATGGGCCCAGAGAGGACAGTACGGATGAGTGGGATGCGGAGGCCACCTCCTGGGTCCTGTGGGAACAAGGTGCCATGCAGTCCTTACAAAAAAAACTTGTCCAAATGGTATAATGAGTGTAAGAGACAGGTACTTAAGGGACCTAGGATCGAACCTTGGTGAAAATGTGCCCGAAGGAATTAATCCTAAGTTTTTCAGGCCCTTGGGATAAAGCCATGAGGTAAGCGACCGCCAAAGCGGACAATACGTTAGTGAAGTGAGTAATGGGGGATCGCCATCTCACGAAAAGTAAGGTCGCCGAGGGAGCCATGTGAAGACCATGCAATTTCAAAATAAATAGTAGATATCTGGAAAAAATTTAAATTGGATATTAAGAGTTCCAAATTTAATAAGAAATAAAAATATGTATTTTTATATATTTATATGATGATATTATATGAATATATTTTTAATAAATATATACATTCATATATGGAATATATGTATATATCATATGTTGAAATACTATTTTATATCATTGAATATATATATATATATATGTAAATTTTTGTACATTTATGTATATATATAATATATATATGAAATATATATAGTATTTTAAATTAAAGTATATATATATATATATAAATGGTTTATATGAAATATATATTTATATGTATAAATACAATATATATGAAGTATATGTATAGTATTTTAAATTTTAAAGTGTATAGATTTATATATATATAATTAATACAAATTTTATATATACATATCTATGTATTTATTAATATGGTATATTTATATATATTTTTATATATAAATATAAAAGATAAATTTTATAAATATAAAAAAAAGAAATGAAAAGAAAAGGGAGTCGGGAGGCCCGACCCTCATATTCTCCGTTACAAACAGAGGAGAAAAACACAAGTAGCTAGCCGACCTCGTCGGCAGCGAGAGAGAAAAGAAAGGGGGGAGAGGGAGGCCGTCGCCGGTGAGAGAGGAAGAGAGGGAGACGTCTGGCGGCGGAAAAGAAAAAGAGAAGAAAGAAAAGAGAAATGGCGAAGCGAAACCGAAAGGAAAGAAAGGAAAAGAGAAAGAGGAAAAGTGGCGGTGCCACCGATCTGGCCACTGCCACACCACCCACGTCGATGGCGAAAGGTCAAGGAAGAGGTGAGGATGGCCAGCGGCAAAGGAAAACGAAAGAGGAAGGAGGAAAGAAAAAAGAGGCTGAAAACCACCACCCAGATCTGCCACCGCGGGCACCGCCGCTCTGGAAATGGAGGCCAAATCTAGCTTCGTGGCCACCTCAGCTAGTCGCAGAGTGGCTAGACCATCGGAATGGACGACCGCTGGTGCCCGAATAGGCCAGCAGAAGCCGACCCAACTGAACCGGTTCAGGCAAAAAAAAAAAGAACAGAAAAATAGGAAGAAAAAGAAAGAAAGAAAAAGAAAAGAAAGGAGAAAAAAAAAGAAAAGAAAAGAAAAGGAGAAAGAAGGGAAAGGAAAAAGAAAGAGGAGAAGAAAAGAAAAGAAAAAAAAAGAGAAAGAAGGAAAGGAAGAAGAAAGAGAAGAAGAAGAGAAAAAAGAAAATGGTAAGGAAAATTAAGGACAATAAATTGATAAATATTTATTAAATAATTTTATAGTATGTACTCCTGTAAGTGCATTTATGTTGTGGAAATTGTAGCGAAAGTGACAGACGTGATTTGGTGTTTGACGATGCTAGGAGCACGTCAAAGTGCTAAGCTTCAGAGCCAAGTAAGATACATTTATAAAGCATTAGTAGCTTTATATTGTATAGTTAGGAATTGTGATTTTGATATGAATGATTATTGAAATGATTGTTAAATGCTAAGAGGACCTACAACTGATGGTGGGGGTCTTAGTAAGAGATAAAGAAATTGTGAGAATCAACGGCTGTGGTTATAAATTGTTTTTTTCTTGCAGGAGGTTTAGTAAAAAATTAAGCCGTTATACTGCCGAAATTTTTAGGAAAATGTTTGAGGAAAAAGATTAAGTTTCTCACATAAATGGAATCTTAGAAATAATTATTGAAAATAAACATGTAAAGGACTTTATTGTATTATCGGAAAAAGTTGATATTGGAATCGATGAGAAGGTAGATTGTTGAGCATGATAACGTGATGAATTTTATTGTTTAAGCTTTATGGAATCGATAAATCAAATTATCTTAATATCACAAGTGGTTATCAAGCTGAGATTGAGATGGAATATCTATTTGGAGGATCACTGATAAGAGTAACGATGGTTATATGATATAAATTAAGAGAGAAAAATCGAAGTTGTAATTTAGATGGTCGATTGGCTAAATTTCAGAATTATCGATCGAGAGATGATTTCAGAATTGATAGATTCAGATAAATGGATGTCACACACGTGATTATACGGAATTGATTATAACCTTAGAATAGGTTTTGAAAAAAAAAATCCTCTCGAATTTGAGTGACTTGGAGAAATTGAAGGACATGATGAATGATCCGTCTTAGTGGTATGATTGAGACGATGATAATAAGAAAAGTAGATCGTGATACCGTATGGACATTGATAGAACACACGTTTACACAAAAATATATTTTTACACATCGATATTAAATAGACATGAACTGAGACTACTACAATAACGTGGATAGTCGCAAGGTGACTTAAATGATTGAAAACAATGTTGATAGTGGAAATTAACAAATCCTCTTAAGTAGGTAAATTGCCAAGTAAAAAAAAAAATTGAATTAATGACGCCTTCATAGATAACTCTAGCATGGTATTACATTATACAAGCCATATAAGAATTGAGTTGAGGATTGTGACCTGGTTCGGTGATAGTGAATGAAATTGAACATCAAGTCGGAAATTATGAAAGTGCACCAATAGAACAAATTATAGATGGATTGATAGACGATTATTGATCTTGTGATTTTATATCCTCGATGTTGACTTTGGATTAGGTCCTGAGTGAGGATATCAGTAATTGCATAATTCTAGTTGTAGACACCTAATTTTGTCCGAACAATTTTTAAATAAAAAAATCAAAAAAATAAAAAAATGATAAAAAGAAACAAGTCAATTTTGGTCAAATCTCATGTGGAGCACATGCAAAATTCACACCTTCAAGAGTTGACTAAAGTTGATATTGTTGCCAAAAATAAAAGAAAAAATAATCAGCCATTAAATCAATGAATAAATTAAGGAAGAAAATAAATTGGGTGAAATAAAATCTGAAAATTGATTACCAAAAAAAAATGAAATGGAAATAAATTTAAAAAAAGAGAGAAAGTCAAATAAAATAAATGAAAAATCCCATGATCATGGGATCAATTTTAAATTTTTGATTGCTTTCCATGAAACTTTGAGGCTATAAAAGCCAATGAAAAGGATTGAGAAAGGGGGGGGGGGGGGGGGGGGGGGGGGACAAAAAAAAACCCTAGAGAAAACCCTAGAGGCAAAAACCCTAGAGGAACCTAGAAAAGAAAAGCTAGAAAAAAAAAGAACGGGAGAGAAAGCTGAAAAAAGAAAAACCTAAAAGATTGGCTACTGTTTTTCTTCTTCACCCCGGGCCACCCTGCCTCAGACGGGGATCATCTTCAACTTAGCAGATTTTGATCATCATCATCCCCTCACTGCTCACGATCCATTACCTTCACGGCGTCTTCACCAAACAACTACTGTCCCTCATCTTGCTTCATCACCATCACTGTCCAGCCCACAACATCACCATCTTCACCTCCTCTGAACTGCACCATCATCGTTCTGCTTGTGCCCCTCTCCACTGCACCATTTTGTATCCATGCACAACACCATCCTTGCCTCGCTGCCCAAAGGGAGAAAACTGTTGTTGCCTTAGCTGTGTACCAAACCATCCACGATTATCAGCTTCATCGTCACCTTGTTACTCACTGTCCTGCTATTACGAGAGGAGATTGCTGCGACTTGAGGAGAGGAGAGCAAACCGGCCATAGCCTTGGTTGAAAGTAGCGCAAGCCACAGCCTTGGTTGAGAGCAAACCGGCCACAACCTTGCACCATCAAGCTTCTGGCATGTCGCAGCCTACCACTGCTAAAGAAGTTGCAGTCACGTGAAACAGAGTTGCTGAAAGCTTGCTGCTGCATGGGACGTGAAGAAGGAGAAAAGATAGAGCATAAAGGCAGCCCAAGAAAGAAAGAAAAATAAACAAAGAAAGCAGTACGGTAAGAGAAGGCATAAAGGAGAGAAAGGAAAGCTTGAAGAATAAAGGGATTTTTATTAAAAGAAAAGACGGTGCAGTGGTGAAGGTTTTCAAAAGCCCACGGATTGCTGCTGCACTTGTTGTTTACACAGCATCGAACATCACCAGCCACCAGCCCGCCTGTCTTGCAGTGCTACTGCAAGGTTCTCTGTTCTTTCGTAGCTGCTGCCCTCGTCCTTGCTTCCTACCCGAGATTGTTCATTGCAGTAGCATTTTGCTTAGAAAAGATAAAGCCTCGTGAAAGTGAAAGATGATGAAGATTGGACTTTAATTCCGTTTGGATGAAAACAGAAGTTCACGTTGCAAAGCAAGGGAAACGTAAAGCTTCTAAGGTGGAGGTAAAAAATACACCAACACTTCCTTTAAGATATTTAAGAATTTATTTTTTTAATTAGCTTATTTAGGTTTAGGAAAATTGTCTAATTCATTTAATCTGTTCATTTTAACATACTTTCGGTTGATAATTTTATTTTTAGAATTAGATTCATTAAATTAAAGCAGGTCTTAAGATTATGTATGACAATCATAACACGCTTTGTAAGTTAAAATTATAATGTAAATTATTTGAAAGAAAATTAAGAATAAATAAAAATAAATAATAAAAATACAAATATTTCTGATGATGGGATTTCTTGAAATCGCAAGTAGCGATTCTTTGATAATCCTTAGGATCGGGATAAAATCTTTAATGTCACCAGCGTATTGTGACATTTAAGTGATTTCATTTCGATATAAAGAAAATATTAATAAGATTTCTTAGTATAAAAAAAAAGATGGTAATAAAAATAATAATATAAAAAATAGGTAAATATGAGAAAATAGTAAGTGAATAGAAATAAAAAAAAGGCTTTTAAATAGGTAAAAATTTAGGAATTAAAATAAAAAAATAAATACACATCTTAAATATAAAAGGATCTCTTATGATAGGATTTCTTAGAAATCACAAGTAGTGATTCTTTGATAATCCTTAGGGTCGAAATGAAATATTTGAATATTACCAGCGTATTGGGGTATTCAAGTAATTTTAGTTCGATGAAATAAATTAATATTAACAAACAAATAATAACTAAATAAAATTTTTAAACAAATAAATAAACAAGATTGTAATTTTGTTTGGAAATAAAGAGTAATAATAATTAAAAGTAAATAAGATATAAATAATGTTCCGATGATGAGATGTTACGAAATTTATAAGTAGTGATTCCTAACTGATCTCTAAGTGAGAGAAATATGCTAAATGTTACCAGCGTATTGGAATATTTAGTATGATTTTTCAATAAAAATAAGATTTATAAATATAAATAAATTACAAAATAATATAAGTATAAATGAATAATGGATTTCTCATATGCATCATCTGTATTTTGATTGCATTATTTGCATCCATGAAATTTCAAAATAAGTGTGAATCTCCCGAGGATGAGATTCTATAGAAATCGCAAGTAGCGATTCTTAAGAAATCTCTAGGTGAGAAAATTATCCGAAATGCTACCAAAAGTATTGGGGTACTTCGGAATAATTTTCAATACAAAAGATTCTCATTTATTTCAAATAAAAAATAAATTTAACATAAATAAAATTGAATATTTCAAATAATAAGCAAATAAAAAATTGATTTCAAAATAAATGAATTTCTTTTTAAATGTTTAATTAAGACCATTTTATTAAGAACAAACAAAAGATAAGACATGATTAAGTGGTACTGTTTTTTTAACGGGCGTTGTGGGGGTGCTAATCCTTCCCCACGCGTAACCAAAGTCCCGAACCCAAACTTTGTTTTCGCAGACCAAAAATTATTTTTTTGATAAAACTTAATTAATTTTAAGATTTTATTAAAAAGATAAATAATGTTAGGTGACCAATCACACCTAGTCAAAAAAGATTGGTAGCGACTCCTCTTTGTGTTTTTTTTCAAAATCGTCTAGCAATCGAGTCCCCAGACGAAAATCGTTACGACTGCTTTGGCGACTCCACTGGGGATTTGAGAGTTGAACCATAAATAATCATGTCTTATTCAAAATCTTAATTAATGGTCTTAATAAATATTTAATAAAACTTTTCATAAAAAAATAATTTAAAAAAAAAGTAAAAAATAATACAAACAAAAAAATGTGTGAATCATTTTCATCATTTGTGTTTTGTTAGGATGCATCTTAAATTTTGTTCCTTTGCATACATGACATATTCATTGCATACATCAACCCTACACCCGGGTTTGTCCCTTTTAGGAGAGAGTATAGTACCTTTGCTCTCGTGAGGTAATAACCTCCGCAATGGCAAGTGAAATACTCTCACTCAAGTTGAACCCTTTCCGTTTGTAGCCTGTCATGGGTGAGGATTGGGGTGCCTTACTAGTCTAGTGTGGACGTCAGTAAGGAACAATTTGAGAACCTCCTGTCCTCTAGAACTCCAAACCAAACATACAGTAAACTTAAGAGAGCCAACTTGGGATAGAGTCATGTTAACCCTATTACTTAGGACATATCTTTGATCATGTATGTTTGCTTTTGTTTGACATGTGAGACACTAATAGGGAATCATAGGTTCTTTAGTAAAACATTTCCATGCATGATTTTTCCAAACACATATAGCATTTTGTTCATTCATTCATGTTCATTCATTTTTTTCAAGCATCACCACATGTGAAATGATAAATTCTTAATGGTGGTAATAAAAGATTCGAAGATAGCTCGGCCAAAGGTTCATTCACACAACACTCGTCATCAAGCTAAGATCATGGAAGAAGAGCAAAGCATTTGCATGGAGAAGATGAAAAAGCTAAAGATGATATAAAGGGGCAATTGGCCCAAATTACTGAGTTGTTGAGAAACTTGGGTAAGGGAAAGGGAGTAATATAATAAGTTGTAGTTCAAAAAGAGATTTGTCTTACGGAGGCATGAAGGGTTCTAGCCATGCGATATTGAAGATTTATAAATTCTAGTTTTTTTTTGCTTTCTTTTATTTCTTTAAGTAATGCAAGAGAGTTTTTGAAAGTGCTTAAGCCCATAAGTACGAGATAAAGTTTTATATGAGCTAACTCTTATTTATTTCCCTTTCAATAAAGCGACTAGTGTGATGTACTGTCAATTTCTCATTCATTCTATTCATTTGCCATTTCTCACATACTCACCATATCTTTCATTCACAAGTATCCAAATAATGAACATGATGATAATGATGTCAATAAATCTGGGATTCAAATTTGAAAGAACCACTTTTGCTTATGGATTATCAATCTGCCAAGGTGTCTAAGTAAGAAAGAAGAAAATTTGTTCACAATTTTCACCCAAATTTGATGGTATAAGAAAAGGTGAATCTCTTATAGAAGTTTCTAACAAGTTTGTATTTGTTCGGTAAATGACCTTCAAGGAGAATATTTGCATTTGAAATGATAAATGGCCTTCTTTCACTATCTTTCAAGCGTGAGTAAAATTATCCTTTGATTACCCCTTTGAGCCTATTATGTTTTTTTGTGATGTAACCCACCAAGAATCACCCTCCACAATGAGGGGCAAAAAAGATGAAAAATTATTCATGAAGGGCAAAAGAAAGAAAAAGAAAGTGCCTATTTATGTGAAAAGAAAAAGAGGAAAGGGGTTTGAATACAAAGAACCCTAAAAGAACAAAAAAAGAAAGAAAAAACAAGAAATGAGTGAATTAGAATGGGGCAAAAGGCTCAAATGATTTACTTCATAAGAAAGTGATCCTTTGGTTTGTAAACCCTAAAACACATTTTGGGCCTATTTTATCCTTTTCTTGTAAACCCTCACCTGAGCCTACATTACGCACCTTTAAAAGCCCATTTTGATCAAATGTAAATGCTTGAATTGAAGAATCATGCGTTGAATGAAAACATACTTGTACAATGAGATAATGATCCTTTGAAGGAAGTAGATCAAGTTGAATGAAGAAACCCACGAGCTTTGGAAGATATCTTGGATCGAAGTCAAGAACGCCTATTAGGGGCATGAATTTTGATTGAGCACTGAAAGTTGAAGTTTGTCAAAGCTAATGAAGTTGAAATAAAAAAAAGGAATAGATAAAAAAAGAAAAAAAAGAAAAAAAAGGAAAATGAAAAGGAAAAAGAAAAAAAAGAAAAAGAAAAAGGAGGATTCAAATTGAAAACCTGAAAAGGCAGTTTGGATCAAAAGAGGGGGAACCTAAGTTGAAAACCTGAAAAGGCAACTTAGGAAAAGATTATCACCAAGAGTTTTGATATAGAAGCAAGATTGGCAGGCCCAACATGAATGAACATATCAAAAGAAGTGGATTTTTCATAAAAGAATTCTAGATTGACTTGATTGAAATTGTCAGAATGTTTATTAAATGGATACTGAAAACCCTATTCCAAACAAACTGGCCCATTGATTTTTCTTGATTTCATGTTCCTTTTCTAAGAATGAATACCCATATCTCTCATGATTATTTTAAATTCATTCTATCCCTATAATAAATTGAGAAGATGTATGAGTGCATTACATTGGTGGTCGAATTGGAAGGAAAATAAATAAATGTTGGTAACTTTTTTTGGGTAAATTTTTGAAAAAAAATATTTTTTTAAGAAATCTTGCATTACTAAAAGAGTGAAAGAAACAAAAATAAAAAAATGATGGCAAGTCTTCAAGCATAATGGGACCAAGACTCATTAGAAGGTGGGATGAGAAGTGGAGATAGAAGATTTGAATAAGAAGAATCCAGCAGATATGTGGAACTTGAGGAAAATGAGATGAGCTTGAGAATCTTGTTACCACAATTGAGAATGCATTTGCATACATTCATGGAATAATTCAAGGGGCATGACATTGACATGTGCATAACATTCATGGCATTCATTATATTCATGACATGCATGACATTTCATCAGTGCATTTTGACATTGAACTATTTGTTAAGACATAAGGATAAGAAGCCCTGAATGATTAAAATTTTGAGGAAAAGAGAAAATATAAGAGACAGTAATTTGAAAATTGATGAGGTATGATAAGATGATGAGAAAAATACCTTTTTGAAAAAAACTTTAGATGAGAGCAAAGTCCAGTTTAGCTGGCACCTTAAAGGAGGATGAAGCCCAATATTGTTGGCATCAAAATGAAAGTTAAGCCCAGTCAAACCCATGTTAACTGGCATTCTGAAATGAAATTTGTTTTTAAAAGTTTCACTGCCTCTGTTGAGAGGAGCTATTTATTTTTCAAAAAAAAAGTTTCATTGCCTCTGGTGAGAGGAGCTCTCTTTGTGTTTCAAAGTCTCATTGCCTCTGTTGAGAGGAGCTTTATTTTTAAAAGTCTCATTGCCTCTGTTGAGAGGAGCTTTTTTGTTTCAAAGTCTCATTGCCTCTGTTGAGAGGAGCTTTATTTTTCAAAGTCTCATTGCCTCTGTTGAGAGGAGCTTTATTTTTCAAAGTCTCATTGCCTCTGTTGAGAGGAGCTTTATTTTTCAAAAGTCTCATTGCCTTTGTTGAGAGGAGCTTTTATTTCATGATCATTTGGTATTCCTTAGTCTTATGATAGGAAAGACTAGGAAATTTCATTTCACAGTCCTTAGTCTCATGGTAGGAGAGTCTAGGAAATTTCATTTTTGCATTCCTTGGTCTTATGATAGGAGAGACTAGGAAAATTTCATCTTGCATTCCTTAGTCTTATGATAGGAAAGACTAGGAATTTCATTTCACAATCCTTAGTCTTATGATAGGAGAGACTAGGAAAACTTCATTTTTTGCATTCCTTAGTCTTATGATAGGAGAGACTAGGCAATTTCATCTTGCATTTCTTAGTCTTATGATAGGAGAGTCTAGGAATTTCATTTTGCATTCCTTAATCTTGTGATAGAAAAGATTAAGAAATCTCATTCTACATCCATTTCCTTAGTCTTATGATAGGAGAGACTAAAAAAGGAATTTCACTTTGCATTCCTTAGTCTTATGATAGGAAAGACCAGGAAATTTCATCTCACATTCCTCAGTCTTATGATAGGAGAGACTAGGAAATTTCACTTCTCATTCCTTAATCTTGTGATAGAAAGGATTAGGAAATCTCATTCTATAGCCTTATGATAGGAAAGACTAGGAGAATTCATGTTGCTGCATTCCTTAATCTTAAGATTAGGAAATTTCATTCTTTAGTCTTATGATAGAAAAGACTAGGAAATTCCATTCTGCATTCATTTCCTTAGATTCATGATAGAAGAGGCTAGGAAACTTCATTTTGCATTCATTCCTCAATCTTTATAGGAGAAGAAGATTAGGAAACTTCATTTGGCATTTATTCCTTAGTCTTATGAGAGAGAAGACTAGGAAATATCATATTTTACAAAGAATTCATTGATAGGTAGTGCATTCGGACAAAATGATTGTCTATGTCTTTGCACAATTACTGTTTCACAGCAAAGCGCAAAGAGGGGCAGCTGTAGACACCTAATTTTGTCCGAACAATTTTTAAATAAAAAAATCAAAAAAAATGATAAAAAGAAACAAGTCAATTTTGGTCAAATCTCATGTGGAGCACATGCAAAATTCACACCTTCAAGAGTTGACTAAAGTTGATATTGTTGCCAAAAATAAAAGAAAAAAATAATCAGCCATTAAATAAATGAATAAATTAAGGAAGAAAATAAATTGGGTGAAATAAAATCTGAAAATTGATTACCAAAAAAAATGAAATGGAAATAAATTTAAAAAAAGAGGGAAAGTAAAACAAAATAAATGAAAAATCCCATGATCATGGGATCAATTTTAAATTTTTGATTGCTTTCCATGAAACTTTGAGGCTATAAAAGCCAATGAAAAGGACTGAGAAAAGGGGGGGGGGGGGGGACAAAAAAAACCCTAGAGAAAACCCTAGAGGCAAAAACCCTAGAGGAACCTAGAAAAGAAAAGCTAGAAAAAAAAAAGAACGGGAGAGAAAGCTGAAAAAAGAAAAACCTAAAAGATTGGCAACTGTTTTTCTTCTTCACCCCGGGCCACCCTGCCTCAGACGAGGATCATCATCAACTTAGCAGATTTTGATCATCATCATCCCCTCACTGCTCACGATCCATCACCTTCACGACGTCTTCACCAAACAACTACTGTCCCTCATCTTGCTTCATCACCATCACTGTCCAGCCCACAACATCACCATCTTCACCTCCTCTGAACTGCACCATCATCGTTCTGCTTGTGCCCCTCTTCACTGCACCATTTTGTATCCATGCACAACACCATCCTTGCCTAGCTGCCCAAAGGGAGAAAACTGTTGTTGCCTTAGCTATGTACCAAACCATCCACGATTATCAGCTTCATCGTCACCTTGTTACTCACTGTCCTGCTATTACGAAAGGAGATTGCTGCGACTTGAGGAGAGGAGAGCAAACCGGCCATAGCCTTGCTTGAAAGTAGCGCAAGCCACAGCCTTGGTTGAGAGCAAACCGGCCACAACCTTGCACCATCAAGCTTCTGGCATGTCGCAGCCTACCACTGCTAAAGAAGTCGCAGTCACGTGAAACAGAGTTGCTGAAAGCTTGCTGCTGCGTGGGACGTGAAGAAGGAGAAAAGATAGAGCATAAAGGCAGCCCAAGAAAGAAAGAAAAATAAACAAAGAAAGCAGTACGGTGAGAGAAGGCATAAAGGAGAGAAAGGAAAGCTTGAAGAATAAAGGGATTTTTATTAAAAGAAAAGACGGTGCAGTGGTGAAGGTTTTCAAAAGCCCACGGATTGCTGCTGCACTTGTTGTTTACACAGCATCGAACATCACCAACCACCAGCCCGCCTGTCTTGCAGTGCTACTGCAAGGTTCTCTGTTCTTTCGTAGCTGCTGCTCTCGTCGTTGCTTCCTACCCGAGATTGTTCATTGCAGTAGCATTTTGCTTAGAAAAGATAAAGCCACGTGAAAGTGAAAGATGATGAAGATTGGACTTTAATTCCGTTTGGATGAAAGCAGAAGTTCACGTTGCAGAGAAAGGGAAACGTAAAGCTTCTAAAGTGGAGGTAAAAAATACACCAACACTTCCTTTAAGATATTTAAGAATTTATTTTTTTAATTAGCTTATTTAGGTTTAGGAAAATTGTCTAATTCATTTAATCTGTTCATTTTAACATACTTTCGGTTGATAATTTTATTTTTAGAATTAGATTCATTAAATTAAAGCAGGTCTTAAGATTATGTATGACAATCATAACACGCTTTGTAAGTTAAAATTATAATGTAAATTATTTGAAAGAAAATTAAGAATAAATAAAAATACAAATATTTCCGATGATGGGATTTCTTGAAATCGCAAGTAGCGATTCTTTGATAATCCTTAGGATCGGGATAAAATCTTTAATGTCACCAGCGTATTGGGACATTTAAGTGATTTCATTTCGATATAAAGAAAATATTAATAAGATTTCTTAGTATAAAAAAAAGATGGTAATAAAAATAATAATATAAAAAATAGGTAAATATGAGAAAATAGTAAGTGAATAGAAATAAAAAAAGAGGCTTTTAAATAGGTAAAAATTTAGGAATTAAAATAAAAAAATAAATACAGATCTTAAATATAAAAGGATCTCCTATGATAGGATTTCTTAGAAATCACAAGTAGTGATTCTTTGATAATCCTTAGGGTCGAAATGAAATATTTGAATATTACCAGCGTATTGGGGTATTCAAGTAATTTTAGTTCGATGAAATAAATTAATATTAACAAACAAATAATAACTAAATAAAATTTTTAAACAAATAAATAAACAAGATTGTAATTTTGTTTGGAAATAAAGAGTAATAATAATTAAAAGTAAATAAGATATAAATAATGTTCCGATGATGAGATGTTACGAAATTCACAAGTAGTGATTCCTAACTGATCTCTAGGTGAGAGAAATATGCTAAATGTTACCAGCGTATTGGAATATTTAGTATGATTTTTCAATAAAAATAAGATTTTATAAATATAAATAAATTACAAAATAATATAAGTATAAATGAATAATGGATTTCTCATGTGCATCATCTGTATTTTGATTGCATCATTTGCATCCATGAAATTTCAAAATAAGTGTGAATCTCCCGAGGATGAGATTCTATAGAAATCGCAAGTAGCGATTCTTAAGAAATCTCTAGGTGAGGAAATTATCCGAAATGCTACCAAAAGTATTGGGGTACTTCGGAATAATTTTCAATACAAAAGATTCTCATTTATTTCAAATAAAAAATAAATTTAACATAAATAAAATTGAATATTTCAAATAATAAGCAAATAAAAAATTGATTTCAAAATAAATGAATTTCTTTTTAAATGTTTAATTAAGACCATTTTATTAAGAACAAAAGATAAGACATGATTAAGTGGTACTGTTTTTTTAACGGGCGTTGTGGGGGTGCTAATCCTTCCCCACGCGTAACCGAACTCCCGAACCCAAACTTTGTTTTCGCAGACCAAAAATTATTTTTTTGATAAAACTTAATTAATTTTAAGATTTTATTAAAAAGATAAATAATGTTAGGTGACCAATCACACCTAGTCAAAAAGGATTGGTGGCGACTCCTCTTTGTGTTTTTTTTCAAAATCGTCTAGCGATCGAGTCCCCGGACAAAAATCGTTACGACACTAGTATCTTAATGGTTATATAGAAATATGATATTTAAATATTCAGAGATACTAAGAGGACTCATACTGATAGTGGTGGTCCTAGTATTGAATGATAAAATGTATAAGTGATTTTTATAGTCGATAATTACTATGAAATGATACTGAATATCGAGGAACCACAATGAATATCGAAATTACCTATTAGGTATGATTTGATTGAAATCAAAAGGATGGAATTGAGGAGTTGGATTATAGTTAACACAATAATTAAATGATATATTTTATGAAAATGATAATTCATTATTTGAAACTCATGATTGAATCTACATTGCATTTAAGCATGCCTTCTTACAACTTGAAACATTATAATAATGTTTATATGAATACTGTAAAGTATTGATTTGTTTTGAAATGAAAGTATACGGTAGATATATATATTTTGATATATGAAGCCTCATACAGAATTTTACCATATGCTTTACATGATATTGAAAAGAAAGCTAAAGATTTAAATGTTTTATGAGACTGTAGGCACCTTAAAAGAATTAAATTCAATAAAGCATAGTGGAAACCGCCTAATTGGAGCTTTGCTCATTAGGCAAAGATGCTTGTCCAACAATAGTCGTGGACAGGTCTCAATAACGCCTGATCAGTGGGGCTGAGAGAGATGAGGTCTATGGCCATAGATAGCGCCCTAGTTGGTTTCTAGGGGACGATGACATGATTTTCACTGCTAGCTACAGTGATTTAAGTCTTTATTGATAGAGCGATAGGGATCTAGCCTAGTCTCTAACCGATATGAACTCTAGATTTGACATGATTTATACAGTACATGAGACATGTTTGAAATGAAATATATTTTGAAACAGTACATGTTTTAAACATGTTTTAAAAGTACATGTGATATGATTTCGACACTTATATGATTTATATATGATTTTGTGTCGA
This sequence comes from Heritiera fomes, assembly GCA_032173925.1. Taxonomy (NCBI): domain Eukaryota; kingdom Viridiplantae; phylum Streptophyta; class Magnoliopsida; order Malvales; family Malvaceae; genus Heritiera; species Heritiera fomes. Next base: position 15,058,651 of record JAPDPM010000015.1, read on the forward strand.
ACTTGAAATGATATGCAATCTAGAGTATAGATTGATTTGATATGAACTCTAAACCTGATATGACTTATAGTATATGAAAATTTGTTTTAAAACTGCACATGTTTTAGACATGCTCTAAAAACGAATACATGAATTGAGATTGAATATGTTCCTATCATGCCTTAAAGGTAAATTTGAAATGAATTGAAAATTTATATGTGGAGCATGTTCTAAGGTATATATGATATGATTTGAAATGATAGTGGTTCATACAGTGAAATTACATAAGCTGTCTACTGAATCATGACATAATAGTATGCTTTTTACATAAGATATGTCATGACCTTACATGGTACAACAACATGAAGAGTATATGAGGAGTATCATGACTTGGTGGTAACGATATTTCGTCTATATGATGTCATGATATGATATGATATGATACATGAATATAGAATTTATACGGAGAGGATTACGACTTCGTACTACTATGATCATGATTTCTTTATATGGAAAGTGATATGAGATGATAGAATATAGGAGTACGATTATGAAACATAAAGTGACTTGATATGATATATCAATTGGACATGATGTACTCTGAGATTGAGGAAAGTATGGACTAATAGTATATGACATTCAAATTGGACACGACATATTATTGTGCGATGCACTATAGTATAAGGATGAGAAAACTGAAAAGTGAAAATGATGATTTATTTAAAAGTATAAGTGATAAATAGATGACAAGAAATGAGATAATGAGATGTTGTCGATGGAAAAGGTGAACTGTAATTGTAAACTTGTAGGTTTAAGCATTGAGGTTAAGACAATATATTGCTACTCCTGCATTTATATTAGTATCTTACTGAGCCGTGATTTTGCTTACCCCACTAAATTTCATCTCTTTTCAGATTATTGAAGTTACAATCTGCTATGAGAGCTTTTAAGTGGGCCTTCGGGGATGGTATACAGATTTGGCATTGGCCATTATCCTGCGAATTCACTTCGTTACTTTTGAGGTATACATTTTTGTAAATCTCTTATTTACATGTACAGACTTTAATTAATACACAGTACGTATGTTGTTCAGTGAGTCGGGATGTAACTAAGAGATGTGATAAAGCATTGTATAGAGGATCAGTGAAATTAGAGTAGTAACTACATTGACACTGAATACAAACCTTAAAATGAAAATGAAAAATTTAGTCCATAAATTTGTAGACTAAGAAAAGTATAAGTATTAAGTGAAAGTCGCGGCCTTTGAGTTGTGACAAGCCACCTCTTGAGTCTTACGGGAGCAAAGTGCTACTCGACTGGTCCTTACAAAAAAATGCGTGTTTTTATGTATGGACCGCGTGGCACTTTGTTCCCGCAGGACCTAAGAGGTGGGTCCCGCATCCCACTCATCTGTACTGTCCTCTCTAGGCCCACTGGCCCTCAAGGTTTTATTTCACATCCGCATGTCTCGAACCCTTGACCTCTTGCAAGTGTTTAGACATGCTAACCATTAGGCCAAGGCCTAATGGTTAGCATGTCTCAACACTTGCAAGAGGTCAAGGGTTCGAGAGATGCATACGTGAAATAAAACCTTGAGGGCCAGTGGGCCCAGAGAGGACAGTAAGGATGAGTGGGATGCGGGGGCCACCTCTTGGTCATGTGGGAAACAAAGTGCCACGCAGTCCTTATAAGGCTAAGTATGGAAGGATGCTTTGAAGCACCTCACTTGTCCTAGTTTCTAGATCTGATTATGGTGAATCTATGTAAATTTCTCAGAGAAGGAATTCATGCAAGTAGACAAAGGCTCTATCAATCCTACAACTTCAATGGCAATACTATGCAACAAAACCTTCTTTAATTTAAACTAATCATTGATAGAAAACTCTAAAATCACATTAGAATGAAATCCAATATATCCATCCATGTAGACGATGTAACTATGCTGCAAGTACATTTTCTTTACAATTAAACCTTTCATTTATTTGAAAGTATTAGATAAAACCATTTAGTTCAATTCTTTTCAATAAAGTATTCAATGAGATGCCAACATTCGTGTAGAATTATGCACAATAGGGTTGCAGGGAGGGACAATACAATAAGACATATGGTTATAGTCAAGGGTCCACAAAGTGCATTAATCAGGTGACAACTGTAAGTGCTGATGACATAATTAGTGTCAAACAGCAAACAATACAATATAATACAATCACATGATTACCCCATGGCAACTACAGGAGTGAAAAATCTCAAAAAAAATTATTTATCATTCGATAGCATTTGCAAAAGTAATTTTAATAAACAATATCTTCATTCAATCCATAAGCATTAAACATATGCATACTACGATAAGCAAAGTTCAAAATATTTTATTTACATATAATCATGTGTCTAAAACATGCAAGTAATTTGAAACACGTAAAAACAAGTAAAAATCCATTTGGAAACTGAGTTACAAAGTCATGCAGTTTTGATGCCTAAACACATTTTACTTATTTCTTCCAATTCCTTCTACTTTGGTGACTACACTTGCTTGTTGCTAAGGGTGGAAACAATTTAGGTTCGTTTTACGAAATTTTGACAACATAACGGTACTAACTAGCCTAGTCCTTCAGCATTAAAAACCCAATTTATATATCTCACAACCAACCAATATTCCCAATACAATATAGTATCTCCTATGCTATTTTATATACATTCCTTACCACTAATATCGTAGTATCAATTAGTAGCTCGCAACACTCAAAATGGAGAGGTAAGCATATATTTGCCTATCGCTCCTTAACCCTCTTTACTTAAAAGCTGCAAAACAAGATCAAAATATGATTAAAACTCCACACTTCTTTCATAAAAAATATTATTCACTTCATAACCTTCCACAATTCTTAATACAACAGCAATTTCGGACTGACTTCTACGAGGTGCCAGAACTACAACTAGCGCCAAATCACTTCCTTTTTCGAATCTAACTTCACCAACAGTCTTATATTCATTACAATATTCTAAGATCATCAAAGTACCAATTGAAGCATGGTAACCCCATTATCTAAGCTTAGCCAGTCGAAAACATAACCCTTGCTTAGTTTAAGTTTTCTTCAATTTTAAGGTTACCATTATGTACCTTATCATTTCCATACTATTTCTGCATTCATTATACATAAAGCCATATGATGTAACCCGCAAAACCCTTAAGGCTGAAACCCTTAAGAAGTCCTATGATCATTTTTATTCCAATTGAAGCTATACACATGCTTAAACATCAAGAACACATCACAATGTATCATTTAAAATTAAAGAAATATCAGCTTTCTCACTCTTACCTTATGGCCGAAATTGATGGGGAGTGGTTCACTATGAATTTGGCCACTTTGACACTTAATTTTCTTGCCAAGTTGCAGAGCTCAAAGAGATGGACAAATTTGGTGAAAACGGTTTTTGGTTTGGAGGTCGTTTATTAGGGTTTTTGTAAGCTTTCTCTCTTAAGTGAGCTTGACCATGTTGGAAGATGGGAGAAGATGAGAGAGATGGAAAAGTGAGGAAGATGATGAAAAAAATTATTTAAAATAATCTTTAATGCCAAATGACCAAAATACCTTTACTACATAATAAAATTTCAACTATGTCTGTATCTTCCTAATTTATGTTTAAATGCTCAGCTAGGCTTCCAAATATGTTATTCACTCATAAATATATGTATTCTACACATTCTAACCATTGGTTAAGCTTTCATAGGGGTTTGCCTGTAAAGAGGATGAAATTACCAAAATACCCCTAACAGTGCAATCACGTATTTTTTGGTTTTCGTGTGCGATTCAATCATCAAGTTGACATGGCATGGGACTCCTTCACATGTAGATTTATCTATGACTATCAGTTGGTTAAATACCAAATTAGTTTGACTGTTATTCACAAAAGTTTTTCTGACCTATGAACTTAATCGTCATTTTTGAATTTGTTACACGCTTTTTGAAACATGCACAAACAGAGAAATTTTGAGATGTAAATTCTCACCATCTCAATGTCTAGCTCCAAATATCACTACTATGAAGTTTCACTCCCATCGGAACAAAAGAGGTCTCTGTAGGGCCTACCGCCTAGTTCTCCTTTATACCTACAAAATAGAGGGTATTTAATCGCAATGAGATTTCTTATTCTTATAACTTCATTAGAATATATTTAGCTGTAATAGAAAGTGGGAATCTCACATCATCCCTACCTTAAGAAATTTGATCCTTTAAATTTGAATTGAGATGGTGATTGAACAGTTCAGGGTATTTTTCTTTCATCAAGTTCTCTAGTTCCCATGTAGCTTCCTCGGCAGAGTGGTACCACCAGAGAACTTTAACCAATGGAATAGTTTTGGACCATAACACTTTCTCCTTTCTATCCAAAATCCAAATCAGCTTCTCGACATAACTCATGTCTTCCTTGATTTCCTAAGGCTGATACTAAATCACATGAGATGGATCCAAAATGTACTTTTATAGCATAGATACATGAAAGACGTTGTGGATATCGGCTAGCTTTAGAGGTAATACTAACCTATATGCTACATTGCCCACTCGATCTAAGATCTCGAAAGGCCCGATGAAATGAAGACTCAATTTCCCTTTTTTAACCAAATCTCAAGATGCCTTTTGATGGTGAAACTTTTAAGAATACGGAATCCCCAACTAAGAACTCCAACTGTCATCGCTAAATATCAGCATAACTTTTTTGATAGCTCTAAGCTGTCTTAAGCCTGTCACAAATTAACTTAACATCCTTAGAAACCTGTACTACAAGATCAAGAGCCAATAACTTATGGTTACCCACTTCCTCCCAACAAATCAGAGAATGACACTTTTTACCATAGAGAGCTTCATACCGTGCCATCTTAATACGAGCATGATAATTGTTATAATAAACAAACTCGGTTAGTGGCAGATGATCGTCCCAAGAGCTTTTAAAGTCTAAGCAGAAGCTCTCAATATATCCTCGAGCGTCTGAATGGTACGCTTAGATTGACCATCAGTCTAAGGAAGAAAGGCTATATTAAAGTTCAACCGAGATCCCATAGCCTCTTGAAAATGCTCCCAAAAGCGAAAGGTAAACCTGGAATCTTTATCAGAGGTGATGCTCACTGGAACACCGTGAACTCAAACAGTTTCCTTGACATATAAATCTACCAAAGTATTAAGAGAATCAATAGATTTCATAGCAAGGAAGTGACTGAATTTAGTTAGCCGATCAACAATCACCCAAATAGCATCATGATTTCTCTTGGTTTGGGCAAACCCATCACAAAATCCATCGTAATATGCTCCCATTTCCATATAGGTATAGGTAGAGGCTGTAGTAAACTTGTTAGTTTTTTATGCTCTACCTTAGCCTACTAAGAGGAAAGACATTTTGCAACAAACTTAGCAATGTCTCTCTTCATTCTAGACCACTAGTACACTTTACATAGATTATGATACATCTTTGTACTACCTAGATGTAAAGTGTACTTCAATGTGTGTGCTTCTGTTAAAATCAAAACTTTCAGCTCCCTGTCCTCTGGAACACAAATACGACCCTTAAACATCAGTATACCATCACTGCCAATCCTAAAGTTAAACTGAACATTCGACTGAATCTGACTAGCAGTCTCCATATAATAGGCATCCTCCTTTTGATCAACCCTAATTTGATTAATCTAATCTGGCTCTATTTGAAGACTTGCCATCATACCATATATTTCAAAAGGAGTGAAATTTGAATCGAGGCTCACAAACTGTTCTAGCAACTCATGCTCCCGAACCATTACATAGAACATAATACCTAAATGCTTTCTACTCAGAGCATCTACCACAACATTTGCTTTCCCTGGGTGGTACAAGATTTCATAATCATAATTCTTTAAAAGCTTGAGCCATCTACATTGTCTCATATTTAATTATCTCTGTGAAAACATATACTTCAAGCTCTTATGGCCTGTGAATATTAGGAATTTCTCTCCATAAAAATAATGCCACTAAATCTTCAAAACAAATACCACGGTGGCTAATTCCAGATCATGAGTTAGGTAATTCTTCTTAATGAGAACCCTAAGCGACTGCCTTACCATACTAAATCAGTTTACAACCCAAACCTTGTGCAGAGGTATCACTGTACACTGAGAATTTCGCTGAACCACTGGGAATAGTAAAGATCGGTGCTGATGTCAACCTATGCTTTAGGTCTTGAAAGCTACGCTCATAAGCATCATTCCATTCAAACTTCATGTCTTTGTGCTTCAAGTGCATTAAAAGAGCAGCCAATCTAGAGAAGCCCTTGACAAACAGTCTGTAATATTCGGCTAGACCCAAGAAACTCTGAATCTCAATCATTGTCTTCGGCCTTGCTCATTGAACTATGGCCTCTATTTTAGACGAATCAACAGACACCTCATCTTTACTAACTATGTGACCCAATAAAGCAACTAGATCTAGCTAAAAATCACACTTGCTTAGCTTGGTGTAAAGTTTCCAATCTTTGAGGGTCTGAAGAATTATCCAAAGACGCTACTCATACTTTTCATGTGACTGGGAAAACATAAGAATGTCATGTATGAAAACGATAACAAACTTGTCTACATAAGGCTTAAAAACCCCCGTTCATCAGATTCATAAAAACTGTGAGGGCATTTGTAAGATCGAACGACATTATCAAGAATTTATAGTGGCCGTATGGGATTTTGAAAGTAGTTTTAGGGACATCTTCACTACTAATCTTCAACTGATGATATCTAGATCTAAAATCTCTTTTAGAAAAGACTTGGGCAGCCCGAAGTTGTTCGAACAAGTCATCAATTTTGGGAAGAGGATATTTATTCTTGATAGAAGCCCTGTTCAATAACTGGTAACCAATACAAAGTCACAGGCTACCATCTTGTTTATGGACAAACAAAACTGGTACACCCCACAAAGACACACTAGGTTGAATGAACCCGTTGTCCAATAGCTCCTAAAATTGTTTCTTGAGCTCCTCAAGCTTTACTAGGTCCATTTGATAATGAAGCTTAGAGATAGGTTCAGTGTCAGGCATCAGATTGATAGTGAATTCCAGCTCTCTATCAGGAGGAAGCCCTGATAATTCTATGGACATACGTCGAGAAAGTCCTTGACTATTGAAATCTCATGTAAAGTCAGATGTTTCTGTGATAACCGTAAATTTTTCATTTATTGGAAATAAGGAATATTGGAAATTGGTGAAATAAATGAATAGAATTGAGAAAGGAACGGATGGTGGTAATTTGAAAAATAAGGAAAGGAGAAAATTAATTTGGATAAATGGAAATCCAAATTAAATAAGAAAATGAGAAATGAAAATAAAATATGTTTATATAATTACAAATTATATAAATGTAATTTGACATAAATACATATGTATTTAAATACCGTATGGTATACTGTATATATTAATATACCGTGGTATATATATATATATAAGTATATATACTATTTGATAAATTTAAATAATACATATGTATTCAAGTATGACATTTTATGTATATGTAAGTATATACATATTTGAGAAAATGTAAATATTAAATTTCATTAAAGTTTGAGTATATATATATTGTTAATACAATATATATATATATGGAATTATTACATTTATATAAATGTTTATATAAATATTATTTAATTTTAAAATATATAAATATACATATATATATATATACAAGACATATTTTGTAATATACAATATATATTATAGATAATATATATGGTACTATACATTATATATGAAATAATATTATATGTGTAATATATAGTATATATATTATATGTATATAGTATAAAGTATATAGTATGATGTATACTAAAAATAGAAAGAAATAAAACAAAAATGGAAAGGAGAAATTGGGGAAGCAAACCTGATTCCCCCCCTTAAGTGAGGCTGACGGTGGCGGAGATGCCACCACCGGTGAGGGAAAAGAGAGAGGAAGGGAGAGACGATGTCGCCGACGAAGAAAGGAAGGGAAGAGGACGACCGACAAAGGAGATCGGAAAGGAAACAGGAGGAAATTTCGGTGAAACCGAAAGAGAAAGAGGAAAACCAGATCTGGCGTTGCCGGCCAAACCTGCACCGCCACCACTACCGAAGCACCGCCGGAAGAAGAGGAAAGGGATGGAGGCCACCGGAGAGGCTAGGAGCGGCGGAGGAAGGCCAACGGAGGAGGAGAAGTGACCGAGGCAAAACCGAGTAGATCCGTCGCCGTGCCACCGATCCAGGCCAAGCTAAGGCCAACGGCAGCTTCGCCTCGACGCCGGCCAGCTCCTGAGCCCCCGAACCGTCGGAGAACCGGCCACCGGAGGAGAACCGGCGGTGAGGAGGGTGGAGCCAGTCTGACTGGTCTGAACTGGCTAGGAAAGAAAAGGAAAAGAAAAAGAAAAAAAGAAAAGGAAAAAAGAAAAGAAAAAAGAAAAGAAAAGAAAAAGAAAGAAAAAGAGGAAAAAGGAATTCCGGAAATTTGAAAAATTCCCGAGAATTCGGAAATTACGGGAAATCCCGAGAATTACGGGAATCGGTAAGAAATCCTGAAAAGTATTAAATTATTTAAATAATTTATTTATTTAAATAATTATGGAAAAATTCTAAATTTTAGAATTTAATTTCCAAAAAATTTTCTCGATAACCGAGTCGATGGAATCGGGCGAGGTGAACACGGGCGCGACCTTCGAGAGACAATCGCCGACCCGAAACAGGTAAGGGAGACATGTGTCGCCTGTAAGGATATTCGGTCACATGTTTTAAATTATGCATTTAATTTATAAATGCAATTTATAATGATTAGTTTTGAGAATTGTGGTGATTTATCGGTTTCAAATTGTGGTGAAATACCAACTGAAAAATATAAACTGTATTTTTTGTGCAGGAGGCTAGCCAAATCGGCAGCCGTTATACTGCCAAAAAATTATCGAAAAATTACTGAAATTTACCGAAAATCACTGAAAACCAAAATAAAAGATTTGATTTCACGTGAATCGATTTTCGGGTATGAAAATTGAGAAATTAAGTAAATTTCATAAAACATGAATATAGTGATATTTAATTTTAAAATATTCATGTTGTGAGATCCTCAATTTCCATGTATTCCTCCATGTATGTAAAGTATTCTAAGTTAATATGATTAAATGAATGTGAAGTTGATGTGTAATTGATGTATGAATAATGTATGAATGATGTATGCATGATGAATGCAATATAGAAGAAATAATAGAGTTGAAGGTCAATAAGTCAAATGAAGTATGTTGATATCAGGAAATATTAAGAGTATGAGACAAGAAATTAAATCAGATTTTGATTTGAGGTTAAATGGATGAGTCGTAAGGAAATTAATGGGTCAAATGAGTCAAGGGGATGCTAATGGCTGAGATAGAGAATGGATGAGCATGCATTTAATGCATGAAGCATGACTCATCACCCTCATCATCAACGTCAGCCACTCTTCTCCCAGCTCTCCCTCTCGTTCATCTCCATTCTTCCAAGTTTTCCATTCCAAGTTCCTTGCTAAACCACCTTATTCCCTCATCAATTCACTAAGTTCATTAGATGAAAATCGATCCTTGTCACTAGACTAAGTGAAATCCAAAGTTTGGTGAATTGATTTCAAGTATCGGAGGAGATCTTAACAATTGAAGTTTTGGTCTCTAGTGAAGGTAAGAGAAGAGGATGATTTAGCTAACTTTGTTGATGATTTGGAGTTGTTTTAAGTTAGTATAACATGTGTATGTGGTTTAATTTAAGGTTTGATATGATGTGGTGATTTCAGATTTGAAGAAGTGAAAGCTAGGGTTACGCGCCAAGTGATTTCGGGTTCTCGAAGGAATCGAGGTAAGGAAATTATGTAACGGACGTAAGGCGGCTATGTCCGCATGTTTTATGATATGTGCATATGATTTGGAAAGAAATACCAGCTATTTCTATGCAGGAAAAGTGCATTTTCGGACTTGTCTCCTAGTACCAATTAGGCTAGGGGCAGCCGACTGCCTTAGAGGGAAGTCGACTGCCTAGAGACAACCAAAACGTCGTTTTCGAAAACCGATGCAAACCAGTCGACTGCCATGTAAGCCAGTCGACTGCTATTTACCCAGAAGTATTCTGTTTCAAACCAGTCGACTGCTATATGGGACAGTCGACTGCTATTTGTCAAATTGCATTCTGTTTGAAAACCAGTCGACTGCTATATGACCAGTCGACTGCTATTTGCTAAGAAGCATTCTGTTTAAAAACCAGTCGACTGCTATATGGACCAGTCGACTGCCCCCATGTATTTTTCGAAAAGAAAATAATTTCGAGAAATAAAGTTGTGAAGCAGCAGTCGACTGCCCTATAAGACCAGTCGACTGCCATGTATGAAAAGATGTTTTCAAAAGCTTATTTGCTTTAAAACACAAAGGTGTTTTCTGAAAAGTATGTTATAAATGTTTTGAGACTATGGACTGCGTAATGATTATGCATTTCTGATGGCTGAGCGACTCTGATCAAGTCCTCAGTAATATGTATGTTGAGCGAGGAGCCCTAGTCCGGCCCTCAATCCCACAGGTGACACCTGACTAGTGTTCACTGTGGATTATGTAAGGCAGGAGAGAATCCCTGACCTATGCAGAGTGCACTACTGTACCAATGCATAATTATAGTCATATGAATGGGAATGAACGACTCATATGACGTTTCAATCGCTTAAAATATTGTACATAGTCTCCATCCTATTTCAAAGGATATATGTTGTATGTTTAAAGTATGATGTTTTAAAGTATGATATGAAGTATGATGTATGTTTTCAAGTATGAAGTATGTTTTGAAGTATGCTATGAAGTATGAAGTTTTCAAGAAAGAAGTATGATGCATGTTTTATATGTATGCTATATTTAAATAAAGTATACAAAGTATGTTTTCCATGTCATTTTAAATGAATATGCATGGTTACAAACAATGCATGAAAGAAGTTTATGAAGCATGCTTTATAATGCTTTACATGACATTATAGAGCCAAGTAGGAAAAATGCATATAGAGACATAGCACGCTCTTTTATGTAGTTTTCTTACTAAGCGTAAACTCACCCTTTTACGACTATTTTTCAGATTTCCTGAAGTAAGCCTCGCTCCAGTTAGAAGAGCCTGATTTTGAAAGGTTGCAGTGTACCTTCTTGATACGCTTCCCGGTTAGCATAGAAGGTATACTTACATGTTTATGTATAACAAATGTAATTCAATTACAGTACAGTACAAGTAGCTAATATGTACTTAGGAATTCTGGGGATGTAAGATAAAGATGATGTATGAGATCCTGTGGAAATGAAATGGTATTTATATATACCATTTGATGTTTATTGAAAAGAAATAATTTGTGTGAGCTATTAGATAATTAGCTTAAGAGTAAAGAAAGAATGACACTGGATAAACTAAATCAAAATAAGATCAGATAAGATAATAAGAAAAAGTTAGGTGATAAGATGGAGTGACGGGGACGTCACACATGTTTTTGAGAATGGTGAAAAGGAAATCACCGAAAATTCACCCGGTAGGTGATATTTCACGTGAAACGAGATGAAAATGAAAAAGAGACTAAAGTGAATATTTTTATAAATATTCTTAAATATTCACTTGATTTTACATAAAACCTTTATGGTTTTAATTATGAAAATAATTAATTATGAAATTTCCATAAAGGTTAAGAAATGAAGAAAAACTATGATTTCGAGACCTCTAGTCTCTACACGTGTTTTTAGAAGTAAATATGGTGATGAGAATGTAAAGTTAGAAAATAAATATTTTATTTTCATAAATTATAAAAAAAAATAATTTATTTGAATTCCAATAATTATAAAACCATGTTTTCGATTGAAAGCACGGAAAAGCGTGCATATGTGTTTTACGGTGAAAAAAGGACAGTTTTACCCTTCTATATTTTCAGTAATGATTTATAAACTATTTTCACCGTATGGGAAATATGATTTATACCTTTATGAAATATTTTGAGAAATGTTATTTTAATTTAATTATTTCATAAAGGTGATGATTTATTACATGTGAGCCTTATGGATACTTGTGAAATATTTTAATTTACTGTGTTTAAAATCCATAAAGGCTATGGTACGGTTACACTGTTTTGAGACTTAGGCCCCAAGCTTCATGCATCACATATACTGTTACTGTCACGTGGCTGATTGACCAGCTAGTCATCAGCGTCCCAGATTGTCGCCTAGCAAGCGTACACCGAGGACATATTATAGATCATGGCCATAGATCTCATTACTGTTACTGTGTCCCTTAGTGGACGATGATAGCATGATTTACTTGTAGAGTGTTGCCTAGTCTCACTTACTGCTTACTATTTACTGATTTCTGAAAGGATTTACGGAATCCTATTTACTGTACTGTACTATTTACTGTACTAAATTACTGTATTAATTACTGTTTACTGATGAAAAACCGTACCAAAACACCGTTTACTGAAATGTACTGTTTACTGAAATGGTAGCTATTGATTACTGTTTTACTGGACTGAAAGCTACCAAATTACTGTTTACTGAATTGTACTGAACATTGAATGGTAGCCACTGATTACTGTTTCACTGAATTGAAAGCTACCATTTACTGTTTGTTGAAGTGAAAGCTACCGTATACTATTTATTGAATTGGTAGCTACTGTTTACTGTTACTGACTGAACCGTATCGAGATACTGTTTTACTGAATACTGAATATACTGTTTTACTGAACTGTACGATACGGTTATTGATTTGAAAAGAGAAATAAATGTTTATTCTAAAAGAATAACACAAGAATTACTTCTAAGAAAGAAATAATCGAAGAAATAATTATCCAATGATTGAATATTTAGAAATCACTGTACTGTCACGTGTTTTACTGTACTGAAGAGAAGAAAATTAAACCACTATTTTACTACTGAACTGCCACGTGTTTTAAAGTATACGGAAGTGAAAAAGAAATAAGTGGTTTACTTCGTGGAAAAACGAAAATCATATCGTTTTGAGAACAACGGAATTAGTATTCCCTACAGTTGTTTCTAGGTTCCGGAACAAGTCAGGTATTTCAAAATACCTACCTTACTCTATCTAGATCCCTAGCCGACTGTAGTATCCTTCCTACATGTGTGCCTAGAGCCAGCTAGGAAGATTTTAAAGAAAATGAAAAATTATTTTCAGCATATAGATAGCTGAATATCAAGTGTGACATATAACTCTCTTACTGAGCCGTGGTTTGCTCACTCCCCAATTTTAACATTTTAGGTTTGGATGATGGTGAGATCCAATAATTGTGGATCACAGCTGTACACAAAGGATAATGTGACAGACCATCTGAGACATATAAGGTACGATCATTTATTTTCTGTATTTAGACATGTATACAGTACTACATTTTTATAAATAAGATAGGGGATGTGTATTATCTTAACAATGTTATATTAAAATTGTTTAACATTAAGTGCAAGTGAAGTATCGCAGACAGCCCAACCGGATAAATGGTGTAAAATTAAGGTGAAAAATGTGGTAACGGATCGTTATAGTTTCTTTTCTATGTCCTTAACATTGACAATGAACCCCTTAACCATCAAACATAATCTATAAGATTTCGTTCTAAACAATTAAAGCAATCATTAACATTCTTTCATTACATAGTGGCAAACTTTACAATATAGCTAATGGGAGAAAAGAAGGTTATAGATTTAGCATAACAATCTAAGCTAACTCGATTTTCAACTAACCAATCTATTCTTAAAATCACATCAAGTCTATACATATTCAATAGAATTAGATCAGCTACTGACTCCCTTTTTCCTACCAATAGTGTACAGTTATGATATATTATATCTATTATTTGTGACCCTTTAAAAGGTGTATCTATTTGTAGAAGATGACTTAATGATTCAAGCTTAACAAGTAGTTTAGTTGCAAAATAGGGGATATAAAAGAATGGGTAGAACCCGGATCAAACAATGCAATAGCAGCAATATCTAAAACATATATCTTACCCTTGATCATATTAGAAGAAGCATCGGTGGTGTCCTTATCGATCGCATAAACTCATCCCTAAAACACGGCTTGCTTTCCTTTCTTACCTTTCATAGATCATCTCGGAGGCAATGTGATCTTCTTAAGCTCCTTTACCTTAAGCTTGTTATTTAGACAATCTTTAACTTGGTGCCCATTTTCACCACATCCAAAACAGGCACTAGCCATCTAATGACAAAGTCTATTACCATGAACCCGTCCACAGTGTGCACATTTAGTCGACATGCCTCTCTAAGAACCAGAAGGACAATCAATTGTATTGGATTTAGAGGCCTTATCATTAGAAATTTTAATCCCAAAAGCCTTAACAGGTCCTTCAACCTTAGTCTTCTCTACTAAAGGCTTATTTGATGAGGTCTTTTAATCTATTCCGTTCTTCACCCTCTCTTTGCCCTTGCCTTTAGCCTGGGCACCAATGGAGCTCATAATCCTATTCACATAATTGCATCCGACGGATGGCCTTGTCATAGGTAACAATATCAAAGGGTGCCAGCTTAGCTCTGATAGTTGGTCTTATTCTCTCCACAAACCTATGGACCTTGTGCTCTTCGCTGTGCACTGTCTTAAGCTAAACTTGCTCAGGGTAGTAAACTTCAATTCATACTCATCTACAGACATACCGCCTTATGTCAACCCCAAAAATTTTGCCTGAGGCTTCTTCTAGGTTGTGTGCTGCAGGTATTGCTTGTTGAAGGCTTCCAAAACGATATCCCAAGTTACTGCTAGATGTCTAGCCCTCAGCACTATTTGGGTGGATTTCAGCTTATACTCAACCTCATCTATCAGTAAAAAGGTAGCCAGGCCCACTTTTTTTTGTCTCTGTGTAATGCATATAAGCAAATAACTTCTCAACTTCTTTAACCTAATTTTCTGCCACTATCAGGTCTTTCTACCCTTTGAACTTTGGTGGATCTAATTTCTTAAATTGTCTCAATAAGTTCACATTGCAGGCTGCCACTAGACTGTGCCTAACCGATGTTGGTTGGCTATACTAGCTGCTGAGGTGGTTATTCTGGTTGTGTAGAGGCACTGGAGGAGCATTATCTTGTGGTGGAAGGGGTGGAGCCATAAGCGATGTTGTTGGTTGATCTTTATTATAGTTGGCTAAGAACTTAACAAACACCCATTCTAGCTTTGATATAAGTGTATTGGAGCTCTCGAGTTGAGGAGGAGGGACAAGTCCTGGAGCTAGTTTTGGTGTCTCTGTCCTTGTCTCCTACCAGTACCCCTTCATCTATTACTCATTTTGTCAAACCAGATACAAGAAAACATTTTGAGTCATTCTAAACAATTACATATTCAAATGAGTACAGTACTCAAAGGATGTAAACTATTCCTAATGTACTGACAATGACAAATATCAGATTAACCATTGTCTGATACCAATTTCTGTAACGTACCTTTTACTTAAAATACAAACTAACTTTGTCCTTTTTCAATTCATTGTGGTTAGGCTGCTTGTGGTGTCATCCATTACATCTCCCATCAATTATATTGATTACTTTAAAAATTACTTCAATATCATTATGCGATATTAACATAAATCTGGAATTAATTACAACTAGTTTAAATGTCATAGTCTATCATCCTAGAGTTTCAATAATTTACATTTCGAGGTACATATAATTGTACAACCCAATATTGTACAATATGTCTGAATATAAAAAAAGTACAATATACCTTCAGGGATAAATGAATTTGCCTACAAGGATACTATCAAATGGTAGAGGTAACCCTAAAAAATCATGCAATCTCTACAGTAAATAATCAGGGAGGAAAAGTTTAGCTCAATAAGTAACATATATAAAAGAGTAGATACCATGTAACTAATATGCATGTATCCTATTTAGGCTCTACAATGATTTATACAATCAATACAATAGCTAGCTATTTGGAAGGGAATGATTTCCATAACCAATTAGGAACACTAGGCTGAGTATGGAAGGATGCTTTGAAGCACTTTACTTGTGTCAATTCCTAGATCTGATTATAGTGAATCTATGTAAATTTCTACGAGAAGGAATTCATGCAAGTAAACAAACGCTCTATCAATCTTACAACTTCAATGGTAATGCTATGCAACAACCATTGCTAGAAAACACTAAAATCACATTAAAATCAAATCCAATACATCCATTCATGTAGACGGTGTAACTATGCTGCAAGTACATTTTCTTTACATGTAAATATTTCATTCATTTGAAAGTAACAGATAAAACCATTTAGTTCAATTCTTTTCAATCAACTATTCAATGAGATGCTAACATCCTGTAGAATCATGCATATAGGGTTCCTGAAGAGATAATACAATAAGACATATGGCCATAGTCAAGGGTCCACAAAGTGCACTAATCAGGTGACAACTGTGGGTGTTGATGATGTGATCAATGTCAAATAGCAAACAATACAATACAATACAATACAATCACATGATTACCCGAAGGCAACTACAGGAGTGAACAACCCCAAAACAAATCATTTAGCATTCAAATGCATTTGTAGAAGTATTTCAATAAACAATACTTTAGTCAGTTCATAAGCATTAAACATAAGCAATGTTTCCATTTCAAGTAAAAAAATCAGCAAACATTCTTACTACGATAACCAAAGTTCAAAATATTTTATTTACGTACAATCATGTATCTAAAACATGCAGGTAATTTGAAACATGTAAAAACAAGTAGAAATCCATTCAGAAACTGAGTTACAAAGTCATGCAGTTTTAATGCCTAAACACATTTGGCTTATTTCTTCCTATTCCTTCTTCTTTGGAGACTACCCTAGCTTGCTACTAATGGTGGAAACAATTTAGGTTCGTTTTACGAAATTTTGGCAGCATAACGGTACTAACTAGCCTAGCCCTCCTGCACTAAAAACACAATTTATATATCTCATAACCAACCAATATTCCTAATGCAATATATCATCTCATATGCTATTTTATATACGTTCCTTACCACTAATATCGTAGTATCAATTATCAGCTCATGACATTCAAAAGGAATAGGTAAGCAAATATTTGCCTATTGTTCCTTAACCTTTCGTTAAAACTGCAAAACAAGATTAAAATATGATTAAAACTCCATAGTTCTTTTATAAAGAATATTATACACTTCATAACCTTCCATAATTCCTAATACAAGAACAATTTTTGTCTGATTTATGTCCGTACCAAAACTACAACTAACGTCAAATCACTTCCTTTTTCAAATTTGAATCACCAACAGTCTTATATTCATTAGTATAGTATTCTAAGATCATCTAAGTAGCAATTGAAGCATGCTAACCCCATTATCTAAGCTTGGCTGAAAACATAACCCTCGCTTAGTTTAGGTTTTCTTTAATTTTAAGGTTACCACTATGTGCCTTATCATTTTCACACTGTTTCTACAATCATGATAGATGAAGACATATAGTGTAACCCATAAAACCATCATGGCCGAAAACCTTAAGAACTCCTACAATCATTTTTATTCATTTTGAAGCTATATACATGCTTAAACATGAAGAACACATCACAATCTATTATTTAAAATCAAAGATATACAAGCTTTCTCACTTTTACCTTATGGCTGAAATTGATGGGAAGTGGTTCACTATGAATTTGGCCACTTTGACACTTGATTTTGGTACTAAGTTGTAGAGCTTGGAGAGATAAACAGGTTTGATGAAGATAGTTTTCAATTGGAGGTTGTTTACTAGGGTTTTTGCAAGCTTTCTCTTTCTTAAGTGAGCTTGACTATAGTGGAAGATGGGAAGATGACAAAGTGTGGAAGATAATGAAAAAAATTTATTTAAAATGATTTTAATGCCAAATTACCAAAATACCTTTATTACATAATTAAAATTACAACTATATCCCTATCTTCCTAATTTATATTTAAATGCTCAGCTAGGCTTCCAAATATGTTATTCACTCACAAAATATATGTATTCTACACATTTTAATCATTGTTTAAACTTTCATAGGGGTTTGCCTTGTAAAAAGGGTGAAATTACTAAAATACCCTTAATAGTAAAATTACATAAGTTTTGGTTTTCACATGTGATTTAGTCATCAAGTTGGCATGACATGGGACTCCTTCACACGAATATTTATCTATGACTGTCGGTTAAAAGTGAAATTAGTTTACCGTTATTCACGAAATTTTTTTTCCTATGGATTTAATCGTCATGTTTGAATTTGTTGTATGCTTTTTGAAACATGCATAAACAGAGAAATTTTGAGATGTAGATTCTCACCATCTCAGTGTTTGACTCCAAATATTGCTGTTGTGAAGTTTCACTCCCATCGGAACAAGGAGGTCTCTATCTGCCCAATTCTCCTTTATACCTACGAAACATAAGGTATTTAATCGTAATGAGATTTCTTATTCCTATAACTTCATGAGCATATATTTAACTATAATAGAAAGTGAGAATTTCATAGTTTGATGCTTCATCATCATAAATTCATGAACCTATAATATTGGAAAAGTCAATTTACAAATGTAGGGTTTCAGACCAAGCATTTTGCCATACTTAAAGTTTGAGAAGACATCCATCATCCATCATTCTTATTTTGAACTTTCTCTTTGTCTCTATCTTATTCTCTAAAATATTTGCTCTATTCCGTCTTAATATCAAAATCATAAGGAATAAAACTATCAAGTTGTGAAACAATATTATCGAATCTCTTCCAGCAATTATATTATTTGTGATTTTTAAACATTTAGCTTCCATTTTAGTTACTAATTTTGTAAATGTCAGCATTAGTTGTAGGCTTTTAATGAAGCCCCAAAATGCAATGATATCTTTGTGAATGTTTTATTGAATGAACTCAGCTTATGATCTTGGCATAAAATGAGAAAATCTTATTTAAAAAGATGCAAAGATACCGAAAATACAGAGACATTATATAAGAAAGGAATTGTAAAATATTTTAGTTGAAGGAAAATCGAGTCAATGCTATGTTAGTTAAAGCTAACAGCTGAAAAATGCCATGCATTAGAAGACATATATGTGCATGGTATTATATTGATTTAGTTAAGGGTGAGGAAAGGGAACAAGGGCCCCAAGTTCTGTCTTTTCTAAGTCTAGCAAATTTTAGCAAAAGATGTTTGGACATTGCTAGATGTCGTTTAAACATAAAGAAGTTCTTGAGCAACATGCTTGTGTACATTTCATGTTTGAGCCAAAAGAATTTTGTGATAATTCTTATGACATTATGTCACAGCCCGTGACCCTATTTTTCATCGTATTCTATACATCTTATTTGGTTGGGCTGTCTGCGATACTTTACTTTTCTTTTACATATAAATAATTCCATATAAAATTCTAATATGAATTACATCCCCTATCTTAATTCATAAGGAAGTAGTACTGTAGGTAAGTCTAAATACAGAAAATAAATGATCATACCTTATTAAATAAATCTAGCTATCGCATCGTCCCCAAATGCGCAGCCGAAATCCTTTAAGTGTCAGATTCTCAGTCTTCAAAAACCTGAAATGTTAAAATTAAGGGGTGAGCAAACCACAGCTCAGTAAGAGAATTATATGCATACTTGATATTTAGCTTCCTATATGCTGAAAATCTTTTTCATTTTTCCTATGGGCTCTAGGCTCGCATGTAGGAAAGATACTACAGTCGACTAGGGATCCGAATGGAGTAAGGTAGGTATTTTGAAATACCTATCTCGTCCCGGAGCCTAGAAGCAACTGTAGAGAGTAATAAATTTCTTTTCGTTTGAAATTTATATCCTTTTACCTTTTCATTTCATAACATTTTCATATTCTCTTCAAAATAATGCTTTTATAAAATAAAGCATTTAAATAAAGTAACTAATATTTATATATCCTTTGAAAAGAATATTAGTTAAATTCTCATCATTCTCATTTAAATCTCATTTCATGTTTTACTGTACAACCATAATTAGTACAATACTTTAAATAGCAAAATCCGCTATTAAATCCTTTTCGTATAACATATATATCATTTAAATCTAATATTCAATTTAAAAGCTAAATAAGAATATTAGATTTATTTTCCTCCTTTTTCCTTTTTGGAAAACATATCACATATTCATGTCACATATAGTCTAATATTTAATTGAAAATCATAGTAAGAATATTAGACTTATAACCTCTTTTTCCTTTTGAAAACATATTACATATTCGTATCACATATCATATGAAATCATCTCGTAGTACTAAATTCAGTACTGAAATAAGCATTTTGTAAAATGCTGTAAATCTCTTTTATTTAACTTGTCACATATCATGTAAAACATTTACATTTCACATATCACAAATCATATAAAACATTTTCATATATGGAGACTGAGGCACGCCCAGCCCGTCCACTGGGTCGTTACTCGTATCATGCTATAGACCTCGAAGGGTATAAAATCATCATGTCAGATCTATGGCCATAGTCTATAATTGTCCTCAGCGGATCACTGATCAGGTGTCGGCCGGGACTACATATTACATATCACATATTACATGTTACATATCATATATCAGCATGATAGGATGCCAACTAGTCTCAAAACCATATTTTTCATCATCAGAAAATCTTTATGGAATTTATAAAAATATATTTTCATCATTTTAAACCATAAAGGTTATAAAACCATTTAGTGAATATTTAAGAATTATATAAAAATATTCACTTTATTTCCTTCCATTTTCCATCTCGTATTACATGTAACTTACATATCAAGAGAATTTTCGGTGATTTCATTATCACCATTCTCGAAGAGATTTTTCGATGATTTCATTATCATCATTTTCGAAAACATGAATATTTTAAAATCACTCTCATTTTATTCATGTTTTTATGAAAAATACTCATTTTCTCGATTTTCGTGATTGAAAATCATTTCTCATGAAATAAAATCATTTATTATGATTTTATGAAATTTCCTTGAAATTTTCAATAATTTTCGATAATTTTTCGGTAGTATAACGGCTGTCGATTGGCTAGCCTCCTGCACAAAAAATACAATTTATAATTTCAGCCAGTACATCATCACAAATTTCCAACCACAAAATCATCACAATATTTTCATAAAATATTTCATAATTAAAAACATGCAGACTGAATATCCTTACAGTGCTGCACATGCATCTCTTACCTGTTTCGGGTCGGCGACCGCCTCATTCGTCGTGCCGGTGTTCACCTCGCCCGATTCCATCGGCTCGGTCATCGAGGGAATTTTTTGGAATTAAAATTCTAAAATTTAGAATTTTTCCAAAATTATTTAAATAATTAAATTATTTAAATAATTTATCACTTTTCGAGATTTCTTACTGATTCCCGTAATTCCCGAGTTTCCGAATTCTCGGGATTTCCCGTAATTTCCAAAATTCTCATTTTTTCTTCTCTTTTTCTTCTTTTCCTCTTTTTCTTCCTTTTTTCTCTTTTCTTTCCTTCCTCTTTCTTTTTTTTTCTCTTTTCTTTCCTTTCTCTTTCTCTTTCTTTTTCTTTTTCCTTTTTCTTTTCTTTTTCTTTTCTTTTTTCCTCTTTCTTTCCCGTCAAACCGGTTTAGCCTTCTTCCTCACCGGTTCTTCACCGGTGGTCGGTTCTTCGATGGTTCACTGGCTCCTCAGCTAGCCGAAGGCACGGCGAAGCTACCGGTGCCTTCCGTTTGCCCTGGATCGGCGGCACGGTGGCGGATTGAGTCTATTTTCCTACAGTTTCTTTCGCCTCTTCGCCAGCCTTCCTCCGCCGTTCACCGCGCCTCCGGTGGCATCCACCCTCTTCCTCTCCCTCCGGTGATGCTTCGGTGGCAGTGACGATGGCCAATTCCGCCGGCACTGCCGTATGCCATTTTTCCTTTTCTCTCGGCTTTCACCGAAAATTTCCTTCTGTTTTCGATTCCGTTTCCTTCCGTTTCTCCTTTCTTCTGTTGGTCACCGGCTTCTCTCTCTACCGGTGCCGTCCTCCCTCATCTCTCCTCTCTTCTCTGATCGCCGACAGTGGTCGGCTGCTCACCGGGAAATCGGGATTCTTCCCGATTTTCCATTCTGTTTTCTTCTTTTTTTTTATTCTATATAATATATATTATACTTATAATATAACATATATTATATTTATATTATATATAATACACATAATATTATTATATATAGTATAGTACTATATATATGTATTTACAAAATACATATTTAGTATATATATGTGTATATATATTTATATTTGTTCACTTTAATTTACATAACATTTATATATTTTGATGTAAATGAAATAATACTATATATATTGTATTTACTTAACTTCATTATTTACGGAATTTCCAAAAATATTCCATCTTGTAAATAATTCATTTATTTACTTTAATTTATCTTTCGCATTTAAAATTAAATTCTCAAATAAGTAATATAAAAATTCAGAAATTTGCGGTTATCACACATTACACCAATACCCAATGAAGCTTGGGAATGGTGCAACAAAATTGTTAACCATCAGATCCGGTCTAGTTTTGACTCTTGCTTTTCGAACCGTCAAGCAACTTTCTTTTATAGTGTTCTTAGGATATACCTAATACCATAATGTGTTTTTCTAAATAACCTTAACGCACTTTTTAATTTAATTATTAATTAGAATTTAATTTATATTTCTATGATATTCTTTTACATTATACATAATTGAATAAATTAGAAGTTGCAATGCAAAGTAAAGAAAATGTAAATTATAAAATTAAAAAAATGATTCACAAATAATGTATTCAACAACATCCAACTGTTTCTTACATATCTCTTTTTTTGTGGATAAATAGTGTTATTGTTTCTTTTATTCAAGCATAGTCTAAATACATTAAATGCTATGCTTTCATGATAAAAGTGTAGTCTAATTACGTGAAAAATCAAAGTCTTTCTTATAATTTTTTTCTCTAGAGAAATATTACTATTTAAAACTATGTTTTGCTTAAATAAGCGTAGTTAAGAAAAACGTAGTTTTCCATGATAAACACGTAGTCTATTTACCTGAATTTCAAATAGTCTATATATTTCCATTTTTATAAATAATAAATAGTACTATATAAGACTATCTTTCTTTTAATAAATGTAATGTTTATTTTCTATTTTATTGTTTTTACTATGGTTTTCATATTAACTGTAGTCTTTATTTCATGAGATTAGAATAACTAAGCAACTTTTCAATGTAAAAACTCACTCGCTTTCTCATTTGTTTGGTGTTTAAAAACTCTCCTTGTTTCTCTTCTCATCTTTCCCTGAGCTTAGCTTATTTGGTGTCAAAAAAGCCATCCCTATTTCTTGACTCGCCTTTCCCTCTTGAGCTTAGCTTATATAGTGTCAAAAAACCCTCGCTTATCCTTGGCTCACCTTTCCACTTTGGCTTAGCTATCTAATGTTAAAAAAAAAAAAAAACCATTCTTTCCTAATTCGTTTTCCCCCTTGAGCTTAGCTCATTTACTATAAAAAAACCACCCATCTTTCTTGACTTGCCTTTCCCCTTTGTGCTTACCTAAACTGGTATAAAGAAAAACCTCATTCTTTCTCATCTCATCTTAAATCTAAAAGAAAATCTAGTTCTTGTTAAAAAGGTCCGCTTACCTTATCTGGTTTCTGTATAAAGAGGTTTGGAGTAAAAAACCCTCAATTGCATGAAACACCTTTTACCATTTTTTGGGTTTATTCTTTACTATTTTTTACGTTATTTTTGCTAGGTTTTCATTCTTATATATCATTTTGTTTAGTTTGTCACTTATATTTGTAGATTTGAAGGGAAAGTTGTTTGTTTGTTCTCTCATGTGATTACCATAGAGAAGAAGGTTAGGTTCAAAAATTATAACTGTTATTCTTGTATTTTGGGGAAAACATTAATGAATTGTGTTTTTATGAGAAACTAAAATAATGCCAAAGTATATAATCTATTTGTTGTATCTTAATAGCTTTTGATAATTTCTTCATGGGTTATGTGTTTCTATACAAAGTGTCACATCTTGGTTGTGATTGTCCAATGGCCCAAGAGCTTATACATAGTTGTATTATATATTAGAATGTTGTTTATGCTCATGCAATTGGTTTTATCTGGCATGTCATTGTTAGGGTATTTTGTCTTGGTTTAGAAACGAACTTGGATTTGAAACCTAAACTTGACCTTCATTTTTTCCAAGTTATCTTATGTAGTAGACCTTGAATACCTCAAGAAACTAATTGTGTTCATGAAATCAAAAAATTACAATGAACTTCAATAGATACATGAGTAATTTGAGGTTTCAGAGACAAGATATTAAAGGTCAAGCATAGGTTCATAAATCCAAGTTCTTTTCTAGATCCAGGAAAAAGTCCCTAATAATGATATGTAAAATAAAAGACGTTACATGCATATAAACAACATCTTGATATATAATAACACAGTTAGTGAAATTAATGGAGGGAGAACGTGGTTTAGTTCATTTATAGTAGGTGAGGTACTAATAATATTTTTGTTATTTATTATTATGTGGTTTATATGAATCTACTTCTTTTATTTCGTGCATGACTGTTACGAATTTATTTTTGCCCGATAATCTAATAAGTAACTTGGATTTAAGGTTATTGTCAAACATCAAAGCAAACCTGATATATATTTTCTTAAGGGGCTCTTGTGTATAAGACATTTCCAATGTTGCCATGAAACTATTAGCGTTCATGTAATAAACAAATTACAATGAACTTCAATAGATTCATAGCAAAATACAAGACGTCTTTTAAGCAAAAACTCATTGAGAATATATATATATATATATATATATATATATATATATATATATTATATTTATCCAGTTAGAGTTTATATGTGACTGTTATCTTAAATCCAACTTACTTATTAGAATTATCGAGAATACATAAACAATTTACAATCATGTGCCACATAAAAAGAAGCAGATGAATAAACATCATAATATATAATACAATTATGATTAATAACTTGCCTTGTATGGATGAGTTAAATCGTGATCTTTCTCCATTAAATTAGACCACAATCTCTTCTGGCATCTACAACTGTTATCCCTAATAGGTGTATAGTTTCGTTAATTAATTTGATCGATTCTATTCATTATTCATATTCTTGGATATCTTTTACTTGTTTTGTTAAAAATTTTTATGATCTAATTGATTATGCTTGAAATTTAATAGTTGTTGAAGTGATGTTATTATTCTTTCATCAATAAATTGATGATCAGGTTAATATCTGAACTAAAAGTCAAGCTTTTTTGGTTTTTACCTAATACTAGGAAAGTTTAAGGGAGAATGTCTACATTAGTTTTGCACATTATATATCTATGTTCAAAAAAATTACTATTATGAAAAATGTAATATTTGATCAATTAATGTTTTGTTATCAGAGTTGTTTAATGATGTATGGTTAATGAAATTTGATTTTTTTTATTATTTGGAATTTTTTTATTTCTTACTTGTTATAGTTTGAGTAATGAAATTAAATTGATGGATAATAATTATTTTTTAATTATTCATATACAACAAAAAACCACGATTTTAAATATGAAGTTGTAATCTAATTAATAGATGAAAGGATTATGATTTTTCCTTAAATGTAATCTAATATCATAGATTAGTACAAAATCATAACCTTAGTTTGATATCATAAATTATACGAAAATCATAATTTTAGTCTACTATCATGTATTAGACTACATAAATACTACGCTAGAATAGGTTATGATTACAAAAAAGTGTAGTCTTTTGACTTAGACTATACTTTTTAGATGTAGTATATGAGCTTTTTTCTAGTAGTGTTTGGTCTTAATTCTTGGCTAAGAATTGTCTTTCTATGTGCTAAATTGTAACTGGGCTATCAAACCTTGATTGGAGTTTAAGCCTCGATTGGGATTTTAAGCCTTATAATGAGCCAAGGGTAAAAAATAGATATGATATAAGAATTATAGGTCCCTTCTTGTTTAAAAACTACATTCTTTTAGTTTGTCTAGTGAGAGGAACGTGCCTCTTAATGAATATGAACTTTACAAACCCAATCATTTTAAAGTATGTCTCTTGCAGTGTCTTCAGAAATTGCACCTTTTCATTGTCTAAAAGTTATATTCTTTCAAACGGTCATTCAAATTGGCAATACCTGCTTTCATGAAAACAATTGGTTTTAAAATTTTATACCTTATTTTACGACCTCATAATCACAAGATGTTGTATCCCATTTATTCAACTCAAACAAAGCAAGTTGCTGTAAATTAAAGTCGTCCTGTGAAATCCCCAATTTTCTGTAATTTTCCCTTAATTGTACAGTTTTCCAACTTGAATTAAAAGAATAAATGGAAAATTTCTGATATATATATGGTGTATGGGACATGAGAGGAATTAAGGCAATTGATAGTTAAACAATCAAAGGTCAAAGAGTCAAAGGAGGTGGTCAATGGCTGAGATGATGAACATGCATTAATGGGCATTTAATGGAATTGCATGACTCATCATCATCTCTACCAGCCAAGGTCGGCAGCCCCATCTCCCTTCTCCCTCTCGTTGCTTCCAATTTCCTCTAAGTGTCCAAGCTTCTCACCTTGATAAACCACCATCTCATACCATCGATTCGTTAAGCTTCTCTAACGAAAAACGATCCTTGTCGATAGCTTAACCTATGCCTTTAATATGAGAGAGTGAATCCAAGTGGTTAAGTAGATCTCAAATCCAAAGATTTGGTGAATTGCAAAGGTAAGCAAGTTAGAAGGTTTTAGTTGATTTTATTGAGGGTTTGGTATTGTATGGAGTTGGTAGAATAAGTTTATTGAAGTTTAAATTTGCCATGATGTTTACAGCTTGAAGAAGTGGAAAAAGGACAAGTGTTGGTGCAACCAACTTGTGGATTAATTGCTAGTTGAGGTAAGGAATTTATGTAACGGACGTAGGGTGACTATGTCCGCATGTTTTAATATGTTTTGATGTGGTTTGGAGAGAAGTACCAACTGTTTCTTTGCAAGAAAATGACATTTTTGGACTTGTTTCCTAGTACCAATTAGGTTAGGAGCAGCCGACTGCCTTAAGTAGCAGCCGACTGCCTAGAGACATCAAAAACGCCGTTTTTCGAAAATCGATGCAAACCAGTCGACTGCCATGGGAGCCAGTCGACTGCCATTTTCCAGAAATCATTCTGTTTCAAACCAGTCAACTGCCAGGGGAAGCCAGTCGACTGCTATTTGTCCAGAAGCATTCTGTTTCAAAACCAGCCGACTGCCAAGGGGGCCAGTCGACTGCTAATTCTCGGGAAACATTCTGTTTCAAACCAGTCGACTGCCATTTGGGACCAGTCGACTGCCCTATTTGTATTTTGAAAAATATAATAATTGAATTTCAAAAAGGGAAAGAAATTCATTAAGGCAAAACATGGGGTAGCAGTCGACTGCCATATATGACCAGTCGACTGCCTATTTGAAAGAAAGGTTTTGAGAACCTATTTTAAGAAAGAATATTCATACTTGTTTAAAAACCCATATGAACAAGGTTTTGGAGACTATAAATCTCTCAAAAGAGCATGCACATTATTTGTTACTTGTATTTGACTGAGGAGCTCTAGTCCAGCCCTCAGACCCGCAGTACGGCACCTGACTAGTGAAACTGTGGGATATAGACAATGGCCATGAGTCTCTTATTTGATTCGGCTTTGGGGAGGATCCCTGGCCCATACGTGGGTACGCCACTTATTTGATATCTCTCGGGATTATCTCTAATGGGATATATTTGCGGTATCCTTATGAGATTTATCTATTGGATTATCCCTTACGGGATATATTTGCTGTATCCATTATCTCTCTGGATTATCCTTAAAGGATATATTTGCGGTATCCACGATGAGAATTACTTGGTGCATGAATCTATTGGATATAAATTGTCTCCCATCTATTTGAAAATAATTATATTTGCCTACTTGATTTCACGTGATTGGAGATCCGTGGAAATATTTGAAAGCATGATTTATTATATTTGATATTTGCGAAAGAAATATAAGCACTATGCTTTATAATGATTTTACATGACATTATAGAGCCAAGCAGGAAAACTGCATATAGTGATATAGTACGCTCTTTTACATGAGTTTCTTACTGAGCGTAAACTCACTCTTTTACAATTATTTTTATACAGATTACTTGAAGTAATTTCGCTCCGGATAGAGGAGCTCATTTCGGGATTTTTGAGATACCTTTGAGGCACGCTTCCTACTTATCCTTTGAAGGTATATTTAGTCGGCCGTTACTTCGGCTAATGTACAGTACAATACTACAGTTTTGTATATGTTGGGGATTAGGGTGTATGAATATTTGAGATCCTGGTGTATATGTCACAGGTTTATAAATGAAAAATTTTATGCATGTGAAAATGAATATTATACTCTGATAGAAATGCCTAAAGCATAAGAGTAAAGGAGATTGACATCGGATAAACTAGTCAATTTATTTGTTATTTGAGATGAAAGTTAGTTGGTATTTGGTTAGTAACGAGGACGTCACAGATTGTATCAGAGCCGTTTCGACTGAAGTTTGTCGATGTCAATAAGCTAGAATTAGAGTAATTCCCCAATGCACTGTACTAGCCTATTTTATTTAAGTAGTATAACGGCTTAAGGTTATACTAAATGATGTTATTTGATTATGGTCTTAACAGAATGAGTACTCGAAGGAGGGGTACTAGACGAGGACGAGGAAGAGGACGGGGTCGCACTGAAGAGCCCCCAGTTCCGTCTCCTCATCCATCTCCACCGCATAGCCCGAATACGAGGCTAGCTAAAATGGAGAAACATATGGAAAACATGTCCGCAATGTTCACCCAGTTTATGGCTAAATTTCTGGACGTGGCCGCTAGTGCACCGGCAGTTAACCCTACAGTACCTCTTACTTCTGTGGTGTAACCCCCGCTAGTTCCAGCTAATGAGAGGCGAGATCCTACAGCTTACTGCAGTGTGGCATTAATAAAGGAGTTTAAGAAGCTGGATCTGCCAAAGTTCAAAGGGGACAGTGATCCAGTAGCCGCAGAGAACTGGATGAAAGCGGTTACTAAGTCATTCGGATACATGGCTTGTACTGAGAAAGAGAAGGTGGGATTAGCCGCCTACCTGCTAGTGGATGAGGCCGAGCCATGGTGGCAGGCTACTCAGACAGTATTAGAAGCCAAGTATCCAGAGGTGACGTGGGATAGATTTGTAGAAGCTTTTAATGAACAATATGTCCCACGTACTGCTCAGAGGAGATTACAAGTAGAGTTCTTGAACTTGACTCAAGGAAGTATGACAGTTAGCCAGTATGAGTCGAAGTTCATTACAATGAGCAGATTTGATCCTGAAGTACTGAGAAGAGAGGATCATAAGACCTATAGATTCATGGAGGGATTGAGACCTTCCATTAGGTCTAAGCTATATCCGTTGGATATCACTACTTATGGAGAGGCAGTCCGTAAGGCTCAACTATGTGAGCAGGACTATGAGTTTCATCAGGCAGACTTCCGAGCAAGGAATAAGGGTAAAGAACCTATGAAGCGGAAGTCAGATGAGAAGGCCTCGAGGGATAGATATCCATCTAAGAGGAATAGGCCTTATGACAGAACTTCAATAGGTAAGCAAGTCAATTATAAGAAAATATATTGTCTTCATTAATGGTTATATGGAATTATAATAAATAAGGAGTTATGATGATTATGATACAGGAACTCCTAGATCCACCGGGATCAAAATAGGTGATGAAAGATCACAACATTCAGTTGGTAGTACCGCTAGCTCACCAAGGAGTACAATGCCGAGGTGTGTGCAATGCGGGAAATTTCATGGAACACAGCCTTGCCGGTTGGCAAGTGGGGCGTGCTATTGGTGTGGTGAACAGGGACATAGAATTAAAGATTGTCCCAAGATAAATCAGAGGGCACCTGAAGAGTCAGAAAAGACCCCTCAACCACAATCTAAGACCACACAACCCCAGCGTAAAGCCACAGCGGCAGAGAAAGGAAAAGCACCAGTGACTCAGGGAAGAGTATTTGCCATTGATAAAGAGTCCGCTGATGCTTCATCAAAGATGATTCAGGGTAAGATTTACCTTAATGATACATATGTCCTTGCTTTATTTGATCCAGGCTCTACGCACTCTTTTATTTCCCCTATGGCTATTAGGAGATTAAATATTGAGCCTGAACAGTTAGGAGGATTGCTACAAATAATTACTCCATTTAGGGAATCCCAAATGACGGACATAGTGTATCGTAATTGTAAGCTACGGGTAGGAGAAAGAGAGTCAATAGCTGACCTAATCTTATTAAATATGTCTGGATTTGATGTTATATTAGGAATGGATTGGTTAGCTGAAAATCATGTGATGATAGATTGTCACGCTAAGAGTGTGATTTTCTCCTCTCCCGTTAGCTATGTTGTAAATTTTGCAAATATGTAATGCAAAAGCATAATTACTTGTTTGGTTTAATTGAGATTTAATTGATAGAACATATTTGTGATGTGAAGGGTTTATAGCACACGTGGTTGACGTAGATCAGAAACGTCCCACACTTCACGAAATTCCAGTAGTTAAGGAATTTTCCGAAGTATTTCCGGATGATCTTCCAGGACTTCCTCCGGATAGGGAAGTAGAGTTCACTATAGAATTGGTGCCGGGGACTGAACCTATATCAAGAGCTCCATACCGGATGGCTTTGGTAGAATTGGAAGAACTTAAGAAGCAGCTTCAGGAGTTGCTAGACAAGGGATTCATACGACCCAGCGTATCCCCTTGGGGTGCTCCTGTGCTTTTTGTCAAGAAGAAAGACGGTAGTATGAGGTTGTGCATCGATTACCGGTGGTTGAATAAAGTGACGATCAAGAACAAGTATCCTCTTCCCAGGATAGATGATCTCTTTGATCAGCTAAAGGGTGCACAAGTCTTTTCCAAGATAGACTTGAGATCGGGATATCATCAGTTGAAGATTCGAGATGAAGATATCCCTAAGACTGCATTCAGGACACGGTATGGCCATTATGAATTCTTGGTGATGCCGTTTGGGTTAACCAATGCACCCGCAGCATTCATGAACTTGATGAATGATGTGTTTAAGCAATACTTGGACCAGTTTGTCATTGTCTTTATCGATGACATCTTGGTATACTCGAGGTCACGGGAAGAGCATGAGCAACATTTGAGGATTTTTTTGGAAACCCTCAGAGAAAGAGGATTGTATGCCAAGCTAAATAAGTGTGAATTCTGGTTAAACCAAATCTCCTTTTTAGGTCATGTGATCAGTAAAGATGGAGTCTCAGTTGATCCGTCGAAGATTGAAGCGGTGGTCCAATGGGAAAGACCGAAGACTGTGACGGAGATTAGGAGTTTCTTGGGTTTAGCTGGCTACTATAGAAGGTTTGTAAAGGGTTTCTCGAAGCTAGCTGCTCCATTGACAAGACTGACGCGCAAAGAGGTAAAGTATGAATGGAATGAAGCTTGTGAGCAAAGTTTCCAAGAGTTGAAGCGCAGGTTAACGACTGCACCAATTCTCACCATTCCTAGTGGTTCAGGAGGATTTGCAACATATAGTGATGCCTCAGGGCAAGGTTTGGGATGTGTATTAATGCAGCATGATAAGGTAGTAGCCTATGGTTCCAGACAATTGAAGGACCATGAGAAGAACTACCCGACTCATGATTTGGAGTTAGCTGCAGTAGTGTTTGCCCTGAAGATATGGAGGCATTACTTGTATGGTGAGAGATTTCAGATTTTTACAGATCACAAAAGTCTGAAATATTTGTTCTCCTAGAAGGAATTGAACATGAGGCAAAGAAGGTGGCTAGAGCTTCTGAAGGATTATGATTGTGAGATCATGTACCACCCGGGGAAGGCCAATGTGGTGGCGGATGCTCTGAGCCGGAAGCATGTAGGTATGATAGCATATATGATGATAAAAGAACACGAATTGATTGAGCAGTTTGCAAGCCTCAGTTTAAGTGTTACATCTCTTGAGCAATGTGGTATGATGGCTAGTTTGAGAATTGAGCCCGAATTGATAGACAGAATCCGAGATGCTCAAAGAGAGGATACTCAATGTATTGAGGCTATGGATGAGATTCAATCGGGTATGACCTCAGAATTCCATATGGGTAAGGATGAGATGTTGAGGTTTAATAACCGTATATGTGTTCCTAAGGATAATGAATTGAGGAAGTTGATTCTAACAGAAGCACATTCCACTAGGTACACATTACACCCGGGAAGCACGAAGATGTACCACAATCTTCGCAAGGTGTATTGGTGGACTGGCATGAAGAGAGACATAGCCGAGTTTGTAGCAAAATGTCTAACGTGCCAGCAGGTTAAAGTAGAGCACCAGAGACCGACAGGATTGTTACATCCTCTACCTATACCTATGTGGAAATGGGAACACATTACAATGGATTTCATTATGGGATTGCCCAAGACCAAAAGGAACCATGACGGTGTTTGGGTGATCGTGGATCGGTTAACCAAGTCAGCTCACTTCCTACCTATGAAGTCTACAGATACACTTAGCGCTTTGGCAGACTTATACGTGAGAGAAGTCGTCAGACTACATGGTATTCCAGTGAGCATCACATCGGATAGAGATTCCAGGTTTACTTCTCATTTTTGGGAACATTTTCAGGAAGCCATGGGATCTCAGCTGAATTTTAGCACAGCTTTTCATCCGCAGACTGATGGGCAGTCCGAGTGCACTATTCAGACGCTCGAGGATATGTTGAGAGCATGTGCTTTGGATTTTAAAGGCTCATGGGATGACCATCTGCCATTGGCTGAGTTTGCTTATAATAATAGCTATCATGCAAGCATCGGGATGGCACTATATGAGGCTCTATATGGTAGACGGTGTCGATCACCGATTGGGTGGGAAGAAGTGGGCGAGCGCAAATTGTTGGCTCCAGATTTAGTCGAACAAGCCTCTGAGAATGTTAAACTGATTTGTCAAAGACTTAAGACAGCTCAGAATCGACAAAAGAGCTATGCAGATGTTCGACGGAGGCCACTTGAGTTTTTGGTTGGAGACTATGTGTTTTTGAAAGTCTCTCCATCCAAAGGGATTATGAGATTTGGCTGACGAGGTAAACTAAGTCCTCGCTATATCGGACCATTTGAGATCCTAGATCGTGTTGGAGATGTGGCCTATAGGTTGGCACTACCTCCGGAGTTATCGGGAGTACACAATGTCTTTCATGTATCGATGCTTCAGAAGTATAATCCGGATCCATCTCATGTCATTGAATATGAACCCTTGGAGATTCAAGGAGACATGAGTTATGTGGAGAAACCGATTCGGATTTTGGATAGGAAAGATAAGGTGTTAAGATCAAAGACGATTCCATTGGTTAAAGTTCTCTGGCAGTACCATACGACAGAAGAAGCTACTTGGGAACTAGAGAACTTGATGAGAGAGAGATACCCGGAATTGTTTTAAGACATAACCTTACTTGAATTTGGAGGACCAAATTCTCTAAGGTGGGGAGAATGTGAAATCCCCAATTTTCTGTAATTTTCCCTTAATTGTACAGTTTTCCAACTTGAATTAAAGGAATAAATGGGAAATTTCTGATATATATATATGGTGTATGGGACATGAGAGGAATTAAGGCAATTGATAGTCAAACAACCAAAGGTCAAAGAGTCAAAGGAGGTGGTCAATGGCTGAGATGATGAACATGCATTAATGGGCATTTAATGGAATTGCATGACTCATCATCATCTCTACCAGCCAAGGTCGGTAACCCCATCTCCCTTCTCCCTCTCGTTGCTTCCAATTTCCTCTAAGTGTCCAAGCTTCTCACCTTGACAAACCACCATCTCATACCATCGATTCGTTAAGATTCTCTAACGAAAAACGATCCTTGTCGATAGCTTAACCTATGCCTTTAATATGGAGAGTGAATCCAAGTGGTTAAGTAGATCTCAAAATCCAAAGATTTGGTGAATTGCAAAGGTAAGCAAGTTAGAAGGTTTTAGTTGATTTTATTGAGGGTTTGGTATTGTATGGAGTTGGTAGAATAAGTTTATTGAAGTTTAAATTTGCCATGATGTTTACAGCTTGAAGAAGTGGAAAAAGGACAAGTGTTGGTGCAACCAACTTGTGGATTAATTGCTAGTTGAGGTAAGGAATTTATGTAACGGACGTAGGGTGACTATGTCCGCATGTTTTAATATGTTTTGATGTAGTTTGGAGAGAAGTACCAGCTGTTTCTTTGCAAGAAAATGACATTTTTGGACTTGTTTCCTAGTACCAATTAGGTTAGGAGCAGCCGACTGCCTTAAGTAGCAGCCGACTGCCTAAAGACATCAAAAACGCCGTTTTTCGAAAATCGATGCAAACCAGTCGACTGCCATGGGAGCCAATCGACTGCCATTTTCCAGAAATCATTCTGTTTCAAACCAGTCGACTGCCAGGGGAAGCCAGTCGACTGCTATTTGTCCAGAAGCATTCTGTTTCAAAACCAGCCGACTGCCAAGGGGGCCAGTCGACTGCTAATTCTCGGGAAACATTCTGTTTCAAAACCAGTCTACTGCCATTTGGGACCAGTCGACTGCCATATTTGTATTTTGAAAAATATAATAATTGAATTTCAAAAAGGGAAAGAAATTCATTAAGGCAAAACATGGGGTAGCAGTCGACTGCCATATATGACCAGTCGACTGCCTATTTGAAAGAAAGGTTTTGAGAACCTATTTTAAGAAAGAATATTCATACTTGTTTAAAAACCTATATGAACAAGGTTTTGGAGACTATAAATCTCTCAAAAGAGCATGCACATTATTTGTTACTTGTATTTCATTGAGGAGCTCTAGTCCAGCCCTCAGACTCGCAGTACAGCACCTGACTAGTGCAACTGTGGGATATAGACAATGGCCATGAGTCTCTTATTTGATTCGGCTTTGGGGAGGATCTCTGGCCCATACGTGGGTACGCCACTTATTTGATATCTCTCGGGATTATCCCTAATGGGATATATTTGCGGTATCCTTATGAGATTTATCTATTGGATTATCCCTTACGGGATATATTTGCTGTATCCATTATCTTTCTGGATTATCCTTAAAGGATATATTTGCGGTATCCACGATGAGAATTACTTGGTGCATGAATCTATTGGATATAAATTGTCTCCCATCTATTTGAAAATAATTATATTTGCCTACTTGATTTCACGTGATTGGAGATCCGTGGAAATATTTGAAAGCATGATTTATTATATTTGATATTTGCGAAAGAAATATAAGCACTATGCTTTATAATGATTTTACATGACATTATAGAGCCAAGCAGGAAAACTGCATATAGTGATATAGTACGCTCTTTTACATGAGTTTCTTACTGAGCGTAAACTCACTCTTTTACAATTATTTTTATACAGATTACTTGAAGTAATTCCGCTCCGGATAAAGGAGCTCATTTCGGGATTTTTGAGATACCTTTGAGGCACGCTTTCTACTTATCCTTTGAAGGTATATTTAGTCGGCCGTTACTTCGGCTAATGTACAGTACAATACTACAGTTTTGTATATGTTGGGGATTAGGGTGTATGAATATTTGAGATCCTGGTGTATATGTCACATGTTTATAAATGAAAAATTTTATGCATGTGAAAATGAATATTATACTCTGATAGAAATGCCTAAAGCATAAGAGTAAAGGAGATTGACATCGGATAAACTAGTCGATTTATTTGTTATTTGAGATGAAAGTTAGTTGGTATTTGGTTAGTGACGAGGACGTCACACGTCCAATTGTCCATCCTCTAATAGTGATCCACACGTTTCATGCTCCGATTACCTAAAATTTCACACTAACATCTTCCATTTTATTTGATTGGTTGGGTTGTGCGTAGTGTTGCAAATTCAATGTTAAGCCAAATTTACATTAGCTAAATCAATATCTATTAACTCTGTTAGTCCCTATTCAGATATTTCCATTCATATATGTAGTCCAGTTTAAATTGATCATATTAATCCCAGTTTACATAAAATTAAGTCTAAGTTAAACCACCTCAAACCTGTAAAACCGATTCTACTACACTGTACAAGATATTTGTAATTATTTAATTATTAAAATAAAGTTTATTTAGTAAAATTAAGTGAATTGGGTATGTGAGCCCCACCTTGAATTTTACTGTTTTATTTAGCATATAAATGAAAAATTTTGTTTAGAAGGTGAAATAAATATTAAATAAATATTTGGAGGCATACAAATAATTTTTGGATTATTTGAGATTATTTTATGAATTTTGGAAAAACAAATGGGGAAATAATCATAAGGGCATTTTCGTAAATTTTGCCCATTATAAAATGAGTTGGGACAAAGTAAAAATATGATGATAATCTACTTAAAAGGGAAATTTTATAGTGCAAAAAGATTGGTTGAAAAAGGCAGTTTAATTGAAAATTTTCGTTGGCAGTTCGTAAGGAGTAAAACCATAATTTCTCTTTATCGGTGCAGCGCGCGGCAATGAAACTACCTCCATTCACTAACGTACATTAAATGTGATTTATTGGTGCTGGAATCATAATTTTTAGAGTTCATATGCAGGGTTTGACGAAATCGAAAGCTTAATGGCAAAATCATTAATATTTTAAGTAGCCAAGGGCAAAATTGTCATTTAACATGAAGAGAGACTGGTCAAATTAGTCAATAATGACCATAAATTGACTAAAATAAATTAAATTGAATTTAAATAAAATTTATAAGCTGAAAATAATAATAATACTGTGATAAAGGAATAAATAGTGGAGAATAGAAGTGAAATTTTATGATGGTGACAAGTGGCAACTCCTTATTGGTTGGAAGAAGACTAAACTAAGCAGAATTTTAGCTGAAACTACGACACTATTCATTCATCCTCACCAGCCTTTCACGACAGAAAAAGAAAAGCAAAGAAAAATGAAAAGTTTCAAGCTTTCAAAACACCAAAAATCATTAGAATTTCAAATTGTCTATTTCTAGCAAAATTATTCCCCATCTCATGCTCTATCAAACCCACCCAAAAACACATTGAATAATTGAAAATTCAAGGTGAAAAGGGAGGCAAGGGAATTCGGGTAAGGTAAGATTTACACCATATTTAATTGCTTTGTTTAATTCTAAAGTTGTTTTTTAGCTAAATCTAAGGTGTAGAAAAAGATGGTGGCATTGGATTTTATTTATTTTGGCTATATGAAAATTTGCCATTAAATGGGGGCTACGGTTTGCTTGGGAATATAGTGATATAATGCATTTTCTTGCATGAAAATGGTAAGAAATGATTGAATGAGATGGAATAAGAAGGTTAGAAACATTAAATTTCAAAAAAGAAGGAAAATCAAGAATTTCCATAAAAAGGGGGGATTTCGGCCATGGCTGATTGGGCATGAAATTATGCTGAATTTTATGGTTTAATGGTAGAAAATTAATGTGGAAATCAAAAGAGGAAGGTTCGTGAAATCGGAACCGAAAAAGAAGCTAAAACAGGAAAGTTCAGTTTTAGCACCAGTCTAAATAATACTGGTTGTGCATGTGCAGTGTCATTAATAACTGCATTTTTTGGAAGTTAGTAGCTTAAAATTAAGAGGAAAAATATTGATAATTTTTAATAAAATTATTTTGCAGCTGAAAATTAAAGATTACGGTAAGCACGACCGAAAAGTTCGATTTCACGAGACAGGTAAGGGAGAAGTGTGTGAGTTGTAGAGATATAATGAATTCATGTTTTATTGAGATGAATTTTATAAAAATGTTGGAAGCATGATTTGGTTTGAAACATGCATGAATTGTGGTTGAAAAGCTGGTTTATAAACTGTAATTTCGGTGCATGAGGTTAGGAATCTGCAGTCGTTATGTTGCCGAAAAATTTACTGAAAATATTCTAAAATATTATAAATATTTTAGATGCTGGAATTTGAGTCAAATGACATATTTGAAAATTATTTATATAAATTTTCCATAAAATGGAAATTATGAGAGAAATATGAAAATTAAATATTCATGTTTTAAAATTTTACATAAGTGAGAAATTAATTATGATTTAAATGATTTTAAATTTTCAAAATAAATATTTATATATTTTCACACTTTATACATGAATATCTACCGACTGATTTACTGTATTTGGAAACGGGAAAATAAATACCTTTTGGAAATAATTATTTAAATAAATGATTTAATTTATGAAATTTCCTTAAAGGTATTTTATAAGAAAATAAATTGATTTTGAAACTTAGGCCCCGAGATTTATGCTTACTACTGTTACTGTTCACGTGGCTGATAGACCTGCCAAGTCATCAGCAGTCTCGGAGTCACCTAGCAAGTGTACTCGAGGACGCCCTTTAGACTATGGTCATAGATCTAGACTGTTACTATACTATGTCCCTTAGTGGACGATACTGTGTCCCTAGTGGACGATTATAGCATGATACCATGTAGGGTGATGCCTAGTCTCAACTTACTTTTTATTGATACAGCACTGTAAATCACTGATTTATGCTTACTAAAACTATGAACTACTGTTTATTACTGTTGAATTGGGATTCACTGTTTAGTGCTTTATCGAACTGAGAATTACAAGTTCTATTTTATTGAATTACGGTTTATGGCTACTGAACTTAGAACAACTGTTAACCATTTTACTGGACTGTTACTGTTTACTGAAAAGAAATTACTGATTTCTATTTACTGTACTGTACTGTGATTTACTGATTACTGAACTGGAAAAGTATTATTTACTATTTATTGAAAAGAAATGAACAGCACTGTTTACTGGAGAAAAGAATGATGAAAATTATTTCTAAAAATAGAAATAATTATTATACTGTTTAATCCATTATTTGGATTTTTGGAAACTACTGTACCGGATATGATTACTACGGTTTCTACGATTTTACATTTACTATTACTATACTGTGGGATTTAAGTGTTTTATAAATTTAAAATGTTCCAAAATGGACATTTTATTATTCCTAAAGTAAAAAGGTTTACTAAAAACCTTTCATCGTTTACTGAAACAAATTTTACTAGAAACCATACTTCTGCACTGAATAGCATTTTGAAATATTGTTTACTGAACTGAACTCTACTGAATCCTATTTACTGAACTGAGATGAAAATTAGTGTTTTACTAGGAAAGAATATTATGAAAATTATTTCTAAAATAGAAATAATTACTGAACTATTTATCCAACGATTTAGATTCTCATAAGTTACTAATTTGAAAAGATATTTACTATTTCTACAATTTTAAAGTGACTATTCACTGTACTGTTGTTTCACTGTACTGTCACGTGTTTTGAAAAGGATTACTGAAAAGAAATGTTAAATGGTTTATACCATTTATTACTTATAAGAAATGAAAGTTAATTTGTTTTTAAATAAAACAAATTGTTTAATTACACCATATAGTCGCTCTGGGTTTTCGGGACAAGACAGGTATTTCAAAATACCTTCCATGCTCCATCTGGATTTTTCGACCAACTATAGTATCCTTCCTTACAGTGCCTAGGACACCGTTAGGAAAATAAGTGTTTTGCTGCATATAAATATCATTATATCAAGCAGCATACGACTCATTTACTAAGTATGTGGTTCGCACACTCCTTTATTTTCCAACATTTCAGATTAATTTCAAGGATGAAAGCTTCCTCAAATAAATAGAGCTATGAATTTGTACCCTAGGGCAAAGTGCGTTAATTTTAAAGGTACAATCACTTTTCTTTTATATTCAGACATATGTATACAGTACTATTTTATTGTAAAATAGAAACAGGGGATGTAAAGTGTACGAAATATTGCAAAAATTTTATATTCCGAATTAATTAAATAAGTAAATGTTTATCATTTATTACTGCATTGATCAAGTGATAAAG
This sequence comes from Heritiera fomes, assembly GCA_032173925.1. Classification (NCBI taxonomy): domain Eukaryota; kingdom Viridiplantae; phylum Streptophyta; class Magnoliopsida; order Malvales; family Malvaceae; genus Heritiera; species Heritiera fomes. Next base: position 15,098,501 of record JAPDPM010000015.1, read on the forward strand.
GCATTACAGACAACCTAACCATAAATGATGTATAAAATATGTGAATTTGCTGTACTGTGGACTGTTACAGATTTAATAATATCAGAGCAAGGTTGGCATGATGTCTATTGATGCCTTTAAAACAGAAAGTATTGAAAATGGTTAACATCCCCTGTAGTACTGTATAGTCTAAATGTATAGAGGATCAAGTGACTATAAATTGGGTTAAGTGTTTAAAATGGTGTGGAAGTTTACGAATCAAGGATTACAAAAAGGGATTATAATCCGAGAATCTTACATGAAATAGGTGATCTTACAGCCTTAATAGAGGTATGTTCGGTAAGGAACAGAGAGGAAATTGGTGAGGGTCTCACCCGGACTTCTCTGTCTGAATCGAACTAAGACCTTGAAATGATGATATTGGAGTGGAATGGGATATCGGTGTATAGATCTTAAGATCACCTGTTTAAAAGGTATCTTGAAGAGAGAGAAATAAATTGAGAAATGATGAATATGCCCTTATATTGAAATAATGCCTCTGAATCATAGCTGACTAAATTGATTTGGAACTGATTGATGATGATAGAGTAACTGACGGTGTAAAGAATATATTACATGTTTAATGGTTCCTACTGTGAGCCCCACTTATACTTTGATGAGTAATGCGACCCGGCGTGTATACTGTGGAAGGTCGCGAGATAGTCGGCCTTGTTATGGATTCTTTAGGGCTTGAATCAAACATGAAAAAAAAAAGGGTATATTGGTTAGGGATTATTTAATATTATGAAAAGTAATATACTTTCTGAGTGTGACTGAATAAGTGAATTGATGTGAAATATATGTTAATGATTTGAAAGTTATACGTATATATTTTGAGGATGCATAGTGGAATTGCAGGATGTAAATAATGAAACATCCAAGTGGTATGAGGTTATGATTTAAAAGTTATTGAAGGTAACTTCAAATAAATTTATGGAGTAGAATAGATTTGAGATATCATTGACATGATTCACAGTATGGATTCCATTTCTAAGCTCTTACCAAAGAACGTAAAAGAGTCTGAAGAGCTTAAGCAATTACTCCGAAAAAGTGTGGATAAAGAATTTATTGTATATGTGTGTTCGGAGGAAACACTCATGATCTCATTAGAGAGAGTATAAGGAATTCCTAAGATCAATCTCTGAACAGGGTGTCAACAGATAAAGGCATGGAGATTGATGTTTACAAGATGATGTTTAAAACTCGGTATAACTCCTACAAGTCCTTCGTTATACTTAAGAGATTTATAAATATCATGTGACGTATGTGAAATTAATGAATGAAATATTGCAATCACATACAAATAACTTATAATGATATGAACCCACGAGGTGTGAATTATTTATTTGAAGAATATAAGGAGCATCCTTGACTAATTCCACAAACTTCTGGAAATTGAAAATTTTATTGTTAAGCTCAGAAAATATGAGTTCTAACTAAATTATAACGCTATTAGAGACGCGTGATCTTGAGTGATAAAGTGAATATTGATTTGTTTAAATAGAGGAGTTTGTGGAATCAACTGCTTCATTGATACAATACATATATGTGAGAAAGTGAAATAGGAGTGGATGAATATGTGTGAATATAGTATTCAAAAATGTTAGACGATTTTACAAAAGGATATTATGCCATTTAGAAAAACAACTGAAGTGATTAAAGTGAAAAAGTGAAAATGTATTGAGAAGATAAGTTACATGATGATTAGGGAATGCGAATTATGAAGTAGTTTCCGAACCTAAGACTGGAAGTGATCTTCCTTTGACTATAACGTGGTTATGGCTAGATTGAAAATCGAGCCAAACTCGACTGATGAAATTTAATTATACTCAGAGGAGTAATTAAATGATTTATTGCCAGTCATGTAAATGGAAACATATATATATTTATATATATATATATATGTACACACACACATTTTGGAATTGTGGAATTGTATAGGTAATGGGAAGATGGAATTGATAATTTGATAATTTCAACTATGGAATCTAAATTGTGAAAAGATTACACTCCCAGGTATATTTTAAACTTAAGTGATATTGAATGTACCATAAGAATACAGGATGTAATGGCAATATAGTATGAAAAGAGATATTGGGAGAAAATGATTACCTGATGTCTCTTTTACTGTAATTGATGGTTAATATTAAAGTCTGCAAATGAAGTGTAGCCTTAGCCAAATTAATGTGAAAATGAATATTGTGGGATAATAAAGAATCCAAAAGAACTATGATGTTTTGGAAGTGATTATAGATTGATTGATAAAATTGAATCACTTTCCATTATCAGGCTTCTGGATCTCTCTAGTGCCATAGTCGAAATATATTGGTGAAACGGTGAGAATGTATGTAAAGTTCCAGTGAGCGAGTACACGTGATAGGAATCCTTGATTTGCCACTGCTTTTAAAAGAATAGCAAAAGGCTTTGGGATTCCAAATTTACTATCAGCTCTGCTTCTTATAGAGGTAAATATCCGAGTGCATTGTGTGGATGCTCAATGATATATTGAGAGCGAGTGCACTGGACTTAAAAAGCTACGGGGACAGTGCATATGATTGATTAAAAAAAATTGTTTAAATGATAGTCACTAAATTATTATCGACTTGGTACCAAACGAGATAATAAGTGATAACTAGTGTGAATTATCTACTGCATGAAGTGAAAGTGAAAATTGTCAGCTCCTAAAGATGATAAATAATTACAGTGAGCATCAATTGATTGCGAAAGAGGAAATGTGGAATTTAAAAGAAATTTGGATTGTAAAAGTATATTGGCACTCTTATCTTAAAGACAAGATTTGCTGGAAATTAGAAAGTATATAAGGAAGAAAAGTACCTATAATGGTTGTACTTCCTAAATTAAGTGGAATTCAGAGGACCCGCAAAGGGTATGATACTATTTGGATAATTATGGATAAATTGACTAAGTTTGCTCAATTCTGATTATTAAGTTTACAATTCCAGTTGGGGGCCTTAGCTGACTACTATGTCAAGGAGATAGTAAGATTACATCGTATTCCAGTGAGCATCACATTTGACAGGGAGTTCCACTTCACATCTCATTTTTGAGAGAGATTTCAGGAAGCCATGGGATCCCAACTAAGTTTTAGCATTGTGTTTCATCCGCAGACTGTTGGACAGTGCAAGCGTATGATATAGACACTCGAGGATATATTGTGAGCGTGTGCACTTGATTTTGAGGCTCTTGGGACGATCATTTACCCTGACAGAGTCTACTTATAATAATAGCTAACAAGTAAGGATCGGTATGGCACCTTATGAGGTTTATATGGTAGACGATGTAGATCCACGATAGCATGGAAAAAAGTGGAAGATCGTAAGTTATTAGATCCTTATGTGGTCAAGCAAATTTCTGAGAGGTATGGGTGATTATATATTTTGAAGGTCTCACCCCCTAAAGGCGTAATGAGATTCGGTAAGAAAGGAAAACTGAGTCCTTGATACATTGGACCTTTTGAGATCTTAGATTGCGTGAGAAGTATCCAGAGTTTTTTTTCGGTGATAGGTCCAAGTGAAATTTGGAGGACCAAATTTCTTAAAGGTGGGGAGAAAATGAAAAACCGATTCTACTACACTGTACAAGATATTTGTAATTATTTAATTATTAAAACAAAATTTATTTGGTGAAATTAAGTGAATTGGGTATGTGGGCCCCACCCTGAACTTTACTGTTTTATTAAGCATATAAATGAAAAATGGCGTTCAGAAGGTGAAATAAATATTAAATAAATATTTGGAGGCATAAAAATAATTTTTGGATTATTTGAGATTATTTTATGAATTTTGAAAAAACAAATTAGGAAATGACGGTTATGTCCTAACGACATTTCCGTAAATTTCGCCCATTATAAAATGAGCTGGGATAAAGTAAAAATATCATGATAATCTACTTAAAAGGGGAATTTTATAATGCAAAAAGATTGTGTTAGCTTTAAATTGACAAGTATTTTGAAATAACAAAAACTCAAGTAAGCTTAAAAATGATTTTTCTACAAAGTAAATTTGCTTTGAATGAACTCAACGATAGAAAATATTTTAAACAAGTTTTGAATTGTGATTTCAATTGAAAAAGTCAATAAATACTCTTAGAAAAGTGTTAGAAGTTTTTGAATTGACTTAGAATCACAAAAAAAACATAAACTGTCTCAAATTGTAGTTAAAGAAGTGTAGAGAAGCATTTTGGTTCAAAGGGATCGATCCCTACTGTAGAAGGATCGATCTCAAAATGGCAGAAAGCCTGGAAGGCATCCTAGAACAGGTTGGAATGCATTCTGGAGAAAAGGGATCGATCCGTTTGGTAAAGGGCTCGATCCGTTTGCACGAAACCTGACCCCAACGGCTAGTTTTTGAGGGTTTCAACGGGAGGAATTGCATTAAATGCTTCACCAATCGTTCCAATCAGTTGGTGGGCTATAAATAGAGGCATTTATGAAGTTTGGAGGTAAAACAAGCACTCAGAACATCCTTATTCTTTAAGAGAGAAAATTCAATGTGAAAATTCTTATTGTGTAACTCCATTTGTGAGATTTCTTGTTGTTCATCACCCATTTACTGAAAGTTCTATTATTCAAAGGGGTGAGCTATCCTTGTAAGGTCTACTATTATAGAGTGTGGGTAGTATTACAAAGGGAGAGGCTTAGAAGGTGATTTCTAAGTCCTCAAGAAACATTGTAAGAGGTCTCACCACACCTTGAAGTGGTGTATAGATTCTCAAGGAAGAGTTGAATCAAAACCTTGACAAGAGGATCAAGGAGAGAGGACGTAGGTAAGAGATTGACTGAACCTCTATAAATTTGTGTTTGCTTCTCTTTCCCTTACTCTTTTTATTGCACTTATTTCATTGTTGTTTCATTAGTGTTAATTGTGCATTAAGAGGTAGAAAAACCAAAAATAAGTAGAAAAACTAATTCACCCCCTTCTCGGTAGAGCCAACAATTGGTATTAGAGCTTGGGCTCGAGATTGATTTAGATTAACATCTATCAAGTAAAACGATCACTAATGGCTCAAACTAGTGTATCTACACCTTTAGTAGGAGAGGGACACTCTACGGTTAGGCCTCCACTCTTTAATGGTGAAAACTATGCTTATTGGAAGACTAGAATGATGCTATTTATTCAAGCCAATGATTATGAAGTGTGGAGGATTATAGTTAAAGGTTCTCTTGTCCCTATTAAGAAAGTAGATGGGGAGGATGTGCCAAAGAAAGAGGATGAGTGAGATACTACCAATATTAGAATGGCACAACTAAATGCTAAGGCAATGCACACACTATTTTGTGCATTAGGACCAATTGAATATAACCGAGTTTCACAATGTGAGAATGCTAAACAAGTTTGGGACAAACTAGCCATCACACATGAGGGAACCACACAAGTCAAGGAAACAAAAGTAGGCATGCTCACTCAAGATTATGAATTGTTTAGAATGAAGAATGATAAGTCAATTGGTGACATGTTTACTAGGTTTACTGACATCTTAAATGGTCTTAAAGCCTTAGGAAAAACATATTCTAATGTAGAAATGGTGAAAAAGATACTCAATAGCTTACCTAAATCATGGGAAGCTAAAGTTACTGCTATTGAGGAATGCAAGGATCCTCATACACTCTTATTAGATAAACTTATGGGATCTTTACTTACTTATAAGATGAAAATTAAGAGAAATCAAGATCCCTTAAAGAAAGTTGGAGTAGCTCTAAAATCCACCACAATTGAGGAATCAAAAGACCATCATGATGGAAGTGGTGATGATGAAGATTTAGAAATGGCCATGTCAAGAGATTCAATAAATTCATGAGGATAAGAGCTAGTGGAAACTCTAGGAGATCCCCTAGGAGAGAGTTCAATAGAGGAGAAACTAGTAGGAAAGAAAAAGACTAAATTATTTATTATGAATGCAAAAAACCTGATCATATTAAATTTGATTGTCCTTTTTATAGAAAGCCAAATGAGAAGAAACAAAAGAAGAAGGCTATGGTGGCTACTTGGAGTGATAGTGATTGCTTCGATGAAGAGAATGTGGAAGATGAAGTAGCCAACCTTTGTTTTATGGCTTTTGAAGATGAGAAGGTAACATCTAACTCATTAGATACTAATGAATACACTTTTAATGAAATGCAAGATGCATTTGATGAGTTAGCAAATGAATTTGAGTGCATGAATTTGAAATATAAGAAAATGATCTCAAAGTTGAAAAAGGAAAATGAGATGCTTATGAATGTTAAATTAAAATGTGAGAAGAAATTAGAGAATGCAAATCTAGAAATAGAAGAATTAAATAAAAAGAACATTAATTTACAAAACTCCTTTTCTAGGTTTTACATGGGCCAACAAAAACTTGATCAAATGCTAGAGACCCAAAGAGCATACTTTGATAGAGAAGGAGTAGGTTACAATGCATCAAACAAAGAAACTCATCTTAAAAATTTATTTGTTAAAAATAGAAAATTTGTTTTGTGCACCTTATGCAATAAACTAGGACACTCTTCACAAGCATGCACATCTAGGAAGACTATTATTAGAGGAAAAATGGTTGTTAAGATTTGGGTGCCAAAACATGTTTTAAACTCAAATGATGAGTCATTGAAATTGAAATGGATCCCTAAAGGATCAAAAATTGTTAGTACTAACACACAAGGACCCAAGAAAATTTGGGTACCTAAGATAAAAGTTTGATGTATTTGTGTGTAGGAGGAAGAACATTGTTACAAGGCTAAGTCCAAGGAGCATTGGTATCTTGATAGTGGATGCTCAAGACATATGACCGGTGACAAGAGGCAATTCAAGTTCTTAAAGCCTAAAAATGGTGGAGAAGTCACATTTAGAGACAACTCCAAAGGACAAATTGAAGGAATTGGCTCCGTTGGTAACTCTTCCTCAACTATTGAGAATGTTTTGTATGTTAGAGGTTTAAAACATAATTTGCTTAGTATTAGTCAATTGTGTGACAAGGGTTTTAAAGTTGTGTTTGATGCTTTATGTTGTAATGTTGTTAATGCTAAAACTAATCAAATTCTCTTTATTGGACATAGACAAAGAAACATTTATATTGTTAATTTAGATGAACTAAATAGCAAAAATATATGCTTTATGGCCATTAGAGAAGATGAACCTTGGTTATGGCATAGAAGATTAGGTCATGCCAGCATGCATGTTTTATCTAAATTAGTCAAATGAGACTTAGTGGTAGGTTTGCCTAAACTTCAAAATGATAAAGTTTGTGAGGCATGTGTAAGAGGAAAACACAAGAGAATATCATTTAAATCTAAGAAGTGTGTTACAACCTCTAGGTCACTTCAACTTCTCCACTTAGATCTCTTTGGACCAACTAGAACCACTAGCTTAGGAGGAAAACACTATGGATTTGTCATAGTTGATGATTACACTAGGTTTACTTGGGTGTTCTTTTTAAGTGTGAAAAATGAAGCCTTAAAGAAATTCATTATCTTCTCAAAACTTGTTCAAAATGAAAAAGGGTACTCTATTTCTAGTAAGTGACCATGGAAAAGAGTTTGAAAATCTTGGTTTTGATACATTTTGCAATGAAAATGGTATTAGCCATAATTTTCCAGCTCCTAGAACTCCTCAACAAAATGGGGTAGTTGAAAGGAGAAATAGAACCTTAGAAGAAATGGCTAGAACCATGCCTTGTGAAAATAACTTACCTAAATATTTTTGGGCTGAAGCAATAAATACTGCTTGCTATGTTATAAATAGAGCTATGGTAAGGCCTATTTTAAAGGAAAAAGGCCTAACATAAGTTATTTTCACCCATTTGGATGTAAATGTTTTGTTTTGAACAATGGTAAAGATAACCTAGGAAAATTTGATGCAAAAAGTGATGAAGGTATTTTTCTTGGTTATTCTTTAAATTCTAAGGCTTATAGAGTTTTCAATAAAAGAACACTTGTAGTAGAAGAGTCAATACATGTAATCTTTGATGAATCAAATATCACTAGTAGAATCAATCTTGATGATGAATAGAGATATTTGATTAACCTATAGTTGATCCATCCCAAGATAAGGATGTTAGAGAACAATTAGAAGATCTTAATATTAACAAAAATAAGGAGTCCATGGAACAAGAAATAATTGAGAAAGAATCTAAGTGTCCTAAAGAACTTGGATATGTGAAGGATAATGATATTGTTGGAGATCCAAATATTGGCGTTAGAACTAGGTCAACCTATAAAAACATATGTCAACATGTAGCCTTTGTGTCACAATTTGAGCCAAAGAATGTGGATGAGGCCTTGAAAGATGAAAATTGGATTATGTCCATGCAAGAGGAATTAAACCAATTTGAGAGAAGCAAAGTGTGGACACTAGTGGAAAGACCTAAAGATTATCTCATCATTGGAACCAAATGGATATTCAAGAATAAGATGGATGAGAATAGCATTATTGTTAGAAACAAGGCTAGGTTAGTGGCTCAAGGATATAGGCAAGAAGAAGGAATAGATTATGATGAAACATATGCTCCGGTAGCTAGATTAGAAGCCATTAGGATGCTACTTGCATTTGCATGTTACAAGGATTTTAAATTATATCAAATGGATGTAAAAAGTGCCTTTTTAAATGGTTACATAAATGAAGAGGTTTATGTTAAACAACCTCCCGGTTTTGAAAATCCAAAGTTTCCTAACCATGTTTTCAAACTATTAAAAGCTTTATATGGATTAAAACAAGCTCCTAGAGCTTGGTATGAAAGACTTTCAAAGTTTTTAATTGAAAAAGGTTTTGCAAGAGGCAAAGTAGACACCACCTTGTTTATCCAATCTAAGGGTAGTGACTTATTAGTAGTTCAAATTTATGTGGATAATATCATTTTTGGATCTACAAATGAATCATTGTGTAAAGATTTCTCAAAATTAATGCAAGGTGAATTTGGGATGAGTATGATGGGAGAGTTAACCTTCTTTTTAGGACTTCAAGTTAAATAACGCAAAGAAGGTATTTTCATAAATCAAGCTAAGTACACTAAAGATTTGCTCTAAAGATTTGGAATGGATGAGTCTAAACCTTACTTTAAATGTGATAACCGCAAATTTTCTATTTTTGGAAATTAGTATTAAAGAAAATAGATAAGAGAAAATAAATAAATTAAAGTAACTAATAAAATTTATTTATGAGATGGGAATATCGTTAAAATTCCCGAAATTAAGGAAGTGAGGAAATTGAGGAATTTAAATTTTGGATAAAATGAAAATAAAAATATGTGATAACCACAAATTTTCTATTTTTGGAAATTAGTATTAAAGAAAATAGATAAGAGAAAATAAATAAATTAAAGTAAATAATAAAATTTATTTACGAGATGGGAATATCGTTAAAATTCCCGAAATTAAGGAAGTGAGGAAATTGAGGAATTTAAATTTTGGATAAAATGAAAATAAAAATAAAGTCAGAGTTATGGAAAATAAGGAAAGGAGGAATTTAATTTGGATAAATGGAAATGCAAATTAAATAGAAAATGAAAATGGAGAAATTTAATTTGGATATTAATAAATCCAAATTATAAGAAATATAAATGTGAGTATTTATATATTTATATAATTTTATTATATAAATATATTTTTAAATAAATTATATATGTTTTATATAATTACATATATATATATATGAAATATATATATGTTATTTTTAAATTAACTGTATAGATATTTATTAAAACTATACACAAAATATATATACTATATAAATAAATATGTATATATATTAATTACTATTAAAATTATATATATTGATATAAATATATATAATAATAAAAAAAAGAGAAACGTGATCGGGATCGGGATATAACCCGATCCCTGTTTCCCTTCTCTATTACAAAACAGAGAAGGAACACTGCCGCAGACGGCGGAAAGAAAAAGAGAGAAGGGGAAGGCGGTTGCCGGCGAGCTGAAGAGATGAAGCTGACGTCGACGCCGACGCCGGCAAAGGAAAAGGGAGAAGAGAAACGAATGGAAAACAGAAACGAAGGAAAGCGGAGAAAATCGGATGAGAAAAGGAAAAATGGCAAACTGCGATGCCGGCTGATCCAAACACCGCCACTGCCACCGAAGCATCGCCGGAGGGAGAGGAAGACGATGGAGGCCACCCGAGGCGCGGTGAACGGCGGAGGAAGGCCGGCGAAGAGGCGGAAGAAACCGAAGGAAAATCGACTCGATCCGTCGCCATGCCGCCGATCCAGGGCAAACGGAGGGCATCGGTAGCTTCGCTGTGCCGTTAGCCAGCTGAAGGACGCCTGAACCGCCGGAGAACCGACCGCCGGCGAGGAAGGAGGCAGACCGGTCTGAACCAATTTGACCGGGAAAGGAAGAGGAAAAAAGAAAAGAAAAAAAAGGAAAAAGAAAAAGAGAAAAAAAAAAGAAAAAGAAAAGAAAGAGAAAAGAAGAAAAAAAGAGGAAAAAAGAAGAAAAAGAGAAAAAAGGGAGAAGTTTGGGAAATCGAAAGATTCCCAAGAATTCGGCAACTTGGAAATTTATAGAAATTCGGTAAAAAATTTCTAGAAATTAATTTTAAGTAAAATTTAATAAATTATGAAAAATTCTAAAATTTAGAATTTAAATTCCAGAAATTATTCTCGGCGATCGAGATGAGGAATCGGAAGAGATAGAGTACGGGCGCGACCAGTAAAAGGAAGTCGTCGACTCGGAAAAGGTAAGGGATGCATGTGCAGCACTATAAGGATATTCAGTCTGCATGATTTAAATTATGAAATATTTTATGAAAATATTTTATGAAAATGGTGTGATGATTCATCAGTTGAAAATTTGTGATGATGTACTAGTTGGATTTTAAACTGTATTTTCCGTGCAGGAGGCTAGCCAATCGGCAGCCATTATACTGCCGAAAAATTATCGAAAAATTTTCGAAAATTACTGAAAATCATAATAAATGATTTTATGTCACGAAAAATGATTTTCAATCACGAAAATCGAGAAAATGAATGTTTTTCATGAAAACATGAATAAAATGGAAGTGATTTTAAAATATTCATATTTTCGAGAATGGTGATAATGAAATCACTGAAAATTCTATTAATATGTAAATTTCACGTAATACGAGAAGAAAAATGAAAAGGAGTAAAGTGAATATTTTTATGAATATTTTCATAAATATTTCTTAAATATTCACTAAATGGTTTTATAACCTTTATGATTTTAAAGTATGAAATTATATATTTTATAAATTTCATAAAGGCTATTTCTACAATAAAAACATAGTTTTGAGACTAGTTGGCCCTTCTATCATGCCGACATGTGATATGTAATACGTGATATGTAACATGTGATATGCGATATGTAGTCCCGACCGACACCTGATCAGTGATCCGCCGAGGACAATTATAGACTATGGCCACAGGTCTGACATGATTATTTTATACCTTCGGGTATTATTGCATGATAGGACTCGGTGATTGCCACTGTCTCCATATATGATATGTTTTAAATGAAAATGTTTTACATGATATGTGATACGTGAAATGTAAATGATTTATAGCATTTTTATAAAATGCTTATTTCAGTACTATTTTAAGTACAATGATATGATTTTCATATGATATGTGACACGAATATGTAATATGTTTTCAAAAAGAAAGAGGAGGAAAATAAATCTAATATTCTTATTTTGAATTTTAAATTGAATATTAGATTTAAATGATTTATATGTTATATGAAAAAGATTAAATAGCCCATTTTTGCTATTTAAAGTACTGTACTAATTATGAGAGTACAGTAAAACACGAAACGAGTTTTAAATAGAAAAGAAGATGATTTAACTAATATTCTTTTCAAAGAAAATATGAATATTAGTTATTTTATTTAAATGCTTTAGTTCATAAAAGCATTATTTTGAAAAAGAATATGAAAATGTTACAAAATAAAAAAGAAAGGATTTGAATTTCAAAACAAGAATGAAAATTACTCTCTACAGTTGCTTCTAGGTTCCGGGGCAAGATAGGTATTTCAAAATACCTACCTTACTCCATCCGGATCCCTAGCCGACTGTAGTATCCTTCTTACATGCGAGCCTAGAGCCCATAGGAAAAATGAAAAAGTTTTTCAGCATATAGATAGCTGAGTATCAAGTATGCATATAATTCCCTTACTGAGCCATGGTTTGCTCACCCCTTAATATTAACATTTCAGGTTTTCGAGAACTAAGAGTCTGACATCTAAAAGACTTCGGCTGTGCATTTTGGGACGATGCTACAGCTTGATTTATTTAATAAGGTATGATCATTTATTTTCTATATTTAGACTTATCAACAGTACTACTTCCTTATGAAATAAGATAGGGGATGTAATTCATATTATAATTTAATATGAAATTGTTTATATGTAAAAGAAAAGTAAAGTATCGCAGACAGCCTAACCAAATAAGATGTATAGAATAAGGTGAAAAATAGGGTCACGGGCTGTGATATTACACCAATGAGCACAAATATCAAGCTTGATAAGGATGAAGGAGAAAAGTGTGTAGACATTAAACTATATAGGTATATGATTGGTTTGTTGCTATATTTAACTGCTAGTAGACCTGATATAATGTTAAGTGTATGCTTGTGTGCTAGATTTCAATCATCTCCTAGAGAATCACACTTACAAGCAGTAAAAAGAATCCTTAGATACCTTAAAGACACCTCTTCCTTAGGACTTTGGTATCCTAAAGATTCTACACTTGATCTCCATGCTTATTCCAATGTTGATTTTGGTGGATGCAAAGTGGATAGGAAAAGCACATCGGGAACATGTCAATTCTTAGGAAGTAGGCTTATTTCATGGTTCTCTAAGAAACAAAATAGCGTAGCTCAATTCACAACTGAGGCTGAATATATAGCTTCTGAAAGTTGCTGTGCTCAAGTTTTGTGGATTAAATAACAAATGAGAGACTATGGAATAGAAATGAACCAAGTTCCCATCAAGTGTGACAACATTAGTGCTATCAACCTTACAAAAAATCCCATCCAACACTCTAGAACCAAGCACATTGAGATTAGACATCATTTTATACGAGATCATGTGCAAAAATGGGACATAATTCTAGAGTATGTAGATACTTTGCACCAATTAGCGGATATCTTCACAAAACCCTTGGACAAGGAGAGATTTTGCATTCTTAGAGTTGAATTAGGTATTATGAATGCTCCTTGAATTGATTTGATGTTAAATGAATGGCTTAAGTTGGTTGTGATGATTGCAAGAAAGAAATTTGGACAATATACTTATCACTTGCAATTCATGACCTTAACTTGCCATGCTACTATTCATGATCTTAGCTTTTGAGGTTGGATTGTGTGTTTTGATTCTCTTCATTAGCCAAAACCTACTTCTGATGTTTAAGACATCTTCACAGTCATGTTCACTTATTGTTCAAAGCTGTCCTGGATATTTTCAGCATATTTCTGCAATTTTCTGCATTTTTGTGTATTTTTCTGCACTTTTTCTATATTTTTCAAGTCATATCTCATGCAAACACCAGATTTTGATTTTATATAATGAAAATGCACAGGTTCTCTAAGTTTCAAATCATTTTTCTGCATCAAAACTGAGGCAATGGACTAAGGGATCAATTCTTATGAAAATTGGATTGATTCCCGGGTCATTTAGGCCTTAAAATCTAGGTTTTTGCTATGAGGGATCGATCCGTTTAACCATCGGATTGATCCGTTAGCTTCAAAATGGGCAGGAGTGTATTCGATAAAAAAAGGATCGATCCCTTCCTTAAAGGGATCGATCCCATCGGCCAGAATCCACGAGTGGCCCTTGTTAAAGTTGAGATCTCTTCTCTTTTCTCACACTATTCACCTTCTCTATCCACAGCAACGTCCCCCGCTTTATTCTCCTTCCCCAAAACCTTAAGATCTACACCATTTCTACACCAAATCGCTTCATTTCTTCACCTTTCTTCATATTTTCTCCTTCTCTTTCACTTCTCCTCATCCTTTCACACCAAATCTTCATCAATTTTAACTTCCTCTCATCTCCCTTGTGCTTATCACTATTCACCTAACATTTCAATTGTAAGTGTTCTTCACTCATTTTCATTAATTTTTCTTGCATTTCTTGATTATTTTATCATATCTTGTTAACCCATTTCAAGTTTCTGCATCCATTTTCACTATCCTATATTTTTCATTTCACATTAAACCCATGTTTTTTATCTAACTTCTAGTGTTTATAACTTAGAATCCGTTGAATATTTCAGCATCATTTCTTCATCAAACTTATTGCTTGCATATTGATATGTGATATTGTGCTGTTGGATAGGTTTATGTTTCCCCATACACTCATCCATAGTTCACCAAACCTGTGCCCATTACCTGTTCGGTGAAATTCCTAAACGAAATTTCCTTCATCTTTTGAACTCAACCTTCAATCCAAATGGCCCCTAAAATCAAACATGCCTCCACAAAGAAAAAAACTCGTCCTTCTTCCTCTTCCTCTTCCATTCCAACTGCTTTCAATCGATGCTTTCGCAATGCAGAAGAGAAAAACCGTTAAAATACCTAATTTACCAATATGTGTATTAAGCATTGTCGTCCAATTGACTTCGGTTTCTTGGAATCAATTAACTTTCCCTACTTGGCCAAATTTGAAGCTTTCCATTGGACACACTTTCTCAAAATCAACACTCTAGTTCCTTTAAACATCATTCACGCATTCTTTTCTAATACCAAAGTTATCTATTCTCCTAATGACCCATGCAAAGTAGTGGGAATTCAATTTTTTGTTATGGGTAGAGATGTTGAAATCACCAAATATTCTCTCTCGCGTGCCTTTCGTATTCCGGAGCATGGTCTTGTGCACGAAAATGTCAACGTCCCCTTAGAATTTAATATAGTCAATGATCGTGCGAGTGACCTTCCCATCTTCACAAGACTTCTTCACATTATAATCTCTTGGAATCTTCGCCCACTCAGGACAAAATATTCTCAACTTCGGTGACTTAATCGCTTTTGGCTCCACCACATTCATTCCCCTGACGGTGAGCAGCCAGACCTTGTTCATTTCATTCTCCAAGATTGGGTGAAGATTGTTCTTGGCAAAGTCCACACGATTGTCTTCCCACAGCCACTTGAATTTTATCTGCTTGATCACGGCATTGATTGTTCATATGAGGCTGGTGTCCTTCCCGAACCCGTACCACTGTCAACCTTGCTACACTACATAATCCTGGATGGTAGTCTCGTCAGCAAGGTGATACTGTAGTATGGGAAAAGGCTCATGGTGCTCCTGGATCTCCGAGCATGCTAGTGAAGAGGACGCTCCTGCTCTTGAAGAGGCAACCCCTGCTTCTTCCTCCGCGCCATCGGGGTCCGCATCTAATGACCAGATCATGCTAATGCTTCAACATCTCCAGCAAACCTTCACTCAGCGTTTTGATCAACTCAATGATCAATTTGGTCAACTCAATATTCGTCTCGACAATGTGGACGAGACACAGGCTGCTTTGTACGATGAAGTCCAAGATATCCGTATGCAGCAAGAGGACTTCATGGACCAATATCACAAGACGTTTCCTAGGCTTTGATTGTGATTATTGTGCGAAATGAGCATTTAGCTTATTATGATCTTCTACTATGACTGGTGTTTATGATTTTTTTAGCCTTATGTTTATAACATTTTCTAGTACGTTTATGATGTTTTAGTCTTATGTTTATCAATATGACTGGTGTGTTTTGATGTTCGATTCTTTGCAATCTTTGTTTCTATGGCATGTCTTATGATTTATATATATATATATATATATATGACTTTGGCTTGATCTTTATTTCCATTGGCTTGGTTTATCACTTTGCTTAGTCTTTTTCTCCATTATTGCTTTAAATTGACTTATACATCTGACCATTTCTCTTTATGTCATCATATTTGCTTTAATTCTTGATATGACAAAAAGGGGGAGAATTCATGAGGTAAATTTTTCATGCATAAATTGAGGGGGAGCAAAATATTTTTCCATGTATAAATTAAGGGGGAGCAAAGCAAAATGAATTTTAAGCAAAATATTCCTCCATGTATAAATTGAGGGGGAGCCAAGCAAAATGATTTTCATGATGTCAAAATAATAAGCAAATCTATCCTAAGCAAATTTACCTTAAGTTTTGTCATATCAAAAAGGGGGAGATTGCTAGCTTTAAATTGACAAGTATTTTGTAATGACAAAACTCAAGTAAGCTTACAAATGATTCTTCTACAAAGTAAATTTGCTTTGAATGAACTCAATGATAGAAAATATTTTAAACAAGTTTTGGATTGTGATTTCAATTGAAAAAGTCAGTAAATACTCTTAGAAAAGTGTTAGAAGTTTTTGAACTGACTTAGAATCACAAAAAAAAACATAAACTGTCCCAAATTGCAGCTAAAGAAGTGTAGGAAAGCATTCTGGTTAAAAGGGATCGATCCCTACTGTAGAAGGATCGATCCCAAAATGGCAGAATGTGAGACTCGGTATTTTGCATATATAGTATATCATATTGTACACAATTGATCATTAGAATAAATTAAATTGTGGAATTAAATAAATAGCGAAGATGTTCCACTTCACATTTTGGAAATTTTGGAATTTAAATTTTATATGGTGCATGTGAAGTAGAATGAAAATCTAAGATTATAAGAATGGAAATTTGATTGTTGGAACTATTAGCTTAATAGCAATCAAAGAAATGAAGAAAAGATGAATTAAATGTATACTCCTACAAAGCTATTTTATTGGATGGAATGTAGAAGAGAAGAGGAGAAACTAAGTTGCCATTCACGCCAACAACAAATTCTGGTGCCTTGTTGCATTCGGTTGGAAGGAAATGGCAAGGAAAAAAAATGGAATCCAATGCATGGATAAAATATATATATATATATATGATAAAGTCAAGTTTATATATAAAAGAAAGGCCTGGAAGTTTATTGGTGGAAATTTTGAAAAAGATGTGTAAAGAAAAGTCAGGAAAGGTGGATACACAAGTGAATTTCACGCCACTTTTATGCAAGACTGATTCGGTTCAGCCTCCAAAAATTGATAAAAATGTAGATTTTATAATATAAACAAGTGGAAATGAAGTCTAAGAATAAAGTAAATAAAAAGTAATTTTCTTTAGAATTTCATTGGTTAACCTAAAGCAAAGAAGAGTGGAAAAGTCCACATAAGCATGAAGCAAGGAAGACTACCACGCCACTTGAGGCTGCGCTCGTACCAGCCAATGTCTAGCCATAAAAGGCTGATGAAATCTGATTTTTTGGTATAAAATGGATAGGAAATAACAATTAAAGATAAAGCAGACGTAAGTACTTATATTGGAGTCCTATTGGATGGAAATAAAGTAGGGAAAAGAAGAAGTAATTAGAACACATGACCGGCCATGCCAAGTCCACGCCAACTTGTTGTTTTAATTGCAAATTTTGTATCTTTTGTAAAGGCTGCCGAAACCATTAACTCTTGATAAAAGAATTGTAAAAAAGAAACATGAAAAATAATATATTAAGTGGCTGGAAATTCTGCTAAAGGAGAGAGATAAAAACAAAAGAAAAGTTGGACAATAACGTGTAGAATGAGGCTCTCCTACGCCCCATAGAGCTGCAGTTTTTTTTCATGCATTAAATGAAGTTTAATGCATGAAATGATGAAGACATAAAATGATATATTATGTGTATAATTTGTATTGGTTGTTTTGGATAGAAAGAAAGAATGAGAAGCAAGCAAATATCGGTAAAACACCATCTTCATCACTGAAAATTTGCTATCTACGAGAGCCACACTCTGCCTCATTTTGTTTTGTTTCTTCACTTCGGTTCAGCCAAAAGAAAAATCCAAAAAATTATTCCATTATGATATTCGACCTTCTTGCTTGTTTAACCTTTATTCAATTGAAGAATCAAGCAAGAATTCAAGCTAGAAGTTAACGTGGAAGAGGAACAAAATAGAATATAAATTCTGTTTTAGAAACACAAATTAGTCAAGGTGAGATTTGATGATTTCTTGAGATTGAATGATATAAATCTATGATTTCAAGCATGAGAAGCATGATTTTAGTCTTGTTTTTGAATTATTCTTGTTAGATCATGAGAATAGAATGAATTCATAGCTTGAAATAGATGAAGAACAAGAAGGAAATTGAGTTGAATTGGTAGTTGATGATGTGAAATGATTTAAAGGAAATTGGACAAAATGAAAGGAAAGCTTAGGAAAACTTAGATGGTGAAAGAACCAATTTTGACAATGGAAGAATGAGGTTTCGGTTGAACAAAAAAAATATGAAAGCATTTATGGCTTCATGCAAAATTGGCAATATGAGATTCACGTAGACAAGAAAGGAATGAAGTGCAAAATAAGAAAATGGAAAGAAAGTGTTGAAAGTCAATAAAAATGGCCATGAGAAGTTTTGGCCATGACTTGAAAAGTAAGGTAAATTGTGTTGAAAAATTTGGAAATTGGTAAAGAATAATTGTAGAAATTAAAAGAGAATTTTCGATAAAATTACAACCGAAAAAGGAAGTATAATGAAGAAATTGATTTTAAATAATAGTATAATTTATACTGGTTGTACTCATAAAATGAGGATAATGGCTGCATTTTATGAATTTTGGTGATTTAAAAATAAGAAGAAAATTATTAATAATTTTCGATAAAATTATTTTGCAGCCCGGGTAGACGGATTTCGGTTAGCATTACCGGGACGATCGTCGGCATAAGACAGGTAAGGGAGACATGTGCTGCCTGTAAGGATATTCGGCCACATGTTTTTAAATTGTATTTAATTTTATAAATGCGGTTGATAATTATCGGTTTAAATTATGATGATTTATCGGTTTGAGATTTTGGTGAAATACTGGTTGAAATATATAAATTGTATTTTTCATGCAGGAGGCTAGCCAATCGACAACCGATATACTACCGAAAATTTACCGAAAATTACCGAAAATTATAATAAGTGATTTGATTTCACGAGAAACGATTTTCAAACACGAAAATCGAAAAATCAAGTATTTTTCATAAAACATGAATATACGGAAGTTTAATTTTAAAATATTCATGTTTTTGAGAATGGTGAAAAGGAAATCACCGAAAATTCACTCGGTAGGTGATATTTCACGTGAAACGAGATGAAAAATGAAAAGGACCAAAGTGTATATTTTATAAATAATTCTTAAATATTCACTTGATTTTACATAAAACCTTCATGGTTTTCATTATGAAAATAATTAATTATATAAATTCCATAAAAGTTAAGAGTTGATGAAAAACTATGATTTCGAGACTAGAAGTCTCTACACGTGTTTTTAGAAGAAAACATGGTGGTGGAATTGTTGAATTGGAAAATAAATATTTTATTTTCCATAAATCATAAAAATAATTAATTTGAATTCCGATGATTTTGAAAACCATGTTTTTGAGTGAAAGCATGGAAAAGCGTGCGTATATGTTTTACGGTGAAAAAGACAGTTATACCTTTTTATATTTTACAATGATGATTTTATAATATTTTTTCACCGTATAGAAAATATGATTGATACCTTTATGAAATAATTGAGAAATGTGATTTAAATTATTTATTTCAAAAAGGTGATTTTATTACATGTGAGCCTTATAGATACTTATGAAATATTTTGATTTACTATATTCAAAATCCATAGAGGCTATGGTATGGTTTATATTGTTTTGAGACTTAGGCCCCAAGTTTCATGCATCACACTTATACTATTACTGTCACGTGACTGATTGACCCGCCAATCATCAGCATCCCGTATATCACCTGGCAAGTGCACACCGAGGACACCCTATAGATCATGGCCATAGATCTCACTGTTATATTGTTACTGTGTCCCTTCAGGGATGATGATTACTGTGTCACTTCGGGGATGATTATTGGTACATTATTAGACGATGATAGCATGATTTAATTGTAGGGTGATGCCTAGTCTCACATATTGATTTCTGTTTACTGAAAGGATTTACGAAATCCTATTTACTGTACTGTTTACTGTACTGATCACTGTTTACTAATGAAAAACCGTACCAAAACACTGTTTACTGAACTATACTGTTTACTGAAATAGTAGCCACTGAATTACTGTTTTACTGAACTAAAAGCTACCATTTACTGTTTACTGAACTGAAAGCTACCGTATACTGTTTACTGAATTGGTAGCTATTATTTACTGTTTACTGACTGAACCGTATCTAAATACTGTTTTACTGAATATTACAGTTTTACTGAACTGTAAGATACGGTTACTGAATTAAAGAGAAATAAATGTTTATTCTAAAAGAATAACATGAGAATTATTTCTAAGATAGAAATAATCGAAGAAGTGTTTATCCAATGATTGGATATTTACAAGCCACTGTACTGTCACGTGTTTTTACTGTAATGAAGAGAAGAGAAGTAAAACCACTGTCTTACTACTGAACTGTCACGTGTTTTAAAGCATACTGAAGTGAAAAGAAATAAGTTCTTTACTCGGTGGAAAACGAAAATTGAATCGTTTTGAGAACAAATTTTATAGTACTCTCTACAATTGCTTCTAGGTTCCGGAACAAGTCAGGTATTTCAAAATACCTGCCTTACTCTATCTGGGTCCCTAGCCGACTGTAGTCTCCTTCCTACATATGAGCCTAGAGCCTACTAGGAAGATTTTAAAGAAAAAAAAAGATACAATTTATTTTCAGCATATAGTTAGCTGAATATCAAGTGTGACATATAACTCTCTTACTGAGCCGTGGTTTGCTGACTCCCCAATTTTACCATTTCAAGTTTTGATGATTGTGAGATCCGATATTTGTGGATCACGGCTGCACATAACGGACAATGTGGCAGATCGACTGAGATATATGAGGTACGATCATTTATTTTCTGTATTTAGACATGTATACAGTACTACTTGCTTTTTAAGTAAGATAGGGGATGTATACAATATTTACAATGTTGCATAAAATTGTTGAACATAAGAAATCAAGTGAAGTATCACAGACAGCCCAACCGGAAAAGTTGTATAGAAATACGTGAAAAATGTGGTAATGGATCGTTACACAAAAAGTCTGGAATGCATTTTGGAGAAAAGGGATCGATCCGTTTGGTAAAGGGATCGATCCGTTTGCACGAAACCTGACCCCAACGGCTAGTTTTTGAGGGTTTCAACGGGAGGAATTGCATTAAATGCTTCACCAACTGTTCCAATCAGTTGGTTTAGAGGCATTTATAAAGTTTGGAGGTAGAACAAGCACTTAGAACATCCTCAAGCTTCAAAAGAGAAAATCCAATCTGAAAATTCTTATTGTGTAACTCCATTTGTGAGATTTCTTGTTGTTCATCACCCATTTACTGAAAGTTCTGTTATTCAAAGGGGTGAGCTATCCTTGTAAGGTCTGCTATTGTAGAGTTTGGGTAGTATTAAAAGGGGAGAGGCTTAGACGGTGATTTCTAAGTCCTCAAGAAACATTGTAAGAGGTCTCACAACACCTTGAAGTGGTGTGTAGATTCTCAAGGAAGAGTTGGATCAAACCCTTGACAAGAGGATCAAGGAGAGAGGACGTAGGCAAGAGATTGGCCGAACTTCTATAAATTTGTGTTTGCTTCTCTTTCCCTTACTCTTTTTACTGCACTTTTTTCATTATTGTTTCATTATTGTTAATTGTGCATTAAGAGGTAGAAAAACCGATTCACCCCTCCTCTCGGTAGAGCCAAAAGATTGATTGAAAAAGGTGGTTTAATCGAAAAATTTTGCTGGCGGAGCGTAAGGGGTAAAATCATAATTTCTCTTTATTGGTGCACCGCGCGACAACGAAACCACCTCCATTTACTAAAGTACATTAAATTTGATTTATTGGTGCTGCAATCATAATTTTTGGAGTTCATTTGCATGGTTTTGACCAAATCAAAAGTTTAATGGCAGAACCGTTAATATTTCAAGTAGCCAGAGGCAAAATGATCATTTAACATAAGGGAGACTGGTTAAATTAGTCAATAATGACCAGAAATTGACTAAAATAAATTAAATTGAATTTAAATAAAATATAAGCTGAAAATAATAATAATAATAATAATAGTGTGATAAAGGAATAAATGGTGGAAAATGGAAGTGGAATTTTATGGTGGTGACAAGTGGCAAGTCCTTATTGGTTGGAAGAAGACTAAACTCAGCAGAATTTTAGCTGAAACTACGGCACTATTCATTCATCCTCACCAGCCCTTCACGACAGAAAAGAAAAACAAAGAAAAAAGAAAAGTTTCAAGCTTTTAAAACACCAAAAATCATTAGAATTTCAAATTTTCTATTTCTAGAAAAATTATTCCTCATCTCATGCTCTATCAAACCCACCCAAAAACATATTAAATAATTGAAAATTCAAGGAGAAAAGGGAGGCAAGGGAATTCGGTTAGGGTAAGATTTACACCATATTTAATTGCTTTGTTTAATTCTAAAGTTGTTTTTTAGCTAAATCTAAGGTGTAGAAAAAGATGGTGGCATTGGATTTTATTTATTTTGGCTATATTAAAATTTGCCATTAAATGGGCGCTACGGTTTGCTTGGTAATATAGTGATACAATGCATTTTCTTGCATGAAAATGGTAAGAAATGATTGAATGAGATGGAATAAAAAGGTTAGAAACATTAAATTTCAAAAAAGGAAGGAAAATCAAGAATTTCCATAAAAAGGGGGGATTTTGGCCATGGCTAATTGGGCATGAAATTATGCTGAATTTTATGGTTTAATGGTAGAAAATTAATGTGGAAATCAAAAGAGGAAGGTTGGTGAAATCGGAACCGAAAAAGGAGCTAAAACGGGAAAGTTTAGTTTTAGCACCAGTTTAAATAATAGTGGTTGTGCATGTGCAGTGTCATTAATGGCTGCATTTTATGGAAGTTAGTAGCTTAAAATTAAGAGGAAAAATATTGATAATTTTTAATAAAATTATTTTGCAGCCGAAAATTAAAGATTACGGTAGGCACGATCGGAAAGTTCGATTTCACGTGACAAGTAAGGAGAAGTGTGTGAGTTGTAGAGATATAATGAATGCATGTTTTATTGAGATGAATTTTATGAAAATGTTGGAAGCATGATTTGGTTTGAAACATGCATGAATTGTGGTTGAAAAGCTGGTTTATATACTGTAATTTTGGTGTAGGAGGTTAGGAATCCATAGCCGTTATGCTGCCGGAAAATTTATCGAAAATATTCTAAAATATTATAAATATTTTAGATGCTTGAATTTGAGTCAAATGACATATTTGGAAATCATTTATATAAATTTTCCATAAAATGGAAATTATGAGAGAAATATGAAAATTAAATATTCATGTTTCAAAATTTTACTTAAGTGAGAAATTAATTATGATTTAATTGATTTTACATATTCAAGATGAATATTTATATATATTTTCTCACTTTACACATGAATATCTACCGACTGATTTACTGTATTTGAAAAGGGGAAAATAAATACCTTTTTGGAAATAATTATTTAAATAAATGATTTAATTTATGAAATTTCCTTCTAGGTATTTTATGAGAAAATAAATTGATTTCGAGACTTAGGCCCCAAGATTCATGCTTACTACTGTTACTGTTCACATGGTTGATAGACCTGCCAAGTCATCAGCAGTCCCGGAGTCACTTGGCAAGTGTACCCGAGAACGCCCCTTAGACTATGGCCATAGTTTTAGACTGTTACTGTACTGTGTCCCTTAGTGGATGATACTGTGTCCCTAGTGGACGATTATAGCATGATACCATGTAGGGTGATGCCTAGTCTCAACTTACTGTTTACTAATATAGCACTGTGAATCACTGATTTATACTTACTAAAATTGTGAACTATTATTTATTACTACTGAACTGGGATTCACTATTTAGTGCTTTATTGAATTGAGAACTACAAGTTCTATTTTATTGAATTACGATTTATGGTTACTGAACTTAGAACTACTGTTAACCGTTTTACTAAACCATTACTGTTTACTGAAAAGAAATTACTAATTTCTATTTACTGTACTGTACTATGGTTTACTAATTATTGAACTGGAAAAGTACTATTTACTGTTTATTGAAAAGAAATTAACAGCACTGTTTACTAGAGAAAAGAATGATGGAAATTATTTCTTAAAAGAGAAATAATTATTATACTATTTAATTCATTATTTGGATATTTGGAAACTACCGTATTGGATATGATTACTACGATTTCTACGATTTTACATCTACTATTACTGTATTGTGGGATTTAAGTGTTTTATAAATTTAAAATGTTCCAAAATGGACATTTTATTATTCCTAAAGTAAAAAGGTTTACTAAAAACCTTTCATCGTTTACTGAAACGAATTTTACTGAAAACTATACTTCTGCATTGTGAACAGCATTGTGAAATACTATTTACTGAACTGAATAGCATTATTAAATACTGTTTACTGAATTGAACTGTACTGAATCCTATTTACTGAACTGAGATGAAAATTAGTGTTTTACTAGGAAAGAATATTATGAAAATTATTTCTAAAATAGAAATAATTACTAAACTGTTTATCCAATGATTTGAATTCCCATAAGTTACTAATTTGAAAAGATATTTACTGTTTCTACAATTTTAAAGTGACTATTCATTGTACTTTTGTTTCACTGTGCTGTCATATGTTTTGAAAAGGATTATTGAAAAGAAATGTTAAATGGTTTATACGATTTATTACTTATGAGAAATGAAAGTTAATTTGTTTTTAAATAAAACAAATTGTTTAATTACTCTGTATAGTCGCTCTAGGTTTCCAGGATAAGATAGGTATTCAAAATACCTTCCATGGTCCATTTGGATTTTCTGACTGACTATAGTATCCTTCCTTACAGTGCCCAGTACACCATTAGGAAAATAAGTGTTTTGCTGCATATAGATTTCATTATATCAAGCAGCATACGACTCCTTTACTGAGCACGTGGTTCGCTCACTCCTTTATTTTCCAACATTTCAGATTAATTTCAAGGATGATTTGAAAGCTTCCTTAGATAAATAGAGCTATGAATTCGTACCCTGGGGCAAAGTGCGTCAATTTTAAAGGTACAATCACATTTCTTTTATATTCAGACATATGTATACAGTACTATTTTATTGTAAAATAGAAACAGGGGATGTAAAGTGTACGGAATGTTGCAAAAATTTTATATTCCGAATTAATTAAATAAGTAAATGTTTATCATTTATTACTGTGTTGATCAAATGATAAAGGCATCACAGACTACCTAACCGTAAATTATGTATAAAATATGTGATTTTACTGTACTGTGGACTGTTACAAAACCAAATTCATATTTTGATTAAAATATACATTCTTACATACATGTAATTCATATTTTGATTAAGTTTAAGTCTCCACTATGTGTTTAAGGTGTATTTGAGCTTGGATTGAATTAAAACCATGTAATTCTCTCTCTTAAGGTTATGACCATCATCCTTTATGCATGAATATGATCTTGTTTAATCTAAAAAATGATGTAGAATCAATGTAGAATAAGTGTAGAACATGAATTTAAGCTTAAATTGAAGAAATGAAGTGTGTAGGGGAGAGAATGCAATTCGGCCAAGAGAAGGGGAGCTGAAGCCATGCTCAATTAATGTGTTTTAGGTCCTAGAATGATTTATAAATTAATACAAGACTATTGGCGTAGTCATAACTGAAAAACGGAGATGTTTTGACAAAAGTAGCAGTGTTAGCATTGATTAGATTAGACTGAAAATGTAGTTGCTGTAGACAATGCAATAGGTTTTAAAGAGTTGAATACTCTTCTAATTGAATTGTGAAGAAATGACAGTGGTTGTATAGTGTTTTGCTACTCGTAAGTCAGAAAACGATACTAGTGCTATTAGGCAACACTGCGAAAATCTCAGTGGTAAGAGCTATATGTAAAAAGCTTAGGGATTCTATGTTGCATTGGAAATAATGAAATTGGGTTTTATGAGATTGAAATTAGAGGACCATGGCTGCAACATTATTTTCACTGCTTCCATTCTTTTCCTATAAAAATCACCAAACAACATCCTCTTCATCCTTTGCTCAGCCTACCTCGGTTTTCTTACGATTTCTTGAACTCAGCTTCTTCACCATGGCGCTTCATCATCTCTTTGCTATCCATCCACACCGCCTCCACTGTCGCAACACCACCGGTTTCAGCATCAAGCTTCACTATTCTAAGCAGTTGTATCATTCCTTCCTCACCCAAGCAGTAGCTGTAACATCTTCA
The DNA here is from genome assembly GCA_032173925.1 of Heritiera fomes. Classification (NCBI taxonomy): domain Eukaryota; kingdom Viridiplantae; phylum Streptophyta; class Magnoliopsida; order Malvales; family Malvaceae; genus Heritiera; species Heritiera fomes. The sequence goes on from JAPDPM010000015.1 coordinate 15,124,766, forward strand.
TTGCTGCTCCTTGCTTGAAGTCTGCTGCACCAACCGTAGCAACATAGCCCATATTTTTGCATCCTTGCGTCTCTAGAAAAAAGCCAGGAACTCTCAGCATATCGTCATGTTCTATAGTTTGCACCAAGCTTGCCGTGGTTCTGTCTTCCACAATGTTTCTAGCTCGATTGCATGACTTTCCTCTGCCTGTCTGTGTCCACTCAACTCGTTCCGACACCACCATTCTGTTATTACATCTTCATCAATTGTTTGCGTCTCCACCGCTTACTATGGCAGCCTGAAATAGCTTGTTTCTATAATCCTCTAGTAGCCACGTGAAGAAAGATACAAGAGAAAGAAGAAAGAAAAGAGAAAAGGAAGGAAAGCAGAGAAAGACTTACAAGTTAGAAAGAATAAATATTAGAATGAAAGATGATTGAAATAATTACTAAATAAAAAGTAATTTGGATTTGTGACAGTTGAATAATTAAATTGGAATTTAATAAATCAAATGGATATAATTAAAAAATAATAATTTGGTTAAGGTATTTATTAGGATTAATTAATTTGGTTAATATGATTTAATAGTATAATTAGTATAATTAATATAACATGATAACTTAATTTAATAATTTAATAAGAATTAATTTATATGGATTTATTTGCATGACTTATATAATATGATTTGATTGACTTTGTATGATTTAATTAATTTGATAATATTTGATTAATATATATATATATATGTATTGAATAAATAATTTGTGTTAATATGATTTGTTTAATTTAACTTGTACAATCTTTTTTAGAATGTAATGGGTTAATTTAATTTAGGAGTTATAATAGATAATTGGCTATCTAGCATGATAGGCATTTTATGGAAATTAGAAAAATAATTTAAAAATAAAGATAAAAATACAAATAAGGATAAAATAGAATAAAGATTGGATAAGAAAGTAATAAAATTATATTTAGAAGATGAATACAATTATTTGATGATGAAATTCCAAAAAAGTCAAACGATACTCCTTGAGAATTTCTAGGTGAATAGTTTGCTCTAGACTGAACCAAATTGATGGAAAGTTTAGAGTAAATCTTCAATATACAATAATATGTATTCATTTTCAAAAATAATATAAATAAAATATAATTAAAATATTGTACCAAAAAAATAAAGATAATTAAAATAAAAATAGAAATAAGTATAAAAATAATTTGAATTAAATAAAAATAAATACAATTAAAATAATGATAAAAAATAATAAATTAGTAGAAATTGCGGATAGAGTCAATATTAGGGTTTTCATAATTTATTTAAATGATTTTACGATAGAGCTTTTTCAAGCAAGTCAAATGGTACCACTTGAATACTCTTGAGGTGAGGAGAATTACTTATTGTCTGAATCAGATCGATGGAAGGATTTTAAGCAAATTTCCAATATATTATGCGTATTGAAATTAACTCAAATTGAAGTAAATTAGAATGATCTTGAATAGTTGGTACCATTTTAGGATAGACGTTGTAGGGGTACTAAACCTTCCCCATGCATAACTGTACTCTCGAACCTAAGATTTTTTTATCGTAAACCAAGTCTTATCCTTAGACAATAATAGGTTACCAATTACGCCTTAGGTTAGAATCGTTGGTGGCGATTCCTTGATTTTAAGTCTAACGAGTTCTGTTTTAGGACTTGACACATTAGACAATGTTTGATTAACTTTTGTAGGTGGCAACTTCACTTGTATTGCAATACTTAACTCAACTATTATGAATTTATTTAGACATCAATCAAACTAGTGCTAAGTAGTCTTTGAATTAGATCTCATATCTAAGAAAACAGTACTTTACAACTAAGTATAAATAATTTTACATAAGTACTTATGCTTTAATAATCATATTATGAATTGCATCAATTAGTCATGTTTCAAGACTATTATTGATTCTTAATTAAGAGAACCATTAGCATCTTTATTTTAACTCTTGTTAATAAATTGATTAGAAATTATTTATAATTATTTACTCATAATTGCAAATTTTATCAAGAATTGTAAAGTTAAAGCATGAAATTGTTTTATGTAACAATATGATTTAAGATGTTTTACTTAACAAAGTATATAAAGGTGGCAAAAATAGGCTGGACTTGAAAAACTAGTCCGATTGGTTGGAATCCAAACCTGAATGATTTGATTTGAGTAAAAATTTCAAAAAACCAAACCCAACTCGATTTGGATCTGAATTGATTTGAAACCAACTTGATCTAAATTCCCATTGATTTGAACCTGACTTGACTCGAACTAAAATGATCTGAACCCAAATTGATTCAAATTTAGATGAACCCAAACTCGACCTAACTTAAACTTGGCCTGGCCTGAATCATAATTGACTCAAACCAAATTTTCCCGAACTCAAATTGATCAAATCCAAATTAACCTAAACTCGAATAGGTTCAAACTTAAATTTAAGAGTAACAATAAGATATTTAAATGTTAAAATGAATTATCAAACTATTATATTATGGTAGAAACATTACTCTTTTTCAATAATACAATTGTTATATTTTTTTTGAATCTAGTTAGACTTAAATGCTCACTTTTATTTAAATCTAACAAAAAAAAAATTCTAGAAGAGCTAAAGTGTAATTATTGAATGGCCAATCTATCACATAGTCTAGAAGCTATATCACTTGTAGTTATTGCCTCTAATTATTCTATAAAAAACTAATAGAAATTAAAGAGATGTATGGTAATCTATTATAGTATTTAGTAAGAATTATTAAATTACTTCAAATGCCTAGAATTAACAATTATTATAGATAATAGAAACAAAATGAAAAAGGCATAATTAATTTATGAATATTAGTAAAGATATTATAAATAAAACTATCATACTAATTACTAAATATTTAAATATTTTGATCCAAGTTTTATTACAAGTCATACAAAAAAAAAGATTTTATTTTCATGAGTTATGTGATTCTTAGAAATATGGTTCAACCTTATTTTCATACCAAACACATCACACTAGAGGTAACAAAGGCCTAACCTAAAAAACCTACCTGTTCGACTAGAACCCAAAATTGACCTATTCGATTTGACTAAAAAAGTCAACAACTTGAACTTGATTTGACTGAACCCGAACTGATTTGAGCCAAAATTCACTTGAATTCAAATTGACTTGAATCCAAACGATCCAGACTCTAAATTAACTGATTTTTTCTTAATCTATACTTGACCTAACTCAAACCGTAAGTGATCTAAATCTAAACTAATCTGATTTTTTCGTAACCCAAAATGATTTGACCTAATGTATCTGTAACATTTATAATATACAGTAATTATCCACAAATCACATATACAGTCAGGTTGTTGGGATATCTGCGATGCCTTTATAACACTCACTTATCACAGTAATTAAATTCCTATATAAAATTCTATTTATAGCAGATACAAATATTTACATCAATAGTATCATTTCCAATATAATTCACAAATTCTACATCCCCTATACATAATTATACAAAATGTAGTACTGTACATGAAAGTCTGAACATATAAAAAAAATAAAATATACCTCTAGGATCAGTTCACTACTGCCTCAAGGTACCAAAAGTACTGCCAATCTGTGGAATGGTATACTACTGCAGATAATCTGTGAGGTGGAAAAATAGGGGTGAGCTAATGTGCTCAGTAAGAAATTCGTATGCAAGAACTGATATTATGAAATCTATATGCATAAAAATTTTTAATTTCTAACAATACACTAATAGGGACTATAGGGAGTAAACAGTTAAAGATGATATGTATAAACAGTTTAAATAAATTGAAATCATTTCACGCACTTTTCAATATATAAACAGTATATAATCACTTTAACTAAAATCACTGCTGTAAACAGCTCCGTAGAGAAATCCAGTAAACAGTACAGTAAACACTTTAGAAACTCGCATTTCAATCGATATATAAATCATTTACTTCAGTTTTAGTAGTAAATTTTGTTCAGTAAAAATAATACAATACAGTGGAGACCAAGCAACACCCAATAAATATCATGCCGTAACAGTATCCCAAGAAGAGAGAAATAGTAACAATACGACATATGACTATAGTCATAGTGGTCCACAGTGTACACTTGCCAGGTGACAACTGCGGAAGCTAAAGACTTGGCGGGTCTATCAGCAACAATAATAGTAACAGTAAACAATCTGCATGATACGGGGCCTAAGAGTCCCAAAATAGTTTATAAATAGTAGAAACACTATTTATGAAATCAATTTCAATGATAAAATCTTCAATTAGTCCATAAATAAATTATTGAAAAATATAAGTAGTTCGAAAATAAAAATTCATACAATATTCACAGTTCGGTATTCTTTTCTAAAAACATTTTATTTATCTATAGAACAGTTGTACCCTTACGTACGTAAAATTCATTAACATTGATTTTTAAATATTGTTTTTTGGTATTAAATAAAAATATGAAATTTTAGTAAATAATATGAAAATCACTTAGAAATTCCTTTATTTCTAATATTTAAGAATATTAAAGATAAATTTCATAGAATTTCTAAAATTTTTGGTAGTATAACGACTATTTCTAACTTAGCCCTCCTATATTGAAAACACAGTTTATAAACCAGCCAGTGTCCACAAATTCCACAATTCCAAAGCAATTGATTCCAAAACAATTTCATAAAATTGTTCTAAACCATAATATGCATTCACAGTATCCCTATGACTCCCATACTCATCTCTTACCTATCTTTTTTCTACTGACTTGCCAATTGCACCACACGACAATTCCTCACTATCGAGCTAGAAAATGTTATACCAACACTATCATTTCTCCACATTCTAATTTATAACTAATTTTTCTCCCTTAAATTCTACCACATTGTCTATAGAAATTATTAAACCAGTATAATTTACACTGGTGCTAAAACATAACTATGCCTAAATCACTCTGATTTTATTTCTGATTGCACTGGTAGTCTCCTTTTAATTTATACAGTCTCCTGGCACCTAGAACACATCAAATTGAACACAATTACATGGTCCTCTTACCTTGGCCGAAATCAACATGGTGTCATAAACATGATATTTCAACAATTTAGCCATTAATTCATGTTTAATCCTTATTCTTCATCCGTCAAGCATCATTTTAATGCATCAAAACACAAGAATTCCTTACCTTCCATTTATGTTCGAAACCCTAAGAGGATGATTGGGTGAATTTTGATTCAATCCAAGGCTAGAATCAAGCTTAGCTAACTTAATTTCAGCATTTTCCATCCTTAAAACATGAAAGAATGAAAGTATGAAAATACCTTTATGTGGTCGAAACTTATGGGATCTCCTTTCTCTTGATTTTATCAATTTTAGGACAAGATATTGGTATGGGCTTGTAGAGAATTAAATTCAGAACAACTTTGTAGAAATACGTTTTATGAATTAAAGTGATTTTAATGGTGATTTTGGAAGGTTTTTATTTTCTTCACAAGGTTGGCAACGGTGGTGTGGCATGAGGTTGAAGATGGTGAAGTGGAGTGGCTAGCCCCTTTGTGTAGAAAGTTTTAGAATGTTCACTTAATAGTAAAATGACCAAATGCCCTTTGTTATGAGAATTTTGGACAATTTTACCCTTAAACTTCCATAATTTTTCTAACTATCTAATTTAACCCCAAAATATTTTATTTCATCACTAAATATTATTATTGAACGTAATTTAATGAATGAATGGGGTTTTATTAAGGTTTGACTAACCGTAAGGGTGAAATTATGAAAATATCCCTATCGGGGTAATCGTGTAAATTTTTTATTTCACCACCGATTTAATTTATCTATTAACATAGCCTAGAATTTATTTATACATAGATTATCATACTTTAGTAAGTTGGTCAAAAGTCAATTTAGTTTGACCATTATTTAGAAAAGTATAATCGGGTTATGTCCTTACTCGTCCTTTCCTAATTTGTTGGCACACTTCCCAAAAATAATCTAAATAAAGGATTTTGGGTTCTAGATTCTTACCATAGGCATATTTAACTCTCCGTACAGTATCTGTCCAGTCTCATGTCTATTCGGGCACTATAGGACTTATGGGACCCATAACAGTATTTCCTTTGTTACCTACGAATACATAGGAATTGAATAATGGTGAGAAGTCTGATATATGTAACAAACCGGATCACCCACTTCTTCCCAAGCTATTGGCGATCTACACCGTCTTCCATACAGAGCTTCATATGGTGCCATACCGATACTGGAATGGTAACTATTATTATATGCAAACTCTGCCAATAGCAAGTGTTCATCCCAGAAGCATTTAAAATCTAGTGCAAACACTCTCAACATATCCTCGAGCGTCTGGATAGCGTGCACATACTGATCGTCAGTCTACAGATGGAAAGTGGTGCTAAAGTTTAGTAAGGATCCCATAGCCTCCTGAAGTTTCTCCAAAAAATGTGAAGTGAACCAGGAATCCCTGTCAGAAGTAATACTCACTAGAACACCATGCAACCTTATAATCTCTCGAACTTGTAAATCGACTAAGGCATTCAGAGAATTGGTAGATCTAATGGCAAGCAAGTGAGTGGACTTCCTTAATCGATCCACAATCACCCATATACAATCATGATTCCTTCGGGTCCTCGGTAAGCCCATAATAAAGTCCATAGTGATGTGCTCCCATTTTCACATCGGAATCGATAGAGGCTGTAGCAGCCCTGTAGGCTTAATGTGATAACCGCAAATTTTTCAAATTTTAATATTAATTATTCAGAGAGTTAAATTTAATGCGAAAGATAAATTAAAGTAAATAAATGAATTATTTACAAGATAGGAATATCTGGAAATTCAGAAAATCGATGAAAGGATAAATTTGAGGAATTTAATTTGGATATGAAGAAATTCAAATTAAATAAGAAAATGAGAAATAAATACAATGTATATTTATATAATTATATATTATATAAATATATTTTTATACAAATATATATATATTTAAATGCTATATAGTATATATTATTATACATTGGTATATATATGTATATATACTATTTTACAAATTTAAATAGTACATATGTATACAAATATAATATCTTATTTATATATAAATAATATATATATAAGAAATGTAAATATTATTTTACATTAAAGTTTATATATATATATATATATATTGTATTATTTCATTTATGTAAATATATATAAATGTTATCTAAATTAAAAGTATGTAGATATATATATATATATATATATTAGATATATATGTTTTTAATACAATATATATAGATATCTATATAATGTTATATAGTAAAGTACTATATAATATAATATTAATATTATATTTATAATTAAAGTTATAAATATAATATACATTTAAAAAAAAAGAAGGATGGAATCGGGAAACCCGATCCCCTTTCCCAGCTTGAGGTCGACGGCAGCAGCAGCTGCCACCATTTGCGAGAGAAGACCAAAGAGAGGGAGAGGGCGTCGCCGGTCGATGAGGAAGGGTAAAGGCCATCGACGATGGCCCGAAAAAGAAAGAAATTTGAAACAGAAATTGGTGAAGCCGAAAAGAGAAAGGAGATAAGGAAATCGGTGGTGCCAGCCAGTCTAGGCACCGCCACCTCAACCCCAACCTCAGCGGAGGTAAGGGGAAGAAGAAGGAAGCCACCGGTGAGGACGACGGCAGCCGAGGAAGGAGGAAAGAGAAGGAGAAAGGCCAAACCCATTCCGACTAGATCCGCCTCTGTGTCGTCGAGCTGGGTTGAACGGAGACCACCAGCAGCTTCGCCGTGATGTCGGCTAGCTGTGGCAACGCCGAACCGTCGGAGAACCAACCATGAAAGGGGCTGACCGGTTTGAACCGGTCTGACCAGGAAAAAGAAAAAGAAAAAGAAAAGAGAAAAGAGAAAAAGAAGAAAAAAAGAAAGAAAAGGAATTTTTCCGAAAATTCAAAAATTTAAGGAAATTCGATAAGAAATTTTTGAAAATTGTTTAAGAAAATTATTAATTTATTTATTTAAATAAATTGAGAAAAATTCTAAAAGTTAGAATTTGGTTTCCAGAAATCGTTCTCAGTGAATGAGACAATGGACTCGGGAGAGGTGAACACCGACGTGACAGTGGTGAGGAAGTCGCCGACCCGAGACAGGTAAGGGAGACATGTGCAGCACTGTAAAGATATTCAGTCTGCATGATTTTAATTATGAATTAAGTTATGAAAAATGATGTGGTGATTTATCGGTTTGAAATTGTGGTGATGGACTGGCTGTGATATAAAATTGTATTTTTCTGTGCAGGCAGGCTAGTCGATCAACAGTCGTCATGCTGCCGAAAAACTTTAGAAAATTATCGAAAATCATAATAAATGATTTTATTTCACGAAAAATGATTTTCAGCCATGAAAATCGAGAAAATCGATTATTTTTCATAAAACATAAATATACGAAAGTTTAATTTTTGAAATATTCATGTTTTCAAGATGTGTGGAAATAAAATCACCGAAAATTCTCTCAAAGTGTAAGATTACACGTAATACGAGATGAAAAACGAAAAGACACAAAGTGAATATTTTATTAATATTTCTTCAAATATTCACTTGATTTCATAAATAACCTTTATGGTTTTAATTGTGAAAATAATTATTTATAGAAATTCCATAAAGGTTAATTAAAGATGAAAAATAGTATTTTGAGACTAGAAGGTCTCTACACGTGTTTATAAAGGAAAATATGGTGACGGGATTACTGAAATTGGAAAATAAATATTTTACTTTTCCATAAATCATGAAGATATTTGAATTGAATTCCGATAACTTTGAAGGCTATGTTTTGGAAAGAAAGCATGGAAAAACGTGCATATATGTTTTACGATGCAAAAGAAACAGTTATAACATTTTATGTTTTTACAATGTGATTACTCTATAAACTATTTTCATCGTAATACGAGAAAATGTGATATATACCTTTATAAATCTTTTGAAAGATATTATTTATTTTATAAATTTCTTAAAGGTGCTGATATATATAGGTGAGCCTTATGGATAATTATGGAATATTTCAAATTACTTTAAATAAGATCCATAAAGGCTATGGTACGGTTTTTATACTGTTTTGAGACTTAGGCCCGAGTTTTATGCATCGTACTATTACTATTACTGTCACGTGGCTGATTGATCAGCTAGTCATCAGCGTCCTGGATTATCACCTAACATGTGTACACCGAGGACATATTATAGATCATGGCCATAGATCTCAATACTGATACTGTGTCCCTTAGTGGATGAAGATAGCATGATTTAATTGTAGGGTGATGCGTCTCACTTACTGATTACTGTTTACTGAAAGGATTTACTGAATCCTGTTTACTGTACTATACAGTTTACTGTATTGAATTACTATACCGAACTACTGTAATGTTTACTGAGCAAAACAGTACCAAAACACTGTTTTACTGAACTGTACTGTTACTGTTGACTATTTACTGAAATGGTAGCCACTGATTACTGTTTTACTGAACTGAAAGCTACCATTTACTGTTTATCAAACTAAAAGCTACCGTATACTATTTACTGAATTGGTAGCTACTGTTTATTGTTTACTGACTGAACCGTATCAAGATACTATTGTACTGATCTACAAGATACTGTTTTACCAAATGGTACTATACTGAATATTACTGTTTTACTGAATTGTAAGATACGATTATTGAACTAAAGAGAAATTAATGTTTATTCAAAAAGAATAACATGAAAATTATTTCTAAGATAGAAATAATTACAAAATTGTTTATCCAATGATTTGGATATTTACAAACCACTGTACTGTCATGTGTTTTTAACTGTATTGAAGAGAAGAGAAGTAAATTACGGTTTTACTACTAAACTGTCACGTGTTTTAAATTGTACGAAAGAGCTATAATAAAATGGTTTATACCATTTTTATAATTATGAGAAAAGAGAAGGAAATTGTGTTAAAATAGAACAATTTATAAAGTACTCTCTACAGTTGCTTCTAGGTTACGGGACAAGACAGGTATTTCAAAATTCCTGCCTTACTCCATCTGGATCCCTAGCCGACTGTAGCATCCTTCCTACATGTGAGCCTAGAACACTTTTAGGAAAATAAAAAGAAAGTGAAGAAGTTTTTCAACATATAGATAGCTGAATATCAAGTGTTGCATATAACTCTCTTATTGAGCTGTGGTTTGCTCACCCCTTAATTTTAACATTTCAGATTTTCAAGGACTGAGAGTCTGACATCTGAGGATCTCGGCTGCACATTTAGAGACAATGTCACAGCTCGATTTATTACATGAGGTGCAATCATTTATTTTCTGTATTTAGACTTATCTATAGTACTTCTTTCTTATGAATTAAGATAGGGGATGTAATTCATATTATAATTTTATATGAAATTGTTTGAGTGTAAAAGAAAAGTAAAGTATCGCAGACAACCCAACCATCAAAATTGTGTAAAAATATGTGTATTACTGTGTTACTGGACTGTTACACTTCTAGTACTCAATCTTTACCTACTGACATGTGAGACATCTAGCAACAAACTCCGTGATATCTTATTTCATCTTAGGCCACCAGTACACCCTACGTAGATTATGATACATCTTATTACTGCTTGGATGCAGAGTGTACTTGGATGTATGAGCATATGTCAAAATCATATCCTTCAGCTGTTGGTCCTCAGGAATGTAGATTCTGCCTCTGAACCTCAGTATGCCATCGGTGCCAATCCCATAATCAGACTGAACACCCATCTATACGTGATTGGCAACCTCTGTACAATACGCATCACTCCTCTGAGCATCTCTTATTCTTTCCATCAAATCAGGCTTAATCCTGAAACTAGCTGTGAATCCATATTTCACAGAGAAAATCATATTCAAATTGAGGCTTGAGAATTGCTATAACAAATCATACTCCCAAACAATCATGTATGATACCATCCTTCCTGCTCAAAGCAACTACCACCACGTTAGCTTTCCCCAGGTGGTATAAGATCTCGTAGTCATAATCCTTTAATAGCTCCATCCATCTGCACTGTCTCATAGTTAACTCTCGTTGCGAGAACAAATACTTAAGACTCTTATGGTTTGTTTATACTTGGAATTTCTCTTCATAGAGATAGTGCCACCATATCTTTAATGTAAACACCACAACAGATAATTCCAAGTCATGTGTCGGATAATTCTTCTCATACTCTTTCAACTGTCTAGAACCATAACCAATCACCCTTCCATTTTGCATGAGAACACAACCTAAACCCAATGCGAAAGCATCACTGTAGACTGATAAACCTCTTGATTTGTTAGGAAGGGCAAGAATAAGAGCAGTAGTCAACTTCCTTTTCAACTCCTAAAAACTGAGCTCACACACATTTGTCCACTTGAACTTAACATCCTTATGTGTGAGACGCGTCAATGGAGCTGCTAATCTCGAAAATCCATTAACAAAAGGGTAGTAGCATTCGGCTATACCCAAGAAACTTCGTATCTCTATCATCGTCTTTGGCCTCTCCCATTGCATAATGGATTCGATCTTAGATGGATCAACAGACAGCTCGTCTTTAGATACAACATGTCCTAGAAATGTGATATGATCTAGCCAAAACTCACATTTACTGAACTTGGCATAAAGCTTCCGGTCTCTAAGGGTTTGCAAGACTATGTAGAGATGCTGCTCGTGCTCCTCTGGTGACTTGGAATATACTAGGATGTCATCGATGAACATAATGATGAACTTATCCAGGTATGGCTTAAATACCTTATTCATCAAGCTCATGAAACCTGTAGGGGCATTAGTCAATCCGAATGGCATTACCAAAAACTCATAATTACTACACCGAGTCGTGAACGTCATTTTAGGGACATCGGCTTCCCGAATCTTCAACTGATGATACCCTGATCGGAGATCAATTTTGGAAAACACCTGTGCACCCTGAGCTGATGAAATAGATCATCGATACTGGATAAGGGATATTTATTCTTGATCGTAACTTTATTAAGCAACCAGTAATCGATTCATAACCACAAGCTACCATCCTTCTTCCAGACAAACAATATTGGTGTACCCTACGAAGACACACTACGGCAGATAAAGCCTTTATCCAATAATTCTTAGAGCTGCTTCTTAAGCTCTTTTAACTCCACCAATGCCATCCAATAAAGGGGGTTTAGAAATGGGCTCCGTATTAGGTACCAAGTCAATGATAAACTTGATCTCTCAATCCGGTGATAACCCCGATAAATCATCCAAAAACACGTCGTGAAAATCACTGACCACAGGAATCTCATGCAACTTTGGATGTTTCTTTTCTACATCCTCCACATTTGCAATATAACCTTCAATCACATCGCACATAACACTCAAACAATTTAGTAACAATATTTTGCTTTCATTACTTGTCTAGCAATTTTACAGTATATCATTTAGGATCGGATAAGGTAATAAACTTAGTGTAATAGTCTTAACGAACATAGTTCGCAGCTAACCAGTCCATTCCTAAGATTACATCGAAATCATACATATTTAACAAAATTAGGTCAGCTGTCGTTTCCTTCTCTCCTACCGTCTCTTTATAGTTTCTATATATAATATCAGTCATCTGAGACTCTTTAAAAGGTGTATTTATTTGTAAGGTATACCCTAAAGGTTCAAGCTCTACAGGTATCTTACTAGCACATACAAGTGACACAAAAGAGTGCGTAGAACTAAGATCAAATAATGCAAGCACTGAAATATCAAAAATATAAATCTTACCCTTAATAATATTTGTGGAAGTATCAGCAGCCTCCTGATCCAATGCATACACCCAACCCTGCGTCATAGCCTTTTTACCCTTCTCTATTGCTGTCGCTCGTTTAGGCTGTGAAGGTGTCGCCTTCTCTGACTCACTCGGCACTAGTGTTGTTGGAGGTAGATCCGTAACAGGAATAGTAGATGCAGCCGCCTTTCTCAACATCAGACAATCCCTAACTAAATGCCCTGTCTGTCTATATCGAAAACAGGCCCTAGTAAGCAAATAGTAAGGCTGAGTACCATGCGATCTCCCACAATGTGCACACTTGGTCACTATACTCCTCTAAGTAGTGCTGGGGCTAGTAGTAAGGGTAATAGAAGCAAATTTAGCTGACTTATCCTTTGAAATCCAAGTGCTCGATGTCTTACTTTTTTAGGCTGCTATCTCCCTGTTTAGTCCTCAAAACCTTTCTTAGCCTTCTCATTCCCTTTAGCTTTACTCTTAGACCCAATGTCAACATGGAACTGCTCATAGTCTCACTAGTAAAGCTAGGTTCGTCTCATCGCTTCATCGTATGATTTGATATCAAACGAAACTAACCGAGTCCTGATAGAAGGTCTTAAATCCGCCATGAATCTATCACTCATCCGGGTCTAAGGATCAAGTCGGTTAAGTGTGGTAAATATGGACTTGTACTGTTCCACAGTCATACTCCCCTAAGTTAGCTCCAAAAACTCCTGCTGTAACTTCTTCTCTACCGTACGAGGAATATATTGTCTATAAAAGCTTCCAAAAATATGGTCCAAATCACCACTGGATGTTGGGGTAATAGTACAGTCTGAGTAGATTTCCACCAGTGCTTCGTATTATCCGTTAACTGGAATACAACCAAGCTCACTTTCTTTGTATCAGAACATCGCATATACTTAAATAATTTCTCGATCGCATTTACCCAATGCTCAAACACCATCAGATCCTTATCTCTCTTAAACTTTGGAGGATCTAACTTCTTAAACATCAAACAAACATTGCTCTGATACCAATTAAGCTGTAACGTCCATAATATACAGTAATTATCCATGAATCATATATATAGTCAATTGGTTAGTGTGTCTGTGATACCTTTATAACACTTATCACAGTAATCAAATTCCTAAATAAAATTCTATTTATAGCTGATATGAATACTTACATCCATAGTATCATTTCCAGTATAATTCACAAATTCTACATCCTTTGTACATAATTATACAAAATATAGCATTTACATGAAAGTCTGAACATATAAAGAAAATAAAATATACCTCCAGGTTCAGTTCACTGCTGCCTTAGGGTACCAAAAGTGAAGCCAATCCATGGAATGGTATACTACTATAGATAATCTATGAGATGGAAAAATGAGGCGTGAGCTAACATGCTCAGTAAGAAATTCGTATGCAAGAGCTAATACTATGAAATCTATATGCATAAAAACGTTTAATTTCTAACAATACACTCAAGGACCTTTATAGGAAGGATACTATAATCAGCTAGGAAACCGGATGGAGTATGAGAGGTACTTTGAAGTAACTTTCGTGTCCCAGTCCCTAATAGCAACTATAGGTAGTAAATAGTTGAAGATGATATGTATAAACATTTTAAATTACTTGAAATCATTTCACACGCTTTTCAATATATAAACAGTATGTAATCATTTTAACTAAAATCACTGCAGTAAATAGTTTCGTATAGAAATCCAGTAAACAATATAGTAAACACTTTAGAAACCCACATTTCAATCGATATATAAATCATTTACTTCGGTTTCAATAGTAAATTCAATTCAGTAAAATAGTACAGTACAGTACAGTAGAGATCAGGCAACACGCAATAAATATCATGTCATAACAGTATCCCAAGAAGGGAGAAACAATAACAATACGACATATGGCTATAGTCACAATGGTCCACAGTGTACACTTGCCAAGTGACAACTGCGGAGCTGAAGACTTGGCAAGTCTATCAGCAACAGTAACAATAAACAGTCAGCATGATACAAGGCCTAACAATCTCAAAACAGTTTATAAACAGGAGAAACAATATTTATGAAATCAATTTCAATGATAAAATCTTCAATTAGTCCATAAATTAATATATTGAAAAATATAAGCAATTCAGAAATAAAAATTCAAAATATTCACAAGTTGTTATTCTTTTTCTAAAAACGTTATATTTATCTGTAGAATAGTTATAAGCATATGCAGGTACCTTACGTACGTAAAATTCATTAACATGAATTTTTAAATACTGTTTTTCAGTATTAAATAAAAATATGCAATTTTAGTAAATAATATGAAAATCACTTAGAAATTCCTTTATTTCAAATATTTAAGAATATTAAAGATAAATTATTAAAATTCTACCACATTGTATACAAAAATTATTAAACCAGTATAATTTACACCAGTGCTAAAACATAACTATGCCTAAATTAACTTTGATTTTAATTCCGATTGCACCGGTAGTCTCGTCTTAATTTATACAGTCTCATGGCACCTATAACACATCAAATTGAACACAATTACATAGACCCCTTACCTTGGCCAAAATCAACATGGTGTCTTAAACATGATATTTCAACAATTTAGCCATTAACTTGATTTCATCATTTTCCAACCTTAAAACATGAAAGAAATGAAAGGATGAAAATACCTTGATGTCGCCGAACACTATGAGATCTCCTTCCTCTTGATTTTGTCAATTTTAGGACAAGATATTGGTATGGGCTTGTAGAGAATTAAATTTGGAACAACTTTGTAGAAATAAGTTTTATGATTTAAAGTTATTTTAATTGTGTTATTGGAAGGTTTTTATTTTCTTTACAAGGTTGGCTATGGTGGTGTGGCGTGAGGTTGAAGATGATGAAGTGGAGTGGCCATCCCTCTTGTGTAAAAAATTTTAGAATGTTCACTTAATAGTAAAATGACTAAAATGCTCTTGGTTATGAGAATTTTGGAAATTTTGCCCTTAAACTTTCATAATTTTTCTACATATCCAATTTAACTCCAAAATATTTTATTTCATCACTAAATATTATTATTGAACATAATTTAATGAATGGATGGGATTTTATTAAGGTTTGATTGATTGTAAGGGTGAAATTACGAAAATACCCCTATCAGGCCAATCTCGTAAATTTCTTATTTCACCACCAATTTAATTTGTCTATTGACATAGCCTAGACCTTATTTACATGTATATTATCATACTTCAATCATTTGGTCAAAAGTCAATTTAGTTTGACCATTATTTACAAAAGTTCAACTAGGCTATGTCCTTAATTGTCATTTCCTAATTAGTTGGCACACTTCCCCAAAATAATTTAATTAAAGGATTTTGGGTTCTAGATTCTTACCATAGGATTATTTGACTCTCCGTATAGTATTTGTCCAGTCTCACATCCATTCAGATACTATAGGGCCTATGAGACCCACAACACTATTTCCGTTGTTGCCTACGAAATACATAGGAATTGAATAGTGGTGAGAAGTCTGACATATGTAATAGTACTAGAATATGTGACTCTACATTATCTCAACCCAAACTCAACTTGACTTGCCCATTTCAACCTCTAAAAGCATCCAATGTTAACAAACCAAACTATTTTCAAAGCATAATTTAGTGTTTGTTTATATGATCAATCATAATAAAACATCCTTGGATAAACATACCATAAACATCTAATGTTTAAATAAGCCATTTATAAAATGTTTTCCATAAAGCTAAGCTAGAGCCAAGTAACAATCCATGATCTTCAAGTCAAATGATTGTTTCTCCTTTCAAGAGTCCTTGTACATTACTTGTTGTTATCCACATAGGTCTCTACAGTATGTCACACATACTAGAACCAATTCAAGTAACTAAGGTATCTAAACTCAATATTATGCAACTGTGTGTTTTGTACATGTGGTAGAGGCTTTAAAGGCTTGTTTAACTTTTATAACTTTAGTGGATTGTAGATAGTCCTTGTAATTGCACCACCCAAAGACAGAGCTTACCACAATGATAACAAACTTGTTTATTATTGTCTTTGTCTTTTGCCTTAGAATTCTCTTTCTTCCATTTACAAGAACGCATCCTATTGTTCTTTTTAACTTTCTTGGAAGAAATAGCAAAAATGAGATTCATAGAGATTTTATTAACTCCTATTGTCTTCTTAGCACTAGTGAACATATTTATGAGAGTAGGCGACGTAGTCTATGCGATTCATATTGTAGTTCAATACAAATTGATTATAGCTCTTAGGGAGAGCAGAGAAGATCAAGTCTACACTTATCTCATTATCCATGACAAAGCCAAATTGGTCAAGCCTTGTGGTGTACCTAATCATCTTGAGAACATGAGAACACATGGATGTTCCTTCTTTCGTCTTCGTATTGAACAATTTTTTTGATATGTCAAAACTTTCACTATTTCTTTCCTTATCAAACAATTCTTTAAGGTTCAAGACAATTTCAGGGGTAACTATTGCCTCATGCTACTTTTGAAGTTTAGGAGACATGTGTGTGATTCACAAATATTTCCACATTTACACTGTATTTGCAATTAAAATGATCTAAGTAGTTGATGACAATCGATTGCCAAATTACTTTGTAGCTATTGGAGGAACCATTAGGTGGGGCTCATAGGATTTTCCTTAACCCATATGGGAATGAAAAGTGCTAGATTGTTAAATTTGAGCTCGAAATACATAACTGGTAAGAAGACCACTTTTCAAAATTCTTTCATTTGAGCATACCTAGGTTTGCATGTAACAAATTCAAAAATAACGGTTGTGTCCATAGGCCGAGAAAACTTTTGTAAATAACAATCAACTTGGTTTTACTTTGGACCAATACATTGTCACAGTTGAATCCTCGTGTGAAAAGGTATAAGCCTATTCAAACCCAAAGATAAAACTACACGAAAATGTTAAAAACTACGTGATTGCACCATTAAGGCTAATATGGTAATTTCATCATTTTGATATGTCAAACCATACTAAAATCCTTAATAATGTTTAGAATATGTTGAATAGACATATTTTATGAGAAAATACAATATTTTGGAAGTGAATTGAATATTGGAATAGAAATTGAAGTAGGGATATAGAATTTTCATTATGTAATAAGGGCACTTTGGTAATTTTGCCTAAAAGATAATTTCAAATAGATATTTTAGACTTTCTTCTTCGTAAGGCCAACCACACTGCATCACCATCATCTTCTCATACTAAAAGCCTAGGTTAGAGAGAGAAAGCCATTAAAACCTTAGTTTAAACACATGGAAATAAAAAATTTTCTTCTGCAAAATTGCTCAGCTTTTTGAGCTCTGCAACATACAACCAAATTGAACTTTGGATTGACCATTTTCAAGGTGTTTGGACCCCCTTCAATTTTGGCCATTAAGTAGGTGAGAGAAAGTTGAATTTTTCTTGATTTTAATGGTTAATTTTTGTGTTCTAGATGATTAATCATGTATATGGCATTAAATTGAAGCAAAAATCATTGTAGAGCATCCCTAAGGTTTCGTCTAAGAGAGGAATGTAGCGAAACCATGTTGCATTTCATGCATAAATGGTATAAGATGAATGTAGAGACCTTGAGGAAGATAGCCATGGTGTTGGAATTGAAAAATGAAGAGTGTAGTGAGAGAATAAAGTTTCAGCCAAGTGAGGAAGGAATGGTTACCATGCTTAATTTGATGACTAAATGGTTAAAGAATGATGTTTAGATGTTAAGAGACTATTGGTGACATCAGATTTGAAAAAGGACGGGTTGTGACTGTAGTTGTGATTTGGCATCCAATAGAAAGTAGACCGGATTTGCTAATGAATTAGGCAATGTGGAAGATCTTAATGTGTAGAGTAATCTTTGTAACTATAATGTGGGGTTTTAACCATGTTTCGGTATTGTTTTGCAGCCCGAAGTAACGAGATCTGAGGTTGCTTTATAAGTTTATTGAGTGCTATTGAGCTGCCACATTGGACTGTGGCCTAAGTGGTAAGAATCGTATATTGAAGGCATAGGTGATACTATGAATGCATTGGGAATATTGGCTACTTGTGATTGAATTAGATTAGGTTTAAATGCAGGAAGGTTAGGATAGTTAATACCGTTACGCTGCCAAAATTTTATAAAATGAACCTAAGACAATAAATTACTATCAATAGATGATTTAGGATAGGAAAAATCAAAAAAGAGAATTAAATGATGGAATTGGCCCATTGACCGTAATGATACGCATATTTGTAACTCAGTTTTCAAAGACATTTTTAATGATTTTACATGTTTTGAATTTCCATTATGTTTTAGATTCATTATTATAAGTAATTAAAATATTTTCGACACTGGCAAGTGAACCGAGAATATTTACTTAATTTTTATGTTTGAAGGGTACGTGTTACTACTTTTAATGGTCTATGAACTAAATGAAAAGGTATTCGATTGAATTGACCTTTTATAAATGTTTTATACTATTTTATGATTTGTTTTAAGGCTGTTAGCTCCTATAGTCACCTTTGGGTAATCATGATAATGTAATGAAATGTAATGTTTGCTGTTTGACACTAATCATGTCTTCATCACCCACAGTTGTCACCTGATCAGTGTATTCTATGGACCTTTTGACTATGGCCATATGTCTTAATATTATTCCCACCCAGGAACTTAATGTTGCTTGATTCTATTGGATGTTGACTGTCTCCATTGAATGTTTTACTGAAATGAAATGAAACAAAATGTTTTACCTAAGTTTATTTATCGATATGAAATGTTATAATGCAAGGAAATGTATTATCAATATGATTTTACTATTTGAATGAAAAGAGTTATTATACATTCAATGACATGATTTTATTACTTACTACCATTTATTAACTTGATGAATAAATATTTCATACTACATAGTATTGTTATGGAAGTTAGAAAAGAAGCAAAACTTTGGTTCTAAATGCATGAACTCTTTCTCTGTGAAGATTTCGTAGAAATTTCCCTATAACAGGACCTAAGCATTGGGACAAGCGAGGTGCTTTAAAGCATCCTTCCATACTCAACCTAATATCCCTAACCGGCTATAGAATTTCTTTCATTGTATAACACTATGTCACTATTAGAGAATGTTCATAAGAATATCTTAGCATTATTAGGATACATGCAAGTTGTATAGTATCTGCTCTTTTATATGCGTTTCTTATTGGACAAACTCACCCCCTCCCTTTTTTTACCCCTTCCAGATTATCTGTAATAGTCAGTGGGAGATCACTATCTTTTCAATAGTATCCCTTCAAAGTGACCATTCATACCTTGAAGGTATATTATATTTTCTTATATGTACATTACAATATAGTACTTTTGTATTAGTACCAGGGATGTAAACAAAGTTTAATGTTGATAGTTAAAGTTCATGTGGGTTGAAATGAAAATGTCTCATTTATTATTATTATTATTATTATTTTATATATACATATATATATATATATATATATAACATCAGCTTTTGAATCAACTTTTGAGGTTTTCTTATTTCTTAGTGAGAATAATGAAAATGAAATGAGTTGAAAGAAAAAAGATCAAAGTAATGACCCAACAAACAACCTAATCGTAATGGTCAAAAAGAAAAAGTTAGCACAAAATTTATGGTAAAAAGGACTTTACAACATGCTAGCCAACATTATTCATGTTGCTTGCACCAAGTCATCCATATGAGCCTTATATTTCTCTCTTTCTTCATCAATGGCAACATCAATAGGCTCATTAGGAATAGGAGTTTCAAGGACATAATCTTTCATTTCTTAAATTAGAAAAATTTTAAGATTGCAATGCTAGTCATGAAATTAGCTATAGTTAACCTATTAGCTTCAAATATGTATGAAGAGATAGTTTGGTAGTTATCACAAATATCTAAATCTAATTATAAAGATAGCATACATTATAGCCCATAAGTAAGCCATCAAAACAAGGTTTCAAATTTTTAATGATTATTCTCACTATATTACCAAAGTAGTAACCATCATCTACTATTTTGAGAGTTTAACACTTAAAACTCTTAGTGAGATAGGACCCCTTTCATTATAACATAACCTTAGCGACTCAGCTAACTATGGTGTAACTATTTAGCTAGGCAACTAGTTTACCAATTACATCTTTTTGCAACTCCTATATCAATTAGGTGACATCTCTTTGTCTATATGCATCATATACATTTCACCTAATCATTGCCTCTAATTCTAATACAGTCGAGTTTCTAAGCATTTGAAATATAGAGTATTAGTTGAGTAAGACTAAACTTCAATTAGCTTAAACATTCTCATGCAAAAGTGTGACCCTGAGTGACTTAGCTATTCTCCTATTGAAAGAACTTTGGTTATCTTGCTAAGATGGTGGAATACAACTTTATCATGCTTAGCATGCGACTTAATATTGAACGAGTGGTTTATTTATATTTCTTATTAGGTCTCATTACAACAAATACATAGCATTTATAATATCCTATAAAATAAATATTTAACATGTTATACTTTCTAGGATGATTATGGACTTTCTATCTAATATTCTTTCATTAAGCCACTAAGATAATTAGTTAGTCATACTCTAGGATCACATACATAGTCTTCTCAAGACTTTGCCTATATTCTCCTTTATTGCAACTTTATATCTCCATCCTCATCTTCAAGTTACATAAAATTAAATCATGTTTAATCCTAATTACATTTGCATTATAATATAATTACACCAATGGTAAAGAAAACCTTGAGTTACATTTGAGGAGATTTAGATGAGAAGTTAGAGAAAAATAGAGATAAGGCATGACTCGTATACCTTATTTTAAAATAAAAACCATGAACACACAACCATACACAATCACATTTCGCTTAAGTCCATAATCACCCTTATGCAACCATAATTGAAGACAATTGGAAATTCAAGTTTTCAAGTTACAAAAATTTTTGTTTAAAATTTTAATTAAGCTTCTTGACTATCGTAACCCTTAGGATTAGTCAACTTAATTAATTTCAAAAATTAATTTACGAAAATTGATATAAAACATTTAATCATCATAAAATCAAATTACTTGATTTTAGGAAAACTTTTCTTATTTATTAATCCAACCATTCTATACATTTTCGAAAAATTTTATCAAATAAAGACTGAATAATACGATGATCTACATGTCATAAACATCCTCAAACTAAACCTACAAGTTTAACTTAGGAATTTTATGACAAATTAAGTGAAGTTACCTTTTATAGTTCATGAGTTTCCAAAAATAGAACATAGCTCAAATTGGGCCCACCTTTGGTCATCCCAAACCACCACCCTAGTCGAATTGTATGAAAGAGCAGTACATGGTCAAAGAGACCAAAAGCCCTAAAATTAAACTTGCCAAGTGAATTATAGAGCCAATTGAAATTCATGTGCTATAAGAGTCACTAGGTTTTTGAATTTGGCCTATCTTTGATCAATTTGAGCTATCACTTCTACCAATCGAAAAAGGATGAGACACAAGCTCAAAGAAACCAAGATTGTCTAAATTGCACCACCCTAGTGAAATATATGACTAGTCGAAATTTCTAGTTTTCAAGTTTCTCTAGGTTTGGTCTTTAATCGTTTTTCATGAACAATTACTGACCTTGAACCTTTCTAGCATGCATACAACACTATTTTGCATACTTTTAGGCTTAATATTCACCCAAAAACAACCTAAAACCAATAGCTGGCTCCCAAGGACAACATGCATAAGGAACATACATGAAATTAGCTTATTAAACTATTAACAATTCATGTATATAATATTTTCTATGTCTAGATCAACATTTAAACAATTTTAATCAAGTTTTATATCTAAATTTTAGAATGTAATAGATCGCATATACAGTGATTTACACATTTCCACACTTATAGTGATGGTTAAGCTGTCTGCGATGCTTTTATTTCGCACTTCCTTTAAATAGTGAACACTTTATAAAAGTAATTTAATTTAATTTGCATAAATAGAAATATTCATATCATAGTATTTCATTCAATGATTACATCCCCTGTTCATAATCTACAAATAAAATAGTACTGCACAATAAGTTTGAACATATAAAGAAAATGAATATACCTCTAGGATTCACACTAAGTTACCTCGGGGTAACCAAAAGCATAGCCGAAATCCTCGGGTCTGTATATCAAGCAGTCACTGTAAATAATCTATGGAGATGAAAAATAAAGGGGTGAGTGAAATGTGCTTAGTAAGAGAATTGTATGCAAACTGATATTATGAAATCTATATGCATAAAAACATTTATTTTCCTATCAGTACACTAAGGACAATAAAGGAAGCATACTATAGTCAGCTAAGGATTCGGATGGAGTACGGGAGATATTTTAGAATACCTGTGATGTCCCGGAACCTAGAAACAACTAGAGGGAGTAGTCGTTGAATTTGATATAAATATCATTTAATAAAGTTCTATAATTAATAAATCAATTAAATAGATTTTCAACATCATTGCAAATAATGTATTTAAATAAATATTTTGTAAAACCACTTTACAACACATTTTACACCCTTTAGTGAAATCCAGTAGATAGTACAGTAATTAGAACGATAAACAATTTAGTAAATAGTAAACACTTCAATAAATATGGCACTTCAGTAAATTAGTACAGTAAACAGTAGTACTGGTGGAGACCAGGCAACACCCAGAATATATCATGTTGTAATTCTCGTAGGGAACAATGACAGTAACACGTGAGACATATGGTCATAGTCTATAGGTGTTCTCAACGTGCACTGATCAGGTGACAATTAGGACATTGAAGATAGGATCAATATCAATAGCACAGTAACAATAACAGTAATAATAACACGTGAGCATGATACAGGGCCTAACAGTCTCAAAACAGTATATAAACAGTAGTATCACCTTTATGGAAACTAATAAAAATAAATAAAATCTTCTGTCAATCCATAAAGGTTAATTTATAGTATCACCTTTATGGAAACTAATAAAAATAAATAAAATCTTCAGTCAGTCCATAAAGGTTAATTTATAGTATCACCTTTATGGAAACTAATAAAAATAAATAAAATCTTTAGTCAGTTCATAAAGGTTAATTTATAAGACAGTGAAGATTATAGTGAAAATAGTTTATAAAATATTTACACTTCAGTAATAATTTTTATAAACCTTCTATTACACTATAAAACGCTTAGAGAAAGGTATTAGTAGCTTCACTTTAATTAAATTCGATAACATGAATATTTAAATAATGCATTTCAGTAAATGACCATTCTATGAAAAATATTAAGTATTTTATTTCTAAGGCTAGAAATTCACTCAATAATGCACTTAAAATGTTTCTTGATATTTATAGAAAGTAAAACACAGTTCACAATCTAGCCAAAAACCACAAATCATGCAATTTCCAAGGCATTTAATTTCCAAAATAATTTTATAAAATTATTCTCATTGAGACCATGCATTCAGAATATCCCTACAATCTACACACGCATCCCTTACCTATCTAGCTGCTGCGAATTCACCGATAGCACCACACATAATTTAATTCTCCAAAGTGCAAAGAAATTCATCAACAATATTTATTAACCTCAATATATTTTTAAACTAATTTCTTTCAATAATCGCAGCCACATTATACACTAGAAATATTAGCCAGTATAAATTCTACCGGTGCTAAAACATAACTTCTCCGTTTTAAGTCCGATTTTAAATCCAATTGCACTGGTGGACTCCTCATAATTGCTATATTCTAATGGCATCCTAATCATCAAATGCAGCCACAAAACCTCTTCCTCTTTCAATGACCGAATGCTTCGTTATGGCATTTTCATGGTTTTCCAACTAGTTAAGCTTACATTCTTACTTATCCATGCTGACTCTTTAATTTCGCTTTATTTTCATGCAAGAAATAACATGGTTTCCTTATGTTCTTCTCAATACCAAAACCCTCATGTGTGGTGAATCATGATTTAATTCAATTCTATTGAATCTAACACTAGATTCATGTTTAGCATGCTTGAAAACATAAAAAATCTACCATTAAAATCACATGAAACTTCAAGTATGGTGAATGTTACCTTGTGGCCAAAACCTTCCCTTCCTCTTTTCTCTTTATTTTGTCACTTATGCAATAAGATTTTGGTATGGGTGAAGAGAGGAAGATGAGTAGATTAATTTTGTAGAAGAAATTTGGTTAAGATTCTCTTTCCTTTGGCTATGGTGGCGTGGGGTTAGGAGGTTGAAGAAGCATGAATAGTGGCCAGCGACAATAAGGGGAATTATTTAGAGAATTCTAGAGATGAGCAAAATTACAAAAATGCCATTCATTATGAAATTTTTGGACAAAAATGCCCTTAAGCTTCCGTAATTTTTCTAACTATATAATTGCACTCCAAAAATTTAGATTTCATCACCAAAAATTATTATTAAATGTATTTTAGTGAATAAAGGTGGTTTGGTTTGGGTTTGACCTACTGTGAAGGTGAAATTATGAAATTACCCCTATTAGTAAATCAAGTAAATTTTCGATTTAACCGCCGATTCGATCTATCTATTGACATAGCTTAGAACTTATTTTTATGCAGAATATCATCTATATTCACTTGGTCCAAATTCATTTTAGTTTGGGCATAATTTACAAAAATGCCACCGGTATGTCCTTAATCGTCATTATTTAAATTGCTGGCATGCTTCCTAAAAATAATCTAAATAAAATATTTTAGGCTCGAAATTCTTACCTTAGGCTTATTATACCCTCCAAACACTTGTTTCACAGTCTTGCACCCATCTGAACACTATAAAGCCAGTAGGGCCCACATCACTATTTCACTTATAACCTACAAAATACACAGAAATTAAATAGTGATCCATTGTCCAATATCATATACAGTAATAGTATAATTGGATCCCATATCCTCCCCACCTTTAAGAAATTCAATCTTTCAAATTTAATCGAACTAGTCACTGAACAGCTCTGGGTACTTATCTCGCATTAGGCTTTCTAACTCCCACGCTACCTCATCTTCAAAGTGGTACTGCCATAGCACTTTCACTAACGGGACTCTCTTAGATCACAATACTTTATCCTTCCGATCCAAAATCTAGATAGGTCTCTCCACGTAACTCATGTCTTCTCCGATCTCTAATGGTTCGTATTGACTTACGTGAGATGGATCGGGATGATACTTTTTGAGCATTGATACATAGAATACATTATGCACTCCTGATAACTCGAGTGGTAGTGCCAATTGATATGCCACATCTCCCACTTCCCTTTCTTGCCAAATCTCATTATGCCCTTAGATTGTGAGACTTTAAGGAATATAAAATCACCCACTGGGAACTCTATTGGTTGGCAGCTCATGTCTACATAACTATTCTGCTGGCTCTAAGCGGTTCTCAATCTTTCACAAATAAGCTACACATCCCAGGAAGCTTGCTCTACCAAATCGGGAGCTAACAATTTCTGATCTCCCACTTCTTCACATGCAATCGGGGATCTACACCTTCTACAATACAGCGCCTCATATGGTGCCATGCCGATGCTAGCCTGATAGCTGTTATTATATGCAAATTCTGCTAGTGGCAAATGGTCATCTCAGAAGCCTTTAAAATCCAAAGCACACGCTCTTAACATATCTTTGAGCATCTGAATCACTTGCTTGGACTGTCCATCAGTCTACTAATGAAAGGCAGTGCTGAAATTCAATCGGGACCCCATAAACTCCTGAAATCTCTCCCAAAAATGAGATGTAAACAGGGAATCCCTATCAAAAGTGATGCTTACTGGAACACCATGCAATCTCACTATCTCCTGCACATACAGATCAACTAGGGCACTAAGAGAATCTATAGATCTGATGGCTAAGAAGTGGGTGGACTTCGTCAACTTGTCTACAATCACCCATATAGCATCATGATTCCTCCAGGTGTTTAGTAATACCATGATAAAGTCCATTGTGATATGCTCCCATTTCCATGTCAGGATTGGTAGAGGCTACAGTAACCCTACAGGCTTTTGATGCTCGATCTTTACTTGCTAACACGTGAGACATCTAGCAACAAACTTCGCGATGTCTCGCTTCATCTTAAGCCACCAATACACTCTCCGTAAGTTCCGGTACATCTTAGTATTGCCTTGGTGTAGAGTGTACCTAAGGTGTGGGCCTTTGTCAAAATCAAATCCTTAAGCTGCTGATTGTCAAGAACACAGATCCCGCCTTTGAACCTCAGAATACCATCGGTGCCAATCCTAAAATCTAACTATACTCCAATTTGTACCTGAATAGCAACCTCTATACAATAGGCATCAATCCCTTGAGCATCTTTGATTCTATCCATTAAATCCAACTCGATTATGAAATTGGCCATAAACCTGTATCTCTCAGAGGAAATCACATTTAGACTGAGGCTCGAGAACTGTTTCAACAACTCGTGATCCTTGACCATCATGTATGATACCATACCCATATGCTTTCGACTTAAAGCATCTGCCACCACTTTAGCTTTCCCCGAGTGGTACAGTATCTCGTAATCATAATCCTTTAATAGCTCCATCCATCTCCGCTGTCTCATATTTAATTCCCACTACGAGAACAGATACTTTAGACTCTTATGATCTGTATATATCTGGATGTCTCTCCATAGAGATAGTGCAACCATATCTTCAGTGCAAACACCACAGTGGCTAACTCCAGATCGTATGTCAGATAGTTCTTCTCATCCTCCTTTAACTATCTCGATCCATAAGCAATCACTCTACCATTCTGCATCACAACAAACCCTTTGTAGAAGCATCTGTATACACCAAGAATTCCTCTAATCCATTAGGAAGGGTGAGTATAGGAGCAGTAGTCAGTCTCCGCTACAACTCCTGGAAGTTGCGCTCACACGCATCTGTCCACTCGAACTTAACATCCTTACATGTAAGTCACGTCAGTGGAGCAACTAGTTTGGAGAATCCCTCGACCAATAGGTAATAGTATCCAGCTAGACCCAAGAAGCTCCATATCTCAGTCACTGTCTTAGGCCTCTCCCACTGTACAATGGCCTCTATCTTAGATGGATCAACAAACACCCTGTCCTTAGATTCTACATGTCCTAGAAAGATAACATGATCTAGCCATAATTCATACTTACTAAATTTAGCATATAGTTTTCAGTCCCTGAGGGTCTGCAGAACTATGTAAAGATGTTGCTCGTCCTCCTACGAAGACTTAGAATACACCACAATGTAACTGATGAACACTATCATGAACTTATCCAAGTAGGGCTTAAACACCTCATTCATCAAGCCCATAAATGTTGCAAGGGCATTTGTCAGTTCGAAAGGCATCACCAGAAACTCATAATACCCGTATCGAGTCTGGAATACTGTCTTAGGAACATCCAACTCCCGAATTTTAAGTTGATGATAGCTCGATTGAAGATTTATCTTAGATAACACCTGTGCACCCTTGAGCTGGTCAAACAAATCATCAATCTTGGGCAGGGGATACTTGTTCTTGATGGTAACCCTATTAAGCATCTGATAATCTACACACAACCGTAGGCTACCATCCTTTTTCTGGACGAATAATACTAGTGCACCCCAAGAAGACACACTAGGACGGATTAGCCACTTATCTAATAACTCTTGGAGCTACTTCTTAAGCTCCTCTAACTCCGTCAATGCCATCGATATGGGGCCTTTAGTGATGGGCTCCATACCGCGTACCAAGTCAATGGTGAACTCGATCTCCCTATCCGACAGTAACCCTGGTAAATCCTCTGGAAATATGTTCGAAAAGTCCTTGACCACTGAAGGAAACCGAAACAAACACGCAGCGAAAATTTAAATCATTCGGCTTCCACCAGGATCGATTCAGAGGGTTGCCTGATTAGGGTTTCGAGATTTTACCTAACGTTTTCTCAGATTTCTGTCGTTGGTCGAGTCACAAGCAACAACTTTTCGTTCCTGCCTCTATGGTATCCACACGAACGGATCTCACGACTCTTGAACGTCTCACGATCAGAAGCCTTAAGGAGCGTTTTTTTTTTATTCTTTATAACCGAACTGCTAGCTTCGATTAAAAGAATACTTTTCTGTTTTCTAATTGTTGTTCTACAGCTATGTTTCAGAAAACATCCTTTTATAGGCAGTAGATTTTACCCTAAAATTTACTGCCAAACAGAACTCTAATCCTACTTAGAATAGGATTAGTTATATCCCTAATCCAATTCAGAATAGGATTAGTTATATCCTTAATCCAATTCATAATAGGATTAATTAAGCTCCTCATCGATCCGTTCTAAGTGTGCGACCCAATAGGTTCTCAAAACAATGGCAATGACAAAATTGTCACAGGCAATGAGCGGTATCTAGCAACACATCATTGCTACCCATGTAACGAGAATGTCAATGACTCGACATAACCTTACTCGTGATAGATGTTACCGTGTAGTCTAATCCCTTTATCCTTTGATGTCTTGATTAGACACAAGTCATGGAATGTGTCACACTTGTATAGTCTAATCAGCGTTTCTTGATACCTGAGTAGACTAATTAAACAAATAAAATCAATATCTCATATTGACTTATTCGAGCA
This sequence comes from Heritiera fomes, assembly GCA_032173925.1. Taxonomy (NCBI): domain Eukaryota; kingdom Viridiplantae; phylum Streptophyta; class Magnoliopsida; order Malvales; family Malvaceae; genus Heritiera; species Heritiera fomes. The sequence continues at coordinate 15,154,117 of JAPDPM010000015.1, forward strand.
CGGCCATGCATTTCTTAGTCTCACTCTATCAAAGGGCCCAAGACATCACTCTTGTTATATAAAAGGGATAAATCCTATCTTGATCACTCAACATCCCACTACATAGATCAAGGCATACCCAATTACTACCTTTATAGTCCATCCTGTTACGAATGACATCTAGCAGCATTAAAGTATGCAATTCTCTATGTTAGGATCTCTGATGATCTCAAGTCAAAGGATCACATACACCATCATCACTATGAGAATCGCTTATGACACTCATATAACAATCCATGTAGCGTTCTCATGGAGGGTCGATCCAGTACATAGTTCTCTAACATGTACCTATGTGATGACTTGATATCCTATATCCATGACAATGATCATCAATCAACCACATACTAGTCTTATCGTATCATTGTTATCCTTGTTCACAATAATACTTGACTAGGGATATTTTAAGAATAGTATGTTATTACTATTCTAAGGACATTATCATATAAGATTACATTACGCAGTTATAAGACAAATATAATAATGAGCTATAATAAAATGTCATGATACATAAAAATGCCAAAGTCAATCATCTAATGAATGGTTCTAAGGGCATAATCCAACAACCACAACAATCTCTTACAACTCGAGATGTTTCTTTTCTACATCCTCTACATAAGTGATAAAACCTTCAACACATTCGCACACCACTTAAACAATTTAGTAAACATATTACTTTTATTATAATTTATCAAATAGTTTTATAGTGTAACACTCAAGATGAGAGAAGGTGATAAATTTAGTATAACAATCTAAAGTCACATAGTTCGTACCTAACCAGTCCATTCCTAGGATTACATCAAAATCATACGTATTTAACAAAATTAGGTTAGATGTCGTTTCCTTCTCTCCTATAGTCACTTTACAGTTCTTATACACAACATCAGTAATTGGTGATTCTCTAAACAGGGTATTTATTTGTAGAATATACCCTAAAGGCTTCGGCTCTACTGAGATTTTGTTAGCACAAATAGGAGATTCGAATGAATGAGTAGAACCAGGATCAAACAGTACTAATACGGAAATATCAAAAATATAAATATTACCTTTAAGCACATCTGTTGAAGCATCAGCTGTCTCCTGATCTAACACGTAAACCTGTCCCTAGGTCACAGCCTCTTACCCTTTTTTGCTGCAGTGGCTCGTCTTAGCTATGAGGGTGTAGCCTTCTTTGATTCAATCAGAGCTACTCGTGCCGGTACAGATGGAACTGGGGCTGGAATAGTAAAAGCAGTTGACTCTTGTAGCAACGAGCAACCTCTCTCTAAATGTCCTATTTGCCTGTATCTAAAACAAGCCCTCGTTAACATGTAGCATGGTTGTGTACCATGCGACCTCCCACAGTGAACACATCTAGTCACAGTACTCTTTTGTGTCAAGGTGGGGCCAGTGGTAGGGGCTGTGGCAACTGGTCTGGCAAATCGCCCCTAAAAAATTCGTATGCTCGAAGATCTAGCCTTCTTAGATTGCTCTATACCAAATCTGTCATCTGAACCTCACTACGCTTTACCTTTACGCTTTACCTTACCCTTAGATCCCATATTAGCAGAATGAAACTACCCGTAATCCCACTTACATAACTGTGCACGCCTCACTGCCTCATCATAAGTATAGATATCGAGTGGGACCAGCCTAGTCCAGATAGAAGGCCTCAACCTAACCATAAATCTATAAATCTTATACCGCTTATCAACCCTCGTCTACGAATCAAATCTACTGAGGGCGGTAAATTTCGACTCATACTAATCAACAATATGCTTCCCTGAACCAAGTCTAAAAACTCTTGCTGTAATTTCTTTTGGGCTGTGTTAAGGATGTTCTGTCTATGGAAAGCCTCAATGAATATATCCCAGGTCACCACCTAACGCTGGGCTAACAAGACCGTCTGGGTCGATTTCCACTAGTGCTTCGCATCGTCTGTCAACTAGAACACTACTAACCCAACCTTCTCTATCTCCAAAAATCTCATGTATCGGAATAGCTTCTCCGTGGTGTTTACCCACTACTGTGCCACCAACGGATCCTTATCTCCCTTATATTTAGGTGAATCCAATTTCTTGAACTGCCGCACTAAATTGACATCGTAGTATGACTTTACGTCTCAAGGCAGCTGTACCAGTAATGGTGGTGGTGATACGACCTATGCCTACGGTACTGGCTGAGGAGCAGGCTGTCGCTCGGGAGTTGGCTGCGTAGAAGGAGGTGGAGGTAGTGCTACTACAAGAGCTGCTCTCTCTCTTTCTGCCCGATTTGTTGCTCCATCCGCATGATACATGGCGATAAAATCTGCTAACATCCTCTCTATACGAGACATCCAAGTATTAGGCTTTCTGGCTGTGGAGGGAAAGCTGTCACAGTCTATATATACAGTATTTTACACTTTTTCACACTTTTCCTTACACACTATACTGGTTGGGCTGTCTGTGATGCCTTTAACACCATTCATTTACAATAGTAAAATAATTTAGACAACATTTATTTATTAATAAATAATATTCACAGCTATATAAATCAATTTACATCCCCTGAAATTAACATTTACAACAAGTAGTATTGTATAAAAATGTCTGAACATACAAAGCACGATACCTTCGGGACCCATTATGAACTACTTCGACCTACTCAAAGTGAAGCTAATCCACATATTGATACTTCAGTTAACCGATATATAAAATCTATGGATAATGAAAGTAAAGGAGTGAGCAAACCACGACTCAATAAAGGAATTGTATATAAATCTTGATATTCTGAAGTCTATATGCAATAAAATCCTTTATTTTCCTATAGGTGCACTAGAGACTGAAAGAGGAAGGATACTATAGTTGGCTAGGGATCCGGATGGAGTAAGGAAGGTATTTCCTACTAAAGCGAAGCTAATCCACATATTGATACTTCAGTTAACCGATATATAAAATCTATGGATAATGAAAGTAAAGGAGTGAGCAAACCACGACTCAATAAAGGAATTGTATATAAATCTTGATATTCTGAAGTCTATATGCAATAAAATCCTTTATTTTCCTATAGGTGCACTAGAGACTGAAAGAGGAAGGATACTATAGTTGGCTAGGGATCCGGATGGAGTAAGGAAGGTATTTTGAAATACCTGTTATGAGACCTGTATCTACCATACTGTACATTTATTTTGTACTTATTGTATATTGAAATATAAATTAATTTATGATTTTTAGTAAAAATTTTAAATGTCGGCCCCACATTCAATCGTATGGTTTTGATGGAGTTATGACTGATATTATAGTGTACTGAGGGTGCAATAATTATAAAATAATGATTTGGAGGCAAAGAAATAATTTTTATGTCATTTGGAATTATTTTGAAAATTTTAGAAAACAAATTAGAAAATGACTGTTATGTCCCAAGGGCATTTTCATAAATTACTCCCATATTAAAATGAGTTAGAACAAAGTAAAAATATCATGATAATCTACATGAAAAGGAGAATAACATAGTGCCAAGAGATTAATTGAAAAAGTGGTTTAATCAGAAAATTTCGTTGGCGGTCCACAAGGGGTAAAACTATAATTTCTCATTATTGGTACACCGCACGGCAATGAAACTACTTCCATTCATCAAGATACATTAAATGTGATTGATTGGTGCTGGAATCTGAATTTTTGGAGTCCAATTACATGGTTTTTACGATTACTGAAGTTAATGGCGAAATTGTCAAGATTTTTCATAACCAAGGGCAAAATAGTATTTTTGCCCCTTTCTAGAATTTTCTGCATAATTAAGCTGAAGTCTGGATGGCAATATTCATCATCCCTTACCAGCCCTCACACGACACAAAGAGAAAGAAAAGGAGAGAAAGAAAAATAAATCAAGAAAACCTAAAGAAAACTACAAAATCTCATCATAAACCTTTATAGAAAATTATTTCCCATAACTTCCTCTCTTCATTGGTGCCCATATCTCAAAACAAGAGGAAGAAAACAAGTAGAAAAGGGGGCAAGAGAGGTTCGGCCAAAGGTAAGAACATGCCAAAATTTCAAGTTTCGTTTTGATTCAAAGTTGCATTTTAGGTAATTCAAAGGTGTAGAATTCATCCATGGCATTGGAATTTCATAAGCTTGAGTCAAAAAAATTTTGCCATTTTTGTGGGTTTTGGTGTGCTTGTAAACTCATGGGAACCATGTATTTTCTTGCATGAAAATGGTAAGAAATGATAGAATGAAATGGAATAAGAAGGTTAGAAACATTAGATTTACAAAAAGGAAGCAAAATCAAGAAAATGTGTCATAAGGGGGTTTCGGCCAAGGGCTCTTTTGGGCTGTTATCATGCTGCATTTTATGGTTTGTTCATAGAAAATGACTGTGGAAATCAAGAGAAGAAAATTGGTGAAATCGGATTCGAAAAAGGAGCTAAAACGGGAAAGTTAAGGTTTATTATCGGTATAAATTATACTGGTTAGACATAGGCAGTATAATTTATGGCTGCATTTTATAGAATTTAATAGCTTAAAATTAAGGACAAAATTAATGATAATTTTTTATAAAGTTATTTTGCAGTCAGGATTTACGGTTTTCGGTTGGTGCTACCGAACGAGTCAGTAACGTTAGATAGGTAAGGGAGAAGTGTGTAAGTTGTAGGGATATAGTGAATTACATGATTTATTAAGTGTGATTTTATGAAATTATTGGAATGATGAAATGCTTGAAAATCATGCAAATTGTGGTTGAAAGTTGGTTTTATATACTGTATTTTACATGTAGGAGGATTAGGAATTCGCAGCTGTTATGCTGCCGAAAAATTATCAAAATTATTCTAAAATATCATGAAATATTTTAGAGGCATAATTTAAGTGAATTATGAAATTTGGAAATTATTTCCATAAATTTTTCATAAATTGGAAATTTGTTGAAAAGTATTAAATTAAATATTCATGTTATGGATTATTATTTAAATGAGAATAAAAATATATTCTTTATAATATTAAATATTTAGAAAGAATATTTATGAGGTTTCTCACTAAAAACATAAATATTTATCAATTGTTTTCACTGTGTTTTGATAAATGAAATCAATACCTTTTTGGAATATTTATTTAATTAAATGATAAATTCTATTAAAATTCCTTAAAGGTATTTTATATGTAAAATCAAATGATTTTGAGACTTTAAGCCCCAATTTCATGTCATTGTAATTGTACTGTTACGTGGCTGATTGACTCTTCAAGTCATCAGCAGTCTCGGAGTCACTTGGCAAGTGTACACCGATGATGCCTTATAGACTATGGCCATAGATCTAATTGTATACTGTTACTGTTTCCCTTCGAGGATAATTATAGCATGATCTAATTTAGGGAGTTGCCTAGTCTCAACCTACTGATAAATGATAACTAAACTGGGTTTTACTGAATATTGTTTACTATATTGTACTTTACCGAGAAATACTGTTTACTAAACTTTATCTTACTGATTTCTGTTTACTGTACTATACTGAAAATCATTGTTGTAGGAAGAAAATATTTTTGAAAATTATTTCTAAATTAGAAATAATTATTGAATTGTTTATCCATTGATTTTCTGAAGAATTTTATTATACTGTACTGAAGTGATTGTTTATTGTTTCTACTGTTACTGTTTTTACTACTGTATTGTCACATGCTTTAAATTATTATAGAAGTGATTAAAATTAAATGGTTTACTCCATTTATATTCATGGAAAAATGAGTATTGAATTGTTTTATTATAACAATTTATAAATTACTCCCTATAGTCGCTTTGGGTTTCCGGGACAAGACAAGTATTTCAAAATACCTTTCATGCTCCATCTGGATTCCCCAGCCGACTATAGTATCCTTCCCTTTTTACTGTGTTTAGTGAATCTTTAGGAAAAATAAATGTTTTCCACCATATAGTTTTCATTATATCAAGCTGGCATACGACTCCTTTATTGAGCATATTGTCGCTCACCCCTTTATTTCCACTCCACAGGTTATTATATTGGATTAAGAGACATACCATCCCGAGTTATCGGCTGCTATTTCGATTACCCAAGTCAGCAGATTTACGATCTTGGAGGTATATTATTTTCTCTTATATATTCAGAAATTTTGTACAGTACTACTTTAAATTTTAAGTAGAATAAAGGGGATGTAAATATGAAAAGGAATAATGTAATATTCATATTCCGATTATAAATTTGATTATAATTTACTGTTTATGACTGTAACTGTTTAAGTGAGTAAGGCATCGCAGATGGCCCAACCGTAGAATATGTGTAAAAATGAGTAAATTATTGTTCATTCAGACTGTTACACTGTCTTGTCCCGGAACCTAAAAGCGATTATATATAAATTTGCATTTAAAAATTCACCATTTAATAATTTACAGAACTATGGTATAATAACCATCAAATAAAATATTTAGGAAATAATTTAATTTCCATATTAAAATATTACATTCACACATAAATAAACCACTGTAAATAGTGTAGTATACAGTTCAGTGTGATAAACAATTCAATGATAACAACTTTTCAATAATTTATATGGTAAATCGTTAGTTAAACAGTAACCATTAAATAAATAAATAATTTCATGAACGGTTTATAAATCCTTTTAAATAAAATACTCTAATCAGTATTTTATCAAATCACTTTATATTTGTTTTACACTATTTAGTAAAACCCAGTAAGCAATACAGTAAACAATATTGAAAACCGTTCGGTAACATAAAACACTTTCGTAACAATAATAATTCACTAAAAATCGTAACAGTAGCAGTAACATGTGAATCGAGACCAGGCAACACCCTTAATATATCATGCTATAATCCCTATAGGGAACTGTAACAATAAACACGTGAGATCTATGGCCATAGTCTATAAATGTCTTCAATTGTACACTGATCAGGTGTCAACGGGGACTCTGAAGACAAGATCAGTGTCAATAGCTTCGCACAGTAACAATAACACATGAACACATGAGCATGATATGGGGCCTAACAGTCTCAAACAGTTTATATGAAATCTCATCACATTTATGGAATCAAATAAAATCGATAATATCTTTTAGAAAATCCATAAAGGTATAAATTACAGTGTCTCGTACGGTGAAATAGTGTTATAAAATATTTACACTGTAGTAATAAAATTTCATAAATATTCCATTTCACCGTAAACACATATACTCGTATTTCCATACTTTCCTTTCAAACTTTCAATTTCAAAATTACTGGAAATCATTTTTTGATAATTTCATACTTTACAGAAAATAGTAATTGTTGTTGCACAAAACAACAATAAAGGTATGCTGACGTCGGTGTTTGTACTCAGTCTCCACGTGTCTCCAAGAAGCTTCTGTAAAACAAGAAAAGTCAGAGAGATGCAGGGGTGGTTCCCTGCGTAGACACTCCGATGCTTAAGTCAGCCAAAAGTTCTTCAAGATTGGGAAGCGTAAAAGCCAGTAGTCAAAAAATTGGGGAATAAGATTATACCTGAAGCCTATTTATAGGCGGATATTCTAGGTTAATTACCTGAGGATAAGTACGTAACTTTGCTAAGAGTTTGTATCCAGATGTAGTACAAATTCCTTAGTAGATAAACTCGGACCCTGTCGCTGGCGAGAGACCACCTCGCGAATCACGTTATGGCGACAGGGGTCTGTCGCCGATCGGAAGGCAGGGAAGATGCCATGTGTCGCACTGTCACGTCAGGCAATAGACTAGGAGCCTGTCGCCAGGCGATAGGTGTGATGCAGCAGCCAATGTGGTCTGTCGCAGATAGGTAGACGGATGATACCACGTGTCGCCCTGTCACTTCAGGCGATAGGCTGGGAACCTGTCGCTAGGTGACAAGTGTAATGCGGCAGCCTATGACTTCTGTCGCCGAAGGTCACATGGCACAGTGATCTCCCGCCACGTGGTGGTCTTGATGAACCTTGGGCCTGGCCCAAAGAAAGTATACTTTGTCATATCAATTACTCCCCACTCTCTTGTTGAATTTTTCTAAACAAGAGAGTATAAATATGTGTTTTTTGGGTTTCAACCCACCGTGAGTAGTTTTCTCTATTTTTTCTACTTTTTCTAGTATTTTTTGCAGGTGAAAAATCTCCAATCTGCGATAGACGTGATCGGGCGCGACGTTTGGCATTCCCTGTCGCGGCTATATAAACCGCTGGGGCTTGTCGAGAGAGTGCACGAAAACCTCTGAGCAGCCGTCTGTCGCCCATCTTTTAGCTCTGTCGCCTAAAAGAGTCTGTCGCCTAAAAGAGTCTGTCGCTCTCTCGTCAGGATCTCTCGCTCATCTTAGTGACAGTAAGTGCATATCTGTCGCCTTTATTTATAACCTTTTCGCATTCAGATTTAGGCCTATTGGGGGTGTTTTTAGTCTTCCGCGTTGAGCTTAGGTCTCCCGCAGGTCCTTCGTTCAGAAGGTCTGTCGCTCTAACTAGTCTATCGCCCTAGTAGGTCTGTCGCCTATTACGTTTGCCGCCCTAGTAGGTCTGTCGCCTATTAGGTGATTCCTTCGCCATGTCTTTGCTACGTCCAGGTAAAACACTCAGAACCGGTGGTGTTCTGTGTTCTTTGACGAATGCTGACTTAGAGGATTTTAGCACTCGTTTCCCCCTTCCGTCAGGTTATAGTTATAAAGTTCCAGTCCAAGGGGAGGCTACACCCGACATGGTTAAAAATGGTGTAGTCGTTCATAAGGCCTCTTTATCCTTTGGTTTCCGCTTCCCTCTTTCGGAGTTTGGTGAAGCGTTTCTTAGGTATAAGGACATCGTCCCGTGTCAACTTCATCCCCACGTGTGGGCCCAGCTGGTAGCGTTTTCCATAGTGTGTTATCACTTGGATATTGTCCCAACTGTTCCTCTTTTAAGCGCCTTTTTTAGAGTTCGTGGTTTGAAAGGGATGATAACGTTCTCTCTCCAATGGTTGAAGTCCGACGAGTTTCCTAATAATAAGATCTTCTCGGATCTTCCCAATAAACTGCATGGCTTTGAAAGTGAGTGGGTCGTTGTTGAGATTCCAAGCGACCTACGAATCCGCAAGAGATGGAATCGTGATACCTCTGACCACTCACAGCGCTCCGAAAGATTCAGAGCAGAAACCTTGAGAGACCAATTTGGTGAGCTTATTCGGCGGATTTTTTCTATAGGAGAGAGTAACTTATTCTCCCTTTTAACCCCGGAGAATATCGCCGCTGCCGGCTGGGGGGTAAGCAGGACCGTTGTTGGGACTTCCGCTGCCTTGTCTAACTTGCCTGCGACTCCACGTGTTAATGCTGGTTCTAGTCAGCCATCTCCGGTAGTCGTAGCTGAAGCGTCCGCCCCTGTAGGCCATCTTGTAGATGAATCCTCTTTGGATTCAGAGGATGAGACCCCTGAGGCTAGCGATCAGTCAGAGGAGAATCCTGAGTGGCTCGGGCTAACGCCTTTGGGAGTCCCTTCGTCGATTTCCCCTTGGATTCATCCTAGAATAGTTTAAAGGATATTGGTGGTCTTTTAGTTTTTTAATTTCCCTTTTTACTTCGTGGGTGTGGCGTTTTACTTGGTGAGCTAATTCCTTCTTATGTTGTGCAGGAATGAACTTCCAGGAGTTTTTGCGTAGGAGGGATGCCAGTGATGCTGCTCGAGCGGCTCCTGCTTCTCAGTCGCAAGTTGGGGCTTCCTCATTTGGGCCGACTCGTGCTCCCTCATCCGGGTCAGCTCGTGCTCCCTCTTTTTTGTACCGGCTCGTGCTCCTACTGCCCCTCCTCCTGCCGCTGGTGTATCCAACCATCCTACACAAGAGGCCGGGAGAAATAAACGAAAGAGGCCTCTTGTCCCTGATCGTGGTTCGGATGACCGCGAGAGCTCAGATTCCCAAAGGAGTGATTCAGCCCGTCAAGAGGGTGGATCTCGTGTTGCTGAGGATAGGTCTGTTCCTCGCCAAGCTAACCGCAAATACAAGAAGAGGCTAATTATAGAAGCCACAATGCCTACAAGACCAATTTTGCCTAAGGTGGCTGATCCGACTTTGAGGCGCTACCAAGTTGATAGCGGGGTCGTCGTTGGTGGAGAAGACTTCCAGACCTATCCCGGGGTGAATGACAATGACAGTATTGAAGATGCCGGGATAGCATCCCGTCTGGCTTGGAGCACCATTCTCCCTCGCGACGAGGCGGGGCTTTTCACCAATCTGACTGAGGCGGAGGATAATTCCGACTACCTCGCGATGAAGGTAAGCTTTGTGCTTGTTTGGTAATTAGCTTTTTCCTTTTTATGCTTTTTCGTCAGGTTTGTTGAGCCTTTGTTTGTTTGCTTTTTGTCTTGTCAGACGGCTCAGCAAATTGCGGCCGTTAATGCTCGACATAGGGCCCTTAGGGAGCAAGCTGATAAGGACATTCGTGAGCTTCGAGAGCAAAAAATGGAGCTTATGAACGAGGTTGTCCAGCTTCGCCCCTATCCCAAAAGGATGGAGGAGCTAAATAAGAAGAGCGCTGATCTCGACCGAAGGAATGCTGATCTTGAGCGAAAGCTCCAGGAAGAGAAAGCGAAGGTGGCTTCCCTTCAGGGGTACCAAGAAGCCTGTAATAAGGCTGTCAATGACCGGGGAGCCATGGAGAGACAACGGGATGAAGCCATTGAGGAGCTGCACAACGTACTGGACCGTCAGAGAGAGATTCGGGCCGAGGCCATTCGTGAGTATCGCTTGTCCCAACATTGCTATGATAAGAAAGCAATGTTCGCGGCGGGATTCATCAAGTGTGGTTTTTATTTGGCTCGTTCGTGGCTGGAGAAGCATCGGCCTGGCGAGACTTTTCCTGAGTTACTCTTTACTGAGCAGGCCAAGTACTACGCAGCTCCTCCTAGGACTAAGTACGAGCCCGACTCGCAAGGTCCAGATGCCTATTTAGAGGAGGGTGCTGGGGATGAATTGGACAATCTTGAGGGCCCATGGCCTCCCCGACAGCCATAATGTCAGCCTGAGTCTTCTGGCGCACATGATCGAGTCGAACCTTCAACAGTGCAAGATGTTCATGAGGCTATTGAGGCGGGCGATCAGCCTGAGTCTATCGAGGCACTTCTAGGGTTGGATAGTGATGAGTGCCAGATTATTGATTCCATAGCCGTTGATCCTGTGCCAGACTCCGCAGCTGTGGTCGGGCCCTCATGTGATGATCCTTCACTCGGGATGGCTCCTTCGGCTCCCCAGGATCCTGGTGCTTCGGTTCCTCAAGTTCCTGATTCCCCGGTTATTGAGGGCTCTGGTGTCGAGGTGGTTTCTTCTCAGCTGGATGACTTAGTACTCAGTGTAGATTAGGATTTTTTGTATTTTACTCGAAAAGTACATTTCTTTTTGCAGCTTTTTGTGTTTTCCTCTGTTTGTAAATATTCAATGAATATTCAATGAGAAGCACATTTCTTTTTTTAGTTTTTTGTATTTTCCTCTTTTCTTCTCTGAATGGGTGTTTGTTTTTATTATAAGATTCTAAAGAGCGACATAAAAATATGAGATGATTCTGTTTTCACGGTGTAAAGCGTACCTTTACATTGCTCCCTGAGTTCTACTTTGAGACAACGTTGTCACTACTGTTCAAAGATGAACTTTTCTCGAGTGTTGTGCTTATCTCGCGCTCTTTTGGCTTAAGAACTTAGTAGAATAAGCAAGACTGAAATGTCCAAATGTTAACCGTAATTTGTCAAGTTATCGCGACATATTAATCTGAAGGATTTGTAACGTACCTCGTAACATGCTATATAATTTGTATCTTTGTGTTATTTCATTTTCGCACATGTCTGTTTGCCTAGTGCTTTGATGATTCCGCGATTGTACTTTTTTGAGGATTGGTCTTTTACCCGTCTCTCACCTTTGAGCTTAAGGACTTTTAGATTTGCCCGTCTCGTGCATTTTTTTGCTTTGGGACTTTTATGTTTGCCCGTCTCACACATTTTTCGCCTAGGGACTTTTATGTTTGCCCGTCTCGCGTATTTTTCGCTTAGGGACTTTTATGTTTGCCCGTCTCGCGCATTTTTCGCTTAGGGACTTTTGTTCGCCCGTCTCGCACCTCTTGTGCTTAGGGACTTTTGTTCGCCCGTCTCGCACCTCTTGTGCTTAGGGACTTTTGATTTGCCCATCTCGCGTATTTTTCGCTTAGGGACTTTCATGTTTGCCAGCTGTTACCTCATTTTAATTCCTGTAACACATAATTTATCTCATATATTGCATTAGAGAATATAGGAAATGATTGGCTGGCCTTTATTCATGAATTAGAAAAATAATAACATCTGTAAAGTAATGTAGCAATAGATGGGAAAGTAAGAATAAGAACAATCAGAAAGCAAAAATTACAATGTTTACTGCCAATATAGCTTAAGATGGTTGGCATTCCAAGTCTTTGAGATCTTCTTTCCTTGCAAGGTTTCCAAGGTACATGTGCTAGGTCCGACCATCTTTCTGATCCTGTATGGTCCTTCCCAATTAGCCCGGAGCTTTCCATCCTCTTTATGGACGTTTGTGATTGCCGACTTTCTCAACACTAGGTCTCCTTCTTGCATTTCTCTGTTCTTCACCCGTGCATTGTAATAAGTAGCTATTCTCTGTTGGTAAGCAGCCAGTCTCATTCTTACTGTGTCTCTCAGCTCGTCTAGCAGGTCTAGATTCTCCCTTAGTCCTTGAGAATTGAGTTCCTCGATGTAGGGGACCAACCGGGGTGACTCAGCTCCAACTTCTACTGGGATGAGGGCTTTAGTGCCATATACCAAATTAAATGGTGTTTCACCTGTTGACACTTTGCTTGTCGTTCTGTAGGCCCATAGGACACTTGGGAGCTCATCTACCCATGCTCCCTTTGCTTTGTCGAGTCTAGTCTTCAACTCGTGCAGTATAGTTCGATTGCTCACCTCTGCTTGCCCATTGGCCTGTAGGTAAGACACAGAAGATATTCTTAGGAGAATCTTCAGGCCACTACAAAAATTCCGGAGAGCATCACAGTCAAACTGCTTCCCATGATCTGCATTTATCACACGGGGGATCCCAAATCGGCAGATTATGTCTTTCCATACCATCGCTTCCACCTTCTTCTCAGAAATTGTGGCCAAAGGCTCGGCCTCTATCCATTTTGTGAAGTAGTTTGTGGCCACAAGCAAATACTTCCTTTGTCCTGAGCCTAGGGGAAAAGGCCCCAAGATATCTAGTCCCCATTGTGCGAATGGAGTTGGTTGAAGTGTGTTCTGAAGAGCCGAAACAGGTGCTGTAGTTATAGGAGCGAATTTCTGACACTTTTCACATCTTCTCACTTTGTCTATGGCATCCTTCCTTAGTGTAGGCAAATAAAAACCCGTGTGCAATATTTTTGAGGCCAGGGCTCGAGCCCCTAAATGTTCACCGCATATTCCCTCATGAACTTTAGCTAAGGTGTACTCAGCCTGTTGGGCCATAGACATTTCAACAGGGGCATTGTGAATCCCCGTTTATAGAGTTCCCCATTCACCATTGTAAACTTGGCACTTTTTAACTTCAACCTTCGAGCTTCGTCTCTGTTAGTGGGGAGTGTACCCCCCAATATGTAGTCTTTGATTGGGCTCCTCCAATCGCCTCCGATTTCGACATCACAGACATCTTCTTCTTCAATGCTTGGTCTAGCGAGGGATTCTACTTTGACCATACCCCCTTTGACCCCTCTGGAAGAAGCCAATTTTGAAAGAGCGTCTGCATGGTTGTTCTCTGTTCGATTTATCTGATTCAGCTGGAAGTGCTTGAATGACTGTGCCAACAATTGTACCTTCTGCAGATAAGGGACTAAGGCGGGTTCTCGTGCTTCATACTCACCCAAAAACTAGTTTACCACTAATTGTGAATTGCTATGTGCCATTAAGTTGCTGACTCCTAGTTTCTCAGCCAGTCTCATCCCAGCTATCAAGGCTTCGTACTCGGCTGTATTGTTCGAACTTGGGAAATCGAAATGTAGGGAATACTCGTAGGTTTCCCCTTCAGGCGATGTTAGCACTGTTGGATTATGCCCTTAGAACCATTCATTAGATGATTGACTTTGGCATTTTTTATGTATCATGACATTTTATTTATTATAGTTCATTATTATATTTGTTTTATAACTGCGTAATGTAATCTTATATGATAATGTCCTTAGAATAGTAATAACACACTATTCTTAAAATATCCCTAGTCGAGTATTATTGTGAACAAGGATAACAATGATACGATAAGACTAGTATGTGGTTGACTGATGACCATTGTCATGGATATAGGATATCAAGTCATCACATAGGTACATGTTAGAGAATTATGTATTGGATCGACCCTCCATGAGAACGCTACATGGATTGTTATATGAGTGTCATAAGCGATTCTCATAGTGATGATGGTGTATGTGATCCTCTGACTTGAGATCATCAGAGATCCCAACATAAAGAATTGCATACTTTAATGCTGCTAGATGTCATTCGTAACAGGATGGACTATAAAGGTAGTAATTGGGTATGCCTTGATCTATGTAGTGGGATGTTGAGTGATCAAGATAGGATTTATCCCTCTTATATAACAAGAGTGATGTCTTGGGCCCTTTGATAGAGTGAGACTAAGAAATGCATGGCCGTGCTCGAGTAAGTCAATATGAGATATTGATTTTATTTGTTTAATTAGTCTACTCAGGAATCAAGAAACGCTGATTAGACTATACAAGTGTGACACATTCCATGACTTGTGTCTAATCAAGACATCAAAGGATAAAGGGATTAGACTACACGGTAACATCTATCACGAGTAAGGTTATGTCGAGTCATTGACATTCTCGTTACATGGGTAGCAATGATGTGTTGCTAGATACCGCTCATTGCCTGTGACAATTTTGTCATTGCCATTGTTTTGAGAACCTATTGGGTCGCACACTTAGAACGGAGCAATGAGGAGCTTAATTAATCCTATTCTGAATTGGATTAAGGATATAACTAATCCTATTCTGAATTGGATTAGGGATATAACTAATCCTATTCTAAGTAGGATTAGAGTTCTGTTTGGCAGTAAATTTTAGGGTAAAATTTACTGCCTATAAAAGGATGTTTTCTGAAACATAGCCGCACAACAATTAGAAAACAGAAAAGTATTCTTTTAATCGAAGCTAGCAGTTCGGTTATAAAGAATCAAAAACGCTCCTTAAGGCTTCTGATCGTGAGACGTTCAAGAGTCGTGAGATCCGTTCGTGTTGATACCATAGAGGTAGGAACAAAAGGTTGTTGCTTGTGACTCGACCAACGACAGAAATCAATGAAAACGTTAGGTAAAATCTCGAAACCCTAATCAGGCAACTCTCCGAATCGATCTTGGTGGAGGCCGAATGATTTAAATTCCGCTGCATGTTTGTTTCGGTTTCCTTCAAGCACAATTCCGACTCCACTACCGTCCATGTTACGAGCTCCATCAACATATAATTTCCACCAGACTATCTCTGTTTCCTCTTGGACCTCTCGGCCAGTGCATTCTACGATGAAATCTGCCAATGCTTATCCTTTTATTGCTTGGCGAGGCTGGAAGTGAAAGTCATATTCACTCAATTCGATAGCCCACTTAATTAGACGTCCGGAGTGTTCTGGTTTCTGCAGTATTTGCCTGAGGGGCTGATCTGTTAAGATAGTCACCGAGTGAGCTTGGAAGTAAGGCTGCAACTTCCGAGTTGCCATCACCAGGGATAAAGCTATTCTTTCAACTAGAGGGTACCTTGCCTCGGCATCTAGCAGGACTTTGCTTACATAATAAATCGGGCAATCCCTATCACCTTCTTTCCTTAGTAGGATTGCACTTATAGCTTTCTCTCCTACACCGAGGTACATAAGGAGGTGGTTTCCGGGATGTGGCTGAGAGAATAGAGGCAACCTTTCAGGTAGTTTTTCAACCTTTCAAAGGCGTCGTTGCACTCTTCCGTCCACTTGAAGTTCTTTCCTGCCTTTATCGCCTTGAAAAATGGTAGACTTCTTTCAGCTGATCTGGACAAGAAACGACTCAAGGCTGTTATTCTTCCTGTTAGCCTTTGGACTTCTCTTACTGTATTAGGCGGCCTCATGTCCAAAATAGTTTGAACTTTCTCGGGATTAGCCTCTATTCCTCGATTAGTAATCATGAATCCCAAAAACTTTCCAGATCTCACCCCGAATGAGCATTTTTGTTAGGATTCAACTTCATCTTGTATTGTCGCAGCACATTGAATACTTTAATCATTTTCTCGGCATGTGATTCTCCCTATCGGCTTTTGATGATCATATCATCAACATAAGCTTCCATGGTATTGCCCAACAAGTCTTGGAACACCTTATTTACCATGCGTTGGTAGGTTGCACCTGCATTTTTCAAACCAAACGGCATTACTTGATAGCAATATGTCCTACCATCAGTAATGAACGAGGTCTTCTCCTCATCATCTGGATGCATCATGATTTGGTGGTACCCCGAAAAGGCATCTAAGAAGCTAAGTAATTCATACCCGCAAGTTTCGTCTACCAACTTATCGATTTGAGGTAGTGGATATGAATCCTTAGGACAAGCTTTGTTCAGATCTGTGAAGTCTACACACATTCTCCATTTCCCGTTGGTTTTCTTTACCATCACAACATTAGCCAACCACTCCGGATAGTTAACTTCTCTGATGAATCCTGCTTGCAGCAACTTCGATATTTCTTCGTTTATTGCCTGTTGCCTCTCTGGAGCAAAATTCCTCTTTTTCTGTTTTATCGGTTTTGCCCCTGAAATTACGTTCAACCGATGGCAAATAACTTCTGGGTCTATTCCAGGCATATCGGCTGGAGTCCATGCGAACACATCACAATTCTCTTTTAAGCATCGGACTATCTCCCTTTTTATTTCTTCAGGCAGCTGGCTTCCTACGTACACTATTCTTTCTTCATCTTTCTCATCCAACCGGATCGCTTCCATCTCCTCATCGGGTTTTGGCTTAGGCTTCTCTTCGATCGTAAGGGTTTCCTTCCTCTGAATCCCTTTACATGTGGTGGATGCGACATTACACGTCCGGGCTTTCCTTTGATCTCCCCTCACTTGTCCAACACCGCGGGGAGTCGGAAACTTCATTAACAAATAGCAAGGATGCACCACCGCTCTCATGTCATTTAACAGTGGCCGCCCGAGGATCATATTGTACGCCACGGAAGTTGATCTCACCACCATAAACAACGCTTGTCGAGTGACACACTTCGGGCTTTCCCCCAATGTCACAGGTAGCTGAATTGCGCCTTCTACCTTCATTTTTTCTCCTGAAAAGCCATACAGTGGTGTGGTTACTGGCTTCAGCCTATCATTCGAGATGTTCATTTTCTCGAAGCAACCCCAGTAAATCAAATTTACCGAACTCCCATTATCGACTAGGATGCGACTCATTAGGTGTTTTGCTATTACCGTCGAAATCACCATTGGGTCATCATGAGGGATCATTAAATCACCTCTGTCAGTTGGCGTGAAAGTAACGAGTTCTTCATCATGTTTTTCCTCCATCACCGAATTAATTTGATAAGCCTGTCGGGCGTAGGTCTTTCGAGACGAGGAAGAAGTGCCAGCCAATGACTCACCTTCGGATACCACGTTGATAGCTGGCCCTGTGGGTTCATTATCTTCCTCTTGATTCCTTCTTTCTACCCTTCTGTCATTATCTCTTCTTTCACCTTCATTTCGTCTAACAGGTCTTCTGTTTTCACCTCTTCTATCTCTGAAATTGTTTCCTCTGTTCTGTGCAGGGTAATTAGTTCTATCACCTCTCCATACGAAACGGTTTATTTTTCCTTCTCGTGCTAGCTTTTCTAGCTGATTCATCAACTCCCTACATTTTTCGGTAGTGTGCCCATGCGCTGAGTGATAATCGCAGTACGACCTTAAATCACGACCCAGATTCCCTGACGCCTTCTTTGTAGTCTGTATAAGACCTGTGCCCTCTGTAGACACCCTATTTTGTTCGAGGTCTTAATTTGTATAAATAATTAATTGGGTTGGGTGACATTTGTATTTTGATTTAACAATTGGGAATTGGGCTAGAATTAAATTAGAATTTTTAGATTTAGAATTAACATTAATTAGGAAATTAAAATTAAAATAAGATTTAGGAATAAAAAAAAGGAAAAGAAAAGAGAGAGAAAAGATAAAAAGAAATAAAAATAAAATTAATTTTAGGATTAGATAATTAGGATAATTAGATTTTTAGGATAATTATTTGGATTAATATTAAATTTGGTAGAGTTAGATTAGGATTAACATAAGAATTAAATAGATAAAATATTAAAAATATGAGATAATTATTAGAATAAGTATAGTTGTATTAAGACTCTAACTAATTTATGGCTATAAAAAGGATTCAAGCTCAGGATTTAAGGGGGGAGAAAAATTAACAATCAAGCATCTTAAACTCTGCATCCTTGCACTAAAACATCGATCAACACCATCTGATCTTCATCACCCATCCCTGCCTAATTATCATCCGGCACCAAGTGATTTTATCAGCCATTATCATCATCGTCGCACATCGCCTCACACGTCACAGCTGCTGTCGAGTTCATCACGATTCCACCATTCGGATTGCCTTGCTCCACCGTCATCTGCTGCTTCATAGGACTAAGCTCTGCTGCTGTTGCATTTTCGTCCAACCCCGTCATCATCATTGTTTGCTGCTAAGTGTTACTTTACAAGCCACGTGAGATTAAAGCCAAGGAAAAGAACAATGTGACTTGCAGTTGTTGAAAAAAGAAAGAAAGCCAAAGGTAAGGCTACAGGTGAGTGATTAATTAATTTGTTAATGGAATTTATTTCATTAATGGAATAATTAATTAGCATATGTTAATAACCTAGCATTTTGGTAGTTGAATGTATAATAATAAGTTGATAATTTAATAGTTGGATAATTTAATAAAGTGATATAACTAATATAATTAATATAACATGACAATTTAATAATTTGACGTGAATTAATTTACATGAATTTATTTGCATGACTTGTATTATATTATTTGAGTGATTTTGTATGATTTAATTAATTTGGTAATATTTGACTAGTGTATACATATTGAATAAATAATTTGTATGTTGATATGATTTGTCTAGTTTAATTTGCATGATATATTTTATATGTTTGGTATGATAGATATTAGATAAATAAAATAATATAAAAAATAAATTGAATTAGAGGAAAAAATGCAAATAAGAATAAAATAGAATAAAGATTGAATAAGGAAATCATAAAATTATATTAAGAAGATGAATGCAAATTATCCGATGATGAAATTCCAAGAAAGTGGAATGGTACTCTTTGGGAATTTCTAGGTGAGGAGTTTGCTCTAGACTGAACCAGATTGATGGAAGGTTTAGAGTAAATTTTCAATACAATAATATGTGTTCATTTTCTAAAATAAAAATAAATAAAATATAATAATAAAGACAATTAAAATAAAATAGAAATAGGATATTGAAGTAATATGAATTCAAAAAATAATAGACACATTTAAAATAAAATAGAAAATTGGGTATAGAACCAAAATTAAGATTCTCACAATATATTCCAACGACGGAGCCTCTTTAAGCAAGTCAATCGGTACTACTTGAATACTCCTGAGGTGAGGGAATTTACTTATTGTCTGAACCAGATTGATGGAAGGATTTTAAGTAAATTTTCAATATTTTAAGCATATCGAAATTAAATTAAAGTAAATTTAGAATGACCTATTGGGTATAGAGTCAATATTAGGGTTGTCATAATGTATTTAAATGATCCGACGACGGAGCCTCTTCAAGCAAGTCAATCGGTACTACTTGAACACTCCTGAGGTGAGGAGATTTACTTATTGTCTGAACCAGATTGATGGAAGGATTTTAAGTAAATTTTCAATATATTAAGCATATCGAAATTAACTCAAAATAAGGTAAATTTAGAATGACCTAAAGTAGTTGGTACCATTTTAGGATGGGCGTCGTGGGGGTGCTAATCCTTCCCCACGCGTAACCGTACTCCCGAACCCTAGATTCTTTGAACGTAGACCAAGCCTTATCTCTAGACAAGAATAGGTGACCAATCACACCTTAGGTTTGAATGGTTAGTGGCGACTCCTAGAATTTTAAAGTCTAGCGGTTGGGTTCATGGACCTAGACGTTATGACACCTTCAATAGCTGCCAACACTGAAGCTCGAGATTCGGTGAGTGGAGTATAGGAATTGTATTTCAGTGTGGGAGCTTTATCAAACTTTCTCGGTCGGCTAGAAGATGTTTCAGTGACCTCTCTTCCTCGTTTCCTTCCATCCTTGGATTCTCCTATCGCCACCATTTTCATTACTTCCTCCTGGGTTACATACTTATGTGCGCGGGAAAGTAGGTCTGAGATGGTTGTTGGCTGATCTAGCGACAAGGATTCTTGCAATTTCTCAGACCTTGTCCCCTGTAGCATGGCTGCCACGGCTATACCGACTTGTAGATCTCGCACCTCCAAAGTAGCATCTCTGAACCGATCCACATAACTTTTCAATGACTCCTTAGCTCACTGCTTAATAGTGAGCAAATAGGTCGGTTCCTTCCTTCTCTGACTATTTACCGCAAACGCCTTGAGAAACTCGCTTCGCAGTTGGTCAAAAGAGATAATGGACCCTTCAGGCAGGTTATTAAACCATTTCATCGCATGTCCGGACAGAGTTAAGGAAAAGGCCCCACACATTATTTCGTCTTCCCATCCATGTAACAGCATTAGGGCCTCATAATTTTGCATATGGTCGTATGGGTCCATCTTTCCGGTGTAGGCGGTCAATTGCGGCATTTTGAACTTTGGGGGCACAGGTTTTTGCATGATGGTCGTGCAGAACGGTACTCTTCTCCTCTGGCTCTCTTCTGCAGATACTAACTTTTTCTCTTCCAGTACATGTTCTATCATCTTCTTCATGTCCACGGGGGGAGCGAGCTGATTTCGAGCATGAGACGAATCAGGTAGATCTCCGACTACTTGCTTGCCCTTAGCTTGAGGTGCGTTTGTCCGTACCATTTGCGTGCACCAAGTGGGGTCAAATTCCGACTCGGTTCCCCAAGTGCTTTGATCTTCGACCTTGTTCTTTCCAGCACCTCCAATACCATGGTCTAAATTAGCACCATCAAAATTTGACAAGTCATGGTGGTGGGCGGTAGATCCTGTCCCCCGGTCATCTTCCTGTCGCCCGGACACCTGTCGCCCTACATTTGGAGTCTGTCGCCTGACCCCTGCAGCAGGATCCAAGCCTGCTGCTTCCTCAGTCTCTCGCTGGGTGCCTGCGACAGGCCTCCCGCTCCTATGTCGCATGACTCCTGTCGCGGGCTCTGAACCAATTGCTTCCTCAGTCTCTCGCTGGGTGCCTGCGACAGGCCACCCGCTCCCCTGTCCTGCCGCACCCAGATGAATGTCGTGCTCTTCCACATGGGGGACCTCTCACCGACGAGAAGGGTCTGCCGCTGTCGTGTCCTCCTGTCGCCCAAACACCTACGGCAGGACACCTTTATTGGTTCCTCCTACCAAGTTCTGCACGGCAGGCGGTAGATCCAATGCCGGGAGAACTCCTTGGAACAGATCCACCATGGCTCGCAGCGCCTGGGTAGTTTCTTCGCTCTGTCGTCTCAGAGCTTTGAATTCTGTCGCCGACACAGTAATTCTTTCTTCCTCCCTGTTCACCTGGTTTGTCTGGCGAATCTGTTGTTCAGGGGAGCTCACAGAGTTTTCCTCACTTCCGGTCCTTACGTTTGTAGATCTTGTTCTCACCGTCTTAGAAAATCTTGGCTTTTTATACGTTTCCCACAGACGGCGCC
The DNA here is from genome assembly GCA_032173925.1 of Heritiera fomes. NCBI lineage: Eukaryota > Viridiplantae > Streptophyta > Magnoliopsida > Malvales > Malvaceae > Heritiera > Heritiera fomes. Next base: position 15,175,919 of record JAPDPM010000015.1, read on the forward strand.
AATTGTTGTTGTGCAAAACAACAATAAAGGTATGCTGACGTTGGTGTTTGTACTCAGTCTCCACGTGTCTCTAAGAAGCTTCTGTAAAACAAGAAAAGTCAGAGAGACGCAGGGGTGGTTCCTTACATAGACACTCCGATGCTTAAGTCAGCCAAAAGTTCTTCAAGATTGGGAAGCGTAAAAGCAGTAGTCAAAAAATTGGGGAATAAGATTATACCTGAAGCCTATTTATAGGCGGATATTCTAGGTTAATTACCTGAGGATAAGTACGCAACTTTGCTAAGAGTTTGTATCCAGATGTAGTACAAATTCCTTCATAGATAAACTCGGACCCTGTCGCTGGCGAGAGACCACCTTGCGAATCGTGTTATGGCGACAGGGGTCTGTCGCCGATCGGTAGGCAGGGAAGATGCCATGTGTCGCACTATCACGTCAAGTGATAGACTAGGAGCCTGTCGCCAGGCGACAGGTGTGATGCAGCAGCCAATGTGGTCTGTCGCAGATAGGTAGACGGATGATACCACGTGTCGCCCCGTCACTTCAGGCGATAGGCTGGGAGCCTGTCGCCAGGTGACAGGTGTAATGCGGCAACCTATGACGTCTGTCGCCGAAGGCCACGTGGCACAGTGATCTCCCGCCACGTGGTGGTCTTGATGAACCTTAGGCCTGGCCCAAAGAAAGTATACTTTGTCATATCAGTAATATTTATTTTCCAAAATTAATAGTAATTCCATAAACACATTGTTTCACTATGGAACACATTTAGAAACATTTCAATCTCGAAACAATATTCACACGATAAAATCACCTTTATGGAAATTAGTAAAATGAGTAGAATCTTCAGTCAGTCCATAAAGGTTTTATTAAATCATATGATGAATACTTATGGAAAATAATTTATAAAATATTCACCTTTCCACTTTTCATTTTATATACCACTTCATATACTGTAAAACATATAGAGGAATTTTCAGTAACCTCACTTTCATTAGATTCGGTAACATGAATATTTAAATAATATTTTTCAATATATTTATGTTTTATGAAAAATATTAAATTCATCATTTCCAAGGCTAGAAAATTTCCCAATATACATTAAAACATTTCATGATATTTTTGAAGAATTTTCTATGAATTTTCAGCAGCATAACGACTACTATTTCACTAGCCTTCCTGCAATTTCAGAACTGTTCCAAATCTCACAAATAGCCACAATTCCACATTTTCCAAAGCATATCATTTCAAAAATATTCTTATAAAATCATGCATATCAAAATAATGCACTCGGGATATCCCTACAAATCGCATACGCATCCTTTACCTGTTTGTAGTATATGATTCTTCTGAGCGCACCAACCGTACTTCGTTACTCCCGACTGCAATTAATTCCACAAAAATTATTAGCTCACTAAATCCTTATTTTTAAGCTATTATTCATATCTCAATGCAGCCACATTGGACACTGCAAATATTTTTGCAGTATAAATTCTACCAGTAGTATAATATAACTTCTTCGTTTTGCGTCGGATTTTAAATCCTAGCATACCGGCAGACTTCTTGTAATTCCTACAGTCTAAATCTACCCTTAATTCATCAAAAATAGCCATAAATATTGCATGCCTTATGTTGATCGAAATTGATATTTTGAATTTCTCATGGAAATTCAACAATCCAACTCCGCCTGTGTGAGTTAACGCAGCCGGTCCTAAGCCCGGGTAAAGGAGGAGGGTGGCGGTAGGTTTGGACAACCAGCCTTAAAAACTAGTTCAATCTCATGAAATGAACCAATATCAAAACATCGTTAGGGTGTCCCCTACACAGCGACGCGCTGCATCGGAGCCCGAGTGTAGTGAAAAGTGGGCAAGGGTTGCTAGGTCGTTGCCCGAAAGTGATGCGCCACATCGACGCCTGGATGTGGTGTTAAATAGGCAAAGGTTCCCACACCACAATGGACAGGGTTGGGTAAAGAAGTTAGTCCATAACCATAAGCTTAGGTTAGGATCATGGAATATAGGTACGCTTAGTGGTAAGTTAGGTGAGATTTGTAAGGTTATGAGTAGGAGGAGGGTTAACATCTTGTGTCTCCAAGAGACCAAATGGGTTGGGAAAAAGGCTAGAGGGATAGCACCTTGGCAATATAAGCTTTGGTACACAGGGAAAGATAGAGACCGAAATGGAGTAGGTATCATTATAGATAAAGAGTACCATAAGGATGTTGTACAGATTAAGAAACAAGGGGATAAGATTATTTTGGTTAAACTAGTTTTAAGAGAAGAGGTGTTGAATGTCATTAGCGTGTATGCACCCCAGATAGGACTTGATGAGGTTAGTAAATGACAATTTTCGGAGGATTTAGATAAGGTAGTACAAGAAGTACCCATAGGAGAAAACCTTTTTATTGGCGATGATCTTAATGGACATGTAGGTACAAGTAGAGAGGGTTTTGAGAGAGTACATGGGGGTTTTAGTTATGGTGTAAGAAACGAAGGAGGAGATGCTATCTTAAATTTTGCTTATCTTATGACCTAATCCTAGCAAATACATTGTTTAAGAAGAGAGATTCTCATCTTATAACCTTTAGAAGTGGACCAAGAGCAAGTCAGATAGATTTCTTTTTAACTAGGAGTAGGGATAGACATAGATGTTTGGATTGTAAGGTTATCCCAGGTGAGAGCGTTGCCGTGCAAAATAGACTCTTAGTTCTAGATATAAAGATAGATAGACGACATCGAAGGAACCAACAAAAAGGAATTGAACGGATTTGATGGTGGAAGCTAAAAGAATATTGTCATACAACATGTAGAGATAGTTAGATTCAAAAAGAGGCTTGGACAACAGAAGAGAACCCAAATGTAATGTGGAATAAGATGGCAAAATGCATTCGAGAGATAGGCAAAGAGACATTAGGAGTATCAAACAAAAGAGTGCCGATTGGAAAGGACGCAACATGGTGGACTGCAGTAGTAAAAGATACTATAAAGACTAAGCAAGAGTGTTATAAGGCTTTAAAGAAGAACAATACAGAAGAGAGTTTTTCAGAATATAAGGTAGCAAGAAAGGAGGCAAAAAAGGCTGTGGCAGAAGCTAAGATGAAGGTTGCGAAAGAGATTTACGACAAGTTGAACACAAAAGAGGGAGAGAAAAGGATATACAGATTGGCGCGAGCAAGAGAAAGGAGGAGTCGCGACCTAGGAGTCGTGAAATGTATTAAGGATGAGCATCAAAGAACTCTCGTTAAAGATAATGACATTAAGGACAGGTGGCGAGATTATTTTAACAAATTATTTAATGACGGACAAAATAAAGTTTTGGATAATATTTCGGTGCCTCTTAAGGATTTAAATCGGTGCTTTATGCATAGAATCCAAGAGACAAAGGTAAAAGAGGCACTAAAGATGATGAAGAATGGAAAAGTTGTTGGACCTGATGACATCCCAATTGAAGTTTGGAAATGCCTTGGAGATGTAGGAGTTAGGTGGTTGACAAATCTATTTAATAAGATTTGGCACAGTAACAAAATGCCAGAGGAATGGAGGAAGAGTGTCTTAGTACCTTTATATAAGAACAAGGGAGATATTCAAAGTTGCGCTAACTACCAAGGCATAAAATTGATGAGTCACATGATGAATCTATAGGAGAGAGTGATAGAACGGAGACTAAGAAAGAATGTAGAGATATCAGAGAATCAATTTGGTTTTATGCCGGGTCGATCAACTATGGAGGCAATATATTTGCTTAGACAACTTATGGAGCGCTTTCGAGTAATGGGTAAAGATCTTCATATGGTCTTTATAGATTTGGAGAAAGCATATGATAAAGTGCCTAGGGAGGTACTATGGTGGTCCTTAATGAAGAAAAGAGTTCCTTTGAAATATATTAAACTAATTAAGGACATGTATAGAGGCGCAAGGACACATGTGAGGACAGGTAGGGGGCAAACAAGTGAGTTTCCTATCACGGTGGGATTACACCAAAGGTCAACGTTGAGTCCATTCTTGTTTGCGGTAGTTATGGATGAACTGACAAAATCCATTCAGGATAACGTGCCTTGGTGTATGATGTTTGCAGATGATATTGTCCTATGTGAGGAAACTAGTGTGGAGATCAATACAAAGTTGGAATTATGGAGACAAACGTTGGAATCAAAAGGATTTAAACTAAGCAGAGTGAAGACTGAATACATGGAGTGTAAATTCAGTTCTAACCGACTGGAAGAGCATGATGTAGTGAAGTTAGATGGGGTGGCAATACCTAAGCGGGATCATTTTCGATACTTGGGATCAATAATACAGATGGATGGAGAGATTGATGGTGATGTGACCTATAGGATCTAGGCTGGATGGAGTAAGTGGAAAAGTGCTACAGGTGAGTTGTGCGATAAAAGAATTCCTACATGGTTGAAAGGCAAGTTTTATAGGACAGTTGTTAGACCAACATTGTTATATGGTAGTGAATGTTGGGCGACTAAGAGGCTACATACATAAAAGATGAGTGTAACAAAAATGAGAATGTTATGGTGGATATGTGGATATACAAGAAAGGATAGAATGAGAAATGATGATATTCTTAAGATGATTGGAGTGGTACCTATCGAAGACAAAATGTGTGAAAATCGTTTACGTTGGTTTGGACATGTAAGACGTAGACTTGTAGATGCTCCAATTAGGAGAATAGAGGCTATGGATGTTGAGAGAAGGGTTAAGACTAGAAGAAGACCAAAAAAGACTTGGAAGAAAGCAGTTTAGGTTTTAGAATTAGATGAGCAAATGGCCTTGAATGGGAATCTATGGAGGCAGAGAATACATATGGACGATCTAACGTGATTTTAGATATTGGTTCTTATAGCCTACCCCAATCTATTGAGATAAAGGCTCTGATGATGATGATGATGATGGAAATTCAACAATCCAATGTTACCATCTTACTCTACCATGCTTAGTGATTAATTTAGCACCCATTTTAAGCATGAAACACCATGAATCCTTACAGAACCAAGCTTGGCCAAATGGTCCATATTTTTCAACAATTAAATGAAATCAATGATAGGAATATGTTCAACATGCTTAAAAGAACCAATTTACACCATTAGATTCAAAAAAAGCATAATGAATGGCATAGTGACTCACCTTGGCCGAAACTTTGAGGGCCTTTTTCTCCTTGTATAGTAGCTTATACAATGTGCTATGGGTATAAGAATGTAGAGTAGAGAGAGTAGAATGTTTTTGTAATTAAAATTTTGGTGAGATGTTGGCTAGATTGTAAGATATAAAAGCTTGTTTATTCTCTTCTTTTTCCTTGTTAATGGCATGGGGGTGCTTGGGGGAGACAATGAATAGTAACTGCTAGCAGCTGATGTGTTTATGTAGAGAATTCTGGAAGTAGGCCAAAAGACCAAAATACCCCTAGTTATGTAAATTTCGAATAATTTTGCCCTTATAGTTTCACTGTCGTAAAAACCATGTAATCGCACTCCAAAATTTTGAATTCCAGTACCAAATAATCCTATTTAATGTATCTTGATGATTAGAAGTGGTTTCATCAACTCGCGGAGCACGGATAGTGAGAAATTACGATTTTACCCCCGTGACCCGCCGACGAATTTCTCCAATTTCACCACTGATTTGATAAATCCATTGACACTGTCTTAAACTACTTTTCATATAACATGATATTTTTACTTCGTCCCAATTCATTTTGGTTTGGGTGCAATTTATGAAAATACCCTTGGGACATAACCATCATTTTCTAATTTGTTTGCTATACTTCCAATAATAATGCAAACAAGGTATTTTGGATCTCAAATTTTCATAATAACATTATTACATTATCAGTACACTATTTCATCAGTCATATACACATCCAGGCTTAAAATTCCAAGTGGGGTCCATATCATTACTTAAATTTTTACAAAAAATTCCAAAAATTAAATTAATAAATAATTACTTTTACATGTATAGTACCATAAAATTGGTTCTCACATGAGCAGGTCCTGGGGCAGGCTCCGACACTAGTTTTTGTGTATGAGGATTTAGAGTCGGCTCCGCCTTGCCTCTACCTCGACTCCTATTAGCTTGTGTTACTTGTCGTCCACTTTTTTCTGCACAGTACAAACATTTAACTTGATTTTTGGTTAGTCACTCATTTATATATCTAGACTATACAGTACTACAAGGTTAACCACTTCACTTTTATCATAAAGATATCAACAGACATCAAACCAGCCTAGTTCTGATACCAATAAAACTGTAACAGTCCGTATGTACAGTGATTTACACATTTCCACACTATAGTAATGGTTGGGCTGTCTGCAATGTCTTTATTTCACACTTCTTTTAAACGGTGAACATTTTGTAAAAGTAATTTAATTTAATTTGCATAAATAAAAATATTCGTATCCCAGTATTTCATTCAACGATTACATCCCCTGTTCATAATTTACAAATAAAATAGCACTGTACAATAAATCTGAACATATAAAAAAATGAATCTACCTCTAGAATCCACACTAAGCTACCTTGGGGTAACCAAAAGTGCAGCCAAAATCCTCGGATCGATATATCATGCAGTCACTGTAAATAATTTGTGGAGATGGAAAATAAAGGGGTGAGTGAAACGTGCTCAGTAAGAGAATTGTATGCAAAATTGATACTATGAAATTTATATGCATAAAAGCATTTATTTTCCTATCAGTACACTAGAGACAGTAAAGGAAGGATACTGTAGTCATTTAGGGATCCAGATAAAGTATGGGATGTATTTTAGAATGCCTATCGTGTCCTAGAAGCGACTATAGGGAGTAGTTGTTGAATTTGATATAAATATCATTTAATAAATTTCTATAATTAATAAATCAATTAAATAGATTTTCAACATCATTTTAAATAATGTATTTAAATAAATATTTTGTTAAACCACTTTAAAACACATTTCACATCTTTTAGTGAAATCCAGTAGATAGTACAATAAGTATGATAAACAATTCAGTAAACAGTAAACACTTTGATAATAATGGCACTTCAGTAAAACAGTACAGTGAACAGTAGTAGTGGTGGAGACCAGGTAGCATGTAGAATATATCATGCTATAATCCCCGTAAAGAATAGTAACAATAACAAGTGAGACATATGGCCATAGTCTATAGGTGTCCTCAGTGTGCATTGATCAAGTAACAACTGGGACGTTGAAGATAAGTTCAGTATCAACAGCACAATAACAATAATAGTAATAATAACATGTGAGCATGATACGAGGCCTAACAGTCTCAAAACAATATATAAACAGTAGTATCACCTTTATGGAAACTAATAAAAATAGATAAAATCTTCAGTCAGTCCATAAATATTAGTTTATAACACAGTGAAGATTACAGTGAAAATAGTTCATAAATATTTACACTTCAGTAATAATTTTTATAAACCTTCTATTACATTGTAAAACACTTATAGAAAGGTATCAATATCTTTACTTTAATTAAATTCGATAACATGAATATTTAAATAATGCTTTTCAATAAATCACCATTCTATGAAAAATATTAAGTATTTTATTTCTAAGGCTAGGAATTCACTCAATAATGCATTTTAAATATTTCCTCATATTTATAGAAAATTTTCCAAGAAATTTCAATAGCATAATAGCTGCTATTAACCTTGCCTCCCTGCACGTAAAACACAGTTCACAATCTAGTCAAAAACCACAACTTGTGCAATTTCCAAGGCATTTAATTTCCAAAATAATTTCATAAAATTATTCTCATTGAAACCATGCATTCATAATATCCCTATAGTCTACATATGCATCCCTTACCTGTCTAGCTCCAACGAATTCACCAATAGCACCACGCTTAATTTAATTCTCTTGGGCTGCAAAGAAATTCATCAACAATATTTATTGACCTCAATATAATTTTTAAACTAATTTCTTTCAATAATTGCAGCCACATTATACACTGAAAATATTAAACTAGTATAAATTCTACCGGTGCTAAAACATAACTTCTTCGTTTTAAGTTCGATTTTAAATCTGATTGCACTGGTGGACTCCTCATAATTTCTACATTCTAATGGCATCCTAAACTCGTCAAATGCAGCCACAAAACCTCTTCCCCTTTCAATGGCCGAATGCTCCCTTATGGCATTTTCATGGTTTTTCAACTAGTTAAGCTTACATTCTTACTTATCCATGCTCACTCTTTAATTTGGCATCATTTTCATGCAAGAAATAACATGGTTTCCTTATATTCTTCTCAAGACCGAAACCTTCATGCATGGTGACTCATGATTTAATTCAATTCCATTGAATTTAACACTAGATTCATGTTTAGCATGCTTGAAAACATCAAAATCTACCATTAAAAATCACATGAAACTTCAAGCATGGTGAATGTTACCTTGTGGCCTAAACCTTCTATTCCTCTTTTCTCTTTATTTTGTCACTTATTCAATAAGATTTTGGTATGGGTGAAGAGAGGAAGATGAGTAGATTAATTTTGTAGAAGAAATTTTGTTGAGAAAATGTGTATTTGGTTAAGAATGGAAGCTTTCCTTCTTTAATCTTTTCTTTGGCTATGGTGGTGTGGGGTTAGGAGGTTGAAGAAGCATGAATAGTGGCCGGTAGCAATAAGGGGAGTTATTTAGAGAATTCTAGAGATGAGCAAAATTACAAAAATGCCTTTTATTATGAAATTTTTGGACAAAAATGTGTTTAAGCTTCCGTAATTTTTCTAACTATGTAATTGCACCCCAAAAATTCAAATTTCATCATCAAAAATTATTATTAAATGTATTTTGATGAATAACGGGTTTGACCTCCGGTGAAGGTGAAATTATGAAATTACCCCTATCGGTAAATCACATAAATTTTCAATTTAACCACCGATTCAATCTATCTATTGACATAGCCTAGAACTTATATTTATGCAGAATATCATGCTATATTCACTTGGTCCAAATTCATTTTAGGTTTGGGCATAATTTACGAAAATGCTACCGGTATGTCCTTAAATGTCATTATTTAAATTGTTGGCACGCTTACAAAAAATAATCTAAATAAAATATTTTAGGCTCGAAATTCTTACATTAGGCTTATCATATCCTCCGGACACTATAAAGTCAATGGGGCCCACATCACTGTTTCACTTATAACCTGCAAAATACACCGAAATTAAATAGTGATCCATTGTCCAATATCATGTATAGTAATAGTATAATTGGATCTCACAATTAAACACATTTAATTTTTCCCAACTAAAATTCCAAAGATAAGTTCTATGGAAAATTCAAAAAATTTCAAACTTGATTAACTTAGTTTAATTCACTCACTACTATTATATGTGTAACCCGTTAGGTTTCCAACATGTTGGCAATGAATTTAAATATGCATTTTAATTTATAAATCAAGATAGGTATTTAGAAATACAAATGACCGCACAAATGTTTGAAAACTTAAAAAGATTTGATTAACCTATTCTATGTGCATTAACTCAGTGTAATTCAATCTTTTCATCAGAAATATTTCAGAAATGCATAAAGTATGGTGCAATGTTTACTTTATGACCATTTCCAATGTTATCCAAAAACTACCAATATTAACTTCATAACATTGTTTCTCTGACCAGAGGTTGTAAAGTTATAAGCCAAGATGATTTAGATACTATCTCCCAATATCACTCAAGGAGATGAATCTTTATTTTGACTATTTATCCATCTTCATGTGCTTTGCGGCACACTTAAAATCACCATTATTAGGCATTTAGCACCCAAACTCAAAGGTAATAATCTCAACTTTGTAGAGGTACCAAAGATTACACTTGTTAGTACCTATAATCAAATCACTTGATAAAGGAGAAAGTTACCCTTAAAAGTTTATTGTAGTGAGATTTGGGTAGCCATATGTAAATGGGGATGTAAAAGTTTTTTCCTAAACCTTAGAAAAAGAAGCTTGTAAGGTTCTTCCTCAATCGTGAAAAGAAGTGTGTAAAACTTACTCTTGAGCCTTAGAAAAAGAGAGTGTAAAGTCCAATTCATAGTGGATATGACAACTGGTTGATGAAAAGATCAATGGAGAGGATGTATGCTAGGAAGGCCAAACCTATATAATTCATTTGTGTGTATATTTATCTTCCCTATCTCTCTTTTAATTAAGTACTTAATTACATTTGTTTTGTTAGACTAAAAATTGTGGTAAGACTAGAGCCGGTTGATAAATTAAGTTAGAAAACTCAAATTAGTTTAAAAAGTGATTCACCCCTCGCAGTTTATGTTAAGCCAACAAATATATAGTTCAAGAGAGTAATTGAAAATTAATCACAGTATATAGGTTTATGAATCCATAGCAACATTATTCATATAGTCTAAGCTATGGCAGAACACAAATTTACCAAATATACATCGGAAATTTTGCACGATTACATTAACTAAAAATTCAAGCATATACCAAAAAGGAAATTCAAACACCGCAATAGGCTTTGATAGGACACGGGGATTTGTAACCCTCGTCCGTACGATAGAAGCGGAGGAGCCCCAAATGCTCAAAGGGCTTATACTTTAATGGATATTCCTCGTTAACAAGCTCTTCGGGCACTTGAATTATTCCATTGTTGAAAGCAAATAGCCCCAGAGAATACCTGTCTATTTTCCCGTTCATTACCACCTGGTGGCGTGGAGAAAGCACCCGGTCGTTGCTCCATGCCTGATTAACCCAAAACAAGAAAAACACCATTACAAATACCTGAAGTAATTTTTAGTTCAAAGAAAATCCGTTTTGACAATTATTTCATTTTCATAAATAAAACTGTGTGATAATTAAAAAGCCTGCTCATTTCGCATTATTCAGATATTACATATGTGAATGCATCATTTGAGTGTATTACTTTAAGGATTATTATCACATCTACTGACGGTGAAGTTTAAAAACTCTATAAGCGAAGTTACAAGATTGTCACATGTTCTATTTTTACTTTTAATTAAGATAATTATTCAATACACCATTAGTGAAGTTTTTTTACTTTGTAAATGAGATTAGGATGATGACACCTATCTTATTTTTTTTATTTTTTATTTTTTAAAAGACATATGTCATCATTCTAACATCGCTTATGAAACAAAAAAACTCTATTAATACTTTATTGGATATTAATTATTTTAATTAATAGTTTTTAATTTTTTAAAAATATGTGACGGTCTTGTATCTCCGCTTGTGAAGTTTTTAATGCATGTAGCATTGTCCAAGAAACAAATTAATCCTTTAATTCTTACACACATTCAAGTGTACCGTGGAATGTGGTTATATTGTTATAACAAATTAATTACCGCGCTCAAATTACTAAGTTTTAGTAGTTTATTTCATTAAAACAATTCAGGCAGTTAGGTTATTGTGCTGGAATTTTTATCAGTAATTAATTAATTAAGTGTAAAATCAATGAAGAACGAGTTATATTAACTTATCTCTAGAAAGCTCACCATTAGCGCGTCACCGGCGATGACAACAAAGGATGTAGGAGATGAGAAGTCTACATTAATCCGATTTCCATCCCTTGTTTCGACCTCTAAAGCATTAACTTGGTTTTGATGAAGTATGGTTGTGAAACTTTTGTCTGTATGAGTAATAAAGCCTAGATTAGGCTCACCTTCCCGAGGCGCTTTGTTCTTTAAGAGCCGCAGAAGGTAGGTAGTTGTATCAACATAAGCATCGTAGTATTTCTTCACACCATAGCTCTCAAATATCATTCGGGTCACCATCTGATCTATCTCGGCTGCTATCTGCGCATACCTGTAAATATATTCACTATAATCACCAGAGAAAGCAAAGCCTATTAGTAACAAAAATATCAAAAATTTTAGTATAAGAGTGAACAGTTTAATGATTTGATCAATACCAGAAAGCAGCATTTCCTTGAGGCCACATTAGGTTTGTGAAGAACTGAGTTGCCTCTACAGTGTTAGCGTTGTCGATGCCCATGCTTTCATGCAGAGGAAGCTTTGGAATTTGTCCGACATAGCCATTCAAGGGCTTTTCATATCTGTTTTTCATTTTTGTTTCTGTTGGGAGGTCGAACAATTCTTCCAGGACGGAAAGCACTTGATTGTGAAGTTCTAGTGGAAATTTATCGTATTCTACTATAAAGCAACCGTACTCTTCAAGTGCTTCTCTAACGTTCTTGCATGCTAGTAGCCAAGAGTCGGTTCCCGGCTTTAAATCAACATTGGAAAAATCTAGAATAGGAAGATTAGGCGACGACTGGGAACCCATAATGCTTCTATGCTTTTTCCGAGCAAGTACACGATTTCTGTAAGTCTACTGGTGGCTGGTTCTTATAGGATCATTGTCATGAAAGGACAAATTGAATCTAGATTATTTTTTTTTTTTACAGAAAAATTTAAGAGCAAACGAAGTTATTTCGTGTCTAAGTTCAAGATATACCTCCAATCTATTATTGGGATTTAAGGATTCTTTCAGAATTTATAAATTACCTATTAACGAGAAATTGTGGAGACTTAAATCTAGATATTTTGCCATCAAAATTTAAAATTTAATCACGTGCACCCGCCTTTGTTGACCAATCTAAATTAATTACTTTTAACTATGTAGAGGTCTACATGAGAACTGATTACAAATCTGTACCAAAAAACAAGAGAACTGATTACAAATCATATTATAATCATACTGCATTCCTTGTAAATATGATAATAGAAAAAATAAAGTAATTTATTATATTAAATTTTACAAAAATTGTTGATTAAAGATTAATTTGGATAGTGATGAAATTAGCTTCGATAAAATTGAAAATGATTTAAAAATATTTAAAAATATATTTTTAATAAAACATTAAAAAAAATAAAGGCCAAAAGGTCAAATCATCCTCTTGAATTTTTGTCTATAGTAGCTAGAAGTAGAGATGTCAAATGGGCCGTGCTGGGTCGGCACAACCCATTTAAATATTAGCTTATGTATTAATAGATTCGTGCTGGCACGGTACTATTTTTTAATGGGCCGTGCTGGCACGGTCTATGAAATTTAAAGACGTGATCCAGCACGGCACATGGCCCATAGCACTAATGGGTCGTGCTGGGCCAAGCCCAACATTATTTTTCGTACCTTATCGTGCCGAGCACGACCCATTAATAAATTTTTATATTTTTATTATTTTTAAATATTTATTAATTTAAATAACATGCAAGATAAATAAAAATAAAATAAAAAGACACATAATTCACTTTGACAAAATGCCTACATCTACAAGAAAACATAATAATAAATATTAAATAAAGATATTGAAATTTACAATTCTAAAAGGCAAAATGCCTATCTCCATGAGAAAACATAATAAAATTTACTTGATAAAAATATCAAAATTTACAATCCTATAAAAAAGAGCAACACGATAAAAATGGCTTCACTTTGTGAGGTCTGGAGATCGGGTCATTGTATATAGTCTTCTCTCTGCATTAAGAGAGTATTTTGCCCTGAACTCGTGATCTCTAAGTTACAAAGGAACAATATTTACCATTGTACTAATGTTTTCCTTTGAAATTTACAATCCTAATATTTAAAAACATAAACACACACACACATACAAATATAAGACTATAAAACATAAAATATTATTATTTTATTTTTCATTCTCTTCACCTAATTATTTACTTATATAATATGATTTATCTAGTGCTCCAACTTCTACAATTAACCAATATTTGAATAAAATAATCTTTAATAATTTATTTTTGATGAGTTTTTATTAAAAGTGTATTTAATAAAAAGTTATATACAAAATATGTGACATATCATACATTTTATATTCAAAATGAAAATATTATAAATTTATATATCAATAATTGAAATACTTCATAATTAGATTTGTTAAATATAATTTTATTTATATAAATGGGCCAATATGGCACGACACATGGGCTTGTGTGCCATGTCGTGCTAACGTGCGTGCTATGTGCTAGCACTGGCCCTTCATGGGTCGTGTCGTGCCAATCTATGTGCCTAAAAACCTCTAGCCCAGCACGGTACACAATTGTTTATCGTGCTTAGACCAGCCCACCCATTTAAGTATGGACCATGCCAAACACAATCCACACCGTGCCGAATCGTATCGTGCCATGAGCCGCCCAGCCCATTTGACACCTCTAGCTAGAAGCTATCACACTAGGTGTGCGATGGCTTTCAAACTAAGCTTAAATCATTTTAAAATTATGTCAATAATAAGAAGTTGTCAATAAAAATCAAAATATTAATAAATTTCATAAGTTTTGGTAACCAAATTGTGAAATTTTCAAAGTTAGGCAACTAAAATAAACTCTCAAAAATGTTGCGTCAAAAAGTGTAATTTATCCTGTTTGTTCTTTTTCTCTTTTCTAAATTTATAATACCGCATTGCATGTCAAATGGTGTGGCAATACCACGTGCCATTTGACAAAACGACGTGGCAATACTACGTCATTATAATGTTGGGCTTCAACGGTTGGGTGAAAAAAAAAATCTTAAATGTTAGTGACCAAATTATAATTTTTCATAGTTGAGCTATCAATATAAGAAATTACCTTTTAATTAAATGATTAAACGTGTGACTTAGGTGTTATTTGACAAACTGAAAAATTAAGTGCTGGAAAATTAAGTATTGAATTTTTAGTACTGAATTTATTAAGTTTTGAATTTGAATTATGAAAATTGTTTGGTATTTAATTGAAAATTAAGAGCTGAATATAAATATATTGTTTGATAACAATAAATTTTAAAATTTGAAATTTTGTTATTTTACATTTTTACCCTTATTTTCATATTATTTTAAATAAAATCAATTTTTTATTGATGTCTTCTATTTTATAATACAAGTATAAAATATAAGAAAAAATATAACTATAAAATTCAGAAACATCATAAATTTTTTAAAAAAATATTATTTAAATATAATAAAATAATTTTTTAAAATAAAAAACCCGAATCACATTTAGATTAAAAAAGCATTACAAATAAAAGTCATGGGATCATTACTTCTTCAAGCAATGATATGCAAAATAAAACAAAACAAAAAACTTTGGATATCAATGATAATTGAAACATCAAAATAACAAAAAGCTGAAAAAAAAAGGTAATATGTGCCATTATATGGTGTTTAGGGCTGTAGTATATCAACCTTCAGATCTTCAAAGTCTTCAACTCCAAAGTTGAATCAAACAAAGTTATCCTCTAATAGTAAAAGAATAGTGGTAGAGAAACGTTAAGTAAGTACAAAAACTTGATGAAATAGTAATATAATGCTGAGTCTGGTTAGAGTTTATATGTAATTTGATCAATGAATAGATAATTATGTAAATTTTTTAAGATAAAATAGTCAAATTTATTTTATTTTTATGGATAAAGTGGCTGAAAGTTTTGTAAATTAAGTGATAAGTAGGTGTTTATCTACTTATTTTATTCAATGCTTTTCTATTGAAAATTTTCTTTAAGTTAATTTTAAAATATATTATCAAACATATTGAAAATATTAAATCATTGAAAAATTTTTATTTTCAATGATTGAAAATTTTCAATAGTTTAACAAACAACATCTTATTCTTTTATCTAACATAATAATAAAATAAAGTAAAAGTTTAATTTTAAGTATTAAGAAAAACAATTAAACAATCTTTATAATTTATATATTCAAATACTTATTTACGAAGTAAAATATACAAGCAAAAATTACAATATATTAAGCATATAACGTTTCGTATAATAAACCAATAAATTAAATAAAAAATTTCTTTAAGTCATGGTCACATGTCTTGTGAACATTAAACAATCAAGAGTGAAGAACTGAAGGTCAGAAGAGTGATTTTCTCTCCGGAATTTCTTCTTTTCTTTTTCAAAAAGATTCTTTGATCATTGGCGAGTTTCTTGAATATTTGTATTGTTGTGTCATGATTTGACCATTAAACAAATTAAAATTGGGCAAATGAGTTGGCTGATGTGGAAATATTTCAAACCTCGTCATTATTGGGTTGTCAGCCCAACAGTAGAGAAAGATGATATAAGCTTATGTTTGGATTAAGGGTGGGGAAGGGAAAGGAAAGGAAAGAAAAGTAAAAAAAAGAAGGTTGCAAACCTTTCCTTTGTTTGGAAAGATTTTTTAGTTAGAGAAAGGAAAGAGAGGGGGAGTGAGCACCCCTTGCTTTCGCTTGAGTTACTCAGTTTTTTTAAAACCCCAATTTGGGGGAAAGAGGAAGGAAAAGAAACTTGAAAAAAGTTTTAACATGTAGAATGTCAAATTTAATCTTATTATCTTATAAAATTTAAAACAAAAAGGGTTATAATTGGAAAAAAAGCATTACAATGAATCATTTCCTTTTCTTTCCATTGTTTAACCAAACAAGTATTGCTAGGATTCCTTTCATTTCTTTTCCTTTATTAATTTTAGCTATCCAAGTAAGGGGTACATGTACCCTTTCCTTTCCTCTAGTTTATATTCCTTTCCTTTCCATTCCTTTCTTTTACTAATGTTTATCCAAATATAGTGTAAAAGTTTGGTTTCGGGTTAACGCGTTTAAATATTTAAACTGTTCATTTTAAATTTAAATTAATTTTTTTTTGGTTTTCGATTAATTTAGATTCAGCTCTATTTATATTTGGTTCAATTTAAATTCAGATTAAATTATTTTTGATCAATTTGAATTCAAATAAATTTAAGTTCAAATCAATTAAGATTCGAATCAAATCAAATTCGAATAAATATTAATTAAAAAATTTTTTTTGTAAGCATAAGTATTATCATCCGTTTTTCGGTTTGAGATTAATATGTTCGAACCGAGAGTGGTAAACGGTAAATCTCTCCCAACAATAGGGATTTCAGGACTCGAACTCTGTCCAAACACCTGGGAAAGAAATTCACTTCCACTTCTTTCAACCACTTGTTGGTATTAATTTAAATTTATTTGAATTTAAATCAATTCAAATTCATATTCAATTAGATTTGGTTTATTGATTTTTTTAATCAAATCAGATAAATCAAGTTTGAGTTTGAATTGATCGAATTGATTTTTCGAATAGGACCATCTCTAAACAAGATGCATTATGGCAAAGAAAAAACACTAAAAAATGATGTGATGATGAAATATGTTGTATTATTTGATTATTATTAAGATATGGTTGGTGCTTGATGGTACGTTTTTTGTACGCTTATCTTATAAAAAAGCTAATTATTCTAATTTTCTTTCGAATAACAATGTTTTGTTTACATTTCAAAATAAAAAAATACATTGAATACTGACTGCAAATCATCAAATTTAGATACTAATTAATGGGGTGGACCTATATATTATATGTTAAGCAGTTTTTCTAGCTTTCAAGTTTCACCTAACGAAAACAATAATTAGAATTGACAACTCCCTTGTAATACTTAAAACAATTTCAGGACAATCGCATTACATTTATCGTATCTCCAGTAGTTCCCATAATCATCACTAGACATAAGTTAATTCATTTGTGCAAAAAAATTGAAAACATAATTTCATTTAAATATTTTCTAATTTTTAATTCCGTTTAACTTTGTGACCTCGATTTCAATTTTAGAAAAGATCACTCAATGCTTATTATCATGTAATCCCAAGATTTTATGCTAGAGATTTCTAATTCGAATATGTTTGAGGACAAGCGAAACAAAAATTATAATACAAAAATAACACACACATACAAACACGTATATATAGAATTATTATTCAACTAGTTTGCCACCCGTACAATGCATGGTTTAATGTTATTTAAATATGTATGTATAAATAAAAATTCGTATTATTCGCAAACTTTACTTTTTTTTAAAAAAATTATCCTTAATTATTTTAATTGTTTTAGATTTATTAGTGAATTAAATTTATTTTTTAAATGGAGAAGGTGTCATATAATATTTTAATTACTTTTAAGTTAGATAATATTTTAATTACTTTAAAGTTTTTAACATAATAACTTAGATTATTTTATTAGTTTTAAATATATTTAGATAATATTTTAATTGTTTTATTTAATTAATGCCTTTAAATTTGTCAATCTACATTCCTCATTGTTTTTGATGAATGGACATGCTGTTTAGATGAAATTTAAATAAAATGAGTAAATAGTATTGGTATTTGAGTAAGATAAGAAATTGTTTGAAAACTGAATTTTAAAATGTTGGATGGATTGTGAGAAAGAAAATGCAAAATAGAAAACTGTAAAATATATACCACTTGAAATACTAGATAGTAGAATTTTTAAAATTGATTTAAATGAGTAGATTGTAGATAGTTTTTTATTGAGTTTTTTTATCACTCCACTACTTCCTTTTTTTTGGGTGTGAATAATGAGCAGATAATAGTATTTTTAAAATTTATTTAATGAGTAGATTGAGTTGGTTTTTGGTGAGTTTTAAATCTTTGCATTACTTCCTATTTCTTTGGTGTGGATAATGGGTGGTTTTAAAAAAAATGATTTAATTTTCAGTTTTAATAAATGTTACATGTATCTTAATCTTACGTGTTGTGAAAAAAAAATGTCCACGTAAGTACTTACATAGCTTACTTATGAGATTTTAATGTTTTTTGAAATATAATATATATTAGATATAACATATATAACAAAATTATCATGTAAATAAAGATAATAGACAAATTGTGATCGAAACCTCTTAACCTCATGCATTCTTAGATCGATCATGGAATCTCATGACTCATGCTTGTTTGGTCAATTTTTCATGCCACTTTATGAATAATAAAGATTCTTTAAATTTTAAATAGAAAAAAGAATTATATGAAATTCAAATTATATTAGTCTTATTGCATGCATCGCAATGTTTTCTCTTCCTATTTTTTTAAAGAATAATTTTACTAAAAAATTCTATAAAACTAGCAACAAGCATAGGATAAGTTAAACACACCCTGCACTTATAAAAATATGATAAAAGAACTCATCAAATCATGAATACAATATTAAACGTAATTGTTGGCTCTACCGAGAGGGGGTGAATCGATTTTTCTACTAATTTTAGATTTTTCTAACACTTAATGCACAAATGAAATAAATAATGCTACAATAAAATAAATGCACTAAATAAGTAAGGGAAAGAGAAGCAAACACATATTTATAGAGGTTCAGCCAATCTCTTGCCTACGTCCTCTCTCCTTGATCCTCTTGTCATGGTATTGATTCCACTCTTCCTTTGGAATTCTTACAAACCACTTCAAGGTGTGGTGAGACCTCTTACAATATCTCTTGAAGACTTAGAAATAAACTTCTAAGCCTCTCCCCTTGTAATACTACCCACACTCTTACAATAACAATCCTTACAAGGCTAACACCCCCCTTGAATATCAAAAGATTGAGTGAATGGGTGATAAACAATGAGAATTCACAAATGGAGTCACAAATAATGAATTTTCAGATTTGATTTTGTCTCTTAAAGCTTGGAGAATTTCTGAGTGCTTGTTCTACCTCCAATCTTCATAAATGCCTCTATTTATAGTCCACCTTTTGATTGGAATTGTTGGTGAAGCATTTAATGCTAATACTCCCGTTGAAACCCTCAAAAACTAGCCGTTGGAGTCAAGCTTCGTGCAAAGGGATCGATCCCTTTACCAAATGGATAGATTCCTTTTCTCCAGAATGCTTTCCAACCTTTTTAGGATGCCTTCCAAACTTTCTGCCATTTTGGGATCGATCCTTCTACAGTAGGGATCTATCCCTTTTCTCCATAATGCTTTTGTAACAGCCCGTTACCACTCTTTACACGTATTTCTATACAACTTTACCGGTTGGGCTGTCTGCGATGCCATTAACATTTAATAGTGACAGAAATAAATGACAAACATTTAGTTATTAAATACTGAATATGAAATTTCTTTTCATATTTCTGAACATCTGACATCCCCCATTGTCTTATTTTACTAAAGTAATACTGTATACTTATGTCTGAAATGTAAAAGAGAAGAGACTGTACCTGTCATGTTTTAACATCCATCTTGGAGTTACTGCTCTAACTCCGTGTCTTTTTATCTGTGGAGTTAAAACAAAGGGGTGAGCGATTCATATGCTCAGTAAAGGAAACATATGCTGCTTTATAAAACCAAAACTATATACCACAAACTATTTGTTTTTCCTAAAATCATATTGATAGGAAAAACAGTGGTTATAGTAACACAGTACTCTCAATGTACCATTCAAATCGTTTGCTCAACAGTTTATAATATCATGTAATTTAAACCAAAAATTAGGATTTAACAAATCCTCTCATTAAACAGAAACCAACAAGTTGAGACTAGGCATCACCCTACGAATAAATCATGCTATCATCATTCCCCCTCCCTCTTGCGAGAACGGAATCTACCGCTATTGGGGTGCACCCGTAGGTCATCACCCCTCACGACTATCTCTGCTAGATCAATGGCCATAATCTATAGTGGTCCTTGGGTCCACTTGCCAAGTGACCTCGAGACCGCTGATGACTTGGCGGGTCCATTAGCCTTGTGACGCCTGAGGTGCGCCCGTAGATCCATCGACCCGAGCCACCGCCCCAGGTGGGTCACGTAATTACATAAATAATAAAGCATGAACTCAAGGCCTAAAGTCTCAAAAATCACTTTTATAACTCATGAAAACCCTTATGGAATTCTTTCACTCGTTATCATTTCCACAAAATGATTTGATTTCCAAAAGGTTTTATAGAATAGTAAAACAGCCCGCAATCTCAACATTTTCTGTGTGAGAAAGGCACGGGTTAAGTTGGCTCACCCATGGCTAGTTCGCCCATAGTCAGCTCGCCAATAGTCAACTCGCCCATTGGTCAACTCGCCCATTGGTCAACTCGCCCAATGTTCAACTTGCCCCAAAAAAGATTTCATATTTCTATTTTCAAAATATTAAAAATAATTCATTATTCGTTGAGAAATTACTCATAAATCATTTCGCCAAGTACGGCTCGCCTAGTGCGGTGAACTTGTGTTCGCCCGCCAACCCTTGGCGATTAAAACAAATTAACCTGGCTCACCCCAAGGCTCGCCCTTTATGGCATTGCCATAGTCAACTCGCCCACCCATAAAAACACAGGGGTCGCCCGCCCCAAAGCAACATTAAAAGGGTTCGCCACTTTAGCTCGCCCGGGTTTCTTCTTAAACAGGGCTACTCGCCCAAATATCAAAAATCATAAAAAGTGAGCTCGCCCAAGTGGCTCGCCTACCATTTTGCCAATTCGCCCAATCACATGATTTTTCATGGTGATGCATGTCATAAAATAAACAATTTCTCAATAATTTCATAAAATTTAACTCCATAGGACATGCATTTTACTTCACATACAACTCCCTTACCTGGTATTACGAAGCCTTGCTTCGCCTTGCTTCCTGCTCGTTAATAGCCATTTCCAATTCCCGGCTGCAAATAATATATAATTTCCATTAATATTTTCTTCATATATTTTTCCATTAATTGGGCGAGACTTGAGATAATCAACCAGCTTGCCCACAGACATTTTACTAGCTTGCCAATCCGAGCTCGCCATTCATCAAATGGCTTACACGTGGCGCTCGCTCGCCATTACTCGCCATTCATAAATTTGGGAGCTCACCAACATTTAACTCGCCAAGCCTTTGCTGGCTTAAATGTGGGAGTTCGCCCGACATGGCTTTTTAGTCTAAGGTGGGCTCGCCAAAGACTTAACATGTGGCGACCTCGCCAACAAACACACTTCACATTATTTAGTTCGTCAATGATGGCTGAGCTCGCCCATTTATCAGTTCGCCCATGAATTAAACTAAGTTGGGTGACCTCGCCCTCTTGGTCTTGGCGAGTTCATATTGCCTACTCGCCCCTTGGCGATCACTAAATTTCAACATGGGCGATTACAATAGTTGCCATTTTCATCATTCTTACATCATTTCCATTACTTTCTTTGTTTTCATATTCTCTAAAGATCTAGCTAAAAACAAGGCTGCATTCTATGTTTTATTACTTTGTAAACATAGAAATCTATCATTGAGTATCAAAAGAACCATAGAATTATAGAACTTACCTTAATCAATTGCACTTCCAGAATAGATTGCTTTCTGTCTCACATTAGCCTTACTTTGCTTATTCCTTTAGCTCATCAAAGGAGGAAAGGTTTGCAAGCAGATTTACTTGTTTAGCCAGCATATGGATGAAGTTTAGTAGATCAAGCATGGTAGAAATGGGAGGAAATCAGAGCATAAACTTGCAGTTGCATAGCTCTCGTGAAGAAGATGAATATGGCTAAATCGGTTTTCCTCAAATGTTTCTTCTTATATAGCCATGCTATCCAATCAGAACTCATCACTTGGCCTTATCCCATTTCCTTCATTTATTTCACGTCTTTCATTCATTTAAAACAGAAGAAAAATTGCAGCAAAAGGAACGGCTATGAGAAGCTATTCTCTGCACATTTTGACTTACTTCACTTGCCACTAATTGTCTAAACCGAGAAACCAATGGCATGAAGTCCACAGCCTCTTTTCTTGACTTATTACACCTTTTGTCTTATTCCTCAACCAATGAGGTTACTTCCTTCATTGACTTTATTCTTTCTCAATTTATTGTCTTCAACCGTATGACTTACAAGTCAATTTTGGCTGCAAAATGGTTTGCATCTATTTTCATTTGTCCACACAAGCTGATTCCCGTTCGCCTTCTCGTCCTAAGACCTCAGCTCGCCAACTCTATCTCAATTTGTTAACCTTTCATCTCACCAATAGCTCTTAGGTTCGCCTCTACTTGCACCTGGTATCACCACTTTATCTTGATGCCAACTTAATATTTGGCAATTACGAAATGTTTTCCTTTTCTGGGCGATCACATAGTGGATTGGCGATCACAGCCCTCACCATCATTCGGGCGATCATGCTAACAAAGAGACATGGCGAACTCACCTATTCGCCTAACAAGCAATTAAACCAACTCGCCAACAGCATACTCGCCCATTAGTTCTTAACTTGCCTACTTTACTATGATTCATGAGATCAATTGGCGATCACCTTTAGTATCTCAAATGTGGCGAGTACCATATTATCTTACTTGCCTATTAAGTTATCATTTAAATTAGCTAACTGGGGAACTTCCCTATTCGCCATTAAGGCCATTGAGTCATACTCGCCCACATCCATTGGCGATCAGCCTTTATCTTGCTCGCCCATTGGCGAACTGCTCCATATACTCGCCCATACATTATTTCACCGAAATTGCTTCATTCACATCTTAAATTAAGGAGCTTTTCACCCAAATGGAAATCAATATTTATTATTTACTTAATTTCCATTATCCATTTTATGAACTTAAGGTCTACAATAGTATAGAATCAGGTCTTACAGCTTTCCTGCACTTCTTTGGCTGCAATTTGAGACAGTTTATGGCTTTTTGTGATTCTAAGTCAGTTCAAAACCTTCTAACACTTTTCTAAGAGTATTTACTGACTTTTTCAATTGAAGTCACAATCCAAAACTTTGTTTAAAATATTTTCTATCATTGAGTTCATTTAAAGCAAATTTACTTTGTAGAAAAATCATTTTTAAGCTTACTTGAGTTTTGTTATTTCAAAATACTTGTCAATTTAAAGCTAACAATCTCTCCCTTTTTGATATGACAAAACTTAAGATAAATTTGCTTAAGATAGATTTGCTTATAATTTTGACATCATGAAAATCATTTTGCTTGGCTCCCCTTCAATTTATACATAAATATTTTGCTTGAAAATCATTCTGGTTTGCTCCCCCTCAATTTATACATGGAAAAATATTTTGCTCGAAAATCATTTTGTTTTGCTCCCCCTCAATTTATACATGGAAAAATATTTTGCTCCCCCTCAATTTATGCATGACAAATTTACCCCATTAATTCTCCCCCTTTTTGTCATATCAAGAAGTAAAGCAAATATGATGACATAAAGAGAAATGGTTAGATGGATAAGTCAATTTAAAGCAATAATGGAGAAAAAGACTAAGCAAAGTGATAAACATAAGACTAAAACATCACAAAGATACTAGAAAGTGTCATAAACATAAGGCTAAAAACATCATAAACACCAATCATAGTAGAAGATTTGAAATCATAATAAGCTAAATGCTCATCCCGCACAACAATCACAGTCAACGCCTAGGAAACGGCTTGTGATACTGGTCTATGAAGTCCTCTTGCTGCATACAGATATCTGGGACTTCATCGTACAAAGTAGCTTGGGTGTCCTCTATTTGGTCAAGGCGCTGAGTAACGTCCTGTTGGAAAGTTTGCTGAGAGGTGTGCATTTGTTGAAACATTTGCATGATCTGGTCGAAAGATGCTAAGGTCGAATCGGATGGTGCGGAGGAAGATGCAGGGGCTTCCCCGTCAGGAGCTTCCTCTTCACTAGCATGCTCGGGAGATGCAGGAGCATCATGAGCCTTTTCCCATACTACAGTATCACCTTGCTGACGAGAATACCATCCAAGATTATGCAATGTAGCAAGGTTGATGGTGGTACTTGGGTTCGGAAGGACACCAGCCTCACATGAACAATCAATGCCGTGATCGAGTAGATAAAATGCAAGTGGTTGTGGGAAGACAATAGTGTGGACCTTGCCACGAACAATCTTCACCCAATCTTGGAGAATGAAATGAACAAGGTCTGGCTGCTCACTATCAGGGGAATGAATTTGGTGGAGTTAGAAGCAATCAAGTCACCGAAGTTGAGAATATTTAGTCTCGAGTGGGCGAAGATTCTAGGAGATGATGATGTGAAGAAGTCTTACAAAGACGGGAAGGTCACCTGCACAGTCATTAATTACATTAAATTCTAATGGGACATTGATATTTTCGTACATAAGACCATGCTATGGAATGCGAAAGGCATGCAAAAGGGAATATTCAGTGATTTCAACATCTCTACCCATAACAAAAGATTGAATACCCATCACCTTGCATAGGTCATTAGGAGAATAGATAATTTTGGCATTTGAAAAGAATGCTCGAATGATGTTTGAAGGAGCTGGAGTGTTGATGTCACACCCCGATATTTGGACGTAACATGGCCATATTACCTTGAGGTAGAACCCCAAAGTAATACGAAGCCCTTTTCTTTCATTCATGGCTAAATTCTTAAATGCATTAATATCAAAAAAAAATTCACAGTACTAATCCAACTATAATTTAACTCTCCAATAGTTCAATAAAACTAAAGAAAGTACGAAATTGTCATTACAATTCGTAAAATCTTATCAGCTAACAATGTCTCCAAAATCCAAAAAAAAAATGCTCAGTTCAATCCCCGAACTTCATCACAGGAATAAGTAATCTATCTCTCAATTATTTGTATAGAAAAAGAAGAAGAAAGGGATGAGCGAACTATAGCTCAGCAAGCATAGTCTCACACACCTTACCGGATCAAGCATTGTTTTCATACATATACATATATCATTTTGCAATTGTCATTTGCAAACACAGTTCATCCAAATCATGTTATCAACACCTTTAGGAAACTATTTCATAAACTCATCATCATATCAAATCATATCATTTCACAAGCATAAATCATTATCAAATACATATCATGTCACATAAATCATGGATCATGCTTTAAAGTCGTGAATTATCGCAAACTATTTCATCATTATCATTCCATTCATAATCATGAGTTATCAGTTCATTATTTGCTACAGTCACTACTATAACCCGTGACAAGGCCGTATTGACAATATTATCCACATGACCATTGCTAACTATTCTAACCCATTAGCAAGGTTTACACTAACTACTATAACCCGTTAGTAGGGCCGTATGGTCATGACTAACTATTATATCCCGTTAGTAGGGTCATATGAGCATAGCTAACTATTATAACCCATTAGCAGGGCCTATGCTAACTACTATAACCCGTTAGCGGGGCCTTATGATCATCACTAACTATTGTAACCCGTTAGCAGGGCCGTATGCTAACTACTATAACCCGTTAGCGAGGGCCGTAACACTAGTTCTGGTGTTGATTATTCCACTTGAGAATTCATACGTGGCTTTCATGATCATTCTTTAAAACATTAAAATTTATCATTTCATAAATCATTCAGGATCCATCATTCATATAGCCAAACATAAAATAATCGCATGCTTGATCCTCATTTTCATATATCAAAAGTAAGGACTAAAACATTCAGGTGTTTAGAAAACATTCATACATACATAATATGGGTTCAAAACAAGCAAAGTGTGTGAGATTCTACTTACCTTCTCTTGCTATGGAAACCTAGCCCTCCTCCAACTAACCAATGTCTATTCACAGTGATCTGAATACATCAAAATTTAATCAACCATTTTAGAGGCTATTTATACTAAGAGATACCAAAAGTAATATAATTTAACCTAACCACTAACATTGACAGGCTGCACATGTCTAACTGATATAATTACATCTCAAGTTGCAGAGAACTTGTTTTCTTAATTAAAAGTTAAATCGCCTTAACTAGATGAAAATAGCTTAAATGAAAATTTACTTACCAACCCAACACCTAATGACTCCTTAACTACTCTTAAACTAATTAATTAAACTAGTTTTAAGATTGTAATACAAAGTTGAAACAAGCGTAGTGAAATCGAAGCTATTTTAAACCTAAAACAACTTAACTAATTAACTAAGGAAATTAAATTAAATTAAATCAAAAGTCAAAACTGAATTAAACACTAAAGGCTTGATTTTCTAATGTTAAATTACTCCACACTTAAGCCAAAACTTGACTTAATATGATAAAATAATAATCTGAAAATTTTTAGAATAATTTTTGTAGAGAACTTCATGACCCATGTGAGGTTAGAACAAATGTATCCATTCCCATACTCAATCATCCTATAATCTTACTTAGATTAACCAAAAAAATAAAATAAAATCTCAAAACCCATTTTAAAGTTCCAACAATTGTAAAAAAATTAGATCTTACAATAAAGAATAATAGGAATAATAATAAAACAAATAAAAGAGACATACCCACTAAGAAAAGTGTTTAAATATTCTTGTTCTTACTTCTAAAATGATGGAGAAGGGGATGAAAGCAAAAGAAGTTTGTATGGGAAGAATGGGAGCAATGATGAGGGCTGCTTTCTTTTTTTTTTTATGCTTTGTGTTGTGTGTGTCGGCAGCTTTTAGAATTTAGGTTATGTTTGGGAAAGAGTTTTGGGCTAAAATTACAATCCTACTTTAATGGTATCAGAGCATGGTTGGCCTGATGTCTGTGAATACTTTTGGATGGAAAAGTATTAAACATCCCCGGTAGTACTGTATCGTCTGAATACATAGAGAAAATAAATGATTGTAATTTGAGTAAAATAATTTAAAGGGAGTGAGAAAGTATAAATTGAGAATGATAAAGAGATAATAGGCTCAGAAATTACCAGAAAATTGGTGATTCTTATAATCTAAATGAAGGCCTATTCGGTAAGGAATCGAAAGGACTCGGTGAAGGGCCCCACCAGTACTTTTCGGTCCGGATCGAACTGAGACCTGAAAGTGATGATATAAAGGAGGGGAATGCAATATCATCATTAAATAGACTTTAAGATCATCGATTGAGGGTAATTTGAAGAGAGAGAAAATTTTTGGCCAAAAATGACCAAAATACCCCTGACTCTAAAATATTATCGGGAGTCAGAATAGACCAACAGAGGTTGGAATTGATTGAATTGACAGAGAAATTAATGATATAAAGCTGAATTACAAGTAAAATAATCCAATTATGGATTTTAGTGGACTTCTCTGTCGAAATCGAAGGAAATCTAAATTGCTGATATAAGTTTCAGAAAAGATACTATCAGCACATAGATGATCAGATCATTGATTTAAATGTATACTGACGAGAAAGAAAGAAATGTCAAAATGACGAAAATGCCCCTGTGTTGGGCGATGATCTGAATAGTGATAAAATCACTTTGATTTTGAATCCATTGATAGTAATGGAATTATTAATGGCATAGAGGATGTCATATGAATATAACGATCCCTATTACTGATTCCACTGACACTTAGAATACGGACGCGAATGGTGAGTGACCTAGTGAACGGGCTGGGCCTCACGATAGATCCTTGAGGGGTGACCCAGTGAAAGGGCTGGGCATTCTCAAAGAGGATAGTACAGATGTGTACAGGCGGACGGCGGACGGGCCGAGGCCTTATATGATGCGGTCCGATAAAAGTGTAGTGGAATGTCATCAAATGATTGGCCCGAATATTGATTGTAAGGGCCTGAATTAAGAGTGTATTGAACGGGATCGTTGAATATTATGAAAAGTGAAATAATTACATAATATGACTGAGAAAGTGATTAGAAAACAAAATTGATGAAATCCATAGCAGTACGGTTGATTGAGGTTCTATACATTTATACTGTTTATGAGGTATTAAATAAATATTTAATTATAGAACCGGACCAATTGAGATATGCATTGCAACTTGATGTACTGTATGGAGTACTGTAAATGAGTGAATAATGAAATCAAGGTAGAGTGTGTGTCAAAATGATTTGAATAGTAAATGTCTCTGCCTTGAGAATACACAGTGAAAATGATAGGGCATAAGGATGAGATGTCCGAAATGATAAGAGATGTGTGATTAAAGAAAGTATCGGATGTGATTCCTAATAAGATTTTCAGAGTTATATAGACTGGAGAAATCGAGCTAACATTGACTCGATTGTGAATATGGAATCTACTTACAAGCTTATATCGGAGAATATAGAAAGAATCCGAAAGGCTTAAGAAAATAACTCTGGAAAATGTGTGGATAATGGAATTCACGTGTAAAGGTGTGAACGATAAAAATACAGATAACATAAATTTGAGGATAATGAAGTTGGCTGCATAAGTGTAAAAGAGAGCAGCACAAATGATTTTAATAAGTAGATGAATCGATATGATATAGTAAATGGTTACTATGTAATAAAGTTCTTATAAAGAACAAGTATTCATCTACATGATGAAATGGACGCTTTATGGATTTGATTTAATAAACATGAGGAGTTAATAAGACTAGCCTCAGTATAAAGTGTCCTTAGATAAAAGATTGGAGACTGATGTCCATAAGATGATGATTAGAACTCGGAGTGAATTTTACGAGTTCCTATTAAGATTACGAGGTTAACGATTTGCCTTGTGAGGTATATAAGCCTAAGGAAAGAGGCATCCATACATGAGTAAATTGATGAAATACTGATAGAGTTTAAAGTACAAATGGAAAATGAGCAGCATTGTGGTATGACTCTTAAACTCTTAAAGACTGTGGAATTATGTAAAGATTGGCAATTAAGAGGTTTGGCTAGACAGTGTCTCTTTCTGAGATATATAATCTCGAAATGACAAAATGACAGTGAATCTGTCTATGATAGAGAGGTAATAATTGATATACGAAAGTAATGAGTCTAGCTAGATACTACTGCCAGTCTATAAAAGAGTGATGAGACTAACTGCTCTACTAATGTGATGTAATTAAAGAAAGAAGTTAAAGTCGGTAAATGAATAGTGTAGAGAAAAGATGGTATGCAAGATTTTAAAAGATCTTAGCAGTATAGTACCATACCAATCGAGAAAGCCGACTAAAAGAATGAAAGTGGAATAAGGAAATAAATTGCATGATGAGAAGGGAACATCAATATGAAATAGTTCCCGAAGGTAAGACTGAAAGTGATTTGTATTGGTTATCACATAAATGTGACAAGTGAAATTAATGATACTCCAAGGAGTAAGATAAATGACAAGTATTATTTATTGCCAGTATATAAATGAAAAATGATCATACATATAACCATCGTAACATGATAGAAACGGTGGAAGTATATAGATGAGGTGGTGATTAAATACATAAATTGAGGATTCAATTGTGGAATCTAAATTATGAAAAGAAATTTAAAGACCATACTACATGAAGAGAATATGATTGTCTCATGATCTATGACTGTAAGAGATAATCAATAGTAAAGTCTGCAATGAGATGCAGCCTTAGTAGAATAAATGTGTGAATATGAATACTGTGAATAATAAAGAGTCCAAAAGAGATATGATGATATGGAAGTGATTAAAGACTGATGATCTAAATAGAATCACTTTCCATTATCAGTATTCTAGATTCTCTAGTGCCTCAGTCGAAGTATAAATGTTAAAGGATGTGAATGTGTATGTACAGTTCCAGTGAGCCTTACATGCGATGGGAGTCTCTGAGATGCCATATGCTAATGAGAGAATAGCAAAAGGCTTTGAGATTCCAAGTGTACTGATAGCACCGCTCCATACTGATATATATATGAGCGTGAGATGTAAACGCTCCATGATACTGAGAGTGTGTGTGCATGAGATGTGAAAGCTACTGGGACACTTACATATAACTGACTGACATGTGTAATTGATAGTTTTAAACTATATCGACTTGGCACTAAGTGAGAAAAATGGATGATGAACAGCATAGATCAGCTGTGACATGAAAAATACTGTGCATGGACTCTTATGTGAAAAGAGTGGAAATGAATAACTCCCGATTTGAGAAATAAACTTATGGGAGTATAGACATATATGATAAAAGACAACATGTAGTGGTCTAAAGTATTTTTGATGTTGAAAGTATGCTGGCAGTAATTATGTAAAAGTTGACCTAGAGGTCAGAAGTCGTAAGTATACGGCATATACCACCTTTGGACTTAAGTTAAATTCGGAGGACCGAATTTCTTAAGGTGGGTAGAATGTGATAACCGTAAATTTTCCAATTATTGGAAATTATAAATATTGGAAATAAATAAAATTATGAGAACGGGATATTGGTGAAAATCCCGAGAATCGAGAAAGGAATGGATGGTGGAAATTCCGAGGATTGAGGAAGTGATGAAATTGGAAATTTAAGTGAAAGAAATTTAAATTGGAAAAATAAGGTTGGAATTATGGAAAATAATGAAAGAAGGAAATTTAATTTGGATAATGGAAATCCAAATTAAATAAGAAAATGAGAAGAAAATATATATATTGTACATACAATATATATTGTATTATTTCATTTATATAAATATATATATGTTATGTAATTTAAATTCAACATATATATATATACTAAATATGTATTTTGTTAATACATGAAATATATATACACATTATATATATATATATATATATATATATATATATATAATATCTATAGTGCTATAATATATATAATAATATTATTATATGTATTTTGTATATATATAATATATATATGTGTGTGTATATAATTAAATGAAATAAAATTAAATAAATAAAAAAAAAAAAGGAAACAGAAAGGAAAATAGGAGGAGGAATCGGGGAAGGAATCCCGACCCCTTCCCAGCCAAAAGCCGACGGCGGCGGAGAGGCCACCGCCGGCGAGGGAAAAGGGAAGAGACGGCGCCGGCTAGAGAGGAGAAGACGACCGGCGACGGAAACGGAAGGGACCAGAAGCGGAAACAGGGGCGGAAGCCGACGAAACCGGAAGAGGAAAGGAAAACCAGATCTGGCGGTGCCGGCCAAATCGGTCGTCGCCACTACCACCGAAGCTTCGCCGAAGGGAGAGGAAGACGATGGAGGCCACGGTTCAGGCGGAGAACGGCGGAGGAAGGCCGACGGAGGAGGAGAAGGAACCGAACCAAAACCGAGTAGATCCGCCGCCGTGCCATCGATTCGTGACGAACGGAGGCCAGATCCGGCTTCACTGTGGTGCCGGCCAGCTGCTGAGCCCCTGAGCCGCCGGAGAACCGGCCACCGGAGGAGAACCGGCAGTGAAGGAGGCAGACCGGTCCGGCGGGAAAAGGAAAGAAAAGGAAAAAAGAAAAAGAAAAGAAAAGGAAAAAGAAAAAGAAAGAAGAAAAAGAAGAAAGAAAAAGGGAAAAAAGGAATTCCGGGAATTTGGAGAATTTCCGAGAATTTGAAAATTACGGGAATCGGTAAGAAATCCCGAAAAGTATTGAATTATTTAAATAATTTATTTATTTAAATAATTATGGAAAAATTCTAAATTTTAGAATTTAATTTCCAGAAAATATCCTCGACAACCGAGCCGATGGAATCGGGCGAGGTGAACACGGGCGCGACCTTCGAGAGGTAGTCGCCGACCCGAAACAGGTAAGGGAGACATGTGCCGCCTGTAAGGATATTCGGCCACATGTTTTAAATTATGCATTTAAATTATAAATGCAATTTATATTGATTAGTTTTGAAATTTGTGGTGATTTATCGGTTTCAAATTGTGGTGAAATACTGGTTGAAAAATATAAAATGTATTTTCGTGCAGGAGGCTAGCCAAATCGGCAGTCGTTATACTGCCGAAAAATTATCAAATAATTACTGAAATTTACCGAAAATCACCGAAAATCATAATAAATGATTTGATTTCACGTGAAATGATTTTCAAGTACGAAAATCGAGAAATTAAGTAAATTTCATAAAACATGAATATAACGATATTTGATTTTTAAAATATTCATGTTTTCGAGAATGTGAAAAAGGAAATCACCGAAAATTTACCCTGTAGGTGATATTTCGCGTGAAACGAGATGGAAATGAAAAAGAGACTGAAGTGAATATTTTTATAAATATTCTTAAATATTCACTTGATTTCATATAAAACCTTTATGGTTTTAATTATGGAAATAATTAATTATGAAAATTCCATAAAAGTTAAAAAATGAAGAAAAACTATGATTTCGAGACTAGAGGTCTCTACACGTGTTTTTAGAAGAAAACATGGTGATGGGAATTTAAAGTTAGAAAATAAATAATTTATCTTCATAAATTATAAAAATGATTTGTTTGAAATTCCGATAATTATAAAACCATGTTTTCGATTGAATGCACGGAAAAGTGTGCATATGTGTTTTACGGTGGAAAAAGGACAGTTTTGCCCTTCTATATTTTCAGTAATGATTTATAAACTGTTTTCACCGTATGGAAAATATGATTTATACCTTTATGAAATATTTTGAGAAATGTTATTTTAATTTAATTATTTCATAAAGGTGATGATTTATTACATGTGAGCCTTATGGATATTTGTGAAATGTTTTAATTTACTGTATTTAAAATCCATAAAGGCTATGGTACGGTTACACTGTTTTGAGACTTAGGCCCCGAGCTTCATGCATCACATATACTGTTACTGTCACGTGGCTGATTGACCAGCTAGTCATCAGCGTCCCGGATTGTCGCCTAGCAAGCGTACACCGAGGACATTATAGATCATGGCCATAGATCTCATTACTGTTACTGTGTCCCTTAGTGGACGATGATAGCATGATTTACTTGTAGGGTGTTGCCTAGTCTCACTTACTGCTTATCACTTACTGTTTACTGTTTACTGTTTACTGTATTGTTTTACTGTACTGAACCACTGTTCACTATTTTTACTGTTTATTGATGAAAGACCGTACCAAAACATTGTGTTACTGAACTGTACTATTTATTGAAATGGTAGCCATTGATTACTATTTTACTGAACTGAAAGCTACCATTTACTGTTTACCGAACTAAAAGCTACCTTATACTATTTACTGAATTGGTAGTTACTGTTACTGTTACTGATTTAACCGTATCGAATTACTGTTCTACTGAATATGCTGTTTTACTAAACTGTACGATACGGTTACTGATTTGAAAAGAGAAATAAATGTTTATTCTAAAAGAATAACATAAGAATTATTTCTAAGATAGAAATAATCGAAGAAGTAATTATCCAATGATTGGATATTTACAAATCACTGTATTATATTGTTTTTACTGTACCGAAGAGAAGAGAAGTAAACCACTATTTTTACTACTGAACTGTTATGTGCTTTAAAGTATATTGAAGTGAAAAGAAATAAGTGGTTTACTTTGTGGAAAAGCGAAAATTATATCGTTTTGAAAACAACGGAATCGATATTCTCTACAGTTGCTTCTAGGTTCCGGAACAAGTATGGTATTCTAAAATACCTATCTTATTCTATCTGGATCCCTAGCCGACTGTAGTATCCTTCCTACATGTGAGCCTAGAGCCAGCTAGGAAGATTTTAAAGAAAATGAAAAAAATTATTTTCAGCATATAGATAGCTGAATATCAAGTGTGACATATAACTCTCTTACTGAGCCGTGGTTTGCTCACCCCTTAATTTTAACATTTCAGGTTTTGATAGTGGGGAGATTCAATATTGTGGATTACGGCTGCACATAATGGACAATGTGACAGATCGACTGATTTATATGAGGTACGGTCATTTATTTTCTGTATTTAGACATGTATGCAGTACTACTTGCTTATTAAGTAAGATAGGGGATGTATGTAATATAAACAATATTTTATGAAATTGTTTAACATAAGAAATAAAGTGAAGTATCACAGACAGCCCAACCGGATAAATTGTGTAAAATAAGAAGAAAAATGTGGTAACGGGTCGTTACACCTACCCTTAACTAGCATTTAATTTTACTCTTTATGCCATTTTTTTTATGGTATTACAGTTGATTTTGAGAAAGTGAGTCCAATGAAATGCATCAAATTTGGCCAAGTAGGGAAAGTTAATTGATTCCAAGAAACCGAAATCAATTGGATGACAATGCTTAATGCACATATTGGAAAATTGGGCATGGTAACGATTTTTCTCTTCCGCATTTCGAAAGCATCGATTAAAGGCTGTTGGAACAGAAGCGAATGAAGAAGAGGGATGAGATCTTTTTCCTAGTGACAACGTGTTTGACTTTTGGAGCCATTTTGAAGGAAGGTTGAGTTCAAAAGATGAAGGAAATTTCTAAGAGAAATTTAGTCGAACAGTTGATGAGCACAAGTTTGGGTGATGATGGATGAGTGAATGGGGAAATGTAAGCCTATCCAACAACACAAAACCACAGATCAATATGCAATCAATAAGTTTGATGAAGAAATGATGCTGAAATATTCAAAGGATTCTAAGTTATGAACACTAGAAGTTAGACAAAAAACATGGGTTTTATGTGAAATGAAAAATAAGATAGAATGAAAATGGATGCAGAAACTTGAAATGGGTTAACAAGATATGATGAAATAAACAAGATATGTAAGAAAAATTGATGAAAATGAGTGAAAAACACTTACAATTGAAATGTTGGGTGAATAGTGATGAACACAAGGGAGATGAGAGGAAGTTAAAATTGATGAAGATTTGGTGTGAATGGATGATGAGAAGTGAAAAAGAAGAAGAAAAGATGAAGAATGGTGAAAAAATGAAGCGATTTGGTGTAGAAATGGTGTAGATCTTGAAGTTTTGGTGAAGGAGAATGGAAGGGGGAAGGTTTCTGTGGATGGGGAAGATGAATAGTATGAGAAAAGAGAGGAAATCCTGACTTTAACAAGGGCCACATGTGGATTTTGGCCCGAGGGGATCGATCTTTTTGGTCGAATACATGTCTTGCCCATTCTGGAACTATCGGATCCCTCATAGCAAAAACCCAGATATTTAGGCCTTAATGACCCGGGAATCAATCCAATTTTTAGAAGAATTGACCCCTTAGTCCATTGTCTCAGTTTTGATGCAGAAAAATGATTTGAAACTTAAAGAACTTGTGCATTTTTATTATTTAAAATCAAAATCAGGTTTGTGGTACTTGGAAAACAAGATGTGTGACTTGAACAAGGCTGAAAAATGCAGAAAACCATTGAAAAGATGCAGAAAATCTTTAAAAAACCCTTTTTGGCATGATTGAGTGGAAGTCTTAAGCATGTCAAGTGAGTTCTAACTGATGAAGATGAATATCAAAGGATTGACATGATCAAACACACATATTTCAACAATTCATCCTAAAGACTAACAATAATATGGTAAGTTAAGATTATGCACAGCAAGTAGTCAGTACATTTTCTAAATTTCTTACTTGCAATTAGCACAACCAACTTAATCCATTCATTCAAAATCAATTTAATTCAAGGAGCATTCATGAGACCTAGTTCACCTTTAAGTGTGCAAAATCGCTCCCTATCTAAGGGTTTTGTAAAGATATCAGCTAATTGGTGCAAGGTGTCTACATACTCTAGAACTATATCACTTTTTTGCACATGGTCTCTTATAAAATGATGTCTAATCTCAATGTGCTTAGTTCTAGAGTGTTGGATGGGATTTTTGGTAAGGTTGATGGCACTAGTATTATCACATTTGATAGGAACTTGATTCATTTCTATTCCATAGTCACTCATTTGTTGTTTAATCTACAATACTTGAGCACAACAACTTCCGGAAGCAATATATTCAGCTTCAATTGTGGATTGAGCTACACTATTTTGTTTCTTAGAAAACCATGAAATGAGCCTATTTCCTAATAATTGACAAGTTCCGAATGTGCTTTTTCTATCAATTTTACAACCACCAAAATCAGCATCGGAATAAGCATGGAGAGCAAAAGTAGAATCTTTAGGATACCAAAGTCCTAGGGAAGAAGTGTCTTTAAGGTATCTAAGGATTCTTTTTATAGCTTGTAAGTGTGATTCTCTAGGAGATGATTGAAATCTAGCACACAAGCACACACTAAACATTATATCGGGTCTACTAGCAGTGAGATAAAGCAATGAACCAATCATAGACCTATATAGTTTAGTGTCTACACACTTTCTTCCTTTATCCTTATCAAGCTTGATATTCTTGCTCATTAGAGTGGAGTAAGGTTTAGACTCATCCATTCCAAATCTTTTAAGCAAGTCTTTAGTATACTAGCTTGATTTATAAAAATACCCTCTTTGCATTGTTTAACTTGAAGTCCTAGAAAGAAGGTTAGCTCTCCCATCATACTCATCTCAAATTCACCTTGAATTAGTTTTGAGAAATCTTTATACAATGACTCATTTGTAGATCCAAAAATGATATCATCCACATAAATTTAAACTACTAATAAGTCATTACCCTTAGATTGGATAAACAAGGTTGTATCTACTTTGCCTTTTGCAAAACCTTTTTCAATCAAAAAATTTGAAAGTCTTTCATACCAAGCTCTAAGAGCTTGTTTTAATCCATATAAAGTTTTTGATAGTTTGAAAACATGGTTAGGAAACTTTGGATTTTCAAAACTAGGAGGTTGTTTAACATAAACCTCTTCATTTATCTAACCATTTAAGAAAGCACTCTTAACATCCATTTGATATAGTTTAAAATCCTTGTAGCATGCAAAGGGAAGTAGCATCCTAATGGCTTCTAATCTAGCTATTGGAGCATATGTTTCATCATAGTCTATCCCCTCTTCTTGCCTATATCCTTGAGACACTAGTCTAGCTTTGTTTCTAACAATTATGCTATTATCATCCATCTTATTCTTGAATATCCATTTAGTTCCAATAATTGGATAATCCTTAGGTCTTTCCACTAGTGTCCATACTTTGCTTCTTTCAAATTGATATAATTCCTCTTGCATGGCCATAATCCAATTTTCATCTTTCAAGCCCTCCTGCACATTTTTTTGGCTCAAATTGTGACACAAAGGCTACATGTTGACATATGTTTCTATAGGTTGGCCTAATTCTAACACCAATATTTGGATCTCCAACAATATCATTATCCTTCACATATCCAAGTTCTCTAAGACGCCTAGACTCTTTCTCAATTATATTTTGTTCCATGGACTCCTCATTCTTATTAACATCAAGATCTTCTAATTGTTCTCTAATATCTTTATCTCGAGATGGATCAACAATAGGTTCATCAAAAATTTTTACTTCATCATCAAGATTGGTTTTACTAAAGGTATTTGACTCATCAAATATCACATGAATAGATTCTTCTACAACAAGTGTTCTTTTTTTGAAAACTCTATATACCTTAGAATTTGAAGAATAACCAAGAAAAATGCCTTCATCACTTTTTGCATCAAATTTTCCTAAGTTATCTTTTCTATTGCTCAAAACAAAACATTTGCATCCAAATGGATGAAAATAGCTTATGTTAGGCATTTTTCCTTTATAAAGCTCATAGGGAGTTTTCTTTAAAATAGGTCTAACCATAGCTCTATTAATAACAAACATGCAGTGTTTATAGCTTCAGTCCAAAAATATTTTGGTAAATTATTTTCACAAAGCATGGTTCTAGCCATTTCTTCTAAGATTCTATTTCTCCTTTCAACTACCCCATTTTGTTGAAGAGTTCTAGGAGTTGAAAAATTATGACTAATACCATTTTCATTACAATATGTATCAAAACCAAAATTTTCAAATTCTTTTCCATGATCACTCATAATGCTAGAAATAGAGTAACCTTTTTCATTTTGAACAAGTTTTGAAAAGATAATGAATTTCTCTAAGGCTTCATTTTTCACACTTAAAAAGAACACCCAAGTAAACCTAGTGTAATCATCAATTATGACAAATCCATAGTGTTTTCCTCCTAAGCTAGTGGTTCTAGTTGGTCCAAAGAGATCTAAGTGGAGAAGTTGAAGTGACCTAGAGGTTGTAATACACTTCTTAGATTTAAATGACATTCTCTTGTGTTTTCCTCTTACACATGCCTCACAAACTTTATCATTTTCAAATTGAAGTTTAGGCAAACCTACCACTAAGTCTCCTTTGACTAATTTAGATAAAACATGCATGCTAGCATGACTTAGTCTTCTATGCCATATCCAAGGTTCATCTTCTCTAGTGGCCATAAAGCATACATTTTTGCTATTTAGTTCATCTAAATTAACAATATAAATGTTTCCTTGTCTATGTCCAATAAATAGAATTTGATTAGTTTTAGTATTAACAACATTGCATCAAACACAACTTTAAACCCTATCACACAATTGACTAATACTAAGCAAATTATGTTTTAAACCTTTAACATACAAACATTCTCAATAGTTGAGGAAGAGTTACCAATGGAGCCAATTCCTTCAATTTGTTCTTTGGAGTTGTTTCCAAATTTGACTTCTCCACCACTTTTAGGCTTTAAGAACTTGAATTGGCTCTTGTCACCGGTCATATGTCTTGAGCATCCACTATCAAGATACCAATGCTCCTTGGACTTAGCCTTATAGCAATGCTCTTCCTCCTACACACAAATACACCAAACTTTTATCTTAGGTACCCAAATTTTCTGGGGTCCTTGTGTGTTAGTGCTAACAATTTTTTATCCTTTAGGGATCCATTTCAATTCCAATGACTCATCATTTGAGTTTAAAACATGTTTTGGCACCCAAATCTTAACAGCCATTTTTCCTCTAATAATGGTCTTCCTAGATGTGCATGCTTCTGAAGAGTGTCCTAGTTTATTGCATAAGGTGCACAAAACAAATTTTCTATCTTTAAAAAAGAAATTTTTAAGATGAGTTTCTTTGTTTGATGCATTGTAACCTACTCCTTGTCTATCAAAGTATGCTCTTTGGGTCTCTAGCATTTGATCAAGTTTTTGTTCGCCCATGTAAAATCTAGAAAAGGTGTTTTGCAAATTAATGTTCTTTTTATTTAATTCTTCTATTTCTAGATTTGCATTCTCTAATTTCTTCTCACATTTTAATTTAACATTCATAAACATCTCATTTTCCTTTTTCAACTTTGAGATCATTTTCTTATATTTCAAATTCATTTGCTAACTCATCAAATGCATCTTGCAATTCATCAAATGTGTATTCATTGGCGTCAAATGAGTTAGATTTTACTTTCTCATCTTCAAAGGCCATAAAACAAATGTTGGCTACTTCATCTTCTACATTCTCTTTATCGGAGCAATCACTATCACTCCATGTAGCCATCATTGCCTTCTTCTTTGGTTTCTTCTCATTTTGCTTTCTATAAAAAGGACAATCAAATTTAATATGACCAGGTTTTTTACATTCATAACAAATGATTTGATCCTTTTCTTTCCTACTTGTCTCTCCTTTATTAAAGTCTCTCCTAGGGGGTCTCTTAGAGTTTCCACTAGTTCTCATCCTCATGAATTTATTAAACCTCTTAGCAAACATGGCCATTTCTAGATTCTCATTATAACCACTCTCATCATGATCGTCTTTTGATTCCTCAATCGTGGTGGATTTTAAAGCTACTCCAACTTTCTTAAGAGGATCTTGATTTCTCTTGATTTTCATCTCATAGGTGACTAGAGATCCCATGAGTTCATCTAGTGAAAGAGTATGGGGATCCTTAGATTCCTCAATAGCTGTAACTTTAGCTTTCCATGATTTAGGTAAGCTATTAAGGATCTTTTTTACCATTTCTACATTAGAATATGTTTTTCCTAAGGCTTTAAGACCATTTGTAATGTTAGTAAACCTAGTAAATATGTCACTAATAGATTCATCACTCTTCATTTTAAATAATTCATAATTTTGAGTGAACATGCCTACCTTAGTTTCTTTAACTTGTGTGGTTCCCTCATGTGTAATGGCTAGTTTATCCCAAACTTGTTTAGCATTCTTACATTGTGAAACTCTATTATACTCATTTGGTCCAAATGCACAAAATAGTGTGTGCATTGCCTTAGCATTTAGTTGTGCCATTCTAACATCGTTTGTATCCCACTCATCCTCTTTCTTTGGCACATCCTCCCCATCTACTTTCTTAATAGGAACAAGGGGACC
This sequence comes from Heritiera fomes, assembly GCA_032173925.1. Taxonomy (NCBI): domain Eukaryota; kingdom Viridiplantae; phylum Streptophyta; class Magnoliopsida; order Malvales; family Malvaceae; genus Heritiera; species Heritiera fomes. The sequence goes on from JAPDPM010000015.1 coordinate 15,216,416, forward strand.
TTTAACTATAATCATCCATACTTCATAATCATTAGCTTGAATGAATAACATCATCCTAGTCTTCCAATAAGCATAATTTTCACCATTGAAGAGTGGTGCTATAACCGTAGAGTGTCCCTCTCCTACCAAAGGTGTAGATACACTAGTTTGAGCTATCTAGATCGTTTTTACTCGAAGGAAATTACTCCTAATTGATTCTAGAGTCCAAGCTCTGATACTAATTGTTGGCTCTACCGAGAGGGGGATGAATCGATTTTTCTACTAATTTTAGATTTTTCTAACACTTAATGCACAAATGAAACAAATAATGCTACAATAAAATAAATGCACTAAATAAGTAAGGGAAAGAGAAGTAAACACAGATTTATAGAGGTTCAACCAATCTCTTGCCTACGTCCTCTCTCCTTAATCCTCTTGTCAAGGTATTGATTCCACTCTTCCTTTGGAATTCTTACAAACCACTTCAAGGTGTGGTGAGACCTCTTACAATATCTCTTGAAGACTTAGAAAAAAACTTCTAAGCCTCTCCCCTTGTAATACTACCCACACTCTTACAATAACAATCCTTACAAGGCTAGCACACCCTTTGAATATCAAAAGATTGAGTGAATGGGTGATGAACAATGAGAATTCACAAATGGAGTCACAAATAATGAATTTTCATATTTGATTTTATCTCTTAAAGCTTGGAGAATTTTTAAGTGCTTGTTCTACCTTCAATCTTCATAAATGCCTCTATTTATAGTCCACCTTCTGATTAGAACGGTTGGTGAAGCATTTAATGCTAATACTCCCATTGAAACCCTCAAAAGCTAGCCGTTAGAGTCAGGTTTTGTGCAAAGTGATCGATCCCTTTACCAAACGGATCGATTCCTTTTCTCTAGAATGCTTTCCAACCTTTTTAGGATGCCTTCCAAACTTTCTGCCATTTTGGGATCGATCTTTCTATAGTAACGATCGATCCCTTTTCTCTATAATGCTTTCCTGCACTTCTTTGGTTGCAATTTGAGACAGTTTATGGCTTTTTGTGATTCTAAGTCAGTTCAAAACCTTCTAACACTTTTCTAAGAGTATTTACTGACTTTTTCAATTGAAGTCACAATCCAAAACTTTGTTTAAAATATTTTCTATCATTGAGTTCATTTAAAGCAAATTTACTTTGTAGAAAAATCATTTTTAAGCTTACTTGAGTTTTGTTATTTCAAAATACTTGTCAATTTAAAGCTAACAGTAATAAATAACTAACATTGACGGTTGCGAGCGAGAGTGTAATCACATTATACCAAACTACTCTCAAGTTAAAATCATTTCGAATGCTTTTAGGTTCTTTTTGATCTTTTAAAATTATTAATTCAAATCCAATTTGGATTAATAATTTGGACAAACCATGAATTATTAAATTAATAATTTATAATTATTATCTCATTATAATTGAAAAGACAAAAATACCTTTAAATCATTTCAGGCTAAAATTATCATTAATTAAATCTTGAATTTAGATAACACTAAGAGTCCAACTCTAACAAGGATTCTCAGCAAGAGTTCTAATCTCATTTGTACTCCTTATGTGTCTTAATTAAATTAAGACTCATACTTGGAATTACTAATTGTGGTAAGAATCCTAGTCACACTAGGAGTTTTACTTATAATAGAATTCTAGTTGGAATCAATTCTAGTTTCACTTAGAATCCTACTTGTACTAGGATTCATTGCATGAATCCAAGTATCTAACTCCAATTACCTTGTTTTGGTCATACTCTTATTGTGTGTAACGATTTAGGTTTCCATTATGTTGAAGTGATTTAGAATCTTATTCATAAATCACAAGCCAAGACTAACATCTAGTAATGCATCATGGCTACTCAAGTAATGAAAATATCAGTAAGTTGAAAACAACCTCTCTATGTGCAATTATCGTATTATTCGATCCTTTCGCCACCTAAAATCTCAGTTGAACATAAAATATGAAATATGTCATCTCTATCTCAATTCTATTGTTTTTCAATTGTAAGATGAATGACTCGATCAAATGAATTTAAGATCTCATATTGAATCTCATTTGTACTGTGGCCACAATTTTTAGTCATCCATCTTTGTTGAGAAGTTTTGAGATATAAACTCTTGTTACAAAGAGGGATGAATCCTATATGATTCATGATATACCTAATTACGGTCTTTCTTGTAACCCTTATTGAGCTATATTTGCTAGTATCAAAGTACACCAATCCACATATAGTATACCATGGGATCTCAACTCTGAGGATCGCATATCCATTGCCATTTGAGAACATCTAATGACAGTTGATGTAAAAACCTACATAGAGTTCTAAAGATGGGTCAATCTAATGCATTTACTCACAATGATCACCCATGTATTGTGAGAACCCCATTTTCCCAATACCCAATATAAGTTAAAGAGTGTAGAAATTGAAAAACGAGAGTTGATCGCTAAGATTTCTAAATAAAGGTTCTGTTTGGCAAGAATTGAGGAAATACCCAATGTGGGCCCCACAAGGACTTTTACTGTCCAGATCGAAATGAGACCCTAGAATAATGATATTTGAAGTAAAACATTGAGATGCCAAGAATCTACATCTCAAAATTCCTTCATTTGCACATGTTTTGAAAAGCGTACAATAATTTCAAAAATGACGGTTAAGTCCATAAGCTGGAAAAACTTCCATAAATAACGGTTAATCTAATTTGATTTATGACCAATTGACAGTTGTAGGTGAATCCTCATGTGAAGAAGTCTTGCATGATTCTAACCAATAGGCTGAATCACACGGAAACGCTGAAAATAGCGTGAATGAACAATCAGGGGTATCTTAGTAATTTCACCAAAATGACAATCAAACCCCAATAAAAGTTGATGTTTGACTACATTATGTCAAATAGATATACTTGAATTTGAAATAAAAATAGTTTGAAATTAAACTGAATATTTAATCGAATGTTGAAATAGTGAGGACATAATGAGAATTTTAAAATTTATTAAGGGTAAAATGGTAAATTCGCTAAAAAGATATTATTTAATCTTAAATATCTCACCATCTTCATCTTCTTGCCTGGCAACCACTTGAAGAGAGTGAGAAAGCCATGAAAATTTCTTTAGTTTAAGAGAGAGAAAGCTTATAAAACCTTATTATACAAGCCTTAAACCGAAAAACTCACTAAATGAAAGTTGCTCCTCTCATTGAGCTCTATCACATGCCTCCAAACCAGCCATTGTAATGGCCATTTGAAGGGTGAAAAAGGCTCTCAAATTTTTGGCCAAGCTTAAAGGTAAGAGAGAGAATTTCAGTTTTCAATTTTGTCAATTCTAAACCACTGTTCTTCGATGTTTTAGCATGTGTATGAGTTAAAGTGAAACAAAAACACTTGAATCATGATCAATGAAATTCAACTAAGAGGGTTTGATGATGCATGTTGCATGGCTACATGAGAAACAGATGTAGAAATGATGTAGACAGTAGATGAGCATGAATTTGATGTTAAATTTGCAAAATACCAAGTGTAGGACTAGGATATGTTTTCGGCCAAGGTGAAATTATAATGTTACCATGTTCAATTTGATGGATTAATGGTTATAGAATACTGTATAAATTGATATAAAATTGCTGGTGAAGTCAGAACTAAAAAAGGAAGTATTTTGACTGTACTTGGAGTTTTGGCATCTAGTAGGAAGTAGATCGAATTTATTATTGTATTAGGAAATGTGAAAGACCTTAGAGTCCATAACATTCTTTGTAAAAGGAATATTGAAATTTGACTATGTTTTGATATTGTTTTGCAGCTCTTGTGATAACCATAAATTTTTCATTTATTGGAAATTATAAATATTAAAAATAAATATTGGAGAAATTAAATAAGAGGAAATAAAATTTTACGAGAACGGGATATTGGTGAAAATCCCGAGAATCGAGGAAGTGAGAGAAATCGAAATATTCGTATAAAGGAAATTAAATTGGAAGTGAAAATAAAAATAATGGAGAAGGGAATTAAATTTGATAAATTAAAAAATCCAAATTAAATAAGGAAAACGAGAAATGAAAATAAAGTCTGTTTATATAATTACAAAAATTATAAATGTATTTTATACAAATACATATGTATGTAAATACTATATAGTATATATTAATAATATACGTTTGTATACATGAATATATATATATATATATATATACTAGTTCATGAAGTTACATAATACATATGTATTTAAGTATAATCTCTTATGTATATATAAGTATATATATACATATATATTTGAGAAATGTTTATATTTGATTTACATTAAAGTTTGAAAAATATATATTGTAAATACAATATATAATATATTATAACATATATATATATAGATATATATATGTAAAGATTATTTATTTTAAGTATATAAATATATACATATATATCTATGCTAGATCTATAATTTTAATACACCAGAACACATATTTTATATGTAATATATATAATACTATATTATATATATATGATAATAATATTATGTGTATTAAATATATAAAATAAATATTACATATATTATTATATTAAGTGTATAATATATAGTATACTATATACTAAATAGGGAAAGAAAAATAAACCAAAAAAGGAAACTAAAACAGAAAAAGGAAAGGAGGAAATCTAGAAGAAATCCCGACCCTCCCAGGCAGACCGCCGGTGGCAGAGATGCCACCGTCGGTGAGGGAAAATGGAGGGGATGTCGTCGCCGGCCAAAGAGGAAGTCGAGGAAACCATCGGCGGCGGAAGAAAGAAAGAAACGGAGGCAGAAAACATGAAGGAAGCCGGAAGAGGAAAGGAAAATGGCCGACGGCGGTGCCGGTCGAATCGGTGGCCGCCACTGCCAATGAAGCTTCACCGGAGGAAGTGGAAGCTGATGGAGGCCACCGGAGGCGCAATGGACGGCGGAGGAGGGCCGACGAAGAGGAAGAAGAAACCGAGGCAAAACCGCCTCGATCCGCCACCGTGCCGCAGATCCAAGGCAAACGGAGGGCACTGGCAAGTTCGTCGTGCAGCCGGCCAGCTGAGGGACACCCGAACCGCCGGAGAACCGACCACCGGCAAGGAACCGGCGAGGAAATGAACTGGAGCGGTCTGAACCGGTCTGACCGAGAAAGGAAGAAGAAAAAAAGAAAAGAAAAAGGAAAGAAAAAGGAAAAAGAAAAAGAAAAAGAAAAAAAGAAAGAGAAAGAAAAGAAAAAGAAAGAAAAAAGAAGAAAAAGAGGAAAAAGGAGAATTTCGGGAATTCGGAAAATTCCTGAAAATTCGACAACACGGGATTTTACAAAATTCGGTAAGAAATTTTCCTAAGATTTAATTTTCAGAAAAATTAAATAATTTATGAAAAATTCTAAAAAAATTAGAATTTTAATTCCAGAAATTATTTTCAGCAATCAGGATAAGGAATCAGGAGAAATGGAGTGCGGGCGCGATCGATAAGCGGAAGTCATTGACCTGGAAAAAGGTAAGGGATGCATGTGCAGCACTGTAAGGATACTCAGTCTGCATATTTTAAATTGAAATATTTTATGCAAATATTTTATGAAAATTATTATGATGCATGATTTGCTGAAAATAATTTGGGAAGAAGTACTGGCTGAAAGATTTAAAACTGTATTTTTCCGTGCAGGAGGTTAGTAAATCGGCAGCCGTTATGCTGCCGAAAATTTTAGAAAAACTTCATAAAATCATATCAAATGATTTTATTTCCGAATTTCGATAGTAAATCACGAAACATGAGGAAATTACTAAATTTCATAAAACATGAATATAATGAGATGGAATTTTAAAATATTCATGTATTCGAGAATGGTGACAACGAAATCATTGAAATTCTCGAAATAGATAAATTACACAAAATACGAGATGAAAGATGAAGTGAAATATAGTGAATATTTTTATAAATATTCACTAAAGGATTTTAACCCTTATGGTTTTAAATTATGGAATTTTATATTTATATAAATTCCATATAAGTTTATTTTTTGATGAAAACTACAGTTTTGAGATTGGTTGGCATTCCTATCATGCGGATGCATGATATGTGATATGTTTAGTCCCGGTCGACACCTGATCCGCGATCCACAGAGGACAATATAGATTATGGTCATAGATTTGACCAGTTTATTTCTGTACCCTTCGAGGTTATAGTATGATAAGATTGATGTCTATCTTAGACTCCATAAATGATAGGTGATATGTTAAATAGGAAAGTGTTTTACATGATATGAAATCTTGCTTTTGACTTGCATGTTATGTGTTATAGTTTGGTTGTGGTTATTGAATGTGTAAATTGTATACTTTTTGGTGCTTGCATTTTGAATAATAGTTGTTTATGACTTGCATGTTATGTGTTATAGTTTGGTTGTGGATATTGAATGTATAAATTGTATACTTTTTGGTGCTTGCATTTTGAATAATAGTTGTTAGAAAGGAAATCTTGCTTATGACTTGCATGTTATGTGTTATAATTTGGTTGTGGTTATTGAAGGTATAAATTGTATACTTTTTGGTGCTTGCATTTTGAGGAATGCATTATGCATAGGAATTAATTAAATCGAACCATGTGAGCCACCTCTAGAATCCTTCGGGAACTAAGTGCTACACGTGTTCTGATGTGTTAGTAAAGGCCAAACCGAACAAAGACTCAATGATTGTACCGTGTGAGCCACCTCTAGAATCCTTCAGGAACTAAGTGCTACACGTGTTCTGATGTGTTAGTAAAGGCCAAACCAAGCAAAGACTCGATGATTGTACCGTGTGAGCCACCTCTAGAATCCTTCGGGAACTAAGTGCTACACGTGTTCTGATGTGTTAGTAAAGGCCAAACCGAGCAAAGACTCGATGATTGTACCGTGTGAGCCACCTTTAGAATCCTTCGGGAACTAAGTGCTACACGTGTTCTGATGTGTTAGTAATCAGTTTAAGTTCTGATGAGGATGCGACAAATGTCGAAAGTTGAAATAGATCTTATGCATATGACATATGATGTGTGTGATATATCGGATTATGTTTATATATGCCACTCAAACATGTGCTACTTGAATGTTCGTCTCTTTCACACTTAATCATACTGATAAAAAGAATGATGCCTTATGAACTTAAGAATGGAATGAAGGCATGAACAAGTTTGAGATGTCTATGTGCGTACGAAATGAGTTTTAAAAAAAAATAATAATGATTTAACTAATATTCTTTTCAAAGAATATATGAATATTAGTTATTTTATTTAAACCCTTTATTTCATAAAAGCATTATTATGAAAAGAATATGAAAAGGTTATGAAGATTAAAAAATGAAAAAAAAGGGGATTTATTAATTCAAAACGAAATGAAAATTTCTCTCCACAGTTGCTTCTAGGTTTCGTAACAAGTATGGTATTCTAAAATACCTACCTTATTCTATTCGGATCCCTAGCTGACTATAGTATCTTTCCTACATGCGAGCCTAGAACCCATAGGAAAAATGAAAAAGATTTTCAGCATATAGGAAGCTGAGTATCAAGTGAGGCATATAATTCTCTTACTGAGCCGTGGTTTTGCTCACCCCTTTATTTTCAACATTTCAGGTTTTGATGAATGTGAGTTCAGTGGATTGTGGATCCTGGCTGTACACGAAGGACAATGTGTCAGATCGACGGATTATTTAAGGTATGATCATTTATTCTCTGTATTTAGACACGTCAACAGTACTACTTATCTGATTAATTACGATAGGGGATGCGTATAATATAAACAATATTATGTAAAATTATTTAACAGTCAGTACAAGTGAAGTGTCACAGACAGCCCAACCGGTTAAGTTGTGTATAAGAAGATGAAAAATGTGGTCACGGGTCGTGACAGCTCTGATGTAATTGGCATTAAGAAAGCAATAAGTGACTAAATGCTCATTTATCTACATTGCTTACTGGAGTTGATTGTGTCTAATGCACTGTGATTGGAATTGGTAAGGGATATATGTAAAAAAGTAAGGATACTATGACTGCATTAGAAATGACTAGATGAAACTTTGCATAATTGAATAATGAAACCATATTGAGATTGATTGAATGGACTGTGTGACTTGAACTAATTAACTGGACTGTATGATTTGGAAAGAATGATTGAATTGAGTGACTGATATTGTGACTGAATTGAGATTGAAAACTGCAATTGTGATTATTGAACTGTGTTTTAAGTGCAGGAGGGTTAGGACATATAGTATCGTTATGCTATAGAAATTTCGTAAAACTATCTTAAAACCCAACACTGCTAATAGGAGACTACTAAAGTAGGAAATGTGGAAGAAAAAGAGCAATTACTTGAGTAAACCTTAAAGCTTATAGATGTGCATGAATTTGTAACACTGTTTTGGAAGGGATTTTTAATATTTTCAATCCTATTCATAAAACAGAAAAATTTTAGAATTGCTACTATATGTGAATAAAATATTTTGAACATTGTTTATTATGTTGAGAATATTTTATACTGTATAATGGTTTTAATGCTTTTACTGCCTTTACTATTTTAAATACAACTATCACTGATTTCAAATACTTATAGATTGACTGAAGATATGTTTTGATTGAACATCGTTTAACATGAAGTGTTCTAATTGGTTTATGAAACATATTATCGAAGTTTTGAATTTCTAATAGAAGTGAGTGTTTCGAATGTTCTAGATTGATTGACTCTACTTTATTGAAAGTTTTGATTGTTTGATTGAAGTCAAAGTTTTGATTGTCTTACTGAAGTTAACTTTTTGAGTGTCTGACTAAAGTAAATGATTTTAATATTGTGAACTAACTGAAAGGGTTTTACTGAAAGTTTTCATTTATCTAACCGAAGCTAATGCTTTGAATGTTTTAAATTAATTGACACTATTTTATTGAAAGTGTCTAATTTGTGATTGAAATTAATGATTTGAATGTTTTGGATTTGATGGAACGTATTGAACGAAATACACTGATTTCTAAACAGTATGATTTTAAAATGAAACTTGATTCCCAAAAGTTTATATTTTGACTGGAGTGCTATATTATATTTTGAAAACATAAAGTACTATTTTATTGTTTTCATGGGATTAGGTAAATGTTTTGAGACTATTGGCTCCTCGTAGTTACCTTTGAGTAATCATGCCATACTAAGTGAGTGTACTATTGCTAGTAGGCCTTGAGCAATCTATAGCCACCTCTATATCACCTGTTCTATGGTACTGTGGGGTGTATTGTTTGCTGTTGACCTTAAGCAAGTTTTCAATGGTCCTTAAGATTATCACTGGCTCCATAACATTGGATGGACACTTTTTCTACTGTGGCCACCTATCGTTACTATTTACTCCTTGTTGGGACTACTAAAATAGCATGATTCTATTGGGATGTTTTCATGTCTCCACTGAACTGTTTATTGAACTATTTACTGAACTGATTACTAAACTATTTATTGAATTGTTACAGTACTGTTTACTGAACTGTTTATTAAACTGTTATTGTACTATTTATCAAACTGTTTACTGAATTGTTTACTGAATCGTTTACTGATTGTTTAATGACTGTTTATTAAGCTGTTTACAGAACCATTTACTAACTATCTATAGAACTATTTATTGAAATGTTTACCCAACTGAATACCAAACTGTTTACTGAATCATTTACTGATTATTTACTGAACTGTTTATTAAACCGTTTACTGACTGTCTACAGAACTATTTACCAAATTGAATCGGATTGGTTATTGACTATTTACCACTAAATTGTTTACTAAATCGTTATTGATTGTTTATTGAATCATCTACTTATTGTCTAAACTGCTTACTGAACCATTTATTGATTGTTTACTGAAGTGTTTAACTAAACTACTTACTGAACCGTTTACTGGTAGTCTACTAAACTGTTTTTAAAACTGCTTACTTAAACATTTACTGATTGTCTATTGAACTATTTTATTAAACTGTTTACTGAACATTTATTGATTTACTAAATCCTTTACTGACTGGTTTACTGAATTTACCGTTGAAGTATTTATTGAATTGTTTACTAATCGGTTTATTGAGCGATTTATTGAATGATTTATTGAATGTTTTACTGAGCTATTTACTAAAGTGATATGCTGAACTAGTTACTAAAAGCAGCCTAAGAATTGATTTATCCTCATTTCTTGGTTAAGGTATATTGATTTCTCCTTTGTACTTTACCTTTTCATTTTTTCATTTTTATTTCTTTCTTTGCCTTTTCATGTGAAGTAAGTTTCTTTTGTCTTTTAGTACTTGATCACAAAAGTTCATCACTTTCTACACGTATCTACAGCATAGAAATAAGACTTAATAGCCAAAAAAGCCCTCAACTTTTAAGGTAAAATAGAATTAAGCTCTTAATCTTTCATTGCATTGATATTAGTCCAAATTATTTTATTTTTCCGTAAATTAACCCAAAACATATCAAAATCATGGAATTAAGTATAATTTCGTTAAATACCACTAACAGCCGTTACTTTTATACATGTAGATGCTGATGTGGCATTGACATTTTCGATTAAAGATGATATGGTTGTTGACAAAAATGACGTGGCCATTTATTTTTAGCTTTGAAAAACACCACGTCATTTTTGTCAGCAGCTACGTCATCTTTAATCGAAAAAGTTAGCGCCACGTCAGCATTTACCTGTATAAAAGTAATGGCTGTTAGTGGTATTTAACGAAATTATACTCAATTCCATGATTTTGATATGTTTTGCTTAATTTATAGAAAAATAAAATAATTTGGACTGATATCAATGCAATAAAAGGTTAAGGGCTTAATTTCATTTTACCTTAAAGGTTGAGGGCTTTTTTGGCTATTAAGCCATATGTTTTAGTACCCATATTTGTTGAGGTCCATAGGGGTTAGTGTAGCAAGTTTGGTTCTTTTAGGCTACCATAGAGATAAATAATCATTGGAATTAAGTACATGCCTAGGAATACATATTTTCCTAACAATCTTCTTCCTAAATGTAGTTTTGCTAAACCTACATCTATTTTCACTATCTTATTCTAGAGCAGCCACTACACTTAAGAGAAGTAGCTTGAACTTTTTTCTCTTTAACAAGGAAATTCTTAAATTGAGACTCTTTCTCAAGATGATTATAGCCTAGTCCATCCTTGTCAAAACAAGCTCTTTGAGATTTTAACATTTGATCTAATTTTTGTTGAGCCATATAAAATCTCGAAAAGTATTTGTACAAGTTTATGCTCTTATTCTCAAGCTCTTCCTTTACTAAACTAAGACTTTCTATCCTACCTTCTAGTTCAGCCTTAGTCTTTGAAAAGTTCTTATTCTCACTTGTCAACTTGGTAATTGTCTACTTTTATTTTTCACTAATTTTAATGTACTCATTTGCTAATTCGCCAAATGCATCCTGAAGTTCTTTAAATTAGTAGTCATTAGTCTTACAAAAATTAGAAGAATCAAGTGATTCCTCATCTGTCATAAAACTCACATTTGCAACTTCATCATTGACATCATCAGTATCACTCTCATCTTTTGGTATGTCACTATCACTATATGTTGCAATCATTGCCTTTCTCTTAGGCTTTTTATCCATTCTCTTCCTAAGTATGGGACATATTGCCAAATATGTCTCGACCTATTGCATTCATAACATATGATGGGATTTTCATCCTTTGCACTAGTTTTCCCCTTAGAATCTTTTCTAAAAGATTTCCTTTCTACCTCTTTAGCTCTACTATTCATGAACTTATTGAATTTTCTAGGAAGCATGGTTATATCTAATTCTTCATTCTTGGAATTAGTTTTATCTAACTTATCCTCCTTACTAGTTGAGGACTTAAGAGCTACTCTTCTACTCTTATTAGAAGGCTCCTCACTTTTTTTCAACTTCATTTCATAAAGATCCCATTATTTGATCTATAGAGAGATGTTGGAACCTATAGATTCTTCAATAGCTATTACTTTTGCTTCCCATGACATAAGGTGCAATATAAAATCTTTTTAACTGATTACATGTTGTAATAAGTCTTACCTAGCCCTTTTGAGACCATTGATTATGTAAATGAACCTATTAGCCATATCGGTCATTAATTCATTGAGTTTCATTCTAAACAATTCATAGTTTGTGTCAACATCCCAATTTTGGGATTAAGTTGTGTTTTCCTAGTGTCATTCTCAATCCATTCATCTTCTGTTTTAATCAGTTCTTCATCTGCAATAATTTTCTTAGGGATGTAAGGATCTCTAGTGATGATTCATCAAACTTCATAACCATTTGCTTTAACAAAATGCATTATCCTAGTTTTCCAATATGAGTAATTTTCACAATTAAATAGTAGGGCTCTAATTGTAGAGTGGCCTTCTAAAGTCAAGGGGTTTCTTTCATTATAGTGAGCCATTTCTAAAGGATCTTTTCTAGTCTAGTGTAATTAATCATAATTGTTAAGCCATGCTCTTATACCAATTGTTTGATGTTGATGACTTGATCCTAAACCAAGAAGGGGTGAATAGGTTTCTAATCTTTTTCCTAAGTTAAGGAGTTTTCTGTTTAGAGTGTAACCTACACAACTAAAATAATACATAATGTAATAATAAGTAAAGTAAATGAATAACAAGCAATAAATGAATTAAAGAGTATAGGGAAGAGAAGCTTTATACAACAATTTATAAAGGTTTAGCACCCTTGCCAACGTCCTTTATCTTGAGACTCTCCCAAGGATTTTCCACCAATTTCAATATTTTAAACTTCCCTTTTATAGGCTGATGGAATAACCTTTACACTGCTCTTTTTACAAGTTCAAGAGCAACCTTTACAAAAGCTTTTTTTTTTTGGCTTAAGAGTAAACCTTATCTACCCAACTTCATTTAGAGATATGCACTCGAGGAAACTCTCCTCCTAAAAATTTAGATATAGGTTTACAAGTTAGTACATGATACGCTTCTAGTAGGGTAGAGCGAAAGAGTTTAGCACTTGAAGGAATATTATAGAGATAATGAGTGTGAATAATAGAACTTTTTCTCTTTCCTTTTTTTTTTTGTCTTGAAGCTTTTGGGATATGAGTATAACTTCTGATTTAGAATTTTGGCTCTTGTCCAATTTGCTTTAAGCTTTCAGGTTTTATAGCCTGAATTTAAGGCTTTGGCTATTAGAATGAATCTTCTTATTGGCAGACTCAGAAATATGACTGTTAGAGCTAGCTAGGCTTGAAGTATATTGATACTTCATTTAGTGTATCAATACTCTAGAGTGGAATCTTGCACATACAAAGTAGTATCGATACTTTCTTTAGCTGTATCAGTATATGGAGTAGAGTTTTAGCTTTTATTTCAATATGATAATAATGTATCGATACTATATTAGTTCTACCAGTATTCAAATTCATATCGCATCAATACACATTCAACTGGTATCGATACTTTTACACAAAACACATGCAATTGGCTTAAGGGCGCAGGATAATCTTAAGTCTAAATATGTATATATAATTTTGAGCTCTAAATCCATACATATTTGACTTTCAACATACAACAAGTATGATCATATAATAATTAAACAATTAATGCAATCATGCTTGTAACTAAAATATATTCCATCTAAGTTCTTCAAGATCATATTAAAACCAAAGTGTTTCGAAGTTAACACAAGGAATGACTTCTACTAAGACATCAAATATGCATGAAATAATTCCAATTAATCAAGCAACTATATATTTATGTTTTAAAATCCTTAATAAAATTTAAATTGATTTTAACAATTTAGTTCATATAAAAACTTTAGTAATAATCATACCATTAATTAAAATTATATTCTTCATAAGTTCATGAAAGGTTATATCAAAATCCTTAGTATTTTAAGGCTAATAGTAACAACTTCCTTATCTTTATTTAAAGCCATTAGCCAAAATTTTGACTTGAAACCTTTCTACCTTGCCTTTGAAGTCTATTTTGATTTATAATGAAGTGACAATTCAATTAAATCACACTCAATTTTATACAATGTAGATGCCATCTCATCTTGTGTGGCAAGTATCTAACTTGAAGAGTCAAAATCAGTAAAACCTCTTGACAAGTATAAATAAAAAAAGACACATGAACATCATATTCATGTCATTCTACAAGTTCAAGTGCAGGTTTGAAAATAGGATGTATACTGAGTCAAATATTGGTTCCTTTTCTTGTGGAATTTTCTATAGAAAAGATAACACATATAAGGGACTAGCACTACAATATGTTCTTCCTTGATAACTTTGTAAAGCTTAAAACACCCACGCTTTAAGTCACCTTCTAAATAGATTTCATAGTTAAACTCAATGCTTTTACCATCAAATAATAAACAACTAAAATCTAGAATCTACTAATCGATATTATATCCAAAAGAATAATAGTTTTCTTGTCAAGTTTCCTTGACTATAGGTTGTAAGCCTTTGCTTTTGACTTAAGCCCCAAACACTGAAAATAACACAAACTTGGTTTCTTGTCGAACTACAACTTATAAGAAGTTTGAGAACTGAATTTCGCTTGGATTTTGACTCAAAATGTAAAATTGACTAAGTGCACACAAAGTCATAAACACAATGTTTAATGCAGTAATAAATTGACTTGGACGTGGATGAAAGCTCAATCCCGCTACACCTAACTACTCCAAAGTTGAAGCCCTTTCTAAATGCTTTCTATTGACTGCCCCCAGGCTTATATAGGAAAGAGAAAGAGGGAGAGTGCTATTTTCTTCTCTTCTTTTAAACCGAACATATGAAACTTATTAAACTAGTGTCATATATATATACATATATAGAGAGAGAGAGAGAAAGAGAAAGAGAAAGAGATAGGGTGAGAATAAGGACCTTCTTTAACAAGTATAGACTAACTTGTCCTATAAGGTACATAGAAATGATATTGGGATCACACTTAACCAACATCATACTACTAACTTGAGCATATTATTATAGATATCATGAAAATGTTCGTTAATTCGATATTAATTAAAATTAAGTTTGTATCAAATTGACTTTACTAATCCACTAAACGAGATAAGTCTAAAAAAAATATTATCTTCATGTTTTAACCCTTAACACTCATTCTTCCACATTTTCTTTATCTATTTCCTTTTCATATATATATATATTTAAATTCCTTTTATATTGCTTATTTCTAGACATATAGATATTCTCTTCATGTTTTAACATTTAATATCTTATTTTTTTTATATTCTAAATTATATTTCATATTTACATTTTACTTTGTTGCATTACAAATCTAGATCAATTCATAAATAATTAAAATTTTAACATAAATTGCAACAAAACCAAAACTTTTTTCTTCTAATTATGTGAAGATAAAATATATGGAATCAAGCGAGTAGAGCTTATAATTTCATCTTATGCAGAAGTCATTACTTTTTTAAATCCTCTTATGTCATCAACAAAGGTTAGTTGATTTTAAATCTCATATGATGATAGTTGTCGATGTAGAGGATGGACTTTGAGGACAAAGTAAAGAGTGGGAATAGGAAAAGTCCCCTATCTTAGAGGGATAAAGGGTATTTATAGGCAAGGATTATCTATGCGATTTGGTGGCATGAGGAATAGTGGCCGAATAGTAATCTAAGGAATAGCTGACCTGTATCACAGATTAACACAAGAGTTTTAGGTCATCATCCTGTCAAAATGTTCAAGCGTGCTTGGTTCTAAGGCCAGTTCTTGGTTCTGAAGTAAACAATGACACTAAATATGGGTCAATGCATCAAACGCTGACTTAAGTTGATAGCATCTCTGATGAGTCCATTGCTACCATGGTCACGCATCTTTTGATTCATCGTGTGGGTCCTATTTTACTGGGTAAGAACACGAAGGTGAAAGACAAAATATCCTTAGGCTAAAATATCCCACATCATCTTGTCCCCCCTCAAGCTAGTCTTGAAGCTCGGTCTAAGAGATGAGGTCGTCTCGTTAGATCGGATTGTTGATAAGAGGGGGTCAAGGTATTTTAAATTTCAATTGGTTGGTGAGCATTTAAGTCTGATTTCCTTGATTCGCGGTCCCTGACGTGGTTTCGTCTGGATCGTTGGGAAGGATGGACTCTAGATTTTTCCTACTTTATCCAAGGGTGTATTTTGTATCATAAGCCCTAGGTAGGCATTTGGGATTCCTCATGTGACTTTTGTGCTTCCATGGTTCACTTATAAAAAGGGGTGACACCGTCTTGGTCCTTCGTCTTTTTCAGCTCTCAAAGTTTTTCTTCGATTCCAGCTCCACTCTTTGTTTTCCTGAGTCATCCTTACACACTTGAGCTTTTTAGGTAAGTCCTTTTCCCTATGTCTTCCCCTTCAGTAGAGATAGTTCCTCCCCCTAGTGAGGATAGTTCTTGTAGTCTAAACGAACTCGAGCCTAGGTTAGGTCTGAATAGTGAAGATGAGTTAGCTTAGCTAGTTGGGGAGTCTAAGGATATAGCGTTTATGGCTTCGACTAGTCTAGCCGAGGGCTTAATAAAAAAGGTATCTAAAGCGCCGCAATGGTTCCAGTCGAGGAAAAACAAGCCCTAGATGAAGGCTTTCATGTTGTAGGGGTCCAAATTCATGACCTTGGCCAAGTTCAAGTCAAGATAGCCTCATCTCACAAGTTCAGGTCAAGATAGCCTCGTCTCGCAAGGCTTTTTGGATGTGATGAGGGTATTAAAGGGGGAACCCTTCTGAGGCATTCGTTAACTTGTTCACCAAGAGTGACTTTGCTGAGCTCTACAATGGTAAATATATTTCTCCCGAACTAAAAATAGATCCTCCACATTACACTAATAGACTCACAGAAGATCGAGGTAGGACTAGGTTGTGGGTCTATTGTGATGCTGTTAGTTCAGGCTTGAGATTTCCTCTTCATCCCTTCATTACTGAGCTCATAAATTTCTATGGTTTAGCCATGTCTCAGCTTCTCCCAAATAGCTGGTGTCATATCATTGGTTTGTGGTTCTTTGTGAAGGTTTAGGATTCCCTTTTTCTATTGCATTGTTTAAGTCCTTCTTTTCATTAAAGGTTAGCTTGGTAGATAAGAGCTGGTATTATGTGATAGCTTGGCCTCATAAGAAATTATTCAGCAATATTCCATCTTTGAATAAAACTTGGAAAGTACATTTTTTTAGTTTGATCAATCCTGGAGAGTGAGAGGTCAGTAATAACTGGGGTCGAATAAAGGATTGTGCAGAAGCGGTGAGTGAAATCATTGGTGAGGACCATAAGGCCTACCAAGAAATTAATAAGTTAAGGGATTATGGAAGGATCTTTTTAGATGCTGAGCTTTTGACTTCTCTTGGGGTTTTGAATCAGCTTGGGTCCTGTGGAAGACTTGGTAATTTGCATTGTTTCTTTGTTTGCTTTCTTTTCGACTTGAGTTATTAATTAAATCCTTTGTGTTTTCGTGGTGTAGATATGGCTGGTGGGTTCAACATTTTTTATTATATTCAGCTAGTAGCTCGGTCAGCTACTAGGGTAGGATCTAGTTAGCCCCCTGCACCTCAGCCCTGTCCCACTCGATGTCAATCTAGCAAGTTAAAAAGGAAAGTCATGGTAGTAGAGGTAAGTAAGCCTTCCTCAAAGAGGACTTGATAAGTGGAAGAGGTTCTTAATGTGAAAGTGATAAGGGCTGAGGCCCTTGGGACTGTGCAACTACCGGTGGAGTTGACTTCCACAGATAGTGCTTTTGAGAACTCCTAGGTTGCCCGAAAGATAGCCAACTCTATGATCTCTCCTACAAGTAGTGTGTTTTCTCCCTATTTTGTGACTTGGTTTATATATGTTGTTTTCTCGTGACTTACACAATGTGTGATTATTCTAGATGAGGAGAAATTGAATTCCCTTTGCTTGGTCAATATTAGTGCAAGCTTGCACCATGCTTGGGTTGCTTTAGCTCATGCTGTTAAAGCAGAGGACCAAACTACAAAGCTTCACAAGGAATACAGCTCTTATCGTGAGAAGAGTCACTTACCCAAGAAGAGTTGGAGTAGTTCGAGGCTAAGGGGTGTGAATCCGACCTCCTCGTAACCGAACTTAAATCCAAGGTGGAGAGGGTTAAGGAGGAGCTAGCCCATGCTGAGGAGAAAAAAGAGGAGGTTTGTCATGCTACAGTGCATGAGGCACTTGCCAAATTTCAGGATACTTCAAAATTTGCAGCTATGGCTAAGCGTGCTAATACCGAGGGAGTGAGGGGTGCTTTCGACCTTGCCCTTCAAGAGGTTGGACATCTATATCCTGTTGGATTATGCCCTTAGAACCATTCATTAGATGATTGACTTTGGCATTTTTATGTATCATGACATTCTATTTATAGTTCATTATTATATTTGTCATATAACTGTGTAATATAATCTTATATGATAATGTTTTTAGAATAGTAATAACACACTATTCTTAAAATATCCCTAGTCAAGTATTATTGTGAACAAGGATAACAATGATACGATAAGACTAGTATGTGGTTGACTGATGACCATTGTCATGGATATAGGATATCAAGTCATCACATAGGTACATGTTAGAGAACTATGTACTGGATCGACCCTCCATGAGAACGCTACATGTATTGTTATATGAGTGTCATAAGCGATTCTCATAGTGATGATGGTGTATGTGATCCTTTGACTTGAGATCATCAGAGATCCCAACATAGAGAATTGCATACTTTAATGCTGCTAGATGTCATTCGTAACAGGATGGACTATAAAGGTAGTAATTGGGTATGCCTTGATCTATGTAGAGGGATGTTGAGTGATCAAGATAGGATTTATCCCTCTTATATAACAAGAGTGATGTCTTGGGCCCTTTGACAGAATGAGACTAAAAATGCATGGCCGTGCTCGAATAAGTCAATATGAGATATTGATTTTATTTGTTTAATTAGTTTACTCAGGAATCAAGAAACGCTGATTAGACTATACAAGTGTGACACATTCCATGACTTGTGTCTAATCAAGACATCAAAGGATAAAGGGATTAGACTACACGGTAACATCTATCACGAGTAAGGTTATGTCGAGTCATTGACATTCTCGTTACATGGGTAGCAATGATGTGTTGCTAGATACCGCTCATTGCCTGTGACAATTTTGTCATTGCCATTGTTTTGAGAACTTATTGGGTCGCACACTTAGAACAGATCAATGAGGAGCTTAATTAATCTTATTCTGAATTGGATTAAGGATATATCTAATCCTATTCTGAATTGGATTAAGGATATAGTTAATCCTATTCTAAGTAAGATTAGAGTTCTGTTTGGCAGTAAATTTTAGGGTAAAATTTACTGCTTATAAAAGGATGTTTTTCTAAAACAGAGCCGCACAATTAAAAACAGAAACGGTATTGTTTTAATCAAAGCTAGCAAATCGATTATAAGAATCAAAA
This sequence comes from Heritiera fomes, assembly GCA_032173925.1. Lineage (NCBI taxonomy): Eukaryota > Viridiplantae > Streptophyta > Magnoliopsida > Malvales > Malvaceae > Heritiera > Heritiera fomes. Next base: position 15,235,780 of record JAPDPM010000015.1, read on the forward strand.
ATGCTCTTTAAGGCTTCTGATCGTGAGACGTTCAAGAGTCGTGAGATCCGTTCGTGTGGATGCCATAGAGGCAAGAACGAAAAGTTGTTGCTTGTGACTCGACCAACGACGGAAATCAGAGAAAATGTTAGGTAAAATCTCGAAACCCTAATCAGGCAACTCTCCGAATCGATCCTGGTGGAGACCGAATAATTTAAATTCTGCTGCCTGCTTGTTTTGGTTTCCTTTACTGGTATCAGAGCCAGATTTGGAGTCCCTGATTTGTTTTGATAAAAGCATGATCTCTGGTTACTTTCTGTTTATGATTGCATGCAATCGTTTTAATGAGATTAATACGGATTAGAATGTATATGATATATTCAGAGGCTAGAAATCGAATTGTTGAAATTATATATATGATATATATCAATTTCGATTCAACTTATATGTGAGATATAATCTGTGATGCGAATTATTAATGGCGGTTTCTGTTCTGCATAAACGTTATGGAAGAAATAGAACAATGTCGAAAGTGTTCTAATGCGACTAAAATTATAGTCAGTATGAGATACTGGCTGGAACATCCTGATAAGATTAGGACACTTCCGGATAAGGGGCGTTGGCAATGTCAATTCTGTTGACCTTTTTTTTTCGGGGGCTCCGCCCCCAAACCCCGGCAAGGGGCGCTGCCCTTTGACCCCGCCCGCTGACCGGCCAGTGGGACCGCCGCCTCTGGGAACCCCACAGTCAGGGTCGTAATTCTTTTCAAATATGCCTCATTAATAAAACTAAAAGTTGAAATTGCATTACACTTGTTTGTATAACACGGTGGTTGTTGTTTAAGCATGATGCATAGTTATAGCCCTAGCCCAATATGATTTTTTTTGGTGGTTGTAAATTTTAATAAATACGACCTGCGTGTCGTGCCTTGTTCTTGAAATTCTAGTTGTACATTCTTTTCTCATCTTACTCCCCTCGAATGTAACTCGAGGTTTCTCTTAAACTATGTAATTGTAACGTAGTATAGGGTTAGAATTTAGCTAAGTATGAATTGATGGTGATCAACACTAATGGAGCTGACAACCATGCAAAGGAAGACCAAAGAGGCACTTGGAGAAGATGCTATTACCCTTAGGTTAACCCTTAGGGTTTCTCATTGGCTTGGGAAATCCATTTAGTTTGGGCTATAACTATGTCACGTTTATTTTATTGCTTAATTGCATGAGATGCATGGTTTATTTTGTACGTTTATGATATGAAAATCATATGATAATTTAAAAAAAAAATAAAATTGGTGAGATCTTTTTCAATAAACTAAGAAAATCCCTCAAATTAAATTAAGTCAATAATAGATGCCTACCAATGAATAGCACTCGTCAAGGCTAGAATCGATTTTGTTATGTTTGCCAAAGCAAAATATCATATCTATCTTAGTAAGACGCGATGGGATAATAGTGATATCCAAAGGCTATAAATTGGGTTGACTTAACTAGATTTCCTCAATAGGATTGGGAATTTAGAGGCATAAAGTTGGGCTTCCATTCATGAGATGAATTAGAGCAAGTGTTGTTCACCTAACTATCCAAGAGTTACATGAGATGTAATTGGTAAGTGTTGCCTATCTAAATAGCCAAATCTTGGGCGATTAGCCAAAGCTAACTCTAGATAAGGTGAAATATGGATCTTGGCCCACTAGAGAAATTATGTGATAATTTTTTCGAATTAATAGTGAGGGTTGTTGATTCGATAAAAAATAGTGGGAGCATCATTTAATAAATAAATATTTAATTAAATGAATGCATTCATGATACTTATATTTTGCATATTTCTATTGTAGATTATCATGGCATCAAACACAAATAACACACTTTCACTGCGATCTGTCCTTGAGAAGGACAAGTTGAATGGGACAAACTTCCTGGATTGGTACAGGAACCTGAGGATAGTCCTCAAGCAAGAAAAGAAGTTGTATGTCCTTGAGATTCCCTTACCTGAGGAACCACCCTCTAATGCTCCAAGGGCAGAAAGAGATGCTTATAAGAAGCATCAAGATGATGCATTGGATGTTAGTTGCCTTATGCTTGCTCCATGAATCCTGAGCTTCAAAAGCAACATGAGGAAATGGATGTGTTCGATATGATCGAGCATCTCAAGCAACTCTATCAAGAGGAAGCTAGGCAAGAAAGGTACAATGTCTCTAAGGCATTGTTTCAGTGTAGGATGGCAGAGGGGACTCCCGTTGGTACTCATGTGCTCAAGATGATTGGGTACATTGAAAACCTTGAAAGATTGGGATTTCCTTTGGGCCAAGAGTTGGCCACTGATGTGATTATGCAATCGTTGCCAGACAGCTACAGTCAGTTTGTTGTTAATTACAACATGAATGAAATTGACAAGACTCTGCCACAGTTACTTAGCATGTTGAAAACAGCTGAATCCAACATGAAAAAGGCCAAGCCCAAAGATGTCTTAATAGTTAAGAAAGCTAAGGGCAGGGCTAATGCAAAGGGCAAGAAAAAGGGTAATAAAGCCAACGGCAAGTTCAAGCCCAATGATGCTGCACTGAAGCCTAAAGGTGGGGTTGCCAAAGAAGGGAAATGCTTCCATTGCGGTGAGACCGGACATTGGAAGAGGAACTGCAACAAATACCTGGAAGAGCTAAAGAATAAGAGAGGAAGTGAGACTACCACTTCAGGTATTTATGTTATAGAAATTAATCTATCTACTTCTTCATCATGGGTATTAGATACTGGATGTGGTTCTCACATTTGTGTAAATGTGCAGGAACTCAAAAGGAGTAGATCGTTGACTAAGGGCGAGGTCGACCTACGAGTGGGAAATGGAGCAAGGGTTGCTGCATTAGCTGTAGGAACTTATATTTTGACATTGCCCACAGGGCTTGTTTTAGAATTAGATGATTATTATTATGTGCCTTGCATCACTAAAAACATTATTTCTGTTTCCTGTTTGGACAAGAAGGGTTTTTCATTTATAATAAAGGACAACTGTTGCTCCATTTATTTAAATGATATCTTTTATGGTAATGCACAACTAATTAATGGTCTTTACATTCTAAATCTTGATATGCCTATTTATAACATAAATGCTAAAAGGATTAAATCTAATGATCAAAATCCAACATATCTCTGGCATTGTCGCTTGGGACACATAAATGAGAATCGCATTTCCAAACTCCATAAAGATGGAATTTTGGACTCATTTGATTTTGAATCGTATGAGACATGTGAATCTTGTTTGATGGGTAAGATGACTAAAGCCCCTTTCAAAGGACATAGTGAAAGGGCAAGTGATTTATTGGGCTTAGTACATACAGATGTATGTGGACCTTTAAACACACAGGCCAGAGGTGGGTTTATGTACTTTATTACATTTACTGATGATTTCAGTAGATATGGCTATGTGTATCTTATGAGACACAAGTCAGAATCTTTTGAAAAGTTCAAAGAATTCAAGAATGAAGTACAAAACCAACTTGGCAAGAGCATTAAGGCACTTCGATCAGATCGAGGTGGTGAATACTTAAGCCAAGAATTTTATGACTATCTTAAAGAGTGTGGGATTGTCTCACAACTCACTCCTCCAGGTACACCACAATGGAATGGTGTATCTGAAAGGAGAAACCGAACTTTATTAGATATGGTTCGATTAATGATGAGTCATACAGATCTTCCAAAATCCTTTTGGGGACATGCATTAGAAACAACTGCTTTTACACTGAACCGTGTTCCATCTAAATCGGTTCCAAAGACACCATATGAGATATGGACTGGTAAACGTCCCAGTATGTCTTTTATGAAGATTTGGGGTTGTGAGGCTTATGTAAGACGTCAAGTCTCTAACAAATGTGCACCTAAATCTGATAAGTGCTATTTTGTGGGATATCCTAAACTAACTAAAGGATATTATTTTTACAATCCCACTGAGCGCAAAGTGTTTGTAGCTCGAACAGGTGTCTTTCTAGAAAGAGAATTCATTTCTAGAAGAACTAGTGGGAGAAAAGTACAACTTGAAGAAATTCAAGAGCTCCAAGATAGCGCACCAGATGTTGAGATAGAGCCTGAGCAAGCACCACAAGTTGTTGTGGAACCAGAACCACAAGCTGTTGTGGAGCAACTGCCTGCTCAAGAGACACAAGCCTTGCGTAGATCAGTTAGAACACATCGTGAGCCACAGAGATATGGATTTCTAATGACTCAAAACGGTGATGTATTGCTCATGGACCAAGATGAGCCTACTACCTATCAAGAGGCTATTACAGGGCCAGACTCTGAGAAATGGCTTGAAGCCATGAGATCTGAGATGGAATCCATGTATGCCAACCAAGTTTGGACCTTGGTTGACTTACCCGAAAGGGTAAAACCTATAGGGTGTAAATGGGTTTTTAAGAAGAAAACCGACATGGAAGGAAATGTTCATACCTATAAAGGGCGATTGGTTGCAAAAGGTTTTAAACAAATTCATGGTATTGACTATGATGAAACTTTTTCACTAGTCGCGATGATCAAATCCATTAGGATCTTGCTTGCGATAGCTGCATACTATGATTATGGAATCTGGCAAATAGACGTCAAGACCGCTTTTCTTAATGGAAAGCTACTCGAGGATGTGTACATGACACAACCTGAGGGTTTTGTTGATCCAAAAAATGCTGGAAAGGTTTGTAAGCTGCAACGTTCTATTTATGGACTAAAGCAAGCTTCTCGAAGTTGGAATCTTCGTTTTGATGATGCAATCAAAGAGTTTGGTTTCATCAAGAACGAAGATGAACCTTGTGTCTACAAGAAGGTCAGAGGGAGCACTATTGTCTTCCTGGTGTTGTATGTAGATTACATACTACTCATTGGGAATGACATCCCTACCCTTCAGTCTGTAAAGACTTGGTTAGGGAATTGCTTTTCAATGAAGGACTTGGGCGAAGCTACCTATGTACTGGGTATAAGGATCTATAGAGATAGATCAAGGAAATTAATTGGCCTAAGTTAAAGTGCATACATAGATAAAGTGCTAAAGAGGTTTAGCATGCAGGATTCCAAGAAAGGATTCTTGCATATGACACATGGCATTACTCTCTCAAAAGAACAGTGTCCTACGACACAATAAGAGAGAGAACGTATGAGTAAAGTTCCATATGCATCTGCTGTTGGATCCATTATGTATGCCATGTTATGCACACGTCCCGATGTTTCGTATGCCTTGAGCATGACGAGTAGATATCAAGTTGATCCTGGTGAACGTCATTGGATCACTGTCAAGAATATTCATAAGTACTTGAGAAAGACTAAGGATACATTCTTGATATATGGAGGTGAGGAAGAGCTCATTGTAACAGGTTACACTGATGCTAGCTTCCAAACTAATAAAGATGACTATAGATCGCAGTCTGGTTATGTGTTTTGCCTTAATGGTGGTGCTGTGAGCTGGAAGAGTTCAAAGCAGGCGACAGTGGCCGATTCTACAACAAAGGCTGAGTATATAGCTGCCTCTGAAGCTGCTAAGGAGGCTGTTTGGATCAGGAAGTTCATTACTGAGCTTGAAGTTGTTCCTAGCATTATAGATCCGTTTGAGCTCTATTGTGACAACAATGGAGCCATCGCACAAGCTAAGGAACCTAGATCTCACCAACGACCCAAACATATACTACGGCGCTTCCATCTCATTCGAGATATCATCGAGAGAGGAGATATGAGGATATGCAAAGTACCAACTGACGATAACATCGTCGACCCACTGACGAAGCCTTTGACGCAGCAGAGACATGATCGTCACACTAGGTCACTAGGTATTAGATACATGAGTGAATGGTCTTACTGCAAGTGGGAGATTGTTGGATTATGCCCTTAGAACCATTCATTAGATGATTGACTTTGGCATTTTTATGTATCATGACATTTTTATTTATAGTTCATTATTATATTTGTCTTATAACTGCGTAATATAATCTTATATGATAATGTCCTTAGAATAGTAATAACACACTATTCTTAAAATATCCCTAGTCAAGTATTATTGTGAACAAGGATAACAATGATATGATAAGACTAGTATATGGTTGACTGATGACCATTGTCATGGATATAGGATATCAAGTCATCACATAGGTACATGTTAGAGAACTATGTACTGGATCGACCCTCCATGAGAACACTACATGGATTGTTATATGAGTGTCATAAGCAATTCTCATAGTGATGATGGTGTATGTGATCCTTTGACTTGAGATCATCAGAGATCCCAACATAGAGAATTGCATACTTTAATGCTGCTAGATGTCATTCGTAACAGGATGGACTATAAAGGCAGTAATTAGGTATGCCTTGATCTATGTAGAGGGATGTTGAGTGATCAAGATAGGATTTATCCCTCTTATATAACAAGAGTGATGTCTTGGGCCCTTTGATAGAGTGAGACTAAAAATGCATGGCCGTGCTCAAATAAGTCAATATGAGATATTGATTTTATTTGTTTAATTAGTCTACTCAGGAATCAAGAAACGCTGATTAGACTATACAAGTGTGACACATTCCATGACTTGTGTCTAATCAAGACATCAAAGGATAAAGGGATTAGACTACACGGTAACATCTATCACGAGTAAGGTTATGTCGAGTCATTGACATTCTCGTTACATGGGTAGCAATGATGTGTTGCTAGATACCGCTCATTGCCTGTGACAATTTTGTCATTGCCATTGTTTTGAGAACCTATTGGGTCGCACACTTAGAACGGATCAATGATGAGCTTAATTAATCCTATTCTGAATTGGATTAAGGATATATCTAATCCTATTCTGAATTGGATTAAGGATATAGTTAATCCTATTCTAAGTAGGATTAGAGTTCTGTTTGGCAGTAAATTTTAGGGTAAAATTTACTGCTTATAAAAGGATGTTTTTCTAAAACAGAGCCGCACAATTAAAAACAGAAATGGTATTCTTTTAATCGAAGCTAGCAAATCGATTATAAGAATCAAAAACGCTATTTAAGGCTTCTGATCGTGAGACGTTCAAGAGTCGTGAGATCCGTTCGTGTGGATACCATAGAGGCAGGAACGAAAAGTTGTTACTTGTGACTCGACCAACGACAGAAATCAGAGAAAACGTTAGGTAAAATCTCGAAACCCTAATCAGGCAACTCTCTGAATCGATCCTGGTGGAGGCCGAATGATTTAAATTCCGTTGCATGCTGAGGAGAAAAAAGAGGAGGTTTGTCATGCTACAGTGCATGAGGCACTTGCCAAATTTCAGGATTCTTTAAAATTTGCAGCTGTGGCTAAGCGTGCTAATGCCGAGGGACTGAAGGGTGCTTTCGACCTTGCCCTTCAAGAGGTTGGACATGTATATCCTGACCTGGACTTGCCTATGGTATCATTAGAGAATCTTAAGACGATCCATTAATAGCCTGAGGTGGGGGATGCCATTGGTGCCAAGGTCAATGTTGATGCTACTGTTGCTACTCAGGACGAGGGTGATAAGGGTAGTCCCAAGGTTATAAATGATGCTGCCATTTAATTTACTGCTTTATGTTTTTATTAATTTTTGCAAGTTTTTGTACTAGGACCTTTCGATTTTTTCAATGAACATTTATGTTCGTTTATTGAGCTATAATGGTACGTTTTGGGTTGTTGGGTTGAGTTTTTCTGGATCATGAATGAGCTGAACTGAATTTGGAAATAGTTCTATAAGAAAAGTTTACATGTGAACAAAAGTTGATCTTTAGCTTGCACATTCGAACAAAAGTGGCTACAAATGATCTTATAGCTGTCAGCTCGGATTCTGCTAAGCTAAAAACTTCTTTGTTTCCTTCCAAACAAAAGTTGACCTCAGTTTAATCATTTATCAACAAGCAAAAGTAACTATAGATTCTACCAAGCTAAAAAACTTCCTTGCTTCTTTCTCATAGGTAGTATTTCTTTAAGTTGTCAGTATTTCAAGTTCTAGGGATCTTTTTCCCATTCAAACCTTGCAGTCTGCATATTCCTGTTTCTTCGGCCTTTGTACGGTCCTTCCCAATTTGGTGCAAGTTTTCCTCTTGCTACGTCCTTGCCTAATGCTTCGACCTTCCTTAAGACCAAATCTCCTTTCTTGATTGTTTTCTTTTGACTTTTTTATTAAAGTATCCAGAGATCCTACGTTGGTATGCTGCCATTGTGATTAAAGCCTGATCTCTTTTCTCCTCCCTTAAGTCTAGGTTATTTCTTAGTGCTTCATCATTTCCTACCTCAGTGCTGAGTTCCACCCTTAGGCTCGGTATACCTATCTCAACAGGAACCACGGCTTTGGTTCCAAAGGCGAGGTTAAAGGGGGTTTCACCTGTTGGGACCTTTATGGTTGTTCTTAATCCCCATAGGACTTCAAGTAATTCTTTTGCCCACGCTCCTTTTGCCTCATCCTGTCTTTTCTTTAATGCCTCCAAAATTACCTGGTTGGTTACTTCAGCTTGGCCATTTGCCTAGGGATGAGCAATCGAGGTGAATCGTAAGTTTATGCCTAGACTTTCACACCATCTTCTAAATCTGGGGTTATCGAATTGCTTTCTATTGTTGGTTATGATCACCTTTAGTAGTCTATACCTGCATATCACATTTTTCCAATAAAAGCTTTTGACTTGTTTTCAGTGGTGGTCACTAAGGCTTTAGCTTCTATCCACTTGGTAAAATAGTCGATGGTGACAAGGACGAACATTTTTTGTCTAGAAGCAATAAGGAATGGTCGCAACACGTCTATTCCCTACAGCATGAAAGGCCAAGGGCTAATGATCGAGGTTAGGTCAATGGATGGGATGTGTTGGATGGGCATGAACCTTTGGCATTTGTCACATTTTTTTACTAGCTCGATTGCATCTGCAAGGATCATAGGCTAGTAAAATCCTTGTCTAAGGACCTTGTTTGTAAGAGCTCTAGGGCTAAGGTGATTTCCACAAATCCCTTCATAGACTCTCTTAGTGCATACTCGGCCTCCAATAGGTTCAAACACTTTAGATATGGCAGACTAAACGATCTTCTGTATAACACATTGTTAATGATAGTGTACCTCGGTGCTTTTCTCCTTAGGGCCTTGGCTACATTTTTATCTTTTGGTAGCTCTTTGGTGGTCAAGTACTCAATGAAAGAACTCATCCATGATTTAACCTCTTCCTCAATCTAGTCAATCACCTTCGCCTTTTCTATACTCTTTTGTTCCACCCCTTCCACAAGAGCCCCGGATGTTACGTCTGAGCTGGACCCTGTTTCCAATTTTGATAGCGAGTTAGCTATGATGTTTTCTGTTCTTAGAATACTTCTGATGTTGTACTCCTTAAAGTTCTGTAAGAGTAGCTTCACCTTCTGCAGGTACTTCGCATCGTGTGGCTTTTAGCTTCAAATTTTCCCCTAATCCGGTTTACTAACAACTAGGAATTGATGAACACCAATAGCTTTTCCACTTTCAGCTTTCTTGCTAAATTTAGCTCTGTGATGAGGGCTTCATACTCAACTTCGTTATTGGTGGCTTTGAATTTGAATCTCAAGGCATAACTGAATTTTGTATTTTTAGCGCTGATGAGAATGAGTCCTGCACCACTTCTTTTGCTATTTGTTGAGCTATCGACATAGAGCTTCCACACTTCTTTTTACACCAGCATTTTTTTTAGCTCTTCCTCGATATCTTTGCATGGGGTTAAACATTCAACCAGAAAATCAGCTATCATTTGTGATTTGAGAGCTACCCTTGGCTTGATATGAAAATTAAATTTGCTGAGCTCCACAGCCCATTTGATCAATCTTCCAGACAATTCGAATTTCTGAAGGACTTGCCTAAGGGGTTGGTTGGTCAGAACAATAATGGAATGCGATTGGAAATAGGGCCTCAGCTTTCTTGGTGACGTAACCAAAGCATAGGCCAGTTTCTTGATTCTTTATCTCGACTCCCTGTAATGCTTTGCTGGTGAAGTATACTAGCGTTTAACCCCGTCCTCTTCTCTTATCAAAACTGAGCTAATTGCATGGTTTGTCACTGCTAAGTATAGATACAAGGGTTCTCTATCTCAAGGCATCGATAAGATTGGGGGGAAGAGAGGAAAATCTTGAGTTCCTCAAAAGCTTTCTGACATTGCTCGGTCCACTTAAAGTCGTGGACATTTTTCAAGATTTTGAGAAAAGGGAGACACTTGTCGGTTGACCTAGACATAAATCTACTAATGGTTGCTATTCTTCCTGTGAGTCTTTGCACTTCCTTAATTGAGGTCGACACTTTCAATTCTATGATGGCATGAATTTTTCGGGATTAGCTTTGATCCCTCTCTAACTAACCACAAACCCTAGAAATTTTCCCGAGGTGACTCCAAAGGCACATTTCGTTGGGTTAGGTCTCATTGTGTCTCCTAAAGACCTCAAATGCTACTTTCAGGTCTTTCAAGTGTGATTACAATGTCAGACTCCTGACTATCATGTTGTCGACAAATAATTCCATACTTTTTCTTATTTGAGCTTTGAAGATCTTGTTCAGTAGCCTCTGGTACGTGGCTCCAGCATTCTTAAGGCCGAATGCATAACTTTGTAACAATACATACCCTTTTCGATCACAAATATGTCTTCTCCTCATCTTCTTCTAGCATCCTATTCTGATTATAGCCAGAGTAAGCGCCCATAAAGCTAAGCAATCCATGTTCTGCACTGCTATCAACCAACCTGTCAGTGCTCGATAGAGTAAAACTATCTTTTGGACAAGCTTTGTTGAGATCGATAAAGTCTACGCACATTCTCCATTTTGCATCTTCACCATTAGTACGTTGGCCAACCATTCGGGATAGTAACATTCCTTGATAAAACATGCGTCCAAGAGCTTGGATATTTCCTCATCATTGCTTCTTGCCTCTCTGGCACGAAACACCTTTTCTTTTAGCATACTAGCTTAGCTTCTGGGTCCACATTCAATTGGTGGACCATATCCTTGGGGTCCACCTCGAGGATATCCTCTGGCTTCCATGCGAATAAGTCGGCATTCTTTCTCATCAGTTGTATGAGCTCATCCTTTTTTTCTAACTTGGAGCCAATCCACATAAACTTATAAGGATCTATCGTATCAAAAGGGATGTTGACAAGCTCATCTGCTGTCTCAAGTCAGCTTACATCGAGCTCCAGTCTTTAATCAGGAACTTTAATAGTGAGCGTTTCATGGCCTTTTCCCTTTATCTTTAACGCTGTCATATAACACCTTCGAGCTATGGATTGATCTCCCCGAACTTCTCCTATCCCTTGGGGAGTAGGGAACTTTATCTTTACGTATGGGGCGGACCCAACCACTCTCATTGTCATGTGGCTAGGTCTTTCAAGTATTGTATTGTAGGTTGAAGGGATTTTGACCACCATGAAATCCACCATGGCTGTGATGGTCCTTGGTTCAGTGCCTAAAGTCAATGCAAGGGTGATAGTCCTCAACACTAGAACCTGTTCATTTCTAAACCCTACCAAAGGTGCCATGTACGGTTTAAGCCTTTCTTCCACGATCCTCATGCTTCTCATTGCCTCGTAGTATAACACATCACTAGCACTTCCGTTATCAAAGTAGATCCTCCCGACCAAATGATTGTAAATAACGGTGCTGACCACTATAGCATCATCGTGGGGGAATTCAATGTCCTTTAGATCTTTTGTTGAGAAGGACACAAGCTCATCCTTCTAAGACTTCGATTTCTTGGCCAAAACTCCCACAGTCATTATGGCTACTCGGTCTACCTTCTTTCTGGTCGAGCTCGAAGCACCAGCTATGATGACATTAATTACCTCGTCGTGGGTTAGTTGTTCACCTCTTCATTCCTTTTTTCTATAGGTCGGTAGGCTCTAGTATTTTTGTTGTTGATGGATCAAGGAATTGTGCAGATGTCTCTAGGTTGGCCATGGTACACATTTGGATTTCTTGGTGGATAACCCCTTCTCTCCAGTTCCTTTGTTGGGCTATGTTGTATAAATCTATGTAGCTGACTTTTTCTCACAAGGTCTTCTATTTCATTCATCAAGTCGATGAAGGAAACCGAAACAAACACACAGCGGAATTTAAATCATTCGACCTCCACCAGGATCGATTAGAAGAGTTACCTGATTAGGGTTTCGAGATTTTACCTAACGTTTTCTCTGATTTCTGTCGTTGGTCGAGTCACAAGCAACAACTTTTCGTTCCTGCCTCTATGGTATCCACACGAACGGATCTCACGACTCTTGAACGTCTCACGATCAGAAGCCTTAAAGAGCGTTTTTTATTCTTATAATCGATTTGCTAGCTTCGATTAAAAGAATACCGTTTCTGTTTTTAATTGTACGGCTCTGTTTTAGAAAAACATCCTTTTATAAGCAGTAAATTTTACCCTAAAATTTACTGCCAAACAGAACTCTAATCCTACTTAGAATAGGATTAACTATATCTTTAATCCAATTCAGAATAGGATTAGATATATCCTTAATCCAATTCAGAATAGGATTAATTAAGCTCCTCATTGATCCGTTCTAAGTGTGCGACCAATAGGTTATCAAAACAATGGCAATGACAAAATTGTCACAGGCAATGAGCGGTATCTAGCAACACATCATTGCTACCCATGTAACGAGAATGTCAATGACTCGACATAACCTTACTCGTGATAGATGTTACCGTGTAGTCTAATCCCTTTATCCTTTGATGTCTTGATTAGACACAAGTCATGGAATGTGTCACACTTGTATAGTCTAATCAGCGTTTCTTGATTCCTGAGTAGACTAATTAAACAAATAAAATCAATATCTCATATTGACTTATTCGAGCACGGCCATGCATTTTTAGTCTCACTCTATCAAAGGGCCCAAGACATCACTCTTGTTATATAAGAGGGATAAATCCTATCTTGATCACTCAACATCCTTCCACATAGATCAAGGCATACCTAATTACTACCTTTATAGTCCATCTTGTTACGAATGACATCTAGCAGCATTAAAGTATGCAATTCTCTATGTTGGGATCTCTGATGATCTCAAGTCAAAGGATCACATACACCATCATCACTATGAGAATCGCTTATGACACTCATATAACAATCCATGTAGCGTTCTCATGGAGGGTCGATCCAGTACATAGTTCTCTAACATGTACCTATGTGATGACTTGATATCCTATATCCATGACAATGGTCATCAGTCAACCACATACTAGTCTTATCGTATCATTGTTATCCTTGTTCACAATAATACTCGACTAGGGATATTTTAAGAATAGTGTGTTATTACTATTCTAAGGACATTATCATATAAGATTATATTACGCAGTTATAAGATAAATATAATAATGAACTATAAATAAAATGTCATGATACATAAAAATGCCAAAGTCAATCATCTAATGAATGGTTCTAAGGGCAAAATCCAACAGTTGATGCACTCTTCTATCGAGTGACTAGGTCACAATGAAATGTGCATCTTTTATGTCTAGGCCTTTGGGGTTTGGCCTCATTGGCTTTGGCCATTTTAATTGTAGGTTTCTCTCGATTTGTATTAGGATTGTTTCCCTTAGTGTTTAAGGGAGTATAGTGGTCATATCTTTTTCTGGGTTTTTTCTTGCCGAGTGATCACTTATTTTGTTGAATCTCTTCCCCTTTTGGTCTCTCTCAATCTCTCTTCCCCTTTCTTATAGCTTCTGTGCTCATCTTTGTCTTCTTCCTTTTCCAGTCTGGTGGCCATAGTTTCTTTGGCATTAATATACTTCTTTGTTCCATGCAAGAGCGCTGGCAAAGTTTTCGGGGGTTTTAATGAGAAAGGGTTTGAAATAGAACTCATCGTCTGTGAGGCCATTCATTAATCCAGCTACTACCACAAACTACTCTAGGTCTTTGACTTACAGAGCTTAGACATTAAATCTCATGACATATTCTCTTAATGACTCCTTGGGTCTCTACTTTACGACCATCAAGCTAAGAGTGGTCTCTTAATGAAGTGAGTGAGGAATGAGTGTCCGATCTTTTTAAATGAGCTTATTGACTGAGGTGTGAGACTAGAGTACCAAGCCCGAGCTACCCCTCTTAAGAGTAGCTAAGAATGTTTTGCACAACAAGGGGTCGTCGGCTTCCTATATAGACATGTTAGCTTGGAAAAGTTCTATGGTTAAAAGGATCAGTGGTACCATAATATGGTTCAATGGTGGGCATCTTGAAGCCTGACAGTGGTTGAGCTTGGTGAATGGTGAGGTTTCTAGCAGCTTCAGCTCGTTCATTGGGATTTGTACCTTATCTTGTATTTGTTTCTCCATCGCCTTCACCTTGGCTTCCAACCGATTATGGTTTGATCTTCTATCGAATGGGTGAAAGAAAAGGCATTCCTTGGTTCTTTCGATGGGTAGGGGTTTGTTCCTGGTGAGTTTTGGATTTAGATCTTCCCAATGCCTCTGGTATCGAAGAGAACCTGCATTCCTTTCTTCCGGTGGAGGAGAAGGAGGAGGTTGGTCGGTGTCATTTCTGGAGGGTGGTCTTTGTGCAAGAGAAGGGGTGAGGGCATGCTAGACTAACTCAGTTAGGCTTCTCAATTACTAAGAGAGTTACTCAAATTGTTCCATGGTGGGCGGTGGGTGTCTGTCTATGTCATTGTCTGGTGTGGTGTTTGGGTTTATAGGTGCAATGAGTTCCTCCTCTTCTGTTACTCTCTTACTAGGTGCCATCCTTAATAGTGACTGAGGGAAACATTGAAAACCCCTTACTTGGTGCGCCAAAAATGTCGATGTAGAGGATAGGCCTTGAGGACAAAGTAAAGAGAGGGAATAGGAAAAGTCCCCTATCTCAGAGGGATAAAGGGTATTTATAGGTGAGGATTATTTGTGCGGTTTGGTCGCATGAGGAATACATGACTGAATAGTAATTTAAGGAAGAGTTGACCTATATCATAGATCAGCACAAGAGTTTTAGGCCATCCTCCCACCAAAATCTTCACGCATGCTTGGTCCCAAGGCTAGTCCTTGGTTCCGAGGTAGACGATGACACTAAACGTGGGTCAGTGCATTAGGTGCTAACCTGAGTTGATGAGCATCTCTGATGAGTCCATTGCTGCCATGGTCACACATCTTTTGATTCATCGCGTGGGTCCTATTGACTGGGTAAGAATACTAAGATGAAAGACTAAAATATCCCTAAGCCAAAATATCCCACATCAATAGTGAATACATACTCTAACAGGTGAGTTTGGAAAAGGGAATAGCCCATCACTGCATCCGCATGGGTATCTAACGAGGATGCAAAATCCAAGTAGCCCGTCACTCTTTTTAAAACGAAAAAAAAATGTTTCATTTATTTAACTTATCAAATAAAAACTGAAATAGTAAAATTTTAAATAACTAAGAAATACAGAGAATATAGAAATTTAGCAAAACAAATACAATCCAAAATTAACAAAATTTCACCAAATAAATTGTTTTACTCTAACTCTGATATTTACTCTTTTAAGTTTTTAAGATAGCTTTATTGTATAAATTTATGAAATTATATTTATTTTATTTTTTTAAAAAAATTTTAAAGTGATATTTTTCTTATCTCCTAATTATATACATTTTAATAATTTATAAAACTATACCATTAAATATATTTGTTAGTTATATACATATATATTTTATATATATAAGAGGGGCCAAGTCGAAACTATATATGTTCCTCAACTCATCCTTATCCCAGACAAAGAATCAAATTTCCATTTATCCTCCTTACCCAATATTTGGGTTTTAATTTTTCATTCCTATTATGCATTGGTCGGGGTCAAGAATCGGATATATTTCTCATTGCATTCAAAAAAATATAATATATATTGCTTATATAAAGATATATATATAGTAAAATAAAGACCTAAATAATGAAGAATAAAAAAAGATATAATATATATATATATATATATATAAATATATATATAATTTGTAGCACAGGACCATTTCCACTAGAGGACCACTTATATTTCAATGACCGTTGATGATTGTTCCCTCTATGCTGCAAATTTGGTCCCCGATAATAAAGACAAGAAAAATTAATCATAAAGTACAATATATATATATATAAATATATATATATATATATATATATATATATATATAAAGATAAATATAAAATTTGTAGCTCAAGACCATTTCGAGTAGAGGACCACTGATATTTCAACACCATTGATGATTGTTCGATATATCATTTTAGGGCTGCAAATTTGGTCCCCGATAATGAAAGAGAAGAAAAATATTACAGAAAGAAAATCAGCAATTTTGTTTTTATTTTTTCTAAATTATTATTTAAAAACATCAGGATTGCAATGCCGAATGTGATGGGAATATGTTCTTTATGAAAGTTTTAATCCTTTATTCATTATCATTCTACTAATTAAAAAATAGTAATGTACAATAATGCATGCATGAATTCTGGAGCTCGGTTCTTAAAACTATGTGAACAGAATCATAAATATGTATGATAATTGATAGGACAATTAGTCAAAAAATACGGTTAATGAAAGAAATTATAAATTTCTCTATTGAAAAATAGACCTCCAGCAAGCTTGTCTATTAGTTAACTTTCAGCATATCTCTTTTTTCATAGAAAATTGGTATAATCGTGTTATAGAAAATCATAGAAAATCTTGCATCCGTCAATGACTGTCTGATCTATTAATAAAATATTAATTTCTTAATTTCAATCACTAGAATTCAATCTTGGACACTCTCGTGACTCCTAAAAAAATCATATATCATTGTCTGTATAAGGAAAAATTATAAGGCGTGAAACATTAATATTTATTTAAGGTGAAAACATATTTTTTATATACTGAAAAGAAAATGAGAACTTTTGAAATTAGTAATAAGGAAAAAAGAATGACCATTTAACTTTTATTGTAACTTCGAGAGAAAATTATCTCAGTCCATTTTTCTTTCAACTTATTACTTTTGGTTGTTTGGCTTATGCATCCAGCAGGTCCTCATCTACTGTTCATTTTCTTTTTTCTCTTTTCAGCTACTATGCCCGTTAAAGCAGAAAAAAAAAACAAGTCAAAGCCCCCAAAAAAGATGGATGGGCTATCCTAGATGAAAGCATTCGAATACCTCAGAAGGGGCAATCAATTACTTTAAAAAATAAAGCTGTAACAAACATGTACAATTCTTGA
The DNA here is from genome assembly GCA_032173925.1 of Heritiera fomes. Classification (NCBI taxonomy): domain Eukaryota; kingdom Viridiplantae; phylum Streptophyta; class Magnoliopsida; order Malvales; family Malvaceae; genus Heritiera; species Heritiera fomes. Next base: position 15,252,892 of record JAPDPM010000015.1, read on the forward strand.
TTTCCATATGTACATTGGAATAAATTCTGTACAACTTGAATGACGCAAGATATGTAAATACCTTAAAGTATGAATTCTGATACTTATTTGGACAAACACTTGCAAAGAGAACTGAGAAAAATAAAGGTATTCGAATATCCAAAAAGAGTAAATCGAATAACACTCTAGAAAGCTATAAATGATGTGTTCATTTTACACCTAGAAAGAAAAGCGAGAAAATTAAAGGTATTCGAATATCCATAGAATAAATTGAATAACACTTTCTAGAAAGCTATAAACTGATATGTACATTTTATGATTCCTATATATACATACTATATGAATATTTATACAGTCCTTCCAATTCAAAAAATGATTATAGGAATTTGAATACCCCTATTTAGGAATTCGAATATAAGAACAAGACAAAGCCAATTATAAAGAACAGAGACTAATATGTAGAATTCGGATACCCAATTCAAAAAATATATGTGCATTTCTTCAAAGTTCGAATACATTTAGTCAAATACCTCAATGAACAAATCTTTGTTAAGATATTTGAAAATATATTTAAAATTCAATTAACATAAACGAGGAATTCGAATAGCATTATTTACAAAGCTATATAAAATGTTATGTACATTTTATAAGTCTTATTTGTATGCTTTTTATTGAAGATAAGTACATTTTTAAAGTTATTCAAATAGCTTAGGATTGATATTTGAATACCTGTATTGATAGCTCACTAACACACTCGAAAGGCTAAAAAATATATTTGGAATTCCAATATCATTATTTACAAAGCTATAAAAAGATATGAACATGTTATGTTTCACGTTTGTACATTCTATATTAAGATATGTACATTTCTTCCAAATTAGAAAGTAATTTGGGTTATTCGAATACCTAAAGACAACCATTCGAATATTTAAATTGACAAAGCTTTATTAAAATATATGAAAGGATAAAAACATATTGGCAATTTGAATACCAATAGAGTAGGCTTGGTAAATCTAGATACGACATGATAATATGACACGAAAAAACTGTGTATGGGTTTGGAAAATACGTGTTTCGTGTTTAGATGTGTCACCACGAGACTTTTCATATTTTTAGGTGTCTGACACGACTAAACACATGTAAGATATGGAAACATGTTTAAGGAAGTCGTGTTACACGAATACACGATTAACACATATACAATACAAAAAACATATTTAAAGAAACTGTGTTACATGGTTACATGTTTTACACGTATAAGACACAGTAACCATATATACTTTTAGTGTGAATTGAACCTTGGCCAAAAACTCTTAGTGCTAAGTGTTTACCACGTGAACAATTATACTATATTGATATAATATGTTACAACAATTAATTTATATTTTAAAACAAACTAATGCTTTAATAAATATTGCAGGAAAATAAATTAATAAAATTAATGATGAGATTAAGTTAGTTAATTGTGGTTAAGACAATAAAGTTTTTGAATTCTGAAAATAAAGTATTGAAATTAAGAAAAAATTATTGTAAGGTATAATTAACAATTCTTTACATATATGATACTATAATGTATAAATATAATTGAGATTTTATTATATTGCATAAAATACAAATCTTGTATTATACTAATATGACATTGTATAATTAATTAATTATTTTATATCACTGACATGGTATCACTTAATATGTTATGAAAATTAAGTTATATCTTCAAACATACTAATGCTTTAATAAATATTGCAAGAAAATAAATTAAAAAAATTAATTAAGAAAGTAAATTAGTTAATTATAGTTAAGGTAATAAAATTTTAAAATTCTTAAGAAAAAAACTATTGTAAGTTGAGAACTTAATATACAATTAATGACTTGAGTTGTGTTAACTCTATTTAGTTGTGCTCTTTAAATTGTTCTTTCTTACATTGTTAATAACTTAATGTTTGAATGTTTTGTTGAATTATTTATGTTTGTTGACTTAATGTAATCTCTTTATGTTTTGTTTGTATGTTTTGCAATTTTCAATTTGTATTATGGATTTTATAGATTGAATATATTATAATTTTGTTCTATTTGTTACTAATATTTGAATGTTAATTAATATGGTCGTGAATAAATGTAAATTAAATTATTGATGTAAATATGATGGTTTTTTATTTATTTTTTTATTATGATTTATTTTTAATCATGTCATTCATGTTAGGTGACATGGGTAAGTATAACGTGTTAATCATGTTGTGCCATGTGTAACACACATAAAAAAATGTGTTGTGTTCATGTTTGCCATTCAAATACGCTTTATAATTCGTTTCATGTTCATATTTCAATAATTCATTGTGAGATCCCCAATTTCCATGTATTTCTCCATGTATGTAAAATATTCTAAGTAAATATGATTAAATGAATATGAAGTTGATGTGTAATTGATGTATGAATAATGTAGGATTGATGTATGGAATATAGAAGAAATAAGAAAGTTGATAGCCAATAAGGCAAAGAGCTTATTTTGGTTATTATAGAATTGAATAGAGGATAAAGAAAAATAAAATCAGATTTAATTGATGATTAAATGGATGAGTCATAGAAGAGAAGGAAGAGAGGAATTAAATGGTCAAAGGGTCAAAGGGAGAAGTGCATGGCTGAGATTGATGATGGATAAGGAAGCATTTAATGCAAACATGCATAGTCATCACCCCATCATCTCATCACCAACGTCAGCCCCTTGCCAGCCCCATCCCTCTCGTTCCATCCCAACTTCCATAGTTTCCATTTCAAGCTACCTTGACAAAGCCCCTCATCCCTCCATTAATTTCCTTAGGTTGTTGAACGAAAAATAATCCTTACCACTAAACGAAGAGATATCCAAAGTTTGGTGGATTGATTCCAAGTATTGGAAGAGATCTCAAGGTTTGAGATTTTGGTCTCTTGTGAAGGTAAGAGGAGAAAATGATTTATTCAATTTCGTTTATGGATTTGAGTTGTGCTGAGTTGATATGACATGTGTATGTGGTTTAATTTAAGGTTTGATGTGGTATGATGATTTTAGGTTGAAGAAGTGAAAAGCTAAGGTGACACATCAAGTGATTTCGCGTTTTCAAAGGAATCGAGGTAAGGAATTTATGTAACGGACGTAAGGCGGCTATGTCCGCATGTTTTATAATGTTTTGATGTGGTTTGGAAAGAAACATCAGCTGGTTTTGTATAGGAAAAGATGCATTTTCGGACTTGTCTCCTAGTACCAATTAGGCTAGGGGCAGCCGACTGCCATAAAGGGAAGTCGACTGCCTAGAGACAACCAAAACGTTGTTTTTTGAAAACTGATGCAAACCAGTCGACTGCTATGTAAGCCAGTCGACTGCTATTTATCCAGAAGCATTCTGTTTCAAACCAGTCGACTGCTATATGGGCCAGTCGACTGCTATTTACCAAATTGCATTCTGTTTCAAAAACAGTCGACTGCTATATGGACCAGTCGACTGCTATTTTTAAAGAAGCATTCTGTTTGAAAACCAGTCGACTGCTATTTTTAAAGAAGCATTCTGTTTGAAAAACAGTCGACTGCTATATGGACCAGTCGACTGCCCCCATATATTTTCAAAGATGAAATTATCGAAATTTTAAATGAAATTAATTTCGATAAAAGGAACTATGAAGCAGCAGTCGACTACCCTATAAGACCAGTCGACTGCCATGTATGAAAAGATGTTTCAAAGCTTATTCAATTTAAACACAAAGGTGTTTTCTGAAAAGAATATTATAAATGTTTTGAGGCTATGGACTGCGTAATGATTATGCATTTCTGATGGCTGAGAGACTCTGATCAAGTCCTCAGTAATATGTATGTTAAGTGAGGAACCCTAGTCCGGTCCTCAAGACCATCAGTGACACCTGACTAGTGTTCACTATGGCATTATTAAGGCAGGAGAGAATCCCTGACCTCTACATGGTATACCAATGTACTAATGCATGATTAGAGTCATATGAATGGGAATGAACGGTTCATATGACGACTCAATCGCTTAAACATTGTACATAGTCTCCATCTATTACAAAGTACAAGATGTATGTACGAAGAAGTATATGATGTATGTTTTTAAGTATGATATGAAGTATGATGTTTTAAAGAAAGTATGCTTGCCATGTCATTTTAAATGAATATGCATGGTTACAAACAATGCATGAAAGAAGTTTATGATGCATGCTTTATAATGCTTTACATGACATTATAGAGCCAAGTAGGAAAAATGCATATAGAGGCATAGTACGCTCTTTTACATACTTTTCTTACTGAGCGTAAACTCACCCTTTTACGACTATTTTCCTGCAGACTACCTGAAGTGAACCACGCTCCGACTAGAGGAGCTTGTGCTTGAAGAATCGAAGTGTACCTTCTCGATACGCTTCCCAGTTAGTATAGAAGGTATACTTATATATTCTTATGTAAAGTTAAATTGTAATTCAGCTACAGTACAGTACAAGTAGAATTTATGTATATAAGATATCGGGAATGTAAGTTAAGATGATGTATGAGATCCTGTGGAAATAGAATGATATTTATATATATCATTTTATGTTTATGGAAATTGAATAAAATTTCATAAGCTATTAAATGATTAGCTTAAGATTAAGGGAAGAATGACACTGGGTAAACTAAATCTAAATAAAGAAGGAAAAAGATAAGTGATAAGATGAAGTGACGGGGACGTAACAGAGTGGTATCAGAGCAATTTAGATTAAGGTTTGACAGTGTCGAGAAGTTAGAAATAGAGTATATCCCCCAATTGTACTGTACTTGTCTGAATACAAATGTATAGTATAGCTGTTTCTAGTTATACTAAAGAGCTCAATGATGATGATAATTACAGTATGAGCTCACGAAGAAGAGGTACAAGAAGAGGAAGAGGACGAGGTCGCATTGAAGAGCCCCCAGTTCCGTCTCCTCAACCATCTCCACCACATAGCCTGAATACAAGGCTAGCGAAGATGGAAAAGCATATGGAGAACATGACCACAATGTTTACGCAGTTCATGTCTAATTTCCCGAATGTGGTCACAAGTAACCAAGCAGCTGCAACTGTTGTTCCTCCTACGGAAGTAACCCCACCAGTCCCAGTTATTGGAAGGAGGGATTCTAGAGCTTATTGCAGTGTGGCATTGATTAAGGAATTTAAGAAATTGGATCCGCCCAAGTTCAAAGGGGAAAGAGATTTGTTGACAGCTGAGAACTGGATGAAAGCTGTCCTAAAATCTTTCGAGTATATGCCTTGCTCCGAAAGGGAGAAAGTAGGCTTGGCTGCCTATCTACTAATAGATGATGCTGAATATTGGTGGCAAGCCACTCGGACCGTGTTAGAGGCCCGATATGACGAGGTCACGTGGGATAGATTTGTGGAGGCTTTTAATGAACAGTACATCCCACGCACGGATCGGAATAGATTAAAGATTGAGTTTTTAAGTTTAACTCAAAGTACGATGACGGTGAATCAATATGAATCTAAGTTCACCACCTTGAGTAGATTCGATCCAGAGGTCAGAAGAGATGAAGGTCATAAGATCTACAGATTCATCGAGGGATTGAAGTCCCCGATTAGATCTAAGTTGTATCCGATGGATATCACTACCTATGGAGAAGCTGTCCGTAAGGCTCAGCTGCGTGAGCAGGATTATGATCTACACCATGCTGATTTCCGAGCCAAGAGTAAAGGCAAGGAACCAATGAAGCGGAAGTCGGATGAGAAAGCTTCGAGCGATAAGTATCCATTTCGGAGGAGTAGATGATCTGAAGGAGTTTCTATAGGTAAGTAAAGTATAGAAAGATGATCTTTAAATTAATTTAATAGTTATATGGAATTATATTGAAGTTGGAGTTATAATGATGATGGTAATGATATAGGTACTCCTAAAGCTACCGAGATCAAGATAAGTGATGAGCGATCCCGAAATCAAGTTGGAAGTACCGCTAGCTCGCAAAAGAGTACGATGCAATGATGTGAGTAGTGCGGAAAGTTTCATGGATCACAGCCATGTCGCTTGGTGAGTGGCGCTTGCTTTAGATGTGGAAAGAAAGGGCATATGATTAGGGATTGCCCTCAGAGAGATCCGAGAATGCCTGACGAATCAGATAAGACCCTTAAACCACAACCTAAGGCTACTGCTGCTGAGAAGGGAAAGAAAGCTGTGACCCAAGGACGAGTGTTTGCCATCGACGAAGAGTCTGCCGATGCCTCGTCCAAAGTGATTAAAGGTACAATTTACCTGTTTGATGTGAATGTTATAGCATTGTTTGATCCAGGCTCTACACATTCTTTTGTGTCTCCTAAGTTTGCTATGAAAATACCTGTTGAGCCTGAGACTTTAGAATACTCATTAAAGATAAGCACACCATTTATAAAATCACAAGTGACAGAGTTGGTGTATAGAAACTGTAAGCTACGGGTAGGAGAAAGAGAATCTAAGGCTGACCTAATCCTACTAAATATGTATGGGTTTGATGTTATTTTGGGTATGGATTGGTTAGCTAACAATCATGTTATAGTGGACTGTTATGCTAAGAGTGTAACATTCTCTTCACCCGTTAGCTATGTTGTAAATTTTGCAAGTAATTAATATGAAAGTATGTTTAATTTTGATTTGTTTGTAAATGAAAATAATGAGAAGCATGTATGGTTGTATGAAGGATTCATTGCTTATGTGGAGGACGTAGATCAGAAATGTCCCGGACTCAAGGATATCCCTGTAGTCCAAGATTTTCCTGAAGTGTTCCCGGATGATCTTCCAGGACTTCCTCCGGATAGGGAAGTGGAGTTCACTATCGATTTGGTGCCGGAAATTGAGCCTATATCAAGAGCTCCCTATCGGATGGCCTTGGTAGAATTGGAAGAACTTAAGAAGCAGCTTCAGGAGTTGCTAGACAAGGGATTCATACGACCCAGCGTATCCCCTTGGGGTGCTCCTGTGCTTTTTGTCAAGAAGAAGGACGGTAGTATGAGGTTATGCATTGACTACCGGTGGTTGAATAAAGTGACAATCAAGAATAAGTATCCTCTTCCTAGGATAGATGATCTCTTTGATCAGCTCAAGGGTGCACAAGTCTTTTCTAAGATAGACTTGAGGTCGGGATATCATCAGTTGAAGATCCGAGATGAAGATATCCCTAAAACTGCGTTTAGGACACGGTATGGCCATTATGAATTCTTGGTGATGCCGTTTGGATTAACCAATGCACCTACAGCCTTCATGAATCTGATGAATGATGTGTTTAAGCAATACTTGGACCAGTTTGTCATTGTCTTCATCGATGACATCTTGGTGTACTCGAGGTCACGGGAAGAGCATGAGCAGCATTTGAGGATTATTTTAGAGACCCTCAGAGATAGAGGACTATACGCCAAGCTAAGTAAATGTGATTTCTGGTTGAATCATATCTCCTTCTTAGGTCATGTGATCAGTAAAGATAGAGTTTCAGTTGATCCATCAAAGATTGAAGCGGTGGTTCAATGGGAAAGACCGAAGACTGTGACGGAGATTAGGAGTTTCTTGGGTTTAGCTGGCTACTATAGGAGGTTTGAAGAGGGTTTCTCGAAGTTAGCTGCTCCACTGACGTGCTTGACGCGCAAGGAAGTGAAGTATGAGTGGAATGAAGCCTGTGAGTGTAGCTTCCAAGAGTTGAAGCACAGGCTGACGACTGCACCAATTCTCACCATCCCTAGTGGTTCAGGTGGGTTTGCGGTGTATAGTGATGCCTCAGGGCAAGGTTTGGGATGTGTGTTAATGCAGCATGGTAAGGTAGTGGCCTATGGTTCCAGACAATTGAAGGACCATGAGAAGAACTACCCGACTCACGATTTAGAGCTAGCTGCAGTAGTGTTTGCCCTGAAGATATGGAGGCATTACTTATATGGTGAGAAATTTCAGATTTTTACGGATCACAAAAGTCTGAAATATTTGTTTTCTCAGAAGGAATTAAACATGAGGCAAAGAAGATGGCTCGAGCTACTAAAGGATTACGATTGCGAGATCTTGTATCACCCGGGGAAAGCCAATGTGGTGGCGGATGCTCTGAGCCGGAAGCATGTAAGTATGGTGTCTTATATGATGATAAAAGAGTATGAACTAATTAAGAAATTCGCAAGTCTCAACATTAATGTTATGACTTATGAGCATATTGGAATGATGGCTAGTTTAAGGATTGAGCCAGAGTTAATGGATAGAATTCGAAGTGCTCAAAAGGAAGATGATAGATGTATAGAAGCCATGAATCAGATGCAATCAGGTATGACCTCAGAATTTAATGTCAGTAGTGATGGAATTTTGAGGTTTAGAGGTCGTATATGTGTTCCTAATGATGACGAATTGAAGAAGTTGATCTTGATTGAAGCACATGCCACTAAGTACACGTTACATCCAAGAAGTACGAAGATGTATCACAATCTTCGCAAGGTGTACTGGTGGAAGGGCATGAAGAGAGACATAGCAGATTTTGTAGCAAAATGTCTCACATGTCAACAGGTCAAGGTAGAGTACCAAAAGCCAGTAGGATTACTGCACCCTCTGCCTATACCTATGTGGAAGTGGGAACACATTACGATGGACTATATTATGGGATTGCCCAGGACCAAGAAGAAACATGATGGTATTTGGGTGATTGTCGATAGATTGACAAAATCAGCTCACTTCCTACCTATGAAGTCAACTGATACACTCAATGCTTTGGCAGATATGTATGTAAAAGATGTCGTAAGACTACACGGTATTCCAGTGAGCATCACTTCTGATAGAGATTCCAGGTTTACTTCCCATTTCTGGGAGCATTTTCAGGAAGCCATGGGATCTAAGTTAAATTTTAGCACAGCTTTTCATCCGCAGACTGATGGACAGTCCGAGCGCACGATTCAGACGCTCGAGGATATGTTGAGGGCTTGTGCTATGGACTTTAGAGGCTCCTGGGATGACCATCTGCCATTAGCTGAATTTGCATACAATAATAGTTATCATGCAAGCATCGAGATGGCACCATATGAAGCTTTGTATGGAAGAAGGTGCCGATCTCCGATTGGGTGGGAAGAAGTGGGCGAACGTAAGTTATTGGCTCCAGATCTAGTCGAGCAAGCATCAGAAGATGTTAAGTTAATTTGTCAGAGGCTTAAGACAGCCCAGAGTAGACAAAAGAGCTATGCAGATGCTCGACGGAGGCCACTTGAATTCATGGTTGGAGATTTTGTGTTCTTGAAAGTCTCTCCATCCAAAGGAATCATGAGATTTAGCCGACGAGGTAAGCTGAGTCCTCGTTACATCGGTCCATTTGAGGTCTTAGATCGAATAGGCGATGTTGCCTATAGATTAGCATTGCCTCCGGAGCTATCGGGAGTGCATAATGTGTTTCATGTATCGATGCTTCGGAAGTATAATCCGGATCCGTCTCATGTCATTGAGTATGAACCCTTGGAGATAAGGGAAGATATGAGCTATGTAGAGAAGCCGATTCGGATTTTGGACAGAAAAGAGAAGGTTTTGAGGTCTAAGACGATCTCGTTAGTGAAAGTTCTCTGGCAATACCATACGATGGAAGAAGCCACATGGGAGCTAGAGAGCTTAATGAAGGAAAGGTATCCAGAATTATTTACATGACAAGCTAAGGCAAATTTGGAGGACCAAATTTTCTAAGGTGGGAAGGATGTGAGATTCCCAATTTCCATGTATTCCTCCATGTATGTAAAGTATTCTAAGTAAATATGATTAAATGAATATGAAGTTGATGTGTAATTGATGTATGAATAATGTAGGAATGATGTATGGAATATAGAAGAAATAAGAAAGTTGATAGCCAATAAGGCAAAGAGCTTATTTTGGTTATTATAGAATTGAATAGAGGATAAAGAAAAATAAAATCAGATTTAATTGATGATTAAATGGATGAGTCATAGAAGAGAAGGAAGAGAGGAATTAAATGGTCAAAGGGTCAAAGGGAGAAGTGCATGGCTGAGATTGATGATGGATAAGAAAGCATTTAATGCAAACATGCATAGTCATCACCCCATCATCTCATCACAAACGTCAACCCCTTGCCAGCCCCATCCCTCTCGTTCCATCCCAACTTCCATAGTTTCCATTTCAAGCTACCTTGACCAAGCCCCTCATCCCTCCATCGATTTCCTTAGGTTGTTGAACGAAAAATAATCCTTACCACTAAACGAAGAGATATCCAAAGTTTGGTGGATTGATTCCAAGTATTGGAAGAGATCTCAAGGTTTGAGATTTTGGTCTCTTGTGAAGGTAAGAGGAGAAAATGATTTATTCAATTTCGTTTATGGATTTGAGTTGTACTGAGTTGATATGACATGTGTATGTGGTTTAATTTAAGGTTTGATGTGGTATGATGATTTTAGGTTGAAGAAGTGAAAAGCTAAGGTGACACATCAAGTGATTTCGCGTTTTTGAAGGAATCGAGGTAAGGAATTTATGTAACGGACGTAAGGCGGCTATGTCCGCATGTTTTATAATGTTTTGATGTGGTTTGGAAAGAAACATCAGCTGGTTTTGTATAGGAAAAGATGCATTTTCGGACTTGTCTCCTAGTACCAATTAGGCTAGGGGCAGCCGACTGCCATAAAGGGAAGTCGACTGCCTAGAGACAACCAAAACGTTGTTTTTCGAAAACTGATGCAAACCAGTCGACTGCTATGTAAGCCAGTCGACTGCTATTTATCCAGAAGCATTCTGTTTCAAACCAGTCGACTGCTATATGGGTATAGCAGTCGACTGCTATTTACCAAATTGCATTCTATTTCAAAAACAGTCGACTGCTATATGGACCAGTCGACTGCTATTTTTAAAGAAGCATTCTGTTTGAAAACCAGTCGACTGCTATATGGACCAGTCGACTGTCCCCATGTATTTTCAAAGATGAAATTATCGAAATTTTAAATGAAATTAATTTCGATAAAAGGAACTATGAAGTAGCAGTCGACTGCCCTATAAGACCAGTCGACTGCCATGTATGAAAAGATGTTTCAAAGCTTATTCAATTTAAACACAAAGGTGTTTTCTGAAAAGAATATTATAAATGTTTTGAGGCTATGGACTGCGTAATGATTATGCATTTCTGATGGCTGAGAGACTCTGATCAAGTCCCCAGTAATATGTATGTTAAGTGAGGAACCCTAGTCCGGTCCTCAAGACCATCAGTGACACCTGACTAGTGTTCACTATGGCATTATTAAGGCAGGAGAGAATCCCTGACCTCTACATGGTATACCAATGTACTAATGCATGATTAGAGTCATATGAGTCATATGAATGGGAATGAACGGTTCATATGACGACTCAATCGCTTAAACATTGTACATAGTCTCCATCTATTACAAAGTACAAGATGTATGTACGAAGAAGTATATGATGTATGTTTTTAAGTATGATATGAAGTATGATGTTTTAAAGAAAGTATGCTTGCCATGTCATTTTAAATGAATATGCATGGTTACAAACAATGCATGAAAGAAGTTTATGATGCACGCTTTATAATGCTTTACATGACATTATAGAGCCAAGTAGGAAAAATGCATATAGAGATATAGTACGCTCTTTTACATACTTTTCTTACTGAGCGTAAACTCACCCTTTTACGACTATTTTCCTACAGACTACCTGAAGTGAACCACGCTCCGACTAGAGGAGCTTGTGCTTGAAGAATCGAAGTGTACCTTCTCGATACGCTTCCCAGTTAGTATAGAAGGTATACTTATATATTCCTATGTAAAGTTAAATTGTAATTCAGCTACAGTACAGTACAAGTAGAATTTATGTATATAAGATATCGGGGATGTAAGTTAAGATGATGTATGAGATCCTGTGGAAATGGAATGATATTTATATATATCATTTTATGTTTATGGAAATTGAATAAAATTTCATAAGCTATTAAATGATTAGCTTAAGATTAAGGGAAGAACGACACTGGGTAAACTAAATCTAAATAAAGAAGGAAAAAGATAAGTGATAAGATGAAGTGACGGGGACGTCACATTCATGTCTTGACTCATGTCGTGTGATAACCGCAAATTTTAACTTCCAGTAAATAGAAATCAATATATTAATTTGGTGTAAATGATTATTTTGGAATTTTTAGAATAATTAAGTAAATTGATAGAGTTAAGATTTTTGGAAATGGGATTTAGATTTAAGTATATTTGATAAATCACATGAGGATTTATTTAATTAAGTGATTGCTAAATTTTAAGAGATCGACTATATTATGTGCTAGGGAAAATAAAATTTAAGCAAATATATATATATATATATATATTTATATATATCAAGTAAGAAAGAAAAAAATACATAAGTGAAGAAATACATATAAGTGAATATAAATATATATAAATAAATATATAAGTGAGTACATATGCATATATATATATAATATATAAATATATATATATATATATAAATGAGTGTATATATATAAGAAATATATATGAATAAATATATGAGTGGATAATGTATTTAAATTAAATGAATAAAAAAAGGGAACAGATTTAAAATTTGTTTGGTGGGAAAAAATCCCACTAAACTAGTAATGCTTTACCATTTTGGCAAAGCACTATAATCCTACCCATAGCCTTCCATCTCTCATGAATTTATCAGCCCTGCCATTCCCACAAAACAAGTAAGTTAGGAAAGAAAAAGGAAGCAATGGATGCAAGGTCCTCTGCAAATGCTAAACGGACGAGAAAGAGTGAAGCAAGAGAGAAACTAGCAGGGAGAGCAGGGAAGGAGAAGAGTGAGAGATAAACCAAATTGAGGTTGAAGTTCCTACCTGAGTAAGTGAAACCTGAGAACTGAAGGTTGAAGATAAAAGTTATCAAGGTTGGTTTTCATGGTTGTTCGATACTATTAAGGTGCCTAAAAATAGGGGAAAAAGAGGTGCATTTGGGGCTTATTCTCAATTGGAACAGGAGAGCGGTAAAGGTCGATTCAAGCTATTGTATTAGGCTAAGAAAAAGCTTTAGATAGAGGGTAGTACAAGGATTGAAAGGTGGCTATGTGGAGCTGTAAGAGTGGCTGAAGTGAAGCTTAAAATAAGGCTACTGTAATCGAGGTTGAAGAAAGAAATTAAAGATTGATCATGGTTGTTGGAGGTTGGCCACTATAGGGTTTTTCAAGGACACTTTGTAGCTATGTAGACACTACTTTGTAGGCTGGAAAAGGGATGGAAGACTGGTGCTTGGTGTTGCCATTAGAGCTTAAATACTAAAATAAAAAGAAGTTGAAAGAAGCAACATTTAAGACTGCTATGAAAAAAAAAGTTGTTGGCGTGGGAAAAAGAAGGCTCAACAAGGCTGGGTTTCTTTGGCCTACTATTAAAGTTATTCAAGGTTGCTATGGTGGTTATCAGTGGCCTAAATAGTGGGTTAAGGAGAGTAAAATGAAGTTGTGAAAACAAGGGCTCAAAACAAGGACCAAGTGTTGGTTCAAGGTCTGAAACAAAGGCCAAAGAAGAAGTCAAAACCTATGTAGTTCAGGTTGGTCTAAGAGTTGAGTTTTGGAGGCTTTTGGTGGTTCTTTTGTGCATGAAAACAAAGTGTATTTAAGGCTATTAGTGTAGTTGAAGAGGGGCCAAAACAAAGCATATGTAGAGGGTGAGAACCTTTCTAAACTCTAGTTTAAGATATATATATATATATATATATATGAGAATGATTTAAGTGTAATTGCATAAATACACTTATATATATATCTATATGTATAATATAGGTTTATTTAGTAAAATAATGAGAGATGAATTCTTAGTGTGGGGTTTGATTTGGAATCTTGAGAAAAATAGTGATATGAGATTCGACTAAGAAAGGCTTATCAAGGTGAGAAAACTATACTTCGGTTTTAGATTTGGATATATTTTACACCTACATAAATATATGTGTATGTGTATAAATAGTACATACATATATATATATTAGTTATACGATAGTGAAGGATTTAGTCTTAATGTAAAAGTGACCTTGATTTAATGATTAGGAGCTTAAGTACGGGTATGGAAGTTTGGGGAGGAAAATTTGCTAAGCCTCAAGGTGCGTGGATTAAGTAAAGTTTCGCTAGTATCATCTCATAGGAGATGTTTAATTTTTATAAATAAATTATATAGCTTTCGAATTTAAGCATCATGATGCTATTGATTGAGCTATTATGGTAAGATATAAGGTATGACTGAATTGTGAATCTTGGATGATGCTTGGGCTGGGATTGAAAATGTGTTCTATGAATTGTGTTATAGCGGACCAAGCTTGCATGTTGTGTGAAATAAAATGTTCAGGTGTTAAGTTATTTCATGAATCTTGTCTGTCGAGTCTGTGTAAGTTAAGTGTAAGTGTGCAAGGTCTGCACTACAATCTTATTAGGTAACCATGCAAAGCACATAGAGGAACTCCATTGATGCATAAGTGAGTTCATACATAGCATATCTTGACTCAAACTATATTGTGCATAAGCTTTATAATACTTTGCATTATGCTTAGCTTGAAAAACAGTTTTAAACTAACTCTGTAACGAAGGGGTTTTTATGCATATTTGGAAACCTTAAAATTGTTATGATGTGTGTTTCGAAAACCATTAGTCCAGTAGACATAGTGGTTTACCTTTGAGTTTTGACAACATGTTTCGCCTTGCTAAATTAAGTTTTGATCAGCATTCTATTTTCTAAACTAAAGGATTTCGATCAGTAATTTGTTTTCTAAATTAAAGGATTTTCGAACACTAATCAGTATTCTATTTTATTTTTGATTTTGGGCATATCCATTGACCTTCGGGTCACTCAAAGCCTATCAAGTTTCACTCTAGGTTCTATTACCTGTCTATCGAGCTTTGTGTTCTAAACTTTCAGTATCAGTATATGTGCCTTATGAGCCTCGTACTCTAGGCATTATTTTGTTACAACTCATGTCTAGAAAACTAGCAAACAAGTTACAGCTCCTGACTATGCAACGTGAGTTGAGCAACTCTATGGCCATAGGTATTTTGTTGCTTGTGACACTCCTACATCACTAGCTAGGATGGACATCAGTATCAGTATCAGTTATCAAGGATATTTGTCTACACTTTATCAGTATCATTTTTCAGTGATTTGAGACTTTATGCCAAACTTTATCAGTGTATGTTTTGATTTTAGTTTTAGTTCAGTATTTGAGGTTTTATGCCAAACTTGATTAATATATGTTTTGACTAAAATTTCAATTCAATGATTTGATGTTCAAGCCTAAACTTTATCAGTATCAGTTTTCAGTGATTTGAGACTTTATGCCAAACTTGATTAATATATGTTTTGACTACGATTTCAATTCAATGATTTGATGTTTAAGCCTAAACTTTACCAGTATTTGTATTGATTTCAGCATCAGTTTTTAGTATTTCGAGGAATTTTGCCTAACTGCATCAAGTATCTATTTTCATAAGATTATTTGTTTTGAACTCAGTGTATAGTGACCATGTTTTGAATTCATATGCATAGGACCGTGTTTTGAACTCATGTGCATAGTCACTATGTGATATGAACCTTGCCAAAACAAGATGGGATTCAACGTAGAACATCAAAAAACACAAGAAGAAAAACAAGAACAAGTGAAAAAATGCAGCAAAATAAGACAAAGAATTAAAGATAATACTAATACCTATTGTGAAGAAACACTAGAACCTATGCTATTAGACGGAGACCCATTGCTTAGAAAAGAAAGAACCTAAGGAATAAATTGGTGGAAAGTAGAAGAATGCCATAGGAAAGACCTTAATAAGTTCAAGAGTTCTTAAAAGAACCAAAGGGAAAAAGTCTTTCAATATTATAATTCAAAACAATTGTGTTCTACCCAAAAGGTTACTTAGTTATTTATAGGCAAATAGCAAACTTGTAGAACAAGAAATAGGAATCTTAGTTTCCTAACTTGCAAAACACAAAATAGAAATCTTACTTTACCTAGTAAATAAAAAGGAAGCGGGCTTAATTTAAATTAAGACAATGCTCAGCCCAATAAGACATAACTAAATAAAATAAGTATAGCATTTGGCCCAATTGCACTAGGCCCAATTTATGCATTCGACCAATTGCATTTCAACCTAATACTTGTAAATCTTCAAGAAGGTTGAACTTGGGTTGGATCATGTTTTAGAATACTTTGTCATCTTCCATGCTCAAGCTTTGTTAGGCTTTCTCTCTAGCAATATTAGTGAAACCAACCAAGGCTTGTTGCATCCTCTTAGATTTAGCTCTTGTCATTGGACCTCCATGGATGCTTAAAGGATCATGATCATCATGAACATGACTTGGGCTTTGTGAGCTTGCTGGGCCTCCATCATTCCCCCTCTCCTTGAAAAGATTGGTCCTCAAATTAGAATCACCTACATCAATATCAATGGGAGAAAGATCAGAAACATTAAATGTAGCACTAACATTATACTCACTTGGAAAATCCAACTTATAAGTATTGTGATTGATCTTCTCAATCACTTGGAATAGTCCATCTTCTCAAGTTTGCAACTTATAGCAACGTTGGGTAAGAAATCTCTCTTTACAAATATGTACTTAAACCCAATCACCAGGTTCAAATACAACTTTCTTGCGATGCTTGTTGGCTTGAGTTGTATATTGCTTGGTCCTCTTTTCAATGTTTTGGCGTACCTTCTCATGCAATTGCTTAACAAAATTGGTCTTCTTTTCCCCATCCAAACTAGCTCTCTCCTCAATAGGTAGTAGTAAAAGATCTAACGGAGTAAGTAGATTGAAACCATAGCCAACTTCAAATAAGGAACAACTAGTAGTAGAATGTATACTTTTATTATAAGCAAACACCATATGAGACAAACAATCTTCCTAATTCTTCAAGTTCTTTTGAATAATAGACCTCAACAAATTAGATAAAGTACGATTAAATACTTCAGTTTACTATTGGTTTGTGGATGACAAGTAGTTGTAAACAACAACTTTGTTCCTAACTTTCCCCATAAAGTTTTCCAAAAGTAGCTAAGGAACTTTACATCATGGTAAAAAATAACGGTCCTCAAAACACCATGTAGACGAACAATTTCCTTGAAGAATAAATCAATAATTTTGCTTGCATCATCAGTCTTATGATAAGTAACAAAGTTAGCCATCTTTGAAAACCTATCAACAACAACAAAAACAAATCTCTACCTCTCTTTGTTTTTGGTAAACCCAAAACAAAGTCCATAGAAATGTCAATCCAAATATGTCACAGCCCGTGACCCTATTTTTCACCTTATTCTATACTTCTTATTTGGTTGGGTTGTCTGCGATACTTTACTTTTCTTTTACATATAAACAATTACATATTAAATTATAATATGAAATACATCCCCTATCTTACTTCATAAGAAAATAGTACTGTGAAATGTCTAAATACGGAAAATAAATGATCGTACCTCATGTCATAAGTCGAGCTGTCGCATCGTCTCCAAATGCATAGCCGAAGTCCTTTAGATGTCAGACTCTTAGTCCTCGAAAACCTGAAATGTTAATATTAAGGGGTGAGCAAACCACGACTCAGTAAAGGAATTATATGCATACTTGATATCAACTTCCTATATGGTAAAAATCTTTTTCATTTTTCCTATGGGGCTCTAGGGTCGCATGTAGGAAGGATACTACAGTCGGCTATGGATCCGGATGGAGTAAGGTAGGTATTTTGAAATACCTATCTTGTCCCGGAACCTAGAAGCAACTGTAGAGAGTAAATTTCATTTTTATTTTGAAATTTAAATCCTTTTTCCTTTTTATTCCATAACCTTTTCATATTCTTTTCAAAATAATGCTTTTATGAAATAAAGCATTTAAATAAAGTAACTAACATTCATGTATTCTTTGAAAAGAATATTAGTTAAATTCTCATCATTCTCATTTAAAACTTATTTCATGTTTTACTGTACAACCATAATTAGTACAGTACTTTAAATAGCAAAATCAGCTATTAAATCCTTTTCGTATAACATATATATCATTTAAATCTAATATTCAATTTAAAAATTAAAATAAGAATATTAGATTTATTTTCCTTCTCTTTCCCTTTTTGGAAAACATATCACATATTCATGTCACATATAGTCTAATATTCAATTTAAAATCATAGTAAGAATATTAGACTTATAAACTCTTTTTCCTTTTGAAAACATATTACATGTTCATATCATATGTCATATGAAGATCATCTCGTAGTACTAAAATCAGTACTGAAATAAGCATTATGTAAAATGCTGTAAATCACTTTCATTTAACTTATCACATATCATGTAAAACGTTTACATTTAACATATAACAGATCATATAAAACATTTCTCATATATAGAGACTTAGGCACGCACGTCCAGCCCGTCCACTGGGTCGTTACTTATATCATGCTATAGACCCCGAAGGGTATAAATAATCATGTCATATCTATGGCCATAGTTTATAATTGTCCTCGCCGGATCATTGATCAGGTGTCGGCTAGGACTACATATCACATATCACATATTACATATCACATGTCACATATCAGCATGATAGGATGCCATCTAGTCTCAAAACCGTATTTTTCATCATAAAATAACCTTTATGGAATTTATAAAAATATATAATTTCATAATTTAAAACCATAAAGGTTATAAAATCATTTAGTGAATATTTAAGAAATATATATAAAAATATTCACTTTATTTCTTTTCATTTTCTATCTCGTATTACGTGTAATTTACAAATCAGGAGAATTTTTGGTGATTTCATTATCACCATTCTCGAAAACATGAATATTTTAAAATCACTTTCATTTTATTCATGTTTTTATGAAAAATATTCATTTTCTCAATTTTCATGGTTGAAAATCATTTTTTGTGAAATAAAATCATTTATTATGATTTTATGAAATTTTCTAAAAATTTTCGATAATTTTTCGGCAGTATAACGGTTGCCGATTGGCTAGCCTCTTGCACGGAAAATACAGTTTATAATTTCAACCGGTACTTCACTCCAAATTCCAACAAATCATTCATCATGATAATTTCATAAAATATTTCCATAAAATATTTCGTAATTAAAATATGCAGACTGAATATCCCTACAGTGCTGCACATGCATCCCTTACCTTTTCCGGGTCGGCGACTTCCTCTTATCGGTCGTGCCCGTACTCCATCTCTCCCGATCCATCGTCTCGCTCACTGAGAATAATTTCTGAAAATTAAATTTTAAATTTTCATAAATAATTTATTAAATTTTTACTCGAAATCATTTTTCGAAAACCTTACCGAATTTCCGTAATTTTCGAGATGCCAACTTCCCGAGAGTCTCCGAATTCCTGATATTCTCCTTTTTCATCTTTTTTCTCTTTTCTTTTTCTTTCTTTCTTTTTCTTTTCTTTCTCTTTCTTTTCTTTTTCTTTTTCCTTTTTCTTTTCTTTTTCTTTTCTTTTTCCTCTTCCTTTCCCAGTCAGACCGATTCAGACCGGTCAGTGTTCTTCCTTACCGGTTCCTCACCAGCGGTCGGTTCTCAGGCGGTTCAGGTGCCCTTCAACTGCTCGACGTCAAGGCGAACTCGCCGGTGCCCTCCGTTTGGCCTGGATCGGCGGCACGGCGACGGATCTGGCAGTGTGGGTCTCGGTTTCTCCTCCTCCTTCATTCTCCCTTCCTCCGCCATCGTTGGCCTCACCGGTGGCCTCCTTCACCTTCCCCTCACCTCTGCCAAGGTTCGGGTAACGGTGGCGGTGGCGGTGCCTGGGCCGGCCGGCACCGCCGTATCTCTTTTTCTTTTCTCCTCTCGATTTCGCCGATTTTACCTTTCTGTTTCACTACGTTTCGCTTCTTCTTTCTGTCCTTTCCCGTCGCCAGTCGCGTCCTCCTCTTCTTCCTCTTGTCGGCGACATCTTCTTCTTTTTCCTTTGGTCGGTTGGCGTCGGTCGGCTTCTCCTTCCTCTGTTTCACTTCTGTTTGCTAAAACAGAAGGAAATTATGGGAATCGGGTTTTCTTGATTCCCATTCTGTTTTTATTTTTATTTTTTTATATATATAATTATTTCTTTTAATTATATATATAATTATAGATATATATTTATATAACTCATTTATTTATATATATATATATATTTGTACACATCACTTTAAAATAAAATAATATATATTCCATATATATTTTATTTATATACATAATTGTATATAAAAATATACACATTTATTTATTTAATATAAAATAGAATATATTCATTTTATAATATATACTATATTTCATATATATATATATATATATACATATGTATTATATAAAAACATATGCAAATATATTTGTATAATCTAATTATATAAATATATTTTTATATGCATTTTTATTTTATTAAATTTTGAATTTCAATTTATCCAAATTAAATTTCCTCTCTTCATCATTTTCCATAATTTCAACCTTATCCTTATTTCCAATTTATCCAAATTTAAATTCCTCAATTTCCTCACTTCCTTAATTTCGGGAATTTCAACGATATTCCCATCTCGTAAATAAATTTTATTTATTTACTTTAATTTATTTATTTCCTCTTATCTATTTTCTTAAATATTAATTTCCAATATTAATAATTTGCGGTTATCACATTCTCCCCACCTTAAGAAATTCGGTCCTCCGAATTTAGCTTAATTCATAAGGTGGTAGCATCCTGTATACTTATCATTCTTGACCTTTTGATCATCTTTCGTATTATACTGCCAGTATACCTTTAAGATCATAATCACCTTTTTATACCTCTATATATCATTTCTCACCATATACTTATACTCCCTTAAATTTCTTATCAATTGGGAGTTATCCATTCCCACTCCTTTTCATATCACATATGATTCGTATTATTCATCATCCATCTTTCTTATTTGGTGCCAAGTCGATACATTTCGATAATTATCATTTACCGATTTAAATCAATAGTATGTAATGGTCCAGTAGCTTTCACATCTCGTGCATCCGCTCACTCAACATATCATCGAGCGTTTCCGTATTACGCTCAAACATTTTTACATCATGTACGGAGCGGTGCTATCTATAAATTTGGAATCTCAGAGCCTTTTGCTATTTCCCATAACATATAGCTACTCAAAGATTCCCATCACATGTAGAGCTCACTGGAACTTCACATACATTCTCATCATTTTATAATCATATTTCGACTATGGCACTAAAGAATCTAAGAGTTTGATAATGGAGAAGTGATTTCATTAGACAATCAGTCCTTAATCACTTCCATATCATCACATCTCTTTTAAATTCTTCATTATTATCCCCAATATTCTTTTCATATTTATTTCATCAAATGCTGCAGCTCATTTGCAGACTTTACTATTTACCATCTTTTATCATAATTGAATCAGGAGACAATCATTTCCTCCCCATATCTACTTCCATGTAATCTCATCATTACATCTCTTATTCTTATGGTATACTCTATATCACTTAGGTTTTAAAATATACCTGAGAATATACTCTTTTGATAATTTAGATTCCATTATGGCATAATCAAATTATAATTTAATCTTCTCGTTATTTAACTTCATCATTGAATCTATAATTATTAATTTAATCATCTCATTATCCATATAAATCCATTATTTCCATCATTTCGAGGTGGTATATATATATATCCTTTTTGTTCCGTTTACATAACTGGCAGTAAAATGTAAATCACTTCTTTACTTCTTTGAGTAAAATTACTTTTCCTCTATCGAGTTTGGCTCGATCTTACATTTAACCATAATCATGTGATAACCACAAAATCACTTTTAGTTTTAAATTTGGGAACTATTTCATATTCGTGTTCCCTTTTCATCATGTACTTTCCTCTTATGACATATTCATCTTTTCCTTCATCATTATTTCAGTCACTTTTCATCAGTGGTAAAATATTCCACTATTAAATTCCTTTAACCTTTTACATATCATCTTTATGTTTATTCACTGACTTTAACCTTTTAAATTATTAATCACATCAGTAGAGCAGCTAACCTAATGACTCTTCCATAGACTGACAATAGTATTTAGCTAGACCTAGCCCATTTCGTATCTCAATCATTATCTCTTCATCCTAGACAGATCTGCATTACTCTGTCATTCGTGATCATATATCTTAGAAAGAGATACTGTCTATCCCATCTTCTATTTGCCAATCTTAACATATAGATTACAATCTTTGAGAGTCCGTAGGGTCATACCACTATGCTGCTCATTTTCCATTGATGTCTTATACTGTATCAGTATATCATTACTTTATCCATATCTGGGTGCCTCATTCATTAGGCTTATATATCTCATAAGGAATTTCATTAACCTCGTAAACCTCAATAGGAACTCGTGATAATTTTATCGAGTTCAAATCATTATCATCTTATGATCACTAGTTTCTAACTTTTCATCTAGTGATGCCTTGCACAGATATTGGTCTTATAAACTCTTTATACATCTCCGATTAAATTAATTTAAGGCATCAATTCCATATAATTGATTATTTGTTCTTAACAAGAACTTTAGTGTATAATAGGAATTTAGTTCGCCATTTAATTCATCCTCAATCACATCATCTGTATTTCCATCCTTTACATCAATACATGTGAATTTCATTATCCACAATATTTTCCAAAATTATTTTCTTAAGCTTTTCGGATTCCTTTACATTCTCCGATATAAGCTTAGAAATAACTTTCATATTCACAATTGAGTCAATGTCAACCCGATCTCTCAATTTATATTACTTTGAAAATTTATCGGGAATCTCATCCGATACTTTCTTTAATCACACATCTCTTATCATTTTGGACATTTCATCTTTGTGTCCTATCATTTTCACTGTATATCCTTAAGGCAAAGACATTTAACATTTAAATCATTTTAATACCTACTCCGCCTTGGTTCACTTATTTCCTCATACTTTACAGCATATTGATCATCTTAATGAATATACTATATCAAGTGTCATCATTTGATTAACACCTTTCACAGTTAACCGATTTATTACTACTGTAATTTACTTTTACAATCATTTTCATTTAATAATTCAGGTTAGTCGTTGTCTTCCTCATCGCTTATCTTCACTTACTGTTCTTATGCATACTCTCCAATTTCATATACTCCATACAGTACATTATTTTATAAAACATATTCCAAAATATTTCGGTTCTATAAATATCCATTTAATACCTCAGAAAATTGTATGATTGTTTAGAACTAGAATCAATTGTACTGCTATGGATTTCATCAACCATACCGATCACGTTCTCATTCATCATCAGTAATCATTTTACTTTTCATCATATCTAACGATCCCGTAATAATATCCTGTTAATACACTTTTAATTTAGACTCATAAAATCAATACTAAGTCGCTCATCCTGCGACTTTCCTATAACCATTCGGGTCACATCAGTACTCCAAGTGTAGTGAAATTTATAATCGGGATCGTTATACTCATATTATGTCCTTTATACCCTCAATAACTCCATTACTATCAATAAGTTCAAAATCAACTTGATTTATCACAATTCAAAACAAAATCCCCATAGGGGCATTTTCGTCATTTCACATTTTTTTCTTTCTCCTCACTATACATTTAAATCAGTAATCTTATTATCAATTTCCTGATAGTACCCCTTTCTTGTACCAATATCAGCATTTTAAGATCTTATTCGATTTCGACAGAGAAGTTCACTAAGATCCAAAATTGAATTATTTTGCATGAAATGCAACCTTACATCATCAATTTCTCTGTCAAATCAATCAATTTCAACTTCTGTTGGTCTATTTTGACTCCTAGTAAAATTTCAGAAGTAAGGGTATTTTGCTCATTTTTGGTCAAAAATATTCTCTCTCCTTAAAATACCTTCAATCAGTGATCTTAAGGTCTATTTAATGATGATATTTCATTCCCTCCTTTATATCATCACTTTCAGGTTTCAGTTCGATCCGGACAAAAAAGTACTGGTGGGGCCTTCAACGAGTCCATTTCTGTTCCTTACGAACTGACCTTCATTTAGATTATAAGATCACCATTTCGGTTAACATTCCTGAGCCGTTTTCCCTTTTTGACATCTTTAGTTCATAATTCTCACCCCCTTCCAAACACTTAACTCAATTTACAATCATTTATTTTCTCTATGTATTTAGACTATACAGTATTACAGGGGATGTTAACCTTTTCAACACATTTTCTTTCCAAAAGTATCAACAGACATCAGGCCAACCCTGCTTTGATACCATTAAATCTATCACAGCCCGTGACCCTATTTTTCACCTTATTCTATACATCTTATTTGGTTGGGCGGTCTGCGATACTTTACTTTTTTTTTACATATAAACAATTACATATTAAATTATAATATGAAATACATCCCCTATCTTACTTCATAAGAAAATAGTACTGTGAAAATGACTAAATACGAAAAATAAATGATCGTACCTCATGTCATAAGTCGAGCTATCGCATCATCCCCAAATGCACAGCCGAAGTCCTATAGATGTCAAACTCTTAGTCCTCAAAAACCTGAAATGTTAATATTAAGGGGTAAGCAAATCACGACTCAGTAAGGGAATTATACGCATACTTGATATTCAGCTTCTTATATGCTGAAAATCTTTTTCATTTTTCCTATGTGGCTCTAGGGTCGCATGTAGGAAGGATACTACAGTTGGCTAGGGATCCGGATGGAGTAAGGTAGGTATTTTGAAATATCTATCTTGTCCCGGAACCTAGAAGCAACTGTAGAGAGTAAATTTCATTTTTATTTTGAAATTTAAATCCTTTTTCCTTTTTATTCCATAACCTTTTCATATTCTTTTCAAAATAATGCTTTTATGAAATAAAGCATTTAAATAAAGAAACTAATATTCATATATTCTTTGAAAAGAATATTAGTTAAATTCTCATCATTCTCATTTAAAACTTATTTCCTGTGTTACTGTACAACCGTAATTAGTACAGTACTTTAAATAGCAAAATCAGCTATTAAATCCTTTTCGTATAACATATATATCATTTAAATCTAATATTCAATTTAAAAATTAAAATAAGAATATTAGATTTATTTTCCTCCTCTTTCACTTTTTGGAAGACATATCACATATTCATGTCACGTATAGTCTAATATTCAATTTAAAATCATAGTAAGAATATTAGACTTATAAACTCGTTTTCCTTTTGAAAACATATTACATGTTCATATCATATGTCATATGAAGATCACCTCGTAGTACTAAAATCAATACTAAAATAAGCATTATGTAAAATGCTGTAAATCACTTTCATTTAACTTATCACATATCATGTAAAACGTTTACATTTAACATATAACATATCACATAAAACATTTCTCATATATGGAGACTTAGGCACGCACGCCCAGCCCGTCCACGGGATCGTTACTCATATCATGCTATAGACCCCGAAGGGTATAAATAATCATGTCAGATCTATGGCCATAGTCTATAATTGTCCTCGACGGATCACTGATCAGGTGTCGGCTGGGACTACATATCACATATCACATATTACATATCACATGTCACATATCAACATGATAGGATGCCATCTAGTCTCAAAACCGTATTTTTCATCATAAAATAACATTTATGGAATTTATAAAAATATTTAATTTCATAATTTAAAACCATAAAGGTTATAAAATCATTTAGTGAATATTTAAGAAATATATATAAAAATATTCACTTTATTCTTTTCATTTTCCATCTCGTATTACGTGTAATTTACATATTAGGAGAATTTTCGATGATTTCATTATCACCATTCTTGAAAACATGAATATTTTAAAATCACTTTCATTTTATTCATGTTTTTATGGAAAAATATTCATTTTCTCGATTTTCGTGGTTGAAAATAATTTCTCGTGAAATAAAATCATTTATTATGATTTTATGAAATTTTCTACAAATTTTCAATAATTTTTCGGCAGTATAATGGCTGCCGATTAGCTAAGCTCCTGCACAGAAAATACAGTTTATAATTTCAACCGGTACTTCACTCCAAGTTCCAACAAATCATTCATCATGATAATTTCATAAAACATTTCCATAAAATATTTCGTAATTAAAATATGCAGACTGAAAATCCCTCTAGTGCTGCACATTCATCCCTTACCTTTTTCGGGTCGGCGACTTCCTCTTATCGGTCGCGCCCATACTCCATCTCTCCCGATCCATCGTCTCGATCGCTAAGAATAATTTCTGAAAATTAAATTCGAAATTTTAGAATTTTCATAAATAATTTATTAAATTTTTACTCGAAATCATTTTTCGAAATTCTTACCGAATTTCCTTAATTTCCAAGTTGCCAACTTCCCAGGAATCTCCGAATTCCCGATATTCTCCTTTTGCCTCTTTTTCTTCTTTTTTCTCTTTTCTTTTTCTTTCTTTCTTTTTCTTTTCTTTCTCTTTCTTTTCTTTTTCTTTTTCCTTTTTCTTTTCTTTTTCTTTTCTTTTTCCTCTTCCTTTCCCGGTCGGACCGGTTCAGACCAGTTAGTGTTCTTCCTAGCCGGTTCCTTACCGGCTGCCGGTTCTCCGGCGGTTCAATTGCCCTTCAGTTGGTCAACGTCAAGGCGAACTCACCGGTGCCCTCCGTTTGCCCTAGATCGGCAGCACGGCGACGGATCTGGCTGCGTGGGTCTCGGTTTCAACTCTTTCTTCGTTCTCCCTTCCTCCGCTGTTGTTGGCCTCACTGGTGGCCTCCTTCACCTTCCCCTCACCTCTGCCACGGTTTGGGTGGCGGTGGCGGTGCCTGGGCCGGCCGGCACCGTCGTATCTCTTTTCCTTTTCTCCTCTCGATTTCGCCGGTTTTTCCCTTCTATTTCACCGCGTTTCGCTTCTTCTTTCCATCCTTTCCCGTCGCCGGTCGCGTCCTCCTCTTCTTCCTCTCGCCGGCGACGTCTTCTTCTTCTTCCTTTGGTCGGCCGGCGTCGGTCGTCTTCTCCTTCCTCTGTTTCACTTCTGTTTGCTAAAACAGAAGGAAATTATGGGAATCGGGTTTTCTTGATTCCCATTCTGTTTTTATTTTTATTTTTTATATATATAATTATTTCTTTTAATTATATATATAATTATAGATATATATTTATATAACTCATTTATTTATATATATATATCTATACACATCACTTTAAAATAAAATAATATATATTCCATATATATTTTATTTATATACATAATTGTATATAAAAATATACACATTTATTTATTTAATATAAAATAGTATATATTCATTTTATAATATATACTATATTTCATATATATATACATATGTATTATATAAAAACATCTGCAAATATATTTGTATAATCTAATTATATAAATATATTTTTTACGTATTTTTATTTTATTAAATTTTGGATTTCAATTTATCCAAATTAAATTTCCTCTCTTCATCATTTTCCATAATTTCAACCTTATCCTTATTTCCAATTTATCCAAATTTAAATTCTTCAATTTCCTCACTTTCTTAATTTCGGGAATTTCAACGATATTCCCATCTCGTAAATAAATTTTATTTATTTGCTTTAATTTATTTATTTCCTCTTATCCATTTTCTTAAATATTAATTTCCAATATTAATAATTTGCGGTTATCACAAAATAATAGTAGTAGTAGGCAATGGAGTATAAAAACCATGATTCATAACTCTAGACTTAGGTTGTTTACAAATGACACAACTTTCACACAACTTTTCAACATATCTTTTCATGTAAGGCTAAAGGAAATGTTCATGCAATATGTCTAAAGTTTTTTTAACTCCAAAATATCCCATTAATCCACCACTATGGGCTTTTCTAACAAGTAATTCTCTCAAAAAAATCCTAGGCACATATAATATATTTTCACTAAATAAGAATCCATCATGCCTATGAAACTTTCCAAAACCAATTTTCTCACATGCATTGAACACATTTGCAAAATCCTCATCAGTAGCATACATGTCTTTAATATACTCAAATCCAAATAGTTTAGCATTAAGAGTAGTGATTAGAGTATACCTTCAAGATAATGCATCAGCCACAACATTTTCTTTACCTTGTTTATATCTAATCACACAAAGGAATGTCTCAATGAACTTCATCCACTTGGCATGATGCTTGTTCAACTTGCTTTATCCTTTCAAGTGCTTCAAGGACTCATGATCAGTGTGGATACCAAATTCCTTAGGCTATAAATAATGTTACCACATTTCCAAGGCCTTCACTAATGCATACATCTCTTTGTCATATGTGGGATAATTAAGGGTAGCTCTACTTAACTTCTAAATGAAGAAAGGAATGGGGAGCTTCTCTTGCATTAAAACAGCTCTAATACCTATACTTGAAGCATCACACTCAATCTCAAAAGTTTTAGTAAAGTCAAGTAAGGATAATAAAGGTGCATAACAAAGCTTTTCTTTGAGCAAATTAAAAGCATGATCTTGCTTAGGACCTTATTTAAACCAAACATTCTTTTTAACAACATCAGTTAAGGGTGTAGCCATAGTGCTATATTCTCTAACAAACCTATGGTAGAAATTAGCTAATCTATGAAAACTGTGCAACTTAAAGATATTCTTAGTTATAGGCTAATCTTTAACTGCCTTAACCTTGTCATCATCTACTGCTATACCCTTAGAAGAAACAACATATCCAAGAAATATAATCTTATCAGTGCAAATAGAAAATTTCTTAAGGTTAGCATATAGCTTTTCCTTTCTCAAGACATTGAGCACATTTTTTAAATGTTCAATATGCTCATGCAAACTTCTACTATAGATCAGGATATTATCAATATAAACAACTACAAATTTTCCAATGAAAGCACGCAAGACATAGTTCATTAATCTCATGAAAGTGCTAGGTGCATTAGTTAATCCAAAAGGCATAACTAACCATTTATACAAACCATAAATGCAATTTTCCATTCATCATCGTCTCTCTTGGGAATTTGATGATAACCACTTTTCAAATTAATTTTAGAAAAGATGCAAGAACCATGTAACTCATCAAGCACATCATCTATTCTAGGAATGGGATAATGATACTTTACAGTGATTTTGTTTATGGCATGACAATCTAAACACATCCTCCACGTCCCATCATTTTTAAGAACAAGTAACACTGGAACAGCAGATGGACTCATGCTCTCTTTGACGTAGCCTTTCTTCATGAGCTCTTCAACTTATCTTTCAAGCTCTTTTATCTCCTTGGGATTACTTTTATAGGCAGGTTGGTTGGGAATAGCAGCTCCAGGAACAAGGTTTATTTGATGTTCAATTTCCCTAATAGGTGGCAAGCCATTTGGAATCTCCTTAGGGAATATATTTTCAAATGCCTTCAAAAGAGACACAACATCTACAAGCAAGGAAGCTTTAAGATCATTAGAACTAAAACAAGATTCTTTATATAGAAACAAAAGCATTGGGCACTTAGCTAGAAAAGTAGCCTTGACGTCACTTTCCTTTGCAATGGAAGCTTATCTCCTCTTTTATTTTCTTTGCAATATCGTTACCTTTATCTAGATTCTTTGACCTTTGTTGTGAATCATTTGCTCTTTCAACCTTAATTAGTCCTCATAAATTTCCTTAGGACTCAAGGGTGCAAGTGTGAATTTCCTACCATCCATGTTAAATGTATAACGATTTGTGAATCCATCATGTATGACACATCTATCAAATTGCTATAGTCTTCCTAAAAGCAAATGGCCAACATGCATCGACATAACATCGCATAACACTTTATCATTGTACCTTCTAATGGGAAATGGCACTAATACTTGCTTTGTCATATTTACTTCTCAACAATTATTGAGCCATTGAAGTTTATATGGTTTGGGATGTTTTGTAGTAAGCAAACTCAATTTGTCAACCCAATAAGTGCTAGCAACATTAGTGCAACTACCACCATCAATAGTCAAAGAACATACCTTATTGTTGATGTGGCATCTAGTATGGAAAATGTTTTCTCATTACAGTTCATCTTCATCCTTAACTTGGGCACTTAATACACGACGAGTTACAAGTGCTTCACCATGGGCAACAAACTCAACATAGTCATCATCCTCATCAATGTCCTCTAATGGTGGCATCTTATTATCAACATTAGATTCTTCACTTACAATGTCACCATCATCATGCATAATCATGACTTGTTTGTTTAGACATTGTGATGCAATGTGTCCTTTTCCAAAACATCTAAAACACTTGATGTCTCTACTCTTACCTTGGGATGCTCTCACCCTTAAGCATTGATGCCTTAAGTTTAGGCTTGAATGAGGATTTGGTTTTAGGCTTAAATGTAGTTCTATCATCCTTTCGAAAGGTGTTCAATTTACAAGAAGAAGACGAACCAGAACCTTACACAAAACGAGATGAAGAACATTTCCTCTTGAGTTGCCTTTCAATCTTTATAGCTATATGCAACATGTCATCAAACTCCACATAGTAATGTAACTCCACTACATTAGCAATTTCAAGATTTAATCTTTGTCAGAATTGAGCCATAGTAGCTTCACTATCTTCTTCAACATTAGCTCTGATTATGATAATTTCCATTTCTTTATGATAATCCTCAACACTCGTAGAACCTTGAATGAGACATTGTAACCTTTGATAAAGCTCTCGATAGTAGTGACTAGAAACAAACCTTTTTCTCATAACACATTTCATTTCATATCATGCATCTACAGGTGGCTCTCTATTCCGATGTCTACCAAGCATGAGTTGGTCCCACCAAATGATTGTATAATTCGTGAACTCTACAGTAGCATGCTTCACACTTTTTTCTTTGGAATAGTTATGGCAATCAAAGACCATCTCCACTTTCTTTTCCCATTCTAAGTAAGCCTCAAGGCCATTCTCACCTTGAAAGGGAGGAATCTTCAATTTGATACTTCTTAAATTTCCATCTATCTTATCATGATTCCTATCTCCTTTATACCTATCTCTACGACCTCCTTTGTTACCATGGTCACCTTTAACACTTTTATTCATACTAAACTCATCATCAACTTTATCATCAAAGTCGTTATTCACAATATTGGCATTCACATGAGAAGCATCACCTTGCTTTACCTTAGTTAGGGTAACTTCAAGTTCCTCCAACTTATCATTAATATTATTAAACTTCAACTCTATTCTTAAAAATTGATGTTACATGGATTGGAGCATACACTCAATCTTACTCAATTCAGGCTTTTCACTATTAGAAGACATGATTGTATCCTGCAAGAAACGTTTGTAAAAGAAAAAGACCTCATGTGTTTGCACTTAATACACACAAGAATGTAACACTCACACTCGTATTTCATACAATTTTAATATGGCTTTTCTCTCTAATGTTACTCACACACTCTTACCTTTTTCCTCACACAACTTTTCTCTATAGGTTCTATATTGAACTCAGGACTCAATCAAAAATCAACTTATAAAATCCAACTATCAACCAATAATCAACCATGATGAGCACAAGACTTTAACCAATGGAAAAAAAAAATGACAACTCAACAAGTCTTAGCAAGACTCAACAAGACTCCAATGAATATCGACCTTGAAAGAAATATGGGTGTTTTAGGGTGTTTGGTTAGGGGAAGGTTCAACCATAGGTGGTGTAGTTTTGTTCTTTTAGGTGATAGGGTCAAAAGGTAATTTTGGATAATAGGGGTAGAAAGCTAACAAGGAATTTTTAGATTTAGGCAAACAAAAAAGCTCAAAGCTCAAGAAAGAGAGACTACCTCAAGATTTTGATGAAACACACCTCCACGGATTGCCTTTGATGTTGCACTTGCTACACACGATATAACGAATCACCTCTTGAATTGATTTGCTCTTTTTTTTTTTTAATAACGTAAACAAACAATGAAGAAAACAAGAAGGGGTTTACTTGGAGAACAAGGCAACTTTTGAGAAAACAAGCTAGTTTTGGTAATAGCTTGTGTGGCAAGAAACGAAAGGGAATGGTGGCTTGTAAAACAAGGTGGTCTTTATGTGAAAGTAGACTTTTTAAGGGTTTCTTGCCAAGGAAGAAAACTTTTGGGGTTGAGGTTACTTGGAGAACAAGTTAGGGTTAATTTGGTGGCTAAGTAAAGGTAGGTTATTTTAATGAAGATAATAGGTTTGAGGAACAAAAAATATTACTGTTGGCTTAAAAGAGGATTTAAGATCAAACTTCGGTTAAGACAAGAAGATAAAGAAAAAAAACACAAGAACGCAATAAAACGAGACTCTCGCAAATTGCACCTAAGCTCTGATGCCAAATGATATGACCTCACCGAAAAAATATAAGATTCAACGAAGAACACCAAAAAACACAAGAGGAAAAACAAGAACAAGTCAAAAACGCAGCAAAATAAAACAAAGAATTAAAGATAAGACCAATACCCATTATGCAAAAACACAAGAACCTATAGTATTGGACTTAGACCCATTGCTCAGAAAAGCAAGAACCTAAGGTATAAATTGGTAGAATGTTGAAGAAAGCCACAAGGAAAACCTTGATAAGTTCAGGAGTTCTCAAGAGAACCAAAGAGAAAAAGTCTCTCAATATTATAACTCAAATCAATTGTGTTCTACCCAAAGGGTTACATAGCTGTTTATAAGCAAATAGCAAACTTGTAGAATAACAAATAAGGATCCTAGTTTCCTAACTTGCAGAACAAGAAATAGAAATTCTATTTTACCTAGTAAATAAAAAGGAATTGGGCTTAATTTAAATTAAGAGAATGTTCAGCCTAATAAGACATAAGTAAATAAAATAAGTATAACATTTGGTGCAATTGCACTAGGTGTAATTTATGCATCCAGCCCAACTGTATTTCGGCTCAATACTTGTAAATCTTTAAGAAGGTTAAACTTGTGCTTGGATCATGCTGTCGAATACTTTGTCATCCTCCATGTTCAAGCTTTGTTGGGCTTTCTCTCTAGCAATACTAATGAAACCAGCTAAAGCTTGTTGCATCCTCTTAGTTTTAGCTCTTGCCATTTGACCTCTATGGATGCTCAAAGGATCACGACCATCATGAACATGACTTAGGCTTTATGAGCTTGATGGGACTCCATCACTGTGTTTTGAACTCATGTGCATAGTCATCGTGTTTTGAACTTGATGTATAATGTTTATGTCTTAAACTAAGTGTATTAGAAATCTATTTCATTATTTGTATAAGTTTTTAGCATTTAGAGACTTTATTCTTAAACTTATTGATTTTTCAATTTTAGTACGATTATTGGTTTTGAACTTAATGCATCAGAAAATCTATTTTGTTATCAATATTTGTTTTTAATATTCAAAGATTGAGGCTTAACATTATTAGTTATCAATTTAGTACATTTGTTTGTTTTGAACCATGTGTTTAAAAAATCTATTTTGTTATCAATATCGATTTTAGTATTTTGAGGCTCACACTTAAAGTGATCGAAAGCTGTTTTGCACTGGTGCATAGTGATTTTGTTTTTACTGAATGTGTACACCATGGTCATCGTTTTCTACCTATTTTGAATTATAAATGAATTGATAACATTCGTTTGCCGTTTAGTTTTGTTACTGAAGGATTGAAAGGTTTTAATACTAATTTGATATGCATGAATTCTTTCTCTGTAAAGTTTTCAAAAATTCCTTATAGTCGGACTTAGGGGCTAGGACAAGTGAGGTGCTTTAAAGCATCCTTTCTGATAGAACGCCAAACATTGTTTTAGATATTGACTGTAAGTTATGAACATGTTTTCGATACATACTATAGGTC
The DNA here is from genome assembly GCA_032173925.1 of Heritiera fomes. NCBI lineage: Eukaryota > Viridiplantae > Streptophyta > Magnoliopsida > Malvales > Malvaceae > Heritiera > Heritiera fomes. Next base: position 15,286,613 of record JAPDPM010000015.1, read on the forward strand.
TGCATAGTATCAGTTCTTTTATTTATTATTCTTACTATGCATAAGCTCACACCCTTCCACTTTATAAATTTATTCACAGAATAACTAATTGTTAAAAAAGGGTTCTGATTGGATTCCTATAAGGTTTTGATATTGTACCTTACAGGGATAATTACACCGTTACTTTATTGTATCCTGACATTTATTGTATGGTACTTTAGTGTATGTGTGAGAACTCCATTTTCCGTATTTCTAATATAAGTTAAAGAGTGTAGAAATTGAAAAGCAAGATTTCTAAATAAAAGGTCTATTTGGTAAAGATCGGGGAAGTACCCAATAGGGGCCCTACAAGGACTTTTACTGTCTAGATCGAAATGAGACCCTACAATAAGGATATTTGAAGTGAAATACTAAGGCTGCAATAATCAACATCTTAAATTCCTTCGTTTAAGCATGTTTGAAAAGCATGCAACAAATTCAAAAATGACGGTTGTGTTCATAGGCTGGGGAAACTTTTGTAAATAACGATCAATCTAATTTGATTTATGGCCAATTGATAGTCATAGATGAATCCTCGTGTGAAGAAGTTTGATGTGATTCGAACATGTAGACTGAATCACACGAAAGTTAGAAATTACGTGATTGGACGATTAAGGCTATTTTGGTAATTTTTCTCTTTGGACCAGTCAAACCCTATCAAAAGCCTATCTAATGATTATAAAATGTTAGATACATATATTTTATGATTGATTGAAATATTTTGGAGGTTGAACTGACTATTTAAACAGAAATTGATGTGCGAAGGGTAAAATGGGAATTTTTGAAAAACTTAAGGGCATTTTCATAATTTGCCATCCAAGATATCTTTTTAGCTCTAAAAATCATCATCTTCATCTTTTGGCCAGCCACCATGGGAGGAGGAGTGAGAAAGCTTGTTTTTAGAGAGAGAAAGTCATAAAAACCCTAGTGTACAAGCCCCCAATCGAAAAATACCCTAAAAGAAAGTTGTTTTACTAGATGAACTCTATCGCATACCTCCAAGTCAAGCCTTGGAGTGGCCATTTTCATGGTGAAATGGCTCCCCTCATTTTCATCCATTGTGAAAGAGGTGAGAGAAAGCTTAAATCTTGTGTTTTAATGGCTTTATACTATATATTTAAGGCATTTAAGCATGTATTTAAGCTTGAATTGAAGTAAAATCATGAGAATCAATCCCTTAAAGTTTCGGCCAAGGGTTCTCATGCTTGAATGTGATATTGTCCAATGTAAAAATGATGTAGAATCAATCTAGAGAATGAATAGAACATGTTTACGACCTTAAATTGTTGAAACGAAATGTGTAGACATGTATAGGTAATTTGGCTGAGTGAAGGGCAAGGCAAAATCATGTTCGATTCAATACAAATTGAGTCATAAAATACTATATAAATTTATGTAAGACTGCTGGTGAAGTCAGAACTGAAAAAGGAGGTGTTTTAACAATACTTGCAGTTTAGCATCCGGTATGAAGTAGATCGGATTTGCTATTGTATTAAGAAATATGGAAGACCCTACAGTCTATAACATTTTTGTAAAAGGAATATTGAAATTTGACTGTGCTTTGATATTGTTTTGTAGCTCTAAAGTAAATGGCGTTAAGGAAAATGATAAACGAATATCTACTTGCTTATCTACATTGCTTATTGGAGTTGAATTGGTATACTGCACTATAACTGAAATTGGTAAGGGATATATATAAGATGTAAGGATACTGTGACTGCATTAGCATAATTGAAATCCTGCATTATTGAACATTTAAAATTATTTTATGATTGATCGGCTAGACTGAATGATTTAAATTGATTTATCGAACTAAGTAATTGAAATTGTGATTAATTTACATTGGAAAACTAGAATTGTGATTTTTGAACTGTTATGATGTCAAAATTTTGAAAAACAACCCTAAAACCCTAAACTATGAATAAAAAATTCTGCCATTGATTTTATAAGCTTATGAATTGATTGAAGATATGTTTTGATTGAATAATTGTTAAATGCGGTGTATTTTCCAACTGATTTATAAAATGCATTGTTGAAAGTTTTCAATAACTGACTGAAGTGAATGGTTTAGATTGACTGACTCTATTTTACTAAAAGTTCTGATTGTTTGACTGAAGCAAATGTTTAGAGTGTTTAACGCCTAAGCTATAGAGAGATTGAGGAAATTTTATCAGAGAAGGAATTTATGCATTTTGAAATCAGAGTCAAACCAATTTAATGCAACAGAAATTCAATTTCCAAGAATGTATCATGCAAATATCATAGGTCATTCAAAATCATAACGTATATCTTATATCAAGTCAAAATCATAAATGTTCGTATCAAACCATTTCAAATTTCAAAGTCCAGATGTCAGAAATTCAGAAATCATAGAAAATACAGATAAATAGTAGTAAATGGAGACATGGCAATAACTCAGTAAAAATCATGCAATCTAGATATCTCGTAAGGGAAAATAATAATCAAATAGACATATGGCCGTAGTCCAAAGGGATCCACAGTGAGCACGGATCATGTGTCAACTAGGAACGCTGTGGACTAGATCAACGTCACACAGTAGTTCAGATTTCAAAGTTCAGATGTTAGATATTGCAAGATTACAGTTAACTAATGTCTCAAAACATAAGGTTTCATAACTTGAGATTCAAAGTAATATTTTCAAATCTTATAGATATTCATAGTAAATCAAAATGCAAAGTCTTCAAAATCATGTAATTTTTACAGATGTTCATAAACATTTCCAAATTACTATATTTTTTCATGTTCTACAATTCTAAAATTAAAATAGGACTTCATAAATCTTCAAAATCATATAATTTAATAATTTCCAAAACTGAATTCCTTAGGAAATCTTTATTCTTAAAGCATTTCTTAAATTCATGGCCTAAGTTGTAGTAACTATTACTTTCATGAAAATTCGATAGCATAATGGTATAAGTTTTCTAAAACCTCCTGTGTCACAGCCCGTGACCCTATTTTTTTTCCTTATTCTATACATCTTGTATGGTTGGCCTGTCTGCGATACTTTACTTTTCCTTTACTTCTAAACAATTTCATATTAAATTATAATGCGAATTACATCCCCTATCTTACATCATAAAAAAGTAGTACTGTGAATATGTCTAAATACAGAAAATAAATGATCATACCTTATTAAATAAATCGACCTGTCGCATCATCCCCAAATGCGTAGTCGAAAATCCTTTTACTGCTATACTCTCGGTCTGCGAAAACCTGAAATGTTAAAATTAAGGGGTGAGCAAACCATGGCCCAGTAAGGGAATTATATGCATACTTGATATTCAGCTTCCTATATGCTGAAAATCTTTTTCATTTTTCCTATAGGCTCTAGGCTCGCATGTAGGAAAGATACTACAGTCGGCTAGGGATCCAGATGGAGTAAGGTAGGTATTTTGAAATACCTATCTTGTCCCGGAACCTAGAAGTAACTGTAGAGAGTAATTTTTCATTCTTGTTTTGAAATCCAAATCCTTTCCTTTTTATTTCGTAACCTTTTCATATTCTTTTCAAAATAATACTTTTATGAAATAATGCATTTAAATAAAATAACTAATATTCATATTTTCTTTGAAAAGAATATTAGTTAAATCATCTTCCTTTTCATTTAAAACTCGTTTCATGTTTTACTGTACTCTCATAATTAGAACAGTACTTTAAATAGCAAAATAAGCTATTTAAATCTTTTTCGTATAACATAGAAATCATTTAAATTTAATATTTAATTTAAAATTAAAATAAGAATATTAGATTTACTTTCCTCCTTTTTACTTTTGAAAACATATTACATATTCATATTACATATCATATGAAAATTATCTCATAGTACTAAAAACAGTACTGAAATAAGCATTTGTAAAATGCTGTAAATCATTTCATTTCACGTATCACATATTATGTAAAACATTTACATTTCACATATCACATATCGTGTAAAACATTCTTTTATTTAAAACATATCATATATGGAGACTGAGGCACGCCCAACCCGTCCACTGGGTCGTTACTCATATCATGCTATAGACCCCGAAGGGTATAAAATCATCATGTCAGATCTATGGCTATAGTCTATAATTGTCCTCGGCGGATCACTGATCAGGTGTCGGCCGGGACTACATATCACATATCACATATTACATGTTACATATCACATATCACATATCAGCATGATAGGATGCCATCTAGTCTCAAAACCGTATTTTTCATCATCAATAAACCTTTATGAAATTTATAAAAATATATAATTTCATAATTAAAACCATAAAGGTTATATAATAAATCAAGTGAATATTTAAAAAAATATTTATAAAATATTCACTTTATCTATTTTTCATCTTTCATTTCATATCACGTATAATTCATATATCGAGAGAATATTTAGAAAACTTTTATAAAATATTCTCTTTATCCCTTTTTCATTTTCCATTTCATATCACATATAATTCATATATCGAGAGAATTTTCGGTGATCTCATTATCACCAATTTCGAAAACATGAATATTTTAAAATGAATTTTGTTATATTCATGTTTTATGAAAAATAATCATTTTCTCGATTTTCGTGGTTGGAAATCGTTTCTTGTGAAATAAAATCATTTAGTATGATTTTATAAATTTTCTAGAAATTTTCGATAATTTTTCGACAGTAGAACGGCTGCCGATTGGCTAGCCTCCTGCATGGAAAATATAGTTTATAATTTCCAACCAGTACTTCATTCCAAATTCTAACCAATCATTCATCATAATCATTTCATAAAAAATTTTCATAAAATATTTCGTAATTAAAACATGCAGATTGAATATACTTACAGTGCTGCACATGCATCCCTTACCTTTTTCCCAAGTTGGCGACTTCCTCTTATCGGTCGCGCCCATGCTCCATTTCTCCCAATTCCTCATCTTGATCGCCCAGAATAATTTCTGGAAATAAAGACTCTAAATTTTAGAATTTTTTCATAATTTATTAAATTTTTTTGAAATTTAATTTCCGGAAATTTCTTATCGAATTTCCGAAAATTTTCGGGTTGTCGAATTTCCGAAAATCTCTGAATTCCCAAAATTCTCCTTTTTCCTCTTTCTTTCTTCCTTTTCTTTTTCTTTTTTTTATTTTTCCTTTTTCTTTTCCTTTTTCTTTTCTCCTTTCTCTGGCCGGACCGGTTTAGACCGGTTTGGTGTCCTTCCGCCAGTTCAACCTCTTCCCGCCGGCATCACTGTCGGTTCAGGTCTCCCATAGCTTGCCGGAGTGGCCGGGACGCCGAATCTGGTCTCCGTTTCTTACCATCACTGGCGACGGCGCCGAATCTGGGTCTGTGGGTTTCGGCCCCTTCCTCCTCTCTTTTCTCCTTCCTCTGCCAGATTCTCCTTCGCCGGTGGCTCCTCTCACCTTCATCGAGCTTTGCCGGTGTCGAGAGTGGCAGTGGCGGTGCCTAGATCGGTCGGCACCGCCGCATCTCTTTTTCGCTTTTCTCCTCTCGGTTCTACCCCCAATTTCTTCTCTTTTCTCTTTCGTCGGCATCGATTTCCTCCTCCTCTCACCTCGTCGGTGGTGGTCCCTCTCTCCGCCATCTCATTTCTCGCCGATGGCGGCAGCGGTTGCTGCCGTCGGCCTCCTTTGTGTTTTCCTCCTATGTTTGTAACAGAGGAGGAAATGAATTAATTGGGGAATCGGGTTAACCCCGATTCCCTTCCCCTTTTTTTATTATTATATATATAATTATATTTATAATCATATATAATTATATTACTAATAGTATATATATTTTATTTTCACAATATATATATTTACACTTTAATTAAATTAATTAATATATATTTCATACATATACATATTTATATATATACATAATTGTATATAAAAATATACATATGTATTTATTTAAGACAAAATAGTATATATTTCATTTTATAATATATACTATATTTCATATATATACAAATGTATTTATATAAAAATTATTAAAATATATTTATATAATCTAATTATATAAATATATAATATACGCATTTTTATTTCATTTAATTTTTGGATTTCTTAATATCCAATTTATTTCTCCTTTTCATTTCCTATTTAATTTAGATTTCCATTTATCCAAATTAAATTCCTCCTTTCCTTATTTTCCATAGCTCCGAGTTTATTTTTATTTTTATTTAATTTCCTTCACACGAATTTCCTTATTCATCACTTCTTCATTTTTCGGAATTTCAACGATATTCCCATCTCGTAAATAAATTTTATTTATTTACTTTAATTTATTATTTCCTCTTATCTATTTTCTTAAATATTAATTTCCAAAGATGGAAAATTTGCGGTTATCACATTCTCCCCACCTTAAGAAATTCGGTCCTCCGAATTTAACTTAAGTCAAAGGTGGTACCATTCTGTATACTCATCATTCTTGGCCTTTTGATCATCTTCCATATTATACTGCCAGTATACCTTTAAGATCAAAATCACCTTTTATACCATATATATATATATATATCATTTCTTATCATATATTTATACTCCCTTAACTTTCTTATCACTTGGGAGTTATCCATTTCCACTCCTTTTCGTATCACATATGATTCATATTGTTCATCATCGATCTTTCTTATTTAGCGCCAAGTCGATACATTTCGATAATTATCATTTACACACTGTATTCAGTAGTATGTAATTATCCCAGTAGCTTTCACATCTCGTGCATCCGCTCACTCAACATATCATCAAGGGTTTCCATACTACGCTCACATATTTACATTATGTACAGAGCGGTGCTGTCAATAGATTTGGAATCTCAGAGTCATTTGCTATCTCCCATAACATATAGCTACTCAAAGATTCCCATCACATATAGAGCTCACTAGAACTTCACATACATTCTCATCATCTTTTAACCATATTTCGACTATGACACTAAAGAATCTAAGAGTTTGATAATGGAGAAGTGATTTCATTAGACTATCAGTCTATAATCACTTCCATATTAGCATATCTCCTTTTAGATTCTTCATTATTATCTCAAATACTCTTTTCATATTTATTTCATCAAATACTACAGCTCATTTGCAGACTTTGCTATTTACCATTTTTTTACCATAATTTAATCAGGAGACAATCATTTCTTCTCCATATCGTCTTTCCATGTAATATTCTTATTACCTCTTTTATTCTTATGTTATCTTCATTATCACTTTAATCTTAGAATATACCTGAAATTATACTCTTTTGATAATTTAGATTCCATAACAACATAATCAAATTATAATTTGATCTTCTCATTATTTAACTTCATCATTGAATCTATAATTATCAATTTAATCACCTCATTATCCATACAAATCCACTATTTCCATCATTTCGAGGTGGTGGTATATATATATATATATCATTTTCCATTTACATTACTGGCAGTGAAATGTAATTCATTTCTTTACTACTTTGAGTATGATTACTTTTCCTCTATCGAGTTTGGCTCGATCTTACATCTAGCCATAATCATGTGATAACCACAAAATCACTTTTAGTTTTAAATTCGGGAACTACCTCATATTCGTGTTCCCTCTACATCATGTACTCATCCTCTTATTACCTTTTCATCGTTTCCTTCATCATCATTTCGATCACTTTTCACCAGTGGTAAAATATTCTACTAATAAAATCTTTTAACCTTTTACATATCATCTTCATACTTATTCATTCACTGACTTAAACTTATTAAATTTTAAGTCACATCTTTAGAGCAGCTAACCCAATGACTCTTTCATAAATTGGCAATAGTATTTAGCTAGACCCAGTACATTTCGTATCTCAATCATTATCTCTTCAGCACTGACAGATCCACGTCGCTCTGTCATTCGAGATCATATATCTTAGAAAGAGATACTGTCTAGCTAAATCTTCTATTTGCCATTCTTAACATACACTTCACTGTCTTTAAGAGTCTGCGAGGTTATACCACTATGCTGCTCATTTTCCATTTGTGCCATAGACTGTATCGCTATCTCATCATATTATCCATATATATGGTCGCCTCAGTCATTAAGCTTATATACCTCAATAAGGTATTCCATTTACCTTCTAAACCTCAGTAGGAACTCGTAAAATTATATCGAGTTCTAATTATTATCATCTTACGACCGTCAATTTTCAACTTTTCATCTAGTGATGCCTTGTACAGAGATTGATTCTTATAAGCTCCTTATACATCTCCGATTAAATCATATTTAAGGCATCAATTCCATATAGATATTTACTTGTTCTTCATAAGTTCTTAGTGTATAATAAAAATTTAATACATCATTTAATTCATCCTCAATCACATCATTTGTATTTCCATCAATTCCTTTTATACAAGTGAATTCCATTATCCACAAATTTTTCAGAGTTATTTCTTAAGCTTTTCGGATTCTTATATGTTTTCCAATAGTAGCTTAACAATCAATTTCATATTAAAAATCGAGTCAATGTTAACTCGATTTCTCACTTTTATATACTCTGAAATTTATCTGAAATCTCGTCTGATGCTTTCTTTAATCATTCATCTTTCATCATTTTGGACATTCGTCTTTGTGTCCTATCATTTCATTGTATATCCTCAAGGCAAAGACATTTAATATTTAAATCATCTTAACATCTACTCTACCTTGATTTACTTATTTCCTCATACTTCACAGCACATCAATCACCTTAATTGTATGCTGTATCATGTGTAATTATTTGATTAACACATTTCACAGCTAACCGATTTATTATTGAAATTCATTTTAGAATCATTTTCATCTTATAATTCAGGTTAGCTATTATCATCATCATCTCTTATCTTCACTTACTGTCCTTATGCATACTCTCCAATTTCATATTGTTCCATACAGTACATTATTCTGTAAAACATATTTCAAAATATTTCGGTTCTATAATTATTTGATTGATACTTCAAAAACAGTAGGAATGTATAGAACCAGAATTAACAGTACTGATATAGAGTTTATCATCTATACTGATCTCTTTGTCAGTCATCTCCAGCAATCATATTACTTCTCATCATATCCCACAATCCCGTAATAATATTCCATCAATACACTTTTAATTTAGACCCTTAAAAAAATCAATAACTAAGTCGCTCATCCTACGACTTCCCTATAACCATTCGAGTCACATCAATCATCTAAGTGTAAGTGCAATTAAAATCAGGATCGTTATACACATATTATGTCCTTTCTACCCTCAACAACTCCATTATTATCAATATATTCAAAATCGACTTGGTTTTGTCACTATTCAAACCATAATGCCACATAGGGGCATTTACGCCATTTTTACATTTATTTCTTTCTCCTCACTATAAATTTAAATCAATGATCTTATTATCTCTTTGCTGATAGTACCTCTTTCTCATACCAATATCAGCAGTTTAAGGTCTTTTTTCGATTTTGACAGAGAAATCCAATAAAATCCATAATTGGATTATTTTACATGAAATGCAACTTTTGATCATCAATTTCTCTGCCAAATCAATCAATTTTAACTTCTTTTGGTCTATTTTGACTCCCGATAAAATTTCAAGGGTAGGGGTATTTTGATCATTTTTGGCCAAAAATTTTCTCTCTCTTCAAATTACCTTCAATCGGTGATCTTAAGGTCTATTTAGTGATGATACTGCATTCCCCTCCTTTATATCATCACTTTCAGGTCTCAGTTCGATCCGGATAGAAAAGTACTGGTGGGGCCCTCACCGAGTCTATTTCTTTTCCTTACCGAATCGACCCTCATTTAAACTATAAAATCACCAGTTTAGGTAACATTCCTGAGCCGTTTTCCTTTTTTAGCATTCCTTATTCCAAAATTGCTCACTCCCTTCCAAACACTTAATTCAATTTACACTCATTTATTTTCTCTATGTATTCAGACTATACAGTACTACAGGGGATGTTAACCTTTTCAACATATTTTATTTCCAAATTATCGACAGACATCAGGCCAACCATGCTCTGATACCATTAAATCTGTCACAGCCTGTGACCCTATTTTTTTCCTTATTCTATACATCTTGTATGGTTGGGCTGTCTGCGATACTTTACTTTCCCTTTGCATCTAAACAATTTCATATTAAATTATAATACGAATTACATCCCCTATCTTACTTCATAAGAAAGTAGTACTGTGAATATATCTAAATACAGAAAATAAATGATCATACCTTATTAAATAAATCGACCTATCGTATCGTCCCCAAATGCGCAGTCGAAAATCCTTTTACTGCTAGACTCTCGGTCTTCGAAAACCTGAAATGTTAAAATTAAGGGGTAAGCAAACCACGGCTCAATAAGGGAATTATATGCATACTTGATATTCAGCTTCCTATATGCTGAAAATCTTTTTCATTTTTCCTATAGGCTCTAGGCTCGCATGTAGGAAAGATACTATAGTCGGCTAGGGATCCGGATGGAGTAAGGTAGGTATTTTGAAATACCTATCTTGTCCCGGAACCTAGAAGCAACTGTAGAGAGTAATTTTTCATTCTTGTTTTGAAATCCAAATCCTTTTCTTTTTATTTCGTAATCTTTTCATATTCTTTTCAAAATAATACTTTTATGAAATAATGCATTTAAATAAAATAACTAATATTCATATTTTCTTTGAAAAGAATATTAGTTAAATCATCTTCCTTTTCATTTAAAACTCGTTTCATATTTTACTGTACTCTCATAATTAGTACAGTACTTTAAATAGCAAAATAAGTTATTTAAGTCTTTTTCGTATAACATAAAAATCATTTAAATCTAATATTCAATTTAAAATTAAAATAAGAATATTAGATTTACTTTCCTCCTTTTTTACTTTTGAAAACATATTACATATTCATATTACATGTCATATGAAAATTATCTCATAGTACTAAAAACAGTACTGAAATAAGCATTTGTAAAACGCCATAAATCATTTCATTTCACGTATCACATATCATGTAAAACATTTACATTTCACATATCACATGTCGTGTAAAATATTTTTTTTATTTAAAATATATCATTTATGGAGACTGAGGCATGCCTAGCCCTTCCACTGGGTCGTTGCTCATATCATGCTATAGACCCCGAAGGGTATAAAATCATCATGTCAGATCTATGGCCATAGTCTATAATTGTCCTCGGCGGATCACTGATCAGGTGTTGGCCGGGACTACATATCTGTGAAGACCGAGAATTTTCTAAATAAATATAAGGTATCTGGAAAATTTAATTTGGACAAATTGAAATCCAAATTAAATAAGAATGAAATTGGAGAAAATAAATGTGGGTATAAAGAAATCCAAATTTAATAAGAAATAAAAATATATAATTTTATATTTATATAAGGTTATTATATAAATATATTTTTGAATAAATATATACATTCATATATGGAATATATGTATATATCATATGTTGAAATACCATTTATATATCATTGAATAGATATATGTAAATTTTTGTACATTTATATATATATATATATATGAAATATATATAGTATTTTAAAGTAAAGTATACATATATAAATGGCTTATATATGAAATATATATATATATATATATATATATATAATATATGAATTATATGTATAGTATTTTAAATTTTAAATGTATAGATTTACACATGTATATATAATTGATACAGATTTTATATATGCATACTTATATATATTTAATTATATGATATATTTATATATATAAATATAAAAGATAAATATTATAAATATTATAATTATAAATATATTTTATAATTATAATTTAAAAAAAAAAGAAAAAGAAAAGTGGGAATCGGGGAACCCGATTCCCACATTTCCTCTTTTGTTAACTAAACAGAAGAGGAAAACCAAAAAGGAAAGCCGGACGACGCCGGCCACCGGAAGGAAGAGGAGCGAGGGAGGCGTCGCCGGTGAGCCATAGGGGAAGAGAGAAGTGACCGGCAACGGCCCAAACGGAGAAGAGAAGAAAACGGAAAACAGGAAGAGAAACGAAAACTCGAAAAGAAAAGAAAAGAGGGAATGCCGGTCGATCCAGATGCCGGCACCACCACCAACGCCACCGGCGAGGACCAACGAAGGAGAAGGAGGCCACCGGCGGTGAAGGAAACGGCGGAGGAAGGGAGAAACAGAGGAGAAAGGAGCCGAAACCCACGTCACCAGATCCGGTGCCGTCGCCGGTGATGGGGCAAAACCGAAACTAGATCCGACATCCCTGCAACCATGGCTAGCTGTGGAAAGTACGAACCAGCGGTGATGCCGGCGGGAAGAGGCCGAACCTGCCAGCAGAAGTGAACCGGCCCGAACCGACCTGAACCGGTTCCAGAAAAAAAAAACAAAACAGAACAGAAAAGAAAAAAAAAGAAAGAAGAAAAGAAAAGAAAAGGAGAAAGAAAAGAAGGAAGAAGAAGAAGAAGGAAAGGAAAAAGAAAGAAAAGAAAAAGAAAAAAAATGTGGTAAGGAAAATATAGAAAATAAATTGATGGTATTTATTGAATAATTTATGGTTATATTGATGTAGTGCATTAATATTGAAATTGTAGTAAAACGGAAATGCGACGAATGGTGGAGTTCGACAAGGCTCGAAAATCAGAATGTACACTAAGCTTGGCGAATGGGTAAGATACTCTTATAAAGCCTTAGTAGCATTATATTGTATGTGGGATTTATGATCTTATATAATGCTCTGATGGAATGATTTTAATGGAATTATGATTTTTTTTATATGATGAATTGATTTAATTAATGTTAAAAATGCTAAGAGGGCCCACAATTGATGGTGGGGGTCTTAGTAAGAGGTAAAAAAAATTGGTGAGAATCAACGGCTGTCAGTATAAATTGTGTTTCCTTGCAGGAGGTTTAGAGGAAATTAAGCTGTTATGCTGTCAAAATTTCCACAAAAAAATGTTTAAGGAAAAAATATTAAGTTCTCATCTAGATGGAATCCTGAAAGAATTATCGAAGATAAACTTGAAAGGATCTTACTGTGTCATAGGAAAAATTGATTTTTAAATGGTTGAGAAGGTTAATGGATGAGCACGATAATGTGAGGAATTTGGTTGTGAATCTTATAGAGTCGATAATTCGAGTTATGTAATATTTCAAGTTGACTATCGAGCAGAAATTGAGGTGGAATCTCGATAGTTGGAGTATTGATAGATGTAACGATGATTATATGATATTGCTTTGAAGAGAAGATCATAGTTGAAAAGTGATGATTATAGAATTGATAGATTCAAACAAACGGACCGTCTTAGTGGTATGATTGAGATAATGATCATAAGAAAGTAGATCGCGAAATCTTATGGACATTTTGATGTGTTATGACCTCGAAGTTAGAGGATAGTAAGTGTGAATAATGACCTATCTGGCAATATGACAATATAATCTTAATATACCATAAGGCTAAAATTGAGAAAAAAAATAATAGCAATAAAATGAGATTTAGAGAATTTGGTACTTGATATATACTACATTATGGAATATCTTTGTCAATAGAATGGATTCGAATCAATGTTTGATTGTGGCATGTTAACTTTGTATGTGTAAAGCTAATGTTGGGAATTGATTTAATTAATGTGCAAAATAATGAAAGGGAGAATGAAAGCTTGAGGTAGCTTGTGATCTTTGATGGAAAAATATACTAGAATGATCCTAATAGTCTATGGATGTTATTGAAATGTATTTGAATAAACGTGCAAACATATGTACTGTGGATTTTAGTGATGCCATTGGGGACTTGAAAGACGTGTGTAATTGTAAAATGAATGACGGATGACTTTCGTGTCATGATCATGTTTGAATAAGAAATTTAGGCTACCGAAGACACACCTTAGTCTGATGTCATAATATGCACAACAATAGATTGAATGAGTATTGAGATATATTTGGATATATTTAGAAAAATCATTCATGCATGACATATGATCTCATGTTGTTTTAAAAGAAAAAGTGATATTTTAAAAAGAGATGCATCGAAATCTTTTAAGTGAAAGTAAATATTTGAAATGATTAGACAGCCACAGACCTTGATGTTTAATATCATTTTGACATTATTCATGACATGTACAGATTGAACATGAGATTTGATTATGCATTGATTTGAGAAAAGACTCGGTTTTAAATGTTTTTTTATGAGGGCTGTCTAAATGAATTCAAAATGATATATCAAAAGATTTCGATTTTTGAGACGACAGGTACCCTATTGAATGCCTGAGTGGCATATGCCTTTGTGGCACAGAGTATGTATTTATTGTGTGGTTCTGCCTGTGTGGCATGGAACCCCATTTATACATATATGATATGTACATGTAAATGTTGCCTGATGAGATCATTCCAGGCTGTCCGACAATAGTCGTGGACACATTCCTCAGTTTCCAGCTGATCAGTGGGACTGGGACGATCTATGATCATAGATAGAGAACCCTTCGAGGGAAACTATCCCATTGATAGCTACAATGGGTTAGAGATGATATGATAATAGAATAGGGATTCATGCCTAGTCTCTTACTAAATGTTAAAGAATGTCTAGAGTACGATTTATTATATATTAAACTCTAGACATGATATGTTTTACAGTATACATGAAATGATTGAAATTGAACGATTGAAACATGGTTTATATTATGCATTATATGATTTGAGACTTTATATGTTTTAAACCATGTTTATTTGACATGACAGATGAAATGATGTACATGTGTTTTATACCACACATGATATGAATAGAGATTGCATATGTTTTAAAATGTGTTTTAAAACATATGTCAAATGATTCTAAATTACATGACTTTCGTACATGATTATGTACTACATGAAACATGATTTGAAATGAATGTTTGTGAGAACTCGTTATCTTAAACTATAGTTGTACATCTACATGAATTAATTATCAATAAAGAAATTATTGATAATATTTTGAGGAATTAAATGTAAAAGGATAGTGTCTTTTACATAGAAAATTTTAATCCTAGATGAAAAATATAGGTATGGAAAATACTACATACCAGATGGTATAAATAATTAAATGGATATTGGAAATTCTGATTTGGATAAAACAGAAAAATGTTTGGATGGCATGAAGATATAAAAGAAGAATTCATTGGCTATCTAAATGAAGTTTCGGTGTGAACAAGTAGCTAGTAGAAAAAAAAAACAAAACAAACAAGAGAATAAAAGATAAGATAACTAATAAAGGAAGACAAAAAGGAAAGTCTCCATCGCGTGTGACAGAAACTATAACTGATTTGGTTAAATCCTTGCTGCACCGAAGACCAAACCATAACAAGACAAGAAAGGAACAAAGGCAAGGAAAAGATAGGAAATTTTTAACTCCAAAACGTTGGCATGGAAAGTCAGAAACGTGGGCTGCATGAAGAAAAATTGTAACAGAAAAAGACAATGTAGTCTCGGCTTGGAAAGTAAGTGATATAAAACAAAAGGAAAGAAATAGGAAATGAAGGGGGCTTTTAATGAAGCCAACAAAAAGTCCAAGTAATATATTTTCTTGTGCTTTATATTCCTCCATCGTGACCTTCATCTCCAGCCATTATCATCACCGAAAGCTTGCTTTGTTCTCTTGCAATCATGTAACCTTTTATGCATACTAGAATCATCCTTAACCTTTAGTAAATAAACCAAGCTTTTGAAGGAAAATAAGCCTTGGATATTAAGCTTCCAAAACCTCAAAGAAGCTAGCATAAAAACCTTCAAAACAGCAAGGAATTCACGTGGACAGATTTGTTCCTTTATACAGGTAATGTCCAACTCAGTTTTTAAGATTCTTGTCCTTTGATTTTGCATGTAATGATCAAGAATATATTAGTTATAACCTTTGTTTGAAGTAAACATATATGCAAAGAAAA
The DNA here is from genome assembly GCA_032173925.1 of Heritiera fomes. Taxonomy (NCBI): domain Eukaryota; kingdom Viridiplantae; phylum Streptophyta; class Magnoliopsida; order Malvales; family Malvaceae; genus Heritiera; species Heritiera fomes. The sequence goes on from JAPDPM010000015.1 coordinate 15,302,501, forward strand.
ATCATAGTGTTAGGTTGTAAGAATTTATAAGAAGAAGATGATGTTTAAAGAAGGAAACTGATGTGGAATTAATGATGAACATAAACATGAAACAGACGTGAAAGGTAAGGGAAATAAAAATGAAAGTAAACTAAGTTGCATGTTCGGTTGAGGAGGATTTTGAGTGAAAGTTAGGCAAGGCTTACGTGAACCATGAAGGGGAAAAGAAATATCTTTAATATAGTCAACAAGGGTGGCTGGTTGATGGGAGAAAAACTGGGCTGTTGAACAGCCGTATATGAAAAGAAGGTGTAGCTGGTTGGAGCAACCGAAATTGGTAGAAAATGGCAAAAGATTGGCTGACTTTTGTGTGTGAATGGTAGAATATCTTGACAGTCTAGGATGTACTAGTTATGGCCACATATAGAGACACAAAGAAAGAAAGAAATGCCAACGAAAATGCAAGATAGAAAAGGGTGAGTATGCTGTCGGTTTGGACAGCAATGAAACAGAAAAATAAATTAATGTTGGTTGAAGGAAATTACGTGAGCTAAGGGGGGAGAAGAAGAAAAGAAAAGAGGTGATCAAAGTCAAAGAAAATGGCTGGAAAAAGAAATAAAATGGCTGATAGTATAGCCGAAGAAGGAAGTGAGAATAGCTAACTAAAAGTCCAGCCGAAAATGTAGAAAAAAATAAAAGAGAGAAGAAAAGCTAGCTTGGTTGACTTTGTGTGTGAGAATATTAGACTTTTGGCAACCTAAAACATGCTAGATATGACCATGAAGTAGGAACCAAATGGATGCCAACGTGAAATGCACAAAAACAGAAAAGAAAGAAGGCCATGCATGCAGCTAACGTGAATTGGATAAAAAGATGAAATAGAAAGTTAGCTTTAGGTTGACTAAATGATGTGATGAATTAGTTATGAAGTTAAATTAAACATACATCACAAAGGAATAAAATTTCCTAACCTACATGTAGCCAACGTGAAGTGAATAAAAGGGAAAGAAAGTTCATGGTTTGGGGTCAACAAATGGTAGGAAAATGAAAAGCAAAAAGGGAATTTTTATAAGTTATACTGAAAATTAATTACAGTAAAACTGTTATCTTGCAGTTTATAATTCGGAGAGATAGGAAGCACATGGGTGCAACATAAGGCATTGATCTACAGTGTATTGAGGTAAGGGATGTAATTTAAAGTTGTGATGGTATCCCTTACTTTCATTGCAAATTTTAAAGAAATGCCTGAAGCATGAATTTTATTCCGAAGTTAATTTTCATGATCTTTTAATTTGTTAAATGAACTTTATAACTTCTATGTATATTTTTCCATAATGTTTTAAGTATGATATGAAATATATATGTTTTCCGAAAAAGGTATCGGAGTGGCAAACCCCAGGCTAACTTAGACCCTGGCACGCCCGGTCCTTACTATTTTATATCAGTTGTATGATTTAAGTATATGTTTTCCGAAAAAGGTATCGGAGTGGCACACCCCAGGCTAACTTAGACCCTGGCACGCCCGGTCCTTACTATTTTATATCAATTGTATGATTTAAGAATTTACATAAGTAAGTAAGTTTTGAGACTAAGGCTTTCCTATAGTTTATGTTACTGCCTGTCATGCTTGCCACATTGTGGCATAAGTTTAGCCACGTCGTGCATGTCCTCGCCCACATTGTGTATGATTACATCCTTTGTGGGTATGTTGGTCCTTCGTGGTGCATGTTCGCTGTACGACTCTGATCAGGTCTACAGCCCATACCATGGCCATAGGTATTATGTTCCCTCTTCGGAGGAAGAAGTAAGTGTCATGACCCGCATACTAGCTATATGATTCTGCCTAGTCTCCATGAACTGTATGATATGTTCTATTAATTTTGAATTTAAATTTTTAAAGTAAGATGCATGTTTGATCAAGTATGAATTTTGGTATATATGTATTAAAGAATTCATATAATGTTTAAAAGTATGAAATGCATTATTATGGCATTTGTTTTCTGCATATATATATAGATGCTATGACTATTTTAAATGCATTTCTTACGGGGCTTTCCAAAAAGCTCACCCCCCTACTCTACCAGATTATTTGCAGTGATCAACCCTTTGCCTGTTGCGCATATGATGTAGACTGAGGGATACGTCTCTCCTCCGACTACTTTTTTGTACTTACGTAAGGTATACTCATATTTTAATACCAGACATCCGGTATGGCACAGATATTTGTATATAAATAATACTTTTGGGATGTAATCGATATTGTATGAATGTAAGCGTTACCTGGAGGAAAAAAAATCAATATAATGTGAATGAAATATTTTATAAAAATATTGTGATGTTGCTGTGGTTAAAAAGTATGATGAGATACTGGCAGGAATACAACCCAAGTAAGAAAAAAAAAATTTAGCCCAAAACTTCTACGTTTCCGGGATGTGACAATGTTTTATACAGAACACAAATTTTATACGGTACATATTGAATCATGTGATGATAACACACGGTGGTAGCGATATTTCATCTAGACATGATATGATACATGAACATAAGATTGATATGAAGAGAATTGTGAACTTACACTATTGTGATCATGATTTCTCTATATGGAAAATGATATGAGGTGATAGATTACAGGAGTACGATTATGAAACATAAAGTGAATTGATATGATGCTTCAATTGGACATGATGTACTCCGAGATAGAGGAAAATATAGACTAGTAGTATATGACATTCAATTTGGATACGACAGATTGTCGTGCGATGCACTATAGTGTAAGAACGAGAAGATTGAAAAAGTGATTATGATGATTTATTTAAAAGTATAAGTGATAGACAGATGACAAGAAATGAGATAATGATATGTTATCGATGAGAAAGGATTAACTGTAATTGCAAACTTGCAAGTTTTAAGTATTGCAGTTTAAGACAGTGTAATCCTACTCTTGTATTTATATTAGTATCTTACTGAGCCGTGGTTTTGCTCACCCCACTAAATTTCATCTCTTTCAGACTATTGAAGTTGACATCTGCCATGTGAGCTGCTAAGTGGGCATTGGAGACGGTGTATGGACGTGGTACTAGTCTTCTGAGGTATATGTTTCTTATAAAATACTTGTTTACATGTAAGACTTAAATTGATGCACAGTACATATTCTATTTAACAAGTCAGGATGTAACTATGACCGTTTCCGTGTTAGTTTAATATTTAAATGAAATGACTATAGGTCACCTAGATAGTATAGTAACTACAATGACACCGAATACAAACCTTAAAATGAAAAAGAAAAATTTAGTCCATAAATTTGTAGACTAAGAAAAGTATAAGAATGAAGTGAAAGTCGCGGTCTTCGGGTCGTGACAATATCACATATCACATATTACATGTTACATATCACATATCACATATCAGCATGATAGGATGCCATCTAGTCTCAAAACCGTATTTTTCATCATCAATAAACCTTTATGAAATTTATTAAAATATATAATTTCATAATTAAAACCATAAAGGTTATATAATAAATCAAGTGAATATTTAAGAAAATATTTATAAAATATTCACTTTATCCATTTTTCATCTTTCATTTCATATCACGTATAATTCATATATTGAGAGAATATTTAGAAAACTTTTGTAAAATATCTCTTTATCCCTTTTTCATTTTCCATTTCATATCACATATAATTCATATATCGAGAGAATTTTCGGTGATCTCATTATCACCAATTTCGAAAACATAAGTATTTTAAAATGAATTTTGTTATATTCATGTTTTATGAAAAATAATTATTTTCTCGATTTTCGTGATTGGAAATTGTTTCTTGTGGAAAAAAATCATTTAGTATGATTTTATAAATTTTCTAGAAATTTTTGATAATTTTCGATAATTTTTCGGCAGTATAACGGCTGTCGATTGGCTAGCCTCCTGCACGAAAAATACAGTTTATAATTTCTAGCCAGTAATTCATTCCAAATTCCAACCAATCATTCATCATAATCATTTCATAAAATATTTTCATAAAATATTTCGTAATTAAAACATGCAGACTGAATATCCTTACAGTGCTACACATGCATCCCTTACCTTTTTCCCGGGTTGGCGACTTCCTCTTATCGGTCGCGCCCATACTCCATTTCTCCCGATTCCTCATCTCGATCGCCAAGAATAATTTCTTGAAATAAAAATTCGAAATTTTAGAATTTTTTCATAATTTATTAAATTTTTTTGAAATTTAATTTCCGGAAATTTCTTACCGAATTTTCGTAAATTTTCGGGTTGTCGAATTTCCAAGAATCTCCAAATTCTCAAAATTCTCCTTTTTCCTCTTTCTTTCTTCCTTTTTCTTTCTTTTCTTTTTCTTTTTCTTTTTTTCCTTTTTCCTTTTCTTTTCTCCTTTCTCTGGCCGGACTGGTTCAGACTGGTTTGGTGTCCTTCCGCCGATTCGGCCTCTTCCTGCCGGCATCAGCATCGGTTCAGGTCTCCCATAGCTTGCCGGAGTGGCCAGGACGCCAGATCTGGTCTCCGTTTCTTCCCATCACCGGCGACGGCGCCGGTGATGGGTCCGTGGGTTTCGGCCCCTTCCTCCTCTCTTTTCTCCTTCCTCTGCCGGATTCTCCTTCGCCGGTGGCTCCTCTCACCTTCGTCGAGCTTCGTCGGTGTCTGGAGTGGCGGTGGCGGTGGCGGTGCCTGGATCGGTCGGCACCGCCGCTTCTCTTTTCCGCTTTTCTCCTCTTGGTTCTGCCCTCGATTTCTTCTCTTTTCTCTTTCGCCGACGTCAATTTCCTCCTCCTCTCTCCTCGCCGGTGGTGGTACCTCTCTTCGCCTTCTCGTTTCTCGTCGACGGTGGCAGCGGTTGCTACCGTCGGCCTCCTTTGGGTTTTCCTCCTCTGTTTGTAACAGAGGAGGAAATGAATTAATTGGGAAATCGGGTTAACCCCGATTCCTTTCCCCCTTTTTATTATTATTATTATATATATAATTATATTTATAATTATATATATAATTATATTACTAATAGCATGTATATATTTTATTTTCACAATATATATATATATATATATTTACACTTTAATTAAATTAATTAATATATATTTCATACATATACATATTTATTTATATACATAATTGTATATAAAAATATACACGTGTATTTATTTAAGACAAAATAGTATATATTTCATTGTGTAATATATACTATATTTCATATATATACATATGTATTTATATAAAAATTATTAAAATATATTTATATAATCTAATTATATAAATATATAATATACACATTTTTATTTCATTTAATTTTTGGATTTCTTAATATCCAATTTATTTCTCCTTTTTATTTCCTATTTAATTTGGATTTCCATTTATCCAAATTAAATTCCTCCTTTCCTTATTTTCCATAACTCCAACTTTTTTTATTTTTATTTAATTTCCTTCACATGAATTTCCTTATTCATCACTTCCTCATTTTTCGGAATTTTAACGATATTCCCATCTCGTAAATAAATTTTATTTATTTACTTTAATTTATTATTTCCTCTTATCTATTTTCTTAAATATTAATTTCCAAAGATGGAAAATTTGCGGTTATCACATCTTGCAAAGCAAACACAATTTATATATCCAAGACAGTTGATATTAAAATCATTCCAGTATCTCCTACGTTCCTTATATATAATCCTTACCACTGAATCACGACAGCTTATTCAAAACAATCCAGTAGTCAAAATCCGGTAATTGAGCATATATCCTCCTTGGCACCAACTTATTTTCAGACGATAGAAAATCATTAAAATAGTTTAAATTCCTAAAACTACCTTCACATAGTATTTATAAGTCTTAAAGATCTCCCATAATTCCTAATACAATAGTAATTCAGTCTATTTCCTATCGAGCGCCAAAACTGCAACTACTGTCAAATCATCTTCGTTTTCGAATTTGACTTCACCAACAATCTTATATTAATTTATATATTATTCTAGGACCAATTTGGTATCGAATTGAGCATGATTCCCCTTTGCCCTTCACTTGGCTTAAAACACCTACGCATACTACACTTGTTGTTTTGCAAATTTAACACTACAATTGTAACGACCCGTTACCATATTTTTGACCTTATTTTACACAATTCATCCGGTTGGGCTGTCTGTGAAACTTCACTTTTACTAACTGTTAAACAAATTTACATAACATTGTTTATATTATACACATCCCCTATCTTAATTAATCAGATAAGTAGTACTGCAGACATGTCTAAATATAAAAAATAAATGATCGTACCTCATATAAATCAGTCAGTCTGTCACGTTGTCCTTTGTGTACAACCGTGATCCACAATCAACTGATCTCATAATCTTTAAAACTTGAAATGTTTAAAATTAAGGGGTGAGCAAACCACGACTCAGTAAGAGAGTTATATGTCACAGTTGATATTCAGCTATCTATATGCTGAAAATATATATATATATATATATATATTTTTCATTTTCTTTAAAATCTTCCTAGCTGGCTCTAGGCTCACATGTAGGAAGGATACTACAGTCGGATAGGGATCCAGATAGAATAAGGTAGGTATTTTAGAATACCATACTTGTTCCGGAACCTAGAAGCAACTGTAGAGAATACTAATTTCGTTGTTTTCAAAACGATATAATTTTCGTTTTTCCATAGAGTAAACCACTTATTTCTTTTCACTTCAGTATACTTTAAAACACGTGGCAGTTCAGTAATAAAAACAATGGTTTACTTCTCTTCTCTTCTCTTCAGTACAGTAAAAACAGTACAGTACAGTAATTTGTAAATATCCAATCATTGGATAATTACTTCTTCGATTATTTCTATCTTAGAAATAATTCTTATGTTAGAATAAACATTTATTTCTCTTTTCAAATCAGTAACCGTATCGTATAGTTCAGGAAAACAATATATTCAGTAAAACAGTAATTCGATACGGTTCAATCAGTAACGGTAAACATTAAATGGTAGCTTTCAGTTCGGTAAACAGTAAATGGTAGCTTTCAGTTCAGTAAAACAGTAATCAATGGCTACCATTTCAGTAAACAGTACAGTTCAGTAACACAGTGTTTTGGTACGATCTTTCATCAGTAAACAGTAAACAGTACAGTAATTCAGTACAGTACAGTAAATAGGATTCCGTAAATCCTTTCAGAAATCAGCAAACAGTAAGCAGTAAGTGAGACTAGGCAACACCCTACAAGTAAATCATGCTATCATCATCCACTAAAGGACACAGTAACAGTAATGAGATCTATGGCCATGATCTATAATATGTCCTCCGTGTACGCTTGCTAGGCGACAATCCGGGACGCTGATGACTAGCTGGTCAATCAGCCACGTGACAGTAACAATATATGTGATGCATGAAGCTCGGGGCCTAAGTCTCAAAACAGTGTAACCGTACCATAGCCTTTATGGATTTTAAACACAGTAAATTAAAATATTTCACAAGTATCCATAAGGCTCACATGTAATAAATCATCACCTTTATGAAATAATTAAATTAAAATAACATTTCTCAAAATAGTTCATAAAGGTATAAATCATGTTTTCCATACGGTGAAAACAGTTTATAAATCATTACTGAAAATATAGAAGGGCAAAACTATCCTTTTTCCACCGTAAAACACATATGCACGCTTTTTCGTGCATTCAATCGAAAACATGGTTTTATAATTATCGGAATTCAAATAAATTATTTTTATAATTTATGAAAATAAAATATTTATTTTCTAACTTTAAATTCCCATCACCATGTTTTCTTCTAAAAGCACGTGTAGAGACCTTTAGTCTCGAAATCATAGTTATTCATCATTTCTTAACCTTTATGGAATTTTCATAATTAATTATTTCCATAATTAAAACCATAAAGGTTTTATATGAAATCAAGTGAATATTTAAGAATATTTATAAAAATATTCACTTCAGTCCCTTTTTCATTTTCATCTCGTTTCACGTGAAATATCACCTATAGGGTGAATTTTTGGTGATTTCCTTTTCATCATTCTCGAAAACATGAATATTTTAAAATCAAATATCGTTATATTCATGTTTTATGAAATTTACTTAATTTCTCGATTTTTGTACTTGAAAAACATTTCACATGAAATCAAATCATTTATTATGATTTTCGGTGATTTTCGATAAATTTCAGTAATTATTCGATAATTTTTCGGCAGTATCACAGCTGCCGATTTGGCTAGCCTCCTGCAGGGAAAATACAGTTTATCTCAACTGGTATTTCACCACAATTTGAAACCGATAAAATACCACAAATTTCAAAACTAATCATTATAAATTGTATTTATAAATTAAATGCATAATTTAAAACATGTGGCCGAATATCCTTATAAGCGGCACATGTCTCCCTTACCTGTTTCGGGTCGGCGACTGTCTCCCGAAGGTCGCGCCCGTGTTGACCTTGCTCGATTCCATCGGCTCGGTCATCGAGGGAAATTTTTGAAAATTAAATTCTAAATTTTATAATTTTTCCATAATTATTTAAATAAATAAATTATTTAAATAATTTAACACTTTTCGGGATTTCTTACCGATTCCCGTAATTCTCGAGATTTTTCGTAATTTCCGAATTCTCGGGAATTTTCCAAATTCCCAGAATTCTTTTTTTTCTTTCTCTTTCTTCTTTTTTCTTCCTTCTTCTTTTTCTCTTTCTTTTCTTTTCTTTTTCTTTTTCCTTTTTCTTTTCTTTTTCTTTTTCTTTTTCCTTTTCTTTCTTTTCCAGCCGGACCGGTCACCCCCCTCACCGCCGGTTCTCCTCCGGTGGCCGGTTCTCCGGCGGTTCGGTGGCTCAGCAGCTGGCCGGCACTACGGCGAACCTGGATCTGGCCTCCGTTCGGTCTGGATAGGCAGCATGGCGGCGGATCTACTCGGTTTACCTTCGGTTTCTTCTCCTCCTTCGTCGGCCTTCCTCTGCCGTTCCCCGCCTCAACCGTGGCCTCCCACGTCTTCCTCTTCCTCCGACGAAGCTTCGGTAGCAGTGGCGGCGATCGATTTGGCCGGCACCGTCCGTTCCTCTTTTCCTTTTCTTCCTCAGTTTTTGTCGGTTTCCGCCACTGTTTCCTTCCTTTCTTCCGCCGCCAGTCGCTTCCTTCCTTTCCTCTTTGGTCGGCGACGACGTCCCTTCCTTTTTCCCTCGCCGACAGTGGCAGCTCCGCCACCGTCGGTTCTGGATGGGGAGGATCGGGTTTGCTCCCCAATTCCTTTCCTTTCCTCTTTTGTTTTTCCCCTATTTCCATAATTAGTATATAATATACTATATACTATATATTATATACTATAACATATATTTTATACATATAATATATACTATATATCATACATATTTATTATTTCATATATAATATAATTCAACATATATTATATATAATGTATATATTGTATATTACAAAATATATATCTAGTATATATATATGTATATTAATATATTTCCAATTTAAATAACTTTCATATATTTTTTCAAACTTTAATATAAATTAATATTTACATTTCTCTCACATATGTATACATTTATATATACATAAAATGCCACACTTGAATACATATGTATTATTTAAATTTATAAAATAGTATATATATACTTTTATATACCCATGTATATTTAATATATACTATATACCATACGGTATTTAAATACATAGTATTTGCATGAAAATACATTTATATAATATATAATTATATAAATATATTTCACATTTCCTTTCTCATTTTCTTATTTAATTTGGATTTCCATTTATCCAAATTAAATTTCTTCCTTTCATTATTTTCCATAATTCTCATCTTATTTTTTTTTCCGATTTAATTCTCCTTCACTCGGATTTACACCATCTGTTTCTTTCTCAATTCTCGGGATTTTCACTAGTATCCCGTTCTTATAATTTTATTTATTTATTTATTTCCAGTATTTATGTGCTCCAATATTTATTTCCAATACTTATAATTTCCAATTAAATAGAAAATTTACGGTTATCACAACAATCATGCATTTCTCAACATCTACATCATTCCTATACCACTTTTGAATGAAACCATACAACATTCATACCTAAACCCTAATGGCTGAAGCTCTAAGGAAGAGATTCTAATGGTTTTACTTTAATTTGAGCTTATACATATAGTAAGCTAACATGAAACAATCATAAATAACCATTAAATCACAAAACCATAAGCTTTCTCTTACTTCTTCACTATGGCCAAAATTTTGAGCCCCTTTATCACCATGTAAATGGCCTCTCCTAAGGTTAATTCCAAGATATGTTACAGAGCTCTTGAAGAGGAACAATTTTGGTTAAGGTTTTGGATTTGAGATGGTTTTAGTAAGGTTTCTTAATGTTTCTCTCTCTAACTGACAGTTTGAAAATGAGAATGAAAATGGAGGAGATCTGGCCGGCCAAATAAGAAAGAAGATGAGAAATTTCTTCATTTTTTTTATAATTTAAATGTTAATGTAGGGGGTAACTATACATGAATAGTTACTCCTATTTATATTTATTTATTTATAATTTTTGAAACCTTTTAATTACTTTATTAATTTTTTATCTTTTCCATCATTTTATACATATAAATTAGTCAAATGTTGACCTTAAAAGAGTGGTCGGCCATGGTTGGGTAAATTTACTAAAATACCCTTTGTAACTTTATTAATATCACTTATGTCCTAACCTTAATAATATCATTTAATCTATTTAATTAAATTACTGTATATTTTATTTTCCTACAAAATATACTTATTTAATATAATATAGCACAAACTTTGACCTTTAATAGGGTTTGCTCGATCTAATAGTGAAATTACTTAAATACCCTTAAACAATGTTTTTAAGCATTTTCGTATGATTCAGTCTACAGGTTGGAACTGAATGAGACATCTTCACATGAGGGTTCCACTATAGTATTTTGAGGGTCTAAAGTCAAAACATGTTGACCTATATTTAAAATTTACATTTCCAACTTAAGGACATAATCATCATTTTTGAATTTGTTTGCACATTTCCCAAGACATGTACAAACGAAAGAATTTCGACATACAGATTCTTACTTTCTCAATATTTACTTCAAATATTAAAATTTTGAAGTCGATGTCCATTCAGATATTAGAATTTTCTGGTGGGACCCACAACACTTTCTTCTTATAAGATAAAACATATGGAAATCATTCACTATCTTTAAATTCAATCATTCTAACTTCAAAATCAACCAACATAAAGGAAAGATGTGAGAACCGTTTATACTATTACTGTACATGTGTAGACATTTATTTATTAATTAATTTTTGTAAATTTTAAGTGAAATAATAAGGTTGGCCCTATTTGGTTTATAATGCCTAGACGTATATAAGACTGAGGAAAACAGTGTAAGGAAGGTTTAATAATCATAATGTGAAAATTTGAGATAAAAAATCACTTATTGATATTGTGACGTTCCCGCCATTACATCTTATGACCGAACTTTTTCCTTATTATCTTATACGACTTAATTTGATTTAGTTCATTAGTGTCATTCATTCCTTATCCTTAAGCTAAACATCTAATAGCTCATAACAAATTATTTACTTTCCATAAACATAAAATGATATATATATAAATATCATTTCATTCCACAAGATCTTAAACATCGTCTTAACTTACATCCTCGACATCCTATATACATAAATGTTACTTGTACTGTACCGTATCTGAATTACAATTTACTTTACTGTGAGATCTCGTTTTCTTATACTATAGTTGTACATGTATATGAACAAATTATCAATAAAGAAATTATTGATAATATTTTGAGGAATTAAATATATAAGAATAGTGTTTCTCACATAGAAAATTTTAATCCAAGATGAAAAATATGAGTGTGGAAATATTACATAAAGGAATATAATAAAAAGAAGATTAAATAGCTTGGCAAAAAATTTTGACTTGGAAAGTCAAGTAAGGGGACGACATGAAGAAATAAAAGGAGAAATTATTGGCTATCTAGGTGAAGTTCGGTTGAGTAAATGGCTAATAGGAAAACAAAAAGAATAAAGGATAGCTAACAAAGAAAGACAAGAGAAAGTCTGCCCACGTTTTTCCTAAGTTGACAAAAAATATATAACATGGATTTTGTTTATTCTTGCTGCACCGAAGACCAACACAATAACAAGACAATAAAGGAACAAAAGCAAGGAAAAGATGGGAAAAATTAAGAGATTGCAAGACTTTAACTGGAAAGTCAAAAAACGTGGGCTGCATGAAGAAAAGGAAGTGTAGCCGGTTGGAGAAGAAGAAGCATTAAACAAAAGAAAAGATATAGACAACAAAGAAGGATTTTAATGAAGCTGGCAAAAAAGTCCAAATAATATATTTGGCTTGTGCTTTATATTCTCCCATCATGAACTCTTCTCCAGCCATTATCATCATCGAAAGCTTGCTTTGTTCTCTTGCCATCATGTAGCCTTTTATGCATACTAGAATCATTCCTAACCTTTAGTAAATAAACTAAGCCTTTGAAGAAAAAAATAAACCTTGGATATTAAGCTTCCAAAACCTCAAAGAAGCTAGCATAAAAACCTTTAAAACAGCAAGGGATTCACGTGGACAGATTTGTTCTTTTATACAGTTTATAATTTGGAGAGATAAGAAGCATAAGGGTGCAACATAAGGCGTTGCTCTACAGTGTATTGAGATTATTTACAGTGATCATCTCCTTGCCTGTTGCGCATATGACGTAGGCTGAGGGATACGTCTATCCTCGGGCCATTTTTGTACTTACGTAAGGTATACTCATATTTTAATACCAGACATCCTGTATGGCACAGATATTTGTATATGATAATACTTTTGGGATGTAATCGATATCGTATGAATGTAAGCGTTACCTGGAGAAATAAGTCAATATAATGTGAATGAAATATTTTATAAAAATATTGTGATGTTTCTGTGGTTTGAAAAGTATGATGAGATACTGGCAGGAATGCAACCCAAGTAAAGAATTAAAAAAAATTAGCCCAAAACTTCCACGTTTCTGGGGTGTGACAGTCTTTTTTGGTATCAGAGCAAGGGTTGTCTAGTGCTGTCAGTGTCGATAGTTAGGATAAGATTACATCCCAAGTATCTGTGCTTGTTTGGTTATAAAATAAAGTATATCTGCTAAAGTTTTGATTAAAACATAGGGTTTATGCGCAGGTATTTGATCACGTATTATGAGTGGGAGACGAGGTCGCTTTCGGAGGTAGGCTCAGCCACCTCTACCACCTACTCCCCAACCAAAGAGCCCAAATGCTAGAATAAACAGGCTAGAACATAGTATGAAAGAGAGGTTTGACAACGTTGCTGCTACGTTTGCTCAACATTTCAGAGCGAACACCTCAGCTATAGGTGCCACAGTGCCCACACCTACTTCACCACCTCCTTCTCCACAGGTTCCTCCGGCACCCTTTGCTCCTCAACCTTCAGTCCCAGCGTCTAGAGATGATAGAGATACAGGCAGATTAAGGGACTTTCTTAAGATGAATCCCCCATAATTTAAGGGGATTAAGGATCCAGTTAAGGCCGAGGAGTGGTTATTAGAATTGGAACTGGCTTTTGACTACTTGGGGTACCGCCTAGAGATGATAGAGATACAGGCAGATTAAGGGACTTTCTTAAGATGAATCCCCCATAATTTAAGGGGATTAAGGATCCAGTTAAGGCTGAGGAGTGGTTATTAGAATTGGAACTGGCTTTTGACTACTTGGGGTGCATAGATGCCGAGAAAGTTAGTATGGGTTCTTATATGTTGAAAGGTCAGGCAGGACATTGGTGGAAAGCCACTAAGAGACAATTGACAACCCAACATACAGTGATTAGTTGGGATATTTTTCTGTCAGTCTTTAGGACCCAATATGTCCCCCGTACTGCCCAGAAGAAAATGCAGACAGATTTTCTAAATTTAATACAAGGCAGTATGTCGGTTGATGAGTATGAGAACCAATTTACGATGCTGATGAGATATGACCCTGAGACAGTCAGAGATCAGGAGCGTCGTACCGAGAGATTTTTATCTGGACTGAGACCAGCCATCCGAGAGAGATTATTGGGGCTTCGTATTACTGAGTTTGAGGATGCTCTCGGACGGGCTCAGGATATTGAGAGGGGTCTTGATGTTACGCAAGCACAGTATGGGTTCAGAAGTAAGAGTAAGGGTAAAGATAAGAGGACAGACAGTTCCCGATCAGAGCAAAGGTGGAGTTCATTTAAGAGACTGAGGATAGATGAGTTTCGAGCAAGGACTGGCAAGCCTAAGATTCCTACTAATATAGTAGAGATCAACAGAGGCTTCCAGAAGGTAACTAGACAGTGCAAAGATTGTGGTAAGGCACATGGTGGGCCATGTCATTGGGTCACTGGAAATTGTTTTAAGTATGGGGAAAAGGGTCATTTGATCAGGGATTGCCCACAAATGCAAGATAAGACCCCACAATCTCAGGAGCCACTACGACAGCAACCAGAGACACGGGCTCCACAGAGACAGGTCCCACAGAAACGAGCTACAGGAACTGAGAATGGTAAGAAGCCCGTTACTCAGGGGCGTGTATTTGCTTTAGACAGGGAGACTGCCGATAATTCCTCCGCGACTATTAGAGGTAATCTTCTTGTCTGTAAGCAGGAGGCACATGTTTGGTTTAACCCAGGGTCTACGCACTCATTTATATCACCACAGTTTGCACACAATCTTCATTTAGAACCTGAACCTCTAAGTCATATATTGCATATTTGCACACCCATGAATGATTCTCAAATGACAGATATGGTGTGTAAGAATTGTGCAATTAAGGTTAGAGATAGGGTAATGTTAGCAGATTTAGTTTTGTTAAACATGCATAGCTTCGATGTAATCTTAGGCATGGATTGGTTAGAAATCAGTCGTGCAAGTCTAGATTGCTACACTAAGACTATAACTTTCTCTTTACTTGACAAATTTGATGTATGTTTTGCTACTAAGAAATAAAATATATGATGTTATGTTCGATGAAGTTATATAATGTTTATGTGTTTGAAATTTCAAATAAATTTATTCATGTGAAGGTTATATTGCCTTTATCTCCGATACGAGTTGGAAATCTCCACATATATCAGATATACCAGTGGTATGTTAGTTTTCAGATGTGTTTCCGGATGAGTTACCAGGATTACCATTAGAGAGAGAGCTGGAGTTCACTATTGATTTAGTGCCGGATACCCAGCCTATCTCTAAACCTCCCTACCGGATGGCATTAGTTGAATTAGAAGAATTAAAGAAGCAGTTGCAAGAATTGCTTGACAAGGGTTTTATTAGACCAAGTGTGTCTCCCTGGGGTGTTCCGGTATTGTTTGTGAGAAAGAAAGATGGTAGTCTCCGGTTATGCATCGACTATAGGTTATTAAATAAGGCTACAATTAAGAATAAGTACCCCTGCCAAGAATAGATGATTTGTTTGATCAACTGAAAGGGGCTTCGGTGTTTTCTAAGATTGATTTGAGATTAGGCTATCATCAGTTGAGAATTAGGAAGGAAGATGTACCGAAGACGGCCTTTAGAACCCGATATGGCCATTTTGAGTTTCTGGTGATGCCTTTCGGTTTCACTAATGCCCCTGCCGCATTTATGAATTTGATGAATGATGTGTTTCGGGAGTATCTGGATAAATTTGTGATTGTTTTTATAGATGACATTCTAGTATATTCTAAGTCTCGAGAGGAGCACGAGCAGCATCTGAGGGTTGTGCTCCAGACTCTTCGAGATAAGCAGCTTTATGGAAAGCTTAGTAAGTGTGAATTTTGGTTGGATCAGATAGCTTTTCTGGGCCATATAGTATCTAAGGACGGGGTGTCAGTTGATCCGTCCAAGGTTGAGGCAGTACTCCAATGGGAGAGACCGAAGACAGTAACTGAGATTCGGAGTTTCTTGGGATTGGCAGGGTACTATAGGAGGTTTGTGGAAAGTTTTTCTCGGATTGCAGCTCCGTTGACTAAGCTTACACGCAAAGGAGTTCCGTTTGAATGATCAAGTCAGTGTGAGTAGTGTTTTCAGGAGCTTAAGCAAAGATTAACTACAGCACCAATTCTAACCATTCCGAGTGGATCTGGAGGCTTCGTTGTATACAGTGATGCTTCCAGTCAGGGTTTAGGTTGTGTGCTAATGCAACATGGTAGAGTAGTCGCGTATGGTTCACGCCAGCTTGGAGACCATGAGCGCAACTACCCTACACATGATTTAGAGTTGGCCGCAGTTGTTTTTGCTTTAAAGATATGGCGGCATTATCTGTATGCTGAGAAGTTTCAGATCTTCACTGACCATAAAAGTTTGAAGTATATATTTGATCAGAAGGAACTTAATATGAGGCAGAGACGTTGGATAGAACTTCTTAAGGATTATGACTGCGAGATTCTGTACCATCCGGGCAAGGCGAACGTAGTTGCAGATGCTCTAAGCAGAAAGAGTATGGTTTCTGTTATGATGGTTAGAGAATGGGAATTGTTGGAGCAGTTCGCCGAGCTAAATGTTAGTGTTGAAACAGTAGATGTCGGGTTTATGGCTAGCCTTCAGATCGAGCCAAGTATCTTAGATCTGATCTGGTCAGGGCAAAGAAATGATCAGAGACTATTGGACATGGTTAGCCAAGCAGAGCAAGAATTGCAGTCAGATTTTTCGGTCAGTGATGATGGGTTATTGAGATTTAAGGGTCGTCCGTGAGCATCACTTCTGATAGAGATTCCAGGTTTACCTCTCGATTTTGGACTCATTTTCAGGAAGCCAAGGGATCTCAATTACATTTGAGCACCGCCTACCATCCTCAGACAGACGGTCAGTCCGAGCGGACTATTCAGACCTTAGAAGACATGTTGAGGGCATGTGCACTAGATTTTAAGGGTTCATGGGATGACCACTTGCCTCTCGCAAAGTTTGCCTATAATAATAGTTATCATGCCAGCATCGGAATGGCACCATACGAAGCTCTATATGGCAGGAAATGTAGATCCCCAGTAGCTTGGGAAGAAGTGGGTCATCGTAAGATTTTAGCCCCTGATCTTGTTAAAGAGGCCGCTAAGGGTGTTCGGACTATTTGTGATAGACTCAAGGTTGCCCAAAGTAGACAGAAAAGTTATGCTGATGTACGTAGACGACCACTTGAATTTCAGGTTGGAGACTCTGTATTTGTAAAAGTATCTCCGAGCAAGGTGTCATGTGCTTCGGAAAGAAAGGAAAATTAAGTCCTCGTTTCATTGGTCCATTTGAGATATTGGAAAGAATTGGGGATGTTGCTTACCAATTAGCTTTACCACCACAGCTTTCTGGTATACATAATGTCTTCCATATCTCTATGTTGAGGAAGTATCATCCGGATTCCTCCCATGTTATTGAATACCGACCATTAGATATTCAGGGAGATATGAGCTATGTTGAACAGCCAATCCGGATCCTTGACAGAAAGGAAAGGGTACTTCGATCTAAAACTATTTCATTGGTTAAGATTCTCTGGCAGCACCACACAACAGAGGAAGCTACGTGGGAGCTAGAGAGCCTCATGAGAGAAAAGTACCCACATTTGTTTAATGGACGAGCTTGAATTTGGAGGACCAAATTCTTATAAGTTGAGGAGAATGTGAGATCTCATTTTCTTATACTATAGTTGTACATGTATATGAACAAATTATCAATAAAGAAATTATTGATAATATTTTGAGGAATTAAATATATAAGAATAGTGTTTCTCACATAGAAAATTTTAATCCTAGATGAAAAATATAAGTGTGGAAATACTACATAAAGGAATAGAATAAAAAGAAGATTAAATAGCTTGGCAATTGACTTGGAAAGTCAAGTAAGGGGACGACATGAAGAAATAAAAGGAGAAATTATTGGCTATCTAGGTGAAGTTCGGTTGAGTAAATGGCTAATAGGAAAACAAAAAGAATAAAGGATAGCTAACAAAGAAAGACAAGAGAAAGTCTCCCCACGTTTTTCCTAAGTTGACAAAAAAATATATAACATGGATTTTGTTTATTCTTGCTGCACCGAAGACCAACACAATAACAAGACAATAAAGGAACAAAAGCAAGGAAAAGATGGTAAAAATTAAGAGATTGCAAGACTTTAACTGGAAAGTCAAAAAACGTGAGCTGCATGAAGAAAAGGAAGTGTAGCCGGTTGGAGAAGAAGAAGCATTAAACAAAAGAAAAGATATAGACAATAAAGAAGGATTTTAATGAAGCTGGCAAAAAGGTCCAAATAATATATTTTGCTTGTGCTTTATATTCTCCCATCGTGAACTCTTCTCCAGCTATTATCATCACCGAAAGCTTGCTTTGTTCTCTTGCCATCATGTAGCCTTTTATGCATACTAGAATCATTCCTAACCTTTAGTAAATAAACTAAGCCTTTGAAGAAAAAAATAAACCTTGGATATTAAGCTTCCAAAACCTCAAAGAAGCTAGCATAAAAACCTTTAAAACAGCAAGGGATTCACGTGGACAGATTTGTTCTTTTATACAGTTTATAATTCGGAGAGATAAGAAGCATAAGGGTGCAACATAAGGCGTTGCTCTACAGTGTATTGAGATTATTTGCAGTGATCATCTCCTTGCCTGTTGCGCATATGACGTAGGCCGAGGGATACGTCTCTCCTCGGGCCATTTTTGTACTTACGTAAGGTATACTCATATTTTAATACCAGACATCCTGTATGGCACATATATTTGTATATGATAATACTTTTGGGATGTAATCGATATCGTATGAATGTAAGCGTTACCTGGAGAAATAAGTCAATATAATGTGAATGAAATATTTTATAAAAATATTGTGATGTTTCTGTGGTTGGAAAAGTATGATGAGATACTGGCAGGCATGCAACCCAAGTAAAGAATTAAAAAAATAATTTAGCCCAAAACTTCCACGTTTCCGGGGTGTGACATTTACATAAACATATAAGTATACCTTTTATGCTAACTGGGAAGCGTATCGAGAAGGTACACTTCACTCTTGCCAAAACAAGCTTCTCTAATTGGAGTGAGGCTCACTTTAGGTAATCTGTAGGAAAAATGGTCATAAAAGGGTGAGTTTACGCTCAGTAAAAAAATATGTAAAAGAGCGTATTATGCTTCTATATGCATATTTCCTACTTAGCTCTATAATGTCATGTAAAGCATTATAAAGCATGCATCATGTATTTCTTTCAAACATCATTTGGAAACATGCATATTTCCTTCAAATGGCATGGCAAACATACTTTGTATGCTTCTTTAAAATAGCATACGTCATATAATTTCTTCAAAACATCATATACAATCATACTTCATAAACTTGTTTTAAAACATAACTTTAAAACATACATCATATACTTCTTCAGAACATAGATCTTGTACTTTGAAATAGATGGAGACTATGTACATTTATTCAAGCGATTGCATCATCATATAAATCATTTATACCCATTTATATGATTCTAATCACATAAATCATTTATACCCATTTATGTGACTTTAATCTTGTATTAGTACAGTGGTGCACCATGTAGAGGTCAGGGATTCTCTCCTGCCTTTAGTAATCCTTAGTGAACACTAGTCAAGTGTCACTTGTGGCCTTGAGGACCGGACTAGGGTTCCTCGCTTAACATAAAGGTACCGAGGACTTGATTAGAGTCTCTCAGCTGAGTACAGGGATGCATGATCATAAAGTAGTCCATAGTCTCAAAACATTTAGTATATACTTCTTCAGAAAACACTTTTGTGTTTAAACCAAGTAGGCTTTAAAAACTTCTTTTCATACAGGCAGTCGACTGGTCTCATAGGGCAGTCAGCTGCTACTTCATAACTTCCTTTATCGAAATTAATTTAATTTAAAATTTCAATATTTTCATCTTTGAAAACAGATAAGAGCAGTCGACTGGTCCATATACAGTCGACTGGTTTTCAAACAGAATGCTTCTTAAGAAATAGCAGTCGACTGGTCATATAGCAATCGACTGTTTTTGAAACAGAATGTTTCTGGGAAATTAGCAGTTGATTGGTCTTATAGGCAGTCGGCTGGTTTTCAAACAGAATGCATTTTAGCAAATAGCAGTCGACTGGCTCATATAGTAGTCAACTGGTTTGAAACAGAATGCTTTTGGGTAAATAGCAGTCGATTGTCTTACATAGCAGTCGACTGGTTTTTCTTGGTTTTTGAAAAACGGCGTTTTAGTTGTCTCTAGGCAGTCGGCTGCTACTTAAGGCAGTCGACTGCTCCTAGCCTAATTGGCACTAGGAGTAAAGTCCGAATATGCAACTTTTCCTACATGAAATCAGCTGATGTTTCTCTCCAAACCACATAAAAACATCATAAAACATGCGGACATAGCTACCTTACGTCCGTTACATAAATTCCTTACACTGATTCTTATGAGAACGCGAAATCACTTGGCGCGTCAACCCTAGCTTTTCACTTCTTCAAAGCTGTAACATCAAATGAATTTACATCTTTAAACAATCATCATACACATATCATATCAACTTAGTACAACTCCAAACCATGAACCAAATTGACTAAACCATCTTTTTCTCTTACCTTTGCTAGAGACCAAAATCTCAAACTTTGAGATCTCCTCCAATACTTGGATTCAATCTACCAAACTTTGGATATCTCTCGATCTAATGACAGGGATCGATTTTCGTTTAATAAACTTAACAAATCAGTGGGGGATTGAGGTAGCTTATCAAGGTAACTATGGAAGGAAAATCATGGAAGAATGGAGGAAATGATGGAGAGGGCTGGAAGAAAGAGCTGCCGTGGGAGTGAAGAAAGGATGATGACTCATAAAGTTGGCATTAATGACATGCTTTATCATCCATCATCTTAGCCATACATCTTCCTTTGACCCTTTGACCCATTTGACCATCAATTAATCCTCTTCTCTTTTCTTCCTATGACTCATCCATTTAACCACTAATAAAAATTTTGATTTAATTTGCTTTATACTCCATTCATTTCCATAATAATAAAATAAGCTCTTTGACTAATTGGCTATCAACTTTCTTATTTCTTCCATATCCCATACATCGTTCATACATCAAGCTTCCTATTTATTTATTCCTTTCACCTGAAACAATTTACAAGCATAAGGAATTACATGGAAATTGTGGATTTCACATATATTATTTTTGAGAAGTGTGGCAACAAATTAGAAAATGATGGTTACGTCCCCAGGGTCTTTTCGTAAATTATGACTAAATTAAAATGAATTTGGATGAAGTAAAAATACCATGATATTCTACATGAAAAGGAGTTTAAGATAGTGTCATTAGATTTATCGAATCGGTGGCTAAAACAGAAATTTACACGATTGACTCGATAGGGGTAATTTCGTAATTTCACATTTTTGGTGAACCGCGTGTTGATGAAACCACAATGATTCATCAAAATACATCCAATAAGAATTTTTGGTGATGAAATCTAAATTTTTTTAGGGCAATTATATAGTTATAAAAATTACGGAAGCTTAAGGGCAAAATTGTCTAAAAATCTCATAACCAAGGGTCGTAATTTTGCCTCTTTCTAGAAGGCTCTTTATATTTCTCCTCATCATTTGTTGGCACTATTCACTCATCTTTCTCACCCCTCTCACGTCCTCCATTGGAGAAAGAAAGAAGAAAAGAAAAGAAAAGAAAGTTTTCATACCTAGCCTAAATCACCTTATCTCATCAAATTGTCTTTACCAAAGTTACTCTACTCCTTGAGCTCTATCTACCTATACCAAAATTACATTGAATAAGTGATAATACAAGGAGAAAAGAAGAGAAGAAGTTTCAGTCAAGGTATCTCTCTCTCCATACATTATGTTTTGTTTAATTTCAAAGGTAGTTTTTGATTGATTTAGGTGTGCTAAACATGTTTGTGACATTAGTTTGGATTAAATCAAGCTAAATCAAAATTTACCATTGATGGGGGTTTCTTCCAACTTTAGAAGTTTAGGAAATTATAGTGTTTCGTGCATGAAAATGGTGCCAAATTAAAGAGTGAACATGAAAGTGTAGGAATGTGAGCTTAGAATTGTGAAAGCTTGAATTATGCCATGGGATATTATTTAGTCAGCCTAAGGAGAGAGGGTTTTGTGCTGTATTTTGATGAGTTTAAGATGCCATGTGAATGTAGAAATTATGAGGAATCCATTGATGCTATTGGATTTAAAATCGAACTTAAAACGGAGAAGTTACGTTTTAGCACAGGTAGAATCTATACTGATTTAATATTTGTAGTGTACAATGTGGTTGCATTTAGTGAAAGAAAATGGATTAAAAATATAAGTCAAATTTATTAAAATTATTGGTGAAATCGTTTTGCAACAGGGAGAAATGAATCACTAGTGGTATTATCGAGGAAGTCGATAACGGCAGACAGGTAAGGGGTGAGTGTGTAAACCGTAGGGATATTATGAATGCATGTGTTCGATGAAAATAAATGTATGAGAATATTTTGATACTCAATTGCCTTGGAAATTGTGAAATTTGCGATTTTCGATTGAATTATGAACTGTGTTGAAAGTGCAGGAAGGCTAAGCAAATAGTAGCCGTTATGCTGCTGAATTTTCTTAGAAAATAATTTAAAAATATCATGAAATATTTTAAATGCATAATTGTGTGATTCCTAGCCTTAGAAATTACTTATTTTATATTTTTCATAAAATGTGAATTTATCAAAAAACAATATTCAATTAGTCATGAAAAAAAATTTTATCGAAATAAAGTTACCAATGTGTTCTTAAATGTGTTCCACAGTGAAACAGTGTGTTTATGAAAATTAATATTAGCCTTGGAAAATAAATATTTAACATTTTCCATAAAGTGTGGAATTACTGAAAAACAATATTTAAATATTTATGAAATTTATTTTCACCGAAATGAAAACATTGAGATGTGTATATATGTGTTTTATGGTGAAATAGAATATTTATTAAAATTATTACTACAGTGTTAACATTTTACAAAACTATTTTCATCGTACTGTATGCTGTGTGATTTTATGCCTCTATGGATTTCTAAAGATATTATCTATTTTTATCAAATTCCATAAAGGTGGTGTGATTACGTATAAACTGTTTTGAGACTGTTAGGCCCCGTATCATGCTCATGTGTTAATGTGTGTTATCTGTATGAAGCTGTTGATACTGGACCTATATTCAGCGTCCCGGTTGACACCTGATCAGTGTACGACCGAGGACATTTATAGACTATGACCATATGTCTCATGTGATATTATTACTGTGCCCTACGGGGATTATAGCATGATATATTTTGGGTGTTGCCTGGTCTCTATTACTGTTACTATGTTACTAAATAGTTTTATTGAACTGTGTTACAAATCTTTACTATGATCAATGTAATTTCAGTTTAAAGAATTAGTTATCGTATCTTTTATTGAACTATGATTTTTCCTAAACTATCTACAGTTTTGAATTATTTACTGTGTATTTAATGAAATTTTATCAACATATATGAAATGTGTTTAAACGTGAATTTTAAATTATATACTAAAATATTATTTTGTGATTTATCAAATATTTAATTATAAATCTCCTTTATTGAATATTATTAAAAGATTTTTTAATTTATTTATTTACTAAAGTGTTTTATGTTAATGGTTTATTAACCATCTATATGGAAAGGTCTACCGCTATTGGCAGAACTATTATTCTTACTGAACTGGTTTTCGTACTGAACTGTCTATTGTTACTGTTCATTGTGGTTTATCAAGATGTGAATGTCACAATTTAAAGTAAAAGTAAAATTATTCTTAAAATAATTTACTTAATGGTTTTATATATATACCATTTTATGTGATTTAATATATATATATATATATATGAAAATTTATCAAATGATATTTATACCAAATTTAATTTTTTCTCCCTATAGTCGCTTCTAGGTTCTAGGACAAGATAGGTATTTCAAAATACCTTCCATACTCCATCCGGATCCCTATTCAACTATAGTATCCTTCCTTCATTTTGCCTAGTGTGCCATTAGGAAAAGAAACGTTTTGTACATGTAGAATTTCATAATATCAGTTTCTACATACGACTCCTTTACAGAGCACGTTTAGCTCACCCCTTATATTTTGCCACTCCGCAGATTAACTACAAGGATTATTTGAGACACTCTTCAGATGATTATAATTGCATTTATTCACTTTAAGATAGAGTATAGTGAATTCTAAAGGTACAGTCACATCTCTTTTATATATTCAGACATATGTATATAGTACTACTTTATTGTAAATATTATTCAGGAGATGTAATTATTGAAGAAACATTGTTCGATAAATGATATTAAATTATGAATTGAATGAAATTGTATTTTATAAACTGTTGGCTCTATAGGCTATACCGAGAGGGGGGTGAATCGGTTTTTCGCTAACCTTAAGTTCGTTTTTCGATTCTTGTAAATTCTCTAGCCTATATTGATATTTTCTAAGTTCTCTAGACTACTCAATTATGCAATATAGATTCAATACAATAAACACAAATATAAATTGCAAATAAGTAAAGAGAGTAAGGATAGAGAAGTTTACACAAGTGATCTATAGAGGTTCGGCAACCTTGCCTACGTCCTCTACCTTGAGACACTCCCAAGGATTTTCCCCAAATTCACTATCTTTGAATTTGTATTACACTCCCTCTTTTTCTAGGCTAAAGACAACCTCTCTCTTTTTCTAGGCTCAAGAGAAACCTCTCTCTTGTTCAAGGCTCAAGAGAAACCTCCCTTTTTTTCTTAGACTAAAGAGAAACCTCCTTCTTTTTCTTATGCTAAAGAGAAACCTCCTCTTTTACAAGGAACGGATTGGTTTACAAATGGTGCAATCAAAGAAGGTCTCTAAGTAGGCAAATGATTATAGAAATTAGGCACAAGTAAAAGCCTATACAAGATTTGTGCTAAACAATACAAGAGATATGTGAATGATGGAAGATGAAGACTTTGTAGCTCTTGATTTGTTGTTGAGGCTCGAGGAAGATGAATAAGATGATGAAAGATGTTGCTTGGTTGTTCCTCTTGCTTCCTGTAGCTTAAGCCTCTATTTATAGTCCCTTGGATGGTTTGTGAACATTGGGTGGAGCCAAATTTGAATATGACCGTTGTATCTCACAAAACTAGCCGTTACAAGCTATTTTCGGGCAAAAGGATCGATCCCTTTCCATAGGGGATCGATCCTTTCATTCCAGATCTGATTCTTCTGGACTGATGGATCTTTTCTAGCCGTTGGGAGCCATTCTGCCATTAGGGGATCGATCCCTTCCCTTAAGGGATCAATCCCTTCTTTCTAGAAGGTGATTTCCTGAACTTTTTGAGTTAGAAATGATGTGGTCTTTGAACCTAATCCAACCCAAAACATTTTGGCTCTTTTGTGGGAGTTTTTCTTGACTTTCTCAAATGAAAACATAGTCCAAAAATTCATCAAGTGATTTTCTAAAATATTCAGAACATTTATAAAGTATTAAGACCAATAAAGATGTATCATTAAATTATGGTCTTAATGTTTGATATGTTCTCTTAAAAATGGATTGAGAAAATCATGTGTGATAAGGCAAATTTACAATATGAATTAAAACATTAAAGCTTACTTAAGTTTTTGTCATTTCAAAATATATATGGCAATTTAAAGCTAACAATCTCCCCCTTTTTGATATGACAAAACTTAATATAAATTTGCTTTGAAAATTCTTTGATAAAATACTCCCCCTCAAATAAAGCAGGATTTTATAAAGCTCCCCCTTAATATAAGCATGGGTTTTCAAGAGGGATTTTCAAACTATTTCTCCCCCATTATCTCTCCCCTTTAATATCTATCTCTCCCCCTTTTTGTCATAGCAAAAAGAAGGAAAAATAATAAAAAATATGCTCCCCTTAAAATCATGGCTATGTGAGAACAAATAAATATGCGCCATCCAACAAGAAACGTGTTAGTACATGGGACTCATAGCACAAATAAGTCAATATTCACAGAGAGATTGTTTATAAATAATTTCGCAAGAAGTTTCCAAAATAATGAAGCAAGTTGTTTATAGCTATCTACTAAGGTCTATGACTTGCTCATTTCAATCCTATTAAGCACCTAAGTATATCAATTGTTCTTTCTAAAGTCCAACTAAGGTGCATTGTAATACATCATGATTTTGAGCTGAAATTATATAACATATCCTATGCATGTGCTCATAAATCATCTGAAATTATATAACATATCCTATGCATGTGCTCATAAATCATTCTCAAGAAATATTGTGTCTAGAATTAAATCATACATCAATGAATCACAAATTCTAGCACAAAAGTATTTCATGCAAAAATGTCTTATATGAATTCTTCCTTATTTGTCATTTCAATCAAAGGAGCATGAGAAGAATTGTCAATTTAAAGCTCATACCAACTAGCAATTTAGTTTTGGCTTACCAATTGTTCAAAATATGGTTGTCAATGATACTAATTGTTATTTCAATCTAAATACCAATTGTTACTAATGGTTGACTTTGATATCTTGCATGAATCCAATATCTATGTGTAGTGTGTTAATGTCAAGAAAATAATCATTCTAAATATGCAAGAACATCAAATATGCATATGGATTAATTAAACATAAGCATACTATCATAAAGTATTAATCCATATTCATATTCACAAAGTTATACCATATGGAAGATTCATAAAATCAAAGTATTCAAGCAAACACATTTTCTTCCATGATTTCAAGCACAAAAATCCTATGCTTATTTTCCAATTCAAGTCCTTAACCAATTATGAGCAAGGAAAGATTCAAATAATAAATGCATGGATATCAAATTTGTTCAAGTTTGCATTTATCTTTAAATGTTGGTGTTGTCATGAAGACCCTAGTTCTTTAAGTACAAGGATGATAAAGTTTCATGCATTTAAACATTTAGGATCCATTTACCATCACAAATTATAGGCCAAGGAAAATTATGACCTTATACCAATTGTTGAATTTACATTTGAAATCAATCCTTAAGGTCAAGTTTTAATTATTCTTCCACTAGATGTATAATTATCATGAAACCTAGTGTGGAATAGATAAGTCAAGCTAAGAGACATAATCCTATAAGCATGCTTGACTAAGATGAACAAAAAGAATGAAAAATATTCATTATGCACAAGTTCATCAAATTCTCACATATATCCATAAATTCTTGAAATAATTCTCAAAGTTATGGTTAAGCATTCATTAAAAGTATGTTTCAAGATTATTTCAAGAGTTATGCAATTCATGAATGTTTTCAACAAGAAGAATGATTTTGCACTTGTGAGTTTAATAAAAATGATATTGATTGTTGAAAGTGATACCATTTGTTGGAAATGATACAAATTGATGGAGTTGAGGCATGATATCAATGAAAAATGAATTTTCATAGTTTAAAGATCATCAAAAAGAAGTTAAAACAATGAATTTTAAGTTGAGAAGAAAGAAGATATCAAGAAAGTGAAAAATCCTTCTCAAATTCGGTTGAAAAAGTGCAGAAAACTCATTTTGGCCTGGGGGGATCGATCCCTAGAGGAGGGGGATCGATCCCTTAACTCCAGAATGCAGATTTCCTGCATTCTGCTCAAGGGGGATCGATCCTGCTTGTTGAGGGATCGATCCCTCATCCTGTTTCTGTAGTTTTTGACAGAAAATCCAACCTTTGAGGTATCAAAACTTCATTTTTGAGTATTTTAAGTCCAAGTAAGGGTTTAAACATTTGTAAAACATGATTTTGGACTTGTATGAATGAAAAACATGAATGAAAAACCATTTTACAAAAGATTTTGCAATTTTGGAAGAATTTACACAATAAAATGCATTTTTGGCCTCAAAGGATGTCATTTTGAGAGTTAAGCACATTTTGACAAAACCAAAGCATTAGAAACCACATATATGCCAAAACAATCTTGTTCACATAGATTTTAAGCACATATAACATCAAATCATCATATTTGTGAACATTATGCCATGATTTCCAACATACAAGTTCTTCATTAATGCACATGACATAGCATTTTGCATATATGACATATTTGGCAATTTGAGGCAAGTAAATACATTATCAACACATAGAAGACTTGCTCAAAATGCAGAAATCCAATAATCATTTCAAAATCATAAATCATGCTTTTTCATTCAATGCATTAAGTACTATTCATCAAACAATCAAAAATTTTTGTCATGCCTTTTTGTTCAATCATTCAACTCACAAAGATTTCTCATCAAAGCACAAATAATCAAATAAAAGTTTTAAGGAGTAAAGAATTAAGCTTACAAAAACTCCTTTGCTTGAGTATGCTTTGCCTTGAATTGTTGAGTCCACCTTGAGCCATCCTTTGAAGAATTGTTGTGACCTTGCCAAGGATGGATTTCCAAGCTCTTCCTCTTTCTTATTGGCATAAGCAATCTCCATGGGGGGTGTGTAGAGCATTTGATCTCCATTGCTTCTTTGTATTCTCATGCTCTAACACTCCTAGAACAAACAATTTAAGCATGTTTTGGTACCCAAATTTTCTTGGGTCCATGAGAGTTAGTGCAAATAATTGTTGATCCTTTGGGGATCCATTTCAAGCTCAATTCATCATTATTCATAGCATGCTTTGGCACCCACATTTTTCTAACTACTCTTCCTCTAAATGTGGTTTTTCTATATGTGCATGCTTGTGAAGAGTGTCCTATTCTATTGCATAGTGAGCATGTAAGAGATAAATCATGCATAGTATTTTTGCTCACAAGGAAATTCCTAAGATGAATTTCTTTTTGATTTGCATTATAACCTAACCTATCTTTATCAAAGAAAGCTCTTTGGGTCTCAAGCATGTGATCTAATTTTTGTTAACCCATATAGAACCTAGAAAATGAGTTTTGCAAATTTGTATTCTTTTCATTCAACTCATTTATCTCTAAGCTAGCCTCTTCTAATTTCTTTTGAAATTCTAACTTAGCATTCAATAGCTCATCATTTTCCATTTTTAATTTTGTAATCATTTTCTTGTATTTTGAGTTCATGCATTCAAATTCACTAGCTAGCTCATTAAAGGCATTTTGTAAATCGTCATAGGAATGGTCATTACATTCACTAGAGCTAGGTTTCTCCTTTTCATCCTCAATAGTCAAGGAGCTAGGATTTGCTAATTTATCTTTAATATCTTCTAATTTCTTTTCTAGCTCTAATTTCACCTTGGTGAGTTCATCATTCTTTGAGCCTAGATCTTTTATTTTCTCCTCCAACTCAAAATTAGTATTCATCAAAATTTCATTCTCTTTTCTAAATTTATTTAACTTTTTGTTATATTTTGCATGCATTGATTTATATTCATCACTTAGTTCATTAAATGCATCTTGAAGCTTATCAAATGAATATTCTTCTAAAGTTTGTGAGCTAATCTCAAAATCATCACCAAGAGCCATTTATGATCGTTTTGCTCGATAAAAGTTAGTCTAAATTAATCTCGAGCCCAAGCTCTGATACCAATTGTTGGCTTTATAGGCTATACCGAGAGGGGGTGAATCGGTTTTTAACTACCCTTAAGCTCGTTTTGCGATTCTTCTAAATTCTCTAGCCTATTTGATTATTTTCTAAGTTCTCTAAGCTAGGCAAGCATGCAATCCAAGTTCAATGCAATAAACATAATATAATCGCAAGTAAATAAAGAGTAGGGAGAGAGAGATTTACACAATCGATTTATAGAGGTTCGGCTACCTTGCCTATGTCCTCTACCTTGAGACGCTCCCAAGGATTTTCCCAAATTCACTATCCTTGAATTTGTTACACTCCTTCTTTTTCTAGGCTAAAGAGAAACCTCTCTCTTTTTCTAGGCTCAAGAGAAACCTCCCTCTTTTTCTTAGGCTAAAGAGTAACCTCCCTCTTTTTCTTAGGTTAAAGAGAAACCTCCCCTTTTACAATGAATGAGTGTGTTTACAAATTGTGCAATCAAAGAAGGGCCTCTAGATAGGCAAGTGATTACAATGTTTAAGCACAAGGAAAAAGCCTATACAAGATTTGTGCTACTCTATATAAAGAATATGAGAATGATGGAAGATGAAGACTATGTAGCTCTTGATCTGTTGTTGAGGCTTGAGAAAAATGAAGAAGATGATGAATAGAATTTCTGAGCAGTTCTTCTTCCTTTCTTTAGCTTCTAAGCCTCTATTTATAGTCCCTTGGATGTATTCTAGCCGTTGGGTGGAGCCAAAACTTGAATATGACCGTTGTCTCACAAAAACTAGTTGTTACAGGCTATTTTCGGGCAAAGGGATCGATCCCTTCCCATAGGGAATCGATCCCTTCATTCCAGATTTGATTATTCTCGGCTGAGGGACCTTTTCTTGCGTTGGGGTGCTTATTGCCAAAAGGGGATCGATCCCTTCCCTTAGGGGATCGATCCCATGCCTCCAGAAAGCCTATTTCCTGCACTTTTGGGTTAGAAATGATGTGACCTTTGATCCTAATCCAACCCAAAACATTTTGACATTTTTGTGGGAGTTTTTCTTTCTAATGAAAACATGGTCCAAAAATTCATCAAGTAATTTTCTAAAATATTCAAGACATTTTATAAAGTATTAAGACCAAGGATGTATCATTAAATCATGGTCTTAATGTTTGATATGATCACTTGAAAATGGATTGAGAAAATCATGTGTGATAAGGCAAATTTACAATATGAATTAAAACATTGACGCTTACTTAAGTTTTTGTCATTTCAAAATATACATCGCAATTTAAAGCTAACAATCTCCCCCTTTTTGATATGAAAAAACTTAATGTAAATTTGCTTTGAAAATTCTTTAATAAAATACTCCCCCTCAAATAAAGCAGGATTTTATAAAGCTCCCCCTTAATATAAGCATGGGTTTTCAAAAAGAATTTTCAAACTATTTCTCCCCCATTATCTCTCCCCCTTAATATCTCTCCCTTTTAATATCTATCTCTCCCCCTTTTTGTCATAGCAAAAAGAAGGAAAAATAATAAAAAATATGCTCCCCCTTTTTGTCATAGCAAAAAGAAGGAAAAATAAAAAATATTTTGCCATATATATTTTGAAATGACAAAAACTTAAGTAAGCTTTAATGTTTTAATTCATATTGTAAATTTGCCTTATCACACATGATTTTCTCAATCCATTTTCAAGTGAACATATCAAACATTAAGACCATAATTTAATGATACATCTTTATTGGTTTTAATACTTTATAAATGTTTTGAATATTTTAGAAAATCACTTGATGAATTTTTGGACTATGTTTTCATTTGAGAAAGTCAAGAAAAACTCCCACAAAAGAGCCAAAATGTTTTGGGTTAGATTAGGATGAAAGACCACATCATTTCTAACTCAAAAAGTGCAGGAAATCACCTTCTGGAAAGAAGGGATCGATCCCCTAAGGGAAGGGATCGATCCCCTAATGGCAGAATGGCTCCCAACGGCTAGAAAAGGTCCCTCGGCCCAGAAGAATCAGATTTGGAATGCAGGGATCGATCCCCTATGGAAAGGGATCGATCCCTTTGCCCGAAAATAGCCTATAACGGCTAGTTTTGTGAGATATAATGGTCATATTCAAATTTGGCTCCACCCAACGTTCACAAACCATCCAAGGGACTATAAATAGAGGCTTAGAAGCTAAAGGAAGCAAGAGGAACAACCAAGCAACATCTTTCATCATCTTATTCATCTTCCTCAAGCCTCAACAACAAATCAAGAGCTACAAAGTCTTCATCTTCCATCATTCACATATCTCTTGTATTGTTTAGCACAAATCTTGTATAGGCTTTTACTTGTTCCTAATTTCTATAATCATTTGCCTACTTAGAGGCCTTATTTGATTGCACCATTTGTAAACCAATCCATTCCTTGTAAAAAGGGAGGTTTCTCTTTAGCATAAGAAAAAGCGGGAGGTTTCTCTTGAGCCTAGAAAAAGAGAGAGGTTTCTCTTGAGCCTAGAAAAAGAGGGAGTGTAATACAAATTCAAAGATAGTGAATTTGGGGAAAATCCTTGGGAGCGTCTCAAGGTAGAGGACGTAAGCAAGGTTGCCAAACCTCTATAAATCACTTGCGTAAACTTCTCTATCTTTACTCTCTTTACTTATTTGCAATTATATTTGTGTTTATTGTATTGAATCTATATTGCATAATTGAGTAGTCTAGAGAACTTAGAAAATATCAATATAGGCTAGAGAATTTACAAGAATCGAAAAACGAACTTAAGGTTAGCGAAAAACTGATTCACCCCCCTCTCGGTATAGCCTATAGAGCCAACATAAACTTATTACTGTTAACTGTAAATGTGTGATAAAGGCATTACAGGTAGCTCAACCGCTATGAAGTATGTGAAAATGTGTAAAATCATTGTTCATATAAACTGTTACAAAAGAAATTAGGAATCTCACAACTTTCCAATTTCCAACATCTATCCACAGTCCATAAATCACAATAAAACGCGCATTTTATTGTGACGTCCCGGTGTGTACCTGAAAGTCCCTGATCCAGGCCACCGCATCGAATGTGTCACTCATTCATATTGTCTGCTTTGGGGTGCACCCATTGGGCCACTGCCCCTCGTGGCTTTATCCAAATACACCCCGAAGGGCCACCACTCCAATTCGCGTCTGAAGTGACTCGAGCCATTGACTTCCTCAAGTGGCAAGTAACTCCTAACCAATTGTCCTATGATAATTAGTCGCATCTGGAGTGACTTGAACCCTTGACTTCCTAAAGTGTCAAGTCACTCCTAACCAATTGTCCTAGGAGAATTGTTCACGTCTGGAGTGACTTGAACCCTTGACTTTTGCAATTTAGTTTACTAACATACTAACCACTCTTAAAGCATTCATATTAATCCATCCAACATACATCTATATATATTTACATATCTTGGTGTAGTTATATCATCTCAACATGTATAAAGATAATATCATCTCAAAAGTAGCAAGCCACAATTCTACATCCTAGACTCTGCGTATACATATATACATCACACTTAATACTCTATGCCATCGTCCACTGGTGTCTATGTAACTTGCTGGAGTCATATACCTTACACTGTACGTAGGAATTACTCTCAAGGAGCTTCTCAAGTTAAAAGCGATAGTGGCAATGATAGTCAATCTGAAAGGAAAGGGAAGGAAAGAAGAGGGGGTGAGTCATAAACTCAGTAAGTAATAACAGTAAGCAATTATATCATTCTAAGCATCTCTTACTTTGAAAACTTATAATTAATTTATGAACGCTCATATCAAATCAATTATACTGCATTAAACATAAGATACAGTATGGAAACTCACTTTCAAGTTATGAGCAAAAACACAGAGTTCCATCAATAAATTGAAAGTCACAATATCAAATCATGCATAAAGCATGTAATCCAATCAATAAAATAGATCGTGGTTCCAAAAGATAAGGTATAGCATCATCAAGATACATAGAGCTAACATCATAACGATCCACGGTAGCTAATTTTAGCAATCTCCCAAAAGAGGATGCTACCTATGCATAGACCAATCCACCCCGGTTCATTGATCAAATGGCACCGATGCCTATCCAAATATAGTATACGGGACAAGCCGATCATTTTCGACTCCTACGCTCGAGAAACAATGCTCTAAGTAAGTTACGAGTGTCTTCCACAACTCTCAAGGTATAGTGCCCTAAGGTCTGATTACCCAGGTGTAAAATAGTATCCAATAATCACTTATCAAATCATTCTTCCCTGACCTCATAGCAAAATCATAGTTCATAAAGCGGTAATCTACAAACCAAGGCTCACAATGTATTTAAAATATTAACAAGTTTACAAATCAAATAATGAAATCATAGTAAGCTAGAATATAATTTAAACCTTTAGAACATTTAAAATATTTCTTGATTATATAGTATGTACAAAACAGAGCAAGACTTGTGAGCCCATAACCTGCTTATAAACCAATTCTAATAAATCAAAGTCAACAGCCAAGGGAAGATATCTCATATGTGGCATTTCATTTTACTTCAATTGCCAAATCAAAATTTAAAGCATTAAACAATTTTGATGCAAGATAGTTGCTTAGGGTTACTTAAACACTCCTTAGCTTACAGATTCAATCCTCCCTTGCTTAAGAACTCTCATGCAAGCTAATTGTGAAAGCAAACTTTCGGCCAAGCTTTAGTCCTTAAGACAGCTTTCTACAAAGCACATGGTAATTCGAATTAATTCATCACTTCCAATCACATGCTAACATTAAGAATTGTATAATTCAATAAGAAATGATACTTAGCAGTGTTTTCTAGAATCATTCAAATATAACTAGTACCGTTTATCCCCTCTTTTGTTCACTTAAGCTACTTATAATCTACTTGGTCCATTTTTGAGTTTGAAATTTTTGATCTTATGGCATTGTGTTGGTCCTAGTTGAAAATTTAGGAATATGATTTCTAGGCCGTAATATTTATATTACTCCTAACTCAATTCCCTATTCAAAAATGTAAGGCTCACTTTTTAATTCATTATATGCTATTCCCAGTAATTTTTCAAAGTTCTAACTATTTTTGGCACATTTGGTAGGGTGATTTCTTGATCTTTATGTACTAAAATTCACATAAATAATTATGGGAATATCCAAAAATTATAAATCCAAGCCCATGTGAAATCTATTCAAATTCCTATTTATAATGGTAAATTTCACAACTTTATCATTTCTAAGTCATTTCCAGTAATTCCACAAAATTACCTTATTTTAAATTCTGTCACACTCATTTACTCACTAATTAAGATAATATCTTATGTACTTATATAGATTTATTTAGATAATCAAATTTAATTGATTTTATATCTTAATTAAATACAATTAACTAAGTTAATTTATTTTATTTAGCTAACATAGTCTAGTTATGGTACTAAAACTCTCTCATGAATGAGCACTATAGCTAGTGTTTTTTTTTTCTATGATAGGGTGTAACTACAGTGTAGGGTTTAACTGTATTTCAAGGTTTGACTCAGTGAGTCTTACCTTGGGCTTAGGCTTGCTCATATTGTGTGCTTGGTTATTTGAGTCCCTGCACCCATATCCACAAGATACTATTGAGTTAAAGAATTTTATATTGAGAATTAATTATTAATTTAATGGATTAATATCGAGAGAAGTCTCAATTATTACAATATATGTATACTAAAATAAGCAACAGGACTTGCTTTAGGAGTTGGGATGATATTTCAAGCCACGAAGGTGTTCCGGACGGATTCAAAATATTTTACCCAACTTCGTGCTCAATCTAAAAAGTTTAGAATAAAATTTAGTGAGCGAGAGCTTAGTAAGCCAATAATATAAATGCAGAAGTAGCTTTTGTGAGGATCCCATTTTCCTAATATTTTTCATAAGTTGAAGGTTAGGGAAATGAGAGACAAGGTATAAATAACTAAGAAATCAAAAATAATAAGAGTTATAGAAGGAAACCGTCATGTGGGCCCCACAAGACCTCTACATTCTAAATTGGGGTGAAACTCTAGATTTATGATATTTAAAGCGATACAATAAGATAGGAGAAATCTACACCTTGAAATTCTTTCGTTTGGGCATGTTTTGAAAAACATGCAATAATTTCAAAAATGACGATTACGTTTATAGGCCTAGAAAGTAATTGTGAATAACAGTTAATTTAAGCTGATTTAAGACCAACTACCTGCTATAAGATAATCCTCATGTGAAGATGTGATAACCATAAATTTTTCATTTATTGGAAAATAAGGAATATTGGAAATTCGAATGAAGGAAGTTAAATTGGAAATAAGAATATTTGTGAATTCGAAAAATAATAAAGAAGAGAAATTTAATTTGGATAAATGAAAATCCAAATTAAATAAGAAAATGAGAAAAGAAATGTGAAATATATTTATATAATTATATATTATATAAATGTATTTTCATGCAAATACATATGTATTTAAATACCATATGGTATATTAGTATATACTAAATATACATAGGTATATATAAGTATATACTATTTTATAAAGTTAAATAATACATATGTATTTCAGTATAATTTCTTATGTATATATAAAAATATATATATGCATATAATTGAGAAATGTAAATATTGATTTACATTGAAGTTTGAAAATATACATAAAAGTTATTTAAATTTAAAACATATAAATATACATATATATATATATATATACTAGACATATATTTTGTAATATACAATATATATTTTATATATAATATATATTGTATTATATTATATATGAAATAATATATGTATAATATGTAGTATATATTATATGTATAAAATATATTATTTAGTATATAATATATAGTATATAGTATCTTATATACTAAATAAAAAAAATAGAAAAGAAGACAAACAGAAGGAAGAATCGGGGAAGAAACCCGATCCTCTTGAGCCAGAGAAGACGGTGGCAGAGTTGCCACCGCCGACAAGGGAAGAAGGACGGGACGTCGTCGCCGGCCAAAGAGGAAAGGAAGGTGTCACAGCCCGTGACCCTATTTTTCACCTTATTTTATACATCTTATATGGTTGGGCTGTCTGCGAAACTTTACTTTTCCTTTACATATAAACAATTTCATATTAAATTATAATACGAATTACATCCCCTATCTTACTTCATAAGAAAGTAGTATTGTGAATATGTCTAAATACAGAAAATAAATGATCATACCTTATTAATTAAATCGACCTGTCGCATCGTCCTCGAATGCGCAGTCGAAAATCCTTTTACTGCTAGACTCTCGGTCTTCGAAAACCTGAAATGTTAAAATTAAGGGGTGAGCAAACCACGGCTCAGTAAAGGAATTATATGCATACTTGATATTCAGCTTCCTATATGCTGAAAATCTTTTTCATTTTTCCTATGGGCTCTAGGCTTGGATGTAGGAAGGATACTACAGTCGGTTAGGGATCCAGATGGAGTAAGGTAGGTATTTTAGAATACCATACTTGTCCCGGAACCTAGAAGCAACTGTAGAGAGTAATTTCCATTTCGTTTTGAATTAATAAATCCTTTTCTTTTTTATTCCATAACCTTTTCATATTCTTTTCAAAATAATGCTTTTATGAAATAAAGTATTTAATTAAAATAACTAATATTCATATTTTCTTTGAAAAGAATATTAGTTAAATCATCATCACTTTCCTTTAAAACTCATTTCATGTTTTACTGTACAATCATAATTAGTACAATACTTTAAAATAGCAAAATAAGCTATTAAACCTTTTTCGTATAACATATAACTCATTTAAATCTAATATTCAATTTAAAATTAAAATAAGAATATTAGATTTATTTTCCTTCTTTTTCCTTTTGAAAACATATTACATATTCATATTACATATCATGTGAAAATCATCTCGTAGTACTAAAAACAGTACTGAAATAAGCATTTTATAAAAATGCTGTAAATCATTTCATTTCACGTATCACATATCATATAAAACCTTTACATTTCACATATCACATATCATGTAAAACATTTTCATTTTAAAACATATCATATGTGGAGACAGTGGCAACCACCGAGTCCTATCATGCAATAATACCCGAAGGTATAAAATAATCATGTCAGACCTATGGCCATAGTCTATAATTGTCCTCGACGGATCACTGATCAGGTGTCGGCCGAGACTACATATCACATGTTACATATCACATATCACGTATTACATATCACATGTCGGCATGATAGAGGAGCCAACTAGTCTCAAAACCACGTTTTCATCATAAAATAACCTTATAAAATTTATAAAATATATAATTCCATAATTTAAAATCATAAAGGTTATAAAACAAATTAGTGAATATTTAAGAAGTTTTTATGAAAATATTCATAAAAATATTCACTTTACTTCTTTTCATTTTTCGTCTTGTATTACGTGTAATTTACATTTTAAGAGAATTTTCGGTGATTTCATTATCACCATTCTTGAAGAGGATTTTCGATGATTTCATTATCACCGTTCTCAAAAACAAGAATATTTTAAAATTAAATCTTATTATATTCATGTTTTATTAAAATAATAATTTTCTCGTTTTCCGTGCTTAAATATCGATTTTCAAAAATAAAATCATTTAATATGATTTTATGAAATTTTTCTAAAATTTTCGGCAGCATAACGACTGCCGATTGACTAACCTCCTGCACGGAAAATACAGTTTATAAATTCCAACCGGTACTTCATCCCAGATTTCCAACCAGTCATTCATCAAAATATTTCATAAAATATTTTTCATAAAATAATTCAAAATTAAAATATGCATACTGAATATCCCTACAGTGCTGCACATGCATCCCTTACCTTTTTTCGGGTCGGCAACTTCCTCTTATCGATCGCGCCCGCACTCCATTTCTCCCGATTCCTTATCCCGATCACTGAAAATAATTTCTAGAATTAAAATTCTAATTTTTTAGAATTTTTCATAATTTATTTAATTTTTTCTGAAAATTAAATCTCTGGAAGATTTCTTACCGAACTTTGTAAAATCTCGAGTTGTCGAATTTCCAGGAATTTTCCGAATTCCTGAAATTCTCCTTTTTCCTCTTTTACTTTTCTTTCTTTCTTTTCTTTTTCTTTTTCTTTTTCCTTTTTCTCTTCTTTTTCTTTTCTTTTTTCTTCTTCCTTTCCTGGTCAGACAGGTCCAGCTCCTTTCCTTGCCGGTTCCTCGCCGGCGGCCAGTTCTCCGGCAGTTCAGGCATCCCTCAGTTAGCCGGCTACACGACGAACTTGCCGGTGCCCTCCGTTTGCCCTGGATCGGCGGCACGGCGGCGGATCGAGGCGATTTTGCCTCGGTTTCTTCTTCCTCTTCGCCGGCGTTCCTCCGCCGTCCATTGCGCCTCCGATGGCCTCCATTGGCTTCCTCTTCCTCCGATGAAGCTTCGATGGTAGTGGCAGCCACCGATTCGACTGGCGTCACCGTCGGCCATTTTCCTTTTCCTCCGGCATTTGCTTCGTTTTCCGTCGATCCCGTTCCGTTTCTTCACGCCGCCAGTAGCTTCCTTCTTTTCTCTGGCCGGTGGTGTCTCGCCTTCCTTTTACCCTCGCCGGCGGTGGCAGCTCCGCCACCGCGGTCTGGCTAGGGGAGGATCGGGCCCTCCCCGATTTTGCCTCTTTTCCTTTCTCTGTTATATTTCTCTTTTTGGTTTTATTCCCTTTCCACTTTTAGTATATCATATGCTATATACTATACAATGTATTTTATACATATAATATATATTATATGTTATTCATATATTATTTCATACATAATATTATACAATATTTATTATATATGAAATATATCTTGTACATTACAAAATACATGTCTAGTATATATATATATATATGTATATTTATATACTTAAATAACATTTATATATACAAATTATATAAATGCTATAATAAAATATTCATACATATAAACTTTAATTTGAAACCACATTTACTTTTCTTATATATTCATATACTTTTATTTAAAATAATAATATATATATATTTCATATATATATATATATATCTGTACATATATATTTATAATTATATAAATACATTTTATAATATATACTAATATTCATATACATACATATGTATTTATATAAAAACATGTGTAAATATATTTATATAATTTAATTATATAAATATATAATATACGCATTTTTATTTTATAAATTTTGGATTTCCATTAATCCAATTTAAATTCCTCCTTTCCTTATTTTCCATAACTCCGATTTTATTTTTATTTTCATTTAATTTCCTTCACACGAATTTCCTTATTCATCACTTCCTCATTTCTCGGGATTTTCACCAATATCCCGTTTCTCGCAAATTTTATTTATTTCCTCTTATTTAATTTCTCTAATATTTATTTTCAATATTTTTAATTTCCTATAAATGAAAAATTTACGGTTATCACATCCTCCCCACCTTAAGAAATTCGGTCCTCCGAATTTAACTTAAGTCCAAAGGGGGTACACGCCGTATACTTATGACTTCTGACCTCTAGTTCATCCTCCAAGTAATACTGCCAGTACACTTCAACATCAAGAGTGCTTTAGACCACTACATGTTGTCTTTCATCATATATGTCTATACTCCCGTAAGTTCATTTCTCAAATCGGAAGTTTTTCACTTTACTCTTTTCATATAAGAGCCATGCATAATAATTTTAACATTACAGCTGATTTATGCTGCTCATCATCATTCTTCTCACTTAGTGTCGAGTCGACATAATTTGGTACTATCATGTACTCATGTCAATCAATTATATGTAAGTGTTCCAGTAGCTTTCACATCTCATGCACACGCTCTCTCAATGTCATGGAGCGTTTACATCTCACGCTCATATATATAAATATATATCAGTATGGAGCGGTGCTATCAACACATTTGGGATCTCAAAGCCTTTTGCTATCTGTCATTAGCATATGGCAACTTAGAGACTCCCATCACATGTAAGGCTCACTGGAACTGTACATACACATTCACACCGTTTAACACTTATACTGCGACTAAGGCACTAGAGGATCTAGATGTCTGATAATGGAAAGTGATTCTATTTAGATCATCAGTCTTTAATCACTTCCATATCATCATTTCTCTTTTGAACTTTTTATTGTCCACCATATTCATTTTCATACTTACTCCACCAAGGCTGCATCTCATTGCAAATTTTACTATTAATCATCTCTTACAGAAATTAATTATGAGACTATCATATTCTCTTCATGTAGTATGGTCTTTAGATCTCTTTTCATAATTTAGATTTTGTGATTGAATCCTCGAATTATCCATTTAAGCATGTGATTGATAACCAACACAATTCAATTCTAGTCTTAACTTCAGGAATTGTTTCATATTGATGTTCCCTTCTCATCAGGCAATTTATTTCCTTATTCCACTTTCATTTTCGTTTTCATATTTCTACTATTTATCTCTTTATATATATACATATATATTTTTAATTGGCATGGTACTATACTGCTAAGATCTTCTAAAATCTTGCGTACCATCTTTTTCTTTACACTAGCCATCTACCGACTTTAATTTCTTTAATTGGATCTCATCTATAGAGCAGCTAGTCTCATCACTCTTTTATAGGCTGGCAGTAGTATTTAGCTAGACTCATTACTTTCGTATCTCAATCATTATCTCTATATCATAGACAGGTTCACTGTCACCCTGTTGTCTCAAGATCATATATCTCAAGAGGAGATACTGTCTAGCCAAATTTCTTAGTTGTTAATCTTAGCACAATTCCACAGCCTTTAAGAGTTTAAGGATCATATCACAATGCTGCTCATGTTCCATTTATATTTAAGACTCTATCAGTATTTCAGCAATTTTCTCTTGTAAGGATGCCTCATTCTTTAGGCTTATATACTTTACAAGGCAACTCATTACCCTTGTAACTTCAATAGGAACTCGTAAAATTCACTCCGAGTTCGAATCATTATCTTATGGACACCAATCTTCAATCTTTTATCTAATGACGCTTTATACTGAGGCTAGTCTTATTAGCTCCTCACATATCTCTAATCAGATCAAGAAAGCGTCTATTTTCATGTAGATGAATACTTGTTCTTCACCATAACTTTATTAATGGTAGGAAATTAATGCATCATTTTTAATTCATCTACATCTCAATATCATTTGTATTTCTCTCATTTACACTTATACAGATAATTTCATTATTCTCAATTTTTCATTATCTGTATTCTCGTCATCCAGACCTTTACACGCGAATTTCATTATTCACACAATTTTCAGAGTTATTTTCTTAAGCTTTTCGGATTCTTTCTACATCCTCCGATATAAACTTAGAATTTAACTTCATATTCAAAATCGAGTCAATGTTATCTCGATTCCTCTAATTTATATAACTCTGGAAGTTCTATCGGAATTCAAATCTGATATTTTCTTTAATCATACATTTCTTATCATCTTGTGACCATCGTTCTTCAACTTTTCATCTGATTATGCCTTTTACAAAGATTGCTCTTATAAGCTCCTTATACATCTCCGATTAAATCATATTTAAGGCATCACTTCCATATGATATTTATTTGTTCTTCATAAGAACTTTAGTGCATAACCAAAAATTTTAATACATCATTTAATTCATCCTCAAATCATATCATTTGTATTTCCATCCTTTACATCGATACTTGTGAATTTCATCATCTATAATATTTTCCAAAATTATTTTCTTAATCTTGTCAGATTTCTTTTATATTCTCCGATATAAGCTTAGGAATAAATTTCATATTAATAATCGAGTCAACATTAGTTCGATTTCTCCAATCTATATAACTCTGAAAATTCATCAAGAATTTCATCTGATACTTTCTTTAATCATTCATCTCTTACTGTGTTAGACATTTCATCTCTATGTCTCATCATTTCACTGTATAACCTCAAGGCAAAGGCATTTAACATTTAAATCATTTTAACATCTGCTCCGCCTTGATTCATTTATTTCCTCATATTTCACAGCATATCGATCATCTTAATTGTATGCTGTATCATGTGTAATTATTTGATTAACACTTTTCACAGCTAACCGATTTATTATTACTGTAATTCATTTTAAAATCATTTTCATCTTATAATTCAAGTTAGCTGTTATCATCCTCATCTCTTATCTGCACTTATTGTCCTTATGTACATTTTCCAATTTCATATACTCCATACAGTATATTATTCCATAAAACATATTTCAAACTATTCTGGTTCTATGATTATCCATTGGATACTTCAGAAACTATATGAATGTATAGAACCAAAATTAATCGTACTGATATAGATTTCATCATCTATACTGATTTCTTTCTCATTCATCATTAGAAATCATTTTACTTTTACACATATTCAATGATCCCGTAATTAATATCCCGTTAATACACTTTTAACTCCGACCCTTAAGGATCAATAACTGAGTCGCTCATCCTGCGACTTCCCTATAACCATTTGGGTCGTATCCGCACACTAAATGTAATGAAATTTATAATCGGGATCGTTATACTCATATTGTATCCTTTATAC
Source organism: Heritiera fomes (assembly GCA_032173925.1). Taxonomy (NCBI): domain Eukaryota; kingdom Viridiplantae; phylum Streptophyta; class Magnoliopsida; order Malvales; family Malvaceae; genus Heritiera; species Heritiera fomes. The sequence goes on from JAPDPM010000015.1 coordinate 15,345,515, forward strand.
CATTAATAACTCCTTTACTATCAATAGATTCAAAATCGACTTGATTTTATCACTATTCAAGCCATAATCCCACATAGGGGCATTTTCATCATTTTCACATTTATTTCTTTCTCCTCACTATACATTTAAACCATTTATTTCCTTATCCATAGAATGATGATATCCCTTCTCACAATATATCATCATTTCAAAATCTTGTTTGATTTAGATAGAAAATCTGAATAGGACTGATATACAGATCATTTGGCATTAAATGCCTCATTACACCATCATTTTCTCTGTCAAATTAGTCAATTCCAACTTCTGTTGGTCTATTTTGACTCCCGGTAAAATTTTGGGGTAGGGGTATTTTGGTCATTTTTGGCCAAAAATTTTCTCTCTTCAAAATACCTTTAATTGGTGATCTTAATGTCTATTTAGTGATGATACTTCATTTCCCCTCCTTTCTATCATCACTTTCAGGTCTCAGTTCGATCCGGACAGAAAAGTACTGGCGGGGCCCTCACCGAGGCCATTTTTATTCCTTACCGAACCGACCTTCATTTAGACTATAAGGTCACTTCCAGGTAACATTCCTGAGCCGTTTTCCCTTTTTAGCATTCCTTATTTCATAATTGCTCACTCCCTTCTAAACACTTAATTCAATTTGTAATCATTTATTTTCTCTATGTATTCGGACTACACAGTATTACAGGGGATGTTAATCTTTTTCGACACATTTTCTTTTCAAAGTATCGCTAGACATCAGACCAATCCTGCTCTGATACCATTAAATCTGTCACAGCCCGTGACCCTATTTTTCACCTTATTCTATACATCTTATATGGTTGGGCTATCTACGATACTTTACTTTTCCTTTACATATAAACAATTTCATATTAAATTATAATACGAATTGCATCCCCTATCTTACTTCATAAGAAAGTAGTACTGTGAATATGTCTAAATACAGAAAATAAATGATCATACCTTATTAATTAAATCGACCTGTCGTATCGTCCCCGAATGCGCAGTCGAAAATCCTTTTACTGCTAGACTCTCGGTCTTCGAAAACCTGAAATGTTAAAATTCAGGGGTGAGCAAACCACGGCTCAGTAAAGGAATTATATGCATACTTGATATTCAGCTTCCTATATGCTAAAAATCTTTTTCATTTTTCCTATGGGCTCTAAGCTCGTATGTAGGAAGGATACTACAGTCGGCTAGGGATCCGGATGGAGTAAGGTAGGCATTTTAGAATACCATACTTGTCCCGGAACCTAGAAGCAATTGTAGAGAGTAATTTCCATTTCGTTTTGAATTAATAAATCTTTTCTTTTTTATTCCATAACCTTTTCATATTCTTTTCATATTCTTTTGAAAATAATGCTTTTATGAAATAAAGCATTTAATTAAAATAACTAATATTCATATTTTCTTTGAAAAGAATATTAGTTAAATCATCTTAAAACTCATTTCATGTTTTACTGTACAATCATAATTAGTACAGTACTTTAAAATAGCAAAATAAGCTATTAAACCTTTTTCGTATAACATATAACTCATTTAAATCTAATATTCAATTTAAAATTAAAATAAGAATATTAGATTTATTTTCCTCCATTTTCCTTTTGAAAACATATTACATATTCATATTACATATCATGTGAAAATCATCTCATAGTACTAAAAACAGTACTGAAGTAAGCATTTTATAAAAATGCTGTAAATCATTTCATTTCACGTATCAAATATCATATAAAACCTTTACATTTCACATATCACATATCATGTAAAACATTTTCATTTTAAAACATATCATATGTGGAGACAGTGGCAACCACTGAGTCCTATCATGCAATAATACCCGAAGGTATAAAATAATCATGTCAGACCTATGGCCATAGTCTATAATTGTCCTCGACGGATCACTGATCAAGTGTCGGCCGGGACTACATATCACATGTTACATATCACATATCACGTATTACATATCACATGTCGGCATGATAGAGGAGCCAACTAGTCTCAAAACCATGTTTTCATCATAAAATAACCTTTATAAAATTTATAAAATATATAATTCCATAATTTAAAATCATAAAGGTTATAAAACAAATTAGTGAATATTTAAGAAATTTTTATGGAAATATTCATAAAAATATTCACTTTACTTCTTTTCATTTTTCATCTTGTATTACGTGTAATTTACATTTTAAGAGAATTTTCGGTGATTTCATTATCACCATTCTCGAAGAGGATTTTCGGTGATTTCATTATCACCGTTCTCAGAAACATGAATATTTTAAAATTAAATCTTATTATATTCATGTTTTATTAAAATAATAATTTTCTCGTTTTCCGTGCTTAAATATCAATTTTCGAAAATAAAATCATTTAATATGATTTTATGAAATTTTTCTAAAATTTTCGGTAGCATAACGACTACCGATTGACTAACCTCCTGCACGGAAAATACAGTTTATAAATTCCAACCGGTACTTCATCCCAGATTTCCAACCAGTCAGTCATCAAAATATTTCATAAAATATTTTTCATAAAATAATTCAAAATTAAAATATGCAGACTGAATATCCCTACAGTGCTGCACATGCATCCCTTACCTTTTTTCGGGTCGGCGACTTCCTCTTATCGATCGCGCCCGCACTCCATTTCTCCCGATTCCTTATCCCGATCGCTGAAAATAATTTCTGGAATTAAAATTCTAATTTTTTGAATTTTTCATAATTTATTTAATTTCTTCTGAAAATTAAATCTCAGGAAGATTTCTTACCGAACTTTGTAAAATCTCGAGTTGTCGAATTTCCAGGAATTTTCCGAATTCCCGAAATTCTCTTTTTTCCTCTTTTTCTTCCTTTTTCCTCTTTTTCTTTTCTTTCTTTTCTTTTTCTTTTTCTTTTTCTTTTTCCTTGTTCTTTTCTTTTTCTTTTCTTTTTTCTTCTTCCTTTCCCGGTCAGACCGGTCCAACTCCTTTCCTCACCGGTTCCTCGCCGACGGCCGGTTCTCCGGTGGTTCAGGCATCCCTCAGTTGGCCGGCTGCACGACGAACTTGCCGGTGCCCTCCGTTTGCCCTGGACCGGCGGCACGGCAGCGGATCGAGGCGGTTTTGTCTCGATTTCTTCTTCCTCTTCGCTGGCGTTCCTCCGCCGTCCATTGCACCTCCGGTGGCCTCCATCGGCTTCCTCTTCCTCCGGTGAAGCTTCGGTGGTAGTGGCAACCACCGAATTGGGCCGGCGTCGCCGTCGGCCATTTTTCTTTTCCTCCGGCTTTTGCTTCGTTTTCTGTCAATCCCGTTCCGTTTCTTCACGCCGTCGGTAGCTTCCTTCTTTTCTCTGGCTGGTGGTGTCCCGCCTTCTTTTTCCCTTCACCGACGGTGGCAGCTCCGCCATCGGCGGTCTGGCTGGGGGAGGATCCGGCCCTCCTCGATTTTGCCTCTTTTCCTTTTTCTGTTATATTTCTCTTTTTGGTTTTATTCCCTTTCCACTTTTAGTATATCATATACTATATACTATACAATGTATTTTATACATATAATATATATTATATGTTATTCATATATTATTTCATACAAAATATTATACAATATTTATTATATATGAAATATATCTTGTACATTACAAAATACATGTCTAGTATATATATATATGTATATTTATATACTTAAATAACATTTATATATACAAATTATATAAATGCTATAATAAAATATTTATACATATAAACTTTAATATGAAACCACATTTACTTTTCTTATATATTCATATACTTTTATTTAAAATAATAATAATATATATATATTTCATATATATATCTGTACATATATATTTATAATTATATAAATACATTTTATAATATACGCATGTATTTATTTAAGACAAAATAGTATATATTTCATTTTATAATATATACTAATATTCATATACATACATATGCATTTATATAAAAACATGTGTAAATATATTTATATAATTTAATTATATAAATATATAATATACGCATTTTTATTTTATAAATTTTGGATTTCCATTAATCCAATTTAAATTCCTCCTTTCCTTATTTTCCATAACTCTGATTTTATTTTTATTTTCATTTAATTTCCTTCACACGAATTTCCTTATTCATCACTTCCTCATTTCTCGGGATTTTCACTAATATCCCGTTTCTAGCAAATTTTATTTATTTCCTCTTATTTAATTTCTCTAATATTTATTTTCAATATTTCTAATTTCCAATAAATGGAAAATTTACGGTTATCACATCAGGAAACCACCGGCGGCGAAGAAAGGAAAGAAACGAGGAGAAACAGAGGAAAATCCGATGGAAACCGAGAAGAAAAAGGAAAAGAAGAATGGGTGGTGCCGGCCAAATCGGCCATCGCCACTGTCACCGAAGCATCGCCGGAGGAAGAAGAAGAGGTAGGAGGCCACGGTTGAGGCGCAAAACAGTGGAGGAAGGCCGACGAAGGAGGAGAAGAAACCGAGTAGATCCACCGCCATGCCGTCGATTCGTGATGAACGGAGGCCAGATCTGGCTTCGCAATGGTGCCGGCCAGATGTGGAACCATCGGACCGCCGGAGAACCGGCCATCGGAGGAGAACCGACGGTGAACCAATCTAACCGGTCTGACGGGTCTGGCCAGCAAAGGAGAAAAAGGAAAAAGAAAAAGAAAAAGAAAAGAAAAAGGAAAAAGAAAAAGAAAAGAAAAAGGAAAAAGAAAAAGAAAAGAAAAGAAAAGGAAAAAAAAGAAGGAAGAAAAAGAAGAAAGATAAATAAGAATTCCGGGAATTTGGAAAATTCCCGAGAATTCAGAAATTACGGGAAATCCTAAGAATTACGGGAATTAGTAAGAAATTCCGGAAAATGTTAAATTATTTAAATAATTTATTTATTTAAATAATTATAGAAAAATTCTAAATTTTAGAATTTAATTTCTAGAAAATTCCCTCGATGATCGAGCCGATGGAATCGGGTGAGATTAACACGGGCGCGACCTTCGAGAGGCAGTTGCCAACCTGAAACAGGTAAGGGAGACATGTGCCGCTTGTAAGGATATTCGGCCACATGTTTTAAATTATGCATTTAATTTATAAATGCAATTGACAATGATTAGTTTTGAAAAATGTGATAATGGGTCGTTACAGATTTAATGATATCAGAGCATGGTTGGCCTAATGTCTGTGAATACTTTTGGAAGGAAAAGTGTTAAACATCCCCGGTAGTACTGTGTCGTCTGAATACATTGAGAAAATAAATGATTGTAAATTGAATAAAATAATTTAAAGGGAGTGAGAAAATATAAATTGAGAATATTAAAAAAGAAAATAGGCTCAGATATTATCGAAAAACAAATGGTGATCTTATAATCTAAATGAAGGTCGGTTCGTAAGGAACAGAAATGGACTCGGTGAGGGCCCCACTTGTACTTTTCTGGTCGGATCGAACTGAGACCTGAAAGTGATGATATAAAGGAGGGGAATGAAATATCATCATTAAATAGACCTTAAGATCATCGATTGAAGGTATTTTGAGGAGAGAGAATATTTTTAACCAAAAATGACCAAAATACCCCTACCTTCGAAATTTTACTGGGAGTCAAAATAGACCAACATAAGTTGAAATTGATTGATTTGACAGAGAAATTGATGATGTAAAGCTGCATTTCTTGCAAAATAATTCAATTATGGATTCTAGTAGACTTCTCTGTCGAAATCGAATAAGATCTTAAAATGCTGATATTGATACGAGAAAGGGGTACTATCAGCAAATTGATAATAAGATTACTGATTTAAATGTATAGTGAGGAAAAAATGTGAAATGACGAAAATGCCCCTATGTGGGATTATGTTTTGAATTGTGATAAATTAAGTTAATCTTGAATCCCTTGATAGTAATGGAATTATTAATGGCATAGAGGATGTCATAAGAATATAACGATCCCTAATACTAACTTCCACTTACACGTAGATTAGGGACGCGAATGGTGAGTGACCTAGTGAAAGGGCTGGGCATTCTCAAAAAGGATAGTACAGATGTGTACAGGCGGACGGCGGATGGGCCGAGGCCTTACACGATGCGATCCGATAAGAGTGTAGTGGAATGTTGCAAAATGATTGGCCTGGTTATTAATGGTAAGGGCCTGAATTAAGAGTGTATTGAATTGGATGTTTATTACGGGATCGTTGAATATTATGAAAAGTGAAATAATTACATAATATGACTGAGAGAGTGATTAGAAAACAAAATTGATGAAATCCATAGCAGTACAGTTGATTGAGGTTCTATACATTTATACTGTTTTTGAGGTATTAAATGAATATTTAATTATAGAACCGAACTATTTGAGATATGCATTGCAACTTGATGTACTGTATGAAGTATTATAAATGAGTGAATAATGAAATCAAGGTAGAGTGTGTGTCAAAATGAATTGAATAGTAGATATCTCTGCCTTGAGAATACATAGTGTAAATGAAAGGACACAAGGATGAAATGTCCATAAGATGATGATTAGAACTCGGAGTGAATTTTTACGAGTTGCCTTGTGAGGCATATAAGCCTAAGAAATAAGGCATCCTTGCATGAATAAATTGAGGAGATATTAATAGAGTCTAAAGTACAAATGGAAAATGAGCAGCATTGTGGTATAACCCTTAAACTCTTAAAGACTGTGGAATTATGTTAAGATTGGTAATTAAGAGATTTGGCTAGATAGTATCTCCTCCTGAGATATATGATCTCGAGACGACAAGTGGCAGTGAATCTGTCTATAATAAAGAAAATGATCGAGATACGAAAATAATGAGTCTAGCTAGATACTAATGCCAATATATAAAAGAGTTATGGGACTAGCTGCTCTACTAATGAGATATAATTAAAGAAATTAGAGTCAGTAAATGGATAAGTGTAAAGCAACGATGGTATGCAAGATTTTAAAAAGATCTTAGCAGTATAGTACTATACCAAATCGAGAAAACCGACTAAAAGGATGAGAGTAAACACATGAAAAGATAAAAGTGGGAATATGAAAACAAAAATGAAAGTGGAATAACGAAATAAGTTGCATAATGAGAAGGGAACATCAATATGAAACAGTTCCCGAAGGTAAGACTGAAAGTGATTTGTGTTGGTTATCACATAACTGTGGCAAAAAAAAATCAAAACATATTTGATAAGTGAAAGTAATGATACTCAAAGGAGTAAGATAAATGACAAGTATTAATTACTACTAGTATATAAATGAAAAATGATTATACATAAAATCACCGTAATATGATAGAAATGGTGGAAATATATAGATGATGTGGTGATTAAATATATAAATTGAGGATTCAATTGTGGAATCTAAATTATGAAAATAAATTTAAAGACCATACTACATGAAGAGAATATGATTGTCTCATGATTTGTGATTGTAAGAGATAATCCATAGTAAAGTCTGCATGAGATGCAGCCTTGGTAGAATAAGTGTGAAAATGAATATTGTGGACAATAAAGAATCCAAAAAAGAAATGATGATATGGAAGTGATTAAAGATTAAAGATCTAAATAAAATCACTTTCCATTATCAGAATCTTAGATTCTCTAGTGCCTTAGTCGAAGTATAAGTATTAAACGGTGTGATTGTGTATGTACAGTTCCAGTGAGCCTTATATGTGATGGGAGTGTGATAACCGTAAATTTTTCCATTTATTGGAAATTAGAAATATTGAAAATAAATATTAGAGAAATTAAATAAGGGGAAATAAATAAAATTTGTGAGAAACAGGATATTGGTGAAAATCCTGAGAAATGAGGAAGTGATGAATAAGGAAATTCATGTGAAGGAAACTAAATGAAAATAAAAATAAAATCGAAGTTATGGAAAATAAGGAAAGGAGGAATTTAAATTGGATTAATGGAAATCCAAAATTTATAGAATAAAAATGCGTATATTATATATTTATATAATTAAATTATATAAATATATTTACACATGTTTTTATATAAATACATACGTATGTATATGAATATTAGTATATATTATAAAATGAAATATATACTATTTTGTCTTAAATAAATACATGTGTATATTATAAAATGTATTTATATAATTATAAATATATATGTACAGATATACATATATATATGAAATATATATTATTTTAAATAAAAGTACATGAATATATAAGAAAAGTAAATGTTATTTTATATTAGAGTTTATAAGTATATATATATATATATATATATTGTATTATAACATTTATATGATTCTATATATAAATGTTATTTATTTTAAAGTATATAAATATACATACATATACTAGATATATGTTTTGTAATATACAATATATATGATTTATATATAATATATATTGTATTACATTATATATGAAATAATATATGTATAATATATAGTATATATACATTATATGTATAAAATATAATTTTATAGTGTATAGTATATAGTGTATTATATGCTAAATATGGAAATAAGACAAAATAAAAACAAAAACAAAAGAGGAAAGAAATTGGAAGGAAGGAATCGGGAACCGACCTTCACAGCCAAAGGGGCCGACTGCGGCGAAGCCGCCATCGCCGGCGAGAGGGGAAAAGGAAAGCGAGACGCCACCGGCCAGAGAAAAGAAGGAAGCTAACGGCGGCGTGAACAAACGGAGAAAAATCGAAGGGAAAACAGAAGCAAACGTCGAAAGAGAAAAGAAAATGGCCGACGGCGGTGCCGGCCGAATCGGTGGCCGCCACTACCACCGAAGCTTCACCGGAGGAAGAGGAAGCCGATGGAGGCCACCGGAGGTGCAATGGACGGCGGAGGAACGCCGGTGAAGAGGAAGAAGAAACCGAGGCAAAACTGCCTCGATCCGCCGCCGTGCCGCCGATCCAGGGCAAACGGAGGGCAACGGCAAGTTCGTCGTGCAGCCGGCCAACTGAGGGACGCCTGAACCGCAGGAGAACCGACCGCCGGCGAGGAATCGGCGAGGAAAGGAGCTGGACCGGTCTGACCGGGAAAGGAAGAAGGAAAAAGAAAAGAAAAAGAAAAGAAAAAGGAAAAAGAAAAAGAAAAAGAAAAAGAAAAGAAAGAAAGAAAAGAAAAAAAGGAAAAAGGAAGAAAAAGGAAGAAAAAGAGGAAAAAGGAGAATTTCGGGAATTCGAAAAATTCCCAGAAATTCAACAACCCGGAATTTTACAAAGTTCGGTAAGAAATCTTCCTGAGATTTAATTTTCAGAAAAATTAAATAAATTATGAAAAATTCTAAAAAATTAGAATTTTATTTCCGGAAATTATTTTCAGCAATCGTGATAAGGAATCGGGAGAAATGGAGTGCAGGCGCGATCGATAAGCGGAAGTCGCCGACCCAAAAAAAGGTAAGGGATATAGTGAATATTCTTATGAATATTTTTATAAATATTCACTAAAGGATTTTAACCTTTATGGTTTTAAATTATGGAATTTTATATTTATATAAATTCCATAAAGGTTTATTTTATGATGAAAATACGGTTTTGAGACTGGTTGGCATTCCTATCATGCTGATGCATGATATGGGACATGTTTAGTCCCGGTCGACGCCTAATCAGTGATTCACCGAGGACAATATAGGTTATGGTTATAGATTTGACTGGTGTATTTCCTTACCCTCCGAGGTTTATAGTATGATAAGATTGATGTCTATCTTAGACTCTATAAATGATAGGTGATATGTTAAAAAGGAAAGTATTTTACATAAGATAGAATATGCCAACCGGAAAATGTGATACATGATGGGTGACATGTGAAAAGAACATGTTTTTATATAATATGATAAGAGAATCAATTGAATTATAGCATTTTTACAAAATGCTCATTTAGGTACTGATTATAGTACCGTGAGATGATTCTCATAAGACATGAGATACAAACATGTAATATGTTTTCAAAAAGGAAGAAATGATAATTCTAATATTCTTTCTATGGTCTTAAATGGAATATGAGATCATAAGTACTACATGAGGTTTGATAAGACAGTGGAAAGTACATATGGCATAAAGGCCAACCGAGCAAAGACTCGATGATTGTACCGTGGGAGCCACCTCTAGAATCCTTCGGGAACTAAGTGCTACACGACTGTTGATGTAAAGGCCAAACCGAGCAGAGACTCGATGATTGTACCGTGTGAGCCACCTCTAGAATCCTTCGGGAACTAAGTGCTACACGTGTTCTGATGTATTAGTAAAGGCCAAACCGAGCAGAGACTCGATGATTGTACCGTGGGAGCCACCTCTAGAATCCTTCGGGAACTAAGTGCTACACGAGTTTTGATGTAAAGGCCAAACCGAGCAGAGACTCGATGATTGTACCGTGTGAGCCACCTCTAGAATCCTTGGGGAACTAAGTGCTACACGTGTTCTGATGTGTTAGTAAAGGCCAAACCGAGCAGAGACTCGATGATTGTACTGTGTGAGCCACCTCTAGAATCCTTCGGGAACTAAGTGCTACACGTGTTCTGATGTGTTAGTAAAGGCCAAACCGAGCAGAGACTCGATGATTGTACCGTGTGAGCCACCTTTAGAATCTTTCGGGAACTAAGTGCTACACGTGTTCTGATGTGTTAGTAAAGGCCAAACCGAGCAGAGACTCGATGATTTTACTGTGGGAGCCACCTCTAGAATCCTTTGGGAACTAAGTGCTACACGAGTTTCGATGTGTCAGTAAGAAGTTTCTGTACCGTGTGAGCCACCTCTAGAAGACTCAAGGGACCTAAGTGCTACATAGATTCTTTGTGAACTATGGGGAGCCACCTCTAGAATCCTTTGAGCACTAAGTGCTACACGAGTTCCTCGATATGACACTTAACTCCATTGCTAGTTAGAATGGAAGTCGTAACTGAATCAGTGAACTGGGACTTACGCCTAAAGTGGTTAAGTAATCGGTTATATGGGAATAGATTTTAATAGCTTATTTTGCTCTTTAAAGGACGATACTAATTAAAAGAGTACATTAAAACATAAAATGAATTTTAAAGAAATAAGATGATGATTTAACTAATATTCTTTTCAAGGAATATACGAATATTAATTATTTTATTTAAATGCTTTGTTTCGTAGAAGCATTATTTTGAAAAGAATATGAAAAAGGTTATGAAAGTTTAAAAAGGAAAAGGATTTATTAATTCAAAACAAAAAGAAAAATTTCTCTTTACAGTTGCTTCTAGGTTCCGTAACAAGTATGGTATTCTAAAATACCTACCTTACTCCATTCGGATCCCTAGCCGACTGTAGTATCCTTCCTACATGCGAGCCTAGAGCCCATAGAAAAAAAAAGAAAAAAAAGATTTTCAGCATATAGGAAGCTGAGTATCAAGTGAGGCATATAATTCTCTTACTGAGCCGTGGTTTTTCTCACCCCTTAATTTTCAACATTTCAGGTTTTGATGAATGTGAGTTCAGTGGATTGTGGATGCTGGCTATATGCGAAGGACAATGTGTCAGACCGACTGATTATTTGAGGTATGATCACTTATTCTTTGTATTTAGACACGTCAACAGTACTACTTATCTGATTAGTTACGATAGGGGATGTGTATAATATAAACAATATTATGTAAAATTGTTTAGCAGTCAGTACAAGTGAAGTATCGCAGACAGCCCAACCGGTTAAGTTGTGTATAAGAAGATGAAAAATGTGGTCACGGGTCGTGATAGATTTAATGGTATCAGAGCAATGGTTGGCTTGATGTCTGTGGATACTTTTGGAAGGAAAAGAGTTAAACATCCCCGGTAGTACTGTGTCGTCTGAATACATAGAGAAAATAAATGATTGTAAATGGAGTAAAATGATTTAAACGGAGTGAGAAAGTATAAACTGAGAATGTTAAAGAAGAAAATAGGCTCGAAAATTACCGAATTATTGGTGATTCTTCTAGTCTAAATGAAGGCCTGTTCGGTAAGGAACAGAAATGGACTCGGTGAGGGCCCCACCAGTACTTTTCTATCCGAACCGAACTGAGACCCGAAAGTGATGGTATAAAGAAGGGGAATAAAATATCATCAGTAAATAGATTTTGAGATCACCGATTGAGGGTAATTTGAAGAGAGAAAATTTTTAGCCAAAAATGACCAAAATACCCCTACCCTCAAAATTTTACCGGGAGTCAAAATAGATCACCAGAAGTTGGAATTGATCAATTTGACTGAGAAATTAATGATATAAAGCTAAATTACAAGCAAAATAATCCCATTGTGGATTTTAGTGAACTTCTCTGTCGAAAATCGAATGAGATCTAAATTGCTGTTATAAGTATCAGAAAGGATACTATCAACATATAGATGATCAGTTCATTGATTTAAATGTATATTTAGGAGATAGAAATAAATGTCGAAATGACGAAAATGCCCCTATATTGTGCGATTTTTGGAATAGTGTTAAAACCGAGCTAAATTGGAATCCATTGATAGTAATGGAATTATTAATGGCATAGAAGATGTCATATGAATCTAACGATCCTTATTACTGATTCCACTAACACTTTGATTATGGACGCGAAAGAAAAACTCCGATTGGACTGTGGGCCATAAGGGATAACAGTACGGTTGAGTGAGGCGGCCAAGGCCCCCCCACGAGTGGACTTTGGGCCATAGTGGTAAATCCTGGGCTTTACAATAAAACAATCCGTGAGGGACTAAGTGCCACGTTTGTGTGACGGGGGCCACCTTTAGAACCCAGAGCGGACAGTACGGATGAGTAAGGCACTGGGGTGGTAAATCCCTAGTTAACAGAGATCCAGGCACTCCCGTTCCTTACAATAAAACGAGTACGGATAAGTGAAGTGGCTCGGTAAATCCCTGAAAGAAACGGTAAATCCAGGGCTTCACAATAAAATGGTATGATGCGATCCAAAGAGTGTAGTGGAATGTCATCAGATGTTTGGCCCGGTTATTGACTAAAAGGGTCAAAAAATTAAGAGTGTACTGAACGGGATCGTTGAATACTATGAAAAGTGAAATGATTTCAGGAATTGACTGATGAGGTGAAAAGTACAGATAATGAAATACATACTGGTGTGGTTACTTATGGTTCTATACGTTTTACTATTTTGAGGTATCAAACTGATAATCTTATATAGAACCGACATATCTTGAAATATGTGCTACAGAATGAAGTACTGTGTGGAGTACTGTAAGTTAGAGAATAATTATAAGAACAGTGAAGTGATAAAAAGAAGATGACAGCTAACCTAAGTTCTTCAGGACCCTTGATGACAGAACTGTGACGGGCGACTCAATGATAGACGACCCGTAATGGATCATGTGTTGTGAGATACAAGTAAATTATATTATCGTCGACTCACTAGTAAGGGTAGGGATGCTCGCCGACGGTCGATGTGAACGGGCGGGGCTCTTACAATTGTCTCAATGGTAACACGAGTGTAAGGAACTAGGTACGTAAGGGGTGCCAAGGTTCAAACCTCGTGGAGAATATACTCAAGGGAACAAAACCTGAATTTAGTAAATGGAAATGGTTTTAAAGTGAATAACTGAATTGAAACAGGTAGCTGTAAAGTATGTTGACAACCGTTGTACTTGATATAGCTTACCAGAATGAGATTCGTAACGCTGTAAAGTATGACTAAGTAATGAAATCAAGGTAGAGTATGTATCAAAATGATTTGAATATTGAATGTCTCTGCCTTGAGAATACATTGTGAAATGATGGGACACAATGATGAAGGTCCAAAATGATAAAAGAAGTGTGGTTAAAGAAACTACCGGATGAGAATCCCGATAAATTTCAGAGTAACATAGATTGAGAAATCAGGTTAATGTTGACTCGATCGTGGATATGAAATTTATTCTTAAGCTTATATCGAAGAATATGGAAGAAATCTGACAAGTTTAAGAAAAGAATTTTTGTAAAATATTGTGGATGATGAAATTTGCATGTATCGATGTAAAGGATGGAAATACAAATTATATGATTTGAGGATGAATTAAATGATGTATTAAAATTTTTGGTTATACACTAAAGTTCTCATGAAGAACAAATAAATATCATATGGAAGCGATGCCTTAAATATGATTTAATCGGAGATGTATAAGGAGCTTATAATAGCAATCTTTGTAAAAGGCATAATCAGATGAAAGTTGAAGAACGATGGTCACAAGATGATAAGAAATGTATGATTAAAGAAAATATCAGATTTGATTTCCGATAGAACTTCCAGAGTTATATAAATTAGAGGAATCGAGATAACAATGACTCGATTTTGAATATGAAGTTAAATTCTAAGTTTATATCGGAGGATGTAGAAAGAATCCGAAAAGTTGAAGAAAATAACTCTGAAAATTGTGTGAATAATGAAATTCACGTGTAAAGGTTTGAATGACGAAAATACAGATAATGAAAAATTGAGAATGATGAAATTGTTTGTATAAGTATAAATGAGAGAAATACAAATGATATTGAGTTGTAGATGAATTAAAAAGGATGTATTAATTTCCTATCATTGATAAAGTTTTGGTGAAGAACAAGTATTCATCTACATGAAAACAGATGCTTTATGGAACTGATTAGGGATATGTGAGGAGTTAATAAGACTAGCCTCAGTATAAAGAGTCCTTAAATAAAAGATTGAAGATTGGTGTCCATAAGATAATGATTCGAACTCGGAGTGAATTTTACGAGTTCCTATTGAAGTTACAAGGGTAATGAGTTGCCTTGTAAAGTATATAAGCCTAAAGAATGAGGCATCCTTACAAGAGAAAATTGTTGAAATACTGATAGAGTCTAAAGTATAAATGGAACATGAGCAGCATTGTGATATGATCCTTAAACTCTTAAAGGTTGTGAAATTATGCTAAGATTAGCAAATAAGAAATTTGGCTAGACAGTATCTCCTCTTGAGATATATGATCTCGAGACGACAGGATGACAGTGAACCTGTTTATGATATAAAGATAATGATTGAGATACGAAAGTAATGAGTCTAGCTAAATACTATTGTCAGCCTATAAAAGAGTGATGAGACTAGTTGCTCTATAGAGGAGATCTAATTAAAGAAATTAAAGTCGGTAGATGGATAGTGTAAAGAAAAAGATGGTATGCAAGATTTTAAAAGATCTTAGTTGTATAGTACCATATCAATCGAGAAAACCGACAAAAAGGATAAGAGTAAAAATATGAAAATGAAACTGAAAGTGGAATAAGGAAATAAATTGCATGTTGAGAAGGGAACATCGATATGAAACAGTTCCTGAAGTTAAGACTGAAAGTGAATTGTGTTGGTTATCACATAACTGTGGCAAGATGTAAAACCAATGCCAGAATTGATGAGTGAAAGTAATGATACTCCAAGGAGTAAGATAATTGATATGTTTACTGCCAGTAAAATGTTTGTACATATAACCACCTCGAAACGATAGAGATGGTGGAATTGTATAGATAATGTGGTGCTTAAATGGATAATTCGAGGATTCAATCATAGAATCTAAATTATGAAAAGAGATTTAAAGACCATACTACATGAAGAGAATATGATAGTCTCACGAATTATGATCGTAAGAGATGATCTATAGTAAAATCGGCAAATGAGATGCAGCCTTGATGGAATAAATGTGAAAATGAATATTGTGGATAATAAAGAGTCCAAAAGAGAAATGATGATATGGAAGTGATTAAAGACTGATGATTTAAATAGAATCATTTTCCATTATCAGACTTCTAGATTCTCTAGTGCCTTAGTCGCAGTATAAGTGTTAAACGGTGTGAATGTGTATGTACAGTTCCAGTAAGCCTTACATTTGATGGGAGTCTCTGTGTTGCCATATGCTAATGAGAGATAGCAAAAGGCTTTGAGATCCCAAGTGTATTGATAGCACCGCTTCATACTGATATATATTTATATATATGAGCGTGAGATGTAAACGCTCCATGATATTGAGAGAGCGTGTGCATGAGATGTGAAAGCTACAGGGACACTTACATATAATTGATTGACATGAGTACATGATAGTACCAAATTATGTTGACTCGGCACTAAGTGAGAAGAATGGATGATGAACAGCATAGACCAGCTGTAATATGAAAAATATTGTGTATGGACTCTTATATGAAAAGAATAAAAGTGAATAACTCTCGATTTGAGAAAAGAAATTACATGAGCTTAGACATATATGATGAAAGACAGCATGTAGTGGTCTAAAGTACTCTTGATGTTGGAAGTGTACTGGCAGTATTACTTGGAGGGTGAACTAGAGGTCAGAAGTCGTAAGTATACGGCTTGTACCACCTTTGGACTTAAGTTAAATTCGGAGGGCCGAATTTCTTAAGGTGGGGAGGATGTGATAACCGTAAATTTTCCCATTTATTGGAAATTAGAAATATTGAAAATAAATATTAGAGAAATTAAATAAGGAGAAATAAATAAAATTTGCGAGAAACGGGATATTGGTGAAAATCCTGAGAAATGAGGAAGTGATGAATAAGGAAATTCGTGTGAAGGAAATTAAATGAAAATAAAAATAAAATCGGAGTTATGGAAAATAAGGAAAGGAGGAATTTAAATTGGATTAATGGAAATCCAAAATTTATAGAATAAAAATGCGTATATTATATATTTATATAATTAAATTATATAAATATATTTACACATGTTTTTATATAAATACATACGTATGTATATGAATATTAGTATATATTATAAAACGAAATATATACTATTTTGTCTTAAATAAATACATGTGTATATTATAAAATGTATTTATATAATTATGTACAGATATACATATATATATATGAAATATATATATATTATTTTAAATAAAAGTATATGAATATATAAGAAAAGTAAATGTTATTTTATATTAGAGTTTATAAGTATATATATATTGTATTATAACATTTATATGATTCTATATATAAATGTTATTTATTTTAAAGTATATAAATATACATACATATACTAGATATATGTTTTGTAATATACAATATATATGATTTATATATAATATATATTGTATTACATTATATATGAAATAATATATGTATAATATATAGTATATATACATTATATGTATAAAATATAATTTTATAGTGTATAGTATATAGTGTATTATATGCTAAATATGGAAATAAGACAAAATAAAAACAAAAACAAAAGAGGAAAGAAAACGGAAGGAAGGAATCGGGAACCAACCTTTCCAGCCAGAGGGGCCGACGGCGGCGAAGCCACCACTGCCAGCGAGAGGGGAAAACGAAAGCGAGACGCCACCGGCCAGAGAAAAGAAGGAAGCTACCGGCGGCGTGAAGAAACGGAGAAAAATCGAAGGGAAAACAGAAGCAAACGCCGGAAGTGAAAAGAAAATGGCCAACGGCGATGCCGGCCAAATCGGTGGCCGCCACTACCACCGAAGCTTCACCGGAGGAAGAGGAAGCCGATGGAGGCCACTGGAGGTGCAATGGACGGCGGAGGAACGCCGGCGAAGAGGAAGAAGAAACCGAGGCAAAACCGCCTCGATCCGCCGCCGTGCCGTCGATCCAGGGCAAACGGAGGGCACCGGCAAGTTCGTCGTGCAGCCGGCCAACTGAGGGACGCCTGAACTGCCAGAGAACCGGCAGCCGACGAGGAACCGGCGAGGAAAGGAGCAGGACCGGTTTGACCGGGAAAGGAAGAAGAAAAAAGAAAAGAAAAAGAAAAGAAAAAGGAAAAAGAAAAAGAAAAAGAAAAAGAAAAGAAAGAAAGAAAAGAAAAAGAGGAAAAAGGAAGAAAAAGGAAGAAAAAGAGGAAAAAGTAAGAAAAAGAGGAAAAAGTAGAATTTCGGGAATTCGAAAAATTCCCGGAAATTCAACAACCCGGGATTTTACAAAGTTTGGTAAGAAATCTTCTTGAGATTTAATTTTCAGAAAAATTAAATAAATTATGAAAAATTCTAAAAAATTAGAATTTTATTTCCAGAAATTATTTTCAGCAATCGGGATAAGGAATCGGGAGAAATGGAGTGCAGGCGCAATCGATAAGCGGAAGTCGCCGACCCGAAAAAAGGTAAGGGATGCATGTGCAGCACTGTAAGGATACTCAGTCTGCATATTTTAAATTGAAATATTTTATGCAAATATTTTATGAAAATTATTATGATGCATGATTTGCTAAAGATAATTTGGGAAGAAGTACTGGCTGAAAGATTTAAAACTGTATTTTTCCATGCAGGAGGTTAGTAAATCGGCAGCCGTTATGCTGCCGAAAATTTTAGAAAAACTTTATAAAATCATATTAAATGATTTTATTTCCGAATTTCGATAGTAAATCATGAAACATGAGGAAATTACTAAATTTCATAAAACATGAATATAATGAGATGGAATTTTAAAATATTCATGTGTTCGAGAATGGTGATAATGAAATCACCGAAAATTCTCGGAATAGAGAAATTACACGAATTACGAGACGAAAGATGTAGTGAAATATAGTGAATATTCTTATGAATATTTTTATAAATATTCACTAAAGGATTTTAACCTTTATGGTTTTAAATTATGGAATTTATTATTTATATAAATTCCATAAAGGTTTATTTTATGATGAAAATACGGTTTTGAGACTGGTTGGCATTCCTATCATGCTGATGCATGATATGTGACATGTTTAGTCTCGGTCGACGCCTAATCAGTGATTCATCAAGGACAATATAGGTTATGGTTATAGATTTGACCGGTGTATTTCCTTACCCTCCGAGGTTTATAGTATGATAAGATTGATGTCTATCTTAGACTCCATAAATGATAGGTGATATGTTAAGAAGGAAAGTATTTTACATAAGATAGAATATGCCAACCGGAAAATGTGATACATGATAGGTGACATGTGAAAAGAACATGTTTTATATAATATGATAAGAGAATCAATTGAATTATAGCATTTTTACAAAATGCTCATTTAGGTACTGATTATAGTACCGTGAGATGATTCTCATAAGACATGAGATACAAACATGTAATATGTTTTCAAAAAGGAAAAAATGATAATTCTAATATTTTTTCTATGGTCTTAAATGGAATATGAGATCATAAGTACTACATGAGATTTGATAAGACAATGGAAAGTACAGATGGCATAAAGGCCAACCGAGCAAAGACTCGATGATTGTACCGTGGGAGCCACCTCTAGAATCCTTTGGGAACTAAGTGCTACACGAGTTTTGATGTAAAGGCCAAACCGAGCAGAGACTTGATGATTGTACCGTGTGAGCCACCTCTAGAATCCTTCAGGAACTAAGTGCTACACGTGTTCTGATGTGTTAGTAAAGGCCAAATCGAGCAGAGACTCGATGATTGTACCGTGTGAGCCACCTTTAGAATCCTTCGGGAACTAAGTGCTACACGTGTTCTGATGTGTTAGTAAAGGCCAAACCGAGCAGAGACTCGGTGATTGTACCGTGGGAGCCACCTCTAGAATCTTTCGGGAACTAAGTGCTACACAAGTTTCGATGTGTGAGTAAGAAGTTTCTGTACCATGTGAGCCACCTCTAGAAGACTCAAGGGACCTAAGTGCTACATAGATTCTTTGTGAACTATGGGGAGCCACCTCTAGAATCCTTTGAGCACTAAGTGCTACACGAGTTCCTCGATATGACACTTAACTCCATTGCTAGTTAGAATGGAAGTCGTAACTGAATCAGTGAACTGGGACTTACGCCTAAAGTGGTTAAGTAATCGGTTATATGGGAATAGATTTTAATAGCTTATTTTGCTCTTTAAAGGACGGTACTAATTAAAAGAGTACATTAAAACATAAAATGAGTTTTAAAGAAATAAGATGATGATTTAACTAATATTCTTTTCAAGGAATATACGAATATTAATTATTTTATTTAAATGCTTTGTTTCGTAGAAGCATTATTTTGAAAAGAATATGAAAAAGGTTATGAAAGTTTAAAAAGGAAAAGGATTTATTAATTCAAAACAAAAAGAAAAATTTCTCTCTACAGTTGCTTCTAGATTCCGTAACAAGTATAGTATTCTAAAATACCTACCTTACTCCATTCGGTTCCCTAGTCGACTGTAGTATCCTTCCTACATGCAAGCCTAAAGCCCATAGAAAAAAAATAGAAGAAAAAGATTTTCAGCATATAGGAAGCTGAGTATCAAGTGAGGCATATAATTCTCTTACTGAGCCGTGGTTTTGCTCACCCCTTAATTTTCAACATTTCAGGTTTTGATGAATGTGAGTTCAGTGGATTGTGGATCCTGGCTGTACACGAAGGACAATGTGTCAGACCGACTGATTATTTGAGGTATGATCATTTATTCTCTGTATTTAGACACGTCAATAGTACTACTTATCTGATTAGTTACAATAGGGGATGTGTATAATATAAACAATATTATGTAAAATTGTTTAGCAGTCAGTACAAGTGAAGTATCGCAGACAGCCCAACCGGTTAAGTTGTGTATAAGAAGATGAAAAATGTGGTCACGGGTCGTGACAGGGAGTTTCTGAGTTGCCATATGCTAATGAGAGATAGCGAAAGGCTTTGAAATCCCAAGTGTATTGATAACACCGCTCCATACTGATATATATATTTATATATATGAGCGTGAGATGTAAACGCTCCATGATATTAAGAGAGCGTGTGCATGAGATGTGAAAACTACTGGGACACTTACATATAATTGATTGACATGAATACACGATAGTACCAAATTATGTCGACTTGGCACTAAGTGAGAAGAATGGATGATGAACAGCATAGATCAGCTATGATATAAAAAGAATATTGTGTATGGACTCTTATGTGAAAAGAGGAATGAAATGAATAACTCCCGATTTGAGAAATAAACTTACGGGAGTATAGACATATATGATGAAAGACAGCATATAGTGGTCTAAAGTATTTTTGATGTTAAAGTATGCTGGTAGTAATTATATAAAAGTTGATTTAAAGGATAAAGTCGTAAGTATACAGCATGTACCACCTTTGGATTTAAGTTAAATTCGGAGGACCGAATTTTTTTAAGGTGGGAAGGATGCGATAACAATAAATTTTTCATTTATTGGAAAATAAGGAATATTGGAGATTCAAATGAAGGAAGTTAAATTGGAAATAAGAATATTTGTGAATTCGAAAAATAATAAAGAAGAGAAATTTAATTTGGATAAATGAAAATCCAAATTAAATAAGAAAATGAGAAAGGAAATGTGAAATATATTTATATAATTATATATTATATAAGGAAATGTGAAATATATTTATATAATTATATATTATATAAATGTATTTTCATGCAAATACATATGTATTTAAATACCATATGATATATAGTATATACTAAATATACATGGGTATATATAAATATATATACTATTTTATAAAGTTAAATAATACATATGTATTTCAGTATAATTTCTTATGTATATATAAAAATATATATGCATATAATTGAGAAATGTAAATATTGATTTACATTGAAGTTTGAAAATATACATAAAAGTTATATAAATTTAAAACATATAAATATACATATATATATATACTAGACATATATTTTGTAATATACAATATATATTTTATATATAATATATATTGTATTATATTATATGTGAAATAATATATGTATAATATGTAGTATATATTATATGTATAAAATATATTATATAGTATATAATATATAGTATATAGTATCTTATATACTAAATAAAAAAAATAGAAAAGAAGAAAAACAGAAGGAAGAATCGGGGAAGAAACCCGATCCTCCTGAGCCAGAGAAGACGGTGGCAGAGCTGCCACCGCCGGCAAGGGAAAAAGGACGGGACATCGTCGCCGGCCAAAGAGGAAAGGAATGAAACCACCGGCGGTGGAAGAAAGGAAAGAAACGAGGAGAAACAGAGCAAAATCCGATGGAAATCGAGAAGAAAAAAGAAAAGAAGAACGGGCGGTGTCGGCCAAATCGGACACCGCTACTATCACCAAAGCATCGCCGGAGGAAGAGGAAGAGGTAGGAGGCCATGGTTGAGGCGAAAAACGGCGGAGGAAGGCCGACGGAGGAGGAAAAGAAACTGAGGGTAAACCGAGTAGATCCGCCGTCGTGCCGTCGATTCGTGATGAACGAAGGCCAGATCCGGCTTCGCCGTGGTGCCGGCCAGCTGTGGAGCCACCGGACCGCCGAAGAATCGGCCATCAGAGGAGAACCAGCGGTGAACCAATCTGACCGATCTGACGGGTCCAGCCAGCAAAGGAGAAAAAGGCAAAAGAAAAAGAAAAGAAAAAGGAAAAAGAAAAAGAAAAGAAAAGAAAAGAAAAAAAAAGAAGGAAGAAAAAGAAGAAAGAGAAATAGGAATTCTGGGAATTTGGAAAATTTCCGAGAATTCAGAAATTACGGGAAATCCTAAGAATTACGGGAATTGGTAAGAAATTTCGAAAAATGTTAAATTATTTAAATAATTTATTTATTTAAATAATTACAGAAAAATTTTAAATTTTAGAATTTAATTTCTAGAAAATTCCCTCGATAATCGAGCCGATGGAATCGGGCAAGGTGAACACGGGCGCGACCTTCGAGAGGCAGTCGCCAACCCGAAACAGGCAAGGGAGACATGTGCCGCCTGTAAATATTCAGCCACATGTTTTAAATTATGCATTTAATTTATAAATGCAATTGACAATGATTAGTTTTGAAATTTGTGGTGATTTATCGGTTTCAAATTGTGGTGAAATACCAGTTGAGAAATATAAACTGTATTTTCCGTGCAGGAGACTAGCCAAATCGGTAGCCGTTATACTGCCAAAAAATTATCGAATAATTACTAAAATTTACCGAAAATCACCGAAAATCATAATAAATGATTTGATTTCACGTGAAACGATTTTTGGGTACGAAAATCGAGAAATTAAGTAAATTTCATAAAACATGAATATAATGATAATTGATTTTAAAATATTCATGTTTTCGTGAATGGTAAAAAGGAAATCACCGAAATTTCATCTTGTAGGTGATATTTCACATGAAACGAGAAGAAAATGAAAAAGAGACTGAAGTGAATATTTTTATAAAAATTCTTAAATATTCACTGGATTTCATATAAAATCTTTATAGTTTTAATTATGGAAATAATTAATTATGAAAATTCCATAAAGGTTAAGAAATGATGAACAACTATGTTTTCGAGACTAGAGGTCTCTACACGTGTTTTTAGAAGAAAACATGCTGTGGGAATTTAAAGTTAGAAAATAAATATTTTATTTTCATAAATTATAAAAATAATCTATTTGAATTCCGATAATTATAAAACCATGTTTTCGATTAAATGCACAGAAAAGCATACATATGTGTTTTATGGTGGAAAAAGGACAGTTTTGCCCTTCTATATTTTCAGTGATGATTTTACAAACTATCTTCATCACAATTTATAAAGAAACGTTTGAAGCATGAATTTCGTTTCGAAATTAATTCCCATAGTCTTTTGATAATTAGCTAAACGAACCTTATGATTTCTATGCATATTTTTCAATAAGCTTTTTTGTATGAAAGTAAATAAGTATGTTTTCCAAAACAGTGATCGGAGTGGCAAACCCCTGGCTAACTTAAACCCAGGCACGTCCGGTCCTTACTATTTTATACTAAATGTTTGATTTAAGAAGTTACATAAGTAAGTAAGATTTGAGACTAAGGCCTTCCTATAGTTTATGTTATTGCTTGTCATGCTTGCCACATTGTGCATGTTTCTATCGCTTGTGGCATATGTTTAGCCCACGTCGTGCATGTTCTCGCCCACATTGTGCATGTTTTCATCCCTTGTGGGTATGTTGGTCCTTCGTGGTGCAATGTTCGCTGTACGACTCTGATCAGGTCTACAGCCTATACCATGGCCATAGGTATTTTGTTCCCTCTTCGGAGGATGATGTTCTGTTCCCTCTTCGGAGGATGAAGTAAGTGTCATGACCCGCATACTGGCTATATGATTCTGCCTAGTCTCCATGAACTGTATGATAAGTTTTATTAATTATGATGTTAAGTTTCTAAAGTATGATGCATGTTTGAAACAAGTATGAAATTCTGATATATGTATTAAAGAATTCATACAATGATTTAAAGTATGAAATGCATTATTATGGCATTTGTTTTCTGCATATATCGATACTATGATTATTTTAAATGCATCTCTTACGGGGTTTTAGTATGATACAAGTACTGATTTGAAAAGAGAAATAAATGTTTATTCTAAAAAAATAACTTAAGAATTATTTCTATGATAGAGATAATCGAAGAAGTAATTATCCAATGATTGGATATTTACAAATCACTATACTGTACTGTTTTTACTGTACTAAAGAGAAGAGAAGTAAACCACTGTTTTTATTACTGAACTGTCACATGTTTTAAAGTATACTGAAGTGAAAAGAAATAAGTGGTTTACTCTGTGGAAAAACGAAAATTATATCGTTTTAAAAAACAATGAATTTAGTATTCTCTACAATTACTTCTAGGTTCTGGAACAAGTATGGTATTCTAAAATACCTACCTTATTCTATCTGGATCCCTAGCCGACTGTAGTATCCTTCCTACATGTGAACCTAGAGCCAGTTAGGAAGATTTTAAAGAAAATGAATAAAAAAATATTTTCAGCATATAGATAGCTGAATATCAAGTGTGACATATAACTCTCTTACTGAGCCGTGGTTTGCTCACTCCCCAATATTAACATTTACCGATACTTGTGGATTACAACTGCACATAATGGATAATGTGATAGTGTGAAATCCCCAATTTCATGTAAAGTCCTCTTATTTGTAAAGTACCATAGGCAGAAATGATTTAAATGAATATGAGAATTAATGTACAAATGGTGTAAGGAACCTAGAAGAAGGAATGAAATGGATAGTCAATGGTCAATGAATTTAATGTTGATATCAGGAAAATACTAGAGAATGATAAAAGAAGAATAAATATCAGATTTTCATAATTAAATGATATGTGTGGCTGACATGAGGAAGGAAAGAAAAAGAAGAATTAATTGGTGGTCAAATTGTCAAAGGGCTAAGGAGTTGTGGCTGGCATGAAGGGATAAATACACATTAATGGCATTTAATGCCATCTTTTCCAGCAAAGAGGGCCGGCAGCCATAGCTCTTCCTCTGAAATTCTCTAAGGTTTTCTTCCATATTCACCTTGTAGAACTGCCTTATTCCTCCAACGAATCAACAAACTCCTCAAATGAAAAACGTTCCTTATCAATAGCTCTGCTCATACTTGTAAGATGAAAGGCTGAAACAAAGTCTTTGAGGAGATCAGAATTTCTATTATTTTGGCTATTGACAAAGGTAAGAAAAGAAATTGATTCATTTGATTTCATCCATAAATTGGAGTCATGTGATGTTGGTATAGCATACTTATGGTGTTGAAATGAAAGAAAGTTAAAGGTTTCAATTTATATGAATTATGCAGTTTTGAAGAAGTGAAGGAAAGAATCGTTGCAACCAAAGGATTTCGTATTATTTGGCTATTTGAGGTAAGGAATATATGTAACGGACGTAGGGTGACTATGTCCGCATGTTTTAAATGTTTTGGGATGAAACAAAAGCAGGTGTAAGTACAGGAAATGTAAAATTCACGGTTTTCGCCCAGTTACGATTTGGCTCGGGGCAGCCGACTGCCCTAAATAGCAGCCGACTGCTCAGAGACAGTCGTGATGTAACTTTTTCCGAAACCGACTTAAAGCAGCCGACTGCCTTATATAGCAGTCGACTGCCATTTTTCCAGAAACTTTCTGTTTGCAAACCAGTTGACCGCTAAGGAGCGAGTCGACTGCATTTTTCGAGAAACATTCTGTTTACGGGCCTGTCGACTGCCCCATTTTAGCAGTCAACTGCCCTACTTGCATCCGGAAATTAAATATTTCAAATGCAAAAAGAAAATAAAATTATTGAATATTTTTATACTAGAGCAGTCGACTGCCCTAAAAGAACAGTCAACTGCCCCCTTTGAAGAATAATAATTTTTAATTTATTTATATAAATGTATTTGGATTATCATTAAAGTATATAAGAAGGGTTATAAATATCCATGGTTTTACAAGAATGAGTTTTACTACTCAATATTTTGAGATTAACGACTCCATTGGTGATCATGCATATTACTTGCTTATTTGTATTTGGCTGAGGGACTCTAGTCAAGCCTTCAGTACCACGGGTGTCAGCTGACTAGTGCACACTGTGGAATATTGACAATGGCCATTAGTCCTTTATATGTGTTTGGCTTAAGGGAGGATCCCTGGCCCATACGTGGGTACGCCACTTTATTTGGTGCATGATTCTATTGGATGTTGACGGTCTCCCCCTATTTGAAGACTATTTGTATATGTAATTTCAAGTTATTTGACATATATATGTGAAATTATTTGAGTTATTTGAATACGTGCAAGTGACTTCATATAATTTTGTCATGTGTTATATGGTATTTGATGAACTTATATGTTATATGTTTTTGCAAGAATATTACATGAAATTATAGAGCCAAGCAGGAAAACTGCATATAGTGGCATAGTACGCTCTTTTATGTATATTTCTTACTGAGCGTAAACTCATTCCTTTACAATATTTTTCATCCAGATTATTTGCAGTGAAGTCTGCTCTTGGCAGAGGAGCATATATTTGGACTATACGATATTCCTTCGAGGTTAGCTTCCAATCCCTTGAAGGTAGATACATTTTGATTATGTAATTCAGACTATAGTACAGTGATGTTTATTAGACACATTGGGGATGTAAATTGTTAAAGAGATTAGTATGTAATTTATATTAGAGTTTTAGACTTATGTGTAAGACGATCCTGTATGTATATGAGAAATATATCATCATGTAAACAATATAGTGTTAGCTATATTAAAGAAGAAGGATGCACCGTTGAACAGCCTAACCAAACCTTATGGGAAAGAAAAAGTTAGTTGGTATTTGGGAGTGACGAGGATGTCACATATTGGTATCAGAGCAAGGTTAGTCTGACGTTTGACGGTGTCATTAGGCTAAAAATAGTGTACATCCCCATGTACTGTACTTGTCTGAATACATATATGTGGTTGAATTGCTGAAAGAGTACTAAACGCTTGACCTTGTGGTGATATTGGCATAATGAGCACTCGTAGAAGGGGTACTGGTAGAGGACGAGGACGAGGACGAGGACGAGGACGAGGACGGGGTAGAGTAGAACCGTCCCCAACACAGTCTCCTCCTCCATCTCCATCGGGTAGCCCGAATGCTCGACTGTCGAGAGTGGAGCGAAGTATTGAGACTATGGCCACTCTATTTAATCAGTTCATGTCTAATTTTCCAAACGTGGCCACTAATGCATCAACAGCACCACCTATAGTACCTCCTATTCCGTCTGGGAATGCTCCTCCTACTCCTCCAATACAGCCCCCACCGGCACATCCTCAATTGCCCCCACCAGCTCAAGTTAAGGAGAGGCGAGATCCTAAGGCCTACTGCAGTGTGGTCTTAATTAAAGAATTTAAGAAGTTGGATCCGCCGAAGTTTAAGGGGGATAGAGATCCGTTGACCGCCGAGAATTGGGTGAAGGCAGTCACCAAATCTTTTGGGTACATGACCTGTTCTGAGAAAGAAAAAGTGGGTTTGGCAGCTTATTTGTTAGTAGACGATGCCGAGCATTGGTGGCAGTCTACTCGGGCCATTTTGGAGACTCAACACACTGAGGTTACGTGGGATAGATTTTTAGAGGCCTTTAGTGAACAGTACATCCCACGCACTGAACAGACCAGGTTGAAGATTGAGTTTTTGAGCTTGACTCAGGGGACTATGACGGTAAATCAATATGAGTCGAAGTTCATTTCTTTAAGCAGATTTGACCCTGAAGTCCTAAGGAGTGAAGGACATAAGATCTACCGATTCATAGAGGGATTAAGGTCTCCTATTAGATCGAAGTTATATCCTATGGATATCACTACTTATAATGAGGCAGTCCGTAAGGCTCAATTGTGTGAGCAGGACTATAATCTTCACCATGTTGATTTTCGAGCCAAGGGTAAAGGCAAAGAACCGATGAAGCGGAAGTCAGATGAGAGAGCCTCTAGTGACAGATATCCATTTAGGAAAAGTAGACCATATGAAAGAGCTTCAGCAGGTAAGAAGATAAATTATAAGAGAATGACTTGTATCTTAGTTTAATGGTTATATGGAAATATACTAAATTTTGAAGTTTTATGATAATTATGGTACAGGGACTCCTAGATCTACCGGGATTAAGATAAATGATGAAAGATCCCGATATTCAGCTAGCAGTACAGCGAGCTCGCCGAAGAGTGTGACGCAGAAATGCGAGCATTGCCGGAGATTCCATGGGTCACAACCATGTCGTATGGCGAGCGGGGCTTGTTTTTGGTGTGGCGAGAGGGGACACATGATTAAAGATTGTCCCAAGATTTCTAAAAGAGTGTCTGAAGAATCTGAAAGGACCACCCAACCACAGCCTAAGGCCACAGCTGCTGAGAAGGGAAAGAAAGCTGTGACTCAAGGACGAGTATTTGCTATAGACGAGGAGTCTGCCGATGCTTCGTCCAAGATGATTAAGGGTAAGATTCACCTCTTTGATATAAGTGTTACTGATTTATTTGATCCAGGCTCTACACACTCCTTTGTTTCTCCCAAAATTGCTACAAGATTACCTGTTGAACCTGAGCCTTTAGGACATTTGTTACAAATAAGTACACTGTTTAGAGAATCTCAGATAACAGATATAGTGTATCGTAGTTGTAAGCTACGGGTAGGAGAGAGAGAATCGATAGCTGATCTAATCCTACTGAATATGTATGGATTTGATGTCATATTAGGAATGGATTGGTTAGCTAAGAATCATGTGATATTGGATTGTTATGCTAAAAGTGTAATCTTCTCTTCTCCCGTTAGCTATGTTGTAAATTTTGCAAATGTTTAATACAAAAGTATGTTTATAAATTTATTTATTCGTAAATGAAATTAATAAAGAATTTATTTGTTATGTGAAGGATTTATAGCGTATGTGGTGGACGTAGAAAGGAAACGTCCCGAACTTCATGAAATTCCGATAGCCAATGAGTTTCCATGTGTGTTTCCGGACAATCTTCCAGGACTTCCTCCGGATAGGGAAATCGAGTTTACTATCGATTTGGTGCCAGGGACTGAGCCCATTTCGAGACCACCCTATCGGATGGCCTTAGTGGAATTGGAAGAACTTAAGAAACAGCTGCAGGAGTTACTAGATAAGGGGTTTATACGGCCAAGTGTATCCCCATGGGGTGCTCCTGTGCTATTTGTCCGGAAGAAGGACAACAGCTTGAGGCTTTGTATTGATTATCGATGGTTGAATAAGGTGACAATCAAGAACAAGTACCCTCTTCCTAGGATTGATGATCTCTTTGATCAGCTTCGGGGTGCACGAGTCTTCTCCAAGATAGACTTGAGATCGAGATATCATCAATTGAAGATCCGAAGTGAAGATATCCCTAAGACTGCATTCAGGACACGGTATGGTCACTATGAATTCCTAGTGATGCCGTTTGGTTTAACCAATGCACCCGCGGCTTTTATGAACTTGATGAATGATGTGTTCAAACAGTGTTTAGACTAGTTTGTCATTGTTTTTATCGATGACATATTGGTGTATTCAAGATCATGGGAAGAGCATGAGCAGCATTTGAGGATAGTTCTACAAACCCTCAAGGATCGGGGATTATATGCCAAGCTAAGTAAGTGTGAGTTTTGGCTAGATCAAATATCCTTTTTGGGTCACATAATCAATAAAGATAAAGTTTCGGTCGATCCATCGAAGATTGAAGCTGTGGTGCAATGGGAGAGACCGAAAACAGTGACGGAGATTAGGAGTTTCTTGGGTCTAGCCGGCTATTATCGACGATTTGTAGAGGGTTTTTCGAGGTTAGCTGCTCCCTTGACGCGCTTAGCGCGCAAAGAGGTGAAGTTTGAATGGAATGATGCTTGCGAGCACAGTTTCCACGAGTTGAAGCGCAGGTTGACTACTGCACCTATTCTCACCATTCCTAGTGGTTCTGGAGGATTTTCCGTATATAGTGATGCCTCTGCACAAGGTCTAGGTTGTGTGCTAATGCAACATGGCAAGGTAGTTGCATATGGTTCTCGTCAATTAAAGGACTATGAGAAAAACTACCCGACTCATGATTTTGAGTTAGCGGCAGTGGTGTTTGCTCTAAAGATTTGGAGGCATTACTTGTATGGTGAGAAATTTCAGATTTTTACGGATCATAAAAGTTTGAAGTACTTGTTCTCTCAGAGGGAATTGAATATGAGACAGAGGAGATGGCTCAAGCTTCTGAAGGATTATGATTGTGAGATCCTATACCACCCGGGAAAAGCCAATGTGGTGGCAGATGCTCTGAGTAGGAGACATATGGGGATAGTACCGTACATGATGGTAAGAGAATATGAGCTACTTGAGCAGTTTGCAAGCCTTAGTCTCAATGTTGTGCCTTATGAGCACTTTGGAATGATAGTTAGTTTGATGATTGAGCCGGAGTTGATGGGTAGAATTCGGATTGCTCAAAGGGAAGATGATCAATGTATGGAGGCCATGAATCAGATCCAATCAGGTATGCCATCGGAATTTAGCATTGATAGTAATGGACTCTTGAGATTTAAGAATCCTATATGTGTTCCTAAGGATAAGGAGTTGAAGAAGTTAATTTTGACTGAAGCACACTCCACTAAGTATACTTTGCATCCGGGAAATACGAAGATGTATCATAATCTTCGCAAGGTGTATTGGTGGACTGGCATGAAAAGAGACATAGCAGAGTTTATGGCAAAGTGTCTCACGTGCCAGCAGGTTAAGGTAGAGCACCAAAGACCAGCAGGTTTACTACATCCTCTACCTATACCTATGTGGAAGTGGGAGCACATTACGATGGATTTTGTCATGGGACTACCTCGAACGAGGAGGAATCATGATGGTATTTGGGTCATTGTGGATCGGTTAACTAAGTCAGCTCACTTCCTGCCTATGAAGTCTACAGAGACACTTAGTGCTTTGGCAGATTTGTATGTGAAAGAAGTTGTCAGACTACATGGAGTTCCAGTGAGCATTACATCTGATGGG
The DNA here is from genome assembly GCA_032173925.1 of Heritiera fomes. Taxonomy (NCBI): domain Eukaryota; kingdom Viridiplantae; phylum Streptophyta; class Magnoliopsida; order Malvales; family Malvaceae; genus Heritiera; species Heritiera fomes. Next base: position 15,376,595 of record JAPDPM010000015.1, read on the forward strand.
GATTCCAGGTTCACTTCTCATTTCTGGGAACATTTCCAAGAGGCCATGGGATCTCAATTAAATTTTAGCACGGCTTTTCATCCACAAACTGATGGTCAATCTGAGCGCATCATTCAGACGCTCGAAGATATGTTGAGAGCTTGTGCGTTGGACTTTAAAGGCTCCTGGGTTGATCATCTGCCATTGGCTGAGTTTGCATACACCAATAGTTACCATGCAAGTATCGGGACGGCACCATATGAAGCTCTATATGGTAGAAGGTGTCGATCTCCAATTGGGTGGGAAGAAGTGGGCGAGCGTAAGTTATTAGCCCCAGACTTAGTCGAGCAAGCCTCTGAGGATGTTAAGTTAATTTGCCAAAGACTTAAGACAGCTCAGAGCCGACAAAAGAGTTACGCAGATACTCGACGGAGACCACTTGAGTTTTTGGTCGAGGATTCGGTATTTTTGAAAGTTTCTCCATCCAAAGGTATCATGAGATTTGGCCGAAAAGGTAAACTTAGTCCTCGTTACACAGGGCCATTTGAAGTCTTAGATCGAGTCGGAGATGTTGCATATAGGTTGGCACTACCTCTGGAGCTATCGGGATTACATAATGTTTTCCATGTGTCGATGCTTCGGAAGTATAATCTGGATCCATCTCATGTCATTGAATATGAGCCCTTAGAGATTTGGGAGGACATGAGTTATGTGGAGAAGCCAGTTCGGATTTTGGATAGAAAGGAGAAAGTGTTAAGGTCTAAGACGATTCCCCTAGTCAAAATTCTCTGGCAATACCATGCCATGGAAGAAGCTACATGGGAGCTAGAGAGCTTAATGAAGGAAAGGTATCCGGAGCTATTTGAGTAGTAACCCGATTTAAATTTGGAGGACCAAATTTCTAAAGGTGGGGAGAATGTGAAATCCCCAATTTCATGTAAAGTCCTCTTATTTGTAAAGTACTATAGGCAGAAATGATTTAAATGAATATGAGAATTAATGTACAAATGGTGTAAGGAACCTAGAAGAAGGAATGAAATGGATAGTCAATGGTCAATGAATTTAATGTTGATATCAAGAAAATACTAGAGAATGATAAAAGAAGAATAAATATCAGATTTTCATAATTAAATGATATGTGTGGCTGACATGAGGAAGGAAAGAAGAAGAAGAATTAATTGGTGGTCAAATTGTCAAAGGGCTAAGGAGTTGTGGCTGGCATGAAGGGATAAATACACATTAATGGCATTTAATGCCATCTTTTCCAGCAAAGAGGGTCGACAGCCATAGCTCTTCCTCTGAAATTCTCTAAGGTTTTCTTCCATATTCACCTTGTAGAACTGCCTTATTCCTCCAACGAATCAACAAACTCCTCAAATGAAAAACATTCCTTATCAATAGCTCTACTCATACTTGTAAGATGAAAGGCTGAAACAAAGTCTTTGAGGAGATCAGAATTTCTATTATTTTGGCTATTGACAAAGGTAAGAAAAGAAATTGATTCATTTGATTTCATCCATAAATTGGAGTCATGTGATGTTGGTATAGCATACTTATGGTGTTGAAATGAAAGAAAGTTAAAGGTTTCAATTTATATGAATTATGCAGTTTTGAAGAAGTGAAGGAAAGAATCGGTGCAACCAAAGGATTTCGTATTATTTGGCTATTTGAGGTAAGGAATATATGTAACAGACGTAGGGTGACTATGTCCGCATGTTTTAAATGTTTTGGGATGAAACAAAAGCTGGTGTAAGTGCAGGAAATGTAAAATTCACGGTTTTCGCCCAGTTACGATTTGGCTTGGGGCAGTCGACTGCTCAGAGACAGTCGTGACGTAACTTTTTTCGAAACCGACTTAGAGCAGCCGACTGCCCTATATAGCAGTCGACTGCCATTTTTCCAGAAACTTTCTGTTTGCAAACCAGTCGACCGCTAAGGAGCCAGTCGACTGCATTTTTCGAGAAACATTCTGTTTGCGGGCCAGTCGACTGCCCCTTTTAGCAGTCAACTGCCCTACTTGCATCCGGAAATTAAATATTTCAAATGCAAAAAGAAAATAAAATTTATTGAATATTTTTATACTAGAGCAGTCGACTGCCCTAAAAGTGCAGTCAACTGCCCCCTTTGAAAAATAATAATTTTTAATTTATTTATATAAATGTTTTTGGATTATCATTAAAGTATATAAGAAGGGTTATGAATATCCATGGTTTTACAAGAATGAGTTTTACTACTCAATATTTTGAGATCAACGACTCCATTGGTGATCATGCATATTACTTGCTTATTTGTATTTGGCTGGGGGACTCTAGTCAAGCCCTCAGTACCACGGGTGTCACCTGACTAGTGCACACTGTGGAATATTGACAATGGCCATTAGTCCTTTATATGTGTTTGGCTTAAGGGAGGATCCCTGGCCCATACGTGGGTACGCCACTTTATTTGGTGCATGATTCTATTGGATGTTGACGGTCTCCCCCTATTTGAAGACTATTTGTATATGTAATTTCAAGTTATTTGACATATATATGTGAAAGTATTTGAGTTATTTGAATACATGCAAGTGACTTCATATGATTTTGTCATGTGTTATATGGTATTTGATGAACTTATATGTTATATGTTTTTACAAGAATATTACATGACATTATAGAGCCAAGCAGGAAAACTGCATATAGTGGCATAGTACGCTCTTTTATGTATATTTCTTACTGAGCGTAAACTCATTCCTTTACAATATTTTTCATCCAGATTATTTGCAGTGAAGTCTGCTCTTGGTAGAGGAGCATATATTTGGACTATACGATATTCCTTCGAGGTTAGCTTCCAATCCCTTGAAGGTAGATACATTTTGATTATGTAATTCAAACTATAGTACAGTGATGTATATTAGACACATTGGGGATGTAAATTGTTAAAGAGATTAGTATGTAATTTATATTAGAGTTTTAGACTTATGTGTAAGACGATCCTGTATGTGTATGAGAAATATATCATCATGTAAACAATATAGTGTTAGCTATATTAAAGAAGAAGGATGCACCGTTGAACAGCCTAACCAAACCTTATGGGAAAGAAAAAGTTAGTTGGTATTTGGGAGTGACGAGGATGTCACAGATAGACCGACTGAGATTTATGAGGTATGATCATTTATTTTCTGTATTTAGACATATGTACAGTACTACTTACTTATAGAGTGAGATAGGGGATGTATATAATCTTAATTATTATATGAAATTGTTTAACATTAAGTGTAAAGTGAAGTATCACAGACAGCCCAATCGGATAAGTTACTTAAAATAAGATGAAAAATGTGATAACGAGTCGTTACAGAAGAAGTCTCATATCATGTCAAATGGTAGGCTGAATCACATGAAAAACCTAGAAATTATGCGATTCAATGATTAGGGGTATTTTGGTAATTTCACCTTCGTTACAAGCCAAACCCCAACAAAAGCTTAACCAATGATTAGAATATTTTGAATACATATATTTTATGATCCAATGAAATATTTCAAAGGTTAGACTAGCTATTTAAAACGAAATCAAATTGTGAAGGGCAAAATTGGAAGTTTTAAGTATAAGGGCATTTTAGTAATTTTGCCAAAAAGATATTTATTTAAAAGATCTTTTGGCCTTTCCTCTTTCCATTGCCATCCATATCTCTTTCTCTCATATTCCTCCATTAACAAAGTTTCACTAAGAGAGAGAAAACCCTTAAAACATTAGCAAAATCACCCCGAAACCAAAAATTATCTTCACCAAACTTGTTCAGCCTTCAAAGCTCTACAACATGCTACCAAAATCAAGTGTTAAAATGGCTATATTTTCATGGTGAAACATTCCCCATCAGATTCAGCCAAGCATGAAGGTGAGAGAAAGCTTAAATTTTTCATGATTTAATTACTTTAAGTTAGCTGTTTAAGGTGTTTAAGCATGTATTCAAGCTTAGATTGAATTGAAACCATGAGAATTCTTCCTTAGGGGTTTTGGCGAACATGATATGTGTATAAATATGATATTGTTTCATGTATAAATGGTGTAGAATCAGTGTTCAGAGTGTGTAGAATGCGTATATAGCCCTAAATTGTTGAAGCAAAATGTGTAGCCCAGTATAGGAATTTCGATCAAGTGAAAGGGACAGAGAAATCATGTCCAATTTAATTTGAATTGGGTTCTAAAATAACATATAAATTAATACAAGACTGTTGACGCAGTCAAAACCAAAAACAGAGGTGTTTTCATGGTAGTTGCAATGTCGGCATCGATATGAAGTAGATTGGATTTTAAGGCTGCAATAGACAATGTACTAGATCTTGAAGAGTTAAATACTATTTATAATAAATTGTGAAGAATTGACTATATTTATGTGATGATTTGCAGCTCGAAAGTGAGGTGCGAACACTAGTGCTATTGAATTATTCAGCGAAAACCGAGCAATAAGGAATATATGTAAGAGGTATAGGGATACTATGTTACATTAGGAATGATGAAAATGAGTTTTTTTGAGATTAAATTTGATGACTTGAATGAAATGTGAAACTGGAATTATGGTTAAAAACTGTGTTTTCATACAAGAATATTAGGATAGGTAGTGCCATTATGCTACTAAAATTTCCTAAAACGGATCTAAATCTCTAAAATCATCATTTGGAATTATTTTAAAAATAGAAATGAAATGGAAATGTGATTTGGGTTAAAGTTTTCCTAAAGGTCATAAATGCATATAGAATTTGTAACTCAGAATCTGAAGGAATTTTTATAAATTTTCATGCTTTCCAAGTTACATTTGTATTTTCATATTACTGTTATATGTAAACAAAATATTTTGAATACTGATTATTGAACCGTGAATATTTATCGAACTTCTTATCCTTGAACTGACAATGTTTTTGATTTTGGTGAATTTATGAACTGATTGAAGAGATGTTTTAATTAAATATTATTAGAAGTGAAATGTTTTCTAACATAATTATGAAATACATTAGAAAGTGTTTTGAACGACTGACAAAAGTAAATATCTTAAATCAACTGACTTTGTTAACAGAAAGTTCAGTTTGTCTGACTGAGGTTAATTTTTTGAGTTCTTGACTGAAGTTAGTAATTTGAGTGTCTAACTGAAGTAAATCTTTGAATATTTTGAATTAATTGATATGGCTTTACAAAAAATGTCTAATTTTTAACTAAAGTTAAGGATTTGAATGTTTTGAATTTAATTGAACGTATTGAATAAAATGTTTTATTTTCTGAATTGTACGATTTTAAAATGAACTTGGTTCCCAAAAGTTATGTTTTTACTGTATTATTGTATTATATTTAAAGAACATAAATAGTTGTTTTACTATTTTCATGGGAATCAAGTAAAAGTTTTAAGACCGTTGGCACTTGTATCATGCCTTACTGTACTATACTATTTGCTATTAGACCTCAAGCAAGTCTATAGCCACCTTTGTATCACTTGCTTAGTGGTACTATGGAGTGCACTGTTATCTATTGACCATAAGCAAGTCTTCAATGGTCCTCAGGATTGTTACTAGCTCCGTGACATTAGATGGACATCATTGTGACTATGGCCATATGTCTTACTATTACTGTTTACTCCCTTCTTGGGATACTGAAGCTGTATGATTCTATTGGGATATTGCGAGGTCTTCACTAAGCTGTGATAGTACTGTTTACTGAAATGTTTATTGAATTGATTTACTGAATTGCTTACTGAATTGTGTACTATACTGCTTACTAAACTATTTACTGAATTGTCACAGTACTGATTTATGGAATTGTTTATTGAACAATACATAATTATTTATTGATTTGTTTACTAAATTGATTTTTGAACTGTTATAGTATTGTTTACAGATAATTTACTGTATTGTTTTCTAACTTGTTACTAATCTGTTTACTGACTGTTTACTAATTGGTTACTGATCGATTATTGAACTATTTACCGAACCGTTTACAGATCGTTTACTGAAGTGATTACCAGATTGTTTATTGGCCATTACTAACTGACTGTAGAACTGTTTACTGACTAGATACTGAACGGATCACTGAACTATTTATTGAATCATTACAGATTGTTTACTTAATCGTCTATTGACTGTTTGAATTGCTTACTGAACCTTTTATCTATTTTCTACTGAATTGTTTTACTAAATTTCTTACTGAATTGTTTATCGATTGTATACTGAACTATTTTACAGAATTGCTTACTGAAAACGTTTTCCGATTATTTGAATTGTTTACTTGATCATTTATTAACCATTTATCGATCTGTTTACTGAATTGTCCACTAATCTTTTTTTGAAATATTTATTAAGTGATTTACTGAATTGATTACCATACTATTTACTGAATTGTGTAAGGACTAAATTATTGAACTAATTACAAAACTGTTTTCTGAATCATTTAGTGATTGGTTTGCTAAATGACCACTGTACTGTTTACTGAACGTTTTACTAAACTATTTATTGAATGCATTTCTGAAAGTTTTACTAAGTACTTTACAGAAGGGTTACTGAACTGTTTATCATGTGCTTACTGAATATGTATACGTATATATCTTTGTTTCCTATCGATTTTAAATTATAAATGATTTGATAATGGTTGTTCATTGTACAGTATTGCCACTGATGAATTGAAAGGTTTTTTACATTAGTTTGATACGTATGAATTCCTTCTCTTTAATGTTTTCATAAATTCCGTATAGCCGGATTTAGGAATCGGTTCAAGTGAGGCGCTTTAAAGCAAGCTTCTATATTCAACTTGGTACTCCAATCGATTATAGTATCATTTTCGATAGAGTGCCCAAACACTGTTTTAATAATGACTGTAAGTTTTATGAACATGTTTTCGATAGACGCATATAGGTGTGCATAGTATCAGTTCCTTTATATATATTTCTTACTGGGTGTATGCTAACCCCCTTCCACCATATAAACTTATTTGCAATAATAGTCGATTGTTAAAAGAAGGTTTTGATCAGTTGTCTACGAGGTTTTGATAGTGTACGTTACAGGTACGAAATCAAGATATTTATTGTACAATACTTTAATGTGTAAAGGGATATAAATAGTAAACTGAATGAATCTAAATATCAGTAATAGTATTTGTTATTGAGTATTTGTATAGGAAAACAAACGCGTATTGTCATTAGGTGTACTAGGATTGATTTATATGATTGAATGTTGAATTAGCAAAGTAAGGTTTAGCATAATTTTTGAGTGAGGACATTAAGCATAGCCTAACCAACTGAATGAAAATATAAAAAGTTAGTTTCGACTTTCAGTAACCGAAGCGTGACAGCTTTATACTGCTCTATATGCAATGCCTGAATTTGCATGTATAAATCATATATCATCACTTCCATCGTAATCGTCACATAGGCTAACTCAAGATCATGCTGTAACGAATCAAGGTGGGCCAAGGTTTTAAGGTAGTGACGGAGGGTACTTTGAAGTACCTCTATATCTTCGTCCATGACACCTGTCAACAATGTAGTTGTTCAATATCCAATAACCTAATATCAATCCACAATGTAAAATAATTATCAAATATCAGTTCATAATATTCATCGTCTATTCCATATCAATCCACATTAAATACTACTTGATTCGATGTCAATCCACAATTACATCACTTATCTCGATATAATAACTCACATAGCACACGTGTAATGTTTTTAAATCTTTATGCAGTGGTTATAAAACATACTAAGTAAGAAAACACAATAGTTATAAGTTTCAATGTAGAGATCAATAAATTCAAACAGTATGAAAGCCATCTATAAAACATTTATGTTATCACAGGTTTTAATAGATGTACCAAGGCTTAAGTCCTACTTATCTCAAGGTTCGTAATGCATACTGGATCAGGCTCAACTCACCAAGGGACCATGCTCAGGCTTAGGGACCAATATGCAATAAACCATTTATCAAATCACAGTTTCAAATCAAGACACAATCGCAATTATGTCATGTTAATATAATGGAGATATGGCAAGAACCAATCATAATATCAATCCGTATACATCCAAATGAGTAAATCAATAAAGTACTCCAACTGTAGCTATCTGCGGATCAATGGGGGCCTTGATGGAACAAGGCAGTACCTATGGCCACATCTGGTCTTGTTGATTAGTTGAGGATCTGGACTTATGCTAGAACATGTCCGACACATAACAACCTTATTAGAACATTGTCTAATAAGTCCACATGTAACCTTGCCAGAATCTTGGGCTGGCAAGTCCAAATACACCATCAGACCATTTGTTTGTCGAGTTCGTATGTAAGCCTAGTAGCATCGCTCATATAGGCATTTCCATTTATGCTTTATTGATTACTATAAGTACGTGCCATAATCTCAAAAATCATGTTCAGCAATATCAATGAATAAATCATTTAAGAAGACATGAAAACCATCTAGATTTCGTTCATGAAACAATTTTAATCACATGTACATTTGCTCCACATTTTCTTACTTCATGCTAAACTTTTATAAAATCAATAATGTCCACATATGCATTTCAAATCAATGCATATCGATAAAACTCTTGTTATGTGACGTGCATGTTGAAAGCCATGAATAAAATATGAGTTCAAACACCGTGATATGAGCAAACACTATGTAAATGCACATCTAACTACATGAAACTTCATGTCTCTATAAATCACAAGGCCATGCAATCATGTATGGTTTATCATCATCATCAGTTTGACCTCAAGTCAACTTAATAAACCCATTCACAATTAATAACAACTCTCACTATCTCGATATCAATCCCATGATATAAAAATTCAGCATTAAAATGGCATAACTATAAATATCCTTAATACCACACTCACGTAGTTAATTTTAAACCTACTGTATCATCCAACATATCGATACTAAAACCCCTACCATCAGTATAGGTCCTCTTAGTATCTCATGGATATTTAAACATTACATTTTCAAACAATCAACAAATATCAAATTATGCAATGTTGATATCCTCATCAATAATCTATAATCATCAAATACCAAAATTATGCACATATTGATATCCACATTCATAATCTACTCCAGAGTTATAATCAAGACTATAGAATCATATGTTTGACACTCATTTAAATCCAACAATGATTAGACTATTTCGAGATTCAATCTCAATTTCAATAAGATCAACATGCAAAAGACATTTTTGTCACAATTCAATATAATGACCATCCATTGCATACCACAATACTAATACTAAGACCCTTACTATCCATATGGGTTTTCCTAGCATCTCACATATATTCAACAATATAATACGATAAAATCATCTAAATATTGAACTCTTGAAATATCAATGTTATCACATTTGAAACTACTCCTAAATCAAGAAATCGAAATTATTTAATTTTAAGATAATCACTACCTATCCTACTCCATCGATAATTCAACAATTCAATGTTCGACTGTGATAACTGTAAATTTTTCAATTATTGGAAATTAATATTAAAGCAAATAAATAAATAAAATTATGAGAACGGGATATTGGTGAAAATCCCGAGAATTGAGAAAGGAACGGAATAAGAAAATGATGTGAAGGAAAATTAAATCGGAAATAAGTATAAGATGAGAAATTATGGAAAATAATGAAGAAAGGAAATTTAAATTTTGAATTATGGAAAACTGAAGAATGGAGGAAATTTAATTTGGATAAATAGAAATCCAAATTAAATAAGAAAATGAGGAAGAAAAAATATATATTGTAAATACAATATATATAGTATTATTTCATTTATATCAAAATATATAAATGTAATTTAAGTTACAAGTATGTAGATATATATATTAAATATATGTGTTAATATATAATATATATCTATAAAATATTATATAGTATGTACTATATAATATAATATTAATATTATATTTATAAAGTAAATTATAAATATAATATATAACAAAAATATAAAAAAAAGGAAACAGAAGGAAACATCGGGAAACCTCCCGATGCTCCCTCAAGTGGCACCGGCCACTGTAGCCAGAGAAGGGAAGAGAGGACGTCGGCCGGCGAGCCAAGGAAACGAGGAGATGACCGGCGATGGAAGACAACGAAAACAGAAACGGAAATGAAGGAAAAATCGGCGGAGAAAACCAAAGGAGAGGAAGAAGAGAAATCGGCGGTGCCGGCCGATTTGGCCGCCGCCACTGCCACTCGAACCTTGGCAGAGGTGAGAGGAAGGAAAAGGGAGCCACCGGTGAGGCCAACGACGGCGGAGGAAGGCCGACGGAGGAGGAGAAGAAACCGAGGCAAAACGGAGTAGATCGGCCATCGTGCCGCTGATCTAGGCCGAGCTGAGGCCACCAGCAAGTTAGTCTCAACGCCGACCAGCTGAGGAGCCGTCGAACCGTCGGAGAACCGACCGTCGGCAAGGAACCAGTGAGGAAGGAAGCTAAACCGGTCTGACGGGAAAGGAAGAGGAAAAAGAAAAAGAAAAGGAAAAGAAAAAGGAAAAAGAAAAAGAAAAAGAAAAAGAAAAGAAAGAGAAAGAAAAGAAAAGAGAAAAAGGAAGAAAAGAGGAAAAGAAGAAAAAGAGAGGAAAAAAGGAGAATTTCGAAAATTACGGAAAATCTCGAGAATTCGAAAACCCGAAAATCACGGGAATCGGTAAGAAATCCCGGAAAGTGATAAATTATTTAAATAATTTATTTATTTAAATAATTATGGAAAAATTCTAAATTTTAAAATTTTAATTCCAAAAAATTCCCTCGATGACCGAGCCGATGGAATCGGGTGAGGTGAACACAGGCGCGACCTTCGAGAGTCAGTCCCCGATCCGAAACAGGTAAGGGATGCATGTGCAACACTATAAGGATATTCAGTCTGCATGTTTTAATTACAAAATATTTTATGAAAATATTTTATGAAATGATTATGATGAATGATTGGTTGGAATTTGGAATGAAGCACTGGCAAGAAATTATAAACTGTATTTTCCGTGCAGGAGGCTAGCCAATCGGCAGCCGTTATGCTGCCGAAAAATTATCGAAAATTACTGAAAATTTCTAGAAAATTTCATAAAATCATAATAAATGATTTTATTTCACAAGAAATGATTTTCAGTCACGAAAATCGAGAAAATGAATATTTTTCATAAAAACATGAATAAAATGAAAGTGATTTTTAAATATTCATGTTTTCGGAATTGGTGATAATGAGATCACCGAAAATTCTCTCGATATATGAATTATATGTGATATGAAATGGAAAATGAAAAAGGAATAAAGAGAATTTTTTATAAAAGTTCTCTAAATATTCTCTCGATATATGAATTATACGTAATATGAAATGAAAGATGAAAAAGGGAAAAAGTGAATATTTTATAAATATTTTCTTAAATATTCACTTGATTTATTATATAACCTTTATGGTTTTAATTATGAAATGATTATTTTTATAAATTCCATAATGGTTTATTGATGATGAAAAATACGGTTTTGAGACTAGATGGCATCCTATCATGCTGATATGTGATATGTGATATGTGATATGTGATATGTAACATGTAATATGTGATATGTGATATGTAGTCCCAGCTGATACCTGATCAGTGATCCGCCGAGGACAATTATAGACTATGGCCATAGATCTGACATGATGATTTTATACCCTTCATGATACGAGTAACGACCCAATGGACGGGCTGGGCGTGCCTCAGTCTCCATATATGAAAATGTTTTATGTGATATGCGATATGTGAAATGTAAATGTTTTACATGATATGTGATACGTGAAATGAATATGTTTTACATGATATGTGATACATGATATGAAAAGGTTTCATATGGTATGTGATACGTAAAATGAAAGTGATTTACAGCATTTTACATAATGCTTATTTCAGTACTGATTTTAGTACTACGAGATGATCTTCATATGACATGTGATATGAATATGTAATATGTTTTCAAAAGGAAAAAGGAGTTTATAAGTCTAATATTCTTACTATGATTTTCAATTGAATATTAGACTAGATGTGACATGAATATGTGATATGTTTTTCCAAAAAAGGAAAGAAAAGGAAAAATAAATCTAATATTCTTATTTTGAAATTTAAACTGAATATTAGATTTACATAATATATATGTTATACGAAAAGGATTTAATAGCTGATTTTGCTATTTAAAGTACTGTACTAATTATGGTTGTACAGTAAAACATGAAATGAGTTTAAATGTGAATGATGAGAATTTAACTAATATTCTTTTCAAAGAATATATGAATATTAGTTACTTTATTTAAATGCTTTATTTTATAAAAGCTTTATTTTGAAAAGAATATGAGAATGATATGGAATAAAAAGGTAAAAAGGATTAAAATTTCTAAACGAAAAGGAAATTATTCTCTACAATTGCTTCTACGTTCCGGGACATGATAGGTATTTCAAAATACCTACCTTTCTCCATCCGGATCCCTAGCGGACTGTAGTATCCTTCCTACATGCGAGCTTAGAGCCCCATAGGAAAAATAAAAAAAAAAGATTTTCAGCATACAGGAAGCTGAATATCAAGTTTGCATATAATTCCCTTGCTGAGCCGTGGTTTGCTCACCCCTTAATTTTAACATTTCAAGTTTTCGAAGATTGAGATTCTAACACTTAAAGGATTTCGGCTGCGCAATTTGGGGACGATGCGACAGCTCGACTTATGACATGAGGTATGATCATTTATTTTTCGTATTTAGACATTTTCACAGTACTATTTTCTTATGAAGTAAGATAGGGGATGTATTTCATATTATAATTTAATATGAAATTGTTAATATGTAAAAGAAAAGTAAAGTATCGCAGACAGCCCAACCAAATAAGATGTATAGAATAAGGTGAAAAATGTGGTAATGGGTTATTACAGATTTAATGGTATCAGAGCAAGGTTGGCCTGATGTCTGTCGATACTTTTGGAAAGAAAATGTGTTGAAAAGGTTAACATCCCCTGTAGTACTGTGTAGTCTAAATACATAAAGGAAATAAATGATTGTAAATTGAGTTAAGTGTTTAGAAGGGGGTGAGAATTATGAACTAAAGATATCAACAAGGGAAAACGACTTAGGAATGTTAACTGAAATGGTGATCTTATAATCAAAATGAAGGTCGATTCGATAAGGAACGGAAATGGACTCCGTGAGGGCCCCACCAGTACTTTTCTGTCCGGATCGAACTGAGACCTGAAAGTGATGATATAAAGGAGGAGACTGAAATATCATCATTAAATAGACATTAAGATCATCGATTGAAGGTATTTTGAGGAGAGAGAATATTTTGACCAAAAATAACCAAAATACCCCTACCTCCAAAATTTTACCGAGAGTCAAAATAGATCAACGGAAGTTTGAATAGATTGATTTGGCAAAGAAATTGATGTAAAGCTGTATTTCATGGAAAATAATCCAATTATGGATTTTATTGGATTTCTCTGTCAAAATTGAAGAAGCTATTAAAATGCTGATATTGGTATGAGAAAGGGGTACTATCAGCAAATTGATAATAAGATCACTTATTTAAATGTATATTGAGAAAAAAGAAATAAATGTCAAAATGATGAAAATGCCCCTATGATTGGGCGATGTGCTGAATAGTGATGAAACCAAGTGATTTCAAATTCCTTAATGATAATGGAATTATTAATGGCATAGAAGATGTCATATGGATATATTGAGCCCTAGTACTGATTCCACTTACACTTCGATTATGGACGCGAATTGCGAGTGACCTAGTAAACGGGCTAGGCCTCGTGACGAAACCTCGAGGGTGACCTAGTGAAAGGGCTGGGCATTCACAAAGAGGTTCGTACACATGTGTATAGGCAGACGGCAAAAGGGTCGGGGCCTTATATGATGCGATCCAACAAGAGTGTATAGTGGAAGGTCATAAGATGATTGGCCCGGTTATTGACGGTAAGGGCCTGAATTAAGAGTGTATTGAATTGGATGTTTATTACGGGATCGTTGAATATTATGAAAAGTGAAATAATTACAGAAAATGACTGAGAAAGTGATCAAAAAACAAAATTGATAAAATCCATAGCATACGATTGATTGAAGTTCTATACATTAATACTATTTTGAGGTATTAAATGAATATTTATTTATAGAACCGGAGCATTTGGAGACATGCATTGCAAATTGATGTACTGTATGGAGTATTGTAAATTGGAGAATATTTATAAGAACAATAAAGTGATAAAAAGAAGATAACAGCTAACCTGAGTTCTTCAGGACCCTTGAGACAAAACTGTGATGGGCGACCCAATGATGGGTGACCCGCAGTGGACAATATGATGTGAGATGTGGGCGAATTATGTGGTCGCCGACTCACTTGTAATGGTAAACCTGGGGCGAAAGATTGCCTAGGGGATGCTCGCCGACGGTCGATTCGAACGGGCGGGACTCTTACAAGGAGCTTAATGATAATACGAGTGTAAGGAACTAGGTATGTAAGGGTGTCAGGGTTCAAACCTCGTGGATAATATGCTCAAAGGAGTTAAACCTGAATTTATTAAATGAACTTGATTCCAAAAGTAAATTACAGTGGTAATAAATTGGTTAGCTGTAAAATGTGTTGATAACTGTTGTACTTACTACAGCTTATTGGAATGAGATTTGTAAGGCTGTAAAGTATGAGTAACCAATGAAATCAGGGTAGAGTATGAGTCGAAATGAATCGAATAGTAAATGTCTCTACCTTGAGAATACACAGTGTAAATGATAGGACATGAGGATGAAATGTTCGAATTAATAAGAAATGCGTAATTAAAGAAAGTATTAGATTTGATTTCCAATAGAACTTTCAGAGTTATATAAATTGGAGGAATCGAGATAACACTGACTCGATTTTGAATATGAAATCTAATTCTAAGCTTATATCGGAAAACTTAAGAAAATCCGAAAGCTTAAGAAATCCACTATGGAAAATGTGAGAATAATGAGATGCACGTGTATAAGGTGTGATTGAAGGAAATACAGATAACGTAAATTGAGGATAAGAAAATTATCTGTATAAATGTAAGTGAGAGAAGCACTGATGATATTGAGATGTAGATGAAATAAAGTGATATAGTAAATGTTTACTATTTAATAAAGTTTTCATGAAGAACAAGTATTCAACTACAAAAAAAAATAATAGACGCTTTATTGATTTGATCACAGATATATGAGGAGTTAATAAGACTAACCTCAGTATAAAGCGTCCTTAGATAAAAGATTGGAGACTAATGTCCGTAAGATGATGATTAGAACTCGGAGCAAATTTTACGAGTTCCTATTGAGGTTAAGAGGTTAATGATTTGCCTTGTGAGGTATATAAGCCTAAAGAATGAGGCATCCATACATGAGTAAATTGATGAAATACTGATAAAGTCTAAAGTATAAATGGAAAATGAGCAGCATCGTGGTATAACCCTTAAACTCTTAAAGACTATGGAATTATGTTAAGATTGGTAACTAAGAGATTTGGCTAGATAGTATCTCCTCCTGAGATATATGATCTCGAGACGACAAGATGATAGTGAACCTGTCTATGATATAGAGATAATGATTGAGATACGAAATGTACTGAGTCTAGTTAGATACTATTGCCAGTCTATAGAAGAGTTATTGGGTTAGCTGCTTTACAGATGTGATTGATAAGTAAATAAGTTTAAGTCGATGAATGAATAAGTATAAAAATGGTATATAAAAGATTAAGAGAGTTTAATAGTAGAATATTTTACCACTGAGGAAAAGTGATCGAAATGATGATGAAGGAAAAGATGTAAAGGTACGAAGAGGATAAGTACAAGATGATGAGGGAACATGAATATGAAGCAATTCCCGAATTTAAGATTGAAAGTGATTTCAGGTTGGTTATCACATGACAGTGGCTAGATGTAAAATCAAGCCAAATTGGACAAGTGAAAGTAAGAGGAACGATATGTTTATTGCCAGTATCTAAGTAAAAAAGTGTTATACATACACATAACCACCTTGAAATAATAGAAATGGTGGAACTACATAGATGATGTGGTGATTTAATATAGAAATTGAGGATTCAATTGTAGAATCTAAATTATGAAAAGAGATGTAAAGACCATACTACATGAAGAGAATATGATAGTCTCATGATTTATGATTGTAAGAGATGATTCACAGTAAAGTCTGCAAGGGGGATGCAGCCTTGATAAAATGAATATTGTGGACAATAAAGAGTCTAAAAGAGAAATGATGATATGGAAGTGATTAAAGACTGAAGATCTAAATAGAATCACTTTCCATTTTCAGAATCCTAGATTCTCTAGTGCCATAGTCTAAGTATGAGCATGAAATAGTATAAATACATATGTATAGTTCCAGTGAGCATTACACGTGATGGGAGTCTCTGAGTTGCCATATGCTAATAAGAGATAGCAAAAGGCTTTGAGATCCCAAGTGTACTGATAGCACCGCTCTATGCTGATGTATACATATATGAGAGTGAGATGTAAACGCTCCATGATGTTGGGAGAGCGCGTGCATGAGATGTATAAGTTACTGGGACAATTACATATAACTGATTGACATGTGTAATTGATAGTTTTAAACTATATTGACTTGGCACTAAGTGAGAAAAATGGATGATGAACAGCATAGATTAGCTGTAATATGAAAATAATGTGAATAGACTCTTATATGAAAAGAGGAATGAATATATGAAAAGAGGAATGAAATGAATGACTCCAAATTTGATAAAGGAACTTACGGGAGCATAGATATATGTGATGAAAGACAGCATGTAGTGGTCCAAAGTACTCTTGATGTTGAAAGTGTACTGGCAATATTAATTGGAGGATGAACTAGAGGTCAAAAGTCGTAAGTATACGACATGTACTACCTTTGGACTTAAGTTAAATTCGGAGGACCGAATTTCTTAAGGTGAGGAGAATGTGATAACCGTAAATTTTTCATTTATTGGAAATTAATATTAAAGCAAATAAATAAATAAAATTATGAGAATGAGATATTGGTGAAAATCCCGAGAATTGAGAAAGGAACGGATTAAGAAAATGATGTGAAGGAAAATTAAATCGGAAATAAGTATAAGATGAGAAATTATGGAAAATAATGAAGAAAGGAAATTTAAATTTTGAATTATGGAAAACTGAAGAATGGAGGAAATTTATTTTGGATAAATAGAAATCCAAATTAAATAAGAAAATGAGGAAGAAAATATATATATATTGTAAATACAATATATATAGTATTATTTCATTTATATCAAAATATATAAATGTAATTTAAGTTACAAGTATGTAGATATATATATTAAATATATATGTGTTAATATAATATATATATATAAAATATTATATAGTATGTACTATATAATATAATATTAATATTATATTTATAAAGTAAATTATAAATATAATATATAACAAAAATATAAAAAAAAACAAAAAAAAGGAAACAGAAGGAAACATCGGGAAACCTCTCGATGCTCCCCCAAGTGGCACCGACCACTGTCGTCGGAGAAGGGAAGAGAGGAGAATGAAGAGAGAACGTCAGCCGACGAGCCAAATAAAGGAGGAGATGACCGGTGACGGAAGACAATGGAAACAGAAACGGAAACAAAGGAAAAATCGACGGAGAAAACCGAAGGAGAGGAAGAAGAGAAATCGGCGGTGCCGGCCGATTTGGCCGCCGCCACCGCCACTCGAACCTCGACCGAGGTGAGAGGAAGGAAAAGGGAGCCACCGGTGAGGCCAACGACGGCGGAGGAAGGCCGACGGAAGAGGAGAAGAAACCGAGGCAAAATCGAGTAGATCCGTCGTCGTGCCGACGATCCAGGCCGAGCTGAGGCCATCGGCAAATTCGTCTCAATGCCGGCCAGTTGAGGAGCCACCAAACCGCCGAAGAACCTGCCGTCGGCAAGGAACCGGCGAGGAAGGAAGCTAAACCGGTCTGACGGGAAAGGAAGAGGAAAAAGGAAAAGAAAAAGAAAAGAAAAAGGAAAAAGAAAAAGAAAAGAAAGAGAAAGGAAAGAAAAGAGAAAAAGGAAGAAAAGAGGGAAAGAAGAAAAAGAGAGGAAAAAAGGAGAATTTCGAAAATTACGAAAAATCCCGAGAATTCGAAAACCCGAAAATCACGGGAATCGATAAAAAATCCCAGAAAGTGATAAATTATTTAAATAATTTATTTATTTAAATAATTATGGAAAATTCTAAAATTTAAAATTTTAATTCCAGAAAATTTCCTCGATGACCGAGCCGTTGGAATCAGGCGAGGTGAGCATGGGCGCGACCTTCGAGAGTCAGTCGCCGATCCGAAACAGGTAAGGGATGCATGTGCAGCACTGTAAGGATATTCAGTCTGCATGTTTTAATTACGAAATATTTTATGAAAATATTTTATGAAATGATTATGATGAATGATTGGTTGGAATTTGGAATGAAGTACTTCCTGGAAATTATAAACTGTATTTTTCGTGCAGGAAGCTAGCCAATCGGCAACCGTTATACTGCCGAAAAATTATCGAAAATTACTGAAAATTTCTAGAAAATTTCATAAACTCATAATAAATGATTTTATTTCACGAGAAATGATTTCCAATCACAAAAATCGAGAAAATGAATATTTTTCATAAAAACATGAATAAAATGAAAGTGATTTTTAAATATTCATGTTTTCGGAATTGGTAATAATGAGATCACCAAAAATTCTCTCGATATATGAATTATATGTGATATGAAATGGAAAATGAAAAAGGGATAAAGAGAATATTTTATAAAAGTTTTCTAAATATTCTCTCGATATATGAATTATACATAATATGAAATGAAAGATGAAAAAGGGAAAAAGTGAATATTTTATAAATATTTTCTTAAATATTCACTTGATTTATTATATAACCTTTATGGTTTTAATTATGAAATGATTATTTTTATAAATTCCATAAAGGTTTATTGATGATGAAAAATACGGTTTTGAGACTAGATGGCATCCTATCATGCTGATATGTGATATGTGATATGTAACATGTAATATGTGATATGTAGTCCCGACCAACATCTGATCAGTGATCCGCCGAGGACAATTATAAACTATGGCCATAGATCTGACATGATGATTTTATACCCTTCATGATACGAGTAACGACCCAGTGGACGGGCTGGGCGTGCCTCAGTCTCCATATATGAAAATGTTTTATATGATATGCGATATGTGAAATGTAAATGTTTTACATGATATGTGATATGTGAAATGAATATGTTTTACATGATATGTGATACATGAAATGAAAAGGTTTCATATGATATGTGATACGTAAAATGAAAGTGATTTACAGCATTTTTCATAATGCTTATTTCAGTACTGATTTCAGTACTACGAGATGATCTTCATATGACATGTGATATGAATATATAATATGTTTTCAAAAGTAAAAAGGAGTTTATAAGTCTAATATTCTTACTATGATTTTCAATTGAATATTAGACTAGATGTGACATGAATATGTGATATGTTTTTCCAAAAAAGGAAAGAGAAAGAAAAATAAATCTAATATTCTTATTTTGAAATTTAAACTGAATATTAGATTTACATAATATATATGTTATACGAAAAGGATTTAATAGCTGATTTTGCTATTTAAAGTACTATACTAATTATGGTTGTACAGTAAAACATGAAATGAGTTTTAAATGAGAATGATGAGAATTTAACTAATATTCTTTTCAAAGAACATATGAATATTAGTTACTGTATTTAAATGCTTTATTTTATAAAAGCATTATTTTGAAAAGAATATGAGAATGTTATGGAATAAAAAGGTAAAAAGGATTAAAATTTCTAAACGAAAAGGAAATTATTCTCTACAGTTGCTTCTAGGTTCCGGGACATGATAGGTATTTCAAAATACCTACCTTTCTCCATCCGGATCCTGAGCCGACTGTAGTATCCTTCCTACATGCGAGCTTAGAGCCCCATAGGAAAAATAAAAAAAAAGATTTTCAGCATTTAGGAAGCTGAATATCAAGTATGCATATAATTCCCTTACTGAGCCGTGGTTTGCTCACCCCTTAATTTTAACATTTCAGGTTTTTGAAGATTGAGATTCTAACACTTAAAGGATTTCGGCTACGCAATTTGGGGACGATGCGACAGCTCGACTTATGACATGAGGTATGATCATTTATTTTTCGTATTTAGACATTTTCACAGTCCTATTTTCTTATGAAGTAAGATAGGGGATGTATTTCATATTATAATTTAATATGAAATTGTTAATATGTAAAAGAAAAGTAAAGTATCGCAGACAGCCCAACCATATAAGATGTATAGAATAAGGTGAAAAATGTGGTAACGGGTCGTTACATCGATCATATAATTACTAGCTCAATATTCAATTTCATGCTACATCATATAATAATTGTTAATTCCATCAATGAATCAACTAAATCAATACTCAAACTCAATTTCAACTCGGTAACAAATTTTATCCATGATATTAAAATTAATCAGTTTATCGATAGAGTGTGACATCCTCGTCACTATCCAAATAACAACTAACTTTTTCTTCAAATAACAAATAAATAGACTAGTTTATCAATGTCAATCTTACTTCTTCTTATGCTTTAGGCATTATTATCCAAGTATAATATCTATTTTCACATGCATATAATTTTCATATATAAACATGTGCACATACATCAGGATCTCAAATATTTACATAACCTATTTCCCCAAATATACACTAATGTGATATTGTACTGTATAATAGACGAAGTACATGGCCAACTAAGTATACCTTTAAGGAATAAGTAGGAAGTGTGTCTCGGAGGTATATCAAAAGAACCTCACAAGGTGCTCCTCTATTCGGAGAGGGATTTACTTCAAGTAATCTGTATGAAAAATGTTTGTAAAGGAGTGAATTTACGCTCAGTAAGAAACTTATGTAAAAGAGCGTACTATATCACTATATGCAGTTTTTCCTGCTTGGCTCTTTAATGTCATGTAAAACCATTATAAAGCATATGCCATATATATTTCTCGCAAATATCAAATACAAGTAAATAATCTCTTTCAAATATTTTCACGGATCTCAAATCACGTGAAATCATATATGCAAATACAAATAACTTCAAATACCTTCAAATACTTTCAAATAGATGGGAGACAATTTATATCCAACAGAGTTCATGCACCAAGTAATTCTCATAATGGATATAGCAAATATACCCCGTATAATCCATGAGAGATCTCATAAGGATACCACAAATATATCCCGTAAGGGATAATCCTGAGAGATATCAAATAAATGGCATACCCCCGTATGGGCCAGGGATCCTCCCCAAAGCTGAACAAGTAAAAGATGTATGGCCATTGTCTATAACCGACAGTGCTCACTAGTCAGGTGTCTTACTGTGGGTCTGAGGACCGGACTAAGGCTCCTCAGCCAAGCAAAAAAACAAATACAAATAATATGCATGCTCTTTCAAGAGATTTATAGTCTCCAAAACATTATTCATCTGACCTTTAACAAATACAAATGTACTTTCTTAAAATATGTTTTCAAAACCTCCTTTTCAAATGGGTAGTTGACTGGTCTTTAGGGCAGTCGGCTACTACCCCTTATTTTTCTTTATTGAATTTCTTTTCCTTTTTGAAATTCAAATATTTTATTTTTCAAAATACACATAGGGCAGTCGATTGGTCCCAAATAGCAATCGACTGGTTTTGAAACAGAATACTTCCTGAGAAAAGGCAGTCGACTGGCCCCCTGGGCAATTGGCTGTTTTTGAAATAGAACGCTTTTGAAAGCATGGTAGTCGACTGGCCCCTTGGGCAGTCGGCTGGTTTTGAAACAGAATGCTTTTTCAATAAAAGCAGTTGACTGTCCCATATGGCAGTCGACTGTTTTGTCTCGATTTTCGAAAATCTACACTTTGGTCGTCTCTAGGCAGTCGGCTGCTCCTAGCCTAATTGGTACTAGGAGTAGGACCCAAAATTTGACATTTCCTGCATAAAAACCAACATTTGTTTCTCTCCAAAGACATTTCAAATATATTAAAACATGCGGACATAGTCACCCTATGTCTGTTACATAATTTCCTTACCTCGATTGCAATTAATCCACAAGCTTGGTTGCACCAACACTTGTCCCTTTTTTCACTTCTTCAAAGCTACATAATTCATAAAATCAAACCTTAATAAATACACTCTACCAACTCTATACAACTCCAAACCATTAATAAAATCAACTAAAGTTACTTCTATCCCTTACCTTTACAATTCACCAAATTTCAGAATTTTAGATCTCCTTAATCACTTTGATTCAACCTTTCATATTAAAGGCATGGCTTAAGCTAGCAACAAGGATCATTTTTCGTCAATGAAGCTTGACGAATTGATGACAAGAATTGGTGGTTTGTCAAGGTGGATGAAATGGAAACTTAGAGGAAAATTGTGATAACCGCTAATTTTCTAAAATTAATATTTAATAATTGTAAATTTAATATTAAAACAAATAAAGAAAATAAATGAATTTATTATGAAACAGGGATATTCGAAATTCGATGAATGATGAAGTGTCGGAAGCGAGAAATTATATGAAGGGATTTAATTTGGATATAATAAGATCCAAATTAAATAAGAAACAAAAATGAATATATTGATATATTTATATAATTAAATTATATAAATATAAATTTTTCATAAATACATATATAAAATATATGTATATAATATATATTGATATATATTATATGTTGATATATATATTATTTTATACTTTTACTAAGTATATATGAATATTATGATATATATATATATGAAAATATGAATATTAATTTATATTAAAAAGTATAAAATATAAAATATATATATCTTAGTACAAAATATGTATTTATATACATATAAATTTAAATGATTTAATAGCATATAATTATAATTATTTATATAATAATAATAATAATAATAAATAAAAAAATATATAGGAAATGGGAATCGGGATACAACCCGATTCCCTTATTCTTCTCCTCTGTTAAAACAGAGGAGAAACAGTAAAGAGAATTCTGGCCGACGTCGGCCAAGCGAGGGGAAAATAGGAGGAAGCGAGGTCGCCGGCGAGCCAAGAAGAGGAAGCCGATGCGGACGCCGACGACGAAAACAAAAAACAGAAGCAAAAGGAAATGGAGAAGAACTGAAGAGAAAGGAAGAAGGGAGATCGGTGATGCCGGCCGATCCAGGCACCACCACCGCCACTTTCGCCACCGGCGAAGACCGACCAAGATGATGGTGACCATCGGCGAAGAGGAAACAGGTAGAGGAAGGAAGAAAAAGGGAAGAAAGGAAACGAAACCCACCATCCTAGATCTGGCGCCGTCGCCGTCAATAAGAGGAAAAGGAGACCAGAAACAGCTTCGCCGTGACCTCAGGCAGCTGTGGAGGAGTTGAACCAGCGGCGATGCCGACGGGATGACGTCGAACAGGCCGAACCGGTGGAGGAAGGGCGAACCGGTCTGAACCGATCTGAACCGGTTCAGACCAGAAAAAGGGAAAGAAAAGGAAGAAAAGAAAAAGAAAAAAAAAGAAAAAGGAAAAGAAAAAGAAGAAAGAAAAGAAAAGAGGAAAAGAGAAGAAAGAGAGAGAAAAGGAAATTTTTGGGAATTCGAAAATTCGAAATTTTACGAAAATTCGGTAAGAAATTCCATAAATTAATTTCGAGTGAATTTTAATAAGTTATGAAAAAATTCTAAATTATAGAATTTTATTTCCAAAAAAATCACCATCGATGACCGAGACGATGGAATCGGGAGAGGTGAATATGGGTGCAACGTAATGAGGCAGTCGTCGACCCGAGACAGGTAAGGGATGCATGTGCAGCACTGTAAGGATATTCAGTTTGCATGCTTTTAAATTATAAATTATTTTATGGAAATGTTGTCATGGTTCATCGGCTGAAATATTTGTGATGATGTACTGGCTGGAATTTTAAATTGCTTTTTTCGTGTAGGAGGCTAGTCAATCGACAGCTGTTATGCTGCCGAAAATTTTTAGAAAATTACGTAAAATTATATTAAATGATTTTATTTCCGAAAATCGATATTAAATAACAAAAAACGAGAAAATTTCTAATTTTCATAAAACATGAATATAATGATATTTAAATTTAAAATATTCATGTTTTCGAGAATGGTGATAATGAAATCACCGAAAATTCTCTTGACATGTAAATTTCATGAAATACGAAAAAGAAAATGAAAAGAAATAAAGTGAATATTTTTATAAATATTTCTTAAATATTCATTAAATGATTTTTAACCTTTATGGTTTTAAATTATGAAATTATATATTTTTTATAAATTTCATAAAGGTTATTTTATGATAAGAACACGGTTTTGAGACTAGTTGGCCCCTCTATCATGTCGATATGTTAATACGTGATATGTGATATGTAACATGTGATATGTGATATGTGATATGTAGTCCCGGCCGACACCTGATCAGTGATTCGCCGAGGACAATTATAGACTATGGCCATAGATCTGACATGATTATTTTGTACCATCAGGTATTATTGCATGATAGGACTCGGTGATTGCCATTGTCTCCATATATGATTTATGATATGTGAAATGAAAATGTTTTTACGATATGTGACATGTAAAATGAATATGTTTCATATGATATGATAAGAAAAATGAAATGATTTATAGCATTTTATAAAATGCTCATTTCAATACTGTTTTAGTACTACGAGATGATTTTCATATGACATGAAATATGAATATGTAAAATGTTTTCAAAAGGAAAGAGAAGGAAAATAAATTTAATATTCTTATTTTAATTTTTAAATTGAATATTATATTTAAACGATATATATGTTATGCGAAAAAGATTTAATAGCTTATTTTGGTATTTAAAGTATTGTACTAATTATGATTGTACATTAAAACATTAAACGAGTTTTAAAGGGAAATGATGATGATTTAATTAATATTTTTTTCAAAGAATATATGAATGTTAATTATTTTATTTAAATGCTTTATTTCATAAAAGCATTATTTTGAAAAGAATATGAAAATGATATGGAATAAAAAGGAAAAAGGATTTGAAATTCAAACGAAATGAAATTTATTACTCTCTACAGTTGCTTCTAGGTTCCGGGACAAGACAAGTATTTCAAAATACCTGCCTTACTCCATCTGGATCCCAAGCCGACTGTAGTATCCTTCCTACATGTGTGCCTAGAGCCCTTATAGGAAAAATGAAATAGTTTTTCAGCATATAGATAGTTGAGTATCAAGTGAGGCATATAATTCCCTTATTGAGCCGTGGTTTGCTCATCCCTTAATTTTAACATTTTAGGTTTTCGAAGATTGAGAGTCTGACACCTAAAGGATTTCGGCTACGCATTTTTGGGGGACGATGCGATAGCTTGATTTAATACTCAAGGTATGATCATTTATTTTCTATATTTAGACTTATTTACAGTACTACTTTCTTATGAATTAAGATAGGGGATGTAATTTGTATTATAATTTAATATGAAATTGTTTATATGTAAAAGAAAAGTATCGCAAACAGCCCAAACAAATAAGATGTATAGAATAAGATGAAAAATAGGGTCACGGGCTGTGACAGATTTAATGGTATCAGAGCACGGTTGGCTTGATGTCTGTCGATACTTTTGGAAAGAAAATGTGTTGAAAAGGTTAACATCCCCCGTAGTATTGTGTAGTCTAAATACATAGAGAAAATAAATGATTGCAAATTGAATTATGTGTTTAGAAGGGGGTGAGCATTATGAACTAAGGATGTCAAAGAGGGAAAACGGCTCTAGAAATTATCTGATCTTATATTCTAAAAGAAAGTCGGTTCGGTAAGGAACAGAAATGGACTCGATACGGGCCCTACCAGTACTTTTCTGTCTGAATCGAATTGAGACCTGAAAGTGATGATATAAAGGAGGGAAATGAAATGTCATCATTAAATAGACCTTAAGATCATTGATTGAAGGTATTTTGAAGAGAGAAATTTTTGACCAAAAATGACCAAATTACCCTTACCTGCAAAATTTTACCTGGAGTCATAATAGACCAACAAAAGTTGGAATTGATTGATTTGGCAGAGAAATTGATGATGTAAAGCTGCATTTCATAGTGTACTTCTCTGTCGAAATCGAACAAGATCTTAAATTGCTGATATTAGTATGAGAAGGGGTACTATCAACACATAGATAATAAGATCCTTGGGTTAAAAGTATACTGAGTAGAAAGAAATAAATGTTAAAATGACAAAAATGCTCCTATGTTAGACTACATCCCGAATAGTGATAAACCAAGTCGATCTTGAATCCATTTGTGGTAATGGAGTTATTGATGACATAAAAAATGTAATATGAGTATAACGATCCCGATTATAAATTTCACATACACTGAGATCATGGATGCGACTCGAAATATATATAGTGGAAAGTGGCAGGATGATTAACCCTGCTATTGATTTTTAAGGGTCAAAGTTAAAAGTGTATCGATGGGATATTATTACCGGATCATTGGATATGATGAAAGTGAAATGATTACTGATGATGAATGAGAAAGAGATCAGTATAAAGGATGAAATCCATAGCAGTACAGTTAATTCGGGTTCTATACATTCCTACTATTTCTGAAGTATCAAACAGATAATTATAGAACCGGAATATTTTAAAATATGTTTTATAGAATGATGTACTGTATGAAGTATATGAAATTGGAGAATATGCAAAAGAACAGTAAGTGAAGATAAGAGACAAGGAAGATGATAGCTAACCTGAGGTTATTAAATGATAATGATTTTAAAATGAATTACAGTAATAATAAATCGGTTAGCTGTGAAAAGTGTTAATTAAATAGTTAAACTGGATATAGCATACTAGCTAAGATTAATAATGCTGTGAAGTATAAGTAAATAAATGAATCAAGGTGGAATATATGTTAAAATGAAATGAATGTTAAACGTCTCTGCCTTGAGGATGTACAGTGAAATGATAAGACATAGAGATGAAATGTCTAACACAGTAAGAGATGTGTGATTAAAGAAAGTATCGGATGTGATTCCTAATAAATATCCAGAGTAACATAGATTTGAGAGATCGGATTAGCATTGACTCGATTGTTGATACGGAAATCTATTTCAAGTTTATATTGGAGAATATAGAAAGAGTCCGAAAAGCTTAAGAAATAACTCTGGAAAATTGTGATAAGGAATTCACTGGTATAAAGGAAATTGATTGAGGATGAATTAAATGAGGTATTAAATTTCTATTTATTAAGAGAGTTCTTATAAAGAACGAATATTCATCTGTATGCAATTGATGCCTTAAATTGATTTAATCGGAGATGTATAAGGAGTCTATAAGACCAATCTCTGCACAAGGCATCACTAGATGAAAAGTTAGAAATTGATTGTCATAAGATGATAATATTAGAACTCGATATAATTTTTACGAGTTTCTATTGAGGTTTACAAGGTTAATGAAATACCTTGTGAGATATATAAGCCTAATGAATGAGGCATCCATATAAGGATAAAGTAATGATATACCGATACAGTCTAAGACACAAATGGAAAATGAGCAACATGGGGGTATAACCCTGCAGACTCTTAAAGACAGTGAATAATATGTTAAGATTGGCAAATAGGAGATTTGGCTAAACTGTATCACTTTCTATGACATATGATCGCGAATGACAAAACGATGTGGATATGTCTATGATGAAGAGATAGTGATTGAAATACGAAATGTACTGGGTCTAGCTAAATACTATTGTCAGTCTATGGAAGAGTTATTGGGTTAGTTGCTCTATAGATGTGACTTAAAATTAAATAAGTTTAAGTCAGTGGATAAATAAATGTAAAGATGGTATACAAAAGATTACAAGATGTAAACAATGGAGTACGGTACCACTGAGGAAAAGCCGATTGAAATGATGAGAGTGAAAAGATGAAAATATAATAAGAGGATAAGTACATGATGAGTAAGGAACATGAATACGAAGTAGTTCCCGAATTTAAAACTAAAGATGATTTTGTAGTTATCACATTATTATGGCTAGATGTAAGATCGAGCCAAATTCAATGCAGGAAATTTAAATGATACTTAAAAGAGTAAATAAATTACTTACATTATTTACTGCCAGTCATATAAATGGAAAAAGGATATATATATATATATATATCACCTCGAAATGATGGAAATAGTGGATTCATATGGTAATGAGGTGATTAAGTTGATAATTATAGATTCGATGATGAATTTAAATAATGAGAAGATTAAACTATAATTTGATTTTGCCATTATAGAATCTAAATTATCAAAAGAGTATATTCTCAGGCATATTCTAAAACCTAAGTGATATAGAGTATACCATAAGAATAAGAGATGTAATGATGAGATTACATGAAAAGACGATATGGAGAGAAAATGATTGTCCCCTGATTCAATTATGGTAAAAGATAGTGAATAGTAAAGTCTGCAAATGAGCTGCAGCATTTGATGAAATAAATATGACAAGAGTATTGGGGATAATAATGAAGAATCTAAAAGAGATATGATAACATAAAAGTGATTATAGACTAATAGTCTAATGAAATCCCTTCTCCATTATAAAACTCTTAGATTCTTTAGTGCCATAGTCAAAATATGATTATAAAATGATGAGAATGTATGTGAAGTTCCAGTGAGCACTACATGTGATGGGAGTCTCTGAGTTGCCATATGCTTAATGAGATGTAGCAAAAGGCTTTGAGATCCCAAGTATACTGATAGCACCGCTCCGTATTGATATAAATATCTTAGCGTGGTACTGAGACGCTTGAAGATATGTTGAGTGAGTGGATGCACGAGATGTGAAAGTGACTGGGACAACTACATACGATTGATTTAAATCAAGTAAATGATAGTTACCAAACTATATCGACTTGGCACCAAATGAGAAAAATGGATGATGAACAGTATGAATGATGTATGGTTCGAAAAGGAGGGGAAATTGATAACTCCCAAATTGATAAGAATTTGGAAGAAGTATAAATATATGATGAAAGATGATATGCAATGGTATCGAAAAATGGATTCTGATGTTGAAAGGTATACTGGCAGTATTAATTTAAAAGGTAATCAAGAGGTTAAGAACAATGGGTATACAGAACGGTACCACCTTTAAACTAAGTTAAATTCGGAGGACCGAATTGCTGTAGGTGGGGAGAATGTGATAACCGCTAATTTTCTAAAATTAATTTTTAATAATTGTAAATTTAATATTAAAACAAATAAATAAACTAAAGAAAATAAATGAATTTATTATGAAACAGGGATATTCGAAATTCTATAAATGATGAAGTGTCGGAAGCGAGAAATTATATGAAGGGATTTAATTTGGATATAATAAGATCCAAATTAAATAAGAAATAAAAATGAATATATTGATATATTTATATAATTAAATTATATAAATATAAATTTTTCATACATACATATATAAAATATATGTATATAATATATATTGATATATATTATATGTTGATATATATATTATTTTATACTTTTACTTAAGTATATATGAATATTATGATATATATATATATATATGAAATATGAATATTAATTCATATTAAAAAGTATAAAATATAAAATATATATATATCTTAGTACAAAATATGTATTTATATCATATAAATTTAAATGATTTAATAGTATATAATTATAATTATTTATATAATTGTAATAATAATAATAATAATAATAATAATAATAATAATAATTTATAGGAAATGGGAATTGGGATACAACCTGATTCCCTTATTCTTCTCCTCTGTTAAAACAGAGGAGAAACAGTAAAGAGAATTCTGGCTGACGCCGGCCAAGCGAAGGGAGAGGAGGAGGAAGCGAGGTCGCCGGCGAGCCGAGGTGTGATAACCTTAAATTTTTCCCTTTATTGGAAATTAAAAATATTGAAAATAAATATTGGAGAAATTAAATCAGAGGAAATAAATAAAATTTTGTGAGAATGGGATATGGGTGAAAATCCCGAGAAGTGAGGAAGTGAAAGAATTGGGAAATTCGTATAAAGGAAATTAAATTGGAAGTGAAGATAAAAATAATAGAGAGAGGAAAAGAATTAAATTAGATAAATTAAAATCCAAATCTAATTAAGAAAATAAGAGAATAAAATGAAATATATTTATATAATTACAAATTATATAAATGTATTTTATATAAATACATATGTATTTAAAAATACTATATAGTATATTTTAATATACGTTGGTATATATATAGAAATATATACTATTTCATGAATTTAAATAATACATATGTATATAAACATAATATTTCATATATATATAAATATATACATATATATATACATACATATACAGAAAATGTAAATGTTATTTTATATTAAAGTTTATAGGTATATATGTTGTATTATAACATTTATATAACTCTATATATACATGTCTTTAATTTTAAAGTATATAAATATACATATGTATACTAAATATATGTTTTGTAATATACAAGATATATAATTTATATATAATATATAATGTATTACAATATATATAAGATAATATATGAATAATATGTAGTATATATTATATGTATAAAGTATAAAATATAAATTATAGTGTATAATATATAGTATATAGTATACTAAAAAGGGAAAGCTAATAAAACTAAAAGAGGAAACAAAATAAAAGGGAAACAAAAGACCAGAATCGGGTTTCCCGATTCTGGCTCTGGAAGAAGCCGCCCCGTCAGCGGTCACCAGAGAAGGAAAGGAGAAGGGGGAAGAGAAACGTCGACACCGGCAAAGGAAGAGGAAGCCGACGCCAACCCCGGTGAAGTGAAACGGAGAAAAATTGAAGGGAAAACAGAAGCAAAAGCCGGAAGAGAAAAGAAAATGGCCGACAATGGTGCCAGCCGAATCGGTGGCCGCCACCGCCACCGAAGCACCGTCGGAGGGAGAGGAAGCTGATGGAGGCTACCGGAGGCGCAATGAACAGCGGAGGAGGGCCGGCAAAGAGGAAGAAGAAACCGAGGCAAAACCGCCTCGATTCGCCGCCGTGCCGCCGATCCAGGGCAAACGGAGGGCACCGGCAAGTTCGTCGTGCAGCTGGCCAGCTAAGGGACGCCTGAACCGCCGGAGAACCTGCTGCCGGCGAGGAAGGACACTGACCGGTCCGGCTGGAAGAAAAAGGAAGGAAAAAAAAAGAAAAGAAAAAGGAAAAAGAAAAAGAAAAAGAAAAAGAAAAGAAAAGAAAGAGAAAGAAAAGAAAAAAAAGAAAGAAAGAAAGAAAAAGAAAAAAAAGGAAAAAGGAAGAAAAAGAGGAAAAGGAGAATTTCGGGAATTCGGAGATTCCTGAAAATTCGACAACCCGGGATTTTACAAAATTCGATAAGAAATTTTCCTGAGATTTAATTCTCAAAAAAATTAAATAAATTATGAAAAATTCTAAAAAATTAAAATTTTAATTCCAGAAATTATTTTCAGCAATCGGGATAAGGAATCGGGAGAAATGGAGTGCGGGCGCGATCGATAAACGGAAGTCGCTGACCCGAAAAAAGGTAAGGGATGCATGTGCAGCACTGTAAGGATACTCAGTCTGCATATTTTAAATTGAAATATTTTATGCAAATATTTTATGAAAATTATTATGATGCATGATTTGCTGAAAATAATTTGGGAAGAAGTACTGGCTGAAAGATTTAAAACTGTATTTTTCCGTGCAGGAGGTTAGTAAATCGGCAGCCGTTATGCTGTCGAAAATTTTAGAAAAACTTTATAAAATCATATTAAATGATTTATTTCCGAAATTCGATAGTAAATCACGAAACATGAGGAAATTACTAAATTTCATAAAACATGAATATAATGAGATGGAATTTTAAAATATTCATGTATTCGAGAATGGTGACAACGAAATCACCAAAAATTCTCGAAATAGATAAATTACACGAAATACGAGACGAAAGAGGAAGTGAAATATAGTGAATATTTTTATGAATATTTTTATAAATATTCACTAAAGGATTTTAACCCTTATGGTTTTAAATTATTGAATTTTATATTTATATAAATTCCATATAAGTTTATTTTATGATGAAAACTACGGTTTTGAGATTGGTTGGCATTCCTATCATGCGGATGCATGATATGTGATATGTTTACTCCTGGTCGACACCTGATCCGTGACCCACAGAGGACAATATAGATTATGGTCATAGATTTGACCGGTTTATTTCTGTACCCTTCGAGGTTATAATATGATAAGATTGATGTCTATCTTAGACTCCATAAATGATAGGTGATATGTTAAAAAGGAAAGTGTTTTACATGATATGAAATCTTGCTTTTGAATTGCATGTTATGTGTTATAGTTTGGTTGTGGTTATTGAATGTGTAAATTGTATACTTTTTGGTGCTTGCATTTTGAATAATAGTTGTTTATGACTTGCATGTTATGTGTTATAGTTTGGTTGTGGTTATTGAATGTATAAATTGTATACTTTTTGGTGCTTGCATTTTGAATAATAGTTATTAGAAAGGAAATCTTGCTTATGACTTGCATGTTATGTGTTATAATTTGGCTGTGGTTATTGAAGATATAAATTGTATACTTTTTGGTGCTTGCATTTTGAGGAATGCATTATGCATAAGAATTAATTAAATCGAACCGTGGGAGCCACCTCTAGAATCCTTCGGGAACTAAGTGCTACACGTGTTCTGATGTGTTAGTAAAGGCCAAACCGAGCAAAGACTCGATGATTGTACCATGTGAGCCACCTTTAGAATCCTTCGGGAACTAAGTGCTACACGTGTTCTGATGTGTTAGTAAAGGCCAAACCGAGCAAAGACTCGATGATTGTACCATGTGAGCCAGCTCTAGAATCCTTCGGGAACTAAGTGCTACACGTGTTCTGATGTGTTAGTAAAGGCCAAACCGAGCAAAGACTCGATGATTGTACCGTGTGAGCCACCTCTAGAATCCTTCTGGAACTAAGTGCTACACGTGTTCTGATGTGTTAGTAAAGGCCAAACCGAGCAAAGACTCGATGATTGTACTGTGTGAGCCACCTCTAGAATCCTTCGGGAACTAAGTGCTACACGTGTTCTAATGTGGTAGTAAAGGCCAAACCGAGCAAAGACTCGATGATTGTACCGTGGGAGCCACCTCTAGAGTCCTTCGGGAACTAAATGCTACACGTGTTCTAATATGTTAGTAAGAAATTTCTGTACCGTGTGAGCCACCTCTAGAGTCCTTCGGGAACTAAGTGCTACACGAGTTCTGATGTGTTAGTAATCAGTTTAAGTTCTGATGGGGATGCGACAAATGTCGAAGGATGAAATAGATCTTGTGCATATGACATATGATGTGTGTGATATATCGGATTATGTTTATCTATGCCACTCAAACATGTGCTACTTGAATGTTCGTCTCTTTCACACTTAATCATACTGATAAAAAGAATGATGCCTTGTGAACTTAAGAATGGAATGAAAGCATGAACAAGTTTGAGATGTCTGTGTGCGTACGAAATGAGTTTTAAAGAAAAATAATAATGATTTAACTAATATTCTTTTCAAAGAATATATGAATATTAGTTATTTTATTCAAACCCTTTATTTCATAAAAGCATTATTATGAAAAGAATATGAAAAGGTTATGAAGATTAAAAAGGAAAAAAAAGGGGATTTATTAATTCAAAACGAAATGAAAATTTCTCTATACAGTTGCTTCTAGGTTCCGTAACAAGTATGGTATTCTAAAATACCTACCTTATTCTATTCAGATCCCTAGCTGACTGTAGTATCTTTCCTACATGCGAGCCTAGAACCCATAGGAAAAATGAAAAAGATTTTCAGCATATAGGAAGCTGAGTATCAAGTGAGGCATATAATTCTCTTACTGAGCCGTGGTTTTGCTCACCCCTTAATTTTCAACATTTCAGGTTTTGATGAATGTGAGTTCAGTGGATTGTGGATCCTGGCTGTACACGAAGGATAATGTGTCAGACCGACTGATTATTTGAGGTATGATCATTTATTCTTTGTATTTAGACACGTCAACAGTACTACTTATCTCATTAATTACGATAGGGGATATGTATAATATAAACAATATTATGTAAAATTCTTTAACAGTCAGTACAAGTGAAGTATCGCAGACAGTCCAACCGGTTAAGTTGTGTACAATAAGGTAAAAAATGTGGTCACGGGTCGTGACATGAAGAGAGGAAGCCGAAGCGGATGCCGACGACGGAAACGGAAAACAGAAGCAAAAGGAAACAGAGAAGAACCAAAGAGAAAGGAAGAAGGGAGATCGACGATGTCGACCGATCCAGACACCGCCACGCCACCGCCACTCCCACCAGTGGCGAAGACCGACCAAGACGATGGTGACCACTGACGAAGAGGAAACCAGCAGAGGAAGGAAGTAAAAGGGAAGAAAGGAGTCGAAACCCACCATCCTAGATCCGATGTCGTCGCCGTCGCTGGGAGGAAAGGGAGACCAGAAACGGCTTCGCCGTGACCTCAGGCAGCTATGGAGGAGTTGAACATGCGGCGATGCCAGCGGGATGACGCTAAACTGGTCGAACCGGTGGAAGAAGGTCGAATCGGTCCGAACCAGTTCAGACCAGAAAAAAGGAAAGAAAAAGAAGAAAAGAAAAAAAAAAGAAAAAGAAGAAAGAAAAGAAAAAGAAGAAAGAAAAGAAAAGAGGAAAAGAGAAGAAAGAGAGAGAAAAGGAAATTTTTGGGAATTCGAAAATTCCTGAGAATTCGAAAATTCGAAATTTAACGCAAATTCAGTAAGAAATTCTGGAAATTAATTTCGAGCGAATTTTAATAAATTATGAAAAAATTCTAAATTATAGAATTTTATTTCTAGAAAAATCACCATCGATGACCGAGACGATGGAATCGGGAAGGGTGAACACGGGCGCGACGTAATGAGGCAGTCGTCGACCTGGGACAAGTAAGGGATGCATGTGCAGGACTGTAAGGATATTCAGTCTGCATGCTTTTAAATTATAAATTATTTTATGGAAATGTTGTGATGATTCATTGATTGAGAAATTTGTGATGATTTACTGGCTGGAATTTTAAATTGTATTTGTCGTGTAGGAGGCAAGTCAATCGGCAGCCGTTATGCTGCCGAAAATTTTTAGAAAATTACATAAAATCATATCAAATGATTTTATTTTCGAAAATCGATATTAAATCACAAAAAAAATGAGAAAATTTTTAATTTTCATAAAACATGAATATAATGAGATTTAAATTTAAAATATTCATGTTTTCAAGAATGGTGATAATGAAATCATCAAAAATTCTCTTGACATGTAAATTTCACGAAATACGAAATAGAAAATGAAAAGAAATAAAGTGAATATTTTTATAAATAATTCTTAAATATTCATTAAATGATTTTTAACCTTTATGGTTTTAAATTATGAAATTATATATTTTTATAAATTCCATAAAGGTTATTTTATGATAAAAACACGATTTTGAGACTAGTTGGCCCCTCTATCATGCCGATATATAATACGTGATATGTGATATGTAACATGTGATATGTGATATGTAGTCCCGTCCGACACCTGATTAGTGATCTGCCAAGGACAATTATAGACTATGGCCATAGATCTGACATGATTATTTTGTACCTTCGGGTATTATTGTATGATAGGACTCAGTGATTGCCACTGTCTCCATATATAATTTATGATATGTGAAATGAAAATGTTTTTACGATATGTGACATGTAAAATGAATATGTTTCATATGATATGATAAGAAAATAAAATGATTTATAACATTTTATAAAATGCTCATTTCAGTACTGTTTTAGTACTACGAGATGATTTTCATATGACATGAAATATGAATATGTAATATGTTTTCAAAAGGAAAGAGAAGGAAAATAAATCTAATATTCTTATTTTAATTTTTAAATTGAATATTAGATTTAAATTATATATATGTTATACGAAAAAGATTTAAGAGCTTATTTTGGTATTTAAAGTATTGTACTAATTATGATTGTACATTAAAACATTAAACGAGTTTTAAAGGGAAATGATGATGATTTAATTAATATTTTTTTCAAAGAATATATGAATGTTAATTACTTTATTTAAATGCTTTATTTCATAAAAGCATTATTTTGAAAAGAATATGAAAACGATATGGAATAAAAAGGAAAAAGGATTTGAAATTCAAACGAAATGAAATTTATTACTCTCTACAGTTGCTTCTAGGTTCCGGGATAAGACAGGTATTTCAAAATACTTACCTTACTCCATCCAGATCCCTAGTCGACTCTAGTATCCTTCCTACATGTGTGCCTACAGCCCCTATAGGAAAAATGAAAAAGTTTTTCAGCATATAGATAGCTAAGTATCAAGTGAGGCATATAATTCCCTTACTGAGCCGTGGTTTGCTCACCCTTTAATTTTAACATTTAAGGTTTTCGAAGACTGAGAGTCTGACACCTAAAGGATTTCGACTACGCATTTGGGGGACAATGTGACAGCTTGATTTAATACTCAAGGTATGATCATTTATTTTCTGTATTTAGACTTACCTACAGTACTACTTTCTTATGAATTAAGATAGGGGATGTAATTCGTATTATAATTTAATATGAAATTGTTTATATGTAAAAGAAAAGTAAAGTATCACAGACAACCCAACCAAATAAGATGTATAAAATAAGATGAAAAATAGGGTCGTGGGCTGTGATAAAAATGGAGTGGAACGAGAAGGGTAGGGAAGAGGCTATCGATTCTTGATGGTGAAGATTGTGACTCATGCCATTCATTTAATGCATGCTCATCCCTTTCATCATCTCACCTCAGCCATTAATACTTTGACCCCTTTTTGACCATTGAATAATTGACCATTTAATTCTCCTTTATTCCTCATATGTTCCATATATCATTTAGACATTAAATTTCTCATATTTACATAATTATTTCATATTGTAAACTTTACAATTATTGGAAAATGACAAGAAATTGAGGATTTCACATTCTCCCTCCTTTAGAGAATTTGGTCCTCCAAATTCAAATAAGGTTAAGTCTTAGATAATTCCAGATACTTTTCTTTCATCAAGCTCTCTAACTCTCATGTAGCTTCTTCCATCGTATGGTATTGCCAGAGAACTTTAACTAAAGGGATTGTCTTAGACCTTAGCACCTTATCTTTTCTATCCAAAATCTGAACCGGTTTCTCTACATAGCTCATGTCTTCCAGAATCTCCAAGGGTTCATATTCGATGACATGAGATGGATCCGGATTATACTTCCAAAGCATGGATACATGAAAAACATTGTGTACTCTTGATAGCTTCGGAGGTAGTGCCAACCTATAGGCATCATCTCCTACACGATCTAAGACCTCAAATGGTTCGATGTAGAAAGGACTAAGCTTATCTCGTCGGCCAAATCTCATGATCCCTTTGGATGGAGAAACTTTTAAAAACACATAGTCTCCAACCAAAAACCCAAGTGGTCTCCGTCGAGCATCCGCATAACTCTTTTGTCTGCCCTGAGCTGTCTTAAGTCTTTGACAAATCAGTTTAACATCCTCAAAGGCTTGCTTGACTAGATCTGGAGTCAATAACTTACGCTCACCCACTTCTTTCCACCCAATCGGAGATCGACACCTTCTACCATATAAAGCCTCATACGGTGCCATCCCGATGCTTATATGATAGCTATTATTATAAGCAAACTCAGCCAACGGTAGATAGTCGTCCCATGAGCCTTTAAAATCCAAAGCATAAGCTCTCAACATATCCTCGAGCGTCTGAATAGTGCGCTCGGACTGCCATCAGTCTGCGGATGACAAGTTGTGCTAAAATATAACTGAGATCCCATGGCTTCCTGAAAATGTTCCCAAAAATGAGAAGTAAACCTAGAATCTCTATCCGATATAATGCTCACTGGAACTCCATGTAGTCTGACAACTTCTCTCACATACAAGTTTGCCAAAGTGCTAAGTGTATCCGTAGATTTCATAGGTAGGAAGTGAGCTGACTTGGTTAACCGATCCACAACTACCCAAACACCATCATGGTTCCTCTTGGTTCGCGGTAGTAACAAAATCCATCGTTACCAATATCGAATTCCGAGATTATACCTGTTTGGATCCCATCCATAGCCTCAATACACTGGCATTTTCCCTTTAAGCAACCCAAATTCTATCCATTAACTCAGGCTCAATCATTAAACTAGCCATCATTCCAAATTGCTCATAAGGCATAACATTTAAATTGAGGCTTGCAAACTGTTCTAACAGCTCATATTCTCTGACCATCATGTAAGACACCATGCTTACATGCTTTTGGCTCAAAGCGTCCGCCACCACATTGGCTTTTCATGGGTGGTACAATATCTCACAATCATAATCCTTCATAAGCTCGAGCGATCTTCTTTGCCTCATATTCAACTCCTTCTGGGAGAACAAATATTTCAGACTTTTGTGATCTGTAAAAATTTGAAATCTCTCACCATATAAGTAATGCCTCCAAATCTTTAGAGCAAATACTACTGCAGTTAACTCCAAATCATGAGTTGGGTAGTTCTTCTCATGGTCCTTTAATTGTCGAGAACCATATGCAACTACCTTACCATGCTGCATTAGTACACATCCCAAACCTTGTCCTGAGGCATCATTATACATCGAAAATCGTCCAGAACCACTAGGAATAGTGAGGATGGGTGTCGTCGTCAACCTACACTTCAACTCTTGAAAGCTTTATTGACAGGCATCATTCCATTCATACT
The DNA here is from genome assembly GCA_032173925.1 of Heritiera fomes. Lineage (NCBI taxonomy): Eukaryota > Viridiplantae > Streptophyta > Magnoliopsida > Malvales > Malvaceae > Heritiera > Heritiera fomes. The sequence continues at coordinate 15,415,399 of JAPDPM010000015.1, forward strand.
TCACTTCTTTGCGCGTCAAGCACGTCAATGGAGCAGCTAATCTCGAGAAACCCTCTACAAATCGTCCATAGTAGCCAGCTAGACCCAAGAAACTTCTAATCTCCGTTACTGTCTTCGGTCTCTCCCATTGAACCACCACTTCAATCTTCGATGGATCGATCGAAACTCCATCTTTACTAATTATGTGACCCAAAAAGGAGATATGATCTAGTCAGAAATCACATTTACTTAGCTTGGCATACAATCTTCGATCTCTAAGGGTTTCCAAAACTATCCGTAAGTGCTGCTCATGCTCTTCCCTTGATCTTGAATACACCAATATGTCATTGATAAAGACAATGACAAACCGGTCCAAGTACGACTTGAACACATCATTCATCAAGTTCATAAAAGCCGCGGGTGTATTGGTCAAACCAAACGGCATCACCAAAAACTCATAATGGCCATACCGTGTCCTGAATGCAGTCTTAGGGATATCTTCACTCCGAATCTTCAATTGATGATATCCCGACCTCAAGTCTATCTTGGAAAAGACTTGTGCACCCTTGAGCTGATCAAACAGATCATCAATCCTGGGAAGAGGATACTTGTTCTTGATTGTCACTTTATTCAACCATCGGTAGTCGATGCACAGCCTCATGCTGCTATCTTTCTTCCGAACAAATAGCACAGGAGCACCCCAAGGGGATACACTGGGTCATATGAATCCCTTATCTAGTAACTCCTGAAGCTGCTTCTTCAATTCTTCCAATTCCACTAATGCCATCCGATAGGATGATCTCGAAATGGGCTCAGTCCCCGACACCAAATCGTTATTGAACTCTATCTTTCTATCCAGAGAAAGTCCTGGACGATCGCTCGGAAACACCTCGAAAAATTCCCTGACTATCAGAATTTCATGAAGTGCGGGACGTTTCTGATCTACGTCCTCCACATATGCTATAAACCTTTTACATCACAAGTATATTCTATTACTTCAATTTCAAATAATTAAATTAGCAAACATATTTTTGTATTAAATATTTGCAAAATTTACAACATAGCTAACGGGAAAAGAGAAGATCACACTCTTTGCATGACAATCTAGCATCACATGATTCTTAGCTAACCAATCCATTCCCAAAATAACATCGAATCCATACATATTCAGTAGGATTAGGTCAGCTATTGATTCTCTTTCTCCTACCCGTAGCTTATAACTATGATACACTATGTTCGTCATTTGAGATTCCCTAAGGGAGTACTTATTTGTATCAATTGTTCTAAAGGTTCAGGCTCAACAAGTAATCTCATAGCAATTACAAGTGACACAAAAAAGTGCGTAGAGCCTGGATCAAATAAAGTAAGGACATATGTATCATTAAGGTAAATCTTACCTTGAATCATCTTAGAAGAAGCATCAGCAGATTCCTTATCGATGGCAAACACTTGACCCTGAGTCACGGTTGCCTTTCCTTTCTCTGCCGCTGTGGCCTTATGCTAAGGCTAGGGGGTCTTAGGTTGTACTTGAGGGGTTTTCTCTGATTCTTCGGGCACCCTCTGATTTATCTTGGGACAATCCTTAATCCTGTGTTCCTGTTCACCACACCAATAGCAAGCCCCACTCGCAAACCGACAAGGCTGTGACCCATGAAATTTCCCGCAATGCTCACATCTTGGCATTGTACTCCTTGGTGAGCTAGCAGTACTACCAGCTGGGTGTCGGGATCTGTCATCACTTATCTTGATCCCCGTGGGTCTAGGAGTTCCTATTGAGACTCTGTCATAAGGCCTACTTCTCCTAGATAGATATCTATCACTCGAGGCTCTCCCATCTGACTTTCGTTTCATCGGTTCTTTACCTCTACTCTTGGCTCGGAAGTCGGTCTGATGAAACTCATCATCCTGCTCACATAGTTGAGCCTTACGGACTGCCTCTTCGTAGGTAGTGATATCTATGGGTACAACTTAGACCTGATGGAACATCTCAATCCTTCCATAAACCGGTAGGTCTTATGCTCCTCTCTTCTCAACACTTCTGGATCAAACCTGCTCGGCGTAATGAACTTCAACTTGTATTGACTAACCCTCATATTCCCTTCAGTCAAGCTCAAGAACTCAACCTGTAACCTTCTCTGAGCAGTGCGTGGAACGTATTGTTCGTTGAAGGCTTCCACAAATATATCCCACGTTACCTCGGAATGCCTAGCCTCTAATACCGTCTGGGTGGCCTGGCACCATGGTTCGACCTCATCTACTAACAAATAGGCAACCAATCCCACCTTTTCTTTCTCAGTACATGTCATATGCCTGAATGACTTAGTGACCGCTTTCATCCAATTCTCCGCGGCCAACGGGTTACTGTCCCCTTTAAACTTAGGCAGATCCAGCTTCGTAAACTCCTTGATCAAAGTCACACTGCAGTAAGCTGAAGGATCTCGCCTCTCAGTAGCTGGGATTGGTTGGGGCTGTACTGTAGAAGTAGGAGGTACGATAGGTGGAGCTGTTGGTACACTCGTGGCCACGCTCGGGAAGTTAGACATAAACTATGTGAACATCGCGACTATATTTTCCATATGTTTCTCCATTTTCGCTAGCCTAGTGTTCGGGCTATGCGGTGAAGATGGAGGAGAAGACTGTGTTGGGGGCGGTTTATCACGACCCCATCCTCGTCCTCATCTAGTACCCCTCATTCGAGTACTCATTCTGTTAATATCACCATCATATAACAAGGTTTAGTATAACTTTAAACAGTTATACTACACATAATTATGTAGACTAGTACAATACATTGGGGAAATACTCTAATTCTAACTTATTGACATCGACAAACCTAAATCTAAACTGCTCTGATATCAATCTGTGACATCCTTATCACTATCCAAATAACAACTAACTTTTTCTTCAACTAACAAATAAATAAACTAGTTTATCAATGTCAATCTTACTTCTTCTTATGCTTTAGGCATTATTATCCAAGTATAATATCTATTTTCACATGCATATAATTTTCATATATAAAAATATGTCACATACATCAGGATCTCAAATATTTACATAACCTATTTCCCCAAATATACACTAATGTGATATCGTACTGTATAATAGCCGAAGTACACAGCCAACTAAGTATACCTTCAAGGAATAAGTAGGAAGCGTGTCTCGGAGGTATATCAAAAGAACCTCACAAGGTGCTCCTCTATTCGGAGTGAGATTTACTTCAAGTAATCTGTATGAAAAATGTTTGTAAAGGAGTGAGTTTACGATCAATAAGAAACTTATGTAAAAGTGCGTACTATATCACTATATGCAGTTTTTCCTGCTTGGCTCTATAATGTCTGTAAAACCATTATAAAGCATATGCCATATATATTTCTCGCAAATATCAAATACAAGTAAATCATCTCTTTCAAATATTTCCATGGATCTCAAATCATGTGAAATTATATATGCAAATACAAATAACTTCAAATACCTTCAAATACTTTCAAATAGATGGGAGAAAATTTATATCCAATAGAATTCATGCACCAAGTAATTCTCGTAATGGATACAACAAATATACCCCACAAGGGATAATCCATGAGAGATCTCACAAGGACACCACAAATATATCCCGTAAGGGATAATCCTGAGAGATATCAAATAAATGGCGTACCCACGTATGGGACAGGGATCCTCCCCAAAGCCGAACAAGTAAAAGACGTATGGCCATTGTCTATAGCCCATAGTGCTCACTAGTCAGGTGCCTTATTGGGGGCCTGAGGACCAGACTAAGGCTCCTCAGCCAAGCACAAATACAAGTACAAATAATGTGCATGCTCTTTCAAGAGATTTATAGTCTCCAAAACATTATTTATCTGACCTTTAACAAATACCAATATACTTTCTCAAAATAGGTTTTCAAAACCTCCTTTTCAAATAGGTAGTCAATTGGTCTTTAGGGCAATCGGCTGCTATCCCATATTTTGCTTTATTGAATTTTTTTTCCTTTTTGAAATTCAAATATTTTATTTTTCAAAATACATATAGGGCAGTCGACTGGTCCCAAATAGCAGTCGACTGGATTTGAACAGAATGCTTCTCGAGAAAAGGCAATCGACTGGCCCCCTGGGCAATCAGTTGTTTTTGAAACAGAATGCTTTTGAAAGCATGGCAGTTGACTGGCCCCCTAGGCAGTCAGCTGGTTTTGAAACAGAATGCTTTTTCAATAAAAGCAGTTGACTATCTTATATGGCAGTCAACTGGTTTGAAACAGAATACATTCTGGGAAAATGGCAGTCTACTGGCTTACATAGCAGTCGACTGGTTTGTCTCGATTTCAGAAATCTACGCTTTGGTCGTCTCTAGGCAGTCGGCTGCTCCTAGCCTAATTTGTACTAGGAGTAGGACCCACAATTTGACCTTTCCTGCATAAAACCAACATTTGTTTCTCTCCAAAGACATTTCAAATATATTAAAACATGCGGACATAGTCACCCTACATCCGTTACATAATTTCCTTACCTCGATTACAATTAATCCACAAGCTTGGTTGCACCAACACTTGTCCCTTTTTTCACTTCTTCAAAGCTGCATAATTCATAAAATCAAACCTTAATAAATACACTCTACCAACTCTATAAAAGTCCAAACCATTAATAAAATCAACTAAAGTTACTTCTATCCCTTACGTTTACAATTCACCAAATTTCAGGATTTCCGATCTCTTTAATCACTTTAATTCAGCCTTTCATAATAAAGGCATGGCTTAAGCTAGCGACAAGGATAATATTTTGTCAATGAAGCTTGACGAATCGATGGCAAGAATTGGTGGTTTGTCAAGGTGGATGAAATGGAAACTTAGAGGAAAATGGAGTGGAACGAGAGGGAGAGGGAAGAGGCTGTCGATTCTTGATGGTGAAGATGGTGACTCATGCCATTCATTTAATGCATGCTCATCCCTTTCATCATCTCATGTAACGCCCTCGGAAGCCGGGATTTTCGGGCTAACTTTTTCCTTTACTTCCTATGTTTGTCACTCGCTCAATGTAGCTAAAACCTAATGAGTAGAATCTCACTCCTATAGTTATTTAAGACTAGTTGTCTAAGGTCCCATTATAGTCTTCACGTAAGACATGTCGAAAACGACACTGAAAAACTCTGCCCCTACTTTAGTCTAGTATCCATCCCCCTACTAAGTACATTATCGTTTCGACCTGTAGAAATTTCAAATCTCCATGTAACTTCTAAAATACTAGACATCCATGTGATTCAATATATAAACATATCGAGATTTCAACTTAACTACGAATCACAGTATGTTTACAGACTCGATATCACCTAGTACTTACATCCTGAATCCTATACACTGTGTACACAAAAGAATTTACTCTGGGATATAAACAAAAGAACAAAATATTATACCTTGGCTCAAATTATAGCTTTCTGCAGCTCGACAAAAAGACTCTCGATGCACCACGCTCGTGCCGAGTCTACCTAAAATAATCTGAGGTGGAAGGGGGTGAACTTTGGGGAAAGCCCAGTAAGAAAATATACGCTAAACGATGTTAGGTTTCTACTATGTTTAATGCATGTGTATGCGTGAATGAATGTGCCAAAACTCATGCTGAACGATGTTTTATCGGAAATAATACCAAATTGATAAGCCATAGTTTATAAGCTATAAAATGTTATGCCAAGTAATTTCAAAACAGATTAGTACTCAAGCATTCACAAAATCATGATATAGTAGTAGTAGAAATGATACATTCACTCATCTTTGTAACAGTATCGTAATATACATTGAAAAACATTTTCATGAGACGAGCATTATGAGATTCGGTAACGTAACAGGGATCTTTGGAAATAAATCCATGAAGCTTTCTATGAAAGCATCCATTGTAGCTAGCAGTGGTCGATGTCCCATACCAAGGCTCTATCCATGATCATGAATCATCCCAGCACCAGTGATCATCTAATAGCTGAGGTACAAGTCACGACTAGTTGTCGGACAATCATACGTAATTACCGCTACCCATTTGCCACACAGGCGGGATCCATGACACAATTACGTATACGACGCCTCAATGCCATACAGGCTTACTAAATGCCACACAGGCATAATAAAAAGCCACGCAGGCATTTCCAAGTGCCACACAGACATTTCCAAATGCCATACAGGCATTATACATCATCATGTGTCTCATGAGGCAAAACTCGTTTAGAATTAGATCTTACAATATAGGTTGAGTACCAAAAGCATAAATCGTTTCACATACTTGTAGTTTTGAAAATATAATCGTACGAAGTCTCGATAACAAGTAGCAGTGATTAATATGCATAAGGTTTTAAAGGCATTTAATAAATCTAATTTAATATCAAGAAACTTATTTAGACAATTTCTAACGAAATTTCGGCATTATAACGACAAAGGTAAAACACTACCCAACGTCATAACCACAAATCAAATACCTGTAGAAAACTCAATCAAGCAATATATCTTCAATACACCAATTTCCAATACAAATCCAAATCCAAATCCAAATCCAAATCTAAATCCAAATTCAAAACATTATGCATTTAAAACTCAATCCAACGTATTTGGACATTTAACCAAAAATGCATTTAAATCCATAAATATTAAATAACATTAATTTAAACATGCATAAGCATAGTAGACTAACTGGCATTTACCGTATATTCCTTTACCTAATGTGTACCACACAAATGTTGGTGTCGCACCCTTGTACACCTTGAACTTTCTAATACTTCTTTGATTTTCTTTACTTTAGCCTTTAGTTTAGGGTATTGAACAATCATCTATCTCATAAAATTTCCTCTTACATTAAAACACACAAAATATAAAAATTTATGTTATTTATTCACTTAGGAAATTTTATAGTCTAACTTCTTTCATAAGATCATTACCTTGAAACTTCTTCTTTGGCTGTCAAAATATTTTCTTTAACCTCCTTGAATTTTATCTTCACTCAAACCTATATCAACAACATTTGTAGCCTTCTACTATCTCTTATAACCAACAATTTAAAGACTAATAAGGTAGCCATGCCTTTACCCTTTTTCTTGCCACACACCTATTTTCACACTCTTCGTGGATCTCCAACCCATTTCCATTCTTCAAGCCACAATCGAAAGCCTCTGTTTTGCTTCAGCTCTTCCCGAATGTCAGACCCACATTTTGTACCTTTTCTCTAGCAAAATGAGCATACAACCATCACCCTTTTTAAGACTAAGAAAAGCCTACACTAGCCGTTGATGCTACTGCCGAGATCTGCTTCAGCTCTTTTGATCTTCACTTGTCCTGCTTGTTGTCGTGACCTGTGTTCTCTTTCCTTCCCTATTTTCGGTACCAATCTGCTCTTCCCAGGCCGCCTGAACAGCCTTTCTTTTTTTCCTTTATTTTCGTTTCGTCGATAGCCCTAGCTTCAATCCCTATCTCGCCGCATCTCTCACCCTCGTCGCCCCTCTCCTTTCCTTTCCAGATCTGTTTTCTCCCCTTTCCTTTCTTTATTAGTTTGTTGTTTGGTTGCCTTTAAATCCCACGTGAGTGGGGTAAGGTTGGAAGGGTTTCATTAGGTTATTATTATCATTCGATTATTATACTATTATATATAAGCATATTTTATATTCTACATGTACTTTATTGCAACGTCAATGAAATATTTTATTTTATCTAATTTTGTTTTATCTTATGTGTGTATACAATATTTACTATTATTACATATCTATATATGATGTATAATATGTAACTACACCCAAGACTCACACTTAGATTAAATAATTTTATTATTTCCGAATTTAACTAATTAAAATACATTAAAATCAACTTTATGAACTTAGTTGATTTATACAAGGTTTAACCAAAATTTATAGGCTTACTGTAGCTTGTCGCACCGAGCTCGAAGTAGACAAGATCTCTTATCTCCGAAACTAATTAAGCTATGCCTAGAGGTCCACTCTTCCACATGCCCCTATGTAATTATTTAAATTTATTTTTATTAGTTATAAAATTGTGTTAAATAATAGACAATTAATTTAATATAGTAAGAATTTTCCAGTTATTACATTCTACCTACCTTAAAAAATTTGGTCCTCCAAATTTTCCATGTCCGGCTGGAATAGGTGGGGGTACTTCTCCTTCATTAAGCTTTCAAGTTCCCAAGTAGCTTCTTCAGATGAGTGGTGCTGCCAAAGAACTTTTACCAGAGGAATAGTCTTTGATCTCAACATTTTCTCCTTTTTATCTACAATTCTGATTGGCCTCTCTACATAACTTAAGTCCTCTCTAATCTCAAGTGGTTCATATGTTATCACGTGAGAGGGATCCGGATAGTATTTCCTTAACATGGATATGTGGAAGACATTATGCACATTCGATAGCTGTGGCGGTAAGGCTAATCGATATGCAACGTCTCCAACCTTCTCTAAAATCTCGAATTGACCAATAAATCAGGGACTTAACTTTCCTTTCGTGCCAAACCTCATGAAACCCTTTGATGGAGAGATCTTCAAGAAGACACTATCCCCCACTTCAAATTCCAATTCTCTCCTCCGAGTGTCCGCGTAACTCTTTTGTCGGCTTTGAGCTGTTTGGAGTCTCTCACATATCAATCTAACATCTTCTGAAGCTCGCTCAACAAGCTTAGGAGTAAACATCTTTCTATCACCCACTTCTTCCCAACCGATTGGAGATCGACATCTCCGTCCATACAATGCTTCATATGGTGCCATTCCAATACTAGCATGATAACTATTGTTGTAGGCAAATTCGGCTAAGAGTAAATGGTCATCCCATGATCCTTTAAAATCAATAGTACATGCCCTCAACATATCTTCTAAGGTCTGTATAGTCCTCTCAGATTGTCAATCAGTATAAGGATGGAAGGCGGTGCTGAAATTGAGTTGTGACCCCAAGGCTTCTTGAAAGTGTTCCCAAAATCGAGATGTGAACCTTGAGTCTCTATCCAAAGTGATACTTGCTAGGACACCATGTAATCAAACTATTTCTCTCACATAACGGTCTGCCAATGCATTTAAGGGATCAGTAGATTTCATGGCAAGAAAATAAGTTGACTTAGTTAGTCGATCTACTATCACCCAAATCGCATCATGATTCCTTCTGGTTCTCGGCAATCCCATGATGAAGTCTATGGTGACATGTTCCCACTTCCATGTTGGAATTTCCAAAGGCTTAAGTAATCCTGCTGGCCTTTGGTGTTCGACCTTCACTTGTTGACAAACTAAGCACATGGATACAAACTCAGCTATATCTTTCTTCATCCCTGACCATCAATACACTCGTCATAAATTCTTATACATCTTTGTACTCCTCGGATGCATGGTGTACTTAGAACTGTGAAATTCATCCAAAATTTGCTTCTTCATGTTATCATTACTAGGGACACATATTCGGCCTCTAAACCTTAGTAGTCCATCTTCGCCTACTTTATAATCCGAATTTTCATTTTGTTCCACTTGATTAACCATCTCCACTAATCTAGGATCTTCTCTCTGTGCTCGTCTGAGCTGCTCCACTATACTCGATTCTATTCTTAGACTAGCAATTAGAAAACCTTCAGAAGGCTTTACATTCACACTCAGCTCGGAAAACTGTTTCATCAAATTCCATTCCTTGACCATCATGTATGAAACCAAGCCCATGCTCTTCTGACTCAAAGCATCAGCCACCTTGTTCGCCTTACCGGGATGGTACAAGATTTCACAATCATAGTCTTTCAACAATTCCATCCATCTCCGTTGTCTCATGTTTAACTCCTTTTGAGAGAACAAGTATTTGAGACTCTTATGATCTGTAAATATTTGAAACTTTTCTCCATACAGATAGTGGCGCCAAATCTTCAATGCAAATACTATGGCGGCCAACTCAAGGTCATCAGTAGGGTAGTTCTTTTCATGGTCCTTAAGCTGTCTAGAACTGTAAGCTACTACTCTGCCGTTCTGCATTAGCACACAACCCAGACCCTGGATGGATGCATCACTATACACCGTAAAACCTCCCGATCCACTCGGGATAACTAGGACTGGTGCTGTGGCCAACTTCTACTTCAATTCCTGAAAACTACGCTCACACGCATCAGTCCATTGGAACTTGACCTCTTTGCGTGTAAGGCGTGTTAATGGAGCTGTTATCTTAGAGAATCCTTCAACAAATCTCCTATAGTACCCTGCTAAGCCCAAGAAACTTCAGATCTCTGTGACGGTCTTTGGCCTTTTCCAACTAACCACAGCCTCAACCTTGAACGGGTCCACGGATACTCCATCCCTTGTCACAATATGACCCAAGAAAGAAATTTGCTCCAACTAAAACTCACACTTACTAAACTTGGCATACAACTTCTTTTCTCTAAGTGTCTGCAAAACGATCTGTAAGTGTTGAGCATGCTCATCATGAGACTTGGAATACACTAGGATGTCGTTGATGAACACTATCACAAACTTGTCCAAAAATGGCTTAAAGACTTCATTCATCAAACTCATAAATGCTGCGGGTGCGTTTGTTAAACCAAACGGCATCACAAGAATTCATAGTGGCCGTAACATGTTCTAAAGGCTGTTTTCGGAATATCTTGACTTCTGATCCTCAACTGATGGTATCCCGATCTCAAGTCAATCTTGGAAAATACCTCTGACCTCGCAACTAATCAAATAAGTCATCTATTCTAGGTAGCGGGTACTTGTTCTTTATAGTGGCCTTGTTTAATAGCCGGTAATCCACACATAACCTCATACTCCCATCCTTCTTCTTCACAAATAGTACCGGAGCGCCCCACGAAGACACACTGGGGCGTATAAACCCCTTGTCTAAAAGTTCCTGAAGCTGGGTCTTCAACTTCTCTAACTCTACTAACGCCATTCTATACGGAGGCTTGGAGATTGATTGAGTGTCGGGAAAAAGGTCAATGGCGAACTCAGTTTCTCTTTCTGGGGGTAACCCTAGTAGGTCATCAGGAAAGACATCGGGAAAGTCTCTCATAATGGAAATTTCAGACAATGTCGGATGGTCCTTATTCACATCTTCAACGAATGCTAAATAGCCTTCATAAGAATAACATTTCCACAAGTAAGATTCACAAAAGATATTAATTATATTTCATTTCTTACCTTCAAAATGTATTACAAGTGGTTCGGGTAGGAAGAAGGTTACAATCTTTTTATAGCAGTCTACATTGGCACAGTTAGCTGTTAACCAATCCATGCCTAAAATAACATCAAAGTCAAACATGTTTAACATAATTAAATTTGCTATTAAATTCCTATCTCCCACCTTAACCTTACAATTCTTATATACTAGGTCGGTTGTTTGTAACTCTTTCATAAGAGTACTAACACACAATACGTAGTCTAAGTGTTCAGGCTCTATATGTAGTCTCTTAGCAAATGCAGGTGATATGAATGAATGCGTGGAACCTGAATCAATTAAAACAAATGCTTCTAAGTTATGGATTAGAAGTTTACCCTTGATCACATTGGTGGAAGCGTCAGCTGCTTCCCGATCTAAGGTAAAGACTCGCCCCTGTGTCATTGGTTTCTTCCCCTTATCCGTGGCCTTCTTTTGTTGACTACTTTGCCCTTCAACTTGTTTTGGAGGAGTCGGAGATGGAGTAGTGAGTGTTGGGCAATCCTTCTTCCAGCGCCCATACTTTCCACAGTGAAAACAAGCCTGAGTTAACAGGTAACAAGGCTTATTCCCATGAAATTTACCAGATATCCCACAAGTCTGAGTTTTTGGTGTGGCATGGAATGGTGTGGATTTCGTAGGCTGATGTCGAGTGTCATAAAACCTATGTCTCTTGAAAGGAGTTTGGTTCTGCTTATATGTTCCCATCTCAGGCCTCTTTCCTTGACTTCTTCCATGGCCCTTTCCCTTGGAACCATACTCATTTTATGTGAGTTCTATATCATGCTCCACTAGTTGGGCTTTTCTAAGGGCTTCAGGGTAAGTGGTAATGTCCAATACTGCAAATCGACTTCGAATGGACGGTCTCAATCCCGTAATAAACTTTAGAGTCTTAGTCTCATTACGGGTGATATCAACATCATACCGAGAGAGGGACGTGAACTTGGCCTCATATTGGTCCACCGTCATACTCCCTTGAGTCAAGCTCAAAAATTATGTTTGTCTCTTCCTGTAACATCCCGTTACCACATTTTGCACGTATTTCCATACAACTTTACCGGTTGGGCTGTCTGCGATGCCAATAACATTTTACAAGGATAGTGATAAATAATAAATATTTATTTATCAAATACAGAATATAAAATTTCTTTTCATTATTCCTTACATCTAACATCCCCTTATTATCTTATTTCACTACAGTAGTACTGTATGCTTATGTCTGAAATGTAAAAGAGAAGAGACTGTACATGTCATGTTTAACATCCATCTTGGAGCTACTTCTCTAACTCCGTGTCTTTTATTTGTGGAGTTAAAACAAAGGAGTGAGCGATTCATACGCTCAGTAAAGGAAACATATGCTACTTTATAAAACCAAAACTATATACCACAAAATATTTGTTTTTCCTAAAATCACACCGAATAGGAAAACCGTGGATATAGTAAACCACTCTCTTAAAACACCATTCAAATCTCTGGCTAAACAGTTTACTTTAAATTATAGTAAACAGTAAATAGGATTTTACAAATCCTTTTAATAAACAAAATCAACAAGTTGAGACTAGGCAACAAATAAATCATGCTATCATCGTTCCCCCTCCCCCTTGCGAGAACGGAATCTACCGCTATTGGGGTGCACCCGTAGGCCATCGCACCTCACGGCTATCTCAGATCTATGGCCATAATCTATAGATAGTCCTCGGGTCCACTTGCCAAGTGACCTCGAGACCGCTGATGACTTGGCGGGTCCATCAGCCCTGTGACGCCCTGAGGTGCACTCGTCGGTCCACTGACCAAGCCACCGCCCCAGGTAGGTCACGCAACTATATGAATAATAATACATGAATTCAGGGCCTAAAGTCTCAAAATCATTTTCATATCTCATGACAACCTTTAAGGGATTATTTCACTCACATTATCATTAACTCAAATGATCTAATTCCCAAAAAGGTTTAGGTTTTTCGGTTTACAAAACCCTTGAAAACATTCCCAAAATCTTAACCTTTAAAACTACTCGTCCATGGTCTACTCACCTAATTGGCTCGCCCATGGCAGCTCGCCCAGTGCGGTGAACTTGTGTTCGCCCGCCAACACTTGCTTTTAAAAACAGAAAGCAAAACTGGCTAGCCGTCAGTGGCTCGCCCATTAGTCCATTTGCCCAAAAGGGTTTATATTTCTATTTTCAAGGATATTAAAATGGCTCATTTTTATTTAAGAAAATACCATCGAAATCAGTTCGCCATGGTCAACTCGCCCATGTTGGCTCGCCCATGGTCAATCATCAGTGCGGGAATTAGTATTCGCCCGCCACTTTCTACATTTAAATAGGAAACTGGTTCGACCAAGAATTTTGTCAACAAAGGGGTCGCCCGCCCCAACTAAACATTATAAAGGGTTCGCCCATCAGTGGCTCGCCCATAGTTTTCCTATCAAAACGGTTCGCCCGCCCTTAAAATTAGAAAACGGGTTTGTAAAATTATAAAAAGGGCTTGGCTCTCCCGCCAATACCAATTCGCCCAACATAAAAACAAAAGGGATCGCCCAACATAAAAAAACAAAAGCTCACCCGCTTGTATCAGTTCGCCCAAGCATAATGTAGGGGTCGGCCTTTAGCTCGCCCAAATCCAAAATAATTATCAAAATAATGCATGTCATAAAACAAAACAATTTCTCAACAATTTACATAAACTTAACTCCACATGACATGCATTAACTTCACACACATCTCCCTTACCTGGCTTAACGAAGCTTTGCTTCGCCCTGCTTCCTGCTCGCCAATAGCCATTTCCAATTATCCTAATTTATAAATTCTATTAATATTTTCATTTCATATCACTTGGCGAGATTGAACTAAATCAAATGACTACGCGCCCAATAGAGCTCCAACTAGCTCGCCCAATAGAGCTCGCCATTCACCAAATGGCTTCCACGTGGGAGATCGCCTGCCATTACTCACCGTAGGTTTGTGAGCTCGCCCAACATTCAACTCATGACGCCTACATTGGCTTAATTGTGGGAGTTCGCCCACAATCCTATTCGCCCAAAGCCTCTGCATTTGAGCTCGCCCATTAATTCACTTCACTAGAATTGGGCGTTCTCGCCCTTTGAACACATACTTTACCTTGGCGAGTTCCTTCTTATCTACTCGCCTCATTGGCGATTACTAGTTTTCAACATGGGCGATCACTGTAGTCGCCATTGTCGTCACTTATTCCATTACTTTCCTTGTTTCCATATTCTCTAAAGATCTAACTAAAACAAGGTTGTGTTCTATGTTGTAAACATATAAGTCTACCATTGAATATCAAGAACACCTCAGAAATATGAAACTCACCTCAATCAACTGCACTTCTAGAACAGATTGCTTTCCATCTCATGTTGGCCTTCCTTTGCTTATTCTTTTAGCTCATCCAACTAAGGAGGAAAGGTTTGCAAGCTGGTTTACTTGTTTAGCCAACTGATGGATGAAATATAGTAAATTGGGCATGGCAGAAGTGGAAGAAAATCAGAGCATAAACTGACAGTTGCATAGTTCTCGTGAAGAAGATGAAGTTTGCCAAAATAAGTTTTCCTCCAGCATTACCTCTTATATAGCCATGCTAAACCAATCCAAAGCTTCCGCCTGTCCCTTATCCTGTTTCTTTCATCATTTCCATGTCTTTCATGCATTTAACGCATGAAGAAAAGTTGCAGCACAAGTGGCGTGAAAGTCTCCCTTCCACACTCCTTTTTCTGCTTCTATTGACCTTGTTTTACTTCTCAACCAATAAGGTTAATTCCTTACTGACTTCAACATCTTCTCCATTAATTATTTTCAACCGTATAACTTACAAAGTCAATTTTGGCTGCAATATTCACGTGCTGATTCCAGTTCCAGTTCGCCCATTCAATCTGAAATCTCAGCTCGCCAACACCAAGTTCAGTTTGCCAACATACGATGTGGTGATTTGTGAGCTGACTTCCTTTACTTGGCTATCACAGTTTATAGCCCTAATCGCCCACTTGCTATCATATGGGAGATCACCAGTTCACGCCCATTTGGGCGACCATCCCCAAATAACTTGCTGGCGAATTCCACTATTCGCCCACGCCATCGTCCAACTCACCATCACCTATGGCGATTGTCATCTTGCTCGCCCATTGGCGAGCTACCCTCTTACTCATCCGTAGGGGATTTCACTTAAGTTGCTACGTTCTCATCTCAAGTTAAGGAGCTTTTCAACTAAATGGAAATGAATACTCTCTATTTATTTAATTTCCATTATCACTTTTATGAAATTAGACTCTACAGTAGTGTAGAATCGGATCTTACACTTCCTTTGGGTTGTCTCGGGAATATACTGATTTTGGAAGTACTGTAGGAAGACTTCCCATGTAATCTCTGACTGTTGCGCACTCAATATTTTCTCAGTGGACGTCCACCAATGTTCAGCATCCGATTGCAACATAAAAATGGCTAAGGACACCCTTTCTGTACTACTACAGCCCATAAACTTAAATGATTTCTCCATTTGTAGGACCCACTCCTCTGCTTGCACTGGATCCTTTACTCCCTTGAATATCGAGGGACTCATTTTCTGAAATTGTTTGAGGAGCTCCATATTCTTCTTAACTGTGTCCTCAGTAGAAGAAGATGATGCTGGTGGTTGTGGAGGCTCAGATTGTGGTTCTGGGGTACCCACTTGGGGTGGCGGAGGTACTTGAGGGGGTACAGCTGATGGAGGAGGTGGCGGTACTGTTGGGGCCTAGGGTGGCATCACCTGATCCTGATTAAACCTCGTCATGAACTGAGTGAACATGGCAGACATGGCATCCATGTTTCGGGACATGGTGTCTAAGTTCCTCTCAACCCGCGCAATACGATCTCCATCATTTTCTGGCTGAGGAAGAGGAGGTGGCGGTGGATCTGGAATCGATGTTTCGGGAGCCTACTCCTCTCATCTCCTCCCAACTTTCCTCACGCTTCTATACCGTCCTTTCATTTCAGGTATACCTAAATAGGATAAACATGTTTAGTACTATTTACACAGACATGTATAGTACTCTATTCGAAAATCACACGGCAACATCGTGTCAAAGCATCATTCACAGTTTATATCTAGACACACACAGTTATACGGGATGTAAGACTAGTTCTAGCCTATCTACACTGACACGAGGCTAGACCAACTATGCTCGATACCATTCTGTAACGCCCTCGGAAGCCGAAATTTTCGGGGCTAACTTTTTCCTTTATTTCCTATGTTTGTCACTCGCTCAGTGCAGCTAAAACCTAATCAATAGAATCCCACTCCTATAATTATTTAAGACTAGTTGTCTAAGGTCCCATTATAGTCTTCACGTAAGACATGTCGAAAACAACATTGAAAAACTCCACCCCTACTTTAGTCTAGTATCCATCCCCCTACTAAGTACATCATCGTTTCAACCTGTAGAAATTTCAAATCTCCATGTAACTTCTAAAATACTAGACATCCATGTGATTCAATATATAAATATATCGAGATTTCAACTTAACTACGAATCATAGTATGTTTACAAACTCGATATCATCTAGTACTTACATCCCGAATCCTATACACTGTGTACACAAAAGAATTTACTCTGGGATATAAACAAAAGAACAAAAGATTATACCTTGGCTCAAATTATAGCTTTCTGCAGCTCGACAAAAAGACTCTCGATGCACCACGCTCATGCCGAGTCTACCTGAAATAATCTGAGGTGGAAGGGGGGTGAGCTTTGGGGAAAGCCCAGTAAGAAAATATACGCTAAACGATGTTAGGTTTCTACTATGTTTAATGCATGTGTATGCGTGAATGAATGTGCCAAAACTCATGCTGAACAATGTTTTATCGGAAATAATACCAAATTGATAAGCCATAGTTTGTAAGCTATAAAATGTTATGCTAAGTAATTTCAAAACAGATTAGTACTCAAGCATTCACAAAATCATGATATAGTAGTAGTAGAAATGATACATTCACTCATCTTTGTAACAGTATCGTAATATACATTGAAAAACATTTTCATGAGACGAGCATTATGAGATTCGGTAACGTAATAGGGATCTTTGGAAATAAATCCATGAAGCTTTCTATGAAAGCATCCATTGTAGCTAGCAGTGGTCGATGTCCCATACCAGGGCTCTGTCCATGATCATGAATCATCCCAGCACCAGTGATCATCTAGTAGCTGAGGTACAAGTCACGACTAGTTGTCGAACAATCATACGTAATTACCGCTACCCATTTGCCACACAGGCGGAATCCATAACGCAATTACGTATACGGCGCCTCAATGCCACACAGGCTTACTAAATGCCACACAGGCATAATAAAACGCCACATAGGCGAGTGCCACACAGGCATTTCCAAGTGCCACACAGGCATTTCCAAATGCCACACAGGCATTATACATCATCATGTGTCTCATGAGTCAAAACTTGTTTAGAATTAGATCTTACAATATAGGCTGAGTACCAAAAGCATAAATCGTTTCACATACTTATAGTTTTGAAAATCTAATCGCACAAAGTCTCGATAACAAGTAGCAGTGATTAGTATGCATGAGGTTTTAAAGGCATTTAATAAATCTAATTTAATATCAAGAAACTTATTTAGACAATTTCTAACGAAATTTCGGCATTATAACGACATAAATAGAACACTACCCAACGTCATAACCACAAATCAAATACCTGTAGAAAACTCAATCAAGCAATATATCTTCAATACACCAATTTCCAATACAAATCCAAATCCAAATCCAAATCCAAATTCAAAACATTATGCATTTAAAACTCAATCCAACGTATTTGGACATTTAGCCAAAAATGCATTTAAATCCATAAATATTAAATAACATTAATTTAAACATGCATAAGCATAGTAGACTGACAGGCATTTACCGTATATTCCCTTACCTAATGTGTACCACACAAATGTTGGTGTCGCACCCTTGTACACCTTCAACTTTCTAATACTTCTTTGATTTTCTTTACTTTAGCCTTTAGTTTAAGGTATTAAACAATCATCTATCTCATAAAATTTCCTCCTACATTAAAGCGCACAAAATATAAAATTTCCTCCTACTTCTTTCATAAGATCATTACCTTGAAACTTCTTCTTTGGCTGTCAAAATATTTTCTTTAACCTCCTTGAATTTTATCTTCACTCAAACCTACATCAACAACATTTTTAGTCTCCTACTATCTCTTATAACCAACAATTTAAAGACTAATAAGGTAGCCATGGCTTTACCCTTTTTCTTGCCACACACCTATTTTCACATACTCCTCGTGGATCTCCAACCCATTTCCATTCTTCATGCCACAATCGAAAGCCCCTGTTTTGCTTCAGCTCTTCCCGAATGTCAGACCCACATTTTGTACCTGTTCTCTAGCAAAATGAGCATACAACCATCACCCTTTTTAAGACTAAGAAAAGCCTACACTAGCCGTTGATGCTGCTGCCGAGATCTGCTTCAGCTCTTTTGATCTTCACTTGTCCTGCTTATTATCGTGACCTGTGTTCCCTTTCCTTCCCTATTTTCGGTACCGATCTGCTCTTCCCAGGCCGCCTGAACAGCCTTTCCTTTTTTCCTTTGTTTTCGTTTCATCGATAGCCCTAGCTTTAATCCCTATCTCGCCGTATCTCTCACCCTCGTCGCCCCTCTCCTTTCCTTTCCAGATCTGTTTTCTCCCATTTCCTTTCTTTATTAGTTTGTTGTTTTGTTGCCTTTAAATCCCACGTGAGTGGGGTAAGGCTGGAAGGGTTTCATCAGGTTATTATTATCATTCGATTATTATACTATTAAATATAAGCATATTTTATATTCTACATGTACTTTATTGCAACATCAATGAAATATTTTATTTTATCCAATTTTGTTTTATCTTATGTGTGTATACAATATTTACTTATTACATATCTATATATGATGTATAATATGTAACTACACCCAAGACTCACACTTAGATTAAATAATTTTATTATTTCCGAATTTAGCTAATTAAAATACATTAAAATCAACTTTATGAACTTAGTTGATTTACACAAGGTTTAACCAAAATTTATAGGCTTACTATAGCTTGTTGCACCGAGCTCGAAGTAGACAAGATCTCTTATCTCCGAAACTAATTAAGCTGTGCCAAGAGGTCCACTCTTCCACATGCCCCCTATGTAATTATTTAAACTTATTTTTATTAGTTATAAAATTGTGTTAATTAATAGACAATTAATTTAATATAGTAAGAATTTTCCGGTTATTACATCTCACCTCAGCTATTAATACTTTGACCCTTTTTTGACCATTGAATAATTGACCATTTAATTCTCCTTTATTCCTAATATGTTCCATATATCATTTAGACATTAAATTTCTCATATTTACTTAATTATTTCAGATTGTAAACTTTACAATTAAGGGAAAGTGACAGGAAATTGGGGATTTCACATAGATACTACACAATATAATTCTGCTACAGACTTATATAAAAGTTTTACCAATTCCAAGCTTAGCACACTTACTCCCACAATAGCTAGCTAAACCTATGTTCGTCACCTTAACACTGCGTTGTACGTTCAAATATCATTAAATAACTTAGTTTTCGTCGAATATATTTCTACTTAATTTTCAATAATTAAAACGACATGATTCAACCTCTTACTGATCCTCCTATATTAACTCGAGCCAAGGATTGAATTTCCTTTCCTTTTCTCTATTTTTTCTCTTTTTTCATTCTTTTCTTTTCTTTTCTTTTCTTTTTTTTTTTTGCTTTTATCTCTAGGCTAGCACAGTAAGGTAGCAAACTACCCACTCAAGCAACCCTTATTTTAGCTGGATTCAACACCTTTTTTGGCTTCAACTTCCCAACTACACAATCCCTCTTTAATAGCCTACAACACAACCCTTAAAGGCCATAAGAATCTATCCTAAACCAGCATCAAAAGCTAGCTAGTATCACCCCTTTAAACCCTTGCTTCTCACATCAATTGTAGCACTCT
Source organism: Heritiera fomes (assembly GCA_032173925.1). Lineage (NCBI taxonomy): Eukaryota > Viridiplantae > Streptophyta > Magnoliopsida > Malvales > Malvaceae > Heritiera > Heritiera fomes. The sequence goes on from JAPDPM010000015.1 coordinate 15,435,523, forward strand.
AAATTGCCTTTAAACATCGAAATTTCCCTATACACAACTTCTAAAAGGAGCCTCTGACTAGGCTTCAGTTTAGCCACTCACGGTTCCTTTTGTTCACCGTTTTTCCTATTTTTAAACCTTGCAAATCAGCCCTTTTTAAAATGCCTAAACCCCTGTTCCTGGCCTTCACAACAACTCTCTTACAGCTGTTGTTTCACATTTACAATCATCCCCCATCAACTCCACAAATGCCACCCAAATCGTAACATATTCTAGTCCCTTTTATACCTTACACTAGCCTTGATCCTCTAACCCAAATAGCCCTATATTGTCCCTGTTTTTAGCCTTAGGATAGCCCGTTAACACCCTTGCTTAGCTACCAAAATGACACACAAACAACCTTAAAGAAAGCCCTTCCTCGCTATCCCTTCAACCATAAAAGATGCCATGTTCTTATATCATTTTTAACTTGGGAATGCCACTGTAATTAGCCTCATATCATCACAAAGCGCAAACCATTCTCAGCCTCTTAACTCAACACAACCTCACAGCATTCAGTCCTCATCATCATGCCATAGTTTGCTTCATTTATAGACTCCTTTTCCATCTTTTAAAACCACTGAATGCCCTTAAATAAACACCAAAATACCCTCTATTATCAACCTTTAATCCGTTCCAAATCAACCTTAAAAGGCTAGCCAAACAACCACCACAACCAGCACCCGAACCTGCAAAAACTCACCCTTGTTCAACCCCCTTTCCTTCTAGGTCCTACCTCATTTCTAGCCTACTTCGGCCACTACAGCTCTTCTTAGTCCTGATCTCTCCCTTGGCAGTAGATGTTGCCATCTTCAGCCTTCCTAGGTAGTAGCTAATTACTACTTTATTTCATTATTCATTTCATCTTCCTCGATTCTTCTACTCTTCCTCACTCTTTCTTTTCTCTTTCAACTCATCTCACTCTCAGTCCTTCCTCTACCTTTTGCTTTTTTTCTTTTCCTTATTTCTTTCATTTTCCTTAGATTTTTGTTGTTCAAGTGGGATTTTAAGTTTGCCTAGCAGACGTGAGAAGGGAAGAATGTGGGGTTTAGTGGGAAAACTCCTACCAAACTCTATTATCTCCCGTATTATATTATTACTATTATATTTATATATTGTCTTTTTTAATGTATTTATATACTGGTTATGTAATATGTTATATATTATTCCTTACATCTATATATGTATTCATCTTTTCATATATATTTTTATTCATTATATAATATGTTTTACATTATTCCTTATATCTATATATATACATAAATATTCATTATATATAGGTATATATATTTCTTTCATCCCCTTTAATATATATATTTAATGTATCTATATATAGTTTTCCTTAAATTTATATCCTTCTTAGATCATTTAATTTGCTCCAAATTATCCTTTAACAACCATAGTTTATTTTCTCATTAACATGATTCCATTAATTTGCTTGCAACTAATTCCATACACATTAATTTTTTAAATTCATAATAATCCCTTACTTACTTAACTCTCATAATTTAAATTCCACCATGATCTTCATATTTAGTCCCCTAATTTATAAATTTCCATACTCAATAATTAATTTCATAATTCACCAATAATTCACATAAACTTATAAGGTTTCAATAATTTGATTTACTCACCAAGGGTTGGAATTTCACAATTGTCACACTCCCTAAACCTTAAAATATGATTTCTAATTTTAATATTTAACTCAAATAAAACCATCTCTATGGGATCGACCTTTGCTTGCCATAGCTATAGGTTTAAGTAAAGTAATTTTCCTATTTGTACCTATGATAGTATCAATCTGTATAGAATTTGCATGTAAACAAAATAGTATAATATCTGCATATAGTGGAAATAGCAAAAGCAAGGCATGAGGGACATTAGTATGTACCTAGGCTAGGTATAGTCTTCGATGACCCATAGCGAAGCTTTGCCATATAGCCTAGCTCAAACAGTCTACAATGGATGAAAAAAGGGGTGAACAATCCACAACTCAATAAGTGGCTTAAGTGAATGCATCCTAGGCTTATGTCGATCTATATGCACATATATTCCTAAACAGAAAATAAAGTGACTTGTATGCATGATACTATGTCCTGATGCCAAATCTATTAGAACTCACACTTCAAGGTTGAAACTGTATAGGGTATTAGTTGGAAAGGATACTTTAGGTACCTCTTTTCCCCAAGCCTCAACACGATACTAAAAAGACACAATCAATCATCACAATATTACAATATCAATAGAGTGCACAGTACTACAATGGCAGCGTGTTTAGTTCAAAACTAGTTCCTTATGCACATAATTCAAAACAGATTCATAATGTATCTAGTGCGAAATAGAATCACTTTGTACATTGTTCAAAGACAAATTACTAATCAGTTTAGCCGAAAACCTTAATATACTGGAATTATTGTTGATAACAAAACAGATTTTGAAAGCACATGGTTCCAAATAGATAATGTACAAAGTTGATAATTGATAAAGTTAGGTATAAAGCCTCAAAATACTAAAACCAATAACGATTACAAGATTGATTTTTTGATGCATTTACTTCGAAATCAATAATTGCACTAACATTGAAAAATCAGTAAGGTTAGGTATAAAGCCTCAAAACACTGATAACTAATACAAATACCAAAACAAAGTATACAAATAACATAACAGAGTTTTAATACAGTTAGTTTAAAACACTATCACTATGCAATGAGTTCAAAACATGATCACTATGCAAATAAGTTCAAAACACGGCCACTATGCACATGAGTCAAAGCACGATCACTATGCATTGAGTTCAAAACAAGATCACTATGCATTGAGTTTAAAACATCATCACTATACACATGAGTTCAAAACAAGGTCTGTCACGACATGAATGCCATGATGTAAACTTGTGATCTTATGTTTTTACTATCTTACAAAATTACGAACTAAATTTTTCTTTTCACTTTAAGGATTGTATTCGGTGTTAGTGTTATTGCTAAATAATTTCCACCTTTCTCAATTCAATTTGACTTATTGTTACTATTTAAGTTATTAATTCCTAAAACAAATCAACTTACTTCCTCGATATTTTAATTCAAGATCAACCCAGCAAAAGAAAAAGATAAAAAACCTCGCCTTATATATAATCAATTTTTCCCAGTTAATTAACCTGCAAAATATATATATTTCCAATATCATATTTTGTAACATCATATATTTTGTAACATCCTCTTTTAATTCAAATACCAACTAACTTTTTTTTTCACTTAGGCTGTTTGTCGGGTCATCCTTCCCTCTTCTTATACTTTATACTTAATCGCTTAACATCGCGATATCAATTTCGATGGAAAAGTATTTCTTATACATATAAATAAGTCATTATATAAATGGATTTAAAACTTTCATTCAAGTGCATACTAATTCCTTTAACAATTTACATCCCCAACATGGTGTAATATACATCACTATACTATACCATAATCTAAAATACAAAACAAAATAAATATACCTTCAAGGAATTGGAAGCGTGCCTCGAAGGAATACTGTACAATATAAAATGTAAGCTCCTCTATCGAGAGCGAAAAATCACTGCAAATAGTTTCGGTGGAAAAATAAGGGAGTGAGTTTACACTCAATAAGGAATACATATAAAAGTGTGTACTATGCCCCTATATGCAAGTGAAAACTGTGGTGCTGATGACTTGACTAAGTTCCCACAGCCAAATACAAATAAATAATACATAAGTATACATGATCACCAAAAGAGTTAACAATCTCAAAACATTTGTTATCAAATTATTACTTTTTTGAAAAACCATTGATAATCATAAACATTCTTATATACCTTAATGGAAATCAAAATACCTTTATACAAAATAAGCTTAGACCACTGTTTTAAAAGGAGGTAGTTGACTGCTATGACATGTATAAATTTAATAAATTTATTTTCTTTGTAAATTTAAAATATTTGAAAATTCGGATGCAAGTAGGGCAGTCGACTGGTGTGCAAACAAAATTCTTTTCGAGAAAATGCAATAAATTGGCTCTATGACAGTCGACTGGTGCAAAAACAGAATGCTTCTGGAAAAATGACAGCCGACTGCTATATAGGGCAGTCGACTGGTTTAAGTCAGTTTTAGAAATAAGTACATCACGACTATTTTTAGGCAGTCAGCTGCCCTTTAAGGCAGTTGGCTGGGCAGTCAGCTGCCCCTAGTCAAAATCAACACTAGGAGCAAAATCTAGATTCAAACCCCTTACAATTATAAAACAGTTTCATTTGATATCCAACCATTTAACCACATGTAGACATAGTCACCCTACGTCCGTTATACATATTCCTTACATCAGATAACTCAAAAACGTAGTAGCTTGTTGCACCAACAATTTTCCCTTCACTTCTTCAAAGCTGCAAAAACCATAGTTACCATTAACAAATCAAACCTCCACTTAGATCAAACCTTTCTGATGTTTCTTTTAACACCTAAATTTCATCTTACAACCTTCCAATAGCACAAACCCTCACTTGATCAAACCCTTAAGAAACCTCTACAATTGATCTTATTTCATTTTAAAGCCAGAAACATGTTATAACAACTTAACACAACTCCAAACCTTAGATAGAATTGAAAGAAACAACTTCTACTCTTACCTTTGTTAGTCACCAATATTAACAGCAACAAGATAATCCCAAAGTCTTTGATTCAGCCCTCCAAATTACTAGTATAGCTAGAGCTAGGGATAAGGAACATTTTTTGTTAAAGAAGCTTGGTGATTTGATGAAGGAAGATAGGTGTTTGTCAAGGTGAGTATGAAGAAAAGTAAGGAAACTTCTGAGAGAAAGAGCAACAATGGTGGCCGGCCCTCTTGATGGAGATGATGACAAATGAAAATCTCATTTAATTTATCTTTATCCATTTAAATCTCATCCTTTGACCATTGACCCTTTGACTATCGAAAAATTGGTCTTATTCCTTCCATGTCCCATATATCACTTTAATATATTAAGATTTTATATTTATTTTCATATAATCATAATCTTCTAATAATATAGAAGTCAATTCTTTGACCTTAAAGATATGAGTGGGGCAGCAATGTGTTTGAAATGACTAAAATGCCTCGAACAGTATGATCATTTAATTTTTGACATTTTCAAGAGATTCAGTCCATGGCTTGGGATAGTCTAAGTCATCTTCGCCCAAAGATTCATCTATGCCAGTCTATTGGTCAAAAGTCAAACTATATTGACCGTTATTTAAAAATATTCTTCCAGCCTATGGACAAAATCGTCATTTCTAGATTTGTTTCATATAAACCTAAGTATGCTTAAATAAAGGAATTTTAGGAAGTTGTCTTCTTACCATTTAGATATTTTGAGCCCACGATTCACATTTTGCCACTTCGAGATCTATCCGGATTACAGATTATCATGTGCGGCCCACTTGACACGTTTCCACCTTTACCTATATTACACAATGCAACTTTCCATCACAATTTATCCAATCATTCTAACTTGGATTACTATACAAATATGGAAACATTAAAGGAAATTGTGGATTTCACATTCTCCCCACCTTTAGCAATTTGGTCCTCCAAATTTAAATCAGGCTATCGCTTAAATAGTTTCGGATAATTTTCTTTCATCAAGCTCTCTAGCTCTCATGTAGCTTTTTTTATTGTATGATACTACCAGAGAACCTTGACTAGTGGGATTATTTTAGATCGCAACACTTTCTATTTTTGTCCAAAATCCTAACTGACTTCTCCATATAGCTTATGTCCTCCTGAATCTCCAAAGGTTCATATTCTATGACATGAGATGGATCCGGATGATACTTCCGAAGCATGGACACATGGAAGACATTATCTCTCTCGATAGCTCCGGAGGTAGTTTTAATTGGTATGCAACATCTCCCACATAGTCTAAGATTTCAATTGGCCTGACATAGTGAGGACTAAGTTTACCCCTTCTACTAAACCTCATGATTCCTTTAGATGGAGAAACTTTCAAAAATACCGAGTCCCTAATAGAAAACTCAAGTTGTCTACACCGAGTATTTGCATAACTCTTTTGTCGGCTCTGAGCTGTCTTAAGTCTCTGACAAATCAGCTTGACATCCTCAAACGCCTGCTCAACTAGATCTAGGGCTAATAACTTACACTCGCCTACTTCTTCCCAACCAATCGGGGATCGATACCTTCTACCATATAAAGCTTCATATGGCTCCATCCCAATACTTAAATGATAGCTATTGTTGTAAGCAAACTCGGCTAATAGCAGATGATCATCCCAAGAGTCTTTGAAATCCAAAGCACAGGCTCTCAACATACCCTCAAGCATCTGAATGGTGAGATTAGGCTGACCATCAGTCTGCTGATGGAAAGTTGTGCTAAAGTTCAACTAAGATCCCATGGCTTCTTGGAAATGTTCCTAGAAATGAGAAGTAAACCTAGAATCTCTGTCGGAGGAAACTGGAACCCCAAGCAATCGAACAATCTCTTTATCAATTACAAATATTCGACCCTGAGTCACGACTTTCTTTTCGTTCTCTGTAGCTATGGCCTTATGCCGAGGTTGGGTAGTCTTCTCTGATTCCTCAGACACCTTCTGAGTAATCTTGGGACAATTTTTAAACTGGTGTCCCTCCTCACCACACCAAAAACAAGCCCCAGTCGCCATACGGCATGGTTGTGACCCATGAAACCTCCTAGAATGCTCAGATTTCTGCATTAGACTCTTCTGTGAGCTAGCGGTATTACCTGCTGAAGATCGAGATTTCTCATCAGCTATCTTAATCTCGGTAGATCTAGGACTTCCTTCATCTTTCTTACTTCTTCTAAATGGATATCTATCACCAAGGCTTTCTCGTTTAACTTCCGCTTTATCTTTTCCTTGCCTTTACTCTTAGCCCGAAAATCTGCTTAATGAAATTCATAGTCCTAGATGAGCCTTACAGACTGCCTCATTATAGGTGGTGATATCCAAAGGATCTAGCTTAGACCTAATAGAAGGCTTCAATCCCTCCATAAACATGAAAGTTTTGTGCTCCTCACTCCTCAGAACTTATGGATCAAATTTGCTCAAGGTAGTGAACTTTGACTCATACTGATCAACTGACATAGTACCTTAAGTCAAGTTCAGAAACTCCACCTTTAACATTTTTTGAGCAATGCGTGGGATGTACTGTCTATTTAATGTCTCTAAAAATATGTCCCACGTTACCTTTGGATGCATAGCCTCCAATATGGTCTGCGTGGACTACCACCAATGTTCTGCCTCGTCCACTAATAAATATGTCGCCAAGCCCACCTTCTCCTTTTTTGAACATGTCATGTACCTGAATAATTTGGTGACTGCCTTCACCCAATTCTCTACAACCAATGGATCCCTGTCTCCTTTGAACTTAGGTGGATCCAACTTCTTAAATTCTTTAATCAGACAAACACTATAATAAGTATTAGGATCTCGCCTTTCTAGAGCTTGGACTGGTGGGGGCAACTCCGGTTGCGCTGGTGGAAGCTGCATTAGAGGAGTAGGAAGAGCATTCCCTTATGGAATATGAGGTATTGTGGATGGGGCTGCTAGTGCGTGAATAGAGTGGCCATCGTCTCGATACTCCGCTCTACTCTCTACAATCGGGTGTTCGAGCTACCTGGTGGAGATGAAAAAGGAGACTGTGTTGGAGGTGGTTCAACTTGGCCCCATCCTCTTCCTCTACCAGTATCCCCTTCTACTAGTACTTATTCTGCCAATATCACAACAAAATCAAGCTATTTAGTATAACTTTAAATAGTTATACCACACATATGTATTTAGACAAATATAGTACTCGGGGATATAAACTATTTCTATCATAATGGCACCAACAAACATTAGACTAATCTGGCTTTGATACCAATTATGTAACATCCTCTTTTAATTCAAATACCAACTAACTTTTTCTTCACTTGAGATTGATTAAGCTGTTTGTCGAGTCATCCTTCCCTCTTCTTATACTTTATATTTAATCGCTTAACATGGCGATATCAATTTCGATGGAAAAGTATTTCTTATACATATACATAAGTCATTATACAAATGGATTTACATCTCCAACATTGTCTAATATACATCATAGTACTGTACCATAATCCGAAATACATAATAAAATGAATATACCTTCAAGGAATTGGAAGCATGCCTCAAAGGAATACTGTACAATCCAAAATGTAAGCTCTTCTACCGGAGCTGAAAATCACTGCAAATAATCTAGGTGGAAAAATAAAGGAGTGAGTTTACGCTCAATAAGGAATATATAAAAAAGTGCGTACTATGCCCCTATATGCAGGTTCCTACTTGGCTCTATCATGTCATGTAGGATCCTTAATAGCACTGATAATTCGAAAGGAAGGAATTACTATAGCTGATAAGGATTGCCAGGTGAGTATGTAAGAATGCTTTAAAGCACCTCATATGTCTCGGGTCCTACTTTCAACTATAAGGATTTATCGTATGTTCACAAATATAAGTTGGAATTCATTATAAAACAGATGCCAAATAAAATATGAGTTTATCAAATTCCATATAACACATATAATCCCATCTTATAAATCACTTACATATATTCAAGGAAATCAAATACTTGCATATAAATCAAATCATATGAAATCAAGTATGCAAATAACTTCTAATAATTTGAAGAGACAGTTAACACTCAATAGAATCATTCACCAAATAAATTCCATAAGGGATGCACATATGAAGTGGCATACCCACGTATGGACCAGGGCTCCTCCCTTAAGCCAAACACATATAAGAGACAAATGGCAATCGTCGATAGTCCATAGTGAACACTAGTTAGGTGACAACTGTGTTGCTGAGGACTTGACTAAGGTCCCATGGCCAAATACAAATAATAAGCACATAAGTATGCATGATCACCAAAGGAGTTAACAATCTCAAAACATTTGTTATCAAATTATTACTTTTTTGAAAAACTATTGATAATCATAAACATTCTTATATACCTTAATGGAAATCAAAATACCTTTATACAAAAAAGGCTTAGACCACTGTTTTAAAAAGGGGGCAGTTAACTGCTCTTTTAGGGTAGTCGACTGCTATGACATATATAAATTTAAGAAATTTATTTTCTTTTTAAAATTAAAATATTTGAAAATTCGGATGCAAGTAAGGCAGTCGACTGGTGCACAAACAGAATGTTTTTCGAGAAAATACAGTCGACTGGCTATAGGATAGTCGACTGGTGCGCAAATAGAATGCTTCTGGAAAAATGACAGTCGACTGCTTTAAGCCGGTTTTGGAAATAAGTACATCAATGCTGTTTCTGGGCAGTCGGCTACCCCTAATCAAAATCGACAGTAAGAGTAAAACTAAGATTCAAACTCCCTACACTTAGAAAACAATTTCATCTAATATCCAACCATTCAACCACATTCAGAAATAGTCACCCTACATCTGTTATACATATTCCTTACATCAGATAAGTCAAAAACGCAATAGCTTGTTGTACCAACAATTTTCCCTTCACTTCTTCAAAGCTGCAAAAACCATAGTAACCATTAACAAATCAAACCTCCACTTAGATCAAACCTTTCTAATGTTTCTTTTAACACCTAAACTTCATCTTACAACCTTTCAATAGCACAAACCCTCTCTTGACCAAACCCTTAAGAAACCTCTACAGTTGATCTTATTTCATTTTAAAGCCAGAAACATGTTATACCAACTTAACACAACTCTAAACCTTAGATAGAATTCAAAGAAACAACTTCTACTCTTACATTTGTTAGTCACCAAAATTAACAGCAACAAGACAATCCCAAAGTCTTTGATTCTGCCCTCCAAATTACAGGTATAGCTAGAGCTAGGGATAAGGAACAATTTTCGTTAAAAAAGCTTGGTGATTCGATAAAGGAAGATGTGTGTTTGTCAAGGTGAGTATGAAGAAAAGTAAGGAAACTTTTGAGAGAAAGAGCAACAATGGTGGCCGGCCCTCTTGATGGAGATGATGACAAATAAAAATCTCATTTAATTTATCTTTATCCATTTAAATCTCATCCTTTGACCATTGACCCTTTGACCATTTTAAAATTGGTCTTATTCCTTCCATGTCCCATATATCACTTTAATATATTAAGATTTTATATTTATTTTCACATAATCATAATCTTCTAATAATATAGAAGTCAATTCTTTGACCTCAATGACATGAGTGGGGCGGCAATATGGGTGAAATGACTAAAATGCCCCTAACGGTATGATCACTTAATTTTTGACATTTTCAAGAGATTCAGTCCATGGCTTGGGATAGTTTAAGTCATCTTCGCCTGATGATTCATCTATGTTGGCTCTATAGGCTATACCGAGAGGGGGTGAATCTATTTTTAGCTAATCTTAAGCCCGTTTTTCGATTCCTCTAAATTCTCTAGCCTATTCGAGTGATTCCTAAGTTCTCTAGGCTATTTAATCAAGCAATTCAAATTAAATACAACAAGCACAAATATAATTGCAAGTAATTAAAGAGAGTAGGGAAAGAGAAACATACGCAAGCGATTTATAGATGTTCGGCAACCTTGCCTACGTCCTCTACCTTGAGACGCTCCTAAGGATTTTCTCCAAATCCACTATCTTGAATTTGTGATTACAATCCCTCTTTTTCTTAGGCTCAAGAGTAACCTCCCTCTTTTTCTAGGCTCAAGAGAAACCTCCCTCTTTTCTAAGGCTCAAGAGAAACCTCCCTCTTTTTCTAAGGCTAAAGAGAAACCTCCCTCTTTTTCTAGGCTTAAGAGAAACCTTCCCTTTACAAGGAATGATGGGATACAAATAATGTAATCAAAGAAAGGCCTCTAGGTAGGCAAGTGATTACAGAAATTAAGCACAATGAAAACCTATACAATATTTTGTGCTAAGTAATACAAGAAATAAATGAATGATAGATGATGAAGACTTTGGAGCTCTTGATTTGTTGTTTGAGGCTTGAGGATTTGAGGAATATGTGTTATGGAGTTGCTGAGTAGTTCCTCTTGCTTCCTTTAGCTTCTAAGCCTCTATTTATAGTCCCTTGGATGTATTCTATCGTTGGGTGGAGCCAAATCTCGGATATTACCGTTGTCTCACAAAAACTAGCCGTTATAGGCTATTTTCGGGCAAAGGGATCGATCCCTTTCCATAGGGGATCGATCCCTTTTGTCCAGAATCTTGATTCTGGGCTTCAGGGACCTTGGGAAGACTTTCTGCCAAAAAGGGATCGATCCTGCTACAGTGGGGATCGATCCTTTTCTTCCAGAGGGCATTTTTCCTGCACTTTTGGGTTAGAAATGATATGACCTTTGATCCTAATTCAATCCAAAACATTTAAAAGCTTTAAGAGAGTTTTTCTTGACTTTCTCAAATGAAAATATTGTCCAAGAAATCATCAAGTGATTTTCTAAAATATTCAAAACATTTATAAAGTGTTAAGACCAATAAGAATATGCATCATTAAATCATGGTCTTAATGTTTGATATGATCACTTAAAATGTATTGAGAAAATCATGTGTGATAAGGCAAATTTACAATATGAATTAAAACATTAAAGCTTACTTAAGTTTTTGTCATTTCAAAATATATATGGCAATTTAAAGCTAACAATCTCCCCTTTTTTGATATGACAAAACTTAATGTAAATTTGCTTTGAAAAATCTTTGATAGAATACTCCCCCTCAAATAAAGCAGGATTTTACAAAGCTTCCCCTTAATATAAGCATGGGTTTTGAAAATGAATTTTCAAACTATTTCTCCCCCATTATTTCTACCCATTAATATCTCTCCCTTTTAATATTTATCTCTCCCCCTTTTTGTCATAGCAAAAAGAAGGAAAAATAATAAAAATATGCTCCCCCTAAAATCATGGCTATGTGAGAATAAAGAAAAGAATATGCTCCATCCAACAAGAAACATGTTAGTACATTGGACTCATAGCACAAATAAATAAGTCAATTGTTCATAAAGAGTATGAAATATTTATGCAAAGAACATGACTTATGATCCTATACCAATTGTTTATAAATAATTTTGATAACAATTGTTAATAAATAATTTTGCAAGAAGTTCCCAATTGGTAAATAATGAAGCAAGTTGTGTATAAATATCTATTAAGGTCTATAACTTGCTTATTTCAATCCTATTAAGCACCTAAGTGTATCAATTGTTCTCTAAAATCCAACTAAAGTGCATGTCAACACATCATGATTATGAGCTAAAATTATATAACATATCATATGCATGTGCTCATAAATCATTTTCAAGAAATATTGTGTCTAGAATTAAATCATACATCAATTAATCACAAATTCTAGCACAAAAGTGTTTCATGCAAAAGTGGCTTATGTGAATTCTTCCCTATTTGTCATTTCAATCTAAAGAGCATGAGAAGAATTGTCAACTTAAAGCTCATACCAATTGGCAATTTAGATTTGGCTTACCAATTATTGAAAATATGGTTGCCAATGATATTAATTATTATTTCAGTCTAAACACCAATTGTTACTAATGGTTGACTTAGGCATTTTGCATGAATCCAAGATCTATGTGTAGTGTGTTCATGTCAAGAAAATAATCATTCTAAATATGCAAGAACACAATCACACATCATCAAATATGCATATGGATTAATTAAACATAAGTATACTATCATAAAGTATTAATCCATATTCATATTCACAAAGTTATACCATATGGAAGATTCATAAAATCAAGCTATTCAAGTAAACACATTTTCTTCCATGAAACTAAAGAATCCTATGCTCAATTTTCCATTCAAGATCTTAACCAATTATGAGCAAGGAAAGATTCATTAAAGCCCAAGTTCTTTAATAATTTGGCTATAAAAAATTAATTTCATGGATGATAAATTTTCATGTAACTTAACATTTAGGATTCATTTACCATCACAAATTTTAGGCCAAGGAAAATTATGACCTTATATCAATTGTTGAATTTACATTTGAAATCAATCCTTAAGGTCAAGTTTTAATTATTCTTTCACTAGATGTATAATTATCATGAAACCTAGTGTGGAATAGATAAGTCAAGCTAGGAGACATAATCCTATAAGCATGCTTGACTAAGATAAACAAAAAGAAAGAAAAATATTCATTATGCACAAGTTCATCAAATTCTCAAATATATCCATAAATTCTTGAAATAATTCTTCAAAATTATGTTTAAGAATTCATTGAAAATATAGTTCAAGATTATTTCAAGATTCATGAATGTTTTCAACAAGAAAAATGATTTTGCACTTGTGAGTTCAATGAAAAATGATATTGATTGTTGAAAGTGATATCATTTGTTGGAAATGATACAAATTGATGAAGTTGAGGCATGATATCAATGAAAAATGAATTTTCATAGTTTAAAGATCATCAAAAAGAGCTTAAAACACTGGATTTTAAGTTGAGAAGAAAGAAGATATCAAAACAATGAAAAGTTCTTCTCAATTTCGGTTGAAAACATGCAGGAGAGCCTTTTCTGGCCTGGGGGGATCGATCCCTCATATGTTTCCTGCAGATTCTGCAGTTGTTTTGACATAAAATTAAACTTGTGAGGTACCAGAACTCCGTTTTTGAGTAATTTAAGTCCAAGTAAGAGCTTAAACATTTGTAAAACATGATTTTGGACTTGTGTGAATGAAAAACATGAATGAAAAACCATTTTACAAAAGATTTTGCAATTTTGGAAGAATTTTCACAATAAAATGCATTTTTGGCCTCAAAGGAGGTCATTTTAAGCATTATGCATATTTTCACCAAACCAAAGCATTTGATACCACAAATATGTCAAAACAAACTTGTTCACATAGGTTTTAAGCACATATAACATCAAAGCATACATTTTGTGAACAACATGCCATGATTTCCAACATACAAATTATTCATTAATGCTCATGACATGATATTTTGCATAAATGACATATTTGACAATTTAAGGCAAGTAAATACATTGTCAACACATAGAAAACTTGCTCAAAATGCAGAAATCCAATAATCATTTCAAAGTCACAAATCATGCTTTTCATTCAATACATCAAGCACTATTCATCAAGCACTCAACAATCAATTATCATGCTTTTTGCTCAATCACAATGCATCATGATCCAATAACCAAATTTCTCATCATAGCACAAATAATCAAATAATAGTTTTAAGGAGTAAAGAATTAAGCTTACAAAATTCCTTTGCTTGAGTATGCTTTGCCTTGAATTGTTGAGTCCACCTTGAGCTATCCTTTGAAGAATTGTTGTAATGGATCCTCAAGCTTTTCCTTTTTCTTATTGGCATAAGCAAACTCCATAAGGATGTGTTGAGCATTTAAACTCCATTGTTCCATTGTATTCCCATGCTCTAACACTCCTACAACAAACACTTTCAAGTATGCTTTGGTACCCAAATTTTCTTGGGTCCATGAGAGTTAGTGCAAACAATTTTTGATCCTTTGGGGATCCATTTCAAACTCAAATTATCATTATTTATTGCATGCTTTGGTACCCACATTTTTCTAACCACTCTTCCTCTAAATGTGGTTTTTCTATTTGTGCATGCTTGTGAAGAATGTCCTATCCTATTGCATAGTGAGCATGTAAGAGATAAATCATGCATAGTATTTTTGCTCACTAGGAAATTCTTTAGATGAGTTTCTTTTTGTATTGTATTATATCCTAACCCATCTTTGTCAAAGAAAGCTCTTTAGGTCTCTAACATATGATCTAATTTTTGTTGACCCATATAGAACCTAGAAAATGAGTTATGCAAATTTGTATTCTTTTCATTCAACTCATTTATTTCTAGACTAGCTTACTCTAATTTCTTTTGAAATGCTAACTTAGCATTCAATAGCTCATCATTTTCCATTTTTAATTTTGTGATCATTTTCTTGTATTTTGAGTTCATGCATTCAAATTCACTAGCTAGCTCATCAAAAGCATCTTGTAAATCATCATAAGAATGATCATTGCATTCACTAGAGCTAGGTTTCTCCTTTTCATCCTCAATAGTCAAAGAGCTAGGATTTTCCAATTTATCTTTAATATCTTCTAATTTCTTTTCTAGCTCTAATTTCACCTTGGTGAGTTCATCATTCTTTGAGCCTAGATCTTTTATTTTCTCCTCCAACTCAACATTTGTATTGATCAAAATTTCATTCTCTTTTCTAAATTTATTTAACTTTTTGTTATATTTTGCATGCATTGATTTATATTCATCACTTAGCTCATTAAATGCATCTTGAAGCTCATCAAATGAATATTCTTCTAAAGTTTGTGAGCTAGTCTCAAAATCATCACCTAGAGCCATTTATGATCGTTTTGCTCGATAGATGTTAGTCTAATTCAATCTCGAGCCCAAGCCCTGATATCAATTGTTGGCTCTATAGGCTATATCGAGAGGGGGGGTGAATCGGTTTTTAGCTAATCTTAAGCCCATTTTTCGATTCCTCTAAATTCTCTAGCCTATTTGAGTGATTTCTAAGTTCTCTAGGCTATTTAATCAAGCAATTCAAATTCAATACAATAAGCACAAATATAATTGCAAGTAATTAAAGAGAGTAGGGAAAGAGAAACATATGCAAGCGATTTATAGAGGTTCGGCAACCTTGCCTACGTCCTCTACCTTGAGACGCTCCCAAGGATTTTCTACAAATCCACTATCTTGAATTTGTGATTACAATCCCTCTTTTTCTTAGGCTCAAGAGTAACCTCCCTCTTTTTCTAGGCTCAAGAGAAACCTCCCTCTTTTTCTAAGGCTAAAGAGAAACCTCCCTTTTTTTCTAGGCTTAAGAGAAACCTCCCCTTTACAAGGAATGATGGGATACAAATAATGTAATCAAAGAAAGGCCTCTAGGTAGGCAAGTGATTACAGAAATTAAGCACAATGAAAACCTATACAATATTTTGTGCTAAGCAATACAAGAAATAGATGAATGATAGATGATGAAGACTTTGGAGCTCTTGATTTGTTGTTTGAGGCTTGAGGATTTGAGGAATATGTGTTATGGAGTTGCTGAGCAGTTCCTCTTGCTTCCTTTAGCTTCTAAGCCTCTATTTATAGTCCCTTGGATGTATTCTAGCCGTTAGGGGGAGCTAAATCTCGAATATTACCGTTGTCTCACAAAAACTAGCCGTTATAGGCTATTTTCGGGCAAAGGGATCGATCCCTTTCCATAAGGGATCAATCCCTTTTGTCCAGAATCTTGATTCTAGGCTTCAGGGACCTTGGGAAGACTTTCTGCCAAAAAGGGATCGATCCTTTTCTTCCAGAGGGCATTTTTCCTGCACTTTTAGGTTAGAAATGATATGACCTTTGATCCTAATTCAACCAAAACATTTATAAGCTTTAAGGGAGTTTTTCTTGACTTTCTCAAATGAAAATATTGTCCAAGAAATCATCAAGTGATTTTCTAAAATATTCAAAACATTTATAAAGTGTTAAGACCAATAAGAATATGCATCATTAAATCATGATCGTAATATTTGATATGATCACTTAAAATGTATTGAGAAAATCATGTGTGATAAGGCAAATTTACATTATGAATTAAAATATTAAAGCTTACTTAAGTTTTTGTCATTTCAAAATATATATGGCAATTTAAAGCTAACAATCTATGCCAGTCTATTTGTCAAAAGTCAAACTATATTGACCGTTATTTAAAAATTTTCTTCCAGCCTATAGACAAAATCATCATTTCTAGATTTGTTTCATATAAACCTAAGTATGCTTAAACAAAGGAATTTCAGGAAGTTGTCTTCTTTCCACTTAGATATTTTGAGCCCACAATTCACAATTTGCCCCTTCGAGATTTGTCCGAATTACAGATATGATTTAATTGTAATTATATTGAAGTAATTAATAAGAAATAAAATAAATCAAGTGTTTTAAAGGTTATGTGTAAAAGTAGAAATTTCAGAATATTTATCTTCATTGTGATATGGTGATATAAACTGTAAGGTGATATTACTGTGCAGAGTTGAAATTTTGGGAAAGAGGATTCCACGAGCAGTACTAGGAACGTAAAGATATTGCGTGAACTCAAGGTAAGGAACATATATAGGAGTTACCTATAAATATTTTACGTGTCTTTGGAATTTTAGGAAATATTCAATTCTTAACTGTTTCCCATAAATTTTCCAAAAAGGGGGAAATATAATTTATTCACAAAACCAAATGTGTTTTTAAATTGCATGGTTGTTGTGCTATGTGTTGAATTATGAAATAACCTGGTTTGGAATAAAATTGTTTATCGATATTAAAATATTACTGCAGTGACTTTAGATTTACTATTTATACACAGTTTATATACTAAAAAACAATATTTAAATAATTATGTTATTGAATTTTACTGTTACTGTGGCTGATTGACCCACCAAGTCATCAGTAGTCCCAGGGTCACCTGGCAAGTGTAATCTGAGGACACTTATAGACTATGGCCATATGTCTCACGTGTTTACTGTTACTATTACTCCCTTTGCGGACTACTGTTATAGTATGATATATTTTGGGTGATGCCTGGTCTCCGCTTACTATTATTGTTTACTGTATTGTTGCTGGTACTAAACTGTTTACTGTTACTGAACTGTTTACAGACATTGAACTGTTTATTTCTACTGAATTGTTTACTGTTACTAGAAATTGAATTGTTTACCATACAGTTTATAACTGAACTGTTTAACGATAGTGAATTACTTCCTACTACAAGTCTAATCATTGAAGTGTTTTTTTAAATATTGATTTCTAAACTATTTTCGTATCGAATAATTTATGATTAGATTTAAAATAAGTGCTGCATTTATATTGTTTACTGGTATTCAAGTTGTTACAAATATCGAACTGTTTATTAATACTAATCTGCTACCATACTATTTATTGAACTATTTATTGACAGTAAACTGAATTATTATTACAAAAATGGTTTACTGTATACTATAGTGTTTCTAAATATGAATCATAAATAGATTTTATCTTGAAATACTTATGATATGATTTTTTAAGAATTTTCATAATGTTTTCAGTACTTTTATATATGTTTCTTACTGAGCTTTCCTCAAAGCTCACCCCCGTTATTCCCCTCTCTCCCAGATAACTTTTCAGTGTTTGTGTTTAGCAATGTTTCCAGACTTGTGGAAGAAGTCATTAGAAGTTAAAAGTAACAAACGAATGGGTATATATTTACATTTATATTTAAACGTTTAATTGCACAGCAAATGTATTTATGGAAAAGAATATAACATTTTATAGTGCGATGTGAATTGTATAGATTTGATTATAGATACATTCCATTTTTGATTTATTTATTCATTTGATGGTATATTGAGTTGAAAAAAAAATGTGGAGTGTGCTTACACTGACACCGAATGCAAACCAAAAGGTTGTAAGTGAATAAGTGTTTTAAAAGAAAAAATTTGGTTTAGAATTTTATAATTCCAGACGTTACACACGAAGATTGCATTATAGCTTACACACGAAGATTGCATTATAGCTTCCTCTAGGTCAACACTGCTTCAACCAAGAACGTCCTTTGTTCAAACCCCAACAATAGCACCTTAATGCCCCTATTTCACATGAACATCAGCCTTCAGTTTAGCAATTGGACTAAAAAACTCTAGTGTAAACTAGCCACTTGAAAAGCACTTAAGGATTTTGTCTTCAGCCACCACTTAAAGCTGATCTCAGTGTTCTAATGTGAAATCCCCAATTTCATGTAATTTCCCATATTTGTAAAGTATTCCAAACTGAAATGATTAAGTAAATATGAGATTTTGATATATAAATGATGTATGGGACATATGAGGAATAAATGAGATTGAATGGTCAAATAGTTAAAGGATTAATTGCTGATATGATAAAGGAAAGAAGAGAATTTAAATGGGTCAAAAGGAGTCAATGGCTGAAATAATGAAGGGATAGAGGTGCATTAAATGAAATGGCTTAATCATCTTCTTCTCCCTCCATCCCAAGTCGGCAGCAACCTCCCAGCCATTCCTCTCGTTCCCTCGAAGTTTCCCTCTTATCTACCTTGACAAACATTTAGTTCCTGTCATCGAATCGTCAAGCTCACTTAACGAAAAACGATCCTTGTCACTAGCTTAAGCTATGCCTGTAATATGAAAGGCTCAAACCAAGTCTTTGAGGAGATCAAAATTCTGTCAAGTTTGGCGATTAACAAAGGTAATGGTATAAGTTGATTCTCTCTTTTCTAATTGTGGTTGAGAGTCATATTGAGTTGGTATAACATGTTTATAGAAGTTGCTTAAAGGTTTAAGTTGTGATGGTATTTCCAACTTTGAAGAAGTGAAAAGCTAAGTGTTGGTGCAACAAGCTACTGTATTATTTGGGTATTTGAGGTAAGGAATATGTGTAACGGACGTAGGGAGATTATGTTCGTTTTGGTTGCATATGTGGTTTGAAATAAAAGCTATTTTAAGTGCAGGAAGGTTAAAATCTCGGTTTTTCGCCCAGTACGATTTGGCTCAGGGCAACCGACTGCCCTAAATAGCAGCCGACTGCTCAGAGACAGTCGTGACGTAATTTTTTTCGAAACCAACTTAAAAGCAGCTGACTGCCCTATATAGCAGTCAACTGTCATTTTTCCAGAAGTATTCTGTTTGCGCACCAGTCGACCGACAATGTGTGATAACCGTAAATTTTCCATTTATTGGAAATAAATATTGGAGAAAATAAATCAGTGGAAATAAATAAAATTGTGAGAACGGGATATTGGTGAAAATCCCGAGAATTGAGGAAGTGATAAATCGAGAAATACGAGTGAAGGAAAATTAAATCGGAAAAATAAGATGAGAATTATGGAAAATAATGAAAAGAGGAAATTTAATTTGGATAAATGGAAATCCAAATTAAATAAGAAAATGATAAAAGAAAATAGGAAATATATTTATATAATTATATATTATATAAATATATAAATGTTATGTAAATTAAAGTGAACAAATATAAATATATATATACACATATATATACTAAATATGTATTTTGTAAATACATATATATAGTACTATACTATATATAATAATAATATTATGTGTATTATATATATATATATAATATAAATATAATATATGTTATATTATAAGTATAATATATATTATATAGTATAGACAAAAATAGAAAGGGAAATAAAAAATAAAAAAAAAGGAAAACAAAAAAAATGGAAAGGGAAATCGGGAGGAACCGATTTTCGTCCTAGCCAGAGTCGACCACTGTCGGCCGACGAGAAGGAAAAGAGAGGAGGAAGGGTCGTCGTCGAACGGCAAGCCAAAGAGAGGACGAGACGACGGTGACGGAAAAGGAAGGAAACGGAATCGGAAACAGAAGGAAATTTCGACGAAAGCCGAGAGAAAAGAGAAAAAGGATCTGGCGGTGCCGGTGGAATCGATCGCCGCCACTGCCATCGAAGCTTCGCCGGAGGAAGAGGAAAACGCGGGAGGCCACGGTTGAGGCGGGGAACTACGGAGGAAGGCCGACGGAGGAGGAGAAGAAACGGAGGAAAAACCGAGTAATTCCGCCGCCGTGCCGTCGATCCAGGTCGAGCTGAGGCCACCGGCAAGTTCGTCTCAACGCCGACCAGCTGAAGGGCACCTGAACCGCCGGAGAACCGGCCGCCGGCAAGGAACCGGCGAGAAAGGAAGCTAACCGGTTCGGATGGGAAGAAAGAAGAGGAAAAAGGAAAAGAAAAAGAAAAGAAAAAGAAAAAGAAAAGAAAGAGAAAGGAAAGAAAAGAGAAAAAGGAAGAACAAAAAAAAGAATTTTGAAAATTACGGGAAATCTCGAGAATTCGAAAACCCGAGAATTACGGGAATCGGTAAGAAATCCCGAAAAGTGATAAATTATTTAAATAATTATGGAAAAATTCTAAATTTTAGAATTTTAATTCCAGAAAATTCCCTCGATGACCGAGCCGATGGAATCGGGGAGGTGATGTGATAACCGTAAATTTTCCATTTAATTGGAAATTATAAATATTGGAAATAAATGTTGGAGAAAATAAACAGTGGAAATAAAATAAATGAATTAATTATGAGATCGGAATATTGTTGAAATTCCGAAAATGGAGGAAGTGACGGAATTGAGAAATTCGAGTGAAAGAAATTAAGTTGGAAATAAAATAAGGAATAGAGGAAATTTAATTCGGATAAATGGAAATCCAAATTAAATAAGAAAATGAGAAATGAAAGAGAAATATATTTATATATTTATAAATTATATAAATGTAATTTTAAATGAATACATATGTATTGAAATTATTATATAGTATACATATATACCGAGGTATATATAGATATATATACTATTGTACAAAATAAAATAATACATATGTATTTAAGTAAAGTATTTTATGCATATATATAGATACATACATAAATGAGAAATGTAAATACTAATTTACATTAAAGTTTGTAAATATATATTGTAAATACAATATATATTGTAAATATATATTGTAAATACAAAGGAAATCACTGAAAATTCATCCGGTAGGTGATATTTCACGTGAAACCAGATGAAAATGCGAAAGAGACTGAAGTGAATATTTTTATAAATATTCTTAAATATTCACTTGATTTCATATAAAACCTTTATGGTTTTAATTATGGAAACAAATAATTATGAAAATTCCATAAAGGTTAAGAAATGATGGAAAACCATGTTTTGGATAAAAAGCACAGGAAAGCGTGCATATGTGTTTTACGATGGAAAAGGATAGTTTTGCCCTTCTATTTTTACAGTGATGATTTTGCAGACTGTTTTCACCGTATGGAAAACATGATTTATACCTTTATGAAATGTTTTGAAAAAATGTTAATTATTTTATAAATTTCATAAGGGTGATGATATTTACATAGGAGCCTTATGGATATGTGTGAAATAATTTGATTTACGGTATTTGAAATCCATAAAGGCTAAGGTACGGTTTTTATACTGTTTTGAGACTTAGGTGTGATAACCATAAATTTTTCATTTATTGGAAATTATAAATATTGAAAATAAATATTGGAGAAATTAAATAAGAGGAAATAAAATTTTACGAGAACGAGATATTGGTGAAAATCCCGAGAATCGAAGAAGGGAGAGAAATCGGAATATTCGTATAAAAGAAATTAAATTGGAAGTGAAAATAAAAATAATAGAGAAGGGAATTAAATTGGATAAATTAAAAATCCAAATTAAATAAGGAAAACGAGAAATGAAAATAAAGTATGTTTATATAATTACAAAAATTATAAATGTATTTTATACAAATACATATGTATGTAAATACTATATAGTATATATTAATAATATACGTTTGTATATATGAATATATATATATATATAAATATATATATACACACTAGTTCATGAAGTTACATAATACATATGTATTTAAGTATAATCTCTTATGTATATATATGTATATATATACATATATATTTGAGAAATGTTTATATTTGATTTACATTAAAATTTGAAAAATATATATTGTAAATACAATATATAATATATTATAACATATATATATATATGTAAAGATTATTTATTTTAAGTATATAAATATATACATATATATCTATGCTAGATCTATAATTTTAATACACCAGAACACATATTTTATATGTAATATATATAATACTATATTATATATATATGATAATAATAATATTATGTGTATTAAATATATAAAATAAATATATGACATATTATTATATTAAGTGTATAATATATAGTATACTATATACTAAATAGGGAAAGAAAACTTAACCAAAAAAGGAAACTAAAACAGAAAAAGGAAAGGAGGAAATCGGGGAGAAATCCCGACCCTCCCAGGCAGACCGTCAATGGCGGAGATGCCACCGCCGGTGAGGGAAAATGGAGGGGATGTCGTCGCCGGCCAAAGAGGAAGTCGAGGAAATCACCGGCGGCGGAAGAAAGAAAGAAACGGAGGCAAAAAATGCGAAGGAAGCCGGAAGAGGAAAGGAAAATGGCCGACGGCGGTGCCGGCCGAATCGGTGGCCGCCACTGTCAACGAAGCTTCACTGGAGGAAGAGGAAGCTGATGGAGGCCACCGGAGGCGCAATGGACGGCGGAGGAGGGCCGGCGAAGAGGAAGAAGAAACCGAGACAAAACCACCTCGATCCGCCGCCGTGCCGCCAATCCAGGGCAAACAGAGGGCACCAGCAAGTTCGTCGTGCAGCCGGCCAGCTGAGGGACGCCCGAACCGTCGAAGAACCAGCTGCCGGTGAGGAACCGGCGAGGAAAGGAACTGGAGTGGTCTAAACCGGTCTGACCGGGAAAGGAAGAAGAAAAAAGAAAACAAAAAGAAAACAAAAAGGAAAAAGAAAAAGAAAAAGAAAAAGAAAAGAAAGAGAAAGAAAAGAAAAAGAAAGAAAAAAGAAGAAAAAGAGGAAAAAGGAGAATTTCGGGAATTCGGAAAATTCCCGGAAATTCGACAACCCGGGATTTTACAAAATTCGGTAAGAAATTTTCCTGAGATTTAATATTCAGAAAAATTAAATAAATTATGAAAAATTCTAAAAAAATTAGAATTTTAATTCCAGAAATTATTTTCAGCAATCGGGATAAGGAATCGGGAGAAATGGAGTGCAGGCGCAATCGATAAGCGGAAGTCGTCGACCCGGAAAAAGATAAGGGATGCATGTGCAGCACTGTAAGGATACTCAGTCTGCATATTTTAAATTGAAATATTTTATGCAAATATTTTATGAAAATTATTATGATGCATGATTTGCTGAAAATAATTTGGGAAGAAGTACTGGCTGAAAGATTTAAAACTGTATTTTTCCGTGCAAGAGGTTAGTAAATCGGCAGCCGTTATGCTGCCGAAAATTTTAGAAAAACTTTATAAAATCGTATTAAATGATTTTGTTTCCGAAATTCGATAGTAAATCACGAAACATTAGGAAATTACTACATTTCATAAAACATGAATATAATGAGATGGAATTTTAAAATATTCATGTATTCGAGAATGGTGACAACGAAATCACCGAAAATTCTCGAAATAGATAAATTACACGAAATACGAGACGAAAGATGAAGTGAAATATAGTGAATATTTTTATGAATATTTTTATAAATATTCACTAAAGGATTTTAACCCTTATGGTTTTAAATTATGGAATTTTATATTTATATAAATTCCATATAAGTTTATTTTATGATGAAAACTACGGTTTTGAGATTGGTTGGCATTCCTATCATGCGGATGCATGATATGTGATATGTTTAGTCTCGGTCGACACCTGATCCGCGACCCACAGAGGACAATATGGATTATGGTCATAGATTTGACCGGTTTATTTCTGTACCCTTCGAGGTTATAGCATGATAAGATTGATGTCTATCTTAGACTCCATAAATGATAGGTGATATGTTAAAAAGGAAAGTGTTTTACATGATATGAAATCTTGCTTTTGACTTGCATGTTATGTGTTATAATTTGGTTGTGGTTATTGAATGTGTAAATTGTATACTTTTTGGGTGCTTGCATTTTGAATAATAGTTGTTTATGACTTGCATGTTATGTGTTATAGTTTGGTTGTGGTTATTGAATGTATAAATTGTATACTTTTTGGTGCTTGCATTTTGAGGAATGCATTATGCATAGGAATTAATTAAATCGAACCGTGGGAGCCACCTCTAGAATCCTTTGGGAACTAAGTGCTACACGTGTTCTGATGTGTTAGTAAAGGCCAAACCGAGCAAAGACTCGATGATTGTACCATGTGAGCCACCTCTAGAATCCTTCGGGAACTAAGTGCTACACGTGTTCTGATGTGTTAGTAAAGGCCAAACCGAGCAAAGACTCGATGATTGTACCGTGTGAGCCACCTCTAGAATCCTTCGGGAACTAAGTGCTACACGTGTTCTGATGTGTAAGTAAAGGCCAAACCGAGCAAAGACTCGATGATTGTACCCTGTGAGCCACCTCTAGAATCTTTCGAGAACTAAGTGCTACACGTGTTCTGATGTGTTAGTAAAGGCCAAACCGAGCAAAGACTCGATGATTGTACCGTGTGAGCCACCTCTAGAATCCTTCGGGAACTAAGTGCTACACGTGTTCTGATGCGTTAGTAAAGGCCAAACCGAGCAAAGACTCGATGATTGTACCGTGTGAGCCACCTCTAGAATCCTTCGGGAACTAAGTGCTACACGTCTTCTGATGTGTTAGTAAAGGCCAAACCGAGCATAGACTCGATGATTGTACTGTGGGAGCCACCTCTAGAGTCCTTCGGAAACTAAGTGCTACACGTGTTCGAATATGTTAGTAAGAAATTTCTGTACCGTGTGAGCCACCTCTAGAGTCCTTCGGGAACTAAGTGCTACACGAGTTCTGATGGGGATGCGACAAATGTCGAAGGATGAAATAGATCTTGTGCATATGACATATGATGTGTTTGATATATCGGATTATGTTTATATATGCCACTCAAACATGTGCTATTTGAATGTTCGTCTCTTTCACACTTAATCATACTGATAAAAAGAATGATGCCTTGTGAACTTAAGAATGGAACGAAAGCATGAACAAGTTTGAGATGTCTGTGTGCGTACGAAATGAGTTTTAAAGAAAAATAATAATGATTTAACTAATATTCTTTTCAAAGAATATATGAATATTAGTTATTTTATTTAAACCCTTTATTTCATAAAAGCATTATTATGAAAAGAATATGAAAAGGTTATGAAGATTAAAAAGGAAAAAAAAAAGGATTTATTAATTCAAAACGAAATGAAAATTTCTCTCTACAATTGCTTATAGGTTCCGTAACAAGTATGGTATTCTAAAATACCTACCTTATTCTATTCGGATCCCTAGTCGACTGTAGTATCTTTCTACATGCGAGCCTAGAACCCATAGGAAAAATGAAAAAGATTTTCAGCATATAAGAAGCTGAGTATCAAGTGAGGCATATAATTCTCTTATTGAGCCGTGGTTTTGCTCACCCCTTAATTTTCAACATTTCAGGTTTTGATGAATGTGAGTTCAGTGGATTGTGGATCCTGACTGTACACGAAGGACAATGTGTAAGACCGACAGATTATTTAAGGTATGATCATTTCTTCTCTGTATTTAGACACGTCAACAGTACTACTTATCTGATTAATTATGATAGGGGATGTGTATAATATAAACAATATTATGTAAAATTGTTCAACAGTCAGTACAAGTGAAGTATCGCAGACAGCCCAACCGGTTAAGTTATGTATAAGAAGATAAAAAATGTGGTCACGGGTCGTGACAGATTTAATGGTATCAGAGCAATGGTTGGCCTGATGTCTGTGGATACTTTTGGAAGGAAAAGAGTTAAACATCCTCGGTAGTACTGTGTCGTTTGAATACATAAAGAAAATAAATGATTGTAAATAGAGTAAAATGATTTAAAGGAAGTGAGAAAGTATAAGCTGAAAATGTCAAAGAAGAAAATAGGCTCAGAAATTACCGAATTATTGGTGATTCTTCTAGTCTAAATGAAGGCCTGTTCGGTAAGGAACAGAAATGGATTCGGTGAGGGCCCCACCAGTACTTTTCTGTCCGAACCGAAATGAGACCTGAAAGTGATGGTATAAAGTAGGGGAATGAAATATCATCATTAAATAGACTTTACGATCACCAATTGAGGGTAATTTGAAGAGAGAAAATTTTTAGCCAAAAATGACCAAAATACCCCTACCCAAAAATTTACCAGGAGTCAAAATAGATCACCAGAAGTTGGAATTGATCGATTTAATAGAGAAATTAATGATATAAAGCTAAATTACAAGCAAAATAATCCCATTGTTGATTTTAGTGAACTTCTCTGTCGAAAATCGAATGAGATCTAACTTGCTGTTATAAGTATCAGAAAGGATACTATCAACATATAGATGATTAGTTCATTGATTTAAATGTATATTGAGGAGATAAAAATAAATGTCGAAAAGACGAAAATGCCCTTAAATTGGGTGATGTTCAAAATAGTGTTAAAATCGAGCTGAATTGGAATTCATTGATAGAAATGGAGTTATTAATGGCACAGAGGATGTCATATGAATATAACGATCCCTATTAATGATTCAACTAACACTTAGATTACGGACACGAATGAAATCCGTGAGGGACTGAGTGCCACCTCTGTGTGACGGGGGCCACCTCTAGAACCCAGAGCGGACAGTACAGATGTATACAGGCGAACGGCGGACGGGCCGGGGCCTTATATGATGCGATCCAAAGAGTGTAGTGGAATGTCATTAGACGATTGGCCCGGTTATGGACTATAAGGGTCGAAAATTAAGAGTGTATCAAACGGGATCGTTGAATACTATGAAAAGTAAAATGATTACAAGAATTTACCGATAAGGTGAATAGTACGAAAAATGAAATACATACGGGTGTGGTTACTTATGGTTCTATACGTTTTCACTACTTTGAGGTGTCAAACAGATAATCTTATATAGAACCGACATATCTTGAAATATGTGCTATAGAATGAGGTACTGTGTTGAGTACTGTAAATTAGAGAATAATTATAAGAACAGTGAAATGATAAAAAGAAGATGACAGCAAACCTAAATTCTTCAGGACCCTTGAGACAGAACTGTGATGGGCGACTCAATGATGGGCGACCCATAGTGGATCATGTGTTATGAGATACAGGCGAACTATGTCATCACCGACTCACTAGTAAGGGTAAACCTGGGGCAAAAGAATTGCCTAGGGGATGCTCGCCAACGACCGATATGAACGGACGGGGCTCTTACAATTGTCTAAATGGTAACACGAGTGTAAGGAACTAGGTGCGTAAGTGTGCCAAGGTTCAAACCTCGTGGAGAATATACTAAAGGGAATTAAGCCTAAATTCATTAAATGAAAATGGTTTTGAAGTGAAAAACTGAATTGAAACGGGTAGCTATAAAGTGTGATGAGAACCATTGTACTTGATATAGCTTACCAGAATGAGATTCGTAACGCTGTAAAGTATGACTAGGTAATAAAATCAAGGTAGAGTATGTATCAAAATGATTTGAATATTGAATGTCTCTGACTTGAGAATATACTGTGAAATGATGGGACACAATGATGAAGGACCAAAATGATAAAAGAAGTGTGGTTAAAGAAACTATCGGATGAGAATCCCGATAAATTTCAAAGTAACATAGATTGAGATATCAGGTTAATGTTGACTCGATCGTGGATATGAAATTTATTCTTAAGCTTGTATCGAAGAATATAGAAGAAATCTGACAAGCTTAAGAAAATAATTTTTGGAAAATATTATGGATGATAAAATTCACAAGTATCGATGTAAAGGATGGAAATACAAATGATATGATTTGAGGATGAATTAAATGATGTTTTAAAATTTTTGTTATACACTAAAGTTCTTATGAAGAACAAATAAATATCATATGGAAGTGATGCCTTAAATATGATTTAATCGGAGATGTATAAGGAGCTTATAAGAGCAATCTCGGTAAAAGGCATCATCAGATGAAAAGTTGAAGAACGATGGTCACAAGATGATAAGAAATGTATAATTAAAGAAAATATCGGATTTGATTTCCGATAGAACTTCTAGAGATATATAAATTAGAGGAAACGAGATAACATTGACTCGATTTTGAATATGAAGTTAAATTCTAAGTTTATATCGGAGGATGTAGAAAGAATTCGAAAAGCTTAAGAAAATAACTCTGGAAATTGTGTGAATAATGAAATTCACGTGTAAAGGTCTGGATGACGAAAATACAGATAATGAAAAATTGAGAATAATGAAATTGTCTGTATAAGTATAAATGAGAGAAATACAAATGATATTGAGTTGTAGATGAATTAAAAAGGATGTATTAATTTCCTATCATTGATAAAGTTCTGGTGAAGAACAAGTATTCATCTACATGAAAATAGACGCTTTTATAGATCTGATTAGGGATGTGTGAGGAGTTAATAAGACTAGCCTCAGTATAAAAAGTCCTTAGGTAAAAGATTGAAGATTGGTGTCCATAAGATGATGATTTGAACTCGGAGTGAATCTTACGAGTTCCTATTGAAGTTACGAGGATAATGAGTTGCCTTGTGAAGTAGATAAGCCTAAAGAATGAGGCATCCTTACATGAGCAAATTGATGAAATACTGATAGAGTCTAAAGTATAAATGGAACATGAGCAGCCTTGTGATATAATCCTTAAACTCTTAAAGGCTGTGGAATTATGCTAAGATTAGCAACTAAGAAATTTGGCTAGACAGTATCTCCTCTTGAGATATATGATCTCGAGACGACAGGGTGACAGTGAACCTGTCTATGATATAAAGATAATGATTGAGATACGAAAGTAATGAGTCTAGCTAAATACTATTGTCAGCCTATAAAAGAGTGATGAGACTAGCTGCTCTATAGAAGAGATCTAATTAAAGAAATTAAAATCGGTAGTGGAGAGTGTAAAGAAAAAGATGGTATGCAAGATTTTAAAAGATCTTAACAATATAGTACCATATCAATTGAGAAAACCGACAAAAAGGGATGAGAGTAAGAATATGAAAAGGAAAGTGAAAGTGGAATAAGGAAATAAACTGCATGATGAGAAGGGAACATCAATATGAAACAGTTCCCGAAGTTAAGACTGAGGGTGATTTGTGTTGGTTATCACATAATTGTGGTAAGATGTAAAAGCAAGCCAACTTTGGTAAGCACAATTAATGATACTCAAGGGAGTAAGATAATTGATATGTTTACTTCCAGTATATAAATAAGAAATGTTTGTATATATAACCACCTCGAAATGATAGAGATGGTGGAATTGTATAGATAATGTGGTGCTTAAATGGATAATTCGAGAATTCAATCACAGAATCTAAATTATGAAAAGAGATTTAAAGACCATACTACATGAAGAGAATATGATAGTCTCATGAATTATGATTGTAAAAGATGATCTATAGTAAAATTGGCAAATGAGATGCAGCCTTGATGGAATAAGTGTGAAAATGAATATTGTGGACAATAAAAGTCCAAAAGAGAAATGATGATATGGAAGTGATTAAAGACTGATGATCTAAATAGAATCACTTTCCCTTATCAGACATCAAGATTCTCTAGTACCTTAGTCGAAGTATAAGTGTTAAACGGTGTGAATGTGTATGAACAATTCTAGTGAGCCTTACATGTGATGGGAGTCTCTGTGTTGCCATATGCTAATGAGAGATAGCAAAGGGCTTTGAGATCCCAAGTGTATTGATAGCACCGCTCCATACTGATATATATTTATATATATGAGCGTGAGATGTAAATGCTCCATGATATTGAGAGAGCGTGTGCATGAGATGTGAAAGCTACTAGGACACTTACATATAATTGATTGATATGAGTACATGATAGTACCATATTATGTCGACTCGGCACTAAGTGAGAAGAATGGATGATGAACAGCATAGACCAGCTGTAATATGAAAAATATTGTGTATTGACTCTTATATGAAAAGAATAAAAGTGAATAACTCCCGATTTGAGAAATGAACTTACGGGAGTATAGACATATATGATGAAAGACAGCATATAGTGGTCTAAAGTACTATTGATGTTGAAAGTGTACCGGCAGTATTATTTGGAGGATGAACTAGAGGTCAGAAGTCATAAGTATACGGCGTATACCCCCTTTAGACTTAAGTTAAATTCGGAGGACCGAATTTCTTAAGGTGGGGAGGATGTGATAACCATAAATTTTTCATTTATTGGAAATTATAAATATTGAAAATAAATATTGGAGAAATTAAATAAGAGGAAATAAAATTTTACGAGAACGGGATATTGGTGAAAATCTCGAGAATCGAGGAAGTGAGAGAAATCGGAATATTCGTATAAAGGAAATTAAATTGGAAGTGAAAATAAAAATAATGGAGAAGGGAATTAAATTGGATAAATTAAAAATCCAAATTAAATAAGGAAAACGAGAAATGAAAATAAAGTATGTTTATATAATTACAAAAATTATAAGGATAATTATTACATACACTGATAGTGGAGTTTTTTTACTCCACAAGCAGCGTTAAGTTCATGACATGTGTCTTATAAAAATAGTAAAATAAATAAAACAGGACATGTGTTACGATCTTAACGCTGCTTGTGGAGTAAAAAAACTCCACTGTCAGTGTATGTAATAATTATCCAAATTATAAATGTATTTTATACAAATACATATGTATGTAAATACTATATAGTATATATTAATAATATACGTTTGTATATATGAATATATATATATATATATATATATATATATACTAGTTCATGAAGTTACATAATACATATGTATTTAAGTATAATCTCTTATGTATATATAAGTATATATATATATATACATATATATTTGAGAAATGTTTATATTTGATTTACATTAAAATTTGAAAAATATATACTGTAAATACAATATATAATATATTATAACATATATATATATATATATATATGTAAAGATTATTTATTTTAAGTATATAAATATATACATATATATCTATGCTAGATCTATAATTTTAATACACCAGAACACATATTTTATATGTAATATATATAATACTATATTATATATATATATATGATAATAATAATATTATGTGTATTAAATATATAAAATAAATATATGACATATTATTATATTAAGTGTATAATATATAGTATACTATATACTAAATAGGGAAAGAAAAATAAACCAAAAAAGGAAACTAAAACAGAAAAAGGAAAGGTGGAAATCGGGGAGAAATCCCGACCCTCCCAGGCAGACCGCCAGTGGCAAAGATGCCACCGTCGATGAGGGAAAATGGAGGGGATGTCGTCGCCGGCCAAAGAGGAAGTCGAGGAAACCACCGGCGGCGGAAGAAAGAAAGAAACAGAGGTAGAAAACGTGAAGGAAGCCGGAAGAGGAAAGGAAAATGGCCGACGGCGGTGCCAGCCGAATCGGTGGCTGCCACTGTCAACGAAGCTTCATCGGAGGAAGAGGAAGCTGATGGAGGCCACCGGAGGCGCAATGGACGGCGGAGGAGGGCCGGTGAAGAGGAAGAAGAAACTGAGGCAAAACCACCTCGATCCGCCGCCGTGCCGTCGATCCAGGGCAAACGGATGGCACCGGCAAGTTCGTCATGCAGCTGGCCAGCTGAGGGATGCCTGAACCGCCGGAGAACCGGCCGCTGGCGAGGAACCGGCGAGGAAAGGAACTGGAGCGGTCTGAATTGGTCTGACCGAGAAAGGAAGAAGAAAAAAGAAAAGAAAAAGAAAAAAAAGGAAAAAGAAAAAGAAAAAGAAAAAGAAAAGAAAGAGAAAGAGAAAGAAAAGAAAAAGAAAGAAAAAAGAAGAAAAAGAGGAAAAAAGAGAATTTCGGGAATTCGAAAAATTCCCGAAAATTCGACAACCCGGGATTTTACAAAATTCGATAATAAATTTTCCTGAGATTTAATTTTCAGAAAAATTAAATAAATTATGAAAAATTCTAAAAAAATTAGAATTTTAATTCCAGAAATTATTTGCAGCAATCGGGATAAGGAATCAGGAGAAATGGAGTGCGGGCGCGATCGATAAGCAGAAGTCGTCGACCCGGAAAAAGGTAAGGGATGCATGTGCAGCACTGTAAGGATACTCAGTCTGCATATTTTAAATTGAAATATTTTATGCAAATATTTTATGAAAATTATTATGATGCATGATTTGCTAAAAATAATTTGGGAAGAAGTACTAGCTGAAAGATTTAAAACTGTATTTTTCCGGGCAGGAGGTTAGTAAATCTGCAGCCGTTATGCTGCCGAAAATTTTAGAAAAATTTTATAAAATCATATTAAATGATTTTATTTCCGAAATTCGATAGTAAATCACGAAACATGAGGAAATTACTAAATTTCATAAAACATGAATATAATGAGATGGAATTTTAAAATATTCATCTATTCGAGAATGGTGACAACGAAATCACCGAAAATTCTCGAAATAGATAAATTACACGAAATACGAGACGAAAGATGAAGTGAAATATAGTGAATATTGTTATGAATATTTTTATAAATATTCACTAAAGGATTTTAACCCTTATGGTTTTAAATTATGGAATTTTATATTTATATAAATTCCATATAAGTTTATTATATGATGAAAACTACGGTTTTGAGATTGGTTGGCATTCCTATCATGCGGATGCATGATATGTGATATGTTTAGTCCCGGTCGACACCTGATCCGCGACCCACAGAGGACAATATAGATTATGGTCATAGATTTGACCGGTTTATTTCTGTACCCTTCGAGGTTATAGTATGATAAGATTGATGTCTATCTTAGACTCCATAAATGATAGGTGATATGTTAAAAAGGAAAGTGTTTTACATGATATGAAATCTTGCTTTTGACTTGCATGTTATGTGTTATAGTTTGGTTGTGGTTATTGAATGTGTAAATTGTATACTTTTTGGGTGCTTGCATTTTGAATAATAGTTGTTTATGACTTGCATGTTATGTGTTATAGTTTGGTTGTGGTTATTGAATGTATAAATTGTATACTTTTTGGTGCTTGCATTTTGAGGAATGCATTATGCATAGGAATTAATTAAATCGAACCGTGGGAGCCACCTCTAGAATCCTTTGGGAACTAAGTGCTACACGTGTTCTGATGTGTTAGTAAAGGCCAAACCGAGCAAAGACTTGATGATTGTACCGTGTGAGCCACCTCTAGAATCCTTCGGGAACTAAGTGCTACACGTGTTCTGATGTGTTAGTAAAGGCCAAACCGAGCAAAGACTTGATGATTGTACCGTGTGAGCCACCTCCAGAATCCTTCGGGAACTAAGTGCTACACGTGTTCTGATGTGTTAGTAAAGGCCAAACCGAGCAAAGACTCGATGCTTGTACCGTGTGAGCCACCTCTAGAATCCTTCGGGAACTAAGTGCTACACATGTTCTGATGTGTTAGAAAAGGCCAAACCGAGCAAAGACTCGATGATTGTACAGTGTGAGCCACCTCTAGAATCCTTCGGGAACTAAGTGCTACACGTGTTCTGATGTGTTAGTAAAGGCCACTCGATGATTGTACCGTGTGAGCCACCTCTAGAATCCTTCGGGAACTAAGTGCTACACATGTTTTGATGTGGTAGTAAAGGCCAAACCGAGCAAAGACTCGATGATTGTACCGTGGGAGCCACCTCTAGATACCTTCGGGAACTAAGTGCTACACGTGTTCTAATATGTTGTAAGAAATTTCTCTACCGTGTAAGCCACCTCTAGAGTCCTTCGGGAACTAAGTGCTACACGAGTTCTTATGGGGATGCGACAAATGTCGAAGGATGAAATAGATCTTGTGCATATGACATATGATGTGTTTGATATATCGAATTATGTTTATATATGCCACTCAAACATGTGCTACTTGAATGTTCGTCTCTTTCACACTTAATCATACTGATAAAAAGAATGATGCCTTGTGAACTTAAGAATGGAATGAAAGCATGAACAAGTTTGAGACGTCTATGTGCGTACGAAATGAGTTTTAAAGAAAAATAATAATGATTTAACTAATATTCTTTTCAAAGAATATATGAATATTAGTTATTTT
Source organism: Heritiera fomes (assembly GCA_032173925.1). Classification (NCBI taxonomy): domain Eukaryota; kingdom Viridiplantae; phylum Streptophyta; class Magnoliopsida; order Malvales; family Malvaceae; genus Heritiera; species Heritiera fomes. The sequence goes on from JAPDPM010000015.1 coordinate 15,470,141, forward strand.
ATTTAAACCCTTTATTTCATAAAAGCATTATTATGAAAAGAATATGAAAAGGTTATAAGATTAAAACGGAAAAAAAAGGGGATTTATTAATTCAAAACGAAATGAAAATTTCTCTTTACAGTTGCTTCTAGGTTCCGTAACAAGTATGGTATTCTAAAATACCTACCTTATTCTATTCGGATCCCTAGCCGACTGTAGTATCTTTCCTACATGCAAGCCTAGAACCCATAGGAAAAATGAAAAAGATTTTCGGCATATAGGAAGCTGAGTATCAAGTGAGGCATATAATTCTCTTACTGAGCCGTGATTTTGCTCACCCCTTAATTTTCAACATTTCAGGTTTTGATGAATGTGAGTTCAGTGGATTGTGGATCTTGGCTGTACACGAAAGACAATGTGTCAGACCGACGGATTATTTAAGGTATGATCATTTGTTCTCTGTATTTAGACACGTCAACAGTACTATTTATCTGATTAATTACGATAGGGGATGTGTATAATATAAACAATATCATGTAAAATTGTTTAACATTCAGTACAAGTGAAGTATCGCAGACAGCACAACCGGTTAAGTTGTGTATAAGAAGATGAAAAATTTGGTCACGGGTCGTGACAGATTTAATGGTATTAGAGCAATGGTTGGCCTGATGTCTGTGTATACTTTTGGAAGGAAAAGAGTTAAACATCCCCGGTAGTACTGTGTCGTTTGAATACATAGAGAAAATAAATGATTGTAAATGGAGTAAAATGATTTAAAGGGAGTGAGAAAGTATAAACTGAAAATGATAAAGAAGAAAATAGGTTCAGAAATTACCGAATTATTGGTGATTCTTCTAATCTAAATGAAGGCTTGTTCGGTAAGGAACAGAAATGGACTCGGTGAGGGCCCCACCAGTACTTTTCTGTTCGAACCGAAATGAGACCTGAAAGTGATGGTATAAAGTTGGGGAATGAAATATCATCATTAAATAGACTTTAAGATCACCGATTGAGTGTAATTTGAAGAGAGAGAAAACTTTTAGCCAAAATGACCAAAATACCCCTAGCCCAAAATTTTATCGAGAGTCAAAATCGATCACTAGAAGTTGGAATTGATCGATTTGATAGAGAAATTAATGATATAAAGCTAAATTACAGGCAAAATAATCCTATTGTGGATTTTAGTGAACTTCTCTGTCGAAAATCGAAAGAGATCTAACTTGCTGTTATAAGTATCAGAAAGGATACTATCAACATATAGATGATTAGTTCATTGATTTAAATGTATATTGAGGAGATAGAAATAAATGTCGAAATGACGAAAATGCCCCTAAATTGGGCGATGTTCGAAATAGTGTTAAAATCGAGCTGAATTGGAATTCATTGATAGAAATGGAGTTATTAATGGCACAGAGGATGTCATATGAATATAACGATCCCTATTAATGATTCCACTAACACTTAGATTACGGAAGCGAAAGAAATCCGTGAGGGACTAAGTGCCACGTCAGTGTGACGGGGGCCACCTCTAGAACCCAGAGCGGACAGTACAGATGTGTACAAGCGAACGGCGGACGGGCCGAGGCCTTATATGATGCGATCCAAAGAGTGTAGTGGAATGTCATTAGACGATTAGCCCGGTTATGGACTGTAAGGGCCGAAAATTAAGAGTTTATCAAACGGGATCGTTGAATACTATGAAAAGTAAAATGATTACAGGAATTGACCGATAAGGTGAATAGTACGAAAAATGAAATACATACGGGTGTGGTTACTTATGGTTCTATACGTTTTCACTACTTTGAGGTGTCAAATAGATAATCTTATATAGAACCGACAAATCTTGAAATATGTGCTACAGAATGAGGTACTGTGTTGAGTACTGTAAATTAGAGAATAATTATAAGAACAGTGAAGTGATAAAAAGAAGATGACAGCGAACCTAAATTCTTCAGGACCCTTGAGACAGAACTGTGATGGGCAACTCAATGATGGGCGACCCATAGTGGATCATGTGTTATGAGATACAGGCGAACTATGTCATCACCGACTCACTAGTAAGGGTAAACCTGGGGCGAAAGAATCGCCTAGGGGATGCTCGCCAACGACTGATATGAACGGAAGGGGCTCTTACAATTGTCTAAATGGTAACACGAGTGTAAGGAACTAGGTGCGTAAGGGTGCCAAGGTTCAAACCTCGTGGAGAATATACTAAAGGGAATTAAGCCTGAATTCATTAAATGAAAATGGTTTTAAAGTGAAAAACTGAATTGAAACGGGTAGCTGTAAAGTGTGATGAGAACCATTGTACTTGATACAGCTTACCAGAATGAGATTCATAACGCTGTAAAGTATGACTAGGTAATAAAGTCAAGGTAGAGTATGTATCAAAATGATTTGAATATTGAATGTCTCTGCCTTGAGAATACACTGGGAAATGATGGGACATAATGATGAAGGTCCAAAATGATAAAAGAAGTGTGGTTAAAGAAACTACCGGATGAGAATCCCAATAAATTTCAGAGTAACATAGATTGAGAAATCAGGTTAATGTTGACTCGGTCGTGGATATGAAATTTATTCTTAAGCTTGTATCAAAGAATATAGAAGAAATCCGACAAGCTTAAGAAAATAATTTTTGGAAAATATTATGGATGATAAAATTCACAAGTATCGATGTAAATGATGGAAATACAAATGATATGATTTGAGGATGAATTAAATGATGTTTTAAAATTTTTGTTATACACTAAAGTTCTTATGAAGAACAAATAAATATCATATGGAAGTGAAGCCTTAAATATGATTTAATCGGAGATATATAAGGAGCTTATAAGAGCAATCTTTGTAAAAGGCATCATCAGATGAAAAGATGAAGAACGATGGTCACAAGATGATAAGAAATGTATGATTAAAGAAAATATTAGATTTGATTTCCGATAAAACTTCCAAAGATATATAAATTAGAGGAAACGAGATAACATTGACTCGATTTTGAATATGAAGTTAAATTCTAAGTTTATATCGGAGGATGTAGAAAGAATCCAAAAAGCTTAAGAAAATAACTCTGGAAATTGTGTGAATTCACGTGTAAAGGTCTGGATGACGAAAATACAGATAATGAAAAATTGAGAATAATGAAATTGTCTGTATAAGTATAAATGAGAGAAATACAAATGATATTGAGTTGTAAATGAATTAAAAAAGATGTATTAATTTCCTATCATTGATAAAGTTCTGGTGAAGAACAAGTATTCATCTACATGAAAATAGACGCTTTTACGGATCTGATTAGGGATGTGTGAGGAGTTAATAAGACTAGCCTCAGTATAAAAAGTCCTTAGGTAAAAGATTGAAGATTGGTGTCCATAAGATGATGATTTGAACTCGGAGTGAATCTTACGAGTTCCTATTGAAGTTACGAGGATAATGAGTTGCCTTGTGAAGTAGATAAGCCTAAAGAATGAGGCATCCTTACATGAGCAAATTGATGAAATACTGATAGAGTCTAAAGTATAAATGGAACTTGAGCAGCCTTGTGATATGATCCTTAAACTCTTAAAGGCTGTGGAATTATGCTAAGATTAGCAACTAAGAAATTTGGCTAGACAGTATCTCCTCTTAAGATATATGATCTCGAGACGACAGGATGACAGTGAACCTGTCTATGATATAAAGATAATGATTGAGATACGAAAGTATTAAGTCTAGCTAAATACTATTGTCAGCCTATAAAAGAGTGATGAGACTAGTTGCTCTATAGAAGAGATCTAATTAAAGAAATTAAAGTCGGTAGATGGATAGTGTAAAGAAAAATATGGTATGCAAGATTTTAAAAGATCTTAACAGTATAGTACCATATCAGTTGGGAAAACCGACAAAAAGGGATGAGAGTAAGAATATGAAAAGGAAAGTGAAAGTGGAATAAGGAAATAAACTGCATGATGAGAAGGGAACATCAATATGAAACAGTTCCCGAAGTTAAGACTGAGGGTGATTTGTGTTGGTTATCACATAACTGTGGTAAGATGTAAAAGCAAGCCAACTTTGGTAAGCACAATTAATGATACTCAAGGGAGTAAGATAATTGATATGTTTACTGCCAGTATATAAATAAGAAATGTTTGTACAAATAACCACCTCGAAATGATAGAGATGGTGGAATTGTATAGATAATGTGGTGCTTAAATGGATAATTCGAGAATTCAATCACAGAATCTAAATTATGAAAAGAGATTTAAAGACCATACTACATGAAGAGAATATGATAGTCTCATGAATTATGATTGTAAAAGATGATCTATAGTAAAATCGACAAATGAGATGCAGCCTTGATGGAATAAGTGTGAAAATGAATATTGTGGACAATAAAAGTCCAAAGGAGAAATGATGATATGGAAGTGATTAAAGACTGATGATCTAAATAGAATTACTTTCGCTTATCAGACATCTAGATTCTCTAGTGCCTTAGTCGAAGTATAAGTATTAAACGGTGTGAATGTGTATGTACAGTTCTAGTGAGCCTTACATGTGATGGGAGTCTCTGTGTTGCCATATGCTAATGAGAGATAGCAAGGGGCTTTGAGATCCCAAGTGTATTGATAGCACCGCTCCATACTGATATATATTTATATATATGAGAGTGAGATGTAAACGCTCCATGATATTGAGAGAGCGTGTGCATGAGATGTGAAAGCTACTGGGACACTTACATATAATTGATTGATATGAGTACATGATAGTACCATATTATGTCGACTCGGCACTAAGTGAGAAGAATGGATGATGAACAGCATAGACCAACTGTAATATGAAAAATATTGTGTATGGACTCTTATATGAGAAGAATAAAAGTGAATAACTCCCAATTTGAGAAATGAACTTACAGGAGTATAGACATATATGATGAAAGACAGCATGTAGTGGTCTAAAGTACTATTGATGTTGAAAGTGTACCGACAGTATTATTTGGAGGATGAACTAGAGGTCAGAAGTCATAAGTATACGGCGTCTACCCCCTTTGGACTTAAGTTAAATTCGGAGGACCGAATTTCTTAAGGTGGGGAGGAAGTGATAACCATAAATTTTTCATTTATTGGAAATTATAAATATTGAAAATAAATATTGGAGAAATTAAATAAGAGGAAATAAAATTTTACGAGAACGGGATATTGGTGAAAATCCCGAGAATCGAGGAAATGAGAGAAATCGGAATATTTGTATAAAGGAAATTAAATTAGAAGTGAAAATAAAAATAATGGAGAAGGGAATTAAATTGGATAAATTAAAAATCCAAATTAAATAAGGAAAACGAGAAATGAAAATAAAGTATGTTTATATAATTACAAAAATTATAAATGTATTTTATACAAATACATATGTATGTAAATACTATATAGTATATATTAATAATATACGTTTGTATTTATGAATATATATATATATATATATATATATATATATATATATACACACACACTAGTTCATGAAGTTACATAATACATATGTATTTAAGTATAATCTCTTATGTATATATATGTATATATATACATATATACTTGAGAAATGTTTATATTTGATTTACATTAAAATTTGAAAAATATATATTGTAAATACAATATATAATATATTATAACATATATATAGATATATATGTAAAGATTATTTATTTTAAGCATATAAATATATACACATATATCTATGCTAGATCTATAATTTTAATACACCAGAACACATATTTTATATGTAATATATATAATACTATATTATATATGTATATATGATAATAATAATATTATGTGTATTAAATATATAAAATAAATATATGACATATTATTATATTAAGTGTATAATATATAGTATACTATATACTAAATAGAGAAAGAAAAATAAACCAAAAAAGGAAACTAAAACAGAAAAAGGAAAGGAGGAAATCGGGGAGAAATCCCGACCCTCCCAGACAGGCTGCCAGTGGCGGAGATGCCACCGCCGGTGAGGGAAAATGGAGGGGATGCCGTCGCCGGCCAAAGAGGAAGTCGAGGAAACTACCGGCGGCGGAAGAAAGAAAGAAACGGAGGCAGAAAACGCGAAGGAAGCTGAAAGAGGAAAGGAAAATGGCCGACGGCGGTGCCGGCCGAATCGGTGGCCGCCACTGTCAACGAAGCTTAACTGGAGGAAGAGGAAACTGATGGAGGGCACCGGAGGCGTAATGGACGGCGAAGGAGGGCCGGCGAAGAGGAAGAAGAAACCGAGACAAAACCACCTCGATCCGCCGCCGTGCCGCCAATCCAGGGCAAACAGAGGGCACCAGCAAGTTCGTCGTGCAGCCGGCCAGCTGAGGGACGCCCGAACCGTCGAAGAACCAGCTGCCGGCGAGGAACCGGCGAGGAAAGGAATGGAGTGGTCTAAACCGGTCTGACCAGGAAAGGAAGAAGAAAAAAGAAAAGAAAAAGAAAACAAAATGGAAAAAGAAAAAGAAAAGAAAGAGATAGAAAAGAAAAAGAAAGAAAAAAGAAGAAAAAGAGGAAAAAGGAGAATTTCGGGAATTCATAAAATTCCCGGAAATTCAACAACCCGGGATTTTACAAAATTCGGTAAGAAATTTTCCTGAGATTTAATTTTCAGAAAAATTAAATAAATTATGAAAAATTCTAAAAAAATTAGAATTTTAATTCCAGAAATTATTTGCAGCAATCGGGATAAGGAATCGGGAGAAATGGAGTGCGGGCGCTATCGATAAGCGGAAGTCGTCGACCCGGAAAAAGGTAAGGGATGCATGTGCAGCACTGTAAGGATACTCATTCTGCATATTTTAAATTGAAATATTTTATGCAAATATTTTATGAAAATTATTATGATGCAGGATTTGCTGAAAATAATTTGGGAAGAAGTACTGGCTGAAAGATTTAAAATTGTATTTTTCCGTGCAGGAGGTTAATAAATCTGCAGCCGTTATGCTGCCGAAAATTTTAGAAAAACTATAAAATCATATTAAATGATTTTATTTCCGAAATTCGATAGTAAATCACGAAACATGAGGAAATTACTAACTTTCATTAAACATGAATATAATGAGATGGAATTTTAAAATATTCATGTATTCGAGAATGGTGACAACGAAATCACCGAAAATTCTCGAAATAGATAAATTACACGAAATACGAGACGAAAGATGAAGTGAAATATAGTGAATATTTTTATGAATATTTTTATAAATATTCACTAAAGGATTTTAACCCTTATGGTTTTAAATTATGGAATTTTATATTTATATAAATTTCATATAAGTTTATTTTATGATGAAAACTACGGTTTTGATATTGGTTGGCATTCCTATCATGCGGATGCATTATATGTGATATGTTTAGTCCCAGTCGACACCTGATCCGCGACCCACAGAGGACAATATAGATTATGGTCATAGATTTGACCGGTTTATTTCTGTACCCTTCGAGGTTATAGTATGATAAGATTGATGTCTATCTTAGACTCTATAAATGATAGGTGGTATGTTAAAAAAGGAAAGTGTTTTACGTGATATGAAATCTTGCTTTTGACTTGCATGTTATGTGTTATAGTTTGGTTGTGGTTATTGAATGTGTAAATTGTATACTTTTTGGGTGCTTGCATTTTGAATAATAGTTGTTTATGACTTGCATGTTATGTGTTATAGTTTGGTTGTGGTTATTGAATATATAAATTGTATACTTTTTGGTGCTTGCATTTTGAGGAATGCATTATGCATAGGAATTAATTAAATCAAACCGTGGGAGCCACCTCTAGAATCCTTCGGGAACTAAGTGCTACACGTGTTCTGATGTGTTAGTAAAGGCCAAACCGAGCAAAGACTCGATGATTGTACCGTGTGAGCCACCTCTAGAATCTTTCGGGACCTAAGTGCTACACGTGTTTTGATGTGTTAGTAAAGGCCAAACCGAGCAAAGACTCGATGATTGTACCATGTGAGCCACCTCTAGAATCCTTCGGGAACTAAGTGCTACACGTGTTCCGATGTGTTAGTAAAGGCCAAACCAAGCAAAGACTCGATGATTGTACCGTGTGAGCCACCTCTAGAATCCTTCGGGAACTAAGTGCTACACGTGTTCTGATGTGTTAGTAAAGGCCAAACCGAGCAAAGACTCGATGATTGTACCGTGTGAGCCACCTCTAGAATCCTTCGGAAACTAAGTGCTACACGTGTTCTGATGTGGTAGAAAAGGCCAAACCGAGCAAAGACTCGATGATTGTACCGTGGGAGCCACCTCTAGAGTCCTTCGGGAACTAAGTGCTACACGTATTCTAATATCTTAGTAAGAAATTTCTGTACCGTGTGAGCCACCTCTAGAGTCCTTCGGGAACTAAGTGCTACACGAGTTCTGATGTGTTAGTAATCAGTTTAAGTTCTGATGGGGATGCGACAAATGTCGAAGGATGAAATAGATCTTGTGCATATGACATATGATGTGTGTGATATATCGGATTATGTTTATATATGCCACTCAAACATGTGCTACTTGAATGTTCATCTCTTTCACACTTAATCATACTGATAAAAAGAATGATGCCTTGTGAACTTAAGAATGGAATGAAAGCATGAACAAGTTTGAGACGTCTGTGTGCGTACGAAATGAGTTTTAAAGAAAAATAATAATGATTTAACTAATATTCTTTTCAAAGAATATATGAATATTAGTTATTTTATTTAAACCCTTTATTTCATAAAAGCATTATTATGAAAAGAATATGAAAAGGTTATGAAGATTAAAAAGGAAAAAAAAAGGGATTTATTAATTCAAAACGAAATGAAAATTTCTCTCTATAGTTGCTTCTAGGTTCCGTAACAAGTATGGTATTCTAAAATACCTACCTTATTCTATTTGGATCCCTAGCCGACTGTAGTATCTTTCCTACATGCGAGCCTAGAACCCATAGGAAAAATGAAAAAGATTTTTAGCATATAGGAAGCTGAGTATCAAGTGAGGCATATAATTCTCTTACTGAGCCGTGGTTTTGCTCACCCCTTAATTTTCAACATTTCAGGTTTTGATGAATGTGAGTTCAGTGGATTGTGGATCCTGGCTATACACGAAGGACAATGTGTCAGACCGACGGATTATTTAAGGTATGATCATTTATTCTCTGTATTTAGACACGTCAACAGTACTACTTATCTGATTAATTACGATAGGGGATTTGTATAATATAAACAATATTATGTAAAATTGTTTAACAGTCAGTACAAGTGAAGTATCGCAAACAGCCCAACCGGTTAAGTTGTGTATAAGAAGATGAAAAATGTGGTCACGGGTCGTGACATTAGGCCCCGAGCTTCATGCATCACATATACTGTTACTGTCACATGGCTGATTGACCAGCTAGTCACCAGCATCCTGGATTGTCGCCTAGCAAGTGTACACCGAGGACATATTATAGATCATGGCCATAGATCTCATTACTGTTACTGTGTCCTTAGTGGACGAGATAACATGATTTAATTGTAGGGTGATGCCTAGTCTCACTTACTGTTTATTGTTTACTGAAAGGATTCATGGAATCCTATTTACTGTACTGTATTGTTTACTGTACTGAATTCCTGTACTGATTACTGTTTACTGTTACTGATGAAAAATCGTACCAAAACACTGTTTACTGAACTGTACTGTTTACTGAAATGGTAGCCATTGATTACTGTTTTACTGAAGAAAAAGCTACCAAATTACTGTTTACTGAACTGTACTATACACTGAATGGTAGCCACTGATTACTGTTTACTGAACTGAAAGCTACCATTTACTGTTTACTGAACTGAAAGCTACCGTATACTATTTATTAAATTGGTAGCTATTGTTTATTGACTGAACCGTATCGAGATACCATTTTATTGAATACTGAATATACTGTTTTTCTGAAATGTACGATACGGTTACTGATTTGAAAAGAGAAATAAATGTTTATTCTAAAAGAATAACATAAGAATTATTTCTAAGAAAGAAATAATCGAAGAAGTAACTATCCAATGATTGGATATTTACAAATCACTGTACTGTCGCATGTTTTATTGTACAGAAGAGGAGAGAAGTAAACCACTATTTTACTACTGAGCTGTCACATGTTTTAAAGTATACTGAATGTGAAAAGAAATAAGTGGTTTACTCTGTGGAAAAATGAAAAGTTTATCGTTTTGAAAACAACGGAATTAGTACTCTCTACAGTTGCTTCTAGGTTCTGGAACAAGTCAGATATTTTAAAATACCTGCCTTACTCTATCTGGATCCCTAGCCGACTGTAGTATCCTTTCGACATGTGAGCCTAGAGCCAGCTAGGAAGATTTTAAAGAAAATGAAAAATATTTTCAGCATATAGTTAACCGAATATCAAGTGTGACATATAACTCTCTTACTGAGCCGTGGTTTGCTCACCCCTTAATTTCAAACATTTCAGGTTTTAAAGGCCGTGAGATCAGTTGATTGTGGATCACAGCTGTACACAAAAGGACAATGTGACAGACCGACTAAGATATATCAGGTACGATCATTTATTTTCTGTATTTAGACATGTCTACAGTACTACATATTGGTAATTAAGATAGGGGATGTGTATAATGTTAATAATATTTTATTAAATTGTTTAACATCAAGTGTAAAGTGAAGTATCACAGACAACCCAACCGGATAAATTGTGTAAAATAAGGTGAAAAATGTGGTAACGGGGCGTTACAGGTGAACACGGAAGCGACGAACGAGGCGGTCGTCGACCCGAAACAGGTAAGGGATGCATGTACAGCACTGTAAGGATATTCAGTCTGCATGATTTTAATTATAAAATATTTTATGAAAATATTGCGATGAATGATTGGTTGGAAAATTGTGGTGAAGTACCGGTTGAAATTATAAACTGTATATTTCGTGCAGGAGGCTAGCCAATCGGCAGCCGTTATACTGTCGAAAAATTATCGAAAATTATCGAATACTTTTAGATAATTTTATAAAATCATAATAAATGATTTTATTTCACGAGAAATGATTTTCAACCACGAAAATCGAGAAAATGAGTATTTTCCATAAAAACATGCATAAAATGAGAGTGATTTTAAAATATTCATGTTTTCAAAAATGGTGATAATAAAATCACCGAAAAATCTCTTCGAGAATGGTGATAATGAAATCACCGAAAATTCTCTTGATATGTAAGTTACACGTGATATAAGATAGAAAATGAAAGGAAATAAAGTGAATATTTTTATATATATACTTCTTAAATATTCACTAAATGGTTTTATAACCTTTATGGTTTTAAATGATGAAATTATATATTTTTATAAATTCCATAAAGGTTTTCTGATGATGAAAAATATGGTTTTTGAGACTAGTTGGCATCCTATCATGCTGATATGTGACATGTGATATGTGATATGTGACATGTAATATGTGATATGTGATATGTAGTCCCGGTCGACACCTGATCAGTGATCCACCGAGGACAATTATAGACTATGGCCATAGATCTGACATGATTATTCATACCTTTCGGGGTCTATAGCATGATACCAGTAACGACCAAGTGGACGGGCTGGGCGTGCCTCAGTCTCTATATATGAAAATGTTTTATATGATATGTAATATGTGAAATGTAAATGTTTTACATGATATGTGAAATGTAAATGTTTTACATGATATGTGACAAGTTAAATGAAAGAGATTTACAGCATTTTACAAAATGCTTATTTCAGTATTGAATTTAGTACTACGAGATGATTTCATGTGATATGTGATACGAATATGTAATATGTTTTCAAAAGGAAAAAGAGGTTATAAGTCTAATATTCTTACTATGATTTTCAATTGAATATTAGACTATATGTGACAAGAATATGTGATATGTTTTCCAAAAAAGAAAGAGGAGGAAAATAAATCTAATATTCTTATTTTAGCTTTTAAATTGAATATTAGATTTAAATGATATATATGTTATACGACAAGGATTTAATAGCGGACTTTGCTATTTAAAGTACTGTACTAATTATGGTTGTACAGTAAAACATGAAATGAGTTTTAAATGAGAATGATGAGAATTTAACTAATATTCTTTTCAAATGATATATGAATATTAGTTACTTTCTTTAAATGCTTTATTTTATAAAAGCATTATTTTGAAAAGAATATGAAAATGTTATGAAATAAGAAGGTAAAAAGGATTAAAATTCCAAACAAAAAGGAAATTATTCTCTACAGTTGCTTCTAGGTTCCGAGACAAGATAGGTATTTCAAAATACCTACCTTACTCCATCCGGATCCCTAGCTGACTGTAGTATCTTTCCTACATGCGAGCCTAGAGCCCATAGGAAAAATGAAAAAGATTTTCAGCATATAGGAAGCTAAATATCAAATATGCATATAATTCTCTTACTGAGCCGTGGTTTGCTCACCCCTTAATTTTAACATTTCAGGTTTTTTCGAAGACTGAGAGTCTAACACTTAAAGGATTTCGGCTGCGCATTTGGGGACGATGCGACAGCTTGACTTATGACATGAGGTATGATCATTTATTTTCTGTATTTAGACATTCATAGTATTACTTTCTTATGAAGTAAGATAGGGGATGTGATTCATATGGTAAATTTTTATGAAATTGTTTATATGTAAAAGAAAAAGTAAAGTATCGCAGACAGCCCAACCATATAAGATATATAGAATAAGGTGAAAAATAAGGTCACGGGCTATGACACAATGGGCCAGTAGACCGTATTTTCTAGGAAAACATTCTATTTGTGGACCAGTCGACTGCCCTACTTGCCTCCGAGAATTTTAAATATTTTAAATGTAAAAAGAAATAAAATTATTAAATTTTTATATGCTATAGCAGTGGACTACCCTAAATGAGCAATCAACTGCCCCCTTTGAAAATAATAATTTTAAACTTATTTATACAAATGTATTTGGATTATCATTAAAGTATATAAGAAGGTTTATGAATATCAATGGTTTTCCAAGAAGTAGTTTTGCTACCCAATGTTTTGAGATTGGTGACTCCATTGGTGATCATGCATATTATTTGTTTATTTGTATTTGGCTGGGAGACTCTACTCAAGCCCTCAGTACCATGAATGTCACCAGACTAGTGCACACTGTGGAATATCGACAATGGCCATTAGCCCCTTATATGTGTTTGTCTTAGGATAGGATCCCTGGCCCATACTTGGGTACGCCATTTGTTTGACATCTCTTATGGGATTATCCCTTATGGGATATATGTGTTATCCCTTATGAGAATTACTTGGTGCATGATTCTATTGGGTGTTAACTGTCTCCACAAGGATTTGAAGATTATTTGTATATTCGATTTCAAGTGAATTGATACATATGAATTCGATTTCAAGTGAATTGATACATATGAAAGTATTTGAAATATATGAAAATATTTGAGTTATATGAATATTTGCAAGTGACTTCATATGAAAGTATGTGAAAGTATTTGACGTTATTTGAAATTGAAGTTAATTGTATTTGTACATGTGATTTCAAGTGAATTAAAGAAAATTGAAAGTTTTTAAGTTATTTGATATTATGTGTATATGATATTTGAAGAAATTATATGATATATGCTTTATAATGGTTTTACATGACATTATAGAGCCAAGCAGGAAAAACTGCATATAGTGGCATAGTACGCTCTTTTATATATATTCTAACTAAACGTAAACTCACTCCTTTACATTATTTTTCATCCAGACTATTTGCAGTGAATTCCGCTCTCGGTAGAGGAGCGTAGATTTTGGAATATACGATATTCCTTAGAGGCTCGTTTCCGATCCTTGAAGGTATATATATATACACCTTTTGTTATGTAATTCAGACTATAGTATGGTACAGTGATGTATAATAGACATGTTGGGGATATAAATTGCGAAAGAGATTAGTATGTAATTATATGAGAGTTTTAAACCTATGTGTAAGACGATCCTATATATGCATGAGAGATATCTTGTCATCGGAAATAGCATCGTCATGTTAAACAATGGAATATAAGATATAAGAAAGAAGAAGGATGCACCATCAAATAACCTAACCAAAACTTATATGAAGAAAAAGTTAGTTGTTATTTGGTTAAAAGTAGTTGGTATTTATCTTAAAAGAGGAAGTAACGGGATGTTACAAGATTGGTATCAGAGTGAGGTTAGTCTAACGTTTGATGGTGCCATTAGGCTAGAAACAATGTACATCCCCATGTACTATACTTGTCTGAATACATATATGTGGCATAACCATTGAAAGTTATACTAAACATTTGATTTCTGGTGATATTGGCAGAATGAATACTCGTAGGAGGGGTACTGGTAGAGGAAGAGGATGGGGTAGGGTAAAACCGCCCCCAACCCAGTCTTCTCCTCCATCACCATCGAGTAGCCCTAACACTCGACTGTCAAGAGTGGAACGAAGTATTAAGACTATGGCTAGTCTATTTAATCAGTTCATGTCTAATCTCCCAAACGTGGCCACAAATGCACCAACAGCTCCACCTACAGTGCCTCCTACTCCCTCAGGGACTGCACCTCCTACTTCTTCTAATCCTCCTGTGCAGCCACCACAAGTACAGCCTGAGTTTCCTCCATCTGTTCAAATTACAGAGAGGCGGGATCCAAGTGCTTATTGTAGCGTTGCTTTGATCAAGGAATTTAAGAAGCTGGATCCGCCTAAGTTTAAGGGTGGCAGTGACCCGTTAGCCGTAGAGAATTGGATGAAGGCGGTCACTAAATCATTTGGATATATGACTTGTACCAAGAGAGAAAAGGTGGGATTGGCTGCATATCTGTTAGTAGACGATGCAGAACCCTAATGGCAGGCCACTCAGACAGTGTTGGAGGCTAGACATTTAGAAGTAACGTGGGATATATTTTTAGAAGCATTCAATGAACAATACATCCTATGCACTGCTCAGAGGAGGTTGTAGGTAGAATTTTTGAACTTGACTCAGGGGAATATGACGATTAGTCAATAAGAGTCAAAGTTCATTACCTTGAGCAGATTTGACCCAAAGGTCCTAAGGAGTGTGGGACATAAGATCTACCGATTTATAGAAGATTGAAACCTCCAATTAGATCCAAGTTGTATCCTATGAATATCACCACTTATGGAGAGGCGGTCCGTAAGGCTCAATGTGTGAGTAGGACTATGAGTTCCATTAGGCTAATTTTCGAGCCAAGAGTAAAGGCAAAGAAACGATGAAACGGAAGTCAGATGAGAGAGCCTCTAGTGATAAATATCCATCAAGGAGAAGTAGACCATATGAAAGAGCTTCAACGGGGACTCCTAGACCTACCAGGATTAAGATAAGTGATGAGAAATCTCAATATTCAGTTGGTAGTATCACTAGCTCACCGAGGAGTATGATGCAAAGGTGCGAGCATTGCGAGAAATTCCATAGGTCATAGACATGCCGTATGGCTTCTAGGGCTTGTTTCTGGTGTGGTGAGCTGGGACACCGAATTAAAGATTGTCCCAAGATAAATCAGAGGGTTCCCGAAGAGGCAGATAAGACCACCTAACCATAGCCTAAAGCCATAGCGACTGAGAATGGAAAGAAAGCTGGACTCAAGGTCGGGTATTCGCGATTGATAAGGAGTCCGCCGATGCTTCATCTAAGGTGATTAAAGGTAAGATCTATCTTTTTGATATAAATGTCCTTGCATTATTTGATCCAGGCTCTACACACTGATTTGTTTCTCCCATGATTGCTATGAGATTACCTGTTAAACATGAGCCTTTAGGACATTTGTTACAAATAAGTACACCATTTAGGGAATCACAAATGACGAATATAGTATATTGTAATTGTAAGCTACGGGTAGGAAAGAGAGAATCAATAGCTAACCTAATCCTATTGAATATGTACAGATTTGATGTTATATTAGGAATGGATTGGTTGTCTAAGAATCATGTGATATTAGACTGTTATGCAAAAACTATGACTTTCTCTTCTCCCGTTAGCTATGTTGTAAATTTTGCAAGTGTTTAATGCAAAAACATATTTGTTAAGTGACTTTTGAAAATGAATTTGATAGAACATAATTGTTATTTGAAGGATTTATAGCCTATGTGGTGGACGTAGAACAGAAACGTCCTGAACTTCATGAAATTTCGGTAGTCGATGACTTTCCTGATGTATTTCCGGATGAACTTCCAGGACTTCCTCTGAATAGGGAGATTGAATTTACCATTGAGTTGGTGCTGGGAACAGAACCTATCTCTAGACCTCCCTATCGAATGGCTTTAGTTGAGCTTGAGGAATTGAAGAAGCAACTGTAGGAGCTATTAGACAAGGGGTTCATACGAACTAGCATATCCCCGTAGGGTGCTCATGTGCTATTTGTTCGGAAGAAGGACGGTAGCTTAAGACTTTGTATTGATTACCGATGGTTGAATAAAGTCACAATCAAGAACAAATACCCTCTTCCTAGGATTGATGATCTCTTTGATCAGCTTCGAGGTGCACAAGTCTTTTCTAAGATAGACTTGAGATCGGGATATCATCAATTGAAGATCCGGAGTAAAGATATCCCTAAGACGGCATTTAGGACACGGTACGACCATTATGAGTTCCTAGTGATGCCGTTTGGTCTAACCAATGCCCTCGCAGCATTTATGAATTTGATGAATGATATGTTCAAACCATATTTGGACCAGTTTGTCATTGTTTTTATCGATGACATATTGGTGTATTTGAGATCCCGGGACGGGCATGAGCAGCATCTTCGGATAGTCCTGCAAACCCTCAGAGATCGTGGATTATATGCCAAGTTAAGTAAGTGTGACTTTTGGCTAGATCAAATCTCCTTTTTGGGTCACATAGTTAGTAAAGATGGGGTTTCGGTTGATCCATCTAAGGTTGAAGCTGTGGTGCAATGGGAGAGGCAAAAAACAGTTACGGAGATTAGGAGTTTCTTGGGTCTAGCCGGTTATTGTCGACGATTTGTAGAGGGTTTTTTGATGTTAGCTGCTCCCTTGACGCGCTTAACGCGCAAAGAGGTGAAGTTTGAATGAAATGATGCTTGCGAGCGCAGTTTCCACGAGTTGAAGCGTACGTTGACGACTGCACCAATTCTCACCTTTCCTAGTGGTTTTGGAGGATTTTCGATATATAATGATGCCTCTGCACAAGGTCTAGGTTGTGTGCTAATGCAACATGGTAAAGTAGTTGCATATGGTTCTCGCCAATTAAAGGATCATGAGAAGAACTACCCAACTCATGACTTGGAGTTAGCTGCAGTGGTATTTGCTCTAAAGATTTGGAGGCATTACTTGTATGGTGAGAAATTTCAGATTTTTACAAATCATAAAAGTTTGAAGTACTTGTTTTCTCATAGGGAATTGAATATAAGACAGAGGAGATGGCTCGAGCTTCTAAAGGATTATGATTGTGAGATCCTGTACCACTTGAGAAAGACCAATGTGGTGGCGGATGCTCTAAGTTGGAAGCATGTAAGGATGGTATCTTACATGATGGTAAGAGAATATGAGTTGCTAGAACAATTTGCAAGCCTTAGTTTAAATGTTAAGCCTTATGAGCAATTTGGGATGATGGCTAGTATAATGATTGAGCCAGAATTGATGGATAGAATTCGGATTGCTCAGAGGGAAGATGCTCAGTGTATGGAGGCTATGAATCAGATTCAATCGGGTATGCCCTCAGAGTTTGATATTGGTAGTGATGGAATTTTAAGATTTAATAACCGTATATGTCTTCCTAATGATAAGGAGTTGAAGAGGTTGATTTTGACAGAAGCATATGCCACTAGATACATGTTGCATCCGGGAAGTACCAAGATGTATCATAATCTACGCAAGGTATATTGGTGGTCTGGCATGAAAAGAGACATAGTAGAGTTTGTGGCAAAGTGTCTCATGTGCCAGCAAGTCAAGGTAGAGCACCAAAGACCGGCAGGTTTGTTACAACCTCTACCTATACCTATGTGGAAATGGGAGCACATTACGATGGATTTTGTTATGGGGTTGCCTTGGACAAGGAGGAATCATGACGGTATTTGGGTAATAGTGGATAGACTAACTAAGTCAGCACACTTCCTACCTATGAAGTCTATGGATACACTTAGTACTTTGGCAGATTTGTATGTGAAAGAAATTGTTCGGTTACATGGAGTTCCAGTGAGCATAACATCGGACAGAGATCCCAGGTTTACTTATCATTTTTGGGAACATTTTCAAGAAGCCATGGGATCTCAGTTGAATTTTAGCTCAACTTTTCTTCCGCGGACTGATGGTCAGTCCGAGCGTACTATTCAGACGCTCGAGGATATGTTGAGAGCTAGTGCTTTGGACTTTAAAGGCTCATGGGACGATCATCTACTATTGGCTGAGTTTGCTTACAACAATAGCTATCATGCAAGTATCGAGATGGCACCATATGAAGCTTTATATGGTAGAAGGTGTCAATCTCTGAATGGTTAGGAAGAAGTGGGTGAGCGAAAATTGTTAGCTCCAGACTTAGTTGAGCAGGCCTCTGAGGATCTCAAACTGATTTGTCAAAGATTGAAGACAAATCAGAGTTGACAAAAGAATTATGCAAATGTTAGACATAGACCCCTTAAGTTTTCCATTGCGGACTCAATATTTTTGAAGGTTTCTCCATCCAAAGGATTATGAGATTTGGTCGAAGAGGTTTTTTGAAGGTTTCTCCATTGTTGGCCATTTGAAGTCCTAGATCAGATCAGAGATGTTGCCTATAGGTTGGCACTACCTCCAGAGCTATCGGAAGTACATAATGCTTTTCATGTGTCAATGCTTCGGAAGTATAATCCGGATCCATCTCATGTCATAGAATACGAACCTTTGGAGATTCGGGAGGACATGAGCTATGTAGAGAAGCTGATTCAGATTTTGGACAAGAAAGAGAAAGTGTTACGATCTAAGACCATCCCACTAGTCAAAGTTCTCTAGCAATATCATACTACGGAAGAAGCTATATGGGAGGTAGAAAGCTTGATGAAAGAGAAGTACTCGGAGTTATTTGAGACCTAACCCGATTCAAATTTGTAGGACTAAATTCTTAAAGGTGGGGAGAATGTGAAATCCCCAATTTCATGTAATTTCCCATATTTGTAAAGTATTTCAAACCGAAATGATTAAGTAAATATGAGATTTTGATATATAAATGATGTATGGGACATATAAGGATAAATGATATTGAATGGTCAAATAGTCAAAGGATTAATGGCTGATATGATAAAGGAAAGAAGAGAATTAAATGGGTTAAAAGGAGTCAATGGCTGAAATAATGAAGGGATAGAGGTGCATTAAATGAAATGGCTTAGTCATCTTCTTCTCCCTCCATCCTAAGTCAACAGGAACCTCCCAGCCATTCCTCCCGTTCCCTCTAAGTTTCCCTCTTAGCTACCTTGACAAACACTTAGTTTCTGTCATCAAATTGTCAAGCTCACTTAACGAAAAATGATCCTTGTCACTAGCTCAAGCTATGCTTGTAATATGAAAGGCTGAAACAAAGTCTTTGAGGAGATCAGAATTCTATCAAATTTGGTGATTAACAAAGGTAATGGTATAAGTTGATTCTTTCAATTCTAATTGTGGTTGAGAGTCATATTGAGTTGGTATAACATGTTTATAAAAGTTGCTTAAAGGTTTGAGTTGTGATGGTATTTTCAGCTTTGAAGAAGTGAAAAGCTAAGTGTTGGTGCAGTGAGCTACTGCATTATTTGGCTATTTCAGGTAAGGAATATGTGTAACGGACGTATGGAGACTATGTTCGTTTTGGTTGCATATGTGGTTTGAAATAAAAGCTGTTTTAAGTGCAGGAAGGTTAAAATCTTGGTTTTTCTCCCAATACGATTTGGCTCAGGGCAGCCAACTGCCCTAAATAGCAGCCGACTGCTTAGAGTCAGTCGTGATGTAATTTTTTTCGAAACCAACTTAAAAGCAGCCGATTGCCTTATATAGCAGTCGACTGTCATTTTTCTATAAGTATTCTGTTTGCACATCAGTCGACCACCAATGGGCCAGTCAACCGCATTTTCTCTGAAAACATTCTGTTTGCGCACCAGTTGACTACCTTATTTGACCAGTCGACTGCCCTACTTGCCTCCAAGAATTTTAAATATTTTAAATGTAAAAAGAAAATAAAATTATTAAATTTTTATATGCTGTAGCAGTCGACTGCCCTAAAAGAGCAGTCAAATGCCCCCTTAGAAAATAATAATTTCAAACTTATTTATATAAATGTATTTGGATTATCATTAAAGTATATAAGAAGGTTTATGAATATCAATGGTTTTTCAAGAAGTAGTTTTGCTACCCAATGTTTTGAGATTGGTGGCTCCATTGGTGATCATGCATATTATTTGCTTATTTGTATTTGGTTAGGGGACTCTACTCAAGCCCTCAGTACCACGGATGTCACCTGACTAGTGCACACTGTGGAATATCGACAATGGCCATTAGTCCGTTATATGTGTTTGGCTTAAGGTAGGATCCCTGGCCCATACTTGGGTATGCCATTTATTTGACATCTTTTATGGGATTATCCCTTATAGGATATATGTGTTATCCCTTATGAGAATTACTTGGTGTATGATTCTATTGGGTGTTAACCGTCTCCACAAGTATTTGAAGATTATTTGCATATTCGATTTCAAGTGAATTGATTCATATGAAAGTATTTGAAGTATATGAAAATATTTGAGTTATTTGAATATTTACAAGTGACTTCATATGAAAGTATGTGAAAGTATTTGACATTTTTTGAAATTGAAGTTAATTGTATTTGAACATGTGATTTCAAGTGAATTAAAGGAAATTGAAAGTATTTGACTTATTTGATATTATGTGTATATGATATTTGAAGAAATTATATGATATATGCTTTATAATGGTTTTACATGACATTATAGAGCCAAGCAGGAAAAACTGCATATAGTGGCATAATACGCTCTTTTCTATATATTTCTTACGGAGTGTAAACTCACTCCTTTACATTATTTCTCATCTAAACTATTTGCAGTGAATTCCGCTTTTGGTAGAGGAGCGTAGATTTTGGAATATACGGTATTCCTTGGAGGCTCGTTTCCGATCCCTTGAAGGTATATATATATATATACCTTTTGTTATGTAATTCAGACTATAGTATGGTACAGTGATGTAAAATAGACATGTTGGGGATGTAAATTGAGAAAGAGATTAATATGTAATTATATGAGAGTTTTAAACCTATGTGTAAGACGATCCTGTATATGCATGAGAGATATCTTGTCATTGGAAATAGCATCGTCATGTTAAACAATGGAGTTTAGTTTAGTTTCTGACAAGAAAACTACATTGGGATCTTGGTTTTTGATGTGCTCATATAGTGAACATACTGCTCGTGGGTTCCTAAGCCCACAATAGTTTCAAGCCATTATCCTTACAATTGCAGATGGACTGGCAGCTAATCCTCTGCATAGCTTTGCACTTGTAATTTAGACACTACTACAAGTATCCTTTTAGTCCCACGTGTAGTAGCCCAAGTCTCTGAATATTTTGTGCCTTTCTCCCCTCTCTTCCATCCAAAATGAAAGGGAACATTGGTCAACTGAGAGGATCTAGCATTGATGGGACTTGACCAGAAAGTTAACCTCTAATAACCTTTATGACATACCTCAAGAGGACATTATGACATTCACACATCATCAGTATTACTGACATATAGAAGAGCCTCACATTTGGGTGGGGTTTACTTATTCCTATAAAACATAGTAGTTAGGAGCATTTACCTTGTCCAAAATTGAGACAAATTCTCTAACAACTCGGAGCAGTCTCTCTGATAGTAACTGCCATTAACCGTTTTAGGTTGCTTAGAGAGTAATTATTTCCGACATTAAAAGTTACCAGAAACCATTTCTATTCTTTGTTCAGTTGACAATCTGTGTACACCATAGGAGGGGATATAGGCATCTATTTGTAGGGATGAAGGAAGCAATGGGTTTAGCACTACATGATTTTGAAACTCACATGTCAAGATTGGCAAAGCACATACTAATAATCATCTCCCCTTCCATCTTGTGGAACCTCTTCCCTCTCACAGTCTATTTCTGTAATATCTAGCAAAGCATGAATATAGTAATAATTTTGCAGTCGCTCTAAGGAAAGACTTCCATGTATCATTGTCCCTAGCATTAAACCTTCAAAAGCGATAACTGGTGTAATGACTTAGTAACATCAACTTGGACTCACAAGCAAAGGCACCGTCCACTATAACTCTATGCATTTTTTCCTTTCTCATAAAAAATATAGATTCCAATGGCTGCTCTAAAGCGTTCTGCAATAGAAGCATTAATCGTCCACAATGATAACCTAGTAACACAAACTCAAAAAGTATCATATTGAAAATGATACTCCTTCAATTTTAACTTCTCATTGTAGTCCATAAAGAAGATTAAATGCTTGTAAAAGGACAATGGACTACCTTTCAACACACGAGTTTTATCTCTCATGGTAGTAACTTTAAACACAAAAAGATTCCTACCCATGACAATAATAGTGGCATCATGAGATGATTTCTAAACTAATTGTTTCCAAAATCTTTATTATACAACCTTCTAGTTAGAACTTTGGCAATCGGCCAGCATTTGCCATCAGCAACAAGCGTGTACACTACTAGGTCTTAGACAAAGACACCTTCACGCTCTTCCTCAATGAGTTAAAGGATGTTCCATATATCTGCCTATGTTCTTTCCATCATACTTGGTAAACAAGCAAACAAAACAAGTAAAGATAACAAACACCAAAACTGTAGACAATGCTATGTCACTATGTTAGGAAATCAACCATAAACAATTAATCTTTTGATGAAAACACACTCAAGCAAAAAACTAACAAACTACTTCCATTATGAATGTCGAGAGGACAGTTGCACAAAGATGACTTTCATGTGATGTAGATTTTTACTTGCATTTTGTTGCAAATTGAAATAATAATAGTTACCTTATTCTTAAGTCAAACCAAATAAAAAAGGCTAAATGCTCAATTTAGGATCTAATCTTTACAGCATTTCGCAATTAGGGGCCGTTTGGTTCGGAGAATTTAAGATTACCAGGAATATTAAATTACCGGAATATTATTTTACTTGACGGATTACTGGGAATATTAGATTCTTGTGTTTGGTTGTATTTGTGGGAATATAAAATTTCTGTGTTTGATTAAAGGAAAGTAAGAGGGTAAAATTATTTATTTTACTATAATACCCTCCATATTATTAGTTGATGTAAAGTGAATAACACTTTAAATAAATTATATTTAAATTAATTACTTATTTATTTATTTATTTAATATGCTTATTTATTTATTTATTTATTTTACCCCTTTTTATAACGTTTTTGTTATGTAAATTATTTTGATATAAAACTATTACTATATTAAATTGATTTTGATTAATCAAAAATCATAGGGTCTATCTTATTATTGGTCCATTTGATTTTAAATTTATTTTTCTCTTCATCAAAATAAAAAAAAACATGGTTGTAATATTAGATAGGTTTAAGGGTAAAATGGAAACAAAATATAATTATTGGAGGGTAAAATTGGGAAAAAAGTTAAATCCCCCCCCCCAGAAAAAAAATACCTCAGGGAGAGGAGGTAATTTTTTTCCCAATTTTGGTACTATTTGGCACTGTTGGTAAAAAAAATTACCCCTCGAAATCCGATTCCCCCAACCAAACGCGAGAATCATTTGACGGAAAAAAAATTCCCCCAGATAAAAAAAATTACTGAAACCAAACAGCACCTTAAAAATATAATCTTTAATTTTGATCAATTAAAGATTAAACGTTTTCGAATTTAATCAATAAATGATTTATTAACGAGAGTAAAAATCATGCGCGGTTAACGATGTTAAAGGTGACACATGGCAATAATCTATTTGTTGCAAAAAAAATTAATTAATTTTCATTTTAAGAAATAATTTTTTTAATTTTAAAAATATGTAAATGCTTGAAGATAATTAAAACTAATGTAACAAAAAAAATTTAAAAGAAACAAATCCAGAAACTTCTCCAGTTTTTTTTTTATTGTTTTTGGAAAATTAAAAGGCAAATTAAAGTATATTCTCAGCACTTTTTCTATCATTTTGGATTTGTTTTCATTGCTTTCTCTTCTTCAAGCATCGTGATTCACAAAAAGTTGAACTTTCCGACGACCCAAATCTTTTTTCCGGTGAGCTAAAAACATGACGATGACTCTTGATTCTGGTGAGAATTTGTTTAGGGGTCAAGTCAAGACTCTCTTGCAAAAGGTTGAAGAAGAAGCAGAGCTTTCAAAACTTCCATTGGAGAGGCGTCATTTTGCCCATCTTCAAGGCTGTGTGAATTCCCCAGTTGGACTTTTGGCTCTGACTCCTGCAAACACACCACAGATCTCAAATCTTTCTAAAGAAGATGGAGGTCACAGTGGGTTAGATCCAATGGTGATGGTTCTTCCTGTTGTTGAAAATCAATTGAAGATTTTTGAGATGGTGAGTGGCATGTTTGATAGAATGAAACAAGAAGTGATTATTGAATCCTAGAAAAAATTCTGAAAATCTAAGAATTCAAGCTATGATCACTTTTTAAGCTTTTATGCTATCTCAAAATCAAGCTTAAAGACTTTTGGATTTTTTTTTGGTCAAAATCTTTCAAAAGAAGAGAAAATAAATACAAAATATTTGAATTTAAAGCAAGATTTACTGCACTTTTTTACTTTGTTAAGCAATCAGGCAAGCCAAAAAAATTATTCCCCAAATCTGCCTTATAATATTTGGAAATATTTCCTTTATCTATCTTTAAGATAATCAATGATTTGTGAAAAAATCTAATATGATAGAAGAGTTTAGGGAATAATAAAGAATTTTTTCTGATTTTTTTAAGGTTTTTTGCTGTCACCGATAACAAGAGATGGTGGTCGGCCAGCAACCGATCACCATTTTCTGGGTTTCTTCAAAGAACCGTGAGAGAAAAAGAGGAGGAGTTTAGAGAGAGAGAGTGAGAGAGGTTAGAGGGAGAAAAAATAGAAAATGAATGGGTAAAAGAAAATTTTTTGACTTTTATAGTAAAAAATATAATATTTTTTATTAGCTTTTACTATTTACAACGGCGCGTGACTTTTACTTTTGTTAATAAATTTTTAATTGATTAAATTCGAAAACGTTTAATCTTTAATTAATTAAAATTAAAGATTATATTTTTAATTACGAAATACCCCAAAGATTAGATCTTAAATTGAATATTTAGCCAACAAAAAATAAACTTAGAATAATTATTTCATTCCACTAATTAAACAACATAACATATATTTCACCTATAATATTCTTTTTTTCTATTC
This sequence comes from Heritiera fomes, assembly GCA_032173925.1. Classification (NCBI taxonomy): domain Eukaryota; kingdom Viridiplantae; phylum Streptophyta; class Magnoliopsida; order Malvales; family Malvaceae; genus Heritiera; species Heritiera fomes. The sequence continues at coordinate 15,495,472 of JAPDPM010000015.1, forward strand.
CACAAAATATATTTTTCATTCATTCTCTATTTTCATTTTGCAAACCAAACACCCTATTCGTTTATTACTTAGTCTCATAATGTTTGATTTTAATTCAGTTTAAATATTAATGAAGTAGTTTTTTCAAAAAAAAAATGATTGGAATAAACTCTTGTACATGTATAGGTGTAGCCTTCCTATCATTTTTGAAAATTGAACACTTTGACAAAAATTGGAAGCAAAAATGCGAAAAACAGTATCCATCCAACAATCACAATAGCAACAATGCCTAGAAAATCATGCCTGAAACCGAAATAGTTTTTCAAAATTATTGTGTAGTTTCTCCAGTGTCAAGAACATACGAGTTTTATCTTTCATGTTAGCAAATTTGAACACAAAGTGATTCTCTCCCATGACAATAACAGTGGCATCTTAAGATAGTTTCCGACTAATTGTTCCCAAAATTGAATCTTTATTATACAACCTTCTAGTTAGGACTTTGGCCACATACCAAAATTTACCTTCAATGATAGGGGGGCACTTTACTAGGCCTTGGACAAGGATACTTTCACGCTCTTCCTCTGTGAGTTGAAGGTTGCTCTACATATCTTCCTGTGTTCTCTCCATCGTAGCCAGTAAACAAGAAAACATAAAAGCAAGCAAACAAAACAAGTAAAGATAACAAACACCAAAACTGTAGACAAGGCTATGTCACCGTGTTAAGAAATCAACAATTAATCTTTAGGGAAACAGACTCAGGTAAGAAAATGACTAATTGCTTCCACTTTGAATATCGAAAGGATAGTTGCACAAAGAAGACTTTCGTCTGATGTAGATTTTTACTTGTACTTTGTTGCAAGTTAAAATAATAATAGCTACCTTACACTTAAGTCAAATCATACTCAAAATAAACTCAAAATAATTATTTCATTCCACCAACCAAACAACATAATACATATTACACTTATATTCATTTTCTTTTCGATTTCACATAATATATTTTCCATTCCTTCGCTATTCCATTTGCGAACCAAACACCTTGTTCTTTATTACCAGTCTCATAATGTTTGATTGTAAAGCACATTAATGAAGTATTGCTTTCAGAAAGCGATTGGAACAAACTCCTATATATCTATAGGTATAGCCTGCCTATCGTTTCTGAAAATTGAACAATTTGATGAAAAATGCAAACAAAAATACGAAAAGTAGTGTCCATCCAACAATCACAACAGCCACCACGCCAAGAAAATCATGCCTGAAACCAAAATAGTTATTCAAAAATTCTTCTGTAGTTTCTCCAGTGTTAAGAACATCCTTTACATCTCCATACTGTGATACTACCAATCCGTACAAGGTCCAAGCCACTGGACAAACCCAATAGTTCCATCTCCACCATATAGGAATTTTCTGCAAATTAATTGATTAATATGTAAAAAGAGTAGCAAAAACTTAGCAGTAATCAATGACGTGTTTAGATGATAAAGAACTTGCAAATAAGAACAATGGATGTATGCTAAGATCTTAATCAATTACCTTACGAGGGACTATGAATCCGGTAAAGAGATTCCAAATCGCATAAAATGCAGTAGAAATTACTCCAGCAATGTGGAAGTTTGGTGTCATAGCCACAGTCATCATGCCAAAGAAGGTGAAGTACAGGAATGTGAAATACATGAAGAATATGTACCACAAGAACTTAGCAGCATTCCATTCAAATGCCATCATTGAATAAACGATGATGCCGTAAGTCACTGCTTGCACAAAAACGTATGGAAGCTCAACAACAACCTGGGGGAAAAGATATTGTATAATCTTTATTAAGGGTAATGCTTAAACATAATCGAAAACAAATGACTTTTTAAAGCAAAAACTGTTTTACCTGTGCAAAAGCATAAGCCATAGGAGAATACATTCCAGCAGCTTTTTCCCTATAAAAGACGGTTCTCTCAATGTTCACTACTGGTTGGATACTTGAAGCATTTTGGACCCCAATAAAGAGAACAGCAGCATACATAGAACCCATTGAATTAAAGAGGTCTTGCTGTCTTCCTCTGAAGTTTTAAAATGCAGCAATTAGTTAAACACCAGAAGGAAATTTAAGGTTCTAACACTTATTTGCCTATAGTTTACCGCATTTTTTACCTCTTGGAGCCAACATTCCAAAACATTGTTCCAAACATTACGGCTATGACAACCGTGAAGAAAAATCTTACAGCAGTATATGACGTATTTCGCCAGTATGAGCACCGTTGTTTCCATAAGCAAACCAAGAATTGGGAGAAAAATGATTGCGAGTACTGAGTAGGAAAATGAAATTCCTTCGAACCATGGGAAGAAACGTTCAATTGTTCAATAAGTGCTTTATTTCTCCTGAAATATATCCCATTAAATGATCAAAGTTGCAGAAATAGGTTTAACTTTAAGCACTGTTTTATCTCTAAAATCATATGGTATCAAGTTCAGATACATAAAGTGTCATGTTTGGATAACTTACTTATGCAATTCTGAATTCTTGTACAAATCAGCAAAATCAACCCCCAAAGCCATCTCCTGTGCTGGAGTGGAAAATTCTAACATCCAAGTTGCAGGGTTATAGCCATCTCTTATTTTGTTGACTCCCTCAATTCCCTTGGTAATAGTAAAACAAATTAAGTATATCCTTAGCAAGTAGTAACCACGAATTATGATTTAATTTTTTTACATCTATTCAAGACTAATCCATAAGGATAAATATATTGAAGTTTACCTCAAAGTACTTTATTAAGTCACAAGAATTGTGACCCAATGGCCCTACATATATCTCTTGTCCTCCTTGCTTCAATAACAATAGCTGCAATGCCATTTATATACATCGATTACATCATGCTTTGTTAAATTTGAATAAGAGATTGGTATATACAGCTTTAGCATTTCTTACCTCATCAAAAGCTTCAAATATATCAATGCCTGGTTGATGGATAGTGCATACAACTGTCCTTCCAGTGTCCACTGTGTTCCTAACAGTTCTCATAACAATTGCAGCTGCTCTTGCATCAAGCCCTGAAGTTGGTTCATCCATAAATATTATTGAAGGGTTGGCCACTAGCTCAACTGCAATAGTTAGCCTCTTGCGCTGCTCGGTTGACAAACCATTTACACCAGGCAAGCCTACTAAAGCTTGCCTTAATATGGTCAGTTCAACGAGCTCCATGACTTCCTCCACGAACATCTGCAACCAATTTTGCAGTGATTTGTTTATTCCAATTGAATTATATTAAAAAGAGTAAACGGAACTAGAAACTACCTTTTTGGTTTCAAAATTCACTTCAGGAGCTAACCGAAGCCAAGCTGAGTAGAGCACTGACTCGTAGACCGTAAGATAAGGGGAATGGATGTCATTTTGCTCACAGTATCCAGATATACGAGCAAATGTTTCTTGCTTTTTAGGAAACCCAGAAATTTTGATGCTTCCCTCAATATATCCTCCAATTTTCCTACCAGCTAGGACATCCATTAAAGTGGTTTTACCAGCTCCACTAATACCCATCATGGCAGTGAGAACACCAGGCCTGAAAGCACCACTTACTCCCCTCAGAAGCACCAATCTATCTTCAGTCACACCCTGGGCTTTCATTTCCTGAAATTTCAGTTCTAATTGTTATTGCTCATATGTTTTACTTCAAAAACGAACTTTCCAACTTTTGACCAATTTCTCATTCTATTACATATTCAATTTCACCTGTGGCATATCTACTGCATAAGTAATCTCCTCAAAGGTAATGAAGTGTTGTTGAAATGGAAGAATCATGCCTTTTTTGCTATCTCGCATTGTATCTGACTCAGTGGTTGACCTCAATATTTCTGCTCAAAGTTTTTGGTGCATGAGATATGAAAATGTGCTGAATGTAAGACATATGTGTGCACATAATAAACACTATAAACTAATTCAATTGCATGATCTATGCAAGTTTGATTACCAGAACTATCTCCTCCGCTTATATCACCTTCATCGATTTGAGCTTCTAATTTTACACCCTGGGATTCATTCAAGGCTGTAGAAGTATTGTTAAAATAAAATCAATATATATATATATATATATATATATATATATATATATATGATTTCAGTTTAGTGATTTTAAGTACACATGTAAAGAAACTCACGGTTTAGAAAAGTGAGAGCAACCGTATAAAAGAAATTAAATACTAATATGAATCCGACCAATGCTCCCACTCCTATCCAATACCAGTATGCTTCTGTAAAAAACCCTCTAGCCTTTAAAACTAAAACTCCTAGTGGTTCTGTAGTTGGCGCAATAACCTATCAGAAAAATATATAGGTGTTAGCTTTGCTTTTGATAACATGACAAACAAATGATCAAATGGATAGAAAATACATGATTCCAGCTCTCTCCAAGGAATTCATTAACTACTATTGCATTCTGTGAGTACATCATAGGTGATATCCAATATCCCCAAATCCACCATTTCTTAACCTCATCTACAAGAAGAGATAAAGAGAAGACATCAATATTAACCTTTAAAAGTAATCTGATTATATAGACACACTACGCTGTTATCATGCATGTAAAGTTGTTCGCTTATTATACCTCGTGACAAGACAAATCCACAATTTGCAAAGAGAACAAGCAGTACAAATGATGCTAAGGTGTTAGTTACAGTCAACTCCCTTCCCAACGCTGCAATAAATCGAAATACTGCAGAAGCCATTTGGCTTGTCAGCAGCAGCAAAAGGAGCTGCTTTAAGAACCTGCAGCAAGTTACCTTCCAGTAAATGAAGTAATCATGTTATTAGTATAATTTCTTTACTTTATGTTTTTAGGTAGATTTGACAATTCTTGTTTATAATTCGCATTTGTGTCATGTAAAATCGTATTGGTATCGTATAAAAAACAAAAATTTAGTGTCGACACAGGAAACACAAAATATTATTTCTTGATTTTATCGTATTCATATATAATTTTTACTTAATTTTAGCTTGTGTCACCTTCTCATCTTTTATTCAAGTCGTATTGGCATGTCGTTTATAAGATTGCGAGGCGTATTCTAATTACCTGAAAATATTGGGATCCAAGCCCATGACATAATAGGTGACTGCTGCCCAGATCCCAACCTCTATGAAGGATATTGGAATCTTCAAAATCCATGTAGGGAGGGCATATACCCATGCAGGATAGAATAAGTTGTCTCTTTGTTTGAAGAAAACTGGAAGCTTGAAAGTAGCCATGCCAAGCTCTACTAATCCATTAAACATAATCATAACTACAGAGAAGAACATAGCACCCGTCTGAATTACGCCATCGATTGCAGTCTTCTTATGCATCTCAGTCCTCAGAAAGACTGTTGATCCTATCAGTGCCATTACTACAAGCTAATAGCAAAAAAAAAACTAGTTATAATCAAATGTGTTGTTTAATTAAGACTCAAAAATGATGCTATATGGTAAACTCCTACCTGTACGAGCTTGAAGATGTATATAAATGAGTTCCTCTTCATCAACAGAAGTTCTTTTGAGAAGCAAGCTCTGAGAAGCTCCATCTTCTTAACACCATAATTCTTCGTAGTCAAAAGAGTAGGATCAGTTTGAGTTTTATCAAGCGGAGTTGCAATATCAATTTGCAATCCTTTTCCTACTGGGAAAGATTGGAAGGCCTCTTCAAATTCATCCACTGTGACAAAATTGTAGGCTCTGTCACTTTGAGTCCAATACTGTTGTTGATCTTTCCTTGATATAACCTATAATATGCAATATTACTATTAAGGTTAAATATATGAACTCTTTTTTGTTCTTGAAGTAAGAAGTACATATTCGTATGTATAGGCTAGTTTGAATGGACAGTGAGATTTGTTCCGTGAGATTGAAAATAAGGAAAAAAATGCTTAAAAATATATTTTTTTTAATAAAATAATAAAAAAAATGATCATTTTGTCTATATGTGCCTACTACACCACACCAATGCTTATCGGGCATCCAACTAGACCTATAACTCTTGCGTCTTTGATAAATCCTCAGAAAAAAAAGGTTATATATATATATTTATATATGAAACTCCATTTACATGTGTGGCTAACCTCAAATATCTTAAAAAGAAACATGAACATAGACACAAGATACACATATAATTACTAATACAATATGATATGGACATTCACAATTCTAAGAAAATTAAGATTTAACACCTTAATGAGAATTTGCTACGAGAGTACAATAATTACATTAAAATGTGTCAAGTCTAACTACTGTCATTACCCTAATTACTTTTAGGCAGAGTAAATACGTAGAACAACAAATTTGATTTGTAAAACTATTAGAAATATATATTTTTTGGATTTTCGTACATGTAATTTGAATGCCCTAATTATACTTATATTTAAGGAACGTTAATTTAAATTTTACTATCAAGCTTTTAATCTCACTTTTTTATAGTGAAAATTCTAGGACGGTTACAAAGTGAACATAACTCAAATGTTAAGAGTAAATAACTAGAAATTTCATTTGTTTTAGTATTTTTGCACATTTATTATCACTCTCTGAAAATAAGACTTTAACCCTAACTACTGGTGTGAGAACATTATGTTTTGATTGAAAGCCAAAGCTAGTAAAGAAAGTTTATTACATGGAATCAAGAAGTTTGATGTGGTACAGATTTTGCTTTGCGAAAAAGGCAAATGGAGAATTATGCAAAAGGTAAGAAGCTGCATCTACCATTTTTAAGCTTTGCTTAGTAAAAAGAAAAGAAAATGATGAAAAAGAAAAATTTGTTAATCCAATAATTAAATTATAAAATAAGAAAATAGTTTAGAAACCTAATGATTGGATTATCAAATTTTTTATTCCTGTCTCTTTCAATCCTTCCTACCAAGCAAAGCCTTAGGTACGAAACAAAAAAAGATGTCAAACAACGATTAGAATCTTCTTGATATATGCGTATTATGAGTCATTTAACTAACAATGTCAAAGAACGTAGCTCATAATGTCAAAAGGAGAAATCACTTGTGAATTTGATGAGGTTGTTGTCTGATATTATGAAAAAGCTTCTACAAATAACAAGTATTTCTAATGGAAAAACTATTTCACGTGAAGATGGGAGAATGTGTTCCGTTGGCAATGCATCTTAACGAGTTCAACACAATTGTCAACATTATCTTTTGTTGAAATTGATTATGATGACGAGGTATATGCCTTAATTCTTTTAGAAAATATACTAGATAGTTGGGAGTTCATGAGGGAATTGATTAGTAATTTTGTAAGTAGTGCAAACTAAATTTCATTTATATCAAGGATTGAATTCTAGCTGAGGAGGTTTGCTAAATTGATTAAGGTGAAACGTCGATTTCAATTTATGCCTTAAATCTTGAGAGTAAAGGAAAAGGGAAAGACAAAAACTCTAATTGAAAGAAAGGCATATCAAAATCGAGAAATGGAAGAAGCAAATCCAAGTTAGAGCAAAAATATAGTATCAGAATTGTGGAAAATCAAGCCACAAGAAGAAAGACCGTAAAGCAACAAAGAAGAAAGCATAGAACAAAGGCCGTGTTGTGAATAATAATGGAGAATTATGATGCTAGTAATCAGGGGCCGAGCCCCTTGGGGACCAGTGGGGGCTCAAGCCCCCACTTATCCAAATAAAAAAAATAATTTAAGTATAAATTTATATAAATAATATTTTATATTTTATAAATGATTTTATTATAAGAATGTTTGAAATTGAGAAAAAAACAAAATATATTCATTAATTTATTTTTTATTGACATTAATATTGTTTCTATCGATTGTCATTATCAAAGTAAATAATGTGTTTTTCACAATGAATACATCGAACACTCATTTGTGTAACTGAATAATTGAATGATAGATTAATTATGTACTTTGAAAAATATGTGTTTTAAAATATTAATAACGAAACTATTGTGCATTGTTTTTAAAATATACAATTATGTCAAAAACAATTGAAAATTTTTTAACAATTATGATTAAATACATTAAACGAAGCGCCCACTCAACAAATTTTCTAGCTCCGTCCTTGCTAGTAATTATGGAATGGTATATCTGATTGATTGAGAACCTTTGGGTATTATTGGTATGAGTTTGATTGAAAATGCTAAATGGGTTTGTATGAAATATTCAAAAGTGAGGCATGTACTGTCGATGATGCACAATCTAATTTAGTAAGGCAACTTGATGATAAAGGACATAATGTGATATTCACAGGGGGTGCATGGAAAGTTACAATAGGTGGTATGGTTCTTACTCCATAAATGTATAGATATTTGATTTTGAGAACTAATATTTTCTCTTTAAGTTCATACTATAGTGAATGTCAAAATGGATAACAAGATTATTTCGTAGAATAACTTCTTCTTAAAATAATTATTTCATAGAACAATCTTTTCTCAGAAGCTCCTTCACAAAAAAATCTTCTCAAAAAAGTATTTTACCTCTTCTTAGAAGAGGTCATTCACATAACAACCTTCTTTTCAAGATAACACCTTCATAGAATGACACTTTCATGAAACATTAACTCTGATAATCGAAATTTTTCCAACATTAATTAATTGTTTATTTAATTCTTAATATATAGATATTCAATAATCTGATAATAACAACTCGGATATTGGTGTAGGGATGCAAAGAAGCGGGCGAGCAAGTGAGCAAGCCTTTCAACATGAAACCCTAAGCGTGTTTGGATGAGGGATTTTAAGGAAGAAATTCATTTTAATCAGGATATTTAAAAATCCAAAATCCAAAGTCTTTGTTTGGTAAAAATTTTTGAAGAATTTCAAATTTTAAGGAGAGATTTCGAAAGCGAATTTAATATGCTCAAATTTCTTTTTGAAAATCCATCTAAAAATGTGGTTTTTTAAAATTCCTCCCACTCTTCCATGCTTGATTAAACATGACCCATTATTAAATATAAATTTAAAAACAGAAACATGTTATTTTATTTAAATATAATTTTTATTTTTATTTTTATTTTTAATATTATTAACAATATCTATTTGATTTTACAAATCTAATGACACCCATATTGCATATTTTATTTGATATTTTTCTTTTTCTAATATATAATATTATTATTTTTCTTTTATAATTATTTTTCATTTAATCAAATTCTAGCGTCCAAAAATTCTTTCTAAAAATTATTTATCCAAACAAGTCAATTATAAATGATAATATTTTAAAATGATGAATTTTGTAATACTTTCATTTTAAAATGTCTCAAAATTTTAAAATTCTCCATCCAAACGCACTGTAAATGAACGTTCAAACCCTAAATTTCCTAAGTGTTGACCAAAGCCTTATTATTTCCTAAGTAAGGTTAATTCCATAGAGATATTAATGAACAATTTTTCTAATGGCATGGTTAAATTATTTAGCTAAAAAATCCTTACAAGAATTAATATATGTTATAATTAAAATGAAATTGAGATTGTTATATTAAATAGGACTGTGAAATATGACAACTACATGAAAAAATATTATAATATTAACTTAAGCAATTCTTATTTAAATAACAACTATGTACAGCCTATGTAAAAATAAACTAAGCAAATTAACTAAGAGAAATTAAATCAGCTTACCAAATGACCACCTAATATCTTATACTAGTTTAATAAATGGAGTACATTTAGTATATAAATAAAATATATTAAGAGACTATCTAGTGTACCAATATATGTTGGATTGAGTGGAAGGAGTTCAATGCCTTTTAAATAAAATTTCGGATTCGAGCCTTGTGAATGAAAAAAACAACATTGAAAAAATTTTTTGCATCAAGTTCGATTGTACCACGATTCCGAATTAGTCGGAACCAAGGTTTCAACAAAAAAAGAGACTACCTAGTGCAGCTTCCTAATGAAGCCACATTTGGCCTACCTAACCCCACTAAAGGGTGTCCTGCTGAAGTAGAAGGAAGCAGCAAAAAGTTGTGAAAAGGCTGCTTTTACAAACAAAGAAATGTTGTGAGAGTGACGGATCGAGAGAGGGGGCAAAAAAAATTGAAGCAATCGAGAGAGAGACGAGGGCGATGCGGGAATAGTAAAGAGAAGGAGAGGGATCTGGGATCGACACTGACTAGGAAAGGAAAGGAGAGTGGTCGAGAAAGAAAGGGAAGGAATAAAGAAAGGGGAAGGTAGAGGAAAAGGGAGCCGACGTCGAATGTTACTGGAGTCGGGCTCTAATGGGTTGGCAATAATTGGATGGCGGGGGAGTTTGACGAGGGAGATTCAGCAAGGAAGAGGTTGAAGCGAACAGAAATGGTTTGGTCTAACAAAAAAAAGAGAGAAAAAAAGATAGTGTTTGGGGCTACTCGATGTTAGCTTTTAGTGTTGGAAAAGCTGGGTTTTTCGATGGTTGAAAATGGCTCATTTTAGGTACTGAAAAAGAGGAGGCAAACTATAGGTTTTTGGTGCCTAAACAGTGGCACCGAACAAGAGTTTCGAGGCTGAACCGAGATAAAAGCTTGGCTGTTTAGGGGCTACATTGGTTGCTTAAGTCACTGTGAAAACAAGGGAGACAAAAGACCAAATTAAACCAAACCAGGGGCTGAGTTAAGGTTCTTTGGCATTGAAACAGGGTGAAACAGGGGCAGATATAGGCTGAACGAAGGGCTGAAAAGCAGGGATTATTGGAAGGTTAAATTGAGCAAAGCTATGGCAATAAAAGGCAAGATCAGGGTAGTTGAAATAGAGGGGTGTGTGGACTCATAACAGGGGCCAACATAGGGCTGGAAGGGTGGCCAGAAGTGGCGCCTCAAGGCTGTTCTAGTGCAAAACCAAGCAACCAAAAATGGAGTGAACAGGGTTGCTGATCAGAGGCTACTATGAAGCTAGGATACAAGGGTTGCTAGGGGTGTTTAAGGGCTATCTTAGAGGTTAAAATAGGGCTGGAAAATGGAAACTTGGTTACTATTTGAGAGAAGAAACAACAGTTGAACAACGAGGGAGATAAAGGCCTTAGGTTCGATTAGCTTGAGACTTAAAGGTAAGGGTGTATATTTTCGTTAGTATATTTCGGTTAAGCTTTTCATATATTTGATGAAGGAAATGCTATGGCTACCTTATATGCTTATAGGTTGTTGAAAGCTTACTGAAGTCTAGTGAGAGGTTTAATTATTGTGGAAAATTGCAAGGGTAAGGTATATTCCTTTTGCTTTAGGCTTGAAATGTTAGTATGTTGGGATGATTTTGGGTTGATTTTAGTGTTAGAACAATTGAAAAACTTGGAGGAATTAGGGTTGAAAGGTTCAGCAAACAGGGGTTGTTTAAGCAAGGAAATGGTTTCCTTTGTGTTAATGCTAACCTGTGAGTTTTGAAGCTAGTTTTTGGTAGCCTTAGATATTAGATGTAATGGATAACATTAAGGAAAAATTATAGTGAAGGGTCCGGCCTCCTTGAAAGTATAAAAGTGGAACGTTATTTTGCTTATTAAAGTATCCAAGTAAATACTAGTAAAATGTTAAATAAAACCTTATTGTGATTTCAAAAAAATATTGAAGGAAGAGAATTATTACTATAACCTAAAGATGAAGTGTATTATAGGAAGTATATTTATTTAAGTTGATAATATCTTGGTGATGTATATGAAATTAGTAACTTGTATATTGATTTTGATTGTAGACAAATACTAAGGTGATGCTATTGTATTAATCGACCAAGGTGTGCATGTGTGATGCTAAGTGTCAAGCTTGGTACGAAATATTTGGTAAGATTATATATATAAGACTGTTGCTATGTTTATATTGTTTAATAGTAGAATTATGCATTATAAGGTAAGAAACTATATACAAGTTGATGCTATGGTTTACATTATAAAATTGGTAGTGTATGAAAACTATTATTAAGTTGTGATTGACCATATTAATACTATACATTATATATATATATTTAATCGCATAACTTGAGACATTTTGAATGTAGTAGTTGAAATAGTTTTATCTAAATGCATACTATGTGGATAAGTTGCTATATTAAAACATATGTACGAAGATAGTATGAGGATAATTACTAAGTGTATGTGAATGCAACAATGCTATTATATCTACACTAGATATATAAAAATGTTGCAGGAGTGTTGAGATATTATGGATGGTGAGGATAAAGGAAATATATCTATAAATATATATATATATATATATAAATATAGACGTAATGTGAGTGTAAGGATTTAAGGAAATAAATGGATATGGTATGATCAAAAGGCAATGCGAATGGCTTATATATATACACATATATTTTGATATAATACGTGTAAGGGAATGTGTGTTATGTTATCATTTTTATTTATTTATGCATAATTTATATATATGCATGTGTGTGTGTGTGTATATATATATATTAATATATATGATCACAAGGATTGTTTGGAATGTAGTGAATGAGACATTGATTTTGTACGTAGAGTAATTTATGTATGAATTTTTAAAGTATGCTTGGATTGAATACAAAAGCACGTACTGTCTGAGATTAAAAATATGTTGGATATGTGTGTATATATATATATATATATATATATATATATATATATATATATATATGCTTGTTGGATGATAATGCAGGTTAACTTTGTTTTGTAATTGTGACATTGGGTATGGTCTTACCCATACCATTATGCTATCGGATTTTCGTTGAAAATCAATTTAGGAAGACCCGTAGAACTAGTTTAGACCTATATGAGACATTTTGAACATCATGTATTTAAGAAAATGTACTTGTCATCGAGACCCGCATGCTGGGGGCAAAGTAGAACATTGTTTTATAAAAGTGTCAAGTTGTTTTAAATAAGTTGAAATGTGGTTGTCTTGACAGCTTTGCTAAAATGATTTCATTTGTTGGTTTAAAGCATGATTTCGTATGTTGATGTTTTCGAATTACAAATGTTTAAACAAACATGCTTTAATCAGATAAACTATGTTTTAAAAGTCGTCTTTGTATAGATTTTGATACTTGGGACATTTGGCACAATTGGAGATACCTTTGTGGCATCATACGATGTCTTTGTTACATCATTAGATGCTTGTGTGGGATCGCGAGATGCTTTTGTGGTATCGTGAGATGTCTTCATGACATCTTAAGATGCCTTTATGACATCATGAGATGCTTGGATGACAATGTAAGATGTCTATGTGGCATCGTGAGATGCTTTTGTGATATTGTGAGATGTCTGTGTGATATCTTGAGATGCCTTTGTAGTATCATGGCATTCTTGTGAGGCATTTAGTGCTTGTATATGTATATGTCATGGAGTTCACCTATGTGGCAATGGATACCGATGCATGCGTGTATATGACTGTAAATTATTCGACAGTTAGTTGAGACATGTACCTCAACTACTAGACGATCAATGGTGCTGGGATTATTAATGATCATGAATAGAGCCTTACTATAGGATTGTGACCACTGTTAGCTACAATGAATGCTTTCATAGAAAGTTTAACTGGTTGTCTTACCGAATCTTGGTTATATTGCCCAATCTCAAATATGATACCCATCACTTGATATGTTTTTAAATATGCATTTTTGGATTTATTTAAAAAAAATAATGTATTTCTTATTCCTTTTTGTACAAGATCTCAATTTGTATTATCATGGACACTTACATGATTTAACATTGACTTTCTATGGGTATTACATTGCATAATTGTATTTATATTGAAAATTTAACGTTCTTTGTAAATTGCATTCAGTAAACAGATTTTTTTGGTGCATTTGGTGTATGCATGGCACATGCATTCAATTTTTAAGTTACGTACATGTGGGGACCACTTAGGTTATGTGTTAGGGCATGAGGAAATGAGGAACTTCAAAATATCTTTCCGACTAATACCCCTAGAAGCCCTATCACTAGAACTTAAGTGTCTAGTTTAGCTAGGTCTTCTCACTACATATGTATAAGGCATGATTTATATAATTATTACTTCGTTTTAACATGAATATGCATGCACGAAGTACGATATAAAGCTAGCATCTCATAGTATATATTTTCTTATTGAGCTTTAGCTCAACCCCTCTTTATCCTCATAGTGGACTCAGGTGCTAGTGCAATGCACCAAGAGCACGATACACGTGCAACAAAGCTCATCACTTTTAAATTAAGGTATAACCAGTTTAATCATTTTGTTTATATTTCATACTTAAATTCTTGTTGTAAATACAATGTAAAGAGATTCGAAAGTAAGAAATAGGACTATATTGATAAATACTAGTACATGTACCTCATGATGGAATTTAATCAATATTAAGCACTAAATGAATAGGTATTACTTAAAGTTCAATATCGAGATAATAGTTATGCAATAGGTTGACGAAATATCATGAGATTATATAATGATAAAAATGAACATAATGTAGTTTAAAATTTTCCAGTAGTTAAATGGCATGCATCAGGAGGTAGTTAAATGGGACCTTAAACAGTCAGTCTTAAATTGTTAAACAAGTAGTAATCTACTTGTTAAGTGTTAACTACACTGAGTGAGTGACAAACATTTTAAGTCAAGGAAAAAGTCAGCTTGAAAATCCTAGCTTCTGAGGGCAGTACATCAACATCTTCACTAAATAACATTTTCATTGAAAAGAAATGGAAATAACCTCGGAATAGCAAAAGATTCTTCAATTAACTTTAATATTAGAATGTCGTAGAGAGCCTGGCTAAGTGCATCGGATATGAATATAGTTAAGAGTTCTTCTCTTAATTTTTCTCTGAAAGATAAATGCTTTTTCCTCTTCTTTGTAAAACAAATAGTGGACTTCTTTATTCACTATTCACTATCTCCAAAAGAGTAACTCCAATTAGACAAAAATTAATCTTTTATAACCATCAATTCTCATTATTAATCCTATTAATTATCATATTTTGGAACTCCTATAATTCAAACATCTATATATAGGACTTTCCACCATTCTTAAAGAGACTTTTTCGGACTCCTTGAAATTCTCTATAAAACTTTCCTTCTTTAACTCTTTTCTCAACATTGTTCTCCTCTCTACTTAGCTTTTCTTAGTCTTAATTAGCCTTTTACCACCACCTACTGTTGTTTTGGTCTTCTTCTCTGTCGTCTCCCAACACATCTTGTTCTACATGTTTGCAATGTTTCCTTTTCACTACAAAAGGATCATTAAAAAAAGCAAAATTGAAACTCTCTACATGACTTCAAGTTATAAGATAAAGTGAAAGCGACTGAAGCTGGTGTAAATTCTAACTTTTGGCATTCTAGGCTCAAACAGCTGAATAAGAAGAGAATAATGGTACTCATGTCAAATAGTAAGCTATTAAATTTAAATCAATTGAGCGTCAACTGTATGGGAACTACATTTATCAAAAATAGAAAAGGGTTAGTTTTTCTAATGTCAGAAGGGAATTAAAACAATAAAGGTTAGAGCTGATTCATTTAACATGTAATACGTGTTTAGTTTGAGGAGGTGAAGTGGATTCTGAAGTATTTGAAAGGTATTGCAAATTTAGTTCTGTAATTTAAAAAATCATACTCAAGTTTGCATGGATATATTAAAGTTGGCATGGTTAGAGATATAGACCACAAGAAGAATACTATTAGAAACATTTATATGTTGGATGGTATTATAGACAGTTGGATATCGAAGTTGCAAAAGATAGTTTAACATTTTACTACTAAGGTAAATTAGTGTATTACAATGATAGAGACTAGCAATATGACGTTGTTGGCAACCTTTTTTTTTTTTTGGAAAAATTAGATCACTAGTATGAAATTAGTGAGTAGCATTGCAACAACTAGAGTACCATTCATTTTGAAAAGGATCATGTTTGTCACATTCATGTTTGTCACGCTAGGACAAAAGCATACACAAGTTCAGTATCACTTCATAGGATCAATTTCGAATGAGGGAGTCTTAGCATTTGAAAAGATTTTAGAGAATCAGAATCCAACTAATAGCTAACGAAGACTATAACGATTAAGAAACTGAAGTTGAACACAACTTTAATTTGACTTCTTTATTAATGATAGAGAAGTCATAGCTGCTGTAAATGAGTTCTTTGCTATGAAGAGAAAATATTGCAAACTAGTAAAATAGGATGTATAAGGAGACGACAGAGAGGAAGACTGGAGTAGATCATGAAGTATTGAGTGCAATGGCAAGTGGTGACAAAAAGCTGAGTAACGCTAGGAAAAGCTACAAAAAGTTGAGTAACGCTAGGAAAAGCTAAGTATAGAAAAGAACAAGGCTAAGGAGTGGGTTAAAGAAGAGAGAGTTCTATAGAGAATTTTAAGGAAACGGGAAAGGTCTTTTCAAGTATAACGAAAACTTTTATACATAGCTGTTTGAACAATAAGAGTTACAAAATATGATAATTAGTAGAAATAACAATTATAAAAGAGTGAACGTTTCTCTAATGAGTGTTACTCTTTGAAGTAGTGAATGGTGAATAAAGAAGTCAATTATATGTTCTACAAAGAAGAGGGAAATCAATCATACTTTAGAAAAAAGTTAAGAGAAGAACTCTTAACTACTCCACATCTAATCCACCAAATTAACCTTTCTGGAACATCCCAATATTGAAGTTAACCCAAGAATCTTACCTTATTTCGAGTTATTTCCACTTCTTCTTAATGAAAATGCTTTTCAATGAAGATATTGGTGTTGTTGATCAATGAAGGTGCTATTTTTTATAGAAGCTATTTTATGTAGTAGCTATTCTAAGAATAGGTTGTTCTATGAATGAATTATTCTAAGAAAATGTTATTTTGTGATGAGCTGTTTTGAGAAGAGGTCGTTCTGTGAATAAGCTATTCTAAAAAGAAGTCGATATGTGAATAAGCTTCTTGCTATGCGGTAGCTATGCTACTTGCTGCCTAGTTTTCTTTACACACACATGCATAGACATATTTTATTTATTAAATGATACCAATGGATAGATTGTTGATTTACTTCAAATCTTCATAAGAAAAAGATCACATCATATTATTATATATATCAGCTAAAAATGAGCATTATGTTTCTTCCAGAAGATAGTGGGTCAATTATGTTTCTTCCTAAAGTTTTTATCCCATGTATACATATACTTTTATTTTCTCTTATTATGAAATCTAAATAATTGTGTAAAATATATACTCTTTTTTTTTCAACTTTTTGCAAATGCAATAATTGATGTCAAATTCTGATACATATAAATCTTAAAGCAATTCTCATTTCACCAATTAGCTTTAGTCATTCTTTTAAAACAATCAATTCTTAATTTACTTGTCGGCTACATTCACTCTTTTAAGACAATCTTAAAATAAATCATTATTTCTACAAGCCAAGACTTCCATCCCATATTACTTTTCCTGTTTCCTAGCAGAATACATTATCCCTTAACCTTATATTTATTGCCTTCATGTTATTGCGATATATGACTACTTGCAATCTCCTTAGTTTATCAAAACACATGTCGTGCGAGACTTGTCAAGTACCAACTATTATAGGCAACTTATTGCCACCCAACAGTTTGCTGCCAAGTAGCTTCCTACTTGAACAATTTATTAGTAGGATAGGCAGTTAAAATAACACACAGAAGAAAGCTGTGCAGGAAAAGCCTTGCTGCCAAGCAACTACTTGCTTCCAGCTATTTGGCAAAACCTAATATTTCTACAAAAACCAACATAACTAAAAAGAAGTTATGTGAATGAACATTTTTAAGAAGAGGTTAGGAGCATTTCTAAGAAGTTGTTTTGTGAAAGAGCTCTTTTAATAAGAGACTGTTTTGTGAATAAGTTATTCTAATAAGAAATTTTTCTTTGAAACAACCTTATCATATATTCTAACTTTCTTTTACTATAGTGTAAAATTTAAAGAGATAAAATATTAGTTTCTTAAATCAAGTATTTACATTTTGCCCTCTTACATGAGAATTCTTGGTATAAGAAGTTCTCATGCATCAGAATAATAAAGAATTTTAATATATATATATATATATATATATATATATATATATATATATATATATAGAACAAATTGTTTGCATTGAAATTTTTTAAACTAGACTAAGAAATATTTTTCACAAGAAATTATTATCTCTCCATTAAAATTATTTACTAAAAATTAAATGGGATTTTCTGTATAAATCAAATGAATTTTAATTTTTGAGAGACCGTTAGGCTCACCAATATGGTGCAGTGATCCACGGTCTAGTGGATTTTCCCACTACAGACAAAAAATTTGTAAGGGTAAATTACTTTTTTATCCTTGATGTTAAATTCTTTTTATTATTTTATGAAAAAGCATATAATCTTTTCATCATTTTCAGTCCCATTGCTTATTCGAACACACACCGAAGAAATTTGCCTAAAAAGCATCTGTCTTGCAAAACAACTGCTTGGCAATAAAGTTATCTAGCAAAACAGCTTCTTTAACAGAACAACTGCTTCGCAGCATAAGTACTTGAAAATATATTTCTCATATGTCTTGTTACTTGTTGTAAATTACTTTAAAACTATCGGTAATACAAAATCAAGTGTCTACAACGTCTATAGAAAGAGACGGTCAATAATAAATTAATCTTTAAGTGACATTTTATTAAGATGTGTGAAACCTAATTACTACGATAATGCTAATTGTCACTACGCAAGGTAAATACATGAATTGACCTAATTTGGTTTGTACAATTACTAAGAAAAGGCATCTTGAGTTTTTCACACATGTAATTCGATTACTCTAATTATGCTTATATTTAAAGCACTATCAGTTAAAGGTTTACTAGATCTTTTTTCATTATGAAAATTCTATGACAATTAAAAACTAAACTTAATTTTCAAGTTGAAAATAAACCACTATAAATCTCATATGCATGTTTTATTTTTATTTTTAAACTTGCATGTTTATTTTTAATATTTGAAAATAAAGCTTTCAACTAACAAAATTTACTTGATAAACATAATAGCTTACAATGTTTATATTTCAATGAAACCCTTAATTGATGATTTGTAGTGATGCATGAAAGGTTGACATAAAAAAGGTATAAGAACTCTTACTTCTTGCAAGAAGTCAGCAACACCTTTTCTTGCTGGACATTTGAAGCCCATGGATTCAAAAAACTCAAGCACATGTTCACAGGGACCCTGGTACACAATCTTGCCATCAGACAGGAGTATGATATCATCAAAGAGTTCGTAAGTCTCTGGTGCTGGCTGAAGGAGAGAAATGAAGGCAGTTCCGTTCAAAATATGAATTGATTGCCTCAACAATTTGATAATTTGATATGTTGTTGAACTATCTAGACCAGTGGATATCTCATCCATGAGTAGCAGCTTGGCTGGTCCAGCTAGCATTTCACCTATAACTCAATCAATAAATCAATAAAGCATTTGCACTTAGCTGAAATAGCAATTATCATTCTTCAATATTATGAGAAATTTGTAAGATTAATGTGACCCACATACATTATATTTTAATAAAAGGGATATCTAAATAAATAATTACTAAAATCCTATTGATATATTTTGAAAAGTAATAGTTTTATAAAAGATAACTTCACCATGATGGAAGGTAATTTCTTTTAATTAGGACTCTTTTAAAACTGGTTCTTTCTCTACTGTATTACAGATGTGTATCTTTTTCTATCAGAAAGAGTGTAGAAAGATATAACAAAAATGAAAGAGAAACACAAATTTTCTCATTATGAAGAAGTGAACGTCTGCTTCAATTAAGAGTTTCCATGAAGTAAGTTATGCATACTAATTTATTTTCTAATAGGTGAATCATTAAGTTTAAAGATCATAATAATTGAGAAATTAGGTTTTATTCAATTAATGAGTTTATGCATAATATAATTAAATATTCTTACATGCGACATCAAGCGAACTAATGATTTTTCAATTAAAAATTAAAAAAATTTAATATTTTTAAGTGATTAATTTATTAATTTCTCACTAATGTTGTAATTATGCCCAGAGAATGAATTAAGTATTTTGTAATTTCATGCCTATGTGATAACTTAAAGTGTTGATGATTTTCCTTCAAATAATCATATACAATATTTTGTAGAATGTTGTGATAACTTAAAGTGGCATTTGATGAAAATTTGTCATCAATTAAATCTCATAAGCTATATGGGTATTATATGCTTCCCAACTAAGTGTGACAGGCTTGTCAAAAACAATCTCATGTCATGTACAGTACTTGTTTAGCCAATAGATGCATCATGTATATGATGACGATGCTTGATGGTGATTAATATTTTTATGAAAATTAGCTTACGGTTCATATCATGTTTAAAGTTTTTTTGTACATAATGTTCTATATATAAAAATTGTTTCAATAAGGGTTTTAAAGTTTTAATCATGCATGCTTAGTTATATACATTATATATATGAGGAGGGATTAACTTATACCAGTGTAAAAAAATTTTGTTATTCAGCATTTCATATCTTTTTATACAACTTATATTTTTTAATCCGACAGTTGACTGTTATACTCCATTCAAGTATGCATATAAAATTTTAAGTTAATCAAAAATATTTAACTAATAATTTGATAATAATTAAATTTCAACGGTTAATATATATCGAAAATATGCTATACTCGATCAAAATGATAGAGATATTAGATTGACTTGAAACTTTACATACATAATGGATTCGAGTAAGTTGTGTTTAACATTTTATATACACACACACACACACACTAAAGCCCAATTTTTGTACATTCCATTTGTATTTATACATGTGTGTATGTGTTTGTAAATAACTTCGCCTATGTTGAGTGTTAATGTAGTTGATACCAAGCTTAGATAAAGAGAAAGGTAGAGATGGTTTAGATAACCAGCCATAAAAACTAGTCCAATTTTATGAAATGAACCAGTATCAAAACATAATTGGAGCGTCCCTTACTCAACGACGCACTACACTGGAGCTGAGGTGTTGTTAAAAGTAAAGGTTACTAGGTCGTTGCTAGGAAGCGACGCACCACATCGACGCTTGGATGTGATATTCAATAGCAAAAGTTCCCACACTATAATGAACGAGGGTGGGTAAAGAAGTTAGTCCATAACTATAAGCTTAGGTTAGATCTTGGAATATATGTATGCTTGTAGTAAGCTAGCTGAGATTTGTGAGGTTATAAGTAAGAGGAGGGTTAACATCTTATGTCTTTAGGAGACCAAATCGGTTAGGAAAATGGCTAGGAAGATAGCACCTTGGCAATATAAGCTTTGGTACACAAAGAAAGATAGAGATCAAAATGGTGTAAGTATCATTATAGATAAAGAGTGCCATAAGAATGTTTTTAGGTTAGGAGATAAGAGGATAGGGTTACTTTAGTTAAGCTAGTTCTAAGAGAGGTGTTGAATGTCATTAGCCCTTATGCACCCCAAATAAGACTTGATAAAGCTAGTAATTGATTTAGATAAGGTGGCATAAGTGAAAGTTGTAAAAAAAATTTTTGATAAGTTGAATGCAAAGGAGGGAGAGAATATATATATATATATATATATATATATAGACTGGCACAAGCAAGAGAAAGGAAGAGTCGTTACTTTGGAGTCGTGAATTGTATTAAAGATGAGCATCAAAGAACTTTTGTTAAGGACAATGACATTAAGGAAAGATGGTGTGATTATTTTGACAAATTATTTAATGACAGACAAAATTAGAATTTGGATAATATCTCAGTGTCTTTTGAGGATTTGAATCAGTGCTTTATGCGCAAAATCAGAGAGATAAAGGTAAAGAAAGCACTAAAGAGGATGGAAATTGAAAAAGTTGTTGGATCTAACGACATTCTAATTGAAGTTTTGAAATGTTTTAGAGATGTAAGAGTTAGGTGATTAACATATCTTTTTAACAAGATTTGGCACACTAACAAAATGCTTGATGAATAGAGGAAGTGTTTTGATACCTCTTTATAAGAATAAAATAAATATTCAAAGTTACGCCAACTACCAAGGCATAAAACTGATGAGTCATGCAATGAAATTATGAGAGAGAGTGATAGAACGAAGATTAAGAAAGATTGTAGAGATATTGAAGAATCCGTATGGTTTTATGCTTGGTTGATCAATTATAGAGGTAAAACATTTGCTTAGACAACTTATGGAGCATTCTCAAATATTAGGTAAAGATCTTCATATAGTTTTTATAGACTTGGAGAAAGCATATGATAAAGTGCCTATGGAGGTACTATGGTGGTCCTTCATGAATAAAAGAGTTCTTGTGAAATATTGAACTAATTAAAAATATGTATGGAGATGCAAGAACACACGTGAAAACATGTAGAGGGCAAACAAGTAAGTTTTTTATCACAGTTGCATGAAGGGTTAGCGCTAAGTCAATTCTTGTTTCCGGTAGTAATAGACAGACTAACAAAATCTATTCAAGATGAGCTGCCTTGGTGTATGATGTTCGTAGATGATATTGTCCGATACATTGAGACTAAAGCAAAGATCAACGTAAAGT
This sequence comes from Heritiera fomes, assembly GCA_032173925.1. Lineage (NCBI taxonomy): Eukaryota > Viridiplantae > Streptophyta > Magnoliopsida > Malvales > Malvaceae > Heritiera > Heritiera fomes. The sequence goes on from JAPDPM010000015.1 coordinate 15,517,854, forward strand.
TGAAACTATAGAGACATGTGCTAGAATTAAGAGGGTTTAAACTAAGCAGAGTGAGATTGAATATATAGAACGTAAATTTAGTTCAAACAAAGAGGAAGAGCAGAATGTAGTGACATTAGATAGGGTAGCGATACCTTAGCGGGATCATTTTCAATATCTAGGGTTGATAGTATAATGGATAGAGAGATTGATGGTAACATGAACCATAAGATTGAGGGTGGATGGAGTAAGTAGAGAAGTGCTACAAATGTACTGTGGGATAAAGGAATTCCTATATGGTTAAAAGACAAGTTTTATAGGATAGTTGTTAGACCAACATTGCTATGGTAGTGAATGTTGAGTGACTAAGCGACTATATACACAAAAAATGAGTGTAGGAGAAATACGAATATTATGTTAGATGTGTGGATATACAAGAAAGGATAAAATGAAAAATGAAGACATCCGCAATGTGATATCTGTCGAAGACAAGATGTGTGAAAATCATTTACATTGGATTAGACATGTACGACGTAGACCTATAGATGCTCCAATTAGGGGAGTGGAGGCTATGAATGATGAAAGAAGGGTCAAGATTAGAGGAAGACCAAGAAAGACTTTGAAGAAAGTAATTTGGAAAGATATAAAGGTCTTAAAGTTGAACAAACACATTGCCTTTGATAGGAATCTGTGAAGGAAGAGGATTCATATGAATGATTTACCGTGATTTCAGATATTGGTTCATGTAGCTTACCCTAATCTATTGGGATAAAGGCTATGATAATGATGATGATGATGGTATATATTTGAATAAGCAAATAATTGATTATTTTGAGAAAATATTGTATGATTATTTTATGATAGTCCCCATATTATGTGTTAAGTTTCAGTAATATATACAATTTTGTATATGTAAGTGTTTGTTGAAAAAATAAAGTTTAATGTTTAATTATTTTCCCATTATGAGTTAATATCTCTTTAAGTGAAGTTAGATATTCATGCATTATGATAGTTTGTTAGTCAACAAAGTTGCCAAACTTTAAGGTTTCATGAATATCAAATTGAGGATAATTTTCAATTGCTCATAATTTAAGGGTGTTAATGAATGAAATATCATGATTGTATATTTTTTATTGTGAGTAATTGAAATTCAAAATTATGAGACATTTAAAGACCGCCCAGAGGTTGATTAGTTGTTCTTATAATTAATGATCACGATAGTGGCAATTAATTTATTTATTTAGATTTGTTTTGTATATCCAAATATGGCAAACTTGTTTAAATTGAGTACATTTAATTACCAGATTACATTAATTATATATTAGTATCATTATGGCTTATGTGTATATATCATATATCACCTAAAAGAGTTCTTCAATGTATATGAATCATTCTTATAGAACTTCAAATATGTTTTGTGTGTTTATAGTTATGACTCTTAGCATTAATGTATTAATATCTTATTGTATTTGAAGTTCTAGTCCTTGTCTCTTTGCATTCATTTCCCTTATTATGTCTATGTTTAATGGACTTAATTTTTCTAATTGATGTAAACAAGTTCACTTTCACTCAAGTGTTATGAATCTGGACTTGGCACTCCAAGCAAAGAAACTTGTTGTTTTTAGTTTGACTAGCGATAATGATGAGAAATCTTTCCATAAGCTTGGGAAAAATCAAACAGATTGAACCTAATGTTTATGAGAATGATAATGTCCAAGAACATTATGTCTGCTATGCTCTTCCTAGCACTGATTCCTCCAAGAAATATATGAACTTTGTGGAAGAGCACTCTAAACTGATTAGAAGATACTTGCTATGACATTGAAGGATATACTAACCAACATGAAAAATGATGGTTCACGTACCATGCATGTGCATGTTATTGAAATGATTAACATTGCAACAAGATTGAAGTCTTAGGGAATGAGTGTGAATGATGATTTCTTAGTATAATTACCATGAACTATCTACCTTTTAAGATTGTCCATTCCAAATGAACTATAATACCATAAAAGAAAAGTGGAATGTGAATGAATTACATAGTATGATCACTGACGAGGAGATGAGGATTAAGAATTTGAAGTCTCATTCTGTTCATTTTGTAAGTAATTAAGAAGCTAGGAAGAAAGTCAAAAGAAAGCATGAAAGGGGTAATGGATTGGTTAAGATCATTGATTCCTCTTCCTAAAAAAGGAACGTAAGAAAGGAAAGTGTCATTTTTTGGAAAACATGAGCACTTTCAAAAAGATTGCAGGAAATATAATGCATGGTTCAAAAAAAAAAGGTAAAGCCTGATGCTTTAGTATGTTTCAAATCAAATTTCATTCGAAAGAAAAAAAAAGTAAAGCTGGATGCTTTAGTATGTTTCAAATCAAATTTAAAACCTAGTGCATTGATTCTAGTTCTACTATTTATATTTATAATACAATGCAAAGATTCCTTACAACAGAAACCACAAAGCTAAATAGAAGTTTATTTTCTCAGGGAATAGAGTCAAAGCTTTTGTAGAAGTTGTAAGCTCTATTGATCTTGCATTATAATGTTGGTACTAAACATGGGTACGTAAATGAACATTCAACTTACTTGTGGCAGAAATGTTTGGGTCACGTTTCCTAAGAAAGAATAAAGAGATTAGTAAAGTATGAAATCCTTAATGATATGGGTTTTACCGATCTTGGTGTGTGTATAGATTGTGTTAAAAGGAAACAAACTAAATAGATAAAGAAATGAGTCACTAAGCACACAACTTCTTGAGATTGTACACACCGATATTTGTGGGCCTTTTTATGTTGCATCTTTTGGTGGAGAGAAATATTTATCACCTTAATTGAGACTTTTCACGTTATGATTATGTTTATTTATTTCATGAAAAATCTCAAGCAATAAATGCATTAAAAGTATTTATTACTAAAGTTGAAAGAAAATTAGATAGAAAGGTAAAAGTTATCAAGTTTGATAAAGGTGATGAATATTATGGAAAGTATTATGAAATTGGACAATTCCTAGGTCCATTTGCTAAATTTCTTGAAAAGTGTGACATATGTGCTCAATACACAATGTCAAGCACACCACAACAAAATTGGTGTTGCAGAAAGGCATAACTACACACTAATGGATATTATTAAGAATATGCTAAGTAATTGCTGTTTACCCAAATAATGTGGATACATGCTTTAATGACTGCTTTAATAAATAGGGTTCCTAGTAAGACAATTCAAAAAAAAAAGGAACACTTTTGAACTGTGAACTAGAAGAAAACAGAGTTTGAGACATTTACAAGTTTAGGGTTACCCAGTGAAAGTAAGAATTTATCCACAAGAATATGAAATAGATTTAAGATCAATCAATGGTTTCTTTAGAAAAATCTAAAGGGTATAGATTTTATTCTCCTAACCATAGAACGAGTATTATGAAAATTGGGAATGCAAGATTCACTGAGGATGATTAAGTTAGTGGGAGTGAAGAGTTATGTAATGTGATAATTACAAAAGAAATTAGGGTGCAAGCTCTTTTATCCATAATCTTATCAGAGTTGTTGTTACGACAATTGCAAAACATTTGACAATTTGTAAGAACAACAGAATGCTTAAACACCCTATAATGAAGTTATTCTTAAAAAACCAATAGTAAATGAACCACAAGGAATGACATTATGAAATTCTCAAAGACAAAGAAAGTCTGTTATTGTTAATGATTATATGGTATATCTACATGAGTCAGAATATAACTTAGAAATTGATAATGATTCAGTTTCATTTTTATAAATAATTAAAAGCCTTAATTCAACTAAATGGGTAAAGGCCATAAAAGATGAGTTAAAATCCAAGGAACCTAATTAAGTCTGGGAACTTATTAAATTGCCTAAATGTTGTAAAAGAGCTGAGTGTAAATGGGTCTTCAAGACCAAGTGTGACTCTAAAGGCAATATTGAAAGAAATAAAGACAAACTTGCTGCTAAATATTTTACTCAAAATGATAGTATTAACTACAACGAGACTTTCTCACCAATGTCAATGAAAGACTTATTTAAAATTATTATGTCTTTAATAGTTCATTAAGACTTGGAGCAATATGAAATGAATGTGAAACTACCTTTTTGAATGGAAATTTGTTGGAAGAGATCTACAAGGACCAACCTGAGGACTTTATAGTTAAAGGAAAGGAACACATGGTGTGTAAGCTTAAGAAATCAATATATAGACTTAAATAAGCTTCCTAACAAGGGTATCCTAAGTTCAATGATACCATTACTTCTTTTAGATTTAAGGAAAACATTATTAACTAATGTATCTATCTAAAGGTCAGTGGGAGTAAGTTTATAATTTTGGTTTTGTATGCTGATGACATTTTACCTGCAATTAATGATTTTAGTTTATTACATGAAACCAAGAAATTTCTTATTGAGAACTTTGAAATGAAAGATATGGGAGAGTGAACTTATGTGATTGGAATTGAAATATTCCAAGACAGGTCACAAGGAATGTTAAGGTTGTCTCAAAAAGCATACATAAATAAAATTCTAGAGAGATTTAGGATGGAAAAATGATCAACAAGTATTGTTCCAATTTAGAAAAAGGACAAATTTAGTCTTTTGCAATGTCCAAAGAATGAGTTGAAACGAAAGCAAAAGGATGAGCGATTTTATGAAAAGGTGTGAAGTAGTATGTCATCGCTGCATCTACTATGAAGGCTAAAGTTGTGGCATGCTACAAAACCACGATTTGCGAGAATTGGTTGTGGAACTTTATTTCAGGACTTGGAATTGTCGACACTATTGGCAAGCCGCTGAAAATTTATTTTGATAACTTCGTAGCAATCTTCTTATCAAGAATAACAAGTATTTCAAAGGTGCTAAAAACATGGAATCGAAATACTTGAGCATTATAAAAGAAGTTTAGAAGCAAAGAGTATCAATTGAGCACATTAGCTCCAATCTTATAATTGTGAATCTATTAACTGAAGGATTATAGCCCAAAACATTAATAAATCTATTGAATGAATAAGCATTGTAGAAAATCACTAAAGGACTTTATGGTATCACATTATGATGTTTACGTATTTGATACTCTAAGCTCATTTACAATGTTGTTTTCTGACATTTATGCATATCCTATTTTATTTCTATTAATATATACATAAATGATCTACATATATGTTAATAGCATTTATCTCTGACCAATACATTATTGTTTGACCATTATTTTATTTCATTTAAAGTAAGTGGAAGTTGGTAACATACATGAAAGGAAATATGGATGTACAATAATAGACAATCACCATGACTCATATTAACTTTTACTTAATAATGATATCTGATGTGATCAATATATGAAAAATTTTAGTTTATACTATGTGCATTATATTTTTGTTTAGAAATCCATAAAGTGAAATGATGTTACATGGGCCAAGTGGAAGAATGTAAAATTAATATAGTCCACGTACATCATACTTTAATAAAAGGATATCTGAATAAATAATTGTTAAAATCCTAGTGGCCTATTTTGAGGAGAAATAATTTTGTAAAAGATAACTGCACTTTTAATTAGGACTCTTTTAAAATTGATCCATTCTCTGTCATATTACAAACGTATCTTTTTCTATTAGAAAGAACACGAAAAGAAATAACAAAAAGAGAAAAACAATTTGTTGTCAAGAAGTGAATCATCTTTATCAATTAAGAATTTTCATGAAATAATGTACGCTTACTAATTTATTTTTTTAATATGTGAAAAACATTAAGTTTGAAGATTAATAATTAAGAAATTATGGTTTATTCAATTAAGAAGTTTATGCATAACATAATTAAAAATTCTAACAAAATTTGGATAATATTTACCGGTTGTTACTCGCTTCCTTTGTCCTCCAGAGATACCTCTAATCATTTCATCCCCCACCAGAGTATCTGCACAAATTTCTAGTCCCAAAACCTGAAAGCGCAAAACGAGAGGAATAAGGTACGAGGCCAGGGGGATTAATCATTTTTTCTGTTTCCTTCTCTAGGCTCTCGAGTTGAGGTCCTTTGATAACAAGAGATTGAACTGTTTTGTAATACCTTTATAATGTAATCTGTGATCACACTTGCTTCTTGACCCTCTATGGATGCTGCCTGGAATATTAGAATATTGTTAGAACTTTTAGAAAAGACTATACACGTCGCCATCCCAATCACGAGTTTGATTACACAACATTAGAAAGTTGAAGCTGTCAAACTCGAACCAGGTCACCTACTTTTTAATTATTTAAAAGCCCCAAGTTTTTCCATCACCTGTTCATATAAAACATATCCCATATGCTAAAAAACCAAACCTAGGCTACGGTCCTCTGCATTCAGTTCAATTATAAGTTGTAACACTAGTTATCGGGCTTTAACTTCTTGTCTTCAATGTTAAAGCAACCAAGCTAAATAGTACCATTCTTTTTGTTTTCTACATGAGTTTCTTACCTTCATGAAGACATCGATATCAGGATCAGGTTTAATATTTGCAGCTTTCTCTCTTCTTGCCAATTCTGCTAGCATCTCTGCAATCTCCAGCATATTGATCAATTACATTTTGCAAGAAAAATTATTCTTCACACATGCATATGCATGTAGATGCTTTAGTTAGAAGAATAGAAGCTACGACGATGAAAGAAATGTCAACATGAAAGAAATGTCAACGTTAGAGAAAGACCGAAAAAGAATTGAAAAAAAATAATTTGAAAAGATATAAAAGCATTAGAGTTCAAAGAACACGTTGTTTTGAAAAAGAATGTGTGGAGAATGAGATTTCATATGAACAATTCAATATTATTTGAGATATTGATTTATATAACCTACTCTAATCTATTGAGATAAAGACTTAGATGATGATGACGACGACGACGACATGCACATGCATACATGTGCACATAGAGGTTCACGTAAAAATGAGGAACCTTTTATAACAATTTAAATTAAAAAAAATTTTTTTTTTGATATTTTAAACTAACCATATCGTGGTCCGACCCCTTGACATCTTGCAGAGAATGCCAAGGTTTCTCTCACTGTCATTTCTGGAATATGGAGATCATTTTGACCAATGTATGCAGCAGTTCTCTGCGCGACAAACTCACTCAATTCATGGCCATTATATGTCACCCTTCCTGAAACCTGTAAGAGATAGTGCGGCCTCTTAGGTTTTCAACAAAATAGCCTACTGAAATATATAACTCAAGCAATCAGAGTTTAGAATTTCAACCTTCAGATCACGGTCAAGCTTTCCTGCCAATGCTAACAAGAGAGTGGTCTTTCCAGAACCCGGAGGACCCAAAAGCAACGTCATTCTGCGATTTTATAAACAACGAAAAATGTAAGTTCAAAAGAAAATAAGAGCCTACTTCATGAATATAACAGGGCGTGGCTTCTCACCTGTTGGGCCTGATGATTCCACTTACATCGCGAAGAATAGACAGATGTTTCTTTCTACTAGAAAGCAAATGCAGGTATTGCAAGATGCTCTTCAAAAACAAAACAATCAAAGTTCAAATTCGGAAACATATTTGCGTGTATAAACCAAAACTAACAAGAATATTCACGTGCTTTGGCAGTTACCTCTAGTTTATTGATAAAGAAATTGAAAAACGTAGGCAAAGCTCGGCTTCCGAAATGTGCTTCTACCTCAACTCTTAGATGCTCAAATCTAACTTCAAGCGAGGGAATTTGAATACCAACCCTGACAAATATTCAAGAAAGCGGATAACAGGATATGTGAATAACCTAAGAAAATACAATAGTTCTATGCACAAGGAAGAATGTTCTTGCCTGTCGAGGCGCTGTCTGAGCTTCAACAGGAAACTCTCATTGTCTTCATTGGTATCTTCGATCAACCTCGCCATCAAACTCTTCCTTTCTTCGTGCCCAAGTTTATGTATGTTTACTTCGCTTCTCTCACCGTTGGACGTGGTCAACAGACCTTTCCTTACACGAGCAAATGTCGGAAGTCTTTCAATGGCTGCCCATTTTAGTGCTTCTTCATCATCGTCTTCTCGGAAAGATCTCGAGAAAACGCTGAAGCCAGTGTCCCTCCATATGGAAGAACTGTTTGCTCGTAAATTATTGCTTGCTTGATGTAGGTCGCTTCCCTCCATTGCCAATGACCAACTAGTCAAAAAATACAATACAATAAATTTATTATATTAAAGTTCAAAACTTTGGTATGGAGTTGTGGTTTATCTATTTGTTGTTGGAAACGAAAAGCTTACTCTTCACATTTAAGATCTCTGCCAAAATTCCACCCTATACATCTATCGTTTGATCTAACAAAATTTGATTGAATTGACTTGATTACAAGAAAATTAATGAAAATCAATTAATGAGATGACATGTGTAAGAGTGATATAATTTTATTTTTATGGTCTAAGAGGTTGATTAACGTGGCCAGGAGCTTAATTCAACTAAACTTCAACAGTAATATTTAAAATTCAACTTAAAGTAGACAATTACTTTTCACAGTTGACAACTAAACTTCAACAATAATATTTAAAGTTCAACTTAAAGTAGACAATTACTTTTCATATTTGACAAAATTTTAGATATTGGTTACTTAATAGTTTCACATTGATGCGTGAGTATTAAAACCCTAAATAAGCCCTTAAACCATTTCAAAATTTTCAAAAAAAGACATCCTTTTAGGTTTCTATGACTTTTACTTAAATAGGTTTCTATTTTGATGAAAAAATGTACATGACACACGACATGTGAGGAAATTTTTCACGCTCAACTAACTTCGTTACACCAGAAAATCTACTTCAGCATGCACACGTTTATCACCATGCATGCATGCAGAAGACGTCACATGCTCTTGGACTTATAATATAGTCATTAATGTCAAGACGTGATAAACATTACATCTTTCAACACAACAGTACACTCGGGGTACAGATCATAGGATAAGAAATTTATTTCAATACAATAAAATTACAAAAAGGCTATGATGATGATGATGATGATGGTGATGATGAAATGACAAAACTTGATTAAAACAAGTGAAAATTTTCAAGTATTTTGTACTTTAGCCAATTTAAAAAAATTAAAAATACAATTAAAGTTCCAAGCTAAATATTCTCCAAGCGAACAAGATTAAAGATTTGCTACCAGAACTTGACAGCGAACAAATTGTCTTATATTTATTGATTACACCTTATTAAAGGCAATCTAAGTGGGGTTAGGAAATACCTAACTATTAAACAAAGCCTCTTTGCCTATACAATTAGATAACGATGTGCAAACTAAACCAGTAAGATTAATAACAACTGAGTAGCATCTAGAAATTAATAGTTTCTTTTTTCTTCTATTATATATTGATAGAAGCATAAGAAAAGACTAATTAAGTTGGATTATTTTGATTAATTTCACTTTTGTACTTATAAAGAATATAATAACAATGATACTATGATCTGGATGAAAAAGTATCATTTCCCTGCAAGTATCTTTCTGTCCAAGAAAAAACAATATAATTTCTCTGTGTCAAGCTTATCGAGTTCTCTTTAAAATTCAAGCCCAATTTCATCATGTTAACCCTACGTAAAGGATAGATTAATTTATATCAATGTAAAATAAATTATTTTATACATTCTTATAAATTCATCTAAGACTAATATTTTTATACAAATTAATATTTATATTTAAACAATCTAATTATATTCATCATACATGAAAATTTTGAAGTTGATTCAATATTTCTATCATTTAGATAAAAAATATATATATCTTTGCATGTTAATGTTTGAAATTTTATTATTATCGAACAAATAGTTGGTCATTATTTTTTAACTTAAAATTTGAAATGCATGATTTACGTGAATAAAACATAAATTTTAATAATTTATATTATAAATATGTTGTCTTAACATATAAAGTTTCGAGAAACCTGATAGCCAGACTAAAACTACAAAGTCATCACCAATCAATCAAACTTAAGTGTAATTGGTTTAATATTTAAAATAAAGATAAAGCTTGGTCTATATTCATAAAAAAATTAGGGTTCGAGCATACAATTACATGTAGAGAAGGTGTTGGCACCTTACAATGCCCATCCTAAAATAGTATCAACCAATTTTAGGTTATTTCAAATTTGTCTTAGTTAATTTTAATTTTGATATACTTATATATTGGGAATAATTCTAAGATCTTTCCATCGATTTAGCTCCAACTTTAGAAATCTCCCTCACCTCAAGATGTTCAAGGAGTCTTAATTGACTTTCCTGAATTTCATCATTGGATAATTTAAGTGTTTTATGATATTCTTATTTTTCCTAACTTTGGCTCTAACTTTGACTCCATATCCAAATTCTAAATTTCTAAATTTTATTTTATATTATGATCATTCTAATATTTAAAAAATAAACATGAATTATGATTTATTGAAAATTCTCATTTAAGCATCCTATCAATTTTGCTCAACTTAAAAGAAACCTTTTCATCTAAAAATTTTCAAAGAGTCTCAATTAACTTTATTGAAATTTTATCATTGGCATAATTCATACTTACTCATTTTTTTTATTTTATTTCTTATGATTTTTATTCTATGCTTATCTTATTTAATTATTTATTTATCTAATTTTATTTCTACTTATCTTTATTTATATCTTTATTTTATTTTATTTTATTTTATTTTATTTATTAAAGATAAGCACAAATTGTAATTTATTGAAACTTCTCTTAAAAATATTCCATCAATTTAGCTCAACTTAAAAAGAATTTTTTTCACCTAGTCAAACAGTTCCGATTGACTTTCTTTAAATTTCATCATACTCCAAATTTATCTTTCAATAATTAAAATTTCTTATAAATAATTAATCTCCATGGTTTTCTAATATCTCTAAAATTTTCCTAATCTTATATATATTAATAATACAAAATAAATTATTTTCAAAAAGAAAACATCTATATCTATATATCTATATATATATATATATATATATATATATTAAAATCAGTATAGACAATGTACTATAACATACATTAATATAACAACATGTTAAATATTATTAGATTACCAATTAATTTTTTTAATTTTTTAAAAGCTAACATCATCAGATAGTCTATATGTTTAATATGTGTATTGCATTAAAAAAAATAATAATTATCCTTTTTCAAGTTAGAAAAAAATATAGAAATCTCTCTCTCTCTCTCTCTATATATATATATATATATATATATATTATATTAAAAATACAAAATAAATTAATTGTCTTTTTAAATTCATTATCCATTTCAATTTCTAAAAAATAGACATCTATATCTATATATAATTTAAAATTAATAAAAATCGCATATCATTTATCTCTACCTATATTAATATTACAAAATATAAAATCTATATATATATATATATATATATATATATAGTTTTATCAATTACTTTTTTATTTTTTAAAATCAATATGGACAATGTAATATAAGATGCAATATTAATATAACAACATATTACATATTACTATATTACCAATTGAATTTTTTTAATTTTCTAAAAGCAAACATCATTTTTTTTAATTTTTTTAAGTAATAAGTAATATGTAATTATTTCTTTTTTCACATTAATATTACAAAATATAATATCTATATCTAGAGCTATTACCAATTAAATTTTTTTAATTGTCTAAATGATAACATCTATATGTATAAATACTAAAATTTTAATATTTTCATTGTTATTATATAAATTTCATGTAGTCATTTAGTTTTTTTTCCATCAATGCTTAGTACTCATGGATTCTAAGTAGCCAAACTCAAAATTGAAATTTGTCTTAAAAGCAATTTTGAAGCTCATTCATCAAAGTCAGAAAAAACTATTATGGTTCATTATCTTTTCAAAAGATATTTCCAAATTATACATGAAGACAAGTATCTACCATTCAAGATTTCCCTCTATTTTGCGAACAAAATGCATCTACACTTATAAGAAAAAGTTTGAGATCATGCAACATTCACATGCAACAACAAAAAAAAAACTTTTTTGACAAGACAACAACAACAAAATTTAAAATTGAAGAAATTGATGAGGATCTTTCAGAATGCTTTGAAGATCATTTTACAAACAACAACTAGTTGTTTTGAAAGTAGTATTTTTGAAAATTGTTATTATTACAAAATAAAAGTTTTATTTTAATTTTTAATATTGCATTTGTTATCTTTTTTCAATTATTTTACCCATGTATATTGATTTTATAAAATAATATCACTTATTTCTTTTCAATCTTTTAACTTAAATCTACGCAAGATCAATAAAATTTTGAAAAGTAGTCTGTTTACACTAACTTTCATTGTGTCATTTATCCATTTATATTAAAATTTAGAAAACAAATCAGTAATCTTTTATTGATTATTTCATCGTTTCATTTATCCATTTATATTAAAATTAAAAAAATCAATAATTTTTTTGTTGACTTTTATTGTGTTAATACATTTTTTTTGGTAAAATAGGAACAACCATTTAACAACAGTCAATTAATTAAATTTATTTTTTTTCAATTTTTTAATGTATTAACGTTTAACTTAAATAAATGTACCATTAAAAAAATATTTTAAGAGATTAACATTTATATATATTAAAGTTAAAACAACAAATTAATTATGTTCAATCAATTTTTCATTGATCACATATTTTATAGGATTATTATCCTCTCCACCACTGGTAGAGTTTTCTAACTCCATAAACAGAGTTAGAATGATGATATGTGTCATTTAAAAATGTTAAGAAAATAAAATATAAATAAAACAGCACACGTGTCATTTTTCTATCTAGCTTGTGGAGTTAAAAAACTCCATTGGTGATGGATAGGATAATTATCCTATACACCGCCAGTAGAGTTTTTGACTCTACAAGTGGGTTATGATAATCTTATTTTATTTGTTTTTTATTTTGTTAATATTTTAAAAGACATGTATCATCATTCTAACCCCATTTATGAGGTCAAAAAACTCCACTGATGATACATAGGTTATTAATCATTTTATATACATATAAAAGTATGTTTTTTTTAATGCTGATTATTTAATATTTAATAACTTATTTGTATTTTAAGATTAATTAACTAAGGATTATGTATGTATTATGGACACAAGATTACATAGAGTCAATTTTAACTCAAAAGCAACATTCAAAACATATTGCGTCATGCAGAAAGTCAAAATATATGTTTAACATTATGTAACATTATGGTGAATGTGCCAAGTTACTTAAATTATATGTAAGAACCAATCAAAAAACACAAAACAGTCATAATACATTCATCAATCAAAGACATATTAAATTTGTACACTTGATATTAAGATGAGACGATTTTCATTTTTTTTTCAAATCAAAGACATGTTAAATTTTCTTTATATACTATTTTTATTCAATAAATTTCAATATGAATTTGATTTAACTTTTACAAATTTTACATAATTATATCCAATATATAGCTTTTTTATATTACTTTATTGTAATATATAAATTACTAGTAAAAAATATTAAATATACAAATGTTATCTTTTTTGTAAATATAATAATTTATATTATAAATTTTTTAAAAAATATATGTTATCAATGAATTTATTGTTTGATTAATGTGTTTTTCGTGCATTGCACGGGTTTAAAACTAGTTTCCATGAAATAAAATACATGTCACGCTAAATCATTTGTTGTAAATCTTATACTAACACTATGTTTGGAAAAACATTAGTAAAGGAAAGGAATGGAAAGGAAATGAATGTAAATTAGAGGAAAAGAGAGGAAAAAAGGGGTACATATATCCCTTATTTGAATAGCTAAAATTAATAAAGTAAAAGAAAGAAAAGTAACTCTAACAACTTTTGTTTGGTTAAACAATAGAATGAATAGGAAAGGATTCATTATAATGCTTTTTTCCCAATTATAACCTCTTTTGTTTTAAATTTTATAATATAATAAGGTTAAATTTAACATTTTATGTGTTAAAATTTTTTCAAGTTTCTTTTCCTTCCCATTTACTCTAAATTGAGATTTTAAAAAAACTAAGTTAAGGGAAAGCAAGGGATGTTTACTACCCCTCTCTTTCCTCTCCCTAGCTAAAAATTTTCTCAAAAAAAAATGTTTATAACCTTCATTTGTTTTACTTAGCTTTCCTTTTCTTTCCCTTTCCCACCCCCAATCCAAACATAAGGTAAGTCACGCCAATTAAATTAAATCATAACCCAATTATATCATACATATTGATTAAATTAAACCATAGCAATTAATACCTTAAATCATGTCATGCACGTCAAACTATGTCATAACCAAAAAAAAAAAGTCAAACTATATCATTAATTAAATCATACAAAATAATCCCGAAAAGCATGCCATGCAAATCACACCATGCTAATTATTCTATCTTATATGCAAATTAAATTATTAAAAATCATCTTACAAATTAGTTGAATAAAATCATATAAAAAATCACACAAATTCTCACATCCAAGTTAACTATGCTTAACATGCCAATTAAATTGCGCTAATTAAACCACACCCATTAAGTTTTAATGTTCCCTAAATTATCTAATCAATCAATTAATCAATTAATTTTAATCCAAATATTATCAAAATGTACTAAACAATTAATTAATTTAAAATATTTGAACTTGATTGACTAATATATTTATATCACAAACCAATAAACCAAATAAAGAATATATTGACTGATCAAACTATTATTGTACAGGATGTTTTGGATAAGGGTCCTACCATTAACGTGGCTTCTTCGGAGAATACTATGGTGTTTGATGAAAATGGTGGCGTTCAGAATCACTTCGGTGTGCCAAAAAAATTAAGGGACAAAAAAAAAGAGATCAGTGGAGGAGATTGAGGAAACTCTGTATAATAAGTTGCCCCAAAAAAGTAAGAAAAGAGGATGGGAAAAATAAGAAGACTCAGTTGAAAGTAAATAAGAATCTAGCTGACAAGTATGCAAATGAATCGTTATCCGATGGAAAGTCGACTATCTGTTTTGTGTTTCCACCTTGTGATCTTGTAGAGAAGAAGGTGTTGGGGTTGAAATTTAGATCCCATTCGGGTGCATGATTAACTGAATGGTTCACTGTGGAATGACGACTGGTTTGCCTGCTCAGTCCAAATTTCAGTGGACGTCCCGTCCCCCGTTGTACAGTTCTGTTGCAGTTACCAAAGATGGTGTTTATTGATAAGAAAGTTTTATGGCTTGGTAGTCATCGTTATTGCCTTTGATGGTAACTTTAGCTGTCTTTGTATTTATGACTTTCTTTGTTTATTTGTTTATGGTGGAGAGAAACGTAATGTCTAAAGCATGGCTGTTAGCTAGTTCTCTTTCGGTTTTGCCAAGGGATGAGGTATTGGCTACCAGTATTGTTGTACTTTTATCCATCCTTATTAATATAAATAAATTTTCTGGCTTAGCATAATAATAATAACAATAATAATAAAATGAATATTTAAGCTTTCACCTTACCTGCTTTGTCTTCTAAGCGACTAGCTTATCGCCTCCTTTGATCACAAAGAGTTGATCAACCGAATGAGGAATAGCAGCTGGTAGGTGGCGGCTCGGCAACAAGAAGCTTTGGTGGATGTGGAAGCAAGACAGTAACACTTAAAGGGGAAGGAAACTCGGGTGTGCAAGCGATGGCTTGGGCAGCAGATGCCGCGGTTGAAAGAGCAGCAAATCTGTAACAGAAATCCGTGCAGCAGGGGTGCCGCGGACAGCAACTAGCAGGGGAAGGATTAGCGGCGGCGGCAGAAGATGGTGCGATGAGCAACAGCAAAGAGCAAGGGCCGGTACTTGGATGAATGGCAAAACAGGGACGCCCGAAGAAGCGGTGTGGATGCTGACAGAAGCGACGATGATGATATGCAGCTGCTGGACTCAGTGGCGACAGCTAGTGCAGCAGGTGGACGAGGCAGCAACGTTGGCGGTGGAGCTTGGGGAGAGATGGCGGTCGAGCTGCGTGATCAGCGGCAAGGTGCGGTGCTAAGAGGCGGCAATAAGCTTCTCAAAGTCTTAGAAAAAGACAGCTACCTTCATTTTTTTTTGTATTTTTATGTGTGTTATTTAAATAGACTTAAGTTTTCTTTTTAGTTTTGGTAATACATAAAACTCAACGATCAACCGTTTTAGGAAATTTTTAAATTTCAGGAATCGGATGAAATTAATTCTGATTTCCGTTCTTTCTTTTTTTTTTTGGTTAAATTATTTTTTAAAAATAAAGAATAAAAATCAAAGTAAAAATCAAAAATAAAATATCTAAATTAAAATATATAAAATATAAAAATTAATTAATTAAAAATATTTTTAAAAATTCAGACAAATATAGTGTTTACAAATATAAATAAAATAAAAAATTATGAATGAGTATAAAATTAACTTAATTTTACACTAATATAAGTAGATCATTCCCCCCTCAAGCTCAAAATATATTATCTTACATTAATGTTTTATATTCAAATTCAAAACTTAATAAAATAATGAGATCAAACTCAAGCTTAAAAAAAGTTTATTCCAAGCTAACTATTGTACACTTTTATGAACATTGCAGCCCGTGATTTTCAAGCATGCGAAGGGTGTGTGTGCATGCACACACTAGCATAAAACTAATTTAATTTCACACACTTTTATATTTTTAAACAATTTATATTCTTTTAATCTATCTGTTGAATTTTATGTTTTATTCAAACAAATCATGTATGTATGTCAAATTTCAAATTAATAAAAATTTGATGATATCTAACTATTTTTCTATAATAATAAAATTTCAATCATTAATATATATTAAAAAATGCAAATATCAATTAAAATAATAAGATATCACATTTACATAAAAATTGCTACGTGCATTATGTATACGAGTTGCTTGTTAAATTTAACTGTTGATTTGAAAAAATATTAATGCTACATGAAGATATAAAAAATGTGTAAAATAATTTGTTTTACAACGATACAAGTGAATATTATATATATATATATATTTATATATATATATATATATATATGTGTGTGTGTGTGTATATATATATATGTATATGTATATGCACATCCTCACTCATTTATCCTGTAAATCAGGATTGGAAAAATATGCTGCAAAAGAATTAAACCAGACACATCTTTAATCTGTTGAATTATGAGCCAGCTTAATTTGGTATCTACTCACAAAGCCAAATGTGCATTTGCTGAAATTTCTACCCATCAACTTGATAACTTCTAGAAGTGCTCCTCCCTCCCAACTTGGTAATCCAGCTTAATTGGTTTCCTCTGTAACCTTTTTGCAATCACTTTCCATTTGAACTATTTGGACAGCCTGTTCTAAAGCCACTGCTAACCAAACCGAATTGATAAAAATTTCCCATGCAGTGGACCCTCAGCACAATCATTCCTCCATATATATATATATATATATATATGCACATCCTCCCGCATTTATCCTGTAAATCAGGATTTGAAAAATATGCTGCAAAAGAATTAAACCAGACACATCTTTAATCTGTTGAATTATGAGCCAGCTTAATTTGGTATCTACTCACAAAGCCAAATGTGCATTTGCTGAAATTTCTACCCATCAACTTGATATCTTCTAGAAGTGCTCCTCCCTCCCAACTTGGTAATCCAGCTTAATTGGTTTCCTCTGTAACCTTTTTGCAATCACTTTCCATTTGAACTATTTGGACAGCCTGTTCTAAAGCCACTGCTAACCAAACCGAATTGATAAAAATTTCCCATGCAGTGGACCCTCAGCACAATCATTCCTCCATATATATATATATATATATATATATATATATATATATATATATATATATATATATATATATATATATATATATATATATATGCACATCCTCCCGCATTTATCCTGTAAATCAGGATTTGAAAAATATGCTGCAAAAGAATTAAACCAGACACATCTTTAATCTGTTGAATTATGAGCCAGCTTAATTTATATATATATATATATATATATATATATATATATATATATGCACATCCTCACGCATTTATCCTGTAAATCAGGATTTGAAAAATATGCTGCAAAAGAATTAAACCAGACACATCTTTAATCTGTTGAATTATGAGCCAGCTTAATTTTTATATATATATATATATATATATATATATATATATATATATATATATATATATATGCACATCCTCACGCATTTATCCTGTAAATCAGGATTTGAAAAATATGCTGCAAAAGAATTAAACCAGACACATCTTTAATCTGTTGAATTATGAGCCAGCTTAATTTGGTATCTACTCACAAAGCCAAATGTGCATTTGCTGAAATTTCTACCCATCAACTTGATATCTTCTAGAAGTGCTCCTCCCTCCCAACTTGGTGATCCAGCTTAATTGGTTTCCTCTGTAACCTTTTTGCAATCACTTTCCATTTGAACTATTTGGACAGCCTGTTCTAAAGCCACTGCTAACCAAACAGAATTGATAAACATTTCCCATGCAGTGGACCCTCAGCACAATCATTCCCCCTAATTGCTCACCAGAAACTTGTGCCACTGCGCCCAACTTTGCCTTCCCTCCTACATAACCAGTGTCCACATTCACTTTAATGCAGCCTCCCTGTTTGTTCTATTCTTTTTAATCACAAATATTTTCATCCATATTATGATCTAAGACTAATTCTATTTTGGATTAAGAATAGTAAGCGATAAAACCCTTTCAACAATAACGACTTCAAAATTCGAACCTTTTCTAAATACATGTCATGCAATGTCTGTTCGACCCTTTCACCTTTGTACTCTACTGCTGTTATGCAGCTTACCGTAAGTATCACATTTGTTATCAAACAGACATGAGTTCATATTCTTCCAATTCAACAAACAAACATTCAAGAAATAGTCCAACCCATCATTTTGTTTAGCTTCCGCCGTCGTTAATTGACTCTGGCCAACAATATCAACCCATATGCTCTTGAACCATTTCAAATTTTTCAAAAAAAAAAATCAACCTTTAGTATATCAGAATATAAAGGTTATTTAAATAGAGTTAGGTTTTATTTTAATTTTTGGTAATACCTAGAAATCAACGATCAACCATTTTAAAAAGTTTTATATTTTAAAAATCGATCGGATCAAATTAATTCTGATTTTTTCTCCTTTTCTTTTTTTTTAAAATTATTTATAAAAACTAAAACTAAAAACCGAAATAACATCTAAATCTAAATTAAAAATCAAAAATAAAATCAAAATTAAACATATAAAATATAAAAACTAATTAGTTAAAAATATTTGAAAAAGATCTGGATACAAATCATGTCTGCAACTATAAATAAAATAAATATGAATGAGTATAAAATTAATTTAATTTTACACGAATGTAAGTAGATTGTTCCCTCTTCAAGCTTAAAATATATTATCTTACATTAATGTTTTATATTCAAATTCAAAACTTAACAAAATAAAATAATGAGACCAAACTAAAGCTAAAAAAAAAATTCTAATTCCAAGCTAATTATAGTATACTTTTATAAACAATCCAGCTCTTGATTCTCAAGCTTGCCAAGGGGTGTGTGTGAATGTGTTTGTGTGTGCGCACGCACACACGCTCTATAATATATATATATATATATATATATATATAACTAATTTAGTATTACAAACTTTTATTTTTTTAAACAATTTATTTTATTAATTCAATTGTTAAATTTTATGTTCTATTCATGTAGATCATGTATACCAAATTTCAAATTAATTGAAATTTTAAGATATCTAACTATTTGCTCTATAATAATAAAATTTCAATTTATAATATATGTTAAAAAAATGCTAACATCGATTAAAATAATAAGATATCATATTTACATAAAAATCTTTACGTGCATAATAGATACGAATTGCTTGTTAAATCTAACCGTCGATTTGCAAAAATATTAATACTACATGAAGATATAATAAATGTGTAAAGTAATTTGCTTTAGAACCATATAAGCGAATTCTCTCTCTCTCTATATATATACGCGCGCGCGCGCACTTCTTCACTCATTCATCTTGTAAATCAGGATTACAAAAATATGCTGGAAAAGAATTAAACCAAACGCTTCTTTAATCCGTGAATTATGAGCCAACTTATTTTGGTATCTACTCACAAAGCCAAATGTGTACTTGCTGAAATTTCTACCCATCAACTTGATAACTTCTGGTAGTGCTCCTCCCTCCCAACTTGGTAATCCAGCTGAATTGGTTTCCTGTACACCCGTTTTACAATCACTTTCTATTTGAGCTATTTGGACAGCCTGTCATAAAGCCATTGACAACCAAACTGAATTGATAACAATTCCCATGCAGTGGACCCCCAGCCCATTCCTCCTAATTGGACACCATAAAACTTCCCCCCTATAATTCCGTGCCACTGCGTCCGACGTTGTTTTCCCTCCTACCGAACCAGTGTCCGCATTCACTTTAATGCAGCCTCCCTATTTGTTTAATGTTTTTTTTAATCATAATTATTTTCATTCATTTTATGATTTAAAATTAATTTTATTTTAAATAAAAAATAATAAATAATAAAACACTTTTAACAGTAACGATTTAAGAATTCGAATCATTTTTAACTGCTTATCATGCAGTGTTTGTTAGACCCTTTCACTCTTGGTTGTCCACTCGTGTCATGCAGCTTACCGTAAGCATCACATTTGTTGTCAAACAGACATGAGCTCATAGTCTTCCAATTAAACCAACTAAGGTTCAAGAAATAGTCCAACCGCCTTTAATTGACTTTGACCAACAATATCAACCTGCATACTCTTAAATCGTTTCAAATTTTTCAAAATTCTAAAATACAAAATTTTGAACTTAAAATATTATATAAGCCCATTAACCATTTCAAAATTTTCAAAAAAGAAAAGTCATCTTTTAGTATATTAGAAAATAAATTATATTCTATGACTTTAACTTAAATAGGTTTCTATTTTGATGACAAAATGTACATGACACGCGAGATGAGAGGAAAATTACCATAGTCAACTAACTACGTTACATCAGAAAATCTACATCAGCACATATTAGTGGAAATAACAGTTGGTAGTTAGTAAGCAGTTATGTTAGTTATATCAGTAACTAACATAACTGTATAGCATTGGAAGATGAGATTTCAGAATAACTACTATATAAATGTATTCAGTATCACAGAACAATAATCAAGTTACAATGAATACATTCTTCTCAGTTCTTTCTAATCTTCTCTTCTATATTCTCTCTTATTCTCTATTTCTTTCTTCTTGATTTCTCATTTGTTATATCTACAAAACTTAACATGGCATCAGAGCCAGAAATGGGGAGTGGTATGGCAATCTCGAGAGGCTCATCTTCCTCATGTGCTGTGTGGAATCCGGGTGCACAAAGTGTTACTGTTAAGCTGGATGATAATAACTATCTGTTATGGAAGCAACAAGTCGTAGCAACTCTCAGAGGTTATGGATTGAAGAGTTTTATAGATGGCAGTCAATCTATTCCATCAAGAAGTTCTCCTGAATATGAGCAGTATGATAGGCAAGACCAACTTCTTGTTTCTTGGCTTCTTTCTTCCGTCAATTGTCAAATCTTGCCTAGTTTTGTTGGGTGTGAAACCACCAAGGAGTTATGGGAAGCAATTGAGGAGTACTTTGCATCTCAAACCAATGCAAAGATCATGCAATATAGAAGACAATTACAGAATGTCAAGAAAGGAAATCTGAGTATGAAAGATTACCTCATCAAGGTTAAATCACTATGGGATACCCTGCAATCTTGTGGTTGCAAAATGGATGAAAATGAGTTGGTACACACTGTTTTAGCAGGAGTTGGACAAGAGTATGATGCTATTGTAGCAGCAATCTCTACACAAAAGGAGTTGCCAAATTGGAAAACCACCTCTGCTTTACTATTTGCTACTGAATCAAGAAACATTCAGAATACTATTGTTCAAGATTCTTTTACACCTGCTGTAAATTTGGCTATGCAACAGAGAAGGCCTTTCTTTGAAACTGGTCGTGGAAATAGAGGTTATTTTAATGACAATGGAAGAAGCTTCAGAGGCAGAGGAAGATTTAGCGGAAGAGGTGGTGGTATGATTGGTTCAAAGCCTCAATGTCAACTCTGTGGAAAAATTGGCCATACTGTACATAAGTGTTTCCAAAGGTTTGACATATCTTTTAATCCTAATCCTGGAGAGTCTTATCTCAATTCCAAGAATATTTCTACTATGAAAGAAGCAAATCTTGCAGAAGCCATGGTTGCTACACCAGACTCTATTAGTGATGCTGCTTGGTATCCCCATTCTGGAGCCACAAATCATATTACCAATGCTTATGAAAACCTTAACGTTGGGTCTGCATATCATGGTGCTGGTAAGTTGCACATGGGAAATAGAGTTGGTGTTAATATTTCAGGTATTGGTCATTCATCTGTCTATTCTAGTACTACTTCAAAGTCCTTTCAACTTAAAAATATACTTCATGTTCCTCAAATTACAAAAAATCTCTTGTCAGTCTCTCAATTTTGTAAAGATAATTCTGTTTTCTTTGAATTTCACTCTGATTATTGCTTTGTGAAGGATCCTATAACCAAGGAAACACTTCTAAAGGGGACACTTGATCGAGGACTGTACAGGTTCAATCTGTCCATAGATAAGACCAACGTTGACATTCATCAGAACCAGAAAGAAGTTCTCATGTCTAATCTGTCTGCATCCTCAGATTCACCAAATAACTCTACTATTACAACATTAGAGCCTTTTGATCTTTGGCATAGGAGACTTGGACATCCAAACTCTGCTGTAGTTTCTAAAGTTCTTTCATCATGTAACATTTCTCATAGAATCAATAAAAATTCTATCTGTTCTCATTGTCAAAGAGCTAAGAGCCACAAGTTACCATTCTCAATATCTACAACTACCTACAATACTCCTTTGACTTTGATAGAAGCTGATCTTTGGGGCCCTGCTCCTTATCTGTCAGGAAATGGTTTTCAGTATTATATTTCATTTGTTGATGCTCACTCTAGATACACTTGGATCTACTTTCTAAAATCAAAGAGTGAAGCCTTTTCTTCCTTCATTCACTTTAAGAAACTTGTTGAAAAGCAATTCTCTACATCTATCAAAATGCTTCAAACAGATTGGGGAGGGAATTAGTTTAGGAGTTTTACTTCGTTCTTAAATTCTAAAGGCATAATTTTTAGAAATTCCTGTCCTCATGCCTCCCAACAAAATGGGAAAGTAGAAAGAAAACATAGACAAATAGTTGAAATTGGTCTCACACTCCTTTCTCAAGCATCATTACCTTTTTCGTTCTGGTCTGAGTCTTTTTCAGCTGCAGTTTATCTAATGAACAGATTGCCAAGTACAGCCTTAGCATTCAAGTCTCCTTTTGAAGTCCCACACAAGGTAAAACCAGACTACTCTTTTCTTAGAACCTTTGGATGTCTTTGTTATCCTTATCTTAGACCATTTAATAATCACAAACTCAGTTTTAGATCCTCACCTTGTATCTTTCTAAGCTATAGCTCAAATCATAAAGGCTACATGTGTCTTGATGCTAATCATCACTTATTCATTTCAAGACATGTTATCTTTGATGAATCCAAATTTCCTTATGAACAGTTGTTTTCCAATTTAGTCAATCACACAAATTCAGATTCTATCTCACGTTCCTTTCCACCTCCTTTATTAATTTCCAGGTCCACATCTTCCTTATCCAATCCTCTCCCTACACTTTCTTTAGATCAATCATTACATTCTCAACCTACAAATAACTCTTCTTCACCAGTAAATGAGTCTTCCTCCTTTTCTGATCAGTCAAACTCTTCCACACAGAATAATGATCAATCTTCTATATTAGGACCACCTCCAATCCCTACAACTAATCAACACCCCATGACAACCAGATCCAAAGTTGGGATTTTCAAGCCTAAACTGTACATGGCTAATCTTGACTGCAATGAACCAGTTACTGTTAAACAGGCTCTTCAACATAGCAAATGGAGTCAAGCAGTGCATGAGGAGTATAATGCCTTGCTGAAGAATAAAACATGGTCACTAGTTCCTTGTCCTTCAAACAGGTCTATAGTTGGTTGTAAGTGGGTTTTTAAGCTCAAGAAAAACTCAGATGGATCTGTTGCTCGATATAAGGCAAGGTTGGTTGCAAAAGGCTATCTTTAGCAACCTGGGATTGACTTTGGAGAGACATTCAGTCCTGTTGTTAAGCCTACTACAATCAGGGTCATTCTTACTCTTACCTTGTCTAAGGGATGGTGCATCAGGCAAATAGATGTGAATAATGCATTCTTGAATCGCATTCTTCAAGAAGAGGTGTATATACAGCAACCACCAGGCTTTGAGGTTCAAGATAGCAATCAAAAGCTTGTATGCAAGCTACACAAAGCTTTATATGGGTTGAAACAGGCTTCTCGAGCCTGGTATGAAAAACTACAATCCTTTCTCTATCAACAAGGTTTCGTATCTTCCAAATCTGATCATTCCTTATTCATAAAGAAGATTGGTTCTATTTCCACATAAGTCTTAGTGTATGTTGATGATATCATCATCACTGGCAACTCTACTACTGAAGTTGAAAGGCTTATTCACAGTCTGGACAATGCATTTTCACTCAAAGACCTTGGGCCTTTGAATTATTTTCTTGGTATTGAGGTGAAGCATTTACCTACTGGAATTCTGTTATCTCAAACCAAGTACATCAAAAACTTATTGCTGAAGTTTAATATGTTAGAGGCTAATCCTTTACCTACACCAATGATAAGCTCGCTTAGATTGTCTGCTCATGAAGGGTTACCTATAGAGGATCGTCAACAATACAGAAATGCAGTTGGGGCTTTACAATATGTGACAGTTACAAGACCAGAGATTTCTTACAGTGTTAGCAAAGTTTCTCAGTATATGCATCAGCCCTTAGACACACATTGGAAAGCAGTCAAACGAATTTTTAGGTACCTTTGTGGTATACTGGATCATGGTATTTTGCTTCAGCCCTCTCCAGTTCTTACCTTAACAGGTTTTACTAATGCGGATTGGGCAACTGATCCTGATGATAGAAGATCGGTTTCAGGCTATTGTGTGTTCTTAGGATCCAACATTATATCATGGAGTTCAAAGAAGCAAACTACCGTCTCTAAATCAAGCACAGAGGCTGAGTTTAGGAGTTTGGCTAATCTTACAGCAGAAATCACATGGATCCATTCTCTCTTGTCTGAAATTGGAGTTATGATTCCTGTGAGACCACATGTTTGGTGTGACAATTTGTCCACAGTAGCATCAGCTGCCAACCCTGTTCAACATCCAAGGACCAAGCATATGGAGCTGGATATGTTCTTTGTTAGGGAGAAAGTTCTTCAAAAGCAACTTACTGTTAGTCATCTACCAGCATGTGATCAAGTTGCTGATATTTTGACTAAACCTCTGTCCTTATCTAATTTTCATAGACTTCGATCCAAGCTTACAGTACAAGGACCACAGAGAGGGCTGATCTTGCAGGGGAGTATTAATGAAAGAAGTTCGGGAAAGAGAGAGAGCTGACCTTGCAGGGGAGTATTAGTGGAAATAACAGTTGGTAGTTAGTAAGCAGTTATGTTAGTTATATCAGTAACTAACATAACTGTATAGCATTGGAAGATGAGATTTCAGAATAACTACTATATAAATGTATTCAGTATCACAGAACAATAATCAAGTTACAATGAATACATTCTTCTCAGTTCTTTCTAATCTTCTCTTCTATATTCTCTCTTATTCTCTATTTCTTTCTTCTTGATTTCTCATCTGTTATATCTATAAAACTTAACAGCACACGTCTATCAAACATCCATACAGGTGGTCATTAAGATCAAGACGTGATAAATATTACATCTTTCCACACGACAGTATACTTGGTATAGTATTAGAAATTTATTTCAATACAATAAGGTTATGTTTGGTGCATCATGAATTATAGGATAGGATGATTATCATCTTATTTTATGTTTGTTGTACATATAAGAGAAAGAATTGTATTATAAAAAAAGATTAATCATCTTCGTAGTATAAATTGAGATCAATCCTCTTCAAAATGAGAGAATTATTTTTAATCTCATATGATTAGTTAATTGCTACTTATATTTTATCTTTCAAAATTTACATTTAAAAATTAACTTAACCAAAAACAATGGTATAGTCTAATTAATAATTTGAATTTCTTTTTTCCTCCTTGTTTTTCTTTTATTCATTCTTTCTTTCTACTTTCTGAATAAAGAAAAAAAATATAGCTTAGATAAAATAATAATTTTTAAAACAATTAATATTTTATTAAAAAAGTTTTTTTAAATAATCAATTTTGTGAAATCATTTATTTTTGAATTTAACTCTTAGACATAAAAATTATATGTTATATGTTTGTATTTATAAAATTTTTAATTATAAAGTTAACCAGTATTTTTTTTTGTAAGATAAAATTTTTTTTTCCTTTTTTTTCTCTTTTTATTTTTTCCCTCTTGTCGACAAGAAAAGAAAAGAAAATGAAGCAAAAATAAAAAAAATTTCTTTTCGAAAAATCAATATACGTTTTTTAAATAATTAAAATCTTGTACGCAGTCAGTAAAGTTTTTTGACTCCACAAGTGGAGTTAGGATCACAACATATGTCCTATAAAATTTTTAAAAAAATAAATAAAATAAGATATGTGTCATAATCCTAATCTCGTTTATTGAGTCAAAAACTCCACTGGATAATTATCCTTTTTTAAAACAATCAACTTATTTTTTTAAGTTTATTTTCTAAAGTAAATATATTTAATTTAAAAGCATAGTAATTATTTTAAAATTAATTTATAAAAAATAAAAAAATAAAAATAGATAAATGTTTTTAAGAAAAATTATATTTTAACAAAATTGATTTGTTTAAACATTTAAACTAAAAAAATATAGAAAATAAAATTTAACTCTTAACTAAAGAGCCTCAACTATGACTAAGCCCCGAGCAAGATTAGTCTCAGACCATTAAAACAAATTAAGATACTTGTAGTTTATACCAAAAAATAATATATATATATATATATTGGTTAAAAAATCTTAGAATTATATATATAAGAAAAATATAAATATAAATTATATTTACTTTAAATAAGAGTACTTTTGACAAATAAAAAATTCATTATTCTATTCTTAATTGGATAATTATCTTATACATCGTCAGTGAAGTTTTTTGACTCCACAAACAGGGTTAAAATGATTACATATGTCCTTTAAACATATTAAGAAAATAAAAAATAAATAACATAGGACATGTGTAATCGTTCTAATCCCGTTTGTGGAGTAAAAAATTTTACTGACGGTATACAGGATATTAATTCTTCTTAATTTACATATAGAAAATTTGATGAAAATATATAAAAACGCTTATCTTTTAATCCTTTTACACAACAAACAAAACATAATATAATA
Source organism: Heritiera fomes (assembly GCA_032173925.1). NCBI lineage: Eukaryota > Viridiplantae > Streptophyta > Magnoliopsida > Malvales > Malvaceae > Heritiera > Heritiera fomes. Next base: position 15,545,237 of record JAPDPM010000015.1, read on the forward strand.
TCATCTAATCCAATTCTAGTTTTAATCTTATATTATTCTAAGCTATCTTCATTTTATGCACCAAACATAGTTGAAAATAACATAAGCTTATTTAAAAAGAAAAAAAACAATTAAAGTTCCAAGCTAATATTCTCCAACCGAACAAGATGGAAGATTTGCTACTAAGAGCTTGACAATGGACAAATAGTATATATATATATATATATTTTGGTTCAAAGTCTTACACTAATTAATTGAGAATAACATATTGCCCAAAACAACAATGATTGATTGCTGACGTCAATCCTTGTCTTCTTCCTCCACGTGTCTCTATGAACTCTGCAAAATAGAAAACCATTAGAGCGCGCTGGGGCTTTCCCCCTTCACGCGCACTCCGATGCTTAAGTCAGACAGTGTTTTGGTGGCCTTTAGTAGACAAATAGAGCTTAGGGTTTAAGAATGATACTGGTGACCTATTTATAGGAGTTATTTTGGGCATAATTACCTTTAAGCCCCTCAGCTTAAATAATAACCCAGTAAATCATTTATGGGCCTTCTGAGTCCTCTTTCCTCTTGGGCTTAGATTATCATTTAGCCTAATGGTCTTCAGCTTGACTTATAGAAAAACTCAGTAATCTTTAACCTGACCCATATCAATCGCTCCTCACTCTTTTGTAGGGTTTACCTTGTGAAAGAGTATATAAAAAATGGGCTTTTCAAATTCTTTTGCTACCCTCTTTCTGGGATTATCACAAGAGTTTTTTCATCTTCATTTGAGGGCTCAACTAGTGGACTTCATCATTATTTGTAACAGAAACGACATCGTGTCATCATTTCTTTTGTCAAGTGCCTTTTTCAGGACACTACCGGGATATGTTTTTCTCCTCTGAGCTAAATGCTTCTCAAGTGGAATATACCACCCTTCTTTTCAAATTCAAAGTCTTAGCTGACCGAAACCAAGAGCTATAGGGAGAAATTACATGATTGCAGAGCCACCAAAGCTTTCTATTAGCCAAGAGGAAGAAAACCAAATTTGGGTTAAGGCCATGGGGGCGCATCGTCAAGAAATGCCAGAAGAGGATGCATATGTTCTTAATTGGTTTCATCAGATGCGATTTATGCTTGGCATGCTCCTGATTGGTTGAAGCTTGATCCAGATGCTGAGGATTTGGAACCTTTTATGAGGATAGGCATTTATAAAGATCTATATGATCTTAACAACCCTTAAGAGCCTTTTCGTCAACTCGAGATGGTCGGGGTTCTCACAGGCTTGGACGAAGATGATTTAGATAATTATAGCACCTTATGGCGTACATGTTTGCGTGCCTATTAGTGTCGATCCTCCTTTTGAGGCAGAAGTTAATCTAAAGTGCTCCCCAGTTTTTTGTGAAAGAGCTTAGTCTTTTACAAACTGATCAACACATTTTTAAACTCATCTACAAAGGCAACTACACATTTACCTTGTATTAGTCTTACGTAATAATCAAACTTTCCTCATGCATTTTTTGGTTTAAGTACAAGCACTTCATGCATGACTTACATCATGCACTTTTTGCTTTAAGTGCATGCGTAGCCTACATCATGCACTTTTCACTTCAGGCTTTTTTCTTTGAGTACGTGGCTTACTTTGCGCTTTTTTTGCTTCAAGCCCTTACACTTTATGCATGACTTACATCGTGCACTTTTTCACTTCAAGTACATGCATAGCCTACATCACACATTTTTCGCTTCAGGCTTTTGGTTTGCCCGTCTTGTACCTTTTTGTTTTTAGGGACTTTTCATTTGCCCGTCTTGCCATTTTTCGCTTAGGGACTTTCAAATTTGCCGTCTCTCATCGTTTTATGCTTAGGGATTTTATAGAATTGATAAGAATATAACATTGCTTATATCCGAAATGTCAACATAAAATATGATAAAATTGTAGCATACCTCGTAACATACCTCGCTGCCTGCATACTGTGTGCTCCCCAGTTCTTCTTATGAAGCACTTTTTATCTGAAGATGTAATAACCGAAAAATTCTTACTATATTAAATTAATTGTCTATTATTTAGCACAATCTTATAACTAATAAAAATAAATTTAAAATAATTACATAGGGACTTGTAGACGTGTGGACCTCTCAGCACAATGTAATTACCCTTGGGGATAAGAGATCTTGCCTACTTCGAGCTCGGGAGCGACAAGCTACAGTAAGCCTATGAATTTTGGTTAAACCTTGTGTAAATTTATGTAAGAGCCTCGCCTGTCTCATAGACCGCCGATGAGCATTCCCTTGGCGAGCACCCAGTTCGCCCACTCAAGGTTTACTCTTACTGGTTGGCTAGGCGATCACCAGTTCTCTCGCCCCTCTTACAATGTATTGTCCGCTTTAGGGTGCGCCCACTGGCCATCGCCCCTCACGGCTTTATTCCAAGGGACTTGAAGAACTCAAGCTAATTCCTTCGGACGCGTTCCATGAGACGCTCGAACCCCGGTATCCTATAGATACCTCGAGCCTTACACTCATGTTACCATTGAGAGAAGTTGTCTCAATGGTAACATGAGTGTAAGGCTCGAGGTATCTATGGGATACCAAGTCCCTTGGAATAAAGCCGTGAGGGGCGATGGCCAGTGGGCGCACCCCAAAGCGGACAATACGTTGTGAGAGGGGCGGGCGAACTGGTGATCGCCTAGCCAGCCAGTAAGAGTAAACTTGGGGCGGGCGAACTGGGTGCTCACCAAGGGGATGCTCGCCGGCGGCCTATGAGACGGGAGAGGCTCTTACATAAGGCGAGCATCCCCTTGGCGAGCACCCAGTTCGCTCGCCCCAGGTTTACTCTTACAGGCTGGCTAGGCGATCACCAGTTTGCCCTCCCCTCTCACAACGTATTGTCCGCTTTGGGGTGTACCCACTGGCCATCGCCCCTCACGGCTTTATTCCAAGGGACTTGAAGAACTCAAGCTAATTCTGAGTTCCATGAGACGCTCGAACCCCGGTATCCCATAGATACCTCGAGCCTTACACTCATGTTAGCATTGAGACAAGTTTGTCTCAATGGTAACATGAGTGTAAGGCTCGAGGTATCTATGGGATACCGGGGTTCGAGCGTCTCATGGAACGCGTCCGAGGGAATTAGCTTGAGTTCTTCAAGTCCCTTGGAATAAAGTCGTGAGGGGCGATGGCCAGTGGGTGCACCCCAAAGCGGACAATACGTTGTGAGAGGGGCGGGCGAACTGGTGATCACCTAGCCAGCCAGTAAGAGTAAACCTGGGGCGGGCGAACTGGGTGCTCGCCAAAGGGATGCTCGCCGGCGGCCTATAAGACGGGCGAGGCTCTTACAAAATAGTCCATCTTCGCCTACTTTATACTCCAAATTTTCATTTTGTTCAGCTTGATTAACCATCTCCACTAATCTAGAATCTTCTATCTATGGGATACCAGGGTTCGAGCATCTCATGGAACGCGTCCGAGGGAATTAGCTTGAGTTCTTCAAGTCCCTTGGAATAAAATCGTGAGGGGCGATGGCCAGCGGGCGCACCCCAAAGCGGACAATACGTTGTGAGAGGGGCGGGCGAACTGGTGACCGCCTAGCCAGCCAGTAAGAGTAAACCTGGGGCGGGCGAAGTGTGAGCTCGCCAAGGGGATGCTCGCCGGCGGCCTATGAGACGGGCGAGGCTCTTATAGAAGAAGAACACTTACTTGGGTATCGTATCACAATTTGCCTGTCTCGCCCATTTTTCGCTTAAGGACTTTTTTAGAATTGCTTGTCTCGCACATTTTTCGCTTAGGGACTTTTGATTTGCCCGTCTCGCGCATTTTTCGCTTGGGAACTTTTGATTTGCCCGTCTCGCACCTCTTGTGCTTAGGGACTTTTGTATTTTCTCGCTTAGGGACTTACTTTTGCCTGTCTCGTGCATTTTTTGCTTAGGGACTTATTTGTGCCCGTCTTGTATATCTTCTCGCTTAGGGACTTATTTTTGCCCATCTCGTATATTTTTCGTTTAGGTACTTATTTGTGCTTGTCTCGTGCATTCTTCGTTTAGGGACTTATTTTTGCCCATCTTGCAAATTTTTCGCTTGGGGACTTATTTTTGCCCGTCTCGCATATCTTCTCTCTTAAAGACTTATTTTTTCTTGTCTCGCGCATTTTTCGCTTAGGGACTTATTTGTGCCCGTCTTGTATATCTTCTCGCTTATGGACTTATTTTTGCCCGTCTTGTGCATTTTTCGCTTAGGGACTTATTTGTGCCCGTCTCGTGCATTCTTCATTTAGGGACTTATTTTTGCCCGTCTCACGCATTTTTCGCTTAGGGGCTTATTTGTGCCCGTCTCTTTGGCCAGAATCTGTTTTTTCTTCATCTATTCCTGCAACATGTCTATCAAACATGGAGCATTATCATAGTACAGATAAAAATAACTGGCCTTCTGTTTCATAATGTAGTATTTTCAATTAAATGGAGCAAGTATCAACATAATTGCAGCAAATGTTAAAACAATAATAGCAAGTGTTTACCACTAGTATAATTCCATGTTTTTGTCTTTGTAAAATCTGTAGAGTGTGAGTGCTAGGACGTTCTACTGTCAACCATGGATCGTGCGCTAAGCCGTGCCTTTGTACTAGCAATCTACCTTCACGAGCTTACCATAAGTTGTTTTCGATCAGACTATATCGAACCAAGCTCTCCCTGGCTTGCTGTTTTACAAGATAATGGCTAGTGCCTTCTTTGAACACTTGCCTAATTTGATCACAACTGTTAGAGTGGACAAGAAAATCGAAAGCATAATATGAGGGTACCTTAAATCTGCTACCACCCACATGTCCTTGCTTAGTCAGTGAAAATTACAACAATGTGCAAGGGACTTCGCTAACCTTGCATCCAAGCAATTTGGCTACGTGCTTTTTTCTAACTTATCAGCAACTAGCTCTCGTTTCTTGCTATCAACACTAATGAGGCATCCTACTTGGACCCTCGCCGCTTCATTGTTTCTGCTTGAAGCGTCCGCGTGCACTTTCATGACATCACAAGGATCATTAATTTTGACAAGGGCCGCCAACCTGACTGTCTTACCCTTTTTCCCTTTTTATTTCAATGGCATCGAGGGCTTTTCCGCCTTTAGTCTCCCACTCTCTGTTAGGACAAAGCGTTGGCACCTCTCGTCAGCAATATATAAGTACTTTGTCGCAATAGCGCTCATGCTTAGGACAGATTGTGCTTTGGCGCTTACAGCCTTGACCTAACTTTGGCAACTTGGAGACGGTCAATCCAAGTTGTGGGAGATGAAATTGTTGGTATCCGACATGGCTCGCACACTTTACTTATTCATCTTTGTCTTCATGTACATCAACTTGTTATGGGGGCCTCGCTTGCCCATCGTGATGGCATTCAATAATCACATTGGGTTGAGTCTAGGATCCAACTCTTCTGCCTTGCTTCCAAACTCTGTCTGTGTAATTAGATTAGAGGACAATCTATCATACGATGGTCGGTCGTAACTTACTCACGTAGTAAATCGAGTAATTCTTATTTTCTTCTTCTTTTTTTTTGGGAAATGCAAGCTTCTTTCACTTATAGGTTGCCCGATTCTTGCACGTCGATCTAGGTCCATATTTGGTTGGGCGTGCACCTGGATCACCCGAATTGGTCTGTCGTCTGGGTCCTCTACTTGCCTAGCTCGCCCAATTTTCAACACTTATTCACTATGCTTACAATCATTGCTTTACCGGGTGAGCTATACTGGCAGGCTGAGGTGTCACATGCACGAGTTCCACAATTTTGAAGGTGGCTGTCCCAACGGGCTTTGCTAGCTGTAATAAGGAAGCCTGTCCCGAGTGCAATCTGCTTGCCAAAGTTTTACTATACTGGGCGAGCCTACTGCTTGTATGCTGTGCTCGCCACAATTGCTCCCCAGTTGGTGCATGATTTAGAAATTATTAGGCATAATGAACCAATGCCTGTCGCGAGTGATAGGCTCTCTTGCTCAACGTCTGTTGAGTGTGAGAGAGGCTTTCTCGCCCATGCCAGTTGAGCATGCCCGATTACACTAGCACATTTCATGGTACTAAAGAGAGTGTTTGTTGTGTGTGTCAATAAGATGAGCAAATGATAAGAGAGCCATGACCAAGCATCAGGATTTTCGCATGGAATAAGAAAAATAAACTTGCAGCCATGAAGCACGTGCATTGTAAGATCCAATCACGGAGACCAACACTCAACAATCAGGTCCACATGTTGACAATCCAGTACTGTCTCATAGTCAGTTGTGAAATTAACAATAGCTCACTCGCGTCAAACTTCGGAAATGGGTCAGTCATTCCATTCCCTTGTCCGAAAGCCTGTAGCCTTACCTTACCAAATCTCCCTCTCTCTTTGACCCTGTTGCCATGGTAGTCTCTTTTTACATTATTCTTCTTCAAAGCTTCTCTTTTCCCTATAAAATGTTAGACCTGAAAGCTACATAGTGAACACTAATAGCCATGTAGTAGTATGAAGACCACAAGAAACAATAACTCTTTGCAGCAGCACACGATTGGGTTGTAAAGGAAAGGCAGCCCACAGCTGCGGTTATAAACTTGGAACACTCCTTAAAGCAATAGGAAACCAGCGAGGATGGGCAAGGTGCGGGAGCCTTGAGGCGATGTAGCAACAGAGGCTCGGCTTAGGAACAAGTCAGTACGCAACGCAGCAAGGTGGTGGCAAGCAGCGGAGAAGATGGCTTGAGAGGTGTTGTAGCGGCAGAGTAAGGAGGAGATGCAAGTCTAGTGTAACCACAGTTTGGTGGTAAGATGCAAGGATGATCAAGGTGCAGGCCAAGGGGCGGCAAGAGTGAAGATGATAGGTAATGCGCGCGAGGCTTGCAGCAGATGGTGGTTGTGTCGTAGTCACACACACATACGCAGCTTTTTCCATGGTGAGTCATCATCCACACGTAAAACAAGGTTATTCTCTTTTGGTTAGCATTTCTTTTGGTGAGAAGCCTTGGGCATGCCAATATCAAATTGGCTTGATATTTAAGCTCTTGTTTTTGTTGAAATTGATTGCACTGCATTTATTTTCTCTGTTGCATGTACGATTATCCAAAAAAAATGATGCACGCGTTAACTCTTCCGACTTGTATTTTGGCTTCTGCATGCTATGTCTTAATATGCTAGATTTGGCCTTTTGAGTATCGAGAACTATTGATATATTTAAGTGTATTATCAAAATCACTGTAATCTGAATTTAACGATGTAAGATCAACCATTGAAAAATCATGATTAGAAGAACTTTGAGAATCTTGAGCTTTAGCCTGCCTTATGTGTAAACCATCCTTCTTACATAAGTGCGGAAGCCTATATGGAGTATTATTTTCTCTTTTAGGCTCTTTTGAAATAAACTTAAGACTCAATGAACCAGGTTCTTTCTCTTTAGAATCCATAAGGATCAAATGAAGGCAATGCAGAGGAGATGCATGAAACCTGGATGTTACCATGTCTTCCTCAACCAAATTCTTGGATGCTAATAAGTTCATCATCTTTCTAAGGACCTGAATAGCTGATTGTCAAATAGCAACGGGAAGAGATGAGCCATTCCTTGAATATACTTCACCGAGCATACTAAAGGCAACAGTTTGTCCTTTTCATGAATTACCATATAACGGTAACTTCTTTCCCATTTCAATAACACTCTTGATTGCCACGTGGACAATATAAGGAGAATAAATCCATGTGCAATCATGTAGAGAAGAAAATTTACCAACTGAATATCATCTAACACAGAGCATTTTCGTTGGCTTTCACTGACAAAACATCTGGGAATAAACAACTTACAAATTTAAGCAAGCATTAAGAAATTGCAAAAGGGAAAACAAAAGCATGAGAAATTCAATAGAACTAATAGTGTCTATTCATTCCAAAACTGGTTTATATAAAGCAGCATTGGAGGTTGCTTTGGCAAGAAAAAGAATTCATCATTTTGGTGAAGGAATCTAGAATCAGAGAACGAGATGAAGAATTCATATCGAGAAAATTTGAGGACTGACATCATGGATCAAGTGGCAAGCGTTGGAGAAGGTTGGCATCAAATCTTGTCGGCATCAGGAGGCATTGACAACAAGTTGGGTGAGAAATAATATATCGGAAGTCACTCCTTGTACTCTGTCGCCCGAGATATTTCGGGCGATAGGAATGCTGTCGCCATTAGCATGCTATCTCTCGCCAAAGTATCTAGCCGCATCGGCTCAGTGTGGGAGCATTGTGTGCGGGATGCACGACTGCCACTTTCACAAGGCAGTCAGTCGCCTAAGTGGCTTGCCGCATGCCTTTGTTCACCCATAATCTATCGCCAACGAGGTCTATCGCGTGGGCGAGCTACTCTGTCGCTACGTAACTTGCTTGCGACAGATGGGAATCCCTCTATCGCCATGTGTCTATGGTCACGTGAATTGCTCCGTCGCATGAGCCTCGTGCTAGCTTGCGACAGAGTGTTTGTCGCATGTCTATGGCGTGCGAATCGCTCTGTCGGTGCACCTTGCGCCTGAAAGACTATTCTGTTGCGTGAAACCTTGTGTGCGACAGACTGTTTGTCACATGTATAAAATTTTTTTATTATTATTTTTTATATTTTTTATTTGTGGCAACAGACTTTTTTTGTGAGCTTTCCTTGTGCGTGAGACCTTGTGTGCGACAGACTGTTCTGTCGTATGCACCCTGCGCGGGATAGACTATTTTGTCGTGTAACCTATGCACCCTTTCGCAGCTTACATACCCTGTCTTCTACAGGTCGTCTTTTCACCATCTTTTATGGCTTTTTTTTGTTTGTTTCCCACAGACGGCGCCAATTGTTGTTGCCCAAAACAACAATGATTGATTGCTAACGTCGATCCTTGTCTTTTTTCTCCACGTGTCTTTATGAACTCTGCAAAATAGAAAACCATCAGGGCGCACAGGGGCTTTCCTCTACGCGCGCACTCCGATGCTTAAGTCATACAGCATTTTGGCGGCCTTTAGTAAACAAATAGAGCTTAGGGTTTAAGAATGATACTTGTGACCTATTTATAAGAGTTATTTTGCACGTAATTACCTTTAAGCTCCACAGCTTAAATAATAACCTAGTGGATCATTTATGGGCCTTCTGAGTCCTCTTTCCTCTTGGGCTTAGATTATCATTTGGCTCAATGGTCTTCAGCTTGACTTATAGAAAAGCCCAGCAATCTTTAACCTGACCCACATCAATTAATTGATAACAACTTATACTAGGATGATTCTAAAAAGTGAGTATTTTAAGTATTGATAAAATAATAACACAATATATTTTATTAAAGACATCTAATCTTACACTTATTCTCACCAAATCTGCTTTTGTTAAATTACTTACTCAAGAGTCAACTTTCATTAAATCAATTTTTTTTACAAAATCAATTGTAACGCCTTTGAAAGCCTGAAAATTTGAGTTAATTTTTTCATTTACTTACGTGATTTGTCACCGTACAATGTAAACTCAAATTGTCAAGTACGATTTCACTTGATTTACTTTAAGACTATAAGCTTAAGATCCAAAACTAACTACCTTGTGATTTGCGCCATTGTTCTTATAAGATCATGATTTCTTAATTTGAGCAACACTTTCTAATCACATTGGCACAATTCATTAACTTATAATTTTACATATCACCAAATATATCAATATTTTAATGTTTATATCAAAATTCCTTGCATTACATTCCTAAGTCACATCCCGACTTACATTACTGTATACGTAAATGTCTGAAAATATAAACATTTATAAACATTGAGGTTACGCCTCTAAAATACGATTATAGACTTTGGAGGACACATCAACTCCAAATCTGCCATCGAGCTTAACCTGAACCTATCCAAAAAGATATGTAAGGTGGAATAGAGAGGGTAAGCTAACGCCTTGTAAGCAACATACATAAATGCTAGTTAGTATCACTCAATACCAATGCATGCATGTGGGTGCAAAAAATGGATTTAACATGAAATAAGAAATGTGTTATGTAACCCATTATATGCATTCCTAACACTTTCACATCCATTATAGCAAATCGAGATCCACAACATATCCCATGGATTATAGGTTTCTAAATGTCTACATAAATATGCCATACATAAGTTTGAGTATATAAATCAAGATCTCGAAGTCCAATTCAAGAATTGAAATATAAACCATCGGCATAACATTAAACAAAAGAAAATAGCATGCAACAGTATAAATCGAAGTACAAACTTCATGCATAATCTTTATGCTCAAAACACATAATTATCCAAGATCGCTAATTTATAAACATTCATACACAGTAATTTAATTAAAGCACTCATACTATTTATTTTTGTGAGAGCCTAAATTTTTCTATTCTCCTTATACCTATTGAAGGTGATGAATTGGATTATTAAGTAAAGTTATGAAAATTAATTTTCATATATGATGCAGTTATCGAGAAAATAACCAAGTGAGTCCTACAGGACAATCCATAACTCGAATGGCCTCTAAAGTGGCAAAATGTTAAAATTGGGGCTGAAATATCCAAAGGTCAAAAAGGTCATTTTTTGGAATTCCTTAAGATGAGCATACTTAGGTTTACGTGCAACAAATTCAAAAATGATGATCGTGTCTATATCCTGAAAGAACTTTTTTGAATAACAGTCAAACCGAATTGACTTTGAACCCACAGACTGTCATAGGATAATCCTTGCGTAAAAAAGTTTCACTTGGATCCATCCCGTGAACTGAATTACGCGAAAGTGTCAAAAACAACATGAACAAAACTGAAAACCTTCGGTTAGGAGTAGTTTAGTAATTTTACTACCCATACTTAGTCAAACTACCTTGGGAGTCAATATTTAACCATGTTTGACCTAAAAAATTAAATAAAATATTAAATCTAAATTTAAAAATATTAAAATAATGTTAGGACATAAATAGAAATAATGAAATTGTACAACAGCATTATGGTCATTTAACATGGGGATGGTCAAATTGGTAAATGTTTGACTATAATTGAACAAAATAAATAAAATATAATAAAAATAAAATTAAAAAATCTGAAATGAAAATTAAATAGATGTTTGTCATGCCATAGTTATAATTACTTGAATTTTTAAAGGGCAAACTTGTCATTTAACACTAGGGCAAATTTTTAAGCATTAAAAAAATATAAATTAAACACAAAAATCAGACTTTCTTCAACCTTAGAAAGTTGGTTCCCCTGCAACTTCCATTTCTGCCCATTTTTCACGTTTTTCCCTCTCTTTTCCTAACCAAATCACCAATTTCCTCCACCAAAACACCAAGCCTCCTCTACCCAACCGGTCCCTCGCCTTAAGAACTCTTTAAACTCAAAATCGGAGGGGCTAAACGGTAGAAATTAGCATTGGTTTGGGGTTTATGAACAGTACGATTTAACAAAGGTAAGGGAAGAGATATTCCATCCAATTTTGCTTACTATTTATGGTTGTATTAAGTTAGTAGAATTTATGTATGGCCTTGGTTTTTCACAAAATTAAGTGTGGGAATAAAAGTGGGTTTCAACCATGGAGCGTAGGTAGGAAGAATAAGATGATTTTATGGTATAATGGATGTAGCATGGCTATATATGATGAATGGAATATAACCATAAAGCTGGAAATTGTAAAATCAAGATTTTGAGATTAAGGGCAGCATTCGGTTATGAAGGGGAGGTTGACGATGGTGGAAGGTTGATGTAGAAAAGGTGCTTGATAAATGTATTTAGTGAATTAGGAATATTCATGAGTTAAATTGAAAGAAGCATAAATGAAAAATCAATTTAGTCTTGAGAATGCCATTCGGCCAGTTAAAGTAAGGAAGATAGTGGGGTGATTGTGATATAAGATGATACTAAAATGGATATGGAAATTTAATAAAAAATATTGGTGAAGATGAAAATTAGAAAACTATAAGTGTAGGAATTGTAGAAGCATTTCGATTATGGCTAAAATGTGATAAGGATGAAGCAATTTTAATGTGTAAGAAATGTGATATAAATATAGAGAATGAATAGGAAATATTCATAAAAAAAATTTGAATTGAAAAGAGATGAGCTTTGGTAAGTGGTAATTCGGCTAAGAATAATTAGCCAAGGTTCATGCTAAATTTTATAATGCAAAGATTTAAGAGAAATAAATTAAGATTATTAGGATCATTTATGAAATTGGATTTGGAAAAGAAGATAATTTAATTGTAATTACTTTTGGTGATTGGTAAGAAATGAATTAAATTAAATCAATTGTAGTAATTAATAAAGTAGAAGATAAGAAATTAATGGAAAATTCATTAAAAGTCCCAGTATGGAAATTTAATATAAATTTAATTGGGGTCATATATTGATATGTAAAAAAAAAAAAAAAATTTACCATGGCTAGTGATAAAAATAGAAAAAAAGAAGTAATAGAATAATTATTAGAGTTGAAATGTAGATTATTAGTGATATTGGATTTAGAGAAAGAATAAGATTTAATTGAAATTATGTTTTAGTATTTAATAGAAAATAAAATAAATTAATTATTGAATTTAATAAAATATATAATAGAAAATATGTGACATTGGTGAAGTTGGACTAGAAGAAAAGAATGAAATTTAACTATAGTTAACTATATTTACAATTGTAATAATTAATAGAAATAAAATAAATTTAATTTATCATGGGAAGTGACAAAATAGAAGACAAGAATTTCTAGAATATTTATTAGAATTAAAATATGGGATTTTAAATATAATTTGGGATTATAATGCGGTGCTAAGAAATTGAAAGATAAAAGGCATATACGGTGCTACTAGATTTTATACTACACGAAAGTAGAGGTAAAAACATGTATAGGAGTTGCATAGGATATATTTTACTTGCAATTGAAAAATTATCGAAAAACCAAATTGTAGTCATTTCTACACTCAATTCTCCTAAACAAGATAATAGAAATTTACTTTACCTTCACATAAATATAAATATGATTTATTTACATGAAATATATTATTATTATTATTATTATTATTATTATTATTATTATTATTATTATTATTATTCTTTTACACGATATGATTTACATAAATGATTTATATGAATTGAATTACATGAAATGGTTTATATGATATGATTTACATGGAAGGTTTAAATTACGTAAAATGTAACTTCTCATTATTTACCATTTGTGACGACCCGTGACCACATTTCTTACCTTATTGTACACAACTTAACCGGTTGGGCTGTCTGCGATACTTCACTTGTACTGACTGTTAAACAATTTTACATAATATTGCTTATTTTATACACATCCCCTATCATAATTAATCACATAAGTAGTACTGTTGACATGTCTAAATACAGAGAATAAATGATCATACCTCAAATAATCAGTCGGTATGACACATTGTCCTTCGTGTACAGCCAGGATCCACAATCCACTGAACTCACATTCGTCAAAACCTGAAATGTTGAAAATTAAGGGGTGAGCAAAACCACGGCTCAGTAAGAGAATTATATGCCTCACTTGATTGTCCTCGGTGGATCACTGATTAGGCGTCGACCAGGACTAAACATATCACAAATCATGCATCAGCATGATAGGAATGCCAACCAGTCTAAAAACCGTATTTTCATCATAAAATAAACCTTTATGGAATTTATATAAATATAAAATTTCATAATTTAAAACCATAAGGGTTAAAATCATTTAGTGAATATTTATAAAAATATTCATAAGAATATTCACTATATTTCACTTCATCTTTCGTCTCGTAATTCGTGTAATTTATCTATTCCGAGAATTTTCGGTGATTTCATTATCACCATTCTCGAATACATGAATATTCTAAAGTTCCATCTCATTATATTCATGTTTTATGAAATTTAGAAATTTCCTCATGTTTCGTGATTTACTATCGAAATTCGGAAATAAAATCATTTAATATGATTTTATAAAGTTTTTCTAAAATTTTCGGCAGCATAACGGCTGCCGATTTACTAACCTCCTGCACGAAAAATACAGTTTAAAATCTTTCAGCCAGTACTTCTTCCCAAATTATTTTCAGCAAATCATACATCATAATAATTTTCATAAAATAATTGCATAAAATATTTCAATTTAAAATATACAGACTGAGTATCCTTACAGTGCTGCACATGCATCCCTTACCTTTTTTCGGGTCGGCGACTTCCGCTTATCGATCGCGCCCGCACTCCATTTCTCCCGATTCCTTATCCCGATTGCTGAAAATAATTTCTGGAAATAAAATTCTAATTTTTTTTTAGAATTTTTCATAATTTATTTAATTTTTCTGAAAATTAAATCTCAGGAAGATTTCTTACCGAACTTTGTAAAATCCTGGGTTGTCGAATTTTCGAAAATTTTTCGAATTCCTGAAATTCTCCTTTTTCCTCTTTTTCTTCCTTTTTCCTCTCTTTCTTTTCTTTCTTTCTTTTCTTTTTCTTTTTCTTTTTCTTTTTCCTTTTTCTTTTCTTTTTCTTTTCTTTTTTCTTCTTCCTTTCCCGGTCAGATCGGTCTAGCTCCTTTCCTCGCCGGTTCCTCGCCGGCGGCCGATTCTCCGACGGTTCAGGCGTCCCTCAGCTGGCCGGCTGCACGACGAACTTGCTGGTGCCCTCCGTTTGCCCTGGATCGGCGGCACGACGACGGATCGAGGCGGTTTTGCCTCGGTTTCTTCTTCCTCTTCGCCGGCGTTCCTCCGCCGTCCATTGCGCCTCCGGTAGCCTCCATCGGCTTCCTCTTCCTCCGGTGAAGCTTTGGTGGTAGTGGCAGCCACCGATTCGGCCGGCATCGCCGTCGGCCATTTTCTTTTCTCTTCCGGCGTTTGCTTCTGTTTTCCCTTCGATTTTTCTCCGTTTCTTCACGCCGCCGGTAGCTTCCTTCTTTTCTCTGGCCGGTGGCGTCCTGCCTTCCTTTTCCCCTCGCCGGCGGTGGCAGCTCCGCCGCCATCGGCCCTTTGGCTGGGGGAGGTTCGGGTCTTTCCCGATTTTTTCCTTCGTTTTGTTTTTTGTTTCGTTTCCTTTTTTGGTTTATTTACTTGCTTTCCCTTTTTAGTAATATAATATATAATATATACTATATATTATATTTTATACATATAATATATACTATATATTATTTATAGATAAATTCATACATAGTATAAATATTTATATAGATATAATATAACAATATATCTACTTTATATTTATGTTATGCAATTTAAATATAATAATATTAGTTTATTTATATAGTATTGTACTATATATATACATATATTTTAAGAGATACATACATATACATATATGTATATTAAGTATTACAAAATGTATATCTAGTATATATATGTATATTTATATACTTTAAAATAAATAACATTTACATATAGAATCATATAAATGTTATAATACAATATATATACTTATAAACTTTAATATAAAATAACATTTACTTTTCTTATATAGTCATATACTTTTATTTAAAATAATAATATATATTTCATATATATATATATATATGTATATATGTACATATATATTTATAATTATATAAATACATTTTATAATATACACATGTATTTATTTAAGACAAAATAGTATATATTTCATTTTATAATATATACTAATATTCATATACATACATATGTATTTATATAAAAACATGTGTAAATATATTTATATAATTTAATTATATAAATATATAATATACGCATTTTTATTTTATAAATTTTGGATTTCCATTAATCCAATTTAAATTCCTCATTTCCTTATTTTCCATAACTCCGATTTTATTTTTATTTTCATTTAATTTCCTTCACACGAATTTCCTTATTCATCACTTCCTCATTTCTCAGGATTTTCACCAATATCCCGTTTCTCGCAAATTTTATTTATTTCCTCTTATTTAATTTCTCTAATATTTATTTTCAATATTTATAGTTTCCAATAAATGGAAAAATTTACGGTTATCACATCCTCCCCATCTTAAGAAATTCGGTCCTCCGAATTTAACTTAAGTCCAAAGGTGGTACATGCCGTATACTTACGACTTCTGATCTCTAGTTCATCCTCCAAATAATACTGCCAGTACACTTCCAACATCAAGAGTACTTTAGACCACTACATGCTGTCTTTCATCATATATGTCTATGCTCATGTAATTTCTTTTCTCAAATCGAGAGTTATTCACTTTTACTCTTTTCATAAAAGAGCCATACATAATATTTTAATATTACAGCTGATCTATGTTGTTCATCATCCATTCTTCTCACTTAGTGCCGAGTCGACATAATTTGGTACTATCATGTACTCATGTCAATCAATTATATGTAAGTGTCCCAGTAGCTTTCACATCTCATGCACACGCTCTCTCAATATCATAGAGCGTTTACATCTCACGCTCATATATATAAATATATATCAGTATGGAGCGGTGCTATCAACACACTTGGGATCTCAAAGCCTTTTGCTATCTGTTATTAGCATATGGCAACTCAGAGACTCCCATCACATGTAAGGCTCACTGGAACTGTACATACACATTCACACCGTTTAACACTTATACTGCGACTAAGGCACTAGAGGATCTAGATGTCTGATAATGGAAAGTGATTCTATTTAGATCATTAGTCTTTAATCACTTCCATATCATCGTTTCTCTTTTGGACTCTTTATTGTCCACAATATTCATTTTCACACCTATTCCATCAAGGCTGCATCTCATTTGCCGACTTTACTATAGTTCATCTCTTACGATCATAATTCATGAGACTATCATATTTTCTTCATGTAGTATGGTCTTTAGATCTCTTTTCATAATTTAGATTCTGTGATTGAATCCTCGAATTATCCATTTAAGCATGTGATTGATAACTAACACAATTCAATTCCAGTCTTAACTTCGGGAACTGTTTCATATTGATGTTCCCTTCTTATCATGCAATTTATTTCCTTATTCCACTTTCATTTTCGTTTTCATATTTCTACTATTTATCTCTTTATATATATATACATATATATTTTTAATTGGCATGGTACTATACTGCTAAGATCTTCTAAAATCTTGCGTACCATCTTTTTCTTTACACTAGCCATCTACCGACTTTAATTTCTTTAATTAGATCTCCTCTATAGAGCAGCTAGTCTCATCACTCTTTTATAGGCTGACAATAGTATTTAGCTAGACATTACTTTCGTATCTCAATCATTATCTTTATATCATAGATAGGTTCACTGTCATCCTGTCGTCTCGAGATCATATATCTCAAGAGGAGATACTGTCTAGCCAAATTTCTTAGTTGCTAATCTTAGCATAATTTCACAGCCTTTAAGAGTTTAAGGATCATATCACAATGCTGCTCATGTTCCATTTATACTTTAGACTCATCAGTATTTCATCAATTTACTCATGTAAGGATGCCTCGTTCTTTAGGCTTATCTACTTCACAAGGCAACTCATTACCCTTGTAACTTCAATAGGAACTCGTAAAATTCACTCCGAGTTCAAATCATCATCTTATAGACACCAATCTTCAATCTTTTGTCTAAGGACTCTTTATATCGAGGCTAGTCTTATTAACTCCTCACATGTCTTTAATCAGCTCCATAAAGCGTCTGTTTTCATGTAGATGAATACTTGTTCCTCACCAGAACTTTATCAATGATAGGAAATTAATACATCCTTTTTAATTCATCTACAACTCAATATCATTTGTATTTCTCTCATTTATACTTATACAAACAATTTCATCATTCTCAATTTTTCATTATCTGTATTTTCGTCATTCAGACCTTTACACGTGAATTTCGTTATTCAC
The DNA here is from genome assembly GCA_032173925.1 of Heritiera fomes. Taxonomy (NCBI): domain Eukaryota; kingdom Viridiplantae; phylum Streptophyta; class Magnoliopsida; order Malvales; family Malvaceae; genus Heritiera; species Heritiera fomes. Next base: position 15,562,987 of record JAPDPM010000015.1, read on the forward strand.
ACAATTTTCAGAGTTATTTTCTTAAGCTTTTCGGATTCTTTCTACATCCTCCGATATAAACTTAGAATTTAGCTTCATATTCAAAATCGAGTCAATGTTATCTCGATTCCTCTAATTTATATAACTCTGGAAGTTCTATCGGAAATCAAATCTGATACTTTCTTTAATCATTCATTTCTTATCATCTTGTGACCATCGTTCTTTAACTTTTCATCTGATGATGCCTTTTACAAAGATTGCTCTTATAAGCTCCTTATACGTCTCCGATTAAATCATATCTAAGGCATCACTTCCATATAGGTATTTATTCGTTCTTCATAAGAACTTTAGTGTGTAAAAAAAATTAAATACATCGTTTAATTCATCCTCAAATCCTGTTATTTGTATTTCCATCCTTTACATCGATACGTGCGAATTTCATCATCCATAATATTTTCCAAAAATTTATTTTCTTAAGCTTGTCGAATTTTTTTCTATATTCTTCGATACAAGCTTAAGAATAAATTTCATATCCACAATCGAGTCAACATTAACCTGATTTCTCAATCTATGTTACTTTGGAATTTATCGAGATTCTCATCCGACAGTTTCTTTAACCACACTTCTTTTATCATGTTGGACCTTTATCATTGTGTCCCATCATTTCACAATGTAGTTTCAAGGCAGAGACATTCAATACTCAATTCATTTTGATACATATTCTACCTTGATTTCATCACCTAGTCATGCTTTACAGCGTTACGAGTCTCATTCTGGTAAGCTGTATCAAGTACAACGGTTCTCAACACACTTTACAACTACCTGTTTCAATTCAGTTATTCACTTTAAAACCATTTCCATTTACTAAATTTAGGCTTTGTTCCCTCGAGTATATTCTCCACAAGGTTTGAACCTTGGCACCTCTTACGTACCTAGTTCTTTACTCTCGTGTTACCATTAAGATAATTGTAAGAGCCTCGCCCGTTCATATTGACAGTCGGCGAGCATCCCCTAGGCAATTCTTTCGCCCTAGGTTTACCCTCTTTTTATCACTTCATTGTTCTTATAATTATTCTCTAATTTACAGTACCCCACATAGTACTTCATTCTGTAGTACATATTTCAAGATATGTCGGTTCTATATAAGATTATCTGTTTGATACCTCAAAATAGTAAAACGTATAGAACCATAAGTAACCACACCAGTATGTATTTCATTATCGATACTGTTCACCTCATCAGTCAATTCCTGTAATCATTTCACTTTTTATAGTATTCAACGATCCCGTTCAGCACACTCTTAATTTTTTTTTCGACCCTTACAGCCAATAACCGGGTCAATCATCTGATGACATTCCACTACACTCTTTGGATCGCATCATACCGTTTTATTGTGAGGCCCTGGATTTACGATTTCTTTCATGGATTTACCGAGCCACTTCACTCATCCGTACTCGTTTTATTGTAAGGACCGGGAGTGCCTGGATCTCCGTTAACCAAGGATTTACCACCCCAGTGCCTTACTCATCCATACTGTCCGCTCTGGGTTCTAGAGGTGGCCCCCGTCACACAGACGTGGCACTTAGCCCCTCACGGATTTCTTTCGCGTCCATAATCTAAGTGTTAGTGGAATCAGTAATAGGGATCGTTAGATTCATATGACATCTTCTATGCCATTAATAATTCCATTACTATCAATAGATTCCAATTCAGCTCGGTTTTAACACTATTCCGAACATCACCCAATATAAGGGCATTTTCGTCATTTTGATATTTATTTCTATCTCCTCAATATACATTTAAATCAATGAACTGATCATCTATATGTTGATAGTATCCTTTCTGATACTTATAACGGCAATTTAGATCTCATTCGATTTTCGACAGAGAAGTTCACTAAAATCCACAATTGGATTATTTTGCTTGTAATTCAGCTTTATATCTTTAATTTCTCTGCCAAATCGGTCAATTCCAACTTCTGGTGATCTATTTTGACTCCCGATAAAATTTTGGGGTAGGGGTATTTTGGTCATTTTTTGCTAAAAATTTTCTCTCTCTTCAAATTACCCTCAATCGGTGATCTTAAAGTCTACTTAATGATGATATTTCATTCCCCTACTTTATACCATCACTTTCAGGTCTCAGTTCGGTTCGGACAGAAAAGTACTGGTGGGGCCCTCACCGAGTCCATTTCTGTTCCTTACCGAATAGGCCTTCATTTAGACTAGAAGAATCACCAATAATTCGGTAATTTCTGAGCCTATTTTCTTCTTTAACATTCTCAGTTTATACTTTCTCGCTCCCTTTAAATCATTTTACTCCATTTACAATCATTTATTTTCTCCATGTATTCAGACGACACAGTACTACAGGGGATGTTTAACTCTTTTCCTTCCAAAAGTATCCACAGACATCAGGCCAACCATGGCTCTGATACCATTAAATCTGTCACGACCCGTGACCACATTTCTTACCTTATTATACACAACTTAACCGGTTGGGCTGTCTGCGATACTTCACTTGTACTGACTGTTAAACAATTTTACATAATATTGTTTATATTATACACATCCCCTATCATAATTAATCAGATAAGTAGTACTGTTGACGTGTCTAAATACAGAGAATAAATGATCATACCTCAAATAATCAGTCGGTATGACACATTGTCCTTCGTGTACAGCCAGGATCCACAATCCACTGAACTCACATTCGTCAAAACCTGAAATGTTGAAAATTAAGGGGTGAGCAAAACCATGGCTCAGTAAGAGAATTATATGCCTCACTTGATACTCAGCTTCCTATATGTTGAAAATCTTTTTCATTTTTCCTATAGGCTCTAGGCTCGCATGTAGGAAAGATACTACAGTCGGCTAGGAATCCGAATGGAGTAAGGTAGGTATTTTAGAATACCATACTTGTTACGGAACCTAGAAGCAACTGTAGAGAGAATTTTTTTTCTTTTTGTTTTGAATTAATAATTCCTTTTCCTTTTTAAACTTTCATAACCTTTTTCATATTCTTTTCAAAATAATGCTTCTACGAAATAAAGCATTTAAATAGAATAATCAATATTCGTATATTCCTTGAAAAGAATATTAGTTAAATCATCATTTTATTTCTTTAAAATTCATTTCATGTTTTAATGTACTCTCTTAATTAGTACCGTCCTTTAAAGAGAAAAATAAGCTATTAAAATCTATTCCCATATAACCGATTACTTAACCACTTTAGGCGTAAGCCCCAGTTCACTGATTCAGTTACGACTTCCATTCTAACTAGCAATGGAGTTAAGTGTCATATCGAGGAACTCGTGTAGTACTTAGTGCTCAAAGGATTCTAGAGGTGGCTCCTCATAGTTCATAAAGAATCTATGTAGCACTTAGGTCCCTTGAGTCTTCTAGAGGTGGCTCACACAGTACAGAAACTTCTTACTCACACATCGAAACTCGTGTAGCACTTAGTTCCCGAAAGATTCTAGAGGTGGCTCCCATGGTTCGGAATCTCGAGTCTTTGCTCGGTTTGGCCTTTACTAATGTTGCACTTAGTTCCCGAAGGATTCTAGAGGTGGCTCACACGGTACAATCATCGAGTCTTTGCTCGGTTTGGCCTTTACTAACACATCAGAACACGTGTAGCACTTAGTTCCCGAAGGATTCTAGAGGTGGCTCACACGGTACAATCATCGAGTCTTTGCTCGGTTTGGCCTTTACTAACACATCAGAACACGTGTAGCACTTAGTTCCCGAAGGATTCTAGAGGTGGCTCACACAGTACAATCATCGAGTCTTTGCTCGGTTTGGCCTTTACTAACACATCAGAACACATGTAGCACTTAGTTCCCGAAGGATTCTAGAGGTGGCTCACACGGTACAATCATCGAGTCTTTGCTCGGTTAGGCCTTTAGCACATTGAAGCTCGTGTAGCACTTAGTTCCCGAAGGATTCTAGAGGTGGCTCCCACGGTTTGGAATCTTTTATTAACACATCGAAACTCGTGTAGCACTTAGTTCCCGAAGGATTCTAGAGGTGGCTCCCACGGTTCGGAATCTCTTATTAACACATCGAAACTCGTGTAGCACTTAGTTCCCGAAGGATTCTAGAGGTGGCTCACACGGTACAGAAATCGAGTATTTATTTGGGTTGGCCTTTATGCCATATATTTCCCACTATCTTATCAGAACTCGTGTGTGAAGACCGAGAATTTTCTAAATAAATATAAGGTATCCAGAAAATTTAATTTGGACCAATTGAAATCCAAATTAAATAAGAAATGAAAAAGGAAAATTAAATTGGAAATAAGAAATGGAGGAAATTTAATTTGGATAAATGGAAATCCAAATTAAATAAGAAAATGGAGAAAATAATTTTTTGGATATTTAGAAATCCAAAACTTAATAAGAAATAAAAATATTTTGATATATTTATATAATGATATTATATAAATATACCTTGGATAAATATAAATATTATTTTTGTGTTAAAAGTGTAAAAAGTATATATATATAATTTGATACAAAATATGTATTTAAATACATATTATAAATAGTGTATCTATATATATATATATAATTATGGTTATATGTATAATAGTTATATACATATATATATATATTATAGTTGTTATTATTATATATGATAATAAATAAATAAAAAAAAATGAAAACGGGCGGGAATCGGGTATCCCGATTCCCACCCATTTTCCTCCTCTGTTTACAACAGAGGAGGGATCTCCAAAGAAGAACCGGCCCCCTGCCGGCCAAAGGAGAAAGCAGAGGAGAGAGTGACGCCGCCGGCGAGCCGAGATGGAGGAAGAGAAGTCGACGCCGACGGCGGGAAAGGAAAAGGAAACAGAGCGAAGCGAAAACGAGAGAATGGCGAGGCGGAAAACCGAAAGGAGAAGGAAAAAGGAAAGGAGGCGACGCCGGCCGATCCACCGGTCACTGCCGCCTTGCGAAGCCCCGACGAAGCCAGATCTGGAGGGAGGAACGCCCGGCGGTGAAGAAAACGGCGAGAAAAGAGAGGAAGAAAAGAGAGAAGGAGCCGCCGTCGCCCGTCCCAGATCTGCTACCGCCGGTGCTGCAGATCGAGAAACGGAGGCTAGATCCGGAGTCGTTGCAACCTCGGCAAGCTGTGGAGTGGCCGAACCGCCGGAATGGGTGGCCGCCGGTGACCGAACCGGTCAGCCAAAGTTGAACCGGCCAAGCCAAGCTTTGACCCGACCCGACCCGGTTTGACCCAACCCGACCCGGTTCAGGGAAAAAAAAAAAGAAAAAAAAAGAAGATGAAAAAGAAAAGAAAAAGAAAAAGGAAAAGGAAAAGGAAAAGGAAGAAAAAGAAGAAAAGAAAAGAAAAAGGAAAAAGGAAAAGGAAGAAGAAGAAGGAAGAAAAGGTAAGAAAAATTGAGGAAAAATAAATTATTGATGTTATTGAATAATTTATGGTTATATTGATGTAGTGCATTAATATTGAAAATTGTAGCAAAACGGAAATGAGACGAATGGTGGAGTTCGGCAAGGCTCGGAAATCGGAAAGTGCGCTAAGCTTTGGCGAACAAGTAAGATACTTTTATAAAGCATTAGTAGCTTTATATTGTATGTGGGAATTATGATTTTTTTATGATGCATTTATTTAATTGACTTTAAATGGAATTATGATTTTTATATGATGCATCAATTTAAATAGATTTGCTAAAAAATGCTAAGAGGACCCACAACTGATGGTGGGGGTCTTAGTAAGAGGTAAAATTGGTGAGAATCAACGGCTGCAAGTATAAATTGTGTTTCCCTTGCAGGAGGTTAGGAAAAATTAAGCCGTTATGCTGCCGAAATTTTTAGGAAAATAATTGAGGAAAAAGATTAAGTTTCTCACATAAATGGAATCTTGGAGATAATTATTGAAAATAAATATTGAAAGGATTGTATAGTATTACCGAAAGAGTTTGATATTGAAATCGATGAGAAGATAGATCGTTGAAAACGATAATGTGGTGAATTACATGGTTTAAAACCTTATAGAATCGATAAATCAAGTAATTTTAATATCACAAATGGTATCAAGTTGAGATTGAGGTGGAATTATTAATTAGACGGATCACGGATAAAAGTGATGATAATTATATGATGTAGCTTGGAAGAGAAGATCATAGTTGAAATTTCGATGGTCGAATGATTGGATTGTGAAGTTATTAACGGAGTAATGATTTCCAGAATTACCGAGTCCGGTTTCATGATTTTGAAATAATTTCGAAAGTGATAATATGAACAAATTCGAGAGATTGAAATGGAGATTTAATTACGACACAATCCGATCAATTATGGATTCAAAGAAATGAGTGATAAATATGTGAAAAGATGATTGTGCTTATAACCTTAGAATAGATCTTGAATAATAAGATCGACAATTGCATAAGTTCGGATAAAATCATAAAGGCCACATGAAAATGGATTTGAGGATTTAGATACGATTTTGTGATAGTAAATGAAATTGAACCTCAAATCAAAAATGATAAACATGTATCAATAGATCAAATCATAAATGGATTTGATAAGTGACTATCGATTTTGTGATTCTGTTATCCTCGATGTCGATTCTGGAACAGATATTGAAGGATGATATTATTATTTCCATAAATTCGGTAACTTGATGACTATTTTAGAAATTGATGTTTAAATGCTTATCAAAACTTAGAGGATTCATACTAATGATGCGATCCTAATATTGATGATGAAGTGTATAAATGATTATAATAGTCAATGACGATCAAGAAAGGGTATTGAATACCGAATGGTCTGAATACCAAGTGATTCGATTTCCAAATGAATTGAGTACTGAGCAAATTGAATACTGAATTAGATGAATAGTGAATGAATTGTATAGTGATTTATTGGTTGACAGAAAGAAAGTCTTGAAATTGAATAATTGATGGTGATAAAGTTAAATGAATCGCTTTAGCGTAATTGATGGAAACATTACCGAAGTTGCATACTGAAATGTTTTACAGCATCGCATTTAAGCATGCCTTCTTGCAACTTGAAACATTTTAATAATGTTTATATGAATACTGAAAAGTATTGATTTGTTTTGAAATGAAAGTATATGGTAAATATATATATATATTTTGATATATGAAGTCTCATACAGAATTCTACCATATGCCTTACATGATATTGAAAAGAAAGCTATAGATTTAAATGTTTTATGAGACTGTAGGCACCCTAAAAGAATTAAATTCAATAAAGCATAGTGGAAACCGCCTAATTGGAGCTTTGCTCATTAGGCAGATAGATATGCTTGTCCGACAATAGTCGTGGACAGGTCTCAGTCACGCCTGATCAGTGGGGCTGAGAGAGATGAGGTCTATGGCCATAGATAACGCCTTAGTTGGTTTCCAGGGGACGATATGATTTTCACTGCTAGCTACAGTGATTTAAGTCTTTATTGATAGAGAGATGATAGGGATCTAGCCTAGTCTCTAACAAATATGATATGAAGTCTAGAGTATGATTTTTATTGATATGAACTCTAGACTTGACATGATTTATACTGTACATGAAACAGATTTGAAATGAAATATGTTTTGAAACAGTACATGTTTTAAACATGTTTTAAAAGTCCATAAGATATGAATTCGACACTATATGATTTATATGTGATTTTGTGTCGAACATGGCATGATATGCGGTCTAGAGTATAGTTTGATTTGATATGAACTCTAGACCTGATATGATTTACAGTAGATGATTTAAAAGTATATGATAAATGATTTCGACACTTACATGATTTATATACGATTTTGTGTCGAATTTGAAACGACATGCGGTTTAGAGTATAGATTGATTTGATATGAACTCTAAACCTGATATGATTTATAGTATATGAAAAATGTTTTAAAACCGCACATGTTTTAGACATGCTCCGAAAACGAATACATGAATTGAAATTGAATATGTTTATATTATGCCTTAAAGGCAAACTTTTGAAAATGCATATGTTGAGCATGTCCTAAAGTATATATGATATGATTTGAAATGATCGCGGTTTATACAGAAAAATTACATGAATTGCATATTAAACCATAATATGACAATATGCTTAGTATATGAGAATTCCATGAGGAATGTCATGACTCGGTGGTAACGATATTTCACCTATATGAGGTCATGATATGTTATGAAACACGAATATAGAGATACACGAAGAGAATTATGACTGGGTACCACCGTGATTATGATCTACAATACGAGAATTGATAAGAGATGAGATGAGAATTGATAAGAGATGATATGAGAATTGATAAGAGATGATAGAATACAGAAATATGATTATGAAATGAAAAGTGATAATGAGATGTATCGATGAGAAAGGATTAACTGTAATTGCATCCTTGTAAGTATTAAGCATTGTAGTTTAAGACAGTTTAATCCTACTCTTGTATTTATATTAGTATCTTACTGAGCCGTGGTTTTGCTCACCCCACTAAATTTCATCTCTTTCAGATTATTGAAGTTAACGTCTGCCATGTGAGCTGCTCAGTGGGCATCGGAGACGGTGTATGAACTTGGTACTAGTTTTCTGAGTTATATGTTCTTTATAAAATACTTGTTTACATGTAAGACTTAAATTGATGCACAGTACATATTCTGTTTAACAAGTCGGGATGTAACTAAGAACCGTTTCCGTGTTTGTTTAATATTTAAATGGAATGACTATAAGTCACCCAGGTAGTATAGTAACTACACTGACACCGAATACAAACCTTAAAATGAAAAAGAAAAATTTAGTCCATAAATTTGTAGACTAAGAAAAGTATAAGAATCGAGTGAAAGTCGCGGTCTTCGGGTCGTGACATCGTGTAACACTTATAATCTAATATTCCATTTCAATTCATGGTAAGAATGTTAGATTTATCAATTCTTCCTTTTTGAAAACATCTTACATGTTTGTATCTCATGTCTTATGAGAATCATCTCACAGTACTATAATCAGTACCGAAATGAGCATTTTGTAAAAATGCTATAATTCAATTGATTTTCCTTCTAATATTGTATGAAACATGTTCTTTTCACATGTCACGCATCATATATCACATTCTCCGTTTGACATATTCCATGTCATGTAAAACACTTTCCTTTTTACATGTCACCTATCATTTATGGAGTCTAAGATAGGCATTAATCTCATCATACTATAAACCTCGGAGGGTAAGGAAATACACCGATCAAATCTATGACCATAACCTATATTGTCCTCGGTGTATCACTGATTAGGCGTCGACCAGGACTAAACATATCACATATCAAGCATCAGTATGATAGGAATGCCAACCAGTCTAAAAACTGTATTTTCATCATAAAATAAACCTTTATGGAATTTATATAAATATAAAATTTCATAATTTAAAACCATAAGGGTTAAAATCCGTTAGTGAATATTTATAAAAATATTCATAAGAATATTCACTATATTTCACTTCATCTTTCGTCTCGTAATTCGTGTAATTTATCTATTCCGAGAATTTTCGGTGATTTCATTATCACCATTCTCGAATACATGAATATTCTAAAGTTCCATCTCATTATATTCATGTTTTATGAAATTTAGAAATTTCCTCATGTTTCGTGATTTACTATCGAAATTTGGAAATAAAATCATTTAATATGATTTTATAAAGTTTTTCTAAAATTTTCGGCAGCATAACGGCTGTCGATTTACTAACCTCTCGCACGGAAAATACAGTTTGAAATCTTTCAGCCAATACTTCTTCCCAAATTATTTTCAGCAAATCATGCATCATAATAATTTTCATAAAATAATTGCATAAAATATTTCAATTTAAAATATGCAGACTGAGTATCCTTACAGTGCTGCACATGCATCCTTTACCTTTTTCCGGGTTGGCAACTTCCGCTTATCGATCGCGCCCGCACTCCATTTCTCCCGATTCCTTATCCCGATTGCTGAAAATAATTTTTGGAAATAAAATTCTATTTTTTTTAGAATTTTTCATAATTTATTTAATTTTTCTGAAAATTAAATCTCAAGAAGATTTCTTACCGAACTTTGTAAAATCCCGGGTTGTCGAATTTCCGGGAATTTTCGAATTCCTGAAATTCTCCTTTTTCCTCTTTTTCTTCCTTTTTCTTCCTTTTTCCTCTCTTTTTTTTCTTTCTTTCTTTTCTTTTTCTTTTTCTTTTTCTTTTTCTTTTTCCTTTTTCTTTTCTTTTTCTTTTCTTTTTTCTTCTTCCTTTCCCGGTCAGACCGGTCTAGCTCCTTTCCTCGCCGGCGGTCGGTTCTCCGGCGGTTCAGGCGTCCCTCAGCTGGCCGGTTGCACGACGAACTTGCCGGTGCCCTCCGTTTGCCCTGGATCGGCGGCACGGCGGTGGATCGAGGCGGTTTTGCCTCGGTTTCTTCTTTCTCTTCGCCGGCGTTCCTTCGCCGTCCATTGCGCCTCCGGTGGCCTCCATCGGCTTCCTCTTCCTCCGGTGAAGCTTCGGTGGTAGTGGCAGCCATCGATTCGGCCGGCACCGCCGTCAGCCATTTTCTTTTCTCTTCCGGCGTTTGCTTCTATTTTCCCTTCGATTTTTCTCCGTTTCTTCACGCAGCCGGTAGCTTTCTTCTTTTCTCTGGTCGGTGGCGTCCCGCCTTCCTTTTCCCCTCGTCGGCGGTGGCAGCTTCGCCGCCGTCGGCCCTTTGGCTGGGGGAGGATCGGGTCTTTCCCAATTTTTTTCTTCGTTTTGTTTTCTGTTTCATTTCCTTTTTTGGTTTATTTACTTGCTTTCCCTTTTTAGTAATATAATACACTATATATTATATTTTATACATATAATATATACTATATATTATTTATATATAAATTCATACATAGTATAAATATTTATATAGATATAATATAACAATATATCTACTTTATATTTATGTTATGCAATTTAAATATAATAATATTAGTTTATTTATATAGTATTGTACTATATATATACATATATTTTAAGAGATACATACATATACATATATGTATATTAAGTATTACAAAATGTATATCTAGTATATATATGTATATTTATATGCTTTAAAATAAATAACATTTGCATATAGAATCATATAAATGTTATAATACAATATATATACTTATAAACTTTAATATAAAATAACATTTACTTTTCTTATATATTCATATACTTTTATTTAAAATAATAATATATATATTTCATATATATATATATATATGTATATCTGTACATATATATTTATAATTATATAAATACATTTTATAATATACACATGTATTTATTTAAGACAAAATAGTATATATTTCATTTTATAATATATACTAATATTCATATACATACATATGTATATATATAAAAACATGTGTAAATATATTTATATAATTTAATTATATAAATATATAATATACGCATTTTTATTTTATAAATTTTGGATTTATATTAATTCAATTGAAATTCCTCCTTTCCTTATTTTCCATAACTCCGATTTTATTTTTATTTTCATTTAATTTCCTTCACACGAATTTTCTTATTCATCACTTCCTCATTTCTCAGGATTTTCACCAATATCCCGTTTCTCGCAAATTTTATTTATTTCCTCTTATTTAATTTCTCTAATATTTATTTTCAATATTTCTAGTTTCCAATAAATGGAAAAATTTACGGTTATCACACCATTTGTGTTCAAATATGTTCTTATGTAATTAAAGTTTTTGCATCGAGTTTAAATGAATTTTATTATTGCTCAATTACAATAATTATTCTTTATATGATTTTAGACTAATTGAAGATATTTGCTATTTAAATGATTTTTATTGTAAATTATATGATTATGAAAATGATTTGGATTGGCTGAAGATAATTGCTATTGGAAAATGATTTCTACTGTTGAATGAAATGATTTATAAAAATGTTTTGAGACGGCCGTTCCTTAATGATCATGCATACTGTTATGATTGCGAGACTAAATCAAGTTTGTAGGTTTATGACTGCGAGACTTTAATCAAGTCCGCAAGTTTATTGTTTATGATTGTGAGACTAGACAAGTCCACAGGTATTTTACATAACTGTGGGATTATGGTCAAACCCGCAGGTTTTGACACTGAGTACCTGACCAGTGCGATTTATGACAGATAGATGATGGCCATTCGTTACTGTTTACTTTATCGTGCATGATTCTATTGGGTATGACTGTCTCCACTGAATTGAATACTGAAATAATTTGAATACTAATTTACAAGTTTGACTAAAAGAAAGAAGATTTCAAATCGAAAGATTGATAGTAGTGCTTTAAAATGAATTGTTTTACTAAACTAGATGAGAATATGGGAATTATTGATTATATCATGATTTGGAAATGTTAATGTATTGTTTACTAAAATTGCATATTGAAATTGCTTTATAAAATTACTTTTAATATAAATAGTTATATATATTTATATATATTGATATTTATTTACAAGTGCATGCATACTGAACTTGTTTTATAGATATGTTTAAAGAAACTGATTTACTTATCGACATCGATTGAAATTGCATAAATCATTAAATGTTTTATATTGATTAATCATTTCATCGTCAATTGTATTTCTTCCCTATAGTCTTGTTTACGGATTCGAACACAACAAATACCTCAAAATACCTCCCATACTCTACCCGGTTACCTAACCGATTGTGGTATCCTTTCTATATTGTCCCCTAGTGAGCTGATAAAAAATGTTTTTATACATTGTAATATTCACATTTAATATGCTTTTTTCATAATTAGTAAAATAAATTATTTTTATTTAACTGCACTTAGTTCACACTTTTATATATGTTTCTTATTAGGCTTTCCCCAAAGCTTACCCCCTTACTCACCATCCCATATAGCTCACCAGTGCACGTGTCAACCGCTACTACAAATTAGTTGAAGAAATTTACTAGAAGTTTAAAGTATCAAGTGAACAAGTATAAGTAGAATTTTATATTTATATTCAAATTTATAAATGCACAGTAGATGTACTTGTGTTGGGATGTAAACAATGTAATATTAAATTAAGGAAAGTACATGAACCAATGAGATGCAAATTACATGGTACTGTTATAGATAGATTTATAGATATTGTGTTATAGATTTTATTCTAATATCTTATTTATTATTTGTGGATTAATTAATTTAATAGTATAAAGATTTAATGGTAATGGAAATTGTAGATCAAACTTACATCGACACCGAATGCAAATTGATTGATACTGAATAATTAGATAGGAAAGATAAAAATAAAAGGGAAAAAGTTAGTTCAAAATTTTATAATTTCAGACGTTACAATTTCCTTTAGAGACTAGGCAAGTATCCCTATCCACTGGTTAATATAACCAACAAAACCATGGTAGCTTGCTGTGGTACTAACTCCCTTTTTTGTAGGGCTCTATCTATGATCATAGATCTTCCCAACGCCATTGATTAGGTCGCCACTGGTGTAACTCGTCTCGACTAATTTGTCAAACAACTTTGCCACACAGGACGATACACCGCCATATATATACTGAATCCCATGATCAAACAGCTGGAGTCCATGACGTATATATATATATATATATATATATATATGCGTGATGTATATATATGGATGCAATCTAGCCATGTGTTTATTAGTACTCTTTGATCACATAGTCGGAGTCTGTGACATATACATATGCTAAATAGTTTTATATATATTTATACATATACATATATATATATATATTGGTACCCCTTGATCACACAACCCAAGTCTGTTATGTATATACACACACTAAATGTCGTAGAGGCATCCAATATAGGGTGCCAGAAGTCTCAAAACAAAATCCTTTAAAATAGGATAGTATGTAATAAATCACCTTTTTAAAACCACACTAAATTCATTCAGATCAAATCAAGTGATTTTGCAAAACAAAAAGCCTTATGCTCCTTACAAAACATGTTTATGAATTGTCTCAAAACATGTATAAACACATCAGTTCATAGATGTTCAAGCATTTAAATAATCACATATTCTAGAATGATTTCGATGCAGTGTTTATAAACCAATGCTTTGATTATAAAATCACATATTGATCTCAGATTTAATAAATACATGCTATGCATGATAACTACAATGCACGATGAGGACTTAGGCTAACCCTACATAGCGTGCCTAGAGTGATATCTAACCTAAAATCCGATATTATAGCGGCATAAATATAATTATCCCCAGTACTACAATCACATGATCTTTTAACCTGCACCTTCATCCAACTTATCCATATACATATATTTCACAAGATATTAATATTGTTTCAATCATATTTACATCCAAGAATTAATACTAAGACCTCTCATCACTAGTATGAGTCCTCTTAGTATCTTAAGAATATTTAAATATTACATTTGTAATATTTCATATTTTTCTCTATAATCACCCAAAATCATTATATTATATTACATCGTTAAAGTATCAAGGAAGTTTGTCAATAATACCACAACACTTCTAAAATCCAACCATATAGCAACCTTACCTCAAATCCCAAAAACCATCCATATTTAAATGATTGATCATAAAAATTTTCTAAGAAATTTAAAATTCCACGAGTCATTCATATAATTCTTCAAGGCATTAAAATTCTTTATTTAAATCATATAAGTCTCAAAATCATTTTTAGTTAATTACTCCAAGCTATAATCACAATTTATCATATATATGTTATTCTCATCCACACGATAATAAAACTCTTGTATATGATTCCCAACATGATAACATTAAACTTTTTTTTTCTTAATAGAACCCTTACTTATGTCCCTTAACCAATGGATACCATAAACCATTTGAATATCACTTACACTAAATCATTATATACTGTTGACACTACCGAGAGGGGGGTGAATCGGTTTTTCTAGTTATTTCTAATTTTCCTAACTCTTAATGCACAATCAAAGTCAAATAAACAATAATGAAATAAATGCAGTAAATAAGAGTAAGGGAAAGAGAAGCAAACACAAGTTTTATAGAGGTTCGGCCAATCTCTTGCCTACGTCCTCTCTCCTTGAACTCTTTGGCAAGGTTTTGATTCACCTCTTCCTTGAGAATGCTTACAAACCACTTGAAGGTGTGGCAAGACCTCTTACAATTTCTCTTGAGACTTTAGAAATCTCCTTCTAATCCTCTACCCTTGTAGTATTCCCACACTCTACAATATCAGACCTTACAAGGATAGCTCACCCCTTTGAATATCTGATTTTTCAGTGAATGGGTGAAGAATACAAAAAAAAACAATCTCACAAAATGGAGTTACAATAAGATTTTCAGATTTCAGTTTCTCTCTTGAAGCTTGAATACTTTGGAATGCTTGTTCTCCCTTCAAACTTCATAAATGCCTCTATTTATAACCCATCAAACGGATAGAACAGTTGGTGAAGCATTTAATGCAAATCTTCCCGTTGAAACCCTCAAAAACTAGCCGTTACTGTCAGGTCTCGTGCAAAGGGATCGATCCTGCTACAGTAGGGATCGATCCCTTTTCTCCAGAATGCTATTCAACTTTCTCCTGGATGGTTCAATAGCATTCTGCCAATTTGGGATCGATCCTGCTACAGTAGGGATCGATCCCTTTTGTCCAGTAGGCCCTCCTGCACTTAACTTGCTGCAAGGTTTATAGCTTTTGTGATTTTAAGTCAGTTCAAAATCTTCTAACACTTTTCTAAGAGTATTTACTAACTTTTTCAATTGGAATCTCAATCCAAGACTTTGTTAAAAATAGTTTCAATCATTGAGTTCATTCAAAGCAAATTTACTTGTATAAAAATCATTTCTAATCTTGCTTGAGTTTTGTCATTTTCAAAATACTTGTCAATTTAAAGCTAACAATCTCCCCCTTTTTGATATGAAAAAACTTAAGATAAATTTGCTTATGTGTTTGAAAATTGAGGTTACTTGATTATTTGAAAAACATTACTCCCCCTCAATATTTTCTCCCCCTCAATTTAACTTTTTGTTGAAAAACATTACTCCCCCTCAATTTAATATAAGTTTACCACCTTAATTCTCCCCCTTTTTGTCATAGCAAAGGAATAAAGAGCACGGAGAAATGGTTAGTGGTAGAAGGCAATTTAAAGCAATAAGGGTACACCAATTTAAAGCAAAATAAGCAATAGTATTGGCAAGGAGATAGAGAGAAACAAAAAGCAACCCAATGTCATTAAAGCACAATTAATATCAGAACATGACATAGTCATTGACAAAAAACAACTAGAAAGCATAACTAGCAAAGTCATTAACATAGTCATAGACATAGTATTAACATAAAACAACTAGAAAGCATGACAAGCAAGGCCATTAACATAGTCATAGACATAGTCATTAACATAAAACAACTAGAAAGCATGACACATGCCGCAACGAGAAGGATCAACGCCTTGGGAAGGTCTTGTGATATTGCTCAACGAAGTCCTCGTGTTGCATGCGGACATCCTGAATTTCATCGAACAAGGCAGCTTGGTTGGCCTCGATGTGATCAAGGTGCCGACCTACGTCATGTTGAAAGTTCTGAAGCATATGCATGATCTGGTCAAGAGAGGCTGACGAGAAGCCGGAAGGTGCAGAAGATGTGGCTGCTGCAGGTGTGTCGGCTGCATCCGCTCCTTATTCGCCGTCTGGTGCCGGAGCATGTTCGGGAGATGCAGGTTGACCATGACCCTTGACCCATTCGAAGGTGTCACCCGCTGGATGAAGATACCATCCCAAGTTATGGAGGGTGGTGAGATTGATTGTGGTGTTGGCATCCGGAAGTATGCCAACCTCACATGAACAGTCAACGCCTTCAGAGATTAAGTAGTAGGCGAGAGGCTGAGGGAAGACAATGGTGTGGACCTTGCCACGAACAATCTTCACCCAATCATGAAGGATAAAGTGTAGGAGGTCTGGTGGGTCGCCGTTAGGATCATGAATATGATGAAGCCAAAAACGATCAATTTTGCGAAGGTGAGAATATCGGGTGCCAAGAGGGCGGAGATTCCATGAGATGATGATATGGAGGAGGCGCGCGAAGACAGGAAGGTCACTTGCACGATTATCGGTAACGAGAAACGCTAAGGGGACATTGATATGTTCATAGATATTACCGCCCTCAGGAAGTCTAAAGGCAAGGGAGAGGGATTGCATGGTCAGTTCAATATGCTTGCCGATGACATAAGACTTAATCCCGACAACCTTACAGTCATTATTTGGAGCATAGATGATGTCGGCGTTGGAAAAGAAGGCTCGAGTGATGTTCGCTGGGACCGGAGTATTGATTTTGAGGAATTGGGTCCAACCCCATTCATTGAACTTGGCGAGGTAAGGAAAATGAATTGACTCGAGGAAGTCGAAATTAATAGGACGCCAATGCTTAATGGGCATATTGGCAAATTCGGCTAGAAATTTGGTTTTCTCATTAGCATGGCGAAAGCAGCAGTTAAAGGTGGTTGGTATGGAACTATGGATGAGTGTGTGGGAGAGATGTGATCTAACCAACAGCAGAGAGCCACAACCCAAGATGCATTGAACAATTATAACAAGGAAATTCGGATGAAAATGACAGATAGTCTAAGTATAAACTTGAGAAAAATACAAGTGCCAAAGGAGTTGAAAACCTAGATGGAGAAGAAATTGATGCAAGATATGCACATGAGTAGGCAAGACATGATAAAAGAAACTAGAAATGCAAGAAAAAGTTAATGAAAAATGTTAGAAAAACTTACAATTGAAATGTTGGGTGAATAGTAACCATGGTGCGGAAGAAAAAGAAAAAGAAGAAAGGAAGAGATTTTGTTAGGAAATGAGGAGGGGAAATGAAAAAGAGAAGAAAATGAGAAAGATTGGTGAAAGAATGGAGTGATTTCGTGTAGAAATGAGTGAAAGCTAGCAGGTTTGGATGAGAGGAAATGGGGAACGACGTGGAGAGGTGAAGAAGAAAGTGAATAGCTTGAAAGGAAGGAGGGCCCGACGGTTTAAAAGAAGCGGGAAGTCCATTCTGTCACGAGGGGATCGATCCCTACTGTAGAGGGATCGATCCCTTTTAGGCAGATTGCTCCCATCACCCAGAATTTTGGCCAACAGACTGGGAATTCAATCCTATTGGTGAAGGATTGTCTCCTCAGCCACTTGCGGCATGCATGATGCATAAAAATGATTTGAAAACAATGGAACTTATGCATTTTGAACATCTTAAAATCAAAATCTGATTGTGTTTTACTTGAGATGCATGAAAGAAGTTTGAAAACTGCAGAAAAAATGCAGAATATTGCAGAAAAGTTACAAAAAAATGCCAAGAATATGCAGAACAACTCTGAACATGACTTTGAAGGTGTCTTAAACATCAGAAGTAGGTTTTTGGCTAGTGAAGAGAATTTAACATAATCAAAGCACACATAATTCAATAATTCAACCTTAAAGTCTAAGATCATGAACAGTAACATGGCAAGTTGAGGTTATGAATTGCAAGTGTAAATGATATTCTCCAAGTTTCTTTCTTGCAATCATATCAAACCAACTTAAGACATTCATGCAACATCAAATCACTTCAAGGAGAATTCATTATGCCTAATTCACCTCTAAGAGTGCAAAATCTCTCCTTGTCCAAGGGTTTTGTGAAGATATCAGCTAATTGGTGCAAGGTGTCCACGTACTCTAGAATTATGTCCCTTTTTTGCACATGATCTCGTATAAAATGATGTCTAATCTCAATGTGCTTGGTTCTAGAGTGTTGGATAGGATTTTTTGTAAGATTGATGGCACTAGTGTTGTCACACCTAATGGGAACTTGGTTCATTTCTATTCCATAGTCTCTCATTTGTTGCTTAATCCATAACACTTGAGCACAGCAACTGCCGGAAGCTATATATTCAGCCTCGGTTGTGGATTGAGCTACGCTATTTTGTTTCTTAGAAAACCATGAAATGAGCCTACTTCCTAAGAATTGGCATGTTCCTGATGTGCTTTTCCTATCCACTTTGCATCCACCAAAATCCGCATTGGAATAAGCATGTAGATCAAGAGTAGTATCTTTAGGATACCAAAGTCCTAAGGAAGAAGTGTCTTTGAGGTATCTAAGGATTCTTTTGACTGCTTGTATGTGTGATTCTCTAGGGGATGACTGAAATCTTGCACATAAGCATACACTAAACATTATATCGGGTCTACTAGCAGTTAAATATAGCAATGAGCCAATCATAGACCTATATAATTTAGTGTCTACACATTTTCCTCCTTCATCCTTATCAAGCTTAATGTTTGTGCTCATAGGTGTAGAATAAGGTTTAGACTCATCCATTCCAAATCTTTTGAGCAAGTCTTTAGTGTACTTAGCTTGATTTATGAAAATACCTTATTTACATTGAAGTCCTAGAAAGAAGGTTAATTCTCCCATCATACTCATTTCAAATTCACCTTGCATTAGTTTAGAGAAATTTTTGCACAATGACTCATTTGTAGATCCAAAAATGATATCATCTACATAAATTTGAACTACTAATAAGTCAAGACCCTTAGATTGAATAAACAAGGTTGTGTCTACTTTTCCTCTTGTAAAACCTTTTTCGATTAAAAAATTTGAAAGTCTTTCATACCAAGCTCTAGGAGCTTGTTTTAATCCATATAAGGCTTTTGAAAGTTTGAAAACATGGTTAGGAAATTTTGGATTTTCAAAACCGGGAGGTTGCTCAACATAAACTTCTTCATTTATATAACCATTTAAGAAAGCACTTTTCACATCCATTTGATATAACTTAAAATCCTTGTAGCATGCAAAAGCAAGTAGCATCCTAATGGCTTCTAATCTAGCTATCGGAGCATAAGTTTCATCATAGCCAATCCCTTCTTCTTGTCTATAGCCTTGAGCCACTAACCTAGCCTTATTTCTAACAATAATGCTATTTTCATCCATCTTATTCTTGAATATCCATTTGGTTCCAATATGGGATAATCTTTAGGTCTTTCTACTAATGTCCACACTTTGCTTCTTTCAAATTGATTTAATTCTTCTTGCATGGCCATAATCCAATTTTCATCATTCAAAGCCTCATCCACTTTCTTTGGCTCAAATTGTGACACAAAGGCTACATGTTGACATATGTTTCTATAGGTTGACCTAGTCCTAACTCCAATGGTAGGATCTCCAACAATATCATTTTCTTTCACATATCCAAGTTCTCTAGGACACCTAGATTCCTTCTCAATTATTTCTTGTTCCATGGACTCCTCATTCTTGTTAATAGTAAGATCTTCTAATTGTTCCCTAACATCTTTATCTTGAGATGGATCAACTATAGGTTCATCAAAGATTTCTAATTCATCATCAAGATTGGTTCTACTAGTGATATTTGATTCATCAAAGATTACATGTATTGACTCTTCTACAACAAGTGTTCTTTTATTGAAAACTCTATAAGCCTTAGAATTTAAAGAATAACCAAGAAAAATACCTTCGTCACTTTTAGCATCAAATTTTCCTAGGTTATCTTTACCATTGTTTAAAACAAAAAATTTACATCCAAATGGGTGAAAATAACTTATGTTAGGCCTTTTTCCTTTATAAAGCTCACAAGGAGTTTTCTTTAAAATAGGCCTTACCATAGCTCTATTTATAACATAGCAAGAGGTGTTTACTGCTTCAGCCCAAAAATATTTAGGTAAGTTATTTTCACAAAGCATGGTTCTAGCCATTTCTTCTAAGGTTCTATTTCTCCTTTCAACTACCCCATTTTGTTGAGGAGTTCTAGGAGCTAAAAAATTATGGCTAATACCATTTTCATTGCAAAACATATCAAAACCAAGATTTTCAAATTCTTTTCCATGATCACTTCTAATACTTGAAATGGAGTAACCTTTTTCATTTTGAACAAGTTTTGAGAAAACAGTGAATTTTTCTAAGGCCTCATTTTTAACACTTAAAAAGAACACCCAAGTAAACCTAGTGTAATCATCAACTATCACAAATCCATAGTGTTTACCTCCTAAACTAGTTGTCCTAGTTGGTCCAAAAAGATCTAAGTGAAGGAGTTGAAGTGATTTAGAGGTAGTGACACACTTCTTAGGTTTAAATGAAATTCTTTTGTGTTTTCCTCTTACAGATGCCTCACAAACTTTGTCATTTTCAAATTGAAGCTTAGGCAATCCTACTACTAAGTCTCTTTTGGCTAACTTAGACAAAACATGCATAGTAGCATGGCCTAGTCTTCTATGCCATAACCAAGGTTCATCTTCTCTAGTAGCCATAAAGCATACAGTTTTGCTATTAAGTTCATTTAAATTCACAATATAAATATTTCCTTGTCTATGTCCAATAAACACAATTTGATTAGATTTGGCATTAACAACATTGCAACACAAATCATCAAACATAACTTTAAATCCCTTATCACACAATTGACTAATACTAAGCAAGTTATGTTTCAAGCCTCTAACATACAAAACATTTTCAATGGTTGAGGAAGAGTTACCAATGGAGCCAATTCCTTCAATTTGTCCTTTGGAGTTGTCTCCAAACGTGACCTCTCCACCACTTTTATGCTTTAAGTACTTGAATTGACTCTTGTCTCCCGTCATGTGTCTAGAGCATCCACTATCAAGGTACCAATGTTCCTTGGACTTAGCCTTGTAGCAATGCTCTTCCTCCTACAAACACATCAAACTTTCATCTTAGGTACCCAAATTTTCTTGGGTCCTTGAGAGTTAGTATCAATAATTTTTGATCCTTTAGGGATCCATTTCAACTTTAAAGACTTATCATTTGAATTCAAAACATGTTTAGGCACCCAAATCTTAATAGCCATTTTTCCTCTAATTATGGTCTTCCTAGAGGTGCATGCTTGTGAAGAATGTCCTAGTTTGTTACATAATGGGCACAAAGCGAATTTTCTATCTTTAACTAGGAAGTTTTTGAGATGAGTCTCTTTGTTAGATGCATTATAGCCTAACCCTTCTCTATCAAAGAATGCTCTTTGAGTTTCAAGCATTTGATCAAGTTTTTGTTGACCCATGTAAAATCTAGAAAAGGAGTTATGCAAATTAGTGTTCTTCTTATTTAATTCTTCAATTTCTAGATTAGCATTTTCTAATTTCTTCTCACATTCTAACTTAACATTCATAAGCATTTCATTTTCCTTTTTCAATTTAGAGATCATTTTCTTATATTTCAAGTTCATGCATTCAAATTCATTGGCCAATTCATCAAATGCATCTTGTAATTCATCAAAAGTGTATTCATGAGTGTCTAGCAAGTTAGAAGTTACCTTCTCATCTTCAAAAGCCATGAAGCAAAGGTTAGCTACTTCATCTTTCACATTCTCTTCATCGGAGGAGTCACTATCACTCCAAGTAGCCACCATTGCTTTCTTCTTTTGTTTCTTTTCATTTTGCTTCCTATACAAGGGACAATCAAATTTAATATGGCCAGGTTTCTTGCATTCATAACATATAATTTGGTCCTTATCTTTCCTACTAGTTTCACCTCTATTTAACTCTCTCCTAGGGGGTCTCCTAGAGTTTCCACTAGCTCTCATCCTCATGAATTTGTTGAACCTCTTGGCGAACATGGCCGTTTCTAAATCTTCTTCATCACCACTTACATCACGATCATCTTTTGATTCCTCACTTGTGGTGGATTTTAGTGCTACTCCAACTTTCTTTGGGGGATCTTGATTTCTCTTAATTTTCATCTCATAAGTGAGCAAGGATCCCATAAGTTCATCTAATGAGAGAGTATGAGGGTCCTTGGATTCCTCAATAGCAGTGACTTTAGCTTCCCATGATTTGGGTAAGCTATTGAGAATCTTTTTCACCATCTCTACATTAGAGTACGTCTTCCCTAAAGCTTTAAGACCATTTATTATGTCCGTAAACCTAGTAAACATGTCACTAATTGACTCATCATTCTTCATTCTAAATAATTCATAGTCTTGTGTGAGCATGCCTACTTTGGTTTCTTTGACTTGTGTGGTTCCCTCATGTGTGATAGCTAGTTTATCCCAAACTTGTTTAGCATTCTCACATTGTGACACTCGATTATACTCATTTGGTCCTAATGCACAAAAGAGTGTGTGCATTGCTTTAGCATTAAGTTGTGCCATCCTAATATCATTAGTATCCCATTCATCTTCTTTCTTAGGCACATCCGTCCCATCTACTTTCTTAATAGGGATAAGAGGACCTTTAACAATAACTCTCCATACTTCATAATCATTAGCTTGGATAAATAGCATCATTCTAGTCTTCCAATAAGCATAGTTTTCACCATTAAAGAGTGGAGGTCTAATCGTAGAGTGTCCCTCTCCTTCCAAGGGTGTAGACAAACTAGTTTGAGCCATTAGTGATCGTTTATACTCGATAGATGTTAATCTAAGTCACTCTCAAGCCCAAGCTCTGATACTAATTGTTGAAACTACCGAGAGGGGGGTGAATCGGTTTTTCTAGTTATTTCTAATTTTCCTAACTCTTAATGCACAATCAAAGTCAAATAAACAATAATGAAATAAATGCAGTAAATAAGAGTAAGGGAAAGAGAAGCAAACACAAGTTTTATAGAGGTTCGGCCAATCTCTTGCCTACGTCCTCTCTCCTTGAACTCCTTGTCAAGGTTTTGATTCACCTCTTTCTTGAGAATGCTTACAAACCACTTGAAGGTGTGGCAAGACCTCTTACAATTTCTCTTGAGACTTTAGAAATCTCCTTCTAATCCTCTACCCTTGTAGTATTCCTACACTCTACAATATCAGACCTTACAAGGATAGCTCACCCCTTTGAATATTTGATTTTTCAGTGAATGGGTGAAGAATACAAAAAAAAAACAATCTCACAAAATGGAGTTACAATAAGATTTTCAGATTTCAGTTTCTCTCTTGAAGCTTGAATACTTTGGAATGCTTGTTCTCCCTTCAAACTTCATAAATGCCTCTATTTATAACCCACCAAATGGATAGAACAGTTGGTGAAGCATTTAATGCAAATCTTCCCATTGAAACCCTCAAAAACTAGCCGTTACTGTCAGGTCTCGTGCAAAGGGATCGATCCTGCTACAGTAGGGATCGATCCCTTTTCTCCAGAATGCTATTCAACTTTCTTTTGGATGGTTCAATAGCATTCTGCCAATTTGGGATCGATCTTGCTACAGTAGGGATCGATCCCTTTTGTCTAGTAGGCCCTCCTACACTTAACTTGCTGCAAGGTTTATAGCTTTTGTGATTTTAAGTCAGTTCAAAATCTTCTAACACTTTTCTAAGAGTATTTACTGACTTTTTCAATTGGAATCTCAATCCAAGACTTTGTTAAAATAGTTTCAATCATTGAGTTCATTCAAAGCAAATTTACTTGTATAAAAATCATTTCTAATCTTGCTTGAGTTTTGTCATTTTCAAAATATTTGTCAATTTAAAGCTAACATATACCATTTGTAACCACATGGGACATGATCATTAAATGTGAAATCTCCAAATTTCTGTAATTTTCCATACTTGTACAGTTTTCCAACATGGATTAATGGAATAAATGTGAATTTTTGAAATTATAAATGAGATATGGGACATGGATGGAATTAAATCAATTGAGGGTCAAATAGTCACATGGTCAAAGGGTCAAAGGAGGTGGTCAATGGCTGAGATGATGAGCATGCATTTATGGGCATTTAATGAAAGCCATGACTCATCATCATCATCATCATCCCTTTCACCCCACAGCACCAGCCCATCTCCCTTTCCCTCTCGTTGCTTCCATTTTCCTCTAAGTTTTCAAGTTTCTCACCTTGACAAACCACCATCTCATGCCATCGATTCGTTAAGCTTCTCTAACGAAAAGCGATCCTTGTTGATAGCTTAACGCATGCCTTTAATATGAAAGGCTAGATCTAAGAGACTGAAGAAATCTTGAAATCTTGAAAGTTGGTGAATAGCAAAGGTAAGAGAAGCAATGGTTTATGTTGATAATTTTGATGGTTTGGGATTGTATGAAGTTGATAGAGTAGGTTTATTTAGGTTTAAATTGTCATGATGTTTACAGCTTGAAGAAGTGGAAAAAGGACAAGGGTTGATTCCACCAAACTTGTGGATTAATTGCTAATCGAGGTAAGGAATTTATATAACGGACGTAGGGAGACTATGTCCGCATGTTTTAAATATATTTGAAGTGTATTTGGAGAGAAACAAATGCTGTTTTAAGTGCAGGAAAAAGGACATTTTGGGTCCTACTCCTAGTACCAATTAGGCTAGGAGCAGTCGACTGCCTTAAGTAGCAGTCGATTGCCTAAAGACAACCAAAGCGAAGATTTTCGAAAATCGAGATAAACCAGTCGACTGCTATGTAAGCCAGTCGACTGCCATTTTCCCAAAAACTATTCTGTTTCAAACCAGTCGACAGCTATGGTGGATAGTCGACTGTTTTTATTTGAAAAGCATTCTGTTTCAAAACCAGCCGACTGCCAAGGGAGCCAGTCGACTACTATTTATCCAGAAACATTCTGTTTCAAAATCAGCCGACTGCCCAGGGGGCCAGTCGACTACTATTTCTCAAGAAATATTCTATTTCAAAACCGGTCGACTGCTATATGGAACAGTCGACTGCCCTATTTGTATTTTGAAAAATAAAATAATTGAATTTCAAAGAGAAGAAAAAATTCAATAAGGCAAAACGGGGTGTAGCAGCCGATTACCATAAAGACCAGTCGACTGCCTATTTAAAAGAAAGGTTTTGAAAACCTATTTCAAGAAAAGATATTTGTATTTGTTTAAAACCTATATGAATACGGTTTTGGAGACTATAAATCTCTCGAAAGAGCATGCACATTATTTGTTACTTGTACTTGCCTGAGGAGCTCTAGTCCAGCCCTCAGACCTGCAGTAAGGCACCTGACTAGTGTTACTGTGGGCTATAGACAATGGCCATGAGTCTTTTACTTGTTTCAGCTTTGGGGAGGATCCCTGGCCCATATGTAGGTACGCCATTTATTTGATATCTCTCAGGATTATCCCATACGGGATATATTTGCGGTATCCTCATGAGATCCCTCTATTGGATTATCCCTTACGGGATATATTTGCGATATGCATTATGAGAATTACTTGGTGCATGCTTCTATTGGATATAAATTGTCTCCCACATATTTGAAAGTACTTGAAGTATTTGTATTTGCCTATTTGATTTCACGTGATTAGAGATCCGTGGAAATATTTGAAAGCATGATTTACTCGTATTTGATATTTGCAAAAGATATATATGGCATATGCTTTATAATGATTTTACATGACATTATAGAGCCAAGCAGGAAAAATGCATATAATGATATAGTACGCTCTTTTACATAAGTTTCTTACTGAGCGTAAACTCACTCCTTTACGACCATTTTTCATACAGAGTATTTGAAGTAAGTCCAGCTCCAGATAGAGGAGCATCTTTTGGGATTTTGAGATACCTTCAGGGCGTGCTTCCTACTTATCCCTTGAAGGTATATTGAGTTGGCCGTACTTCGGCTATTGTACAGTACAGTATGACATTTGTGTATACTCGGGGAACTAGGTTATGTAATTATTTGAGATCCTGGTGTATGTGACACATGTTTATAAATGAAAAATTTTATGCATGTGAAAATGGATAGTATACTTTGATAATAATGTCTAAAGCATTCAAAGAAGGAAGATTGACATTAGATAAACTAGTCAATTTATTTGTTAATTGAAGTATAAGTAGTTGTTATTTGGTTAGTAATGGGAACGTCACAGATTGGTATTAGAGCTAATTAGACTGAAGTTTGTCGATGTCAATAAGCTAGAATTAGAATAATTCCCCAACGTACTGTACTAGTCTACTTGATTATGAGTAGTATAACTGTTTGAGGTTATACTAAATCAGGTTATTTGATCATGATACTAACAACATGAGTACTCGAAGGAGGGGTACTAGACGATACGAGGACGGGGTCGTGATGAACCGCCCCTACCACAGTCTTCTCCTCCATCTCCACCGTATAGCCCGAATACAAAGCTAGCGAAAATGGAGAAATATATAGAAAACATGGCCGCCATGTTCACGTAGTTTATGTCGAACTTCCCTAATATGGCCACAAGTGTACCAACAGCTCCACCTACTATACCTGCTACACCTACAGTACAACCCCCACTAGTCCCAGCTAATGAGAGGTAAGATCCTACAACTTACTGTAGTGTAACCTTGAACAAAGAATTCAAGAAGCTGGATCCACCTAAGTTTAAAGGGGATAGTGATCCAGTGGCCGTGGAGAACTAGATGAAGGCGGTCACTAAGTCATTCGGATACATGGCTTGTACTGAGAAAGAGAAAGTGGGATTGGTCGCCTACTTGCTAATGGATGAGGCCGAGCCATGGTGGCAAGCTACTCAGACAGTATTAGAGGCTAAGCATACCGAGGTAACGTGGGATAGATTCGTGGAAGTTTTTAATGAACAATATGCCCCACGCACTGCTCAAAGAAGGTTACAGGTTGAGTTCTTGAACTTGACTCAAGGAAGCATGACGGTTAGCCAATACGAGTCGAAGTTCATTACACTGAGCAGATTTGATCCTGAAGTGCTGAAAAGAGAGGATCATAAGACTTACATATTCATGGAGGGATTGAGACCTTCCATTAGGTCTAAGCTATACCCATTGGATATCACTACATATGGATAGGTAGTTCGTAAGGCTCAACTGTGTGAGCAGGACTATGAGTTTCATCAAGCAGACTTTCGAGCTAGGAATAAGGGTAAGGAACCCATGAAGTGAAAGTCAGATGAGAGAGCCTCGAGTGATAGGTATCCATCTAGGAGGAATAGACCTTATGACAGAGCTTCGATAGGTAAGTAAGTCCATTATAAGAAAATAAATTGTCTTTATGTAATGGTGATATGGAATTATGTTAAAATGGAGTTATGATGATTATGACTCGAGAACTCCTAAATCCACCGGGATCAAGATAGGTGATGAGAGATCCCGACATCCAGCTGCTAGTACCGCTAGCTCACTGAGGAGTACAATGTTGAGGTGCGAGCATTGCGAAAAATTTCATGGAGCACAACCTTGCCGGTTGGCGAGTGGGGCGTGCTATTGGTGTGGTGAACAGGGACATAGGATTAAGGATTGTCCTAAGATAAACCAGAGGGTACCTGAAGAGTCAGAAAAGACCCCTCAACCCCAACCTAAGACCACCCAACCTCAGCGAAAGGCCACAGTGGCAGAGAAAGGAAAGGCACCCGTGACTCAGGGACGGGTATTTGCCATTGATAAGGAGTACGCTGATGCCTCATCGAAGATGATTCAGGGTAAGATTTACCTTAATGATACATATGTCCTTGCTTTATTTAATCCAGGCTCTACGCACTCTTTTATTTCCCCTATGGCTGCTGTGAGATTAAATGTTGAGCCTGAGTATTTAGGACAATCGCTACAAATAAGCACTCCTTTTAGAGAATCCCAAATGACAGACATAGTGTATCGAAATTGCAAGCTACGGGTAGGAGAAAGGGAATCGATAGCTGACCTAATCCTATTGAATATGTATGGATTTGATGTTATATTAGGAATGGATTGGTTAGCTAAGAATCATGTGATGATAGATTGTCGGCTAAATGTGTGATTTTCTCTTCTCCCTTTAGCTATATTGTAAAGTTTGCGAATATTTAATGCAAAAGCATAATTGCTTGCTTGATTTAATTGAGATTTAATTGATAGAATATACTTGTGATGTGAAGCGTTTGTAACATATGTGGTGAACATAGATCAGAAACGTCCTACACTTCACGAAATTCCAGTAGTTAAGGAATTTTTCAAGGTGTTTTCGGATGAGCTTCCAGGACTTCCTCTGGATAGGGAAGTGGAATTCACTATCGATTTGGCGTCGGGGACCGAGCCCATTTCGAGATCTCCCTATCGGATGGCGTTGGTGGAATTGGAAGAACTGAAGAAGCAGCTTCAAGAGTTGCTAGACAAGGGATTCATACGACCCAGCGTATCCCCTTGGGGTGCTCCTGTGCTATTTGTTCAGAAGAAAGATGGTAGTATGCGGTTGTGCATCGACTACCGATGGTTGAACAAAATGACGATCAAGAATAAGTATCCCCTTCCCAGGATTGACGACCTCTTTGATAAGCTTAAGGGTGCATAAGTCTTTTCCAAGATAGACTTGAGGTCGGGATATCATTAGTTGAAGATTCGAGATGAAGATATCCCTAAGACTGCATTCAGGATGCGGTATGGTCACTATGAATTTCTAGTGATGCCGTTCGGTTTGACCAATGCACCTGCAGCCTTCATGAACCTGATGAATGACGTGTTCAAGCAGTACTTGGTCCAGTTTGTCATTGTATTTATAGATGACATCTTGTGTACTCGAGGTCACGGGAAGAGCATGAGCAGCATTTGAGGATAGTTTTGGAAACCCTTAGAGATTGAGGATTGTATGCCAAGCTAAGTAAGTGTGATTTCTAGCTAGATCATATCTCCTTTTTGGGTCATATAATCAGGAAAGATAGAGTCTCGATCGATCCATCGAAGATTGAAGCGGTGGTTCAATGGGAAAGATCGAAGACAGTGATGGAGATAAGGAGTTTCTTGGGTTTAGTTGGCTATTATAGAAGATTTGTAGAGGGTTTCTTGAGATTAGCTGCTCCATTGATACGCTTAACGCACAAAGAGGTGAAGTATGAATGGAGTGATGCCTGTGAGCATAGCTTCCAGGAGTTGAAGTGCAGGCTAACGACTGCACCTATCCTCACCATTCCTAGTGGTTCAGGAGGACTTTCGGTGTATAGTGATGCCTCAGGGCAAGGTTTGGGATGTGTACTAATGCAGCATGGTAAGGTAGTTGCCTATGGTTCACGACAATTAAAGGACCATGAGAAGAACTACCCAACTCATGATTTGGAGTTAGCTACAGTAGTATTTGCTCTGAAGATATGGAAGCATTACTTATATGGTGAAAGATTTTAGATTTTTTCGGATCACAAAAGTTTAAAATATTTGTTCTCCTAGAAGGAGTTGAATATGAGACAAAGGAGATGGCTCGAGCTCCTAAAGGATTATGATTGTGAGATCATGTACCACCCAGGGAAAGTTAATGTGGTGGCGGATGCTCTGAGCCATAAGTATGCAAGTATAATGGCTTATATGATGATTCGAGAGTATAAGTTGCTTGAGCAGTTTGCAAGCCTCAGCTTAAGTGTTACACCTCTTGAGCAAAATGGGATGATGGCTAGTTTGAGAATTGAGCCAGAATTGATGGACAGAATTCGAGTTGCTCAGAGAGGGGATGTCCAGTGCATTGAGGCTATGGATGAAATCCAATCAGGTATGCTCTCGGAGTTTAATATTGGTAGTGATGGGATTTTGAGGTTTAATACTCGTATATGTGTTCCTAAGGATGATAAGTTGAGAAGGTTGATATTGACAGAAGCACATTCCACTAAGTACACATTACACCCGAGAAGCACGAAGATGTATCACAATCTTCACAAGGTGTATTGGTGGACTGGCATGAAGAGAGACATAGCTGAGTTTGTAGCAAAATGTCTAACGTGCCAGCAGGTTAAGGTAGAGCACCAGAGACTGTCAGGATTGTTACATCCTCTACCTATACCTATGTGGACATGGGAGCACATTACGATGGATTTTATTATGAGATTGCCCAGGACCAAGAGGAACCATGATGGTGTTTGGGTGATTGTGGATCAGTTAACCAAGTCAGCTCACTTCCTACCTATAATGTCTACGGACACACTTAGTACTTTGGCAGACTTATATGTGAGAGAAGTCATCAGACTACACGGTGTTCCAATGAGCATCACATCGGATAGAGATTCTGGTTTACTTCCCACTTTTGGGAACATTTTCAGGAAGCCATGGGATCTCAGCTAAATTTTAGCACAGTTTTTCATCCGTAGACTGATAGGTAGTCCGAGCGTACTATTCAGACGCTCGAGGATATGTTGAGGGCTTGTGCTTTGGATTTTAAAGGCTCATGGGACGACTATCTACCATTGGCTGAGTTTGCTTATAATAATAGCTATCATGCAAGCATCGAGATGGCATCATATGAGGCCCTATATGGTAGAAGGTGTCAATCGCCGATTGGGTGGGAAGAAGTGGGCGAGCGTAGGTTATTAACTCCAGACTTAGTCAAGCAAGCATCTGAGGATGTTAAGTTGATTTGTCAAAGACTCAAGACAGCTCAAAGTAGACAAAAGAGTTATGTGGATGCTCGACAGAGGTCACTTGAGTTTTTGGTTGGAGATTATGTATTTTTTAAACTCTTTCCATCCAAAGGGATCATAAGATTTGGCTGACGAGGTAAGCTGAGTCCTCGCTTGAGATCCTAGATCGTGTTGAAGATGTGGCCT
This sequence comes from Heritiera fomes, assembly GCA_032173925.1. NCBI lineage: Eukaryota > Viridiplantae > Streptophyta > Magnoliopsida > Malvales > Malvaceae > Heritiera > Heritiera fomes. The sequence goes on from JAPDPM010000015.1 coordinate 15,594,336, forward strand.
ATAAACTGGAACTACCTCCGAAGTTATCAATAGTACACAATATATTTCATGTGTCGATGCTTTGGAAGTATAATCCGGATCCATCTCATGTCATTGAATATGAACCTTTGGAGATTCGGGAAGACATCAGTTATGTAGAGAAACCGATTCGGATTTTCGATAAGAAAGATAAGGTGCTAAGGTCTAAGACGATTCCATTGGTTAAAATTCTTTGGCAATACCATACAACGGAAGAAGCCACATGGGAGCTAGAGAGCTTAATGAAAGAGAAATACCCGGAATTGTTTGAGACATAACCTTAATTGAATTCGGAGGACCAAATTCTCTAAGGTGGGGAGAATGTGAAATCCCCAAATTTCTGTAATTTTCCATACTTGTACAGTTTTCCAACATGGATTAATGGAATAAATGTGAATTTCTAAAATTATAAATGAGATATGGGACATGGATGGAATTAAATCAATTGAGGGTCAAATAGTCACATGGTCAAAGGGTCAAAGGAGGTGGTCAATGGCTGAGATGATGAGCATGCATTTATGGACATTTAATGAAAGCCATAACTCATTATCATCATCATCCCTTTCACGCCACGGCACCAGCCCATCTCCCTTTCCCTCTCATTGCTTCCATTTTCCTCTAAGTTTCCAAGTTTCTCACCTTGACAAACCACGATCTCATGCCATCGATTCGTTAAGCTTCTCTAACGAAAAGCGATCCTTGTTGATAGCTTAACGTATGCCTTTAATATGAAAGGCTAGATCCAAGAGACTGAAGAGATCTTGAAATCTTGAAAGTTGGTGAATGGAAAAGGTAAGAGAAACAATGGTTTATGTTGATAATTTTGATGGTTTGGGATTCTATGAAGTTGATAGAGTAGGTTTATTGAGGTTTAAATTGTCGTAATGTTTACATCTTGAAGAAGTGGAAAAAGGACAAGGGTTGATTCCACCAAGCTTGTGGATTAATTGCTAATCGAGGTAAGGAATTTATATAACGGACATAGGGAGGCTATGTCCGCATTTTTTAAATATATTTGAAGTGTATTTGGAGAGAAACAAATGCTGTTTTAAGTGCAGGAAAAAGGACATTTTGGGTCCTACTCCTAGTACCAATTAGGCTAGGAGCAGCCGACTGCCTAGAGACAACAAAAGCGGAGATTTTCGAAAACTGAGATAAACCAGTCGACTGCTATGTAAGCCAGTCGACTGCCATTTTCCCAAAAACTATTCTGTTTCAAACCAGTCGACTGCTATGGTGGACAGTCGACTGCTTTTATTTGAAAAGCATTCTATTTCAAAACTGGCCGACTGCCAAAGGGGCCAGTTGACTGCTATTTGTCTAGAAACATTCTGTTTCAAAACCAACCGACTGCCTAAAAGACCAGTCGACTACTATTTCTCGAGAAACGTTCTGTTTCAAAACCGGTCGACTACTATATGGAACAGTCGACTGCCCTATTTGTATTTTGAAAAATAAAATAATTGAATTTCAAAGAAGAGAAGAAATTCAATAAGGCAAAACGGGGTGTAGCAGCCGACTGCCATAAAGACCAGTCGACTGCCTATTTGAAAGAAAGGTTTTGAAAACCTATTTCAAGAAAAGATATTTGTATTTGTTTAAAACCTATATGAATAGAGTTTTAGAGACTATGAATCTCTCGAAAGAGCATGCATATTATTTGTTTCTTGTACTTGCCTGAGGAGCTCTAGTTCAGCCCTCAGACCCGCAGTAAGGCACATGACTAGTGATACTGTGGGCTATAGACAATGGCCATGAGTCTCTTACTTGTTTCGGCTTTGGGGAGGATCCCTGGCCCATACGTGGGTACGCCATTTATTTGATATCTCTCAGGATTATCCCTTACGGGATATATTTGCGGTATCCTCATGAGATCCCTCTATTGGATTATCCCTTACAGGATATATTTGCTGTATCCATTATCTCTATTGGATTATCCCTTACGGGATATATTTGCGGTATCCATTATGAGAATTACTTGGTGCATGATTCTATTGGATATAAATTGTCTCCCACATATTTGAAAGTACTTAAAGTATTTGTATTTGCCTATTTGATTTCACGTGATTAGAGATCCGTGGAAATATTTGAAAGCATGATTTACTGGTATTTGATATTTGCGAAAGATATGTATGACATGTGCTTTATAATGATTTTACATGACATTATAGAGCCAAGCAGGAAAAATGCATATAGTGATATAGTACGCTCTTTTACATAAGTTTCTTACTGAGCGTAAACTCACTTCTTTATGACCATTTTTCATACAGAGTATTTGAAGTAAGTCCAGCTCCAGATAGAGGAGCATATTTTGGGATTTTGAGATACCTTTGGGGTGCGCTTCCTACTTGTCCCTTGAAGGTATATTGAGTTGGCCGTGCTTCGGCTATTGTACAGTACAGTATGACATTTGTGTATACTCGGGGAACTAGGTTATGAAATTATTTGAGATCCTGGTGTATGTGACACATGTTTATAAATGAAAAATTTTATGCATGTGAAAATGGATAGTATACTTTGATAATAATGTCTAAAGCATTCAAAGAAGGAAGATTGACATCAGATAAACTAGTTAATTTATTTGTTAATTGAAGTATAAGTAGTTGTTATTTGGTTAGTGACGGGAACGTCACATTAAATATATTCCCTATAGTATTATTTAGCATTCCAACGCCACCCATCAAAATACATCTTTATTTACTTCCATATTTCTCCTTTAAGCATTAGCAAACCTACTATCCTAAATCATAATAACATGAATATTTAATTATAAAGAAAATTATCCATGTATATTACTTACTCATTGATCCTTTGAATGCTTCAAGCATCAATAGTAAGTATGTAATCCTCATAGGTTATCCTCAATACCAATTATTATTTTTGAACATGATCATATAAATTTTTAAATACAAGGATTAATCACGCTACAATTTAAAATACTCCAACCATCTCCATGTACATTACTAGCTAAAATCTCACGTTCCATCAATTTCCACTTAACATACTATCATTAAAATCAAACTTGTAATTCATCATTAAATAATATAGCACTAACCACAGTTATACCTATTGCTTACTTATTTTTCCTTTAATTGTTTCCATTTAATCAATCAAGTAAATATATATATATATATATATATATATATATCATTCTCAACAATATTATAGCATTAAACCTTAAATTCCATTTAAACAATATTATAGCATTAAACCTTAAGGTAACCACAACAGTTGAATATGTCATACACCTCTTCTTTTTTCTTTTTCTTTTTTTGTAAATCAATAACTCCATTAACCTCTAATTATAAGAATTATTCAAGCTATCAAAATAAATCAATCCCATTCCAAAACTGATACATATTGCTTACACCAAATTATGCATGCCAACCAAAATGTATGTATGTTCCGAAAACTTACACTTCATCAAAACTACCTAACGCAATGATACTAACCAACATTCATGTAGATTACTTACTCTTAAATCACCATTTCTATAAAATTTCCAAGCCTTCCTTCCATAAGGATTTCCTACAAATCAAACATCACAACATAACTTAATGTAGCTATATATAAATCACATATATACACATCAAAGCAAATGGCTTACTTTTAACCTATGGAGCCACCTTAGCCGAACATGGTATCACACTTTCCAACAAGCTTTTCAACAAACATATCACCATATTTTTACGTAACATCAACCCCTGATACCCATATATTAATTTCAATTCAAAATGAGAAGCCTTACCCCCAATTCTCCAACAATGTCGAACATCGTTGCTCTGTTTTCACCCCTTTATTTTCTTGCTGTAACCTCCTCCAATAGCAGCTAAAGTTCGGTTTTCTAGCTTAGGATATGTAGGAAAATGGGGTAGGTCTTTGGTAGTTATGGTTTCCCTCCTTCCTCTTCTCCTTTCCTTTTCTTTTCTCTCTCGTTCCAGTTACTCTTTCCTGACCAGTTTCTGTTCTCCCCTATTTACACCCTTACATCTAGCCAAATCCTCGTCCTAACAGCTGCTACGCAAGGTGAGAATGTAGAGGGTGTCAGTGTGTATGAACCCTCTCTTCCCCTTCTCCCTTTTTCCCTTCCTTTCCACCTATCTTCTCTTGGTTCCACCCCCATTTCCAAATCAATTTGATACCCATAATAAACCCCTCTATTTTCATCCTGAATGAGGGCCAAGGTCAATGGGATTTGGTGGCTGGATGGCTTCTCCAAGAAGCCTCAATTACACACACACACACACACACTCAAATGTCGTAATATCATGGGAATTTCTATTGGTTTACTTAATCGTAATTTAATTTACTAAATTAGATTCATGTTACTTAGCACCGATTTAATTAAATCGGTCCTATATAACATCGTAAAATGCATTAATTCACTTAATAAATCCATAAATTCACTAATGTATATCCATGATAAATCATCAATTTATTCTCCATGACTTTTAACTCATTTCTCCCATTGTTTCACTGCACCTATATTAGAACTTTAAAAATTCACCGAGGTAAATCCACAATGAATTAAAATATGAGCCATGCATGGTTGGAAAGATCTTTGAGTTAGCTTTTCAACGGATTTTTAATCACCTCAATCGGAGTTTTCTATCAAAAATGATACTTGAATCTTTACCAATTGATCATTTCCAAAAATCCTAAATGTGACGTGAATTTAAATATTTATTGGTATTGATCCACAATGAATTAAAATATAAGCCCTATATAGCCTTTCAACAGATTTTGAATCACATTGATCGGAGTTTCCTACCAAAAATTATACCCAACTCTTTACCAACCGCTTATTTTCTAAAATTCCTACTTGTAGGGTAATTTCCAAAATTCACTGGTCTTGATCCTTAAGGTATTAAAATACAAGCCTTATATGGTTAGAAAGATCTTTAAGTTAACTTTCATAGGAATTTTACAATTTATCAATTCGATACTCCAATCAAGAGATATAATCAAAAAATAATGATTGGTCATGAAATTTCCCGCAAAGTATTTGATGTAGAAATTACATCTCTTATTCAATTAAAATCTAAAAATCCCAATCCACATTATCCATTTAACTTTCATGATTTCTTGATCCTCATAATTCTCAATCCTTAATTTACTTCTAATAACAGTTTACTTACCAAGAGTATGAAGTTTATAGTTATTTCAACAATTTACTTACCTGTTTAACTCAAATTAATGAAAAAAAATTAAAAACTCACATAATTGACAAAAAATTATTAACATCTAACAAAAACATTAATTTAAAAAATAAAAAATTAATTTGAGGAATTAGAAGACGACTTCAAAAATAAAATTTGATGATTAGAAGATACTAAGACTTGTCATATGACATATTAAGATATAAACTCTTAGTTTTATTGGTAAATGCAATCTTCCCAAGTATTATTAAGAGAGAACTTGTGAGAATAGTGCATTCTAGTATTGTTACACATGTAGGACTACTCATCACTGTTCAATTTTTGTGTATTTCACAGGTACGATCCAAAACAATAAAGTGGGTTCCACAAGCCCTACAGTGCTTGGATGGAAGAAGTGAGACTGGATAAGTAGTGTACGGGGAGTCCAATAAGCCTATGGGAGTCCAATAAGCCTATGGTAAGAATCTAGAACTCAAAATCCTTTATTTAGATTATTTTTGGGAAGTTTGTAAACAATTTAAAAAATAACAATTAAGGATATAGCCCGGTTAAACTTTCATAAATAACAATCAAACTAAATTAACTTTTGACCAACTGACTAAAGTATGATAATCTATGTATAAATAAGTCCTAGGCTATGTCAATAGACAGATTAAATCGATGGTGAAATCAGAAATTTACGTGATTGACTTGGTAGAAGTATTTTCATAATTTTACCCTTACGGTCGTCAAACCTTAATAAAACCACAATCATTCATTAAATTATGTTCAATAATAATATTTAATGATGGAATACAATATTTTGGAGTGAAATTGCATAGATAGAAAAATTCTGGAAGTTTAAAGGCAAAATTGTTGAAAATTCTCATAACTAATGGCATTTTGGTCATTTTACCATTAAGTGAAGCTTCTAAAATTTTCTCCACAAGGGCTGGCCACTCCACACCTCATCATCTTCAACCTCACGCCACTCATCACCATAGCCAAATCTTGACAAAAATAAAAACCTAACAAAAACACCACCTAAATCACATTAAATCACAAAAATTTTTTCTACAAAGTTATTCTAAATTAAATTCTCTACAAGCCCATACCAAATCTTATTGTAAAGTGGACAAAATCAAGAGGAAAGAGATCCCATAGATTTCAGCCAAGGTAAGACATTTTCATGCTTGAGATTTATTTAATTTTTAATGTTAAAGAATGATGTATTCAAGTGTGTTAAGCATGATTTTAGTGTTAGATTGAATCAAAACTCACTTAATCGCCATCCTAGGGTTTTAGCCATAATGAAGAACTTATGGATTCTTGTGTTTTGATGCATGAAAATGATGCAAGAGAAGTAGAAATTAATGGCTAAGCATGAATTAGTGATTAAATTGTTGGAAAATCATATAATTCTTCATTGGAAGCATTCGGCCATGGCTATGGGAGGGGGTTATTGTGCTCAATTTGATGTGCTCTAAGTGCTATGAGACTATATAAATTAAGAGAAGAATGTTGGTGAAGTCGAAAATTAAATCGGAGTTGATTTAGGCAAAGTATGTTTTAGCACCTGTGTAAATTATACATGGTTTAATGACTACTGTGGACAATGTGGTAGATTTCAATAAGAAAAATTTATTAGAATTTAATTATGATGAATAATGGTGGTTGGCATAATGTTTTGCAACTCGAGAGTAAAGAATTTGTTAGTTTATGCCCTACAATTAATTGGATTTGGATTAAGTAATTTTAGAAAAGCCCAAAAGACCCAATTTAGTTGGACTAAGACTAAGGCCTTTTAGGGTTTTGTTAAGAGGCACTATAAAAACAACATTAAGTCTAAAAGTTAGATAAAATATTTTTGATAGCCATTCTGCCTCTTGGAGCTAGCACTTTCAGAAAATAATTCCCTTCCTCCTCTTTTTGCTTCCGATCACAACTTGTCTCAGGCAAAGGTCTCGTGTTGCATCCTACTCATGTGGATACCATTAGAGGGCTTCTCTCAGCTAGGAGTCTTGAGTTAACGATAAATTTAAGGCTGTTTGTGGGCTGCCATATTCAAAAGTTGAATATTCCTGCACAAGTCACACCAAAAGGTTAGATTTTATCCTAAAAATAATCTTGTTGCATGATCTTGGTGATTTCGGTTTTGTTGTTTTTAATCCACTACTTATTTTTGTGTATGACATGATAAAATGAGACAACAAAACCTTACAGTGGCATTCAAGCTGTGTGCAAACAGCTTTTAGGATACCGAATTTGATTCGCGGTGATGCTATTTTATTGTAAGTTGTTATAGATTTGATTTTAATTTTCAAAATTCGTTTGGGCAACCTAAAATAATTGTCAGACAATTATAGATTTAAATAAACCTTGTAGGGATTTGTTGAATTTAAAGTTACATGTTAGAATTCTTTTCAAACTTGTAATTAAAATGTTGTTAAAATTATTTGGCGCAAACTCTGCACGCTTTTATATAATATAATTAATATTAGAGTAGTTGTCAAAATTGTTTTGACAAAAACCCTGTAGGCAACCTTGTGGTTGCCACCCTTGCAAATAAAATTAATACTTGTTATTATTTATTTAAAATATATAAAATAAATTAGGATAAAAATTATCCTGATAAAAGTTTTAAATTAAATAATTTTAAAGAAAGATATTTTTAAAATAAAATTGGATAAGAGTTATCTAATAATTTTTAAGATTTTAATAAGATTAAAATTTAAAAAACGTTATCTTGATAAAATTCTGTTTTAAAATAAAATATTTTCGATCTTAAATTGGATAAGAGTTATCCAATACTTTTGAGATTTTAATGAGATTAAAATTTCAAAAAGAGTTATCTTTATAAATTTTTTGTTTTGAAGTAAAATATTTTAAAATGGATAAGAGTTAAATTGAAGGCTATTTGTGGGCTGCCATATTCAAAAGTTGAATATTCCAGCACAAGTCACACCAAAAGGTTAGATTTTATCTTGAAAATAATCTTGTTGCATGATCTTGGTGATTTTGGTTTTGTTGTTTTTAATCCACTACTTATTTTTGTGTATGTCATGATAAAATGAGACAACAAAACCTTACAGTGATATTCAAGCTGTGTGCAAACGGCTTTTAGGATACCGAATTTGATTCGCGGTGATGCTATTTTATTGTCAGTTGTTATAGATTTGATTTTAATTTTCAAAATTCGTTTGGGCAACCTAAAATAATTGTCAGACAATTATAGATTTAAATAAACCTTATAGGGATTTGTTGAATTTAAAGTTACATGTTAGAATTCTTTTCAAACTTGTAATTAAAATGTTGTTAAAATTATTTGGCGCAAACTCTGCACTCTTTTATATAATATAATTAATATTAGAGTAGTTGTCAAAATTGTTTTGACAAAAACCCTGTAGGCAACCTTGTAGTTGCCACCCTTGCAAAAAAAATTAATACTTGTTATTATTTATTTAAAATATATAAAATAAATTAGGATAAAAATTATCCTGATAAAAGTTTTAAATTAAATAATTTTAAAGAAAGATATTTTTAAAATAAAATTGGATAAGAGTTATCTAATAATTTTTAAGATTTTAATAAGATTAAAATTTAAAAAACGTTATCTTGATAAAATTCTGTTTTAAAATAAAATATTTTCTATCTTAAATTGGATAAGAGTTATCCAATACTTTTGAGATTTTAATGAGATTAAAATTTCAAAAAGAGTTATCTTTATAAATTTTTTGTTTTAAAGTAAAATATTTTAAAATGGATAAGAGTTATCCAATGGTTTTGAGATTTTAATAAGATTAAAATTTCAATTAAGCCTAAATTGAATTTTTAGAATTAAAATTGAATTAAGACAACCCTTGACACCCATAATTAATTAAAATTTGATTAAGTAAAATTAGAATATAATTAGGAAGCATGCAAATTAATATGTGATATTTCTATCTATGCTTGATGCTTGATTTGTATGTGATATGGATGGTTGCATGGTGCATGGTTATAGGCCTAGGTTTACATGGGTTGTAATTTATTTAAATAAATTTAAATTGGGCCTATGAGCCTTGATATATTTGTAATTTATTTATGTAATAATTACATAGATAAATTAGGATTATCTTGTAAAATGTACAACATTTGGAGCCAAGATGGTCCGAAGCCAAGGTGAACCGAGGTGACGCTTGAAGTGAAATTGACGAGAAGGCATTTAGAAAAACAATGTATCCTTAGGTTTTTTGTAATAGAAAGGCCATAACCATTTCACGTTTAATTTTATGCTTTTAATTTTCTAGCATATATGTAGATATGTACATATATGCTAGAAAAGCATGCTAGGTGAGACGGTAAAATTAAAAATCCCTCAAAATAAATATTAAATCAAAGATAACAAATAAAGATGCATTCCAATACGATGCATGTGAAAGAAACTTTGTTTAATATTGTGCTACTTTGGCTCTGTCAAGGCCATACCTACCTTAGGAATTCACATTGCATGAGATAATAGTTATCTCCAAGTGTATTGGGTTAGACTTAACTAAATCAAATTAGGGCATCGGATCAGTCAAACCTAATAAGATTTAGAGGCATAGGTTGGGCTTTAACTTATATGATGAGTTAGAACAAGAGTTGCTCACCCAACTATCCAGGAGTTGCATGAGATGCAATTGACAAGATTTGTCTACCTAAATAATCTCATTGGACTCATTACCTCAGCTAAAGTCATAATGGAACCAAATATGGATCCTACCCCATTAGGAAGTCTAGGCAAAAAGACTTCCCCAGTTGATAGTGAGGGCTATTAGCTTGAGGAAAATAGTGAGAGCAATTCATTTAATTAAAAGACCATAATTAAATGATTTTAATCACAATGTTACTTGCATATTTTATGATTGTAGAATTATCATGGCAAACAACAACTTATACTTTCATTCTATCCTTGAGAAGGATAACAAGTTGGTTGGGGCAAACTTCTTAGACTGGTACAAAAATTTAAGGATAGTCCTCACTCAGGAAAAGAAGTTATATGTTTTAGAGCATGCGATCCCTACTCAACCTCGACAGAATGCTTCCACTACTGATAAGCAAGCTTATCAAAAGAATTTGGATGATGCCACTGACATGCAGTGCCTAATGTTAGCTTCCATGAGTTCTAAACTCCAAAAGCAACATGAGAATATGAAACCGTTTGATATGATCAAACATCTCAAGGAAATGTTCCAAGAGCAAGCACGACACGAATGTTATGAGGTGTCTAAGGCACTCTTCCAGAGCCAGCGCACACTCATGTACTTAATATGATTAGGAACATTCAGAGGCTGGAAGCACTGAGCTTGACCATGCATAAAGAGTTATCAGTTGATCTCATCCTTCAATCCTTACCAGATAGCTATAATTCATTTGTGTTGTACTACAACATGAACAGTATGGATAAGACATTGGCAGAATTGCTCAACATGTTGAAAACTGCTGAGCAGGACTTGAAGAAGTTAAGGCCTACGTCTGTTATGGTGATTGGCAAAACCAAACCCAAAAGCAAAGAAAAGCCTAAGGGTAAACCCAAGCCCAAGTGTAAAAAGAAGGAAAAGGCAAGAAGCTCAAGCCATCTAGTGGAGTTGCTAAGACGGGAAAGTGCTTCCATTGTGGTAAGATTGATCATTGGAAGAGAAATTGCACTATGTACCTTGAGGAGCTCAAGGAAAAGAAAGGAAGTATATATGTGATTGAGATAAATCTGTCTACTTCTTCATCTTGGGTATTAGATACGGAATGTGGTTCTCACATTTGCATAAATGTGTAAGGACTAACAAGGAGTAGAAAACTTGCCAAGGGTGAGGTGGTCTTACGAGTTGAAAATGGAGCAATGATTGCTCCATTAGCTATAGGGACATTTAATTTATCGTTACCTTCAGGTCTAATTCTAGAACTTGATAATTGTTATTATGTTCCAGCAATTTCCAAGAATATTATTTCTGTTTCTTATTTGGACAAGAAAGGTTTTTCTTATAAAATAATGAACAATAGTTGTTCAGTTTACTTTAATGATATTTTCTATGGCAATGCTTCCATTATGAATGGATTCTATGTTCTAGATTTAGATAATCACATATACAATGTTGATTCCAAGAGGTCAAAGGGTTGTGAGATTAACCCTACGTTCCTCTAGCATTGTAGACTTGGTCACATAAACAAGAAACGCATATCTAGGCTCCACAAAGATAAACACCTAGATTCATTTGATTTTGAATCATATGATGTATGGGAATCTTGTTTGCTTAGTAAAATGACCAAAGCTCCTTTTATAAGAACAAGTGAAAGGGCTGGTTGTTTGCTAGAGCTCATATATACAGATGTATATGGCCCATTAACCACACAGGCTAAAAGAGGTTTCCAATACTTCATCACTATTACTGATGACTATAGTAGATATGGTTTGAAAAGTCAGAATCCTTTGAAAAGTTCAAGGAATTCAAGAATGAAGAACAAACTAGCTAAGTAAGAATATTAAGACACTCCGATCAGATCGCGATGGAGAGTATTTGAGCCTAGAATTTATAGATCATCTAAAGGACTGTAGAATAGTTCCACAACTCACTCCACCTGGTAACTTGAATGGAATGGTGTATCTGAAAGGAGTAATAAGACCTTGTTAGACATGGTTCGATCGATGATGAGTTTGTCTAACCTCCCTGTCTCCTTTCGGGATTATGCTTTAGAGACAGCAGCATTCACACTAAATCGTGTTGAAAAGACACCATATATGTCGACAAGAAAAAAAAGCCTAATCTGTCTTTTCTAAAGATTTGGGGTTATAAGGCTTATGTCAAATGACAAGTCTTAGACAAATTAGGACCTAAATTTGATAAATGCATATTTGTGGGGTATCCTAACGAGACAAAAGGATACTATTTCTATAATTTCACAGAGCACAAAGTGTTTGTGGCTTGGTATAGTGTCTTTCTAGAAAAGGACTTCCTTTTCAGAAGAACTAGTAGGAAGAAAATAAAGCTTGCAGAGGTTCAAGAACCACAAAATGTCACTGAACCTTTAGTGGAATAAGGGTAAGTCCCACAAGATGTTGTGGAACAGGAAAAACCTCCAGAAACACAAGGCTCGCGTAGCTCTAATAGGATACATCGAGAGCCTAAGAAGCTTAACCTTCTCACCACTCAGTATGACGATGTATTACTCATGGATAATGATGAGCCTACCACTTATGAAAACTACAAAGAAGCAATTATGGGCCCAGATTCTAAGAAATGGCTTGAAGCCATGAAATCCAAAACGGACTCTATGTATACAAACCAAGTATGGACCTTGGTTGATCCACCTAAAAAGGTAAAACCCATAGGGTGCAAGTGGGTCTTTAAAGAGAAGACTGACATGGATGGTAATGTGCATACCTATAAAGGTCGATTGGTGGCCAAAGGTTTCAAACAAAGGCATGGTATAGACTATGATAAAACTTTTTCACCAGTTGCAATGCTCAAGTCTATTCAGATTTTGCTTGCTATCACTGCATACCATGATTATTAGATATGGCATATGGATGTTAAAATCGCGTTCTTGAATGGCAACTTGTCGAAAGATGTGTATATACACAACCTGAGAGTTTTATCACTCCTGAGAATGCCAATAATGTATGCAAGCTTCGAAAATCCATTTATGGATTAAAGCAAGTTTCTCGAAGCTGGAACATTCATTTTGATGAGACACTCAAAAAGTTTGGCTTCATCAAGAATGAAGATGAACCTTTTGCTTACAAAAGGGTTAGTGGGAGTGTTGTCCTATTCCTAGTGTTTTATGTGGATGACATATTACTCATAGGAAATGACATTCTTACCTTACAATCTATCAAAACTTGGCTAGGGAATAGCTTCTCTATGAAAGACTTAGGAGAAGCAGCCTATATCCTTGGAATAAAGATTTATAGAGATAGATCGAGAAGGCTGCTAGGTCTAAGTTAAAGTACATATATTGACAAAGTGTTGAAAAGGTTCAACATGGAAGAATCCAAGAAAAGATTCTTACTTATGTCACATGGCATTTTTCTCTTAAAGGACATGTGTCCTAAAACTCAAGATGAGAGAGATAAAATAGCTAAGATTCCATATGCTTCAACTATTGGATCTATTATGTACGCCATGTTATGTACAAGGCTTGATGTCTCATATGCTTTAAGCATGGCAAGCAGGTATCAAGCTAACCCAGGTAAGCGTCACTGGGTAGCAGTTAAGAACATCCTTAAGTACTTAAGAAGGACTAAGGATGCCTTTTTAGTATATGGAGGAGAGAATGAGCTCATTGTAAATGGTTACACTAATGCTAGTTTCCAGTCAAATAAAGATAACTTTAAGTCACACTCTGGCTATGTGTTTTGCTTGAATGGTGGCGCTGTAAGTTGGAAGAGTTCAAAACAACAGACAGTGGTCGATTATACTATCGAGGCTGAGTATATAGTGGCTTCAGATGTAGCTAAGGAAGTTTTTTGGATCAAAAAGTTCATCACAAAACTTGGAGTAGTCCCTAGCATTACTAATCTAGTGGCACTCTATTGTGACAACAATAAAGCCATTACACAAGCTATGGAACCCAAGTCTCAGCAGCGATCCAAACATATACTCAGGCGTTTCCATCTAATCAGAGAGATCATACAAAGAGGTGAGGTGAAGATATGCAAAATACACCAAATTGTTTAATTCATGTACAAGGGAAGTATAACTTGTGATAGTTACTGGTAATAATATTTTGTTATAAATATTGATATCAGTTATAAATAGAATTTCATTTTAAAAAGTGTATTAGTGTTAAAGTGAGTGTGATAAAAGCATCACAGACAACCCAACTAACTTATTGTGTGTGTGAAAATGGATAAATACTGTATATTATGGATCGTTACATAACTCATATTTTGAAGGACCAATTAAATTATATTATAACATTTGAAGCTAATTCTGAAAGGATTTTGTTAAACAAAGTTCCTTTCGCATTCAACAAATTAATGTTTTGTTACTTTTCAAATTAATCTTTATGTTAAATGTTATAGCTAATTATGCAAGCTTTTATTTTTTTTCCATTAAAATCAATATTAAATGTTGAAAATTTTTAAAATAGTGAAAGAATGATTAATTAAAAATCATGTTCAATCAATAAAATAAGAAACTAGATACAATTGTTCAATAAATAGTTTCTTTTTCAAAGAGTTACGTATTCTTTGAAAAGCTGTTTTTTTCACTTGTAAATGGTTAAAATCATAATCATTATTTCCAAAAGTTGTTATTATACTAAATAATTGTATTTATTGGATCAAACAACACAATTGAAAGATCACAACATTTGGTTGTAAGGACATAACTCTTAGATTGAATCTATATAAATAGAGATGTCAGGATTCATTTTAAGATATACTTGAGACACCTGAAAAACACAAAAAGGAATATCAAATTTGTGATATTGTCTCTTTTCCCCCTCATTCTCAAATTAAGTAAAAACTAGTCTCTTAAATGTTGTTTATTGCAAAAAACAATGGCTAAAACAAGATACTTTTATACTTATCAAGGATATTTAGTAATTTGATTTTACAAGTGTAATGTGATTTCCAACAGTAGCTTCATTGTATCCTGGACTATTCGACAAATCCCTGCCCTGTTGCATATTGTAATTGGTGGAGGCAAAATAAGCCTAAGAAAAGTGACATTAGCAGCACACCTTGAAGTCATTTCTACATTTGTTCGTATTTTGTCCAAGTTCAACAAGGAATTCAAAGAGCAAGGTGTTGGAAGCACTCAAGGAGAAACAAGTTCATTTTCATCTACCATCGAGAAGGCTCGATCAAATCCAACAATCTTAGGCTTATATTCAGTTTTGAAGATAGATCCCTTAAGCGAGAAAACTACCAATTTCCAAAAAAGAAAACAATTCGAGGAAGCAACTTTGAGATGGAGAAATGAAATTACTAGATAAGTTTCATTAACTTAATGAACTTTATGCATGATTGCTTTAGTTTTTAGTTGTTGCATATAGATTTTGGATTATGCGATTATAATAACCATGTGAAATTGTTTTATATGGGTTTATTCTTGTCCTAAATAATTTATATATTCTTCCATCATCATGAAAAGGATTTCAAGTGAATTATTTTATATAAAATGAAAAGTATCTCTTGAAAATGTTATGTGAATGATATCACATGAAACATACGAAAATGTTAGAATATGAGATGAAATGAGGGTAGTCCAAAAAATGCGAAAAGGTAAAGCTTAATGTATGCCTAAGAAATTAACAATAAATAAAGTGTGCATGTTCTTATTATGAAAATTAAATAATGATTATTTTTTCTTCTCAAAGAAGGAAAATGCACTAGTAGGAACAAATTAAATTCGTTGCAGTAATATTAAAGTTGAAAAACTGGAGTAAGTGAAGTATGGTGAATAATAACTAGTGATACAAAATATGATAGTAAAAACTAGAATTTGTTCAAAAATATTTTAGGTAAGATAATGAAGGAATATGATATACATGAAAATCCTTCAATATTGAAACTGAAGGTGAAGCTCTATAAATTGAAAATTTATAGATTACTTGATAATTAAGTTTGGTTTACGGTTAATATTAAAGACAAGATTAAATTGTCTTGTCTAAATTAGAATGTTTGGAAAGGAAGAACATGTTGATATTTATTTTGTATTAAATGATCTTCTGACTAAAGCAAATTGTTAAAGAATGTTCTTAAAAAAAGTATGTTTGATATGACTAAATAGGATCATTTAGAATGCAATTATAAAAGCACATACTAGGAAATTCATGTTTCAAAATGAATTTTGATTAAACATGTACTAGATGATTTATTTGTGAACTTGCATGCTTATTAAGTTCTTTAGGAATTAAATTCCTAAGATAGAATTGCTTTTTAAGACTACTTGAATTAGTGCATAATGTTATATGTGATTTACTTAACATTAACACTTTATAGAAAGAAAGATTAAGTACATGACATCTATGTTAACTACTTAAGTATTGCTACGATTTCATAATGTATGCAAAAAATTCTCATTAGCTCATGAACTTGATTGTAAAGTCGATAAGACTATAGGTTAGAAGCCAAATATTTTGCTAAGGAAAGATTTAAATAAATATGGAATGGTTAGTTTCATACATATGCAACATAGTGAGAATTAATTGCTAAAGAGAATGTTTATTGCATTCATATCAATTTAAGATAGATGTCAATTCATCGAAATATGTGAAATTCACATGATTTTAAAATGGTGAGTTAGAAAAAATGGTGTATATGAAATAATGTAAATGGATATTGATTCTATGACAAGAATAAAATGTGTGAATTAAGTCAAGTTCAATTTAACAAGATCTTAAGCAATGACATCATAACTTGATGAGATAATTTTGGCTTATGATTGTGTATAGCAAGTTCAACAAAATGTTATCATTTGATTATTTAAAGATGACATGTTAATTTTGAACAGATCAATAGTAAATTAAAAGTACCAAAAGGTCTTTATTTAGCAATTTGCTACAAAGGATATAAGTGTTGCAGATGTGATTTTAGAAATAAGAAATTAGAGTATCACAAGTTAATTTTTCTAAATTGACTACAACATAAAGATTCTAAAAAGAATCTATAATTTAATTGTGCAAGAGATGTAACACTTTATGAGATAAAAATATGTTAGTTACATAATAGAAAATGCAAAGTAATTAAATACTTGATATATATTGTGACATACAGTGGGATATAACTTTTATGGTTAGTTTAGTAGATATACAAAGAAGGCCAATATAAATTGTATTAGGATTGTCTTAAGTTATTTAAAACAATAGAATATGACTTTGAATATTGTAATCCTTCAACATTAGAAGGATAGGTCAGTGTAATTTGGTTACCAACATGGCATTAAAAATGAATCCATAAATGGATTGTTTACTGTCAAGGCCAAGCCTGTTTATAGGCCGTCAGTTGGCATCCCCTTGGCGACCTTGCCCCAGGTTTACCTAGAGATGTCAGGTAGGCAGTCACCCATACTCACTCAACATATTATCCGCTTTGGGCGATCGTCGTACTTATGGCTTTGTTTGAAGGTGCCTGGAGTACCTCCCAAGACATTTAACAACTTGGGCGCGTCTCACATGTTTCGAACTTAGGACGCTTAGGTACCTAAGCCTTACACTCACAATACCATTGGTATTGTGAGTGTAAGGCTTAGGTACCTAAGCGTCCTAAGTTCGAAACATGTGAGACGCGCCCAAGTTGTTAAATGTCTTGGGAGGTATTCTAGGCACCTTGGGACAAAGCCGTGAGGGCGACGAGCACCCAAGGACATTTAACAACTTAAGTGCGTCCACGTGTTTCGAGCTTAGGACACTTAGGTACCTAAGCCTTACATTTACAATACCACTCCGAACAAATGGTATTGTGAGTGTAAGGCTTAAGTACCTAAGCGTCCAAAGTTCAAAACATGTGGGATGCGTTTAAGCTATTAAATGTTCTGAGAGATACTCCAGGCACCTTAGGACAAAGCCATGAGGGTGACAATACGTTGAGTGAGTGTGGGCGACTACCTACATCATGGGTTAGGGTAAACCTGGGGTGAGGTCGTCAAGAGGATGCCAGCCGATATCCTATGAATAGGCTGGGCCTTGACAGTTACCATGATTGGTGGGGGTGGTGTATTTTGGATATGTATTCTACTAATTTTGTGATTAGCAATAGATATGGCAAGTAAGGAATCAAGTAAATTTATAATATGAATTCCTTTAGAGCCTAAGCTAATGTTATATAAATTCATTTTGATAGTGAAGATGCACTATCAATGGCTAAAAGCCAAGTATTCATCGAAATCTAAACATATTGGTTAAAGCATTGTTATGAATTTGACAAAGGGTATGCACCATATATTTTGCTAGGAAAATTATTTTGTCTATAAGCTTCCAGAATCCTTTGACAAGAAAATTATTACAAAAATGATGTTTAGAATTTCCAAGGGGGAAAAGACTCAAGCCCATTTATTTTAGTCACACATGATGGAACCTCAACTTAACACTTGATAGGACATTAGGTTTTAAGTTTAATGAGTCCAGGTACATCATTTGAATGTGGCTACAAGTACTTATATGTATAAACACATCCAAAAGTTGACAAGTACTTGGAATCATAAAATAAAGGGGGATGTTGAGTTATTACTCTTAATAAACCCATAACATGTAGGTATAGTGTTGAAATGCGTATACAGTTGCATTTTCGATGGAGTGTACCTATAGGAGCTGAAATGGTGCTACTTTTAGGAGCAAAAGGCTTGGCTCTTAAGCACTTATGACTAGATTCAAGATACATGGCCAAT
Source organism: Heritiera fomes (assembly GCA_032173925.1). Classification (NCBI taxonomy): domain Eukaryota; kingdom Viridiplantae; phylum Streptophyta; class Magnoliopsida; order Malvales; family Malvaceae; genus Heritiera; species Heritiera fomes. Next base: position 15,612,841 of record JAPDPM010000015.1, read on the forward strand.
ATTAGTGTCAAAGTTTTTACTTCATGACTTTTGACAATTTTTGATAAGCATGTAAAACGAGCAGGATAGGACGAGCTCGAGCCAGCCTATGGGGATATAGGCTTAAACGGGCTAAGCCTGATTAGACCTGTTTTTAAATGGGCAAAATTTTATATACCTGATCTGTTTTTAATGTCAAATGAGCCGACCTATAGGCCAAGTGATAGAGTATTTGATGGTGTAAGGGACATATTACATGTGTAATAATCCCTACTGTGAGCCCCATTTATATTGTGATAAGTAATGTGACCCGAAATGTATACCAGGGAGGTCGCGAGATAGTCGACCCTGTTATGAATTCTTTAAGGCTTGAGCGAAATGTGAAAAGATGGGGTATTTGATCGAGGATTATTGGATATTATGTAAAGTGACACACTTACTGAGTGTAACTGAAAAGGTGAATCATGCATTGATGACGCAATATCAGTGTTATTAATTCTGGTTTTAAATAATCCTTCTGTTTCATATGAGTATCAATCAGATAATATAGAACTAGAATCCCTTGAGATATGCTTTATAGAATGGTATGTTCTGAAGTGAAAACATATATAAGTGAATCAATTGATATATATGTTACATGATTTGAAAGATATGTATATGTGAGGATACATAGTGGATTGGCGAGATGTAAATAGTGAAACATCCAAGATGATATGAGATTATGATTTAGAAGTTACTGGATGAATTTCTAAATAAATTTCCAGAGTAATGTGAATTCGAGAGATTATTGACTTGATTCACGACATGGAATCTACTTATAAGCTCTTACCAACGAACCTAGAAGAGTCTAAAGAGCTTAAGAAATCACTCTAGAGATTAATGAATAAAGAACCTATCTGTATTAGAGTAACTGGTGAAAACACATATGATATGATTCGAAATAATAAGCATAGCTAATGATCGTACACTAAATTCCGAATGTTCAATAGTGTTGTTACTAAAAACAGATATTCATTTGTTCAAGATTGATATTTTAATCAATCCAGTTAATGATATACATGGAGTTTTAAGACCAATCTCGGAACGGAAGTGATAAGTGTGAAAGGATGAGAATGATCCAAAGACAAGTCGTATGATGACTAGGGAACACGAATTATGAGGTAGTTCCTAAATATAAGAATAAATGTGATTTCCTCTGATTATCATATGGTTATGGCTGGAATTAATATCAAGCCAGATGTGATAGATGAAATTAGTTATACTCAGAAGAGTAAGTACATGAGGTACAGTTAGTCATGTAAAAAGGCCTATAGGTATTGGGATTATGAAATTGGATAAGTAACGTGAAAACGAAATTAGTATTATGATAAATTAAATTACAGAATTTGATTGTGAAAAGATTACATCCTCAAATACATTACACCATTAAGTGATATTATAGGTACCATGAGAATAAGAGAGGTAATGATAACTAAATATGAAAAGAGATGACAGGGAAAATTATTACCTAATGTCTCAATTATTGTAATTGATGATTAATAGTAAGGTCTGCCAATAAAGTGCCGCCAAGCTTCATTGCGAAATGATGATTGTGGGATAGTAAAGAATTCAGAAGAATCATGATGTTATAGAAGTGACTATGGATTGAATGACTAAATTGATTCACTTCTACATCATCAAGTTCTTGATCTCTTGAGTGCCTTAGTCGATAAATATATCTGTGAAATGGTGAAAAGGTATGTAAAGTTCTAGTGAGCGAGTACATGTGATAGGGATCCCTGATTGGCCCTTGCTTTGAGAGAGTAGCAACAGGCCTTGGGATTCCAAATTTACTATTAGCACCGCCTTTAATTGATATAGATATCCAAGCGCATTGTGTGGATACTTAAGGATATATGGAGAGCGAGTGTATAACATTTAAAAAGGCTACTGGGACAATTACATACGATTGATTAACATTGTCTAATGATAGACACCAGATCATTATCGACTTAGCACCGAATGAGATGATAAATGATTTCAGGGAGTATAAATTGATTGTGAAAGAGGAAATGTGGGATTTAAAGGAAATTCGAGCTGTAAAAGTATATTGGTAGTCTCATCTTAAAGACACAACTAATTAGGAGCTAGAAATTATATAAGGAAGAAAAATACCTATATTGGTAGTACTTCCTAAACCAAGTGAATATTGAATTACCCACAAAAAGGTATAATGCTATCTGGATAATTGTGGATATATTGACTAAGTCTGCTAATTTCTTGGCTATGGAAGTTACTGATCCAATTATTGCCTTAGCCGAATTATATGTCAGGGAGATAGTGAGAGTAGACAGTGTTCCAGCAAGCATTACATCTGACAGGGAGTCTCGCTTCGCATCTCAGTGTTGAGAGAGATTTCAGGAAGCTATGGGATCCCAACTGAGTTTAGCACCGTGTTTTATCCACAGACTGATGGACAATCCGAGCTTATGATATAGAAGTTTGAGGATATGTGTGAGCGTGCGCATTTGATGTTAAAGGCTCCTGGGAGGATTATCTACCATGACAGAGTTGCTTATAATAATAGCAAACAGGTGAGTATCGATATGGTACTTTACGAGGTTTATATGGCAGACGATATAGATCCACGATAGCATGGGAAAAGTGGGAGACTGTAAGTTGTTAGCTCTCCATATGGTTGAGCAGGTTCCTGAGATGTACAGGTAATTATGTATTTTGAAGGTCTCACCCCCTAAGGACATAATGAGATATGGTAAGAAAGGAAAGCTGAGTCCTTGATATATGGAATCTGTCGAGACCTTAGGTCACGTAGGAGATGTGGCATATCGGTTAGCACTACCACCAGAGCTCTTACAGCGACAGGGCCAGATGAAATTTGGAGGACCAAATTCCTTAAGGTAAGGAGAAAATGTGAGACCCTATTTTATTACATTGTACACTATACTTGCGAATTTTTGATAGTGAAATTTAATTATTTAGTGGAATTTAAATAAAGATGGAATGAATTTACAATCTCAAGTTGGAACTTTTGGATTCATGAAGTGTGGTATAGTGTATAAAGTTGAAACAAATATGAGAAGAAAAAGAAACAGAAAAAAAATTATGCATAGAAGAGTTATTCCATGGCATAAAATATCAACCAAATTATTAACAAGAGAAAAGAGAATTATATATCACATGTGATGTATTTTGGTTGTATGGAATATACAAAGAAAAGATGAATCAAACTTGAATCATGTAGCAAAGAGGGGAAGCTTCCACGCCAACTACATGGCTGCATGTAGTGTTCAGTTTACTCCTTAAAGAGGTGTGAAAGCAGAATTTTCAAGATAAAATTCTATTAAATGAGTTCACATGGGATTAATTATGATTGGTTGAAATGGTATGAAGGTGGTAAGAAGAGTCAAGAAAACATGGGCAACACGTAAAAGAAAATCCTTTGCTGCTTTAGTGTGTTCGGTTGGAAACAAATACAAGAAAAAGGTTGTTTCATGGATAAATAATATCAGATGAAGGGGAGTATTAAGTGGATGTATAGTGGAATTTTATTGGCTGATTTATTGACTGAAATATGCCAAAGAAGAGTTAAGAAAGAGCAGCAAAAATGGACTGCAATACGCCACCTTTCTTGTAATTGTGGTGCACGACTGAAGTTATGTAAAGTAAATAAAAATACAATTTTTATTATGATATAAAATGTGGATAAATGATGATTAAATGGAAGAGATTTTATCAATTGAAAAGTGATTAATTCCTATTGGTTGAAACCTTGAAAAGAAGAGGGAAATAAGTCCAAAAACCATGCAGTTAAAGTGGACATTTACTCCACTTCTTGCTGCTATTGGGTTGCACAGTTAACTCACTTGAGAAGCAAACTTTTTATTTCATAAAATATATTATACATTACTTAAGAGAAGTGAACACATAAAATAAGGAAAAGAAGTCTTATTGGAGGAAATAGGAAAGGGAAGTCAACAAAGGTGCAGCTAAAGTGGACGTTCATGCCATTTTGCTGCTGCTACATGTTTTATCTAGCCTTTTAAAGGCTGCTGATACAAAGACTATTGTGAGTAGAAAATGTAAAGAAAAATGAGTTAAAAGATAGTATATAAGAGGTACTAGATAAAGGAATATCATTGGCTGGAAATTATGAAAAGGAATACATAAGCAAAAACGTGGACAACAACATGAATCTCCAGTCGATTCTTTTGGCTGTGGAAGTATTCGGTCTTAATGAATAAAAGACAATGGATATAAAGAAAAAGAAGTTTAAAAATAATAGCTGAACAATTATCCTTGTGGAAGTGTAAAACAAAGACTAAAGAAAATATGTAAAAGATATGTGAAAGGAAAATGCTCTACGCCACCTTGTGCTGTAATTTCTTCATGCATTAAATGAATTTTAATGTAACAAATGATGAAAAAATATAATAAGAGAATAGGTGGAAGAATTTATTGGCTGAATTAGCCATCAAAGGTAGGCTAAACAAGTCAATAACGTGTAAGAAAAAAATAGCTCCAGCTGATTTCTTTTGCTGCAGTTTTCTTCATGTCTTAAATGCACAATAAGACAAGGAAACCATGAAGAAATGGATTATGTGTACATGCAACTAAATCTTGATTGGTTGGCATATATTAATAGAGGTAGAAAGATTGCTCCTCACCGTATTCTTGTTAGCTACCGTTTTCTTCATCATTTAATGAGATAACAGACAAGGAAAATGATGAGGAAAACGATGGGAAGCTAAGTAGATTTGATAACAGGATAAATAGTAGTTCCTTTCGTTTCTTGCATACTTAATTAGCAAAATTACACCCTTTAGCTAGCTAACCACTTAAGCCTTCCTTATCAATTTTACCTTCATCATTTAAACCATCAAAGAAAGCCAAGAGAAGAATTCTGTTTGGGGAGTAGTATCGATGTGGTCAAGCAAAGGTAATGAGTTGGTGTTGATTTATGTCTTATGATGATTTTAATTGTCATAACATGGTTCTTAAGCACTCTTTTTAAAATGTGAAAATAGAATCAAAATCATGCTAATGACAAGGAAGATTCGGTTGGCATAAGAAGATGAGGAAAAAGCTAGTTGCATGCAAGAATAAGTCAATAGGAGACTCAAGTAGACAAGAAGCAAATGGGAAAACAAGGAAATAAAATAAAATGTTGAAAATCTATAAAAATGGCCATGAGGGGTTCGGCCATGACATTGAAATTTAGAACTTTGGTCAACAATAGTCATAGAGAAATTAAAGGAGAAGAAATAGTGAAATTAAAATTAAGAAAGAAGCTAGAATGAATAAATAGAGTTATAACGCCAGTATAGTTTATACTGGTTGTACTCACGACATAAAGTTAGTGGCTGCACTTTACGAATATTATTGACTTAAAAATAAGAATAGAAATATAAATAATTTTTGGTAAAATTATTTTGTAGCCGAGAAGTACGATTTCGGTAGACGCAATCGGGAAGCTCGGTTTCGTGAGACCAGGTAAGGGAGTAGTATGTGAAGTGAAATGCATGTCCTGTGGAGTAAAATGTTATATAAATATATAAAAAATACATGCATTGGTTTGATAACTGTTTTAATTTGGGAAAGCTAGATAGGCAATCCCTTATTTTTATTAAAGAAAAATATTTTGTGAGCAACCCCCAATTCAGCTCGGTGTGAAAGCTATAATGGGCGACGTTAGTTCGCCACATAGGCGAATGAAAACATGCGAGCCAATTTAACTTGTTTTTTTCTCACACGAAAAATGGTGAAATTACTGGTTGTTTTTACTGTGTTTTGTAAACAGAAAATATAATACCTTTTTGGAAAACAATCATTTTAAAGAAAATGATATAATATGTGAAATCATTCCTTAAAGGTTCTTTATGAGAGATAAAGTGATTTTTGAGACTTTAGGCCCCGAGTTTCATGCATTACTATTCACGAGGCTGATGGACCCGACAAGTCATTAGAGGTCTCGAGGTCACCTGGCAAATGTACCCGAAGACCACCTATAGATTATGGCCATAGATCTAGTTGTGTTCCAGTGGGAAAGCGAATTGGAGTTTGGCCTAAGGGCACTCTCTGAGAAAGCCGTGAGGGGCGATGGCCTACGGGTTCACCCCAAAGCGGACGACTTGTGTTCCTGTGGGAATGATGATAGCATGATCTAATTGTAGGGTAATGCCTAGTCTCAACTTACTGATTTCTGTTTACTAAGATGTGAGACCTAGTATTTTGTATATATTGTACAACATATTGTACATGATTGATAACCGAAATAAATTAAAGTATGGAATTAAATAAAGATTGAAGATGAGACTTTATTTTACATTATGGAAATTGAAAATTTTAATTGCAATATGGTGCAAGTGAAGTAGAATGAAAATCTAAAATTTTAAGGATGGAAATTTGATTGTTGGAATTATTGGCTTAATAGCAATCAAAGATATGAAGAAAAGATGAATTAAATGTGTACTCATGCAAAGCTATTTTATTGGATGGAATGTAAAAGAGAAGAGGAGAAACTAAGTTGCCATTCACGCCAACAACAAAATCTGCACTTGGATTGCATTCGACTGGAAGAAAATTAAAAGGAAATGGAATTCAAGCATGGATAAAATATATATATATATATAATAAAGTCAAGTTTATATATATAACAAAGGCCTAGAAGCTTATTGGTGGAAACTTTGAAAGAGATGTGTAAAGAAAAGTCAAAAAAAGGTGGCTACACAAGTGGATTTCACGGCACTTTCTTTTATGCAAGACTGATTCGGTTCAGCCTTAAAAAGTTGGTAAAAATATAGATTTTATGATATAAACAAGTGGACATGAAGTCTAAGAATAAAGTAATATTTACTTTAGAATTTCATTGGTTAACATAAAGTAAAGAAAGAGTGAAAATAAGACTAAAACATTCGGTCCAGAGAGTCCACCGAATTGCTGCCTTTTTACACGTCCCTCTTCAGATTTTTTTTTGTGATATGGGACTAGATGTTTACGGTAGGAAATGGTAGAAAAGATAAGGCATTCAATAGCTGATATATTAAAATAAATAAATTTAAATAAGGCAAAGAAAAGTAGAAGCAAATATGACCAACCCGAGTGGCCATGCAAAGTCCACGCCAACTTCTTGTTTTGATTTCAATTTTTGTATCTTTTGTAAAGGCTGCCAAAACCATTCACTCTTGGCAAAAGAATTATAAAAAGAAACATGAAAAAAATTAATATTATAGTGGCTGGAAATTTTTGCTGAAGAAGAAAACAAAAACAAAAGAAAGAAAGGTGGTATAAGACGTGTAAAAGAAGGCTATCCCACGCCACATTAAGCTGCAGTTTTTCTTCATGCATTAATTGAAGTTTAATGCATGAAATGATGAAAAAAAAGAGACTATGCTATGTGTATTATTCATATTGGTTATCTTGGATAGAAAGAAGGAGTAAAGAAGTAAGAAAGCCTCGGCAAAAATCTTCTTCACCACCGAAAATTGTAATCTGCGAGAGCCATCCTCTGTTTCATTTTCTATTCTGTTTCTTTTTCGGTTCAACTAAGAAAAAGTTCAGAAAATTATTCCATTATGAGGTTCATCCTTCCTTGCTTACTTGACCTTTAAATAGATTGAACAATCAACCAAGAAAGCAAGCTAGAGGATTTACGAGGACAAGAGACAAAACAGAAAAAAAAATTCTGTTTTGCATACTTCATTTGATTAAGGTAATCTCAATAACCTTTGTGGCTTCTTGATATTACATGACATATTCTTATGTTTTTAAGTGTGAAAAGCATGATTTAAGTATTACTTTTAGTTAAATTTTATTAGATCAAGAAATTATATAACCTTAATATAGAGTTAGCAAAGATACGAGAATCATGTATGATAGTGAAGAGAAAAGAAGCATGAAATATGAATGAAAAGGAGGAAGAAGCCTAGAATCTAAATGATTGAAAAGAGACTTTAGCTAAAGAGGAAACCTTCGGTTAAGAGTAGAAACAGAGAAGCATTTAAGCTTCATGCAAGGAAATAGAAAATGAGGTTCACGTAGACAAGGAAGCAATAAATTGCAAAATGAGGAAATAGAAATCATGTTGAAAAGTCAACAATAATGGCCATGAGAGGTTCGGCCATGACTTGAAAAGGAAAGTAATTATGTTGAAAATTTGGAAAATTAGTAGAAAATAATTGTAGAAATTAAAAGAGAATTTTCGGTGAAATTAAAACCGAAAAAGGAAGTGAGTGAAGAAATTGAGTTTTTATACCGGTATAATTTATACTGGCTGTAATTATTTTATGACTTTAGAGGTTGCATTATATGAATATTAGTGGTTTAAAAATAAGAAGAAAATTATTAATAATTTTCGATAAAATTATTTTGCAGCCCAAGTAGACGGATTTCGGTTAGCATTATCGGGACGATCGTCGGCATAAGACTGGTAAGGGGGAAGTGTGTGAGTTGTAGGGATATGATGATATGCATGTTCTAACAAGTTAAATCTTGTGAAATTAATGGAAGTATGAATTATTTTAAAACATGCATAAATTGGAGATAAGTCGACTGTTTATTACTGTATTTATATGCATGAGGTTAAGAATCCGCAGCTATTATGCTGTCGGAAACTTTCTAATAACTATTCTAAAATATTATAAATATTTTAGAAATATGTAAATGATTTAAATGAGAATTTTAAAGATAAATTCCATAACTTTTCCATAAGATGGGATTTATGAGAAAATATGAAGTATTTAAATATTCATGTTTTATATATTTATTTAAGTGAGAATTTGAATTATGTTATATTATATTAAATATTCATAATTGAATATTTATGTGTTTTCTCACTTTAGCATGAATATTTATTGATTGAATTACAGTGTACGAAAATGAGAATAATACCTTTTGGAATTATTATTTTATTTAAATGATTTAATTTCATAAATGCGTTTCCTTAAAGGTATTTTAAGGTATAAATTTGATTTTGAGACTTTAGGCCCCGAGATTCATGCTTTACTATTATACTGTACTGTTCACGTGGTTGATAGACCCGCCAAGTCATCAGCAGTCCCGGTGTCACTTGGCAAGTGTACACCGAGGACGCCCATAGACTGTGGCCATAGATCTAAACTGTTTACTATTACTGTGTTCCTTCGGGAATGATTATAGCATGACATGATTTAGGGTGATGCCTAGTCTCAACCTACTGTTACTGAATATTGTTTACTGAATACTGTTTATCGTACACTGTTTACTAAATACTGTTTACTGAATACTGTTTACTGAATCTACTGATTTGAAACTGTATTGATGTGAAAGGAAATAAATGATTATTTCTAATTTTACTTTATGGAGGAAGGAATATCATATTATTTTATAAATATGAATTTTGAATTACCCCCTATAGCCGTTCCGGGTTTCTGGGGCAAGACAGGTATTTTAAAATACTTTTCATACTCTATTTTGGATTTTCCGGCTGACTATAGTATACTTCCTATTTGTACTTAGTACTGCTATAGGAAATATATCGTTTTACAGCATATAGATTCATTATATAGAGCAGCATACAACTCCTTTACTGAGCACGTGGTTCGCTCACCCCTTCATTTTCACTCTACAGGTTTTTGATTTGGATTGAGAAACATACCATCCGAAGTTTCGGCTGCTACTTCGGTTACCCGAGATAGCAGACTCTAGACATCGGAGGTATATTATTTTCTTTTATATATTCAGAAAATTTGTACAGTACTACTTAAATTCGGAATGTAATACTGGGAATGTAACTCTGATATGAAATAATGAAATATTCATGTTTTGAAATACTGTACTATAACTGGAAGTACTATTTAGTACAGTAATTATTATTTTACTGTAAACATCACGGACAGTCCAACCAGTAAAAGAGTATAAATTATGAGTAAATAAAGTGTAAAAATGTACACTCAGACCGTTACATGAGAGGATTTACTAAATCCTGTCTACTGTTTACTACATTATATTGTAAATGTCTAGCTAGTGATTTGAATATTAAAGTTGTTTACTATATCCACTGTTTTCAGATTGGGTATGTTGTTGGGGAAAATAAACGTTTTGTGGGATATAGTTTTATTTTGATTTATAAAGTCGCATACACCTTCTTTACTAAGCACGTTGTCGCTCACCCCTTATTTTCCACTCCATAGATTGTTGATTTTAGACTAAAAGAGTTACCTTCCAGAGATTATCGACTGCTAGAGCCAGCAGATATTCGATATCGAAGGTACCCTATATTCTTTTATATATTCAGTAAAATTGTACAGTACTACTTTGAGTAAGAGGGAATGTAAATAATCTCAAACAAATTAAATGTAATTATGTTATAGTACAAAAATGGAAGTACTATATAATTCTTAGAGGGCTACGAGTTGTTTAGCATCATAGACAGCCCAACCGGTGGAAAAGTGAGATGTATAAGTAAATGTTATGTTATATTGTGGATTCGGGATGTTACATATAACCCATGGGTTGTGTAACATAATGTAATATACAATAATTATCCATATTCACACGTACAGTAAGTTGGTTGGGCTGCCTGCGATGCCTTTATAACCCTCTTTTATTACAATAATCACACTTACAAATAAAATTCCATTTATAGCTAATAATAATATTTACATCAACAATAACATTTTCGATATAATTCACAAATTCTACATCCCTTATACATAATTATACAAAATGTAGTACTGTACATGAAAGTCTGAACACATAAAAGAAATAAAATATACCTCCAAGACCAAATAACTGTTGCCTTAGGGTACCAAAAGTGCAGCCAGATCCATGGAATAATATACTACTACAAATAATCTATGAGGAGGAAAAATAAGGGGTGAGTTAACGTGTTTAGTAAAAGATTTATATACAAGAGCTGATACTATGAAATCTATATGCATAAAAACATTTGGTTCCTAATAGTACACTAAGGTATAATTTAGAAAGGATACTATAGTCGGTTAGAAAACTGGATAGAGTATGGGAGGTACTTTGAAGCATCTTTCGTGTCCCAGTTCCTAGTAGTGATTATAGGGAATAAACGATTGGAGATTATATATATAAACAGTTTAAGTCACTTGAAATCATTTCATGCACTTTTCAATATATAAACAATATAAAAACACTTTAACTGAATCACTTCAACAAACAGTTCAGTATAGAAATCCAATAAATAGTATAGTAAACACTTTAGAAATCCACATTACAGTCGATATATAAATCATTCACTTCAGTTTCAATAGTAAATTTACTTCAGTAAAATAGTACAGTCAGTCGAGACCAAGCAACACCCAATAAATGTCATGCCATAATAGTATCCCAAGGAAGGAGAAATAGTAACAGTACAACATACGGCCATAGTCACAGTGGGTCCACAGTGTACACTTGCCATGTGATAACTGCAAAAGCTGAAGACTTGGCAAGTCTATCAGCAATAGTAATAGTAACAGTAACAGCAATAGTAACAGTCAGCATGATACAAGGCCTAACAATCTCAAAACAGTTTATAAACAGTAGAAACACTATTTAGAAATCAATTTCTAAAATAAAATCTTCAGTCAATCCATAAATGCATATATTAGAAAATATAAGCAGTTCAATAATAAAAATTCAAAAAATATTCACATTTTGGTATTCTTCTCTAAAAACATTCTATTTATCTATAGTACAATTATAAGAACATGCTGGTACCCTCACGTACATAAAATTCATTAACATCAATTTTTAAATATTGTTTTTTGGTATTTAATTAAAATATTCAATTTTAATGAATGAGATTAAAATCACTTAATAATTCCTTCACTTCTAATATTTAATTATATTAAAGATATTTCATAAAATTTCTAGAATTTACGGTAGTATAATGACTAGTTTTAACCTAGCCCTCTTGCATTGAAAACATAGTTTATACACCAGCCAATGTCCACAGTTTCAACAATTCCAAAACACTTAACTTCAAAACAATTTCATAAAATTACTTTCAACCAAAAATATGCTTTCACAATATCCCTACGACTTCCATACTCATCCCTTACCTGTCAATTTCTACCAAAGTTGCCAACTGCATCACTCAATAAATCTCACTCCCGGGTTGCAAAATCATTATACCAACACCATCATTTCATCATCCTTAAATTATAATAAACTTTCCTACATTAAATTCCACCACATTGTCTACAGTTACCACCAAATCAGTATAATTCACACCGGTACTAAAACACAACTATGTCTAAATCAACTCCGATTTTAATTCTGATTGCACCAATAGTCTTCTCTTAATTTATACAGTCTCATGGAACTAGAACACATCATTTGAGCAACATAGCCAAGTCCCTTTCATGTGGCCGAATGGTACATGATGAATTTTCTTAAGTTTTTCAATAATTTATCCTTTAATTCATGCTTTACCATTAATTCTCATCTCTCCTACACCATTTTCATGCATCAAAACACAATGAATCCTATCCCTCCATTCATGGATGAAAACTTAAGAAAATAATTGAGTGAGTTTTGATTCATTCCAAGGCTAGAATCATGCTTAACACACTTAATTACATCATTTTCTATCATTAAAAGTTAAAGGAAATGAAAGCATAAGGTTACCTTATGGTGGCCGAATTTGAAGGGATGTCAATCACTTTGATTTTGTCCACTTTACATTTCAATATGGGTATAGGCTTGTAGTGGATTGAATTTTAGACAAGATTGTAGCATAAGTTTTTGGAATTTAAGCTTGTTTTAATGCTATTTGGAAGCTTTTTCTTTTTCTCACTAGGTTTGTTAATGGAGGAAGAGAGGAAGGTTGAAGATGATGGTGTGGAGTGGCTAGCCTCTTTGTGTAGAAATGTTTAGAATTTTCTTTTTAATAAAAAATGGCCAAAATGCCCTTAGTTATGATAATTTTGGACAATTTTACCTTTAAATTTTCATAATATTTTTAACTAGTCAATTTAACTCCAAAATATTTCATTTCACCCTTGAATATTATTATTGAACATATTTTAATGAATGGATAGGGTTTTATTAAGGTTTGACTAATCGTAAAGGTGAAATTACAAAAATACCCTTACTAAGTCAATCACATAAATTCCTAATTTTACCATTGATTTAATCTATCTATTGACATAACCTAGAACTCATTTATATGTAGATTATCATACTTCAGTCAATTGGTCAAAAGTCAATTTAGTTTGACTATTATTCATGAAAGTTCAATCGGGATATGTACTTAATTGTCATTTTCTAATTTGTTGGCACACTTCTCAAAATAACTTAAATAAAGGATTTTACGTTCTAGATTCTTACCATAGGTTCATTGGACTTCTCGTATAGTATCTGTCCAATCTCACATCCATCCAAGTATTGTAGGGCTTGTGGGATCACCACATTGTTTCCTTTGTTACCTGCAAAATACACAGGATTGAACAGTGGTGAGAAGTTTGACATATATAATAGTACCAGAATATGTGACTCTCACATCCTCCTAGACTTGGCAATTCGTGTTTTTAATTCGTTTTCATGTCATGTAAAACACAAAAAATTCGTGTCAAAATTCGTGTTGACAAGGAAAACATAAAATCTTATTTTTAGTTTGTACAATATTGATATACAATTTTTACTTAATTTTAATTCGTGTCACCCCGTGTCTTATATTCGTATCATTTTCATGTTGTGTAACCATGTTGTGTCGAAGATTGCCAAGTCTACATCCTACCCACCTTAAGAAATTTGTCCTCCAAATTTGATCAAACCAGTCACTGAACCAGCTCTAAGTACTTTTCTCACATTAAGCGCTCTAACTCCTAAGTTGCCTATTCTTCCGAATGGTATTGCCAAAGCACTTTCGCTAATAGAATAGTCTTAGAGCGTAATACCTTATCCTTCCTGTTGGCTCTATAACTAAACCGAGATGGGGGTGAATCGGTTTTAGCAAATCTTTAGTTCATTTTCCGATTCTTCTAAATTCTCTAGCCTATATTAAATTTTCTAAGTTCTTTAGGCTACACAAGCATGTAATTCAAGTTCAATTCAACAACCACAATATAAATGCAAATAAGCAAAGAGAGAAGGGAAAGAGAAATGTACATAATCGATTTATAAAGGTTCGGCAACTTTACCTACGTCCTCTACCTTGAGACACTCCAAAAGATTTTCCCCAAATTCACTAACTTGAATTTGTCTTTACAATCCTTGTTTTTCACAAGCTCAAGAGTAATCTCCCTCTTTTTCTAGGCTTGAGAGAAACCTCCCTCTTTTTCAAGGCTTAAGAGAAACATATCTCCTCCTTTTTCCGGGCTCAAGGAGTAAACCTTATCTGCCCAATTCTCACTTATAATAATGCACTAAAGGGTACTCTCCCTTTTACAAATTGTGATTAGGTTTAAAAAAGGTGTAATTAAGTAGAGCCTCTAGGTAGGCAAATGATTACAAAGGTTAAGCACAAAGGAAATCCTATACAATATTCGTGCTATTCTATACAAAGAAGATGGGAATGATAGAATGTGAAGAATTTGTAGCACTGGAAATGTTGTTGAGGCTTTAAAGAAGATGGAGAAGATGAAGAATAATGTTGCTCAGCCATTCCTCTTTCTTTCTTAAGCTTCTAAGTCTATATTTATAGTCCTTTAGATAAATTCTTGAAATGTGGTGGAGCCAAAATCAAATATGACTGTTATATCTCACAAAAACTATTCGTTGAAGGCTTTTAATGTGGTAGGGGATCGATCCTTTGCCTCTTGCCATGCTTCCTGGGCATTCTGCCATGAAGGGATCAATCCCTTCTGTTAGCTTTAAATTGCCATATATATTTTGAAATGACAAAAACTTAAGTAAGCCTTAATGTTTTAATTCACATTGTAAATTTGCCCATCACACATGATTTTCTCAAACCATTTTCAAGTGATTTTATCAAACTTAAGACCATGATTTAATTACATACTCTTAGTGGTCTTAATACTTTGTAATGTCTTGAATATTTTTAGAAAATCACTTGATGAATATTTAGACTATGTTTTCATTTGAGAAAGTCAAGAAAAACTCCCACAAAAGTGCCAATATGTTTTGGGTTGAATTAGGATCAAAGACCACATCATTTCTAACCCAAAAGTGCAGGAAAAACCCATTCTGGAAGAATGGGATCGATCCCCTATAGAAAGGGATCGATCCCTTTTTGGCAGTGTGCCCCGGAAGGCCAAAATGAAGCATGGGATCGATCCCCTAAGGAAAGGGATCGATCCCTTTATGTCAGAAAGTCCCCAACGGCTATTTTCTGTGAAATACAACGGCTAGTTTCGGTTTTGGCTCCAACCAACGTCCACAAACCATCCAAGGGGCTATAAATAGAGGCTTAGAAGCTAAAGGAAGTAAGAGGAACAACCAAGCAACATCTTTCATCATCTTATTCATCTTCCTCAAGCCTCAAACAACAATCAAGAGCTCCAAAGTCTACATCATCTATCATTCTCATATTCCTTGTAGTGCTTAGCACAAATATTGTATAGGCTTCTCATTGAGCTTAATTTCTGTAATCAATTGCCTACCTAGAGGCCTTTTCTTTGATTACATTATTTGTATCCCATCATTCCTTGTAAAGGAGAGGTTTCTCTTTAGCCTAAGAAAAAGAGGGAGGTTACTCTTTAGCCTAAGAAAAAGAGGGAGGTTTCTCTTGAGCCTAGAAAAAGAGAGAGGTTTCTCTTGAGCCTAGAAAAAGAGAGAGGTTACTCTTTAGCCTAAGAAAAAGAGGGAGGTTTCTCTTGAGCCTAGAAAAAGAGGGAGGTTTCTCTTGAGCCTAGAAAAAGAGAGAGGTTTCTCTTTAGCCTAGAAAAAGAGGGAGTGTAACAAATTCAAGTATAGTGAATTTGGGGAAAATCCTTGGGAGCGTCTCAAGGTAGAGGACGTAGGCAAGGTTGCCGAACCTCTATAAATCGTTTGCGTACATTTCTCTTTCCCTACTCTCTTTAATTACTTGCAATTATATTTGTGCTTATTGTATTGAATTTGGATTGCATGATTGAATAGCCTAGAGAACTTAGAAAATATCAATATAGGCTAGAGATTTTAGAGAAACCGAAAAACGAGCTTAAGGGTAGTTAAAAACCGATTCACCCCCCCTCTCGGTATAGCCTATAAGAGCCAACAATTGGTATCAGAGCTTGGGCTCGAGATTAATTTAGACTAACCTCTATCGAGCAAAACGATCATAAATGGCTCTAGGTGATGATTTTGAGACTAGCTCACAAACTTTAGAAGAATATTCATTTGATGAGCTTCAAGATGCATTTAATGAGCTAAGTGATGAATATAAATCAATGCATGCAAAATATAACAAAAAGTTAAATAAATTTAGAAAAGAGAATGAAATTTTGATCAATACAAATGTTGAGTTGGAGGAGAAAATAAAAGATCTAGGCTCAAAGAATGATGAACTCACCAAGGTGAAATTAGAGCTAGAAAAGAAATTAGAAGATATTAAAGATAAATTGGCAAATCCTAGCTCTTTGACTATTGAGGATGAAAAGGAAAAACCTAGCTCTAGTGAATGCAATAATCATTCTTATGATGATTTACAAGATGCTTTTGATGAGCTAGCTAGTGAATTTGAATGCATGAACTCAAAATACAAGAAAATGATCACAAAATTAAAAATGGAAAATGATGAGCTATTGAATGCTAAGTTAGCATTTCAAAAGAAATTAGAGGAAGCTAATCTAGAAATAAATGAGTTAAATAAAAAGAACACAAATTTGCATAACTCATTTTCTAGGTTTTATATGGGTCAACAAAAGCTAGATCACATGTTAGAGACCCAAAGAGCTTTCTTTGACAAAGATGGGTTAGGCTATAATGCTAAACAAAAAGAAACTCATCTTAAGAATTTCCTAGTGAGCAAAAATACCATGCATGATCTATCTCTTACATGCTCACTATGCAATAGAATAGGACACTCTTCACAAGCATGCACATATAGAAAAACCACATTTAGAGGAAGAGTTGTTAGAAAAATGTGGGTGCCAAAGCATGCAATAAATAATGATGAATTATGCTTGAAATGGATCCCAAAAGGATCTAAAATTGTGAATACTAACTCTCATGGACCCAAGAAAGTTTGGGTACCAAAGCATGCTTGAATTTGTGTGTTGTAGGAGTGTTAGAGCATGGAGATACAAGATACAATGAAGTTTGAATGCTCAACACATCCTCATGGAGTTTGCTTGTGCCAATGAGAAAAAGGAAAAAGCTTGAGGATCCACCCTTAGCAAGGTCACAACAATCCTTCAAGAAAGGCCTAAAGTGGATTCAACAATTCAAGGCAAAGCATACTCAAGCAAAGGAGTTTTGTAAGATTAATTCTTTACTCCTTAAAACTTTTATTTGATTATTTGTGATTTGATGAGAAATTTGGTTGATGATTAATGATGCATTGTGAATAAGCAAAAGGCATGATGAATGATTGTTGAATGCTTGATGGACTATTCTTGATGAATGAAAAGCATGATTTGTGATTTTGAAATGATTTTTGATTTTCTGCATCTTGAGCAAGTTTGATATGTCTAGATAATATATTTAGTTGCTCAAAAGATGTCAAATATGTCATATATGCAAAATGCCTTGTCATGAGCCTTAATGAAGAATATGCATGTTGACAATCATGACATGTTATTCACAAGTATGATGATTTGATGTTATATGTGCTTAAAATCTATGTGAACAAGTTTGTTTTGGCATATTTGTGATTTCTAATGATTTGGTTTGGTCAAAGTATGCATAACTATCAAAATGACCTCTTTGAGGCCAAAAATGCCTTTATTGGTGAAAATCCTTCCAAAATTGCAAAATCTTTTGTAAAATAGTTTTTCAATCATGTTCTTCATTCATACAAGTCCAAAATCATGTTTTACTAATGTTTGAACCTTTACTTGGACTTAAATAACTCAAAAACGAAGTTTTGGTACCTCAAAGGTTGGATTTTCTGTCAAAAATCTGCAGAAACAGTATGAGGGATCGATCCCTTTTCAAACAGGATCGATCCCCTTGAGCAGAACACAGAATTGGTGTATTCTGGAACTAAGGGATCGATCCCCCTCCAAAAGGGATCGATCCCCCCAGGCCAAAATGGCTATTCTGCACTTTTTTAACCGAATTTGAGAAGGATTTTTCACTTTCTTGATATCTTCTTTCTTCTCAAGTTAAAATTCATTGTTTTAACTTCTTTTTGATGATCTTTAATGTATGAAAATTCATTTTTCATTGATATCATGCCTCAACTTCATCAATTAATATCATTTCCAACAAATGGTATCACTTTCAACAATCTATATCATTTTTCTTGAACTCACAAGTGCAAAATCAGTTTTCTCATTGAAAATGGTCATGAATTGCATAAATCTTGAAATAATCTTGAAATATACTTTAAATGAATACTTAAACATAATTTTGAGATCTATTTAAATGATTTATGGATATATTTGAGAATTTGATGAACTTGTGCATAATGAGTGTTTTTCATATCTTTTGTTCATCTTAGTCAAGCATGCTTATAGGATTATGTCTCTTGGCTTGACTTATCAATTCCACACTAGGTTTCATGATAATTTTACATCTAGTGGATTGATTTCAAATATAAATTCAACAATTGGTAATGGTCATTGGCCTATAATTTGTGATGGTAAATGGATCCTCAATGTTCAAATGCATGAAACTTTATCATCCTTGTACTTAAAGAACTAAGGTCTTAATGACAACACCAACATTCAAAGATAAATGCAAACTTGAACAAACTTGATATCCATGCATTTATTATTTGAATCTTTCCTTGCTCATAATTGGTTAAGGACTTGAATTGGAAAATGAGCATAGGATTTTTGTGCTTGAAAACATGGAAGAAAATGTGTTTGCTTGAATACTTTGATTTTATGAATCTTCCATATGGTATAACTTTGTGAATATGAATATGGATTAATACTTTATGATTGTGTACTAATGTTTAATTGATCCATATGCATATTTGATGATATGTGTTGTGTTCTTGCATATTTAGAATGAGTATTTTCTTGACATGAACACACTACACATAAATATTGGATTCATGCAAAATGCCTAAGTTAACCATTAGTAACAATTGGTATTTAGATTGAAATAACAATTAGTATCATTGGAAACCATATTTTCAATAATTGGTAAGCCAAAACTAAATTACCAATTGGTTTGAGCTTTAAATTGACAATTCTTCTCATGCTCTTTAAGATTGAAATGACTAATAGAGAAGAATTCTCTTAGGATATTTTTGTATGAAACTCTTGTGTGCTAGAATTTGAAGTTAATTGCTATATGATTTAATTCTAGACACAATATTTCTTGAGAATGATTTATGAGCACATGCATATGATATGTTATATAATTTTAGCTCATAATCATGATGTATTACCATGCACCTTAGTCGGACCTTAGAGAACAATTGATATACTTAGGTGCTTGCTTAACTTCTTACCAATTGGAACCTTCTTGCAAAATTACTTATCAACAATTGGTATCCAAATTATTTATAAACAATTGGTATTGGATCATAAGTCATATTCATTGCATGAATACTTCATACTCTTTGAGAATATTGACTTATTTATTTGTGCTATAAGTCCCATGTACTAACATGTTTCTTGTTGGATGGAGCATTTTTATTTATTCTCACATAGCCATGATTTTAGGGGGAGCATATTTTTTATTATTTTTCCTTCTTTTTGCTATGACAAAAAGGGGGAGAGATAGAAAAAGGGAGAGATAGACATAGAGAGAGATATTAAGGGGGAGAAATAGTTTAAAAATTCATTTTCAAAACCCATGCTTATATTAAGGGGGAGCTTTATAAAATCCTGCTTTATTTGAGGGGGAGTATTTTATCAAAGAATTTTCAAAGCAAATTTACATTAAGTTTTGTCATATCAAAAAGGGGGAGATTGTTAGCTTTAAATTGCCATATATATTTTGAAATGACAAAAACTTAAGTAAGCCTTAATGTTTTAATTCACATTGTAAATTTGCCCATCACACATGATTTTCTCAAACCATTTTCAAGTGATTTTATCAAACTTAAGACCATGATTTAATTACATACTCTTAGTGGTCTTAATACTTTGTAATGTCTTGAATATTTTTAGAAAATCACTTGATGAATATTTAGACTATGTTTTCATTTGAGAAAGTCAAGAAAAACTCCCACAAAAGTGCCAATATGTTTTGGGTTGAATTAGGATCAAAGACCACATCATTTCTAACCCAAAAGTGCAGGAAAAACCCATTCTGGAAGAATGGGATCGATCCCCTATAGAAAGGGATCGATCCCTTTTTGGCAGTGTGCCCCGGAAGGCCAAAATGAAGCATGGGATCGATCCCCTAAGGAAAGGGATCGATCCCTTTATGTCAGAAAGTCCCCAACGGCTATTTTCTGTGAAATACAACGGCTAGTTTCGGTTTTGGCTCCAACCAACGTCCACAAACCATCCAAGGGGCTATAAATAGAGGCTTAGAAGCTAAAGGAAGTAAGAGGAACAACCAAGCAACATCTTTCATCATCTTATTCATCTTCCTCAAGCCTCAAACAACAATCAAGAGCTCCAAAGTCTACATCATCTATCATTCTCATATTCCTTGTAGTGCTTAGCACAAATATTGTATAGGCTTCTCATTGAGCTTAATTTCTGTAATCAATTGCCTACCTAGAGGCCTTTTCTTTGATTACATTATTTGTATCCCATCATTCCTTGTAAAGGAGAGGTTTCTCTTTAGCCTAAGAAAAAGAGGGAGGTTACTCTTTAGCCTAAGAAAAAGAGGGAGGTTTCTCTTGAGCCTAGAAAAAGAGAGAGGTTTCTCTTGAGCCTAGAAAAAGAGAGAGGTTACTCTTTAGCCTAAGAAAAAGAGGGAGGTTTCTCTTGAGCCTAGAAAAAGAGGGAGGTTTCTCTTGAGCCTAGAAAAAGAGAGAGGTTTCTCTTTAGCCTAGAAAAAGAGGGAGTGTAACAAATTCAAGTATAGTGAATTTGGGGAAAATCCTTGGGAGCGTCTCAAGGTAGAGGACGTAGGCAAGGTTGCCGAACCTCTATAAATCGTTTGCGTACATTTCTCTTTCCCTACTCTCTTTAATTACTTGCAATTATATTTGTGCTTATTGTATTGAATTTGGATTGCATGATTGAATAGCCTAGAGAACTTAGAAAATATCAATATAGGCTAGAGATTTTAGAGAAACCGAAAAACGAGCTTAAGGGTAGTTAAAAACCGATTCACCCCCCCTCTCGGTATAGCCTATAAGAGCCAACACCTTCCTTAGAGGATTGATCTTGTCCTTCAATTTTACTACTTGGAGCTTTCTACCACTAAGGGATGGATCCCTCAACATGGGGGATCGATCCCTCATCCTTGTTCTACACTTTCCTGGGCTATTTTAAGTTAGAAATGATGTCATTCTTGGTTTTAATTCATCCTAAAACATTTTTAATTTAATGGGAGTTTTTCTTAACTTTTTCAAATGAAAACTTAGTCCATAAACTTATTAAGTAATTTTCTAAAATTATGTTCAATATATCCTTGAGAAAACTACTTAATGAAAACATTTAAAGTCATTTTATAAAAGATTAAGATCAATAGAAATAAACAATTAACTCATGGTCTTATTTTTGATAAATACACTTAACATGGTTTGAGAAAATCATAGGTGACAAAGCAAATTTACGGTATGTATCCAACATTAAAGATTACTTAAGTTTTTGTCGATTCAAAATGCATAGTCAATTTAAAGCTAACACTTCCGATCCAAGATCCGAATCGGTCTCTCCACGTAACTTATATCTTCTCTAATCTCCAATGGCTTGTACTAAATCACGTGAGATGGATCTGGATGGTATTTCCTTAACATTGATACGTAGAAGACATTATGAACTCCGGATAATGCGAGTGGTAGTGCTAAACGATAAGCAACATCTCTGACACAGTCTAAGATCTTGAACAACCCAATATGTTGAGAACTCAGTTTCCCAATTTACTAAATCACATGATGCCTATTGATGGTGAGAATTTTAAGAAAACTGAATCTCTAACCAAGAATTCCAATGGTCGGTGCCTATTATCAGCATAGTTTTTCTACCAACTTTGTACTGTCTTTAATCTCTCACAAATAATTTGCACATCTCTGGAAGCTTACTCTACCAAATCAAGAGTTAATATCTTTCAATCACCCATTTCTTCCCAAGCAATTAGGGATCTACACCATCTTCCATTAAGAGCCTTATATGGTGCCATGCAGATACTAGAATGTTAACTATTATTATATGCAAACTCTACCAATGGTAAATGATCGTCCTAGGAGCCTTTAAAATCTAGTGCGCACGGTTTCAACATATCCTCGAGCATTTGGATGGTGCGCTCGAATTGGCTATCAGTTTGCAGATGGAAAGCAATGCTAAAATTTAGTTGAGATCCCACACCATTCTGAAATCTTCCCCATAAGTGTGAAGTAAACTAGGAATCCCTACCAAAAATGATCCTCACTGGAACTCCATGTAGTCTCACAATCTCCCTGACATATAAATCAGTTAAAGCACTGAGGGAATCATTAGATCTGATGGCAAGGAAGTGAGTGGACTTCGTCAATCTATCAACAATTATACATATACTATCGTGATTTCTCCGGGTCTTTGGCAAACCCCTAATGAAGTCCATAGTGATATGCTCCTAATTCCACATCAGAATTGGTAGAGGCTGTAGCAACTTTGCAGGCTTCTGATGCTCTATCTTTACCTGCTGACATGTGAGACATCTCACAACAAACTCCGCGATGTCCTATTTCATCTTGGGCCACCAATGCACCCTACGTAGATTATCGTACATCTTATTACTACCTAGATGCAAAGTGTACCTAGATGTATGGGCCTCCATCAAAATCAAATCTTTCAGTTTCTAATCCTCAAGAATATAGATCCTACCTCTGAACCTCAGTATGCCATCAGTGCCAATCCCATAATCCATCTAAACACCCCTCTACACCTAACTGGTCATCTCTATACAATATGCATCACTTCTCTGAGCTTCTCTGATTCTATCCATCAAATCTGGTTCAATCCGAAAACTAGCAGTGAATCCATACCTCTCAGAGGAAATCACATTCAAACTGAGGCTCGAGAACTGCTCTAATAGATCATACTCTCGGATCATCATGTACGATACCATACCTATATGCTTCCTACTCAAAGCATTTGCCACCACGTTTGCTTTCCTTGGGTGGTATAAGATCTCACAGTCATAATCTTTTAATAACTCAATCCATCTACGCTATCTCATATTCAACTCACAATGTAATAATAGATACTAGAGACTCTTATAGTCTATGTATACTTGAAATTTCTCCCCAAAAAGATAGTGCCACCATATCTTCAGTGCAAACACCGCAGCAACTAATTCCAAGTTGTGTAGGATAATTTTTCACATGCTCTTTTAACTGTCTAGAACTATAGGCAATCACCTTCCATTCTGCATGAGAACACAACCCAAACCCAATGCAAAAGCATCACTGTAGATTAAGAAACCTCCTGATCCATTTAGAAGGGCAAGAATAGGAGCAGTTGAACTTAACATCCTTACAAGTGAGATGTGTCAATGGAGCAGCTAATCTCGAGAATCCCTCAACAAACTGGTAATAATATCTGGCTAGACACAAGAAACTCCGTATCTCTATTACAGTCTTTGGTCTCTCCTACTACACAATGGCTTTGATCTTAGACAAATCAACAGACATCCCATCTTTAAATACAACATGCCCTAGAAATGTGAAATGATCTAGCCAAAACTCACACTTACTAAACTTGGCATAGAGCTTCCGGTCTCTTTCTATAGGATTATGTAGAGATGCTACTCGTGCTCTTTTGATGACTTGTAATATACTAAGATGTCATCAATAAACACTATAACAAACTTATCCAGGTATGGCTTAAATAATTCATTCATTAGATTTGTTAGCTTTAAATTGACATATATATTTTGAAATGACAAAAACTTAAGTAAGGTTTAATGTTTTAATTCATATTGTAAATTTGCCTTATCACACATGATTTTCTCAATACATTTCAAGTGATCATATCAAACATTAAGACCATGATTTAATGATGCATACTCTTATTGGTCTTAATACTTTGTAAATGTTTTGAATATTTTATAAAATCACTTGATGAATTTTTAGACCATGTTTTCATCAAAGAAAGTCAAGAAAAACTCCCACAAAAGTGCCAATATGTTTTGGGTTGGATTAGGATCAAAGGTCACATCATTTCTAACCCAAAAGTGCAGGAAAATGGCTTTCTGGAGGCATGGGATCGATCCCCTAAGGGAAGGGATCGATCCCCTAGTGGCAGTAAGCTTTTAGGTGTAAGAAAAGGTCCCTCAGCCCAGAAAAATCAATTTTGGAAAGAAGGGATCGATCCCCTAAGGGAAGGGATCGATCCCCTAAAGGCAGAATGCCTCCCAACGGCTAGAAAAGGTCCCTCAACCCAGAAGATTCAGATCTGGAATGAAGGGATCGATCCCCTATGGGAAGCGATCGATCCCTTTGCCTGAAAATAGCCTATAACGGCTAGTTTTTGTGAGACAACGATAATATCCGAGATTTGGCTCCACCCAACGGCTAGAATACATCCAAGGGACTATAAATAAAGGCTTAGAAGCTAAAAGAAGTAAGAGGAACTACTCAGCAACTCCAAATCTCATATTCCTCAAATCCTCAAGCCTCAAACAACAAATCAAGAGCTACAAAGTCTTCATCTTCCATCATTCACATATCTCTTGTATTGTTTAGCACAAACATTGTATAGGCTTTTCTTTGTGCCCAATTTCTGTAATCATTTGCCTACTTAGAGGTCTTCCTTGACTACACAATTTGTAAACCAATTCAATCCTTGTAAAAAGGGGAGGTTTCTCTTTAGCCTATGAAAAAGAGGGAGGTTTCTCTTAAGCCTAGAAAAAGAGGGAGGTTTCTCTTTAGCCTTAGAAAAAGAGGGAGGTTTCTCTTGAGCCTAGAAAAAGAGAGAGGTTTCTCTTGAGCCTTTAAAAAGAGGGATTGTAAAGACAAATTCAAGTATAGTGAATTTGGGGAAAATCCTTGGGAGCGTCTCAAGGTAGAGGACGTAGGCAAGGTAGCCGAACCTCTATAAATCGATTGTGTAAATTTCTCTCTCCCTACTATTTATTTACTTGCAATTATATTGTGTTTACTACATTGAACTTGGATTGCATGCTTGCCTAGCCTAGGGAAATTAGAAATTATTAATATAGGCTAGAGAATTTAGAGAAACAGAAAAACGAGCTTAAAGTTAATTAAAAACCGATTCACCCCCTCTCGATATTGCCTATAAGAGCCTAACAATTGGTATCAGAACTTGGGCTCGAGATTGAATTAGACTAACATCTATCGAGCAAAACGATCTTAAATGGCTCACTTGAATGTAGGCACACCCCTAGGAGAAGAGGGACAGTCATTAGTTAGACCTCCACTCTTTAATGGTGAGAATTATTCATATTGGAAATTTAGGATGATGTTCTTTGTTCAATCTAATGATTATGAAGTGTGGAGAGTGATTGTTAATGGTCCCAAAATTCCAATGAAGAAAGTTGATGGAAAAGATGTCCCTAAAAGTGAGGATGAGTGGGACACAAATGATATGAGATTAGCACAATTGAATGCCAAGGCTATGCATATTCTCTTTTATGCATTAGGTCCCAATGAGTATAATAGAGTCTCTTTATGTGAGAATGCTAAACAAATATGGGACAAATTGGCCATCACACATGAAGGGACAAATCAAGTTAGAGAAACAAAAGTAGGAATGCTCACACATGATTATGAGCTATTTAGGATGGAAGAAAATGAGTCCATTAGCGAAATGTTCACTAGGTTTAATGATATAATTAATGGACTTAAGGCTCTAGGCAAGACTTATTCCAATGTTGAAATGGTAAAGAAAATTTTGAATAGCTTGCCTAAATCTTGGGAGGCTAAGGTAACCGCTATAGAAGAATCTAAGGATCCAAACACCTTGCCTCTAGATGAACTTATGGGGTCTCTACTTACTCATGAAATGAAATTAAAAAGAAATATAGAGCCTTCAAAGAAAGTGGGGGTAGCACTTAAGTCTTCCACTCATGAGGTCATTGAAGATGATAGTGATGAGAGTGGAAATGAGGAAGAAAAAGAAATGGCAATGTTTGCCAAAAGATTTAATAGATTTATGAGAATGAAAGAGAGAGAGAATGATAGGAGGCACCAAAGTAGAGGGGTAATAAGAGAAGAATCTAGTAGGAGAGAAAAAGACCCCTTAGTGTGTTATGAATGTAATGAACCGGGTCACACTAAACTAGATTGCCTCTTACTTAGGAAAGAAAAGGATAGGAAGCCTAGGAAGAAAGCATTTGTGGCTGCATGGAGCGATAGTGATAGCTCCGATGAGGAAAATGTAGATAAAGAGGTAGCCTACTCTTGCTTTATGGCTATTAGTGATGATGAGACTAGTAGTAGTTCTAGTGAAGATAATGATTATACCTTTAGTGAACTACAAAATGCCTTTGATGATTTAGCAAATGAATTTCAATGCATGAACTCTAAATATAAGAAAATCATTGCTAAATTGAAAATAGAAAATGAAATGCTATTAAATGCCAAACTTGAATTTGAGAAGAAGTTAGAAGAAGCAAATCTAGAAATAAATGAGTTAAATAAAAAGAATAAAAATTTGCATAACTCATTTACTAGGTTCTATATAGGTCAACAAAAATTAGATCACATGTTAGAGACCCAAAGAGCTTTCTTTGATAAAGATGGGTTAGGCTATAATGCAATACAAAAAGAAACTCATCTTAAGAATTTCTTAGTGAGCAAAAATACTATGCATGATTTATCTCTTACATGCTCACTATGCAATAGAATAGGACACTCTTCACAAGCATGCACATATAGAAAAACCACATTTAGAGGAAGAGTTGTTAGAAAGATGTGGATGCCAAAGAATGCAATAAATAATGATGAATTGTGCTTAAAATGGATCCCTAAGGGATCTAAAATTGTGAACACTAACTCTCATGGACCCAAGAAAATTTGGGTACCAAAGCATGCTTGAATTTGTTTGTTATAGGAGTGTTGGAGCATGGGAATATAATGAAACAATGCAGTTTAAATGCTCAACACATCCCATGGAGTTTGCTTGTGCCAATAGGAAGAGCTTGGGCAAGATCACAACAATGGCTCAAGGTGGATTCAACTATTCAAGGCAAAGCATTCTCTAGCAAAGGAGTTTTGTAAGCTTAAATCCTATCTCTTCAAAACTCATTTTTGCTAAAATTATTTATATGTTTGATTGAGGCACTTGGTTGATGATTCTTGATGCATTGTGAGTTGGATGATTGAACAAAAAGGCATGACAAAGATTTTTGAGTGCTTGATGAATAGTGCTTGATGTATTGAATGAAAAGCATAATTTGTGAATTTGAAATGATTATTGGATTTCTGCATTTTGAGCAAGTTTTGTATGTGTTGACAATGTATTTACTTGCCTCAAATTGCCAAATATGTCATATATGCAAAATGCTATGTCATGAGCATTAATGAAGAATTTGTATGTTGGAAATCATGGCATGTTGTTCACAAGATGTATGCTTTGATGTTATATGTGCTTAAAACCTATGTGAACAAGTTTGTTTTGACATATTTAAGTAATTCAATGCATTGGTTTTGCCAAAATATGCATAACTCTCAAAATGACCTCCTTTGAGGCCAAAAATGCATTTTATTGTGAAAATTCTTCCAAAATTGCAAAATCTTTTGTAAAATGGTTTTTGATTCATATTTTTCATTTATACAAGTCCAAAATCATGTTTTACAAATGTTTAAACCTTTACTTGGACTTAAAATACTCAAAAACGAAGTTTTGGCACCTCAAAGGTTGGATTTTCTGTCAAAAACTGCAGAAACAGGATGAGGGATCGATCCCCCATCAAGCAGGATCGATCCCCCTTGAGCAGAATGCAAAATTTGTGCATTCTAGAACTAAGGGATCGATCCCCCTCCTAAAGGGATTGATCCCTCCAAGCCAGAAAGGGCTTTCCTGCATGTTTTCAACCGAAATTGAGAAGAACTTTTCATTGTTTTGATACTTTTTCTCTTCTCAACTTAAAATTCATTGTTTAACTTCTATTTGATGAACTTTAAAATATGAAAAATCATTTTTCATTGATATCATGCCTCAACTTCATCAATTAATATCATTTCCAACAAATGGTATCACTTTCAACAATCTATATCATTTTTCTTGAGCTCACAAGTGCAAAACCAGTTTTCTCATTAGAGATGGTCCTGAATTGAATAAAACTTGAAATAATCTTGAAATATATTTTCAATGAATGTTTAAACATAATTTTTTAAATTTATTTCAAAGATTTATGGATATATTTGAGAATTTGATGAACTTGTGCATAATGAATATTCTTTATTCCTTTTTTGTTCATCTTAGTCAAGCATGCTTATAGAATTATGTTTCTTAGCTTGACTCAACTACTCCACACTAGGTTTCATGATAATTATACATCTAGTGGAACAATAATTAAAACTTGACCTTAAGGATTGACTTCAAATGTAAATTCAACAATTGGTATAAGGTCATACTTTTCCTTAGCTTATAATTAGTGATGATAAATGAATCATAAATGTTGAGTTACATGAAAATTTATCATCCATGAAATTAATTCTTTATAGCCAAATTATTATGGAAATTGAGCATTAATGACAACACCAACTATTGATATACATGCATTGTATCTTGATTGTTTTGATGTTGAACATGCATGTTTACTTAAGTTGAATCAATAATCATGCCTATGAGATGAGAATAATTGTTTTCATGATATTATGTGCTTAACCTCACTCATAGTTTATGGATTTTAATGATAGAATATATTTTAGCTTGATAATATTGATTCTCTTAGGTGAAGCCATTTTAGTTAAAATAGCATATACCCTGTAGAACGTTAAATGATGATAACAACTAGGGATATGGCTCTTAATTGATTAAAATGGTAATTTTGAATTTTTCCTTGCTCATAATTGGTTAAGGACTTGAATTGGAAAATGAGCATAGGATTTTTGTGCTTGAAACCATGGAAGAAAATGTGTTTGCTTGAATACCTTATTGTTGAATCTTCCATATGGTATAAATTTGTGAATATGAATATGGATTAATACTTTACGATAGAGTGCTAATGTTTAATTGATCCATATGCATATTTGATGATGTGTGTTGTGTTCTTGCATATTTAGAATGACTATTTTCTTGACATGAACACACTACACATAAATCTTAGATTCATGCAAAATGTGTAAGTCAACCATTAGTAACAATTGGTATTTAGATTGAAATAACAATTAGTATCATTGGCAACCATATTTTCAATAATTGGTAAGCCATAACTAAATTCCAATTGGTATGAGCTTTAAATTGATAATTCTTCGCATGCTCCCTAGATTGAAATGACAAATAGGGAAGAATTCACATAAGCCACTTTTGCATGAAACACTTTTGTGCTAGAATTTGTGATTAATTGATGTATGATTTAATTCTAGGCACAATATTTCTTGAACGTGATTTATGAGCTCATGCATATGATATGTCATCTAATTTTAGCTCATAATCATGATGTATTATCATGCACCTTAGTTGGACTTAAGAAAAACAATTGATATACTTAGGTGCTTGCTTAATTTCTTACCAATTGAGAACTTATTGCAAAATTATTTATCAACAATTGGTATAGGATCATAAGTCATGTTCTTTGCATGAATATTTCATACTCTTTATGAACAATTGACTTATTTATTTGTGCTATGAGTCCCATGTAATAACATGTTTCTTGTTGGATGGAGCATATTTATCTCTTCTCACATAGCCATGATTTTAGGGAGAGCATATTTTTTTTATTATTTTTCCTTCTTTTTGCTATGACAAAAAGGGGGAGAGATAGATATTAAAAGGGGGAGAGATATTAAGGGGGAGAGATAATGGGGGAGAAATAGTTTCAAAATTCATTTTCAAAACCCATGCTTATATTAAGGGGGAGCTTTATAAAATCCTGCTTTATTTGAGGGGGAGTATTTTATTAAAGAATTTTCAAAGCAAATTTACATTAAGTTTTGTCATATCAAAAAGGGGGAGATTGTTAGCTTTAAATTGACATATATATTTTGAAATGACAAAAACTTAAGTAAGGTTTAATGTTTTAATTCATATTGTAAATTTGCCTTATCACACATGATTTTCTCAATACATTTCAAGTGATCATATCAAACATTAAGACCATGATTTAATGATGCATACTCTTATTGGTCTTAATACTTTGTAAATGTTTTGAATATTTTAGAAAATCACTTGATGAATTTTTAGACCATGTTTTCATCAAAGAAAGTCAAGAAAAACTCCCACAAAAGTGCCAATATGTTTTGGGTTGGATTAGGATCAAAGCTCACATCATTTCTAACCCAAAAGTGCAGGAAAATGGCTTTTTGAAGGCATGGGATCGATCCCCTAAGGGAAGGGATCGATCCCCTAGTGGCAGTAAGCTTTTTGGTGTAAGAAAAAGTCCCTCAGCCCAGAAAAATCAATTCTGGAAAGAAGGGATCGATCCCCTAAAGGTAGAATGGCTCCCAACGGCTAGAAAAGGTCCCTCAGCCCAGAAGATTCAGATCTAGAATGAAGGGATCGATCCCCTATGGGAAGGGATCGATCCCTTTGCTTGAAAATAGCCTATAACGGCTAGTTTTTGTGAGACAACGGTAATATCCGAGATTTGGCTCCACCCAACGGCTAGAATACATCCAAGGGACTATAAAAAGAGGCTTAGAAGCTAAAGGAAGCAAGAGGAACTACTCAGCAACTCCAAATCTCATATTCCTCAAATCCTCAAGCCTCAAACAACAAATCAAGAGCTACAAAGTCTTCATCTTCCATCATTCACATATCTCTTGTATTGTTTAGCACAAACATTGTATAGGCTTTTCTTTGTGCCCAATTTCTGTAATCATTTGCCTACTTAGAGGTCTTCCTTGATTACACAATTTGTAAACCAATTCAATCCTTGTAAAAAGGGGAGGTTTCTCTTTAGCCTATGAAAAAGAGGGAGGTTTCTCTTAAGCCTAGAAAAAGATGGAGGTTTCTCTTTAGCCTTAGAAAAAGAGGGAGGTTTCTCTTAAGCCTAGAAAAAGCGGGAGGTTTCTCTTTAGCCTTCGAAAAAGAGGGAGGTTTCTCTTGAGCCTAGAAAAAAAGAGAGGTTTCTCTTGAGCCTTTAAAAAGAGGGATTGTAAAGACAAATTTAAGTATAGTGAATTTGGGGAAAATCCTTGGGAGCGTCTCAAGGTAGAGGACGTAGGCAAGGTAGCCGAACCTCTATAAATCGATTGTGTAAATCTCTCTCTCCCTACTCTTTATTTACTTGCAATTATATTGTGTTTATTGCATTGAACTTGGATTGCATGCTTGCCTAGCCTAGGGAAATTAGAAATTATTAATATAGGCTAGAGAATTTAGAGAAACAGAAAAACGAGCTTAAAGTTAGTTAAAAACCGATTCACCCCCCCTCTCGGTATTGCCTATAAGAGCCAACAAGATTCATGAAAGTTGCAAGGGCATTAGTCAATCCAAATGGCATTACCAAGAACTCATAACGACCTTACCGAGTCTAAATGCCGTCTTGGGGACATCTGAAGGAAACCAAAACAAACACGCAGCGGAATTTAATTCATTCGGCCTCCACCAAGATCGATTCAGAGAGTTGCCTGATTAGGGTTTCGAGATTTTACCTAACGTTTTCTCTGATTTTCTGTCGTTGGTCGAGTCACAAGCAACAACTTTTCGTTCCTGCCTCTATGGTATCCACACGAACGGATCTCACGACTCTTGAACTTCTCACGATCAGAAGCCTTAAAGAGCGTTTTTGATTCCTTATAACCGAATTGCTAGCTTCAATTAAAAGGAATATTTTATTTTTTTGTTTGATTGTGCGGCTCACTTTTAGAAAACACAAAACATCGTTTTATAGGCAGTAAATTTTACACTAAAATTTACTGTCAAACAGAACTCTAATCCTACTTAGAATAGGATTAGTTATATCCTTAATCCAATTTAGAATAGGATTAGTTATATCCTTAATCCAATTCAGAATAGGATTAATTAAGCTCCTCATTGATCCGTTCTAAGTGTGTGACCCAATAGGTTCTCAGAACAATGGCAATGACAAAATTGTCACAGGCAATAAGCGGTA
The DNA here is from genome assembly GCA_032173925.1 of Heritiera fomes. NCBI lineage: Eukaryota > Viridiplantae > Streptophyta > Magnoliopsida > Malvales > Malvaceae > Heritiera > Heritiera fomes. Next base: position 15,645,163 of record JAPDPM010000015.1, read on the forward strand.
TCTAGCAACACATCATTGCTACCCATTTAACGAGAATGTCAATGACTCGACATAACCTTACTCGTGATAGATGTTATCGTGTAGTCTAATCCTTTTATCCTTTGATGTCTTGATTAGACACAAGTCATGGAATGTGTCACACTTGTATAGTCTAATCAGCGTTTCTTGATTCCTGAGTAGACTAATTAAACAAATAAAATCAATATCTCATATTGACTTATTCAAGCACGGCCATGCATTTTTAGTCTCACTCTATCAAAGGGCCCAAGACATCACTCTTTTATATAAGAGGGATAAATCTATCTTGATCACTCAACATCCCTCTACATAGATCAAGGCATATCCAATTACTACCTTTATAGTCCATCTTGTTACGAATGACATCTAGCAGCATTAAAGTATGCAATTCTCTATGTTGGGATCTTTGATGATCTCAAGTCAAAGGATCACATACACCATCATCACTATGAGAATCGCTTATGACACTCATATAACAATCCATGTAGCGTTCTCATGGAGGGTCGATCCAGTACATAGTTCTCTAACATGTACCTATGTGATGACTTGATATCCTATATCCATGACAATGGTCATCAGTCAACCACATACGAGTCTTATCGTATCATTGTTATCCTTGTTCACAATAATACTTGACTAGGGATATTTTAAGAATAGTGTGTTATTACTATTCTAAGGACATTATCATATAAGATTACATTACGCAGTTATAAGACAAATATAATAATGAACTATAAATAAAATGTCATGATACATAAAAATGCCAAAGTCAATCATCTAATGAATGGTTCTAAGGGCATAATCCAACAACATCAGCTTCCTGGATCTTCAACTAATGATACCTTAATCGGAGATCAATCTTGGAAAACACTTGTGCAGCCTTGAGTTGATCGAATAGATCATCGATCCTGAGCCAGGGATATTTATTCTTGATGGTAACCTCATTAAGCAACCGATGCCATCTAATATCTTACTGGTGCACCCCATGGAGACACACTGGGACAAATGAAGCCCTTATCCAATAATTCCTGGAGCTGCTTCTTAAGCTCCTTCAACTCCACCAATGCCATCTACTATGGGGGCTTAGAAATAGGCTCTGTACCAGTACCAAGTCAATGGTGAACTCGATCTCTTGATTTGGTGGTAATCCTGGTAGTTTATTCGAAAACACGTCGGGGAAATCCCTGACTATAGGAATCTCATGCAACTCCAGACGTCTCCTTTCAACGTCCTCAATATAAGCAATAAGTCCTTCAAACACATTAACACACACTCAACAATTTAGTAATGAAAGAAAGATATTGATGTGAGAGTCATATATTCCAATACTGTTACATATGTTAGACTTCTCACCACTGTTCGATCCTGTATATTTCACTAGTAACAAAGGAAACAGTGAGGTGAGTCCCACAATCCTGCAATGCCCGAATGGATGTGAGACTAGGCAAATACTGTACGGGGCGTTTAATGAACCTATGGTAAGAATCTAGAACCTAAAATTCTTTATTTAAGTTATTTTGGGAAGTGTGCCAATAAATTAGAAAATGACAATTAAAGACATAACCCTGTTGAACTGTCACAGCCTGTGACCACATTTTTTTCACGTTTTTCCACACATCTTATATGGTTGGGCTGTCTGCGATACTTTACTTTTCTTTTACATATAAACAATTTCATGTAAGATTATAATATCATTTACATCCCCTATCTTAATTCACAAGAAAGTAGTACTATAGATAAGTCTAAATATTGAAAATAAATGATTGTACCTTATGCAGGCAATTATAGTTGTCGCAATATATCCAAATGCGCAGTCGAGATCCTCAGATGTCAGACTCTTAGGGAGTGAGCAAACCACAGCTCAGTAAAGGAGTTATATGCAACTCTTGATATTCAGCTATCTATATGCTGAAAAACTTTTTTCGTTTTCCTAGAAGTATACTAGGCTCACATGTAGGAAGGATACTACAGTCGGCTAGGGATCCGGATGGAGTAAGGCAGGTATTTTGAAATACCTGTCTTGTCCCGAAGCCTAGAAGCAACTGTAGAGAGTAATAAATTTAGTTTGAAATTTAAATCCTTTTCCTTTCATTTCGTATCATTTTCATCTTATGCTTTTATAAATTTAAAGCATTTAAATAAAATAACTAATATTTATCTATTCTTTTAGATAAATATTAGTTTAAACTATCATCATTCTCTTTTAAATTCCTTTCATATTTTACTGTACAATTTATAATTAGTACAGTACCTTAAATAGCAAAATAAGCTATTAAATCCTTTTCGTATAACATATACATCATTTAAATCTAATATTCAATTTAAGAAATTATAATAAGAATACTAAATTTATTTTCCTCCTCTTTCCTTTTTGAAAACATATTACATTTTCATGTCACATATAATCTAATATTTCATTTGAAATCATAGTAAGAATATTAGATTTATAAACTCTTCCTCTTTGAAAACGTATCACATATTCATATCACATGTCTTTTGAAAAATCATCATGCGGTACTAAAATCAGTACCGTAATAAACATTATGTAAAATGCTGTAAATCATTTTGATTTTTCCTCATAACATATAAAACATGTCCCTTTTACATATCACGTATCATATAAACATTTTCATTTAACTTGTCACATATCATGTAAAACATTTACATTTAACGTATCACATATCATGTAAAACATTTACATTTAACGTATCACATATCATATAAAACATTTTCATATAGGGAGACTGAGGCAACCATCAATCAAATCATGCTATAGTACTCGCAGGTAGAAAAATAAACATGTCAGATCTATGGCCACAGTCTATAATCGTCCTCGGTGGATCATTGATCAGGTGTCGACGAGGACTAAACATATCACATATCACATATCACATGTCACATATCACATATCACGTATGTGAAGGAAACCGAAACAACACGCAGCGGAATTTAAATCATTCGGCCTCCACCAAGATCGATTCGGAGAGTTGCCTGATTAGGGTTTCGAGATTTTACCTGACGTTTTCTCTGAATTTTCTGTCGTTGGTCGAGTCACAAGCAGCAACTTTTCGTTCCTGCCTCTACGGTATCCACACGAACGGATCTCACGACTCTTGAACGTCTCACGATCAGAAGCCTTAAAGAGCTTTTAAATTCCTTATAACCGAATTGCTAGCCTCGATTAAAAGGAATGTTTTTGTTTTCTGTTTTTTTAAAAGTGCGGATATGTTTTAGAAAAACATCCCTTTTATAGGCAGTAAATTTTACCCTAAAGTTTACTGCCAAACAGAACTCTAATCCTACTTAGAATAGGATTAGTTATATCCCTAATCCAATTCAGAATAGGATTAGTTATATCCTTAATCCAATTCAGAATAGGATTAATTAAGCTCCTCATTGATCCGTTCTAAGTGTGCGACCCAATAGGTTCTCAAAACAATGGCAATGACAAAATTGTCACAGGCAATGAGCGGTATCTAGCAACACATCATTGCTACCCATGTAACGAGAATGTCAATGACTCGACATAACCTTACTCGTGATAGATGTTACCGTGTAGTTTAATCCCTTTATCCTTTGATGTCTCGATTAGACACAAGTCATGGAATGTGTCACACTTGTATAGTCTAATCAACGTTTCTTGATTCCTGAGTAGACTAATTAAACAAATAAAATCAATATCTCATATTGACTTATTCGAGCACGGCCATGCATTTTTAGTCTCACTCTATCAAAGGGCCCAAGACATCACTCTTGTTATATAATAGGGATAAATCCTATCTTGATCACTCAACATCCCTCTACATAGATCAAGGCATACCCAATTACTACCTTTATAGTCCATCCTGTTACGAATGACATCTAGCAGCATTAAAGTATGCAATTCTCTATGTTGGGATCTCTGATGATCTCAAGTCAAAGGATCACATACACCATCATCACTATGAGAATCGCTTATGACACTCATATAACAATCCATGTAGCGTTCTCATGGAGGGTCTATCCAGTACATAGTTCTCTAACATGTACCTATGTGATGACTTGATATCCTATATCCATGACAATGGTCATCAGTCAACCACATACTAGTCTTATCGTATCATTGTTTGTGATAACCGTAAATTTTCCAATTATTGGAAATTATAAATATTGGAAATAAATAAAATTATGAGAACGGGATATTGGTGAAAATCCCGAGAATCGAGAAAGGAATGGATGGTGGAAATTCCGAGGATTGAGGAAGTGATGAAATTGGAAATTTAAGTGAAGGAAATTTAAATCGGAAAAATAAGGTTGGAATTATGGAAAATAATGAAAGAAGGAAATTTAATTTGGATAATGGAAATCCAAATTAAATAAGAAAATGAGAAGAAAATATATATATTGTACATACAATATATATTGTATTATTTCATTTATATAAATATATATATGTTATGTAATTTAAATTCAACATATATATATATACTAAATATGTATTTTGTTAATACATGAAATATATATACACATTTATATATATATATATATATAATATCTATAGTGCTATAATATATATAATAATATTATTATATGTATTTTGTATATATATAATATATATATGTGTGTGTATATAATTAAATGAAATAAAATTAAATAAATAAAAAAAAAAAGGAAACAGAAAGGAAAATAGGAGGAGGAATCGGGGAAGGATCCCGACCCTCCCAGCCAGACCCGTCGGTGGCGGAGCTGCCACCGCCGGCGAGGGAAAAGAGAGAGGAAGGGAGAGACGATGTCGCCGGCGAAGAAAGGAAGGAAAGAGGACGACCGGCGAAGGAAAATCGAAACGGAAACAGAGGCAAAAAACCCGGCGGAAGCGAGAAGGAGAAGAGAAGAAAAGTGGCGGTGCCGGCCAAACCGGTTGCTGCCACTACCACCGAAGCTTCGCCGAAGGGAGAGGAAGACGATGGAGGCCACGGTTCAGGCGGAGAACGGCGGAGGAAGGCCGACGGAGGAGGAGAAGGAACCGAACCAAAACCGAGTAGATCCGCCGCCGTGCCATCGATTCGTGACGAACAGAGGCCAGATCCGGCTTCACCGTGGTGCCGGCCAGCTGCTGAGCCCCTGAGCCGCCGGAGAACCGGCCACCGGAGGAGAACCGGCAGTGAAGGAGGCAGACCGGTCCGGCGGGAAAAGAAAAGAAAAAGGAAAAAGAAAAAGAAAAGAAAAAGGGAAAAAAAGGAATTCCGGGAATTTGGAGAATTCCCGAGAATTTGAAAATTACGGGAATCGGTAAGAAATCCCGAAAAGTATTGAATTATTTAAATAATTTATTTATTTAAATAATTATGGAAAAATTCTAAATTTTAGAATTTAATTTCCAGAAAATATCCTCGACGACCGAGCCGATGGAATCGGGCGAGGTGAACACGGGCGCGACCTTCGAGAGGTAGTCGCCGACCCGAAACAGGTAAGGGAGACATGTGCCGCCTGTAAGGATATTCGGCCACATGTTTTAAATTATGCATTTAATTTATAAATGCAATTTATAATGATTAATTTTGGAAATTGTGGTGATTTATTGGTTTCAAATTGTGGTGAAATACCAATTGAAAAGTATAAACTGTATTTTCTGTGCAGAAGGCTAGCCAAATCGGCAGCCGATATACTGTCGAAAAATTATCAAATAATTATTGAAATTTACCGAAAATCACCGAAAACCAAAATAAATGATTTGATTTCACGTGAAATGATTTTCAAGTACGAAAATCGAGAAATTAAGTAAATTTCATAAAACATGAATATAATGATATTTGATTTTTAAAATATTCATGTTTTCGAGAATGGTAAAAAGGAAATCACCGAAAATTTACCCTGTAGGTGATATTTCACGTGAAACGAGATGGAAATGAAAAAGAGACTGAAGTGAATATTTTTATAAATATTCTTAAATATTCACTTGATTTCATATAAAACCTTTATGGTTTTAATTATGGAAATAATTAATTATGAAAATTCCATAAAGGTTAAGAAATGAAGAAAAACTATGATTTCGAGACTAGAGGTCTCTACACGTGTTTTTAAAAGAAAACATGGTGATGGGAACTTAAAGTTAGAAAATAAATAATTTATTTTCATAAATTATAAAAATGATTTGTTTGAAATTCCGATAATTATAAAACCATGTTTTCGATTGAATGCACGGAAAAGTGTGCATATGTGTTTTACGGTGGAAAAAGGACAGTTTTGCCCTTCTATATTTTCAGTAATGATTTATAAACTGTTTTCACCGTATGGAAAATATGATTTATACCTTTATGAAATATTTTGAGAAATGTTATTTTAATTTAATTATTTCATAAAGGTGATGATTTATTACATGTGAGCCTTATGGATATTTGTGAAATGTTTTAATTTACTGTATTTAAAATCCATAAAGGCTATGGTACGGTTACACTGTTTTGAGACTTAGGCCCCGAGCTTCATGCATCACATATACTGTTACTGTCACGTGGCTGATTGACCAGCTAGTCATCAGCGTCCCGGATTGTCGCCTAGCAAGCGTACACCGAGGACATTATAGATCATGGCCATAGATCTCATTACTGTTACTGTGTCCCTTAGTGGACGATGATAGCATGATTTACTTGTAGGGTGTTGCCTAGTCTCACTTACTGCTTATCACTTACTGTTTACTGTTTACTGTTTACTGTATTGTTTTACTGTACTGAACCACTGTTCACTATTTTTACTGTTTATTGATGAAAGACCGTACCAAAACATTGTGTTACTGAACTGTACTATTTATTGAAATGGTAGCCATTGATTACTATTTTACTGAACTGAAAGCTACCATTTACTGTTTACTGAACTGAAAGCTACCATTTACTGTTTACTGAACTGAAAGCTACCTTATACTGATTTCTGAATTGGTAGCTACTATTTACTGTCTACTGATTGAACCGTATCGAGTTACTGTTTTACTGAATATACTGTTTTACTAAACTGTACGATACGGTTACTGATTTGAAAAGAGAAATAAATGTTTATTCTAAAAGAATAACATAAGAATTATTTCTAAGATAGAAATAATCGAAGAAGTAATTATCCAATGATTGGATATTTACAAATCACTGTATTATATTGTTTTTACTGTACCGAAGAGAAGAGAAGTAAACCACTATTTTTACTACTGAACTGTTATGTGCTTTAAAGTATATTGAAGTGAAAAGAAATAAGTGGTTTACTTTGTGGAAAAGCGAAAATTATATCGTTTTGAAAACAACGGAATCGATATTCTCTACAGTTGCTTCTAGGTTCCGGAACAAGTATGGTATTCTAAAATACCTATCTTATTCTATCTGGATCCCTAGCCGACTGTAGTATCCTTCCTACATGTGAGCCTAGAGCCAGCTAGGAAGATTTTAAAGAAAATGAAAAAATTTATTTTCAGCATATAGATAGCTGAATATCAAGTGTGACATATAACTCTCTTACTGAGCCGTGGTTTGCTCACCCCTTAATTTTAACATTTCAGGTTTTGATAGTGGTGAGATTCAATATTGTGGATTACGGCTGCACATAATGGACAATGTGACAGATCGACTGATTTATATGAGGTACGGTCATTTATTTTCTGTATTTAGACATGTATGCAGTACTACTTGCTTATTAAGTAAGATATGGGATGTATATAATATAAATAATATTTTATGAAATTGTTTAACATAAGAAATAAAGTGAAGTATCACAGACAGCCCAACCGGATAAATTGTGTAAAATAAGAAGAAAAATGTGGTAACGGGTCGTTACAGATTTAATGGTATCAGAGCATGGTTGGCCTGATGTCTGTGAATACTTTTGGATGGAAAAGTATTAAACATCCCCGGTAGTACTGTATCGTCTGAATACATAGAGAAAATAAATGATTGTAATTTGAGTAAAATAATTTAAAGGGAGTGAGAAAGTATAAATTGAGAATGATAAAGAGATAATAGGCTCAGAAATTACCAGAAAATTGGTGATTCTTATAATCTAAATGAAGGCCTATTCGGTAAGGAATCGAAAGGACTCGGTGAAGGGCCCCACCAGTACTTTTCGGTCCGGATCGAACTGAGACCTGAAAGTGATGATATAAAGGAGGGGAATGCAATATCATCATTAAATAGACTTTAAGATCACCGATTGAGGGTAATTTGAAGAGAGAGAAAATTTTTGGCCAAAAATGACCAAAATACCCCTGACTCTAAAATTTTACCGGGAGTCAGAATAGACCAATAGAGGTTGGAATTGATTGATTTGACAGAGAAATTAATGATATAAAGCTGAATTACAAGTAAAATAATCCAATTGTGGATCTTAGTAGATTTCTCTGTCGAAATCGAGTGAAATCTAAATTGCTGATATAAGTTTCAGAAAAGATACTATCAGCACATAGATGATCAGATCATTGATTTAAATGTATACTGAGGAGAAAGAAAGAAATGTCAAAATGACGAAAATGCCCCTGTGTTGGGCGATGATCTGAATAGTGATAAAATCACTTTGATTTTGAATCCATTGATAGTAATGGAATTATTAATGGCATAGAGGATGTCATATGAATATAACGATCCCTATTACTGATTCCACTGACACTTAGAATACGGACGCGAATGGTGGGTGACCTAGTGAACGGGCTGGGCCTCACGATAGATCCTTGAGGGGTGACCCAGTGAAAGGGCTGGGCATTCTCAAAGAGGATAGTACAGATGTGTACAGGCGGACGGCGGACGGGCCGAGGCCTTATATGATGCGGTCCGATAAAAGTGTAGTGGAATGTCATCAAATGATTGGCCCGAATATTGATTGTAAGGGCCTGAATTAAGAGTGTATTGAACGGGATCGTTGAATATTATGAAAAGTGAAATAATTACATAATATGACTGAGAAAGTGATTAGAAAACAAAATTGATGAAATCCATAGCAGTACGGTTGATTGAGGTTCTATACATTTATACTGTTTATGAGGTATTAAATAAATATTTAATTATAGAACCGGACCAATTGAGATATATAATCTCGAAATGACAAAATGACAGTGAATCTGTCTATGATAGAGAGGTAATAATTGATATACGAAAGTAATGAGTCTAGCTAGATACTACTGCCAGTCTATAAAAGAGTGATGAGACTAACTGCTCTACTAATGTGAGGTAATTAAAGAAAGAAGTTAAAGTCGGTAAATGAATAGTGTAGAGAAAAGATGGTATGCAAGATTTTAAAAGATCTTAGCAGTATAGTACCATACCAATCGAGAAAGCCGACTAAAAGAATGAAAGTGGAATAAGGAAATAAATTGCATGATGAGAAGGGAACATCAATATGAAATAGTTCCCGAAGGTAAGACTGAAAGTGATTTGTATTGGTTATCACATAAATGTGACAAGTGAAATTAATGATACTCCAAGGAGTAAGATAAATGACAAGTATTATTTATTGCCAGTATATAAATGAAAAATGATCATACATATAACCATCGTAACATGATAGAAACGGTGGAAGTATATAGATGAGGTGGTGATTAAATACATAAATTGAGGATTCAATTGTGGAATCTAAATTATGAAAAGAAATTTAAAGACCATACTACATGAAGAGAATATGATTGTCTCATGATTTGTGATTGTAAGAGATGATCAATAGTAAAGTCTGTAATGAGATGCAACCTTGGTAGAATAAATGTGTGAATATGTATACTGTGAATAATAAAGAGTCCAAAAGAGATATGATGATATGGAAGTAATTAAAGACTGATGATCTAAATAGAATCACTTTCCATTATCAGAATTCTAGATTCTCTAGTGCCTTAGTCGAAGTATAAATGTTAAAGGATGTGAATGTGTATGTACAGTTCCAGTGAGCCTTACATGTGATGGGAATCTCTGAGTTGCCATAGGCTAATGAGAAATAGCAAAAGGCTTTGAGATTCCAAGTGTATTGATAGCACCACTCCATACTGATATATATATGAGCGTGAGATGTAAACGCTCCATGATACTGAGAGAGTGTGTGCATGAGATGTGAAAGCTACTGGGACACTTACATATAACTGACTGACATGTGTAATTGATAGTTTTAAACTATATCGACTTGGCACTAAGTGAGAAAAATGGATGATGAACAACATAGATCAGCTGTGACATGAAAAAATACTGTGCATGGACTCTTATGTGAAAAGAGTGGAAATGAATAACTCTCGATTTGAGAAATAAACTCACGGGAGTATAAATATATGATGAAAGACAACATGTAGTGGTCTAAAGTATTTTTGATGTTGAAAGTATGCTGGCAGTAATTATGTAAAAGTTGACCTAGAGGTCAGAAGTCGTAAGTATACGGCATATACCACCTTTGGACTTAAGTTAAATTCGGAGGACCGAATTTCTTAAGGTGGGGAGAATGTGATAACCGTAAATTTTCCAATTATTGGAAATTATAAATATTGGAAATAAATAAAATTATGAGAACGGGATATTGGTGAAAATCCCGAGAATCGAGAAAGGAATGGATGGTGGAAATTCCGAGGATTGAGGAAGTGATGAAATTGGAAATTTAAGTGAAGGAAATTTAAATCGGAAAAATAAGGTTGGAATTATGGAAAATAATGAAAGAAGGAAATTTAATTTGGATAATGGAAATCCAAATTAAATAAGAAAATGAGAAGAAAATATATATATTGTACATACAATATATATTGTATTATTTCATTTATATAAATATATATATGTTATGTAATTTAAATTCAACATATATATATATACTAAATATGTATTTTGTTAATACATGAAATATATATACACATTTATATATATATATATAATATCTATAGTGCTATAATATATATAATAATATTATTATATGTATTTTGTATATATATAATATATATATGTGTGTGTATATAATTAAATGAAATAAAATTAAATAAATAAAAAAAAAAGGAAACAGAAAGGAAAATAGGAGGAGGAATCGGGGAAGGATCCCGACCCTCCCAGCCAGACCCGTCGGTGGCGGAGCTGCCACCGCCGGCGAGGGAAAAGAGAGAGGAAGGGAGAGACGATGTCGCCGGCGAAGAAAGGAAGGAAAGAGGACGACCGGCGAAGGAAAATCGAAACGGAAACAGAGGCAAAAAACCCGGCGGAAGCGAGAAGGAGAAGAGAAGAAAAGTGGCGGTGCCGGCCAAACCGGTTGCTGCCACTACCACCGAAGCTTCGCCGAAGGGAGAGGAAGACGATGGAGGCCACGGTTCAGGCGGAGAACGGCGGAGGAAGGCCGACGGAGGAGGAGAAGGAACCGAACCAAAACCGAGTAGATCCGCCGCCGTGCCATCGATTCGTGACGAACGGAGGCCAGATCCGGCTTCACCGTGGTGCCGGCCAGCTGCTGAGCCCCTGAGCCGCCGGAGAACCGGCCACCGGAGGAGAACCGGCAGTGAAGGAGGCAGACCGGTCCGGCGGGAAAAGAAAAGAAAAAGGAAAAAGAAAAAGAAAAGAAAAAGGGAAAAAAAGGAATTCCGGGAATTTGGAGAATTCCCGAGAATTTGAAAATTACGGGAATCGGTAAGAAATCCCGAAAAGTATTGAATTATTTAAATAATTTATTTATTTAAATAATTATGGAAAAATTCTAAATTTTAGAATTTAATTTCCAGAAAATATCCTCGACGACCGAGCCGATGGAATCGGGCGAGGTGAACACGGGCGCGACCTTCGAGAGGTAGTTGCCGACCCGAAACAGGTAAGGGAGACATGTGCCGCCTGTAAGGATATTCGGCCACATGTTTTAAATTATGCATTTAATTTATAAATGCAATTTATAATGATTAATTTTGGAAATTGTGGTGATTTATTGGTTTCAAATTGTGGTGAAATACCAATTGAAAAGTATAAACTGTATTTTCTGTGCAGAAGGCTAGCCAAATCGGCAGCCGATATACTGTCGAAAAATTATCAAATAATTATTGAAATTTACCGAAAATCACCAAAAACCAAAATAAATGATTTGATTTCACGTGAAATGATTTTCAAGTACGAAAATCGAGAAATTAAGTAAATTTCATAAAACATGAATATAATGATATTTGATTTTTAAAATATTCATGTTTTCGAGAATGGTAAAAAGGAAATCACCGAAAATTTACCCTGTAGGTGATATTTCACGTGAAACGAGATGGAAATGAAAAAGAGACTGAAGTGAATATTTTTATAAATATTCTTAAATATTCACTTGATTTCATATAAAACCTTTATGGTTTTAATTATGGAAATAATTAATTATGAAAATTCCATAAAGGTTAAGAAATGAAGAAAAACTATGATTTCGAGACTAGAGGTCTCTACACGTGTTTTTAAAAGAAAACATGGTGATGGGAACTTAAAGTTAGAAAATAAATAATTTATTTTCATAAATTATAAAAATGATTTGTTTGAAATTCCGATAATTATAAAACCATGTTTTCGATTGAATGCACGGAAAAGTGTGCATATGTGTTTTACGGTGGAAAAAGGACAGTTTTGCCCTTCTATATTTTCAGTAATGATTTATAAACTGTTTTCACCGTATGGAAAATATGATTTATACCTTTATGAAATATTTTGAGAAATGTTATTTTAATTTAATTATTTCATAAAGGTGATGATTTATTACATGTGAGCCTTATGGATATTTGTGAAATGTTTTAATTTACTGTATTTAAAATCCATAAAGGCTATGGTACGGTTACACTGTTTTGAGACTTAGGCCCCGAGCTTCATGCATCACATATACTGTTACTGTCACGTGGCTGATTGACCAGCTAGTCATCAGCGTCCCGGATTGTCGCCTAGCAAGCGTACACCGAGGACATTATAGATCATGGCCATAGATCTCATTACTGTTACTGTGTCCCTTAGTGGACGATGATAGCATGATTTACTTGTAGGGTGTTGCCTAGTCTCACTTACTGCTTATCACTTACTGTTTACTGTTTACTGTTTACTGTATTGTTTTACTGTACTGAACCACTGTTCACTATTTTTACTGTTTATTGATGAAAGACCGTACCAAAACATTGTGTTACTGAACTGTACTATTTATTGAAATGGTAGCCATTGATTACTATTTTACTGAACTGAAAGCTACCATTTACTGTTTACTGAACTGAAAGCTACCATTTACTGTTTACTGAACTGAAAGCTACCTTATACTGATTTCTGAATTGGTAGCTACTATTTACTGTCTACTGATTGAACCGTATCGAGTTACTGTTTTACTGAATATACTGTTTTACTAAACTGTACGATACGGTTACTGATTTGAAAAGAGAAATAAATGTTTATTCTAAAAGAATAACATAAGAATTATTTCTAAGATAGAAATAATCGAAGAAGTAATTATCCAATGATTGGATATTTACAAATCACTGTATTATATTGTTTTTACTGTACCGAAGAGAAGAGAAGTAAACCACTATTTTTACTACTGAACTGTTATGTGCTTTAAAGTATATTGAAGTGAAAAGAAATAAGTGGTTTACTTTGTGGAAAAGCGAAAATTATATCGTTTTGAAAACAACGGAATCGATATTCTCTACAGTTGCTTCTAGGTTCCGGAACAAGTATGGTATTCTAAAATACCTATCTTATTCTATCTGGATCCCTAGCCGACTGTAGTATCCTTCCTACATGTGAGCCTAGAGCCAGCTAGGAAGATTTTAAAGAAAATGAAAAAATTTATTTTCAGCATATAGATAGCTGAATATCAAGTGTGACATATAACTCTCTTACTGAGCCGTGGTTTGCTCACCCCTTAATTTTAACATTTCAGGTTTTGATAGTGGTGAGATTCAATATTGTGGATTACGGCTGCACATAATGGACAATGTGACAGATCGACTGATTTATATGAGGTACGGTCATTTATTTTCTGTATTTAGACATGTATGCAGTACTACTTGCTTATTAAGTAAGATAGGGGATGTATATAATATAAATAATATTTTATGAAATTGTTTAACATAAGAAATAAAGTGAAGTATCACAGACAGCCCAACCGGATAAATTGTGTAAAATAAGAAGAAAAATGTGGTAACGGGTCGTTACATTGTTATCCTTGTTCACAATAATACTTGACTAGGGATATTTTAAGAATAGTGTGTTATTACTATTCTAAGGACATTATCATATAAGATTATATTACGCAGTTATAAGACAAATATAATAATGAACTATGATAAATAAAATGTCATGATACATAAAAAAATGCCAAAGTCAATCATCTAATGAATGGTTCTAAGGGCATAATCCAACAGTATGAGCATGATAGAGGGGCCAACTAGTCTCAAAACCGAGTTTTTCATCATAAATAAACCTTTATGGAATTTCTAAAAACATAATTTCATAACACAAACCATAAAGGTTATATAAATCATTTAGTGAATATTTAAGAAAATATTTATAAAATATTCACTTTATATTTTTTCATCTTCCTTCTCGTATTACATATAATTTACATATCAGGAGAATTTCGATGATTTCATTATTACCGACTCGAAAACATGAATATTTTAAAAATAGAATTCAATATATTCATGTTTTATGAAAAATAATCAATTTCTCGATTTTCATGGTTGGAAATTGTTTCTTGTGAAATAAAATCATTTCTTATGATTTTACGTAATTTTTCAAAAATTTTTGACAGCATAACAGTTGTCGATTGACTAGCCTCCCTGCACAGAAAAGACAATTTATATTTTGTAGCCAGCCAATATCCACAAATTTCAACCAATTTAATTCCAAAATATTTTTGTAAAATAATCCATATTTAAAAACATACATATTGAATATCCTTACAGGCTACACATGCCTCCCTTACCTGTTCCTTGTTGGTGAGTTCCTCGCTACCGTCGCTCCCGTATTCCACCTCTCTCGATTCCATCATCTCAATTCATCTCGTAACATTTCTACAATTTCAATTTCACACAAAATTTAGCATTTTACAAATTTATTTTAACAAAATAATTATGATAATAATATCATAAAATTCCTACCAAATTTCTCTTTCTTCAGTTTTCTTCTTCCTCTTTTTCTCTTTTCTTTTTCTTTTTTTCTTTTCTTTTCTTTCTTCTTTTTCTTTCTTTTTCTTTTCTTTTCTTTTCTTTTTCTTCTTTTTTTGGTCTAAACCAGTCCAGACTGGTTTAGACCGGTTCAGCCTATTCTGGCCGGTTCTCCTTTGCTTGGCTGATTCAGCTAACGGTGGCCACCATTCCTGACGATTCAACCACTCCAAAGCTAGCCGAGGTTGCCACGAAACTGGATCTGGCCTCCTTTTCCCCAAATCTGGTGGCGATGGTTGCGGCTCCTTTTTCTTCTCTTTTCTCCCTCTTTTCTCTTCCTCTTACACCGCCGGCGGTCTCTTTTCCTTCCCCTTACCTCTGCTGATGTCAGGGTAGTTGTGGCGGTGCCCAGATCAGCCGGCACCGTCGTTTCCCTTTTCTCTTTTTTTCCTCTTTTTTCCTTTCGATTTTCTACTCATTTTTTCTTTCCTTTCCTTTTTTCGTCGCCAGCCAACTTTCTCTCTTCCTATCTTGCTGACGACGTCCTCGTTTCCCCCTTCCTTTCTCTTCTCACTGCCGACGGTGGTCGTTTGTTTGGGGTGTTTCTTCTTTGTTTGTAACAAAGAAGAAACGAGATCGAGTTATATCCTGATCTGTTTCAATTTTTTTTATAATTATTATTATATTTATAATTATATAAATAATTATAATTATATACTAATACACTATTTAAATTATATGTTTATAAATACATATTTTGTAGTAACATATATATATGTGTATATATATTATATTTTATACACTTTAATATGAAATAATATTCATATTTTATATATATACATAAATATATTTTTATATATTAATATATCATAATATACATATATACTTATGTAATAGTATAAAATAATATATATATCAATATAAAATATATATATATATATATATCAATATATATACATATATTTTATATATGTACATATGTATTTATGTAAAAATATATTTATATAAATATATCAATATATTCATTTTTATTTCTTTAATTTTGGATTTCTCAATATCCAAAATTAATTTTACATATTTTAATTTCTTAATTAATTTGGATTCCTTAATTTCCATAATAATTATACCCATTTTCATTTCTTATTTGATTTGGATTTCAGTTTATCCAAATTAAATTTCTAGATAATTAATATAATTTCAAAAATTTACGGTTATCACATGAACTTTCATGAATAATGGTCAAACTAAATTGACTTTTGACCATTTGACTGAAGTATGATAATCTACGTATAAATGAGTTCTAGGCTATGTCAATAGATAGATTAAATCAATGGTAAAATCAGGAATTTACACGATTGGCCTGGTAGGGGTATTTTCATAATTTCACCCTTACAGTCAGTCAAACCTTAATAAAACCCTATCCATTCATTAAAATATGTTTAATAATAATATTCAA
This sequence comes from Heritiera fomes, assembly GCA_032173925.1. Taxonomy (NCBI): domain Eukaryota; kingdom Viridiplantae; phylum Streptophyta; class Magnoliopsida; order Malvales; family Malvaceae; genus Heritiera; species Heritiera fomes. Next base: position 15,661,683 of record JAPDPM010000015.1, read on the forward strand.
GGGTGAAATAAAATATTTTGGAGTTAAATTGACTACTTAAAAATATTATGAAAGTTTAAGGGTAAAATTATCCAAAATTATCATAACCCGAGGCATTTTGGTCATTTTTCCATTAAAAAGAAAATTCTAAACATTTCTACACAAAGGGGCCAACCACTCTACACCATCATCTTCAACCTTCCTCTCTTCCTCCATTAACAAACCTTGTGAGAAAAAGAAAAAGCTTCCAAACACCATTAAAACAAGCTTAAATTCCAAAAAAATTTTCTACAACCTTGTCTAAAATTCAATCCTCTACAAGCCCATTCCCATATTGAAGTGTGAAGTGGACAAAATCAAGGTGATTGGCATCCCTTCAAATTCGGCCACCATAAGGTAAACTTATGCTTTCATTTCCTTTAACTTTTAACGATAGAAAATGATGTAATTAAGTGTGTTAAGCATGATTCTAGCCTTGGAATGAATTAAAACTCACTTAATTATCTTCTTAGGGTTTCGACCATGAATGGAAGATTAGGATTTATTGTGTTTTTATGCATGAAAATGGTGTAGGAAAGATGAGAATTAATGGTAAAGCATGAATTAGAGGATAAATTGTTGAAAAACTTAAGAAAATTCATCATGTACCATTCGGCCACATGAAGAGGACTTGGCTATGTTGCGCAATTTGATGTGTTCTAGGTTCCATGAAACTGTATAAATTAAGAGAAGATTGATGGTGCAATCGGAATTAAAATCAGAGTTGATTTAGGCATAGTTGTGTTTTAGTACCGATGTGAATTATACTAATTTAGTGGTTACTGTAGACAGTTTGGTAGAATTTAATGTAGTAAAATATATTATAATTTAAGGATAGTGAAACGATGTTGTTGGTATAATGATTTTGCAGCCCGAGAGTGAGACTTATCAAGTGGTGCAATTGACGAGTTCGGTAGAAATTGACAGGTAAGGGATGAGTATGGAAGACGTAGGGATAATGTGAATGCATAGTTTTGGTTGAAAGTAATTTTATGAAATTGTTTTGAAGTTAAGTGTTTCGGAATTGTTGAAATTATGGACACTAGCTGGTTTGTAAATTGTGTTTTCAATGCAGGAGGGCTAGGTTAAAAATAGTCGCTATACTACCGAAAGTTCTAGAAATTTTATGAAATTATTTTTAATATCCTTAAATATTAGAAGTGAAGGAATTATTAAGTGATTTTCATCTCATTCATTAAAATTGCATATTTTTATTAAATACAAAAAAATAATATTTAAAAATTCATGTTAATTAATTTTACGTACGTGATAGTACCAGCATGTTCTTATAACTGTTCTACAGATAAATAGAATGTTTTGAAAAAAGAATACTGAACTGTGAACATTTTATGAATTTTTATTATTGAACTGCTTATATTTTCTAAAATATGCATTTATCGATTGACTGAAGATTTTATCTTAGAAATTGATTTCTAAATAGTGTTTCTATTGTTTATAAGCTATTTTGAGACTATAAGGTCTCGTATCATACTGACTGTTACTGTTACTATTGCCAAAAGACCTGTCAAGCCTTCAACTTCCGTAATTGTCAACTGGCTATTGCCATATGTTCTACTGTGGACCCACTGTGACTATTGCCATATGTTATACTATTATTGTTTGTCCCTTCTTGAGATACTATTTTGGCATGATATTTATTGAGTGTTGCCTAGTCTCTACTGTACTATACTGTTTTACTTAACTGAATTTACTTCTGAAACCGAAGTGAATGATTTATATATCGATTGTAATGTAAATTTCTAAAGTGTTTACTATACTGTTTATTGGATCTCTATACTGAATTGTTTACTAAAATGATTTTCAGTTAAAGTGTTTATATACTGTTTATATATTGAAAAGTACATGAAATGATTTCAAGTGATTTAAACTATTTATGTATATCATCTCTAACTGTTTATTCCCTATAGTCGCTATTAGGAACTAGGACATGAAAGGTATTTCAAAGTACCCTGCATACTCCATCCGGTTTCCTAGCCGACTATAGTATCTCTCCTAAATTATACCTTAGTGTACCGTTAGGAACTAAATGTTTTTATGCATATAGATTTCATAGTATCAACTCTTGCATACGAATTCTTACTGAGCACATTAACTGACCCGCTATTTTTCCACCTCACAAATTATCTACGTAGTATACTGTTCCACGGATCTGGTTGCATTTTTGGTACCCTAAGGTAGCAATTATTTGATCCTAGAGGTATATTTTATTTCTTTTATATGTTCAGACTTTTATGTACAGTACTACATTTTGTATAATTATGTACAGAGGATGTAGAATTTGTGAATTATATTGAAAATGTTACTATTGATGTAAATATTATTGTTAGCTATAAATGGAATTTTATTTATAAGTGTGATTATTATAATAAGAGAATGTTATAAAGGCATCACAGACAGCCCATCCAACTTACTATATGTGTGAATATGAATAATTACTATATATTATGGTACGTTATAGGTTGTGGCTCAGTTGGTAATGTAGGTTGAGTTTGTAGGAAGAGCTGTTGGGTTCGATTTCTACTAAACACACTTTTGGAGAGGGGTGAAGAGCCTTAACTGTGACTAAGTCTTGAGCAAAATTAATCTCAGATTGTTAAAACAGATGAGGATGCCTGTGGTTTACACAAAAAAAAGCTAATTATATATAAATTAAAAAAGGCCTAAACGGGTAGGCTTGCTAGCCAGCCCATATCTATATGAACCGGCTCGGACCGATTGTTGGCCCGCACTAGCCAATCCATTTAAACTCATTTAAACAAGCCTAAAAAAAATTCGACCCTTGAAATGCTCACGGGTTTAACAAATTAACCCACGGGATTTAGCCCATTTTACACACTTAATTTTTGAAGTCTCATGTGAGAATTAATCATTGCTTAATCAATATAGAATTATTGGTTCATACTTAGTTCATCATGTTGTTCTAATTAATTGACAGAACTTTTTGCCTAAGGTGATGGTTCAAGAACTTATTCACCATCATTTTATGCATGAGGATTTCCTAAGTGTCAAATTTGTTCTATTTTGAAAATGACTGGGGATTGTTGGAAATCTTTAAAATAGTGAAAGAATGATTAATTAAAAATTATGCTTCATCAATGAAATAAAAAAACTGGATACAATTATTCAATGAATAGTTTCTTTTTCAATGAGTTACATATTCTTTGGAGAGGAGTTTTTTCACTTGTGAATGGTTAAAATCATAACCATTGATTTCCAAAAGATGTTATTATATTAAATAATTGTGTTTGTTGGATCAAATGACACAATTGAAAGATCACAACATTTGATTTTGAGGACACAACTATTGGTTTGAATCTCTATAAATATAGATGTTAAGGTTCATTTTGAGATACTTAAGACACTTGAAAAACATAAAAGGAAATATTAATTTTGTGATATTGTCTCTCTTCCCTTTTATTCTCACAGTAGAAAACAAGTCTCTTACGCATTGTTTACTGCATAAAACAATGACTCAAACAAGATACTTTTGTACTTGTCAATGATGTTTAGTAGTTTGATTTCACAAGTGCAATGTGATTTCAAACGGTGGCTTTATTGTATGCTGGAGCTATTCAACAAACCTTCATTGCATACCATAATTGGTGGTGGTGAAATAAGCATAAGAAAAGCAACATTAGCAACATGCCTTGAAATCATTTTTTCATTTGTTTGTGTTTCATGAGAGTTCAACAAAAAGTTCAAAATGTAAAGTGTTAGAGGCACTCAAGAAGAAACAAGTTTATCTTCATCCACCATCAAGGAGGCTCGACCAAACCCAACATTAAATAGGCAAGTAAATTGATTTAATGAGAATTAACTTTTGAAAAATTAATTTAATTAGGGTTGATTTGATGATGATGTATATAAGATAATTATTACCTATTAGAAAAATATGAAATGTCATTATTCTATTAATACCTAAAACAGTTACTTTTTAAGATCATAATAATATAAATTATTCGCTTATTAATTACACCGCATTAAAGGCAATCAAGGGGGGCTCTGGGAACCAATCTTCAAGTCCTAAACGTGAGTCTCCCCATCCTTACGGCCCTTATGATGGGAAATACCTAACTATTGAACAAAGCATCTTTATGTATACAACTACCTAAAGATATACAAATTAAGCCAGTAAGATTAATAACAATTAATTATTTATATGGTTGGTTAAGTTACCATTGGTTATAAAAGGGATTGCTGACTTGTATTGTACAAAATCCTTCATGGTTAAGTAGCATTTTCATTAGTTGCTCATAATGCTACAGATTTGCTTTTTCAACTCAAACTTAAAATTTTATTATTAAGATTTTTCTTATTCATAAGAGGTATAAGGGGAGAATTCAGAAATCGAACCTTGAATCTAATCCCTCCTAAAGAGGGTAATAATAACTAGACCAAGCCTTTTGGTTGTTTTTATTATTAAGATAACTTATTCAATTTATTAGCAAGAATTTTAATTTCATTAAAATACTTTCTTTTTTTGGTAAAATCACAGGTGTTCTCATCATTTCACAGTACGAGATTAATCCTATTAGCTTTAAATTGCCATATATATTTTGAAATGATAAAAACTTAAGTAAGCTTTAATGTTTTAATTCATATTGTAAATTTGCCTTGTCACACATGATTTTCTCAATCCATTTTCAACTGATCATATCAAACATTAAGACCATGATTTAATTACATATTCTTATTGGTTTTAATACTTTATAAAATGTTTTGAATATTTTAGAAAATTACTTGATGAATTTTTGGACCATGCTTTCATTAGAGAAAGTCAAGAAAAATCCCACAAAAATGTCAAAATGTTTTGGGTTGGATTAGGATCAAAGGTCACATCATTTCTAACCCAAAAGTGCAGGAAATAGGCTTTCTGGAGGCATGTGATCGATCCCCTATGGGAAAGGATCGATCCCCTAGTGGCAGTAAGCAGTTTGGTGCAAGAAAAGGTCCCTCAGCCCAGAATATTCAAATCTGGAATGAAGGGATCGATCCCCTATGGGAAGGGATCGATCCCTTTGCCCGAAAATAGCCTGTAATGGCTAGTTTTTGTGAGACAACGATCATATTCAAGTTTTGGCTCCACCCAACGGCTAGAATACATCCAAGAGACTATAAATAGAGGCTTAGAAGCTAAAGAAAGCAAGAGGAACTACTCAATCAACTCCAATACTCATTTTCCTTAAATCCTCAAGCCTCAACAACAAATCAAGAGCTACAAAGTCTTCATCTTCCATCATTCACATATCTCTTGTATTGCTTAGCACAAATATTATATAGGCTTTTCCTTGTGCCTAATTTCTGTAATCATTTACCTACTTAGAGGTCATCTTTGATTACACAATTTGTAAACACATTCATTCCTTGTAAAAGGGGAGGTTTCTCTTTAGCCTAAGAAAAAGAGGGAGGGTTCTCTTTAGCCTAGAAAAAGAGGGAGAAGAGGTTTCTCTTGAACCTAGAAAAAGAGAGAGGTTTCTCTTGAGCATGCAAAAAGAGGGAGTGTAACACAAATTCAAGTATAGTGAATTTGGAAAAAATCCTTGGGAGCGTCTCAAGGCAGAGGACGTAGACAAGGTTGCCGAACCTCTATAAATCGCTTGCGTACATTTCTCTATCCTTACTCTCTTTACATATTTGCAATTATAATTGTGCTTATTGTATTGAATTTGAATTGCATAATTGAATAGCCTAGAGAACTTAGAGAATATTTATATAGGCTAGAGAATTTAGAAGAATCACAAAACAGGCATAAGGTTAGCTAAGAACCGATTCACCGCCTCTCGGTATAGCCTATAAGAGCCAACAATTGGTATCAGAGCTTGGGCTCGAGATTGATTTAGACTAACCTCTATCGAGCAAAACGATCTTGAATGGATCACTTGAATGTAGGCACACTCCTAGGAGAAGAGGGACAATCATTAGTTAGACCTCCACTCTTCAATGGTGAGAATTATTCATATTGGAAAACTAGAATGATGTTATTTGTACAATCAAATGATTATGAAGTGTGGAGAATTATAGTGAATGGTCCTAAAATTCCCATGAAGAAAGTAGATGGAAAAGATGTCCCAAAGAGTGAGGATGAGTGGGACACAAATGACATGAGATTGGCACAAATGAATGCCAAGGCTATGCACACCCTCTTTTGTGCTTTAGGTCCCAATGAGTATAATAGAGTCTCCTTATGTGAGAATGCTAAACAAATATGGGATAAACTAGCCATCACACATGAAGGGACAAATCAAGTTAGAGAGACCAAAGTAGGAATACTCACACATGATTATGAGCTATTTGGGATGAAAGAAAATGAGTCCATTAGCGAGATGTTCACTAGGTTTAATGATATAATTAATGGACTTAAGGCTCTAGGCAAGACTTATTCCAATGTTGAAATGGTAAAGAAAATTTTGAATAGCTTGCCTAAGTCTTGGGAGGCAAAGGTAACCGCAATAGAAGAGTTTAAGGATCCAAATACCTTGTCTCTAGATGAACTTATGGGCTCCCTACTTACATATGAAATGAAATTGAAAAGAAATGAAGGGCCTTCAAAGAAAGTAGGAGTAGCATTTAAGTCTTCCATTCATGAGGTCATTGAAGATAATAGTGATAAGAGTGGGAATGAGGAAGAAAAGGAAATGGCAATGTTTGCCAAAAGATTTAATAGATTTATGAGAATGAAAGATAGAGAGAATAATAGGAGACATCAAAAAGGGGAGTCAAGTAGAAGAGAAAAAGACCCCTTAGTGTGTTATGAGTGTAATGAACCGGGTCACACTAAGTTAGATTGCCCCTTACTAAAGAAGCAAAAGGATAGGAAACCAAAGAAGAAAGCATTTGTAGCTGCATAGAGTGATAGTGATAGCTCCGATGAGGAAAATGTAGATGAAGAGGTAGCCTACTCATGCTTTATGGCCATTAGTGATGATGAGGCTAGTTGTAGTTCTAGTGAAGATAATGATTATACCTTTACTGAACTACAAAATGCCTTTAATGATTTAGCAAATAAATTTCAATGCATGAACTCCAAATATAAGAAAATCATTGCTAAATTAAACATAGAAAATGAAGCCTTGACAAATGCTAAGATAGAATTTGAAAAGAAATTAGAAGAGGCTAACTTAGAGATAAATGAGTCAAATAAAAAGAATACAAATTTGCATAACTCATTTACTAGGTTCTATATGGGTCAACAAAAATTAGATCACATGTTAGAGACTTAAAGAGCTTTCTTAGATAAAGATGGGTTAGGTTATAATGCAATACAAAAAGAAACTCATCTAAAGAATTTCCTTGTGAACAAAAATACTATGCATGATTTATCTCTTACATGCTCACTATGCAATAGAATAGGACACTCTTCACAAGCATGCATAAATAGAAAAACCACATTTAGAGGAAGAGTTGTTAGACAAATGTGGGTACCAAAGTATGCAATAAATAATGATGATTTGAGTTTGAAATGGATCCCTAAAGGATCAAAAATTGTTAACACTAACTCTCATGGACCCAAGAAAATTTGGGTACCAAAGCATGCTTGAAAATGTGTTTATTGTAGGAATGTTAGAGCATGGAAATACAATGGAACAATGGAGTTTAAATGCTCAACACATCCTCATGGAGTTTGCTTATGCTAATAAGAAAAAGGAAGAGCTTGGAAATTCATCCTTAGCAAGGTGACAACAATTTCTCAAAGAATGGCTAATGGTGGATTCAACACATCAAGGCAAAGCACTCTCAAGCAAAGGAGTTTTGTAAGCTTAATTCCTTACTCCTTAAACTTTTTATTTGATTAGTTGTGCTTTGATAAGAAATGTGGTTGATAATCTATGTGAGTTGAATGATTGAACAAAAGGCATGATAAATGATTTTTGAGTGCTTGATGAATAGCTCTTGATACATTGAATGAACAACATGTTTGATTATTTTGAAAAGATTATTGAAATTTTGTAGTTTGAGCAAGTTTGATATGTTTAGATAATATATTTAGTTGCTCAAAAGCTGTCAAATATGTCATATATGCAAAATGCCATGTCATGAGCCTTAATGAAGAATATGCATGTTAAAAATCATGGCATGTTGTTCACAAGATGTATGCTTTAATGATATATGTGCTTAATACCTATGTGAACAAGTTTGTTTTGACATATTTGTAGTTTCCAATGCTTTGGTTTGGTGAAAATATGCATAATGCTTAAAATGACCTCCTTTGAGACCAAAAATGCATTTTATTGTGTAAATCCTTCCAAAATTACAAAATCGTTTTTAAAATGGTTTTTCATTCTTATATTTCATTTATACAAGTCCAAAATCATGTTTTACAAATGTTTAAACCTTTACGTGGACTTAAAATACTCAAAAACGAAGTTTTGGTACCTCAATGGATGGATTTTCTGTTAAAGATCTGTAGAAACAGGATGAGGGATCGATCCCTCAACATGCAGGATCAATCCCCTTGAGCAGAATGCAGAAAATTTGCATTCTGGAGTTAAAGGATCGATCCCCTAAGGGAAGGGATCGATCCCCCCAAGGCAGAATGCCTTCCCTGCACTATTTCAACCAAAAATTGAGAAGAACTTTTCATTGTCTTGATACATTCTTTCTTTTCAACTTAAAATTCATTGTTTTTAACTTCTTTTTGATGATCTTTTCAAAATGAGTGATCATTTTTCATTGATATCATGCTTCAACTCCATCAATTTGTATTATTTCCAACAAATGGTATCACTTTCAACAATCGGTATCACTTTCAACAATCAATCTCATTTTTCATTGATCTCACAAGTACAAAACCAGTTTTCTCATTAAAGATGGTCATGAATTACATAAATCTTGAAATAATACTGAAATACATTTTCAATGAATGCTTAAACATAATTTTGAGATTTATTCCAATGATTTGTGTATATATTTGAGAATTTGATGAACTTGTGCATAATGACTATTGATCATATCTTTTTGTTCATCTTAGTCAAGCATGCTTATAGGATTATGTCTCTTAGCTTGAGTTATCTATTCCACACTAGGTTTCATGATAATTATACATCTAGTGGATTGATTTCAAATATAAATTCAACAATTGGTAATGGTCATTGGCCTATAATTTGTGATGATAAATGGATCTTAAATGTTTTAATGCATGAAAATTTATCATCCATGTACTTAAATTTTTCTTATGGCCAAATTATTCAAGAACTTGGATTTTAATAACAACACCAACATTCAAAGATAAATGCAAACTTGAACAAATGTACCTTGATTGATATCCATGCATTTACTTTTGATGTTGAACTTACTTAAGTTGAATCAATGATCATGTCTATGAGATGAGAATAGTTGTTTTCATGAAATTATGTGATTAATCTCACTCATAGTTTATGGATTTTAATGATAAAATATATTTTAGCTTGATAATATTGATTCAATTAGGTAAAGCCATTTTAGTTAAAACAGCATATACCCTCTAGAACGTTAAATGATGATAACAACTAAGGATATGGTTCTTAATTGATTAAAATGGTAATTTTGAATCTTTCCTTCCTCATAATTAGTTAAGGCCTTGAATTGGAAAATGAGTATAGGATTTTTGTGCTTAAAACCATGGAAGAAAATGTGGTTGCTTGAAAACCTTGATTTTTTGAATCTTCCATATGGTATAAATTTGTGAATATGAATATGGATTAATACTTTATGATAGTGTGCTAATGTTTAAGTAATCCATATGCATATTTGATGATGTATGATTCTATTCTTGCATATTTAGAATGATTATTTTCTTGACATGAACACACTACACATAAATATTGGATTCATGCAAAATGACTAAGTCAACCATTAGTAACAATTAGTATTTAGATTGAAATAACAATTGGTTTCATTGGTAACCATATTTTCCACAATTGGTAAGCCAAAACTAAATTGCCAATTGGTATGCGCTTTAAATTGACAATTCTTCTCATGCTCCTTAGATTGAAATGACAAATAGGGAAGAATTCATATAAGATACTATTTCATGAAACACTTCTGTGCTAGAATTTGTGATTAATTGATGTATGATTTAATTCTATGCACAATATTTCTTGAAAATGATTTATGAACGAATGCATATGACATGTTATATAATTTCAGCTCATAATCATGATGTATTACCATGCACCTTAGTTGGACTTTAGAAAGAACAATTGATATACTTAGGTGCTTAATAGGATTGAACTGAGCAAGTCATAGACCTTAGTAGATATTTATACACAACTTGCTTTATTATTTACCACTTGGGAACTTCTTACAAAATTATTTATAAACAATTGGTATAGGATCATAAGTCATATTCTTTGCATGAATATTTCATACTCTTTGTGAATATTGACTTATTTGTGCTATGAGTCCCATATACTAACACGTTTCTTGTTGGATAGAGTATATTTATCTCTTCTCACATAGCCATGATTTTAAGGGGAGCATATTTTTTATTATTTTTCCTTCTTTTTGCTATGACAAAAAGGGGGAGAGATAGATATTAAAAGTGAGAGATATTAAGGGGGAGAGATAATAGAGGAGAAATAGTTTGAAAATTCATTTTCAAAACCCATGCTTATATTAAGGGGGAGCTTTATAAAATCCTGCTTTATTTGAGGGGGAGTATTTTATCAAAGAATTTTCAAAGCAAATTTACATTAAGTTTTCTCATATCAAAAAGAGGGAGATTGTTAGCTTTAAATTTTCATATATATTTTGAAACGACAAAAACTTAAGTAAGCTTTAATGTTTTAATTCATATTGTAAATTTGCCTTATCACACATGATTTTCTCAATCCATTTTCAACTGATCATATCAAACATTAAGACCATGATTTAATTACATATTCTTATTGGTTTTAATACTTTATAAAATGTTTTGAATATTTTAGAAAATTACTTGATGAATTTTTGGACCATGTTTTCATTAGAGAAAGTCAAGAAAAATCCCACAAAATGTCAAAATGTTTTGGGTTGGATTAGGATCAAAGGTCACATCATTTCTAACCCAAAAGTGCAGGAAATAGGCTTTTTGGAGGCATGGGATCGATCCCCTAAGGGAAAGGATCGATCCCCTAGTGGCAGTAAGCAGTTTGCTGCAAGAAAAGGTCCCTCAGCCCAGAATATTCAAGTCTGGAATGAAGGGATCGATCCCTTATGGGAAGGGATCGATCCCTTTGCCCGAAAATAGCCTATAATGGCTAGTTTTTGTGAGACAACGGTCATATTCAAGTTTTGGCTCCACCCAACGGCTAGAATACATCCAAGGGACTATAAATAGAGGCTTAGAAGCTAAAGAAAGCAAGAGGAACTACTCAATCAACTCCAATACTCATTTTCCTCAAATCCTCAAGCCTCAACAACAAATCAAGAGCTACAAAGTCTTCATCTTTCATCATTCACATATATCTTGTATTGCTTAGCACAAATATTATATAGGCTTTTCCTTGTGCCTAATTTCTATAATCATTTACATACTTAGAGGTCTTCTTTGATTACACAATTTGTAAACACATTCATTCCTTGTAAAAGGGGCGGTTTCTCTTTAGCCTAGAAAAAGAAGGAGAAAAGGTTTCTCTTGAGCTTGCAAAAAGAGGGAGTGTAACACAAATTCAAGTATAGTGAATTTGGGGAAAATCCTTGGGAGCGTCTCAAGGTAGAGGACGTAGGCAAGGTTGTCGAACCTCTATAAATCGCTTGCATACATTTCTCTATCCTTACTCTCTTTACATATTTGCAATTATAATTGTGCTTATTGTATTGAATTTGAATTGCATGATTGATAGCCTAGAGAACTTAGAGAATATTTGTAAGACACGAATTTTATTATACTATATACCATATGTGTATACTATTGATTGTGGAAATAAATTCTTTTAGTGGAAATAAAGAATAACCGAATGTGAATTTCCCCTTTTCATTTTAAGTGATGATTTATAGTATGGTGTATGAAGAAAGAAAAAAAACAAATATTAAAGTGTAACAAGAAATAGTTGGGATTTAATTTTGATAAAAGGTTAAGAAGATACTAAGGTATGAAAGCATTAAATGAAGGGATTAATGGCTAGAGGACAAAACAAAGAAAAGAATGGGTTGATAGCCAATAAACGTTGGCTGGAAGAGAAATGGGCGTGGAGAAGAGAAGGAAAGAAAATAGAAAAGTCAAAGAAAGGGGCTAATAGTGGACTTCTCGCCACTTTGCTTCTCTTGACAATGGGACTAAGCAATAAATGGCAAGAGAGATTAGTCAAGAACGGGATTTCAGTAAGGACTTCACACCGTTCTTTTTGATGCAGTTTTCTTTGGTTTTTAATGCATGAAATGATGAAAGAAAACGTGATAAGGAACAGGTGGTAGTTTTTAACAGGATTAATATGGCTATATAAGAAGGAATACGTGAGGGAAACTGATTTAGCCAACTTCATCTCCCTCAAAATCATTCTCGCCCATTCAGTTTTCATTTCAAGTTCACAATCATTTCTTCCGTTACACCCATATATAAGCCATGAAACTCATCCTTAATTAGCTAAACACTTATCCAGTGTGTGAAGAACTGAGGAATAAGCAAAGTAAAGCTAAGTGAGGTAGGAAAGCACTCTATTTTTTTTTAAGAGCAACTGGGTTAAGGTGAGTTCCATAATTTCTATAGTTCTCTTGATATTCAATACTGGATATCTATGTTTTATAACGTAATAAACATAGATATAGCCTTGTTTTAGTTAAATCTTGTTAGAATATATAAGAAACTAGAACAAGGTGTAGTCTGAATCAAGAATAAACAATGAAAATACTGGAAATAATGTAATGGGCGAATTCAGTTAGTATGGGCGAGCTAAAATCCGGAATGTAGAAGTGGGCGAGGTCGCTACATGCAAGTTTAATACATAGGCGAGCCGCCAATGAACAAAACAGTAGTGTCGGGCGAACTCACATGCATTGGCATGGCGAGTTGAATGGTTGGGCGAGCTGCATTTTGGGCGAGCTCCTATTCCCATGTGTAAGCCCATAATTGAATGGCGAGTTCAGTTCGATGAATGGCGAGCTGTAGATTGGACTTAAATCTCGCCTAAGTGTCGTAAATATTTAAAAGGAAGTATATTGATGGTCTTGATGATCTGTTTTGCATGCAGCCAGAAATTGAGAATTTTTATTGGCGAACAGGAAGCGAGGCGAAGCAGGGCTTCATAATATCAGGTAAGGAAGTAGTATGTGAAGTGAATGCATGTCCTGTGGAGTAAAAATGTTAAGAAAATAATAGAAATTGTATTGTTTTCTGACATGCATGGGTTTAATTAAGTGTTTCGATTTTGAGCGAGCTACAAGCCGCCATATGTTGTTAGTTGGGCGAACTGGTTAGGGCGGGTAAGCCAAACCTTTTTATAAAGTATTAAGTGAAAAACTTTTAATGAGAACATGGGCGAGTACCCTTGTTTTCACAAAGAAATTCGGGCAAGCCAAAGTTGGGCGAAACCTTTTTGATGTGGTAAGGGCGGGCGACCCTTGTTTTAAATAAAAGGCGGGCAAGCCAATTGGGCGAACCCCTATATTCTTTTAGGCGAGCCATTATGGGTGAGTCAAGTTACTTCTGTTTTGAGAAGCTAAGTGGCGGGCAAATACTAGTTCGCCGCCTTGTTGAGTTGACCATGGAGTACCTCATTGGGCGAGCTGACCATGGCAATGCCATATAAGGGCGAGTCTTGAAGGCGAGCCAGGTTAACTTGTTTTAGTCACTAAAAACTGGTGGGCAAACACTAGTTCACCTTAGTTGGCGAACTGATTTATGAGTATTTTCTTAAAGAAAAATGAATTATTCTTAATATTTTGAAAATAGAAATATGAAACATTTTGAGGCGAGTTGACTATTGGCAAGCTGACTATGGGCAAACTAGCCATGGGCGAGCCAGTTTAACACGTGCCTTTCTCACACAGAAAATGTTGAGATTGCGGGCTGTTTTATTATTTTATAAGACCTATTAGAAATCAAATCATTTTGTGGAAATAATAACATAATATATAACTTGATTTTGAGACGTTAGGCCATGAGTTCATGCATTATTATTCATGTAGTTGCATGACCTACCTAGGGCGGTGGCTCAGGTCGATGGACCTACGGGCGCACTTCAGGGCATCATAAAGCTGATGGACCCGCCAAGTCATTATCGGTCTCGAGGTCACTTGGCAAGTGGACCCGAGGACCATCTATAGATTATGGCCATAAATCTAGTTGAGATAGCCGTGAGGGGCGATGGCCTACGGGTGCACCCCAAAAGCGGATGACTTATGTTCCTTGCATGATTTAAATTGTTGCCTAGTCTCAATCATATGATTTCTGAAAGGACTTATTAAATCCTGTTTAATGTTAACTATGTTCATTGTTTTCCTAATGGGTTTGATCGCTAGGATAATTAAGTGGTTTTGAGAATATAGTTTTTCTATTTATAAAGCAGCATACTCCTTCCTTACTGAGCACGTTGTCACTCACTCCTTATTTTTCCACTCCACAGATAACTGATTTGGACTAAGAGACTTACCTTCTTGAGATTTGATATCGAAGGTATGTTTTACTCTTTTATATATTCAGTAAAGTTGTACAGTACTACTTTCAATGGAAGGGAATGTATATACATCTTAAGGAAAAGACTTTAATAATTCATATTTATATATTAGTACGTGAAGTAAAAGTACCAATTTTTAATAAAGTAGTAGAAGTTGTTAAGCATCACAGACAACCCAACCGGTAATTAAGTGTAAGTTATGAGTAAGTATTGTGATATACTGTAGCTTTGGGATGTTACAGATTTAATGGTATCAGAGCAGGGTTGGTCGGATGCCTAGTGACGCTTAAAGTAAATAGTATGCATTCCCTGTAGTACTGTATAATCTGAATATAAAATTGATATATTAATGATAAATGATAAACGATTTCTGTGATACAGGTATGAGTGGAAGGAGGAGGATACGCTCAGTGAGAGGTATAGGCCGCAGATTCCGAAGTCAGAGACACCGGAACCTGCCCCAAGACCTTCACGTCCTCTACAGCTAGAAAGCATTGATGTTTGTGTGAACCAAGTAGAGAGATTATTAGCTGATTTTATGGCTATGTACCAGGCGGATGAGCCGCAGATAGGGCAGAGAGGGAGAGAGCCACAGCTCTCGCAGCCCCAGTAGAGGCGCTCATACCGTCACAGTCGGCACCAGTTGTGCCTGAGCCTTAGCCTATTCTACCACCGGCACCTTAGCCACAAGTAGCTCTACCACAGCCATTGATTCAGCCGCCTCGAAATGCGGAGTCTTATTGTATTGTGGCATTGGTAAAATCATTTAAGAAATTGGATCCACCTAAGTTTAAAGGTACTAGGGATCCATTGGCGGCAGAGCAGTGGGTTATTGAAGTCGATAGGTTACTTCAGATTATGAGATGTTTAGAGACAGAGAAAGTGGGCCTAGCAGTGTTTCAGTTGGCAGATGATGCGAGACATTGGTGGAAGGCCACTCAGACAGTATTATTTGCTTAGCATCAGGATCTGTCCTGGGATATGTTTGTGGAAGCTTTTAGGAGGCAGTATATTCCTAACACTGCTCAGGAAAAATTACAGTAGGAATTCATGGGTTTAGTTCAGGGTAGCATGTCAGTGGATGAGTATGAGGCCAAATTTACTACATTGAGCCGTTTTGATCCACAGACTAGTGCGAATACCCAGTATAAGATTTCGAGGTTTAGAGCTGGTTTGAGGCCATCCATCAGAATAAAGCTAGCCCCATTTGTTATGCAGACTTATGATGAGATAGTTCAACGGGCCCAACTATGTGAGAGAGATTATGAGCAGTTCCAGCTCGATTTCAATAGTAAAACTAAAGGTAAAGTAAAGGGAAAGACTAAGAGGTTCATGGAGGATAGACCGGGTAGAGAGTAGTTTAAGAAGACTAGATCTACGGGTATATAGATTTCAGAGGGCAAATTTGATAGACCAGCAGTTTCTACTCCTGCTAGTGGCCCCACCACCACTCAGAGAAGTGTTACGCCCTTATGTAGACATTGTGAAAGGTCGCATGGATCGTACCCTTGTCCTTTAATGTTTAGGGCATGTTTTAGATGTGGACAGATGGGGCACTTTATCAAGAATTGCCCGATGCTCAGAGAGTCAACTGCTTCTACTAGACCTCCTGCATTATCTCTGATAGCGGCCCCGGCAGCTCAGAGTGAGCCAGAGAAAGCGATACCCTTACAGCCTAGGCGGGTGACAACCGCAAAGAAGGGTAAGAAGGTTGTGACTCAGGGTCGAGTGTACGCATTACATCAAGAGACTGCCGACGCCTCTATCGATGTGATTAAAGGTAAGGTTTATCTTTTTGATATTCCCGTAATTGCCTTAATTGATCCGGGTTCTACCCATTCATTCTTATCGCCTGCATATGCCAACAGGACCCCAGTAGAGCCGGAGTTGTTAGAGTATACTTTGCAAGTGAAAACTTCTTTTAATGATTTACAGAGGACAGATATTATATATAGGAATTGTAAATTGACTATAGGAGAGAAGGTTATGACAGCTAACCTAATTTTGTTGGATATATATGATTTTGATATCATTTTAGGTATGGATTGGTTAGCTGCAAACCATGTTAGTTTGGATTGTAATACTAAGTTTATTACCTTCTCTCATCCCGAAAAGTATATTATAAAGTTATTGTAAATTAATAAAATATTTGTTTGTGAAATTATGTGTACTGAAATTGTGATTGTGTATGAATGTTTATGAAGGATATATGGCTAGTGTGGAGGATGTAGAGAGGAAACATCCAAAGATCCAAGAGATTTCTGTGGTTAAAGACTTCTCGGATGTATTTCCCGAGGATTTACCAGGGTTACCACCAGATCGAGAGACTGAGTTTATGATCGAGTTGGTACCCGATACAGAGCCGATTTCTAGACCCCCATATCGGATGGCATTGACAGAGTTAGATGAGCTCAAGAAGCAGCTCCAAGAGTTATTAGATAAGGGATTTATACGTCCCAGTGTGTCACCGTGGGGAGCTCCAGTACTATTTGTTCGGAAGAAGGATGGTTGTTTTCGGTTATGTATAGATTATCGAATGTTAAATCGGGCTACCATTAAGAATAAGTATCCACTACCTCGGATTGATGATTTGTTTGATCAGCTCAGGGGTGCACAGGTGTTTTCCAAGATAGACCTACGATCAGGCTATCATCAGTTGAAGATTAAGGAGTCGGATGTGCATAAGACAACATTTTGGACTCGTTATGGTCATTATGAGTTCTTGTTAATGCCTTTTGGAGTGACAAATACCCCTGCAGCTTTTATGAGTTTGATGAATGAGGTGTTTCATCCTTTTCTGGACAAGTAGTATTTATAGATGATATCCTGATTTATTCTAAGACTCCAGAGGAGCACGAGCAGCATTTGCAGATTGTTTTACAGACCCTCAGAGAAAAGAACTTGTATGCTAAACTTAGTAAATGCGAGTTCTGGCTTGACCATATTATATTTTTCGGACATGTAGTGTCGAAGGACGGGGTGTCAGTTGATCCGTCCAAGATAGACGCCATTGTTCAGTAGGAAAGGCCTAACACGGTTACCTGGATACGGAGTTTCTTAGGTCTTGCTGGATATTATCGCAGGTTTGTGGACGGATTTTCTAGGCTTGCTGCTCCATTGACACGACTCACATGTAAGGATGTAAAGTTTGAGTGGAATGATGCGTGTGAGCGTAGTTTTCTTGAGCTTAAGAAGAGATTGACTAGTACCCCCGTATTAGCCATTCCTAGCGGATCAGGTGGATTTATGGTGTATACCGATGCATCCGCTCAAGGTTTAGGGTGTGTGCTTATACAGCATGGTCGGGTTATAGCCTATGGTTTTCGAC
Organism: Heritiera fomes; assembly: GCA_032173925.1. Lineage (NCBI taxonomy): Eukaryota > Viridiplantae > Streptophyta > Magnoliopsida > Malvales > Malvaceae > Heritiera > Heritiera fomes. Next base: position 15,679,617 of record JAPDPM010000015.1, read on the forward strand.
AGTTGAAGGATCATGAGAGGAATTACCCGACACATGATTTGGAGTTAGCCGCGGTAGTGTTTGCACTGAAGATATGGCGACATTACTTGTACGGGGAGAAATTTCATATATATACAGACCATAAGAGTCTGAAGTATATATTCTCACAGAAAGAGTTGAATTTGAGGCAGAGACGGTGGATGGAACTGTTAAAGGATTATGATTGTGAGATTTTATATCAACCAGGTAAAGCTAATGTAGTAGCAGATGCACTAAGCCATAAACATGTTGGCATGGTTTCTTATATGATGATCAGGGAACATGATTTGATTGAGCAGTTTTCTAACCTTAGCCTGACAGTTGTTTCCTCTGACCAGTATGGATTTACGGCTAGTTTTCGTATAGAGCCAGATTTGATGGATCGAATCAGGGAAGCTCAGAGGAGGGATGATTATTGCATCGGGGTGGCCAGTCAGATTCAGATGGGAGTTATGTCAGATTTTGAGATTGGCACCAATGGGATACTGAGGTTTAGATATCGGATATGTGTTCCCGGTGATAGGCAGATTTGAGATTTGATTTTATCAGAGGCCCATACCTCTAGATATACGTTACATCCGGGTAGTACTAAGATGTACCAGAATCTCCGGAGAGTGTATTGGTGGCCTAAGATGAAGAAAGACATCGTTGAGTTTGTTACTAGATGTCTAACATGCCAACAAATTAAGATCGAGCATCAGAAGCCGGCAGGTGTGCTTCAACCATTATCGATTCCTATGTGGAAATGGGAGCATGTTACTATGGATTTTATTATGGGATTACCACGGACCCAGAAGGGGTATGATGCTATTTGGGTGATAGTCGACAGATTGACTAAGTCTGCTCATTTCTTAGTCATGAAATCTACAGATTCAGTTAGTGCCTTGGCTGAATTGTATGTCAGGGAAATAGTGAGGTTACATGGTGTTCCAGTGAGTATCACCTCTGATAGGGACTCTCGCTTCACCTCTCATTTTGGGGAGAGATTTCAGGAGGCTATGGGATCCCAGCTGAGTTTTAGCATCGCTTTTCATCCACAGACTGATGGACAGTCCAAGCGTACTATACAGACGCTCGAGGATATGTTGAGAGCGTGTGCATTGGATTTTAGAGGCTCATGGGACGATCACTTACCCCTGGTAGAGTTTGCTTATAATAATAGTTTTCATACGAGTATCAGCATGGCACCGTATGAGGCCTTGTATGGCAGACGATGTAGATCCCCGATAGCATGGGAAAAAGTGGGAGACCGTAAATTGTTAGCTCTCGATTTGGTCGAGCACGCTTCTCGTGACGTATGGATGATATGTGAGCGGCTCAAAACGGCTCAGAGTCGGCAGAAGAGTTATGCAGATATTAGACGCCGACCCTTAGAGTTTGTAACGGGTGATTATATGTTTTTAAAGGTTTCACCATCCAATGGTATAATGAGATTCGGGAAGAGAGGAAAGTTGAGTCCTCGATACATTGGGCCGTATGAGATCTTAGATCGCGTAGGAGATGTGGCATATCGGTTAGCACTACCACCAGAGCTGTCAAGAGTGCATAACGTATTCCATGTCTCGATGTTGAGAAAGTACCATCCAGATCCTTCTCACATGATTCAACATGAGCCACTAGAGATTAGAGAGGATATGAGTTACGTTAAGAAACTGATACGGATCCTGGATAAGAAGGATAAGGTATTGCGATCTAAGACGATTCTTTTGGTTAAAGTGCTCTGGCAGTATCTTAACGAGGAGGAGGCTACTTGGGAGTTAGAGAGCCTTATGCATGAGAAGTATCCAGAGCTCTTCCGGTGACAGGTCCACGTCAAATTTGGAGGACCAAATTTCTTAAGGTGGGGAAAAATGTAAGACCCGAATTTTATTATACTATATACCATATGTGTATACTATTGATAGTGGAAATAAATTCTTTTAGTGGAATTAAAGAATAACCGAATGTGAATTTCCACTTTTCATTTTAAGTGATGATTTATAGTATGGTGTATGAAGAAAGAAAAAAAAACAAATATTAAAGTGTAACAAGAAATAGTTGGGATTTAATTTTGATAAAAGGTTAAGAAGATATTAAGGTATGAAAGCATTAAATGAAGGGATTAATGGTTAGAGGACAAAACAAAGAAAAAAATGGGTTGATAGCCAATAAACATTGGCTGGAAGAGAAATGGGTGTGGAGAAAAGAAGAAAAGAAAATAGAAAAGTCAAGGAAAGGGGCTAATAGTGGACTTCTCGCCACTTGGCTTCTCTTGACAATGGGACTAAGCAATAAATGGCAAGAGAGATTAGTCAAGAACGGGATTTCAGTAAGGACTTCACACCGTTCTTTTTGATGCAGTTTTCTTTGGTTTTTAATGCATGAAATGATGAAAGAAAACGTGATAAGGAACAGGTGGTAGTTTTTAACAGGATTAATATGGCTATATAAGAAGGAATACTGAGGGAAACTGATTTAGCCAACTTCATCTCCCTCAAAATCATTCTCGCCCATTCAGTTTTCATTTTAAATTCACAATCATTTCTTCCATTACACCCATATATAAGCCATGAAACTCATCCTTAATTAGCTAAACACTTATCCAGTGTGTGAAGAACTGAGGAATAAGCAAAGTAAAGCTAAGTGAGGCAAGAAAGCACTCTATTTTTTTTTTGAAAAGCAACTGGGTTAAGGTGAGTTCCATAATTTCTATGGTTCTCTTGATATTCAATACTGGATTTCTATATTTTATAACGTAATAAACATAGATATAGCCTTGTTTTAGTTAAATCTTGTTAGAATATATAAGAAACTAGAACAAGGTGTAGTCTGAATCAAGAATAAACAATGAAAATACTGGAAATAATGTAATGGGCAAATTCAGTTAGTATGGGCGAGCTAAAATCCGGAATGTAGAAGTGGGCGAGGTCGCTACATGCAAGTTTAATACATACGCGAGCCGCCAATGAACAAAACAGTAGTGTCGGGCAAACTCACATGCATTGGCATGGCGAGTTGAATGGTTGGGCGAGCTGCATTTTGGGCGAGCTCCCATTCCCACGTGTAAGCCCATAATTGAATGGCGAGTTCAGTTCGGTGAATGGCGAGTTTAGTTCGGTGAATGGCGAGCTGTAGATTGGACTTAAATCTCGCCTAAGTGTCGTAAATATTTAAAAGGAAGTATATTGATGGTCTTGATGATCTGTTTTGCATGCAGCCAGAAATTGAGAATTTCTATTGGCGAACAGGAAGCGAGGCGAAGCAGGGGCTTCGTAATATCAGGTAAGGAAGTAGTATGTGAAGTGAATGCATGTCTTGTGGAGTAAAAATGTTAAGAAAATAATAGAAATTGTATTGTTTTCTGACATGCATGGGTTTAATTAAGTGTTTCGATTTTGGGCAAACTACAAGCCGCCATATGTTGTTAATTGGGCGAACTGGTTAGGGCGGGCGAGCCAAACCTTTTTATAAAGTATTAAGTGAAAAACTTTTAATGAGAACATGGGCGAGTACCCTTGTTTTCACAAAGAAATTCAGGTAAGCCAAAGTTGGGCGAGCCCTTTTTGATGTGGTATGGGCGAGCGACCCATGGGCGAGCGACCCTTGTTTTAAATAAAAGGCGGGCAAGCCAATTGGGCGAACCCCTATATTCTTTTAGGCGAGCCATTATGGGTGAGTCAAGTTACTTCTGTTTTGAGAAACTAAGTGGTGGGCAAATACTAGTTCGCCGCTTTGTTGAGTTGACCATGGAGTACCTCATTGGGCGAGCTGACCATGGCAATGCCATATAAGGGCGAATCTTGAAGGCGAGCCAGGTTAACTTGTTTTAGTCACTAAAAACTGGCGGGCAAACACTAGTTCACCTTACTTGGCGAACTGATTTATGAGTATTTTCTCAAAGAAAAATGAATTATTCTTAATATTTTGAAAATAGAAATATGAAACATTTTGAGGCGAGTTGACTATTGGCGAGCTGACTATGGACGAACTAGCCATGGGCGAGCCAGTTTAACCCGTGCCTTTCTCACACGGAAAATGTTGAGATTGCGGGCTGTTTTATTATTTTATAAGAACTATTGGAAATCAAACCATTTTGTGGAAATAATGACATAATATATAACTTGATTTCGAGACGTTAGGCCATGAGTTTATGCATTATTATTCATGTAGTTGCGTGACTTGCCTGGGGCGATGGCTCGGGTTGATGGACCTACGGGCGCACTTCAGGGCCATCATAAGGCTTATGGACCGGCCAAGTCATCAGCGGCCTCGAGGTCACTTAGCAAGTGGACCCGAGGACCATCTATATATTATGGCCATAAATCTAGTTGAGATAGCCGTGAGGGGCGATGGCCTACGGGTGCACCCCAAAAACGGATGACTTGTGTTCCTTGCATGATTTAAATTGTTGCCTAGCCTCAATCATATGATTTCTGAAAGGACCTATTAAATCCTGTTTAATGTTAACTATGTTCATTGTTTTCCTAAAGGGTTTGATAGTTAGGATAATTAAGTGGTTTTGAGAATATAGTTTTTCTATTTATAAAGCAGCATACACCTTCCTTACTGAGCACGTTGTCGCTCACTCCTTATTTTTCCACTCCACAGATAACTAATTTGGACTAAGAGACTTACCTTCCTGAGATTTGATATCGAAGGTATGTTGTATTCTTTTATATATTCAGTAAAGTTGTACAGTACTACTTTCAATGGAAGGGAATGTATATACATCTTAAGGAAAAGACTTTAATAATTCATATTTACATATTAGTACGTGAAGTAAAAGTACCAATTTTTAATAAAGTAGTAGAAGTTGTTAAGCATCACAGACAGCCCAACCGGTAATTAAGTGTAAGTTATGAGTAAGTATCGTGATATACAGTAGCTTTGGGATGTTACAATATTTATATAGGCTAGAGAATTTAGAAGAATCGCAAAACGGGCATAAGGTTAGCTAAGAACCGATTCACCCCCCTCTCGGTATAGCCTTGTCACAGCCCGTGACCCTATTTTTTACCTTTTTCTATACATCTTATATGGTTGGGCTTTCTGCGATACTTTACTTTTTCTTTTACATATAAACAATTTCATATTAATTAATAATATGAATTACATCCCCTATCTTACTTCATAAAAAAATAGGACTGTGAAAATGTCTAAATACGAAAAATAAATGATCGTACCTCATGTCATAAGTCGAGCTGTCGCATCGTCCCCAAATGCGCAGCCGAAATCTTTTAAGTATTAGGCTCTCAGTCTTCGAAAAACCTGAAATGTTAAAATTAAGGGGTGAGCAAACCATGGCTCAATAAGGGAATTATATGCATACTTGATATTCAGTTTCCTATATGCTGAAAAACTTTTTCATTTTTCCTATTGGGCTCTAGGCACACATGTAGGAAGGATAATACAGTCGACTAGGGATCCGGATGGAGTAAGGTAGGTATTTTGAAATACCTATCTTATCCCGGAACCTAGAAGCAACTGTAGAGAGTAAATTTCATTTTTGTTTTGAAATTTAAATCCTTTTTCCTTTTTATTCCATAACATTCTCATATTCTTTTCAAAATAATGCTTTTATAAAATAAAGCATTTAAATAAAGAACTAATATTCATATATTCTTTGAAAAGAATATTAGTTAAATTCTCATCATTCTAATTTCAAACTTATTTCATGTTTTACTGTACAACCATAATTAGTACAGTACTTTAAATAGCAAAATAAGCTATTAAATCTTTTCCATATAAAATATACATCATTTAAATCTAATATTCAATTTAAGAAATTATAATAAGAATATTAGATTTATTTTCCTCCTCTTTCCTTTTTAGAAAACGTATCACATATTCATGTCACATATAGTCTAATATTTAATTTAAAATCATAGTACGAATATTAGACTTATAAACTCTTTTTCCTTTTAAAAACATATTACATGTTCATATCACATGTCATATGAAAATCATCTCGTAGTACTAAAATCAGTACTGAAATAAGCATTATGTAAAATGCTGTAAATCACTTTCATTTAACTTATCACATGTCATGTAAAACGTTTACATTTAACATATAACATATCATATAAAACATTTCTCATATATGGAGACTTAGGCACGCACGCCCAACCCGTCCACTGGGTCGTTACTCATATCATGCTATAGACCCCGAAGGGTATAAATAATCATGTCAGATCTATGGCCATAGTCTATAATTGTCCTCGGCGGATCACTGATCAGGTGTCGACCGGAACTACATATCACATATCACATGTCACATATCACATATCACATATCACATATCAGCATGATAGGATGTCATCTAGTCTCAAAACCGTATTTTTCATCATCAATAAACCTTTATGGAATTTATAAAAATATATAATTTCTTAATTTGAAACCATAAAGGTTATAAAACCATTTAGTGAATATTTAAGAAATATATATATAAATTTTCACTTTATTTCTTTTCATTTTCATCTCGTATTACGTGTAATTTACATATCAGGAAAATTTCGTTGATTTCATTATCACCATTCTCGAAAACATGAATATTTTAAAATCACTTTCATTTCATTCATGTTTTTATGGAAAATATTCATTTTCTCGATTTTCGTGATTGAAAATCATTTCTCGTGAAATAAAATCATTTATTATGATTTTATGAAATTTTCTAAAAATTTTTGATAATTTTCGATAATTTTTCGGCAGTATAACGGCTGCCGATTGGCTAGCCTCCTGCACGAAAAATACAGTTTATAATTTCAACCGGTACTTCACCACAATTTTCCAACCAATCATTCATCACAATATTTTCATAAATATTTTCGTAAAATATTTCATAATTAAAATCATGCAGACTGAATATCCTTACAGTGCTGCACATGCATCACTTGCCTTTTCCCAGGTCGGCAACTTCCTCTTATCGGTCGTGCCCGTATTCCATCTCTCCCTTTTCATCGTCTCGATTGCCGAGAATAATTTCTAGAAATTAAATTCTAAATTTTAGAATTTTCATAAATGATTTATTAAATTTTTACTTGAAATCATTTTCCGAAATTCTTACCGAATTTTCATATTTTCCGAGTTGCCAAATTCCTAGGAATCTTTCGATTTCCCGAAATTCTCCTTTTTCTCTCTCTATCTTCTTTTCCCCTTTTCCTTTCTTCCTTTTTCTTTTTTTTTCTTTTCCTTTTTCCTCTTCTTTTTCGGTCAGACCGGTCAGTCTCCTTCTTCGCCGGTTCCTAACCGATGGCCGATTCTTTGGCGGTTCAGGCGCCCTTCAGCTTGCCGACGTTGAGGCGAAGTTGCCGGTGGCCTCAGCTCTGCCTAGATCGACGGAACGGCGGCGGATCTATTCGGTTTACCTTCGGTTTCTTCTCCTCCTCCGTCAGCCTTCCTCCGCCGTTCACCGCGCCTCGGGTGACCTCCATCGTCTTCCTCTCCCTCTGGCGGTGCTTCGGTGGCAGTGGCGGTGCCTGGATCGACCGGCACCGCCGTCTGCCATTTTTTTTCTTTTCCGGCTTCCACCAGTTCTAATTCTGTTTCCTTTCTCCTTTCCGCCTTCGGTCGATTTCTTCCTCTTCTTCCCTCGCCGACGATGGTCTCGGCTTCCTCGTTTCGCCCTCGGTTGGCCGGCTAACGGTGGCCGGCTTCCACGCGGGAGGCAGAATCGAGAATTCCCGATTTTGTTTCTTCCGTTTTTCTTTTCCTTTTTATTTTAATTATTGTATATTATATTTATATATACTATATATATATAAACATAATATTTTAACATATATACTTTATACACAAAATACATGTAGCTATATATATAAATTTTAATTTGAATTAATATATATATATATGTATTTATAGATATATATTGTATTCCAATATATATATACAATATTTGATAAAAAGAATATTTACTTTTCTTATATATGTATATATTTATATATACATAAGATTTTATATTTTTTTGTATACATATGTACTATTTACTTTTGTAAAATAGTATATACATATATGTATACCAGTGTATATTAATATGTACTATATGCTATACAGTATTTAAATACATATGTATTTGTATAAAAATACATTTATATATACAAATACATTTATATAATATAAAATTATATAATTATATTTCATATTTCTTCCTCATTTTCTTATTTAATTTGGATTTCCATTTATCCAAATTAAATTCTCTCTTCATTATTTTCCATAATTTCATCCTTCTCCTTATTTATAATTTATCCAAATTTAAATTCCTCAATTTCCTCACTTCCTAAATTTCCAGAATTTCAACGATATTCCCATCTCGTAAATAAATTTTATTTATTTACCTTTATTTATTTATTTCCTCGTCTATTTTCTTTAATATTAATTTCCAAAAATAGAAAATTTGCGGTTATCACATTCTCCCCACCTTAAGAAATTCGGTCCTCCGAATTTAACTTAATTCATAAGGTGGTAGCATCCTGTATACTTATCATTCTTGACCTTTTGATTATCTTCCGTATTATACTGCCAGTATACCTTTAAGATCATAATCTCCTTTTATACCACTATATATCATCTTTCATCATATACTCATACTCCCTTAAATTTCTTATCAATTGGAAGTTATCCATTTCCACTCCTTTTCATATCACATATGATTCATATTATTCATCATCCATCTTCCTTATTTGGCGCCAAGTCGATACATTTCGATAATTATCATTTACCGATTTTAATCAATTGTATGTAATTGTCCAGTAGCTTTCACATCTCATGCATTTGCTCACTCAACATATCATCGGGCATTTTCGTATTACGCTCAAACATTTTTACATCATGTACGGAGCAGTGCTGTCTATAAATTTGGAATCTCAGAGCCTTTTGCTATTTCCCATAACATATAGCTACTCAGAGATTCCCATCACATATAGTGCTCACTGGAACTTCACATACATTCTCATCATCTTATAATCGTATTTCAACTATGGCACTAAAGAATCTAAGAGTTTGATAATGGAGAAGTGATTTCATTAGACTATCAATCTATAATCACTTCCATATTATCATATCTCTTTTAGATTCTTTATTATCCTCAATATTCATTTTCCTATTTATTTCATCCAATTGCTGCAGCTCATTTGCAGACTTTACTATTTACCATCTTTTATCATAATTGAATCAGGAGACAATCATTTCCTCTCCATATCTACTTCCATGTAATCTCATCATTACATCTCTTATTCTTATGGTGTACTCTATATCACTTAGGTTTTAGAATATACCTGAGAATATACTCTTTTGATAATTTAGATTCCATTATGGCATAATCAAATTATAATTTAATCTTCTCATTATTCAACTTCATCATTAAATCTATAATTATCAATTTAATCATCTCATTATCCATATAAATCCATTATTTTCGTCATTTCGAGGTTGTATATATATATATATATATATCCTTTTTGTTCCATTTACATAACTGACAGTAAAATATAAATCATTTCTTTACTCTTGTGAGTATAATTATTTTTTCTATATCGAGTTTGGCTCGATCTTACATTTAACCATAATCATGTGATAACCACAAAATCACTTTTAGTTTTAAATTCGTGAACTATTTCATATTCGTGTTCCCTTTTCATCATGTACTTTCCTCTTATGACACATTCATCCTTTCCTTTATCATCATTTCAGTCACTTTTCTTTAGTGATAACATATTCCACTATTACCTCTTTTAACATTTTGAATACTTTCTTTACTTTACACTTATTCATCCACCGACCTTAACTTCTTTACTTATTAGTGACATTTGTAGAGCAGCTAACCCAATAACTCTTCCATAAACTGGCAATAATATTTAGCTAGACCCAGTACATTTCGTATCTCAATCATTATCTCTTCATCATAGACAGATCCACATCGTTCTGTCATTTGAGATCATATATCTTAGAAAGAGATACTGTCTAACCCATCTTCTATTTGCCAATCTTAACATACAGATTACAATCTTTGAGAGTTCGTAGGGTCATACCACTATACTGCTCATTTTCCATTGATGTCTTATACTGTATCAGTATATCATTACTTTATCCATATTTGGGTGCCTCATTCATTAGGCTTATATATCTCATAAGGAATTTCATTAATCCTGTAAACCTCACTAGAAACTCGTAAAAAATTTTATCGAGTTCTAATCATTATCATCTTGTGACCATCATTCTTCAACTTTTCATCTAATGATGCCTTTTACAAAGATTGATCTTATAAACTCCCTATACATCTCCGATTAAATCAATTTAAGGCATCAATTCCATATAGATGATTATTTGTTCTTAATAAGAACTTATAAATTAATAGGAATTTAATACACTATTTAATTCATCCTCAAATCATATAATCTGTATTTCTATCCTTTACATCTATACAGGTGAATTTCGTTATTCACAAAATTTTTCCAGAGTTATTGTCACGACCCGTGACCACATTTCTCATCTTCTTATACACAACTTAACCGGTTGGGCTGTCTGCGATACTTCACTTGTACTGACTGTTAAACAATTTTACATAATATTGTTTATATTATACACATCCCCTATCGTAACTAATCAGATAAGTAGTTCTATTGACGTGTCTAAATACAGAGAATAAATAATCATACCTCAAATAATCAGTCGGTATGACACATTGTCCTTCATGTACAGCCAGGATCCATAATCCACTGAACTCACATTCGTCAAAACCTGAAATGTTGAAAATTAAGGGGTGAGCAAAACCACGGCTCAGTAAGAGAATTATATGCCTCACTTGATACTCAGCTTCCTATATGCTGAAAATCTTTTTCATTTTTCCTATGGGCTCTAGGCTCGCATGTAGGAAGGATACTACAGTCGGCTAGGGATCCGATTAGAGTAAGGTAGGTATTTTAGAATACCATACTTGTTTCGGAACCTAGAAGCAATTGTAGAGAGAAATTTTCATTTCGTTTTGAATTAATCAATCCTCTTCCTTTTTCAAAACTTCCATAATTTTTTTTCATATTCTTTTCAAAATAATGCTTTTACGAAACAAAGCATTTAAATGAAATAATTAATATTCGTATATTCCTTGGAAAGAATATTAGTTAAATCATCATCTTATTTCTTTAAAACTCATTTCATGTTTTAATGTACTCTTTTAATTAGTACCGTACTTTAAAAAGCAAAATAAACTATTAAAATCTATTTCATTCTTAAGTTCACAAGGCATCATTCTTTTTATTAGTATGATTAAGTGTGAAAGAAACGAACTTATTGTAAGGACCGGGAGTGCCTAGATCTCTGTTAACCAGGGATTTACCACCCCAGTGCCTTACTCATCCGATATATCACACACATCATATGTCATATGCACCAGATCTATTTCATCCTTTGACATTTGTCGAATTCACGAATCACAATCACTTACTTATCATCACAATATCCTACATAATTTCTTACTAACTCATCAGAACTCGTGTAGCACTTAGTTCCCGAAGGACTCAAGAGGTGGCTCCCACGGTACAGTCGTCGAGTCTCTGCTCGGTTTGGCCTTTACTAAAACATCGGAGCACTTAGTTCCCGAAGGACTCTAGAGGTGGCTCCCACGGTTCAATCATCGAGTCTCTGCTCGGTATGGCCTGTACTGAAACATCAGAACACGTGTAGCACTTAGTTCCCGAAGGACTCTAGAGGTGGCTCCCACAGTTCAATCATCGAGTCTCTGCTCGGTATGGCCTGTACTGAAACATCAGAACACGTGTAGCACTTAGTTCCCGAAGGACTCTAGAGGTGGCTCCCACGGTTCAATCATCGAGTCTCTGCTCGGTATGGCCTGTACTGAAACATCAGAACACGTGTAGCACTTAGTTCCCGAAGGACTCTAGAGGTGGCTCCCACGGTTCAATCATCGAGTCTCTGCTCGGTTTGGCCTTTATGCCATATGTACTTTCCACTATCTTATCAGATCTCATGTAGTACTTATGATCTAATATTTCATTTGAGACCATAGAAAGAATATTAGAATTATCATTTCTTCCTTTTGAAAACATATTACCTATCATTTATGGAGTCTAAGATAGACATCAATCTTATCATACTATATACCTCGGAGGGTAAGGAAGTACACCGGTCAAATCTATGACCATAACCTATATAGTCCTCGGTGGATCACTGATTAGATGTCGACCGGGACTAAACATATCACATATCATGCATCAGCATGATAAGAATACCAACCAGTCTCAAAACCGTAATTCTCATCATAAAATACACCTTTTATGGAATTTATATAAATATATAATTCCATGATTTAAAACCATAAGGGTTAAAATCCTTCAGTGAATATTTATAAGAATATTCACAAGAATACTCACTATATTTCACTTCAACTTTCGTCTCGTAATTCCTGTAATTTATCTATTTCGAGAATATTCGGTGGTTTCATTATCACCATTCTCGAATACATGAACATTTTAGAATTTCATCTCATTATATTCATGTTTTATGAAATTTTAGTAATTTCCTCATGTTTCGTGATTTACTATCGAAATTCGGAAATAAAATCATTTAATATGATTTTATAAAGTTTTTCTAAAATTTTCGGCAGCATAACGGCTGCCGATTCACTAACCTCCTGCACGGAAAATACAGTTTAAAATCTTTCAGCCAGTACTTCTTCCCAAATTATTTTCAGCAAATCATGCATCATAATAATTTTCATAAAATAATTGCATAAAATATTTCAAATTAAATTATGCAGACTGAGTATCCTTACAGTGCTGCATAAGCATCCCTTACCTTTTTCCGGGTCGGCGAATTCCGCTTATCGATCGCGCCCGCACTCCATTTCTCCCGATTCCTTATCCCGATTGCTGAAAATAATTTCTGGAATTAAAAATCCTAATTTTTAGAATTTTTCATAATTTATTTAATTTTTTTCTGAAATTAAATTCTCGGGAAATTTCATACCGAATTTTCGTAAATCCCGGGTTGTCGAATTTCCGAGAATTTTCCAAATTCCCGAAATTCTCCTTTTCCTCTTTTTCTTCCTTTTTCCTCTTTTTTCTTTTCTTTCTTTTCTTTTCTTTTTCTTTTTCTTTTCTTTTTCTTTTCTTTTTTCTTCTTCCTTTCCCGGTCAGACCGGTCCAGCTCCTTTCCTCGCCGGCGGCCGGTTCTTCGGCGGTTCGACATCTCCACGGCTGGCGGACCTCACGGCGAAGCTACTGGTTGCCTTCGTTCAGCCCAGACCGGCGGCACGACGACGGATCTGACGGCATGGGTCTCGGTCCTTTCTTCCTCCGTTCGTCCTTCCTCGGCCGTCGTTGGTCTCGCCGGTGGCCTCCTTCATCTTCCCCTCACCTTCGCCGAGGTTCGGGTTGGGGTGGTGGTACCTGGAACGGCCGGCACCGCCGATTCCCTCCTCTTTCTTTCCTCTCTTTTTCGCCTCGCGTCGCTCCTTTCTCTTTCGTTTTTTTTCCCGTCGCAGACGTCGGCTTCTTCTTTCTCTCTTCTCGCCAACGACCTCTCCTCCTCTTCCTTCTCCTCTCTCAGCCGACGGTAGCAGCTGTTGCTGCCGTCGGTTTCGACTGGGAAAGGGAATCGGGGTCTTTCCCGATTTCCATTCTATTTCTTTTTCTTTTTTTTTGTTTCCTTTTTAGTTTTATTTTCCTTTCCATTTTTAGTATAAAATACACTATATATTATACACTACATTTTATATTTTATACATATAATATATACTATATATTATTCATATATTATTTCATATATAATATTATACAATATATATTATATATAAAATATATATTGTACATTACAAAATACATGTCTAATATATATATATATATATATATGTATATTTATATACTTTAAAATAAATAACATTTATATTTAGAGAATCATATAAATGTTATAATACTATATATATGCTTATAAACTTTAATATAAAATAACATTTACTTTTCTTATATATTCATATACTTTTATTTAAAATAATAATATATATATTTATTTCATATATATATGTATATCTGTACATATATATATTTATAATTATATAAATACATTTTATAATATACACATGTATTTATTTAAGACAAAATAATATATATTTCATTTTATAATATATACTAATATTCATATACATACATATGTATTTATATAAAAACATGTGTAAATATATTTATATAATTTAATTATATAAGTATATAATATACGTATTTTTATTTTATAAATTTTGGATTTCCATTAATCCAATTTAAATTCCTCCTTTCCTTATTTTCCATAACTCCGATTTTATTTTTATTTTCATTTAATTTCCTTCACACGAATTTCCTTATTCATCACTTCCTCATTTCTCGGGATTTTCACTAATATCCCGTTTCTCGCAAATTTTATTTATTTCCCCTTATTTAATTTCTCTAATATTTATTTCCAATATTTAAAATTTCCAATAGATGGAAAAATTTACGGTTATCACATCCTCCCCACCTTAAGAAATTTGGTCCTCCGAATTTAACTTAAGTCCAAAGGTGGTATATGCCGTATACTTACGACTTCTGATCTCTAGTTCATCCTCCAAGTAATACTACCAGTACACTTCAACATCAAGAGTGCTTTAGACCACTACATGTTATCTTTCATCATATACGTCTATACTCCCGTAAGTTCATTTCTCAAATCAAGAGTTATTCCCTTTTATTCTTTTCATAAAAGAGCCATACATAATATTTTAATATTACAGCTGATTTATGCTGTTCATCATCCATTCTTCTCACTTAGTGCCGAGTCGATATAATTTGATACTATTATGTACTCATGTCAATAAATTATATGTAAGTGTCCCAGTAGCTTTCACATCTCATGCACACGCTCTCTCAATATCATGGAGCGTTTACATCTCACGCTCATATATAAAAATATATCAGTCTGGAGCGGTGCTATCAATACACTTGGGATCTCAAAACCTTTTGCTATCTCTCATTAGCATATGGCAACACAGAGACTCCTATCACATGTAAGGCTCACTGGAACTGTACATACACATTCACACCGTTTAACACTTATACTTCGACTAAGGCACTAGAGAATCTAGATGTCTGATAATGGAAAGTGATTCTATTTAGATCATTAGTCTTTAATCACTTCCATATCATCATTTCTCTTTTGGACTCTTTATTGTCCACAATGTTCATTTTCACACTTATTCCATCAATGCTGCATCTCATTTGCCGATTTTACTACTAATCATCTCTTACAGTAATTAAATCATGAGACAATCATTTTCTCTCCATGTCTCTTTTCATGTAGTATGGTCATTACATCTCTTTTCATAATTTAGATTCTGTGATTGAATCGTCGAATTATCCATTTAAGCACCACATTATCTATACAATTCCACCATTTCTATCATTTCGAGGTGGTTATATGTACAAACATTTTACTGGCAGTAAACATATCAATTATCTTACTCCTTGGAGTATCATTACTTGTACTTATCAAAGTTGGCTTGCTTTTACATCTTGCCACAATTATGTGATAACCAACACAAATCACCCTCAGTCTTAACTTCGGGAACTGTTCCATATTGATGTTCCCTTCTCATCATGCAGTTTATTTCCTTATTCCACTTTCACTTTCGTTTTCATATTCTTACTCTCATCCCTTTTTGACGGTTTTCTCAACTGATATGGTACTATACTGCTAAGATCTTTTAAAATCTTGCATACCATCTTTTTCTTTACACTATCCATCTACCGACTTTAATTTCTTTAATTAGATCTCCTCTATAGAGCAGCTAGTCTCATCACTCTTTTATAGGCTGACAATAGTATTTAGCTATACTCATTACTTTCGTATCTCAGTCATTATCTTTATATCATAGACAGGTTCACTGTCATCCTGTCGTTTCGAGATTTTTATATCTCAAGAAGAGATACTATCTAGCCAAATTTCTTAGTTGCAAATCTTAGCACAATCCCATAGCCTTTAAAAGTTTAAAGATCATATCACAATGCTGCTCATGTTCCATTTATACTTTGGACTCTATCAGTATTTCATTCATTTACTCATGTAAGAATGCCTCATTCTTCAGGCTTATATACTTTACAAGGCAACTCATTACCCTTGTAACTTCAATAGGAACTCGTAAAATTCACTTCGAGTTCAAATCATCATCGTATGGACACCAACCTTCAATCTTTTATCTAAGGACGCTTTATACAGCAGCTAGTCTTATTTACTCCTCACGTATCTCTAATCAGATCAATAAAGCGTCTATTTTCACGTAGATTAATACTTGTTTTTCACCAAAACTTCATCAATGATAGAAATTTAATATATCCTTTTTGATTCGTCTACAACTCAACATCATTTGCATTTCTCTCATTTACACCTATACAGATAACTCCTTTATTCTCAATTTTTTTCATTATCAGTATTTTCGTCATCCAGACTTCTACACGTGAATTTCATTATTCACACATTTTCCAGAGTTATTTTCTTAAGCTTTTCAGATTCTTTCTACATCTTCCGATATAAGCTTAGAATTTAACTTCATATTTAAAATCAAATCAGTGTTATCTCGATTCCTCTAATTTATATAACTTTGGAAGTTTTATCGGAAATCAAATCTGATACTTTCTTTAATCGTACCTTTCTTATCATCTTGTGACCATCGTTCTTTAACTTTTCATCTGATGATGCCTTTTACAAAGATTGCTCTTATAAGCTCCTTGTACATCTCCGATTAAATCATATTTAAGGCATCACTTCCATATAGATATTTATTTGTTCTTCATACGAACTTTAGTGTATAATAAAAATGTTAATATATCATTTAATTCATCCTTAAATCGTGTCATTTGTATTTCCATCCTCTACATCGATAAATGTGAATTTCATCATCCACAATATTTTCCAAAAATTCTTTTCTTAAGCTTGTTGGATTTCTTCCATATTCTTCGATATAAGCTTAAGAATAAATTTCATATCCACGATCGAATCAACATTAACCTGATTTCTCAATCTATGTTACTTTGGAATTTATTGGGATTCTCAACCGACAGTTTCTTTAACCACACTTCTTTTATCATTTTGGACCTTCATCATTGTTTCCCATCATTTCACAGTGTAGTTTCAAGGCAGAGACATTCCATATTCAAATCATTTTGATACATACTCTACCTTGATTTCATTACCTAGTCATACTTTACAGCATTACGAATCTCATTATGGTAAGCTGTATCAATTACAATGATTCTCAACACACTTCACAGCTACCCGTTTCAATTCCGTTATTCACTCTAAAACTATTTCCATTTACTGAATTCAGGCTTAGTTCCCTTGAGTATATTCTCCATGAGGTTTGAACCTTGGCACCCCTTACGTACCTAGTTCCTTACACTCGTGTTACCATTGAGATACTTATAAGAGCCTCGCCCGTTCATATCGACCATCGACGAGCATTCCCTAGGAGATCCTTTCGCCTCAGGTTTACCCTTACTAGTGAGTCGGCGATGAGATAGTTCGTCTATATCTCACAACACATGATCCACTACGGGTCACCCACCACAGTTCTGTCTCAAGGGTCCTGAAGAACTTAGGTTAGCGGTCATCTTCTTTTTATCACTTGACTGTTCTTATAATTATCCTCTAATTCACAGTACTCCAAACAGTACCTCATTCTGTAGCACATATTCCAAGATACGTTGGTTCTATGTACGATTATCTGTTTGATACCTCAAAGAAATGAAAACGTACAAAACCATAAGTAATCACACCAGTATGTATTTCATTATCTGTACTTTTCACCTCATCAGTCGATTCTTGTAATCATTTCACTTTTCATAGTATTTAACGATCCCATTCAATACACTCTTATTTTTTCGACCCTTACAGTCAATAACCGGGTCAAACATCTGATGACATTCCACTACACTCTTTGGATTGCATCATACCGTTTTATTGTGAAGCCCCGGATTTACCGTTTCTTTCAGGGATTTACCGAGCCACTTCACTCATCCGTACTCGTTTTATTGTGAAGCCTAGGATTTACCACTATGGCCCAAAGTCCACTCGTGGGGGGGCCCTGGCCGCCTCACTCAACCGTACTGTTATCCCCTATGGCCCACAGTCCACTCGGGGTTTTTCTTTCGCGTCCGTAATTTAAGTGTTAGTGGAATCAGTAATAGGGATCGTTATATTCATATGACATCTTCTATGCCATTAATAATTCCATTACTATCAATGGATTCCAATTCAGCTCGGTTTTTAACACTATTCCGAACATCGCCCAATATAGGGGCATTTTCGTCATTTCGACATTTATTTCTATCTCCTCAATATCCATTTAAATCAATGAACTAATCATCTATATGTTGATAGTATCATTTCTGATACTTATAATAGCAATTTAGATCTCATTCGATTTTTCGACAGAGAAGTTCACTAAAATCCACAATGGGATTATTTTGCTTGTAATTCAGCTTTATATCTTTGATTTCTCTGTCAAATTGATCAATTTCAACTTCTGGTGATCTATTTTGACTCCCGATAAAATTTTATGGGTAGGGGTATTTTGGTCATTTTTGGCTAAAAATTTTCGCTCTCTTCAAATTACCTTCAATCGGTGATCTTAAAGTCTATTTAATGATGATATTTCATTCCCTTACTTCATACCATCACTTTCAGGTCTCAGTTCGGTTCGGACAGAAAAGTACTGGTGGGGCCCTCACCGAGTCCATTTCTGTTCCTTACCGAAAAGGCCTTCATTTAGACTAGAAGAATCACCAATAATTCTGTAATTTCTAAGCCTATTTTCTTCTTTAACATTCTCAGTTTATTCTTTCTCGCTCCCTTTAAATCATTTTACTCCATTTACAATCATTTATTTTCTCTATATATTCAGACGACACAGTATTACCGGGAATGTTTAACTCTTTTCCTTCCAAAAGTATCCACAGACATCAGGCTAACCATTGCTCTGATACCATTAAATCTGTCACGACCCGTGATCACATTTCTCATCTTCTTATACACAACTTAACCGGTTGGGCTGTCTGTGATACTTCACTTGTACTGACTGTTAAACAATTTTACATAATATTGTTTATATTATACACATCCCCTATCGTAACTAATCAGATAAGTAGTACTATTGACGTGTCTAAATACAGAGAATAAATGATCATACCTCAAATAATCAGTCGGTATGACACATTGTCCTTCGTGTACAGCCAGGATCCATAATCCACTGAACTCACATTCGTCAAAACCTGAAATGTTGAAAATTAAGGGGTGAGCAAAACCACGGCTCAGTAAGAGAATTATATGCCTCACTTGATACTCAGCTTCCTATATGCTGAAAATCTTTTTCATTTTTCCTATGGGCTCTAGGCTCGCATGTAGGAAGGATACTACAATCGGCTAGGGATCCGATTAGAGTAAGGTAGGTATTTTAGAATACCATACTTGTTTCGGAACCTAGAAGCAACTGTAGAGAGAAATTTTCATTTCGTTTTGAATTAATCAATCCTTTTCCTTTTTCAAAACTTCCATAATTTTTTTTCATATTCTTTTCAAAATAATGCTTCTACGAAACAAAGCATTTAAATGAAATAATTAATATTCGTATATTCCTTGGAAAGAATATTAGTTAAATCATCATCTTATTTCTTTAAAACTCATTTCATGTTTTAATGTACTCTTTTAATTAGTACCGTACTTTAAAAAGCAAAATAAACTATTAAAATCTATTTCATTCTTAAGTTCACAAGGCATCATTCTTTTTATTAGTATGATTAAGTGTGAAAGAAACGAACTTATTGTAAGGACCGGGAGTGCCTAGATCTCTGTTAACCAGGGATTTACCACCCCAGTGTCTTACTCATCCGATATATCACATACATCATATGTCATATGCACCAGATCTATTTCATCCTTTGACATTTGTCGAATTCACGAATCACAATCACTTACTTATCATCACAATATCCTACAGAATTTCTTACTAACTCATCAGAACTCGTGTAGCACTTAGTTTCCGAAGGACTCTAGAGGTGGCTCCCACGGTACAGTCGTCGAGTCTCTACTCGGTTTGGCCTTTACTAAAACATCGGAACACGTGTAGCACTTAGTTCCCGAAGGACTCTAGAGGTGGCTCCCACGGTTCAATCATCGAGTCTCTGCTCGGTATGGCCTGTACTGAAACATCAGAACACGTGTAGCACTTAGTTCCCGAAGGACTCTAGAGGTGGCTCCCACGGTTCAATCATCGAGTCTCTGCTCGGTTTGGCCTGTACTGAAACATCAGAACACGTGTAGCACTTAGTTCCCGAAGGACTCTAGAGGTGGCTCCCACGGTTCAATCATCGAGTCTCTGCTCGGTATGGCCTGTACTGAAACATCAGAACATGTGTAGCACTTAGTTCCCGAAAGACTCTAGAGGTGGCTCCCACGGTTCAATCATCGAGTCTCTGCACGGTATGGCCTGTACTGAAACATCAGAACACGTGTAGCACTTAGTTCCCGAAGGACTCTAGAGGTGGCTCCCACGGTTCAATCATCGAGTCTCTGCTCGGTTTGGCCTTTATGCCATATGTACTTTCCACTGTCTTATCAGATCTCATGTAGTGCTTATGATCTAATATTTCATTTGAGACCATAGAAAGAATATTAGAATTATCATTTCTTCCTTTTGAAAACATATTACCTATCATTTATGGAGTCTAAGATAGACATCAATCTTATCATACTATATACCTCGGAGGGTAAGGAAGTACACCGGTCAAATCTATGACCATAACCTATATAGTCCTCGGTGGATCACTGATTAGACGTCGACCGGGACTAAACATATCACATATCATGCATCAGCATGATAAGAATACCAACCAGTCTCAAAACCGTAATTCTCATCATAAAATACACCTTTTATGGAATTTATATAAATATATAATTCCATGATTTAAAACCATAAGAGTTAAAATCCTTCAGTGAATATTTATAAGAATATTCATAAGAATACTCACTATATTTCACTTCAACTTTCGTCTCGTAATTCGTGTAATTTATCTATTTCGAGAGTGTTCGGTGGTTTCATTATCACCATTCTCGAATACATGAACATTTTAGAATTTCATCTCATTATATTCATGTTTTATGAAATTTTAATAATTTCCTCATGTTTCGTGATTTACTATCGAAATTCGGAAATAAAATCATTTAATATGATTTTATAAAGTTTTTCTAAAATTTTCGGCAGCATAACGGCTGCCGATTCACTAACCTCCTGCTCAGAAAATACAGTTTAAAATCTTTCAGCCAGTACTTCTTCCTAAATTATTTTCAACAAATCATGCATCATAATAATTTTCATAAAATAATTGCATAAAATATTTCAAATTAAATTATGCAGACTGAGTATCCTTGCAGTGCTGCACATGCATCCCTTACCTTTTTCCGGGTCGGCGAATTCCGCTTATCGATCGCGCCCGCACTCCATTTCTCCCGATTCCTTATCCCGATTGCTGAAAATAATTTCTGGAATTAAAAATCCTAATTTTTAGAATTTTTCATAATTTATTTAATTTTTTTCTGAAATTAAATTCTCGGGAAATTTCTTGCCGAATTTTCGTAAATCCCGGGTTGTCGAATTTCCGAGAATTTTTCAAATTCCCGAAATTCTCCTTTTCCTCTTTTTCTTCCTTTTTCCTCTTTTTTCTTTTCTTTCTTTTCTTTTCTTTTTCTTTTTCTTTTCTTTTTCTTTTCTTTTTTCTTCTTCCTTTCCCGGTCAGACCGGTCCAGCTCCTTTCCTCGCCGGTTCCTCGCCGGCGGCCGGTTCTCCGGCGGTTCGACATCTCCACGGCTGGCGGACCTAACGGCGAAGCTGCTGGTGGCCTTCGTTCAGCCCAGACCGGCGGCACGACGACGGATCTGACGGCATGGGTCTCGGTCCTTTCTTCCTCCGTTCGTCCTTCCTCGGCCGCCGTTGGTCTCGCCGGTGGCCTCCTTCATCTTCCCCTCACCTCCGCCGAGGTTCGGGTTGGGTTGGCGGTGCCTGGAACGGCCGGCACCGCCGATTCCCTCCTCTTTCTTTCCTCTCTTTTTCGCCTCGCGTCGCTCCTTTCTCTTTCGTTTTTTTTCCCGTCGCAGACGTCGGCTTCTTCTTTCTCTCTTCTCGCCAACGACCTCTCCTCCTCTTCCTTCTCCTCTCTCAGCCGACGGTAGCAGCTGTTGCTGCCGTCGGTTTCGACTGGGAAAGGGAATCGGGGTCTTTCCCGATTTCCATTCTATTTCTTTTTCTTTTTTTTTGTTTCCTTTTTAGTTTTATTTTCCTTTCCATTTTTAGTATAAAATACACTATATATTATACACTACATTTTATATTTTATACATATAATATATACTATATATTATTCATATATTATTTCATATATAATATTATACAATATATATTATATATAAAATATATATTGTACATTACAAAATACATGTCTAATATATATATATATATATATATGTATATTTATATACTTTAAAATAAATAACATTTATATTTAGAGGATCATATAAATGTTATAATACTGTATATATGCTTATAAACTTTAATATAAAATAACATTTACTTTTCTTATATATTCATATACTTTTATTTAAAATAATAATATATATATTTCATATATATATGTATATCTGTACATATATATTTATAATTATATAAATACATTTTATAATATACACATGTATTTATTTAAGACAAAATAGTATATATTTCATTTTATAATATATACTAATATTCATATACATACATATGTATTTATATAAAAACATGTGTAAATATATTTATATAATTTAATTATATAAGTATATAATATACGCATTTTTATTTTATAAATTTTGGATTTCCATTAATCCAATTTAAATTCCTCCTTTCCTTATTTTCCATAACTCCGATTTTATTTTTATTTTCATTTAATTTCCTTCACACGAATTTCCTTATTCATCACTTCCTCATTTCTCGGGATTTTCACCAATATCCCGTTTCTCGCAAATTTTATTTATTTCCCCTTATTTAATTTCTCTAATATTTATTTTCAATATTTAAAATTTCCAATAGATGGAAAAATTTACTGTTATCACAGTTATTTCTTAAGCTTTTCAGATTCTTCTATATTCTTCGACATAAGCTTAGAAATAAATTTTCATATCCATGATTAAGTCAATATTAACCCGATCTCTCAATCTATATTACTCTGAAAATTTTATCGAGAATCACATCTGATGCTTTCTTTAATCATTCATCTCTTATCATTTTGGACATTTCATCTTTGTGTCCTATAATTTCCACTGTATACCCTCAAGGCAGAGACATTTAATATTTAAATCATTTTAACATCTACTCCGCCTTGATTCACTTATTTCCTCATACTTCACAGCATATCGATCATCTTAATTAGTATGCTGTATCCAATATAATTATTTGATTAACACCTTTCACAGCTAACCGATTTATTATTGAAATTCATTTTAAAATAATTTTCATTTAATAATTCCAGTTAGTTGTTATCTTCTTCATCTCTTATCTTCACTTACTGTTCTTATGCATATTCTCCAATTCATATACTTCATACAGTACATTATTCCATAAAACATATTTCAAAATATTCTGGTTCTATAATTTTCTGTTTGATACCTCAAAACAGTAGGAATATCTAAAACCAAAATTAACAGTACTGATATAGATTTCATCATCTATACTGATCTCTTTCTCAGTCATCTCCAGTCATCATATTACTTTTCATCATATCCAACGATCCCGTAATACTATCCCATTAATACACTTTTAACTCCGACCTTTAAGAATCAATAACTGAGTCGCTTATCCTACGACTTACCTATAACCATTTAGGTCACATCAGATCTCTAAATGTAGATGAAATTAATAATCGGGATCATTATACTCATTACATTCCTTTATACCATCAATAACTCCATTTTTTATCAATGGAATTCAAAATCACTTGGTTTATTACTATTCAAAGCATAATCCCATATAAGGGCATTTTTGTCATTTTCACATTTATTTCTTCTCCTCATTATACATTTAATTCAGTGATCTTATTATCTATTTGCTAATAGTAACCTTTTCTCATACCACTATTAGCAATTTAAAATCTTTTTCAATTTCGACAAAGAAATCCAATAAAATCCATAATTGGATTATTTTGCTTGTAATACAGCCTTACACCATCATTTACTTTGTCAAATCAGTCAATTCCAACTTTCGCTGGTCTATTTTGACTTTCGGTAAAATTTTGGGGTTAAGGGTATTTTGGTCATTTTTGACCAAAAATTTTCTCTCTCTTCAAATTACCTTCAATCGGTGATCTTAAGGTCTATTTAGTAATGATACTTCATTCTCCTCCTTTATATCATCACTTTCAGGTCTTAGTTTGATCTGGACAGAAAAGTACTGGTGGGGCCCTCACAGAGTCCATTTCTGTTCCTTACGAACCGACCTTCATTTAGATTATAAGATCACCAGTTCAGGTAACATTCCTGAGCCGTTTTCCCTTTTTGCATTCCTTATTTCATAATTGCTCACTCCCTTCTAAACACTTAATTCAATTTATAATCATTTATTTTCTCTATGTATTCAGACTATACAGTACTATAGGGGATGTTAACCTTTTCAACACATTTTCTTTCCAAAAGTATCGACAGACATCAGGCCAACCCTGTTCTGATACCATTAACTCTGTCACAGCCCGTGACCCTATTTTTCACCTTTTTCTATACATCTTATATGGTTGGGCTGTCTGCGATACCTTACTTTTTCTTTTACATATAAACAATTTCATATTAATTAATAATATGAATTACATCCCCTATCTTACTTCATAAGAAAATAGTACTATGAAAATGTCTAAATACGGAAAATAAATGATCGTACCTCATGTCATAAGTCGAGCTGTCGCATCGTCCCCAAATGCGCAGTCGAAATCCTTTAAGTATTAGACTCTCAGTCTTCGAAAAACCTGAAATGTTAAAATTAAGGGGTGAGCGAACCACAGCTCAGTAAGGGAATTATATGCATACTTGATATTCAGTTTCCTATATGCTAAAAAACGTTTTCATTTTTCCTATTGGGCTCTAGGTACACATGTAGGAAGGATAATACAGTCGGCTAGGGATCCGGTTGGAGTAAGGTAGGTATTTTGAAATACCTATCTTGTCCCGGAACCTAGAAGCAACTGTAGAGAGTAAATTTCATTTTTGTTTTGAAATTTAAATCCTTTTTCCTTTTTATTCCATAACATTTTCATATTCTTTTCAAAATAATGCTTTTATAAAATAAAACATTTAAATAAAGTAACTAATATTCATATATTCTTTGAAAAGAATATTAGTTAAATTCTCATCATTCTCATTTAAAACTTATTTCATGTTTTACTGTACAACCATAATTAGTACAGTACTTTAAATAGCAAAATAAGCTATTAAATCCTTTTCATATAAAATATACATCATTTAAATCTAATATTCAATTTAAGAAATTATAATAAGAATATTAGATTTATTTTCCTCCTCTTTCCATTTTAGAAAACGTATCACATATTCATGTCACATATAGTCTAATATTCAATTTAAAATCATAGTACGAATATTAGACTTATAAACTCTTTTTCCTTTTGAAAACATATTACATGTTCATATCACATGTCATATGAAAATCATCTCGTAGTACTAAAATCAGTACTGAAATAAGCATTATGTAAAATGCTATAAATCACTTTCATTTAACTTATCACATATCATGTAAAACGTTTACATTTAACATATAACATACCATATAAAACATTTCTCATATATGGAGACTTAGGCACACACGCCCAGCCCGTCCACTGGATCGTTACTCATTATGTAAAATGCTGTAAATCATTTTCATTTCATGTATTACATATCATATAAAACATTTTGATTTCACGTATCACATATCATGTAAAACATTTACATTTAACATATAACATATCATATAAAACATTTCTCATATATGGAGACTGAGGCACGCCCAGCCCGTCCACTGGGTCATTACTCGTATCATGCTATAAACCCCGCAGTGTATAAAATAATCATGTCAGATCTATGGCCATAGTTTATAATTATCCTCGGCGGATCACTAATCAGGTGTTGGCCGGGACTACATATCACATACCACATGTCACATATCATATATTAGCATGATAGGATGCCATCTAGTCTCAAAACCATATTTTTCATCATCAGAAAACCTTTATGGAATTTATAAAAATAATAATTTCATAATTTAAAACCATAAAGGTTAAAAAACCATTTAGTGAATATTTAAGAAATATATATAAAAATATTCACTTTATTTCTTTTCATTTTTCATCTCGTATTACGTGTAATTTACATATCAGGAGAATTTTCGGTGATTTCATTATCACAATTCTCGAAAACATGAATATTTTAAAATCACTTTCATTTCATTCATGTTTTTATGGAAAATTTTTATTTTCTCGATTTTCGTGGTTGAAAATCCTTTTTTGTGTAATAAAATCATTATTATGATTTTCTGTAGTTTTCTAGAAATTTTTTGTAATTTTTCGATAATTTTTCGACAGTATAACAGCTGCCGATTGGCTAGCCTTTGCACTAAAAATACAGTTTATAATTCCAACCGGTACTTCACCACAATTTTCCAACCAATCATTCATCGCAATATTTTCATAAATATTTTCATAATTAAAATCATGCAGACTGAATATCCTTACAGTGCTGCACATGCATCCTTTTACCTTTTCTCGGGTCGGCGACTTCCTCTTATCGGTCGTGCCCGTATTCCATCTCTCCCGATCCATCATCTCGATCGCCGAAAATAATTTCTAGAAATTAAATTCTAAATTTTAGAATTTTCATAAATGATTTATTAAATATTTACTCGAAATCATTTTCCGAAATTCTTACCGAATTTTCGTAATTTTCGAGTTGCCAAATCCCTTAGAATCTTCCAATTTTCCGAAATTCTCCTTTTTCTCTCTCTTTCTTCTTTTCCTCTTTTCTTTTCTTCCTTTTTCTTTTTTTTTCTTTTTCTTTTTCCTCTTCTTTTCCGGTCAGACCGGTTCAGACCGATCAGTCTCCTTCCTCGCCGGTTCCTCACCGGTGACCGGTTCTTCGGCGGTTTAGGCGCCCTTCAACTGGCCAACATTGAGACGAAGTTGCCGGTGGCCTCAGCTCGGCCTGGATCGGCGGCACGGCGGCGGATCTATACGGTTAACCTTCGGTTTCTTCTCCTCCTCCGTAGGCCTTCCTCCGCCGTTCACCGCGCCTCGGGTGACCTCCATCGTCTTCCTCTCCCTCCGGCGGTCCTTCGGTGGCAGTGGCGGTGCCTGGATCGACCAGCACCGTCGTCTGCCATTTTTTTTCTTTTCTAGCTTCCACCAGTTCTGATTCTGTTTCCTTTCTCCTTTCCGCCTCCGGTCGATTTCTTCCTCTTCTTCCCTCGCCGGCGATGGTCTCGACTCCCTTGTTTCGCCCTCGGTTGGCCGGCTAACGGTGGCCGGCTTCCACGCGGGAGGCAGAATCGGAAACTCCCGATTCTGTTTCTTCCGTTTTTCTTTTCCTTTTTATTTTAATTATTGTATATTATATTTATCTATACTATATATAAACATAATATTTTAACATATATACTTTATACACAAATTACATGTAGCTATATATATAAATTTTAATTTGAATTAATATATATATATATATGTATTTATAGATATATATTGTAATACAATATATATCTATAAATACATACATATATATATATATATATATATATATATATATATACAAGGTTTGATAAAAAGAATATTTACTTTTCTTATATATGTTTATATTTATATATACATAAGATTTTATATTTTTTTGTATACATATGTACTATTTACTTTTGTAAAATAGTATATATGCATATATGTATACCAGTGTATATTAATATGTACTATATACTATACAGTATTTAAATACATATGTATTTGTATGAAAATACATTAATATAATATAAAATTATATAATTATATTTCATATTTCTTCCTCATTTTCTTATTTAATTTGGATTTTCATTTATCCAAATTAAATTCTCTCTTCATTATTTTCCATAATTTCATCCTTCTCCTTATTTACAATTTATCCAAATTTAAATTCCTCAATTTCCTCACTTCTTAAATTTTCGGAATTTCAACGATATTCTCATCTAGTAAATAAATTTTATTTATTTACCTTAATTTATTTGTTTCCTCGTCTATTTTCTTTAATATTAATTTCCAAAAATAGAAAATTTGCAATTATCACAAGCCTATAAGAGCCAACAAATCCCTCGGACCAAGTGTGATAAAAGGTAAAATCCTCTCAACAATGACAACTTCAGGATTTAAATAATGTAATTTTATTAAAATACTTTCATTAAATGGATTTATTTGATGATAAATAGAACATAATTAAAGTTTGGATTGAGTTGCTTTATCTTCAGAGTTCTAATTTTTCATTACAACCTTAAAAAGTAAATGAATTTATCTGATAAATAAAATAGGTCAAATTTTACATTGAATTTCTGTATTGTCGTAATTTTAATTTTATATTAATATTAAAAATTATGAACTTTATATTAATTTAAAATAATTTACACAAAACAAATCTTACATGTTAATGTAAATTTTGATTAATATATACACTTTATCAATTTTATTTGTTTATAAAAATATACAGTTATATGTTAAAAACAAATAAAGCAATGAATATTCATGTCACACGTGATAACAAATTCTAGTATATACAATAAAATATTTAGAGGGATAAACAAATTTATTAAACTCGGGCAATTTTTTATCATACTACTTTTAATAAAGTAATAATTGATTAATAATTAATTAACAATATATAAATAAGTGGCCAAAAAACCAATATATCAATATTTAATATACTCTAAAACTCATAGAATGATAGTGCTTAGGCCAGGCTAAAGATATTTTAAAGCTGCCGGAAGGCAGGCTTCAGAATTAGGAGCAGATCTATAAACTTGAAGTGAAGAGAATTTAGGCCAGATCTCTTACGATTTATGAATACATAATTGCAAAAAATCTAGATTTTGGATTAGGAGTGTAAACAAATCAAACTACTTGAACTAGATTCAATAATTATTAAAGTTTGATTTATTTATTTTTTAATCGAGCTCGAGCTACCCAAATACAAGTTGAGTCGAGTTCAAATTTCTTAATATTCAGCTCGAGTGACTTGCAAGCCTTATCAAGTTTTTTAATATGTATTTTTAATATTTTATTATTAATTTACTATTTTACCATCATAATATATATTTAAAAATTGATAAATCAAGCTTATTGAGTTAAGTTCAAACCTATTGAATAGAGCTCAAGCTTCAAAAACTAACCTTGATTGAACTTGAACTGAGCTTCGAAGTTTTCGATTCAAGCAAAGCACGAGCTTGACACTGAATTGTCTCGACTCAGCTCGATTATCCCTCTATTTTGGACTTTAGTACAAGAAACATTACATTTGTTTCATCTGAAATTGAATGAAAAAGTTTATTCACTGATTCATTTCATGGTTACATACAACAAAATCCTTAATTACAATTTAAAAGAATTTGTATCTTGTGATGATGAATGTATAAATATTTAACTTTCGTAGATTTGGATGGAATAAAACATACAGGAACTTTTTAACTTGTTCCTTTCTTAATACAGAGCTAGCATTACAAAGATTCTACATGAAAGCAAAATTCTAGCGTCTTTGGAAGTTAAACACCTTTATGGACACGGTAAAGATTGATGCAAAGAGCACTGTGAAACCAAGAATTACAGCTGCAACTACACCAAGAAAGTCATGTCTGAAGCCCAAATAACTTCTCAAGTATTGTTCAATTGTCTGACCATCTATCTGACCATCCTCAAGGGGAGTTTGTAAATCTCCGAATTGCGAAACAACCAATCCATACAAGGTCCAAGATACTGGACAGGCCCAATAGTACCATCTCCACCACACAGGCATGCTCTGTAATTGAAGGAGTTCGAAGAGTTGGAAGAAAGTTAGTCTACAGAAAATGTCAAAGCATATGCTAAAGATATATGCCAAGAAATTGAAAAAGAAAATTATGTGAAAGCAGCACTTACGGGGCGCGGGATGATGAATCCTGAAAAGAGATTCCATATTCCATAGAATGCTGCGGAAACTATGGATGCAATGTGGTGGTTTGGTGTGACAGCCACAGCCATCATGCCGTAGAAGGTGAAGTACAGTAAGGTGAAGTACATGAAGAAGAGGTACCAGAAGAACTTAGTAGCAGACCATTCAAACCCAATCATCGCGTACACTATAATGCCATACACAGCAGCTTGAACAAAAATATATGGTATCTCCACTAAGACCTGCAGGTGCGAAAACGGAAGTCATTTATAATGTACTAAAATTCTGTACAGTTTGAATTCTTCAAAATGTGAAAAAACTTGCCTGGGCAATGGCATATGGCATGGCTGAATACATTCCAGCAGCTCTTTCTCTGTAAAAGACTGTCCTTTCAACGGCCACAACAGGTTGCACAGATGCAGCATTTTGGATACCAAGGAAAAGAACGGCAGCATACATTGAACCCATTGCATTGGTCAGATCTTGCCTCCTATCCCTGTAATTTCACGATGTGCAGTTTGGTAAATGAAGCTGATAAAAACCACAATTTAAGCTTGAGCTTTTGTTCTTGAGTTGTAGCTTACGTTTTAGAGCCAAGGTCCCAGAACAGTGTCCCGAACATCAATGCTATGACCGTTGTAAAAAGAAGTCTGACAGCAGTGTATGGTGGGTTACGCCAATATGACCGGTTCTGCTTCCATAAGCAAGCTATAGATTGAATCAATAATGACTGTGAGTATTCAGTCGGAAAATAGAGTTCCTTTGAGCCAGGAGCAGGTTTGCTTAAATCTTCTATAAGAGCTTTGTTTCTCCTGGACAAATGGCATACATGAGTAGAAAATTCAAGGTAGGTTAGATAGCTAGGCAATATATAGATCTCATGCTGAATTAAAGTAATTAGTTGAATCAGTTTACACATTTTGCCGCCACGTTGTGTCAGGCTAGTTTATTACCTGTATAGATCTGAGTTTTTGTAGATATCAGCAAAATCAACACCTAAACCTATTTCCTGCGCTGTTGTGGTAACTTCCAACATCCAAGTTGCTGGATTGTAGCCATCTTGGATTTTGCTAACTCCAGGAATTCCCTGAAGGAGATGAACATTAATATAGTGTTAGAAGCAGTTCATGCGACTGAGAAATAAGTCATTAAATTTGTAATTTGTGGTATTTTATTTCATCTTACCTCAAAATACTTGATAAGATGCTTAGAATGGTGTCCTAATGGCCCCACATATATCTCTTGTCCTCCCCGCTTCATGAGGAATAACTGCAATGGCATGTTTATTTAGTTCCCAATTACATATACAAAGAACCAACAATAAGGCAGCAATTTCTTTTCAAAACAAATTTGAAGTGTCTCACCTCATCAAATGCTTCAAATATGTCAATACTTGGCTGATGGATGGTACACACAACTGTTCTTCCAGTGTCCACTGTGTTCCTAACTGTTCTCATAACAATTGCAGCAGCTCTTGCATCAAGCCCTGAAGTTGGCTCATCCATGAAAATGATAGAGGGGTTTGCAACAAGCTCAACTGCAATAGTAAGCCTCTTTCGTTGCTCAGTGGATAAACCATTTACACCAGGTAAACCAACCAGTGCTTGCCTTATTGGATTCAGTTCCACAAGTTCCATGACTTCCTCGATGAACATCTGAATAAATATTTTGAAATAAAACCATCAACTTAACCATTAGAAAATTGGGTTATTTTGTTGGACTCTGTTGTCAGATACCAAAATGGAAAAAGAGATTTGAAACAGCTAAAAGTTTCATGAACGCCAACCTTTCTGGTTTCAGCATTAACTTCAGCGGGTAGTCGAAGCCAAGCAGAATAGAGCAAGGATTCATACACAGTGACATGAGGAGAGTGGATATCGTTTTGCTCACAGTATCCAGATACTCGAGCAAATGTTTCTTGCTTCTTCGGGAAACCTGAGACTGTGATGTTCCCATCAATATAGCCACCAGTTTTTCTGCCGGCTAGCACATCCATCAGAGTTGTTTTACCAGCACCACTAACACCCATTAGAGCTGTGAGAACGCCTGGTCTGAAGGCACCACTAACACCTTTCAGTAGCACCAATCTATCTTCAGTGACACCTTGTTCTTTCATTTCCTGAAAAGTTTCAATTCGATCACATTAAATTGAAACAAAATATAATGCAACCATTGATCATAAATGGAACCTTATGTTACCTGCGGCATATCAACAGAATAGATTATCTCATCAAATGTGATGGCATGTGGCTCAAATGGAAGAACCATTCCCTTTTTCTTGTTGGCAACGGCCCCAGCAGTTGCCTCAGTCATAGATAAGGACATGGATGAAGAGCTTCTTCGAATGTCATCTTGAATCTCTGCATGTCAATTAAATAAGTATTGTACATAGTGGCTTGTCCAAGAACACAATGACACAAATGTGGATGAGCTCTATTACCTGATTTGGTTACACGACTTGAGCTAGTTTCATGGTTAGATAATTGAATGCTTCCGCCAACTCCAACTCCATTAGTTTGTTCGTTGCGTTCAGGTTCGTCGGATATTACTGCCTGAGGCTTCTCAAATGCTGGATATTCATTTAAAAAATGGTAAAAAAATTAGCTCTACCTTCCAAAGAGGCTTAAGTTTAAGTAGCTAAAGCTACACTCACAGTTTAGGAATGTAAGAGCCAGAGTAAAACAAAAGTTGAACAGCAGCGTGAATCCAATCAATCCACCTACTCCGATCCAATACCAATGAGGTTCATGGAAGACACCCCTAGACTTCAACACTTCAATTCCCAGTGATTCTGTTGAGTTTGGAAGAACCTTCAATATGGAAGAAAACATAAGGTATCAGAAGATTGTTAAGAGATAAAAGCATAATCAAAGACAGTTGCAAATTCAAAAGCATTACTTGGCTCCACTGGTGCCCAAGGAACTGATTAACCACCAATGCATTTTGCCCATACATCATAGATGAAATCCAGTAACCCCAGATCCACCATTTCTTTATATCCTCTGTGACATTAAACAAATAAAATTGATCAGAACTGTAAAGTTTAATCTTCATTAAAGTTTACTATTTTGTTTCTAAGACTTATCATACCTCGTGCCAAGATAAAGCCACTTAATGCAAAGAGTACGAGCAAAGCAAATGAACCAAAAGTGTTAGCAACAATCATGTTTCTAGCGGCTGCTGCAATGAATCGAAACAATGCTGAAGCCATCTGGTTAGCGAGAACAAGAACGAGGTACTGTCTAAACAACCTGCACCAGACAAATATCTTGCACATCAATTTGGATTAAGAGCTAATAAGCAAGCTATATGTACAATACTAGTCAAGTTCACCTCGAAATTTTTATTGTCATTTCTTTGTTTACCTTTCAACATTCGGATCAAATCCAATGACATAGTAGGTAAGAAACACCCATATGGCAACTTCTACAAAGGTGATAGGGATCTTGAGTATCCATGTTGGTAGAGCATATGCCCATGAAGGAAAGAATAGGGAGTCTCTTTGCTTGTAAAAGACCGGAAGCTTAGCAATGGTCATAGAAAGCTCAGACATTCCATTAAACATGATCATAATCAAGCCAAAAAACAAGGCTCCCATGTAGATTCCTCCCCCTTCAACTGAACCTCGATCCATCTTGGTTCTAAAAAAGAGTGTCATGGTAATTAACGCCATCACCAGGAGCTAGTAGCAAAAAAAAAAAAAAAAGAAAAAGAAAAGTTAGTCACAGTCATTTAATACATGATAACAATGGTACAAGAATTAAATATCATTAACACACACCTGCATAAACTTGAAGATGTAGACGAAAGAGTTTCTCTTCATCAGGAGATATTCCCTTGAGATGCAAGCTTTCAACAACTCCTTCATTCCAACACCATATTTTTTGGTTGTCAAAGCAGCTGGGTGGCTTTTTGTTTTTTCAAATTGAGTTGCAAGTTCATCGCCAATTTTCATTCCCACATGGAATGATTGGAATGCCTCAGAAAATTCCTTGGCCGTGACAAACCTGTAAGGTTGATCTCTACGCATCCAATACTGCATTTGATCTTTCCTTGATGTAACCTGCAACATACAAAGTTGAGTTAAAAGTGACAGAAGAAACTTTCTCCTAACAAGAAAGGAACAACACTTCAGTCAAGACTTACTTCTTGTAAGAAGTCCGCAACGCCTTTTCTCTCAGGACACCTGAAGCCCATAGATTCGAAAAAGCTCAACACATGTTCACGAGGACCCTGATACACTATCAGGCCATCAGAAAGGAGAATAATGTCATCAAAAAGATTGTAAGTCTCTGGAGCTGGCTGGAGAAGAGAGATGACTGCGGTTCCATTAAGGATGTGAACACTTTGCTTGAGAGAGTTCACAATTTGGAAAGTTGTAGAGCTGTCCAGACCAGTAGATATCTCATCCATAAACAGTGCCTGTGCGGGTCCAACCAACATTTCACCTAATTGCATTGAGGTAATTAGATTTCATAATATGAAATTGAGTATGTTGGCAATGCAATTAATTGCTTAATTGATTTCATGAATTACCTGTTGTGACACGCTTCCTTTGTCCTCCAGAGATACCCCTTAACATTTCATCTCCCACCATAGTGTCTGCACATATTTCCAGTCCTAGAATCTGTAAAAATTTATGGCAAAGGATTCAACAATGATTTTGATATTGTAGTGCTTCTTGAATATCTTTCAATGTACTTCAAGGCTTTCAGTGACATTACCTTTAGAATATAATCGGTGATTACATTTGCCTCCTGACCTTCTAGAGCTGTGGCCTGCAATGTTTAGATGACAAAGTAAAATAAATAAACCATTATGTAAACAAGATTCTCTGGAATGGAGATTCCTTTCATCTGATTTTCAGTCAAATTTATTTCCTATGGTCATGAATGAAAAGACCATCCAAGTCATTGGATAAGCTTGAGTGCATAGAACATGATTTCAAGCTACATTTGCAAATAATATTTCAGGATTCCTTAAGCAGAATCTAAACAATGTTAAAGATATCCAGGAACTAAATCAGAAATTCAATTCAGGAAATGATATGCAATTAAATTCGGTTAATGAAAAGCAAAGTCAACTCATCAATTCCAGCAAAATTCATTCTCATGATGTCTGAAAACATTATCAATTATTCTGTCAATCAACTTAATCAAATCTCTAGATTTATGTCATTTGATTCTTAAGTACATGTACTGAATCATGTAATATATTACAACTCTTGCACAATGAAATATAGGCTCATTTAATCACATTGTCTTACCTCTTCCTTATTTTACATAACAATGGTTCTCTTAGTTCTTACCTTCATGAAGAAATCGATATCAGGATCAGGTTTGATGTTTGCTTGTTTCTCTCTTCTTGACAACTCGGCCAACATCTCTGCAAACGCCCGAAACAATCATGCTTTCAAGAGTCAGAAAACATGTAAATTGTTCCCAAATAAAAAATAAAAGGGGTGTGAAAATCAATCAAACTAACCATAACGCGATCCAACCCCCTGGCATCTTGCAGAAAAGGCCAGAGTTTCCCTTACAGTCATTTCTCCTATGTGAAGATCATGTTGACTGATATAGGCAGCTGTTCTCTGGGGCACAAACTCATCCATGCCATGCCCATTGTAAGTCACTCTCCCCGAACACTGCAATCGAATTTCGCTTCAGAATTAGAAGTAAAAACAAAGACAGAACCTAATGCAAAAACAAGAAGCCTAAAAAGGAAAGCATTGAAAGAAAAGTAACTTTCTAAACTTTCTAAGCACCTTGAGAGCAGGATCAAGCTTCCCAGCTAAAGCCAACAAGAGAGTGGTCTTTCCAGAACTTGGAGGACCCAAAAGCAATGTCATCCTGTAAAAAATACATGAAAAGAGAAACCATTGATGAATTCTAAGATCTCCCAAGCTTCAAAATTCAGGTGTTAAAGAGAAACTGAGATCGCCATGTTACCTTCCGGGCTTAATGATGCCACTGACATCGTTGAGGATGGTCAACTTTTTCTTTCTACTAGAAAGAATACCGATATCAATCAAGAAGCCCTTGAATCAGAATAAAAAGTGAAACGTGAGAAAGAATCCTAAAATAAAAACTGTAAAATGATAAAGTGATGAATATATTCCAGGTTGCTACCTCAACAATTCCAGTAGTGAAATTAAGAACAGTAGGCAAAGCATTTTTTCCGACCAAAGCTTCAGCTTCTACATTTAGATGCTCGAATCGGACTTCAATGGTGGGAAGATCGATGCCAACCCTGAAAGAAATCCAATAAAAATGATTATTGATACATGAGAACAGAGGAACTCTGTTTTGTTTGAAGTCTTTCCCGTCAAAAATATTTCTTTCCATTTCTCTGACTTTTCCTAGTAACCAAACATGAAAAATACAAAGAGTTTCATACCTATCTATACGATTCTTGAGCTTCAACAAGAACTTCTCATTATCTTCCTCTAACACTTTAACCAACCTGTCAAGCAAAGTCCTCCTTTGTTGCCACCCAAGGTCATCAACATCGATTTCATTGGCACCACCTTGAGAGCTAGCCAATATACCTTTCCTGAGACGAGCAACGGTCGGTAGTTTCTCAAGTGCAGCCCACTTTAAAGCTTCTTCATCGTCCTCTTCTCGGGAAGACCTTGAAAAAGCTTCCACGCCACTGTTTCTCCATATCGAAGAACTTCCAGTTCGTAAACTTCTCCGTAAACTAGTACTCGCTTTATATATATCACCGCCCTCCATTATCAAAAATACCAACGCCCACCAAAACAATGAAAACTTTCACTACGAGGAGCTCAAAGAAAATGGGTTTTCCCTGTTAAAAAACCAAGATATTAAAGAATTTGAATTGGGGAAAAGAATTTGTTAGGTGTTGTTTTCTTTATTTGTTATCAAGCTCTGTCTTTGAACCCGAAAAACGAAGAAACAAAAATGGAAAAACTAGTAGGGGAGGTTAAGGAAGAGCGTGGTACCAGAAAGTAAGGTTCGCTCTATATATAGCGACAATGCTGGCTGTCAACTTTCCATTGTTATCCGTCAAAGTACAAAAATTTCCAGGGTGTTTCGTGGGGATTGAATTTATTGTTTCTGGGCATGGCAGCCAAAGTTGTAAATTTCAATAAATAAAAAAGAAAGCAAAAGAGAGAAGGAAGATTCCGAGTCCGTTGAACTCTTTCCCAACCTAAATTTCGTTGACACAACATCCAATGTATTTGGATGCCATCTTTTTTGAAACTGAAAAGTAATTTTCATTTCAGTTCTGTCGTGTTCTGACTGTTGCAACAGTAATGTGAAAGATTCATGGTTCCCGCTGCCAACTGCATCTCATACCCAAATGAAATGCGTCCAATAAATGAACTTTGTTGTCGTGTCATATTCCTCTAGAAATTTGACTAACTCAATTTAATTTCTTTTTTATTTTTTTATTTTGTTTTGTTAATGAATAGAAAATTTCGTCAAAGAAACAATTCAGTGGCAAATAACTTAGTGTAACATTTTCAACATAAAAATATACATGTGGTCATCTAATTTTTTTTTGCACTGAATTTTCCCAGTTTCTTACTTATTAGCAAAGTTTCTGACATCATTTCAGAAATGAATTCAAAATTGAATTGGCCACGGTCCATTTGATCTATTGGAAATTAATGACATCATGTGATCAGTTGAATGTTAAATCCTTTGCCAGAAAATTATGAGTTTTATTTTTCAATTTCTTACTTATTATTAGTTTATCACATCATATAATTTATTTTAAAAATCTTAAATTCAAATCATAAAAAAACTTAGGCGTGACCTATGGAATAAATTGGTTACATCACATAGGCTTAATTCTAATCCTTTGTTTTAAAAAAAAGCCACCCAGAAGATTTATTGAAACTTTGAATTGGCTCTAGTCTATTTAATCACCCGGAAGCAACATCACAGTTTGAAATAAAATTAAACTGATAAAGTTGAAAGTTGAACTTTTTGGCAAAAGTTGACAGAGAATTAATAGTTAGCTTATCATAAAATTCAACCCCAAATGCCATATAGTATAACATTAGGTGAAACAAAGACCAGACACTACGTCTGAATATTAAACAAGGATTTTTCAAAACTTATAAAAGTAAATAAAAAATTCCTAAATAATATTCATTTTTTTCCAATTTAAAACCTTTACCTTATTAGTATTTTGTATTTTAAAATTATTATTATTATTATCATTATTATTTTGTTATAATAAATTAAAAATAATGTAAAAATTAAATGTTTCAAAAGATAATAATAATTTTACATCACTGATGATCTCATCGTCAGGAAGTCTTGAGGAAGACGGAATGAGCTTCAACTTTCAAGATGCACGATATGACATTCGTGACCGTTAAAAAAAAAAAGATGGAAAGCGGTGGGAAATCCGATTTGTTTCACGTTGACTTACCTTTGCCTTCTAGAACCCAGCGTCGGGACTAAGTTCAATATTTTATACGCATTTTTTCCACTTTCTAGAAACCGAACAACTGTACCGTAAAAGAAGAGCCATCTTTTGCGAATTCTTCAATCTTTTTCTAGTTGAGAAAATTAAATGTCTACCTACTTTTTTAACAAAAATTAAATATATATTAATTATTAATTGTTATCAAGGTTGGTTAAGTTTATAAAAAATGTGCATTTTGTTCGTAAAATTTAAGTTTGATTTTCTCTAGCAATTATTTTTTTGATGTAAAAATACTCGTGTTAACTCTTTTGATTTTAATAAAGACAAATAATAAAAATAAATAAATCTCACTTTTTTATGTAAAAATTGCATTGTACCGAATGATAAATGGCATAATTTGTTCCCAAGCAACTAATGCTTTCTTTGGAAAAAAAAAAGTGAACAATTTGATGCAATAATTAAAATTGCAGCACAAATGGTGTTATGTTTCTTTCTTATCATTCACCTTCTTTCAGTTTATTTAGACTCTTTTAGAGTGGAAAAAAGAAACATGGGCCAAACATTTTGGAGTTCTGAACAGAAAAATCAATTCTTTTCTTTACCATTTCTTTCTTTATTCCACAATTAACATTAGGTGATTAAAATTATTTTATATTTTCCTTTTTCTTGAGATGATGATGAACAACATGTGATAGACATCGGCTTTTTGACATGTAGCTAAACAGTATGCGAGCATCCCAATCAACCACTGCTTTTTTGGTAAAGAAAGAACAAATTATGCCATGTGATTTTATAGATAGAAGTCTGGTCCACATGTCACGGACGGAAGAAAAACGTTGAAGGGATGGGTAGTAGAAGTACAACTACGAAAGAAGATCCATGCACGGTACCATTTTACTGTACAGGTTTGGCTAATTCAGTTCAATATTAAGAACTTGACCTAATCAAAACAATTTTAGGTTTGAGTTCTTTCGGTCCAAACTTAGCTTCTTCCCAACGCTGCCAAAAACACAGCTGCTAGGCCTGCGATCCGCAGCCCCAAGGGCCTAGTCGCTGATTCCTAGGAGAGGTTAGGCATTGCCCGCAACTTTAGGACGCTCAATACTTTACTTAAATTTTCTTTTTCTTTGGTTTTTATGAAAATTATAGATTTATATATCACGCACTAACAGATAGATTTGATTATGTGCAGGTTCACTTGGGTTCGGATCAAGTCTAAGTCATATTGAATGTCTCAACATAGCCTTTTTAAAATTATCAAATGTCTCAGCATTCAATTTGTACCTATAAGGTGTAATTGTTAACATACCTTAAAAGAAATTTTATAAAAATTATCAACATTTTTATTAATTAATATATTTGAAAAGTAAAAAAATATCATTTTTCCAGAACCATCAAATCTCTCAGCATTCAACTTTTACCTATAAGGTATACAAAATGCTACAATTAAGTTATATATATTAAAATTATAAAAATGCTTATATTATTATCATGAAATCATTTTTATTTAATATTTTAAATATAGTAAATGGAATTATTATTTATCTTGGAGTTGGATTAGAGACATCAACATTACATGAGAAACAATGAAATTTTCCATCAATTGCAAATAGCTTTTTGTTGCACCAACATAACATATATTACCAACCAAAAGTTAAATCAATTTTCAGGATATTACTCTATTGGTGAAAGATTTTCACTATATGTGTGTGTATAAAACACAGATTCAAAAGAAGTCAATAACAATATACATGCTAAATCAATTTATATTTTAAAATTATGTTGCTATATATATTATCATTGGAAAATATATGTTAATCTAATACCTTGAGCAGTGACTTTGTGACAAATACTTTAATTTCTGGCGAAGGTGTCCTATTTATAAACATTGAAACCTCATTCAATGCTAGTCTTTTATTTGGTGTGTGATGAAACTTTATGCCAGGATCTCTTTTAAATAAACTAAATACAAAAAGTAATAGAAAATTTTGTATTTGACTTTTAAGATCCATAAGTACCAAGCATTGATAAAAAAAATGAATGTTTACATGCAATTTATATAATAAAAATGGAGAAAATTAAAAATTATATATATAGATATAGATATTACTTTTTAGACAATTAAAAATTTTCATTGATAAAAGTGATAGATATAGATGTTATATTTTGTAATATTAATGTGAAAAAAAAAGATTATATGTTACATATTAATTTAAAAAAATAAAAAAAAATTAAAAATGATGTTATAGCTTAGAAATTAAAAAAATTTAATTGATAATCATTAAACGTAAGATGTTGTTATATTATTGCATGTTATTTATTACATTATCAATACTGATTTTAATATATACAGAGATAGATATTATCTTATTAATTGATAA
This sequence comes from Heritiera fomes, assembly GCA_032173925.1. Taxonomy (NCBI): domain Eukaryota; kingdom Viridiplantae; phylum Streptophyta; class Magnoliopsida; order Malvales; family Malvaceae; genus Heritiera; species Heritiera fomes. The sequence continues at coordinate 15,720,620 of JAPDPM010000015.1, forward strand.
AAACTATACATATAGAAGTTATATTTTTTAATTTTAATGTAGGTAAAGATAAATGATATGTGATTTTTATTTAATTTTAATCTATATATAGATATAGAAGTTTATCTTTTAAAAATTGAAATAGATAATTAATTTAAAATATAATTTATATATTTTGTATTTTTAATATATTTATATAGAGATTTCTATCTTTTTGAAATTTGAAAAAAGATAATTATTTATTATCTTAATATATTACACATGTCAAACATTTAGGCTATCCACATAGGAAAATCTACTTGTACTCAAATGCTTTGGTTCATACATACATACATATTTATAAGATTATGGGTTTATATATGAAGCATTGAGACTTAGATATGATCATGTGTGGGTTTGGGATGGGACAGGATGGGATGGATTCAAATAGAGCTTAAACCATATAATAATGGCTTACATACAAGCCTACATCTAGCTCGGCCAGTAAATTCGGGCCTAACTTTTAGTTCAAAAGCATTTTTCCTTTTATATTGCAAGCTCGAGCTCAGCCTAGCCCAAACATTATTTTATTTATTTATTTTACTATTTTAATTTTTCTTTATTTGTTTTTTATTCTTTTAGTTTCTTTGAAGTTTACTTTAATTTATCAAAATTTGCATATCAATTTTCATATTAAATATATAATTATGTTTAGTAATCAATAATATTTTACGTATACATAATTACAATATACTTATCAAATATATTTTAAGAAACTTTAATTTTATTTATATTCCAGTTGGACCAAGCTCAGACTTCGAAGAGTCAAGCTCAGGCCTGCCTGTTTTTTGATCGAGCTATTGTTGTCATTTGATTAATGACATATGTTAAATGAAATTTTATTTTTACTAATTGAGTAGTATTATTTATTTTTTAAAATGTTAAATTTGTGTATGAATCTAAACAGTTGACAATAGGCTATGGATTTCCAAAATTGATATAGCTCTATTTCATCAAATATAGTCTATTATTCAAAAAAATATATATATAAATGGATTTTTGCAAAACAAAGTAAATTATTTAATTAAAAAGACTACAAGTAAAAATTTAATATGTAGTCTATTATTAAAAAAAAACTATGATTTAAAATTGAAAAACATAATCTAATTTATAGAATAAAGGGTTACAATTTTTTGCTAACCAAAGTCTAATACTGATTATATTTGATAAAAACAACTATAGTCTAATATCATATATTAGACGATGTTTGAAGAAATTGTAAGTTATATTACTTGAGAAAAGATTACGTCCAAATAGATTACGTTTGAAGAAACATAGTTTTTTTGGTCATAGACTACAATTTTTAAACGTAGTCTATGAACTTTTTCCAGTTAGTGAAAGCAAAGATTAACAATCATTGGTCACAAGAAAATAAATGTAAAAAAATATAAATTTTGTAAAATCAAATGTCTCAATACTACTGTTTTAAATAACATCAATAAAAGTCAAGATTTCATATAATGTTAAGCAACTAAAAGTCTATTACGTTTAATGCAAGAAAATAAAGATATATACAATAAAACCCTTCTAAATTAATATTATTGACACCCATCATTAAGTATTAATTTAAAGGGTTTATTAATTTAAATGATTTTACCTTGTAAATTGTTATTGTCTTCAAAAATGCGTCTGTTTAAATTTCACATTTTTTAAATTCTTGTAATAACTCTATAGCTTTTAATTTCATAAAAATCCCTTGCAAATATATTTTTAATATATTTTATACTTTTTTAATTCTTAGAATAAAAAATCTTAGTTTTTATCAATTAACATCTTGAAGTGCTTTTTAGTTTTTGAATATTGTATAATATATTTTGTATTTTTTTTATCAAATTATTAATTTATACAATAATTGGGACTGAAATTTTACACTAAATTTTAAAACAAAATTATTAGTTATTACAATAGATGAGTTTATTAAGTTTTTCCTTTAGCTCGAGTCGAGATCATGATTTTTTATCAATTTAGAGAGGTTATTAATTTATAGGAGATTAATTTATAGGGTTTCTACTCTCTCTCTCTCTCTCTCTCTGTGTGTGTGTGTGTATATATATATATATATATATATATATATATATTTAAAATTTATGTATAAAAATACTAACAGTTATTGCAAAATATTTGAGCTCAAAAACATAAATGTTAGAAAATAAAAAATATTTATAAATTTAAAAAAAAATAATGTTTTTCAAGAACATGAATAAAATTATATTCACCAAATTTGAATATTCTTTTAAAAATTTATTTGAATATAAATAATATAATGAAATTAATTTACATTTTCAATGAAATATCAAGACTTTTTATATGGTGAAGAAATACCTTTTATCAATTAATTTAAAGTTCCTTATAAAATTCTATGGCTCCACATTGACCTAATGCTACTTTAAAAACTAATTTGTCAATACCATAATAATGAGTACACTATTTGTTAAATCTTCATTCATTTGATTAAACACAAGTTATAAGTTTCATAAGCTTTAATTATTTAATTTACAGATACCTAATTTAACTTTTAATAAGACATGCTTTCTCAATGCATATAATTTCTAACTACAAAAGACACTTTGCCATCATTTTTTTTCAAGTAACAAATAACCAAATTTATCCATAAAAAAATGTGTTCAAAGAAATATAGTGAATATTGGTATATAAAAAATATAATAATTAAGCATCACATTATAAATAGCCTTAAATCATCTTTAATACTTGTTTCATGATTTATTGCCATTTAATAAAAGTTTAGTTTTATTTATTAATTAAAAATATCTTTTATCGTAAAAATTAATTTATATGCGACTCAACAATGGCCTACTGTCATTTTAATCTTTCTTTAACAAAAATGCATCAATATAATCATACAAGACACAATATAGATATAGAAAAACCCATGGGATCGTCCACTAACTAAAGCTAGTTTGAATAGGCGGTGAAATTGGCTCTAGTGAAATTGAAAAAGATAAAATGATCATCAAATATATATATATATAATAAAATAATAAAAATAAATAAATCTAAGGGTGAAAGAGTAAAATTATTGTTTTGTATTTTGTAAAAGATGCCAACACGCTGAGAACTTCTAAATAAACTCCATATTTTGCTTTTTATACCCCATTTCCTTCATTGTGTTTACTGTTCATTAGACATGGATGGGGTATAAAGAGCAAAAAATGGAGTTTGTTTAGAAGTTCTCCAACACGCTAGACTTGACTAGAGGCCAACAAGCTTCCAACTAGCCCTTTAACTTGAAGATTCACACTTTTGTTCAATAAAAGGTGCCACACAATTATTGTTTCAATATTTAAAAATACTTTACAGTGAATTCTCACTATCTCAAGCAAATTAGAAAAATAAAGAATTTAAGATAATAAAATAATAAAATATCTTTATATTTTACATAAAATAATACAAAAATATTTTAAAGTTTTTTTTACATAATATCTGAGTTATGATTTATGTAATAAAATTAAGGGATATATATTTATGATTTATGTAAAAAAAAAAAGAACTTAGCATTTATTACAAAATATTTGATTTATATCTATATAATTTTTGAACCGTAAATTTATTCCTTTTTATAAAATATTAAAGTTAACAATGGCTAGATCAAGTATTGATTTTTTAACTAAATATGCATTTTCTGTTTTATAAAAAAATACAAATAATAAATCCATTTTTATATCTTTTACATATATTATATGATTTTAAATAAAATATGATGATACGAAAACAATATAAAAAAATATGAAAGTGATACCAATTAAAATTTGATAAAATATATATATATATATTTGATAAAACTTAAAACATATTTTTTTGTTGTAACCATAGATATCCTTATCTATTTTACGGTCTGAGACTAATCATGTTAGGGCTAAGAGTGGTAAACAGTAAAGCCCTTTCAATAGTGATGACTCCAACATTCGAACCATATCCAAACGTCTTGAAAAAAAAAGTTCACTTCCATTTTTTCTATATTTTTACATATCAACATAAATTTTGAAATTCATAATTTATCAATGTTAAGGAAGTATTATCCAAATCGGTCAAATGTAATTCAGTATGAGCAACTGCAAATCAGGAAAGATATGAGCTATGTGGAGAAACCAGTGCGGATCTTGGATCGAAAGCAAAGGGTAGTACGATTTAAGACTATTCCTCTGGTAAAGGTTCTTTGGCAATACCATATAGCAGAAAAGGCTACCTGGAATTAGAGAGCCTAATGAAAGAGATATATCCGGAATTATTCGTCTGACAGGTTTGATCAAATTTGGAAGGCCAAATTTCCTACGGTAGGGAGGATGTGAGATCCACATTTCCTATTACTGTTAATCCACTATTTATAAAGTTAGGAATATTAGATGTCTCATACCTATTCAAATGTTATTTACTTTGTAGGTGTGAAGGCGAACTGGATGCTGAGCCCCACTAGATTTCAGGTGTCCAGATAAAGGTGAAACTTAGCAGATTGGAATTTTAAGAGCCAAATACTATGATGGTAAGAATCTGCACCTCAAACTCAATTGTCTAGGCATGTTTTGAAGAGCGTGTAACAATTTAGGAAATGATGGTTAAATCCATAGACCATTGGAATTTTCGTGAATAACGGTCAAATCGAATTGCATTTTGACCAACTGAAAGTTGTAAGTAAATTCTCATATGACAAAGTTTTAGGCCATGTGGACTGATGGAATAAATTAAGTGAAAAAGTGGAAATTTACATGATTCAATTGTTAGGGGTATTTTGGTTATTTCACCTAAATGGTTAGTCAAACCCTAACAAAAACTCAACCAACGATTAGAGCATGGTGAATAGAGGCATTTTACGACTGAATGAAATATTTTGAATATTAGACTAATTGTTTATACTAAAGTCAAATTGTGAAGGACAAAGTTGGAACTTTAAAGTAAGTATAAGGGCATTCTTATAATTTGCCATAAAGATATTTTAAAATTGGAATATTCTCCATTTTTCTTCATCTTTGGTCGGCCCTCTTCTTCTTTTTCTCACTCCTTCATTGATGAAAGCTTAAGAAGAGAGAGAAAGTCACCAAAAACCCTAAAAAAAACATACCGAAACCAAAAATTTCCTTCACCAACCCTGTCTAATTTTTAGAGCTCTACAACTTTGTACCCAAATCAAGCCTTATTGTGGCCATTTGCATAGTGAGGAGCATTCTTCAAGTATTGGCCAAGGTGAGAAATGGAAGAAAACTTGTGATTTTTATGGTTTTATGATTCTTTGTCCTATGTTTAAGATGTTTAGGTATGAATTTAAACTTGAATTGCATTAAAAGCAAGATAATCATCACCCTAGGGTTTCGACTAAGCATGTCTTTCCATGAACATGCTGTTATTTGATGTGAATTTGATGTAGAATCAATGTAGAACAAGTATAGAACATGATTTTAGGCTTAAATTGAAGAAAAGAGATGTATAGAAGAGAGAACGGGATTCGATCAAGTGAAGGGGAGATGGATGGAGAGCTCAATTCAATATGTTTTGGGTTCTAGAATAATGTATAAATTCATATGAGACTACTGGCACAGTCAGAACTGAAAACCAAGATGTTTTAACGGTAGTTTTAGTGTTAGCACCGGTAAGAAGTAGATCAGATTTAGGGCTGCAATAGGCAATGTATGTCACGCTCCGATTCCTCAAAATTAGAACTAACTTTTTTCATTTTCATTCAGATGGTTGGGCTGTGCTCAGTGTCCTTAGTCTGACTTTATGCCAAAACTATTTAGCTAAAGTAACATTCAATTATTTACGTTGGTCCCCTTACACATAATCAGAGTACACATATGTTTTTCTATATAAATAATCTATAATGAATACTATAATTTACATTCAAACTTCTTCAATATATTGTTTAGATCCCTTTATGCACTAAAGTATTGTACAATAAATGTCTGAATACCATACTTGTAAGGTACGACATCGAAACCCCCCATAAGCATCTTATTAGAATCTTCTCTCAACAAATGACTATTTCTGCAAAGAGTATGGAAGGATGCTTTAGAGCACCTCATTTGTCCCGGTCCCTAAATCCGACTATAGAGAGTTTTTTGAAGACTTACAGAGAAGGAATCCAAGCGTATCAAATCAAGATGAAACTTTTTAAATCTGCAGTAAAACTGTACAATAAATGAACATTTTCAATGTCATTTATAAATTAAAATCCATAGAAAATGATAAAATATTCAAGTATATTAAGTAAGAAATTAGTAAACAATACAATGTATAATTCTTGTGAATAGTTCAGTAAATGCTCAATAAATCAGTTAGTAACCTTTTCAGTAAAAAGTTCAATAATTTGTTTAGTTAACATTTCAGTAAATCATTAAGGAAATTATCTAGTAAAAGATTCAATAAAACATATAGTAATTCATTTAGTCTACAGTTCGATAAAACATTTAATAAATCAATAGATAATTCAGTAAGATATTTAGCAAATCATTCAGTAAATAGTTTAATAACCCATAAAATGGTTAGTTCAGTAAGCACATTAGAAAACATTTCAGTAACCAATACAATAATCAGTTCAGGTAAACAAGCAGTAAACAATTCAATATTTAGTTCGATAGATCAGTCGGTAAACATTTTATTAAACAATACAATAACCAGTTCGATAAATCACTTAGTAAACATTTTAGAAAACAATCAGTGAACAGTTCGGTAAATAGATCAGTGAATAGTCGGTGAACAATTTAGACAATCTACAATTTTTCTTATTTTTCTTACTGGGCATAAGCTCACCTCTCCTTATTTTTCTTCCAGATTATCTACAGTAGATTTATACGTTTGCTTAGGAGAATCTACAATTTTTGGTATCCCTCAGGCAGTTCTTTGATCTCCGTTGAGGTATACTGTTTTGTTTTTATATGTTCAAACTACTTATGTACAGTGCTATTTTGTATGTATATCCGTAATTGGGATGTAAATCGATTGTAAAATTTTGAACTTAAGTTGAGATTTTATGTTCATCTGTATCTTATCGAATAGTGTGGTTCTTGGGTAAATATTGGTTAATGAAAAAGAATTCACTTAATAAGTAAGTAAAACACTGCAGACAGCCCAAACGAAAGTAATTAAGTTATATGAAAATAGTACGAATATCAGGTATTCAATTTGTGACAAATTATTCTAAGTTTGTCTTAAAATTTTATTTCTACCCTTTCTTACCCTTTTTAATTTTATTTCATAATTTTATTTATTTTATTTTGTTTTTTAATTTTTATTTTGTTGTGAAAATAAATATTGATTTTTTTATTGAAATCACCTTTAGATCCTCTATTACTCTGGCAATAATCTAAAAGAACTTCTTATCTAAAAAATTCTTAGGTGCTGTTTACTTGCAATCACTCTAATACTTCCATCTTTGGAACAACCATTACTCATCTTTATTATTTTTATTTTTTATTTATTATCCTTTAAATCATTTTTTATTTTTATCTTTATTATTTTATTATTATTTTATTATTTATTATTTAAAATAAATGTTGATATTACTTTTCAAAACCTCCGATTAAATCATCTATTACTTTGAAAAAATTTAAAAGGAAATTTTTACATAGAAATTCCTTAAGTGCTGCTTACTTGCAATCACTTTAAGGATTTCATCCTTGAATAATCATCATTCATTTATTTATTTATCAAATTTTTTTAATGTAATTATTATTATTATTATTATTATTATTATTATTATTATTATTATTATTATATGAGTGTTGATTATTTTTTAAAACATCCTATTAAACCATCTATTACTTTGGAAAAATTTAACAAAACATTCATACCTAGAAAATCCCTAACTACTGCTTAGTTGAAGTCACGTTAAGGATTTCATCATCAAATAATCTCCACCTATTTTTTTATTTATTTAGTCTTATATTTGATTATATTTATTTAATTTATATTTTAATACATATTATTTTAAATTAATTTGATTAACTTCTATTTTATTTTACTTTATTTTAGTTTACATTCTTTCAATCTAAACTTAGAACAATATAATAACTTAAAATAGAACATTACATTCAATAGTTTAAAACACATAACTAATTAATTATTCTATATAATTCTAAACAGTATCATGCTTCAATAGTATACTGATTTTTGTTTTAAGCTTTTAATTCTTAAAATAGTCATTAACTTTTTTTTTCGCTGAATAATAGTCATTAACTTATTTCTACTAATCATTATGATACCAATATTAAATAATACATAATACACATGTTAAGAAAGTAAAAGAGATCATATCAAAAAATAAAAAAGTAAAAGGGAGAAGGAAAACCCAAGAGCACATAAATCAGTTAATAAGGAGTTGTTTTAGTTTAATCAGAAGTCTCGGGTTTGAGTTCTAGGTATGCAGTTGTATTAAAACTCTTGAAGAAGAGCTTTGCCGTCCTTTGGTCTTGCCCGGCTTGAATCCGAATTAATCGTATACCAGAATTATATGGATGTTGGATTATGCCCTTAGAACCATTCATTAGATGATTGACTTTGACATTTTTATGTATCATAACATTTTTATTTATAGTTCATTATTATATTTGTCTTATAATTGCGTAATATAATCTTATATGATAATGTCCTTAGAATAGTAATAACACACTATTCTTAAAGTATCCCTAGTCAAGTATTATTGTGAACAAGGATAACAATGATACGATAAGACTAGTATGTGGTTGACTGATGACCATTGTCATGGATATAGGATATCAAGTCATCACATAGCTACATGTTAGAGAACTATGTAGTGGATTGACCCTCCATGAGAACGCTACATGGATTGTTATATGAGTATCATAAGCGATTCTCATAGTGATGATGGTGTATGTGATCCTTTGACTTGAGATCATCAGAGATCCCAACATAGAGAATTGCATACTTTAATGCTGCTAGATGTCATTCGTAACAGGATGGACTATAAAGGTAGTAATTGGGTATGCCTTGATCTATGTAGAGGGATGTTGAGTGATCAAGATAGGATTTATCCCTCTTATATAACAAGAGTGATGTCTTGGGCCCTTTGATAGAGTGAGACTAAAAATGCATGGCCGTGCTTGAATAAGTCAATATGAGATATTGATTTTATTTGTTTAATTAGTCTACTCAGGAATCAAGAAACGCTGATTAGACTATACAAGTGTGACACATTCCATGACTTGTGTCTAATCAAGACATCAAAGGATAAAGGGATTAGACTACACGGTAACATCTATCACGAGTAAGGTTATGTCGAGTCATTGACATTCTCGTTACATGGGTAGCAATGATGTGTTGCTAGATACCGCTCATTGCCTGTGACAATTTTGTCATTGCCATTGTTTTGAGAACCTATTGGGTCGCACACTTAGAACGGATCAATGAGGAGCTTAATTAATCCTATTCTGAATTGGATTAAGGATATATCTAATCCTATTCTGAATTGGATTAAGGATATAGTTAATCCTATTCTAAGTAGGATTAGAGTTCTGTTTGGCAGTAAATTTTAGGGTAAAATTTACTGCTTATAAAAGGATGTTTTTCTAAAACAGAGCCGCACAAAAAAAAAGAAACCGAAACGGTATTCTTTTAATCGAAGCTAGCAAATCGATTATAAGAATCAAAAACGCTCTTTAAGGCTTCTGATCGTGAGACGTATTAAGAGTCGTGAGATCCGTTCGTGTGGATACCATAGAGACAGGAACGTAAAGTTGTTGCTTGTGACTCGACCAACGACAGAAATCAGAGAAAACGTTAGGTAAAATCTCAAACCCTAATCAGGCAACTCTCCGAATCGATCCTGGTAGAGGCCGAATGACTTAAATTCGGCTGCATGTTTGTTTCGGTTTCCTTCAATGGAGATACCAAATAGTTTCAACAAAAAAAAAAAAGGAAACGATACCCACAGCAGAAGATGAATTAAAGAACTTCATATTGCTAGTATTCACGTCCAAAACGGGTCACCGATTTTATCCAAAACGTGTGCTTTTGGACGTGTATAAAATCCAATTATTTAAGAAAATGCTTCAGCAGACATTCAAAAAAAAAAAGGGAAAGATTGAAGGCATGGAGAGGAGAATGACGCCAAGAAAGAAAAGAAACTATGAAAGAGTGATAGAGGCCAGGGGACGAGAAAGAAAAGAAAAGAAAAAAAGGTTAGAAAGAAATAGGAAAAGGAAAATGGATCATAGGCGAGAGAGAGATCAGGGGCACAGCATTCGTGAGGGTGTGTTGAGTTTGAAGGCTTTAAACAGGGGGTTTGTTGGCTGATTTCTCTCGGACTGTTATCGAGGTTGAAGCTGCCAAGAAGAGGAAGGAAATTTAAGCTTCAGGCAAGAAAGAAATAGAAGCAAACTGAAGCAGCGACAGTCATGAGAGGGAGCCGAATAGAAAATCGAGGAGATGCAGGGAAAGGGAATTCATTTTTGGGCTTACAAAGCTAGATCAGTGGCGTGAATGCAGCGAAATTCCTTGGTGATTAAGGATGTTCAACTGCTGCTAAAACGGGGGAGTAAATGGGCTGATCGGGACGCATAAAACAAGGAAGAAGAGGTCGTTTTTGGATGTTGACCGAGCACCGATCAAGGTGATTTTATTGGCGGAAAGAGGGAAGACAAAATCAGTGAAGGGGAGCGAAGGAGAAACAGGGAAGACGATTCCAACTGAAGCAGAAAAGGGTCTGCCTTGACCGAAGGTATCGAGTACTAGCACATAATACAAATCATAAAGTGAAAAAAAAAAATTTATTTCATAAATTTATTAAATGAAATAAGAATATATATGTTAAGTGCACGTTATGACATTCGAGTCTTAATAGTGCTACTTACTTATAATTACCTTAAAGATTTTATCATCGGATAATCTTCACTTATTTTTATTTTATTTATTTAATCTTATCTTTGATTATTTTATTTAATTTGTATTTTAATACATATTATTTTAAATTAATTTGATTAACTTCTATTTTATTTTAATTACTTTATTTTAGTTTACATTCTTTGAATCTAAACTTAGAACAATATAATAATTTAAAATAGAACATTACATTCAATAAATTAAAACACAACTAATTAATTATTCTATATAATTATAAAAAGTATCATGCTTCTATAGTATAATGATTTTTATTTTAAGCATTTAATTCTTAAAATAGTCATTAACTTATTTCTACTAATCATTATGATATCAATATTAAATAATACATATAATACACATGATAAGAAAGTAAAAGAGAAAAGGAAACCATACCTACCGCAGGAGACGAATTAAAGAACTTCAGATTGCTACTATTCACGTCCAAAACGAGCTACTAATTTTATCCAAAACGTGTGCGTTTGGACGTGTATAAAATTCAATTTCAGCGCTGTTCTTCAACTTTCCTATCCTTTTTACTTTCCTCTCACGCAGCAACTGATGATGTTAAGATGCAGTGGGACAGAGATCGAACAGCAGGTACGTGATGAAGCAGACAAAACAATGGCAGTGAAGGTGGTTAGCGATGTTGCAGCAGAGTCGGTGATCAAGCGGTGGAACAATGATGCTCAGTTCGGTTTGATGCAGAGAACGATGGGGCAGAGTTGGCACTGGTTCAGGAATGGCAGTAGCGTGAACACGGAGAGGTGGCAACGGCGACAAACGCGGGCTTGGTGTAGGAACGATGATGGCAGTGAGCAGGGACGCAGCAAGGTGGTGTTCAGGTGCGGGTTTTTCAGAGTCTCGGTTTGGCTCCCCCCTCCACCGAATTCATTCATGCATTTTCATATATCTCATTAGTTGAATTCTAATACAGGTTCAATTCTTTTTTTTTATTTTATATTTATGTGAATTTATCTAATTAATACTAGTTTATTTATTTATAGACTACTCTAAATAATCACAATTAACTCCCAAATTTAATCATAAATAATTACCCTAAATAATATTACTTTTCTAAATAATCTACAAATATTTAAATTAATTCTAAAATTTATCCTAGTAAATTAATAATATCCTATCCTAATAAATATTCTAATATAATAATTATCTAACAAATCCTAACCTATATTACTATTTATCTTACATTATAAATCAACAATTTTTTTCATTATTTAAATTTCCTATAAATTAATATTAATTATATCCTGTCTTATTAAATAATTCTAGTGTTAATTATTAAATAATCGGCTAAAATACTAAATAAGCTCTTGTAGTTTCATGATTTATTTAAATAAGCCATCGTACTTTGATTATACTTAAATAAACCCCTACACTTCAATTTATATTTATTCAAGCTCTTATTTTTGACAAAAAATTAACACCGTTAACTTATTTGCCACATAGCATTGAATGACCACGTAGATGATTGTAGGGCATAATGACATGGCCAATTGAAATTAAGTTGGACTTAAATAATTTACTAAAAGAAACTTTAACATTTAATTACAAAATTAAACCCAAATAAGCCACATCTTATTCTTGAAAAAAAGAAAAGCAACAGTAGTGCTTAGAAGAGCTGCTATCACCGGACGACCACCAAACCTTAATTCTCTTTATGTTTATTCTCGCCTCCTCCTTATTCGCACCCATCTAGCCATCAAAATGACCCACTCACCAATCAACAAGAAAACATATTCAAAACACAATTAAAAACCATAGCCACTTGAAAACATAGCCTTTCAATCCACCCAACACACATCATCCAATGTTAATAAAACTCTAGGTAAACAACATAACAATTACAACAGTAAACATCAAAACTGATCAAATTAAAAAAATGTGAATAAGATCAAAAGTGAACAACTAAGAAGCCCAAAAATAAACTTACTTGATTGGCAATCAAGGTCTCCTTTCTTTCCTTTTGAATCACCCTCTCTTAAGCCTACATTCAACAAATCAATAGGCAAACGTTATAAAAAGAATAAGGGTTCTTAATTCCAATTATCAGATAGCATTCATAAAAAATAAAAAGTTTTTTTACATTAAGAATCAAAGAGTGCTGGGTAGCAAAAGGGGAAAGAATTCTCTCAGTTAAATTGAGATTTTCTTCTTCTATTTGTGGAGGGATTTTCTTTTGAATCAACGAGGGTTTGTAATTGATGGTTTAAAGATTTTCTTTTATACGCAATTCGAGTGAAACCAAAATAGAGGAGGCAAGGTTGTTGTCCAATGGTAGCAGCTCTTCTAAGCAAAACCCCTGTTGCTTTTCTTTGTTTCGAGAATAAGATATGGTTTATTTGGGTTTAATTTTGTAATTAAATGTTAAAAAAAATTTAGTCAATTATTTAAGTCCAAATCAACTTCATTTTGTCATGTCATCATGACATATAATCATTCATGTGGCAATCCAATGCTAGTGGCTAATAAGTTAACGGCGTTAATTTTCTGTTAAAAGTAAAGACTTGAATGAATATAAATTGAAGTATAATAATTTATTTAGATACAATCAAAGTACGAGCTCTTATTTAAATAAAGCATGAAAGTATAAGGGCATTTTTAATATTTTAGCCTAAATAATTCCAATTAATTAATCCTAATTCTAAATGTTAATTCAAAATTTACAAATTATTAAAGAATACAAAAATATATTGAGGACAAAATGGAGTGTCTACTTATGTTTATACTATGTGAATACAATTTAATCAACACTAACACAAGATAAGATATATAAGCAAAGAGTTTATATAAGATATATAAGCAAAAAGTTCATACATGATGCACTGATAGTATATAGCCTCCATACACTGTCAATACACTTGAGATTGACACCTCAATAATGAGCAAATTAAAGAAATGTCAAGCCCTTAAAAATAAATACAAATAATTTTTTTTCTATTTGCTAAGGAGGATTTAGTATCTTTTTAGTTTGCTCATTAATAAGGTGTCAATCTTAGGTGTATTAACAATGTATAAAAATTATACACTTTCAGTATATCATATATAAACCCATAAACAAATTGTCTAGCATCTAAATAAACAAAGGGTTTACATATGATGTATTGACAATATATAGTTTTTATACATTATCAATATACCAGAAGTTGACATCTCATTAATATACAAATTAAAAAATATTAAACTTTTAAAAATAAATATAGATAAATTTTTTCAATTTACTCATAAAAATTAATCGATAAACTGTCATCTTTTAATATTTTAACAGTGCCTCATAAACGAATTGCCTGAGTAACTTTTAGAACTAGAGAATTAGACATTCTTTTCCGCTATGTAGGCAAGGAAGTAATTATGTGTGCCTCGAAAACACAACATTTTTCTGTATTCATTTAATTACTTGACTTTTCTTTCATCTTGATTACGTGCTAATTTCCCATTTTCGATCTTGCAAATTAAATGGAATTACTCGTGTCTGTCTATGCTCTACATCTCCTTGGATTCATCGACGCCATTACAACAGCTTTAGCATGGGATTCTGCGGGAGGGAGTGCTAAATTCAGTTTAGGCTTGAATTACAACAGTGAATGCATCCATTGACTTCCATATTTAAATGTATCCTTATCTATCGATTAAATTCAGCCGTCCACGCTATTCACGTGATTTGCCTGCATAGCGATCAATATTAATTGACAAAATCCTATATATAAATTAAAAAAAAAAAAGAGCTAGAGTATTCACATGGCATCTTCTTTGATCTTTTTTTAAGATAAATTTCATTTAGGCTGTTCAGTTTTAATTTTAATTCAAAACTAATTTATTAGTTTGAGAAATAGATATTTTGTTTCAAAATTATCAATTTTAGAATTTAAAAAAATTGTCCTATTAAATCTCTATTAAAAGATCTATTAACCTAAATATTTTTTTCTCATGTATTATCTATGCTTTCTTTTGTATTGAAAAATAAAAATTTCACATAAAATAATATTGTTAATTAAACCATTCTATACAAATAAACCATAATTTTGCATAATAATTATTGAAGAAAATCTTGACAAATCCTTAAAAATAATTTTGAGAAGAACTGCTTTCTTTTATTTTGACCCCTTGTGCTCTTAATTGTATATTCTTGATGGAGAGAAATATATTTTTATACACCCCAAGAGCACATAAATCAACTGGCAGGGGGTTGTTCTAGCTTAACTAGAGGTCTTGAATTCGAGCCTTAGGTACGCAGCTGTATTAAAACTCTTGAAGAAGAGCTTTGCCGCTCTTTGGGTCTTGCTCGGCTCGAATCCGAATTAGTCCTATATCAGAATGGTGTGGGGATACCGGATGATTTCGATCATAAATATACTTTTATACGTGTAGTGAGAGGAGCAGTCCTTTCATGAAATGCAACTTACCTTTTCACTTTTCTATAAAACATTAATAGCAATTAGTGATATACATGTCTATCAAATGTAACCCTTTAAATTTTATTAATACAATGTATATCTTCATATTCTATTAATGATGATAATTATTAGTACCAAAAAACTACATTAATTTTCATCCATTTCATTTGATTCGAAGAGTCACTTTAATCACACAAGTCATTAAAATATTTAACATTCTTTCACTTGGCTCATATGAGATGACTTCGCTTTAGGATTTAACAACACAATGCACAAAATATTAAATTCTTTTCGTAATTGGTCAAATCGTAAGTCGTTATTGAGTAAACAACTAATACGAATCATAACGGTTGTATGTCATTAATTTGACATAATCCTTTCTATGTATCACGATATTAGATCTCACTCATCATTATTTATAATAGGAGATACCATAATGATTCAACAATAATTTCTTTATCAAAGACAAATCCTATCACAATTCATAATTCAATCATGTATATACAATTAACATAATGTAACAAAATACATTAATATTTCAGAAACAATACTTAAGAGAGCTCAGTTTGTCTGATACATAAAAGGCATAAATTATCATCATGATGTCCATAAGGGTTTTTAGTGATGCCCATTTTTTCGATATGTTCCATAAATATCCTTGGTGGCAACCCTTTCGTTAATGGATTCGCAATCATAAGATTGGTGCTAATTTGCTCAATTAACACTCTTTATTTTTGAACTTCTTCTTCAATGGCAAAATATTTCAATTTCATATGTTTAGTACCTTTTGAATACTTGTCCTTTTTAGAGAAGAAGGCTGCTGTAAAATTATCACGATAAATTTTCAATAGCTTGGCAATACCATTCACAATTACAAGTCTTTAAATAAAGTTCTGCAACCATAAATCACGAATAGTGGCCTCAAAGCATGCCACAAATTTAGCTTCCATATTGGATGCAACAATTACAGACTATTTCACACTTTTCTATGAGATAGCTCCTCTAACTAAAAGAAATAAATAACTAAATGTAGATTTTCTAATATCTACACACTTAGCAAAATTTGAATCTAAATACTCAATCACCTGAAGATGATTGGATCTCCTAAAAGTGAGAATGTAATCTTTTGTTCTTTGTAAGTATCTGAGAACTTTCTTGGCAACTTTCCAATATCCATTCTTGAATTACTTTGATATCTACCAAGCATTCCAATAGCAAAACTGATGTCTGGCCTAGTTCATATCTAGGCATACGTCAAGCTGCTAACAATAAATGCATAAAGATTTGATCCATTTAGTTGTGTTCTAATTCATTCTTGGAATATTGCATAACTTAATTTGTCCCATTTCTAAACTAGAACAAAACTCGTAGAGCACTTTTCCATCTTAAATCTCTCTAGAACATTATTAATATATGCTTTCTGAAATAACCTTAACAATCCTTGTGATTTGTCCAGGAATATTTAAATTTCAATCACATACTATGCCTTATGCATATCCTTCATTTCAAAATTCTTAGAGAGAAATTTCTTGGTCTTATGTAATAAGCCAAGATCAATAGTAGCAAGCAAAAAATCATCAAAATACAAAATTAGAAAATTTAATGTAACCAAAAAGAATTAGAAATATATATACATATATATATATATACATATAAATGTATGTAAATATACATATATAAATATATATATATACGTTTGTGCGTGTATATATATATCCCCTAATGCCATTAATATACTAACTCATTTAATCATTAATTTGTCAGTAATCTACAAAAAGCAAGAGAAATAATATTCTATAACACCCCTAATCATTTTTTAGGTATAAATTATAGATATTCTCATCCATTTTAATGGCCTAATCCTACTTGGGGCTTCGTCACAGTTAAGGCTCCTCACCTTTCCCTAAAAGTGTATTTAGTGGGGGTTGAACCCGAAAACTCTTCCCACAAACTCAACCTATATTATCAACTGAGTCATAATCCATTGATTACTAACACCCCTAATCATTATTTTATACGTAAATTATATAAAGTAAAATAAATGCAGGGATAGGCATTTACCAATTTTTGACCTATTATCAAACTAGATAGGTAGAAACAGGCTACTATAATCTCATGTTCGTTGGGCCTTGGTGTTGGAGCAATATTAAGAAGGCCTAATTGACTTGGTCCAAAATGAAATCACAATCTCCAATCTATAGTGGGTTGGAACTTGATCTGCGCTGAAGCTGATTTTGTAGGCTTGCAACTGCAACAAGTTGGGGTAATAGTGGACAGCAGATGGATTTTTTATTTTTCAATCCGTATATGATACGAATTGAAAAAATATCTAATTGGATTCGATCCAAATTTGTACAGATGGGATCAGATCGATCATTTAATTTTTTTAAAATAATTTTAAATTTTATTTCAATTTTTTTAAGCATTTAAGCAATCATAGACTTTATTTCAATTTTTTATTAAGATTTTTAATTAAATATAAAACTTAAACTTTTAATTTAAATAATAAAAATTACAAAATATGAATCCGAACCAAACGAATAAATTCAATTTAATGATATAACTATCCGAATTCGAACGAATCAATTTGAAACTTTGGTTCAAGTCAATTTTTCGTTTTTCTCCTAATGGGAAGGAAAATTGTACTGCCATTGATTCGCCTCCTGTCGCTATGGTCATTTCGCCACTGGACCATAGGTATGCCTTTGCCATTGGCGTCATCGCCCAATACTGTTACATGTGATAGTCTTCTCTCCAGAAAGGAAGAAACCAAGAAGAAAACCAGCTGTTGAGTTGTTTCTTATTTCTTTTTTTTTTTTGAACAAGCGAACTTTAAATTGAACAAAACAACTAACAACACAGTTCAACCCTCGTTGAGGTTACGAACAACCTTGGAGTGAAACAACCAAGGTTATCAAAAATCAACATGCTCAAAATACAAGGAGGACGATCAAAGAAGCAAAAGGAAACATCTAAGTCTCCAACCATCTTGCCATAGCATCCGCACGTCCGTTCGCCTTTTTGAAGGCGTAGAGGATCTTAACGTTCTCAAGTTGTTGCAGTAAGCACATACAATCTGAAACAAGAGCGTTGTAAGTGTGAGAAGGAGGAACATCATCTAAAACAAACCTTACAGCACATTGAGAATCCATCTCCACAATCAAGTTTCGAAAATTCTTTTCAACAGCCAAACGAAGGCCATCTTTAAGGCCCCAAAGCTCCGCTCTAGCGTTAGTGGTAACACCAAGATTACAGGTAAAACCTCCAATCTAGCTACCATCAAAATTCTTGAAAATTCCTCTTGTCCCTATTTTATTGAAGGTGTTATTTCTTGAGTACTTAGCTTAAAGGATTTCTTTCCATATATAAGTCGTCAGCTTCGGTGAGGAATCTCTATCCTAATTTGGCCATGTTAGCTTCATTAAGATGGTTCATATCTTTAACACCCAAACCACCATTAACCTTAGTAAGAGTAACAGTGTCCCAATTAACAAAGTGAATTGTCCTACAATTATTAGAAGATCCCTATAGGAAGTTACGTGTAATCCTATTAATTTCATTGCAAATGCTTTTTGGAAGAAAAACACCCTGCATATAATAAAGTGGAATAGAATTAAGGAAAGATGTGACAAAAGTAGTTCTTCCTGTAAGGGAGAGAAGGTTGGCTTTCCATCTTGCCTACTTTCCCTTAACTTTGTCAACAATAAATCTGTAGTTTATAGCTTTATGTTTCTTGGTTACCGAAAAACCAAGATAGGTGCCAATATCATCTGTGCAAGCAAAACCCAGGAAGTTGCTGATTTGATTCTTCACTTCCGCGGTAGTGTTGTTAGAAAAGAAAAGGAATGACTTAGCAGCATTGACCTTTTGTCCTGAAATATTGCAAAAATTTTGAAAGAACCCTTCGTGTAGCCACTAAGTGGAACTATCAGCTTTGCCATCAAAATAAGATCATCTGCTGAAAAAGATGAGACAATTTAGCTCCTCTTCTTGAAAGCTGAATTTGACCCCATCATTGGTTTTCACGTTCTTCAAAAATTTTGAGAGAAAGAAATTCCATGCACAAAATAAAAATGTAAAGCGACAGAGGATCTCCTTGTTGAATTCCTCTAGAGGGAAGAATTTTGCTTGTTTAACCTCCATTAACAAAAAATTATCGTTGAGGCTGTTGAAATACAATCCATGATGAGATTTATCTAGTTTTTAGGGAATAGAAAGAAGGAAAGAACTTCTCTAATAAAATTGGCCTGAAGAGGATGTATAATCCTCTTAACAATAGGTTTGATTCTGTTAACAAGGACTTTAGTAATAATCTTGTACAATGTGTTGCACATATAGGATTTTAGGAATCAAGCAAATAAAGCATTCATTGACTTTCTCAAGAACTTTTTTAAAGAGGAACACCTTATTAATAAATTCGCAAACAGAGTTATCAACAATCTCCTAACATCTTTGGTAGAAAATAGGGTGAAGTCCATCTAGTCTAGAAGCCTTAAAAGGTTTCATGGACTTAATTGCAAACCAACTTTCCTCATTGGAAAGTTGTTCATTAATCTGATTTCTACCTACACCTGTCAGACTATTTCCAAAGTTGCTTTGAAGGGAATCATGCCAAATGCTATTTTCCAACTTAGTAGAAAATAATTTGTCAAAATGAGAGCAAATATTAGATTTAATACAAACCGGATCAGTAATCTAGTTGCCAACTGAATCTTTAAAAGCAAAAATCATATTCTTTCTTCTACGTTGAATGGTGCAAAGGTCATAAAATTTGGTGTTGCGATCACCATCTGAAATCCATTCAACTCTAGACTTCAACGCCTAAAGTTCCTCTTCCAATTTGAGGATTTGTTGATATTCATCAATAAGCTATTCTTCCAATCTCACCAACCATGGATTATTTGCTAAAGAGAGAGATCTTTGTATACCCTCGAGTCTAGCCCGTAATTTTCTTTTCTTATTGTTATGACAAAGTCTACCCGTGTTGGGCTAGGCCCAATGGCGTCTAGGAATTACCACGTGGCAAGAACTCACTAGTCCACGTGGCCTTCGGCGATAGATGCTTAACGCATTACACCTGTCTCTAGCGACAGAGTCACCGTTCCACGTGGCCATCGGTGACAGAGGTAGAAGTGCGCGATCATACCTGTCGACTGGCGACAGACCCAGAGTCTATCGCCTGCAATCATGACGCGACACGTAGCACGCATACATCTACCGCCCGGCGACAGATTCCTGGTCTGTCGCCTACAGTCATATGGCGACACGTGGTGCACGATTTCGGCTCCCACTAGCGACAGACCCCTGACGCCACAATGTGCCACGTGGTATGAGTCTCTCGCTGGCGACAGGCTCCGGAAGCTCCCGATTTTTAAGGAACTTGTGTTATATTGGGACACAAACTCTTAACAAGATAATGTCATTATCCTTAAGCAATTAACCTAGAATGCTGGCCTATAAATAGGCCCCCATGTATGATTTTAGACCCTAATTTTTTGACTACTGGCTTTTACGCTTCCCAATATTGAAGAATTTTCTACTGACTTAAGCATCGGAGTGTCTACGCAGGGAACCACCCCTGCGTCCCTCTGACTTTTCTTGCTTTACAGAAGCTTCTTGGAGACATGTGGAGACTTAGTACGAACATCGACGTCAGCATACTTTAATTGTTGTTTTTGTGCAACAACAATTGGCGCCGTCTGTGGGAAGCGTATAAAAGCCAAGATTTTCTAAGATGGTGAGAACACGATCGACAAACGTAAGGACTGAAAGTGAGGAAAACTCTGTGAGCTCCCCTGAACAACAGATTCGCTAGACAAACCAGGTGAACAGGGAGGAAGAAAGAATTACTGTGTCAGCGGCAGAATTTGAAACTCTGAGGCGACAGAGCGAGGAAACAACCCAGGCGCTACGAGCCATGGTGGATCTGTTCCAAGGAGTTCTCCCGACATTGGATCTGCCGCCTGCCGTGCAGAACTTGGTAGGAGGAACAAGTAAGGGTGTCCCGCCGCAGGTGTTTGGGCGATAGGAGGACACAACAGCGGCAGACCCCTCTCGTCGGCGAGAGGTTCCCTCTGTGGAAGAGCAGGACTTTCATCAGGGTGCGATAGGACAGGCTAGCGGGAGACCTGTCTCAGGCACCCAGCGAGAGGCTGAGGAAGCAATAGGGTTGGAACCTGCGACAGGTGTCAGGCGACAGGTTCCACATGTAGGGCGGCAGATGTCTGGGCGACAGGATGCTGACCGGGCGACAGGGTCTACCGCCCATCCTCATGACTTGTCAAATTTCACTGATACCAACTTGGAACATGGTGTTGGAGGTACTGGAAAGAATGGTGGAGAGGATCAAAGCATTTGGGGAGCCGGGTCGGAGTTTGACCCCACCTGGTGCACGCAGATGGTACGAACAAATGCACCTCAAGCGAAAGGTAAGGAAGTAGTCGTAGACCTACCTGATTCGTCTCATGCCAGAAATCAGCTTGCTCCCCCCTTAGACATGAAAAAGATGATAGAACAGGTGTTAGAGAAGAAAAAATTAGTGTCTGCGGAAGAGAGCCAGAGAAGAAGAGTACCGTTCTGCGCGACCATCATGCAAAAGCCTCTGTCCCCAAAGTTCAAAATGCCGCAGATGGCCGCATACACCGGAAAGATGGACCCCTACGACCATATACAAAACTATGAGGCCCTAATGCTGCTACATGGATGGGAAGACGAGATAATGTGCAGGGCCTTTTCCTTAACTCTATCCGGACACGCAATGAAATGGTTCAATAACCTGCCTGAAGGGTCCATTATCTCTTTTGACCAGTTGCGAAGCGAGTTTCTCAAAGCGTTTGCGGTGAATAGTCAGAGAAGGAAGGAACCGACCTATTTGCTCACTATTAAGCAGGGAGCTAAGGAGTCATTAAAGAGTTATGTAGATCGGTTCAGAGATGCTACTTTAGAGGTACGAGACCTACAAGTCGGTATAGCCGTGGCAGCCATGTTACATGGGACAAGGTCTGAGAAATTGCAAGAATCCCTGTCGCTAGAACAGCCAACTACCATCTCAGACTTGCTTTCCCGAGCACATAAGTACATAACCCAGGAGGAAGTAATGAAAATGGTGGTGACAGGAGAGTCCAAGGACGGAAGGAAACGAGGAAGAGAGGCCACTGAAGCATCTTCTAGCCAACCGAGAAAGTTTGAGAAAGCTCCCACACTAAAATATAATTCTTATACACCACTTACTGAATCTCGGGCTTCAGTGTTGGCAGCTATCGAAGGATCAGGGCTTATACAGACTCCAAAGAAGACGTCAGGGAATCTGGGCCGTGATTCAAGGTCGTATTGTGATTATCACTCAGCGCATGGGCATACAACCGAAAAATGTAGGGAGTTGATGAATCAGCTAGAAAAACTAGCACGAGAGGGAAAAATAAACCGTTTTGTATGGAGAGGTGATAGAACTAACTATTCTGCACAGAACAGAGGAAACAATTTCAGAGAGAGAAGAGGTGAAAACAGAAGACCTGTTAGACGAAATGAAGATGAAAGAAGAGATAATGACAGAAGGGTAGAAAGAAGGAATCGAGAGGAAGATAATGAACCCACGGGGCCAGCTATTAACGTGATATCCGGAGGTGAGTCGTTAGCTGACACTTCTTCCTCGTCTCGAAAGACCTACGCCCGGCATGCTTATCAAATTAATTCAGTGATGGAAGAAAAAAATGATGAAGAGCCTATTACTTTCACGCCAGCTGACAGAGGTGATGTAGTGATCCCTCATGATGACCCAATGGTGATTTCGGCGGTAATAGCAAAACACCTAGTAAGTCGCATCCTAGTTGATAATAGGAGTTCGGTAAGTTTGATTTACTGGAGTTGCTTTGAAAAAATGAGCATCTCGAAGGATCGACTGGAGCCAGTCACCACACCACTGTATGGATTCTCAGGAGAGAAAGTGAAGGTGGAAGGCGCAGTTCAGCTACCTGTGACATTGGGTGAAAGCCCGAAGTGTGTCACTCGACAAGTGTTATTTATGGTTGTGAAGTCAACGTCAGTGGCGTACAATATGATCCTCGGGCGCCCATTGTTAAATGACATGAGAGCTGTGGTGCATCCCTGCTATTTGTTAATGAAGTTTCCGACTACCCGCGGTGTTGGACAAGTGAGGGGAGATCAAAGGAAAGCCAGGACATGTAACATCGCATTTACCACATGTAAAGGGATTCAGAGGAAGGAAACCCTTACAATTGAAGAACCGCCTAAACCAAAACCTGATGAGGAAATGGAAACGATCCAGTTAGATGACGAAGATAAAGGGAAAATAGTATATGTGGGAAGCCAGCTGCCTGAACAAGTAAAAAGGGAGATGGTCCAATGCTTAAAAGAGAATTGTGATGTGTTTGCATGGACCCCAGCTGATATGCCAGGAATAGACCCTGAAGTTATTTGCCATCGGTTGAACGTAATCTCAGGGGCAAAGCCGATAAAACAGAAGAAGAGGAATTTTGCTCCAGAGAGGCAACAGGCAATAAAAGAAGAAATCTCGAAGTTGTTGCAAGCAGGATTCATCAAAGAAGTTAATTATCCGGAGTGGTTGGCCAATGTTGTGATGGTGAAGAAAGCCAACGGGAAATGGAGAATGTGTGTGGACTTCACAGATCTGAATAAAGCTTGTCCTAAGGATTCATATCCACTACCTCGAATTGACAAGTTGGTGGACGAAACTTGTGGGTATGAATTACTTAGCTTCTTAGATGCCTTCTCAGGATACCACCAAATCATGATGCATCCGGATGATGAGGAAAAGACTTCATTCATTACCGATAGTGGGACATTTTGCTACCAAGTAATGCCATTCGGTCTGAAGAATGCGGGGGCAACCTACCAGCGCATGGTAAACAGGGTGTTCCAAGACTTGTTGGGCAACACAATGGAAGCCTATGTCGATGATATGATCATCAAAAGTCGACAGGGAGAATCACATGCCGAAAAGATGACAAAGGTGTTCAAGGTGTTGCGGCAGTACAAGATGAAGTTGAATCCTAGTAAATGCTCATTCGGGGTGAGGTCTGGAAAGTTCTTAGGATTCATGATTACTAATCGGGGGATAGAGGCTAATCCTGAGAAAGTTCAAGCTATTTTGGACATGAGGCCACCAAATCCTATAAAAGAAGTTCAAAAGCTAACAGGAAGAATAGCAGCCTTGAGTCGTTTCTTGTCCAAATCAGCTGAAAGGAGTCTACCATTTTTCAAGGCGATAAAGGCAGGAAAGAATTTCAAGTGGACAGAAGAGTGCAACGACGCCTTTGAAAAGTTAAAAGACTACCTAAAAGAGTTGCCTCTATTATCTCGGCCACAGCTTGGAGACCACCTCTTCATGTACCTCGGCGTAGGAGAGAAAGCTATAAGTGCAGTCCTAATAAGGAAGGAAGGGGATAGGGATTGCCCGATCTATTATGTGAGTAAAGTCCTACTAGATGCCGAGACAAGATACCCCTTAGTTGAAAGGATAGCTCTATCCTTGGTGATAGCAACTCGGAAGTTACGACCTTACTTCCAAGCTCACTCGGTGACTATCTTAACGAATCAGCCTTTGAGACAAATACTGCAAAAACCAGAGCATTCCGGTCGTCTGATCAAATGGGCCATTGAATTAAGTGAGTATGATATACACTTCCAGCCTCGCCAAGCAATAAAAGGGCAGGCGCTGACAGATTTCATTGTAGAATGCACTGGCCGAGAAGTCCGGGTAGAAACAGAGTTAGTTTGGTGGAAATTATTTGTGGATGGAGCTCGTAACATGGATGGCAGTGGAGCCGGAATTGTGCTAACTTCGCCTGAAGGGGAAACCTATGAGTATTCCCTACGTTTCGACTTTCCAAGTTCAAACAATACAGCCGAGTACGAAGCCTTGATAGCTGGAATGAAACTTGCTAAGAAAATGGGAGTCAGCAACTTAATGGCCCACAGCGATTCGCAATTAGTGGTAAACCAGTTCTCGGGTGAGTATGAAGCACGAAAACCAGCTCTAGTCCCCTATCTGCAGAAAGTACAATTATTGGCACAGTCATTTAAGAACTTCAAATTGGCCCAGATAAACCGGTCAGAGAATAACCATGCAGATGCCCTTTCAAAGTTGGCTTCTTCTAGAGGAGTCAAAGGGGGTATGGTCAAAGTGGAATCCCTCGCTAGGCCAAGTATTGAAGAAGAAGATGTCTGTGACGTTGAAATCGGAGGCGATTGGAGAAGCCCAATCAAAGATTACATACTAGGGGGCACACTCCCCAGTAACAGAGACGAAGCTCGAAGGATGAAGTTAAAAAGTGCCAGGTTTACCGTGGTGAATGGGGAACTCTATAAACAAGGATTCACAATGCCCCTGTTGAAGTGTCTAGGTCCCCAACAGGCGGAGTACACTTTAGCTGAAGTTCACGAGGGAATATGTGGTGAACATTTGGGGGCTCGAGCCTTGGCCTCGAAAATATTGCACACAGGGTTTTATTGGCCTACACTGACGAAGGATGCCACAGAAAAAGTGAGAAGATGCGAAAAATGCCAGAAATTATCTCCTATAACTACCGCGCATGTTTCGTCTCTCCAAAGCACTCTCCAACCAACTCCATTTGCACAATGGGGACTAGATATCCTGGGACCTTTTCCCTAAGGCTCGGGACAAAGGAAGTATTTGCTTGTGGCCACTGACTACTTTACGAAATGGATAGAAGCCGAGCCTTTGGCTACAATTTCTGAGAAGAAGGTGGAAGCAATGGTGTGGAAAGACATAATTTGTCGATTTGGGATCCCCCGTGTGATAAATGCAGATCATGGGAAGCAATTCGACTGTGACGCTTTCCGAAATTTTTGCAGTGGCCTGAAGATTCTCCTAAGAATATCTTCTGTGTCTTACCCACAGGCTAATGGGCAGGCAGAGGTGAGCAATCGAACTATACTGCACGGGTTGAAGACTAGACTGGACAAGGCAAAAGGAGCATGGGTAGATGAGCTCCCAAGTGTCCTATGGGCCTACAGAACGACAAGCAAAGTGTCAACAGGTAAAACACCATTCAATTTGGTATATGGCACTGAAGCCCTCATCCCAGTAGAAGTTGGAGCTGAGTCACCCCGATTGGTCCCCTACATCGAAGAACTCAATTCTCAGGGACTAAAGGAGAATCTAGACCTGTTAGACGAGCTGAGAGACAAAGCAAAAATGAGACTGGCTGCCTACCAACAGAGAGTAGCTGCGTATTACAATGCACGGGTCAAGAACAAAGAATTGAAAGAAGGGGACCTTATATTGAGAAAGTCGGCAATTACAAACGCCCATAGAGAAGATGGAAAGCTCCGGGCTAATTGGGAAGGAACATACAGAATCAGAAAAATGGTTGGACCTAGCACTTGCAGCTTAGAAACCTTGCAAGGAAAGAAGATCTCAAAGACTTGGAATGCCAACCATCTTAAGCTATATTGGCAGTAAAAATTGTAATTTCTGCTTTCTGACTGCTATTATTCTTGTCTTTACTTTCCCATCTATTGCTACATTTACTTTGCAGATGTTATTATTTTTTCTGATTCATAAATAAAGGCCAGCCAATCATTTTCTATATTCTCTAACGCAATATGTGAGACAGATCATGTGTTACAGGAATTGAAATGAGGCAACAGCCGGCAAACAAAAAGTCCCTAAGCGAAAAATGCGCGAGACGGGCAAAAACAAAGTCCCTAAGCGAAAAATGCGCGAGACGGGTAAAAACAAAGTCCCTAAGCGAAAAATGCGCGAGACGGGCAAACAAAAAGTCCCAAAGCGAAAAATGCGCGAGACGGGCAAACTAAAGTCCCTAAGCGAAAAATGCGCGAGACGGGCAACTAAAGTCCCTAAGCGAAAAATGCGCGAGACGGGCAAACAAAAAGTCCCTAAGCGAAAAATGCGCGAGACGGGCAAACAAAAAGTCCCTAAGCG
This sequence comes from Heritiera fomes, assembly GCA_032173925.1. Classification (NCBI taxonomy): domain Eukaryota; kingdom Viridiplantae; phylum Streptophyta; class Magnoliopsida; order Malvales; family Malvaceae; genus Heritiera; species Heritiera fomes. Next base: position 15,747,839 of record JAPDPM010000015.1, read on the forward strand.
AAAAATGCGCGAGACGGGCAAACAAAAAGTCCCTAAGCGAAAAATGCGCGAGACGGGCAAACAAAAGTCCTTACGCACGGAAAAGTACGCGATAGGTAAAGACCAGTCCTTCAATACGTAACGTGCGTACGAAAGGTAAAGGTACAAGCTATATAGCAATTTACGAGGTACGTTACAAAATTTTCGGATTCATATGTAGCAATAAGTTGACAAATTATGATTAAACTTTGACCTTTTTAGTATTGATTACTCTAATAAGTCCTTAAGCGAAAGTAACGCGAAATAGGCACAACGCTCGAGACAAGTTCATATTTGAATGAAATGACGACACTGTTTCAAACAAAAACTTGGGGAGCAACATGGTGTAAAAGTAAAGTCATACAAGGTACTCCACTAAATTTACATAAGCAAGAGAAAGAGCTACAAAATGAAAACGGTACTTTTCATTCAAAATGAATCTGTACATCGGAGTTAACAAACAAAACAAAAACTACAAAACTCTAATCTACGGCAATGACCGAATCAGTCGGCTAGGAAGGCGCTACATCGGCGCTAGCGTCTCGAGAAGCTTGGGGCTCAGGAACTGGAGGAGTCAAAGAACCAGGATCCCGGGAAGACGAGGGAGCCACCCCGAAAACAGGAATGTCACTTAAAGGCCCAACCACGGCCGCAGAGTCTGGCACGAGATCAGCGACAGCAGAATCTGAAATTTGGAACTCGTCGCTGTCCAGCCCCAGCAGTGCCTCGATAGACTCAAGCTGATCGCCTGTCTCGATAGGCTCAGAGACGTCACGCACTGCCGGAGGCTCAGATTGATCAAGTGCTTCGGAAGACTCAGGCATATGTAGTGGCTGTCGAGGAGGCCACGGACCCTCAAGGTTGTCCAGATTATCTACGGCCCCTTCCGCTAAATAGGCCTCTGGACTTTGTGCGTCAGGCTCATACTTGGTCCAAGAAGGAGCATCGTAGTACTTAGCCTCCTTGGTGAAGAGCAATTCAGGAAAAGCCTCATTGGGCCGATGCCTCTCCAACCAAATGCGAGCCAAATAGAAACCGTATTTAATAAATCCCGTCGAGAAAGCCGCTTTCTTGTCAAAACAATGCTGGGACAAGCGGTATTCACGAACGGCCTTGATTCGAGCTTCTCTTTGACGATCCAGTACATTGTGCAGCTCCTCAATAGCCTCATCTCGCTGCCTCTCCATGGCTCCCCGGTCATCGACGGCCTTATTATAAGCCTCTTGGTACCCTTGAAGGGAAGACACCTTCGCCTGCTCTTCTTGGAGCCTTCGCTCGAGATCAGCATTTTTTCGCTCAAGATCAGCGCTCCTTTTGTTTACCTCCTCCACCCTGTTGACATAAGGACGAAGCTGGTTAACCTCGTTTGAAAGCTCCATCTTTTGATCCCGAAGCTCGCGAATCTCTTTGTCAGCTTGCTCCCTGAGAGCCCTGTGCCGAGCATTGACGGCCGCAATTTGTTGAGCTGACTGATAAGACAAAAAACAAAAGTAACTCAACAAATCTTTTAACGAAAAAAGTTTAGACGAGGAAATTAGTTACCAAACTCTTACCTTCATAGCGAGATAATCAGAATTATCCTCCGCCTCCGGGATGTTTGTAAACAACCCCGCCTCGTCACGAGGAAGAATGGTGCTCCAAGCCAGATGAGACGCTATCCCGGCATCCTCGATGCTGTCATTGTCGTTCACTCCGGGATAGGTCTGAAAATCGTCCCCACTAACGACGACCCCACTATCAATCACATAACGCCTCACAGTAGGGTCTACCACCTTGGGTAAGACTGGTCTTGTAGGCATCGAGGCTTCAACAATCAGCCTCTTCCTGTATTTGCGCCTTGGCTAGCGAGGAGCCGACCTACCCTCGGCAACACGAGAGCCACCTTCTTGAGGGACTGGATCACTCCTTTGGGACTCGGAGCTCTCGCGATTGCCTGAACCTCGATCAGGGACAAGAGGCCTCTTCTGTTTGTTTCTCCCGGCCTCTTGTGTAGGGCGGCTGGATTCGCCAGTAGAAGGTGGAGGAGGAGTAGGAGCACGCGCTGGCCCAGATGGGGCTCTAACTTGCGACTAAGAAGGAGGAGCCGCTCGAGCAGCAGCAGCACTGGCATCCCTCCTACGCATCAAATCTCGGACGTTCATGCCTACACAATATATAAAGAAAGGATTAGCCGACCGAGCGAAACACTACGCACACGTGTACAAGAAATAAAAAAAAGGATGGAAAACCTAGAAAACCACCAAAGTCCTCTAAAATATCCAGATTCGAATCCAACGGAAAATCAACGAAAGGACTCCTAAAGGCGTCAGCCTGAGCCCACTCAGGGCCATCCCCTGAATAACCACTAGTACCCGCAGCCTCAGGGGTCCCGTCCTCCGAATCTGAAGAGGACTCATCTACAAGGCGGCCCACAGGGGTAGATGCTTCGGCTACTAAGACCGGGGATGGCTGACTAGGGCCAGCATCGAATAAACGAGGAGTTGTAGGCAGGTTAGATGGGGCAGCAAAAGCTTCAAGAACGGTCCTGCTTATGCCCCAGCCGATAGCGGCAATGTTTTCCGGGGTTAGAAGAGAAAATAAATTACGCTCCACGGTAGAACAGATTTGCCGAATAGGCTCGCCAAATTGGTCTCTTAAAATTTCTGTCCTGAACCTGTCCGAACGCTGTGAGTGGTCAGAGGTATCACGATTCCACCTAGAGCGAATCCGCAGATTGCTTGAAATCTCAACAATGACCCACTCGCTCTCAAAACCACGCAGTTTATTGGGGAGATCCGAGAAGATTTTATTATTAGGAAATTCGCCGACTGTCAACCGTTGAAGAGAGAACGTTATCAATCCCTTCAGCCTACGAACTCTAAAAAAGGCGCTTAAAAGGGGAACCGTGGGAACAATACCCAAATGATGACGCACTATGGAAAACGCTACCAGCTGAGCCCACGCATGGGGGTGGAGTTGACACGGGACGATGTCCTTGTATCTAAGAAATGCCTCGCCAAACTCCGGAAGTGGGAAGTGAACACCAAAAGACAAAGAAGCCTTATGGACGGCCACACCACTTCTAACCAAGTCAGGCGTGACCTCCCCTTGCACTGGAAGTCTATAGCCATAACCCGAGGGAAGAGGGAAACGAGTCCTAATATCCTCTAAGTCAGTGTTTGTCAACGAACACACAAGACCACCTGTCTTAAGTGTTTTACCCGGGCGTAACAAAGACATGGCAAAAGAAAGCAAAAACTACTCGGCTACAGACTCTACAGGCGACAGACCCTTTGGGCGATAGACCCCTTGGGCGACACACCTAGTAAAACGACAGACCCTCGGGCGACAGACCTCTTGGGTGACAGACCTACTGAAAAAGACACTTGCAGAAGACTAAACTCTACGTGGAAGACAAAATCACCTGCGGGAGACCTAAACCTAGTACGGTATGCGAATATATAAGGCGACAGGGATATACTTACTGACGATAAGATAAGCGAGAGACTCCAGGCGTGAGAGCGAAAGACTCTTTGTGGCGAAAGAGCGGAAAAATGGGCGACAGATGGCTGCTCAGAGGTTTTCTCGTGCGTTCTCTTGTTGGGTCCCAGATGTTTATTTAGCCGCGACAGGGAATGCCAAACGTCGCTCTTGATCACACCTGTCGCAGAGTAGAATTTTTCACCTGCAAAAAATGCCAAAGAAATTGCAAAAACAAAAGAAAAACAAAGAGGACTATTCACATTGGGTTAAGGCCCAAAAACACATATTTATACTCTCTTGGTTGGAGAAATCCAACAAGAGAGTGTGGAGCAATTGATATGACAAAGTCTACCCGTGTTGGGCTAGGCCCAATGGCGTCCAGGAATTACCACGTGGCAAGAACTCACTGGTCCACGTGGCCTTCGGCGATAGATGCTTAACGCATTACACCTGTCTCTAGCGACAGAGTCACTGTTCCACGTGGCCATCGACGACAGAGGTAGAAGTGCGCGATCATACCTGTCGACTGGCGACAGACCCAGAGTCTATCGCCTGCAATCATGACGCGACACGTAGCACGCATACATCTACCGCCCGGTGACAGATTCCTGGTCTGTCGCCTACAGTCATATGGCGACACGTGGTGCACGGTTTCGGCTCCCACTAGTGACAGACCCCTGACGCCACAATGTGCCACGTGGTATGATTCTCTCGTTGGCGACAGGCTCCGGAAGCTCCTGATTTTTAAGGAACTTTTGTTATATTGGGACACAAACTCTTAACAAGATAATGTCATTATCCTTAAGCAATTAACGTAGAATGCTGGCCTATAAATAGGCCCCCATGTATGATTTTAGACCCTAATTTTTTGACTACTGGCTTTTACGCTTCCCAATATTGAAGAATTTTCTACTGACTTAAGCATCGGAGTGTCTATGCAGGGAACCACCCCTGCATCCCTCTGACTTTTCTTGCTTTACAGAAGCTTCTTGGAGACACATGGAGACTTAGTACGAACATCGACGTCAGCATACTTTAATTGTTGTTTTTGTGCAACAACACTTATGAAGAACATTTCCAAAAACATTCTTATTCCAGATCAAGATATCATCCTTGAATAAAACAATAGCATCTAAGATATGGTTATTTGCTTTTATCCACGAGTTTTCAACAACATTACGAAAATCGAGACGTGAGAACCAGATTGTTTCAAACCTGAATGGCTTTACGCCAAGAGAAGATATGGAAAGATTTGTGTCAATGAGAACGGAAGCATGATCTGAATGTATCTTGGTACGATGGAAAACCACCGAATTAGGAAATTAGAGCTTTCATTCACCATTCGCCCATGCTCTATCTAACCGTTCCCTAATGATTTATCCAAGATGATTTTTCCCATCTAAGTGAATTGTAGTCCAACAAACCCAAATCAAACATATTACAATTGTCCATGCACTCTTGGAACCTTCTGACTCGAGCTTCATTCTCAAAATTGTTTAACAATTCATTAAAATCGCCAACCATAAACCATGGCTGTGAATGAGATAAAGAGAAATTAACAAGTTCCTCGCAGAGTAACCATCTGGTGGCATACTGGGGTCTAGCATAAATAGCAGACAAAATCCAAGGAGAAAAGGAATCAGAAAAAGGAAAATGATGGGAAGGGGAGTTTACCTACACCATGGCATAAATAGTTTGAGGACTGGATAGAAGGATATCCAGCGTGACCTTTGTCTTCTACCACAAAATCCAATTGCTACCTGAGAATCCTTCAGCATCCACTCTGAATGACTTAAAAAACCCGAGCGAATCACAAACATTTCAGTATTATCACTAGATATTCTTGTTTCAGCAATAATGACAATGCCAGGACTATTAATTCAATAAAGCTCCATGAAAGATCGTTTGAAGTTTGGGCTACCCGCCCCCTTGCATTCTAGAAAAGAATCCTCATTAGAATAGATTCAATTGTTGTGAGGTTGAGAATCCATTTGACCATCTCTAGCATTCTCTTGACTTCCTTGTTCGGCATCATACATATCAAGTTTGGGTTAAGATGGTGCTAAGGAAGAGATATCAGCGAGACTAATTTCTCCTCCCTCATGGGAGAGCAGACTATCTTGACCACTAATGTTAGTGGGTTGGCCATTGGTAGTGTCATGCATAAGAATGCCGCTTCCTCGTTCTCCTTCAGTTTTATCATTCTTACCTTGGTTTAGGACTATTTTGTTCAATTGAGGTAGTGTTTTTACGTTTTTGGCCTTAAATTCTAGCATTTGTTCCTTTAGAAGTGTAGGAAAAGGATTGGGTCCGGTATTTCCATCAAGATAACAAGGTTGTTCCATGCCTTCATAATTTCCTCTACCTCCCAATTAGATTTTTGTGTGTTGTGCTCGAACAGGATTTCCATTGTGTTTTTAGGGTTATCACTTTTTCCCCGAGTACTAGGAATCGTATTTCTAGGTCTTGGAATGGATCTTGCCCCTTTGCCATGAGAAGATGATGAAGAAGCTTCCTTGGGTGATATCTGATTAGGCAAATGAGAAAAAAAGCAAGTTTTCATTTGTTGAGGATAGGGACTTCTATATTCACTACCATTTTTTCTCTCTACACTACACTCTCACCAAACACATTAAACACACCCCTTAAAATTACAAAATTATCCTTACTATCATTTTCCATCATCTTCAGCTTCACCATCTTCCTCCTTCAGCCAATTCTTTGTCATTTCCAAAGCTTCCACACGACGGCTTCTATTTACACTACACTCTTACCTCCATGCAGTAGACTTGAAAACCAACAGACCTCTACCAGCAGACTTGAAAACTCAACGGCGGAATGGAGTTGAAGGGTTTCAAGAAGAAAAATGCAGAATGGTGGATTTTCACACCAAGATTTTGAACAACCAGAAAAAAAATGAAAGAAAAGTTGATGTGCGCGTGGATCGCCCAGTGCGTAACCCCAGGTTGCGCACGGGATCGCCCAGCGCACAAGCGCACACGTGTTCCTTGGCCGCCTGCGTTTTCACAAAGGACTCCCAAGAGAAAATCGACTTCGTGTAATTGTGGACATAAGTCAAGCTTTCTGGAATAGTCCACTTCTTAAAATGGCCATGACAATCTCAAGATGGTAGAGCTTTGGTCCCAAACCCAAATCAATAGCAGTAATCTTTTCCCTAGTAATGAATGGGCGTTTTCCTTAAGATGATCATCCAATGCCTTTAGTTCATTAAGAAAAGCATGCTCAGATCCATCATTTGAAGAAAAATAAAATGATTGAAGTAGAAAATCTGAACAGCGGAAGCAGCAAAGGAAGGGAGAATAGCGGCAATAGCAGAGGAACGAAAATGAAGAAGAAAGCTTCACGGGTTTTAAACGTCATTTGACATAAGGATATTTTTGTCTTTTAATATTTTGTAGTAGAAAGAGTAAAAAATGTAATGTAAATAGAAGTTCATGTTGAGGATAGTGACCAAAAGTAAAAGAAGGACAATCAACACTTGATCCAGTTCAAATTGAACCAGGATTGAAACCGAAAGTACTCTTTAGTTTGTCTTAGAGTTCTCCAATACCTAATGATGTGACAACTCCCTTCCCCTTGTCAATTCTGGAATCAGATTTTTGCACAATATTGCTTAGAGCTTTTGACCATTATGGCTTTTCTTTTAGCTATTGAATTTCTTTTTCTTTTTCCTTAACTTTTACTAACAAGGTTGATAACCATCAGATTCATCTTTACTTGTATTTTTCCTGGGTTTGGTTTTCCTCCTGGAGACCAACATCCAAGGACTGTAGCCATTATTGCCCTGATGTTCAGAAGAACTCTACTTAGGCTCTTTGGCGAGTTCCTCTGGCGTAGAAGATTCATTATTCTCTTTGTTACTCTCACAAGAATCTTTTCTATGTCCTATTAACCACAACAAAAGCACAAATTGACCTCTTCATATAGCAGAGGTTGAACAAGTTTTTCGATTCGAATCTTTGGTATTAAAGGCTTGTTTAGGTCTACTTGGACGCATATTCTCACATATCTACTCCGTGAGTTCATCTCAGTAATCGTATCAACCTTAAGGAGTGTTCCAATTTGTTAACCAATACGTTGCAGTACGCCTTTGTCAAAAAATTCTATTGGGAGCCTAGGTAAACAGACACAAACATCAATAGTTGAGCAAGAATTTGATGTTTCAGCAATGAACGCTGCTTCCCATAATCTCACAATGAGATAGTAGGATACAACAAACCTCGGTCCTCCAAAAAAGACTTTTTGATAGTCATCGTGGTTTTTGAATCTGAATAGGAAGAAATCTTTCCCCAAATCAATACATTCCATAATTCTTGTCAATTTCCAAAGAGTTTTCACTTTGGGATAAAGGAAATTATATCCAACCACTTTCCCAAAGGTTTTCACGATGATGGCGTTTTTCCACGGGTATCTGATCCTATTTTTCTCTTCTTTAGATAGGAGAATGGTAGGTTTTTCATCCATGTTTTCTAGTTTTTCATCTGAATCTTCATCAAGAAAAGTGGGTTTCGATGTAAAGGATCCACCGACATTCTCATGATTTCCCAATAGAAAGTCTATATATGATGGAGTGGCCGGTTGATTCTCAGCCATATTAACATCTATTTCTTTGAAGTCACCATTCTTCATCCTCTTTACACTTCTTATTCTTTGATCTTCTTCTTTAAGGTATTTAGGTAGTTTCCCATTTTCGGTTTTCATATTTTTAGAGCGTTTTCTCAATGCTTCTTAGGACATACGATAGACACTTTTCTTACTTCTAATTGCTTTTTCTTATGTATTTCCCTCTCTAATTGCTCTATAATTTTCTATGTAATTTTTGCAATCATTATCTTCTGTTAGTTGATTTCTCTTCTATTTATAAGGGAAATTGGTGTTTGAGATGAGGTTCAAAAAATCGAATCAAATTAATCCAATTTTGAAGACCATTTTTTTAATTTTCAAAATCTTTTCCATTTATTTGTATTTCTGATTTATGCTCCATTTGGTTCACTAAAAAATGACTTTCAGAATTTGAAAAATGTTTACATTTTTTTTAAAAAAAATAATCATTTTTTGTTATTTGAAATAGTCAATAAAAATTATTTTTTGTTCTTTAGTTTTTTATTAATATTTTTTTCTTTTTTTTTGTGTAACCACATATATCTTAATCAATTTCACAGTTTGAAATTAATCTTGTTTAAGTCTAAAGTGGTAAATAGTAAAACCCTTCTAAGAGTAATGACTCCGGGATTTGAACTATGTCCAAATGCCTAAGAAAGAAATTCACTTCCATTTCTTCCGTTCACTTGTTGATAAAAGAAAAAAAAAAGGAAAATTTGCAAAAAATCTGTTTTTTTTTTCAAATGATATTAACTCACTAATAAAATATTAAAAATTATTGATTATTTATTAATTTATTTCTTAATATTAAAAAATAATTATATTTTGAAAATAATATTTAATATTAAAATATTATGTTAAACCTTTAAAAAATTATTTATTATCACTTATATTAATATTGTTAAAAATTTGAAGTAACATTAGTATTTCAATGTATATACAAATATTAATAATATATTAATATTTATTTTCGAAATAATAAAAATATTTATAATATTAAAATAATGATATTTTATGCTAAAATAATTTATTATTAAAATCATAACAAAAGTATTATTTATTTATATTTATTATTAAAATTTAATATAAAAATATTCGTAAATAAAATGTAAAAACATTATATCTTCAATTAAAATATTAATAAATTATAAAATAATAAACAATAAATTAGTATTTATTATTAAAATAATATAATATTATTTATTATTTAAATATTAAAAATATTTAAGATTAAAAATATACAAAATAAAATATTTAAACTTAAAATTTTGAAAGATTTTTAATATTAACGCTCTAGTTTTTAAAATTTTTAATCTAATAAAATAAAGTATTTTTATTAATATAATAATATTTTATGTAAAATTAAATTAAATCAAAGTTTTAAAAAAATTATATCTAATGTCTAACTGAGCTTGGCTAATAAGTAATAATCTTATACATACCTAACTATTTTCGAAAAATATCTTCCTTTTTAAAAGCTAAGACAATTTTCAAAAATATTGCCTAATTTTTTGTAAACCAATAGATCATTTTTTGTTGATCAATCAATTTTTTGCCAACTAAACACCAAAAAATATAGAAATCATTTTTGAAAAAGATTATTATCCTATCCACTGTCAGTTGAGTTTTTTAACTCCATAAGCAGGGTTAAGATGATGACATGTGTCTTTTAAAAATATTAAGAAAATAAAAAATAAATAACATGGGACACACGTCATCATCCTAATCCCGTTTGTGGAGTTAAAAAACTCCACTGACAATGTATAGGATAATTTTCCTTTTCGAAAACCATTTTTAGTGAACCAAATGAGGCCTTAGATTTATCCCCAATTTTTTTTTATTTTTTTATTTATCATTATACTTTCTTGTTTTTATTTAAAAGTGAATAAAATAATAAAATAAATTTGGACTAAAACAAGCATAGGGGCTTTGAATTGATTTTGACTATGAGCTTAATTTAGGCTTTGATGAATTTAATTTGAGCACAAAACTTAATTTGAGTGTTAAACTTTAAAAAAAAAATTTGGTACATGTTTTAAAACTTCAAATTACTCAAAATACAATCAAACAGACTCATTAAGCTTAATAAAATCGAGAAATTCGATAAACCCAATAATTTCGACAAACTAAGTTATCAAAATAAAATATGGTGTCTACAATATATGCTGGACTCACGCTATTGACATTTTAAGTTAAAGCAGAAATTTTTATTTCCGACCTCATAATTTAAAAATTTAGTACTTACTCCTTCTCAAATTGAATATCCATGTTATTCTTTTGTCAAAATTGAACATACATGTTTACTTTAGCACAATATCTTTTGTATAAAAAAGTTTTGTTTTAGGTTTTAAAGTTTTTGATATTATTATTCTCATGAATGTAACATATATCTATCTTAATATATAAATCATAATAAATTGCAAAATTATACACTTACAGTTACAAGCGAGATCACCGGCTTGATTTATAAGTTAAAAACAAAATCATAAAATGGAAATTACACAATCTTTCAAAGCCTAAATCTTTTTCTTTGTTGCAATGAGTGATTGAGAGAATTTCTTTTCTCTTCTTTTCTTTTCCTTTCTTTTTCACTATTTTTCCCTTTTATCTGTTCTTTTGTTTTTACCTTTTAATTTTTAATGCCGAAAGCCTAATAAGAAACAAAAAGAGGGAAGTTCTTTTTGTACTTTTTCAAAACAAACATAATTGCTAAGTCAGTTTTTGACGCATTTGAAAACAAAAAAAAATTGTCATTCGAAGTTAATCAAGGGCAAATTTTCACCCATCATGGACGGATTTCACCAACATTTTCAAATATATATATATATATATGAAGAGGGATCCACTTACACATATGTAAAACAAATTTAGTTTTACACACTTTCATATCTTTTTATATGATTTATAATTTTTTAATCCGACCGTTGAATTTTATGTTCTATTCACATAGATCATGCATGCCAAATTTCAAATTAATCGAATACGTCTAACTATTTATTTCATAAAATAAAATTTCAACCATTGGTATATATTAAAAAAATACTATTCTCGATTAAAATGATAGAAATAGCAGATTGATTCAAAAATTTACAGACATAATAAATATAAGTAAGTTGTTAAATTCAACAGTTGGTTTGCAAAAATATTAATCCTATATGAAGATATAAAACTGTGTAAAACAAATTTGTTTTACACATGTGTAAGTGGATCCTTACTCTATATATATATATATATCAAGATCAATAGAGTGAGAATAGTAGACATGTAAATGGTAAATTATAAACGGATATCTTACATCACCCTACTCAATTAAGTAGAGTTAAAATTTATAAGAATCAAACTTAGATAGGGTTCAATTAGTAACTTTATTAATTATCATGAGTTCAAAAATTAATCTTAGAATATTTTAATATCTGAATCCGATTACATTTACTAAAGCCCTTTGGATTTGAATGAGCCCGTGGTGAGTCGAGATTGGGCACTTCTGCCCAAATCTCACTGCATGGTGAGAGCAATCCCACCATACCACATCACAAAGAGCTTCGACTTCCTCATTTGTCCGTGACCTTTTTTTTTTCATTTTTTTTAATCCTTTTAAAAACTGCTTTAATTTATTATATTTTTTATTTTAAAATTCTTAATTATATAAAGTATAAATAAATTTATATACTAATTATTATTGTATATTTATGACAATTTATTATTTAAAATTTTAAATATATTCAATATAAAATGATCACACTTTATTGAATAAATCTTTAAAAATATTTAACATTAATATACAAATAATTTTTAAATATTTAATAACAAAAGTATTATTTAATATAAGAATAATTTTAATTGTTTATTAATTTAAAAAATATAAGATGTATTATAAATTTTATTTTATACAAATATTAATCTAATGTCTTCAATAATCATTTACTTTTCTTACTACGCTTCACTTAATGTCACTGTTATATTTGCATCCAAACACATATCTTACTACTGATTTTTAATCCTATCATTATGATACACAATCTCACTACTATAATAACTAATCTTCTTCAATTATTATTTTCAATCTCCCCGAACAAATCTCACTTCCATTGCAAATAGGCTCTAAATCAATTTTTGACTTACTTAAAAACTAAAGAATCACATCGTTTTAGTTTCCTGTTTGTCATTTTTAAGCCCGAGACAACCTTAACAATTATATCCTTAAGCCTAGGCAAACTTATACGAAGCCAAATCACTTGTTATTTAAATATAAAAAATAAATTTCAAATTTACAAATCAAATCCTATAGTTTTTTCAATTTCATCATTAATTATTTTTTGAAATATAAGTTTTCAATATGACATAATTACTACATATAAGAATGGTGGTGCTGTTAATATTTTCCCTACCTAGGCCTAGGGGTAGCCTTTTATTTGGATCCAACGAGAAATACAATAATATTATAGTACAAATCTTATTCAAACCCTACATTATTTCCTTAGCTTAGAATAATACAACATGAACAAACATAGAAGATGAACATATTTTAACAACATAAAATCTAGCTGCAAATTAAATTAAGACGCGGATTTTCTCCACTTGGGTTCAGTCCTACCGCGAACAAGCTTTGCCTTCATATCCATGGGCGTTTGCCTCGCAAAACTAACCTCTCCTTCTTCAATCCTCTCAAAAACATTCACCGAACTCTTAAACGAAGGCATGATTCCGAGCTTCCTCCACCTGAAAAACCCTTTCTTCTTATCCAATATTTTCTCCATTTGCATTTGCATGGCAATGCATTGGCTTTGGACTCTGAGCAGGTCCTCTCTCAGCTTCTTTATCTCCATCTGTTGAGCGTTCATTTCACGTTTAGACTGGCACCGACCGGGAGGTTCGAGCCCCAGGTTCGGACTCCTTGTTCCACTGAACGAGCCACTCCAATCTATATGTCGGTTGAGCTTGCTTTGCTCGGAGAATAGCACTTGAATTACAGCACGAACTGGTAAACGTTCATTTTGAGCAGCGTGGACTGATGCTTCTGGTGAGAGTTTTCGACTGTCTATTAATCTGCAAAGAACCTTCCTTTCTTGCTTTGAGACACCAGGATGCGCCTGCCAACAGCGTATAATATTGTTTTCTTAATTCAGTATCCAATGATTCAAACATCAAAATTGAATTTCGATAATTGTACCACACTTCAAACAAAGGTCAAGCCAACTGAGATTGCAGTTCAAACACAATTTCCTATGAGTGTTATGTAGGTGGCTTGGTTTAATTCGGACTGTTGTTCTTTTTATTTCTATCTGAACAGCCCCTACTCTTTTTCTGTCCTCAAATTTCTCCTTCATTAACAAAATATCTTGCTTTTGAGAAAAAGGACAAGGTTTCATGAATTGATGCCCCTAGATTGCGTGCCAAACCAGTCCAAAATGGGTACTTATGTTTTGGATTGCATTAGGCCTCACGAGATCACAGAACTAGACAGCAGAAAATCCAACTCAAAGCGATAAAGGGTATCCATGTAAATCTAGAACCTAGGCCACCTAACACTTATCTGATGAAGAATCTTTGCTGGTGACTACTCATCAACAACCTCTGTCTTTTCCAAGTGCCCATATGGCCTTATTCTGTCCAATTTGTTCCCCACCTATTTCGGGCCTAAATTTTTGGTAATTGCTGATCAGATTAATTTCTAAATCATAATTAACACCTATAGAGTCAGCTAATTTTGTGTTAAACATCTGATCTAACTGATATCATAAACTTTTGTCACAAATATGCTTTGAATCCTGAACTCAACTTATGTTTGAACTATGGATAATTTAAGCACTCGAAATTTATTGAAGTTTGGTAATTGCTGATCAGGCTAATTTCTAAATTTTTGGTAATTGCTAATCCGATTAATTTCTAAATCATAAATTAACACAGCTAATTTTGTGTTAAACATCTGATCTAACTGATATCATAAACTTTTGTCACAAATATGCTTTGAATCCTGAACTCAACTGATGTTTGAACTATAGATAATTTAAGCATTCGAAATTTATTGAAGTTTGGACCAATGAATCAATCAATCAGCAGCTGGGACTAAACTAGAGAGAATTGGAAATAATATGAACTTACTTTCAGATAGGTGTCAATGGCACGGTACAAGCCATCATCCATGGCACGGGCATGGCTGGGAAGAGCTGCAGCAAGTGCAATAAACTCGTCCAAACTCAAACTGGTATCCAGAGCTGCTTCTGCTAAGTAGCAATCCACAAGCTTCGCTACTTTAACCAAGGCAACACCGCTCCTAGCTCCTTCCTCCAGGCTAGCAAATATCTTAACCAACCTTATAACGAGCTCCACATCTAACAGAGTGCCACATGTGTGACTGAAGGATGGAATCATGAGCTCTTTCAATGAAGCTTGGTCGAGCTGCCATGAAATCCTCTTCTCGAGCTCTGCTCTGTAGTTTGGCTCTACGCCGACCATGTTGGCTGTCCGCAGAAGGCGTAAGAGGAAGTTGCATGGGATGGAATCTCTCTCGGGAGGCAGAATTCCTACCAGGGTTTCGACGAAGAATCTCTTTTTCATCCATGAAGCTGTGACACTCTCGGGTGATGAGTCTTCAATACTCATAGGAGCCTTTTCGGTGTCGTCGCTGGATAGATCAGGTAGCCATTTTGATGCATAATGTGCTATGATTGAGCCTATTAAATCAGGGCGGACCCCCTTGGCCTTGATGCCTGAGATGGTCTTCACAAAGTAGTCCATATCCAGGATACAGGCATCGTCAAACCAGCATTCAGCCATGGATTGGGTTGGTTTTTCCGGGAAAGTGATGGATTCTTGCAAGGCTACCTTCTTCATCATGACTCAACAGTAACAGAAGAGAGAATTGAAGGAAAGCAGTTTTATCTAGTGATGTAAGTTGAGAAGAATTTCATGTTAGACTGGCCTGTTGAAGATACGCTACATAGCCTTGAGTAGGAAATGAAAATAAACTGACTAAAATACCCTTAAGTTCTTGTTGGTTTGAGAGGAAAATGAAAAAAAAAAGGAAAACTTTGGTTTTTGGGAATAACAGATTTTTCAGCTAATGGGAAAAGTGATATTAGAGGTTTGAGACTGAGGAATTTTTTTCCTGCCGTTGGGAGGCTGAGAAATGATGAGGAAGATGGATAAGAGACTAAAGACAAATTTCTTTTTGCCAAATAAAAGAAAAAGAAAACAAAGACAAGTTCCTTTAAATGCTAAAAGATTCCATCGAGTGACCCCCTCATGCACTTATTTCCTGGTTCAGCCTAAGAAGAACAAAGTTAATTAAATCGCCACCTTACTCTGAAAGTGACCTGAAACTGATCGCTCTCTTCCATGCTATTTTGGGATGCAGCTGGAACACTACGCTCTCTGCATGACATCAAAGTCTATGCAAAATCCCAAACTATCATCTCAATCTCATTGTCAAACATATAATGAGCAATATGTCTTACTAGTTACCAATTAAGTGATTATAAGAAATGAAATTATATTTTTTCAACATTTAAATATAATTCAAATTCTGAAGTTGTTATTATTAAAAAAATTTTTATCATTTATCACTTTCGATTTAAATAAAAATTATCTTTACACCATAAAACGAATGCAAATTTGGTTGAAAAGCAACAGTCCTGAATTAAGAGACTTTGTTTTCATCAGCAGATGGGAAACCTGATACAGCTATTTTGAGCAATCGTAAAAGTAGGATATTTGGTGATGATGAATGATCACGATTGTGAGGAAAAGGTACAATACAAAATCAATTTTTCATTTGGGTCATTTTTTTTTTTTGGTTTACTCGTTTGGGTCATTTTATTTCCTAATCAAAATGATTAAGCAGGCTGCGTGAAGTGAAGGTAGAGGACCAAAAGCAAAAGAACCTTTTCACTCGGAAATGTACATAATGGTACAGTGCACACGTGAACCTTTGATTTTTGCTTAGTTGGTTCTCGAGAAGTTGAAAACAGCAACTCTGGGCACGTAAAGCAATGCCAACAAGCCAAACTTTTCTTAGCGTTCCGTCGGCAGAACCGTCTAGGACCAATAAAATAATTTTCTGCCTAACATTTTGTTTGACAAGAAAGATGAAAAGAGGTAAAAATAAAAAATTTATTAATTTTATAATTAAGTTCTATGTTTGTGATATCTTTGAAGCCTTCCCCACTTGCCTTTCTTTGTTTGGGCTCATGAAATCAGAAAATAAAGACAAAATGTATGAATGCAATTATCCCTAGCCTGGAATAAGCAAAAGTTAAAATGTATATTCTCTTTTATTAAGTACAGGTTTAACATAACTTATGAAAGAATATATTTACATTAAAAATAGAAATCATATGTTTGGTTTTCAAAATTTTAAGAATTTTAGTTTATGCAGGAAGTATAATTTGAACTTTTTGTTAAAGTTTTAAATTAAAACTTTTTCAAAAAGTACTAATTTTAATAACATGTATTTAGTTATTTTTTTTACATTGTCACTTTATTTTTCAATAATTTGCAAAATTATAAAAGAGATTCATATTATTTCATAATTATTAATTTATTTTTTGTCATTTTTATTTTAATTAGCAAATATTTTATTTTGTTTTATTTATTCGTTTAATTTAAAATTTTATAATTTAATTTAATAAAATTTATTATATTATTGCCAAACGGTAATTTAACTTTTTTAACAGTATTTTTATCAAAGATTTACCCAAACCGTCTTTTTTATGAGCTCTAGTTCAATCAAACAAAACTGGTTTCATCGAGCCGTTATACATAGATTCCTGGACAAACTGTGAGTTTCTGTTCACACTAAGCCGACCTTGATTCTAACTAGCTGCAGGCTGATCCTCAACCTCGTGACCAGAAATCAGAGTAGGTCAAGCTTCAAGCTGGCTCTACCAATCAGAATTCAGAGCAAGGACAATGGCAATTCTGATTAACCATTAATTACAACTTTACAAAGTACTACAGACAATTTTAATAAAGCAATATTCATAAAAATTTTAGATCAAAAAGGTGTTTTGACTGATGTGAATTCAAATGCAATTCTACAGGAGATAGTACCTAACCAAACACTGAGCTCAACATCTGATGAAAAGGTAAAAAAAATGTCGAAAGAAGCATTTTCTCTTTTAGCTATTATTCTTTCTATAAACAAAGGCAAATTCTAGAGGCAAATGGAAGAATTATTTTCGCTTCTCATTCTTCCCGTTACTCAATGAATGGAAGAATTATTTCTTAGATATTGCTTGGAGTTGATGTTTCAGATGAACTCCCGGTCGGATCGCCTGTTGCCGAGTTTAGTGATGAACCACTTGCAAGAGAACCATTCTCGCTTTCAGACACGATTGGGATCTTAACAGCTGCTCTTTCCATCTCCTTCTCGAGTTCTTCTTCCCTACGCAATGCGGTGAATTGGGAATCCAAAGAGTTAGCTGCCGATAGCCATGCAAGAACAATCACCAAAAGTATCCCTCCGAGGTATGGGGTTGAATTCGCAAGTGACCCAAAGGTCAAGATCATGAACTGCTGAATCAGAGCACCCCCTGACTTCCCCAGAGGATTGCAGACAACATCAATGGCAGCCTTCCCTTTAACCTAAAGATAGAATCAAATAGGTTTTAAGTAAATGACCGGCAAGTTACACAAAATATTCAGTTCAAATTGTGAGTAAACATTTTGAACCTTGGTGTCCTCGTCCAAAGGAATATAGGCCATTTCTTTGCAAGGATCAAATAAACTGTACTTTGCACTCTTGCTGAAAATGTTTTGCATGGCACCCACATATACGGCTGCAAGAAGAGGAGTCATGCCAAACTTTGCAAGAGATGGTCCGAGTGGATTGCCAAATAATATCAAGGAAAAGAAGCCGACTCCTGTCAGAAGCAGGACAGTAGGTGTAATTCTGGCGGCAACTCCCCATCCGTACTTGTCAAATATAAACTGGCTTAGCAACATCATAATGAATGTTGCTATTCCGGTGGCAGTTGAAAAGTCACCCATGAAGGAGGAATACTCATTCGGGCTTGGAAACTGGCATACAGAAGGAGAATCATTAGTTAACATTAAGCCTCGCAAGATTTTACAAAAAAAAAAAAAAGCACAGAAAAATAACCATATAAATTTACCTGAGCTTTGAGCTTTGATTTCCAGGTAACTTCAACAAGGTTGATGCTAATACCATACGCAACCACCAAAGTGGCCAGATCCCTAATGTATCTTGAAGATACCAAGAATTTCAAGCTCTCCATTGTTCCCATTTTAGGCTTTTCCTGCAAACAGGTTGATAATAAAAAGAAAAAACTGTCTTCAAATATGTTTTGACCTAACAACTTCACTCTGCATGCATACACAATATAAGCATGGAGACTCTCCTTCTATCTGTGAAATGATACGGTTGCAGGTACAAATTATCCAAAAAAAAAAACCATAGAGTTGCAGATAGAATTGTGGAATAAGCTCCAAAAGTTTTTCCTATAAAATAACTATTCATGCAGTCAAAGGCAATTCTGGCTAGTCTGCTCCATATTAAGAGCTTATGTGCCACGTTAAGAAAAAAGGGTATTTGTCCATCACAAATACAAGGGCACGGAAAGTAACCAAGCAACCAGCTTAATGGTCAAAAGTGACTGAATTTTGAAAACAACTCTTTCACTCACAATTTTGAAAACAGCTTAATGGCTAGTAACCAAGCAACGCTTGATGAAAACAAGTTTTTTTTCCCTTTTCTACTAAAGAAAATCTCAGCAACTAAAAAGATTGTACTATCAATTGTCAAAATGATACAAATAAACATTTGGACCAAATAAGTAGATTCCAGAGTCTAAGAATCTACGAAAACAAATATGGTAAACAAGAAGAATAGCTAGCGAATGGATTACCTTCTTCTTCTTGCTACGTGTGGGAAGAGGAACAAACTTATTCACCCACCAGTAAAGGAAACAGATTGTAAGCCCCATCAGCACCACAATGCTCATCATTCCCTTTAAGGAGATGGCCCAACCATCAACACCAGGACCCAGATTTTTCCTCAAATTGGAAAAGTACTTAACAGTTCGACCAGAGAAAATGAGGGCAATATTGGCTCCAAGTCCGAACAGGGGATAGAATCTTTTTGCTTCATCAACGGTAGTTATCTGCACAAGAAAAATGCAACAGTAGGTAATATAGCTTTAATTCTCAAAATCAGGTGAAGACGTCAGAAATACAACTAATGCAGAATAATCGGAGAGAATGTACTAAATAAAAGCACAGAAACACAAGTAATAAGCTGCCAGTAAACGTGTAAAGCAAATGCCAAAACCATGTTTGCTTGAATTCTGCATAAATGATCAAATACAAGGTGCAAATTAAAACATTGAAAGTTTAGATATTTAAAAGTAAAATTGAATTATCCTCTTCTTCAATGCCTTTTCTCATCTACTTCATGCATACACCCAGAGATGCTGGAAGAGAGATGATCTCAACTACAGAATTACAACTCGATCATGATTCAGAATATATGAAATTTCACCAGAGATAAGTTTCATATTCCCTCATGCATCACTGGAACTTTCTTTTCCAATTCCCTAAAATAAGTTCACATCACAAACCACTCATCTAGGAACAGTGCAGCAAGTAGAATTTTCAAACCAAAGATAGAATTAGTTTACATTGCAAACCACTCATCTATGAAATATAGCCAAGATAAGGCTATATATGGAAAACCTTTAAGTTTCTAATCCATACTTTTTTATTAAAAGATCAAACAGAAAGAACAATTTCCTAGGTAAGTAACATGCTAAAAAACAGAGAAAGAACATAAATTTGACGAAGAAAAAGAAAAGGAACAAGAACTTCAATGTCCACGACTTTGTCCAAATAAAATCAGCATGCCTATCGTCCATAATCTGTTTCTACAAGCTAATGACCAATTGTACAGTAAGCAAAACATTTAGATCACTTTTTCTTTTCTGAATCAGCAAGAAGTTACATAAGTAACAGCAATCAATAGATGTAGAACTTTAGCTTCCATATCACCAAGTGTAGGAAGGAGATTTCTAAAACGAAATTTAGAACATGTAATGATGTAAAAATGTGAATTAATGGACAGATGAATCACTTCCAAATTCAATACGATAAGATAATATAAATCACCTGATTGGCAAAACCCCAAAATAGAACGGAAATGACCACACTGCCCCAAAGTTCAGCCATGACATAGAACAAACAGAAACTCCAAATCCTCATAATCGCAAGAGGACCAAGAAATCTTGGTCCGAGAACTGCAAGAAGCTTATCAGCAAGAGCATGAGGGTGGATGTGATTGCTGAGGGGATACATCAGAAATCCAAATGCACCAAAAAAGGCTATAAAAGGAACAATAACAGTGTAGAAAAGAGCCTTCTTTGACAACACATTAGCCAAGTTTGTGTATAACAACATGAACCCAATAGCTAAAGGCAAATTAACCCATGTCTTTAAGAATGGTATAATCTCTGCACTGCTTCCTTTAGCTGTCACAACCAAGACATCCTTTGTATCCCTAAGGATTGTATAATTAAAAAGGATACAAAAGAACATTAACCCAAGTGGGATAATCTTCTTAAGAGTCACGAGTTCAAGCCCCAAGAACTTTGGCTTCTCAGGTTCACCAAACAGAGGCTGCCCGTCAGATGCAGCAGGTGCCTCAGCCTTGCAAATAAAGCTCTTCCCTATTGGGGCCAAACCATTTGGTTTTGCTACAACGCTTGGAACTCTTTTGTAAGATAGAGATAACCCATTAAGGCCTAAGGGTTTTGAAGCAAAAAGTCTCTGCTTTAAGCCTTGTGATGGGTTCAAAAGGCTTCTGGCTCTGCTCGGGTTTGGTGGCAATGAAAGAAGCCCTCTGGTTTGTAAAACAGCTTCCATGTCTCTCTTAAGGTTCTTTCAAAAGAATTGAGAAATCAAATCCCAAAAATAGCTTTGATACTTGTTTAGAACATAAGAGGGACACAGAAAAAAAGAGAGGAAAGCAGATAGAGAGACAAGGCGGCTAACTGGAGGTTTTTCTCAAAGAAACAAATGTGTACTAAAATCTTCCTTTTATATCAAATGCCCATAAACCAAACCCTAATAAAAACTAAAACTTTATTTTTTTTAATCAAAGTTAAAGAATTTGAAGTTTACAAAGAGATATTTCTTTCAAAAAGGTCAGTAAGAAGAAATTAAAGGGGTGGCAGAGCTGTTAAACAAGAAGACAATTTTGCAGATGAGAAGAGAACAAATGGAGAGTGATTCACTGATTCATCAGACACCGTGAAAAAATAAAAAATGAAAATCGGGGAAAGTGAAGCGAAGATGGGATACACACGGTCAAGGGAAGGAAAAGTATCTTCACCAACGCGCAAAAAGGAAGGATGACGTGTACAACTACAAATTTATAATATCAGTCAAACCAAAGCAACTTGCCATCTTGCATAAGAAAATCAATTGGCCTTGGGTATTCGGGTATTGGATATATTTTCCACCTTTTTCTTGTGTTAGCTAAGTTGTCCATCCTTATTGTGATGACAAGAAACTACAATCTATTTTTTTTAAGTACAAAGTTAATAGAATATTTTTATTTCATAAATAATGTTAAGATCGTTATATGTATTCTATAAAAATATTAAAAAAATAAAAAAATAAATAAAATAATATATGTATCACGATTTTAATAGTGTTTGTGTAATAAAAATATTTCACTGACAGTATATGTAATAATTATCTTTTTTTTTACATATTTTGATTTTGCTGTGGTAAATTTTCTTTTTTATCATCTCTATTTTTTATTTTTAGATCATATTCTTTTAATTGTATATATTTGATTTTTATTTTTCATGATTTTAAAAGGTCAAAAAACCCTTGATTTTCTCCAAGTTCTCAACACAATCCTAAATAATTCTCAATGCCAAGTGATGTTAAAAATTAAATCCTAAACCATTTCCAACGATTTTAGGTTTGAAATGGTATCGGTTCCTCATTTAAAGGGAGAAAAAGAAAAACGAGTTTAAAGCAAATCACATGGCTTATCAATGTTTATTTACTTCGTCTAACTTTTAGTTTTATGGAAGAAAAAGGTTAAAGACAGTTGCAAGAACTTAAAAACTAAAAAAAAAATTACGTACTACATGAATTTAAATTATTTTTTATTAATTTACTTTAAAAATTAAAAAAAAAATCTTTGATAATATATACGACAATTTCAAATTCAAAATCCTATTGTTTCCAAAACATAAAAGAAGCCAATTGGAATCGAAGTGGCAGTAATATTGTTGCATCAAGATCGAAATAATTCACAAAGACAAGCACAACACTTGCTTTGCAATGATCTTTCACTTTTAATTTATGGTAGCGTGGGACCAAAGTATGAAATAATAGCCGTGAATTGGAAAAGAGAGTGGGCTCCGTTTATCAAATGTATATATTTAGTAATTCAAAGAATCTTGGCTGTCACCTTAACATTCATGAGCATACCAAAGCCAGCAGCCCACCTGCAAATGTTTTGTTTGGTTGATTAATTTTGTACGATCAAACTTCAATTTCAAATTTCAGAGAATAATGCATTCCAGTCATCATCAAAACCTGTTTCCCCGAGAAAAACAAACAGGGTATCGGGCATGCCTTTCTTGTAAGCTTCACAGTTCAAAATGAACACAATAATTCGTTTGACCAAAATTTCCCATGTCAAAACAAGTGGCTTTGCTTGCAGCTTAATTACTTATTTTTACGGAAAAAAAAAACAAAATCCATTTTTTTACTAAAAGAAACAAAAATGGAAAAACACGAAGGAGAATTTAAGCTGTTAACAATTTTATAAGATGCAATTGAAGCAAGTAATCTTTAAATTAATTTTACCCCAGTGAAAGTAATTAAATGCTCTAAATTCTCTGTTCGGAAATTCTTGAATGATTACTTGTTCTAGTTTCCATCCAAAGGTCTTCATATTCAACTTCAAGAGATGGAAATTCGTCAAAGTACCTTAGAAACTAAAATCAGAAAGAAAATAAATTGGAAATTCATCAAAATATTTTAATTACACAAATCAAGGTAATATTTAAAGAAAAATTTATAATTAATATAGGCTTAATAGCAAATATATCCTCAACGTTTACACAAAATAGATATAAATTCTTTATCTTTTATTTTATTGTAAAAATTCATAAGTTTTTATTTTACTGTAAATAAACTTCTAATATTTTAAAATAACGAAATTCAATCTAAATAATACTAACTTCTGTTTGGACATTTTATATGACAGCTAATATACATAGTTTTGTAAGTTGTTACTAACATACCACATATGATATGCAAACGAAAATTATAGCATCATCTAATAAATTTAAACTTAATTTTATTATTTGAAAAAAATTAAACATTTATACAATAAAATAAAATATTAAAAGCTAATATCTATTACTTTATTTTACGCAAAAGGTTGATTATATTTTTGTGCTAGTAAGTAATCATTGATATAATATTTTGTCTTAAATTTTGTAAAATCTATTAAATATAAAAAAACTTTTTTAAAAAATATTTAAGTATAATTAATTTATAGTTATAAAAACAATTATCCGAATTTTTAACATTAAATAAAAATACGGTTTATATATGTTTCAGTCAAAATTAATAATAATATATTATATATTATGGTGCATGTAGGACAAGTGTATTTGAATGATGCATGGAATAGGCAAAGAATGTGAATATTATTTTTTATGCGACGTGTGTTTGACAAGATTTCATATTATTCGTTTGGTGGCAGAGTAGGTATTGTGCACGTTTGCTAGTAACTTAAATCAGTCAGCTACCATTCACTCGATGCCGATTGCCGAGCCATGTTTTACGAGCAGTTCTTACAAGGCACGGCTTCGTTGTCACATCCAAAGTTCCAAAACAGGCACAACAATCCATTGATTACTAGGCCCCAAGGAATTTAAAGCTTGTTTTTCTTCTCCGACGGTAAGCGCCACGTTTCTTCTTAACAGCTTGCATCTCAATGAGAATTTTTTGCAGAATTTTGTTTTGGTATTTAAAATTATTAAAAATTGAATTTTGATTTATTTTAATTTTTTGATGAATTTGTTAAGATTGCTTGCCTTGCCTGTCTGTTATACTTAAATTTGATATGATAATTTATATATCTGTATTGTGTCTAGTTATATTAAACACATGTGAATTAATAAAATTATCGTGTCATAATTTATATTGATATATAAAACACAAAATAGATCTTTTAGATTTTTTTGAGTTCATATATAATATTTGTTGATGATGAGATTATATATAGAATGAATATAGAAAAGATAGAAGAAGAAGAAGAAGAAAGAAGAGAGGAAGAATTGAAGAATGAGTTTCTGTATTGTAATCTTTCAGATTGTCTAACTGAGTTACAATTGAGGCTTTTAAAGACTACAAAGGTGACTATTCTGGTTAGCAAACTTTAATAGAAATAACTGCTATGGTTAGCTAACTGAGTTAGTTAATTTTGTTGACATTCCCTCGCAAATCAAGCCTCTATCTCCAAGCTTCTGAACACTACTTTTACTCCCCTGTAAATGGTGCTCCCCACCTTCCTGATTGCTACCTCGAACAGTAAGCTTTGACCTTAACCGAGCAAAACTAGCTAAGGACAATAGTTTTGTAAGGATGTCAGCAAGCTGGTCATAAGCTGGAATATGACTGACAGTAATCTGTTTCTGCAAAACTTTCTCCCTCACAAAGTACATATCTAGTTCAATATTTTTAGTCCTGGTACGTTGAGTAGGATTAGCAGATAGTGCCACTGTAGATAGATTATCACACCATATATGAGGTCTAATAGAAAGAGAGACACCAATTTCAGTCAATAGGGATTGGATCCAAGTGATTTCAGCAGTTAGGTTGGCCAAGCTTCGAAATTCAGCTTCAGTGCTAGATCTAGACACAGTGGTCTGCTTCTTTGAACTCCAAGAGATAAGGTTGGATCCCAAAAAGACACAGTAGCCTGAGGTAGACCTTCTGTCATCTGGGTCAGTAGCCCAGTCTGCATCAGTGAAACCAGTGAGTTGAAGAATAGGAGAAGGCTGAAGAAAAAGACCATGGCGCAAGGTACCACATAGATATCTAAGTATCCTCTTCACAGCCTTCCAATGTGTATCAAGGGGTTGATGCATAAACTGAGAAACTTTGTTTACAGCAAATGTAATTTCTGGTCTGGTGATAGTGATATATTGTTGTGCTCCAATAGCACTTCTGTACATTTGAACATCTTCAATAGGTGAACCATCTTTGACAGAACGTTGTAAGGAACTGACCATAAGAGTGGGTAAAGGGTTGGCTTCCCACATGTGAAATTTGTGAAGCAGCTCTTTAATATACTTGGTTTGTGTTAGCAACAATCCAATAGATAACTTGGTAACCTCAATACCAAGAAAAAGATTCAATGAGCCAAGATCTTTTAGGGAGAAAGCAGCATCTAAGTCTGAAACAAGTTGATCAATATGTTTGGAGGAGCTACCAGTGATGATAATATCATCAACATATACTAGGACATATGTGCTAATTGAATTTGTGTGCTGAATGAATAATGACTGGTCAGCCCGAGAAGACACAAAAGCTTGCTGATGTAAGAAATGTTGAAGTTTGTCAAACCAAGCCCTTAGAGCCTGTTTTAGACCATAGAGGGCTTTATGCAACTTACACACCAGCTTCTGTCCATTGTGAGAAGTTTCAAATCCAGGGGGCTGATGCATATAGACCTCTTCATGAAGGGTACCATTGAGGAATGCATTGTTCACATCAACTTGTCTCAAGGACCAGCCTCTAGTTAATGCTAGTGTAAGAAGAATTCTTACTGTAACAGACTTGACAACAGGGCTAAAAGTCTCACCAAAATCAATGCCATGTTGCTGGAGATACCCCTTTGCAACCAGCCTAGCCTTATACCTTGCAACAGTACCATCTGCATTTCTTTTCAATTTGAATACCCACTTACAACCTATAATGGATCTATCAAGAGGCAAAGGAACTAAAGACCAGGTGCCATTTTTCAGAAAGGCCATATATTCTTCATTAACAACAGCTTTCCATTAATTATGTTGCAATGCTTGAGCGATGGTTGTTGGTTCAGTGTTGTCAAGATCAGCAAGATATACTTTTGGCCTGAAAATACCACTCTTAGACCTGGTTCTCATTGGATGCTGGTTAGCAACATGATTAGGTGGTAGTCCTAATATAGAGGATTGGCCATTCTGTTGTAATGGAATTGATGGCAAAGTACTAGAATGAGGAGACTCATTTGAACTAGGAAGGGAAGAAAATTCTGAAGTTTGAACTTGTTGTGAATGATATAAAAAAGAATTTGGAGTAGTAGAAGAAGACAATGAAGGATTCAATCGAGTAACAAGAGGAGGTGATGGTAAGGTAAGGGAGCTAGAGTTGGAAATTGGAAAGCATGATTTTGAGAATAGTTTAACATAAGGAAACCTATTTTCATCAAAAACAACATGTCTAGAGATGAATAAGTGACCATTTTGATCAAGACACTTATAGCCTTTAGGACTTGTACTGTAGCCTAAAAATATACATGGAGAAGATCTAAAATCTATTTTGTGAGAATGAAAAGGCCTAAGAAAGGGATAGCATAAACAACCAAAGGTTTTAAGGTATGTATAGTCTAGTTTTACCTTGTAAAGTGCTTCAAAAGGAGATTTCGAACTGAGGGCAGTACTTGGCAACCTGTTGATGAGATAAACTGCAGCTGAAAAAGCATCAGACCAGAATTGGAAGGGTAAGGATGCTTGAGACAGTAGGGTAAGTCCTGTTTCTACTATATGTCTGTGTTTCCTTTCAACAATGTCATTTTGTTGAGATGTATGGGGACAAGGATGCCTAAAAAGAATACCTTCTGAATTGAGAAAGGAGGTGAAACTCCTAAATTCACCACCCCAATCTATTTGAAGAATCTTAATGGAAGCAGAAAATTGTGTCTCTACTAATTTCTTGAAATGGATAAAAGAAGACAAGGCTTCACCCTTAGATTGTAAGAAATATATTCATGTATGTCTAGAACATGCATCAACAAACGAAATGTAATATTTGAAGCCATTCCCAGACAAGTAGGGAGCAGGACCCCATAGATCAGATTCAATGAAAGTAAATGGAGAAGAGTAAGTTGTTTGGGATGGTGAGAAAGGAAGTCTATAACTTTTTGCATATTAACAGTGAGAGCAAATGTAACTTCTATTTATTTTGTTTGGAATATTACAAATGGACAGAACCTTAGAGACAAGAACAGAATTTGGATGGCCTAATCTCCTATGCCAAAGAACATAAGGATCTACATTCAAAGATGAAACTTCAGGCAGATTTGAGGATGTTGATAGTAAGGCTTCTTTTTGGTCTGATAAAATAGCTGCAGTAGACTCATCTAAATTGAGATTGAACTTGTATAGACCCTTGTCAAGTGTCCCCTTTAGAAGAAATTCCTTGGTAGTTGAATCCTTCACAAAGCAAGAATTAGAATGGAATTAAAAAAAGACTAAATTATCTTTGCAAAATTGAGAAACAGAAAGTAAGTTATTGGTAATTTGAGGTACATGCAAAATGTTTTTAAGATGAAGACATTTGGATTGAGACTTAACAAGAGAATGACCTATACCTGATATATTGAGACCAGCACCATTTCCCATGTAAACTTTACTAGTTCCATGATAATCAATTCCAAGATTCAGGTTTTCCATGGAGTTTGTGATATGGTTTGTAGCTCCAGAGTCTGAGTACCAGGATGAATCAGTGATAGAGGAAGGGGTTGCTAGCATAGCCTCTACTACATTTGCTTGATGTGGGAAGGAGTTGCCGTTTTTGCTAAAGTATCTCGGATTATTGGAAGCTTCTCCAGAACCAACAGATCTTGAAAATTGAGTAGATTCTCCAGGATCAGGATTGAATGAAAGATCAAACCTATGATAGCACCTATGTACCGTGTGCCCAATCTTGCCACAAAGTTGACATTGTGGCTTAGAACCAGCAAAACCTCTTCCTTTGGATCTACCCCTGCCCTTGAAATTCTTTCCACTAGTATAACCTTGAGTGTTGTCAAATGAAAACCTTTTCTGCTAAGTAGTCATATATGCAAAGGGCATAACAGCATCTGTAAAAGAGGAATTCTGTAAGTTTCTTGACTCTGTGGCAAACAAGAGAGCCGAGGTGGTTTTCCAAGTTGGCAACTCTTTTTGGGTGGATATAGCAGCAACTATGGCATCATATTCCAATCCAAGACTAGACAAGGCTATATGTACTAACTCATTATCATTCATAGCACATCCACAAGAAATCAACGTATCCCACAATGACTTAGTCTTTACAAGATATTCCTTCATGCTAAGTGATCCTTTCTTGATATTCTGCAATTGCCTCCTATATTGCATCACTTTTGCATTAGTTTGGGATGCAAAATACTCTTCAATTGCTTCCCACAAATCTTTTGCTGTTTCACAGCCAACAAAATTACGCAAGATCTGACTATCGATAGAAGACAAGATCCAAGAAACAAGAATTTGATCTTGTCTATCATAGATTTCAAACTCAGTACTTCCAACAGAAGGTTTGGTTTGCTTACCATCAATGAACCCTCTCAGACCATATCCTCTTAGAGTTGCCACAATTTGTTGTTTCCACAGTAGGTAGTTATCATCTCCAAGTTTCACAGTGATGACTTGAGATCCTGAATTCTAAACCGAGAGAGAAGATAAGGTTGTCGAACTGCTCTCTGTTACGGCCTCTGATACCATGATGAAATTATATATAGAATGAATATAGAAAAGATAGAAGAAGAAAAAGAAAGAAGATAGAAGAGAGGAAGAATTGAAGAATGAGTTTCTGTATTGTAATCTTTCATATTGTCTAATTGAGTTACAATTGAGGCTTTTAAAGACTAAAAAGGTGACTATTCTGGTTAGCAAACTTTAACAGAAATAACTGCTATGGTTAGCTAATTGAGTTAGTTAATTCTGTTGACAGTTGAAATTTTAACCTGTATCATTTGTATATTTTTTTGTACTATTTTCACATTATGTCTAAAATTATCATATCTATCTAAATTGCAAGTGGAATGTGAGAAATATGCGTCCAAAAAATTTTGTATCAATCCATGGCTTGATTAAAATGGTTAAGGAACTCGACCACTTTTTTTATTTGTGTAATTAAAAATATTTTGTTTCACATGTCAAAATTATAATTAGTAACTGTTGTTGTATTTTTTTCATATTATTTCCATATAGTATCCAAAATTACCATATTTACTTAAATTGCAATTCGAAACAATTTGTTTAGTCCATGGCTTGGCTAAAATGGTATGAAACTTTTATCACTTTTCCATTATGAGTCAAATTACTGGTAGTATTATTGTTCTTATAACACAACGTAAATATACATGACATATGTGTAAAATGTAATAGCTAAAGGAAAATTGGTAAATTTTGTGCAATTTCTCATCATTGTGGTTGAATTTAAAAAGTTAATTTTTTATACATCATAAAATTTGTAAATTTTTGAAATGATGTTACAACATTGATTTATATTTCACTGTTTATTTTTAAAATTTGCTAATTTCTTAAATACATTTTGATAAAATATGTGATCATTTTAATTTGGTTGTTGAAAATTTAAATATTATCAATTATTCTTAATTTTAATTACTTTTTTTCAAACCTCAAAGGTAGGAGATTTAGATCTCTAGAAGCGGTGGAAAATAGAAGTTGACTCGTGACTGTTATTGCAAACGGTTTATGCAACACGTGGATGAAGATGAACATTAGAAATAAAGTGCAAATCGGAAAGGATGTATTTTTTTGGCTTAAAACTTAGAAAATTCATCTAATAATTAATTATTATTGGCATCGCGTCACGTTAAGGTGGACGGTGATGCGAAATAGCGTTGGCAAGGCAACGGCGAATGACGGTCCCACGCCCAGAGTCGTTGTTGCAGACACGGACGCCGCCGTCCTAAACCAAATAGATTTTCCCCACAATTGGGATTTGAAAAGAACGATTTACTTTTGAAGGTGAAAATTACTTTCAATTGGTAACATAAATTTAATTTATTTCAAATTTATATAAAACTAGCTAGGTTAATTTTATAATTAGATAGTTTTAAAATATATAAAGTACTGTCACTTACATGATTTTATATTGTATCATGAGAATTATATAGATTTTTATTCTTTATTTTGATTTTAGATGTAAAATGTAAATCTAAATAATAGTAATATTTAAACTATTCTCTTACTAATGTACAATTCTTAGAAGAATGTATTCACAAAATAAAATATAGAGACATTGAAATTAGATAAAACTCTACATTATATCGTAACCAAAAAAAAAAAAACTCTACATTATATTAAATTATTCTAGTATTAGGAAACTTGAAAATTCAAAAAATATACCCTAATACAAAGATAATATTACATCATGCCTGTCAGTTACCATCATTATTGAAATCTGTGAGCAAAATGATCGTCATTGATTGACTCAAGAATGAATATATGAACTTTTTTATGTAATAGGCTATTGTGTTGTGCACCGGCTAACTAACTTTCTAACAGATTGAAATAACTAACTACAACTGATTTGAATCTAATAGAAGCTAACGGATTAAATGCTAAATACAATAAGAAAAAATTCTTTTTCCTCTGCTCTATTCTGTGTTAGCTCCCCTTAAGCTCAAGTTAAAGAGACCGTGAATCCCAAGCTTTTTTTTTTGTCACGTGAGCAAAGATTAAAAAAAAAAAAGAACTACTACTTAAAATGGCATGGGAATGAAACTCCCCATGCATCAGCATTGATTAAAGCCTCCAAATCAGAAGGAGGTGCATATAGCTTTTGAAAGTTCACCTCCATCTTGCAAGCCATCTTGGATAATTTATCAGCACAGAAATTCCTCTCTTCGAAAGAATGGCAGATCTTCACTTCCCATGAGCGTGCAAGCAGGTTTCTAATATATGAGATTATGCTTCCATGAGGATGAATCCCAAGCTGTGATAACAAAGAATTAAAGGTTGTGGAGGACTATGGCTTGATGAAGAGATTAGTCGGTTGCGAGGAAGAAGAGACATGAAGCAATAGAATTATGCCAGCTTGAAGTTTTTGCCAAATAAAATGACAGTCAATTTCAATGTGTTTGGTTCTTTTATGGAACAAAGGATTTTCAGCAATGGTTATGGCAAACTTGTTGTAACAAAAGAGAAGAGCTAGGGTATGATGAGGAACTTGACAGTCTTGGAATATAGTAGCCATTATAATTCACAAGTCAGTGAAGCTATAGCTCTATATTCTACTTCAAATGATGATCTTGAAACAACTTGTTGTTTCTTGGATTTCTATGAAATAAATTATCACGATCTTATTCGTACTTTTTCACTCCTAATTTTTTTTTCATTCCACTCAGTTGGTTGGGTTGTGCGCAGTGTTTCAGAACTTCTTATAAGCTAAACTTTACATTAGTTAAATCAATTTCCACTTACTCGGTAGGTCCTAGTGCAAACTTAACAGTTCCATTCATAATTCATTTATGTTGAGTGTGCACTTTCATCACATCAAACTAAACCGGATTAAACCTTTTTATACTTAACTCATATATTGATCAGAATGCTCACCATTCCATACATTCACAAGTTCATCTATTAACCAATAAATACTTTTAGTACTCGTTTAGTTTACATCCTTGCATACGTACTACAGTAATGTACAACTAAGTCAAATACAAAGGAATAATTGTACATATATTCCTTCAAGGAATTATATCGAAAGCCTCGAAGGAATTTGATCTAAGCCTCACTTTTCGGAGTGTCTACTATAATTAATCTGAAGGGTGGGAAAAGAAGGGTAAGCTTACGCCCAGTAAGAAATATATATACAAGAGCTGATACTATGCACAACTATACACATAAATTTATGCAAGCTCTTCTCTAAAGATGCTAGTGTTTGAGAATAGTTCAAGAACAAAACTATACCGAAAAACAGTTATGTCATAAACTAAATCAGTTCAGTAAAAACAGTTTAAAATCGATTCAATAAAACAGAAACACAGTTTAGTGAACAGTTCAGTAATACAATTCAGTACACAGTTTAGTAAAACAGTTTCTAGTAAACAGTTTCAGTAATAGTTTTCATGCAAATAGTTTCAGTAACAATTTTCATGCAAACAGTTTAGTAAAACAATTCAGTATATAGTTTCAGTAACAGTTTAGTAAACAGTACAGTAAGCAGTTCAATAAAACAGTTCACAAATAATTTTGATAACTAGTCTAAAACACTTCATAAACAATATAATAATCATTTGTAGTAGACAGTACAAAGATTAGAAAACATATTTAACAAATACACTGAAAACAGAAATTAATAAAGTCTAGGAGTGCCTGGATTAGCCAAGGATTTACCACCCCAGGAAAACAGTACAGTGGAGACTAGTTATCGCTTGATAGACTCATGCAATATAAGTATCCCAACAAGGAGTAATAACGACAAATGGCCATAGTTAAAAGATCCACAGTGTACACCAGCCAAGTGACATCTGTGGGCACTGAAGATGTGGCTAAGGTCAAGCAGCAACAGTTCACACACACAGAAGAGCATGTACCTACAAGTAGCTATGGGGCCAATAGTCTCAAAACAATTCATAAACCAAATCAGAATCATTTAGAGAGATCAATTCAGTAAATCATATCTTTAGACAGTTCATAAAGCATTAAAATCAAAAATTATTATAGTTGAACTATAAAAATTCACTAAACATTCTCAGTTCAATAACAAATGTTCAAAATATTTTATTTATGTATAACAGTAACATGAGAACATAAATGTATCTTGGAAAATGTAAAAATTATTAAAAATTTCTTTAGAAACTAAGTTACAAATTCTGTATACACTTATGACCTTTAGGAAACCTTAACCCAAATCACACTTTCCTTTCATTTCTACTTGTAAAAGAAAACAATGCCAACTGATGATTTTAAAGATTTTGATTCGTTTTAGAAAATTTCAGCAACATAACGGTACTACCTACCTTACCATTCCTGCACAAAAAACATAGTTTATAACCACAATTCCAGTATCACATTTTCAATCAAACCATCAATTTCAATCTCATAAAAACCTATTTTCATCATTATGCAACGCAGTATCCCTACACCTCTTACATACATCCCTTACCTCAATCCTCGCTATTTTGCTTGGTAATCCTTCGGTTGCAACTAAATCGTGGTGATCCTTTCCTTATTGAAGTTTGCTCCAACGAATTTCTTAACTGCAACCAGTGTTCAAACAACGTCATTCAACAACAATTATATTTCATTACACATCAAAGAATATTATTCTAATTAAACTACTCAAATGAGGTAGTTTTTCACTACTCTTCCGTTAAGGCCGAAATTGTCATTTTACTGTCTTTTCGATTTTTATTGAATTTTAACTATATCGATACTCTCAATATTCTTTTCTAACCTCCATTCAATTATTAAATTATCATTTGAGTCTCAATTCATCTACGCCTTTCACTAGCCAAATGCACTTTTGACGTCCGAAACATTTTCTTTTGATTTTAACTATCCCATTAATATCCTTCACTCCTAGAATCACTTTTCATAACACTTAAATCAATTTAAACCCACTAACCTCATAAATTTCATGCTAGCCAAAGCCCTTTAAAAATTTCTTCTTAATTTCTTCAAAAACCATAATCAATCCTAAGCTTAAAATCATTTCTACCACTACATACCTCATCTTTAAGTTACTTTATACAAAGTTTTCCACCAAAACCCATCTGGATAAATCTTAAACACTGGCCTTGGGATGTTTTTATAGCATTTTGACATATTTTCATGCTTAGAAAAATTAGAATTATCAAATATATCAACTACAAACAAAACTGAAATTGTTTGCTCAAGGTTACCTTATACAGCCAGAAATTCCAACACACTTTTCACTAGGACAACGAACTCCTTTTGGGCTGCATTTTTTCATATATTTTAGAGGACATCCTAAGCTACAATTCGTCCTTCTTGAACAAAGTGAGCTAAGATCAAGTTGGTGGTGCTTTTTCCTCTCCTTTCTTCCAAACTAAACGTGCCCTATTTTTCCCTCGTTTTTAGTTTAGGAAAAACTAGCTATTTGCAGTAGCTATTCAAGTGTATCAGGGCTGAAACTTGGATATGTTTTAGGGGACAACCTAAGCTATAATTGATCCTTCTTGGCTAGATTGAAAAGAAGATGTTTTCCTAGTCGTTTTTGCCTTGCACTCTCTCTTCCTCACTAACTCCAAACAGGGCAATTGATAGATAGAACTTTCGGTAAGTTTTTTACTGACCAAATGAACTCTGTTTAAGCTGAAATTCCGATATGTTATAGAGGAAAGATAGGGCTGTAATCAGTCCTTCTTGACCCAAGGGAGATGAGGTTGTTTTGGCAGCCGTTTTCCTCCCCTATTCTCTGTTTCCCAAGGATGCCACAAGCAAGAGCAAAATGGGTTATGCCTTTCTTCTCAACTTTTGGCTAGCCACACCCCTTAATAAACAAATTGACACAAGTTTGATTATTATAATAATATAATATTAACAAAATATCTGATGTGGGGTGGCAAAAGACCTATTTACCCTTAAAAAGAAATTTAATTTCTAAGGCTTGTTTGTTTAGTTCCTTAAAGTTCACACTAGGAAACTCATTTTCTTTTCCCATATCCAAACAAAGCCTTAAATAATTTTCTCATACTCCTGTCATGTACTGATATACAGTTCACAATATAATTTCTTACGCCTTACTTACTTGCAATTGGGCTGTTTGTAGTATCTTCACTTCAATAATTTATATTAAACGATTATATATTTAACCTAGGAACTATATTGTTCAATTTATAATATAAAAAAAACATATAAAAGCCTCAAACTTTCATAACAGTCTTCTCATTTTTGACTCACATCCCAAGTATAAATATACACACAAAATGTATTGTACATATAAGTCCGAACATATAAATGTAAATTCGTATACTTCTACGGAAATCCAACGTCCGCCTAAGGGATAACAAAAGTGTAACTCCTTCCGTTTTGAAGCCGAGAGACTATGGAAATAATCTAGAAAGAGAGTAAGGGGGTGAGCTTATGCCCAATAAGAAATTCATATAAAAGAACTGATACTATGCATATCTATATGCAGGTATCAAAATCATACTCTTTTACACAGAAAAGATGAATTTCATAAATTAAGCTCGGTGTCAAAAAAGATACAATAATCAGTTAGATAACCAGGCTTAGTACAGAAGGATGCTTTAAAGCACCTCACTTGTCTTGGCATCTAAATCCGACTATAGGAATTTCTATTGAAAGTGTGTAGTTCAATAAACATACATATTTCGAATAAATGTTCATAAATAACACTTAGTAGTACATTTGTCAGTTCGATAAGCAATTTAATAATTTCTCCGTAAATAGTACAGTAATCAGTTTCTGTAAGCAGTATTAGTATTTAGAAAGCCTATTTCATAAGTATTCAAAAATAAAAAATACATAATCAAGGTCTGAGAGTGCTTGGGATATCTAGAAATTTGCCACTCTAGATAAAACAGTGGAGACAAGGCATTACCCAATAGACTCATGCATAACAACATATGGCCGTAGTCAAAAGGTTGTCCTCAAATGTACACAAGCCAGGTGTCATCTGGGACACTGAATGATGGGATCAGGATTACTCAGCTATAGTAACGATAAGAATGGGGATGCATGTGCTCGTAAGCAGCTATGGGGCCAATAGTCTCAAAACAGTTCATAAAAGAATTTATAGTAGTTTATGGAAATAAGTTCAATAACATATATTTTCAGTTAGCTCATAAAGCATTTAAATCAAGAAATCAATGCAAACGAAGAATAAAAATTCACCAAATTTTCTCAATTTAAAATAAATATTCAAAATATTTTCTTTACACCTAACAATAGTATAAGAACATAAATATGGTGCTAATAGCATGAAAATCACTAAAATCGTTACAAAAATTAAAGTTACAAAATTTATGCATGTTTATGAACTTTTGACCTCTAACCCTTAAAATTATAATTTCATATTATTCTAAGTATAAATATAAGAATATGTGGTGGTTAGGAAGATTTTAAGTTCGTTTTACGGA
Source organism: Heritiera fomes (assembly GCA_032173925.1). Classification (NCBI taxonomy): domain Eukaryota; kingdom Viridiplantae; phylum Streptophyta; class Magnoliopsida; order Malvales; family Malvaceae; genus Heritiera; species Heritiera fomes. Next base: position 15,784,080 of record JAPDPM010000015.1, read on the forward strand.
ATTTCAGCAACATAACGATATAGTTTACCCTAACCTCCTTGTGCGAAAACGCAGTTTATAAACCCAATTCCAGTTCTCATTTTCAAATCAATTCTCAACAATCTCAAACTTATACAAGTACTTTTATATCAAAATATGCACTACAGTATCCCTATGTCTTTTATACTTATCCCTTACTACTCAGTTTGCCGCAGTGATACTCGTTAACACCAATATCTTTTTCCGACTTCCCAGCTGCGAAACACCGTACAAACACTGTCAAATCGTCATACTTCAATTATAAAGAATAATTAACTCTTTATAACCTATTACATTGTCTATAGTAACTCTCATTTCAGTCTTTTTCACATCGGTGCTAACACTGCAACTATCGTCAAAACACTTCCATTTTTAATTCTGATGTTGCCTATAGTCTTGTATCAATTTGTATGTTATTCTAGGACCTAAAACACCTTGAATTAAGCTCTCTTTCTACCTCCCCTTCACTTGGCCGAACCTACCTATGCTTCTTACACTTCTTATTTCTTCAATTTAAGCCAAAATTCATATTCTACACTTGTTCCACATTGATTTTACATCAAATTCACATCAACAACATTATATTCATGCACACCCATGCTTGGTCGAAACCCTAGGAGGGAGAATTTCATGGTTTTAATTTAATTTAAGCTCAAATACATGCTTAAACACATGAAACACATGATAAGGAATCATAAAACCATGAAAACAGAAGCTTTATCTCATTGCCTTACTTTGGTTGAACCTTGAAGGAATCCTTACACCTTGAATTTGGCCACTTTAGCACTTGATTTTGGTGCTAAGAGATAAAGCACTGAGTTCTGTATAAGTTTGGTAAAGACTGTTTCAAGTTTTGGTGTGTTTTCGGTATAGTTTTCAAGGCTTTCTCTCTCTTCACTAAGCTTTGGCTATGGAAGTTTTGAGAAGGATGGTGGCTGGCCAAAATTGAGGAAGAAGATGGCTGAAAATTCTTTAAAAATCAATATTTGAAATTACAAACTACCAAAATGCCCTTATTCTTAAGTAATCTTCTAATTTTGCCTTTTACGATTTGACTTTGGTTTAAACAATCAGTATAACCTTCAAAATATTTCTTTCAATCCTAAAACATCTCTATTTAACATGCTTTAATCGTTAGTTGAGGTTTTGTTGAGGTTTGACAGATCTTTTGGGGAAATTACCAAAATACCCCTAACCATTGAATCGCGTAAATTCTACTTTTATGCTTGATTTATTATATCAGTCCACATGGCCTAAAACTTTATTACATGAAAAATTATCTATCACTAATAGTTGGTCAAAAGCCTACTCGGTTTGACTGTTATTCATAAAAATTCTATTGACCTTTGGATTTAATCGTTATTTTCTAATTTATTTGCACGCTTTTTAAAACATGCATAAACGAATGAGTTTAAGGTGCAGATTCTTACCATACCCATGATTGGCCCTAAATAACATGTTCACCATGATTCACCTGCTCTAGAACACCTGAAGTCTTGTGGGACCCACCATCCATTTCACTTTCTTACCTATAAAGTAAGCATCATTTGATTTGATATGAGATATCTAATACTCTTAACTTTATAGATGATGGATTAATAGTGTTGGATCTATAACCTAACCGAGAGAGGGGTGAATCAGTTTTTGGCTTCTCTTAGGTTTGTTTTGTGGTTTTTCTAAATTTTCTAGCCTATATTGAAGTTTCCTAAGTTCATTAGGCTACACAAGCATACAACTAAAATTCAATACAATAATCATAATATAATTGCAAGTTAATAAAGAGAGTAGGGAAAGAGAATTGTATGCAAGTGATTTATAGAGGTTCTGAAACCTTGTTTACATCCTCTACCTTGAGACGCTCCCAATGATTTTCTCCAAATCCACTAATCTTGAATTTGTATTACACTCCCTCTTTTTGCAAGCTCAAGAGCAACCTTCCTCTTTTTCTAGGCTAAATAGAAACTTATCTCCTCTTTTTTCTAGGCTGAAGGAGTAAACCTTATCTACCTAAATCTCACTTACAATAATGCACTCACAAGTACTCTCTCTTTTACAAGATGTGAATGGGTATATAAGGGATGTAATCAAGAAAAGCCCCTAGATAGACAAGTGATTACAAAGGTTAAGCACAAAAGAAACCTATACAATCTTTGTGCTATTCTATAGAAGAAAGATGAGTATGATAGATGATTGGAAATTCTAGCAATTGAAATGTTGTTGAGGCTTGAAGAAGATGAAGAATGAAGTTTCTTAGCAGTTCTCACTCAAGTCTTGAGCTCCAAATCCTTTATTTATAGTCCCTTGGACGGATTCTTGAAGTTTGAAGGAGCTTAAGTCAAATTTGTCTGTTGTTTCTTACAAAAACTAGTCGTTGGAGGTCTTTCACATGGTAGAGGATGGATCCCTTAATGAAGGGATCGATCCTGAGCAGTCTTTCACGCCTTCAGGAGCTTTCTGCCATTAGGGGATCGATCTTATGCCTTAGGGGATCGATCTTATCATTCAATTTTTGCTTCCAAGAGCTTTCTACCATTAGGGGATGGATCCCTCAACATAGGGGATCGATCCCTCATCCTTTATCTGCACTTTCCTAGGCTGTTTTAGGTTAAGAATTATGTAATCTTTGGTTTTAATTCACCCCAAAACATTCTTTCAATTTTGTGAAAATATTTCTTGACTTTCTCAAATAAAAACTTAGTCTAAAAACTTATTAAGTAATTTTCTAAAAATATATTTCTTGACTTTCTCAAATAAAACCTTAGTCCAAAAACTTATTAATTAATTTTCTAAAAATATATTCTATATTTTCTTGAGAAAATTACTTAATGAAAATATTCAAATTCATTTTATAAAATATTAAGACCAATAAGAATAAACAATTAAATCATGGTCTTATTTTTTATAAATACACTTAAAATGGTTTAAGAAAATCATATAATTGATAAAGCAAATTTACACTATAGAATCAAACATTTAATATTACTTAAGTTTTTGTCATTTCAAAATACATATGTCAATTTGAAGCTAACAATCTCCTTCTTTTTGATATGGCAAAACTTAAGGTAAATTTGCTTTGAAAATTCTTTGAAGAAATACTCCCCCTCAAATAAAGCATGGTTTTAAATATAAAGCTCTCCCTTAACATAAGCATGATTTTCAAAAGAATTTACCAAATCTCATTATTTCTCTCCTTTTTTGTCATAGCAAAAAGAAGGGTAAATTAAAATTGTGCTCCCCTAAATATATGGCTTAAAATTTTAAAGACAAAAAAAATGCTCCATCCAACAAGAAATATATTAGTATAATTTCAATCTAAAGAGAAGGGGAAGAATTGTCAATTTAAAACTCATACCAATAGTTACCAATGGTTGACTTAACCATTTTGCATGAATTCAACTATTATGTGTGGTGTGTTCATGTCAAGAAAATAATCAAGTCAAACACGCAAGAACATAATCACACACTACCAAATATGCATACAAGTTAAATATTAGCATACTATCATGAAGCATTAATCCATATTCAAAAGCACAAATCTAATTATATGGAAGATTCAAAAGCTCATGTTATTTAAGTGCACACATTTTCTTCCATAATGATAAAAAAAAGAATCATATACTCATTTTCCAATTCAAGATAAATTTTTCAATTCAAGATCTTTACCAATTATGAGCAAGGAAAGGTTCAAGATTACCATTTTAATCATATCATAGCTATATCCCTAGTTAATTTTATCGTTTAGGTTCTAGAGGGTATATGCTATTTTAACTAAAATGGTTTTACCTAAGTGAATCAATATTATCAAGCTAAAGTGTATTTTATCATTAAGGTTTTCAATTTATAAGTGAGGTCAAACACAATTTCATGAAATTAAATATCCTCAACTCATAGACTTGTTCATTGATTCAACCTAAGTAAACATGTAAGCTTATTATCAAGGCAACCAAGAATCTATGCATGAATGTCAATTCAAGTGTATTTGTTCATATTTGCATTTATTCTTGAATATGTTGTCATTAAAGCTCATGTTCTTTAGAAATTTGGCTATAAGAGAAGTTTAAGTTCATGGATGACAAATTTTATCTATTTGAACATTTAAGATCCATTTATCATCACAAATTGTAGGCCAAAGAAAATTATGACTCCAGGTAATGCTTTAAGTATCTCAAGTATTTTATTTACCTAAGTCATATTCAAATTTAAACATTAAGATCAAGTTTGATCATTTTATCATTCAAGCATAAATATTGACCTTAATTACTCATATTCCACTAATACATATGTCATGATGTGAGTCAAGCTATGAAATATAATCCTATAAGCATGCTTGACTAAAATGAACCAAGGAAATAAATAGGTCTATCAAGCACAAGTTCATCAAATTCTCAAGTGCATACGCAAATCATTGAAATAATTTTCAAAATTATGTTTTAAGCACTCATTGAAAATATATTTCAAGATTATTTCAAGATTTATGCATTTCATGAATGTCTTCACAAAGAAAAATGATTTTGTTCTTTTAAGTTTAATGAAAAAAATGATATTAATTGTTGTTGAAGTTGAGTCATTGTACCAATGAAAAATGATTTTACATGTTAACACATTATCAAGAATAAGTTAAATTAATGGATTTTAATTTGAGACGAAAGAAAGTATCAAGAAAATTAAGAATCCTTCTCAATTTTGGCTTAAAAACTTAGGTATAGGCATATTTCTCCTAGAGGGATCGATCCATCAATGCCAGAGTGCAGATTTCTACATTTTTTGGCTGAAGGATCAATCTTATAAGAGGGGGGATCGATCCCTTATTTAAATTCTGCAAAATTTTGGTTAAAAATCAACTTTGAAGGTACTAAAACTTCGTTTTTGAGTGTTTTAAGTCTAAGTAAAAGTTTAAACACTTCTATAACATGATTTTGAACTTGTATAAATGAAAAATGTAGATGAAAAATCATTTAACAAAAGATTTAGCAATTTTGAAAGAATTTTCAACATAAAAATGCATTTTTGGTCTCAAAAGAGGTCATTTTAAAAGTTATGCATATTTTGACAAACCAATATGTTTGGAAACACAAATATGCCAAAACAAACATGTTCACCTAGATTTTAAGTACATATATCATCAAATCACAATATTTGTGAACACATGCCATAATTTCAAGTATGCATATTTCTCATTAATGCTCATGACATGTCATTTTGTGCATGATGATCATTTTGGCAAATCCAATGGATGTGAGTGTTCATGTAAGGTGTAACAAGTATTATCACATAGAATTTATGCAAATAATTCATCAATTCATCATCTATGTGAACTCTTTACCTCAAAATCCAATATTCATATTTTCTAATTAAGACTTTCAAAAATGAATGTTGTATACTTTGCTATATTTGGCATGAATGAGGCAAGTATCCATATTATCAAGACAAATCAAACTTGCTCAAATCACAACAGTTCAGTCAATCACCAAATAATTCAAAAATCATTTATCATGCCTTTTGTTCATTCATTCAACTTATAGTGCATCAAAGATCATTAACAAAATGCTTCATCAAAGCATATAATTAATTTTAGCAAATATGAGTTTTGAGAAGATAGAATTTAAGCTTACAAAACTCCTTTGCTTAAGAGTGCTTTGCCATGATTCGTTGAATCCACCTTGAGCCATTCTTTGAAGAATTGTTGTGACCTTGCCAATGGTGAATCCTTAAGCTTTTCCTCTTTCTCATTGTCACAAGCAAGCTCCATGGGAGTGTGTAGAGCATTTGAACTTCATGTTTTTTTGTAACTCCATGCTCTAACACTCTAACATAAGATCTAGCAAGATTTGGTGCCCAAACTTTCTTGGGTCCATGAGAGTTAGTGCAAATAATTTTGGCTTAATAGCCAAATGTGTCCTCCACGTTTGCTACAAAATGGAATTAAGTCTTTAACGTTTAAATGCATGGAAATCAATCCTAAACGTTACAAAATAATTGAATTAAGGACATTTCCGTTAAATCCTTTAATTTTCGTTAAGTTTTATTACTCGTAGGGGTAACGGAAATTAAAAGATTTAATGGAAATGTCCTTAATTCAATTATTTTGTAACGTTTAGGACTGATTTCCATGCATTTAAACGTTGATGACTTAATTCCATTTTGTGGCAAACGTGAAGGACACATTTGGCTATTAAGCCAATAATTTTTTATCCCTTAGGGATCCATTTCACATTCGATTCATCATCATTTATAACAAGCTTTGGAGCCCACATTTTTCTAACTACTCTTCCTCTAAATGTGATTTTTCTATATGTGCATGCTTGTGATGAGTGTCTTATTCTATTGCATAGTGAGCATGTGAGAGATGAATCATGTATAGAATTTTTGCTCACTAGGAAATTCTTAAGATGAGTTTCTTTTTGTTTTGCATTATAGCCTAACCCATCTTTGTCAAAGAAAGCTCTTTAGGTCTCTAACATATGATCTAATTTTTGTTGACCCATAAAGAACCTAGAAAATGAGATATACAAATTTGTAATCTTTTCATTCAACTCATTTATCTCTAAGTTTGCTTCTTCTAATTTCTTTTCTAATTCTAACTTAGCATTTGTTAAGGTTTCCTTTTCTATCTTCAAATTAGCAATGATTTTTCTATATTTAGAGTTTATGCATTCAAATTCATTTGCTAATTCATTAAAGGCATTTTGTAATTCATCAAAAGTATAATCGTTGCATTCACTAGAACTCGAACTAGCCTCATCATCACTAAAAGCCATAAAGCATGAATAAGCTATCTCATCATCTATGTTTTCCTCATCAGAACTATCACTATCGCTCCTTGTAGCCACAAAAGCCTTTTCTCTTAGGTTTCCTATCATTTTCCTTACTAAGTAAGGAACAGTCTAGTTTAGTGTGCCCTGGTTCATTACACTTATAGCACACCATGTATTCTTTCTCTTTCCTAGCTGACTCTCCTCTCATTACCTCTTTTCTTTGAGGTCTCTTATCATTCTCTCTAGCCTTCATCCTCATGAATTTATTAAATCTTTTGGCAAAAATTTCCATCTCTTTTTCTTCCTTATTTCCGCTCTTATCACTATCATCTCTAATTTCCTTATTAGTGGAAGATTTTAAGGCTACCCATACTTTCTTTAAAGGTTCTACTTTTCTTTTTAATTTCATTTCACAGGTAAGTAGGGAGCCCATAAGCTCATCTAGAGATAAGATATTAGGATCCTTAGAGTCTTCTATTGCGGTTACCTTTGCCTTCCAAGAGTTTGGTAAGCTATTCAAAATTTTTTTAACCATTTCTACATTGGAATAGGTCTTGCGTGAAGCCTTAAGACCATTGATTATATCATTAAACCTAGTGAACATATCACTAATGGACTCATCTTTTTTCATCCTAAAGAGCACATAATCATGTGTGAGCATACCTACTTTGGTTTCTCTAACTTGATTGGTCCCTTCATATGTAATGGCTAATTTGTCCGATATTTGCTTGGCATTCTCACATAAGGAGACTCCATTGTATTCATTGGGACCTAATACACAAAAGAGAGTGTGTAGAGTCTTGGCATTCAATTGTGCCAATCTCTTGTCATTTGTGTCCACTTATCCTCACTCTTAGGGACATCTTTTCCATCTACTTTCTTCATTGGAGTTTGGGGACCGTTAACTATAACTCTCAACATTCCATAGTCATTTGATTGAACAAACACATTATCTTAGTCTTCCAATATGAGTAAGTCTCTCCATTGAAAAGTAGAAGTCTAACTAATGAGTGTCTCTCTTCTCCTAGGGGTGTACATATGTTCAAATAAGTCATTTATAATAGTTTTGCTCGATGGATGTTAATCCAAATCAATCTCAAGCTTAAGTTCTGATACCAATTGTTGGATTTATACCTAACCGAGAGGGGAGTGAATCAGTTTTTAGATTCTCTTAGGTTCATTTCATGGTTCTTATAAATTCTTTAGCCTATATTGAAGTTTTATAAGTTCTTTAGGCTACACAAGCATACAATTCAAATTCAATACAATAATCACAATATAATTGCAAGTCAATAAGGAGAGTAGGGTAAGAGAATTGTACGCAAGTAATTTATAGAGGTTCGGCAACCTTGTTTGTGTCCTTTACTTTAAGATGCTCACAAGGATTTTCTCCAAATCCACTAATCTTGAATTTGTATTACACTCCCTCTTTTTGCAAGCTCAAGAGTAATCTCTCTCTTTTTCTAGGCTAAAAAGAAACCTCATTTTTTTCTAAGCTAAAAAGAAACCTATCCCTTCCTTTTTCCAAGTTCAATGAGTAAACATTATCTATCCAAATCTCACTTACAATAAAACACTCAATGGTACTCTCCCCTTTACAAGATGTGAATGGGTATACAAGGGATGTAATCAAGAAAAGCCTCAAGATTAGACCTGGCAATCTTAGACACGACACGAATACACGACACGAACACGACACGAATAAATGACATGAGGTGACAGGAGATGACACGGGGTTAAAATTAAGTAAAATTATTATATGAATGTGGCAAAAGCTAAAAATAAAATTTTTGAGTTTTCCATGTCGACACAAATTTTTGACACGAATACACGACACGAACACGATTTTACATGACACGAAAACAAATTTTTGACACGAATTGCCAGGTCTACTCTAGATAGACAAGTGATTACAAAGGTTAAGCACAAGAGAAACCTATACAATCTTTGTGCTATTCTATAGAGGAAATATGAGCATGATAGATGATTGGAAATTCTAGCACTCGAAATGTTGTTAAGGCTTGAAGAAGATAAAGAAGATGAAGAATGAAGCTTCTCAGCAATTCTCACTCGAGTCTTGAGCTCCCAAGTCTCTATTTATAGTCTCTCGGACGGATTTTTGAAATTTGGAGGAGCCTAAGCCAAATTTGCCTGTTGTTTCTCACAAAAACTAGTTGTTGGATGCCTTTCACATGGTAGGGGATCGATCCTTTAATGGAGGGATCAATCCTGAGCAGTCTCTCATGCCTCCAGGAGCTTTTTTCCATTAGGAGATCGATCCTATGCCTTAGGGGATCGATCTTGTCATTCAATTTTTGCTTCCAGGAGCTTTCTACTGTTAGGGGATGAATCCCTCAACATAGAAGATCGATCCCTCATCCTTTTTTTGCACTTTCCTAGGCTATTTTAGGTTAAAAATGATGTAATCTTTGGTTTTAATTCACCCCAAAACATTCTTTCAATTTTTGTAGAAATATTTCTTGACTTTCTCAAATAAAAACTTAGTCCAAAAACTTATTAAGTAATTTTCTAAAAATATATTCTATATTTTCTTGAAAAAATTACTTAATGAAAATATTCAAATTCATTTTATAAAAGATTAAGACTAATAAGAATAAGCATTTTTAACATTCTTTTAGGTTAAAAATAAGAATAAGCATTTTTAACTATTTTAGGTTAAAAATGATGTAATCTTTGGTTTTAATTCACCCCAAAACATTCTTTCAATTTTTGTAGAAATATTTCTTGACTTTCTTAAATAAAAACTTAGTCCAAAAACTTATTAAGTAATTTTCTAAAAATATATTCTATATTTTCTTGAAAAAATTACTTAATGAAAATATTCAAATTCATTTTATAAAAGATTAAGACTAATAAGAATAAGAAATTATATCATGGTCGTATCGTTTATAAATACACTTAAAATGGTTTAAGAAAATCATATAGTTGATAAAGCAATTTTACTCTATAGAATCAAATATTTAATATTACTTAAGTTTTTGTCATTTCAAAATATATATGTCAATCTAAAGCTAACAAATAGTAATAAGGAATGTGGATCTCACAACTCCTCATGACTTAAAATTATCTTGAAATAATTTAATAATTATTTATTCAATAATTATTTTTAAAATTTTCTATTAATTTCCAATAATTTCTCTGTGTTTTTTGAAACATCGTTTCTAAGTGATACCATTTCAATTAATCTAATAAAATTAATTAATTTGTTTTTATTGACTTTTCATCTTGAAAAGTCAATTTGTTGATGTCCTTTAGGGTTATACGGCACATGGGAGTTTTTTGAAATAAATTTGGCTTCTAACGAAGCCATTCGATTTATTCGCCTTGTTTTCAACCATTTCTTGAGATTCCGATTCTCAAATAAATTCTGGACCAGACTTAACCATGAGATATTTAGACTGTATTCAATCAATGGTTAAAAGTCAACTCACTTGGACTATATTTAAGTTTCAAATTTCTAGTTATGGACAAAATCGTTATTTTTGAATTTGTTGGCCCTAAATCTTAGATACCTTAAATCGAACTCTGACCGAAACGAGATTTATACTATAGGCAATTTAAGCTTCAAATATTAATAATTTGCCTTTTCGAAGTCATTCTGGATCGCAACGAATTCTATGAGGCTTGCTTCCAGTTCTTTTACATAACTTCAATTGGGCAATTCTTAGCAATTCTCCTTCACCTTTCCATTCCTATAACCTTTAACTTATGGAATCCTTTAGGAAAGTGTGGTCCTCACATAAATGCATCATCTTTACCTAGAAATACACAAAACTTTGTTATTGACCTTCTAGTGTCTGCACATGAGGCCAGTCTGAGTCATTGAAAGCCTTCAGTTTCAAATCTAAATTTGGAGGAAAAAAAACTACTAACCAAGATTTACTTTAACATATCGAATTATCCAATGTACAACCGCTAAATATATGTTTGTTGGCTATCAAGGAATTGTGAAAGCTGTTGTACTGCAAAGGATAAATCAGGGCTTGTGGTTGTCAACTAAAGCAACTTGCCAATTAATCTTTTGTATTGGAGAGGATCTTCAAGTGGAATACTATTGGCCTTTGAAAATTTTTGAGATGTAACCACAGGAGTAGCAATTGGTTTGCCCCTTATGAAACTAGTATCTTGAAGAATTTCCAATGCATACTTTCTTTGGCAAAGGTTTATACTTTGTTTTCATCTAACAACTTCAAGACCAAAGAAGTATTTGAGTGTAAACACCATTTTTGTCTGGACTTCTCATGATAGATTTAGTTGGGCTTGAGTTTAGGTTAGTAAATTAGATTTATGTAATTGATTTCAAGTTTATTTTTATTTTTTTATTATATTTTTATTAAAATGTACATAAAAAGAAAATAAAAAAAGGAATTTAGATCAAATTGAAAAAGGAAAGTCTTAATTTTTTGGGATTTTAAATTAAAATTACAATAAAGAATAAAATAAAATCACACATGTATAAAATATTTTTGACAAGGATCAAGGGCCGAATTAAAAAAAATCTAAATCTTCCCATTAAGTGTTTGGAAACATTTGGAAAGAAATTTTTCACTGAAATAAAAAAAATAAAGATCAAATCAAGTTTAAAGTTTAGGTATCAAGCTTTCCAGAAAAAAAAAAAGGATATGTTTCTAAGATCTATAAAAAGAAAAAAACATGAAAGGATCTTCTTTGGCAAGCGTAGGCCTAGGATTTCAAGTACAGGATTGTCCTGGCTGCCCTGTCCCCACTACTCAACTGCCCAGCTCTGTGTCGAGCTGTTATTCCCTGTATCAGATGTGATCGTGTGCTGAGTTAAGTGAGTAGCAAAACAGAACACCTCAGCAGGAACGTGAAGATGTGAGTCAGACAGCTGTTACATATTAAACCAACCGAAGCAAAGCCGTGTAAACATGAGACAGTAGCAAGAACGTGATACGAAAGCTGCCATTGAAGAAGAATAGTGCAGTAGCTGAACCTGGACACAGAACAGAAGGTGAAGTTGCAGGTAGCCGCGTGAAAAGGAGAAAGAAGGAAATAACCAGACAGTAGAAGGTAACGTGGAACAAAGGGTGAAGGAGACCTGGCTCGAAGGTTTTGTAAGTTTATTTATTTATTTTTTGTAAGCACAAGTATATTCATCGTTGTATTATTTGAGATTAATTTTATTCGAATCGAAAGTGATAAACAATAAAATCATTCTAAAAATAAAATCTTGAAATAAAATTTTCATAACTCGAATCCTGTCTAAATATCTAAAAAAAATTATTTTCACTTTTTTCGATTACTTATTGATATAAATTTATTCATTTAATTAGCTTTTAATTTGACTACTTGAGTTGACCATTGGACTCTACCAGTAATATTTTTTTGGTGTAAATTGATATCTTATTTGTATATGTTATTTCTTGATTCATTCATTTGCTATAAGTTTATAGGTTAGCTTTTGGGTTTTTAGGTATTGTTTTTAAATGAAAATTTGAGAAGGAATGAAATTATGAAAATTTGAGAGAGAAATCAATTAAATAGAGGGAAATAAATTAAATTAACTAAAATATTTTTTTTAAATTAAAATTTGAGAGGAAAATCAATTAAATATAGGAAAATGAAAATATAAAAATTTGAGAGGGGAAATCAATTAAATTAAGTAAAATGGTTATCTTCTTAAATAAAAATTTGAGAGGGAAATCAATTAAATAGAGGGAAATGAAAATATGAAAATTTGAGAGAGAAATCAATTAATAAAGGGAAATCAATAAAATATTAAAAAAATAATTTGTAAATTAAAATTCTGTTTATGAGTTAAATAATAGTGATAAAGTTTTAATAAAGCTAGTGGAATAATGTTGTAAATTATTATAAATTTTTAAAAAAATAAATAAGAATTCTTCCGATGATAAAATTTAAAAAAAAATTACGCTCGAATAATACTTTTAGATATCTTAAGGTGAAGAGGAGATTCCTTTTAAATCTTACCAATTTGTTAGAAGATTTAAGAGGACATTTTCAATATTAATAATTTAAATTCATTATAAGAATAAAAATTAAATAAAGAATTAATTAATCTAAATTAAGTTTGTTATAGGAATAAATAATAAAATTCAAAATCAAGAATTAATAAAGAATTAATATAATTAGAAATTAAATAAAATGAAATAATTTTAAATATTCAAATAAATATGAATTACTTCGAGTATGAAATTTAAAGAAAATTACACTTGAATAGTTTCCTTTAAAATTCTTAAGGTGAGAAAATTTCCTTAAGACCTTACTAGCTTGATGAAAGGTTTCTAGGAATATTTCGATATTAAATAATTCATGTTTACTTGAAAGAAGAATAAAAATAACAAAAGAAATTAATTTAAAATTTAAAATAATAACAATAAATATAAATAATAAATTTAGGATGATAAAATTGGGTAGGGACTCAAGATAGCAATTTATATAATGTACTCAAATGATACGATGACGAAGTCTCTTCAAGAAAGGTGATTGATCCTACTCGAATACTATTGATGTGAAAAAAAACTTTTAAGTTGTCCAACCAACTTGATAGAGAAGACTTAAAAAAATTTTCAATATTTAACTATATCGAAATTTAAGTGACAGGCAAAATTAGGATAACCTTATATTAGTTAGTACCATCTAGGATGGGCGTTTAGGAGTACTAATCCTTCCCTACACGTAACCATATTTTTGGACCTAAAATCTTTGAACATAGATCAAGCCTTATTTTTAGTTTGAATAAATGACCAATCACACCTAGGTAAAATGATTGGTGGCGATTTTGTAGTTTTAGTGATTAGGTTTCCGAAGCATAATATGTTATGACATTTAGTGTTCCTAAGTCCTTTATCTTGAACGAAGTATCAAGATAAGACTTCATATCTTGAATAAGATTTGTCTTAATGCCAACCAAGATCACACCATCAACATATACAAGAAAAACCAATGGCTTAACAAACAAAGAATTGACTGAAGATGTCTGTTTAAAACCTTGATCTAGTAAAGTTACACTAAGTTTATGGTACCATTGTCTGCCAGCTTGTTTAGACTATAAATAAATTTCAATAGCTTGCAGACCTGACCATGTTTTGCAGTAAGATATTCAGGAGGTAATGTCATGAATACTTATTCATGCAAGTCTCCATGCAAAAAAGCATTATTAATGTCCAACTGTCATGACCTGAAAGCCGCAACACCACTCTTATCTTATGTGGATGCGCAGAAATTTGGGCTAAATGCAATGCAGTGAAATTTAATTAAGGACGTTAACTACCTACCCTCTTTTTAGCTTTTTGCTCAAGGTCCCAGTTTAAACACCTGTATAAAACTCATATATTTTGTATATTTTTGGGAATTCCCACAATAGCAGTTCATTGACAGACTTTATACTATCATCTGTTAGTTCAACATGTCAAGACTATCTAATTACTTAATGACAAATTACTCATGCGCTTATTTCCCTTCTAACATTATCAAATTCATATCATGACACATTAAAATAATCAATCAACCATTCGTTGTCCTAGTTTACATCCCATCTTTTAGTACCGTACTAAAAATAGCTTGAAAATAACATTACATGTAAAAGGAATATACACACACACACACACACACACACACACACACTCAAAAAAAATCAAGTAGTATGCTTTAAAGAGTTAGGACGATATTTCAAGCCTTGGTGAATTCGAATGAGTCCAAAATACTTCCCAACTTGATGCTCAATCTATAAAAGTGTTAAACAACATATAATGAGCAAAGACTTAGTAAGTCATTTATATAAATGTAGAATTAAGCTTATACTATTCCAATACAGTGCATGAAACCTGTAAACATAGGTTCTTGTATCATATACCAATTCACTCTCATATCACGTTCTAACCTTTCTAATATCATGTTCCAATCATTATTCCTTAAGCGCTATATAAAGAATCATGACCTAGTGGACTTTAGGTGTGTTAAGGTTTAGGTACGGATGAAAGAATAATTTGATGTATTCCATTAACCCTGTCCTCAGCACCCGTCTATTTTAGGACATCCTAACACAATAGTTAAACGTTTTCTAATTCCAATACCTTGTATCTTAACATATCATGCATTAGTGCAAGATGTAAAATAATATCGTGGTTTAATATACAAACACATGTAGGTTCAGTTGTACAAGACATTTACAATACCAAATCATGTCATGCAAGGTATACAAATGTATATAAAGCTTAAGCAGTATTAAAACCATGTCACATGTACTATAAAAACGTGTTCAAAGCTTGTACAGTCTCAAAGTATATCACATTTACTATAGATCCATGTTCATGTTCAAATCTCAAATCACATTCACGTGTCATATAAAAGAAGCCATATCATGTTCATGCATCTTATAAAACTGTGTAAATTCTTATATCATATAAAAATTCTATTTTGTCTAAAATTCAATACTTAATGAGAACACATTATTGGCAATACTTGACATTTGACAATAGAGTATGCAAGGATTCCCACAATCATTAGCATATCATATATATTTCATTCATAAATAGACTAGGTCTCCTGTAGGGCTCAACAACATAGTAAGTCTCCTACAGGGCTCAATAACATATCATTATAATACATTTTCCGTTTGCCAATGGACTAGGTCTCCTGCAGGACTCAAAAATCCATGTCAATATATTACATTTTTCGTTTGCTAATGAACTAGGTCTCCTGCAAGGCTCAATAACATATATTAGGTCTCCTACCAGGCTCAATAACATATCAATAAAATACATTTTTCCATTTGCTAATGGACTAGATCTCCTACATGGTTCAATTATAACTAAGTCTCTTGTAGGGCTCATATTTTTCACTAGGTCTCCTATAGGGCTCAAATATGTGCTAAGTCTCCCGTAGGGCTCTATCTATGGTCATAGCTTTTTTCCTCTGATTCCTACTGAGTAGTTAAGAATAGGATTAAGTTTACGACTATTGTTAGACAAGTTTTCATAATTCCATATATATATATGTGTGTGTGTGTGTGTGTGTGTGTGTGTGTGTGTGTGCATCCACATATAACTACTTTATACCTCATGGGCATAGTATATAAGGTGGGATGCATGCTGTCTCTAAAATATTTAGTTACATGTTCAACACTCACATGTACTGGAAATGCAAAGATCATATCTTGCTTTCGTATTTAAAATCATTCATTCACATGTAATATACTACAAGCCATTTTATTTTAAACTATTTCAATGAGTTTAGAATTTCCATATATGCATTAAACCGATGCATCATTTCCAAACACTCAAGCCTCATGCTATGCATGCTTTAAGCCATGCAATTAAAAACCTAAGTTCAAACATAATGATACAGTGGTTAAGCAAAGTATGAATGCATTCTCTCGTTAAACATCCCGATCAAGTCACAATTATGGTACTAATCAAATATCAATACACTTACAATTATCTACCTTGATTTACATCAACTTGGCGTTAGCGTTATACTGATATCACTATCACATTGTTATTCAAATCTAGTCAATTGCACAATATGGACTACTATACCCTCGTTAGGCAGTGAGATCACACAATATATATACTCGTATATTTTCCTACGACCATTCACATGTATATTTTTCAATAGCTACCAGAAAAGTTGAATATCATTTAACATTCAAGTCCTAACTCCACTATCAAAATCCATCAAGTCACCACATGTCCTATCTACTTGTATCCCAGCAGTCTCCTTGAAGCATTAAGGTCACATATCTATTTAAAAGCCTTTAATATATACATGTATTCTTAAACTATTGTGTAATTTTCAAATACCTATGCTTAAACTATGAGTAGCTTTCAATGATTGCTCTAAAGCATATTTTGAATCAAAATACCATGGATGTCTAACAATGTGTCTAATATAGCTTTCCCACAGCTACCTCAATTCAATTCAAGCCATAATGCTTGTTTCACACTGTCACACAGTAAATATGCATACACACACGTATATTCTCAAATGCATATAAGTAATGATTAATTCTCATCAATCAACATTTAACAGATTCCTCGATCACATTCTTTCTTATCTAACTATGTTGCTCCTGAATATACTTAATTCAATATTCACTATCATTGTGGCTAATCCATGCTTAATCCACATTCATTAAGCGTATTTCATTCCTATCTCTAAGCTCAATACAGTTATATATGTACATGTAAATATATATACATCCTCATAATGTCGTTACTACATCACACTTCACAAGCCCAACCATTATATCGTTTTATCATATTTCATCTATATCAATTTTGCAAAATCATTGACTTATAAATAAATATCAATTCCATTTCAACTATACAATATAGTACTAAGTCTATGTTATATAAACGTTTTACCAAGTCCAAAGCTGAGCAGGCATACACCGAGCGTAGCCAAAACTCCACGTTTGTCATCTTGGTTTCACGCCACAGGTTCAAACAACATCAAACAACTTATTATTAATCCAATAATATTCTAAATATTTTTATAAAAATAAGACAACACTTCTTATAGATTTCTTACACTACAACACTAGCTAAATGCCCCATATTTTCTCCATTGCTTTTCTTTCTCTTTCTTCTCTCTCTTTCTTTTTCTCTCGGCCAAAGCCCCCCCTCCCTTTTTTTTGCCTCATAAGACCCTTTGTTTATAGCCCTTAAACCCTCAGCAATAACCCTTTTTTTAGCCAACACCAAACAGCCTTAATACCTTGATTTTTTTTTGCCCTGTTTTAAACTTGAAACAGCTCCCTTTTCAGCACTTAAAGTCACCGATTTTCCAACCTTTTCCAACCTTATATGGCATCTTAGCTCATCCTTAACTCCTATTCTAGGCATCCTTGTTCAGCCCTCTTGCTTCCTTGTTTAGGCACACATATCAGCACCAAAAATAGCCTTGCTCAGCCTTCATGTTTCTGCAACCTTAGGGGAGTGCATTCGGTCGATTCGGTTCTGTCGGTTCGATTTTTTGAGAAAATCGAAAAAATTGAAGTACTATTAAATAAAACCAAACCGACCGAATTTATCTATCAAACTGAACCGACCGAACCAATTAAATTTCGGTCGGTTTGTCGGTTTTAAAAAGGTTGGTCGATTTTCTTAATCCATTCTTGTGCACTTCTTTTCTTTTTAATTTTCCAATCAACTAACAAATAATAACAACAAAACTTTAAACCAAAAAACATAATAATATCAGTGAATTATTTAACAAATAAAACTTAACAACATTTTTTTTCTAAGCAAAGATATTATTCAATAGATTAAGTTTTGTTGGTTTTTTTACTAATCTAAAACCATAAAACTATGAACTACTCACTTAAATGTTTAAAGAAATATCTTTTTTCTTTCTTTAATTCCGTCATTGAAAGACAAGATATCTGACAAGCATGAACAACCCAGTTAGCAACTAAATCAACTCATTAGAAAGAGATTAGAGAATCAAGCATCAACCATAAACATAGAAAAAATGCACTGAAACTCCCAATAAGAGCCATTTCAAGGTGAAAAGCCAAGACTTTCAACATCTTAAAGAGTAGATTCTTAAGAGTAAAAACAACCAAAACAAGAAATACTTGAAACCACCCTACTTTCAGCTGATCCCTACCAGCCCATTTTCAATAAACTCAATTCATCCACCAAAATCTTCACCTTTCTGCCCAATAAAGAAACAAACAGTAAGTTTACTCACCAAAAGAAAGATAAACCAACAAAAGACCAGAATTCCCAGAAACCTCTCAAAAAAAAAAGAAACAAAGAAGATAGGAAGTTGAAAAAACACCAAAGAAGGGGAATAGCAGAACAGAGGAAGCTGCACAATGAGCAAACAAGACCCCAAAAATTGGAAATAACAAAATCAAAAGCCAAACAGAATATCTTAAAAAATAAGTCGAAGCAACAACATAGAGAACCAAATGAGAGCAAAAGATCCAAATAGCATGGGAAAATGGAATTGCTAATATAAAAAGTCCAACCAAGCAATAGTCAAAGATGCCCAGAAATCCACAGCACAACATCGAAAGGAAACAAATAGAACCAGCCCCACCGATTACCAGTTACCACCAAGCTTAACAACATAAAACATGATACCTCAAATTTCAAACATTCAGCTTAGCTTCAACAGTCAGCCACAATATTTCAGAATATAGAAATATCCAGAACTAGTACAAACAGCAAATATCAATAAACAGAACAAATGTAGACAGCAAGCTAGCAACAGCTCCAACTCCAAGCAGCAATTCCAATTAGTTCCAGCCTCCAAAAGAACTAACCTCCAAGCATGACAATGACTGTAATTCAAGTATTCAACAACTAAAATTAAAATAAAGATTAAATTTAAATATACTTTCAATATATGAAAACATTTAAACTAATGAATATTGAGTACTAATATTACCTCAATTTAATATGATCAACACATTTTCTACTCTAGTACAAGATCCAAAGCAATTTTAGACAAATCTAAGAATAAATAAACAATATATAACAGTATGTTAGCTTTAAATAAATAACCAAAATATTTTAGAAATAAGAATTGAAAAAAAAACATGGGGTGATATAAACAAAATATTTACCTGAATCAATTTGGCCAATTTGTGCAACTTCATCCTCAAAAGCATTTGGATCGAAATGTGAAGATCCACGTAACCAATCTTGAGCACATATAAGAGCTTGCACAAGTTTAGGAGTTAAAGAACTCCTATACGGATCAAGCACACGGCCACCAGTGCTGAAGGCATATTCAGAAGCAACTGTGGATATTAGGATTGCCAAGACATCACGAGCTAGATGAGAAAGAACAGGAAACCTATGATAATTGAGTTTCCACCAAAGAAGAACCTCAAACTCTACCCCTTTCTTAAAAGTATCAAGCTCTTCATTCAAATATCTAACCAACTCCGTCTTGTTCTCTTCTTTCCCATTTTCCATCCTATACCTCTTAAACTCATCCATAACAACTTGTGAGTCATCTCGATCCCCAATCATAATATCATCGTTGAATTCTATAACTTGACTTGCTTGACTACTGCTACTTTCACCAACTTTTTCAGGTTGAGGTTGCACCGTTTTTTTGTATTCATCAAACAACTCGCTTAGTGCTTCTTGCACTTTTTTCATCATCAATAAAGTTTGCTCTTGAGAATACATTTTCACAAAACAAAATTCAACAAAGGCAAGCTTTTTTCTAGGATCAAGAATAGAGGCAATATAAAGCAGCATATTCATTTTCTCAACATTCCCCTAATATTTATCAAATTTTTCTTTCATTTTCTTTGCCATTGCACTCAATACAGCATCATGATGCAATTGCCAATCTCTCAAAATTCCATAGACTGCACAAATATCATCAAGAAATATATTAGCAGTGACATAAGAAGAACCAAAAACTTTTATTGTGAGCTTATAAAACTTTTGCAAAAAACAGACACAATCTCTTAACACTTGCCCAATCATTTTGATCAGGCATCCCATCTACCATTGATAACTCACTTCTAAAATAAGGATCAATATCATCAAAAGCCTCAAAGGCTCTTTCAAACTTTTGAGCTTGTTCTAACATGAAATAAGTGGAATTCCACCTAGTGCTAACATCCAAACACAACAAGCTCTTACTTTGAATTTTTTCATTGGAAACACATTCTTTAAACTTAGCTAACCTAGAGGGTGATTGTCTAATATATCTAACTGCCCCTCTAACACAAGCCATAAATTCACTCATTTCCTTCAATCCATCATTCACAATAAGATTAATAATATGAGCAATACATCTCAAATGAATATATTTGCCTCCTACAACACTAGTTCTTGCATTGTTAAATTTTTTTCTCAAGTGTCAGATTTCAACATCATTAGAACTAGCATTATCAACTGTAATGGTAAAAACCCTTTCAATCCCCCAATCACGCAAGTATTTCTCAATTGACTTCCCAATAGCCTCACCCTTATGACTGAAAATGGGACAAACGTTTAAAATCCTTTTGTTTAGTTTCCAATCATTGTTTATAAAATGAACTGTAAGACACATATAGTTGATTCTTTGTAAAGAGATCCATGTGTCAGTGGTAAGGGATACTCTCACAGAAGAAGAAGTCAATAATTGCTTTAGATGAATTTTTTCATCTATATAGAGTTGATAACAATCTCTAGCAATAGTCCATCGTGATGGTACATGAAATCTTGGACATGCAAGAGCCATGCAACGCCTAAATCCTTCACCTTTCACAAATCTAAAAGGCAACTCATCTATAATAATCATCTCAACCACACCCCTCTTAATGACATCTTGATTAAACTTCCAAGTGCATAAAGACACATCTACTCCCGAGCCTACAACTATTTTTGTTTGGGAAGGATCAGAACTAACTTGAGGAAATTTGGCACAATGAATCATGTGACCCTTTAATGTAGATGTGCCATTATTTTTTGTATCAGCAAAGAACTCCCTATCACAATAATTGCATCTAGCTTTGTTCTCACCTTTGTCGTTAACAAATTTAGTGAAATGAGTCCATACCTCCGACCATGAGCTAGGTCGTCTCCTTTTAAACCCTTTCAAAGAACTTGCAGCTATACTTTTTGCTACTGCTCCTCCATGATGTGTGTTTTCTTGAGGGAATGATGATTGCACAGCCTCCTCTCTATCAGCAGTAGACGACATCTGTATAAAAAAGAACATGAATAAAATAATTTCTTACTAATAAATCAGAGTTAATAAACAAGTACTACTATTTCGTAATTACCTTTGGTTTGGTGGCTAAAATGAGAGACTAATAGTACTGTTGTCTGTCGAAACTTGAATGGCCGAATGGGAGACTGAGACAAGATAGTGACAGAATAGAATCGGAGAAAAGAGGCACGATGCGATGAAGAGATTGGAGAGACAGAATGGCCACAATGAGGAGAAACAGAAAAGGGGAGAAGGAGACACGATGGATGAGAGAAAGAATAGGAGAAGGAGGCGCGATGAAGGAGAGATAGAAAGAGGATAAGGAGGCACGATGGAGGAGAGAAAGAATAAAAGCCGAGAAGGAGGAGCGATGGAGGAGAGAAAGAATAGGAGAAGCCCAAAAGGAGGCGCACAATGAAGGAGAGACAGAATGGGAGCAGTTGCAGACCGGGAACAACGTCGACGGGCGACGGCGATAGTGTTTGGAGGGTGAGATTCGATCGATTTACTTAGGGTTAGGAGGAATGGGAAAATGGGAAAGGTATATCGTGAGTGAGAGGCTAGACTAGAAGAGGGTTGGCCGGTTGGGATTTGGGAAGGAATATGTGGGAATATTAGTAAAAAATACATAACTATTTTTTCAGTGTATAATCGGTTTATTCGGTTACTTCGGTTCTCAAAATTTTAACCGACAATCGACCGACGAAACCAAAAAACCCAATGCCGCAACCATCCTCATCGAGAAACCGAATGAGCCGAATCGAAATCACCGTTTTTCTTTTATTTCGGTCGGTTTAATCGGTTGAAACCGATTTATGCTCACCCCTAGGCAACCTAGCCCACCCAAATCAACCTTGATTTAGCCCTCACAAATTCATCCTATCAATCCCTATTTGACCCCTATTATCAACCATACGTGCCTGCCTTACAACCTTTCTCTCTGTTTCCCAGCAACTAAGATCACGCCTACCTTGCTTAATTTCCTTAGCTTCTTACCTCTCGGTTCTGCACCTCACCCGAGCATCACTTCACTGCTTCAACTCATCACTCTTCCTAAATGCCATTCGGAAAAACACATCAAGACCAACAAAATGCCCCTAACTTTGGATCAGAAAATGCCTCTGATCAACCACCTAACCGGCTTTCGATGATAGCAAGCTTTAGCCCTTAAAATTGCCTCTATTCAGCCTCCTTGTAATTAACCTTTAAACTACCCAAATGTTTCAGCTTTTCTTCACTGTTCAGCCCTTCATGGAACCAGAACCAAATCCCCTGTTCTTGCTCTCTCTTCTGCCTCTCAACGGCCCTGATATCTCTCGAATGAAGCCTTGAAATAGTCAACCAAAACCAAGCATTTGCTACTTCTGTTTAGTGCCCGGAATGAAGGTTCCTATTCTTTGCTTTCATCTAGCTTTACTCTTTTCGATTGAATGCTGTCTCGATTTGCAGAGAGGAAGGTTGATTTGCACCTAGGAAAGAACTCCTACTATACCTCAACATTGCCGAGAGCTGCTCGTACCCGCCTTTAACGAGCAACCAAAATTAGGTCGTCGCCTCACCTTCAGCCTTCCCAGAGTCGGGCAGCTTCAGTTTTCTTATAAGCCTCATCCTTCCATCTAGCATCCTCCCCTCTTTCCCTTTTCTCCTTCTCCATCGGCTTCCCTTCCTCTCTTCCTATTTCTTTTCTTTTATTTTCTATTTTTTTCTCTTTGTCCCTCTTCACTGCTTAGTGTTCACCCCTCTTAGTATTCCATTTTCTTTTTGTATCTATTTGGGTCTTCTAAATGATAGACGGGTTTGGTGGGAAATATCCCACCAAAATGTTATTTTTTAAAAAATATATATTTTATATCTTTTCTCTTTTAATGATATATATATGTGTGTGTATATATATATATTGGTGTTTATATATATTTATATATTCTATATTCTTCTATTCATTTTTATCTATATATATTTATATTTATATATTTCTTTTATTTCTCTTAATTTATATATATATATACACATAATTTATGCATTTGATTGATATATATTATATCATATATATACAAATATATTGGTTTCACATATATATTCCTATTATTAAGTCATTATATATATATATATATATATATATATATTAATCTTCGTGTCTTCAATTCTCCATCTTTCTCTTAAATTAATTTGTAAATTTCTTATAATGCGCCTACACAATTCATCACTTCATAGTAGTCAACAATTCCAAAAATACATTTTTAACACTTATTGTATTTTCAAGTTATACATCTATTTATATATCAAGATTAGAGAATTGGTGATTGTCACACCAGCTGATGTAAATGCCAATTCTTTGTTGCTAAGATAACCAAGGCTTGGCTTACTAGTTGTTACCCTTCTTTAAAAAGAATTAGGTCAATGTTCGATTCCTCTCATTCCCCCTTGTACCTCCTGTGAATCAAAAAAAAAAGATAGCCAAAAGGGTTCTGATGGAGCCCATTTTCGCCACTGGTGAAAAAAGTTTCTGTAAATTAACCCCAAATTGTTGAGTATAACCTTTTGTAACCAATGTGGCTTTAAATCTCTTAGCTTGTTCGTCAGCCTTTTATTTTATCTTGTAAACCCATTTACAGCCTATTGCTTGTTTTGAAGAAGGCAGATGAATAATCTCCCAAAGTCCTCTTTGCTTATAAAGCTTCTAATTGAACTTCCATAGTTTTTCTCCAACATTCATGCTTGATTGCTTGTTCATAAGTTTGCAGTTTAGTAATGGTAGTAATTCTTGTTGAGAATGCTTTGCGTGAAGTTAAACATTGGTCATAGTTAAGAACAATAGATAAAATGTGAGGTGTACTTGAGTTTCATATCGTAGGATTCAAAACTCTTAGATGATCAACTTTAGCTAAAATGATAATCTTTCATATATGTAGGAGTAATCCTATTTCTAAGAGATTTCCTGGTAGATATCCCATTTTATGTGGGGTTTTTAGTATTAGTGGACCTATCGAGATATTTTTAATTTGAGTTCAAAACTAAATGAATCTTAATCTAAGTTCAATGCTCTTTTAGTTACACATTTGACTTGGGTTTATTTTGATTTTTGGACTTAAAACTTTAATTTTGGACTTAAGATTAGATTTGGACTTTAAGCTCGATAATTAAAAGACCAATTTTTGTATTTAATTTTAATTTTTAATTTATTTTATATTTATTAAAACAACAAAAAATGTAAAATGAAAATCCAAAAAATCATGAAAAAAGAAAAAATTAAAAAAGGAAAAAGACAAACAGGCAAAATCAAATTAAATTGAAACTTTTACCATTAAAAAAAAAGTGAAGGTGTATCTTGGTAACATTTTGGAAAGAAATATGGGAATTAAATTTGAATTGAGAAACTTTGGAAATAAAATAAAAATCAATGCAAAGGGGGATATTAAAAAATGATTTTTTTCTTAATTAAATGAGGAGTATATATATGATATAGTGACGGTGTATATGCTAGGTACTCAAGCCCAAAGAGAGAGCTTAGCCCAAAAGACCGGTCTAGTAGGTAGGAGAACCCCTCAAGCTTAAATACCCCTCCACAATTGCTTGTGGAGTCGATGTGGGATCGTAACATTGCCCACCCCTTGAGAAGCCGATGTCCACGACGGCCCACTCTAGATAGCTTTCACTCCGGACTCTTCTCGGCACCAGGTAGCCCTTTTCTAGGTCGCTCCTTCTGTTCCATGGTGGCCCACTCTAGATGGCTTCACTCCGGACCTTATCAAGCACCATGTAGCCCTTTTCTAGGTCTCCCCCTCCGCTACGTCGACTCTCAATGAAAGCACCAATGTTAGGTACTCAAGCCCAAAAAGAGAGCCTAGCCCAAAAGACCGGTCTAGTAGGTAGGAGAACCCCTCAAGCTTAACCCCTCCACAATTGCTTGTGGAGTCGATGTGGGATCGTAACAGTATAACTTTTATACACTATCAGTCAATCATAGAATAACACCTCATATACAAGTCTTTAAAAATAAATATTAATAAAGTTATTAAATTTATTTATTAAATTTATTTTAAAGGGTTTATGTACTTGTAGATTTTACTTATTAATAATGTGTTATCTTATAATTAACTGACAATGTACATCATATATAAGTTCTTAAACAAGGGGAAAGCCTACACCACAAGGAAGAACTAAACAAACATGGGGAGAAAAAAAAAACCAAGATATATTCAATCAAACTCCTGGCACGAGCTCCGATACTGTTCCAAGCTGCCGCACCCTCTTGCTGATCTGTCGTTCCTGCACAGCTGAGAACCTTTGTATGCTTGCAGTCTAAAAGCCCGAGCCATCCCGCTCCTGCTATTGAAGCCATCGTTCCTCTACTTTGGTTCATCGATCACTGCCCAGCTGCTGCGCACATCATCTCCGAGCTCTGTGTTTCCGTCGCTAAATCGCCTGTTGCTGCCCCTATCGCTTGTTGGTGGTTGTTCGCCCCCGCTTAGTTGCCGCTTCAGAACTCGTGAAACTGAAAGCAGCAAAACCTTACAGGAACGTGGAGCAGTGCAGTAGCGGCAAGAAAGAATAAAGAAAAGGAAGAACAACGTGAATATTGAGGTAAATAGTAAAGGAAACATTGATTCTTTGATCGAAACCACAAATGAAATAAAAATCTTCTTCCGCTACTACTATTTTGCCTTATTCCTTGTATTTCACGTGTTCATATAATTCCTTTTTTTATTATAAGAAAAATATTAAATAATTAAAAATGGAGATGTTTAGATTTGAATACAAGACTTACAATATATTACAACTCATCCTTAATCACTCGGTTAAGAGGTTTATATAATTTCTTGCTACTTTATTTCTTTTCCTGATCATTATGCTTTGTAAAAAATCATGTTAGTTGTTATTTGAGTTTTTTTTAGCATTAGTTGTATAATTATATGTTTGTGAGTAAGGTAATTAATTAATTAGGCATTAATGTATAAAGTTTAAATAATTTAATTAAGTTAATTGATTTAATTAGTACTTAGATTTGATTGTTGGTTTATAAAAATTTATAAAAATGAAAATAAAAATAATGGCAAGTTTAGATTTAATTAGTTGTTTTAATATAATTGAAAAATATTACTATGTCATGATTTATTATGTATATGTTTAATGAACTATTTGCAATTGATATCTTGATAGATCTTTTTTCGTAGTAGATGAATATTTAAGAAATAAGTCATATTATTTTTAAAGGTATACTTGTGTCAAGTTGTTGTATGTGCGAAATTCGGTGCACATGTGCGAAGCTAGGACTACGCATACGTCAAGCTTTAAGTCAGTAAGACCACTTCGAGGTACCCTATTTTATAAAATTAAATTAGAAAATGACTCGATTAAATGAGTACTAATCCGATGCTACCATATTAAAGGTGTAGCAAGGTGCCAAGGTGACAACTCAAGTTTGAGCCAGGCTCGACGCACGAGTCCCGAGCATAGGAGTCGGTAAGACATTTATATAAGTCTGCGGTAGATTTATATTGTCTAGATCATATAAGATTGCTTAATTGAATGAACTTACATTATAAATGATTTTAATAATGATTTAGTGATCTTATAGCCGAATATTGAGTTTTGGAGAATTATCGAAGAATTTGGATATGCGATGATAATCTAATGGATAAATGATCTCGGTTTTTAGTTGTGTATAAGTTTTGGATTTAATATTAACTATATTGTATTATCTTAATATTTTGATGACTTTTTGATTTTATAAAATCTAAATTTCGGGAGACATAAGAGGACCCATATTGGTGGTGGAGGTCGTAGTATTAGTATTGTGATATAAAATGGATGGTTGTGATATTGAGTTGTGACGATGAGTTATGCATGTTTAATCTTATTGATTTTGAGGTTACTAGGTTGAAATTTGATTATATGTGGTGGGTAGGACACATCTACATTGTGCATATGCATACCATGAGATTTGGACTCATCTTTTAATCATGGCTTTGAGCATGCACGAGCTACATAACCCGAGTTTTATTGAAAATGCATTGATTTGAGATGCATAAATAAATATGTTCAGTTTTGTAAAGTTCAACATGATTGAAAGAAAACTTGATAAATACTTATACGTGTTCAAATGGTTTATGAACCATATCGAAAGTGGTTTTCATGTTTCTAAAATGATTGAATTAAAGATATTTACTGATTTGTTTTGAGATTTTGGCATATGTATATTGACATCAATAAAGCATAAATGGACACGCTTGAGTGAGCGATACTCCTAGGCATACATACGAACTTATCAGATAGGGTTTTGATAAGGTTTTTGGACATGTTAAACGAGTTTTGCCATAAGTCTGGACCCTCATCTGATCAATGAAACCAGAGTTTACCATAGCCATAGGTATAGCCCTTCTCCATTAGGGCCTTTCCGATCTACTGATAGCTACAGTAGAATTAAGACTTTATTAATTAATTGATTGGATGTATACAATATGATATGATTATTTAGACGTATACGGATTTGATATTGTGATTGATTATGCCATATCTGCATTGAATTGATTTGACTGATTGGTAATCATGCTTTGATTTAAAATCATGTTTGATATGGGTTTTTGTATATCAAACTTGAGCCTAAGCTCAACCTCAGCCTTGGTGATTGATTTTGATGATTTTGCGTCATAAATAAATATGTTCAGTTTTGTAAAGTTCAACATGATTGAAAGAAAACTTGATAAATACTTATACGTGTTCAAATGGTTTATGAACCATATCGAAAGTGGTTTTCATGTTTCTAAAATGATTGAATTAAAGATATTTACTGATTTGTTTTGAGATTTTGGCATATGTATATTGACATCAATAAATCATAAATGGACACGCTTGAGTGAGCGATACTCCTAGGTATACATGCGAACTTATCAAATAGGGTTTTGATAAGGTTTTTGGACATGTTAGACGAGTTCTACCATAAGTCTGGACCCTCATTTGATCAATGAAACCAGAGTTTACCATAGCCATAGGTATAGCCCTTCTCCATTAGGGCCTTTCCGATCTACTGATAGCTACAGTAGAATTAAGACTTTATTAATTAATTGATTGGACGTATACAATATGATATGATTATTTAAACGTATACGGATTTGATATTGTGATTGATTATGCCATATCTGCACTGAATTGATTTGACTGATTGGTAATCATGCTTTGATTTAAAATCATGTTTGATATGGGTTTTTGTATATCAAACTTGAGCCTAAGCACAACCTTAGCCTTGGTGATTGATTTTGATGATTTTGCGTTGAATTAAAGATATTTACTGATTTGTTTTGAGATTTTGGCATATGTATATTGACATCAATAAATCATAAATGGACACGCTTGAGTGAGCGATACTCCAAGGCATACATGCGAACTTATCAGATAGGGTTTTGATAAGGTTTTTGGACATATTAGACGAGTTCTGCCATAAGTCTGGACCCTCATCTGATCAATGAAACCAGAGTTTACCATAGCCATAGGTATAGCCCTTCTCCATTAGTGCCTTTCCGATCTACTGATAGCTACAGTAGAATTAAGACTTTATTAATTAATTGATTGGACGTATACAATATGATATGATTATTTAGACGTATGCGGATTTGATATTATGATTGATTATGCCATATCTGCACTGAATTGATTTGACTGATTGGTAACCATGCTTTGATTTAAAATCATGCTTTGATTTAAAATCATGTTTGATATGGGTTTTTGTATATCAAACTTGAGCCTAAGCACAACCTTAGCCTTGGTGATTGATTTTGATGATTTTGCGTTGAATTAAAGATATTTACTAATTTTTTTTGAGATTTTGGCATATGTATATTGACATCAATAAAGCATAAATGGACACGCTTGAGTGAGCGATACTCCTAGGCATACATGCGAACTTATCAGATAGGGTTTTGATAAGGTTTTTGGACATGTTAGACGAGTTCTGCCATAAGTCTGGACCCTCATCTGATCAATGAAACCAGAGTTTACCATAGCCATAGGTATAGCCCTTCTCCATTAGGGCCTTTCCGATCTACTGATAGCTACAGTAGAATTAAGACTTTATTAATTAATTGATTGGACGTATACAATATGATATGATTATTTAGACGTATACGGATTTGATATTGTGATTGATTATGCCATATCTGCACTGAATTGATTTGATTGATTGGTAATCATGCTTTGATTTAAAATCATGTTTGATATGAGTTTTTGTATATCAAACTTGAGCCTAAGCACAACCTCAGCCTTGGTGATTGATTTTGATGATTTTGCGTCATTCACTCGAGCTTAAGCATGACTTAGATCTCAATATATGTTCTAAAACCTATGACAACACAGATGTTTATATAATGGCTTTCATACTGTTTGGGCATTTGGTTTGTACATTGAGATTTATAATATTATGATTTCTCTCATGCAGTATGTTTTAATAACCATTACATATGAATTTGAAATTATATTGCATATGCTGCATAGGTTAAGATATTGGGATAGACAAAGTTATTGTGTATTGAAATTGGATCAAAAAACAATATGTGGATTGATTTTGATTCGAATGAATAATAATGAGGATTAATATTGAATTTGAATGAATGGTATATAATCGATATTGTATGGATTGATATTGGATAATCGATATATATATATATATATATATGTATTAAGATTGATTTTGGACTACACTTAAAAGTTGGTTACTTTTGTCCACAGGTGCCATGTTTGAGATCCTTGGGAGATGATAACAGTTTAAATATACAATAATTATGACCGAAATGGTATTTAATGACTGTATTCTTATGAATTCATGCATTATGTGTAGGACAGTATAAAGCTACTTTTGTACTTATATAATTGACTTACTAAGCTCTCACTCACTAAAATTTATTCTAACCCTTTTTAGATTGAGCACAAAGTTGGAAAATATTTCAGATATGTTTGGAATACTTTTGTGGTCTAAAATATTGTCCTAACTCGTCGAAGAGACTCACTTGCTTATTCTTGGTATAGCATGATTCTTTTTGTACTTAACTACTATTTTAGGTTGTTTTTAATTCAGTGCTATAGGTTAAGATGTAAATCAAGATTCTGGAATGTTTTGATAATATCTTGATGCATTTATCTCGATGGAATTAGAATTGAGTTAAATATTGATAAGACCGTAAATTAGGCATGACAACCATGTTGTTATGACTATTATTGAACGCTATATGTGGTATTGAGTTAGTGGTGGATATCTAGATTGTAAAGGAGTTATGCGATCTTTACAAGTGTTAGATTGAGACCTTGAGCAAATAGCTCTAAATAAGGCAGGAAGTTAACAACTTCGTTTTGACACTGCACACACACAAACAAACCTGCTAAGTTAGGAACAAGTGAAAAATTTGCTTGAAATTTTCTATACATCCGTAAGGTTTGACATCTCGTCGCGGCCTTCGGGTCGTAACAGATTCAATAGTATCAGAGCTTAGTTTGTCTAGTGCGTGTCAGTGTAGATAAGTTGGAATAGTTTACATCCTATAGTATTGTAAACACCTGAATGTTAAGTGCTCAATAAGTGCAGAAAACTATTTTAAATACATGTGTCTTTAGCATAGAAATTAAGTAATAATAAGGTAAAGAATATCGCTAAGGTGTGGATGGTTTGAAGCCTCGACGAGTGACAAAATGACCTATAAGGTATTTTGATTTAAACGAGACTAGAAATAATGCAATAGCCTATGTGGAATCTTGGTGTGGGGAGATTGATAA
This sequence comes from Heritiera fomes, assembly GCA_032173925.1. Lineage (NCBI taxonomy): Eukaryota > Viridiplantae > Streptophyta > Magnoliopsida > Malvales > Malvaceae > Heritiera > Heritiera fomes. The sequence continues at coordinate 15,815,285 of JAPDPM010000015.1, forward strand.
GGTATACCTGTCAAAGATTATGAAAGAGGTTTAAGAGTTTGTTTAATGGAAATAATTGTGGACTAACCTAGCATAGTTGGCCTAAAAATGAGGTTATTTTATGGCCTGGAATTTAAACAATATGTTTAGACTTAGGCAATTATTGCTTTATTAAACCTCAGGTGTGAAACAAAAAGAAAGGATTGAATGGCTTTATGTCAATGAAGTTGTTATACCTAAAAGGTATAAGATTTGATTGAATGCAAGAACCAAGCTTGCTTTGAAAACTATTGGAATTGGAAAATGATATCAAAATACGTAAGTTTTGGACTTTGAGGGATTGGGCATCTCTGATGGGTTTCAATAAAGTATGGTTTGATTGGGCCTATTGAAGCAGGCTAGTAGGATTTTGGGCTTGACCAGGATAGTGGCAAGAAATCTATTAAAGCTTGTCCACCTTAGGTGGTAGGAAAGTGAACTTTATGAATACGCCTTAAGAGCAACAGTTACCTAACCCTTTATAAACTTGAAAGATGTAATGAATCCTGTATGTTTTAAAAGGTGTAGGGACTTTAGAAAGTATTCAATTTTGAAATATATCATTTAAACTATAAGAATTTTAAAGGTCCAATGAAGTGAATCCTATGATTTTGAACTATGTGAATTCGAAACCTACAAAACTTCAGTTTTCTCTCTAGTAGAGTCGAAAAGAACACATGTTATAGAAAGTGGGCTTTGAATGGAAATTGGAGATTTTTTAGGTCGTATCATGCAAGTTAACAAATTGATGTGAAAGTTAAGGTTGTGTAGGATGAGAATCTTGAGATCATCTTGTTATGACATTGGTCTTGGCCCGGTTTAATAGTTTCTAAATAATAAAAGGATAAATGAGTCACCTTGATAGTGTGATTGAAATGATAAGAGTGGTAAATTATGCTTGTGATGTCTTGTGGATTGAGGGAACATTCACTTACATAATTATATATGTATACATGTGTGTAGTGCATGGGTAAAAATTGAATTATGCTATTATGTGGATTGTTGAGGAAGTGAAAGAGCTACGTAAGGATGGACTAGAATTGACGCATATGATTTTATAATGATATGAAAGGGTTGGTACAAATAAATTGTCTCTTAGAAAGTTAAAATTTTGACCATAGGTGAACATAATCAATGATTGTGGAATGTGATGTGCCTATGGTGAACTAGTTTCTTATGGAAAAGTGAACTATGACACCTCGAGTAAATTAAGTGGGGAAAATTTGAAGTGTAACCTTGTGGAAATAGGCTATATAGGTCAATTACTCTATGATACTACAATAGTGATGCCTTGAAAACATTTTGTATGATACGCATGAGGAGTGTCATGTGTTCACAGAGTATTAATGATCATTGTAAAGTGATTTTTATGTCTTGAGGTATTTTTGAGAGATAGTTAATTGATATGTGTGATAGATTCATTAAGGCCATAATGAATTTTTAATTCTGATAATTGGTTATAATGACGAGATTGAGAAAATTGGATTGTGATATTTTGTGAACCTTGCTAGATGGTATACTAAGTAAAAGACATGTATATAAACAATATGTGTTCCTATTGGTTAATGAGGGCATATTAGCCCACGTAATGCATGGGAAACGTAGATATACGATGTTATGTGTTAACTTGATTAATATAGCATGTACTGAAGGTATTTGGCATAATGTGGATACTATGCTAAACTGATTTGAGATAGATGATTATAGTGATGACTAGCCTCATGGTTAATGTCATACTTATGAATCGATTGAGATGGTTTATGAAGTTATAAGGACATGATATGCATTCCAAACAGTGAAGCCCTAAGAGACAAATAATGGAAGAAGCATATAACCCTAAATACATGATGGATTTGAATAATATGAATATGTATCAAAACTTATGCAAAGTGTGCTGGTAGGTTGGTATGAAGAGAGATATTGCGACTTTTGTGTCCAGATGCTTAGTGTGCCAACAAGTTAAGGTTGAGCACTAGAAATAGGTAAAGTTGCTCAATCCTTTGACTATGCCAACTTGAAAACGAGAGCATGTGACTATGAACTTCATCATGGGACTTCCTAAGACTCAAAGAAGTCATGATGGAATCTAGGTGATAGTTGACAGATTAACGAAGTTCACATACTTTCTAGCTATGAAAGCTCCAGATTCACTTAGTGCCCTTGCAGATATATATGTCAGGGAGATAATAAGACTACATGGGGTTTCAATGAGCATAGTTTCATATAGAAATTCTCAGTTTTCTTCCCGTTTCTAGGAACATTTCCAAGATGCCTTAGAAACTAAATTGAGTTTTAGCACCGCTTTCCATCCTCAAACCGACGAACAATCGAAGAGAACAAAATACTCTCGAGGACATGTTGAGAACGTGTGTCATGGATTTTCGGGGCTCATGGGATGATCACTTGGCACTAACGGAATTTGTATATAACAATAGTTTCCCCTCCAGCATTGAAATGGCACTTTATGAAGCATTGTATGGACGAAGGTGTAAATCTCCCATTGGCTAGGAAAAAGTGGGTGAAAGGAAGATTTTTGCTCCGAAATTAGTAGAGAAAGCTTCTGAGAGTGAAAAGTTGATATGTAAGAGGTTAAGGACAGCTCAGAGTAGACAAAAGAGTTATGCCGACAATAAAAGGAGACACTTGGAGTTTCAAGTCGGAGATAAAGTATTTTTGAAGATCTCTCCATCTAAAGGCAATATGAGGTTTGGTAAGAAAAGAAAGTTGAGTCATCGGTACATTAGGCCATTTTAGATACTTGAGAGAATAGGTGACATGGCATACCGATTAGCACTACCCCCAGAGCTATTAGGTGTGCACAATGTCTTCCTTGTAACTATGCTTAGGAAGTATCATCCGGATCCCTCCCACATAATTGAGTATGAGCCTTTGGAGATTAGGGGGACTTGAGTTATATGGAGAACCTGGTTTAGATTTTGGATTGAAAGGATAAAGTATTGAGTTCTAAGATAATTCCTTTGGTGAAAGTGCTTTGGCAACATCACTCTTCGGATGAGGTTACATGGGAGTTGAAGAGTTTGATGAAAGAGAAGCATCCTCACCTATTTTAGAATAACACGGAGCAATTTGGAGGACCAAATTTTCTTAAGGTGGGGAGGATGTGAAGACCACGAATTCTCAACTTGGACTTATAAAGAGATGTATGATTGTAAATGTATTAACAGTGAAGATTTAACTTTCAGATTTTTAACAAATGAATATTGTCCTATTTGATAATAGAAATTATGGATGAATTTAAAATTCACAAGATACACAGACACATACAAGGGTGTATTGACTTAAATTGAGAAAGAGTATAATTATATATATACACACATTGCATGCATGCATACGTATATACATATGCAAATAAATAAAAAGAATAAGAAAATAAATTCATGTATATATATATATGTATGAGTATAGATATAAATATAATTGTATTTATGCACGTAAGTATAAATAAAGGTACACACAAATAAATACAAATATAAATATATTAGTGCATAAATGAAAATATATAAGTATATGTATATATTTATATGTACAAGTGATTGTATATTTATATTTACAAATTTAATTATAAGAGTATACTATATTTCTATATTTATATGGTATATATATATAGTATAGAATTATAAAATATATATAGATTTATACGTATGTGTATAATATATTAATAAGAGTAAGCATAAGTATAACATATATTTATATACACACACATATACAAACAAGTAAGGAAACAAATAAATACATAATATTTAGGAATATATAATAATAAAATATATATTTGTAGTGGGACTTGGTGGGAATTTTCCCACCAAATCCTTGCATGTCTAGAAGGTTCGCTTTCTGTTCTGTACATCATTTAATAAAAAAAATTTAAAAGAAAAGAGAGGTGAAAGAACTAGAGAAGAGAGGCATGAGAGAGAAGTGAAAAGAACCAAAGAAAGGAAAACTTGAAGGGAAGTGACTAGGAGTAATTGAGAGCAATGAAGGAAGAGAAGTATGGATTGATGCAGGGATGCTAACTTATAAGGCGTGGTTCAACTGAGATGGAGAGGGTTGAAGGCAAGATGGTTTTGGCTGGAAACAGGGGTGACCGACGGCTGTGGATTAGCATTTCCAAGGGTAGAATAGAGGCATGTAGGAGCTGAAGTTAGTATGGTTGCATGGAAGGTGGAGCAACATCGAGAAGTAAAGAGCTTGGCTGTTTCAGACGCTACAGTGGATGTTGATTTAAGTTGCTCGGTTGGTGTTCTTTTGAGTCACTGAACAAGGGTGTTTTGGAGGTGAGTGGAGACTGTTTTGGGTGTGTACTGGAGCTTCTATAATAGGCCTAAAACAGGAGATCTTGTTAAGGCTTGAAGCTGCTGAGTTAAAGGCTATCTTGGTGAGGTTGAAGCTACCAGATTAGAGCTTAATAGGTGGCCGATCAGGGTAGTTTTTCAGGTTTGTTTAGGAACAGTTGTTTAAGGTTGTTTATGGGGCAGAAAATGAGGTTAGTTAGGCACAAAATAGAGGCAGATTAGAATTGGTTTAAGGCTCTGGAAGCAAGCAACTAATTAAGGTTTTTAAGGGTTATCCTAAGGCCAAAATAGGGGAAGGGTTTTTAGGCAAGAGGAGCGCTACTTGGGGTGGCTGAATAAAGTGTTTTGGGCTATTGAAGGTGAGAAGAGGGTGACTAGGGTGTGCAATGGCCTACTGCTAAGCTGGCCCAGAAAGAAAGGAAAGAGAAAGGAAAGGAAAGAGAGAAAGAAAGGAAAGGAAAAAGCAAGTAAAATATATATATATGCATATATATATATATATATAATCTTTGGCTCAAGCTAATTGGTAAGTGATACCATTCAAATTTTTGCTGTGTATATATATATATACATGGAATTTTATTGAATTAATAGAGTCAGTTAACAATGTTAAAAGGTATACGCACGTCGCACGAAACTCAGTGCACACGTGCAAAGCTAGGACTATGCACACGTTAAGTTTTAAGTCGATAAGACCACTTCGAGGTACCTGTTTTGTAAAGTTAAACTAGAAAATAACTCGATTAAATGAGTACTAATCTGATGCTACCATATTAAAGGTGTAGCAAGGTGTTAAGGCGACAAATCAAGTTTGAGTTAGGCTCGACACACTAACCCTGAGCATAGGAGTCGGTAAGATATTTATATAAGTCTGCGATAAATTTATATTGTTTAGGTCATATAAGATTGCTTAATTGAATGAACTTATAGTATAAATGATTTTAATATCGATTTAGTGATCTTATAGCCGAATATTAAGTTTTGGAGAATTATCGAAGAATTTAGATATGTGATGATGATTTGGTGGATAAATGATCTTAGTTTTTAGTTGTGGATAAGCTTTGGATTTAATATTAACGATATTGTATTATCTTGATATTTTGATGATTTTTCGATTTTATAATATTTAAATTTCATAAAATACTAAGAGGACTGGTGGTAGGGGTTTTAGTATTGATATTGTGATATGAAATGGATGGTTGTGATATTGAGTTGTGATGAGTAGATATGAGTTGTGCATGTTTAATCTTATGGATATTGAGGTTACTAGGCTGAAATTTGATTATATGAGGTGGTATGTGTTGTAATTGATATTAAATAAGACTACATGATTGTAAGACTACATTTACATTGTGCATATACATACCACGAGATTTGGGCTCATGTTTTAATCATGGCTTTGAGCATGCATGAGCTACATAGCATGAGTTTTATTGAAAATCCATTGATTTGAGATGCATAAATGAATATGTTCAATTTTGTAAAGTTTAGCATGATTGAAAGAAAACTTGATATATACTTATAAGTGTTCAAATGGTTTATGAACCACATCGAAAAGGGTCTTCATGTTTTTTGAAATGACTGAGTTAAAGATATTTGCTAAACTAATTTAAGATTTTTGGCATTTGTTTATTGACATCAATAAAGCATAATGGACATGCCTGAGTGAGCAGTGCTCCTAGGCATACATGCAAACTTATCAGACAAGGTTCTGATAAGGTTTTTAGACATGTCAAACGAGTTCTGGCATAAGTCTGGACCTTTATATGATCAATGAGACCAAAGTTTACTATTATCATAGGTGCAATCCTTCTTCATTAGGGCCTTTCCGATCTATTGATAGCTATAGTGGAATTAAGACTTTATTAATTGATTGATTGGACGTATACAGTATGATATGATTATTTGGATGTATACGGATTTGATATTGTGATTGATTATGCTATATCTCCACTAAATTGGTTTAACTGATTGGTTATCATGCTTTGATTTAAAATCATGGTTGATACAGGTTTTGTATATCGAACATTGAGCTTAAGCACAACCTTAACCTTGGTGATTGATTTTGATGATTTTGCATCATTTACTCGAGCTTAAGCATGACTTAAGTCTCGATATATTTTTTGAAACCTATGACAACATATATGTTTTATATAATGGTTTTCATACTGTTTGAGCATTCGATTTGTACATTGAGATTTATAATATCATGTTTCCTCTCATGCAGCATGTTTTTATAACTATTACATATGAACTTGAAATTATATTGCGTATGCTGCATAGGTTAAGATATTGGGATAGATAAAGTTATTGTGGATTGAAATTGGATTGAAAGAGCGATATGTGGATTGATTTTGATTCGAATGAATACAAATGAGGATTAATATTGAATTTGGATGAATGACATATGATCGATATTGTATGGATTGATATTGAATAATCGATATATATATATATTGAGATTGATTTTGGACTGTGCTTTAGAGTTGGTTACTTTTGTCCACCAATGCCAGGTTTGAGTTCCTTAGGACATGATAACAGTTTAAATATACAGCAATTATGACTGAAATGGTATTTGATGACTGCATTCTTATGGATCATCTTATATAATTGACTTACTAAGCTCTTGCTCACTAAAATTTATTCTAACCTTTTTCAGATTGAGTATGGAGCTAGGAAATATTTCGAATTTGTCTGGAATACTTTTGTGGCCTGAATATTGTCCAAACTCTTCGAAGAGACTCACTTGCTTATTTTTGGTATAGCATGATTTTTTTTGTTCTTAACTACTATTTCAGGCTGTTTTTAATTGAGTGCTATAAGTTGGGATGTAAAATAAGATTATGGAATATTTTGATAATATCTTGATGCATTTATCTCGATGGAATTGGAATTGAGTTAAATATCGATAGAGCCGTAAATTAGCCATGACAACCATGTTGTTATAACCATTATCAAATGCTATTTGTGGTATTAAGTTAGTTGTGGATATCTAAGATTGTAAAAGAGTTATATTGTCTTTACAGGCAATGGATTGGGACCTTGAGCAAATAGCTCTAAATAAGGCAAAAAGTTAACAACTTTATTTTGACAATGCACACACATAGAGATAAACCTGCTAATTTAGGAATAAGCGAAAAATTTGTCTAAAATTTTGTATGCATCCGCAGGGTTTGACGTCTCGTTGTAGCCTTCGCGTCATGACATAATAGGATGATGGTATGTTGATTGAGTTGGTAGGATGCTTTTGGTTTTCCTTCTAATATGATGGATGATGAATAATGATGGATGTTATTTATGATTTTTTTTTTGGCAATGGTTGTTATGGATGTTATGACTCATGGATTGTAGGGAATTTTTTTGTTGTATTTCACATGTTTTTGAAATAGGTAATACCGTTGCATTTTATTGATGAATTATGACTTTATTAATTGTTGAATTAGATTAAGTAGTTGATATTATTACATGTTGAATTATTCATAAAACAATATGCATTTTGTTTTTTATCTATTGAATTTGTGATTAAAAATTTGCAAATAGTTCATTGCAATTTGACATTGATCTCACTAGCAATTTAGCTTTGGTTTTTGGATTTAAAGTTAATAAATTGATCATTACCAATATCAAATTAATTTAATAATTTTTTGTTAAATCAAAATAATTAATAAATTAAACATCCTATAAACAAATGAACCAATTAAATAAATATGTTAATTTAGTTAATAAATTAATTTACATCTTACAAATGAATAGCTTAACTAAATAAATAAATCAAAATAATTTACACATTAAATATCCTATAAACAAATGGACTAAATAAATAAATATATTAAAATATCAAGGAAAAATTCCAAAGACAGACAATGGAATAGGAATTTTGAATGTTTGGTTCAAATGAGTACTTTAATTATTGAAGAGGAAATAAAAGCTTTTAAAATTCATAGGAAGGAAATGGAAATGACTATTATACTCTTAATGAAATATTTAGAAGAGAAGTCATGTTTTTTATTTTGAATATTAGGATTGGAATTCGAATACTTAAAATAAGGTATTCGAATACCTATATTGAAAGAGTTTAGGCAGAGAGGAATTGAAGAATTATGGCATTCCTTTCTCATTGATATGGGCAGCATATAAATAAATGACATAGTTACAGATAATTACAAAGAATATTCAAACGTGAAAATCCCTTGATTTTCTCCCTTGACTCTCGCAACTTGATTGTTTATCCTTATCATGCCCCCGCAAGATGGACGGTCGTGGAGCAAATCCAATCTTGACCTTGAGAGAGTCAAACTGAGGACGAGCAAGAGGTTTGGTAAGAGCGTCAGCAAGTTGATTAGCTGCAGAGATGTGTGACACTCGTAGCAAACCATTTTGAACTTGTTCTCGGATAAAGTGATAGTCAAGAGCGACATGTTTCATGCGCGAGTGGAAGACTGGATTGGAACAGAGATTTGTTGCACCAACATTATCACAATAAATAATTGGTTGTTGGGGAAGAGTAACACCTAGTTCTGTAAGGAGAGAGCAAATCCATCGAATTTCAGCAATTGTGGAGGCCACCGATCGGTACTCAGCCTCAGTAGAAGAGCGAGCCACAGTACGCTGTTTCTTGAAGCTCCAAGAAATAGGATTGTGACCCAGATAGACTAAGTAAGCACTAGTGGAGGTGAAATCATCTTTGTTACCTGCCCAGTCAGCGTCGGAAAAGGCATGAAGTGCTAGTGGGGAGGGTTGACGGAGTGTGATGCCGTGATCTAAGGTGCCACAGAGATACCGCAGTAGACGCTTGACTGCATTCCAGTGGTCACTGGTTGGTTGATGCATAAACTGAGAGAGTTTGTTCACCGTATAGGCAACGTCGGGTCGAGTGAGTGAGAGATATTGGAGGATACCAACAATTGTTCGATACTCAGTCGGATCAGATAGTGGGGTCCCAGATTGTAGAGTGAGAGTCGGGCTGGTTGCTAGTGGTGTGGGAGCAGGCTTGGCTTCAGTCATGTGAGTTCTATTAAGGAGATCAGCAATGTATTTGCGTTGACTGAGGAAAAGACTATTGTTGTGGGTGGCGACTTCCACTCCTAGGAAGTATGTCAAGGGGCCAAGGTCCTTGAGAGAGAACCGCTGAGAGAGTTGCTGAATGAAGGCCTGTGCATCTTCGGCATTATTCCCAGTGATAATGATATCGTCGACATAGACTAGAAGATAAACAATGGTGCAACAATTGTTGAAGATGAACAAGGAGGTGTCGGCAACTGAATTGGTGAAGCCAAATTGGAGAAGAAATTGGCGCAACTCATGGTACCAAGCACGGGGAGCTTGCTTGAGGCCATAGATAGCCTTGCGTAGCTTGCAGACGTGGTGAGGATGGTCACGATCAATGAAGCCCGGAGGTTGAGACATAAACACATCCTCAGTGAGAGTTCCCTAAAGGAAGGCATTGTTGATATCAAGTTGTCTAAGTGACCAACCCTGGCTAACCGAAAGGCTGAGAACAAGACGGAGAGTGGTAGGTTTGATGACTGGACTGAAGGTTTCAGAGTAGTCAACTCCAGGGCATTGATGGAAGCCTTTAGCAACCAATCGAGCTTTGTACCTGTCAAGAGAGCCATTAGGTAGATATTTGGTGCGAAAGATCCACTTACAACCAACCAAGTTTTGAGTGGGATGAAATGGCACTAGTTCCCATGTCCCATTTCGAATTAAAGCATCAAACTCCTCAGACATAGCTTGTCGCCACTTAGGGTCCTTGAGGGCTTGGGTAACAGTGGCGGGTTCAAGAGTAGATGGTTGAAGTTGAGTAGTAAGGTTAAGCTTTTGAATTGGTTTATAGATGTTGTGTTTGGAGCGAGTGACTATAACACGAGGGGAGGCTGAGGGGTCGGGAGGTTGATTAGGGTCGTTTTGAGGAGGTAGGTGTGGTAGGTCACTAGCAAGGTCTTGCTCGGTTTCACTAGAAAGACTGTCGGGCTCTGGTGTAGGTGTGACGCAAGTGGCATTATTGTGATCTAGGTATTGGGGTTGGCTTGGGGAGGTAGGGGTAGGTAGATTCTGTGGGGGAGCAGAGCCGGCGTTCAAGAATGGTGTGGCCACAACTGGTAAAGTCATAGAGCACGACTCAGAGATGGTGGATGGAGTGGCACGAGGAAGAGAAGGTTGAGAAGTGGCAAAAGGAAAAATAGACTCAACAAAGCGGACATGTCGGGAAATGTATAGACGAGCAGTAGATGTGTCAAGACAGAGATAGGCACTTTGAGTGGGAGAATACCCGACAAAGATGCAAGGAGAGGAGCGAGACTCGAGTTTGTGGGAAGTGTATGGGCGAAGCCAAGGATAGTAGAGACATCCAAAACTTCGAAGTTTGGAGTAGTTGGGAGATGTGCCAAAGAGTTTGAAATATGGTGAAAGGTGGTTTAAAGTTGGGGTAAGAAGGCGATTAATAAGGTAGACGGCAGTAGAAAAGGCAAAAGGCCAATATGATAGAGGCATGATGCATGAGTAAGGAGAGAAAGACCTGTTTCGACAATGTGACAATGACGACGTTCAGAGTACCCATTGTGTTCAGGAGTGTGAGGTGGAGAAGTAAGATGTGAGACCCCATTGGTAGTTAAGAATGAAGAGAGAACTTGATATTCGCCCCCATTGTCAGAATAGAGAGTTATGATTGGACGGTTAAAGAATTTTTCGACAAGGGCCTTGAAGCGCACAAAGACATCATGCGTGTCAGATTTGTGTTTGAGGTGATAAAGCCAGATATATTTGGTAAAATGGTCGACAAAGATAACATAGTATTTGAAGTTATCAACAGAGTAAACTGGTGAAGTCCATATATCAGTAAATATAACTTCAAGTGGCGAAGAAGTGAAAAGGGTAGAAGCAGAGAATGGTAATTTATGACTTTTATTGCAGTGACATGAATTACAATTAAAATTGAAATTGGAAGGACAAGAGACATCTAAATAAACGAAGACATAATATTTTTGATTATTGACAAAGAAGGATGACCTAGCCTATGATGCCACTCGGACAAGGTGGTCTTGACACTGGAAAAGGCGATTAAAGGGGACTGAGTAGTGGAGAGCGGCCATTCATACACACCATCCTTAGTCCGACCTTGCAAAAGGATTGCCCCGTGCGAAGATCCTTCACATGAAAAGAAGAGGGTAAGAACTCAATGGAAGTATTGTTAGACTTGCAAAATTGAGAAATAGAAATAAGATTACGTTTCATGGTGGGAACACATAAAACATTAGACAGGGTAAAGGAGTGAGAGGGAGTGGTAAGAGAGGTGGAACCAGTGTGGGATATGGGGAGTCCACAGCCATCGCCGATCATAATATCATCTGTGCCATCATAAGGACTGTGGAGAGCAAGATTGCTGAGGTCAGTTGTGACATGATGTGAGGCACCACTGTCAAGTAGCCATGTAGTGTTGGAGGGAGGGGTGGTTGCAACATTTGCTTGAGCTTGCCTAGGAGTCGGTGGTCGAGATTGTGACAAGTTGCTAGAACGAGGAGGTGGTAGTGCATGCAGAAACTGTTGTCGGAAGAGAGGACAGCGGGAGACTACATGACCTTGAGTACTGCACCATTGGCAACGACCAAGGAATGGACGAGCAAGAGAACGATTGTCTCGAGTGTTGCTGGGAGAACTTCTTGTAATATCTTGACTGGGTATGGATGTGAACCCAGGGAGCCGAGGAGTCCGATTGGTAGTGTACCATGGAGTAGAGCGAACATTAGTGGGATGAGCAGATGCCGGTAGGGGTGAGGGACTTGCCTTGTTGCGGAGTGACAGTTCTTTATTGATGAGTTTTTCATGGAGTTCATCAAAAGAGATGGTGGAATCACGGCCATTGACAGAATCAATGATAGGCTGATAATTTTCATCAAGACCTTCAAGTACTTTTTCGATTAGATCTTCATGGTCAAGAGGCTTACCAAGAGCAGCAAGTTCGTCGGCCCACGTTTTAATGGACTGCATGTAGTCTGTAATGGATTGAGAACCTTTGGTAATATTTTTGAGATGGTCTTTGAGTTGCTTGATATGGCCACGCGATGGGCGAGCATAGGTGTTGGCAAGGACTTGCCAGGCTTTATGGGAGGTTGTAGATTGGGTGAGGAGAGGAACTAGAGAGGGTGAAAGAGTGCCGACAAGTGCTCCAAATAATAGTTTGTCTTGACGTAGCCATGTCTGGTATGCAGGGTTAGCAGAGATAACATTATTGGTGGTGATGGTGGGTGGAGGAGCAGGGTGGGATCCATCAATGAATTTTTGTAAATCGTAGCCTATGAGAATGGCTTCCACTTGGGTTTTCCAAGAAAGATAGTTGGTGGGTGTGAGTTTAATGGAGTTATGGATAGTAATCATGGTTAGCGGTTTTGTGGGTTCTTGAGCACTGGGGATGATGACTTGGGTATTCTCATTAGCCATTGGAATTAGGGGGATGATAGGCTTCCGGGAGATCAAAAATCAAATCGTGGCTCTGATGCCATGAAAGAGTTTAGGTAGAGAGGAATTGAAGAATTATGGCATTCCTTTCTCATTGATATGGCCAGCATATAAATAAATGACATAGTTACAGATAATTACAAAGAATATTCAAACGTGAAAATCCCTTGATTTTCTCCCTTGACTATCGTAACTTGATTGTTTATCCTTATCATATATAAATAAAGCTATAAAAATATTTAATATATTTCATGATTTTTATATGAACCTCCTATATTAACATATAAATGTCTTTTTCAACACTGAAAATAATCTACAACATTCGAATACCTTTGAATATAAGCTTTTATTAAGGAATCGAAAATTATATTAAGCATTCAAATACCCTTTTCAGGTATTCGAATACATATATATGTACAAAACTATGTACATTTATTGATTTTTATGTGTACATCATATATGAATAAATGTATGTCTCTTTCAAAATTGAAAATAATACAGAGTATTTGAATACTTCATATAAACATTCAAATACTTTTTAGTATAAAGCTCTATTAAGGGAACCCAAAATAATATTAAATATTTCAATACTCTTTTAAGGTATTTGAATACCTATATGTACAAAGTTATATACATTTATTAATTTTTATGTGTACATCTTATATGAATATACGTACGTTTCCTTCCATACTCAAAATAACATAAAATATTAGAATACCTTCAAATAAGAATTCGAATGCCTATATATAAAAAAGGCTATAAAAGATATGTACATTTTTTTATTTTTGTATTTACATATATTTATTAGAAATGCACATGTATATTAAGTATTTGCATATATCCTATTGCCCAATGTACATATTTTAGGCATTCAACTACTATTATAATAATCTTAAATTCTTTCAGTCAAATACAGAAATCCAACATTTTTTACGATGTAACTAAATGCTAGAATTTAATAATTATTGAAATTTGTCTAATATAAAGTGATTTGAATGTACATTGATATCAAAAAGAATTTCAATTATGGCCAACCGAACGACGCTGGTCCCAAATAGCTTGCACTGAATCCATTAAGCTAAGCAAATTTGACCGGACAGTAAGCAATTGATGAATAAAGAAGACTAATAATAATAAAATCAACGAAAAACGTTGTTTATAGTGCATCCACCGTTCAAAGAAGTCGGGTTAGAAGTTGACTTTTAATGAGGGGTCGTCTCGTCCGTCGTCCAAAGCATTCTGAAATCCGATGGTGTGGTGGGAATGGCATGGATGACCGATTCATACCACAAATATAATTTATTTATATTATACAGTTGGTGCTTCAACTTTGATAAAATTACAAGTTGGTGTTTTTGGAAAAATCTTGTACAATTTGTACCTTAAACTTTCAATTCATGTTTCTTGTTAATTCAAAAAATTTTAACATTACTAATTCGAAAAGCTTATGTGGGCAACTTTCCTCATTCTTTTCAACATCAATTAAAAAATTATTTATTTTTACTTGAACAATAAAAATTTCATCCTAAACAGCCCGACTATTGGATATCACATGAGATCCATATATCAACCCCCATGAATCATTTAGCATTTTTTTTAACATGTGATATTCATATGGTCAAATTATAATAATTAGATGCGGCATGAGTGAGTTGGATTGATATTTGACAATTGAGTTAAAAAGAGATACCATTTGAAATTTCATGGTACTAATTGTATATATATTTTTGGTATAAGTATCAATTTATATATTTTACTATAATAAGAAAATCAAATGTGTAATTACCTCTTAAAAAAATTGATCCGGATATGACTGAAAATATTACATGTAGCATAAAGAAGCAATTCTCCGTAGCATAAGGTTTTTTTTTTTTTGATATTGGGTTATTTATATAATAAAAGATTATCTTTTTATTTCCTATAAATCCACCTTTCTCTTTACCAAACTATACTGTGAAATTAAAATTTAGTTATTTTTCCCTTTACAATAATTCTTTTAGCATGCATGGGGAATGTTTGAGGATGGAATGGGCCATGGGGTGAGGAGGTAAGTTGGGTTCAAAGGCAAAAGCTACCTCACAACCACAATGATTTTTTGCAAGTAGCGGCCCAGCAACGAAAATTCTAGAAGCTCAGTGTATTTTTAACCCAATGGACCTTTCTCGAATCTAGAGTGAAGCCCAACCCTTGTCATTTCCTAAAGTCCAGGAAGCCCCAACAAAAAGTGGTAGGATTTTATAGGGCAGTCCAAAAGTAGTAGGATTAGGATGATTTTTTTTTGTGCAACATGTATTTTTATCAGTTTAATTTATAATATGAGATTAATCCTATTTAAATCAAAAATAGTAAACGATAAAACCTTCTAATAATGATGATTTCAAGATTCGAACCATATTTAAATACTTGAAAAAAAAATTCACTTCCACTTAAGAAATTTTTCAATCCATTGGTCCACCGAGGAATGTGATTTTCCTTCTTAAGAAAATTTACACATTTTTTTAACATGTGTTTGAGATAATCAAATATTAAACTTCAATCACTAAACTTAAAAATGCCATACTTTATTAATAGATCACACGACTGTCTGGCACATTTAGCACAACATAACAACTATATAATCATGACAAACTACATTATAATTCCATTGATCATCTCTATTACACTGTGCTTCGATTTTTTTTTCCCTCAAAACTCAAATTAATAAACACATTTTTAATTCCCAAACCTCATTATTAGGACCGGTTAAGGCAAACAACTTATATTAACACTTTTTGGAACCATACCTCTCTACCCTTTCATCAATCCACTCCCTCATATCCTTCAACACAAGATTAGCATTCTCATCCGGCTCACCTTGTATCAAAGAATGGTACATCCCCTCATACAGCTTCAAGCTCTTGTCTGAGCTCGATGCCTTCTCGTACAACAATTCGGATGATGTCGGGCAGGTGACTCCATCACTTGTCCCGTGCACTGTCAAAAATGGTGCCGTTACCTTCGAAAAGTTATCCTGAATGTACTGGCACACCCTTGCAAGCTCTCTCATGGTCCCAACCCGCGGCGGTCCCGTGTATCTTCTCGGATTCGAGGCTATGATCTTCAGCTTTTCCGGGTCCTTGATTGCCTTCCCAACCATCTTGTTATCGGGCATGGTCGCCCATGTATCAGCTAGTCCGAAGAGCAGACCGTACATGAACAACCGGACCTTACTAGGTTTCATGTTCTCCGGCATGACAAAGAGTGGGGCTGAGAAAATCAGGCCAGTCCAAGTATCAGGCTCCGATTGAAAGTACATCAGCATTGTTGCCGCTCCTCCCATGGATTCACCAAAGAGGAATGCAGGCAAGTCTTTGTATTCGTCTCTGTAGCGAGTGTGCTTGAAGAATGATAAGGATGTGGCAGCGACTTTCTCCATGTCACCTACATTACATACAACGTTAACAAATACACAATCAATCAATAGAAATTACAAGAAATGAGGAGGACTAAACGAAGCATTTTAGATTGTGAACTATTAACCCAGATAAGGCATGAAGTCAATCAAATTGAGCAAAGGAATGGAGCCAGGGAAGCTATGGGCTATGGCCCCTAACTTTTAAATGACATTGGGTACTTTTATGGTAAATTCCTCAATTCATTCAATCCATAAAGTTTTTTTTTGCTAAATATTCTTATAATCCTTATTTAACCCATAACTTTCTCAAATATATCATCTTTTATAAAGTTTTTTCTTTTTTTTACAAGAAAAATATTTAATAATTGAGAATAAGAATAGAGTTGCTTGAATTTGAATCCAAACTTTATAATATACCGTAATTTTCTTAACCACTCAATTAAGAAGTTGTTGGTAGCTGTATAATCGAACTAAGTCAAATCGATTCTAGGTTTGAGCTTGACTCGACTGAAAAACTCAAGCCTAAAAGCTCGGCTCGAGCTCAATCGAGCTAGGTTTTTGAAGTTCGTGCTCGACTCAACAGAATACTCAAGACGCTCGAGTTCAACTCGATAGGCTTTAAATGGATTCGATAGACTAGATTTGTTAATTTTTAACTATATATTATTAGGATAAAATAGTAAATTAATAATAAAATATTAAAAATATACATTAAAAAAAAACTCGATAAGGCTTGGGAGTTGCTCAAGTCAAGTATTAATAAGTTCGAACTCAGCTCTAGTTGTTACCCGAGTAACTCAAGCTCAAGTTTAGCTCAAAAATAAATGAGTCAAATTCAAACAATCATCGAATTGAGCTCAAATAACTTACAAATAGCTTAACTCGTTTACACCCTAATTGTTTGTATGTTATAAAGTTTTTTGAAACACTTTATTCATATATTTCAGGCAAATAGGCCCATTTTATTGTGAAAGAAATAATTTTTCATGTTAATGGTTTCTGACAAAGTGACATCCACAGGGCCATACCACCGGTTAATTACTGGCAGTTACCAAATTTTAGGACCCTGGTCAAAAACAGCAAGGTGACTAAAAACTTTTCCTTTTAAATTAATCCTTCAATACTTTCTTATTTATTTATATAAAAATTGAAATATTTTACATTTCAGATTTAATATCTAAATAAAACAAGCCATTGATCTTTTATTAGACGAAATTAAAGCAATATATTTTTTTACTATAATTAACGACATCCAAGTTACAAAATTTTTGAAATAGCATTTCAACAGTCACGTGTCACTCAACTCATTTCAACATAAAATTAAATATTTTATACCGATAAAAAATCTAATTAAAATAAAATAAAGAATATTCATAACTTTAATCTTGTAGGATAAAAAATCAAATAGACTTATTTCCATTCTTAATAACATTTAAGGATTTATTTGAGTATTGGTCTCTATAATTTTAACAATAATACTCTTTTTAATGGAGGTTTTTTCTTTTTAGTTTTTCCAATATATATTTGAAAAATTATTTCTTTTTCCACGATTTATTGCAATTGTCATCGTAAAAAATTATGTACAGTTACAACTATCAAATTCGATTATAAACTTACACCTCAACCACCCCATTTTATATAAGAGCTTCCCTGCATGATTTTTTTAATATACTAATATGATAATACTATTAATTAAATCGCAGAAGTTTTCATGTAATAAAATTTAACTTGCTTATTTTAAAATATAAATTAAATTAAATTAAATTCTTACGGATTGACTGAGAAGTGAGAAAGGCAGGGTGTAAAAGAAAAAGCAATCATCCATGTCAAAACCGGAAAAAGAACAGAGATCGTATTTGATAGAATAAAAAGGTTGAGTTTAGTATATTTGCAAGTACCTAAATAGCAACGGAGACCATCCGATCTGCCATGTCCGAAAAGATCAGCAGCGAAAACAGCGTAACCCCACGTGGCAAAATTGATGCAAATCTTCTGGAACAACCAACCAGTATCCGATCCATATCCATGGGTCATGTAGACCGAGGCCTTGACTTTTTGATCTAACGGCACGAAGCTCCGTGTGAAGAGTTTCCCGTTGGGCGTCTCGAAGTAAGACTTGCTGTTTCGGACACCCTGCGACGCGTAATACTCTTCCTCCGGCATCTGCCCCCAGAAATTCGCTGGCGTTTCGCCTTCCATTTCGCCGCTGTATGGTTCGGAATGGCGGTTCGGGATAGTTCTGAGTTTAATACTCAGGGAGGAAAAAAATGCAAAAACGATGTTGAAACGAAACGTTTCGACGGGGCGTTTCTGGTGCGGAAAATGAAAGTGGGCGAGAGGGAAAAAATAGAAAGTAGATAAGGGAGAGAGAGGTGGTGGAAGATTATAGCCTATTCGGAGGAAGAAAAGTGGGCTTCACCAACCACGGTTTTGTAAGAGTGGGTAAGAGTTGGTGAAGGATAGCATTGGTTTCGTTTGTATGTTTAGAATTAAAAACAATTTAACAATTGACTAACAAATATCAATTAAAAAAATTAAGATTTGAATTTCCTTTGCTTTTATATTGTTTTATGAACTTAAAAATAACTAAAAAATCTAATTTAAAGATGTTTAATTTTCACTTTAAACACTTTTAGTAAAATTAAG
The DNA here is from genome assembly GCA_032173925.1 of Heritiera fomes. NCBI lineage: Eukaryota > Viridiplantae > Streptophyta > Magnoliopsida > Malvales > Malvaceae > Heritiera > Heritiera fomes. Next base: position 15,834,107 of record JAPDPM010000015.1, read on the forward strand.
GAGGAAAAAAAAGAATTGGATGAGGCATTTGCAGTTTGGTTTCATTTGTTTAACTTGAACATTTGACTTTGATGAGATGAGATACATGAATGTAATATATGCTTAGCATGTGGTGGGATTGTTTATCGAGGAAAATGGGTTCCCAGCTTGGTAGCCTGGTAGGTACGAGGTCCCACTCTCACCAACCACCACCTTTGTTTGATTGGCCTCACCGATTCGGTAGTACTGAATAGGGTAGATATTGTAATTTAAATAAGGACATATCGTGGAACAATAATATTTATTTAAAAACGTAAACAAGAATTATATTTTTCGATAAGAAATTCCAGAAATTCGATTACTAGTAACAGTTATCAAATACTCTAGCCAAAAAAGCTATATCAGACTACATATGTTAACTCTTTCCCAAATGTACAACATGCACAGATGAAACTTACCTTTCCAAAACGCAACGATATTCGAATTACTTAATGGGATAATCGATTATCTATATGTACAAAGTTCTCTAAGCAATCTGTTGGAAATAAGGGAATCTGAGTATCAAGAATAATAAATCGAATAGTTCCCTCTGTAAGCTGTGATATCTAATGTATTTTTTTTAATTATGTTTGTTTAATCTTCTCAAGTTGTACCTATCTCCGAAGAATGGCTAGTGTAATCGAATATTTAAAGAAGCTAATCACCAACAAAATACGTGGATCAGTGGCTAGGGACTGTTTCAGCTTAACCAAAGTCTTAGATTCGAGATTTGAGAATGCAGCTGCATTTGTTGGGAGAGTTTTGTCACCCAATGAAATCCCACCCGACTCAAAGTGATTACACACTTTGTCATAATTTTATACATAAAAAAAAAAAAGAAGCTAATCGAATATTATTCGTTATTACTGCAAAAATATTATTGGTAATTTGACAATCAGTCTTCAACATTCGATTACCCAACTAGCCAGGTTAAGTACATCACGTGAACTCTGCATATACACGAGAGTTGAGACACAAAAACAATAAATAGTGATCAATTATCTGTAAAAGGTACTCGGATACTTAATTGAAGATTGTTGTGTAGGTACAGTTGACTTGTTTTTAAATGTGTACAGAGGTTTAATATCTGTACCCTACTTATGTGACTTAATGTAATCAATAACAGAAGCAATGGTTGGCCGGATCGGACTGGTTTCAAGTTGAGTTCTATCCGTTTCGCCCCACCAAAACAACAAACTAGTTGAACCGATTTGCTGAACTGATCTAGGCTAGGCCAAGTCGGTTCAGCAGTAGAGAAATGCTAAACTGGTCTAGCCCATTGGTCCGGTTTATTAAAAACCGAGTTGAGCTAGATCGAATCTGCTGGACCCAATTTTTTAATTTTTATTAAATTTTTTAAAAAAAGTTATATATGAATTAACTTTAATTAAATTAAATATTTATTAATATATTTTATGATTTAATCTAATAAATTTATTTTTATTATAAGTAATGCTAATAGTAATTATAAATTAATAATAATAAAGTTATTATAACTTATTTAGTCAAGGTAATTGTAATTTAAAGATAAAGTTATTATAAAATTATCTAAAAAATTATTTTTTGTGATATATTTAAAAAAATTATTGTTATAATAAAATAATAAATAATGATATTATGATATAGTTATTATAACTTATTTACTAAAGCTGTTGGTTTTAAAAAATTATAATACTTTTAAAAATTTTTAATTTTGTTAAACTTATTTATTACATTTGAAATATAATTATATTTATCATTTAAAATATAAGTAAACTTATCATTTTACATTTAAAATATTTATTCATTTATTTAGTATGTTTTTAAAATATTCATTCATTTTGTATTTTAAATATTTATTTATTTTTTAAACATAGTATAAGTATAACATTAATTAATTTGGTACTTAACAATAATAATAAATGAAAATAATAAAAGAGAAAAGGGAGAGAGCAAGAAATCAAATATTTTTTATATAGAAAACTCCTTCAAAAGTTAAAAAGGTAAAAACCACGGGATTGTAGTTCATAAAATATTTACTATAAGTAAACTTATTTAAAATTTTACGTACAATTTACAAAAAAAAATTAGATTATTACATATTCCTCATAATTTATATGGATTACTCTAGAAATTTCTTCCTCCTCGTCTGCAATATTATCTACAAATTTATTAGCCATTCCAAGTTCGATATTGTAGAATTCCACGTTAAACCAATCTTTAAGGCATGTTAACATGCATAATGAATTTGGATCAAGAGTGGTTCGATGATCTCCAAAGATTCTTCCACAAGTCGAGAATGCATATTCTAAAGTAACAGAAGAAATTTGCACAACAAAAATAGCTCAGGCCATGAAAGCTAAAATTGAAAATTATCTTTGATTTTCTTTCCACCATTGGAGAAGCTCAAAGTTATTGTCTATATGAAAGTCTTAACTTGAGAAAAAACCTATTTCATTGAAGTTAGAGCTTCATCAAGTTGTTGATGATCAAGATCCATGGGCTTTTCCTTTTAGCTTCATTCTCTTCTTTGTTGCTTCCTTAATTGTGTTCAAAATGACTTTTCCTTTGTTGCTGCCACCACTCTCAGTTTCTTCTTCATTCAATTATTTTTGTCCTTGGTTGAAGTTGAACTGCTCCCTCTCACCTTTATAAATATTAAACAATTCTTGAAAATAATTGTTAATTGAGGACTTTTGGTCCTCAATATAATCAAGACTAGAAAGTGTATTGAATAGATGTTATTGGATATAACAAGACTGGAAAGATCCAGCAAAGAAAGCCCATAAAAACTCAAAAAAGAAATACAAATCAATAAATTATGAGAGGCATAGTGCCTTCAGAAAGAACAGCTTATAAGCTACATGGCATATGCTAGATAAAAAGCAAAAAACTTTCCTTAATATGTATAACACTAAAGGCATTTAATTTGGTAATTCATCTTGCCTAGCACAAAAGCACATCACTCCTCATACCTAAATAACATCTGTGTTGGCTCTTATAGGCAATACCGAGAGGGTGGGTGAATCGGTTCTTAACTAATCTTAAGCTCGTTTTTCGATTCTTCTAAATTCTCTAGCCTATATGAATATTTTCTATGTTCTCTAGACTATTCAATCATGCAATATAAATTCAATTCAATATGCATAATATAATTGCAAGTAAAGAGAGTAGGGAAAGAGAGATTTACACAATCGATTTATAGAGGTTCGGCTACCTTGCCTACGTCCTCTACCTTGAGACGCTCCCAAGGATTTTCCCAAATTCACTATACTTGAATTTGTCTTTACAATCCCTCTTTTTAAAGGCTCAAGAGAAATCTCTCTCTTTTTCTAGGCTCAAGTGAAACCTCCCTCTTTTTCTAAGGCTCAAGAGAAACCTCCCTCTTTTTATAAGGCTAAAGAGAAACCTCCCTTTTATAAGGAATGATGGGTTACAAATAATGTAATCAAAGAAGGGCCTCTAGATAGGCAAGTGATTACAGAAATTAAGCACAATGAAAACTTATACAAGATTTGTGCTAAGAACTACAAGGAATAAGAGAATGATAGATGATGAAGACTTTGTAGCTCTTGATTTATTGTTTGAGGCTTGTGGATTTGAGGAAAATGAGTTTTGGAGTTGCTGAGTAGTTCCTCTTGCTTCCTTTAGCTTCTAAGCCTCTATTTATAGTCCCTTGGATGGTTTGTGGACGTTGGTTGGAGCCAAAACAGAAGCTAGCCGTTGTGTCTCATAGAAACTAGTCGTTAGGGGCTTTTTGGCATAAAGGGATCGATCCTTTCACCAAAGGGATCGATCTTTTTCTTCATTTTAAGCTTCTAGGGCATTCTGCCAAAAAAGGATCGATCCCTTTCCTTAGGGGATCGATCCTTTTCTTCCAGAGAGCCATTTTCCTGCACTTTTTGGGTTAGAAATGATGTAGACTTGAATTTAATATAACCCAAAACATTTATAAGCTTTAAGGGAGTTTTCCTTGACTTTCTCAAATGAAAATATTGTCCAAAAACTTATAAGTAATTTTCTAAACTTATGTTCAATAATTCTTGAGAAAATTACTTAATATTCAAAACCATTTTATAAAGTATTAAGACCAATAAGAATATATAATTAAATTATGGTCTTAATGTTTGATATGAACACTTAAAAATGGATTGAGAAAAGCATGTGTGATAAGGTAAATTTACAATATGAATTAAAACATTAAAGCTTACTTAAGTTTTTGTCATTCCAAAATATATATGGCAATTTAAAGCTAACAATCTCCCCCTTTTTGATATGACAAAACTTAATGTAAATTTGCTTTGAAAATTCTTTGATAAAATACTTCCCCTCAAATAAAGCAGGATTTTATAAAGCTCCCCCTTAATATAAGCATGGATTTTGAAAATGAATTTTCAAACTAGTTCTCCCCATTATCTCTCACCCTTAATATGTCTCCCTTTTAATATCTATCTCTCCCCTTTTTTGTCATAGCAAAAAGAAGGAAAAATAATAAAAAAATATGCTCCCCCCTAAAATCATGGCTATGTGAGAAGAGATAAAAGAATATGCTCCATCCAACAAAAAACATGTTAGTACATGTGACTCATAGCACAAATAAATAAGTCAATTGTTCATAAAGAGTATGAAATATTCATGCAAAGAACATGACTTATGATCCTATACCAATTGTTTATAAATAATTTTGCACAAAGTTCACAATTGGTAAGAAATGAAGCAAGTTGAGTATAAATATCTACTAAGGTCTATGACTTGCTTATTTCAATCCTATTAAGCTGTCACGACCCGTGACCACATTTTTCATCTTCTTATACACAACTTAACCGGTTGGGTTGTCTGCGATACTTCACTTGTACTGACTGTTAAACAATTTTACATAATATCGTTTATATTATACACATCCTCTATCGTAACTAATCAGATAAGTAGTACTGTTGACGTGTCTAAATACAGAGAATAAATGATCATACCTCAAATAATCAGTCGGTCTGACACATTGTCCTTCGTGTACAGCCAGGATCCACAATCCACTGAACTCACATTCATCAAAACCTGAAATGTTGAAAATTAAGGGGTGAGCAAAACCACGGCTCAGTAAGAGAATTATATGCCTCACTTGATACTCAGCTTCCTATATGCTAAAAATCTTTTTCATTTTTCCTATTGGCTCTAGGCTCGCATGTAGGAAGGATACTACAGTCGGCTAGGGATCCGAATAGAGTAAGGTAGGTATTTTAGAATACCATACTTGTTACGAAACCTAGAAGCAACTGTAGAAAGAAATTTTCATTTCCTTTTGAATTAATCAATCCTCTTCTTTTTTCAAAACTTTCATAACCTTTTTCATATTCTTTTCAAAATAATGCTTCTACGAAATAAAACATTTAAATAAAATAATTAATATTCGTATATTCCTTGAAAAGAATATTAGTTAAATCATCATCATATTTCTTTAAAACTCATTCCATGTTTTAATGTACTCTCTTAATTAGTACTATACTTTAAAGAGCAAAATAAGCTATTAAAGTCTATTCCCATATGACCGATTATTTAATCAGTTTAGGCGTAAACCCCAATCCACTGCTTCAGTTATGACGTCCATTCTAACTAGCAATGGAGTTAAGTGTCATATCCAGGAACTCGTGTAGCACTTAGTGCTCAAAGGATTCTAGAGGTGGCTCAACATAGTTCACAAAGAATCTACGTAGCACTTAGGTCCCTTGAGTCTTCTAGAGGTGGCTCACACGGTACAGAAACTCCTTATTCACACGTCGAAACTCGTGTAGCACTTATTTTCCGAAGGATTCTAGAGGTGGCTCCCACGGTACAGAAATTTCTTACTCACACATCAAAACTCGTGTAGCACTTAGTTCACGAAGGATTCTAGAGGTGGCTCACACGGTACAATCATCGAGTCTTTGCTCGGTTTGGCCTTTACTAACACATCAGAACACGTGTAGCACTTAGTTCCCGAAGGATTCTAGAGGTGGCTCACACGGTACAACCATCGAGTCTTTGCTCGATTTGGCCTTTACTAACACATCAGAACACATGTAGCACTTAGTTCCCGAAGGATTCTAGAGGTGGCTCACGCAGTACAATCATCGAGTCTTTGCTCGGTTTGGCCTTTACTAACACATCAGAACACCTGTAGCACTTAGTTCCCGAAGGATTCTAGAGGTGGCTCACACGGTACAATCATCGAGTCTTTGCTCGGTTTGGCCTTTACTAACACATCAGAACACGTGTAGCACTTAGTTCCCGAAGGATTCTAGAGGTGGCTCACACGGTACAATCATCGAGTCTTTGCTCGGTTTGGCCTTTACTAATACATCAGAACACGTGTAGCACTTAGTTCCCGAAGGATTCTAGAGGTGGCTCACACGGTACAATCATCGAGTCTTTGCTCGGTTTGGCCTTTACTAACACATCGAAACTCGTATAGCACTTAGTTCCCGAAGGATTCTAGATGTGGCTCACACGGTACAATCATCGAGTCTTTGCTCGGTTTGGCCTTTACTAACACATCGAAACTCGTATAGCACTTAGTTCCCGAAGGATTCTAGAGGTGGCTCACACGGTACAATCATCGAGTCTTTGCTCGGTTTGGCCTTTACTAACACATCAGAACACGTGTAGCACTTAGTTCCCGAAGGATTCTAGAGGTGGCTCACACGGTACAATCATCGAGTCTTTGCTCGGTTTGGCCTTTACTAACACATCGAAACTCGTGTAGCACTTAGTTCCCGAAGGATTCTAGAGGTGGCTCACACGGTACAATCATCGAGTCTTTGCTCGGTTTGGCCTTTACTAACACATCAGAACACGTGTAGCACTTAGTTCCCGAAGGATTCTAGAGGTGGCTCACAGGGTACAATCATTGAGTCTTTGCTCGGTTTGGCCTTTACTAACACATCGAAACTCGTGTAGCACTTAGTTCCCGAAGGATTCTAGATGTGGCTCACACGGTACAATCATCGAGTCTTTGCTCGGTTTGGCCTTTACTAACACATCACCTATCTTTTATGGAGTCTAAGATGGACATCAATCTTATCATACTATAACCTTGAAGGGTACAGAAATAAACCGGTCAAATCTATGATCATAATCTATATTGTTCTCTGTGGGTCGCGGATCAGGTGTCGACCGGGACTAAACCTATCACATATCATGCATCTACATGATAGGAATGCCAACCAATCTCAAAACCATAGTTTTCATCATAAAATAAACTTATATGGAATTTATATAAATATAAAATTCCATAATTTAAAACCATAAGGGTTAAAATCTTTTAGTGAATATTTATAAAAATATTCATAAAAATATTCACTATATTTCACTTCATCTTTCGTCTCGTATTTCATGTAATTTATCTATTTCGAGAATTTTCGATGATTTCGTTGTCACCATTCTCGAATACATGAATATTTTAAAATTCCATCTCATTATATTCATGTTTTATGAAATTTAGTAATTTCCTCATGTTTCGTGATTTACTGTGGAAATTCGGAAATAAAATCACTTAATATGATTTTATAAAGTTTTTCTAAAATTTTCGGCAGCGTAACGGCTGCCGATTTACTAACCTCCTGCACGGAAAAATACAGTTTTAAATCTTTTAGCCAGTACTTCTTCCCAAATTATTTTCAGCAAATCATGCATCATAATAATTTTCATAAAATATTTGCATAAAATATTTCAATTTAAAATATGCAGACTGAGTATCCTTACAGTGCTGCACATGCATCCCTTACCTTTTTCCGGGTCGGCGACTTCCGCTTATCGATCGTGCCCACACTCCATTTCTCCCGATACCTTATCCCGGTTGCGAATTTTTGTAAATTTTCGGGTTGTCGAATTTTTCGGGAATCTCCGAATTCCCGAAATTCTCCTTTTTCCTCTTTTTCTTTCTTTTTTTTTCTTTTCTTTCTCTTTTTCTTTTTTTTTCCTTTCTCTGGCCGGACCGGTTCAGACTGGTTTGTGCCTCATCCCGCCGGTTCGGCGGCCGGCGGTCCTCCTTTCCGCCGGTTCGCGCCTCCCACAGCTGGCCGACGTTGCAGGGATGCCGGATCTGGCCTCCGTTTCACCCCATCACCGGCGACGGCACCGGATCTGGGTCCGTGGGTTTCGGCCTCTTTCTCCCCTGTTTCCTCCTTCCTCCGTCGTTTTCTTCACCGTCGATGGCCTCCTTCTCCTTCGTTGGTCCTTGCCGATGGCGTTGGTGGCGGTAGCGGTGCCCGGATCGGCAGGCACCGCCGATCTTCCTTCTTCTTTTTCCTTTCGGTTTTTCCCCCTTCGCTTCGCGTCGTTTTCTTCTCTTTTCGCCTCGAGCCACCATCGTTCGCTTCTCCTCTCGCCGGCGACGCCACTCGTTCCTCCTCTCTTCCCTCACTCGGCCGACGGTGGCAGTTGTTGCTACTGCCGGTCTCTGCTGGAAGGCCCGATCCTTCCTTTCCCTTTTTTTTTCTTTTGTTTAGTTTCTTTTTTTTTGTTTATTTTCTATTTTTAGTATGTAGTATACTATATATTATACACAATAGAATATATTGTATGCATATAATATATACTATATATTATACATATATTATTTCATACATAATATAATATATATTATATATAAATTATATATATATTTTATATTATAAACATATCTCTAGTGTGTGTGTATATATATATATATATATATATGTATTTTTATATATTTTAAAATAAATAACCTTTACATATACAATTTATATAGATATTATAATACAATATTTATACATATAAACTTTAATATAAAATCACATTTACCTTTCTTTTATATGTATTTATATAATTATATATACACATAAAATATTATGTTTATATACATATGTATCATATAATTTTATGAAATAGTATATATTTCTATATATATACCAACGTATATTAAAATATACTACATAGTATTTTAAATACATATGTATTTGTATAAAATACATTTATATAATTTGTAATCATATAAATATACTTTATTTTCATTTCTCATTTTCTTTATTTAATTTGGATTTTAATTTATCCAATTTAATTCTTCTTTTTTTTCTCTCTCTATTATTTTTATTTTCACTTCCAATTTAATTTCTTTTATACGAATTTCCCAATTCTTTCACTTCCTCGATTCTCGAGATTTTCACCAATATCCCGTTCTCGCAAATTTTTATTTATTCCCTCTTATTTAATTTCTCCAATATTTATTTTCAATATTTCTAATTTCCAATAAACGAAAAATTTACGGTTATCACATCCTCCCCACCTTAAGAAATTCGGTCCTCCGAATTTAATTTAAGTCCAAAGGGGGTATATGCCTTATACTTACAACTTCTGATCTCTAGTTCATCCTCCAAGTAATACTGCCAGCACACTTTCAACATCAATAATACTTTAGACCACTACATGCTGTCTTTCATCATATATGTCTATAATCCCGTAAGTTCATTTCTCAAATCGGAAGTTATTCACTTTTACTCTTTTCATATAAGAGTCCATACACAATATTTTTAATATTATAACTAATCTATGCTGTTCATCATCCATTCTTCTCACTTAGTACCGAGTCGACATAATTTGGTACTATCATGTACTAGTGTCAATCAATTATATGTAAGTGTCCCAATAGCTTTCACATCTCATGCACACGCTCTCTCAATATCATGGAGCGGTTACATCTCACGCTCATATATATAAATATATATCAATATGGAGCGGTGCTATCAATACACTTGGGATCTCAAAGCCTTTTGCTATCTCTCATTAGCATATGGCAACACAGAGACTCCCATCAAATGTAAGGCTTACTGGAACTGTACATACACATTCACACCATTTAACAATTATACTGCGACTAAGGCACTAGAGAATCTAGAAGTCTGATAATAGAAAGTGATTCTATTTAAATCATCAGTCGTTAATCACTTCCATATCATCATTTCTCTTTTGGACTCTTTATTGTCCACAATATTCATTTTCACACTTATTCCACCAAGGCTGCATCTCATTTGCCGACTTTACTATAGATCATCTTTTACAATCATAATTCATGAGACTATCATATTCTCTTCATGTAATGTGGTCTTTAAATCTCTTTTCATAATTTAGATTCTGTTATTGAATTCTCGAATTATCCATTTAAGCCCCACATTATCTATACAATTCCACCATCGCTATCATTTCGAGGTGGTTATATGTACAAACATTTCTTATTTATATACTGGCAGTAAACATATCAATTATCTTACTCCCTTGAGTATCATTAATTGTGCTTACCAAAGTTGGCTTGCTTTTACATCTTACCGCAGTTATGTGATAACCAACACAAATCACCCTCAGTCTTAACTTCGGGAACTGTTTTATATTGATGTTCCCTTCTCATCATGCAGTCTATTTCCTTATTCCACTTTCACTTTCGTTTTCATATTCTTACTCTCATCCCTTTTTGTCAGTTTTCTCAATTGATATGGTACTATACTATTAAGATCTTTTAAAATCTTGCATACCATCTTTTTCTTTACACTATCCATCTACCGACTTTAATTTCTTTAATTAGATCTCCTCTATAGAGCAGCTAGTCTCATCACTCTTTTATGGGCTGACAATAGTATTTAGCTAGACTCATTACTTTCGTATCTCAATCATTATCTTTATATCATAGACAGGTTCACTGTCATCCTGTCGTTTCGAGATTTTATATCTCAAGAGGAGATACTATCTAGCCAAATTTCTTAGTTGCTAATCTTAGCACAATTCCACAGCCTTTAAGAGTTTAAGGATCATATCACAAGGCTGCTCATGTTCCATTTATACTTTAGACTCTATCAGTATTTCATCAATTTACTCATGTAAGGATGCCTCATTATTTAGGCTTATCTACTTTACAAGGCAACTCATTACCCTTGTAACTTCAATAGGAACTCGTAAAATTCACTCTGAGTTCAAATCATCATCTTATGGATACAAATCTTCAATCTTTTGTCTAAGGAATCTTTATATTGAGGCTAGTCTTATTAGCTCCTCACATGTCTTTAATCAGCTCCATAAAGCGTCTGTTTTCATGTAGATGAATACTTGTTCTTCACCAGAACTTTATCAATGTTAGGAAATTAATACATCCTTTTTAATTCATCTACAACTCAATATCATTTGTATTTCTCTCATTTACGCTTATACAGATAATTTCATTATTCCCAGTTTTTCATTATTTTTATTTTCGTCATCCAGACCTTTACACGTGAATTTCATTATTTACACAATTTCCAGAGTTATTTTCTTAAACTTTTCGGATTCTTTCTACATCCGCCGATATAAGCTTAGAATTTAACTTCATATTCAAAATCGAGTCAATATTATCTCGATTCCTCTAATTTATATAACTTTGGAAGTTTTATCGGAAATCAAATCTGATATTTTCTTTAATCATACATTTCTTATCATCTTGTGACCATCATTCTTCAACTTTTCATCTGATGATGCCTTTTACAAAGATTGCTCCTATAAGCTCCTTATACATCTTCGATTAAATCATATTTAAGGCATCACTTCCATATGATATTTATTTGTTCTTCATAAGAACTTTATTGTATAACAAAAATTTTAATACATCATTTAATTCATCCTTAAATCATATCATTTGTATTTCCATCATTTACATCAATACTTGTGGATTTCATCATCCATAACATTTTCCAAAAATTATTTTCTTGAGCTTGTCGGATTTCTTCTATATTCTTCGATACAAGCTTAAGAATAAATTTTATATCCACGATCGAGTCAACATTAACCTGATTTCTCAATCTATGTTACTCTGAAATCTATCGGGATTCTCATCCGGTAGTTTCTTTAACCACACTTCTCTTATCATTTTGGACCTTCATCTTTGTGTCCCATCATTTCACAGTGTATTCTCAAGGCAGAGACATTCAATATTCAAATCATTTTGATACATACTCTACCTTGATTTCATTACTTAGTCATACTTTACAGCGTTACGAATCTCATTCTGGTAAGCTGTATCAAGTACAATGGTTATCAACACACTTTACAGCTACTCGTTTCAATTCAGTTATTCACTTTAAAACCATTTCCATTTACTGAATTCAGGCTTAGTTTCCCTTGAGTATATTATCCACGAGGTTCGAACCTTGGCACCCATACGTACCTAGTTCCTTACACTCGTGTTACCATTGAAATAATTGTAAGAGTCCCGCCTGTTCGAATCGACCGTCGGCGAGCATCCCCTAAGCAATCCTTTCGCCCTAGGTTTACCCTTACTAATGAGTCGGCGAAAACATAGTTCGCCTGTATCTCACAACACATGATCTACTATAGGTCGCCCATCATTGGGTTGCCCATCACAGTTCTGTCTCAAGGGTCCTGAAGAACCTAGGTTAGCTGTGATCTTCTTTTTATCACTTCACTGTTATTATAACTATTCTCTAATTCACAGTACTCCACACAGTACCTCATTCTGTAGCACATATTTCAAGATATGTCGGTTCTATATAAGATTATATGTTTGATACCTCAAAGTAGTAAAAATCTATAGAACCTTAAGTAACCACACCGGTATGTATTTCATTATCAGTACTATTCACCTTATTAGTCAATTCCTGTAATCATTTCACTTTTCATAGTATTCAACGATCCCGTTCAGTACACTCTTAATTTTTCGACCCTTATAGTCAATAACCGGGCCAAACATCTGATGACATTCCACTACACTCTTTGGATCGCATCATACCGTTTTATTGTGAAGCCCCGGATTTACCGTTTCTTTCAGGGATTTACCGAGCCACTTCACTCATCCGTACTCGTTTTATTGTAAGGACCGGGAGTGCCTGGATCTCTGTTAACCAGGGATTTACTATCCCAATGCCTTACTCATCAGTACTGTCCGCTCTGGGTTCTAGAGGTGGCCCACGTCACACAGACGTGGCACTTAGCCCCTCACGGATTTCTTTCGCGTCCATAATCTAAGTGTTAGTGGAATCAGTAATAGGGATCGTTAGATTCATATGACATCTTCTATGCCATTAATAATTCCATTACTATCAATGGATTCCAATTCAGCTCGGTTTTAACACTATTCCGAACATCGCCCAATATAGGGGCATTTTCGTCATTTCGATATTTATTTCTATCTCCTCAATATACATTTAAATCAATGAACGGATCATATATGTGTTGATAGTATCCTTTCTGATACTTATAACAGCAAGTTAGATCTCATTCGATTTTCGACAGAAAAGTTCACTAAAATCCACAATGGGATTAATTTACTTGTAATTCAGCTTTATAACATTAATTTCTCTGTCAAATCGGTCAATTCCAACTTCTGGTGATCTATTTTTACTCCCGATAAAATTTTTAGGGTAAGGGTATTTTGGTCATTTTTGGCTAAAATTTTTCTCTCTCTTCAAATTACCCTCAATCGGTGATCTTAAAGTCTATTTAATGATGATATTTCATTCCCCTACTTTATACCATCACTTTCATGTCTCAGTTCGGTTCGGACAGAAAAGTACTGGTGAGGCCCTCATCGAGTCCATTTCTGTTCCTTACCGAACAGGCCTTCATTTAGACTAGAAGAATCACCAATAATTCGGTAATTTCTGAGCCTATTTTCTTCTTTAACATTCTCAGTTTATACTTTCTCACTCCCTTTAAATCATTTTACTCCATTTACAATCATTTATTTTCTTTATGCATTCAGACGACACAGTACTACCGGGGATGTTTAACTCTTTTCCTTCCAAAAGTATCCACAGACATCAGGTCAACTATTGCTCCGATACCATTAAATCTGTCACGACACGTGACCACATTTTTCATCTTCTTATACACAACTTAACCGGTTGGGCTGTTTGCGATACTTCACTTGTACTGACTGGTAAACAATTTTACATAATATCGTTTATATTATACACATCCCCTATCGTAACTAATCAGATAAGTAGCACTGTTGACGTGTCTAAATACAGAGAATAAATGATCATACCTCAAATAATCAGTCAGTCTGACACATTGTCTGTGAGGACTCGTTATTTTGTACTGTACATGTACGGAATAATAATAATCTTTAAATAAATAAATAAAATTTTGATATTTTCTAAATATCGAAATTAAGGTGGGATAGAATCGAAAATTTCGAAATTATACAAGAGCAAAGTTGGCTTCCCTCAAAGGTTGATCAAAGTTGATCAAATTCATGATTAATTTGGTTTGAGAAATAAATAAAATAAATGAAAATTTAATTAAATATATGGCTGGACAGAAAAGTTCCTATGCAGTGGCACAACTTGGTAAATTTTGATTTTTATAAGGGCATTTTGGAATATTTTGAGTGGTGGCTGAAAATTTAAAATGAAATTATAAACTGTGACCAATTGGAAGGAAACAACACACTACAATTCAGCTTTTTATTGAGCAAAGCAGCACCGCCTCAGTCATTTTCTGCATCAGTCCCGTTTCTGTTCTTTCTCCACCGATTTTCATCCTTCAACTTGGAACCGTCATCCTCTCTTTATCAAACCAGTTAAGATCCTTCTTAGAACTTCATCCTCACTTCTATAGCTGGCCATTTAACAAAGAAATTCAGCCAAAAATAGCTTGAAAGAGGTTCCCCTGCAGCCTAGACAGTGGAGTAGAACAGGTAAGAAAATTTCTCAACTAACGTTCATGCACATTGAACCTTAGTTTATGGTGATATTGGCCAAGTAGATCAGGTACATGATAGCTATATTGAAGGAAACTTGTTAGAGTGTGATTTGGATAGCTATTTATGAAATAAATTCTTGAGGAAATAAGGCTGAAACGTGAATGAATGGAAGTAATAAAACTGCTGCTGTGTGCGTGTGTGTGGTGTGAATAAATGAGCAGAAAATAAAGAATTAACATGAAAATAAATTAGTGTTATATATATGTGTGAAACCCTATTGCTATGGTTAGCCATGAGGGTTCCAAAGAGGGATGAACGTAGTGACTAATGGTGTGAAAACAGAGAAGGAAAAGGTTGAAAATATAACAGAAAATGAGGATGGATTTAAGGTGCTAACCGAATAGGGTGAAGGTTGATAGAATAGTCAGAGGGCTGTTTTAACGTGGAAATATGAAAGAAAAGAAAGGTAGAAAACCGAATGAGAAGAGGCTGAAATGAAAGTCAATAAAAAATGAATGATGTTTGGCGTGGAAAGAGGGAGAGTACAAGCTGAATATATGATGAATGTTTAAGTGGAAGAAGTCAAAAATGAAAGGCTGAAACGTTAGTATATTATATTGTCGGGTAGTCATAGAATTTAAGAGACTAAAACACATGGATATAGTCAATGTGAATGAGGGGGCTGCCGGTTATGGATTAAATGAGGAGAATATAATTTTTATTTCAGTTCTTTTTAGTGGAAAAATGCAAATAAAAAGGGCAGCTTACATAAGTGATGCATTGACTAAGAATTGAAACAATATATTTTAATTATAAAAAGGTCATTTGGTTATGATAGAAAAGAGAGAAAGAATGGACATTTTCACTATGAGACTGCACTTATATTTACATTTCAACATAGATCATAACTTAAAGTTAAAGGATAACTAAGCTAATGATTTTGATGAATTAAATTGCAGTCGAAAGTTTGACGTTCGTGTGGACCACGAGATAGCGCAAACTCGATAAACAGGTAAGGGATGCATGTGCAGCACTGTAAGGATATTCAGTCTACATGATTTTAATTATGAAATATTTTATGAAAATATTTATGAAAATATTGCGTTGAATGATTGGTTGGAAAATTGTGGTGAAGTACCGGTTGAATTTATAAACTGTATTTTCCGTGCAGGAGGCTAGCCAATCGGCAGCCGTTATACTGCCGAAAAATTATCGAAAATTATCGAAAATTTCTAGAAAATTTCATAAAATCATAATAAATGATTTTATGTCACGAGAAATTATTTTCATCCACGAAAATCGAGAAAATAAATATTTTTCATAAAAACATGAATAAAATGAAAGTGATTTTAAAATATTCATGTTTTCAAGAATGGTGAAAATGAAATCACCGAAAAATCTCTTCGAGAATGGTGATAATGAAATCACCGAAAATTCTCTTGATATGTAAGTTACACGTAATTCAAGATGAAAAAAATGAAAAGAAGTAAAGTGAATATTTTTATGAATAAATTCATATATATTTCTTAAATATTCACTAAATGGTTTTATAACCTTTATGGTTTTAAATGATGAAACTATATATTTTTATAAATTCCATAAAGGTTTTCTGATGATGAAAAATACGGTTTTGAGACTAGATAGCAACCTTATCATGCTGATATGTGATATGTGATATGTGACATGTGATATGTAATATGTGATATGTGATATGTGGTCTCGGCCGACACCTGATTAGTGATCCACCGAGGACAATTATAGACTATGGCCATAGATCTGACATGATTATTCATACCCTTCGGGGTCTATAGCATGATATGAGTGACGACCCAGTGGACGGGCTGGGCGTGTGTGCCTAAGTCTCCATATATGAAAATGTTTTATATGATATGTGATATGTGAAATGTAAATGTTTTACATGATATGTGAAATGTTAATGAAAGAGATTTACAGCATTTTACAGAATGCTTATTTCAGTACTGATTTTAGTACTACGAGATGATTTCATATGATATGTGATATGAATATGTAATATGTTTTCAAAAGGAAAAAGAGGTTATAAGTCTAATATTCTTACTATGATTTTAAATTGAATATTAGACTATATGTGACATGAATATGTAATATGTTTTCCGAAAAGGAAAAAGGAGGAAAATAAATCTAATATTTTTATTTTAATTTGTAAATTGAATATTAGATTTAAATGATATATATGATATACGAAAAGGATTTAATAGCGGATTTTGCTATTTAAAGTACTGTACTAATTATGGTTGTACAGTAAAATATGAATTGAGTTTTAAATGAGAATGATGAGAATTTAACTAATATTCTTTTCAAGAAAATATGAATATTAGTTATTTTATTTAAATGCTTTATTTCATAAAAGCATTATTTTGAAAAAGAATATGAAAATGTTACGGAATAAAAAGGAAAGGATTTGAATTTCAAAACAAGAAAGAATATTATTCTCTACAGTTGCTTCTAGGTTCCGGTACAAGCTAGGTATTTCAAAATACCTATCTTACTCCATCTGGATCCCTAGCCGACTGTAGTATCCTTCCTACATGTGTGCCTAGAGCCCATAGGAAAAATGAAAAAGTTTTTCAGCATATAGATAGCTGAGTATCAAGTGAGACATATAATTCCCTTACTGAGCCGTGGTTTGCTCACCCCTTAATTTTAACATTTCAGGTTTTCGAGGACTGAGAGTCTAGCACTTAGAGGATTTTCGACTGCGCATTTGGGGACGATGCGACAGGTCGATTTATTTAATAAGGTATGATCATTTATTTTCTGTATTTAGACTTATCGACAGTACTACTTTCTTATGAAATAAGATAGGGGATGTAATTCATGTTATCATTTAATATGAAATTGTCTATATGAAAAAGGAAAAGTAAAGTATCGCAGACAGCCCAACCATATAAGATGTATAGAATAAGGTGAAAAATAGGGTCACGAGTTGTGACATTGTCCTTCGTGTACAGCCAGGATCCACAATCCACTGAACTCACATTCATCAAAACCTGAAATGTTGAAAATTAAGGGGTGAGCAAAACCACAACTCAGTAAGAGAATTATATGTCTCACATGATACTCAGCTTCCTATATGCTAAAAATCTTTTTCATTTTTCCTATGGGCTCTAGGCTCGCATGTAGGAAGGATACTACAGTCGGCTAGGGATCCGAATAGAGTAAGGTAGGTATTTTAGAATACCATACTTGTTACGGAACCTAGAAGCAACTGTAGAGAGAAATTTTCATTTCCTTTTGAATTAATAAATCCTCTTCTTTTTTTAAAACTTTCATAACCTTTTTCATATTCTTTTCAAAATAATGCTTCTACGAAATAAAGCATTTAAATAAAATAATTAATATTCGTATATTCCTTGAAAAGAATATTAGTTAAATCATCATCTTACTTCTTTAAAACTCATTCCATGTTTTAATGTACTCTCTTAATTAGTACCGTACTTTAAAGAGCAAAATAAGCTATTAAAGTCTATTCCCATATGACCGATTATTTAATCACTTTAGGCCTAAGCCCCAATCCACTGCTTCAGTTATGACGTCCATTCTAACTAGCAATGGAGTTAAGTGTCATATCCAGGAACTCGTGTAGCACTTAGTGCTCAAAGGATTCTAGAGGTGGCTCCCCATAGTTCACAAAGAATCTATGTAGCACTTAGGTCCCTTGAGTCTTCTAGAGGTGGCTCACACGGTACAGAAACTCTTTATTCACACATCGAAACTCGTGTAGCACTTAGTTCCCAAAGGATTCTAGAGGTGGCTCCCACGGTACAGAAATTTCTTACTCACACATCAAAACTCGTGTAGCACTTAGTTCCCGAAGGATTCTAGAGGTGGCTCACACGGTACAATCATCGAGTCTTTGCTCAGTTTGGCCTTTACTAACACATCAGAACATGTGTAGCACTTAGTTCCCGAAGGATTCTAGAGGTGGCTCACACGGTACAATCATCGAGTCTTTGCTCGGTTTGGCCTTTACTAACACATCAGAACACGTGTAGCACTTAGTTCTCGAAGGATTCTAGAGGTGGCTCACGCGGTACAATCATCGAGTCTTTGCTCGGTTTGGCCTTTACTAACACATCAGAACACATGTAGCACTTAGTTCCCGAAGGATTCTAGAGGTGGCTCACGCGGTACAATCATCGAGTCTTTGCTCGGTTTGGCCTTTACTAACACATCAGAACACTTGTAGCACTTAGTTCCCGAAGGATTCTAGAGGTGGCTCACACGGTACAATCATCGAGTCTTTGCTCGGTTTGGCCTTTACTAACACATCGAAACTCGTATAGCACTTAGTTCCCGAAAGATTTTAGAGGTGGCTCACACGATACAATCATCGAGTCTTTGCTCGGTTTGGCCTTTACTAACACATCAGAACACTTGTAGCACTTAGTTCCCGAAGGATTCTAGAGGTGGCTCACACGGTACAATCATCAAGTTTTTGCTCGGTTTGGCCTTTACTAACACATCGAAACTCGTGTAGCACTTAGTTCCCGAAGGATTCTAGAGGTGGCTCACACGGTACAATCATCGAGTCTTTGCTCGGTTTGGCCTTTACTAACACATCACCTATCATTTATGGAGTCTAAGATAGACATCAATCTTATCATACTATAACCTTGAAGGGTGCAGAAATAAACCGGTCAAATCTATGACCATAATCTATATTGTCCTCTGTGGGTCGCGGATCAGGTGTCGACCGGGACTAAACCTATTACATATCATGCATCCGCATGATAGGAATGCCAACCAATCTCAAAACCGTAGTTTTCATCATAAAATAAACTTATATGAAATTTATATAAATATAAAATTCTATAATTTAAAACCATAAGGGTTAAAATCCTTTAGTGAATATTTATAAAAATATTCATAAAAATATTCACTATATTTTACTCATCTTTCAACTCGTATTTCGTGTAATTTATCTATTTCTGGAATTTTCGGTGATTTCGTTGTCACCATTCTCGAATACATGAATATTTTAAAATTCCGTCTCATTATATTCATGTTTTATGAAATTTAGTAATTTCCTCATGTTTCATGATTTACTATCGAAATTCGGAAATAAAATCACTTAATATGATTTTATAAAGTTTTTCTAAAATTTTCGGCAGCATAACGGCTGCCGATTTACTAACCTCCTGCACGGAAAAATATAGTTTTAAATCTTTCAGCCTGTACTTCTTCCCAAATTATTTTCAGCAAATCATGCATCATAATAATTTTCATAAAATATTTGCATAAAATATTTCAATTTAAAATATGCAGACTGAGTATCCTTACAGTGCTGCATATGCATCCCTTACCTTTTTCCGGGTCGGCGACTTCCGCTTATCGATCGCGCCCGCACTCCATTTCTCCCGATTCCTTATCCCGATTGCGAATTTTTGTAAATTTTCGGGTTGTCGAATTTTCCGGGAATCTCCGAATTCCCGAAATTCTCATTTTTCCTATTTTTCTTTCTTTTTTTTTCTTTCTCTTTTTCTTTTTTTTCCTTTCTCTGGCCGGACCGGTTCAGACCGATTTGTGCCTCATCCCGCCGGTTCGGCCGCCGACGGTCCTCCTTTCCGCCGGTTCGCACCTCCCACAGCTGGCCGACGTTGCAGGGATGCCAAATCTGGCCTCCGTTTCACCCCATCACCGGCGACGGCACCGGATCTGGGTCCGTGGGTTTCGGCCTCTTTCTCCCCTGTTTCCTCCTTCCTCCATCGTTTTCTTCACCGCCGGTGGCCTCCTTCTCCTTCGTTGGTCCTTGCCGATGGCGTTGGTGGCGGTAGCGGTGCCCGGATCGGCTGGCACCGCCGATCTTCCTTCTCCTTTTTCCTTTTGGTTTTTCCCCGTTCGCTTCGCGTCGTTTTCTTCTCTTTTCGCCTCGAGCCACCATCGTTCGCTTCTCCTCTCGCCGGCGACGCCACTCGTTCCTCCTCTCTTCCCTCACTCGGCCGGCGGTGGCAGTTGTTGCTACCGTCGGTCTCTGCTGGAAGGCCCGATCCTTCCTTTCCCTTTTTTTTTTCTTTTGTTTAGTTTCTTTTTTTTTGGTTTATTTTCTATTTTTAGTATGTAGTATACTATATATTGTACACAATATAATATATTGTATGCATATAATATATACTATATATCATACATATATTATTTCATACATAATATAATATATATTATATATAAATTATATATATTTTATATTATAAACATATCTCTAGTGTATATATATATATATATATATGTATTTTTATATATTTTAAAATAAATAACCTTTACATATACAATTTATATAGATATTATAATACAATATTTATACATATAAACTTTAATATAAAATCACATTTACCTTTCTTCTATATGTATTTATATGATTATATATACACATAAAATATTATGTTCATATACATATGTATCATATAATTTTATGAAATAGTATATATTTCTATATATATACCAACGTATATTAAAATATACTATATAGTATTTTAAATACATATGTATTTGTATAAAATACATTTATATAATTTGTAATCATATAAATATACTTTATTTTCATTTCTCATTTTCTTTATTTAATTTGGATTTTAATTTATCCAATTTAATTCTTCTTTTTTTTCTCTCTCTATTATTTTTATTTTCACTTTCAATTTAATTTCTTTTATACGAATTTCCCAATTCTTTCACTTCCTCGATTCTCAGGATTTTCACCAATATCCCGTTCTTGCAAATTTTTATTTATTCCCTCTTATTTAATTTCTCCAATATTTATTTTCAATATTTCTAATTTCCAATAAACGGAAAATTTACGGTTATCACATAAGCACCAAAATATATCAATTGTTCTTCTAAAGTCCAACTAAGGTGCATGGTAATACATCATAAATATGAGCTGAAATTATATAACATATTATATGCATGAGCTCATAAATCACGTTCAAGCAAGAGTGTGCATAGAATCAAGACATATAGCAATTAACTTCAAATTCTGGCACACAAGAGTTTCATGCAAAAATATCCTAAGAGAATTATTCTCTATTTGTCATTTCAAACTAAAGAGCATGAGAAGAATTGTCAATTTAAAGCTCATACCAATTGGCAATTTAGATTTGGTTTACCAATTATTGAAAATATGGTTCCCAATGATATTAATTGTTATTTCAATCTAAATACCAATTGTTACTAATGGTTGACTTAGTCATTTTGCATGAATCCAATATTTATGTGTAGTGTGTTCATGTCAAGAAAATAATCATTCTAAATATGCAAGAACACAATCACACATCATTAAATATGCATATGGATTAATTAAACATTAACACACTATCATAAAGTATTAATCCATATTCATATTCACAACATTATACCATATGGAAGATTCAAACAATAAAGGTATTCAAGCAAACACATTTTCTTCCATGGTTTCAAGTACAAAAATCCTATGCTCATTTTCCAATTCAAGTCCTTAACCAATTATGAGCAAGGAAAGATTCATTAAAGCCCAAGTTCTTTAATAATTTGGCCATAAGAGAAGTTTAAGTTCATGGATGACAAATCTTCATGCATTTGAACATTTTAGATCCATTTACCATCATAAATTATAGGCCAATGACAATTATAACTTTATACCAATTGTTGAATTTATAATTGAAATCAATCCTTAAGGTCAAATTTTATTCTTCCACTAGATGTATAATTATCATGAAACCTAGAGTGGAGTAGTTGAGTCAAACTAATAAACATAATCCTATAATCATGCTTGACTAAGATGAACAAAAGAGATGAAGAATATTCATTATGCACAAGTTCATCAAATTCTCAAATATATACACAAATCATTGAAATAAATCTCAAAAATTATGTTTAAGCATTCATTGAAAGAATATTTCAAGATTATTTCAAGATTTATGTAATTCAGGACCATCTTTAATGAGAAAACTTGTTTTGCACTTGTGAGCTCAAGAAAAATGATATTGATTGTTGAAAGTGATACCATTTGTTGGAAATGATACAAATTGATGGAGTTGAGGCATGATATCAATGAAAAATGATTTTTCATAGTTTAAAGATGATCAAAAAGAAGTTAAAACAATGAATTTTAAGTTGAGAAGAGGGAAAGTATCAAAACAATGAAAAGTTCTTCTCAATTTCGGTTGAAAACATATAGGAAAGCCCTTTCTGGCTTGGGGGGATCGATCCCTCATATGTTTCCTGCAGATTCTGCAGTTGTTTTGATAGAAAATTCAACTGTGAGGTACTAAAACTCCGTTTTTGAGTAATTTAAGTCCAAGTAAGGGTTTAAACATTTGTAAAATACGATTTTGGACTTGTGTGAATGAAAAACATGAATGAAAAACCATTTTATAAAAGATTTTGCAATTTTGAAAGAATTTACACAATAAAATGCATTTTTGGCCTCAAAGGATGTCATTTTGAGAGTTAAGTACATTTTGACAAAACTAAAGCATTAGAAACCACAAATATGCCAAAACAAACTTGTTCACATAGATTTTAAGCATATATATCATTAAGACATACATCTTGTGAACAACATGCCATGATTTCCAACATACAAGTTCTTCATTAATGCACATGACATGGCATTTTGCATATATGTCATATTTGGCAATTTGAGGCAAGTAAATACATTATCAACACATAGAAAACTTGCTCAAAATGCAGAAATCCAATAATCATTTCAAAATCATAAATCATGCATTTCATTCATTCAACAAGAATTGTCCATCAAACACTCAACAATCATACATCATGCCTTTTACTCATTCACAATGCATCATTAATCATCAACCAATTTTCTCATCAAAACATAACTAATCAAATAAAAAGTTTAAGGAGTAAGGAATTAAGCTTACAATACTCCTTTGCTAGAGAATGCTTTGCCTTGAATTTTTGAATCTATCTTAGGCCTTTCTTTGAAGAATTGTTGTGATCTTTGCCAAGGATGGATCCTCAAGCTCTTCCTCTCTCTCATTGGCACAAGCAAACTCCAAGGAATGTGTAGAGCATTTGAACTCCATTGTTTCATTGTATTCCCATGCTCTAACACTCCTACAACAAACAAATTCAAGCATGCTTTGATACCCAAATTTGCTTGGGTCATGAGAGTTAGTGCAAATAATTTTTGATCCTTTTGGGATCCATTTCAAGCACAAATCATCATTATTCATAACATGCTTTGACACTCACATTTTTCTAACAACTCTTCCTCTAAATGTGGTTTTTCTATATGTGCATGCTTGTGAAGAGTGTCCTATTCTATTGCATAGTGAGCATGTAAGAGATAGATCATGTATAGTATTTTTGCTCACAAGGAAATTCTTTAGATGAGTTTCTTTTTGTATTGCATTATATCCTAACCCATCTTTGTCAAAGAAAGCCCTTTGGGTCTCTAACATGTGATCTAGCTTTTGTTGACTCATATAAAACCTAGAAAATGAGTTATGCAAATTTAAGTTCTTTTTATTCAACTCATTTATTTCTAAGTTAGTCTCTTCTAATTTCTTTTCAAATTCTAGCTTAGCATTTATCAAGGCTTTATTTTCTATTTTTAATTTAGTAATGATTTTCTTGTATTTAGAATTCATGCATTGAAATTCATTTGCTAAATCATTAAAGGCATTTTGTAGTTCACTAAAGGTATAATTATTATCTTCACTAGAACTATAACTACCTTCATCATCACTAATGGCCATAAAGCATGAGTAGGCTACCTCTTCATCTACATTTTCCTCATCGGAGCTATCACTATCACTCCATGCAGCCACAAATGCTTTCTTCTTAGGTTTCCTATCCTTTTCCTTCCTAAGTATGGGGCTATCTAGCTTAGTGTGACCCGGTTCATTACATTCATAACACACTAAGTGGTCTTTTTCTCTTCTACTTGACTCTCCCCTATGATGTCTCCTATTTTGCTCTCTCTCATTCATTCTCATGAACCTATTAAATCTTTTGGCAAACATTGCCATTTCCTTTTCTTCCTCATTTCCACTCTCATCACTATCATCTTCAATGACCTCATGAGTGGAAGACTTAAGTGCCACCCCTACTTTCTTTGAAGGCTCTTCATTTCTTTTTAATTTCATTTCATATGTAAGTAGGGAGCCCATAAGTTCATCTAGAGACAAGGTGTTAGGATCCTTAGATTCTTCTATAGCAGTCACCTTTACCTCCCAAGATTTTGGCAAGCTATTCAAGATTTTCTTAACCATTTCTACATTGGAATAGCTCTTGCCTAATGCTTTAAGTCCATTAATTATTTTATAAAACCTAGTGTACATTTCACTCATGGACTTATTTTCTTTCATTCTAAAAAGCTCATAATCATGTGTGAGCATTCCTACTTTGGTCTCTCTAACTTGATTGGTCCCTTCATGTGTGATGGCCAATTTGTCCCATATTTGCTTAGCATTTTCACATAGAGACACTATATTATACTCATTGGGACCTAATGCACAAAAGAGGGTGTGCATAGCCTTGGCATTCAATTGTGCCAATCTCATGTCATTGGTGTCCCACTTATCTTCACTCTTAAGGACATCTTTTCCATCTACTTTCTTTATTGGGATTCTAGGGCCATTAAGTACTACTCTCCACACTTCATAGTCATTAGATTGCACAAATAACATCATCCTAATTTTCCAATAAGAGTAATTCTCACCATTGAATAGTGGAGGTCTAACTAATGAGTGTCCCTCTTCTCCTAGGGGTGTGCCTACATTCAAATGAGCCATTTATGATCGTTTTGCTCGATAGAGGTTAGTCTAAATCAATCTCGAGCCCAAGCTCTGATACCAATTGTTGGCTCTTATAGGCAATACCGAGAGGGGGTGAATCGGTTCTTAACTAACCTTAAGCTCGTTTTTCGATTCTTCTAAATTCTCTAGCCTATATGAATATTTTCTATGTTCTTTAGACTATTCAATCAGGCAATATAAATTCAATTCAATAAGCATAATATAATTGCAAGTAAAGAGAGTAGGGAAAGAGAGATTTACACAATCGATTTATAAAGGTTCGACTACCTTGCCTACATCTTCTACCTTGAGACGCTCCCAAGGATTTTCTCAAATTCACTATACTTGAATTTGTCTTTACAATCCCTCTTTTTAAAGGCTCAAGAGAAACCTCTCTCTTTTTCTAGGCTCAAGAGAAACCTCCCTCTTTTTCTAAGGCTCAAGAGAAACCTCCCTCTTTTTCTAAGGCTAAAGAGAAACCTCCCATTTATAAGGAATGATGGGTTACAAATAATGTAATCAAAGAAGGGCCTCTAGATAGGTAAGTGATTACAGAAATTAAGCACAATGAAAACATATACAAGATTTGTGCTAAGCACTACAAGAAATAAGAGAATGATAGATGATGAAGACTTTGTAGCTCTTGATTTGTTGTTTAAGGCTTGTGGATTTGAGGAAAATGAGTTTTGGAGTTCCTGAGTAGTTCCTCTTGCTTCCTTTAGCTTCTAAGCCTCTATTTATAGTCCCTTGGATGGTTTGTGGACGTTGGTTGGAGCCAAAACAGAAGCTAGCTGTTGTGTCTCATAGAAATTAGCCGTTGGGGGCTTTCTGGCATAAAGGGATCGATCCTTTCACCAAAGGGATCGATCCTTTTCTTCATTTTAAGCTTCTAGGGCATTCTACCAAAAAGGGATCGATCCCTTTCCTTAGGGGATCGATCCTTTTCTTCCAGAGAGCCATTTTCCTGCACTTTTTGGGTTAGAAATGATGTAGACTTGAATTTAATATAACCCAAAACATTTATAAGCTTTAAGGGAGTTTTCCTTGACTTTATCAAATGAAAATATTGTCTAAAAAACTTATAAGTAATTTTCTAAACTTATGTTCAATAATTCTTGAGAAAATTACTTAATATTCAAAACCATTTTATAAAGTATTAAGACCAATAAGAATATATAATTAAATTATGGTCTTAATGTTTGATATGAACACTTAAAAATGGATTGAGAAAATCATGTGTGATAAGGCAAATTTACAATATGAATTAAAACATTAAAGCTTACTTAAGTTTTTGTCATTTCAAAATATATATGGCAATTTAAAGCTAACAATCTGAAAAGAGTGCCAAACTCAACATGAGTTTCAAGCTTGTAAGGATTGGGCAAGTCTTTTCCCTCTCAATCCTTCTGGCTTTGCCTAAAAGTCAATCCCCAACTAGGACAATCAAAATCAGCAACCGAGCAACCAATCTAGCAAGCAAGCACTCACATAACATGCCCCCTAGAAAAGACCCCTCCAAATCCATGCACTAAAACAATAACAAATTGGCCATTTGCCACTATATCTTGCTCTAGATTCCCAGAGTTTAAATGACTTGTCTCAATTTGTGCAATAGAATCATCAAGGTTTAAAATAGGAATATTTTCAAAAAGAATAAGAGAGGTTTGGAAACCATCCAATAATGGGGCATAAAGTGAAAAACTATGAAATTGATTGCTATAGCTTTTGTGAAGATGGTGACATTGTGTTTTTGACAACATGTTTATTACCTGCCTATCAAGTTAGCTCTATGAGAGCCATTTGTGGTGTGTAATTAACTTTAGGTTCTAGAAAGGTAGTAAATGACGTAGACTTGGAGGTAAACCAGGATAGCAAAGCTTGTAACAAATGACAAGCCCTTGCAACGTAATGAATAAGCTAACGTTAGCAAGTAATCTAACAGGGGGTTCCCCTTCATCACCAGATTGCCCTAAACATTTTCACCTTATTTCATTATCACTTTTTTGGATTTTCCCTAGGGAAGGAATGGGAGATCGTGGTACCTTTTGGAAGCCAGAAAAAACATTTTTGCACAAGAAAACCTGTAATTACATGAGTGTTACATTACTAACAAAAATAAAATACCAGTGCTCCTACAATGTAACCAAAAGATATGAAACTATAAACGGCTTTGCAGTTGCATTAGGGTAGAATCGAACTACTGAGTTATATCCATGGAATGAAAAACATTATGGTAGAAACAATAACAATTTAATCCACTTATCAAAAATAAAGAAGAAAAACAATAAACGCCTAAGACTAGTGAGTTTTAGTTTCTTTCTCAATAAATGTAGAAAAAAATTAGACACAAAAGAATAGAATTTTTCTTTAGCTTCTCTATAGAACTTTTTCTTCCTTTTCCCACTTTCTTCCAATGGAGGTTGACAGTGAACAGAGTCCAGTGTGTACTGAGATTGAAGATCAAAAGGTTAGGATTGCTAAAAGGACAAAAAAAATAAAGACTTTAAAGTAAGAGACCATGCCACTCAAGAAAACCAAACAAATGGCGTTTCATATAAAGACTTGCTAATGAGCATACATGAAGAGTCCCCTTTTGCGTTGATCAATCTACCTGCATATATGGATGAAGACTCAGATCAAGAGATTGAAGTTGAGGATGACATCCCAACAATCCTTCTATAAAAGGAGGGAAAGAAGAGGATCAAGTAACCTTGGAGGAATGATGTTGTTTTTAAAACCTTTGGACGTTCTATTGGGTACAACTTCCTATTCCCCAAGGTTATGGCTCAATAGAAACCCAAGAGAGGGATTGAATGTGTGGATTTAGGATAGGACTTCTTCCTGTTCATATTCAAACACTGTGAAGACTTCCAAAAAGTACTCTTTAGAGGGCTTTGGTTTATAAGTTCCTAATACCTCACAATTCGACAATAGGAATTGGGGTTTAGGCCTAAACTATCCTCTGTTTTCTCCACAACAGTAATATAGATAAGACTACTTAGACTGCCAATCGAGTATTTTAATAAGAATAGCCTCCAAAGTGTGGGAAACCAATTGGGTACTTTACTCAAAATCAACACGTACACAAAACAAATTTTTAGAGGAAGGTATGCAAGGATTTGCGTACAAGTTGACCTTAACAAACCTCTACTCAAAAGAATAAGAATTGGAAAGCTTATTCAAAATATCCAATATGAAGGGGTACTATGCTTTAAGTATGGTTTATTTTGTCACAAAAAGGAGATGTGCCCCACACTTAATGAAAACGTTGCAGAAGAAGTTATAGTGGTCTAAGCAAATGAAGAATGTATGGAAAAGGAAGCTATTATTCCCACAAACGAGGGATACAGTCCCTAGATGGTGGTGTCGAGAAGGAAACCGAAACAAGGGAAAGACTCTAAGTCAAGTAGAGAAGACCTGAAACCAAAACCGAACCAAACTAAAGTGGAGAAAAGAAAGTCTAAAATTGTGGAACACATGATAAATGACATGCAACATGCTTTCGTTCAGGCTGCAAGAGATATAGGACAGAGTTCCAAAGATAGCCTCAAACACAACGGTACAAAAACTGTCGACTTTGGAAACTTCTAAAGCAAAAAAGATATGATTAACATAATTCGTCCTGGTTTGATTTTAAATGAGCTGAACCAAGATAACTCAAATCCTACTTTTCGCTCCTCAAGTAAAGCGAAGGTGATATTGGGGTAAAAAACTCCTTTTGTGGAGAAGCAACCTACCAAGAATCATTGCCAACTAGGAAGAATTCAAATTCTACTTTTCACTTCTTAAGTAAAGCGAAGATGATATTAGGGTAAAAAACTGCTTTTGTGGAGAAGCAACCTACCAAAAATCATTACCAACTAGGAAGATCAATTCATAAACCTAGAGAGGATGTTCTTAGTAAAAGGAGAAGAAGTTATCACCATCAAGAGGGAGAGAACATGGATAGTAGAGAAAATAGCCCTTGCTTGGAACAACATGGTAGTGTGCTTAAACGTTTCCCACCCTCAGTTGTTCCTCCATCTACTAAACAAGCCGTAATTGATTTGTATGCTAAAGACAGTGGAGCTATGACCTTCAATTCTGAATATTACCTTGGAACAAATTCCACTGGACACAATGACGACAATGTTATTTCATAAGAACAAGTAACAACCAGCTTGTTAATAACGCCACCAATGGTCAAGCCAGTGACCATTGTAGCGAAAGCAATGTTGCAGGCTAAAGAGTGTTAGGAGTTTGCAATTTTTCTCTCTAAAAATTGCATGGTTGGCTTTTTAGAAGTTTGTAATTTTTCTTATTTAAAAAATTGCATAGTTGTAATTATTTGATCGATTATTAGTTTGGTTAAGTGGTTATAAGCCAATTTGTTGGGCCAAACCACATTAAAAATTATTATGTTTGTTTTTTGCTTTCTTCCGTTTTTGTAGGTGTTTGATTTGAGAAATATTTTTTCAACAAGTAGTATCAGAGCTTAAGACTTGTAATCTTGCGGGAGAAGAAAAGCTATGAAGATAAAGATGATGATGATTATGACCATGATGATGATGATGATGATGATGATCATGATGATTTGGAAGAAGATGACCATGATGAGTTTGATGATGATAAGTCAAGGAAGATGATGAGGATGATGATGATGATGATGATGATGGAGTTATTCTTCAGTTTGAGGATGGTTTATATGCTGTTGAGCAATTTGTGGAGTTTAGGGATTCAAGTTAAGGGAGGATTTGATGGTGTTTGCCTTAAATCACACACCAAAAGTATAGGAGAAGTTCTAAAGGCTCTTCCTTTATAAATAATGTGTTATGTTTGATTTGTAAAGTATCCGAAAGAGTTTTAGACACAGATAGAATAGCTAGGGTTTGGGCTGTTAAAGGGTGTAGTTGGGCTTTGGGATCTTTGTTAGGAGTTTACAATTTTTCTCTTTTAAAAATTACATGGTTAGATTTGTTAGGAGTTTGCAATTTTTCTCTTCTAAAAAATTGCATAGTTATAATTATTTGATTGATTATTAGTTTGGTTGGGAGGTTATAAGTCAATTTGGTTAGGCCAAATCACATTAAAAATTATTGTGTTTGTTTTTTGCTTTCTTCCGTTTTTATGGATGTTCGGTTTGAATGATTTGTTCCCAATAAACAGAACTTGAGGAAACAAACTATAATGTTCATCCCTCAAAACCGCGTTGCACAGAACTTATTATGCAAGATGCAAAACGAGGAGATCAAGACTGTCCCAAAGTTAGCTCAGTAGCTGCTTAATAGCTTAAGCCTTGAACTTTTCCTATTGGAAGGTCTTCTATGGAATGCTTGTGAGGCTAGCAGCCTTGATTTTAAAAGAATTTTCATGGACCTTGTAAGAATCAATAGCCCAAGTTTTGATATTATCATTGAAGTAAGGATCTTGGGTGATAGAGCAAAAAATGTTTTAAGTCGCTAGGATTTGACAAAACCTTCAGGATTGATGCGGAAGGATTTGCCAATGGTATCTAGCTACTCTGGCACTCTTTAGAGGACATGATCGAGATTTTCTCTTCAAGTAAAAGTGACCCATGCCTCGGTTCAAGTACCCCTTAGCCTTAATTTGTTACATTTTTGCCCTGGTTCAATTAACTTACAATCTCCATGGATATTTTCTATTGTTTATGCTCGCCTCAGTTCCCTTTGTGTTGTAAACTATAGGAAAGCTTTCTAAATTTGCTCTCACCCAACCACTTCCATGGCTATATATGTGTGACTTTATTATCAAAGGGAATTTTTGTAATCGATTTCCATATAAGAGTTAGGGGAAGAAACAAAACAACAATTGGGAAGAGGTACAACATAAATAACATAAGGGAATTTCTATAATCGAATCCATATAAGATTAATTAAATTGTATGTTGTTAGGAGTTGATGATTAGGTTGTGTATGTATGTCAACAAATGAGGTACTTATTTTCTTTCAAAAGGAACATTCTGTGTGTGGGAACATATATTTTTGCAATTGATTACTAACGCCTATTAGGTAATGCGATTATTGTTTTATGATGATTTGAATGCTCATGCTGATTAGGAAATTACTTTGTAATGTCCCGTTTTCACTCAAATACCATCTAACTTTTTCTTTTTTTTCCTTATAATGGGCTAGGCTGTTTGTCGATGTCATCTTCAATTCTTTCTTATCACATACATAAGTTTATAACAATTTCAGTTCATCAAATGACAAATAAATATCAATAATATTATTAATTCATCTTATAATCAACCTGTACTGTCATTCACACATCATTTCATACACAAGTCCTAGGCTCTCTTTATCATCACAGTACTTTTCCTATAATTTACATGCCCGTAATTATGTATAATTACTAAGTACTGTACAAATATGTCTGATATATATATATATATAAAGTACAATATACCTTCAATGGACTGAAAGTGTGTCATGAAGGAATACTGTAATCCAATTATCTAGGCTCCTATTTAACGAGTAGAAATCACTGCAAATAGCCTTGGAGGAAAAATAGGGGAGTGAGTTTACATTCAGTAAGGAAACATGTATCAAAGTGTAGAACCATGCTACTACATGCAAGTAAAACAGATGAAAATAAGGATAATAATACTTTTAACCTTTAATGAAACAACTTAATGATAACATAAAAACAAATGCAGATGTCTAATAAAACATTTGTATTTCTGATAAACATTCATCTAAACAAACACTTTCTTCCTGTCAAATCAAATAAAACAATATTCAAATAAAGCATATGTAAATCATTAGAGATAGTTAACAAACAGTAGATCATGCATGATAGTATCCCCTAAGGGACATAGTATAGGAATCGAGCGTACCCATACTTGGGCCAGGTATCCATCCCTAAGCCCTTCTTACAAAACTGTAACAAGTAACTCGTAACAATGGCCATTATCGATAGAGTCCACAGTGCTCACTAGCCAAGTGCCAACTGTGGATGCTGATGACTTGGCTAGAGTCAATCAAGCATATACATGTAAATTTCGTTAATCATATAAATCATATAAGCACTCGTATGCATGATCACTTTAGGTTAACAGTCTCAAAACAATACACCCATCATATAACATTAAAAGTAAAATTCATTGAAATAAAATAAAAATAACTTCAATCAATTCATAATCATATAAAAATCTAAACTTATATTTAAGAGTTGAAAATCCGATAATTATTCTCAAGTAGAGCTATGTATAAAATTCTATAACGAGTAAAAACTATGTTCATGCAACTCAATCCAAATCTTTAAAATATGCACATTTAGGATTAACTTATTTTCGTTAAAGAAACTTGAATTATTTAGGTCAGTAACAGTTCTAGTTTAATCCAAAATATCAATATAATTGTTTGCTTAAAATTTCGACAATATAACGACTGTAACTATCCTAACTCCCTGCATGAAAATCACAATTTATATATTTTCAAACCAACCAATATCCCCAAATGCAAGCAGAGTTTTTCCTATGCTACTTCCATACACGTTCTTTATCTTTACAGTGTCATTTCATTTAAACAGTATCCTTTGTGGCATTGAACCAGTGAATGGATCCTTATTCGTCTCCTTTCTAATTTCATTCATTTAGTTTCGGAGCTGCAGAAGATCATTCATACAAGTTCAATTCCAATATATATATATATAGCATTTTTATAATTCCTACTCATTAATAGTTCAATTATCTTATCCAACCATGTCCATTCGAAATTCCACTATTTCACTATATGAGTAGCATTATTCTTTGCAAGAATTTCTGACCTATGGATGCCTTTCTGCTCATAACCAAAAATATTGGATTCCAATTAATACATCGTCAATTTTATATGTAGCCTAACTTAATTTCCTATTCATAGGTGTAAGGCCCATTTTCTAATTCATTTTATATTGGTTTCCACAATTTTCCAAAATTTAGTCCAATTCTATCCCATTTGGCAAGATGATCTTCTGACCTTTATGCATTAAAAATTACATTACTAATTAGAGGGATGTCCAAAAATTATGAATCCACTTTATTACTAGGCTTTGTTTGTTTTCCATTCAAATCCATTATTACAAAAGTCCATTTTCCTACCAAGATCCAAACATGGCCTTAGTCACTTCCAAAGCTCATTATTATTCTTGAAATAT
Source organism: Heritiera fomes (assembly GCA_032173925.1). Lineage (NCBI taxonomy): Eukaryota > Viridiplantae > Streptophyta > Magnoliopsida > Malvales > Malvaceae > Heritiera > Heritiera fomes. Next base: position 15,867,689 of record JAPDPM010000015.1, read on the forward strand.
TTGCATTTGAGAAATGACCATTTTGCCCCTTTATAATCTCATTATTTACATTTAAGCTGAGAAAAAAAATCAAAAAACCGATTCAAACCAAGTATTTTAGATCAGTTCGGTTCGGATAATAAGGAAATTTGATTCGAATTTGGATCATGACATCATTAGATTGAATTCATTCTGTTTGGATTGGATACGGATCAGTTCAAATACAGATCATATCCGAATACATTGTTATTTAATAATTTGTAATTTTTACTATTTATATCAAAAATTTGAGTTTTATATTTAATTAAAAAACCTAAGGAAAAATTTAAATAAAGCCCAAAATTATTTAAATGCCTAAGAAAAAATTGAAAAAAAAAATTGCTTAAACTAAAAAATTCGAATGACTGATCCGATCTGATCTGCATAAATTCATATCGGATCGGATATATTTTATATTTAGATCAAATACGGATCAAAAAATAAAAGAATTGCTTAGTTTGGATCGGATCGGATTTCTGCAAAAATCAAATTCAATCAAACCCCATACCACCCCTATTTACATTTATCTTAGCTATTGTTTTACTATTTAAAATCTTATTTTTTATTTTTATTTAAATATCTTCATTTATAATAATATAGGTTAGATGTTAGCTATTGGTGTCGGTCTCGAGATGTGAAATTACCAAAATAGCTCTAAACGAATGCTTTCTATCTCTTTTGCATTGTTTTTAGCATTTTCGCGTGATTCAGTTTACGGGTTGGATTCACGTGTTCTTCACGCGATGATTCTTTTATGACAGTTTGTGGGTCCAAAATCAAACTAGATTGGCCTATATTCAAAAAAGTTTTTCCAGCTTATGGACAAAATCATTATTTTTGAATTTGTTGCATGCAAACCTAGGCATACTCAATTAAAAGAATTTCGAAAGATAGTCTTTTTGTTTCTTAGGTATTTCAGGCTTAAATTTCATATTTTGCCACTTCGAATGCCATTCGGATTAGAAATTGCTTTATAGGGCCCACTTGACAATTTCCTCGATACTTCCACAACATATAAGAATTAGATATCGTAATTTGACTTAATATTCTAATTCAGCAATTTCAATAGGTATAAATAAAGAAATTTGGGACCTTACATACTTGCTATTGAAGCAAAAGCTAGACTGAAAGGATGGTAAGAGCATAAACTCATTAAGGGTAGAGAAGTAAATTCAATAAAGTAATCATTTAATTACATGAATGATTAAAGACCTTTGCATGCACACCTAAACTGATAAGAAGTATATATACTAATAAAGTCACATGAATATATGACTAATAACACTGATCTAATATAAAATCATGAAGATATTCGAATATCTTTACGGAAGTAGTTGAAGCGAGATTAGAATAATAATAAATATTATTTAAAAAATAAAAAATAGGCATATGTTATCATCTTAATATCGTTTATAAAATTTAAGAACTCTACTAATAATGTATTGGATAATTATCTTTAAATATAATATTACAAGAATTTTAAATTTTAATTAATATGAGATAAAATTTATTTTATAGATTTACATTATGTGTAAGTGGATATTTAATAAAAAGTTATCACATGACAAACTCACATGAGAAAACATGCAAAAATCAAATGTATTATTTTATTATTTTTTATTTTTTAATATTTTTATAGGGTATTTGTGTGTAATGATCTAATATCATTTGTAAAGTAAAAAAACTTCACCGATAATATATGAAATAATTCTCCTTAAACATTCAACTTAAAATCAATTAAAAATAAATAAATAAATCTAATTTAAATACAAAATCACAAAAAATTCAGAATTCAAATTACCCCAATAAGGCCCCTATTAACTATTTTAACTCTTTAGCCGTAGAATATGTAAACCTCAACGTGTTTTTTTTTTTGTTACAGTAAACCTCAACATGTTAATGCAAAAAATCTTTCTATGAATAAAGCCAGCCATTCTCTGCCTAATAAATGCAATCACTTCCCTCACCTGTTTTAGCATTCTGTTTCAAAAATATAAAAGAAAAAGAAACCCACAATCCCCTTCTTTTTTTCACGACTATTTTCAGCAAAGTTTTAACCATCTTTTTCTTTTGTGTTTTTGTAATACCCATTTCTTAGTTCTCTTCAGAGAATCCAGAGATCAAGTGAGTTTCCTTCATTTTCTCATATTATCTTTGCATTTTTCCTTTTGTTTTTTTTTTTTAGTGTTTTTTTTTCCCGGTTTCATATTACTGCTATTGGTTTGTTTGAAAGTTGTATCCATTGTCATTTTTCTTTTTGATTTTCTTTACTTTATCCAAAGACCACACATACGTAGTCTTAAGAGGTTTAGCTTGTGCCATCTTTGGTTTCTTGTTTAGCAAGAAAGTTTTAAATGAATGAGTTTCAAAATGGGTGAACTGGAAAAAGTGGGCTCGGGTTTAAGATGAAAGCTATGGGGGGAAATATGGTACATAGCTGGCTTACCATATAAACCATGTGGAGTTTTGGATGCTTGAGGGCCTACCTCTTCTCCATATTCACAAAAACAAGATGAAGGGTTTGAAGTTGTGTGCTGTGTGTTAACAAACTTTGGCAAGGAAAATCTGCATTACTTTTGTTGTGTTCGAATTTCTTAGAGAGTGATATGTCAAGTTTGATCCTTTTAGACATAATTAGAGAGGAATCGTCAGTGTTAGAGAAAAATGATTAGCATTCTTGCAATTATTCTTTTCATAATTGTTTCAGTACCATGAAGGTTGCAATTGACCAAATTTTTCTCAAATAATCACTCAATGATTAGAACATCTGTGCTTTTGTTATTTTAAAAGTAGATATCATAAAGGCCTTCAACAATTTTGACAATGAAGAATAGAGAATGAGAAATTGGTATAGTGACTCTAGGAGGCAATGTGAGATTGGAGATTTTTCAATTTATAAAAACAGAACTTGTTAACTGCTGTCCTTAGATAAAGGGGCAGTAAAATTGATGATTTCAGTTAAGCATAGAGTTGGGAGTTGAGAGTTGCCAAAATAAAATTATGCTTTTAATTTCATGTAATATTCTGGAGAATATCTGAAATAGGAGAAAAATCAGTATACTTCTTCAATCTATGTTTCATATATTTATTTCAGGTTTCTGATCCATTTCTAATGCCTAAGTGTTCAAAAATTAAAAATATAGTATGGCTGATTTTATATTCTCTCCAACTTTTGATGTTGGAGGCTACAGGGCAGTAAATAACGTTCCAGATACAATAACCAGAATAAAAGGTCTGTGACATTTACTGATTGTTATATTTCTAATACTAACTTCTTGACGTTTATTGCATTACAGCTTGCAAATATGTGTGTGTGTTGTACTTCAGTAGATTACTTTTTCAACAGAAGAGATGAGGGGTTCTACCTCTTTCTGAGGACCTAGAAATGCAATCATCTCCTTCTTTAAGGCTTAGTGAAAAGTGTAACACCAAAATTCTCCAGGGAAATCTCTGGTATCATGAGAAGAAATTTGGAAACCATGGATTTTTCATATCAGGACCAAAAAATATCCAAAGGAGTAACAGCCGTGCGACAGGCAAGCAAGTTTGCAAATGAAGTAGCTCCCAGACTTCGTGAGGATAACAATGTCAAGACCAATAGGCAGTTCATTGAGGTCAAAAGAAAGCCACATAATGTGAGTTAAATATAATCCCATAAAATTCCTACATGTTTGCCTTCTTGGAACATGAAAATGCTGTGCATGTAGTGTACATACTGATATGACAACTATTGCATTTGCCTCTACAGTTTTTTTTTTTATCAGGGATGTGTAATATCATATTGCTTTGAAATTTTGGAACAAGGAGTACTACCATTTGAATCAAGGATTTTTAGTCTAAGCTTGCTTTCTTAGAAGTCATGAACCATTTTTAATTACAGCATACAGTAATATTTCAGATTACTTTAAACTCATCTAAGAAAAAATTCTTTCCATGTTTCCATGTGTAGTCAGATGACTTATCCCATTTCTAAACCATAAAAGGCCATGTCAGGATGCTCGATTGTTCTATCATGGAAAAAGTATCCAAGTATAGGATAAAATTTTTAAAAGAAAAAAAAAGGAAAAGATAATAGGAAAGGTTATTTGTGAAGATATACTTGGGCACTAATACATGATATGGAGTTTTGGGACGGATAAATCTTCCTAGACATATCTAGCTTCTTAAGAATGTGATCCTACTGTTGCAAAAACCTACGCCATGCTTGTTTGATTTTGGTTGTGAACCATTTATTCCTAGATTTGGTGCTTGGTACAAGCCTTTTTAAGGATTATTAAAACTCTATTCCTACATCATGGCAGCTGGTAATAATTATAAAACTACCAAGAGTAAACTATGATATCTTTGAAACAAGCATGACCTTTAGTCAAAATCTCCTTTAACTAATAGCTGGACACTAATGAGTTTTTATTAGTTCGAACTATTCCTTTTCTTCTTAGGATGGTCAATTGTTTAATCTGGGTTCACGTATTCTCTTTGTTATGACCAGTTGTCAATTTTACGTCAGAGTCATAATGATTTATTGAAAGGATCGGTTCATACATGGACACTCAATGCTAACTATTTAGCAATTGTTTAAAATGAAAATGATGACATGACCATACTAATCTGTTCTGCCCACATTCTTGCAGGAAAGAAGAAATTGGTTCACGCAACAAGTGAGTCTCATCCTTTTATAGCACTATGGAACTCATTTCTACTCTACCATCTGCTATTGCCATTGCTTGTAGATTATTGAAGGGATTGACATAGTACCTTAGCGCTGATTGTGTGATTATTATTCATTTTCCTCACTTTTACCAGTTTTGGGAAGAAAAAGTGCAGAGAGCAAATGAAAAAGGCACCCTTATCTTACTAGAAAATCTTGATCCATCATTCTCTTCATCAGAAGTTGAGGTACATTTGCTTAAATACTTGAACTTTACTAATATATTTCCGAGTTCTTTCCTTATGTATTTAGGTTTCCTGAACCTTAATTTAATGATGGGGACAGCATTTTGTTTTCGGATTTAATAGAAGGATTAAATTATTCAAATATAAATAAGTATCATAGTTTCAAGTTTGAAGAGGAGTAACATATGTTGACCACTGATTAAATGAATGAATCCTGTAGATGCATTTTACTTGGCTTATATTTATTGTTCTCCTCTTCTTACTGTAAAACAACTCAAGTTCAAACATTGATGGTGAGATGCAATCTGTGGTTCAAACGAAATCTAATATTCCATCCTTATATGGATAGTTTATTTGGGTTTGAATCAGAATTTTTCTTGTTAGCAGACAATGGTAATGGTAAAAGATTGAACCAAAAAATTCATGATGCTCTCTTAATTGGAGATCAAAAGGCTTGTGTACCTCTGAGGTTGTAGTTCTCCTCAGCTTAAAAATTATTTTCCTTCTGAAGATAACTCAAAATAAAGTAAATGAAAAAGCACCGGGGATTTCCGAAAATGTGGCTAAACAAATGACTCATTCCCAACCTTTACAGATTGCTTATAATATCCCACTGCATTTTTTTTATGTTAAAAAATCTATGCAGTGTGAGTTTTTTCTAGTACTCTGTAACTGCCACACTTGTCTACTAGAGAGAAGTCTATGTTTTGCTTGAACTGTGTTGAAGAACAGCAAGCTTATGATTCATTGCTGATTGAAAAGCATGCTTAATAACACAAAGAATATAGTCTTATGGAAAAGTATTTATTCGATCATTTTCCATTGTCCTACTCAGTTTCTAGTTTTGCAATGCCTTAATGAAAATGTTGAAGCAAAGATGATACCGCAAAATTCTTTTTCTAGTCCATACTATGGTATGGCATCTCAAATTCTCTTGGTATTGACTCACTGGTTATTTTATTCCTTCAGTTTGATGAATGATATGCCGTTTTGTTTATTTTTGCTAACAGGACAAGCTCTGGTTATATTTAAGTTACAACTTACTGCTGAATGTGCAATATCTGAGTTAGAAAAGAGATGCCTAATGCTGGAAGATGGAAGGTTGCATGTTCTATAGCAATCTAGAGTACTTTTAATGTCATTTTCTTGTTCCTTCATGCTTTATATTCCTCAGGAATTCATTTTTCAGGGTTTGCAAAATGCAACTGAAATTATCTGGACGATCATTTGACTGTAGAACCTACCAAATACCTAAAAGAACACTGAATTTTTTTTTTGGTCAAGCTAATGTTTTAGAGATAAAGCAGCCATGCGGCACCTAGAGAATCAAAGAAAATCCATTCCCATGGAACAGGAATTTGCATCAAAATATAGAAAACCTTGTTGCAGTGTAGTTTTACTTGCTATTGACATAATTTTATTTTACTTTGATTTACAGAACAGTTGTTGGTAAAAGAGTGACTCTGGAGAAGCCTGAAAAATCGGTTGCATTTGTGGGCCATTTTACCATCCCCAAAGTCAAACTTCAACAACAGCGTGAAGTGATGGTGATTGATACTTCTTATTGATTTGTTTGTTGTGCTTCATCATTTCAGTGTCATGGTTAACCATTTTATTTGATTCTTTCCTTCAGCTTTCTGTTTTTCTTCCCTCCATTCACAGAAAGAAGCAAAGTCAACCTCACATTGTTCCCAGGCCAACACAATTGAATATGACATGGCTATGGAGTGGCGTCTATTGCAAGAGCAATCAGATAAGTGGTGGAACCTGTTACATAAGGTGCTGCTGAAATTCATTGAATTTCAATCTTATATTATGGCTTTGTTATGTTGGAGGATTGGAATGAAACATGCTTTGTTTTACCATTCACTTGTAGAAACATGCTATGGAGATTCAAAAACATATAAGCCAGCTAAGGATATTGCACAAAGAGTCAAAGACTAACACTACATTGGCAAGAAAACGGTGAGTCATTCTTCCCTGGATATGTTCTCTTTAATCAGAATAACATCATCAACTGGCTAATCAGTTTGATGCTTAGCCAGTTGGTAAGTGGAAATCCTTGAGTACCTTAGGGGTCGTTTGTTTTTGTTTTTGTTTCCTGTTTTCTGTTTTTGTTTTCAGTTTTTTTGAAACAGAAACAGAAAACGTGTTTGGCTTCATGTTTTTGTTTCCAAAAAACGAAAACGAAAACAAGAATTTCCAAAATTGTTGGAAACGAGAATTTCTTGTTTTCATTGTTTTCGGAAACATGTTTTCATTTCTGTTACTGTTCATAAGTAAGCGAATAGAGTTTATATATTAATATAATATTAATATTTTATAATAAAAATATAAATAAAATTAATTAATTTTTTTAAAGAAAATAATATTAAATTTTAATATAAAATATTATTTAATATTTTAAAATTAATATATTTATTTTAATATAGAAAAGTTGAAAACATAAAAAGCAATTAAATAAATATTACATTGAACTATAATATTATTTAATTTAAATTTTTATAATAATTTATTGAATATATTAAATATTTTAAATAATATCATTTATTATAATTTTGATATGTTAATAATTAATATTATTATCTAATATAATTAATTTTTATTTTCCTAAACAATATTATTATTTAATATTATATTCTATCTTAAATTTAAAATATATCACTACTACTATTAAATAAGTTAATATTATTAAATAAGTAAATACTTAACATTAAATAATATTATTTATATTAAATATAATATATTTTAATAAATATATAATTTATTATAAATTAATTAGTTAAATATTTTATTCAATAATGTAATATTATTATTATTACAATTAAATAAAAATTATTATTAAATATAATTTATGATTATTACAATTAAATTCAATAATATTATTTTATGTAATATTTTATTTAATTATAACATTATTTAAATTATATTAAATTTTTATATGATTAAATAAAAGTATTTAATATTAGTATTAAATAATATAAAATAATATTATTTAATATTATATACATATTATTATTTAATAAAAATATTATTTTTTATTTAATTTTTAAAATTTTGTTTTGTGAATTGAATTATTATATTTGAATCAGTTTAAATATTTGTTTTCAAAACGTAACAGTATTAAACAAACATGTTTTATGTTTTCAGAAATTGAAAACAAAACAAAATAAAACAAAAACAGAATTTTCAAAAACATAAAACATAAAACAGAAAACAGGAAACGATACCAAATGACCCCTTAGTAATCCAATTTGTGCAAGCATTGTGCAGAGGATGAACAGTGTAGTTAGCAAAATTAATGACAAGTGAACTTCACTAGTTTATGTTGGAGGGTGGTGACAATGTTTTGGTCGATGATTGGACGAAGATGTTACCAAAGTGAAGATATGGCTGGCATAAGTATGGTAAAAATATGGTGGTTAGTTTGTTTCAGATTTTGAGAAACAAGTTCTATCCTCCCTCATTTGTGAGTAACAACACAGTTAAGGTCATTGAATCCACATTCCATATATAGCTAAAACACCCATTTACACTATCATCCCAGGTCCTCCCACAAGAAAGACTAAAAGCTAAGTTAAAGTGGAGGTCATGGCATTTTCCTTTTGAATGTTTTGTTAGGTGCTGATATCAATATAGAAATATAGATTTGTGATCAATGTAAATTTGATCACAAAAACTTGGTAGCCCGAAGGCCTAAATTCCATTACACATTGCTAGTGATGTGGTCAGTTCATGATAAACCATGTTTGCACTTTAGAGGCATGAAATTTTTGTTGAAGCAAGTTGTAACCTCACTAAGTTACTAACACAATATAAAACGCAATAAAAATTGATCTAAATGTAGGTAAGAGTTCAATTTCGTCATATTTAATTACTGTGGTCTTGAAGGACATTTCAAATGTTTCTCATTAAGGCTTTGCTTGGCAGGGTAAAAAGAAAGTTGAAAAAAAAGGCAAATTGGAATGAGGAAAAAAAGAAATGGAAAACATTAATTTTTTTTCTTTAGGTGTGCTTGATAAGAATGATGGAAAATGTAAAAGAAAATATAATTCTCTTTTCTTCCATTGCTTGGTAGAGATGAAAAATGGAAGTAAAGAAAGTAAAATTATATTAATTTACTATTAACCATTAATGAGCTATGGTAACTGTTGATTCTATAGGCTATACCGAGAAAGGGGGTGAATCAATTCTTAGTTAACCTTATGCCCGTTTTTCGAATCTTCTAAATTCTCTAGCCTATTTGAATGTTTTCTAAGTTCTCTAAGCTAGGCAAGCATGCAATCCAAATTTAATACAATAATCACAAATATAATTGCAAATAAGTAAAGAGAGTAAGGATAGAGAAATATACACAAGTGATTTATAGAAGTTCAGCAACCTTGCCTACGTTCTCTACCTTGAGACGCTCCCAAGGATTTTCCTCAAATTCACTATTCTTGAATTTGTATTACAGTCCCTCTTTTTTTAGGGTAAAGAGAAACCTCTCTTTTTCTAGGTTAAAGAGAAACCTCTCTTTTTCAAGGCTCAAGAGAAACCTCTCTTTTTCAAGGCTCAAAAGAAAATTCCCTCTTTTTCTAAGGCTAAAGAGAAACCTCCCCTTTACAAAGAATGATTTGGTTTACAAATTGTGTAATCAAAGAAAGGGTTCTAGATAGGCAAATGATTACAGAGATTAAGCACAAATAAAAGCCTATACAAGATTTGTGTTAAGCTATACAAGGAATGTGAGTATGATAGAAGATGAAGGCTTTGTAGCTCTTGAAATATTGTTGAGGCTTGAGGAATTGAGGAAAATGAGTATTGGAGTTGCTGAGTAGTTCTTCTTACTTTTTTTAGCTTCTAAACCTCTATTTATAGTCCCTTGGATGGATTCTAACCGTTGGGTGGAGCCAAAACTTGAATATGACCGTTGTCTCACAGAAACTAGCCGTTAGAGCCTTTTCTTGGGTAAAGGGATCGATCCCTTTCCATAAGGGATCGATCCCTTCATTCCAGAATGCTTATTCTGGGCTGAGGGACCTTTTTTGCCGCCAAAGTGCTTACTGCCACTAGGGGATCGATCTTTTCCCTTAGGGGATCAATCCCATGCTTCTAGAGAGCCATTTTCCCGCACTTTTTGGGTTATAAATGATGTAGACTTGAATTTAATTTAACCCAAAATGTTTATAAGCTTTAAGGGAGTTTTTCTTGACTTTCTCAAATGAAAATATTGTCCAAAAACTTATAAGTAATTTTCTAAACTTATATTTAATCATTCTTGAGAAAATTACTTAATATTCAAAATCATTTTATAAAGTATTAAGACCAATAAGAATGTATCATTAAATGATGGTCTTAATGTTTGATATGAACACTTAAAATGGATTGAGAAAATCATATATGGTAAAGCAAATTTATAATATGAATTAAAACATAAAAGCTTACTTAAGTTTTTGTCATTTCAAAATATATATGTCAATTTAAAGCTAACAATCTCCCTTTTTTTTTATATGACAAAACTTAAGGTAAATTTACTTTGAAAATTCTTTTAAAGAAATACTCTCCCTCAAATAAAGCAGGATTTTTAAATATAAAACTCCCTCTGAATATAAGCATGGGTTTTCAAAAGGAATTTTCAAACTATTTCTCTCCCCCATTATCTCTCCCCCTTAATACCTTAATATCTCTCCCCCTTTTTGTCATAGCAAAAAGAAGGAAAAAATAAAAAATATGCTCCCCTTAAAATTATGGCTATGTGAGAACAAATAAATATGCTCCATCCAACAAGAAATATGTTAGTACATGGGACTCATAGCACAAATAAATAAGTCAATTGTTCATAAGGAGTATGAAATATTCATACAAAGAACATGACTTATGATCCAATACCAATTGTTTATAAATAGTCTTACATGAAGTTCCCAATTGGTAAATAATGAAGCAAGTTGTTTATAAATATCTACTAAGGTTTATGACTTGCTCATTTCAATCCTATTAAGCACCTAAGTATATTAATTGTTCTCTAAAGCCCAACTAAGGTGCATGGCAATACATCATGATTATGAGCTAGAATTAGATGACATATCATATACATGAGCTCATAAATCATTTTCAAGAAAGAGTGTGCATAGAATTAAGACATATAGCAATTAATCACAAATTCTAGCACAAAAGTGTTTCATGCAAAAGTGTCTTATATGAATTCTTCCCTATTTGTCATTTCAATCTAAGAAGCATGAGAAGAATTGTCAATTTAAAGTTCATACCAATAATCAATTTAGTTTGGCTTACCAATTATTGAAAATATGATTACCAATGATACCAATTGTTATTTCAATCTAAATACCAATTGTTATTTCAATCTAAATACCAATTGTTACTAATGGTTGACTTAGACATTTTGCATGAATCCAATATTTATGTGTAGTGTGCTCATGGCAAGAAAATAATCATTCTAAATATGCAAGAACACAATTACACATCATCAAATATGCATATGGATTAATTGAACATTAGCACACTATTATATAGTATTAATCCATATTCATATTCACAGAATTATACCATATGGAAGATTCAAAAAATCAAAGTATTCAAGCAAACACATTTTCTTCTATGAAACTAAAGAATCCTATGCTCAATTTTCCATTCAAGATCTTAAACAATTATGAGCAAGGGAAGATTACTATTTTAATCGATTCAAAGCAATATCCCTAGTTAATTTTAACGTTTAAGGTTTCAAAGGTTATATGCTATTTTAACTGAAATGGATTTTGTTGGCTTTTATAGGCAATACCGAGAAGGGAGGGTGAATCGGTTCTTAGCTAGCCTTAAGCCTGTTTTTCGATTCTTTTAAATTCTCTAGCCTATTTGAATATTTTCTAAGTTCTCTAAGCTAGGCAAGCATGCAATTCAAATTCAATACAATAAGCACAAATATAATTATAAGTAATTAAAGAGAGTATGGAAAGAGAAATGTACGCAAGTAATTTATAGAGGTTCGGCAACCTTGCCTACGTCCTTTACCTTGAGACGCTCCCAAGGATTTTCCCAAATTCACTAGCTTAAATTTGTGATGCACTCCCTCTTTTCAAGGTTCAAGAGAAACCTCTCTCTTTTTCTAGGCTCAAAAGAAACCTCTTCTCCTTCTTTTTCTAGGCTAAAGAGAAACCTCCCTCTTTTTCTTAAGCTAAAGAGAAACCTCCCCTTTTACAAGGAATGTTTGTGTTTATAAGAGATGTAATCAAAGAAGACCTCTAAGTAGGCAAATGATTACAGAAATTAGGCACAAGTGAAAGCTTATACAAGATTTGTGCTAAGCAATACAAGAGATATGTGAATGATAGAAAATGAAGACTTTGTAGCTCTTGATTTGTTGTTGAGGCTTGAGGATTTGAGGAATATGTGTTTTGGAGTTGCTGAGTAGTTCCTCTTACTTACTTTTGCTTCTAAGCCTCTATTTATAGTCCCTTAGATGGTTTGTGGACGTTGATTGGAGCCAAACTAGAAACTAGCTGTTGTATCTCACAGAAACTAGCCGTTTGGGACTTTCTGACATAAAGGGATCGATCCTTTCACCAAAGGGATCGATCCTTTCCTTCATTTCACGCATTAGAGTGTTTCTGCCAAAAAGGGATCGATCTCTTTCCATATGGGATCGATCCTTTTCTTCCAGAGGGCATTTTTCCTGCACTTTTGGGTTAGAAATGATATAGCCTTTGATTCTAAATCAACCCAAAATATTTATAAGCTTTAAGGGAGTTTTTCTTGACTTTCTCAAATGAAAATATTGTCCAAAAACTTATAAGTAATTTTCTAAACTTATGTTCAATAATTCTTGAGAAAATTACTTAATATTGAAAACCATTTTATAAAGTATTAAGACCAATAAGAATATATCATTAAACCATGGTCTTAATGTTTGATATGAACACTTAAAATGGATTGAGAAAATCATTTGTGATAAGGCAAATTTACAATATGAATTAAAACATTAAAGCTTACTTAAGTTTTTGTCATTTCAAAATATATATTGCAATTTAAAGCTAACAATCTCCCCCTTTTTGATATGACAAAACTTAATGTAAATTTGCTTTGAAACTTCTTTGATAAAATACTCCCCTTCAAATAAGGCAGGATTTTTATAAAGCTCCCCCTTAATATAAGCATGGGTTTTGAAAATGAATTTTCAAACTATTTCTCCCCCATTATTTTTCCCCTTTAATATCTCTCCCTTTTAATATCTATCTCTCCCCCTTTTTGTCATAGTAAAAAGAAGGAAAAATAATAAAAAATATGCTCCCCTTAAAATCATGGCTATGTGATAAGAGATAAAAGAATATGCTACATCCAATAAGAAACATGTTAGTACATGGGACTCATAGTACAAATAAATAAGTCAATTGTTCATAAAGAGTATGAAATATTCATGTAAAGAACATGACTTATGATCCTATACCAATTGTTTATAAATAATTTTGCAAGAAGTTCACAATTGGTAAGAAATGAAGCAAGTTGAGTATAAATATCTACTAAGGTCTATGACTTGCTTATTTCAATCCTATCAAGCACCTAAGTGTATCGATTGTTCTCTAAATTCCAACTAAGGTGCATGGTAATACATTATGATTATGAGCTAAAATTATATAACATATCATATGCATGTGCTCATAAATCATTTTCAAGAAATATTGTGCTTAGAATTAAGATATATAGCAATTAACTACAAATTTTAGCACACAAGAGTTTCATACAAAAATATCCTAAGAGAATTCTTCTCTATTTGTCATTTCAAACTAAAGAGCACAAGAAGAATTGTCAATTTAAAGCTCATACCAATTGGCAATTTAGATTTGGCTTACCAATTATTGAAAATATGGTTGCCAATGATACTAATTGTTATTTCAATCTAAATACCAATTGTTACTAATGGTTAACTTAGGCATTTTGCATGAATCCAATATCTATGTGTAATGTGTTCATGTCAAGAAAATAATCATTCTAAATATGCAAGAACATAATCACACATCATCAAATATGCATATGGATTAATTAAACATAAGCATACTATCATAAAGTATTAATCCATATTCATATTCACAACATTATACCACATGGAAGATACAAAAAGTCAAGGTATTCAATCAAACACATTTTCTTCTATGAAATTAAAGAATCCTATGCTCAATTTTCCATTCAAGATTTTAACCAATTATGAGCAAGGAAAAATTCAAAATGACCATTTTAATCAATTAAGAGCCATATCCCTAGTCGTTATCATCATTTAACGTTCTAGAGGGTATATGCTATTTTAACTAAAATGGCTTCACCTAAGTGAATCAATATTATCAAGCTAAAATATATTTTATCATTAAAATCCATAAACTATGAGTGAGGTTAAGCACATAATATCATGACAACAATTATTCTCATCTCATAGGCATGATTATTGATTCAACTTAAGTAAACATACATGTTCAACATTAAAACAATCAATATACAATGCATGCATATCAATTGTTGGTGTTGTCATTAAAGCCCAAGTTCTTTACTAATTTGGCTATAAGAAAGATTTAAGTACATGGATGATAAAGTTTCATGCATTTGAACATTTAGGATCCATTTATCATCACACATTGTAGGCCAAGAAAAATTATGACATTATACCAATTGTTGAATTTACAGTTGAAATCAATCCTTAATATCAAGTTTTAATTATTTTTTCACTAGATGTATAATTATCATGAAACCTAGTGTGGAATAGATAAGTCAAGCTAAGAGACATAATCCTATAAGTATGCTTGACTAAGATGAACAAAAGGAATGAAGAATATTTATTATGCACAAGTTCATCAAATTCTCAAATCATTGAAATAAATCTCAAAATTATGTTTTAGCATTCATTGAAAAAATATTTCAAGATTATTTCAAGATTTATGTAATTCAGGACCATCTTTAATGAGAAAGCTGGTTTTGCACTTGTGAGGTCAGGAAAAATAATATTGATTGTTGAAAGTGATACCATTTGTTGGAAATGATACAAATTGATGGAGTTGAGGCATGATATCAATGAAAAATGAATTTTCATAGTTTAAAGATCATCAAAAAGAAGTTAAAATAGTGAATTTTCAGTTGAGAAGAGAGAAAGTATCAAAATAATGAAAAGTTCTTCTCAATTTCGGTTGAAAACATGCAGGAAAGCCCTTTCTGGCATGGGGGGATCGATCCCTATAGGAGGGGGATCGATCCCTTAACTCCAGAATCACAGATTTTGCATTCTGTTCAAGGGGGATCGATCCTACTTGTTGAGGGATCGATCCCTCATCCTGTATCTGCAGTTTTTTTGACAGAAAATCCAACCTTTGAGGTATTAAAACTTTGTGTTTGAGTATTTTAAGTCCAAGTAAGGGTTTAAACATTTGTAAAACGTGATTTTGGACTTGTATGAATGAAAAGCCTGAATGAAAAGCCATTTAACAACAGATTTTGCAATTTTGGAAGGATTTTTACCAATAAATGCATTTTTGGCCTCAAAGGAGGTCATTTTGAGATTTAAGCACATTTTGACAAAACCAAAGCATTAGAAACCACAAATATGCCAAAACAAACTTGTTCACATAGATTTTAAGCACATATAACATCAAATCATCATACTTGTGAACATTATGCCATGATTTCCAATATACAAGTTCTTCATTAATGCACATGACATGGCATTTTGCATAGACATATTTGGCAATTTGAGGCAAGTAAATACATTATCAGCACATAGAAAACTTGCTCAAAATGCAGAAATCCAATAATCATTTCAAAATCATAAATCATGCCTTTCATTCATTCATCAAGAATTGTCCATCAAACACTCAACAATCAATTATCATGCCTTTTTGCTCAATCACAATGCAACATGAATCATTAACCAATTTTCTCATCAAAGCACAAATAATTTATTCAAATAAAGGTTTTAAGGAGTAAGGAATTAAGCTTACAATACTCCTTTGCTAGAGAATGCTTTGCCTTGAATTGTTGAGTCCACCTTGAGCCATCCTTTGAAAAATTGTTGTGATGGATCCTCAAGCTTTTCCTTTTTCTCATTGGTACAAGCAATCTCCATAAAGGTGTGTAGAGCATTTGAACTCCATTATTTCTTTGTATTCTCATGCTCTAACACTCCTACATCAAACAATTTCAAACACACTTTGGTACCCAAATTTTCTTGGGTCCATGAGAGTTAGTGTTCACAATTTTTGATCCTTTTGGGATCCATTTCAAGTACAATTCATCATTATTCATAGCATGCTTTGGCACCCACATTTTTCTAACTACTCTTCCTCTAAATGTGGTTTTTCTATATGTGCATGCTTATGAAGAGTGTCCTATTCTATTGCATAGTGAGCATATAAGAGATAAATCATGCATAGTATTTTTGCTCACAAGAAAATTTTTAAGATGGGTTTCTTTTTGTTTTGCATTATATCCTAACCCATCTTTGTCAAAGAAAGCTCTTTGGGTCTCAAGCATGTGATCTAATTTTTGTTGACCCATATAAAACCTAGAAAATGAGTTATGCAAATTTAAGTTCTTTTTATTCAACTCATTTATTTCTAGATTTGCTTCTTCTAAATTCTTCTCAAATTCAAGTTTGGCATTTAATAGCATTTCATTTTCTATTTTCAATTTAGCAATGATTTTCTTATATTTGGAGTTCATGCATTGAAAATCATTTGCTAATTCATTAAAAGCATTTTGTAGTTCATCAAATGTATAATCATTATCTTCACTAGAACTACAACTAGCCTCATCATCACTAATGGCCATAAAGCATGTGTAGGCTACCTCATTATCTACGTTTTCCTCATCAGAGCTATCACTATCACTCCATGCAGCCACAAATGCTTTCTTCTTAGGTTTCTTATCCTTCCTAAGTAAGGGGCAATCTAACTTAGTATGACCCGGTTCATTACACTCATAACACACTAAGGGGTCTTTTTCTCTTCTACTTGACTCTCCCCTATGATGTCTCCTATTTTGCTCTCTCTCATTCATTCTCATGAACCTATTGAATCTTTTGGCAAACATTGCCATTTCCTTTTCTTCCTCATTTCCACTCTCATCACTATCATCTTCAATGACCTCATGAGTGGAAGACTTAAGTGCCACCCCTACTTTCTTTGAAAGGCTCTTCATTTCTTTTTAATTTCATTTCATATGTAAGTAGAGAGCCTATAAGTTCATCTAGAGACAAGGTGTTAGGATCCTTAGATTCTTCTATAGCAGTCACCTTTGCCTCCCAAGATTTTGACAAGCTATTCAAGATTTTCTTGACCATTTCTACATTGGAATAGCTCTTGCCTAATGCCTTAAGTCTATTAATTATGTTATTAAACCTAGTGTACATTTCACTTATGGACTCATTTTCTTTCATTCTAAAAAGCTCATAATCATGTGTGAGCATTCCTACTTTGGTCTCTCTAACTTGATTTGTTCCTTCATGTGTGATGGCTAGTTTATCCCATATTTGTTTAGCATTCTCACATAAGGAGACTCTATTATACTCATTTGAACCTAAAGCACAAAAGAGGGTGTGCATAGCCTTGGCATTCATTTGTGCCAATCTCATGTCATTTGTGTCCCACTCATCCTCACTCTTAGGGACATCTTTTCCATCTACTTTCTTCATGGGAATTCTAAGACCATTTACTATAATTCTCCACACTTCATAATCATTTGATTGTATAAATAACATCATTCTAGTTTTCCAATATGAAAAATTCTCACTATTGAAGAGTGGAGGTCTAACTAATGATTGTCCCTCTTCTCCTAGGGGTGTGCCTACATTCAAGTGAGCCATTTAAGATCGTTTTGCTCGATAGAGGTTAGTTTAAATCAATCTCGAGCCCAAGCTCTGATACCAATTGTTGGCTCTTATAGGCAATATCGAGAGGGGGGTGAATCGGTTCTTAGCTAGCCTTAAGCCCGTTTTTCGATTCTTCTAAATTCTCTAGCCTATTTGAATATTTTCTAAGTTCTCTAAGCTATGCAAGCATGCAATTCAAATTCAATACAATAAGTACAAATATAATTGTAAGTAATTAAAGAGAGTAGGGAAAGAGAAATGTACGCAAGTAATTTATAGAGGTTCGGCAACCTTGCCTACGTCCTCTATCTTGAGACGCTCCCAAGGATTTTCCCAAATTCACTAACTTGAATTTGTGATACACTTCCTCTTTTCAAGGGTCAAGAGAAACCTCTCTCTTTTTCTAGGCTCAAGAGAAACCTCTTCTCCCTCTTTTTCTAGGCTAAAGAGAAACCTCCCTCTTTTTCTTAGGCTAAAGAGAAACCTCCCCTTTTACAAGGAATGTTTGTGTTTACAAGAGATGTAATCAAAGAAGGCCTCTAAGTAGGCAAATGATTACAGAAATTAGGCACAAGTGAAAGCTTATTCAAGATTTGTGCTAAGCAATACAAAAGATATGTGAATGATAAAAAATGAAGACTTTGTAGCTCTTGATTTGTTGTTGAGGCTTGAGGATTTGAGGAATATGTGTTTTGGAGTTGCTGAGTAGTTCCTCTTACTTCCTTTAGCTTCTAAGCCTCTATTTATAGTCCCTTGGATAGTTTGTGGACGTTGGTTGGAGCCAAAATAGAAACTAGTCGTTGTATCTCACAGAAACTAGCCGTTGGGGACTTTCTGACCAAAGGGATCAATCCTTTCACCAAAGGGATCGATCCTTTCCTTCATTTCACGCATTGGAGTGCTTCTGCCAAAAAGGGATCGATCCCTTTCCCTATGGGATCGATCCTTTTCTTCCAGAAGGCATTTTTTCTGCACTTTTGGGTTAGAAATGATATAGCCTTTGATTCTAAATCAACCCAAAACATTTATAAGCTTTGAGGGAGTTTTTCTTGACTTTCTCAAATGAAAATATTGTCCAAAAACTTATAAGTAATTTTCTAAACTTATGTTCAATAATTCTTGAGAAAATTACTTAATATTGAAAACCATTTTATAAAGTATTAAGACCAATAAGAATATATCATTAAACCATGGTCTTAATGTTTGATATGAACACTTAAAATGGATTGAGAAAATCATTTGTAATAAGGCAAATTTACAATATGAATTAAAACATTAAAGCTTACTTAAGTTGTTGTCATTTCAAAATATATATAGCAATTTAAAGTTAACAGATTTGTCTAAATAAATCAATATCATGCTTAAGTATATTTTAACAATAAAATCTATAATATATGAGTGAGGTTAAGCATATAATATCATGAAAACAACTATTCTCATCTCATAGGCATGATTATTGATTCAACTTAAGCAAACATGCATGTTCAACATCAAAACAATCAAGATTCAATGCATGTATATCAATTGTTGGTGTTGTCATTAAAGTTTAAGTTCTTTAATAATTTGGCCATAAAGAATTAAGTTCATGGATGATAAATTTTCATGTATTTGAACATTTAAATTCATTTATCATCACAAATTATAGACCAAGAATAATTATGACTTTATACCAATTCTTGAATTTATATTTGAAATCAATCCTTAAGATAAAGTTTTAATCATTTTATCATTAAAGTATATGACTTTAACTATTCATCTTCCACTAGATGTATAATTACCATGAAACCTAGTGTGGAGTAGTTGAGTCAAGCTAAGAGATATAATTCTATAAGCATGCTTGACTAAGATGAATAAAAAATATAAACAATATTCATTATGCACAAGTTCATCAAATATTGACAAATCATTTAAATAATTCTTAAAATGATGTTTGAGCATTCTTTGAAAATATGTTTCAAGATTATTTCAAGAGTTATGCAAATCATGAATGTTTTCAACAAGAAGAATGATTTTGCACTTGTGAGTTCAATGAAAATGATATTGATTGTTGAAATTGATACCAATTGTTGGAAATAAAACAAATTGATGGAGTTGAGGCATGATATCAATGAAAAATAATTATTCATATTGTAAAGATCATCGAAAAGAAGTTAAAATACTGGATTTTAAGCTTATATAAAAGATGGTGTGAAACTAACAAAAGATCCTTCCAAATTTCGGTTTAAACATGTAGGGAAAGCTTTTTTGCCTTGGGGGGATCGATCCCTATAGGAAAGGGATCGATCCCTTAACTCCAGAATGTAGATTTTTTGCATTTTGCTCATGGGGGATCGATCCTGCATGTTGAGGGATCGATCCTGCATGTTAAGGGATCGATCCCTCATCCAGTTTCTGCAGATTTTTGACAGAAAATCCAACTTGTGAGGTGCCAAAACTTCGTTTTTGAGTATTTTAAGTCTAATTAAAGGTTTAAACATTTGTAAAATATGATTTTGGACTTGTATGAATGAAAAATATGAATGAAAAACATTTTACAAAAGATTTTGAAATTTTGGAGGAATTTACACAATAAAATGTATTTTTAGCCTCAAAGGGGGTCATTTTGAGAGTTATGCATGTTTTGGCAAAACTAAAGCATTGGAAACCACAAATATGTCAAAACAAACTTGTTCACATAGGTTTTAAGCACATATATCATCAAATCATCATATTTGTGAATATTATGCCATGATTTCCAACATACAAGTTCTTCATTACTGCTCATGACATGGTATTTTGCGTAAATGACATATTTAACAGTTTTTGGAGCAAGAAAATATATTATCAACACATTATAAACTTGCTCACAATACAAAAATCCAATAATCATTTCAAAATCACTAAACATGCTTTTCATCCAATTATCAAGAATTGTCCATCAAGCACTCAACAATCATTTATCATGTCTTTTGCTCAATCACAATGCATCATGAATCATTAACCAATTTTCTCATCAAAGCACAAATAATTTAATCAAATAAAATTTTTTAAGGAGTAAGGAATTAAGCTTACAATGCTCCTTTACTAGAGAATACTTTGCCTTGTATTGTTGAATCCCCTTTGTGCCTTTCTTTGAGGAATTGTTGTGATCTTTGCCAAGGATAAATCTCCAATCTCTTTCTCTTTCATATTGGCATACGCAAACTCCATGAGGATGTGTTGAGCATTTAAACACCATTGTTCCATTGTATTCCCATGCTCTAACACTCCTACAATAAACAAATTTATACATGCTTTGGTACCCAAATTTTCCTGGGTCCATGAGAGTTAGTGCAAATAATTTTTGACCCTTTTGGGATCCATTTCAAGCACAATTCATCATTATTTACAACATGCTTTGGCACCCACATTTTTCTAACTATTCCTCTAAATGTGATTTTCCTATAAGTGCATGCTTGTGAGATGTGGCCTATCCTTTTGCATAGTGAGCATATGAGAGATGTATCATGCATAGAATTTTTGCTTGCTAGGAAATTCTTTAGATGAGTTTCTTTTTGTATTGCATTATAACCTAACCCATCTTTATCAAAGAAGGCTTTTTGGGTCTCTAACATATGATCTAGCTTTTGTTGACCCATGTAGAATCTAGAAAATGAGTTTTGCAAATTTATGTTCTTTTTTTTAACTTCATCAATTTCTAGATTTGCTTCTTCTAATTTCCTTTCAAATTCTAGTTTGGCATTTAATAGCATTTTATTTTCTATTTTCAATTTAGTAATGATTTTCTTATATTTAGAGTTCATGCATTGAAATTCATTTGCTAAATCATTAAAGGCATTTTGTAGTTCATCAAAAGTATATTCATTATTTTCACTAGAACTACAACTAGCCTCATTATCACTAATAGCCATAAAGCATGAGTAGGTGTGATAACCGTAAATTTTTCCATTTATTGGAAATTAGAAATATTGAAAATAAATATTAGAGAAATTAAATAAGACGAAATAAATATAAATTTGCGAGAAACGGGATATTATTGAAAATCCTGAGAAATGAGGAAGTGAAGATAAAAATAATAGAGAGAGGAAAAGAATTAAATTGGATAAATTAAAATCCAAATCTAATTAAGAAAAATAAGAAAATAAATGAAATATATTTATATAATTATATATTATTATATAAATGTATTTTTATACCAATACATATGTATTCAAAATATTATATAGTATATTTTAAAATGCGTTGTTATATATATAGAAATATATATATATATATACTATTTCATAAATTCAAATAATACATATGTATATAAATATAATGTTTTATGTGTATATATAATTATGTAAATACATATAGAAGAAAAGTAAGTATGGTTTTATATTAAAGTTTATATGTATAAATATTTTATTATAGCATTTATATAATTTATATATTTAAATGTTACTTAATTTTAAGTATATATATATATATACACACATATATACTAGACATGTATTTTGTAATGTACAATATGTATTTTGTATATAATATATATTGTACAATATTATGTATGAAATAATGTGTGTATAACATATAATATATATTATATGTATAAAATATAAAATATAGTGTATTTTATACCAAATATAGAAAGAGAACAAAAGCATAAAAGGAAAAAAAAACAGAAAAGAAAGGAAGGATCGGGGGAAGGAATCCCGACCCTCCCAGCCGCAACCATCGGTGGCGGAGATGCCACCGCCGGCGAGGGGAAAAGAAAGGCGGGACGCCACCGGCCAGAGAAGAGGACGCCGATGCCAACGCCGGCGTGCAGAAACGGAACGGGATCGACGGAAAACGAAGCAATAGTCGGAGGAAAAGGAAAATGGCGGACGGCGGTGCCGGCCGATCCAGGCACCGCCACTGCCACCGAAGCTTCACTGGAGGGAGAGGAAGCTGATGGAGGCCACCGGAGACACAATGGACGGCGGAGGAACGCCGGCGAAGAGGAAGAAGAAACCGAGGCAAAACCGCCTCGATCTGTCGCCGTGCGGTCGATTCGGGATGAACGGAGGTCAGATCCAAGTTCGCCTCGACGCCGGCCAGCTGAGGGACCATCGAGCCGCCGGAGAACCGGCCGCCGGCGAGGAACCGGCGAGGACAAGAGCTGGACCGGTCTGAACCGGTCTGACCGGGAAAGGAAGAAGAAAAAAGGAAAAGAAAAAAGAAAAGAAAAAGGAAAAAGAAAAAGAAAAAGAAAAGAAAAGAAAGAAAGAAAAGAAAAAGAGGAAAAAGGAAGAAAAAGGAAGAAAAAGAGGAAAAGGAGAATTTCGGGAATTTGGAAAATTCCCGGAAATTCGACAACCCGGGATTTTTACAAATTCGGTAAGAAATTTCCCGAGAATTTAATTTCAGAAAAAATTAAATAAATTATGAAAAATTCTAAAAATTAGAATTTTAATTCTAGAAATTATTTTCAGCAATCGGGATAAGGAATCGGGAGAAATGGAGTGCGGGCGCGATCGATAAGCGGAAGTCGCCAACCCGGAAAAAGGTAAGGGATGCATGTGCAGCACTGTAAGGATACTCAGTCTGCATAATTTAATTTGAAATATTTTATGCAATTATTTTATGAAAATTATTATGATGCATGATTTGCTAAAAATAATTTGGGAAGAAGTACTGGTTGAAAGATTTTAAATTGTATTTTCCGTGCAGGAGGTTAGTAAATCGGCAGCCGTTATGCTGCCGAAAATTTTAGAAAAACTTTATAAAATCATATTAAATGATTTATTTCCGAATTTCGATAGTAAACCACGAAACATGAGGAAATTACTAAATTTCATAAAACATGAATATAATGAGATGAAATTTTAAGATATTCATGTATTCGAGAATGGTGATAATGAAACCACCGAAAATTCTCAGAATAAATAAATTACACGAATTACGAGACGAAAGATGAAGTGAAATATAGTGAGGATTCTTATGAATATTTTTATAAATATTCACTAAAGGATTTTAACCCTTATGGTTTTAAATCATGGAATTATATATTTATATAAATTCCATAAAGGTGTATTTTATGATGAGAATTACGGTTTTGAGATTGGTTGGTATTCTTATCATGCTGATACATGATATGTGATATGTTTAGTCCCGGTGGACATCTAATCAGTGATCCACCGAGGACAATATAGGTTATGATCATAGATTTGACCAGTGTACTTCCTTACCCTCCGAGGTATACAGTATGATAAGATTGATGTCTATCTTAGACTCCATAAATGATAGGTAATATGTTTTCAAAAGGAAGAAATGATAATTCTAATATTCTTTCTATGGTCTCAAATGAAATATTAGATCATAAGTACTACATGAGATCTGATAAAACAGTGGAAAGTACACATGGCATAAAGGCCATACCGAGCAGAGGCTCGATGATTGAACCGTGGGAGCCACCTCTAGAGTCCTTCGGGAACTAAGTGCTACACGTGTTCTGATGTTTCAGTACAGGCCATACCGAGCAGAGACTCGATGATTGAACCGTGGGAGCCACCTCTAGAGTCCTTCGGGAACTAAGTGCTACACGTGTTCTGATGTTTCAGTACAGGCCATACCGAGCAGAGACTCGATGATTGAACCGTGGGAGCCACCTCTAGAGTCCTTCGGGAACTAAGTGCTACACGTGTTCTGATGTTTCAGTACAGGCCAGACCGAGCAGAGACTCGATGATTGAACCGTGAGAGCCACCTCTAGAGTCCTTCGGGAACTAAGTGCTACACGTGTTCCGATGTTAGTATGAGAAATCGTAGGATATTGTGACGATAAGTAAGTGATTGTGATTCTTGAATTCGACAAATGTCAAAGGATGAAATAGATCTGGTGCATATGACATATGATGTGTGTGATATATCGGATGAGTAAGGCATTGGGGTGGTAAATCCCTGGTTAACAGAGATCTAGGCACTCCCGGTCCTTACAATGAGTTCGTTCTTTCACACTTAATCATACTGATAAAAAGAATGGTGCCTTAGGAATTTAAGAATAGAATGAAAGCATAAACAAGTTGAGACGTCCGTATGTATATGAAATAAGTTTTAAAGAAAAATGATAATGATTTAACTAATATTCTTTTTAAAGAATATATGAATATTAGTTATTGTAATTAAACCCTTGTATTTCATAAAAGCATCATTTTGAAAAGAATACGAAATGATTTTTGGGGTGAAAAGGAAAAGGATTTATTCAGTCAAAATGAAATAAAAATCTCTCTCTACAGTTGCTTCTAGGTTCCGTAACAAGTATGGTATTCTAAAATACCTACCTTACTCTATTCGGATCCCTAGCCGACTGTAGTATCCTTCCTACATGCGAGCCTAGAGCCCATAGGAAAAATGAAAAAGATTTTCAGCATATAGGAAGCTGAGTATCAAGTGAGGCATATAATTCTCTTACTGAGCCGTGGTTTTGCTCACCCCTTAATTTTCAACATTTCAGGTTTTGATGAATGTGAGTTCAGTGGATTGTGGATCCTGGCTGTACACGAAGGACAATGTGTCAGACCGACTGCTTATTTGAGGTATGATTATTTATTCTCTGTATTTAGACATGTCAACAGTACTACTTATCTGATAAATTACGATAGGGGATGTGTATAATATAAACAATACATTGTAAAATTGTTTAACAGTCAGTACAAGTGAAGTATCGCAGACAGCCCAACCGGTTAAGATGTGTATAAGAAGATGAAAATTGTGGTCACGGGTCGTGACAGTAGGCTATCTCATCATCAATGTTTTCCTTATCGGAGCTATCACTATCGCTCCACGCAGCCACAAAAGCTTTCTTCTTAGGCTTCTTATCCTTTTCCTTCCTAATTAAGGGGCAATCTAGCTTAGTATGACTCGGTTCATTATATTCATAGCACACTAAAGAGTCTTTTTCTTTTCTACTTCACTCTCCTCTTCTTTGGTGTCTCTTATCATTCTCTCTCTCTTTCATTCTCATAAATCTATTAAATCTTTTGGCAAACATTGCCATTTCCGTTTCTTCCTCATTTCCACTCTCATCACTATCATCTTCAATAACCTCATGAGTGGAAGACTTAAGTGCTATCCCTACTTTCTTTGAAGGCTCTTCATTTCTTTTTAATTTCATTTCATATGTAAGTAGGGAGCCCATAAGTTCATCTAGAGACAAGGTGTTAGGATCTTTAGATTCTTTTATTGCGGTCACCTTTGCCTCCTAAGATTTTGGCAAGCTATTAAAAATTTTCTTAACCATTTCTACATTGGAATAACTCTTGCCTAATGCCTTAAATCCATTGATTATATCATTAAACCTAGTGTACATTTAATTCATGGACTCATTTTCTTTCATCCTAAAAAGCTCATAATCATGTGTGAGCATACTTACTTTGGTTTCTTTCACTTGATTGGTCCCTTCATTTGTGATGGCCAATTTGTCCCATATTTGCTTAGCATTTTCACATAAAGACACTCTATTATACTCATTGGGACCTAATGCATAAAAGAGGGTGTGCATAGCTTTGGCATTCAATTGTGCCAATCTCATGTCATTGGTGTCCCACTCATCTTCACTCTTAAGGACATCTTTTTCATCTACTTTCTTCATTGGGACCTTGGGACCATTAACTATCACTCTCCACACTTCATAATCATTTGATTGCACAAACAACATCATTCTTGTTTTCCAATAAGAGTAATTCTCTCCATTGAAGAGTGGAGGTCTAACTAATGATTGTCCCTCTTCTCCTAGGGGTGTGCCTACATTCAAGTGAGCCATTTATGATCGTTTTGCTCGATAGAGGTTAGTCTAAATCAATCTCAAGCCCAAGCTGTGATATCAATTGTTGATTCATATGCTATACCGAGAAGGGGGGTGAATCGGTTCTTAGCTAACCTTATGCTCGTTTTTCGATTCTTCTAAATTCTCTAGCCTATTTGAATGTTTTCTAAGTTCTCTAAGCTAGGCAAGCATGCAATCCAAATTCAATACAATAATCACAAATATAATTGCAAATAAGTAAAGAGAGTAAGGATAGAGAAATGTACACAAGTGATTTATAGAGGTTCAGCAACCTTGCCTGCGTCCTCTACCTTGAGACGCTTCCAAGGATTTTTCCCAAATTCACTAGCCTTGAATTTGTATTACACTCCCTTTTTTTCTAGGCTAAAGAGAAATCTCTCTCTTTTTCTAGGCTCAAGAGAAACCTCTCCCTTTTTCAAGGCTCAAGATAAATCTTCTTTTTTTTCCAAGGCTAAAGAGAACCTCCCCTTTACAAGGAATGATTTGGTTTACAAATTGTGTAATCAAAGAAGGGCCTCTAGATAGGCAAATGATTACAGAGATTAAGCACAAGTAAAAGCCTATACAAGATTTGTGCTAAGCTATACAAGGAATGTGAGTATGATAGAAGATGAAGGCTTTGTAGCTCTTGAAATATTGTTGAGGCTTGAGGAATTGAGGAAAATGAGTTTTGGAGTTGCTGAGTAGTTCCTCTTACTTCCTTTAGCTTCTAAGCCTCTATTTATAGTCCCTTGGATGGATTCTAGCCGTTGGGTGGAGCCAAAACTCGAATATGACCGTTGTCTCACAGAAACTAGCCGTTAGGGCCTTTTCTCGGGTAAAGGGATCGATCCCTTTCCATAGGGGATCGATCCCTTCCTTTAAGGGATCGATCCCATGCTTCCAAAGAGCCATTTTCCTGCACTTTTTGGGTTAGAAATGATGTAAACTTGAATTTAATTTAACCCAAAATGTTTATAAGCTTTAAGGGAGTTTTTCTTGACTTTCTCAAATGAAAATATTATCCAAAAACTTATAAGTAATTTTCTAAATTTATATTCAATCATTCTTGAGAAAATTACTTAATATTCAAAACCATTTTATAAAGTATTAAGATCAATAAGAATGTATCATTAAATGATGGTCTTAATGTTTGATATGAACACTTAAAATGGATTGAGAAAATCATCTGTGGTAAAGCAAATTTACAATATGAATTAAAACATAAAAACTTACTTAAGTTTTTGTCATTTCAAAATATATATGTCAATTTAAAGCTAACAATACCAAAATAAAATTAAAATAATATTAAGAAAATAAAAAATAAATAAAATAAGACGCGTTATCATCTTAACACCACTTGTAGAGTTAAAAAACTCTACTGACGATGTATTTGATAATTTTAGATAATTATCCATGTGTGTGTATGAGGAGGGTTCTACTTATACATGTGTAAAACGAATTTAGTTTTATACACTTTCATATATTTTTATATGATTTATGTTTTTAATATGATTGTTGAATTTTATATTTTGTTTACGTAGATCATGCACAACAATTTTCAAATTAATCAAATATGTTTAATTAATTGTTTTATAGTAACAAAATTTTAGCCTTTATTATATATAGAAAAAAATACTATTCTTGAAATGATTAAAATATCGGATTGATTAAAAAATTTATATGCATGATATATACTAGTAGGTTATTAAATTTAATGGTTGGTTTGCAATATGTAATTATAAAAAGTGTGTAAAATAGTTTGTTTTACATTAGTATAAGTGGATCATTTCTCTTTTTTTATATGTACATATAGAAGTTGAGAGTAAATACATTCATTTAGTGTACGTCTCACATTAAAGGTTAAAAACACAATAATAATATAATCACACTTGACCCATATCTAACTACTTGACTTGAGTATAATATTATTGGTCTTATTAAATTGTTCATTAATTTGACATTATTTTAAAATAAATTTGGGTCAAATTAATTTTATTAGTCCACTAAATAAGGTAAGTTTAAATCTTTTTTTTTTTTTACATCTAGCGATACAATAGCTTAGAGGTGGCAAACGGGCGGGTTCGGGCGGGTTTCGGTTACGGGTTTTTTCAGTTGCGGGTTTTCTCGGTCTCGGGTTTTCTCGGTTGCGGGTTTTTTCGGTCTCAAGTTTTTTCGGTTGCGGGTTTTCTCGGTTTTGGGTTTTTTCGGTTACGGGTTTTCTCGGTTTCAGTCCGATTTCGGATTCGGTCCGGTTTTAATCGGGCGGGCTTAGCGGGCTTAGTCAAATTATTTTAAAATTTTATAAATTATAAATATTTTATAATTTTAAATGTAATAATTAATTTAATTTTATATAGTTAAATAAAAATATAATAAAAATGCTAAATTAAAGTCAAAATTTAATAAATGGAATTGTATAAGATATATATATATATATATATATATATATATATTGAGAAATTTGGTTGAGATGATTCTGAAAACATTGGGAGTGGACCAATGAAGAATATAGTTATCTACAATAATAAAAGAGAACATATCATCTATAATTATTACATTACAATTAATTAATCAAAATTTAAAGTCACGTGAGATCTATCAAAATAATACATAAAGTTTCCACATGTAAATGATGAACCAATACATAATTTTTAATTATAATTGATTAATTATCATAAAAAGAATTACAAGTAAAATGCTCGAAGACGTAAAAGACATTGAAAAAGTTTTAAATCTTGCATTGCATTTGCAAGAAATGAAAGCACTTCTGCTATTGTAAACTTTTGCCTTGGAAGCATATGGATTTCTGTACTAATTAATTTTTTTGTCCACAAACTCCAACTACTAAAAATCATCTTTGAATTGCTAACAACCTCTTGGCCTAATGGTTAAAGATGAGTTGTAGCATATTGTAAGTCTTGGGTTTGAATCCAACACCCCCATCCCCAGTTATTTAATATTTTCCTTGTAATAAAAAAAATCATCTTTGAATTTCGATTATAATTAAAACGATTATAATAGACATTACATTATATTAGAATTAATAATTCGTATATATATATATATATATATTTTGTATTCGTATTACATCAAATATATTTGTATCATATAAAATAAAAACTTATTGTATTAAAATTTATATTGATATATCAAACATAATTTTTTTTCTAATTTTTATCAAAATTTGATCCAATGTCACGTTCTTTTTTTTAATTATCATATTTACATTGTATGACAGTATATTGAGATAAAGATATTTCAAAATTTGCTTTTGAAGTTTTTTCATGTGATTCTCAAGGGAGGGAAAAGGCATAATCCCAAAGAATTTGAAATTTTTTGGTAATGTGGGAAAAGCTTGTTTGGAGGGAATTGAAAAATGAAAATCAAACAGATTTCTTTTCACACGAAACTCTCATAAATAAAATATTATTATTCATTATTTTTAATTTCTTTTATTGTTTTGACTAAATTTATATAAATATAAATTTTTACATTTTAATGTTTTTATTACTTGATAATTATTATTTATTTTTTTTAATTTCCTGTGATATTTACATTTGTTATAAAATATATAATTATATATTAATAATTATATAAAAATTTATTTTTTAAATGAGCCAAATATATATAGTAAAACTAAAAGAAAGTGAAAATCCAAAAGTATTAGCTATACAAATAAATAACTAACAAATTATAAATAAATCACACTAAACAATTAAACATTTATATAAATAGCTTTATACTCTTAACAATAACTTATTGAGTCATTGTTTTTTTTTTGGGTCAATATTGGGTCATTGGAATTTAGATACTCTTAGTTCAATAGATTTCTTTTTTTTTTTGCTTTGTTTAATTAGTTTTTTTAATAATTATATTATATTTTTAATAAAATTTTAAATTTTTAAGAATCTTTTTTACATTTATTTTGTCTTTTAAATACCAACATAATTAGTAATTAAATTAAATTTAATCGCATAACTAGTTAACTAATTCTTCAATTATAATGTTGAATAAAATTATAGTATACATTAAAAAAATAATTAATATTTTGAATAATTGGTCAATTAATTATCTCAATTTTATATTTATTTTGTTTTTAGTTTGTACATAAATCATAATATAACATTATTTTTATTAAATATAATCATACTCAAACACATTAATTAATCAAATATCTTATTAAAAATTTAGAACGTTAAATTAAACTATACGCCAATTGACATTATATTATAAATAATAACATTTGATATAATGTACCAAAAAAAAAACATTTGATATAATGATGTAAATGGGTAATATATAATCAAGTACCCGACACTATCCAACTCTATAATCAAATAATTATAGGGTTTGGATAGTGTTCTTATTACCCGTATTGGACTCGAGTAGTACCCTTAGGGTACACTATACTTGATTAACTTTTGATCAAGTAGTATCTGATACCTGAACTTGTTTATTAATTATATGAAAGTAATCAAAATTATATGCTTGTACAAAGATTTGAACCATGGCCTCTTATATTTATTGTTATATGTTTAACCATATGAGCTAGATTGAGAATTTGTTATATTTGTTGTAAATTTTATTTTTATTTTAACACAGCTTGCAATTTAAAATTTATTGAAACATTGTTGGCCAAAAAAATAGTTTACTGAATAATAATAATAATAATAATAATAATAATAATAATTTATTCTTAAGATAATAAGATTTTAAAATTTTAGACATAAAGTACTAAAATTAAATTAATAGAAATTTCATAATATGTTAAGATACAATTCTTAAGTATTGATAATTTAACATATATGACATTTTATTATAATGTAAATCTTAATATATATATATATAGTATATTATGCTTATTATTTTATTTGTAACTCATTATAATAAATTAAAAAAAAACACTTTTTTGACTAAAAAAGTAGTTGAAAAGGTCAATATCTATTTAATCATCCAATATTATGATTATTAATTGATCAAGTTAAACAAAATTACATGAATACATCATAAGAGATTAAATGTTTGAAATTAAAAACAACAGTATATTCTAAAAGCATGATAAGAAATTGGAATGAAAAATGTCTGAAATTAAAACTATAATATGCCATAAGAGATTGTTTAATTTATTCTATATTACATGTTATATGGTAAGAGATTATTATAATTTAACATACAAATCAGTATGATAAGATAAACATATTAATAATCTATTTTATATAATTAAGAGCTTGTATAGTTGATTATATATCACATGATAAGATATTATTTTTAAAGTTATAATAACATACAAATCATTATGATAAAGCGTTATTTATTAACTATATTATGTATTTTATTTGCTATCAAAAAAACTATTCCAAATTGAGTACTAATTTTTTTTCATATTCACATTAACATAATAATATTAGATTAACTTAATAATATTAGATATACACCAATTGATTGAATATCTAATTAAAATGTTAAATAATAGATATTACTAAATTAATTAATATAATGCTAGTTATTTAAATATAATTAATAATAATATTAACAAAGTATAAAAAACAAATTTTATTAAAATTACCACTTACATAGTAATACAACTCTAATATATTATTAAATTACACTTTAATTTACTATTAGAATTATTATTTTTATCCACACTTTAATTTTACATTTAATAGATGATAAATAAATTATTTTTAATAAATACTTAATTATATCAAAATAATACTTACACACTATAATTATTCTTAAAAGATTATTATAATATAATATACAAATCATTATTATAAGATACCAAATTAGTTTATTCATGTATAAGATTATTATAATATAATAAATAATTAATTATCACTAGCTTGATTTTTTAATGTCTTTTGTTTTAAGGCTAAAAATAAAATTACCACTATAATTTTCTCTTTTAATGATACCCAAGTATAAAAAAATTGTGCTTGTATTGTTTAATTTAATTACTTAACTTTTTCTAATCTTAAAAACTTGAATTTTAATTTTAATATTAAGTTTTTTTTAATCTAAATTTAATATCTTTCTATACTTGAAACTTTAAGAAAATATAGTTTAAATTTAATTTTATTAAAAATATTTTTAATGTGTTGCACAAAATATCAAATTCAAAGTTTCAAACAAATATTGAAATTATATAATTTTTATATATTTGATTTATTATTGTATTAAAATTAAAATTTTATTATAAATAAAAATAATAAAATGTTGAAATGATTTTTATAATAAAATCAAATGTCAAATTAATAATATATTTATTATTATAAATGCAATAAGGATAATATTAAAGATTATTTGATGATATCATATATTATATTATATATTATGGTGTTTTAAATTAATTTAATTAAAAAGATTCAATATTTATTATGCTGGTAATATATAATTGATAAAATTGTATAATAAATAATAATTGTTTTCAAAATTTTAAACTTTTTAATTAAAAAAGTGTATCAATTATTTATTTATTTTTAAATAATAATTATATAATTATAATTTGAGTTTTCTCGGGTTATAAATTCGATTTTTTTCGATTTTCGGTTCGGGTCGGTCTCGGTTTCGGATCGTATCAAACTCGAGTTATGTCGGGTTCGGGTTGTGTCGGGTTCGAGCTTTTTCAGTTTCGAGCTTTTTCGGTTTCGAGTTTTTTCGGTTCCGGGCTTTTTTGGTTACAGACTTTTTCGGTTACGGGCCTTTGACTTTTTTGATCAATTCGGGCTGGTCCCGGTTCAGTCTCGGGCAGATTCGGGCGAGTTTTCGGGCTCGGGCCAATTTTTGCCACCTCTACAATAGCTTGTCTTTGAGATTCTTACAGTTACGATAGTTGGGATAAAATTTTCATAATGCTTTACCATGGAATATCCTTTATCTCATGTAACTCAATGTTTTCTTTGAAATTCTTAGTGTTACGAAAGATATGATAAAATTTTTCCTTACCCTATAATGTTTTACCCATAGAATATCCTTTATTTCATGCTTGATGTTTTCTTCCATTCCTTTTTATTTTTTTCACATCTTACAAATCCTTCTTTTCCATAAACATTACATAGAAGTTATATCTGACATATTCTTGTTTACTAAGAACTTTTACCATTAACTATATTTATTCCTTAAAAAAACTGAATTATTACACAATTTTTTAAAGAATAAAATTTCAACAATATCCAAACTGATTTCTAATTACATTTTTTTATATAATCGACTTAATTAAAAGAGTTTAATTAAGTCAAAAGATCCAAATTTATATTGTCATATGATGAGCTTAATTAATAGAGACCATCACTTTTAATTAAAATTATATTGGATTTAACTAAATGTGTTTAATTAAATAGACTTAATTAAATGAGTTTAGTTAAGTTATTGGGCCCCTTTAGACTTGTTTATGGGTCAGGCTGAGCTGGGTTGAATTCGAGCTAAGCTAAGGCAATGTATTAAGGAAGTGAGCATGAGCCCAAGCTCGGCCCGATTCATTTTTTGGGTCTAAATTTTTTGCTCAAGCCTTTTTTATATATAATGTATAAGTTCAAGTCTGTCCAAATATGATTAATTTTTTTAAAAATTATAATAAAATATAAAAAAATTAAAACATATAATAGTTTATAAGTATAACACAATAAGTTTGAATAAATTTTTACAAAAAAGTTACAAGAAACATGAAAATATAATTTAAAAGTATAAAAAAAATATAAAATTAAAATAAATTGCAAAAAGAAAGAAAAAATAAATAATAATAATAATAATGATATTATTATTATTATTATTATTATTATTATAGTAAAACGGGTTGGGTTAAGCTTGGGCTTAAAACAGTGAAGTTGCTAAAAAAATGGATAGACCTTTAGATTTGGACAAGTAGCACGGTCCTTAAATAGGTCTAGGCCCATCTTCTAATTAAAAAAATATAAGTGGATTTAATGAAAAGATTTAATTTAAATTTTTATCTTCATATTTCATTGAAAGGGTCAAGTGAATAATTAGACTAGAGTTATAATTCAAATAAAAGACTAAAATGTTAGCATGTTTAAAAGACCCCTAACGTATAAAAATTAATTATGGCCGGTCACCTTGGATGATCTTTGTGTGAGTTGCGACAAAATCCTGCAAATCCTTGAAGAAAACTTGAAGTGGTACCCTTGTACAAAAAATCTACTATTTCTCTAAAATCCTGCAATAAACAAGAGTTGTCTATAAAATGTCTCTTATATTTAAAGCACTCAAGTTTGAATTCGTTGCAAAACCTTATGGTGTTGCATACATAGAAATTGGCTAACACAAAAGTTGTGTTGGTGTGTCAGTTTTCCCCAAGTGTTCTGGAATTTGCTTTCTTGCTGTAGAAAAAATGTTTCTTCCTCGTGATTAATGCTTGAAGATTCGAGAATTTTGGAAGGTGAGTTTTTTTAACTCAAATTGCTTATATGGTAACCACTGTAATACAATTCAACTCTTTGGAATATTGTAACCAAAAAAAAAAACTCTTAGGAATATTTAATCACTGTTTGTGTGAATCACCGTTAAAAGTCAAACAAATTGAATGGATTTGATTTGTGACAACTTAGCCTTAATGTGTGAAATGAGTGAAATTCAAAGTTTTTTATTGACGCTATCATAAGCCAAGGTATTTCTGTGTGTTTTATTTCACATTTTTTTGGCGCTTTCTGACTGTGAGTGTTTGACTTTGAGCCGAAGCCCAACGTCATTCGCTTAAATTGAACTCTCAACATTACAAACTACAATAATTCACGCAAGTGATTTATTTGTGTTAAATTATTTTTTGGATGAATATCCAATATATTGTCAGTGTAATATTTTGACTCTACAAGTATAATTAGGATGATAACATATATCCTTTAAAAATATTAGAAAAATAAAAAATAAATAAAATAAGACATGTGTCATCATCTAAACTATACTTATGGAGTTAAAAAACTCCATTGACGGTATATTATATAATTATCTTTATTTTTTTTATATTTATATTTATATTTTACTTAAAATAAAATAATTTTAAAAATTAAAGGATTGTTTGTCATCATTTTTGTTTTCTATTTTTTGTTTTCAGTTTTTTTGAAATAGTAGCAAAAACACATTAGGTAATATTTTTCTGTTTCCAAAAAATCAAAAATTAAAAAAAAATTTCAAAATTGTTGAAAATAAGTGTTTTTAATTTTCATCATTTTAAGAAACATGTTTTCATATCTCATTGTGTTTATGAATAAGTGAACAATGTTTATTTATTAATATAATATTTATATATTTTCATAATAAAAACTATAAAATAAACTAACTAATTTCTAAATAAAAATAATATTAATTTTCAATATAAAATAATATTTAATTCAAAATGAAAGTTGCATCACTTCTCTAAAGATCTTGGGCCACCTAATTAAAAGGGTTTTTTAACATTATAAGAAATTCGAAAACATCTATGTAAATATCCACCATTCACTAAATTTACCTCAATTTATTCATCATAAAACTGCCTTGGTTTATTATTTGATTAAGAGATGTAATAGAAAATTGTTTACTGGTTAGAACTCACTTGAACAACAATAAACTATAGTATTCATAGCTTATATGGGAAAGGCTCAATGTAAATAAACCAGGCCTAGTAAACCTAAAGCAACATTGAGGCGTGCCATGTGACACTCAGCTTTTGGGCCACGTGGCTAGAGACACCCTCCCGCATGGTGGGAGACACCTTCTCGCGAGGTAGGAGGCATCCTCCTGCTTGGCAGGAGTCACCCTCCCATGTGGTGGGAAGCATCCTTTCGTACGTGGGAGGCAACCTCTTGTCTGGCTGGAGGCACCCTCTCGCATAGCGAGAGGTACCCTCACATTAGGTGGAGGCTTCCTCCTGCAAGGTGGGAGGCACCCTTTCGCTAGGCAAAAGGCACTCTCCCGATGCCAGAAGACACCTTTTTGCCTGATGGGAGAGACCATTTATTGAAACGTGAGAAATCTTCCGTTACATTGAGAGTATGGGTCCCACTAATGTGTAAATAGACGAAATTGCCCTTCAATAATCACTACAGTAATAAAGGTAATTATTCAACTATAAATAGGTCATGAGTACTATCTTAACTTTTTAAGTTCTATTTTATGCTTACTAAGACTTTGAAAAATTCTCTTACTGACTTAAGTATTAGAGTACTTATGCAAGTTACAACCCTTGTGTCTCTCTGACTTCTTTTTTTTTTTTTACAGAGCTCTTGGTGACACATGCGAGGAGGGGGAAACAATCTACATTAGCATCTACTTATTGTTGTTTTGTGCAACAACAATTGGTACCGTCTGTGGAAATTGGTATAGAAAGCCAATTATTTCAAAAATGGTAAGGACAAGATCAATGACAATAAGACATGATAATGATGAGAATTCTGTAAGTTCTCCTGAGCCTCAGCCTCAACGAAGAACTCAGAATAACAAGAAGGAGATTGAAGCTACAGTATCTTTAGCAGAATTCAAGGCTTTGAAGAAGCAGAGCAAAGAGACAATCACGCATTGCGAGCTATGGTGGACTTATTCAAAGGAATTCTCCGTCAACTGAATTTACAGAAAGCTGTACAAAACCTTATAGGGGAGACAAGTAGGGAAAAATCATCGTATGAAGTTGTGGAGCAGGATGTGTAGGCTGTGGCTGGGTCCCCTAGGTGGTAGGATGTACAAGTTGTGGCAAGGTCACCTGGGAGATAGGGTGTGCAGGTTACGGCAGGATCCCCCAGGTAACAGGTTGTGTAAGCTATGGCAGGGTCCCCTAGGTGGCAAGGTATGGATGTTGCAATAGGGTCCCTTAAGAGGTAGGGTGTGCAGTCTCCGACAGGGTTATGACAGATGCAGGATGTGTAGGTTGCGGCAGGGTCTTAAAGGTGGCAAAGTATGTATACTGCAGCAGGGTCCTTTGTGTTGTAATGGAGCTCGTCAAATCTCCTTGATCAACAAACGGGACTCGAACCAATGCAAGGTGTAAGAGGTGCTAAAAAGACTGGGTTTGGACGAACACAATCTAGTTATGGTGGAGAAAGTGCTTGGTAGATGGGTTGGAAGCTGACCCTACTTGGAATACACGGATGATGCAGGGTGGAGCCTCACAAAGCAAGGGAAAAGAAGTGATTATTGATGATCAACCTGACTTATCTCACATAAAAGGGGGAGAAGTCAACCTGTACATGTAGTTGATATGAAAAAGATGATAGAGTAGGTATTGGAAGAAAATAGGTTGCTATCTGCAGAAGAAAGTCAAAGGAGGCGAATACCATTTAATGCAGCCATCATGGGAAAACCCTTGCTCTCAAAATTCAAAATGCCACAGATGACTACGTACGCATGAAAAACAAATCCATATGATCATATACAGAATTATAAAGCATTAATGTTGCTTCATGGATGGGAGAATAAGATAATGTACAGGGTTTTCTCTCTTACCTTGACAAGACACGTGATGAAGTCATTCAACAGTCTGCCTGAGGGGTCTATCACTTCCATTGACTAGTTGCGAAGTGAATTTTTAAAGGCATTTGTAGTTAATATCCAGAGGAAGAAATAGCATACTTATTTGTTCACACTCAAACAGGGAAATAAAGAATCATTGAAAAGCTATGTAGATCGATTCCAGGATGCCACTTTAGAAGTCTGAAACTTGCAAGTGGAGTAGCAGTGGCAGCAATGTTATAGAAAACTAAATTTGAAAAGTTACAAGAGTCTCTGTCATTTGATCAACCTATCACAATTTCAAATTTATTTTCTAGAGCAAATAAGTACATCACTCAAGAGGAGGTGATGAAAATGGTATTGACAAGGGAGTAGAAAGAAGGGAAGCAGCGAGAAAGAGAATCCTCTAGTGGGTTTATCAATCAGTCGAGTAAATCTGAAAAGGTTCCTAGATTGAGATATACTAATTACACCTCACTCACTGAATCTCGAGCTTCAGTGTTATCAACTATTGCAAGATGGGGCCTGATACAATTCCTGAAGAGGACATCAGGAAACTTGTGCCTAGAGTTAGACTCATACTGTAACTTTCACTTGGCGCATGTGTACACTACTAAAAAATTAGAGAGTTAATGAATCAGCTGGACAAGTTAGCCAGAAAGGAAAAATAGATAGATTTGTGTGGAGGAATGAAAGAGCTTATTATCCCATGCAAAATAGGGGTAATATCCCAGGGATAGGAGAGACAAGAATAGGAGAAATGGAGGTAGGTATGAGAATATTTGAAGAATTGAAGAGAGAAGAAGAGATAGGAGAAATCAGAAAGAAGATAATGAACCTACAGGTCTGGCGATTAATGTTATCTCGAGAAGAGAGTCGAAGGCAAGTAGCTCTTCATTATCCAAAAAATCTTATGCTCGCCAAGCATACCAGGTTAACATAGTAAGGGGGAAAAGTAAGGATGAGGAACCAATTACATTCACACTAGCTGATCGAGGAGATGCAGAGATTCCTCATGATGATCTAATAGTGATATCAGCCATCGTGGCTAAACATCCAGTTAGCTGGATCTTGGTCGATAATGAGAGTTTAGTGAACCTGATTTATTGGAATTGCTTTGAGAAGATGAACACCTCGGAGGATAGATTGAAGCCAGTGTCCATGCTCTTATATGGGTTTTCTAGTGAAAAAGCAAAGGTAACAAGAGCCATTCAATTATTAGTCAGCTTGGGTGAAAGCTCGAAGATTGTAATTTGCCAGTTGCTATTTTTGGTGATAAGGTCAACTTCAGTAGCCTACAACATGATTTTTGGATGACCACTGTTAAATGACATAAGGGCTGTAGTTTCCCCATGCTACTTATTAATGAAATTCCAAACACCTCACGATGTAGGTTAAGTAAGAGGAGATTAGAGGAGGGCGAGGATGTATTATATCACGTCTACCACATGTAAGGGGATTTAGAGGAAAGAAACCCTTACAATCAAGGAACCAGCTAAGCCAAAACCCAATGAAAAAATGGAGGTAGTTTAACTGATCGAGGATGATAAAGAAAAGGTGGTTTATGTTGGAAGTCGACTACTTGATGAAGTAAAAAAGGAGATAGTTCAATGTTTGAAAGAACATTCTGACATCTTTTCATGGACCCCTACTGACATGCTCGAGATCAATCCTGAGGTTGCTTGCCATTAGTTGAACATTGTTTTAGGAGCCAACTCGGTTAAGTAAAAGAAAAGAAATTTAGCTTCAAAAAGATAGCAGGCTATAGATGAAGAGATATCAAAATTGCTACAAAGTGGGATTTATTAGGGAG
Source organism: Heritiera fomes (assembly GCA_032173925.1). NCBI lineage: Eukaryota > Viridiplantae > Streptophyta > Magnoliopsida > Malvales > Malvaceae > Heritiera > Heritiera fomes. The sequence continues at coordinate 15,907,456 of JAPDPM010000015.1, forward strand.
GTTCATTATCATGAATTGTTGGTGAATGTGGTGATGGTGAAGAAAACTAATGGAAAATGAAAAATGTATATGGATTTCACTGATTTGAACAAAGCCTCCCCTAACGATTCTTATCTACTGTTGCGCATTGATAAATTGGCGGACGAAACTTCAGGATATGAACTCCTGAGCTTTGTGGATGCTTTTTTAGGATACCATCAAATTATGATGCACCTCGGTGATGAAGAGAAAACCTCATTTATTACTGATAGCAGAACCTATTGCTACTACGTAATGCGTTTTGGCTTGAAAAACGTGGGTGCCACGTACCAACGCATCGTGAACAAAGTGTTTAAGGACCTATTGGGGAATATTATAGAGGCTTACGTAGATGACATGATCATAAAAAGCCATGATAGATACATGTAGAAAAAATGTCAAAGGTGTTTGCGGTGTTACGACAATATGACATGAAGCTGAATCACAATAAATGCTCTTTAGGGGTAAGATCGAAAAAGTTTTTAGGATTCATGATCACTAATCGAGGAATTGAAGTTAACCCTGAAAAAATCCAAGCTATCCTGGATATGTAACCTCTTGCCATGAGAGAGAAGTGCAAAGGCTAACAGGAAGGATAGCGAGCCTGAATTGTTTTTTATCTAAATCAACATAGAAGAGCATACCATTCTTTAAAGCACTTAAAGGAGGGGAAAATCTTAAATGGACTAAGGAATGCCGAATTGCATTCGACAATTTTAAGGAGTATTTGAAGGAGCTACTGTTATTATCTTGACCCCAACCAGGAGATGAGCTTTTTATGTACTTGGGAGTAAGAGAGAAAGTGGTTGGTGCAATACTATTGAAAAAAAATGGGGATAAGGATTGCTTAATCTACTATGTGAGCAAGGTGTTGTTAGATGCAAAAACAAGATACCTATAGGTCGAAAAGGTGGCCTTATCGTTGGTAATGGCAACTCAGAAGCTATGCCCTTACTTTCAGGCACATTCAATCACTGTTCTGACTGATCAACCTTTATGGCAGATACTACAAAAGCCTGAACATTCAGGGCAGCTAACTAAGTGGGCAATTGAGCTTAGGAGTATGACATACACTTCCATCTTCACCAAGCAATAAAAAGGCAAGCCTTAGTAGATTTTATTATTGAATGCACAGGTCGAGGAGGCTAAGATGAATCAAAACTGGCTTGGTGGAAATTGTTTATGGATAGAGCTTGTAACATAAATGGTAGGGGAGTAGGCGTAGTCCTAATCTCGCTCGAAGGTGAAGCCTTTAAGTACTCCCTACGGTTTGATTTCCCAAGTTTGAATAATATAGTTGAGTATGAGGCTTCGATAGCCGGAATGAAATTAGCTGAAAGATTGAAAGTCAGCAATCTAATGGCCCATAAGTGACTCCCAATTAGTGGTGAATCAGTTTCTTGGCGAATATGAGGCGCGAGAGCCTACTTTAATGCCATATTTGCAAAAGGTCCAATTGCTTACATAGTCATTCAAGAAATTTTGGTTAACTCAAATCAATCGGTCTGAGAACACTCATGCAGATGCCCTTTCCAAGCTGGCCTCTTCTAAGGAAACAAAAAGGAAAATAGTGATGGTGGAATGCCTAATTGAGCCAAGCATTGTGGAAAGAGAAATTTGTGACATTGAGATTGGAGATGATTGGAGAATTCCAATCAAAAACTATCTTCTGGAAAGGAAGCTTCTCGACGATCAAGAAAAAGCTTGAAGATTGAAGGTTCAAAGTGCCAAATTCATGATGATAAATAGGGAGCTACATAAACGAGGGTTTAGTATGCCCTTACTAAGTGTTTAGGGCCCAAACAAGCCAGATATGCTTTAGTCGAAGTGCATGAAGGAGTTTGTGGAGAAAATCTGGGAGCTCGAGCATTAGTCTGAAAGATTCTCCAATTTAGATTTTATTGGCCAACATTAAAGTAAGATGCTACCAATAAATTGCGTAAATGTGATAGATGCCAAAAATTTGCTCTTGTCATGTTAGCACCTGTCTCAGCCTTCCACAATACCTTTCAACCCACATCATTTGCGCAATAGGGACTAGATGTCTTGGGCCCTTTCCTTTAGCAACGGGGTAGAGAAAGTATTTGTAAGTGGCTACCGATCATTTCACTAAGTGGATAGAAGTAGAACCTTTAGCCACAATCATTGAGAAGAAAGTGGAAGCCATGGTATGGAAGGATATCATTAGTCGATTTAGAATCCCTTGGGTGTTAAATGCTGACCATAGAAAACAATTTGACTGTGATGCATTCTGAGAGTTTTGTAAGCAGTTGAATACCCAACTTAGGATATCTTTTGTCTCTTACCCACAAGCCAATAGATAAGTTGAGGTGAGCAATCAGACCATCCTTCACAGATTGAAAACCAAACTAGACAAAGCAAAAAGAGCATGGGTAGACGAGCTCCTTAGCATTCTCTAGGCCTATTGAACTACAAGCCAGGTGTCAATTGAGGAAACATCATTTAACTTGGTATACAGAATCGAAGCCCTCATGCTAGTTGAAATCGAGGCCGTATCACCCAAGATGGTCCCTTATATACAAGAAGTCAATTCTTGAGGGCTTAGAGAGAATCTCGACTTGATTGATGAGCAAAAAGACATGGCAAGGATGAGATTGGTCACCTACCAACAAAGAATAGTTGGTTACTACAATGCTTGAGTCAAAAGCAGACCATTACAAGAAGGGGATCTAGTACTAAGGGAATCAACTATCACCAATAAACATAAAGAGGATGGTGAATTTCGAGCAAAGTAGGAAAGACCTTACAAGATTAAGAGGATGATTGGATCAAGCACCTATGCTTTGGAGACTTTACAAGGTAAGAAGATTTTGAAAACTTGGAATACTAATCATCTAAAATTGAACTGGCAGTAAACATTTTATATTTTTGCTTTATCATTTTTTGCAGTTATTTTGTTACTTGTTTTATATGTGGAAAATATCATATGTTAATGTTATTTGACTCATAAAAATAAAGAGCCAGTTATTCATGCCTTTGTGTATTTTATACTAATCTTGCATATATGATAGATGTGTTGCAGAAATAAAAAGTCCCTAAGTGAAAAATATGTGAGACAGGCAAACAAAAAAGTCTCTAAGCGAAAAATGTGCGAGACGGGCAAACGAAAGAGTCCTTAAGAGGAAAATGAGCGAGATGGGTAAACGAAAAAGAGCGAAAAATGTGAGATGGGAAAAATGAAAAAGTCCTTAAATGTAAAATATACGAGACAGGCAAACAAAAAAGTCCTTAAACAAAAAATGAGTGAGACGAGCAAACAAAAAAGTCTCTAAATGAAAATACGACATGCAAGCGAAAAAGCCCCTAAGCGAAAAATGCGCGAAATGGGCAAACAAAAAATTTCCTAAGCGAAAAATGCATGAGATGGGCAAACGAAAAAGTTCTTAAGTGAAAAATGGGCGAGATGGGCAAACGAAAAAATTCCTAAGTGAAAAATGCACGAGACAGGCAAATGAAAAAAAATCCTTAAGTGGAAAATGCACGAGATAAGCAAGCAAAGTTCTTCTTTTAAAGATAATGTTCTTTCAACAGAAGAATTGGGGAGCATATGACATGTCATGTTATAATCTTATCTTCAAATATGTTTTCATTATGTGTAAGTATTGTGATATGTTGGCATGTTATGCACATTGCAGTTATCATTATGTGTAAGTATTGTGATGTGTTGGCATGTTGGCGTGTTGCGCACATGGTAGTTATATTCTGTTGACTCATCATCACAAGCATGTGTAAAAAGTAAAACACTAGAGGAAAATCCACAAAAGAAATCATTACAAACTTGTATAAAAAAGGTATGATTTACAAAGTGTATGATTTACAACTTTAAATTCCAGAAAACAAAAAAATCACATAAAAAGAAAAAAAGAGATATATTTAGGCTATTTAGCTGTAGGATCAAAATCATGAGGAGGAGGAACAGGAGCCGAGCCTTCAACAGAGCCTTTAGGAGCAACTAACTCGGTAAATTGGCCATCATTGGGGAGCCTCGCAATTTCAAGGGTCACAAGATCAAAGGTAAGGTCGACAGCGATTGAGTGTGAAAATTGTAGATCTTCATTATCTTGACCCTCGAGAGCCTTGATCGGCTCAAGTTAATTGCATGGTTGACAAGGAGGCCTGGGGCCACTGAGATTTGACAAGTCATCCTTAGCCCTTTTTTCTAAGTAGTCCCCAGGCTTTTTTGAGTCGGGCTTGTATTGGGTTTAGGGAGGAGGCTCATACAAGTCGACCCCATTAGAATACTAAAGCTCCGAGAACGTCTCGCCAGCTCTCTTCTCTTCCAGCCACACACGAGCTAGATAAAAATCGTATTTCACAAAGCTTGCGGAATATATTTGCTTCCTTTCAAAGCAATCTTGAGAGAGAAGATATTCCTATACCGCCTCAGCTCGAATGTGATCACGATCGTTCTCTTTTTCCCTTAATTGGTCTTGTAAGCTTTAAACTTCTTCAAGAGCTTCATCACATTGAGATCTTGCAATGCATAGGTCTTCTATTGATTACTCATAAGCCTTTTTGTACCCCTCCTAAGAAGAAACCATAGCGTTCTCCGTACCCAAATTGCATTGAAGATTGATTACCCAAGACCTTAAGTCTTCAATCTCCCTCTTTAACTCTTCCAACATGTTAGGAAACAAATGTAACTGTTGGACCTCATTATAGGGATCAATCCTTTCAGTCTTTAATTGCTGTAGCTCTTTTTCAATTTGCTCTCGATAGGTTCTGTTCTACGCGTTCACAACTACCATTTTGTTGAGCAGCCTAACAAAACAAGAAAACAATTGGAAAAAGGAAAAAATTATAAAATATATGCACTCAAGAAGGAGTTGGGCTTCTTACATTCATAGCCAAATAATCTGAGTTATCCTTACCCTTAAAAAGACCTATAAAAATGTCCTTTTCATCATGGGGAAGAATAGTGCTCCAAGCTTGACAAGAAGCTACCCTGGCATCTTCGATACTGTTATTATCATTAACGCCAGGGTAGGTCTGAAAATCATCCCCATCAACAACTTTGTCCCCATCCATTGAATAGTGCGTAAGCGTGAGGGTACCACCTTTGGTAGAATAGGCCTTGCAGCCATCGCCTCTTCGATGTGAAGTCTCTTTCGATTCTTTTGACGAGGCTTATGAGGAACGTGCTTATCTCTTAGAGGCTTGAGGTCATCTCCTTGGGGAGCAAAGTCACTTCTTTAGGACCCCAAGCTCTCGTGACCCTCCGAGCGAGGGGTGGGGTGGTCACGAACAATGAACCTCCTCTTCTTTCCGTGCTCAGCTTCTCGCATGGGATGATTAACTCCACTAATGATTGGAGGAGAAGTAAGGGTATGAGGATGCTCAGAGATAGATGCCTTGACATGAGGTTGTTTCCTTGGAGAAGGAGCATCAGGAGAGACCCTATAAGATGATAAAGTCACTCTCCTCCTATGGACAGCATCTTGAAAGCTCATGTTTACAGGGCAAAAGAAGAATGTCAATAAAACATGCCAAAAAGCATTCATCACATGAGCAAATGCAAACTATTACTATTCAAAGCCTAAGTATACATCAAGATCGCCTATATTAGCTAAACTCTCATTCGTTGGAGGATAGTAAAAAGGATTCCCAAAGGCATCGCCTTCGTCCCACTCTAAGTCTTCTTCAGATGAACTACTAGTACTTATGACCCCAAGTGACTCATCCTCTTCATCGTCTGAATTTAAGAAAGGGTCTCCTAAATGACCTATAAGATCCGTTGGCTCGATTAAGGGGATTGTAGGCAAGTCTGAAGAATTAGAGGTACGAGTAGCTAAAGCTAATGGTAGGTTTGTAGGAATGGACGGAGTATTAGAAGAAATCCTGCCTACTCCCTAACTAGCCGCAATAATATTTTCAAGGGTAAGAAGGGAGAACAAGTTTCGCTCCTTGATAGAACATAAGAGGTTTATAAACTCATTGTATTGTTCCTTTAAGAAAGCTAAACTAAATTTATTATAGTGCTTCGTATGGCCACTAGTATCCATGTTCCATCTGGTAGGGATATCTAAATTCCTTGGAAACTCTACAATGACCCACTCACTCTCGAACTTATGTAATTTGTTAGGAAGTTCTGAAAAACTTTTATTATGAAAATCTTTTTCCATGACCCTTTGGAGAGAATATGAGACTAGCCTGGCTAACCCATGAACTTTAAAGAACGCATTAAGTAGAGGGATCAAGGGTGTGATACCTAGCTCGTGACACACGATTGAAAATCCCACTAATTGGGCCCAACCATGAGGGTGAAGTTGGCACGAAACAATCTTCTTATACCTTAGAAAGTCTAACCCAAATTCAAGAAGAGGGAAATAGAGACCAAAATGTATGGAAACCCTATACAAGGCCATACTGTTAGTGACTAACTCAGGGAAAGTTTCGCTATATCAGTTGGAAGTTTATATCGGTAGCCTTCAGGAAGATTATATCTAGTCCTAATTTCCTCCAAGTTCGCATTACCTAACCTAGAAGGAAGACCCCTTTTTAATGGTTTACCTATACCATGACTGGCCATAAGAAACAACTATGAAGCCAAAGAAAAAACAAAAGAGCTACCTCAAAACTTAGGAAAAATTAGAACAAATTTTTGTGGAAGACTAAGATGCTTGCGATAGGTGTGAAACATGTGGCAGGGTGCAAAGAGGTTGCGGGAGGCTTACTCTTTACTGTAGGCTGTAAGGTTGGTAGTAGAATGTAAGAAGTTTGTAAAAAGAGAACCGGCAGGGAACAATCCTGCGATAGGATGTAGTAGACGGTAAGTGCCATGTCTGCGGCAGGGTGCTATCTCAGAGAATTTTCAACGTAATTTTTGTACCTTCTCACGCTTAAATAGTCGCGGCAAGGAAGCCTAAGGGTCACGAATAAAGAGACACCTTCCAGAAAGTTATGCTTCGAAATTTGTGAAAGAATAAAGAAAATGATTAGATTAATAAAATGACTGAATTCCCAAAATTTTTACTCTCTTATTGGAAAATCCAATAAAAGAGTGGATAGCAATTGATATGGGAAAGACCCAACCTAAATAAACCAGGCCTAGTAAGCCTAAAGCAATATTGAGGCGCACCACGTGGCACTCAGCTTTTGAGCCACTTGGCGAGAGATAGCCTTAAGCATGGTGGGAGACACCCTCTCGCAAGGCGAAAGGCACCCTCCCACTTGGCAAGAACCATCCTCCTGCGTGGCGATAGGCACCTTCTCGCCAAGTGGAGGCCTCCTCTCACAAGGTGAGAGGCAACCTCTCACCAGGCAAAAGGCACTTTTTCGATGCCAAAAGACACCTTTTTGTCTGACGGGAGAGACCACTTGTTGAAACGCGGGAAATCTTCTGTTACGTGCAGAGAATAGGTCCTGCTAATGTAGGAAAAGATGAAATTGCCCTTTAGTAATTAGTACAATAATAAAGGTAATTATTCGACTATAAATAGGTCACAAGTACAATCTTAACTTTTTAAGTTCTATTTTATGCTTATTAAGACTCTGAAAAATTCTCTTATTGACTTAAGCATCGGAGTGCCTACGTAGGGAACAACCTTCGTGTCTCTCTAACTTCGTTTTTTATAGAGCTCTTGGTGACACGTGCGAGGAAGAGGGAAACAATCCACGTCAGTATCTAATTATCGTTGTTTAATGCAACAATAATAGCAATCACCTTTAATATGAGAAAAAGAATAAACAATTGAAATTTTACAAAGTATTCAACCAAAAAGAATATAATCATAAAATCCAAAGTAAACCTAACTTTAGCGTAAAAGTATATGTTGTATTTCAATCATTGCATTTTATAATTTCAAATTGATTTGTAACACTTTTCATATAAAATTGACCCTGTCAATATCTGTTGCCTCGAGTAGAAAGAGTTTGGTACCTCTTAAGTAAAGTCTCGAGTTTATGTCTTGCGAATAAAGAAAGTAGCATTGGAAGAGCTCCTCATATCAAGTCTAACCATAGCTCAACTCCGGATTAATTGGGGCTCAAAGTAACCTTTGGATACCGGGAGATTTCAACCAAAAAAATATAAAATTGACCTTACATGCAACATATAAACCAATTAAGAAATAAAAAACTCATGTTCATCTATAGATGCTTATCATGCCAACACCATAATCAGATAATAGCCATGGAAAGAAAGCTTCTATAGTAATCGAAACAAAAAATAAAAGTTCATGTGTAAATAGTAGTTTAAAATGTAAAGCTACTCTATATTAAAATTATTTCAAGCCAAAATGAGTACAGGTTATGACCACCTATAAACACTACATTTTATTTTTATCTATTGTGAAATCATCATCATCATCATCAAAGCTTATATCCCAATACTAGAGTAGGCTATATTAACCAATATATGACCTTAAGCTAAGTCGTCAGCATGAACAACCTTTGCACATTTTTTACTATACTTAGGCTCCGATGCAATGTATCGCTGAGTAGGGAATGTCTTAATAGATTTCATATAATGGTTCGTCTCATAAAAATTGGATGAATTTTAAGTGGTTTGTTGTCCAAATTGACTGCCAAACCTCATTTATGGCATTTGAAATCGGCATGTATTAAAAACTAAATTCATTCATTACAACTATTTTTTAATGAAAACCTACAAACACTACATAAAAGATATGTAAACATTACACAAAAAATTGGAGATGATGCATAAAGTTGGCATATACCAAAACAAATTAGAAATTTCTACAAACCATACCTATATAATATTTTTGTCTCCGATCCACCATTACTTGTCACATGTTTTTTTAAGACATAAAGGGAATTGTATTATTTGTTAACAATACTTGTTACATTTCCACAAAAATAAAAATACAAATATAATAAAATTTAGTTTTTTTTAAATTAACTTAAAAAAGAAGTGACAAATAAAAAAAACTACTAATAAAATACAAAGCAGATACAAAAATTTCTTAAATTTAAAAAAGTGAGATTTTGAGTTTTAAAAAATAGTTTTTTAAGAAACCATGCTTTAAAAAAATAAAAAATTCTATACTTTTCTTTTTAAATTATAAAAATAAAAAAAATTTAACAATAACGATCTATCAATATAAAAGTCATCCACCAGTGGGTATAAAAGTTATCCTCTTCATGAGTGAATAGCTGTCACATGACACATTATTACTCATTTAGAGTGAATTTTTTCCATTTATAATTAGTTTTAATTTTTAAAAATTAAAATATTAAAAATAAATTTAGTGGTAGTTTTTAGTTTCATATGTGATATTTTTCAATTCAAATAAAAATACTAAAATAAAATTTTTCTTCATTTTAAATTATTAAAAATATGAAAAAAATGAAAAGTTCAAAAAAATTGAAAGAATTAAATAATAAAGCAAAAAACCCAAAGATCATTTTTAAAACTTAAACACAAATAAACACAAAAAAAATTATAAAAAATAAATCTACAAATAAAAAAATTTCAAAATTTTTTTTCGTTAATTATGAAAATCGAAAGCTGTGAAAGAAAAAATAAAATAATAAATAGATAATTTTAATATTAAACACTTAAATACTACAAAAAATTAAAATAAAAGGTGGTGATGGAGGATTAGCCAAATTTAAATTTATCTTGAAACTAACAAATTTAGGTCAAATTCAATAAAAATTTAAATATTTATAACTTTTTTTATCTATTTAATATTCTAACTTTATATTAGAATTTTATTTTATTCTTTTGAAAAAAATAAGAATAAAAAATAAATAAAATAATTAATTAATAAATTAAATATTATCATTTTCATTTAAAAAATAATATTTTGAAAATAATTATATTAATTTATCATTATTTTTAATAAATATTATTTACATTTTTTTAAGAAAAAAAAGTATCCATGCGTGTATCATCTTACACTATGTTTGGATAAATATTAGTAAATGAAAGGAATGGAAAGGAAATGAAAGGAATGTAAACTAGAGGAAAGGAGAGACAAAGAAAAGGTATATGTATTCCTTGTTTGGATAGCTAAAATTAATAAAGGAAAGGAAAGGAAAGTAATCCTAACAACTCTTGTTTGGTTAAACAAAGGAAAGGAAATGATTCATTGTAATGTTTTTTTCCAATTATAATCCTTTTTGTTTTAAATTTTATAAGATAATAAGGTTAAATTTGACATTTTACATGTTATAATTTTTTTCAAGTTTCCTTTCCTTCCCCTTTATCCCAAATTGGGGTTTTAAAAAAATTGAGTAAGTCAAGAGAAAGCAATGGGTGCTCGCTCCCCCTCTTTTTCCTTTTCCTAACTAAAAAATCTTCTCAAACAAAGGAAAGATTTACAACCTTTCTTTGTTTTCCTTTCCTTTCTCTTCCCTACCCTCAATTCAAACATAAGCTTAAATTTTATAAGATAATAAGATTAAATTTGACATTCTACATGTTATAATTTTTTTCAAGTTTCCTTTCTTTCCCTTTACCCCAAATTAGAGTTTTAAAAAAATTAAGTAAGTCAAGAAAAAACAAGGGATGCTTACTCTCCCTCTCTTTCCTTTCTCTAGCTAAAAAATTTTCTCAAACAAAATAAAAATTTACAATTTTCTTTTATTTTATTTTGTTTTACTTTCCTTTCTCTTTCCCAACCTTAATCCAAACATAGAGTTAGTGTGTACACTAAATTTGTCCCGCTTTGAAAGAAAAAAAAAGCGTAGTAGAGAAAGGCGCGTGCGAAGAAAAACATCCCGTCGGTCACGATCCCCCAGTACGGTGAAGTTCAGGCACAAGATGAGCCCACGACCCATAACCTATCTCTTAATTTCTCTTCACTTTTTTTTTTATGAATATCTTCACTCTTTTTTAAAAAGATATTTTTGGTGGTGCATTTAAAAAAAAATATTTGCAGTTACCTTCCGTATTCCATTTCCATGAAAAGTTGACAATACAAAGTTTGTCATGTCATGGTAGCCTTTCAAAGTTTCTTTTTCATCTCTGTGCAAAAAGAGTTTCTACTTCATCTTACTTCTCTAAAAAAACCCTTCAATTACCAGACAAAACAGAATCACTTTTTTTTTCTCATTTTCACAGTTTAAATCCATTTTTGATTTTCTGGGTTTTACTTCTTTTCCTTGTAGTAGCAGTCTTTTTTTTTTCTTTATTTTACTTTATAGATTGTGTTTGTTTTTTTTACACGAACAACAACAATGTAAACATGTAAACATTATGCTTTTGTACTGAAAATTACACACAACAATTCCGTGGTTATTCTCTTCTTAGCTTTTTTTTTTCATTAATGCACAATGTCACATCTCAAAGAGAAGAATTCGTCAGGAGAAAAGCATGGGTTCATATGGGGTACTGAGAAAGGGGTTGGGGGGAAAAACAGGGACATTACCTTCTACGAGTCATTTACTTACGAAGGTGAGGAGTATTTTGTTTATGATTGTGTTTACTTTGACATTGGCCAGCCCGAGGCTTTCATTGGTAAGTTAGTAAAGATGTTTGAAGGTCCAAACCATATTAAGAAAGTGAAAGTTGTTTGGTTTATGCGTCCGAGCGAAATTAGAAACTATTTGGGAGATTATAAGCCGCGTTGGAATGAGATTTTCTTAGCTTCAGGTCAAGGACGTGGGGTTTCCAATATCAATCTCGCGGTAAATTTTCTCATCAGTTGTTACATTGCATGTTTTTGTTCTCGCCTTTTCTTTATTTTGCTTATTTATGTACTTGTTTTTTTATCATCTGAAATTTAACAAGTGAAAAGAAAGGTGGAAATATAAAAACTAGACCCAAAAGTATTTAGAAGAAATGGAAGTAGACCTTTTTTGGGCATTTGGACATGTTCGAAACTTGGAATATTCATTATTAGGAGGGCTTTGCTATCTATCACTTTTGGTTCGAATAAGATTAGTTTCATATCATAAAACAGATGATTATACATGTGATTACACAAAATATATATATATATATATATATATAAAAACTAAATTATTGGTTATAGTGATAAATTGGATTGAACTAATATGATCTTCATGTTTTACACATTTAGGAATCAATTGCTGGAAAATGCAATGTTGTCTGCACAGCAAATGATGGTAGAAATCCACAAGCATCTGAAGCAGACTTGAGATGGGTTGATTTCTTCTTCTGCTGCCATTTTGATGTTGGAGAGCTTGCAATATTGAATATTTTTCCAGATATGGTGGATGGAGTTAAAGGTTAGATATCTACCTAAAAATTCATATTGGACAAATTCTACCCATGCTTTAAAAAAGTTTTTTTGGATGCATGCAGTGGAGCACTTCTTCAACAAGAAAAAAGAACAAAAGCCACTAGGCCCTATCAATCTCAAATCACATGTTAAGGAGCAAATTGGGATACCAAAATTATCTTCCATCAAGTTAAAAGTAATGAAAGCAATTGGTAATACAGTAAAAAATGACACTTCTGGTGGCAGAGTAAGCTCATTGGTGAAAGGTGATATCTGTATATTCTTTTCTTCCATAGTGTACTTATAAACTCAAATGATTAGATGAAATTAGATTGCTCCTGGTACATGCAGAATCAAAGATAGCTTCAGTTAGTATGAGCAAGCAAGTGCATCTTCCAAGTGAGAATACCCCTCCAAGGCCAAAGACATGTATTCCTAATAGTGGGAATCAGCATGGTTGGAGTTCACACTGCCAAGTTCAAGATGAAGTTGATAAATCTGAAGTGAGATTCCCTAAAGATTCACTTACTAGTGCAGCTGAGGTCCAACCCTATAAAAAGAGGAAACTTTTTCTGGATGAAAGGATGAGTGACAAATTTGATAATCTAGATCGTCAACTAGGACAGGATGGGGGCATAAACATTGATAATCAACTTGTACAGGTTTCAAGAAGAGAGGGTGTGGTAAGTTCTGAGTGTAACTGCAACTCTTTAGTGTGAGATATCTATGAATGTGTTTGGATAAATTTGACGTCGCTTATGACTTTGGGAACCCTTCTAATATTTTCTATTTTGATACTTGCAGGATAAAAGAAATTGGTTCAAGCAACTAGTGAGTTTCACCCTTTTTTTCATCATCATTTCACCATTGTTTGCAATCTAGTTGTTTTAGCAAGTTAACATGTAGTTGCTTCAGCCTTTTTTTCTTATCACCATTTCACCAAAATGTGCCCCAACATAGTTCATAGCATATCCTTTAACATTCAATAATCTATTGAAAACAGTGCCCGTGTTGCTTGGTTTATTTCTTTTTTTGGTGTTTCACCTTCTTTTGTTTTATATATATATATATATATATATATATATATATATATATATATATATATATATATATATATAACTTCATTACATGAAGTATAATAGTTTGAGACTAATGTGAAAACTTGAAAATTAGTCATTTCAGTGGATGGCATGGTCGATATTATCATCTCTTGACCAGTTTATCTTTTACCTTCTATATATCATTTTCATCATTGTTTATTGTCAGCCTTGGGAGCAAAGACTTGAGAGAGCTCAAGAAGCAGGTAGTCTAATCTCACTTGAAAATCTGAATGCATCCTACACATCAGCAGAAGTAGAGGTTTGTGATATTTCCTTTCCGTTTAATAAATCTTATCCTAAAAAGTTGCTTATGAGGCCTGAAAACGGTGCCATGTTGCTGTTGTTTTTCTTGTTTGTTAAATGAGGAAGTGCCCAATGCTATCAAATATGTACTTGATAGAAGCCTTTAGTCATGATTTGAAGTTGTGATGCATCTTCAAATTTTAACGTGTCATATTCTTCTTTTGGTGTTCCTTTAGGCAGATTATTTATCGTTTCTCTTTTCAATGTTGACTTTTTTGTAGGTTTTTGTAGGGTTGGATAGCATGAGTTAGAAAATGATTCTCCGGCAGAAATTTTATGATGTGATGGCATTTGGTTTAGTGCATTACCTTTGTTGTGCCTTTCTTACCTATATGGTTTCCATTAGAGATATATGGTTTGTTAGTCCAGACCATCAAATCTTGCTTTAATGTCTTGAATTCACAGACATTCATAACTATTTTGAGATAAAATTTTAAATTGTTGGATGGAAGTTGATAAGTTACACAGAGAAATTGCTATTGTGCTGGGAAATGCTGAGGATACCATAATCTAGCTGGAAAGATCCATATGATGTTTCCTGGCCTCAAATATTCTTTATTAGTTTATTTAAAATTTTCTTTCAGGATCTTGTTTGGCATGCATTTAAAGAGAAGGTTGAAGCAAAACTGATCGAACGGAGTACATTTTCCTGCCCGCACTATGGTACATAACCTTCTTGTGGCTTTTTTGTGCACACAGTAACTTATCTAACAATCACATGACTTTGGTGATTGATCTTTGAGTTATCTTTTATGCAAGCTCAAGCTTGGAAATGTGAGTACAGCTTCCTCTATCTTTCAACAGGTAAGGCCCTTGTCATATTCAAGTCAAAAGAAGCTGCTGACTCAGCAATTTACCAGCTAAGGCAGAGATGCTTAATGCTTGCAGATGGGAGGTATTTTATAAGTTTCTCTTATTAGATTGTTTTCTTGTTTCAGCATGCTAAACATTACAATGTTTTTTTTACTTTGATTTTCTTGAGCCCTTTTTCCATGAAATCAGCAGATATAATCTAGTAGTTAAGATTTCATTCAACAGATTGAATCCATGGTAATTATGTTTTTAATAATTTTTTATTAAGAGAAATTAATTTTAATGTTAAAAAAAAAGTGAAGAAGGTAATAGTTGATTTGTGATTTTTCTTAACTCACTAACAGCATCACTCCTTGAGGAGAAGGTCCATCTTTTTTACTTTGTTATGAAGGTTGTCAGGTTCCTTCTTGTTTTGCAAGACGAATAAAAGGTGTTGATCAATTTATTTAACTTTTATGGTCTTTTCTACATTTTATGAACTTCTTTAGATCAGTCAAAATCTTTTTAAGTTATTTATCAAGTACTTGTTATATCATTTAAAGCAAATTGAATGATGTTAGTCATCACCCTGAAACCTTTTTTTTCCTGAACAAGGAATTTCTGGAATGGATGCTTTATCCAAGCCCCTTTTATATGCTCCATTACTTATTATTTTAGTAAATAAAACTTATTAGCAATTGTTGACCAGTTTTACTGTTACTTAAATATAAACCAACACAGGATACCTTTGGAGGGTAAACACCACTTATGACCTGTGATGTGCTTGAATTGAGAAACTATACACAATTTACATAGAATTTGAATGCTTGCTCAAAATTTGCTGTTTAAGGAAATGTTGTAGTACGGAAATTGGCCCTGTTTTACCCTTGTAAAACAGAAAACTATTTTTGCGTTTGCCACTAGATTGGATTGTAAATCATCTTTTTGACGCAGGTGTATAAGTACATAATGCAAATTGAAAATTTTTGTAATAATCAAGAGAACAATGTAACTGAGTTTTGTGCTGAAGAGGAAACATTGTAAATCAATAGAATAGGAAGATTGGAGCAGATTGAAGAATTGAGTGCTGTGGCAGGTGATGGTAGAAAGCTGAGTAAGGCTGAGTAGAGAACATAGAAGGTTGAATAAAGCTTAGAAGAGAGAAGAATGTAATGAGAATTTTAGAGAGTTTTTTGAGTTAGATAATTTTGCCAAAAATTCACCTTTCAAGGATAATGAGAATTCCTCTATATAGGTGTGGAGAATTAGAGTTACATATCTGTGGTGTGGAGAATAAGAGTTACATATCTTTGGTATTAATAACATAATAATGAGAATTGGTAGTTAAAAAAAAAATTAATATTTTGTCTAATGGGAGTTTCACTTTGAAGATGGTGAGTAACTCACTACTCTATTCTAAATGAAATAGGGAAAAGTTCTCACACTTTATAGAAAGGTTAAGAGAAGAACTCTTAACTATTTTTATATTTGATCCATCAAGCCAAACACTCCAAGATATCTCAATAGTGAATTAACCCAAGAATCTGGCCTTATTCTGGGGTTATTTCTGCTTTATTTTAGTGAAGATGTTGTTTTGTGAAAAAGCTATTCTTAGAAGAATTGTTCTGTGATGAGCTCTTATATGGTTGTTGTTCTAAGATCTGCTTTGTAAATGAGTTGATACGTGAGGGAGCTATTTTGAGAGGATCTGTTCTGAGTAAAGGTTGTTCGGTGGATGATTTTTAGTAGAACAACCTTATAACCTATTCCGAGTTGCTTTATCACAGAATCATTCTTAGTAAAATGAAGAGATAAAATATTTGTAACTGAAATGAAGTATTTACAAACAGCAAAAACAATCTAGCCATGTAGGAGAGCTGGAAAACAAGGTGGATTGTTGCTTGTAGATGAAAAAATGGAAAGAATAGCAGAGAAAATGGGGAAGAGCTAGTTGATAGAGGTTGCAACATGAATTTAAAATTTCTTACATATATGTACATACATACATGCACGCATATAAATAGTAGCAAATAGTGATAATGTTCATAATTTTGTTTTATACAATTTGTAAATTGCTTTATCTAATGAAGAGTTTAAATTATTTAAATTACTAAGGTTTTACTTTGTTGGCAGAAGAGGTGATTTACTAGTAGCTCTCTTTTACTACTTGCAGACCTCTAATTGCTAGGAAAGAGACTTTGAGAAAGCCTGCCAAATTAGCTGGATTTGTTGGTCATCTTACCATTGACAAAGTCCAGCTTCAAAGGCAGACTGAAGAGATGGTAACTTTAGTATCAACTAATTAATGCTTTCTTGAAATTTGATCTGCTCTTTTTTTTTTTTAAGTCTCTTTTGTCTCATATAAAATGAAAAACAAGGGGACTATTTGAAATTTTTTTTTCAGAAAAAAGCAAGGTCAACATCACATGCATCCCAGCCCAACAACATTGAATATGATATGGGAATGGAATGGCGAATACTGCAACAAAAATCAGATATGTGGTGGAAGGCATTGCATGAGGTGCTGCCATTTTAAGTTCTATGTATTAATGAGGTTCCATTTGGTCATTGACTTTGCTATTTAGCTTTGTTTCTCTGCTTTTGCTGCTTCCTCAGAAGTAAATGCAAATTAAGAATGGGTTCATGCAAAATGAGATAGATTGTTATTGAAAAATGGATTGAATGGATTATCTTATCCCATCTTACCTATAATTCTCTTTTCAGTTTTTACTACTTTCTAGGTTTAATGTTCTTGTGTTTTCCATTTCCAACTCATTAAATTTTTGCTGCTGTTCTCACGTCTCAACAGCGACAAGCAAAGGAGATGCAAAGTGTTAGGAGTCAGCTAAAGATGAAATACAGTAGCTAGTTGCAAATGGAGGCATCAACTACGTTCTGGTAAAGCACCTGATCTGTCATCTTTTTGGTTTTCTTTTCCGAGAGGAAGAGAATTTATGTACACAAACACCATGACTGAGTCAGCAGTCCAACAAAGAGAAGAAAAACTTATTTCAGTTTGTTGATTTCCTACTGACATGCTAGATTTAGTTTAATTCCCGGATTATGTAACAGTGGCAGGATTCTTATCTTAAGGAAGGCTTTTCCTTTGGTTTTTGCACATTGCTATGATAGATACAAGGGTTCTACCTTGGACAGCATACAGGGTCGTACCTATTTTGGGAAGTGTGCAAACAATGTCCAACTAGAAATGAATCAGCTCTTAGAATTATTTGTGTAAATTCTTGCCCTTATCCTCTTTACGAATCCTTTTTTTTTTCAAGTTGACTGGGAAACCAATTGAATTATAAAGTTGAACAGTGAAAATTTCTTTACATTACATTACAATTTAGTTTCATTGTTAAGTTCTAATTTTGAAGGCAGTTAAGGTATGACTATGATTATGATTATTTTTAATCTGAACAAAATTAATTTTAAATCGTAAAATGAAAAAATAAAAAATAAAAATGCCTATGTTTACCGAAAAAAAAAAGTACGTTTATGAGAAAGACAGGATTTGGGTCTTGCTTCAATGTCATTGGCTTTACCTGCGAAACCGTGCGGGGATCAAATCACATCATTGGCGCAAGAGGACTTGTGGATAAATTAAGTTATTTAGATGGTCGCTTGCATGCGCATACAAAAAGTCTATTTTTGCTTTAGGCCCTCTTGAAGATTTGTGGTTATTATACGGTTTCTTCATGATTTTTGATGTTTTAAATACAACCTTTAAATAAAATTTAACAAATAAAACCTACTATTAGATAAATGTTAGGATATTCAAAAATTTGTGGTAAATCATTGTGCTAAGGGCACAAAGATGAAAAAGATGATTTTGGGAATAATAATCACTCTTACGCCCTCAGCTCAGCCCTCCTAAGTTTAAGAGTATTTTATTAATGCATCCATGCGACAAATCACCAGTCTGCACTAGAATTGCCATCTTTCTAATCCAAATCCTGAATCTCCACAATTAGCTACTAAAAAAGAAGTATCCACCTGGTCCATAAACAAGCAAGCCTCAAACATTTTTCCTGAGGTTTACGGGTACAGAGATCACTCACATAAACTACTCCTTAGAGGATTTGTTGATAAGCGATTTGTGAATGTGCGGGATAACACCACCGCCTGCTATGGTTCCCTTGATCAAGGTGTCCAGTTCTTCATCACCACGGATGGCGAGCTGCAAATGCCTAGGTGTAATACGCTTTACCTTCAGATCCTTGCTAGCATTGCCGGCCAGTTCTAGCACTTCTGCAGTCAGGTACTCCAGTATGGCAGCTGTGTACACAGCAGCTGTTGCTCCTACCCTTCCATTTGCACTAACCCTTGTTTTCAGCAATCGATGGACACGACCCACTGGGAACTACAGGAAGAACATACAAAACAATAAGAAACAACTGATTATATAATTTAGAAGAATTAGCTGTAGTTCTACTGGAGTGCAAAGTAGAATAAAATATTCAGTCTATCATGTATCCTACAAATGAAAATGCTAATATGCATTGACCACATACAGAACTGCAAAAACAATTTAGGATGCAGAATACAGGTCTAATTCAATCAGAAAAAAGGAAGCTGATTTCGAAGATTCCAGAATTTATTAACCATAATAAACACAGCTACAGGTCGCCAGGAAGTAAGAAAAGTTCCAGATATGAAAAGAACCATGGATAAGCTTGCAATTTTCATAACTAGATATCTAACAAGGAAAAAACTTCCTAGCAATAGTTGGCCTATCCAAACTGTTTTTGAAGAATATAACCAATTCAACCAGCATATCTACATTACAACAATCAAATGGGAAAGGCTCAGGTTTGTAGGCATGTACATGGCAACCTTTCGATGACTTAATGTTAATTTAATATGCCCACTGAACGATATGTCATGTAGCTTTAACAGGAAAAGTCCAAGCAAGTCATGTAAGGATAAATTTCAATTCAACCTTTCGATTTACCAAAAATGAGAAATTAAACAGATATTTAATAATTAAAACATTCATAAGAGACAAATAGTGCTGGATATCAGTTCCTTATTAAACCAACATATCCTGAACTGTTATCTGTTGACTTGGAGCAAGGGTAGTATCTAGTCATTCTCACAGACCATGTCTCAACCCTCATTCACAAAAATTTCCCCAGCTCCTTGGAATAAGGAAATTACATACAAATCTTAAATGCTATGAAAATTAAAACAGCAGATGATAAGGAAGACCAGTTACCAACAGGAACATAGTGTCTCAACTCCACACCTCACCTTCCCCCTTTTTTTTTTGTAATGAAGAACTCTAGACCATAATTATTCATAGAACAAATAATTGTCCCCTTTGCAACAAAAAATGTCATAAAACATATAAATCCTCTAAAAAAATGAAAGGTTAACCAACAAAGAGCACAATTGTTTGTACTGACAATTCCAACATCAAGAGAGACAGAGACAAGGACTACAATCAGTGACATCCTTTGCAAAAAAGCTACAAGGTTCATTTATAAGGACATTTACCAAGATAGAGCGTTTGCCATTGGAAAAAAAAGTAAGAACAATCAATGGAAAATTGTTCATAAACACAAACCAAGTGACAGAAACAAGCTAAGACGATTGGACTAGCATTTATAAGTTAATCTTCAAAAGTATTCCATTGTTAGGGCAGCTTATCTAACGAAAAGGTTTTAACATAAAAAACCTTGGTCTAATTTGAGGCAATAAATCAGGCCGATTTCTAAAAGAAATTGCAATATACTAATGCAAATTCCTGCTTAGATAATTTCCACGGTAATTTTAGAAGCTTTTTTATCAATTAAAAAAATACAAAGCAATAAATAAGAGAATAAATTTACGAAGAAAAACTCATTTTCTTGATCCGAAGCTATAATTTTACCCTAGAATTAAAGAATACATAATAAATTAAAATTCAAAAAATGAAAATCTAATTCGCCGAAACCATCAAAACAAAATGCTAATTCAAGCAGAAAATGAAGGGGGAAAAAGGGGAAAGCGAAAGAGAGAGAGACCTGGAGACCAGCGCGAGAAGAGCGAGAGACAGGTTTCTTCTTATCCTTATCTTTGTCCTTTGTTGATTTGCCAGCCGTAATCAAGCCTTTGGCTCCTTTTCCCGACATTTTCCAGCGAAATTACTTAGGATAATTCTGCGGAAAAATCTGTGGTTTGGTTGGGAGGAAAAGCGAGAAATGAACAACGATGAGGCGAAGAGAAAGGGGCTTACGAGACGAGCGACGAAGAAGGTATTAGGACTGAGGGACGAGAATGGTCTCCAAAAGGACTCCCAACCAAGGCCAACGCAGGCAACATCCCGAGATCTTGACTTTTTAGTAGCCGCTTTCTTTCTTTGTTTCACGATATTGCCCTCATTATCTCTTCCAAATTACTTTTTTGGTCGAAAATTGGAGGAGAAATTAAAGACGTGGGGAATTCTCCTCTTCATTATTTTTTTTATTACGAAAGCACCTTATCATTTAATTTAGTGACAAAAGTTCAGAATCTGAAGACATGGATTTTTATATGGAACTTATAATAATAAGGATGACAATTATATTAAAAAAATATATAGTGATACAAATTATAATTTGATAAAAATTATATATAAATTTGACAAAAATTAAAAACATGTTTTTTATTTAATATATTGAAACAAATTTTCACATAAAATTTTTAAGTACTTTTATTATAAGAATATGATTTTAACACAAATATATATATTAATTATCAGGTCTACTTTAAACCCTTTTGTTGTTGCACAAAACAACAATAAAGATATTCTAACGTCAATGGTCGTAATCTGTATCCACGTGTCTCCCAGAAGCTTCTGTAAAATAGTAAAAAGTTAGAGGGACGCAGGGGTGGTTCCCTGCGTAGACACTCCGATGCTTAAGTCAGCCTCAAGTTCTTAGGTATTGGGAAACGTAAAAGCCAGTAATCAAAAAATTAGGGAATAGAATTATACCTGGGACCTATTTATAGGCGAATATTTGAGATTAATTATCTGGGTTGTTTGCGTCCTTTTACTAAGAGTTTGTTTCCCAATAGGACACATCTTCCGTGGATCTCGGAGTTAGCACGAGCATGTCACCGGCGAGAGACCTTGAGGTGCGACACCTTCCAGGCGGTAGAGGTCTGTCGCTATGACGAGTCGTGAGAGAGCCACATGTTGTCTACGTGACAGCAGGAGATAGTATATGGAGTCTGTCGCCTGTGACAGATACCCTGTCGCAGGCGTAGCTTCTTTCACCATAGGCCACGTGTCCCAATGACCGTTTGCTGCATGGGACCTCCGATGATCTTTGGGCTTGGCCCAGTGTAGATAGACTTTTGCCATATCAATTGCTCCCCAGTCTCTTGTTGGATTACTCCAACCAAGAGAGTATAAATACGTGTCTTTGGGCCTTTACCCACTATGAATAGTTTTTTTGATTTTTGTGATTTTTCTTTGGTACTTTTTTTGTAGGTGAAAAGCTCTATTCTGCGGGAGGCGTGATCTAACGAGACATTTGGCATTCTCTGTAGAAACTATATAAGGTCGCTGGGATCCACCGAAAAGGGATAAGAGAAAACTCTGAATCAGCAGTCTGTCGCCCGGTTTCCAATTCTCTCGCCAAAATAGTCTATCGCCGGAAGGAGTCTTTCGTTCATCGAAGTGTCAGTAAGTATTCATCTGTTGCCTAACTTGTATCCTTCCGCCACCAGCTTTTTTAAGTGTTTTGTAGATATCTTCGTCTCCCGCGCGGTTTTTATGTCTTCTGCAGGTGTCTTAGTCTCCCACGTGAATGTTAGGTCTTCCGCAGGTTTTTCGCCAATAGGTCTGTCGCAGTTTGATCTTCCGCAGGTGTTTCGCCGACAGGTCTGTCGCTGTTTGGTTTGTTGCCAAAACAGGTCTGCCGTATGTGTTTTGCCAATAGGCCTGTTGCCGTTTTAGGTCTTTCGCAGGTGTTTCACCAATAAGTCTGTCGCTGTTTGGTCTGTCGCCAAAACAGGTCCGCCGTAGGTGTTTTGCTAATAAGTCTGCCGCCCCCTTATTATTATTTTTTATTCTTTCTTTTACCATGTCTTCACAGCGTCCGGGTAAATCTCTTAGAAAAGGCGGTGTTGAATGTACACTGATGAATGTGGACTTAGAGGATTTCAATACTCGTTTTCCTCTTCCCCCCGGTTATAGTTATAGACTTCCAGCCAGTAGGGAATTTTCACCTGACCTAGTTAGAAACGGAGTAGCAGTGCATAGAGCGTCTTTACTTTTCGGTTTCCATTTTCCGTTACCCGAGTTTGGTATAGCATTCCTTAGATACAAAGATATAGTTCCTTGTCAACTTCATCCTCCTGCATGGGCTCAGATAGTAGGATTTTCGGTGGTTTGTCACAGCTTAGGTATCGTTCCTATCGTCCCCCTCCTGAGTGCTTTTTTCAGAGTCCGCGATCTGCAAGGACTAATAACTTTTTCCCTCCAGCGGTTAACTCTTGATGAATTTCCCAATAACAAGATCTTTTTGGACCTTCCTAATAAATTGCGAAGCTTTGAAAGTGAGTGGGTCGTCGTCGAGATTCCAAATGATCTGCGAATTCGCACTGCATGGAACCATGATACTAGCGACCACTTGAGGCACTCAGAAAGGTTTAAAGTAGAGATCCTAAAAGACCAATTTAGTGAACCTATACGACGAATTTGTTCTACTGAGGAACGTAATTTATTTTCCCTTTTGACCCCAGAGAACATTACAGCGGCTGGTTGGGGAGTAAGCCAAGTGTTTCCGGGACTTCGACTATCCCCTCTAGCCTTCCTATTAGCTTGCGTGTGCCCGATGCCGGTCCTAGTCAACCGACCAGTGTTCCTACAGCCGAGACCTCTAACCCTTTAGGTCGTCTTGTGGATGAGTCTTCTCCGGATTCGAGAGACGAAACACCTGAGGTTGAGGATACCAGTGGTCCATTCGAGGAGGATCTTGAATGAGCTCAGGGCAACGTTTTTGGGAGCCCTTTTGTTGACTTCCCAGCAGATCCTAATTTGGATAACTTAGAGGATCTTGGTGATCTTATAGGTTTCCCTTTTTCTTTACTTTATACATCTATGTGTGTGGTATTTCAGGTTTTAGGTTCGTTAATTGCTTCTCCTTGTATTATGCAGATATGAACTTTTGCGATGCTATGCGCAGAAGGGAAGCCAATGCTTCTGCTGGAGCGGCTCCTCCTCCTCAGCAACAGCTACAGATCGAGGCCTCTGCTTCTGGACATCCTCGTGCTTCCACTCCTCCTCCTCCTATCGGCGGATCTAGCCATACTGCGCAAGAGGTTGGAAGGAACAAGCGAAAGAGGCCCCTTATCCGTGATCGTAGCTCAGACGATCAAGAGAGCTCTGGGTTGTAGAGGAGCGAGTCGGCTCGACGAGAAGGTGCTTCTCGTGCTACCGAGGATCAGTCGGCCCCCCGTCAGCCTAGGCACAAATTTAGGAAGAAATTGATCATTGAGGCCTCGATGCCCACAAGACCGATATTGCCTAAGGTAGTTAATCCCACTTTGAAGCGCTACTTAGTCGATAGTGGAGTCGTCGTAGATGGCGAGGACTTCCAGACCTATCCCGGAGTAAATGATAATGACAGCATTGAGGAGCTTGGGATAGCATCTCGCCTGGCATGGAGCACTATTCTTCCTCGTGATGAGGCGAGGTTGTTTCCTAATTTGACGGAAGCCGAGAACAACTCTGACTATCTCGCGATGAAGGTGATAGCGTCGTGCTTATATGGTAGTTATATTTTTCTTTTTCTTTTGTCGGGTTTTTAAGTTATTTTTGTTCTCTTGTTTTTCCAGTCGGCTCAGCAAATCGCGGCTGTTAATGCTCGACATAGGGCCCTCAGGGAGAAAGCTGACAAAGACATTGGTGAGCTTCGAGAGGTGAAGATGGTGCTTCAGAATGAGGTTGTTCAACTGCGTCCCTATGTTGGTAAGGTTGAGGAACTGGAGAAGAAGAATGCGAAACTTGAGCTCAGGTTGAGGGAGGAACAGGTGAAGGTAGCCTCCCTTTAGGGATTTCAAGAAGCCTATAACAAGGCGGTGGAGGATCGGGACGCCATGAGGAGGGAGCGAGATGAGACCACCGATGAGCTGCAGAATTTGTTGGATTGACAAAAAGAGGTTCGTGCCGGGGCTGTTCGCGAATACCGCCTGTCTCAACACTGCTATGAAAAGAAAGAAATGCTTGTGGCGGGATTCATCAAGTATGGCTTCTACTTAGCCCGTTCTTGGTTAGAAAAGAACCGACCTAATGAGTCTTTTCCCGAACTTCTTTTCACTGAAAAGGCCCAGTATTATGAAGCTCCTTCCTGGACCAAATACGAACCTGACTCATTAAGTCCGGACGATTATATAGAGGTGGGAGCCACAGATAACCTGGACAATCTTGAGGTCTATGGCCTCCTCGACGGCCACGTAGCCGTCCCAAACCTACTGGGCTACGTGATCGATCCGGGCCTTTAGTGATGCATGATGAGCCTGAACCGATCGAGGCGGGCGACCAGCCTGAGTCCATCGAGGCATTGATAAGGTTGGACAACGACGAATTCCAAATTTCTGACTTTGCAGCCGTTGATCCCGTGTCAGATAGTGCGACTGTGATTGATCCTTTAAGTAGTGCTCCCTCTCTCGGGATGGCCTCTTCAGTTCCTCAAGAGCTTGATTCTTCGACTCTTCACACTCCTGATCCTCCAGTTGTTGAAGATTCTGGTGCTAACGCTCCTGATCCTCCGGTTGTTGGAGACTCTGGTGCTAACGCGGCATCTTCTTAGCTGGACGACCTTGTCCTCAACCTAGATTAGGGTATTTTGTATTTCTTTTTGTTTTTTTTACTTAATGTAAAGATTCGTTCTTCAATGAAAAGTACAGTTGCTTTCTGTGGTTTTTCTTCTTTTCTTTGAATGAATATTTCGCACTTGTAACTGTTATATCACTGTTCTTTAAATTGCAATATCACAAAACTTTACAGAACAACATTAAGGTGTTAATAGTAAGCGTTCTTTTACACCATACTGCTCCCCAAGTTTTGCTTTGAGACGGTGTTATAGTCCGAGTATGAACTTTTTCTTGAGTATTTTGTGCCTTTTTTTTTAACACTTGTTAGATTTGATCAGCCAATAAGCAAAAATATACATATTTAATTATAGTGCAGATGTATTATAACATACCTCGTAACAACATATTTTTGTGTTCATTGTCTTATCGCTCAAAGACTTATTTCTGCCGGTTTCGCGTTTTTTCGCTTATGGTCTTATTTATACCCATTTTGCGTATGCTTCTCGCTCAGGGACTTATTTTTACCGGTTTTACGGTCTTATTTATGCCCATTTTGCGTATGCTTCTCGCTCAGGGACTTATTTTTACCGGTTTTACGGTCTTATTTATGCCCATTTTGCGTATGCTTCTCGCTCAGGGACTTATTTCTGTCGGTTTTACGGTCTTATTTATACCCATTTTGCGTATGCTTCTCGCTCAGGGACTTAATTCTGTCGGTTTTACGGTCTTATTTATGCCCATTTTGTGTATGCTTCTCGCTCAGGGACTTATTTCTGCCGGTTTTACGGTCTTATTTATGCCCATTTTGCATATGCTTCTCGCTCAAATTCCTGTTAATACATAGACTGTCTAACAAATTGAATTAGAAAATATAGTGTGATAACCGCAAATTTCTGAATTTTTATATTATTTATTCGAAAATTTAATTTTAAATGCGAAAGATAAATTAAAGTAAATAAAGGAATTATTTACAAGATGGAATATTGTTGAAAATTTCGTAAATAATGAAGTTAAGGAATTGATAAATTATATGAAGGAGGAAATTTAATTTGGATAAATGAAAATCCAAATTAAATAAGAAAAGGAGAAAAGAATATAAGATATATTTATATAATTATATATTATATAAATGTATTTTTATACAAATACATATGTATTGAAATACTATATAGTATATATTAATATACATTAGTATATATATGTATATATACTATTTAGTACATTTAAATAATACATATGTATGTAAATATGATCTTTTATGTATATATATAAATATATACATATATAAGAAAAGTAAATATTATTTTTATCAATATATATATATTGTAATACAATATATATCTATAAATGCATATATATATACGAAATATATGTTAATTCAAATTATATATATATATGTATTTTGTGTAATATATATATGTTATATTATATATATATAAAATATAATATAAAAAAAAGAAACAGAAAAGAAATGGAAGGAGTCGGGATACCCCGACCCCTTCCCAGCCAAGGCCGACGGCGGCTGTAGTGGCCACCGTTGGCGAGATGAGAGAGAAGAGAAAAAAGGGACGATGCCGGAGACATGAGAAGAGGCGACCAGTGATTGGAAAAACAGAAAACAGAAGCGAAATCGAAGCGGGAACCGGCGGAAGCCGGAAAAGAAAAAGAAAGAGGATTTGGCGGTGCCGACGGAATTGGGCCACCGCCACTGCCACCGAAGCATCGTCGGAGGGAGAGGAAGAGGATGAAGGCCACCGTTGGGGCGGAGAACGGCGGAGGAGGACCGGCGAAGAGGTGGAAGAGATCGGACCTAAAGCGAGTCGGTCCGTCGCCGTGCTGCCGATCCAGGCCGAACGGAGACCATCACCAGACTCGCCTTGCCGTTGGCTAGTTGAAGGGTGCTTGAACAGCCGGAGAACCGGCCACCGGCGAGGGACCAACGAGGAGGGACACTAACCGGTCTGACTGGAAAGGAAAAGAAAAGAAAAGAAAAGGAAAAAAGAAAAAGAAAAGAAAAGAAAAGAAAGAAAGAAAACGAAAAGAAAAAGAAAAAGGAAAAGAAAGAAAGAAAAGAGGAAAAAGAAGAAAGAGAGAGAAAAAGGAGAATTTCGAAAATTACGGGAAATCCCGAGAATTCGGAAACTCGAGAATTATGGGAATCAGTAAGAAATTTCGAAAAATGATAAATTATTTAAATAATTTATTTATTTAAATACTTATGGAAAAATTCTAAAATTTAGAATTTTAATTTCCAAAAAATTCCCTCGATGACCGAGCCGATGGAATCGGGCGAGGTAAACACGGGAGCGACGGACGAGGCGGTCGCCGACCTGAAACAGGTAAGAGATCCATGTGCAGCACTGTAAGGATATTCAGTCTGCATGATTTTAATTATGAAATATGTTACGAAAATATTTTATGAAAATATTGCGATGAATGATTGGTTGGAAATTTGTGGTGATGCACTAGCTGGATTTTAAACTGTATTTTCCGTGCAGGAGGCTAGCCAATCGGCAGCTGTTATACTGCCAAAAAATTATCGAAAATTATCGAAAAATTCTAGAAAATTTCATAAAATCATAATAAATGATTTTATTTCACGAGAAATGATTTTCAACCACTAAAATCGAGAAAATGAGTATTTTCCATAAAAACATGAATAAAATGAGAGTAATTTTAAAATATTCATGTTTTCGAGAATGGTGATAATGAAATCATCGAAAAATCTCTTCAAGAATGGTGATAATGAAATCACCGAAAATTCTCTTGATATGTAAATTTCACATAATACGAGATAGAAAATGAAAGGAAATAAAGTGAATATTTTTATATATATTTCTTAAATATTCACTAAATAGTTTTATAACCTTTATGGTTTTAAATGATGAAATTATATATTTTTATAAATTCCA
This sequence comes from Heritiera fomes, assembly GCA_032173925.1. Classification (NCBI taxonomy): domain Eukaryota; kingdom Viridiplantae; phylum Streptophyta; class Magnoliopsida; order Malvales; family Malvaceae; genus Heritiera; species Heritiera fomes. The sequence continues at coordinate 15,935,542 of JAPDPM010000015.1, forward strand.
TGAAGGTTTTCTGATGATGAAAAATATGGTTTTTGAGACTAGTTGGCATCCTATCATGCTGATATGTGATATGTGATATGTGACATGTAATATGAGATATGTGATATGTAGTCCTGGCCGACACCTGATTAGTGATCCGCCGAGGATAATTATAGACTATGGCCATAGATCTGACATGATTATTCATACCCTTCGGGGTCTATAGCATGATACGAGTAACGACCCAGTGGACGGGCTGGGCATGCCTCAGTCTCCATATATGAAAATGTTTTATATGATATGTGACATGTGAAATGAACATGTTTTACATGATATGTGATAAATCAAATGAAAGTGATGTACATCATTTTACAAAATGCTTATTTCAGTACTGATTTTAGTACTACGAGATGATTTTCAAATGACATGTGATATGAATATGAAATATGTTTTCAAAAGGAAAAGGAGTTTATAAGTCTAATATTCTTACTATGATTTTAAATTGAATATTAGACTATATGTGACATGAATATGTGATATGTTTTCCAAAAAGGAAAGAGGAGGAAAATAAATCTAATATTCTTATTTTAATTTTAAATTGAATATTAGATTTAAATGATGTATATTTTATATGAAAAGGATTTAAATTTCCAAACGAAAAGGAAATTATTCTCTACAGTTGCTTCTAGGTTCCGGGACAAAATAGGTATTTCAAAATACCTACCTTACTCCATCCGGATCCCCAGCCGACTGTAGTATCCTTCCTAAATGCGAGCCTAGAGCCCATAGGAAAAATGAAAAAGTTTTTCAGCATATAGATAGCTGAGTATCAAGTGAGGCATATAATTCCCTTACTGAGCCGTGGTTTTGCTCACCCCTTAATATTAACATTTCAGGTTTATGAGGACTAAAAGCGTGACATCTAAAGTACTTCGGCTGTGCATTTGGGGACGATGCGACAGCTTGATTTATTACATAAGGTACGATCATTTATTTTCTGTATTTAGACTTATCTACAGTACTATTTATGATTATAAAATAGGGGATGTAATTCATATTATAATTTAATATGAAATTATTTATATGTAAAAGAAAAGTAAAGTATCGCAGACAGCCCAACCAAATAAGATGTATAGAATAAGGTGAAAAATAGGGTCACGGGCTGTGACATATAGGAAGCAAATAACTGGCTTTATTCAGGAGTTAGATGATCTTAAAACAAGAATACTTTGCGAAGTAATAAAGTAATAGATGGGAAAGTGTATAACTTTTTACTGCCAGTATGGCTTAAGGTGGTTGGCATTCCAAGTTTTTGAGATCTTCTTTCCCTGTAAGGTCTCCAAGATGCATGTGCTAGGTCCGATCATCTTCCTAATTCTGTAAGGTCCTTCCCAATTAGCTCGGAGTTTTCTGTCCTCCCTATGGGCATTTGTAATCGCCGACTTTCTCAGTACCAAGTCTCCTTCCTGCAGTTCTTTGTTCTTAACTCGTGCGTTGTAATAGGCGGCTATTCTTTGCTGGTATGCAGCCAATCTCATTTTTGCCATGTCTCGTAACTCATTGATCAGGTCTAGATTCTCTTTTAGTCCCTGAGAGTTAACTTCTTCGATGTAAGGGACCAATCTAGGTGACTCGGCTCCAATTTCAATTGGGATGAGGGCTTCAGTCCCATACACCAAATTGAATGGCGTTTCCTCTGTTGATACTTTGCTTGTCGTTCCGTAGGCCCATAGGACACTAGGGAGTTCATCTACCCATGCTCCCTTCGCCTTATCCAGTATGGTTTTCAAACCATGCAGTATAGTTCGGTTGCTCACCTCGGCTTGCCTATTAGCTTGAGGATAAGATACAGAGGAGATTCTTAACTGGATGCCTAGTCCTTCACAGAATGTTCGAAATGCGTCACAATCAAACTGTTTCCCATGGTCCGCGTTAAGCACTCGAGGGATCCCAAAATGGCAAATGATCTCCCTCCAAACCATTGCTTCCACCTTTTTTTCAGAAATTGTAGCCAAAGGTTCCGCCTCTATCTACTTGGTGAAGTAGTCTGTGGCTATGAGCAAATATTTCCTCTGTCCTGTGCCCAAGGGAAAAGGTCCCAAGATGTCTAACCTCCATTGTGCGAATGGCGTCGGTTGAAGAGTACTTTGGAGGGTCGAGACAGGTGCAGTGACTATAGGGGCAAACTTTTGGCATTTTTCGCACTTTCGCACCTTGTCAGTGGCGTCCTTTTTCAGGGTAGGCCAATAAAACCCCGCACGCAATATTTTCGTGGCCAAGGCTCGGGCCCCTAGGTGTTCACCGCATATCCCCTCATGAACTTCAGCCAGGGTATATTCAGCCTGTTGAGGTCCTAGACACTTTAGCAAAGGCATAGTAAATCCACGTTTGTAAAGTTCTCCATTTACCATAGTAAATCTTGCACTTTGCAATTTCAGCCTTCGGCTTTCATCTTTGTCAATTGGGAGTGTGCCCCCCAATATGTAGTCTTTGATTGGGCCTCTCCAATCACCTCCGACCTCGACGTCGCAGACATCCTCTTCTTCGATACTTGGCCTAGCGAGTGATTCCGCTTTGACCATACCGCCTTTTAGTCCTCTTGAGGAAGCCAACTTTGAGAGGGCATCCGCATGACTGTTCTCGGATCGGTTTATCTGGGTCAGTTGAAAGTTCTGAAACGATTGTGCCAATAATCGCACTTTCTGCAAATAGGGGACCAAAGTCGGTTCTCGTGCTTCATACTCTCCCGAGAACTGGTTGACCACTAATTGTGAATCGCTATGGGCCATCAGATTGCTAGCTTCTAGTTTCTCCGCCAGTTTCATCCCAGCTATTAAGGCTTCATATTCAGCTATATTGTTCGAGCTTGGGAAATTGAAATGTAGGGAATACTCATAGGTTTCCCCTTCGGGTGAAGTTAGCACAATTCCAGCTCCACTACCATCTATGTTGTGAGCTCCGTCAACAAATAACTTCCACCAAACTAATTCTGTATCTGCTTGAGTCTCCCGACCAATGCATTCTACAATAAAGTCGGCTAGCGCCTGCCCTTTGATTGCTTGACGAGGTTGGAAGTGTATATCATATTCACTTAATTCAATGGCCCATTTCGTTAAGCGTCCAGAATGTTCTGGTTTCTGTAGTATTTGCCTTAAGGGCTGATCTGTCAGGACATTTACTGAGTGAGCTTGGAAGTAAGGTCGTAACTTCCGAGTCGCCATCACCAAGGATAGAACTACTCTTTCGACTAAGGGGTATCTTGCTTCGGCATCTAGCAGGACTTTGCTCACATAATAGATTGGACAGTCTTTGTCTCCTTCTTTTCTCAGTAAGACTGCACTTACGGCTTTCTCTCCTACGCCAAGATACATGAGGAGATGATCTCCGTGTTGTGGCCGAGACAATAGCGACAACTCTTTCAAGTAATCCTTCAACTGGTCAAAAGCACTATTGCACTCTTCTGTCCATTTGAAGTCTTTTCCGGCCCTTATCGCTTTGAAGAACGACAAGCTTCTTTCAGCTGATTTAGACAAGAAGCGGTTCAAAGCAGCTATCTTCCCTGTCAACCTTGGAACCTCTTTAACAGTACTGGGTGGTCTCATGTCCAGGATGGCTTGGACCTTCTCGGGATTAGCTTCTATCCCTCGATTAGTGATCATGAATCCTAGGAATTTTTCGGATCTCACCCCAAATGAGCATTTATTGGGGTTCAATTTCATTTCGTACCGCTGCAACACATTAAACAGCTTCGTCATTTTCTCGGCGTGAGACTCTTCCCTTCGGCTTTTTATAATCATGTCATTAACATAAGCCTCCATGGTGTTGCCCAAAAGGTCTTTGAATACCTTGTTCACCATGCGCTGGTAGGTTGCCCCTGCGTTTTTCAGACCGAATGGCATTACCCGATAGCAATATGTTCCACTATCGGTAATGAATGAGGTTTTCTCCTCATCTTCTGGATGCATCATGATCTGGTGGTATCTCGAAAAGGTATCTAAGAAGCTAAGCAGTTCATATCCACAAGTTTCATCTACCATCTTGTCGATTCGAAGTAGTGGATACGAATCCTTGGGACAGGCCTTGTTCAAATCTGTGAAGTCTGCGCACATCCTCCATTTTTCGTTGGCTTTCTTCACCATCACAACATTAGCCAACTATTCTGGATAATTCACTTCTCTGATAAATCCTGCCTGCAATAACTTTGAGATTTCTTCGTTTATAATCCGCTGCCTTTCTGAAGCAAAATTTCTCTTCTTTTGCGTGATCGGTTTTGCTCCTGAGACTATGTTTAACCGGTGACAAGCAACATTGGGATCAATCCCGGGCATATCTGCGGGGGTCCATGCGAAAACATCAGCGTTTTCCTTCAGGCATCGAATTATTTCTTCTTTTGCTCTTTCAGAGAGATGGCTCCCCACATACACCACCTTCGTTTCATCTTTTCTATCTACTTGAACTGGTTCCATCTCTTCATCAGGTTTTGGCTTAGGCGGTTTTTCAATCGTAAGGGTTTCCTTCCTTTGAATCCCCTTACATGTGGTGGACGCGATATTACACGTCCTAGCCTTCCTTTGATCTCCTCTCACTTGTTCGACACCACGGGGGGTTTGGAATTTCATTAACAGATAACAGGGGTGTACTACTGCTCTCATATCATTCAACAATGGCCGCCCGAAGATCTTGTTATACGCAACCGACGTTGCCTTCACCACCGTAAATAACACTTGTCGAGTGACACACTTCGGGCTTTCTCCCAATGTCACAGGTAGCTGAACTGCACCTTCGACCTTCACTTTTTCTCCTGAGAAGCCATACAATGGTGTGGGTACTGGCTTCAGTCTATCATTCGAGATGTTCATTTTCTCAAAGCAACTCCAGTATATCAAATTCACCGAACTTCCATTATCAACCAGGATGCGACTCACTGGATGCTTTGCTATCATTGCTGAAATCCCCATTGGGTCATCATGGGGGATCATTACATCTCCTTTATCGGCTGGCGTAAAAGTGATGGGCTCTTCATCATGCTTTTCTTCCATTACCGAGTTAACTTGATAAGCTTGTCGGGCGTAAGACTTTCGAGACGAGGAAGATGAACCAACAAACGATTCACCCCCGGATATCACATTAATAGCAGGCCCTGTGGGTTCATTATCTTCTTCTCTATCCCTTCTATCTGTTCTCCTGTCATTTTCTCTCCTGTTACCATCATTTCGTCTTGCAGTTCCCCTATTTTCACCTCTTCTGTCTCTAGAGTTGTCTCTAAAGTAATTTCCTCTGCCTCGTGCAGGATAAGTGTTCCTGTTGCTTTTCCACACAAACTGATTTATCTTTCCATCACATGCTAGCTTCTCTAGCTGATTCATTAAATCCCTACATTTTTCTGTCGGATGCCCATGTGTTGAATGGTAGTTACAGTAAGAGTCTGTGTTACGACCCATAACCCCGGATGTTTTCCTTGGGAACCGTATAAGACCTGATCCCTCAATAGCAGCTAACACGGAAGCTCGAGACTCAGTAAGCGGGGTATAAGCGGTATATTTCATTGTAGAGGTTTTGTCAACCCTCCTCGACTAACTAGAGGATGCTTCGGGGACTTCTCTTCCTCGTTTCCTTCCTTCCTTAGATTCTTCATTACCCACCATTTTCATTACTTCTTCTTGGGTGACATATTTGTTGGCTTGGGAAAGTAGGTCCGAAATCGTAATGGGCTGGTCTAGCGACCGGGATTCTTGCAGTTTTTCAGACCTTGTCCCTTGTAACATGGCTGCCACAGCTATACCAACTTGTAAGTCCCGCACTTCTAGAGTAGTGTCTCTGAATCGATCGACGTAACTCTTCAATGACTCCTTAACTCCTTGCTTGAGAGTAAGTAAATAAGTCGGTTCTTTCCTTCTCTGACTATTCACTGTGAATGCCTTAAGAAACTCATTTCGAAGTTGGTCAAAAGAGACAATAGACCCCTCAGTCAGGTTATTAAACCACTTCATTGCATGCCCAGTCAGAGTTAGAGAAAAGGCCCTGCACATTATTTCATCTTCCCATCCATGTAGTAACATCAATGCTTCATAATTTTGCATATGATCATAGGGGTCTGTCTTTCCCGTGTATGTAGTCATTTATGGCATCTTGAATTTTAGCGGTAAGGGTTCTGCAAGATGGTTGTGCAAAATGGTACTCTTCTCCTCTGGCTCTCCTCCGCGGACACCAATTTTTTCTCTTCGAGCACATGTTCTATCATTTTCTTCATATCAAGTGAGGGAGTGATTTGACTCCTGGCGTGAGATGAGTCGGGCAGGTCTTCGGCAACTATTTCCTTTCCTTTTCCTTGAGGTGCATTAGTTCGCGCCATTTGTGTACACCAAGTGGGATCGAACTCTGATCCGGCTCCCCAAATGCCTAGGTCATCGCCACCGTTCCTTCCAACACCTTCAATACCAGTAGTATTTGTCAAATCATGGTGGTGAGCGAAAGACCCTGCCGCTCGGTCGAAACCTTGTCGCCATGATGCCTACCACCCGACACCAAACACCTGTCGCCTGACATCCGGCACCTGCCGCATGAAATCTGGCGCCTGTCGCCTGATCCCTTCCGCAGGTTCCAAATTTACGGCCTCATCAGCTTCCCGCTAGGTCCCTGCGATAAGCACTCCGCTCCCCAATCCTGCCGCCTCCTGGTGCATGTCATTCTCTTCTACGAGAAGGTCCTTCTGTCGCAGAGAGGGATTCGCCGCTGTCGCATCCTCTTGTCGCCCGTCAGCATGAGGTGGGGCCCCTCGACTTGTTTCTCCCACCAAATTCTGTACGACCGACGACAGACCCAATGCTGGGAGGACCTTTTTGAATAGGTCTACCATGGCTTTCAACGCATGAGTTGTTTCTTCACTCTGCCGCCTTAGGGCCTCGAATTCGGCTACAGATACAATCATTCTCTCATCTTCTCTGTTCACCTGATTTCTATGGCGTATTGGCTGTTCAGGGGAACTCACGAAATTCTCATCACTGCCTGTTCTCACGTTAGTAGATCTAGTTCTCACCATCTTAAAAAGTTTGATTAACTTTTATACGTTTCCCACAGACGGCGTAAATTGTTGTTGCACAAAACAACAATAAAGATATGCTGACGTCAATGGTCGTAATCTATCTCCACGTGTCTCCCAGAAGCTTATGTAAAATAGTAAAAAGTCAGAGGGACGCAGGGGTGGTTCCCTGCGTTGACACTCCGATGCTTAAGTCAGCCTCAAGTTCTTAGGTATTGGGAAACGTAAAAGCCAGTAGTCAAAAAATTAGGGAATAGAATTATACCTGGGACCTATTTATAGGCGAATATTTGAGATTAATTATCTGGGTTGTTTGCGTCCTTTTACTAAGAGTTTGTTTCCCAATAGGACACATCTTCCGTGGATCTCGGAGTTAACATGAGCCTGTCGCCGGCGAGAGACCCTGAGGTGCGACACCTTCCGGGCGGCAGAGGTCTGTCGCTATGACGAGTCGTGAGAGAGCCACGTGTCGTCTACGTGACAGCAGGAGATAGTATGTGGAGTCTGTCGCCTGCGACAGATACCCTGTCGCATGCGTAGCTTCTCTAACCATAGGCCATGTGTCCTAATGACTGTTTGCCGCTTGGGACCTCCGATGATCTTTGGGCTTGGCCCAGTGTAGATAGACTTTTGCCATATCACCTTTAAATTTTTTTAAAATTTTCTTTTGTATTAAAAAATAGTTTTTTAAATAAAAAAGACGTGTATTTATATACTTACATTTTTTTTTTGCAGAACTTGTTTTTTTATGCCGTATTTATTTATTTATTTTTATAAAAGTTTACGATAAATAAGTTGTTCAACTCATTAAGTCATAAGAAATTGTTAGGTTTAGTTGACTCCTTGATGGTGGATAAAAGTGAACTTGTTCCTCCTTGAATGCTTCCAACACCTTGGTCTCTGAACTTCTTGTTAAACTGATGACATATGAACAAATGCATAAATGACTTCAAGGAGTACTACTAATGTAACTTTTCTTAGGTTTATTTCACTTTCACAATTACAATATGCAAAAATATCGTAAACAATTATATTATCTTAGTCGTTAATTTTTGCAATAAACAATTTAAGAGACTTGTTACTACTTTAAGAATAACAGGGAAGAGAGAAAATATCATAATATGATATTCCATTTCTTCTTGTTCAAGTGTCTCATTATCTCAAAATGAACTTTTACATTTCTATTTATAGATGTCTAATCCAATAGTTGTGTCCTTACAAGCAAATGTTGTGGTCTTCACTTGTGTTGTTTGATCCACAAACACAATTATTTAATGTAATAACAACTTTTGGAAATCAATAGTTATGATTTAGCCATTCACTAGTGACAGAACACCATTTCAAAAAATATGTAACTTTTTGAAAAAAAAACTATTCATTGAATAATTGCATTTAGTTTTTTATTCCATTGATTAAAATTTTTTTTAATCAATCATTCTTTCGCTATTTTGAAATTACTAACAATCCCCTATCATTTTCAAAATAGAGAAAATCCGATACTCTTGACGACTTTATAATGCTTAATCATACACTAATTCATGCATATGACTTTAAGAACTCGTCAAGAGTCATCTAGCAAAAGCTCTACACTAAAACTAGTCATGTGTCTTGTATCTATACATGAGCGCTTGAAAGCTAAGCCTTTTGCTCTTAAAAGCGTTACCACTTCCACTCATACAGTTGAACTCTATTAGAAATGCAATCTAATAAGTATTTCAACATTGTACTTATGTGTTATGGGTTTATTAAGAGTAATAACTCAACTTCTCTCTTTATCATACGATTTTAAGCATTTGTCTACCTTGGCATATATTTATTCATTTAAGTGCTTACAACCAAATTCTTATAATGTACTTGGACTCATTTAAACTCTAAGCATAGCATTGAGTTGAGATTCCATCATATGTGAATAAGTCTCATCCCCCTTGAAAATTCTGGACATATTTTTAGTTATAATTTCTTTTATCAAATGATTCTTGAAGCTTTCTTTTCTTGACAAAATATATGGTATGCACCCTTTGTCAATTACATAGTTATGCTTGAACCAATGTGTCTAGATTCCAATTAATATAAAATTGGTTTAGGCCCTAAAGGAATTATGCTTAAATTAAATCCTTACTTCCACAAAATAGTAGAATTCATATCCAAAAAAAAAACACCACCCCCACCAATCATGGTAGCTAATCCATTTATGGATCCACTTTTAATGTCATGTTGTAACTAAATTGCTTTGACTTATCCTTCTAATATGGAAGGATTACAACATTCAAAGTCATATTATATTGTCTTAAATATCTTAAGACAATCCTAATGTAATTTATGTTGGGTTTCTTTGTATATCTACTAACCTTTGCAACCACAAAGTAATATCCCACTATATGTCAGCATTTATTAAGTACTTAATATTTTTTTTTTCATTTTCTCTAGTGCAACTAACATATCTTTATCCTATAAAGTGTTGCATCTGTTCCACAATAAAATAATAGATTCCATTTAGAATATTTTTTCTAATATAGTGAAATTAGAAAAATTAATTTGTAATTCTTTAATTTTTTATTCCCAAAATCACATCCCCACCACTCATATACTTTATAGCAAATTGCCATATAAAGACCTTTTAGTACATTTAATTTTCTTATGATCCGTGCCTAGATTAATATGTCATCTTCAAATAATCAAATGATAACATCTTGTTGAACTTACTATAGACATAATCATAAGTTGAAATGATCTCATCAATTTATGATGTCATTGCTTAAGATCTTGTTAAGCTCATTCCAAAACTTGATTGATTTCCACATTTTTATTCTTGTCATGAAATTAATGACCATTTAGGTTATTCTATATATAATATTTTATCTAATTTACTTTTCTTTTAAAATCATGTGAATTTCATATCTTTTGGTGAATTAACATAAATTTTAATTGATATGAATGCAATAAACACAGCAATAAATTCTTGCTATGGCATATATATATATATATATATATATATATACACACACACACACACACACACACACACACATATACATATGAAAGTAATCATTCTATATTTGTGTAAATCTTTCATTAAGAAAACATTTGTTTCTTATCTATAATTTTATTAACTTTACAATCAAATTCATGCTCAAAATATATTTAATGATTATCCTTTGCTTTAATCATAAAAGCATAGCACTATTTAAATAATTAACATAGAAGTCATGTACTAAATCTTTCCTTCTATAAAAATTAATGTTAAGTAAATCACATATAACACTATGCACTAATTCAAGTAGTTTTAAAAGCACCTTTATCTTAGGACTTAAATTCCTAAAGAACTTATTAAGTATGCAATTTCATGAATAAATCATCTAATACATGTGTAATAAAATTCATTTTAAAACATGAATTTCTTAATACATGCTTTTATAACTGCATTCTAAATGATCCTATTTAGTCATATCAAGCAAACGTTTTATTGAGAACATGCTTAAATAATATCTTAATCTAAAGATCATTTAACACTAAAGAAATATTAACATGCCCTCACATACATAGTCCTTTCCAAATATCCCAACTTTAGACAAGACAATTTAATAGTTTTCAATATTAACTAGAAACTAAACTTAATGATCAAGCAATCCATAAATTTTCAATTTATAGAGCTTTACCTTTGATTTCAATATTGAAGGATTTTCATGTACATCACATGTCTTTCATTATCTTACTTAGAATATTTTTGAACAAATCTAGTTCTTAACATATTTTGCATCGTTAGACTTTTTTCACCATGCCTCGTTCAAGTTTTTCAACTTGAATATTATTGCAACAAATTTAATTTGTTCCTACTAGTGTATTTGCCGTCTTTAAGAAGAAGAAATAATCATTATTTAATGACTTTATGAAAACATGCACCCTTTATTTATTTTTAATTTTATAGGCACGTATTAAGCTTTGCCTTTGTGAATATTTTTTTGTTAGACTATCCTTTTTTGATCTCATATTCTAACATTTTCTTATGATCCTTGTGATATCATTTACCAAGCTTTCCAAGAGATACTTTTCATTTTATACAAAATAATTCTCTTGAAATTTTTTAATGATGATTGAAGAATATATAATTTATTGAAGACAAAAATAAATCCGTGTAAAACAATTTCACACAGTTGTTACAGCATAATCCAAAATCTATATGCAACAACAAAAAATTGATGCAATCATGCATAAAATTCAAGAAGTCAATGAAGCATAGCTGGTGATTCCATTTTTCCATCTCAAAGTTGCTTCATCATATTGTTTTTATTTCTGGAAATTGGTAGTTATCTCCCTCAAGGAATTCATCTTAACAAGTTGAAAATAAGCCTAAGATTGTTGGGTTTGGTTGAGCCTCCTTGATGGTGGATGAAGATGAACTTAATCTTTCTTGAGTGCTTCCAACACTTTGGTCTTTGAACTCCTTGTTAAACTTTGATGAAACAAGAACAAATGCAAAAATGACTTCAAAGTGTGCTACTAATGTCATTTTCCTTAGGCTTATTTTGCCCGCTAATTACGGTATGCAATAGGAGTTTATCGAGTAGCCCTAAGATACAATTAAGCCACCATTTGAAATCACAGTGAACTTGTGAAATCAAACCACTGAACACCTTTGACAAGTACAAAAGTATATTGTCTTGGCTATTTATTTCTGGAGTAAACAATGTCTAAAAGACTTGTTGCTACTTTGAGAATAAGAGGGTAGAGAGATAATATCATAATATGATATTCCTTTTTGTGCTGTTCAAGTGTTTCAAGTATCTCAGAATAACCTTAACATCTCTATTTATAGCTATCTAATCCAAGACTTGTGTCCTCACAGCCAAATGTTATGATCTTTAAATTGTATTGTTTGATCCAACAAACACAACAATTTAATATAATAACAACTTTTGAAAAACAAATGGTTATGATTTTAACCATTCACAAGTGAAAGAACACAATTTTAGAGAATATGTAACTTTTTGAAAAAGAAACTATTCATTGAATAATTGTATATAGTTTCTTATTCCATTGATCATCAATCATTCTTTCACTATTTTGAAAATTTGAAAACTTCCAATAGAAATTGTTGGATATTTTATTGTGGTTGAGCATTGAAAAATAGAGTTATAAAATATCATTCGTAAGATTTATATCAAATACCATCTACACCACGATTAAACCTGCTCATTGGGCGAGGCAGATTGAGTTGAGCCCAAGTCACATAATAATACATTATGTGTAAGCCCAAGCTTGGCCTAACCTATTAATTCGAGCCTAGCTTTTAGTTTAGGCCCATTTTTTATTTTATTATACAAGCCCAAGCTCGGCCCGGCTTACCCAAATTTTATTTATTATTTTGTATTTTATTTTTTTGTTTATATATTTATTATTCTTTTTTCCCTTTAAAATTTAATTTGATTTATCAAATTTTGATTTTGCATGTTAATCTTCATGTTAAATATATATAATCATGTTTATTAATCAATAATATTTTATATACATATAATTCTATTATATTTGGTAGATATATTTTAAAAAAAACCTTAATTCATAATTATGTTCGGATCGGGTCGGGCCAAGCCCTAGCTTTAGAAGGTCAAGCCCAGGCACAACCTGTTTTTTGATCAGGGCAAAAAATTTTGTCTAAACTTGGTAAATACATCTGATATTTTTGTCAAAATCCGACCAAATATCAGGTAGGCCTTTGAACTTGGGCAAGTAGCTCTACTTTTGAGCAAGTCTAACCGAGTTGAGAAGAATGAATTTATCAATTGAATTAATTTTTTATTGATTTAATTTAAATCTTTATATATAAGTAATTTAGATTTTGATATTAAATCTTTGTGTATAAATAAGTTTACTAATATTACCAATTACAAAAATACTTTCAGAAGACAAAAAAGAAAGAGAGAGAGAGACAGAACTTATAAATGCACTTCAAAAATTAATCTTTTTTTACCATTAAGAGTAAATAGAATTTTAACTTTAAAAAAAATTCAAGAGATTTGGGAATGGAGAGGTATTTTCGAATGAAAGGACTACTGAAGAAGAAGAAGAAGAAGAAGAAGAAGAAGAAGAAGAAGATTAAGCAAATGTCGAGTGAAAGGTCCAAGAAGAAGATTAAGCAAATGTCGAGTGAAAGTGTTCAGGCTGTTGCTTACAAAGATGGTTGAATTTGATAGTAACAAAATATTGTTGAGAGATATATTGCTTATTAGAAAGGAGGATGGATGCTCGTAGAATATTAAGTATGTTCAAGAATCTTTGCTTGATGAGGGACTGATCAAAATTTCAATGAATAACGCCTAGCCTAGTATTTCTATTGATAGTAAATATAGAAAATTTATGCAAAGGCCATAGAAAGACGACTTAATTGTCAAACTTCTTGGAAGGTCTATTGGTTTCCAAACTCTGGAGGAGAAAATAAGAAGACTTTGGAATCCAAAAGGGGCATTTGAATTAATTGATTTAGGAGATGGTTATTTTCTAGTCAAATTCTCTTAGGTTTTAGATCTCCATTTTGCTCTTGAAAAAGGTCTTTAGATGATCTTTGCTCATTATCTTACTGTGAAACAATGGCAATTGGACTTTAGGCTAAGCAACGCTTCACTTGATACAACAACGGTTTGGGTAAGGTTTCATAGATAACCTATAGATTATTATGATGAATGTATGCTAATGGATATAAGGAGTACAATCGAGAATGCATGCAAGGTTGATTCTAACATGAGGCTTGCTTTAAGAGGCAAGTTTGCAAGAGTATGTGTAGAAGTGAATCTTAATAAACCTCTTATTCCAAAAATTATCATAGATGGCATTTAGCAAAACATGAAGTGTGAGTGTATGAATTTGATTTGTTTCTGTTGTGGAACAATGGGACATAATAACCCTTGTTCATTTAAGAGTACTGAGGTGAATAGCAGGAAGAAGATGGAATAACTTCATTAATAATATGTAAGAATGCTAGAAATTATGAATCTCACATTTCTCCCTACCTTAGGAAATTTGGTACTCCAAATTTGATCAGACTTGTTTGGTGAATAACTCTGTATACTTCTTTTTCATTAGGCTCTCTAACTCCCACGTAGCCTTTTTTGCTATATGGTACTGCCAGAGAACCTTTACTAGAGGAATTATCTTAGATTGTAGTACTTTCTCCTTTTGATCTAAGATCTGTACTAGTTTCTTCACATAGCTCATATCTTCCCTGATCTCTAGTGGCTTGTATAGAATCACATAAGATGGATCTAGATGATATTTCCTCAACATCGACACATAGAAGACATTATGGACACCAGACAGTTCGAGTGGTAGTGCTAAACCAGTTAGCCACATCTCCCACTCAATCTAAGATTTCAAAAGCTCCAATAAATCGAGGAGTTAACCTTCCTTCCTTCCCAAATCTCATAATGCCCTTGGATGGGGAAACTTTCAGGAAAATCGAATCTGTGAAATCCCCAATTTTCTGTAATTTTCCCTTAATTGTACAGTTTTCCAACTTAAATTAAAGGAATAAATGGGAATTTTCTGATATATATATATGGTGTATGGGACATGAGAGGAATTAAGGCAATTGATGGTCAAATGTCAAAGAGTCAAAAAGGGGGAAATTTATGGCTGAGATGAGCATGCATTAAAGGGGGCATTAAATGCCATAGCATGACTCATCATCATCATCTCTTGCACCCCACGACACAGCTCATCTTCCTCTCCCTCTCGTTGCTTCCATTTTCCTCTAAGTGTCCAAGTTTCTCACTTTGACAAACCACCATTTCAGGCCATCGATTCGTTAAGCTTCTCTAAGGAAAAACGATCCTTGTCGATAGCTTGAGCTATACCTTCAATATGAAAGGCTAAAACAAAGTGAGTAAGGAGATCTAGAAATCCTGAAAATTGGTCACTAGCAAAGGTAAGAAAAGATATGGTTTATGTTGATGATTTTGATGGTTTGGGATTTTATGGAGTCGATATAGTAGGTTTGTTGAACTTTTAATTGCTATGATGTTACAGCTTGAAGAGTAAAGGAAAAAGGACAAGTGTTGGTGCAACCAACTTGTGGATTGATTGCTAATCGAGGTAAGGAATTTATGTAACGGACGTAGGGTGACTATGTCCACATGTTTTAGTATGTTTTGATGTGATTTGGAAAGAAGTACAGCTGTGTTAATTTCAGGAAAAAGGGTACCATTTGGGTCCTACTCCTAGTACCAATTAGGCTAGGAGCAGCCGACTGCCTTAAGTAGCAGCCGACTGCCTAGAGACATCAAAAACGTCGTTTTTCGAAAATCGATGCAAACCAGTCGACTGCCATGGGAGCCAGTCGACTGCCATTTTCCAGAAACCATTCTGTTTCAAACCAGTCGACTGCTAGGGGAGCCAGTCGACTGCTATTTGTCCAGAAGCATTCTGTTTCAAAACCAGCCGACTGCCAAGGCGGCCAGTCGACTGCTAATTTTCGGGAAACATTCTGTTTCAAAACCAATCGACTGCCATTTGGGGCCAGTCGACTGCCCTATTTGTATTTTGAAAAAATAATAATTGAATTTCAAAAAGGAAAAGAAATTCAATAAGGCAAAACATGGGGTAGCAGTCGACTGCCATATATGACCAGTCGACTGCCTATTTGAAAGAAAGGTTTTGAGAACCTATTTTAAGAAAGAATATTCATACTTATTTAAAACCTATATGGATAAGGTTTTGGAGACTATGGATCTCTCAAAAGAGCATGCACATTATTTGTTACTTGTATTTGACTGAGGAGCTCTAGTTCAGCCCTCAGACCCGCAGTACGGCATCTGACTAGTGAAACTGTGGGATATAGACAATGGCCATGAGTCTCTTATTTGATTCGGCTTTGGGGAGGATCCCTGGCCCATACGTGGGTACGCCACTTATTTGATATCTCTCGGGATTATCCCTAATGGGATATATTTGCGGTATCCTTATGAGATTTATCTATTGGATTATCCCTTACGGGATATATTTGCTGTATCCATTATCTCTCTGGATTATCCTTAAAGGATATATTTGCGGTATTCACGATGAGAATTTCTTGGTGCATGAATCTATTGGATATAAATTGTCTCCCATCTATTTGAAAATAATCATATTTGCCTACTTGATTTCACGTGATTGGAGATCCGTGGAAATATTTGAAAGCATGATTTATTTATATTTGATATTTGCGAAAGAAATATAAGCGCTATGCTTTATAATGATTTTACATGACATTATAGAGCCAAGCAGGAAAACTGCATATAGTGATATAGTACGCTCTTTTACATAAGTTTCTTACTGAGCGTAAACTCACTCCTTTACAAACTATTTTTCATACAGATTACTTGAAATAATTCCGCTCCGGATAGAGGAGCTCATTTCGGGATTTTTGAGATACCTTCAAAGCACGCTTCCTACTTATCCTTTGAAGGTATATTTAGTCGGCCGTTACTTCGGCTAACGTACAGTACAATACTATAGTTTTGTATATATTGGGGATTAGGGTGTATGAATATTTGAGATCCTGGTGTATATGGCACATGTTTATAAATGAAAAATTTTATGCATGTGAAAATGAATATTATACTCTGATAGAAATGCCTAAAGCATAAGAGTAAGGGAGATTGACATCGGATAAACTAGTCGATTTATTTGTTATTTGAGATGAAAGTTAGTTGTTATTTGGTTAGTGACGAGGACGTAACAGATTGGTATCAGAGCAGATTCGACTGAAGTTTGTCGATGTCAATAAGCTAGAATTAGAGTAATTCCCCAATGTACTGTACTAGCCTATTTTATTTAAGTAGTATAACGGCTTAAGGTTATACTAAATGATGTTATTTGATTATGATCTTAACAGAATGAGTACTCGAAGGAGGGGTACTAGACGAGGACGAGGAAGAGGACGGGGTCGCACTGAAGAGCCCCCAGTTCCGTCTCCTCATCCATCTCCACCGCATAGCCCGAATACGATGCTAGCTAAAATGGAGAAACATATGGAAAACATGTCCGCAATGTTCACCCAGTTTATGGCTAAATTTCCGGACGTGGCCGCTAGTGCATCGGCAGTTACCCCTACAGTACCTCTTACTTCTGTGGTACAACCCCCGCCAGTTCCAGCTAATGAGAGGCGAGATCCTACAGCTTACTGCAATGTGGCATTAATAAAGGAGTTTAAGAAGCTGGATCCGCCAAAGTTCAAAGGGGACAGTGATCCAGTAGCCGCAGAGAACTGGATGAAAGCGGTTACTAAGTCATTCGGATACATGGCTTGTACTGAGAAAGAGAAGGTGGGATTAGCCGCCTATTTGCTAGTGGATGAGGCCGAGCCATGGTGGCAGGCTACTCAGACAGTATTAGAAGCCAAGTATCCAGAGGTGACGTGGGATAGATTTGTAGAAGCTTTTAATGAACAATATGTCCCACGTACTGCTCAGAGGAGATTACAAGTAGAGTTCTTGAACTTGACTCAAGGAAGTATGACGGTTAGCCAGTATGAGTCGAAGTTCATTACACTGAGTAGATTTGATCCTGAAGTACTGAGAAGAGAGGATCATAAGACCTACAGATTCATGGAGGGATTGAGACCTTCCATTAGGTCTAAGCTATATCCGTTGGATATCAATACTTATGGAGAGGCAGTCCGTAAGGCTCAATTGTGTGAGCAGGACTATGAGTTTCATCAGGCAGACTTCCGAGCAAAGAATAAGGGTAAAAAACCTATGAAGCGGAAGTCAGATGAGAAGGCCTCGAGGGATAGATATCCATCTAGGAGGAATAGGCCTTATGACAGAACTTCAATAGGTAAGCAAGTCAATTATAAGAAAATATATTGTCTTCATTAATGGTTATATGGAATTATAATAAATAAGGAGTTATGATGATTATGACACAGGAACTCCTAGATCCACCGGGATCAAAATAGGTGATGACAGATCACAACATCCGGTTGGTAGTACCGCTAGCTCACCGAGGAGTACAATGCCGAGGTGTGTGCAATGCGAGAAATTTCATGGAATACAGCCTTGCCGGTTGGCAAGTGGGGCGTGCTATTAGTGTGGTGAACAGGGACATAGAATTAAAGATTGTCCCAAGATAAATCAGAGGGCACCTGAAGAGTCAGAAAAGACCCCTCAACCACAATCTAAGACCACACAACCCCAGCGTAAGGCCACAGCGGCAGAGAAAGGAAAGGCACCAGTGACTCAGGGAAGAGTATTTGCCATCGATAAAGAGTCCGCTGATGCTTCATCGAAGATGATTCAGGGTAAGATTTACCTTAATGATACATATGTCCTTGCTTTATTTGATCCAGGCTCTACGCACTCATTTATTTCCCCTATGGTTATTAGGATATTAAATATTGAGCCTGAGCAGTTAGGAGGATTGCTATAAATAATTACTCCATTTAGGGGATCCCAAATGACGGACATAGTGTATCGTAATTTTAAGCTACGGGTAGGAGAAAGAGAGTCAATAGCTGACCTAATCTTATTAAATATGTCTGGATTTGATGTTATATTAGGAATGGATTGGTTAGCTGAAAATCACGTGATGATAGATTGTCATGCTAAGAGTGTGATTTTCTCCTCTCCCGTTAGCTATGTTGTAAATTTTGCAAATATGTAATGTAAAAGCATAATTACTTGTTTGGTTTAATTGAGATTTAATTGATAGAACATATTTGTGATGTGAAGGGTTTGTAGCACATGTGGTTGACGTAGATCAGAAACGTCCCACACTTCACGAAATTCCAGTAGTTAAGGAATTTTCCGAAGTATTTCCGGATGATCTTCCAGGACTTCCTCCGGATAGGGAAGTGGAATTCACTATAGAATTGGTGCCGGGGACTGAACCTATATCAAGAGCTCCATACCGGATGGCTTTGGTAGAATTGGAAGAACTTAAGAAGCAGCTTCAGGAGTTGCTGGACAAGGGATTCATACGACCCAGCGTATCCCCTTGGGGTGCTCCTGTGCTTTTTGTCAAGAAGAAGGACGGTAGTATGAGGTTGTGCATCGATTACCGGTGGTTGAATAAAGTGACGATCAAGAACAAGTATCCTCTTCCCAGGATAGATGACCTCTTTGATCAGCTAAAGGGTGCACAAGTCTTCTCCAAGATAGACTTGAGATCGAGATATCATCAGTTGAAGATTCGAGATGAAGATATCCCTAAGACTGCATTCAGGACACGGTATGGCCATTATGAATTCTTGGTGATGCCGTTTGGGTTAACCAATGCACCCGCAGCATTCATGAACTTGATGAATGATGTGTTTAAGCAATACTTGGACCAGTTTGTCATTGTCTTTATCGATGACATCTTGGTATACTCGAGGTCACGGGAAGAGCATGAGCAACATTTGAGGATTGTTTTGGAAACCCTCAGAGAAAGAGGATTGTATGCCAAGCTAAATAAGTGTGAATTCTGGTTAAACCAAATCTCCTTTTTAGGTCATGTGATTAGTAAAGATGGAGTCTCAGTTGATCCGTCGAAGATTGAAGCGGTGGTTCAATGGGAAAGACCAAAGACGGTAACGGAGATTAGGAGTTTCTTGGGTTTAGCTGGCTACTATAGAAGGTTTGTAGAGGGTTTCTCGAAGCTAGCTGCTCCATTGACAAGACTGACGCGCAAAGAGGTAAAGTATGAATGGAATGAAGCTTGTGACCAAAGTTTCCAAGAGTTGAAGCATAGGCTGACGACTGCACCTATCCTCACCATTCCTAGTGGTTCAGGTGGATTTGCGGTGTATAGTGATGCCCCAGGGCAAGGTTTGGGATGTGTATTAATGCAGCATGATAAGGTGGTAGCCTATGGTTCCAGACAATTGAAGGACCATGAGAAGAACTACCCGACTCATGATTTGGAGTTAGCTGTAGTAGTGTTTGCCCTAAAGATATGGAGGCATTACTTGTATGGTGAGAGATTTCAGATTTTTACAGATCACAAAAGTCTGAAATATTTGTTCTCCCAGAAGGAATTGAACATGAGGCAAAGAAGGTGGCTAGAGCTTCTGAAGGATTATGATTGTGAGATCATGTACCACCCGGGGAAGGCCAATGTGGTGGCGGATGCTCTAAGCCGGAAACATGTAAGTATGATAGCATATATGATGATAAAAGAACACGAACTGATTGAGCAGTTTGCAAGCCTCAGTTTAAGTGTTACATCTCTTGAGCAATGTGGTATGATGGCTAGTTTAAGAGTTGAGCCAGAGTTGATGGATAGAATTCGGGTTGCTCAAAGAGAGGATACTCAGTGTATTGAGGCTATGGATGAGATTCAATCGGGTATGACCTCAGAATTCCATATGGGTAAGGATGAAATTTTAAGGTTTAATAACCGTATTTGTGTTCCTGAGGATAATGAATTGAGGAAGTTAATCTTGACGGAAGCACATTCCACTAGGTACACATTACACCCGGGAAGCACGAAGATGTATCACAATCTTCGCAAGGTGTATTGGTGGACTGGCATGAAGAGAGACATAGCTGAGTTTGTAACAAAATGTCTCACATGTCAACAAGTTAAGGTAGAGCACCAGAGACCGGCAGGATTGTTACATCCTCTACCTATACCAATGTGGAAATGGGAACACATTACGATGGATTTCATTATGGGATTGCCCAAGACCAAAAGGAACCATGACGGTGTTTGGGTGATCGTGGATCGGTTAACCAAGTCAGCTCACTTCCTACCTATGAAGTCTACAGATACACTTAGCGCTTTGGCAGACTTATATGTGAGAGAAGTAGTAAGACTACATGGTGTTCCAGTGAGCATCACATCGGATAGAGATTCCAGGTTTACTTCTCACTTTTGGGAACATTTCCAGGAAGCCATGGGATCTCAGCTGAATTTTAGCACAGCTTTTCATTCGCAGACTGATGGGCAGTCCGAGCGCACTATTCAGACGCTCGAGGATATGTTGAGAGCATGTGCTTTGGATTTTAAAGGCTCATGGGACGACCATCTGCCATTGGCTGAGTTTGCTTATAATAATAGCTATCATGCAAGCATCGGGATGGCACCATATGAGGCTCTATATGGAAGACGGTGTCGATCACCGATTGGGTGGGAAGAAGTGGGCGAGCGCAAATTGTTGGCTCCAGATTTAGTCGAACAAGCCTCTGAGAATGTTAAACTGATTTGTCAAAGACTTAAGACAGCTCAGAATCGACAAAAGAGCTATGCAGATGTTCGACGGAGGCCACTTGAGTTTTTGGTTGGAGACTATGTGTTTTTGAAAGTCTCTCCATCCAAAGGGATTATGAGATTTGGCCGACGAGGTAAATTAAGTCCTCGTTATATCAGACCATTTGAAATCCTAGATCGTGTTGGAGATGTGGCCTATAGGTTGGCACTACCTCCGGAGTTATCAGGAGTACATAATGTCTTTCATGTATCGATGCTTCGGAAGTATAATCCGGATCCATCTCATGTCATTGAATATGAACCCTTGGAGATTCAAGAAGACATGAGTTATGTGGAGAAACCGATTCAGATTTTGGATAGGAAAGATAAGGTGCTAAGATCTAAGATAATTCCATTGATTAAAGTTCTTTGGCAACACCATACGATAGAAGAAGCTACTTGGGAACTAGAGAACTTGATGAGAGAGAGATATCCGGAATTGTTTTAAGACATAACCTTACTTGAATTTGGAGGACCAAATTCTCTAAGGTGGGGAGAATGTGAAATCCCCAATTTTCTGTAATTTTCCCTTAATTGTACAGTTTTCCAACTTAAATTAAAGGAATAAATGGGAATTTTCTGATATATATATATATATGGTGTATGGGACATGAGAGGAATTAAGGCAATTGATGGTCAAATGTCAAAGAGTCAAAAAGGGGGAAATTTATGGCTGAGATGAGCATGCATTAAAGGGGGCATTAAATGCCATAGCATGACTCATCATCATCATCTCTTGCACCCCACGACACAGCTCATCTTCCTCTCCCTCTCGTTGCTTCCATTTTCCTCTAAGTGTCCAAGTTTCTCACCTTGACAAACCACCATTTCAAGCCATCGATTCGTTAAGCTTCTCTAAAGAAAAACGATCCTTGTCGATAGCTTGAGCTATACCTTCAATATGAAAGGCTAAAACAAAGTGAGTAAGGAGATCTAGAAATCCTGAAAATTGGTCACTAGCAAAGGTAAGAGAAGATATGGTTTATGTTGATGATTTTGATGGTTTGGGATTTTATGGAGTCGATATAGTAGGTTTGTTGAACTTTTAATTGCTATGATGTTACAGCTTGAAGAGTAAAGGAAAAAGGACAAGTGTTGGTGCAACCAACTTATGGATTGATTGCTAATCGAGGTAAGGAATTTATGTAACGGACGTAGGGTGACTATGTCCACATGTTTTAGTATGTTTTGATGTGATTTGGAAAGAAGTACAGCTGTGTTAATTTCAGGAAAAGGGTACCATTTGGGTCCTACTCCTAGTACCAATTAGGCTAAGAGCAGCCGACTGCCTTAAGTAGCAGCCGACTGCCTAGAGACATCAAAAACGCCGTTTTTCGAAAATTGATGCAAACCAGTCGACTGCCATGGGAGCCAGTCGACTGCCATTTTCCAGAAACCATTCTGTTTCAAACCAGTCGACTGTTAGGGGAGCCAGTCGACTGCTATTTGTCCAGAAGCATTCTGTTTCAAAACCAGTCGACTGCCAAGGCGGCCAGTCGACTGCTAATTTTCGGGAAACATTCTGTTTCAAAACCAGTCGACTGCCATTTGGGGCCAGTCGACTACCCTATTTGTATTTTGAAAAAATAATAATTGAATTTCAAAAAGGAAAAGAAATTCAATAAGGCAAAACATGGGGTAGCAGTCGACTGCCATATATGACCAGTCGACTGCCTATTTGAAAGAAAGGTTTTGAGAACCTATTTTAAGAAAGAATATTCATACTTTTTTAAAACCTATATGGATAAGGTTTTGGAGACTATGGATCTCTCAAAAGAGCATGCACATTATTTGTTACTTGTATTTGACTGAGGAGCTCTAGTACAGCCCTCAGACCCGCAGTACGGCACCTGACTAGTGAAACTGTAGGATATAGACAATGGCCATGAGTCTCTTATTTGATTCGGCTTTGGGGAGGATCCCTGGCCCATACGTGGGTACGCCACTTATTTGATATCTCTCGGGATTATCCCTAATGGGATATATTTGCGGTATCCTTATGAGATTTATCTATTGGATTATCCCTTACGGGATATATTTGCTGTATCCATTATCTCTCTGGATTATCCTTAAAGGATATATTTGCGGTATTCACAATGAGAATTTCTTGGTGCATGAATCTATTGGATATAAATTGTCTCCCATCTATTTGAAAATAATCATATTTGCCTACTTGATTTCACGTGATTGGAGATCCGTGGAAATATTTGAAAGCATGATTTATTTATATTTGATATTTGCGAAAGAAATATAAGCGCTATGCTTTATAATGATTTTACATGACATTATAGAGCCAAGCAGGAAAACTGCATATAGTGATATAGTACGCTCTTTTACATAAGTTTCTTACTGAGCGTAAACTCACTCCTTTACAAACTATTTTTCATACAGATTACTTGAAATAATTCCGCTCCGGATAGAGGAGCTCATTTCGAGATTTTTGAGATACCTTCAAAGCACGCTTCCTACTTATCCTTTGAAGGTATATTTAGTCGGCCGTTACTTCGGCTAACGTACAGTACAATACTACAGTTTTGTATATGTTGGGGATTAGGGTGTATGAATATTTGAGATCCTGGTGTATATGGCACATGTTTATAAATGAAAAATTTTATGCATGTGAAAATGAATATTATACTCTGATAGAAATGCCTAAAGCATAAGAGTAAGGGAGATTGACATCGGATAAACTAGTCGATTTATTTGTTATTTGAGATGAAAGTTAGTTGTTATTTGGTTAGTGACGAGGACGTCACAGAATCTCTTACAGAAAATTCCAAAGGTTGGCGTCTAACATCTGCATAACTTTTCTGCTAACTCTGAGCAGTCTTCAATCTGTCACAAATAAGCTGAACATCGTGAGCTTGTCGAAGAGATCATCAATCCTGGGCAAGCGATATTTATTCTTGATGGTAACGTTATTAAGGAAGTGATAATCTATGCACAACCGTAAGCTACCATCCTTCTTCCAGACGAACAGTACTGGTGCACCTCACGGAGACACACTGGGCATCCTTATCCAATAACTCCTGGAGTTGCTTCTTAAGCTCCTCCAACTCCACCAATGCCATCCGGTATGGGGGCTTACAAGTAGGCTCTATACTGGGTACCAAATCAATGGTAAACTCAATCTCCTAGTCTGGTGGTAACCCTAAAGTTCATCCGAAAACACATCAAGGAAATCCCTGATCACAAGAATCTCATGCAACTCCAGATGTCGCCTTTCTACATCCTCAACACACGCAATAAATCCTTCAAACACATCCACACAACACTCAAATAATTTAGTAATAAATATCTAACTTTCATTACTTATTTAATAATTTTACAGTATAACGTTCAGGATGAGAGAATGTTATAAACTTAGTGTAATAGTCTAAACTAACATAGTTCGTAGCTAACCAATCCATTCTTAGAATTACATCAAAATCATACATGTTTAGCAAAATTAGGTTAGCTGTTGTTTCCTTCTCTCCTACTATCACTTTACAATTTCTATACACAATATCAGTCATTTGTGATTCCTTAAAAGGGGTATTTATCTATAAAGTATACCCTAATGGTTCAGGTTCTATAGGTATCTTACTGGCACAAGTAGGTGACATAAAAGAATATATAGAACTAGGATCAAATAGTGCAAGTACTGAAATATCAAAAATATATATCTTACCCTTAATAACATTAGTAAATGTGTCAGCAACCTCTTGATCTAATACGTACACCCTACCCTATGTCACAGTTTTCTTACCTTTATCTACTGCTGTCGCTCGCCTACGCTGTAAGGGTGTTGCCTTTTCTGACTCACTTGGCATTGGTGCTGCTAGAGGTGGAACTATAGCGAGAACAGTAGATACAGCTGCCTCTCTCAACATCGGGCAATCCCTAACCTAATGCCTCGTCTATTCACATCTGAAACAGGCCCTAGTAAGCTGATAACAGGGCCTAGTACCACACGACCTCCCACAATGAACACACCTGATTGCCGTACTCCTTTGAGTAGTGTTGAGGCTAGTAATAGGGGCAGTAGAAGCAGATTTAGCTGGCCTTTAAATTCCAAATGCCTGATGCCTTAGCCTTCTTAGGCTACCTTCTCCCTGTCCGATCCTCAAAACCTCTCTTAGCCCTCTCTTTCCCTTTACCTTTACCCTTAGACCCTGTATTAACACAGAACTACTCATAGTCCCGCTCACAAAGTTGGGCTCCTTTCATCGCCTCATCATATGATCTGTATCGAACGAGACTAACCGAGTCCCGATAGAAGGTCTCAAACCCGTCATGAATATGTCAATCTTATGCTTCTCAATCGTCCAAGTTTGAGGATCGATACATCTCAATGTAGTGAATTTGGACTCGTATTGGTCTATAGTCATACTCCCCTGAGTCAACTTCAGAAACTCCCGTTGTAACTTCTTCTGCGCGATTTGAGGAATATACTGTCGGTAAAAAGCCTCCAGAAATATAATCCATGTCACCACTGGATGCTGGGCTAATAGTACTGTATGAGTAGATCTTCACCAAGCCTTCGCATCATTAGTCAACTAGAATACAACCAAGCCCACTTTCTCTTTCTCATAACATCACATATACTTAAACAACTTTTCGATCGTATTAACCCAATGCTCTGCCACCATCGAATCCTTATCCCTTTTAAATTTTGAAGGATCCAACTTCTTAAACTGCCGCACTAAATTAACATCATAGTAGGACTTGATATCTGCACGTTGCAGCTGGGTTAGTGGTTGCAGTGTTTCCTGTGGCTAGGGCTTAGGCTGTGGCTTGAGAGTTGTCTGTGCAGATGCCTAGGAAGGTTGAGGTAGGGGTGGTGCTGTTGCTCTAGCTCTGTCAGCAGCTCTATCCACATTATACATAGCTATAAAATTTGCTAGCATTCGTTCCACCCTTGAAATTCTAGTGTTTAGACTTTGGCGCTGCGCAGGGAGAGTAGGTTCTAGGGTAGGTTCCGGTGCTGGCTCCGCCCTACCTTGTCCTCTACCTCGATGGGTAATCCTTCACCCACTCATTTTGCATGGTATAGACAGTCAAATCGATTGTTAGTCCCTTGAATCATTTATATATTTAGACTATACAGTATTACAAGAGATGTACTCTTATTTAAATATAGAGTCACCGACAAGCATCAGACCAACCTTGCTTTAATACCAATTAAATTATAACGTATCGTAGTATACCGTAAATATCCATAAATCACATACACAGTTTATTGGTTGGGCTATCTGTGATGCCATTATTACATTCACTTTTAACAGTAATCCACTTTTTAAATAAAATTCTATTTATAACTGATATCAATATTTACAACAAAATATTATTTCCAGTATTTTCACAAGTTCTACATCCCTGTACATAAATTATACAAAATGTAGTCCTATACATGAAAGTCTAAACATATAAAGAAAATAAAATATACCTCCAGGATCAATTCACTGATGCCTTAGGGTACTAAAAGCGCACCCAATCAGTGGAACGGTATATTACTGCAGATAATCTGTGAGCTGTATAAATAGGGGTGAGCTAACGTGTTCAGTAAGAAATTCATATGCAAGAACTGATACTATGAAATCTATATACATAAAAACATTTAAATTTATAATAGTACGCTAAAGGACATTTTTAGGAAGGATACTATAGTCGGCTAAAAAACCGGATGGACTATGAGATATGCTTTGAAGTACCTTTCGTGTTCCAGTCCCTAGATGCAACTATAGGGAGTAAACAGTTGGGGATGATATGTATAGCAGTTTAAATCACTTGAAATCATTTCATGGACTTTTCAATATATAAATAGTGTATAAACACTTTAACTGAAAACACTTCAGTAAATCCAATAAATAGTACATAACACTTTAGAAATCCACTGTACAGTCGATATATAAATTATTCATTCCGGTACCAGTAAGAGGTTTAGTTCCATAAAGCAGTATAATACAGTGGAGACCAGGCAACACCCAACGAATATCATGCCATAACAGTATCCAAAGAAGGGAGAAACAGTAACAGTAAGACATATGGCCATAGTCATAGTAGGTCCATAGTGTACACCTGTTAGATGACAATTGCGGAAGCTGAAAACTTGGCAGGTCTATCAGCAATAGTAACAATAATAGTTAGCATGATACAGGCCCTAACAATCTCAAAACAATTTATAAACAGTAGAAACACTATTTAAGAAATCAATTTCAGTGATAAAATCTTCAGTCAGTCCATAAATGCATATATTAGAAAATATAAGCAGTTCAATAATAAAATTCCATAAAATATTCACATTTCGATATTCTTTTCTAAAAACATTTTATTTATAGATCGGTTATAAGAATATGTTGGTACCCTCACGTATGTAAAATTCATTAATATGAATTTTTAAAAATTATTTTTCGGTATTTAATAAAAATATGCAATTTTAATGAATGAGATGAAAATCACTTAATAATTTATTCACTTCAAATATTTTTGGATATTAAAGATAAATTCATAAAATTTCTTTTCAGTAGTATAACAGCTATTTCTAACCTAGCTCTCCTGCATTGAAAACACAGTTTATAAACCAGCCAGTGTCCATGAGTTCAACAATTCCAAAACAATTGACTTCAAAACAATTTCATAAAATTATTTTCAACCACAATATGCATTCATAGTATCCCTACGTCTTCCATACTCATCCCTTACTTGTTTTTTTTGTTGAACTCGCTAACTGCACCACTTGATAAATCTTACTCCCATGCTGCAAAAATCATCATACCAACACCATCAATTCACCATCCTTAATTTATAATAAATTTTCATAAATTAAAATCCACCACATTATCTACAGTAACCATTAAACCAGTCTAATTTACACTGGTATTGAAACACAAGTATGCCTAAATCAACTCCAATTGCACCAACAGTCTTCTCTTAATTTCTATAGTTTTATAGAACCTAGAATACATCAAATTAAGCACAATATCATGATCCCCTTCTCTTGGCCAAAATCAACATGGTAGCTTCCACTAAGTTTTTAACATTTTAGCATTTATTTCATGCTTTATCATTAATTTTCATCTCTCCTACATCATTTTCATGCATCCAAACACAATAATTCACAAGTTCTTCATCATGGCCAAAACCCTAGGGACACAATTGAGGGAGTTTTGATTCCATCCAATGCTAAAATCATGCTTAACACACTTAATTACATCATTGTCTATCATTAAAAGTTAAAGGAAATGAAAGCCTAAGGTTACCTTATGGTGGCCGAATTTGAGGGGATGCCAATCACCTTGATTTTTTCCACTTCACACTTCAGTATGGATGTGGGATTATAGAGAATTAAATTTTAGACAAGGTTGTAGAAGAAATTTTTAGAATTTAAGCTTGTTTTAATGGTGTTTTGGAAGCTTTTTGTTTTTCTCATAAGATTTGCTAATGGAGAAAGAGAGAAAGGTTGAAGATGATGAAGTGATGCTGGCCCCTTTAGTGTAGAAATATTTAGAATTTTCTTTTAATGACAAAATGTCCAAAATGCCCTTGGTTATGATAATTTTGGACAATTTTACCCTTAAACTTCCATAATATTTTTAAGTAATCAATTTAACTTTAAAATATTTTATTTCATCACTAAATATTATTATTGAACATATTTTAATGAATGGATAGGGTTTTATTAAGGCTTGACTGATTGTAAGGGTGAAATTATGAAAATACCCCTTCCGGGTTAACCGCATAAATTTTTATTTTACTACTGATTTAATCTATCTATTGACATAGCTTAGAACTTATTTATATGTAGATTATCATACTTCAGTCAGTTGGTCAAAAGTCAATTTAGTTTAACCATTATTCACGAAAGTTCAACCAGGCTATGTCCTTAATCGTCATTTTCTAAATTATTGGCACACTTCCTAAAAATAACTTAAATGAAGAATTTTGGGTTTTAGATTCTTACCATAGGCTTTTTGGACTCCCCGTACAGTATCTATCTAGTCTCACATCTATCAGGGCACTGTAGGGTTTATGGGACCCACCATATTGTTTCTTTTGTTACTTGCGAAATACATAAGAATTAAACAGTGGTAAGAAGTCAACACATGTAACAGTATCGGAATTTGTGGTTCTCACATATAATCAACAACCCATATACGTTGAAAACTATACGACACTAAAAAGAAAAAAACATATGGATTAGAAAGTAATTGATTTAGAGATTATACATACCTCAAATCATTTGACTTCTAATATTATACAATTTAAACTACAAGGATTTTAAAAGCTCAATGATCTGAAATATATGGTCTTGAACTATGAGAGTTAGAAACATGTGAAATTTGAAAGCTAAAAGACTCTTCAAATTTCCCTCCATAGAGCCAAGATTAAACATGAAAAGCTATAGAAATCTAATCTTGAAAAGAATTTTTGGAATCTTTTAACCTTCAAGTTAATAGGGTCAAGATTGAATGTGACGTACTATAGAAGTGAATCTTGAAAAGAATTTTGAAAACTCTTTGGACATAACAAATTGATGTGAAAGGTTGAGACTTTACGAGATAAGTTAATCAAGATCCTCTTGTTACGATGGTTAATATCAACACAGTATGATAATTTCCATAGTGTAAAAGGATGTAAGGTCATGATATGTGAAATAATAAGATACATCTGAGATGGGGATGGACGACATAGTTGAATTGTGAGGTTAATATGAGGCATATATAATTCTCAAGACAAATGGTAACATATGAATTGGAATTTGAGAATCATTAGACTTTGGATTATTTGGGTATAGAGAATATGATAAAGGAAAGCATCCTTACATGTAGGAAATCACTATGATCAATTTGGAAGACCAAATTCTTCAAGGTAGGGAGGATATGACAATCGAAAATTTCCAACTT
Source organism: Heritiera fomes (assembly GCA_032173925.1). NCBI lineage: Eukaryota > Viridiplantae > Streptophyta > Magnoliopsida > Malvales > Malvaceae > Heritiera > Heritiera fomes. The sequence continues at coordinate 15,965,644 of JAPDPM010000015.1, forward strand.
GGAATTAATTTAGCAGCTTATTCGAAGTAATTAATTATTGAGGATTATGAGAATTATGAAAGTGATAAATTCATGGATTCAAGGATTATTTTTATGAAAATAATTTATTGAATTATGAAAATAATTCATTGAATTATTTAGCAATTAAAAATATTTTAATTAGCGGTATAGGATTTAATGGATTTATTTGAGATTTAATTCCATGAGAATTAATTATATTGGATATTAAGGAATTAAGATTAAAAAAAAAGAAAATGCATTTATATATATATGTACAAGAAAAAGAAGAGAAGATATATATATATATATATATATATATATATATATTGTTTCTTAGATAAATATATTTATTAAGAAATACACACACATATATATACACACAATAAATATATTTGTTATAATAATAATAATAATAATAATAATAATAATAATAAAAGTAAATATACATGCATACGTATGTATATGATTATATTTGTATAAATATGTATTTGTTAAATATACATATATAATATATACTTATTATATATATAGATATATTTATACTATATATTTAATATACATTAAGAAAAACAGAAATGAAAAAAATAATTAAAAAAATTAATCAAAACAAATGAAAAAAAGCGGATTGTTAAGATTTAACCCACCAACCCCCATTTTTCTTTCTCCTCCGTATGGGGTTTCCCTTGTCCTCCAAACACAAACACAAACACAAAGGGAGAAATGGCTGAAGTGGCAAGACGAAGAGATCCAAGGTTTGGTTGTCGACAGAAGGTGGGGAATGATCGAAGTTACCAGATGACGATAAGGGTCACTTGGTCGAAGCAGCAACGAGAAATGGTGACGCACGAGGTAACCACAGATGGGAACCTGGGCATCAAGGGCATCTGGGTTTTGGCTTTGGTGGTAGAATGATGGCGATAGAGATCCAAATTTAACGGAGGTGCTGTGTTGGGTTTCCATTCAGAAAGAGATCAGGAAAGAATAAGGGCCATTTTGCTGCTGTATAGAGGCGACTAAGGGTTGATGTACAAAGGTAATAGGTGTCGATTTAGGGTTGAAGAATGCAGGGTTTTTCAAGGTTGATTGGACGCTAGATCTTAGAATAGGGGAAAACTGAGGCTTGAAGATGGTTGATTCAAGCTTCATTAGTGCCATGTGAGGAATGAAAGAGTAAAGTGGAGAAACAAATAGAAAGAGACATGAGAAGAAAGAGATTTAGGTGAAAGAGAAAACTATTGGAGATGTTGAAAATAAAGGAAGACTGGTTGATGGAGACCCAAGCTCACAAAGCTTAAGTCAAGTTCGTGATGATCGTGATCTTTTGAGCATCCATGGAGGTCCAATTAGAAGAGCTAAATTAAAGATAATGCAACAAGCCTTGGCTGGTTTCATTAATATTGTTAGAGAGAAAGCCCAACAAAGCTTGAGCATTGAGGATGATAAAGTCTTCTACAACATGATCCAAGCCCAAGTTCAACCTTTTTGAAGACACACAAGTATTGGGCCGAAATGCAATTAGGCTGGATGCATATTTTATTTAGTTAAGTATTATTGGGTTAAACATTATCTTAATTTAATTTAAGCCCAATTCCTTTTTAAATAATAGATTTTGTAGGATTTCTAGTTTTTGTTCTGCAAGTTAGGAGAGTAGGATTCCTATTGCTTATTCTGCAAGTTTGCTTATTTCCTATTCTGCAAGTTAGGAAAGTAGGATTCCTATTACTTGTGCTACAAATTTGCTATTTCCCTATAAATAGTTATGTAACCCTTTGGGGAGAACACAATTGATTTTTGGTAATAAAATTGAGAGACTTCTTCTCTTTGGTTTTCTTGAGAACTCTTGAACTTATCAAGGTCTTCCTTGTGGCGTTCTTCTACCTTCCACCAATATATACCATAGGTTCATGCTTTTCTAAGCAACGGGTCTTGGTCCAATACTATAGGTTCTTGCGTTTCTACACAACGGGTCTTGGTTTTACTTCTAATTTTTTTTTTCCTTTGCTGCGTTTTTAACTTGTTATTGTTTTTCTTCAAGTGTTCTTCTGTGATGCCCTGGATTTACCGAACTCCGCCGGGGGGAGGGGGGGGCCAGGCCGCATCACTCATCCGTACTGTCCGCTTTGGGTTCTAGAGGTGGCCCCCGTCACACAGACGTGGCACTTAGTCCCTCACGGCTTTATCGGGAACAAATTCCCAATTCGCGTCCGCCGTTACTCGAACCCCTTACCACTTGTAAGTGTCGAGTAACGACTAACCATTAGACGTCCAATGGTTAGTCGTTACTCGACACTTACAAGTAGTAAGGGGTTCGAGTAACGGCGGACGCGAATTGGGAATTTGTTCCCGATAAAGCTGTGAGGGACTAAGTGCCACGTCTGTGTGATGGGGGCTACCTCTAGAACCCAGAGCGGACAATACGGATGAGTGATGCGGCCTGGGCCCCCCCGGCGGAGTCTGGTAAATCCAGGGTGTCACAATAAAACGCGCGTTTTATTGTAACGGACCAGCCTAACCGGCCATGGCCACCCCTTCTGGGCCCACGCACAACGGTTGCTGTGACAACGCTACTCATCCGTACTGTCCGCTCTGGGTTCTAAAGGTGGCCCCCGTCACACAGACGTGGCACTTAGCCCCTCACGGATTTATCGGGAAACCTTTCCCAATTCGCGTCCGCCGTTACTCGAACCCCTTACCACTTGTAAGTGTCGAGTAACGACTAACCATTGGAGGTCCAATGGTTAGTCGTTACTCGACACTTACAAGTGGTAAGGGTTCGAGTAACGGCGGACGCGAATTTGGAATTTGTTCCCGATAAAGCCGTGAGGGACTAAGTGCCACGTCTGTGTGACGGGGGCCACCTTTAGAACCCAGAGCGGACAGTACGGATGAGTGATGCGGCCTGGGGCCCCCCGACGGAGTCCGGTAAATCCAGGGCGTCACAATAAAAGTCCTTCGCGGCTTTATCGGGAACAAATTCCCAATTCGCGTCCGCCGTTACTCGAACCCCTTACCACTTGTAAGTGTCGAGTAACGACTAACCATAACCGTAAATTTTTCCATTTATTGGAAATTAGAAATATTGAAAATAAATATTAGAGAAATTAAATAAGAGGAAATAAATAAAATTTGCGAGAAACGGGATATTGGTGAAAATCCTGAGAAATGAGGAAGTGATGAATAAGGAAATTCGTGTGAAGGAAATTAAATGAAAATAAAAAAAATAAAATCGGAGTTATGGAAAATAAGGAAAGGAGGAATTTAAATTGGATTAATGGAAATCCAAAATTTATAAAATAAAAATGCGTATATTATATATTTATATAATTAAATTATATAAATATATTTACACATGTTTTTATATAAATACATATGTATGTATATGAATATTAGTATATATTATAAAATGAAATATATACTATTTTGTCTTAAATAAATACATGTGTATATTAGAAAATGTATTTATATAATTATAAATATATATGTACAGATATATATATATATATATATGAAATATATATATTATTATTTTAAATAAAAGTATATGAATATATAAGAAAAGTAAATGTGGTTTTATATTAAAGTTTATATGTATAAATATTTTATTATAGCATTTATATAATTGTATATATAAATGTTATTTAAGTATATAAATATACATATATATACTAGACATGTATTTTGTAATGTACAAGATATATTTTTTATATAATAAATATTGTATAATATTATGTATGAAATAATGTATGAATAACATATAATATATATTATATGTATAAAATACATTGTATAGTATATAGTATATGATATACTAAATATAGAAAGAGGATAAAAACCAAAAGAGGAAATAAAACAAAAAAGAAAGGAGAGAATCGGGGGGAAATCCCGACCCTTCCCGGGCAGACTGCCGGTGGCGGAGGTGCCACCGCCGGTGAGGGAGAATGGAGAGGATGTCGTCGCCGGCCAAAGGAGAAGTCAAGGAAACCACTGGCGGCGGAAGAAAGAAAGAAACGGAGGCAGAAAACGCGGCGGAAGCCGCGGAAAGAGAAAAACCAGATCTGGCAGTGCTGGTTGATCCAGGCACCGCCACTGCCACCGAAGCTTCACCGGAGGAAGAGGAAGCCGATGGAGGCCGTCGGAGGCGCAATGGACGGCGGAGGAACCTCGGCGAAGAAGAAGAAGAAACCGAGGCAAAACCGCCTCGATCCGTCGCCGTGCCGTCGATCCAGGGCAAACGGAGGGCACCGGCAAGTTCGTCGTGCAGCCGGCGAACTAAGGGACGCCTGAACCGTCGGAGAACCGCCACCGGCGAGGAACCGACGAGGAAAGGAGCTGGACCGGTCTGACCGAGAAAGGAAGAAGAAAAAAAGAAAAGAAAAAAGAAAAAGAAAAAGAAAAAGAGGAAAAAGGAAGAAAAAGAGGAAAAAGTAGAATTTCGAGAATTCGAAAAATTCCCGGAAATTCGACAACCCAGGATTTTACAAAGTTCGGTAAGAAATCTTCCTGAGATTTAATTTTCAGAAAAATTAAATAAATTATGAAAAATTCTAAAAAAATTAGAATTTTATTTCCAGAAATTATTTTCAGCAATCGGGATAAGGAATCGGAACATATGGAGTGCGGGCGCGATCGATAAGCGGAAGTTGCCAACCCGGAAAAAGGTAAGGGATGCATGTGCAGCACTGTAAGGATACTCAGTCTGCATATTTTAAATTGAAATATTTTATGTAATTATTTTATGAAAATTATTATGATGCATGATTTTCTGAAAATAATTTGGGAAGAAGTACTGGCTGAAAGATTTTAAACTATATTTTCCGTGCAGGAGGTTAGTAAATCGGTAGCCGTTATGCTGCCGAAAATTTGAGAAAAACTTTATAAAATCATATTAAATGATTTTATTTCCGAATTTCGATAGTAAATCACGAAACATGAGGAAATTTCTAAATTTCATAAAACATGAATATAATGAGATGGAACTTTAGAATATTCATGTTTTCGAGAATGGTGATAATGAAATCACCGAAAATTCTCGGAATAGATAAATTACACGAATTACGAGACGAAAGATGAAGTGAAATATAGTGAATATTCTTATGAATATTTTTATAAATATTCACTAAAGGATTTTAACCCTTATGGTTTTAAATTATGAAATTTTATATTTATATAAATTCTATAAAGGTTTATTTTATGATGAAAATACGGTTTTTAGACTGGTTGGCATTCCTATCATGCTGATGCATGATATGTGATATGTTTAGTCCTGGTCGACGCCTAATCAGTGATCCACCGAGGACAATATAGGTTATGGTCGTAGATTTGATCGGTGTATTTCCTTACCCTCCGAGGTTTATAGTATGATGAGATTAATGCCTATCTTAGACTCCATAAATGATAGGTGACATGTAAAAAGGAAAGTGTTTTACATGACATGGAATATGTCAAACGGAGAATGTGATATATGATGCGTGACATGTGAAAAGAACATGTTTCATACAATATGAGAAGGAAAATCAATTGAATTATAGCATTTTTACAAAATGCTCATTTCGGTACTGATTATAGTATTGTGAGATGATTCTCATAAGACATGAGATACAAACATGTAAGATGTTTTCGAAAAGGAAGAATTGATAAATCTAACATTCTTACTATGAATTGAAATGGAATATTAGATTATAAGTGTTACACATGTTCTGATGTGTTAGTAAAGGCCAAACCGAGCAAAGACTCGATGATTGTACCGTGTGAGCCACCTCTAGAATCCTTCTGGAACTAAGTGCTACACGTGTTTTGATGTGTTAGTAAAGGCCAAACCGAGCAAAGACTCGATGATTGTACCGTGTGAGCCACCTCTAGAATCCTTCGGGAACTAAGTGCTACACGTGTTCTAATGTGATAGTAAAGGCCTAACCGAGCAAAGACTCGATGATTGTACCGTGTGAGCCATCTCTAGAATCCTTCGGGAACTAAGTGCTACACAAGTTTTGATGTGTGAGTAAGAAATTTCTGTACCGTGGGAGCCACCTCTAGAATCCTTCGGGAACTAAGTGCTACACGAGTTTCGATGTGTGAGTAAGAAGTTTCTGTACCGTGTGAGCCACCTCTAGAAGACTCAAGCGACCTAAGTGCTACATAGATTCTTTGTGAACTATGGGGAGCCACCTCTAGAATCCTTTGAGCACTAAGTGCTATACGAGTTCCTCGATATGACACTTAACTCCATTGCTAGTTAGAATGGAAGTCGTAACTGAATCAGTGAACTGGGGCTTATGCCTAAAGTGGTTAAGTAATCGGTTATATGGGAATAGATTTTAATAGATTATTTTGCTCTTTAAAGGACGGTACTAATTAAGAGAGTACATTAAAACATGAAATGAATTTTAAAGAAATAAAATGATGATTTAACTAATATTCTTTTCAAGGAATATACGAATATTAATTATTCTATTTAAATGCTTTATTTCGTAGAAGCATTATTTTGAAAAGAATATGAAAAAGGTTATGAAAGTTTAAAAAGGAAAAGGATTTATTAATTCAAAACAAAAAGAAAAAAATTCTCTCTACAGTTGCTTCTAGGTTCCGTAACAAGTATGGTATTCTAAAATACCTACCTTACTCCGTTCGGATTCCTAGCCGACTGTAGTATCTTTCCTACATGCGAGCCTAGAGCCCATAGGAAAAATGAAAAAGATTTTCAGCATATAGGAAGCTGAGTATCAAGTGAGGCATATAATTCTCTTACTGAGCCGTGGTTTTGCTCACCCCTTAATTTTCAACATTTCAGGTTTTGATGAATGTGAGTTCAGTGGATTGTGGATCCTGGCTATACACGAAGGACAATGTGCCTGACCGACTTATTATTTGAGGTATGATCATTTATTCTCTGTATCTAGACATGTCAACAGTACTACTTATCTGATTAATTATGATAGGGGATGTGTATAATATAAACAATATTATGTAAAATTGTTTAACAGTCAGTACAAGTGAAGTATCGCAGACAGCCCAACCGGTTAGGTTGTGTATAAGAAGATGAAAAATGTGGTCACGGGTCGTGACATCTTCGTCTTCTTCAATGAACCTCATCTTCTTTCGGTGAGGTCCATATCATTTGGCATCAGAGCTCAGGTTCAATTCGTAGGAGTCTCATTTTTGTTTTTTTTTCTTTGTCTTCTTGTCTTCGACAAACCTTGATCTTGAATCCTTTTCCAAGCCACCACTAATATTGTTTGTCCCTCAAACTTATTGTCTTCATTAAAATAATCTACCTTTACTTAGCCACCAAGTAAACCTTATCTTGTTCTCCAAGCAACCAAATCCCAAAGGTTTTCTAGCTCACCAAGAAACCTTCAAAAGCTCTACATCACATAAAGACTACTTGTTTCACAAGCCACTGTTCCCTCCCGATCCTTGCCACACAAGCTACTACCAAAACTAGCTTATTTTTGTCAAAAGTTGCCTTGTTCCCCAAGTAAACCTCTTCTTATTATTTAGACTTTTTGTTTTTTTTCTTCATTGTTTGTTTACTTTAGGAAAATATAAAAAAAAGAAAAAAAAGAAAAGAAAAAAAAGAGAAAAGAAAAATCAATTCAAGAGGGGATTTATTACATCGTGTGTAGCAAGTGCAACATCAAAGGCAATTCGTGGAGGTGTGCTTCATCAAAATCTTGAGTTAGTCATTCTTTCTTGAGCTTTGAGATTTCTTATTTGCCTAACTTGAAAATTCATTGTTACCATTCTACCCTACTGCCTAAAATTACCTTTTTGACCCTACCCACATAAAAGGACAAAACTACCCCACCTTTGGCGAAACCCTACCCTAATTAAACACCCTAAAACATGCATATTTCCTTCAAGGTTTAGTTTCATTAGAGTCTTCTTAAGCCTTATTGAGTCTTGCAAAGTCTTGTTGAGTCTTCATTGTTTTGTTTTCCCTTGATTAAAATCTTGTGCTTAACTTGTTTATTGTTGGTTAATAGTTGAATTCCATTAGCTGATTTTTGATTGAGTCTTGAGTTCAATATAGAACCTATAGAGAAAAGTTGTGTGAGGAAAAAAAAGGCAAGTGTGTGAGTAACATTAGTGAGAAAAGCCATATTAAAATTGTGTGAAACACGAGTGTGAGTGTTACATTCTTGTGTGTATTGAGTGTAAACACGTGAGGTCATACTTGTGAGGTCCTTTTCTTTTACTAACGTTTCTTGCAGGATAAAATCATGTCTTCTAATAGTGAAAGCCTGATTTGAGTAAGATCGAGTTCATGTTCGAAGCTATGCAACAACAATTTTCAAGGATAGAGTTGAGGTTTAATAATATTCATGATAAGTTGGAGGAACATGAAGCTGTCCTAGCTAAGGTAAAGCAAGGTGATACTTCTCATGAGAATGGAAATGTTGTGAACAATGACTTTCATGATAAAGTTGATGATGAGTTTGATGATGATGAGTTTAGTATAAGTGTTAAAGGTAACCATGGTAATAAAGGAGGTCGTGGAGATAGGTATAAAGGAGATAGGTATTATGATAGGATAGATGGAAATTTAGAGAGTATCAAATTGAAGATTCCTTCCTTTCAAGGTAAGAATGATCCTGAGGCTTACATAAAATGGGAAAAGAAAGTGGAGATGGTTTTTGATTGCCATAGCTATTCCGAAGAAAAAAAAGGTGAAACTTGCTATTGTAGAGTTCACGGATTATGCAATAATTTGGTAGGACCAACTCATGCTTGGTAGATGTAAGAATAGAGAGCCACCTATAGTTACATGGGATGAAATGAAACGTGTTATGAGAAAAAGGTTTGTTCCTAATCATTACTATAGAGAGCTTTATCAAAGGTTATAAGGTCTCACTCAAGGTTCTAAGAGTGTTGAGGATTATTATAAAGAAATGGAAATTATCATGATCAAAGCTAATGTTGAAGAGGATAGTGAAGCTACTATGGCTCGATTCTTACAAGGATTGAATCGTGAGATTGCTAATGTAGTGGAGTTACATCACTATGTGGAGTTTGATGATATGTTGCATATGGCTATAAAGGTTGAAAGGCAACTCAAGAGAAAAGGTTATTCATCTCATTTTATGCAAGGTTCTAGTTCGTCTTCTTCTTGGAAACCGAACACCTTTCGAAGGGATGATAGGACTACATTCAAACTTAAGACTGAATCTTCATTCAAGCCTAAGGGTGAGAGTGTCCAAAAGCCTAAACCCGAGGCTGTCCAAGCATTCCAAGGTAAGAGTAGAGACATTAAGTGTTTTAGATGTTTGGGAAGAGGACACATTGCATCACAATGCCCAAACAAATGAGTTATGATTATGCGTGATGATGGTGATGTTGTGAGTGAAGATTCTGATGTTGATGATGAGATGCCACCATTGGAAGACATTGATGAGGATGACGACTATGTTGAGTTTGCTGCACATGGTGAAGCACTTGTAGCTCGTCGTGCATTAAGTGCCCAAGTTAAAGATGAAGATGAAGTGCAACGAGAAAATATTTTCCATACTAGATGCCACGTTAACAATAAGGCATGTGTTAGCTTTAAATTGACAAGTATTTTGAAAATTACAAAACTCAAGTAAGCTTTAAAAAAAATGATTTTTATACAAGTAAATTTGCTTTGAATGAACTCAATGATAGAAATTATTTTAACAAAGTCTTGGATCGTTATTTCAATTGAAAAAATCAGTAAATACTCTAAGAAAAAGTGTTAGATGGTCTTAAACTGACTTAGAATCACAAAAAGCCATAAAATTGCAGCCAAAGAAGTGCAGGAAAGCCTACTGGACAAAAGGGATCGATCCCTACTGTAGAGGGATCGATCCCAAAAAGGTAGAATGCTTCAAAAGCCACCCGGGAGAAGTTTGAAAAGCTTTCTAGAGAAAAGGGATCGATCCCCCCAAAAAAGGGATTGATCCCTTGGCTCGAAATCTGACTCCAACGGCTAGTTTCTGAGGGTTTCAACGAGAAGAAATGCATTAAATGCTTCACTGTTCCAGTCGTTGGGTGGACTATAAATAGAGTCATTTATGAAGTTTGGAGGCAGAACAAGCACTCAAACATCTTCAAGCTTCAAGGGAGAAAATCAAATCTGAAAATCTTCATTGTGTAACTCCATTTGTGAGCTTTCTTATAGTTCCTCACCCATTTACTGAAAATTCTGTTATTCAAAGGGGTGAGCTATCCTTGTAAGGTTTGATATTGTAGAGTGTGGGTAGTAATACAAGGGGAAAGGCTTAGAAGGAGATTTCTAAGTTCTCAAGAAACATTGTAAGAGGTATTGCCACACCTTCAAGTGGTTGTAAGGATTCTCAAGGAAGAGCTGAATCAAAACCTTGACAAGAAGTTCAAAGAGTGAGGACGTAGGCAAGAGATTGGCTGAACCTTTATAAATTTGTGTTTGCTTCTCTTTCCCTTACTCTTTTTACTGCACTTATTTCATTATTGTTTATTTATTTCTAATTGTGCATTAAGAGTTAGGAAAATTAAAAATAAGTAGAAAAATTGATTCACCCCACTCTCGGTAGAGCCAACAATTAGTTCAAAGCTTGGGCTCGAGATTGAGTTAGATTAACATCTATCGAGTAAAACGATCACTAATGGCTCAAACTAGTATGTCTACACCATTGGTAGGAGAGGGACACTCTACAATTAGACCTCCACTCTTTAATGATGAAAACTATCCTTATTGGAAGACTAGAATGATGCTATTTATTCAAGCCAATGATTATGAAGTATGGAGGATTATAGTTAAAGGTCCCCTTGTCCCTATTAAGAAAGTAGATGGGACGGATGTGCCAAAGAAAGAAGATGAGTGGGATACTAATGATATTAGAATGGCATAACTTAATGCTAAGGCAATGCACACATTGTTTTGTGTATTAGGACCAAATGAATATAATAGAGTTTCCCAATGTGAGAATGCTAAACAAGTTTGGGATAAACTAGCCATCACACATGAGGGAACCACACAAGTCAAGGAAACAAAAGTAGGCATGCTCACTGAAGACTATGAATTGTTTAGAATGAAGAATGATGAGTCAATTAGTGACATGTTTACTAGGTTTACTGACATCATAAATAGTCTTAAAGCCTTAGGCAAGGCATATTCTAATGTAGAAATGGTGAAAAAGGTACTCAATAGCTTACCTAAATCATGGGAAGCTAAAGTCACTGCTATTGAGGAATCCAAGGACCCTCATACACTCTCATTAGATGAACTTATTGGATCCTTACTTACTTATGAGATGAAAATTAAGAGAAATCAAGATCCCCCAAAGAAAGTTGGAGTAGCTCTAAAATCCACCACAATTGAGGAATCAAAAGATGATCATGATAAAAGTGGTGATGAAGAGGACTTATAAATGGCTATGTTCGCCAAGAGATTCAATAAATTCATGAGGATGAGAGCTAGTGGAAACTCTAGGAGACCCCCTAGGAGAGACTTTAATAGAGGAGAAACTAGTAGGAAAAAAAGGACCAAATTATTTGTTATGAATGTAAAAAACCTTGTCATATTAAATTTGATTGTCCTCTTTATAGAAAGTAAAATGAGAAGAAACCAAAGAAGAAGGCAATGGTGGCTACATGGAGTGATAGTGATTGCTCCGATGAAGAGAATGTGGAAGATAAAGTAGCCAACCTTTGTTTTATGGCTTTTGAAGATGAGAAGGTAACATCTAGCTCATTATATACTAATGATTACATTTTTGATGAATTACAAGATGCATTTGATGAGTTAGCAAATGAATTTGAATGCATGAATGTGAAATATTAGAAAATGATTTCTAAGTTGAAAAAGGAAAATGAAATTCTTATGAATGTTAAATTAGAATGTGAGAAGAAATTAGAGAATGCAAATCTAGAAATAGAAGAATTAAATAGAAAGAACATTAATTTGCAAAACTCCTTTTCTAGGTTTTACACGGGCCAACAAAAACTTGATCATATGCTAGAAACCCAAAGAGCATTCTTTGATGGAGAAGGGTTAGGCTATAATGCATCTAACAAAGAGACTCATCTAAAAAATTTCCTGGTTAAAGATAGAAAATTTGTTTTGTGCACATTATGTAATAAACTAGGACACTCTTCACAAGCATGCACCTCTAGGAAGACCATGATTAGAGGTAAAATGGCAATCAAGATTTGGGTGCCTAAACATGTTTTAAATTCAAGTGATGAGTCCTTAAAGATGAAATGGATCCCTAAAGGATCAAAAATTATTAGTACTAACTCTCAAGGACCCAAGAAAATTTGGGTACCTAAGATGAAAGCTTGATGTGTTTGTAAGAGGAAGAGTATTGCTACAAGGCTAAGTCCAAGGAGCATTGGTACCTTGATAGTGGATGCTCAAGACACATGATGGGTGACAAGAGCCAATTCAAGCTCCTAAAGTATAAAAGTGGTGGAGAAGTCACATTTGGAGACAACTCCAAAGGACAAATTGAAGGAATTGGCTCCATTGGTAACTCTTCCTCAACTATTGAGAATGTTTTGTATGTTAGAGGCTTAAAACATAATTTACTTAGTATTAGTCAATTGTGTGATAAGGGATTTAAAGTTGTGTTTGATGACTTGTGTTGCAATGTTGTTAATGCTAAAACTAATCAAATCATTTTTATTGGACATAAACAAGGAAATATTTATGTTGTTAATTTGAATGAGCTTAACAGCAAAAATGTATGTCTTATGGCCACTAGAGAAAATGAACCTTGGTTATGGCATAGAAGACTAAGCCATGCTAGCATGCATGTTTTGTCTAAGTTAGCCAAAAGAGACTTAGTAGTTGGCTTACCTAAACTACAATTTGAAAATGATAAAGTGTGTGAAGCATGTGTAAGAGGAAAACATAAAAGAATATCATTTAAACCTAAGAGAGGTATTACAACATCTAGATCACTTCAACTCCTCCACTTAGATCTATTTGGACCAACTAGAACCACTAGCTTAGGAGGAAAACACTATGGTTTTGTCATAGTTGATGATTACACTAGGTTTACTTGGGTGTTCTTTTTAAGTGTGAAAAATGAAGCCTTAGAAAAATTCATTGTTTTCTCAAAACTTGTTCAAAATGAAAAAGGTTACTCTATTTCTAATATTATGAGTGACCATGGAAAAGAATTTGAAAATATTGGTTTTGATACATTTTGCAATGAAAATGGCATTAGCCATAATTTTTCAGCTCCTAGAACTTCTCAACAAAATGGGGTAGTTGAAAGGAGAAATATAACATTAGAAGAAATGGCTAAAACCATGCTTTGTGAAAACAACTTACCTAAATATTTTTGGGCTGAAGCAATAAATACTTTTTCTATGTCATAAATAGAGCTATGGTAAGGCCTATTTTAAAGAAAACTCCCTATGAACTTTATAAAGGAAAAGGGCCTAACATAAGTTATTTTCACCTATTTGGATGTAAATGTTTTGTTTTGAACAATGGTAAAGATAACCTACGAAAATTTGATGCTAAAAGTGATGAAGGTATTCTTTAAATTCTACGGCTTATAGAGTTTTCAATAAAAGAACACTTGTAGTAGAAGAGTCGATACATGTAATCTTTGATGAATCAAATATCATTAGTGGAAACAATCTTGATGATGAAGTAGAAATCTTTGATGAACCTATAGTTGATCCATCTCAAGATAAGGATGTTAGGGAACAATTAGAAGATCTTAATATTAAAAAAAATGAGGAGTCCATGGAACAAGAAATAATTGAGAAACAATCTAGGTGTCCTAGAGAACTTGGATATGTGAAGGATAATGATATTGTTGGAGATCCAAACATTGGAGTTAGAACTAGGTCAACCTATAGAAATATATGTCAACATGTAGCTTTTGTGTCACAATTTGAGCCAAAGAATGTGGATGAGGCTTTGAAAGTTGAAAATTAGATTATGGCCATGCAAGAAGAGTTAAATCAATTTGAGAGAAGCAAAGTGTGGACACTAATGGAAAAACCTAAAGATTATCCCGTCATTGGAACCAAATGGATATTCAAAAATAAGATGGATGAGAATAGCATTATTGTTAGAAACAAGGCTAGGTTAGTGGCTCAAGGATATAGGCAAGAAGAAGGAATAGACTATGATGAAACATATGCTCCGGTAGCTAGATTAGAAGCCATTAGGATGCTACTTGCCTTTGCATGTTACAAGGATTTCAAATTATATCAAATGGATGTAAAAAGTGTCTTTTTAAATGGTTTCATAAATGAAGAGGTTTATGTTGAACAACCTCCTGGTTTTGAAAATCCAAAGTTTCCTAACCATGTTTTCAAACTATCAAAGGTTTTATATGGATTAAAACAAGCTCCTAGAGCTTGGTATGAAAGACTTTCAAAGTTTTTAATTGAAAAAGGTTTTGCAAGAGGCAAAGTAGACACCACCTTGTTTATCCAATCTAAGGGTGATGACTTATTAGTAGTTTAAATTTATGTGGATGATATCATTTTTGGATCTACAAATGAGTCATTGTGTAAAGATTTTTCAAAATTAATGCAAGGTGAATTTGAAATGAATATGATGGGATAGTTAACCTTCTTTTTAGGACTTCAAGTTAAACAATACAAAGAAGGTATTTTCATAAATCAAGCTAAGTACACTAAAGATTTGCTCAAAAGATTTGGAATGGATGAGTCTAAACCTTACTCTACACCTATGAGCACAAATATCAAGCTTGATAAGGATGAAGGAGGAAAGTGTGTAGACACTAAACTATATAGGTCTATGATTGGTTCATTGCTATATCTAACTGCTAGTAGACCTGATATAATGTTTAGTGTATGCTTGTGTGCTAGATTTCAGTCATCTCCAAGAGAATCACACCTATAAGTAGTAAAAAGAATCTTTAGATACCTTAAAGACACTTCTTCCTTAGGACTTTGGTATCCTAAAGATTCTACACTTGATCTCCATGCCTATTCCGATGCGGACTTTGGTGGATGCAAAGTGGATAGGAAAAGCACATCGGGAACATGTCAATTCTTATGAAGTAGGCTTATTTCATAGTTCTCTAAGAAACAAAATAGCGTAGCTCAATCCACAACCAAGGCTGAATATATAGCTTCCGGAAGTTGCTGTGCTCAAGTTTTGTGGATTAAACAACAAATGAGAGATTATGGAATAGAAATGAACCAAGTTCCCATCAAGTGTGAAAACACTAGTGCTATCAACCTTACAAAAAATCCCATCCAACACTCTAGAACAAAGCACATTGAGATTAGACATCATTTTATATGAGATCATGTGCAAAAAGGGGACATTACTCTAGAGTATGTAGATACATTGCACCAATTAGCTATATCTTCACAAAACCTTTGGACAAGGAGAGATTTTGCACTCTTAGAGGTGAATTAGGTATTATGAATGCTCCTTGAATTGATTTGATGTTAAATGAATGGCTTAAGTCCATGTTACTGTTCATGATGGTAGCTTTTGAGGTTGAATTGTTGAACTTCGTGCGTTTTGATCATGTTGAATGCTCTTCATTAGCCAACACCCACTTTCTGATGTGTAAGACAGGTTCACAATCATGTTCACTTAGTTTTCAAAGCTGTTCAACATATTCTCAGCATTTTTCTACGATTTTTTGCATTTTCCTGCACTTTTTCTGGATTTTTCAACTCACATCTCATGCATCCCAAGTGGCAACAATCAGATTTTGATTTTAAAATAGTAAAATGCATAAGTTCCACTGTTTTCAAATCATTTTTATGCATTACAAATGAGGCAAGTGAATGAGGAGACAATTCTTCCAAAATAGGATTGATTTAGAAGTCTATCAAGCCAAAAATCTGGGTTTCTGCTATGAGGGATCTATCCCTTTCACCATGGGATCGATCCCATAGCATCAAAAATTGGTGAAGAAATCTTGGGAAACATTCTGCCTGGAAGGGATCAATCCCTTCCTAGAGGGGATCGATCCCCTCGGGACAGAATGCCATTCGTGGGCTATTTTAAACATCACGCCCCTTTGTCTTTCATTCCTATTCATCTTCCTCTTCCTTCACAACGCCCTCTCCCATTTCCTCTCACCCATATCCTCTTGATCTCACTCAATTCTTTACCAAATCGCTCCATTCCTTCCCCAATCTTCCTCAATTCTTCATCTCTTTCATTTCCCCCACTCATTTTCTACCCAAACTTCATCTTTTCTTCTCTTCTTTCTTCTTCCACACCATGGTTACTATTCACCCAACATTGCAATTGTAAGTTTTTCTCCCACTTTTCATTAAATTTTTCTTGCATTTCTAGTTTGTTTCATCATATCTTGTCTACCCATTTGCATATTTTACATCAATTTCCTTTCCATCTAGGTTTTCAATTTATTGGCACTTATATCTTTTCTAGGATTTAAACATAGTCTATTTGTAGTTGTTCATTAATATTTCACTGTCATACTTGTTCCATGCATCTTGGGTTGTGGCTCTCTGTTGTTGGCTAGCTCTTATCTTTCCCATATCCTCATCCCTCGTTCACCAAAATTGTGCCCACTACCTGTTCGGTAAAAATCCTAAACGAACTTTCTTACATTTTTCCACTACATATGGCTCCCAAAGTTAAACATACTGCTCCAAAACGCAAGACCAGTGCTCCCTCCTCCTCCTCCTCCTCCATACCAACCACCTTTAATAGATGCTTTCGCCATGCCAATGAGAAAACCAAATTTCTAGCAAACTTTGCCAATATGCCCATTAAGCATTGGGGTCCTATTGATTTCGACTTCCTCGAATCCATTAATTTTCCTTACCTGGCGAAGTTCAATGAATATCATTGGACCCAGTTCCTCAAAATCAACACTCCAGTTCCCCTACACATCATTCGTGCCTTATTTTCCAATGCCGAATTTATCTATGACCCAAATGATGAATGTAAGGTCATAGGGATTCAATCCTATGTCATGGGAAAAACTATTGAAATGACCAAAGCCTCCCTTGCTCTTGCCTTTGGACTTTCTGACGATGGTTCTATCTATGAAAATCTCAACGTCCCCTTAGTGTTTCCTGTTGTGGATAATCGTGCCAGTGACCTTCCCGTCTTCGCACGCCTCTTCCATATCATCATTTCCTGGAATCTCCGCCTTCTTGGCACCTGATACTCTCATCTTCGAAAACTTGATCGCTTTTGGCTCCATAATATTCATGAACCCGATGGCGAAGAATCGAAC
Source organism: Heritiera fomes (assembly GCA_032173925.1). Taxonomy (NCBI): domain Eukaryota; kingdom Viridiplantae; phylum Streptophyta; class Magnoliopsida; order Malvales; family Malvaceae; genus Heritiera; species Heritiera fomes. The sequence continues at coordinate 15,982,809 of JAPDPM010000015.1, forward strand.
CTCCTACACTTTATTCGAAGGAAACCAAAACAAACACGCAGCGGAATTTAAATCATTCGGCCTCCACCAGGATCGATTCGGAGGGTTGCCTGATTAGGGTTTCGAGATTTTACCTAACGTTTTCTCCGACTTTCTGTCGTTGGTCAAGTCACAAGCAACAACTTTTTGTTCCTGCCTCTATGGTATCCATACGAACGGATCTCACGACTCTTGAACGTCTCACGATCAGAAGCCTTAAAGAGCGTTTTTGATTCCTTATAATCGAATTGCTAGCTTCGATTAAAAGAATACTTTTTTTTCTGTTTTTAATTATGCGGCTCTGTTTTAGAAAAACATCCTTTTATAGGTAGTAAATTTTACCCTAAAATTTACTGTCAAACAGAACTGTAATCTAATTCAGAATAGGATTAGATATATCCTTAATCCAATTCAGAATAGGATTAATTAAGCTCCTCATTGATCCGTTCTAAGTGTGCGACCCAATAGGTTCTCAAAACAATCGCAATGACAAAATTGTCATAGGCAATGAGCAGTATCTAGCAACACATCATTGCTACCCATGTAACGAGAATGTCAATGACTCGACATAACCTTACTCTTGATAGATGTTACCGTGTAGTCTAATCCCTTTATCCTTTGATGTCTTGATTAGACACAAGTCATGGAATGTGTCACACTTGTATAGTCTAATCAGCGTTTCTTGATTCCTGAGTAGACTAATTAAACAAATAAAATCAATATCTCATATTGACTTATTCGAGCACGGCCATGCATTTCTTAGTCTCACTCTATCAAAGGGCCCAAGACATCACTCTTGTTATATAAGAGGGATAAATCCTATCTTGATCACTCAACATCCCTCACATAGATCAAGGCATACCCAATTACTACCTTTATAGTCCATCCTGTTACGAATGACATCTAGCAGCATTAAAGTATGCAATTCTCTAGGTTGGGATCTCTGATGATCTCAAGTCAAAGGATCACATACACCATCATCACTATGAGAATCGCTTATGACACTCATATAACAATCCATGTAGCATTCTCATGGAGGGTCGATCCAGTACATAATTCTCTAACATGTACCTATGTGATGACTTGATATCCTATATCCATGACAATGGTCATCAGTCAACCACATACTAGTCTTATCGTACATTGTTATCCTTGTTCACAATAATACTTGACTAGGGATATTTTAAGAATAGTGTGTTATTACTATTCTAAGGACATTATCATATAAGATTACATTACGTAGTTATAAGACAAATATAATAATGAGCTATAATAAAATGTCATGATACATAAAAATGCCAAAGTCAATCATCTAATGAATGGTTCTAAGGGCATAATCCAACATTATCCTTCACGATTGGGTGAAGATTGTTCATGGCAAGGTACACACCATAGTCTTCCCTCAGCCTCTCGCCTTTTACTTACTCTATAAAGGCGTTGACTGCTCATGTGAGGTCGGTATACTTTCGGATCCCAGCACCACCATTAATCTCTCCACTCTCCATAACCTAGGGTGGTATCAACGTCAAGTGGGTGACACCTTTGAATGGGTCAAGAGTCATGGACAGCCTGCATCTCCCGAACATGCCCCGGCACCAGTCGGAGGAGAAGGAGAGGACGCCGCGGACGCACTTGCAGTAGTCACATCTTTTGCCCCTTCCGGCTCCGCGTCAACCTCTCTCGACCAGATCATGCATATGTTTCAAAACTTTCAGCATGACGTGGGTCAGCGGCTTGATCGCATCAAGGCCACCCAAGCTGCCCTGTTCGATGAAGTTCAGGATGTCCGCATGCAACACGAAGATTTCGTTGAGCAATATCACAAGACCTTTCCAAGACGTTGATCCTCTTCTTTGTGGCATGTGTCTCATCTAGCTCATTATGCTTTCTAGTTGTCTCTTAAGACTTTTGCTAGTGTGTTTATGCTATCTACGTCTTATGTTAATGACTATGACTTGTTCTGACATTACTTTTGCCAGAGTGTTTGTGCTATCTAAGTTTTATGTTAATAACTATGCCTTGCTTTAACATTACTTTTGCTTTCATGACGTTGGGCTACTCTTTGTTTCTCTTTATCTCATTACTCATGCTCCTGCTTATTCTGCTTATTATTGGTCTCCCATTGTTGCTTTAAATTGACTTCTACCACTGACCATTTCGCCATGTTATTTGTTTCGTTCTATTTTTATTCTTTTGCTATGAAAAAAAGGGGGAGAATTAATGTGGTAAAATTATATTAAATTGAGGGGGAGTAATGTTTTTCAAAAATTATATTAAATTGAGGGGGAGCAATATTTTTAAAAATTAAGTAATATTAAATTGAGGGGGAGCAACGTGTTTCAAAAATTAAGTAACCTCAATTTTCAAACATATAAGCAAATTTACCTTAAGTTTTGTCATATCAAAAAGGGAGAGATTGTTAGCTTTAAATTGACAAGTATTTTGAAAATGATAAAACTCAAGTAAGCTTAAAAAAAACTGATTTTTATACAAGTAAATTTGCTTTGAATGAACTCAATGATAGAAATTATTTTAACAAAGTCTTGGATTGTGATTTTAATTGAAAAAATCAATAAATACTCTTAGAAAAAGTGTTAGATGGTCTTAAACTGACTTAGAATCACAAAAAGCCATAAAATTGCAGCCAAAGAAGTGCAGGAAATCCTACTGGACAAAAGAGATCGATCCTTACTGTAGAGGGATCGATCCCAAAAAGGTAGAATGCTTCAGAAGCCACCCGGGAGAAGTTTGAAAAGCTTTCTGGAGAGAAGGGATCGATCCCCCCAGAAAAGGGATCGATCCCTTTGCTCGAAATCTGACTCCAATGACTAGTTTCTGAGGGTTTCAACGGGAAGAAATGCATTAAATGCTTCACCAACTGTTCTAGTTGTTGGGTGGACTATAAATAAAGTCATTTATGAAGTTTGGAGGCAGAACAAGCACTCAAACATCTTCAAGCTTCAAGAGAGAAAATCAAATCTGAAAATCTTCATTGTGTAACTCCATTTGTGAGCTTTCTTATAGTTCCTCACCCATTTACTGAAAATTCTGTTATTCAAAGGGGTGAGCTATCCTTGTAAGGTCTGATATTATAGAGTGTGGGTAGTAATACAAGGGGAAAGGCTTAGAAGGAGATTTCTAAGTTCTCAAGAAACATTGTAAGGGGTATTGCCACAACTTCAAGTGGTTGTAAGGATTCTCAAGGAAGAGCTGAATCAAAACCTTGACAAGAAGTTCAAGGAGAGAGGACGTAGGCAAGAGATTGGCCGAACCTCTATAAACTTGTGTTTTCTTCTCTTTCCCTTACTCTTTTTACTGCACTTATTTCATTATTGTTTATTATTTCTAATTGTGCATTAAGAGTTAGGAAAATTAAAAATAAGTAGAAAAACCGATTCACCCCCCCTCTCGGTAGAGCCAACAGCATGCTCTTTGATTATTGATGGTGGTAGTTGCACTAATGTTGCTAGCACTTATTTGGTTGACAAATTGAGTTTGCCCACTACAAAACATCCCAAACCATACAAACTTCAATAGCTCAATAATTGTGGAGAAGTAAATATGACCAAGCAAGTATTTGTGCCATTTTCAGTTGGAAGGTACAATTATAAAGTGTTGTGTGATGTTGTGCCTATGCATGCTGACTATTTGCTTTTAGGAAGACCATGGCAATTTGATAGACGTGTCATACATGATGGATTCACAAATCGTTATTCATTTACCATGGATGGTAAGAAATTCACACTTGCACCCTTGAGTCCTAAGGAGATTTATGAGGATCAATTGAGGTTGAAAGAGCAAAATGAATCACAACAAAGGTTAAAGAATCTAGACAAAGGCAAAGATATTGCAAAGAAAGAAAGAAAGGATGTGAGCTTCTATGCAAAGCAAAGTGATGTAAAGGCTGCTTTTCTAGCTAAGTGCACAATCCTTTTGTTTTTATATAAAGAATCTTGTTTTAGTTCTAATGATCTTAAATCTTCTTTGCCTACTAATGTTGTGTCTCTTTTGAAGGAATTTGGAGATATATTCCCCGAGGAGATTCCAAATGGTTTGCCACCTATTAGGGGAATTCAGCATCAAAAAGACCTTGTTCCTGGAGCTGCCATTCCCAACCGACCTGCCTATAGAAGTAATCTTGAGGAAACAAAGGAGCTTCAAAGGTAAGTTAACGAGCTCATGAAGAAAGGCTACGTTAGAGAGAGCATGAGTCCATGTGCTGTTCCTGTGTTACTTGTTCCTAAGAAGGATGAGACGTGGAGGATGTGTGTTGATTGTCGTGCCATCAACAAAATCACTGTAAAGTATCGCTATCCCATTCCTAGATTAGATGATATGCTTGATGAGTTACATGGTTCTTGCATCTTTTCTAAAATTGATTTGAAAAGAGGTTATCATCAAATTTGCATGAAAGAAGGTGATGAGTGGAAAACTATATTTAAGACTAAGCATGGTTTGTATGAATGGTTAGTTATGCCTTTTGGATTAACTAATGCATCTAGCACTTTCATGAGATTAATGAACCATGTCTTGTGTGCTTTCATTGGAAAATTTGTAGTTGTCTATTTTGATGATATCTTGATCTATAGTAGAAGTTTGCATGAACATACACTACAACAATTAATGTTTTTAGTGACAATTTTATTGTTACCATGAGTAATTTTGTCACAAATATTAGGTTTATAGTGACAAAATTTTGGTGTGACACTATTGTTTTAAGTAATTGTGACTGTAGACACCTAATTTTGTCCGAGTTTGATAAATTTAAAAAATTTACGGATCAAATCCTACACAATGGAATTAACTTAATTAAATTTAGGCATATTTTATTAATTCAAATTTTGAATAAATTTAGGTAAATTTTGGGTGATATAGACTTTGTTGGGTTTACAAGCTTAAAAGCTCAACTTATGTTGAATTTTGTTCCATAGGCTTGAAGGCCCACATTTAATTTATTTATTTTTAGTTTTTAATTCTAATTTTTTTCTAGTTTAGTTTTTTTTAAATAAACTTAATTAGTGATAATTTCTAAAAAAGACAAAAAAGTAAAAAAAAAAAAGCAAAAAAAATTGGAAAGAGTTGGTGCCGTGCACCAACTCTTTGTTGCCTTTTTGAGAGTCCCTTTCTTTCACCGACACTGCCCACTAGCTGCCCATTACACTGCCACTCACCCATTTTCATGAAAAGCAGTCAATCAAACCTCATTCCAATGATCAAACACCTAAATGACTGATTTGGATTGTAAATATATAAAGGACAAAGGCCAAGAATCGGACTAAAAAAGGCTTTCCAATTCGGTTAAAATGCATACTGTCTTGCAGAGGAGGGGTCGGCCATAGCCTTTTTTTCTTTCTCTACCAGACTTAATACCACCACCCACGGCTCCCACATTCAAACCCGAAAACCACCGTAGACCACCACCCAAATCACCACCCTCCAACCATTCCACCACCACCATCCTCTACAAGCCCACACACTCATCCATTGACTACCAAAACACTTTTCGTCCTGAGACCCTATTCATCACCCGAATCAACAGCAAACTTCAACCCCAATCAGTACTCAACACGATCCCACTTAGAAGCTAGCATCCGCAGTACCTCGCCATCGCTCACTCACACCACCATGTCATTCCCTTCTCACTTTGCCATAGTTAACCTATCCAAGCTACCGTCATTTTAACTCAGCCCAAGCACCTCGAAAAGAAAAACAAAAAGAAAATAAACAAAAATCACAAAGAAAACCCATACATCCCCTTTCGGGAATTATCAAGAATATAGCCAAACAAAAAATAAAGAGGTTGAGTTTAGGTTCAAGGCTTTTTATAGGGTCGAATCAAAGGGTTAGTTTATCTAGGAGTAGGAGAGGTACATATCTGGAAGTGGAAGGTGTTGACTGGTCGAAAGAGGAAGATTTTGGTGTTTTGGAATCCAGATCTTAGCCTAGATCTAGAAAGATCATGCAAGTGGGTTTTGATAAAACAGTTTGAGATCTGAGTAAAGGAGGCTGAGATTTTTTTTGGAAATATTTTTTTGAATAATTTTTAGTCATCCGAATAGTACCTGCGATGGTGCCGGCAGCTTGGTGATAACTCGGAACAAAGAGAGAGGAATGGAGAAGTTTTCTTTCAGTGTTTTCTTTTGTAATTTTTAGGGAGTGTCTAACGGTGGCCAGCGATCATGGAGGTCGGCGGGATAGAAAGCATGAAAAACGAGTTGAGCATCTGGAAAGAAGCATTCATTCTGGGAAGTTCAAAAAGAAAATACTGTGCACTAAAGCTTGGACGCCGAAGGTGCTCGGAGAAGAGTAAACTTAAAGGTTTATTTTACTAATTATTTTATTATGTCATTATTGTTTGTTTTTAAGTGTTTGCCTTGTCATTTATTGAATGTCATATAATGTGATTTGTCCTTTTTTTTGTTATTTTATTAGTTATTGTCTTGAAGTTGTACGTTTATGGCATTTGAAATAGGTTTTAGTTTTATAAAAAAGAAAAAAAGGTTTTGTTCATTCATTGAAAAAGTAAGATTCACGTGCAAGCAATTTCAAAACAAATTTACGGAAGGAAAGTGTGTGAAGTTTATAAAATTTTGCCTATGAGCTGGGTAATAATTATTAAATTTAAGCATATAATTTTTATTTTATTTATTTATCTTTTTTAGTCAGATTTTATCTAAGAACAAATTAGCATTTTATTAAGGAATAATGTAATTAAATATTTGTCCGATGATGGGATGCTACGGAAGTCACAAGTAGTGATTCCTAGCTGATCCCTAGGTGAGAAGAATCTACTAAATATTGTCAAAAGTATTGAGGTATTTAGTATGATTTTTCAATAATTTAAATTTTTGAAAATAAAATTGAATCTTTAAAATTAATAATAAAATTTTAAATTTAATTAAACAAAACGTTCCGATGATGGGATGCTACGGAAGTCACAAGTAGTGATTCCTAGCTGATCCCTAGGTGAGAAGAGTCGTACTAAATGTTGCCAAAAGTATTGGAATATTTAGTATGATTTTTCAATAATTTAATTTTTTGATAAACATAAAAATAAATAATTTTTTTAAAAGAAAATAGAAAAAAGAAAATAAATAATAAAATCTAAATTAAAATGAAACTCCGATGATGGGATGCTACGGAAGACACAAGTAGTGATTCCTAATTGATCCCTAGGTGAGAAGAATTGTACTAAATGTTGCCAAAAGTATTGGGATATTTAGTATAATTTTTCAATAATTTAATTTTTTGTTAAACATAAAAATAAATAATTTTTTAAAAGAAAATAGAAAAAGGAAATAAATAATAAAATTTAAATTAAATTAAATGAAGTCCGATGATGGGATGTTACGGAAGTCACAAGTAGTGATTCCTAACTGATCCCTAGGTGAGAAGAGTTATACTAAATATTGTCAAAAGTATTGAGGTATTTAGTATGATTTTTCAATAATTTAAATTTTTGAAAATAAAATTGAATTTTTAAAATTAATAATAAAATTTTAAATTTAATTAAACAAAACGTTCCGATGATGGGATGCTACGGAAGTCACAAGTAGTGATTCCTAGCTGATCCTTAGGTGAGAAGAGTCGTACTAAATATTGTCAAAAGTATTGAGGTATTTAGTATGATTTTTCAATAATTTAAATTTTTGAAAATAAAATTGAATCTTTAAAATTAATTTAAATTAAAATCCCGATGATGGGAGGTTACGGGAGTCACAAGTAGTGATTCCTAGTTGATCCCTAGGTGAGAAGAGTCGTACTAGATGTTGTCAAAAGTATTGAAATATTTAGTATGATTTTTCAATAATTTAAATTTTAATAAAAAAAAAAGAGAAAATGAATAAGTTTTTTAAAAAAAGGGGAAATATAAATAAATAAACAAATAAATAAGGAAATTTAAAATTAAAAATTCATTTGCATCATTTTTATTTGTTTGCATCATGGGCATTCATAATAATTTTCGAAATAGGTGTGAGTCCTTCCGAGGATAAGATTTTATAGAAGTCACAAGTAGTGATTCTTAAGAAATCTCTAGGTGAGGAGAATTATTTCAAATGCTGCCAAAAGTATTGGAGTATTTGATTTAATTATTCAATACAAAAAAGGTTCACATTTACTTTCGAAAAATAAAATAAAACAAAATAAATTTGCAAATAAAAAATGATTCTGAATAAAAAGGTTGAAATAAAAAAGGAATTAATTTTAAATATTAAATTAAGATCATTTTATTAAAACAAAAAGGATAACACATGATTATTATGGTACCGTTTTTAACGGGCGTCGTGGGGGTCCTAATCCTTCCCCACGCGTAACCGTACCTCCGAACCCAATTTTTGTTTCGCAGACCAAAAGATTATCTTTTTAATAAAACTTAATTGATTTTGAGATTTTGTTGAAAAGATAAACGTTTTCAGGTGGCCAATCACACCTTACAAAAAAAGATTGGTGGCGACTCCACTTTTGTTTTTAAACGCTTTTTTCGAAAATCGTCGAGCGCGAAGTCGTTACGACAGTGACGTATTGTTTTTTGGTCACTATTACAGTAGTAATTGTGACGATTTCAATATTTTCACAATTAAATCGTCACTATTATAATAGTAATTATGACGACTTAAGATTTATCATTAAAGACTCGTCACTAATAAAATACACAAATTGGCGCCAATTGATTTTTGGCGGGAATTTATATACTAGTGACGAAATATAAAGTGGTCACTATTTTTTATCGTTATTGTGACGACAAATTTATTAGTCACTAAATAATTTATTTTTTGTTGCGAAAATTTAGTCACAATTAAACATAACAAATTAATGTCGACTACATATCGTCACAATAATAAATTTACAATTGTGACAATTCAAAATCGTAACTATTGTAAAAATTAATGACTTAAACTACTTATTCACCATTTACATTGACCAATTTAATAAATTATTTTTTATTACAATAATAATTTGTATATCAATAATTTTGTTTTTTTTATTGGATAACAATTGTGAATAATTTTTTAACAAAAATAATTCATACTACTAATATTGAAAATTCATCAACAATAATATCCATTAATGGATATTACTTAAGAAGAAAAAGCAAATTAATCTAATTCCCAAATGTAAATATCTCCTTATTGAAACCAATTACACTTTTAAGAAACATAGTAAACCCGCTATTGAATGGAAAAATATTGAGACAATTTCTTATAAGATTGATAATGAGATGCCTTAACTGCAAACTAATAGCATCACATAAACACATTGACACAATAAACATCTCAAACACTCCTAAAATTTAGTATATTCATACTTTTCTTATTTAAACAATACTTTCTACTCATGTAAAAGTTCAATATCCTTATATGCCTTCAAAATTTTAATTGTTACAAAGAGTTCAAACTGTTTCTCTATGATTGACGATTTCATAACCTTTATGTAAAAGTAGTTGAAGTTCATATCTCACATGTATTTCAAATGAATTCTAAATTAAACATGGATGAGTAAGCAAGCAAAAAGCTGAAACATTTACAAAGCATAAGTACCTTTGACATAATTTTAAAAAATATACAATAAATAAAATTTATAATAAACAAAAATCTTGTACCATAACAATAAACAAAAGTGTCAAACTAACCTTCAAAAATCTAATTCTAAATAATCTATTCTAAATCATCATCATCTTCTATCTCCTCTTCATTTATTGAGTTTATCTCATCATCATCATCAATAGAAATAAAGTCATCATAATCAGACTCATCATCATCCCCAAAACCCAACATATCAAGATTTAATGGATTTCTTTCAACATTTGTACTGACTAATTCATTAGGTCTATCTAAAGGTACAACATCATCATCATCATCCTCATCATTCACATTAGGGTCATGGAATCTAAAACCTAATTCCTCATTTTCCTGGCATGGCTCTTCTCCTACCTCTTCAATAGGCAAATCGTATAAATCACGAGGTTTTGTCTTTACCACAACTTGCCAATTGGTATCTTTAATATCTTTTACATAATAAACTTGTTTAGCTTGAGAAGCTAAAACATATGGTTCATCAGTTTTCAATCTACGAGTCACATTGACCATAGAAAACCCAAACTTGTCTTCTTTAAACCCTCCTTTATGATACACATCCCACCAATCACACTTAAACAAATCACACTATTTTCTCCATGATAGTTTAATTGTATGATATCTGTCAACACACCAAAATAATCTAAGTTACCTGTATTCTCATCCCCTGTCACTAAAATACCACTATTTTGTGATTTCAACTACATGTCTCTCTCCTTTGTATTAAACCTCCAACCATTGATAAGAAAGCTAGTGTAGCGTAAAACTCGTTTATCAGGCCCAAGAGCTAGATTTAGTAATTGATCATTGACCAATTCACTTCCTTCCTCATGTAATTGAGTGACCTGTGATAAACGGTAATAATTAAATATCAATAAATTTAACATTAAAGATAAAATAATATTGAAAAACACATCTAATACTTACATATTTCTTAAACCACTCATGAAATTCTTTTGCATGCCTTTTCTCCACATTTCTAGCATTCTCCCTTTTGAGTTGTTCCTTATGCATCCTTCACATTTTATAAGAAATAAATACAAATAAATATTTAGAATAAAAATATAAACCATAAACAAATCACATAAAATTTAACTATAAAAGTTGGATCACTTACTCAACAAATTCTCTTATTTCTTCACAATTTTCTAAAACATACATTTTGGCTTGAACCCATTCAGTCAAACTCAACTCGTCATATTTTTTTCCAAGCAATGGCCTCCCAACTTGAGAAAAAACATATAATCCTGTATAAGAACGGCTATCATTTCCCTCATCATTTCTTCCAACTCGATTCAATCCAGTCTCAGTTTGACATAAATACCTTGAACAAAAATGCATGCATTCTTGCACTATATATGCTTCAGCAATTGATCCTTCTGGACGTGCCTTATTTCTAACATAAGATTTTAGCTTACGTAAAAATCGCTCAACAGGATACATCCATCGATATTGTACTGGCCCAGCAACTTTTGCCTCACTTGCTAAATGAATTGTTAAATGTACCATTATGTCAAAAAATGAAGGAGGAAATATCTTTTCTAACTTACACAAAGTTAATGGAATTGATTGTTCTAGTCTCTCTAAGTTCTCAACCTGTATGGTTTTGACACATAACTCTCTTAGATAAGCACTCAACTCAATTAACACTTCAGATACCTCTTTACATAACAAACCACGTAAAGCCAAAGGAAGATATCGATGCAAAAATACATGACAATCATGGCATTTCATTCCAAAAACCTTTAGCTCCTTGAAATTCACACAACGAGAAATATTGGAAGAATAACCATCTGGAACTTTTAGATCAATTAAGAACTGCAAAAATGCTCGTTTTTCTTCTATTGACATTGTATAACATGCAGGGCGAAACACATACCTGCCATCACTTGTGAGGGTAGCATGAAGCTTAGGTCGTATACCCATGCACTCTAAATCAAAACGAGCATTGATATTATCTTTTGTTTTGCCCTCAATGTTTAGTAAAGTCCCAAGCACGTTCTCACAAACGTTTTTCTCAATGTGCATGACATCTAGATTATGTCGTAATTTGAGTGTTTTCCAATATGGCAATTCAAAAAAAATACTCTTTTTCTTCCAATTACCAAGCAATAGAACCTCTCCACGCTTTCTTTTTCTTGGAGTTTTACCAAATGTCACCTGTTTTAGAAAAAAATATGTACAAAAAATGTTAAAAAAATAAATAGCTAAGAATATAATAATACGTAAAAAACGAACAATTAAAAAGTTAAAGAAATTCACCTGAGAAAATTGCTTATATTGTTCAACCACATCATATCCTGATAATTGTTTTGGTACACATCTTTTTTCTTTTGTACCGTCAAAGGACTTAGCATTGTTTCTCCATGGATGATTGAGCGGTAAGAAACGACGATGAGATAGATAACATGTTTTACGTCCATTTGTAAGCCTATGAGATAATGTGTCCATATTGCAAATAGGACATGCTAATTTACCTTTGGTGCTCCATCCTGATAAATTAGCATAAGCAGGAAAACCATTTATGGTCCATAAAACAGCTGCATGTAACTGAAAATTACTCTGTGACAATGCATCATAAGTCTCTACACCTTTCTCCCATAACTGTTTCAACTCATCTACCAACGGTTCTAAAAACACATCAATATCATTTCCAGGAGCTTTAGGACTAGGAATGAGAAGTGACATCATGAAATAAGGATCCTTCATGCACATCCATGGTGGCAAATTATAAAGAATCAATACAATTGGCCATAAACTATAAGAAGTGCTCATATTCCCAAATGGGTTGAAACCATCACTTGCTAGGCCAAGTCTAACATTACGTGGATCTGCTGCAAAAGAAGGATGCAATGAGTCAAAGCTTATCCAAGCCGGAGAATCTGCTGGATGTCCCATAGATCCATCATTGCAAGGTTTTTCCTTATGATATCTCATTTCTTTAGCAATCTTTGATGACATGTACAACCTTTGCAAACGTGGAGCTAATGGGAAATATCGTAAAATTTTTTGCGCAATCAATTTCCTTCTACCATTCTCATTGTTCATGTTCCCATCTTTTCCATCTTTCTTCCATCTAGATTCACCACAAGTTGGACAAGATTGAGCATTCTCGTATTTCTTTCTAAAAAGAATACAATCATTTACACAAGCATCTATCTTCACATATTTAAGCCCCAAGTCTTGAACAATTTTCTTACTTTCAGAGAATGAATGAGGAACTTTATTACCTTTAGGAAATGCTCTTGTCAGGATTTTAAATAGAGCATCAATGGCTTTTGCACTAATACCATAGAGACACTTCAAATTCAATACTTGAACAACAAATGAAAGCTTAGAAAAATCCTCACAACCAGGATATAATTGTTGTTCTACTTCTCTTAATAATCTATAGAACTTAGCAGCTTCTTTATTCGGAGCAGTAGAACTAACTTTGATAGATTCATTAACTTCCTCGACAGAAACATTAGGACTATTTCTTCTAGGCTCGCCATCACCCATTTCAACGTCAAACTGTTGAGCAAAATTTGTAGTAGCACGTCCAAAATCATACACCATATCATGCATTCCATCATCATCATTTTCCTCACTCTCATCAACAATCTCATTATTGCTTTCTTCATCAGAATTGTACAAACGCTCTCCATGATGAAACCAATGCTTATAATCTTTGTTTATCCCATGTATTATCAAATGTTCATAAATAGATTCTCGTGTCCTGAATAAGTTGTTGTTGCACTTTTTACATGGACAACGAACTGCTCTTCCTTCGTCAATATTTTCAAACGCAAATTCAAGAAATTCATTAACTCCTTTCTCATATTGAGGTAGTCGTCTATCAGAAATATCTATCCAACTTTTGTTAGCCATACCTAAACAATTAAAGAAGCCAAAGATGTGAGAGCAAAGCCAAAAAATTTTTCCATCAGGAAAACCATTAAAGTAAAAAAAAACATTAAAAAAAAGACATAGAAATGCATCAGCATTAGTAAACAAATATATGTACATATATAAAATACTAAATCATGAACCTAATTCAGTGAGATACATTAATTAGGAACAAAAAAAGAACCTAAATGTCACATCCCAATACATCGCTTTTTTTCGGAAGTAGAAATTAGGACCAATTTTTTTTTCATTGGCTATACCATTTGAGTGTGTATAGTATAGGCATCAACTCAAGCTTGCTTTAATAAATAATAAATAATCACCGTGAAGGGATCCAATCCCAACACTACTCGGACCATGATTGAAAATCATAGTGTGTTGGAAACATATCGTTTATCTCAAAACCCTGTTACCCCTCTCTTAGCCGTTAAATTCATATAAAGATTTATATAAAAACTTCACATTCGGCTAAGTATGGGAAAAGCATGCTAAATAAACTTTATTTCCTTTAAAGACAATGCATCATTTGTTTATAAATCAAAATTTTACAAGCATGCTAGCATCTCAAATAAACACTGGGGTAACATTTTACAGTTCGTCATGTATTTTTTAAATAAATCATGACGTAAACCAATCGAGCACAATTTGCGTAAAAATCAAGATATCATAGCATGATCAAAATAGGAACTTATAAAATATTTCAAATCATGCAATTTCCACTTATACTTCCACTTACCCTTATATACATCAATCGCGCTATTGGGCCCACGTTTTCAAATTCCGCACGAATTGCTACGTAGCTTGACGATTAGCTACATATAAGAATTATACGATACATTAGTTCCTTGAATTTGTGTTAATCATATTAGCTCATTTATTTATTGTCGAGAAATAGAAGTTACTGTTTGACCCTACTACTCACATGAAATTCTGACCTTTGTGCATTAAAATTTACATTAATAGTCATGGGAGTATCCAAAAATTATGAATCCAAAGCCATGTGAAACCTAATTCAATTCCCTATTCAGAAATGTAGATTTCATAATTTTATCATTTCCAAGTTACATCCAGCAATTTCGTAAAATTACCCTATGTACAAGCACAATCAAACAGTATGGTCATTTGACCTTTAAGCACAAACTGTCTCATATCTCAATACAGGGATATCCAATTTACGTAAACTCAAAACCATATTAATCTTGTCTCATTTACCTTTTTAGAAATGTATGGTTTTGCAATCATACTAGATCTGAGCTATTTCCTATGAAATTTTGAAGTTGACACTAGGCAATCTATCCCCAGTAGTGAGTGTCCTGCATTCGTTTGTATATATCTTAAGTCACAAAATTCCAAATCTGGAAATTTCAAAACTAGATGAAAACTAACTCATTTCCCTATCTATAAGTGTAAGGTTTATAATTTAACTCTTCCTAGATCAACACCAAAAATTTTCCAAAGTTTCAATATGTTCAGCAGTATCCTGACACAGTATAACACTGACCAATTTGCACAAATTATCTCATATCTAATTATAGGAATATCCAATTGGTGCAAACTCAAAATGTTAATAATCCTAACTCAATTACCTTTCTGGATATATAAGGCTTGTAACCTAACTCAATCGGGCCTATTTTCTACAATTTTTCAAACTCTGATCTGGGATTCACGTTTTCTGGCAGAACACCCTGTATTCATTTGTACATATCTCAAGCTATAGAACTCCAAATCAAGAAATTCCAAAACTGACTTTCTCCTAGCTCATAAGGCTATTTACCATAATTTTTCTAGAATTTATTTCATTGTATAGCATTTAAACTGAATGTTTTAATTACAACCCAGAAACAGAACATCAATTCCAGATTTCAACAGCAAACCAAAATCCAATCATGCCAAGCCAACCTCATAGCAATTCAACTCAAATTATTATAGTTTCATATTCATATTCAACAATTAGGGATTATAAAGTCAGAATCTTACCCCCACTTATCAATTTCCAGCAGCCACACTCCTTTAAATCGTAGCTCCCATTCTCTACCTCTTTGGGTTCTTGTTTTCTTGACTGTGTCTAACCAAGAGCTGTCTCCAAAATTCCTCTAGTTCAAATCTGGAAATATTTTTGTCAAAAAACAAAAATACCAAACTCAAATGAAACACTTTCATCCAGAAAGGAACACTTAGACAACCAAAAAACATGTCAAATATAGAAAAATTTTTGTCAAGAAAACAAAACTACCATTATCCACCAAAATGAAGCATTTAGGAATGTTATTTCTCTCTTATTTCAACCTTAAAAGGACACACACAAACAATGCATCTTTACTACACCTGCTGCTCAGAAATTACTCCCAACCTGCTTTAAAGGCTGAAATAAAAGAGAAATAGCATTCCTAAATGCCACAGGTTAAACCCATATAATTAACAGGCAATATAAGATATATTCCTGACCAAAAAATTGTATGAAAAATTTAAAATTGAACCACATATCTAAATGCAAAGATAACATTATAAAACACGCACATGAAAAGCACCACTTACCCTAAGTCTCATGCTTTCTATCCATAAGATGATGGACAGGAATGTACAGCTTTTGGTTAGACATATATAAGCACAAATATAGTTCAGAACATGCCACTTCAACTGAAATGCTTGATAAAATCAACAACAAAATTGAACTTGATTCATTTTTAAGTAATCTATACATTTATATAATATTCAATCCTGCTCCTGCACAATAAATGCAGGACCAAAATGAGGTAGCTTTGAAATGATTCATACCTTCATTTAGGTTTTTTTTTTTAATATATTTAAATGGCCTAATAGATGCTCTTGTTTATTTTACTAAAATAAAAAGGTAAATTAAATATGTGCTATGTTTCTCAAGTGTGAATTTGGATTTCACTTGCTATAAAATTGTAAGAACGAAATGCACACACCATGCACAAATTAGTTAAGATTCAATGTGATTATATATTTGAAAGGTATAAAGACATGAATTTCAAATTCACAAATACCTCTAGGTATTTTAAATTCACCACTAAACAGACATCTAACAAATCCGTGGATGACAAACTCCTATAATTTGACAATAAAGACTTAATATCAGCGAAATTTATGAGCATTTTGAATCCCAAATTAACATAAGGTTGACCAAAGATAAGCTTTTCAATTTGTCTATACAAAAAAGGTAAGCTTTTTTACATGTTGTAATGACACACTGACACTGGTTTGCATAAACTCAAATGTTTAAATAACTAACAATCTGATTGTTTGATTAAGGGGAAATGGATAAAAAATACGGTCTGCTTGAGAGCAAATCATAGGTCACACGTAGAATGGTGGACTCATGAAATATGAGGAAGCACCATTGTTAGCTCATTGGCCGTTCCCTAGTAATTCTAGATTTCAAAGCAACCAAATGAAAAAACAAAGCTTTCAACGAAAAAGGAAAGGAAAATCTGCATAGGGAGAAGTGGAATTGGCTGGCGTCCACACTATTACAGAAGAATGAAGATGGTAACCAAGGAATGCAAAACACAAGTTTTTGGTGTGCGAGTGTTTAATGCTATAGAGATTAATGAGTACAGAAACAAGAATAAAGTCCCTTCCCAACATAAAGGCATTGAAAGCAAAAAAAATAAACCAAGGCAAGGCAAAGCCAATGAAAAAATAAAACATCACAAATAACAGAAACACTAAAGTCTTGCCAATACCAATTTTACCATAAGCAAGTACAATCTCATACTAACCTTGATTAGCTGCTTGATAAAAAACCTTATCAAATCCAAAATCTCTCCAACTTAATATGATCTAACCACAATCAGGCAATAAGGTTTACTCTAAGTGAACTTGCCTAACTAAAACTTTAGGTTTTTACTAAATTAAAAAATGTATGGGGCTCATGGCTTAGGAAGAGGTCAATTAGAGTGTAGGTTGCTTGAATTATTGTTTTTATTTTTTGTCCATAACGTAGGCCCATTGTAATTTTTTTAAATTTACATTTAGATTTATATATTAAAATACAATTTTGTTTTCTAATATTAATTCAAGGCAATTTTTAAGTAGTAAATTGGAATTTATAGGAAAAGAACAAATTATTTCATGAAAAAGATACTAAAATTTGTAACAAGTAAAAGAAAATACTAAAAAAATTGGGTCACAATAGGTTGGATGCAATTGGTAAATCATACATTCCGTTAGAGATGAGGAAATATACGAACTAATTATATAAAAAACATATTATACATCAGGTATTTGCTTATGCTAGGGAAACTAACTAAAAAAATCCCTATAATAAAAATTATTTTAGGCGGTAAATTGACCACCAATAACTCAATAGGCGGAAACCAAATTTTTAGATAAACTCTACAAATAAAAGGAAAAAAAAGAAAATCAAAATAAAACATATCAACCTAACCTAATATTCTATTATGTTCTCAAAGTATCAAGAAGCACCGCTCTTCAACTTTACAGAGGTAATTTTTTTTGTTAAAATTTTGGTTCAGTACGTACTAGATAATTTGTTATGAAATCCTAATATATGATTTACTTGTATTTTGACATTTTACATTGCAAAACCTCACACGATTGAAGTAAAATATTTTTTAATTACATATTTATTTCATGCTTAATTAAAAAAAAATTACCTACAAGGTGAGAATCCTCAAGCTTACAATACAGGGCATCGTAGATTGTTGGCTTCTGGGTTTAGATTGAGTCGTTTCTTGTTGTTCTTCGAATTTTTGCTAGGATTAATGCCTGGGTTTAGCAGTACATCGAGAAGGTAAAGTGTTTTCAGATTGAGATTGAGGCATTTTCATTCTATGGGGAAATTTGGCCTTCTGTCTTATGAGAAACAAAGAAAATGTTTTTTTTCCATGAAAATGTTTACCGATTTAGGTACAACACCTGGGTATTTTTGGTTTACTGAAAAAACACAGGTAAATGGGTCGATGATGAGAGGCATTTTGGGTTTATCAGACTGTTTTGGTTTAGTGAAAACACACAGCGTTGAGAAGGTCAAGGGGTCAACGATGGGAGGTGTTTCGGGTTTATAACCGAACAGGTAAAATGGGTTATTCACGGGCATTTTCGTTTTTGTTAGGCATTTTCGTTGAGCCCATTTAACACAGATGCTTTGTTTTTTCTCAAGTGTCAGAAAGTGATGGTAAAAGCATTAAATGCTAAAGATTTTAGTGGCCAGGAGACCAAACCGAGGTGAAAAAATTTAAATTATTAAACTATGAAATTATTTATATTGAATTTCCATTGTGTGGTATATGTGATATATATTGTATTGTCAATGGTATATGATTTGTATTGAATTGCTTTATTTTTTATTTTTTATGCTTTTTTTAATTTTTAAGCTTTAAAAAATAAATTCAATTTTTATGATTTTTTATATCATTTAGCATTATTTAATTTTGAATATGATTTGGCATTTTAATTGATATTTTAAATAGTTTCAGGTATAAAATGATAAATATTTTACGACGCAAGTTTCCAGTAAATTCAAGAGATATGCAGCAAAATCCACCTCATATTCAAGATGAGTCTCAATCTGTCAATGTGCCTAATCAACAATTGAATGCTTTACTTGAAAATTCAAATGAGGAGATAAATACAAGTGGACAAGTTATTGCTTCTACAGGTGATGTCATTTCGAAAAATATATTTAGTAGTGCTTTTAATTAGGTGAGTGAAAAATTAATGCATATGATGTTATTTTTTTTAATTGTATTTTTTTTAATTGTATTTTTTTTAATAGGTAATGTAACTTCTAAAAAAAGAGGACGGGGACCAACTAAAAATACAAAGCTCGCCAAAAAGAAGGCCAAAGGTAAAACGCTTGATATCCACTTTCCTCCTCCGTACCATAAGGTATGTGGCAAGCATGCTAGTCTTTTCAAGGCAAAAGTAACAAATTGCATTCGGCAATATGCACCTCTTCGAGTCACTAGCTGGAAAAAAATTCCTCCAAATGATATCAAAATAATGTGGATCTTCTTAAAGGTATAATTACATATATATATATATATATATTTAAGTTTTTTCATGAATATAAAATTTAATATGATAAATAAATGGTTAGTTTTTGTGATCTTATTTTCAATATCATATTATTCTAATATTTTTATTTCATTTTAGGACAAGTTCAAATTTACAGATGATGCACATCCTTATGTGATGAAACAAGTGCAAGCACAATACAAGAATCGCCAATATCATTTGCACCAGAGCTATCTCAAGAGCAAAAATTGTCCAAATGATGTGGACTCGGATGATTGGCAATGGTTAATTGCCAATAAATGGTCCACAAATGAATTTAAGGTAATTTTCTTATTCAATAAACTTAATTATTTTTGTTAGTTATGTTACATAAAAATATAAACTTTTTTTTTACAATAATATAGGTTCAAAGTGACCAAAACACAGCCAATAGGGGAAAACAGCAAATAGGTTCCATTGTTGGCACAAAGTCAATTGTTCAAAAGGCATACGAGATGGTAAATTCAATTTTAATATATTATTAAAAAAGTTAATTCTATTTTTTTAAAATGACTTTTTAATTATATGTTTTATCCTTTGGTTATTTATTTTTTTTATTTCAGAAAGATAAAGATTCTGAAGAATGGCCAGATGCTGTGAAAGTTTGGAAGGCAACACGAATGAGATCTAATGGAACTTGGTCTGTCCCAGATGGAGAAGAAATAATGGTATAGAAATTGTTTAAAATTTTGTTTTTCATTTGATATTCATTTACTTTTAAAAAATTAATTATTATTTTAACTATGTAGAACAAGCTTCAAGAAGAGGGTGAGAAAAATCAAGAGAAGATCTCATCTGCACCCATACCACTAGTAGAGCATTTTTCTCTTGTTTTGGGAACAAAGTCAAATTACTTACGTGGAGTAGGTGTTGGAGGGATCACATCTAGCTTTCAAGAAAAAAGTCGCATTATTGCAGAAGCTGAGGCTGCAAGGAAACGTGCAGAGGAAGAGGTTGAAAGGCTTACTGAAATCACAAAAAAAACAAGAGGAGACCAACACGCAACTGCAAAAGGATATGGAAGCTCAACGTGAAGAACCTGTGGCTCAAGGGAAGGCTATTGAAAAACAGAACCTGGAATTGAAAAAAGTGAAGGATATATTTGATCGTTTAGCAGGTGAAGGGCTAATTTCAAATTTGTTGTCTAATGGATCTTCATCAAATTCAACAAGCACTAATGTAAGTGTCCTAGATAAATAATTAATGTCAGTTCTAGTATTATAATAACAAGATATAATATGTTTATATTATTTATTGACTTTATATTTTTGTTTGTTTTGTAGGAAAATAATGAAGGGTGAACTTTTATTAAGACCATTTATGGATTGCTAGCTTGAATTTCCACTTGGACAATTTTATATTTAGTCTTGGACAATTTTTTTCTTTGAAGTAATTATTTATATTTTGATGAAAATGTATTAGCACATTGATAATTGTATTTTGGATGTTACTTTGGAAAACTTTCAGATTTTAGGAATTAAGAACATATTATATATTTTGGTCTGTTATTTACTTTTAAATTATTATTATTATTATTATTTATTCAAAAAAATAAATGAAGTGACCATTTTTTGTGTCACTATTATCTTATTCAATTTTGAAATTGTTTTTTAGTGACTATATTTTGTAACTAAAACTGTCAACTAATTGTGACAATGTCATTATATAGTCACTAATGATTTTTTATGTATAAATTGATAAATTTTAATTGTGACAATAACTAATTTATTAGTGACGATAGTTATTGTAAGAAATTCTTTTAATATTTGTGACACAATTTATGAGTCACTATTTTGGTGAATACTAGTGACGAAATAATCGAAACTATTAAAAATAGCACTAGTGACAATAATTTTTGTAACTATTGTAAATATGTTTAGAGACGATATTGTCGTCACAAGAAAAGTAATTAACAGTGATGACTTTCTTTGTCACTATTTTAACATTTTTTTAGTGTCGAAACATTTGTCACAATGGTTGTGAGCTAATGTGACGATATTTTTTGTCACAAATACCAATATTTTTAATGACAAAAAATTTGTCACAAAAGAAATATGTTATTGTGACGAAATACTAAAAATTGTCACTAAAGAAATAGTGACGCTGTTTTTTGTGACGACAGGTGACGAATTGAAAATTTGTCACTAAAAATGATTAGTGATGAAATTTTATGCTTTTAGTGACCAAATTTTTCTCCACTAAAAACCATATTTCTTGTAGTGATATTGAACATTTAAAGAATGTGCTTAATGTCTTGAGAAAAGAAAAGCTGTATGCTAACCTTAAGAAATGTTTCTTTTGCACTGATAAGATTATATTTCTTGGATATGTTATTTCTTCTAAGGGTATAACAGTAGATGATGAAAAGGTTAAGGTAATTAAAGATTAGCCTATACCGAAGAATATCCCTAAGGTGCGTAGTTTTCATGGATTAGCTAGTTTCTACCGTAGGTTTGTTAGAGACTTCAGTACTATAGCTGCACCTTTAACTGATGTTGTTAAAAAGAATGTTGGATTTCAATGGGGTCTTGAGCAAGATCGTGCTTTTAACTTGCTTAAAGAGAAGCTTTGTTCCGCACCTTTATTATCCTTACCTGACTTTTCTAAAACTTTTGAGATTGAGTGTGATGTTTCAAGTATAGGTATTGGAGCTGTTTTAATGCAAGAGAAGCGCCCCATTGCTTTTTTCAGTGAGAAGTTAAGTGGAGCTGCCCTTAACTGTCCCACATATGATAAAGAGATGTATGCATTAGTGAGGGCCTTGGAAACATGGCAACACTATTTATGGCCTAAGGAATTTGTCATACACATTGATCATGAGTCCTTGAAGCACTTGAAAGGACAAAGCAAGTTGAACAAGCGTCATGCCAAGTGGATGGAGTTCATTGAGACATTTCCATATGTGATCAAATATAAACAAGGTAAAGAAAATGTCGTGGTTGATGCATTGTCTCGAAGGTATGCTCTAATCACTACTCTTAATGCAAAATTACTTGGATTTGAGTATGTTAAAGACTTGTATGCTACTGATGAGGATTTTGAAAATGTGTTCATTGCATGTGAGAAAACTGGTTTTGGAAAGTTTTATAGGCATAATGGATTCTTATTTAGGGAAAATAGATTATGTGTGCCTAGGAGTTCTTTGAGAGAATTACTTATTAGAGAAGCCCATAGTGGTGGGTTAATGGGACATTTGGAGTAAAGAAAACTTTAGATATATTGCATGATCACTTCTTTTAGCCTAACATGAAAAGAGATGTTGAAAAATTGTGTGAAAGATGTATCACTTGTAAACAAGCTAAGTCTAGAGTTATGAATCATGGTCTTTATACTCCATTGCCTATTCCTACTGCTCCTTGGATTGAGATTTCTATGGACTTTGTTTTAGGGCTACCAAGAACAAAGAGAGGTAGAGATTTTGTTTTTGTTGTTGTTGACAGGTTCTCTAAGATGGCTCACTTCATTGCTTGTCACAAGACAGATGATGCAAGCAACATTGCTGATTTATTCTTCAAGGAAATTGTTCGTCTACATGGTGTTCCGAGGACCATTATTTCTGACTATGATGTGAAGTTCCTTAGTTACTTTTGGAAAACATTATGGGGAAAGTTAGGAACAAAGCTATTGTTTTCAACTACTTGTCATCCACAAACCGATGGTCAAACTGAAGTAGTCAATCGTACCTTATCTACTTTGTTGAGGTCCATTATTCAAAAGAATTTGAAGAATTGGGAAGATTGTTTGCCTCATGTGGAGTTTGCTTACAATAGAAGTGTGCATTCTACTACTAGTTATTCTCCATTTGAAGTTGTCTATGGTTTTAATCCATTCACTCCATTGGATCCTTTACCACTACCTATTAAGGAGAGAGCTAGTTTGGATGGGGAAAAGAAAGCTGATTTTGTTAAGCAACTACATGAGAAGGTACGTCAAAACATTAAGAAGAGGACTGAGCATTATGCTACTCAAGCCAACAAGCATCGCAAGAAAGTTGTCTTTGAACCTGGTGATTGGGTTTAGGTACATATGCGTAAAGAGAGATTTCCTGCTCAACGTCGCTCTAAGTTACAACCTGGAGGAGATGGACCATTCCAAGTGATTAAGAAGATCAATGACAATGCTTATAAGTTAGATCTTCCAGGTTAGTATAATGTTAGTGCTACATTTAATGTTTCTGATCTTTCTCCCTTTGATATTGATGTAGGTGATTCTGATTTGAGGACAAACCCTTTCGAGGAGAGGGGGAATGATGGAGACCCAAGCTCATAAAGCGTAAGTCAAGTTCGTGATGATCGTGATCCTTTGAGCATTCATGGAGGTCCAATTACAAGAGCTAAATCAAAGATAATGCAACAAGCCTTGACTGGTTTCATTAATATTGTTAGAGAGAAAGCCCAACAAAGCTTTAGCATTGAGGATGATAAAGTCCTCTACAACATGATCCAAGCTCAAGTTCAACCTTCTTGAAGACACACAAGTATTGGGCCAAAATGCAATTAGTCTGGATGCATATTTTATTTAGTTAAGTATTATTGGGTTGAACATTGTCTTAATTTAATTTAAGCCCAATTCCTTTTTAAATAATAGATTTTGTAGGATTTCTAGTTCTTGTTCTGCAAGTTAGGAGAGTAGGATTCCTATTATTTGTTCTGCAAGTTTGCTTATTTCCTATTCTGCAAGTTAGAAAAGTAGGATTCCTATTACTTGTTCTGCAAGTTTGCTATTTGCCTATAAATAGTTATGTTACCCTTTGGGGAGAACACAATTGATTTTTAGTAATAAAATTGAGAGACTTCTTCTCTTTGGTTCTCTTGAGAACTCTTGAACTTATCAAGGTCTTCCTTGTGGCGTTCTTCTACCTTCCACCAATATATGTCATAGGTTCTTGCTTTTCTAAGCAACGGGTCTTGATCCAATACCATATGTTCTTGTGTTTCTACATAACGGGTCTTGGTTTTACTTCTAATTTTTGTTTTCCTTTGCTGTGTTTTTAACTTGTTATTGTTTTTCTTCAAGTGTTCTTTGTCTTCTTCATTAAACCTCATCTTCTTTCGGTGAGGTCCATATCACTGGTGGTATTTTAAAGGGGCTTCATTCTCGGTTTTTGGACAAGAATAGAAAAGTGTTTCGGTTGAAGAGTTGAGCTGCATTTAGGAAGAAATTGAAATAGAACCAGCAGTTAGGTTGGAAGCCATTAGTGATGAAGAAGAGAAAAGAAAGGGGAAAGGAAAGAGGTTGTGCAGAAGCCTTTGTTGCTGCTGTTGGCAGGGTTAAATTGAGAGCCTTGAAAAAAGGTTTTGTTCCTTTTTTTTCTTTTTCTTCTTTAAATGGGCCATGTATAAAAAAAAAACTAAAGTAGAAAGAGGTGGCTGTAGTGAGTTGGAACCGAAAGTTATTAAGGAAGTGGAGGAATTTCATTTCCGTGCATTGAAGGAAGTGTGAGAGGTTGAAGAAGAGTGTGAGGCATAGACTGCTTCCACAATCAAGCTGAACCCGAGAAGGTGAGGGTCTCTAATAACTTGGTTTGATATGTATAAAAATATACCAAGGACTAATGTTAAGGTGGTTGTAAACGTAGCTTGCTTGAGACTTAGAGTTTGAGGACGATTTAGGAGATTTCGGCGACAAGTGTGAATTAGAAACAACTAGTTTGCTTTTGCTAACATATTTAATAGGGCAAGATGTTGATTTTTCTTATTGAACCATAGAGAAATTGTGCTTATTTACTAAGGAATTGTTTTAGGGAATAGGAGGAGCTAAAGAACTATTGTATCATTAGAGAAATAGCAATTAGAACTGTGGACCCCGTACTGGCAGAGAAGGTTCAATTTTGAAGGCTTATTCAAGGTGAGGATGTTGCATTGAGTTGGAATATATATATATATATATATGCATTTAGAAAGATAATGAAGAGTTAATCTCGAGTATGATAGTGAACTCGACTTATTGTGCGTAGTTTTAAATTATGCATCTTAAGTACGTATTAGGTATGATATAAGTATATGATTGAGACCATATTGGGATGATTGTAGTGACTTTGACTAGGGCGGAAGAGTAAATTTTGAATTCGAAGGCTTGAGAAGATATTCGCTAAGGGTATCAGGTAAGTGTGTTAAGTAAAGTTTCGCTAGTATCATCTCGTAAGAGATACTTCATTTTTGTAAATAAATTTCACAGCTTTCGAATTGAAGCACCACAATGCTTTTGATCGAGTTATTAAGGTAAGATATGAGGTATAACCAAACTGTGAATCAGGATGATGCTCAGGTCGGGATTGAAACTTTGTTTTATGATTTGTGTGTTATGGCCGGCCAAGCTTGCTTGTTGTGTGAAATAAAACGTTCAGGTGTTAAGTTATTGCGTGAATCTTGTCTGTCTAATCTGTTTAGACTAAGTGTACGTGTGCATAGTCTGGATTAAAATCTCACTAGGGAACCATGGAAAGTCCGTAAAGGTTCTCCATCGATGCATAAGTGAATTCACATACAACATGTTTTGACTCAAATTATTGTATGCATAAGCTTTATAATATTCAACATTACGCTTTGGTTTGAAAAGCATAGTTTTGAACTAGCTCTGTAACAAGAGCTATTACACGTATTTGGAAACCTTAAAACTGTTTTGGTTTGTGTTTTGAAAACCATGCATACAGTTGGCATAATAGTGTACCTTTGAATTTTGACAACACACTTCGTCTTGCTAAGTTAAGTTTTAATCAGTAATTCATTTTCTAAATCAAAAGATTTCGATCAGCACTCAGTAATCCATTTTCTGAACTAAAGAATTTTGATCGGTATTTTGTAATATGTTTTATGAACTAAATGATTTTGATCCGTATTCAGTAATCTGTTTTCTAAACTAAAGGGTTTTGATTAGTACTCAGTTTTCTATTCTATATTTGATTTTAGGCAGATCCATTTGACCTTCGGGTCACTCAGAACCTATCAAGCTTCGCTCTAGGTTCTATTACCCGACTATTGGGCTTTGTACTCTAGACTTTCAGTATCAGTATCTACGCCTTAAGGGCCTCGTGCTCTAGGTATTATCAGGCTTGTCTGAAAAACCAGTAAACAAGTCCCAGTTCCCGATTGCACAACGGGATTGGAGTAACTCTATGGCCATAAGTATTGTGTTGCTTGCGACACTCATCCATCACTAGCTAGGATGGACATTAGTATCACTTATCAAAGATCTTTGCCTACACTTTATAAATATCAGTTTCAGTTTAGTATTTGAGGCTTTCTACCTAAACTTTATCAGTATACATTTTGATTTCTGTTTCAGTTCACAATTTGAGGCTTTATGCCAAAATTTATCGATATATATTGATTTCAGTTTCAATTCAGTATTTAAAGCTTTATGATAAACTTGATCAATATATATTTTGATTACAATTTTAATCAGTGATTTGAGGCTTCATGCCTAACTTTATCAGCAAAGTTTTCAGTAATTCGAGGCATTTTGCCTAACTCTGTCGAGTATCTATTTCTAGAAGATTACTTGTTTTGAACTCAGTGCATAGTGATCATGTTTTGAACTCATGTACATAATCATCGTGTTTTGAATTCGTGCATAGTAACTGTGTTTTGAACTCAAGTGCGTAATCACCATGTTTGGAATTCGTGCATAGTTACTGTGTTTTGAACTCATGCATAATCACCGTGTTTTAAATTAATACATAGTTATCATGTTTTGAACTCATGTGCACAGTGATCGTATTTTGAACTCGATGCACAGTGGTTGTGTTTTAAACTAAATGTATTAGAAACTTGTTTCGTTATTTGTAACAGTTTTCAACGTTCTGTGCTTTTATACCTAAACTTATTGAATTTTTAATTTTAGTACGATTATTGGGTTTAAACTAAATGCATCAGAAAATTTGTTTTGTTATCATTATTTGGTTTCAGTATTCAGAGGCTTTAGGCCTAACTTTATCAATTATCAATCTAGTACCCATGTGTTTAAGAAATATGTTTTGCTATTAGTTTCGATTTTAGTAATGCCTAAAGTGATCAGAAATTTGTTTTGTACAAGTGTATAGTGATTCTGATTTGAACTAAGTATATTGTGAATCTGCTTTGAACTATGTACCTAAGGAATCGGTTTTGAACTAAGCACGTTGCTCATTGTAGTATTGCTCATTTTGTTGATATTGTAGTATTGTGACGAGTGACCGTGTCTTTTCAGTATTGTGTTTAGGCTTGAGAAAATGAGATACTTAAGGTATCCTTTCGACTAATGCCCCATAAAGTCTTAATCTTTATTTCTGAGTTCAGATAGATAGATCTGACATCAGAATATAGTATCATGTTACATATAACTTTATTTCTCTGTTCATGTATATACGTGCATGTAGATCGACATGAGCCTAGCATGCATTTATTTAAACTACTTACTGAGCTATGAATTGCTTACCCTTTTTTCCACCACCTGCAGACTATTTGAGTTAGGCATCAGTGTAGAGCTCTTGTGTGGCCATTAAAGACTATACCTAGTTTAGGTAAATACTGGTGTCCTTCAAGCCTTGCTTTTGCTATTTTCGAGGTATGCAAAAGAGTATCATTTTGTTTACATGTGCACTTTATAAAAATTTCACAGTACAAATTATAGATGTGTCATGAGATTTAACTTAGGATCGTTTTAGAATTATTTTATAAGTGATATGACGACTGAGTGTGATCATGGATTCTATAGGTATGTGATAATTAGTGGTGGATATTAAGATTGTTGACATGACAATTATTTGATGATTTGCATTGCAATGTAAATGTGTGGATAGTGGAATTGATTTGTATCATGATCCAGATATTACAAATTTCACATAATTATACTTAGTTGGGCCGTCTATGAAGTACATACTCAAAATTTATTAAACAATCACAACTTCATAATCCAGAAAACTCTAATATACATAAACAAATATTTACAATCAGTTTACATAACATGTTTACATCCTCTGTACAATCTACATACAACGCAATACTATAATTACAAAGTCTGAATATACATAAAAACTATGTATACCTCTACGATGTCCAAATTACCGCCAAAGGGATACAGCAAAAGTGACCTCCAAACCCAGAAAATCTACTACAAATAATCTGGAGAGAAAAGAGGGGGTGAGCTCAAGGAAAGCTTAGTAAGAAATACGTATAAAAGTATTGATACTATGTATGACTACATGCACTTCACAAATAAAGATTTGGCATACTATAGGAATGGATACTATAATCAGTTAGGTAACCGAGCTGAGTATGGAAGGATGCTTTGGAGCACCTCACTTGTCCGATCCCTAAATCTGACTATGGGGAGTAATTTCATTACTAGTAAAATAAGTAGTTCAAAGGTATAGTTTCCGGTCATACATTCCATATATAATTTAGAAAAATATAATTAATTGTTCATAAAACCATACGGAAACTCAAATCAGAAACAATTAGAGTTAAACGATCAAAAGTATCATAATCTTGATAGAAAAGAGGTGGTGAGCTCGAGGAAAGCCCAGTAAGAAATACGTATGAAAGTATTGATACTATGTATGACTACATGCACTCATAAAACATTTTCACAAATAAAGATTTGGCACACTATAGGAATGGATACTATAATCGGTTAGGTAACCAGGCTAAGTATAGAAGGATGCTTTGAAGCACCTCACTTGTTTGGTCCCTAAATCCGACTATGGGGAGTATTTTCATTGCTAGTAAAATAAGTAGTTCAAAGGTATAGTTTTCGGTCCCACATTCCATATATAATTTAGAAAAATATAATTAATTGTTCATAAAACCATATGGAAACTCAAATCAGAAACAATCAGAGTTAAACGATCAAAAGTATCATTAAATCAAATCATTCAATCAAATTCAGAAATTCAAACACTCGGTAATTCAAAACAATCAATCAAATTTCCGTATTCATGATCAGATTCAGTAAACACATTATAAAACAATTCAGTATTATAATAATGGAGACTAAGCTACACCCAATAGTTTATGCATAAAAAGATCCTAGTAGGATTAGTTACGACATAGGACTATAGTCAAAGGGTCCACAGTGTACATTTGCCAGGTGACAACTGTGGGAGCTAAAGACTTGGCAAGTCTAACAGCATATGTCACGACCTAATGGCCATGACGTTTACTTGGTACTTACACTTTTTCCAGCGAAGAAATTTGCGAACTAAATTTTTCCTTTTCATTTTACAGTTTGTATTCGGTGTCAGTGCAGTCACTAAATCATTTTCATTCATTCTTTAACTCAATTATGATTTAAATTACACTCTAATGTAGGGAAATATCATTTATAATCCATAACTTACTATTTCTTAGAAATAGATTGAAAATATCCCCCCTTATATTTTGAGATTTTCCCTAATTAATTACCTGGAATTCATCGCAAGGTAACAGAACAACATTTCTCACAATCCACAATATTCACCAAATATGTGTCATCTCAATAGTCCTAGTATTCACAACTAATCACCACATATACATCATCTAATATCAGAATATTAAATCAACTACTCATTATCCTAATTTACATCTCATCCTATAGTACTGTACAGAAATTGCCTGAAAATAAAAGCATATGCGAAAGAGTGTATACCTCAAAAGCAACCAAGTAGGCTCGGAGGATAAGGACCAGTATCAAGCCTAGATACCGTCTCCGAAGTCCCACTTAAAAGCCCTCATGGTGGAGTTTAACACAAATAATCTGAAAAGAGGTGAAATTAAGGGGGTGAGCAAATCTACAGCTTAACAAGTCATTTATATAAGTGCAAAATTAGACTTATACTGTTCTAATGCAACTGCATGAAACCTTTAAGTGTAGATTTTCATATCATGTTCCATTTGTAAATGTTTATCAAAATATCTCAGATCATGCCCTAAAATCAATAAGTGAGCAAGAGTCTTAAGATATCGATGTAAGGATACTTGAAGATACCTTATCATCCCCTGTTTTGGCACCTGTTTATCACGTAGACCTCAAATCATATCAATTCAATTATGTTTCAACCTTCTTGTCCTTATACTATAATATATCATATATAATGCATTGTGTATAATTCCAACATTGTATGGTACTAAACCAGACTCATATCAGTCTCATGGCATATCACATCTCGTATGAAAACCATGATCAAACACAATATCAAATCAGTTCATTTATCATCTAAAATTTATGCTCTTGTACTCTATTAATTCATCTCACTCTTCATGTAGGAAGACATGATCACATGTAGTATATAGTCATGCCACTTTTCATATAAATTCCATGTTCATGTACAGTATAAGGTCATGACATCTCACATAAAAAGCATATTGTTATATCGTGATCCAAAATGCAAACTCATGCAAGCTTTGCTATATAATACGACTATCATTTTACATCATATTGCGTTTGGCATATAGTCATATATAAAGCTTATACAGTCTCGAAATCATATTACATACAATTTTGAAGCATGTTCAAAACGTGTAAAATCTCAAATCATTTCATGTTTACTTTTAAGACATGACAAAAGCATGTACAACTCGTAAACCATATCACGTGTACTTTTAAAGCATGTTTAAAACATGTATAGTTTCAAAATATATCTCATGTTAATCTTTTATAGCATGTCTAAAACATATTCCATCTCAAAACATATCTCATGTACTGTAAAAATCGTGTCAAGTCCAGAGTTCATATCAAATAAAATCATACTCTAAACTTCATATCATATCGGTTTGAGACTAGGCTAAATCCTTAATGCTCTATTAGTAAAGACTTAAATCACTGTAGCTAGTAGTGAAAATCATGTCATCGTCTCTTGGAAACCAACTAGGGCGCTATCTATGGCCATAGACCTCATGTCTCTCAGCCACACTGATAAGGTGTGACTGAGCCCTGTCCACGACTATTGTCGGACAAGCATTTCTACCTAATGAGTAATCTCCAATTAGGCAGTTTCCACTATGCTTTATTGAATTTAACTCTCTTAGGGTGCCTATGGTCTCATAAAACATTTAAACACTTCACTTTTCTTATGAAGATAGTGTAAAGTATGTAACACATATTTCTTTTCTTTAAAGATCATTTACATATGTATATACATACACTTACACTATATATTCAGTCTTTTCAAACAATTCAAACATATAAAATATTCATATAAGTATCGCATGATTAAATCCTTTCAAAATCTCAAGTGATAAACAAAGCATGCTTAAAAGCAATGTAATTTAAAACCTGAGTTAAAAATAATTTACTATCATGCTCATGAAATATATCAATGTAATATCATTCGATATAGCAGTAAGTATAATCCCAATTCATTATTTCCATCCTTTCGATTTCAACCAAATTATACCTAATAAATCAATTCAATATCTCCTATTGTTCCACAATATTCATTACTATTTCACAACATTTACCGATTAATCAATCATCTTTACTTTTTTTTATATCAATACTAAAACTCCTACCACCAATGTGGATTCTCTTAGTATTTCACGTATAACCAAATATTTCCTGAGCAACTTTAATAATAACACTACAATCATTCAAATATGATTGAACTCATTCACTATAAATCATTTAATCATTTCTTCAATTTGTCATCATACCATAGGTATATTATTCCTTATATATCACTAAGTCTCAACGTTTAATTATCATCAATATCACGCAATCTAACTATATCTATATAATATAATTCTAAGTCTGAATTATATAAATGTCTTACCTCTATTGAGCTTGGTGTCCATGCTTCAATCTTCACCGAACTTGAATCATCACCTTACGTCATGCTATATATTCAAATATTATTAAGAGGCTCAACGCCAATCTAAGACTATTTTAGATATTTATAAAAATAAAAATGGTGTTTACTTACCAACTTCTTTAAACCAAACATCTCGAGATTAGCTACATTAGCGGTGGCCGTTCAATCACTCACAAAGTCCCCACTTTATAGCTTTCCTACAATTCTTGCATTGTAACCTAGTCAAGAAATAATTAAATATATTCATAAAAGCCTTATGAATATATTACTAGGCTCATTTATTATGCTACTAATTTTCATACAGGAATTTAATAAATCCTTCTCTTGTTCTTTCTGATTTTCCTGCCCTTAATCCCTTGATTATTTATTGTTTCAATAGCAAAAAATATATACCTTTAAATAGTCACCATATCTTCACTCAATCAATCCTTAAACTCGGCCCTTATTAGCTTTCAACAATCGCCCCTTGGTTCGGGATGAACTCTTAGCAGCCCTAAATTCTCCATTGTTGCCACACTTCACTACTGCAGCTTCTAGCCTTGAAACCAGTCATGATTACTTCCTTTTGCCACCCTTATTCAGGCACCAAATCAAAGCATGAAACGGCATTGGAAGGCTCTTCAACGGCCAAGATTTTTTTTTTTGTTTCATCACTGTGTCGGTAGCCTAAGACACTCCTTAAACAACCGACTCTTCCTCTATTCTTAGCTGCTGCCACCCCTATCTAACTCAATGCCTAAAGGTCTCTTTTCGGCCATCATAAATTCACCCAGCTCAGTCTCGTTTGGCCCTTGTTTCCAGCACCCAAAAATCACCAAAGTCAGTCCTATTTTCTCCTCTATTCAGACCTCCAAGAGCCTCCAAATTTCAGCCCCTGTTCAGGATTTAAATAGCCCCAAAAGCAGCCACGCACCAATCTTGGTCGGCCCTGAACAAATGGCCAAAAACTCTCTTTTTCAGGCGCACCAAAGTTCAGCCATTGTAACCCCTGTTTTGACTTTTCTTTCTTTTTTAGCACCATTTGTACATGACACCGAATGGCCTTTGAACGCCTTAAACAGCCACTATATACTGCACTTTACAACCTCAATCTTGAGCCTCTTGCATAGCCCACCACTAACACCAAAGAAAACATATGTTCCTACTATTTCAAGCTTTATGTTCTAGCACCCACTTCAGCTATTTCAGCCCCATTTTCCCTCTTTTCTCAATGTACTCCTAGTTCACCAAATCTGCTCCAGCCTTCCACGTTTCTGCTTTAGTTTCCTTGTCCTGTTTCAGCAAGGCGCAAACGCCCGAACAGCAGCAGCTCCTCTACGTCCTTTCCCTTGTTCCAACCAGCGTCAGTCTTGCCCCTAGACACTACTCAGGCCAGCTGCTTCAGCCTTCCTCCTTCAATCTCGCTTGGTCTGTTCCTTCATCGACGCTGCTGTTTCTTCACTCCTTTGGTGCAGGTTGCATGACAAAGGTGACAGGTTAGAGTGTGACAGAGGGGGAACGAGAAAGAGAGGCTGAAGGAGGGTTGCTTGAGAGTGAGTACAGTATAGAGATGGGTGAGTTTTTGTGAGGATTTAAAATCAAAATAAAAATTACAGAAGTGATGGGGAGGCAGGGTTTCAGTTTTTTGACTGACGGGTTGATAGGAAAACTTCCACCAACTCGTGATATATAATATTTATACAATATATTATATTATATATTATTTTATTTATTTATTATTTTTAACATAAATATATATTTATATACTTTAAATATATACACACCCACTTTCTTGCACTACTTATATATTTATTTATTTATTTTATTTGTTTTATCTATAACTATATAAATACTTATATTTTTCTATTTATATGCTCATATATTTACATTTTAAATTTATTTGTATGTTCAAATACTCATACTTACTTGTTTAAATGTAATTATATAATATATATATATATATATATCCATTCGTTTATATATATATATATATATATATATATATATGTTTATTTCCTTACTATGTCAAGTACCTTTATATTTGTATTACATTTTTCCAAACATATACATGTATATGTTTACATATGTAATTTATATAGATGTATGTATATATATATATATATATATATATGTACTATATTGCTTTTACTTCACTTAACCATTTAATTTTATAATTAATTGTATACACACACACATGTAGGCATGCATGTAGGCACATTGCATGCGTTTACTCATGTATGCATGCATACATGCACGTACGTGCATTTAATTTGGCTTACGCATGTACATATCCATATGTATACTTATAATTCACAATTCTTTTCGTATCCATTTAGCATGCTTTGCATATATTGTATAAGTGTGCGTTTTTCATGATATTTTTGAAGACTTTGTTTTTATGAATATAAGCCATGATCTTATAATTAAACTTTCAAAAGTATATTATTTCATTATATTTACTTACATTACATGTTGAGTACATATATGGTTTTAGGAAAAATTTTGGTTCTCACAGCATACGATCACTCACTCAAAATGCATGATTAAGCCCGAAGGTACTATTGGGCCAACAGTCTCAAAACAATTTATAATTTAGTAGAAACAAAATTTCATATTCAGAATAATAAATAGATTATTAACCGGGTTATAAAATCATAAAAATAAGAACAATAGCAGTTCAATAATAAATATTCATAAAATATTCTCAGTTCATAATTTAGAGTTCAAAATATTTTCTTTAAGTATAGTATCAATGTAATCACTCATATAAAACACAGAATCAAAGAAAACTATCAAAATCAGGCTTGGAAACTAAGTTATAAATTTAATGCACCTAATTGCTATATGAGATTTAAATCCATTTTGTTTCCCCAAAATTTACTTAAAATACTTCAAATTCCATTCCTTTAGAATCTAGGGATCAAAACACGTGTAATTTCATTTCGACAGCATAATAGCTAAGTTTACCTTAACCTCCCTGCATGAAAATACAATTTATAATCCAATGGCAGTTCAAGAATTTCCAATCCAAATCATTCCAAAATTGTTCCATAATTTCATTTTCAAGCCCAATATGCAATCATAATATCTCTACGTCTTTTACACATATTCCTTACCTCTCGGTTTCTACCAAAAAGCTCGATAGCACCTGGATTGCATCACTCACTTTTGAGCTGCAAAATTCCATACAAATACAATCAAATCAGCACACTTCCTTAAAACGAATATTTATCATCCTAAAAGCTATCACGTTGCCTACTACAGCTGCAAAACTGGTTTATTTTATACTGGTGCTAACACTGCAACTAGCATCAAAACTACTCTATTTTCAATTTCGATTTCACTGGTAGTCTCCTATTAATTTGTACATTCTCTTAGTACCAAAAACACATTGAATTAAGCACAATTCATGGCTACCTTTCACTTGGCCGAATGGTACCCGTAAGCTTACACAATTTATTTCAACAATTTAAGCTTGTATTCATGTTTTACACATGTTATTCATCAATTCTACATCCATAATTCATCAAATAACTACATGGGCATGCATGGCATATGGAGGCCGAAACCCTTAGGTCTTGAATTTCATCGTTTTGTTTCAAATTAAGCTTAAACACCTAGCTAAACATGAAGATTACATGGTATAAAGCCTTAAAACCATGAAAAACCACACTTTCTCTCACCTCTTAGTGATGGTCGAAACTTGCAGGTTGCCTTACACCCTAATTTTGGCCTCTTTTGGTTGGGAATTTGGGTACCAAATTAAAGAACACTAAATTCTGCACAAGTTTGGTGAAGATGTTTTTCGGTTTCGGAGTGATTTGGTTAGTGTTTTAAGGTGTTTTCTCTATCTTAAGCTTTTAGAAATGGTGGAAGTAGAAATGGAGAAGATAATGGCCGGCCAAAGCTTGAAGAAACCAGCAAATTCTTTAAAAAATAATATTTTAATGGGCAAATTACCAAAATGCTCTTATACTTATGATTTCGGACAATTTTGCCTTCATACTTCCATAACGTTATTAACCAGTCAATTTAACTTCTAAATATTTTATTTCATCATAAAATATGAATAATAAACATGTTCAAATATTGGTCAAGGTTTCATAAAGGTATGACTAATCGAAAGGGTAAAATTACTAAAATACCCCTATGTGATTTAGTCTATCTAATGGCCTAGAACTCTATCACACGTAGATTATCATGTTTTTGTTGGTTGGTCTAAAGTCCACTCGATTTGACCGCTATTCACAAAAATTCTTCCGGCCTATATCTTAATCACCATTTTTAAATTTGTTACTCGCTTTTCAAAAATGACAAAAATAGATGATTTTGAGTTACAAAAACTCACCATCATATTATTTTACTCCAAATATCTATACTATGGAGTTTCATCTCTACCTAGACTGTACAAGTCTCAATAGGGCCCACAGCCCAATATCACAATTGCACCTACAAAAATCAAATTACAGAAATAGTTATGAGCTACCTTGCTTCAAGAACTTATGGTACAGTAGTAGGAAATGTGATTCTCAAAATTTGGTATGAATGGGTTGTGATAAATTATAATGTCTTATAGGTTATTTAGTTGGGGAAATTTTAAAATATAAAGAGGGATTTTTCAATCTGTTTTCTAGGTAAGAATATTTTATTTATCAAAAACGATAATTACAGGACTAGAGAATTATTTAACTCACCCTTGATGAAAGAATAAGTTAGTTAAGTTGAATTAAATGAAGAGGATAAGTGAAAATCATTTAGCGACTACACTGTCACCGAATACAAACCTTAAAGTGATAATAAAAATTTAGTTCGTAAATTTAGTAAGTGGAATAAGTGTAAGCGTTAAGTGCACGACACGGCCTTCAGGTCGTAACATTTATATATTTGATTTATTATTGTACTAAAATTAAAATTTTCATATAAAATAAAAATAAAAAAGATTATAATGATTTTTATAATAAAATCAAATGTTAAATTAATAATATATTTATTGTTATAAACACAATAAGTATAATATTAAAGATTATTTGATATTCATATATTATGGTGTTTTAAATTAATTTTATTTAATAATTGAATTAAAAAGATTAAATATTTATTTTGTCGATAATACATAATTGATATATTGTATAATAAATAATAATTGTTTTCAAAATTTTAAATTTTTAATTAAAAAAGTATATCAATTATTTATTTATTTTTAAATAAAAACTATATAATTATAATACGGGTTTTTTTAGGTTATGAATTTGGTTTTTTACAGGTTTCGGATTAGGTATGGGTTATATCGGGTTCGAGTTTTTTCAGTCTTGGGCTTTTTAGGATTTAGGCCTTTGACTTTTTTTTTGATCAATTCAGGTAAGTCCGTGTGTTGGTCTTGGGTGAGTTCGGATAGGTTTTCAAGCTTGGGTCAGCTTTTGTTACCTCTACATACAGTGGTTATCATCTCTACTTGGAAGGTATATGTAGAGGCGAATTTAAATTTTGATTTGTATTATTTCTAGAAAACACTTATAGGACGTAAGATGTGTTTATTGTGATTGTATTTAAGTTTTGTTACATGTGTACATGTAGAGTAATGGTGTAAGATTCAGGTTTGTACATTTGATGATTGTGGAATGCATGATATATTAAGCAAAACATCATAAAGAAATATAATCGTCACAGAAGTAAGTTGCATTACCATGTGGTATGAATAATTTATGAAAGTGAATCAAAAGTTATTGTTTATCTAATTCATGATAAACGTGAAGTGCTTAATAAATTAAGAAAAGTCTTCCGCATATATTTATGGTTATGGTTTTGGGTCGTGACATAATCAGCATTCTATGAACTAATAACTATGAAAATCACTATACTCAAATTAGTTAAACTTGTAAATAACTATAATTAACTAAATTAATAAATAATTAGATTAAATTCAAGCTTAAATTTGATGAGATTCGAATTTAAAATCTCAAAGCCTTAAGACTTCCATTTTGCCACTAAGTTAAGATCTTATTAACTATTTAAATTGGGATAGTGTTTTTTGGCTAGATTTTGTACAAGTTCAATGTTTTATTTAATTAACATATTGAAGTTAGATGTCCTAACTGTAATTTAGCCAATAATATTCAAGTGGTTTGGATCCCTAATTGGCACTTGTGGGCACTGGTGTAATAGAAAATGGAGAAAAAGATAAAAAAAAGCAAAGGTAAAAATATCTTTTTGTCTTTGGTTTTAAATTTTTTCAATTATCTTATTAAAAAATATATATTCTTAATAATTATATATTTTTTTCAATAGAACTAATTGCACCATTAATTTAAACTTGTCCTTAAAAGTTAAAATAGAAAAGAAATGATATCGAACAGTTAGTAAGCTTAGGCTGTGTCAGGCTAGATTATAGGTTGTTGTTGAGGATGCCACAAGAAAACCATCAAGCAGATTCTGAAACCATTCCGACCGTAGAAAATGAGCTCTTGAAACGAATCAAGAAGAAGTTCAAACGAGTGAAAAGCTCCTCCGAAGAATCCATTATTGATGCTCTATTAGATGATAGCATCGAGAATCCTGTTAATGTTGCCAAATCGTCATACAAAGATATGCTCACGGGATCAGGACCTGATGGAACCGAGAGTTGGGACGAGTGGGGTGATGAAATGAACTTTGATGATGAGGTTTCGGATGATGAAGAAAGTGACGCAGGACAGATCCCAAGGATTACCTTTTCCCATGAAGAAAAGTTGAACATGCGGAAACCTTGGAGAAAGGCAATCATTGTTAAATTGCTGGGAAAAGCTTTGGGTTTCCAAACCCTTACCACACGAATCAAACAACTGTGGCAACTGGTTGGGAA
Organism: Heritiera fomes; assembly: GCA_032173925.1. Lineage (NCBI taxonomy): Eukaryota > Viridiplantae > Streptophyta > Magnoliopsida > Malvales > Malvaceae > Heritiera > Heritiera fomes. Next base: position 16,021,918 of record JAPDPM010000015.1, read on the forward strand.
ATTTAAGGTGGTTGATTTGGGTTACGACTACTTTTTGTTCAAGTTCGAGAGGAGTGAAGATTACGCACATGTACTAGAGGGAGGTCCATGGATTATTGGGGGACATTACCTGACAGTGCGTCAATGGACTCCAAACTTTAAACCTCAAATGGATACGATTGATAAGGTGATAGCTTGGATCAGGCTACCTTGTCTTCCCATGGAATATTATTGTCCAGAGGCTCTTAAGCGAATGGGATCATGTGTGGGCAGAGTCATTAAAATTGACCGTAATACTGAAGGAGCTATACGTGGAAATTTGAGAGAATTTGTGTTGAGATTGATCTCACCAAGCCATTGGTTTCGAAATTTCTAGTAGGGCGGCATGTTCAACTGGTGGAGTTCGAGGGTTTTCACATGATATGTTTTCATTGTGGCAAGTTTGGCCATAAGTTAAATACATGTCCTTTGGTTCATAATACCACTATTAACAACGAGGGAGATAATACAGTACCAGCACAGGAGGAAAGCTAACAGGAGGAACCTAACTTTGGCCCGTGGATGTTTGTACAAAGGAGGAACTGGAAGCCAACCCATAGAGACGACGCCGAAAAAGGAAAACAAAAGTTGCAGCATGCTCCCAGCAAAACTTTTGGAAACAGATTCTCTAATTTGGACGTTGAAGTTAATGCGGCAACAAAAGAGGTAAGCAACGTCGGAAAATCCACTACTGCCAAAAAGGATGGGTTTCAGTCAACCAAGCAAAATAAAGGAAAAACACCAATCAAGGTTAACTCCCAAACTTTCGGGAAGACTCCGAAACTGAGTGGGAATGTTCCAACAGATTTGCAGGGATTGTTTTCTATTCCTAGGGCATGTAGGGTGGAGAATAACGTTCCTACTAGTTTTACTTTTCATGCAGGCTCTTCTTCTAATTCAGGAGGCCCATTGGGTAGCTCAAAAACCTTGTACAAAACTACAACTTATAAGCCCCCACTTACAGGCCCCGAGGTTATCAAGCCCATTGCTTTTTCCCCACTTAATATTCCATACTTAATACCCGAACGAGATCCTCCTAATGGGGTGAGAGATCTTCAGGCAAGTAAGGTGGTGCAGGATGGTGATGATGAAGTTCAATCGGATGGACTGGTGGTCTCAATTTTGGCCAAGGACTCGAGTCCGGCAACTTCCATGGATGTCATCTAGCATGCAATGTGTGTGCTACCTCTTTATTTATATTCTACTCATTATGTCGATCATGTTTTGGAATTGTAGGGGAGCTGGAAGTGTTAGTTTCAGGAGTCATGTTAAGGAGTTAATTTGAACCCATGGTGTGGATTTCTTAATTATAGCAGAGCCAAGAATTAGTGGTAATGCTGCAGAAAAGGTGATAAGGCGACTGCACTATGACTTTTCAACTAGAGTAGATGCTATTGGTTTTTCCGAGGGCATCTGGATTCTTTGGAATTCTTCCATTGGTAATGTATCTATTATTACCAAGACTACACAATTCATTACTATTTTGATTTCAGATGGCAGAAGGAAATGGCTTCTCACAGCAATATATGCCAATCCTATCCCATCGAGACATAAGAGTTTGTGGGAATATTTAGAGAGTAAGGTGGAGTTTGATAATTTGCCTTGGGTTTTAGTTGGTGATATTAATCAAATAACTTTACCTTCTGAGAAACAAGGTGGTACCCGCGAAAGTTCCTCAAGAATGGCTGAGTTTTCAAGAGTTATAGCAATGAGGAATTTGATTGATATAGAGGCTGCAAGATGTAAATTTACCTGGATAAATAAAAGGTATATGGGTGGTTTGATTCATAAGCGGCTTCACAGGGTTCTTTGCAACACAGTATGGAGGAATTTATTTTCGGAGGCTAGAGTAACTAATCTCCCTCGAGTTTCTAGTGATCATTGTCTTGTTCTTATCAAGCTATTTGGTCATTATGTACCCAACAAGGAACTGCGACCTTTTAGATTTGAGATGGCGTGGCAGACACATGCGGAGTTTGGAAACTTTCTGTATCAAAATTGGAGCTCAACTGATTGCTTGGGAAGCAATTTGAATAAGCTTCAACGAGCTCTCTGTGTTTAAAATTCCCAAGTGTTTGGTAATGTATTTAGAAGGAAAAGGAAATTGCTGTCGCGCTTGAATGGAATTCAGAAAGCTTTGGAGTGCAGACCGAATCCTTATCTTTTTCAGTTGGAGAATCAGTTGTCAGCGGAATTTGAGAATGTCCTTAAGCAGGAAGAGTTACTATGGTTCCAGAAATCAAGATCGCAATGGATCAAGTTCGGAGACCGGAACACAAAGTTTTTTCACACCACCACTGTCGTCCGAAGACACAGAAATAAAATAACCTCCTTGAAGAGAGAGGATGGGTCGTGGTGCATGGATACAGTAGAATTGAAGCAACTAGTAACTTGTTTCTTTCAAAATTTATATAAGGCCGAAATAGTGTCTAGGAACTGGGATGAATTATGTCCTAGATCTGGATTCTGTTTCTCGACACTTGAACAACAGCATTTAGAGAGTGTCCCGCAAGAGGATGAAATTTGTACAGTACTCAAATCAATGGCGCAGTATAAGGCACCAGGCCCAGATGGCTTTCAAGTTGGGTTTTATCGAGCGAATTGGGATGTGGTCAAGGAGTCCGTCTTTACCTTTATCAAGGAAGCCTTCACCCGAGGATCGTTTAATGAAGAATTAAGCAAGGTCTTGGTGGTTTTAATTCCAAAAGTGGATCATCCGGAAGTGGTTACTCAATTTCGACCAATTAGTTTGTGCAATGTCACTGTCAAACTAATCTCCAAAATCATTGTTCACAGACTTAGACCCTTCTTGAAAAATATGGTGGCCCCAATACAATGTAGCTTCATTCCGGGGAGGAGTAGCATTGACAATATAGTATTAGTTCAAGAAGCTGTTCATTCTATGGCTAAGAAGAGGGGGAAGAAAGGAGAGTTGATCATGAAGATAGATCTTGAGAAAGCCTATGACCGAGTAAACTGGGATTTTCTTGAATTGGTCTTACTTGATCTAGATGTCCCACGCCCCCTCATCAGGCTAATCATGTTCTGTTTAAAATCTACAGAAATGAACATCTTGTGGAATGGAGAGCGCACGGTAGACTTTAAACCTACCAGAGGTCTTCCACAAGGTGACCCTCTCTCACCCTATCTTTTCGTTCTTTGTTTGCAAAAATTTTCTGACATTATTGATATAGCAGTAGCAAAGGGGGAATGGCAACCAATCTCACTTTGTCATGGAGGTCCTAAGATTTCTCACTCTTTTTTTGCTGATGACTTAATACTGTTTGGAAAAGGTACAGTACCACAATGTCAAGTTATCATGTGATGTTTGGAGGATTTTTGCAGTATGTCGGGTCAGAGAGTTAATGTTAACAAGTCTAAATTCTTCACTTCTCGAAACGTGGCCCCTTTTTTGATCAATGAGATTCATGTTATGACGGGTATGAACCACTGCTCAAATTTTGGAAAATATCTAGGAGTGTGCATTTCAGATAAAAGGCTGAATAAATCAAGCTTTCAACCGCTCTTAGATAAAATAAAGAATAGACTTGCTACATGGAAGGCCAATCAGCTCTCATTAGCTGGAAGGGCAACCCTCATTCAATCGGTCACTAGTACCATGGGGACATATCCTATGCAGGTTTACAGGTTACCAGCTTCTGTTACGAAAGAAATAGATAAACTGAACAAGAATTTTTTGTGGGGGGCTACAGCGGAGAGGAAGAAAACTCCATTGGTGAGGTGGAGTGAAGTTTGTTTACCTAAGGCAGCAGGGGGATTGGGTTTTAGAAAAGCACGTGATATGAACTCTGCCCTCCTTTCTAAACTAGGGTGGAAATTAGAAGAAGGGGATGAGGGATTGTGGGCGAAAGTATTGCGAGCCAAATACTTAAAAGATAAACCTTTTCTCCAGTGTAAATTGCAAGCTGGTGTTTCCATTTTATGGAGGAGTATACTGTCATGCCAGGATATAGTTAAACAAGGATATTCAAAGTTAATAGGGAATGGTGATAAAACTCTTTTTTGGTATGATAAATGGTTGGGTGAATCTCCTTTAGCTGAGGTATGCCCAAACTCGATCTCCCTGGATGCTACAGATAAAAAAGTTAGCCATTATTTAACCAACGATGGCATGTGGGATTGGGATAGGCTTCATTTTCTTCCCACTGAGTTGGTAGATCAATTGAAGTTAATGCCAGTATTAAACTCAGAAGAAGATAGATCTTATTGGTGCACTACTACTAACGGTTGCTTCATGGTAAAATCTGCTTACTTATTATCCATAGGTGATTTCAGCCCTACCTTCCCATGGATGAAAATCTGGCATTTGGATGTATCCCCTCGGGTCAACCACTTTCTCTGGTTAGCCTCGAAAAATAAATTATTTACAAACGCGGCCTGTGCTCGAAGAGGTTTTCTCACTTCTCCATGTTGTCCGAGATGTGGTGATGGATCTGAGGATGTTTTACATGTTTTACGTGATTGCCTAACCGCACAGCAATTTTGGAAATGGTGGTTAGATGGATCCAAGTTGATTCAGTTTAATGGGCTGACTCATTCGAATTGGTTTATCTTGAATTTATCTCAACATGGGTTGTTTTTACATGGATCGGTTCAATGGTCAGTTTTGTTTGCTTACGGTTGTTGGAACTTATGGAGGTGGCGAAACCAAACAGTTTTTGAGCATGGTTTTAAATGGCCTCCCAATAGTAACCAGTTAGTCACTCAGCAAGTTTTGTGCTACAAACAAAACATCGATGTAACAATGGAGCCTATTAAAAGACAGATTTACAGAGTTACTTGGAAGCGCCCTCTTAGTGATACAGTCAAAATCAATGTGGATGCATCAGCTTTAACTAATCCGGGCTTCTCAGCTATTGGAGGTTTATGTCGGGATAACCAGGGAAGATGGTTGACTGGTTTTGTTCGGAAAATAGGTTGGGGATCAATATTGAGAGCTGAAGTGTTCGCCATCTTTGCAGGTTTGACATTGGCGTGGGACATGGGTTATAGACATGTAGAGATAGAATCTGATTCAATGCTAGCCGTACAGAAAGTCAATCAAACTTTACAAGCTATGGACCCTCTGTTCTCTGTTTTACATGCATGCCAGACTATGTTGAGGAGAGATTGGAGTTGCTCAGTGAAGCACATCTATAGAGAAGCTAATTATTGTGTCGATTTTTTGGCTCATCTTGCACATGGGAGGTCTTTTGATTTAGAAATCCTGGATCTTCCACCAGAAGGTCTTGGAAGTTGGATACAGTTTGATCTGATGGGTATTGGACTATTTCGTTCTTGTGTAATTTAAGCAGAGTTTCTGCTCCTTTGTAACAAAAAAAGAAAAGAAATGATAAAGTTTACATTATCCAAAAAATAGGAACCCTTGTTTGCTAGACCAACAAAATGCCAAAATCTTACACAACTATATAATGAAGGTATCCTTCCGTGCTCTTCCCAGCTCTCAAAGCCCTTATACATCCTTTACGTGTATATTTTTCATTTTTTTTGGTCATATTTTGCTATAAATAAAAACTTAGCTTGATTCTTTATGTCCAAACATTTACATTACCTTAGCAATTTATAAGAGTTCCAACATCATAGAAACCCTACAATTAGGGTTTTCTCTGTGTCCCCTTCTTTTAAAAATTAACAAAAAAGGAAAAACAATTTTTTTTTTGTTTTAAGTATCATAATTTCTGACAAGAACAATTTTGTTTTAATTCAATTTTGCAATATTGAATTCAATTATGCAATATTGATCCACTTTGTTAATATTAAGACAAAATTTTTTTTTTCACTTTAATTTGAAAATTCTGAAGTAAAAGGATCAAGTTCTGACTTTTTCTTTTTAAATTGGGTTTTTGATGTTATTGTTATTGTTGTAATTTGGAGAAATGGAGAAAAAGAAGGTGGCTGTACCATTAGTGTGCCATGGACATTCAAAGCCGGTGGTTGATTTGTTCTACAGCCCTATCACCCCTGATGGCTTTTTTCTTATCGGTGCCAGTAAAGTTATGGGTTTTAATTTTTTGATTGATTCACACCAATGGCTTCATTTAGAATCTTGTTTTAGTGATCATTTTGGTGTAATCGGCTCTGTATTTGAATTCAGATACAGGAATGTTGAATTGGGTTTGGGTTTTTATTTTGAATCAGTCTGTTCTGGATCATATTGATTTTCAGCTTTGATTTATTTGTTGAATGCTTTGAACTGGCATTTTCTTTGACTAGTTATGCAGTAATCATTTTTGTCTAATAATCATTAGATTGAACTGTAAACTCTTAATTAGTCTTTTAGTTATGTAAGTACAAATAGGGTGATACATTGTTGAAGTAGCATTGTGTTCAGCTGGCGTTTACTATTCTTTTTTCATAAGGAACTGTAAGTTTTTGTTGTTCTGTCACTTGAAATTGAATTAGTTCATTTTGGAAGAAGGAAATGTAGGTTTTGGTTGATAAGGTTTTGCATGGATTTGTTTTAATATTATTGTTGATCATTTCTTCTGCCATAATCCATTTTATAGGTTACCTAGGTCTATCAATTCGGTAATTTCTTGCCATGTTAACATTTCCAAATTTCTATTTTTCTAGGAAGTCATAGTAGATGACAATGATTATTTGCCTATGATTATTCAGTAATAAATATCACTTTTTTAAAGGAAATTTCTTACCGTGCCAAGAGATACCCAGTTCCACCTTTGTAACTATTCCTTCTCCATAGCATTTAATTTTTGTGAAGCACTCTCCCAAAAAAAAAAGGACCTCATCCTTGCTACTGGGCTCTTTGTCCCCCATTAACTAATTGTAAGGAGAAGTATGGTTAATGAGACTCCAAAGCTATTATCTAATTGGCAAGTCTTTGCATGTTGTATGGTTGTGAGTCTTGGCTTTGCAAGTTGTTCTTTTTCACCACTATGTTGGTCAAGCAAAAAGTACTGCATGATTGCCATTGGTAGGATGCTGTATTTTTATTTATAATATAATATTCATCTTTTCTGGGATGCAGTAATAGTATATATGTACATGCAGCATGAGAAATACATGCTGTCTGTGATTGATTATTTTGGTGTGTTGGAAATATTTTGTATTTGGTAAGTTCGGTTGATTGACCTATGCTAATGACATTAATGATTGAAAGAAATCAACTAGCTTTCTCTGAAGATCTGTTCTAAAATGGCATAATTACCAAAGTGCACTTACCTTTCTAAGTATAGAAAATAAGGAATTACATGTGTATGAACTACCAATAGCTGATATTGCTTTTCTTCTTATTGTTGCTCTTACATCTCTCTCTCTCTCTCTCTCTCTCTCTCTCTCATATTGTCATATTCAGTGAGTATGGTTAATTGAAAAGTGGGATTTATCATTTTCCCCCAATATTTCCAGGAAACTATGGGATGCATTGACAGGAGATGAATTGCACTCTTTTGAACATAAGCATATTGTTTGAGCATGTGCCTTTTCGGAGGTAGGGCTTAATTATGTTTCCATCGTAATGGTTCTTTTCTCTTTACTAATTGAACTACAGACCTTGTAGAAGGAAAATAATTTTATCCAATTACAAATTTCCTCATGTCCAGGGAAAATTCTTTTAATTAGTTAAAGGAATTTTTGAGGAGTGTAATTTCCATGTCTAATCAATAAAAATTATTATTTGTCTCAAATTTTCCTGTCTTATTTTAGAAACGAAATTTTTGTGTATAAACCTGCACTTAATTTTTATTTAGTGTCCATTGCGATGTTATTTAGTGGCCTGGATAAAAACTACATTATCAGATTTCTTCCCCATCAGTAGTTTTATGTTGTGATACTATATAAGCACTGCATTCTAATTAGATGTTATTGCAAGAACGTTGTATTTCATGAGATGCTAGTGGTTATAGTTCTTTCAAGGTAGTGTGTGTGCTGACCTCATTTAAGAAAGCTTTGATAGCAATTGACTGTGAAAGAACTGCATTAATTTCAATGGTTTGGATATTCTTCTTTTGAACCTTTTGTCTACATTCTTGTACCATTAAAAAACTTTTGCACACTTTCATTGCCTCATCTTTCTTTTTTATGTTTTAGTTTGGCACTTGACTGATTTGGCAGATCTAATTTATCCTTTTCGTTGATGGATTGAGTTGTAGAGTCATTTTAAATGGGCTTCGGTGGATGATTTTTTTCATGAGACCTTCACAAATTTTTAATTTTTTTAATTTAATATATAATAGTGAGTTTAGATTGCAATCAACTTCTCCCTCTTGCACTTACATTCCTGGTCTGTTAATTTACTCTTCAGTGAAGATAATTTTACTATCTTTGCCTTTCCCTTTTATCATCTATCTGCAGTATCTGAGTAAATTGTTATTTGTACAGGATACACACCTTCTACTCACTGGTGGAGTTGAGAAAATTCTTTGAATATTTGATTTGAATCGTCGAGATGCATTGCCAAGAGAAGTGGATAATTCTCCTGGTCCTGGTTCAATTAAAACTGTTGCATGGCTCCACAGTGACAAAGCCATCTTAAGTTCTTGTATGGATACTTATGGTGTTAGGTATGAATGTGGTCAACTTATATCACCTTTACTTTTTTTTTCTCCTGTTGGTTGCCGTAATTTCTTTTTAAATTAGGAACTAGATTTAGACAAGGTATTTCATTTGTCATAGGTATCATATATGTTTTGAATTCTTTAAGACAACGTATCTAATAGGAAGACTATTGTCTGTTTTTGTTCAATTAGTTTTAATATATGCATATTGTTTCTTAAGTGTAAGAGTCGAGCATAGGCCACTTTGAGATTATGCATCGTCGTTATAAAACATTCGTTGGGTTCAGGTTACTTGGCTGAAGAAATTGTTAGTGCCACCTTTCATTGGTTTTCATAAATTGTTTTTCAGCATTGGGCCATATGAGAAGTTGTAATTTTTCTTAGATGCTTGATGGAATTTAAGAACGTAAATAAAAGAAAAAGTGAGAGATTTGAGTTTAGCCTATTGGTAAAGTATACCAAATATGTGTGTCTGTGTGTGCCCGCATGTGTGTTATTGAAAATCATGTTTTCTGTATTGGATTGTCTGGTGTCTTCTCAAACCTTTGACGCACTAGTTTATAAATTAAATAAACGAAATTTGTAGCAAGACATCTATGCTGTGTCTATCTTTATTAAAGCAGTTATTTCACATGATTATATGCTTGACTTCCTGAATCTTGTTACCTCCTAAACTTGTACTTGTGTAGGTTGTGGGATCTAAGAAGTGGCAAAATTGTTCAAAAACTAGAGACCAAATTACCTGTCACCAGTGCTGAAGTTGTCAGGATGGTCGCTGTATAACCACTGCTGATGGATCTACTGTTAAGTTTTGGGATGCAAATCAGTAAGTCTTAAGCTGGCTTGCCTGTGCAAACTTTATTCTTTTGCCACCATGGCTACTGATGTTTGTATTTGCCCTTACTAGTTTTGGATTGGTGAAAAGCTACAACATGCCATGCACTGTAGAATCAGCTTGATTGGAACCAAAGCATGGCAATAAGTTCATTGCTGGAGGAGAAGACATGTGGGTCCATGTATTTCCATACTGGAGAAGAGCTTGGTAGGTGCCTCTTGAGTGTGAGATGGACAGCAATATAGATGAAGACTATTTGTTTGGGACTTCAATAATAGCTAAAGCCTAAGTTGAATCATTTTAGCAGTCTTTGAATGACCATGTAGCTTTTTGACACCTCCATTGGCAATTATTTAGTTACTGCTCATTGCTGTTTATAAAATTATTTAGGTCTCGTGTTCAGCTGGTGTTTATGCTGCATGGAGGTGCATTATAATGTGTTTCCTAATGCACCATGCAACAAAAACTCAATAGAAATGCTAGATGTGCTGCAAGTCAGAAAAAAAATTCTGGAAAACATAAAGGATGGATCCCATCAAAGCAGATGAGCTGTGTTTATGTAGTGTGCGGAACTGATGATGATGTCCTCTTAACCGGTGCTTGTCAGAGTTCTAATTATGTTGTGCTTTATCATGTAGGTTGCAATAAGGGTCACCATGGTCCTGTACACTCTGTACGTTTCTCACCCGGGGGGGAATCCTATGCTTCTGGATCTGAAGATTGCACTATTAGAATATGGCAGACAGGTCCAGTGACTCATGAAGAGAATGATCCACCACCTAGAAATGAACCAAGTGGGAAGGTGAAGGCTGTGGCCGATGAGGTTGCCTGTAAGATTGAGAGTGGCCTTCATATTAGCAGGGAAGGGAAAAGTGAGGGATAAGGCTACAGATGCTTGACATGGTCTTAAATTTGTCAAGGCCATTCAACAAGCGTTTGTATCAGCCTTGCCAGGTTTTAGGATTTTGGGTGAGTCTTTTGCTCTTTCTTGTCTATTGAAATAAAATGAACTTTCCTTCCAAATTTCCTAGCAATTTTCTTCTGTTAAGAACCTGTGAGTCTTTGGTTTTCTTTAGGCTGTGCTTGGTACAGCTGAAAAGTGGAAGGAAAGAAAATAAAGGAGAGAAAAGTGAAAGGAAAATTAATTTTAGAGTTGCTTGGTATGACAGAAAACAAGAAGGAAAGAAAATGCTGAAGAAAGGTGTTTTCTGTTTTCAGACAAAAAACATATCCGTCCAAATTGGACAGAAAAGAGGAGAGAAAACGAGAATATCTGATTAAAGCAATTGAAAACACGAACATGCCCCTAACCAGTTTTTAAAATTACCTGGCTTTTCTCCTTCTCCCACATGCCACAACTTTCACCGCTCTCTCACCCAAACTCTCTCCCTTCTCTGTCACGGTGTCTGTTATGTCGTGCTCTCTCCCATCACCGTTCAAGCCAATTTCTTAACAATTTTTTGAATGGTTAGCTCAAAGAAACAATGGTAAAGTGGTGCTTGGTGATGTGCATGTTTCTTTTTCCCTCCAGTTTTCATCCTTTCTAAATTTAGATATGCTTGGTATGATCACGATGGTGTGTCTGTGTCATTACTTGTTCTCAACTGCTGCACTTTGCTCATCTAAAAAAAATTTATTTTATTATTATTATTACTGGAGATCAAGCTCGCAATCGAAATCCTCCCTCGAAACTTGTAAGTCTTCGGTTTAATTTTATCTTTTTTGTACGATTTGAGCTAGAAATTATATATAAGCATTGGATTAGGTTTGAGTTTATTTGTAAAGTTAAGTAGGAACTTTGTTATTATTTCCGTTTAGTTGCATAAATAAGATGATTTTAAAATCAATTATGTTTGATTTGATTGTAGCAAGAATTCGGAGAACCCAATTCTGGTTTTTCATAAAACTCAGGAAAAAACCTTAAAATTTCGTTTCTTTCCCTTTTCCTGCTTTTATTTTTATGAGCAAAAATTTCTAAAAATGTTGAAATGATTTTGTAACAGTTGTTTTTTTTTTTAATTGTTTTTTAGATACCCATTTTGATGATTCCTTCATTAATGTCAAAGTGTAAATGTGGGTTTTCTTTTTATTGAAGGTAATTTGCAAGTTGATGAAATAGGAAATACTTGTTAGAATTGTAATAAAAAGGATCGCAAATATTAGTATTGAGGATGGCTTGTAGAGGATGCTTAGAGTGCTTGTTGAAGCTCTTGAACTTTTTGATGACTCTTGCTGGTTTGGCAATGGTTGGATATGGCATCTATTTGTTTGTTGAGTGCAAAAGAGCTGCCGATACAACCATGCTTTTGCCCTCTGTGGGCAGTGATCAAGATTTGATACAGCTTGGTCGGCCCATGCTCATGGCCGTGTCTCTTTCATCTAGTATTTTCGATAATCTGCCAAAAGGTTGGTATATGTTCTCAACATTTGCTTATAATTTGAAATTGTGTTTCTTATTTCCTTTTTAGCTTAGCCATTTTCACATCAGTTGAATTCAAAATGTGGCTGTGTAGAATTTGTAAAATTGTCATTTGCTTTAGCTAAAATTTTTATATGATTTGGTGTCCTTTAATTTGAGTCATACTTGCTTGAAAGATTTCTCCTCCAAGAGCCCCCTGCTGCTCACTGGTGGGGTTGATTTACTTGTTTTACACTGATACCCAATGGCTTGGACACAATTAGTATTTGGAATGTGATTTGGTGTTTCCTTGTAGGCATGCTAGTCTTGACATTTCCAACGGAATAGCTGATAGCTAGGGAAGTTACATGGCAGTGAGATAGCATTATTAACCAATCTTTTCATCTGGGTTTACTATAATTCATGCAAGAAAGAACTCGAGCATGCTTTGCTATTTTGGATTGAGACAGGTCGATCTTGATTTAAAGTCGAAGGCCATCTAAACTAGGCTGAGCTTGAGACTGGGTTGATCTTGATTCAAAGTGTAAGGCCAGCTATGCTGATCTTGGCTCATCCGGGCCGAAACTGTTATTGCATTCTACCACATATTTGCTTTCTAGTTCATTGACATGTCAACCATTTGTTTCTCATGGTCATGTGTATTGTTGATGGATCTTATACTGGTTTTTAGATGTATTGATATTGTTTTTGAATAATATGAATTTCTATAGGAATTCAAGTGCTTATTTGAGCGGAATTTTCTGCATGTTCTCCTCTGTTTCGGCTGTCCACTTTCTAATTTTCAGGTTTATATATTTATTTATTGGAGTAGGTGTGGTGCCCTTTGTTATCTCTTGCTTTGGTTGTATTGGAGCTGCAACATGGAATCTGTGCTGTTTGAAATGTGTATCCTTATTATTCGTTTGATTTTTTCGCAGTGGTGATGATGATGTCAAATAGATGTCAAGTAGTATCATGACAGCATTATAATCTAGTAGTTCTTAAATAGCTAAATTGTGACCTGACAAATGGAGCTTTTGTAAGAGCTTGCAGACTTGAAATTGAATATGCTTTTCTTGTTATTCCATCAAGCTAGTTTTTTGTTACCTGATATTTCTTGTTCACGTAGACATAGACGCACTTCCATCTAAACACACCCGAGAATAGCAGTAACAAGTGATTAAGATTAGATGTAATATTCCCAATTGAATCAATTCTACATTGAAGTTCTAAACCTTGATTCTGGCTGAGTTTCAGATATCTTTAATTACCGAAAGTCTTTTTTGTTTGTTACGAGATAAATATTTGATAATTGGAGTGAAAATAGGATTGCTTAAATTCAAAGCTAAAGTGTTACAATATTTGATGGTTGTTTCTTGAAGGAATACAACTTCTGTAAAAATAATTCTGTCTATTAAACATTTTTTTGACACTATTCATGGTTGAGTTGAGTATTTAACAATTATTAGTCATTACATAATTAATTAATAATTAATAAATTAATTAATTATCATAAATAATTAATTAATTATTAATGAATTATTTTGATTAATTTTTTTTTAATTTCATTGAAAATGAAAACTCAATAAATGCCAAAAAAAATATTATCCAAAAATAATTATAGTTAATAAATATTTGTATAAGGGTAAGATGGTAAAATTATTTTATTTTTAGTTTTCTTTTCTCTCATTTTTTCACTCTATCAAGCAATATGAGGAAAGAAATATATTTTCCATTCATTTTTTCATCTTTTATACAAGCACACTTAAAGAAAAAAAATTAAAGTTTTCTATCTTTTCAATTTTTCCTCTTTTTAATTTTTTTTTTATTTTTCTTTCCATTCTATCAAGCAAAGCCTTAATGTGGTAGATGCTGTTAAAATTTTAAGAAGTTATGGCGATATCTCTAGACTTGTAAAAAGATTTCCATCCCCAATACTAATGGAAATTAGTTCTCTGATCAAGTTTGGGAATTTGGTGTATGGTTGGTACTAAATTAATTAATTAATTATTTATCCATGTTTAGAAAATTAAAGACGTCTAAGAGTAAGAGATGTATTTGGAAAGAAATGGAGTTGAATGCAATTTCTCTTACATTTCTATCTGACCTGGTCTCGTGTTTCATGTCAAGAATATGGTGAACAAGATAGACAGGTCGCCCCGATAGGCATTCGGGCATAGGCTGTCGGGTTGGGACACTTGATATTCGTGGGTGAAAATGGTTAATCAGTAAGATTAGTGTATGAGTATGGCTGCCACTCAATCAATCAGTCTCACTTTCTTTATGCAAATTTGAAGTTACCGTCTAATACTGACAGCATAGCGGTCTCGGTCGTGGCTCTAATTGCTTCATGCAATGGCTTGCTCTCGTTCGTGGCTTCAATTGGTTCATTCATTGGCTTGCCTTGTTTGCTTGCTTTGTATTATTTCACTTTAGCATTTGCTTTATGGAATCCAACTACAAAACCAAAAAAAAAAACCTACAAGACAGCAATGCATCCATGCAGATAATCCTGAAGTTATTATTGTTGAGAGGATTTTATCATTTATCACTCTCAGTCTGAAAAAGATTAATTACTTATGGTTACATAGAAAAAGGCATTCATGTATATGATTATGTATGGTATGCACATCGCTGACTGGATCAAAGCACATTTAAACTCAATTATCCCAAATTTATTTCCACGGAAAGCTCTAGATGGCTTTAATTTTAGAAGCCATTCATTTCGTTTTTTGGCTGATTGTCAGATTAACCAGTAACCACACAAAGGCTTAGGCATAGACTTGGTAATTTTAGATAAGATATAATGGCACGACACGAAAATAATACGAATAAAAGACATGAAAGTAATGCATTAAATTAAATAAAAGTTGTATATGATTAAGATAAAAGTTAAAAATAAAGTTGTGATTTTCGTATTAACATAAATTTTGACACAATTTTAATATTTTACATCACACTAACATAATTTTAGATGACATAAGAATAAATTATAACCACGAATCGTCACGAATGGTCAAATTAGTTAGGTGCTCGGCTTGCCCAACTGCTCTTCCAAGGCCGCCTGAAACATGGATAGTTGCCATGTTGCAGCCCATGATTTCCTATATCTCGTATCCTATTTTGTTGTTTCCTACAAGAAATCTTTATTGACTCCAAAGAAAAAAACTACGTGTTTGAAGTAGTGGGCGCAGGAAAAAAACGACCACAAATTAATTTACACCTTATTTCACTTAAAAAAACAAAAATTGGGTCACTTGAATTAACTTTGTGAACACAAATAAAAGGCGAACTTTTTATTCTGATTCTTGTGTACACAAATAACAGCTTATGCGTGCCTCCAAACATATTTAAAATATAAATTTTTTTAGTATACACTACATGTATTTTTATTCGTTTTAATGATCTGAAATTAATTATACTTAGAGTTTGTCATATTTAAGACTCTTCACTTCTCTCCAAATATGTGTTTAGTGGGGTTGAATCCTAGAACTTTTCTTACAAACTCAACTTACGTTATCAACCCATAAATATTTAAAATATAAATTTGATTCAATAATTGACATATAATTTAAAGCATTAATTTAGGTTAAATGAGTATATAAAAGTGAGACGTGTTGATTTGCCTTCTATTTTTGGTACCACATATTAATTTAACTCAATTAATTTCATCTAAATTAAATTAATTGTTTTCTTTATTAACTTGACTATTTTGCATTAAAAAAAACTTGACTATTTTGCATTAATTTAAACTCAAAGGACGAATCTATACAGTAGCAGGGGCCATGGGAGGTGCTACTGTTTCACCTACCATTTTTAATATCATTAAATATTATTATATTAAATTATATTACTTAGTATTATGTTATTATTTAACATAATTTTAAAATATTTTTCTAAAATTATTAAATAATTTAGTATTATAAATTAAATGCATATTTGATATTAAATAATATGAATTCATATTATATTTAATATATTTTAATAATTATATAATTTATTAAATAATAATTATTTTAATATGTAATAATTTTTTGTTGTGAACAACGAGATGTCTACTATATTGAAAATGAGACTAATTCCTACTTGTCCTCCGTGATTGGCAATAGCTCAAAGAAATTTGACTTGATGAGGATTTGAATATGAGATTTCTTACTATGAATTATCACCACTCAAGAACTCAATAGGACAGGGCCTTACATCAAGCAAACCCCTTGAGTTGTTTTAATATATAATAATCTAATAATATTATTTAAAAAGTATTATAATATTTTATGCTATATGAAAAAAATTAATATTATTAAAAACTAAATTAAATATGTTAATTCATATTATTATTGAATATATAATTTGGACTATATTAATTCATATTATTATTATTTCATAATATAAATTTTATATTATATAAGTTTATATTTATTAATTATTAACATTAGTATAATTAATATTTTTATTATATTATTTAATTATTATATTGTTTAAATGGTATTAATTTTGAATATGATTAAGTAATCATTTTTAATGTTATTCTAAGGTAGAATTAAATAATAATAATAATAATAATAATAATAATAATAATAATAATAATAATATAATATTAATTAAATGATTTAATTAAAATTTTTCCAATAAAATGTTTTAGTTTAATATATTTTTATTGAATTCTTAAATTTATTTTTATATTAAATTATTATATTTGCTACAATTTAAGTATTTGCTTTTAAAATGTAACAATATTATTTAACAAACACGTTTTATTTTTTCATAATTTTGAAAACTAAAATAATAAAAAAACAAATTTTTTATAAACATAAAACTTTTATTAAAAAGAAAAATCGTTGCCAATTGATTCCTAAAGAAACTATAATAATAATAATAATAATAATAATAATAATAATAATAATTAGAAAATGAAATCCACCAAATAATCCTACCAATTTTTTACTTACATTATTATATTTTAGTATTCACTTGGAGACCTTAGATGGTTTTAAATCTTAACTCTTAAGGAAATAGATTTATTTTTTCAGAGCCAAAGTTTGGAAATAAAAAATAGGTTTAATATCCAAATATGTCATTCACGTTTGCCAGAAAATGGAATTAAGTTCTCAACGTTTAATTGCATAAAAATCAGTCTTGAACATTTCAAAATAATAGAATTAAAGACATTTCCGTTAAATTCTTTAATTTACGTTACTCTTGCACAATAATAAAACTTAATGGCGTTAGAGGGAGTTAACGAAAATGTCTTTAATTTTGTTATTTTGAAACGTTTAGGACAGATTTTTATGCAATTAAATATTGAGAGTATAATTTTATTTTGTGGTAAACATGGAGAACATATTAGGGTATTAAGCCTAGAAAATAAGATGGTAAGTTTTAAGATTTGAGTTCTAAATATATTGAATGGCTTTTCTTTATTTTGTCTAAACCTTTCGATATCTGAAAGTAACTTTAGGCCTCGACTAATCCAGAATCGAGTTACTGTCGAACCTGAACGAAGGAGTTCTTCCAACATTGTTTATATTGAATGTTATCACTTAAAAATAAATGCATATATTATTTGAGTTAAATTCCAACTTTAGGACAGACAATTGTAATGTTAAAATATAAAAAAAATCTCAAAAAATTGAAGAAGTGGACTTTACAGTGTGTTTGGATGAGAGATTTCAAGAAAGATTTTCGTTGCAATTAGGATATTTAAAAGTCTAAAATCTAATTTCTTTGTTTGTCAAAAAATTTTGGAGGAATTTTAAGAAAGAATTTTAAATGCTCAAATTTCCTTTAGAAAATTTACTTAAAAAGGTGATTTTTCAGAATTCCTCATAATCTTCATTACTTTATTAGACATGGTACACTATTAAATATAAAATTAAAAACAAAAACATATTATTTTGTTTAAGTATAATATATATTTTTCTTTTTTATATTAGTAATAATATCTATACATTTTTATAAATATAATGATACCCATATTGTATATTTTATTTGATATTTTTCTTTCTCTAATATATCATATCATTATTTTTCTTTTATAATTATTTTTTATTTCATCAAATTCTAGTATTCGAAAATTCTTTCTAAAAAATATTTATCCAAACAAGACAATTATAAATGCTAACATTTTAAAATGATAAAATTTAAAATACTTTTATTTTAAAATGTTTCAAAATTTTCCATTCAAATACACTCTTATCGTTTGGTGAATAATAAGCTAATTTCTTGAAGCAAGAATAATAAGCCGTTTTCCGTACAAAATACTGAGTAAAATGTTGGGTGGAAGAGATTGGACCATATTTTAGCGTAAATAAACTTTTATGGGAAGGCATGAAAGTGGTCGTATACCAATTGAAGAAATGGATCGAAATATTTGTGAGAAATAATAATTAACTACTGTTCTAATAATCTGTTTGCTAAAAGAAAAAATAATTTAATTGTTGAATTATATGATAATCTATTTTGTAATTCAATCATTTGATTAAAATTTTTTATTTAATTTTATTTTCTTTATTTCAAATAAGTATTACCATTTATTTAGAAAAAATCAAATAACATGTTAGGGAAATTTGGCTGATGATGGGGTATTTTTGGTAATATGTAATCAAACTTTTTGTTGGAATCCATCCTACTGCTACCAATGTTTCTACCTACCCTGCCATATGTAGGACTCATAAATGGGAAAAAAATAAATTTTGATAATGTGTGTAACTAATTGCTTAGGCTTATGATAAGAAAACTCTAAACTTTTAATTGAAAATATTAAATTTGTGTAGAGAATAAAAGCGTTTAAATTAAGGATAAGTTTTTTTAATGTAAATCACATGTATTTTCATTCGTTTTAACGGTTTGAGATTAATCCTATTCAGGATTTCGTCATAGTTAAGGCTTCTCACCTCTCTCCAAAGATGTGTTTAGTGGGGGTCGAACCGGAAAACTCTTTCCACAAGCTTAGCCTGCGTTGTCAATTGAGCCACGACCTATGGGTAAGTTTAATTTTTTGGAGGTGTAGTAATATACAAAGATACATTATTTCATATATGATTAGTAGCACATATATCTTTTAAAGTATACTGAAAAAACTAAAAAATTAATTAAACAAAAAAAGAAAGAAATGAACTATGTGGTAGGTTCTCAATTCTGTTTATGAAATTAAAAATATATAAAATCAGTGTATAAAATACAAATTTTATTGCAATGCATCATAAAGTAAACTAGAATTTGTATATTTGTTACAAACAACAGAGTCGGATCATTACATTTGATTTTGGAGTTATTTCATTATCTTTTAAGTCTATTATCCAAATAAATTCTAGGATTTTACTTAAAAATTCAAAAAAAAAATTCTGGATCTTTTATTGCATGAAATCAAAATTATGAACATAATTATATATATATATATATATATATTAAATTTTAAAATTGGGTGAATAATGTTCAATTGAAAATTTTATACCATTATAATTATAATTACAACAAATAATGGTTCATAATTTTAATTTGATTAATGAATAAAATATCATAGACTTCTATTTTTAGTAAAGTTTCAAGACTTATTTGTTATTATCCATTATGTTTTACTAACATAAAACATATATGCAATTAATGTACTAATAAAAAAAATAAAAAGCTTATAAAATTATAAATTTTACCAATTCATAAACAAAAGTATTAGGAAACAAAATATATCAAATAAATAGTCATATCTAAAATTATGAGAAACGTTCTTTTAAAGGAACAACATCTTTATATTTATGACAAACCAAGTTATTTTAAATGTTTAGAAAGTTTTTTTTTTTTTAATTTATGTGATTGTAACTTAATATTTTTCAAAAATCAATTGATTTTAAGTGTTTGTGAATAATGATAGATTGGTAAAATAAATAAATAGATATCAGTGTAATTTTAACTTCTTTTAATTTGATATATATATATATATATATATATATATATGTATGTATGTATGTATGAATGAAAATTTTTGGGGGGGGGGGGGGGGGGGGGGGGGGGGTTTGTTTGGTTGGTGGTGTGAGTGAGTGAGTGAGTGGGGGTCGGCCCTTGCAGCCAATATTTCGTCTAGCTTATTATTCCTCTTTATTTCTGTAAAGAAATGAGACATTATTTTGTTATTTTTGTCCGTGGTTTAGTTTTCCTTTTTTTTTTTAATTTTTTATTTTTTTTATATCTTCCTATGAACCAAGGAATTTCTATGCTTGTGACAAAGGTAGAGCATGTATCAAATACAATATTAAGACTATAATTTGAGTAAATAAATATAGCATGATTTTCTCAAAAAAGTTTGTGGGGCTGGGGAGGGGGGGTGGGGGGAGGCTCTTGCAACCGATTTTTTTTTGTGTAAGTCACAGGTATCTTCATCCATTTTAACGGTCTAAGATTAATCATGTTCGAGGTTTAGTCACAGTTAATGCTCTTCACCCCTCCTCAAAGATGTGTTTAGTGAGGATCGAACCCGAGAATTCTTCCGACAAACTCAACCTGCGTTGCTAACTGAGCCACAGCCCATGGGTCCTTGCAACCAATATTTCGTCTAGCTTATTATTCCTCTTTATTTCTGTAAAGAAATGAGACATTATTTTTGTTATTTTTGTCCATGGTTTAGTTTTTCTTTTTTTTTTTATATCTCCCTGTGAACCAAGGAATTTCTATGCCTGTGACAAATGTAGAGCATGTATCAAACACGATATTAAGACTATAATTTGAGTGAATAAATATAGCGTGATTTTCTAAAAAAAAGTCAGATATACTTTTACAATCTTGTAACGAATAAATTGAATATAGCTCTTTAGACAATACTTCAATTTGGATATGTCACCTTCCAAACTCTTTGGACAATACTTCAATTTCAATATGTCACCTTCCAAAGATCACTTTCTTTTTCACCATTATTTTTCATCTTCTCTTCTTCTTCTCTCTTTTTTTTTTTTGCAGATTTTTCTACACATCCTTCTCCTTCACTTTAGTTTTTTTTTTTCTAGATTTTTCTTCTTCCCTCTCCCTTTTTCTTTCTTTATTATTTTTCTTTATTTCTATCTTTTTTTTTCTTTGTTCTGGCATCTTTTTTTCTCCCTTGATTTTCTCTTTTCAAGACATTTCTCGTGAAAAACCAAAATCAAAGCATGTAATTCATTTTTAACTTTGCAATACTTAAATTGCCCATTTCACTCCAAATATATCTCAAGTACGCTTGTTAGCATAATGAACCGTATATAGTTAAGTTTTCATTTTAAGGATAATAGATTTGATCAAAATTTTAAGAAATGTTAATTTGGCATTTGAAAACAAAAACAACACCAAATATATCCTAAAACATGGGGATTTAAATGAAATTTGTTATTATATTGATCAAATATTAAATTGCCAATGTATCATAACATAATATTTAGTGAAATTAATGAAAATTTGCCGTTTAGATTAACATAATATTAGTGAAATGTTTCAATTTTTATAATTTTTTGCCCAAAAATTGCCGAAATTGAAAGTACAATGACAAAACTTGTTATTTGCATTAGAGATTAAGGATAAAATTGCCATTATATTATGAGTCCATATTAAATTTTGTAACTGTGCTTCAATTTCATTGAATTTTGTCATTGCACCTTAGGGTTTTTTTTTGACAAAAATATAACTTTGATGTATGATATTCATATATCTACCATTTGTACACATTTATAGATATAATATAATTATCTAAATGACCTGTACCTTGTAGGAATAAAGGATAACAGATGGTGGGCCCCACAGGACTTCTAGTGTCTCGGAGCAAGTGAAACTTGGTGGACACAAATTTGAAGTTAAATATGGATAAGGTAAGAAATTGAACCCTAAACTGGTTTGTTTGTGCATTTTTGAGAAGCGTGCAAACAAATTAGAAAATGACGATTAAGTCCATAGGTCAATAGAATTTTCGTAAATAACGGTTAAACCAAGTTGACTTTAGACCCACGATCTGTGATAGAAAATTTCTCATAAAATAAGGTTCTAGTCCATGTGTACTGATGGAATTAAACCTGCGTAAAAATAGAAATTTACGTGATTTTACGGTTAGGGGTATTTTAGTAATTTTACCCAAACGATCAGTCAAACTTCAACAAAAGTTCAACCAAGAGTTAGAGCAATTTAAATAGATATATTTCATGATGAAATAAAATATTTTGAAGATTAGATTGATTGTTAAACCGAAGTTGAACCGAAAAGGGCAAAATTGAAAAATTACTTAAACATAAGGGCAAAATAGTAATTTTAACCATAAAATGTCATTTTTAAGTTAAATTTCCAGCTTCTTCTCCAGCATTTTTGGCAGCAACCAGCAGCTTCATTTTTCCTCCGTAACCAAACCTTGTGAAGAGAGAGAAAACCTAGAAAACTATATCGAAAAGTCGATAAAATCGAAAACTTCCTTCACCAAAGTTAATCTCCTCAACTTCCTCTATCTTCCTACACTAAAATCATCAACCAAAGCAGCCAAAACAAGGCTGTGGGGTGTCACGCCCCCATTTCTGAAAATCAAGATTGACTTTTTTCGTTTTCACAGAAATGGTTGGGTAATGCCTAGTGTCCTTATTCTGACTTTACGCTAAAATTATTTAGCGAATGCAATATTTATTTATTTAAACAGGTCCCGGTACACAAAATTAAAGTACGCATTTGATCTTCGATACAATTATTCTCTTTGAATACTATGATTGACATATAAACTTCTTCAATCTACTGTTTAGATCCCTTTACGTACGAAAATACTGTACAATAAATGTCTGAATACCATACCTATAGGGTACGACATTGAAAATCCCATAGGCATCTTATCGGGAACTTCTCTCAACAAATTACTATCTCTGCAAATAAATCTAGAAAGTAGAGGAGGGGGTGAGCTTTGGAAAAAAACCAATAAGAAACATATATGAAAGAACTGATATCATGCAACTATATGCAAATATAGTTTCAAATTCGATGCCATAGATGCTAAAGTCAATAACGAAAAATCAGTAACGAAGTCAAAAATTTATTTAAACTTACATGTTCACAAAGTTTAGTAAACACTCAGAACTAACTCTCATTAAATTGTAAAATAATCATTTTCCATAACAGTACAAAAATTAGAAAATGTATTCAACAAAATACCAAAATCAAAAAATATATTAAAGTCTGTGAGTGCCTGGATCTATGTTAACTAGGGATTTACCACCCTAGTATAAATAAAATAGTGAAGACTGGGCTTTACCCAGTAGACTGATGCTAGTGGACATATGGCTAATAGTCCAGGGGGCCATATGTGTATACTAGCCAGGTAACACTTGTGGGAGCTAGATGACTGGGCTAGAGTCAACTACATTCGAAACGGAACGAAAAGCATGTACCTATAGGTAGCTACAGGGCTAACGGTCTCCACACATATACTTGATTCACAAGAGAAAACAAAATAGTTTTATAAGTTTTTAAAACCAAATAAAGTAATTTAAATGCACATTTTATTTCGGAGTCTGGAAATGCCTGGATCTAAGTTAACTAGGGATTTACTACCCTAGAAATCAAAATATAAGCTTTGGGAACCAAGTTTCATTTTAAAACATATTATTCGGAAAACAAACATTTCATTCACTAAATTTAGATAAATCCAAATAATTAGAAATATTATTTCAACTGACATTCAAAATAATAAATAATACATTTCATAAACCAAAATGCATACAAGATGGCATCGAACCAATTTTAAAATAATCAAATATAAATCATTATTTTCAAATGTTAATAAATTAGAGATCATGCATATTCAAAGACTTACATACAAAATTATGCTTTATGCATAAATCAAATAACAAAATATATGAGTTTATTCATCTTCAAATCAAACCTCATCGTATAGGGTCGGTCTCAAATCTTCCAGTACATTTCATAAACTATCAAATCGTTATATAAGAGTCAGTCACATATTTTCAAAGATTAATTCCTTCCATCAGAATTCAACCATATATTTTCTGATCTTAATTTTGATACAAGTCAATCACCTCCTAATATTTCTAACAGTCCAGTCCCATACTCTTTAAATGTATGTCTCATTACTATCAATCAATTCTAGTACCTTCAAAATATATCCCTAAAATCAACACTAAACTAAATGTTTTACCTTTTTCTAAAAATCATAATACTTTTACTCCAAACCATTTATAAAAATTTCAGCAGCATAATGTTTCTATAATCGAAACCTCTTGCAAGTTCAAACAGTATGAATCCATATATTCACAGTCCAATTCATTATCCATAAATCCACAAACAGTAAGTATTCCTTAGATCCATTAATTAAATCATAATCCCTAAAAAGTAATAATCCTTATAAACCATCAATTGCTAAATTCTCTTTCATTTGCGAAACCTATCACTAATTGAAACATTAACATACTTTGTGAAGCCCTGGGGTGCACCCGCTGGTCCACCAACCCGATCCACCGCCCCAGGCGGGTCACTCATCCGTATTGTCCGCTTTGGGGTGCACCCGCAAGCCACCGCCCCTCACGGCTTTCTCAGAGTGTGCCCTTAGGCTACAACTCCAATTCGCATCGCTAGGGGTTCGAACTCAGGACCCTTAGGTACCTAGTTCTTACACACCTGGTACCATTGAGACAAGTTTTCTCAATGGTACCAGGTGTATAAGAACTAGGTACCTAAGGGTCTTGAGTTCGAACCCCTAGGGATGCGAATTGGAGTTGTAGCCTAAGGGCACACTCTGAGAAAGCCGTGAGGGGCGGTGGCTTGCGGGTGCACCCCAAAGCGGACAATACGGATGAGTGACCCACCTGGGGCGGTGGCTTGGGTCGGTAGACCAGCGGGTGCACCTCGGGGCATCACAATAAAACAAGCGTTTTTATGTAAGGACCCGCCGAGTAGCACTTTGCTTCCCTCTGGGACTCAAGAGGTGGCTCCCTAGACGCCCCTTGCGTTAGGTGAGGTGGCGATCGCCCAACACTCACTTCACTTAATGTATTATCCGCTTTGGGCGATCTCCCACACTAGGCGATCTCCACCCTCATGGCTTTATCCCAAGGGACCTGAAGAACTCAAGACTAATTCCCTTGAGCACGTTTTCACTGAGGTTCGATCCCAAGACCCATAGGTACCTGTCTGTTACACTCATTATACCATTTGGACAACTTATATATATATATCTAACTTATAGATATATCTAATTTGGACAACTTTTGGACCGTGTAGTCTGTAATTCTTGTTATATATATATATATATATATATATATCTAATTTAGAGCATTTAGCAATAAAAGATTAATGCATATGTATAATTTAGAAATTTTAAAAAAATGTTGGAAATTATAAAAATAAAATATATTAAATACACTTAGTGGAGTTTAATGGGACTTTCCCCCCACTAAACCCCACTAAGCAAACCAACATTATCATCATCATCGGTGGCTTATCAAAGAAGCCATGAAAAGAAAATGAAAATGAAAGGGAGGAAGAGAGACACGAGAGAGAACCCAAAGCTAAAATAAATCGAGAAGAAAAAGAAGGAGAAGCCGAAAGGAAAAGAGAAGAAAGATGAGGGAATGGAAGGAAGAGGAGATGCAGTTGTGTAGTAAAGAAAAGGAAAAGAGAGGAAATTGTTGCAGTAAAAGAGAATGAATCGGGCCTGTTAGAAATGAAAAGAAACGAAGCCGTGAGAGGGGATAAAGCCTAGAGAAAATGAGTAACATTGAAGGATGAAGTAGAGGCTGAAACAGTATGTGATCCTTGGTGGCTTAGGCTGGGCGCTTGGGATTGATCTTGGGACATCCATCGAGGCTGCACATTGTAGCTAAAATAAGGCAGGGTTAAAGTTGTTCGAGATTTGCTGATCGGGCTACTGCTTAAGAGTGAACACAAAGCTATATTTTGATTTCAAGAGCAAAACAAGGGGGGGCTCCTTCGGTGATTGGAACTGAAGCCGTGAGCTAAAGAAGGAAAGTTTATAAACACTGCCTTGGGGAATTTGATGGTCGTAACAGGGACGATGTTCAGAGGCCATTGGTGCTGGATTTTGGAGGCTTGAACAAGGCTTATGCTAAAATTAAATTAGAGAGTCGAAAACGGTATGAAGCTGTTGGCATGAGAGTGCCATTTCATTCTATTTGAATCAATTTTGATGGCCGAATAGTGGCTGATTGTGTAAGGTAATACAGGGGTTTCGTTCGACACTCCTCAGAGAAAAAGGGGATTACTTGATATACAATATTGGCTGCTACTTTAGTGGAGTAATAACAGCTATTTCCAGGCCAAAACCGAGAGGCATTGTAAGTCTTAAAGATGGGACTGAAATCAATGGATTTTAAGGTAAATAATATTGACTCAAGGTAAACATACAAGCATGCTAAAGGCTGAGAATGGTGATAGATATTGATATATATTTATATATATATATATCATGATAATCAATATGTTGATATGTCATTAAAATGATATATATATATATATATATATAAATATACTTATGCATAATACATATTTATATGGAGAAAGAAAAAGATGAGAATGGATAAATATATATATCTACAAAATATATTGGGATATACACATAGATATAAACATATATGTGTTTAAATATATATATATATATATATGTACATAAGGATGAGTACCTATGGGTATATCGCAACTGACGATAAGGAGGTAGTCTTGGATTAATAGTTAATTGAATTTAATAGTGTTTTAAGATTTTGTTCTTGGTGCATAATTAAGCATAATGACGAAGAGTTATTGAAGTATTAATGGATTATGTGAAGTGAATCAGAGCGGTTAGGGACTGGAATACGAATTAGAAAGGTCGGGAAGAAATTGTTAAATCTCAAGGTAAGGGGGTTAAATAAACCTGTTAGTATAATCTCGTGAGAGATGAATGAATCTTTATCTAACATTTATCTAATCTTATATTAAGTTTTGTAAAATATCATTGAAACGACTATAAGGATAAGTACTAGTAAGATAAAAGTTCGACTTGATGCGATTGTGAATAGTGCTTGGGCTAGAATGAAACTTTGATTGTGCCTTGTGTGTTGTGTGTTATGATTTGCTTATGCTCAGTGAACATATAAACTGGTATAACGTAGGTGCTTGCATTGTGAGAAATGCGTGTGATTTACTTAAGTTGCACCAAGTGAGCATGCCAGTATGTTGTGATATTTCGAGAATGTGTATGTGATCAAGTGTACGATTTATACAACCCTCGATGTTGAACTCGTGAGCCTCGAATAACACATAGTTTGTATTAATTTAAAACTAGGATATTGGATTTGTATAGCAACTTATGCATACATGTGATTCGAAGACTTGAATGATTTAGAACATTATCATTAGAAACCATACGCCTAAAAGGCAACTGAATAACACTGATTTCTTTTGGACCATGTGAGTCACCTCTAGAGACCCCAACGGAGCTACGTGCTACACAGTTACCTTCAGGAACTGTGGGAGCCACCTCTAGAGTCTTTTGGGAATTAAGTGCTACACGAATACCTATGAATCATTAGAAACCATACGCCGTGGGAGCCACCTCTAGAGTCTTTTGGGAACTAAGTGCTACACGAATACCTATGAATCATTAGAAACCATACACCTAAAAGGCAACTGAATAACACTGATTTCTTTTGGACCATGTGAGTCACCTCTAGAGACCCCAACGGAGCTACGTGCTACATAGTTACCTTCGGGAACTGTGGGAGCCACCTCTAGAGTCCTTTGGGAACTAAGTGCAATACGATTATGACTTTGTGACGTTTTACCCATCACTAGTTAGGATGGATGTTATACGCATGACAGTGAGTCGGAATAACTGACTAAACTTTGTTTGTATTATGCTATAGTATCATTAGCTATTTGCAATAGTTAGAAACAGTATGCCTAACCATACCGATGAAAGTATTGAAAGGTATGCAATTGTACGAGTTAAATATATGGAGAAAAAGTTTGAATGAGCCTATACAATTTGTTATAGATTATTTGTTAGTAGCTAATCATGGCATGGTGCATACACGATATTTTATGTGGTTCATGCATACATGATCATATTTTATGACATGAGCCTAGTCTATATTTATTTAAGCTACTTACTGAGCCGTGGATTGCTCATCCCTTAATTTAACTCCCTGCAGATCATCCGAGTTAAACTCCAGCTTCAGATTTTTGTATAGGCTCTAAAGGACTGTACCTGGTCGTGGTACTCGTCTACATTCTTCGAGCTTTGTTTTTGTACTTTTGAGGTATACGAATTGTATATCATTTTGATAATTATGCAAACTTTATTTTCATAGTACTAGGAAGTGAAATGGGATGTAACTTTGGATCGTACTAGATCATTTTATAGTTTCATATGATTATCGAGTATGATCCGGGATGAAATCATATTTTGGTGTGTATAAATTACAAAATGTGGAAGTGTTGTTGTGTTGAATCTTGAGGAACATGTAATGTATGATGGTACAAATTGTGGAAACTAGAATTAGCTGTATTATGAAAATAAAAATGTGTTTGTAATGTAGGTGATTTACTGGGGAAATGGATAAAATATAAGGGGGAGGTTTTCGA
This sequence comes from Heritiera fomes, assembly GCA_032173925.1. NCBI lineage: Eukaryota > Viridiplantae > Streptophyta > Magnoliopsida > Malvales > Malvaceae > Heritiera > Heritiera fomes. The sequence goes on from JAPDPM010000015.1 coordinate 16,050,287, forward strand.
CCCATTTCTTTTGGATAAGTGAATGGCTAAAATAACTATAGTCAACCTTGAGACTTATGATATAGTTAGTGAAATAATATTATATCAAGGTAGGATTGGTTTAGTTACTACATTAACATCGAATACAAACCGTAAATAGAAAAAGAAAAATTTAGTTTGTAATTTTTCCAAGTGAAATAAAGGTAAGTGTTAAGTGAACGTCATGGCCTTCAGGTCGTGACATACTTCTAGGTGCCGAAATAAAACAATTACATCTACAGAAAATTTGGATGGGATAATCTCTATAGTGAGTTAGGAAGTTGGGTGTGAAATCCCTAAATTTCTGTAATTTTCCCATGTTTGTACATTTTTCCAGCTTGAATTAATGAAATAAATATGAAATTCTGATATATAAATGATGCATAGGACATAGAGGGAATTAAAGGGATTGATGGTCAAATAATTAAAGGTCAAAGAGTCAATGGATGGTCAATGGCTGAGATGATGAGAATGAATTTAATGGGCAATTAATGAAAACCATGACTCACCATTATCATCATCATCTCTTGCATCCCACGTACCAGCCCATCTTCTTCTCCCTCTCGTTGCTTCCATTTCCTCTAAGTGTCCAAGCTTCTCACCTTGACAAACCACCCTCTCATGCCATCGATTCGTTAAGTTCCATTAACGAAAAACGATCCTTGTCGATAGCTTAGCCTATACCTTTAATATGAGAGAGTGAATCCAAGTGAATAAGGAGATCTAGAAATCCAAAGATTTGGTGAATTGCAAAGGTAAGCAAGTTAGAAGGTTTTGGTTAATTTTATGGATGGTTTGGAGTTGTATGTAGTTGATCGAGTGTATTTATTGAGCTTTAAATTATCATGATGTTTACAGCTTGAAGAAGTGAAAAAGGACTAAGGGTTGATTCTAACAAGCTTGTGGATTAATCTCAATCGAGGTAAGGAATTTATGTAACGGACGTAGGGTGGCTATGTCCGCATGTTTTAAATTATCTTAACTGTTTTGGAGAGAAACAACGGTTGCTTGAAGTGCAGGAAAAAGGGACATTTTGGGTCCTACTTGTAGTACCAATTAGGTTAGGAGCAGCCGACTGCCTTAAGTAGCAGTCGACTGCCTTAAGTAGCAGTCGACTGCCTAGAGACATCAAAAACGCCGTTTTTCGAAAATCGATGCAAACCAGTCGACTGCCATGGGAGCCAGTCGACTGCCATTTTTCCAGAAATCATTCTGTTTCAAACCAGTCGACTGCTATGGTGGACAGTCAACTGCTTTTATTTGGAAAACATTCTGTTTCAAAACCAGCCGACTGCCCAGGGGGCCAGTCGACTGCTATTTGTCCAGAAGCATTCTGTTTCAAAACCAGCCGACTGCCAAGGGGGCCAGTCGACTGCTATTTCTCGGGAAACATTCTGTTTCAAAACCAGTCGACTGCTATTTGGAACCAGTCGACTGCCCTATTTGTATTTTGAAAAATATAATAATTGAATTTCAAAAAGGGAAAGAAATTCAATAAGGCAAAACATGGGGTAGCAGTCGACTGCCATATATGACCAGTCGACTGCCTATTTGAAAGAGAGGTTTTGAGAACCTATTTTAAGAAAGAATATTCATACTTGTTTAAAACCTATATGAATAAGGTTTTGGAGACTATGAATCTCTCAAAAGAGCATGCACATTATTTGTTACTTGTATTTGACTGAGGAGCTCTAGTCCAGCCCTCAGACCCGCAGTACGGCACCTGACTAGTGAAACTGTGGGATATAGACAATGGCCATGAGTCTCTTATTTGTTTCGGCTTTGGGGAGGATCCCTGGCCCATACGTGGGTACGCCATTTATTTGATATATTGGATTATCCCTTACGGGATATATTTGCTGTATCCAGTATGGATTATCCCTCATGGGATATATTTGCTGTATCCATCATCTCTAATGGATTATCCCTCACGGGATATATTTGCTGTATCCATTATCTCTCTGGATTATCCTTAAAGGATATATTTGCGGTATCCATGATGAGAATTACTTGGTGCATGAATCTATTGGATATAAATTGTCTCCCATCTATTTGAAAATAATTATATTTGCCTACTTGATTTCACGCGATTGGAGATCCGTGGAAATACTTGAAAGTGTGATTTACTTGCTTTTGATATATTTGAAAGAAATATAAGCGCTATGCTTTATAATGATTTTACATGACATTATAGAGCCAAGCAGGAAAACTGCATATAGTGATATAGTACGCTCTTTTACATAAGTTTCTTACTGAGCGTAAACTCACTCTTTTACAAACTATTTTTCATACAGATTACTTGAAGTAATTCCGCTCCGGATAGAGGAGCTCATTTTGGGATTTTGAGATACCTTCGAGGCACGCTTCCTACTTATCCTTTGAAGGTATATTTAGTCGGCCGTTACTTCGGCTAATGTACAGTACAATACTACAGTTTTGTATATGTTGGGGATTAGGGTGTATGAATATTTGAGATCCTGGTGTATATGGCACATGTTTATAAATGAAAAATTTTATACATGTGAAAATAAATATTATACTCTGATAGGAATGCCTAAAGCATAAGAGTAAGGGAGATTGACATCGGATAAACTAATCGATTTATTTGTTATTTGAAGTAAATTAGTTGCTATTTGGTTAGTGACGAGGACGTCACAGATTGGTATCAGAGCTGATTCGATTGAAGTTTATCGATGTCAATAAGCTAGAATTAGAGTAATTCCCCAATGTACTGTACTAATTTACTTGACTATGAGTAGTATAACGGCTTAAGGTTATACTAAATGATGTTATTTGATTATGATCTTAACAGAATGAGTACTCGAAGGAGGGGTACTAGACGAGGACGAGGAAGAGGACGGGGTCGCACTGAAGAGCCCCCAGTTCCGTCTCCTCATCCATCTCCACCGTATAGCCCGAATACGAGGCTAGCTAAAATGGAGAAACATATGGAAAACATGTCCGCAATGTTCACCCAGTTTATGGCTAAATTTCCGGACGTGGCCGCTAGTGCACCGGCAGTTACCTCTACAGTACCTCTTACTTCTGTGGTACAACCCCCACCAGTCCCAGCTAATGAGAGGCGAGATCCTACAGCTTACTGCAGTGTAGCACTGATAAAGGAGTTTAAGAAGCTGGATCCGCCAAAGTTCAAAGGGGATAGTGATCCGTTGGCCGTGGAAAATTGGATGAAAGCGGTCACCAAGGCATTTGGGTACTTGGCTTGCACAGAGAAAGAAAAGGTGGGATTAGCCGCCTACTTGCTAGTGGATGAGGCCGAGCCATGGTGGCAGGCTACGCAGACTGTTCTAGAGGCTAAGCATACCGAGGTAACATGGGATAGGTTCGTAGAAGCTTTTAATGAGCAATATGTCCCACGTACTGCTCAGAGGAGACTACAGGTTGAATTTTTGAACTTGACTCAAGGAAGTATGACGGTTAGCCAGTATGAGTCGAAGTTCATTACGCTGAGCAGATTTGATCCTGAAGTACTGAGAAGAGAGGATCATAAGACCTATAGATTCATGGAGGGATTGAGACCTTCCATTAGGTCTAAGCTATATCCGTTGGATATCACTACCTATGAAGAGGCAGTCCGTAAGGCTCAACTGTGTGAGCAGGACTATGAGTTTCATCAGGCAGACTTCCGAGCGAGGAATAAGGGTAAAGAACCTATGAAGCGGAAGTCAGATGAGAAGGCCTCGAGTGATAGGTATCCATCTAGGAGAAATAGGCCGTATGATAGAACTTCGACAGGTAAGCAAGTCAATTATAAGAAAATATATTGTCTTCATTAATGGTTATATGGAATTAAGTTAAATGGAGTTATGATGATGATACAGGAACTCCTAGATCTACCGGGATCAAAATAGGTGATGAAAGATCCCGACATCCAGTTGGTAGTACCGCTAGCTCACCGAGGAGTACAATGCCGAGGTGTGTGCAATGCGGGAAATTTCATGGAGCACAGCCTTGCCGATCTGCAAGTGGGGCGTGCTATTGGTGTGGTGAACAGGGACACAGGATTAAGGATTGTCCCAAGATAAATCAGAGGGCACTTGAAGAGTTAGAAAAGACCCCTCAACCACAATCTAAGACCACACAACCCCAGCGTAAAGCCACAGCGGCAGAGAAAGGAAAAGCGCTAGTGACTCAGGGAAGGGTATTTGCCATTGATAAGGAATCCGCTGATGCTTCATCGAAGATGATTCAGGGTAAGATTTACCTTAATGATACATACGTCCTTGCTTTATTTGATCCAGGCTCTACGCACTCTTTTATTTCCCCTATGGCTACTAGGAGATTAAATATTGAGCCTGAGCATCTAGGAAAAGTGCTGCAAATAATTACTCCATTTAGGGAATCCCAAATAACGGACATAGTGTATCGTAATTGTAAGCTACGGGTAGGAGAAAGAGAGTCAATAGCTGACCTAATCTTATTAAACATGTCTGGATTTGATGTTATATTAGGAATGGATTGGTTAGCTGAAAATCACGTGATGATAGATTGTCATGCTAAGAGTGTGATTTTCTCCTCTCCCGTTAGCTATGTTGTAAATTTTACAAATATGTAATGCAAAAGCATAATTACTTGTTTGGTTTAATTGAGAATTAATTGATAGAACATATTTGTGATGTGAAGGGTTTGTAGCACACGTGGTTGACGTAGATCAGAAACGTCCCACACTTCACGAAATTCCAATAGTTAAGGAATTTTCCGAAGTATTTCCGAATGATCTTCCAGGACTTCCTCCGGATAGGGAAGTAGAGTTCACTATAGAATTGGTGCCGGGGACAGAGCCCATTTCAAGAGCTCCCTACCGGATGGCCTTGGTAGAATTGGAAGAACTAAAGAAGCAGCTTCAGGAGTTGCTAGACAAGGGATTCATACGACCCAGCGTATCCCCTTGGGGTGCTCCTGTGCTTTTTGTCAGGAAGAAGGATGGTAGTATGAGGTTGTGCATCGATTACCGGTGGTTGAATAAAGTGACGATCAAGAACAAGTATCCTCTTCCCAGGATCGATGATCTATTTGATCAGCTAAAGGGTGCACAAGTCTTTTCCAAGATAGACTTAAGATCGGGATATCATCAGTTGAAGATTCGAGATGAAGATATCCCTAAGACTGCATTCAGGACACGGTATGGCCATTATGAATTCTTGGTGATGCCGTTTGGGTTAACCAATGCACCCGCAGCATTCATGAACTTGATGAATGATGTGTTTAAGCAATACTTGGACCAGTTTGTCATTGTCTTTATCGATGACATCTTGGTATATTCGAGGTCACGGGAAGAGCATGAGCAACATTTGAGGATTATTTTGGAAACCCTCAGAGAAAGAGGATTGTATGCCAAGCTAAATAAGTGTGAATTCTGGTTAAACCAAATCTCCTTTTTAGGTCATGTGATTAGTAAAGATGGAGTCTCGGTTGACCCATCAAAGATTGAAGCGGTAGTTCAATGGGAAAGACCGAAGACAGTGACGGAGATAAGGAGTTTCTTGGGTTTAGCTGGCTACTATAGAAGGTTTGTAGAGGGTTTCTCGAAGTTAGCTGCTCCATTGACAAGACTGACGCGCAAAGAGGTAAAGTATGAATGGAATGAAGCTTGTGAGCAAAGTTTCCAAGAGTTGAAGCATAGGCTGACGACTGCACCTATCCTCACCATTCCTAGTGGTTCAGGAGGATATTCAGTGTATAGTGATGCCTCAGGACAAGGTTTGGGATGTGTATTAATGCAGCATGATAAGGTAGTAGCCTATGGTTCCAGACAATTGAAGGACCATGAGAAGAACTACCCGACTCATGATTTGGAGTTAGCTGCAGTGGTGTTTGCCCTGAAGATATGGAGGCATTACTTGTATGGTGAGAAATTTCAGATTTTTACGGATCATAAAAGTCTGAAATACTTGTTCTCCCAGAAGGAGTTGAACATGAGGCAAAGGAGATGGCTCGAGCTACTTAAAGATTTTGATTGTGAAATCCTATACCACCCGGGAAAAGCCAATGTGGTAGCAGATGCTCTGAGCCGGAAGCCCGTGAGTATGGTATTATACATGATGGTAAGAGAATATGAGTTACTTGAGCAGTTTGCAAGCCTCAACTTAAGTGTTACATCTCTTGAGCAAAATGGGATGATGGCTAGCTTGAGAATTGAGCCAGAGTTGATGGATAAAATCCGGATTGCTCAGAGAGAAGATGTTCGGTGCATTGAGGCTATGGACGAAATCCAATCAGGTATGATCTCGGAGTTTGATATTGGTAGTGATGGGATTTTAAGGTTTAATACCCGTATATGTGTTCCAAAGGATGATGAGTTGAGGAAGCTTATCTTGACAGAAGCACATTCCACTAGGTACACACTGCACCCGGGAAGCACGAAGATGTATCATAATCTTCGCAAGGTGTATTGGTGGACTGGCATGAAGAGAGACATAGCTGAGTTTGTGGCGAAATGTCTTACTTGTCAACAGGTCAAGGTAGAGCACCAAAAGCCAGCAGGATTACTGCACCCTCTGCCTATACCTATGTGGAAATGGGAACACATTACGATGGACTTTATTATGGGATTGCCCAAAACCAAGAGGAATCATGATGGTATTTGGGTGATAGTGGATAGATTGACGAAGTCAGCTCACTTCCTGCCTATGAAATCTACGGACACACTTAGTACTTTGGCAGACTTGTATGTGAGAGAGGTCGTCAGACTACATGGTGTTCCAGTGAGCATCACATCGGATAGAGATTCCAGGTTTACTTCCCACTTTTGGGAACATTTTCAGGAAGCCATGGGATCTCAGCTGAAATTTAGCACAGCTTTTCATCCGCAGACTGATGGCAGTCCGAGCGCACTATTCAGACGCTCGAGGATATGTTGAGAGCATGTGCTTTGGATTTTAAAGGCTCATGGGACGACCATCTGCCATTGGCTGAGTTTGCTTATAACAATAGCTATCATGCTAGCATCGGGATGGCACCATATGAGGCCCTATATGGTAAAAGGTGTCGATCACCGATTGGGTGGGAAGAATTGGGTGAGCGAAGGTTATTGGCTCCAGACTTAGTCGAGCAAGCCACTGAGGATGTTAAACTGATTTGTCAGAGGCTTAAGACAGCCCAGAGTAGACAAAAGAGCTATGCAGATGCTCGACGGAGGCCACTTGAGTTCATGGTTGGAGATTTTGTGTTCTTAAAAGTCTCTCCATCCAAAGGGATCATGAGATTTGGCCGACGAGGTAAGCTGAGTCCTCGCTATATCGGACCATTTGAAATACTCGATCGAGTAGGAGATGTGGCCTATAGGTTGGCACTACCTCCGGAGTTATCGGGAGTACACGATGTCTTTCATGTATCGATGCTTCGGAAGTATAATCCGGATCCATCTCATGTCATTGAATATGAACCCTTGGAGATTCAAGAAGACATGAGTTATGTGGAGAAACCGATTCGGATTTTGGATAGGAAAGATAAGGTGCTAAGATCTAAGACGATTCCATTGGTTAAAGTTCTTTGGCAACACCATACGACAGAAGAAGCTACTTGGGAACTAGAGAACTTGATGAGAGAGAGATACCCGGAATTGTTTGAGACATAACCTTACTTGAATTTGGAGGACCAAATTCTCTAAGGTGGGGAGAATGTGAAATCCCTAAATTTCTGTAATTTTCCCATGTTTGTACATTTTTCCAGCTTGAATTAATGAAATAAATATGAAATTCTGATATATAAATGATGCATAGGACATAGAGGGAATTAAAGGGATTGATGGTCAAATAATTAAAGGTCAAAGAGTCAATGGATGGTCAATGGCTGAGATGATGAGAATGAATTTAATGGGCAATTAATGAAAACCATGACTCACCATTATCATCATCATCTCTTGCATCCCACGTACCAGCCCATCTTCTTCTCCCTCTCGTTGCTTCCATTTCCTCTAAGTGTCCAAGCTTCTCACCTTGACAAACCACCCTCTCATGCCATCGATTCGTTAAGTTCCATTAACGAAAAACGATCCTTGTCGATAGCTTAGCCTATACCTTTAATATGAGAGAGTGAATCCAAGTGAATAAGGAGATCTAGAAATCCAAAGATTTGGTGAATTGCAAAGGTAAGCAAGTTAGAAGGTTTTGGTTAATTTTATGGATGGTTTGGAGTTGTATGTAGTTGATCGAGTGTATTTATTGAGCTTTAAATTATCATGATGTTTACAGCTTGAAGAAGTGAAAAAGGACTAAGGGTTGATTCTAACAAGCTTGTGGATTAATCTCAATCGAGGTAAGGAATTTATGTAACGGACGTAGGGTGGCTATGTCCGCATGTTTTAAATTATCTTAACTATTTTGGAGAGAAACAACGGTTGCTTGAAGTGCAGGAAAAAGGGACATTTTGGGTCCTACTTGTAGTACCAATTAGGTTAGGAGCAGCCGACTGCCTTAATTAGCAGCCGACTGCCTAGAGACATCAAAAACGCCGTTTTTCGAAAATCGATGCAAACCAGTCGACTGCCATGGGAGCCAGTCGACTGCCATTTTTCCAGAAATCATTCTGTTTCAAACCAGTCGACTGCTATGGTGGACAGTCGACTGCTTTTATTTGGAAAACATTCTGTTTCAAAACCAGCCGACTGCCCAGGGGGCCAGTCGACTGCTATTTGTCCAGAAGCATTCTGTTTCAAAACCAGCCGACTGCCAAGGGGGCCAGTCGACTGCTATTTCTCGGGAAACATTCTGTTTCAAAACCAGTCGACTGCTATTTGGGACCAGTCGACTGCCCTATTTGTATTTTGAAAAATATAATAATTGAATTTCAAAAAGGGAAAGAAATTCAATAAGGCAAAACATGGGGTAGCAGTCGACTGCCATATATGACCAGTCGACTGCCTATTTGAAAGAGAGGTTTTGAGAACCTATTTTAAGAAAGAATATTCATACTTGTTTAAAACCTATATGAATAAGGTTTTGGAGACTATGAATCTCTCAAAAGAGCATGCACATTATTTGTTACTTGTATTTGACTGAGGAGCTCTAGTCCAGCCCTCAGACCCGCAGTACGACACCTGACTAGTGAAACTGTGGGATATAGACAATGGCCATGAGTCTCTTATTTGTTTCGGCTTTGGGGAGGATCCCTGGCCCATACGTGGGTACGCCATTTATTTGATATATTGGATTATCCCTTACGGGATATATTTGCTGTATCCAGTATGGATTATCCCTCATGGGATATATTTGCTGTATCCATCATCTCTAATGGATTATCCCTCACGGGATATATTTGCTGTATCCATTATCTCTCTGGATTATCCTTAAAGGATATATTTGCGGTATCCATGATGAGAATTACTTGGTGCATGAATCTATTGGATATAAATTGTCTCCCATCTATTTGAAAATAATTATATTTGCCTACTTGATTTCACGCGATTGGAGATCCGTGGAAATACTTGAAAGTGTGATTTACTTGCTTTTGATATATTTGAAAGAAATATAAGCGCTATGCTTTATAATGATTTTACATGACATTATAGAGCCAAGCAGGAAAACTGCATATAGTGATATAGTACGCTCTTTTACATAAGTTTCTTACTGAGCGTAAACTCACTCTTTTACAAACTATTTTTCATACAGATTACTTGAAGTAATTCCGCTCCGGATAGAGGAGCTCATTTTGGGATTTTGAGATACCTTCGAGGCACGCTTCCTACTTATCCTTTGAAGGTATATTTAGTCGGCCGTTACTTCGGCTAATGTACAGTACAATACTACAGTTTTGTATATGTTGGGGATTAGGGTGTATGAATATTTGAGATCCTGGTGTATATGGCACATGTTTATAAATGAAAAATTTTATGCATGTGAAAATAAATATTATACTCTGATAGAAATGCCTAAAGCATAAGAGTAAGGGAGATTGACATCGGATAAACTAATCGATTTATTTGTTATTTGAAGTAAATTAGTTGCTATTTGGTTAGTGATGAGGACGTCACATTGGGTGAGTTTGGAAGGATACTTTAGAGCACCTCACTTGTCTTGGTTCCCTAACTCCTTATCTATAGAGAATTTTGAATGAATGAGTAGAGAAGGAATTCATGCGTATCGAATCGGAGTCAAAACCATTCCATAATTCTAAATTCATATCAGTCAATGTCAAAACCAATATCAGGTTCAGAATCATGTTCGATATCAAAACCATTTTTAACTTTCAAAGTTCAAATATCAAAGATTTAAAGGTCAATCAAATCCATATCAATCAAAATCATTTCAGAATTCAAAGTTTAGATATCAAAGTTTCAAAAATCAAATCATGATATAAAACATGATATCCTTATGTCTCCTATATATGTCCCTTACCTCTTAAATGCTCATTGTCCTACTCGTTAGCACCAATAGCACCTTCTGACCTCGAAGCTGCAATTTACCATACAAACTAAATAAATTCTCCACACTTCATTTAAAAAGATTATTTAATTCATTAAATGCCAGCACATTGTTTATTGTAGCTTTAAAATTCAGTCTAATTCCCACCGATGCTAAAATCACAACTTATGCTAAACACCTCCATTTTCGATTCCGATCGCACTTACGGTATCAGAATAATTTATACATTATTTTAGGACCTAAATTACATTGAAATGAGCACAAATTCAACCTCCCTTCCTCAAGGCCGAATGCATTCTTCTTCCCTACACTTGGTATTTCCTCAAATTTAGCTGTATTATTTATTTCAATTTTATTCCATTAAATTTCTACAACATTTCCACATGAATTTCACATTAAATGGCATCAAATTCATGCTCCTTTAGCTTTGGCTGAATGGGTCCCTTCTTCCCATACTTAGTTTTTCTTCCATTTTAGCTTAATTAACCTTGTTTTCATATGTTTCATAATCTCTACATAATTTCCCACATCAAATTTTCATCAAAACTTATCATGTTCATGAAGAATGAATAGTGATCGAAACCCTCAAGTGTCCTATTAAAAGATTTCAACATGATTCAAGCTTAAAGAAGCATGAAAACAACTTAAACACATGGTAATTAACTAGAATTCCATGAAAAAGTTCAAGGTTTCCAACTATCTTACCTTGGCCGAATGCTATGGGAGAGCTTGAAATATGATTTTGGCCACTTTTGCAAGAGATATTGGTACCAAGAGAAACAGCACTAAAAAATAGACAGGGTTTGTCAAGGGATTTTTCAATTTCGAGTTATATTTTACTAGGTTTTTGGAGGGTTTTTCTTCTTGGAAGCTTTTGGCTATGAAGGTGAGGGAGAAGGGTTGAAGATGGCCGGCCAAATGGTGTAAAAATTTGTAGAAAAATCCAATTTTAAATATCTCTTGCAAAATTATCAAAATGCCCTTACACTTAATTAAACTTTCCAAGTTTGCCCTTAAAGTTTGACTTTATTGAAAATAGTTTATCTAATATCCAAAATGTTTCATTTAATTATAAAACACCTCTATTTAACTTACTCTAATGATTGGTAGAGTTTGTTGAGGTTTGGTAGCTTATTTGGGTGAAATTACCAAAATATCCATAATCGTAAAATCGCATAAATTTATGCTTTTACACTTGTTTTCTTCTATCAGTCCACATGTTCTAAAACCTGGTTACATGAAAAATTATTCACCACAAATAATTGATCAAAAGTCATTTCGATTTGACCGTAGGTGTAGAAATCTGTAGAAAAATCCAATTTTAAATATATCTTGCAAAATTACCAAAATGCCCTTACACTTAATGAAACTTTTCAATTTTGCCCCTAAAGTTTGACTTTATTGAAAATAGTCTATCTAATCTCCAAAATATTTCATTTAATTATAAAACACTTCTATTTAACTTGCTCTAATGATTAGTAGAGCTTTTGTTGAGGTTCGGTGGCTTATTTGGGTAAAATTATTGAATACCCCTAATCGTAAAATCGCGTAAATTTCTGCTTTTGTGCCTATTTTTTTTTATCAGTCCACATGTTCTAAAACCTTGTTACATGAAAAATTATTCACCACAGATAATTGATCAAAAGTCATTTCAGTTTGACCGTAGGTGTAGAAATTTGTAGAAAAATCCAATTTTAAATATCTCTTGCAAAATTACCAAAATGCCCTTATACTTAATGAAACTTTCTAATTTTACCTCGTAAAGTTTGACTTTATTGAAAACAATTTATCTAATCTCCAAAATATTTCATTTAATTACAAAACACCTCTATTTAACTTACTCTAATGATTGGTAGAGCTTTTGTTGAGGTTTGGTGGCTTATTTGGGTGAAATTACCGAAATACCCTTAACAGTAAAATCAGGTAAATTTCTTCTTTTACGTCTGTTTTCTTCTATCAGTCCACATGTTCTAAAACCTTGTTACATGAAAAATTATTCACCACAGATAATTGATCAAAAGTCATTTCGGTTTGACCGTAATTGATCAAAATTCTTCGGGCTTATGTCCTTAATCGTTATTTTTAAATTTGTTGCACGCTTTTTAAAGCATGCTCAATCGAAGTGATTTTGAAATGAAAATTCTTGCTATATTCATATTGCACCTCAAAATCATCATTCTAGGATCTCACTTTGATCCAGATAGAGAAAGTCCTGTTGGGGCCCACATTGAATACTTTCCTAAACCTTATCGAGCAGACCCTTCATTTAAATGTTGTAACAATCAATATTTTCTTTTAGTTCTCTACACTCTGTAACTTATATTAGATATGAGGAAAACGAGGTTCTTACATGGGGTCTCTTGAAGGATTCGATCAAGCTTGGAAGTTAAAATTAACACTAGTGTTGATAAAGCAAAACTACAGCAAATTAAGAGGTAAAGGATGAGTGTAGAAGACGTAGGGATACTATGGTGCATATTTTGACAAAATGTGCATCTTTTGAATTTTGAATGTTGAAATTGTGTTGAAATGAGAACTATTGTTGGTTTTATATACTGTGTTTTCACTATAAGAAAGTTAGGTTAGAAACAACTGTTATATTCTCGAAAATTCTAGTAATTTTATGGAATTATCTTTTAATATCCTTGAGTATTAGAAATAAAAGATTTATTATGTTAATTTCCTCTTATTTATTGAAATTCTATATTTTCACTGAATATCGAAAAACAATATTTAAAATTCATGATAATGAATTTTACGTAAGTGAGGGTATTTGTATGTTTTTATAACTTATTTACAGATAAATAGAATATTTTTAAAACTAAATATTGAATTGTGAATATTTTATGAATTTTTATTGTTGAACTGCTTATATTTCCAAAATATGCATTTATGGACTGACTAAAGATATATGTTATTGAATTTATCTCCATAAACTACTATGAACTGTTTATACACTGTTTTGAGACTGTTGGCCCCATAGCTGCTTATTAGCACATGCATTTTATTATTGTAGCTGAGTGATCATGATCCCGTCATCAGTGTCCTCAGGTGACACCTTGCCCTGTTCATCTGTGGATGACCTTAGACTATGGCCATATGTCCCCTTTCATGAGTCTATTGTGACAAATTCCTAGACATCCTAGGCACTCCTAGGAAAAATATATATGCTATGGATTTTGAATATAAAATCTTTTATAATTATTGAATATGCTTTTCAAGTTTTGTTATTGTTACTGAAAGTGATTTTTATATAGTTTACAGAGAAATGATTTATGTTGTTTACTTGAATATTTGAAGTTATTGTTAAAAGTTGTTTATTATTGTTTACTGAATTATGCATGTTTACTGAACTCTATACTTCTAAAAGAAATTCCTATAATTGGATTTAGATGTCAGGACACGTGAGGTGCTCCAAAGTATTCTCCCATACTCAGCGTGGTTATTTAACCACTTATAGTATCGATTCCCTACATTGTGCCAAATTTATATTCTCCATGCTTTCATATGAAAAAGTATGATTTCAGTTTTTGCATATAAGATACATATTATTAGTTATTGTATACGAATCTCTTACTGGGCATTAGCTCACCCCCTTCTTCTCCTTCCAGATTATTTTCAGTAATCTCTTAGCTTCGAGTAGGAGGAGTATTATTTTTAGTGTCTCTTAGGCGGAGTTGATATATCCGTAGAGGTACACGTGGTTCATATTTATATGTTCGAACTTATATGTACAGCACTTTTGCTATATGTATTTAGACTTGGGATGTAAATCTAATGGAAAATAAATTTTGGAAAATTTGTGGTGTATATATTTGTTTATAGTAAATGGAAAGACATAGTTCCTAGGATTAATTATGAAAATAAATATATATTTTAAATTAAATTTATTAGTGTAGGTATTGCAGATAGCCCAACTGACAGTAAGTAAGGTGTAAAATGGTAGGGAAAACTGTATTTCGAACTATGACATGATGAAATTTTGGCATTTATATTATCAATATATTTTGTGAAATATTTCGATTTTTTTTATTTTTGTCAAATGAAATTGAAATTACAATGGTAAAATTTATCAATAAATTAACTGAATGTTTTGTGAAATATTATGAGTTGTTACTCTCATTAAAAAATTAACAAAATTAAAAATACAATGACAAATTCAATAAAATTGAAGTACAATGACAAAATTCAATATTAGGTCATAGTATTAGGTCGTATTAAATAATATGAATTCATATATATTTAATATATTTTAATAATTATATCAATTATGAAATAATAATTATTTTAATATATAATAATTTAATAATATTATTTAAAAAGTATTATAGTGTCACAAACTGAATACCAAATATTTGTACTATTTTCTTATATCTTATTTACTTTCAGTTGGATTGTCTACATGTTTTACTTACTTATTATGTGAATTCATTTTCATTAATTAATTTCCCAGGGACCACACTATTCGATTTAAGATACAGATGAATATATACTATCTCAAATTGAGTTCAAAATTTTACAATCGGTTTACATCTCAAATACGAATATACATATGAAATAGTACTGCACATAAGCAGTCTGAACATATAAAAATAAACTAGTATACCTTAACGAAGTTCAAAGAACCGCTTAAGGGATACCAAAAATTGTAGATCCTCTTGAGCAGACGTATAAATCTACTACAGATAATCTGCAAGAAAAACAAGGGGGTGAGCTTACGCCTAGTAAGAAATATATATAAAAAAGCTGATACTACGCATATATATATATATATATATATATATGCAAGTATCTTAAAACATTCTCTTTCACACGGAAACCAATGATCACATATTCTTTGGTACGATATTAGAAAGGATACTATAGTGGGTTAGATAACCAGGTTGAGTACAGCAGGATGCTTTAAAGCAGCTCATTTGTTTTGGTATTTGATTCCAAGTACAGGAAATTCATTAAAATTTATTCAAACACAAAGTTTAGTGGATATTCAGAAATAATTTCCATTATGCAATTCATAAATCACTCAATTAACTAGTTTCCAAATCACTTTGTAAATAGTAAAATAACCACTTTCAATAAACAATACAGAAATCATAAAACATACTTTACAAATATATCGAAAATAGTAGTAAATAAAGTTTGGTAGTGCCTGGATTGGCCAGGGATTTACCACCTTAGTAACAGTATAAAGGAGATTAGGTTTCATCTAATAGGCTTATACAATATAAGTAGACATATGGCTATAGTCAAAGATCCATAGTAAACACTAGCTCGGTGACATATGTGGGTAGTAAGACTGGGCTAGGGTCTAAAAGCAATGGAACAAAACGGAAGAGCATATACCCACAGGTAGCTATAGGGCCAACACTCTCAAAATAATTCATAAATCAATTCAGAATCGTCTACAGAGTTCAATTCAATAAATCATATCTTCAGACAGTCCATAAAGCATTCAAATTAGAAAATCATTATAGTTGAAGTATTAAAATTCACCAAATATTCTCAATTTCATAACTAATGTTCAAAATATTTTATTTACGTATATCAGTAATACAAAAACATAAGGGTATCTTGAAAAACATAAAAATTATTAAAAATTCCTTTGAAAACTGAGTTATAAATTTTGCATGCACATAAAACCTTAACATAAATCAAATTTTTCATATCATTTTCAAAATAATTCCAAATGACGATTTAGAGATTTAAAGTAGTTTTAGGAAAGTTCAGCAGCATGACGGTACTACTTACCTTAACCTCCCTGGACAAAAACGCAATTTATAACCATAATTCCAATTTCGCAATTTAAATCAAGCCATCAATTTCAATCTCATAAAAGGGTAGATTTTATCAAATCAATGCAACGCAGTATCCCTACGCCTTTTACATATATCTTTTACCATTTAGATTTTTGCAGTGTCACCCGATAGCACTAGTGTCACTTTTTGACTTCCGAGTTGCGATTCATCGCACAAACGCAGTCAATTCACCACACTTCAGTTACAAAGAATATTTAACTCATTGAGATCTAATACATTGCCTCTTGTAGCCCTAAATCTGGTCTACTTCATACTGGTGCCAACATTGCAACTACCGTTAAAACACCTCGTTTTTCAGTTCTGACTGCACCAGTAGTCTCGTATGAATTTACACATTATTCTAAAACCCAAAACACATTGAATTGAACTCTCTTTTTGTCTCCCCTTCACTTGGCCAAATCCCATTCTCTCTCCTACACAACTAATTTCTTTAATTTAAGCCTAAATGTTCTACACTTGTTCTACATTGATTCTAAACCGTTTCCACATCATACAACATCATATTCATACACGCCCATGCTTGGCCGAAACCCTAGGAGAGAGAATTACATGGTTTTAATTCAATTCAAGCTCAAATACATGCTTAAACGCCTTAAACACCTTAAACACATAATGTACAATCATGAAAACATGAAAAATCACAAGCTTTCTCTTTCTCTTTCCTTGGCCGAAACTGATGAGAGCTCTCACACCTAGAATATGGCCAGTTTAGCACTTGATTTTGGTGTCAAGTTATAGAGGGAAGTGAGGGGAGCAAGTTTAGCGAAGATAGTTTTCAATTTTGGTATGATTTAAGTGGTGTTTTATTGACTTTCTCTCTCTTAAACTAAGCTTAGCTATGAAAGAATGGAGAAAGGATGATGGCTGCCATAAATGATGGAGAAGATGGCTGGAAATTCCTAAAATAATAATATATTATGGTGAAAATGACCAAAATGCCCTTATAATTATGAAAACTTCCAATTTTGCCTTTCACAATTTGACTTTAGTTTAAACAATCAGTCTAACCTTCAAAATATTTCATTCAATCATAAAAGATATCTATTTAACATATTCTAACCATTGGTTCAGCTTTTGTTGGGGGTTTGACTAGTCAAATAGGTGAAATTACAAAAATACCCCTAATCGTTCAATCGCGTAATTTTTTACTTTTTTCGTGTGATTTAGTCTATTAGTCCACATAGCTTAAAGCTTTATTACATGATAATTTACCTACAACTATCATTTGGTCAAAAGTCAACTTGGTTTGACCGTTATTCACGAAAATTTGAACAGCTTATTAACTTAATCATCATTTTCTAAATTGTTACACACTTTCAAAACATGCATAAATAATAGAGCTTGAGGTGCAGATTCTTACCATCATAGTATTTGACTCTAAATATCTAGTCTACCAAATTTCACTTTCATCCGGATGCCTAAAATCTAGTGGGGCCTACCATTTGATTCACTTTCATACGTACAAAGTAAATAATATTTAAATAGGTATGAGATATCTAATATTCCTAACTTTATGAATAGTGAATTAACAGTAATAGGAAATGTAGATCTCACATATAATATTGTATGCTATATGAAAAATTTTAATATTATTAAAAACTAAATTAAATATGTTAATTCATGTTATTATTGAATATATAATTTAGACTACATTAATTCATTTTATTATTATATATTTAAATGGTATAAAATTTGAATATGATTACATAATAATAATTAATGTTATTTTTAGGTAGAATTAATAAATAATAAATAATATTAATTAAATGATTTAATTAAATTTATATTTTTATTGAATTCTTAAATTTTATTTTTTATATTAAATTAATATATTTGCAACAATTTAAGTATTTGCTTTTAAAATGTAACAATATTATTTAACAAACATGTTTTATGTTTTCATAATTTTGAAAACAAAAATAATTATTTTTTTTTCTGAAAACATAAAACGCATAATGAAAAGAAAAATCATTGCCAAACGATTCCTAAAGAAACTAAAATAACAAAAAAAATTAAAAAAAAATGAAATCCACCTAATAATCCTGCCAAATTTTTTTTTCTTACATTATTATATTTTAGTATTTACTAGGAGATCTTAGATGGTTTTAAGTCTTAACTCTTAAGGAAATAGATTTATTTTTTCAAAGAGCCAAAGTTTGAAAATAGAAAAAAAGGATTGTAAGTGTTAAGATTATAATTGTTAAGATTTAAATTCTAAATATACTGAATGTCATCTTTTAAAAATCAATGCATGAACTAACAAGTAATTGAAAGAAGTGGAAGCAGATTTCTTCTCTAAACATTTTGATATGATTCAAATCTTGGAGTCTCATTACTATGAGGGCTTTACCGTTTACCAATACCGGTCCAAACATAATTAATCTCATTCCGTAAAACATATGAAGATACCTGTAGTTACACAAAAAAAAATGAACCCTTTGAATTAAATCCCAACTTCAAGACAGACAATTGTAATGTTAAAATATAATTAAATAAAATCTCCAAAAAAAAAAAGGTGGATTTTACTGTTTGGCGAATAATAAACTATTTTAGGTCGAAGCTAGGGATTGGACCATATTTTAATGTAAATAAACTTTTATAGTAAGACATGAAAGATTTCATATACTAATTGAAGAAATGGATTATAATTTTTGCGTGAAATAATAGTTAGCCACTTTTCTAATAATCTGTTTGCTAAAAGAAAAAAAATGATAAAAGAGAAAAAATAATTTAATGGTTGAATTATATGATAATATATTTTGTAATTTAATTATTAGATTAAATTTTTTATTTAATTTTATTTTCTTTATTTCAAATAAGTATTACCATTTATTTAAAATAATCAAACAACATGTTAGGGAAATTTGGCTGATGATGGGGTATTTTTGGTAATCTATAATCAAACTTTTTGTTGGAATCCATCCTAGTGCTACCAATGTTTCTCCTACCCCGCCATATGTAGGACTCATAAATGGTAAGATTATAAATTTTGATACTGTGTGTTAGTTAATTGGTTAGGCTTATGATAAGAAAACTCAATGAACGTTTAATTGAAAATATTAAATTTGTATAAAGAATAAATGCATTTAAATTAAGGATAAGTTTAGTTATTATGAGGTGTCACAATATATAAAGATATATTATTTTATTGAATGTAATATGCTGATTATGATTATAATTTTGAATGAAAATGTAATGCTAAAAAAAGATATATTATTTTATATATGATTAGCTGAACACATATCTTTTAGAGTATACTGAAAAAAAATTAATTAAGAAGAAAAAAAAGAGCTATGTGATAGTTTCTCAATTTCATTTATGAAATTAAAAAATTCAAAGTCAATGTATAAAATACAAAATTATTACAAATGCATCAGAAAGTAAATTAGAATTTGTATATTTGTAACAACCAACATAGTCGGATCTTAACATCTAATTTTTGAGTTATTTCATTATCTTTTAAGTTTATTTTCCAAATAAATTCTAGGATTTTACTTAGAAATTTAAAAAAAAAATTTCTTGACTTTTAATTGCATGAAATGTCACATCCTGTATACACAGTATTTTACATATTTCTACACATATCACAAGGGTTGGGCTGTCTGTGATGACTTTATTTCCCTTTTCTTTTCACAGTAAACATTTAGGATCGCAATTTATCATTTATTAATAATATTCACATATCATAAATCATTTATCGTTTACATCCCTTGTTTATAATACAATACAGTAGTACTGTAAAATAAGTCTGAACATAGAAAATAAATGATTATACCTCCAGGATATAAGCTAGTTGCCTCGGGGTACTCAAATGCACAGCTAAAATCCTTGGATGATATATCACGCAGTCATTGGATATACTCTGTAGATGTTAAAAATAAAGAAGCGAGCAAACCATGGCCCAGTAAAGGAATTGTATATAAAGCTTGATACCACGAAATCTACATGCCATAAAATCTTTATTTTCCTATAGGTACACTAGGGATCGAAACAGAAAGGATACTATAGTTGGCTAGGGATCCAGATGCAGCATGAAAGGTACTTTGAAATACTTGTCTTGTCCCGATACCTAGAAGCGACTATAAGGAGTAATTATTGCTTTTTGAAATAAAACACCTTTTTCCATAACATTTCATATTAAATTTCCAAATCAATGCTTTCATAATTTAAAACATTAAATGAAATAATCTAATATTCAAGTAAAATCATAAAAAGAATATTAGATTAATAAATCACCCTTTTTCCATTTGAACACATACCACATATATCACTGAAAATCTCATAAACGATATTGTACTCAAATTAGTAAAGCAAATCGTTTAGAAATCATCATCCATCTCATTTGAAAACATATAAATAATCATTTATCATTTAATATCATCATCACTTGTAAAGCATCATTTCATATCACAAAAATGGTAGAGACTAAGGCATCACCCAAAATATATCATGCTATAATCCCTGTAGGGTAAAATAATCATCATATAAGATCTATGGGCATAGTCTATAATTGTCTTCAATCGTATACTGATCAGGTGTCAACCGAGATGCTTAACATATCACATATCAAATGTCACATATCACATATCAGCATGATAAGGGGCCTATCAATTTCAAAACAATATTCTCATCATCGTATCAACTTTATGGAAATCAATAAAATGGGTAAAATCATCAGTTAGTCCATAAAGATTTTAAATTAGCATATAATGAATATTTACTGGAAATAATTTGTAAAATATTCACTTTTCAACTTTTCACTTTATAAACCACATGTCACACTGTAAAACATGTAGAAGGAATTTTCAGAAGCCTCCCTTTCATTAAATTCGATAATATGAATATATAAATAATAATTTTTGGTATATTCATGTTTTATGAAAAATATTAAATATATCATTTCCAAGGCTAGGAAATCATTCAATACGCATTTAAAATATTTCATGATATTTTCTGTAAATTTCCTAAGAAATTCAGCAGCATAATGGCTACTAATACCCTAGCCTTCCTGCAAATTTAGCACAGTTCAAAACCCAGCCAACAACCATAATTTCAAGGTTTCCAAAGCATTTTATTTCTCAAATATTCTCATAAAATTATTTGTAGCAAAATCATGCATTCGGGATATCCTTACAGTTCATATACGCATCCCTTACCTGTCTAAGTTAGTTGACATTTTTGGGTGCACCACTCGTAAACCGTTACTTCCCGACTGTAGATAATTTCACCAAAAATATTAGCTTAGTTAATGCTTATTTTTAAGCTATTGTTCATGTTTAAGTACAGCCACATTAGAAGCTGCAAATATTTTCGCAATATAATTTCTACCGATAGTATAATACAACTTCTTTGTTTTAAGTCGGAATTTAAATCCGAGCATACCGACAGACTCCTTGTAATTTCTACAGTCTAAATGTACCCTCAAATTGTCAAAACCTGCCATGCACAATGGTCCCTTTATGTTGACTGAAATCACCATCTTGAATTCCTTAATGTTTTTCAACAATCTAACTTCTCATTCTTGTTTAGCCATGTTTATCTTCAATTTTGGCATCATTTTTATGCATGAAAAACCACACTTCCATCAAGTACATGTCATGGCCGAAACCTGTGACGTCCCTGTCACTCCATCTTATCATCTAACTTTTTCTTTATTATCTTATACGACATAATTTGATTTAGTTCATCAATGCCATCCATTCCTTACCCTTAAGCTAATTATCTAATAGCTCATACAAATTTATTTACTTTCCATAAACATAAAATGATATATATATAAATATCATTCCATTCCACAGGATCTTATATATCATCTTAACTTACATCCTCGACCTCTTATATACATAAATGCTACTTGTACTGTACCGTAGCTGAATTACAATTTACTGTATATAAACATATAAGTATACCTTCTATGCTAACTGGGAAGCGTATCGAGAAGGTACACTGCAATCTTTCAAAAAACAAGCTCCTCTAATCGGAGCGAGGCTCACTTCAGGTAATCTGTAGGAAAAATGATTGTAAAAGGGTGAGTTTAAGCTCAGTAAGAAAAAAATGTAAAAGAGCGTGCTATGCCTCTATGTGCATTTTTCCTACTTGGCTCTATAATGTCATGTAAAGAATTATAAAGCATGCATCGTAAACATCTTTCAAATGGTATAAGCAAACATGCTTTCTTTAAAACATGCATCATCTTCTTTCTTTAAAACATCATACATACTTTCTTAAAAGCATCATACTTCATAACTTACTTCAAAACATACATCATATACTTCTTCATACATACATCTTATACTTTAAAATAGATGGAGAAACATTATTTGCAAGCATGCATACTTTTGCAATTGGCATGACAAACATACTTTGTATGCTTCTTTAAAATATAGCATACGTCATATATTTCTTCAAAACATAATTTACAGGCATACTTCGTAAACATGCTTTGAAACATACATCGTATTCTTAAAACATACATCATGCTTCTTTACTTCAAAACATACATCATATATCCTTTGAAATAGGATGGAGACTATGTACAATTATTTAAGCGATTACATCATCATATAAACCGTTGATACCCATTTATATGATTCTAATTATGCATTAGTATAGTGGTGCACCATTTACAGGTCAGGGATTCTCTCCTGCCTTTAGTAATACCACAGTGAACACTAGTCAGGTGTCACTTGTGGTATTGAGGACCAGACTAAGGTTCCTCGCTTAACATAATAATACTGAGGACTTGATCAGAGTCTCTTAGCCATCAGAAATGCATAATATTACGCAGTCCATAGTCTCAAAACATTTATAATATACCTTTTTTAGAAAACACTTTTGTGTTTAAATCAAATAAGCTTTGAAAGTTCTTTTCATACATGGCAGTCGACTGGCCTCATAGGGCAGTCGGTTGCTGCTTCATAACTTCCTTTATCGAAATTATTTTCATTTAAAATTTCGATATTTTCATCTTTGAAAACATATAAGGGCAGTCGACTGGTCCATATAGCAGTCGACTGGTTTTCAAACAGAATGTTTCTTAAGAAATAACAGTCGACTCGTCATATAGCAGTCGACTGTTTTCGAAACAGAATGCTTCTGGAAAATTAGCAGTCGACTGGTCTCATAGGGCAGTCGGCTGGTTTTCAAACAGAATGCAATTTAGCAAATAACAGTCGACTATTCCTTATAGCAGTCGACTGGTTTGAAATAGAATGCTTCTGGGTAAATAGCAGTCGACTGGCTTTCATTGCAGTCGATTGGTTTGAATCGATTTTCGAAAAACAGCGTTTTGGATGTCTCTAGGCAGTCGGCTACTACTTAAGGCAGTTGGCTACTCCTAGCCTAATTGGTACTAGGAGAAGAAACCGAATATGCATCTTTTCCTGCATGAAATCAGCTGGTGTTTCTCTCCAAACCACATACAAACATCATAAAACATGCGGACATAGCCGCCTTATGTCCTTTACATAAATTCTTTACCTCGATTGCGAATAATCCTCGAGCTTGGTCACATCAACCTTAGCTTTTCGGTTTACTTCTTCAAAGCTGTAACATCATATCAAATTAAACCTTTAAAAAATCATCATACACATGCTATACCAACTCAACTCAACTCCAAACCATGAATAAAATCAACTAAAACCACTTCCATCTCTTACCTTTATAAATCACCAAATTTTAGGATCTCTGATCTCCTCAATTACTTGGATTCAATCCCCTAAACTTCAAACATAGCTTCGTTTAGTGATTGTAATTTTTTTTTAGTCTAACAAGCTTAACGATTTGGTTTCTAAACAAAGGTGTTTGTCAAGGCCGATATGGAGGGAGACTTGGAAGCTTGGAGAAGTGGAGAGAACGAGAGTGAGAGGGCTGGAAAGGGTTGCTGCCGTAGTGGTGATGGCTGGAGGTGGTGACTCATGCAACCTCATTTAATGCTTCTTTATCACTTAATCATCTCGTCCAATCTCAGCCATACTTCACTTGACCATTGACATTTGACCATTAATTCTCTTCTTTTTGTCATATGACACATGTCTATTTTAATTACATTAAATGTCTGATATTTAATTCTCTTCTTCTTCCATTCTCATATCAGTCACCTATATCATTTAACTACATAAAATTCTTATATCTATTTTATCATCATCCAATTAAATCTTTTCATCATAACCTTTGACCATCATTATTTGACCATTCATTTAATTGTCTCCTTTCTTCCATATAACACTTGTCTTTGCTTACACAATTTTCTGATATTAATTCTACAAAATCTCACATTTATTTTGCCATACTCTAAGCATTCTCATAATATCACGATTTACTTCTTTGACTATTTGACCTTCCATTTCATTACTTCTTCCATGTTCCATACATAACCATACTTTATAATTCTCATTTTTACTTATTTCATTTAGACTGAAATACTTTACAATCATTGGGAAATTTCATGAAATTGGGGATTTCACATTCTTCCTACCTTAGAGAATTTGGTCCTCCAAATTCAAATCAGGTTATGTCTCAAATAATTCCGGATGCCTCTCCTTCATTAAGCTCTCTAACTCCCATATAGCTTCTTCCGTCGTATGGTATTGCCAGAGAACCTTCAGTAAAGGGTCGTCTTAGACTTCAATACTTTGTCTTTTCTATCCAAAATCCGAATCGGCTTTTCTACGTAACTCATATCTTCCCTTATCTCCACGGGTTCATACTCTATAACATGAGACGGATCTAGGTTATATTTCCGAAGCATCGATACATGAATGCATTATACACTCCTGATGGCTCCGGAGGCAATGTCAAACTATATGCAACATCTTTAACTCAGTCTGAGACCTCAAATGGACCGATGTAGCGAGGACTCAACTTACCTCGTCTGCCAAATCTCACGATCCCTTTGGATGGAAAAACTTTCAAGAGCACATAGTCTCCAACCAAAACTCAAGTGGTTTTCGTCGAGCATCCATATAACTCTTTCGTCTACTCTGAGCTGTCTTAAGCTTTTAGCAATCAACTTAACATCCTCAGAGGCTTGCTCGACTACATCTAGAGCTAATAACTTTCGCCCGCCCAGTTTTTCCTGCCAAATCGGAGATTGACACTTTCTATTCATATAACATTTCAGACAGTGCCATCCCGTCATTTACATTATAGCTATTATTATAAGCAAACTCAGCCAATGGCAGATGGTCGTCCGATGAGCCTTTAAAATACATAGCACCAGCTCTTTACATATCCTCGAGCATCTAAATAATGCGCTCGGACTGCCCATCAGTCTGTGGATGAAAAGTTGTGCTAAATTCAACTGAGATCCATGGCTTCTTAAAAATCTCCTTAAAGTGAGAATTGAACCTGGAATCTCTATCAAATGAAATGCTCATTAGAACTCCATGTAGTCTAACACTTCTTTAACATACATTTCTGCCAAAGCACTAAGTGTATTTGTAGACTTCATAGATAGGAAGTGAGCTGACTTAGCAGATCCGTTCATCAATTCTGGCTTAATCATTATACTAGCCATCATTCCAAATTTACTTTGAAGGCATAACATTTAGCTTAAGGCTTGTAAATTGCCCAAGTACTTCATACTTTCTTATCATCATACAAACTATTATTACTTCATGCTTTCGTCTCAGAGCATTTACCACCACAGTGGCTTTCCCTAAGTGATATAATCTCACCTTCACAATCCTTTGGAAACTCAAGCCATCTCTTTTGTCTCAATCGAAATTATAGCCATAATTTATTCACAATGGCTATCCATAATTTCTTTCTTTTGCTCTCTAAATACCCATATACTGATCACACTCTAAACTATTAGCATAGTTCTTTTAATTCGTATCCAAAATGTTCTCTTCCCATAGCATCAAACATGCCAAGTGAATGAACATCCTCATTTCACTATGGTGCTCTAGGGACCAAACAGGAAGGATACTCTAGTCGGCTAGAGATCCGGATAGAGTAAGGAAGGTACTTTGAAATACCTGTCTTGTTCCGAAACCTAGAAGCGACTATAGAGAATAATTAACATTGTTGAGACAACTCATTCTTCATTTTATTTCATATTCTTTTTGGAGAAATGCTTTCATAGGATAAAGCATTTGAGTAAAATAAACCGATATGAATATTAGTTTAAGTCCATCATCAGTTTCACTTAAGCTTATGTCACACATCACTGTATATATCATAAAACCTCATACCAATGAGTACTTCCAAATTCCAACTATTGTTTCTTGTCAATTATTGTATTCCATTAAGTTCGAGACTTTTCTTTGCTATTTCTACAACGTAAGCTAAAAATCCTTCACATAACCATACATACCTTCTATTAACTTCATTTACAATGAGTCAGATAATACCACATACTTTTGCATCACATATCTTCAACATTTATATTATAATTAATGGGTGTCTTTCCCTTCACTTCAGCAGTGGCCTTGTTCTGTGGTTGAGGGGTCTCCTCTGACTTCTCAGACATCCTTGTATTCCTCTTGGGACAATCTCTGATCATATGTCCCTATTCACCACATCTAAAGTATGCGCCACTTGCAAATGGCATGGCTGTGATCCGTGGAACTTTCCGTAATGTTCACACCTTTGTCTTATACTTTTAGGTGAACTAGCGGTACTACTAGCTGAATATCGGGATCTATCATCATTTATCTTAATCCCGGTAGCTCTAGGATTCCCTTTCAAGGCTCTTTCATATGGCCTACTTCTTCCAAATGGATACCTATCTCTGGAGGTTTTCCCTTCTAACTTTCGCTTCATCGGTTTCTTGCCTTTACCTTTGGCTCAGAAATCATCATGATGAAGCTCATAGTCCTGCTCACACAACTGAGCCTTACGAACTGTCTCATTATAAGTAGTGATACCTATGGTATACAACTTGGATCTGATAGGAGGTTTCAGTCCTTTTATAAATCTGTATATCTTATATCCTTCACTTCTGAGGGTCTCTAAATCGAATCCGCTTAGAGAAATGAACTTCGACTCATATTGATTAATTGGCATCATCCCTTAAGTCAAGTTCAAAAACTCAATCCTTAGCCTAATCTGATCATGGCATGGGATGTATTGCTCAGTAAAGGTATCTAAAAATCTATCCCACGTAACTCAATATGTTGGGCTTCCAAAAAGGCCCGAGTGGACTGCCACCAATACTCTGCCTCGTCCACTAATAGATAAGTAGCCAAACCCACCTTTTCCTTCTCTGAGCATAGCATGTACTCAAAGGATCTAGCGACTGCCTTCACCCAGTTTACTGCGGCCAACGTGCCCCTATCCCCTTTAAACTTAGGCGGATCTAGCTTCTTGAATTCCTTAATCAAGGTCATACTGCAATAAGCTATGAGATCCAGCCTTTCACTGGTTAGGACTTGTGGGGTTAACTCTATCCGTACCGGTAGGGGTTGTAATGTAGGAATAGCGGACGGTACACTTGTGACCACGTTTGGAAAGTTTGCCATAAACCGCGTAAACATCGTGGTCATATTCTCCATGTGCTTCTCCATCTTCGCTAACCTAGTATTCGGGCTATGCGGTGGAGATGGAAAAGGAGACTGTACTGGGGGTAGTTCTACATGACCCCTTCCTCTTTCTTCACCAATACCCCTTCTACCTGAGCTTATTCTGTCGATAAAATCACAAGATTGAGCTATTTAGTATAACTTCAAACAGTTATACATCGTATATGTATTCAGACAAGTACAGTATAATTGAAGATATACTCTACTTCTATCTTATTGACACTGACAACTACCAATCAAATCGCTCTGATACCAATCTGTGATGTCCCCGTCACTCCATCTTATCATCTAACTTTTTCTTTATTATCTTATATGATATCATTTGATTTAGTTCATCAGTGCCATCCATTTCTTACCCTTAAGCTAATTATCTAATAGCTCATACAAATTTATTTACTTTCCATAAACATAAAATGATATATATAAATATCATTCCATTCCACAGGATCTTATACATCATCTTAACTTACATCCCCGACCTCTTATATACATAAATGCTACTTGTACTGTACCGTAGCTGAATTACAATTTACTGTATATAAACATATAAGTATACCTTCTATGCTAACTGGGAAGCGTATCGAGAAGGTACACTGCAATCTTTCAAAAAACAAGCTCCTCTAATCGGAGCGAGGCTCACTTCAGGTAATCTGTAGGAAAAATGGTTGTAAAAGGGTGAGTTTACACTCAGTAAAAAAAATATGTAAAAGAGCGTGCTATGCCTCTATATGCATTTTTTCTACTTAGCTCTATAATGTCATGTAAAGCATTATAAAGCATGCATCGTAAACATCTTTCAAATGGTATAAGCAAACATGCTTTCTTTAAAACATCCATCATCTTCTTTCTTTAAAACATCATACATACTTTCTTGAAAGCATCATACTTCATAACTTACTTCAAAACATACATCATATACTTCTTCATACATACATCTTATACTTTAAAATAGATGGAGAAACATTATTTGCAAGCATGCATACTTTTGCCATTGGCATGACAAACATACTTTGTATACTTCTTTAAAATATAGCATACGTCATATATTTCTTCAAAACATAATTTACAGGCATACTTTGTAAACTTGCTTTGAAACATACATCGTATTCTTAAAACATACATCATGCTTCTTTACTTCAAAACATATATCACATATCCTTTGAAATAGGATGGAGACTATGTACAATTATTTAAGCGATTGCATCATCATATAAACCGTTTATACCCATTTATATGATTCTAATCATGCATTAGTACAGTGGTGCACTATGTAGAGGTTAGGGATTCTCTCCTACCTTTAGTAATACCACAGTGAACACTAGTCAGGTGTCACTTGTGGTATTGAAGACCGGACTAGGGTTCCTTGCTTAACATAACAATACTGAGGACTTGATCAGAGTCTCTCAGCCATTAAAAATGCATAATCATTACGCAGTTCATAGTCTCAAAACATTTATAATATACCTTTTTCAGAAAGCACTTTTGTGTTTAAATCAAATAAGCTTTGAAAGATCTTTTCATACATGGTAGTCGACTGGCCTTATAGGGCAGTCGACTGCCCTCGGTCTCTGCTTCATAACTTCCTTTATCGAAATTATTTTCATTTAAAATTTCGATAGTTTCATCTTTGAAAACATATAAGGGCAGTCGACTGGTCCATATAGCAGTCGACCGATTTTCAAACAGAATGCTTCTTAAGAAATAGCAGTCGACTGGTCATATAGCAGTCAACTGTTTTCGAAACAGAATGCTTCTGGAAAATTAGCAGTCAATTGGTTTCATAGGGCAGTCGGCTGGTTTTCAAACAGAATGCAATTTAGCAAATAACAGTCAATTATTCCTTATAGCAGTCGACTGGTTTGAAACAGAATGCTTCTGGGTAAATAGCAGTCGACTGGTTTGAATCGATTTTCAAAAAAACGGCGTTTTGGATGTCTCTAGGCAGTCGGTTGCTACTTAAGGCAGTCGGCTGCTCCTAGCCTAATTGGTACTAGGAGTAGAAACCGAATATGCATCTTTTCCTGCATGAACTCAGCTAGTGTTTCTCTCCAAACCACATACAAACATCATAAAATATGCGGACATAGCCGCCTTACATCCGTTACATAAATTCCTTACCTCGATTGCGAATAATCCTCAAGCTTGGTCACATCAACCTTAGCTTTTCGGTTTACTTCTTCAAAGCTGTAACATCGTATCAAATTAAACCTTTAAAAAATCATCATACACATGCTATACCAACTCAACTCAACTCAACTCCAAACCATGATTAAAATCAACTAAAACCACTTCCATCTCTTACCTTTATAAATCACCAAATTTCAGGATCTCTGATCTCATCAATTACTTGGATTCAATCCCCTAAACTTCAGACATAGCTTCGTCTAGTGATTGTAATTGTTTTTCGTCTAACAAGCTTAACGATTTGGTTTCTAAACAAAGGTGTTTGTCAAGGCAGCTATGGAGAGAGATTTGGAAGCTTGGAGAAGTGGAGAGAACGAGAGTGAGAGGGCTAGAAAGGGTTGCTGCCATAGTGGTGATGGCTGGAGGTGGTGACTCATGTAGCCTCATTTAATGCTTCTTTATCACTTAATCATCTCATCCAATCTCAGCCATACTTCCCTTGACCATTGACAGTTGACCATTGACAGTTGACCATTAATTCTCTTCTCTTTATCATATGACACATGTCTATTTTAATTACATTAAATGTCTGATATTTAATTCTCTTCTTCTTCCATTCTCATATCAGTCACCTATATCATTTAACTACATAAAATTCTGATATCTATTTTATCATCATCCAATTAAATCCTTTCATCTTAACCTTTGACCATCATTAGTTGACCATTCATTTAATTAGTCTCCTTTCTTCCATATAACACTTGTTTTTTGCTTACACAATTTTCTAATATTAATTCTACAAAATCTCACATTTATTTTGCCATACTCTAAGCATTCTCATAATATCAGGATTTACTTCTTTGACTATTTGACCTTCCATTTCGTTACTTCTTCCATGTTCCATACATAACCATACTTCATAATTCTCATATTTACTTATTTCATTTAGACTGAAATACTTTACAATCACTGAGAAATTTCATGAAATTGAGGATTTCACAAACCCCCCTTCCCATGGTAAAATTTCATTTTGTTCAATTTAATCAATTCCAATGCTAGAAACATGATCAACACACTTAACTCTATCTTCCTACACAATTAGAATTCAAAGAATCATAATATATAGTGAGATACATACCTTGACCGAAACTTTGAGGCTTTCTTTCTCCTTATTTTTCCACTTATTCTATGATCTATTGGTATGGGTAAGTAGAGGAGAGATAGTAGAGAAATTTCCTAGTTATAGGTTTGTTGAAATTTTGGCTAGTTTGAAAAGTATGCAAGTTTTTCTTTTCTTCGTCTTCAATGGCGTGGAAGCAAGGTAGAAGAAGGCTGAGTAGTGTCCAGCTGGAAGTCAAGAAGAATTATGAAGACTCTTCTAGAAGGGATGAAAATTACAAAAATGATCTTAGTTATGTAAATTTCAAACAATTTTGCCCTTAAGCTTCCGTAGTCGTAAAAACTATGTAATCGTACTCCAAAATTTTGGATTCTATCACCAAATACTCTTATTAAATATATTTTGATGAATAAAAATATTTTCGTCGATGCACGGTACTTCGGTTGTGTGAAATTATGATTTTACCCCTTGTGACCCGCTGTCGAATTTCTTTGATTTAACCACCGATTCGATAAATCTCTTAGCACTATCTTAACCTCCTTTTCATGTAGAATATCATGTTATTTTTACTTCATCCCAATTCATTTTAGTTTGGGTACAATTTACGAAAATACCCTCGGGATGTAACCGTCATTTTCCAATTTGTTTGCCATACTTTTCAAAATAATGCAAATAAGGTATTTTGGCCTAAAAATTTCCACAATATCATTATTGCACTCTCCATACATTGTTTCTTCAGTCATATCTATATCTGGGCATGAAATTTCAAGTAGGGCTCACATCACTATTTACTTATAATTTACAAAGTATATTCAAAAATAAATTAATAATTAATTAATTACACATGTATAGTACAAAATAATCAGTTCTCATATGAAATCAAAATTATGAAGGTAATTATATATATTAAATTTTAAAATTGGGTGAATAATATTTAATTGAATATTTTACATCATTAAAATTTTAATTATAATAAATAAAAGTTCCTAATTTTAATTTTATCGAATAAAATAAATTAGACTCACTTTTATTTTCTTAGTTAAGTTCCAAGACTTATTTGTTATTATCTTTATGTTTTACTCACTCAAAACAAAAATAGATTTTGAAAAAAAAAAAACTTTTCTCTGAGGTGGTTACTTTTCTCTTCGACAATAACTGATCAAAATAACTGTCCAGTAGGAGTTTTTTTGTTTTGTTTTCCATAACAAGCTTCTGTCTACGCGCTACTAGAAAATAGGTTTTTTGCAATGCTTAAAGTCATTGCGAAATGCAACTTTATTATTGCTAAAGTTTGTTTGCAACGACTTTTAGTCTTTGCAAGGTCGTTTCGTAAAGATCCGTTGCCAAAAGTATACGCAACAACTTTCACTGTATAAAAAATCATTGCAAAAAGTTATTTATTGCAATAAATTTTTCTCGTTACTAATTAAATTTTGTTTTAGCAACGATTTAATAGTTTTGTCTTACTTTGTTTTAGCAATGCAATATATTTGGTTTCAAATCTTCTTTGACAACAATTTTTTAATTGTTGCAATGGTTAGTTTTGCAACAACGGTAGTCATTGATAAAAATAAATGCATAACCACAAATCTATCATTGTTAATTTTTTTCACAACAATTATAGTTGTTACTAAAAAAAAATTACAAAACCATTTATTGTTATTTCAAATTTTGTTTTATAGTGACTGTTAATATTATAATTATTATATGCAAAATAAATAACTTAAAAGAATGTGGAAGAATAATTTCCAAATATTCCATATGTCTATTAAGATATAAGAAATAATATTCAAAATACAATTTGAAATATCAATTACATTCCATTAAAATACTTACAATATTCATGTAAAAAAATCTATATTCTAAAAATTCTAAATTCATTAACATCATATACACCAAGATAAACATCCACAACTCCAAAAGAAAAGATGATTTGCATTTGATTCCCTACAAAATGAGCAAACACAAGAGAAAAAATAAGTCAATTAATACGAGTAAAAATAAATATAATGTAATACAAAAGTAATAAATAAGTTTAATTCCCTAGAAAATGAGTCAGTTTCAAATTCCTTAAGTCGAAATTGTATTTTTATTTTAAGTATGGAATTTGCTTCAACAAATGACTCCATCTTTCACATGCACTAATTCTAAATTTTTTTATATAAAAGAAAATAATGGCTAAATAAAATAGCAAATTTTAATGCTGTCAAATGAATCATTTAAGGTGACATGAGGAGAATATGGTTATAGTTTATCAAGCCAACTAATCATGCTTTGGATTTAAAATTCCAATCATCCAGAGCATGCAAAACTAATCATGCCTGGCAATCCACCACTTCCATTTTGAGCAGAGCAAGTTGAAGAACACACATGTTGAGCTGTAGCAAAAGATTAAAATAAAATAAATAGGGAACCCAATCGAAGAAGTAATTATTAACTAAATCCAACTTTAAACCGATAACCCTCTTTTAAAACAAGAGATATGACTTAGTGAATCCATCAATAACAACAAATTCTTTCCTCTTGTCAAATCTAATGCCAGGAGATTCAACACTCACATAATAGTTTTAAAAGTGACATACACAAAATTGATAGCACATGCAGTTGTAGCATAATTAAAAGTTTATAAGAACAATTTTGCACTTGTAGTAATACCATTTGCTTAGCATTGGCAATAATCACACAGGCACACATAAAGGCACTATAATACAGGAAATAAAAAACTGAAAGAGTGGATTTTAGATTTAATATCAAGCGGCAGGAATTGCAGAGAAATATCTGGAAAAAGATTGGGTTTGGTTGTCTGGGTAATCACAAAAACAAAGAAATTAGAATAAGAATTAAGAAATTTGAAAGAAAAATTAAGACCTAACATTGAAAACTTACAAATATGAGATTAGGGGAGCAAATGTTGTTCTTGATTAGAGAGAATAGGAAACTTTCCAAGGAAGAAAATAGAGAAGTCGAGAGATGTGTCTGGTTGAAGTGGTGAGAGAAGAGATCGAGAAGTTGCCTGAGAGTGTGTTAGATAGGGGCCGATGAGGAGGAAGGCTTGAGGAAATGAGGTTAAGAGTGTGAAGGAGAGGGCAAAGAGGCTGCCTGAGTGCATGAGAAGAGAGATCAAGAGGCACTGACTTTATAACATGAGGATTGAGGAAGATAGGTTTAAGTTTAGTAAATTAAGAATTAGGCATTTATCCAAAATGCGTCGTATGAAAAAGAGAGTCTATGAAACGTGTTAGAAATATGAAAAATAAGCGTTAGATTGAACTTTTATTTTGGGTTGTTTTAATTTTTATACTTCTTTTTTTTTATTTTATTTTACTTTTCAATAAATCCTCTAATCTTTTCAATTTAAGTGAAACAATACTTTTTTTCTATCCATCTTATATAAGTTTATCCATGCAAAACTTATTTCAAACTTTTCTATGTGTAATATATATGTATTATTATTTTAATATTAAACATATTTTTAAAAATAAATAAATTTAAGTATTTGACAATAATTTATATCAATTTGGTACATTTTTAATAAATCTTAAACATAACCATATGTAAGTAAATATATAAAGAACAACAATATAGCAAATTTGTAATGTTGAGATTTTGAAAATAATGAACATAAATATTTGGATAATATAAACATAAATTTTAATTTTTTCAGAGATAAAAATAATAAAAATCATATTTTCATGTTAATATAATATTGTTTAAGAGAAAATTTAGTTTAGGATTAATCTTGTTACATTCTTAAATTTTAAATTTGAACTTATATTTTACATTTCAAAATTTTACCAATGAGATTGCCAATGAAATTTTGTAACAATTATTGGTATAAAACATTAAGAAAAATTTTAATTGTACAATGAACATAAAAAGTAGTTGTATAAAATTTATAAAATTAGGCAACGACAATGAAAAGTAGTTACAATTTGACAAGATTTCGAAACGACTTTTTTTGTCACTTTGAATATAATATAGATATCGTAACGGTTTGTTTTGTCATTGTACAAAATTAGGCAATGACAATGAAAAGCTGTTACAAACATAATAAGGTATGGTAACGACTTTTTTTTATTGTTGTCAATTTGATAGGAATTCGTAACAACAATAAATATTGTTGTATAAAATATAAAAAAATCAATTAAGCAACAACTATGGAAAGTCATTGCAAATATTAAAAGATTTTGCGATGACATTATCAGTCGTTGTAAATTTTGGTTGCTAAAAGCTCATTTTCTAGTAGTGGTGGTGTTGCAATTGTTTCTTTTTTCAAATGCTTTACATGGAATTTTTCAACATTGCTGTGTTCCTGGTTTACTGAATGATGCAAGATAGTTTGGAAGATGCTTGGTCTTGTCTATCTCTCATTGAGGTAGAATAGAATCGCCTTATTATTGAGAAAGAGTGGGTTACGCCAATGCTCCAACAGGGTACGCTCTGTTTGATTGGAAAACTTTTTTTCCAAGTGTATGGTGAATCTGGAAGCCATGTTTAATGTCTTTACCAAATTGTGGAGAGTCACCCATGGCTTACAAGTTAGGGAGATTGGTGACCAATTGTTTTTCTTCTCATTTATGGCTCTAATGGACAGGGATAGGGTTCTTCTTGGTTAGCCATGGTCTTTCAACAAATCACTTCTATTGTTAAAGGATTATGATGGTGCAGAGGTGTCGAAAAAAATAATTTACATTACTATCCTTTTTGGATCCAAATGAATAGGTTACCCTAGGAATGATGAACTAATAGGGAATCTTCTTGGGGTTGTATAGGAAGTTGACATGCATGGAGGCAAGGTTGCATGGGAGAGATGGTTACGTATTTGTGTGCTTTTGGATATCCACCAACCATTGAAGTGTGGCACACAAATTTCTCTACCTGACCAAGGAGGTTCTAAATTGGTATCTTTTCATTATGAGCGGTTGCCTAATTTTTGTTATGTATGTGGGTCCTTTATCCATCAGAATCAGATTGTGAAACGGTTATTCTTTAGAAAAAAGAAGTAGGGTCTGTTTTGCGAGGCTATAGTCCATGGATGAGGATGAAAGCCTTCATTTATTCCCTGATTTGACTAGAATTTTCTCTAATCATCTTGTGGAGAAACCTTTTGCCATGGATATTGATGTCCATCCTCAACTACTTTGTTCTGGTCGAGTAACTGATGCTTCTTTGAATTCATCATGTGGTGCTGCTGATGCTAGTGGGGTTCATTCTTCCTTAGGGGCAAACAATGGCGTAGCCAGGATTTGCTTTTAATGGGGTCAAAAGTATGTAATATCTTATATACTTAAAAATAAAATTTTTCATGCACGATCTTAAAATAATAACAATGTCATAGAAGCTAAATAATAAAAAAATAATGTAGAAATATTATTTTTACAATTGTCCACGACGAGTTTTCATATAATGAAGTTGTTGTATAATTGCTTCATTATCATCACTTTCAAGTACATCTTTTTTGATATATGTAATCAAGCAATCATTTATCAAGCTATCTCCCATTCGATTTCGCAATCGATTTTTGACTATTTTCATTGCTGAAAAAGCTCTTTCAACACTAGCAGTCACAATAGGCAAGAAGAAAGGTAATTTGATTAGTAAAAACATCTAATGGATAAACAATATCTTTCTTTGTCTTCACTAATTTTTCAGCAAGATCAACAACATCTTTGACATCCAAAAATTTAAGTACTACTGCGCATATCAAAAATATAGGTCTCAAGTTGACTATCAAGTGCCAAAAGATCAACTGCTGAAAACTTGAGAGGATAAAACTGACCCAATCGAATTAATTTTTTCTTGTCAAAAGTTGAAAATGAGTCACTTGGATTAAGGCATGCCACACAAAGAAGCAATTCAGTGTTAATCTCAGTAAAACGATTGTTAAGCTCTTGAAGTTGTCTATCTATGACAACATAAAATAAGTCAACTAGATAATGATGTAAATTCGAGATCTTTGCAACTTTATGTCGTGATCTCCCAAGAACAACATAGGTATCAGCCATACTAGGAACTATAATATCATGTTTTTCACAAAATGAAGACTTCAACTATTAAAGAATCCCATTCATCATCTCGCATCTTTTGTAGTCGTTGTTTGTATATTTTAACCAATTTCATAGCATTAACAATATCTTGATCTTTTCTTTGCAAAGCTTTTGACAATTCATCTGTAATTCCTAGCACACTACTCATCAAGTGAAGGTTGAAAACAAAATCAAAAGATTGAATCATTTGCAATAACACTTGGGCTTCAACTCTTTGTTCAGAATTCAAACCATTATCAACAACATTATCAAGCACATCAACAATAGATGCAAACAAGATGAGTATGTTGAGACACGTACCATAATGAGAACCCCATCAAGTATCACCAGTGCGTTTGAGACTAGTTTCTTGATTTAAGCCACTTCCAGTTGCAATTTCACCATTCTTTATTGCCTTAGCAACTTTAATTGCTTGACTTTCTCTAAGAATATCATAAAGTTTGCATGAAGCTCCAACAACATTTAGCAAAATACTAATAATATAAAAAAGTGAAGCAACCGAGTCTTCATTCCTTGCAACAGCTACAAGTGTCGATTGAAGTTGATGAGCAAAGCAATGAACATAAAATGCAAACTCATTTTCCTTCAAAATTAAACTTTTCAAACCATTGAATTCTTCCCGCATATTGTTGGCACCATCATAACCTTGTCCACGTAATCTTGACAAACTCAATCCATACTTGGAAAATAATGACTCAATTGCTACTTTGAGAGATAAGGCAGTAGTATCAGAAACATGCACAATACCCAAAAAACGTTCAACTATACAGCCTTTTTTATTCATGTAGCACAAAACAAGAGCCATTTGTTCCTTATTTGACATATCATGGGATTCATCAACCAAGATAGAAAATAAATCATCTCCTAGATCATCAATGATGGCCTTTCTTGTCTCACTTGCTGCAGCATTTATAATATCACATTGAATATCAGGAGCAGTCAATTTCAAATTATTAGGAGCATTCTTCAAAACAACATTATTGATAGCTTCATTATGATCGGCAAGAAAATGCAATAGTTCAAGAAAATTTCCTTGATTTCTTGATTCCTTTGATTCATTATGACCACGAAAAGCCAGTCCTTGACGTAAGAGAAATTGAAAACAATTTACTGAAGCAGTCAATCTAGTCTGATATTCAATTCGTGCTTGATTTGATTGTTTAATCAAAATAGATTAAATGTGTTGGTTTTGATTCATCAAGTCTTCACATTTCCTATAAGCTTGATTATGAGCACTATTAGGACTGCCAACATGGGTTTTAAACCTATCTTTCTTATTCCAATTGGTAAAACCTTCAAGAACAAAAGAGTCACCACTTCCTTGCTTTCCAATATCTTGTCTATAAAGATAACAACATGAACAAAAAGCGGCATCCTTAGCTATGCTATACTCTAACCAACTACCGAACTCATCAAACCAATTAGGATTGAATCAATGTAAAACATTTCCTATACTTCTTTGAGGAAAAGTATGACTACGTGGTTGACAAGGTCCTTTTTGTAAGTATGCCCTACGTACCTTATCTTGATCATTAGGAGGATAACTCGTGATTCTACTGCAAAGTCCTGGAACTGCAGGAAGAGTTTCTAAATCGATTTCAACACAAGCTTGTTTTAAGGTTTCTTCATTAGTTTCTTGAGTATAATGTGGTTTCTCCAATGTTGATTTTGTTTTGAAATACCTCTCCATTAACTGAATAGAAAAGAAAAAATCTCAATAAAAGCTAAAAGCAATATGATTGTAACCAAAAAAAAATTATGAACTTTGAATAATTAATATTATCAAAATTAAGAGACTAAAAAATTATATATATACATATACATATACACACACTTATATATTCTGCTATATATTTTTTAAACAACAAATTCTTTATAAACATAATTATTAATACCGAATCAATAATTTTTTTTGAAATTAAATTTTATAATTCTGTATGCTTACATTGAAATTTAGAGTAGTGCAAAGATATTAGCATATATGATAAAAGTATATTTGCACAAATTTGTGCGCAGATATATTTTGATATATGTCACATGCTTTCCTACATCCTACTTACATATATGCTAAATTTGGATTAGAATAACATTTGAAGGTATTAATAAACTAATTTTACATTGAAGTTCAAAGTAGTGCAAAGATATTTGCACAAATTCTTTACCGAAAAGTATAAAAGTATGATAAAAGAGGGGAACAACTTTAATACTTTGGTATTAGCATCCTACTTTTAATCATCCCTCTTTCATGATTTGGATCGGTATGCTTACATTCAATCCTTTCCTCTAAACTTACACCACTTGCGGCAATTAGGGTGTGTAATACCAAATCAATAATATAAAACTAATTTTGCACAAATTTTTTATCTCAATTTATATGGTATTCTAATCAATATTCAAATTATATTTAACGTTTATGATTTATCAAATACAAATTTAAGAGAAAACAAAATAAAAAAAACTATTATAAAAGAATTTAATATTCTAACTTGGTGTTCAAGAAATTAATACATGAAAATAAAATTTTTTTTCTATTTAAAATTTGGGTTTGAAATAAATTATACATACCTCAACTGTTAATTCTTTCTTCTACTTCGCTCTTGGATGCAAATAATCAAGACAGTAAATTTTGAGACTAATTTGGTTGAGTGATTTGATCTTAAACTCTATTTTCTCTCAAATCTCTTTTTTAACTATTGTGTACTTTGTTTTTTTTCTTTTTCCCTCCCCTTTTAATGTTGAAAAGTGACAGATAATCTAGGGTTTCTTTAACTTTTTTTATTTTTATAGTATATTTATTATTTATTTTATTTTTTAAGTTGTATATTGACCCCCAAATTAATTTTCAGTGGGGTCAATTTTAATATTTTTCTTAATTTATATATATAATATTTATTTTAAAAAATTCAGTGAGGTCAATAGGTGTGGCTACACTCCTGGGGGCAAAGGAAACTTCTCCTTACCTTCCTACTAATGTGCAATCCAACTTGAAAGCAGTGTCCTCTACATTTTTAAATGTTTTAGATTGAGTAGCCTACATGTCACCTTCGAGGAGCATCCATCTCGCATAGTTCATTAGGCACACTCAAGAGGTGAATTTAATAAGTTTTTTTACTATTCTCAATATACTCATATGGGGATTTTGGACGTGTCAAAGTAAGATTGTAATTTAAATTTTAAGGATTGTGTATGTGCATGGTATGTTAAGAAAAATTTTATAGAGAACCATGATCTTTACTAAGGAAAGATGTATGTACCATGTAATATGATTAGAATTATAAGGTTCAGATTTTGAGTTACTACTTACCTAACTCGTGACAAAAGTGAAATGTATGTTAATTAAGATAAGTCTTCCGCTCATGCGTATATATATTGATATCAAGTCGTGACAAAAATTACGATTATACCATAAGTCAATATTAAATTTTGTAATTGTATTTCAATTTCATTGAATTTTGTTATTGCACCTTAGTTAGGTTTTTTTTTTGACAAAAATATAAAATTTTATGAAAATTTGGCATTTATATTATCAATATCTTTTGTGAAATAATTCAATTTTTAAATTTTTGTCCAAAAATCAATGAAATTGAAATTACAACAGTAAAATTTATCATTTATCATTTACATTAACTAAATATTTTGCGAAATATTACAAGTTGTTACTCCCATTAAAAAACTAACAAATTAAAAGTATTACACAAATTCATTAAAATTGAAATATAATAACAAAATTCAATATTAGGTAATATCATTGTGGCAAATTTCACTGTAATCCCCTTGCATTAATAAAATATTCCGTGAATTGTTTTAATTTTTATCTAAAAATTAAGAAATTGAAAATACATTAAAAATTCATCATCATTATCAGAGCCTTTATCCCAAGAGATTGTGACAAGCTATCTGAACCAATATCTGAACTCACATTAGATCGTCCATATGTATTCTTCTCCTCCACACATTTCTATCCAATGTCATTTGCTTATCCAACTCTAATACCTCCATATCTTTCCAAATTACTTCCTTTCAAGTCTTTTTCGATCTTCCTCTAGTCTTCGCCCTTCTCTCAACATTCATAGCCTCTATTCTCCTAATTGGAACATCTACAAGTCTACATCGCACGTGTCTAAACTAACATAGACGACTTTCACACATCTTGTCTTCGATAGGTGCCACTCCAACCATCTTACGAATATCTTCATTTCTCATTCTATCCTTTCTTATATGTCCACATATCCACCGCAACATTCACATTTCTATTACATTCATCTTTTGTGTATGTAGTCTCTTAGTCACCCAACATTGACTACCATATGACAATGTTGGTCTAACAACTATCCTATAAAATTTGCCTTTCAACCATATAGGAATTCATTTATCGCACAACACACCTGTAGTACTTTTCCACTTACTCCATCCAGCCTGGATCCCATAGGTCATATCACAATCAATCTCTCCATCCATCTGTACTATCGATCCCAGATATCGAAAATGATCTTGCTTAGGTATCGCCACCCTATCTAACGTCACTACATTATGATCTTCCATTTGGTTAGAATTGAATTTACACTCCATGTATTCAGTCTTCACTCTGCTTAATTTAAATATTTTTGATTCTAACGTTTGTCTCCATAATTCCAACTTTGGATTGATCTCCGCTCTAGTTTTCACACATAGGACAATATCATCTGCAAACATTATACACTAAGGCACCTCATCTTGGATGGATTTTGTCAGTTTGTCCATAAGTACTGCAAACAAGAATAGATTTAACGCTGACCTTTGGTAAAATCCTACCGTGATAGAAAACTCACTTGATTGCCCCAACCTCTCGTCACATGTGTCCTTAATTAAAAATTCAATAAATTAAAATACAGTAATAAAATTAGATAGAGTATAATATTAGGATTTATATATGATGCACTAACAGTGTATAGTTTCTATACACTGTCAATACACTAGAGGTTGACACCTAATCAATAGGTCCTTATGAGCAAATTAAAAAAAATTATTTATATTAACTTTTAAGGACTCGACATATTTTTTAATTTACCAATTGATGAGGTGTCAACTTCTGATGCATTGACAGTGTATAGAAACTATACACTGTCAGTGCATCATATACAAACTCATAATATTATGACAAGTTGTACCTTAATTCTCAAAAATGATATTATATAATATTAATTTGCATTCAAGTTGAAAATTACAGTGTTTAGTACTCTTTTACACTTATGTTCAAACTTTAAAATCATGAACGTCCTTTTGGTAAATGAATTTATTTTTGCTAAAAACTGGGAGTATTAAACAGAAAATAAAAACTTTAGAAAATAACCAGAAAATTGCAAAATTCGAAAGTGCAGAACAGCAGTAAATCAAAACGTGAAACATCGGATGAAAACCGAAAAGCAGGGGAGGATATTACAAGCTGTGTCACGCAGCCTTCTTCCTCGTTTTAAACCTATCGATCGATGAAAACTGGACGCCTAAACTGATCCTATTCTAAAGAAAAAATAATCAACAAAACTGCAATACAATCGGTTGAAAACAGGGCTCTGTCACCTAGCTCCCTTCTCCCTCTTTAAAACCTAAATCGAAGCTAATAAAATCAAGTGTTTTAAAAACTCAAAGGCAGTAAACGAAAGCTGTAGAAATTAGTGGAGAAGATTGTTCCACGCAACCTCCTCTATTTGATAAATGAATTTATTGTCAATGCTTTACTATTATGGGACTAAATTTAATGCACCCATCAATCTTAAATATGCAGACAAAATTCAGAATTTACTTTTTCTTGCATTGCCTTGATCTTCAAAATGCAATT
This sequence comes from Heritiera fomes, assembly GCA_032173925.1. Lineage (NCBI taxonomy): Eukaryota > Viridiplantae > Streptophyta > Magnoliopsida > Malvales > Malvaceae > Heritiera > Heritiera fomes. The sequence goes on from JAPDPM010000015.1 coordinate 16,093,134, forward strand.
TTTTTTTCTCTTTTCTCATGAACTGATCTAACTTTTTTTTTTCTTGGCAAATATTTAATACTACCACCAACACTTATCCATGTCCATGACGTAATGACAAATCATTAGTTGAACTTGGACTTTGAGACTCAAACATATAAGTTTGTCTATAGTAAAGTCTTAAAATATCAATTTTACTATAAAATCATCAGATATAATGAGATTGAATATCTAAAGAAAAATTAAATAAATTTTAAAAGTTAAATTAATATGTTGATAATAGTTTAACAAGATAATAAGTATACATTAGTTGGACTTAGACTTTGGGACTCCAACAAATGGCAAAACAAAATCTTTCATGAGATCATAGAAATCTTGTCTTGGTAGAGGAGGAAGTCCTGATTTGATTGGTTACTAATTTATAATTGCAATATATTTGTAACGTTCCGTATTTTATTAGCAAAACTAATTTTTCGTGCGATGCACGAATTAATCTTAATTATTTAAATTTATAAATATTTAAAATAATATTATTTATTTTATTTGTTAAAAAATATAAAATAGTTATTATCCAATATAGTTAAAATCTAAATAAAAATCTCGAAAATTAATTTAAAGAGATAATAAGAAAAAATGAAAGTCAAATCATTTATGCGTTTCCTAAATATCTAAATTAATTGGTAGATAAATTTATTCACATTCATTTCAAAGTATTAAAGTTACTATAATTTTACCAATAATACAAGTGCAGATTTTATTACAATAAATTAAATTAATTATAAGATAGGATTTAAGATATATTTAAAAATTACTACATGACTTAATTAATTTTATTGTGTGTGCAAAGGTCTCGAAAATTAATCTAAAGGGATAATAGGAAAAAGGCAAAAGTTAAATCGTGTTTCCTACATATCAGAAATTAATTTGTAGTCAAATTTGAATTTCACATTTATTCCAAAGCATTAAAGTTACTATAATTTTGCCAATAATACATGTGCAAATTTTATTAAAATAAATTAAGTCAACTGTAAGATAGGATTTAAGATATATTTGAAAATTATTACATGGCTTAATTAATTTCATAATATGTATTTACTACCAATTAAGTACATATCCGAATTTTGGTAGTCAAATTTGAATTTTACATTTATTCCAAAGTATTAAAGTTACTATAACTGTCGATAATACACATACAAATTTTATTTTAATAAATTAAGTCAACTATAAGAAAGGATTTAAAATATATTTAGAAATTTTTTGGTTACAAAAATATATTTAGAAATTACTACATCGCTTACGTGTCAATAATGCAGATGATCCACGTAGGAGTTCACATAAGCAATATTTGACACGCCAAGCATGTACCTTGTAATATATATATGTGTGTGTGTGTGATTTCATATGTGCATAATCGAAATTATTTATTTATTATGTATTAAATTGGTGGTTGCTTGCACAAATTTAAATAATTTAATATTTTGGAATTGAAATAATTCTAAAGTCAAAACATTTAATAGTTTCAAAAATGAATTTAATAACTCCAATTACTTTTATAGTATGCTTTTACTATCAATTAAATATGTCACCACCCGAAGGCCGCGACTTTCACTTAATACCTATACTTTTCTTAGTCTACAAATTTATGGACTAAATTTTTCTTTTTCATTTTAAAGTTTGTATTCGGTGTCAGTGTAGTTACTACTTTAATTTCACTAATCCTCTATACAATATTCTATCACATCGCTAAGTTACATCCCGACTCATTGAACAACATACGTATTGTGTATTAATTAAAGTATGTACATGTAAACAAGAGATTTACAAGGAATGTATACCTCAAAAGTAGCGAAGTGGATTCGCAAGATGATGGCCAGTACCAAACCTGCAAACCGTCTCCGAAGGCCCACTTAAAAGCTTTCATAGCAGATTGTAACTTCAATAGTCTGAAAAGAGATGAAATTTAGTGGGGTGAGCAAAACTACGGCTCAGTAAGATACTAATATAAATGCAATAGTAGGATTATACTGTCTTAAACCGCAATGCTTAAAACCTGTAAGTTTGCAATTACAGTTCACTTTTTTCATCAATAACATCTCATTATCTCAATTCTTATCATCTGTCTATCATTTAGACTTCTAAATAGGTCATCATAATCACTTTTTAGTTTTCTTATCATTATATTATAGTGCATCGCACAACAATATATCTTGTCCAATTTGAATATCATGTACTATTAGTCCATACTCTCATCAATCTCATAGTGCATCCTGTCCAATTGAGATATCGTATTAAGTCACTTTTCATTTCATAATCATACTTCTGTATTCTATCATCTCATATCACTTCTCATATTATGCATCATAATCACGGTGGTACGAAGTCATAATTCTCTTCGTGTATATTCTATATTCATGTATCATATCATATCATGACATCATGTAGATGAAATATCGTTACCACAGAGTTATGATACTCCTCATATATTCTTCATGTTTTTGTACCATATAAGGTCATGACATATCTTATGCAAAAGCATACTATTATGTCATGATTTAGTAAGCAACTTATGTAATTTCACTGTATAAACCGCTATCATTTCAAATCATATCATATATACTTTAGAACATGCTCAACATATAAATTTTCGATTCACTTCATATTTAAGGTTGAAAGCATGCACAATTCTCTTTTTATATCATGTTAATTCAAAACATGTCTTTTCACTTTTCATATCATGTCAATTCAAAACATGTCTTTTCATATCATTTAAAATCAAAACGTGCACATTTCTCTTTTCATATCACGTCAATTCAAAACATTTTTCATATACTGTAAGTCATATAAGGTCTAGAGTTCATATCAAATCAATCTATACTCTAGACCGCATATCATTTCAAGTTCGACACAAAATCATATATATAAATCATATAAGTGTCGAAATCATATCACATGTACTTTTAAAACATGTTTAAAACATGTACTATTTCAAAATATATTTCATTTCAAACATGTCTCATGTACTGTATAAATCATGTCAAGTCTAGAGTTCATATCAATAAAATCATACTCTAGACTTCATATCATATCGGTTAGAGACTCGGCTAGATCTCTATCATCTCTATCAATAAAGACTTAAATCACTGTAGCTAGCAGTGAAAATCATGTCATCGTCCCCTGGAAACCAACTAGGGCGCTATCTATGGCCATAGACCTCATCTCTCTCAACCCCACTGATTAGGCGTGACTAAGACCTGTCCACGACTATTGTCAGACAAGCATCTCTGCCTAATGAGCAAAGCTCTAATTAGGCGGTTTTCACTATGTTTTATTGAATTTAATTCTTTTAGGGTGCCTACAGCCTCATAAAACATTTAAATCTTTATCTTTTCTTGTCAAAATCATGTAAAGCATATGGTATCATTATTATTAAAGGAATTTATATATAATATATATCTACCATATACTTTTCTTTTAAAACTAATCAATACTTTATAGTATTCATATAAACATTATTAAAATGTTTCAAATTGTAATAAGGCATAGTTAAATGCAATGCAATTTAAATCACGAGTTCAACAGTGAACTATCATTGTCATCAAACATGTCATTTAATTATAACGTTCACTATAATTCAATTTTCTCATTTCCATCCTTTCAATTTCAATTAGATCATACCTAATAGGTAAATTCGATATTAATTTCAAATATCGATATAAGCAATACTTTCGTCTAATACGGTGAAGCAATTCGTCTAAATTTATCACCATCAATTATTCTTTTTCAAACTTTCTCTCTGTCAAATCAGTTAATCAATATACAAATCATTCAATATTCATTTCATTTGGTATTCAAACTGCTCAGTACACCAATTATTCAATAATCAAATCACTTGATATTCAAACCATTGGGTATTCAATATCCTTTTTCGATAATTATCGACTATAACAATCATTTGTATATTTCATTATTGACACTAGTATCACATCATTAGTATGAATCCTCTTAGTATCTATGAGTATTTAAATACCATGTTTCTATGTAGCCATCAAGGTACTGAAATTATGTAATAACAATATCATCATTCAGTATTTATTCCAAAGTCGATATCGAGGATAATAGAACCACAAAATCAATAGTCGCTTATCAAATTCATCTATGGTTTGACCCATTGGTACACGATCATAATTTCTGACTTGAGGTTCAATTTCATTCACTATCACAAAACCAGATCACAATCCTCAAATCAATTCTTCATATGGCCTGTATAATTTAATATTGAAATTATGCAATTGTCAATCTTATTATTCAAGGCTTATTCTATGGTTATAAGCAAAACCATACATTCACATGTTTCATCACTCATTTATTTAAATCTATAAATGATTGAATTGTGTCTAATTCAACCTCAATTTCAATAGAGTTAAGTATGCACAAATCATACATTCGTTATGACTTAGTATCATAACTATCCATTGTGTACCACAGTATTAATACTAAGACCCATACCATTAGTATAGATTCGTTGATTATCTCACGTATATCCGATAATACGGTGTAATACTGTGAAATCCTTTCAACACAGACCTCTTGAATTAATCATGTCATCACATTCAGAATTACTTCAAGATCAAGAGATCAATTCGATAAATTGTAGAATCATTACTCCATTAATAGTTCCACAATTCAATCACTCGACCATCGAAATTTCAACTGCGATCTTCTCTTCCAAGCTATATCATATAATATCATCACTTTTATCCATGATCCGTCTAATAAATAATTCCACCTCAATTCCAACTTGATACCATTTCTGATATGAAGATGACTTGATTTATCTATTCTATAAGATTTAAACCATATAATTCATCACGTTATCGTGCTCAACGATTTATCTTCTCATCGATTTCAATATCAACTTTTCCGGTAATACCATAAAGTCCTTTAAATGTTTATTTTCAATAATTATTTCCAAGATTCCATTTATGTGAGAAACTTAATTTTTTTCCTTAAACATTTTCCTAAAAATTTTGGCAGCATAACAGCTTAATTTTTACTAAACCTACTGCAAGGAAAACACAGTTTATAACTACAACCGTTGATTCTCACAATTTCTTTATCTCTTACTAAGACCCCCACCATCAGTTGTGGGTCCTCTTAACATTTAACAATCATTTCAATAATCATTCATATCAAAATCACAATTTCAAATCATACAATATAAAACTACTAATACTTTATAAAAGTATCTTACCTATTCGCCAAAGCTTAGCACACTTTCCGATTTTCGAGCCTTGCCGAACTCCAGCATTCGTCTCATTTCCATTTTGCTATAATTTCAATATCAATGCACTTACATCAATATAATAATAAAATTATTCAATAAATATCATCAATTTATTTTCTTTAATTTTCCTTACCATTTCTTTTTCTTTTCTTTTTCTTCTTCTCTTTCTTCTTCCTTCTCCTTCTTTCTCTTTTTCTTTTCTTTTCTTCTTTCTCTTTTTTTTTCTTCCTTCCTTCTTTTTCTTCTCCTTTCTTTTCTTCTTTCCCTTTTTCTTTTTTTTTCTTTCTTTTCTTTTCTTTTCTTCTTTTTTTTTGGCTTTTCTGGTCTAAACCGGTTCGAACCGGTTCTGCTTCTGCTGGCCGGTTCGGCCACCAGCGATCACCCATTTCGCCGGTTCACGCTTCCCACTGTTGGTCGATGTTGCAAGGATGTCGGATCTGGTCTTCGTTTCCCGAGCGGAGGCGCCGGCGGTGGCGGATCTGGAGGTGGTTTTTCAGCCTCTTCTCCTCCACGTTTCTCCTTCCTCCGTCGCCATTAGCCTCACCAGTGGCTTCCTTCTTCTTCCTTTCGCCTCCACCAAGGTCGAGGTGGTGGTGGCGGTGCCTAGATCGGCCGGCATCGCCATCTCCTCTTTTCCTTTTTCTCCCGGTTTTCCTTTCTCCCGTTTCGGCTTCGCCCATTTTTTTTTCTTTTCTTTCCCGTCACCGGCAACTTCCTTCTCCCCCTCGACTGGCGACGACGCCTCCTTCCTCATCTCTTCTTCTCGCCGCCGACAGGGGCTCGGCTGCTGGGCATTCCTTCTCTGTTTACAACAGAGAAGAAATAAGGGAATCGGGTTGCATTCCTGATTCCCGTGTTTTCCTTTTTTTTAATATATAATTATATTTATATAATTATATATATTTACAATATTAATTATATATATATATATTTATATAAATCATTTATATATATATATCTATCAAATTAAAAATACTATATATAAATCACATATATGCATGTTATATATATATATACCTCCATGTATAATAATATACATATGTATTTATTTAAAAATATGTATATATATTTTATATATATGGGTATTTAAATATATTTTAATATACCCATTTTATTCCTTATAATTTGGATCCCATAATGTCTAAATTAAATTCGTCCAATTCGTCACTTCATCACTTCCAAGGAATTCCAAAAATTATTCGATCTCATAAATAAATTTATTTATTTATTTTCGCTTATCTCTTTATATAAAAATTAAATTTCCAGATAATTAATGTCCAAAAATGGAAAATTTTCGGTTGTCACAAAATAAATACTCAAATTAATTAGTAGTCAAATTTGAATTTTGCATTTATTCTAGAGCATTAAAGTTACTATAATTTCGCCAATAATAACTATCATGGGATTTGATCTTAAACCCAAGACAAATGGGTTCATACATTTAATTAGGATTTTTGCTTGTGAATATGCAAATTTTAAATGATTGCTTGTGATCCAAAATATAGTTTTAATAACACATTTAATTTTAATATTTAAATAATAACTAATAGTCACTATTATTTTTTAATTATTTGGATTATTAATTTTATTACTTAAACATTATTTAATTATATAACTAATTAAACAATTAATAATTTACAATTATAATCTATTATATAATTGGTCATAAATTTAACTTTAAATTCAAATTTTTATATGTGCATAATCTGAATTATTTATTTATGTATTAAATTGGCGGTTGCTTGCACAAATTTAAATAGTTTAATATTTTGGAATAAACTAATTCAAAAGTCAAAACATTTATGAGTTTTCAAAATGACTTTCATAACTCAAATTACTTTTATAGTATGTATTTACTGCCATTTAAAAAATAATCAAATTAATTGGTTGTCAAATTTGAATTTCATATCTACTCCAAATTTTATTACAATAAATTTAGTCAACTATAAGATAAAATTTAAGATATATATGGTAATTACTACAAAGCTTATATGTCGATAATGTAGACTATTCACATAGGAGTCCACATTAGCAATACTTGATGACGAGAGTCATACTAAGAGTCATTGAGCCTTGATATAAGTAATTTAGATGAAGGTTATTAGACCTAAAGGTAGATTGAGCCTAAAAGGAAAAGTGACTTAAGAAGAGCATGAAAGATCCATTAATTGACCGTTAAAGCTATAGGTCTTAAAGGTAATTAGGCGCCAAATGACTCCTATAAATAAGTCGCAAGTATTATCTTTATTCTCTAAGTTCTATTTGCTTACTGGAACCCTGCCAAAATCCTATCTAACTTAAGCATTGGAGTGCGCGTGCAGGGTAAAGCCCATGTGCCCTCTGATGGTTTTCTTTCATGCAAAATTCTTGGAGACAAGCTAATATGAAGATCGAGATTGTCATGCCAGCAAAATTTATTGATGTGAATAAGCAACAACAATTGACGCTGTTTGTGGGAAATATGATCTAAAAGCCTATTCTAAAAAAGATAGTAAGGACACACTCTAGAACAACGAGGAAAAATGAAAAGGAAAGCCCTATGAATTGTTGTTGACAAAAACCCTACAGAAACCCTGCAATAGAGCAAATTACGATAGGGTTCCCAAGGCGACAGGGTGCGCAAGCTGCGACAGGGTACCCCAGGAGGCAAGGTGCACAGTATGTGATAGGGTACCCATAACGGCAGGCTGCAAAGGCTGCAGCAAGGTACCCCAAGAGGCAAAGTGTGTTGTATGCAGTAGGGTATCCCTGGCGGTAGGGTATCTTTGGCGACAAAGTGTGCGGGCTACAGTATGGAACCCCAGGGGGCACAGTGTGCAAAATACTACAGGGTACCCCTAGCGAGAAGGTATGCAGACGGCGGCAGGGTACCCCTGGAGGTAAGATGCGCAGGATGCGGCAAGGTGCCCAAGGAGGCAAGATGTGCAGGCTACGGTAGGGTGCGCAGGATATGGCAAGGTACATAGGCTACGATCAGATCCTATAGGAGGTAGAGTATGCAAGCTGCGACAGGGTCCTCTGGGTGGTAGGGTGCGCAGGCTACAGTAGATCTCCCATGAGGCAGAGTGCTTAAGTTATGGCAGGATCCCTTAGGAGGCAGGGTGCACAAGTTGCTGCAGGATCCTTCAGGAGGCAAAGTGCGTAGGCTGCGATAAGATCTCCTATTGTGCTAGGGTCCCCCAGGAGGCAAGGTATGCATGCTGCGGCACGGTGCTAGGGAGCCTCAGGGTGTGAAGGCTGTAGCAGGGTATAGAGGCCTATAGCAGGGTCCCTCAGAGTGTGTCAGACTAACTCAAGGTGCTAGTTGGCAATAAAATGGCTCAGGGTGCAAGCTGGCTAGGTTCCTTAGGGTGCTTCAATGTGAGTTAGGGTGATAGCTGACGGTAAGGTGCCTTAGAGTGATAACATGTGGAAAAGTATACTTCAAGCACACACTCTCTAGCACATCGTTCTACCACCAACATTCTTCCACACACTGAACTGTAAAATGGCGTGACAGAGTATAACGGCAAAGAGAAACAAAAATTTTAAAAAATGAAAAATTGAAAATGATGAGAATAAAAAAGAAATTATTACAATGATGACATTTCACTCAAGGGTCTGCTGCTCTTTGACCTTTCTCTCGCCAAAGGGAGCGACAAACCACTCTTAGGCCCAAAGGACACACTTGGCATGTGACTGACAATGCAAGCTGCGCACATGGTAGGCCACTCTACTGCGCACAATAATGGCAAAATAATTCATGCAAGCAATGATTCGAGCCCAGGCACCCATCTTTTGGTAGGAAAATGCCTAACAACTACACAACTGATGATCTCTTTTGATATAAGATGATTCCAGCTATACTTAAGTTGTTACTCTACCACGCACGCAAGCAATAAGAGTGGCAGAGTGACCCACGCATGCTCAAGGCATGCGGAAGACTACTCTATCATGCGAACATGGTGTGCGGTAGAGTAACCCTTGCGCAATCTCACATTAATTACAAAATTAATTGCATAAATTGGGTGTCGAACCCTGGACTTCAATGGACCATGCTAGTACCCAACCAACAAGCCATGCAATGTCTTGTGAAATGAATTACATTGAGATATACTTGAACTAATCTTGGAGCACATTACAAAACTATGATCCCATACTCTTATCTATCTCGAGCAACGAGGTCCACACTTTTGACCGTTTTGGGCCATGGGGCCTACACTTTCGGCAACCTTAAGCAACTTGACTCACACTTCTGATCACCTTGGGTCAACAGGGCCCACAATTCTAGCCACCTTGAATCGACGGGGCTGCATTTCCAACTACCTCAAGCTAACAAGGCCTACACTTTTGGTCAACCCCAGCTATGGAGCCCAAACTTTGGAGATAAAGCTTAGACCAAGAGTTGCTAGATCAGCCTTTACTACAATGTTTTTATCCAATTCCACTTCAATGTTGGTGAAATTTAGGTACACACGACGATAATCAATTTTTCCACGTAATAGCTTAGTGGCAGACTTAAATAGCACCAAAACCTTTTCATATTACCTCTTTCCGACGATTTTTGTGCTTAGTGTTTCGTTAAGCATAGGAGACCAAAAACAGGAATTGAAGCCAACCTTAACAAGATCCAAGCTATCTTGGATATGTAACCCCCCACTACGATGTGAGAAGTGCAAAGGTTAACAAAGAGAATTGCTGCACTCAATCGCTTCTTGTCGAAATCAGCTGAAAGAAGCTTGCCATTCTTCAAGACTCTCAGAGGTGGAAAGAAGTTTGAATGGACTGATGAGCATCAGAAGGCTTTCAATAGCCAGAGTATATTCAAGAACTTCCCTTGTTATCAAGGCCCCACACCGGAGAGCAACTCTTTATGTACCTTGGAGTAGGAGAAAAGGCGATTAGTGTAGTCCTGTTAAGAAAAGAAGAAAATAAGGACTACTCAATCTACTAAATGAGTAAGGTACTACTAGATGCAGAGACTAGATACCCCCAGGTTGAAAAAGTCGCCTTATCACTAGTGATGGCAACTCGAAAGTTATGCCTATATTTTCAAGCACATTCGATCGTCTTCTTAACTGACCAACCCTTAAGGCAAATCTTGCAGAATCCTAAACATTTAAGGTAACTAACTAGGTGGGCAATTGAGCTTAGTGAGTATGACATACACTTTCAACCCCACCAAGCAATAAAGGGGCTGGCTATGGTAGATTTCATCGTTGAATGCACAGTTCGAGAAAGTCAAGATGAGCTAGAGATAACATGGTGGAAACTATTTATTAGATAGGGCAAGCAATGTAAATGGCAGGGGAGCAGGTGTAATTTTGATCTCACCTAAAGGGGAAACTTTGGAATACTTTTTGCACTTTGACTTCTCAAGTTCGAACAATATTGCTGAGTATGAAGCTCTGATAGTGGGAATGGAGTTGGCTCCGAGATTACAAGTTAGTAATCTGGTAGCCCACAATGACTTCCAATTGGTGGCGAATCCGTTTCTCAGTGAATATAAAGTACGGGAGCTTAACCTAATACCATACTTGCAAAAAGTCCAACTACTAGCGTATTCATTCAAAAATTTTCATTTAGCTCAGATCAATCAATCTAAAAACACTCACGTAGATGCCCTTTCTAAGTTAGCCTCTTCTAAGGAAAAGAAAGGCAGAATAGTTAGGGTGGAATGTTTGGCAAAGCCGAGCATTGAGGAAGAAGTAATTTGGGACATTGAGGTTGGAGACAATTGAGAACCACCGTTCAATTTGGTGTACAGAACTGAGGCCTTCATACCAGTTGAAATTGAGGCCATGTCACCAAGGGTGGTCCCTTATGTGTAATAAGTCAATTTCTAAGGGCTTAGAGAGAATCTGGATTTAATTGACGAACAAAAAGATATGACAGCAATATGATTGGCCACTTACCAACAAAGAGTGGTTGGATACTACAATGCTTGAGTCAAGAGTAGGCCATTACAAGAAGGGGATCTCATGCTAAGAAAGTTGGTCATCACCAATGCACACAAAGAGGATGGTAAATTCCAAGAAAACTGGGAAGGACCTTACAGGATTAGAAAGGTGATCGAACCAAGTACTTGTGCTTTGGAAACTTTATAGAGCAAGAAGATTTCAAGACTTGGAACATTAATCACTTGAAACTGTACTGGCGGTAAACACTTGATATTTTTCTTTAACATTTATTGCAGTTATTTTGTTACTTGTTCCATTTGATTGGAAATATTACATGTTATGAAATGGAAGGCCAGTTATTCATATCTTTATCTATACTATGATAATCTTCCATGTATGATAGACTTATAGGAACAGAAGAAGAAAAAACAAAAGCTGGGCAAAGCAGGAGGCTAAAAGCAAAAAATGCGTGAACCAGCCACTTATCACAAAATCAAAGGCTTGAACCGAAAAATACGTGATGTAAGTCATAAAAACAAAAAAGTCCCCAAAGGGAAAAATGTGGGAGACAGACAAAAAAAAAAACTCCCTAAGCAAAAAATGCTCAAGATGGGCAACAAAAATGTCCCTAAGCAAAAAATATGAGAGATGGGCAAAAAAAAAGTCCTTAAGCAAAAAATGTGCGAGACGAGCAACAAAAAGTCCCTAAGCGAAAAATGCACAAGACGGGTAACAAAAAAATCCTTAAGAGAAAAATGTACAAGATGGGTAACAAAAAAGTCCCTAAGCAAAAAATACGGGAGATGGGCAACAAAAAAAATCCCTAAGCGAAAAATACACGAGACAGGATATAAAAAAGTCCCTAAGCAAAAAATGCACGAGACGGGCAACAAAAAATGTCCCTAAGCGAAAAATACGCAAGACAAGCAATAAAAAAAGTCCTTAAGCAAAAAATACGTGAGACGGATAACAAAAAAAAATCCCTAAGCAAAAAATGTGCTAGATGAGCAACACATGAACTTGAAGCAAAAAATACACGATAAAAGCCATGAATAAAGTAAAGGGCTTAAAGCAAAAAATGCACGAGTAAGCCAGACATGAGAATTTAAGGGCTTCAAGTGAAGAAATGTGCAAGTAAGCCATGCATGAGAAATTTGAAAGCTTGAAGCGAAAAATACATGATGTAGGCCACTCACGTCAAAAGCAAGGATTTGAAGCAAAAGTGTGTAAAGAGGAGCATCCATGCCAACAGGCACTTAGGCGTGTGCATCCTAAGGCACTACAATGTCAAGAGCTTGATCCGTAGAAAAGCTAGCCTTTAAATTATCTAAATCATCTCCATCCAAGCTTATGAGAACCTCGACTACTTCAGGTCAATGAAAAGGCTTTCAAGGGTTGGTGAGATCAGATAGATCTTCATAAGCATCCCTCCTCAAAAAAGGTTTCAAACCCTTGGCATTTGGATCAAGCTTTGTCTAATCAAGAGCATGCCAGGATAAGATAAGGCTTTTATTGGCTCTACAATCTTGTAATTTCTCCCTATAGCTCTTGGTTTCAGTCAACTAGGACATCAAGTTCAAAAAAAAGAGTGGCATACTCCACTTGAAGAGCATTCAACTCAATTAAAGTTGAGGAAAACGTACCCCAATAGTGCTCTAAAGAGGCAATCTTGGCCTTTTTCATCTCAAATTTGTCCTTAAGATGAAGCACCTCTAGCTGCTCGAGTTCTCTTATGGCTTGCACCTTAAACACTCAGTATTGAGCATTAACAGTAATTGTTTGTTGCATGGCCTGCAAACAAGTAAAATGAGTTAGGAAACTCACAAGACATTCACCTGATCATCAAATAGAGGATTTGAAACTTACACTCATCACTTTTAAAACAGCCATGTTTGTTAAGAGGAGTGATTTAGGGAGCACAAGCATGTGTCTTATTGACAGCTCCATGAATAGCTTCCTCCTTTCTTTCATGAGGAGCTTGGCTATATTGCATTTGGCTCGATTCTACCCGTGTGACTTCTAGTTCCTCCTTTTCACAAGAACCGATCAGCGGTGACTCACTAACGATAGACTTACTCCTCCTATGGTTAAAGGATCAAAAGGAACTGAATCTATCAAAATGAGCATGAGAAGAGTACGAGCTCGAGTGTTTTTTGTAACCACTCCTTTGAAGCAAACTTATTTTTTGAAAACGAAGAATTTTAGCTTGAAAGGAAGAAAAGTGCTCGATATCTTTCCTTTTGCAAAAAGCACACCTAACACTTTGGATTAATGGACCCTTGGGCTCTAAAAGAGGACTAATAAGAGTATGAAAAGAATTTGTGAGAGTGTCTACCATGTCTCAACCAGTAGATAGGATGTTCACTTGGGTGAAGAAAGTAAATAAATCAGTCTCTCTTCCAGAACAAAACTAGTCAATCTGCTGATCAGACAATCTCTTTAAGATCGAGAAAATCCGATCCTTAGATGATTTCCTCCCACGAATACTCCATTAGGTAAGGATGCCTAGGCCTTCTGGGATCTCAATGAAGAACTAATCAGACTTATATATGTGAAGTTTGCTTGGAAGCTCCCTAAAAATCAATTTTGAAATCCTTTTTAGAGGCCTTCTCGATAAAATAGGATACTGACTTAAAGAATCCATGGACCTTGAAATGGGCACTTAACCGCCTGGCATGACTCCATTCCTATTACCAACTATGGTGAAGCACGCTAGTTGAGCCCACGAGTGAAGATGAAAAGTCTCTTGGAATAACTTCAAAAAAGTGAGTAGCGAGAGAATCTAAAAGTCTACGGCGTAAAGATTTAAAAAAAAAAAACCTATATACTATTCCAGGGTGTACCCTGCGAAAGAGTATGGAGCAATTGATGAAAGTCATACTAAAAGTCATTGGGCCTTAATATAAGTTAGTCAGATTGAAGGTCATTGTGCCTCAAGGTAGATTGAGCCCAAGAGGAAAGGTGAGTTAAGAAGACCTTAGAAGATCCATTAAGTGACCATTAAAACTGTAGGTCTTAAAGGTAATTATGCGCCAAATAACTCCTATAAATAAGTCATAGGTATTATCTTTATTCTCTAAGCTCTGTTTGCTTACTGGAACCCTGCTAAAATCCTGTCTGACTTAAGTATTAAAGTGTGTGCACAGGGGAGAGCCCCTGCGCCCTCTAATGATTTTTTTTCTTGCAGAATTTTTGGAGACAAGCTAATACAAAAATCGAGATTATCACGCCAATAAAATTTATTAATGTAAACAAGCAGCAACACTTGATATGCAAGCATGTACCTTGTAATATAATATATATATTTATATATATATGATTTTAATAAGAAAAATCTTGTGTTAATTATTAAAACAACCCATCAACGAGATTTCTCAAAAAAACGGAAAGCTTCATTCTACTATACTGGCCAATTTTATTTGCTTTTTTTTTTTGGTGAAGCCAATTTTATTTGCTTTGACTTTTGCTTGTTCTTCTTCTTGTTGTTATAGATTGAAGGTATTTTTAAGTTTTGTTTGTGATTGGTCCCCTTTCAAAATGATGCTAAGAACGTATTTCTCATGTCAGAATGTTACATCAAAATTTTACTCCAACTAATCCCACAAAATTGACAAAAGAAAGAGCTCCACGTTTAAGAAGACACTACACCCACGGTGATGCCAAAAATGAAAGAGAGGAAATTATTCTTCTACCTTTGTTTTTAATATTTTTTTGATTATTTTATTAAAAATATATTTTTAAATATATTTTTATTATTTTTAATTTTATCGAAATCAGTCAAAACTATTCATCCACATAAAATGGGTTTGATCGATCCATTGGATTTGATGCTGGGCATTCAACCACTAAAAACAAAAATGCAAAGGATAAAATTACCCTCTTACCCTACTTTTATTATTTTTAATTATTTTATTAAAAGATATATTTTTTATCGTCTTTTTATTATCTTTAATTTCACCCAAACTAATCTTACAGCTAATCTCTAGTTGATTATCAACTAAACTAACCCTTAGGTTGCTTTGTTTTCTCTTCTCAGCCGCACATTAAAAAAAAATGAGGACTCTCTCTCCCTCACTCTCAGTAGCAGTAGGGTCCACTCCGGCAGCGAGACTGTCGGGTCTTTTTAAAGACGTATGGGAACTATTGTTCTTTGCCTTTAGTTTCTTATTGTGCTTCTCTGCATTTCCAAGCTGCCAACTGAAAGAGAAAAGCGCTCCTAGGACACATCAATACTGACCCCGTGACACGTTTTCTGCTGTTTTCTTTTCTTTCCTATAAAAAATCCCGTAGAGAAAATCTTTCTGGTAAATCTCGGAATCCTTTCATCTTCACACAAATATGCACGTTGTAATCATTTATATGTGCATGTATGTGTGTCTTACTGTGCTTTAGTTTTGTTAGCACGTGCATCGGTGCATGACGAGAATCATTTGAAGGATGAGCAAGTCATTGCTCTTTCTACGTTTTGAGATTGATGGAGGTTTTTCGTTATTTGCGTAAGGCAAGAAATGTTGTTTTTGGTTAATGGGAACGTGTTGAGCAAATAAAATCAAATTTGGATTTTGAGTGATTATATAACAGTTGTTTGGAAGAGAAGAAATCAAGAAAGCAAAGAAAGTGATTCAAGGGAGTCTGATATGATTTTGACATTTGGGAAGGATTGATCTTTATTATAAAACGATTTAGTTACATTCTGAGTGTTTGCTGTTATCATTCTCTCAAAAAAGATTTCATTGAAAACCATTTTATAATAGTTCTTTTTTGATATGTTAATTTTCTGTGAAATTGCTTTGCTTCGAGGCTAGTAAAGGAGTTGTTTGATGAAAAGATTGAAACTCTTTTAATTTCTTTAGTCTTTTTCTCTTTGACATGCTTTGTATCCACGTTTCTAACACAGTTGCTCTGTTTCTTTAGTCAAGTTCTATCTGTTCTTTCTATATAAACAGATACAAAATAACATCAACCTGCTTCACCTTCTGTTTTAGTTTCCAAACTTTTGCACTTCATGGTCTAGTCAATTTTGGAATATGTAGAGCCTTCAGGATTCTAACAAACTTCTCTACTTAATCCTAAGTTGGTTCTTAGTGTTGGATGTTTCTTGCGCCAGAAATGGAAAACTTCAAAGCCCCTTTCAAGGGTGTTGCAAGTGATGTGCGAGGAAGAGCAGCATGCTACAAACAAGACTGGATTGCTGGTCTTCGTTCAGGACTGGGGTACCTTTCTATTCTGACTAAATATCGCATTAGATAAAGTGAAAACTGTAGTAAATTGTCAAAAACTCGAGTCTTTTTTTCTTGGTTCAATATTTACTCTCTTATTGCAGGATACTGGCCCCAACTGCCTATATCTTCTTTGCTTCTGCTTTACCTGTTATCGCCTTTGGCGAGCAACTGACTAGAGATACAGGTTGGTCACTGTTCCATTCATGAAACAGTTTGCAGCTAGTATTTCTTTTTCTCTTACTTACAGTATTAAAGTATTTAATGAAGTTGAAATTAATGTTTAACGTATTTTTGGATGTAGATGGGAGCCTAAGCACAGTAGAAACTTTGGCATCTACTGCCCTTTGTGGTATTATCCACTCAGTATTTGGTGGCCAACCTCTTTTGATTCTGGGAGTTGCAGAGCCAACAGTTATTATGTATACATATTTGTACAACTTTGCCAAAGGACGACAAGACTTGGGGCAGGAACTTTACTTGGCTTGGGCTGGATGGTAAAAGCAATCTCCACTTTTATGGTTTCTGTTGAAAATTATGTATAAGCATAGTTATTAAATCGAGATATATATATATATATATGTAAATTAAAATTTTATTTTTAAGAATAGAATATCGAATATCGTATAGTAAAATACGGTAAATAATTTTAAGATTAATTATAAATAATATATATATACATGTAAGATAAATAAAAAATAAAAAATATGATTGTTTTCAAAATATTAATATTTTCATTAATAGTATATATTTTTAAATAATATTTTTTACATATTTTTTATTTTTAATTTTCTAACTAAAAGTTTAATATTTTTTAATATTTCAAGATTAAATTATATAGAAAATATGTTTTTAAGTGTTTTTTAGGTTAAAAAACTATTAAAATTGTATTTTTAGCTAATTGTGTTAAATCAGATTTTTATTGGGTCTGACTCAATTTCATTATAAAGTGTATTGAAGTGTATCGGTTTATCGTACGATACATATCGATTCACTTGTGTATCGATAGATACGCTATCAATTCATAATAAAATCGATTCTTTGTATCGATACTATCAAGTTTAGAGTAAATTGAATCATATCATAGAATACGTATCGCGTAGCGTACAATTTTGATAACTATGTGTAGAAGTTTTAGGAAGTTCTTGATCTTATAATATGTCATTTTTACAGGGTTTGTGTTTGGACTGCACCCTTGTTGTTTCTCCTTGCAATGTTCAATGCCTGCACAATAATTAATAGGTTCACGAGGATTGCAGGCGAGCTTTTTGGCATGTTGATTACTGTTCTGTTTATTCAACAGGCTATCAAGGTAAAAGTCTAACAAGAAAATAAACCAACTTTTCATCCATGGCCCAGCAATTTCTTCTTTATAACGTTTAAGACCTTGCTGATGATTCAATCGCAGGGACTGGTGAGTGAGTTTACGATTCCTGAAGCTCAAGATCCAGAGTTAGAGAAGTATCAGTTTCAATGGCTTTACACAAACGGACTACTGGGGATCATATTCACGTTTGGCCTCGTCTATACTGCTTTGAAAAGCAGAAGGGCCAGGTCATGGTGGTATGGCACAGGTTTGTGAAATTAATAGTGTTTGATTATTGGCATTAGTACAAGCAATAAGCTGATATATGGGATCTGAAAGATGTTACAAATGTTCTACAGGGTGGCTTAGAAATTTCATAGCAGATTATGGGGTTCCTTTAATGGTTGTGCTGTGGACTTTACTGTCTTTTACTGTACCAAGCAAAGTTCCATCTGGGGTTCCCAGAAGGCTCTTTTGTCCTCTTCCTTGGGAATCTGTATCATTACAACATTGGACTGTAATCAAGGTAACCGTATTCTGTAATTGTACATGTTGTCTTAGATTTCCATTTAAAAAAATCAAGCCTTATATAGAAGTCATCATTGCTTTTTTGTTTCATTTTGTCTCTTCGAGATCAATTATTGTTGTGCAAAATGGATTCAACGTTGACAGTGTTCTAAATAATCAAATTGCAGGATATGGGAAAGATCCCTCCATTGTACATCTTTGCGGCCTTTATTCCAGCTGTCATGATTGCAGGACTCTACTTTTTCGACCACAGTGTTGCTTCACAGATGGCACAACAAAAGGAATTCAATCTTAAGAAACCCTCTGCTTACCATTACGACATCTTGCTGCTAGGATTCATGGTAAAGCTCATGTTCGGACAATACCGTCACACAAATTATACACTATCTTATCATAAACGTATGTCAAAACATGCTTGCAGACTTTGCTTTGCGGATTACTTGGCCTCCCTCCTTCAAATGGAGTCCTACCACAGGCTCCTATGCATACCAAGAGCCTTGCAGTTCTCAAAGGACAGGTGAGTAAAAACATTCTAAAGGAAAAATTTTCTATAAAATATCATTGACCTGGTTACATGCTTAATTTCAACTGATGTATGAAATGCAGCTAATCAGAAGAAAAATGGTGGAGAGTGCAAAAGAAAGCATAAAGCAGAAAGCTAGCAACTCTGAAATATATGGCAAGATGCAAGCTGTCTTCATTGAAATAGACAGCAGTCCGGAAGTAAGTTCTCGATCAGTAATTATTTCTCCAAGAAAGTGATCCTTTGGCTTGAAACACTGCCAATGCCTTTTGAATTTGCAAGATACTGACTTAACCGTTCCTGTTGCAGACTACAGTAGTTAAAGAGCTGGAAGACTTGAAGAAGGTTGTTATGAAAGTAGATAACAAAGGAGAAAATGAGAAGGAAATATTTGATCCTGAAAAACATATTGATGCCTACTTGCCTGTCCGAGTCAACGAGCAGCGAGTGAGCAATCTTTTGCAGTCACTCCTAGTTGCTGCATCAGTATGCGCCATGCCTGCGATCAAGTTGATACCTACATCAGTTCTTTGGGGATATTTCGCATACATGGCCATTGATAGTCTACCTGGAAACCAGTTCTGGGAAAGAATGCTACTTCTCTTCATTACACCTGGCAGGCGATACAAGTATGTGGCATATCTCTTTTTGGCACATTGCACATTTCAAAACATTGGAAACAAGATTATTCCATTCTGTGTCTTTCAGCAATTTATATTTGTAACAAAAAAAGAAACTGCAAAGTTATAAACAGAATTGTCTCATTCGGTGGCCTTGTTACATAGTATAAGTAGAGCTAATTTAGCACGACAACTATATATCTGTTTTACTTGACAATTTTTTTTACCAAGTTCTGTGGTTCCTTATAATCACCATTGGCAGGGTGTTGGAAGGGGTTCATGCTTCTTTTCTGGAGTCAGTGCCATACAGATACATTGTGATGTTTACGCTGTTCCAGTTCGCATATTTACTGCTATGCTTTGGTGTGACTTGGATTCCTATAGCTGGAATCTTGTTCCCTTTGCCCTTCTTCCTTCTCATCAGCATAAGACAATACATTCTCCCAAAGCTCATTCAGCCAAATTATCTCCGGGTACTTGATGCAGCCGAATACGAGGAAATTACTGGTGCCCTCCCAAGATTATCCGTGAGCCACTCTTCCAAGGTATTGCAATAGCTCTTTCTGTTTGTAGGGCCATAAACTGCATTAACAAAGGCTCCCTTTGGTTGGTTTTTTTGCTTATTTGAATAGAAAGTGAAATGTTAAAAAATAAAAAACAAAAGCACCAATCAAAATGAACCTAATTAAATATATTGTTTTTCAGGAAAGGGATCAGACAGCTTGTCCTGGGAATGATGAGGATGGAGTTGAAATATTGGATGCTGAGTTATTAGATGAGTTGACAACCAGTAGGGGGGAGTTGAAGGTCAGAACTGTTAGCTTCAGTGAGGACAGGAAGGGTCAGGTACGATGTGAATTGCTTCTCTTTAACGCATGATCTTCCAGTGAATTTATTAAGGTTGACAATCAACTTTTTTATATTGTGTTTTCCAGGTTCATCCAGAGGATGTTCAGAAAGAAGGAGATGACAGTATATAAGCTGATAAGTACAAAAATGATAATTACTTATCTTCCAAGAAAAGGGTTGAGATTTGGAATAGTTAGGTTATGTTGGTTTGGAAATCGGAATCACCAAAAATCCATATGTGTAATATGCAAATGTATTTCCATGAAAACCCAGAAAACATATATGTGATTTCATCCTATTTACATCATGTCTTAGATCATTTATTGCATTGTTCTTCAAAGAGTGAATAAAAAATAAATAGTTCTCCCATAGAGGAAAATAAGAGACGCTTCTAGTTAAAAAGCGTCTATAGGTTAATGCGCGGATATAGTGAATATGCGTACGTGTCATACCACGTATTTTAAAAATGAATAAATTGGATGCTTCAATCTCATATCAGATAAAAAAAAATTATTGGACTTAAAAGAGACAGTACTACACGCCCAATAAGCGATTTGCAGAAAAAGAGTAATGATCACGTAACACACACATGAACGTCACCACCTAGGTACTTTAAATTGACAATGTTGTGGAGTAGGGGAGATTTGGTTGAAATGATTCCAAAATAGCTGGAAGGCAAAGTACAGTAAGAACAAAGTGTTTTGGTCCACTCACATGCCAGTTGCCATTGGTTGCCAGCCTTTCCACAACCGTATCATTGGATGGTGACACGTGAGGTTCTAGCAACTCCTGTGGCTTTTCAGCCAGCCTTGTACATGTTTTTGAATACGGTATTTTCAACCTTCTACGTTTCCTTTAGCAGTCCACAAAATTAAGCTATGGTCTCAGCTCCATCCTTTTTTGTTTCTTCAATTACCAACCATATACAGTTTTTCTGCTGCATTCTGGCTTTCTTGTTGTGGTGCTGGGAAGGTGTTCAAAGGAAACTTGATAGAGACAACATAAAACTACAGTAATTATTATGGGTAAGGGGAAAACTTGTAATGAATGGATCCTCTGCTTCAATATCTATCAACCACAAATAATGATTGATACATGGTGATGAGAAGGATGTTCCTGCATATAGGATAGGATGACCTCTGACAGTCAGTGAATCAAATTAGTGTTCCTCTTTCTTTAATTCTTGTCCTTTTTGTCACAATAATTATGTGATATATATATTTATAGCCTAATTAATTATTGCATATATACACTACCATTTCCATGATTATTGGAAAATCATTTATGAGGAGCTCCTTCTGCTTATAAAATTTTACATTGGTAAAATCAATTAGTAATAATTGAAGAGATTTTTGTTATATTTAGCCTATGGTATAAGGGGCTTATCTTATGGCATGAACATCACATCGTAAGCAAAACATACATGTGGTGAAGAGATTAACGAATAAGAATGGTGCTTGCTCTAACACCATATTAAATCAAACCTAAAATCAATTGACTTAAAAGAACCTTTTATTTATATTTATACATTGTTATATTTATATGCCCAAATTATTCATGATTTAAAAGATGTGAGATTTTATTTTATTTTATTTTTTTTAAATGAATTTGCTTATCCCTGTAAGGAAAATCTCGTTGATGCAAGGATTGTTGGATTTTGCCCATCTACCGCTTTGGGTGCTTGGAGTTGGTGTGGACTGGGCTTTTTTTTTTAACGGTTGGTATGGTTTTCACGAACGACACCACTTGTTGATGTAGGAAGTATTGAATTGCACCAGCTGTAAAACACAATCTGTCTGGAATCCTGGCAGTTGTCCTCGCCGTTTTGCCGCCTGAGAAAATGTGCCTTAGGCACCGTTTAATTTACTGAAAACAATTTTCAAAAAATATTTATATTGTTTGAAAAATTAAATATTTTTTGTTGTTTGGCTGAATCAATGAAAAATGTTTTCTGTTATTTGGTTATCTCTTGAAAAAATTATTTTTTTAAATGATATTAACATAAATAATAAAATATTAAAAATTATTTATTATTTATTAATTTATTTATTAATATTAAAAATAATTATATTTTCAAAAAATATTTAATGTTAAAATATTACATTATTAAAAATTTAAAAGAAAACTATTTTTTTACTTATTTTAATATTTTTAAAAATTGAAGTAATATTCCTAATAAAATATTAATATTTATTTTTGAAATATTAAATATATTTATACTGTTAAAATAATTATATTTTATACTAAAAGTATTTATTATTAAAATATAAAAGTATCGTTTATTTATATTTGTTGTTAAAATATTAATATAAAAATATTTGTAAATAAAATATAAACATATTATATCTTAAATTAAATTATTAAAATATTATTTATTATTGAAATATTAAAACTATTTAGGATTAATAATATAAAAAATAATATGTACATTTAAAATATTGAAAGATTTATAAAGTTAATATTTTATTATATAAAATTTTTAATCTAATTAAATAGAAATATTTTATTAATATAATAATATTTTATGCAGGATTAAATTAAATCAAAGTTAAAAAAATCATATTCAAGATCTAACTTAAGTCGAATTACACTAACGAGTTTAGCAAGTAACCTAAATGTCTTCCCATTTTCAAAAGCATAAGACAATTTTTAGAAAAATAGTCTAATTTTTCGTAAACCAGTAATTTATTTTCTATTGACCATCCAATTTTTTGCTAACCAAACACTAGAAAATGCAAAAATCATTTTTCGAAAATCATTTTCAGTGAACCAAACGGACCTTTAGTAGAAAAAAGATAAACCATTGCTTATAAGCTACTAAAAAATTTTTGACTGTTAATTAGGGCAATTCTACGATAAGTTTATAAATTTTAACTTTATTGTAAGGTCAATGAATAATAGTCTTAAATTAGTAATATTTAATCCAAGTCATTGATTAAATTTTAAAGCTAAAAAAAGCTTGAATTTTGTAACGACCCTTTATACCGAAAATACGAACCTAATTTTTTCTTTATTCACTTACTTGGTTGGGCTGTACGTAGTGTCACTAATCAATTCTTGAGCTAACTTTATATTAGCTAAGTCAATATCCTTTAATTATCTTAGGTCCCAGTCAAATTCTCTCACTAAGCATGTATTTACACTTTTAAATCATTCTACTTCATTAAATATATCTCCACCCAAGTTGCATACATTATTATAAACCATAAATATATCCTATACTTCCTTCAATTACATCCCTATACTATAAAAGTACTGAAAATACAAGTCTGAATATAAAATAGAATACTGTACATCACATACCTTCAACGGTGGTACGAAAGTCTCGAAGGACTTGTTTAAGTCCCGTGTACAAAGCTCCTATAGCAATTAATCTGGAAGGTGGAGAGGGGGGGTGAGCTTTTTGGAAAGCCCAGTAAGAAATACATATAAGAAACAGATACCAAATCTCTATATGCAAGTTTCTAAAACATTTATTAAAACTTGAATACCGTATTTCATACCATTCGGAAATCAAATCATGCTTATGCAATGTATCAGAAAGTATTTCATTTAAATTGAAACATAAACAACTGAATTCTGAACATATTTCAAAATATACATGCTTATTACATTTAGTTTCAATACGGATTGTCAATCAAATTCTTATCAGTTTCAGAATCCAAATATCATTCATTCAAAACTCATATACGAAGATAAGCACGAAAAATCATATACATACTAAGCTGGAGACTTGTTAGCGACTAATAATTAATCATGCAGTTCAAATTGACATATGGTCATAGTCTAGAGGGGGTCCACAGTGAGCACTGATCAGGTGTCAACTGGGCCGGCTGTAGACTGGATCAAGATCATACAGTAGCCCAAAACATTACCTACTATGGACTGGATCAGAGTCACACAGTAGTTCAAAACATTACTGCAGTGATTGTTAGTCATATCTCAAAACATTTCCATACTTATAGTTCCTACTGCGGACTGATTCAAGGCCACACATAGTAGTTCGAATACAAATACCTACTGCGGGCAGAATCAAGGTCTCGCACAGTAGTTTCAAAACAATACCATATATTTTCGAAATTTAAAATAGTATTTTCGTGCTTTAGGAAAGTTCATAACAAAAGTCATACATTTCTTTCAAAACATATAACTATACATACTCATAATATCTTTAAAACAATAACATAGGTTGAAAATTCCTTGAGATAAATATCTCGGCTGAAAGCCTTATAAATAATTCAAAGTCATAAGATTTAACCGTTTTCAAAATAAGTCTACCGGATAAATAATTATTTTCAAAAGATTGCTTAAGTTAAGCTTAAATCATAAAAACCCATTATTTTCATAAAAATCTGGCAGCATAACGGCTTATATTTTTTTTAAAACCCCCTGCAGGAAAATACAGTTTATATATTCACAAGGCAATTGATTTTAAATAGCATTCAGTATCTCTTATGTTCTGATATATATCTTTTACCTAAAAGTGTAGCACAAGTATAGCAATGACACCCTTTCTCTTCTTGATTGCCTCTTTGCCTAGTCATTAATTTAGTTTGTTAGTGTCCCCCACCTTGTATCCTCTCCTCCTACATTAAAGCATAAATGAATAACATTTATATTATTAATTACCTTAAATAAGTTTACATTTTTCTTTTGGGTCACTTAAGGAAGTATATATATATTTCTTAAAGTTTCCCTTAAGTGTCTTACCTTGCTTATTCTCTCTTGATTGACAACTAGTCTTTTGCTTTCTCAAATTTCCTTTCTCCACATAATCCTACATCAAAGACCATATATATGCATGTTTAGCTTTAAAATTATTAACATATTATCTCCTTATAAAAGCCTCATTTGAACTTCTAAACTTATATATATATATATATATTTTTCACCACCATTCTAATACCTTTTTGCTTCTCTTATAATATTAAGTAATTAAATCCAAATACATTAAATATACTTACTCTTCTTCTTTTCCCTTTCTTTGTTCAGCTTTCAAGCACATGAAGTAGTCCAAAATGAGGATAAATCTGCTATGAATTCAACCTTGAATTACCATAATTTATTTTCTTAAATTTAACTTACGAAGCTCTAATATTACCTCTTGGTCAAACCATCATTTGTCTTGATCAGCTTTCATGGAGGTAAAACAATTCCAAAACAGAAACTTATCCACGTTTGCAGCTTCCTTTTTAAACCCAAAATAGCCTTTGCTTATGTGTCCAATTAATATCCATATGAGACCTGAATGCTGCCCCTTTTTACTGCTCTTTCACGTTAATATGGCTGTCCAAAATGACAAGGTATTCATGCAGCCAACACAGCCCAATTGGAAGAGCTTTTCCAAGTCAATGAAGGTCTTCCTCGGCAAGAACCATGCACCTTTGCTGCCTTGATCTGTGTAGCCAAAGGAAAACCCCTGTTTTGCTCAATGACCTGAGAATGAAGCTCTTTTCAGCCTCAGTTTACAGTAGCCTAAAAGTCATTCCCCACTTGTCATTTGTTCCTCTATCGAGAGCCAACATTTGCAACCTGAAGCAACCTTTGTTTCAGCTTGATCCAACACTGTTTTGATGCTCCTAAAAATCATGTCTTAACCAACCCAAACTTCCCTCAAAACATAGAGTGGTTGTTGCCCTTAAAACTCTCTCAATGGTTTCGGTCAACCCTAGTTTTCAGGCAAGAACCCTTACTGTTTTAACCTCTAACTCAGCCTTAAAGAAATTCCTCAATGCCATTATATACAGCCCTTGAATAACCCAAATCACAACCACCCATACAATCCCTTCTCAGGCACGATTTCCTTCGGATACTGTTTCGTCAACCATGTTTCTACCTCATCGTGGCTTCCTCTATAGCAATCCTAAAATCAACACCAAACCCCTCTTCTGGTTCTTTCTTTTACCTCTAAAATAGCCACCTATAGTCAACCTTCAACAGCCGATCTTCAACCTCTTAAAATAACAACAACTGCCCGTTCCTTCTTTATCCCTTTCAGCACCAATGAAACTACAAAACAGCACTGGTTCCTGCTGTTTCAGCAGTGGCAGCAGCCACTGGTTTTGCCTCTGTGCACCGCCTACAGCCGACTCTGTCCCACGGCATTTCCTCCTTGAATATTCCTCCAAGATCGGTACTAAACCCAGCTTATATGCACGCCATTGCTATCTCCCTTCCTTTCCCAATTTCCTCTTAGCCTTTTTACACTTGATCTCTCCTTTCCATGTTTCTCTCGGTCTCTCCACTTCGTTTCTCTCTTTCATTTTGCAGACAACCACTCCAAGTGGGTTGGGGTTGGTAAGAATCAGAAAATGGCTTCTTCAGGAAGCCAATTCCTGTTTTAATATATTATATATCTATATTATATTTTATGCCTAATATACCTATACTTTGTATGTACTTTATATATATATGTGAAATCCCCAATTTTCTGTAATTTTCCCATACTTGTACAGTTTTCCAACATGGATTAATGGAATAAATGGGAATTTCTGAAATTATATATGATGCATGGGACATAGAGGGAATTAAAGGAATTGAGGGTCAAACAATTAATGGTCAAAAGGGTCAATGGATGGTCAATGGCTGAGATAGGATGATGAGGAGATTAGAATGCATTTATGGGCATTTAATGAAAGCCATGACTCATCATCATCATCACCTCTTGCACCCCACGGCAGCTTCCAGACCTTCTCCCTTTCGTTGCTTCCAATTTCCTCTAAGTGTCCAAGCTTCTCACCTTAACAAACCACCATCTCATGACATCGATTCGTTAAACTTCTCTAACGAAAAACGATCCTTGTCGATAGCTTAACCTATGCCTTTAATATGAGAGAGTGAATCCAAGTGGTTAAGTAGATCTCAAAATTCAAAGATTTGGTGAATTGCAAAGGTAAGCAAGTTAGAAGGTTTTAGTTGATTTTATTGATGGTTTGGTATTGTATGGAGTTGGTAGAATAGGTTTATTGAAGTTTAAATTTGCCATGATGTTTACAGCTTGAAGAAGTGGAAAAAGGACAAGTATTGGTTCAACCAACTTGTGGATTAATTGCTAATTGAGGTAAGGAATTTATGTAACGGATGTAGGGTGACTATGTCCGCATGTTTTAGTATGTTTTGGTGTGATTTGGAAAGAAGTATAGCTGTTTTAATTTCAGGAAAAAGGGTACCATTTGGGTCCTACTCCTAGTACCAATTAGGCTAGGAGCAGCCGACTGCCTTAAGTAGCAGCCGACTGCCTAAAGACATAAAAAACGTCGTTTTTCGAAAACCGACTCAAACCAGTCGACTGCCAAGGGAGCCAGTCGACTGCTATTTTCCAGAAACCACTCTGTTTCAAACCAGTCGACTGCCAGGGGGAGCCAGTCGACTGCTATTTGTCCAGAAGCATGCTGTTTCAAAACCAGTCGACTGCCAAGGGGGCCAGTCGACTGCTAATTCTCGGGAAACATTCTGTTTCAAAACTAGTCGACTGCCATTTGGGACCAGTCGACTGCCCTATTTGTATTTTGAAAAATATAATAATTGAATTTCAAAAAGGGAAAGAAATTTAATAAGGCAAAACATGGGGTAGCAGTCGACTGCCATATATGACCAGTCGACTGCCTATTTGAAAGAAAGGTTTTGAGAACCTGTTTTAAGAAAGGATATTCATACTTGTTTAAAAACCTATATGAATAAGGTTTTGGAGACTTTAAATCTCTCAAAAGAGCATGCACATTATTTGTTACTTGTATTTGACTGAGGAGCTCTAGTCCAGCCCTCAGACCCGCAGTACGGCACCTGACTAGTGAAACTGTGGGATATAGACAATGGCCATGAGTCTCTTATTTGATTCGACTTTGGGGAGGATCCCTGGTCCATACGTGGGTACGCCATTTATTTGATATCTCTCAGGATTATCCCTAACGGGATATATTTGCGGTATCCTTATGAGATTTATCTATTGGATTATCCCTTACGGGATATATTTGCTGTATCCATTATCTCTCTGGATTATCCTTAAAGGATATATTTGCTGTATCCATGATGAGAATTACTTGGTGCATGAATCTATTGGATATAAATTGTCTCCCATCTATTTGAAAATAATTATATTTGCCTACTTGATTTCACGTGATTGGAGATCCGTGGAAATACTTGAAAGTATGATTTATTTGTTTTTGATATATTTGAAAGAAATATAAGCGCTATGCTTTATAATGATTTTACATGACATTATAGAGCCAAGCAGGAAAACTGCATATAGTGATATAGTACGCTCTTTTACATGAGTTTCTTACTGAGCGTAAACTCACCCCTTTACAATTATTTTCATACAGATTACTTGAAGTAATTCCGCTCCGGATAGAGGAGCTCATTTCGGGATTTTTGAGATACCTTCGAGGCACACTTCCTACTTATCCTT
This sequence comes from Heritiera fomes, assembly GCA_032173925.1. Lineage (NCBI taxonomy): Eukaryota > Viridiplantae > Streptophyta > Magnoliopsida > Malvales > Malvaceae > Heritiera > Heritiera fomes. The sequence goes on from JAPDPM010000015.1 coordinate 16,121,728, forward strand.
TGAAGGTATATTTAGTCGACCGTTACTTCGGCTAATGTACATTACTACAATACTACAGTTTTGTATATGTTGGGGATTATGGTGTATGAATATTTGAGATCTTGATGTATATGGCACATGTTTATAAATGAAAAATTTTATGCATGTGAAAATGAATATTATACTCTGATAGAAATGCCTAAAGCATAAGAGTAAGGGAGATTGACATCGGATAAACTAGTCGATTTATTTGTTATTTGAGTTAAAAGTTAGTTGTTATTTGGTTAGTGACGAGGACGTCACAATATATATATATATATATATATATATATATATATATATAGGCTTGTAGGTTTAATTTATTATATGGTTTACTTATTATATATATATAGTTGTATATTCTTTCTTAATTTAACTAATATACTAATATCCATATACATTTTCTTAATTAAATTAATATACTTATATCTCTTATATATTTAAATTAAACTTAATCATATTTCTATGATCACTTCCCAACAAGTGTACCAAACTCAATTTCAATGATCATATTTTTTCCTCAAATCTTATTATATAAATATATATATATATATATATATTGATTTGCTTAAATTTTAATTTCCTTGACGGTTAATATAATCGATCTCTTAGAATTTAGCAATCACATGTTCGAATAAATCCCCATGTAAGTTATCAAAATACTTTAATCCAATTCCCATCTCCAAAAACCTTAAGTCTATCTATTTACTTAATTCTTCCAAGATTTCCAAAATAGTCATTTATTCCAAATTAATATATTGATTTCCATTTTCTGGGAGTCAAAATTTACGGTTCTCACAAATTTGGTAATTTGTTAAATTAGTTTTTCAAATTATCATTATACATTAACTATTAAAAAGATATTGTAATGCTTAACCATTGCTCATAAGCTACTAAAACATTTTTGACTGTTAACTAGGGCAATTCTACAATAAGTTTATAAATTTTGACTTCATTGTAAGGTCAATGAATAATAGTCTTAAATTAGTAATATTTAATCCAAGTCATTGATTAAATTTTAAAATCTGATAATCTATTTAACTAGTTTTTCAAATTATCATTGTATATTAACTATTAAAAAAATATAGTAATGTTTTACTAATTTAACCTTTATATAATTCTCCCATAATCCCTTGAACTTCTTCCTTGTTTTTTTTTTATATATATGTTTAAGTGTTTATCTTTCTATTTTCTTATTTGTAAATCATAATGTGACGTCCCCGCCACTACATCTTATCATATAACTTTTTCCTTATTATCTTATACGACATGATTCGATTTTGTTCGTCAATGTCATTCATTCCTTACTCTCAAGCTAAATATCTAATAGCTCATACAAATTTATTTACTTTCCATAAACATAATAATGATATATATAAATATCATTTCCATTCCATAGGATCTTACACATAATCTTAACTTACATCCCCGACATGTTATATACATTTATGCTACTTGTACTGTACCATAGCTAAATTACAATTTACTTTATATAAGCATGTAAGTATACCTTCTATGCTAACTGGGAAGCGTATCAAGAAGGTACACTTCGATCTTTCAAAAGCAAGCTCCTCTAATCGGAGCAAGATTCACTTCAAGAAATCTGTAGGAAAAATGATCGTAAAAAGGTGAGTTTACGCTCAGTAAGAAAAATATATAAAAGAGCGTACTATGCCTCTATATGCATTTTTCCTACTTGGCTCTATATGTAAATCATTATAAAGCATGCTTCATAAACATCTTTCATACATCGTTTGCAACCACACATATTTCTTTCAAATGGTATAAGCAAACATACTTTCTTTAAAACATATATCATCTTCTTTCTTTAAAACATCATACTTCATAGCTTACTTCAAAACATACATCATATACTTCTTCAAAACATACATCTTATATTTTAAAATAGATGGAGACTATGTACATTTATTCAAGTGCTTGCATCATCATATAAATCATTTATACCCATTTATATGATTCTCACCACATAAATCATTTATACCCATTTATGTGACTTTAATCCTGTATTAGTATAGTGGTGCACCATGAAGGTCAGAGATTCTCTCCTGCCTTTTGTCATCCACAGTGAACACTAGTCAGGTGTCACTTGTGGCCTTGAGGACCAGACTAGGGTTTCTCGCTTAACATAATAATACTGAGGACTTGATTAGAGTCTTTCAGCCAAATAGAGGGATGCATGATCATAACATAGTCCATAGTCTCAAAACATTTATGATATACTTCTTCAGAAAACACTTTTGTGTTTAAACCAAATAGGTTTTGAAATCTCTTTTCATACAGGGCAGTCGACTGGTCTCATAGGGCAGTCGGCTGCTTCTTTATAACTTCTTTTATTGAAATTATTTTCATTTAAAATTTCGATATTTTTATCTTTGAAAACATATAAGAGCAATCGACTAGTCCATATAACAGTCGACTGGTTTTCAAACAGAATGCTTCTTAAGAAATAGCAGTCGACTGGTCATATAGCAGTCAACTGTTTTTAAAACAGAATGCTTTTGGAATTATAGCAATTGACTGGCCTTATAGGCAATCAGCTGGTTTTGAAATAGAATGCATTTTGGCAAATAGCAGTCGACTGTCCCATATAGTAGTCGACTGGTTTGAAACAAAATGATTTCTGGGAAAATAACAGTCGATTGGCTTACATAGCAGTCGATTGGCTTACATAGCAGTCGATTGGTTTGTCTCGATTTTCGAAAAACAACGCTTTGGTTGTCTCTAGGCAGTCGGCTGCTCCTTAAGGCAGTCGGCTGCTCCTAGCCTAATTGGTACTAGGAGTCAAACCCGAGAGGTAACTTTTCCTGCATAAAATCAGCTGGTATTTCTCCTCCAAAGCAGTTCAAAATCATATTAAAACATGTGGACATTGCCGCCTTACGTCCGTTACATAAATTCCTTACCTCGATTACTTCGAGAACGCTAAATCACTTGGCGTGTCAACCCTAGCTTTTCACTTCTTCAAAGCTGTAACATCACATCAATTTAAATCTTTAAATACTCATTGTCGTAACGGCTTCGCGCTCGACGATTTTGAAAAAAGAACGTTTAAAAACAAAAATGGGAGTCGCCACCAATCTTTTTTGACTAGGTGTGATTGGCCACCTAAAAAATATTTATCTTTTCAACAAAATCTCAAAATTTATTAAGTTTTATCAAAAAGACAAATTTCTGGTCTGCGAAAACAAAATTTGGGTTCGGGGGTACGGTTACGTGTGGGGAAGGATTAGCACCCCCACGACGCCCGTTAAAAAACGGTACCATAATAATCATGTGTTATCCTTGGATTTTAAGAAGATAGTCTTGGCTTTTGATTATATGAAAAATTAGCGTATTTGCTTGAAAAATTGTTGTTATAATGGGATTCATTATGAAAATCAACATGAACACCGTTTATTGAAAAATTAGATCAAATATCCCAATCCTCTGGTAACATTTGAAATAATCCCTCTCACCTAGGGATCAGTCAAGAAATCACTACTTGTGAGTCTCATGACATCCCATCCTCGGTGGTGCTCAAGCTATTTTATAATTAATCGTATACATGTAGTATGGATAAAGATGCGTGATGCATATGATACTTAAAGGAAATTTTATTTATTTTGATTTCGTTGATGAAACTCTTGATATTAAGAAATTTGGCTTAATATCCCAATCCTCTGGTAACATTTAGCTAATCCCTCTCACCTAGGGATCAATCAAGAAATCACTACTTGTGAGTCTCATGACATCCCATCATCGGAAGAATTCCATTCATTATTTTTTTATTTATGCACATGATGCTAACATATGTTTTATGATGCATATGGAATTATGAAAAGAATTTTTTATTTTGATTTTTATTAATGAAATTCTTAATATTGAGAAATTTAACTAAATATCCCAATCCTCTGGTAACATTTAGCTAATTCCTCTCACCTAGGGATCAGTCAAGAAATCACTACTTGTGAGTCTCATGACATCCCATCTTCGGAAGAATTTCATTTAAATTTAAATTTTATTATTGAATTCTTTTTTTTATTTTTCTTTAAAACTTATCTATTTTTATTTTTAATAAAACAAATTAAATTATTGAAAAATCATACTAAATATCCCAATACTCTGGTAACATTTAGTAGGACTCTTCTCACCTAGGGATCAGTCAAGAAATCACTACTTGTGAGTCTCATGACATCCCATCATCGGACATTTGTTTACTTAAATTTAAAATTTATTTTTAAATGTGATTCCTAATTAATAATGATTAATGAAGATGCAAATGAAAGAAAATTTTTCAAAAATTTTTATTTTATAACATGCATTAATAATAATAATAATAATAATAATAATAATAATAATAATAATAATAAAAGCACAAAATAATAACATAATAATAACAATAATAAAAACACAATAATAATAATAATAATAATAATAATAATAAAACACAATAATAATAATAATAATAATAATAATAATAATAAAACACAATAATAATAATAATAATAATAATAATAATAATAATAATAATAAAGAAAGAAAGAAATTATACCCCAAATGATTGGGTTTTAAAACCCAAAGAAACCCTTTGAATTTGGCCCAAAAGTCAAAGCCCAATAGCACTAGGAATGGGCTGGAAGTGCTGGGTCGAGCGGATCACGGACGGGTCGGACGCGGATCTCGGGTCGGGCGATGGGGCGACGCGCGGATCCTTCCCCACGGGTCGGGCGCGCGGATCCCGGGTCGAATCTGGGTCCGCGCGCGGGTCAGGCCTCCCTCTATAAAACCTTCTCCTTTTTTTTTTCTTTCACTTTTTCCTTTTTCACAAAAAAAAATTCAGAGCTTTCCAGAGCTCTGCCGGCCAGGCGATTCCCGGCCACCGCCGGGCCGCCGTCCTCAGCCGCCGGCTGCCGTTCGTCGGCGGCCAAATGCGAAAAGCTTTCGACTTTTCGAAAGCTCTTGCTCCCGTCAAACCAAATCCGGCCTTCCTTTTTCCCGAAAATTCCCCTAAGCCGCCGGATCTGGCTTTACCGAAGCCTCCTCTCCCTTTTTCTGATTTTTTTTTTGATGGTTTCGGTTGTGGTTTTGGTTTTCTGTGGTTGTTGGCGTGTTTTCTTTTTTGCAGGTTCTCAGATCTGGTTTTTGGCTTCGGGTTTGGGTTAGATTTTGTTGGTATGTGTGGGTGTTTGGGCGGCTGTGGTGATGATGGCGGTGGTGTTTGAGGTTGGTGGTTGTCGAGTGTTATAGGCTGTGTGAGCCGAAGGGTGAGGGCTCGGTGATGATGTTGTTGGTGGTTGATGGTTGAACAGGGATGGTGGCTCACGGTTGGGTGGTCGAACGGGGTTGGCTAAGGGGTCTTCTGGTTTCGGTGGTGAGGGGGAACTGGGTTCACTGAGGCAGAGGGGGTTTTGGGTTCTGTTTGACAATGAGGCTGGGGCTGAGGGTGTTCCAATTGAACGGGAGAGAGCTTCGGTGAGGCGAGGATGGTGGAGATGATGCCCTTGGTTCCTCCCGGTTCCCTTCGGTCTCCTCCTGGGGTCGAATGGTTGAGGTCATTTAGAGGAGTCTGGGTTTCGTGTAGATGGGATGTGAAAGATGGGGTTGATAGACAGCCTCGAGAAGGAGGCTATGGCAGGGGTGGCTGGTAGACTAGCTGGCCGACGATGGGATGGCCAGGGAAGTAGGGGACCGACGAGGATGGGACAAATTAGACAAAAACAACAAATAAAAATAAAAATAAAAATAAAAATAATAATATAAATAATAATAATAATAATAATAATAATAATAATAATAATAATAATAATAATAATAATAATAGTAATAAAATAATAATAATAATAAAATTAATAATAATAGGGATATGAATAATAACAAAACAAATAAGAAAAATGAAAATAAAGAAAATAATAAAGAAAAATAAAATAATAGAATTTGTCAAAATAATTTATAAAACTTGGACAAAATTAGGTGTCTACAGCTGCCCCTCTTTGCTTATTGCTGAGAATCAGGAATAAAGCAAAGACAATAGACAATAATTTTGTCCAACTCAAGACCCAATCCCCCCTTTTTTTTTTAAACTTTAGATTCTTTTTCTGAAAATGGGTTCCTCTTGCAGCAGAGGCGATGAAACTTTAAAATTTTTTTCTGAAAATGTGCTCCTCTTGCAGCAGAGGCGATGAAACTTTAAAATTTTTTTCTGAAAATATGCTCCTCTTGCAGCAGAGGCGATGAAACTTTAAAATTTTTTCTGAAAATGTGCTCCTCTTGCAGCAGAGGCGATGAAACTTTAAAATTTTTGCCCGGAGGACTTAGAATTGGTGCCCGGAGGACTTATGATTTGTGCCCGGAGGACTTAAATTCCTTTTCTGAAAAGTGCTCCTCTTGCAGCAGAGGCATTGACACTTTCAAATTTTTGCCCGGAGGACTTATGATTGGCGCCCGGAGGACTTATGATTTGTGCCCGGAGGACTTAGATTCCTTTTCTGAAAAGTGCTCCTCTTGCAGCAGAGGCATTGACACTTTAAAATTTTTGCCCTGAGGACTTAGAATTGGTGCCCGGAGGACTTATGATTTGTGCCCGGAGGACTTAAATTCCTTTTCTGAAAAGTGCTCCTCTTGCAGCAGAGGCATTGACACTTTCAAATTTTGCTCGGAGGACTTAGAATTGGTGCCTGGAGGACTTAAATTCCTTTTCTAAAAAGTGCTCCTCTTGCAGCAGAGGCATTGACACTTTCAAATTTTGCCCGGAGGACTTAGAATTGGTGCCCGGAGGACTTATGATTTGTGCCCGGAGGACTTAAATTCCTTTTCTGAAAAGTGCTCCTCTTGCAGCAGAGGCATTGACACTTTCAAATTTTTGCCCGGAGGACTTATGATTTGTGCCCGGAGGACTTAAATTCCTTTTCTGAAAAGTGCTCCTCTTGCAGCAGAGGCATTGACACTTTCAAATTTTGCCCGGAGGACTTAGAATTGGTGCCCGGAGGACTTATGATTTGTGCCCGGAGGACTTAGATTCCTTTTCTGAAAAGTGCTCCTCTTGCAGCAGAGGCATTGATACTTTAAAATTTTTGCCCGGAGGACTTAGAATTGGTGCCCGGAGGACTTATGATTTGTGCCCGGAGGACTTAGAATTGGTGCCCGGAGGACTTATGATTTGTGCCCGGAGGACTTAAATTCCTTTTCTGAAAAGTGCTCCTCTTGCAGCAGAGGCATTGACACTTTAAAATTTTTGCCCGGAGGACTTATGATTGGCGCCCGGAGGACTTATGATTTGTGCCCGGAGGACTTAGATTCCTTTTCTGAAAAGTGCTCCTCTTGCAGCAGAGGCATTGACACTTTAAAATTTTTGCCCGGAGGACTTATGATTTGTGCCCGGAGGACTTGAAATTTGCTTATCTTCTGAAAATCAAACTTTAATCTTGATTAAACATTACACTGGTAAAACTAGATTTGAAATTTTCTTTATCATGAGCAAACTTGCCCCTCTCTTTTTTTTTCTCTTTTCTCTCTTTCCTTCTTTCTTCTCTTTTCTTTCTTTTCTTCTCTTTTTCTTCTCTCTTCTTTCTTTCTCTTTTCTTTTCTCTTCTTTTTTTTTTCTCTTCTCTTTTCTCTTCTCCTTCTCTCTTTTTTTTCCTTTTTTTTTTTATCTTGGAAAAGGTTGCATAACCTTTGAAATCTAGATTAAATGATGTTAAGTCTTCAGCTTGAGAAACATGTTTTAATCTCAAAATTTTACACAAAAACTTTCAATGTTGATGCTGTATGATATTGTGTATGTATGCATGTATGCATGACACTCAATCCTGTACATTCTATGACTTCAAAACTCTATCTTGTCTTGCCAAAAGAGGCACATTATTTGTCTTTTTATTTTCTTTGCCCCCAACATGATCATGAAAACTCCTTTCTGTTTTAATCTCATTTCTGCAAGGTTCTGGTGCTCATCATAGCCTTTTGACGAAAAGCGTTGAAAATTTTCTCATAACTATTTTCCAGGAGGGAATTGAATCTAAATTTCACAAGTGATATTTGATTCTTTCAAAATATTAGTGATTACTTTTCAAGATGAGTGACATAAATCCTACTCGGATCTCTTCAACTGGACAATTGAAAGTTTGATGCGCCAGGTGTTTTGTTTGGGGGATACTTTACCACTTATCTAAAAACAATGGTTCCTTTCTTGGCTCCAAATGGTTTTTTTTTTTAAAATACCATCGTTTTTCTTCCCTTCTTTTTTTTTTTGAACAAAATTTTGAATGAGAAAAGAAACAAAATATTTTCAATTTGGTTTGACAATCTCTCAAATTCTCAAATAATGACGTTCTACAAATGCCAAGATCGGGCATGAACGACTGACGTCTTTCCTACTTAGGAAGAGTATTTACAAGAAGGAAGGTTCAAACTTTTTCAAAAAATGTCGGTTAATCAAGTGACATCAAAATCTTTGGATATCTCGAGGATTTCTCAAGGCTTGTTGATTCTTTTTCCATATCTTCAATTCATGTCGCTGCACGACTTGGTTGCATGAAAAGTTCATTATTTGCTCTAGACTGCCCTATTCGGGTTTTCACCCTAGAGCTTCACTCTTTCTTTTGTTTTCTTTTTTTTTTTGCATTTTTTTTATTGATTGTTCCACCATGCATTCAAGAACTCAAATTTCATTCAGACCAAATAATGGCGAGAATCTTCCAAAGAAGAGCTCTTCGATACAAGCATCCATATTTGATCAAAATGGACTTTTAAGTACGTAATGTAGGCCATGGTTCAGGGTTCTGAAAGAATAGATAAACAGGCCCAAAATCTGTTTGAAGGTGATCAATCCAAGGATCATTTCTTCTGATATGGATGTCTATCAATTTCCTTCTTCGAAGCATCTTTCTCTTTATACTTTTCCATGTATCTCTTCCTCTTTCTTTTTTTTTGTTTTGTTTTTTTTTCTTTCTCTTTCTTTTTTCATGATTTTTTCATTTTTCTTTTTTCATTGATTCATGTCCAAATTTTCAAATCTAATTTGCCCCCAAATTATCCCACATAGTAAATCTTATTTGAATAAAAACAAAAGCTTAATCATTTATTTTCTTCGAAAAGATACTTTCTGCACATGCCCCCCAGTGTGGAGGGTGATCCTTGGAGGAGGTTTATTATGAAAGAAATTATAAGGCTCAAAAGGGGCAGCAACAGGATAATGTTTATATTTGTGAATGGGATGTGAAAGACGGCCATTCATCATCTCAAATTAAGATGCTTCCATTGAAAAGCAATTCTTAGGACAAGTTGTTCTTTTGGCATTTGAAATCCTCTGAATATCATGTTTACATGATGTCACAATCAATTTCATTTTTTTCTTCTTTTTTTTTTGTTTTTTGTTTTTTTGTTTTTTTTGTAATGCAACACTTTAATATGACAGAGCTTGACCTCACACCAAAAATTCATTTAAGGAAAGAGCGACTCAAGGTATTATACAGATGGACAACAGTGAAAAATCCCCAACTTTGGCTCTCTCTCTTTTTTTTTTTGCCCCAAAACATGGGCAAAAAGGCATTTCGGGAATACAGGATTGAAGATTTTGGGATTTGTACAAGAATTTAGGTGGAAAGGTGTTTCAAAATGATCTTGCCACATATTTGACTGCCATTATCCAGAATCTTTGAGACTGTCATTGATTTCCAAAAAAATTCTCAAAAAGTTTTGTAAATCGGTTATTTCTTGAAAATCATTAACAATAAAGCCCTATCATGGTCAAAGTGAAAACAAAGTCGAACTTTCAAAAATTTATGCCCCAATTTAGCTTTTTGGCTCTCGACTGACTTAGATTTTATTGAGATGTGATCCAAGAATGATTCAATACATTCATCTTTGACAATAATCACCAATTTTCTTGGAACCATATATCATTATTGTGAAGAAAAGAAACATTCTTGTCATATGCCACTGGAAAAATAATTCATGCAAAAAGTTGTGCTCATACAATTGTCACCTAGGCCAATAGAAATGACAAGCATTTTCCAACAACGTACAGTCTTCAAAATCTCTCAATCTCTTTTTCTTTCCCTCCAGATTGGTCTGCCCAAAATGCCATAACTCTACACCAAAGTGGACTTCCACTGTTCCACAAGTTCTTGAGTCAAGATTTCACCATTGATGAGCTCTTCAATCCTTTCCTTCAACTGTCTGCATTTTTTTGTTGCATGCCCAATTGCCCCCATGTGATAGTCACATTTGCTGTTCGGGTCATAGCTCTTGGCCAATGGATTCGGTGCTGTTCTCAAAGGTATAGGGGCCAAGTATTGGTTTTTTATCAAAAAGGGCAAAAGATCGGAGATTGGAATCGAAATTTTTCCTTGGTTGCTTCTCGATCTTTTTCTGTTGTTTATTGATGGTTGGGGAGGTTGAGCTACTGGCTTAGGCATGAAGATAGGCGCACGAGCAACCGTTGAAAGGTAAGGGTTTGCTTGGAATTCTGGTTGCGGGATTGGTGAATAAAGATAAGGAACATAGGGGACACTGCTCAAAGTTGGACGGTATGATGGGTGAGACAAATAGGGATTATATGGAATGGAATTTATGGGAATTTGTCCCTCAAATGTCGCAGCTTGCACTTCTTCTTCCGTTCTTTCAAGTCTATTATCAGCCATGTCGTCTATCTTGATCTTGCCCCTCTTAATTGCATTCTCGATCATCTCTCCAGAGGCTACCATGTCGACAAAATTCTTAGTAACATTCCCAATCATCCTATCATAATACGGTGCCTGAAGGGTACTAAGAAACAGAGTTGCAATCTCTTTTTCTGTGAGGGGAGGCTGGACCTGAGTGGCAACATTCTTCCATCTCTGGGCATATTCTCTAAAGCCTTCAGTAGCTTTCTTCTCCATAGTTTGCAAGGATAAACGATCTGGGGTCGAATCCACAATATGCTTATATTGGGCGACGAATGCTCTTGCCAAATCTTCCCATGAGTGAATATCACCCCTGCCCAGTTGTGTATACCACCTAGCAGCAGATCCTTTAAGGCTATCTTGGAAAACATGGATCAACAGCTTGTCATCATGCACATGTGCTGCCATCTTTCTACAGTACATAGTGATATGGGCCTTTGGACAAGTGGTCCCATCATATTTCTCGAATTCTGGAGGTTTAAATTTTAAAGGAATGACCACACCAGGTACTAAGCATAATCCGGCAGCATCTAAAGATCCATGGAAATCCATTCCTTCAACAATTCGAAGTCTTTCTTCTATAAGCTCTATCTTTTGTCGGGAACTTGAGCCTCCTTCCATATGTGGCATCCCTTGCTCATTGCGACTATCGAAATTGGCAACCTGAATTGGTTCGAGGGGGTTCATAGTGGGAATTGCTTGCCCTTGAAACTGACTAGGGTCGACTGCGGACGGCATATTAGGGCACACATAATCCTCGGTGGGCATTGCTTGTGGCTCTTGAGATGATTGGGTTTCTCGTGAGCCAATGTTAATTGGACAAAAAGAATTCTCGGCATTTCGCAATTGATGCCCCTCTTGAGTAGCTAATTCTCCCATTTCTTCATTGTTCAGTTTCTCCCACAAACCTGCCATCTGTGACAATTGCTCTCTCATCTCTTGTTGAGCTTTTTCCATTCTTTCCATTCGACTCATCTCTGTCTCTTCCATGGTCCAAGACTATTTTCAAAGTTTTCCGATGATCAAGCTATCTTTCCACCAAATCTGTCACGAACTAAAATTAGATGTCATGCTTGCCATGCTAGTATGATGCTTTTATTGTATTGAATTGTGAATCTGAAAAATTTCAACCTTCTTATTATTTCATAGTGTCACAAATTGTACACCAACTGAAAATTATTGTTTGACCATTTATTTGGTTTGATCAAAATCATATTATGCACATATGAATGAAGTGGATGCAAACTTAAATAAAACCTTGTAACATTCATATTCATAAAGGAATTGTGTTCATAAAGGAATTGTTACAAGATTCAAAAAGTTCCTTACTAGACTCTCTACTATTCTAATGCCCCTTACATTCAAAGTCTTTCAAAAAGAAATTTCACAACAACAGCTGCTTTTTCATCCTCTAAACTCTAATCAAGCATTGCAAATTCCTGGCTGACCACTTCCCCTATATCGAGCACTTTTGTGTCAATCAATCCCTTCACCTTATACTTGAAAGCCTTACAATCTTCGATGGAATGCCCAATATTTCCTGCGTGGTACTCACATTTTGCATTCGCGTTGTACCATATTGGGTACGGAGGCTCCAAGGGTTTTAAGAATACAGGGGCGATAAGGTGCCTTTCAAGTAGATAGGAAAAAAGTTTGCCATATGTTATGAGTAAAGGGTCAAGCTGCGTGCGCTTCATTTTCTTGGATTGTTTTTGGCCAATAGCTTGAGTTTTAACTTGAGCAGCTGGTGGCGCAAAAGCTAGGGTGTTAGGGATTTGCTGAAAAGGCGGTCAAATAGAATTGGCATGAGCATATGGGTTCACAGACGAACAGGTATGTAGAGGTTGGGCGAGACTAGGAGATCCTGTTCCAAAAGCTTGAACATGTGGTCGAAAAGTAGGTCGAGGATAAAAGTTTGGCCGTGGACCAACTCGTGGAGGTCGAACAAAAGTAGGAGGTCCTGTTTGGAGTGCTTGGATAGGTGGTTGAAAAGAATTAGGATGAAGGTTAGGGTTTTGTAATGGCCTACTTGGTATGGATTGTTTGAGGCCATAAGGTTCTGCTTTAGTTGTAAGGCCCTTAAGTTCATCCATTACTTTTTCTACCCTTTTCATAGCCTTTTCTACCACGGGATCATCGTCTGGACAGTTGAGAGCATCGGAGTGTCCCTGGCAAGCCATTTCATGCAAAGTCGATTGGTCTCCACTTGCTGATGATTCAACATGTAGTTGTCTTGGAAGTGACGATGACCCTTGAGGATGGACCACTTTATTCTTTCCAAAGCTTTCAAGCATCTTCATTATCTTAGCTAGCTTTCCTTTTATCTCTCGTATATCATGTCCAAACTCCTCTTGATTATTCTCCAAAGCAGTAAGTCTAGCTTCTAATTGATCTCCCATGTTTTTTTTGGCCTCCTTTAACCTAACAAGACAAATGCCCTCCTTATTATATGATGTGAATGCATTAATGTAATGAGGTATGCTATGCTAAAATTTAAGAATAAAAGAATCAAAATTTTATCTTACTTAAGTTCAATGAATGAATTCTTTTCATGTTTTTTTTTAGACAAAGAAGAAAAATCGAATAAATCTTTGTTTCATTCTTCAAAATTGTAAAATTGTGAAATTTTATTTGAAGACAAATATCTTTTGATTTTATGAGAGCATGAATTTGAAAAATCAATAGAGTTATGATATGAAAAAAGTTAGTAAAACTTCCCTCGTGTCCTAATTTCGGGATAATCTCTACAAAAATCAGACATGTCTCTAGCTAGGATCGGCTTCTTAGGGCCTTTTACATGCTGGTTTAGGTCTCTAAAAGGTCAAAAGGTTCCCAAATTATACCTTACTGTCATCCAACTGGACTAGTAAGATTTAATTTGAGTGGGAGTATTTCGATTGCCATTGCGGAGGTGATTACCTCACGAGAGCAAAGGTACTCTACTCCCTCCTAAGAAGGACTGAACCCGGGTATAGAGCTCATGTTATGCAAATGCAAGTGCAAGTGTGTGTATGAGGGAACACGTCAGACTCAAATTAAATTATTTTCTCTATCCTAAATGCCTCAACAATTTATTAACAACAAGTATGTACAAGTATAAAACATAAAATAAATAACATAAGAAAGCAAAATGCAAACAACATTATTTTCAAAATCCAAGTGAATTAAGTTTAAATATCATTCAAGACTATTAAATTAAAACTTTGGATAACACATGATTAATGAATGGCTTGACCCTCAAAAAGGTCCCCAGTGGAGTCGCCAAGCTGTCGTAACGGCTTCGCGCTCGACGATTTTGAAAAAAGAACGTTTAAAAACAAAAATGGGAGTCGCCACCAATCTTTTTTGACTAGGTGTGATTGGCCACCTAAAAATATTTATCTTTTCAACAAAATCTCAAAATTTATTAAGTTTTATCAAAAAGACAAATTTCTGGTTTGCGAAAACAAAATTTGGGTTCGGGGGTACGGTTACGTGTGGGGAAGGATTAGCACCCCCACGACGCCCGTTAAAAAACGGTACCATAATAATCATGTGTTATCCTTGGATTTTAAGAAGATAGTCTTGGCTTTTGATTATATGAAAAATTAGCGTATTTGCTTGAAAAATTGTTGTTATAATGGGATTCATTATGAAAATCAACATGAACACCGTTTATTGAAAAATTAGATCAAATATCCCAATCCTCTGGTAACATTTGAAATAATCCCTCTCACCTAGGGATCAGTCAAGAAATCACTACTTGTGAGTCTCATGACATCCCATCCTCGGTGGTGCTCAAGCTATTTTATAATTAATCGTATACATGTAGTATGGATAAAGATGCGTGATGCATATGATACTTAAAGGAAATTTTATTTATTTTGATTTCGTTGATGAAACTCTTGATATTAAGAAATTTGGCTAAATATCCCAATCCTCTGGTAACATTTAGCTAATCCCTCTCACCTAGGGATCAATCAAGAAATCACTACTTGTGAGTCTCATGACATCCCATCATCGGAAGAATTCCATTCATTATTTTTTTATTTATGCACATGATGCTAACATATGTTTTATGATGCATATGGAATTATGAAAAGAATTTTTTATTTTGATTTTTATTAATGAAATTCTTAATATTGAGAAATTTAACTAAATATCCCAATCCTCTGGTAACATTTAGCTAATTCCTCTCACCTAGGGATCAGTCAAGAAATCACTACTTGTGAGTCTCATGACATCCCATCTTCGGAAGAATTTCATTTAAATTTAAATTTTATTATTGAATTCTTTTTTTTTATTTTTCTTTAAAACTTATCTATTTTTATTTTTAATAAAACAAATTAAATTATTGAAAAATCATACTAAATATCCCAATACTCTGGTAACATTTAGTAGGACTCTTCTCACCTAGGGATCAATCAAGAAATCACTACTTGTGAGTCTCATGACATCCCATCATCGGACATTTGTTTACTTAAATTTAAAATTTATTTTTAAATGTGATTCCTAATTAATAATGATTAATGAAGATGCAAATGAAAGAAAATTTTTCAAAAATTTTTATTTTATAACATGCATTAATAATAATAATAATAATAATAATAATAATAATAAAAGCACAAAATAATAACATAATAATAACAATAATAAAAACACAATAATAATAATAATAATAATAATAAAACACAATAATAATAATAATAATAATAATAATAATAATAATAATAAAGAAAGAAAGAAATTATACCCCAAATGATTGGGTTTTAAAACCCAAAGAAACCCTTTGAATTTGGCCCAAAAGTCAAAGCCCAATAGCACTAGGAATGGGCTGGAAGTGCTGGGTCGAGCGGATCACGGACGGGTCGGACGCGGATCTCGGGTCGGGCGATGGGGCGACGCGCGGATCCTTCCCCACGGGTCGGGCGCGCGGATCCCGGGTCGGATCTGGGTCCGCGCGCGGGTCAGGCCTCCCTCTATAAAACCTTCTCCTTTTTTTTTCTTTCACTTTTTCCTTTTTCACAAAAAAAAATTCAGAGCTTTCCAGAGCTCTGCCGGCCAGGCGATTCCCGGCCACCGCCGGGCCGCCGTCCTCCGCCGCCGGCTGCCGTTCGTCGGCAGCCAAATGCGAAAAGCTTTCGACTTTTCGAAAGCTCTTACTCCCATCAAACCAAATCCGGCCTTCCTTTTTCCCGAAAATTCCCCTAAGCCGCCGGATCTGGCTTTACCGAAGCCTCCTCTCCCTTTTTCTGATTTTTTTTTGATGGTTTCGGTTGTGGTTTTGGTTTTCTGTGGTTGTTGGCGTGTTTTCTTTTTTGCAGGTTCTCAGATCTGGTTTTTGGCTTCGGGTTTGGGTTAGATTTTGTTGGTATGTGTGGGTGTTTGGGCGGCTGTGGTGATGATGGCGGTGGTGTTTGAGGTTGGTGGTTGTCGAGTGTTATAGGCTGTGTGAGCCGAAGGGTGAGGGCTCGGTGATGATGTTGTTGGTGGTTGATGGTTGAACAGGGATGGTGGCTCACGGTTGGGTGGTCGAACGGGGTTGGCTAAGGGGTCTTCTGGTTTCGGTGGTGAGGGGGAACTGGGTTCACTGAGGCAGAGGGGGTTTTGGGTTCTGTTTGACAATGAGGCTGGGGCTGAGGGTGTTCCAATTGAACGGGAGAGAGCTTCGGTGAGGCGAGGATGGTGGAGATGATGCCCTTGGTTCCTCCCGGTTCCCTTCGGTCTCCTCCTGGGGTCGAATGGTTAAGGTCATTTAGAGGAGTCTGGGTTTCGTGTAGATGGGATGTGAAAGATGGGGTTGATAGACAGCCTCGAGAAGGAGGCTATGGCAGGGGTGGCTGGTAGACTAGCTGGCCGACGATGAGATGGCCAGGGAAGTAGGGGACCGACGGGGATGGGACAAATTAGACAAAAACAACAAATAAAAATAAAAATAAAAATAATAATATAAATAATAATAATAATAATAATAATAATAATAATAATAATAATAATAATAGTAATAAAATAATAATAATAATAAAATTAATAATAATAGGGATATGAATAATAACAAAACAAATAAGAAAAATGAAAATAAAGAAAATAATAAAGAAAAATAAAATAATAGAATTTGTCAAAATAATTTATAAAACTTGGACAAAATTAGGTGTCTACACTCATCATACACATGTCATACTAACTCAATACAACTCCATATCATGAACCAAATTGAGAGAATCATCTTCTTCTCTTACCTTTGCTAGAAACCAAAACTTTAGATTTTGAGATTTCCTCCAATACTTGGATTCAATCCACTAAACTTTAGAAATCACTTAGTCTAGTGACAAAGATCGATTTTCATTCAACAAACTAGTTGAATCGATGGGGGATTGAGGTAGCTTGTCAAGGTAGCTTGGAATGGAAGCTTGTCAAGGTAGCTTGGAATGGAAGCTTGTCAAGAGAGTTGGGGAAAGGGCTGCCGTGGGTGATGGATGAAGGGGATGATGAGTCATGCAAGGTGCATTAAATGCATGCTCATCCCATTAATTATCTCAGCCATTCTCCTTGACCCTTTGACCCAAGACCCTTTGACCATTTAATCCTCCTTCTTCTCCTTCCTTCCCATGACACATGGCTTTAATGACGAACAAAAATTCTGATTTTATTTCTTTTCTCATATTCCAATATTTTCCTGATATCACATAAATTCTTTGACTCATTGACTATCAATTCTATTTATTTCTTACATGTTCCATACATCATCCATACATCATTCATACATTAAACTTCACATTCATTTAATCATTTCAAAGTGTAATACTTTACAAACATAAGGAATTGCATGAAAATTGGGGATTTCACACATAAACCCTAAATCAACTCAGTTTAGTTTTTTTTTCTTGGATAGTATATTAATATTTAATTCTTATAATAATCATAAAATTGATGAAAATCATCATAAAACAATGATAATAATCGTAAAATTAACAAGAATCATCGTAAAATGTAAATAGCAAATCCTTCTCTTAATTATTATTTCCTTGTTTTAATTAGGATTAAATTTATTATAAATATATATATATATATTATTTGTACATAAACAATCAAATGTCCAAAATAAGCATTCTATTTCCCAAATTAAATTTTTGAACAATAAACTTTTTAAGATAGGATAGACTGCTATTACCTTTAAAAACTTAAAAAAATTTAAAAAAAAACAAAATAAAACAGTCGAACGCTCGAAATGAACAGTCGACTACCAAAGTTAAATATTAAAACGAAAATGAGAAAGGCTATACGTGAACAATTGTCCAAAATTGTTTTAGATTTTGCTTATTAATGAAATGTTATATTATGATTAATTGACAGTGTATAGAAACTATACACTATTAATATATCACATATAAATTCTTTTCTTAACAGGCTAACACAAATAAAAGCACATGATTATTTATCATTTATTTAGTAGAGGGAAAAATTTGGATGAAAGATGGCAAGCACAAGATTATAAGCTATATTTTTACTGTTTTAATATCAATTATAACAAAATCAATTCAAAGTCGCTGTTGGTAGCATTTGGAATTATGCTTTCCATGTGTCCATCTAATCAGGAATAATAAAATTGAATTATTAAGTTAATGGTGAAACAATGGAATTGAAGTTTCTTTAATGTCTTTTCGGGATAAAGATGATGAAAAAGCTTTAAAGTGAGCTGCACTTGAAAAACTACCAACTGTTGCAAATTTGATAGGATACAAAGGTAATCAATTGCTTAAAATAGCAGTCAACTGTCTATATAAAAGAAAGTTTTTGATTAAATTTATTACACAGGTAGTTGAATGCTAAAACTAGATAAAATAATGGTAAAATAGATTATGATAATTATAAAATGAAAGAGAATAAGCGTTAAACATTAGAATAAACATAAAAATATGATAATTAATTGTAAAATTTATAACATTTTTCAAAAAATTTATGATATTCATTGTAAAATTAATGAGATTTATTGTAAAATATATGAGATTTTTTTGTAAAATTTATGACATCCATCATAAAATTTATTATAATCGTCCTAAAATATATGAATTTCATTGCAAAATTTATGACATTTATCATAAAATTTATGACATTTATTGTAAAATTTATTAGATTCATCGTGAAATATATAAGATTCATTATAAAATTGATGAGAGTAAGCATAAAAACACTAGAAAAAGTATAAATTTTTAATAATTAATCGTAAAATTTATGAGATTTTTCGTAAAGTTGAATAGAGTAAACGTAAAAACACTAGAAAAACATAAATTTATAATAATTAATCATAAAAGTAATGTGATTCATTATAAAATTGATGAGAATAAGCTTAAAAATAATATAAAAAGTATAAATTTATGATAATTAACTATAACATTAATGTGATTTATTATAAAATTAATGAAAATAAGCGTAAAAATATATAAAAAACATAAATCTATGATAATCCAAAGAATATGAAGGAAAGCTTGAATAATTTATTTATTATAATTTTTTTGATACAATTATTTATTATAATTAGTTTGTTCTAATTGCTTAAAAATCTTACTAAAGCAAAATTCCACAAGTTACATGAAGATAAAAAAGATATATTTTGAACTCGAAAACGTGGCATAGCCTACAAATTAGTTGGTACTTGGCACTAAACCCCACAATCTTAGACACGACACGAACACAATACGAATAAATGACACGAGATGACACGATTAAAAATTAAGTAAAACTAGTATATGAATATGGTAAAAGCTAAAAATAACGTTTTGAATTTTTCATGTCGACACGAATTTTGACACGAAATTTTCGTATTTTACACGACATGAACACGATTTTACATGACACGAAAATAAATTATAAACGCGAATTTCCATGTCTACTTGGCACTAACAAGTGCTTATTAGTTTCTCTATTACCTGGACTTCAAAGACCTTCTCGTGCTATTTATTCCTGCTTTATGAAACATATTTGTATTTCTTATAACTATGATTAAATAAATAAAATACATGGGCAATTTATTGCCCTTGGTAAGTAGTCAACTGCCATTTATTTTAACTTCGTTTTTCAAAAAAATATATGGGTAGTCGTACGCTTTTTTTCAAGCAAAGCATTCAACTGTTCATGTATGAAAAACTAAATTTAAGTTAAACAAAAAGAAATTTACAAAATTCATCATAAAATTTATTAGATTTATTGTAAAATTAATTATATTCATCGTAAAAGTAATGTGATTAGTAATAAAAACAACCAATTGAAACTTCATTGTTGTCAACCAAGTTTGACATATAGAAAAGCACTCAAAAATGAAAAGAAGTGTGCCTAAAGGACTTGAATCATTTTGAACGTTGTACGCCAAAAAATTTGATTAAAAGCATTTGATTTAATCTTTAATGTACATGTCTTTCTATTTAAATTTACAAGTTTAAAATTGTCAAATTCTATTATTGTACTATTAATCACAAAAAAAATAGTTTGTCCAAAAGAAAAATAAAAAGTAAATAAAAATAAAAGACAAGGAGAGGTATGTAATAATTTTCAATAATATTATGCATAAATTATTAATTGCATATATCCTAAATTCCCAAGTCATACAATTTCAAACTTAATGATTTTCATAAACTAAGATAAATAAATTAGTAAACGTATCTTACTTCAAGGAAACTCTTAATTGAAGAAGACAATCCACCTCTTGACAACAAAAAAACTGTGTTTCTCTCTCTTTTTTGTTAAGTCTTTCTACGTACTTTCTGATAGAAAAGATACGTATGTAATACAATAGAAGGAGGACTAGTTTTAATAGAGTCCTAATTAAAAGAAATTAACATCTATCAAAGTGCAGCTATCTTTTATAAAACAACCACTTCTCAAAATAGACCAATAGGATTTTGATAATTATTTATTTAGATATCCCTTTTGATAATTATTTATTTAGATATCCCTTTTATGAAACAACCACTTCTCAAAATAGACCAATATGATGTATGTGGGCCACATTATTCTTACATTTTCTCACTTGGCCCATGTAACATCATTTTACTTATAGATTTCTAAATAAAAACATAATGCACATAGTATAAACTAAAATCTTTCATACATTGATCACATCAAATATTGTTATTATGTAAAAGCTAATAAGAGTCATGGCGGTTTTATATTATTGTATCTACATACTTCCTTTCATGTCCTACATTACCAACTCCCTTTTACTTTAAATGAGAAGTATAATAATGGTCAAACATAATGCCTTGGTCAAAGACAAATCGTGTTAAATCATTCATGTATATATGTGAGGGCTAGGAGTGTAACAGTCCATAGTATAGTAAATAACATATTTTATTCATAATTTACGGTTGGGCTGTCTATAATGCTTTTAACACTTGCACAATAACATTAATAAATGATAAACATTTATTTATTTAATAAATTCGGAATATAAAATTTTTACAATATTCGTTACACTTTACATCCCATGTTTCCATATTCAATATTCCTTATTGAATTTAGACATTTATTATACAGTACTTTAGTTCTCATATCTCGTAACTACATTATTTCACATTTTTCTACACATTTTATATGGTTGGGCTGTCTGTGATGCCTTTACACATTGTTCATCTACAACAGTAAACAGATTGGACCATATTTATTTATTGTAAATTAATATTCACAAACTATGAAAGTTAGTTTACATCCCCCTGAAATACATTTACAACCAGTAGTACTATATAAATAGGTCTGAATGTACAAATGTAAACACATTACCTCAGAAGTCCCTTATATGACACTTCGAGCTACTCAAAGCGTAGTTAATCCATGGTTTGTACTTCAACTATTCTTTACACCAATCTGTGATGATAAAAGAAAAGGAATGAGCAAACCACGACTCAGTAAGAGGATTGTATGTAAATTTTGATATTTCGTAGACTATATGCAGTAAAACCTTTTAGTTTGCTATTGGTATGTTGGGCACACTAAAAGAAAATGATATTATAGTCGGCCAGGAAATCCAGATAGAGTATGAAAGGTATTTTGGAATACCTGTCTTGTCCCGAAAACCCAGAGCGACTATAGGGAGTAAGTGTTTATTTTTCTATATAAAACACTTTTCCATATCATTTTGAAAATAATTTTCAAAGCTATGCTTTCATATAGTAAAGCATTTAATCCAAATAATCTAATATTCATAATAATTCACAAAAGAATATTAGATTTACAAAAATCCATTTCCTTTTTGAAAACATGTCATGTGTCACATATATCATTGAAATCTCATAAACAATATTGGACTAAATTTAGTACCGTAAACGGTTTAGAAAAATCACCATTCATTTCATTTAAAACATATAATAACCGTTCACCTTTTCATGTCATCATTCATGTAAAATTATCACTTTCTATGTCATAAAAATAGTGGAGACTAAGGCAACACCCAAATGATATCATGCTGCGGATAGGGTACACGTGAGATTCTTGTGGGGATAGTAGAATAAACACATGAGATCTATGGCCATAATCTATAGGTGTCCTCAGTCGTACACTGATCAGGTGTCACCGGGACGCTGAAGACAGGATCAATGTCAACAGCTTCACATATCATATATCACATATTACATGTCACATATTAGCATGATACGGGGCCTATCAGTCTCAAAACAGTATATGTGAAATCTCGTTACCTTTATGGAATTAAGTAAAATCAATAACATCTTTCAGAAAATCCATAAAGGTATAAATCACAGTATCTTGTACAGTGAAAACAGTTTTATAAAATAATTACATTGTAGTAGGAAATCTCATAAACACTTCATTTCACCGTAAACACATATACTCATATTTCCATGCTTTCCTTTCAAAACTTTAGATTCAAGGTACTGGAAAACATTTCCGGTAATTTCATATTTTATGGAAAAATAGAAATATTTATTTTTCCAAAATTAATAAAATTCCACCAAACACATTTCTCATTATAAAACACATGTAGAGACATTTTAGTCTCAAAATAATATTTACACAGTGATAAAGCTTTTATGGAAATCATTAGACGAGATAGAATTTATTTTGTTCATAAAGGAAAATCATAAATAAAATAGTAAATACCATACTGAAAGTAATTATAAAGTATTCACTATTCACCATTTCATTTCACCAATCACACCTTTCACTATAAAACACGTGGGATGAATTTTCAGTAGTGAAACCTTTACCGAAATCGGTACTATAAATATTTAATCACTACTTTACAGTAATTCCACCATTTATGAAAATAAATAATTACACTTTTGAGGCTAAGATAAACACCAATGATGTACTAAAAATATTAATAATAGTTTTGAAAATATCTTTAGTAAATTTCGGCAGCATAACGACTGCCAGAGTCCTAGCCTCCTTGCACTTTCAAACACAATCTCATCAGCCAGAAACCACAATTTCGTAGCATTTTGAGGCAATTCAATATCCAGTAAATCTTAAAAATTCATAGTATGAAAATCATGCATTCGGATATCCTTACAAATTCACACACTCATCCCTTACCTGTCTAAGGAATACGCGTTTCTCGAGCGCACCACTTATAAACCGTAACTCTCGGGCTGTAATTGATTTTACTAAAAATGTTAGTTCTTTGAACTCTTATTTTTAAGCTATTAATCATGTCTCCATACAGCCACAATGAACACTTTAATTATTTTTGTAGCATAAATTCTATCGATAATATAACATAATTTCTTTGTGTTGTGTCAAATTTTAAATCCAAACATACAGGCAAGCTCCTCGTAATTTCTACATTTTAAATCTATTCTTAAATCATCACAACCAACCATGGATTCTATTCCCCTTCATTAGGCCGAATCCTCGTTTTTATTTATTTATTTATTTTATTTTATTTTTCTTTTGCCTTAGTTCACTGTCAGCATACTTCAATTCACGCCACTAACATGCTTTACTTCAGTCCCTTAAGCTACAAATCATCTTACTTACAGTGTTTTCATTCTCTCTTTAATTCAATCCTTACTCTTCTCATCTACTTACTTAGGAAATTTTGCAAACATTTTCAACTCATTACATTTTTTTTTTCACCATTTTCAGCCCCCCCTGATCTGTCCGAAATTCCCAGATTTATCAACATCACGTCACTTTCATGTTTTGGCAAATTTTACCATTCAATCCTAGTTCTAATTAAATTGCAACAAATTCCATGGATCAATATCTACTAATTCCTACAATTCGTACGTCAAAACCACCAAATATCCTTCAATTTCCTTTAGTGCCCGATTCTTGCAACTTGTATTATTCTTCATTTTAATTCCATCTCAGGTGCATAACAAGTTACTCACACTTAAATCAGTCCACTACTATGGTTAAAATCAATGAAAACATGAATACCCAAATCCTTGCCTTGAACCGTGGATACCAGTAAAATTTGAGCTTCCAAATGCTGAAATTTAATCACCAAATTTCAGGTTTCAGGAGCTCTCACGTTGAGGGATTGTTTTTATTCAAAGTGCTTGGTGATCTAGTAATGATTTAATGAAATTCCGTAAGGTGAAGGAGGGTTAACATGGAGGAAAAAACGAGAAGAAGAAGAAGCTACTGGAAACGTAAATTCTAGCAGAACAGAGAAGGGAGTAGGTCGGTTTATGGGCTGAAAAAATGTCTAAAAAAATGTTTCATTTGTCATCTTTTATTAATGTAACATCCACTAAAATTATGCTACACATGCCCACTAATACTTTTCTTCTCTTTTCTCTTTATTTTTCTGTCATTTTATTGAGCAGTGCAGCAAGCTCCCACGTGAGCTTGCTGCAATATTATTATTATTATTTTTTTATATATATAATTATATCATAAATTTATTTATTTATATCATTATATCATAATATCATAAATATATTTGTACATACATAAATATATAATAATATTTATGCGTTTGTGTTTGTATATATGTGTGGATTTTCCATCCGTCCCACATCGCTTGCATGTGTATGTGATGTATGTGTTTATAAGGGATTTCAAGCTTAACAAAATTGCCATGGTTTTATTAAGTGTTGTGTCCCTTCACTGAACAAAAAATATATAATAATATTTATATATATTATCTTTAAAATATTAATCTCATTTTTTATAATTGATTTACTGCACTTATAACTAGACCTGCTCAAGGGCCGGGCTACCTGCCTAAGCCTGAAGGCCCGTTCAAAATTTGGTCGGGCTTGGACAAAAATATTAGATATAGTTATTGGGCCTGGATAAAATTTTTAGGCCCGATCAAAAATGGGCCCGGGCCCGGGCTTGATTGTCTAAAGCCCGAGCCCGGCCCGGCCCGAACATATTATTAATTAAGTTTTTTTTAAATATATCTATTAAGTATAATATAATTATATGTATATAAAATATTATTGATTAATAAACATGATTATATATATTTAATATGAAAATTAACATGAAAATTTTAACAAATCAAATTAAATTTTAAAGCGAATAAAAGAATAAAGAACAAATAAATAAAAAATAAAATACAAAAATAAATAAAAAAATAAAGTACAGGCGTGTAGGGTCGGGCCTCAGGCTTATGTAATAAAATTAAAAACGAGCCTGGACTAAAATCTCGGCTCGAATTAACGGGCCGGGCCGGGCTTGGACATAGCCAAAATATGTTATTATAGGCCTTCGGCCCGGCCCGAACCCGACCCGGCCCGCCCAATGAACAGGTCTACTTATAACCAACTTTAAAAATTTACCGAGATCAATCCAAAACGTATAACAATATGAACCATACATGGCCGGAAAGGTGTTTGAGTTAACTTTCCAACACAATTTGAATCACCTCAATTGCAATTTCCTATCAAAACTTATGTCTGACTCTTTACTGATTGCTCAATTGTAAATTCCCTACATGTGACGTGAATGTAAGAATTTCTTATTGTTAATCTATAATGAACTAGAAAAAGAGGCCTATATGTTTGGAAAGATAATTAAGTTAGCTTTCTAAAGAATTTTACTATTTATCATTTGGATACTTCGATAAAAATTATAATCAAAACACTATCGATTGGTCATTCAAGCCTCATGATATTTTTATTCTCACAATTTTCAATCCTTAATTCAACATCCAAAATTATATTTTCTCACTCATATCATCGTCTGAGCACCGAGATCTAAGTGGGACCCACATAGCTTTTTATTTAATCTTTGTAAAAATGTACAAAAATAATTTATTTATTAATTAAAATTTACATGTCCGTACATGTATAATACAGTAAAATCGGATCTCACATTAGTATGTAAAGAGATGTAAACAATAAACTCAAGGAATTTAAGTGTCATTTATAGTCCCCTACTATTGGATATTTATAAAGTTTGAAATGAAAATGTAATTAAAAGTAATACACATTGTAACTAACTGTACTGGGACCTATCTAAATAATTAGATATCGATTTAACTAAGTAAATTTTAGCTTACTGTCAAAGTGAGGACACTAAGCATATCCTAATCGACTGAGTGAAAATGGAAAAAGTCGATTTTGATTTTCGATAATCAGGGTGTGACACAAATAATCATTCTTTTCCTTCCACATTTCCTACTTTAATAGTCTTTTATTAGCAGTTTAGGGTTTTATGTACACCTACTCAAGGGTCGAGCTACCTGCCCAAGCCCGAAGGCCCGTTCGATATTTGGTCAGGCTTGGACAAAAATATTTGATGCAATAACCGAGCTTGGGAAAAATTTTTAGGCCCGTTTAAAAATCGAGCCGTGCACTAGGCTTGACCTTTCAAAGCTCAGGCTCAGCCCAGCCAAGCTCGAATTTATTTTTTTATTTTTTATTTTTTATATTTCTTTTTTAATATTAATTAAAATTTTTTATATATTTAATAAATATAATATAATTATATGTATATAAAACATTATTGATTAATAAACATGATTATAAATATTTAATATGAAAATTGATATACAAATTATGATAAATTAAATTAAATTTTAAAGGATATAAAATAATAAAAAAACAAATAAATAAATAAATTAAAATATAAAAAATTTATTTTAGGCCTGGTTGGACCAAGCTCGGGCTTGTAATATAAAAATGAAAACAGGCTTGGGCAAAAAGTCAGGCTTGAATTTTTGGGCCGGGCTAGGCTTTGGCACACAAATTACACATTAATATATATCATGGGCCTGACCTGGCCTATGACCAAGTCTAGTTTTATGACCGTTTTACGAATTTTGGCAACATAATGGTATTATCTAACCTAACCTTATTGCACTTAAAACACAGTTTAATAGCCACAAACCCAGTTTTTTATTGTCAAATAAGTCACAATATCAATCACTCAGTTAATCATTCTTTTCAAATCATACAGTCGAATCAATCAGTTCAAATCATACAGTCCAATCAGTCGATCTCAATACAATTTCATTATTCAATTAGATATTTCTAATGCAGTCATAATATCCACATGTTTTCTATATATATATCCCTTACCCGTTCTAATCACAGTGCACTATACAGAACCAACTTTAGCAAGCAATGTAGATAAGCGAGCATATATTCGTTTATCATTTTCTTAACGCCACTTACTTTTGAGCTACAAAACAATATCAAAACATAGTCAAATTTCAATATTCCTTTTACAAAGAACATTATAGACTCTAAGGTCTTTCATATTTCTTAATACAACAGCAAATCCGGTCTATCTCCTACAGATGCCAAAACTACAAGTATAATCAAAACACTTCCTTTTTCAGTTCCGACTTCAATAGTAGTCTTATATTAATTCATACGGTATTCAAGAACCTAAATTGCATTGAATTGAACATGGTTTTACCATTTCCTTCACTTGGCCGAAAACAAAGCCTAGTCCTACACTAGGTATTTTGCAAATTTAACATCAAATTCATGCTCAACATGTTGTCTACATCAGTTTCTCATGCAGCCATACAACATGCATCATAAAACCCTCTTGGTCAAATTTCATTAAGGGTGATTCAAGTATTTTTGTTTTAATTTAACACCGTACAAATGCTTAGACATCAAAAGCGAGCATATATTCGCTTATTATTTTCTTAACGCCACTTACTTTTAAGCTACAAAACAATATCAAAACATAGTCAAATTTCAATATTCCTTTTACAAAGAACATTATAGACTCTAAGGTCTTTCATATATTTTAATACAACAGCAAATCCGGTCTATTTCCTACCAGCTTATCTGTATGAAAGCTTACATTCCTACACTAAAACCCGAAAATGTCAGAATTTGACCTCCAAACACCCTCCAAAGGTCATTTAACATTATTTTAAATATAAAAAAATCATAGTTATTACATGTAATTAATATTTCATTTCACTTTATCAAATAAAATTAAAAATTTTAAAAGTAAACTTGAATTTTTTTTTATTTTGAATGATAGTTTAATTAGATTAGAAATTTAATATATAAGTCCTTTCACTTTATCAAATGAAATTAAAAATTTAATAAATTAATTAAAATAATAAATAAAGAAAAAAAAGAAAAACCAGAACTTAACCATTCCAAAACTGGAACCCTTGTTCCAGTTCCATGGATCGGTTTGATTCCACTTAAATTCTAAAAAGACCAAAATCGGAACAACGAAATTGGTCTTGTAATTTCACCAAAAAAAAAAGAAATTGGTCTTGTAAGTAACCGGTTTTAGCCGATTTTATTTATTAATAGGTTAGAACCAGTTCAATCCGGTTCGAAACCAGACTGATCCTACCTATTAACATGTATATTCACAAGACACAAAACTTGCAATTTGAGCTTTTACTGTTGGAACAAATTCGTCCACAAAGCCCATTAGCACAATAACTTTGAAAGAAATCTAACCTTTTGTGGGTATGCAAAATACCCACCATTTCTCCTCCATTAACGCCACTGCCATGGAGAGGAGAGACCACCGAAAATCGAGCCATGCTTCCCCATTGCTGGTTTGGTTCTGTCCATGGTGATCTGCAAAGAAAACAGAGGAAGATGATGATGAGCCATGGGAGGAACGGGAGAGAATAAGGGAGAGACTACTGCTGTGCATTTCTTCATCGATGACAAATGAATAATGGGCCTTCATTTATATAGTGATGCCAGCAGTAGGGACCTCCCATAATATTGTTCATGTACTATATCTGTCCCATTAAAGATATAATACATTTATAATACAGATATATCATTTATATTTATGGTCACACTTTATACAAAATATACTACCAAATTAAGTTATATGATATTAATTATACTTAATTAGTCCACATTAATGAGATAATTCAACATTCTCCCACTTGGACAATTAAGTTAATTAACCAAGTATATCATATAATCTCAGTATGTATTCGTAAGCCCTCTAAATACATTGTACCGAAAGGGTACAAATGTGTAGACTCATACATACTTTAACAGCAACAAGCCTTTTATAAGCTTCAAAATGCATCATACCGACAGGGTACAAATACGTAAACTTATAAAGACTTCAACAAAATAGTAGTATTAGTGTGAAATGGAAATGATATGAAAACAAAATCAATATTCATTTCCATTAGGTCCATGCATCTAAACTGAATGATGTCTTGCTTCAACGGAAGCATATGAGACTAATATCAAATGTCTCATCCAACAAATTGCCATATGCACCAAAATACGCGTAAATCGAATATGCATAAATGGCAAGTAGAAATCCATTTACATAACTGCAGTTAATTTTATTACAGAGCTCCCACTAACTTAATACAGCAAAGGCTCCATATGCCTCATACAAGTGCTATGTCGTCAAAGCACTTAAGCAGCCAAACTTTCAGTTAGTCAGAATGAGCTCTTTAAAACATGTGCTCTATAATCCAATTAAGTAACAGATTCCATTATTTTCTCTAACCAATCGAATGATGATATCTAAATATTCGGAGTGTGAGGAACTCCAAGCATTTTGAGAGAGAAAATACTTGCTGCAGCATTACCACAGTACATCTCCAGGACCTCGAAATGGCAACCACACAAAACCAACCCTGAGATGAAATTCTGCAGCCTAAATGGCCCATCATATAGCTTTACAACATGCTACATGTTTAGCCTCCATAATTAAGGACGCTGTAAGTGTTTGTTTCACACTTTCCAAAATACAGCTCCTTTATATCCACAAATATATAACAAAAATAATTTTCAATATCTGGAGAGCTTGCAAAATTAACATCAGAATATCTGACCAAACTTAGAATGTCAGATTTGTTAATATCCAAATACTCTCTTTGTAGCTTCCAGTTCTCTATTACAGGATCGCTTAAGTATCTCCGAAATACATTTATAATATACACAATATCCAAATGTGTATAAACTTCAGCATATACTAATTACCCACAACAAGGCATACACAGTACTCGATATGAGCTCTTTCATTTTTATCTTGAGGACTTTGAGATTTTCACAATATGTCACTTTTTACTAAATGACGTCTCATTAGGAGAACAATATACAATAAACCTACTCGACACTTAATATAGGTTCCATGAGACCAATAATGTATGCCTATTGATATGTCACGAAGAATCTCAATCCTTAAAACGTAATGGAGCCTCACTTAGATTCTTCATCCTGAAGTGACATGACGACATGAAGTGTCTCATACAATAGGTCAGTGCTATAGGCTGCTATTTGATATCATCAATTTAGAGCACAATAAGCACATAACTCCTACTGACCTCGCAATGAATCCAATTATCAAACAATAATGTTCTCCTCAAAGTGACAATCTCATTCTTTATATATTACAATCTTGATGCCTTTCTATGTTCGCAAAGAACTCCTTAAGTTCGCAAACTGTATGTTCCACCTTAGGAACTACAAACTTTTAGGTTGCTTTATTTAAAGCCTTGGCAAAATTTAGCTTTAAAATTTTTAGCCTAATCTTTAGGGTTTCACTTGGTCTACAATGATGTGACAACAGAAATAGATCCCATGCATCTTTCTGCAACATAGATGCTTACTCATCCTGCGTGACTAATATTCAACTCTAAGAGTTCGAATCAGTATAGTCTCCTGACAAACATCAGAATTAGAAGACACATGAATCTTACATTCATGTTCCTCTGTAAAGTCAGATGCAGGTTCAAAATATGGTATTGAGATCAATCATTTCCTTTGGTTGTGGCTTTTCATCATCAAAAGATAACGCATATATGGGAATGACACAACAAAATGTATCTTAATGATAACTTTGTGGAGTTCACAACTCCCACTCTTTAAGTCATCTACTAAATAGATTGCATTGTCAGACTCAATGATTCTAGTGTCACATAACGAGAAATGAAATCTAGAATCTTTCTAGTCGATATAATAGCCAACAAACTTGCCGCTGACAGTTTTCTTGTCAAGTTTTCTTGACTATGGGTTATAGCTCTTTTGCCTTACCTTATAACCCTAAACACAGAAAGCGGCATAAAATCGGCTTAATGTCTGACTATAACTTTGGATGCATTTAGGAACTGGTCTTGCTTGGAGATCAACCTTGCATGTGAATTGCAGTTTCTATAATTTCACTCCATCTAAATTTCGGATATTTGAAGTGATTCAACAGAAGTCTTACCACATCAAAATGTACGAATGATTATTACTGCAATCTCATCCTTGTCGATATTCCAAGCATGCATACTAGGCGTCAATATATAATCCTATAGTGCACTTAACCGAAAACCGGTATATGATTTCGCCTAGCTTCATTATACCGAACATAATATTCATCACTACTGTCTGATCATTGCCTTAAGCAGCGCAGCGGAATTAATCAGAATGCCTAAGGCCTCTATAAGATCAGATCTTTCACTCTATATGACCTAAATCAAAATGATCTTTAGTGAAGGTGATGAAACACTTATATCCACTGAATATAGGATGTGAAAATGATCTACAAATGTCGATATACATAAGTTCCTAATTATTTCAATATCTACTAATCATGTCCTTAATATTAGCAGCAAGATATCCCTTAATACAATCTCTTCATGTGCCTCGAAATATCCCTAACCCATGCCACAACTTAATAGATTTCTTATCTATCCTCTCATAATCAAAATCTACAGTCACATCATTCACTATTGAAGAAAATTTGTTCAATATTGGGGTACAAATTTACTGTATATCCATTATGCAGAATGCCAGAATCAATAATATGTTGTTACTGAGCAAAATACTTTTATGTTATCAGAATGAAAAATATAAACTGGCAGTAGTTCCAAAACTGTCTTCAAAATGTAACAACAATCTGGCTATGTTTTCAATATGGATTCTAACTTTATACCCCTAAATTCACAACAATTTTCCCTTATTCGATTTCCGGTTGCTTATGGCTTTATCAGTAATAGCACCGGTATCGAAACACCAATAGTTAGAGAGCATATCTCCTAGATTGGATTCAAAATAAAAGCTAACGAAATGCTTTTTGCACATCCCAATCTAGAGGACTCTTGCAATCTACCTCTTTTGCCTAGGATTATTACAGAAGTGGCACACATTGATATTTAGAGGTGTTGGTGGAACTAAAATGGGAAATAGACTTGACAAATTTCTTCTTCTAAACTGACCTTTTATTGAGACCTCTTAATAATATTTCCTTTCGGCAGTAATATTGGCATGTATCATCATTATGACTGAATGAGATCTACTAACCTGAAAGATCTCCCACTCTTGAATGACAATATCAATTTTGATATTAAAATGCCATACTTCCTTCTGCATTAAATGAGATCTGTAAAACTGGAAGATCTCCAATTCTCCATCCCAGAAGGAAGTAGTACTGAATCTGCCATATATGGAAGCAAAATCCTATAGCAACCTTTATCCATCTTATGCGAACTATTTTCTAATGGCATCCATAAATACTTCTTGGTTATTCCTAATCGGAACACTTCCTCTGATGTACTCTTTCATGGTATACCCTATATAGTCAGAGAATTCTCACTTGAGTGTTCCTGAAATTCCATATTACTTTGTCCTCAAAGAGCTCACATTTTGGGTATAGAAGATAGATTGACTCTCGGGACTACTTCCTAGTTTAATGTGTCCCTAACCGTAGAGAATAACTCATATTATCTATCTAATTTGATCCTGCTAGAAATTCGATATGTGATAGTTGCACAATATGGAGGCTAGTGGAATAACTCGATAAATTTCACAATACACTACCGAGGATAAGACAAAAAAAACTAGTTGAATACAACCTTAATGATCGCCCACCGACAGGGTAGGAAGACCGTGTCATATCCCAACCAGAATCCTCTCAATCCCAAGTATCTCTAAAAGCAACTAACAATCCGACAGGGAGAGACTAGTCACTTCTAGAGATCTTAGTAAATTATGCAACTGCAACTATCACTATGCATTGCCTTATTATTATTATATCCTTAAAATTATCAGAATAAATCATCAAGAAAATCTTCATGACTATTCCTGCGACAGGCAAGTACTAGTCAATCCAATTAATGATTTATAATTTTAAGAATATTCACAAAATTTATTGATCAGAATTAACTACACCAAAAATATGCAATTCCTGAAGCATATGTAGTAATTTTAAATCTAATATTAATTAATTAAATTAATTTCACATAAATGTGAATATTCAAATAATAAAGCAATTTTCATTTCTAGAGAGTTTATTTATTTAAATAAATTATTAACGGAATGGGTAGCCAGAATCCAAAATGGCTCAACAAAATACCCTAATAATTTATTTAAACTTATTTAATTAGGCCAAATATTAGTAATTTATGGGCATGAGTATATATTTCAAAATTAAGTGAATTATGAATTAAATAGGTAATTGAATTCCCAAAAAAAATTATCTCAAAATAATTCCTCCAAAAATTCACTTATGCACCTTTAATTTTGGGCTTAATAACTAATTATGGCTATTAAATATCCAAAATTGTCCAAAAATCAATTTACCATACGGCTCATAATTAATCAATCAAAATGGCCAATTAAATCATAATCCAAAATGGCCTATTAATTAATTATGCAAAATAGCCACTAAGTAATTCAAATTTAATAGCCAAATAAAAATTAATTAATCAAAATGGCCTCTAAATTAATTAGGCAAAATGACCTTATAATTAATTAATTTTAATTACCCAAAATTAAATTAATGCTTAATGGTCAATTAGTAAAATTAAATAAATAAATGCCCATAATAAAATAAAATTAAATTTGGCCTAAAGTTAATTAAAAATTAAGACTCAATTAAAACATGTGGCCTAACTAAAATAAAATAAAATGGCCCTATTAATTCCATAAATGGTGGCCCAAACAATTCAACAAAATTTGGCCCAAAAAAAAAACATTGCAGCAACCCAGAAAAACCAAAAAAAATGGGGGCCCAAACCGCATGGCCAACCGATGGAAAGGAAAAAAAAATTATTTTTTTTTGTTATTTGCTAATGCGGGTGCGTGTTGGACATGCGCCAGCCTCATTACGCCTGGGACGCTTACTGCAGTTGTCGGGCGCGTGCGTTGCACGCGCCAGACTTTCTTCTTCGCCCGATACCGGGCAAAAACACAGAGAAATGGTACTGACCCAACCCGATCGGTTTTTGGATCATTTGTCACTCAATTCAACCCCATTTCACTTCATTTTAATGGCATTTTCAACAACAAATCATCCTTAATCAATCTATGGCATTATTTTGGCTTAAATAAGCATAAATCTTATGGGTATTGATTAAATCCGAAAATACCCAAAAAATATAAAATCCACAAATTTCATTTTTCTTCAAAAAAAATGGCTAATGGCTTTATTGTGGACAAGTTCTGATGCCAATTGTTGGAACAAATTCGTCCACAAAGCCCATTAGCACAATAACTTTGAAAGAAATCTAACCTTTTGTGGGTATGCAAAATACCCACCATTTCTCCTCCATTAACGCCACTGCCATGGAGAGGAGAGACCACCGAAAATCGAGCCATGCTTCCCCATTGCTGGTTTGGTTCTGTCCATGGTGATCTGCAAAGAAAACAGAGGAAGATGATGATGAGCCATGGGAGGAACGGGAGAGAATAAGGGAGAGACTACTGCTGTGCATTTCTTCATCGATGACAAATGAATAATGGGCCTTCATTTATATAGTGATGCCAGCAGTAGGGACCTCCCATAATATTGTTCATGTACTATATCTGTCCCATTAAAGATATAATACATTTATAATACAGATATATCATTTATATTTATGGTCACACTTTATACAAAACATACTACCAAATTAAGTTATATGATATTAATTATACTTAATTAGTCCACATTAATGAGATAATTCAACATTTACTTCTTCTATGATCAACCCAACAGAAAACATATTAGACTGTGCAGTTTTAAGCCTTTGAAAAATACTTAAAAGCATCACCTTTTAACACAACCTGTCTCAATCTCATTTCCAAAGCAAACTTCACAGCTCTGCTTGCTACCAGTGCTTCCAATACCATTTGATCAGATCACCATGGCACATTAACAGCACATGTCCCCACAAACTGTCCAGCCGAGTCTCGAATCACCACTCTTATTCATCTTCGTTTTATCTTTATTCATTTCTTAAAAAATCGTTGACGATGGTTCATCTTTTTGTGGATAGTTTAGCGTGGGATCTTTCATTGCATATTGAAAAGAACGACCACCCACAGAAGTTATAAAGAATAATATCTTTTGGACTTCCAAAGTTCTGCCCTTCATTTTCTATTATTCACAATGTTCGTCGGGACTTTTCTTGAGAGCTATTCCTGAGTTGGTCAGAGTTAAATGCAAATCCATGCCAAAAAGGTTTTAACATATTGATAGTACTTTAATTTTTAATTTCTCATCGATGGAAAACCCCAATGAGCCTAGCCAAAATCTTGTCAGAAACCCTTCTGTCAATCACTTGTCAAGCAAATTTGATCTCATTAAACTATTGAAACTGCATGGTGGACGATCAATCCAGACTATCACGTGAATAATATAAGAATGATTTGGATATATCTCCCACCCCAAAATATATATATAAATATATATATATATATATATATACATATATGTTGGAAGGGGACTTTATTTTATTAAATTATATTATTTTTTAATTTTATGTGAAAGTCGTTTACTTATTATTATATATTACTTAAAAAATGTTTTTTAGAATTCACATATTTTAACTTTTCACTTTTCACATATGTAATTCATTCTTACGTAAAACTAAAAAGTGACAAGATCTTTTAAGATAAAGAGTGTTAAAATGTGACTATAAAAATAACTGCCACTAGCATTCCTATATATATATAATACAGACACAATGCAACCAAGTTAGTTATAATTATTTACTAATTTATCTAGTTTAGATAACTATTATTTTTTATAATTATCCGTTTATAAAATGCAATATGTTGATTGTGATTGTAACTTAAGATATATTTGGTTTCCTGTTTTCATTTTTCAGAAAATATTTTACACATTTTCAAGTGTTTAGTTTCATGAAAATAAAAGTAGTCGACGTAAAATTTTTTACAATCAACAGGAAAAAAAGCCGAAACTTCAAGAAATTGTTTTCCTCTTTTCAAAAGAGGAAGACAATTTCCAAAACCCAAAACATGCTTCCTTGTCGAAACAAAAAAGCAGCTGCCAACAAAACTAATTTGCACCGCACCTACACTTGTCGACAACGTTGTCGATATCGTTGATTCTCCAGCTAACATCTCATCTTGCTGCAACCTTCTCCAGTTCCCTTACCCATCGATCCCTTCTTCCAATAAACCGACGATTGGAGTTGTTGGCCTTCTTGAGTGATAAGCATGCTAAACCTCAGTTCAGTGCCTAATTTCTTCCTTAGGACCCTCTATTAGGGGGCAGATTGGTGTGTTGATAGGACGTAATGCTCCCTTTTCGTCATAAGGCGTGGTTTCTGTTGCAACTCGTCTGATTCCTTTGCTGCAACCTTCACTTTTTCTTGGGCATGACTCTCTAGGACAAAATCTAAAGTTGTTCTACATAGATTGTCGGTTGCTTTGTTCACTCTGTTTTTATTCCTATCCCATGTGCTACTTCTTTTCTGTTACAAGCATTAAATTAAGAGTCGTTTGGTATTGTTGTGTGTTCTGTGTTTTATGTTTTTGAATTTTTTTTTGTTTTATTTTCATTTTATTTTCAATTTATTAAATTTGGAAACATATTTGGATGATTGTTTTTGTTGCACAATTTCATCAGTTAAAGCTTGTTGAAGGGCGTGGAAAAAGTTTTAAATAACAAGAGAAGAAGGGTTCGAGTCAAGCAAATGACAAATTTTTAACACTTTTAGAGTTAAAATGGGCACAATAGCCGAATGGGTGAATAGTACCCATGTGATAATAATGCCCAAAATGCTTCCAAAACTTTTGAAAACATTTTTTTTGTGTTTTCATCAAATTTTAAAATATTTGTTTTATTTTCAATTTTTAAAAACAAAAACATTGTTAACAAACATGTTTTTTCTTTTATTTTCAAAAAAATTGAAAGCAAAAACATAAAACATAAAATAAAAATAACACCAAACATGGCATTAGTGAACAAGAGTTTTATTCTCTTCCCCGTTACCCTCCTCTCCTCCCTCTCCCAATATTATTATTATTATTATTATTATTATTATTATTATTATTGATTTAGAAACATTATTAGTAGTTAATTATGTGAATAACACTATTTTAACGAAAATGTAGATTTTTCATAAAACAACCAAATAACGAAAAATATTTTTCAGCATATCAACCAAACACCAGAAAATATTAGTTTTTCCAAAAAATCAAATTTTTCAGAAATTATTTTTCGAAAATCATTTTCAGTGAACCAAACCGAGCCTTATAATGAAAATGCACTACTAAAAAAAAATGATTTAAGTTTTGTCAATTGGTTGAATTGATTAACATTATAATGTCCTCGACAAATCATCTAGCCAGCAGTTAATTATTCCTGCATTCAACAGGAAGAAAATATTGCAAGCAATATCTTGGTAAACCATGCTTTATTTTGGTCCGGTAACAATGAAATGAAGTTCCAGATTTCCAGCTAATCATGTAAGTTAGTTTGTGACATACACATGAATGCAACTTCTTCAGATCTTCCTCCAATCTCTCAGTTCCATTCCCATACTCTTGCTCCACATGTCAACAATAATAAACTTTAGAATTATTGCCGACCAACAAGGAATAGAAGCAAAAGAAAACTATTAAAGTAATCAAATGAAGGCAAACTCAATCACAATTCTCACTTGCCATTGCACATGGCTTGCTTGGGATAAGATCTGAATGTTGCCTTTTCTTTTTTTTTTTTTCTTGCAACTTTTACATTACAATTTGATTCTAATGTTTTGCTGTTAATCCCCCCACGAGCAACCTAATTAAAAAAATGGATTACAAATTTGGCTTGACAGCCAAATTCAAATCACTCAAGGGTTTCTCTTCCCTTAGCCATGTGCTTTTCTCCAAAGTATTTTGGTCATCATCATCATCATCATCATCATCATCATCATTATTATTATTGTTTGTTTTGAAAATATTATGTCCAAAGGATTAAGGAATAATTAGACGTCAAGTTTAATTAAACATTTTGAAAATTTAATTGAAATATAGGAATAATCAGACAAAATTTAGCCCTTAACCGACAAAGCAACAGTTTGTCGATGAATCGTGTAGCTTTGAATAACTTGTCCTCAACCTCCACCAAAAAAAAAAGCCAAACCATTGTTCACTCATGCATCTAATTTACGCTTCAATAAAAAACCATCAAGCTATTAATATTTCTATTCAAGCAATTATCTGTTATAATCCAAAAGTTTTACTATCCTGTCTC
This sequence comes from Heritiera fomes, assembly GCA_032173925.1. Lineage (NCBI taxonomy): Eukaryota > Viridiplantae > Streptophyta > Magnoliopsida > Malvales > Malvaceae > Heritiera > Heritiera fomes. The sequence continues at coordinate 16,160,223 of JAPDPM010000015.1, forward strand.
AGATTTTAGTTGATGATTGCTTTAATATTAATTACCAAAATTCTTATCAAACTTATTAAGTATTTATATGAAGGTTTAATAGCTAAATTTATCACCAACTTTTTGCATAAAATGGATCTAAGCTCTTTAACATGTTATCGCAAGGAAATCAATCTATAAATTTTTATTTATTGAAAATAAACTCTCAACCTTTTAAAATTATGTAATTAACTCCAAATATATTAAATGATACAACTGTTATTTAAACATCCTACGTGGAAGCTAACAAAGATAACTTAGTTGATTCCTACGTTGTATGCCACGTGTACAATATTAATAGAAGTAAGTGTTATTTAACGGATTTGAATTTAATTACATGATTTTAAAAAGTTAAGGGTTTATTTACAATAAAATAAAAGTTTATGAATTGATTTTCATGCAATAAAACGTCGAAGGCTTATATCCATTTTATAAGAAAACTTGAGATTATATTTGGTTATTAAGTCTTATATAAATTGATCAAAAAATCAAAACATCGATCTCACAGATTTATTTTTACAAAAATTGTCCCACGAATGTGAATTCAAATCTTTAGCATATAAAAAGAATTCTTTACAATCTTGTGAAATTGAAATATTCTAATATATGCTACAAAGAAACCATACCTTATATAAAACAAACAATATAATTTATATTTCTTGCCAAATTTATCCATTTAGGTTTTCCAGCGAAAAAAATTCACCTGACCTACATATGTGAATCTAGAATATTAATGTCATGCATGGTTATTAAATAGAAACTTAAGATTTTTTTTTTTTAACGTTTGTGCTTAAAAAGTCCAAAAAGGAAAAGCAAATAAAAACATTTATTCGCATTACCTTTATATGAACATATTTTATAAAGTTAAATTTCCTTATATCTGACATTTATAATATCAATTCATAATTTTCGTATTTCAAAAAGAAAAATCTCATTAATACTCTTGCTCTCCCAACCCATTCAAATTAACCACCTCTAAAACTTGGGAGGAAAATTAAAAGTGAATTATAGAAGTAAGTCACCATGCTTAATTGCCTTGCTTCACAAGATTTATTTGGAAAGTAACGGTAGTTATTTTTTTTTAATGAAATTGCATATGTAAAACAGTATCATTATAATTATATAATTTTTAAATAATTTTAAAAATAAAATTAATATATAAATCAAACTAACTATTAAAAAATTAACATACAATTAGATAAAACTCATGTATGTAGGACAAGACATAAACATGAGACCTGAAGGTTTTTCATAAGCCAATGAGGTCTTGGCTTAATGGCATAGAGGAGGTCTTAAAAGTTTAAGGTCTTAAGTCCGAGTTTCATTAAGTGTAAATTTGAGTTAATCTAGTTATTTACTAGAAGCTAGTTTAAGTTATTGTAGCTGTCAACAAGTTTACTTAGTTTAAGCAATATGATTTTTATAGTTACTTATTCATAAAATGTAATATATTAATTGTAATTGTAACTAAAAAAAGATTTTTTTATAAGCTTCTCTTGTATTGATTATTGAGTTGAGTAGAGGCAGAGGCTGATTTTTTAGTAACAGAAGATGATATAACTGTAGTGGCATTCATGTAGTTTTACTAAATACTAATGGCTTTGGTTTAGAGCTAAACGCATAAAAGCCCACACTCCCACTTGTGATTTCCATCCAAAACTCCTTCATTTCCTCTTCCTTCCCTCCTTCCTTCTTTCCTTCCCCCTCTCTGTTTCCTTCACAATGCAGAGGATCGCCGTGTTCTTATTGCTACTTTGCGCCACTTCTCAAATAGCCTCATCGGTAAAAGATGGTAAGCTCTCTCACCAAAAACCATGCCAATTTTCGGTAAAATATGTCATTTTTCATATGTTCACAAGATGAAAAGACAAGTGAAGAAATTAAAGTTGATATATATATATATATATATATATATATCTTATTTTTAGCGCTCAAAATGTGGAACCAGCTTATAATAAAACTTTGAAAATATATATGTTATTATCTCCATGGAAGTTCTGAATTCAGCATTATTGTGCAAACTGTCATTGTCTAGTTAAATTTTCGATCGGTTTTTATATGTTCTAGTGCATTTGAACTTGCATGTATCAGATGATGAATGTTTGTATCCTAAAAGCATGTGCTTCACGATACATGAAAACAAAGAATAAATAAATTGTCATATATATATATATATATATATATATATATAGACTGATGATGTAATTAATTTCAGTCCAATTTTAGTAACGGCCTTGTAGTCTTAAGCACTATTGTTTCCGGGCTATGCTGTAGGAGTTGAAGATTAAGCATTTAATGCTCATACATAAGGTTCAACTACTTGTCCCATTGTTGGTCAGTTGGTCATAGAGCAATAAATTTAATGTTACACTTCTCATAAAAAGAAGTTAATGAATGGCTTTGAGTTGAGCCAGACTTCGAAAGAGCAATAAATGTAGCTTCTCTTCGAACTATGAAACGGATCTTAACTTAAATGCGACTACCTCCCTCTAGTCAATTCCTGTTTTTTTTTTATCTAGATCATTCGATATCCCGATACCTTTGATATAAGACTAATCCGGATTCGAGCCAGGCAGGACCCAAATGACAACAAAGCTCTCTCTCAAGAGTTTTAATACAGCTGCATATCCAGAGACTCGAACTCGAGACCTCTGATTAAGCTAGAACAACCCCCTGTCAGTTGATCTACGTGCTCTGACTTCAGCGACTACTATTGACCCCATAATGGTATTTGTTTTAAGTTTAATATTTAAATATATTTTTAATCTTTTGTCTAAAATAGATATAAACTTTTAATATTTTATTACATGAAAATCAGTTCATAAATTTTTATTTTACTATAAAGAAAACCTCAACTTTTAAAAATCAAGGAATTAAGTCTAACTCTGTTAAATGACATTAATTTTCGATAATATTGCACATGTAGCATGTCACGTGGTAACTAACCAAGCTATCTACGTTAGCTTTCACATAAGATATTTAAGTAGCAGTTAGTGTCATTTAATAAATTTAGACTTAATTACATGGTTTTAAAATATTAACAGTTTATTTTATAATAAAATAAAAATTTATGTATTGATTTTTTACACGATAAAACATTAAAAGTTTATATTCATTTTATGAAAAAAAAAGTATATGTTATTGTTAACCTTTTGTTTTTTTTTTTTAATTTTTACGGTGATTGATGGCCATTATTCATGACCATACCTTGCTTATAACCTAAGAAACCCATTACTCCTCCTTCAGGAGTACTTGGAATATATTTGAAATATGTAACTATAAAATAAGTTACTGGTTTCAGCTGTAGCTAGTTGGCTCCTCGATATCAATCTAACTTTTACGTTTGCCTGTTTGCACTACTAGAAAATAGGTGTTTTGTAACGACAAAAATCGTTGTAAAATGTAATTTTATCGTTGTTAAAATTTTTTTGCAACGATGTTTAGTCGTTGCAAGGTCGTTGAAAAAAGTCCCGTTGTTAAAAGTACTTGCAACGACTTTTGTGTCGTTACCAAATATATTTATTGTAACAATTTTTTCTTGTTACTAATTAAATAGTGTTTTAGTAACGACTTAAAGTCGTTTTGTTTAATTTATTGCAGCCGAATATATTTAGTTGCAAATATTCTTTTGCAACAATTTTAAGTCGCTACAATAATTAATTTTGAAACGACTATGTCGTTTTCTTTAAGTTATTGCAATGAAATATATTTGATTGTAAATCTTCTTTTGCAACAATTTTAAATAACTATAACAATTAATTTTGAAACGACTATAATTATTACTAAATTTAATTATAAAATTACAATTTTATCGTTTCTAATAAATTTTATTGTCGTTTTTAATAAGTTTTATAACAACTATAGTCGTCGATAAAGAATAATTATAAAACAATAATTTTATCATTTCTAATTTTTTTCACAATAATTTAGTTTCTAATTTTTTTCACAATAATTTAAGCTGTAAATAAACTGAACGCAAACGAACGAATTAATGTCTCTGTTCGTTTGTTTATTTTTTAATATCTCGTTCGTGTTCGTTAAGAAATTTGATATTCACGTTCGATTGTTCGTTAAATTTTTGTGAACGAGCTCGTTCGCCTTAATCGAGCTCGTTCGTTCGTGAACGTTAACCAAACGTGTTCGCTAACACGATAAACCAAACATGTTCCTGAATACGGTAAACAAACATGTTCCCGAACATCATACAAACAATAGTACAAACTGAATGTTAAATATTAAAAATCAATCGTAAACATTACATTTCATATATAAATTGAAATCATCCATAAAAAGAATAAATACAACACAACTCAAATCTGAGAATTAATATCTTAAAAAAAATCTGTAGATTAATACTAAGAGATTGGTGCTACCATCCTTCCTTCAAATCATCTGACAAAATAAAATGAGTGGTGTTATAATTATCATTCATGATCAAAGATCTTGCAATCAAACCCATCAACAGAAGTTCATAACTGGGAAAATTAACAGGAAAGCTGCAAACACCAATGTATACATGCTACCGTAGAAACAGAAATACTCAACATATCTCGATGGCAGCAAGCTCAGGATACAATCAGATCACAACAAAACAAAAGATAATTAAAACTGAAGCTTACCAGATCTGGCACCGCGGGGGGTGCTAGTCGGCTGGGTATGTCAGATCTGGTGTCACGGGGCCTTGGCTTGCCTGATCTAATGCCACAAGGGGCTAGGCTTACCGGATCTGGTGTCGCGGGGGGTGCTGGCCGGCTGGGTGTGCCAGATCTGATGTTGCAGAGGCTTGGCTTGCCTGATCTGGTGCCACGAGGGGCTGGGCTTACCGGATCTGGTGCCGCGGGGGGTGCTGGCCGGCTGGGTGTGCCAGATCTGATGTCGCGGAGGCTTGGCTTGCCTGATCTGGTGCCACCAGGGGCTGGGCTCACCGGATCTGGTGCCGCGGGGGGTGCTGGCCGGCTGGGTGTGCCAGATCTGATGTCACGGAGGCTTGGCTTGCCTGATCTGGTGCCAAGAGGGGCTGGGCTTACCGGATCTAGTGCCGCGGGGGGTGCTGGCCAGCTGCGTGTGCCAGATCTGGTGTCACGAGGGTTGGGCTTGCTTGATCTGGTGCCGCGAGGGGCTGCGTGCGTCGGATTGGTGCGAGAAAGGCTCCGGTGCTCGACGTCGACGGCTGTATTCACTGGAGAAAGACTTGGTGTCGACGGTGATTAGTTGAGAGGATGAAATGTGAGAGTGATGAATAAGTTTTAAGATGTCGACGGTGATTTGAAAGAGAGAGAGAGATATAACCGTATAAAAAGTAAGTTTTAAGGTGTATGATGACGATCTAACGGTGGCTGATGAAGTTGAAATTAGGATTAGGTTTTTTAGTAAATTTTAGGCTACAAATAAAAGTTTTTTAATTTTAATTAAAATATATTTTAATAAATTTTTAAACTAATTGTTAAAAAATTATTACAAAATTTTAAATATATAAATAGTTGATATATTAAATAAAGTGATCTATAAATGTTTATTTAAGAAAATTTACATCTATTTAAAATAATCTTTTATAAATTATAAACTTATAATATGATTTAAAATAAATCATGTATATTTTTTAATTTAAATAAATATTATAAATTCTTATTGTTATTATACAAATTATTCAGAAAACAATGTTTTATTATAAATTTTAAAACTATAATATTAAGTTCTTAATTATAAGTCAAAATCTCTTATTCCAATAATATATTATCAATTTATCTGTCATCATATGATGTAAGATCAAGTATAAAAATTAAATCATTAATAAGTATATTAATAATTAATGCCTTAAATAAAGTGATCTATGTTATGTTTATTTAATTCTTACAAGTTTTAATAATTTAATTTCAATGCCTTATATTTAAAATTAAAAAAAAAACTTATTATTTTAAGAATAATTAACTAATTTAATTTTATAATTATTTTATTATTATATTAGACTAATTTTTTGTTAAAGCTAGCAAAGAAGTATTGCATAAATATGCTTAGGAATTAAGTACTAATTCTTTAAGTTAAAGCCTTAAAGATAGTGTGTGTGTCTAATATATATATATATATATATATATATATATATATATATATATATATATAAAAATATTATAAACTTGTATAATATAAGTAATTTTAGTATTTTAATAAACAACAAACGAACATTAAACGAACAACAAACGAACATTAAACGAACACTAAACGAACACTAAACAAACATTAAACGAACACTAAACGAACAACAAACGAACGAACATAAACGAGCTTGTTCGCGAACATAAACGAACATCATGTAATAGGACCCACCAAACCCCACTAACTCAAACATTATTTTATTTTTTATTTAAATTTTATTTTATTTTATTTTATTTATATAAATATTTATCTAATATATATTATACTAGGTATATATTTTTAAATGATACATATATATATATCTTTCAAAAATATATATATAAACATATATTTTATAATTATATTTCCCTTTTTGTTTACTCATTATATCTATATATATATATATATAGATATATATATTTTTATATATTCATTATATTTACATATATATATATAGATATATATATATATATATACACACTTATTATATATATTTTTATCCTTTTAATCTATATACATATATATACATATGCATTTTTTTTGTTTAATATATAAATGTGTGTGCCTATATATATATATATATATATATATATATATATATATATATCCTTAATTTAGATCCTCCCTTTTTAATTCAATTAAATTTCAAAGGATAAAAAATTTAATTATCATTTAATTAAATAAACTCTCATGACTCTTAAAGACTCCATATGAAATTATAAGTCTAAATAAATAGATTTACTCACTAAGTTCGAAAAATCGTGATTGTCACACTTTTAGCTATGATTATCAGGTTGCAGATATTCCCCTATAGCTGATACACTAGCGAGTCCTCCAATGGCTCTGCTTTATGAGTTGCTTCTTTATTTTGCAAGAGCGTTTTTTCTAAGTAAAAAATCTAATTATGTTTTTTTGTGATTAATCATAGGTTATTTCTATAAGAATTAGTCCTAAAATCAGTAGAAGTCTTATTTAGTTGTAGTATTTATTAATGTAATATTCTAAAATATCTACAAGTTTTAATCTAGACAAATTAGAAAATTGACTTATATAATTTAATTCTTGTAATTTTTATTATTTTATATTTCTTATATTTATTTTTTACAAATTATGATAATTATATAAAAAATTAAATTACAATAATTTAATAATGACTATGAAAAATTATTGCTAATTTCATAAGATTTTGAAACATATTTTTTTTGTCGTTACGAATGTGATATAAATATCATAACAACTTCAGTGTCGTTATGTAAAATATAAAAAAAAATCAAATAATCAATTACTATTAAAAGTCGTTGCAAATATAAGGTCGATATCGCAATGACTTTTTTTATTGTTGTCAATTTGATAAGAATTCGCAACAATAATAAGTGTCGTTGCATAAAATATATATAAAAAAATCAAATAAGCAACGACAATTAAAAGTCGTTGCAAATATAATAAGATATCGCAACGACTTTTTTTTATTGTTGTCAATTTGATAAGAATTCACAACAACAATAAGTGTCATTGCATAAAATATAAAGAAAAATAAAAAAAGCAACGACAATTAAAAGTCGTTGCAAACATAATAAGATATCGTAACGATATTTTTTTATCGTTGTCAATTTAATAAGAATTCACAACAACAATAAGTGTCGTTGCATAAAATATAAAAAAAATTAATTAAACAACGACTATGAAGAGTCGTTGCAAATGTCATGAGATTTTGCAATGATTATGTTAGTCGTTGCAAATTTTGGTTGCTAAAGACCCTTTTTCTAGTAGTGTTGATTGAGTAATCACAAGTTTGCTGAAATAATTTGGTGAATATAATTAATAAAAGATCATTTGTTGGCGTATGAAGGCGAATGGTTGTCAGACAAAAGTAAATTTATTTGCATGCTATGCTAACGCTATGTATATGCAGCTTTCGGCCACGTGAAAACCAGATCAGTTTGCACATTTTCCATGATATTGGCAAAGATCAATCCTTACCAAAATGACCACAATGCCATCTATATGTTTGTTTAACATTATAATTTCTAGAAATTAATATTATCATTTTACAGGTAAATGGAAAAACTACATTGATCATTGATGTCCATGTGCATGCATGGTTGTTGCATTCATGAATTGCATCCAATATGAATATTAGGCAAGATCGATCAGAGAATCTCAACCTTACAGATGGCACATGCATTAAATCAAGCAGTCCGGATTGGTTTTTCATGAGGAAAACTATATTTCCTCTGATAAGGATTATGGTCCTACATAGATTCTTTGATGGTCTGCTCTGGATCAATGCTAATCTTCTGTACCACTTTGACACAAAGGAAGCATGTTAGAGCATGTCCTTGCAGCAATAGAATAACATTTGCTATAAATAACCTGTTCTGCCATTCAGATTAACGGCCGCTGATCAAGCATGTGCTATCAAATCTGACATGTCAGTTTATATATATATATATATATATATATATTTATATACACACACATATAAGGAGAGATCTAACTTATACGTATGTAAAATATTTGTTTTACACATTTTCATATCTTTATATGAGATTAATATTTTTTTAATCCGACTATTGTATTTAACAACCTACTTGTATCCATCATGCATGTAAATTTTTAAATCATTTGATATTCCTATCATTTTAATTGAGAATAGCATTTTTTTCAATATATATATTGACGCTTGAAATTTTATTTTATGAAACAAATAGTTAGACATCTTTAATTAACTTGAAATTAAGCATGCATGATCCATGTGGATAGAACTTAAAATTCAACCATCGGATTAGAAAAAATATAAATTATATAAAAAGATATGAAAGTACGTAAAACTAAATTTGTTTAATACATGTGTAAGTAAATTCCTATATAAATAAAGAGAGAGAGATCAGTTAAGATAATGTTATAAGTAAACTGTTTCGTGGGTCAAAAGATTGCTAGTAAAATCTCAAGCATACTTCTTTCTCACATGGTGTTTGCACAGAACATGTGATGACATGATGTCCTTGAATATTACAAATAGGCCATATAAAATGCTGATGGATCTAACTTTGGTGATTGAAAATTTTTCAGGTTTGTTGCCAAATGGAAACTTTGAGAATGGACCAAAGCCGTCAGAAATGAAAGGAACAAAAGTGGTGAGCCCCAAGGCCATACCCAAGTGGGAAATTTCAGGCTACGTGGAATACATCAAGTCCGGTCAAAAACAAGGTGACATGTTGCTAATAATACCCGAGGGAGCCTTTGCAGTTAGGTTAGGCAATGAAGCCCTGATTAAGCAGAAAATCAAGGTGATTAAGGGCATGTTTTATTCTCTCACCTTCAGCGCCGCTCGAACATGTGCTCAAGAGGAACGATTGAACGTGTCAGTTTCACCAAACAACGAGAAAAAAGACTATGGCTTATTTCCAACTCAAACAATGTACAGCAGCAATGGATGGGATTCATATGCTTGGGCTTTCCAGGCTAGTGAGTCTGTTATTGAGATTTCAATACATAATCCAGGTGTGGAGGAGGATGCAGCCTGTGGCCCTCTTATTGATTCTGTCGCATTGAAGACATTGTACCCTCCTAAACGCACACGAGGTAAGGCCGATTTATCGCATAACAAAGGAATCATTCATTTACATTAATATCTGCAATCAAACTTCAATCATCACTAGAGTGTAATTGAATCAAGCTACTTGTGAATTACTCAAGTTCAACTCAATGATTACTCAAGTTTGATTCATTTATTTTCGAATCGAGCTCGAATTCAAGCTACTTGAGTAATAAGTCAAGTCGAGTTTAAGTTTTTTGATACTTGACTTAAGTGGCTCGTGAGTCTTATGAAACTTTTTTTAATATATATTTTTAATTTTTTAGTATTAATTTACCATAATACCCTCATAATATATAGTTAAAAGTTAACGGATCGAACTTATCAAGTTGAGTTCGAACTTATAGAATTGAACTCTTACAACTCAAATATTCTGTCAAATCGAGCTTGAGTTGAGCTTTAAACTTTGAATTTTCAAATTGAACTTAGTTAGAATCTAATACGGAATCGTCTGGACTCAATTACTATTCATGACTAACTTGTTTGATTCAACATTTGCAGCCAATCTACTAAAGAATGGGAATTTCGAAGAAGGCCCTTATATCTTCCCGGAACCTACTTCCGAGGGAGTTATAATCCCGCCCCTCATTGATGACGACCACAGTCCTTTACCAGGCTGGATAGTGGACTCACTCAAAGCCGTTAAGTACATTGACAGTGAACATTTCTCTGTTCCAGTAGGCAAACGAGCTGTCGAACTCGTAGCAGGAAAGGAAAGTTCCCTTGCACAAATCGTTAAGACCACAATCGGTAGAAGCTATGCCCTCTCATTTGCTGTTGGTGATGCTAACAATGCATGTGAAGGTTCCATGATAGTAGAAGCATTTGCAGGCAAAAATACCGTCCAGGTCCGATATGATTCCAAGGGCAAAGGAGGATTCAAGCGGGCTATACTTGGATTCAAGGCAGAGTCGACACGAACTCGGATTATGTTCTACAGCACATTTTACAATACGAGAAATGATAACTCGGGTTCTCTTTGTGGACCGGTTCTGGATGATGTGAAGCTGCTTAGTGTCCGAAAATTACATCATCTGTAAAATTATTGAAAAACTTTGTTGCATTGCTTATGCAACAAGTTAATGTGCTTGATCCATTCAGAGGTTACATCGTTTGTATACTTTAGGATTCAATGTAACAAAAACAATGAGGGTTTAATTGAGTTGGATTGCCATTAGCCAATGTAACGTTTTTGTATCTATCTTTCCTTCTTCATTAGCCAATACTGCATTATGGATATTCTCAATCATAGATAAATGAATAAGATAATCGTTTCTGCTTGTAAGACATGAAGCTTACTCTTCACCTTAAGGGTGAAGGAGATCAGTCTCTCCGCACTGCATTCAAAGCCTAGATCATCTGATAACAGATAAAAAACAATGGTCTAATGAATTTATTATTACCAATCTCTTATCAAGTGCGTGCTTACATAAACAGAAGAGATCAATTGACAACATCAAGCACCAATTTTCGAGATTTAAAAACTGACCATTTTAAACGGCGATAGGAAGCTGCTTGGAGAAGTGCGAGTGATAGCACAAATATCCACTTAAAGCCCATCTGTGAAAATTTCAAGCCAAATCAGGTTAGAGGTAGATTCTTCATAGTTGCAAAGAGCTCTGCTACCTCAGGTCACATCTCAAACAATATTGGAATGGAAAATAAAACAAAAAAAAAAGGAAGTCTCAAAAACTCAAAAGCAGAGGTTTTCTAGAGATTTCCTATTGCAAGAACCATGCAAGCAATGGATTATGCCAAAGACCATTATCATTCTTGTATGATTTTGATCCAAACGGTGGTACGATTTTCACTCTTCAACTAGGTAAATATATGTAAGATAATATAACTGTATCAAATTATGCCTCTTAGATGATCTTTTCACTTTTCAACTTGGTATATGTATGTAAGGGATCTAGTATATAACCGCATCAACTTTTGCCTCTTTGATGATCATTTCAATCAAACGTGAGGAAATGCAAGTATTACATAAAGTTCTATGCAGGGTAAAACATTCTGTAAGACTTACCAGTTTTCTCTCTTCCATTTCTGGTTCAGCAGCCGATGCTAAAAATGTCACCACATCTTTCCCCGTCTACACCAACATTGGAAAAAAGAATATGAGATGAGAGCACTTGCTTTAGCCAGTGATGCTTGCACAATCATCTAGAACATGACAGTTAAGAAGATTACTTGCGCCTCTGTAGCTGGAGTACCATCTTCATATTCGACTGCACCATCATTCAGCATTTTTGGCATAGCTATCGCACCACCAGGAAGATAAGGATTATAATGTAGCCCTTCTCGAATCTAGGATGGAAGAGTATCATACAAGACACATTACAGAGTTGTTGGAGAGAGAGAGAAAGAGTAAAATTAGAGCATCTAAGAGAAGATTACAATTATCATTCTTTCTTTTCTTGCAGATGTTAATGTCTATTGTCATAGACTAAGAGAGCTAATCTTACATAAATCAAATTTATATTATACCATATTACTAATATATATGTTGATATAAGACTACCTCCCTGACCACCAACAACTATACCCCACACCAGGGGGGCCAGCCAACTCTTCTTTCTGACTTTTCGTCCCCTCCAAGGTAGAAACTAACCATCCCAAGAAAACATCTGCTTTGGAATGTAATAAGGTAATTTATTAGTTTCGGAGGGATTTCAAATTTAGAGAAAATCACCATAATATTGCTGTTATACTGAACTAAACCAGACTAAAACACAAGTTTAAAACCTGTGCTACATCGTTGAAGCTGAAAATGGCCACATGACCACGCACTTGGCATGATTTCCAGCATCAATTCACTTTGTGACACTCCCCAGTTACATTCCATTTTATGTTGTGAATATTGACTTTGACCTTTCAAAGCTTTTTCCTCACTCTGCTCCTCAAAAAATTATATGCAATTGGAAGAAGAAATTACCGATACACCAGGAGGAGGATCACAGTATCCCGTTAAAAGACCAAATACATAGTTCTGGCCATTATGACGGGCCTGAAAGGACAAGGAGTTAGATACTCACATTTAACAAGGAACTTGATGACTATTTTCATGAAATCAAGATATTAGAGACACCTTGGTGATAAGGCCTAAATCTGGGGGATATGCACCTCCATTAGCAAACCTAGCTGCTTGTTCATTTGAATATGGCTGTGGAAAACGATCACTTAGCTTACCAGGCCGGGTGAACATCTCCCCTTCATCATTGGGCCCATCAACCACTTCAATCTCAGCTGCCATAGCCTTTGTTTCTTCTTCAGTGTATGCCACACCAACAAGATCTCTGTATGAGATTAGAGACATTGAATGGCAAGATGAACAGACTTGTTGGTAGACCTGGTGACCCCTACGAATCCTGCTCATGTACAATTGATCCATATTAATCAAATCGTACAGAATAATAGGAGCATTTAGCAATGATAAATATATGCTTTACATCACAATGATTAGACAATGACTCTTAATCAAGATGGCAAAGCCATTCTAAAATCTTCCAGGAAAACAAAAGCACTAGAATATTTTCTGAGAAAGAACAATGCATTTCTGCTGCAAACAGAAAGGAAAAAAAAGGGTAAAGGGGGAAAGAGAGGGGGGGGGGGGGGGGGGGGAGAGATTCTACAGTAAGGTCGCAAAATATCGATCTTATTGTAAGGTCATGATATCTAATGAGATATTGAATATCTCATGAGATATTGAATAGAATTTAAAAATTATTTAAATATGTTAATAATGGCTTAACAGGTTAACAGGTAAACCAAAATTTAATTAAAAAGATTTAAATTACATATTTATCCTTTTAAAAGGTAAGAAAATATTTATATTTACATTTTTAACCATTAATCAAAATTAAATTACGATATTACCCATTAATATTAAAAAAATATAAGGTAAATGACCAGAAAAGTTTGGGAAGTCGACTTCCCGTGTATAGAAGTCGACTTCCCCAGTTATTTTAATCTACAGATTGATTCTAGCATATGGGCAGTCGACTTCTTATAAATGGCAGTCGACTGCCATATTTAATACGTGATTTATTTTACTGTTAATTATCATTTATTTGAACTCTTAGTATTTTTATAATTAATTACTTAAAATTTATCCTGAGTTACATTAATTTTTCTACTAATTATTATATATTTTATTAATATAATAAAATTTAAGATGTCATATATTTTATGATAAGTGTTATAAATTTCATGATCAATTAGATATATTTTACAATGTATTACAGCGAATGTAATAATTTGATGTGTTAATAAAATAAAGGAAAAGCTAACTCCAATTAATGAAGAGTTAAAGGCCAAACATGAATTGACTTGACTTTTCGAAAAACTTGTATTCCCAGCAACTCCTCTAGACTCAAACTGAACTCTGCACAGAAACAGCTAAAAGAAGAAGGAATAGAGAAGAAATGGTCGACCCAATCCCACAACCGATCAAGAGGGCCTGGGAGAAATGGAATATCCGAGGGACCATTCTCTTCAGTCTCTCATTGCAGGCCTTGCTGGTTTTGGTCGCGCCATACAGAAAATCTACAAGGAACAGACTTTTACGATAAATCTAATAAATTTTAAATGAATCACATGAATTTATGATGAATCTAATAAATTTTACGATGAATTTCATTTAATTTACGACGAATCTCGTAAAATTTACGATGAATTTCATTGAATTTACGACGAATATCATAAAATTTACGATGAATCGCATTGAATTTACAATTAAAATCATAACTTTTATAATGATTCTAATAGTTTTAAGTTAATTCTAGTAACTTTACACTTATTATTATATTCTTACGGTAATATAATGATTTCATGATTAGTAATCATAATTTTACAATTATTGTTATCAACTGCGCGCTACTTGTATTAGTTTAATGCATACTCTAATGTTTGATGTTTAATGATAATAATTTGATGTGTTAATATAAAAATAGGCTTCCGGAATTTACTTTTAGGAAATAAGATAAATAATTTGATTATTTAATTCAACATTCACTTATTATTGAATTTAGAGATTAAGTCCAAGGTAGTTGGCTAAAAAGTCAAGTCGAATTCAATTATCTTAACAATGACTCAAGAAGATCATAAACCTAATCAAGTTTTACTTTGTTTTTTTTTTTAAATTAATATCATTATTGCAATTATTATTCTATTCGTTTTGATGGTGGTGGTGGTGATCAATATTATGATGATTATTACTACAATTGTTGTTATTATATTTATGCCGATTCCAATTAAATTTACAGTTAAGCATTATATTTATATGTATATTACATTATTTTTAAGCTGATTATAAAAATTTGTACATATAATTGTTAATTTTTTCATGATTATTCTTTTATTTTTATTCTTATTTTTATTAAATTTACATTAATAAATAAAAAATATATATTAACAAAATATTTAAAAAGATATTTTTCATGGGGAGTCGACTTCTCGATAAAGGAAGTTGACTTCCCATGTGCATTCTGGAAACAGAATGCTACTGTCGATGTAGCAGTCGACTGCTTAATTATAGCAGTCGACTGCTATTGAAACAGAAAGCTTTAGTGAATTTTACGACAATGGCAGTCAACTTCCACAATTAAGCAGTCGACTGCGTTTAAAACAGAAAGGTTTTCTGAATTTTACGACATTAGCAGTCGACTGCCTATATTAAGCAGTCGACTGCCAGGCGTAACCCTACCACTATAAAAGCGTCTTTTTCGTTTTTCACGTTATTTCTTCATCTTCTCCAGCCGTTCACTGCGTTTCTCTCTCAAAAAATCCCTAATCCTCTCCACCCAAGTCAATTTCTAGCCAATTTAACCTTCAATATTGAAAACCCAATCAATTTTGTAGCGATTAATCTAACTTTCCGCATTCAAAATCATCAAAAACCCATCAGTTTTCGGATTTCTCAAAACAAATCATCAAATATGTCGATGAGAGGTGATAAAGGAAAAAGGAAAGTGCAAGCTACTTCTCCAACTCGAAAGAGACAAAGACAAGGGCAAGCTTCGAGCCAGGTATCTCAAGGTCAGATGTTTAGAAATGCTATTCACTCTGAACGTTATGATAGACTAGGAGATAGAAGTTGTATATGTGGTAGAACTGTTAAGTGGTCTGAATTTCGTGGTAATTCACTGAGGGTTGTTGAAGAATGGTTAGAATCTGTTGAATGGTCAGGGATAGCCAATATCAGTGAAAAGAGATATAGCCCATCTTTAGTTAGAGAATTTTATAGTGGTATTGCCTTGAACTAAAAAGAATTAGGCTCAAGAAATGATTTAAACCATGATTGCTTATACACATATTTGAATGGTGAAGAGGTTGTGTTGACTGTGGGTGAATTAGGGGATTTGTTAGGAATTCCTTCTGAGGGTGTATACATGATGCCCGATGATTTTGATGGAAATTCTGCTTGGTGAAAATATAGTGGTAGAGATGAACGTCGTATTAAGGATGTATCTGCTGCTCAATTTTCATCTGCTGCTTATAGATTTTTGCATCATTTTATTGCCACTTCAATAGAGTGCAAAACTAGTAGTTTAGCATTTGTTACAATTGAGGAATTGTGGCTAATGGAGTGTGTGACCAGTGGAACAACAATCAATCTAGCACGTTATTTGATGCAAAGGATGCAGAATGTGCTAGTTTCCCATTCCAATAATTTACCATATGCCAATATAATCACACTTATAGCTCAATCTAAAAATCTTTTGACTGAAAGGTATATTCGGGATCTTACTGTCAAAGCCACCGAGTATACTAAGAAATCAATTGGGCTTATGGATTGGAAATTGGAAAATAATGAATGGATTAGAAAATCTTCTGAAGTGGCAGAGATTCCAGCACAACAAGAAACATCGTCAGCTCCTTCTCAACCTTCCCTCGAGATGATTGTTCAGATGATTCAAGGACTTGGGCAAAGAATGGATACCTTAGAATCGAATATGAATGAAAGATTCGATTCTATTCATGCTAATATTGCTCAACTGCGGGAAGATTTTCAACCCGGTGGAACTTCTTCAACTAGGACTGGCAGTGGAAGGTTTAAGCGCACAACTAGAAAATCCAGTAGTTCGCAACATTATTTACCTTCTTCGGGTTCTCTTTGAATAAATGTTTGAATGGAAGGTGAGCGTTTACACTTAATTTTGTGTTTTGTATTATTTTTTTCTATTTATGTTTGTTGACGATTTTTCAATTTGATTACCAATCGCAGGTAATGGAGGCAAGAAGGAGCTACAATGGAATTATTTGAAGAACTTTATATGGGCTTCATATTATTGTGAATGTTAGGATTTGTCTTAGTTTTAGTTTAAATGGAACAATTGCACTGTTTTTTATGTTAATTTCTTATGCTATGTATTGAGGAGTTATTTGCTCATTTGAAGACATTTTGAACCTTTTCCAGTTAATTTATGTGTGCTTAGAAGAGTTTGATTATTAATTTAATGTGTATTTGATTTATTTGTGTGTTAGAAAGTTTGTGAATTATGATGCAGTCAATTGCCTTTTGTAGCAGTCGACTGACATTTGAAATGGTTTTGAATTTACGAGGGAAGTTGAAGAAAATTTAAAATTTCGCGCACAAAAGCTATCAAGCTTTGGCAGTTGAATGTAATTCAATTTCAGTACACGGGCAGTCGACTGCTTTTAGATAAGTATATAATTTATGTGTTGAAGGCAATCGACTGCCTTAAATAGCAGTCGACTGCTTCCTTTCCAGACGTTTTCTGGGTTTAATGAAGTCGACTACCCTAAATAGCAGTCGACTGCCCTGTGCCACCATAGCAATACCAATTAAAGAACAACAAAAAAAAAACAAAAACAACACCACCACCACCACCAACAACAATAACTAAATATATCACCCATATCCTATTACCTCAATATTGTCACTATTAGAAGAAAATTTATAATTATAATAGTTAATTCAAATATAAAAATGACATTTCATGTTCAAATACAATAAAAATGTTCAAGAGGTCATACAAATTAAAAAAAGTAAAACATCAATCATTTCTTTCAGACTCTAAAACTTCACATTGAATGTTATGGTGAAGGTGGTTGACTCGAAGATGAGGGTGGAGGATTTGGCATTGCATTCCAGCGTACAAGAGCCTCTAGTCTTGAATCAACATGATCAAATCTTCCTCCAACATAAGCTTTAAATGCAACCAGATCTGTCTCGATAGCTCCTAACCTTGAATCAATAGAGAGAGAAAGCTGATCGAGTTTGTTATCCAATCGGCACATATAATCAAGAAGCATGGCATTTGATGGTTGATCAGCGGTAGTAGTTGGAGGAGGCACATCAGTTTGAGAGGGATGAATGGCATCATCTTCATCTTGCTCATCTTCCTCAACAGACTGAGCTTTCTTCACCCAAGAACCATTTATTTCTTTGAAACCCATCTTTGCTATGGAACTCAATTTATATTCGACGCCAATTGATAATAAATCATACTTTGGGTTCCCAAAATCATTGGTTTGTCCAATATAGGTAATTAAGTTCACATAGGGGATGGGTATTTTTCCAAGTAATGAAGGATTTTTCTTATTTGTTTCAATCTTGGTTTTAAGAGTAGCTTTCATTCGGTCAATAATATACTGAGGCAAATTGATAGTAACACCACTAACAACACAGTCAAGCATCCATAAATCCTCTCTAGTTACATTGTTAAATGCCCCACTACGACATTGTACAGATGTAACAATGAAATGATGTAATAACCTATATGTCAAGTTTGAGAATGATGATGCTTTGGCATGCTTATCATGAATATCAGTCCTCCCTGTATATTTTCTCCATGCCGTGTTGACATCAAAAGAATTTGGCACTGAGTACGGAGCTTCTTCATTATTACATCCTAAGAGATGACCTAAATAATGTGGTGAAATTTCATGTTCCTGGCCATTAACAAACGTATATATACTCTCATCCTTCCATTGGAGACAGTTTAATGATGTTTCCTTCCTTTTCAAAGCAATACCCGAGTAAAACTCACATACTAATGCTGGGCAATACTTATCACTAAGATCTGCTAAATTATACCAACTTACATTTTTCAGATATTTCTTAATTTCTCTACCAAAATTTGTAGAATCAAACTCACTCCAATCAATTGAACGCCCAGCACAAAATTTAGAATCCTTAAAAAGTTCATACCTTTCTTGTTGAATACTATTATGAAAATCTAATTGTCCAGGGGTATCCTCCGACTCACTTATTCTTTTTCTTTTGGATCGTGCATTTGACTTGCTTTGTCCAGCATCTTGCCTCTCTTTCCTCGTTTGGGATGCATTCTTTGATATTTTACGCCTATTCATTTTCAGGTTTTGAAAAGAAATTTTTAGGGATTTTGGTGTAAATGGAAGAAATTTGGATTTAGAATAAGATTATGTTGATGAGAATATGTTTGGGATTTGCAAGATTGAATTAGAGAGAAAGATGAAGGAGGAGGAGTGTCTAAGAGAGAAGGTTTGGTTTAGGGATTTTCTGCCTAAAAAATCCCATTTAAAGTCCAAATTTTCAAGGGGAGTCGACTTCCCGAGAAAGGAAGTCGACTTCCCATGTGCATTCTGTTTCCAGAATGCTTCTGGCGACGACGCAGTCGACTGCTACTTAGCAGCAGTCGACTGCTTCATCGCCAGAAGCATTCTGGAAACAGAATGCACATGGGAAGTCGACTTCCTTTCTCGGGAAGTCGACTCCCCGTGAAATTTTTTCGAGAAAGCTTATAATTTATTCTTTTTTGGTTGAAATTATTAGTATTATTATGAATCTTATAATTTTTGTGATTATCTTTTTTAAGATTATGAACAATCTATTTAAATTAACTTTGAATCCCATTATTTTTACAATTATGCTTATTTAATTTACAAACAATATATCTAAATTTATGATGAATCTCATCATTGTTACGGTTATCCTTATCAAATTTACGATGAATCTAATCATTTTTACGATTATCCTTATCAAATTTACGATGAATCTTATCATTTTTACGATTAGCCTTGCTAAATTTACGAACAATCTATCGAAATTTACGATGAATCTCATAATTTTTACGATTATCCTTATTAAATTTACGAATAATATACTTAAATTTACGACAAATCTCATCATTTTTTATACTAATCTAATTTACGCTAGCGATGTGAGAATTACATTTAAAATACATGGAATGTCGAATTTTCAATAATAAAAGTCGACTAAACATAAATAGAATAAGTACAGCGGGCTTAAAAAAATTAGGAAGTCGACTGCCTGAGAAAGGTAGTCGACTGCCCAGATGCATTCTGGAAACAGAATGCATCTGATAACGATGCAGTCGACTGCTACTAATTAGCAGTCGACTGCTTCGTTAGCAGATGCATTCTGTTTCCAGAATGCATCTGGACAGTCGACTACCTTTCTCGGGCAGTCGACTTCCAGCATGAAACTTTTGGGAATTCGATTGCCCGAAAATATCAGTCGACTTCCCATATGCATTCCGGAAACAGAATGCTTCTGGCTATTTAGGCAGTCGACTGCTTTAATAAGGCAGTCGACTGCTAAATCGCCGGAAGCATTCTGTTTCCAAAATGCATATGGGAAGTCGACTGATATTGTCGGGAAGTCAACTCACGATTCTGTCTTGCATTCCGATTTCATTGGCAATCGACTGCTACGTATAGCAATCGACTTCCGGTATCTTTTAAATTTAGGGTTTGTCTCGTTTTGTATACTTAAAAATACAAACCCTAGCTTTTTTGCCTCCTCCGGTAATAGTTGATTGCTTTGCAAATTAATCACAATCTCTATCAAATATCCTCATAAACAATCTTCCTTTTTACATTCATTCTCAAAAAACAACGCTCTTCATCAATACTGTCTCGCATCTATATCAGATTTCTTGATTATGGCAGATGAAAGGTATGTGATATTTCATCTACAGTGATACAGTTGAATTGTATAAATTGTTTTATTTAAATAATTTGTTTTTCTAATTTTGTTTACATTATACAGTATTAATGAGATCTCACAATCAGAATTGGCCGATACAAAACTGTTGCATGAACTTACCCAAGATGATATACTAGGATTGGAATTTGATGGGACAGATGAATGTTATGAGTTTTATAAAGCTTATGGTACTGCAATGGGTTTTGGTGTTCGTAAATGTAGCAGTAGGCGTAATAAAGATAGAGAGATTGTCATGAGACAGTTTCTTGCGCAAAAGAAGGACAGAAGGCTACCAAGTGGGAAAACCTTGAGAATAGAGTCCGTCAGCCCAAAAGATCATCTAGAACCGGATGTGGGGCAAATATTTCGTTCATTCTAAAAAAAGATACAGGAAAATGGTGTGTTTCACATTGTCAACTGGAGCATAATCACGAGATGGTCAACCCTTCTCAAATATGTTTTATTCGGTCGAATAGGCATATAAAACCAGCTGATGTTACTGAAGCCAAAGCTTTGAAGACAAGTGGTATACGAACTTGTCACGTGATGAATTACTTTTTTGCGCAAGCCGGTGGAATTGAGAATGTAGGATTTACAAGAAAAGATTTGTATAATCGTTTGGCATCTGAAAGGCGTGCTGAAATTGTTGAAGGTGATGTTCAAGCGACGCTCGTATATTTTACTATGAAAAAGGATCTGGATAATGGATTTTACATGGAGTATACAACTGATGATGAGAAACGAATCAAGAATATCTTTTGGGCTGATTCCACATCAAAATCAGATTATGCTTGTTTCGGCGATGTCTTGATATTTGACACCACCTACAAGAAAAACACATTTAATTTGCCTCTGCTGGTATTTGTTGGTGTGAACCATCATCATATGACCACAATATTTGGTTTCGCACTTCTTACCAATGAAGATACTGAAAGCTTTATTTGGGCTTTGAAAACTTTTTTAGATTGTATGGCGAACAAGAAGCCGATATCTGTGGTTACTGATGGGGATCGAGCAATGAAAAAGGCACTAAAAGAAGTGCTTCCTGGTGTGCGACACAGGTTATGTACATGGCATCTTTCTCGGAATGCAAGCTCAAACATCTCTAATTTAGATTGCGTGAAAGCATTTAATTCCTGCATGATGTCTTGGTGGAGTATTGATAAGTTTGAAAGAGCATGGTCAGACATGGTCAACAAATATGAATTAAAAGATCACCAATGGATAAATGAGATGTATGAAAAGAAGCATATGTGGGCCCAGGCATATTTGATTGGTCATTTTTTCGGAGCAGTGAGGAGTACCTCTCGTTACGAAGGTATGAATGCATTTATAGCTTCTCTTGCAAAAGAAAGAAAGACGTTATTGGAGTTTGTACGTGCACTTGAAAATGGCATTAAGAGTATCCGCAATAATGAGGTGAGAGAAGATTACATCAGTTCGCACACTGAGCCAATTAAATACCATCCATTCAAGGAGATTGAGTCTCATGCTGCTAGTATGTACACAAAAAAATCCTTCAAAATATTTCGAGAGCAATTGCGTCTACAAGCATTATATCATCATCAAAACATCACCCAGTCAAGCCCATCCATGAAGGTGTACACTTTGAGTAAGTATCGAGAACCTTCAATTCAATTACATGTGGAGTATAATGATGTGGAAAAAACTATAAATTGTTCATGTCTCAAATTTGAGACCGATGGGATGCCGTGTGCGCATGTTGTTCATGTGATGATATTGGAGCAACTTACTAGGATCCTATCTATGCTTATTATGAATAGATGGACGAAAAATGCCAAACTGGATGCACCTATAATTATTGATCAAATTGTACCTGCCATTAGTTCGATCACAATTCCATACAAAATTGCAAACATCAATAACTTGTTCAGGCAAGTTAAGAGGTGATGAAGCTGATGAACTGCAACTTTTAACCTTTATAATAAAATAGAAACATGTACACTCAGAATTAAATATTAAATTTATAAGATAATTGTAAATAATATTATACCTTATGAGATTATTATAAAAATAAGGGTTTAAGATTTAAAATTACCTTTTTAGGAGTCTTTTTGGTAATTTTTTTATTTACTTTCTTTTTCACACGAGGGATTTTAGATGTCAAAAGTTCTTTCTTCACAATTATATTTGCTGCAGATACCGCATCAGTTAGATTCTCTTTGGACCCCTCTGTGGAAAGAATGTCAATAACTGTTGCCAATTGTAATGCCTACAAAATAAACATGTAGATATTAATTAATAATATTTGTACACCTAAAAAAATATTTATGAGTATGTAAATGTTATCTTTAGATTTGACATTCGAACAATATCTCTTTGTGCCAGTTCTTTCAAAGGAGACTTTGGATATGGCATATCTTCTTTCATTGAAGATTCATGAAACACTTTTAAACATTCTATTGGAGAATCATGTATACTCTTTTCTTTTTCCTTATGATCACCCTTAACAAGAGTCATACAATCCGGCTCTTTCACAGGAGATTTTGGGTATGAGTTATGCCCATGGGGTTGATCATCAGCTAAATTTTTCTCATTATTGTCTGGCTTGTCTGTTTCACGTACAAATTCTCCATTATCCTCCTTACAAATACTATCGGACTTACAACAATGACCAATAGCAAGAGAATAATTTTTTCTTTTGAAGACTTCAATAATTTCCTCCTTCAATGAACATAACAAATCTTCAAAAGATTTTTTGTTTGTATCATTCTCAGCCTTCGGCTCAACCATATCTCTCTGTATGCCAATTTTCTCTTTGATTGACCAAAAAAAATCATTAAAAGATCTTTTCATGTGATCAATCTCAGACTTCAACTCCATTACATCTTTCTTTAAGCCAACCATAACATTCTGTTGGGTTTCTTTCCTACCTTCTTGCATGCTATCAACATATTCACAACATTTCTATAAAAGAATAATGTTAAAATTATAACTATCATATTTAAAATATGATCACAAATATATAACTATAATAACATACTTTCCATTGACAAGGTATATGAGCGTCATATGTGATCTTTCCATCTAACTTCCCATCATAATCCTGTATTGAAACATTAATTATTTTATGAAACTCAAAATATCTAAAAAAACAAATGTGTTTAAGAAATATATTAATTCAAATTACCTTAACAACATGATAATTTTTGAAATCTTTAATATCATCTAAAATTTGATCAATCCTATCTTGGTTCCATGCAGCAATCCTAGGTTTTGGATATAATCCATTTCCATAGTGTATTCGTGCACCAGATACGTGATCAAAAAAAATAATCTGTGCAATAATATAGAAGTGACATGTATTAGATAATCTACAGTTACAAAAATAAGATTAACAATAATGGTACAGATAACTAATTAAACAATACTAACCTGAAGAACCAAAACACATCCACAGAACCATCTTGTTTTTCCTGTCATTGCCTGGCTTTTGCTGCGAAACTTGCTAACTCCGCTTATCAATGTTTGACATAGATATTCAGCCAAATTCAATGGTTTACCAGACTTTATACTACTTAGGCAAGAAATGTATTTTTGTTTCGTTTTTATGCCTGTTGAAGGGCATAGTAAACAACCTAAGGCATATAAAAGGAATTTTGCCTTGAACTCATTTGAATTAGGAGGTAATGATGGAATTTGTTCTTCTAATTCAGTAAGCAACATGGAACTCTTGTGCACACGAAATTGCTTACAAACACTTGATTTTTCTGACTCATCAATTTTAGATTGAACAAAGGAGCCCTCAATTGAGACGCCAAGAATGACAGATACTATTTCAGGAGTCAATGATATCTCATGAGCGTACAAATTCAAACATTGTTTTTTTAAATCTACCCTTTCAATCAACCACAAGCAAAGATCCCTGTTCAATTTATGCTCCTGAATATGTAGCAAGCCTCCTAAATCGATACTACGAATTGAATTATGGCATTTTGATTTAAAATTTACCAATAACTTACAAAATCGATGTGGACTACAACATGTATCCCAAGAAACCTACATTTAAAAATATTTACCACCAAATTAGTATAATTTTATTAGAAAATTGTTATCTATAAACAATTTTTTAATCGTTTATGTTATAAAACAATATCACACATTCATTAAAATCACATACCTTGTTCAGTTTTGAATTCATAACTTTCTTTTCTTTACCATACTGCAGGCGGTCAATACTCGCTAATTCATCATAAACTAATTTCGTATCATCAGGAAGAGACAAAAATTCTTTTGCAACCTGTCAAATAATTAAATTTAAATAAAAGATTATATAAACATTTTATATGATTTGATTTACAATGTACATATGAACTAAATTTGACAAAGATTTTCATCTCATTTAAATTTGTCATCTTCTTTAAATTTCTCTTGTCAGCGCATAATGATTGGTTGTATATCATAAAGTTAAGAAAATGTTATTCTTAAAAGACAATACTATAAACTAAAATAGCTAAGGAAATATCACACATTCCAATGTAATGCTTTGTAAATGCACATATATAGTAGTCGACTGCTATATTCAGGCAGTCGACTGCTATATTATGGAAGTCGAATTCTATTGTAAAGCATTCGACTGCCTATGGGAAAATTCAAAACAGAATGTTACCATGGCAATAGGCAGTCGACTGGTTTATTAAGCAATCGACTGCCTTACGCATTCTAACGTTCTGCGATAAATTTTCTCTTAGGCAGTCGACTTCTTAAATCGAGCAGTCGACTTCCCCGATAAATTTTATCTTCAAAACACTTATAAAACCAGGCAGTCAACTGCCTTAAAACATGTCAAGAATTAAAAAACTTACTGGTAAAAAATATAATGATTTCTGGGTCGCTTAGGAGGACGTTCTTTGTAAATCATTGGTTCTTCGTACTTTTCATCGCAATTTTCATCGTTTATGCGAATCTCTTCCACAAACTTACCCATTGTTAAAAATATAAGAGGGGAATAAAGAAAAACAACTATTTGATTGAGGTTAGGCTTAAAGTTTAGGATTTATAAAATAGTGAGATAGCTACAAACTGGATTAAAGGTGAAACAGACAAAAATTGGAATAAAGGGATTTATGATTTGGGGTTTATGATTTGGGAATTAGGGTTTAAAAACAATAAAAAGGTTTGTATAAGAAGAAGAATAGTACTGCAATTATAACAAGGGTATATTAGTAATATAATAGTATAATTTTAATAATATTTAGTAAATAATGTTAATTTTAATAATTGGTTTAGCAGGTTACCAGGTTAAAGAGTTTTTTAATTTTTAAAATTTCATCAACGGTTTATATTAGATTTGACTAATCCAATGGTTCTAATTCCATGACCTTAAAATAAGGTCAATTTTTGTGACCTTACTGTAGAATTTGCTGAGGGGGGTGTTAAGGAAGCAATCAACATATAAGTGGTGTTAGTATATCTTCGGAAATAAATATTTGGTTGACTAATTCCGGATATGATTCATAATTTCACATTGAATCTCAACTCAATATTTGGCTATTAAAACAAAATTTTGTGATGGTTAAAACGTGATTTTATTGCCATAATTAGCATGCTCTCGTTAATAATAAAAGAGGTCTCCTTCCGGTCCCCAAGTACTTTAATCTAAAAAAAACACCATCTAGTGAGATTTTGAGTGCTTGGAAGACTTGGAAGGCTGTGATCGACTTAGAGTAGGTTGTTAGATTCAGAAATCGCTTCAACAACAAAGTTACAGAGTGCAATGGCTGAAGGTTAGATCCTGTCGCTTTCGCTTTTATTTGTTTAACATGTTTTATATTGTGTAGAAGCATGTTAGGCTTATTTGATGTACTTACAAGTGGAGGCAAAAATAAACTTACGAAGCATGGTCATATGAGCTGAGTATGCCTTCATGTGGCCAAGAGTAGTTAGGAACTGCCAAACCACGCTCAGTCTCGTCAGAATAAGCTATTGTGGTACAACCCAAAAGCCCTGAGACCCCTACCCCAAACAATGCAAGCCATCTCAAAGAATTAATTCCAGTAGATCCTAGTCTATCTTGATCTTGCTTCATGATTTGGCAGGGCAATGCTGGAAGAGTCTACAAAAAGTGTTTTACATCTAGGTAAAAGGGAATAAAAAATTTTAAACCATAGTAGGAAAGATTCATAAAATTCCATGGTTGCATACACAAAATATATTATATCTGTATTTTATGTGTATTTTTTGTTTAGAACTGAGTGCTAGTCCAATCCTGCCTCTACGAACTGCTTCATAAATTCTGCCAAATGATACCGAGTGTAAAACCAATTCCAAAAACTTCTTTCTCAGTCAAACTTAGTCGAGTCTACAACACCAAAGAGCTACAAAGATGATATTGACTTGGTTAATCAAAGTCCTCTACTATGGGCTATGGATATTCTAAATCTTGACTAAGCATTAATAAAGGAAAAATACAAATCGTTAAAACAGTAGAATATTACAGTATTATGTATTAAGGTCATGTTTGGCACATAAAATGATGGATAGGATAGGATGATAATTATCCTATCTTATATTTGGTGCACACATTAAGAGGAGGATTGGATTGCAAGGAGGATTAGTCATCCTCCTAGTACAGAATAACTCAATCCTCTCCAAAAAGATAATGATTATTTCTAATCCCATAGAATTAAAAATAAATACTCATATTTTATTATTTTATCCTTAATATTTATATTTAAAAAGTAACTTAAACATTTAATAAAATAGTAAAGATCTTTAATTAGTTAATATAATTTTTTCCTTCTTTTTCTTTCTTTTATTTTTTTTGTTTGTGATTAAAGAAAAACTATAATTTTGATAAAATAATATTTTCTTGTACACATTTTTTTAAATTATTTTTTAGAAAATAAATTTTCAAACATAAAAATTATTATAAAATATATTTTTAACTAGTTTTTTCTTACATTTAAATTTTTATTTTTTCTTTCTTAATTTTTTTCTTTTTGCCTGAAAAAAAATTGAAAGAAAAATGACTATTAACCATAAATTATTAGAAATTATATATTTTTTTAATTCATCAAAATTGAATTATTAAATTTAACTTGTATTTTTCTTTTTTTTTGTTTTCTATATTTCCTTATAATTGACAAAAAAAGAAAGAAGATAAAGAAACCATAAAAGTAAAGAAAAATATTTAAGAATAATCTTTTGAAAAATTTAATGTAATTAAAAAATAAACATATTTCCAAGAAAAACTCAATTTTCTAAAAAAATATATTTAATTTACAATAAAAAATTATTTTAAATTTAAATCATATAAAAGAAATAAAAAAATGAAAAAAATGAAAAAAATACAGAAAATGCTTTTTATAAATATTCATTTCTTAACAAAATAATTTTTTTGAAAAAGTAATATAAATTTTTTAGAAGTAATTTTTTATTAAAAAAGCAGCTAATAAATTGGACTATTAATTATAGTATTATAAATAATATTTAAATTTTTAATTTTCATTTATATTTATAACAAAGAAATTATAAATTTAAATTATGTTACTTTAAAAAAAGAGCACTTAAAAAAATCATTTTATATTATTTTTAATTTTACACATAACAAATATTGTGAAAGACATAAAAAATCATCATATCCTATTCTTAATCCTTGTACACACCAAACATAAGATATGATGATATAATCGAATCTTATCCTATCCATAATCTTATATTATCTTATCTTATCTTCATCCTATGCACCAAACATGACCTAAATATCTAATATCGTATTTTCTTTATGATTTCAGAAGTAAATAAAAGCAAGAAGCAAAAGTGGCAACCAAAAATATCCATATTTGCCATTCTAGCCGTAATAGCTGATTCTTTTTTCTTTTTTGGGGGGTGCATTAGAGTTCTAACTTCTAATTTTTTTAGACAGCTTGGAGAAAGTTATAGGCTTTTTCCTTGAAGTGCTAACGCATTAAAAAGTGCAATAAAATTCATTGAAAATTTGAAAAAACAAAAAGGCCAAAGTTTCATAAAGCACTACTCTACTCTCTAAGTTTTTTTTTTTTCCAGTTTGCTAAATTTCTTAGTTTTGAAGCAATACTACTAAATTCTCCCTTTTGTTACCTGAAATGTTTCATAATTCACACACATTGATAATAAATATTAAATACATGACAAAAATCATACACAATAAAATGCAAAAACTATAATAACGTAATAAATTAAGCTTCAATTTAAAAAAAAAAAAGGGAAAAGATGACGATGAAGTGAGGAGTACCATAACATCGTGAGTTTGACGAGCTAGCTTCGAAAGAAAGCTGAACTTCCCATATCCTGATTCCAAATTCAAAATTTTAGAAAATTAATAACAAAAAGAAATGACTAATTATATTTAAAAAGGAATTAGTAAGAAAATGAGTAAAGATGAGTGAAGTAACCTTGGATAGCGGTCCTGATCTTCTGGCCTAAACCTGTAAATATGAAGGAAGATGGGTGAAAATGTGAAGGAATACAAAAATTCATAAAAGAAACATAAGTATATGCATTCTAACAGAGAAAAGAGAGATAAGAATTATACCCATTGTTCTTCAAAGAGAGAAATGGTGGGCACCGAACAGTGTTGGTTGCAGTTGCAGAACTGAGAAGTGATAATAAAACGAAGGCGACATACAACAGAGGTGACTCGCTTATCAGATATCACAGGTGAAAACTTCAATGGCTCATAATTCTCCAAATCGCAAATGACACGTAGTCTTCTCTCTCGTGTGACTATAGAATTTCAATCTGAGCTACTCGTTTTTTATGCACGAGACTGTATTCACGAATCCATAAATTTAGATAAATTATATATCTGCTTTGTTCGGTTCACCATTTTTTTGGTGGAAAAAAGGTTAGGAATAGAGAGGGTTATCCTATCTCCAAAGTCAAGGTAAATTATCAATCTATTTTAAGATTTTCGAATTCATTGAACTTTTATCTACAGATTTTTCGATCTACCAATGAAAAACTATGAGAATTCGAACTTTAATGTTTTGTACGAAAGTCCAAACCTTACTCATGCCAATTCTCATTGGCCTTCGGTTCACATTTTCTTTAGTATGAACTAACCATTAATCTTGGAAGAATTAATAAATAATGGAAAAAAACTAAGAATTAAATAAAATTTTATTGATCCATAAATTAAATAATCGATCTCTTTTATATCATTTTTGGTTAACTCTATTACAGCTCTTTTATTACAAAAGAAATATTAAATAACTGGGATGGAGTTACGGCTCTTTTAATTTGATGAAATAAATCTGTTTCTTTTTATTAAATGTTTTAATGGAAAAACAAATTTCTATTTGTTAACATGAGCAAACCCGTAAAATTATAACCAATAAAATCATACATGATAAATGTCACAAAATTAAATAATACAATTAACAAATGTCACAAACGAGTCCCGATGAACACACAAAAATCGGCTAATAATAATTAAGACATGTTTACGCATTGATTGACAAGTACCATTATATTAGACATTCAATTTCATAGATTAAGCCATTCCTAATTTTGTTCGTGTGATCATTTGGAATGGTTTCGAATAAATATATCAGAGCAATGGGTTATTGGACAGGGTTAATGGAATATGTTAGTGCTCTATTACCATGAGTCCTAAACATAGGACACGATCACTCACAAACTACCACTTTTTATCAATATATGATAAAACTCTTCACTATCTCCATAACCACTTACTCATCCACTAAACCACATGGAATAATGGTATGAAGATCATATTAAAAAAAATCTAACCACTATAAAAAGGAGTCTCATAGTAAGCTAAAGAGGACTCTTAAATTCTTTTGTATTTTAAATACTCTCGAATATTTTTACTGACTTAAGCATTAGAGCAAGTCTCACCAAGAGCAACTACAATGAATCTTCAATTTTGCAAGTTGATCTAAAAAAAAACTTGACCCACCATCAACAAGCCCAATAACCTCTTTGGCATCAACATGCCATATGTGAGTACTGAAGAAAAAATCACGTCGAGTTCCTAAACTTCTCTTGAAGTCTATTAATTTTGATTAAATCACTCTTTCACGTGGAATTTGAAATTTGTTTTACATTTTCTTTTAAGTCTGTGCCTTTTGCAGCTATATTCGTGGAGCTTGATTGTGTGCTTGACTGCATCACTGTTTCAGAACTTTCCAACTTGTCCTTTTTTATTGAGCCTTCTAATTAGTTTCATTTTTTTTTCTAACTGTTTATGCAATTTCTCTTTGTTTTTTCCTTGATATCTATTTATTAACTTTTTCAAAATTTGTAGAAAGATATTTAAGACAATTGAGAAAGAGAGAAGTCAACGTGCCTGATGTTGCATTTGTCTGGTAGATTTTAAGCAAATCAAATACTTTGTACTTTGTTTTATTCTACTCCCCTGGAGCTCCTGTTATGGCCTTGAATTCTTGTGTTCTTTCAATTTCATTGTTACTACTAGACATAACATCTTATTTTTATTCATTCGAGATTCTAGTAGGAATGGAAGGATGTAATCTGCTCCTTAATTCGAGTCTTAAGCACCTTCTGTTTTTAATTTTAGCTTAACCTTTAGGCAAATGCAAGCACTGAAGCTTGTTTGTGCATCAAAAGTGTTCTTTGTGTATGCGTGTGCAATTGCGCATAAAGCCATGTGACCACCGCACATCCAAGCTATTGGCGGATCAAAGCTCATAGTTCTAAATCGGGTTTTGTTCCTTGCAATCTATCTCTCTTTCAAACCCTTAAATTTACTCTGAGAAGAAAATATTGATATCTCATCAACCTTACTGAGTTTTGCAGGTTCAGGTATTCCTGCTGCTTGGAACATAGCTAATTTTTATAATTGAAACTTATCATGGAATTTGTTTACAGGTTGATTCGATACCACCAAAGGAGCTCTCATTTAACTCATTGAAGAAACAAGAAAGCACCTTCTGACTCTTTTCAGCTTTATTGCAAGTTATAGTTAGCAATGCCTAGCAAAAAAAAAAAAGTGAGAGAGAGAAATTAAACTACAGTATTTTGGGCATTTGCTTGCTCCGTGTCTTAACACCAGTATTTTGGGCATTTGCTTGATCTGGGCTTTAACGCCAATATCTTGGGTATTTACTCACCTGTGATCTTAGCGCTAATATTATGGGCACTTGCTCTCTCTAGGTCTTAATGCCTCGCCTGTGATCTTAGCACCAATATTATGTGCATTTGATCGCCCTAGGCTTTAACGTTAGTATCTTAGGCACTTGCTTGCTTGTGGCCTTAGCACCATTGGGAACTTGCTTGCCCATGACCTTGGACTCCTCGCCTTAAGTGCCAAAATTTAATGTCCCTCCACAGTCACAACCTTGGACATTATCTTGGTTAACTCCTCGACAAATGATACAACCTTCAAAATACGAAAAGAATAAAAGATCCATGGTGAACATCAATCACTTTGTAATTACCATTTGCCAAGGGGCATTATGTTAGTGCTCTATTGACATGGATCCTAAACACAGAGCACAACCACCTACAAACCACCACTTTCCACCAATATATGAAAAAACTCTCCACTATTTCCACAACTACCCACTCGGTTACTAAACTACATGAAACAAGGATGTAGAGATCATGTCAAAGAAGATTTGGTCATTATAAAAAGGAGCCTCATGGTAAGCTAAAGAGGACTCTTGAATTCTCTTGTTTTCTAAATACTCTCGAATACTTTTATTGACTTAAGCATCGAAGCAAATTCACCAGACACAACTTCGGTGAGCCTTTTGTTTCGTAAATTGATCCAAAAAGAAAAAAATTAATCCACCATCAACAAACCCAACATCTTTTTTGGCATCAACAAAATATATATTTGATAGTTTCTTGCTGGTTTTTATGGAAATGGAGGAATGAAGCCATGCATAATCCTACTTTTATGAGACCTCACGATGTGCATGTTGTTTATAAGGAAGCCTGTGGAAGAGATCAATTCAGCCTTCGGTGGAAAACTCTACAATAATAGCTCCCAAAATTCATTATTAATTCAAAACTAACAAAGAAAAATTAATAAAAAGAGAAAATTTTACTACACATTTTATGTTAATTTATTGAATTTTGAGTTGAAATTTGTTTTTTGGTAATTGCTGGTGAAGAGAACTTAAATGAATCTCACACCAGGTAAAAATTTCTTTTGACCAAAACCAACCATAAAGCACGGGTGAAAATCTCACATCCTATGTGATTTAGAGACATCTCGTGATTTACACAAAAAATATATATTAAAAGTCTTCAAGTTTATTTTAATATCATAATTAAATACACTCAAACAAAAATAAATAAAAAAATAAAAATTAAAACCTTAAAATTCATTAATAATGGATGGATGAGAGTACATAAAATTACAAAAAATTAATTAAATTGTTCCACTCACAGAACTTCACACATTCTACTATCCATGTCCACAAAAATTAAAATTTACAAATAATGAATTTCAAGAAAATATACAATTACATTAAATAAAAAATAGATTTATATTTGATACACTATAGCATATAAAACAACAAATATTTATTTTCAAAAACATACATATTTTTTAAACCTAGCTCATTAATGAGATAACACATTGAAGTAGATTGACAAACTATAAATGTTACAGAGTGTATTAAATATAAACTCATAAAACATTTAAATTTCTATATCCTTGAGTCAAGAATTGAAGAAGCATTAGTTTTTTGTCACAAGCACTTTGGTCTCGAGCATGGCAAAGGAGGATTGCTTAATACAGTTGATTCCATATGGCTAATTTATCTAAAA
The DNA here is from genome assembly GCA_032173925.1 of Heritiera fomes. Lineage (NCBI taxonomy): Eukaryota > Viridiplantae > Streptophyta > Magnoliopsida > Malvales > Malvaceae > Heritiera > Heritiera fomes. The sequence continues at coordinate 16,193,690 of JAPDPM010000015.1, forward strand.
AGAAACCAAAAAGAACATGTTAAATGACAAGTTACAAATAAAAATACTACAGAAAACACTCATATCTATTAAAATCAATAAAAGAAACATAGCTAACCAAGTGCAAAAATTCAGCCATTTCTATCTAATACTTAGGCCACTAAGCAATTCCAAGTGTTTACCTTTTTTGGGCCTATTTTACCGTTAGGTTGATTTCGGCTTTTCATGAATAATGGAGAAAAACGAAATGACCCAACAAATTTCATCAGATGAGATCATCTAACCAAAATTGGATTACTGTGAAAAAAGAGAACAACTCGGGTATCGTTAGTTTTTTTGGTTGTTTTGCATAGTCATAAGCCAGTAACCAATAGTAAAAGATGTAAAACCCTAAACCACCACCCCTGGTCTTAACAATATACCAAAGGTCGGGTAAAACATGAAAGCAGCAAATACCAAACAAGACTTACCAATTGGAAGGACCTAACCAGTTTATAAAGAGATGAACTGAAGCACCTCTTTCAGTCCGTGGCCGCATTTAACAACAATGAATAGGAACACAATACATGAACATATAAACAGACACTTCTCCCTTACAAAGCATTAAAAGCACCACCCAGTGTACATGAATAAAAGCAGATTCCATGTTTACTGGCAGCATGGTTTCTCATCCACTGTACATTTTTAGAAGAAAAATCATAACCACAGCATGGATTTCAACATACAAAATCCTAAAGATGAACCATATAGTATTGTGCAATGAAAAAAACAAAGAAACTCTTACGGCTCATTACTCTCATGGAGGGGAAAACTTTCGCACTTGGAGTTCATTGAAGGGACTTATTAAGTACCCATCTAACAAATTAGGCAAATCATATATGAAGTTAGAACACAATTTGGTCATAGAATGCAGCCATACTTATTCAATTTGAACAATATCATCAATCAATATATGTATGAACTTGTTTACACAGAAAGAAAGTCAGAGTGCAGCCCCAAAAGGCCAAACTGAACTTTTACAGTTAAGAGGTTGCAAATTATTCTAGTCAATACTCAAGCATTTAGGATTAGAAGCCTGTGCACAAAAGAAAGGTGACAGAGAGATCCATTTATTAACCATCCTACCTAAATTGTTCCATTATTGGATATGTAGATTCTAGAGATACAAAACCTTAACAACTATTATAACTTCAATTCTCATGTATTCTTTAAAGAAAAGAATTATTTAATTTAATGCAACTGAACCAATCAATTTACACACTAATGCTGTAGGCAGCTTTTAAGATTATCTTGTTTTATCTGAACAGGGAATGCAATGACCTGCAATGGCATTGCCATAGATAAATTAAATCCTGAAAAGTATTTTTAGAAATAATTCATACCAACGGCAGGGCTTAAGAGTTGCTTTATAAATCATGGATGTTGCCCCTGGTCAACTGCAAGAGATGACAAACTCAACCCATCATGGCTTTAGAAGCAAGGTATGGATGCCTCCAACATTGGCCATGAGATATTCTGAGAAAGCATCAAGACATTTCTCCACATTAATTTCATATACTGCTGAAATAAAGCAAGTATAACATTCGTATCCATCATCATGCAATCACGTAGAACAGTTTCACATGCATAAAACTGAAAATATATAAAATACCATCTAGAATCCATAAAGAAGCCACCAAAAAATCAGAATTAACATGATCCCAGCTGAAGAACAAGAAAATGGTTTTTTTTTTTTCCCGGGGGGGGGGGGGGGGGGGGGGGGGGGGGGGGGGGGGTGGGGTGTGGGGGGTGGGGGGTTTGTTTGGTTGTTGTGTTAAAGAACAAGGTCAAAGTAATCTTGGAGGATGAAAACTTTGGAAAACAAATATGCCAAGAAACACTGATACATGCAACTTTGGAAAACAAATATGCCAAGAAACACTGATACAGGCAATACATTTTACCATAAATTCATTTTAGGGAATCTGTTCCAGTAACTAAAAATGAAATGCACATCTTAGCATTTTAATGTTACTCAACAATTTCCTAAGGGAAAGTAGATTTTACTATCTGAAATTTAAGTGCATATCCATCAAACAATATGCTAAATCTGCAGAAGGCAAGAAGCAAAAACAAAAGGAAAGAAAAAATTACATAAAGAACTCTATCATTGTGATAGGAGAAGAAACTAGTAAAGCATTTACAAAAATGAACCTTTCAAGTATCTTTACAATAAATATGCGTCATTGGAGTAAAACATAACCCCACTGCATCACCAGATAGAAAAGTAATTCGTTAAATCTAATAACAACTAATAAAAAGTTTATCATTATCGTGTCTCAACTTTCTTAGCTCCCTCAAATGCTCATCATTGGAAATATTAAGAGAGCGTCTTAGATTGGTCACCTTTTCTTCTCCTTCCCAAGTCAAAGGCCCAGAAGCATGCAATGCCCCAAGAGCTTGCTGATAGGCATGTAGCTCCGACCTATGGAAGTCTGTTCCCAATTCCACACTAGAGGAAACAGTTCCTTCTTGTCCAAATCTCCTTTCACAATACGAGTCAGCATCACTACAATAATCTTCTAAGTTTTCACAACGGTTTTTTACATAACCAGGAGTCAAGTCAACACCATTATTCCCTAAACCACTACAACTACCAACAGAGGATGCGCAACTCATGGAATCATCAAATCTATCAAAGGGTAAAGGCATAAATCTTTCACCCACTATATTTTTAGGGGAAACAAACGCATCTACCTTTTCAGAGGCAGGCGAAGGACGTTGAATGAATATTCTTTTACCACCAATACTATCTTTTTGAATAGCCCTCTTCTTCTGCCCACCAACATCCGAGAAGTGAAGCAAAGATCTTTTCCTCTTCAGCGGTCCGTTGGAATTTGACGATCCCTGATGTCGAAAATAACGATTAGGGTAAAAATCAATAACGTTTAACAAAACAAAAAATAAAATATTAGTAAAATTATTGTTAAAAAAATGGATTCAAAAGAATTACCTTTCCAACGAGGAACCAATTGCCATCTTCCCAAGATTGTCGTACGCGTAATCGAGATTGATGTGCCTTGAGTTCGCTATTCGATCCCAAAATCCTAACAGAAAAGTTGTTCCAACCGAAAACCCTAACGATCACCGCCGGTTTCCAGCACAACTCGTCGAACACCTCTACAACATCGCCAGCAACCCAATCATCGGTACCGTATACAGGAGGAGGGCAAGGCCTAATCGCTTTCCTAGGGACTCTCTCCACAGCCGCCGACTCGCCAGTGATCGGAAACCAACCGTACTTCACGCTGTAAGTGTGGCCGTTGCCGGAAATAATCTCGGCGGATCGCCATGCGCCGGCTGGAACCTCCTTGGTCATGACCTCGACTTTGCTACCTTTCTTGAATCTCATGATCGACGAATTTGATTTGAACAAGTTAGAAAAGAAAGAATCCTTCAAGAAAATTTTTGTGAAGGAAAAGAAAGAATGGAAACTGTTAAATCAGTGTCCAATTTGAGATTATATTAGGAGTGCTGAATATGATCGGACGGTAAAAGAATGAGGGATTAGAATGATCTGACGGTGAAAAATAAAGTGCTTGGGCGTTGGGTTAAGCTTTTGGAGCGCCAAATGGGAAGAAGTTTCCTTGCCGTTGCCGTTTACAAACTTGTGGATAGAGGGCAAGTTATTCATTCAAATTTAAAGGTTCACTTAATATTTGATTAAGTTTGAATAAAAATATAAGATACATTTAATTTCTAAGCCCAATCAAAAATGGATCGAGCTCGGGCTTGATCTTCCAAAGCTCAAGCTATCCGAACATAATTATTAATTAAAATTTTTTAAATATATCTAATGATTATAATATAATTATATGCATATAAAATATTACTGATTAATAAATATAATTATATATTTAATATGAAAAATAACATGTAAAATTTGATGAATCAAATTAAATTTTAAAGGGAATAAAAGAATAAAAAACAAATAAATAAAAAAATAAAATACAATAAATAAATAAATAAATAATTTCAACTCGAGCTGGGTTAATCTCAAGCTTGTATAATAAAATAAAAAATAAGCTTGGACTAAAAGCCAGACCCGAATTTATAGGTCGCATCAAGCTTAGGCTTACACATAATGTTTTATTACTTGACATGGGCCCAAGCCGACCCATTAGGAGGTTTACTTATGGGATGTAAAATAGAATTCTCATGAGAAATTCTAAATACATTCAATCTTTTTAACTAGACATTTCTTCCTTAGATGAACAGTAACTCGTTGAGTAAAATAGGATGTGCAAAGAAAAAAATGGGTCTAAATAGAATTTCTTAATTCTTATTGCAATTGGCTTATTTTTTAGTAATTTTTATTAAACTCATTGTTTAAAGAGTTTCATTCACACCCTATTGAGTGCAAAATACATTCTAAATTAATAAATTTTTTTGCATAAATCACAAGTATCATCATCCATTTTTAACAGTCTGAGACTAATCTTGCTCGGGGTTTAGTTACAGTTAAGGCTCTTCACCCTTCCTCAAAAGGTTAATACATTCTAAATTAATGAATTTTTTTTATCATAAGAATACCCTTAATTAAAAATATAATTTTACCTTTATACATAAAAAAATGTTAATACTCTTGAAAATGAATTTTCAGAAGTTATATTTACACCTTGGCAGCATGCTATCGAGGTGCCTAATTAGCTCCACGATAGCATGCTGTCGAAGAACATGGAAAACCCCACGGCAAGGAGATGTCATAAGGCTTATAAGCCCCATTTATGTGCCCCACGACATCTCGATGCCATGGGACTTATGAGCCAAATATGTATGTATGTATGTATGTATGTATGTATGTATGTATGTATGTATGTATGTATGTATGGGGCACAATTTTGTGCCCCACGTCAAGAAGATGCCATAAGGTCAATATGGCTTCCAGCATAGAATTGTTGGGAGCCACAAATTGCTTTCGGCAATTCTATGCTGTGAAACACAATTTCTGAATTTTTTTTATAAATCTATGAATTTTATTCAAAAAATTTCACAAAAATCCTAAATGCAATCATTTTCAATGCAATCAAATGAAAGAAAAACAAATTTAACTGAAGATTAATTGTGACGCCTCGTGGTGCACCTACAGGTCCTTGACCTAGGCCACCGCCCTAGGCGAGTCATTCAACCGTATTATCCGCTTTGGGGTACACCTATTGGGCCACCGCCCCTCACAGCTTTGTCGAAGTGCACCTTGAGGACAATTGGTTAGGAGTGACTTGACACTTGTGGAAGTCAATGGTTCAAGTCACTTCGGACACAAATTGGAGCAGTGGCCTTTTGAGGTATACTCGGACAAAGCCGTGAGGGGCAGTGGCCCAATGAGTGCACCCCAAAGCGGACAATACAGTTGAGTAACTCATCTGGGGTAGTTGCTTGGGTCAAGAACCTGCGGGTGCACCTTGAGGCGTCACATTAATGATAGATTTAGCTTAAAATGTTACAAAACTTAGAAGATTTTGAAGAAAATTGTTTGAGTTTTTTTTGAGAAAATATGAATGAGAGAGATAAAAAGTGAAGAGGGATTGAGGGTATTTTAGAAATAAATTTAGAAATTTTAAGGTGTGGATAGCAAAAATGAAGAAAGAGGTTTTGAGAATAGGATTTTTAAGTATTAAGCTTCGCTTGGTAAGAAGGATGGAAAGAGGGAAGGATGGAAAATTTGTTAATGTAATTGTTAAGTTTCATAACTACTATTCTATTTTGTAGCTTAACCATTAGATTAACAAATTTTTCATCTTCACCATTTTTTCATCCTTCCTACCAAAGCAAAATATGCCTAACACCCAGTAAGGTATAAATAGAATTTCTCCATTGTTTAATAGCTACAATATAAAATTATCAGCATTAAATATTCTATAACTAGGTCAAAATTGTCTCCTTCTCATGTTTGTAGACTAATTTATTCAAAAAGAGTCAAAAAGATCATGTTAAATTGTGAGTAAACTATAAATTTATTTTTAAATTAAATATATCTTTTTTGTATTTGATCAATGCTTTTATCTTTTATTTTTTATCTTACAAAATAATTGGAAGGGCAAAAACAAAAATATAAAATAAATCAATAATAAAAGAAAAATAGCAAAGACAAAACATTTCATCTAGCAAATAGATTCCATGCAAATTATATTAATTTTTCTTCAAATATATTATATTTAAATAAGATTAACTAATTTCTATATATGTTCCAAATTCCAATGTGCTATTCTCTCTTCTTTATTTTATGTTATCTTTCATTTGACCAATTTTTGAAGAAAAAAAAAGCCCACTTTAAGACCCATATTTGCCTATAAAAGCAATGTCTCAATGTGTTTTAAGAATTGCTTGTTCCATTTCTCACATCTTTTTGACTTACAATATTGTCATGATTGACAATGAAGGCATGACCTGAACTGTTATTATTATTATTATTATTATTATTATTATTATTATTATTATTATTAAAATTAAAAGTAGCTGCCTCTAGTTGGTGACTTGCATCTTTGCAAGATGAGTAAATTATTTGGGAAATTAGATACTTCAGTAGATTTTTTGGAACTAATATTCTTTTAAATCTTAGTACTTCTTTTTAATATTATAGATCAAATTTAGGAGCATAGTAATTAAACTTGGATTCATCTGATGTTTCAAACAAGAATATTGATTTGGTTATTAATTATATTTGATTAAAGATGAAATTTGATCTTTAACTCGGATTTTATATTATAAGTTATAATGATCCAAAAACTAATTTTGACACAAGTTTTTATTTTTATTTTTTAATCATTATAAACATCAATAGAAGTATTAAGTGGTTAATTTGTGTATATTTTAAAATATTTATTATTTAAATATAATTAAACTGCATAAATCAATAATTTATATATTGAAAGTCAATGAATATTTGTTTGAAAATGGAAGAACCCTCGGGTAAGGAAAAATTAATTGATTTTGCAATGAAAACCTTTTGATGTAAAATCTCTAATTTAATTTTTCAAAGTTGTGGAGCCTTTGATAAGAGGAGCATAATCAAAGTTTTAATTTCAAGTCTCACCAAGTGTAACTTGAGTTAGTTTAGTTATTTACTAGTTTGTTTAGTTTATTATAGTTATTCACTAGTTTACCTAGTTTGAGTAATGTGATTTTTATAGTTACTTGTTCATGGAATGTAATATGTTGATTGTGATTGTAACTTCTAATGAAAATATACTACTCAAAAAAAAATTCAATGTTGTGAAATATCTAGTGAGGGGAGCATTATCAAAGTTTAATTTTTCCAATATTATGAAGCTTCTAGTTATAGGAGCATTATCAAAGTTCAAATTTCCAAACTTGTGTCTTTGGTGAGAGGAACATTAAAGTTGTGGACCCTTAATGAGAGGAGCATTATCAATGTTTAATTTCCTTGAAATTGTGGAGCTTACAGTGAGAGGAATATTATCAAGTTTTAAATTTTTGAAATTGTAGAGCTTATAGTGAGAGGAATATTATCAAGTTTTAAATTTTTGAAATTGTAGAGCCTTTAGTGAGAGGAGTTCATTTTAGTTAACAAACAAGGATGTTAGCTCAAATGTAGATGAATCAAGAAGGGGTGAATTGGTTATAGTAAGAACTTTAACAAATATCAACCAATTAATATTTTCATATGAATAAATTAACAATTTGAATAAATAACAAACTTGAAATATAAATATTAAAGGGATAGAGAATCAAACAATAAGAATTTATAAAGATACAACCTTCCAATGCCTACATCCTCTCATTATCTTCCATTGTCATGAAATTGCAATCCGTTATTTTTTTCTCACAAGATACAACTATCTTTTCAAGTTTAACGTATAACCTACACAATCTATCTTTCAAGGTTAAGGTATAATCTTTAACACTTTATCTTTTCTACGCTGAAGATGGAAACTTCTACATTCTCTAATTGAGTTTCTTCTTAAACTCACAAAATCAATCAAGAGGATGCCTCACCCTTTGATCAATTACTAGTTCTCAATTTAATTTGCAAACTAAATGGTATCTCTAAGGTCGGATGTTTGCCTAATAAGCCCAATGAAATACAAAAGAACAATGAATACCACTTGGGTACAAGATAGGAAGAATTAAGTTGAATGAATAAAACTTGGGTACAAGATCAAAAAAATTGAATTCTGAACTCTTGAATGCTCTTGATTTGATTGAAAGACTTAAATTAAAACTCTTTGGATGTAATCTCTTGTATCTCTAACTGTATGATGTATTGGAAGATTCTTTTTATATGTAGAAATAAGTTTGAAGTCGTTGGTGATCAATTGGAGAAAAAGAGAGTCGTAAAATACAAAAAAACTAATCATTGGTTGCTGCTCGGTTTGGGGATCGATGCCTATTCTTGGGGGATTGAGGCCACTTAAATTTGAAAAATAATATTAGAAAAAACAAAGAAGGATCAATGTCTTGGGTTACAAATACTGCACGAAACATAGCAGGAATCGATGCCATAACTATAAGAATCGATGCCATACCTATAGGAACCGATACCTGATGCATGGAAAAAAGGCAAACCTTTTTGTCAAATTAGGAATTGATGCTTATCTCTAGGTGATCGACCCTACAATGTAATTTTAACTATATCACTATTTTTTGTTTTCGAAACACAATTACTTGTCACTCCAAATTACTTCAATGATATTTAAATATTAATTAACATGTAATTTGATATAAATGATTTCACAAAGCATTTAGTAATTTTCATAATAATTTATCCAAATGTTATAAAAATGATTGATTTTATAATTTTAACTTAATTAATTTTAAGGTTTTGTTATATCAAAATTCAGGGAAATTCTATAATAAGATCAAAATTTTTTATTTTATTGTAAAATTAATATAAACACATATGATTAAACATAAAAACGTAAAACATGTTAGAAGTATCAAAAAAAGATGAGAAACAACGTAAAATTAGAATCGATAGACATAAACACATGATAATTTTGCTACAAAATGTTTTTATGTTTATTGTCATTGGTTTACGATAGTGCTTATATTGACTTCACAATAATGCTAAAAATTATAATATTCCTGTAAATTTCCCCATTCAAGGAAATTCTACAATAAGAGTGTTGGCTCTATAGGCTATACCGAGAGGGGGGGTGAATCAGTTTTTCATTAACCTTAGGTTCGTTTTTCGGTTTCTCTAAATTCTCTAGCCTATATTGATATTTTCTAAGTTCTCTTAGCTAGGCAATTATACAATATAAATTCAATGCAATAAACACAAATATAATTGCAAGAAAGTAAAGAGAGAAAGGAAAGAGAAATGTACACAAGTGATTTATATAGGTTCGGCAACCTTGCCTACGTCCTCTACCTTGAGACACTCCCAAGGATTTTCCCAAATTCACTATCCTTGAATTTGTTACACTCCCTCTTTTCAAGGCTCAAGAGAAACCTCTCTCTTTTCTAAGCTCAAGAGTAACCTCTCTTTTTCCTAGGCTAAAGAGTAACCTCTCTCTTTTTCCTAGGCTAAAGAGTAACCTCCCTCTTTTTCAAGGCTCAAGAGAAACCTCCCCTTTACAAGGAATGAAATGAGTTTACAAATGAGTAATCAAAGAAAGCCTATAGATAGGCAAGTGATTACAGAAATTAAGCACAATGAAAAGCCCATACAATATTTGTGCTTTTCTATACAAGGAATATGAGAGTGATAGAAGATATTGAATTCTAGCTCTTGAATTGTTGTTGAGGCTTGAGGATTTGAGGAAAATGAGTATTGGAGTTAATTGAGTAGTTCCTCTTGCTTTCTTTAGCTCCTAAGCCTCTATTTATAGTCCATTGGATGTATTCTAGCCGTTGGGTGGAGCCAAATCTCGGATATTACCGTTGTCTCACAAAAACTAGCCGTTATAGGCTATTTTTGAGCAAAGGGATCGATCCCTTCCCATAGGGGATCGATCCCTTTTGTCCAGAATCTTGATTCTGGGCTTCAGGGACCTTGGGAAGACTTTCTGCCAAAAAGGGATCGATCCTGGTACAGTGGGGATCGATCCTTTTCTTCCAGAGGGCATTTTTCCTATACTTTTGGGTTAGAAATGATATGACCTTTGATCCTAATTCAACCCAAAACATTTATAAGCTTTAAGGGAGTTTTTCTTGACTTTCTCAAATGAAAATATTGTCCAAGAAATCATCAAGTGATTTTCTAAAATATTCAAAACATTTATAAAGAATTAAGACCAATAGAGATGTATCATTAAATGATGGTCTTAATGTTTGATATAAACACTTGAAAATGGATTGAGAGAATCATGTGTGATGAGGCAAATTTACAATGTGAATTAGAACATTAAAGCTTACTTAAGTTTTTGTCATTTCAAAATATGTATGGCAATTTAAAGCTAGAAATCTCCCCCTTTTTGATATGACAAAACTTACTGTAAATTTGTTTTGAAAATTCTTTGATAAAATACTCCCCCTCAAATAAAGCAGGATTTTACAAAGCTCCCCCTTAATATAAGCATGGGTTTTGAAAATGAATTTTCAAACTATTTTTCCCCCATTATCTCTCCCCCTTAATATCTCTCCCTTTTAATATCTATCTCTCCCCCTTTTTGTCATAGCAAAAAGAATAAAAATTATGCTCCCCCTAAAATCATGGCTATGTGAGAAGAGATAAAAGAATATGCTCCATCCAACAAGAAACATGTTAGTACATGGGACTCATAGCACAAATAAATAAGTCAATATTCACAAAGAGTATGAAATATTCATGCAATGAATATGACTTATGATCCTATACCAATTGTTTATAAATAATTTGGATACCAATTGTTGATAAGTAATTTTGCAAGAAGGTTCCAATTGGTAAGAAGTTAAGCAAGCACCTAAGTATATCAATTGTTCTCTAAGGTCCAACTAAGGTGCATGGTAATACATCATGATTATGAGCTAAAATTAGATAACATATCCTATGCATGTGCTCATAAATCATTTTCAAGAAATATTGTGCCTAGAATTAAGATATATAGCAATTAACTACAAATTCTAGCACACAAGAGTTTCATGCAAGAATATCCTAAGAGAATTCTTCTCTATTTGTCATTTCAATCTAAGGAGCATGAGAAGAGTTGTCAATTTAAAGCTCATACGAATTGGCAATTTAGATTTGGCTTACCAATTATTGAAAATATGGTTCCCAATGATATTAATTGTTATTTCAATCTAAATGCCAATTGTTACTAATGGTTGACTTAGTCATTTTGCATGAATCCAATTTTTATGTGTAGTGTGTTCATGTCAATAAAATAGTCATTCTAAATATGCAAGAACACAACATACATCATCAAATATGCATATGGATTAATTATACATAAGCATACAATCATAAAGTAGTAATCCATATTCATATTCACAAAGTTATATCATATGGAAGATTCATAAAATCAAAGTATTCAAGCAAACACATTTTCTTCCATGTTTTCAATCACAAAAATCCTATGCTCATTTTCCAATTCAAGTCCTTAACCAATTATGAGCAAGGAAAGATTCAAATAATAAATGCATGGATATCAAGTTTGTTCAAGTTTGCATTTATCTTTGAGTGTTGGTGTTGTCATTAAGACCCTAGTTTTTTAAGTACAAGGATGATAAAGTTTCATGCATTTGAACATTTAGGATCCATTTACCATCACAAATTATAGGCCAATGACCATTACCAATTGTTGAATTTACATTTGAAATCAATCCACTAGATGTATAATGATCATGAAACCTAGTGTGGAATTGATAAGTCAAGCCAAGAGACATAATCCTATAAGCATGCTTGACTAAGATGAACAAAAGATATGAAAAACACTCATTATGCATAAGTTCATCAAATTCTCAAATATATCCATAAATCATTGAAATAAATCTCAAAATTATGTTTAAGCATTCATTGAAAGTATGTTTCAAGATTATTTCAAGATTTATGCAATTCATGACCATTTTCAATGAGAAAACTGATTTTGCACTTGTGAGCTCAAGAAAAGTGATATTGATTGTTGAAAGTGATATCAATTGTTGGAAATGATACAAATTGATGGAATTGAAGCATGATATCAATGAAAAATGATTTTTCATAGTTTAAAGATCATCAAAGGAAGTTAAAACAATGAATTTTAAGCTTATACAAAAGATAGTGTAAAACTAACAAGAGATCCTCCCAATTTTCAGTTTAAACATGCAGGAGAGCCTTTTCTGGCTTGGGGGGATCGATCCTGCTACAGTAGGGATCGATCCCTCATATGTTCCTGCAGATTCTGCAGTTGTTTTGACAGAAAATCGAACTTGTGAGGTACCAAAACTCCGTTTTTGAGTAATTTAAGTCCAAGTAAAGGTTTAAACATTTGTAAAACATGATTTTGGACTTGTATGAATGAAAAACATGAATGAAAAACCATTTTACAAAAGATTTTGCAATTTTTGAAGAATTTACACCATAAAATGCATTTTTGGCCTCAAAGGAGGTCATTTTGAGATTTAAGCATATTTTGACCAAACCAATGAATTGAATTTCATAAATATGTCAAAACATACTTGTTCACATAGGTTTTAAGCACAAATATCATTAAAGCATACATCTTGTGAACAACATGCCATGATTGTCAACATACAAGTTCTTCATTATTGCTCATGACATGGCATTTTGCATATATGACATATTTGACAACTTTTGAGCAACTAAATATATTATCTAGACATATCAAACTTGCTCAAGATGCAGAAAACCAAAAATCATTTCAAAATCATTAAACATGCTTTTCATTCAATGCATCAAGAACTATTCATTAAGCATTCAAAAATCATTTATCATGCCTTTTGTTCTATCATTCAACTCACAATGCATCATTAATCATCAACCAATTTTCTCATCAAAGCATAACTAATCAAATAAAAAGTTTAAGGAGTAAGGAATTAAGCTTACAATACTCCTTTGCTTGAGTATGCTTTGCCTTGACTAGTTGAATCCACCTTGTGCCATCCTTTGAAGAATTGTTGTGATGGATCCTCAAGCTTTTTCTTTTTCTCATTGGCACAAGCAAACTCCATAGAGGTGTGTAGAGCATTCAAACCCCATTGTTTCTTTGTAACTCCATGCTTTAACACTCCTACAACAAACACATTTTCAAGCATGCTTTGGTACCTAAATTTTCTTGGGTCCTTGAGAGTTAGTGCTCACAATTTTTGATCCTTTTGGGATCCATTTCAAGCTCAAATCATCCATATTTATTGCATGCTTTGGCACCCACATTTTCTTAACTACTCTTCCTCTAAATGTAGTTTTTCTATAAGTGCATGCTTGTGAAGAGTGTCATATTCTATTGCATAGTGAGCATGTAAGAGATAGATCATGCATAGTATTTTTGCTCACTAGGAAATTCTTAAGATGAGTTTCTTTTTGTATTGCATTATAACCTAACCCATCTTTATCAAAGAAAGCTCTTTGGGTCTCAAGCATGTGATCTAATTTTTGTTGACCCATATAGAACCTAGAAAATGAGTTATGCAAATTTAAGTTCTTTTTATTCAACTCATTTATTTCTAGATTTGCTTCTTCCAACTTCTTCTCAAATTCAAGTTTGGCATTTAATAGCATTTCATTTTCTATTTTCAATTTAGCAATGATTTTCTTATATTTGGAGTTCATGCATTGAAAATCATTATCTAATTCATTAAAAGCATTTTTTAGTTCATCAAATGTATAATCATTATCTTCACTAGAACTACAACTAGCCTCATCATCACTAATAGCCATAAAGCATGAGTAAGCTACCTCTTCATCTACGTTTTCCTCATCGGAGCTATCACTATCGCTCCATGCAGCCACAAATGCTTTCTTCTTAGGTTTCCTATCCTTCCTAAGTAAGGGGTAGTCTAACTTAGTGTGACTTAGTTCATTACACTCATAACACACTAAGTGGTCCTTTTCTCTTCTACTTGTTTCTCCCCTATGGTGTCTCCTATTCTTCTCTCTCTCTTGCATTCTCATGAATCTATTAAATCTTTTGGCAAACATTGCCATTTCCTTATCTTCCTCATCTCCACTCTCATTACTATCATCCTCAAAGTTCTCATGAGTGGATGATTTAAGAGCTACCTCTACTTTCTTTAGGGGCACTTCATTTCTTTTCAATTTCATCTCATATGTAAGTAGGGAGCCTATAAGTTCATCTAGAGACAAGGTATTTGGATCTTTAGACTCTTCTATTGCGGTTACCTTTGCCTCCCATATTGTGGCAAGCTATTCAAGATTTTCTTCACCATTTCTACATTGGAATAGGTCTTGCCTAATGCCTTAAGTCCATTGATTATGTCATTAAATCTAGTGTACATATCACTCATGGACTCATTTTCTTTCATTCTAAAAAGCTCATAATCATGTGTGAGCATTCCTACTTTGGTATCTCTAACTTGATTTGTCCCTTCATGTGTGACGGCTAGTTTGTCCTATATTTGCTTAGCATTTTCACATAAGGACACTCTATTATATTCATTTGGACCTAATGCACAAAAGAGGGTGTGCATAGCCTAGGCATTCAATTGTGCCAATCTCATATCATTGGTGTCCCACTCATCCTCACTTTTAGGGACATCTTTTCCATCTACTTTCTTCATGGGAATTCTAGGACCATTCACTATAATTCTCCACACTTTATAATCATTGGATTGCACAAATAACATCATTCTAGTTTTTCAATATGAATAATTTTCACCATTGAATAGTGGAGGTCTAACTAATGATTGTCCCTCTTCTCCTAGGGGTGTGCCTACATTCAAGTGAGCCATTTTAGATCGTTTTGCTCGATAGAGGTTAGTCTAAATCAATCTCGAGCCCAAGCTCTGATACCAATTGTTGGCTCTATAGGTTATACCGAGAGGGGGGTGAATCAGTTTTTCACTAACCTTAGGTTCGTTTTTCGGTTTCTCTAAATTCTCTAGCCTATATTGATATTTTCTAAATTCTCTTAGCTAGGCAATTATACAATATAAATTCAATGCAATAAACACAAATATAATTGCAAGAAAGTAAAGAGAGAAAGGATAGAGAAATGTACACAAGTGATTTATAGAGGTTCGGCAACCTTGCCTACGTCCTCTACCTTGAGACGCTCCCAAGGATTTTCCCAAATTCACTATCCTTGAATTTGTTACACTCCTTCTTTTCAAGGCTCAAGAGAAACCTCTCTCTTTTCTAGGCTCAAGAGTAACCTTTCTCTTTTCTAGGCTCAAGAGTAACCTCCCTCTTTTTCAAGGCTCAAGAGAAACCTCCCCTTTACAAGGAATGAAATGAGTTTACAAATGAGTAATCAAAGAAAGCCTCTAGATAGGCAAGTGATTATAGAAATTAAGCACAATGAAAAGCCTATACAATATTTGTGCTTTTCTATACAAGGAATATGAGAGTGATAGAAGATATTGAATTCTAGCTCTTGAATTGTTGTTGAGGCTTGAGGATTTGAGGAAAATGAGTATTGGAGTTGATTGAGTAGTTCCTCTTGCTTTCTTTAGCTTCTAAGCCTCTATTTATAGTCCCTTGGATGTATTCTAGCCGTTGGGTGGAGCCAAATCTCGGATATTACCGTTGTCTCACAAAAACTAGCCGTTATAGGCTATTTTCGAGCAAAGGGATCGATCCCTTCCCATAGGGGATCGATCCCTTTTGTCCAGAATCTTGATTCTGGGCTTCAGGGACCTTGGGAAGACTTTCTGCCAAAAAGGGATCGATCCTGCTACAGTGGGGATCGATCCTTTTCTTCCAGAGGGCATTTTTCCTACACTTTTGGGTTAGAAATGATATGATCTTTGATCCTAATTCAACCCAAAACATTTATAAGCTTTAAGGGAGTTTTTTTTTTGACTTTCTCAAATGAAAATATTGTCCATGAAATCATCAAGTGATTTTCTAAAATATTCAAAACATTTATAAAGAATTAAGACTAATAGAGATGTATCATTAAATGATGGTCTTAATGTTTGATATAAACACTTGAAAATGGATTGAGAGAATCATGTGTGATGAGGCAAATTTACAATGTGAATTAGAACATTAAAGCTTACTTAAGTTTTTGTCATTTCAAAATATGTATGACAATTTAAAGCTAACAAAGAGCTTCCAAAATTCATGATCAATTCAAAACTAACAAAGAAAAATTACAAAAAGAGAGAATTTTCGTACACATTTTATGTTAATTTTTACTTTGATTTTTTTTTTGGTAATTGAGAGTGCAGAGAACTTTATTGAATCTCTCACCAAGTTAAATTTTCTTAAACTAGAGCCAGTCACAAAGCACCAATGGAGATTAATCTTATATCTAATATGGTATGAAGACACTTCGTGGTTTACACCAAAAAATATATAATAAAAGTATTCAAGTTTTTTTTTAATATTAAATAAACTTATAAAGAATCAAATAAAAATAAATGAATGAGCATGGGTCATGTGTGGATAATAATGTTAGGGAGTGCTTAGATCGGGGTGTTGCCATAGTTGCATGGCGTGAGATGTATCGTACTCTGTTGTTAACCATCTACCAGCCTTCACTTCTAACCATTGCCCTCTTCTGATACATGTTAATGCAACCGAGGACGACAGCACTGCATATTTCACTTTGAAGCTACTTGGACCAGAGAACCAGGGTGTAATGCTATGATTACCTCGGCTTGACATGAAATAGCCAGTCGAAACATTATAAACAGGCTACGGTATACAGGGCAACAACTCCAGGGGTGGTGCCGTACAGATTTTCGGTCCCTTCGATCCAAAATTGATTTCATCACCACGTAGTTAAGAAGGTTGCAAAGCCAAAATCTACCTTCAACAGATCCCCTCTTGAGTCGAAACTGTGATCTCAAGAAGGAGATGCCTGAGTTGCTATAATAAGAGGAAATCTTCTGGAGGCAAAGATCTAGAGTTTCTTGGTTGTCCCAAGGTGATCAAAATACGTCTTTTTTTCACAGGTTTGCATGAAATCACAAAAAGAAAAACTTTATTGATGGATTGGAAGATAGTAATGAGATCTGCTGAGAAGGCCATAATGCAATGATGAATATTGCCATATCCTATTTTCAAAGCTGTTTCAATCTAGTCAACCATCATAATATTAAGATATCCTTAAAGTTGTCTAACCGAAAGTTTCTCCTGAGATGAATAACATGTTGCTTCAAGACTTTGATGCCCCTGAAATAAAGGTTGCATTATAATAGATGGGGCTGACGAAAGCCTCAGGCTCGTATGGCATGCCTGCATTTTTTTACCTGTCATATTGGTCATGTGTTGGGGATGATACAATAGAGTTCTGATTAGAGTGTTTGAATGGGATAAAAAGTGTAGAGGACATCAACTAAACCCATATTTGTTTAACACCAAAAATTAACAGGCCCACAAGAATATCTCAATTCAGGTTAATTAGCCTCTGTAATGTCATCTACAAGCTTATCTCCAAGGTGTTGGCTAATCGGCTCAAGAAATTTCTCCCGATCTATATCAATGAAACTCAAAGAGCTTTTGTCCCTCAGAGGCTGATTGCAGACAATGTGATCATTGCGTATGAATTACTTCATTCGCTTATGAGAAGGCATTGTGGGAAGACTTACCATTTGCTCTGAAATTGGGTATGGCCAAGGTGTAAGTTAAGGTTGAATGGGGTTTTCTGCAACAAATGATGCTATGGCTTGGTTTTCATCAACGTTCGGTTGATTTGATCATGCGTTGTGTAACTACAGTGTCCTACTCGGTGTTGGTTAATGGCATCCCAAGCCTAACTTTTCATCCAAAAAGAGGATTGCGTCAAGGTGATCGAATCTTGCCGTATCTTTTTTTATCTGTTCAGAGAATCAGACTACACTATTGCATCATGCCCATTTGAATGGCTCTCTTCAAGGAATCAAGGCAAGTAGGGGGACCGGCATTCACACATCTGCTATTTGCAAATGATTCAATGTTGTTCGCTAATGCTTATAGGACAGAGGGAACTACTATGAAGGCAATATTACACACATCTAAACTCTATTCGGGTCTGCAGATAAATCATAGTAAGTCCTCTATTTCTTTCAGCCCAAAAACAAATGCTCATAATAAGATGATGATCCAGAACATATTTGGGGTATATGGATCTTCCACTCAGGAGAAATTCTTAGGCCCACCGTCAATTATAGGCCGCAATAGGTTCCATGCTTTCAAAAGCTTGCTAAATTGACAAATTGGACGACCAGAACTCTCTCTCGTGGTGGAAAGGAGATTTTCTTGAAGGCAGTAGTCCAGGCTGTTCCAACAAATGCTCTGTGCTTTCTATTGCCTAAGACTTTGTGTCAGGACCTTAATGCTGTGATAGCCAATTATTAGAGGAAGAAAAACGAATCAAGGAAGGGTATTCATTGGATTTGTTGGGAACAGATGTGCACTCCAAAGTTTGTAGGCGAGATGGGCTTCAAGGATATGTGGAAATTTAATCTAGTATTGGTTGCAAAACAGTGCTAGAGGGTGTTGAAGAATCCACAGTCTTTAGTTGCGCAGGTGCTACATGCCAAATACTATCCTCATTCTACTCTTCCGGGAGGAGGATTAGGTAACCAAAAAACCTTATCATGCGTACTTGCTTGGAAGTATGCAATTGATGGCGTATATACAGCTCGTAGTGGTTATAAGGCATTATGCACAACTATGAATCAAGTCCCATCTTGGCTCCCTAGCAACCTTTACAAACAAGTTTGGTCCCTACTGGTACCACCTAAAATAAAGAATTTTATATGACTGGTTTGCTGAAAGATCATTCCACGTTTAATCGGATTGCTATCAAGATATTCCTGTACAACCAATCTGTTTTCGTTGTGGTTGCATGACGAAACAGCGGAGCATGCACTTAAAGATTGTCCAAAAGTTGCAGCACTATGGTTTTTTTCTTCCCTGATCTGCTGTCCGTAACAACAGGAGTTGAAGACTGGTTGTTTAATGCTTTGCAAAATTGGGATGCACAACAGGTGCAAATTTTGGAGGCTATAACTGCCTACTCTGCACTTGAACTTGTAAAAGATCTAATCACTGGAGTTATCTCCTATTTCACATCTTGTTGCTGACATAAAGATGTTGGCTTTTTATTTTAGATGTTGTGAATTTGTTCATGTAAATAGGACTGCTAATGAATTGGCTAACTACCTTGCTAACTATGCCATGGAGTGTGAGGAAGCAAGGCTTTGGGTTGAGGATACTCCCCTGTACTAATCAATAAAAAAGCATTCCATTTTAAAAAATAAAAAATAAAAATTGAAGTCATAGAATTCATTGATAATGGATGGATGAGATTATATAAAATTACAAAAAAAAAATTTCTTCTACTCACAAAACTTCATACATTCTACTATCCATGTCAACAAAGATTAAAATTTTCAAATAATGAATTTCAAGAGAATATACAATGACATTAAATAGAAAATAGGTTTATATTTCATACACTATAGTATATAACCCCTATACGCTTTTAGTCAACTACAAAGTGACACTTTATTAATATGCAAAGTTCAAATTACACAAGCTTTAAAAAAAATTAAAAAACAACAAATATTTATTTTTAAAAACAAACATATTTTTTTTAACTTAGCTCATTAATGAGATGACACGTTGAAGTTGACTGACAATACACATTTAGTGCATCAAATATAAACCTATAAAAATTTAAATTTCTATATACTTGAGTCAAGAATTGAAGATGCATTAGTTCCTTATCACAACAACTTTGGTCTCGAGCATGTCAAAGGAGGATTGCTTAATGCAGTTGAATCAATATGGCTAATCTATCTAAAAAGAAACCAAAAAGAACATGTTAAATGACAAGTTACAAATAAAAACACTACAGAAAACGCTCATATTTATTAAAATCACTAAGAGAAACATAGCCAACCAAATGCATAAATTCAGTCTTATCTAATACTTAGGCCACTAAAAAATTCCAAATGTTTACCTTTTTTGGGTCTATTTTACTGTTTGGTTGATTTTGACATTTCAGTGAATAATGGAGAAAAACGAACTGGCCCAACAAATTTCATCAAATGAGATCATCTAACCAAAATTGGATTACTTGAAAAAAGAGAACACCTTAGGTATTGTTAGTTTTTTGGTTGTTTTGCACAGCCGTAAGCCAGTGCCCAATAGTAAAATGATGTAAAACCCTAAAGCACCACCCCTAGTCTTAACAATATGCCAAAGGCAGGGTAAAGCATGAAAACAGCAAATACAAAACAAGACTTACCAATTGGAAGAACCTAACGTGTTTTTTAAGACATGAAAAACGCGTTTTTCAGTCCATGGCCGCATTTAACAACAATGAATAGGAACACAATATATGAACATTTAAACAAACACTTCTCCCTCACAAGGCATTCAAAGCATCACCCAGTGTACCTACTTAAAAGAAAATTTCATGTTTATTGGCAGAATGGTTTCTCATCCACTGTACATTGTTAGAAGAAAAAGTATAACCACAGCATGGATTTCATCATACAAAATTCTTAAAGATGAAACATATAGTATTCTGCAATGAAAAAAACGAAGAAACGCTTATAGCTTATTACTCTCATTGAGGGGAAAATTCTCGCACTTGGTGTTCATGAAGGGACTAATTAGTGCCCATCTAACAAGGCAACCACATATTAAGTTAGAACACCATTTGACCATAGTATGCAGCCATACTTATTTAACTTGAACAATATCATCAATCAATATGTGTATGAACTTGTTTACAAACAGAGACAATAAGAATGCAGCCCAAAAGGCCACACTGAATTCTTACAGTTAACAGGTGGTAAATTTTCTTGTTAATACTCAAGCATTTAAGATTAGAAGCCTTTGCACAAAAGAAGGGTGAGAGAGAGATCCATTTATTAACTATCCTACCTAAATTGTTCCATTATTGGATATGTAGATTCTAGAGATACAAAACCTTTACAACTATTATAACTTCAATTAACATGTATTCATTTAAGCAAAAGGATAAAATTAGTGAAAGGATAAGTCATCCTATACCAAGATGATAACTCAATACTTTAGAAAAGTGGAGGATTATTTTTAATCCATAGGATAGGATATGTTTCAAATTTTTTTTATTAATGAATTTCCTATTTTATCTTTAAATTTTGTTCAATAAAAAAAAATCATCCTATCCTAATTTTAATCTTGCACCTAACAAATATGGTAAAGAATAAAAAATCATCTTATCTTATGCTTAATCCTTGTACACACCAAACATAAGATAGGATGTTATCATCTAATCTTATCCTATCCATAATATTATTTTATCCTATCCTATCCTTATCCCATGCACCGAACATGCACTTAGAGCGCTAAATGGGAAGAAGTTTACTTGCCATTGCCGTTTACAAACTTGTGGATATAGGTCAAGTTATCCATTCAAATTTAAAGGTTCGCTTAATATTTGATTAAGTTTGGATAAAAATATCATATATATTTATTGACCTTAGTTAAAATTTTTAGATCCGATTAAAAATGATCGAGCTCAAGCTTGACCTTCCAAAACCCAAGCTACCTGAACATAATTATTAATTAAGTTTTTTTAAATATATCTAATAAGTATAATATAATTATATGCATATAAAATATTATCGATTAATAAACATAATTATATATATTTAATATGAAAATTAATATGCAAAATTTGATAAATCAAATTAAATTTTAAAGGGAATAAAAGAATAAAAAACAAATAAATAAAAATAAAATACAAAAAATAAATAAATAAAAAAATTCAGTGCGGGCTGAGCCGGGCTCATGCTTCTATAATAAAATAAAAAACGAGCTTAGGCTAAAAGCCAAAGTCGAATTTATAGGTCGCGTCAGGCTTGAGCTTACACATAATGTTTTATTACCTGACGTGGGCCTGGCTTGGCTCATTAGTAGGTTTACTTGTGGGATGTAAAATAGAATTCTTATGGGAAATTCTAAATACACTTATTCCTTTTAACTTGAAATCCATTATTTCCTTAGATGAACAGTAACTCATTGAGTAAAATAGGGTATGGAAAGAAAAAAAAGGGGTCTAAACAGAATTTCTCAATTCTTATTGCAATCGGCTTATTTTTTAGTAATTTTTATTAAACTCATTGTTTAAAGGATTTCATTCACACCCTATTGAGTGCAAAATAGATTCTAAATGAATGAATTTTTTTTATAAATTACAGATGTCTTTATTTGTTTTTAACGGTCTGAGACTAATCTTGCTCGGAGCTTAGTCACAGTTAAGGTTCTTCACTCCTGCCCAAAGGTTAATACATTCTAAATTAATGAATTTTTTTACCATAAGAATACCTTTCAGTAAAAATACAATTTTACCTTTATACATAAAAAAACATTTTACTCTCGAAAATGAATTTTTGAGAGTTATATTTGCACCTTGGCAGCATGCTATCAAGGTGCCTAATTAGCTCTTCGACAGCATTCTGCCAAAGAACATAGTAAACCCCACAGTAAGGAGATGTCATAGGGCTTATAAGCCCTATATATGTGCCCCACGACATCTTTATGTCGTGGGCCTTATGAGCCAGATATGTATGTATGTATGTATGTATGTATGTATGTATGTATGTATGAAGCACAATTTTGTGGCCCACGTCAAGAAGATGCCATGGGGTCAATACGATTTTCTGGCATAGAATTGTTAGGAGCCACAAATTGTTTTCGGCAATTCTATGCCATGAAACACAATTTCTAAAAATTTTTTTATAAATCCATGAATTTTATTCAAAAAATTTCACAAAAATCCTAAATGTAGTCATTTTTAATGCAATCAAATGAAAGAAAAACAAATTTAACTAAAGATTAATGATAGATTTAGCTTAAATTGTTACAAAACTTAAAAGATTTTGAAGAAAATTGTTTGGGGTTTTTTTTTTGAGAAAATATGAATGAGAGAGATATGCATTGAAGAGAGATTGAGGGTATTATAGAAATAAATTTAGATATTTTAAGGTGTGGATAGCAAAAATGAAGAAAGAGGTTTTGAGAATAGGATTTTTAAGTATTAAGCTTCGCTTGGTAAGAAGGATGGAAAGAATGAAGGATGGAAAATTTGTTAATGTAATTATTAGGTTTCATAACCATTTTTCTATTTTGTAGCTTAACCATTATATTAGCAAATTTTCAATACTCATTTTTTTATCCTTCCTACCAAAGCAAAGTATGCCTGATACCCAATAGGGTATAAATAGAATTTCTCCATTGTTTAATAGCTATAATATAAAATTATCAGCATTAAATATTCCATAACTAGGTCAAAATTGTCTCCTTGGTAGGTTAGTAGACTAATTCATTCAAAAGGAGTAAAAAAGATCATGTTAAATTGTGAGTAAACTATAAATTTATTTTTAAATTAAATATATCTTTTTTTTTATTTGATCACTGCTTTTATCTTTTATTTTTGATCTTACAAAATAATAGAAATGGGAAAAAATATAAAATAAATAAATAATCAAAGAAATTAACAAAGAAAAAACATTTCATCTATCAAATAGATTCTATGCAAATTATATTAATTTTTCTCCAAATATATTATATGTAAATAAGATTAACTAATTTCTATATATGTTCCAAATTCCAATTTGCTATTTTCTCTTCTTTATTTTATATTATCTTTCATTTGACCAATTTTTGAGAAAAAAAGCCTACTTTAAGACTCATATTTGCCTATAAAAGCAATATCTCAATGTGTTTTAAGAATTGCTTGTTCCATTTCTCACATCTTTTTGACTTACAATATTGCCATGATTGACCATGCAGGCATGAACCGAACTGTTTTATTATTATTATTATTATTATTATTATTATTAAAAGTAGTCGCCTCTAGTTGGTGACTTGCATCTTTGCAAGATGAGTAAATTATTTGGGAAATTAGATCCTTCATCAGATTTTTTAGAACTAATATTCTTTTAAATCTTAGTACTTCTTTTTAATATTATAGATCAAATTTAGGAGCATAGTAATTAAATTTGGATTCATCTGATGTTTCAAACAAGAATATTGATTTGGTTATTAATTATATTTGATTAAAGATGAAATTTGATCTTTAACTCGGATTTTATATTATAAGTTATAATGATCCAAAAACTAATTTTGACACAAGTTTTCTCTTTTTTAATCATTATAAACATCAATACAAGTATTAAGTGGTTAATTTGTGTATATTTTAAAATATTTATTATTTAAATATAATTACTTGCATAAATTAATAATTTATATATTGAAAGTCAATGAATATTTGTTTGAAAATGGAAGAACCCTCGGGTAAGGAAAAATTAATTGATTTTGCAATGAAAACCTTTTGATGAAAAATCTCTAATTTAATTTTTCAAAGTTGTGGAGCCTTTGATAAGAGGAGCATTATCAAAGTTTAATTTCAATGTTGTGAAATATCTAGCGAGGGGAGCATTATCAAAGTTTAATTTTCCAAACTTGTGTGCCTTTGGTGAGAGGAACATTAAAGTTGTGGACCCTTTGGAAGAAAGGAAAGCATAAGTCGAAGGGTAATGTGGTGGCAGGGATCACACTTTGGAAGAAAGGAAAAAAGAATGGGTGAAATACATAAGCTGCTTGCAGATTTTAGAAAGGTGCAACCGACTAACGAGGTGCTTGAACGGGACAGAAATTTAAAGGGAGAACTCAATGAGCTATTGGAAGTTGAAGAATTGCACTGGAAATAGAGGTCCAAAGTTCAATGGTTGCGGGAAGGAGACAAGAATACAACCTTTTTCATGCACTAGCCAGTTGTAGGAGGAGAGCTAATAAAATATTAGGGATGGAGGTTAGAGATGGGAATTGGTGCGAAAGGGAGGAAGACACATTGAACATAGCTACAAACTACTTGACAGAATTGTTTGAATCCCACGGAACTCAAAATGAGGGGATTTTGCTTGAAGCAGTGGAAATTCAAGTCACGAACGAGATGAATCAAACCTTTCTTGAAGACTTTCAACCTGAGGAGATTGCACTAGCCTTAAAACAGATGCACCCAACCAAAGCCCCAGGACCAGATGGTATGCCCGCTCTCTTTTATAAAAAATTTTGGTATATTATTGGTTCTGATATTACTGCTTTTTGTCTTGGCATGTTAAATGGTCATATTCCTTTGAGTGAGATTAACAAAACCAATATTGTCCTTATCCCGAAAACCAAAGACCCAAAGAATATGATGCAGTATAGATCCATAATCCTTTGTAATGTGCTTTATAAGTTAATTGTGAAGGTGTTAGTTAATAGAATGAAACGTGTTTTTAATCTTTGCATAAGTGAAAATCAGAGTGCTTTTGTGCCAGGACGACTAATCACTGATAATGTCATGGTAGCTTATGAACTTATTCACTCAATTAAATTGAAGAGTAAGGGTGGTAATCATTGTTTTGCTCTCAAGCTTGATATGAGCAAGGCATATGATAAGATGGAATTTTCTTTTTTAGGAGCAATGATGATAAAGCTAGGCTTTGTAGAAAAATGGATCTCAATCATTATGAATTGTGTGACGACTATTGTAACTAAGGATGTAAATGGATACCCTATAAACAGGTACCCGGTACTACCCAACCCGATTAAGTAGGATTATAATAGCTAATAATCGAGTTCGGGTAAGATTCTGATAGTAATTTTACTACTCGTCACGGGTTAGGGTAAGGCTCAAATAGTGATCTTAGGGTACCCTACTACCCGAACCCGATTACATATAATAATTTTTAAATATTATTATTTATATTTTTATTTATAAAAATATTTATTATTAATATAATACTTAATCAAATTAATTCATTAAGTATTTTACTTATGATTTTTAACATTAATTTATTTTTATGAGTTAATTTAAATGTATTAATTTAATTTTTCTTAAAATTAATTTTAAATTTTAAATTAAAAGTCAAATTTTGACTTAATAAACGAGTATTTAACGAGTTCAGGTTGTTAAACGAGTAGTTATTATATTAAATGGGTAGGGTTCGAATAGTAAAAATCAAAATAATCGATTATTTAATTGGGTTCGGGTATTTTAAAATATAATCGGGTTCGGGTACATCAAATTTCGTGGGTACTCGCCCCGTTTACATCCGTAGTTGTAACATCCGATTTTTGGTAAAAATATTCAATTAATTGCTTTTATTTTCGGTTGGTTAGACTGTTTGTCAAGTCATTCATTCTGGTAACCTTTCTAAAATCGGTAAATCAAATTTCCATTTATAGAATTTCATTTATATCTATATATATTAAATATACAACATACTTACAAATTGTTTATCATGTGCATAAATAAATATATATTAAAATTTTGATTTACGCGGTAGTTCAGTTTCTATTTTCAAATTACAACCTCAAGATTTAACAACAAAATAAATATTGTACAATAAGTCTGAAATATATATATATATATAAGTACAATATACCTTCTTTGGGCTAGTAGTGTGTGACGTCCCCGTCACTTCATCTTTTTTTCCTTCTTTATTTAGATTTAGTTTATCCAGTGTCGTTCTTCCCTTAATCTTAAGCTAATCATTTAATAGCTCATGAAATTTTATTCAATTTCCATAAACATAAAATGATATATATAAATATCATTCCATTTCCACAGGATCTCATACATTATCTTATCTTACATCCCCGACATCTTATATACATAAATTTCTTACTTGTACTGTACTGTAGCTAAATTACAATTTAACTTTACATATGAACATATAAGTATACCTTCTATGCTAATTGGGAAGCGTATCGAGAAGGTACACTTCGATTCTTCAAGCACAAGCTCCTCTAGTCGGAGCGTGGTTCACTTCAGGTAGTCTGTAGGAAAATAGTCGTAAAAGGGCGAGTTTACGCTCAGTAAGAAAAGTATGTAAAAGAGCGTACTATGCCTCTATATGCATTTTTCCTATTTGACTCTATAATGTCATGTAAAGCATTATAAACATCTTTCATGCATATTCATTTCAAATGACATGGTAATCATACTTTGTATGCTTCTATTAAAATATAGCATACATATAAAACATGCATCATACTTCTTTCTTTAAAACATCATACTTCATACATACTTTAAAACATACATCATATACTTCTTCA
Source organism: Heritiera fomes (assembly GCA_032173925.1). Classification (NCBI taxonomy): domain Eukaryota; kingdom Viridiplantae; phylum Streptophyta; class Magnoliopsida; order Malvales; family Malvaceae; genus Heritiera; species Heritiera fomes. Next base: position 16,220,808 of record JAPDPM010000015.1, read on the forward strand.
TACATACATCTTGTGCTTTGAAATAGATGGAGACTATGTACAATGTTTAAGCGATTGAGTCGTCATATGAACCGTTCATTCCCATTCATATGACTCATATGACTCTAATCATGCATTAGTACATTGGTATACCATGTAGAGGTCAGGGATTCTCTCCTGCCTTAATAATACCATAGCGAGCACTAGTCAGGTGTCACTGATGGTCTTGAGGACCGGACTAGGGTTCCTCATTTAACATACATATTACTGAGGACTTGATCAGAGTCTCTCAACCATCAGGAATGCATAATCATTACGCAGTCCATAGCCTCAAAACATTTATAATATACTTTTCAGAAAACACCTTTGTGTTTAAATCAAATAAGCTTTGGAAACATCTTTTCATACATGGCAGTCGACTGGTCTTATAGGGCAGTCGGCTGCTGCTTCATAACTTTATTTCTCGAAATTAATTTCATTTCGGAAAATACATGGGGGCAGTCGACTGGTCCATATAGCAGTCGACTGGTTTTCAAACAGAATGCTTCTTAAGAAATAGCAGTCGACTGGTCATATAGGGCAGTCGACTGTTTTTGAAACAGAATGCAATTTGGCAAATAGCAGTCGACTGTCTCATATAGCAGTCGACTGGTTTGAAACAGAATGCTTCTGGAAAAATAGCAGTCGACTGGCTTACATAGCAGTCGACTGGCTTAAATAGCAGTCGACTGGTTTGCATCGGTTTTCGAAAAACGGCGTTTTGGTTGTCTCTAGGCAGTCGACTTCCCTTTATGGCAGTCGGCTGCCCCTAGCCTAATTAGTACTAGGAGACAAGTCCGAAAATGCATCTTTACCTATACAAAACCAGCTGATGTTTCTTTCCAAACCACATAAAATCATCGTAAAACATGCGGACATAGCCGTCTTACGTCCGTTACATAAATTCCTTACCTCGATTCCTTCGAGAACGCGAAATCACTTGGCGTGTAACCCTAGCTTTTCACTTCTTCAAAGCTGTAACATCAAATCAATTTAAACCTTTAAACCATCATCATACATATATCATACTAACTCAAAACAACTCTAAACCATAAACCAAATTGACTAAATCATCTTCTTCTCTTACCTTCACTAGAGACCGAAATCTCAAACTTTGAGATCTCTTCCAATACTTGAAATCAATCCACCAAACTTTGGATATCACTTAGCCTAGTGACAATGATTATTTTTCGTTCTACGAACTTAATGAATTAGTGGAAGGATGAGGTGGTTTAGCAAGGTAGCTAGAGATGAAAGCTTGGAAGATTGGATGGAACGAGAGGGAGAGCTGGAAGAGGGGCTGGCGTAGGGGTGATGATAGTGAGGGTGATGAGTCATGCAAGATGCATTAATTGCTTCTTATCTCATCCTCCATCTCAGCCATGCTTACTCCTTGACTCAAGACTATTTGACCCTCAATTAATTCCTCTTCTCCTTTCTTCCTATGACTCATCCATTAAATCACCAATCAAAATTTTGGTTTTATTTCTTGTCTCATACCTTAATTAATTTTCTGATATCAACATGCTTCATTTGACTTATTGACATTCAACTTCATTGCTTCTTCTACACATCATGCATACATCATTCACACATTAAATTTCATGTTCATTTAATCATATTAGCTTAGAATACTTTACATACATGGAGGAATACATGGAAATTGAGGATCTCACATAGTGTGCCTTGAAGGATACTATAAGGACCCAAAATAGTGCTCCTCTACAATAAGTGGAAAGTATAACTGTAAATAGCCTAAGATGAAAATTAAGCGGTGAGTTTACATTCAGTAAGGAAATATATATATATATATATATAAGTGTAATACTATGTTACTATATGCAATTTAAAAATCATTTAATATACTTAATTTCGGTAATTCAACAGAAATAATTAATTCAAATAATAAATCGATAACGGTAAGTCAATAAATTAGTAATTTATATCAGTTGGTAGAGACGGTCTACACCCAAGAGACTCATGCATAAACGATTTCAGTAGTTTGTATAGGAACAAGCTATCGGTAAAAATGGCCATTGCTTAACGGTCCACAGTGTACATTTGGCATATGACATTTGTGGAACTGCGAACTTGCCCTAATGTCTCACAGTTAATAACATATAATTCGGTATCGGTAAATGCATGGTCATCACGGAACAACAATCTCAAAATTCAATTAAATTCAAATATCGGTAAAATCAATAACTAAAAATAATCATTTAATAAATGATTTTCAATCAATCCATAATAATAGAAGTAAATATTCTTTATAAAGGAAAATCAATAGAATCAAATATATGTTCTAAAATAATTAAAATAATCTTTAGAATATATATTCCACTTGCCATAAACTTTAAATTTAAACATTTAAACATATTTAAGTTGTAAATTAAAGAAGGAATTTTTCTATAATTATGGTGGGATTGAAATTAAGTAAATTTTATGAAAATTCGACGGAATGACGATTAAGTCGATCTTAACCCCTTGCATAAAATTTACAATTTATATAATTTTCAAATCAACCAATTTCCCATGCAAGCACAGTGTTTTCTTAACAGCTTCCATATATATATATTCCTTATCTTATTTAGTGTGCTATATGAAAATTCAATTGCACTACTCCCGTAACTTTATTCCTTCGGATTGAAAGCTGCAAAAATAATATCGATTCATTTAAATTTAATATCTAAATCAACTATAGTCATGCTTGCTTTCTTAAACAGAATTTCTATTTTAATTTTACTAATTGATAAGAAGTTACTTATGGCCAATTTAGTGTCCATTTCTTCAATCGATTTTCTCCTTTAATCTCCTTAGCAATTCTACTTATTATTAAACCATAAAACCTTAGGAAATCAACATGGAGCCCCCTTTAATTTTGTTTGGCCGAATGTTTCCTTTCACACTTCACCATTTATTTATTTATTTATTTGTTTGTTTGTTTTAAACTTTACCTATAGGCTCCATGAAATATTTCCGTAATTCCTATAACCATTAATCATATGAAATCAAGGAAATTCTAAGTCCCCTTCATCCAACCGTGAGCCTCTTCATGCCATTCACTATCCATTTTCTAATTTAAATTCCATTTTTCCATTTAATTCATACCAAGCATTAATTCTACAATTTCCATGTATCAAAAGTTCAACTTATAGCCACAGTTCCAACTTGACCGATTCTCCCTTAATCGTCAAATTTTTTGTTTTTGCTCCAATTCACATTATAGCCATCTATACCTATCCCTAACACATATTTCCCCTTATTCATGGAGTCAATCACGTTGACTCCCTCAAGATCCCTCTTTGGCCAAACACACCCAAATGGCCAATTTCTTTGTTTTGCCTAGTTTCACATCGTGGCTAGGCTTCACTTTTCACAAGCTTCATTTTCCTACCCACCATACATATAGTTCACGTTGGTTCATCATGAACCCTCTTTTGGCCAAAACCCTCTTCACTTCACACACTTAGTTTCATGTAAAATTAAGGCCATAAATATATCATTCACACAAATCACTAACAAAACCAAGAACAAACTTAATGAAAACATCTCTTTTTTCTTACCCATGAAAATCGAAGCTACAGCAGCAAAACACTCCTTCAATTTTCGGTTCCAGCCCTCAATAAGACCAGCTATCAACAGCCCTTGATGAGTAGAACAACTTTTGTTAAATGAGGTTCTTGATTTAGTGAAGATGGAAGGTGGTTTCACAAGGAAGAATAAGGAAGACTTAGGCGTAAAACATGGAAGAAACGAGACAGAAATTCTGCTGGAGAAGATGAGATTTTTGGTCAACAAGTCCACTCTTATGGTGTACTTTTATGTTATTTTATTCCTAAAAATCTGTCCAATTAAATAAAACATCAATTTCCCCTTTAATTTCCACTAAATTTCAAGTTTGCCGCATGATATTTTATCATTTTCTACAAATGCAGATTTTATTTATTAATTTTAGTAAATAATTTTTATTTAAGTCATATTAAGTCAATTATTGACTCAATATAAAGTTTGACTCATATCCCATGCAAAATGACCTAAGTACCCCTTACAATTCCATAAATCCCAATTTCTATTCCAACATTTTTCTAATATTTTTATTTTTCAGATTTTATATTCTATTTTCATTATTTTTCATATATTTAGGTTAAATATGATTAAAGATTAATTATTGAGGTGTTTTGGACCGGCCATGGTAATGAAATTACCAACTTACCCCTTGTCGACAGCTTTTGCCTTGTTCGCATAATTTAATTCATAAGCTGGATCTACGTAAAATATTTTTACGCTAGGATTCTTCTATTTTAATCTGTAGGTTTAAATACAATTTGGTTTGATCGTTATTCAAAAAAATCTTCCTGGGATATGGACACGATCGTCATTTTTAAATTTGTTGAGCTATAACTAAAGTATAGGAAAGAAGAAGAATTTCAAGGAATGATCTTCTTACCTTTTAAGTATTTTGAATTCAACTTGCATATTTTGGTGCTTCGGAACTCATCCAGATTACAGCTTATGCTGTGGGGCCCACTTAGCCATTTCCCTGACACCTACAAAATTCATGCAAATAAATTGCAACAATTAAACTTAATATTCTAACTTATCAAATTAAGTAGGTGTACGAAAAATAGAAAATTAGGGATTTCACAACTGTGTCTTCTTCTGTTGTAATTAATGGAATTGTATATGATAGTTTTTACCCCAAAAGAGGTCTTCGACAAGGAGATCCTCTATCACCTATCTCTTTCTATTTTGCTTTGAAGGACTTTCAGCAATTTTACAGAAGGCACAAAGAGATGGTGTGTTAACAGGAGTACAAGCTAGTAGATACAAGCCTTAGGTTAATCATCTATTCTTCGCAGATGATAGTATTTTGTTTGCCAAAGCAAATAAAGATGAAGCAAAGAGGATGAATAGCATGCTAAAGTTATATGAGGAGAGCTGAGGGCAAAGGATTAATTTTGAAAATTCATCCTTATTTTTCAGTTCGAACACAACAAAAAGATAGCGGAATCACATCAAGTCATTTTTTGGAATTAATGTCGTTTGCAATCTGGAGAAGTATTAGGGTCTGCCATCGTTAGTGGGAAAGGACAAAAAAGCGGCATTCCAGAGTATTAAGGAAAAGGTGGCTGCGAAGACACAATAATGGGGAAGTTAATTGTTTTCTTTTGGAGGCAAGGAGGTGTATATAAAGACGGTGCTACAAGCTATGCCAATGTATGCAATAAGTGTTTTCCTCTTACCTAAGACCTTAACGAATGATCTGCATAGGATAATAGGAAGATATTACTGGTCCAATACTGGCAAAGGTAAAGGCATTCACTGGATTGCATGGAAAGATATGTGCAAACCAAAGATAATGCGAGGAATGGGCTTTCGAGACTTAGAATTGTTCAACAAAGCACTCGTGGCTAAACAGGGTTGGCGTTTTTTTGAATAATGCCAGCTCTTTATGTACAAGAGTCTTCAAAGCAAAGTACTTCTCTCGGCAGGATTTCATGCAAGCTGAATTGGGAAATCAGATATCACTCATTTAGAGGAGCATTTGGCAAGCGAAAGAGGTGCTCAAGCTAAGGGTGAGGTGGAGGGTTGGAACTAGGAAGAGGATAAAGATTTGAGGGGATAGTTAGGTGCCGAGGAATGGTGATTTTCATATATCTACTGATCTCGGACACATGGCGAAAGAATCAATAGTGGATAAGTTGATAGTTGAGAATATGGGGCAATGGAATATTGACCTTGTAAATGAAGAATTTAATGGGGGATGAAGCAACCATTATTCAGAATATAGCTTTGAGCAAGACAAGGATTGAGGATAGACTGATATGGCACTACAACCAAGATGGATACTACTCAATACAAAGCGGGTATAAAGCTTTACTGCACACACGGCTTTGAGTACGACCTCAACGAGCTATATGGCGAAAAATATGGAATTTAGAAGTTCCACAAAAAGTTCCTATTTTTGTGTGGAGGACGTGCCATAATGTTCTACCTGTAAATGCCAACTTAGCTAAAAGGATAATGGGAGCGGATGCAACCTGTGTTAGATGCGGGGTTGGGGAGGAAACGCTAATGCATGCTGTAGACACCTCATTTTGTCCGGGTTGTATTATTGTAAAAAATAATAATTTGTAAATTTTGAATTGACATTTTGAATTAACATCTAGAAAATTAGGATTAACATTATTAGGATTATTTAAATTAGAAATATTTAATAGATTAGGATAATTTTATTAATATAAGATAAATAGTAATATAGGTTAAGATTTATTAGATAATTATAAATTAAAATATTTTTAGGATAGGATATTATTTTAGATTATTTAAAAAAAATTAATTAAGATTAATATTTGATTGGAATTAGGATAAGATTATTTAATTAACATTAGATTAATTTTGAGATAATTCGGATTTAAGAAAAAGGAGGGAAATCAAATCTAACAGCAAGATTTCAATCATCTTCCTGCACTGCTACAGCTGCTGCATATTTTGACTTCCATCACGAGTTGCTCTGCTTCATCGTCCTTGCTGCCTCTGTTCTATCGCAGCATTGTTTCTGTCACCGTTCTCTACATTCTACCATCTCCACGTAGTCCGCTTCTGATACTGCCCTTGAAGGAAGGAGCAAAGTGCAGGCCAAAAAAGAAAAGCAAGTTAAGCGAGAAAATAGTTCCAAAGGAGAGATACGTGAAGAAAGGAAGAGCAAAATACAAAAGGAAAAAACGTGACTATTCAAGTAAGTGAAAAAGTAAGCCCTGATGCTTAAATGGAAGCCATTATTATCTTTAGTTTTTATCCTATTAAAGCCACGTGTGTTCATATATCCATTTGAGTTTTATTTTTTAATCATAATGGCTTATTATTTGTTTTATTAAAATCCGTATTATTTTAAGCATGAATTAAAATTACATCTTAGGGCCCATGATTTTATTTTGGCTAAAATATTAAAAAGGTCCCTAAACTTTGTTATTTTATTTAAATAGGCCCTTTATACTTTTATTGCATCCAGATAAACCCTTAACCTTTTATTTGTATTCAAATAAGCTCATAGACTTTAATTTGTTTAAATTATTTAATTTATTCATTTATTTTATTTTGTTTCATAAAAAAAAGAGTGATGATTATCCGATGATGAAAACCTTAAGGTGACTGCAAGTAAGCAGCACTTAGGGATTTTCTAGATATGAATATCCTGTTAAATTTTTTTAGAGTAATGGATGGTTTAATGGGTTATTTTAAAAAATAATCAACACTTAGATAACATTAACTATTAATTAAAAATAATAATTACATTAAAGTTTTAATAAATAAATATATGAATGAATGGTGATTATCCGAGGATGAAATCCTTAAGGTGACTGCAAGTAAGCAGCACTTAAGGAATTTCTAGGTAAAAGTTTCCTTTTAAATTTTTCCAAAGTAATGGATGATTTAATTGGAAGTTTTGAAAAATAATCAACATTTAATCTAAATAATATAAATAAAATAAAAAAATTCAAGAGATAATAATAATAATAATAATAATAATAATAATAATTTAGAAAGACTAAATAATGAAGATGGGTAAAGGTTATCCCGATGATGGAAGTCTTAGGGTGATTGCGAGTAAGCAACACTTAAGAATTTTCTAGGTGAGAAGTTCTTTTAGATTATTGCCAGAGTAATGGAGAATCTAAAGGTGATTTCAATAAAAAAACAATCAATATTCATTTTCCCAACAAGATAAAAAAAATAAAAAGAGCAAATAAATAAAATAAAATTACTGAATAAAATTAAAAAAGGGTTAGAAAGGGTAGAAATAAAATTTTAAGACAAACTTAGAATAATTTAAGGCTAAAATGGTACCATCTTAAATGGGCATTGTGGGAGTGCTAATCCTTACCTACATGTAACCGTACTCCCGAACCTAGAATTTTTGAATGTAGACCTAACCTTATCCATAGTTATGAATAGGTGACCAATCACACCTAGGTAGAATGGTTGGTGGCGACTCCTTGAATTTTAAAATCTAGCGGTTAGGTTCACAGACCTAGACGTTATGACACATGCCTTACATGAATGCCCAAGTGCACAAAGGGTGTTGGCTACCGGCAATTGTCCAGGGACTTTGATAAACCCAAATGAGGGACAAGTGGTGGATTGGATGGAGGAAGCCAATAGTGTGTTGTCAAAGGAAAAGTTGGAACATTTTGTGATGCTGCTATGGGCAACTTGGAATAGTAGGTACTTAGAGGTGAAACAAGGAAAGACAGAACAAGAGATTAGAACGGTGGAAAGGGCGAAAATTTTCTTAAGTACAGAACAGCTCAATGACATAGAATGGAGCACACACAAATCAGAGCTGTCTCAAGATGGTCTCCACTAGTGGATCCTCTTGTCAAAGTCAATTTCGATGGAGCTTTAGACACATGCACAAAACAGGGTTGAGTTGGAGTCATTATAAGAGACAAAGATGGCAAGGTACTAAGTGCAGCAATGTGCAAAGTTGGTATAGTAACTGACGCCACAATTGTTGAAGCTTTGGCTGTTAATAAAGCATTGGAGATTGCATACTTGTGTGGGCATCGAAGAATTTGGCTAGACGAGGATGCTTTATAAATTATTAGAAGACTGTAGGATGATGAGGAAGACCCTTCAACAGTAGGTCTATTGATTGAAGATGGAAAGAAATGGGTCACATTGTTCGATAATTGCCAATTTTCCCACATAGGAAGGGAGGGTAATAAAGTAGCTCATAGGCTAGCTAAGCAAAGTCTAGTAATTGACACAAATATCTATTGGTTAGAGGAGAACCAGATTTCATTGATGCTATTTTATTTGACAATGCAAACTTTGCAAGTGCTTAATTAAAATCTTCCGTTTTGATTCAAAAAAAAAAAACTTGTGGACCCTTTAATTAGAGGAGCATTATCAATGTTTAATTTCCCTGAAATTGTGGAGGTTACAGTGAGAGAAACATTATCAAGTTTTAAATTTTCGAAATTGTAGAGCCTTTAGTGAGAGGAGTTCATTTTAGTTAACAAACAAGGATGTTAGCTCAAATGTAGATGAATCAAGATGGGGTGAATTGGTTATAGTAAGAACTTTAACAAATATTGACCAATTAATATTTTCATATGAATAAATAAACAATTTGAATAAATAACAAAATTTTATACCAAAAATGAATAAATAAATAACAAAATTGAAATAAAAATATTAAAGGGATAGAGAATCAAACACTAAGAATTTCTAAAGATCCAACCTTCCAATGCCTACATCCTCTCATTATCTTCCATTGTCATGAAATTGCAATCCGCTATTTTTTTTTTCACAAGATACAACTACCTTTTCAAGTTTAAGGTATAAACTACACAAATCTATCTTTAAAGGTTAAGGTATAATCTTTAACACCTTATCTTTTCTAGGCTGAAGATAGAACCTTCTACCTTCTCTGATTGAGTTTCTTCCAAATCTCACAAAATCAATTAAGGGGATGCCTCACCCTTTGATCAATTACTTGTTCTCAATTTAATTTGCAAACTAAATGGTATCTATAAGGTTAGATGTTTGCCCGATAAGCTCAATGAAATACAAAAGAACAGTGAATACCACTTGGGTACAAGATAGGAAGAATTAAGTTGAATGAATAAAACTTGGGTACAAGACTGGAAAAATTTAAATTCTGAACTCTTGAATGCTCTTGATTTGATTGAAAGACTTAAATTAAAGCCCTTTGGATGTAATCTCTTGGATCTCTAATTGTACGATGTGTTGGAAGATTTTTTTTATATGTAAAAGTAAGTATGGAGTCGTTGATCAATTGGAGAAGAAAAGAGTCATCGCAAAATACAAAAAACTAATGATTGGTTGCTGCCTGGTTTGGGGATTGATGCCTATGCTTGGGGGATTGATGCCACTTAATTAAATTTGAAAAATAACATTAGAAAAAACAAAAAAGAATCGATGTCTTTGGTTACAAATACTGTACAGAATCGATGCCATGCCTATGGGAATCGATACCTGATGCATGGAAACAAAGCAAACCTTTCTGTTTGATTAGGAATTGATGCTTATCTCTAGGTGATCAACCATATAATGTAATTTTAGCAATATTACTATTTTTAGTTTTTGAAACACAATTACTTAATTGCTACTCTAAATTACTTCAATGATATTTAAATATTAATTAACATGTACTTTGAGTATAAATGATTTGACAAAGCATTTAGTAATTTTCGTAAGAACTTATCCAAATGTTATAAAAAAATTTATTCATTTTATAATTTTAACTTAATTAATTTTAAGGTTTTGTTACACAAAATTTAAGGAAATTTTATAATAAGATCATAATTTTTTATTTTACTGTAAAATCAATAATAACACATATGATTAAACATAAATTTAGCATTATTGAACGTAAAACATGTTAGAAATATAAAAAAATGACGAGAAACAATGTAAAATTAGAATCAATAGACGCAAATGCATGATAATTTGCGACAAAATGTCTTTATATTTATGCTCATTTGTTTACAATACTTTTAACATATTTTATGCTTAATAACACTAAATTTACACTAAATTGTATGTGTTTATATTGACTTCACAATAATGTTAAAAATTATAATATTCTTGTAAATTTCCCCATTCAAGAAAATTCTACAGTAAGAGCTCCCAAAATTCATGATCAATTCAAAACCAACAAAGAAAAATTAATACAGAGAGGGAGAATTTTACTACACATTTTATGTTAATTTTTATTTTGAATTTTTTTTTGGTAATTGAGAGTGTAGAGAACTTTATTGAATCTGTCACAAAGTTAAATTTTCTTAGACTAGAGCCAGCCACGAAGCATAAGTGGAGATTAATTTCATATCTAATGTAGTATGGAGACACTTGTGATTTACACAAAAAATATATAATAAAAGTCTTCAAGTTTTTTTAATATTAAATAAACTTATAAAGAATCAAATAAAAATAAATGAATGAGCATGGGTCATGTGTGAATAACAACGTCAGGGAGTGCTTAGATCGGGGTGTTGCCACACCTGCATGGCGTGAGATGTATCGTACTCTGTTGTTAACCATCTACCAACCTTCACTTCTAATCATTGCCTTCTTCTGATACATGTTAATGCAACTGAGCACGACAACAACACATATTTCACTTTGAAGCTGCTTGGACCAGAGAACCAAGGTGTAAGGCTGTGATTACCTCGGCTTGGCATGAAACAGCCAGTTTAAACATTATGGACAGGCTACGTGATACAGGGCAACAACTCCAGCGGTGGTGCTGTACAAATTTTCGGTCCCTTCGATCCAAAATTGATTTCATCACCACGCAGCTAAGAAGGTTGCAAAATCTACCTCTAACAGATGCCCTCTTGAGCCAAATCTGTGATCTCAAGAAGGAGATGCTTGAGTTGCTACAACAAGAGGAAATCTTCTGGCGGCAAAGATCCAGAGTTTCTTGGTTGTCCCATGGTGATCGAAATACGTCTTTTTTTCACAGGTTTGCATCATATTAGAAAAAGAAAAACTTTATTGGCGGATTGGAAGATAGTAATGAAATCTAGCAAGGAGGCCATGATGCAATGATGAATATTGCCATATCCTGTTTTCAAAGCTGTTTCAATCTAGTCGACCATCACAATATCAAGATATAAAGGTTGATGCTGCTGAAATAAAGGTTTCTCCTGAGATGAATAACCTGTTGCTTCAGGACTTTGATGCCGCTAAAATAAAGGTTGCATTATAACAGATGGGGCCGACAAAAGCCTTAGGCTCGGATGGTATGCTTGCATTGTTTGACAAGTCATATTGGTCATGTGTTGGAGATGATACAATAGAGTTCTGCTTAGAGTGTCTGAATGGGATTAAAAGTGTAAAGGACATCAACTAAACCCATATTTGTTTAATACCAAAAATTAATAGGTCCACAAAAATATCTCAATTCCGGTCAATTAGCCTCTGTAATGTCATCCACAAGCTTATCTCCAAGGTGTTGGGTAAGCGACTCAAGAAAGTTCTCCCGATCCATATCAGTGAAACTCAAAGAGCTTTTGTTCCTCAGAGGCTGATTACAAACAATGTGATCATTGCGTATGAATTACTTCATTCGCTTATGAGAAGGCGTCGTGGGAAGACTTAGCAGTTGGCTCTGAAATTGGATATGCCAAGGTGTACGTTAAGGTTGAATGGAGTTTTCTACAACAAATGATGCGATGGCTTGGCTTTCATCAAAGTTGGGTTGATTTGATCATGAGTTGTATAACTACAGTGTCCTACTCAGTGCTAGTTAATGGAATCCCAAGCCTAACTTTTCATCCATTTAGAGGATTGAGTCAAGGTGATCCAATCTCACTGTATCTTTTTTTTATCTGTTTTGAGGTTTGACAACACTATTGCATCATGCCCATTTGAATGGCTCTCTTCAAGGAATTAAGGCAACTAGGGGGACGGGGTTCACACATCTGCTATTTGCAAATGATTCAATGTTGTTCGCCAATGCTTGTAGGTTAGAGGCAACTACTATAAAAGCAATATTACACACATATGAACTCTATTCGGGTCAGCAGATAAATCATAGTAAGTCCTCTATTTCTTTCAGCCCAAAACAAATGCTCATAATAAGATGATGATCCAGAACAAACTTAAGGTATATGGTTCTTTCACACCAGAGAAATACCTAGGCCAACCATCAATTATAGGTCGCAATAGGTTCCATGCTTTCAAAGGCTTGAAAGAAAAGGTGGTTGCTAAATTGACAAATTGGACAACTAGAACTCTCTCTCATGGTGGAAGGAGATTTTCTTGAAGGCAGTAGTCCAGGCTGTTCCAACATACGCTATGTGCTTTCTATTGCCTAAGACTCTATGTTAGGACCTTAATGCTTTGATAGCCAATTATTGGAGGAAAGGTATTCATTGGATTTGTTGGGAACAGAAGTGCACTCCAAAGTTTGTAGGCGGGGTAAGCTTCAAGGATATGTGGAAATTTAATCAAGCATTGGTTCCAAAAGCTTATCATGACGTACTTGTTTGGAAGTATGTAACTGATGGCTCCCTAACAACCTTTACAAACAAGTTTGGTCCCTCCTGGTACCACCAAAAATAAAGAATTTTATATGACGGGTTTGCAGAAAGATCATTCCAGTTTTATCCGGATTGCTATCAAGACATTCCCGTACAGGTACAGCCAACCTGTTTTCGTTGTGGTCTACATGAAGAAACAATGGAGCATGCACTCAAAGATTGTCCAAAAGTTGCAGCACTATGGGTTTTTTCTTCCTAGATCTGCTGTCCGTAACAACAGGAGTCGAAGACTGGTTATTTAATGCTTTGCAAAATTGGGATGCACAACAGGTGCCAATTTTGGCGGTATTCTCTGGACTATTTGGAGGCTATAACTGCCTATTTTGCACTTGAATTTGCAAAAGATTTGATTGGAGTTATCTCCTATTTCACATCTTGTTGCTGAATTCATTAATAAAAAATAAAAAATAAAAATTCAAGTCGTAGAATTCATTAATAATGGATGGATGAGAGTATATAAAATTAAAAAAAATTGTTCTACTCACGAAACTTCACACATTCTACTATCCATGTCAACAAAGATTAAAATTTACAAATAATGAATTTCAAGAGAATATACAATGACATTAAATAAAAAATAGGTTTATATTTCATACACTATAGTATATAACCTCTATACGCTTCTAGTCAACCACAAACCAACACCTTATTAATACGCAAAGTTCAAATCACACAAGCTTTTAAAAAAATTGAAAAACAACAAATATTTATTTTTAAAAACATATATATTTTTTAACTTAGCTCATTAATGAGATGACACTTAGAAGTTGACTAATAATACACATTTAGTGTATCGAATATAAACCTATGAAAATTTAAATTTCTATATACTTGAGTCAAGAATTGAAGATGCATTAGTTCCTTGTCACAAGCACTTTGGTCTCGAGCATGGCAAAGGAGGATTACTTAATGCAGTTGAATCAATATGGCTAACCTATCTAAAAAGAAACGAAAAACAACACGTTAAACGACAAGTTACAAATAAAAATACTACAGAAAACGCTCATATCTATTAAAATCACTAAGAGAAACATAGCCAACCGAATGTAAAACTTCAGTCTTATCTAATACTTAGGCCACTAAACAATTCCAAATGTTTACCTTTTTTGGGTCTATTTTACCGTTTGGTTGATTTTGACTTTTCAGTGAATAATGGAGAAACACGAACTGGCCCAATAAATTTCATCAGATGAGATCATCTAACCAAAATTGGATTACCATGAAAAAAGACAACACCTCAGGTCTTGTTAGTTTTTTTGGTTATTTTGCACAGCAATAAGCCAATGATCAATAGTAAAATGATGTAAAACCCTAAAGCACCACCCCTAGTCTTAACAATATGCCAAAGGCAGGGTAAAGCATGAAAACAGCAAATACAAAACAAGACTTACCAATTGGAAGGACCTAACCTGTTATTTAAGACCTGAACTGAAGCATGTCTTTCAGTCCATGGCCACATTTAACAACAATGAATAGGAACACAATATATGAACATATAAACAGACACCTCTCCCTCACAAGGCATTCAAAGCATCACCCAGTGTACCTGATTAAAAGAAAATTTCATGTTTACTGGCAGAATGGTTTCTCATCCACTGTACATTGTTAGAAGAAAAAGTATAACCACAGCATGGATTTCATCATACAAAATTCCAAAAGATGAAACATACAGTATTCTGCAATGAAAAAAACAAAGAAACTCTTACAGCTCATTACTCTAATGGAGGGGAAAATTTTCGCACTTGGAGTTCATTGAAGAGACTAATTAAGTACCCATCTAACAAGGCAACCACATATTAAGTTAGAACACCATTTGGCCATAATATGCAGCCATACTTATTTAACTTGAACAACATCATCAATCAATATGTGTATGAACTTGTTTGCACACAAAGACAATAAGAATGCAGCCCAAAAAGGCCAAACTGAATTCTTGCAGTTAACAGGTGGTAAATTATTCTTGTCAATACTCAAGCATTTAAGATTAGAAGCCTTTGCACAAAAGAAGGGTGAGAGAGAGATCCATTTATTAACTATCCTACCTACATTGTTCCATTATTGGATATGTAGATTCTAGAGATACAAAACCTTTACAACTATTATAACTTCAATTATCATGTATTCTTTAAAGAAAAGAATTATTTCCTTAGATGCAACTGAACCTATCAATTTACACACTAATGTTGTAGGCAGCTTTTAAGATTATCTTGTTATCTGCAACAGGGAATTCAATGACTTATAATGGCATTGCCATAGATAAATCAAATTCTAAAAAATATTTTTAGAAATAATTCATACCTAACAGCAGCGCTTAAGGGTTCCTTTAGTAACAAACCATGGATGTTGCCTCTAGTCAACTGCAAGAGATGACAAACTCAACCCATCATGGCTTTAGAAGCAAGGTATGGATGCCTCCAACATTGGCCATGAGATATTCTGAGAAAGCATCAAGACATTTCTCAACGTTAATTCCATATATTGCTGAAAGAAAGCAAGTATAACATTCAGGAAGGGGTGAATTGGTTATAGTAAGAACTTTAACAAATATTAACCAATTAATATTTTCATATGAATAAATAAACAATTTGAATAAATAACAAACTTGAAATATAAATATTAAAGGGATAGAGAATCAAACACTAAGAATTTATAAAGATCCAACCTTCCAATGCCTACATGCTCTTAATATCTTCCATTGACATGAAATTGCAATCCGCTATTTTTTTTTCACAAGATACAACTATCTTTTCAAGTTTAAGGTATAACCTACACAATCTATCTTTCAAGGTTAAGGTATAATCTTTAACACTTTATCTTTTCTAGGCTGAAGATGGAAACTTCTACCTTCTCTAATTGAGTTTCTTCCTAAACTCACAAAATCAATCAAGAGGATGCCTCACCCTTTGATCAATTACTAGTTCTCAATTTAATTTGCAAACTAAATGGTATCTCTAAGGTGGGATGTTTGCCTAATAAGCTCAATGAAATACAAAAGAATAATGAATACCACTTGGGTACAAGATAGGAAGAATTAAGTTGAATGAATAAAACTTGGGTACAAGATCAGAAAAATTGAATTCTGAACTCTTGAATGCTTTTGATTTGATTGAAAGACTTAAATTAAAACTCTTTGGATGTAATCTCTTGTATCTTTAATTGTATGATGTATTGGAAGATTCTTGTTATATGTAGAAATAAGTTTGAAGTCATTGGTGATCAATTGGAGAAAAAGAGAGTCGTCGCAAAATACAAAAAACTAATCATTGGTTGCTGCTTGGTTTGGGGATCGATGCCTGTGCTTGGGGGGGATTGAGGCCACTTAAATTTGAAAAATAACATTAGAAAAAACAAAGAAGGATCAATGTCCTGGGTTACAAATACTGCACGAAACATAGCAGGAATCAATGCCATACCTATAGGAACCGATACCTGATGCATGGAAAAAAGGCAAACCTTTATGTCAAATTAGGAATTGACGCTTATCTCTAGGTGATCGGCCCTACAATGTAATTTTAGCTATATTACTATTTTTTGTTTTCGAAACACAATTCCTTGTCACTCCAAATTACTTCAATGATATTTAAATATTAATTAACATGTAATTTGATATAAATGATTTCACAAAGCATTTAGTAATTTTCATAATAATTTATCCAAATGTTATAAAAATGATTGATTTTATAATTTTAACTTAATTAATTTTAAGGTTTTGTGATATCAAAATTCAGGGAAATTCTATAATAAGATCATAATTTTTGATTTTATTGTAAAATTAATATAAACACATATGATTAAACATAAAAATGTAAAACATGTTAGAAGTATCGAAAAAAAGATGAGAAACAACATAAAATTAGAATCGATAGACGTAAATACAAGATAATTTTGCTACAAAATGTCGTTATGTTTATTGTCATTGGTTTACGATGGTGTTTATATTGACTTCACAATAATGTTAAAAATTATAATATTCCTATAAATTTCCCCATTCAAGAAAATTCTACAATAAGAGCTTCCAAAATTCATGATTAATTCAAAATTAACAAAGAAAAATTAAAAAAAAGAGAGAATTTTACTACACATTTTATGTTAATTTTTACTTTGATTTTTTTTTGGTAGTTGAAAGTGTAGAGAACTTTATTGAATTTCTCACCAAGTTAAATTTTCTTAAATTTGAGCCAGCCACAAAGCACCAGTGAAGATTAATCTTATATCTAATATGGTATGAAGACACTTCGTGGTTTACACCAAAAAATATATAATAAAAGTCTTCAAGTTTTTTTTTTAATATTAAATAAACTTGAAAAGAAACAAATAAAAATAAATGAATGAGCATGGGTCATGTGTGGATAAAACGTTAAGGAGTGCTTAGATCGGGGTGTTGCCATAGCTGCATGGCGTGAGATGTATCGTACTCTGTTGTTAACCATTTACCAGCCTTCACTTCTAACCATTGCCCTTTTCTGATACATGTTAATATTCAAAGAAATTCGTCTACAAAGCCCATTAGCACAATGAATTAGGAAGAAACACTAACCTTTTGTGGGTAAGCAAAATACCCACCAAAACCAACACCTATGCCACTACTAGAGGAAGGAGGAGATCATCGGAGGTCCGTCGGAGCTCCATCATGCCAGCTGCTGTCCATGGTGGCCGTCTATTAAGAGAAAATGAGAGGACGATGGTGAGGGAAGATGGAGAACGAGAGAAAAGAGAGGGAGAGTGCTACTGCTGTGCACTTCTTCCGTTAATCACAAGTGAATAATGGGCCTTCACTTATATAGTGGTGCCAACAGTAGGGACCTCCCACAATATTGTTCATGTACTATATCTGTCCCATTAAGGATATAATACATTTATAATAGAGATATATTATTTATATTTATGGCCACTCCTTATACAAAATATACTACTAAATTAACTTATGTGATATTAATTATACTTAATTAATCCACATTAATGAGATAATTCAACATTCTCTCACTTGGACAATTAAGTTAATTAACAAAATATATCATATAATCTCAATATGTATTCGTAAGCCCTTTAAATACATTGTACCGAAAGGGTACAAATGTGTCGACTCATACATACTTTAACAATAACAAGCCTTTTATAATCTTCAAAATGCATCATACCTACTGGGTACAAATGCGTAAACTTAGAAAGACTGCAACAAAAATAGTAGTATTAGAGTGAAATGGAAATGATATGAAAACAAAAACAATATCCATTTCCATTAGGTCCATGCATCTAAACCGAATGATGCCTTGCTTCAACGGAAGCATATGAGACTAATAATGAATGTCTCATCCAATAGAATACCATATTCATCAAAATGCACGCAAACAAAATATGCATATATGGCAAGCAGGAATCTATCCACACAACTGCACTTGATTTCATTACAGAGCTCCCACTAACTCAATACAGCAAAAGCTCCATATGCTTCATACAAGTGCTATGTCGTCAAAGTACTTAAGCAGCTAAATTCTTTCAGTTAATCAGAATGAGGTCTTTAACCATGTGCTCTATAATCCAATCAAGCAATGGATTCCATTATTTTCTCTCTAACAAACAAAATGATGATATCTAAATATTTGGAGTGTGAGGAACTCCTAGCATTTTGAGAGAGAAAGTACTTGCTGCAGCATTACCACAATACATCCCAGGACTTCAAAATGGCAACCACAAAAAACCAGTCTTAAGACGAAACTCTGCAGTCTAAATGGCCCATAATGTAGCTTTACAACATGCTAAAGAGTTAGCCTC
This sequence comes from Heritiera fomes, assembly GCA_032173925.1. Classification (NCBI taxonomy): domain Eukaryota; kingdom Viridiplantae; phylum Streptophyta; class Magnoliopsida; order Malvales; family Malvaceae; genus Heritiera; species Heritiera fomes. The sequence continues at coordinate 16,239,677 of JAPDPM010000015.1, forward strand.
CACAATCAAGGATGCTGTCAGTGTTTGTTCACACCTTCCAAGAAACAGCTCCTTTATGTCCACAAATATATAACTAAAGTAATTTTCAACAACTGGATAGCATGTAAAATCAACATCAGAATATCTGACCAAACCTATAATGTCAGATTTGTTGATATCTAAATACTTTCTTTATAGCTTCCAGTTCTCTATTGCAGGATCACTCAAGTATCTCCGAAATACACCTATAACATACACAATATCAAAATGTGTACTGACTTGAGCATACACAAATTACCCACAATAAGGCATACACAACACTTGATATGAGCTCTTTCATTTTTACTTTTGAGGACTTTGAGATTTCACAGTATGTCACTTTTCATGAAAAAGTTATAAGAACAATATACAGTATGTTGGCTCTTATAGGCAATACCGAGTGGGGGGTGAATCGGTTTTTTACTAATCTTAGGTTCGTTTTCCGGTTCCTCTAAATTCTCTAGCCTATATTGATATTTTCTTTGTTCTCTAGGCTACTCAATTATGCAATATAAATTCAACACAATAAATACAAATATAATTGCAAATAAGTAAAGAGAGTAAAGATAGAGAAATGTACGCAAGTGATTTATAAAGGTTCGGCAACCTTGCCTACGTCCTCTACCTTGAGACGCTCCCAAGGATTTTTTCCAAATTCACTATCTTTGAATTTGTATTACACTCCCTATTTTTCTAGGCTAAAGAGAAACCTCTCTCTTTTTCTAGGCTCAAGAGAAACCTCCCTCTTTTTCTTAGGCTAAAGAAAAACCTCCCTCTTTTTGTTAGGCTAAAGAGGAACCTCCCCTTTTACAAGGAATGAATTGGTTTACAATTGGTGTAATCAAAGAAGGCCTCTAAGTAGGCAAATGATTACAGAAATTAGGCACAAAGAAAAGCCTATACAATATTTGTGCTAAGCTATACAAGAGATATATGAATGATGGAAGATGAAGACTTTGTAGCTCTTGATTTGTTGTTGAGGCTTGAGGAAGATGAATAAGATGATGAAAGATGTTGCTTGGTTGTTCCCTCTTCCTTCCTTTAGTTTCTAAGCCTCTATTTGTAGTCCCTTGGATGGTTTGTGGATGTTGGTTGGAGCCAAAATAGAAACTAGCTATTGTATCTCACAGAAACTAGCCGTTGGGGACTTTCTGACATAAAGGGATCGATCCTTTTACCAAAGGGATCGATCCTTTTCTTCATTTTAAGCTTCCAAGGCATTCTGCCAAAAAGGGATCGATCCCTTTCCTTAGGGGATCGATCCTTTTCTTCCAGAGGGCATTTTGCCTGCACTTTTGGGTTAGAAATGATATAGCCTTTGATTCTAAATCAACTCAAAACATTTATAAGCTTTAAAGGAGTTTTTCTTGACTTTCTCAAATTAAAATATTGTCCAAAAACTTATAAGTAATTTTCTAAACTTATGTTCAATAATTCTTGAGAAAATTACTTAATATTGAAAACCATTTTATAAAGTATTAAGACCCATAAGAATATATCATTAAATCATGGTCTTAATGTTTGATATGAACACTTAAAAATGGTTTGAGAAAATCATGTGTGATAAGGCAAATTTACAATATGAATTAAAACATTAAAGCTTACTTAAATTTTTGTCATTTTAAAATATATATGGCAATTTAAAGCTAACACAGTAAACCTACTTAACACACAATGTAGGTTTTATGAGACCAATAATGTATGCCTATAGATATGTCACAAAGAATCTCAATCCTTAAAACAAAATAAAGCCTCACTTAAATTCTTCATCCTAAAGTGACATGATAACATGAACCTTGTCTCATATATTAGGTCAGTGCTACTGGCTACTATTTGATATCATCAATTTAGAGCACAATAAGCACACAACTACTCCCACTGACCTTGCAATGGATCCAATTATCAAATGTGTTCTCTTTAAAGTGACTATCTCATTACTTTGGATACAATCTGGATGCCTTTCAATATTTGCGAATAAACTCCTTGAGTTCACAAACTCTATATCCCAACTTAGGAACTACAAACTTTTAGGTTGCTTTATTTAAAGCCTTGGCAAATTTTGGCTTTAAATTTTTACTTGATTTTTCGGGTCTCACTTGGTCTACAATGATGTGACAACAAAAATAGATCCCATGCATCTTTATACAACATAGATGTTTACACAACCTGTATGGAAAATATCCAATTCTAAGAGTTCGGATCAATATAGCCTCATGCCAAATATCAGAATCAGAAGACACATGAATCTCACATTCATGTTCTTCTGTAAGGTCAGGTGCAGGTTCAAAATGTGATATTAGGATCAACCATTGATTCTTTTGGTTTGTGGCTTTTCATCAACAGATAACGCATATATGGGATTGGCACAACAAAATGCATTTCAATAATGACTTTGTGGAGTTCACAACTCCCATTCTTTAAGTCATATGCTAAATAGATTGCATTGTCAGACTTAATGATTCTAGTATCAAAAAACGAAAAAACAAAATCTAGAATCTTTTTAGCCAATTAACCAACAGAATTGCCACTGATAGTTTTCTCGTTAAGTTTTCTTGACTATGGGTTATAGCTCTTTTGCCTTACCTTATAACCCTAAACACAAGAAGCGGCATAAAATTGGCTTAATGTTTGACTATAACTTGGGATGCATTTAGGAACTGGTCTTGCTTGGAGATCAACTTTGAATGTGAATTGCAGTTTTAATTTCACTCCATCCGAATTTTAAAGATTTGGAGTGATCAGCATAAATCGTACTAGATCAGAATGTACGATTGACTGCAACTGTAATCTCATTCTGTTTCAATATTCCAAGTACCATACACTAGGCGTTAATATATAATCCTATAGTGCACTTAACCGAAAACCGGTATATGATTTCGCCTAGCTTCATTATACCGAGCATAAAATTCATCACTACTATCTGATCATTGCCTTAAGCAGCGCAGCGGAATTAATCAGAATGCCTAAGGCCTCTACAAGATCAGATCTTTCACTCTATATGACCTTAATCAAAATGGTCTTTAGTGAAGGTGATGAAACACTTATATCCACTGAATACAGTATGTGGAAATAATCTACAAATGTCAGTATATATCAGCTCCTAATCATCTCAATATCTGCTAATCACATCCTTAATATTAGCAGTAAGTTTTTCCCTTAATGTAATCTCTTCGTGTGCCTCAAAATGTCCATAATTCTTACGCCACTACTTGATATATTTCTTATATATTCTACTATGATCAGAATCAATAGTCACATCATTCGCAACTGAAGAAAATTTGCTCAACATTGAGGTACAAGTCTACTGTATATAATCCATTATGCAAAATGCCAGAATTAGTACACATGTTGTTACTAAATAGAAATACTTTTCCGTTATCAAGATGAAAAGTATCGACTGACAATAATTCTAAAACTGTCTATGAAATGTAACAACAAACTGGCTATGTTTTTAGAATGGATTCTAACTTTATAGCCCCAATTCACAATAATTTTCCCTTATTCTATGTCCGGTTGCTTATGGCTTTATTAATAATAGCACCGGCATTCAAACACCAATAGTTAGAAGGCATATCCCCTAGATTGGATTCAAAATAAAAGCTAACGGAATACCTTTTACACATCCCAATCTAGAAGACTTCTTGCAAACTACTCTCTTGTGCCCAAGATTATCATAGAAATGGCACACATTGATATTTACAAGTGTTGGTGAAACCATAATGAGAATTGGATTTGGCAAATATCTTCTTCTAAATGACCTTTTATTGAGACCTCTAAATAATATTTGCTTTTGGCAGTAATGTTGGCATATGTCATCATTATGGCTGAATGAAATCTGTTAACCTGAAAGATCTCCCACTCTTGAATGATTATCAATTTTGATATTAAAATGCCATACTTCCTTCTGCCCATTAAATGAGATCTACAAACTTAAAAGATCTCACACTCTCCACCCTAGAAGGAAGTAGTACTAAATCTGCCAGATATGGAATCAAACTTCTATTGCAACCTTTATCCATCTTGTGCGAACCTTTTCTTAATAGCATCCATAAATACTTCTTAATTATTACTAATTGGAACACTTTCTCTGATGTGCTCATTAATGGCATGCCCTTATAATCAGAGAATTCTCACTTAAATGTTCCCGAAATTCTAAGTATATTGTCCTAAAAAAAAGCTCACATTATTGGGTATAATAGATAGATTGACTCTCAGGACTACTTCCTAGTTCAATATGTCTCTAACCGTAGAGAATAATTCATACTATCTATCTAATTTGATCCTAATAGAGATTTTATATGTGATAGTTGCACAATATGGAGGCTAGTGGAATAACTTAATAAATATCAATTTTATTCCACAATACACTACAGAGGATAAGACAAAACTAGTTGAATACAACCTGAATGATCGCCCACCGACAGGGTAGGAAGATCGTGTCATATCCCAACCAGAATCCTCTCAGTCCCAAGCATCTCTAAAAGCAACTAACAATCCAACAGGGAGAGACTAGCCACTTCTAGAGATCTTAGTAAATTATGCAACGACAACTGTCACTATGCATTGTCTTATTATTATTATATCCTTAAAATTATTAGAATAAATCGTCGAAAAATCTTAATGACCATTCTTGCGACAGGCAAGTACTAGTCAATCCAATTAATGATTTATAATTTTAAGAATATTCACATAATTAATTGACCAAAATTAACTACATCCAAAATATGCAATTTCTAAAGCATGTGTAGTAATTTCAGGTCTAACATTAATTAATTAAATTAATTTCACATAAATGTGAATATTCAAATAATAAGGTAATATCAATTTTAGAGAGTTTATTTGTTTAAATAAATTATTAACGAAATACGTAAACCATAATCCAAAATGGCTCAACAAAATACCCATAAAATTATTTAAACTTATTTAATTAGGCCAAATATTAGTAATTTATGGGCATAAGTATATATTTCAAAATTAAGTGAATTATGAAATAAATGAGTAATTAAATTTCTAGAAATTACTCCAAAATTAATTCATATCACATTAATTTTGGGCTTAACAACTAATTATGGCTATTAAACAAAATTTGGCTTATGGCCAAAATTGTCCAAAAAATAATTAACCAAATGGCCTATAATTAATTAATTAAAATGGCACTCAAAATCATAATCCAAAATGGCCTTTTAAATTAATTATGCAAAAATAGCCAATAATTAATCCCAATTTAATAGCCAAATAAAATTAATTAATCAATATAACTCCTAAATTAATTAGGTAAAATGGCTCAAAAAAATAATTAATTTTAATTACCCAAAATTAATTTAATACTAAATGACCAATTAATAATATTAAAAATTAAATGCCCATAATATCACATAATTAATTTTGGCCTAAATTAATTAAACAATATGATTTAATTAAATTAAAATAAAATAGCCATTTTTATTTTCATAATTGGCCCAAAAATTAAATGGAATTTGGTCCTCTTTAAACAAAATAATTAGCCCAATTCAACCTAAATAAAATGGTCCAAATAATTAAAAGAAAAAGGAGCCCAAAAATGCAAAAACTGGCCCAAAAAATGGTGGCTCAAACTCCAAAAGGGCCAGTCTGTACTGCCCAAAAGGAAAATTTTTTTTTAATTTTTCACTGCGGGTGCGTGCATTTCACACGCCCTCCTCAGCAGCTTTGGCACCTTATGGGGCGCTAACGCACGCGCCCGAGTGTCTTCCTCGCTTGAAAATAGGGCAAAATTTGCAGAAAACGGGTTTTATCCGACCCGATCGGTTTTTTGAACCATTTTTTACTCTACATAGCCCTATTTCACTTCGTTTTTGTGACATTTTCAACAAAAATTCATCCTCAACCAATATATGGCATTACTTTGGCCTAAATACGCATAAATCTTATGGGTATTGCAAAAAATCGAAAATACCCAAAAAAATAAAAAATCCATAAATCTCATTTTTCTTCGAAAAATAGCTAATGGCTTTATTGTGGAAGAGCTCTGATGCCAATTGTTCGAACAAATTCGTCCACAAAGCTCATCAGCACAATGAATTAGGAAGAAACACTAACCTATTGTGGGTAAGCAAAATATCGGAGGAGATCACCGGAGGTTCGCCGGAGCTCTATCACGCTAGTTGCTGTCCATTGTGGCCGTTTGTTGAGAGAAAATGAGAGGATGATGGTGAGGGAAGATGGAGAACGAGAGAAAAGAGAGGGAGAGTGCTACTGCTGTGCACTTCTTCCGTTAATCACAAGTGAATAATGAGCCTTTACTTATATAGTGGTGCCAGTGGTAGGGACCTCCCACAATATTGTTCATGTACTATATCTGTCCCATTAAGGATATAATACATTTATAATAGAGATATATTATTTATATTTATGGTCACACCTTATACAAAATATACAACTAAATTAACTTATATGATATTAATTATACTTAATTAATCCACATTAATGAGATAATTCAACAGTTAATGCAATCGAGGACGACAGCACTGCATATTTCACTTTGAAGCTGCTTGGACCAGAGAACCAGGGTGTAAGGCTGTGATTACCTCGGCTTGGCATGAAACAGCTAGTCGAAACATTATGGACAGGTACGGTATACAAGGCAACAACTCCAGCGGTGGTGCCGTACAGATTTTCGGTCCTTTCGATCCAAAATTGATTTCATCACCACACAGCTAAGAAGGTTGCAAAGCCAAAATCTACCTTCAACAGGTCCCCTCTTGAGTCAAATCTGTGATCTCAAGAAGGAGATGCCTGAGTTGCTACAACAAGAGGAAATCTTCTGGAGGCAAAGATCCAGAATTTCTTGGTTGTCCCATGGTGATTGAAATACTTCTTTTTCTCACAGGTTTGCATCAAATCACAAAAAGAAAAACTTTATTGGTGGATTGGAAGATAGTAATAAGATTTGCCAGGAAGGCCATGATGCAATGATGAATATTGCCATATCCTATTTTCAAAGCTGTTTCAATCTAGTCAACCATCACAATATCAAGATATCCTTGAAGCTGTCTAACTGAAAGTTTCTCCTGAGATGAATAACCTGTTGCTTCAGGACTTTGATGCTGCTGAAATAAAGGTTGCATTATAACAAATGGGGCCGACGAAATCCTTAGGCTCGGATGGCATGCCTGCATTTTTTTACCTGTCATATTGGTCATGTGTTGGGGATGATACAATAGAGTTCTGCTTAGAGTGTCTGAATGGGATTAAAAGTGTAGAGGACATCAACTAAACCCATATTTGTTTAACACCAAAAATTAACAAGCCCAAAAAAATATCTCAATCCAGGTCAATTAGCTTTTGTAATGTCATCTACAAGATTATCTCCAAGGTGTTGGCCAATCAGCTCAAGAAATTTCTCTCAATCTATATAAGTGAAACTCAAAGAGCTTTTGTCCCTCAGTGGCTGATTGCAGACAATGTGATCATTGCGTATGAATTACTTCATTCGCTTATGAGAAGGCGTCGTGGGAAGACTTACCATTTGCTCTAAATTTGGATATGGCCAAGGTGTACGTTAAGGTTGAATGGGGTTTTTTGCAACAAATGATGCTATAGCTTGGTTTTCATCAACGTTGGGTTAATTTGATCATGCGTTGTGTAACTACAGTGTCTTACTCGGTGTTGGTTAATGGCATCCCAAGCCTAACTTTTCATCGAGAAAGAGGATTGCGTCAAGGTGATTGAATCTTGTCGTATCTTTTTTTATCTGTTCAGAGGGTCAGACAACACTATTGCATCATGCCTATTTGAATGGCTCTCTTCAAGGAATCAAGGCAAGTAGGGGGACCGACGTTCACACATCTACTATTTGCAAATGATTCAATGTTCTTCGCCAATGCTTGTAAGATAGAGGCAACTACTATGAAGGCAATATTACACACATTTGAACTCTATTCGGGTCCGTAGATAAATCATAGTAAGTCCTCTATTTCTTTCAGCCTAAAACAAATGCTCATAATAAGATGATGATCCAGAACATATTTGGGGTATATGGATCTTCCACTCCGGAGAAATTCCTAGGCCCACCGTCAATTATAGGCCGCAATAGGTTCCATGCTTTCAAAGGCTTGAAAGAAAAGGTGCTTGCTAAATTGACAAATTAGACGACCAGAACTCTCACTCGTGGTGGAAAGGAGATTTTCTTGAAGGCAGTAGTCTAGGCTGTTCCAACATATGCTATGAGCTTTCTATTGCCTAAGACTCTGTGTCAGGACCTTAATGCTTTGATAGCAAATTATTGGAGGAAGAAAAACGAATCAAGGAAGGGTATTCATTGGATTTGTTGGGAAAAGATGTGCACTCCAAAGTTTTTAGGCGAGATGGGCTTCAAGGATATGTGGAAATGTAATCAAGTATTGGTTGCAAAACAGTGCTAGAGGGTGTTGAAAAATCCACAGTCTTTAGTTGCGCAGGTGTTACATGCCAAATACTATCCTCATTCTACTCTTCCGGGATGAGGATTAGGTAACGAACAAGCCTTATCATGCCGTACTTACTTGGAAGTATGCAACTGATGGAGTATATACAGCTCGTAGTAGTTATAAGGCATTTTATATTACGGGTTTGCTGAAAGATCATTCCAGTTTTAAACGGATTGCTATCAAGATATTCCTGTACAGCCAACCTGTTTTCGTTGTGGTCTGCATGATGAAACAGCGGAGCATGCACTCAAAGATTGTCCAAAAGTTGTAGCACTATGGTTTTTTTCTTCCCTGATCTGCTGTCCGTAACAACAGGAGTTGAAGACTGGTTGTTTAATGCTTTGCAAAATTGGGATGCACAGTAGGTGCGAATTTTGGAGGCTATAACTGCCTACTCTGCACTTGAATTTGCAGAAGATTTGATCACTGGAGTTATCTCCTATTTCACATCTTGTTGCTGACATAAAGATGTTGGCTTTTTATTTTAGATGTTGTGAATTTGTTCATGTAAATAGGACTGCTAATGAATTGGCTAACTACCTTGCTAACTATGCCATGGAGTGTGAGGAAGCAAGGCTTTGGGTTGAGGATGCTCACCGACTTTGGTTATCTTAATCAATAAAAAAGCATTCCATTTTAAAAAATAAAAAATAAAAATTGAAGTCATAGAATTCATTAATAATGGATGGATGAGAGTATATAAAATTACAAAAAAAAAAATTCTTCTACTCACAAAACTTCACACATTCTACTATCCATGGCAACAAAGATTAAAATTTTCAAATAATGAATTTCAAGAGAATATACAATGACATTAAATAAAAAATAGGTTTATATTTCATACACTATAGTATATAACCTCTATACGCTTCTAGTCAACCACAAACCAACACCTTATTAATACGCAAAGTTCAAATCACACAAGCTTTTAAAAAAATTGAAAAACAACAAATATTTATTTTTAAAAACATATATATTTTTTAACTTAGCTCATTAATGAGATGACACTTAGAAGTTGACTAATAATACACATTTAGTGTATCGAATATAAACCTATGAAAATTTAAATTTCTATATACTTGAGTCGAGAATTGAAGATGCATTAGTTCCTTGTCACAAGCACTTTGGTCTCGAGCATGGCAAAGGAGGATTACTTAATGCAGTTGAATCAATATGGCTAATCTATCTAAAAAGAAATGAAAAACAACACGTTAAACGACAATTTACAAATAAAAATACTACAGAAAACGCTCATATCTATTAAAATCACTAAGAGAAACATAGCCAACCGAATGCAAAACTTCAGTCTTATCTAATACTTAGGCCACTAAACAATTCCAAATGTTTACCTTTTTTGGGTCTATTTTACCGTTTGGTTGATTTTGACTTTTCAGTGAATAATAGAGAAAAACGAACTGGCCCAATAAATTTCATCAGATGAGATCATCTAACCAAAATTGGATTACCATGAAAAAAGACAACACCTCAGGTCTTGTTAGTTTTTTTGGTTGTTTTGCACAGCGGTAAGCCAATGACCAATAGTAAAATGATGTAAAACCCTAAGGCACCACCCCTAGTCTTAACAATATGCCAAAGGCAGGGTAAAGCATGAAAACAACAAATACAAAACAAGACTTACCAATTGGAAGGACCTAACCTGTTATTTAAGACCTGAACTGAAGCATGTCTTTCAGTCCATGGCCACATTTAACAACAATGAATAGGAACACAATATATGAACATATAAACAGACACCTCTCCCTCACAAGGCATTCAAAGCATCACCCAGTGTACCTGATTAAAAGAAAATTTCATGTTTACTGGCAGAATGGTTTCTCATCCACTGTACATTGTTAGAAGAAAAAGTATAACCATAGCATGGATTTCATCATACAAAATTCTTAAAGATGAAACATACAGTATTCTGCAATGAAAAAAACAAAGAAACTCTTATGGCTCATTACTCTAATGGAGGGGAACATTCTTGCCCTTGGAGTTCTTGAAGGGACTAATTAGTACCCATCTAACAAGGCAACCACATATTAAGTTAGAACACCATTTGGCCATAGTATGCAGCCATACTTATTTAACTTGAACAATATCATCAATCAATATGTGTATGAACTTGTTTACACACAGAGACAATAAGAATGCAGCCCAAAAAGGCCAAACTGAATTCTTACAGTTAACAGGTGGTAAATTATTCATGTCAATACTCAAGCATTTAAGATTAGAAGCCTTTGCACAAAAGAAGGGTGAGAGAGAGATCCATTTATTAACTATCCTACCTAAATTGTTCCATTATTGGATATGTAGATTCTAGAGATACAAAACCTTTACAACTATTATAACTTCAATTATCATGTATTCATTTAAGCAAAAGGATAGGATTAGTGAAATGATAAGTCATCCTATACCAAGAGGATAACTTAATCCTTTAGAAAAGTGGAGGCACTACAGCAAAATTAACTTTTAGCGGCATGTATTTAGCGGCGTTTTAAATGAAATCGCCGTTAAGTTCCGTGTTTTTAATCAAATCGCGGTGTTTTATCCAAAAAAACGCCGTTTAATTAAAAAATTCTGCCCAATTGCAATGTTTCTGTGATAAAATGCCGTAAATTTAACAGATAGCGGCGTTTATTTCCTAGAAACGCCGCTATGTAATAAATATTTTAAATAATTGCTTTTTAGAAAATATAGGCAAGTGATCGACATTTTTCTCTGACAAACGCCACTATGTTAAAATGATAAAACCCCTGTTTTAGCATTTTCTCCTTCCCGATCACCGATCCCAAATTCATTCTCTCTGATTCTCAACTTGCGTCTCTCTCTCTTCGATTCTCAAGCTCGCGTCTCTCTCTCTTTTCAATTCTCAAGCTCACGTTCTTCTCTCTCCCCGATTTCAAGCTCGCGTCTCTCTCTCTTCAGTTCTCAAGCTCACATCTGTCTCTCTCTCCGATTCTCTTTCGCTTGTTTTTTCTAAAATGTAGGGATCTTTCTCAAACATCCTCTGCTACTAAGTTGTTTTTTCTAAATGTAGGGATTTTTTTAATTTCTCAATCATTTACTGATTTAATGATTTACTAATTTATATATGTTGCTACATGCTTAATTGATCACTTCATTTGGTAGTTCATCTCAGAGGTAAGTCGTTTTCTTTGTTTCCTTGAAATAATTTGAATTTTCTTATATATTTTCTTTTCTGCTTTAGCCTTGAATAATATATCACTGGGAAATCATATCTGTGTTGAGATGATTTGCTATGCCTTATGCACAAAGGCACAAACATTTGTATATGTATAAACTTTTAGATTCATGTATTGAAGTCTGATAACAGTTAGCTGTACAACAATGTATGTAAGCATGATTGAGCAAATGAAATTGTAGACTTAATGCTAGGAGAATATATAAATTTAGTTCTGCCATGTTGGGATTTATGCGATAGAGATTTACCAGTTTTTTCTTTCACTCGGACATGATATTTTTGTTCCTTCCAATTAAGAAAAGTTTGCTTCATGCGCGTCTGCTTCATGCATTTACGTGTTGTCGATTTTTTCGGGATTGATCAATGTCTTTAAGCATTATTTGTGTATGCTTTTTCTTGCCTAATTTTGCATTGTCAGTCAAAGAGCTCCCTAACAAAGGGAGTTTACTTGCTAATGTATGGGAAGTTGATGTATCAGCTAGCTCCCAAGCTCTGGAGAGATTTAACAATGTTTCTCCCAATTCTAGGCTATTGGAACCAAATCGTCCACTAAAGCCCATTAGCACAATATGAAGAGAAGAAAACTAACCTAGGTGGGTTAAGCTATAACCCACTAAATCACCACCATTTTCGCCAATCTCGCCACTGCCATGGAGAGGGGATGACGCCGGTGCTCCGCCAGAGTTTCGCTGGTGCTGGTGGTGCTACCAAGGTGAAGAGGATGATGGTGAGCCATGGGAGGAAAACGGGAGAGAAGGAGAGGGAGAGCTGCCCTTGTTCACCTCTCAAAAATGCACAGTATCAATGGGCTATACTGTTGCTTATATATATGTGCCAAGGGCAGGGACCTCTCATATCATAAATCATGTATTATATCCGTCCCATTAAGGATAAATACATGTGTAATATGAATATATTACGTATATATATGGTTACACTATAGACAGAACATACTACCAATTAATTTATATGATATTAATTACACTTAATTAATCCACAATATTGAGATAATTCAACATTCTCCCACTTGGACAATTAAGTTAATTAACGAAAATATCATATAATATCAATACGTATTCATAAGACCTTCTGGATACATTGTACCGAAAGGGTACAAATGTGTATGCTTACAAATACTTTAACAACAATAAGTCTTTATAAGCTTCAGAATGCATCATACCGACAGGGTACAAATGCGTAAACTCATAAAGACTGCAACAAAATAGTAGTTTAAAGTGTGAAATGGAAATGATAAGAAAAACAAAATCAATATCCATTTCCATTAGGTTCATGCGTCTAAATCAAATGATGCATTGCTTCAACAGAAGCATATGAGACTAATACAGAATGTCTTATCCAACAAATTACTATATGCACCAAAATACGCGTAAATAGAATATCCATAAATGGCAAGTAGGAATCCATTTACATAACTGCAGTTAATTTTATTACAAATCTCCCACTAACTTAATAGAGCAAATGGCTCTATATGCCTCATACAAGTACTAGGTCGTCAAAGCACTTCAGCAGCCAAACTCTTAGTTAGCCAGAATGAGCCCTTTAAACCACGTGCTCTACAATCCAATCAAGCAATGGATTCCATTATTTTCTCTTTATCAAACTGAATGATGATATCTGAATATTTGGAGTGTGAGGAACTCCTAACATTTTGAGAGAAAAATATTTGCTGTAGCATTACCACAGTACATCTCCAACACTTTGAAATAGCAATCACAGAAAACCAACCATGAGACGAAATTATGTAGCCTAAATGGCCCATCATGTAGTTTTACAGCATGCTATATATTTAGCCTCCACAATAAAGGATGCTGTAAGTGTTTGCTTCACACTTTCCAAAATACAGCTCCTTTATGTCCACAAATATATATAACCAAAATAATTTTCAATATCTGGATAGCTTGCAAAATTAACATCAGAATATCTGACCAAACCCAGAATGTCAGACTTGTCAATATCCAAATGCTCTCTTTACAGCTTCCAGTTCTCTATTTGTAGGATCGCTCAAGTATCTCCAAATTACATCTATAACATACACAATATCCAAATGGGTATTGACTTAAGCATACACTAATTACCCACAATAAGGCATACACAACATTCAATATGAGCTCTTTCATTTTTATTTTGAGGACTGTGAGATTTTCACAATATGTCACTTTTCACTAAATGACGTCTTAATAGGAGAACAACATATAATAAACTTACTCAACACACATAATGTAGGTTTCCTTGAGACTAATAATGTATGCCTATAGATATATCACGAAGAATCTCAATCCTTAAAATGAAATAAAGCCTCACTTAGATTCTTCATCCTGAAGTGACGTGACGACGTGAAATGTCTCATACAATAGGTTAGTGCCATAGGCTGTTATTTTATATCATCCATTTAGAGCACAAAGAGCACAATAAGCACACAACTACTCCTACTGACCTCACAATGGATCCAATTATCAATTGTGTTCTCCTTAAAGTGACAATCTCATCAAACTTTATATATTACAATCTGGATGCCTTTTAATGTTCGCAAATGAATTCCTTGAGTTCGCATAATATATGTTTTATCTTAGGAACTACAAACTTTTAGGTTGCTTTATTTAAAGCCTTGATAAAATTTGACTTTAAATTTTCTACCTGATTTTTAGGGTCCCTTTTAATCTACAATGATGTGATAACTAAAATAAATCCCATATATCCTTATGCAACATAGATGCTTACTCATCCTGCGTGACTAATATATAACTCTAAAAATTCGAATCAGTATAGTCTCCTGACAAATATCAAAAACAGAAGACACATGAATCTCACATTCATGTTCCTCTATAAAGTCAGGTGCAGGTTCAAAATATGGTATTGAGATCAACCATTGATTCCTTTAGTTTGTGGCTTTTCATTATCAAAAGATAACGCATATATGGACTGGCACAACGAAATATAATTCAATAATGACGTTGTGGAGTTCACAACTCCCACTCTTTAAGTCATCTGCTAAATACATTGTATTGTCAGACTTAATAATTCTAGTGTCACATAATCAGAAAACAAAATCTAGAATCTTTCTAGCCGATGTAATAATCAACAAAATTGCTACTGATAGTTTTCTCGTCAAGTTTTCTTGACTGTGGATTATAGGCCTTTTGCCTAACTTTATAACCCTAAACATAGAAGCGGCACAAACTCGGCTTCTTGTCTGACTACAACTTGGGATGCATTTAGGAACTGGTCTTGCTTGGAGATCAACTTTGAATGTGAGTTGCAGTTTTAATAACTTCACTCCACCTGAATTCCAGATATTTGAAGTGATTAACATGAATCATGCTATATCAAAATGTACGGTTGACTGCAACTGTTATCTCATTTTGTTTCAATATTCCAAGCACTATACACTACGCATTAATATATAATCATATAGTGCACTTAACCAAAAACCAGTATATGATTTCGCCTAGCTTCATTATACCGAACATAATATTCATCACTACTGTCTGATCATTGCCTTAAGCAGCGCAGCGGAATTAATCAGAATGCCTAAGACTTCTATAAGATCAGATCTATTACTCCATATGACCTACATCGAAATGATCTTTAGTAAAGTGATGAAACACTTATATCCACTAAATACAATATGCGGAAATGATCTACAAATGTCAATATATATATACGCTCCTAATCATTTCAATATCTGCTAATCATGTCCTTAATATTAGCAGCGAGATTTCCCTTAACGCAATCCTACATGTGGATCAAAATGTCCCTAACTATTATGCCACTACTTGATAGATTTCTTATCTATTCTACCATAATTAGAATCGATAGTCACATCATTCACAACTATAGAAAATTTGCCCAGTATTGGGGTACAAGTCCATTATGTATCCATCACGTAGAATGCCAGAATCAATACATATGTTGTTACTAAATAGAAATACTTTTCCGTTATCAAAATGAAAAGTATAAACTGACAGTAGTTCCTAAACTATCTTCAAAATGTAACAACAATCTGGCTATGTTTTCAATATGGATTCTAAGTCTATAAACCTAATTCACAACAATTTTTCCTTATTCGATCTGCAATTGCTTATAATTTTATCAATAATAGCACCGGTATCCAAAACACCAACAGTTAGAGGGCATATCTTCTAGATTGGATTCAAAATAAAAGCTAACGAAATGCGTTTTACTCATCCCAATCTAGAGGACTCTTGCAATCTACACTCTTATGCCCAAGATTATCACAAAAGGGGCACACGTTAATATTTGCAGGTGTTGGTGAAACCAGAATGGGAATTGGATTTGGCAAATATCTTCTTCTAAAATGACCTTTTATTGAGACCTTTTAATAATATTTCCTTTTAGCAGTAATACTGGCATATGTCATCATTATGGCTAAATAAGATCTGTTAACCTGAAAGATCTCCCACTCTTGAATGACAATATCAAAATTGATATTAAAATGTCATACTTCCTTCTGCATTAAATGAGATCTGTAAAACTGGAAGATCTCTAATTCTCCATCCCAGAAGGAAGTAGTACTGAATCTGCCATATATGGAATCAAAATCCTATAGCAAACTTTATCCATCTTATGCGAACTATTTTCTAATGGCATCCATAAATACTTCTTGGTTATTCCTAATTGGAACACATCCTCTGATGTACTATTTCATGGTATACCTTATATGATCAGAGAATTTCCACTTGAGTGTTCCTGAAATTTCAAATATTTTGTCCTCAAAAAGCTCACATTATTGGGTATAGAAGATAGATCGACTCTTGGGACTACTTCCTAGTTTAATATGTCCCTAACCGTAGAGAATAATATTATATCCTTAAAATTATCAGAATAAATCATCAGAAAATCTTCATGACTATTCTTGTGACAGGCAAGTACTAGTCAATCCAATTAATAATTTAGAATTTTAAGAATATTCACAAAATTTATTGACCAGAATTAACTACACCCAAAATATGCAATTTCTGAAGCATATGTAGTAATTTCAGGTCCAACATTAATTAATTAAATTAGTTTCACATAAATGTAAATATTCAAATAATAAGGCAATATCAATTTTAAAGAGTTTATTTATTTAAATAAATTATTAACGAAATGGGTAAACCATAATCCAAAATGACTCAACAAAATACCCAAATAATTTATTTAAGCTTATTTAATTAGGCCAAATATTAGTGATTTATGGGCATGAGTATATATTTTTAAATTAAGTGAATTATGAATTAAATGAGTAATTAAATTTCTAGAAATTACTCCAAAATTAATTCCTCCAAAATTCACTTATATCACATTAATTTTGGGCTTAACAATTAATTATGGCTATTAAATATCTAAATTGTCCAAAACGAATTATCCAAATGGCCCATAATTAATTAATCAAAATGGCCCTTAAAACCATAATCTAAAATGGCCCATTAATTAATTATGCAAAATAGCCACAAATTAATCCAAAATTTAATAGCTAAGTAAAATTAATTAATCAACATAGCCCTTAAATTTATTAGGCAAAATGGCCTCAAAATTAATTAATCTTAATTGCCCAAAATTAAATTAATACTAAAAGGCTACTTAAAATAATTAAATAAGCAACGCCCATAATATTACAAAATTAATTTGGCCTAAATAAATTAAATATTAAAGTATAATTAAAATAAACAAATGGCATTTTAATTTCTAAAATTAAAAGTCCAAAATATAATTTAATAACAATGGTCTTTTATTTCCATAATTAATGGCCCAAAAAATTGACTAAAAAAATCAGCCCAAAATCACCCAAAATTGAGTCCAACGTTTCGTCCAAAATCCAAAAGAAAAGGTCCAAAACCATTCGATCTAGAATACAAAAGGAATGAGCCCAAAATACAAAAAAAAAAAAGGAAAAGCCCAAATAGTTGGCCCAAATGGGCTGGAAAAAAAATTAAATTTTTTTATTTAATTTCTGCTTCAGGCGCGTGAACCCACGCGCCGGATCTTCCTCGCCCAAACAGGCGAAAGTTGCAGAAAAAACGGGTATTTTTTACCCGACCCGACCATTTCTCTCCCCATTTCAACCATTTTCGGTCCAAAATAAAAGGTTTCTTCATCCTTAAACATCATACAACTAATTTCTTGCATTCATTTGGCTCAAAATGCATAAATTTCATGGGTTTTCAATAAATACGAAATAAAACCCAAAAAAATAAAAAAGCACAGATTTCTTTTATTCATCAAAAATGGCTAAGGGATTTGAGATGGAAATGTTCTGATGTCAATTGTTGGAACCAAATCGTCCACTAAAGCCCATTAGCACAATATGAAGAGGAGAAACCTAACCTGGGTGGGTTAAGCTATAGCCCACTAAATCACCACCATTTTCGCCAATCTCGCCATTGCCGTGGAGAGGGGATGACGTCGGTGCTGGTGGTGCTGCCAAGGTGAAGAGGATGATGGTGAGCCATGGGAGGAAAACGGGAGAGAGGGAGAGGGAGAGCTGCCCTTGTTCACCTCTCAAAAATGCACAATATCAATGGGTTATATTGTTGCTTATATATATGTGCCAAGGGCAGGGACCTCCCATATCATAAATCATGTATTATATCCGTCTCATTAAGGATAAATACATTTATAATATGAATATATTACGTATATATATATATGGTCACACTATAGACAGAACATACTACCAATTAATTTATATGATATTAATTACACTTAATTAATCCACAATATTGAGATAATTCAACATAGGCCACACTGAAAAAATCATTCAAAGAGCTAAGTTTCTTATCACTATTTTATTCTCGTAAGTAACACAAGGGTTGTCAACATTATGGAATAATCTAAAAGGATACAAAACTGATCGCCAAGCTCTGGGTTTCACCGGGTTGATCCGAATCCAAAAGCATGATAGAGAGAATAAGTCTTCGTAAAGAAGTTCAAGTATCTGGTTATCTTAAATTTTGCATTTAGTTAATGGTAGATATCTGCAGATGAAGACTGACGTGAACAAAAATGCAAACAGAAACTAGTAACCTATTATTTGCACCTTATGGATAATTTAATATGAGGTATTAAAATAATTAAATTCTATAGCTTCCATCCGCAACCTGCTTTGTTCTAGAACATGGACTGTAAAATCTTCATCGGGACCGTGTTCTGGAATGAAGCAGATTTATACACTGACTGCATCACTAATAATTGTTGATTTCAATCTGCCTCACTAATCTTTATATATCTGCTTTTCCATTCTCTTCTATCTTTAAATTTGTTATACCGTATCATAATTCTAACATTTGCAAAAGGCATTAACGAGAAATTACAAAGGTAAACTATAATGCGCGTCTGCTTCATGCATTTTTTCGGGATTGATCAATGTCTACGAGAACTGGTCCCCCGGATAGGAATGTTATGCCTGTCAAGAAAAGTCTTGGAGTCTAGAGTATCAATTTAATTGTCAAGAAAAGTCATCTTTACAAACAGTCAAACTTGTATACTCCAAAGAGGTACTTATCAGCAATTAAGTTTAAAGGAATATTAGAGCTTTTTTACCTGAGATATATATATCTATTATAATTGAGGGTTGGGAATTGAAGTTGCTTGGACTCGGCCTTAGAGGATGTTGCAACTTTTTTTCATTGGTAGGCTATTTCAACCATTTTTTCTCTGTTTTTTTGTAAGATTATATCTTTTCATTCAAGATCATTTCTGGGTTTGTTTTCTTTTTTTCTTTCATAGATTGCATTTGATGTTTTCCTTTTTTTTCTGTGGGTTTTCTTTTGGGTGCAGGATTGATATTTTTTGTGCCAAGTTCTTTGATCAAAAAAACCGAGCTTGCTAGGGAACAGCCTCAAAGGGTGAATTTTGCTTTGAAAGACCTTTAGTTTTCTGTGATTTATATATGTTCATAACTCGATATAATTCTTGTGCGATTCTATTAAATTTTCTACTTTCTTGTTGAAGGGATCATCATCTTATCAGAAGTAACAAGTTTTCAGGAAGAAAAAAGAAACATTTCAAATTGAATTGAATAATGAAAAGATTAAGACGATCTGTCAATTTTTATAGGATTCTAATTAAAGTGACAAATTAAAGTGACAGTAGCATGAGTAACGTACTAAGCAAAATTTTAAAAAGCTTTTTTTTTTGGATTAGTATTGAATATAATTTTTGAAGGAAAGAAGTTAGATTTTTGTAATAGTCTAAGAATTTGTTGCCCGAAGAGGAACAAGCAAAGGTAAATTTTAATAACTGAATTCTTGAAACAAGGTTTTCCTTTTTTTTTTCAGCCAAACAAAATGGACTACATTGTTGATTGATTGATTACTGTTCACCGAACGAGTAAGTACTGATTTTATTACTTTACCTTTGATTTTTAGAGGAGATTGTAAGTGGAAGACAATTTTTGCTTGGAATTCCATATTAGTTTCAAGGATCTTGTTCTTGGTATGTATGACTATCTTTTATTTTCTCTTTAAATTTCTTCTTGTTCATTTTTTCCTTTTTTATTTGCTAGGTTGGTTCAAATTCTTTATTTTTTATTTAGTTTCTAAGTGCACACTACAACTATATTCATTTGCATTATTGGATGAAATTCTTGTATTTACTACGATTAGGAATTTTTTTGTCGTAAGTTTTGCATGTTAGTTAATATGTAGTTAATGCTTTTTTCTTTTACCTACAAGTGAACTTGATTGCTAATGTAATGTTGCTCCATGACGTGTAAAACATTGTTCTGAATTGTTTCGCATGTTAGTTAATTAGATTAAAAGCCATTTGAACCACTGTTAAAATACTTGCAGTTGGCTCGACTCATTATTTAGGTAGCTCGAGCTCAGCTCAAAAACTATCGAGTCAAGCTCGAGTAACTCATGAGTACCTTGACTCGTTTACACTTCTAATCTATAGCAAAAATAAATGCTATTAGTGTATAGTGTATAGGCATCTAATTTTTTTTTATTGGTGTATAATGTAGCAAGTTATAAATGGATAAGAGTTGGATGCAAAAGTCGAGGTTAAGTCAAGAGTATCAAGAGGGAGTAGAACGATTTCTTAATTTTGCATTTAAGAATGCAAGTGAGGATGATATGATACTATGTCCGTGTTTGAAGTGTGGTAATATCTCTTGGCATATGCGTGAAATTGTGTTCAAACATTTAATCTGTACAGGATTTCTCCCGGGATACATTAATTGGTATTTTCACGGAGAGGCTACGCCTTCTAGGTCATCATCAAGAGTTGCTCCTAGTGCAACTTCCCAAATTCAACATGATCTTCCTATAAGACAAGATAACATGGAAGGCATGTTGCGAGATGCTTTTAACATCCAAATCTAGAATTTAATCTTTACTGCTTTACTGCTTTTTGCATTTAACTTCAATTTTTAAATCCAAATCTCATAGCTAAAAATATGGAATTCAATCTTTCCTATTATGATACAGATGAGTTAAAATGCCCAAAAGTAAACTAGTAGGCATCAATATTCGAAATATTGATGAGTTACAACTACAACTAAGACAAATGCACCCCCTGCAGTTAATACATGTATAGAAGATGATGGTATCCAGCCCAGTTCTGCAGCTAATGTGAATACAGGTATTTTTAATATATTTATATTTAAATTGACTTCTATTTTGATGAATGTTGCTAAATTGGAGTTTATATTTGTATAGTTGGTAGAGATGGCCAGCATAGAGTAAGAGGTCGGACAACATTAAGGGAATTATGAACACTACCTCCACAAGATAGGATACTTGTGAGTGGAATATTGGGCAACCAATGGATGAAGAAACTAGGCTATTATATGGATTTTTGGGAATGGTTGCCAGGAAGGGAATGAAACTACCTCTTCATTATGAAACATGGCATAAAGTGCTGCAGAGAACAAAGGATGAAGCTTTAAGCTTTATTGAGGTATTGTTATAACTTTTATTAAGTAAGTAAATTTTTTTTATAGGTTGAATGTTTTATAGTCTATTTCCTTTTTGCAGGAAAGATTTATTCTTGAAAATATCTCTACAAAGTACTTGTGTGATTCTTTGGGTAAAAAATAGAGAGATTATAAATGCTCTTTGAAAAAAAAAATATTTTGATCGAAATACGGATCCAAATGTGATTATTCAAAATGTGCCCCCCGACGTTGTTAGGTGGCAATATGAAGCTTTAGTTGCATTTTGGTATTCAAAGGAAGGGGAGGTACTAATTTATATTTGTGTTAAGATATTGGTATGCATTTCTATGAATTATTTTGTTGATTATTTTTTTATATACTATTTTATATCATAGGAGCAAGAAAAAAGAGGTATTTCAAGTAGAAAGCACCAAAAGTATACTCATACGGGTGGATCCAAAAGCTTCGCAAGAATTAGAAATGAACAAATAAGAATTATTTTCTATTTCCATTTACATATATGTTTTTAGCTATATAGGCTGATTGCTTACTTTGTTTATCCATTATTAGGAGAAAATACGCTGTGCAAAAATTGGACGTGTGGAGTTGTTTCGAATAACTCACACAAAGAAAGATGGATCTTATTTAAATGAAACATCTCAAAGAATTGTGGTATTTTTTTATCTACTTATTTGAAAAATAATGTCATTTTTTAATATAATATGATGAATTCATTATGTTATTTAATTGATTTATAGGAGGCAACAAAAGAGAAGATAGTTGAGCTTGAAGCATTAGCCGATGCTACTGTTAGCCAGCAAGATTTAGAAGATCGGGCTTTTATTGAAGTTGGAAAAGAGAGAAATGGACGAGTTCGAGGACTTGGGATGGGTCCCATACCTTCCAGTTATTATGGATGCCAAGCTCGTCAATTCTCTCAAAGTAACACACAACAAGAGGTTTTCACATTGAGAGAAAGATTACAAACTATGGAAGCGTGTGTTAAGGAATTGGAAAGCGAGAGAGAAACTCAGCAAGCTAAATTTCAGCAAATGCAAGAGCAGTTTTACCATATAATGAACCTTATGCAGCAACAAGTTCCAGAAACTTCATCAAATTAGCCACCGCAAGTATCAATACTCTAGACCTTTCATTTGTCTTAGCTATTTTTTATTGATTTGATATTAAATTTGGAATTTTTGTTTACTGGGCACTTTGGCCCATTTCTTGTTCTGCACTTTGGTTGGGAGTTAACAGGATAAAAACAAATTCTATTTAGAATTAGAAGCTCATAATCTTGAAGGATTCTTTAATTCTTTTCTGTGGTAATTGCAAAAATTTTTATTATCATCCTCAGTTCTGGGTCTTGTATTTCGCATTTCTGAGTTTGTAGGCTATAGTGCTGGACAAGATAGCATCTTTTTTTCTTTTCTTTGTTGTACAACTCCTTCCAATTAGTCTGTCTTATAGTCAATTTGAGTTTGCTGGGTTTTTCTTCTTATCTCAAGGTTCTTGAGTTTCTAATGATTTTGGATTTTACCAGACAATTTCTATGGATTTGACAGTGGGACTCTCTCTCTCTCTTCTACCTAAGTAAGACCCACTTCAGCCTAAGAGTACAGTTTTCTTAGCTGGGAATTGGTTACTATTTCTTGGATGAGTCTGCTTCATGTATTTGGGTTTGGTTTAAAGGTGGGGCATCTGCTTTGAATGTTATGTTGCTGGATAGCATTCATAATCTCCATGAACTGGTTCGTTAATGGTGAATTTAAGGACTCAAAGGCTAGTCTCCTTGGTGATAGTGGTAGCAAGATGTGGTTCAAATGGTGGGATAAAGTTTCAAGCTATAGCTTCAAGATCGAACATTACTACTACTAGTATATTGGTTCCAAGAGGGTTAGCAAAACTTGTTGGAGAAAGCTTTTGTTTTTATGGGTGGTTGGTTGGACAGTAGCTTCTATGCATATATTGTGATTTGTGTCTTGGTACGTATCTATGATTCATTATTCTGATAATGCTATGAGTGTTTTGCTGCATGTGCACTGCAGAGCCGGGCAGACAGCCTTTGAACTTTGTTTGGATGCTCTTTTTGTTCAGTGAATTTTAAGGTTAGGGTTCTCTATACTTGTAAAGTTTTAGCATATTTACACCTTTGTGCTTTGAATTGCTCTACTAAGACTTTGTTTTTTGGCTTGAGTGAGGAAACTAAGCTTTGTTTCTTTTAGAAATGTTAATATTGTTCTAGTTTGGACTTAATCTTTGGTTACAGGAATTATGAAGAAAGCAAAGACTAGAAAATTCTGGTTTGTTAATTACCCATGTTTAAGTTTTAACCATGGTTGTTGAAACAATCCTTGATTTCTCTTCTTTAAGCTGTTATTTATCAAATTCAGCTATTCATTGTGGTTTTAAATTCCAATGAAAATTTTGATTTGCCTAGTAGTGAGATTCCTGTGTTAATAAGTTTTGATGATAGGGTTGATACTGTTTTAAGTTATTTTGATTTGCCTAGTAATGAATGGTATATGGGATCTTTTGGCTTTAATTATTTTAGATTATGTGTAAGGTTAACAAAATTAACGCGAGAGACAAAAAGGACCTCAGCTAATCTTACTGTTTTGTCAAATCTTTGGTTTTATTGGTATGAATTAGATTTTGATGAAATTTGATTATTGTTTTTCGAATTTTAGGACCTCTTATATGCAATTGACCAACACACAATCATAAAGAAAGCATAGGAACACTTTAACTTTGTAAATTGATATATGGTTATATGCATATATCAATTTTGTAGTGTAGGTATGTTACTAATGTATGTTCTATAATGGTTCCCAACATAAAATAAAATTGTGCTTTAGTTACACATATGCTCTTCTAGGATAATGCTAATTTTAATAATTGTGCTTTCTTTACTATTTTGTGGTTGCAGAGTGGATGTTATAAGGGAACTTGTTAAAGAAAGAAAGGATAACTTTTGGATGTAAAAGCTTAAGTATTATGTAACCTTAATCTTCGTTCTTTCTTTCTTTTTTCTTATATATGTTTTACTTAATTAGATGTTGAGAGATTCAAATGTTTAAGATAGATTTATTTTTATGTCAAATAAGAGATGTATAAATATATTTTTCATTACATTTATTTTATATTATTCATGTCTTAATGTAATATTGTTTCATCATTCCTTTCTGTTCTTAATGTAAAAACTATAAACACTTATTTTATAGTATTGTGTTGGTGAGGTCGGCTAAGCAGAGGCATGAAGCAAATTAATCGAATAATTAAAATTTAAAAAAAAAAAGAAGCCTAACTTAGCGGCGTTTTTCCCCTAAAACGTCGCTAAAAATTGCGACGACAAAAACGTTGCTAATCTGCACAAAATTGCCGCAAACTTAGCGGCACTTTTTTTAGAAAACGCTGCCATTTTTCCCGACACTAGCAAAGCCGGCGTTTTTTACGACGTTTTCTGGCAATACCATAATAGTTTAGCGGCATTTATAAACGCCGCTAAAAGATAAAAAAAACGCCGCTAAAAGTCCATTTTGCTGTAGTGAGGATTATTTTTAATCCATAGGATAGGATATGTTTCAAAATTTTTTTATTAATGAATTTTCTATTTTATCCTTAAATTTTGTCCAATAAAAAAAATTATCATTCTATCCTAATTTTAATCTTGCACATAATAAACATAGTAAAGAATAAAAAATCATCCTATCTTATGCTTAATCCTTGTACACACCAAACATAAGATAGGATGTTATCATCTAATCTTATCCTATCCTATCCTTATCTCATGCACCGAACGTGCACTTAGAGCGCTAAATAGGAAGAAGTTTACTTGCCGTTGCCGTTTACAAACTTGTGGATATAGGTCAAGTTATCGATTCAAATTTAAAGGTTCGCTTAATATTTGATTAAGTTTGAATAAAAATATCATATATATTTATTGACCTTAGGTAAAATTTTTAGATCCGATTAAAAATGGATCGAGCTCAGGCTTGACCTTCCAAAACCAAAGCTACCCGAACATAATAATTAATTAAGTTTTTTTAAATATATCTAACAAGTATACTATAATTATATGCATATAAAATATTATCGATTAATAAACATAATTATATATATTTAATATGAAAATTAACATGCAAAATTTGATAAATCAAATTAAATTTTAAAGGGAATAAAAGAATAAATAAATAAATAAATAATAAAATACAAAATAAATAAATAAATAAATTCAGTGCGGGCTAAGCCGGGCTCAGGCTTCTATAATAAAATAAAAAACGAGCTTAGGCTAAAAGCCAAAGTTGAATTTATAGGTTGCATCAGGCTTGGCTTACACATAATGTTTTATTACCTGATGTGTGTCTGGCTTGGCTCATTAGTAGGTTTACTTGTGGGATGTAAAATAGAATTCTTATGGGAAATTCTAAATACACTCATTCTTTTTAACTAGACATCCATTCTTTCCTTAGATGAACAGTAACTCATTGAGTAAAATAAGGTATGGAAAGAAAAAAAAAAGGGTCTAAATAGAATTTCTCAATTCTTATTGCAATTGGCTTATTTTTTGGTAATTTTTATTAAACTCATTGTTTAAAGGATTTCATTTACACCCTATTGAGTGCAAAATAGATTCTAAATCAATGAATTTTTTTTTGTATAAATTACAGATATATTCATCTATTTTTAACGGTCTGAGATTAATCTTACTCGGAGCTTAGTCACAGTTAAGGTTCTTCACTCCTGCCCAAAGGTTAATACATTCTAAATTAATGAATTTTTTTATCATAAGAATACCTTTAAGTAAAAATAAAATTTTACCTTTATACATGAAAAAAAACGTTAATACTCTCGAAAATGAATTTTCGAAGGTTATATTTGCACCTTGGCAGCATGCTATCAAGGTGCCTGATTAGCTCATTGATAGCATGCTACCGAAGAACATAGTAAACCCCATGGCAAGGAGATGTCATAGGGCTTATAAGCCCCATATATGTGCCCCACGACATCTTTATGCCATGGGGCTTATGAGCCAGATATGTATGTATGTATGTATGTATGGAGCACAATTTTGTGCCTTACATCAAGAAGATGCCATGGGGTCAGTACGGTTTTTGGCATAGAATTGTCAGGAGCCATAAATTGTTTTCGGCAATTCTATGCCATGAAACACAATTTTTGAAATTTTTTTATAAATCCATGAATTTTATTCAAAAAATTTCACAAAAATCCTAAATGCAATCATTTTTAATGTAATCAAATGAAAGAAAAACAAATTTAACTAAAGATTAATGATAGATTTAGCTTAAATTGTTACAAAACTTAAAAGATTTTGAAGAAAATTGTTTGAGGTTTTTTTTTTTTGAGAAAATATGAATTGGAGAGATATGCAATGAAGAGAGATTGAGGGTATTTCATAAATAAATTTAGATATTTTAAGGTGTGGATAGCAAAAATGAAGAATGAGGTTTGGAGAATAGGATTTTTAAGTATTAAGCTTCGCTTGGTAAGAAGAATGGAAAGAAGGAAGGATGGAAACTTTGTTAATGTAATTATTAGGTTTCATAACCATTTTTCTATTTTGTAGCTTAACCATTAGATTAATAAATTTTCAATACTCACTTTTTTTTTTCATCCTTCCTACCAAAGCAAAGTATGCCGATACTCAATAGGGTATAAATAGAATTTCTCCATTGTTTAATAGCTATAATATAAAATTATCAGCATTAAATATTCCATAACTAGGTCAAAATTGTCTCCTTGGTAGGTTAGTAGACTAATTCATTCAAAAGGAGTAAAAGAGATCATGTTAAATTGTGAGTAAACTATAAATTTATTTTTAAATTAAATATATCTTTTTTGTATTTGATCACTGCTTTTATCTTTTATTTTTTATCTTACAAAATAATAGAAATGGGAAAAAAATATAAAATAAATAATCAAAGAAAAATAACAAAGAAAAAACATTTCATCTATCAAATAGATTTTATGCAAATTATATTAATTTTTCTCCAAATATATTATATTTAAATAAGATTAACTAATTTCTATATATGTTCCAAATTCCAATTTGCTATTTTCTCTTCTTTATTTTATATTATCTTTCATTTGACCAATTTTTGAGAAAAAAAAGCCTACTTTAAGACTCATATTTGCCTATAAAAGCAATATCTCAATGTGTTTTAAGAATTGCTTGTTCCATTTCTCACATCTTTTTGACTTACAATACTGCCATGATTGACCATGAAGGCATGAACCGAACTGTTTTATTATTATTATTATTATTATTATTATTATTATTATTATTATTAAAAGTAGTCGCCTCTAGTTGGTGACTTGCATCTTTGCAAGATGAGTAAAGTATTTGGGAAATTAGATCCTTCAACAGATTTTTTGGAACTAATATTCTTTTAAATCTTAGTACTTCTTTTTAATACTATAGATCAAATTTAG
Organism: Heritiera fomes; assembly: GCA_032173925.1. Lineage (NCBI taxonomy): Eukaryota > Viridiplantae > Streptophyta > Magnoliopsida > Malvales > Malvaceae > Heritiera > Heritiera fomes. Next base: position 16,267,698 of record JAPDPM010000015.1, read on the forward strand.
GCGCATAGTAATTAAACTTGGATTCATTTGATGTTTCAAACAAGAATATTGATTTGGTTATTAATTATATTTGATTAAAGATGAAATTTGATCTTTAACTCGGATTTTATATGTGAAATCCCCAATTTTCTGTAATTTTCCTATATTTGTATAGTATTTTAACTTAGAAGAAGGAAATAAATCTGAAATGTTAATCTATAAATGGTATGTGGGATATGGATGGAATAAGATTAATTGAATAGTCAATAAATAAAAAGTCAAGGGCTGAGATGTTAAAGAAACTAAGAAGAATTAAATGGTCAATGTCAACTGGTCAAAGATGATGAGTTGGTGAAATGGATAAATACACATTAATGGCAATTAATGCCATCTTTTCCAGCAAAAAGGACCGGCAGCCATTACTCTTTCTCTTCAATTTTCTCTAAGTTTTCCATACTAACTTCCTTGACAAACTACCTTGTTCCTCTATTGAACTAACAAGCTCCTTAAATGAAAATCGATCCTCACAACTAGCTTAAGCTACGTCTGAAGTTTGGTGGATTGAATCCAAGTAATTGAAGAGATCCAATTGTGGTTATTTTGGCTATTGGCTAAGGTAAGAGAAGAAGTTGATTCTTTCGATTTTGTCCATGGTTTGGAGTCATATTGAGTTGGTATAGCATGTTTATAGAGGTCACTTAAAGGTTTGGAATTGTTATGGCTTTTGTGCAGCTTGAAAAAGTGAAGGCTAAGTGTTGAATTTCAACCAAGCTATTGGATTTTAGCTATTTGAGGTAAGGAATTTATGTAATGGATGTAGGGTGACTATGTCCGCATGTTTTAAATTATTTTGGAAAGAAGTACCAGTTGTTTTAAGAGTAGGAAAGTGAAATTTTGGGCTTTACTCTTAGTTACCAAAATGCTAGGAGCAGCCCACTGCCTTGAGTAGCAACCGACTGCCTAGAGACAGCCGAAGCGTAGATTTTCGAAAATTGAGACAAACCAGTCGACTGCTATTTTCCAGAATGTATTCTGTTTCAAACCAGTCGACTACTATATGGACCAGTCGACTACTATATGGACCAGTCGACTGCCCTATTTTCAGAACCATTTTGTTTGCGAAAACAGCCGACTGCCAAGAAGCCAATCGATTGCCTTTTTCTCAGAAGCATTTTGTTTCAAAACCAGTCGACTGCTATATGGGACCAGTCGACTGCCCTATGTGTTTCTCGGAAAATAAAATATTTGAATTTCAAAAAGGAAAAGAAATTTAATAAAGCAATATAGGGTGCAGCAGCCGACTGCCCTAAAGACCAGTCGACTGCCCATTTGGAAAAGAGGTTTTAAAAACCTATTTAAAGAAAGTATAATTGTATTTGCCAAAGTTATATGATTAATGTTTTGGAGACTGTGAACACCTTTAATGATCATGCACATTAATTGTACTTGTACTTGATTGAGGAGCCCTAGTTCGGTCCTCAAACCCACAGTAAGGCACTTGACTAGTGAGCACTGTGGGCTATAGACAATGACCATATGTCTCTTATTTGTATTCGACTTTGGAGAGGATCCCTGACCCATACGTGGGTACGCCACTTATTTGATTTCTCTTGGGATTATTTCTTACGGGATATATTTGTGGTATCCTCATGAGATCTCTTATGGATTATCCCTTACAGGATATATTTGCTGTATCCATTATAAGAATTACTTGGTGCATGAATCTAATTGGAAGAAATTGTCTCCCATCTATTTGAAAGTAATTGAAGGCATGCGAAAGTATTTGAAAGAGATGATTTTGCTTGTATTTGATATTTGCGGGAAAGATATATGGTATATGTTTTATAATGGTTTTACATGACATTATAGAGCCAAGCAGGAAAACTGCATATAGTGACATAGTACGCTCTTTTACATATGTTTCTTACTGAGCGTAAACTCACTCCTTTATAAACATTTTTCTTACAGATTACTTGAAGTAAATCCCGCTCCAAATAGAGGATTTACTTTTGGGATTTTCTAGTGTACCTTCGAGTCACACTTCCCAATAATTGTTGAAGGTATACTCATGTATTATGTGCTCCAGACTATTGTACAGTACAATACTACAGTAATGTATATTATTTGTTTTGGGGATATAGGATATGTAAGTACTTGAGATCCTGATGTATTTGGTTTATGTGTATACATGAAAATCATATTTCATAAGAACTTTAATATCATATTATAAGTAATAAAGCATAAAGTATAAGAAGAAAGGATGACGTTGACGAACTAGTCTAAGTAAACATTATATGAAAGAAAAAAAATTTTAGTTGGTATTTGTATAGTGACGAGGATGTCACATTATATTATAAGTTATAATGATCCAAAAACTAATTTTGACACAAGTTTTCTTATTTTTAATCATTATAAACATCAATACAAGTATCAAGTGGTTAATTTGTATATATTTTAAAATATTTATTTTTTAAATATAATTACCTGCATAAATCAATAATTTATATATTGAAAGTCAATGAATATTTGTTTGAAAATGGAAGAACCCTCGGGTAAGGAAAAATTAATTGATTTTGCAATGAAAACCTTTTGATGAAAAATCTCTAATTTAATTTTTCAAAGTTATGGAGCCTTTGATAAGAGGAGCATTATCAAAGTTTAATTTCATTGTTGTGAAATATCTAGCAAAGGGAGCATTGTCAAAGTTTAATTTTTCCACTATTATGAAGCTTCTAGTTATAGGAGCATTATCAAAGTTTAATTTTCCAAACTTGTGTGCCTTTCATGAGAGGAACATTAAAGTTATGGACCCTTTGGAAGAAAGGAAAGCATAGGTCGGAGGGTAATGAGGTGGCAGGGATCACACTTTGGAAGAAAGGAAAAAAGAAGGGTGAAATACATAAGCTACTGGCAGGTTTTACAAAAGTGCAACCGACTGACGAGGTGCTTGAACGGGAGAGAAATTTAAAGGGAGAACTCAATCAGCTATTGGAAGTTGAAGAATTGCACTGCAAACAGAGGTCCAGAGTTCAATGGTTGTGGGAAGGAGACAAGAATACAGCCTTTTTTCATGCACAAGCCAATTGTAGGAGGAGAGCTAATAAAATATTAGGGATGGAGGATAGAGATGGGAATTGGTGTGAAAGGGAGGAAGACACATTGAACATAGCTACAAACTACTTTACAAAATTGTTTGAATCCCATGGAACTCAAAATGAGGGAATTTTGCTTGAAGCAGTGGAAAGTCAAGTCACGGACGAGATGAATCAAACCCTTCTTGAAGACTTTTGACCCTAGGAGATTGCACTAGCCCTAAAACAAATGCACCCAACCAAAGCCCCAAGACCAGATGGTATGCCCGCTCTCTTTTATAAAAAATTTTGGCATATTATTGGTTCTGATATTACTGCTTTTTGTCTTGGCATGTTAAATGGTCATATTCCTTTGAATGAGATTAACAAAACCAATATTGTCCTTATCCCAAAAACCAAAGACACAAAGAATATGATGCACTATAAACGCATAAGCCTTTGTAATGTGCTTTATAAGTTAATTGCGAAGGTGTTAGTTAACAGAATGAAACGTGTTTTTAATCTTTAAATAAGTGAAAATCAGAGTGCTTTTGTGCCAGGATGACTAATCACTGATAATGTCATGGTAGCTTATGAACTTATTCACTCAATTAAGTTGAAGAGTAAGGGTGGTAATCATTGTTTTGCTCTCAAGCTTGATATGAGCAAGGCATATGATAGGGTGGAATTTTCTTTTTTAAGAGTAATGATGAGAAACCTAGGCTTTGTAGAAAAATGGATCTCAATCATTATGAATTGTGTGACGACTGTTGTAACTAGAGATGTAAATGGGTATCCTATAAACAAGTACCCAATACTACCCAACTCGATTAAGTAGGGTTAAGATAGTTAATAATTAGATTCGAGTAGGGTTCGGATAGTAATTTTACTACCCGTCACAGATTAGGGTAAGGTTTAGATAGTGATCTTAGGGTACCCTACTACCCGAACCCGATTACATATAATAATTTTTAAATATTATTATTTATATTTTTATTTATAAAAATATTTATTATTAATATAATACTTAATCAAATTAATTCATTAAGTATTTTAATATGATTTTTAACATTAATTTATTTTTATGAGTTAATTTAAATGTATTAATTTAATTTTTCTTAAAATTAAATTTAAAATTAAAATTAAAAGTCAAATTTTGACTTAATAAACGGATATTTAGCAGATTCAAGTAATTAAACAAATAGTTCTTATATTAAATGGGTAGGGTTCGAATAGTAAAAATCAAAATAATCGGTTATTTAATCGGGTTCGGGTACCTCAAATTTCGTGAGTACCCACCCCGTTTACTCCCTAGTTGTAACATCCGATTTTCGGTAAAAATATCCAATTAATTGTTTTTATTTTCGGTTGGTTAGGCTATTAGTCAGGTCATTCGTTCCGATAACCTTTCTAAAATTGGTAAATCAAATTTCCATTTATAAAATTTCATTTATATATATATATATATACATATATATTAAATATACAACATACTTACAAATTGTTTATCATGTACATAAATATCTATATTAAAATTTTGGTTTACGCAGTAGTTCAGTTTCTATTTTCAAATTACAACCTCGAGATTTAACAACAAAATAAATACTGTACAATAAGTCTGAAATATATATAAGTACAATATATCTTCTTCGGGCTAGTAGTGTGCCTTGAAGGATACTGTAAGGACCCAAAATAGTGCTCCTCTACAATGAGTGGAAAGTATCACTGCAAATAGCCTGAGATGAAAATTAAGAGGTGAGTTTACGCTCAGTAAGGAAATATATATATATATATATATATAAGTGTAATACTATGCTACTATATGCAATTTAAAAATCATATAATATACTTAATTTCGGTAATTCAATAGAAATAATTAATTCAAATAATAAATCGGTAATGGTAAGTCAATAAATCAATAATTCATACCAGTTGGTAGAGACGGTCTACACCCAAGAGACTCATGCATAAATGGTTTCAGTAGTTTGTATAGGAACAAGCTATCGGTAACAATGGCCATTGCTTAACGGTCCACAATGTACATTTGGCATATGACAACTGTGGGACTACGAACTTGCTCTAATGTCTCAGAGTCAATAACATATAATTCGGTATCGATAAATGCATGGTCATCACGAAACAACAATCTCAAAATTCAATTAAATTCAAATATCGGTAAAATCAATAACTAAAAATAATCATTTAATAAATGATTTTCAATCAATCCATAATAATAGAAGTAAATATTCTTTATAAAGGATGTTAGCTTTAAATTGCCATATGTATTTTGAAATGACAAAAACTTAAGTAAGCTTTAATGTTTTAATTCATATTGTAAATTTGCCTTATCACACATGATTTTCTCAATCCTTTTTCAAGTGATCATATCAAACATTAAGACCATGATTTAATTATATATTCTTATTGGTCCTAACACTTTATAAAATGTTTTGAATATTTTAGAAAATTACTTGATGAATTTTTGGACCATGTTTTCATCAGAGAAAGTCAAGAAAAACTCCCACAAAAATGTCAAAATGTTTTGGGTTGGATTAGGATCAAAGGCCACATCATTTCTAACTCAAACGTGCAGGAAAATGGCTCTCTGGAAGCATGGGATCGATCCCCTAAGGTACGGGATCGATCCCTTTATGGAAGAAAGATCCCTCTGCCCAGAATAAGCATTCTGGAAAGAAGGGATCGATCCCCTATGGAAAGGGATCGATCCCTTTGCCCGAAAATAGCCTGTAACGGCTAGTTTTTGTGAGACAACGGTCATATTCAAGTTTTAGCTCCACCCAACGGATAGAATACATCCAAGGGATTATAAATAGAGGCTTAGAAGCTAAAGAAAGCAAGAGGAACTACTCAGCAACTCCAAAACTCATATTCCTCAAATCCTCAAGCCTCAACAACAAATCAAGAGCTACAAAGTCTTCATCTTCCATCATTCTCATACTCTTTGTATAGAATAGCACAAATCTTGTATAGGCTTTTTCCTTGTGCTTAAACATTTGTAATCACTTGCCTATATAGAGGCGCTTCTTTGATTACACAATTTGTAAACACACTCATTCCTTGTAAGAGGGGAGGTTTCTCTCTAGCCTAAGAAAAAGAAGGATGTTACTCTTTAGCCTAAGAAAAAGAGGGAGGTTTCTCTTTAGCCTAGAAAAAGAGGGAGTGTAACAAATTCAAGGATAGTGAATTTGGGAAAATCCTTGGGAGCGTCTCAAGGTAGAGGACGTAGGCAAGGTTGTCGAACCTCTATAAATCGCTTGCGTACATTTCTCTATCCTTACTCTCTTTACTTATTTGCAATTATATTTTTGTTTATTATTTTGAATTTATATTGCATAATTGAGTAGCCTAGAGAACTTAGAAAATATCAATATAGGCTAGAAAATTTAGTAGAATCGAAAAACGAGCTTAAGGTTAGTTCAAAACCGATTCACCCCCCTCTCGGTATAGCCTATAAAAGCCAACAATTGGTATCAGAGCCAACAATTGGTATCAGAGCTTGAGCTTGAGATTGATTTAGACTAACCTCTATCGAGCAAAAGGATCTTAAATGGCTCACTTGAATGTAGGTACACCCCTAGGTGAAGAGGGACAATCATTAGTTAGACCTCCACTCTTTAATGGTGAGAATTACTCCTATTGGAAAACTAGAATGATGTTATTTGTGCAATCCAATGACTATGAAGTGTGGAGAGTAATTGTTAATGGCCCTAGAATCCCAATAAAGAAAGTAGATGGAAAAGATGTCCCTAAGATTGAAGATGAGTGGGACACCAATGACATGAGATTAGCACAATTGAACGCCAAGGCTATGCACACTCTCTTTTGTACCTTAATGAATATAATAGAGTCTCCCTATGTGAGAATGCCAAGCAAATATGGGATAAATTAGCCATCACACATGAAGGGACCAATCAAGTGAAAGAAACCAAAGTAGGAATGCTCACACATGATTATGAGCTATTTAGGATGAAAGAAAATGAGTCCATTAACGAAATGTTCACTAGGTTTAATGATATAATTAATGAACTTAAGGCTCTAGGCAAGGCTTATTCCAATGTTGAAATGGTAAAGAAAATTTTGAATAGCTTGCCTAAGTCTTGGGAGGCAAAGGTAATCGCAATAGAAGAGTCTAAAGATCCAAATACCTTGTCTCTAGATGAACTTATGGACTCCCTACTTACATATGAGATGAAATTGAAAAGAAATGAAGTGCCTTCAAAGAAAATAGGAGTAGCATTTAAGTCTTCCACTCATGAGGTCATTGAAGATGATAGTGATGAGAGTGGAAATGAGGAAGAAAAGGAAATGGCAATGTTTGCCAAAAGATTCAATAAGTTCATGAGAATGAATGAGAGAGAGCAAAATAGGAGATATCATAGGGGAGAGTCAAGTAGAAGAGAAAAAGACCCCTTAGTGTGTTATGAGTGTAATGAACCGGGTCATACTAAGTTAGATTGCCCCTTACTTAGGAAGGAAAAAGATAGGAAACCTAAGAAGAAAGCATTTGTGGCTGCATGAAGCGATAGTGATAGCTCCGATGAGGGAAACATAGATAATGAGGTAGCCTACTCATGTTTTATGGCTATTAGTGACGATGAGGCTAGCTCTAGTTCTAGTGAAGATAATGATTATACATTTAATGAACTACAAAATGTTTTTAATGAATTAGCAAATGATTTTCAATGCATGAACTCCAAATATAAGAAAATCATTGCTAAATTGAAAATAGAAAATGAAATGCTATTAAATGCCAAACTTGAATTTGAGAAGAAGTTAGAAGAAGCAAATCTAGAAATAAATGAGTTGAATAAAAAGAACTTAAATTTGCATAACTCATTTTCTAGGTTTTATATGGGTCAACAAAAGCTACATCACATGTTAGAGACCCAAAGAGCTTTCTTTGACAAAAATGAGTTAGGATATAATGCAATACAAAAAGAGACTCATCTAAAGAACTTCCTAGTGAGCAAAAATTATATGCATGATACATCTCTCACATGCTCACTATGCAATAGAATAGGACACTCTTCACAAGCATGCACATATAGAAAAACTACATTTAGAGGAAGAGTTGTTAGGAAAATATGGGTGCCAAAGCATGCAATAAATAATGATGATTTGTGCTTGAAATAGATCCCAAAAGGATCAACAATTATTTGCACTAACTCTCATGGACCCAAGAAAATTTGGGTACCAAAACATGCTTAAACTTGTTTGTTGTAGGAGTGTTAGAGCATGGAGTTACAAAGAAACAATGGAGATTGAATGCTCTACACACCTCATGGAGATTGCTTGTGCCAATGAGAAAGAGGAAGAGCTTAAGAACCCATCCTTGGCAAGGTCACAACAATTCTTCAAAAAATGGCACAAGGTGGGTTCAACTATTCAAAGCAAAGCATACTCAAGCAAAGGAGTTTTGTAAGCTTAATTCCTTACTCTTTAAACTTTTTATTTGATTAGTTATGCTTTGATGAGAAAATTGGTTGATGATTAATGATGCATTGTGAGTTGAATGATAGAACAAAAGGCATGATGAATGATTGTTGAATGTTTGATGAATAGTACTTGATGCATTGAATGAAAAGCATGATTTTGAAATAATTATTAGATTTCTGCAGTTTGAGCAAGTTTGATATATTTAGATAATATATTTAGTTGCTCAAAAGTTGTCAAATATGTCATATATGCAAAATACCATGTCATGTGCATTAATGAAGAACTTGTATGTTGAAAATCATGGCATAATGTTCACAAGTATGATGATTTGATTATATATGTGCTTAAAACCTATGTGAACAAGTTTGTTTTGACATATTTGTGGTATCCAATGCTTTGGTTTGGTGAAAATATGCACAATGCTTAAAATGACCCCCTTTGAGACTAAAAATGCATACATTGGTGAAAATCCTTCCAAAATTGCAAAATCTTTTGTAAAATGGTTTTTCATTCATGTTTTTCATTCATACAAGTCCAAAATCATGTTTTACAATTGCTTAAATCCTTACTTGGACTTAAAATACTCAAAAACAAAGTTTTGGTACTTCAAAGGTTAGATTTTCTATCAAAAACTGCAGAAACAGGATGAGGGATCGATCCCTCAACAAGCAGGATCGATCCCCCTTGAGCAGAATGCAGGAAATCTGCATTTTGGAGTTAAGGGATCGATCCCCCTCCTATAGGGATTGATCCCTCTAAGCCAGAAAGGCTTTTCTGCACTTTTTCAACTGAAATTGAGAAGAACTTTTCATTATTTTGATACTTTCTCTCTTCTCAACTTAAAATTCATTGTTTTAACTTCTTTTTGATGAATTTTAAAATATGAAAAATCATTTTTCATTAATATCATGCCTCAACTTCATCAATTAATATCATTTCCAACAAATGGTATCACTTTCAACAATCAATATTATTTTTCTTGAGCTCACAAGTGCAAAATCAGTTTTCTCATTGAAAATAGTCATGAATTGCATAAATCTTGAAATAATCTTGAAATATATTTTCAATGAATGCTTAAATATAATTTTGAGAATTATTTCAAGAATTTATGGATATATTTGAGAATTTGATGAACTTGTGCATAATGAATATTCTTCATTCCTTTTTGTTCATCTTAGTTAAGCATGCTTATAAGGTTGTGCCTCTTAGCTTGACTTAATAATTCCACACTAGGTTTCATGATAATTATACATCTAGTGGAAGAATAATTAAAACTTGACCTTAAGGATTGATTTCAAATGTAAATTCAACAATTGGTATAAGGTCATAATTTTCCTTGGCCTACAATGTGTGATGATAAATGGATCCTAAATGTTGAGTTACATGAAAATTTATCATCCATGAAATTAATTCTTTATGGCCAAATTATTAAAGAACTTGAGCGTTAATGAAAACACCAACAATTGATACACATGCATTAAATATTGATTGTTTTGATGTTGAACATATATGTTTGCTTAAGTTAAATCAATAATCATGCCTATGAGATGAGAATAGTTGTTTTCATGATATTATGTGCTTAACCTCACTCATAGTTTATGGATTTTAATGATAAAATATATTTTAGCTTGATAATATTGATTCACTTAGGTGAAGCCATTTTATTTAAATAGCATATACCCTCTAGAACGTTAAATGATGATAACAACTAGGGATATAGCTCTTAATTGATTAAAATGGTAATTTTGAATTTTTCCTTGCTCATTATTGGTTAAGGATTTGAATTGGAAAATGAGCATAGGATTTTTGTGCTTGAAACCATGGAAGAAAATGTATTTGCTTGAATACCTTACTGCTAAATCTTCCATATGGTATAAATTTGTGAATATGAATATGGATTAATACTTTATGATAGTGGACTAATGATTAATTGATCCATATGCATATTTGAGGATATGTGTTGTGTTCTTGCATATTTAGAATGAGTATTTTCTTGACATGAACACACTACACATAGGTATTGGATTCATGCAAAATGCCTAAGTCAACCATTAGTAACAATTGGTATTTAGATTGAAATAACAATTAGTATCATTGGGAACCATATTTTCAATACTTGGTAAGCCAAACTAAATTGCCAATTGGTATGAGCTTTAAATTGACAATTCTTCTCATGCTCTTTAGTTTAAAATGACAAATAGAGGAGAATTCTCTTAGGATATTTTTGCATGAAACTCTTGTGTGCTAGAATTTGAAGTTAATTGCTATATGTCTTGATTCTATACACACTCTTGATTGAACGTGATTCATGAGCTCATGTATTCATATGTCATCTAATTTTAGCTCATAATCATGATGTATTACCATACACCTTATTTGGACTTTAGAAGAACAATTGATATACTTAGGTGCTTAATAAGATTGAAATGAGCAAGTCATAGACTTTAGTAGATATTTATACTAAACTTGCTTCATTTCTTACCAATTGTGAACTTCTTGCAAAATTATTTATAAAGAATTGGTATAGGATCATAAGTCATATTCTTTGCATTAATCTTTCATACTCTTTGGGAATATTGACTTATTTGTGCTATGAGTCCCATGTACTAACATGTTTCTTGTTGGATGGAGCATATTCTTTTATCTCTTCTCACATAGCCATGATTTTAAAGGAAGCATATTTTTTTATTATTTTTCCTTCTTTTTGCTATGACAAAAAGGAGGAGAGATAGATATTAAAAGGGAGAGATATTAAGGGTGAGAGATAATGGGGGAGAAATAATTTGAAAATTCATTTTCAAAACCCATGCTTATATTAAAGGGGAGCTTTGTAAAATCCTGCTTTATTTGAGGGGAAGTATTTTATCAAAGAATTTTCAAAGCAAATTTACATTAAGTTTTGTCATATCAAAAAAGGGGAGATTGCTAGCTTTAAATTGCCATATGTATTTTGAAATGACAAAAACTTAAGTAAGCTTTAATGTTTTAATTCATATTGTAAATTTGCCTTATCACACATGATTTTCTCAATCCTTTTTCAAGTGATCATATTAAACATTAAGACCATGATTTAATTATATATTCTTATTGGTCCTAACACTTTATAAAATGTTTTGAATATTTTAGAAAATTACTTGATGAATTTTTGGACCATGTTTTCATTAGAGAAAGTCAAGAAAAACTCCCACAAAAATGTCAAAATGTTTTGGGTTGGATTAGGATCAAAGGCCACATCATTTCTAACTCAAACGTGCAGGAAAATGGCTCTCTGGAAGCATGGGATCGATCCCCCAAGGTAAGGGATTGATCCCTTTATGACAGAAAGATCCCTCAGCCCAAAATAACCCTAAACCCGAAAATAGCCTGTAACGGCTAGTTTTTGTGAAACAACGGTCATATTCAAGTTTTATCTCCACCCAACGGCTAGAATACATCCAAAGGACTATAAATAGAGGCTTAGAAGCTAAAGAAAGCAAGAGGAACTACTCAGCAACTCCAAAACTCATATTCCTCAAATCCTCAAGCCTCAACAACAAATCAAGAGCTACAAAGTCTTCATCTTCCATCATTCTCATACTCTTTGTATAGAATAGCACAAATCTTGTATAGGCTTTTTCCTTGTGCTTAAACATTTGTAATCACTTGCCTATCTAGATGCCCTTCTTTGATTACACAATTTGTAAACACACTCATTCCTTGTAAGAGGGGAGGTTTCTCTTTAGCCTAAGAAAAAGAGGGAGGTTACTCTTTAGCCTAAGAAAAAGATGAAGGTTTCTCTTGAGCCTAGAAAAAGAGAGAGGTTACTCTTTAGCCTAGAAAAAAAGGGAGTAACAAATTCAAGGATAGTGAATTTCGGAAAATCCTTGGGAGCGTCTCAAGGTAGAGGACGTAGGCAAGGTTGCTGAACCTCTATAAATCGCTTGCGTACATTTCTCTATCCTTACTCTCTTTACTTATTTGCAATTATACTTTTGTTTATTATTTTGAATTTATATTGCATAATTGAGTAGCCTAGAGAACTTAAAAAATATCAATATAGGCTAAAGAATTTAGTAGAATCGAAAAACGAGCTTAAGGTTAATTCAAAACCGATTCACCCCCCCTCTCGGTATAGCCTATAAGAGCCAACAAAGGAAAATCAATAAAATCAAATATATGTTCTAAAATAATTAAAATAATCTTTAGAATATATTCCACTTGCCATAGACTTTAAATTTAAACATTTAAACAAGTGGTAAATTAAAGAAGGAATTTTTCTATAATTAAGGTGGGATTGAAATTAAGTAAATTTTACGAAAATTCGACGGAATGACGATTAAGTCTATCCTAACCTATTGCATAAAATTTACAATTTATATAATTTTCAAATCAACCAATTTCCCATGCAAGCACAGTATTTTCCTAACAACTTCCATATATATATTCCTTATCTTATTTACAGTACCGTATGGAAATTCAATTGCACCACTCCCGTAACTTTATTCCTTCGGATTGAAAGCTGCAAAAATAATATCGATTCATTTAAATTTAATATCTAAATCAACTATAGTCATGCTTGCTTTCTTAAATAGAATTTCTATTTAAATTTTACTAATTGATAAGAAGTTACTTATGGCCAATTTAGTGTCCATTTCCTCAATCGATTTTCTCCTTTAATCTCCTTAGCAATGCTACTTATTATTAAACCATAAAACCTTAGGAAATCAACATGGAGCCCCCTTGGCCGAATGTTTCCTTTCACACTTCACCATTTATTTATTTATTTATTTATTTGTTTTAAACTTTACCTATAGGCTCCATGAAATATTTCAGTAATTCCTATAACCATTAATCATATGAAATCAAGGAAATTCTAAGTCCCCTTCATCCAACCGTGAGCCTTTTCATGCCATTCACTATCCATTTTCTAATTTAAATTTCATTTTTCCATTTAATTCATACCAAGCATTAATTCTACAATTTCCATGTATCAAAAGTTCAACTTATAGCCACAATCCCAACTTGACCGATTCTCCCCTAATCGTCAAATTTTTTATTTTTGCTCCAATTCACATTATAGCCATGTATACCTATCCCTAACACATATTTCCCCCTTATTCATGGAGTCAATCACGTTGACTCCTTCAGGATCCCTCTTTGGCCGAACACACCCAAATGGCCAATTTCTTTGTTTTGCCTAGTTTCACATTGTGGCTAGGCTTCACTCTTCACAAGCTTCATTTTCCTACCCACCATACATATAGTTCACGTTGGTTCATCATGAACCCTCTTTTGGCCAAAACCCTCTTCACTTCACACACTTAGTTTCATGTAAAATTAAGGCCATAAATATATCATTCACACTTAAATCACTAACAAAACCAAGAACAAACTTAATAAAAACATCTCTTTTTTTCTTACCCCTGAAAATCGAAGCTACAGCAGCAAAATACTCCTTCAATTTTCGGTTCCAGCCGTCAATAACACCAGCTATCAATAGCCCTTGATGAGTAGAACAACTTTTGTTAAATGAGGTTCTTGATTTAGTGAAGATGGAAGGTGGTTTCACAAGGAAGAATAAGGAAGACTTGGGCGTAAAACATGGAAGAAACGAGACACATAAATTCTACTGGAGAAGATGAGATTTTCGATCAACAAGTCCACTCTTATGGTGTACTTTTATGTTATTTTATTCCTAAAAATCTATCCAATAAAATAAAACATCAATTTCCCCTTTAATTTCCACTAAATTTCAAGTTTGCCACATGATATTTTATCATTTTCTCCAAATGCAGATTTTATTTATTAATTTTAGTAAATAATTTTTATTTAAGTCAAATTAAGTCAATTATTGACTCGATATAAAGTTTGACTCATATCCCATGCAAAAGGACCTAAGTACCCCTTACAATTCCATAAATCCCAATTTCTATTCCAACATTTTTCTAATATTTTTATTTTTCAGATTTTATATTCTATTTTCATTATTTTTCATATATTTAGGTTAAATATGATTAAAGATTAATTATTGAGGTGTTTTGGACCAGCCATGGTAATGAAATTACCAATTTACTCCTTGTCGACAGCTTTTGCCTTGTTCGCATAATTTAATTCATGAGATGGATCCACGTAAAATATTTTTACGTGAGGATTCTTCTATTTCAGTCTGTAGGTTTAAATACAATTTGGTTTGATTGTTATTCAAAAAAATCTTCTTGGGATATGGACACAATCGTCATTTTTAAATTTGTTGAGCTATAACTAAAGTATAGGAAAGAAGAAGAATTTCAAGGAATGATCTTCTTACCTTTTAAGTATTTTGAATTCAACTTGCATATTTTGGCACTTCAGAACTCAACCAGATTACAGCTTATGCTGTGGGGCCCACTTAGCCATTTCTCCGACACCTACAAAATTCATGCGAATAAATTGTAACAATTAAACTTAATATTCTAACTTATCGAATTAAATAGGTGTACGAAAAATAGAAAATTAGGGATTTCACAACTATGTCTTCTTCTGTTGTAATTAATGGAATTGTATATGATAGTTTTTACCCCAAAAGAGGTCTTCGACAAAGAGATCCTCTATCACCTTATCTCTTTCTATTTTGCTCTGAAGGACTTTAAGCAATTTTACATAAAGCACAAAGAGATGGTGTGTTAACAAGAGTACAAGCTAGTAGATACGGGCCTCAGGTTAATAATCTATTCTTTGCAGATGACAATATTTTGTTTGCCAAAGCAAATAAAGATGAAGCAAAGAGGATGAAGAGCATGCTAAAGTTATATGAGGAGAGCTCAGGGCAAAGGATTAATTTTGAAAAATCATCCTTATTTTTTAGTCCGAGCACAACAGAAAGATAGCGGAATCACATCAAGTCATTATTTGGAATTAATGTTGTTTGCAATCTGGAGAAGTATTTGGGTTTGCCATTGTTAGTGGGAAAGGACAAAAAAGCGGCATTTCGGAGTATTAAGGAAAAGGTGGCTACGAAGACACAACAATGGTGAATTAAATTGTTTTCTTTTGGAGGCAAGAAGGTGTACATAAAGGTGGTGCTACAAGCTATGCCAATGTCTGCAATAAGTGTTTTACTCTTATCTAAGACCTTAACGAATGATCTGCATAGGATAATAAGGAGATATTGGTGGTCCAATATTGGCAGAGGTAAAGGCATTCACTGGATTGCATGGAAAGATATTTGCAAACCAAAGATAATGGGAGGAATGGGCTTTCGAGACTTAGAATTGTTCAATAAAGCACTTGTGCCTAAACAGGGTTGGCGTTTTTTTGAATAATGCCAGCTCTTTATGTACAAGAGTCTTCAAAGCAAAGTACTTCTCTCAACAGGATTTCATGCAAGCTGAATTGGGAAATCAACCATCACTCATTTAGAGGAGCATTTCGCAAGCGAAAGAGGTGCTCAAGCTAGGAGTGAGGTGGAGAGTTGGAACTAGGAAGAGGATAAAGATTTGGGGGGATAGTTGGGTGCCGAGGAATGGTGATTTTCATATATCTACTGATCCCGGACACATGGCGAAAGAATCAATAGTGGATAAGTTGATAGTTGAGAATATAGGGTGATGGAATATTGACCTTGTAAATGAAGAATTTAATGGGGATGAAGCAACCATTATTCAGAATATAGCTTTGAGTAAGACAAGGATTGAGGATAGATTGATATGCCACTACAACCAAGATAGATACTACTTAGTACAAAGCAGGTATAAAGCTCTACTGCATGCACGGCTTGGAGTACAACCTCAACGAGCTATATGGCGAAAAATATGGAATTTAGAAGTTCCACCAAAAGTTCGTATTTTTGTGTGGAGGGCATGCCATAATGTTCTACCTGCAAATGCCAACTTAGCTAAGAGGATAATGGGAGCGGATGCAACCTGTGTTAGATGTGGGGTTAGGGAGGAAACATTGATGCAGGCCTTACATGAATGCCCACGTGCACAAAGGGTGTTGGCTACCGGCAATTGTCCAGGGACTTTGATAAACCCAAATAAAGGACAAGTCGTGGATTAGATGGAGGAAGCCAATTATGTGTTGTCAAAGGAAAAGTTGGAACATTTTGCGATGCTGCTGTGGGCAACCTGGAATAGTAGGAACTTAGAGGTGAAACAAGGAAAGACAGAACAAGAGATTAGAACGGTGGAAAGGGCGAAAATTTTCTTAAGTACAGAACAGCTCAACGACATAGAATGGAGCACACACAAATCAGAGCTGTCTCAAGATGGTCTCCACTAGTGGATCCTCTTGTCAAAGTCAATTTCGATGGAGCTTTAGACACATGCACAAAACAGGGTTGAGTTGGAGTCATTATAAGAGACAAAGATGGCTAGGTACTAAGTGCAGCAATGTGCAAAGTTGGTATAGTAACTGACGCCACAATTGTTGAAGCTTTGGCTGTTAATAAAGCATTGGAGATTGCATACTTGTGTGGGCATCGAAGAATTTGGCTAGACGGGGATGCTTTATAAATTATTAGAAGACTGTAGGATGATGAGGAAGACCCTTCAACAGTAGGTCTATTGATTGAAGATGGAAAGAAATGGGTCACATTGTTCGATAATTGCCAATTTTCCCACATAGGAAGGGAGGGTAATAAAGTAGCTCATAGGCTAGCTAAGCAAAGTCTAGTAATTGACACAAATATCTATTGGTTAGAGGAGAACCAGATTTCATTGATGCTATTTTATTTGACGATGCAAACTTTGCAAGTGCTTAATAAAAATCTGCCATTTTGATTCAAAAAAAAAAAAGTTATGGACCCTTTAATTAGAGGAGCATTATCAATGTTTAATTTCCTTGAAATTGTGGAGGTTATAATGAGAGGAACATTATCAAGTTTTAAATTTTCGAAATTGTAGAGCCTTTAGTGAGAGGAGTTCATTTTAGTTAACAAACAAGGATATTAGCTCAAATGTAGATGAATCAAGATGGGGTGAATTGGTTATAGTAAGAACTTTAACAAATATTAACCAATTAATATTTTCATATGAAAAAATAAACAATTTGAATAATAACAAACTTTTATACCAAAAATAAATAAATAAATAACAAAATTGAAATAAAAATATTAAAGGGATAGGGAATCAAACACTAAGAATTTATAAAGATCCAACCTTCCAATGCCTACATCCTCTCATTATCTTCCATTGTCATGAAATTGCAATCTGCTATTTTTTTTTTTCACAAGATACAACTACCTTTTCAAGTTTAAGGTATAACCTACACAAATCTATCTTTAAAGGTTAAGGTATAATCTTTAAAACCTTATCTCTTCTAGGCTAAAGATAGAACCTTCTGCCTTCTCTGATTGAGTTTCTTCCAAAACTCACAAAATCAATCAAGGGGATGCCTCACCCTTTGATCAATTACTAGTTCTCAATTTAATTTGCAAACTAAATGGTATCTATAAGGTTAGATGTTTGCCTGATAAGCTCAATGAAATACAAAAGAACAATGAATACCACTTGGGTACAAGATACGAAGAATTAAGTTGAATGAATAAAACTTAGGTACACCAACATTGGTTGGTATTGAGTGGTATGGAGCAAACCGTGCTGGGAGGGGCGCCCCACTTTAATGTGGCCTGACAGTTCCCTGACTCTGGAGTAATCGCATAAAGGAGATATCGAGGGGTCAAAGACCAAAAAAAATAAAACTTGGGTACAATATCGGAAAAATTAAATTCTGAACTCTTGAATGCTCTTGATTTGATTAAAAGACTTAAATTAAAGCCCTTTGGATGTAATCTCTTGTATCTCTAATTGTATGATGTGTTGGAAGATTTTTTTTTATATGTAAAAATAAGTTTGGAGTCGTTGATCAATTGGAGAAGAAAAGAGTCCTCGCAAAATACAAAAAACTAATCATTGGTTACTGCCTAGTTTGGGGATCGATGCTTATGCTTAGGGGATTGATGCTACTTACTTAAATTTGAAAAATAACATTAGAAAAAACAAAGAAGAATCAATGTCTTGGGTTACAAATACTGCACAAAACATAGCAGGAATCGATGCCATACATATGGGAACCGATACCTGATGCATGGAAACAAAGCAAACCTTTCTGTCTGATTAGGAATTGATGCTTATCTCTAGGTGATCAACCCTATAATGTAATTTTACCAATATTACTATTTTTAGTTTTTGAAACACAATTACTTGCTACTCCAAATTACTTCAATGATATTTAAATATTAATTAACATGTAATTTGAGTATAAATGATTTCACAAAGCATTTAGTAATTTTCATAAGAACTTATCCAAATGTTATAAAAAAATTTATTGATTTTATAATTTTAACTTAATTAATTTTAAGGTTTTGTTACACAAAATTTAGGGAAATTCTATAATAAGATCATAATTTTTTATTTTACTGTAAAATCAATAATAACACATGATTAAACATAAATTTAGTGTTATTGAACGTAAAACATGTTAGAAATATCAAAAAAAAAGATGAGAAACAATGTAAAATTAAAATCAATAGACGCAAATGCATGATAATTTGTGACAAAATGTCTTTATATTTATTCTCATTTGTTTACAATACTTTTAATATATTTTATGCTTAATAACACTAAATTTACACTAAATCGTATGTGTTTATATTGATTTCACAATAATGTTAAAAATTATAATATTCTTGTAAATTTCCCCATTCAAGAAAATTCTACAATAAGAGCTCCCAAAATTCATGATCAATTCAAAACCAACAAAAAAAAATTAATACAGAGAGGGAGAATTTTACTACACATTTTATATTAATTTTTATTTTGAATTTTTTTTTTTTGGTAATTGAGAGTGTAGAGAACTTTATTGAATCTCTCACCAGGTTAAATTTTCTTAGACTAAAGCCAGCCACGAAGCATAAGTGGAGATTAATTTCATATCTAATGTAGTATTGAGACACTTCGTGGTTTACACCGAAAAATATATAATAAAAGTCCTCAAGTTTTTTTAATATTAAATAAACTTATAAAGAATCAAATAAAAATAAATGAATAAGCATGGGTCATGTGTTAATAATAACGTCAGGGAGCGCTTAGATCGAGGTGTTGCCACACCTGCATGGCGTGAGATGTATCGTATTATGTTGTTAACCATCTACCAGCCTTCACTTCTAATCATTGCCCTCTTCTGATACATGTTAATGCAACCGAGGACGACATCACCGCATATTTCACTTTGAAGTTGCTTGGACCAGAGAACCAGGGTGTAAGGTTGTGATTACCTCGGCTTGGCGTGAAACAGCCAGTCGAAACATTATGGACAGGTTACGGTATACAGGGCAACAACTCCAGCGATGGTGCCGTACAAATTTTCGATCCCTTCGATCCAAAATTGATTTCATCACCACTCAACTAAGAAGGCTGCAAAATCTACCTGCAACAGATCCCCTCTTGAGCCAAATCTGTGATCTCAAGAAAGAGATGCTTGAGTTGCTACAACAAGAGGAAATCTACTGGAGGCAAAGATCCGGAGTTTCTTGGTTGTCCCATGGTGATCGAAATACGTCTTTTTTTCACAGGTTTGCATCATATCAGAAAAAGAAAACTTTATTGGTGGATTCGAAGATAGTAATGAGATCTGGCAAGAAGGCCATGATGCAAAGATGAATATTGCAAAGCTGTTTCAATCTAGTCAACCATCACGATATCAAGAAACCTTGAAGCTGTCTAACCGAAAGTTTCTCCTGAGATGAATAACCTGTTGCCTCAAGACTTCGATGCCGTTGAAATCAAGGTTGCATTATAACAGATGAGGCCAACAAAAGCCTCAGGCTCGAATGGTATGCTTGCATTGTTTTACCAGTCATATTGGTCATGCGTTGGGGATGATACAATAGAGTTCTGCTTAAAGTGTCTGAATAGGATTAAAAGTGTAGAGGACATCAACTAAACCCATATTTGTTTAATACCAAAAATTAACAAGCCCACAAAAATATCTCAATTCAGGTTAATTAGCCTCTATAATGTCATCCACAAGCTTATCTCCAAGGTGCTGGCTAAACGGCTCAAGAAAGTTCTCCCGATCCATATCAGTGAAACTCAAAGAGCTTTTGTTCCTCAAAGGCTAATTACAGACAATGTAATCATAGCGTATGAATTACTTCATTCGCTTATGAGAAGGCGTTGTGGGAAGACTTGCCAGTTTGCTCTGAAATTGGATATGGCCAATGTGTATGTTAAGGTTGAATGGAGTTTTTTGCAACAAATGATGCTATGGCTTGGCTTTCATCAACGTTGGGTTGATTTCATCATGAGTTGTATAACTACAATGTCCTACTTAGTGTTGGTTAATGGCATCCCAAGCCTAACTTTTCATCCAGTAAGAGGATTGTGTCAAGGCAATCCAATCTCACCGTATCTTTTTTTTATCTGTTCTGAGGGTCTAACAACACTATTGCATCATGCCCATTTGAATGGCTCTCTTCAAGGAATCAAGGCAACTAAGGGGACCAGCATTCACACATCTACTATTTGCACATGATTCAATGTTGTTAACCAATGCTTGTAGGATAGAGGCAACTACTATAAAGGCAATATTACACACATATGAACTCTATACGGATCAGCAGATAAATCATAATAAGTCTTCTATTTCTTTCAGCCCAAAACAAATGCTCATAATAGATGATGATCCAGAGCAAACTTGGGGTATATGATTCTTTCACTCCGGAGAAATACTTAGGCCCACCATCAATTATAAGCCACAATAGGTTCCATGCTTTCAAAGGCTTGAAAGAAAAGGTGCTTGCTAAATTGACAAATTGGACAACTAGAACTCTCTCTCATGGTGGAAAGGAGATTTTCTTGAAGGCAGTAGTCCAAGCTGTTCCAACATACGCTATATGCTTTCTATTACCTAAGACTATGTCAGGACCTTAATGCTTTGATAGCCAAGTATTGGAGGAAGGGTATTCATTGGATTTGTTAGGAACAGAAGTGCACTCCAAAGTTTGTAGGCAGGGTGAGCTTCAAGGATATGTGGAAATTTAATCAAGCATTGGTTCCAAAACCTTATCATGACGTACTTGCTTGGAAGTATGCACGTCAACAAAGATTAAAATTTACAAATAATGAATTTCAAGAGAATATACAATGACATTAAATAAAAAAGAGGTTTATATTTCATACAATATAGTATATAACCTCCGCTTTTAGTCAACCACAAAGCAACACCTCATTAATACGCAAAGTTCAATTACACAAGCTTTTAAAAAAATTAAAAAACAAAAAATATTTATTTTTAAAAACATACATATTTTTTTAACTTAGCTCATTAATGAGATGACACTTTGAAGTTGACTGACAATACACATTTAGTGTATCGAATATAAACCTACAAAAATTTAAATTTCTATATAATTGAGTCAAGAATTGAAGATGCATTAGTTCCTTTTCACAAGCACTTTGGTCTCGAGCATGGCAAAGGAGTATTGCTTAACGCAGTTGAATCAATATGGCTAATCCATCTAAAAAGAAACCAACAAGAACACGTTAAACAAGTTACAAATAAAAATACTACAGAAAACGCTCATATCTATTAAAATCACTAAGAGAAACATAGCCAACCGAATGCATAAATTCAGTCTTATCTAATGCTTAGGCCACTAAACAATTCCAAATGTTTAACTTTTTTGGGTCTATTTTACCGTTTGGTTGATTTCGACTTTTAAATGAATAATGGAGAAAAACGATCTGGCCCAAGAAATTTCATCAGATGAGATCATCTAACCAAAATTGGATTACCGTGAAAAAAGACAACACCTCAGGTATTGTTAGTTTTTTTGGTTCTTTTGCACAGTAAGCCAGTGACCAATAGTAAAATGATGTAAAACCAAAGCACCACCCCTAGTCTTAAGAATATGCCAAAGGCAAGGTAAAGCATGAAAACAGCAAATACAAAACAAGACTTACCAATTGGAAGGACCTAACCTGTTTTTTAAAACATGAACTGAAGCACATCTTTCAGTCCATGGCCACAGTTAACAACAATGAATAGGAACACAATACATGAACATATAAACAGACACCTCTCCCTCACAAGGCATTCAAAGCATCACCCAGTGTACCTGATTAAAAGAAAATTTCATGTTTACTGGCAGAATGGTTTCTCATCCACTGTACATTGATAGAAGAAAAAGTATAACCACAGCATGGATTTCATCATACAAAATTCCAAAAGACAAAACATATAGTATTCAGCAATGAAAAAAAACAAAGAAACTCTTTACAGCTCATTACTCTCATGGAGGGGAAAATTTTCGCACTTGGAGTTCATTGAAGGGACTAATTAAGTACCCATCTAACAAGGCAACCACATTTTAAGTTAGAACACCATTTGGCCATAGTATGCAGCCATACCTATTTAACTTGAACAGCATCATCAATCAATATGTGTACGAACTTGTTTACACACAGAGACAATAAGAATGCAGCCCAGAAAGGCCAAACTGAATTCTTACGGTTAACAGGTGGTAAATTATTCTGGTCAATACTCAAGCATTTAAGATTAGAAGCCTTTGCACAACAGAAGGGTGAGAGAGAGATCCATTTATTAACTATCCTACCTAAATTTGTTCCATTATTGGATATGTAGATTCTAGAGATACAAAACCTTTACAACTATTATAACTTCAATTATCATGTATTCTTTAAAGAAAAGAATTATTTCCTTAGATGCAACTGAACCTATCAATTTACACACTAATGCTGTAGGCAGCTTTTAAGATTATCTTGTTATCTGTAACAGGGAATTCAATGACCTATGATGGCATTGCCATAGATAAATCAAATTCCGAAAAATATTTTTAGAAATAATTCATACCAACAGCAGGGCTTAAGAGTTCCTTTAGTAACAAACCATGGATGTTGCCTCTGGTCAACTGCAAGAGATGACAAACTCAACCCATCATGGCTTTAGAAGCAAGGTATGGATGCCTCCAACATTGGCCATGAGATATTCTGAGAAAGCATCAAGACATTTCTCAACATTAATTTCATATACTGCTGAAAGAAAGCAAGTATAACATTCGTATCCATCATCATGAAATGACGTAGAACAGTTTCACATACATAAAACTGAAAATATATAAAATACCATCTAGATTTCATAAAGAAGCCTGCAACAAATCAGAATTAACATGATCCCACTTGGTGAATAAGAAAAAGGTTTTTTTTTTTTTGGTGGGGGTGGGGGGTGGTTTAGGTCAAAGTAACTTGGAGGACAAAAACTTTGAAAAACAAATATGCCAAAAAACACTGATACAGACAATACATGTTACCATAAATTCATTTTAGGGAATCTGTTCCAGTAACTAAAAATGAAATGCACATCTTAGCATTTTAATGTTACTCAACAATTTCCTAAGGGAAAGTAGATTTTACTATCTGAAATTTAAGTGCATATCCATCGAACAATATGCTAAATCTGCAGAAGGCAAGAAGCAAAAACAAAAGGAAAGAAAAAATTACATAAAGAACTCTATCATTGTGATAGGAGAAGAAACTAGTAAACCAATTACAAAAATGAACCATATAGTATTCTGCAATGAAAAAAACAAAGAAACTCTTACGGCTCATTACTCTCATGGAGGGGAAAACTTTCGCACTTGGAGTTCATTGAAGGGACTTATTAAGTACCCATCTAACAAATTAGGCAAATCATATATGAAGTTAGAACACAATTTGGTCATAGAATGCAGCCATACTTATTCAACTTGAACAATATCATCAATCAATATTTGTATGAACTTGTTTACACAGAAAGAAAGTAAGAGTGCAGCCCCAAAAGGCCAAACTGAACTTTTACAGTTAAGAGGTTGCAAATTATTCTTGTCAATACTCAAGCATTTAGGATTAGAAGCCTATGCACAAAAGAAAGGTGACAGAGAGATCCATTTATTAACCATCCTACCTAAATTGTTCCATTATTGGATATGTAGATTCTAGAGATACAAAACCTTAACAACTATTATAATTTCAATTCTCATGTATTCTTTAAAGAAAAGAATTATTTAATTTAATGCAACTGAACCAATCAATTTACACACTAATGCTGTAGGCAGCTTTTAAGATTATCTTGTTTTATCTAGAACACGCAATGCAATGACCTGCAATGGCATTGCCATAGATAAATTAAATCCTGAAAAGTAATTTTAGAAATAATTCATACCAACGGCAGGGCTTAAGAGTTGCTTTATAAATCATGGATGTTGCCCCTGGTAAACTGCAAGAGATGACAAACTCAACCCATCATGGCTTTGAAAGCAAGGTATGGATGCCTCCAACATTAGCCATGAAAAATTCTGAGAAAGCATCAAGACATTTCTCCACATTAATATCATATACTACTGAAATAAAGCAAGTATAACATTCGTATCCATCATCATGAAATGACATAGAACAGTTTCACATACATAAAACTGAAAATATATAAAATACCATCCAGAATCCATAAAGAAGCCATCAAAAAATCAGAATTCACATGATCCCAGCTGAAGAACAAGAAAATGGTTTTTTTTTTTTCCGGGGGGGAGGGGGGGGGGGGGGGGGGGGGGTGGTGTTGTGTTAAAGAACAAGGTCAAAGTAATCTTGGAGGACGAAATATTTGGAAAACAAATAGGCCAAGAAACACTGATACAGACAATACATTTTACCATAAATTCATTTTAGGGAATCTGTTCCAGTAACTAAAAATGAAATGCACATCTTAGCATTTTAATGTTACTCAACAATTTCCCAAGGGAAAGTAGATTTTACTATCTGAAATTTAAGTGCATATCCATCGAACAATATGCTAAATCTGCAGAAGGCAAGAAGCAAAAACAAAAGGAAAGAAAAAATTACATAAAGAACTCTATCATTGTGATAGGAGAAGAAACTAGTAAAGCATTTACAAAAATGAACCTTTCAAGTATCTTTACAATAAATATGCGTCATTGGAGTAAAACATAACGCCACTGCATCACCAGATAGAAAAGTAATTCGTTAAATCTAAAAACAACTAATAAAAAGTCTATCATTATCGTGTCTCAACTTTCTTAGCTCTCTCAAATGCTCATCATTGGAAATATTAAGAGAGCATCTTAGATTGGTCACCTTTTCTTCTCCTTCCCAAGTCAAAGGCCCAGAAGCATGCAATGCCCCAAGAGCTTGCTGATAGGCATGTAGCTCCGACCTATGGAAGTCTGTTCCCAATTTCACACTAGAGGAAACAGTTCCTTCTTGTCCAAATCTCCTTTCACAATACGAGTCAGCATCACTACAATAATCTTCTAAGTTTTCACAACGGTTTTTAACATAACTAGGAGTCAAGTCAACACCATTATTCCCTAAACCACTACAACTACCAACAGAGGATGCGCAACTCATGGTATCATCAAATCTATCAAAGGGTAAAGGCATAAATCTTTCACCCACTATATTTTTGGGGGAAACAAACGCATCTACCTTTTCAGAGGCAGGCGAAGGACGTTGAATGAATATTCTTTTACCACCAATACTATCTTTTTGAATAGCCCTCTTCTTCTGCCCACCAACATCCGAGAAGTGAAGCAAAGATCTTTTCCTCTTCAGCGGTCCGTTGGAATTTGACGATCCCTGATGTCGAAAATAACGATTAGGGTAAAAATCAATAACGTTTAACAAAACAAAAAATAAAATATTAGTAAAATTATTGTTAAAAAAATGGATTCAAAAGAATTACCTTTCCAACGAGGAACCAATTGCCACCTTCCCAAGATTGTCGTACGCGTAATCGAGATTGATGTGCCTTGAGTTCGCTATTCGATCCCAAAATCCTAACAGAAAAGTTGTTCCCACCGAAAACCCTAACGATCACCGCCGGTTTCCAGCACAACTCGTCGAACACCTCTACAACATCGCCAGCAACCCAATCATCGGTACCGTATACAGGAGGAGGGCAAGGCCTAATCGCTTTCCTAGGGACTCTCTCCACAGCCGCCGACTCGCCAGTGATCGGAAACCAACCGTACTTCACGCTGTAAGTGTGGCCGTTGCCGGAAATTATCTCGGCGGATCGCCATGAGCCGGCTGGAACCTCCTTGGTCATGACCTCGACTTTGCTACCTTTCTTGAATCTCATGATCGACGAATTTGATTTGAACAAGTTAGAAGAGAAAGAATCCTTCAAGAAAATTTTTGTGAAGGAAAAGAAAGAATGGAAACTGTTAAATCAATGTCCAATTTGAGATTATATTAGCAGTGCTGATGATGATTGGACGGTAAAAGAATGAGGGGTTAGAATGATTTGACGGTGAAAAATAAAGTGTTTGGGCGTTGGGTTAAGCTTTTCGAGCGCCCAATGGGAAGAAATTTCCTTGCCGTTGCCGTTTACAAACTTAAAGGCAAGTTATCCATTCAAATTTAAAGGTTAATTTAATATTTGATTAAGTTTAAATAAAAATATAAGATACATTTAATTTTTAAGCCGAATCAAAAAATGGATCGAACTGGGCTTAATTTTCTAAAGCCCAAGCTATTCGAATATAATTATTAATTAAGTTTTTTTAAATATATCTAATAATTATAATATAATTATATGCATATAAAATATTACTAATTAATAAATATAATTTTATATATATTTAATATTAAAATTAACATACAAAATTTGATAAATCAAATTAAATTTTAAAGAGAATAAAAGAATAAAAAAGCAAATAAATAAAAAATAAAATACAAAAAATAAATAAATAAAAAAATTAAGTGTGGGCTGGGCCAATCTCAGGCTTGTATAATAAAATAAAAAATAGGCTTAGACTAAAAGCCAAACTCAAATTTATAGGTCGCATCGAGCTTAGGCTTACACATAATGTTTTATTACCGGACATGGGCCCAGCCCGACCCATTAGGAGGTTTACTTATGGGATGTAAAATAGATTTCTTATGGAAATTCTAAATACACTCATTCTTTTTAACGAGACATTTTTTCCTTAGATGAACAGTAACTCGTTGAGTTAAATAGGGTGTGGAAAGAAAAAAATGGGTCTAAATAGAATTTCTCAATTCTTATTGCAATTGGCCTATTTTTTAGTAATTTTTATTAAACTCATTGTTTAAAGAGTTTCATTCACACCCTATTGAGTGCAAAATACATTCTAAATTAATGAATTTTTTTGTATAAAACACAGGTATCCTCATTCATTTTTAACAGTCTGAGACTAATTCTACTTGAGGCTTAGTTACAGTTAAACCTCTTCATCCCTCCTCAAAGGTTAATACATTCTAAATTAATGAATTTTTTTATCATAAGAATACCCTTAATTAAAAATACAATTTTACCTTTATACATAAAAAAACATTAGTACTCTTGAAAATGAATTTTTGGGAGTTATATTTACAGCTTGGCAGCATGCTATCAAGGTGCTTAATTAGCTCCACAATAGCATGCTGTCGAAGAACATAGTAAACCCCACGGCAAGGAGATGTCATAGGGCTTATAAGCCCCATATATGTGCCCCACGACATCTCTATGCCATGGGGCTTATGAGCCAAATATGTATGTATGTGTGTATGTGTGTATGTGTGTATGTATGTGTGTATGTGTGTATGTGTGTATGTATGTGTGTATGTGTGTTGCCATGAGGTCGATACGGTTTCTAGCATAGAATTGTTGGGAGCCACAAATTGTTTTCAGCAATTCTATGCCACAAAACACAATTTCTGAAATTTTTTTTTTTATAAATCCATGAATTTTATTCAAAAAGTTTCACAAAAATCCTAAATGCAATCAAATGAAAGAAAAACAAATTTAACTGAAGATTAATTGTGACGCTCTGGGGTGCACCTGCAAGTCCTTGACCTAAGCCACCGCCCCAAGCAAGTCACTCAACCGTATTGTCCGCTTTAGAGTGCATCCATTGGGCCACCGCCCCTCACGGCTTTGTCGAAGTGCACCTCTAGGACAATTGGTTAGGCGTGACTTGACAGTTGTGGAAGTCAAGGGTTAAAGTCACTTCGAACACAAATTGGAGCGGTGGCCTTTCGAGGTGCACTCTGACAAAGCCGTGAGGGGCGATGGCCCAATGGGTGCACTCCAAAGTAGACAATATGGTTGAGTGACTCCCTTAGGGTGGTGGCCTAAGTCAAAGACCTGCAGGTGCACCTCGGGACATCACATTAATGATAGATTTAGCTTAAATTGTTACAAAACTTAGAAGGCTTTGAAGAAAATTGTTTGAGCTTTTTTTTTTTTGAGAAAATATGAATAAGAGAGATAAAAAGTGAAATAAGGATTGAGGGTATTTTAGAAATAAATTTAAATATTTTAAGGTATGGATAGCAAAAATGAAGAAAGAGGTTTTGAGAATAGGATTTTTAGGTATTAAGCTTCGCTTGGTAAGAAGGATGGAAAGAGGGAAGGATGGAAAATTAGTTAATGTAATTGTTAGGTTTCATAACCACTTTTCTATTTTATAGCTCAACCATTAGATTAACAAAATTTTCATCCTCACCTTTTTTTCATCCTTCCTACCAAAACAAAGTATGCCTAACACCCAATATGGTGTAAATAGAATTTCTTCATTGTTTAATAGCTATAATATAAAATTATCAGCATTAAATATTCTATAACTAGGTCAAAATTGTCTCCTTGGCAGATTAGTAGACTAATTCATTCAAAAAGAGTCAAAAAGATCATGTTAAATTGTGAGTAAACTCTAAATTTAATTTTAAATTAAATATATCTTTTTTGTATTTGATCAATGCTGTTATCTTTTATTTTTTATCTTACAAAATAATAGAAATGGGAAAAACAAAAATATAAAATAAATAAATAATAAAATAAAAATAGCAAAGAAAAAACATTTCATCTATCAAATAGATTCTATGCAAATTATATTAATTTTTCTCCAAATATATTATATTTAAATAAGATTAACTAATTTCTATATACGTTCCAAATTCCAATTTGCTATTCTCTCTTCTTTATTTTATATTATCTTTCGGAAACTATGGGAGCCACCTCTAGAATCCTTTGAGAGCTAAGTGCTACACGAGTTCCGATGAACCATTAGAAAGCATGTGCCATAGAGGCCAATCCGAGCAAAACTCAATCTTGTGTACCGTGTGAGCCACCTCTAGAGAACTCAAAGAACCTACGTGCTACATAGAATCTTCGAAAACTATGGGAGCCACCTCTAGAGAACTCAAAGGACTTACGTGCTACATAGATTCTTCGAAAACTATGGGAGCCACCTCTAGAATCCTTTGAGAGCTAAGTGCTACATGAGTTCCAATGGACCATTAGAAAGCATGTGCCATAGAGGCCAAACTGAGTAAAACTCAATCTTGTGTACCATGTGAGCCACCTCTAGAGAACTCAAAGGACCTACTTGCTACATAGATTCTTCGAAACTCCTCTAGAATCTTTTGAGAGCTAAGTGCTACACGAGTTCCGATGAACCATTACAAAGCATGTGCCATAGAGGCCAATCCGAGTAAAACTCAATCTTGTATACCGTGTGAGCCACCTCTAGAGAACTCAAAGGACCTACGTGCTACATAGATTCTTCAGAAACTATGGAAGCCACCTCTAGAATCCTTTGAAAGCTAAGTGCTATATGAGTTCCGATGAACCATTAGAAAGCATGTGTCATAAAGGCCAATCCGAGTAAAACTCAATCTTGTGTACTGTGTGAGCCACCTCTAGAGAACTCAAAGGACCTACGTGCTACAAAGATTCTTCGGAAACTATGGGAGCCACCTCTAGAATCCTTTGATAGCTAAGTGCTACACGAGTTCCGATGGACCATTAGAAAGCATGTGCCATAGAGGCTAAACCCAAGTAAAACTCAATCTTGTGTACCGTGTGAGCCACCTCTAGAGAACTCAAAGGACCTACGTGCTACATAGATTCTTCGGAACTGTGGGAGCCACCTCTAGAATCCTTTGAGAGCTAAGTGTTGCACGTATACCGATGAATCATGGGAAATCACATGCCAATGAGATAATGGATAAACGATTGTGATCTGTGATATGACAACTATCATTAAATAAGATGGATATTATACATACGACAGAGAATTGTAATAACTGTCGAACTTTACTTATATTATGTTATAGAATCATGTACTATTTGAAATGATTGTTTTTTTCACACTTAACCATATCGATAAAAGGGATAAAAAGGATGATATTGTGCGAGTTAAAGAAATGAAGAAAATTATATGAGTGAGCCTATGCAACTTGTTGTAGATTATAAGTTAGTAGCTAATCTTGACATAATGCATACATGATATTTATAGAATTCATGCATGTATGATCATATTTTACGATATGAGCCCAATTTGTATTTATTTAAGCTACTTACTGAGCTGTGGATTGCTCACCCCTTAATTTAACCTCTACAGATCATACGAGTTGAAATTCAGCTTCAGGCTTCGTATAGGCTCTCTCGAGAACTGTACCTGTTGTGGTACTCGTCTATGTTCTCCGAACCTTGCTTTTGTGCTTTTGAGGTATACGAAATGTATATCATTTGATAATTATGCAAACTTTATTTTCACAGTACTAGGAAGTAAAATGGGATGTAACTTTGGATCACACTAGATTATTATATAGGGTTATGTGGTTATCGAGTACGATCCGAAATAATATCATTTTTTGAAATACGTATAAACTGTAAACAAAAGAATGTGGAATTTCTAGTGACATGGATCTTGAGAAACATGAGATGCATGACTGTATGAATTGTGGAAATTAAAGCTGGCTGTATTGTGAAAGTTAGAAATGTATTTTCAATGCAGGTGATTTTACTGGGGAAATTGATAAAATACAAAGGGGAGGTTTTCGACCCATTTCTTTTGGATAAGTGAATATAAGGCTAAAATGATTATAGACACTTTGAGAATTATGACATAACTAGAGAAATGATATTATTAAGGCAAGATTCGGTTTAGTTACTACACTAACACTGAATACAAACCGTAAATGGAAAAAGAAAAATTTAGTTCGTAATTTTCTAAGTGAAATAAAGTAAGTGTTAAGGGAACGTCATGGCCTTCGGGTCGTGACAAAGACTCATATTTGCCTATAAAAGCAATGTCTCAATGTGTTTTAAGAATTGCTTGTTCCATTTCTCACATCTTTTTGACTTACAATATTGCCATGATTGACCATGAAGGCATGACCTGAACTGTTATTATTATTATTATTATTATTATTATTATTATTATTATTATTATTATTAAAAGTAGCTGCCTCTAGTTGGTGACTTGCATCTTTGCAAGATGAGTAAATTATTTGGGAAATTAGATACTTCAGTAGATTTTTTGGAACTAATATTCTTTTAAATCTTAGTACTTCTTTTTAATATTATAGATCAAATTTAGGAGCATAGTAATTAAACTTGGATTCATCTGATGTTTCAAACAAGAATATTGATTTGGTTATTAATTATATTTGATTAAAGATGAAATTTGATCTTTAACTCGGATTTTATATTATAAGTTATAATGATAAAGGATTCACTGTTGCTCCTTTCTGCAACAGCTCTTTTAATGTAATCATTCTTTTCCTTACTCAACATGTTCACTACTGCTCCACCATGGTCTGGTAAAGGATTCCCATTCACAACTTGTTCTACTTTCGACTCCTCAAAACTCAACTGCCCGGCCTTCATCACTTCCTGCACTTTATACTTCAATCCTAAGCAGTTTTTTATAGAGTGACCCACATTGTCATTGTGGTAAGCACATTTTGCGTTTGAATCATACCATTTGGAATACGGGGGTTTTAAAGGTTCAAGGTATACAAGGGCAATAAGACGGTTTTGCACCAATTTAGGATACAGCTCTGCATAGGTCATGGGGATTGGGGTGATAGGGGGTCTTTCTTGATTGAAGCATGGCCTTCCAGGGTTGTACATTAGGGTTGCAGGTTGAGTAAAAGGTTGGGTTGGTCTCAAGGTTTGCGGGCAAAAAATGGGCTGAGTATTTGTTGATTGGTTTGGTTGATATAGGTAGGGTGAAACATAATTGATGGCATGAGGATAAGATTGGT
Source organism: Heritiera fomes (assembly GCA_032173925.1). NCBI lineage: Eukaryota > Viridiplantae > Streptophyta > Magnoliopsida > Malvales > Malvaceae > Heritiera > Heritiera fomes. The sequence continues at coordinate 16,300,234 of JAPDPM010000015.1, forward strand.
ATTGGTTGGATGGGCGTTGGTGAATATAACCTCCTGTAGAGATAGCTTGGACATCTCCTTCCTTTTTATTAGGAAACCCTCTTTTCCTGACCTCTACACCTTCAATCTTGCCACTTTTAATGGCATTCTCTATTGCCTCTCCTAAAAGCATCATGTCAAAAAAGTTCTTACTGACATTTCCTATCATCCTCTCATAATAAAGAGCTTTAAGAGTGTTTAAAAATAACATTGTCAACTCCTTTTCTGTCAATGGGGGTTAAACTTCAGCAACTGCATCTCTCCACCTCTGAGCATACTCTTTAAAACTCTCGTTTGTTTTCTTCTCCATGCTTTGGAGACAAAGACGATTAGGAGCCATATCATTCACATGATGGTATTGGGCTAAGAATGCTTTAGCAAGGTCTTTCCAAGAATGTATACGACTCCTGCCCAACTGAACATACCACCTTGAAGCAGATCCTATAAGGCTATCTTGAAAACAGTGATTGAGCAACTTTTCATTACGAGCATATCCTACCATCTTTCTGCAAAACATCATAACATGGGTTATCGGGCACTTAGTTCCGTCATATTTCTCGAAATCGGGAACCTTGAACTTTGCGGGCAATACCAAATCGGGAACTAGGCTCAACTCTTCTGCATCAACATTCCTAAAGAAGTCATTTCATTTGATGGCTTTCAACCTTTCCTCTAACATGTCACATTTATGTTGTATCCTTACAGCCAGACTGTCAATTGCTTCTCTCTTTAACTTCTCTTGTTCAACAGGATCATCCAAGTTTGGGACGAAAATAGGGTCAACAGGGCTAAACCCTATACCAGGTTGACTTTGGCCCATAGTACGGCCTTGTCCTCCCATTGAAGGTGTTGCATGAGCATAAACCTTTGGAGACATTTGGGCTTGATGGGTGAACCCTGGAGGGTATGGTGGGTCATAACTAGGATATTCCTCCACTGTTAGGTCTTACGCAACTCCTTTCCCCTTAGCCATACTCATCATCAACTCCATCATCTTGGTCATCTGCTCTCGAGTTTCCTCTTGAGCTTTGACAATCTCTTGTTGCCCTTTTTCCATCCTGTCAATCCATGCTAATTGCTCATTCTCCATTGCTCTAGTTCGTGCACGAGTTTGGTATGAATGATTTGGAAAGGCTATTTTTGTACCTTTGTTGTCACAATTAGATAAAATTATTTTTATTAAATGCTCATAAAGGAAAAGCAAAAGTAAGAAAAATTTTCGTGAGAAATTTATTGCATAACAAAAATTGTCTCATAACAAAAATTTATAAAAACCAAAGCTTATAAAACTTGTCTTATAACAATTATTGAACAAAGTTAAAGACCCATTACATCCATAAAGAACATCTAAGGTGTCCACCTAAGTCTCTTCAACAAACTGTAGTGACCTTGGATCTCGTCTAGTAGTAGTCGCAGATTCTCCCCATGCTCAGTAAGTGGGCTGACTCCGAGCTTCAAATCCCTTATTCTGTCTTCCATATCTCTTGCTCTATGAGCCATGACATTAATCTGTTCAATCATGGAAACCAGAAGATGTGAATCACGAGCTCTCCTCAAAGTAGCATACTTCTCCTTTAGGTCATTCAATTCATTAACAACCTTTTGTAGGATCTGCAAGTATTCTTGGGGTCGATTGAGGGCACCTTGCAAACTCATCTGCTCGCTTATGACCTTGCCTTCAAGTTCTTCACATTCGACCCCCTTCTTCTATATCTCAGCTTTGAGTCGTTTATTCTCTTCCCGCAAACGTTTATTTTCAGACCTTGAGAGCTTCTCCTTCAAGTATTTGATTTCATCCATCAACTTGAACTTCTCTTGATGGACCCTTGTATATGCTTACTCCCTTCTCCCCAACTTTTCCTCCGTTTCACATTTGAGTTTCTTAATTTCTCTATCTAAGTCTTTTTTTTCTTCCTCTAATTTCCTCTCGACAATCTCCAAGTCTATCATGGGATCTCGAGGTATGGGCTCCTCACTTTTCTCGAGACTCTTCTCAGGTGGAAGCCTAACATCCTTACCTCGTCTCGCATGCCATATTGAATACTCGGGAGGGTCCTTTTTTGGGAATATTCCTTTCTCAATCCTAAGAGTTGCCTTCCAAGCCTTGACATCGTCTTTTATTTTCTTTACAAATCCTTCTTCTGTATATGTATACTCGTGCTGACTGAGCCCCTGAGTCATTGGAATGAATTGCTCATATCCCAATTGTCTTCGTACCATAAGAGGTGCATAGGAGATAATACCCTATATACCCAAAAGAGGAACCCATGGCTTACCACCACAAGCATATAACATAGATCTTCGTGGCATCCAAGCTGCCATCCAAACAATATCCTTCTTCTTGGTCTTGCGCAATAACAAAACCCATTCTCCTTTTGTCTTCGGTGCAGGCCAAGTTTTCTCACAGAATTCTTTTATCGGGACTGTATTGAGATAAGCTTCTCGAAACTTTTTTTCGTTACCTCCAAGGTGACTTTTCATCCAAATGTATAACAATTGTGTACATCCGATGAAATGTCCTTCTCCCTTGCGATGACAAAAATTTAAAGACCTAAAAGTCTTTGACAAGATAACTGGGGCTATATTCACCTCATGATCAAGCTACTCAACAAAATCCACCATTGTAACCTCAATGTGTCCTAAGAATTTAGGGAACACGGCCATACCATACACAGCTAATGCCATTACGCTCATGTGTTGTTCTTTCGTTAGCTGCTTCTGAAGACAACTTCATAGAAAACTCCATGGTACATAAGTGGTCTCTCCTTTTTGCCTTGTGTGATGATCAATTTCTTAAACACTATGGCTAGTCATGGAGGACAATTTCTTACGATATCCCGATTTCCTTTTCTTCCAATAGATTTTGTTGGGATTTTCGAAATCACGACAGAGCAAGAACGAATACTCCTCTATGGTTGGCATCAAATCAGCCTCATTAAAGACAAAGCATCTGTAGGACGGGTCCCAAAATTGCACCATGGCCCTTATCAAATCCAAGTCCACTTCCACTGATAATACTAGCATCAAGTCCCCATATTTTTTCTGAAATTCTGTCTTCTTTTCTTCATCCCATGCCTTCCAAATTCCTAGCAACTCAGTGCAGTCATTTTGTCTTAGGTCCAAGTGAATCCTTTCTGGCAAAGTAAAAACAAAACCAATAGGTAGGTAATCACCATTCTCACGTTGAGCCTTTTCGGATTGTTCCTTTACTATGTGGGTTGGCCATTCTTGTGATAATTTCTCCATGGATGCAAATGGATCTTAACCTGTAGCAATTTGTTATGAGACAGAAAAAAAAGAGAAAAATGCAAGGAATGAGAATATGCATTATGTTTTTTTTTTTGTTTTTCTCTTTGGTTTATTATTTTTGTATATATATATATTATATTTTTCTTGTATGAGATGATGGTCATTCTTTGTGTCCTAATATAGGTTTCAATTCTAAAGCTCTAGCTTACGAGTGGGCATCATAAGTTCACTATATGCTTGGTTTGGATAGATAGATTACTAAAGGTTCCCAGACTGTTCCCCACTATCGTACACGTGGACTAGTAAGGCACCCCAATCCTCACCCATTATAGGCTTCAAACGGAAAGGGTTCAACTTGAGTGGGAGTATTTCACTGGCCTATGTGGAGGTTACCACCTCACGAAGGCAAAGCTACTTTGCTTCCTTTTAAAAAGGCAAACCTAGGTCGAGGGCTAATGCATGCACATGCAAGTGGAGTGTGTGTATTTAAATGTCTTATGAAACTTAAAGTTTTTAGGCAAGATTTTGATAACCTTAAACTTCCTAATGGCCTAACTCTCTAGATCTTTCCCTAGTGGAGTCGCCAAACTGTCATAACGTATCAAGTTTTGGGAAAACCTAATAGCTAGACACAAAAATATGGAGTCGCCACCAACCATTCTAACCTAGGTGTGATTGGTCACCTATTCAAACTAAAGATAAGGTTTGGTCTACGTTAAGAGTTTTAAGTTCGGGAGTACGATTACGTGTGAGGAAGGATTAGCACCCTCACAACGTCCATCCTAAAATGGTACCAAATAATCTAAGGTTATCCTAATTTTGCCTTTTTACTTTAATTTCGATATAATTAAATATTGAAAAATCTTTTAAGTCTCCTCCATCAAGCTGGTTGGACAACTTAAAAGTTTTTCTCACCTCAAGAGTATTCAAGTAGGACCAATCGCCTTTCTTGAAGAGGCTCCGTCGTCGGATAATTTTTAAGTACATTATGTAAACCCTATCTTGACTCTTACCCTAATTTCTATCTATTATTTTATCTTATTTTATTCTATTGTTATTATTTCTTTATATAAATTATTATTTCACATTTTTTATACACTTAAATAAACATGAATTATTTTATATTGAAAATTCTCTTAAAGACCTTCCATCAAGCTGGTAAGACCTTAAAGAAAATTTTCTCACCGTAGGAATTTTTAAAGAAACTACTCAAGCGTAATTCCCTTTAAATTCCATCCTCAAAATAATTCACATCTATTAAAATATTTAATTTAATTTTATTCTTTTCTAATTTTAATTCTAATTAATTAATTCGATTTTTATTATTTATTAAAATGAACTTAAATTTAATTTATTTTTTATTTTTTATAATTAAATTGATTTATTAAATATTGAAAATATCCCCTTTAGATCTTCCATCAAGCTGGTAAGACCTAAAAGATACACCCTCACCTCAAGATATCTGAAAGCACTACTCGAGCGCAGTCCTTTTAAAATTCTATCGTCGGAATATTTGTAGTTGTATTATTTTATTCTATTTTATTTCTAAATATATTAATTTTTATGACTCCTAATTCCTAATTTGATTATTAATTCTTTTAATTGCAATTAATTTTAATTAATTCTTATTTCAATTTTTAATAAATTTGAGTTTTAAATATCAGAAATAACTTTTTAAATCTTTCATCAATCTGGTAAGACTTAAAAAGAACCTCATCACCCCAAGATCTCTGAGAGTATTACTCAATCGCAATCCCCTCGGAGTTCCATCGTCGGAATATTTATATTTTTTATTTAAAATGTTTATTATTATATTCCTCTAAGACATTGCAATTCTAAACTACGTAATTAAATTTTGACAATATTTTAACCATACGCTAAATTAAGCATATCATATAAATTTTATTCGAAGTCTTAAAATAAAATAAAAAAATACAAATAAAAAATACAAATAGTAAACAATAAGTAAATAAAAAAAATCGTACCAATTATATCGAATCATGTTAATTAAATTAAATCATGCTAATTAAACTGAATTATACCATCAAGTTAATCAAAGCAAAATTATATCAATTTAAATAAATAAACTAGATCATATCCATTAAATCTCATCAAGATCTGTTAGTCACACTTATCAAATGAAATCTGTTAATTTATTATTATGGAGATTAATCAAATTAATTATTTACATCATCTTATCACATATTTTTTATTTAAATTATCTCATTAATTACAAGTATAAAAAAATCATCAAAGAAAATAAATAAATCAATAAATAAATAAAATAAAATAAAAATAAAAAATAGAAAATCATCAGAAAATGGAAAAAAGAAACCTGCGATCGAGTCGGGTCGGATACGAGTTGACACGCGGGTCCAGGCGGGTCTAGGCGTGGATCTGGGCTGCCTAAAACAACGTCGTTCCATAGCAGCTTTAAACCATTTTTTCAATTTTTTCGGTCAGATCTTCGTTGTCCAGAAAAAAAAACCTTCAAATCCTCTTTTCCCAGACGAAACCCAGTGGCCGGAAACCTCAAACGGTCACCGAAAAACTCAAAATTTCCAAACTCCGGCGATTGTCTCCACCGTCCACCACCATAACCACCAGATCTATACCTATAAACACCCGAAAAACCTTCGCCTCTTCGTCCTCAAACTAGATCTACGAACCACGGGTGCTAGATCCTTTTGGAAATCCACGGATCTAACTCCTAAAGTTGAAACCTTACACTGCCTAAGCTACCAAAACCCTCGACACCTTCCTCTCTGTTGTTTTTTATGTTTTTGGTTGTGGTTCCTTTCGGTTCTGTTGTGTTTCTCTCTGTGTATATCTGTGGCTGTCGTTGTTGTCTTTTCTGTATCTGTTTGTGTGCTTTTTATAAATATTAGATCTAAATATTTTTGGAAGTTTAGGAATAGGATCTCAGACCCGATTGTGATTTTGCCTTTAATGTCTTATTTTAAATTCCCTTTTAGTCTTGATTTCCCTGTAGATCTCCGAGACTTATTAACCTTGCAAGATCTTTCCTTTTGTGTTTCTAATGGCCATTAGGGTTTGGATTTTGGAATCTCGATTTGGGGATTGGGTTTTGTTTGAGGGTTAGGGGGTTTCAGATTAGGGTTTTAGGGTAGGGTTTTCGATTCGTGGTTTGGGCTTTGATTCTGTTTGGGGTTAGGGTTTCATATTAGGGCTTCAGGCTAGGATTAAGGGTTTTCGATTTTTGTTTTGTTTCCTTTTTTAATTTTTTTACATTTTTTGTCAAAATAAATAAATGAATAAATAATAAAATAAATAGAAGAAAAATTAATAGATATTATAAAATACTAAAATTCATATCAATGAAATAAAAATAAAAATAAGAATGAAAAGAGAAATAAAAATAAAAAGAGAAATAATAATAAAGATGAATAATAATGAAAAAGAAAAGAAAAAGATAAAAAAATAAAAATAATAAAAGTAAAAATATAAAGGAAAAGAGAAAAGAAGAACAAGAAAAAATAAAGAAAAATAAAAATAAAATAAATAAATAAAAAATAAAATAAAAATAATAAAAATAAAAATAAAACAAAATAAAATCAATTATTCAAATATGGGTTTAATTCATTTTCAATTATTAGAATGCATGTCAAGTGGCTCGAGGTTCACAATTCTGCACTACTTAGCTCTAGACAAAAATTGGTGTCTACATCTCTAATTTAATTTTTCAAAGTTATGGAGCCTTTGATAACAGGAGCATTATCAAAGTTTTAATTTCAATGTTGTGAAATATCAAGCAAAGGGAGCATTATCAAAGTTTAATTTTTCCAATATTATGAAGCTTCCAGTCATAGGAGCATTATCAAAGTATAATTTTCCAAACTTGTGTGCCATTGGTGAGAGGAACATTAAAGTTGTGGACCCTTTAATGAGAGGAGCATTATCAATGTTTAATTTCCCTGAAATTGTGGAGCTTACAGTGAGAGAAACATTATCAAGTTTTAAATTTTCAAAATTGTAGAGCTTTTAGTGAGAGGAGTTGATTTTAGTTAACAACAAGGATGTTAGCTCAAATGTAGATGAATCAAGATGAGATGAATTGGTTATAGTAAAAATTTTAAAAAATATTAACCAATTAATATTTTCATATGAATAAATAAATAATTTGAATAAATAACAAACTTGAAATAAAAATATTAAAGGGATAGAGAATCAAACACTAAGAATTTATAAAGATTCAACCTTTCAATGCCTACATCCTCTCACTATCTTCCATTGTCATGAAATTGCAATCCGCTATTTTTTTTTTCACAAGATACAACTACCTTTTCTAGTTTAAGGCATAACCTACACAAATCTATCTTTCAAGGTTAAGGTATAATCTTTAACACCTTATCTTTTCTAGGCTGAGGATAAAAACTTCTACCTTCTCTAATTGAGTTTCTTCCAAAACTCACAAAATCAATCAAGGGGATGCCTCACCCTTTGATTTAATTACTAGTTTTCAATTTAATTTGCAAACAAAATGGTATCTATAAGGTTGGATGTTTGCCTGATAGGCTCAATGAAATACAAAAGAACAATGAATACTACTTGGGGACATGATAGAATTAAGTAGACCTGGCAAATCTAGATACGACATGTGTAACAGGACACGAAAAAACCGTGTCCGTGTTTGAAAAATTTGTGTTTCATGTTTATCCGTGTCAACACGAATTTAGACACGGTAATTTTTGTGTTTAACCATGTCATACATGGCTAAACATGTGTAAGACATGGTAATACGTTTAAGAAAATCGTGTCACACGAATACACGAATAACACGTATATGACACGAAAACATGCTTAAAGAAAATCGTGTTACATGGATACACGTATAAGAATCGGTAATCATATATGCTTTTAGTGGGAATTGAACCTTGGCCAAATGCAAAAATACTTAAGTGCTTTGCCAAATGAACAAGTGTATTATATTGATATAATTTATTATGAAAACTTTTATCTTAAAACAAACTAATGCTTTAATAAATATTGCAAAAAAATAAAATTAATAAATAAAATTATAAAATTAAATTAGTTAATTATGGTTAAGATAATAAAATTTTAAAATTTGGAAAATAAAGTATTGAATTTAAGAAAAATTTATTGTAAGTTAAGAACTTAAGATACAATTATCAATTTTTTACATTAAATATATGATACTATAATGTATAAATATATATGATATTTTTTATTATAGTGTATAAAATATAAGTCATGCATTATACTAATAAGAGATTGTATAAAATATCATTGACATTATATTACATGATATTGATAAGAAATTAAGAGTTTACACTTTACAGAATTACATTATTCAGTATACTAACATACAAATATTAACATAATTGATAATACTACATACAAATTCTAACATAATTGATAATACTAACATACAAATTATTATAATACGAATAAGATATTAATATACTAACATAATATACTTTTTAGTGATTTATCAATTATCATAATTAGTTTATTGATAACATAATTATCATAAGATATTAGTATACTAACATAATATACTTATTAATAACATAATTAATTTATTAATTTATCAATTATTACATTATAGGTAATTGCTAGTGTACTAATATCTTATGATAATTGTTTGTTGCAAAGATTGGTTATGTGATGATGTTGATGGGAACTTTGATGGGATTGGGATGATAGATGGTGTCATTAACTTGGATATTAGTAAAGAAGATTCAACATCATTGAAGTGTTCTAGTTCTTTTCAAGCAACTGAATCTTATTGAGTTGTGTTAACTCTCGAATTGTTGTTAGTGTACTAATATCTTATGATAATTGTTTGTTGCAAAGATTGGTTATGTGATGATGTTAATAGGAACTTTGATGAGATGATAGATGGTGTCATTAACATGGATATTAGTAAAGAAAATTCAGCATCATTGAAGTGTTTTAGTTCTCTTCAAGCTACTGAATCTTATTGAGTTGTGTTAACTCCTTGAATTGTTGTTTCTTGCATTGTTAATGACTTAATGTTTGAATGTTTTGTTGAATTATTTATGTTTGTTGACTTAATGTTAACTAGTTATGTTTTGTTTGTATGTTTTTGCAATTTTCAATATATATTATGGATTGTATGGATTGAAGATATTATTATTTTGTTATATTTGTTACTAATATTTGAATTTTAATTAATATAGATGTGAATAAATATAAATATGATGTTTTTTTAATCATTTTTTATTATGTTTTGATTTTTAATCATGTTATTCGTGTCATATCTATTCTTGTCATTTCAATTTCGTGTTATTTTGTTTAAATCATGTCGTGCCATGTCGTGTTAACCGTGTTGTGTCGTGTGACACGGATAACTATTACGTGTCCATTGTGTCGTGTCACGTGTTACACATAAAAAGTACGTATTGTGTTCGTGTTTACCATTCAAACACGTTTTATAATTCGTGTCGTGTTCGTGTTTTAATAATTCACGTCTTGTTTTGACTCGTGTCGTGTCGTGTCACGAGACAGATACACAGATTGTGAAGTCTAGAATTAAGTTGAATGAATAAAACTTTTGTACAAGATCCGAGAAATTAAATTCTGAACGCTTGAATGCTCTTGATTTGATTGAAAGACTTAAACTAAAACTCTTTGGATGGAATCTCTTGTATCTCTAACTATATGATGTGTTGGAAGATTCTTTTTATATGTAGAAATAAGTTTGAAGTCGTTGGTGATCAATTGGAGAAAAAAAGAGTCATCGCAAAATACAAAAAGCTAATCACTCGTTGCTGCCTGGTTTGGGGATCGCTGCCTATGCTCGGAGGATTGATGCCACTAACTTAAATTTGAAAAATAGCATTATAAAAAACAAAGAAGGATCAATTTCTTGGGTTACAAATAATGCACGAAACATAGCAGGAATCGATGCCATACCTATAGGAACCGATAACTGATGCATGGAAAAAAAGCAAACCTTTATGTCAAATTAGGAATTGATGCTTATCTCTAGGTGATCAACCCTATAATGTAATTTTAGCAATATTACTATTTTTATTTTTCGAAACACAATTACTTGCTACTCCAAATTACTTCTGTTGGCTCTATAGGCGATACCGAAAAGGGGAGTGAATCGGTTTTTAACTAACTATAAGTTCGTTTTTCGGTTTCTCCTAAATTCTCTAGCCTATATTAATAATTTCTAAGTTCTCTAGGCTAGGCAAGCATGCAATCCAAGTTCAATGCAATAAACATAATATAATTGCAAGTAATTAAAGAGAGTAGGGAAAGAGAGATTTACACAATCGATTTATAGAGGTTCGGCAACCTTGCCTAGTCCTCTACCTTGAGACGCTCCCAATGATTTTCTCCAAATCCACTATCTTGAATTTGTGATTACAATCCCTCTTTTCAAGGCTAAAGAGTAACCTCCCTCTTTTTCTAGGCTCAAGAGAAACCTCTCTCTTTTTCTTAGGCTAAAGAGTAACCTCCCTCTTTTTCAAGGCTTAAGAGAAACCTCCCCTTTTACAAGGAATGGTGGGTTACAAATAATGTAATCAAGAGAGGCCTCTAGGTAGGAAAATGATTACAGAAATTAAGCACAATGAAAAGCCTATACAAAGTTTGTGCTAAGCAATACAAGAAATAGATGAATGATAGAAGATGAAGACTCTTTATCTCTTGAATTGATGTTGAGGCTTGAGGAAGATGAATAAGATGATGAAAGATGTTGCTTGGTTGTTCCTCTTGCTTCCTTTAGCTTCTAAGCCTCTATTTATAATCCCTTGGATTTATTCTAGCCGTTGGGTGGAGCCAAGATTGAATATGACCGTTGTATCTCACAAAACTAGCCGTTATAGGCTATTTTCGGGCAAAAGGATCGATCCCTTTCCATAGGGGATCGATCCCTTTTGTCCAGAATCTTGATTCTGGGCTTCAGGGATCTTGGGAAGACTTTCTGCCAAAAAGGGATCGATCCTGCTACAATGGGGATCGATCCTTTTCTTCCAAAGGGCATTTTTCCTGCACTTTTGGGTTAGAAATGATATGACTTTTGATCCTAATTCAACCCAAAACATTTATAAGCTTTAAGGGAGTTTTTCTTGACTTTCTCAAATGAAAATATTGTCCAAGAAATCATCAAGTGATTTTCTAAAATATTCAAAACATTTATAAAGTGTTAAGACTAATAAGAATATGCATCATTAAATCATGGTCTTAATGTTTGATATGATCACTTAAAATGTATTGAGAAAATCATATGTGATAAGGCAAATTTACAATATGAATTAAAACATTAAAGCTTACTTAAGTTTTTGTCATTTCAAAATACATATGGCAATTTAAAACTAACAATCTCCCCCTTTTTGATATGACAAAACTTAATGTAAATTTGCTTTGAAAATTCTTTGATAAAATACTCCCCCTCAAATAAAGCAGGATTTTATGAAGCTGGATTTTATAAAGCTCCCCCTTAATATAAGCATGGGTTTTGAAAATGAATTTTCCCTCATTATCTCTCTCCCCCTTAATATCTTTCCTTTTTAATATCTATCTCTCCCCCTTTTTGTCATAGCAAAAAGAAGGAAAACTAAGAAAAAATATGCTCCCCCTAAAATCATGGCTATGTGAGAAGAGATAAAAGAATATGCTCCATCCAACAAGAAACATGTTAGTACATGGGACTCATAGCACAAATAAATAAGTCAATATTCACAAAGAGTATGAAATATTCATGCAATGAATATGACTTAGAATATGACTTATGATCCTATACCAATTGTTTATAAATAATTTTGATACCAATTGTTGATAAGTAATTTTGCAAGAACGTTCCAATTGGTAAGAAGTTAAGCAAGCACCTAAGTATATCAATTGTTATCTAAGGTCCAACTAAGGTGCATGGTAATTCATCATGATTATGAGCTAAAATTAGATGACATATCATATGCATGAGCTCATAAATCATGTTCAAGCAAGAATGTGCATAGAATAAAGACATATATCAATTAATTACAAATTCTAGCACAAAAGAGTTTCATGCAAAAAATATCCTAAGAGAATTCTTCTCTATTTGTCATTTCAATCTAAGGAGCATGAGAAGAATTGTCAATTTAAAGCTCATACCAATTGGCAATTTAGATTTGGCTTACCAATTATTGAAAATATGGTTGCCAATGATACTAATTGTTATTTCAATCTAAATACCAATTATTGCTAATGGTTGACTTAGGCATTTTGCATGAATCCAATATGTAGTGTGTTCATGTCAAGAAAATAATCATTCTAAATATGCACGAACACAATCAAACATCATCAAATATGCATATAGATCAATTAAACATTAGCACACTATCATAAAATATTAATCCATATTCATATTCACAAATTGATACCATATGGAAGATTCAAAAAATCAAGGAATTCAAGCAAACACATTTTCTCCCATGGTTTCAAGCACACAAATCCTATGCTCATTTTCTAATTCAAGTCCTTAACCAATTATGAGCAAGGAAAGATTCAACATTACCATTTTGATCAATTAATTGTCATATCCCTAGTTGTTATCATCATTTAAAGTTCTAGAGGGTATATGCTATTTTAACTAAAATGGTTTCACCTAAGTGAATCAATATTATCAAGCTAAAATATATTTTATCATTAAAATCCATAAACTATGAGTGAGGTTAAGCACTTAATATCATGAAATAACTATTCTCATCTTATAGACATGATTATTGATTCTACTTAAGTAAACATGCATGTTCAACATCAAAGCAATCAAGATTCAATGCATGTATATCAATTGTTGATGTTGTCATTAAAGCCCAAGTTCTTTACTAATTTGGCCATAAGAAAAATTTAAGTACATGTATGATAAAGTTTCATGCATTTGAACATTTAGGATTCCTTTATCATCACAAATTGTAGACCAAGAACCATTACCAATTGTTGAATTTACATTTGGAATTAATCCACTAGATGTATAATTATTATGAAACCTAGTGTGGAATGATAAGTCAAGCTAAGAGACATAATCCTATAAGCATGCTTAACTAAGATGAACAAAAGATATGAAAAAACACTCATTATGCACTAGTTCATCAATTTCTCAAATATATCCATAAATTCTTGAAATAAATCTCAAAAATATGTTTAAGCATTCGTTGAAAGTATATTTCAAGATTATTTCAAAATTTATGCAATTCATGATCATTTTCAATAAGAAAGCTGATTTTGCACTTGTGAGCTCAAGAAAAGTGATATTGCTTGTTGAAAGTGATACCATTTGATGGAAATGATATTAATTGATGGAATTGAGGCATGATATCAATGAAGAATGAGTTTTCATATATTACAGATCATCAAAAAGAAGTTAAAACAATGAATTTTAAGTTGAGAAGAGAGAAAATATCAAAACAATGAAGAGTTCTTCTCAATTTTGGTTGAACACATGCAGGAGTGCCTTTTCTGGCCTGGGGGGATCAATCCTGCTACAGTGAGGATCGATCCCTCATATGTTTCCTGCAGATTCTATAGTTGTTTTGACAGAAAATTCAACCTTTGAGGTACCAAAACTTCGTTTTTGAGTGTTTTAAGTCCAAGTAAAGGTTTAAACATTTGTAAAACATGATTTTGGACTTGTATGAATGAAAAACATGAATCAAAAACCATTTTACAAAAGATTTTGCAATTTTGGAAGGATTTTCACAATAAAACACATTTTTGGCCTCAAAGGAGGTCATTTTAAGCATTATGCATATTTTGGCCAAACCAATGCATTGAATTACATAAATATGTCAAAACAAACTTGTTCACATAGATTTTAAGCATATATATCATTAAAGCATACATCTTGTGAACCACTTGCCATGATTGTCAACATGCATATTCTTCATTAAGGCTCATGACATGGCATTTTGCATATATGACATATTTGACAACTTTTGAGCAACTAAATATATTATCTAAACATATCAAACTTGCTCAAACTAGAGAAATCCAATAATCATTTCAAAATCATAAATCATGCTTTTCATTCAATGCATCAAGTACTATTCATCAGAAATTCAAAAATCATTTATCATGCCTTTTGTTCAATCATTCTACTTATAATGCATCAAAGATCATCAACAAACCATATCATCAACAATAAAGAGTTTATGGAGTAAGGAATTAAGCTTACAATACTCCTTTGCTTGAGAGTGCTTTGCCTTGATGTGTTGAGTCCACCTTGAGTTATCCTTTGAAGAATTGTTGTAATGGATCCTCAAGCTTTTCCTTTTCCTCATTGGCATAAGCAATCTCCATAGAGGTGTGTAGAGCATTCAAACCCCATTGTTTCTTTGTAACTCCATGCTCTAACACTCCTACAACAAACACATTCAAGCATGCTTTGGTACCCAAATTTTCTTGGGTCCATAAGAGTTAGTGTTCACAATTTTTGATCCCTTAGGGATCCATTTCAAACATAATTCATTATTGTTTATAGCATGCTTTGGCACCCACATTTTTCTAACCACTCTTCCTCTAAATGTAGTTTTTCTATAAGTGCATGCTTGTGAGGTGTGGCTTATCCTATTGCATAGTGAGCATGTAAGAGATGTATTATGCATAGAATTTTTGCTCACTAAGAAATTCCTAAGATGAGTTTCTTTTTGATTTGCATTATAACCTAACCCATCTTTATCAAAGAAAGCTCTTTGGGTCTCAAGCATGTGATCTAATTTTTGTTGACCCATATAGAACCTAGTAAATGAGTTATGCAAATTTGTATTCTTTTCATTTAACTCATTTATCTCTAAGTTAGCCTTTTCTAATTTCTTTTCAAATTCTAGCTTAGCATTTATCAAGGCTTCATTTTCTATTTTTAATTTAGCAATGATTTTCTTATATTTGGAGTTCATGCATTGATATTCATTTGCTAAATCATCAAAGGCATTTTGTAGTTCACTAAAGGTATAATCATTATCTTCACTAGAACTACTACTAGCCTCATCATCACTAATAGCCATAAAGCATGAGTAGGCTACCTCTTCATCTACATTTTCCTCATCGGAGCTATCACTATCGCTCCATGCAGCCACAAATGCTTTCTTCCTAAGCTTCCTATCCTTTTCCTTCTTAAGTAAGGGGCAATCTAACTTAGTATGACCTGGTTCATTGCACTCATAACATACTAAGGGGTCCTTTTCTCTTCTACTTGACTCTCACCTTTGGTGTCTCCTATTACTCTCTCTCTCTTTCATTCTTATAAATCTATTAAATCTTTTGGCAAACATTGCCATTTCTTTTTCTTCCTCATTTCCACTCTCATCACTATCATCTTTAATGACCTCATGAGTGGAAGACTTAAGTGCTACCTCTACTTTCTTTGAAGGCACTTCATTTCTTTTCATTTTCATTTCATATGTAAGTAGGGACCCCATAAGCTCATCTAGAGACAAGGTGTTTGGATCCTTAGACTCTTCTATTGCGGTTACCTTTGCCTCCCATGATTTAGGCAAGCTATTCAAAATTTTCTTAACCATTTCTAGATTGGAATAGCTCTTGCCTAATGCCTTAAGTCCATTAATTATATCATTAAACCTAGTGAACATTTCGCTAATGGACTCATTTTCTTTCATTCTAAAAAGCTCATAATCATGTGTGAGCATACCTACTTTGGTTTCTTTTACTTGATTGGTCCCTTCATGTGTGATGGCCAATTTGTCCCATATTTGCTTAGCATTTTCACATAGGGACACTCTATTATATTCATTGAGACCTAATGCACAAAAGAAAGTGTGCATGGCCTTGGCATTCAATTGTGCCACTCTTATGTCATTTGTGTCCCACTCATCCTCACTCTTAGGGACATCCTTTCCATCTACTTTCTTCATAGGAATTCTAGGACTATTCACTATAATTCTCCACACTTCATAATCATTAGATTGTACAAATAGCATCATTCTAGTTTTCCAATATGAATAATTTTCACCATTCAAGAGTGGAGGTCTAACTAATGATTGTCCCTCTTCTCCTAAAGGTGTGCCTACATTCAAGTGAGCCATTTATGATCGTTTTGCTCGATAGAGGTTAGTCTAAATCAATCTCGAGCCCAAGCTCTGATACCAATTGATGGCTCTATAGGCGATACCGAGAGGGGGGGTGAATCGGTTTTTAACTAACTATAAGCTCGTTTTTCGGTTTCTCCTAAATTCTCTAACCTATATTAATAATTTCTAAGTTCTCTAGGCTAGGCAAGCATGCAATCCAAGTTCAATGCAATAAACACAATATAATTGCAAGTAATTAAAGAGAGTAGGGAAAGAGAGATTTACACAATCGATTTATAGAGGTTCGGCAACCTTGCCTACGTCCTCTACCTTGAGACGCTCCCAAGGATTTTCTCCAAATCCACTATCTTGAATTTGTGATTACAATCCCTCTTTTCAAGGCTCAAGAGTAACCTCCCTCTTTTTCTAGGCTCAAGAGAAACCTCTCTTTTTCTTAGGCTAAAGAGTAACCTCCCTCTTTTTCAAGGCTTAAGAGAAACCTCCCCTTTTACAAGGAATGGTGGGTTACAAATAATGTAATCAAGAGAGGCCTCTAGGTAGGCAAATGATTACAGAAATTAAGCACAATGAAAAGCCTATACAAAGTTTGTGCTAAGCAATACAAGAAATAGATGAATGATAGAAGATGAAGACTCTTTATCTCTTGAATTGATATTGAGGCTTGAGGAAGATGAATAAGATGATGAAAGATGTTGCTTGGTTGTTCCTCTTGCTTCCTTTAGCTTCTAAGCCTCTATTTATAGTCCCTTGGATGTATTCTAGCTGTTGGGTGGAGCCAAGATTGAATATAACCGTTGTATCTCACAAAACTAGCTGTTATAGGCTATTTTCGGGGAAAGTGATCGATCCCTTTCCATAGGGGATCGATCCCTTTTGTCCAGAATCTTGATTCTGGGCTTTAGGGACCTTGGGAAGACTTTCTGCCAAAAAGGGATCGATCCTGCTACAGTGGGGATCAATCCTTTTCTTCCAGAGGGCATTTTTCCTGCACTTTTGGGTTAGAAATGATATTAACTTTGATCCTAATTCAACCCAAAACATTTATAAGCTTTAAGGGAGTTTTTCTTGACTTTCTCAAATGAAAATATTGTCCAAGAAATCATCAAGTGATTTTCTAAAATATTCAAAACATTTATAAAGTGTTAAGACTAATAAGAATATGCATCATTAAATCATGGCTTTAATGTTTGATATGATCACTTAAAATGTATTGAGAAAATCATGTATGATAAGGCAAATTTACAATATGAATTAAAACATTAAAACTTACTTAAGTTTTTATCATTTCAAAATACATATGGCAATTTAAAGCTAACAACTTCAATGATATTAAATATTAATTAACATGTAATTTGAGTATAAATGATTTCACAAAGCATTTAGTAATTTTCATAATAACTTACCCAAATGTTATAAAAAAATTTATTGATTTTATAATTTTAACTTAATTAATTTAAGGTTTTGTTACACAAAATTTAAGGAAATTCTATAATAAGATCATAATTTTTTATTTTACTATAAAATTAATGTAAACACATATGATTAAACATAAATTTAGTATTATTGAACATAAAACATGTTAGAAATATCAAAAAAAAAATGAGAAACAACGTAAAATTAGAATCAATAGATATAAATACATGATAATTTTGCTTCAAAATGTCTTTATGTTTATTCTCATATGTTTACGATACTTTCAACATATATTATGCTTAATAACACTAAATTTCACTTAATCGTATGTGTTTATATTGACTTCACAATAATGTTAAAAATTATAATATTCCTGTAAATTTCCCCATTCAAGAAAATACTACAATAAGAGCTCCAAAAATTCATGATCAATTCAAAACTAACAAAGAAAAATTAATAAAGAGAGGGAGAATTTTACTACACATTTTACATTAATTTTTCTTTTGAATTTTTTTTTGGTAAATGAGAGTGTAGAGAACTTTATTGAACCTTTCACCAGGTCAAATTTTCTTAGACTAGAGCCAGCCACGAAGCATAAGTGGACATTAATTTCATATCTAATGTAGTATTGAGACACTTCATGGTTTACACCGAAAACTATATAATAAAAGTCCTCGAGTTGTTTTAATATTAAATAAACTTATAAAGAATCAAATAAAAATAAACGAATGAGCATGGGTCATGTGTGGATAATAACGTCAGGGAGCGCTTAGATCGGGGTGTTGCCACACCTGCATGGCGTGAGATGTATCATACTCTGTTGTTAACCATCTACCAGCCTTCACTTCTAATCATTGCCCTCTTCTGATACATGTTAATGTAACCGAGGATGACAGCAACGCATATTTCACTTTGAAGCTGCTTGGACCAGAGAACCAGGGTGTAAGGCTGTGATTACCTCGGCTTGGCATGAAACAGCCAATCGAAACATTATGGACAAGCTACGGTATACAGGGCAACAACTCCAGCGGTGGTGCTGTATGGATTTTCGGTCCCTTCGATCCAAAATTGATTTCATCACCACTCAGCTAAGAAGGCTGCAAAATCTACCTGCAATAGATCCCCTCATGAGCCAAATCTGTGATCTCAAGAAGGAGATGCCTGAGTTGCTACAACAAGAGGAAATCTTCTGGAGGCAAAGATCCGAAGTTTCTTGGTTGTCCCATGGTGATCAAAATACGTCTTTTTTTCACAGGTTTGCATCATATCAGAAAAAGAAAAACTTTATTGGTGGATTGGAAGATAGTAATGATATCTAGCAAGAAGGCCATGATGCAACGATGAATATTGCAAAGCTGTTTCAATCTAGTCAACCATCACGATATCAAGACAACCTTGAAGCTGTCTAACCGAAAGTTTCTCCTGAGGCGAATAACCTGTTGCCTCAGGACTTCGATGCCGCTAAAATCAAGGTTGCATTATAACAAATGGGGCCAACAAAAGCCTCAGGCTCGGATGGTATGCCTGCATTGTTTTACCAGTCATATTGGTCATGCGTTGGGGATGATACAATAGAGTTTTGCTTAGAGTGTCTGAATGGGATTAAAAGTGTAGAGGACATCAACTAAACCCATATTTGTTTAATACCAAAAATTAACAGGCCCACAAAAATATCTCAATTCAGGTCAATTAGCCTCTGTAATGTCATCCACAAGCTTATCTCCAAGGTGTTGGCTAATCGACTCAAGAAAGTTCTCCCGATCCATATCAGTGGAACTCAAAGAGCTTTTGTTCCTCAGAGGCTGATTACAAACAATGTGATCATTTGTACGAATTACTTCGTTCACTTATGAGAAGGCGTCGTGGGAAGACTTACCAGTTTGCTCTGAAATTGGATATGGCCAATGTGTATGCTAAGGTTGAATGGGGTTTTCTGCAACAAATGATGCTATGGCTTGGCTTTCATCAACGTTGGGTTGATTTGATCATGAGTTGTATAACTACAATGTCCTACTCAGTGTTGGTTAATGGCATCCCAAGCCTAACTTTTCATCCAATAAGAGGATTGCGTCAAGGCGATTCAATCTCACTATATCTTTTTTTTATCTGTTCTGAGGGTCTGACAACACTATTGCATCATGCCCATTTGAATGGCTCTCTTCAAGGAATCAAGGCAAATAGGGGGACCGGCGTTCACACATCTGCTATTTGCAAATGATTCAATGTTGTTCGCCAATGCTTGTAGGTTAGAGGCAACTACTATAAAGGCAATATTACACACATATGAACTCTAATCGGGTCAGCAAATAAATTATAGTAAATCTTATATTTCTTTCAGCCCAAAACAAATGCTCATAATAAGATGATGATCCAGAGCAAACTTGAGGTATATGGTTCTTTCACTCCGGAGAAATACCTAAGCCCACCATCAATTATAAGCCGCAATAGGTTCCATGCTTTCAAAGGCTTGAAAGAAAAGGTGCTTGCTAAATTGACAAATTGGACAACCAGAACTCTCTCTCATGGTGGAAAGGAGATTTTCTTGAAGGCAATAGTCCACGCTGTTCCAACATATGCTATGTGCTTCCTATTGCCTAAGACTCTATGTCAGGACCTTAATGCTTTGATAGCCAATTATTGGAGGAAGGGTATTCATTGGATTTGTTGGGAACAGAAGTGCACTCCAAAGTTTGTAGGCGGGGTGAGCTTCAAGGATATGTGAAAATTTAATCAAGCATTGGTTCCAAAACCTTATCGTGGTGTGCTTGCTTGGAAGTATGCAACTGATGGCTCCCTAACAAGCTTTACATATGTGCTTTCTATTGGCCAAGACTCTGCGTCAAGACCTTAATGCTTTGATGGCCAATTATTGGTGGAAGAAAAACGAATCAAGTAAGGGTATTCATTGGATTTGTTGGGAACATATGTGCACTCCAAAGTTTGCAGGCGGGATGACCTTCAGGGATATGTGGAAATTTAATCAAGCATTGGTTCCAAAACAATGCTAGACGGTGTTGAAGAATCCACAGTCCTTAGTTGCGCAGGTGTTACATGCCAAATACTATCCTCATTCTACTCTTCCCGTAGGAGGATTAGGTAACCAACAAACCTTATCATGACGTACTTGCTTGGAAGTATGCAACTGATGGCTCCCTAACAACCTTTACAAACAAGTTTGGTCCCTACTGGTACCACCTAAAATAAAAAATTTTATATGACTGGTTTGCAGAAAGATCATTCCAGTTTTAACCGGATTGCTATCAAGACATTCCCGTACAGGCACAGCCAACCTGTTTTCGTTGTAGTCTACATGAAGAAACAGTGGAGCATGCACTCAGATTGTCCAAAAGTTGCAGCACTATGGTTTTTTTTCTTCCCTGATCTGCTATCCGTAACAACAGGAGTTGAAGACTGGTTGTTTAATGCTTTGCAAAATTGGGATGCACAACAAGTGCAAATTTCGACAGTATTCTCTGGACTATTTAGAGGCTATAACTGCCTACCCTGCACTTGAATTTGCAAAAGATCTTATCACTGGAGTTATCTCCTATTTCACATCTTGTTGCTGAATTCATTAATAAAAATAAAAAATAAAAATTCAAGTCTTAGAATTCATTAATAATGGATGGATGAGAGTGTATAAAATTAAAAAAAAATTGTTCTACTGACAAAACTTCACACATTCTACTCACAAAACTTCACACATTCTACTATCCATGTCAACAGAGATTAAAATTTACAAATAATGAATTTCAAGAGAATATTCAATGACATTAAATAAAAAATAGGTTTATATTTCATACATTATAGTATATAACCTCTATACGCTTTTAGTCAACCACAAAGTGACACCTCATTAATACGCAAAGTTCAAATTACACAAGCTTTTAAAAAAAATTAAAAAACAACAAATATTTATTTTTAAAAACACATTTTTTTAACTTAGCTCATTAATGAGATGACACTTAAAAGTTGACTGACAATACCCATTTAGTGTATCGAATATAAACTTATAAAAATTTAAATTTCTATATACTTGAGTCAAGAATTGAAGATGCATTAGTTCCTTGTCACAAGCACTTTGGTCTTGAGCATGGCAAAGGAGGATTGCTTAACGCAGTTGACTCAATATGGCTAATCTATCTAAAAAGAAACCAAAAAGAACACGTTAAACGACAAGTTACAAATAAAAATACTTCAGAAAACGCTCATATCTATTAAAATCACTAAGAGAAATATAGCCAACCGAATGCAAAAATTCAATCTTATCTAATAGTTAGGCCACTAAACAATTCCAAATGTTTACCTTTTTTGGGTTTATTTTACCGTTTGGTTGATTTCGACTTTTTAGTGAATAATGGAGAAAAACGAACTGGCGCAATAAATTTCATCAGATGAGATCATCTAACCAAAATTGGATTATAGTGAAAAAAGACAACACCTCAGGTATTGTTAGTTTTTTTGGTTGTTTTGCACAGCTGTAAGCCAGTGACCAATGTAAAATGATGTAAAACGCTAAAGCACCACCCCTAGTCTTAACAATATGCCAAAGGCAGGGTAAAGCATGAAAACAGCAAATACAAAACAGACTTACCAATTGGAAGGACCTAACCTGTTTTTTAAGACATGAACTGAAGCACCTCTTTCAATCCATGGCTGCATTTAATAACAATGAATAGGAACACAATACACGAACATATAAACAGACACTTCCCCCTCACAAAGCATTAAAAGCATCACCCAGTGTACATGAACAAAAGCAGATTCCATGTTTACTGGCCAGTGTTATCAATAACGAATAACGGATAATAGCGGGAAGGCCAAAATCCTCTACGAATGCATAGCGGATAGCGTAGTTATAAAACATATATCTAATTTAATAGAAAACAAAATAATGATCATAATAACTAAAAAAAATTACACAAAGCACTCAAATAATGTTCTCAAGCCAATAAAACCATTGCAAATAATAAGTTACCAAGTCACATAAGATAATAAAACTCTAAATGAAGTCACATAAGATAACAAAACACAAGCATAAACACAAATGCAATTCCTAAGAAATAAGAATCACAATCTACTAATCCTCCTCATCTTCTTCGGCTTCTAGTTCCTCTTACTCTGCCCAAAATCATCATCATCAACTTGGTCTTTTTGAGCTCTACCACCAATATCTAGCTCAAAGTCAAAATCCTCTTCTTCTTCATCTAATCTTTCAAGATCCAAAGCAGTCGATGGCTACTGTTGATTGTTGCTGTCTTGATTTCCAGCCAAGTGCTTCATAGTCTGTGGCTCTTATTTTGCTGATGGCTTTTATTTAGTTTAGGGTTTTTGATTTAAATTAAGATTTTTACTTTTTAGTTTAATATTTAATAAAAAGAAATTCATTTAAAAAAAAGTCTGTACAGTAAAAGATGAGCTATAATAAAAAAAATTTAATCTAAAAAAAGGTTTAAAAGACTTAAATACCCTTAAATACAATAAAATCAATGCCTGAAATTAAATCAAGCAAAAAAAAATGGTTCAATGGACATTTTACCAAATTTGCTCAATAGCGCCGCTATTGGCCGCTACCCGCTATTGCGGCCGTTATTGGCCACTAATACCCGCTATTACAAAAACGTTATGCTATAAATGTTGTCATAGCAGTAGTTAAAAGCTCCGCTACACTATGCCGTTATTGACAACACTGTTACTGGCAGCATGGTTTCTCATCCACTGTACATTGTTAGAAGAAAAATTATAACCACGGCATGGATTTCAACATACAAAATCCTAAAGATGAACCATAGAGTATTCTGCAATGAAAAAAACAAAGAAACTCTTACGGCTCATTACTCTCATGGAGGGGAAAACTTTCGCACTTGGAGTTCATTGAAGGGACTTATTAAGTACCCATCTAACAAATTAGGCAAATCATATATGAAGTTAGATAGAACACAATTTGGGCATAGAATGCAGCCATACTTATTCAACTTGAACAATATCATCAATCAATATATGTATGAACTTGTTTACACAGAAAGAAAGTAAGAGTGCAGCCCCAAAAGGCCAAACTGAACTTTTACAGTTAAGAGGTTGCAAATTATTCTTGTCAATACTCAAGCATTTAGGATTAGAAGCCTATGCACAAAAGAAAGGTGACAGAGAGATCCATTTATTAACCATCCTACCTAAAGTGTTCCATTATTGGATATGTAGATTCTAGAGATACAAAACCTTAACAACTATTATAACTTCAATTCTCATGTATTCTTTAAAGAAAAGAATTATTTAATTTAATGCAACTGAACCAATCAATTTACACACTAATGCTGTAGGCAGCTTTTAAGATTACCTTGTTTTATCTGCAACACGGAATGCAATGACCTGCAATGGCATTGCCATAGATAAATTAAATCCTGAAAAGTAATTTTAGAAATAATTCATACCAATGGCAGGGCTTAAGAGTTGCTTTATAAATCATGGATGTTGCCCCTGGTCAACTGCAAGAGATGACAAACTCAACCCATCATGGCTTTAAAAGCAAGGTATGGATGCCTCCAACATTAGCCATGAGATATTCTGAGAAAGCATCAAGACATTTCTCCACATTAATTTCATATACTACTGAAATAAAGCAAGTATAACATTCGTATCCATCATCATGAAATGACATAGAACAGTTTCACATACATAAAACTGAAAATATATAAAATACCATCTAGAATCCATAAAGAAGCCACCAAAAAATCAGAATTCACATGATCCCAGCTGAAGAACAAGAAAATGGTTTTTTTTTTTCGAGGGGGGGTGGGTGTTAAAGAACAAGGTCAAAGTAATCTTGGAGGACGAAATCTTTGGAAAACAAATATGCCAAGAAACACTGATACAGACAATACATTTTACCATAAATTCATTTTAGGGAATCTGTTCCAGTAACTAAAAAGGAAATGCACATCTTAGCATTTTAATGTTACTCAACAATTTCCCAAGGGAAAGTAGATTTTACTATCTGAAATTTAAGTGCATATCCATCGAACAATATGCTAAATCTGCAGAAGGCAAGAAGCAAAAACAAAAGGAAAGAAAAAATTACATAAAGAACTCTTTCATTGTGATAGGAGAAGAAACTAGTAAAGCATTTACAAAAATGAACCTTTCAAGTATCTTTACAATAAATATGCGTCATTGGAGTAAAACATAACGCCACTGCATCACCAGATAGAAAAGTAATTCGTTAAATCTAAAAACAACTAATAAAAAGTCTATCATTATCGTGTCTCAACTTTCTTAGCTCTCTCAAATGCTCATCATTGGAAATATTAAGAGAGCGTCTTAGATTGGTCACCTTTTCTTCTCCTTCCCAAGTCAAAGGCCCAGAAGCATGCAATGCCCCAAGAGCTTGCTGATAGGCATGTAGCTCCGACCTATGGAAGTCTGTTCCCAATTTCACACTAGAGGAAACAGTTCCTTCTTGTCCAAATCTCCTTTCACAATACGAGTCAGCATCACTACAATAATCTTCTAAGTTTTCACAACGGTTTTTTACATAACTAGGAGTCAAGTCAACACCATTATTCCCTAAACCACTACAACTACCAACAGAGGATGCGCAACTCATGGTATCATCAAATCTATCAAAGGGTAAAGGCATAAATCTTTCACCCACTATATTTTTGGGGGAAACAAACGCATCTACCTTTTCAGAGGCAGGCGAAGGACGTTGAATGAATATTCTTTTACCACCAATACTATCTTTTTGAATAGCCCTCTTCTTCTGCCCACCAACATCCGAGAAGTGATGCAAAGATCTTTTCCTCTTCAGCGGTCCGTTGGAATTTGACGATCCCTGATGTCGAAAATAACGATTAGGGTAAAAATCAATAACGTTTAACAAAACAAAAAATAAAATATTAGTAAAATTATTGTTAAAAAAATGGATTCAAAAGAATTACCTTTCCAACGAGGAACCAATTGCCATCTTCCCAAGATTGTCGTACGCGTAATCGAGATTGATGTGCCTTGAGTTCGCTATTCGATCCCAAAATCCTAACAGAAAAGTTGTTCCCACCGAAAACCCTAACGATCACCGCCGGTTTCCAGCACAACTCGTCGAACACCTCTACAACATCGCCAGCAACCCAATCATCGGTACCGTATACAGGAGGAGGGCAAGGCCTAATCGCTTTCCTAGGGACTCTCTCCACAGCCGCCGACTCGCCAGTGATCGGAAACCAACCGTACTTCACGCTGTAAGTGTGGCCGTTGCCGGAAATTATCTCGGCGGATCGCCATGAGCCGGCTGGAACCTCCTTGGTCATGACCTCGACTTTGCTACCTTTCTTGAATCTCATGATCGACGAATTTGATTTGAACAAGTTAGAAGAGAAAGAATCCTTCAAGAAATTTTTTGTGAAGGAAAAGAAAGAATGGAAACTGTTAAATCGATGTCCAATTTGAGATTATATTAGGAGTGCTGATGATGATCGGACGGTAAAAGAATGAGGGGTTAGAATGATCTGACGGTGAAAAATAAAGTGTTTGGGCGTTGGGTTAAGCTTTTGAGCGCCAAATGGGAAGAAGTTTCCTTGCCGTTGCCGTTTACAAACTTGTGGATAAAGGGCAAGTTATCCATTCAAATTTAAAGGTTAATTTAATATTTGATTAAGTTTGAATAAAAATATAAGATACATTTAATTTCTAAGCCCAATCAAAAATGGATCGAGCTCGGGCTTGTTCTTCCAAAGCCCATTAGGAGGTTTACTTATGGGATGTAAAATAGATTTCTTATGGGAAATTCTAAATACATTCGTTCTTTTTAAAATAGATTTCTTATGGGAAATTCTAAATACACTCATTCTTTTTATCGAGACATTTTTTCCTTAGATGAACAGTAACTCGTTGAGTTAAATAGGGTGTGGAAAGAAAAAAATGGGTCTAAATAGAATTTCTCAATTCTTATTGCAATTAGCCTATTTTTTAGTAATTTTTATTAAACTCATTGTTTAAAGAGTTTCATTCACACCCTATTGAGTGCAAAATACATTCTAAATTAATGAATTTTTTTGTATAAAACACAGGTATCCTCATCCATTTTTAACAGTCTGAGACTAATTCTACTTGAGGCTTAGTTACAGTTAAGCCTCTTCATCCCTCCTCAAAGGTTAATACATTCTAAATTAATGAATTTTTTTTATCATAAGAATACCCTTAATTAAAAATACAATTTTACCTTTATACATAAAAAAATGTTAATACTCTCGAAAATGAATTTTCGGGAGTTATATTTACACCTTGGCAACATGCTGTCGAGGTGCCTAATTAGCTCCACGATAGCATGCTGTCGAAGAACATGGAAAACCCCACGGCAAGGAGATGTCATAAGGCTTATAAGCCTCATATATGTGCCCCACAACATCTCTATGCCATGGGGCTTATGAGCCAAATATGTATGCATGTATGTATGTATGTATGTATGTATGTATGTATGTATGTATGTATGTATGTATGTATGTATGTATGTATGTATGTATGTATTGTGCCCCACGTCAAGAAGATGCAATGAGGTCAATACGGTTTCCAGCATAGAATTGTTGGGAGCCACAAATTGTTTTCAGCAATTCTATGCTGTGAAACACAATTTCTGAATTTTTTTTTTATAAATCATGAATTTTATTCAAAAAATTTCACAAAAATCCTAAATGCAATCATTTTCAATGCAATCAAATGAAAGAAAAACAAATTTAACTGAAGATTAATTGTGACGCCTCGGGGTGCACCTGCAGGTCCTTGACCTAGGCCACCGCCCTAGGATAGTCATTCAATCGTATTATCCACCTGGGGGTACACCTATTGGGCCACCGCCCCTCACAACTTTGTCGAAGTGCACCTTGAGGATAATTGATTAGGAGTGACTTGACACTTGTGGAAGTCAATGGTTCAAGTCACTTTGGATACAAATTGGAGCAGTGGCCTTTTGTGGTATACTCGGACAAAGCCGTGAGGGGCAGTAGCCTAATGAGTGCACCCCAAAGCGGACAATACAGTTGAGTAACTCATCTGGGGTAGTTGCCTGGGTCAAGGACCTGCGGGTGTACCCCGAGGCGTCACATTAATGATAGATTTAGCTTAAAATGTTACAAAACTTAGAAGATTTTGACGAAAATTGTTAGAGTTTTGTTGGCTCTTATAGGCTATACCGAGAGGGGGGGTGAATCGGTTTTTAACTACCCTTAAGCTCGTTTTTCGGTTTCTCTAAAATCTCTAGCCTATATTGATATTTTCTAAGTTCTCTAGGCTATTCAATCATGCAATCCAAATTCAATACAATAAGCACAAATATAATTGCAAGTAATTAAAGAGAGTAGGGAAAGAGAAATGTACGCAAACGATTTATAGAGGTTCGGCAACCTTGCCTACGTCCTCTACCTTGAGACGCTCCCAAGGATTTTCTCCAAATCCACTATCTTGAATTTGTTACACTCCCTCTTTTTCTAGGCTAAAGAGAAACCTCTTTCTTTTTCTAGGCTCAAGAGAAACCTCCCTCTTTTTCTTAGGCTAAAGAGTAACCTCCCTCTTTTTCTTAGGCTAAAGAGAAACCTCTCTCTTTTTCTAGGCTCAAGAGAAACCTCCCTCTTTTTCTTAGGCTAAAGAGTAACCTCCCTCTTTTTCTTAGGCTAAAGAGAAACCTCCCCTTTACAAGGAATGATTTTGGTTTACAAGAGATGTAATCAAAGAAGGCCTCTAGATAGGCAAGTGATTACAGAGATTAAGCACAAGTAAAAGCCTATACAAAGTGTGTGCTAAGCAATACAAGAAATAGATGAATGATAGAAGATAAAGACTTTGTAGCTCTTGATTTGTTGTTGAGGCTTGAGGAAGATGAATAAGATGATGAAAGATGTTGCTTGGTTGTTCCTCCTCCTTCCTTTAGCTTCTAAGCCTCTATTTATAGCCCCTTGGATGGTTTGTGGACGTTGGTTGGAGCCAAAACCGAAACTAGCCGTTGTATTTCACAGAAAATAGCCGTTGGAGACTTTCTGACATAAAGGGATCGATCCCTTTCCTTAGGGGATCGATCCCATGCTTCATTTTGGCCTTCCGGGGCACACTGCCAAAAAGGGATCGATCCCTTTCCTTAGGGGATCGATCCCATTCCTCCAGAATGGGTTTTTCCTGCACTTTTGGGTTAGAAATGATGTGGTCTTTGATCCTAATTCAACCCAAAACATATTGGCACTTTTGTGGGAGTTTTTCATGACTTTCTTTGATAAAAACATTGTCCAAAAATTCATTAAGTGATTTTCTAAAATATTCAAAACATTTATAAAGAATTAAGACCAATAAGGATGTATCATTAAATCATGGTCTTAATGTTTGGGTATGATCACTTAAAATGTATTGAGAAAATCATGTGTGATAAGGCAAATTTACAATATGAATTAAAACATTAAAGCTCACTTAAGTTTTTGTCATTTCAAAATATGTATGGCAATTTAAAGCTAACAATCTCCCCCTTTTTGATATGACAAAACTTAATGTAAATTTGCTTTGAAAATTCTTTGATAAAATACTCCCCCTCAAATAAAGCAGGATTTTATAAAGCTCCCCCTTAATATAAGCATGGGTTTTGAAAATGAATTTTTAAACTATTTCTCCCCCTTAATATCTCTCTCTATATCTATCTCTCCCTTTTTCTATCTCTCCCCCTTTTTGTCATAGCAAAAAGAAGGAAAAATAATAAAAAATATGCTCCATCCAACAAGAAACATGTTAGTACATGGGACTTATAGCACAAATAAATAAGTCAATATTCTCAAAGAGTATGAAATATTCATGCAATGAATATGACTTATGATCCAATACCAATTGTTTATAAATAATTTGGATACCAATTGTTGATAAGTAATTTTGCAAGAAGGTTCCAATTGGTAAGAAGTTAAGCAAGCACCTAAGTATATCAATTGTTCTCTAAGGTCCGACTAAGGTGCATGGTAATACATCATGATTATGAGCTAAAATTATATAACATATCATATGCATGTGCTCATAAATCATTCTCAAGAAATATTGTGTCTAGAATTAAATCATATAGCAATTAACTTCAAATTCTAGCACACAAGAGTTTCATACAAAAATATCCTAAGAGAATTCTTCTCTATTAGTCATTTCAATCTTAAAGAGCATGAGAAGAATTGTCAATTTAAAGCTCAAACCAATTGGTAATTTAGTTTTGGCTTACCAATTATTGAAAATATGGTTTCCAATGATACTAATTGTTATTTCAATCTAAATACCAATTGTTACTAATGGTTAACTTAGGCATTTTGCATGAATCCAATATCTATGTGTAGTGTGTTCATGTCAAGAAAATACTCATTCTAAATATGCAAGAACACAACACAGATCATCAAATATGCATATGGATCAACACAGATCATCAAATGTACACACTCATAAAAGATTAATCCATATTCATATTCACAAATTGATACCATATGGAAGATTCAAAACATCAAGGAATTCAAGCAAACATATTTTCTTCCATGGTTTCAAGCACACAAATCCTATGCTCATTTTCTAATTCAAGTCCTTAACTAATTATGAGCAAGGAAATATTCAAATAATAAATGCATGGATATTAAATTTGTTCAAGTTTGCATTTATCTTTGAATGTTGGTGTTGTCATTAAGTCCTTAGTTCTTTAAGTACAAGGATGATAAAGTTTCATGCATTTGAACATTGAGGATCCATTTACCATCACAAATTATAGGCCAATGACCATTACCAATTGTTGAATTTATATTTGAAATCAATCCACTAGATGTAAAATTATCATGAAACCTAGTGTGGAATTGATAAGTCAAGCCAAGAGACATAATCCTATAAGCATGCTTGACTAAGATGAACAAAAGATATGAAAAACACTCATTATGCACAAGTTCATCAAATTCTCAAATATATCCATAAATCATTGAAATAGATCTCAAAATTATGTTTAAGCATTCATTGAAAGTATATTTCAAGATTATTTCAAGATTTATGAATGTTTTCAAAAGATGATTTTGCACTTGTGAGTTGATTGTTGGAAGTGATACCATTTTGTTGGAAATGATTCAAATTGATGAAGTTGAGGCATGATATCAATGAAAAATGAATTTTCATAGTTTAAAGATCATCAAAAAGAAGTTAAAATACTAGATTTTAAGTTGAGAAGAAAGAGGATATCAAGAAAGTGTAAAATCCTTCTCAAATTCGGTTGAAAAAGTGCAGAAAAGCCCTTTTTGGCCTAGGGGGATCGATCCCTTTGGGATGGGGATCGATCCCTTTAGTCCAGAATGCAAATTTCCTGCATTCTGTTCAAGGGGATCGATCCTTCTTGCTAAGGGATCGATCCCTCATCCTGTTTCTGCAGTTTTTGACAGAAAAATTCAACCTTTGAGGTGCCCAAACTTCATTTTTGAGTAATTTAAGTCCAAGTAAAGGTTTAAACATTTGTAAAACATGATTTTGGACTTGTATGAATGAAAAATCTGAATGAAAAACCATTTTACAAAAGATTTTGCAATTTTGGAAGAATTTACACAATAAAATGCATTTTTGGCCTCAAAGGGGGTCATTTTAAGCATTATGCATATTTTGTCAAAACCAAAGCTTTGGAAACCACAAATATGCCAAAACAAACTTGTTCACATAGATTTTAAGCACATATAACATCAAATCATCATACTTGTGAACATTATGCCATGATTTCCAACATACATATTCTTCATTAAGGCTCATGACAAGACATTTTGTATAAATGACATATTTGACAGCTTTTGAGCAACTAAATATATTATCTAGACATATCAAACTTGCTCAAACTACAGAAATTCAATAATCATTTCAAATTCACAAATCATGCTTTTCATCTAATCATTCAATGCATCAAGAACTATCCATCAACTACTCAAAAATCATTTTTCATTCCTTTTGATCAATCATTCAACTCACAAAGATTATCAACCACATTTCTCATCAATGCACAAATAATCAAATAAAAGTTTTAAGGAGTAAAGAATTAAGCTTACAAAACTCCTTTGCTTGAGTATGCTTTGCCTTGAATTGTTGAGTCCACCTTGAGCTATCATTTGAAGAATTGTTGTGATCAGTCAAAGATGGATTCTCAAGCTTTTCCTTTTTCTCATTGGCATATGCAAACTCCATAGAGGTGTGTAGAGCATTCAAACCCCATTGTTTCTTTGTAACTCCATGCTCTAACATTCCTACAACAAACAAATTCAAGCATGCTTTGGTACCCAAATTTTCTTGGGTCCATGAGAGTTAGTACAAATAATTTTTGATCCTTTTGGGATCCATTTCAAGCACAATTCATCATTATTTACAGCATGCTTAGGCACCCACATTTTTCTAACCACTCTTCCTCTAAATGTGGTTTTTCTATTTGTGCATGCTTGTGAGGTGTGGCCTATTCTATTGCAAAGTGAGCATGTGAGAGATAAATCATGCATGGTATTTTTGCTCACTAGGAAATTCTTAAGATGAGTTTCTTTTTGTTTAGCATTATAGCCTAACCCATCTTTGTCAAAGAAAGCTCTTTGGGTCTCTAACATGTGATCTAGCTTTTGTTGACCCATATAAAACCTAGAAAATGAGTTATGCAAATTTGTGTTCTTTTTATTTAACTCATTTATTTCTAAGTTGGCCTCTTCTAGTTTCTTTTCAAATTCTATCTTAGCACTAGTCAAGGCTTCATTTTCTATTTTTAATTTAGCAATGATTTTCTTATATTTAGAATTCATGCATTGAAATTCATTTGCTAAATCATTAAAAGCATCTTGTAACTCATCAAATGTAAAATCATTATTTTCACTAGAACTAGAGCTAGCCTCATCGTCACTAATAGCCATAAAGCATGAGTAGGCTACCTCATCATCTATGTTTTCCTCATCGGAGCTATCACTATCGCTCCATGCAGCCACAAATGCTTTCTTCTTAGATTTTCTATCCTTTTCTTTCCTAAGTAAGGGGCAATCTAGCTTAGTGTGACCTAGTTCATTACACTCATAACACACTAAGTGGTCCTTTTCTCTTCTACTTGTTTCTCCCCTATGGTGTCTCCTATTACTCTCTCTCTCTTTCATTCTCATAAATCTATTGAATCTTTTGGCAAACATTGCCATTTCCTTTTCTTCCTCATTTCCACTTTCATCACTATCATCCTCATGAGTGGAAGACTTAAGTGCTACCCCTATTTTCTTTGAAGGCTCTTCATTTCTTTTCAATTTCATCTCATATGTAAGTAGGGAGCCCATAAGTTCATCTAGAGACAAGGTATTTGGATCTTTAGACTCTTCTATTGCGGTTACCTTTGCCTCCCATGATTGTGGCAAGCTATTCAAGATTTTCTTCACCATTTCTACATTGGAATAGGTCTTGCCTAATGCCTTAAGTCCATTGATTATGTCATTAAATCTAGTATACATATCACTCATGGACTCATTTTCTTTCATCCTAAATAGCTCATAATCATGTGTGAGCATTCCTACCTTAGTCTCTCTAACTTGATTGGTCCCTTCATGTGTGATGGCTAGTTTGTCCCATATTTGTTTAGCATTTTCACATAGGGACACTCTATTATATTCATTTGGACCTAATGCACAAAAGAGGGTGTGCATAGCCTTGGCATTCAATTGTGCCAATCTCATATCATTGGTGTCCCACTCATCCTCACTCTTAGGGACATCTTTTCCATCTACTTTCTTTATTGGGATTCTAGGACCATTAACTATTACTCTCCACACTTCATAGTCATTAGATTGCACAAATAACATCATCCTAGTTTTCCAATAAGAGTAATTCTCACCATTGAATAGTGGAGGTCTAACTAACGAGTGTCCCTCTTCTCCTAGGGGTGTGCCTATATTCAAGTGAGCCATTTAAGATCGTTTTGCTCGATAGAGGTTAATCTAATTCAATCTCGAGCCCAAGCTCTGATACCAATTGTTGGCTCTTATAGGCTATACCGAGAGGGGGGGTGAATCGGTTTTTAACTACCCTTAAGCTCGTTTTTCGGTTTCTCTAAAATCTCTAGCCTATATTGATATTTTCTAAGTTCTCTAGGCTATTCAATCATGCAATCCAAATTCAATACAATAAGCACAAATATAATTGCAAGTAATTAAAGAGAGTAGGGAAAGAGAAATGTACGCAAACGATTTATAGAGGTTCGGCAACCTTGCCTACGTCCTCTACCTTGAGACGCTCCCAAGGATTTTCTCCAAATCCACTATCTTGAATTTGTTACACTCCCTCTTTTTCTAGGCTAAAGAGAAACCTCTCTCTTTTTCTAGGCTCAAGAGAAACCTCCCTCTTTTTCTTAGGCTAAAGAGTAACCTCCCTCTTTTTCTTAGGCTAAAGAGAAACCTCTCTCTTTTTCTAGGCTCAAGAGAAACCTCCCTCTTTTTCTTAGGCTAAAGAGTAACCTCCCTCTTTTTCTTAGGCTAAAGAGAAACCTCCCCTTTACAAGGAATGATTTTGGTTTACAAGAGATGTAATCAAAGAAGGCCTCTAGATAGGCAAGTGATTACAGAGATTAAGCACAAGTAAAAGCCTATACAAAGTGTGTGCTAAGCAATACAAGAAATAGATGAATGATAGAAGATAAAGACTTTGTAGCTCTTGATTTGTTGTTGAGGCTTGAGGAAGATGAATAAGATGATGAAAGATGTTGCTTGGTTGTTCCTCCTCCTTCCTTTAGCTTCTAAGCCTCTATTTATAGCCCCTTGGATGGTTTGTGGACGTTGGTTGGAGCCAAAACCGAAACTAGCCGTTGTATTTCACAGAAAATAGCCGTTGGAGACTTTCTGACATAAAGGGATCGATCCCTTTCCTTAGGGGATCGATCCCATGCTTCATTTTGGCCTTCCGGGGCACACTGCCAAAAAGGGATCGATCCCTTTCCTTAGGGGATCGATCCCATTCCTCCAGAATGGGTTTTTCCTGCACTTTTGGGTTAGAAATGATGTGGTCTTTGATCCTAATTCAACCCAAAACATATTGGCACTTTTGTGGGAGTTTTTCATGACTTTCTTTGATAAAAACATTGTCCAAAAATTCATTAAGTGATTTTCTAAAATATTCAAAACATTTATAAAGAATTAAGACCAATAAGGATGTATCATTAAATCATGGTCTTAATGTTTGGGTATGATCACTTAAAATGTATTGAGAAAATCATGTGTGATAAGGCAAATTTACAATATGAATTAAAACATTAAAGCTCACTTAAGTTTTTGTCATTTCAAAATATGTATGGCAATTTAAAGCTAACAAGTTTTTTTTTTAAGAAAATATGAAAAAGAGAGATAAAAAGTGAAGAGGGATTGAGGGTATTTTAGAAATAAATTTAGATATTTTAAGGTGTGGATAGCAAAAATGAAGAAAGAGGTTTTGAGAATAGGATTTTTAAGTATTAAGCTTCGCTTGGTAAGAAGGATGGAAAGAGGGAAGGATGGAAAATTTGTTAATGTAATTGTCACGTTTCATAACTACTATTCTATTTTGTAGCTTAACCATTAGATTAACAAATTTTTCATCTTCACCATTTTTTCATCCTTCCTACCAAAGCAAAATATGCCTAATCGCTTATGGGATGTAAAATAGAATTCTTATGAGAAATTATAAATACATTCAATCTTTTTAACTGGACATTTTTTCCTTAGACGAACAGTAACTCATTGAGTAAAATAGGGTGTGCAAAGAAAAAAATGGGTCTAAATAGAATTTCTTAATTCTTATTGCAATTGGCTTATTTTTTAGTAATTTTTATTAAACTCATTGTTTAAAGAGTTTCATTCACACTCTATTAAGTGCAGAATACATTCTAAATTAATGAATTTTTTTTGTATAAATCACAGGTATCATCATCCATTTTTAACAGTTTGAGACTAATCTTGCTCGGGGTTTAGTTACAGTTAAGGCTCTTCACCCCTCCTCAAAAGGTTAATACATTCTAAATTAATGAATTTTTTTTTATCATAAGAATACCCTTAATTAAAAATATAATTTTACCTTTATACATAAAAAAATGTTAATACTCTCAAAAATGAATTTTCAGGAGTTATATTTACACCTTGGCAGCACGCTTTCGAGGTGCCTAATTAGCTCCACGATAGCATGCTGTCGAAGAATACGGAAAACCCCACGGCAAGGAGATGTCATAAGGCTTATAAGCCCCATATATGTGCCCCACGACATCTCTATGCCATGGGGCTTATGAGCCAAATATGTATGTATGTATGTATGTATGTATGTATGTATGTATGTATGTATGTATTTATGTATTTATGTATTGTGCCCCACGTCAAGAATATGCCATGAGGTCAATACAATTTCCAGCATAGAATTGTTGGGAGCCACAAATTGTTTTCGGCAATTCTATACTGTGAAACACAATTTCTAAATTTTTTTTTATAAATCCATGAATTTTATTCAAAAAATTTCACAAAAATCCTAAATGTAATCATTTTCAGTGCAATCAAATGAAAGAAAAAAAATTTAACTGAAGATTAATTGTGATGCCTCGGGGTGCACCTGCAGGTCCTTGACCTAGGCCACCGCCCTAGGCGAGTCATTCAACCGTATTATCTGCTTTAGGGTACACCTATTGGGCCACCGCCCCTCACAGCTTTGTCGAAGTGCACCTTGAGGACAATCGGTTAGGAGTGACTTGACACTTGTGGAAGTCAATGGTTCAAGTCACTTCGGACACAAATTGGAGCAGTGGCCTTTTGAGGTATACTCGGACAAAACCGTGAGGGGCAGTGGCCCAATGAGTGCACCCCAAAGCGGACAATACAGTTGAGTAACTCATCTGGGGTAGTTGCTTGGGTCAAGAACCTGCGAGTGCACACTGAGGCGTCACATTAATGATAAATTTAGCTTAAAATGTTACAAAACTTAGAAGATTTTAAAGAAAATTGTTTGAGTTTTTTTTTTGAGAAAATATGAATGAGAGAGATAAAAAGTGAAGAGGGATTGAGGGTATTTTAGAAATAAATTTAGATATTTTAAGGTGTGGATAGCAAAAATGAAGAAAGAGGTTTTGAGAATAGGATTTTTAAGTATTAAGCTTCGCTTGGTAAGAAGGATGGAAAGAGAGAAGGATGGAAAGAGAGAAGGATGGAAAATTTGTTAATGTAATTGTTAAGTTTCATAACTACTATTCTATTTTGTAGCTTAATCATTAGATTAACAAATTTTTCATCTTCACCATTTTTTCATCCTTCCTACCAAAGCAAAATATGCCTAACACCCAATAGGGTATAAATAGAATTTCTCCATTGTTTAATAGCTATAATATAAAATTATCAGCATTAAATATTCTATAACTAGGTCAAAATTGTCTCCTTCTCATATTTGTAGACTAATTCATTCAAAAAGAGTCAAAAAGATCATGTTAAATTGTGAGTAAACTATAAATTTATTTTTAAATTAAATATATCTTTTTTGTATTTGATCAATGCTTTTATCTTTTATTTTTTATCTTACAAAATAATTGGAAGGGCAAAAACAAAAATATAAAATAAATCAATAATCAAAGAAAAATAGCAAAGAAAAAACATTTCATCTAGCAAATAGATTCTATGCAAATTATATTAATTTTTCTTCAAATATATTATATTTAAATAAGATTAACTAATTTCTATATATGTTCCAAATTCCAATTTGCTATTCTCTCTTCTTTATTTTATGTTATCTTTCATTTGACCAATTTTTGAGGAAAAAAAAGCCTACTTTAAGACCCATATTTGCCTATAAAAGCAATGTCTCAATGTGTTTTAAGAATTGCTTGTTCCATTTCTCACATCTTTTTGACTTACAATATTGCCATGATTGACCATGAAGGCATGACCTGAACTGTTTTGTTATTATTATTATTATTATTATTATTATTATTATTATTATTAAAAGTAGCTGCCTCTAGTTGGTGACTTGCATCTTTGCAAGATGAGTAAATTATTTGGGAAATTAGACACTTCAGTAGATTTTTTGGAACTAATATTCTTTTAAATCTTAGTACTTCTTTTTAATATTATAGATCAGATTTAGGAGCATAGTAATTAAACTTGGATTCATCTGATGTTTCAAACAAGAATATTGATTTGGTTATTAATTATATTTGATTAAAGATGAAATTTGATCTTTAACTCGGATTTTATATTATAAGTTATAATGATCCAAAAACTAATTTTGACACAAGTTTTTATTTTTATTTTTTAATCATTATAAACATCAATACAAGTATTAAGTGGTTAATTTGTGTATATTTTAAAATATTTATTATTTAAATATAATTAAACTGCATAAATCAATAATTTATATATTGAAAGTCAATGAATATTTGTTTGAAAATGGAAGAACCCTCGGGTAAGGAAAAATTAATTGATTTTGCAATGAAAACCTTTTGATGTAAAATCTCTAATTTAATTTTTCAAAGTTGTGGAGCCTTTGATAAGAGGAGCATTATCAAAGTTTTAATTTCAAGTCTCACCAAGTGTGATCTTGAGTTAGTTTAGTTATTTACTAGTTTGTTTAGTTTATTATAGTTATTTACTAGTTTACCTAGTTTGAGTAATGTGATTTTTATAGTTACTTGTTCATGGAATGTAATATGTTGATTGTGATTGTAACTTCTAATGAAAATACACTACTCAAAAAAAAATTCAATGTTGTGAAATATCTAGCGAGGGGAGCATTATCAAAGTTTAATTTTTCCAATATTATGAAGCTTCTAGTTATAGGAGCATTATCAAAGTTCAATTTTCCAAACTTGTGTCTTTGGTGAGAGGAACATTAAAGTTGTGGACCCTTTAATGAGAGGAGCATTATCAATGTTTAATTTCCCTGAAATTGTGGAGCTTACAGTGAGAGGAACATTATCAAGTTTTAAATTTTTGAAATTGTAGAGCCTTTAGTGAGAGGAGTTCATTTTAGTTAACAAACAAGGATGTTAGCTCAAATGTAGATGAATCAAGAAGGGGTGAATTGGTTATAGTAAGAACTTTAACAAATATCAACTAATTAATATTTTCATATGAATAAATAAACAATTTGAATAAATGACAAACTTGAAATATAAATATTAAAGGGAGAGAGAATCAAACACTAAGAATTTATAAAGATACAACCTTCCAATGCCTACATCCTCTCATTATCTTCCACTGTCATGAAATTGCAATCCGTTAATTTTTTTCTCACAAGGTACAACTATCTTTTCAAGTTTAACGTATAACCTACACAATCTATCTTTCAAGGTTAAGGTATAATCTTTAACACTTTATCTTTTCTAGGCTGAAGATGGAAACTTCTACCTTCTTTAATTGAGTTTCTTCCTAAACTCACAAAATCGATCAAGAGGATGCCTCACCCTTTGATCAATTACTAGTTCTCAATTTAATTTGCAAACTAAATGGTATCTCTAAGGTCGGATGTTTGCCTAATAAGCCCAAAGAAATACAAAAGAACAATGAATACCACTTGGGTACAAGATAGGAAGAATTAAGTTGAATGAACAAAACTTGGGTACAAGATCAAAAAAATTGAATTCTAAACTCTTGAATGCTCTTGATTTGATTGAAAGACTTAAATTAAAACTCTTTGGATGTAATCTCTTGTATCTCTAACTATATGATGTATTGGAAGATTCTTTTTATATGTAGAAATAAGTTTGAAGTCGTTGGTGATCAATTGGAGAAAAAGAGAGTCGTCGTAAAATACAAAAGAACTAATCATTGGTTGCTGCTCGGTTTGGGGATCGATGCCTATGCTTGGGGGATTGAGGCCACTTAAATTTGAAAAATAATATTAGAAAAAACAAAGAAGGATCAATGTCTTGGGTTACAAATTCTGCACGAAACATAGCAGGAATCGATGCCATAACTATAAGAATCGATGCCATACCTATAGGAACCGATACCTGATGCATGGAAAAAAGGCAAACCTTTCTGTCAAATTAGGAATTGATGCT
The DNA here is from genome assembly GCA_032173925.1 of Heritiera fomes. Lineage (NCBI taxonomy): Eukaryota > Viridiplantae > Streptophyta > Magnoliopsida > Malvales > Malvaceae > Heritiera > Heritiera fomes. The sequence continues at coordinate 16,339,972 of JAPDPM010000015.1, forward strand.
TATCTCTAGGTGATCGACCCTACAATGTAATTTTAACTGTATCACTATTTTTTGTTTTCGAAACACAATTACTTGCCACTCCAAATTACTTCAATGATATTTAAATATTAATTAACATGTAATTTGATATAAATGATTTCACAAAGCATTTAGTAATTTTCATAATAATTTATCCAAATGTTATAAAAATGATTGATTTTATAATATTAACTTAATTAATTTTAAGGTTTTGTTATATCAAAATTCAGGGAAATTCTATAATAAGATCAAAATTTTTATTTTATTGTAAAATTAATATAAACACATATGATTAAACATAAAAAAGTAAAACATGTTAGAAGTATCAAAAAAAGATGAGAAACAACGTAAAATTAGAATCGATAAACATAAACACATGATAATTTTGCTACAAAATGTCTTTATGTTTATTGTCATTGGTTTACGATAGTGCTTATATTGACTTCACAATAATGCTAAAAATTATAATATTCTTGTAAATTTCCCCATTCAAGAAAATTCTACAATAAGAGCTTCCAGAATTCATGATCAATTCAAAACTAACAAAGAAAAATTACAAAAAGAGAGAATTTTACTACACATTTTATGTTAATTTTTACTTTGATTTTTTTTTGGTAATTGAGAGTGTAGAGAACTTTATTGAATCTCTCACCAAGTTAAATTATCTTAAACTAGAGCCAGTCACAAAGCACCAATAGAGATTAATCTTATATCTAATATGGTACGAAGACACTTCGTGGTTTACACAAAAAAATATATAATAAAAGTCTTCAAGTTTTTTTTTAATATTAAATAAACTTATAAAGAATCAAATAAAAATAAATGAATGAGCATGGGTCATGTGTGGATAATAACGTTAGGGAGTGCTTAGATCGGGGTGTTGCCACAATTGCATGGCGTGAGATGTATCGTACTATGTTGTTAACCATCTACTAGCCTTCACTTCTAACCATTGCCCTCTTTTGATACATGTTAATGCAACCGAGGACGACAGCACTGCATATTTCACTTTGAAGCTGCTTGGACCAGAGAACTAGGGTGTAATGCTATGATTACCTCGGCTTGACATGGAATAGCCAGTCGAAACATTATGGACAGGCTATGGTATACAGGGCAACAACTCCAGCAGTGGTGCCGTACAGATTTTCGGTCCCTTCGATCCAAAATTGATTTCATCACCACGCAGCTAAGAAGGTTGCAAAGCCAAAATCTACCTTCAACAGATCCCCTCTTAAGTCGAAACTGTGATCTCAAGAAGGAGATACCTGAGTTGCTATAAAAAGAGGAAATCTTATGGAGGCAAAGATCTAGAGTTTCTTGGTTGTCCCATGGTGATCGAAATACGTCTTTTTTTCACAGGTTTGCATCAAATCACAAAGAGAAAAACCTTATTGGTGGATTGGAAGATAGTAATGATATTTGCTAAGAAGGCCATGATGCAATGATGAATATTGCCATATCCTTTTTTCAAAGCTGTTTCAATCTAGTCAACAATCACAATATCAAGATATCCTTGAAGTTGTCTAACCGAAAGTTTCTCCTGAGATGAATAACATGTTGTTTCAAGACTTTGATGCCGCTGAAATAAAGGTTGCATTATAACAAATGGGGCCGACAAAAGCCTTAGGCTCGGATGGCATGCCTGCATTTTTTTACCTGTCATATTGGTCATGTGTTGGGGATGATACAATAGAGTTCTGCTTAGAGTGTCTGAATGGGATTAAAAGTGTAAAGGACATCAACTAAAGCCATATTTGTTTAACACCAAAAATTAACAGGCCTACAAAAATATCTCAATTCAGGTCAATTAGCCTCTGTAATGTCATCTACAAGCTTATCTCCAAGGTGTAGGCTAATCGGCTCAAGAAATTTCTCCCGATCTACATTAGTGAAACTCAAAGAGATTTTGTCCCTCAGAGGCTGATTGCAGACAATGTGATCATTGCGTATGAATTACTTCATTCGCTTATGAGAAGGCGTTGTGGGAAGACTTACCATTTGCTCTGAAATTGGGTATGGCCAAGGTGTAAGTTAAGGTTGAATGGGGTTTTCTGCAACAAATGATGCTATGGCTTGGTTTTCATCAACGTTGGGTTGATTTGATCATGCGTAGTGTAACTACAGTGTCCTACTCGGTGTTGGTTAATGGCATCCCAAGCCTAACTTTTCATCCAAAAAGAGGATTGCGTCAAGGTGATCGAATCTTGCTGTATCTTTTTTTTATCTGTTCAGAGGGTCAGACAACACTATTGCATCATGCCCATTTGAATGGCTCTCTTCAAGGAATCAAGGCAAGTAGGGGGACCGGCGTTCACACATTTGCTATTTGCAAATGATTCAATGTTGTTCGCTAATGCTTATAGGACAGAGGCAACTACTATGAAGGCAATATTACACACATCTGAACTCTATTCGGGTCTGCAGATAAATCATAGTAAGTCCTCTATTTCTTTCAACCCAAAACAAATGCTCATAATAAGATGATGATCCAGAACATATTTGGGGTATATGGATCTTCCACTCAGGAGAAATTCCTAGGCCCACCGTCAATTATAGGCTGCAATAGGTTCCATGCTTTCAAAGGCTTGAAAGAAAAGGTGCTTGCTAAATTGACAAATTGGACGACCAGAACTCTCTCTCATGGTAGAAAGGAGATTTTCTTGAAGGTAGTAGTCCAGGCTGTTCCAACAAACGCTCAGTGCTTTCTATTGCCTAAGACTCTGTGTCAGGACCTTAATGCTTTGATAGCCAATTATTGGAGGAAGAAAAACGAATCAAGGAAGGGTATTCATTGGATTTGTTAGGAACAGATGTGCACTCCAAAGTTTGTAGGCGGGATGGGCTTCAAGGATATGTGGAAATTTAATCAAGTATTGGTTGCAAAACAGTGCTAGAGGGTGTTGAAGAATCCACAGTCTTTAGTTGCGCAGGTGCTACATGCCAAATACTATCCTCATTCTACTCTTCCGGGAGGAGGATTAGGTAACCAACAAACCTTATCATGCCGTACTTGCTTGGAAGTATGCAACTGAGGGCGTATATACAGCTCGTAGTGGTTATAAGGCATTATGCACAACTATGAATCAAGTCCCATCTTGGCTTCCTAGCAACCTTTACAAACAAGTTTGGTCCCTACTGATACCACCTAAAATAAAGAATTTTATATGACGGGTTTGCTGAAAGATCATTCCAGTTTTAATCGGATTGCTATCAAGATATTCCTGTACAACCAATCTATTTTCGTTGTGGTTGCATGACGAAACAACGGAGCATGCACTCAAAGATTGTCCAAAAGTTGCAGCACTATGGTTTTTTTCTTCCCTGATATGCTGTCCGTAACAACAGGAGTTGAAGACTGGTTGTTTAATGCTTTGCAAAATTGGGACACAAAACAGGTGCAAATTTTGGAGGCTATAACTGCCTACTCTGCACTTGAATTTGTAAAAGATCTGATCACTGGAGTTATCTCCTATTTCACATCTTGTTACTGACATAAAGATGTTGGCTTTTTATTTTAGATGTTGTGAATTTGTTCATGTAAATAGGACTGCTAATGAATTGGCTAACTACCTTGCTAACTATGCCATGGAGTGTGAGGAAGCAACGCTTTGGCTTGAGGATACTCCCCTGTACTAATCAATAAAAAAGCATTCCATTTTAAAAAATAAAAAATAAAAATTGAAGTCATAGAATTCATTGATAATGGATGGATGAGATTATAAAAAATTACAAAAAAAAAAATTTCTTCTACTTACAAAACTTCATACATTCTACTATCCATGTCAATAAAGATTAAAATTTTCAAATAATGAATTTCAAGAGAATATACAATGACATTAAATAGAAAATAGGTTTATATTTCATACACTACAGTATATAACCTCTATATGCTTTTAGGCAACCACAAAGTGACACTTCATTAATATGCAAAGTTCAAATTACACAAGCTTTAAAAAAAATTAAAATACAACAAATATTTATTTTTGAAAACAAACATATTTTTTTTAACTTAGCTCATTAATGAGATGACACGTTGAAGTTGACTGACAATACACATTTAGTGCATCAAATATAAACCTATAAAAATTTAAATTTCTATATACTTGAGTCAAGAATTGAAGATGCATTAGTTCCTTATCACAATAACTTTGGTCTCGAGCATGGCAAAGGAGGATTGCTTAATGCAGTTGAATCAATATGGCAAATCTATCTAAAAAGAAACCAAAAAGAACATGTTAAATGACAAGTTACAAATAAAAACACTACAGAAAACGCTCATATCTATTAAAATCACTAAGAGAAACATAGCCAACCGAATGCAAAAATTCAGTCTTATCTAATACTTAGGCCACTAAACAATTCCAAATGTTTACCTTTTTTAGGTCTATATTTACTGTTTGGTTGATTTCGACATTTCAGTGAATAATGGAGAAAAACGAACTGGCCCAACAAATTTCATCAGATGAGATCATCTAACCAAAATTGGATTAAGTGAAAAAAGAGAACACCTTAGGTATTGTTAGTTTTTTGGTTGTTTTGCACAGCCGTAAGCCAGTGCCCAATAGTAAAATAATGTAAAACCCTAAAGCACCACCCCTAGTCTTAACAATATGCCAAAGGTAGGGTAAAGCATGAAAACAACAAATACAAAACAAGACTTACCAATTGGAAGAACCTAACGTGTTTTTTAAGACATGAAAAGCACGTCTTTCAGTCCATGGCCGCATTTAACAACAATGAATAGGAACACAATATATGAACATTTAAACAGACACTTCTCCCTCACAAGGCATTCAAAGCATCACCCAGTGTACCTGCTTAAAAGAAAATTTCTTGTTTACTGGCAGAATGGTTTCTCATCCACTGTACATTGTTAGAAGAAAAAGTATAACCACAGCATGGATTTCATCATACAAAATTCTTATAGATGAAACATATAGTATTCTGCAATGAAAAAAACGAAGAAACGCTTATGGCTCATTACTCTCATGGAGGGGAAAATTCTCGCACTTGGTGTTCATGAAGGGACTAATTAGTACCCATCTAAAAAGCCAACCACATATTAAGTTAGAACACCATTTGACCATAGTATGCAGCCATACTTATTTAACTTGAACAATATCATCAATCAATATGTGTATGAACTTGTTTACACACAGAGACAATAAGAATGCAACCCAAAAAGGCCAAACTGAATTCTTACAGTTAACAGGTGGTAAATTATTCTTGTCAATACTCAAGCATTTAAGACTAGAAGCCTTTGCACAAAAGAAGGGTGAGAGAGAGATCCATTTATTAACTATCCTACCTAAATTGTTCTATTATTGGATATGTAGATTCTAGAGATACAAAGCCTTTACAACTATTATAACTTCAATTATCATGTATTCATTTAAGCAAAAGGATAAAATTAGTGAAAAGATAAGTCATCCTATACCAAGATGATAACTCAATCCTTTAGAAAAGTAGAAGATTATTTTTAATCCATAGGATAGGATATGTTTCAAAATTTTTTTATTAATGAATTTCCTATTTTATCTTTAAATTTTGTTCAATAAAAAAATCATCCTATCTTAATTTTAATCTTACACCTAACAAACATGGTAAAGAATAAAAAATCATCTTATCTTATGCTTAATCCTTATACACACCAAACATAAGATAGGATGTTATCATCTAATCTTATCCTATCCATAATATTATTTTATCCTATCCTATCATTATCTCATGCACTGAACATGCACTTAAAGCGCTAAATGGGAAGAAGTTTACTTGCCGTTGCCGTTTACAAACTTGTGGATATAGGTCAAGTTATCCATTCAAATTTAAAGGTTCGCTTAATATTTGATTAAGTTTGGATAAAAATATCATATATATTTATTGACCTTAGGTAAAATTTTTAGATACGATTAAAAGTGGATCGAGCTCAGGCTTGACCTTCCAAAACCCAAGCTACTCGAACATAATTATTAATTAAGTTTTTTTTAAATATATCTAATAAGTATAATATAATTATATGCATATAAAATATTATCGATTAATAAACATAATTATATATATTTAATATGAAAATTAACATGCAAAATTTGATAAATCAAATTAAATTTTAAAGGGAATAAAAGAATAAAAAACAAATACAAAAAATAAATAAATAAAAAAATTTAGTGCGAGCTGAGCCGGGCTCAAGCTTCTATAATAAAATAAAAAACGAGCTTAGGCTAAAAGCCAAAGTCGAATTTATAGGTCACGTCAGGCTTGAGCTTACACATAATGTTTTATTACCTGACGTGGGCCTGGCTTGGCTCATTAGTAGGTTTACTTGTGGGATGTAAAATAGAATTCTTATGGGAAATTCTAAATACACTTATTCTTTTTAACTAGAAATCCATTCTTTCCTTAGATGAACAGTAACTCATTGAGTAAAATAGGGTATGGAAAGAAAAAAAAGGGGTCTAAATAGAATTTCTCAATTCTTATTGCAATCGACTTATATTTTAGTAATTTTTATTAAACTCATTGTTTAAAGGATTTCATTCACACCCTATTGAGTGCAAAATAGATTCTAAATCAATGAATTTTTTTTGGTATAAATTACAGATATCTTTATTTGTTTTTAACGGTCTGAGACTAATCTTGCTCGGGGCTTAGTCACGTTAAGGTTCTTCACTCCTGCCCAAAGGTTAATGCATTCTAAATTAATGAATTTTTTTTATCATAAGAATACCTTTCAGTAAAAATACAATTTTACCTTTATACATAAAAAAACCGTTAATACTCTCGAAAATGAATTTTTGAGAGTTATATTTGCTCCTTGGCAGCATGCTATCAAGGTGCCTAATTAGCTCCTCGACAACATGCTGCCAAAGAACATAGTAAACCCCATAGCAAGGAGATGTCATAGGGCTTATAAGCCCAATATATGTGCCCCACGACATCTCTATGCCATGGGCCTTATGAGCCAAATATGTATGTATGTATGTATGTATGTATGTATGTATGTACGTATGTATGGAGCACAATTTTGTGCCCCACGTCAAGAAGATGCCATGGGGTCAAAACGGTTTCTGGCATAGAATTGTTAGGAGCCACAAATTGTTTTCGGCAATTCTATGCCATGAAACACAATTTCTGAAATTTTTTTTATAAATCCATGAATTTTATTCAAAAAATTTCACAAAAATCCTAAATGCAATCATTTTTAATGCAATCAAATGAAAGAAAAATAAATTTAACTAAAGATTAATAATAGATTTAGCTTAAATTGTTACAAAACTTAAAAGATTTTGAAGAAAATTGTTTGGGTTTTTTTTTTTGAGAAAATATGAATGAGAGAGATATGCATTGAAGAGAGATTGAGGGTATTATAGAAATAAATTTAGATATTTTAAGGTGTGGATAGCAAAAATGAAGAAAGAGATTTTGAGAATAGGATTTTTAAGTATTAAGCTTCGCTTGGTAAGAAGGATGGAAAGAAGGAAGGATGGAAAATTTGTTAATGTAATTATTAGGTTTCATAACCATTTTTCTATTTTGTAGCTTAATCATTAGATTAACAAATTTTCAATACTCATTTTTTTTATCCTCCCTACCAAAGCAAAGTATGCTTGATACCCAATAGGGTATAAATAGAATTTCTCCATTGTTTAATAGCTATAATATAAAATTATTAGCATTAAATATTCCATAACTAGGTCAAAATTGTCTCCTTGGTAGGTTAGTAGACTAATTCATTCAAAAGGAGTAAAAAATATCATGTTAAATTGTGAGTAAATTGTAAATTTATTTTTAAATTAAATATATCTTTTTTGTATTTGATCAATGCTTTTATCTTTTATTTTTTATCTTACAAAATAATAGAAATGGGAAAAACAAAAATATAAAATAAATAAATAATCAAAGAAAAATAACAAAGAAAAAACATTTCATCTATCAAATAGATTCTATGCAAATTATATTAATTTTTCTCCAAATATATTATATGTAAATAAGATTAACTAATTTCTATATATGTTCCAAATTCCAATTTGCTATTTTCTCTTCTTTATTTTATATTATCTTTGATTTGACCAATTTTTGAGAAAAAAAGCCTACTTTAAGACTCATATTTGGCTATAAAAGCAATATTTCAATGTGTTTTAAGAATTGCTTGTTCCATTTCTCACATCTTTTTGACTTACAATATTGCCATGATTGACCATGAAGACATGAACCGAACTGTATTATTATTATTATTATTATTATTATTATTAAAAGTAGTCGCCTCTAGTTGGTGACTTGCATCTTTGCAAGATGAGTAAATTATTTGGGAAATTAGATCCTTCAGCAGATTTTTTGGAACTAATATTCTTTTAAATCTTAGTACTTCTTTTTAATATTATAGATCAAATTTAGGAGCATAGTAATTAAACTTGGAGTCATCTGATGTTTCAAACAAGAATATTGATTTGGTTATTAATTATATTTGATTAAAGATGAAATTTGATCTTTAACTCGGATTTTATATTATAAGTTATAATGATCCAAAAACTAATTTTGACACAAGTTTTCTCTTTTTTAATCATTATAAACATCAATACAAGTATTAAGTGGTTAATTTGTGTATATTTTAAAATATTTATTATTTAAATATAATTACCTGCATAAATTAATAATTTATATATTGAAAGTCAATGAATATTTGTTTGAAAATGGAAGAACCTTCGGGTAAGGAAAAATTAATTGATTTTGCAATGAAAAACTTTTGATGAAAAATCTCTAATTTAATTTTTCAAAGTTGTGGAGCCTTTGATAAGAGGAGCATTATCAAAGTTTAATTTCAATGTTGTGAAATATCTAGCGAGGGGAGCATTATCAAAGTTTAATTTTCCAAACTTGTGTGCCTTTGGTGAGAGGAACATTAAAGTTGTGGACCCTTTGGAAGAAAGGAAAGCATAAGTCGGAGGGTAATGAGGTGGCAGGGATCACACTTTGAAAGAAAGGAAAAAAGAAAGGGTGAAATACACAAGTTGCTGGCAGATTTTAGAAAGGTGCAACCGACTGACGACGTGCTTGAATGGGAGAGAAATTTAAAAGGAGAACTCAATGAGCTATAGGAAGTTGAAGAATTGCACTGGAAACAGAGGTCCAGAGTTCAATGGTTGCGGGAAGGAGACAAGAATACAACCTTTTTCTTGCACTAGCCAGTTGTAGGAGGAGAGCTAATAAAATATTAAGGATGGAGGTTAGAGATGGGAATTGGTGCGAAAGGGAGGAAGACACACTGAACATAGCTACAAATTACTTTACAGAATTGTTTGAATCCTACGGAACTCAAAATGAGGGAATTTTGCTTGAAGCAGTGGAAAGTTGAGTCACGGACGAGATGAATCAAGCCTTTCTTGAAGACTTTCAACCCGAGGAGATTGCACTAGCCCTAAAACAAATTCACCCAACCAAAGCCCCAGGACCAGATGGTATGCCCGCTCTCTTTTATAAAAAATTTTGGCATATTATTGGTTCTGATATAACTACTTTTTGTCTTGGCATGTTAAATGGTCATATTCCTTTGAGTGAGATTAACAAAACCAATATTGTCCTTATCCCGAAAACCAAAGACCCAAAGAATATGATGCACTATAGACCCATAAGCCTTTGTAATGTGCTTTATAAGTTAATTGCGAAGGTGTTAGTTAATAGAATGAAACGTGTTTTTAATCTTTGCATAAGTGAAAATCAGAGTGCTTTTATGCCAGGACGACTAATCACTGATAATGTCATGGTAGCTTATGAACTTATTCACTCAATTAAATTGAAGAGTAAGGGTGGTAATCATTGTTTTGCTCTCAAGCTTGATATGAACAAGGCATATAATAAGATGGAATTTTCTCTTTTAAGAGCAATGATGAGAAAGCTAGGCTTTGTAGAAAAATGGATCTCAATCATTATGAATTGTGTGACGACTGTTGTAACTAAGGATGTAAATGCATACCCTATAAATAGGTACCCGGTACTATCCGACCCGATTAAGTAGGATTATAATAGCTAATAATCGAGTTCGGGTAGGATTCTGAAAGTAATTTTACTACTCGTCACGGGTTAGGGTAAGGTTCGAATAGTGATCTTAGGGTACCCTACTACCCGAACCCGATTACATATAATAATTTTTAAATATTATTATTTATATTTTTATTTATAAAAATATTTATTATTAATATAATACTTAATCAAATTAATTCATTAAGTATTTTAATTATGATTTTTAACATTAATTTATTTTTATGAGTTAATTTAAATGTATTAATTTAATTTTTCTTAAAATTAATTTTAAATTTTAAATTAAAAGTCAAATTTTGACTTAATAAACGGGTATTTAACGGGTTCAGATAGTTAAACGGGTTGTTCTTATATTAAATGGGTAGGGTTCGAATAGTAAAAATCAAAATAATCGATTATTTAATCGGGTTGGAGTATTTTAAAATATAATCGGGTTCGGGTACCTCAAATTTCATGGGTACCCGCCCCCGTTTACATCCGTAGTTGTAACATCCGATTTTTGGTAAAAATATCCAATTAATTGCTTTTATTTTCGATTGGTTAGATTGTTTGTCAAGTCATTCATTCTGGTAACCTTTCTCAAATCGATAAATCAAATTTCCATTTATAAAATTTCATTTATATATATATATATATTAAATATACAACATACTTACAAATTGTTTATCATGTACATAAATAAATATATATTAAAATTTTGATTTACGCGGTAGTTCAGTTTCTATTTTCAAATTACAACCTCGAGATTTAACAACAAAATAAATATTGTACAATAAGTCTGAAATATATCTATATATATATATATATAAGTACAATATACCTTCTTTGGGCTAGTAGTGTGCCTCGAAGGATACTATAAGGACCCAAAATAGTGCTCCTTTACAATGAGTGGAAAGTATCACTGTAAATAGCCTAAGATGAAAATTAAAGGGTGAGTTTACGTTCAGTAAGGATATATATATATATATATATATATATATATATATATAAGTGTAATACTATGTTACTATATGCAATTTAAAAATCATTTAATATACTTAATTTCGGTAATTCAACAGAAATAATTAATTCAAATAATAAATCGATAACGGTAAGTCGATAAATCAGTAATTTATATCAGTTGGTAGAGACGGTCTACACCCAAGAGGCTCATGCATAAATGATTTCAGTAGTTTGTATAGGAACAAGCTATCGGTAACAATGGCCATTGCTTAACGGTCCACAGTATACATTTGGCATATGACATTTGTGGGACTGCGAACTTGCCCTAATGTCTCACAGTCAATAACATATAATTTGGTATCGGTAAATGCATGGTCATCACGGAACAACAATCTCAAAATTCAATTAAATTCAAATATTGGTAAAATCAATAACTAAAAATAATCATTTAATAAATGATTTTCAATCAATCCATAATAATAGAAGTAAATATTCTTTATAAAGGAAAATCAATAGAATCAAATATATGTTCTAAAATAATTAAAATAATCTTTAGAATATATATTCCACTTGCCATAAACTTTAAATTTAAACATTTAAACATATTTAAGTGGTAAATTAAAGAAGGAATTTTTCTATAATTACGGTGCGATTGAAATTAAGTAAATTTTACAAAAATTCGACGGAATGACGATTAAGTCGATCCTAACCCCTTGCATAAAATTTACAATTTATATAATCAACCAATTTCCCATGCAAGCACAGTGTTTTCTTAACAGCTTCCATATATATATATATATATATATATATATATATATATATATATATATTCCTTATCTTATTTAGTGTGCTGTTTGAAAATTCAATTGCACTACTCCCGTAACTTTATTCCTTCGAATTGAAATTTACAATTTATATAATCAACCAATTTCCCATGCAAGCACAGTGTTTTCTTAACAGCTTCCATATATATCTATATATATATATATATATATATATATATATATATATATATATATATATATATTCCTTATCTTATTTAGTGTGCTGTTTGAAAATTCAATTGCACTACTCCCGTAACTTTATTCCTTCGAATTGAAAGCTACAAAAATAATATCGATTCATTTAAATTTAATATCTAAATCAACTATAGTCATGCTTGCTTTCTTAAACAGAATTTCTATTTAAATTTTACTAATTGATAAGAAGTTACTTATGGCCAATTTAGTGTCCATTTCCTCAATCAATTTTCTCCTTTAATCTCCTTAGCAATTCTACTTATTATTAAACCATAAAACCTTAGGAAATCAACATGGAGCCCCCTTTAATTTTGTTTGGCCGAATGTTTCCTTTCACACTTCACCATTTATTTATTTGTTTGTTTTAAACTTTACCTATAGGCTCCATGAAATATTTTCGTAATTCCTATAACCATTAATCATATGAAATGAAGGAAATTCTAAGTCCCCTTCATCCAACCGTGAGCCTCTTCATGCCATTCACTATCCATTTTCTAATTTAAATTTCATTTTTCCGTTTAATTCATACCAAGCATTAATTCTACAATTTCCATGTATCAAAAGTTCAACTTATAGCCACAATTCCAACTTGACCGATTCTCCCTTAATCGTCAAATTTTTTGTTTTTTGCTCCAATTCACATTATAGCCATGTATACCTATCCCTAACACATATTTCCCCCTTATTCATGGAGTCAATCATGTTGACTCCCTCAAGATCCCTCTTTGGCCAAACACACCCAAATGGCCAATTTCTTTGTTTTGCCTAGTTTCACATCGTGGCTAGGCTTCACTTTTCACAAGCTTCATTTTCCTACCCACCATACATATAGTTCACGTTGGTTCATCATGAACCCTCTTTTGGCCAAAATCCTCTTCACTTCACACACTTAGTTTCATGTAAAATTAAGGCCATAAATATATCATTCACACTTAAGTCACTACAAACTTAATGAAAACATCTCTTTTTTTCTTACCCATGAAAATCAAAGCTACAGCAGCAAAATACTCCTTCAATTTTCGGTTCCAGCCCTCAATAAGACCAGCTATCAACAGCCCTTGATGAGTAGAACAACTTTTGTTAAATGAGGTTCTTGATTTAGTGAAGATGGAAGGTGGTTTCACAAGGAAGAATAAGGAAGACTTAGGCGTAAAACATGGAAGAAACGAGACAGAAATTCTGCTGGAGAAGATGAGATTTTTGGTCAACAAGTCCACTCTTATGGTGTACTTTTATGTTATTTTATTCCTAAAAATCTGTCCAATTAAATAAAACATCAATTTCCCCTTTAATTTCCATTAAATTTCAAGTTTGCCGCATGATATTTTATCATTTTCTACAAATGCAGATTTTATTTATTAATTTTAGTAAATAATTTTTATTTAAGTCAAATTAAGTCAATTATTGACTCAATATCAAGTTTGACTCATATCCCATGCAAAATGACCTAAGTACCCTTTACAATTCCATAAATCCCAATTTCTATTCCAACATTTTTCTAATATTTTTATTTTTCAGATTTTATATTCTATTTTCATTATTTTTCATATATTTAGGTTAAATATGATTAAATATTAATTATTGAGGTGTTTTGGACCGAATGGTAATGAAATTACCAACTTACCCCTTGTCGATAGCTTTTGCCTTTTTCGCATAATTTAATTCATAAGCTGGATCCACGTAAAATATTTTTATGCTAGGATTCTTCTATTTTAGTCTGTAGGTTAAAATACAATTTGGTTTGATTGTTATTCAAAAAAATCTTCTTGGGATATGGACACGATCGTCATTTTTAAATTTGTTGAGCTATAACTAAAGTATAGGAAAGAAGAAGAATTTCAAGGAATGATCTTCTTACCTTTTAAGTATTTTGAATTCAACTTGCATATTTTGGTGCTTCGGAACTCATCCAGATTACAGCTTATGCTGTGAGGCCCACTTAGCTATTTCCCTGACACCTACAAAATTCATGCGAATAAATTGCAACAATTAAACTTAATATTCTAACTTATCGAATTAAGTAGGTGTACGAAAAATAGAAAATTAGGGACTTCACAACTGTCTTCTTCTGTTGTAATTAATGGAATTGTATATGATCGTTTTTACCCCAAAAGAGGTCTTCGACAAGGAGATCCTCTATCACCAATCTCTTTCTATTTTGCTCTGAAGGACTTTCAGCAATTTTACATAAGGCACAAAGAGATGGTGTGTTAACAGGAGTACAAGCTAGTAGATACAGGCCTTAGGTTAATCATCTATTCTTTGCAGATGACAGTATTTTGTTTGCCAAAGCAAATAAAGATGAAGTAAAGAGGATGAAGAGCATGCTAAAGTTATATGAGGAGAGCTGAGGGCAAAAGATTAATTTTGAAAATTCATCCTTATTTTTCAGTCCGAACACAATAGAAAGATAGTGGAATCACATAAATTCATTATTTGGAATTAATGTCGTTTGCAATCTGGAGAAGTATTTGGGTCTGCCATCGTTAGTGGGAAAGGACAAAAAAGCGGCATTCCGGAGTATTAAGGAAAAGGTGGCTACGAAGACACAATAATGGGGAAGTAAATTGTTTTCTTTTGGAGGCAAGGAGGTGTATATAAAGGCGGTGCTACAAGCTATGCCAATGTATGCAATAAGTGTTTTCCTCTTACCTAAGACCTTAACGAATGATCTGCATAGGATAATAGGGAGATATTGCTGGTCCAATACTGGCAGAGGTAAAGGCATTCACTGGATTGCATGGAAAGATCTGTGCAAACCAAAGATAATGGGAGGAATGGGCTTTCAAGACTTAGAATTGTTCAACAAAGCACTCGTGGCTAAACAGGGTTGGCGTTTTTTTGAATAATGCCAACTCTTTATGTACAAGAGTCTTCAAAACAAAGTACTTCTCTCGACAGGATTTCATGCAAGCTGAATTGGGAAATCAGCCATCACTCATTTAGAGGAGCATTTGGCAAGCGAAAGAGGTACTCAAGCTAAGGGTGAGGTGGAGGGTTGGAACTAGGAAGAGGATAAAGATTTGAGGGGATAGTTAGGTGCCGAGGAATGGTGATTTTCATATATCTACTGATCCCGAACACATGGCGAAAGAATCAATAGTGGATAAGTTGATAGTTAAGAATATGGGGCAATGGAATATTGACCTTGTAAATGAAGAATTTAATGGGGATGAAGCAACCATTATTCAAAATATAGCTTTGAGCAAGACAAGGATTGAGGATAGACTGATATGGCACTACAACCAAGATGGATACTACTCAATACAAAGCGGGTATAAAGCTTTACTGCACGCACGACTTGGAGTATGACCTCAATGAGCTATATGGCGAAAAATATGGAATTTAGAAGTTCCACCAAAAGTTCTTATTTTTGTGTGGAGGACGTGCCATAATGTTCTACCTGCAAATGCCAACTTAGCTAAAAGGATAATGGGAGCGGATGCAACCTGTGTTAGATGCGGGGTTGGGGAGGAAACGCTAATGCATGCTGTAGACACCTCATTTTGTCTGGGTTGTATTATTGTAAAAAATAATAATTTGTAAATTTTGAATTGACATTTTGAATTAACATCTAGAAAATTAGGATTAACATTATTAGGATTATTTAAATTAGAAATATTTAATAGATTAGGATAATTTTATTAATATAAGATAAATAGTAATATAGGTTAGGATTTATTAGATAATTATAAATTAAAATATTTTTAGTATAGGATATTATTTTAGATTATTTAAAAAAATTTATTAAGATTAATATTTGATTGGAATTAGGATAGGATTATTTAATTAACATTAGATTAATTTTGAGATAATTAGGATTTAAGAAAAAGGAGGGAAAACAAATCTAACAGAATTTTAATTTTATTAAACCACTAACTCCATGCTTATAAAAGAATAGAGAGAGACCGGAGGAAAAGAGGAGTCACTTGATCATACTGAAGCTATCCCTTTCAACCTGCACTTAGCACACCTCCATCATCAATCATCATCTCCATCGTCTATCCCTGCCTCGCGCCAAACCAGAAACCGTCACTGTCGCCGTCGCTTTCCCAGGCCCCGCACCAACCACCGCCTGCCCTGCTTTTTGCTGCTGTCCAGTTGTAGTTCGATTTTTTCGCACAACAAGATTTCAATCATCTTCCCGCACTGCTACAGCTGCTGCATATTCTAACTTCCATCACGAGTTGCTCTGCTTCATCGTCCTTGCTGCCTCTGTTCTATCGCAGCATTGTTTTTGTCACCGTTCTCTACATTCTACCATCTCCAAATAGTCCGCTTCTGAACATGCCCTTGAAGGAAGGAGCAAAGTGCAGGCCGAAAAAGAAAAGCAAGTTAAGCGAGAAAATAGTTCCAAAGGAGAGATACGTGAAGAAAGGAAGAACAAAATACAAAAGGAAAAAATGTGACTATTGAAGTAAGTGAAAAAGTAAGCCCTGATGCTTAAATGGAAGCCATTATTATCTTTAGTTTTTATTCTATTAAAGCCACGTGTGTTCATATATCCACTAGAGTTTTATTTTTTAATCATGATGGCTTATTATTTGTTTTATTAAAATCCGTATTATTTTAAGCATGAATTAAAATTACATCTTAAGGCCCATGATTTTTTTTGGCTAAAATATAAAAAAGGTCCCTAAACTTTGTTATTTTATTTAAATAGGTCCTTATACTTTTATTGCATCTAGATAAACCTTTAACCTTTTATTTTTGTTCAAATAAGCTCATAGACTTTAATTTGTACACAAATAAGCCCTCCATTCTTAATTTAAATCTAAAAGTGACTTAGTTGAATCAAATTAATTGAATTTTGATTGGTTAAATTAGTTTGAAATAATTTTTATTCATATTTAATCTTTTATTTGAAAGGGCTTATTTGAGTACAAATCAAAGTATAAGGGCTTATCTAGATGCAATAAAAGTATAAGGACCTATTTAAATAAAGTATCAAAGTTCAGGGGCTTTAAATAAAGTATCAAAGTTCAGGGGCTTTTTTAATATTTTAGCCTTTTATTTTTTATCAGAAATTTGTTTAACTTATTTAATTTATTCATTTATTTTATTTTGTTTTATAAAAAAAGAGTGATGATTATCCGATGATGAAAACCTTAAGGTGACTGCAAGTAAGTAGCACTTAGGGATTTTCTAGATATGAATATCCTATTAAATTTTTTTAGAGTAATGGATGGTTTAATGAGTTATTTTAAAAAATAATCAACACTTAGATAACATTAACTATTAATTAAAAATAATAATTACATTAAAGTTTTAATAAATAAATAAATGAATGAATGGTGATTATCCGAGGATGAAATCCTTAAGGTGACTGCAAGTAAGCAGCACTTAAGGAATTTCTAGGTAAAAGTTTCCTTTTAAATTTTTCCAAAGTAATCGATGATTTAATTGAAAGTTTTGAAAAATAATCGACATTTATTCTAAATAATATAAATAAAATAAAAAAATTCAAGAGATAATAATAATAATAATAATAATAATAATAATAATAATAATAATAATTTAGAAAGACTAAATAATGAAGATGGGTAAAAGTTATCCCGATGATGGAAGTCTTAGGGTGATTGCGAGTAAGCAACACTTAAGAATTTTCTTGGTGAGAAGTTCCTTTAGATTATTGCCAGAGTAATGGAGAATCTAAAGGTGATTTCAATAAAAAAAATCAATATTCATTTTCCCAACAAGATAAAAAAAATAAAAAGAACAAATAAATAAAATAAAATTACGAAATAAAATTAAAAAAAGGGTTAGAAAGGGTAGAAATAAAATTTTAAGACAAACTTAGAATAATTTAAGGCTAAAATGGTATCATCTTAAATGGGCATTGTGAGAGTGCTAATCCTTCCCTACATGTAACCGTACTCTGGAACCTAGAATTTTTGAATGTAGACCTAACCTTATCCATAGTTATGAATAGGTGACCAATCACACCTAAGTAGAATGGTTGGTGGCGATCCACCCAAGAGCACATAGATCAGCTGGCAGGGGGCTGTTCTAGCTTAACCAAGAGGTCTCGAGTTCGAGTCCCTGGGTATGCAGCTGTGTTAAAACTCTTGAGGGAGAGCTTTGCCGCCCTTTGGGTCCTGCCCGGCTCGAATCCGGATTAGTCCTATATCAAAGGTATGGGGATACCAGATGGTCTAGATCAAAAAAAGAATGGTTGGTGGCAACTCTTAGAATTTTAAAATCTAGCGGTTAGGTTCACGGACCTAGACGTTATGACACATGCCTTACATGAATGCCCAAGTGCACAAAGGGTGTTGGCTACCGGCAATTGTCCAGGGACTTTGATAAACCTAAATGAGGGACAAGTGGTGGATTGGATGGAGGAAGCCAATAGTGTGTTGTCAAAGGAAAAGTTGGAACATTTTGTGATGCTGCTATGGGCAACCTAAAATAGTAGGTACTTAGAGGTGAAAAAAAGAAAGACAGAACAAGAGATTAGAACGGTGGAAAGGGCGAAAATTTTTCCTAAGGAGTACAGAACAGCTCAACGACATAGAATGGAGCACGCACAAATCAGAGCTATCTCAAGATGGTCTCCACTAGTGGATCCTCTTGTCAAAGTCAATTTCGATGGAGCTTTAGACACATGCACAAAACAGGGTCGAGTTGGAGTCATTATAAGAGACAAAGATGGCAAGGTACTAAGTGCAGCAATGTGCAAAGTTGGTATAGTAACTGACGCCAGCATTGTTGAAGCTTTGGCAGTTAATAAAGCATTGGAGATTGCATACTTGTGTGGGCATCGAAGAATTTGGCTAGAGGGGGATGCTTTACAAATTATTAGAAGATTGCAGGATGATGAAGAAGACCTTTCAGCAGTAGGTCCATTGATTGAAGATGGAAAGAAATGGGTCAAATTGTTCGATAATTGCCAATTTTCCCACATAGGAAGGGAGGGTAATAAAGCAGCTCATAGGCTAGTTAAGCAAAGTCTAGTAATTAACACAGATATCTATTGGTTGGAGGAGAACCAGATTTCATTGATGCTATTGTATTTGACGATGCAAACTTTGCAAGTGCTTAATTAAAATCTGCTGTTTTGATTCAAAAAAAAAAGTTGTGGACCCTTTAATTAGAGGAGCATTATCAATGTTTAATTTCCCTGAAATTGTGGAGGTTACAGTGAGAGAAACATTATCAAGTTTTAAATTTTCGAAATTATAAAGCCTTTAGTGAGAGGAGTTCATTTTAGTTAACAAACAAGGATGTTAGCTCAAATGTAGATGAATCAAGATGGGGTGAATTGGTTATGGTAAGAACTTTAACAAATATTGACCAATTAATATTTTCATATGAATAAATAAACAATTTGAATAAATAACAAACTTTTATACCAAAAATGAATAAATAAATAACAAAATTGAAATAAAAATATTAAAGGGATAGAGAATCAAATACTAAGAATTTATAAAGATCCAACCTTCCAATGCCTACATCCTCTCATTATCTTCCATTGTCATGAAATTGCAATCCGATATTTTTTTTCATAAGATACAACTACCTTTTCAAGTTTAAGGTATAACCTACACAAATCTATCTTTAAAGGTTAAGGTATAATCTTTAACACTTTATCTTTTCTAGGCTGAAGATAGAACCTTCTGCCTTCTCTGATTGAGTTTCTTCCAAATCTCACAAAATCAATTAAGGGGATGCCTCACCCTTTGATCAATTACTAGTTCTCAATTTAATTTGCAAACTAAATAGTATCTATAAGGTTAGATGTTTGCCCGATAAGCTCAATGAAATACAAAAGAACAGTGAATACCACTTGGGTACAAGATAGGAAGAATTAAGTTGAATGAATAAAACTTGGGTACAAGACCGGAAAAATTTAAATTCTGAACTCTTGAATGCTCTTGATTTGATTGAAAGACTTAAATTAAAGCCCTTTGGATGTAATCTCTTGGATCTCTAATTGTATGATGTGTTGGAAGATTTTTTTTTATATGTAAAAATAAGTTTGGAGTCGTTGATCAATTGGAGAAGAAAAGAGTCGTCGCAAAATACAAAAAATAATGATTGGTTGCTGCCTGGTTTGGGGATTGATGCCTATGCTTGGGGGATTGATGCCACTTACTTAAATTTGAAAAATAAAATTAGAAAAAACAAAAAAGAATCGATGTCTTGGGTTACAAATACTGCACAGAATCGATGCCATGCCTATGGGAACTGATACCTGATGCATGGAAACAAAGCAAACCTTTCTGTCTGATTAGGAATTGATGCTTATCTCTAGGTGATCAACCCTATAATGTAATTTTAGCAATATTATTATTTTTAGTTTTCAAAACACAATTACTTAATTGCTACTCCAAATTACTTCAATGATATTTAAATATTAATTAACATGTAATTTGAGTATAAATGATTTCACAAAGCATTTAGTAATTTTCATAAGAACTTATCCAAATGTTATAAAAAAATTTATTGATTTTATATTTTAACTTAATTAATTTTAAGGTTTTGTTACACAAAATTTAGGGAAATTTTATAATAAGATCATAATTTTTTATTTTACTGTAAAATCAATAATAACACATATGATTAAACATCAATTTAGTATTATTGAACGTAAAACATGTTAGAAATATAAAAAAAAAGATGAGAAACAATGTAAACTTAGAATCAATAGACGCAAATGCATGATAATTTGCGACAAAATGTCTTTATATTTATTCTCATTTGTTTACAATACTTTTAACATATTTTATGCTTAATAACACTAAATTTACACTAAATCATATGTGTTTATATTGACTTCACAATAATGTTAAAAATTATAATATTCTTGTAAATTTCCCCATTCAAGAAAATTCTACAATAAGAGCTCCCAAAATTTATGATCAATTCGAAACCAACAAAGAAAAATTAATACAAAGAGGGAGAATTTTACTACAAATTTTATGTTAATTTTTATTTTGAATTTTTTTTTGGTAATTGAGAGTGTAGAGAACTTTATTGAATCTCTCACAAAGTTAAATTTTCTTAGACTAGAGCCAGCCACGAAGCATAAGTGGAGATTAATTTCATATCTAATGTAGTATGGAGACACTTGTGATTTACACCAAAAAATATATAATAAAAGTCTTCAAGTTTTTTTAATATTAAATAAACTTATAAAGAATCAAATAAAAATAAAGGAATAAGCATGGGTCATGTGTGAATAATAACATCAGGGAGCGCTTAGATCGGGGTGTTGCCACACCTGCATGGCGTGAGATGTATCGTACTCTGTTGTTAACCATTTACCAGCCTTCACTTCTAATCATTGCCTTCTTCTGATACATGTTAATGCAACCAAGGATGACAGCAACGCATATTTAACTTTGAAGTTGCTTGGACCAGAGAACCAGGGTGTAAGGCTGTGATTACCTCGGCTTGGCATGAAACAGCCAGTCTAAACATTATGGACATGCTACGTTATACAGGGCAATAACTCCAGCGGCGATGCCGTACAAATTTTCAGTCCCTTCGATCCAAAATTGATTTCATCACCACGCAGCTAAGAAGGTTGCAAAATCTACCTCCAACAGATCCCCTCTTGAGCCAAATCTGTGATCTCAAGAAGGAGATGTTTGAGTTGCTACAACAAGAGGAAATCTTCTGGCGGCAAAGATCCAGAATTTCTTGGTTGTCCCATGGTGATCGAAATACATCTTTTTTTCACAGGTTTGCATCATATCAGAAAAAGAAAAACTTTATTGGCGGATTGGAAGATAGTAATGAGATTTGGCAAGGAGGCCATGATGCAATGATGAATATTGCCATATCCTGTTTTCAAAGCTGTTTCAATCTAGTCGACCATCACAATAATAAGATATAAAGGTTGATGCCGCTAAAATAAAGGTTTCTCCTGAGATGAATAACCTGTTGCTTTAAGACTTTGATGCTGCTGAAATAAAGGTTGCATTATAACCGATGGGGCCGATAAAAGCCTCAGGCTCGGATGGTATGCCTGCATTGTTTGACCAGTCATATTGGTCATGTGTTGGGGATGATACAATAGAGTTCGGCTTAGAGCGTCTGAATGGGATTAAAAGTGTAGAGGACATCAATTAAACCCATATTTGTTTAATACCAAAAATTAATAGGTCTACAAAAATATCTCAATTCAGGTCAATTAGCCTTTATAATGTCATCCACAAGCTTATCTCCAAGGTGTTGGGTAAGCGGCTCAAGAAAGTTCTCCCGATCCATATCAGTGAAACTCAAAGAGCTTTTGTTCCTCAGAGGCTGATTACAAACAATGTGATCATTGCGTATGAATTACTTCATTCGCTTATGAGAAGGCGTTGTGGGAAGACTTACCAGTTGGCTCTGAAATTGGATATGGCCAAGGTGTACGTTAAGGTTGAATGGGGTTTTCTACAACAAATGATGCGATGGCTTGGCTTTCATCAAAGTTGGGTTGATTTGATCATGAGTTGTATAACTACAGTGTCTTACTCAGTGTTGGTTAATGGCATCCCAAGCCTAACTTTTCATCCAGATAGAGGATTAAGTCAAGGCAATCCAATCTCACTGTATCTTTTTTTTATCTGTTTTGAGGGTTTGACAACACTATTGCATCATGCCCATTTGAATGGCTCTCTTCAAGGAATCAAGGCAACTAGGGAGACGGGGTTCACACATCTGCTATTTGCAAATGATTCAATGTTGTTCCCTAATGCTTGTAGGTTAGAGGCAACTACTATAAAGGCAATATTACACACATATGAACTCTATTCGGGTCAGCAGATAAATCATAGTAAGTCCTCTATTTCTTTCAGCCCAAAACAAATGCTCATAATAAGATGATGATCCAGAACAAACTTGGGGCATATGGTTCTTTCACTCTGGAGAAATACCTAGGCCAACCATCAATTATAGGCCATAATAGGTTCCATGCTTTCAAAGGCTTGAAAGAAAAGGTGCTTGCTAAATTGACAAATTGGACAACTAAAACTCTCTCTCATGGTGGAAAGGAGATTTTCTTGAAGGCAGTAGTCCAGGCTATTCCAACATACGCTATGTGCTTTCTATTGCCTAAGACTTTATGTCAGGACCTTAATGCTTTGATAGCCAATTATTGGAGGAAAGGTATTCATTGGATTTGTTGGGAACATAAGTGCACTCCAAAGTTTGTAGGCGGGGTGAGCTTCAAGGATATGTGGAAATTTAATCAAGCATTGGTTCCAAAACCTTATCATGACGTACTTGCTTGGAGGTATGTAACTGATGGATCCCTAACAACCTTTACAAACAAGTTTGGTCCCTCCTAGTACCACCAAAAATAAAGAATTTTATATGACGAGTTTGCAAAAAGATCATTCCAGTTTTAACCGGATTGCTATCAAGACATTCCCGTACAAGTACAGCCAACCTGTTTTCGTTGTGGTCTACATGAAGAAACAATGGAGCATGCACTCAAAGATTGTCCAAAAGTTGCAGCACTATGGTTTTTTTCTTCCCAGATCTGCTGTCCGTAACAACAGGAGTCAAAGACTAGTTATTTAATGCTTTGCAAAATTGGGATGCACAACAGGTGCCAATTTTGGCGGTATTCTCTGGACTATTTGGAGGCTATAACTGCCTATTCTGCACTTGAATTTGCAAAAGATTTGATTGGAGTTATCTCCTATTTCACAACTTGTTGCTGAATTCATTAATAAAAAATAAAAATTCAAGTCTTAGAGTTCATTAATAATGGATGGATGAGAGTATATAAAATTAAAAAAAAATTGTTCTACTCACAAAACTTCACACATTCTACTGTCCACGTCAACAAAGATTAAAATTTACAAATAATGAATTTCAAGAGAATATACATTGACATTAAATAAAAAATAGGTTTATATTTCATACACTATAGTGTATAACCTCTATACGCTTTTAGTCAACCACAAAGCAACACCTCATTAATACGCAAAGTTCAAATTACACAAGCTTTTAAAAAAAATTGAAAAACAACAAATATTTATTTTTAAAAACATATATATTTTTTAACTTAGCTCATTAATGAGATAACACTTAGAAGTTGACTAATAATACACATTTAGTGTATCGAATATAAACTTATAAAAATTTAAATTTCTATATACTTGAGTTAAGAATTGAAGATGCATTAGTTCCTTGTCACAAGCACTTTGGTCTCGAGCATGGCAAAGGAGGATTACTTAACGCAGTTGAATCAATATGGCTAATCTATCTAAAAAGAAACCAAAAACAACACGTTAAACGACAAGTTACAAATAAAAATAGTATAGAAAACGCTCATATCTATTAAAATCACTAAGAGAAACATAGCCAACCGAATGCAAAACTTCAGTCTTATCTAATACTTAGGCCACTAAACAATTCCAAATGTTTACCTTTTTTGGGTCTATTTTACCGTTTGGTTGATTTTGACTTTTCAGTGAATAATGGAGAAAAACGAACTGGCCCAATAAATTTCATCAGATGAGATCATTTAACTAAAATTGGATTACCAAGAAAAAAGACAACACCTTAGGTCTTGTTAGTTTTTTTGGTTGTTTTGCACAGCGGTAAGCCAATGACCAATAGTAAAATGATGTAAAACCCTAAAGCACCACCCCTAGTCTTAACAATATGCCAAAGGCAGGGTAAAGCATGAAAACAGCAAATACAAAACAAGACTTACCAATTGGAAGGACCTAACCTGTTATTTAAGACCTGAACTGAAGCACGTCTTTCAGTCCATGGACACATTTAACAACAATGAATAAGAACACAATATATGAACATATAAACAGACACCTCTCCCTCACAAGGCATTCAAAGCATCACCCAGTGTACCTGATTAAAGGAAAATTTCATGTTTACTGGCAGAATGGTTTCTCATCCACTGTACATTGTTAGAAGAGAAGTATAACCACAGCATGGATTTCATCATACAAAATTCCAAAAGATGAAACATATAGTATTCTGCAATGAAAAAAACAAAGAAACTCTTACAGCTCATTACTCTCATGGAGGGGAAAATTTTCGCACTTGGAGTTCATTGAAGGGACTAATTAAGTACCCATCTAACAAGGCAACCACATATTAAGTTAGAACACTATTTGGCCATAGTATGCAGCCATACTTATTTAACTTGAACAACATCATCAATCAATATGTGTATGAACTTGTTTGCACACAGAGACAATAAGAATGCAGCCCAAAAAGGCCAAACTGAATTCTTACAGTTAACAGGTGGTAAATTATTCTTGTCAATACTTAAGCATTTAAGATTAGAAGCCTTTGCACAAAAGAAGGGTGAGAGAGAGATCCATTTATTAACTATCCTACCTAAATTGTTCCATTATTGGATATGTAGATTCTAGAGATACAAAACCTTTACAACTATTATAACTTCAATTATCATGTATTCTTTAAAGAAAAGAATTATTTCCTTAGATGCAACTGAACCTATCAATTTACACACTAATGTTGTAGGCAGCTTTTAAGATTATCTTGTTATCTGCAACAGGGAATTCAATGACCTATAATGGCTTTGCCATAGATAAATCAAATTCTGAAAAATATTTTTAGAAATAATTCATACCCAACAGCAGGGCTTAAAGGTTCCTTTAGTAACAAACCATGGATGTTGCCTCTGGTCAACTGCAAGAGATGACAAACTCAACCCATCATGGCTTTAGAAGCAAGGTATGGATGCCTCCAACATTGGCCATGAGATATTCTGAGAAAGCATCAAGACATTTCTCAACATTAATTCCATATACTGCTGAAAGAAAGCAAGTATAACATTCAGGAAGGGGTGAATTGGTTATAGCAAGAACTTTGACAAATATTAACCAATTAATATTTTCATATGAATAAATAGACAATTTGAATAAATAACAAACTTGAAATATAAATATTAAAGGGATAGAGAGTCAAACACTAAGAATTTATAAAGATCCAACCTTCCAATGCCTACATCCTCTCATTATCTTCCATTGTCATGAAATTGCAATCCACTATTTTTTTTCTCATAAAATACAACTATCTTTTCAAGTTTAAGGTACAACCTACACAATCTATCATTCAAGGATAAGGTATAATCTTTAACACTTTATCTTTTCTAGGCTGAAGATGGAAACTTCTACCTTCTCTAATTGAGTTTCTTCCTAAACTCACAAAATCAATCAAGAGGATGCCCACCCTTTGATCAATTACTAGTTCTCAATTTAATTTGCAAACTAAATGGTATCTCTAAGGTTGGATGTTTGCCTAATAAGCTCAATGAAATACAAAAGAATAATAAATACCACTTGGGTACAAGATAGGAAGAATTAAGTTGAATGAATAAAACTTGGGTACAAGATCAGAAAAATTGAATTCTGAACTCTTAAATGCTTTTGATTTGATTGAAAGACTTAAATTAAAACTCTTTGGATGTAATCTCTTGTATCTCTAACTGTATGATGTATTGGAAAATTCCTTTTATATGTAGAAATAAGTTTGAATTCGTTGGTGATCAATTGGAGAAAAAGAGAGTCATCGCAAAATACAAAAAACTAATCATTGGTTGCTGCTTGGTTTGGGGATCGATGCCTATGCTTGGGGGATTGAGGCCACTTAAATTTGAAAAATAACATTAGAAAAAACAAAGAAGGATCAATGTCCTGGGTTACAAATACTGCACAAAACATAGCAGGAATCAATGCCATACCTATAGGAACCGATACTTGATGCATGGAAAAAAGGCAAACCTTTCAGTCAAATTAGGAATTGATGCTTATCTTTAGGTGATCGACCCTACATTGTAATTTTAGCTATATTACTAGTTTTTGTTTTCGAAACACAATTACTTGTCACTCCAAATTACTTCAATGATATTTAAATATTAATTAACATGTAATTTGATATAAATGATTTCACAAAGCATTTAGTAATTTTCATAATAATTTATCCAAATGTTATAAAAATGATTTATTTTATAATTTTAACTTAATTAATTTTAAGGTTTTGTTATATCAAAATTCAGGGAAATTCTATAATAAGATCATAATTTTTTATTTTATTGTAAAATTAATATAAACACATATGATTAAACATAAAAACGTAAAACATGTTAAAAGTATCAAAAAAAGATGAGAAACAACATAAAATTAGAATCGATAGACGTAAACATATGATAATTTTGCTACAAAATGTCTTTATGTTTATTGTCATTGGTTTACGATGGTGTTTATATTAACTTCACAATAATGTTAAAAATTATAATATTCCTGTAAATTTCCCCATTCAAGAAAATTCTACAATAACAGCTTCCAAAATTCATGATCAATTCAAAACTAACAAAGAAAAATTAAAAAAAGAGAGAATTTTACTACACATTTTATGTTAATTTTTACTTTGATTTTTTTTTGGTAATTGAAAGTGTAGAGAACTTTATTGAATTTCTCACCAAGTTAAATTTTCTTACATTAGAGCCAGCCACAAATCACCAGTGAAGATTAATCTTATATCAATATGGTATGAAGACACTTCTTGGTTTACACCAAAAAATATATAATAAAAGTCTTCAAGTTTTTTTTAATATTAAATAAACTTGAAAAGAAACCAATAAAAATAAATGAATGAGCATGGGTCATGTGTGGATAAAATGTTAGGGAGTGCTTAGATCGGGGTGTTGCCATAGCTGCATGGCGTGAGATGTATCGTACTCTGTTGTTAACCATCTACCAGCCTTCACTTCTAACCATTGCCCTCTTCTGATACATGTTAATGTTAGAACAAATCATCCACAAAGCCCATTAGCACAATGAATTAGGAAGAAACACTAACCTTTTGTGAGTAAGCAAAATACCCACCATAACCAACACCTATGCCACTGCTGGAGGAAGGAGGAGATCACTGGAGGTCCGCCGGAGCTCCATCACACCAGCTGCTGTCCATGGTGGCCGTCTATTGAGAGAAAATGAGAGGACGATGGTGAGGGAAGATGGAGAACGAGAGAAAAGAGAGGGAGTGCTACTGCTGTGCACTTCTTCCGTTTATCACAAGTGAATAATGAGCCTTCACTTATATAGTGGTGCCAGCAGTAGGGACCTCCCACAATATTTTTCATGTACTATATCTGTCCCATTAAGGATATAATACATTTATAATTGAGATATATTATTTATATTTATGGTCACACTTTATACAAAATATACTACTAAATTAACTTATATGATATTAATTATACTTAATTAATCCACATTAATGAGATAATTCAACATTCTCTCACTTGGACAATTAAGTTAATTAACAAAATATATCATATAATCTCAATATGTATTCGTAAGCCCTCTAAATACATTGTACCGAAAGGGTACAAATGTGTCGACTCATACATACTTTAACAATAACAAGCCTTTTATAATCTTCAAAATGCATCATACCTACAGGGTACAAATGCGTAAACTTATAAAGACTGCAACAAAAATAGTAGTATTAGAGTGAAATGGAAATGATATGAAAACAGAAACAATATCCATTTCCATTAGGTCCATGCATCTAAACCGAATGATGTCTTGCTTCAATGGAAGCATATGAGACTAATAACGAATGTCTCATCCAATAGAATATCATATTCATCAAAATGCATGCAAACAAAATATGCATATATGGCAAGCAGGAATCTATCCACACAACTGCACTTGATTTCATTACAGAGCTCCCACTAACTCAATACAGCAAAAGCTCCATATGCCTTATACAAGTGCTATGTCGTCAAAGTACTTAAGCAGCTAAATTCCTTCAGTTAATCAGAATGAGCTCTTTAACCATGTGCTCTATAATCCAATCAAGCAATGGATTCCATTATTTTCTCTCTAACAAACCAAATGATGATATCTAAATATTTAGAGTGTGAGGAACTCCTAGCATTTTGAAAGAGAAAGTACTTGCTGCAACATTAACACAATACATGCCCAGAACTTCAAATTGCAACCACAGAAAACCAATCCTAAGACGAAATTCTGCAGTCTAAATGGCCCATAATGTAGCTTTACAACGTGCTACAGATTTAGCCTCCACAATCAAGGATGCTGTCAGTGTTTGTTCACACCTTCCAAGAAACAGCTCCTTTATGTCCACAAATATATAACTAAAGTAATTTTCAACAATTGGATAGCATGTAAAATCAACATTAGAATATCTGACCAAACCTATAATGTCAGATTTGTTGATATCTAAATACTCTCTTTATAGCTTCCAGTTCTCTATTGCAGGATCACTCAAGTATCTCCGAAATATACCTATAACATACACAATATCAAAATGTGTATTAACTTGAGCATACACAAATATAAGGCATACACAACATTCGATATGAGCTCTTTCATTTTTACTTTTGAGGACTTTGAGATTTCAAAGTATGTCACTTTTCATGAAAAAGGTATAAGAACAATATACAAAGTATGTTGGCTCTTATAGGCAATACCGAGAGGGGGGTGAATCGATTTTTCACTAACCTTAGGTTCGTTTTTCGGTTCCTCTAAATTCTCTAGCCTATATTGATATTTTTTTTGTTTTCTAGGCTACTCAATTATGCAATATAAATTCAACACAATAAACACAAATATAATTACAAATAAGTAAAGAGAGTAAGGATAGAGAAATGTACGCAATTGATTTATAGAGGTTCGGCAACCTTGCCTACGTCCTCTACTTTGAGACGCTCCCAAGGATTTTCTCCAAATTCACTATCTTTGAATTTGTATTACACTCCCTCTTTTTCAAGGCTAAAGACAAAGCTCTCTCTTTTTCTTAGGCTAAAGAGAGACCTCCCCTTTTACAAGGAATGAATTGGTTTACAATGGGTGTAATCAAAGAAGACCTCTAAGTAGGCAAATGATTACAGAAATTAGGCACAAAGAAAAGCCTATACAATATTTGTGCTAAGCTATACAAGAGATATGTGAATGATGGAAGATGAAGACTTTGTAGCTCTTGATTTGTTGTTGAGGCTTGAGGAAGATGAATAAGATGATGAAAGATGTTGCTTGGTTGTTCCCCCTTCCTTCCTTTAGCTTCTAAGCCTCTATTTATAGTCCCTTGGATGGTTTGTGGACATTGGTTGGAGCCAAAACAGAAACTAGCCATTGTATCTCACAAAAACTAGCCGTTGGGGACTTTCTGACATAAAGGGATCGATCCTTTTACTAAAGGGATCGATCCTTTTCTTCATTTTAAGCTTCTAGGGCATTCTGCCAAAAAGGGATCGATCCCTTTCCTTAGGGGATCGATCCTTTTCTTCCAAAGGGCATTTTTCTTGTACTTTTTGGGTTAGAAATGATATAGTCTTTGATTCTAAATCAACCCAAAACATTTATAAGCTTTAAGAGAGTTTTTCTTGACTTTCTCAAATGAAAATATTGTCCAAAAACTTATAAATAATTTTCTAAACTTATGTTCAATAATTCTTGAGAAAATTACTTAATATTGAAAACCATTTTATGTATTAAGACCCATAAGAATATATCATTAAATCATGGTCTTAATGTTTGATATGAACACTTAAAAATGGATTGAGAAAATCATGTGTGATAAGGCAAATTTACAATATGAATTAAAACATTAAGGCTTACTTAAGTTTTTGTCATTTCAAAATATATATGGCAATTTAAAGCTAACACAGTAAACCTACTTAACACACAATGTAGGTTTTATGAGACCAATAATGTATGCCTATAGATATGTCACAAAGAATCTCAATCCTTAAAACAAAATAAAGCCTCACTTAAATTCTTCATCCTAAAGTGACATGATAACATGAACCTTGTCTCATAAATTAGGTCAGTGCTACTGGCTACTATTTGATATCATCAATTTAGAGCACAATAAGCACACAACTACTCCCACTGACCTTGCAATGGATCCAATTATCAAATGTGTTCTCCTTAAAGTGACTATCTCATTACTTTGGATACAATCTGGATGCCTTTTAATATTCGCAAATAAACTCCTTGAGTTCACAAATTATATATCCCAACTTAGGAACTACAAACTTTTAGGTTGCTTTATTTAAAGCCTTGGCAAAATTTGGCTTTAAATTTTTACTTGATTTTTAGGGTCTCACTTGGTCTACAAAGATGTGACAACAAAAATAGATCCCATGCATCTTTATACAACATAGATGTTTACACAACCTGCATGGAAAATATCTAGTTCTAAGAGTTTGGATCAATATAGCCTCATGCCAAATATTAGAATTAAAAGACACATGAATCTCACATTCATGTTCTTCTGTAAGGTCAGGTGCAGGTTCAAAGGTGATATTAGGATCAACACTTGATTCTTTTGGTTTGTGGCTTTTCATCATCAACAGATAACGCATATATGGGATTGGCACAACAAAATGCATTTCAATAATGACTTTGTGGAGTTCACAACTCCCATTGTTTAAGTCATATGTTAAATAGATTGCATTGTCAGACTTAATGATTCTAGTATCAAATAACGAAAAAACGAAATCTAGAATCTTTTTAGCCAATACAATAACCAACAGAATTGCCACTGATAGTTTTCTCGTCAAGTTTTCTTGACTATGGGTTATAGCTCTTTTGCCTTACGTTATAACCCTAAACACAGGAAGCAGCATAAAATTGGCTTAATGTCTGACTATAACTTGGGATGCATTTAGGAACTGGTCTTGCTTGGAGATCAACTTTGAATGTGAATTGCAGTTTTAATTTCACTCCATCCAAATTTTAAAGATTTGGAGTGATCAACATAAATCGTATTAGATCAGAATGTATGATTGATTGCAACTGTAATCTCATTCTGTTTCAATATTCCAAGTACCGTACATTAGGCGTCAATATATAATCCTATAGTGCACTTAATCAAAAATCGGTATATGATTTCGCCTGGCTTCATTATACCGAGCATAAAATTCATCACTACTATATGATCATTGCCTTAAGCAGCGCAGCGAAATTAATCAGAATGCCTAAGGCCTCTACAAGATCAGATCTTTCACTCTATATGACCTTAATCAAAATGGTCTTTAGTGAAGGTGATGAAACACTTATATCCACTGAATACAGTATGTGGAAATAATTTACAAATGTCAGTATATATCAGCTCCTAATCATCTCAATATTTGCTAATCATATCCTTAATATTAGCAGTAAGTTTTTCCCTTAATGCAATCTCTTCGTGTGCCTCAAAATGTTCATAATTCTTACGCCACTACTTGATATATTTCTTATATATTCTACTATGATCAGAATCAATAGTCACATCATTCGCAACTGAAGAAAATTTCCTCAACATTGAGGTACAAGTCTACTGTATATAATCCATTATGCAAAATGCCAGAATTAGTACACATGTTGTTACTAAATAGAAATGCTTTTCCGTTATCAAGATGAAAAGTATCGACTGAAAATAATTCTAAAACTGTCTACGAAATGTAACAACAAACTGGCTATGTTTTTAGTATGAATTCTAACTCTATAGCCCCAATTCACAATAATTTTCCCTTATTCTATCTCCGGTTGCTTATGGCTTTATCAATAATAGTACCGGCATTCAAACACCAATAGTTAGAGGGCATATCCCCTAGATTGGATTCAAAATAAAAGCTAATGGAATACTTTTTACACATCCTAATCTAGAAAACTTCTTGCAAACTGCTCTCTTGTGCCCAAGATTATTATAGAAGTGGCACACATTGATATTTACAAGTGTTGGTGAAACCAGAATGGTAATTGGATTTGGCAAATGTCTTCTTCTAAATGACCTTTTATTGAGACCTCTAAATAATATTTGCTTTTGGCAGTAATGTTTGCATATGTCATCATTATGGCTGAATGAAATCTATTAACCTGAAAGATCTCCCACTCTTGAATGATTATCAATTTTGATATTAAAATGCCATACTTCCTTCTGCCCATTAAATGAAATCTGCGAACTTAAAAGATCTCACACTCTCCACCCCAGAAGGAAGTAGTACTAAATCTGCCAGATATGGAATCAAACTTCTATTGCAACCTTTATCCATCTTATGCGAACCTTTTCATAATAGCATCCATAAATACTTCTTAATTATTACTAATTGGAACACTTTCTCTGATGTGCTCATTAATGGCACGCCCTTATAATAAGAGAATTCTCACTTAAGTGTTCCCGAAATTCCAAGTATATTGTCCTAAAAAAAAGCTCACATTATTGGGTATAATAGATAGATTGACTCTCAGGACTTCTTCCTAGTTCAATATGTCTCTAACCGTAGAGAATAATTCATACTATTTATCTAATTTGATCCTATTAGAGATTTTATATGTGATAGTTGCACAATATGGAGGCTAGTGGAATAACTTAATAAATATCAATTTTATTCCATAATACACTACAGAGGATAAGACAAAACTAGTTGAATACAACCTGAAATATCGCCCACCGACACGGTAGGAAAATCGTGTCATATCCCAAGCAGAATCCTCTCAGTCCCAAGCATCTCTAAAAGCAACTAACAATCCAACAGGGAGAGACTAGCCACTTCTAGAGATCTTAGTAAATTATGCAACTGCAACTGTCACTATGCATTGTCTTATTATTATTATATCCTTAAAGTTATCAGAATAAATCGTCGAAAAATCTTAATGACCATTCTTGCGACAGGCAAGTACTAGTCAATCCAATTAATGATTTATAATTTTAAGAATATTCACATAATTAATTGACCAAAATTAACTACACCCAAAATATGCAATTTCTAAAGCATATGTAGTAATTTCATATGTCCAACATTAATTAATTAAATTAATTTCACATAAATGTGAATATTCAAATAATAAGGCAATATCAATTTTAGAGAGTTTATTTGTTTAAATAAATTATTAACGAAATAGGTAAACCATAATACAAAATGGCTCAACAAAATACCCATATAATTTATTTAAACTTATTTAATTAGGCCAAATATTAGTAATTTATGGGCATAAGTATATATTTCAAAATTAAGTGAATTATGAAATAAATGAGTAATTAAATTTCTAGAAATTACTCCAAAATTAATTCATATCACATTAATTTTGGGCTTAACAACTAATTATGGCTATTAAACAAAATTTGGCTTATGGCCAAAATTGTCCAAAAAATAATTAACCAAATGGCCCATAATTAATTAATTAAAATGGAACTCAAAATCATAATCCAAAATGGCCTTTTAAATTAATTATGCAAAAATAGCCAATAATTAATCCTAATTTAATAGCCAAATAAAATTAATTAATCAATATAACTCCTAAATTAATTAGGTAAAATGGCCCAAAAAAATAATTAATTTTACCCAAAATTAATTTAATACTAAATGACCAATTAATAATATTAAAAATTAAATGCCCATAATATCACATAATTAATTTTGGCCTAAATTAATTAAACAATATGATTTAATTAAAATAAAATAAAATAGCCATTTTTATTTTCATAATTGGCCCAAAAAATAAATGGAATTTGGTCCTCTTTAAACAAAATAATTGGCCCAATTCAACCTAAATAAAATGGCCCAAATAATTAAAAGAAAAAGGAGCCCAAAAATGCAAAAACTGGCCCAAAAACTGGTGGCCCAAACTCCAAAAGGGCCAGTCCGTACTGCCGAGAAGGAAAATTTTTTTTTTTTAATTTTTCACTGCGGGCGCGTGCATTTCACACGGCCACCTCAGCAGCTTTGGCACCTTATGGGGCACTAACGCATGCGCCCGAGTGTCTTCCTCACCTGAAAATCAGGCAAATTTTGCAGAAAACGGATTTTATCCGACCCGATCGGTTTTTTGAACCATTTCTTACTCTACATAGCACCATTTCACTTCGTTTTTGTGGCATTTTCAACAAAAATTCATCCTCAATCAATATATGGCATTACTTTGGCTTAAATACGCATAAATCTTATGGGTATTGCAAAAAACCGAAAATACCCAAAACAATAAAAAAATCCATAAATCTCATTTTTCTTCAAAAAAATGGCTAATGGCTTTATTGTGGAAGAGCTCTGATGCCAATTGTTAGAACAAATTCGTCCACAAAGCCCATCAGCACAATGAATTAGGAAGAAACACTAACCTATTGTGGGTAAGCAAAATACCCATCATAACCAACACTTATGCCACTGCTGGAGGAAGGAGGAGATCACCGGAGGTCCGCCGGAGCTCCATCACACTAGCTACTGTCCATTGTGGTCGTCTGTTGAGAGAAAATGAGAGGATGATGGTGAGGGAAGATGGAGAACGAGAGAAAAGAGAGGGAGTGTGCTACTGCTGTGCACTTCTTCCGTTAATCACAAGTGAATAATAGGCCTTTACTTATATAGTTGTGCCAGTAGTAGGGACCTTCCACAATATTGTTCATGTACTATATCTGTTCCATTAAGGATATAATACATTTATAATAGAGATATATTATTTATATTTATGGTCACACCTTATACAAAATATACAACTAAATTAACTTATATGATATTAATTATATTTAATTAATCTGCATTAATAAGATAATTCAACAGTTAATGCAACCGAGGACAACAGCACCGCATATTTTACTTTGAAGCTGCTTGGACCAGAGAACCAGGGTGTAAGGCTGTGATTACCTCGGCTTGGCATGAAACAGCCAGTCGAAACATTATGGACAAGCTACGGTATACAAGGCAACAACTCCAGCAGTGGTGCCGTACAGATTTTCAGTGCTTTCGATCCAAAATTGATTTCATCACCACGCAGCTAAGAAGGTTGCAAAGCCAAAATCTACCTTCAACAGATCCCCTCAAAAAGAAAAATAAAAATAAAATAAAAAATAAAAAATAAAATAAAAATAATAAAAATAAAAATAAAAATAAAACAAAATAAAATCAATTATTCAAATATGGGTTTAATTCATTTTCAATTATTAGAATGCATGTCGAGTGGCTCGAGGTTCACAATTCTGCACTACTTAGCTCCAGACAAAAATTGGTGTCTACATCTCTAATTTAATTGTTCAAAGTTGTGGAGCCTTTGATAACAGGAGCATTATCAAAGTTTTAATTTCAATGTTGTGAAATATCTAGCAAGGGGAGCATTATCAAAGTTTAATTTTTCCAATATTATGAAGCTTCCAGTTATAGGAGCATTATCAAAGTATAATTTTCCAAACTTGTGTGCCATTGGTGAGAGGAACATTAAAGTTGTGGACCCTTTAATGAGAGGAGCATTGTCAATGTTTAATTTCTCTGAAATTGTGGAGCTTATAGTGAGAAGAACATTATCAAGTTTTAAATTTTCGAAATTGTAGAGCTTCTAGTGAGATGAGTTGATTTTAGTTAACAAACAAGGATTTTAGCTCAAATGTAGATGAATCAAGATGAGGTGAATTGGTTATAGTAAGAATTTTAACAAATATTAACCAATTAATATTTTCATATGAATAAATAAACAATTTGAATAAATAACACACTTGAAATAAAAATATTAAAGGGATAGAGAATCAAACACTAAGAATTTATAAAGATCCAACCTTTCAATGCCTACATCCTCTCACTATCTTCCATTGTCATGAAATTGCAATCCGTTATTTTTTTTTTCACAAGATACAACTACCTTTTCTAGTTTAAGGTATAACCTACACAAATCTATCTTTCAAGGTTAAGGTATAATCTTTAACACCTTATCTTTTCTAGGTTGAGGATAGAAACTTCTACCTTCTCTAATTGAGTTTCTTCCAAAACTCACAAAATCAATCAAGGGGATGCCTCACCCTTTGATTAATTACTAGTTATCAATTTAATTTGCAAACAAAATGGTATCTATAAGGTTGGATGTTTGCCTGATAGGCTCAATGAAATACAAAAGAACAATGAATACTACTTGGGGACATGATAGAATTAAGTAGACTTGGCAAATCTAGATACGACATGTGTAACATGACACGAAAAAACCATGTCCGTGTTTGAAAAATTTGTGTTTCATGTTTATCTGTGTCAACAAAAATTTAGACATGGCAATTTTTGTGTTTAACCGTGTCATACATGGCTAAAATGTGTAAGACATGGTAATACGTTTAAGAAAATTGTGTCACATGAAAACACGAATAACACGTATATGACACGAAAACACGCTTAAAGAAAACAGTGTTACATGGATACACGTATAAGAATCGGTAATCATATATGCTTTTAGTGGGAATTGAACCTTGGCCAAATGCAAAAATACTTAAGTGCCTTGCCAAATGAACAAGTGTATTATATTGATATAATTTATTATGAAAATTTTTATCTTAAAACAAACTAATGCTTTAATAAATATTGTAAAAAAATAAATTAATAAATTAAATTATAAAATTAAATTAGTTAATTATAGTTAAGATAATAAAATTTTAAAATTTGGAAAATAAAGTATTGAATTTAAGAAAACTTTATTGTAAGTTAAGAACTTAAGATACAATTATCAATTTTTTTACATTAAATATATGATACTATAATGTATAAATATATATGATATTTTTTATTATAGTGTATAAAATATAAGTCATGCATTATACTAATAAGAGATTGTATAAAATATCATTGACATTATATTACATGATATTGATAAGAAATTAAGAGTTTACACTTTACAGAATTACATTATTCAGTATACTAACATACAAATATTAACATAATTGATAATACTACATACAAATTCTAACATAATTGATAATACTAACATACAAATTATTAAAATACGAATAAGATATTAATATACTAACATAATATACTTTTTAATGATTTATCAATTATCATAATTAGTTTATTGATAACATAATTATCATAAGATATTAGTATACTAACATAATATACTTATTAATAACATAATTAATTTATTAATTGATCAATTATTACATTATAGGCAATTGCTAGTGTACTAATATCTTATGATAATTGTTTGTTGCAAAGATTGGTTATGTGATGATGTTGATGGGAACTTTGATGGGATGATAGATGGTGTCATTAACTTGGATATTAGTAAAGAAGATTCAACATCATTGAAGTGTTCTAGTTCTTTTCAAGCAACTGAATCTTATTGAGTTGTGTTAACTCTTGAATTGTTGTTAGTGTACTAATATCTTATGATAATTGTTTGTTGCAAAGATTGGTTATGTGATGATGTTGATAGGAACTTTGATGAGATGATAGATGGTGTCATTAACATGGATATTAGTAAAGAAAATTCAGCATCATTGAAGTGTTTTAGTTCTCTTCAAGCTACTGAATCTTATGGAGTTGTGTTAACTCCTTGAATTGTTGTTTCTTGCATTGTTAATGACTTAATGTTTGAATGTTTTGTTGAATTATTTATGTTTGTTGACTTAATGTTAACTAGTTATGTTTTGTTTGTATGTTTTTGCAATTTTCAATATATATTATGGATTGTATGGATTGAAGTATTATTATTTTGTTAGATTTGTTACTAATATTTGAATTTTAATTAATATAGATGTGAATAAATATAAATATGATATTTTTTTAATCATTTTTATTATGTTTTGATTTTTAATCATGTTATTCGTGTCATATCTATTCTTGTCATTTCAATTTCGTGTTATTTTGTTTAAATCGTGTCGTTGCATGTCGTGTTAACCGTGTTGTGTTGTGTGACATGGATAACTATTACATGTCCATCGTGTCGTGTCATGTGTTACACGTAAAAAAATATGTGTTGTGTTCGTGTTTACCATTCTGTTAGCTTTAACTTGACAAGTATTTTGAAAATGACAAAACTCAAGCAAGCTTAGAAATAATTTTTATACAAGTAAATTTGCTTTGAATGAACTCAATGATTGAAACTATTTTAACAAAGTCTTGGATTGCGATTTCAATTCAAAAAACCAGTAATACTCTTAGAAAAGTGTTAGAAGATTTTGAACTAACTTAAAATCACAAAAGCCTTGAACTTTGCAGTCAACTAAGTGCAGGAAGGTGTACTGGAAAAAAAGGGATCGATCCCTACTGTAGAGGGATCGATCCCAAGGTGGCAGAAGGCTCTTGAATCATCCGGGAGAAAGTTGCAAAGCATTCTGGAGAAAAGGGATCGATCCCCACTGTAGCAGGATCGATCCCTTTGCACGAGACCTGACAGTAACGACTAGTTTTTGAGGGTTTCAACGGGAAAATTTGCATTAAATGCTTCACCAACTGTTCTATCCGTTTGGTGGGTTATAAATAGAGGCACTTATGAAGTTTAAAGGCAGAACAAGCATTCCAAAGTATTCAAGCTTCAAGAGAGAAACTGAAATCTGAAAATCTTTGTTGTAACTCCATTTTGTGAGATTGTTTTATGTGTTCTTCACCCATTCACTGAAAAATCTGATATTCAAAGGGGTGAGCTATCCTTTTAAGGTCTGATGTTGTTGAGTGTGGGAATACTACAAGGGTAGAGGATTAGAAGGAGATTTCTAAAGTCTCAAGAGAAATTGTAAGAGGTCTTGCCACATCTTCAAGTGGTTTGTAAGCATTCTCAAGGAAGAGGTGAATCAAAACCTTGACAAGGAGTTCAAGGAGAGAGGACGTAGGCAAGAGATTGGCCGAACCTCTATAAAACTTGTGTTTGCTTCTCTTTCCCTTACTCTTATTTACTGCATTTATTTCATTGTTGCTTATTTGACTTTGATTGTGCATTAAGAGTTAGGAAAATTAGAAATAACTAGAAAAACCGATTCACCCCCCTCTCGGTAGAGCCAACAATTGGTATCAGAGCTTGGGCTCGAGATTGACTTAGATTAACATCTATCGAGTATAAACGATCACTAATGGCTCAAACTAGTTTGTCTACACCCTTGGTAGGAGAGGGACACTCTACGGTTAGACCTCCACTCTTTAATGGTGAAAACTATGCTTATTGGAAGACTAGAATGATGCTATTTATTCAAGCCAATGATTATGAAATATGGAGAATTATTGTTAAAGGTCCCCTTATCCCTATTAAGAAAGTAGATGGGAAGGATGTGCCTAAGAAAGAAGATAAATGGGATACTAATGATATTAGGATGGCACAACTTAATGCTAAAGCAATGCACACACTCTTTTGTGCATTAGGACCAAATGAGTATAATCGAGTGTCACAATGTGAGAATGCTAAACAAGTTTGGGATAAACTAGCTATCACACATGAGGGAACCACACAAGTCAAAGAAACCAAAGTAGGCATGCTCACACAAGACTATGAATTGTTTAAAATAAAGAATGATGAATCAATTAGTGACATGTTTACTAGGTTTACTGACATCATAAATGGTCTTAAAGCCTTAGGCAAGACATATTCTAATGTAGAAATGGTGAAAAAGATACTCAATAGCTTACCTAAATCATGGGAGGCTAAAGTCACTGCTATTGAGGAATCCAAGGATCCTCATACACTCTCATTAGATGAACTTATGGGATCTCTACTCACCTATGAGATGAAAATCAAGAGAAATCAAGATCCTCCTAAGAAAGTTGGAGTAGCTTTAAAATCCACCACTATTGAGGAATCAAAAGATCATGATGAGAGTGGTGATGATGAGGACTTAGAAATGGCCATGTTTGCTAAGAGGTTTAATAAATTTATGAGGATGAGAACTAGTGGTAACTCTAGGAGACCCCCTAGGAGAGACTTTAATAGAGGAGAAACTAGTAGGAAAGAAAAGGACCAAATTATTTGTTATGAATGCAAAAAACCTGGTCATAATAAATTTGATTGTCCTTTGTATAGAAAGCAAAATGAGAAGAAACAAAAGAAGAAGGCAATGGTGGCTACTTGGAGTGATAGTGATTGCTCCGATGAAGAGAATGTGGAAGATGAAGTAGCCAACCTTTGTTTCATGGCCTTTGAAGATGAGAAGGTAACTTCTAACTTGTTAGATACTAATGAATATACTTTTGATGAATTGCAAGATGCATTTGATGAGTTAGCCAATGAATTTGAATGCATGAATTTAAAATATAAGAAAATGATCTCTAAGTTGAAAAAGGAGAATGAAATGCTTGTGAATGTTAAATTAGAATGTGAAAAGAAATTAGAGAATGCAAATCTAGAAATAGAAGACTTAAATAGAAAGAACATTAATTTGCAAAACTCCTTTTCTAGATTTTACATCGGTCAACAAAAACTTGATCAAATGCTAGAGACTCAAAGAGCATTCTTTGATAGAGAAGGGTTAGGTTATAATGCATCTAACAAAGAGACTCATCTTAAAAACTTCTTAGTTAAAGATAGAAAATTTGTTTTGTGCACATTGTGTAATAAACTAGGACACTCTTCACAAGCATGCACCTCTAGGAAGACTATGATTAGAGGAAAAATGGCTGTCAAGATTTGGGTACCTAAACATGTTTTAAATTCAAGTGATGGGTCATTAAAGATGAAATGGATCCCTAAAGGATCTAAAATTATAAGTACTAACTCTCAAGGACCCAAGAAAATTTGGGTACCTGAAATGAAAGCTTGATGTGTTTGTAGGAGGAAGAGTATTGCTACAAGGCTAAGTCCAAGGAGCATTGGTACCTTGATAGTGGATGCTCAAGACACATGACGGGTGACAAGAGTCAATTCAAGTTCCTAAAGCATAAAAGTGGTGGAGAAGTCACATTTGGAGACAACTCCAAAGGACAAATTGAAGGAATTGGCTCCATTGGTAACTCTTCCTCAACTATTGAGAATGGGTTGTATGTTAGAGGCTTGAAACATAATTTGCTTAGTATTAGTCAATTGTGTGATAAGGGATTTAAAGTTATGTTTGATGATTTGTGTTGCAATGTTGTTAATGCCAAAACTAATCAAATTGTTTTTATTGGACATAGATAAGGAAATATCTATATTGTGGATTTAAATGAACTTAATAGCAAAAATGTATGTTTTATGGCCACTAGAGAAGATGAACCTTGGTTATGGCATAGAAGACTAGGCCATGCATGTTTTGTCTGAATTAGCCAAAAGAGACCTAGTTGTAGGATTACCTAAGCTTCAATTTGAAAATGATAAAGTTTGTGAAGCATGTGTAAGAGGAAAACACAAAAGAAATTCATTTAAATCTAAGAAGTGTGTCACTACCTCTAGATCACTTCAACTTCTTCACTTAGATCTCTTTGGACCAACTAGGACAACTAGCTTAGGAGGTAAACACTATGGATTTGTGATAGTTGATGATTACACTAGGTTCACTTGGGTGTTCTTTTTAAGTGTGAAGAATGAGGCCTTAGATAAATTCATTGTTTTCTCAAAACTTGTTCAAAATGAAAAAGGTTATTCCATTTCAAGTATTAGAAGTGATCATGGAAAAGAATTTGAA
Organism: Heritiera fomes; assembly: GCA_032173925.1. Classification (NCBI taxonomy): domain Eukaryota; kingdom Viridiplantae; phylum Streptophyta; class Magnoliopsida; order Malvales; family Malvaceae; genus Heritiera; species Heritiera fomes. The sequence continues at coordinate 16,382,265 of JAPDPM010000015.1, forward strand.
AATCTTGGTTTTGATATGTTTTGCAATGAAAATGGCATTAGCCATAATTTTTCAGCTCCTAGAACTCCTCAACAAAATGGGGTAGTTGAAAGGAGAAATAGAACCTTAGAAGAAATGGCTAGAACCATGCTTTATGAAAACAACTTACCTAAATATTTTTGGGCTGAAGCAATAAATACTTCTTGCTATGTCATAAATAGAGCAATGGTAAGGCCTATTTTAAAGAAAACTCCATATGAGCTTTACAAAAGAAAAAGGCCTAACATAAGTTATTTTCACCCATTTGGATGTAAATGTTTTGTTTTAAACAATGGTAAAGATAACCTAGGAAAGTTTGATGCTAAAAGTGATGAAGGTATTTTTCTTGGTTATTCTTTAAATTCTAAGGCTTATAGAGTTTTCAATAAAAGAACACTTGTTGTAGAAGAGTCAATACATGTAATCTTTGATGAATCAAATATTTCTAGTAGAACCAATCTTGATGATGAAGTAGAAATTTTTGATGAACCTATAGTTGACCCTTCTCAAGATAAGGATGTTAGGGAACAATTAGAAGATCTTACTATTAACAAAAATGAGGAATCCATGGAACAAGAAATTATTGAGAAGGAATCTAGGTGTCCTAAAGAACTTGGATATGTGAAAGATAATGACATTGTTGGAGATCCAACCATTGGAGTTAGGACTAGGTCAACCTATAGAAACATATGTCAACATGTAGCCTTTGTGTCACAATTTGAGCCAAAGAAAGCGGATGAGGCCTTGAATGATGAAAATTGGATTATGGCCATGCAAGAAGAATTAAATCAATTTGAGAGAAGCAAAGTGTGGACATTAGTAGAAAGACCTAAAGATTATCCCATCATTGGAACCAAATGGATATTCAAGAATAAGATGGATGAAAATAGCATTATTGTTAGAAACAAGGCTAGGTTAGTGGCTCAAGGTTATAGACAAGAAGAAGGAATAGACTATGATGAAACCTATGCTCCGGTAGCTAGATTAGAAGCCATTAGGATGCTACTTGCTTTTGCATGCTATAAGGATTTTAAGTTGTATCAAATGCATGTAAAAAGTGCTTTATTAAATGGTTATATAAATGAAGAGGTTTATGTTGAGCAACCTCCCGGTTTTGAAAATCCAAAATTTCCTAACCATGTTTTCAAACTTTCAAAAGCCTTATATGGATTAAAACAAGCTCCTAGAGCTTGGTATGAAAGACTTTCAAAGTTTTTAATCGAAAAAGGTTTTACAAGAGGAAAGGTAGACACAACCTTGTTTATTCAATCTAAGGGTCATGACTTATTAGTAGTTCAAATTTATGTAGATGATATCATTTTTGGTTCTACAAATGAGTCATTGTGCAAAAATTTTTCAAAGCTAATGCAAGGTGAATTTGAAATGAGTATGATGGGAGAATTAACCTTCTTTCTAGGACTTCAAGTTAAACAATGTAAAGAAGGTATTTTCATAAATCAAGCTAAGTACACTAAAGATTTGCTCAAAAGATTTGGAATGGATGAATCTAAACCTTTCTCTACACCTATGAGCACAAATATTAAGCTTGATAAGAATGAAGGAGGAAAATGTGTAGACACTAAACTATATAGGTCTATGATTGGCTCATTGCTTTATTTAACTGCTAGTAGACCCGATATAATGTTTAGTGTATGCTTGTGTGCTAGATTTCAGTCATCCCCTAGAGAATCACACCTACAAGCAGTAAAAAGAATCCTTAGATACCTCAAAGACACTTCCTCCTTAGGACTTTGGTATCCTAAAGATTCTACCCTTGATCTCCATGCCTATTCCGATGCGGATTCTGGTGGATACAAAGTGGATAGGAAAAGCACATCGGGAACATGCCAATTCTTAGGTAGTAGGCTCATTTCATGGTTTTCTAAGAAACAAAATAGTGTAGCTCAATCCACAACTGAGGCTGAATATATAGCTTCCGGAAGTTGCTGTGCTCAAGTTTTATGGATTAAGCAACAAATGAGAGACTATGGCATAGAAATGAACCAAGTTCCCATTAGGTGTGACAACACTAGTGCCATCAATCTTACAAAAAATCCCATCCAACACTCTAGAACCAAGCACATTGAGATTAGATATCATTTTATACGCGATCATGTACAAAAAGGAGACATAATTCTAGAGTATGTGGACACCTTGCACGAATTAGCTGATATTTTCACAAAGCCCTTGGACAAGGAGAGATTTTGCACTCTTAGAGGTGAATTAGGCATTATGAATGCTCCTTGGAGTAATTTGATGTTGCATGAATGTCTTATGGTTGGTTTGTGATGATTGCAAGACAGCAATTTGAAGAATATAATTACCCTTGCAATTCATGACCTTAACTTACTGAGTTACTGTTCATGTTCATAGTTCCTTGAGATTGAAATGTTGAATTCTGTGTGTTTTGCTCATGTTACACTTCTTTTATTCGCCAAAACACATTTCTAATGTTAAGACACTATCACAGCCATGTCCACCTATTGGTTCTGCATACTTATGCCATTTTCTGCACTTTTTCTGCAGTTTTCCATCTCATTCCCTGCATCTCAAGTGAAAACAATCAAATTTTGATTTTAAGATGGTAAAAATGCATAAGTTTCATTGTTTTTAAATCATTTTTATGCATCACAAATGCGGCAAGTGACTGAGGAGACAATTCTTCATCAATAGGATTGATTTCCCAGTCTGTTGGCCAAAATTCTGGGTGATGGGAGCAATCTGCCTAAAAGGGATCGATCCCTCTACAGTGGGGATCGATCCCCTCGTGACAGATTTGCCTTCCCGCGTCATTTTAAGCGTCGGCCCCTCCTTCCTTTCCCACTATTCCCTTTTCTTCTTCCCCTCTCCACGCCGTTCCTCATTTCCTCTCATCCAAAACTACTAGCTTTCACTCATTTCTACACCAAATCACTCCATTCTTTCACCAATCTTCTTCATTTTCTTCTCTTTTTCATTTCCCCTCCTCATTTCCTGACAAAATCCCTTCTTTTCTTCTCTTCCTTCTTCTTCCACACCATGGTTACTATTCACCCAACATTTCAATTGTAAGTTTTTCTTACATTTTTCATTCAATTTTTCTTGCATTTCTAGTATTTTTCATCATGTCTTGCCTACCCATGTGCATATCCTGCATCAATTTCTTCTCCATCTAGGTTTTCAACTCCTTTGGCACTTGTATTTTTCTCAAGCTCATCCTTAGACTATCTGTCATTTTGCATCCGAATTTCATTGTTATAATTGTTCAATGCATCTTGGGTTGTGGCTCTTTGCTGTTGGTTAGATCACATCTCTCCCACACACTCATCCATAGTTCCTCAAACTTGTGCACACCACCTGTTTGATAAAAGTCCTCAACGAAATTCCCTCTCTTTTTCCTTCTCCATATGGCTCCTAAGATTAAGCACACTGCTCCAAAACGCAAAACCCGTGCTTCCTCTTCCTCATCCTCCACACCAACCGCCTTTAACCGCTGCTTTCGCCATGCTAATGAGAAAACCAAATTTCTAACCGAATTTGCCAATATGCCTATTAAGCATTGGCGTCCTATTGATTTCGACTTCCTCGAGTTAATTCATTTTCCTTACCTCGCCAAGTTCAATGAATGGGGTTGGACTCAATTTCTCAAAATCAATACTCCGGTCCCAGCGAACATCATTCGCGCCTTCTTTTCCAATGCGGACATCATCTATGCTCCAAATGATGAATGTAAGGTTGTCAGGATTAGGTCTTATGTCATGGGCAAAAATATTGAACTGACCAAGCAATCCCTCTCCTTTGCCTTCAGACTCCCTGACGACGATGATATCTATGAAAATCTCGATGTCCCCTTGGTATTTCCTGTTACCGATAATCGTGCAAGTGACCTTCCTGTCTTCGCACGTCTCCTCCACATCATCATTTCATGGAATCTCCGCCCTCTTGGCACCTGATATTCTCACCTTCACAAACTTGATCGTTTTTGGCTCCATCATATTCATGAACCCGATGGCGAACGCCCAGACCTCCTACACTTTATCCTTCATGACTGGGTGAAGATTGTTCGTGGCAAGGTCAACTCCATTGTCTTCCCTCAGCCTCTCGCCTTTTACTTACTTCATGAAGGCGTCGACTGCTCATGTGAGGTCGGTATGCTTCCGGCTGCCAACACCACCATCAATCTCACCACCCTCCATAACTTGGGATGGTATCTTCATCAAGTGGGTGACACCTTCGAATGGGTCAAGGGTCATGGTCAGCCTGCGTCTCCCGAACATGCTCCGGCACCAGACGACGAAGGAGCGGATGCAGCCGACGCACCTGCAGCAGCCACATCTTCTGCACCTTCCGGCTCCTCGTTCGCATCTCTTGACCAGATCATGCATATGCTTCAAAACTTTCAGCATGACGTGGGTGAGCGACTTGATCACATCGAGGCCACCCAAGCTGCCTTGTTCGATGAAATTCAGGATGTTCGCATGCAACACGAGGACTTCGTTGAGCAATATCACAAGACCTTTCCAAGGCGTTGATCCTCCTTGTTGTGACATGTGTCCTGCTTTCTAGTTGTTTTATGTTCATACCTATGTTCATGACTTTGCTCGTTATGCTTTCTAGTTGTTTTATATGTTAATGACTATGTCATGTTCTGACATTACTTGTGCTTTAGTGACATTGAGTTAATCTTTATTTCTCTTTATTTCCTTCCCCATACTAGTGTTGCTTTGGTCTTTATTGCTTTAACTTGATTTCTATCCCTAACCACTTCTCTCCATGCTTTCTATTCTTTTGCTATGACAAAAAGGGGGAGAAATGATGTGGTAAATATATTAATTGAGGGGGAGCAAATATTGAGGGGGAGTAATATTTTTCAAAAATCAAGTAACCTCAATATATTAATTGAGGGGGAGCAAATATTGAGGGGGAGTAATATCTTTCAAAAATCAAGTAACCTCAATTTTCAAACACATAAGCAAATTTACCTTAAGTTTTGTCATATCAAAAAGGGGGAGATTGTTAGCTTTAACTTGACAAGTATTTTGAAAATGACAAAACTCAAGCAAGCTTAGAAATAATTTTTATACAAGTAAATTTGCTTTGAATGAACTCAATGATTGAAACTATTTTAACAAAGTCTTGGATTGCGATTTCAATTCAAAAAGCCAGTAATACTCTTAGAAAAGTGTTAGAAGATTTTGAACTAACTTAAAATCACAAAAGCCTTGAACTTTGCAGTCAACTAAGTGCAGGAAGGTGTACTGGAAAAAAAAGGGATCGATCCCTACTGTAGAGGGATCGATCCCAAGGTGGCAGAAGGCTCTTGAATCATCCGGGAGAAAGTTGCAAAGCATTCTGGAGAAAAGGGATCGATCCCCACTGTAGCAGGATCGATCCCTTTGCACGAGACCTGACAGTAACGGCTAGTTTTTGAGGGTTTCAACGGGAAAATTTGCATTAAATGCTTCACCAACTGTTCTATCCGTTTGGTGGGTTATAAATAGAGGCACTTATGAAGTTTAAAGGCAGAACAAGCATTCCAAAGTATTCAAGCTTCAAGAGAGAAACTGAAATCTGAAAATCTTTGTTGTAACTCCATTTTGTGAGATTGTTTTATGTGTTCTTCACCTATTCACTGAAAAATCTGATATTCAAAGGGGTGAGCTATCCTTGTAAGGTTTGATATTGTTGAGTGTGGGAATACTACAAGGGTAGAGGATTAGAAGGAGATTTCTAAAGTGTCAAGAGAAATTGTAAGAGGTCTTGCCACACCTTCAAGTGGTTTGTAAGCATTCTCAAGGAAGAGGTGAATCAAAACCTTGACAAGGAGTTCAAGGAGAGAGGACGTAGGCAAGAGATTGACCGAACCTCTATAAAACTTGCGTTTGCTTCTCTTTCCCTTACTCTTATTTACTGCATTTATTTCATTGTTGCTTATTTGACTTTGATTGTGCATTAAGAGTTAGGAAAATTAGAAATAACTAGAAAAACCGATTCACCCCCCCTCTCGGTAGAGCCAACACATTCAAACACGTTTTATAATTCGTGTCATGTTCGTGTTTTAATAATTCACGTCTTATTTTGACTCGTGTCGTGTCGTGTCGTGTCGTGTCACGAGACAGATACACAGATTGTGAAGTCTAGAATTAAGTTGAATGAATAAAACTTTGGTACAAGATCCAAAAAATTAAATTCTAAACACTTAAATGCTCTTGATTTGATTGAAAGACTTAAACTAAAACTCTTTGGATGGAATCTCTTGTATCTCTAACTATATGATGTGTTGGAAGATTCTTTTTATATGTAGAAATAAGTTTGCAGTCGTTGGTGATCAATTGGAGAAAAAAAAAGTCGTCGCAAAATACAAAAAGCTAATCATTCGTTGCTGCCTAGTTTGGGGATCGATGCCTATGCTCGGGGGATTGATGCCACTAACTTAAATTTGAAAAATAACATTATAAAAAACAAAGAAGGATCAATTTCTTGGGTTACAAATAATGCACGAAACATAGCAGAAATCGATGCCATACCTATAGGAACCAATAACTGATGCATGAAAAACAAGCAAACCTTTCTGTCAAATTAGGAATTAATGCTTATCTCTAGGTGATCAACCCTATAATGTAATTTTAGCAATATTACTATTTTTATTTTTCGAAACACAATTACTTGCTACTCCAAATTACTTCAATGATATTAAATGTTAATTAACATGTAATTTGAGTATAAATGATTTCACAAAGAATTTAGTAATTTTCATAATAACTTATCCAAATGTTATAAAAAAATTTATTGATTTTATAATTTTAAGGTTTTGTTACACAAAATTTAGGGAAATTCTATAATAAGATTATAATTTTTTATTTTACTATAAAATTAATGTAAACACATATGATTAAACATAAATTTAGTATTATTGAACATAAAACATGTTAGAAATATAAAAAAAAAAGATGAGAAAAAACGTAAAATTAGAATCAATAGATATAAATACATGATAATTTAGCTTCAAAATGTCTTTATGTTTATTCTCATGTGTTTACGATACTTTCAACATATATTATGCTTAATAACACTAAATTTCACTTAATCGTATGTGTTTATATTGACTTCACAATAATGTTAAAAATTATAATATTCCTGTAAATTTCCCCATTCAAGAAAATACTATAATAAGAGCTCCCAAAATTCATGATCAATTCAAAACTAACAAAAAAAAATTAATAGAGAGGGAGAATTTTACTACACATTTTACGTTAATTTTTCTTTTGAATTTTTTTTTTGGTAAATGAGAGTGTAGAGAACTTTATTGAATCTTTCACCAGGTCAAATTTTCTTAGACTAGAGCCAGCCACGAAGCATACGTAGAGATTAATTTCATATCTAATGTAGTATTGAGACACTTCGTGGTTTACACTGAAAACTATATAATAAAAGTCCTCGAGTTTTTTTAATATTAAATAAACTTATAAAGAATCAAATAAAAATAAATGAATGAGCATGGGTCATATGTGGATAATAACGTCAGGGAGCGCTTAGATCGGGGTGTTGCCACACCTGCATGGCGTGAGATGTTTCGTACTATGTTGTTAACCATATACCAACCTTCACTTCTAATCATTGCCCTCTTCTGATACATGTTAATGCAACCGAGGATGACAGCAACGCATATTTCACTTTGAAGCTGCTTGGACCAGAGAACTAGGGTGTAAGGCCATGATTACCTCAGCTTGGCATGAAACAGCCAATCGAAACATTATGGACAAGCTACGGTATACAGGGCAACAACTCGAGCGGTGGTGTCGTACGGATTTTCGATCCCTTCGATCCAAAATTGATTTCATCACCACTCAGCTAAGAAGGCTGCAAAATCTACCTGCAACAGATCCCCTCTTGAGCCAAATCTGTGATGTCAAGAAGGAGATGCCTGAGTTGCTACAACAAGAGGAAATCTTCTAGAGGCAAAGATCTGGAGTTTCTTAGTTGTCCCATGGTGATCGAAATACGTCTTTTTTTCACAGGTTTGCATCATATCAGAAAAAGAAAAACTTTATTGGTGGACTGGAAGATAGTAATGAGATCTGGCAAGAAGGCCATGATGCAACGATGAATATTGCAAAGCTGTTTCAATCTAGTCAACCATCACGATATCAAGACAACCTTGAAGTTGTCTAACCGAAAGTTTCTCCTGAGATGAATAACCTGTTGCCTCAGGACTTCGATGCCACTAAAATCAAGGTTGCATTATAACAGATGGGGCCGACAAAAGCCTCAGGCTCGGATGGTATGCCTGCATTGTTTGACCAGTCATATTGGTCATACGTTGGGGATGATACAATAGAGTTCTGCTTAGAGTGTCTGAATGGGATTAAAAGTGTAGAGGACATCAACTAAACCCATATTTGTTTAATACCAAAAATTAACAGGCCCACAAAAATATCTCAATTCAGGTCAATTAGCCTATGTAATATCATCCACAAGCTTATCTCCAAGGTGTTGGCTAATCGACTCAAGAAAGTTCTCCCGATCCATATTAGTGAAACTCAAAGAGCTTTTGTTCCTCAAAGGCTGATTACAAACAATGTGATCATTGGTATGAATTACTTCATTCACTTATGAGAAGGCGTCGTGGGAAGACTTACCAGTTTGCTCTGAAATTGGATATAGCCAATATGTACGTTAAGGTTGAATGGGGTTTTCTGCAACAAATGATGCTATGGCTTGGCTTTCATTAACGTTGGGTTGATTTGATCATGAGTTGTATAACTACAATGTCCTACTCAATGTTGGTTAATGGCATCCCAAGCCTAACTTTTCATCCAATAATAGGATTGTGTCAAGGCGATCCAATCTCACCGTATCTTTTTTTTATCTGTTCTGAAGGTCTGACAACACTATTGCATCATGCCCATTTGAATGGCTCTCTTCAAGGAATCAAGGCAACTAGGGGGACCGGCATTCACACGTCTGCTATTTGCAAATGATTCAATGTTGTTCGCCAATGCTTGTAGGTTAGAGGCAACTACTATAAAGGCAATATTACACACATATGAACTCTAATCGGGTCAGCAGATAAATTATAGTAAATCCTCTATTTCTTTCAGCCCAAAACAAATGCTCATAATAAGATGATGATCCAGAGCAAACTTGAGGTATATGGTTCTTTCACTCCGGAGAAATACCTAGGCCCACCATCAATTATAGGCCGCAATAGGTTCCATGCTTTCAAAGAATTGAAAGAAAAGGTGCTTGCTAAATTGACAAATTGGACAACTAGAACTCTCTCTCATGGTGGAAAGGAGAGTTTCTTGAAGGCAATAGTCCAGGCTGTTCCAACATATGCTATGTGCTTTCTATTGCCTAAGACTCTATGTCAGGACCTTAATGCTTTCATAGCCAATTATTGGAGGAAGGGTATTCATTGGATTTGTTGGGAACAGAAGTGCACTCCAAAGTTTGTAAGCGGGGTGAGCTTCAAGGATATGTGGAAATTTAATCAAGCATTGGTTCCAAACCCTTATCGTGACGTGCTTGCTTGGAAGTATGCAACTGATGGCTCCCTAACAACCTTTACATATGTGCTTTCTATTACCTAAGACTCTGTGTCAGGACCTTAATGCTTTGATGGCCAATTATTGGTGGAAGAAAAAGGAATCAAGTAAAGGTATTCATTGGATTTGTTAGGAACATATGTGCACTCCAAAGTTTGCAGGCGGGATGACCTTTAAGGATATGTGGAAATCTAATCAAGCATTGGTTCCAAAACAATGCTAGAGGGTGTTGAAGAATCCACAGTCCTTAGTTGCGCAGGTGTTATGTGCCAAATACTATCCTCATTCTACTTTTTCGGGAGGAGGATTAGGTAACCAACAAACCTTATCATGACGTACTTGCTTGGAAGTATGCAACTGATGGCTCCCTAACAACCTTTACAAACAAGTTTGGTCCCTACTGGTACCACCTAAAATAAAGAATTTTGTATGACGAGTTTGCAAAAAGATCATTCCAATTTTAACCGGAATGCTATCAAGACATTCCCATACAGGCACAGCCAACTTGTTTTCGTTGTGGTCTGCATGAAGAAACAGTGGAGCAAGCACTCAGATTGTCCAAAAGTTACAGCACTATGGTTTTTTTTCTTCTCTGATCTGTTATCCGTAACAACAGGAGTTGAAGACTGGTTGTTTAATGCTTTGCAAAATTAGGAGGCACAACAGGTGCAAATTTCGACGGTATTCTCTGGACTATTTGGAGGCTATATCTGCCTACCCTGCACTTGAATTTGCAAAAGATCTGATCACTGGAGTTATCTCCTATTTCACATCTTGTTGCTGAATTCATTAATAAAAATAAAAAATAAAATTTCAAGTCTTAGAATTCATTAATAATGGATGGATGAGGTATAAAATTAAAAAAAAAATTGTTCTACTCACAAAACTTCACACATTCTACTATCCATGTCAACAGAGATTAAAATTTACAAATAATGAATTTCAAGAGAATATTCAATGACATTAAATAAAAAATAGGTTTATATTTCATACACTATAGTATATAACCTCTAAATGCTTTTAGCCAACCACAAAGTGACACCTCATTAATACGTAAAGTTCAAATTACACAAGCTTTTAAAATAAATTAAAAAACAACAAATATTTATTTTTAAAAACACATTTTTTTAACTTAGCTCATTAATGAGATGACACTTAGAAGTTGACTAACAATACACATTTAGTGTATCGAATATAAACTTATAAAAATTTAAATTTCTATATACTTGAGTCAAGAATTGAAGATGCATTAGTTCCTTGTCACAAGCACTTTGGTCTCGAGCATGGCAAAGGAGGATTGCTTAACGCAGTTGAATCAATATGGCTAATCTATCTAAAAAGAAACCAAAAAGAACACGTTAAACGACAAGTTACAAATAAAAATACTTCAGAAAACGCTCATATCTATTAAAATCACTAAGAGAAACATAGCCAACCAAATGCAAAAATTCAATCTTATCTAATACTTAGGCCACTAAACAATTCCAAATGTTTACCTTTTTTGGGTCTATTTTACCGTTTGGTTGATTTCGACTTTTCAGTGAATAATGGAGAAAAACGAACTGGCCCAACAAATTTCATCAGAAGAGATCATCTAACCAAAATTGGATTACCGTGAAAAAAGACAACACCTCAGGTATTGTTAGTTTTTTTGGTTGTTTTGCACAGCGGTAAGCCAGTGACCAATAGTAAAATGATGTAAAACGCTAAAACACCACCCCTAGTCTTAACAATATGCCAAAGGCAGGGTAAAGCATGAAAACAGCAAATACAAAACAAGACTTACCAATTGGAAGGACCTAACCTGTTTTTGAAGACATGAACTGAAGCATCTCTTTCAGTCCATGGCTGCATTTAACAACAATGAATAGGAACACAATACATGAACATATAAACAGACACTTCTCCCTCACAAAGCATTGAAAGCATCACCCAGTGTACATGAACAAAAGCAGATTCCATGTTTACTGGCAGCATGGTTTCTCATCCACTGTACATTGTTAGAAGAAAAATTATAACCACGGCATGGATTTCAACATACAAAATACTAAAGATGAACCATATAGTATTCTGCAATGAAAAAAACAAAGAAACTCTTACGGCTCATTACTCTCATGGAGGGGAAAACTTTCGCACTTGGAGTTCATTGAAGGGACTTATTAAGTACCCATCTAACAAATCAGGCAAATCATATATGAAGTTAGAACACAATTTGGTCATAGAATGCAGCCATACTTATTCAACTTGAACAATATCATCAATCAATATTTGTATGAACTTGTTTACACAGAAAGAAAGTAAGAGTGCAGCCCCAAAAGGCCAAACTGAACTTTTACAGTTAAGAGGTTGCAAATTATTCTTGTCAATACTCAAGCATTTAGGATTAGAAGCCTATGCACAAAAGAAAGGTGACAGAGAGATCCATTTATTAACCATCCTACCTAAATTGTTCCATTATTGGATATGTAGATTCTAGAGATACAAAACCTTAACAACTATTATAATTTCAATTCTCATGTATTCTTTAAAGAAAAGAATTATTTAATTTAATGCAACTGAACCAATCAATTTACACACTAATGCTGTAGGCAGCTTTTAAGATTATCTTGTTTTATCTGCAACACGCAATGCAATGACCTGCAATGGCATTGCCATAGATAAATTAAATCCTGAAAAGTAATTTTAGAAATAATTCATACCAACGGCAGGGCTTAAGAGTTGCTTTATAAATCATGGATGTTGCCCCTGGTAAACTGCAAGAGATGACAAACTCAACCCATCATGGCTTTGAAAGCAAGGTATGGATGCCTCCAACATTAGCCATGAAAAATTCTGAGAAAGCATCAAGACATTTCTCCACATTAATATCATATACTACTGAAATAAAGCAAGTATAACATTCGTATCCATCATCATGAAATGACATAGAACAGTTTCACATACATAAAACTGAAAATATATAAAATACCATCCAGAATCCATAAAGAAGCCATCAAAAAATCAGAATTCACATGATCCCAGCTGAAGAACAAGAAAATGGTTTTTTTTTTTTTTTCTGGGGGGGAGGGGGGGGGGGGGGGGGTGGTGTTGTGTTAAAGAACAAGGTCAAAGTAATCTTGGAGGACGAAATATTTGGAAAACAAATAGGCCAAGAAACACTGATACAGACAATACATTTTACCATAAATTCATTTTAGGGAATCTGTTCCAGTAACTAAAAATGAAATGCACATCTTAGCATTTTAATGTTACTCAACAATTTCCCAAGGGAAAGTAGATTTTACTATCTGAAATTTAAGTGCATATCCATCGAACAATATGCTAAATCTGCAGAAGGCAAGAAGCAAAAACAAAAGGAAAGAAAAAATTACATAAAGAACTCTATCATTGTGATAGGAGAAGAAACTAGTAAAGCATTTACAAAAATGAACCTTTCAAGTATCTTTACAATAAATATGCGTCATTGGAGTAAAACATAACGCCACTGCATCACCAGATAGAAAAGTAATTCGTTAAATCTAAAAACAACTAATAAAAAGTCTATCATTATCGTGTCTCAACTTTCTTAGCTCTCTCAAATGCTCATCATTGGAAATATTAAGAGAGCATCTTAGATTGGTCACCTTTTCTTCTCCTTCCCAAGTCAAAGGCCCAGAAGCATGCAATGCCCCAAGAGCTTGCTGATAGGCATGTAGCTCCGACCTATGGAAGTCTGTTCCCAATTTCACACTAGAGGAAACAGTTCCTTCTTGTCCAAATCTCCTTTCACAATACGAGTCAGCATCACTACAATAATCTTCTAAGTTTTCACAACGGTTTTTTACATAACTAGGAGTCAAGTCAACACCATTATTCCCTAAACCACTACAACTACCAACAGAGGATGCGCAACTCATGGTATCATCAAATCTATCAAAGGGTAAAGGCATAAATCTTTCACCCACTATATTTTTGGGGGAAACAAACGCATCTACCTTTTCAGAGGCAGGCGAAGGACGTTGAATGAATATTCTTTTACCACCAATACTATCTTTTTGAATAGCCCTCTTCTTCTGCCCACCAACATCCGAGAAGTGAAGCAAAGATCTTTTCCTCTTCAGCGGTCCGTTGGAATTTGACGATCCCTGATGTCGAAAATAACGATTAGGGTAAAAATCAATAACGTCTAACAAAACAAAAAAGAAAAATATTAGTAAAATTATTGTTAAAAAAATGGATTCAAAAGAATTACCTTTCCAACGAGGAACCAATTGCCATCTTCCCAAGATTGTCGTACGCGTAATCGAGATTGATGTGCCTTGAGTTCGCTATTCGATCCCAAAATCCTAACAGAAAAGTTGTTCCCACCGAAAACCCTAACGATCACCGCCGGTTTCCAGCACAACTCGTCGAACACCTCTACAACATCGCCAGCAACCCAATCATCGGTACCGTATACAGGAGGAGGGCAAGGCCTAATCGCTTTCCTAGGGACTCTCTCCACAGCCGCCGACTCGCCAGTGATCGGAAACCAACCGTACTTCACGCTGTAAGTGTGGCCGTTGCCGGAAATTATCTCGGCGGATCGCCATGAGCCGGCTGGAACCTCCTTGGTCATGACCTCGACTTTGCTACCTTTCTTGAATCTCATGATCGACGAATTTGATTTGAACAAGTTAGAAGAGAAAGAATCCTTCAAGAAATTTTTTGTGAAGGAAAAGAAAGAATGGAAACTGTTAAATCGATGTCCAATTTGAGATTATATTAGGAGTGCTGATGATGATCGGACGGTAAAAGAATGAGGGGTTAGAATGATCTGACGGTGAAAAATAAAGTGTTTGGGCGTTGGGTTAAGCTTTTGAGCGCCAAATGGGAAGAAGTTTCCTTGCCGTTGCCGTTTACAAACTTGTGGATAAAGGGCAAGTTATCCATTCAAATTTAAAGGTTAATTTAATATTTGATTAAGTTTGAATAAAAATATAAGATACATTTAATTTCTAAGCCCAATCAAAAATGGATCGAGCTCGGGCTTGTTCTTCCAAAGCCCATTAGGAGGTTTACTTATGGGATGTAAAATAGATTTCTTATGGGAAATTCTAAATACATTCGTTCTTTTTAAAATAGATTTCTTATGGGAAATTCTAAATACACTCATTCTTTTTATCGAGACATTTTTTCCTTAGATGAACAGTAACTCGTTGAGTTAAATAGGGTGTGGAAAGAAAAAAATGGGTCTAAATAGAATTTCTCAATTCTTATTGCAATTAGCCTATTTTTTAGTAATTTTTATTAAACTCATTGTTTAAAGAGTTTCATTCACACCCTATTGAGTGCAAAATACATTCTAAATTAATGAATTGTTTTGTATAAAACACAGGTATCATCATCCATTTTTAACAGTCTAAGACTAATTCTACTTGAGGCTTAGTTACAATTAAGCCTCTTCATCCCTCCTCAAAGGTTAATACATTCTAAATTAATGAATTTTTTTTATCATAAGAATACCCTTAATTAAAAATACAATTTTACCTTTATACATAAAAAAAATGTTAATACTCTCGAAAATGAATTTTCGGGAGTTATATTTACACCTTGGCAACATGCTGTCGAGGTGCCTAATTAGCTCCACGATAGCATGCTGTCGACGAACATGGAAAACCCCACGGCAAGGAGATGTCATAAGGCTTATAAGCCCCATATATGTGCCCCACGACATCTCTATGCCATGGGGCTTATGAGCCAAATATGTATGTATGTAAGAAGATGCAATGAGGTCAATACGGTTTCCAGCATAGAATTGTTGGGAGCCACAAATTGTTTTCAGTAATTCTATGCTGTGAAACACAATTTCTTGAATTTTTTTTATAAATCCATGAATTTTATTCAAAAAATTTCACAAAAATCCTAAATGCAATCTTTTTCAATGCAATCAAATGAAAGAAAAACAAATTTAACTGAAGATTAATTGTGACGCCTCGGGGTGCACTTGCAGGTCCTTGACCTAGGCCACTGCCCTAGGCGAGTCATTCAATCGTATTATCCGCCTGGGGGTACACCTATTGGGCCACCGCCCCTCACAGCTTTGTCGAAGTGCACCTTGAGGACAATTGATTAGGAGTGACTTGACACTTGTGGAAGTCAATGGTTCAAGTCACTTCGGACACAAATTGGAGCAGTGGCCTTTTGAGGTATACTCGGACAAAGCCGTGAGGGGCAGTGGCCTAATGAGTGCACCCCAAAGCGGACAATACAGTTGAGTAACTCATCTGGGGTAGTTGCCTGGGTCAAGGACCTGCGGGTGCACCCCGAAGCGTCACATTAATGATAGATTTAGCTTAAAATGTTACAAAACTTAGAAGATTTTGACGAAAATTGTTTGAGTTTTTTTTTTAAGAAATATGAATGAGAGAGATAAAAAGTGAAGAGGGATTGAGGGTATTTTAGAAATAAATTTAGATATTTTAAGGTATGGATAGCAAAAATGAAGAAAGAGGTTTTGAGAATAGGATTTTTAAGTATTAAGCTTCGCTTGGTAAGAAGGATGGAAAGAGGGAAGGATGGAAAATTTGTTAATGTAATTGTCACGTTTCATAACTACTATTCTATTTTGTAGCTTAACCATTAGATTAACAAATTTTTCATCTTCACCATTTTTTCATCCTTCCTACCAAAGCAAAATATGCCTAACACCCAGTAGGGTATAAATAAAATTTCTCCATTGTTTAATAGCTATAATATAAAATTATCAGCATTAAATATTCTATAACTAGGTCAAAATTGTCTCCTTCTTATGTTTGTAGACTAATTCATTCAAAAAGAGTCAAAAAGATCACGTTAAATTGTGAGTAAACTATAAATTTATTTTTAAATTAAATATATCTTTTTTGTATTTGATCAATGCTTTTATCTTTTATTTTTTATCTTACAAAATAATTGGAAGGGCAAAAACAAAAATATAAAATAAATCAATAATCAAATAAAAATAGCAAAGAAAAAACATTTCATCTAGCAAATAGATTCTATGCAAATTATATTAATTTTTCTTCAAATATATTATATTTAAATAAGATTAACTAATTTCTATATATGTTCCAAATTCCAATTTGCTATTCTCTCTTCTTTATTTTATGTTATCTTTCAATTGACCAATTTTTGAGGAAAAAAAAAGCCTACTTTAAGACCCATATTTGCCTATAAAAGCAACGTCTTAATGTGTTTTAAGAATTGCTTGTTCCATTTCTCACATCTTTTTGACTTACAATATTGCCATGATTGACCATGAAGGCATGACCTGAACTGTTTTATTATTATTATTATTATTATTATTATTATTATTATTATTAAAAGTAGCTGCCTCTAGTTGGTGACTTGCATCTTTGCAAGATGAGTAAATTATTTGGGAAATTAGATACTTCAGTAGATTTTTTGGAACTAATATTCTTTTAAATCTTAGTACTTCTTTTTAATATTATAGATCAAATTTAGGAGCATAGTAATTAAACTTGGATTAATCTGATTTTTCAAACAAGAATATTGATTTGGTTATTAATTATATTTGATTAAAGATGAAATTTGATCTTCAACTCGAATTTTATATTATAAGTTATAATGATCCAAAAACTAATTTTGACTCAAATTTTTATTTTTATTTTTTAATCATTATAAACATCAATACAAGTATTAAGTGGTTAATTTGTGTATATTTTAAAATATTTATTATTTAAATGTAATTAAACTGCATAAATCAATAATTTATATATTGAAAGTCAATGAATATTTGTTTGAAAATGGAAGAACCCTCAAGTAAGGAAAAATTAATTGATTTTGCAATGAAAACCTTTTGATGTAAAATCTCTAATTTAATTTTTCAAAGTTGTGGAGCCTTTGATAAGAGGAGCATTATCAAAGTTTTAATTTCAAGTCTCACCAAGTGTGACCTTGAGTTAGTTTAGTTATTTACTAGTTTGTTTAGTTTATTATAGTTATTTACTAGTTTACCTAGTTTGAGTAATGTGATTTTATAGTTACTTGTTCATGGAATGTAATATGTTGATTGTGATTGTAACTTCTAATGAAAATATACTACTCAAAAAAAAATTTCAATGTTGTGAAATATCTAGCGAGGGGAGCATTATCAAAGTTTAATTTTTCCAATATTATGAAGCTTCTAGTTATAGGAGCATTATCAAAGTTCAATTTTCCAAACTTGTGTCTTTGGTGAGAGGAACATTAAAGTTGTGGACCCTTTAATGAGAGGAGCATTATCAATGTTTAATTTCCTTGAAATTGTGGAGCTTACAGTGAGAGGAACATTATCAAGTTTTAAATTTTTGAAATTGTAGAGCCTTTAGTGAGAGGAGTTCATTTTAGTTAACAAACAAGGATGTTAGCTCAAATGTAGATGAATCAAGAAAGGGTGAATTGGTTATAGTAAGAACTTTAACAAATATCAACCAATTAATATTTTCATATGAATAAATAAACAATTTGAATAAATAACAAACTTGATATATAAATATTAAAGGGATAGAGAATCAAACACTAAGAATTTATAAAGATACAACCTTCCAATGCCTACATCCTCTCATTATCTTCCATTGTCATGAAATTGCAATCCGCTATTTTTTTTCTCACAAGATACAACTATCTTTTCAAGTTTAACGTATAACCTACACAATCTATCTTTCAAGGTTAAGGTATAATCTTTAACACTTTATCTTTTCTAGGCTGAAGATGAAAACTTCTACCTTCTCTAATTGAGTTTCTTCCTAAACTCACAAAATCAATCAAGAGGATGCCTCACCCTTTGATCAATTACTAGTTCTCAATTTAATTTGCAAACTAAATGGTATCTCTAAGGTCGGATGTGTGCCTAATAAGCCCAATGAAATACAAAAGAACAATGAATACCACTTGGGTACAAGATAGGAAGAATTAAGTTGAATGAAGAAAACTTGGGTACAAGATCAAAAAAATTGAATTTTGAACTCTTGAATGCTCTTAATTTGATTGAAAGACTTGAATTAAAACTCTTTGGATGTAATCTCTTGTATCTCTAACTGTATGATGTATTGGAAGATTCTTTTTATATGTAGAAATAAGTTTGAAGTCGTTGGTGATCAATTGGAGAAAAAGAGAGTCATCGTAAAATACAAAAAAAACTAATCATTGGTTGCTGCTCGGTTTGGGGATCGATGCCTATGCTTAGGGGATTGAGGCCACTTAGATTTGAAAAATAATATTAGAAAAAATAAAGAAGGATCAATGTCTTGGGTTACAAATACTGCACGAAACATAGCAGGAATCGATGCCATAACTATAAGAATCAATGCCATACCTATAGGAACCGATACCTGATGCATGGAAAAAAGGCAAACCTTTCTATCAAATTAGGAATTGATGCTTATCTCTAGGTGATCGACCTTACAATGTAATTTTAACTATATCATTATTTTTTGTTTTCGAAACACAATTACTTGCCACTCCAAATTACTTCAATGATATTTAAATATTAATTAAAATTTAAATTGATATAAATGATTTCACAAAGCATTTAGTAATTTTCATAATAATTTATCCAAATGTTATAAAAATGATTGATTTTATAATTTTAACTTAATTAATTTTAAGGTTTTGTTATATCAAAATTTAGGGAAATTCTATAATAAGATCAAAATTTTTTATTTTATTGTAAAATTAATATAAACACATATGATTAAACATAAAAACGTAAAACATGTTAGAAGTATCAAAAAAAGATGAGAAACAACGTAAAATTAGAATCGATAGACATAAACACATGATAATTTTGCTACAAAATGTCTTTATGTTTATTGTCATTGGTTTACGATAGTGCTTATATTGACTTCACAATAATGCTAAAAATTATAATATTCCTGTAAATTTCCCCATTCAAGAAAATTCTACAATAAGAGCTTCCAAAATTCATGATCAATTCAAAACTAACAAAGAAAAATTACAAAAAGAGAGAATTTTACTACACATTTTATGTTAATTTTTACTTTGATTTTTTTTTTTGGTAATTGAGAGTGTAGAGAACTTTATTGAATCTCTCACCAAGTTAAATTTTCTTAAACTAGAGCCAGTCACAAAGCACCAATGGACATTAATCTTATATCTAATATGGTGTGAAGACACTTCGTGGTTTACACCAAAAAATATATAATAAAAGTCTTCAAGTTTTTTTTTAATATTAAATAAACTTATAAAGAATCAAATAAAAATGAATGAATGAGCATGGGTCATGTGTGGATAATAACGTTAGGGAGTGCTTAGATCGGGGTGTTGCCACAGTTGCATGGCGTGAGATGTATCGTACTCTGTTGTTAACCATCTACCAGCCTTCACTTCTAACCATTGCCCTCTTC
Organism: Heritiera fomes; assembly: GCA_032173925.1. Lineage (NCBI taxonomy): Eukaryota > Viridiplantae > Streptophyta > Magnoliopsida > Malvales > Malvaceae > Heritiera > Heritiera fomes. The sequence continues at coordinate 16,402,177 of JAPDPM010000015.1, forward strand.
TGATACATGTTAATGCAACCGAGGACGACAGCACTGCATATTTCACTTTGAAGCTGCTTGGACCAGAGAACCAGGGTGTAATGCTATGATTACCTCGGCTTGACATGAAATAGCCAGTCGAAACATTATGGACTGGCTACGGTATACAGGGCAACAACTCTAGCGTTGGTGCCGTACAGATCTTCGGTCCCTTCGATCCAAAATTGATTTGATCACCACGCAGCTAAGAAGGTTGCAAAGCCAAAATCTACCTTCAACAAATCCCATCTTGAGTCGAAACTGTGATCTCAAGAAGGAGATGCCTGAGTTGCTATAACAGGAGGAAATCTTCTGGAGGCAAAGATCCAGAGTTTCTTGGTTGTCCCTTGGTGATCGAAATACGTCTTTTTTTCACAGGTTTGCATCAAATCACAAAAAGAAAAACTTTATTGGTGGATTGGAAGATAGTAATGAGATCTGCTAAGAAGGCCATGATGCAATGATGAATATTGCCATATCCTATTTTCAAAGTTGTTTCAATCAAGTCAACGATCACAATATCGAGATATCCTTGAAGTTGTCTAACCGAAAGTTTCTCCTGAGATGAATAACATGTTGCTTCAAGACTTTGATGCCGCTGAAATAAAGGTTGCATTATAACAGATGGGGCCGATGAAAGCCTCAGGCTTGGATGGCATGCCTGCATTTTTTTACCTGTCATATTGGTCATGTGTTGGGGATGATACAATAGAGTTTTACTTAGAGTGTCTGAATGGGATTAAAAGTGTAGAGGACATCAACTAAACCCATATTTGTTTAACACCAAAAACTAACAGGCCCACAAAAATATCTCAATTCAGGTCAATTAGCCTCTATAATGTCATCTACAAGCTTATCTCCAAGGTGTTGGCTAATCGGCTCAAGAAATTTCTCCCGATCTATATCAGTGAAACTCAAAGAGCTTTTGTCCCTCAGAGGCTGATTGCAGACAATGTGATCATTGCGTATGAATTACTTCATTTGCTTATGAGAAGGCGTTGTGGGAAGACTTACCATTTGCTTTGAAATTGGGTATGGCCAAGGTGTAAGTTAAGGTTGAATGGGGTTTTCTGCAACAAATGATGCTATGGCTTGGTTTTCATCAACGTTGGGTTGATTTGATCATGTGTTTTGTAACCACAGTGTCCTACTCAGTGTTGGTTAATGGCATCCCAAGCCTAACTTTTCATCCAGAAAGAGGATTGCGTCAAGGTGATCGAATCTTGCCATATCTTTTTTTTATCTGTTTAGAGGGTCAGACAACACTATTGCATCATGCCCATTTGAATGGCTCTCTTTAAGGAATCAAGGCAAGTAGGGGGACCGACGTTCACACATCTACTATTTGCAAATGATTCAATGTTGTTCGCTAATGCTTATAGCATAGAGGCAACTACTATGAAGGCAATATTACACACATCTGAACTCTATTCGAGTCTGCAGATAAATCATAGTAAGTCCTCTATTTCTTTCAGCCCAAAACAAATGCTCATAATAAGATGATGATCCAGAACATATTTGGGGTATATGGATCTTCCACTCCGGAGAAATTCCTAGGCCCACCGTCAATTATAGGCCGCAATAGGTTCCATGCTTTCAAAGGCTTGAAAGAAAAGGTGCTTACTAAATTGACAAATTGGATGACCAGAACTCTCTCTCGTGGTGGAAAGGAGATTTTCTTGAAGGCAGTAGTCCAGGCTGTTCCAACAAACGCTCTGTGCTTTCTATTGCCTAAGACACTGTGTCAGGACCTTAATGCTTTGATAGCCAATTATTGGAGGAAGAAAAACGAATCAAGGAAGGGTATTCATTGGATTTGTTGGGAACAGATATGCACTCCAAAGTTTGTAGGCGGGATGGGCTTCAAGGATATGTGGAAATTTAATCAAGTATTGGTTGCAAAACAGTGCTAGAGGGTGTTGAAGAATCCACAGTCTTTAGTTGCGCAGGTGCTACATGCCAAATACTATCCTCATTCTACTCTTCCGAGTGGAGGATTAAGTAACCAACAAACCTTATCATGCCGTACTTGCTTGGAAGTATGCAACTGATGGCGTATATACAGCTCGTAGTGGTTATAAGGCATTATGCACAGCTATGAATCAAGTCCCATCTTGGCTCCCTAGCAACCTTTACAAACAAGTTTGGTCCCTACTGGTACCACCTAAAATAAAGAATTTTATATGACGGGTTTGCTGAAAGATCATTCCAGTTTTAATCAGATTGCTATCAAGATATTCCTGTACAACCAATCTGTTTTCGTTATGGTTGCATGACGAAATAGCGGAGCATGCACTCAAAGATTGTCCAAAAGTTGCAGCACTATGGTTTTTTTCTTCCCTGATCTGCTGTCCGTAACAACAGGAGTTGAAGGCTGGTTGTTTAATGCTTTGCAAAATTGGGATGCATAACAGGTGCAAATTTTGGAGGCTATAACTGCCTACTCTGCACTTGAATTTGTAAAAGATCTGATCACTGGAGTTATCTCCTATTTCACATCTTGTTGCTGAAATAAAGATGTTGGCTTTTTATTTTAGATGTTGTGAATTTGTTCATGTAAATAGGACTGCTAATGAATTGGCTAACCACCTTGCTAACTATGTCATGGAGTGTGAGGAAGCAAGGCTTTGGGTTGAGGATACTCCTCTGTACTAATCAATAAAAAAGCATTCCATTTTAAAAAATAAAAAATAAAAATTGAAGTCATAGAATTCATTGATAATGGATGGATGAGATTATATAAAATTACAAAAAAAAAATTTCTTCTACTCACAAAACTTTATACATTCTACTATCCATATCAACAAAGATTAAAATTTTCAAATAATGAATTTCAAGAGAATATACAATGACATTAAATAGAAAATAGGTTTATATTTCATACACTATAGTATATAACCTCTTTTAGTCAACCACAAAGTGACACTTCATTAATATGCAAAGTTCAAATTACACAAGCTTTAAAAAAAAGTTAAAAAACAACAAATATTTATTTTTAAAAACAAACATATTTTTTTTAACTTAGCTCATTAATGAGATGACACGTTGAAGTTGACTGACAATACACATTTAGTGCATCAAATATAAACCTATAAAAATTTAAATTTCTATATACTTGAGTCAAGAATTAAAGATGCATTAGTTCGTTATCACAACAACTTTGGTCTCGAGCATGGCAAAAGAGGATTGCTTAATGCAGTTGAATCAATATGGCTAATCTATCTAAAAAGAAACCAAAAAGAACATGTTAAATACTACTTAGGCCACTAAACAATTCCAAATGTTTACCTTTTTTGGGTCTATTTTACTGTTTGGTTGATTTCGACATTTCAGTGAATAATGGAGAAAAACGAACTGGCCCAACAAATTTCATCAGATAAGATCATCTAACCAAAATTGGATTACATGAAAAAAGAGAACACCTTAGGTATTGTTAGTTTTTTTGGTTGTTTGCACAGCCGTAAGCCAGTGCCCAATAGTAAAATGATGTAAAACCCTAAAGCACCACCCCTAGTCTTAACAATATGCCAAAGGCAGGGTAAAGCATGAAAACAGCAAATACAAAACAAGACTTACCAATTGAAAGAACCTAACGTGTTTTTTAAGACATGAAAAGCACGTCTTTCAGTCCATGGCCGCATTTAACAACAATGAATAGGAACACAATATATGAACATTTAAACAGACACTTCTCCCTCACAAGGCATTCAAAGCATCACCCAGTGTACCTGCTTAAAAGAAAATTTCATGTTTACTGGCAGAATGGTTTCTCATCTACTGTACATTGTTAGAAGAAAAAGTATAACCACTGCATGGATTTCATCATACAAAATTCTTAAAGATGAAACATATAGTATTCTGCAATGAAAAAAACGAAGAAACGCTTATGGCTCATTACTCTCATAGAGGGGAAAATTCTCGCACTTGGTGTTCATGAAGGGACTAATTAGTACCCATCTAACAAGGCAACCACATATTAAGTTAGAACACCATTTGACCATAGAATGCAACCATACTTATTTAACTTGAACAATATCATCAATCAATATGTGTATGAACTTGTTTACACACAGAGACAATAAGAATGCAACCCAAAAAGGCCAAACTGAATTCTTACAGTTAACAGGTGGTAAATTATTCTTGTCAATACTCAAGCATTTAAGATTAGAAGCCTTTGCACAAAAGAAGGGTGAGAGAGAGATCCATTTATTAACTATCCTACCTAAATTGTTCCATTATTGGATATGTAGATTCTAGAGATACAAAACCTTTACAACTATTATAAATTCAATTATCATGTATTCATTTAAGCAAAAGGATAAAATTAGTGAAATGATAAGTCATCCTATACCAAGATGATAACTCAATCCTTTAGAAAAGTGGATGATTATTTTTAATCCATAGGATAGGCTATGTTTCAAAAATTTTTTATTAATGAATTTCTTATTTTATCTTTAAATTTTGTTCAATAAAAAAAATTATCCTATCTTAATTTTAATCTTGCACCTAACAAACATGGTAAAGAATAAAAAATCATTTTATCTTATGCTTAATCCTTGTACACACCAAACATAAGATAGGATGTTATCATCTAATCTTATCCTATCCATAATATTATTTTATCCTATCCTATCCTTATCCCATGCACCGAACATGCACTTAGAGCGCTAAATGGGAAGAAGTTTACTTGCCATTGCTGTTTACGAACTTGTGGATATAGGTCAAGTTATCCATTCAAATTTAAAGGTTCGCTTAATATTTGATTAAGTTTGGATAAAAATATCATATATATTTATTGACCTTAGGTAAAATTTTTAGATCCGATTAAAAATGGATTGAGCTCAGGCTTGACCTTCCAAAACCCAAGCTACCCGAGCATAATTATTAATTAAGTTTTTTTAAATATATCTAATAAGTATAATATAATTATATGCATATAAAATATTATCGATTAATAAACATAATTATATATATTTAATATGAAAATTAAAATGCAAAATTTGATAAATCAAATTAAATTTTAAAGGGAATAAAAGAATAAAAAACAAATAAATAAAAAATAAAATACAAAAAAATAAATAAATAAAAAAATTCAGTGCGGGCTGAGCCGGGCTCAGGCTTCTATAATAAAATAAAAAACGAGCTTAGGCTAAAAGCCAAAGTCGAATTTATAGGTCGCGTCAAGCTTGAGCTTACACATAATGTTTTATTACCTGATGTGGGCCTGGCTTGGCTCATTACTAGGTTTACTTGTGGGATGTAAAATAGAATTCTTATGGGAAATTCTAAATACACTTATTCTTTTTAACTAGAAATCCATTCTTTCCTTAGATGAACAGTAACTCATTGAGAAAAATAGGGTATGGAAAGAAAAAAAAGGGGTCTAAATAGAATTTCTCAATTCTTATTGCAATCGACTTATTTTTTAGTAATTTTTATTAAACTCATTGTTTAAAGGATTTCATTCACACCCTATTGAGTGCAAAATAGATTCTAAATCAATGAATTTTTTTTGTATAAATTACAGATATCTTTATTTGTTTTTAACGGTCTGAGACTAATCTTGCTCGAGGCTTAGTCACAGTTAAGGTTCTTCACTCCTGCCCAAAGGTTAATACATTCTAAATTAATGAATTTTTTTATCATAAGAATACCTTTCAGTAAAAATACAATTTTACCTTTATACATAAAAAAATGTTAATACTCTCGAAAATGAATTTTTGAGAGTTACATTTGCACCTTGGCAGCATGCTATCAAGGTGCCTAATTAGCTCCTTGACAGCATGCTGCCAAAGAACATAGTAAACCCCACAGCAAGGAGATGTCATAGGGCTTATAAGCCCTATATATGTGCCCCACGACATCTTTATGTTGTGGGCCTTATGAGCCAGATATGTATGAGGGACGTGACCTTGCCCGCGAGGGTAATAAAATTATCCGCGAGGCTAGCAAATGGAGTCCTGAACTAGCTGCTGCTTGTGAAGTATGGAAGGGGATCAAATTTGAATTCGAAGCAATGGATACTTTAGATAAATAAAATTGAAATTCGAAGCAATGGATACTTTGTAATCCAGTAGTTACTGTTGGTTTCTTGAATTGCAATTAAACTCGGCCCAATCTTTTACTAAAAGGATTAAGCCGATCCTATTGTCTACAAAGAAAAGAAAGGTTTGTCCTTTGATCAAACTAAGCATAAACTAAATGAGAGTTTGAAAGAAGAAAAAATCTTTCGAGTTATAAATAATATAACTCTTTCTTTGAATTTTGAGGCCGGCCGCGAGGTTTGAATATTAAGTATGAATCATAGTTCGAATACTTCGTGATCCATTTCATATATTCCGTGCTCCAAATACTAGAATGGCTATCCGACGAGATAAAACTATCTCGATCAAGATGACAGACCCATTTTCTGTACTATCAATAGGATCAATTGTAACAAGTCACACACTCATATTCCGGAAATACAGAAACAAATAAATTTCCTTGTGCTTCAGGACCCCATAGTAACAACAAAGAATGTGCTAAACTATTAGGAGGAGTAGAAACTGCGGCGGTTAAGAAATTGTAGCCTTCCAAATAGGAACTGGCCAATCCATGAGTATACCATGAAGTTACAAAGGTTGTACCTGTAAACCAACCCCCTAAATCGAAATAGGCACAAGGAAAGAGCAATAGGCCGGACCAACCTACAAAAACGAAACGGTCCCGGCGTAACCAGTCATCCATAATATCAAATAAATCAATGTATGAGTGTGTGTGTGTGTGTGTGTGTGTGTGTATGTACCCCACGTCAAGAAGATGCCATAGGGTCAATACGGTTTCTGGCATAGAATTGTTAGGAGCCACAAATTGTTTTCGGCAATTCTATGCCATGAAACACAATTTTTGAAAATTTTTTTATAAATCCATGAATTTTATTCAAAAAATTTCACAAAAATCCTAAATGCAATCATTTTTAATGCAATCAAATGAAAGAAAAACAAATTTAACTAAAGATTAATGATAGGTTTAGCTTAAATTGTTACAAAACTTAAAAGATTTTGAAGAAAATTGTTTGGGGTTTTTTTTTTTTTTTGAGAAAATATGAATGAGAGAGATATGCATTGAAGAGAGATTGAGGGTATTATAGAAACAAATTTAGATATTTTAAGGTGTGGATAGCAAAAAAGAAGAAAGAGGTTTTGAGAATAGGATTTTTAAGTATTAAGCTTCGCTTGAAAAGAAGGATGGAAAGAAGGAAGGATGGAAAATTTGTTAATGTAATTATTAGGTTTCATAACCATTTTACTATTTTGTAGCTTAACCATTAGATTAACAAATTTTCAATACTCATTTTTTTTATCCTTCCTACCAAAGCAAAGTATGCCTGATACCCAATAGGGTATAAATAGAATTTCACCATTGTTTAATAGCTATAATATAAAATTATCAGCATTAAATATTCCATAACTAGGTCAAAATTGTCTCCTTGGTAGGTTAGTAGACTAATTCATTCAAAAGGAGTAAAAAAGATCATGTTAAATTGTGAGTAAATTGTAAATTTATTTTTAAATTAAATATATCTTTTTTGTATTTGTTCAATGCTTTTATCTTTTATTTTTTATCTTACAAAATAATAGAAATGGAAAAAACAAAAATATAAAATAAATAAAAAAATCAAAGAAAAATAACAAAGAAAAAACATTTCATCTATCAAATAGATTCTATGCAAATTATATTAATTTTTCTCCAAATATATTATATGTAAATAAGATTAACTAATTTCTATCTATGTTCCAAATTCCAATTTGCTATTTTCTCTTCTTTATTTTATATTATCTTTCATTTGACCAATTTTTGAGAAAAAAAGCCTACTTTAAGACTCATATTTGTCTATAAAAGCAATATCTCAATGTGTTTTAAGCATTGCTTGTTCCATTTCTCACATCTTTTTGACTTACAATATTGCCATGATTGACCATGAAGGCATGAGCCGAACTGTTTTATTATTATTATTATTATTAAAAGTAGTCGCCTCTAGTTAGTGACTTGCATCTTTGCAAGATGAGTAAATTATTTGGGAAATTAGATCCTTCAGCAGATTTTTTGGAACTAATATTCTTTTAAATCTTAGTACTTCTTTTTAATATTATAGATCAAATTTAGGAGCATAGTAATTAAACTTGGATTCATCTGATGTTTCAAACAAGAATATTGATTTGGTTATTAATTATATTTGATTAAAGATGAAATTTGATCTTTAACTTGGATTTTATATTATAAGTTATAATGATCCAAAAACTAATTTTGACACAAGTTTTCTCTTTTTTAATCATTATAAACATCAATACAAGTATTAAGTGGTTAATTTGTGTATATTTTAAAATATTTATTATTTAAATATAATTACCTGCATAAATTAATAATTTATATATTAAAAGTCAATGAATATTTGTTTGAAAATGGAACCCTCGGGTAAGGAAAAATTAATTGATCTTGCAATGAAAACCTTCTGATCAAAAATCTCTAATTTAATTTTTCAAAGTTGTAGAGCCTTTGATAAGAGGAGCATTATCAAAGTTTAATTTCAGTGTTGTGAAATATCTAGCGAGGGGAGCATTATCAAAGTTTAATTTTCCAAACTTGTGTGCCTTTGGTGAGAGGAACATTAAAGTTGTGGACCCTTTGGAAGAAAGGAAAGCATAGGTCGAAGGGTAATAAGGTGGCAGGGATCACACTTTGGAAGAAAGGAAAAAAGAATGGGTGAAATACATAAGCTGCTGGCAGATTTTAGAAAGGTACAACCGACTGACGAGGTGCTTGAACAGGAGAGAAATTTAAAGAGAGAACTCAATGAGCTATTGGAAGTTGAAGAATTGCACTGGAAACAGAGGTCCAGAGTTCAATGGTTGCGGGAAGGAGATAAGAATACAACCTTTTTCATGCACTAGCCAGTTGTAGGAGGAGAGCTAATAAAATATTAAGGATGGAGGTTAGAGATGGGAATTGTTGCGAAAGGGAGGAAGACACATTGAACATAGCTATAAACTACTTTACAAAATTGTTTGAATCCCACGGAACTCAAAATGAGGGAATTTTGCTTGAAGTAGTGGAAAGTCGAGTCACGGACGAGATGAATCAAACCTTTCTTGAAGACTTTCAACCCGAGGAGATTGCACTAGCCCTAAAACAAATGCACCCAACCAAAGCCCCAGGACCAGATGGTATGCTCGCTTTCTTTTATAAAAAATTTTGGCATATTATTGGTTATGATATTACTGCTTTTTGTCTTGGCATGTTAAATGGTCATATTCCTTTGAGTGAGATTAACAAAACCAATATTGTCCTTATCTCGAAAACCAAAGACCCAAAGAATATGATGCAGTATAGACCCATAAGCCTTTGTAATGTGCTTTATAAGTTAATTGCGAAGGTGTTAGTTAATAGAATGAAACGTGTTTTTAATCTTTGCATAAGTGAAAATCAGAGTGCTTTCATGCCAGGACGACTAATCACTGATAATGTCATGGTAGCTTATGAACTTATTCACTCAATTAAATTGAAGAGTAAGGGTGGTAATCATTGTTTTGCTCTCAAGCTTGATATGAGTAAGGCATATGATAAGATGGAATTTTCTTTTTTAGGAGCAATGATGAGAAAGCTAGGCTTTGTAGAAAAATGGATCTCAATCATTATGAATTGTGTTACGACTGTTGTAACTAAGGATGTAAATGGATACCCTAAAAACAGGTAAGATTCTGATAGTAATTTTACTACTCGTCACGGGTACCCTACTATTCGAATAGTGATCTTAGGGTACCCTACTACTCGAACCCGATTACATATAATAATTTTTAAATATTATTATTTATATTTTTATTCATAAAAATATTTATTATTAATATACTACTTAATCAAATTAATTCATTAAGTATTTTAATTATGATTTTTAACATTAATTTACTTTTATGAGTTAATTTAAATGTATTAATTTAAATTTTCTTAAAATTAATTTTAAATTTTAAATTAAAAGTCAAATTTTGACTTAATAAACGAATATTTAGCTGGTTCAGGTAGTTAAACGGGTAATTCTTATATTAAATTGGTAGGGTTCGAATAGTAAAAATCAAAATAATCGATTATTTAATTGGGTTCGGGTATTTTAAAATATAATCGGGTTCGGGTACCTCAAATTTCGTGGGTACCCGCCCCGTTTACATTCGTAGTTGTAACATCCGATTTTTGGTAAAAATATCCAATTAATTGCATTTATTTTTGGTTGGTTAGACTGTTTGTCAAGTCATTCATTCTAGTAACCTTTCTAAAATCGATAAATCAAATTTCCATTTATAAAATTTCATTTATATATATATATATTAAATATACAACATACTTACAAATTGTTTATCATGTACATAAATAAATATATATTAAAATTTTGATTTACGTAGTAGTTCAGTTTTTATTTTCAAATTACAACCTCGAGATTTAACAACAAAATGAATACTGTACAATAAGTCTGTATATATATATATATATATATATATATATATATATATAAGTACAATATACCTTCTTTGGGCTAGTAGTGTGCCTCGAAAGATACTATAAGGACCCAAAATAGTGCTCCTCTACAATGAGTGGAAAGTATCACTGTAAATAGCCTAAGATGAAAATTAAGGGGTGAGTTTACGTTCAGTAAGAAAATATATATATATATATATATATATATAAGTGTAATACTATGTTACTATATGCAATTTAAAAATCATTTAATATACTTAATTTTGGTAATTCAACAAAAATAATTAATTCAAATAATAAATCGGTAACCGTAAGTCGATAAATCAGTAATTTATATCAGTTGGTAGAGACGGTCTACACCCAAGAAACTCATGCATAAACGATTTCAGTAGTTTGTATAGGAACAAGCTATCGATAACAATGGCCATTGCTTAACGGTCCACAGTGTACATTTGGCATATGACATTTGTGGGACTACGAACTTGCCTTAATGTCTCACAGTCAATAACATATAATTCGGTATCGGTAAATGCATGGTCATCACGGAACAAAAATCTCAAAATTCAATTAAATTCAAATATCGGTAAAATCAATAACTAAAAATAATCATTTAATAAATGATTTTCAATAAATCCATAATAATAGAAGTAAATATTCTTTATAAAGGAAAATCAATAGAATCAAATATATGTTCTAAAATAATTAAAATAATCTTTAGAATATATATTCCACTTGCCATAAACTTTAAATTTAAACATTTAAACATATTTAAGTGGTAAATTAAAGAAGGAATTTTTCTATAATTACGGTGGGATTGAAATTAAGTAAATTTTACGAAAATTCGACAGAATGACGATTAAGTCGATCCTAACCCCTTGCATAAAATTTACAATTTATATAATTTTCAAATCAACCAATTTCCCATGCAAGCACAGTGTTTTCTTAACAGCTTCCATATATATATTCCTTATCTTATTTAGTGTGCTGTATGAAAATTCAATTGCACTACTCCCGTAACTTTATTCCTTCGGATTGAAAGCTGCAAAAATAATATCGATTCATTTAAATTTAATATCTAAATCAACTATAGTCATGCTTGCTTTCTTAAACAGAATTTCTATTTAAATTTTACTAATTGATAAGAAGTTACTGATGGCCAATTTAGTGTCCATTTCGTCAATCGATTTTCTCCTTTAATCTCCTTAGCAATTCTACTTATTATTAAACCATAAAACCTCAGGAAATCAACATGGAGCCCCATTTAATTTCGTTTGGCCGAATGTTTCCTTTTACACTTCACCATGTATTTATTTATTTATTTATTTGTTTGTTTGTTTTAAACTTTACCTATAGGCTCCATGAAATATTTCCGTAATTCCTATAACCATTAATCATATGAAATCAAGGAAATTCTAAGTCCCCTTCGTCCAACCGTGAGCCTCTTCATGCCATTCACTATCCATTTTCTAATTTATATTCCATTTTTCCATTTAATTCATACCAAGCATTAATTCTACAATTTCCATGTATCAAAAGTTCAACTTATAGCCACAATTCCAACTTGACCGATTCTCCCTTAATCGTCAAATTTTTTGTTTTTGCTCCAATTCACATTACAGCCATGTATACCTATCCCTAACACATATTTCCCCCTAATTCATGGAGTCAATCATGTATACCTATCCCTAACCCAAATGGCCAATTTCTTTGTTTTGCCTAGTTTCACATCGTGGCTAGGCTTCACTTTTCACAAGCTTCATTTTCCTACCCACCATACATATAGTTCACGTTGGTTCATCATGAAACCTCTTTTGGCCAAAACCCTCTTCACTTCACACACTTAGTTTCATGTAAAATTAAGGCCATAAATATATCATTCACACTTAAATCACTAACAAAACCAAGAACAAACTTAATGAAAACATCTCTTTTTTCTTACCCATGAAAATCGAAGCTACAGCAGCAAAACACTCCTTCAATTTTCAGTTCCAGCCCTCAATAAGACCAGCTATCAACAGCCCTTGATGAGTAGAACAACTTTTGTTAAATGAGGTTCTTGATTTAGTGAAGATGGAAGGTGGTTTCACAAGGAAGAATAAGGAAGACTTAAGCGTAAAACATGGAAGAAACGAGACAGAAATTCTGCTGGAGAAGACAGATTTTATTTATTAATTTTAGTAAATAATTTTTATTTAAGTCAAATTAAGTCAATTATTGACTCAATATAAAGTTTGACTCATATCCCATGCAAAATGACCTAAGTACCCTTTACAATTCCATAAATCCCAATTTCTATTCCAACATTTTTCTAATATTTTTATTTTTCAGATTTTATATTCTATTTTCATTATTTTTCATATATTTAGGTTAAATATGATTAAAGATTAATTATTGAGGTGTTTTGGACCGGCCATGGTAATGAAATTACCAACTTACCCCTTGTCGACAGCTTTTGCCTTGTTCGCATAATTTAATTCATAGGCTAGATCCACGTAAAATATTTTTACGCTAGAATTCTTCTATTTTAGTTTGTAGGTTTAAATACAATTTGGTTTGATCGTTATTCAAAAAAATCTTCCTGGGATATGGACACGATCGTCATTTTTAAATTTGTTAAGCTATAACTAAAGTATAGGAAAGAAGAAGAATTTCAAGGAATGATCTTCTTACCTTTTAAGTATTTTGAATTCAACTTGCATATTTTGGTGCTTCGGAACTCATCCAGATTACAGCTTATGCTGTGGGGCCCACTTAGCCATTTCCCTGACACCTACAAAATTCATACGAATAAATTGCAACAATTAAACTTAATATTCTAACTTATCGAATTAAGTAGGTGTACGAAAAATAGAAAATTAGGGATTTCACAACTGTGTCTTCTTCTGTTGTAATTAATGGAATTGTATATGATAGTTTTTACCCCAAAAGAGGTCTTCGACAAGGAGATCCTCTATCAACTATCTCTTTCTATTTTGCTGTGAAGGACTTTAAACAATTTTACATAAAGCACAAAGAGATGGTGTGTTAACAGGAGTACAAGCTAGTAGATACAGGCCTTAGGTTAATCATCTATTATTTGCAGATGACAGTATTTTGTTTGCCAAAGCAAATAAAGATGAAGCAAAGAGGATGAAAAGCATGCTAAAGTTATATGAGGAGAGCTGAGGGTAAAGGATTAATTTTGAAAATTCATCCTTATTTTTCAGTCCGAACACAACAGAAAGATAGCGGAATCACATCAAGTCATTATTTGGAATTAATGTCGTTTGCAATCTGGAGAAGTATTTGGGTCTGCCATCGTTAGTGGGAAAGGACAAAAAAGCGCATTCCGGAGTATTAAGGAAAAGGTGGTTGCGAAGACACAATAATGGGGAAGTAAATTGTTTTCTTTTGGAGGCAAGGAGGTGTATATAAAGGCGGTGCTACAAGCTATGCCAATGTATGCAATAAGTGTTTTCCTCTTACCTAAGACCTTAACGAATGATCTGCATAGGATAATAAGGAGATATTGCTGATCCAATACTAGCAGAGGTAAAGGCATTCACTGGATTGCATGGAAAGATATGTGCAAACCAAAGATAATGGGAGGAATGGGCTTTCGAGACTTAGAATTGTTCAGCAAAGCACTCGTAGCTATACAAGGTTGGCATTTTTTTGAATAATGCCAGCTCTTTATGTACAAGAGTCTTCAAAGAAAAGTACTTCTCTCGACAGGATTTCATGCAAGCTGAATTGGGAAATCAGCCATCACTCATTTAGAGGAGTATTTGGCAAGCGAAAGAGGTGCTCAAGCTAAGGGTGAGGTGGAGGGTTGGAACTAGGAAGAGGATAAAGATTTGAGGGGATAGTTAGGTGCCGAAGCATGGTGATTTTCATATATCTACTGATCCCGGACACATGGCGAAAGAATCAATAGTGGATAAGTTGATAGTTGAGAATATGGGGCAATGGAATATTGACTTTGTAAATGAAGAATTTAATGGGGATGAAGCAACCATTATTCAGAATATAGCTTTGAGCAAGAGAAGGATTGAGGATAGACTGATATGGCACTACAACCAAGATGGATACTACTCAATACAAAGCGGGTATAAAGCTTTACTGCACGCACGGCTTGGAGTACGACCTCAACGAGCTATATGGCGAAAAATATGGAATTTAGAAGTTCCACCAAAAGTTCCTATTTTTGTGTGGAGGACGTGCCATAATGTTCTACCTGTATATGCCAACTTAGCTAAAAGGATAATGGGAGCAGATGCAACCTATGTTAGATGCGGGGTTGGGGAGGAAACGCTAATGCATGCTGTAGACACATCATTTTGTCCGGGTTGTATCATTGTAAAAAATAATAATTTGTAAATTTTAAATTGACATTTTGAATTAACATCTAGAAAATTAGGATTAACATTATTAGGATTATTTAAATTATAAATATTTAATAAATTAGGATAATTTTATTAATATAAGATAAATAGTAATATAGGTTAGGATTTATTAGATAATTATAAATTAAAATATTTTTAGGATAGGATATTATTTTAGATTATTTAAAAAAATTAATTAAGATTAATATTTGATTGGAATTAGGATAGGATTATTTAATTAACATTAGATTAATTTTAAGATAATTAGGATTTAAGAAAAAGGAGGGAAAACAAATCCAACAGAATTTTAATTCTATTAAACCACTAACTCCATGCTTACAAAAGAATAGAGAGAGACCGGAGGAAAAGAGGAGTCACTTGATCATACTAAAGCTATCCCTTTCTGTCACAGCCCGTAACCCTATATTTCACCTTTTTCTATACATCTTATTTGGTTAGGCTGTCTAGGATACTTTACTTTTCTTTTACATATAAACAATTTCATATTAATTTATAATATGAATTACATCCCCTATTTTACTTCATATGAAAGTAGTACTGTCGGTAAGTCTAAATACAGAAAATAAATGATCATACCTTATTAAATAACTCAAGCTATCACATCGTCCCCAAATGCGCAGTTGAAAATCCTTATGTGTCAGACTCTCAGTCTTCAAAAAACCTGAAATGTTAAAATTAAGGGGTGAGCAAACCACGGCTCAGTAAGGGAATTATATGCATACTTGATATTCAGCTTCCTATATCCTGAAAATCTTTTTCATTTTTCCTATGGGCTCTAAGCTCGCATGTAAGAAAGATACTACAGTCGACTAGGGATCCGAATGGAGTAAGGTAGGTATTTTGAAATACCTATCTTGTCCCGAAACCTAGAAGCAACTGTAGAGAGTAATTTTCTTTTCGTTTGGAATTTAAATCCTTTTTCCTTTTTATTCCATATCGTTTTTATATTCTTTTCAAAATAATGCTTTTATGAAATAAAGCATTTAAATAAAATAACTTGTATTCATATATTCTTTGAAAAGAATATAGTTAAATCATCATCATTTTCATTCAAAACTCATTTCATATTTTATTGTACAACCATAATTAGTACAGTACTTTAAATAGCAAAATCAGCTATTAAATCCATTTCGTATAACATATATGTCATTTAAATCTAATATTCAATTTAAAATTTAAAATAAGAATATTAGATTTATTTTCCTCCTCTTTTCTTTTTGGAAAACATATAACATATTCATGTCACATATAGTCTAATATTCAATTAAAATCATAGTAAGAATATTAGACTTATAAACTCTTTTTCCTTTTGAAAACATATTACATGTTCATATCACCTGTTATATGAAAAATCATCTCGTAGTACTAAAATCAGTACCGAAATAAGCATTACGTAAAATACTATAAATCACTTTCATTTAATTTAACACATGTCATGTAAAACGTTTACATTTCACGTATAACATATCATATAAAACATTTTTCATATATGGAGACTTAGGCACGCACGCCAAGCCCGTCCACTGGGTCGTTAATCATATCATGCTATAGACCCCGAAGGGTATAAATAATCATGTCAAATCTATGGCCATAGTCTATAATTGTCCTCGGCAGATCACTGATCAGGTGTCGGTCGGGACTACATATCACATATCACATATTACATGTCACATATCACATATCAGCATGATAGGATGCCAACTAGTCTCAAAACCGTATTTTTCATCATCAAATAACCTTTATGGAATTTATAAAAATAATATACATTCATAATTTAAAACCATAAAGATTATAAAACCATTTAGTGAATATTTAAGAAATATATATATATATATTCACTTTATTTCTTTTCATTTTTCATCTCGTATTACATATAATTTACATATCAAGAGAATTTTCGGTGATTTCATTATCACCATTCTCGAAGAGGATTTTCGGTGATTTCTTATCACCATTCTCTAAAACATGAATAATTTAAAATCATTTTCATTTTATTCATGTTTTTATGAAAATATTCATTTTCTCGATTTTCGTGGATGAAAATCATTTCTAGTGACATAAAATCATTTATTATGATTGTCAGTAATTTTCAAAAATTTTTCGATAATTTTTCGACAGTATAACGACTGCTGATTGACTAACCTCCTGCATGGAAAATACAGTTTATAATTTCCAGCCAGTACTTCATTCCAAATTCCAACCAATCATTCATCATAATAATTTCATAAAATATTTCCATAAAATATTTCGAAATTAAAACATGCAGACTGAATATCCCTACAGTGCTACACATGCATCCCTCACCTTTTTTCGGGTCGGCGACTTCCTTTTACCGGCCGCGCCCGTACTCCATCTCTTCCGATTCCTCATCTCGATCGTCGAGAATAATTTCTGAAATTTAAATTCTAAATTTTATAATTTTCTCAAATTATTTAAATAATTATCATTAATAATTTTTCGGATTTCTTACCGATTCCCGAGTTCCCGAAATTCAAGAAATTTTTGACTTCCGGAAATTTCCTTTTTCTTCTTCTTTTTTATCTTTTTCTTCTTTTTTCTCTTTTTTTTCCTTTTTAATTTAATAATTAATCATTGTTCAAAACTATATTAACATTCTTTTTCTTTTTCTCCTTTTTTTTTTGCTTTCTTTCTTTTCTTCATTGGCGTGAGTCTCATGCTACCATGCCTTTATGATTTTTCGTTCTTCAATCATTCTAAATTCATAAATTTCTTCTACTCATTCAAGTATTAAATCAAACATTTTAAATTCATCCTAATTCACCACCCACGATCAACACTCTTATGGCCGAATGGCCTTTGGTAAAATTCCTGCACCAATATTCCATCAACCTCACGCCACTTCCATAATTTTTCAAGTTCTCATGTAACTTAAGTTCCAATTAAATTCCTTTTTGTTATCTACTATTAAATTTACCCAAAATACATTGAAACTACTATAATTTCCCACTGTTTTTCCCTCCATAATCGAACATTCATGGCTGCTAAGACATGTTTTCATTTCAATTTAAATCTCCCAAAAGATTTCTCATGCATAAACCATGCAAATACCAAAACTAAAGTAAAAGAGCCTTGTTATTCCTCACCTTGCTGCCATGGTTGAACAAAACAGAACCATTCTCAGCCCCTCACATCGTCGATTCTGCTCCTCCAAACCCATTCGGTTTCTTCTTTTCAGCCCTCTAATTCCAACTTTCTAGCAGTCTTAGGGTGGAAGACAAATATGGTAGAGGAGGCTTGGTGTTTTGGTTCAGAAAATATGAAGAAACGTGGAGCTAATGGCGAGGAGGAGAAGAAAATGATGTAGCAGAAACGGGGGATGAATAAGTCGGTGGAAGAAGATAAAATTTCTGCTGTATTGGTCTTCTTATTTAACATTTCATCCAATAGAATTATGACATGTGATTTACTTATTTAATTCCTTCTCTTTTCTCTCATTTTTTTTTATTATTATTATTTTTTTTCTAACAATAAGTGCTGGCAACAAGCTTTCACGAGAAGCTTGCTACGGTTTTCTTTTTATTTTTATTTTTTATATTATATTATATTTATAAACTATATTTATAAATATAATATTAATAACTTAAGTATATAATTATACTACTAATAATATACTTATATATATATATATATTTGTATTTACAATATATATATATCTATACATTTTAAATTTAAAAGTACATATATATTTCATATGTATATATATAGATACTTATATATATACATAAATATATTTATAATAATAGTATACATATATATTTATTTAATGATATATAATAGTATATACATCAATATATAATATATACTATATTTCATATATATATATATATGTACTTATATAGAAACATATAAAAATATATTTATATAATCTAATTATATAAATATATAAATATATGCATTTTTATTTCTTAAAGTTTGGATTTCTTAATATCCAAAATAAATATACCATTTTCATTTTTTTATTTAATTTGGATTTCTATCTATCCAAATTAAATTCCTCTATTTCATCATTTCATCAATTTCTGGAAATTCCAATTCTATTTCCCTTTTTCGTAAATATTTGATTTATTTACTTTAACTTACCTATTTACATTTCAATTTCCATTCTTAATAATATCCAAAAATGGAAAAATTTACGGTTATCACATTCTCCCCACCTTATGAAATTTGGTCCTCCGAATTTAACTTAAATTAAAGGTGGTTACTATTCTGTATACTTATCATTCTTGACCTTTAGATCATCCTTTAAATAATACTGCCAGTATACCATCAACATCAGAATCACTTTTCATAGCATTGCATATCATCTTTCATCATATACTTAAACCCCCTCAATTTGTTATCAATTGAGAGTTTTCCATTTCCACTCCTTTTTATATCACATATGATTCGTACTGTTCATCATCCATCTTTCTTATTTGCTACCAAGTCGATGTAGTTTGGTAATTGTCATTTAAACAAGTTAATCTATTATATGTAATTGTCCAGTAGCTTTTACATTTCGTGCACCTGCTCACTCCACATATCATCGAGCGTTTCATTCTATGCTCACATATCTACATCATATATGGAGCGGTGCTGTCTATAAATTTGGAATCCAAGAGCCTTTTGCTATTTCACATAACATATAGCTACTCAGAGATTCTCATCACATATAGTGCTCACTGGAACTTCACATACATTCTCATCATCTTTTAATCATATTTCGACTATGGCACTAAAGAATCTAAGAGTTTGATAATGGAGAAGTGATTTCATTAGACTATCAGTCTGTAATCACTTCTATATTATTATATCTCTTTTAGATTCTTCATTATTATCTCCAATATTCTTTTCATATTTATTTCATCAAATGCTGCAGTTCATTTGCAGACTTTACCATTCACCATCTTTTACCATAATTTAATCAGGAGACAATCATTTCCTCTCCATATCGTCTTTCCATGTAGCATTCTCATTACCTCTTTTATTCTTGTGGTATATTCATTATCACTTTAACTTTAGAATATACCTGAAATTGTACTCTTTTGATAATTTAGATTCCATAATGGCATAATCAGATTATAACTTAATCTTTTCATTATTTAATTTCATCATTGAATCTATAATTATCAATTTAATCACCTCATTATCTATATAATTCCACCCTTTCCGAGGTGGTGTTGATATATATATATATATATATATATATATATCATTTTCCATTTACATTACTGGCAGTGAAATATAATTCATTTCTTTACTCCTTTGAGTATGATTACTTTTCCTCTATCTTGTTTGGCTCGATCTTACATCTAGCCATAATCATGTGATAACCACAAAAATCACTTTTTGTTTTAACTTCGGGAACTATTTCATATTCATGTTCCCTCATCATCATATACTTATCCTCTTATTACATATTCATCTTTTTCTTCATCATCATTTCGATCACTTTTCCTCAGTGGTAAAATATTCCATTATTAAACTCTTTTAACCTTTTGTATACCATCTTTACATTTATTCGTCCACTGACTTTAACTTCTTTACTTATTAGGCATGTCACTAGAGCAGCTAACCCATAAACTCTCCTATAGACTGACAATAGTATTTAGCTAGACTCAATACATTTCGTATCTCAATCATTATCTCCTCATCATAGACAGATCCACATCGCTCTGTCACTTGAGATCATATATCTTTGATAGAGATATTGTCTAGCCACATCTCTTATTTGCCATACTCAACGTATAATTCATTGTCTTTGAGAGTTCGTAGGGTCATACCACCATGCTGCTTATTTTCCATTGATATTTTAGACTATATCAATATCTCATCACTTATCCTTATATGGATGCCTCATTTATTAGGCTTATACACCTCATAAGAAATTTCATTAACCTTGTAAACCTTAATATGAACTCGTAAAAATTTTATCGAGTTCTAATAATTATCATCTTATGACCATCAGTCTTCAACTTTTCATCTGATGACGTTTTGTATAGAGATTAGTTCTTATAAACTCCTTATACTTCTCTGATTAAATCAAATAAGGCATCAATTTCTATACAGATGAATATTTGTTCTTAGTAAGAACTCTATTGCATAATAGGAATTTAATTCATCCTCAAATCATATTCATTGGTATTCCATCAATTATCCTTATATATAAGTGAATTTCATTATTCACAATTTTTTTTTCCAGAGTTATTTCCTAAGCTTTTCGATTCTTCATTGTTCCCCGATCTAAGCTTAGAAATAAATTTTATATTAACAATCGAGTCAATGTTAGCTCGATTTCTCCAATCTATATAGCTCTGGAAATTTATCGAGAATCATGTTCGATACTTTCTTTAATCATTCATCTCTTACTGTGTTAGACATTTCATCTCTATGTCTTATCATTTCACTGTACATCCTCAAGGCAAAGACATTTAATATTCAAATCATTTTAACACCTACTCCGCCTTGATTCACTTATTTCCTTATATTACACAGCATATCAATCATCTTAATTTGTATGCTGTATTAAGTGTAACTATTTCATTTACACATTTCACAGCTAACTGATTTATTATTGAAATTCATTTTAAAATCATTTTCATCTAATGATCTCAGGTTTAATTCCCTTGAGTAGGCTATCCAAGAGGTTTGAACCTTGGCACCCTTACGTACCTAGTTCCTTACACTCGTGTTACCACTGAGCTAATTGTAAGAGTCCCGCCCGTTCGAATCGGCCATCGACGAGCATCCCCTAGGCTATCCTTTTGCCCCAGGTTTACCCTTACTAGTGAGTCGGCGATAACATAGTTCGCTTGCATCTCACACATATGATCCACTACGGGTTGCCCATCATTGGGTCGCCCATCACAGTTCTGTCTCAAGGGTCCTGAAGAACTTAGGTTAGCTGTCATCTTCTTTTATCACTTTACTATTCTTGTGCATATTCTCCAATTCACAGTACTCCACATAGTACCTCATTCTGTAGCACATATTTCAAGATATTTTGGTTCTATATAAGATTATCTGTTTGATACCTCAAAGTAGTAAAATATATAGAACCGTAATTAACCACACCAATATGTATTTCATTATCCGTACTATTCACCTCATCAGTTATTTCCTATAATCATTTCACTTTCCATAGTATTTAACGATCTCGTTATAATATCCAATTCAGGCCCTTACCGTCAATAACCAGGCCAATCATCTTATGACCTTTCATTATACACTCTTATTGGATCGCATCATATAAGGCCCCGGCCCGTTCGTCGTCCGCCTATACATATGTGTACTAACCTCTTTGAGAATGCCCAGCCCTTTCACTGGGTCACCCCTCGAGGTTCGTCAACCCGTTCACTAGATCACTCGTAATTCGCGTCCATAATCTAAGTGTAAGTGGAATCGGTAATAGGGATTGATATATCCATATGACATCCTCTATGCCATTAATAATTCCATTGTCATCAAGGAATTCAAGATCAACTTGGTTTCATCACTATTCAGCACATCGCCCAACATAGGGGCATTTTCATCATTTCTACATCTATTTCTTTCTCCTCAGTATTCTTTTAAACCAAGAATCTCATTATCTATGTGCTGATATTATCCTTTCTGATACTTATATCAGCAATTTAGATCTCATTCGATTTCGACAGAGATGTTCATTAAAATCCACAATTGGATTATTTTGCTTGTAATTCAGCTTTACATCATCAATTTCTCTGTCAGATCAATCAATTCCAACCTCTGTTGGTCTATTATGACTCCCGATAAAATTTTGAGGGTAGGGGTACTTTGGTTATTTTTGGCCAAAAATTCTCTCTCCTTAAAATACCTTTAATCGGTGATCTTAATGTCTATTTGGTAATGATACTTCATTCCCCTCCTTTATATCATCACTTTCAGGTCTCAGTTTGATCCGGACAGAAAAGTACTGGTGGGGCCCTCACCGAGTCCATTTCTGTTCCTTACCGAACCGACCTTCATTTAGATTATAAGATCACCATTCAGGTAACATTCCTGAGCCGTTTTCCTTTTTTGCATTCCTTATTTCATAATTCTAACCTCCTTCTAAACACTTAATTCAATTTGCAACCATTTATTTTCTCTATGTATTTAGACTACACAGTACTACAGGGGATGTTAACACTTTCAACACATTTCTTTTCCCAAAGTATCGACAGACATCAGGCCAACCCTGCTCTGATACCATTAAATATGTCACAGCCCGTGAACCTATTTTTCACCTTTTTCTATACATTTTATTTGGTTGGGTTGTCTGCGATACTTTACTTTTCTTTTACATATAAACAATTTCATATTAATTTATAATATGAATTACATCCCCTATTTTAACTCATATGAAAGTAGTATTGTCGGTAAGTCTAAATACAGAAAATAAATGATCATACCTTATTAAATAACTCAAGCTATCGCATCGTCCCCAAATGCGCAGTTGAAAATCCTTATGTGTCAGACTCTCAGTCTTCAAAAAACCTGAAATGTTAAAATTAAGGGGTGAGCAAACCACGGCTCAGTAAGGGAATTATATGCATACTTGATATTCAGCTTCTTATATGCTGAAAATCTTTTTTATTTTTTCTATGGGCTCTAGGCTCGCATGTAGGAAGGATACTACAGTCAACTAGGAATCCGGATGGAGTAAGGTAGGTATTTTGAAATACCTATCTTGTCTCAGAACCTGGAAGCAACTGTAGAGAGTAATTTTCTTTTCGTTTGGAATTTAAATCCTTTTTCCTTTTTATTCCATATCGTTTTTATATTCTTTTCAAAATAATACTTTTATGAAATAAAGCATTTAAATAAAATAACTTGTATTCATATATTCTTTGAAAAGAATATAGTTAAATCATCATCATTTTCATTCAAAACTCATTTCATATTTTACTGTACAACCATAATTAGTACAATACTTTAAATAGCAAAATCAGCTATTAAATCCATTTCGTATAACATATATATCATTTAAATCTAATATTCAATTTAAAATTTAAAATAAGAATATTAGATTTATTTTCCACCTCTTTCCTTTTTGGAAAACATATAACATATTCATGTCACATATAGTCTAATATTCAATTAAAATCATAGTAAGAATATTAGACTTATAAACTCTTTTTCCTTTCGAAAACATAGTACATGTTCATATCACATGTTATATGAAAAATCATCTCGTAGTACTAAAATCAGTACCGAAATAAGCATTATGTAATACTGTAAATCACTTTCATTTAACTTATCACATATCATGTAAAACGTTTACATTTCACGTATAACATATCATATAAAACATTTTTCATATATGGAGACTTAGGCACGCACGCCCAGCCCGTCCACTGGGTCGTTAATCATACCATTTTATAGACCCCGAAGGGTATAAATAATCATGTCAGATCTATGGCCATAGTCTATAATTGTCCTCGACAGATCACTGATCAGGTGTCGACCAGGACTACATATCACATATCACATATCACATATTACATATCACATATCAGCATGATAGGATGCCAACTAATCTCAAAACCGTATTTTTCATCATCAGAAAACCTTTATGGAATTTATAAAAATAATATACATTCATAATTTAAAACCATAAAGGTTATAAAACCATTTAGTGAATATTTAAGAAATATATATATAAATATTCACTTTATTTCTTTTCATTTTTCATCTCGTATTACGTATAATTTACATATCAAGAGAATTTTCGGTGATTTCATTAGCACCATTCTCGAAGAGGATTTTCGGTAATTTTCTTATTACCATTCTCTAAAACATGAATAATTTAAAATCATTTTCATTTTATTCATGTTTTTATGAAAAATATTCATTTTCTCGATTTTCGTGGATGAAAATCATTTCTACTGACATAAAATCATTTATTATGATTTTCAGTAATTTTCAGAAATTTTTTGATAATTTTTCGGCAGTATAACAACTGCCGATTGACTAGCCTCCTGCACGGAAAATACAGTTTATAATTTCTAGCCAGTACTTCATTCCAAATTCCAACCAATCATTCATCACAATAATTTCATAAAATATTTTCATAAAATATTTCAAAATTAAAACATGCAGACTGAATATCCTTACAGTGCTGCACATGCATCCCTTACCTTTTTTCAGGTCAGCGACTTCCTTTTACCGACCGCGCCCATACTCCTTCTCTTCCGATTCCTCATCTCGATCGCCGAGAATAATTTCTGGAATTTAAATTCTAAATTTTAAAATTTTCTCAAATTATTTAAATAAATAAATTATTTAAATAATTATCATTAATAATTTCTCAGATTTCTTACAGATTCCCGAGTTCCCGAAATTCAGGAAATTTCTGAATTCCGAAAATTTCCTTTTTCTTCTTCTTTTTTTTCTTTTTCTTCGTTTTTCTCTTTTCTTTCCTTTTTAATTTAACAATTAATCATTGTTCAAAACTATATTAACATTCTTTTTCTTTTTCTCTTTTTTTTTTTTTTTTGCTTTCTTTCTTTTCTTCATTAGGGTGAGTCTCATGTTACCATGCCTTTATGATTTTTCATTCTTCAATCATTCTAAATTCATAAATTTCTTCTACTCATTCAAGTATTAAATCAAACATTTTAAATTCATCCTAATTCACCACCCACGATCAACACTCTTATGGCCGAATGGCCTTTGGTAAAATTCCTGCACCAATATTCCATCAACCTCAAACCACTTCCATAATTTTTCAAGTTCTCATGTAACTTAAGTTCCAATTATATTCCTTTTTGTTATCTACTATTAAATTTACCCAAAATACATTGAAACTACTATAATTTCCCACTGTTTTTCCCTCCATAATCGAACATTCATGGCTGCTAAGACATGTTTTCATTTCAATTTAAATCTCCCAAAAGATTTCTCATGCATAAACCATGCAAATACCAAAACTAAAGTAAAAGAGCCTTATTATTACTCACCTTGCTACCATGGTGGAACAAAACAGAACCATTCTCAGCCCCTCACATCGTCGATTCTACTCCTCCAAACCCATTCGGTTTCTTCTTTTCAGCCCTCTAATTCCAACTTTCTAGTAGTCTTAGGGTGGAAGACAAATATGGTAGAGGAGGCTTGGTGTTTTGGTTCAGAAAATATGAAGAAACGTGGAGCTAATGGCGAGGAGGAGAAGAAAATGATGTAGCAGAAACAGGGGATGAATAAGTCGGTGGAAGAAGATAAAATTTTTGCTGTATTGGTCTTCTTATTTAACATTTCATCCAATAAAATTATGCCATGTAGCCTACTTATTTAATTCCTTCTCTTTTCTCTCATTTTATTTTATTATTATTATTTTTTTTTTCTAACAATAAGTGCTGGCAGCAAGCTTCCACGGGAAGCTTGCTACAGTTTTCTTTTTATTTTTATTTTTTATATTATATTATATTTATAAATTATATTTATAAATATAATATTAATAACTTAAGTATATAATTATACTACTAATAATATAGTTATAGATATATATATTTTTGTATTTACAATATATATATCTATACATTTTAAATTTAAAAGTACATATATATTTCATATGTATATATATATATATAGATACTTATATATATACATAAATATATTTATAATAATAGTATACATATATATTTATTTAATGATATATAATAGTATATACATCAATATATAATATATACTATATTTCATATATATATATATATATATGTACTTATATAGAAACATATAAAAATATATTTATATAATCTAATTATATAAATATATATAAATATATGCATTTTTATTTCTTAAAGTTTGGATTTCTTAATATCCAAAATAAATATACCATTTTCATTTTTTTATTTAATTTGGATTTCTATCTATCCAAATTAAATTCCTCTATTTCATCATTTCATCAATTTCTGGAAATTCCAATTCTATTTCCCTTTTTCGTAAATACTTGATTTATTTACTTTAACTTACCTATTTACATTTAAAAATTGAATTTCCATTCTTAATAATATCCAAAAATGAAAAAATTTACGGTTATCACACTTTCAACCTGCACTTAGCACACCTCCATCATCAATCATCATCTCCATCGCCTATCCCTGCCTCGCGCCAAATCAAAAACCGTCACTGTCGCCGTCGCTTTCCCAGGCCCCACACCAACCACAGCCTGCCCTGCTTTTTGCTGCTGTCTAATTGTAGTTCGATTTTTTCGCACAACAAGATTTCAATCATCTTCCCGCACTGCTACAGCTGCTGCATATTCTGACTTCCATCACGAGTTGCTCTGCTTCATCGTCCTTGCTGCCTTTGTTCTATCGCAGCATTGTTTCTGTCACCGTTCTCTACATTCTACCATCTCCAAATAGTCCGCTTCTGATACTGCCTTTGAAGGAAGGAGCAAAGTGCAGGCTGAAAAAGAAAAGCAAGTTAAGTGAGAAAATAGTTCCAAAGGAGAGATACGTGAAGAAAGGAAGAACAAAATACAAAAGGAAAAAACGTGACTATTGAAGTAAGTGAAAAAGTAAGCCCTGATGCTTAAATGGAAGCCATTATTATCTTTAGTTTTTATCCTATTGAAGCCACGTGTGTTCATATATCCACTAGAGTTTTATTTTTTAATCATGATGGCTTATTATTTGTTTTATTAAAATCCGTATTATTTTAAGCATGAATTAAAATTACATCTTAGGACCCATGATTTTATTTTGGCTAAAATATTAAAAAGGTCTATAAACTTTGTTATTTTATTTAAATAGGTCTTTATACTTTTATTGCATCTAGATAAACTCTTAACCTTTTATTTGTGTTCAAATAAGCTCATAGATTTTAATATGTACTCAAATAAGCCCTCCATTCTTAATTTATACCCAAATAAGCCATTAATATAAATCAATCTTTTATAAAAGTGATTAATCGATTTTTTTATTACATTTAAAACCTAACTTTCTACATAAAAAAAAGGCTAATTAGATAGAATATATTATATAATATTTAATTATGTATATTATACTATATATTATATACTTAAAAAAATGTTAATTTATTCAGTTAATTTAATTCGTAATTTTAAACATCGAATTAATCAAATAAATCAACCTATAAAAATTAATTTAAATCCAAAAGTGACTTAGTTGAATCAAATTAATTGAATTTTGATTGGTTAAATTAGTTTGAAATAATTTTTATTCATATTTAATCTTTTATTTGAAATAAGGGCTTATTTGAGTACAAATCAAAGTATGAGGACTTCTCTAGATGCAATAAAAGTATAAGGACCTATTTAAATAAAGTATCAAAGTTTAGGGGCTTTTTTAATATTTTAGCCTTTTATTTTTTATTAGAAATTTGTTTAAATTATTTAATTTATTCATTTATTTTATTTTGTTTCATAAAAAAAAAGATTGATGATTATCCGATGATGAAAACCTTAAGGTGACTGCAAGTAAGCAGCACTTAGGGATTTTCTAGATATGAATATCCTATTAAATTTTTTTAGAGTGCGGATGGTTTAATGGGTTATTTTAAAAAATAATCAACACTTAGATAACATTAACTATTAATTAAAAATAATAATTACATTAAAGTTTTAATAAATAAATAAATGAATGAATGGTGATTATCCGAGGATGAAATCCTTAAGGTGACTGCAAGTAAGCAGCACTTAAGGAATTTCTAAGTAAAAGTTTCCTTTTAAATTTTTCCAAAGTAATGGATGATTTAATTGGAAGTTTTGAAAAATAATCAACATTTATTCTAAATAATATAAATAAAATAAAAAAATTCAACAGATAATAATAATAATAATAATAATAATAATAATAATAATAATATTAATAATAATAATAATAATAATAATAATTTAGAAAGACTAAATAATGAAGATGGATAAAGGTTATCCCGATGATGGAAGTCTTAGGGTGATTGCGAGTAAGCAACACTTAAGAATTTTCTAAGTGAGAAGTTCCTTTAGATTATTGCTAGAGTAATGGAGAATCTGAAGGTGATTTCAATAAAAAAAAATCAATATTCATTTTCCCAACAAGATAAAAAAAATAAAAAGAACAAATAAATAAAATAAAATTACGAAATAAAATTAAAAAAGGGTTAGAAAGGGTAGAAATAAAATTTTAAGACAAACTTAGAATAATTTAAGGCTAAAATGG
This sequence comes from Heritiera fomes, assembly GCA_032173925.1. NCBI lineage: Eukaryota > Viridiplantae > Streptophyta > Magnoliopsida > Malvales > Malvaceae > Heritiera > Heritiera fomes. The sequence goes on from JAPDPM010000015.1 coordinate 16,431,245, forward strand.
TACCATCTTAAATGGGCATTGTGGGAGTGCTAATCCTTCCCTACATGTAACTGTACTCCCGAACCTAGAATTTTTGAATGTAGACCTAACCTTATCCATAGATATGAATAGGTGACCAATCACACCTAGATAGAATGGTTGGTGGCAACTCCTAGAATTTTAAAATCTAGCGGTTAGGTTCACGGACCTAGACGTTATGACACATGCCTTACATGAATGCCCAAGTGCACAAAGGGTGTTGGCTACTGGCAATTGTCCAGGGACTTTGATAAACCCAAATGAGGGACAAGTGGTGGATTGGATGGAGGAAGCCAATAGTGTGTTGTCAAAGGAAAAGTTGGAACATTTTGTGATGCTGCTAAGGGCAACCTGGAATAGTAGGTACTTAGAGGTGAAACAAGGAAAGACAGAACAAGAGATTAGAACGGTGGAAAGGGCGAAAATTTTTCCTGAGGAGTACAGAACAGCTCAACGACATATAATGGAGCACGCACAAATCAGAGCTGTCTCAAGATGGCCTCCACTAGTGGATCCTCTTGTCAAAGTCAATTTCGATGGAGCTTTAGACACATGCACAAAACAGGGTCGAGTTGGAGTCATTATAAGAGACAAAGATGGCTAGGTACTAAGTGCAGCAATGCGCAAAGTTGGTATAGTAACTGACGCCAGCATTGTTGAAGCTTTGGCAATTAATAAAGCATTGGAGATTGCATACTTGTGTGGGCATCGAAGAATTTGGCTAGAGGGGGATGCTTTACAAATTATTAGAAGACTGCAGGATGATGAAGAAGACCTTTCAGCAGTAGGTCCATTGATTGAAGATGGAAAGAAATGGGTCACATTGTTCGATAATTGCCAATTTTCCCACATAGGAGGGGAAGGCAATAAAGCAGCTCATAGGCTAGCTAAGCAAAGTCTAGTAATTGACACAGATATCTGTTGGTTGGAGGAGAACCAGATTTCATTGATGCTATTGTATTTGACGATGCAAACTTTGCAAGTGCTTAATTAAAATCTGCCGTTTTGATTCAAAAAAAAAAGTTGTGGACCCTTTAATTAGAGGAGCATTATCAATGCTTAATTTCCCTGAAATTGTAGAGGTTACAGTGAGAGAAACATTATCAAGTTTTAAATTTTCGAAATTGTAGAGCCTTTAGTGAGAGGAGTTCATTTTAGTTAACAAACAAGGATGTTTGCTCAAATGTAGATGAATCAAGATGGAGTGAATTGGTTATAGTAAGAACTTTAACAAATATTGACCAATTAATATTTGCATATGAATAAATAAACAATTTGAATAAATAACAAACTTTTATACCAAAAATGAATAAATAAATAACAAAATTGAAATAAAAATATTAAAGTGATAGAGAATCAAACACTAAGAATTTATAAAGATCCAACCTTCCAATGCCTACATCCTCTCATTATCTTCCATTGTCATGAAATTGCAATCCGCTATTTTTTTTTTCACAAGATACAACTACCTTTTCAAGTTTAAGGTATAACCTACACAAATCTATCTTTAAAGGTTAAGGTATAATCTTTAACACCTTATCTTTTCTAGGCTGAAGATAGAACCTTCTGCCTTCTCTGATTGAGTTTCTTCCAAATCTCACAAAATCAATTAAGGGGATGCCTCACTCTTTGATCAATTACTAGTTCTCAATTTAATTTGCAAACTACATGGTATCTATAAGGTTAGATGTTTGCCCGATAAGCTCAATGAAATACAAAAGAACAATGAATACCACTTGGGTACAAGATAGGAAGAATTAAGTTGAATGAATAAAACTTGGGTACAAGACCGGAAAAATTTAAATTCTGAACTCTTGAATGCTCTTGATTTGATTGAAAGACTTAAATTAAAGCCCTTTGGATGTAATCTCTTGGATCTCTAATTGTATGATGTGTTGGAAGATTTTTTTTATATGTAAAAATAAGTTTGGAGTTGTTGATCAATTGGAGAAGAAAAGAGTCGTCGCAAAATACAAAAAACTAATGATTGGTTGCTGTCTGGTTTGGGGATTGATGCCTATGCTTGGGGGATTGATGCCACTTACTTAAATTTGAAAAATAACATTAGAAAAAACAAAAAAAGAATCGATGTCTTGGGTTACAAATACTGCACAGAATCGATGCCATGCCTGTGGGAACCGATACCTGATGCATGGAAACAAAGCAAACCTTTCTGTCTGATTAGGAATTGATGCTTATCTCTAGGTGATCAACCCTATAATGTAATTTTAGCAATATAACTATTTTTAGTTTTCAAAACACAATTACTTAATTGCTACTCCAAATTACTTCAATGATATTTAAATTTTAATTAACATGTAATTTCAGTATAAATGATTTCACAAAGCATTTAGTAATTTTCATAAGAACTTATCCAAATGTTATAAAAAAATTTATTGATTTTATAATTTTAACTTAATTAATTTTAAGGTTTTGTTACACAAAATTTAGGGAAATTTTATAATAAGATCATAATTTTTTATTTTACTGTAAAATCAATGATAACACATATGATTAAACATAAATTTAGTATTATTGAACGTAAAACATGTTAGAAATATAAAAAAAAGACGAGAAACAATGTAAAATTAGAATAAATAGAAGCAAATGCATGATAATTTGCGACAAAATGTCTTTATATTTATTCTCATTTGTTTACAATACTTTTAACATATTTTATGCTTAATAACACTAAATCTACACTAAATCGTATGTGTTTATATTGACTTCACAATAATGTTAAAAATTATAATATTCTTGTAAATTTCCCCATTCAAGAAAATTCTACAATAAGAGCTCCCAAAATTCATGATCAATTCAAAACCAACAAAGAAAAATTAATACAGAGAGGGAGAATTTTACTACACATTTTATGTTAATTTTTATTTTGAATTTTTTTTTTTGGTAATTGAGAGTGTAGAGAACTTTATTGAATCTCTCACAAAGTTAAATTTTCTTAGACTAGAGCCAGCCACGAAGCATAAGTCGAGATTAATTTCATATCTAAAGTAGTATGGAGACACCTGTGGTTTACACCAAAAAAATATATAATAAAAGTCTTCAAGTTTTTTTAATATTAAATAAACTTATAAAGAATCAAATAAAAATAAATGAATGAGCATGGGTCATGTGTGAATAATAACGGCAGGGAACCCTTAGATCGGGGTGTTGCCACACCTGCATGGCGTGAGATGTATCGTACTCTGTTGTTAACCATCTACCAGCCTTCACTTCTAATCATTGCCTTCTTCTGATACATGTTAATGCAACCGAGGATGACAGCAACGCACACTTTGAAGCTGCTTGGACCAGAAAACCAGGGTGTAAGGCTGTGATTACCTTGGCTTGGCATGAAACAGCCAGTCTAAACATTATGGACAGGCTACGTTATACAGGGCAACAACTCCAGCGGTGGTGCCGTACAAATTTTCGGTCCCTTCGATCCAAAATTGATTTCATCACCACGCAGCTAAGAAGGTTGCAAAATCTACCTCCAACAGATCCCCTCTTGAGCCAAATCTGTGATCTCAAGAAGGAGATGCCTGAGTTGCTACAACAAGAGGAAATCTTCTGGCGGCAAAGATCCAGAGTTTCTTGGCTGTCCCATGGTGATCGAAATACGTCTTTTTTTCACAGGTTTGCATCATATCAGAAAAAGAAAAACTTTATTGGCAGATTGGAAGATAGTACTGAGATCTGGCGAGGAGGCCATGATGCAATGATGAATATTGCCATATCCTGTTTTCAAAGCTGTTTCAATCTAGTCGACCATCACAATATCAAGATATAAAGGTTGATGCCGCTGAAATAAAGATTTCTCCTGAGATGAATAACCTATTGTTTCAGGACTTTGATGCCGTTGAAATTAAGGTTGCATTATAACAGATGGAGCCGACAAAAGCCTCAAGCTCGGATGGTATGCCTGCATTGTTTGACCAGTCATATTGGTCATGTGTTAGGGATGATACAATAGAGTTCTGCTTAGAGTTTGAATGGGATTAAAAGTGTAGAGAACATCAACTAAACCCATATTTGTTTAATATCAAAAATTAATAGGTCCACAAAAATATCTCAATTTAGGTCAATTAGCCTCTGTAATGTCATCCACAAGCTTATCTCCAAGGTGTTGGGTAAGCGGCTCAAGAAAGTTCTCCTGATCCATATCAATGAAACTCAAAGAGCTTTTGTTCCTCAGAGGCTGATTACAAACAATGTGATCATTGCGTATGAATTACTTCATTCGCTTATAAGAAGGCGTCGTGGGAAGACTTACCAGTTGGCTCTGAAATTGGATATGGCCAAGGTGTATGTTAAGGTTGAATGGGGTTTTCTACAACAAATGATGCTATGGCTTGGCTTTCATCAAAGTTGGGTTGATTTGATCATGAGTTGTATAACTACAGTGTCTTACTCAGTGTTGGTTAATGGCATCCCAAGCCTAACTTTTCGTCCAGATAGAGGATTGAGTCAAGGCGATCCAATCTCACTGTGTCTTTTTTTTTTATTTGTTTTAAGGGTTTGACAACACTATTACATCATGCCCATTTGAATGGCTCTCTTCAAGGAATCAAGGCAACTAGGGGGACGGGGTTCACACATCTGCTATTTGCAAATGATTCAATGTTGTTCGCCAATGCTTGTAGGTTAAAGGCAACTACTATAAAGGCAATATTACACACATATGAACACTATTCGGGTCAGCAGATAAATCATAGTAAGTCCTCTATTTCTTTCAGCCCAAAACAAATGCTCATAATAAGATGATGATCCAGAACAAACTTGGGGTATATGGTTCTTTCACTCTGGACAAATTCCTAGGCCAACCATCAATTATAAGCCACAATAGGTTCCATGCTTTCAAAGGCTTGAAAGAAAAGGTGCTTGCTAAATTGACAAATTGGACAACTAGAACTCTCTCTTATGGTGGAAAGGAGATTTTCTTGAAGGCAGTAGTCCAAGCTGTTCCAACATACGCTATGTGCTTTCTATTGCCTAAGACTCTATGTCAGGACCTTAATGCTTTGATAGCCAATTATTGGAGGAAGGGTATTCATTGGATTTGTTGGGAACAGAAGTGCACTCCAAAGTTTGTAGGCAGGGCAAGCTTCAAGGATATGTGGAAATTTAATCAAGCATTGGTTCCAAAACCTTATCATGACATACTTGCTTGGAATTATGCAACTGATGGCTCCCTAACAACCTTTACATATGTGCTTTCTATTGCCTAAGACTCTGTGTCAGGACCTTAATGCTTTGATGGCTAATTATTGGTGGAAGAAAAACGAATCAAGTAAGGGTATTCATTGGATTTGTTGGGAACATATGTGCACTCTAAAGTTTGCAGGCAGGATGAGCTTCAAGGATATGTGGAAATTTAATCAAGCATTGGTTCCAAAACAGTGCTAGAGGGTGTTGAAGAATCCACAGTCTTTAGTTGCACAGGTGTTACGTGTCAAATACTATCCTCATTCTACTCTTCCGGGAGGAGGATTAGGTAACCAACAAAACTTATCATGACGTACTTGTTTGGAAGTATGCAACTGATGGCTCCCTAACAACCTTTACAAACAAGTTTGGTCCCCACTGGTACCACCTAAAATCAAGAATTTTATATGACGGGTTTGCAGAAAGATCATTCCAGTTTTAACCGAATTGCTATGAAGACATTCCCGTACAGGTACAGCCAACCTGCTTTCGTTGTGGTCTGCATGAAGAGACAGTGGAGCATGCAGTAAAAGATTGTCCAAAAGTTGCAGCACTATGGTTTTTTTTCTTCCCTGATCTGTTGTCCGTAACAACAAGAGTTGAAGACTGGTTGTTTAATGCTTTGCAAAATTGGGATGCATAGCAGGTGCAAATTTTGGCGGTATTACTCTGGACCATTTGGAGGCTATAATTGCCTACTCTGCACTTGAATTTGCAAAAGATCTGATCACTGGAGTTATCTCCTCTTTCAAATCTTGTTGCTGAATTCATTAATAAAAATAAAAAAATAAAAATTCAAGTCTTAGAATTCATTAATAATGGATGGGTGAGAGTACATAAAATTTAAAAAAAAAATTGTTCTACTCAAAAAACTTCACACATTCTACTATCCATGTCAACAAAGATTAAAATTTACAAATAATGAATTTCAAGAGAATATACAATGACATTAAATAAAAAATAGATTTATATTTCATACACTATATGAGATGACAATTAGAAGTTGACTAACAATACAAATTTAGTGTATCGAATATAAACCTATAAAAATTTAAATTTCTATATACTTGAGTCAAGAATTGAAGATGCATTGGTTCCTTGTCACAAGCACTTTGGTCTCGAGCATGGCAAAGGAGGATTGCTTAACGCAGTTGAATCAAGATGGCTAATCTATCTAAAGACAAACCAAAAAGAACACGTTAAACGACAAGTTACAGATAAAAATACTACAGAAAACGCTCATATCTATTAAAATCACTAAGAGAAACATAGCCAACCGAATGCAAAAATTCAGTCTTATCTAATACTTAGGCCACGAAACAATTCCAAATGTTTACCTTTTTTGGGTCTATTTTACCGTTTGGTTGATTTCAACTTTTCAGTGAAAAATGGGGAAAAACGAACTGGCTTAATAAATTTCATCAGATGAGATCATCTAACCAAAATTGGATTACCGTGAAAAAAGACAACACCTCAGGTATTAGTTTTTTCGGTTGTTTTGCGCAGCGGTTAGCCAGTGACCAATCGTAAAATGATGTAAAACCCTAAAGCACAACCCCTAGTCTTAACAATATGCCAAAGGCAGGGTAAAGCATGAAAACAGCAAATACAAAACAAGACTTACCAATTGGAAGGACCTAACCTGTTTTTTAAGACATGAACTGAAGCACCTCTTTCAGTCCGTGACCGCATTTAACAACAATGAATAGGAATACAATACATGAACATAGAAACAGACAGTTCAACCTCACAAAGCATTCAAAGCATCACCCAGTGTACATGAATAAAAGCAGATTCCATGTTTACTGGCAGCATGGTTTCTCATCCACTGTACATTGTTAGAAGAAAAATTATAACCACAGCATGGATTTCAACATACAAAATCTAAAAGATGAGCCATATAGTATTCTGCAATGAAAAAAACAAAGAAACTCTTACGGCTCATTACTCTCATGGAGGGGAAAACTTTCGCACCTGGAGTTCATTGAAGGGACTTATTAAGTACCCATCTAACAAATTAGGCAAATCATATATGAAGTTAGAACACAATTTGGTCATAGAATGCAGCCATACTTATTCAACTTGAACAATATCATCAATCAATATATGTTTGAACTTGTTTACACAGAAAGAAAGTAAGAGTGCAGCCCCAAAAGGCCAAACTGAACTTTTACAGTTAAAGAGGTTGCAAATTATTCTTGTCAATACTCAAGCATTTAGGATTAGAAGCCTATACACAAAAGAAAGGTGACAGAGATCCATTCATTAACCATCCTACCTAAAGTGTTCCATTATTGGATATGTAGATTCTAGAGATACAAAACCTTAACAACTATTATAACTTCAATTCTCATGTATTCTTTAAAGAAAAGAATTATTTAATTTAATGCAACAGAACCTATCAATTTACACACTAATGCTGTAGGCAGCTTTTAAGATTATCTTGTTTTATCTGCAACAGGGAATGCAATGATCTGCAATGGCATTGCCATAAATAAATTAAATCCTGAAAAGTATTTTTAGAAATAATTCATACCAACGGCAGGGCTTAATAGTTGCTTTATAAATCATGGATGTTGCCCCTGGTCAACTGCAAGAGATGACAAACTCAACCCATCATGGCTTTAAAAGCAAGGTATGGATGCCTCCAACATTGGCCATGAGATATTCTGAGAAAGCATCAAGACATTTCTCCACATTAATTTCATATACTGCTGAAATAAAGCAAGTATAACATTCATATCCATCATCATGAAATGACGTAGAACAGTTTCACATACATAAAACTGAAAATATATAAAATACCATCTAGAATCCATAAAGAAGCCACCAAAAAATCAGAATTAACATGATCCCAGCTGAAGAACAAGAAAATGGTTTTTTTTTTTCGAGGGGGGGTGGGTGTTAAAGAACAAGGTCAAAGTAATCTTGGAGGATGAAAACTTTGGAAAACAAATATGCCAAGAAACACTGATACAGACAATACATTTTACCATAAATTCATTTTAGGGAATCTGTTCCAGTAACAAAAAATGAAATGCACATCTTAGCATTTTAATGTTACACAACAATTTCCCAAGGGAAAGTAGATTTTACTATCTGAAATTTAAGTGCATATCCATCGAACAATATGCTAAATCTGCAGAAGGCAAGAAGCAAAAACAAAAGGAAAGAAAAAATTACATAAAGAACTCTATCATTGTGATAGGAGAAGAAACTAGAAAAGCATTTACAAAAATGAACCTTTCAAGTATCTTTACAATAAATATGCGTCATTGGAGTAAAACATAACGCCACTGCATCACCAGATAGAAATGTAATTCATTAAATCTAGTAACAACTAATAAAAAGCCTATCATTATCGTGTCTCAACTTTCTTAGCTCCCTCAAATGCTCATCATTGGAAATATTAAGAGAGCGTCGTAGATTGGTCACCTTTTCTTCTCCTTCCCAAGTCAAAGGCCCAGAAGCATGCAATGCCCCAAGAGCTTGCTGATAGGCATGTAGCTCCGACCTATGGAAGTCTGTTCCCAATTCCACACTAGAGGAAACAGTTCCTTCTTGTCCAAATCTCCTTTCACAATACGAGTCAGCATCACTACAATAATCTTCTAAGTTTTCACAACGGTTTTTTACATAACTAGGAGTCAAGTCAACACCATTATTCCCTAAACCACTACAACTACCAACAGAGGATGCGCAACTCATGGTATCATCAAATCTATCAAAGGGTAAAGGCATAAATCTTTCACCCACTATATTTTTGGGGGAAACAAACGCATCTACCTTTTCAGAGGCAGGCGAAGGACGTTGAATGAATATTCTTTTACCACCAATACTATCTTTTTGAATAGCCCTCTTCTTCTGCCCACCAACATCCGAGAAGTGATGCAAAGATCTTTTCCTCTTCAGCGGTCCGTTGGAATTTGACGATCCCTGATGTCGAAAATAACGATTAGGGTAAAAATCAATAACGTTTAACAAAACAAAAAATAAAATATTAGTAAAATTATTGTTAAAAAAATGGATTCAAAAGAATTACCTTTCCAACGAGGAACCAATTGCCATCTTCCCAAGATTGTCGTACGCGTAATCGAGATTGATGTGCCTTGAGTTCGCTATTCGATCCCAAAATCCTAACAGAAAAGTTGTTCCAACCGAAAACCCTAACGATCACCGCCGGTTTCCAGCACAACTCGTCGAACACCTCTACAACATCGCCAGCAACCCAATCATCGGTACCGTATACAGGAGGAGGGCAAGGCCTAATCGCTTTCCTAGGGACTCTCTCCACAGCCGCCGACTCGCCAGTGATCGGAAACCAACCGTACTTCACGCTGTAAGTGTGGCCGTTGCCGGAAATAATCTCGGCGGATCGCCATGCGGCGGCTGGAACCTCCTTGGTCATGACCTCGACTTTGCTACCTTTCTTGAATCTCATGATCGACGAATTTGATTTGAACAAGTTAGAAAAGAAAGAATCCTTCAAGAAAATTTTTGTGAAGGAAAAGAAAGAATGGAAACTGTTAAATCAGTGTCCAATTTGAGATTATATTAGGAGTGCTGATGATGATCGGACGGTAAAAGAATGAGGGGTTAGAATGATCTGACGGTGAAAAATAAAGTGCTTGGGCGTTGGGTTAAGCTTTTGGAGCGCCAAATGGGAAGAAGTTTCCTTGCCGTTGCCGTTTACAAACTTGTGGATAGAGGGCAAGTTATCCATTCAAATATAAAGGTTCACTTAATATTTGATTAACTTTGAATAAAAAAATAAAATATATTTAATTTCTAAGCCCAATCAAAAATGGATCGAGCTCGGGCTTGATCTTCCAAAGCCCAAGCTATCCGAACATAATTATTAATTAAAATTTTTTAAATATATCTAATGATTATAATATAATTATATGCATATAAAATATTACTGATTAATAAATATAATTATATATTTAATATGAAAAATAACATGTAAAATTTGATGAATCAAATTAAATTTTAAAGGGAATAAAAGAATAAAAAACAAATAAATAAAAAAATAAAATACAATAAATAAATAAATAAAAAAATTCAGCTCGAGCTGAGTTAATCTCAAGCTTGTATAATAAAATAAAAAATAAGCTTGGACTAAAAGCCAGACCCGAATTTATAGGTCGCATCAAGCTTAGGCTTACATATAATGTTTTATTACTTGACATGGGCCCAAGCCGACCCATTAGGAGGTTTACTTATGGGATGTAAAATAGAATTCTTATGAGAAATTCTAAATACACTCATTCTTTTTAACTAGATATTTTTTCATTTAATGAACAGTAACTCGTTGAGTAAAATAGGGTGTGCAAAGAAAAAAATGGGTCTAAATAGAATTTCTCAATTCTTATTGCAATTCGCTTATTTTTTTGTAATTTTTATTAAACTCATTGTTTAAAGAGTTTCATTCACACCCTATTGAGTGCAAAATACATTCTAAATTAATGAATTTTTTGTATAAATCACAGGTATCGTCATCCATTTTTAACAGTCTGATATTAATCTTGTTCGGGGCTTAGTTACAGTTAAGGCTCTTCAGCCCTTCCCAAAAGGTTAATACATTCTAAATTAATGAATTTTTTTATCATAAGAATACCCTTAATTAAAAATACAATTTTACCTTTATACATAAAAAAAAACGTTAATAATCTTTAAAATGAATTTTTGGGAGTCATATTTACAGCTTGGCAGCATGCTATCAAGGTGCCTAATTAGCTCCACGATAGCATGCTGTCAAAGAACATAGTAAACCCCATGACAAGGGGATGTCATAAGGCTTATAAGCCCTATATATGTGCCCTACGACATCTCTATGCCATGGGGCTTATAAGCCAAATATGTATGTATGTATGTATGTATGTATGTATGTATGTATGGGGCACAATTTTGTGCCCACATCAAGAAAATGTCGTGAGGTCAATACGGTTTCTAAGATAGAATTGTTGGGAGCCACAATTGTTTTTGGCAATTCTATGCCATGAAACACAATTTCTGAATTTTTTTTTTATAAATCCATGAATTTTATTCAAAAAATTTCACAAAAATCCTAAATGCAATCATTTTCAATGCAATCAAATCAAAGAAAAACAAATTTAACTGAAGATTAATTGTGATGCCCCGGGGTGCACCTGCAAGTCCTTGACCTAGGCCACCGCCCCAAGCAAGTCACTCAACCGTATTGTCTGCTTTGTAGTGCATCCATTGGGCCACTACTTCTCACGGCTTTGTCGGAGGGCACCTTTAGGACAATTGGTTAGGAGTGTCAAAGTCAAGAGTTAAAGTCACTTCAAACACAATTTGGAGCAGTGGCCTAATGGGTGGCCCAATTCGAGGTGCACTCTAACAAAGCCGTGAGGGGCGGTGGCCTAATGGGTGCACTCCAAAGCAGACAATATGGTTGAGTGACTCGCCTAGGGTGGTGGCCTGGGTCAAGGACCTGCGGGTGCACCTCAGGACGTCACGTTAATGATAGATTTAGCTTAAATTGTTACAAAACTTAGAAGATTTTGAAGAAAATTGTCTGAGTTTTTTTTTTATAGAAAATATGAATGAGAGAGATAAGAAGTGAAGAGGGATTGATGGTATTTTAGAAATAATTTTAGATATTTTAAGGTGTGGATAGCAAAAATGAAGAAAGAGGTTTTGAGAATAGGATTTTTAAGTATTAAGCTTCGCTTGATAAGAAGGATGGAAAATTTGTTAATGTAATTGTTAGGTTTCATAACCACTTTTCTATTTTATAGTTCAACCATTAGATTAACAAATTTTTCATCTTCACCTTTTTTTTCATCCTTCCTACCAAAACAAAGTATGGCTAACACCCAATAGGGTGTAAATAGAATTTCTCCATTGTTTAATAGCTATAATATAAAATTATCAGCATTAAATATTCTATAACTAGGTCAAAATTGTCTCCTTGGCAGGTTAGTAGACTAATTCATTCAAAAAGACTCAAAAAGATCATGTTAAATTGTGAGTAAACTGTAAATTTATTTTTAAATTAAATATATCTTTTTTGTATTTGATCAATGCTGTTATCTTTTATTTTTTATATTACAAAATAATAGAAATGGGAAAAACAAAAATATAAAATAAATAAATAATCAAAGAAAAATAGCAAAGAAAAAACATTTCATCTATCAAATAGATTCTATGCAAATTATATCAAATTTTCTCCAAATATATTATATTTAAATAAGATTAACTAATTCCTATATACGTTCCAAATTCCAATTTGCTATTTGTCATAACGTCTAGGTCCGTGAACCCAACCGCTAGACTTTAAAATTCTAGGAGTCGCCACCAACCATTCAAACCTAAGGTGTGATTGGTCACCTATTCTTGTCTAGAGATAAGGCTTGGTCTACGTTCAAAGAATCTAGGGTTCGGGAGTACGGTTACGCATGGGGAAGGATTAGCACCCCCACGACGCCCATCCTAAAATGGTACCAACTACTTTAGGTCATTCTAAATTTACCTTATTTTGAGTTAATTTCGATATGCTTAATATATTGAAAATTTACTTAAAATCCTTCCATCAATCTGGTTCAGACAATAAGTAAATCTTCTCACCTCAGGAGTATTCAAGTAGTACCGATTGACTTGCTTGAAGAGGCTCCGTCGTCGGAATATATTATGAGAATCTTAATTTTGGTTCTATACCCAATTTTCTATTTTATTTTAAATGTGTCTATTATTTTTTGAATTCATATTACTTCAATATCCTATTTCTATTTTATTTTAATTGTCTTTATTATTATATTTTATTTATTTTTATTTTAGAAAATGAACACATATTATTGTATTGAAAATTTACTCTAAACCTTCCATCAATCTGGTTCAGTCTAGAGCAAACTCCTCGCCTAGAAATTTCCAAGGAGTACCATTCGACTTTCTTGGAATTTCATCATTGGATAATTTGCATTCATCTTCTTAATATAATTTTATTATCTCCTTATTCAATCTTTATTCTATTTTATTCTTATTTGCATTTTTTCCTTTAATTTATTTTATTTTTATACTATTTTATTTATTTAACATCTATCATACTAAACATACAAAATATAAAATATATCATACGAATTAAACTAAACAAATCATATCAACATACAAATTGTTTATTCAATATGTATTAATCAAATGTTATCAAAGTAATTAAATCATGCAACATTAGTATTTTAATATACAAATTATTAATCTAATATTAATTAACTATCTAACCCTCCTATTAAATTATTGACCAATTAATATAATAAAACAAAAAAACTTACCTGGGCAATAACCTCACCTCTTGTTGGCTTTTTTTTCTTTTCCTTTATATTCCCCTTTTCCACGTGTTCTCTTACTATAGCTCTTCTTTAATATTTCCAAAGTGGCGTGCCTCAAGCATTTTCACAAAGCTTTCCTATTTTCTTGCAACAATCATCAAGAGCAACAAAAACGGAGGCATGCAAACATCCACGTGATGGGTCGGCAACCTACAGTAGATGTGCGGTGACTGGGCTTGCAACGGTGGTGCGAGAGGCAGGCAGAAAAATGAGCTGACAGAACAGCAACGATGGTGATCGGGTTGAGTCTTTGATTTCCCCCAAAGTCCTCTTTTTATAATAAAAAATTTATTTGAGTCCTAATACAACTCTACTATTCTATTAATTATCTCCCATTTTTAACATTTTATCTATTTCTTATATTAATCCTAATATAACTCTATCAAATTTAATATTAATCTAATAACAACTCTCCTATTAATAAATTCTAATAATTATCCTAAAAAATCTAATAATCTAATCCTAAAAATAATTTTTATTTTATTTTCTTATTTCATTTTTTTCTTTTTTTGTTATTCCTTTTTTATTCCTAAATCCTATTTTAATTTTAATTTCCTAATTAATGTTAATTCTAAATCTAAAATCCTAATTAAAATACAATGTCACTTAACTCTACTAATTATTTTTTTACAAGTTAAGACCCGGACAAAATACGGTGTCTACAGTTGCCCCTCTTTGTGCATTTGCTGTGAAACAGTAATTGCACAAAGACATAGACATCTATTTTGTCCGACTTCTCTTTTTTTTAATTTTTTATTTTTTTCAAAAAGCTCCCTCTAAACAGAAAGGCAGTCAAACTTTAAAATCTTGTCTAAAAAGCTCCTCCTAAGCAGGCAGGCAGTCAAACTTTAAATCTTGTCCAAAAGCTCCTCCTAAACAGGCAGGCAGTCAAACTTTGAAATCTTGTCTAAAAGCTCCCTCTAAACAGGCAGGCAGTCAAACTTTAAAAATCTTGTCCAAAAGCTCCTCCTAAACAGGCAGGCAGTCAAACTTTAAAATCTTGTCCAAAAGCTCCTCCTAAACAGGCAGGCAGTCAAACTTTAAAATCTTGTCCAAAAAGCTCCCCCTAAACAGGCAGGCAGTCAAACTTTAAAATCTTGTCCAAAAGCTCCTCCTAAACAGGCAGGTAGTCAAACTTTAAAAATCTTGTCCAAAAAAGCTCTGATTTTTTTTTTTGAAAATTTTAGGAAACTCCTCTAAATTTTTCTTGTCAAAATTTGGAATCTTAGGAAACCCCTCTAAAATTCCTTTTCTTATTCAATTTTGAAATTTTGGGAAACCCCTCCAAAACTTCTTTTCCTTTCTAATTTTGAAATTTTAGGAAACCCCCTCTAAAATTCTTATCTTATCAAAATTTGGAATTTTAGGAAACCCCTCTAAAATTTTCTTCTTGTCAAATTTTGAAATTTTGGGAAACTCCTCCAAAACTTTTTTTCTTGTCAAATTTTGAAATTTTAGGAAACCCCTCTAAAATTTCTTTTTCTTGTCCAAAATTTGAAATCTTGCGAAACTCTTCCAAGACTTCTATCTTGTCTAATTTTTGAAATTTTAGGAAACCCCTCTAAAATTTCTTGTCTTGTTAAAATTTGAAATCTTGGGAAATTTATGTTATCCATGCAATTGCAACCTGTTTATCCATGCAATGTCATTCATGTAAGCTATCTTATTCAAGCAATATCATTCATGCAATCTAGTCTATCCATGCAATGTTATTGATGCAATCAATTCTATCCATGTAATGCAGTCTGTTTTATCTCTATGATGCAATCTACTATATCCATGCAATGTTTTTTCGAAAAACATTTCAAGCTCAATTGTGGCAACAACAAGGTTATTCTGTATCAGTCCATCTCATGCATTCTTCTCTTTTATCTGTCCTCTTGTCCTTCTATTTCTTATTTCTTTCCTCATTTTCCTTCTTCCGTTTTTCTTGCCCAATGAAACTCTTGTCTTCATGCCCTCTTTATCTTATCTTCTCCCTTGATTCTTCTTTTTACTTTCCTCTCTATCTGGTCACTCATTTATTCATTAAAATCTTTACTGAGACCTCATCATTAATTCTTTCTTACTCATTGGTTTTTCTTGATTTCCAATTTCCATTCATCCACAAGTTTCCTTTTCTTTCATTTTCCTAAATAATATAGGAGTCTTTCACATATTTTGCCAAGCAAACATTCATTACCATTCTAATTTCAAGATCAATGCAACACAATTTCTCAATCCCTCAAGGTAAGGATATAGCAAAGAAATGATAAGTGAAATGAAGAGAATGGTATTATTCAACATTTGGAAAGATTTAACAAGAAATTGTCAGGCTTAGAAGGAAAGTAGGCTTGAATGAAAAGTGAGAATTTTTAAAATTAGGTAATAGTATCCAAATAAAAACAATTCAAACAATTTTGATCAATGAATACAAAATCCCCTTCAAAGGTCCACCTTATCTGATCGTGTTGAGTTCATTAAAATATCCTCTTGCCCTCGTATCATTGACATTCAGTTCTTTTTGGTATCTAAGCTGCCTTTTCAGGTTTTCAACTTAGACGCACTTCATTGATCCAAACCATCCTTTTTGGGTTTTCGATCTGAATCCTCCTTTCATTTTTTTCTCTTTTTCTTTTTTTTTTCTTTTCTTCTCTTTTTTTTCTTCTTTTTCATTTTCTTTTCTTTTTTTTTTATAATTTATTTCTCTTCATTTTCAACTTCATTGTCCTTGATGAAACTTCTCTTATTTGTTCTCCATTTTGATTCATGCTCCAACATCAGATATTTCTTCACCCAATTTAATGCTCACATGGATCTATGAGAGTCTTCGGAATCCCACTTCTTCCATCTAGAGAAATCTTTTTCCTTATCTTGATCTGCTTGTCCTACTTCCATCCAAAGGATTATCATCTCATAGTGTAAATATGCCTTCATTCAACACATGTTTCTTCAATAGGAGTACTCATATTTGATCAAAATGGACTTTTAAGGCATGTAATGTAGGCTTAGGTGAGGGTTTATGAAAGAAAGGATAATATAGGCCCAAAATAAGTGTTTCAGGGTTTATCAAACCAAGAATCATTTTTCATGAATCGACTTTTGTCTCATTCTAATCTGCTTTCTCTCTCCTTTTTTATTCAAATGTGACTAGGGTTTTCACTTTCTTAATTCAAACCATTTTTCCTTCTTCATTCTCTTTTTCTTTTTCGTTCCCTTTTTTTTTCACAAAAGTTTTTTTTTTGCCCCACTGATCTTTCATCTTCTATTCTCTTTGCCCCCCAGTGTGGAGGGTGATTCTCGGTAGGTTACATCAAAAGGAATATAATAGGCTCAAAAGGGGTGATCAATGGATAATTTTACTCACGCTTGAAAGGTAGTGAAAGAAGGTCATTTCTCATCTCAATACAAGTACTCTCATTAAAGGTCATCTATTGAACAGAGACAAACTCATTAGAACTTCATGTAGAGATTCACCTTTACTCGTAACATTCTATAGGTGAAGATTTCAGACAAATATCTTCTATTCTCTTCTTGCTTGAACAATCTTGGCAAATTGGAAACCCATTCAACCAACCAAAGCAACTCTTTCAGAACTGAATTTTATACTCATTGCCATCATCATTATCATGTTCATTATTTGGATACTTTTAAGCTTGGTAACAATGTAGAGAATATGGGTATTGGTGTTTTTCATTAAAGAACAAGATTGGAATGAGGAATTAAGAAATATGCATCACACTAATCCTTTATTAAAAATGAAAACAAATGAAAACTGGCCCAATACATAAAAGAATTATTAATGCCTTTTGGGCTTAGGCACTCCTATATTACCTAAGAAATTGAAATGTCCTAAGATGAATGAAATTAGAAACAAAGAAACAACCATAATCTTCAAGTTAGTGAATCAATCAATATCATCCAGTTTCTTCCATAGCATCAACCGCTACCCTTTGTGTGATCTGGTAGAAGATTATCATTCATATTTGGATCATTCTTTGTTCCAAAACTCAAAATTCCAGCATTGGCAAGTGC
This sequence comes from Heritiera fomes, assembly GCA_032173925.1. Classification (NCBI taxonomy): domain Eukaryota; kingdom Viridiplantae; phylum Streptophyta; class Magnoliopsida; order Malvales; family Malvaceae; genus Heritiera; species Heritiera fomes. The sequence goes on from JAPDPM010000015.1 coordinate 16,448,833, forward strand.
TTGGACTTTCCTCTTCAAGCCCATACAATTCTCAATAGAGTGTCCAACATTGTCATTATGATAGGCACACTTTGCATTAGGATCATACCACTTTGGGTAAGGAGGTTTCAAGGGTTTTATATAAATAGGGGCAATAAGATGACCTTCCACCAACTTTGGGAATAGCTCAGCATATGTCATGGGTATAGGGTCTATGGTAACATTTCGGCTAAGTCGGGTGTTCCTTTGGTCATTAGGTGGGAAAGTGGGGTTTGTTGAGGCTGTAGGAGTTTGTTGAGGGAAAACAGGTTGATATGTGTTTTGGGGATGAGTTTGTGGGTAAGATGGGGAATAGGCGTAATTCACTGAAGGTGGGTAAGGGGTATAAAGGCGGCGTGAATTATTTGAGACAGCTTGTGCATCTCCTTCCTTATTCGAGAATCCACCCTTCCTACTATCATTCACTGGTGCTTCGATCTTACCACTCTTGATGGCATTCTCAATGGCTTCACCGGTTAACACCATGTCTGCAAAGTTCTTAGTTACACTGCTAAGCATACGCTCATAATAAGGAGCCTTGAGAGTATTCAAAAAGAACATGGCGATTTCCTTCTCAGTCAAGGGAGGTTGAATTAGTGATGCCACGTCTCTCCATCGTTAGGCATATTCTTTGAAGCTCTCATCTTTCTTCTTTTTCATACCTTGGAGAGATAAGCGGTCAGGAGCTACATCGAACACATGTTTGTATTGAGCTATAAAAGCTCTTGCCAACTCAAACAAAGAAGAAACTTTGCTCCTTTCCAATTGGTTGTACCACTTAGCGGTTGACCTAGTCAAGCTGTCTTGAAAAACATGAATTAATAGCTTGTCATCCCATGCATATGCCGCCATCTTTCTACAATACATGGTGAGATGATCTTTTGGGCACGACCTTCCATTGAACTTTTCAAATTCAGGCACCTTGAATTTTGGTGGAAGCACGACACCACGTACCAAACACAACCTTTCAGCATCAACGGGTCCAAAATAGTCAAATCCTTCCATGGCACTTAGTCTTTCCTCTATCAAGTTCAGCTGAGCTTTAGTACCACTATATTCTTCTTTATGCTTCAACTTTTCTAACTCTGTGGGATCATCTAAATTTGGCACCTCCACTGGGTTTTGAACTTGTATATGTAGAGACGTTGGAGCTTTGACAATACTTCCTTCGGGAACAAAAACGAGGTTGTCTTGCATGCTTTGTTGAGTCTCTTGGACAAACTCATCTTGATTACCCATCTTCTCCTTTCCTTTAATCATGGCTTTTAGCAACTGAGTAATTTCGCTCAATTGCCCCTTCATCTCTACATTATCCCTTTCTAACTTTTCTATCATGCTATTTTGATCCTCTTCCATTATGCGTGTTTGATATCTTGTATGGTATTTGTAGAGGGTGGACCGTCTAGTGGATGCAATTTTGATACCTTGAGTGCCACAATTAAGTTGAAATTATTTCATGTGGTGATATGTTTATGCACAAAAATGAATGCACATGGAATGCCCTTAGGTCTAGTAATCTTTCCTAACAATTAAAAGTGTGTTCATTCTCATGATAAGACAGGTGCAAACTTACATGAATGATATGTTATGTGATGCAAAATCAAACACAACTATGCATGACTTAATGATACAAACAAATTCTTTTTTTTTGTTTTTTACTTTTTTATTTTTAAGAATGGAAGAAAGAAAAACTATATTTTTTTTGATTTTTTTTTGTAAAAACAATGTACAAAAGAGGAAGTAAAACTTATTCCTTCATGTGTCTTATCTTAGGTTTGAGTCTACACTCCAATCTAATATGGTTCTACCCTAAGGCTAAGCCTTATGTTTCATTACATGCTGGGTTTGGATAATTCAAGGTCTAAATGTTCCCAAATTGTTCCTCACTATCATCCACACAGGACTAGTAAGGCACCCAATCCTCACCCATTATAGGTTACAAGCGGAAAGGTTCAATTTGAGTGGGAGTTTTTCGCCAGCCCATGCGGAGGTTACCACCTCACGAAGGCGTAAGTACTTTTCTCCCTCCTAACAAGGATAGAGCCCGGGTTGAGGGCTTATGCATGTATGCATGTGAAGTGTGTGCGTATGAAATGATTATTAAGCATTATGAAATCAACATTATTTCTAAGCAAATTTCTAATGACCTAAAATATATGTTGGCCTGACTCTCTAATGTCCCCAGTGGAGTCGCCAAACTGTCATAACGTCTAGGTCCGTGAACCCAACCGCTAGACTTTAAAATTCTAGGAGTCGCCACCAACCATTCAAACCTAAGGTGTGATTGGTCACCTATTCTTGTCTAGAGATAAGGCTTGGTCTACGTTCAAAGAATCTAGGGTTCGGGAGTACGGTTACGCGTGGGGAAGGATTAGCACCCCCACGACGCCCATCCTAAAATGGTACCAACTACTTTAGGTCATTCTAAATTTACCTTATTTTGAGTTAATTTCGATATGCTTAATATATTGAAAATTTACTTAAAATCCTTCCATCAATCTGGTTCAGACAATAAGTAAATCTTCTCACCTCAGGAGTATTCAAGTAGTACCGATTGACTTGCTTGAAGAGGCTCCGTCGTCGGAATATATTATGAGAATCTTAATTTTGGTTCTATGCCCAATTTTCTATTTTATTTTAAATGTGTCTATTATTTTTTGAATTCATATTACTTCAATATCCTATTTCTATTTTATTTTAATTGTCTTTATTATTATATTTTATTTATTTTTATTTTAGAAAATGAACACATATTATTGTATTGAAAATTTACTCTAAACCTTCCATCAATCTGGTTCAGTCTAGAGCAAACTCCTCGCCTAGAAATTTCCAAGGAGTACCATTCGACTTTCTTGGAATTTCATCATTGGATAATTTGCATTCATCTTCTTAATATAATTTTATTATCTCCTTATTCAATCTTTATTCTATTTTATTCTTATTTGCATTTTTTCCTTTAATTTATTTTATTTTTATACTATTTTATTTATTTAACATCTATCATACTAAACATACAAAATATAAAATATATCATACGAATTAAACTAAACAAATCATATCAACATACAAATTGTTTATTCAATATGTATTAATCAAATGTTATTAAAGTAATTAAATCATGCAACATTAGTATTTTAATATACAAATTATTAATCTAATATTAATTAACTATCTAACCCTCCTATTAAATTATTGACCAATTAATATAATAAAACAAAAAAACTTACCTGGGCAATAACCTCACCTCTTGTTGGCTTTTTTTTCTTTTCCTTTATATTCCCCTTTTCCACGTGTTCTCTTGCTATAGCTCTTCTTTAATATTTCCAAAGTGGCGTGCCTCAAGCATTTTCACAAAGCTTTCCTATTTTCTTGCAACAATCATCAAGAGCAACAAAAACGGAGGCATGCAAACATCCACGTGATGGGTCGGCAACCTACAGTAGATGTGCGGTGACTGGGCTTGCAACGGTGGTGCGAGAGGCAGGCAGAAAAATGAGCTGACAGAACAGCAACGATGGTGATCGGGTTGAGTCTTTGATTTCCCCCAGAGTCCTCTTTTTATAATAAAAAATTTATTTGAGTCCTAATACAACTCTACTATTCTATTAATTATCTCCCATTTTTAACATTTTATCTATTTCTTATATTAATCCTAATCTAACTCTATCAAATTTAATATTAATCTAATAACAACTCTCCTATTAATAAATTCTAATAATTATCCTAAAAAATCTAATAATCTAATCCTAAAAATAAATTTTATTTTATTTTCTTATTTCATTTTTTTCTTTTTTTGTTATTCCTTTTTTATTCCTAAATCCTATTTTAATTTTAATTTCCTAATTAATGTTAATTCTAAATCTAAAATCCTAATTAAAATACAATGTCACTTAACTCTACTAATTATTTTTTTACAAGTTAAGACCCGGACAAAATACGGTGTCTACACTATTCTCTCTTCTTTATTTTATATTATCTTTCATTTGACCAATTTTTGAGGAAAAAAAAGCCTACTTTAAGACTCATATTTGCCTATAAAAGCAATGTCTCAATGTGTTTTAAGAATTACTTGTTCCATTTCTCACATCTTTTTGACTTACAATATTGCCATGATTGACCATGAAGGCATGGCCTAAACTATTTTATTATTATTATTATTATTATTATTATTATTATTATTGAAAGTAACCGCCTCTAGTTGGTAACTTGCATCTTTGCAAGATGAGTAAATTATTTGGGAAATTAGATACTTCAATAGATTTTTTGGAACTAATATTCTTTTAAATCTTAGTACTTCTTTTTAATATTATAGATCAAATTTAGGAGTATAGTAATTAAACTTGGATTCATCTGATGTTTCAAACAAGAATATTGATTTGGTTATTAATTATATTTGATTAAAGATGAAATTTGATCTTTAACTCAGATTTTATATTATAAGTTATAATGATCCAAAAACTAATTTTTGACACAAGTTTTCTTTTTTTTTAATCATTATAAACATCAGTACAAGTATTAAGTGTTTAATTTGTGTATATTTTAAAATATTTATTATTTAAATATAATTAACTGCATAAATCAATCATTTATATATTGAAAGTTAATGAATATTTGATTGAAAATGGAAGAACCCTTGGTTAAGGAAAAATTAATTGATTTTGCAATGAAAACCTTTTGATGAAAAATCTTTAATTTAATTTTTCAAAGTTGTGGAGCCTTTGATAAAAGGAGCATTATCAAAGTTTTAATTTCAATGTTGTGAAATATCTAGCGAGGGGAGCATTATCAAAGTTTAATTTTTCCAATATTATGAAGCTTCCAATTATAAGAGCATTATCAAAGTTTAATTTTCCAAACTTGTGTGCCTTTGGTGAGAGGAACATTAAAGTTGTGGACCCTTTAATGAGAGGAGCATTATCAATGTTTAATTTCCCTGAAATTTGGAGCTTACAGTGAGAGGAACATTATCAAGTTTTAAATTTTCGAAATTGTAGAGCTTCTAGTGAGAGGAGTTCATTTTAGTTAACAAACAAGGATGTTAGCTCAAATGTAGATGAATCAAGATGGGGTGAATTGGTTATAGTAAGAAATTTAACAAATATTAACCAATTAATATTTTCATATGAATAAATAAACATTTTGAATAAATAACAAACTTTGAAATAAAAATATTAAAGGGATAGAGAATCAAACACTAAGAATTAATAAAGATCCAACCTTCCAATGCCTACATCCTCTCACTATCTTCCATTGTCATGAAATTGTAATCTGCTATTTTTTTTTTCACAAGATACAACTACCTTTTCAAGTTTAAGGTAAAAATGGTATCTATAAGTGTGAGACCCGATTTTATAGTACTGTACACCATATTTTATAAATCCTTGATAGTGGAAATAAATTAATAAGTGAAATTAAATAATTATTAGAGATGGATTTCCACCTTGGATTTTTAGATTATTGGAATTATGATTTATAATATGGTGTATAAGAAAGGAAATTAATATTAAATGATGAATTTAAGGTAGGGAAATAAATAGAGAATTAAATCTCAGAATTTAGAATTTAAATGCAATTTCAATGGCATAAAATTCTAAAGAAATGAATTTTTAGAGAAAGAAATTGATTTATTGGACATGTGATAAATTATGATTGGTTGAAATATATAAAAGGAAGTGGAAATCCAGCAAAAACCGTGCAACAAAATTGAGTGCACGTTAGTTTCTGCTGGAGTGGGATACACGATTTGATACAAAATGAAATGCATTCCTTTTTGTGCTATAAAATTGAATAAATAATAATATAATGGAAGGGAGTTATTAAGTGGATATTTGGCTGAAAATTATTGGATGAAGTATGCCTCAAGAGAGGCAAAATGAAGCAAGAAACGTGCAGCCAAAGGGGATAGCAGTACGCCACTTTTCTGCTGGCCATTTTGTTACATGGCTAGAAATTTTTCTAAAGGAAAATAAAATACAAATTATGGTATAAAATATAATATAAAAGAAGAGAAAAGACAAGGGAAAGATTGTATTTGAAAATATGGTTAATTCCCATTGGTTGGAATACACAAGAAAAGGAGGAAGAATTGGATATTCACGTCACTTGCTGCTGTCTTGGTATCGACTTTCAGCTGGAAATTGTAAAGGATTTTGACCAGAAAATTCATAGAAAAAATTGCATCCTCAAGTACATCCTACAATTAAGTGATGTTACATGTACTATGAGAACGAGGGATGTAATGGTAATATATGAAAAGAGATATCGGGAAAATTATTACTTAATGTCTCATTCATTGTAAATGATGATTGATATTAAAGTCTGCAAATAAAGTGTAGCCTTAGCTAAATTGTGAAATGATGATTGTGGGATAGTAAAGAATCCGAAAGGACCATGATGTTATAGAAGTGACTATAGATTGATTGACCAAATTGATTTAGTTCTACATCATCAAGTTTCTTGATCTCTTGAGTGCCTTAGTCAATATATATCTGTGAAACAGTGAGAATGTATATGAAGTTCCGGTGAGCGTTACATGTGATTGGGATCCCTGATTTGCCACATGCTTTTAAAAGAATAGCAAAAGGCTTTAGGATTCCAAACTTACTATCAGCACCGCTTTTACTGATGTAAATATCCGAGCGCATTGTGGAGACGCTCAATGATATATTAAGAGCGAGTGCACTGGATTTAAAATGCTACTAGGATAATTACATACGATTGATTAAAATTGTTTAAATGATAGTCACCAAATTATTATAGAGTTGGCACCAAATGAGATAATCAGTGATAAATAGTGTGAATTATTTATTGTATGAAAGGAAGTGAAAATTGTTAACTCCCAAGGATGATAAATAATTTCAGGGAGTGTAAAATTTATTTTGAAAGAGAAAATGTGGGATTTATCGGAAATTCAGATTGTAAAAGTATACTGGCAGTCTCATCTTAAAGACAAGATTAACTAAAAGTTAGAAATTATATAAGGAGGAAAAATACCTATATTGGTGATACTTCCTAACTTAAGTGAAATTCAGAGAACCCGTAAATGATATGATGCTATCTGGATAATTATGGACAAATTAACTAAGTCCGCTCATTCCTTGGCTATAAAATCTACTGATCCAATTAGTGCCTTAGCCGAATTATATGTTAGGGAGATACTGAGATTATCTGGTGTTCCAGTGAGCATAACATCTGACAGGGAGTCCCGCTTCGCATCTCATTGTTGAGAGAGATTTTAGGAAACCATGGGATCCTAACTGTATTTTTGCACCACGTTTTATCTGTAGACTGACGGACAGTCCGAGCGTACAGTACAGACACTCGAGAATATGTTGTGAGCGTGTGCACTTGATTTTAGAGGCTCCTGGAACGATCATCTATCTGACAGAGTTGCTTATAATAATAGCTAACATGCAAGAATCGGCATAGCATCTTACGAGGTTTATATAGCAAACAATGTAAATTCATGATAGCATGGGAAGAAATGAGAAACCTTAAGTTATTAGCTTCCGACTTGGTTGAACAAGTTCCCAATATGTACGGGTGATACTATATTTTGAAGGTCTCACCCTCTAAAAGTATGATGAGATTTGATAAGAAAAGAAAGTTGAGTCCGTGATACATTGGACCTGTCGAGATCTTAGATCCCATAGGAGAGGTGACATACTAGTTAGCACTACCTTCAGAGTTGTCAAGAGTGTATAAGGTATTCCACGTCTCAATATTGAGGAAATAATATCCAAATCCATCTCACGTAATTCGGTAGGAGCCACTAAAGTTTAGAGAGGACAAGAGTTACGTGGAGAGGCCGATGCGGATCTTGGATAGGAGGGATAAAGTGCTGCGATCTAAGATTATTCCTTTAGTTAAGGTGCTCTGGTAGTATCACACTGAGGAGGAGGGTACTTGGAAGATTAGAGAGCCTAGTACGTGAGAAGTATCCAGAGCTTTTTCAATGATAGGTCCAGGTGAAATTTGGAGGACCAAATTTCTTAAGGTGGGGAGAAAATGTGAGACCCGATTTTATAGTACTATACACTATATTTTATAAATCCTTGATAGTGGAAATAAATTAATAAGTGAAATTAAATAATTATTAGAGATGGATTTCCACCTTGGATTTTTAGATTATTGGAATTATGATTTATAATATGGTGTATAAGAAAGGAAATTAATATTAAAGGATGAATTTAAGGTAGGGAAATAAATAGAGAATTAAATCTCAGAATTTAGAATTTAAATGCAATTTCAATGGCGTAAAATTCTAAAGAAATGAATTTTCAGAGAAGGAAATTGATTCTTTGGACATGTGATAAATTATGATTGGTTGAAATATATAAAAGGAAGTGGAAATCCAGCAAAACCATGCAACAAAATTGAGTGCACGCTAGTTTCTACTGGAGTGGGATACACAGTTTGATACAAAATGAAGTGCAGCAAAGTAAGTCGACAAGGATGGGATAAATTTGCTGAAGTTTTGTTTCAGATTGTATTCAATTTATTCAAGACAACCAATAGGAAGTTGCCACTTAACTTATCTCTTTTCCCTCAGCATTTTATGCCTTAACATGCATTAATTGTTGAAGAAAACTGCAGCAAAGGAACGGTGGTAAGGCTTTCTTTTGCTATCCAGTTTTTTACCAAGTTCCATCTCTTTTTGTAATTTTCATCCAATGAAAATTATTCACATGGTAATTCATTAACTCTTCTTCCTTTTTATATTACTTATTTGGCATTTTATTCTATGAATTTTCTGGTCAAAATCCTTTACAATTTCTAGCTGAAAGTCGGTACCAAGACAGCAGCAAGTGACGTGAATATCCAATTCTTCCTCCTTTTCTTGTGTATTCCAACCAATGGGAATTAACCATATTTTCAAGTACAATATTTCCCTTGTCTTTTCTCTTCTTTTCTACTATATTTTATACCATAATTTGTATTTTATTTTCCTTTAGAAAAATTTCCAGCCATGTAACAAAATGGCCAGCAGAAAAGTGGCGTACTGCTATCCCCTTTGGCTGCACGTTTCTTACTTCATTTTGCTTCTCTTGAGGCATACTTCATCCAATAATTTTCAGCCAAATATCCACTTAATAACTCCCTTCCATCATATTATTATTTATATGAGGGAAAAGAGATAAGAAGTTAAGTGGCAACTTCCTATTGGTTGTCTTGAATAAATTGAAGACAATTTGAAACAAAACTTCAACAAATTTATCCCATCCTTGCTGACTTACTCTGCTGCACTTCATTTTCTGTTTTGGTTTCATGTGTTACTCTGTTTGCAGCCGTTTCTCACGTGAATTTCTTAGCAAAACTCTATACTCATGCTACTTAATCATCTAATCTTCTGCATAAAACTTACCTTCACCTTAAAACCTTCTAAGAAAACAAGGAAGAAGGAGGGCTGACGTGAAAGAATGAACAGAAAATGGAGCCACAACCATTCAGCCAAGGGTAAGAGCATGTTGAAAATTGATGTTTTCATTTGATTCCAAACTTGATTTCTAGTATTTGCAAGGTGCAGAAAAATATTATGAAGTTAGTTTTCCATAATATTTGCTCAATGAAAATCTGTCATTTTTGGAGAATTTAGGTGGAATTGTGATATCATGGAAGACATGCAATTCTTGCATGAAAATAGTAGGAAATAATAGCTTGAGATGGAATAAGATAAATGGAGAGCAAAAATTCATGAAATGGTTGAAGATAAAAAATTTGCCAATTAAGAAAAAGTTTTGGTCAACTTGAGAACCAAGAGGAGGCTTGCATTTTCTTACATGGAAATGATGGGAAATAATAGTTTAATATGAAAGAAGGATGATAGAAAGGTTAGATTAAAAAAAATAGAAGAAAAGTCATAGAAGTGTGCCTTGAAGGGGGTTTCGGCCATGGGCTAATTGAGCATGAATTCATGCTGAATTTTATAGTTTAAAAATAGAAAATGACTATAGAAATTGAAAGAAAAATATTGGTGAAATTAGAATCGAAAAAGAAGCTACTATGAAAAAGTTTGGTTTTAGTACCATTATAATATATACTGGTTGTGCATATATTATGACATTTGTGGCTGCATTTTATGAAAGCTAGTGGCTTAAAAATTAAGAGGAAAAATATTAATAAATTTTGATAAAATTATTTTGCAGCCTGAGTTGATGGATTTTAGTTAGCGTAACCGGGAAGATCGGCTTCATAAGACAGGTAAGGGATGTGTGTGTGAACCGAAGGGATACTGTAAATACATAGCTGGGTTCACACTATTTTTATAAAATAATTTGGATCTAAATTGCTTTTGAAAGTGGTGAAATTTGGTGAAATTGTGGCTGCTGTTGAAATTATAAACTATAATTTCCGTGCAGGAAGGCTAGGTTAGAAATAGCCATCATTCTGCCAAAAGTTATAGAAATATTTAGAAAATATTTCTAGTAGTTTTCTAAAGTGGAAATAAGTGGAATTTTGGGAAATTTCCATGAAATTCATTAAATTGCATAATTTTATAGTTTACTGAAAAACTATATTTAAAGATTCCTGTTAAGGAAATTTTAATTATGTGAAAGTACCAGCATGTGATTTATACTGTTCTATAAATATTTAAAATATTTTCTGGAACGATTATTACAGTGTGAATATTTTATAAATTGTTATTCATAAGATGAAAATATTTTCCTTATGAATATTTATGGATTGATTTGAAGATATATTCAGTGAAATTGATTACATAAATGGTATTTATATCACGTGTTTATTGTTTTGAGACTATTAGGCCCCATATCATGCTCACGTGTCACGTGTTAGCGCTGATAGATACTGATCCTATTATCAGTGTCCCAGTGGACACCTAATCAGTGCACACTGTGGACCCCATAGACTATGGCCATAAATCTCATGTGTTATTTTCCCTATTCGGGATATTATTATTGCATGATATATTTAGGGTGTTGTCGGGTCTCCATGATACTGTACTGATGATTGTACTTTTCACTGAACCTTTTGTTGGTACTAAATTAATTATAGCTACTAAGCTTTTGATATATTGCGTGTTGAACTAAACATTATACGGTGTTTTACAAGTCTGGAAATGAGTATTTGTGAAAGGAATATTAATTCCTTATTTATTTACTTAAGTGTTTTATCATGTGAATATTTAATGTTTTACTTGGATTTGAATATCAAAAGAAAACGACTACTCCCAATAGTCGCTTCTAGGAGCCGGAACACATACGGTATTCTAAAATACCTCCCACACTCCATCTGGTATTCCTAGCTGGCTATAGTATCCATCATGTTTAGTGAACTGTTAGGATGCAAATGTTTTTAGCATATAAATTTTATAGTATCAGTTTTACATATAATTCTCTTACTGAGCACGTTAGCTCACCCTTTCATTCTCTCACTCCACAGACCATCTTCAGTGATTACGTTCCACGGATCTGGCTGTGTTGTAGTTGACCTCTGAGGCAGCATTTAGTGGATCTTGGAGGTAGTATTTCTTTTACATGTTTTCAGACATAATTGTACAGTACTACATTTGTATAATTCATGTACCAGAGATGTAGAACACGTGTACATACTGTATATATATTTCAGTAAATATTTTCATCGACTACTGATTTAATTTAAGTATAATAGTAGTTAATGTTTTTCATAAGTGAGTGATAAAGGCATCGCAAACAGCTCAACTGTCATGTGTGGTGTTATAATATGGTAAATACTGTACATTTTGGGATGTGACAATAAGGTTGGATGTTTGCCTGATAGTCTCAATGAAATACAAAAGAACAATGGATACTACTTGGGTATAAGATAGGAAGAATTAAGTAGACCTGGCAAATCTAGATACGACATGTGTAACACGACACGAAAAAACCATGTCCGTGTTTGAAAAATTTGTGTTTCGTGTTTATCCATGTCTACACGAATTTAGACACATTAATTTTTGTGTTTAACCGTGTCATACATGGCTAAACATGTGTAAGACATGGTAATACATTTAAAAAAATCATGTCACACGAATACACGAATAACACATATATGACACGAAAACACGCTTAAAGAAAACCGTGTTACACGGATACACGAATATACGTATAAGAAACGGTAATCATATATGCTTTTAGTGGGAATTGAACCTTGGCCAAATGCAAAAATACTTAAGTGCCTTGCCAAATGAACAAGTGTATTATATTGATATAATTTATTATGAAAATTTTTATCTTAAAACAAACTAATGCTTTAATAAATATTGCAAAAAAAATAAATTAATAAATTAAATTATAAAATTAAATTTGTTAATTATGGTTAAGATAATAAAATTTTAAAATTTGGAAAATAAAATATTGAATTTAAGAAAAATTTATTGTAAGTTAAGAACTTAAGACACAATTATCAATTTTTTACATTACATATATGATACTATAATGTATAAATATATATGATATTTTTTATTATAATATATAAAATATAAGTCATGCATTATACTAATAAAAGATTGTATAAAATATCATTGATATTATATTACATGATATTGATAAGAAATTAAGAGTTTACACTTTACAGAATTACATTATTCAGTATACTAATATACAAATATTAACATAATTGATAATACTACATACAAATTCTAACATAATTGATAATACTAACATACAAATTATTATAATACGAATAAGATATTAATATACTAACATAATACACTTTTTAATGATTTATCAATTATCATAATTAGTTTATTGATAACATAATTATCATAAGATATTAGTACACTAACATAATATACTTATTAATAACATAATTAATTTATTAATTTATCAATTATTACATTATAGGCAATTGTTAGTGTACTAATATCTTATGATAATTGTTTGTTGCAAAGATTGGTTATGTGATGATGTTGATGGGAACTTTGATGAGATGATAGGTGGTGTCATTAACTTGGATATTACTAAAGAAGATTCAACATCATTGGAGGGTTCTAGTTCTTTTCAAGCAACTGAATCTTATTGAGTTTTGTTAACTCCTTGAATTGTTGTTAATGTACTAATATCTTATGATAATTGTTTGTTGCAAAGATTGGTTATGTGATGATGTTGATGGGAACTTTGATGAGATGATAGATGGTGTCATTAACATGGATATTAGTAAAGAAGATTCAGCATCATTGAAGTGTTTTAGTTCTCTTCAAGCTACTGAATCTTATTGAGTTGTGTTAACTCTTTGAATTGTTGTTTCTTGCATTGTTAATGACTTAATGTTTGAATGTTTTGTTGAATTATTTATGTTTGTTGACTTAATGTTAACTAGTTATGTTTTGTTTGTATGTTTTTGCAATTTTCAATATATATTATGGATTGTATCGATTGAAGATAATATTATTTTATTATATTTGTTACTAATATTTGAATTTTAATTAATATAGATGTGAATAAATATAAATATGATTTTTAATCATTTTTTATTATTTTTTCATTTTTAATCATGTCATTTGTATCATGTCTATTCGTGTCATGTCAATTTTGTGTTATTTTGTTTAAATCGTTTTGTGTCGTGTCGTGTCGTGTGACACGGATAAGTATTACAAGTCCATTGTGTCGTGTCACGTGTTACACGTAAAAAAATACATGTTGTGTTCATGTTTACCATTCAGACACGTTTTATAATTCGTGTCATGTTTGTGTTTTAATAATTCACGTCGTGTTTTGACTCGTGTTGTGTCGTGTCATGATACGAATACACAGATTGTGTGAAGTCTAGAATTAAGTTGAATGAATAAAACTTTGGTACAATATCTGAAAATTAAATTCTAAACGCTTGAATGCTCTTGATTTGATTGAAAGACTTAAGTTAAAACTCTTTGGACGTAATCTCTTGTATCTCTAAATATATGATGTGTTGGAAGATTCTTTTTATATGTAGAAATAAGTTTGAAGTCGTTCGTGATCAATTGGAGAAAAAAAGAGTCGTCGCAAAAAAAAACTAATCATTGGTTGCTGCCTGGTTTAGGAATCTATGCCTATGCTCGGGGGATTGATGCCACTAACTTAAATTTGAAAAATAACATTAGAAAAAACAAAGAAGGATCAATGTCTTGGGTTACAAATAATGCACGAAACACAGCAAGAATCAATGCCATACCTATAGGAACCGATACCTGATGCATGGAAAAAAAGCAAACCTTTCTGTCAAATTAGGAATTGATTCTTATCTCTAGGTGATCAACCCTATAATTTAATTTTAGCAATATTACTATTATTAGTTTTCGAAACACAATTACTTGCTACTCCAAATTACTTCAATGATATTTAAATATTAATTAACATGTAATTTGAGTATAAATGATTTCACAAAGCATTTAGTAATTTTCATAATAACTTATCAGAATGTTATAAAAAAATTTATTGATTTTATAATTTTAACTTAATTAATTTTAAGGTTTTGTTACAAAAAATTTAGGGTAATTCTATAATAAGATTGTTGGCTCTATAGGTTATACCGAGAGAGGGGTCAATCAATGTAATGACCCGTTACCACATTTTTAACCTTATTTTACATAACTTATCCGGTTGGGCTGTCTGTGATACTTCGCTGGTACTAACTGTTAAACAATTTTATATAACATTGTTTATATTATACACATCCCCTATCTTAATTAATTTGATAAGTAATACTGTAGACATGTCTAAATACAGCAAATAAATGATCGTACCTCATATAAATCAGTTGGTCTGTCACATCATTCATTATGTGCAACCGTAATCCACAATCATCTAATCTCATAATCATCAAAACCTGAAATGTTAAAATTAGGGAGTGAGCAAATCACGGCTCAGTAAGAGAGTTATATGTCACACTTGATATTCGGTTAACTATATGCTGAAAATAATTTTTTTTTCATTATCTTTAAAATCTTCCTAGCTGGCTCTAAGCTCACAGTAGGAAGGATACTACAGTCTCATTAGCATATGGCAACTCAGAGACTCCCATCACATGTAAGGCTCACTGGAACTGTACATATATGTTTCCACTATCTCACACTCATACTTTGACTAAGGCACTAGAGAATCTAAGAGTCCGATAATGGAAAGTGATTCTATTCAGATCATCAGTCTTTAATCACTTCCATATCATCATTTCTCCTTTGGACTCTTTATTGTCCACAATATTCATTTTTTATTTTATTTCATCAAGGCTGCATCTCATTGCAGACTTTACTATAGATCATCTCTTACAATCATAAATCATGAGACTATCATGTTCTCTTCATGTAGTATGGTCTTTAAATCCCTTTTCATAATTTAGATTCCACAATTGAATCCTCAATTTATACATTTAATCACCACATCATCTATATACTTCCACCATTTATATCATTTCAAGGTGGTTATGTGTATAATCATTTTCCATTTATATACTGGCAGTAAATAATACTTGTCATTTATCTTACTCCTTTGAGTATCATTAATTTCGCTTATCAAATTTGGCTTGAATTTACATCTAGCCACTGTCATGTGATAACCAATATTAGATTACTTTCAGTCTTACCTTCGGGAACTGTTTCATATTGATGTTCCCTTCTCATCATGCAACTTATTTCCTTATTCCACTTTCATTTTTGTTTTCATATTCCCACTTTTATCTTTTCATGTTTTTACTCTCATTCTTTTAGTCGGTTTTCTCAATTGGTATGGTACTATACAACTAAGATCTTTTAAAATCTTGCATACCATCTTTTCTTTACACTTATCCATTTACCGACTCTAATTTCTTTAATTATGTCTCGTTAGTAGAGCAGCTAGTCCCATAACTCTTTTATATATTGGCATTAGTATCTAGCTAGACTCATTATTTTCGTATCTCGATCATTTTTTTTATTATAGACAGATTCACTGTCACTCTGTCATCTCGAGATCATATATCCCTCATAAGGAGACACTGTCTAGCTAAACATCTTATTTGTCAATCTTAACATAATTCCACAGTCTTTAAGAGTTTGAGGGTTATACCACAATGCTGCTCATGTTCCATTTATACTTTAGACTCTATTAGCATTTCATCAATTTACTCATGTAAGGATGCCTCATTTCTTGGGCTTATATACCTCACAAGGCAACTTATTAACCTTGTAACCTCAACAGGAACTCGTAAAATTCACTCCGAGTTCTAATCATCATCTTATGGACATCAATCTCCAATCTTTTATCGAAGGACACTTTATACCGAGGCTGGTCTTATAACTCCTCATGTATCTCTTTGATTAGATCAATTAAAGCGTCCATTTTCATGTAGATGAATACTTGTTCTTCACAAGAACTTTATCAATGATAGGAAATTAATACATCCTTTTTAATTCACCTACGTTTTAATATCATCAGTGCTTCTCTCATTTACACTTATACAGATAACTTCATTATCCTCAAATTTATGTTATCTGCATTTTCATCGTTCAAACCTTTACACGTGAATTTCATTATCCACACATTTTCCAGAGTTATTTTCTTAAGCCTTTCGGATTCTTCTAGGTTCTCCGATATAAACTAAAACTAGGTTTCATACAATCAACCGAGTTAATGTTATCTCGATTCCTCCAATTTGCAATACTCCATGCAGTACATCAATTTGCAATGCACATCTCAAATGCTCCGGTTCTATAATTAAATATTCATTTAATACCTCAAAATTAATAGAAATGTATAGAACCTCAATCAATTGTACTTCTATGGATTTCATCATCTGTACTATCTACTTCCTCAATCAATTTCTGCATTCATTTCACTTTTGCAAATATTCAGCGACCCGTAATAATATCCATTTCAATACACTCGTAATTCAGGCTCTTACAATCAATAACCGGGCTAATCATCTTATAACATTCCACTACACTCTTATCGGATCGCATCATATAAGGCTCTGGCCTGTTCTCCATCCGCCTGTACATATCTATACCATCCTCTTTTGGCGAGCATACTGGCCTCCTTAAGGATCTATCATGAGGCCCAGTCCATTCACTAGGTCACTCACCATCTGCGTCCATAATCTACGTGTAAGTGGAATCAGTAATAAGGATCGTTATATTCATATGACATCCTCTATGCCATTTATAACTCCATTACTATCAATGGATTCCAATTCAGCTCGATTTTAACACTATTCCGAACATCACCCAACACAAGGGCATTTTCATCATTTTGATATTTTATTTCTTTCTCCTCAGTATACATTTAAATCAATGAACTGATCACCTATGTGTTGATATTATCCTTTCTGATACTTATATCAGCAATTTAGATCTTATTCGATTTCGACAAAGAAGTTTACTAAAATCCATAATTGGATTATTCTGCCTGTAATTCAGCTTTATATCATCAATTTCTGTGTCAAATCAATCAAATCTAACCTCTGTTGGTCTATTCTGACTCCCAGTAAAATTTTGGAGGCAGGGGTATTTTGGTTATTTTGGCCAAAAATTTTCTCTCTCCTTAAATTACCCTCAATTAGTGATCTTAAAGTCTATTTAATGATGATATTTTATTTCCCTCCTTTATATCATCACTTTTAGGTCTTAGTTCGATTCGAACAGAAAAGTACTGGTGGGGCCCTCACCGAGTCCTTTTGGTTCCTTACCGAACAGGCCTTCATTTAGATTATAAGAATCACCAATTTTTTTCGGTAATTTCTGAGCATATTATTTCTTTTT
Organism: Heritiera fomes; assembly: GCA_032173925.1. Taxonomy (NCBI): domain Eukaryota; kingdom Viridiplantae; phylum Streptophyta; class Magnoliopsida; order Malvales; family Malvaceae; genus Heritiera; species Heritiera fomes. Next base: position 16,466,540 of record JAPDPM010000015.1, read on the forward strand.
AACATTCTCAATTTACACTTTCTCACTCCCTTTAAATTAATTTACTCAATTTACAATCATTTATTTTCTCTATGTATTCAGATAACACAGTACTACCAGGGATGTTTAACACTTTTCCTTCCAAAAGTATTCACAAACATCAGGCCAACCATGCTCTAATACCATTAAATCTGTAACGACCCGTTACCACATTTTTTTCATCTTATTTTACACAACTTATCCGGTTGGGCTGTCTGTGATACTTCACTTGTACTAACTGTTAAACAATTTTATATAACATTGTTTATATTATACACATCCTTTATCTTAATTAATTTGATAAGTAGTATTGTAGACATGTCTAAATACAACAAATAAATGATCGTACCTCATATAAATCAGTTGGTCTGTCACATCGTCCATTATATGCAACCGTAATCCACAATCATCTAATCTCATAATCATCAAAATCTGAAATGTTAAAATTGGGGAGTGAGCAAACCACGGCTCAGTAAGAGAGTTATATGTCACACTTGATATTCGGTTAACTATATGCTGAAAATAATTTTTTTTCATTATCTTTAAAATCTTCCTAGCTGGCTCTAAGCTCACATGTAGGAAAGATACTACAGTCGGCTAGAGATCCAGATAAAATAAGGTAGGTATTTTAGAATACCATACTTGTTCCGGAACCTAGAAGCAACTGTAGAGAATACTAATTTCGTTGTTTTCAAAACGATATAATTTTCGTTTTTCCACAGAGTAAACCACTTATATCTTTTTCACTTCAGTATACTTTAAAACACGTGGCAGTGCAGTAATAAAAATAGTGGTTTACTTCTCTTCTCTTATCTTCAGTACAGTAAAAACAGTACAGTGTAGTGATTTGTAAATATCCAATCATTGGATAATTACTTCTTCAATTATTTCTATCTTAGAAATAATTCTTATGTTATTCTTTTAGAATAAACATTTATTTCTCTTTTCACATCAGTAATCGTATCGTACAGTTCAGTAAAACAGTATATTCGATACGGTTCAATCCGTAACAAAAAACAGTAGCTACCAGTTCAGTAAATAGTATAAGGTAGCTTTCAGTTCAGTAAACAGTAAATGGTAGCCTTTAGTTCAGTAAAACAGTAATCAATGGCTACCCTTTCAATATACATTACAGTTTTGTAAATAGTGTTTTGGTACGATTTTTCATCAGTAGACAGTAAACATTACCGTAGTTCAGTACAGTAAACAGGATTCCGTAAATCCTTTCAGTAAACAGTAAACAGTAAGTGAGACTGGGTATCACCCTACAAGTAAATCATGTTATCATCGTTCCCCCTCCCCCTTGCGAGAACGGCATAATCATCCCAAAAAGGGATACAGTAGATCTATGGCCACAATCTAAGGGTGGTCCTCGGGTCTACTTGCCAGGTGACCTCGAGACCTCTGATGACTTGGCGAGTCCATCAGACTCATAACTCATAATGCATGAAACTAGGGGCCTAAAGTCTCAAAATAGTACAAAAACCGTACTTTAGCCTTTATGGATTTTAAACACCGTAAATCAAATATCCATAAGGCTCACACGTAAATATAATCACCTTTATGAAATTTATAAAATAAATAACATTTTTCAAATTATTTCATAAAGGTATATATCATGTTTTCCATACGATGAAGACAGTTTGCAGAATCATCACTGAAAATATAGAAGGGCAAAACTGTCCTTTTTCCATCGTAAAATACATATGCACGTTTTTCCGTGCATTTAATCGAAAACATGGTTTTATAATTATCGTAATTCAAATAAACTATTTTTATAATTTATGAAAATAAAATTTTTATTTTCTAGCTTTAAATTCCCATCACTATGTTTTCTTTTAAAAACACATGTAGAGACATCTGGTCTCGAAATCATAGTTGTTCACTATTTCTTAACCTTTATGGAATTTTCATAATTAATTATTTCCATAGTTAAAACCATAAAGGTTTTATATGAAATCAAGTGAATATTTAAGAATATTTATAAAAATATTCACTTCAGTCTCTTTTTCATTTTCATTTCGTTTCAAGTGAAATATCACCTACCGAGTGAATTTTCGGTGATTTCCTTTTCACCATTCTCGAAAACATGAATATTTTAAAATCAAATATCACTATATTCATGTTTTATGAAATTTACTTGATTTCTTGATTTTCGTACCCGAAAATCATTTCACGTGAAATCAAATCATTTATTATGGGTTTCGGTGATTTTCGGTAAATTTCAGTAATTTTTCGACAGTATAACGGCTGTCGATTTGGCTAGCTTCTTGCACGAAAAATACAGTTTATATTTCTCAACTGGTATTTCATCACAATTCGAAATCGATAAATCACCACAATTTTCAAAACTAATCATTATAAATTGCATTTATAAATTAAATGCATAATTTAAAACATGTGGCCGAATATCCTTACACGCAGCACATGTCTCCCTTACCTGTTTCGGGTCGGCGACTACCTCTCGAAGGTCGCGCCCGTGTTCACCTCGCCCGATTCCATCGACTCGGTCATCGAGGGAATTTTCTAGAAATTAAATTCTAAAATTTAGAATTTTTTTCATAATTATTTAAATAAATAATTTATTTAAATAATTTAATATTTTTCGGGATTTCTTACCGATTCCCGTAATTCCCAAGTTTCTGAGTTTTTCGGGATTTTCCGAAATTCTCGAAATTTTCGAAGTCCGGAAATTTCCTTTTTCTCTCTCCTTTTTCTTCCTTTTCTTCTTTTTTTTTCTCTTTTCTTTTCTTTTTCTTTTTCTTTTTCTTTTTCTTTTTCCTTTTTCTTTTTCCTTTTCTTTTCTTCCAGCTGGACCGGTCAGACCAGTCAACCTTCCTCTGCGGCTGGTTCTCCTCCGACGGTCAGTTCTCCAGTGGTTCGACAGCTCCACAGCTGGCCAGCACCACGGCGAACCTGGATTTGGCCTCCGTTCGGTCTGGATCGGCGGCACGGCGGCGGATCTACTCGGTTTACCTTTGGTTTCTTCTCCTCCTCCGTCGGCCTTCCTCCGCCGTTCTCCGCCTCACCGGTGGCCTCCCACGTCTTCCTCTTCCTCCGGCGGTGGTGTGGCTGCAGTGGCGGTGGCCAATTTGACCGGCATTGCCGGTTCCTATTTTTCTTCTTTTCTCGGTTTTCCGCCGTATTTTTCTCTGTTTTCTTTCCGATTTCCTTCCTTTCGACGTCGGCAACCACTTTCCTCTTCTGGCCGGTGTTGTTCTCTACCTCCCTCAAACCTCCTCTCTTTCTTTCTCGCCACCGACGGTGGTCGATCGGCTGCTCTAGGGAGGATCGGGTTTGCTCCCCCAGATTCCTTTCCTTTCCTCTTTTGTTTCATTTCCTTTCCCTTTTTAGTATATAATATACTATATATTATACACTATAAATTATATATTATACATATAATATATACCATATATTATACATATATTATTTCATATATATTTTCAAACTTAAATGTAATTTAATATTTACATTTCTCAATTATATGTATATATATTTATATATACATAGGAGATTATACTGAAATACATATGTATTATTTAATTCCTTCAAATAGTATATATATATACATGTATACCAATGTATAATTAATTATATATATATATATATATACCATATAGTATTTTAAATACATATGTATTTGTATAAAAATACATTTATATAATATATAATTATATAAACATATTTTCTATTTTCTTTTTCTCATTTTTCTTATTTAATTTGAATTTTCATTTATCCAAATTAAATTTCCTCCTTTTGTTATTTTCCATAATTTCTCGTCTTATTTTTTCGATTTAATTTTCCTTCACTCGGATTTCCACCATCCGTTTCTTTTCTCAATTCTCGGGATTTTCACCAATATCCCATTCTCAAAATTTTATTTATTTATTTATTTCCAATATTTATTTTCTCCAATATTTATTTCCAATAAATGAAAAATTTACGGTTATCACAATCGGTTCTTAGCTAACCTTATGCCCGTTTTTCAATTCTTCTAAATTCTCTAGCCTATATTGAAGTTTTCTAAGTTCTCTAGGCTACTCAAGAATGCAATATAAATTCAATACAATAAACACAAATATAATTGCAAATAAATTAAGAGAATAGGGATAGAAAAATGTACGCAAGCGATTTATAGAGGTTCGGCAACCTTGCCTACGTCCTCTACCTTGAGACGCTTCCAAGGATTTTGCCAAATCCACTAACTTGAATTTGTATTACAATCCCTCTTTTTCAAGGCTCAAGAGAAACCTCTCTCTTTTTCTAAGGCTAAAGAGAAACCTTCCCTTTACAAGGTGTGATTTGGTTTACAAATAATGTAATCAAAGAAATGCCTCTAGATAGGTAAGTGATTACAATGTTTAAGCACAAGAAAAATCCTATACAATGATTTGTGCTATGCTATTCTATACAAGGAATATGAGATTGATAGAAAATGAAGAATGTATAGCACTTCAGAAATTGTTGAGGCTTTGAATATGAGGAAAATGAAGATTGAATGTGCTGAGCTCTTCCTCTTGGTTCCTTCAGCGTCTAAGCCTCTATTTATATTCCCTTGGATGGTTTGTGGACATTGGTTAGAGCCAAAACAGAAACTAACCGTTGTATCTCACAAAAACTAGTCGTTGGAGGCTTTCTAACATAAAAGGATCGATCCTTTGACCTAAGGGCTCAATCCTTTACTTCATTCCACGCTTCCAAGAGTTTCTGCCATGAAGGGATCGATCCCTTCCCTGATCCTAATTCAACCCAAAACATTTTGGCATTTTTGTGGGAGTTTTCCTTGACTTTCTCTAATGAAAACATGGTCCAAAAATTCATTAAGTAATTTTCTAAAATATTCAAAAACATTTTATAAAGTATTAAGACCAATAAAAATGTATCATTAAATCATGGTCTTAATGTTTTATATTATCACTTTAAATGGTTTGAGAATCATGTGTCATAAAGCAAATTTACAATATGAAAGAAACATTAAGGTTTACTTAAGTTTTTGTCATTTCAAAATACATATGGCAATTTAAAGCTAACAATCTCCCCCTTTTTGATATGACAAAACTTAATGTAAATTTGCTTTGAAAATTCTTTGATAAAATACTCCCCCTCAAATAAAGTATGAATTTGTAAAGCTTCCCCTCAATATAAGCATGGTTTTCAATAGAAGTTTTCAAATCATTATTTCTCCCCTTTAATATCTCTCTCCTTTTTTGTCATAGCAAAAGGAAGAAAGAAAAAAATATGCTCCCTCTAAAATTATGGCTATGTGAGAAGAGAAAAAATATGCTCCATCCAAAAAAAATATTAGTACATGAGACTAATAGCACAAATAAATAAGTCAATGTCCTTAAAAAAATATGAGATGTTTAGGCATGCAAAGGACAAGGCTTATGTTCCTATACCAATTGTTTATAAATAATTTTGCAAGAAGTTCAAAATTGGTAAATTATGAAGCAAGTTATTTATAAATTATCTATTAAGTTCTATAACTTGCTTATTTCAATTCTATCAAGCACCTAAGTATATCAATTGTTCTCTAAGGTCCAACTAAGGTGCATGACAATACATCATGATTATGAGCTAAAATTAGATGACATATCATATGTATGTGCTCATAAATCATTTTCAAGTAAGAAAGTGCTTAGACTTAATACAAATATCAATTATCCACAAATTCTAGCAGAAAAATTATCTCATGCAAAAATGTCTTAATTCTTCCCTATTTGTCATTTAAATCTAAAGAACACAAGAAGAATTGTCAATTTAAAGCTCATACCAATTGTCAATTCAGTTTTGGCTTCTACCAATTGTTGAAAATATTGTTACCAATGATTGACTTAGACATTTTGCATTATGCTAATTGTTATGTGTGGTGTGCTTAGTGAATAATCAAGTCAAACATGTAAGAACACAATCACACACAATCAAACATGCATATGGATTAATTAGACATTAGCATCCTCTCATAAAATGTTAATCCATATTCATAAGCACAAATGGAAGATTCAAGAATTTATATCATTCAAATGCACACATTTTCTTCAATAGCTATAAGCACTAAAATCCTATGCTCATTTTCCAATTCAAGTTCTTAACCAATTATGAGCAAGGAAAAGTTTTGTCAAATTAATCAAATTATAATCATATCCTTAAGTGTTTTATCATTTAAGGTCTAAGGGGTATATGCTATATATTGACTTTTAATTACTTATATTTCACTAGATGTATAGTTATCATAATGCCTAGTGTGGAATAGTTGTGTCAAGCTAAGAGACATAATTCTATAAGCATGTTTGAATAAGATGAACTAAGGTATGAACAATATTCATTATGCACAAGTTCATCAAATTCTCAAATATATACATAAATCAATTAAATAATTCTTAAAATTATGTTTAAACATTTATTAAAAATATATTTCAAGAATTATGCAATTCATGAATGTCTTCAATAAGAAAAATGAATTTATACATGTGAGCTCAATGAAAAAATATATTGATTGTTGAAAATAATACCTATTATTGAAGTTGAGGCATCAATCCAATGAAAATGATTTTTCATATTAAAAGATCATCAAAAAGAAGTTAAAAATATTGAATTTTACGTTGAGAAGAAAGAAAGTATCAAGACAATGAAAAGTTCTTCTCAATTTCGGTTGAAATAGTGCAGGGAAGTCATTCTGCCTAGGGGGATCGATCCCTAGAGGAGGGGGATTGATCCCTTAACTCCAGAATGCAAATTTTCTGCATTTTGTTCAAGAGGATCGATCCTTTATGTGAAGAGATCGATCTCTCATCCATTTTCTGCAGTATTTTGACAGAAAATTGAACTTGTGAGGTGCCAAAACTCCGTTTTTGAGTATTTTAAGTCCAAGTAAGAGTTTAAACATTTGTGTAACATGATTTTGGACTTGTATGAATGAAAAATATGAATAAAAAATCATTTAACAATAGATTTTACAATTTTGGAAAGATTTTCACCAATAAATGCTTTTTGGGGCTTAAAGGAGGTCATTTTAAAAGTTATGCATATTTTTGCTAAACCAATGCATTGGAAAACACAAATATGTCAAAACAAACATGTTCACAAAGATTTTAAGTACATATATCATTAAATCATTCAACTTGTGAACATCATGTCATGATTTCTAACATGCATATTTCTCATTGATGCTCATGACATGACATTTTACATGAATGATATATTTGGCATTTTAGAGCAAAAAAAAATATATTATCATTACATTGCAAACTTACTCAAATGAAAAAAATCATTTCAAAATAATTAATCATGCTTTTCATTCAATCGTTTAATGCCTCAAGAACTATCTATCAAACAATCAAAAATCATTTATTATGCCTATTATTCATTCAACTCGTAATGCATCATAGGATCATTAACAAAATGCCTCAATGAATCATACAAATAAATTTAGCAAATGAGAGTTTTGAACCGATAGAATTTAAGCTTACAAAACTCATTTGCTTGAGAGTGCTTTGCCATGATTTGTTGGAACCACCATTAGCCATTCTTTAAGAAATTATTGTCACCTTGCTAAGAATGGATCTCCAATCTCTTTCTCTTTCTTTTTGGCATAAGCAAACTCCATGGATGTTAGAGCATTTGAACTTTAGTATTTCTTTGTAACTTCATGCTCAACACTCCTACACCAAACAAATTTATGTATGCTTTGGTGCCCAAATTTTCTTGGGTCTATGAGAGTTAGTGCAAATAATTTTTGATCCTTTTGGGATCCATTTCAAGCACAATTCATCATTATTTACAGCATGCTTTGGCACCCATATTTTTTCTGACTACTCTTCCTCTAAATGTGGTTTTTCTAAAAGTGCATGCTTGTGAAGAGTGGTCAATCCTATTGCAAAGTGAGCATGTGAAAGATGTATCATGCATAGTATTTTTGCTCACTAAGAAATTCTTAAGATGAGTTTCCTTTTGTTTTGCATTATAGCCTAATCCATCTTTGTTAAAGAAAGCTCTTTGGGTCTCTAACATATGATCTAGCTTTTGTTGACCCATGTAGAATCTAGAAAATGAGTTTTGCAAATTTATGTTCTTTTTCTTAACTTCATCAATTTCTAGATTTGCTTCTTCTAATTTCCTTTCAAATTCTAGCTTAGCATTTGTCAAGGCTTCATTTTCTATTTTTAATTTAGCAATGATTTTCTTATTTTTGAAGTTTATGCATTGAAATTCATTTGCTAATTCATTGAAAGCATTTTGTAGTTCATCAAATGTATAATCATTATCTTCACTAAAACTACAACTAACCTCATCATCACTAATAGCCATAAAGCATATGTAGGCTACCTCATCATTCATGTTATCCTCATTGGAGCAATCACTATTACTCCATGCAGCCACAAATGCTTTCTTTTTAAGATTCCTATCCTTTTCTTTCCTAAGTAAGGGGCAATCTAGCTTAGTGTGACCCGGTTCATTACACTCATAACACACTAAGGCTTTGCTTGGTATGGTGAAAAGAAAACTAAAAAGATGGAAAATTGAAAAGAGGGAAAAATGGAAAGATAGAAAACAATAATTTTTTTTTAGGTGTGTTTGGTAGGAAGAATGGAAAAATAAAGGGAAAATATAAATTTTTTTCTTTCTATTGCTTTGTAGAATTGAAAAGTGAGAGGAAAGAAAATTAAAAATAAAATGATTTTATAATCTTACCTTTTATACAAATATTTATTAAGTATAATTTTTTCTTTTTTGGCATTTATTGAGTTTTCATTTTTAATTAAATATTTTGTAAACAAAAATCTAGTCAAAATAATTAATTAATAATTAATTTATGATAATTAATTAATAATCATAAATAAATAACTCATTAATTAATTAATTTATTCATTATTGATTAATTATTATTTAGCTATTAGTTAATGATTAATTAATAATTAATTATTAATGATTATTTAATTAATAATTAATCACAAATAATTAATTATAATAAATTAATTAGTATTAATTTATAATTAATGATTAATTAATTAATATTAATTATTTAATGATTTATTATTTATAATTAATAATGGTTTTGCTGTCAGTTTTTTTGTACTAACAATGATGTCTTCTTACGTAAATAAGTATAAGAAAATAAGGAATCAAGCAATAATGCTAGTGTTCAACAACCTTCTCTGTTAGGTAAAAAAAACTAATTAGGGGTATTTAGGTATTTTTACTTTAATTTTACTCAATCAATCACCATTTTCTTTCTTATTATCTGCCCAATTTGGACAAATTGTGATTTGTGAAGGGGGAAGGAAAATGTAATTCCTTCCCAATTTCTTTCCTTCCCCTTTTCCCTTGCACCAAGCAACTTAAAATTTGTTTTCCTTCCACTTTTCTTTCCACTACTTTCAATCCTTCCAGTTTTCTCTTGTACCAAGCATAGCCTAAGAGGTCTTTTTCTTTCCTACTTGACTCTCCTCTTATTACCCCTCTTCTTTGATGTCTCATATCATTCTCTTTCTCTTTTATTCTCATAAATCTATTAAATCTTTTAGCAAACATTGCCATATCCTTTTCTTCCTCATTTCCACTTTCATCACTATCATCTTCAATGACCTCATGACTGGAAGACTTAAGTGCTACCCCTACTTTCTTTGAAGGCTTTTCATTTCTTTTTAATTTCATTTCATATGTAAGTAAGGAGCCCATAAGTTCATCTAGAGACAAGGTGTTAGGATCTTTAGATTTTTCTATTGCGGTCACCTTTGCCTTCCAAGATTTTGGCAAGCTATTCAAGATTTTCTTAACCATTTCTACATTGGAATAGGTCTTGCCTAATGCCTTAAGTCCATTGATTATGTCATTAAACCAAGTAAACATATCACTCATGGACTTATCTTCTTTCATCCTAAAAAGTTCATAATCATGTGTGAGTATGCCTACTTTGGTTTCTTTAACTTGATTGGTTCCTTCATGTGTAATGGCTAATTTGTCCCATATTTGCTTGGCATTCTCACATAGGGAGACTCTATTATATTCATTAAGACCTAATGTACAAAAGAGAGTGTGCATAGCCTTGACATTCAATTATGCCAATTTCATGTCATTTGTGTCCCACTCATCCTTACCTTTAGGGACATCTTTTCCATCAATCTTCTTCATTGGGATTTTAGGACAATTTACTATTACTCTCCACACTTCATAGTCATTTGATTGCACAAACATCATCATCCTAATTTTTCAATATGAGTAATTCTCTTCATTGAAGAGTGGAGGTCTAACTAATGAGTGTCCCTCTTCTCCTAAGGGTGTGCCTACATTCAAGTGAGCCATTTACGATCGTTTTACTTGACAGATGTTAATCTAAATCAATCTCGAGCCCAAGCTCTGATACCAATTGTTGGCTCTATAGGTTATACCGAGAGGGGGTGAATCGGTTCTTAGCTAACCTTATGCCCGTTTTTCAATTCTTCTAAATTCTCTAGCCTATATTGAAGTTTTCTAAGTTCTCTAGGCTACTCAAGAATGCAATTAAATTCAATATAATAAGCACAAATATAATTGCAAATAAATTAAGAAAATAGGGATAGAGAAATGTACGCAAACGATTTATAGAGGTTCAGCAACCTTACCTACGTCCTTTACCTTGAGACGCTCCCAAGGATTTTCCCAAATCCACTAACTTGAATTTGTATTACAATCCCTCTTTTTCAAGGTTCAAGAGAAACCTCCCTCTTTTTCTAAGGTTAAAGAGAAACCTCCCCTTTTCAAGGTGTGATTTGGTTTACAAATAATGTAATCAAAGAAAGACCTCTAGATAGGTAAGTGATTACAATGTTTAAGCACAAGGAAAATCCTATACAATGATTTGTGCTATGCTATTCTATACAAGGAATATGAGATTGATAGAAAATGAAGAATGTATAGCACTTGAGAAGTTGTTGAGGCTTTGAATATGAGGAAAATGAAGATTGAATATGCTGAGCTCTTCCTCTTGGTTCCTTCAGCTTCTAAGCCTCTATTTATAGTCCCGTGGATGGTTTGTGGACGTTGGTTAGAGCCAAAACAGAAACTAGCCGTTGTATCTCACGAAAACTAACCGTTGGAGGCTTTCTGACATAAAGAGATCGATCCTTTTACCTAAGGGATCAATCATTTGCTTCATTCAATGCTTCCAAGAGTTTCTGCCACGAAGAAATCGATCCCTTCCCTTAGGGGATCGATCCTTTTCTTCCAAAGAGTATTTTTCTTGCACTTTTAGGTTAGAAATGATATAACCTTTGATCCTAATTCAACCCAAAACATTTTGGCATTTTTGTGGGAGTTTTCCTTGACTTTCTATAATGAAAACATGGTCCAAAAATTCATTATGTAATTTTTTAAAATATTCAAAAACATTTTATAAAGTATTAAGACCAATAAGAATGTATCATTAAATCATGGTCTTAATGTTTGATATTATCACTTTAAATGGTTTGAGAATCATGTGTCATAAAGCAAATTTACAATATGAAAGAAACATTAAGGTTTACTTAAGTTTTTGTCATTTCAAAATACATATGGCAATTTAAAGCTAACAAAGATCATAATTTTTTATTTTACTATAAAATTAATGTAAACACATATGATTAAACGTAAATTTAGTATTATTGAACATAAAACATGTTAGAAATATAAAAAAAAAAGATGAGAAACAACATAAAATTAGAATCAATAAATGTAAATACATGATAATTTTGCTTCAAAATGTCTTTATGTTTATTCTCATGTGTTTACGATACTTTCAACATATTTTATGCTTAATAACACTAAATTTCACTTAATTGTATGTGTTTATATTGACTTCACAATAATGTTAAAAATTATAATATTCTTGTAAATTTCCCTATTCAAGAAAATTCTACAATAAGAGCTCCCAAAATTCATGATCAATTCAAAACTAACAAAGAAAAATTAATAAAGAGAGAGAATTTTACTGCACATTTTATGTTAATTTTTATTTTGAATTTTTTTTTTGGTAATTGAGAGTGTAGAGAACTTTATTGAATCTCTCACCAGGTTAAATTTTCTTAGACTAGAGCTAGCCACGAAGCACAAGTGGAGATTAATCTCATATCTAATATGATATGGAGACACTTCGTTGTTTACACCAAAAAATATATAATAAAAGTCTTCAAGTTTTTTTAATATTAAATAAACTTATAAAGAATCAAATAAAAATAAATGAATGAGCATGGGTCATGTGTGGATAATAACGTCAAGGAGCGCTTAGATTGGGGTGTTGCTACACCTGCATGGCGTGAGATGTATCGTACTCTGTTGTTAACCATCTGCCAGCCTTCACTTCTAATCATTGCCCTCTTCTGATACATGTTAATGCAACTGAGGACGACAACAACGCATATTTCACTTTGAAGCTGCTTGGACAAGAGAACCAGAGTGTAAGGCTGTGATTACCTCGGCTTGGCACGAAACAGCCAGTCGAAACATTATGGACAGGCTACGGTATACAGGGCAACAACTCCAGCAGTGGTGCCGTACAGATTTTCGGTCCCTTCGATCCAAAATTGATTTCATCACCACGCAGCTAAGAAGGCTGCAAAATCTAGCTCCAGCAGATCCCTTCTTGAGCGAAATCTGTGATTTCAAGAAGGAGATGCCTGAGTTGCTATAACAAGAGGAAATCTTCCGAAGGCAAAGATCGAGAGTTTCTTGGTTGTCCTATGGTGATCGAAATACGTCTTTTTTTCACAAGTTTGCATCATATCAGAAAAAGAAAAACTTTATTGGTGGATTGGAAGATAGTAATGAGATCTGGCAAGAAGGCCATGATGCAACGATGAATATTGTAAAGCTGTTTCAATCTAGTCAACCATCACGATATCAAGACATCCTTGAAGCTGTCTAACTGAAAGTTTCTCTTGAGATGAATAACCTATTGCCTTAGGACTTCGATGCCGCTGAAATCAAGGTTGCTTTATAACAGATGGGGCCGACAAAAGCCTCACGCTCGGATGGTATGCTTGCATTGTTTGACCAGTCATATTAGTCATGCGTTGGGGATGATATAATAGAGTTCTGCTTAGAGTGTCTGAATGGGATTAAAAGTGTAGAGGACATCAACTAAACCCATATTTGTTTAACAACAAAAATTAACAGGCCCACAAAAATATCTCAATTCAGGTCAATTAGCCTCCGTAATGTCATCTACAAGCTTATCTCTAAGGTGTTGGCTAAGCGGCTCAAGAAAGTTCTCCTGATCTATATCAGTGAAACTCAAAAGAGCTTTTGTCCCTCGGAGGCTGATTACAGACAATGTGATCATTGCGTATGAATTACTTCATTCCCTTATGAGAAGGCATCGTGGGAAGACTTACCAGTTTGCTCTGAAATTGGATATGGCCAAGGTGTACGTTAAGGTTGAATGGGTTTCCTATAACAAATGATGCTATAGCTTGGCTTTCATCAACGTTGGGCTGATTTGATCATGAGTTGTGTAACTACAGTGTCCTACTCGGTGTTGGTTAATGGCATCCCAAGCCTAACTTTTCATCTAGAAAAAGGATTGCGTCAAGGCGATCCAATCTCGCCATATCTTTTTTTTGTCTGTTCAGAGGGTCTGATAACACTATTGCATCATGCCCATTTGAATGGCTTTCTTCAAGAAATCAAGGCAAGTAGGGGGACCGACGTTCACACATCTGCTACTTGCAAATGATTCAATGTTGTTCACCAATGCTTGTAGGACAGAGGCAACTACTATAATATTACACACATACGAACTCTATTCGGGTCAACAGATAAATCATAGTAAGTCCTCTATTTCTTTCAACCCAAAACAAATGCTCATAATGGGATGATGATCTAGAACATATTTGGGGTATATGGATCTTCCACTCCGAAGAAATACCTAGGCCCACCATCAATTATAGGTCGCAACAAGTTTCATGCTTTCAAAGGCTTGAAAGAAAAGGTGATTGCTAAATTGACAAAGTGGACAACCAGAACTCTCTCTCATGGTTGAAAGGAGATTTTCTTGAAGTCAGTAGTCCAGGCTATTCTAACATACGCTATGTGCTTTCTATTGCCTAAGACTCTGTGTCAGGACCTTAATGCTTTGATGGCCAATTATTGGTGGAAGAAAAACGAATCAAGTAAGGGTATTCATTGGATTTGTTGGGAACATATGTGCACTCCAAAGTTTGCAAGCAGGATGAGCTTCAAGGATATGTGGAAATTTAATCAAGCATTGGTTCCAAAACAATGCTAGAGGGTGTTGAAGAATCCACAGTCTTTAGTTGCGCAGGTGTTACATGCCAAATACTATCCTCATTTTACTCTTCCGGGAGGAGGATTAGGTAACCAACAAACCTTATCATGACGTACTTGCTGGGAAGTATGCAACTGATGGCTCCCTAACAACCTTTACAAACAAGTTTGGTCCTTACTGGTACCACCTAAAATAAAAAATTTTATATGACGAGTTTGCAGAAAAATTATTCCAGTTTTAACCAAATTGCTATCAAAACATTCCCGTACAGGTATAGCCAACCTGTTTTCATTGTGGCTTGCATGAAGAGACAGTGGAGCATGCACTTAAAGATTGGCCTAGTGACTAAGGATGAGTTGTAGCATATTGTAAATCTTGAGTTCGAATTCAAGCACCCCATTTTCAGTTATTTAATATTTCTCTTGTAACAAAAAAAAAATTGTCCAAAAGTTGCAACACTATAGTTTTTTTTCTTCCCTGATCTGCTGTTTCGAAACAACAGGAGTTGAAGACTGATTGTTTAATGCTTTGCAAAATTGGGATGCACAGCAGGTGCAAATTTTGGCGGTATTACTCTAAACCATTTGGAGGCTATAACTGCCAACTCTGCACTTGAATTTGCAAAAGATCTCATCACTGGAGTTATCTCCTATTTCACATCTTGTTGCCGACATAAAGATGTTGGCCTTTTATTTTAGATGCTGTGGATTTGTTCATGTAAAGAAGAGTGCTAACGAGGTGGCTAACTACCTTGCTAACTATGCCTTAGAGCGTGAGGAAGCAAGGCTTTGGGTTGAGGATACTCCCCTGTACTAAATAATGTACTAACCACCGACTCTGGTTATGTTAATCAATAAAACTAGCATTCCATTTCAAAAAATAAAAATTAAAGTCTTCAAATTCGTTAATAATAGATGGATGACAAAAAAAAAATTTGTTCTACTCACAAAACTTCACACATTCTACTATCCATGTCAACAAAGATTAAAATTTACAAATAATGAATTTCAAGAGAATATACAATGACATCAAATAAAAAATAGATTTATATTTCATACACCATAATATATAACCTCCATACGCTTTTAGTCAACCACAAAATGACACTTCATCAATACGCAAAGTTTAAATTAGACAAGCTTTTAAAAAATATAAAAAACAAAAAATATTTATTTTTAAAAACATACATATTTTTTTAACTTAACTCATTAATGAGATGACACTTGAAGTTGACTGATAATGCACAATTAGTGTATCAAATATAAACTCATAAAAAATTTAAATTTCTATATACTTGAGTCAAGAATTGAAGAAGCATTAGTTCCTTGTCACAAGCACATTGGTCCCGAGTACAGCAAAGGAGGATTGCTCAATGCAGTTGAATCCAAATGGCTAATGTATCTAAAAAGAAACAAAAAAAAAAAACACGTTAAATGACAAGTTACAAATAAAAATACTACAGAAAACGCTCATATCTATTAAAATCACTAAATCAAACATAGCCAAGCGAATTAAAAAATTCAGTCTTTTCTATCTAATACTTAGGCCACTAAACAATTCCAAATGTTTACCTTTTTTGGGCTTATTTTACCGTTTGATTGATTTCGGCTTTTCAGTGAATAATGGAGAAAAACGAACTGGCCCGAAAAATTTCATCAGATGAGATCATCTAACCAAAATTGGATTACTGTGAAAAAAGAGAACACCTCAGGTATTGTTAATATTTTTGGTTGTTTTGCACGGCCGTAAGCCAGTGACCAATAGTAAAATGATGTAAAACCCTAAACCACCACCCCTAGTCTTAACAATATGCCAAAGGTGGGGTAAAGCATGGAAACAGCAAATACAAAAAAAGACTTACCAATTGGAAGGTCCTAACCTGTTTTTTATGACATGAACTGAAGCACGTCTTTCGTTCCATGGCCGCATTTAACAACGATGAATAGGAACACAATTTATGAACATATAAACACACTTCTCCCTCACAAGGCATTCAAAGCATCACCCAGTGTACATGATTAAAAGAAAATTTCATGTTTACTGGCGGAATGGTTTTTCATCCACTGTACATTGTTAGAAGAAAAAGTATAACCACAGCATGGATTTCATCATACAAAATTCCTAAAGATGAAATATATAGTATTCTGCAATGAAAAAAACAAAGAAACTCTTACGGCTCATTTCTCTCATGGAGGGGAAAATTTTCACACTTGGATTTCATTGAAGGAACTAATTAAGTACCCATCTAAGAAGGCAACCACATATGAAGTTAGAACACCATTTGGCCATAGTATCCAACCATACTTATTTAACCTGAACAATATCATCAATCAATAAATGTATGAACTTGTTTACACACAGAGACAATAAGAATGCAGCCCCAAAAGGCCAAACTGAATTTTTACAGTTAACAGGTGGTAAATTATTCTTGTCAATACTCAAGCATTTAAATTTAGAAGCCTTTGCACAAAAGAAGGGTGAGAGAGATCCATTTATTAACTATCCTACATAAATTGTTCCATTATTGGATATGTAGATTCTAGAGATACAAAACCCTTACAACTATTATAACTTCAATTATCATGTATTCTTTAAAGAAAAGAATTATTTCCTTAAATGCAACTGAACCTATCAATTTACACACTACTGCTGTAGGCAGCTTTTAAGATTATCTTGTTATCTGCAACAGGGAGTTCAATGACCTATAATGGCACTGCCATGGATAAATCAAATTCTCAAAAATATTTTTAGAAATAATTCATACCAACAGCAGGGCTTAAGAGTTCCTTTAGTAATAAACCATGGATGTTGCCTCTGGTCAACTGCAAGAGATGACAAACTCAACCCATCATGGCTTTAGAAGCAAGGTATGGATGCCTCCAACATTTGCCATGAGATATTCTGAGAAAGCATCAAGACATTTCTTAACATTAATTCCATATACTGCAGAAATAAAGCAAGTATAACATACGTATCCATCATCATGAAATGACATAGATCAGTTTCACATACATAAAACTGAAAATATGCAAAAACCATCTAGAATCCATAAAGAAGCCAGCAACAAATCAGAATTAACATGATCCCAGCTGGTGAACAAAAAAAAAAAATTTTGTATTTTTGGGTAAAGAACAAGTTCAAAGTAATCTTGGAGGACAAAAACTTTGAAAAACAAATATGCCAAGAAACACTGATACAGAACCATAAATTCATTTTAGGGAATCTGTTCCAGTAACTAAAAATGAAATGCACGTCTTAGCATTTTAATATTACTCAACAGTTTCACTAAGGGAAAGTAGATTTTACTATCTGAAATTTAAGTGCATATCCACCGAACAATATGCTAAATCTGCAGATGGTGGGAAGCAAAAAAAAAAGGAAAGAAAAAAATTACATAAAGAACTCTATCATGGCGACAGGAGAAGAAACTAGTAAAGCAATTACAAAAATGAACCTTTCAAGTATCTTTACAATAAATATGCGTCATTGGAGTAAAACATAACGCCACTGCATCACCAGATAGAAATGTAATTCATTAAATCTAGTAACAACTAATAAAAAGCCTATCATTATCGTGTCTCAACTTTCTTAGCTCCCTCAAATGCTCATCATTGGAAATATTAAGAGAGCGTCGTAGATTGGTCACCTTTTCTTCTCCTTCCCAAGTCAAAGGCCCAGAAGCATGCAATGCCCCAAGAGCTTGCTGATAGGCATGTAGCTCCGACCTATGGAAGTCTGTTCCCAATTCCACACTAGAGGAAACAGTTCCTTCTTGTCCACATCTCCTTTCACAATACGAGTCAGCATCACTACAATAATCTTCTAAGTTTTCAGAACGATTTTTTACATAACTAGGAGTCAAGTCAACACCATTATTCCCTAAACCACTACAACTACCAACAGAGGATGCGCAACTCATGGTATCATCAAATCTATCAAAGGGTAAAGGCATAAATCTTTCACCCACTATATTTTTGGGGGAAACAAACGCATCTACCTTTCCAGAGGCAGGCGAAGGACGTTGAATGAATATTCTTTTACCACCAATACTATCTTTTTGAATAGCCCTCTTCTTCTGCCCACCAACATCCGAGAAGTCAAGCAGAGATCTTTTCCTCTTCGGCGGTCCGTTGGAATTTGACGATCCCTGATGTCGAAAATAACGATTAGGGTAAAAATCAATAACGTCTAACAAAACAAAAAAGAAAAATATTAGTAAAATTATTGTTAAAAAAATGGATTCAAAAGAATTACCTTTCCAACGAGGAACCAATTGCCATCTTCCCAAGATTGTCGTACGCGTAATCGAGATTGATGTGCCTTGAGTTCGCTATTCGATCCCAAAATCCTAACAGAAAAGTTGTTCCCACCGAAAACCCTAACGATCACCGCCGGTTTCCAGCACAACTCGTCGAACACCTCTACAACATCGCCAGCAACCCAATCATTGGTACCGTTTACAGGAGGAGGGCAAGGCCTAATCGCTTTCCTAGGGACTCTCTCCACAGCCGCCGACTCGCCAGTGATCGGAAACCAGCCGTACTTCACGCTGTAAGTATGGCCATTGCCGGAAATAATCTCGGCGCACCGCCATGCGCCGGCTGGAACCTCCTTGGTCATGACCTCGACTTTGCTACCTTTCTTGAACCTCATGATCGACGAATTTGATTTGAATAAGTTAGAAGAGAAAGAATCCTTCAACAAAATTTATGTGAAAGAAAGGAAAGAATGGAAACTATTAAATCGTCGTCCAATTTGGGATTACATTAGAAGGGTTGATGATAATCGGACGGTATAGGAATGAGGGATTAGAATGATCTGACGGTGAAGAAGAATGTGCTTGGGCGTTAGGTTAGGCCTTTCAAGTACTAAAAAAGGAGGAAGTTTCCTTCCGTTGCCGTTTTCAACTTACAATAACAAAATAGAATTCTAATCGCAATTGGCTTTTCTTTTTTCTTTTTTTTTTCTTTTTTTTTTAGCAATTTTTATTAAACTCATTTTTTCTTAGCTGTAACATAAAATTATCAGTACTAAATAAATTATGACTAGGTCAAAATTGTCCCTCTGGCAGGTTAGGAGACTAATTCATTCAAAGCAATAATAAAAAAGAGTCAAAAAAATCATGTTAAATTGTGTGTGGATTGTTAATCTATTTTTAAATTCAATATATCTTTTTTGAATTTGATCAATGCTTTTATCTTTTATTTTATAAAATAATAGAAATGGAAAAAAAACAAAAATATAAAATAAATAAATAAATAATCAAAAAAAATAACAAAGAAAAAACATTTCTTATATCAAATAGATTCGAAGTAAATTATATTTATTTTTCTCCAAATATATTATATTTAAATAAGATTAACTTCTTTCTATATATGTTCCAAATTCCAATATGCTATTCTCTCTACTTTATTTTATTTTATCTTTCATTTAGCCAATTTTTGAGAATAAAAACCTACTTTAAAACTCATGTTTACTTATAAAAAGCAATGTCCCAATATATATATAACTATATATTAAAAATCATACAAAAATTTATATTTTAAGTGAGCCAAAAATATATAAATATAGTAAAACTAAAGAAAATTAAAAATCCAAATTTATTAGCTATACAAATAAATAATTAACAAATTATAAATAAATTACGCTAAACAATTAAACATTTATATAAATGGCATTGTACTCTTATCAATAACTTATTGCGTTATTGTATTTTTTGTCAAAGTTACGATATTGGAATTTGGACATTCTTAGTCCAATAAATTTTTTTTACTTTGTTTTATTAGCTTTTTTAATAATTATATTATCTTTAATAAAATTTTAAATTTGTAAGAATTTTATTACATTTATTTTTTAAATACCAACATAATTAGTAATTAAATTAAATATAACCATATAACTAGTTAACTAATTGTTCAGTTATAGTGTTGAATAAAATTATAGTATACATTAAAAATGTACTCAATATTATGAATAATTGGTTAACTAATTACCTTAATTTTATATTTATTTTATTTTTGATTTGTACATATACAATAATATTAACATTATTACATTAAATATTATCGAACTCATACACAAACTAATTAATCAAATATTTTATTAAAAATTTAGAATGTTGAATTAAAAGAGTTATATACACCAATTGACATTATATTAATAAATAAAAACATTTGATAAAATCATATTATATACAATTGTACATCAATTGAGTATTATTTTTTTTCATATTCACATTAACATAATAACATTAGATATGCACTAATTAATGAATGTCTAATTAAAATATTAGATAGTAGATGTTACTAAATTAATTAATATAATTCTAGTTATTTAAATATAATCAATCATAATATTAATAAAATATAAAAAGTAAATTTTATTAAAATTACAGATTACACAATAATACTACTATAGTATATTATTAAATTACACTTTATTTTACTATAAGAAATATTATTTTTATTCACACTTTAATTTTATATTTTATAGATACTAAATAAATTATTTTTAATAGTTAATTAATTCTATCAAAGTAATATTTACACACTAAGAGATTGCATAATTTATTCTTAAAAGAGTTTTATAATATAATATATAAATCATTGTTATAAAATACCAAATTGGAACTTTTAAGATTATGTTTTTATTTCCAAGTAAATTTTATATTTTTCTATACTTGAACTTTAAGAAAATACAGCTTAAATTTATTTTGTTAACAATGTTCTTAATGTATTGTACAAAGTATCAAATTCAAAGTTTCAAACAAATATTGAATTATATAATGATTTTTTTATATATTTGGTTTATTATTGTATTAAAATTAAAATTTTATTATGAAATAAAAATAATGAAATATTATAATAACTTTTATAATAAAATCTAATGTTAAATTAATAATATATTTATTATTATAAATACAATAAGTATAATATTAAAGATTACTTGATAGTCATACATTATGGTGTTTTAAATTAATTTTGTTTAATAATTGAATTAAAAAGATTTAATATTTATTTGGTTGATAATACATTATTGATATAATTGTATAATAAATTATAATCGTTTTTAAAATTTTAAATTTTTTAATTAAAAAGTGTATAAATTATTTATCTATTTTTAAATAATAACCATATAATTATAATTCAAATTTTTTCGAATTATAAATTCGATTTTTTATAAGTTTCAAATCAGATCAATCACAATTTTAGATAATATCGAGATCGGGTTATGTCGGCTTTGGATTGTATTGGATTCGAATTTTTCTTTTGTTTTGGGTTTTTTATTTGGGTTTTTTCGATTTCAAGCCTTTAATTTTTTTTATCAATTCGAATAAATTCAATTTTAAGTGAATTTGAACAAATTTTCAAGCTCGAGTCAACTTTTACCGTCTCTAGTCTTAAGATTTGCTTGCTCCATTTCTCACGTCTTTTTGACTTACAATACTGCCATAATTGACCATGAAAGCATGAGCTGAGCTGTATTACGAAGGTCAAGCATATCTTCTCAATATCTTCCTCTTCTTCTTCATCTTATTATTATTAAAAATAGCCGCCTCTAGTTGGTGACTTGCATCCTTGGAAGATAAGTAAATTATTTGGGAAATTAGATACTTTAGTACATATTTTGGAACTAATATTCTTTTAAATCTTAATACTTCTTTTTAATATTTTAGATCATTTTTTTTGGTGAAAATTTTTTTTAGATCAAATTTAGGAACATAGTTACTAAACTTGGATTGACCTGACGTTTCCATCAAGAATATTGATTTGGTTATTAATTATATTTGATTAAAGATGAAATTTGATCTTTAACTTGGATTTAATCTTCTAAGTAATAATCCAAAAACTAATTTTGACATGAGTTTTTTTTTTAAATCATTATAAACATCAATTCAAGTATTAAGTGGTTAATTTGTGTATATTTTAAAATATTTATTATTTAAATATAATTAATTACATAAATACATATTATATAAGTATATTTAAAAAAAACAAATATACAAGTCGGACCTCATGATTGAACAAATTGAATTCATAACCCAATATTTTATTTGGATCATTTTTCATCAGGTTTAATAACATTGTCTAAATACTCGTTGCACCCTTTAGTATAAATTTTTTTAAAAAAAATAATGAATTCAAAAGATACGGGTTTTAGAAGAGTAGTCCTTGAACGAGATGCAGTAAGTGTGATTCAACAAATAAAATCTAGCAATATTGATTTGTCACATACAAAGATTCTCATAGAGGAGGCCAAAGTTATATCTATTGGGTTTGACACATATTTTTTTACATGTAAATATCCATTAATTTCACATACACTTGAGTCAAAATTAACATTAAATGTTTAACTTCTCTACTTTTTTATTTTTGGAAAATTTATCTAGTGGCTAAATTTTTTTGCAATATCTTTTGAAAACAAATTATTATCTTAAAATAAATTTAAATGCTATCTAATCCAAAAATGTTTTAAAAAATATAATTTCAATATATATATATATATTGAAATAATATATTGAAACAAATACCTTCATTAAATCAAAAAAATTATGTCTTTGTCCAATACAAATCGAATAGAATTAGGATAATCTCCGAACCAATACTCATCCTCTGAACTACCTAATCTTAGTTGAGAGAGTTCATGTGCTACTCTATTTCCTTCTCTTCTAACGCGACTAAACGAGCAACTGAGAAAACTACTCCCTGCCTTCCTGACCACTGCTAGCAACAAGCTGATATACGTAAGGTCCTGTTCTGTAGTCTTCAACTTGGAAACTACTACTTGCGAATCTCCCTCAAGCACTATGTTCCTGAGTCCAAGTTCCCTTGCAAAACTGATTGCTTTCAAGGCTGCCAGTGCTTCAACAATTACTTGATCAGTTTACCCAAAGAGCTCCCCCCGTTGCTCCTATGGCTCTGCCTTGACTGTCCTTAATTTTGATTCCAAACCCACCAATGTTTGACTGGTTATTCTCTGCTCCATCCAAATTGATCTTACATATCCCACTACTAGGTGCTTGCCACCTTTGCTCGACCCGTACCACTGTTTGTTGTCTTGCCTCTTGTGCGCCGTTAAAATCATCTCTGTACTGCTTAACGAAAGGGACCAAAACATTCATCTCACAACTTTCTTCTTCATATAATTCTTTGTTCCTACTATTCTATATAGTCGTTGCAGTAAAAATAAAGTGCTGAAGTTGTTCCTTACCCAGTCTCGTCATCGCCTCCTGGAATCCCATTGTTCCGACGTTCAGTCCTTGAACCTCATTCCTCAAGTTCATATTTTCCCATATTTCAGCTATCTTGCTGCATTGTATGATAGCATGGAACTGTGTTTCCTCCTTTCGTCTACAACGAGCACACAACCTCCACTAGAAGAATCCCACTCAGCGGCTTCCACGCAACCTTCATTTTATTTGGGACCTCGGCAGACCACATTTTCCTCCTACAAGAATTATTAGCTACACCTTCCATCCTTCCAGTTATGCCACAACACAATCTGTATGCACTCTTCACACCGTACATCAGTTCATCTTGTACATCTCGATTGCCTAAAGGTATTGACACTATATGTTTTGCATTTTCCCCTGAAAACTGTCCTTGAATCTTGGACCACACCCACTGCCTGTTCTCTTCATCTATTAGGCAAGCCACCTTCTCATTAGAATTCACTCCTCGATGCGATTGTATTGCAAAAGTGGGATTGCATGTGACCCATTTATCCCTCCAGATTCAAATAGTTCTGCCATTTCCCACCCTCCAACGTAAACGTTGCATTAAAAGCGATCTAGCTTCCAGAACGCTGCGCCAAGTGAGTGACGGTTTCTAGCCAATTTTTGCTTGTAGAAAGTCACCATCAGGACAATATTTACATTTCAACACCGAGTAGGCCAACGTTGCTGTGCGTTTCAAGAGCCTCCATCCTTGGTTGCTAATAGAGCTAAAATAAACCACTCCATATTTCTAAACCCCAACCCTCCTTCCATCTTATTTTTGCTCATATCCTCCCAGTTGATCCAATGTATTCCCCTTTTTTCACTATTATGCCTCCACTAGAAATAATTGATCATGCTGTTGAGTTCGGCACAGATTGACTTTGGTAACTTAAAGTAACCCATAACATAAGTCGAAATTGCCTAGACTATAGATTTAAGAGGAACTTCTTTTCCTCCCATAGATAAAAATTTGTTACTCCATATTCTCATCTTTGATTCGATTCCATCTTTTAAAGTAGCAAAGCCCTCCTATTCCCTTTCCCCCACCATTATTGGAATCCCCAGGTACTTATCCGAACTAGACGTGTGCTGAACACCAAAACTCTGCATAACAACATCTTTCATTCTCTCATTTGTGTTCCCACTTAAAAATAGAGCAAATTTGTCGAAGTTGGCTTTTTGACCCGATGCCTCCTGGTAAATCTTTAATGCATACTGTACCCTCTTGCATTCACCTCTATTTGGTTTATCAAATAAAAGGTTGTGTCACGATCTGAAAGTTGCGATGTGCACTTAAGCACTTAATGCTTACACTTATTTCACTTATCAAATTTGCAAACTAGCTTTTTTTCACTTTATAACTTATATTCGGTGTCAGTATAGTCACTAAGGGATTTTCACTTATCTTTTTTAGTTTTAATCCAACTTATTCTTTCTTTTTTCCAAAGGTGAGTTATAAAACTATCCTAGACATATAGTGATCATTTTTACTCCATCACACAATCCTATATAAAAACAGATAAAAAATATACCCATTTATAATGAGAGATTTCCCCATAATCACCTACAAAAGATAAACATTTACTATATCCTCATCAAAATAATCATTTCATAATATTTCACATCCAATAACATCCATTCACATCTCTAAACTAATTAAGTTCCAAGATCGCACTCAGTCATCATATCATTCACAAAATAATATAAAATGATCCTAAGTTATATCCCAATACATTAAAAGTAAATGTGTATTGTGTATGGCCTAATATCTATACATGTAAAAGAGAATATAACTTTCATATGCCTTAAAATAATCAAAAGTGATACTTGGAGGACGTAGACAAGTACTGTGGCTAGGTACAGTTCTTGAAAACCCACACGAATACTCTGGCAACTAGAGCTTAGTTCAAATAGTCTACAGGGAGTAGATATAAAGGGTGAGCAATCCACAGCTTAATAAGTAATTTAAGTAAATACAAGCTAAACCCATGTCGATCTACATGTACGTTTATGCATGAACAGAAAATAAAGTGACATATATACGTGTTACTATGTTATGATACCGAACGGACTAATACGGCCTCTAGCTTTAAAGGTTGAGACTATATAGGGTTTTAGTTGGGAGGATACTTTAGGTACCTCACTTCCTCAAGCCTCAACATGATGTTTAAAAGACACAGTCACTTGACACAATACTAAATTGCCAACACTATATCTAGCACTATAAAGATCAATATTGTTGGCTCTTATAAGCTATACCGAGAGAGGGGGTGAATCGGTTTTTAACTAACCTTAAGCTCGTTTTTCGATTTCTCTAAATTGTCTAGCCTATATTGATATTTTCTAAGTTCTCTAGGCTAGACAAGCATGCAATTCAAGTTCAATGAAATAAACACAATATAAGTGCAAGTAAATAAAGAGTAAGGAGAGAGAGATTTACACAATCGATTTATAGAGGTTCGGCTACCTTGCCTACGTCCTCTACCTTGAAATGCTCCCAAGGATTTTCCCCAAATTCACTATACTTGAATTTGTTACACTCCCTCTTTTCAAGGATCAAGAGAAACCTCTCTCTTTTTCTAGGCTCAAGAGTAACCTCCCTCTTTTTCTAAGGCTAAAGAGAAACCTCCCTCTTTTTCAAGGCTAAAGAGAAACCTCCTCTTTTACAAGGAAATGAATTGGTTTACAAGAGAAGTAATCAAAGAAGGCCTCTAGATAGGCAAGTGATTACAGAGATTAAGCCCAAGTAAAAGCCTATACAAAGTTTGTGCTAATCAATACAAGAAATAGATGAATGATAGAAGATGTAGACTTTGGAGCTCTTGATTTGTTGTTTGAGGCTTGAGAAGATGAATAAGATGATGAAAGATGTTGCTTGGTTGTTCCCCTTCCTTCCTTTAGCTTCTAAGCCTCTATTTATAGTCCCTTGGATGATTTGTGGACGTTGGTTGGAGCCAAAACAGAAACTAGCCGTTGTATCTCACAGAAACTAGCCGTTGGGGACTTTCTAACACAAAGGGATCGATCCCTTTCCTTAGGGGATCGATCCCATGCTTCATTTTCTTGCTTCCGGGGCATTCTGCCAAAAAGGGATCGATCCCTTTCCCTAGGGGATCGATCCTTTTCTTCCAGATGGCATTTTTCCTGCACTTTTGGGTTAGAAATGATGTGGTCTTTGATCCTAATTCAACCCAAAACATTTTGGCATTTTTGTGGGAGTTTTTCTTGACTTTCTCAAATGAAACCAGGATCTAAAAATTCATTAAGTGATTTTCTAAAATATTCAAAACATTTACAAAGTATTAAGACCAATAAGAGTATGCATCATTAAATCATGGTCTTAATGTTTGATATGATCACTTGAAATGTATTGAGAAAATCATGTGTGATAAGGCAAATTTACAATATGGATTAAAGCATTAAGGCTTACTTAAGTTTTTGTCATTTCAAAATATATATGTCAATTTAAAGCTAACAATCTCCCCCTTTTTGATATGACAAAACTTAATGTAAATTTGCTTTGAAAATTCTTTGATAAAATACTCCCCCTCAAATAAAGCAGGATTTTATAAAGCTCCCCCTTAATATAAGCATGGGTTTTGAAAATGAATTTTCAAACTATTTCTCCCCCTTAATATCTCTCCCTATATCTATCTCTCCTTTTATCTATCTCTCCCCCTTTTTGTCCTAGCAAAAAGAAGGAAAAATACTAAAAAATATGCTCCCCCTAAAATCATGGCTATGTGAGAATAAATAAAAATGCTCCATCCAACAAGAGACATGTTAGTACATGGGACTTATAGCACAAATAAATAAGTCAATATTCTCAAAGAGTATGAAATATTTATGCAATGAATATGACTTATGATCCTACACCAATTGTTTATAAATAATTTTGATACCAATTGTTGATAAGTAATTTTGCAAGAAGGTTCCAATTGGTAAGAAGTTAAGCAAGCACCTAAGTATATCAATTGTTCTCTAAGGTTCAACTAAGGTGCATGGTAATACATCATGATTATGAGCTAAAATTAGATAACGTATCATATGCATGTGCTCATAAATCATGTTCAAGCAAGAGTGTGCATAGATTCAAAACATATAGCAATCAACTACAAATTCTAGCACACAAGAGTTTCATGCAAAAGTATCCTGAGAGAATTCTTCTCTATTTGTCATTTCAATCTAAGGAGCATGAGAAGTGTTGTCAATTTAAAGCTCAACCCAATTGGCAATTTAGTTTTGGCTTACCAAGTATTGAAAATATGGTTTCCAATGATACTAATGATTATTTCAATCTAAATACCAATTGTTACTAATGGTTGACTTAAGCATTTTGCATGAATCCAATATCTATGTGTAGTGTGTTCATGTCAAGAAAATAATCATTCTAAAAATGCAAGAACACAATTACACACATCATCAAGTATGTATATGGATCAATCAATCATTAGCATACTATCATAAGGAATTAATCCATATTCATATTCACAAATTTATACCACATGGAAGATTAAAAAAAAACAAGATATTTAAGCAAACACATTTTCTTCCATGGTTTCAAGCACAATAATCCTATGCTCATTTTCAATTCAAATCCTTAACCAATTATGAGCAAGGAAAGATTCATTTTAATCAATTAATAGCCATATCCCTAGTTGTTATCATCATTTAATGTTCTAGAGGGTATATGCTATTTTAATTAAAATGGCTTCACCTAAGTGAATCAATATTATCAAGCTAAGATATATTTTATCATTAAAATCCATAAACTATGAGTGAGGTTACGCACATAATATCATGAAAACAACTATTCTCATCTCATAGGCATAATTATTGATTCAACTCAAGCAAGCATGTAAGTTCAACATCAAAACAATCAAGAATAAATGCATGGATATCAATCAAAATACATATGTTCAAGTTTGCATTTATCTTTGAATGTTGGTGTTGTCATTAAGACCCTAGTTCTTTAAGTACAAGGATGATAAAGTTTCATGCATTTGAACATTTAGGATCCATTTACCATCACACATTATAGGCCAATGACTATTACCAATTGTTGAATTTACATTTGGAATCAATCCACTAGATGTAAAATTATCATGAAACCTAGTGTGGAATTGATAAGTCAAGCCGAGAGACATAATCCTATAAGCATGCTTGACTAAGATGAACAAAAGATATGAAAAACACTCATTATGCACAAGTTCATCAAATTCTCAAATATATCCATAAATCATTGAAATAGATCTCAAAGTTATGTTTAAGCATTCATTGAAAGTATGTTTCAAGATTGTTTCAAGATTTATGCAATTCATGACCATTTTCAATGAGAAAACTGATATTGCACTTGTGAGTTCAAGAAAAATGATATTGATTGTTGAAAGTGATACCATTTGTTGGAAATGATATTAATTGTTGAAGTTGAGGCATGATATCAATGAAAAATGAATTTTCATACATTAAAGATTATCAAAAAGAAGTTAAAACAATGAATTTTAAGTTGAGAAGAGAGAAACTATCAAAACAATGAAGAGTTCTTCTCAATTTCGGTTGAAAACATGCAGGAGTGCCTTTTCTGGCCTGGGGGGATCGATCCTGCTACAGTGGGGATCGATCCCTCATATGCTTCCTGCAAATTCTGCAGTTGTTTTGACAGAAAATTGAACTTGTGAGGTACCAAAACTTCGTTTTTGAATAATTTAAGTCCAAGTAAGGGTTTAAACATTTGTAAAACATGATTTTGGACTTGTATGAATGAAAAATCTGAATGAAAAACCATTTTACAAAAGATTTTGCAATTTTGGAAGAATTTACACAATAAAATGCATTTTTGGCCTCAAAGGAGGTCATTTTAAGCATTATGCATATTTTGTCAAAACCAAAGCTTTGGAAACCACAAATATGCCAAAACAAACTTGTTCACATAGGTTTTAAGCATATATAACATCAAATCATCATACTTGTGAACATTATGCCATGATTTCCAACATACATGTTCTTCATTAAGGCTCATGACAAGGCATTTTACATAAATGACATATTTGATAGCTTTTGAGCAACTAAATATATTATCTAATCATATCAAACTTGCTCAAGATGCAGAAAACCAAAAATCATTTCAAAATCACAAATCATGCTTTTCATTCAATGTATCAAGTACTATTCATCAATCATTCATCATGCCTTTTGTTCTATCATTCAACTCACAATGCATCAAGAATTATTAACACATTTTCTCATCAAAACACAAATAATCAAATAAAAGTTTTAAAGAGTAAAGAATTAATCTTACAAAACTCCTTTGCTTGAGTATGCTTTGTCTTGAATTGTTGAGTCCACCTTGAACTATTCTTTGAAGAATTGTTGTGATGGATCCTCAAGCTTTTCCTTTTTTTCTCATTGGCACAAGCAAACTCCATAGAGGTGTGTAGAGCATTCAAACCCCATTGTTTCTTTGTAACTCCATGCTCTAACACTCCTACAACAAACAAATTCAAGCATGCTTTGGTACCCAAATTTTCTTGGGTCCATGAGAGTTAGTACAAATAATTTTTGATTCTTTTGGAATCCATTTCAAGTACAATTCATCATTATTTACAGCATGCTTAGGCACCCACATTTTTCTAACCACTCTTCCTCTAAATGTGGTTTTTCTATTTGTGCATGCTTGTGAGGTGTGGCCTATTCTATTGCAAAGTGAGCATGTGAGAGATAAATCATGCATGGTATTTTTGCTCACTAGGAAATTCTTAAGATGAGTTTCTTTTTGTTTAGCATTATAGCCTAACCCATCTTTGTCAAAGAAAGCTCTTTGGGTCTCTAACATGTGATCTAGCTTTTGTTGACCCATATAAAACCTAGAAAATGAGTTATGGAAATTTGTGTTCTTTTTATTTAACTCATTTATTTCTAAGTTGGCCTCTTCTAGTTTCTTTTCAAATTCTATCTTAGCACTAGTCAAGGCTTCATTTTCTATTTTTAATTTAGTAATGATTTTCTTATATTTAGAATTCATGCATTGAAATTCATTTGCTAAATCATCAAAGGCATTTTGTAGTTCACTAAAGGTATAATCATTATCTTCACTAGAACTACTACTAGCCTCATCATCACTAATGGCCATAAAGCATGAGTAGGCTACTTCTTCATCTACATTTTCCTCATTGAAGCTATCACTATCGCTCCATGCAGCCACAACTGCTTTCTTCCTAGGCTTCTTATCTTTTTCCTTCCTAAGTAAGGGGCAATCTAGCTTAGTGTGACCCGGTTCATTGCATTCATAACATACTAAGTGGTCTTTTTCTCTTCTACTTGACTCTCCCCTATGATGTTTTCTATTTTGCTCTCTCTCTTTCATTCTCATAAATCTATTGAATCTTTTGGCAAACATTGCCATTTCCTTTTCTTCCTCATTTCCACTCTCATTACTATTATCTTCAATGACCTCATGAGTGGAAGACTTAAGTGCTACCCCTACTTTCTTTTGAAGGCTCTTCATTTCTTTTTAATTTCATTTCATATGTAAGTAGGGAGCCCATAAGTTCATCTAGAGACAAGGTGTTAGGATCCTTAGATTCTTCTATAGCAGTCACCTTTGCCTCCCAAGATTTTGGCAAGCTATTCAAGATTTTCTTCACCATTTCTACATTGGAATAGGTCTTGCCTAATGCCTTAAGTCCATTGATTATGTCATTAAATCTAGTATACATATCACTCATGGACTCATTTTCTTTCATTCTAAAAAGCTCATAATCATGTGTGAGCATTCCTACTTTGGTCTCTCTAACTTGATTTGTCCCGTCATGTGTGATGGCTAGTTTGTCCCATATTTGCTTAGCATTTTCACATAGGGACACTTTATTATATTCATTTGGACCTAATGCACAAAAGAGGGTGTGCATAGCCTTGGCATTCAATTGTGCCAATCTCATATCATTGGTGTCCCACTCATCCTCACTCTTAGGGACATCTTTTCCATCTACTTTCTTTATTGGGATTCTAGGACCATTAACTATTACTCTCCACACTTCATAGTCATTAGATTGCACAAAGAACATCATCCTAGTTTTCCAATAAGAGTAATTCTCACCATTGAATAGTGGAGGTCTAACTAATGAGTGTCCCTCTTCTCCTAGGGGTGTGCCTACATTCAAGTGAGCCATTTAAGATCGTTTTGCTCGATAGAGGTTAATCTAATTCAATCTCGAGCCCAAGCTCTGATACCAATTGTTGGCTTTTATAGGCTATACCGAGAGGCGGGTGAATCGGTTTTTAACTAACCTTAAGCTCGTTTTTCGGTTTCTCTAAATTCTCTAGCCTATATTGATATTTTCTAAGTTCTCTAGGCTAGACAAGCATGCAATTCAAGTTCAATGAAATAAACACAATATAAGTGCAAGTAAATAAAGAGTAAGGAGAGAGAGATTTACACAATCGATTTATAGAGGTTCGGCTACCTTGCCTACGTCCTCTACCTTGAAACGCTCCCAAGGATTTTCCCCAAATTCACTATACTTGAATTTGTTACACTCCCTCTTTTCAAGGATCAAGAGAAACCTCTCTCTTTTTCTAGGCTCAAGAGTAACCTCCCTCTTTTTCTAAGGCTAAAGAGAAACCTCCCTCTTTTTCTAAGGCTAAAGAGAAACCTCCCTCTTTTTCAAGGCTAAAGAGAAACCTCCCCTTTTACAAGGAAATGAATTGGTTTACAAGAGAAGTAATCAAAGAAGGCCTCTAGATAGGCAAGTGATTACAAAGATTAAGCCCAAGTAAAAGCCTATACAAAGTTTGTGCTAATCAATACAAGAAATAGATGAATGATAGAAGATGTAGACTTTGGAGCTCTTGATTTGTTGTTTGAGGCTTGAGAAGATGAATAAGATGATGAAAGATGTTGCTTGGTTGTTCCCCTTCCTTCCTTTAGCTTCTAAGCCTCTATTTATAGTCCCTTGGATGATTTGTGGACGTTGGTTGGAGCCAAAACAGAAACTAGTCGTTGTATCTCACAGAAACTAGCCGTTGGAGACTTTCTGACACAAAGGGATCGATCCCTTTCCTTAGGGGATCGATCCCATGCTTCATTTTCTTGCTTCCGGGGCATTCTGCCAAAAAGGGATCGATCCCTTTCCCTAGGGGATCGATCCTTTTCTTCCAGATGGCATTTTTCCTGCACTTTTGGGTTAGAAATGATGTGGTCTTTGATCCTAATTCAACCCAAAACATTTTGACATTTTTGTGGGAGTTTTTCTTGACTTTCTCAAATGAAACCATGATCTAAAAATTCATCAAGTGATTTTCTAAAATATTCAAAACATTTACAAAGTATTAAGACCAATAAGAGTATGCATCATTAAATCATGGTCTTAATGTTTGATATGATCACTTGAAATGTATTGAGAAAATCATGTGTGATAAGGCAAATTTACAATATGGATTAAAGCATTAAGGCTTACTTAAGTTTTTGTCATTTCAAAATATATATGTCAATTTAAAGCTAACAAATATGATTAGCTCAAATGAATTATTATACACTATATTTCAAATAGATTCACTTAGCTCTTGGTTCGAAACACAAATACTATGTACTTAATTTGATATACAATCACAATTCACTTAGTTCAATATACAATCACAATGCACTTAGTTCGATACACTATCATAATGCACTTGGTTCAACACATTATCACAATGCACTCAATTCAATACATTCTCTTAATGCACTTAGTTCAATTTATATGTACTATGCACTTGGTTCAAATAGCTTCTTATGTGCTTCGTTATAAATAGAGAAACTCACAAAAATTGAAAATCAATATAGTTAAGCAAAATGCCTCAAAGTGTTGAAAATGGGTTTCAAAACTGATCAATTCTCACCTTTAGGCAAAAATCCCAAATTACTGAAAACAAGTTTAAAACCAATCATTTATCACTTCAAATATAAGCCTCAATTCACTGAAAATAATTTTAAAATCAATTACTTGTCACTGTTAGGCAAAAGTTTCAAATCATTGAAAAATGGTATCAAATCAATCACTTGTCACCTTCAAGCAAAAGCCCCAGATCACTAAAAAATGATATCAAACATATATCTAATAGAGTTTTGGCAAAGACCCACTTTGAACTCGAGACATCTATTTGAAATCTTAGTGAAAGACTAGACTTGTTATCTTATGTTTGCTTTTTCTGAAAAAATACCAATTGAAGTGGAGGGTTTCTTCAAACAACAAGAAGCTGGGTCAACTATTCAATCAAATGATATTGAGCATGTTTCCCATCTCTTCTCGAGAAGCAAGTGGGCTATTTCTTTGCAAAATTGTGCTTAATTTCATATGTGGCAATTCTGCCAAGATCTCTTCGTTAGTTAGGGGAAGAATCCGCACAAATTGGATTTTTTGAGGAACATATCGAGAGAGAATTGGATTTGGTTAGACAATGTATGGTTGGTAAACAGGGATCGATTTGTTTGCAAGGTACGGAATGTATCGTCAAATATTCAATATGATTCCACAAGATCTAATTTCGTTCAAGTAACGGATCCTAACCATTTGAAAGGATCTTCTATCAATCCTAGCTAGCGAGGGAAAAAATGTCACAACAAAGAACTCATGTAACACATAAGTCCTTTAGGATTCTAGAGGTGGCTTCCACGATACAAAATGTATCTGTGTAGCATGTAGGTCCCTTATGATTCTAAAGGTGGCTCCTACAGTTCGAGTGATATCCATGTAGCACAAAGGTCCTTCAGGATTCTAGAAGTGGCTTTAATGGTCCAAAAGGTACCCATTTAGCATGTAGTTCTTTTAGGATTTTAGAGGTGGCTCCCACTTTCCAAGCGACATCCGTGTAGCACGTATGTTCTTAAGGATTCTAGAGGTGACTCCCCTGATCCAAGCAACATTTGTGTAGCACGTATGTTCTTAAGGATTCTAGAGGTGACTCCCCTGATCCAAGCAACATTTGTGTAGCACGTAGGTCTTTAAGGATTCTAAAGGTGGCTCCCACAGCCCAAAAAGTATCCATGTAACATATAGGTCCTTTAGGATTCTAGAGGTAACTCCTATGGTACAATATCTATGGCCATATAATACTCTAGTCTTACTGATCAGTCAAGAACTGGAACCTGTCTGCTGGTTTTTCAAACAAGTATGATTTGCCTATAGCACTAGTCTCAATAAGCACATTGCACTGATAGTCTAAAGTACAAAGCTATATAGACAGGTACTAGAACCTAGAGTAAGCTCAATAGGCTCAAAGTGACCCAAAGATCAATAAGTTTGCCTGCACTGAAAAAGGGGATCTGAAAACATATTTCTCTATAGTACTTAGCTTCCACAATTTCAAAACACTTATTAAACGAATCCCGAGTTTCAAATATGCAAAATTTTCGATTTATTTCAATATCAATTCAAAACCTAGACTTTGTAATTTAAGACATAATGCAATATCATTATAAAAACTTATACATGTGGTAACTTGAATCAAAAACTTTTTTTTTTGCATGAATCTTGTATGCATCAATGATATTCCACTACACCTTTCTAAAGCTTCCAGATCAAAAGTCATGCTCTTACACTGCTCCAAGTCACCACAAATCGTTTCAATCACATATCCAAATCTATCAATAATTCCACATATCGACATTTGATCAAACAATTCCAACTCGATGACTAACTTTATCCAATATCGTATAATCATTAAATCCAACATTTCTATATGACCTAACGATATAATACTACCACAGATTTATATATAAATGTCTTACTAATTCCTATACTTAGTGCTCGCACGTCGAGCTTAGTTGGAATAGTGTCGTTGCCTTAGTGTTTTGCTACATATTCAAACGTTGTCAAACGACTTAGAATTAACCGAATAAATTTCTATTTTATTTTCATAAAATGAACGGTATTCCACATGTCTCTTACTGGAATCCCGACACTAGCGCTCTAGCAAAATTCCAAGCATGGCCAAGTCTCTATCCAGCACACTTATGTTATTTCTACAATTTAATACACATACACATTTTCTTGGAAAATGATTAAATACGATCCCATAAAAATTTCTTAGAAAATATATGGCTATTCACTAAAATTTCCTTACCCATTTTATACTAAAGATCACACAATTTGACCCACAAAAATCAACCACGATCAACCTTTGAAACCACTGTTCACTGCAGCTACAGCTCGATTTAGGCTACCTGAAATAGCCCCTAATTTGGCTTTGTTTACAGCCTAAAGCCAGCCCTTAAAGAAGCCTAAAAACACCTTGTTCCTCCTTCATTTTCGCTCCCAAAATCTCAGCTAAAATCAGCCCTGTACTGTCCTATTTTAACCCTCAAATAACCACTCTTAAACACCCATTTTCAGCACCTTAAACACTAACTTTTTCAGCCCTTAAAACACCGTATTCCAACCTTAGTTGTGATAACCGTAAATTTCGACTCCTAGAAAATAAAAATCAATATATTAATTTGGAATAAAAGACTATTTTGGAATTCTTGGAAGAATTAAGTAAATTGATGGACTTAAGATTTTTGAAATGGGATATGGATTAAAGTATTTGGATAACTTACATGAGGATTTATTCGAACATGTGATTGCTAAATTCTAAGAGATCGATTATATTAAGCATCAAGGAAATTTAAAATTTAAGCAAATAAATATATATAAAGAATATGATTTAAGAAGAAAGAATATATATATATATATATATATTTATATATAAGTGAATAAATATGTATAAGTGAATACAAATGTGTGTGTGTATATATATATATATATATATATATATATATATATATGGACATACATAGGTTTAAAATAAAATAAAATAAAATAAAGTAATAATGCAAATATCTATGTACATAAATACCATTATATATATATTATATATATATATATATATATATATATATATATATATATATACACACACACACACACACACATACACACACAAGCATTAGGCAAAAATATATATATGATATATATATATATTTATATATATATATATATATATATATATATATAAAGAATAGGAGGGAAAAACCGAATGACTTCCTTAGGAAGCCATCGGTTCCACCTACTCCCACTAACGTGGGAGCAGTAAAATCAGAAAAGGGGCAGAAGCTCTTCTGTCGAGAATAGAACCAAGGAAGAGAGAAGAAAACCAAAGGAAAAAGAAAAGAAAAGAAAACTGCAGCCGTTTGATGAAGGGAAGAAGAGAGATTAGAGTGAAAGAAGTTGCTACTGTTAGAGTATGCCCTACAATTAATTGTATTTGGATTAAGTAATTTTAAAAGGCCCAAAAGACCCAATTTAGTTGGACTAAGGCTAAGGCCTTTTTAGGGTTTTGTTAAGAGGCACTATAAGAACAACATTAAATCTAAAAGTTAGACATAAGAAGAACAGAATATTTTATAGCCATTCTGCCTCTTTGAGCTAGCACTCTCAGAAAACAATTCCCTTCCTCCTCCCTTTGCTTCTGATCACATCTTGTCTCAGGCAAAGGTCTTGTTTTGCGTCCTACTAGTGTGGATACCGTTAAAGGACTTCTCTCAGCTAGGAGTCTTGAGTTAACGATAAATCAAGGGCTGTTCGTGGGCTGCCATATTCAAAAGTCGAATATTCCTACACGAGTACACCAAAAGGTTAGATTCTATCCCGAAATTAATCTTGTTGCATGATCTTGGTGATTTTGGTTTTTGTTGTTTTTCTAATTCACTGCGTATTTTCGTGTATGACATGATAAATCAAGACAACGAAACCTTACAGTGGTATCCGAGCCAGTGTGCAAACGGCTTTCAGGATAGCAAATTCGATTCGTGGTGATGTTGTTTTATTGTAAGTTGTTACAGATTTGATTTTAATTTTCAAAATTCGTTTGGCCAACCTAAAATAATTGTAAGACAATTATAGATTTAAAAAAAAATTACTTGTTATTATTTTATTTAAAATATATAAAATAAATTAGGATAAAAGTTATCCTGATAAGAGTTTTAAATTAAATATATTTTAAAGAAAGATATTTTAAAAATTAAATTGGATAAGAGTTATCCAATAGTTTTGAGATTTTAATAAGATTAAAATTTCAAAAACATTATCTTGATAAAATTGTTTTAAAATAAAAAATATATATTATGTATTAAATTGGATAAGAGTTATCCAATAGTTTTGAGATTTTAATGAGATTAAAATTTCAAAAGGAATTATCTTAATAAAATTTTGTTTTAAAATAAATTATTTTTTATCTTAAATTGAATAAGAGTTATCCAACACTTTTGATATTTTAATGAGATTAAAATTTCAAAAAAAGTTATCTTCATAAATTTTGTTTTAAAATAAAATATTTTAAAATGGATAAGAGTTATCCAATGGTTTTGAGATTTTAATAAGATTAAAATTTCAATTAAGCCCAAATTGAATTTTAAGAATTAAAATTAAATTAAAATAGCTCTTGATACCCATAATTAATTAAAATTAGATTAATTAAAATTAGATTTTAATTAGGAAGCATGCAAATTAATATGTGATATTACTGTGTATGCTTGATGCTTGATTCTTATGTGATATGGATGATTGCATGGTGCATGGTTATGGGCCTAGGTTTACATGGGTTGTAATTTATTTAAACAAATTTAAATTGGGCCTGTGAGCCTTGATTTATTTGTAATTTATTTATGTAATAGTTATATAGATAAATTAGGATTATCTTATAAAATGTACAACATTTGGAGCCAAGATGATTCAGAGCCAAGGCGAACCGAGGTGACGCTTGAAATGAAATCGAGAAGAAGGCATTTAGAAAAATAATGTATCCTTAGGTTCTTTTGTAATAGAAAGGCCATAACCATGTCACGTTTAATTTTACGCTTTTACTTATATATGTTGATATATATGTTAGAAAAACATGCTAGGTGAGACGGTAAAATTAAAAATCCCTCAAAATAAATATTAAGTCAAAGATAACAAATAAAGATGCCTTCCAATACGATGCATGTGAAAGAGACTTTGTTCGGTATTGTGCTACTTTGGCTCAGTCAAGGCCATACCTACCTTAGGAATTCACATTGCATGAGATAATAGTTATCTCCAAGTGTATTGGGTCAGACTTAACTAAATTAAATTAGGGCATTGGCTCAGTCAAACCTAATAAGATTTAGAGGCATAGGTTGGGTTTTAACCCATATGATGAGTTAGAACAAGAGTTGTTCACCCAACTATCCAGGAGTTGTATGAGATGCAATTGACCAGAGTTGTCTACCTAAATAATCTCATTGGACGCATTAGCTCAGCTAAAGTCATAATGGGATTAAATATGGATCCTGGCCCACTAGGAAGTCTAGGCGAAAAGGCTTCCCGAGTTGATAGTGAGGGCTATTAGCTTGAGGAAAATAGTGGGAGTAATTCATTTAATTAAAAGACCATAATTAATGATTTTAATCACAATGTTACTTGCATATTTTATGATTGTAGAATTATCATGGCAAACAACAATTTATCCCTTCGTTCTATCCTTGAGAAGGATAACAAGTTGGTTAGGGCAAACTTCTTAGATTGGTACAGAAATTTGAGGATAGTCCTCACGTAAGAAAAGAAGTTATATGTTCTAGATAATGCGATCCCTGCTCAACCCCGACAGAATGCTTCCGCTATTGATAAGCAAGCTTATCAAAAGCATTTGGATGATACCATTGACGTACATTGCCTGATGTTAGCTTCCATGAGTTCTGAACTCCAAAAGCAACATGAGAATATGAAACCATTTGATATGATCGAACATCTCAAGGAAATGTTCCAAGAGCAAGCACGGCACGAACGTTATGAAGTGTCTAAGGCGCTCTTCCAGAGCAAGATGGCTGAGGGAGCTCCGGTGCACACTCATGTACTTAATATGATTAGGTACATTGAGAGGCTGGAAGCACTGGGCTTCACCATGCATAAAGAGTTGTCAGTTGATCTCATCCTCCAATCCTTACCGGATAGTTATAGTTCGTTTG
This sequence comes from Heritiera fomes, assembly GCA_032173925.1. NCBI lineage: Eukaryota > Viridiplantae > Streptophyta > Magnoliopsida > Malvales > Malvaceae > Heritiera > Heritiera fomes. The sequence continues at coordinate 16,506,017 of JAPDPM010000015.1, forward strand.
TGTTGCACTACAACATGAACAGTATGGATAAGACACTGGCAGAATTGCTCAATATGTTGAGAACTGCTGAGCAGGACTTGGAGAAGTCAAGGCCTACTTCTGTTATGGTGATTGACAAGACCAAATCCAAAGGTAAAGGCAAGCTTAAAGGTAAGCCCTAGCCCAGTGGTAACAAGAAGGAAAAGACCAAGAAACTCAAGCCATCTGGTGGAGTTGCTAAGACAGGAAAATGCTTCCATTGCAGTAAGACTGGTCATTGGAAGCGAAATTGCACTATGTACCTTGAGGAGCTAAAGAAAAAGAAAGGAAGTGAGACTTCTATCTCAGGTATATATGTGATTGAGATAAATTTGTCTACTTCTTCATCTTGGGTATTAGATACTGGATGTGGTTCTCACATTTGCATGAATGTGCAGGGACTAACAAGGAGTAGAAAACTTCTTAAGGGCGAGGTGGTCCTACGAGTTGGAAATGGAGCAACGGTTGCTGCGTTAGCTGTAGGAACATTTAATTTATCGTTGCTTTCGGGCCTAATTCTAGAACTTGATAATTTTTATTATGTTCCAGCAATTGCCAAGAACATTATTTCTGTTTCTTGTTTGGATAAGAAAGGTTTTTCTTTTAAAATAATGAACAATAGTTGTTCAATTTACTTTAATGATATTTTCTATGGCAATGCTTCCATTATGAATGGATTGTATGTTCTAGATTTAGATAATCACATATACAGTGTTGATTCCAAGAGGTCAAAGGGTAATGAGATTAACCCTACATTCCTCTGGTATTGTAGACTTGGTTACATAAACGAGAAACGCATATCTAGGCTCCACAAAGAGGGACACTTAGATTCATTTGATTTTGAATCATATGATGTATGCGAATCTTGTTTGCTTGGTAAAATGACCAAGGCCCCTTTTACAGGAACAAGTGAAAGGGCTAGTGGTTTATTAGAGCTCATACATACAGATGTATGTGGTCCATTAACCACACAGGCTAGAGGAGGGTTCCAATACTTCATCACATTTACTGATGACTACAGTAGATATGGCTATGTTTATTTAATGAGATATAAGTCAGAATCCTTTGAAAAGTTCAAAGAATTCAAGAATGAAGTACAAAACCAGCTAGGCAAGAATATCAAGACACTCCGATTAGATCGCGGTGGAGAGTATTTGAGCTTAGAATTTATAGATCATCTAAAGGAGTGTCGAATAGTTCCATAACTCACTCCACCTGGTACACTTGAATGGAACGGTGTATCTGAGAAGAGGAATCGGACCTTGTTAGACATGGTTCGATCCATGATGAGTCTATCTGACCTCTCTGTCTTCTTTTGGGGTTATGCTTTAGAGACAGCAGCATTTACACTAAATCGTGTTCCTACTAAAGCTGTTGAAAAGACACCACATGAGATGTGGATTGGAAAAAAGCCTAATCTGTCTTTTCTAAAGATTTAGGGTTGTGAGGCTTATGTCAAAAGATAAGTCTCAGACAAATTAGGACCCAAATCTGATAAATGCATATTTGTGGGGTATCTTAAAGAGACAAAAGGATACTATTTCTATAATCCCATAGAGCACAAAGTGTTTGTGGCTCGATACGGTGTTTTTCTAGAAAAGGACTTCCTTTTTAGAAGAACTAGTGGGAAGAAATAGAGTTTGAAGAGGTTCAACAACCACAAAATGTCATTGAACCTTTAGTGGAACAGGAGCAAGTCCCACAAGATGTTGTGGAACAGGAAGTAGCTCTAGAAACACAAGGCCCGCGTAGGTCTAATAGGATACGTCGAGAGCCTGAGAAGCTTAACCTTCTCACCACTCAGCACAACGACGTATTGCTCATGGATAATGATGAGCCTACCACCTATGAAGAAGCAATTACGGACCCAGATTATGAGAAATGGCTTGAAGCCATGAAATCCGAAATGGACTCCATATCTACAAACCAAGTGTGGACCTTGGTTGATCCACCTAAAGGGGTAAAACCCATAGGGTGCAAGTGGGTCTTCAAAAAGAAGATTGACATGGATGGTAATGTGCATACCTATAAAGGCCGATTGGTGGCCAAAGGTTTCAAACAAAGGCATGGCATAGATTATGATGAAACCTTTTCACCAGTTGCAATACTCAAGTCCATTCGAATTTTGCTTGCTATCATTGCATACCATGATTATGAGATATGGCAGATGGATGTTAAAACCGCATTTCTAAATGGAAACTTGTCGGAAGATGTGTATATGACACAACCTGACGGTTTTATCACTCCTGAGAATGCTAATAAGGTATGCAAACTTCAGAAATCCATTTATGAATTGAAGCAAGCTTCTCGGAGCTGGAACATTCGTTTTGATGAGACAGTCAAAGAGTTTGGCTTCATCAAGGACGAAGATGAACCTTGTGTTTACAAAAGGGTTAGTGGGAGTGCTGTCATATTCCTAGTGTTATATGTGGATGACATACTACTCATAGGAAATAACATTCCTGCCCTACAATCTGTCACAACTTGGCTAGGGAATTGCTTCTCCATGAAAGACTTAGGAGAAGCAGCCTATATCCTTGGAATAAAGATCTATAGAGATAGATCGAGTAGGCTACTAGGTCTAAGTCAAAGTACATATATTGACAAAGTGTTGAAAAGCTTCAACATGGAAGAATCTAAGAAAGGATTTTTACCTATGTCTCATGGCATTTATCTCTCAAAGGACATGTGTCCTAAAACACAAAATGAGAGAGATAAAATGGCTAGGATTCCATATGCTTCAGCTATTGGATCTATCATGTACGCTATGTTATGTACGAGGCTTGATGTCTCGCATGCTTTAAGCATGGTGAGTAGGTATCAAGCTTACCCAGGTGAGCGTCATTGGATAGTAGTTAAGAACATCCTTAAGTACTTAAGAAGGACTATGGATGCTTTCTTAGTCTATGGAGGAAAGAATGAGCTCATTGTAAATGGTTACACTGATGCTAGTTTCCAGTCAGATAAGGATGACTTTAAGTCACAATCTGGCTATGTGTTTTGCCTGAATGGTGGCGCTGTAAGTTGGAAGAGTTCAAAATAAGAGACAGTGGCCGATTCTACGATCGAAGCGGAGTATATAGTGGCTTCAGATGCAGCTAAGGAAGCTGTTTGGATCAAAAAGTTCATCACAGAACTTGGAGTAGTCCCTAGCATTACTGATCCAGTGGCACTCTATTGTGACAACAATGGAGCCATTGCACAAGCTAAGGAACCCAGGTCTCACCAGTGGTCCAAACATATACTCAGGCGCTTCTATCTGATCAGGAAGATCATACAAAGAGGCGAGGTGAAGATATGCAAAATATACACTGATGATAATATTGCTGACCCGCTTACGAAGGCATTATCACAGCAAAAGCATGATGCACATGTTAGGTCATTTGGTATTAGATACATGACCGATTGGTTGTAGTGCAAGTGGGAGATTATTAGTGTGTGTGCCCTAAGAGCCAATTAGATTTGGATTTGTATCACACTTTTGACATTGTGATTGTTTATGTTATTTAATAATACATGGCAGTTATTTATCATTATTGACTATATTTAGTTTGATCAAGTCATAATCAAATGATAAAAGTCCCTAGAATAGTGGATTCGTATCAAAGGAATCAAAGTAATGACTTTGATAATGAGATCCTTATGATACAAAGAATACTATTATTAAATATCCTTAGTCGTAGTATCACTGAGAAGGGACATCAGTGATACGGTAAGACTAACATGTATTAGATTCCTTTGGGTGACTGATCTCATAAGTCATGGATATGGTGATATCCAGATCAACACATGGGTGATCATTGTGAATGAATACACTGGATTGACCCATCTTGAGAACTTTATGTGGATCGTTACATTGAGTGTCATTAGATGTTCTCAAATGGCAATGGTATATGTGATCCTTAGACTTGAGATCACCATGGTATTCTATGTGTGGATTGGTGTACTTTGATGTTGTAAACGTAGCTCAATAAGGGTTGCAAGTAAGACAGTAATTGGGTACATCATGAATCATATGAGGGTTGTGAGTGATCAAGATAGGATTTGTCCCTCTTGGTAACAAGAGTCTATATCTCAAGGACTCTCAATAGAGATTAATGATTGAAAATCTGTGGCCACAGTACAAATGAGATTTAAGATGAGATCTTGAATTCATTTGATTAAATCATTTATCTTAAGATTCAGAAACAATGGAGTTGAACTTTAATAGAGATGACACGTTCCATACTCTATGTTCAACTGAGATATTAGGTGACAAAAGGATCGAATTATACGGTAATTGCTCATTGAAAGGTTGTCGTCAACTCACCGACATTTTCATTACTTGGGTAGCTATGATGCATTGCTAGATGCCAACCTTGGCATGTGATTTATGAATGAGATTTTGAATCACTGCAATGTAATGGAAACCTAAAGGGTCACACACAATAAGGGTATGACCAAGACAAGGTAATTGAAGTTGGATTCATGTGATGAATCCTAGTACAAGAAGGATTCCTAGTAAGACTAGAATCTTGTTCCAACTACAATTCAGGATTTAATTAATAGTAATTTTAGCCCGAGATTACTAAAGGGTATTTTGGTCTTTTCAATTATAATGAGATTATAATTATGAATTATTAATATAATAATTCATTGGCAGACCAAATTATTAATCCAAATGCATAACCAATTGGTTGTAGTGCAAGTAGGAGATTGTTAGAGTATGCCCTACAATTAATTGTATTTGGATTAAGTAATTTTAAAAGGCCCAAAAGACCCAATTTAGTTGGACTAAGGCTAAGGCCTTTTTAGGGTTTTGTTAAGAGGCACTATAAAAACAACATTAAGTCTAAAAGTTAGACATAAGAAGAACAGAATATTTTATAGTCGTTCTGCCTCTTTGAGCTAGCACTCTCAGAAAACAATTCCCTTCCTCCTCCTTTTGCTTCTGATCACATCTTGTCTCAGGCAAAGGTCTTGTTTTGCGTCCTACTAGTGTGGATACCGTTAGAGGACTTCTCTCAGTTAGGAGTCTTGAGTTAATGATAAATCAAGGGCTGTTCGTGGGCTACCATATTCAAAAGTCGAATATTCCTACACGAGTACACCAAAAGGTTAGATTCTATCCCGAAATTAATCTTGTTGCATGATCCTGGTGATTTTGGTTTTTGTTGTTTTTCTAATCCGTTGCATATTTTTGTGTATGACATGATAAATCGAGACAACGAAACCTTACAGCTATAACAAGCGAGACAGTGGAAAGCACATGAGAGAGCAGATCGGTAGCCAAGAGATCTGACCTAAAGAGAAGGAAGCAGGTTGCTGCAAGGTGACGCGAACAGAGGAGTTCAGTGCTATCTCAGTTTGGTTTGGGAAAGCAAGTTCTACATCAGAAAAAGAAGAGAAAGAGTGATCAAAGAAGAGAGGCTGATCAAGTCGGTTACTGCATGGGTTTCAATTGGGCTGGAACCGAGAAGGAGAAGGAAAACAGGGAAGAAAATGAAAGAATAGAAAGAATCAAAGAAGGGAATCAGTAAAAAGGGGACCCGAGGGAGTGAGAGCAGTCAAAAGAGGAGCCTTAGTTGATCAATTGGGGTGCTGATCAAGGACTGCTGGTAATGTGGGAAAGAACCGAGAAAAATGAGAGAAGAGAAGGATCTTGGCTGAAACACTAGAGTGTTAGGGGTTCTTTTGACTACAATACAGTGCCGAAACAAGAGATAAGGAAAAAAAATATAGGGGCTGAAGGAAAAAGGCTCTCATGCTCAGATCAGTTCAAGCTATTTAAAGGCTGTTATTTTCAGGCAACACAAGGCATAAATGGAAGTTATTCTTGGTGGATCAAGAAACGTTAGAGGTTGAAGCCATGACACAAGACAAGGGAGCCATTCTCAGTGAGGGGAAGCAAAGGTGAGCCAAGTTTAAGGCTACAATCAAGAGCTACTGTAGGACTGATCTAAAATGGTTTTCTGGATTGTAAGGCTGAGTTTAATGGCCTGCAAAACATCATGAAGCAAGGGATATAGGGAAGCATTTTTGTGTTTGAAAAACAAGGGCTTTTAGGGAGGATGAAGGCTGGTATTTAAGTTGTGTTTAACGGCTGGAAATGGTGCGATTTAGGGTGGTGTTTGAGTTACTATAATAGGGCAGCAACAATGGTGGTGTGGGTGCTACGTTGATGGCTCAATAGGCAACCATTATGAAGACTAAAACAGGGGAGTCAATGAAAGCGAGAGAGAGATGTTGAAGGAGAGAACAAATGAAAGTGAAGCTAGTGGACAGCAAAGAAGCTAAAAACCAAGAAAAGTGGCCTCTTCTTAGAGGGTTTAAGCCAACCAAAGATTGAAGGAAAATGTGGTCAAAGTTAAACTGAAGAATTTTAAAGGTAAATGAGTTAAGATTTGATGATTTATTTTGGTTTAAAAACTTAAGAAAAGATACGTATATATGCATGGTATTAAGATGATGAGAATGAACGTTGTATGTTGATATAAGTAAGTGCAACAATTATCTAGTATAAGTGGAAAATAAATATAAGAAAATATATATGTATATGTATATGTATATGAATATATATATATATATATATATATATATATATATATATATATATATATATATATGGCCATAGGTCATGTGTGTATAATGAAGAATAGATTTTAATATAGGATTTAAATTGGATACAAGTATATGAGCTTATGTATATGTGACAATGTATGTAAGTAGATATGATTAATAGTCGATAGACGAGAATTTTTAGATATTGGGAATGAGATGATATCAGAATAATTACATAAATATTTATTATTGGTACAATAACAAAGGATTAGTTTTGATGTAGAAGTGAAGTTGACTTAATTCTCGCTCTAAGAAATATGATTTTGGTAGATGATTAAACATGATTAAGATTTGTTTTGAGACAGTGATGATTTTGGTTTGTAGTGACTTGGAGCAACCAAGAGCTTAAGCCATGATTTGAAAACTTGAAGGAGATACTTGCTAAGTGCATGAGATAAGAGATATATATCGGAACGTAAGAGATACTGAATGCCATTTAAAATCAACTGTCTTATGATTATATAAACTGTATTTTCTTGCAGAGGGTTTTAAGAAAATATAAGTTGTTATGCTGCCGGATTTTTATGAAAATAATGGTTTTATGACTTAAGCTTAATTTAAGCAACCATTTGAAAATGACAAATTATCCGGCAAGTTTATTTTTGAAAACGGTTAAATTTTACGACTATGATATTGTTTTGAAGATATTATGAGTATGTGTGATTTATATGCTTTTAAAAGAAATGTATATGACTCTTATTATGAATTTTCTTAAAGCTCAAAAAATACTATTTCGGATTTCGAAAGATATACGTATAAAACTTTTTTAGACATGATTAGTTAAGTCACTGCAGTATTTTCTTACTACTGTGAGACCCTGATCCAATCCTCAGTAGGTATCCGTTCTGGCTATTGTGTGACCCTGACCCAGTCCGCAATAGATATTTATTTTTCGATGCTGTGTGACCTTGATCTAGTCCACAGTGGGTCCAGTTGACACTTGATCAGTGCTCACTATGGACTCCTCTGAACTATGGTCACAAGTCTTTTCGACTTGCACTTTCCCTCACAGGAATATCTGAACTGCAGGATTATTTAATAGTCGCTAATATGTCTCAAGCTTAGTATGTATATGATTTTCCGTGCTTATCTTCGTATACGATTTCCGAATGTATGATATTTAGATTCTGAAACAGATAAGAATTTGATTTGATAATCCGTATTAAAACGGAAGTTGATAAGCACATATATTTCGAATGATGTTCAGAACTCAGTTGTTTATGTTTCAGATTAAATGAAATGTTTTATGATGCATTGCATAAGCATGATTTGATTTTTCGAATAGTATGAAATATGGTATTCGAGCTTTAATAAATATTTTGAAAATTTGCATATAGAAATTCGGTATCTATTTCTTATATATATTTCTTATTGGCGCTTTCCAAAAAGCTCACCCCCCCTCTCCACCTTCCAGATTAATTGTAGTAGGTGCTTTATATGCGGGGTTTAAGCAAGTCTTTGGAGGCTTTTGTACCACACTTAAAGGTATGTGATGTACAGTTATTTATTTTGTATTCAGACTTATATTTACAATACTGTTATAGTATGGGGATGTAGTTAAAGGAAGTACATGATATACTTATAGTTTATAACGATGCATGCAACCTTAGTAGGTAGATATATTTAGTAAAGTAGAATGATTTGAAATTATAAATGCATGCTTAGTAAAAGAATTTGACTGGGACCTAAGGTAACTAAAGGACATTGACTTAGCTAATATAATATTAGCAAAAGAGTTGATTAGTGACACCACGTACAGCCTAACCAAGTAAGTGAAAAAGGAAAATTTGTTTCATATTTTCGGTATAAAAGGGTCGTTACATTAGTACCAACACCACTTTGGCTCGTGATAAGCCCCCCAAGCACTGCATTTCAACCTCTTAAATCAACCTCCAAACCCACAGCAACAACCCCTTATGAAATCTTCAAATGCTGCTTGGTTCATCTTCACCAACGTGCAATTTCAGTTTGTCTCTCGGCTCACTTTCTCCTTTCCTTATCTCCATTCTCTTTTTTTCTTTCATTTAGTTCTCTCTCTCTCATCACTCTCTCATCACTCCCCTACCTTGTTTCTATTCCCTTTTCTTTTGTATTTTCTTTGGTTTAATGGGGGAAACAGTAACAAAGAAAATAGGAGATGTCTGCCAAGGCAGACGTTGTGAGTGGAGTTTGGTAATTCCACCAAACTCCACTCACTAGTATACATACATACATACATACATACATATATATATATATATACATACATACATATATAGATACACACATATATATAGGCATACAGTTTGGTAAACCATCTTTATATTAATTATATAATATATATACATATTCAAATATAAAATATATATTAATTAAATGGTACATATGTGTAAATGGCTACATATATATATATATATATATATCTTATATTTTAATTTGATTCATATATATATTTTATATTTTACTTTACACACGCATATATATATATATATATATATATATTTCCTTTATTTATTTGTATATTCTTATTTTCACTTATACACACACACATATTCTTACTTTTATTTTTATTTTTTTTATTTTCACTTATATACATATATAGAAATATGCATGTATAGGAATATATATTTTCACATATATATTTATTTATATATGTTTATTTATCTATTTTTACTTATAAACATGTATAGAAGTATATATATATAATATATATGTACACACACTTATTTAAGTATAAGGAATGATGTACATATATATATATATATATATATATATATATATATATATATATATATATTTATTATTTATATATGTATATGTATTATTTCTAAATTTTAATTCCTTAATATCAAATAAAATTAATAGTTTTTACTCTCTCTTTTTCTTTTTCTTTTTGAAATTAAATCTCCAATAAATCCATTTATCCATATACCAATATTTAATTTGTTTTATCTCTAATTAATTCAAAGAAATATTTTCTAAAGATAATTCTTGAAATTCTTCAATGAATTTATCGATATCATAATTCCTATAATCCCTAATAATCTTCAATAATTAACTACTTCTAATAACCTATTAAATTAATTTCGAGAGTAAGAAATTCTTGGTTGTCACAAGTTGCCATCTAAAACGAAAAGGTGTGTGACATTGGGTTCGTTCCAACTAGCTCTAACTCTTTTCAGCTATCCTTCTCCTTTAAATTTCGATAATAGAGCAGAGTGTCCCTCCGTATAGATCAAAAAGAGATAAGGCGAAAGAGGATCTCCTTGACGAAATCCCTTTTCTAGATAAAAATAATATGTAATACCACCATTAATCACCAAAGAATAGGAAACAAAAGAAACATAATTCATAATCAAGGACACCCAACATGGATGAAAGCCCATCCTGCTCATCATAGCCCTTAAAAAAATTCCACTTTATATGATCATATGCCTTACTCATATCCAACTTAAGAGCAAAACAACTATTTTTCCCTTTTGACCAATTCTTTAGAGTGTGTAAGAGTATAAGCTACTAAAACATTATTTAAGATTAACCTGCCTGGAACAAAAGCACTCTGTGACACACTAATGCACTCGGCAGTACCAACTTTAACCTATTCACAATTAACTTTGAAATAATTTTATAAATAATCTCGCAAAGGCTAATAGGTCTGTATTGTTGTATTTTTTTAGGTTCCTTAATTTTAGGGATAAGTACAATATTTGTTTGGTTTATCTCAATTAAATGTTTCTCTCCACTAAGGCACTCTAGACAAAATTTAATAATATCATGTTTCATAGTATTTCAATATTTTTTATAAAAGAGAGTTGGCATACCATCAGGACCTGGTGTCTTTGTAGGGTGCATTTGCTTGATGGCGAGGTATATCTTCTCCCCCTAGAAGTCTTGTAGCAAGTGGTCATTCATCTCCTCTGTGAACAAGGCTTCACCAATCCAAAATCTCTACAAAATTTCCTAAATTTTGGAGTGAAAAAGATTTTTATAATAGTTGGTAATGACTCTACTAATTTCTTCCTCTTTCTCACACCAGACTCCATCCTCATTCTCCAACCTTGTAATCAGATTCTTGCCATTTCGTTGCGATGCCTACGCATGAAAGAAACGAGTATTTTTGTCCCCTTCCTTGAGCCAAGTTACTCTAGACCTCTGCTGCCAATAGAGCTCTTCATTTTTTGGCACTATATTCAACTCCTTCAACTCACGTGTCTTCCTTAAATTTTCATCATTAGCATCTTCTCTTGAAATTGCCTCTGTCAAATCTTTCTTATGCCCCTGTATTCATCAAATCTATGATCATGCTACTCCTTTAACTTCATTGGAATTTCTATTTCTCTATGTAAAAGCCCTGCATGTGGATTAGCTACCCAAACCGATTCAACCATGGCTGCACTCACATCTTCATTGTCCCACATAGCTTCAAATAATAGCCGTTTCTTCCTCTTGTATTGACGTCGCTATTTCAAAGGCTCAGTGGAAATCATCAGAGGCTTGTGATCCAAAATCGAGGCCTCTAGTTGAGAAACTATATCTTTGGGAAATTGACAAGTCCATTCCCTATTTGCACAGCCCCTATCCAACCTTCCCTTCACAGGAGTTTGTTCTGTACGTCCTCTCTCCCATGTATACCATTGTCCAATGAATCCTAAGTGCTCCAACCTGCTATCCTGTAATGCTTTTCTAAAATTTTCCATGAGCTGTTTCCTCCCTCTTGCCTTTCTCGTTTTTTTCATAACTCCATAAGATTTCATTGTAGTCACCAGCACAAAGCCAAGGTAAGTTAGATTCTTCACTAAGTCTTCTCAATGTTCTCCATGCAAACTCCCTTCTATCAGAAACTGGTTCCCCAGAGAACCCCGTTATTTGCCATTGTTCCGATTGTGCATTGTCCACTACTACTATATCAATGTAGTTTTGCAAATAACTCTGAAGTTTCAACTCAATGTTATGTGACCACATCATTAGCAAACCTCTTCTACTCCTCTCAGCTCCCACTCCTATATAAGATTTCATTCCACACCTTCACACTATTCTCCCAAGCGTCCTTTCATGTAGTTTTGTTTCATGAAGGAAAACTACATGGGGATCTTTTGCTTTCACTAGCTCATTTAGAACCCGAATTGCGCATGGGTTCGCAAGTCCATGGTAGCTTCCAAGTTATGTACTTCATGGCTGTCGACGAGATTGGGATCCAGTCTCCGCCGTTATCAATTCATTGATTTTAGCTACATTCACCTTCTTCCTAGTAGTCCCCTCACTTGTCAACTCGTCATCTAGCTCTTAAAGTTTCCTTTTATTCCCAGCTTCTTGAGTTTTCGATCCTCTTGATCCCACTTTCCTCGCCTTCCTTTTCCTTTTTTTTTTGGCACACTATTGCATGCTAGAGTGGCCTTCAAACTGACATGCTCTTTTCCAGCATCTCTTTCTCCTTCATTTCCATGTGCAGGTTTTGAAATTGAGCTAACCAATCCCTTCACAGTTTCTAATTGAGTAATTGGTAACTCTAGTCCCACATCAACAGTTGAAAGGCTATGTAACCTGCATGGCCAGATAGTGTAGCCCCGTGCATGGGAGATTCATCATTCCCTTTGTTTGGTAAGTTATCCCCGTCACCATTATTTAAATTCAAAACGTTCCCAAATTTTGGATTTTTAGCTCTATCTGTTGGTTGCACAGATTACCTAACTTCAGATTTCCTCCATAATTGTGGCAAGTATTGTTACTATCCTCCGCAGTAACTGCTCTCACCTGTAACTGTCTTCTCCCAACTGTGGAAACTTGGTCACTAGCCGTGGAATGCCATGCACCGGACTTAACCCTTTATGTCGATGAATTCATACGGTTGCTACTAACTTCTCTACTCCTTCCGATACTCCATCTGCCACCTCTGCTTTCGTTTGTAGGCACCCTTAACCAATCTCCGTACTTTCGTTCCCCACCCTCACAACCCCATTAGTTGACGAACATTCAATATCAATATGACCTAGACAACCACATGCATAAAAAAAGAAGGTAATCTCTTGTAAGCTATTTTGCAACAAATATCTTTCCTCCCATCATTATCATGCAGGATAATACAACTCCATAAGGGTTGAACTATATTCAATTGCAATCACACCCTCACGTATCTTCCCCAATGTCCCTGACCATCACCTATATCCACTCCTTGAACCATTCCCAACTTCTGTCCTATTCTCTCCGCAACTTCCACTGTTACCATTTTTAGAGGTAACCCATAAACTCTAACCCAAAAACTAGCCTTGCTAAACTTATAATCTACGAGGGCCAAGTCACCATCATACTCTTGGGATTTGATCAAGTGCTTGTCAAAAACCCAGGGAGCACCATCCAAAACTCTTTCCTTATCTTTGACCGTTGCAAATTTGAAAAGAAAAAGGTTGGAATCCAGCACCATAACTTCCGTTTCTTTGGACAGTCTTCAAACCACCCGTAGCAACCCCAACATGGCACCCTTATTAAAGGATCTCTTGGTGCACAATGCAGCCACTTCTTCCCTTCCTCCAAATCCTCCTTCCAAATATTTGCAATCTCTACTGCATCGTTTTCCTCTACCGCTAACTGGAGCCCATTCCATGTCCCTTCCAAGTTGATTGCTATGCTAAAATCACAAACCCCGACAAGAGAGAAAATACTAGAAGACACTACTGATTATTCACTCCCAAAGATCAGAGATCTTGGAAAGCAAAGCTTGTGCCCTGACAAGACGAAATATACCTCCTACAGACTCTAGTGAAAGGAGACTCAACTATATACAATAATATTTTGGAATAATAGAAAAATAAGCTCTCAACTTTGAGACCAAGATAAAATTAAGCTCTCAACGTTTTATTTCATAGCAATCAGTACATAAACTTTTATTTCAATGAAAATAAACCCTCAACCTTCTAAAATTATGCAATTAAGTCCAAATCTGTTAAATGACACTAACTGCCGTTAGTGAAAGCTGATGTGGATAGCTTACTTGGCTGTCACGTGGCATGCCACGTGTATAATACCAACGGCAGTTAGTGTCATTTAACAGATTTGGACTTAATTGCATAATTTTAAAATGTTAAGGGTTTATTTTTATTGAAATAAAAGTTTATGGACTGATTTTCACGAAATAAAAGGTTGATAGTTTAATTCCATTTTGGGCTCAATGTCGAGGGTTTATTTGGCTATTTTGCCTAATATTTTCAAAATAAAAGAAGTGTATATATATATTGTATTACGATGTACATAGCATATCTGATAAAAATGCTTATATAAACGCTTACATGTACATTTTTTTTTTAAATGACACGTAAAGTCTACCGAAGTGAAACAAATTGTAAATATTAAACTATATTTTATCAGTTTCCTAAACTTTTTCAATCTTTTTTAAAAAAGTTATCTTAAAATAATTTTAAATAGTCTCTAATCCAAAAATAGTTAAAAAGTATAATTTTAACATTATCTATTTAGAAAACTAGATAAAATATTAATTGATATCTGTTTATATTATAAAATTAATAATTTTAATTTTAATTTATTAAAAAAATATTTTATTAACTAAACTGAAAACTATAAAAATAATTTATCAATGTTATGTATATTATTTAAATATTGATAATTATTATTTTTTTTAAATAAATAAAAATCATATATATTAAATTACAAGGGACATGCACATATGTCAAAACTTTGCTTACGTGATTATTCTGACACATAGGCAGCGCCTTAACCATTAGTTTTTGCTTCTCTAGTTAGTATCCTATGATCTGATAGATTATCGACGTGCTTCTCTTGGTCTCTTTTTGAGTTATGAACTTATGTTATCGGTAATTGTGATATTTATTTTTTTCAATTCAATAGCGCACATCAAAATTTTTTTAATTTAGGTAATCAATTTGAATTTCTGTAAGTTTTTAATATACTATTTAAAATATTATCATTTTAACATAATTATTTATCAATTAGTATTTACAAATACCATTAATTCTAATTGAAATAGTTAATCTTTTCTAATTCAGCATTAGTTTTTTTTTTACAAATACTATTAATTCTAATTGTAAATTTTATTCTTTTACAAATACCATTAGTTTTTTTTTATATTTTTTAAGCTTTTTGTTGTTATGAAATGTTTTATGAAATTGTTGTTTGATATTTGATATATATATATATATATATATATATATTTGATATTTTAAATTAATAATAATTATATGGTATGTAAATATAAAATGTTTTATTCTCCCAACAATGTTACCAATTTTAAGGAAAAAAACTGATATTGGATATTTATTTAAGCATTGATATAAATCCATTTAAAAAATTCTTCCAACAACTTAATATTTTACGATTTTAAGAAAAAAAATCTATTTCCGACAAAAACTTTCCAACACTTTTTTTTTATAATTTTGACACTTTTTAATCCCATAATACGGATTTGAAACAATTAAAATTATTATATAAAAAATATTAATGTATATATAATATTTTTATCATATATATTTAAAATTATTTGTAATAATAAATTTATTACAGGTATATATGATATTCTATTATACTCTAAAATTGACTAAAAATTTTATTATTCGAAACCCGTGCATAGAGCTGTAATTGAACTAAGCCGAATCAATACAGTGCGGTGTTCAAGCTCAAGTTCAACTCGAAAACTCAGTACCAGATATTCGACTTTAGCTCGATCAAGCCTTTTTTTTTTTGAATTTGAGCTCGACTCGAAATCAAAATCAAGCTACTCGAAACTCACTCAATTAGACTCATTTATCCGAGCTTAATTCTCATGCTCGAATTCGAGCTCAAAATCGAGATCGAACTCAAATTTATTTTATATATAAAAAATATTATCAATTAAATATAATAAAATATAATATTTTTTAATAATAATAACAATTCAACATCAACAATAATGAAAACCTTACATGAAAATGAAAGTAACTAAAAAACCACACAAATCACACATAACATTAACCTTGTCTGAAAAATTATAAAATCTTACATAATTTTGAAATTATAAAAATAAATAAAAAATAGTAACATCACATCCTTTACTAGTTAGCTCTACTAGTTGATTCATTATCAAATCTCCTTCCTTGCAAATTGGAAGTTTGTCTTGTTTTTTCATTGTATCTTTTACTAACAAATGCAAAAGCACCACTCTATCATTCTACAAGTCAATATTCATACCATACACTTCATAAGAACAAACATATATTTTTAGCTTCTACTATTAACATGTAACATTGAACATTTTGGTAATAAGGCATTATTCATACTATAAACATCGTAAGAAGTTGCTAAGAGTCTCCATTGCAAAATGACTCATTGAACTAAGCATCAAGTTCTCATCAACCAAGGAACACAAGAATGTAGTGGCTGATAACAAGTTTCTTCTAGTTCCTAAATCAGCAAGCTAATATATTGCTAGGGGAAAAAGAAGTTTAATTCAATTTGTTGTAGACCAATAATCAACAACTGAAAATGTTACGCAACCTCACTTTGATGAAGTGCATAAGGTTTTGTAAATATCATATGCAAATTTACTTTAATAATTCATAATATAGAGAATTTTTTTTATTATATGACAATTTCTTCATAGGGTTGTTGAGTTTTCCATATTTAGCAATGTCAAATACTTTGACTGTTGTTGGTAGTAAAGTCATATTGCATATTAATAAATCAGATCATGCAATTACATCCCAGTAAATATAAACAAATCCAATCAATTATCTTTAAGAAAACCTAACGCTTAATCCAAATGGTTCATATAGCAACTCTTAAGAGGTAGCATTCAGTAAAATTGGATTTTAGATCTTAGTAGGTTCAAACTAAGGCAGCAGCCAGCAGCAATGTAGAACTCATTGTACTTGGGTGTGAACTTTATCATGGAAAAAGCAAAACTCTTAGGAATAAGCTGTTGGAGCTAAATCTAGCCACCATATAGCCATTAGCATTATAATAAAGAGAGAAAACTAACTTGGATTATGAGAGCCAAAACTATGAACGCCACCACTTGTTGAGCTGCTACTAGCCACTATTGCGTGTTCCAAAGGCTGTTGTGATGGTGCTTGACTAGAACCCTTGATCATTTGGATCTTCCATTAGGGTTTTGCGTAAAGAAGAAGGAAAATGATGATGAGCAATAGAGAGGAACAAGAGATTAAGGGAGTGAAGTGCCCTTGTTCACTCTTTTGGCCAAAATGCTACAATATCAATGGGCCATACTGTTGCGCATATATATGTGCCAAGGGCACCCTATATTATCAATATCATGTGTTATAACCCATTCCATTATGAATTAACACATGTAAATGTATTTATATATAATATATATAACAATAACATAGGTTACACTTCTTACAAAACATATTACCAATTTAATTTATATGATATTAATTATACTTAACTAGTTCACATTGTTGAGATATTTCAACACTCTCACTTGGACAATTAAGTTAATTAACGAAAATATCATAAAATATCAACATGTATTCATGAGCCTTTTTAAACACATTATACCGATAGGTATAAATGAGCAATCTTATAAATACTTCAATAATAATAAGTCTTTACAAGCTTCAAAATACATCATACCTGCATGGTACAAATATATAAACTCATAAAGACTTCAATCCAAAATAGTAGTATAGAAATGTGAAATGGAAATGATATGGAAGACAAAATCAACTATCCATCTCCATAAGGTCCATGCATCTAAAACTAAAATGATGCATTACTTCAAAAAAGCATATGAGATCAGAAAACAGAATATCTCATTCAAATATATAAATATATATAACAAAATATGGCATATATGAGTCCAATTAGAAAAAACAGTTGCAACTGATTATATTACACAAGGCTCTTACTAACTCGATATAACAAAAGGCTCTAACAAGCCCATATTGGTGACATTTTGTTTGAACACCCTAGCAGCTACATCTTTAGTTAGTGGATTAGCTAACATGAGCCATGTAGAATGTGCTCTATATCAATAATGGACTCCATGACTTTCTCTCTTACAAATAAGTATTTGATATCTATGTGCTTAGAGCATGAGGAACTCCTAGTGTTATGAGAGAAAGCAACTACCACAGAATTATCACAGAACATCTTTAGCAGCCATGGAATGGAAATAACAGGATCTAGCCCCAAGATGAAGTTTTGCAGCCAAGTAACTTGGCATGTAGCCTCATAACATGCCACATATTCTACCTCCATTATCGAGGATGTTGTAAGTGTTTATTTTGCACTTTTCCAAGAGACAGCTTCTCTAGCCATCATGAAAATATAACCAAAAGTTGATTTTCTATCATCTGGGCAGCGTGCAAAATTAGCATCATAATATCCGATTATGTTTAAGTCGTCGAATCGCTAATATGTCAAAGCATAATCTTTAGTGCCTTGAAGATATCTCAACACTTTCTTTACTGCCTTCCAAAGTTCCATGCCAAGATCACTTATGAATCTCCCAAGTACAGTAACAGCAAAAGCTATATCAAGACGTGTACAAACTTAAGTGTACATTAAACTACCCATTATTGAGGCATACGGTATATTTTGCTTATAGGCTTTGTCATCATCATTATGAGGACATTAGGATTTTGAAAGAATGTCACCTTTCACTATAGGCACCTTTGCTGGAGTACATGTACTCATTTTGAACCTCCTCAAGATACGTTCAATGTTTGTTTTTTGAGACAATCCAAGTATGCATTTTGTTATGTCACGTAGGATCTCAATTCCCAAAACAAAACAGGCCTTACCTAGATCCTTCGTATCAAAGTGATATTGACATGACAACATGTATTTTGTTTCAATTAATAGCTCAATGTCATTAGCTGCTAATAAGATATCATCAACACAAAACACCAAAATCACAAAACTACTCCCACTGACCTTAATATATATGCATTAATCAACAACATTTTTTTTGAAACCAAGTGACGTCACAATCCCATCAAACTGTGTAGAAGATTGCTTAAGTCTATAAATAGACTTCTTAAGCTTACAGACCATATTTTCCATCCCTGGAAGCACAAAACCTTCTGGTTGCTCATATAAACATCTTCAAGTAAATCACCATTAAGAAAAGCAATTTTCACATCCATTTGATGTAGCTCTAAGCCAAAATGAGCTACTAATACCATGATGATCTTGAAGGAATCCTTAGTAGAAACTAGAGAGAAGGTTTCTGTATAATTAATACCTTCTTTTGGTTTAAAGCCTTTGGCCACCAATCGAGCTTTAAACCTTTCCACTTGGCCATTGGAATCTAACTTTGTCTTGTAAACCCATTGGCAGCCAATCGGTTTACAACCATATGGCAATTCAACTAGATCTCATGTGCCATTATGATACATAGATGCCATCTCCTCCTGTATAATAAGTGTCCAACTTGAAGAGTTCGAATCATTAATTGCTTTACGATAAGTAGTAGGATCAGAAGATAAATGAACATCATATTCATGTTATTACAAATAAACAACATAGTCATTAGAAATTAAAGGTTTTCTAACCCTCTGTGATCTCCTTAATAGGACATCAGTAACATTGTTATCAGGAACTATCTCTTCAGGTTCAAAGGCAGGTTAAGGAATGGGCATTTCAGGATCAACAGTTGGCTCATTCACTTGTGGCATTTCTACCATCGGATAAAGCATGTAAGGGACAGGCACAACAACACGTTCCTCCTTAAGAACAACTTCCCAGGGTTCAAAACTCCCACTATCAAAATCATCCTTGAAATAGAAGGCATGGTTAGACTTTATGATTCTAGTAGTCTGGGAATGACAATAAAATCTATAACCTCTTGAGTTGACACAATAGCCAATAAAATTTTCACTGATAGTTTTCTTGTCAAGCATTTTTAACTGTGGGTCGTATGGTCTTATTTCTGCCTTACAACCCTAAACATGGAAATGACGTAAGCTCGGCTTCTTGCCTGACCACAACTCAAAAGGAGTTTTGGGAACTGACATACTTGGAACTTGATTTATAATGTATGCTGCAGTTTTTAATGCTTTACCCCACAAGAAATCCAGTAGAGTGAATTTACTCAATATACAGTGCACCATGTCCAGAAGTGTGTGATTTCTTCTCTCTGCAACTCTATTTTGTTGAGGTATCCCAAGCATTGTATACTGAGCATCAATTCCACATTCCTGTAAAAATTTACCAGAAGGTCTAGGATTTTGCCCAGTCTCATCATATCGACCATAGTATTTACCACCTCTATTTGATTTCACAGCCTTAATTAGCTTACCCTTTTGAAGCTCTATAGTAGACTTGAAAACTTTAAAGGCTTCAAGGGAATCAGACTTTTCTCGAATAAATTCAACATGACCAAAACGAGAATAGTCATCAATGAAGGTGATGAAATACTTGTATCTACCTAATGCAGCAGGTGTTAATGGCCTACAAATATCAATATGAATCAGTTCCGAAACATCCTCACATCTGTGTTTCTTTTCTTTCCTAGTCTTGCTAGGAAGTTTCCCTTTAAGACAATCAACACATGTACCAAAATTAAAGAAATCAAGATCTAGCAGAATACCATCTTTGATGAGTTTTTGCATTCTTTGTTTTGAGATATGTCCCAAATGCCTATGTTACAACAATGAAGAGTTTTTTTTTATCCTACCTGATTAGAACCGACAACCATGGAATTCACATCATGCATGTTAAAGGAAGAAGAGGAAGAAGTCAAAGATTGAGCAACATCACAATACAGATCTAATTTATATAAACCATCAAATAGAGTTCCAAACCTAATATAATTGTTATCACAAATAAGTAAACCTTTTCATCACCAAATTAGGAAGAAAATCCAACCCTATCCAAAATAGATACAGAAATCAAGTTTCTCCTAATACCAAGAATATATACTGTATCTGGTAACTCCAAAAATTGGCCAGAAGAAATCAGTAATTCAGCTACTCCAATCCGCTCAGCCTGGACTCTTACTCCATTACCCATGTTCACCACAATCTCTCCTTCACTTAAACTTCGTTTGCTTGTTAATGCTTGTAAATAATTACTTATATTAATACTTGCCCCAGTGTCCAACCACTATGAGTTAGAAGGCACATCTACCAAATTGGATTTGAAATTGACAAATGCAAACAAGGTACCTTTCTTTACCTTCCACTAAGCAGATTTCTTACAATTGGCCATCTTGTGCCCATACTTGTGACAAAAGCGACATGTTCCTTTGAACCACTTAGAATTTTAAGATTTGGACCAAACTGGTGGAAGCCGACTTTGACGGAGAGTTTGTTGCCTTCTTTTTTAAAGAGGACTTGAACTTTTTACTGGGACCTATCTTACCAACTTTCTTCTTGCTAGTAACACTAGCCTATGTTGCCATCAGAGTAGAATAAGAAGATCTTCCAGCCTTAATGATCTCCTCCTCTTGGATAACAATAGCAGTCATGGTGTTTAAGTCTCAAACTTCCTTCTGAGCGTTGCAGCTAGATTTCATGTTATCAAATTGAGAAAGAAGTGATTCAAGGATCTGCCAAACTAACAACTGGTCTCCAACTTCAACCTTCTTTTCCCTTAACTTGTTATAGTAGTTTGTCATTTTCAAAATGTGCTCCCTAACACCACTTGTACCATCATACTTGGTTCTGGTGAACAATCTCATATAGTTTGAGATCTCAACTTTGTCAAACTTGGCCAACTGCTTCTTAATGGCCTCCATAAAGTCTCCTGTATTGTCAACTTGGGGAACACTTTTCCTTATCGACTTGTCAATAGTGTACATAATAACCATCAAACAATTTCGATTAGAATGCTTCCAAAAGTTGTAATAATTTCTTTCCTCAATAGAGCTTGTAGGAGTGGGTGCGGGTGGAGGATCAACCCTAAGTGCCAGATCTAAATTCATCACTTCGAGGAACATGGAAAGCAACTCGAACCAGTCATTAAAATTCAACCCTGTAAGGGTTTTGATCAAAGATAGTTGCAGTGACATCCAAGGATTAAAGGAGGTTGCTTGAATAACATAAACAAAATTAGCATATAATACAAAAATATGCAACAAAATATATTCAAGATATTATGGATGTCTAATGGCATATAATAAAGGATAAACAAAATTGATAAAATATAAAACTAAAAATGACTTGCCATCGGTAGGATAGCAAAGCCATATTATGCCCTATCAAGATCTTTTCCATCCCAAGCATCTCCAAAATCAATAAGCAATTCAACAGGGAGAGAATTATTAATTTTAGAAATCTTGGTATATTTATTTTACAACTATCACAAAATTTGCATTGTAATAATACAATTTTAATTACCGAAAAAATCACAAGAAAATTATCATGACTAGTTCTACAATAGGCAAAAATTAACCACTGTAATTAATGATTTAATGTAATCATAGGATTATTAAACAACAAGGCAAATAATAATAAACTATGGCATATTCAAAATATAAGTGAATTAAATTAAATAGGTAATTAATTTCATTAATTTACCTAAAATAATTCAACTAAAAAATTCACTTATGTCATGCCTAATTAAATTTAATTTGAAAATAATAAATTAAAAGGCTTATAATTAAATAAATATAATAGCCCAAAATTAATTATTAAGCCTAAACCTAAATTTAATTGGTTAGCCCAAAAATAAAATAAAATGTGAGCCCAAATAAAATTATTTGAGTGAGCCCAAATCAAATAAAATTGGCCCACTTGAAAAAGAAAAACAAAAGCCCAAAAATCCAAAAAATAGTAGGCCCAACAGAAAAATGGGGGTGTGTCACACATGCCGATGTCAACCTATATGGAGCATGCAGTGCATGCACCTCACTTGCACCATCAGGGGCGTGCCGATCATCTCCTTGGTCGGGTCATAACGCAAAAAAAATGTGTTTTTCACCCGACCGAGCCGTTTCTTTCACCATACAATCCCTGTGAGAACTAGTCATTTTGTACTATACATGTACGGACATTCATTTATAAATTAATAAAGGATTTAATTTATGAATAGTTTGTAAATTATAAGTTTATAATGATGTGGGCCTCACTTGAATTTCACGCCCAGATGAAATTTTGAATGTGGAAATAGTGTACAGATGGTGAAATGATTATAAGAAGAAAATTTTAGAGGCTTGAAATTAATTTATTTTCAGTATTTGGAGTTGTTGGCAAACAAATTGGGAAATGAACAAATTGAGAAATGACGGATACGTCCCAAGGGTATTTTTGTAAATTCCTCTCAAACAAAAATGAATTGAAATGAAGTAAAAATATCATGTTATTCTACATGAAAAGTACTTCAACATGGTGCCAACAGATTTTTCGAAACGGTCATAAAAATAGAAAAAAAAATTTGCTGGTTGGTCGTGGGGGTAAAATCGTAATTTCTCACTATCTGTACCTTGCACGCCGATGAAACCACTTCTATTCATCAAATTATATTTAATAAGAATTTTTGGTGATGAAATCTGAATTTTTGGAGCACAAGAACATAGTTTTTACAATTACGGAACTTAAGGGCAAGAAATGTCCGAAAAATTCATAACCATGGGCAAAAGGATAATTTCTCAATTGTCTAGAAATTACTACATAATTCCTAAGGGATGGCCGACCACTATTCACTCTCTTCTTCCTCACTTCTCATGACATCAAGAAAGATAAGAGAAGAAAAAAAGAAAGAAAAAGTCAACAAAAACCAACTAAGCTTAACTTTCTCACAAAGGTTGCTTCTACGAAATTTATCTACACACTCTTCTCTCTCCATTAACACCATTAGCTCATCAAATAAAGAAGAAAACAAGGAGAAAAGAGAGCCAAGAGGTTTTGGTCAAGGTAAGAATTTTCATGATTTAATGTTTCATTGAATTTTAAATACATATTTTGACTAAATCAAAGGTGTAGATTATGAATATACCATTGGATTTGATTTTTGTTGATTAAATAAAAGTCCACCATTGAAGGAGCATTCGGCCAAGCATGGAACCTAGGGAATTCTTGAGCTTTCATGCATGAAATGCATGCCAAAATGATGAATGAGCATGGTAGATTAACATGGTAGCATTGAATTGTTGAGATTCCACCAATTCCTCATCATTCTACATTGGGTCAACATAAGGGGACCATTATGCTTGGCTGATTTTGATGATTTGAGAGTAGATTTAGACTGTAGGAATTATAAGAAGTCTGCCAGTATGCTCAGATTTAAATTCTGACGCAAAACGAAGAAGTTACGTTATACTACCGATATGTGACATGTGATATGTATTCAGTCCCGGTTGACACCTGATCAGTGTTCAACTGAGGACTACCCTAGACAATAGCCATAGATTTGACATGATTATGATTGCCCTATTGGGTACTTTCTCTCTAGCATGGTATACATTCTGGGTGATGTCTTAGTCTCTACTTTTATGAGATATGAAATAATATATGATATGAACAATGTGTATTAAATGAAAAAGCATATGATTATGTTTTATATGAAAATGAAAATGATTTCTAATAGCTTATTATGCTATACGAAGTACTATACTAATTATGATTTTTTACAGTAACATGTGAAATGAGTTTGAAAGAGAATTTTGATAATTTAAACTAATATTCTTTTTAAAGAATATATGAATATTAGTTTAATTTATTTAAATGCTTTATTTTATAAAAGCATTGCTTTGAAAAGGATATGAAATGAAATGGAAAAGGATTGATCCCAATAACAATATTTACTGTCTATAAATCGCTTTTAGGTTTCGGGACAAGACAAGTATTTCAAAATATCTTCCTTACTCCATTCGGATCTCTAGCCGACTATAGTATCCTTCCTATTTCGATTCCTAGAGTACCTATAGGAAAATGAGGATGTTATTGCATATAGATTTCAAAATATCTAGTTTTGCATACAATTCTCTCACTTAGCTGTGGTTTGCTCACCCTTTTATTTTAACATCTCCAGAGTACTTCCAGTGACTGTGTGATTTGCATTCGGGGATTGTTGGCTGTGCATTTAGTGGCCCGAGGAAACGACTTTATATCCTGGAGGTATAATCATATAATTTTATGTTTTCAGATTTGTTTTACAGTACTACATTTTGTATAAGGAATAGGGGATGTAAATGATAAGTAAATTCCAATATGTAAATATTACATATAATAAATGTTAAGTTCAAATTTTAAATGATTATTATGAGAAACGAAAAAGGAAAGTAAGGCATCATAGATAACCTAACTATATAAAATGTGTGGAAAAACGTGAAATAATGTAGACAAGGGATGTGAAAATCCCATTTTGACTTATTTTCATGGCATTTTTCGTAAAATTTCATCCTTAACTAATATTTGGTAATATTTCAACTCAAAAACGCATGAATTTCTTGGGTTTTAAATAAATCCAAAAATACCCAAAAAAATGCACATATCTCATTATTCTTCAAAAATACCTAGTGGCTTTAAGGTAAAAGGGCTATGATGCCAATTGTTGGAAATAAATCAAGCCACCATACAACCACTAACACTATAATAAAGAGAGAAAATTGACCTAGATTTTGAGAGCCAAAACCATGAACGCCACCACTTGTTGAGCTGCTGCCAGCTACTATTACATGTTCCAAAAGCTGTTGTGATGGTGCTCTGCTGGAACCTTAATCACTTGGGTCTGCCATTGGGGTTCTGTGCAAACAAGAAGGAAAATGATGATGAGCAATAGAGAGGAACAAGAGAGCAAGGGAGTGAATTGCCCTTGTTCACAATTTTAGCCAAAATGCTACAGTATCAATGGGCCATACTATTGCCTATATATATGTGACAAGGGCAGGAACTCCCTATATTATCAATAACATGTGTTATAGCCCATCCCATTATGGATTAACACATGTAAATGTATTTATATATAATATACATAACAATACTATATGTCACACTTCTTACAAAACATACTACCAATTTAATTTGTATGATATTAATTATATTTAACTAGTCCACATTATTGAGATATTTCAACATAAGCTACTAGAAATATTAGGACTTTTACCAACAAAAACACATTTTTTTCTTTAGTCAACTCTTTAAAGGCCTAAAATTTACATTCAAAGAACATATTAATTTATATGAAAATTTCAATCTATTATCAACAATTTCGCACGTTAAGAAAATTATTGGACTTGTTTGTTCTTATCTAATTTTAAGTCATGTCCCAAAAATCTAATTAAGTAGCTTTGTTTAGTTGCATGAAACATGACAGGTTTCTTTTTTCCTAGTACTTCAGCTGCAGGCCTAATTTGAATTCAACTCCTGTTTTTTTTTTTCAACCTTTTACATGCACGTAAACTAGAAAATTCTTGAAAGTATTTTTTTTGATCATCTTAAAAGTATTAAAAAACTAAGAAATTCAACTCTGTTTACAACAAAATATAATACAATTCTCCATTTCAGGAGAAAAATACCACAAAACAGAGGATTTTGATACCCTTTATGCTTAAAAAGAGGAGTACTCATGAAAGCCAATTTACCAACACAAGGTTTTGTGGACTCTGAGTACTAGTATTTTAACCAATATATATATACACACACACAGAGAGGTTGATCTTGCACTTGAAATGATGAATCTAATTTCGGCCATTTTTCATTTGATCCTAATTTTGAAGTCCAAATCCGTTTAACAGACTTAATTTTTAGTTCAAATCTCCTCAAATTATCAACAGATTTTTGAATTTGAGCTGATAATTCGATCCTCGAACAAATCTAATTAACACAAAAAATAAAAGCTTAATGGCCAAATGTACCATTAACATTTTGCATAAAATAGATATAAATTTCAACATTTTATCATGTGAAAAGTAGTCCATAAACTTTTATTTTACTGTAATTAAGCTTTGAAAACCATGCAATTAAGTTTAAATTTGTTCAATACATTAATTACCATTTGGACATTTTACGTGGAAGCTGATGTGGATAATTCAGTTGGTTGCCATGTGTCATGTTATATGTGCAATACTAATGAAAATTAGTATCATTTAACATATTTAAATTTAATTGCATGATTTTCAAAAATTGAGTGTTTATTTATAATAAAATAAAAGTTTTTGAATTAATTTTTATGTAATAAAATGTTAAAAGTTTGTCTATTTTATTTTAGATGAAAAGGCGAGAGCATATTCCACCGAATGTTTATTGAAAATTCCCTGAAAAGTGAAAACTGAAACCTCACTCCCAAAAATTCCTCTTTTGGCACAGGAAAACGGTGGAGTGAGAACAAAAGAGGAAAAAGAAAACGTAATCGATTTTTTGATCCTTCTCACAGAAGCTGGTGCGTGCGTGACCTGAGGTCAACAAAAATACAAAACCCTTAAATCTTGATTCCAGAAATATGTGGAGAAGACTAGTGATTTCACAGCTCAAAACACTACCCACAGCTCCCCGCCGATCCGCTTCTCAAACGCCACCGCTTCGATTCAGGTCTCACATTTGTCTGTCGCCTTCAGCTTCTCTCCTCACTCGCCACTTCTCCGCCGAATCAGGTAACCCTAATTTCCTTAGATCCTTGTCAACGATTTATTTTGATTTCAAGCCTTGCATTGGCTAGATGGTCTTTTAAATCTTCATTTGTTTTATTTGAATTTTTTTTGTATAATTAATTAATGTACTGCGGAATTAGAAGAAAATATTAAGTATATATTGGAAAAGAATATTGTTTCTAGCGTGCCCGATATTGATTTCATGTTTTTTGCTTTCGATTCCTTTTTGTTGTGAAGCGGATGCGGTTGTGAAGAAGAGGGTTGAGGATGTAATGCCTATCGCCACTGGGCATGAGCGCGAGGAGCTTGCTGTTGAGCTTGAGGTGATTTTTCCTCTTCCGCTGTCTCTGTTTAGTTTTAAAATGTGAGAACTTTCTTATAATTAATGTTATCAATAGCGGATAGTGGACAAAAGCGGGGAAGCCAAAATCTGCTACAAAATGAATAGCAGATAGCATAGCGGCCGCCATTGACAATAGCGGCCGTAATTTGTTTTTATAAAAAATGTGTAATTTAATACAAGACAATAAAATGACCATAACAGCTCATAAAAATTACATAAAGCATTCCAATAATGTTCTCAAACAAATAAAACCATAGCAAATAACAAGCTACCAAGTCATGTAAGACACTAAAAACAAGCGTAAACACAAATGCATTTCCTATGAAACACAGTCTACTAATCCTCCTCCTTATCTTCTTTAGCTTGCACTTCCTCTTGCTCAGCCCCAATATCATCATTATAAACTTGGTCTTTTTGAGCTCTACCACCAATATCTAGCTCAAACTCCTCTTCTTCCTTATTTGATCTTTCAAGATTCAAAGCAAGTTCTGCCAACTCTACTGAGAAGTGGCTGGGTTGATGCTTTGCAAATGGATCTAGAGAGTGGCTACTGTGATAGTTTTACTTTGCTGATGGGTTTTTAATTTAATTTAGGGTTTCTAGTTTAATTTAGGTTTACTTAATATTTAATAAAAAAAAGGTTTTTACTTTAAATAAATTTTAAAAAGCTTAAAAGGCATAAATACCTTTAAATAAAATAAAACCATTGGCTATAATTAAATCAAGAAGAAAAAAATTGGTTAAATAGACATTTGACCAAATTTGTTCAATACCGCCGCTACTGGCCGCTATCCGCTATTGCACCCACTACAGGCTGCTATTGGCCACTATTGTAAAATTGCTACGCTATGTATGTTGTCGTAGCAGTAGCTAATTTTCCGCTACGCTATGCCGCGGCCGCTATTGACAACACTGCTTATAATGTTACTTTTCTTTGATTGAACATTTTTATTGTTAGTGTATATTGCTATAAGCATTATGACTAAATTTAATTTATTGAGCTCTCAGTCTACAGGCGGATGATTTTTCATTCTGATTTTTCTGTTTTGCTTTATTTTGTTCAGGGAAAGAAAATCCTTGAAGATGTAAACTATCCTGTAGGCCCTTTTGGCACCAAGGTTAGTATGTGTTGCAATGTCTTTCACAGTCTATTACAATTGGAGAACTCATATTTGATCATGCGTGTATAATCCTGAATGGAAGCAATGACAGATGGTGCTTGATATACTGACAATCCCCCCTTTTTAAATTACCACTATGTTTTACTTGCGTTCATTCCTTTATTCTGTTTGTATGTGATTTTCTACATGGTTTCAAGTACTAGATTTTCTGTGCTATATCTAAATTATTTACTGTTTACCTGATGTTTGCATATCCTGTAACTATTTTTATCCTTGGATTGTTGATCTGATGTTCCATAATGTTAGTGAATTCATACCAAAAGATTTTACCAGGTACATTGTTTGAAGCTGTTGCCATGTCTCTTTTCATTGTTATTAACTTGTAGAAATTGCATTTTGATTCATTCCAGTTTTTTGTTAGCATTTGCCCTTTAGCGTATAATTCTTTTTTGGATTCAAGTAATGAATATTAGCAACCTTTGATATGACTTAAATGATTGTTAGGTTTAGTTTTCTGCTAGAAAGGGATTCTTTTCCTTTCTTTCTTTCTTTCTTTCTTAAGCATGTCCTCTCACTCATGTGCCCTGGTCACTGGTAGACTAGGCTTAAGGGGAGGGGATGTTGAACTGTGAATCTTCACCTTCCATGGAGATTGGAGTGGTGACAATCCATTTGCCAAACCTGAGCATTTAATATTTTATTTTTCAGCAACATTAATATGGAATGGTTTAATTTGCTTCCTGGATCATGGTTCTAACACTTGGAAACAAGAATATTATAGATATCACATGACATGGAGAAAGAAAAATGGTTTCTATGCTCAATGTTTTGTTTTCTGATTGTGGTAAAGTTTTGAATGCAATGTTTTTCTACTGTTTTGATGTGTTGTACTATTTTATCCATTTATGTTGATTCATGTCTAACTAATAATTTTTTTTTTCTTGTAAATTTATCATTTTGAGTTTGAGCTTGTATTTTATGGTGATAACACCTTTTTTCTGCTAGAAACTCGAAATACTTAGTATTGACCTTTAGAAAACATAAGAGTGATGTCTTGACTTGAATTTTGATGGTAGAAGTCATTTTATGTGCTTGAAGGATGCTCCTGCTGTCGTCAAGTCCTACTATGACAAGAGAATAGTTGGATGCCCAGGAGGTGAAGGCGGTATGTTTCTTTCATTGATTCTCTGTTTCTGCTATTCTAACTGTGCTTGTTCTTGTATGCTTCTCCTCAGATTGATACAAATTTGAGTCATTCTGCTTGAACTAACACTCAAGTTCATTTCATTTGCCTATTTAAAAAATGCAGAGGATGAGCATGATGTTGTCTGGTTTTGGTTGGAGAAAGGCAAGCCACATGAGTGCCCAGTTTGCTCACAGTATTTTGTGGTAAGTGGATACCTTGAATTAGAAAACATTCATTTCTTAACCTTGAACAGATGTATTTGAGCTTACATCTAAATGTAAATTTCTTAGCATTCATTGATCCATACCAGTTTAGATATTTCTGTTACTCCATACATGGATGCACCAAAAACTTTGAAGATTTCAGTTAATTGTAAATGATATGGGACAATATGGAACAAATAAACAGTATTAGTTATTCTCAGGTAAGCCTTGAGGGCTCCTTGTGTATATGGAATGGATGTTATGTCGGTAAACTTGGTTAAGTTACTCATCTGTAACTCTGTAAATGTGCAGTAACTGCTACGAACAATCATCTATAAGATGGAGTTGCTTATGTTTGAGCTATAAAATATTTCATAACTTCTCTAGATCGTCACTGAATGACCTAATTGAAACTGCAATGACATTGCTATTTGTATTGTATTTTACTAACAAAGACCAAAGTATGATTTTGAGGTGAACATCAATAGGGGTAAGGCTGGGCCCATAATGTTATGACTAAAGTGAGTCCTGGAGACTTTATGGTTGACGGACGGTTCTTCCCATTCCCTTAGTCTATTGTGCTGTAATGCAATTAGATCAAATGAATGAAGTGGCATTCTTACCATTCCAGCCTTTTCTCAACCTGTTCAGCAACAGTACCAAGCTCTTTTCCAGCATTGTAAGATTTTCCTAATTATTTCTGTTGATGCTTGACAGTTGGGAGTTGGGGGCCCTGGAGGATCTCCAGATGGACACAGTGACGATGATCATCATTAATTGCAACTCTCAGTTTTTCCTGTTGGAATAAAATTGGAGAAGATGGAATGATGTTCGGTATACAGTGCACCTTCAAATGTTCAAAAAGGTTTGTCTTTTTTTTTTTGGCCGGTATTTTTTGTCACTGTTGCTCTGGCAACAATTGAGATGTTGTCGCTCGCTCTTTTATTATTATTATTATTATTATTTTTTATTGTGGTAATATAGACACAGGGTGGTCATTTTTTTTTTAACTAGAGATCTTCTAAGGTTTAACTTTTAAAGCATTTCCTAATAATCTATGGCTACCTTTCCATTCTTTTTCATAAACTTTTGGTGTTAAAGTTTTCAAGGAATCTTACAATCTTAGAACCCATTATATTGGTTTCATCGCATACGAATTCTTGTATTTTAATTCACTGGTATTGTCATTTTTCACCAGATGTTCCAACTTCATTTTCATTCCAACGATACTCATAGTGCCCATGATATTCCCTTGGTCAACAATTAGCCCCTTCCCCTTCTTTTACCCTAACTGAGGTTTGTGTATCATTTAATGTGATTGTGATATATGAATAATTATTCTATACACAATCTCTCATTGAAATCATAATTAAGAATGTAATCAAGTTGGGATGAGAAAATTCAATGATTTTAAACTCAATTGACTTTGATTTTCAAAGCTCGAGTTTAAGTTGATAGAATATCTGAGCCGTTCGAATTTGATTTGGTAGGTTCAATGTGTTAATTTGTTAATTATATGTTATGAGGATAAATTGATAAACTAATAGAAAAATATTAAAAATATATATTAAAAGTTTTTTATTAGATTTGCGAGCTTTTCGAATTGAGTATTAAAATATTTGAATTTGGTTCAATTCATCACACGAATAATTCGATCAAATTTAAATAATAATCGAGATCAAGAGGTTTATGAGTCGATTGGCATTATGAGTCGATTGGCATTGTGTTTGACAAAATGAAAAAAAAGAGCAGCAGAAAATCGATAATTTTGTATTATTTTTTATAATTTTAATTCAGTTTTGAGTCCTATTTTTTTTTTTGTTCTTAACTAATTTATGTAATAAATTTAACCGTAAACTATATTTTTGATGTTGGTAAAAGGGAGATTTGAACTTGGCTCTCTTGAAAGTAAGCGATACATGCATCAGTTTCTGAATCAAATCCATAGGTGTTAAATAATAATATTAATTCATCTAAAATTTAAGAGATGAAAGAACTGATTCTTCCTTCAAACAACTTGAAGGACGTAATTTTCCGGTTTCTTTCTCAATTTTCACTTCTCTCCTACAAAAAGACTAAAAAGATTGGACATCATTCACATATTTTTTTAGAAGTCTTCTTTCTCATTTGTCATTAATATGTTCGGTTTTATTTGTTTATTATTCTTAACAAATAATTACAAACAGAAGTGCAGTTCATTAGTTGATGTTTGCAAAAAAATTCATTTAAGATTTTTTTTTAAAACTCGGTTACTTAAAGAATCATTTGGTTTTCATCTACTATTTGATAATAATAAATTTTTAAATTATATATTTGCTCATAGGTTATTTTAATATATAATTATTAAAATTATATATTTATGAAAAAGTTTTTATTTGGCATCATATATTTATATATTTGGGTAAATACAATTTGTTTGTATAATTTTTTTTGTTTTATTTTGACAAACATGTTTGTTTAAAGTTCACAAACATGTATTTATGAACATGTTCATTAATATTTATTAACAAACTTAACGAGCATGAACCGAATATGAACACTCTTAAAAAATAAATGAATGAACACGAACATAATTACATTTGTTTATGTTTAGTTCGTTTACACCACTAATCTCCCCATTCTCTCTCTAACTCCATCCTACCGATCGACTATTGCCCATTTTCTAGACTCTTGTGAGATTCCCAATTTTTGTCCTTTTATATAAACTGATTTTGAAGTTATGACGATTTAATTTAATGATTGTGATGATTCTCTTCTGTTTTGTCTTGTAGGAGGAAAGTATATTGAAGGCCTCACCTGGAACTCTATTGATATGAACCTCACCGAAATAATATGAGGTTCAATGAAGAACACAAAGAACACTCAAAGATAAACAAGAAAAGTTAAAGATGTAGCAAAGTAAAACAAAGAATTGGAGGTAAAACTAAGATCCGTTATGTAGAAACACAAGAACCTATAATATTGGACCAAGATCTGTTGCTTAGAAAAGCAAGAACTTATGGTATGAATTGGTGGAAGGTAGAAGAACGCTACAAAGAAGACTTTGATAAGTTCAAGAGTTCTCAAGAGAACCAAAGAGAAGAAGTCTTTCAATTTATAACTCAAATCAATTGTTTTTACCCAAAGAATTACATAACTATTTATAGGCAAATAACAAACTTACAAAACAAGTCATAGGAATCTTACTTTCCTAACTTGCAAAACAAGAAATAGAAATCCTACAATAAATTAAATTAAGACAATGTTTAGCCCAATAAGACATAACTAAATAAAATAAGTCGGCCCAATTACACTAGGCCTAATATATGCATTCGGCCTAATTGCATTTCAGCCCAATACTTGTAAATCTTCAAAAAGGTTGAACTTGAGCTTGGATCATGTTGTAGAAGACTTTGTCAACATCCATGCTCAAGCTTTGTTGGGCTTTCTCTCTAGCAATATTAATGAAACCAGCCAAGGCTTGTTGCATTCTTTTTATTTTAGCTCTTGTCATTGGACCTCCATAGATGCTCAAAGGATCATAATCATCACGAACATGACTTGGGATTTGTGAGCTTGATGGGCCTTCATCATTCCTCCTTTCCATAAAAAGATTTGTCCTCAAATCAGAATCACATATATCAATATTAAAAGGAGAAAGATCAAAAACATTAAATGTAGCACTAACATTATACTCACCTGGAAGATCCAACTTATAAGCATTGTCATTGATCTTCTCAACCACTTGGAATGGTCCATCTCCTCGAGATTGCAACTTGAAATGACGTTGGGTAGGAAATCTCTCTTTACGCATATGTACCCAGGTTCAAAGACAACTTTCTTGCGATGCTTGTTGGCCTGACTAGTATATTACTCAGTCCTCTTCTTAATGTTTTGGTGTATCTTCTCATGCAGTTGCTTAACAAAATCAGCTTTCTTTTCCCTATCCAAACTAGCTCTCTCCTCAATAAGTAGTGGTAAAAGATCCAAGGGAGTGAGTGGATTAAAACCATAGATAACTTCAAATGGGGAATAACCAGTAGTAGAATGCACACTTCTATTGTAAGAAAACTCCATATGAGCAAAGAATCTTCCCAATTCTTCATGTTCTTTTGAATAATAGACCTCAACAAAGTAGACAAAGTACGATTGACTACCTTAGTTTGACCATCGGTTTGTGGATGATAAGTAGTTGAAAACAAGAGCTTTGTTCCCAACTTTCCCCATAAAGTTCTCCAAAAGTAGCTAAGGAAGTTCACATTACGGTCAGAAACAATGATCCTCGAAACACCATGTAGAAGAACAATTTCCTTGAAGAATAAATTAGCAATGTTGCTTGCATCATCAGTTTTATGACAAGCAATGAAGTAAGCCATCTTAGAGAACTTGTCAACAACAACGAAAGCAGAATCTCTACCTCTCTTTGTTCTTGGTAAACCCAAAACAAAGTCCACAGAAATGTCAATCCAAGGAGTAGTATGAATAGGCAATGGAGTATAAAGACCATGATTCATAACTCTAGATTTAGCTTGTTTACAAGTGACACATCTTTCACACAACTTTTCAACATCTCTTTTCATGTTAGGCCAAAAGAAGTGATCTTGCAATATGTCTAAAGTTTTCTTTACTCTAAAATGTCCCATTAATCTACCACTATGAGCTTCTCTAATAAGTAATTCTCTTAAAGAACTCCTAGGCACACATAATCTATTTTCTCTAAATAAGAATCCATCATGCTTATAAAACTTTCCAAAACCAGTTTTCTCACATGCATTGAACACATTTTCAAAATCTTCATCAATAGCATACAAGTCTTTAATATATTCAAATCCAAGTAGTTTAGCATTAAGAGTAGTGATTAAAGTATACCTTCGAGACAATGCATTAGCCACGACAATTTCTTTACCTTGTTTATATTTGATCACATATGGGAATGTCTCAATGAACTACATCCACTTGGCATGACGCTTGCTCAACTTGCTTTGTCCCTTCAAGTGCTTCAAGGACTCATGATCAGTGTGGATGACGAATTCCTTGGGCCATAAATAATGTTGCCATGTTTCCAAAGCCCTCACTAATGCATACATCTCTTTATCGTATGTGGGATAGCTAAGATAGCTCCACTTAACTTCTCACTGAAGAAAGCAATGTGGCACTTCTCCTGCATTAA
Source organism: Heritiera fomes (assembly GCA_032173925.1). Taxonomy (NCBI): domain Eukaryota; kingdom Viridiplantae; phylum Streptophyta; class Magnoliopsida; order Malvales; family Malvaceae; genus Heritiera; species Heritiera fomes. The sequence continues at coordinate 16,541,116 of JAPDPM010000015.1, forward strand.
AACAGCTCTAATACCTATACTTGAAGCATCACACTCAATCTTGATTGTTTTATCTTTTTGCTTAGCCTTGTCTTCACTCACTATTTTTTCCTCACTCTTTTTTAATCTCAATTGATCCTCATCTCTCACTAGCACACTTAAATCTTGACATGCTATAGATACCTTTCCATCCATAGGTAATTCCATACTATCCTCATCATCTTCTAATAACAGTATAGAATCGTCATTGGATTCTTCTATGTAGTTGCTATCCAACTTACTATTAGCAACAATACCGCGTCCATGAGAAGTATTACCTTGGTTTACCTTATCTAGGGCAGCGTTATGTTGCTTTAACTTATCATGAGTATTATACAACTACAACTCTATTCTTAAAAGTTGTTGTTGCATGGCTTAGAGCATGATCTCAATCTTACTCAAATCAAGCTTTTTACTATTAGAAGACATGATTATAACATGTAAGAAATGTTAGTAAAAGAAAAGGACCTCACAAATATGACCTCCCGTGGTAACACTCAATACACATAAGAATGTAACACTCACACTCATGTTTCACACAATTTTAATATGACTTTTCTCTACTAATGTTACTCACACACTCTTGCCTTTTTCCCTCACACAACTTTTCTCTATAAGTTCTATAATTGAACTTAAGACTCAATCAAAAATCAACTTATGGAATCCAATTATCGACCTACAATAAACAAGATGAGCATAAGATTTTAATCAAGGGAAAACAAAATAATGACAACTCAATAAGATTTACCAAGACCTAAGAAAACCCAAATGAATCTCGACCTGAAGGAAATATGGGTGTTTTGGGGTGCTTGGTTAAGGTTAGGTTCAACTAAAAGTGGGGGAGTTTGGTCTTTTTAAGTGGTAGGTTCAAAAGGTAATTTTGGAAAGTAAGGGTAAAAAGGTAAATAGAAATTTTCAGATTTAGGCAAAAAAATCTCAATGCTCAGGAAAGAATGACTACCTGAAGATTTTGATGAAGCATACCTCCACGGATTGCCTTTAATGTTGCACTTGCTACATACGATATAATGAATCACCTCTTGAATTGATTTTCTTTTCTTTTCTTTTCTTTTGTTAATTCTTTTGTTTTACTAAAGTAAACAAACAATGAAGAAAAACAAAAAGTCTAAGTGAAAAGAAGAGGTTTACTTGGAGAATAAGATAACTTTTGAGAAAACAAGCTAGTTTTGGTAATAGCTTATGTGGCAAGAAACGAGAGGGAATAGTGACTTGTGAAACAAGGTAGTCTTTATGTGAAAGTAGAGCTTTTGAAGGTTTCTTGGTGAGCAAGAAAACTTTAGGGGTTAAGGCTGCTTGGAGAACAAGTTAAAGTTTACTTGGTGGCTAAGGTAGGTTAGTTTAATGAAAACAATAAGTTTGAGGAACAAACAATATTTATGTCGGCTTGGAAGAGGATTCAATATCAACTTCGGTCAAGATAAGAAGACAAAAAAAAAAATACAAGAACGCAATAAAACAAGACTCCCATGAATTGACCCTAAGCTCTGATGCCAAATGATATGAACCTTACTGAAAGAAGATGAGGTTCAATGAAGAACACGAAGAACACTCAAAGATAAACAAGAACAAGTTAAAGACGCAGCAAAGTAAAATAAAGAATTAGAGGTAAAACCAAGTTTCGTTGTGTAGAAACACAAGAACCTATGGCATTGAACCAAGACCCATTGCTTAAAAAAGTAAGAACCTATGGTATGAATTGGTGGAAGGTAGAAGAACGCCACAAGGAAGACCTTGATAAGTTCAAGAGTTCTCAAGAGAACCAAAAAGAAGAAGCCTCTCAATTTTATAACTCAAATCAATTGTTTTTACCCAAAGGGTTACATAGCTATTTATAGGCAAATAGCAAACTTGTAGAACAAGTAATAGGAATCTTACTTTCCTAACTTGCAGAATAAGATATAGAAATCCTACAATAAATTAAATTAAGACAATATTTAGCCAAATAAGACATAACTAAAAAAATAGGTATAACATTTGGCCCAATTGCATTAGGCCCAATTTATGCATCCGACCCAATTGCATTTCAACCTAATACTTGTAAATCTTCAAGAAGGTTGAACTTGAGCTTGGATCATGTTGTAGAAGACTTTGTCATTCTCCATGCTCAAGCTTTGTTGGGCTTTCTCTCTAGCAATATTAATGAAACCAGCCAAGGCTTATTACATTCTTTTCATTTAAGCTCTCATCATTCGACATCCATGGATGCCCAAAGGATCATGATCATCACGAACATGACTTGAGATTTGTGAGCTTGATGGGCCTCCATCATCTATTGTCTGAATGGATATCGAACTTCATAATATTGACAATTGGAGTGGAATACTAAGGTGGTAAGGATCTGTATCTTGTAATTCTTTCGTTTGTACATGTCTTGGGAAACGTGCAAATGAATTTAAAATTAATGGTTGTGTCCTTTGGTCGGAAACATGATTTTTAATATTGGTCAACATGGTTTGACTTTAAACCCACAGAATACTGTATTGGAACCCTCATGTGAAGATGTCTCATTTAGTTCTATCTTGTAGACTGAATCACATGAAAATGTTTAAAAATACTATTTAGGGGTATTTTGGTTGTTTCGCTATTTTAATTAGTCAAACCCCGTTAAAAGTCAAAATTTGAGCTATATTATATTACATAAGTATATTTTGTAGGACAATAAAAATATATGGTGATTTAATTAAATAGTTTAAATGATATTGTAATAGTTAGGACATAAATAAAATTAATGAAGTTATAAAGAGCATTTTGGTAAATTTACCAAGTATGGCATGCCACCTCTTGTTGAAGTCAAAGTTTGACTAACTTTTATATAATATACGATGAAAATGATGAAGAAAATAACCAAGTAATTAAAAATATTAGAAATTATGAAAAATAAATATATTTTATAAGTTAGTGGAAGTAACTATTTATGCATAGTTACCCCACTACATTACAACTTTAGTATTAAAAAAAATTAGATGTTTTTCCTTTAATCTTCCTCTTTGGCTGGCCACCATCACACCATTTTCATTTTTTTCTTCCTTAAGCTTAAGTTTAAGTGAGAGAAACCTTAAGAAACCTTACTAAAAACATCTCAAATCCAAAACATTCCTTGAGCAAAATTGTTCCTCATCAAGAGCTCTATTACTTATCTTGGAATCAACCTTAGGAGAAGACATTTACTTGGTGAAAAAGGAGCTCAAGATTTCAACCATAGTGAAGAGGTAAGGGAAAACTGATGGTTTGATGATTTAATGGTAATTTGTGATTGTTTCATGTTAGATTACTATGTGTATAAGCTCAAATTGATTAACCATTAGAATCTCTTCCTTAGGGTTTCAACATTAGAGTTTATGCATGATTATTGAATGGCTTCATTCAAAAGTGGTATAAGAATGACGTAGAAATCGAGAAATGCATGAATGTGGTGTTAAATTAACAAAATAACAAGTGTAGTGTGTGAAGATAGTTTTGGCCAAGTGAAGGACTGTAGGGAATCATGCTTAATTTGATACAAAATTGGTCCTAGAATAATATATAAATTAATATAAGACTGTTGGTGAAGTTGAATTCGAAAACGGAGGTGTTTTAACGGTAGTTACAGTTTTGGCGTCCGGTAAGAAATAGATCGAATTGTTGTTGTATAAATAAATATGGAAGATATCTAAAACTTATAAATATTCTATGAAAAAGTTTTGGAATTTAAACTATTTTAATGATTTTTCGTAGTCCAAAACTAGTGCATGTTGAGAAAGAAATGTGCCGATTTGCTGTATTTTGACTACTGGATTGGTTTGGATAAATTGCGCTATGATTGATTGTTAAGGTATATGTATAAGGAATGTAGGTGATACTAAAATGATTTTAAAATCAACTACCTTGTGTATGTAAACTGTGTTTGCTTTGTAGGAGGTTTTAGAAAACTCATATTGTTATGTTGTCGAATTTTAGTTAAAATAATAGTTAGCGCGATTTGAATAGGAGTTTAAGCACGCATCAAAAATAGAGATTTTCTAAGGAAAATTAGATTTGGAACTTCATTATAAATTTCATGATTTTGAAGACTTATGAACTTTCTACTTTAAGTTTCATATTGAGAGTATACGAATTTAAATGGCATTTTGAGATCAGTTTCTAAATCTTAGAAATTATTGATTTTAAATAATTGCAAAGAGATTTCTATTGATATATAACTTTGTATTGTGATTGTATCTGAACATCAGTATGATTTTGAAATATTATTTTGAACCTGGAATTATGAAACTTTATGTTTTGAGATATTGGTTAATCGTAATCTTGCAGTATCTGACATCTAAATTCTAATCTTTACTGCAAGTAATCCTGTAGTATCTGAACTGCTGTTGACCTTGATCCAGTCCACAGTATCTCAGTCGATACCTAATCAATGCTCACTAAGAACCACTTTTGACTATGGCTAGATGTTTATCTGATTATTATTTTTCCCTTATTGGATATCTGGACTGCATGATGTTTACTGAGTTGTCGCCATGTCTCCACTTAATGTTATTTGTCTGTATTTTGTATATTTTTTGAACTTCTTATATCTGGACTTTGAAATCTGAAATGGTTTAATACAAATATATATGATTTTGATTTGAACTCTGATATATGTTCTGATTTTGACGATTTATGATATTTGCATGATATAGTTTTCAAAGTGAATTTCTTTTACATTAAATTGGTTTGACTTTAACTTTGGAATGCATGAATTCCTTCTCTGAAAGATTTCCTAGACTTTTTTATAGGTTAACTGTTAGGAAAAAAAAGGAAAAGTGATGTGTTTTAAAGCATCTTTCCTAACTCAACCCTAAAATCCTAACGAGCTGTAGAGAAAATTTCTTCCGAATTTCTATTTAGAATTATCCCTTGAGATTTTAGTATTTAATATTTGATTAAGATACTTGCATATAGTTCACATTAACTGCATCTTTGTATGTACTTTTTATTGGGAGTAAGCTCACCCCCTTACTTTCCCTTCTAGATTATCTGCAGTAGATAACGCAATGTGAGGGGTTCTGATCTACTTTCTTTGAGGCATTTTTGGTACCATCCTTGAAGGTATACTATGTACAGTTATTTCTTTGTATTCAAACTTATTGGTATAGTACTAATGTAGATAAACAGGGATGTAACTAAAAGAATTTGAAAATATATTTATAGTCTGCATGGATGCATGTAAGGAGGTATAAGTTAATTCTATATGTATGAATCTCGTTAAGTATTGGTTTATATGAGACTGCAAGTATATTTAGAGATAGAGGTGACAAAAGTTGACCCGACCTGAAATATCCGCCCAATTAACCCGAATCCAAACTCGACAAATCTGATTTGACTAAAAAAGTCAACAACCCAAATCCAACATGATTCAAATTTGAATTAATTTGAAACCAAATTTATCCGAATTCACATTAATCCAAACCCGACCGAATCTGAACCCGAATTGATCCGAACCCAAATTGACCCGTATCTAAATTGATCCGAATCCAAATTTACCCAAACCTGAATAGATTGAAACTTTAATTTAATATTATCAATAAATTTTTAAATGTTAAAATTAATTATCAAAGTGTTATATAGTAAAAATATAATTTTTTCAATAATATGAGCATTATATATTTTTTTAATCTAGTTAAACTTAAATATTTACTTTTATATTGCATTCATTTGAACCTAATATATAATTATTTAATAGCTAATATATAATAAAGTACAGAAGCCATATCACCTACATTTAATGTCGCTAATTATTCTATAAAAATCAAGATAAATTAAAGAGATATATAGTAGTGTTTTATGATATTTAGTAAAGATTATTAAATCACTTTGATTCATAAAGTTATTAATTATTATAGATAATAAAAATAAAATGAAAAAATGTAATTAATTTATGAATATTGGAAAATATATTATAAAGAAAACTATCATACAGATTATTAAATATTTTGATTATTTCAATCCCAATTGTACTATAGGTCATGTAAGAAGAAAATTTTATTTTCATGAGTTTTGTAATTCTTAGAAATATGGTTTCAGTTGATTTGCATACCAGATAAATCACATCGAGATGACCAAGGCTTAACCCAATAAACTTGTCCAATCGACCCGAATCCAAACTCGACCAACCTAAATTGACTAAAAAAGTCAACAACCCAAACCCGATCTAATCCGAACCCGAATTAATTTGAACCTAAATTGATCCGAATTCAAATTGATCCAAACCCGACCTTATCGGAACCTGAAATAGATCGATTTTTCTTTTACCCAAACCCGACTTTATTCGAACCCGAAATGATTTGATTTTTCCTTAACCCAAAATGATCCGATCCAAAATGACCCAATCCAAATCAAATCCGATCCGATCCGCCCATTTGCCACCTCTATTTAGCGATATTTGAACTGAGACCAACTGAATTAATGGATATTGATTTATCTAAGGTAAATTTAGCAATACAAAGAATTGTAACACTAAGCACAACCCAACCAATTGAATGAAAATGAAAAATTTAGTTTGATTTTTTGGTAACTAGGATGTTACAATTCTGGCTACTAGTCGCTAGATATTCCTAAACAATACCTTTCACACTTAAGTGAAAACTCTCTAGTTGATGTCATAGTACAACTTCAAGCTAAAACCAACAAATCCTCAATAGTACATGGATCAACTACATAATTTTACACACACACACAGGAGGGATCCACTTACAATAATGCAAAATAAATTATTTTGTACATTTTTTTAATAACTTTATATAAGATTAATATTTTTGCAAACTAACTGTTAAATTTAACAACATACTCATATATATCATGCACGTAAATTTTCAAATCAATTCAAAACCAAGAATAACATTTTTTAATATATATTAACAATTAAAATTTTGTTATTATGGAACAAATAATTAAATATCTCCTATTACTTTGAAATTTTATGAATGTTTATGGACTATTATTCTTGGACCCAAGAAAAAGGACTAATATATTCTGTGCAAGGTGTAGTATTCTAAACGTCTTTTCTTTAGGATTTTGCTTCCCAGAAGATTAGAGATGAAGCAATCCTCCAAAAGCCATAATTAATTCGCTGAAAACTACAAAGGACTGCTGCAAAACAGAATAGATTCAAAATTCCCATCACTTTCTTACCATTAATAATGAGCTTCTAATTCTGTGTATTCCAATTATAGTGAGGGGAGGGGAGGGGAGACAAATGCATGCAGAGATATTTCCCCGTTTGGCTACCTATGTTTCATCCAACAGATGAAATGAAACCAAACCAATCACCCACCTATTTTTCTTTTCTTGTTAATTTCAGGAGATGTTATTGTCCATCAAGTTTACATCAAATTTCGGAGATCTTTTTAAGCTATATTTGGTATCGATTTCGACTTTGATTCATTGGGGTCCCAACCTAATTAATATGCTCACTATTTGTTGTTCGGAATGGAAAAGCAAAGTAAAGAAAAGAAATACCAATAAGTGGTTTGAAGAAATGAAGATGAATTTTTTTTCAAGCATTTGGATATGATTCGAATCTTAAAATCATCACTGTTGAGAGAGTTTTATCGTTTATTAATCTTGATCTGAGCAAAATTAATATATAAAATGTGTAAAGCTACTTATAATTACAAAAAAAAAAGTACACAAAAAAGATGGAACATATTGCAGTCATTTTCATGCCATTAACAAGGAATACACAAGATTATATGGAACGTGGGAAATATATATACAACGCAACCTACATTCCTTTATATCTGTCTGTCCATATTCTATCTTCTCAAGGGGTTCTTCCACACGGCAAATTGGCTTTCATTCATGGAATTTCATGAAAATAAAATAACAAAGGCAGACATCTTTAAGTTTCTAGGGGCCTTGGAAATTGGAATCCGCAAAAAAAGCCAGATGCAATAGCATAGCAGCCTCTCGAATCAATTTTATTTTATTTTTCTAAAATATTTCTCGGGGCCTTACGATTACAACAAGCTACTTTTTCTTCCTCTTATGCCATAAGTTACTATTTTTTCTTGTTTAATGCTACACTTGGAGTATTGTTTCGAAGCATTTCTTAAGACGATTATTAAAGTGTCTGATAGTCTAGTGATTCACAATAAGTATGTTTATATCATTTATATTTATCAGTTACAGTAATATAGTACTAGTTATTATACCCTTTAAATAAATAGGTACTTACAACTTTGTGTTTTGGAGAAAAAAAGGCATTTAAATAAAAAAAAATCTAGTACATTGTCGTGAATTTCTAAAAACTTCAATAACAGAACCCATGGGTTATAGCTAGTTGACAATGCAGGCTGAGTTTGTGGGAAGAGCTCTCGGTTCGACTACCATTAAACACACCTTTAGAGAGGAGTGAAGAGCCTTAACTGTGACGAAGCTCCGAGCAGGATTAATTTTAGAATGTTAAAACGGATGATAATACTTATGGTTTACACAAAAAAAAAACTTCAAAAAAAGCATTTAAATTTTTTTAAATAAATAAAAAAACAACTAATGCTCCATACGTATACACATTACATAAACTAATGTACTACGCTAGAGAGAAAAAAAATGGAAGAAATTTCCTTGGGCATTGATTCTCTGTTAATTATTCACTTGGAAAAGACTTAACTGTTTTCCATTTATGTATGAAAAAGGATTGGTATTACTCCTCTTTTGTCAAAAGATTCAAATATCATCAAATGTCTGATATGTTCTCTAAGGATATCATTTTCAAACATATCCAATAAGATTAGTCACTTGGACTTGTTAGCTTGCTTGTCCTTTCAATCACTAATCTTTAACCTACATTCACTAAATAAATTATTTCCAGTTGCAAATGCACATATTAAAGATAAAAAAGAAACCCTAGCTACACCTTCTATATGTTTCCTAACTGTCTAGTTCATGCATGAGAACCAGCTTTTTTAATCTCTACACAATATTATGCTTGCACTTAATCCAAATGTCCAAGTTAATTAACATTTAATGTCCTTCATATAAGAGAATTTTCTTTGCCCATGTTTTCTAGCAATCTAGCTTTGCAATAGGAAAAAGGATGTCAGTTTCGTTGTTTGAATTACCAAAACTATCAACTTTTTTTTTTATAAGTTTTCAATGCAATTAATGACTCCTGTAATTAGAGAAGAGATACCAGAAAAATAAAATTTCTCCTCCTTATTATACAACACAATGTTCATTAAGACAAAAACATCATTGTATGAAAGGACACTTTTGCCTTAATAAAGCTTTTAACATAGCGAGTTCTCCTTATTTTCTCTTCAAGTTTTTCCTCCTCCTTATTGATGTTTTTCCTCTCCTCTAAATTTTTTTACTGTTTGTTTTTCTTCTCTCAAACTAAAAAATATTAAAAATTTAAGTGAAAGTAATTACTATGACAGCATGAAAAAATATGAAAGCAAGCTTCAAAAAAATTGAAAAGAAAAAAATTTTCTTTCACTGCCCGCATAAGCTACCTTGCACAAGGAGCTTGTCTCTACATAAGGTAGCTTGCGAAGGAACATGGTATTAGCACAAGTTGCCTTGTGCAGACAACACTGTTTTAATTTTATTTTAGTAATTCTTCCACAAATTAACAGCATTTCAATTTCAATAGAGAATATGAACTTGAGATGAGGTTGAAGATAAATTGATTTTGGGATTTTTTATGTTTAGGGTTAGGAGATGAAGAAGATGAAGATAATGGAGAAACAGAAGAACTGTGAAAGGGTGAAGAGAGTAGGGAGAAATTTGTAATTTTAAGAGGTTATATTTAATATTTTTTAAAGTCATCTTATAAATGTGGTGTAAATATAAAAAAATAAAGGTATATTTAAAATTTCTTTTATACAATTTGTTGCAAATTTATCACCCTATCAATGTTAGTTTTTCATTTTTTTTCCTTTTTCTGGTTTCAATAAGTGTTAAATCAAAGCCACTCGACACCATGTAGGATGATTCAATATGGCTAGTCTTTTTCATGAAGGAAAGAGAAACAATCAACACCACCTGTTTTTTTTTCTTATTTTTTTGGTTCATAGGTGTTATAAGGAGAGTGAATAATCGAATTTTAGACTTAAATCTTCTTAGGAAGAGATAATAATCACTTGATCAAGTTTTAGTTATTTTTCTTTTTCTATATATATTAATTAATTATGTAGCTTCATCTTTAACCCACATTCACTAATTAGTTTATATTTTTCACTGAAAACGAAAGACATAGGGAAACCTATGGCTATGATCTCTGCATGGCTTCAGAAAAATGTCTTGTCAATACATAAGGATGCAGCACCTGCTTCCTATTGCTTAACACTTTATTCATAATGTGTGATGTTTAACCCCTCGTTATTTTTTTTCCTGCAGAATCCTTACACCTTTCATGTTCACTGCATATTGGGAGCCAGCTTTGCAGATGGACAAGGAGAAAAAAAATATACCCGGCAATTCTAAGATACGATACGATTTCACGATATAAAACTAAAAGAAATAAAAGTGATACAAGTTAATATTAAATAAAAATTATAAATGAATTTTGTAAAACTAAAAATAAGATTTTATTTTTCGTGTTGATATAAATTTTGACATAAAATTTTTATATTTTACATGATACGATTACAATTTTACATTATACAAATACAAATTATAAAAATGAATTGCCTGATCTAAAAAAAATTGTACTACTTTAGCTTGCTGCAACTATTCTTTTGTTTTTTAGCAAGTAATTTATTTGAAAGTTCCAGCTTCTCACATCAAGTAATACTAATATAATTTTACGACACTAGCTCACACAAATGCTGCATTATTTAATATCAGTAATAAATTAGGCCATACACTCAGAGGTAGTGCCAACAGCATATGTTGTCTTTCAGTTAATAACTCAAAGATCAATTAACTAAACTCAAAAAATTAAGAGGTTATTTGATATCGTTTTCTGTTTTTTGTTTTTGAAATTTTTGTTTTTGTTTTGTTTTCAAATTTTGAAAACAAAAAACATGTTTGGTTAATACTATTAGGTTTTAACAAACAAATCTTTAAACTGATTCAGATATAACATTTCAATTTATACAATAAAATTTTAAAAATTAAATAAAAATTATATATTTATCAAAAAATAATATGTACATAATATTAAATAATATTACTTTATAATATTTAATACTAATTTTAAATATTTTCATTTAATCAAATAAAAATTAATATAATTTAAATAATATTATAATTAAATATAATATTAAATAAATAATTCAATTAAAAATAATATTAAATAACTTTTTAATATAAATTTTTATTAGATAATAATTGAGATTAGTAAAATTCAAAATTTATATATTAAATAATAACATGAATTAATAATTATAAATTATATTAATAATAATATTTAATTTAATTATAATAATTATAAATAATATTAAATTATTAAATAAAATATTTAACTAATTAATTTATAATAAATTATATAGTTATGAAAATATATTATATTTAATATAAATAATATTATTTAATGTTAAGTATTTACTTATTTAATAATATTGAATTACTTCATTGTGATATATTTTAAATTTAATTGAAAAAATATAATATTAAATAATAATATTATTTAGTAAAATAATAATTAATTATATTAAATAATACTACTTAGCAATAATATTAATTATTAACTTATCAAAATTATAATACATGATATTATTTAAAATATATAATATATTCAATAAATTATTGTATAAGTTTAAATTAATAATATTATAATATTATAGTTCAATATAATTTATATTTAATTGCTTTTAACGTTTGCAACTTTTCTATATTAAAATAAATATACTAATTTTAAAATATTTATTTTTAATTAAATAATATTTTATTTTAAAATAAATATTATTTACTTTTAAAAATAACTAATTTTATTTTATATTTTTATTATGAAAAATATTAATATTGTATTAATATATAAAATCTGCTCATTTACTTATGAACAGTAACAAAAATGAAATTATGTTTTCCAAAAATAATGAAACAAGAAATTTTTATTTCTAACAATTTTGAAAATTTTTGTTTTTGTTTTCATTTGTTGAAAATAGAAACATATTGTCAAATATGTTTTCTGTTTCTGTTGCTAAAAAGTAAAAACAAAAACAAAATAAGCTATGACTAAGTGTCATCCCAATATCTAAATATACTTATTGATTGATTCTTTTTGCCTCTAGAGTGTGGTAGGGCAAAGGAGTTGACAATGAAAAAGTTGGCCCAATTTTTTCTCCCATAGGGAACGGAAAAAATTACTGAAAAGTTGACCTAAAAGGTTATCAGATGCCACCATTAAACACAGTAACCAATCATGACTTGCCATGTCAGCAGCATTTTTCACGTAGTAAACTAGTTAAGTTTACAGCTTGCTTTTTGTTATGCGTACAAATTTCAAAAAGATTAATGGGCTGAAATTCAATTTATAATGCATGTCGAATTTGTGGGAAGAGTTTTTAGATTTGACTTTTATTAAATATATTTTTAGAGAGAGATGAAAAGTTTTAACTGTGATAAAATCTTGAGTAAGATTAATTTAAAATGAATAAAAATACATGTAGTTAAAAAAAAAACAAATTTCAAAAGGCATTTTTTCAGACACTACAGCTAGAATGCAGTAGGCCAAAGATGAATGACAGCCAGAAGATGATAACTAAGCTGAGTGCATGTATGACTAACAGGGATTGGATAAAATGCATATCATCAAACAGAATTTTCTTTGGAAGCGTGTTGCCTTAAAGCTGCATTTCATACGTACATAGTGATGGCATAATATGGGCTCGGAGACACCGAACTGAATGAACATGAGGCCAGTTAATGGTGGGTCTGCAACTCTGCAAATCAATGGTAGAAGTTTTTTTTTTTTTTCATTTTCTTTGGCATCGGCTTTTGGCCAGTTGGTAGTTTAGGTTGCAAGCAATGATAATAACGTTGCAAAGACTTCAAAGTTCAAAGTAGAAATGAGGATTGAGGACATAAACCTTTAAATGTAAGGGAAAACTTTTTGAAAGATTTGAAGTAAGGGTAATATAGTCAGCTGAATATCTAGCTAGCAAGGAATTAAAAAGGTGGTGCACCTTTGGACTTGCTATGTGCTTAATACTTATGGTGTTCCCCATGAATATAAACAAACAAAACTTTTATGGTGGGAACTGGGAATTGAGCAACCAAAATTAGTGGCAAGCAGGAAAGCAAGAAAGAAGATGCTTGGAGGGAAAAAAAGGGCACATGCTTTTCCTGCTCTTTCTTTCACATGAGAAATCCAGGTTGGTAAACTTTACAAGTATATACAAAAAATAAAAGAAATTTTTAGTTCATACTTGTACAAATTTTAATGCATGTATAGATGTGCATGTACACATGACAAAATTTAACCTTTTAATCCAATGAGAAGTTAAGTTTATCGAAGAAAGAAAAAATACTGAATTTCCATCTGTCCTTGAGTCCTTCAGTGTATTACCATTATTCCAAAAATTTGTAATGATGTATGAAAGTGGATACTTCTAAGCCTTCTGCTTAATGGGTATCAATCAAATCATCAAAGAATTCATAAACAAATGACTGAGAAAAGATATTCTTTTTCAAATTGAGATTATTCTTTTCTTGTTTTCAGTAATATTCTGTTGAGTTTGTTGCTGAAGGCTTTGCTTTATTTTTTGGCCGCTGCCCACAAGCATAGATTCTCTCTATGTTGCAAATCTCTGTTAAGGGATGGATGATGGTGCTCTGCTCTGCTTGGATTCTCTTTGCTATTGAAAAGATTTCTTGCTTTTGTCATTGTCTTTACCCCTCCTTTTCAATGATGCCCAATCTCTCCCTCCTTCGAGTTTTCTAGGCAATTTTAGGCTCAATGTGTAACCTCTTGTACACAATATTCACTTGTTTTATTCCATTTCTACACTGCCCATTTGGTTGGTTATAAATAGCCAATATCCTTCTGGGATTTATTCATTGTATCACCTCTTCTCAGTCCTTGCCACAGGGTGGGATATTTGTGCGGTTTCTCAAGTACTGGAAAAACAAAAAATGAGCTATTCACATCATACCACCGGCTCAGGTTTGTTACTTTCTTTATTTTATTACACCCTTTCTCATTTCAACTTCTTGAGCTTCATTAATTGCTGTCAGCTATAGGGATTGATGATACTTTCTTGGCTACTTTGAACTTGAAACTTTCTGATAGTTGAACTTCAATGGTGCAAATTTTAGGTAGTAGAACTGCTAGAAGGACATTTGATTTTGGAAGGACACATGTGGTTCGACCAAAAGGAAAACACCAGGCAACTATAGTGTGGCTTCATGGCCTCGGTGACAATGGCTCAAGGTATTGCTTCTTTTTCCTTTTCCAGATGTTGCATACCTTTTGGGATTATCGGCATTTAGCCTTTAAATATCCTTCTTTTGATTTGTAATCTCTTTGATCTGTCACATGATAACTGCAATCTATTGTGTCAAGCATCAGCTGTCAAGTTTACATGGAAACTTTAGCATGAAACTTCATATGCATATAGTACAACAAAGCTGTTGATCACTATCTCTATGAGCTTCATTCATTGAACTGTAGATACAGTTTTATTCTATCCTATTGTACAAATCCTGTATCAGTAGAGTGGACTTTCTGAATAATTAAAGAAGAAAAGTTCTTTAAGAATGTCAACATCTTGGCATGCTTTATAATAGTAGGAGGCCCATATCATGCCTTTGGTTTTTTTTTCTGTTGATTGTTTGAGTTTCTTTTCATTGTACTCTTAATTGGAATAGGTTCGAAGTAGAAAGCGGTGCCGTAGTGAAATAACATTCATTGTATTATTCTTCTTTTGCTGTCTCATGCGATGTTAAGCTTACCTTGCGAAGCCTTAGATGTGAAAAGAGTATATTCCATGTTAGGGGGTCCACATATTAACTTGGTGCTCCAGCCAAATTAACCATCATTTATTATTACCTTTTGATAAAGGATATTCATTTTATTAAAGTGTTATGGGTGGTTCTAGAATTCTTTACTTAAATCCCAAAGCTACTAAGCATAAATTCTATATTCAATGTAGAGCTACTAAGCATAATTTGCACTTCTCCAAATTATCTTTATGTTGGAAATATAAAGTTAATTAAAAGTAAGAACTTTTATCCTTATTTTTATTCCTACTTCTTTGCAGCTGGTCCCAGCTCTTGGAAAGTCTTCCTCTTCCAAATGTAAGGATGACTATAAATTACTTTTAACTTGTATTGTTTCTGATACACATTACTTTATCCTCCAATATTTGAACCATGTGATGCAAGTTTTGTCATCCATGATTCTCACATATTTTTCTTCATTCTTTGTTTCAGGTAAAATGGATTTGCCCCACTGCTCCCACTCGTCCAGTGGCTATACTTGGGGGATTTCCTTGCACTGCATGTAAGCAAATCTTTGGTTCTATCTTCTGGTTTGGAAATAAGCATTGTTTTGCATGTAACTAAAGCAACGTGAATGCTCTTACACTGATATAATCATTTAAAATGCTTGCATCAGGGTTTGATGTTGGTGAGCTTTCAGAAGATGGTCCAGATGATTGGGAGGGCTTAGATGCTTCAGCAGCACATATTGCAAACTTGTTGTCAACCGAGCCATCTGATGGTATTTTGAAGGCTTTATTATCTACCAAAAGATTGCCTTACAAGAATTAAACATAAATTTCTTTTAACTAAATAAAATGCCTGAACTTGACTTTCAAATCCATATATCCAAATGAAGTTGTGGTTAGTCTTTACCAGTATCTCGGTTCTTAATTACTGAATAAATTTTATCCTAGAGTTAGAAACCAACTTCTGTTACTGCTGAAATAGACTATTCCTGTGTATATTTTCTCTCCTCTCCCAGGTTGTAATCTTTACTCTTTGTGCAATTCTCAATATGTTTTATTTTGTTAAGTTTATAGATAGAATATCAAGATTCTAAAAACAAATTGATGTTTTTATTAGTGTCTGTCTCCAGACCAATTTAAATGAAAAGCTTACTATCTTATCAGCTTCCTTTTTACAGTGAAGGTGGGTATTGGAGGCTTTAGTATGGGTGCTGCAATGGCCCTTTACTCTGCAACTTCCCATGCTCTGGGAAGATATGGAAATGGCAACCCATACACCATCAACCTAAGGGCAGTTGTTGGACTAAGTGGATGGCTTCCAGGTTCACGGTATGGCATCATTGAGAATTAATTTTCTAGCGAACTCACCTTTATACTCTTTCATGTCTCGTACTTCTTGGCCATGCAAACACATGATCGATTTTGTTAGAAATCATCATGATATAGTGATTCATCCAACAGATTGTGTTATTATCTGCCAGAGATAACAAAATAATGGAATACGTTTAGAGTCGTAAGTTTAGAAAAATTTCACGTATTTGCTCATTAAAGGTGTTGCCTTGCAGGGGCTTAAGGACCAAAGTAGAAGCATCACATGAAGCTGCAAGACGTGCCGCATCCTTGCCAATTTTGCTCAGCCATGGAACTTGTATGTTATCTTGGCCTCTTTTAAGCAAATATGGCTTCAAAGTACAATTTAGACATCATTCTGGATTGGTAGATAACAGAGCTAGGAATCTTTTCCATGTTAAACAATGACATTTTGAATGAAAAAAACATAAAATGTTCCTGCTGAACATCTGCTTAGAAAGATTTCCGATTTACAATCCTCCAAAGGTTGATGGACACATTCTTCCCCTCACGGTACAAAGGCTTTCTGGAAAACACTTTATTAACTTGCCAATGACATTGCTATTTCAAAGTGTATGATAAAAGTTTCCTGTTTAGTCCACCAAACTGATCCTCTTATAATCCTATTGCAGGTGATGATGTTGTCCCCTACAAATATGGAGAAAAATCTGCACATTCCTTGGGTGTAGCAGGATTTAGGAACCTCACTTTTAAAAACTATGAAGGGTAAACCATTTGGGCTTCTCAGAAACAGTAATTAGCTATTTGTTAATTGACAAACCATGCAGCATTTCAAGTTTTGATTAACTTGCTGTGCAGGATTGGTCATTACACAGTCCCTAGAGAGATGGAAGAGGTCTGCTATTGGCTTACAGCAAGGCTGGGGCTTGATGGTTCCCGTTAAATGTAGCACAGGATCATTTTTTAGTTGGAGCTAACAGAGGAAGAAAGAACAGGGAAACAATTATGGCGGAAAGAGCTAAAACGGCATATGTACAAGTAGATATAACAAAATGGGTTATTGGGGTATATGATATAGTTGAATTAGCCCTTTTAAATGGCCTTTTGTCTTTTTTTATCTGCCCTGAAAATAAAGTTTTGGATGCGTTTTTCATTTTAAATACAGGAAGTAGATGGTAATAGCCTAGTCTGTTGTACTTTCAGAGCATTTTGGTATTAGTTAATGTGATATGGCATTTGGCTTCTATGTTCATTTGTTTAGCATTCATGGAAGCTCTGATTACATCCCAGATGATTTCTCTGATGGACTCTTCCAATCAAAAGTTGCCAGTTGGCGGAGAATAGAGGAGAAAGACGGTTTTTACTTGACAAATTTTGCTCAGAAAGTGAGTCGATGCCCAAACACAGAAAAAACAACAGCCATGAATATAGTACCAGCATTGTTGTTACCCTGTGTCTTAAAGAGGGTCCAGAAGAAGTAAAATAAATCATTCTGACCACCAAAAAGAGACTAATCAATGTGAAATTTCACAGAATTACAAGACATTGATGGATCCATTCTGTAGAAGTAAAACTTTTGGAAACCTACAAATCTGTTTACAATTAGTAATTACATGCATGATTTCATCAAATACTTCCAACACTAAAGAACTTGACTTACACTATTAAAAAGGCCAAGAACTATCACCTCTGTCAGCATCAAAACTCATAGCCCTCTTTGCAATATAAAAGGGCTATGCTTAGCTGCAAATATAAGCGGTTTCAAGCGAGAAGAGCTTAGGGCATTGTCAAGAGGGAGAGAGAAGAAGGCGCAAGCAAACGATAAGGGAGCGAGAAAAGAGAGAATTGCCCACAGGTCCCTGAATTTTGACTTCAATATTGTTTTCGCACATAAACTTAATCTATCATTAATTAGAGAGTCAACGAATCCAATTGTTCATGAGTTACTCAAAGTTAATATGATAATTATTCAAGTTTGACTCATTATTTTGGAGCCGAGCTTGAATTACTCCAATAACGAGTTGATCTAAATTTAAGTTTCTTAATGTAATGGTTCACTAACCTAATTGAGTTTTTTCTTTTAAATATATATTTTTAATACTTAAACTTCTCATGTCTTATGTGTTATACGACAATGCAGCTAATCCCCAATCTGGATAAAAGAGGAGGATTGGTGGTAGGTTAGGACAACTGGTTGCAAAACTTCTCCAACTCAATGGAATGAACCAAAAAAAGAACTCTATTGGTGTGTTTATATAAAGCGACAAGCTATATTGGACCAGAATGTAGTAAAAAAAAAATACAAGAGTTGCTAGGTTGTCAATCAAAAATGATGCGTCACATAGAAGCATGGATGTGGCATTAAATAAATAAGGGTTTCCACACCATAATGGGCGAGGTTGATAAAGAAGTTAGACTATAAAAGCTTAGGTTAGGATCTGGGATATAAGTACGTTTAACAATAAATTAGTTGAGATTTGTGACATTATAAGTACGAGAAATGTTAGCATCTTGTGTCTCTTGAAGAACAAATGGGTTAAGGAGAAGCTTAAGGAGATAGTATTTTGGCAATATAAGCTTTGGTACATAGTGTAAAATTTTGATGGTTGAAAAGTTTTCAAGCATATTTTATTATTGACATCACTATTACATTTATACAAGTATGTGCAGAAAACATTATAAATGCTAATTACAAAATCAAGGATTTCTTCCTCATTTCAGAGTTAACTTAGCTGGGATTGCACATCTTTGCATGATTTCCTTGTTTGTTGTGTTGCGTGACTGGTGCTGCTTGATTATAGGAATAGCAGCAACTATTTGTTTAATTTTCTTACTTGTTGTGTTGCTTGATTGATGTTGCGTGATTGCAGGAATTGAAGTAACTGCTGGTCCAGCTTGATTGAGGATCTTTGCTGCTTATGATATGTTGATTGCTAATTTTGGTGAGTGTGAGTGTGCTGTAGAAGCTATGTCCTTAATACATAGGGAAATATAGAGGCCGTAATGATGTAATTATCATCATAGATAAAGAGTATCAAGAGGATACTTTACAAGTTTGAGAAAAAGAGATAGGATTATTTTGGTTAAATTAGTTCAAAGAGAGCAGGTTTTAAATGTTATTAGCTCGTATACACCACAAATAGTATTGGTTTCGATTCATACTCAATCACCAATCAAAGATAGCTCAACAAAATACATATTTAAATAATAAACACTGAAACCCCTTAATGGATCTAACTTGATACATAGAAAAATCGGCATACATAAATAACATAGATTTCAAAACAATTTTTCATATCTTTGTTGTGAGATCTTGTAACTCAAGACTATGAAACTTCAATGATATGTTAGTTGAGATTTGTGAGGTTATAAATATGCAAATTTGTGTCTCCAAAAGACCAAATGGGTTGGGAGAAAACTAGTGAGATAGCACTTGGCGGTATAAGCTTTGGTATATAGGAAAATATAGAGATCGTAACAGTGTAGGTATCATCATAGACAAAGTATCAAGAGGATATTGTATAAGTTAAGAGAAAAAGAGATAGGATTATTTTCATTAAGCTAGTTATAGGAGGAGAGGTTTTGAATGTTGTTTGCCCGTATGTACCACAGATAATGTTAGTTTCGATTTGTGCTCAATCACCAATCAAAGATAGCTTAATTGAATACATGATTAAACAATACAACATTGAAACCTCTCAATGATCTAACTCGATACATAGAAAAATTGGCAAACATAGATAACATCTGGATTTCAAAATGATTTTACATACCTTGTCTTAAGATTATGTAACTCAATACTATGAAACATCATTTGATCTCGTACACCCTCAGTTAGGTTGAATCAAATCAATAAACATTCAATTGTACGACCTCTAATGGTAGTTCCTATAAGTAATAATAGGAACCTTCAAAAGGATAAATTGTATTACGGTTGTCTCGATGTTGGTAGATTAAGATTCAAAATCTCACTATCGAACCTTGATTTCACTTTCTAGTGGTTGAGAAATTGTTTCTTACCTTTCAAGATACTAGAAAAAAGAAATCAAAAACAATTAGCACTAAATGGGGGAAATGGTATGGAAAGACTTTTACAAGGTTTGTGCTGCATATAATAAGGTTTCACTTGTCTAGCATGGCCGACCATAATAAGACTTATATAGGCTAGGGTATTGTCCATCATTAAATTGGTATAATTACTCTTTAGCCTTTGAACTTATTATAATTATAATTAGAACCACAACTTAATTAAATCTTTATAACTAAGGCCATTTAACTAAACTTTTTAATTGAACCCAATTATAATTCTCTTTAATAAGTTCAATTAGGAAAATTTTAAATTTCTTAAGCCTGTCATTTTAATTTAATCCATTTATTACCTTATTATGTGTGTCTAATTAGGTTTCCAACTTATTGGCAATGAATTAAATTTTTATTTAATTCATAAATCAAGAGTAGCATCAAGCGATACTAGACTTGGCAATCTTAGACAGGACACGATTAAATGACATGAAAACGATACGAATATAAGACATGAATGTGACACGGGCTAAAATTAAGTAAAAATTGTATATGAATATAGTAAAAGCTAAAAATAAGCTAAAAAATAAGATTTTATATCTTTCGGGTTGACATAAATTTTGACATGAAATTTTCATATTTTACACGACACAAACACAATTTTACATGACACGAAAACAAATTACAAACACAATTGCTAGGTCTAAGTGATACATCATGACCACCCAAATGTTAGAAAGTTCAAATGATTTAACTAACCTATTTAATGCACAGCCTGTCAATATAATTGATCATTTCATTTTAATATCTCAAAAATGGACAAAGCTTGACTTGATGTCTACTCTATGCACATTTTTCATATTTGCATTTGACTACCAATGTCAATTTTAACTCTTAATTTGCCTCGACTAAGGGCTTCAGAGTTCATATGAGCTAAGATATGTGAGATGTTTTCCCTTTAAGTCACTTAAGAAGATGAACTCTCATCTTGATTACTCATCCACCTTCATATGCTTTAAGATATATCTTAAAACACACGTCTTAGGCATTCAGCAGTCCAAACCCATAAAGATGAAATCAAAGTGGAAACAAAAGTTTTGTGTCTAAAATATAAAACAAAATTTAAGCGACAATGTTCAAATTTTTATTTATATATTTGAGGGTACAACAAAAGAAATAATCCTTTGATTTGATCTCCTAGCAACAAATTTGTCGAAGGCTTTGACACTTTATCTCGATGAAGTAGTAATGAGTGATTGTTAGGAGGAATGAGTGGAGGCTTGTGGTTTCTCATGGATTTGTAGTAGCTTTGTAGATCTTAGAGAAAATGGTTGGAGACTTAATGTCCTCTTGGAGATCAATTTGTAGTAGTTTAGTAGATCCTTGAGAGAATGGTTGGAGACTTGTTCTCTTGTAGATCTCTTGGCTTTGGTTGAATTTGTAGTGCCTTTGATAAAAACTTGACATGGCATCTTTGCACTTAGAGAGATGACTTAGAAGTCTTGGACTTTGGAGCCTTTGATAACTTAGAAGTCTTGAGCTTTGGAGATTTGACATGGAAATCGTTGGAGCTTGGAGACCTAATTTGGTAGTTTTGGAGCTAGGAGAAGAGACTTGGCAGCTTGAACTTGGAGAAAAGGCTAGTTGAGGCTTGAGAATCTCTATGGAAGCTAGCATTTTCTCCTTCTTTGAATTGTCTCTCAATAACTTGGAAGAGCCCTCTATTTATAGTGCTTGAGTGATAGAGTTCCAAAAGAAGTTAGTCACTTTTGATTTTATCTCTAATCATAATTTCATTAAAGATAATGAATATAATTTATCTCTAATTATTTTAATTTAAATTTTTTTATGTCTGTAAATATCCCTTAAAGACTTGGTTAAATATACAATTTTTTTAAGCGTAGCAAGTAGACAAGTCTTGAATTTTAATTTGATTTACGCCAACATTCACATACACTACTTTGTACTTAGAGTGTACACCTAATTAAAAAAAAA
The DNA here is from genome assembly GCA_032173925.1 of Heritiera fomes. Lineage (NCBI taxonomy): Eukaryota > Viridiplantae > Streptophyta > Magnoliopsida > Malvales > Malvaceae > Heritiera > Heritiera fomes. Next base: position 16,563,333 of record JAPDPM010000015.1, read on the forward strand.
TTATGACACTTTAAAGTCTTGTTCCAACGTGATAGGAGAAGAATTGCACTTCAAATTCAATTAATCTTATGGTTGCTTGATGGTTGAATAGCAATAAGAGATTAATTATGTTACCACCTCGATTAGCATTTAGTTGAAAGCTTGTCCAACATGGGATTTTTTTTTTTGCTTGTTTCGCTGTTCATAGTTTTATACTCTTGTGGGCTAGGAGTTTTTTTTTTTCAACTGAACTTAGGTTGAAGGCTTTTCCCAAGTTGCCTACATACCTTCTTGGAAGAAGCATTAAGTCATTATGTAGTTCATTTTTTTGCTCTTTTTTCTTTTTCTTTTTGTGTAGTTTAGGCCCTTGTTTAGGAGCGAGACAATATTTAAGCGTTTTACTGCATCAAGGATCGCTTTTAACAATGTCACTTTCTTAAATCTTCATTTCCAACATCTTAAAGGCATTGGCAACAATTACTTGCCCCCTTTCCTCAAGATAGGTCATGGTTTTTTCAACCTTAGCTTGACTATGCACTAAGTCACTTTTACCTTCATTTTGCTTCAAACATGAGTTTGTGTGCACAAAAACACAACGTTTTACCTTCAATAATCCATTATTGTCAACTTTAAGAAGCAAACATCTTTTCATCCGAGATGGAATACAACTACAAGTTTCTTTGTCATTCTTTTGCTTGTCCTTTTCAATTTCAATATTTTGGCATGTTTTTGGGATTAAAGCACTTGGAATCCTAATTGGTTAAACACTGACTTGTTAACTTTAATGGCTTGATTTCTCTTTAAAAATGGACCACCTAACCTGTCAAGTACAGATTTTTGATTTGGAAGCTTTCCCAGATGATCAAACACAGATACCCAATGCTTTGTTTGTTCTGAAATTTCATCAAAAGACACCATGTGAACACCAACATTGACTTGATCTTCATGGAAGAAATTGCTATGAAAGAATTCTTTTAAAGTTATCGGTGTTGTCCATATATTTCATTGTCAAAGATTTTCTTATGACAATTACCACTATCAAGATTGTATCTTCTGGTAGAAGAATGAGGATTCTTTCTTCTATGTTGAGAATTCTCTTGAGGAACGTATTGATTTAGCCACTTTCGTTGCTTAATGAGCTTCCATCCTTTATTATCGAAACTGAATTTTGCTTCTTCAAAAGAATTGTCCACAAAGTTTTCCCTTGTGATTTGCACAATGACGAGTTCTAACGAGCTAAACTGAATGAGTTGCCACAATTCACCCTATTTAAAATCTTTGCTTGGAAAATATTTTAGTAAAGTTGACAGATCAGATGGTGATGTAAAGGTTACATGATTTGCTTCGACCATATCATTTACATCAAGATCAATCTTCTTTTCATCTATGAGCTTCATAATAAACACCTTGAGGTTGATGCATTTTTTAGTTGGATAACTAATGATGCAATGATACTTGCAATATTTGGCGTGAGTGTTATCTTTTTATTCTAAGTGCTTGCATTCGGGCAATTCAATTAATTTTTGTTTGAGAAGCTATTCCAACATTCTAGGCATGTCAGAATTAGGGAATAGGTATTTCTTTGCTTCTTTTTTACGAAGAGACAAATGATGTTTATCTTCTATTTGAGAGTGATCTTCCTTTTCTTTTTGTATAATTTTAGTGGAGATGAACAAAAAATCTTCGATAAAACTTTTTGAAGTCTTTTCACTCCTTGAGTTAGCAACTGGAGGATGTATATTTCTAGAGCTAGCAATACTCACTTCTATATCATGAGTAGGAGTGGCAAGCCCATCAAAAGTATGAGGCTTAATTCCTTGAAGAATGTAAAGAAGTCCCCAATGCATGCCTTGAATACACATTTTGATAGTAGAAGTTTATGATAGTTTATCCTTGCAATCAAGACTTAACGCTCTCCATCTATTGATGTAGTCGATAACTGGCTTATCTTTCTTTTGCCTTGTGTTTGTTAACTCTGTCATACTCACAATACGATGAGTGCTAAAAAAATGATTAAGGAATTCTCTTTCAAGTTGTTCCTAATAGTCAATGGATTCAGACTCTAAATCAACATACCAATTAAAAGTATTTCCTTTGAGTGCTCTCACAAATTACTTGACAATGAGATCTCTATAAGTTCTTGCATTATTACATGTTTCAATCAAGTGAGCCATATGCTGGTGAGGATTTCCCTTTCCGTCAAATTGTTGGAATTTAGGCAGTTGGTAATTTTCTAGCATCATTAACTCATCAATCCTTCGAGTATGGCTTGGTGTATGAACAATATGTGACGTCCCTGCCATTACATCTTATCACCTAACTTTTTCTTATTTATCTTATACGACTTAATTTGATTTAGTTCATCAGCGTCATTCATTCCTTACCCTTAAGCTAAATATCTAATAGCTCATAAAAATTTATTTAATTTCCATAAACCAAATAATGATATATATATATATATATAATCATTCCATTCCACAAGATCTTACACATCATTCTTAACTTACATCCCCGACATCTTATATACATAATTGCTATTTGTACTGTAACATAACTGAATTACAATTTACTTTACATAAGCATATAAGTATACCTTCTATGCTAATTGGAAAACGTCTCTCGAAGGTACACTCTAATTTTTCAAAAACAAGCTCCTCTAATCGGAGCGAGGCTCACTTCAGATAATCTGTAGGAAAAATGGTCGTAAAAGGGTGAGTTTACGCTCAGTAAGAAAAATATGTAAAAGAGCATACTATGCCTCTATATGCATTTTTCCTACTTGGCTCTATAATGCCATGTAAAACCTTATAAAGCATGCATCATAAACATCTTTTATATATCATTTGCAACCATGCATATTTCTTTCAAATGGTATAAGCAAACATACTTTCTTTAAAACATGCATCATATTCTTGAAACATACATCTTATACTTTAAAATAGATGGAGACTATGTACATTCATTCAAGTGATTGCATCATCATATAAATCATTTATACCCATTTATATGATTCTAGTCACATAAATCATTTATACCCATTTATGTGACTGTAATCCTGTATTAGTACAGTGGTGCACCATGTTGAGGTCAGAGATTCGCTCTTGCCTTTAGTAATCCACAGTGAACACTAGTCAGTTGTCACTTGTGGCCTTGAGGACCGGACTAGGTTTCCTTGCTTAATATAATAATACTGAGGACTTGATCAGAGTCTCTCAGCTAAATACAGGGATGCATGATCATAATGTAGCCCATAGTCTCAAAACATTTCTTATATACTTTTTCAGAAAACACTTTTGTGTTTAAACCAAATAGGGTTTAAAATCTCTTTTCATATAGGGCAGTCGACTGGCCTCACAGGGCAGTCGACTGGCCTCACAGGGCAGTCGGCTGCTGCTTCATAACTTCATTTCTCGAAATTATTTTCATTTCAAAAATTACATGGGGGCAGTCGACTGGTAAATATAGCAGTTGACTGGTTTTCAAACAGAATGCTTCTTAAGAAATAGCAATCGACTGGTCATATAGTAGTCGACTGTTTTTGAAACAGAATTCTTCTGAAAAATTAGCAGTCGACTGGCCTTATAGGCAGTCGGCTGGTTTTCAAACAGCATACTTTTCTTGTAAAAGCAGTCGACTGTCCTTATGGCAGTCGACTGGTTTGAAACAGAATATTTTCTGGGTAAATAGCAGTCGACTGGCTTACATAGCAGTTGACCGATTTTCCTCAATTTTCGAAAAAATCTACGCTTCGTTGTCTTTAAGCAGTGGGTTGCTACCTAAGGCAGTCGGTTGCTCCTAGCCTAATTGGCATTAGGAGTTGAAACCGAATATATGGCTTTTCCTACACAAAACAGCTGGTATTTCTCCCCAAAACACTTCAAAATCATATGAAAATGTGCGGACATAGCCGCCTTACGTCCGTTACATAAATTCCTTACCTCGATTCCTTCGAGAACGTAAAATCGCTTGGTGCGTCAACCCTAGCTTTTCACTTCTTCAAAGCTGTAAACATCATATCAATTTAAACCTTTAATTAATCACCATACACATATCATACTAACTCCACACAATTCCATATCATGAACCAAATTGCAAAAAAATTCATCTTCTTCTCTTACCTTTGCTAGTAGCCAAAATCTCAAATTTTGAGATCTCCTCCAATACTTGGATTCAATCCACCAAACTTCGGATATAACCTAGTCTAGCAACAAAAATTGATTTTCGTTAAATAAACTTAACAAATCGATGGGGGATTGAGGTGGTTTGTCAAGGTAGCTTGGAATGGAAAAACTTGGAAAATGGAGGAAACGATGGAGAAGGCTGGAAGGTGCTGCCGTGGGGGTAAAGAAAAGATGATGACTATGCATGTATCATTTAATGCATGCTTTATCTCATCCATTCACATCAGCCTTTGACTCAAGACCTTTGACCCATTTAATTCTCCTTCTCCTCTTTTCCTATGACTCGTCCATTTAATTATCAATCACAAATATGATTTTTATTTCTTTTCCCATGCTCTTAATATTTTCTGATATCACCATAATTTATTTGACTAATTGACTTCTCATTCCCTTTATTTCTTACATGTTTCATACATCATTCATACATCATCTACACATCAACTTCATATTTATTTATTCATTTCAGACTGTAATACTTTACAAACATGGAGGAATTACATGGAAATTGGAGATTTCACACAGTAAGATTTGGATGATCCTCCATGCTGTGACTTGATGGTGTTTGTGATCATATCTTCCAACTGTTGAACAAATAATTAAGCAATTGATATCGATGATGATCCATTCACCTCAGGATTTTCAGAATCTTGCACTCCTTTCAATTTTTTAGAGGCATCAACACTTGACTCGCTTGGTGTAGAATCGAAAGATTTAGCTTGATCATCAATGCATTCTTCAGCTTGTTGTGTCTTTAATTGACTCTCCAGCATCGCAATTTCAACATCTTTTTCTTCTACTATCTTATGCAAACTAGGTATCATCTTTTCCATTTTAGCAATCTTTTCTTCCAAAGTGGTTGCATTAGTAACCATGGTAGTAGAGGTGGCAAAAGCTGGCCTAACCTCGAAAACCCGCCCGAAACCAAACCCAGACCAACCTAAAAATGATCAAAAAGTCAAAGGCCTAAAATAGAAAAAAACCCAAACTTGAAAAAAATCTGAAGCCAACATAACCAGAACTCGATACAATCTGAAACCAAGACCCATCCGATTCAAAACTCGTAAAAAATCGAATTTTTAGCCCCAAAAAAACTTGAATTATAATTATATGATTATTATTTAAAAATAAATAATTGATACAATTTTTTAATTATAAAATTAAAGTATGGATAAAAATAATTATTTCTAATAGTAAAGTGTAATTTAAAAATATACTATAGTAGTATTATTGTGTAAGTAGTAATTTTAATAAAATACACAAATAAATCAAGCTATTGGTAATTAATTATTTGTTATATTTTTAAGATTCCAATTTGGTATCTTATAACAATTATTTATATATTATAATAATCTTTTAAGAATAAATTATATAATCTCTTAATGCATAAGTATTGTTCTGATAGAATTAATTATTTATTAAAATAATTTATTTATTATCTATTAAATATAAAATTAAAGTGTAGATAAAAATAGTATTTCTAATAGTAAATTAAAGTATAATTTAATGATATACTATAGTAGTATTGTTGTGTAAATGGTAATTTTAATAAAATTTGTTTTTTATACTTTAATACTATTATGATTAATTATATTTAAATAACTAACATTATATTAATTAGTTTAGTAATATCTACTATTTAATATTTTAATTAGACATTCGATCAGTTAATGTATATCTAATATTATTATGTTAATGTGAATATAAAAAAATTAGCATTCAGTTGGTGTATAACTGCATATGATATGATTATATTAAATATTATTATTTATTAATATAATGTCAATTAGTGTATATAACTTTTTTAATTCATTATTCTAAATTTTTAATGAAATATTTGATTAATTAGTATGTGTGAAGATCGAGAATTTTCTAAATAAATATAAGGTATCCGAAAAATTTAAATTGGACAAATTGAAATCCAAATTAAATAAGAAAATGGAAAAATTAAATTGAATACCAAGAAATCCAAAAATTTGAGAAAATTAGAAATGTGTATATATGTTATTATTAATTAATAATTATATTTATAAATATATAAATATAATTATTAAAAAAAAATAATAGAAAACGGGCGGGAATCGGGTATCCCGATTCCCACCCATTTCCCCCTCTGTTTACAACAGAGGAGGGATTTCCAAGAGCCGGCCAATGCTCGCCGGCCAAAGGAGAAAGGGGAAGGGAGGAGCGACGTCACCGGCGGAGAAGAAGCAAGCCGATGACGGTAGACCGAGGCGGAACGAGAAAGAAGCGGTGCGAAAACAGAAGAGGAAACCGAAGGAAAAGAGAGGAAAAGAGAAGAGGAGATCGGCGGTGCCGACCGATCCGGGCACCGCCACTCCCCCCACGAGACCGGCGGGGACCAGGGGAAGGTGAGAGGAGCCACCGACGAAGAGGAAACCGGCGGAGGAAGGAGAAAAGAGGAAGAGAAGAGCCGCCAGTGTCGCTTCCAGATCCGGCGCCGTCGCCGGTGATGGGGCCAAACCGAGACCAGATCCGGCTTCGTGGCAACCTCGGCAAGTTGTGGAGTGGCCGAACTGCCGGAATGGGTGGCCGCCGGTGATCGAACCGGTCAGCCAAAGTTGAACCGGCCAAGCCAAGCTTTGACCCGACCCGACCCGGTTTGACCCGACCCGACCCGGTTCAGGGAAAAAGAAAAAAAAAAGAAAAAAAAAGAAAGAAAAAGAAAAAGGAAAAGGAAAAGGAAAAGGAAGAAAAAGAAGAAAAGAAAAGAAAAAGGAAAAAGGAAAAGGAAGAAGAAGAAGGAAGAAAAGGTAAGAAAAATTGAGGAAAAATAAATTATTGATGTTATTGAATAATTTATGGTTATATTGATGTAGTGCATTAATATTGAAAATTGTAGCAAAACGGAAATGAGACGAATGGTGGAGTTCGGCAAGGCTCGAAAATCGGAAAGTGCGTTAAGCTTTGGCGAACAAGTAAGATACTTTTATAAAGCATTAGTAGCTTTATATTGTATGTGGGAATTATGATTTTTTTATGATGCATTTATTTAATTTACTTTAAATGGAATTATGATTTTTATATGATGCATCAATTTAAATAGATTTGCTAAAAAAATGCTAAGAGGACCCACAACTGATGGTGGGGGTCTTAGTAAGAGGTAAAATTGGTGATAATCAACGGCTGCAAGTATAAATTGTGTTTCCCTTGCAGGAGGTTAGAGAAAATTAAGCCGTTATGCTGCCGAAATTTTTAGGAAAATAATTGAGGAAAAAGATTAAGTTTCTCACATAAATGGAATCTTGGAGATAATTATTGAAATAAATATTGAAAGGATTTTATAGTATTACCGAAAGAGTTTGATATTGAAATCGATGAGAAGATAGATCGTTGAAAACGATAATGTGGTGAATTACATGGTTTAAAACCTTATAGAATCGATAAATCAAGTAATTTTAATATCACAAATGGTATCAAGTTGAGATTGAGGTGGAATTATTAATTAGACGGATCACGGATAAAAGTGATGATAATTATATGATGTAGCTTGGAAGAGAAGATCACAGTTAAAATTTCGATGGTCGAATGATTGGATTATGAAGTTATTAACGGAGTAATGATTTCCAGAATTACCGAGTCCCGTTTCATGATTTTGAAATAATTTCGAAAGTGATAATATGGACAAATTCGAGAGATTGAAATGGAGATTTAATTACGACACAATCCGATCAATTATGGATTCAAAGAAATGAGTGATAAATATGTGAAAAGATGATTTGTGCTTATAACCTTAGAATAGATCTTGAATAATAAGATCAACAATTGCATAAGTTCGGATAAAATCATAAAGGCCACATGAAAATGGATTTGAGGATTTAGATACGATTTTGTGATAGTAAATGAAATTGAACCTCAAATCAAAAATGATAAACATGTATCAATAGATCAAATCATAAATGGATTTGATAAGTGACTATCGATTTTGTGATTCTGTTATCCTCGATGTCGATTCTGGAACAGATATTGAAGGATGATATTATTATTTGCATAAATTCGGTAACTTGATGACTATTTTAGAAATTGATGTTTAAATGCTTATCAAAACTTAGAGGATTCATACTAATGATGCGATCCTAATATTGATGATGAAGTGTATAAATGATTATAATAGTCAATGACGATCAAGAAAGGGTATTGAATACCGAATGGTCTGAATACCAAGTGATTCGATTTCCAAATGAATTGAGTACTGAGCAAATTGAATACTGAATTAGATGAATAGTGAATGAATTGTATAGTGATTTATTGGTTGACAGAAAGAAAGTCTTGAAATCGAATAATTGGTGGTGATAAAGTTAAATGAATCGCTTTAGCGTATTTGATGGAAACATTACCGAAGTTGCATACTGAAATGTTTTACAGCATCGCATTTAAGCATGCCTTCTTGCAACTTGAAACATTTTAATAATGTTTATATGAATACTGAAAAGTATTGATTTGTTTTGAAATGAAAGTATATGGTAAATATATATATATATATTTTGATATATGAAGTCTCATACAGAATTTTACCATATGCCTTACATGATATTGAAAAGAAAGCTATAGATTTAAATGTTTTATGAGACTGTAGGCACCCTAAAAGAATTAAATTCAATAAAGCATAGTGGAAACCGCCTAATTGGAGCTTTGCTCATTAGGCAGATAGATATGCTTGTCCGACAATAGTCGTGGACAGGTCTCAGTCACGCCTGATCAGTGGGGCTGAGAGAGATGAGGTCTATGGCCATAGATAGTGCCCTAGTTGGTTTCCAGGGGACGATATGATTTTCACTGCTAGCTACAGTGATTTAAGTCTTTATTGATAGAGAAATGATAGGGATCTAGCCTAGTCTCTCACAAATATGATATGAAGTCTAGAGTATGATTTTTATTGATATGAACTCTAGACTTGACATGATTTATACTGTACATGAAACAGATTTGAAATGAAATATGTTTTGAAACAGTACATGTTTTAAACATGTTTTAAAAGTCCATAAGATATGAATTCGACACTATATGATTTATATGTGATTTTGTGTCGAACATGGCATGATATGCGGTCTAGAGTATAGTTTGATTTGATATGAACTCTAGACCTGATATGATTTACAGTAGATGATTTAAAAGTATATGATAAATGATTTCGACACTTACATGATTTATATACGATTTTGTGTCGAATTTGAAACGACATGCGGTTTAGAGTATAGATTGATTTGATATGAACTCTAAACCTGATATGATTTATAGTATATGAAAATGTTTTAAAACCGCACATGTTTTAGACATGCTCCGAAAACGAATACATGAATTGAAATTGAATATGTTTATATTATGCCTTAAAGGCAAACTTTTGAAAATGCATATGTTGAGCATGTCCTAAAGTATATATGATATGATTTGAAATGATCGCGGTTTATACAGAAAAATTACATGAATTGCATATTAAACCCTAATATGACAATATGCTTAGTATATGAGAATTCCATGAGGAATGTCATGACTCGGTGGTAACGATATTTCATCTATATGAGGTCATGATATGTTATGAACCACGAATATAGAGATACACGAAGAGAATTATGACTGGGTACCACCGTGATTATGATCTACAATACGAGAATTGATAAGAGATGATATGAGAATTGGTAAGAGATGATATGAGAATTGATAAGAGATGATAGAATACAGAAATATGATTATGAAATGAAAAGTGATAATGAGATGTATCGATGAGAAAGGATTAACTGTAATTGCATCCTTGTAAGTATTAAGCATTGCAGTTTAAGACAGTTTAATCCTACTCTTGTATTTATATTAGTATCTTACTGAGCCGTGGTTTTGCTCACCCCACTAAATTTCATCTCTTTCAGATTATTGAAGTTAACGTCTGCCATGTGAGCTGCTCAGTGGGCATCGGAGACGGTGTATGAACTTGGTACTAGTTTTCTGAGTTATATGTTCTTTATAAAATACTTGTTTACATGTAAGACTTAAATTGATGCACAGTACATATTCTGTTTAACAAGTCGGGATGTAACTAAGAACCGTTTCCGTGTTTGTTTAATATTTAAATGGAATGACTATAAGTCACCTAGGTAGTATAGTAACTACACTGACACCGAATACAAACCTTAAAATGAAAAAGAAAAATTTAGTCCATAAATTTGTAGACTAAGAAAAGTATAAGAATCGAGTGAAAGTCGCGGTCTTCGGGTCGTGACAGTATGTACGAATACGATTATATTTAATGTAATAATGTTAATATTATGATTTACGTACAAACCAAAAACAAAATAAATATAAAATTGAAATAATTAGTTGACCAATTATTAATAATATTAAGTATTTTTAATGTATACTATAGTTTTATTCAACATTATAATTGAACAATTAGTAAACTAGTTATACGGTTAGATTTAATTTAATTATTAATTATGTTAGTATTTAAAAAATAAAATAAATGTAAGACAAATTCTTAAAAATTTAAAATTTTATTAAAACTATAATATAATTATTAAAAAAGCTAATAAAACAAAATAAAAAATATTTTTTATTGAACTAAGAGTGTTCAAGTTCCAATGGTCTAATTTTGACATAAAAAAATACAATGACTCAATAAGTTATTACTAAAAGTATAAAGTCATTTATATAAATGTCAAATTATTTAGTTTGATTTATTTATAATTTGTTAGTTATTTATTTGTATAGCTAATACTTTTAGAATTTTACTTTTCTTTAGTTTTACTATATATATATATATATATATATATATATTGGCTCACTTAAAAAATAAAATTTATATAGTTATATATTTTATAACAAAAGTGAATATCGCAGGAAATTAAAAAAATAAATTATCATTGTCAAGTAATAAAAACATTAAAATGTAAAAATTTATATTTATATGAATATTTATTAAATTTTAACTTTACTTTAGCAATTCTATTATATTTTTTATTTAATTATATAAAAATTAAATTAATTATTACATTCAAATTATAAAAAAAAATTATAACTTATAAAATTTTAAAATAATTTGACTAAGCATGCTAAACCCACTCAGTTGGAACCGAATCGAACTCAAAATTGGACTAAACTCGAAAATAACCAAACCCGAAAATGCTCGAAACCAAAAAAATGGAAAACCAAAAGTACTTGAATCCAACAAAACCCAAATTCGAAAAAACTCGAACCTAAGATAACCTGAAAATAACTCAAACCAAACCTGCCCAAATCTGCCCGTTTGCCACCTCTACATGGTAGGCAAATTTTGAAAAGGAGGAAGGGTGGATATTAGCTGTCCTGTTGGTTTTTGCAAAGTGGACTTTCTTCCTGCCAAAAGATCTAGTAAGATCATAGGTTGATAAGCACTGTTCTCGGCTGGTTTAAGCACAGTTATAATAAGGTTGAACTTGTGATTTGGTGTAGCAGTCAAAATTTTCTTTTGAGCCATAGTTTGAGCAAAATGGTTGATCTGTTTGATGAAGGGGAAAGAGATGAGAGACAGAGAGGTCCCACCAAGCGTGCCAAATTTGTACACACAAATTTCATGTCTAAAATTTACAACAAAATTTAAGTGACAAAGTTCAAATTCTTACTTATATATTTGAAGATATAATTCTCTATATGTATTTCTATACAAAAGAAATAATCCTTTATTCGATCTCTTGGCAACAAATTTGTTGAGGGCTTTAACTTTGTTAGCTTTAAATTGACATGTATTTTGAAATGACAAAACTCAAGTAAGCTTAAAGCATTTTTCTACAATGTAAATTTGCTTAAAATGAACTTAATGATGGAAAATACTTTAAACAAATTTTTGGAATGTAATTTCAATTGAAAAAATCAGGAAATACTCTTATAAAAGTGTTAAAAGTTTTTGAATTGACTTAGAATCACAAAAAGCCATCAAATTGTCTCAAATTGTAGCAAAAGAGCTACAGGAAACTATGAGGGATCGATCCCCTGTAGAGGGATCGATCCTTTGGAGGTAGAATACTATGAAGGCATCCAGGAAGGCTTCTGGAAATTTTGGATCGACCCTTATGGGAAGGGATCGATCCCTTTTCACGTAAACAGTGTCCAACAACTAGTTTTAGAGGGTTTCAATGGGAAGATTTGCATTAAATGCTCCAACAACCGTTCCAATCAGTTTGTGGACTATAAATAAAGCATTTATGAAGATTGAAAAAAGAACAAGCACTGAAGAAACTCTCAAAGCTTCAAGAAAGAAATCCTAGCTGAAAATTCTCTCATTGTACTTCATTTGTGAGATATCACATTGTTCATCACCCACTCACTCAAATTTCTGATTCTCAAAGGGGTAAGCAAGCCTTATGAGGTTATTATTGTAAGAGTGAGGGTAGCATTATAAGGGGATAAACTTAGAAGGTTATATCTAAGCCTTCAAGAGAAAGTGTAAGAGGTCTCACCACACCTTGAAGTGGTTTGTAAGCTTTCACAAGAAGAGTGGAATCAATCCCTTGACAAGAAGATCAATGAGAGAGGACGTAGGCAACAGATTGGCCAAGCCTCTATAAAATATGTGTTTGCTTCTCTTTCCCTTCCTTATTTACTGCATTTATTTCATTATTGCTTTATTTATTTCATTTGTGAATTATGCTCTTAGAAAAACCAAAAATTAGTAGAAAAACTAATTCACCCCCCCTCTCGGTAGAGCCAACAAACTCTTTATTCAAATGAAGTGGTAATGAGTGATTGTTGGGAGGAACGGGTGAAGGCTTGTGGTTCCTTGTGAATTTGCAGTAGCTTGTAGATCCTTGAGAGAATGGTTGGAGACTTGTTGTTTTCTTGTAGATCTTTTTGGCTTTAGTTGAATTTGTAGTGCCTTTGACAAAGACTTGACTTGGTTTTAGAAGTCTTGGACTTTAAAGCCTTTGATGACTTAGAAGTTTTGGACTCTGGTGATTTGATGACTTGGAAGTCTTAAACTTTAGAGATTTGACTTGGAAGTCTTTTGGAACTTGGAGACGACTTGGTAGTCTTGGAGCTAGAAGAGACTTCGTAGATTGAACTTGGAGAGAAGGCTAGTGGAGGCTTGAGAATTTTTGTGCGAGCTAGCGTTTTCTCCATTCTTCGAATTGTCTCTTAATAGTTTGGAGGAGCCCTTTATTTATGGTGCTTGAGTGATGGATTTAATCGATTAAAGTATTATAATGATTAATTTCTTTTGACAAATATTTTTTTTCTTGATCACCCAGTCATGGATTTAATCAATTAAATATTTAATTTAATTGATTAAATTATATTAATTTTTTATGTCTACACAAAGTATGACGATTCGTATATAATTTTACATGGCATCACAAGTTTAAGGATTACTTGTGCTGCTATCACATGAAAGTATATTTTATAGACACTCAAGTGATGCTACCAAATAGAACTTTCATAGTGAGTCATGTTTAGTAAACTTATTCTCTAATAAACACACATGTGAAAGTATAATTCATTAAATGTTTTAATTATAATTTTTAACTTTAATTAATATTTTCATGAGTTAACTTTTATTTATTAATTTTATTTTCTTATAACATCTTTAGAATCAATTTTATATTGTAGTTTAAAAATCAAATTTTGACTTAATAAAACAAACATTTAGTGGATTTGGATCTTTAAAGGGTATTCTTTGTATTATATACATAGTGAATAAGTAGCAAAAATTTAAAATATCTTGAAAATTATATGGTTTAGGTATTATAAACAAATAATCAGATTCAAGCATGGCTACTTGAAAATAATAAGACTTTTACCTTCCCCAAGCAATATAGTTTAAGGGAAAAATATATTAAATTTTATAAAAAATCGGTCGAGCGAGGTTGGGTTTCAGTCATATTTAAGTAGTTTATCATGGGACTTCATGTAAGCCTAAACTTATTTTAGTCCAAATTTTGGGCTTGAAATTTTGTCCAAATCTGTTTTTATAAAGAACAAAAAAACACAAACCCGCCTAAGCCATCCATATAAAAAAAATTCTTTTTCTTCAATTTAGTGTTTATTTTGTAAAATTTTTATTCTTTAGAATTCTAATATAATAAGGCTTAAATATATTACTTGAACCAATATTTAACACTTTTGTGATGTTATTTTTCTTGATTAATGTAAATTTGCCATATCTTATAGAATTAAATTATAAAATTATTTATTGGTAATCTATGAATTGAATCAACTTAATTATTAATTAATAAGACCCAAAAAAAAACTTTTTCTTTAAATGTTACAAACAAAAACGGATTGAGTCAGGTTTGGGCTTTTAAGGAAAAGATCAATGCTCAGCTTGTTTTTTAATTGGGTCTCATTTGTTAGCTCAAGCCTATAACAGATATAATATTTTTGTTCAAATCACCCAAAATTTGAGTAGGTATTTGAGTTTGAGTCGGTAGTTCGACTCATGAACAGATCTAATCATTATAATACTTATCTCTTAAATATTTTAATTGTACTTAAATTCTTAAAAAAAAAGTAGTGGATGATTTTTTTCATATACTACAAAAACAAGATTAAAGAGGTGGATTTGAAATTTTGAGATCTAAAGCTCAAGTCACACTATATAAGAATTCGTAAAACTAAGTGATTTCTAACTTCTAAGGTCAAAATTTTTAACTTTACTATAATGTTAATGTAAATACACAAGATCAAGTATAAATTTAGTGTTATTAATCATAACATATGTTACAATAATTGTAAACATGTTAAAGTAAACGTAAAATTAGAATTAATAAACATAAACAAATGATAATTTTGCTAAAATATGTATTTATCGTTATTTTCATGTGTTTATAATACCTCTATCTTATTTTATGCTTAATGGCATTAAATGTATGTTTAATCATATATGCTTATATTGATTTTATAGTAAAGTTAAAAATTTGAATCGTAATATATAAATCCTCGTAATACTTGATTATAATTATCTACTTCATTATATTTACCGTTTTTAATTAAAAACAAAATTAATTAAAATTCAATAAAAGAACTACTTGGCCTTTTGCTGGTGGTCTCGCCAGCCCTATCAAGGCTCCATCCCGCCGCTTGCTTTTGTGTAAAAGCCAGAAAACAAACGCACTTCCTTACACGAGGAAAGCCTGCCCACAATGTAAGAAAGCCCTATCCCACAACAAAAGCCGCCGCTTGCTTTTGCTGCTGGTCTCGCCGAAGCTTTTGCTTGGGAGAGTCTTTCATGGTGTGAAACCTGGTGCTTGCATTGTTTAAGTTCCGGAAATCAATAAACATACGAACCTTTCCATCTTTCTTCGGAACCGGAAGGAGATCTCTTTAGTTTTGCAGTTTGTTGCAAATCAGAATAATTTAAAGCTCTTGTTTATCTAAGAAAAATCAGAGCTTTGGTTTGATCCTGTAAATGGGAAAGCATAAAGTGAAACCCCTCCTTACATGTTTCACTCAAGAAGGTGACTACCTCGCCGTTTTGTCCCCAGATGGAACCGTTAAAGTAACTCCTTCTCTCCCTACGTATTTCACCTTGTATTTTTGATAATTTTTTATGTGGGTTGTTCTTGATATTTCAGAGTTCCTTATTGAGTTCTATTATCGCTTTTGAAACTTTTTTCTAATGCAAAATCAAGGGTATAAATATATAATTGTATAAAGCAAGTACTGCTAGCTATGTTAGTTCAATACTTTTTAGGAGGTTGGTTGAAGGACTAATGCTATGTTGCAAATTTTTTTTTCTTGCTTTTTCCTTTCAATATATAATTATCACAAAGTATTCTTTAGAAGAACAAAACAAAGGCTATGCTGCCAGCTTCTTCATGAAGTAGTATCTGAAAATGGAAAAAATTATTTGAGCTTGGTAGGGGAAAAAATAGGTTGAGTGTTTGTAATTGTAGGACAAACTGTGTAGGTTTTGGGTTTTCAACTTGGCTTATGACGAGTGAGATTTGATTGAGGCTTTTTAGTTAACAAGATGGGATTTCTGGGTAATGGTAATTAGGTTAGTTACAGGTATGGTTAAATGCTAGAAGGCTGTGGCTATACTTGGTTTGAAAACTGGGGTTTTTTGAGGTTGCTGGGGTCCATATATGAGCAGTGAACTGTAAAATCTTGGTAGTTTAGGTGTTTTATTCTTGGTATAGGAATTTACTAGACTTCTAAAGCATGGGGTCATCTGATATGAAAAAGATAAGAAACATGTCTGGTAGTCAGCATAACTGGGAATAGGTGTGATATATAACAATACTTGCTGGCTCGGTTGACCATAAATTTATATGCTTGAGAACCCTTAACAAGCAGTGTGAATAAAAATTGAGATGCACCAGAAAAATCATATAAATATTTGAAGACCAATTGTGATGAGTAGCAGGTCAAGAATCCTTCTGTTAATGCGATTAGAAACAATGTGCAAGGAGTCAAGCTCTATTTGATGATTTACCGCTTTGTATGGTGAAAATTGGTCTTCATCTATTGAAATGTGTCTACTCTGCAAGATAGCACATTTTGTTAGGTTAGTTGCAAGTCGTTTCAAGTCACTGAATTATTGACCTCCTATATAGCTCATGGGTGACTAATCTTGATTATGACCTTTGCTAAGGGATGGGAGTTGTTTCTTATCGATGATAGCCATTTGAGTTTTTATGTATAGATGCTGTCACTGTGGATTATGCATCCCAATAGCAGTTAATAAGGTCAAATGAAGAGTAAGAGATACTAATTTGTCAGTTGATTTTTGAATTGATAGCAACATTAATGTCGGGTGGTTAATAGAAATTGGAAACATGGTTGCTTGTAATTAGATCATTCTTGTACTGTGTAATGTACTTTGGATTACACCCCTTTTCTTGATTAAATGTCTGCTTTTGCCATCTATCTTGGTTTTGCAATGAAAATTCTGCATTATTTTGGTCTTTCTGGGGGTACAAAATGTTATCTTATTGAAAGCATTTAATCCTCTTATAACAAGGCAAACCCAGTGCACCATCCTCTTATATTGGTGAAAATTCAATGTGCTTTTTCAGATCTGGAGCACAAGTACGGGGAGTTTATTGGCTGAGTGGAAGCAGTCTAAAGGCAACCCTGATAGTTATTCCTGTATGGCTTGCAGTTTTATTGAAAAGAAGGTAGCCTCAGCCTTGCGAGCTCTTTTGTGTTCTATACTTTACACATTTTTGCTAATCATTCTTCTATTGTTTCTGTGTTGATATTTTAGCATAAAAAGGGGCATAGAACTTGCTTGCTAGCTGTTGGGACACATGAAGGGGACATCTTGGCTATTGACGTCTTAGCTGGTGATAGGAAGTGGGAATCAACTGGTTGCTATCCTGGGTATGCCGATAAATTTGATAAGAATTATTTTTGCTGAAATGCTTAAAGTTTCACCATTTCCAACTAATTGCACCTTTTTGTGCATGTCTGCTTGTTGATAGTGAAAATTAGTAGTTATCTTTTTACAGGAGTTAACCTAATAAGAATGTCAAATTTCTTTATAGTTATCCTTTTTAATAGATGGTTTAACTTACATTATTCCTTTATTTGTTCAGTGGAATTGTGGGTCTTTCATTCACAAATAGAGGTAATAGTTTATATGTCGTTGGAAGCAATGGAAAGGCATCTGAATTGAACTCAGAAAA
This sequence comes from Heritiera fomes, assembly GCA_032173925.1. Taxonomy (NCBI): domain Eukaryota; kingdom Viridiplantae; phylum Streptophyta; class Magnoliopsida; order Malvales; family Malvaceae; genus Heritiera; species Heritiera fomes. The sequence continues at coordinate 16,581,103 of JAPDPM010000015.1, forward strand.
TGGAGATTTAATAAGGGAGTTCAAAGCTTCCAAAAGGTCCATCTCTTCTTTGACTTATTCAAAAGGTCAGTAAGTTATGTCATATTTACCGCTCTGTTACCTCATTTTTTGTGTTGGTTGGTAATACTTTTTCCATGAACTTTTCAGATGGGAAGTATTTGGCTTTAGCCAGTGGTAAGGTCCGTGTCCTTGGCCTGGAAAATGGGAAAGAGCTTCTAAAGTTTCCTGATGAGTTAGTGAGTTACTTAGATTGTCTCACGTATTTGGAGATTTTCTTGTGTGCTCAAGGCTTTGATGGTTTACATTAATATTTTATTACAGGATTCTGTGCAATACATATCTATGTCCAATGATGCCAAGACAATTGTTACATCAGGGTGTGGGGAGAAAAATCTTCAAGTCTGGAGTTGTGATATGAGTTCCAAAACCGTGAGTGGTGGCTCAGTTATTTCAATGCCTCGCTGTCCATTAGCCTTTGAATGTAAGAATAATGGTAGTGAAGATGGTGGTTGCGTCATCTTAGCAGTTTCAGAGTCTGGTGATGCTTATGTCTGGAATTTGGAGACCATTTCCCAGGACAATGTTAAACCAACGAAGATTACTGTAAAATCTGATAAAACAGAGGGAGACCAGCAGAAGAGTGCAAGCTCAAGGAAAAATCGCATTTCTGTTATCTCTGCTAGATTACATGCTCCTGCCGTGGGCCATGAGGTTGTTGCCCTTATTGCTTATGGTCCGTTAGATTGTCCACAGTTTAGTCTTGTTAATGTTAGCAAGACAGGGGAGAATATTGTTATAAATGCTGTAGATCAGACTGAAACTGAAACAATTCAAGAAGACAGGGTAGCTTTGGTGAAAGGTGGGACATGCACATTTTATAATGCATTTTATTATTCGTGATTCTGCATCTTTCTTTATTTCTTAAAGAAAAGAAAGTAGAAAATATTTTATTTCGAATGATCAAACTTATCTTTGAGACTTTCATTTTTGAAAATTTTTGTTAGGTTTACTTTCATTGATTCTTCCTTTTCTTTTTTGCTAGGATTGATTGTTGTGAATTTACCTATTTCCTATGCTGTTTGTGTATATATTGAAAAAACTCCTGGAGAATTCTTTTCTCTTTCTTGGATTCTAAAGAGTGGGGAGTACTTCTGTCATCATTTTTCAATGATAATGCTATTGTGTATTTTTTTTTCTTGGGTACATATCAGGACGTCGAGAGGGGGGGGGGGGGGCGCTAGACAAAACCTTAGTTATTGCTTTTGTATACTTTTTGTGATTTCAGGAATCTGCTTTATTATTTTTTGTTATTGGTTCATTTGCAGGAATTTTTACTTTTGCTGCACTAAGTTGAATTAGAAAAGGGCAATGGATGATCGCCACTGACCACTGAATTTTGGACACTTAAATGATAAGCTCACTTTCACGAGTTATTCCAATTTTGTTTATACAGATATATTTTAAATTGTTCTCTTGACTATTTTCAGTGTCTAGGTTTGAAATGTCTGCTGCACAAAATGATAAATGAATGTTTGTTAAGAAACTTATTGAACCTGTTGAATTGGCTGAAGTTTGGTATTGTGTCATTTGTATTTGTTTATGATAAAATTTTAACATACACTGTTAGATGTAACGTGAATAATGTCATTTAACTTGAATATGAAACTGAAGTCTATAGAAAAATTGAAGTCTATGTGATCATCATTCCCCATATAGACAGTTCTTTGGAGTGATTGTGCTTAAATGTAGGTGGTATAACCAGGGAAAATATTGTGGCAGGTCTCCAAGTTCCAGAGTCTGGAGTGGCAGTTGATCCAAACGGAAAGCCAAAGAGAAAAAGAGCTACTCCTGATTCAGACCTTGCAACCACAAGAGGCCTAAACGATACTGGTGAGGGGTGCTACCTAATTGCTTGATTTAACTTTAGACTTTGGTTCAGGTTTTTGATCACATGAATGGATTTCTTTGGAAGTATCAGCTTCTACATTTAATGGTTTGTGGATAAGAATCAAACCATGCACTACCTCAATTTTGTCGTTAAATAATAGTCATGTGCTACTTCCCCTCCCCCCTTCCTCTCAAAGGAGCTAATGGCTCAAATAAAACCTACTTGCCTTAAAACCATACTTTATAAGGATCTTAGAATATCACTTTTGTGCGTGAATGATGTATGCACCTTACAATGTTTAACAACACCCTTGTCTAAGAAGAATAAAATATTAAAATACAATGTATCCTATGCTTTCTATCTCTGTGTTGTTTACTACATGTTATTGATTGCAATATTCGTAATTGTATCTTAATCTTTGGGTAGACCAACATGTCTTCTGAGGAAGCATCTTGTGATATGTAAGTTGAGGCAAGAACAAGAACACAGTATAACATACTGCATCATTTAGTTGTCAATAATGTACGTGATTTGATACATATTAGAGCGTCTTATGATATATCAGATGAGGCAAGAACTTGAACACATTATAACATACTGCATCATCGAGTTGTCAATAATATGCATGATTTGATACATTTCAGATCTCTATAATAGTTGCTGAAATAAGCCTTTTCTTCTCTCTCTGGAGATTTATTCATCGGTGATTTTGGAATAGGTCACGGAGAGAATGCAGATGGAGTGCTTGTTGATGATGATTCGAATGAGCTTACCATGGGTGAGAAACTCGCAAGCTTAAATTTAGTAGAAAATGGAGAATATGAAACCCATGAAAAGCAAGAACGAGAAGAACCCTCTCCTGGAGCCAAGCCTCCCATTGCAGATTCAGTTAATGTTCTGCTTAATCAGGCACTACATGCTGATGATCGTGCACTTCTGTTAGATTGCTTATACACTCAAGATGATAAGGTCGTGTCCTACAGATTTTTTCTTATTGATGAAAGTATGCTTGACATATATGTATACTTGTGATGCTAATATGAGGAGCATTCTCCTATTTCAGGTTATTGCAAATTCAGTGTCTCAATTAAATCCATCTGGTGTTCTTAAGCTTTTACAGTCTCTTGTATCTATAATTCAATCAAGGTAAAGTATTATATGTTCAACCAAGTTAAGGTTAACCAGTGAATTACATTGCAGACTCAATCAAGGCAAAGTATTATATGTTCAACGAAGTTAAGGTTAACCCATGAATTACATTGAAGATATATCTAGCACTCTTTCTTTTTGCTTATTGCTACTCCTGGAGAAAAGAGTGCTGATGTTAATAAAGCCTATTCACTTCCTTTATGGTGGCTTATTGCTTATTTTATACTCTTTCATGTGATATGGGCATAATTTTTTTCCTGTTTTAGAAAAAAAAAGGCAGGGGCCGTGAACTTGGTGTATTTGCTATAAAACAAACAAGAAATGTACTAATCCTAATATTCTACTACACTTGATTCCAACTTGTCTATCTAGCAAGGTTTCATTTGTTGTAAGAATAGAGGGCGTTATCATCCTTTTAGCTTTTATAAGTTTTCTTGATTCCAAGAAGCTTTGTTATTCTTTGTCATTTTTCTCGGTGTCTCAAATTTAAGGTTGGTAAGTTTCTAATTCTGCATGTAACATTTGACAACGTTGCTAAGCCAGCTGTTTTTACCAATATCTTCTGGAAATTTTTTTGTTTATAATCTGGTTTGATCCTTCTAATAAACAGCAGAGGTCAAATTGGCTTAGACAACTATCATTTGTGAGTTCATAATAAAAAAATAAATAACTTGGCCTTTCTTGTTGACGAGGCCTTGAGAAACCAGAGGGCCTAATCTTGAACCAAAAACATCAAAATGTTGCTGTGATATTTGCAACTTCTCAGGAGAATAAATGAGACAGTGCCTTTTTTATGTCTTGGATGTTGAGTAATGTAGTTTTCTTGTTTTCTCTCATATAACTTCCTGCTGAAGCCTTATCAAATCTTATTGGGCTGCTGTTTCTGATTCACTGCAGGGGTGCAGTATTGGCTTGTGCCCTCCCTTGGATAAAAAGTTTACTTCTTCAACATGCGAGTGGAATTATGTCCCAGGAATCCTCTCTGCTTGCTCTGAACTCTTTGTATCAGGTTAGATAGGGTCTTTGTTATGAATGATTTTTTTTTAGGATGAATCATTACTTGGATCTTTTATTGACCAACTTTATCCACTTAATAATATTCGTAGTGTTGAATGCTTGTTTCTCATGCAGCTTATTGAATCTAGAGTCTCAACTTTTGAATCAGCTCTTCAAATATCAAGTTGCTTAGACTTCCTGTATGCAGGGGTATGTGTTATGTTAAAGTTTGTAGCTGGTGAGTATTTTGCTGGTGAATTTAACACATGATATTGTTACTTTTCTCAATTCTTACGACAGATTGTTGAGGATGAGTTCGATGAGAATGCCACGATCCCAGTAATATTTGAGGATGAAAGTGAAGAAGAGGAAGCAGAGGATGCAATGGAAACTGATGATCAAGAGAATGAAGATGGGGAAGCCCTTGATGAAGCATTCAATGGGGTCAGTGATTTTGAAGGACTTGATGATATGAGCGACTGATGGGTAATAACAACCGCATTGGGTTCCTTCTGTTGGAAGCTTGTAGAATGATATGTCAACCTTTGAAAGAAGAAAGCAATGAGTTTCAGGGACGATATCCATGTTTCTCATTCAAAAATATATCATACAGTTTATTGAAGAACAAGCAGGAGCATCCCACAAATGTTGTTCAATTTAAAGTTGAGAGTTTAAATTTTGCCGATTCAAGTGTATGCCAGGAAAGCAGAGATACAAGTAGGAGAGGAATTTATGAAAGGGTGTCACAATACCCTTGCAGGTATCAAACTTTTAATTCTTTAGTAGGTTTACTTCTTTTATTTTGGTTTTTTTTTTTTTTAAAAAACCAAATACTAGAAACCACTTGTGGTTTTCAATTTTAGTTTCTTCTCTGAAGTTGCAATTTTGTGGAACATTGCGGAAATATTAAAGCAACTAGCTTGAATTCTGAAAAAAAAAATTGTAGATGGTGCAAAAACTATGAAAACATTTCAATTCATATGTTGCTTTTGATAACAAATGTCAATGTAAAATTCTAGTTGTACAATTTACATCATTCATTTTAGGCATGGAGAATGAAAATGCGGTTATACAGGTATCAAATTGAACCGATATTTGTTAGCTTCTTTGTTAGTTATATTTTGTTACTGAAAGTAGAAAAAGAAAACTTGTATGGATACAAAAGCGAATTATAATTTTGAAGAAATTTTCACAAAATATTAATGATTTAATTCTATATGAAGAGAGCCCAACCCTAATGCTTCTATTATTCACACAAGTTAGCTCTCAGGCAGTGTTTTATTCAACTTTCATTTCTTTTCAAAAAAATGTTATGAGCAACAGAATGATAAAGCAAATGACTAAATTTTCAACCATCCACTGAAATAACTACAGTATTCGATGAAACAGCCAGCTTAGAAAAAGTGAAAAGAACTTTTTTTTTTATAAACTTTTTAGTAAAAATAAAATAGAACGAGAAAAAAAATGAATTTTCATCCCTAGTATTAAACACAGATACAAACAGAACAAAAAAAATATAAATGTAGAAATTGATATTTTATATAATGATTTTTTTTTAAAAAAATAATAACACTGATCCTTAATTTCTTGGGTGCAAATATGTGCCTTATTAGAAAAATCCAAGGTTTGAATTCATTTTTGGGTTTCTTTTTCCATAATTTAAAGAAATCAGAACTCAAGAAGTACCTCGTTAGGTAAGCACTGCTTTTTTGGATAGCGGTAAAATATGCACCAAGTTGAGTTGCATAATGGAGAAGAATATAAATATTTTTGTAGAAAATACCAAGTGCATAAAGGAGGGAAAAAAAGCAGAAAATCTAAATAGAAGGGAATCTTCAGGTTGCATTTTATACCAAGTTTCATTCTAACGAAACAAACAAAAACAATCAAATCTTGTTTGCAACATGATAGTAATCCAACAAACAAACAACAGCACAAAACAAAGTAATTTCATTAATGAGAATCCTAGTAATTAGTATCCCTCCTACGAGAATAATTATCCTCGGCCTCATCAGCATCAGCCAGTCCAAAAGTGTGCTTGACAGCTTCAGCAGCACCTTGAGCCATGTTCTTCACCTTCTCTCCAGTCTGCTGAAGAATTCCACCAGTTTTCTCCTTGCCTTCCTCGGTGTTTTCTCTAGCATATTGGGCATTTTCTTTCGTTTTCTCCTTGACTGAATCGGCGGTCTTTGGTTTTCTCTTTAGCAACTTGGGCTGTCTGGTAAGTCTTGTCCTTGGCTTCTTCAGCTGTCTCGTATGTCTTCTGCCTTGCTGCTTCAGGTTTGTCCTCCATCTGCTCACCCCTTTCCTAATTATATTCAAAACGAATATCAAAAACAGGAAATGTTAGTCAATGCTGCCAATATATAATTTCTTACGACACCATAATTCAAGCTTTTGCCACCTTCAAACCATTACAAAATCTGATCATTGGAAAGAAATTGAAAGAATGAAAGTGTCACGCCCCGAACCCCGGACACAACAGACGCCGCATACCTGTAAGAAATAATCTCACAGACATGTAAGGCATTTATCATACTAAAATTCAATCTTTTCAAATATCTAAACTGAAATATACCACCAATGATCAAAAGAAGTTTTATAAAATTTCAACATATTGCTTAAAGTCAACAAAGAAATTTAAAAGATTCTTATGCCTCAATTTGATCATAAGCTTAAAAGTTTTGAAACATATCCTAAGCTCCAAAGCGTTATTCCCCAACATTCCCGTAGACATTATCAACATCAAAACCTGTAAGATGTTAAGAAAGGGGGGTGAGTACAACCACTCAGTAAGCAACCGATATCCCAACAGTTGGATTAAGCATGCCATAAAAACAATAGGCCAGAATATCAATGTAAAGATTCAAAATCCATGTTGGGTAATCTTATATTTAATCACATAATTTATTCAAATTCATATATTCAGATTTCAGAACTAAACAGAATTTCACAGATGCCAAAATTAAGCAAAAGCTTCACAAATCAAAATTTTCAAGTCTCTTGTAATATGCCATGGCCACGCTTAACCCTTGTGGCACAGGTCAGAATCAGAACAAAGACCACAATTAACCCCAGTGGCTTTGGTCAGAGATATCAGAAGCAACTAATAGTCGCACAAAAACAGAACAGAGGGCCACTATTCTTAATCGGTGGTTCGGTTAGAAACTAGTTTCATTTAACAAAATACACGTCGACATAGCCAACATTTAACCCCCATTGGCAGGGTCAGAGCACAGCCATACTAGGAGACAAAACAAAATATTTTCAGATTATCTCAAATATATAGAACAATACTATTATTTCTTGTAACATATTTCATACAAAGCAAATTTCGTCCATCATTCCAAAGTGGATTTCGTATTTCCAAAATAAAATATATGTAAATACATTATAACGAACTTCAAAGATCAAAGCGACTAAATCATGTATCATCCAAACATATCTTATGCAAAGCATATTTCGCATTTCTTCTCAAAATATCTTGTATGAACAATTATATTCTCAAAGATAATTATATACATATACTTGAATAAAATCATATTCAAAAAGTCAATACAAAACTGCTTTCGCAACTCATAACAAAGAAATCACATATACATACGTTTGCATGCTTAACCCATTTTTAAAAATCATAGGACAAAACTATATTTGTATATAACATACGAAACATATCTCATATTAAGGTTAATTTTAAGGGTATTAAAACACCGAAGAGATATCAAGTCACTTACCTGAAATTGCTAAATTGAAACCAAATCAAAGCCTTAAGATCGTTCGGAGCCTATTTTCAAAATATTTAATATTAGAAAAATATGTTATCTGACAGAACTGATAATTTATACTATATTCGTTAAATGACTATAACTCGATAAACTATGAATTTGGCACAAGTTATGTTATTTGACGAAAGCTAAAAATATCTGTACTTTCTTTGAAATACAAAATCTTCCCAAATATTCAATCTTTTATTTTTTCTCAAAACTAAATCCCTAACTACACAAAGTAACCATAAAAATTAAAGAGAAACCTTTACTTACCTTGGTCTTCTTCCACTCACACTAATAGCAACTCCAATCTCCCTTTCAAATATTTTTTTTTTGAACAAGATGGCAGCCAAGTTAGTTTCTTTCCTTCTTTCTTCTCGACGTCGCTTCACTGCCTTTCTACTCTTTCTATCTAGAATTTTTTTTAAAGCTTCATTTGCCGCCTGTAGCAGGAGCTCTTCACGCCACTTTGCTTTCTTTTATCTTCTTTCCTTAAGCTTGGCATCATAGCAGCCAAGGCTTTTTTTTTTCTGCTTCTCTTCTCTTCGGTGCCACTCTTCACGCCACAACTCTTTTGTTTCTTTTTGAGCCCTAGTTTACTAAGGCTACAAGCATCCCATCTTTTAACATCTTAATTCTTTTTTTTTATTTAATTCCATTAAAGGCCAACTATGTTATGGGCATTGGGCTTTATGTTTTTTGGCTCGGGTATTACATTTTCCCCACCTTAAAAGAATTTAGTCCCCAAATTCAAATATCCACCAGCTCCAAATTTCAAAAGTTCTCCAAAAATTGTCTTATAGTTTTCCTCTCTGAAGGGTTTGTTTACGTAGTGTAAAACAAGACTATAGAAAACGACTTGTGATCACCATTCATTAGATAATCAAATCAAAATGAATTTTAGTTCAAAGCAATCAAATTGACACTTAATCCTTAATGCAAATTTCAAAAGGCAAACACCAAATTCAAATTCCATGACTTGTAAGTCTTGTCTATCTTTCAAACAAATCCAACATGTAGTTAATTCTCTCCCTTAAGGATTCATGAAATTTTATCTAGTAAGCTTCAATCAAAACGTCTAATAATCATCTATCAGATAACAAAATCGACAAAAATTTTTCACTTCAAATTTTGTATAGTCCAAGTAAATAACTTTCCAACCTTTCGATCTCTATTTTTGTTTCATAATCAAACATGCTTATCTGAAGTATCCATCTCTTACAAACTCCATTCACTCCAAAACATACATAATACATTAATCTGATTCATAGCTATACATATTTATCTCAATGTAACTTTATTTCATTCATTTGATTCCTTATTTGCAAAAGCATCCATACCAAAGTATTATAACTTCATAACTCATATAAGTTCTCCAAGTTTCAAATATCAAATTTTATACTTTCCATACTGTTAATGCAAAAGCTAGTCAACTCAACAAATTGAAGATCAATCACCTTCTAAATTAGCCATAGTCTCAAATTTTATTTATCGAAATCCATAATCTCTTTATTGTCATTGCACCAGTTGATTTTCGTTTGAAATTTATTTCTTGCTATTGAGCAATAACCAAAAATTTGTAATTTAACTCAACCCATGCTTTCGCTGCGCATTTTGATATTTCATTTCATTTAAATATAACCACAAAATACCTATTGTGTTTCAAGTATCCTTTACACCAACAAAATCACCTATCCATAGTATCACTTAAAATAAAGTTTCCAATTCATTAACGTAATTATAACCACATATATCCTTAAATCTTAATACATGGTTAACAACTTTGTTTCCACAAACGTATAACATATTGATTTCAATTTCCTTTACATTGACTATCAAATTTTTCTCCTCGACTTAACCATAACAAAATTGTGATAACTATTGAACCACTACAATAAATTTTATCCATTCAAATTTGAACATAGAACTTATAGTACCCAATACAACTCCATATAAAATTATTGCTTTCAAAAATTTGACAAATCATATACCATATAATTGCATAGATCACAAGGCTTCAAATATCTTAATATAACAAATTTTCCTTTAAGCAGTATATTATTCTTAATTTCAACTCCAACTCAATTTTACAGACCATAAGGAACTCCTTTTATTAAAATATCAATCTCTGTGACTCCAATGTATAATCCATATCGAAAGTACAATTTACTGAAATCCCAAACATATCACTTAATTTTAGATTTTCTTAAATTCTTTAAAAATTTTATCCATACTCAAAATACCAAGTGACAAAACTATTACCCTTAATTGATCTCATAATAATAAAAGTCATTTTTTTGTATTTAATCACAATTTGTAACTAAAGGAAATTTATTCCAAATCGACTGAGTTCTTTATCCCAACCTTTGTATGAATATAACCTTAGTCCTTATCTATATACACAAAATTACAACATGTTGCATATGATAAATGGTAGTTTCTATAAACATAATTCAAGAATTCTCATATTACTTTCTTCTTAGAAACCATAATCACGACTAATCATATTAACCATTTCAAAATTATAGCACTCCGAAATAAAAATAAAATGATCAACTTCAGTACTTTCATGGAACACTGATTCATGTCATAAACTTTTTTTCCTTTTTTTTTCTGAAGCGAAACCACAAAAATTGAGCAAATAACTTCCTTTATGCATCATAATGCTAATTTACTACAACTGTAGATTGAAACTCAAAATTCGATAAGATAATACACAAACGTTAAAACCATGTATATCTCTTAATCAAACTCCAATAAATGCCTAATATATCAATTCTTACTCCAAAGATTTGATCCATAATAATTTCATTGAATATCCTCATATATATCTCAACTTCGATTGACCACCAGTGCCAATTTAGAACAAAATCTATAAATCATAAGTTCACAAAACCTAATTCTAATAAGTACTTCAAAATTCCATATATCGTTTCTTGTCAGTTATCATACTTTTAGTCTATACAAAATGCAAATCAAGATCTGATAAAAGGTTCATTAAATATCTATATCCAATTTCCAAAGAGTTATATCGAGACTCGAACTTCAATTCATAACACCTCAAAAGATCAAAATCATTCATTAAAATAACTTTTAAGCTTCAAAATCCAACTTATAAAAATCTCACCACACATCATCTTATTACAACTATTGTTTCATGCTTCAAATCCTAATATGTAAAATAAAGATCATGATCAACTTTTATTAAAGATCCATAAGCAAAATCTCAAAATTTTCACAAAAAGCAAACACTTAATCTCAATTGTATAGTGTCTCCAAATATTCGAATCCATTTCCATGATAGGCTTGAGTCCAAGGTAACTTCTCTCTTTTTTTTTTTGAAAACAAATACAAAGAATCGAGTCGTCAAACTTTCTCCTCATCGAAATTTCAAGGCTAATGTCTAAATGTCAATTAGATGAAGAACTCCGAAAGGTACAAAACCACAAAAAATCTGAGATATCTATAAGTCTACTAATCGTAACTTAAGCTCAAACTCTTTTAAAAACCACCACATAAGTTAAAGATCACAATCAAGATTATAGAAGGACCCAAAATTTGTTCATGCTCTTAAGTAGTCTCTTCATTCCTAAAGAACATAATGTAAACTTCCAAGAAAAGAATAAAACCTATCTTATACCATAATGAGTGATATTGTCTCTTAATACCATCCAAATGGACTCATATTTTACCTCAATCAAAATTATAAGAGCGATTTAGTCACATTAACTATTAATAACTTATCACACTCCAAATAGACATTTAATGATCGAATTTCGCAATTATTTGAAATAACAATTCTCATCATCAAACTTAGATATTTATTCAAACTGATACCTTACCAATTAATTGAATATCCTTATATGCATTATAATACAAAATGACCACAAATGTTAATAGAACCATTAGGAAAATTTAAATAGATCATACCAAAAGCATCTCAAATTTTCATATATCATTTCTTGCCGACTCTAATATTTCATCATTAATGACAGTAATTTATAATCAGATTTGTGATAAAAGTTTCACAAAATGTCCAGCACAAAACTCTAAAATCTTCATGGATAAACTAAAATTCTAAACCCAATTTCATAGGTTTTTTTTTCAAAGATCATGATCATTTTCTCCCATAATCGTGAAGCTTAAAGTATCTTGCATATCAAACTTACAACCAAGCCACTTCATTACAACCATACCATCTCATGATTCGATATTTCTTACTTTAACACCAAGTACCATTATAATCATCTCCTAAATTTGTCAAAAATCCATAAGAAAATTCAAAACAAATTTCTTAAAAATTGAAAATCAAACGTCTATTCCAAAATCTCCAAAGATTAAAATCTCTTTTTATATAATTAACATTAGTTGAAGGTAACTACCATGTTAGAGTTCACCCAAAATCAATCACGTACAACTCATTATACTCTTCATTAAGTTCACCAACTTTATCTTTATCACAAATTTTAAAGCTGATGTCTAAATATCCACCAAACAAAAACTTCAAGTTTCACAAAATCATACCACTTGATTCACAGACAAAGTCTACAAATCTTACTTAAGCTCAAATTCCTAGAATCATCACATAATTCAAATATCATATTTTAAGCTTACAAAAGGTCTTCATGTAAATTAAAATTTTCCAATCATTAATTCATACTTATAATAAGTCTCCACAGACCAAAAATCATAACCCAAGTTCTGGATTACTACGAGGAGGCAAACTGATTCAATCAAAGTAACAAAGTAATATTAGAAGATTTTTTTTCAAAAGTCAAGTTGTTCTAACAAAAAGAATTAAGATAGCATAAACGTCCCAAACTTTAAGTGTTCTACCCCACTCTCAATCTAATAATATATTTAACTATTTCATAATGCACGATTATACGAATCTAATATCGATAAACCTAAGCTCTGATACAACTTAATATGTCACACCCCGAACCCGGGACACAATAGACGCCGTATACCTATAAGAAATAATCTCACAGACATGCAAGACATTTATCATACTAAAATTCAATCCTTCCAAATATCTAAACTGAAATATACCACCAATGATCAAAAGAAGTTTTATAAAATTTCAACCTATTGCTTAAAGTCAACAAAGAAATTTAAAAGATTTTTATGCCTCAATTTGATCATAAGCTTAAAAGTTTTGAAACATATCCTAAGCTCCAAAGCGTCACTCCCCAACATTCCCGTAGATATTATCAACATCAAAATCTGTAAGATCTTAAGAAAGGGGGGTGAGTACAACCACTCAGTAAGCAACCGATATCCCAACAATTGGATTAAGCATGCCATAGAAACAATAGGCCAGAATATCAATGTAAAGATTCAAAATCCATGTTGGATAATCTTATATTTAATCACATAATTTATTCAAATTCATATATTCAGATTTCAGAACTAAACAGAATTTCACAGATGCCAAAATTAAGCAAAAGCTTCACAAATCAAAATTTTCAAGTCTCCTGTAACATGCCATGGCCACGCTTAACCCTTGTGGCACAGGTCAGAATTAGAACAAAGACCAAAATTAACCCCGGTGGCTCGGGTCAGAGATATGAGAAGCAACTAATAGTTGCACAAAAAACAGAACAGAGGGCCACTATTCTTAACCGGTGGTTCGGTTAGAAACTAGTTTCATTTAACAAAATACACGTCGACATGGCCAACATTTAACCCCCATTGGCAGGGTCAGAGCACAGCCATACTAGGAGACAAAACAAAATATTTTCAGATTATCTCAAATATATATAACAATACTATTATTTCTTGTAACATATTTCATACAAAGCAAATTTCGTCCATCATTCCAAAGCAGATCTCTATTTCCAAAATAAAATATATGCAAATACATTATAACGAACTTCGAAGATCAAAGCGACTAAATCATGTATCATCCAAACATATCTTATGCAAAGCATATTTCGCATTTCTTCTTAAAATATCTTGTATGAACAATTATATTCTCAAAGATAATTATATACATATACTTGAATAAAATCATATTCGAAAAGTCAATACAAAATTGCTTTCGCAACTCATAACAAAGAAATCACATATACATACGTTTGCATGCTTAACCCATTTTTAAAAATCATAGGACAAAACTATATTTGTATATAGCATACGAAACATATCTCATATTAAGGTTAATTTTAAGGGTATCAAAACACCGAAGGGATATCAAGTCACTTACCTGAAATTGCTAAATTGAAACCAAATCAAAGCCTTAAGATCGCTCGGAGCCTATTTTCAAAATATTTAATATTAGAAAAATATGTTATCTGACAGAACTGATAATTTATACTATATTCGTTAAATGACTATAACTCGATAAACTATGAATTTGACACAAGTTATGTTATTTGATGAAAGCTAAAAATATATGTACTTTCTTTGAAATACAAAATCTTCCCAAATATTCAATCTTTTATTTTTCCTCAAAACTAAATCCCTAACTACACAAAGTAACCATAAAAATTAAAGGGAAACCTTTACTTACCTTGGTCTTCTTCCACTCACACTAATAGCAACTCCAATCTCCCTTTCAAATATTTTTTTTTGAACAAGATGGCAACCAAGTTAGTTTCTTTCCTTCTTTCTTCTCGACGCCGCTTCACTGCCTTTCTACTCTTTCTATCTAGATTTTTTTTAAAGCTTCATTCGCCGGCTGTAGCAGGAGCTCTTCACGCCACTTTGCTTTCTTTTATCTTCTTTCTTTAAGCTTGGCATCATAGCAGCCAAGACTTTTCTTTTTTTTTTTTTTCTGCTTCTCTTCTCTTCGGTGCCACTCTGCCACAACTCTTTTGTTTCTTTTTGAGCCCTAGTTTACTAAGGCTACGGGCATCCCATCTTTTAACATCTTAATTCTTTTTTTTTATTTAATTCCATTAAAGGCCAACTATGTTATGGGCATTGGGCTTTATGTTTTTTGGCTCGGGTATTACAGAAAGTTAGATTACTTGAGCTCAGCCATCGGTTTGACCAGTTCTGTAACTCTGATCATGGGATGACATCTTCTTCTGCTCCATTCTCAGACTCGACAATGGAAGATCCCTTGCTGGTAAGTGGACTGTGTTTTGCTTTGTAGGGTTATTGCTTCTGTTTATATATAGGAAATTTCGGAAGGTGGGAGTGCAACACGTGTCCTCCCTGTACTGAAATCCATAATATATATGCCTCATGTACTACACAATCCCAGAATCATCTCAATTACATTTCTGTATTTCACAAAATATACAATCAACCAAACATAATCACATCGTAAATAGTGTTCAATAATCATATGAACCTATATAATAATCTAATACGATCCTAAATTACATCCCAACTCATAGAGCAAAATACATACTGTGCATCAATTAAAGCTTGTGTATATAAACAAGCAATATACAAAGATTGTATACCTCAAAAGCAACAAAATAGAGTTCAGAGGTCAAAAGCCAGTACCAAGCCTACGTACTATATTCGAAGGCCCACATTAAAGCTCTCGTAACAGAGTCTTAAACTCAAATAGTCTGCAAAGAGGTGGAATTAAGGGGCGAGTAATCCACGACTCAGTAAGATACTAATATAAATGCAGAAGTAGAATTATATTCTCCTAAATACAATGCATGTAGCCCATAAACTTGAATTCCAATCCTTATTTCGTACACGTCATATCACATCATATCATATCATATCAGAACTTCATCTACTACTAACTCAAAATCGATTCACAATGTTCATACTTACTCAAAATCAATTCACCATATACATCTCAACTCAAAATTGGTCCATATTACATGTACATTCCCAATTCATTTAATTCACAATATAAAAATCATGTGAGAGTGCACAAATTCAATTCACGATATGCATGGCCAAGAAAACATGTCACATGTGCAATCTCAAAATAAATTCAATCTCAAGCATTTGCATATATTATAAAATTCAGTTCAAAATTCAAAGTTCAAATCTAAGTTCACATGCACTTTAGAAGTCAAAAGGTTAATAGTTTAAGTTCAAAGTTTCTAAAGTAATAATCTGGATGTTGTCCAGAGCTCCAAGCCAAACACTCCGATGGTCTAAAATAATGTTCAACCTAAGTTCTAAACATGCATGCTTTTTAACTCAAAGTTTTGATGATCAAAATTCGAAGTTCTAAATCAATACTCTGAATGATGTTCAGAGTTTTAAATAAAGTTTCAAAAGTTCTAAACATAATACTCAGAATATTGTCCGAAATTCTAAAAGAAAGCTTTAGTAAAGCTGGAAGTATAAGTCAACGGTTTAAAACGAGACATGGCCCAAACAGTTCAAACAGTCAATAAAGACTTAAAAATTCCACCATAGCTATCAACGGGCCAAACGTCCCAAACAGGCACTATCTATGGCCATAGACCCCTAACTCCAGTTCCATTGATCAAATGAAACGAGACCTGTTTGCAATTATTGTCGGACAAGCTTAAAATTCCTGTTGATCGTTGATTCAATCAAGCGAGTTCTGAAATGGTACTTTATTGACATTGACAAAATATGTCATAATCTCAAAGTTGAAGTTCTGAAAATTCTGAAAATTCTGATATTTAAATAGTTCGGATGCACTGAAATTCAAGGTATCTAATATCATAAAGCTGTCATGTTTTTCATTCAAAATCACATTGTGTGCACATGCAAGTATGCCATGTGCCATTTCAAAAATTCTAATAGTTCAAATAACTCGATATTCTAAATACCCAAGCATTTTTTTCAATATTTAAGTCAAACAGATTCAAGGTTCTAACATACGTACGTAAATCAATGCACACTTTCAAATAATTGAGTTTTAAGATCATGTATGCTTAAAGTTGATGCAAATAGAAACCTGAGTTCAAAATAGTATGATACAATAGTTATGCAAATGTCAATGCCACTTCATTCAGTCATTTCGATCAAATCACATATACAGCACTAAGCATAATGTCAGTTACCACAATAAATCATCTATCTCAAATCACTCGATATGATATCATGTTCAATCCTTTTGTCACATATTACCATTCATGCATATTATATAATATTTTCAAAACTTTAATATCACTTTAACATAAGTAATAATTTACATGATCTATTTTCACAACACTCTCGATAATCCCCATTTATCTTTCCATGATGTATTACATTCCTAAATTTCACATACAAGTGATCCACTCCTTTTCACTAGGTGCTATAATTCCAACTTCTTAAGTATCTAGCTCATCATAATCGATACTCACATTTTCATTCATTTTTATCATTATTCTAACAGTACTTCCCAACCCAACAATAATTCCAATGATACTATATCAATATATCTTGATGTCACAAGATCACTTATCTCATTCATAATCACCTACATTGATATAACCAACTTCTTCATCTCCAACAATTCACCTCAATATTCTATTAACATCCTAATAAGATAACCATAATGATATTTAAGTAACATGTCTCAGTCTTTTGACACTTGTCCAATAACATCTCACATAATTACTTTATTTCAAAAACTTCTCAACAATACTTAATCAATATTTCCGATCAATCTCCAAGTAATACATCAATAATTTGTTATTTATTTATTTAATTTTATACCAAAAGCTCCATTGAATATTCCAAATATTTAACAATAATATCAAAATCATTTAATCATCGACATAATGATTCAAGACTTGTTCTAAGGCTTTATTCCTAATCACAAAATCAATACACTATCATCATTCAATCTTTTGCATTGATTCAACCCAATATCACACTCATATTAATCTTTGTATATATATCAATTAAGCCTACCTTACAGAACATACTTACAAATCCCACAAGTTCTGAACTTTAAACCACACCAACAAGTTTGACATATTTCACATTCTCTATTTTGTTCCACTAATAGACTCACATCCAACACACTCTAATAATATTATGCTATCATTTCATAATCTCGCAACAATTATCCATCATCAACAATCATATTTTTAAATTACATAATATAATACTACTACTTATAAAAGTATCTTACCTAGTATCAAAACTTGGCGCTTTGACAAGCTCCAAGCTTCGTTAAACGTCGAATCACACCTCTTTTGAGTCTCCTTTGTTTTCTGTCTCATTCTTCTTCTTTGTTTTTTTTTAAACAGTCTTGGTTCTGCCTCACCATCACTAATCAAATGGCTATAAACCAAAGCACCACACATCCACTGTTCAGTTCCAAAACCAGTCCAATAGCTCACTGTTTAAAGCCTTCAATGTCGGGTTTCAAGTGCTGTTCCAACAGCAGCCTTTTCTCCACCAATTCCCCATTAAAATCCTCTACTTTTGCATCTAACAAAACCCTTATTCTCACGCCATCTCTAACAGCCAACATAAGCTCTAAAAACACCACCTGAACAGCCCTTCAAAGACACCATTTTCAGCTTTCATTTCTTCTTCATCGTGGGCTCCCTCGATTAAGCCAAAATGCCACTGTCCTTAGCTTATATTCAGCTTAGTGTTGAGCTCCAATGGTAGCCCTGATCAATACCCCAAGATCATCACCACAGTACCCTACCCCTGCCTAAGCCACCCAAACACTACTATCACAGCCCCATATTTGTATTGAAAGAGCTTCAACTGATCGCCCTTTTGCTTCAGTTTCTCTTTCAAATTTTCTTAGTTTGGAATCCCATTTCAGAGTAGAATTGTAGTTCAATTCATGCTATTGTTCCAGTCGAATGGAACACTAAATCATAGCCCCAAATGGCACAGTGGTGTGAGCTAAACAGCCCTGTTCAGGTGCCCTCGACAACACAGCAGACTCCAAGCTCAGTATAGCCCAAGAGAAATCAGCCAACAGCCCCTTGTTTAAAGCCTTCAAACTCAACACACACTCATACATGCCCTGCCCCTGATCTCTCTCTCCCCTATGATTCATTTTTTTCCTATTTCTAACCTTTCCTTTCTTTCTCATCCCCGGGTCTCTATCACTCTTTCATAGTTTCTTTTCTCTCTTGGCGTCATTCTCCTCTCCATGCCTTCATTTCTTTCCTTTCCTTTTTTTTTTTAAGCAAAGGAGAATGGCAACCTGATCCCCTTTTCTAACCTTTTTTTTTCTAATTAAATTTTTTTTAATTTTTTTTAAATGTCTGTTGAAGCAGACATTTATATATAAATATTTATATATAACACTCATAATATATATTATTATTTATTATTACTTATTTTATTATTTAATTTACTATAGATACAAATATATACACACACACACCCCTGTTTAGTTGTATATATTGTATAGGGTATGTTTATATATATATATTTACTTTATATATAGTTTCATTTTTATTTATTATTTAATTTACTATAGATACAAATATATACACACACACACCCCTGTTTAGTTGTATATATTGTATAGGGTATGTTTATATATATATATATATATATATATTTATATTTTTACTTTATATATAGTTTCATTTTTATTTATTTAATTTATATACACATAATACTTGTATTTGCTTATTACATGTAGTTATATACATTTTTCCTTATTTAATTTATATACATATATACATGATATATATATATATATATATATATGCATATTAACTTCATTTATTTTCCTATTATTTATTCACTATATATATCATGCATGTTTAAAGATTAGACTTTTAAATCCTTAAAATACTAAAACTCCCATAATTCAATTTAACTTTAATGAATTATTCTCCGATTAATTCTTCGTCATTATCCATCACTCTTACAATTCTAGTGATCCCTGATGGTTCCCAGTAATCGCATACTTCTAGTATTGTGTTAAATCGATTATCAATTGTAGAAAATTCTTGATTGGCTTGCAGGGCTTACACTGACAAGGTCAACTAACCTTGCCGCTGTGTGTATGTCTTCCCCAACCACACATTCTTTTATTTTTTCTTCTTTCTTCTTTTTAATTTGATTGATTTTTTCTTCCTCCTCCTTTACTCTTCTCTTTTTCTTTTTCTCTTCTGATTGGATTCCGTTGGTTGTGTGGCTCATGGTTGAGTAAGCCAATCAAAGAAGAGAAACTCTTTATAATTTTTTCTCTCCCCTCGCTGGTCTTCTTAGCAAAGTGGAACTCTAAAAATGAGGATGCACAGCAGAAAAATGAAGTCGCGATAGCAGCATCAAGGAGGCAACAAAGAGCAAAATTTTAAACCATTGCTAAAAGCAAAGGAAAATAAGAAAAGGACGCCACCTGGATAGGGTTAACATCCTCCTTTTCTTATGAAATTTATATTATTAATTATTTATCAAGTTTTTGGGATAATCCATCACCTTATTTATATGATGAAGCAGGTGTTGTTTTCATTCATTAGTTTCTTTAACTTGTGATCAATGTGTTATGTCTACAATTTGAAGTTGATACCTCATGATAAGTTTTTTACCTCCATATGAGCAAGTTACGTGACAGGTTGATTGCTCTAAGATCTGAGGAGAAGTATTAAAGTGGTGTTTTAATCCAGGAAACAATGGTGGAATCAATTGACAGTGCTCAAGTTCAACATCTATGGGGAAACTACTCAAATTTTGATTGGATTTTTTCTCCTTTTATCAGTAACTCAGGCGACTTGTTGATGGTTTGGGACAAGGCTTATTTTGTGATAAAAAGACTAATAGTGGTTCGGGGAAAATGGTTAGGATAGAATATGGAGTGTGCTATTTGCAATGTCTATGCGCCTTGTGATGGTATTGAAAATAAGATTCTTTGGGATGAAATAGTGGAAATCATTAGATAATCGAGGACTTGCTGAAGGGCCTACTACTTTAAACCAGTCGTTGTTTGCAAAGGAAGTGCAAGACCCTTTATCTTTTTTAGAGCCTGAATTCTCTAAGAGTGACAAGCACTTTTGTTAGGAAAAATATTCTTCAAACCAAACACTCACAAAAATGGAAGAAAGCAAAAACAAACACAATAATTTTTAATGTGGTTTGACCTAACCAAATTAGTCTATGACCACCCAATCAATTTAATAACCAATCAAATAATTACAACTATGCAATTTTTAGAAGAGAAAAATTGCAAACTCCTTACAAAGTCCAAAGTCCAAAGCCCAACTACCCAAAGAACCTGACTACACCTTTTATAATAGCCTAAATCCTAACTATTCTATTGGGGTTTATAACTCTTTAAGATATTTTACAAATCAATCATGACATATTATTTATAAGGAAAGAGCTCTTATAACTTCTTTTATACTTTCAATGTAGGATTCAAGGCAAACCCCAACAAATCCTCTCTTGACTTGAATCTCCAAATTCCTCAAACTGCTCAGCAATATCTGAAAAACTAACATGCCTATGAGTCTTTTTATTCTTGGGAATAACTCTATCCTTTGCATCATCAAGCAAATATATTTATTTCTTATTCTTCTTTCCTTGCAAAACTAA
This sequence comes from Heritiera fomes, assembly GCA_032173925.1. Taxonomy (NCBI): domain Eukaryota; kingdom Viridiplantae; phylum Streptophyta; class Magnoliopsida; order Malvales; family Malvaceae; genus Heritiera; species Heritiera fomes. The sequence goes on from JAPDPM010000015.1 coordinate 16,602,313, forward strand.
ATCACCATTCTTGTATACTTTGCAACAATCATCATTACCAATATATGTGTTCCCACATGAAGATAACTCACCCAAAAAAAAAAATCAAATTGTAGCTAAAACTGGGTACATACCTTACATTACGAAGATTATTGACATCACCATCATGAAGCTTAAGTTGAACACTCCCAACACCTTCAAACTTCACTCTATTACCATTCCCAACTGCAATATTGCTTAAAATTTCAACCTCTTTCAATTCATTAAAGCAATATTTATCATTGCAATTATACATCAACACAGCTAACTCCAAAAGTCAACCTTTCTCATAAGTATGAGAGCCATCTAAACAAGTTGCCAATAGATCATCATCTGAATCAGTCAAAGCAATACATGTCTTATTCTTCTTTCTATCATCACTCTTTTGCTGAGCCTTCTTGAATACAACTATATCCTCCCTTAATGTCTTGCAGCGTATTTGGATATAACCCTCTTCTCTCCACAATAATAACATTCCACCCCATTATAATCTTTGAATTTTGATCTTGATTTCCCTCCTAATCCACCATGTCTATCATTAATCCTCTTTCAAGTAGAATCTTTTACAGCAGCTAGTACACCTTTCATCATCATCATCATCATCATCATCAGAGCCTTTATCCCAATAGATTGGGGTAGGCTATATGAACTAATATCTAAAATCACGTTAGATCGTCCATATGTATTCTCTGCCTCCATAAATTCCTATTCAAGGCCATTTGCTCATCTAATTCTAAAACCTCCATGTCTTTCCAAACTACTTCCTTCCAAGTCTTTTTCGGTCTTCCTCTAGTCTTAACCCTTCTCTCAACATCCATATCCTCTATTCTCCTAACTGGAGCATCTACAGGTCTACGTCTTACATGTCCAAACCAACGTAAACGATTTTCACACATTTTGTCTTCGATAGGTACCACTCCAATCATCTTACGAATATCATCATTTCTCATTCTATCCTTTCTTGTATATCCACATATCTACCGTAACATTCTCATTTCTATTACACTCATCTTTTGTGTATGTAGCCTCTTAGTCGCCCAACATTCACTACCATATAACAATGTTGGTCTAACAACTATCCTATAAAACTTGCCTTTCAACCATGTAGGAATTCCTTTATCGCACAACACACCTGTAGCACTTCTCCACTTACTCCATCCAGCCTGGATCCTATGGGTCACATCACCATCAATCTCTCCATCCACTGTATTATTGATCCCAAGTATCGAAAATGATCCCGCTTAGGTATCGCCACCCTATCTAACTTCACTACATCATGCTCTTCCAGTCGGTTAGAACTGAATTTACACTTCATGTATTCAGTCTTCACTCTGCTTAGTTTAAATCCTTTTGATTCCAACGTTTGTCTCCATAATTCCAACTTTGTATTGATCTCCGCTCTAGTTTCCGCACATAGGACAATATCATCTGCAAACATCATACACCAAGGGACCTTATCCTGGATGGATTTTGTCAGTTCGTTCATAACTACCGCAAACAAGAATGGACTCAACGCTGACCCTTGGTGTAATCCCACCGTCATAGGAAACTCACTTGTTTGCCCCCCACCTGTCCTCACATGTGTCCTTGTGCCTCTATACATGTCTTTAATTAGTTTAATATATTTCAAAGGAACTCTTTTCTTCATTAAGGACCACCAGAGTACCTCCCTAGGCACTTTATCATATGCTTTCTCCGAATCTATAAAGACCATATGAAGATCTTTACCCATTGCCTCCATACTTGATCGATTCGGCATAAAACCAAATTGATTCTCCGATATCTCTACATTCTTTCTTAATCTCTGTTTTATCACTCTCTCCCATAGTTTCATCGTGTGACTCATCAATTTTATGCCTCGGTAGTTGGCGCAACTTTGAATATCTCCCTTGTTCTTATATAAAGGTACTAAGACACTCTTCCTCCATTCCTCTGGCATTTTGTTAGTGTGCCAAATCTTATTAAATAGATTTGTCAACCACCTAACTCCTACATCTCCAAGGCATTTCCAAACTTCAATTGGGATGTCATCAGGTTCAACAGCTTTTCCATTCTTCATCATCTTTAGTGCCTCTTTTACCTCCGTCTCTTTGGATTCTACGCATAAAGCACCGATTTAAATCCTTAAGAGGCACCGAAATATTATCCAAAACTTTATTTTGTCCGTCATTAAATAATTTGTTAAAATAATCTCACCACATGTCCTCAATGTCATTATCTTTAACGAGAGTTCTTTGATGCTCATCCTTAATACATTTCACTCCTCCTAGCTCGTGACTCCTCCTTTCTCTTGCTCGCGCGAATCTGTATATCCTTTTCTCTCCCTCTTTTGTGTTCAACTTGTCGTAAATCTCTTTCGCAACCTTCGTCTTAGCTTCTGCCACAGCCTTCTTTGCCTCTTTCTTGCTACCTTATATTCCGACAAACTCTCTTTTGTATTGTTCTTCTTTAAAGCCTTGTAACGCTCTCGCTTAGTCTTTATAGCATCTTTTACTACTGCAGTCCACCATGTTGCGCAAATGAAAAATCTTCTTTGCCTATAAATCTTTCATTCTCACGCAACACAACAATCACATCATCCAACGTCAAAGTAGTTTTACCTACCAATAAAGTTTGAACCAAAAGTCTATAAAAATTGGGCAAAGATAAGAAAAACAACAACACCTTCTCTTCTTCTTTCAACTCTTTAGAACTAATAGTTAATAAATGTGAAACTAGTCTATTAAATTCATTTAAGTGATCATGGAGACTCGTACCTTCTTCCATCTTCAGAGAATATAAATTCATCTTCAAACATAATCTATTTGTCAGCGATTTTGATGCATAGATGTCTCCCAGCATCTTCCACAATCTGGTTGGTGTCGTCTCAGTCAACACAATATATTTAATTTTTGGAGCAAGTGCCAATCTAATTGTGCTCACAACCCTCTTTTGAACTCCAACCTAATCTTTATCTAACATTCCATTTGGCTTATTTTCCTCTAATGCCAAATCTAAACCTTTTTGCACTAAAAGATCCTAAATCGTACTTTGCCATAACATAAAATTACTTTTACCATCAAATAAAAGAATCTTAAACTTAGGCATACCACCAGACATAGCTTCAACCATAGTTTTCTTCATCTTGCAAGATCACGAACCTTCAGTTTTGATACTACTTGTTGGAAAAAATATCCCTCAAACCAAAATACCCATTAAAACAAAAGAAAGTAAAAACAAACACAATCATTTTTAATGTGGTTTGGCCTAATCAAATTGGCCTATAAACACCCATTTAATTTAATAACCAATCAAATAATTACAACTATGTACCTTTTAAAAGAGAAATATTACAAACTCATTACAAAATTCAAAGCCCAACTATCCAAAAAATCTAACTACACCCTTTATAATAACCCAAATCCTAACTATTTTATTGGTGTTTACAACTCTTTAAAATATTTTACAAACCAAGCCTGACACATTATTTATAAGGAAAGAGCCCTTATAACTTCTCCTATACTTTCGATGTGAGATTCAAGGCAAACCCCAACAACTTTCCATTGCCAAATTAAAATGTCGTAAAATAAGATCCTTAGAAGACATTGAAGAAGCTTTATTCAAAAAGATTTATCAAAAAGATAGGAAACGCATTAAGAGAGGGAAGACGAAGAAGAAAACAAAATTGATTAAGAGTAAGAAGCCAGATCAAGCGCAAATGAACCAAGAAGATCAAATTGCTAATGAATCTTTGTCTGACAATGACTTTTGAAATAGAAATAGAGATTTAACGAAGGAAGCTCAAGACACATGGAAAATTGATGCAATGTTGGGTTTGAAAGTAAATTGGGATGATGATATTAGTATTGACAGACCGATAGAGTTAACAGCCCTGATTGATGAACTTGTTTCCTAATTGATAAATGTTTTGCAAGGAGTAGGTGAAATCGTCGGGTGTTGGGTATATGCGTTGGAATTGTTCATTAGCTAGTAATTAATTTTTTGATGGATCTGGGTTTTTGAAGTTTGAGGAGTTGGTCTGTGTCACTTGTCGCCCTTGTTTTGTGAAGGCTTGGATCTTGATTGAAGGCAGTTGTTGGTTTTTGCTTGGCAAAGTGGATATTGGACGCATATGCTACTGATGTATATTGTGTTGCTAAGGCTGGAGGCATGATTAATGGCTGTGTGAAGCATGGAATAAGTTGGGACTGTTTTGTGTGGTTAGAAGGATGGTGCAAGACATGCTATAGTTCGGTATTTGTGTGGTTTTTGCAAGAGACATTATTGCCTCGATTGCTAGTTCTTCAAAGTTCCTTTTTATATTTGTAGGCTGTTTTGTTTGGTTTTTTTATGAGTATATTATTTGTTATGGAGAATGAGAAATGATGATATTCGTAAGATGGTTGGAGTGGTGCCTATTAAGGACAAGATGTGTGAAAATCGTTTACATTGGTTTGGACACATAAGACGTAGACCCATCGATGCTCTAGTTAGGAGAACAGAGGCTATGGATATTGAGAGAAGGGTTAAGACTAGAAGAAGACCGAAAAAGACTTGAAAGGAAGTAGTTTGGACAGATATGGAGGTTTTAGAATTGGATGAGCAAATGGCCTTGGATAGGAATCTATGAAGGAGGAGAATACATATGGACGATCTAACATGAATTCAAATATTGGTTCATATAGCCTACCCCAATCTCTTGGGATAAAAGCTTTGATGATGATAATGATGATGATTTTATTTGTTCAGGTGAAGAGAAGTGAAAGTCTAAAGCATGGGTGTTAGCTGTGTTTTCTTTTGGGTTTTTGGGATTTGGAATGGCTTAAAAATTTAATTGTATCGGGTCTTTTTAATATATATATAAATTATCTGGCTTAGCAAAAAACATTGGAGTTTGGGAGTAATTAGTACGTGGCTGGTGACTCCAACATGATGAGATCTATCAATGAGAGGAAACATTGTCTATGGTGGTTCTGTGATTTCGATATTTAATGATTTTATCAATAAAGGAGGACTTTGTTTGCATAGGAGGAAGAAGAAGTAATGAAGATTTGTGCATCTCTATAAAGCCATTTTCTGGTTTCTCAAAACAAAGATAAATTAATGTGGTCTGATAGGTCGGTTTTGGTGTTCATTTTGTTCATGGTGGAATGTTGTTGGCTATCTTCTTTGATCGTTGAATGCTTTTATGTTGGAATGTTTTGAAAGCCCCTTTCATGGGATTTGAAAACATGGTGGATTGCCTTATGTGCTACTGCCCTTTGAGTATGTGAACCCTCATGCTGGTCTTGTCCTGTGTCCTCAGTTGTTTCTTCTTTCAAGGATTTCCAGAGACCAATTCTTTCTTGGCGCCCTCCATTTGATGGTTTTCTGAAAGCTAATGTGGATGGTAAGAGGTTTAGATAGTAAAATCATCGCTCTTTTTTTCTTGTCCATTGGGTGTTCAAGACTCAAATGTGGCTGAACTATTTGCAATAAAATGTGCATTAGATACTCTCCTATGTTCTAAGAAGAAGAATTACAAGGACATATCATTGAATCTGATTCCATGATAGCTTTGAAATGGGTGACAAATCCAAAAACGGGACCTTAGAGATGAAACCATGTTTTCTGTGAGATTGAAGCTTTAAAGGCTAAACTTCAAGTGTCTCCTTTGTGAAGATTTATTATGAGGCAAACGGGATCATAGACTCTCTTGCCAAGGCAGGGATCAATCGAAATGAAGAACTTGTGGCTTGGTGGCGATCTTTGTGGAAAGGCACAACATGTTTTTTGGGTGTTGTTTTTTGTCATTTCTATTAGCATTTTTTGTCATTTTATTGTTCTAATATGTTATGTTTTGTCTCCAAATTTCCTATTTTTTAGGGGTTATATTTCTTGATGCTTTTTGATGAACTTTGTTAAGCTAACATTTTGATGCTTAATAAAAGCTTCATTTTGACTAAGCAAAAAAAAAGTAGTGGTCAAGTAAATCTCATGTCAATTAAATTGGAAATATCTTGGGCATATAAATATTACAAGGGTCTCTTAATCTATTATTAATAAGTTTTAGATTGAATGCTTATCTTAAAATTTAATATGATATCATACCTAGTCTTACCCTCATTGTTAGCCTTTCTGTGATAGGTTTATTATGTTTGTGCATGAAGTTTATGTCATATGATTCTCATGGATTGTGGCTCAATTGGCAATGCAAGCTGAGTTTGTGGGAAGAACTTTTGAGTTCGATCCCCACTAAACACATCTTTGGGAAGGAGTGATGAGCTTTAACTGTGACTAAACCCCAAACAGAATTAGTCTAATATCATTAAAACAAATAAGAATACCTGTAATTTACACTTAAAAAAAGAAGTTTATGTCATACAATAAATCATTTTTCTTTACCTATACATAAGAAAATATTAGAGGAGATTAAAGACATCCAAAATATATTGAGGTTAATTTGGATACATAAATAAAACAAAAAGCTCTAGTATCGATGGCATATTGTTTTTAAATTCTAAAATTTTAATTGTTAATAAACCATAAATTTTATTTTTTTGGCCAAAGAACCTTAACTTTCTATTTCATTCATTTTGTATATCTAAATTAATAAATATATAAATGATGATGGAGCTAGTGATGAGCTAGCTACATATGTATGTATGTATGTATGTATATGCAAATGCATATAATGCATTATGTAAATTTGTTGTCAATGTATAAAGTTAAGTATAAATTAAAAACATAACAAAATAATCATATATTTATTTAATTTACCATTTTATAAAATTTAATTAGGTGAACAGAAGAAGATACAACCTTAATTAGACAGAAGTAAACTTTCAATTAAAGAAATAATGACTAGTAAATCAAATTTAGTTGTTTTAATTTCGTTTATTTAGTCTAATAAGATACAGTTAGACCTGCCCAAAAACTAGGCATGCAGCTCAAGCTTGAAGGCCCGCTCAATATTTGCTCAGGTTTAGGCAAATTATGAGATACATTTAACAGGCTTTGTCAAAATTTTTAGATCTGATTAAAAAAGGAGCCAAACCCGAGCTTGACTCTTCGAAGCCCGAGTCTTGCCCTAACATAAATGAAAATAATTTTTTTAAATATATTTAATAAGTATATTGTAATTATATATACATAAAACATTATTGATTAATAAATATGATTATATATTTAATATAAAAATTAACATGCAAATTTTGATAAATTAAATTAAACTTCAAAGAAACTAAAAGAATAAAAAACAAATAAATAAAAATTAAAATAAAAAAAATAAAATAACGTTTGGGACTCAGGGATTTTAGCAAAAGGAAACATTTCTTTCATAAACTCTAACAAAAAAGTTAAAGAGTTTCTTGCCCACCCACATAAGCATTTCAAGTGAAAAAGACGCACACAAAATGTAAGATCTGATTTTACCCTACTGTAGACCTTAAATTCATAAAATGGATATTGGAAATTAAGTAAATAATAAATAAAGATTTATATTTTGATGAAAAGCACCTTAACTTTGGTTACAAATGGAGCAAGTATGGTGAAATAAACGTATCGGCGAGAATGTTGTTCAGCTCGCCAAAGGGCGAGAAGGTAGTATGTTCGCCAATGGATAATGGCGAGGGCGAGTATATTAGTTACCTAAAATCTGCGAGGGCTCCTGATCGCCCTCACCAATTTGAAGAAATTAAAATGCTAAATAAAAATTTCCAAATGTGGGGAATCTTAGCAATTGGCGAGTTGGTTGGTTGGGCGAATGAGTTCGCCAAGGACGAAAGTGGATGATTTCCGTGTGCGTTGTGATAGCCCAAGGCATGTATTGGGCGAGTAAGGTGGTTACCCAGATAGAGAGATAAAGTGAAATAGATTTAAACCAATTTGCAGCCAAAATTGACTTGTAAGTTGTACGGTTGAAGATAATGAAGGGAGAAGATGTTAAAGTCAGTAAGGAATTAGCCTTATTGGTTGAGAAAAGAAACGAGTCAATAGCAGAGGAAAAGGCGTGTGAAAGGGAGACTTTCACGCTATTGTCAGTACAATTTTCCTTCATGCATTTAAGGCATGAAAGAAGTGAAATAAATGAAGAAACAGGATAAGGGACAGGCGGTAGCTTTGGATTGGATGGCACGGCTATAAAAGAAGAAACAATTGAAGATAACAGAGTTAGCCAACTCCAGCTTCTTCACGAGAGTCATTTCTTTGTTTCTTCCATTTCACTGCCATGCTTGATTTACTAGACTTCAACCTTAAGTTGGCCAAACACATAAACCAGCTTGTAAACCTTTCCTCCTTAGTGTGATGAGCAGAAGGAATAAGCAAAAGGAGGCCAACATGAGATGGAAAGCAAGCTGTTCTGGAAGTACAGTTGGTTGAGGTGAGTTTCATACTTTCTGGGGTGTTCTTGATGCTCAATGATAGATTTCTATGTTTTATGAAGTAATAAACATAGAATACAACATTGTTTTAGTTAGATCTTTAAAGAAAATGGAAACAAGGGAAAATAATGGAATAAGTGGCGACAATGGCGACTATAGTGATCGCCCATGTTGGAAGTCAGAAGTCGCCAATGAGGCGAGTAGATAATAAGAAACTCGCCAAGATAAATTCTGTGTAAATGGGCGAGATCGCCCAATTCTAATGAAGTGAAATAATGGGTGAGCTCAAATGCGTGAGGCATTGGGCGAGTATAAATGGCGGGCGAACTCCCACCTATAAGCCAATGTGAATGGCGAAATAATGTGTGTAAGCCATTGAAGAATGGCGAGCTCGAAAGGGCGAATAAGACCCCTTGCGGGCGAGCGAGTTGATTTTAAGTCGTATAATATATTGGAAATTTGGAAAAGGAAAATATTAATAATTTTAATAAATCATTTTTACAGCCGAGAATGGGAAATGGCAATTGGCGAGCAGGAAGCAGGGCGAAGCAGGGCTTCGTTGGACCAGGTAAGGGAGATGTGTGTGAAGTGAATGCATGTCCTGTGGAGTAAGTTTCATAGAAATTATTGAGAAATTGTTTTGATTTATGACATGCATTATTTTGATAGTTGTTTTGATTTGGGCGAGCTAAAGGCTGACCCTTATATTATGATTGGGCGAACTGGTATTGGCGGGCGAGCCAACCCCTTTTATAAAATTTTATATATAAACCCGTTTATAATTTTAAGGGCGGGCGACCCGTTTTGTTAAGTAAGCTATGGGCGAGCCGAAATGGGCGAGCCAGTGTTTATGTTTTAAAAGAATGATTGGCGGGCGAATACATGTCCACCCGTTTGGAGTGACCATGGGCGAGCTGGGCTGGCGAGCTGACCATGACGAATTGAGTTTCGGTGGTATTTTCTTGAAGAAAATTAGCCATTTTAACATTTTAAAAAATGGAAAATATAAATTCTTGATATTGGCGGGCGAGCCAAATTTCTTATAAAATTGTGGCGGGCGACCACTTTTGTTATGATAGCTGAGTGGCGGGCGAATAATAGTTCGCCGTCTTGTCGAGTTAGTCAAGGGCGAGCCGTGAAGGGCGAGCTGACTCTGGCGAACAGTTTTAAAGAGAAATTTCTTTTGCGAAAAATAAATAAATAAATTTTGAATTAATATTTTTGAAAAATAGAAAATGTGAAACTCTTTGGGTGAGTAGACCCTTGGGCGAATTGGCCAATAGGCGAGCTGACCCTGGGCGAACTAGCCGTGGGCGAACCAGCTCCAAACGTGCTTTTCTCTCATAGAAAATGTTGAAATTAAGGGTTGTTTTATTGGTTGTAAACCCTTTTGGAAACCAAATCAGTTTATGGAAATGATACATATGATAACTTGATTTTGAGACATTAGGCCATGAGTTCATGCATTATCATTCATGTACTTTGCGTGACCCAGCTAGGGCGATGGCTCGGGTCAAATAGACCAACGAGTGCACCCTAGGGCGTCATAGGGCTGATGGACCTGCCAAGTCTTCAGCGGTCTCGAGGTCACTTGGCAAGTGGACCCGAGAACCACCTACAGATTATGGCCATACATCTAGATGAGATAGCCATGAGGGGCGATGGCCTACGGGTGCACCCAAAAAGCGGAGGAATTGTATTCTTTACATGATTTAAATTATTGCCTAGTCTCAATTAAATGATTTATGAAAGGATCTGGTGAATCTTGTTTCATGTTAATTATATTTGTTGTTTCCTAATGAGTTTGATCGTTAGGATAATTACATGGTTTTGAGATTATAGCTTTTATTTTATAAAGCAGCATATATCTCCTTTACTGAGCGTATGAATCGCTCACCCCTTTGTTTTTAACTCCACAGATAAAAATGTACACGGAGTTGAGAGAATTCGCCCTCAGATGGGTATAGCTATGCTTAAAGCACTGAGGCATGGCACGTTAAACGTGACAGGTACAGTCTCTTCTCTTTTACATTTCAGACATATGTATACAGTACTACCTTAGTGAAATAAAGGTTAATAGGGGATGTTAGATGTAAGGAAATATGAAAAGAAATTTCATATTCCGTTTTTGATAAATAAATGTTTATCATTTATTATTGTTACTATTAAATGTTAATGGCATCGCAGACAGCCCAACCGATAAAGTTGTATGAAAATACGTGAAAAATGTGGTAACGGGATGTTACACAAAAAGACAACCTTGAATGCTTTGATCCTTCATAAAGTTCTTCATTCATATCCTCAAGCAACTTATAAAACTTTGATACTTTTCTAGTAGGTTCTTAGTCACCAAGAACTCTATCATGTTCACCAAAATCATTCATTTCACCAAAATCACTTTGAGGTAACGAATTTTGGAAATGTTGCTCATGGATGTTAAAAGCATCCCGCAACATGCCTTCCATGTCATCTTGTCTAATAGGAAGATCATGTTGAATTTGGGGAGTTGCACTTTGAGGAACTCTTGATGATGGCTTAGAAAGCGTAGGCTCTCCATGAAAATGCTAATTAATGTATCCTGAGGGAAATACATATTATATGTTCGAACACAATTTCACGCTTATGCCAAGAGATATTACCACACCTCAAACATGGGTATAATTTCATATTATCCTCACTTGCATTCTTAAATGCAAAATTAAGAAACTGTTCTACTCACTCTTGGTGCTCTTGACTTAACCTTGACTTTTGCATCCAACTCTTATCAATTTATAACTTGCTACATTATACACCAATAAAAAAAAATTAAATGTCTAGACACTATACACCAATAGAATTTATTATTTAATTAATTTTTAATTTTTATTAATTAAATAAGATTTACTAATTACTCATTAAGAATATTTAATTCTTAAATAAAAATTAGAGGTAATCAAAGAATATTTAATTCTTAAATAAAAACCTAAAGATGAGTATGTACTGAAAATTTTCAGAAATAAAAAAAAAGGCAGTAAACAAGGTAAATCGACAATATAATTACTTCAAATAACACAAAATACAATCCACGACAACACTAAGATTTGCATAATCCTAAGGACAGAATACCAGAATTTTAGGCATGAAAAAAAAACAAGAAGATTACGAATATTAGCAGTTACCTTCTGATATTTTTCATAAATACAAGTAAATTGTCTAATCTATGCAGCGTTATGATTACAAACATCAAGAGACTGACAAAGCTCATGAAAGTTAGCACATTTTGGATGCTAACTGCCAAGAAAAGCTAGGCAAATCAAAGAATAGCAAGCAAATGAATTCCTAAAAATTTATGCATGGAAGAAAAACCTTAACGAAACCTTTAAACCTTATTCTACTAAGCCTAATTTTACCAATACTCTGAAGGAAACCGAAACAAACACGCAGCGGAAATAAAACATTCGGCCTCCACCAGGATCGATTCGGAGAGTTGCCTGATTAGGGTTTCGAGATTTTACCTAACGTTTTTCTCTGATTTTTCTTTCGTTGGTCGAGTCACAAGCAACAACTTTTCGTTCCTGCCTCTACGGTATCCACACGAACGGATCTCACGACTCTTGAACGTCTCACGATCAGAAGCCTTAAAGAGCTTTTGATTCCTTATAACCGAACTGCTAGCTTCAATTAAAAGGAATGCCTTTTGTTTTCTGTTTTTAAAAAGTGCGGCTTTGTTTTAGAAAAACATCCTTTTTATAGGTAGTAAATTTTACCCTAAAATTTACTGCCAAACAGAACTCTAATCCTACTTAGAATAGGATTAGATATATCCTTAATCCAATTCAGAATAGGATTAGATATATCTTTAATCGAATTCAGAATAGGATTAATTAAGCTCCTCATTGATCCGTTCTAAGTGTGCGACCCAATAGGTTCTCAAAACAATGGCAATGACAAAATTGTCATAGGCAATGAGCGGTATCTAGCAACACATCATTGCTACCCATGTAACGAGAATGTCAATGACTCGACATAACCTTACTCGTGATAGATGTTACCGTGTAGTCTAATCCCTTTATCCTATGATGTCTTGATTAGACACAAGTCATGGAATGTGTCACACTTGTATAGTCTAATCAGCGTTTCTTGATTCCTGAGTGGACTAATTAAACAAATAAAATCAATATCTCATATTGACTTATTCGAGCACGGCCATGCATTTCTTAGTCTCACTCTATCAAAGGGCCCAAGACATCACTCTTGTTATATAAGAGGGATAAATCCTATCTTGATCACTCAACATCCCTCTACATAGATCAAGGCATACCCAATTACTACCTTTATAGTCCATCCTGTTACGAATGACATCCAGCAGCATTAAAGTATGCAATTCTCTATGTTGGGATCTATGATGATCTCAAGTCAAAGGATCACATACACCATCATCACTATGAGAATCGCTTATGACACTCATATAACAATCCATGTAGCGTTCTCATGGAGGGTCGATCCAGTACATAGTTCTCTAACATGTACCTATGTGATGACTTGATATCCTATATCCATGACAATGGTCATCAGTCAACCACATACTAGTCTTATCGTATCATTGTTATCCTTGTTCACAATAATACTTGACTAGGGATATTTTAAGAATAGTGTGTTATTACTATTCTAAGGATATTATCATATAAGATTATATTACGCAGTTATAAGACAAATATAATAATGAACTATGATAAATAAAATGTCATGATACATAAAAAAATGCCAAAGTCAATCATCTAATGAATGGTTCTAAGGGCATAATCCAACAATCTCCCACTTGCACTAAGACCATTCACTCATGTATCTAATACCTAGTGACCTAGTGTGACGATCATGTCTCTGCTGCGTCAAAGGCTTCGTCAGTGGGTCGGCGATGTTATCGTCAGTTGGTACTTTGCATATCCTCACATCTCCTCTCTCGATGATATCTCGAATGAGATGGAAGCGCCGTGGTATATGTTTGGATCGTTGGTGAGATCTAGGTTCCTTAGCTTGTGCGATGGCTCCATTGTTGTCACAATAGAGCTCAATCGGATGTACAATGCTAGGAACAACTTCAAGCTCAGTAATGAACTTCCTGATCCAAACAGCCTCCTTAGCAGCTTCAGAGGTAGCTATATACTCAGCCTCTGTTGTAGAATCGGCCACTGTCGCCTGCTTTGAACTCTTCCAACTCACAGCACCACCATTAAGGCAAAACACATAACCAGACTGCGATCTATAGTCATCTTTATCAGTTTGGAAGCTAGCATCAGTGTAACCTGTTACAATGAGCTCTTCCTCACCTCCATATATCAAGAATGTATCCTTAGTCTTTCTCAAGTACTTAAGAATATTCTTGACAGTGATCCAGTGACGTTCACCAGGATCAACTTGATATCTACTCGTCATGCTCAAAGCATACGAGACATCGGGACGTGTGCATAACATGGCATACATAATGGATCCAATAGCAGATGCATATGGAACTTTACTCATACGTTCTCTCTCTTCTTGTGTTGTAGGACACTGTTCTTTTGAGAGAGTAATGCCATGTGTCATAGGCAAGAATCCTTTCTTGGAATCCTGCATGCTAAACCTCTTTAGCACTTTATCTATGTATGCACTTTGACTTAGGCCAATTAATTTCCTTGATCTATCTCTATAGATCCTTATACCCAATACATAGGTAGCTTCGCCCAAGTCCTTCATTGAAAAGCAATTCCCTAACCAAGTCTGTACAGACTGAAGGGTAGGGATGTCATTCCCAATGAGTAGTATGTCATCTACATACAACACCAGGAAGACAATAGTGCTCCCACTGACCTTCTTGTAGACACAAGGTTCATCTTCGTTCTTGATGAAACCAAACTCTTTGATTGCATCATCAAAACGAAGATTCCAACTTCGAGAAGCTTGCTTTAGTCCATAAATAGAACGTTGCAGCTTACAAACCTTTCTAGCATTTTTTGGATCAACAAAACCCTCAGGTTGTGTCATGTACACATCCTCGAGTAGCTTTCCATTAAGAAAAGCAGTCTTGACGTCCATTTGCCAGATTTCATAATCATGGTATGCAGCTATCGCAAGCAAGATCCTAATGGATTTGATCATCGCGACTGGTGAAAAAGTTTCATCATAGTCAATACCATGAATTTGTTTAAAACCTTTAGCAACTAATCGCCCTTTATAGGTATGAACATTTCCTTCCATGTCGGTTTTCTTCTTAAAAACCCATTTACACCCTATAGGTTTTACCCTTTCGGGTAAGTCAACCAAGGTCCAAACTTGGTTGGCATACATGGATTCCATCTCAGATCTCATGGCTTCAAGCCATTTCTCAGAGTCTGGCCCTATAATAGCCTCTTGATAGGTAGTAGGCTCATCTTGGTCCATGAGCAATACATCACCGTTCTGAGTCATTAGAAATCCATATTTCTGTGGCTCACGATGTGTTCTAACTGATCTACGCAAGGCTTGTGTCTCTTGAGCAGGCGGTTGCTCCACAACAGCTTGTGGTTCTGGTTCCACAACAACTTGTGGTGCTTGCTCAGGCTCCATCTCAACATCGGGTGCGCTATCTTGTAGCTCTTGAATTTCTTCAAGTTCTACTTTTCTCCCACTAGTTCTTCTAGAAATGAATTCTCTTTCTAGAAAGACACCTGTTCGAGCTACAAACACTTTGCGCTCAGTGGGATTGTAAAAATAATATCCTTTAGTTAGTTTAGGATATCCCACAAAATAGCACTTATCAGATTTAGGTGCAAGTTTGTTAGAGACTTGACGTCTTACATAAGCCTCACAACCCCAAATCTTCATAAAAGACATACTGGGAAGTTTACCAGTCCATATCTCATATGGTGTCTTTGGAACCGATTTAGATGGAACACGGTTCAGTGTAAAAGCAGCTGTTTCTAATGCATGTCCCCAAAAGGATTCTGGAAGATCTGTATGACTCATCATTGATCGAACCATATCTAATAAAGTTCGGTTTCTCCTTTCAGATACACCATTCCATTGTGGTGTACCTGGAGGAGTGAGTTGTGAGACAATCCCACACTCTTTAAGATAGTCATAAAATTCTTGGCTTAAGTATTCACCACCTCGATCTGATCGAAGTGCCTTAATGCTCTTGCCAAGTTGGTTTTGTACTTCATTCTTGAATTCTTTGAACTTTTCAAAAGATTCTGACTTGTGTCTCATAAGATACACATAGCCATATCTACTGAAATCATCAGTAAATGTAATAAAGTACATAAACCCACCTCTGGCCTGTGTGTTTAAAGGTCCACATACATCTGTATGTACTAAGCCCAATAAATCACTTGCCCTTTCACTATGTCCTTTGAAAGGGGCTTTTGTCATCTTACCCATCAAACAAAATTCACATGTCTCATACGATTCAAAATCAAATGAGTCCAAAAGTCCATCTTTATGGAGTTTGGAAATGCGATTCTCATTTATGTGTCCCAAGCGACAATGCCAGAGATATGTTGGATTTTGATCATTAGATTTAATCCTTTTAGCATTTATGTTATAAATGGGCATATCAAGATTTAGAATGTAAAGACCATTAATTAGTTGTGCACTACCATAAAAGATATCATTTAAATAAATGGAGCAACAGTTGTCCTTTATTATAAATGAAAAACCCTTCTTGTCCAAACAAGAAATAGAAATAATGTTTTTAGTGATGGAAGGCACATAATAACAATCATCTAATTCTAAAACAAGTCCTGTGGGCAATGTCAAAATATAAGTTCCTACAGCTAATGCAGCAACCCTTGCTCCATTTCCCACTCGCAGGTCGACCTCGCCCTTAGTCAACGATCTACTCCTTTTGAGTTCCTGCACATTTACACAAATGTGAGAACCACATCCAGTATCTAATACCCATGATGAAGAAGTAGATAGATTAACTTCTATAACATAAATACCTGAAGTGGAAGTCTCACTTCCTTTCTTCTTCTTTAGCTCTTCCAAGTATTTGTTGCAATTCCTCTTCCAATGTCCGGTCTCACCGCAATGGAAGCATTTCCCTTCTTTGGCAACCCCACCTTTAGGCTTCAGTGCAGTATCATTGGGCTTGAACTTGCCATTGGTTTTATTACCCTTTTTCTTGCCCTTTGCATTAGCCCTGCCCTTAGCTTTCTTAACTATTAAGACATCTTTGGGCTTGGCCTTTTTCATGTTGGATTCAGCTGTTTTCAACATGCTAAGTAACTGTGGCAGAGTCTTGTCAATTTCATTCATGTTGTAATTAACAACAAACTGACTGTAGCTGTCTGGCAACGATTGCAGAATCACATCAGTGGCCAACTCTTGGCCCAAAGGAAATCCCAATCTTTCAAGGTTTTCAGTGTACCCAATCATCTTGAGCACATGAGTACCAACGGGAGTCCCCTCTGCCATCCTACACTGAAACAATGCCTTAGAGACATTGTACCTTTCTTGCCTAGCTTCCTCTTCATAGAGTTGCTTGAGATGCTCGATCATATCGAACACATCCATTTCCTCATGTTGCTTTTGAAGCTCAGGATTCATGGAGGCAAGCATAAGGCAACTAACATCCAATGCATCATCTTGATGCTTCTTATAAGCATCTCTTTCTGCCCTTGGAGCATTAGAGGGTGGTTCCTCAGGTAAGGGAATTTCAAGGACATACAACTTCTTTTCATGCTTGAGGACTATCCTCAGGTTCCTGTACCAATCCAGGAAGTTTGTCCCATTCAACTTGTCCTTCTCAAGGACAGATCGCAGTGAAAGTGTGTTATTCGTGTTTGATGCCATGGTAATCTACAACAAAAATATGCAAAATATAAGTATCATGAATGCATTCATTTAATTAAATATTTATTAAATGATGCTCCCACTATTTTTATCGAATCAACAACCCTCACTATTAATTCGAAAAAATTATCACATAATTTCTCTAGTGGGCCAAGATCCATATTTCACCTTATCTAGAGTTAGCTTTGGCTAATCGCCCAAGATTTGGCTATTTAGGTAGGCAACACTTACCAATTACATCTCATGTAACTCTTGGATAGTTGGGTGAACAACACTTGTTCTAATTCATCTCATGAATGGAAGCCCAACTTTATGCCTCTAAATTCCCAATCATATTGAGGAAATTTAGTTAAGTCAACCCAATTTATAGCCTTTGGATATCACTATTATCCCATCGCGTCTTACTAAGATAGATATGATATTTTGCTTTGGCAAACATAACAAAATCGATTCTAGCCTTGACGAGTGCTATTCATTGGTAGGCATCTATTATTGACTTAATTTAATTTGAGGGATTTTCTTAGTTTATTGAATAAGATCTCACCAATTTTACTTTTCTAAAATTATCATATGATTTTCATATCATAAACGTACAAAATAAACCATGCATCTCATGCAATTAAGCAATAAAATAAACGTGACATAGTTATAGCCCAAACTAAATGGATTTCCCAAGCCAATGAGAAACCCTAAGGGTTAACCTAAGGGTAATAGCATCTTCTCCAAGTGCCTCTTCGGTCATCCTTTGCATGGTTGTCAGCTCCAATTACATAGTTTAAGAGAAACCTCGAGTTACATTCGAGGGGAGTAAGATGAGAAAAGAATGTACAACAAGAATTTCAAGAACAAGGCACGACACGCAGGTCGTATTTATTAAAATTTACAACCACCAAAATACAATCATATTGGGCTAGGGCTATAACTATGCACCATGCTCAAACAACAATCACCGTGTTATACAAACAAGTGTAATGCAATTTCAAATTTTAGTTTTATTAACGAAGCACATTTGAAAAGAATTATAACCCGACTGTGGGGTTCCCAGGGGCGGCAGCCCCCGAAAAAAAAAAGGTCAACAGTATTGACATTGCCAACGCCCCTTATCCGGAAGTGTCCTAATCTTATTAGGATGTTCCAGCCAGTATCTCATACTGACTATAATTTTAGTCGCATTAGAACTCTTATCTAAAAGTGTTTCAATCTTTATACACTTTCGACATTATTCTGTTTCTTCCATAACGTTTATGCAGAACAGAAACCGCCATTAATAATTCGCATCACAGATTATCCATAACGTTTATGCAGAATAGAAACGCCATTAATAATTCGCATCACAGATTATATCTCACATATAAGTTGAATCGAAATTGATATATATCATATATATAATTTCAGCAATTCGATTTGTAGCCTCTGAATATATCATATACATTCTAATCCGTATTAATCTCATGAAACGATTGCATGTAATCATAAACAGAAAGTAACCAGAGATCATGCTTTTATCAAAACTAATCAGGGACTCCGAATCTGGCTCGGATACCAGTGAAGGAAACCGAAACAAACACGCAGCGGAAATAAAACATTCGGCCTCCACCAGGATCGATTCGGAGAGTTGCCTGATTAGGGTTTCGAGATTTTACCTAACGTTTTTCTCTGATTTTTCTTTCGTTGGTCGAGTCACAAGCAACAACTTTTCGTTCTTGCCTCTACGGTATCCACACGAACGGATCTCACGACTCTTGAACGTCTCACGATCAGAAGCCTTAAAGAGCTTTTGATTCCTTATAACCGAACTGCTAGCTTCAATTAAAAGGAATGCCTTTTGTTTTCTGTTTTTAAAAAGTGCGGCTTTGTTTTAGAAAAACATCCTTTTTATAGGCAGTAAATTTTACCCTAAAATTTACTGCCAAACAGAACTCTAATCCTACTTAGAATAGGATTAGATATATCCTTAATCCAATTCAGAATAGGATTAGATATATCTTTAATCGAATTCAGAATAGGATTAATTAAGCTCCTCATTGATCCGTTCTAAGTGTGCGACCCAATAGGTTCTCAAAACAATGGCAATGACAAAATTGTCATAGGCAATGAGCGGTATCTAGCAACACATCATTGCTACCCATGTAACGAGAATGTCAATGACTCGACATAACCTTACTCGTGATAGATGTTACCATGTAGTCTAATCCCTTTATCCTATGATGTCTTGATTAGACACAAGTCATGGAATGTGTCACACTTGTATAGTCTAATCAGCGTTTCTTGATTCCTGAGTGGACTAATTAAACAAATAAAATCAATATCTCATATTGACTTATTCGAGCACGGCCATGCATTTCTTAGTCTCACTCTATCAAAGGGCCCAAGACATCACTCTTGTTATATAAGAGGGATAAATCCTATCTTGATCACTCAACATCCCTCTACATAGATCAAGGCATACCCAATTACTACCTTTATAGTCCATCCTGTTACGAATGACATCCAGCAGCATTAAAGTATGCAATTCTCTATGTTGGGATCTATGATGATCTCAAGTCAAAGGATCACATACACCATCATCACTATGAGAATCGCTTATGACACTCATATAACAATCCATGTAGCGTTCTCATGGAGGGTCGATCCAGTACATAGTTCTCTAACATGTACCTATGTGATGACTTGATATCCTATATCCATGACAATGGTCATCAGTCAACCACATACTAGTCTTATCGTATCATTGTTATCCTTGTTCACAATAATACTTGACTAGGGATATTTTAAGAATAGTGTGTTATTACTATTCTAAGGACATTATCATATAAGATTATATTACGCAGTTATAAGACAAATATAATAATGAACTATGATAAATAAAATGTCATGATACATAAAAAAATGCCAAAGTCAATCATCTAATGAATGGTTCTAAGGGCATAATCCAACATACTCAACTTCAAATAAGCATGGAAAGGCTGGACATTAAATCTGGACATTCAAGTTGATTAAATCTCATTTGGAAATCTAGTGAAATTGATGCAGGTGAAAATATTGATCAAAAAGAGATGAAAATATTGCAAACATTCTTACACTAAAAGACTGTGAGAAGTAATGTTTTGAAATTCAGAAAGAAAAAAAAAGGCAGTAAACAAGGTAAATTGGCAATATAATTAATCAAGACAAACCTAAGGATGAGTATGTACTAAATTTTGATTTTGAATATTTGAACTATACTAGGTGAAGATCGATCAGAAAAATATTTCAAAAATTACTTCAAATAACAAAAAATACAATCCACAACAACACTAAGACTAGCATAATCCTAAGGACAGAATACCAGAATTTTAGGCATGAAAAATCAGCACAAGCTCAAAAGCTTTGTGACATACAACATTACAGGAAAAACAAAGCAGAAAAATTAAAATCATTCCCATACACAACCACCAGGCCAAGAAAAAACCTTCCCCTCGCCACACCAGCAAGCAAGCTTACAATTTAGTCTCTCTATCAGGTGTTTCGCTTATATGCATTCTTTATTAAATGCATTCAATAAAAATACAAATCCAAGACTGACAATCATTGTAATATATCACAAAAGATAATAATTTCTTGAATTACTCTCAACAACTGAAGCCAACAATTCGCATAGCTGGAAGAACTATTTTTCTTTTTTATTTTAAAAGAAAAAACTATCTACCAAATTATCTACACGGTGAAAGTAAAAGTATGTCGGACTTACAGATTTGCTTCTGTTGTCGCTCAAGTCCCTACATCAAGAAATAAAATAAAATAAAAATAAGAGAAGAAAAGGATCAGAATAATCAAAGAATGTAATACTTATTGCTAATATTGCAAGGCATGTCATCATTTGAATCGAGCTTGTTAAAGACCATGGCATCATTGCTCACTGGTATAAAAAAGGTGAGGAATTAAAATGCTTTCTGAGATTTACTTGAATCGAGCTTCAGCCTGAGCTAGAAAGAGAGATTATCGGGAAAAAGCAAAACTTTCGGGTGGAAATCTCGTGGTCACGAAAGCTTCAAATGCTGATAAAAATGGAAATCTCAGTGATCACGAAAGCTTTCGGATGGGGAAAATGGAAATCGGTTTAGAAAATCACAATGCATTATCGATGGAGAAGCATCAAATTGCTTAGGTTTAGAAAATGGGGAAAATGGGATTTTAGCTTTAAAAACAAAGACTCGCGAACAAAAATGGGAAAATGGGCGGAAATAAGAGCATAGCGGCGATTTTCTCAGAAAGCGCCGCTATGTGTTAGATGTGTGGGGTCTAGCCCACATTAATTATTAGAGTCCTACTTGGAGTCAGTTAGGGATTTGTTTTTTCTCTATATAAAGTGTTGCATAAACAATTTGTTAAAAAGAGAGTGAGAAGTCTATTTTGGTAAGAGGCGACACGAGAGAAAAAGTAAGCTTTAGGCTTTGTGATATTTTTCTTGTTCCATAGAGAGAGCAAGAGGAGAGATAAGCTTGTATAACAATTGAGTATTCTTTGGGTAGATTATCTTGGTGAATCCAAAGAGGTAAACTTTATTGTTTTTAGGCCAATTGTTGGAACCCTGAGCTTTGGGCAAAAAGCCTAGGGTATTGAAACTTTGTAATTTGCTTATTTCTCATAGTGGATTTTTTTCAGTTTGCCCCGTGGTTTTTCTCTCTACACTGGAGAGTTTTCCACGTTAAACTTTGTTGTCGTTTTATTTACGTTTTATTGCCTGCGTATTATTTGTGGCTTGGTAGCTTGATTTATTATTATTATTGGCTTGAGATATTGCTGTTGATTGTTGTGGGTATTCTTATTGTAACACTGCTTCCGCGTATTTGTCGTTTGAGGCCCAACACTATGCTGTATAAATATTTGAAAAATAAGTAAAAAATTATTTATTTATTTAATTATTAGACAATAAAATCATACTGGCTGTTTTCTTAAGAAACATCACTATGTTATATAAATTTTTAAAAAATATTAAAACAAATTATTTATTTTTTTAATTATTAGAGACAGATAGCGGAGTTTAACAGAAGAAACGCTGCTATACTATAGATTTGTAGCACTTCTGTAATAAAACACCGCTAAGTTATGTATATTTTTTGAAACAAATATTTAAAATATTTATTTTACTTTTATATATTTAATTTTATGGGTTTGCAACGTTTTCTAGAAATGCCACTATTTTTCAAAATTAGTGCTGCTACATTATTTATACTTTCTCAAAGATTATAAATAATTATTTTATTTTCTAAATTTTATATATTTAATTTTTAATAGTAGCGTTCTTATGAAAAAATATCACTATTTGTTAACTTTTATGGCATTTTAACTAAAAAATACCATAAGTTAGTTAAAATCACGGTAGATAGTGACGTTTGTTAAAAACGCCACTAAATAAAAGCCACAAAAAGCTATTTTTGCTGTAATGGAAGCACGAAGGATAATCTTCCTACAAAGGTTCAAAGTTGGGCTAGTCGATTTATACCCTAAGAGGGCAAAGAGGTAGTTATTAAAGTTGTGCTACAAGTATCATCAATGTATGCCATAAATGGTTGGGAGACAGGTCTCTAATTGATTTATGTGATGGCGTTATACTTGGTGGGTTTCTTAATGAAAGAGTTGCTGATTATTTACTTGAGAATGGGGATTGGGATATATCTCAGTTGGAAGCACTACCTCCACATCTTATAGATCAAGTGAAGCTCGTCTTACCTGCAACAGGCAAGGAAGATTTTTTGGTCAGCGTCTTTGGAGGTGATTTTTCTGTGAAGTCAGCATATAATCTGATAAGAGATGGTAGTAATTTTGGTTTCGAATGGATGAAAATATGGAGGATGGATGTTCCACCCAAAATAAAATATTTCCTATGGATTGTTTCACATGGTAAGTGCTTACACGAGAGCAGTGCTTGAGGAGAAAAATTATGGATGATTATAATTTCTAGGTGCCCAATGTGCATGTCCTACACGGAGAGCTTTTTACACTTGTTAAGGGATCGTCAGAGGTCACGTGTTTTGTGATCTAAATGGTTAAATGCATCTACTGAATTTTGGCGAGAGGAGAATTTACAACAGTGGCTAAGGTGGAATTTACGATCTAGGAAACAAATTCATGGGGTCGATGCTGAGTGGCTTGTTGTGTTTAGTTGTATTTGTTGGTTCATCTGGCAATGGAGAAACAAAGGGATATTTGAAGATAACTTTTCTTGGCCAACGGATGGAGCTCAAACTATTTGCAACTGTATCAAAGAATTTAGACAATATAGTTCAACTGTATTTGGGATCACATTGAAAAAGGAAATGTATATTTCTTGGCAACTTCCTCCTACTGGTTTTGTTAAAATTAATTTAGATGTTGTAGCTTACTCAAATCCAGGACTGACTGCCACAGGGGGAATTATGAGAGATGATAGAGGAACTGTAATGACCTGAAAGCCGTGACGTGCACTTAACACTATCACTTATACCATTTCTCAAATTTATGAACTAAATTTTTCTTTTCACTTAAAGTTTGTATTTAGTGTCAGTGTCATCGCTAAACCCTTTTCACCTTTCTTAATTTCGATTTAACTTAACATTGTCATTTAAAGGGTTAATTCCTAAAACCAATCAACTTACTTCCTCAATATTTCAAATATAAGATTTAGCCTAGCCAAAAGAAAAAGATTGAAAACCTCCCCTTATATATAATCAATTTTTCCCAATTAATTAACCCGCAAAATATATACATATTTCCAACATCACATCTCAACTCCACAATCTACAGTTTATATCATCATACACAACACACATTCCCAGAATCATTACAATCAATAGATCCATATTTCATAAGTTTATATTTGATATACAACATTAATATCTGGGAACACACTCAATAATCATACTAGCCATATAATAATCTAGAGCAATTCCTAAGTTACATCTCAAACATTTCCAATGATATGTACTGTGCATTTCATAATGTCTATACATGAAAACCAACATAACAGAATATCATATACCTCAAATGTATTAAAAGCAGTACTCGGAGGACTTAAATAAGTACCACTACTAGGTACAGTCCCCGAGGGCCCACACAGAACTCCCACATTAATTAGTATTTAATTCCAGAATATGAAACGTTCATTGTCAATATATAATTGAACGATCATACTATGATTTATATTTAACTTCTAGACATTCAGTACACTATAGTACAGTTTACATCCCCTGTATAAGATACATACATTGTAGTACTGTACAAACACAATCTAACCATATAAAAGTAACATAGTATACCTCTACAATATTTGGTAACTGACTGAGGGATATCGATCAAAAATTCTCTCAGAGCAAAATAAGTCTACTCTAGATAATCTGAAAGGAAAGTAAGGAAGTGAGCTTACGCCTAGAAAAAATATATATATAAAAAAGCAGATACTATGTATAATTATATGCGTGTATCTTAAACATGCTCTTACGCTCAGAATTTACTATTAGTACAGAATTTAAGCACTCTATTAGAAGGATATTATAGTCGATTAGGTAACCTGGCTAAGTTCAGAAAGATACTTCGAAGTATCTCACTTGCTCGGTCCCTAGCTCTAATTATAAGGAGTTTACTATATTTTTGCTTGATAAATAGTTCAGTGGTATAGTTTTCGATCAATTATTTCTTAAGCCATTAAGTAAACAATTAATGATCAATCGGTAAATAGAACAAAAATCAGTTCAGTAAATTGTTCAATAAAACAATTGGTAAATGGTATAGTGACCAGTTTAGTAAATCATTCAATAATAGAATGGTAGGCAAATTTTAGAGAACAATACAATCAATCAGTTAGATCGATCACATTCAGTGAAACACTCAGTAAATAGTATGGTAAAACAAATCGATAATAGTCCAGTCAAGACCAAGCAACACCCAATAGAATCATATAGTTTTAGAATCTAAAAAGGAAATAATAGTATGACATATGACCATAGTCAATAATGCTCCATAATGAACAGTAGTAAGGTGACAGCTATGGGTGTTGAAGATGTATTTAAGGTCAATCAGCAATAAAACGCACACTCAGTCAGATAAGCATGATAAACTTGAAGGCTACTGTGGGGCCATCAGTCTCAAAACAATATATAAAACAATGAAAGCACTCTTCAAAGTTTAATTCAGTTAAACAAATCTTCAGACCGTTCATAATTCAGTAAAATTAGTGACATTAACAGTTGAGATAAAAATATTCGACAAATATTCTCAATTCAAAATGCAGTGTTCAAAATATTTTATTTACGTATAAGAGTGACACTAATACTCGTAGATATCTTGAAAATTGACAAAACCATTAAAATCAGTCTTGGAAAACTGAGTTACAAATTAGACACTCTTAGTGATCTATATGCTACTTTTAATTTCTTCACTCTCTAACTTTATCTCATTCATGTTTGTAGTCTACCCTTGTGATTCTAGGGTTAGGGTTCAATTTACGAAATTTCGATAGTATAACAGTAAGGTCAATCCTAACCCTCTTGTACCATATACGCAATTCAATAACCACAATCACAGTTTTCCAACTTCAATCAATTCACAATAACCAATCACAAAAGATCACAATTTAACCATTACTACTGCAACATAATATCCCTACGCCTCTTACATATATCCCTTACCACTTCGATTACACTGCACCCACCAGCATTTTACTCCTCACTTTCGAGTTGCAAATTATCACACAATCACTGTCAATTCACCACACTTCAGTTATAAAAAGTATTTAACTCCTTAAAACCTACCACATGGGCGATTGCAACTATAAATCCAATCTACGTCATACTGGTTCTTACACTGTAACTATAGTTAAAACACCTCTTTTTTCGATTTGTATTAATTTATATATTATCCTAGGACCAATTTACATTGAATTGAGCATGAATTCCTCATGCCCTTCACTTGGCTGAAATGGCCTCTCTTGGCTACACATTTCGTTTCAACAATTTGGGCTAGTATATGCATTCTATACACTCCATACACTGATTGTACATCATTTTTACATTGAATTACATCACATTCCTACATTGCAATGCTTGGTCGAAACCCTAGGGAATTGATTCTCATGGTTTCAATTCAATCTAAGCTTAAATACACACTCAAACACCTTAAGCATAGAGTATAAAGCCATTAAATCATAAAAAAAATTAAGCTTTCTCTCACCTTTCTTCTTGACTGAAAATGGAAGGGAGCCAAACACCATGCAAATGGCCACTTCAAGACTTGATTTGGTAGTATGTTGTAGAGCTCGAGAGCTGGACAAGTTTGCTTAAGATTGTTCAGTTTCAAGGTGCTTTACTAGGGTTTTTAATGACTTTCTTTCTCTAAATGAAGCTTTCAAAAATGGTGGGTGGTGAGAAAAGATGATGGCCAGCTAAGATGGAAAGGCTAGAAATTTCTTTTAAAATAATATTTAGGTGATAAATTACTATAATGCCCTTAAGTTTTATCAAAATTGCAATTTTACCTTTCACACTTTAACTTCCGTTTAAATAGTCTGTTTAACTTCTACAATATTTCATTCGATCATAAAACATCTCCATTTAGCCTGTTCTAATCATTTAACAGGTTTTGTTTTTACTAAAAATCAAAAGCACGGAAGATTATGTTTCTAATAAAAATTACATGAATTTCGGAAGACAAATCATCAACCTTAAAAGACTACATTTCTACTAAAAATTGTAAACACAAAAGACTATGTTTTTGATAGAAATTGTTGTCTTTTAAGGTTAAATAATCTTTCTAGTTTTCTATATAATTAATAACATTGTGTTTCAAATAAAAATAGTAGTGTCTTGACAATAGCAATTTTTGTATAGTTAAGTTTACATAAAATGAGATCTTTAAGTATCTTAGACTATGTTTCTAGTAAAAACATAGTTAGAGCCAATACTTTAAATTTGAGAAGTTATATAATCAAAAGTCGTACTTAAAGATATTAGATTACGTGCTTTTTTAGTATTGTAATTGTTGTTGCACAAAACAACAATAAAGGTATGCTGACGTCGATGTTCGTACTAAGTCTCCACGTGTGTCCAAGAATCTTCTGTGAAACAAGAAAAGTCAGAGGGATGCAGGGGTGGTTCCCTGCGTAGACACTCCGATGCTTAAGTCAGAAGAAAGTTCTTCAATATTGGGAAACGTAAAAGCCAGTAGTCAAAAATTAGAGCATAAAATTGTACCTGGGGGCCTATTTATAGGCCAGCATTCTAGGTTAATTGCTTAAGGATAACCATCTTATCTTGCTAAGAGTTTGTATCCAGGTATAACACAAGTTCCTCAAATGCGGAGAGAAATTAGAGCATGTCGCCGGCGGGAGACAAATAGAGCCACGTGTCGTCTTGTGACTGCAGGCGACAGACTATGAGTCTGTCGCCACAGCGACAGGTGTTGACACGACACGTGATATAGCCACGTGTCGCCTTGTGACTGCAGGCGACAGACTATGGGTCTGTCGCCACAGCGACAGGTGTTGACACGCCACGTGTCACGCGATCATTGCAGGCGACGAGATACGTGTCTTCCGCAGAGCGATAGGTCTGACGCACGCCACGTGTCGATTGGTGACTATATGCGACAGACGTGACACTTGTCGTAGAGCGACAGGTGGGATATGCAGCTTGCCTCTGTCGCCAAGACCATGTGGCCCAGTGATTCTTTGCCACGTGGTGAACTCGGGTGCGTCTTGGGCCGGGCCCACCGTAGGTAGATTTTGTTATATCAATTGCTCCCCACTCTCTTGTTGGATTTTTCCAACCAAGAGAGTATAAATATGTGTACTTGGGCCTTAGCCCACCGTGAATAGTCTTCTTTGTCTTTTTGTGGTTTATCTGGTATTTTTTGCAGGTGAAAAAAGGTCTATTCTGCGAGGGACGTGATCAGGCGCGACGTTTGGCATTCTCTGTCGCGGCTATATAAACCGCTGGGACCCGGCGAGAGATCCTACGAAAACCTCTGAGCAGCCGTCTGTCGCCCATTTGCAGCCCCCTCGCCAAAAAGAGTCTGTCGTCAAAAGAACCTGTCGCGCTCCCCCAGCAGTCTCTCGCTTACCTTAGAGACAGTAAGTATTCCTCTACCGCATATTTATTGCCTTTCGCAACTTAGATTTAGGTCTCCCGCTGGTGTCGTGGTCTTCCGCGTAGAGTTTTAGGACTTCCGCAAGTATATTGCAAATTACGTCTGTCGCCAAAAGGGTCTGATGCTTCAGCAGGTCTGTCGCCTATTGAGTCTGTCGCGTCAACAGGTCTGTCGCCTATTGAGTCTGTCGCTCAAAGGGTCTGTCGCCATTACTCTGTCGCTGGGTAGTTTTTTTCCATGTCTTTGCTACGCTCGAGTAAAACACTTAAGACGGGTGGTCTTGTGTGCACTTTGACGAGTGCTGACTTAGAGGACATTAGGACGCGTTTCCCTCTTCCCTCGGGTTATGGCTATAGGCTTCCAGTGCAAGGGGAGGTCACTCCTGACTTGGTTAGAAGTGGCGTAGCCGTCCATAAGGCTTCTTTGTCTTTCGGTTTTCACTTCCCTCTTCCGGAGTTTGGCGAAGCATTTCTTAGGTACAAAGACATTGTCCCGTGTCAGCTTCACCCACACGCGTGGGCTCAGCTGGTAGCGTTTTCCATAGTATGTCATCACCTAGGTATTATTCCAACGATTCCTCTCTTAAGCGCCTTCTTCAGAGTTCGTAGGCTGAAAGGGTTGATAACGTTCTCTCTTCAACGTTTAACAGTCGGCGAGTTCCCTAATAATAAAATCTTCTCTGATCTCCCTAATAAACTGCGTGGTTTTGAGAGCGAGTGGGTCGTCGTTGAGATTCCAAGCAATCTACGGATTCGCTCTAGATGGAATCGTGATACCTCTGACCCCTCCCCTCGTTCGGACAGGTTTAGAACAGACATTTTAAGAGACCAATTTGGCGGGTCTATTCGGCGAATCTGTTCTACTGGGGAGCGTAATTTATTTTCTCTTCTAATCGCGGAGAACATTGCTGCTGCCGGCTGGGGTGTAAGCAGGACTGTTCTCGAAGCTTCTGCTGCCCACTCTAACCTGCCTACGACTCCTCGTTTATCTGATGTTGGTCCTAGTCAGCCATCCTCGGTACTAGTAGTCGAAGCATCTACCCCTGTAGGCCGCCTTGTAGATGAGTCCTCTTCGGACACGGAGGGCGAGACTTCTGAGGCTGCAGGCACTAGTGATCATTCAGAGGAGAACCATGAGTGGGCTCAGGCTGATGCCTTTGGGAGTCCTTTCACCGATTTTCCTTTGGATTCGAATTTGAATAGTTTAGAGGACTTTGGTGGTTTTTTAGGTTTCTTATCTTTTCACTCCTCGTATGCGTATGTTTGGTGTTTTTTTTTAGTCAGTTAATATTTTCTTTTTGCATTGTGCAGACATGAACTTCCGGGACTTGATGCGTAGGAGGAGTGCTAATGTTGCTGCTGGTGCGACTCCTATTCCTCCGTCGCGAGTTGGAGTCCCATCTAGACCAGCTCGTGCTCCTACTCCTCCTTCTGCTGGCGAATCCAGCCGTCCTACTCAAGAGGCCGGGAGAAATAAACGGAAGAGGCCTCTTGTCCGCGATCAAGGTTCGGGCGATCGTGAGAGCTCCGAGTCTCAAAGGAGTGATTCCGCTCTTCAAGAAGGTGGCTCTCGTGCTGCTGAGGGTAGGTCAGTTCTTCGCCAGCCTAGGCGCAAATATAGGAAGAGGTTGATTATTGAAGCCTCAATATCTACACGACCAGTCTTACCCAAGGTGGTAGACCCTACTTTGAGACGCTATACGGTTGATAGTGGGGTCGTCGTTAGTGGGGAAGATTTCCAGACCTATCCCGGGGTGAACGACAACGACAGCATCGAGGATGTCGGGATATCGTCTCGCCTGGCTTGGAGCACCATTCTTCCTCGTGATGAGGCGGGGTTTTTCACAAATATCCTGGAGGCTGAGGATAATTCTGATTATCTTGCTATGAAGGTAAGAGTGTTGTGCTTGTTTGGTGATCTATTTCCCCGTTTTAACTTTTTACTTCGTCAAAATTTTTAAGTTACTTCTGTTTTTCGTCTTATCAGTCGGCTCAACAAATTGCGGCTGTCAACGCTCGGCACAGGGCTTTCAGGGAGCAAGCTGACAAAGACATTCGCGAGCTTCGAGATCAGAAGATGGAGCTTTCAAATGAGGTTAGCCAGCTTCGTCCTTACATCAGTAGGGCGGAGGAGTTGGGTAAGAAGAATGCTGATCTCGAGCAAAAGCTCCGGGAATCTGAGGCGAAGGTGGCTTCCCTTCAAGGGTTTCAAGAAGCTTACAACAAGGCCGTCGAAGATCGGGGAGCTATGGAGAGGCAGCGAGATGAGGCTATTGAGGAGCTGCACAACGTACTAGATCGTCAAAGAGAAGCTTGAATCGAGGCCGTTCGTGAATACCGCTTGTCCCAGCATTGTTTTGACCAGAAAGCGGAGTTCTCGACGAGATTTATTAAGTACGGTTTTTACTTGGCTCATTCTTGGTTGGAGAAGCATCGACCTAATGAGGCTTTTCTTGAATTGCTCTTCACCGAAGAGGCCCAGTTTTACGATGCTCCTTCTTGGACCAAGTATGAGCCCGATTCGCAAAGTCCGGAGGCCTATTTAGCGGAGGGAGCCGTAGATAAGCTGGACAATCTCGAAGGTCCGTGGCCTCCTCGACAGCCACATCATCGGCCTGATTCTTCTGAGGTACTTGGTCGATCTGAGCCTCCAGCAGTCCGTGACCTTCCTGAGTCTGTTGAGGCGGGCGATCAGCCTGAGTCTATCGAGGCACTACTGGGGTTGGACAGCGACGATTTCCAAATTTCTGAATCTGCTGCCGTTGATCCCGTGCTAGAATCTGCGGCCGTGGTTGGGCCTTCAAGTGATGTTCCAGCTTCCGGGGTGGCTTCCTCAGCTCCCCAGGGCCCTGATTCTTTGACTCCTCCAGCTCCCGAGCCTCAAGCTTCTCAAGATGCTGGTGCGGCTCCTATTCCTCCGTCGCGAGTTGGAGTCCCATCTGGACCAACTCGTGCTCCTACTCCTCCTTCTGCTGGCGAATCCAGCCGTCCTACTCAATTGATATAACAAAATCTACCTACGGTGGGCCAGGCCCAAGACGCACCCGAGTGCACCACGTGGCAAAGAATCACTGGGCCACGTGGTCTTGGCGACAGAGGCAAGCTGCATATCCCACCTGTCGCTCTGTGACAGGTGTCACGTCTGTCGCATATAATCACCAATCAACACGTGGCGTGCGTCAGACCTATCGCTCTGCGGAAGACACGTATCCCGTCGCCTGTAATGATCGCGTGACACGTGGCGTGTCAACGCCTGTCGCTGCGGTGACAGACCCATAGTCTGTCGCTTGCAGTCACAAGGCGACACATGGCTATATCACGTGTCGTGTCAACACCTGTCGCTGTGGCGACAGACTCATAGTCTGTCGCCTGCAATCACAAGGCGACACGTGGCTCTATCCGTCTCCCGCAGGCGACATGCTCTAATTTCTCTCCGCATTTGAGGAACTTGTGTTATACCTGGATACAAACTCTTAGCAAGATAAGATGGTTATCCTTAAGCAATTAACCTAGAATGCTAGCCTATAAATAGGCCCCTAGGTACAATTTTATGCTCTAATTTTTTACTACGAGCTTTTACGTTTCCCAATATTGAAGAACTTTCTTCTGACTTAAGCATCGGAGTGTCTACGCAGGGAACCACCCCTGCGTCCCTCTGACTTTTCTTGTTTCACAGAAGATTCTTGGACACACGTGGAGACTTAGTACGAACATCGACGTCAGCATACCTTTATTGTTGTTTTGTGCAACAACAATTGGCGTCGTCTGTGGGAAACTAACAGAAAAGCCATAAAAAATGGTGAAAGACGATCTGTGGAAGACAGGGTATGTAGGCTGCGGCAGGATGCACAGGTTACATAATAAGGTCTTGGGCGAGAGACTGGATCTCGCCCATAAGACAGCCACGAGTCGAGAGCGTAGCTCGCGCGTGACAAGCTTTCGGTGATAGAGTACAAAGCAATTCGGCGATTGAGTTGCTTCCGCACGAGATAGCATTGGTCGAGAGAGTGGCTATCCTGTCGCCCAACAGCCAAAAGTCTCGCATAGCCTCTCGCCCAAGAGCCTCACATGGCCTCTCGCCCAAGAGCCTCGCATGGCCTCTCGCCCAGAAGTCTCGCATAGCCTCTCGCCCAAGAGCCTCTCTCACCCAAAAGCATCGCATGGCCTCTCGCCCGAGAGCCTCGCATAGCCTCTCGCCCTAAAGTCCCGCATAGCCTCTTGCCCAAGAGCATCACATGGCCTCTCACCCAAGAGCCTCGCATGGCCTCTCGCCCAGAAGTCTCGCATAGCCTCTCGCCCAAGAGCCTCTCTCGCCCAAAAGTATCGCATGGCCTCTCGCCCGAGAGCCTCGCATAGCCTCTCGCCCAAAAGTCCCGCATAGCCTCTCACCCAAGAGCATCACATGGCCTCTCGCCCAATAGCATCACATGGCCTCTCGCCCAAGAGCCTTGCATGGCCTCTCGCCCAGAAGTCTCGCATAGCCTCTCGCCCAAGAGCTTCATGGACGACAGCTAGCATAAATTACTTCACCAAAAGGTTACAATCAGCAGAACTAAAATAAACAATCATGCAAGAACCAACCGCTGCAGACAAGACAATTTAACTACTGCAACAACAGTTGGCAGAAGTGTTAGTGGCAGAGTGAAGGAGAGATGTAAAATTCGACTGTGTCTCCCCCCCATCGCCACCGGTCTACACTTGCTGCACGCACATGACAAACAACTTTGGCGATAGAATGCATTGATTAGAAACTGCCCAGCCTGCCACACTCAAGGTTCTAGGCTATAGAGTAGCACACCTAAGCTCTATTTACCTACTGAAACCCTGCCAAAACCCTGTCTGACTTAAGCATCGGAGTGCGCGCGCAGGGGAAAACCCCTGCGCCCCTCTAACTTTTCCTATTTCGCAGATTCGTTGGAGACAGACTAACGCGAAGATCGAGGATTTGACGTCAGTAACTTTTTATTGTTGTTTTTTGCAACAACAGTAATAAATGTTTTTACGTAATTATAGTCTATGACTTTTTTTTCTTATAGTGTAACATTTACAATTACTTATAATTTAATAGTAAATGACGCGAAACAAGAATTGCACGCTAGTTGTCCATCATTTAAATCTTCCAGTAACATGTTTGCATCAGTTATAATCCTAGTACGGGAGCCGCTCGCCTTGTTGTTCCAGTAAACCTTCCTGCTCTTTCATAACAACTAAAGAAACAAAGCAACACCAATTCAAGTTTTCCTCTATCTTTAGCCCCCACAAGGAAGTGGTTCCAAAAAACATCTTGACAGAAAAACATCTGGAATGCAATATACACCCGTCTCCCTCAACGTCCCAAACTTGTTTATTTTAAGCATATTTGAAGAAAATAGGACTTAATACTCAAATATACTATCAATGTTTATCACAAAATGTAATTAAGTCTTCAACATTTAAATGCATGAAAATCAGTCCATTAAGTTTTATTTTAAACAATTAAAACCTAATCATTTCAAAATAACAAAATTAAGTACATTTTTATTAAATCTCTCTAACTGTCGTTATGTTTAATTGATAAACAAAGGCAACGGCAATTAAAAGATTTAACAAAAATGTATTTAATTTTGTTATTTTGAAATATTTGGATTTTAATTGCTTTAAATAAAAATGAACTGATTTTCATACAATTAAACATTAAGAGCTTAATTCTATTTTGTGGAAAATGTTAAACGCATATGTAAATATTAAGCCACAAAAATATGCTGCAACATGTCAGGCATGTTACCACATACTGGATAGAAGTTACCGACCTTTGCTCCTTTCGTATTCAAAACTTGCATGATAAGAAAGATAGTTTGCATTAACCTCCATATTAAAAGAAAATTCACATTTGGCGTAACCCTGTCACTCCACATTAGCTTCCATCTTTGCCTCTCATGATTAGGTTTCCCCAGCAACATCTTAGCCACATGGTAAGTAGATTTTAATTGTAAACTATTCTATCATCGTCTTATTCTAGATCAACAAATCTGGGTAGTATTTTCTCAATGAAATCTCATAATTATAGTCGCATCATTTGTGTTAAACAACACATCATTATTCATTCACAATAAAAAAGGTTAATATTAATACTAACAAAGGCTAATAGTAATATCAATTAGTCGACCCATCAATTTCCTCCTCCAACAGTGTCACCTATATCTTGGAAAATAATATTTGCCCAAACTAGCTACCAATGTTTTTTTGGTACCAAGTGAGACAAGTAATAGTGCCGCGTATCATCTACCCTTTTTTTCAAGAGCCAAAAAAAGCATAAAGAGAAAAAAAAATAAAAGAAGGAAAAAATTTAATGGAGGTGTCACGTGGTCACTCTGATCAATCTCTTCATTAGTTGTGGTATTGATTTGATTGATTAGATTAATTTTGAAAAAAAAGAGAGCTTCTAAACACACCCTATTTTTTCTTCTCACACCCATTTTTCTCTCTTAAATGAACAGTAACATGTAATGTAAAATAGGGTGTGAGAAGAAAAAACATGAGTGTATTTAGAGGCTCTCGAAAAAAAATTAAACTAAATTATATTTTAGTTTTCTACTTAAGTGAATAAAGAATTATTAAATGTGAATATGTAATCAATCAAGCTCAATTCTGTTAATTTTCAACTTAGACGAATAATAAAATATATTTAAGTTATATTATATTTTAATTTTCAAATTCCTCACATTCGAAACAAACTATAAAAAATTATCAAACAAAGTATTAACTAAAATATTAAATTAAAAATTCTAACAACATTAAACTTAAACATATAATTGGATTTTATGTAGTTTTAGTTTTATCTTTGGTTTATATATATATATATATATATATATGTGTGTGTGTGTATATATTTATATATA
Organism: Heritiera fomes; assembly: GCA_032173925.1. Taxonomy (NCBI): domain Eukaryota; kingdom Viridiplantae; phylum Streptophyta; class Magnoliopsida; order Malvales; family Malvaceae; genus Heritiera; species Heritiera fomes. Next base: position 16,637,440 of record JAPDPM010000015.1, read on the forward strand.
TATATATATATATATATATATATATATATGTCAATTAGAACTTTGATTAAATTGATGTCAAACTGAAATAATCAAAAACCAATTTTTTTTTCAAAATTTTTTTTGAGAATTGATGGAAAGTAGCCCGGTCATAGATCAGTAAACAAAATTGAATTGGTTCAATTGATTAATTCGGTTAAAATTGAAATAGCAACACATTTGCTTGTCAAATAAAAAAAGAATAAACGGTAAAAAAAAGTAACCAAATGTTAAAAAAAATTAATAAAGGAAAGGAAAGTAAAAAATGTGTCATATGAACACCTCATCGTTCCCATTTCTTCCAGAGTATTTTGGTTAATTCGGTGAAAACCAAAATATTTCAAAATCATTTTTGATAACCAAAAGAAATTGATTTAGTAGCAGAATGATAGCCAAGTTGAATCAATTCAATCAATTAATTCGATTAAAACTAAAATATGAACACTCTTATACATTGAAAAAAAATAAAAATATCCTGACCCATTAAATGAGGAATAAAATAAAAATAAAAATGTAACCAACATTAAAAAATATAAAGAAAATGGATAAGAAAAAACAAAAAAATAAAAATTGAATATGTAAAAAAACAACATTTAAAAAATTAAAATAAAAACAAAAAAAATTAAAAAAAGGAGCTCAGTGGGTGCCATGTTGACACTTCTGTTGAGCGCTCTTTTTACTAAAATATGTATAAAAACTAAAATAAGTTTAAAAACAACATTTAAAAAACGATAAAGATAAAAAAGAAACACCGAAAAAAAAAAGGAGGGAACTTAGATGGGTGCCACGTGAACACTCCGATTTAGCTTTTATTATTTTTCTAAAATTTATATAGGATAAGCTTAAAGAAAGAAAACTCACCGTAATTTCCTCTATGCTCTATATGGTTATACTTAATTCTAGATGTAAGACTAGTTCTTTGCCTAATGTAAGCCGAGGGTTCCTCTCTCTTGACCAGGCAAATAATATCCAAACCGCACGGTTGTACTAAGTCCCTGTTCAATGGGACAAACTTAACGTGCCAAGTGCTGGTAACTGCATGGATTAAGGTTGCTGTTTATAAACATAGGGGACATTTTTCTGGCTATAAATTCCTCTATCATCACTCGAGAGTTAACACTAAATTTGTCGTGATCAAAAAAATGGCAAGTCACCACGCTTCTGAGAATATTGCGAACAAGGCTGGTGAAATCACTGGCCAAGCTCAGGTAACAATTTTATTCTCAACAAAAACCACAATTTTTTAACAATATATCATAATTCTTTTTTAATTACTCGGTTTAAAGGTTATTGGCAATAAGAAATTACTTTTAGACTATGAACACAGTAAGAAATAAAAAATGTGGGACAAAGTCAGAAATGAATATCGGACATTTATCTATTAGACATTGCATTGAATATTTAAGCTATAATTTATTCTTCATTTTGTTTGTGTCCCAACGAATTGAATAGCCTCTTCTCCTTGAACAGTTAAAGAGGGATGAAATCGTGGATCAGGTATCCCATGGCCAGGACACCAACTCTCAGTCTTCTAATGATCAGAACTCTTCTTATACTTCCCAGGCCACCAACTTCATTCAACAGGCATAATTTCTTTTCGTTTCGATTTCAATTTTAAATTTATGTTGCTTTCACGGTTAAAATAAACTTTCATGACTTGGTTTTTCCTTTTGTGGGGTATTCATTACTAATTTTATTTATTTATTTTTTCTAACTGTTTGGTGCAGACAGGAGAACAAGTGAAGCAGATGGCACAGGGAGCAGCTGATGCAGTGAAGACCACTTTGGGAATCAACAATGCTGACAATACTTCCAACGCCCCCAACCCCACCGCCAACACCACCCCCAGCCCCAGCACCAATCATCCAAGCAACCCATCTCCCAGGACTTGAAGCCTTTCGACAAAGCTTTTCTGCTTTGCTTTGGTCATGTTAATTGCTATAGCATTTGCTATCTATATCTCTGTTTTGGAGATAATCCATATTTTATTTTTTACTCTTCATTTTCACATGTGAGAGGATTGTCATCTCTCGTGTTCTCAATGTTTCATTAAATGGAAGCAATTAATTTTTGGTGATGTTAAACTCAACTCAACATAATTAATTTCTTTGTTTTTTTTTTTCATAAAAAAGAATATTCAAAATTGAAACTTTCATTTAAAAAGATGTAATGTGATTATAATATTACAACATTGTTTTCAGGCAATTAATTATCATCAAGTTTCGTAATTAACTTTGCACTGATGAGTTAAGAGCGAGGTATATAAAACGGGAATTTCAACATTAAATTTATAAATTTTGACTTTATTATAAAATCAATGTTTAATAAATTTTAGATTAAAAGCAATTAATTTAAGCTATTGATTAAAATTTAAAAGTAAGAAGAAGTTTTAATTTGACAACCTATTCAACTAGTTTTCCAAAAAGAACTTTTAAATACACTACAAATATTCATCTTTATGCCCCATTACTAAATACACCATAAACTCTTAAAATAAAAAACTCTTTTTGCCTCTCAAAATTACAAATATATCCCTAAACAGAATGCACTGACTATTCATCTTCTTCGTCTAAAATCTCTACAAAACTCAAAAAATCCCTAAATCAAAATTATATGCAAAATAGCATGAATGTTTTTAGGTTTATTTTTTGTTATTTTTGTATTATTTGTCTATAATCTCTACGTTTTTTGTTTTTTGTTTCTGCATCTCTGTTTTTGAGTTTTTTTTATTGAATATTTTTCATGCACTCCCGTGCCAGGTAACTTGCGCAAGAATCATGTTCTCGTGCTGGCTGACTTCCGTGAGAGTCATGTTCTTGCGCAAGCCAGTTTGCTCAAGACTTATTTTGTTTTCTTTTATTTGCTTTTACTTATGGGCTTAGTGAGTTTTCAAAAGTAGGGTGAGAAAAAAATTGAAGGATATTCCCTTTACTAAGTGATTAGAACCAATCAAAATAGTCTTGTTGCAATTTTACCATTTCAACAACTAAAAGGGTTGATAGATAAATTAATGCGCTAGGAAGCTAGGATTTTCGGGCTAATCTTTTTTATTATTACAATTGTCACTTGTTCAATGTAGTTAACACCTAACAAGTAGATTAATACTTGTTTAATTGTTTAAGAATAATTGTCAAGGTCTCATTTAATTGCCTCGTAATGTATTCCAAATTCGGAACTGAAAATTCTTTTCTTATTATATGTCTATTATCCATCCTCATACAACAACATAATATTATTACAACCTGTGGCACATCAATTATCTCAATAAACCCTTCAAAATTTTACATTTTAATCAAAATATCTATCGAGTTCCTATTCATTACAAGACGCAATTCCATAAAATTCTTGATTCAACCTTAGTACTTACATCCCAATCCTATACACTGTGCATAAAAAGAATCTTGGTGTTTGAGATATAAACAAAAGTAGGAAGAGGGACTATACCTTATCACAAAAGCGATAATGCTTAGCAACCCGCATGCTTTTAGTGCACCACACTTGTATCAGAGCCTAATTGAAGTAATTTGTGAGGAGGAATAGGGGGTGAGCTAAAGTCTAGTAAGAAAATAAATATTAAGAGATGCTAAGCTCATATCATACTACGTGCATGTATATGTATGTTAAATCGAGTAATAACCCTGTAAATCATGTCTTATGAATATGTAGTGAGATGGCAAGCTAGACTAGACACTTAGGTTCTTGTGTTAAGGTTTTTAGGGGTATTAATTAGAAGGATGCTTTGAAGCTCCTTATTTTCCCATGCCCTAACACTACCTTAAGTGGTCTCCGCACATACGTAAATTAAACACTAAATGCATGTGCCATGCATATACCAAATGCACTAAAATTTTGTTTCCCAAGTGTAGTTTACAAGGAACGCTTATTTTTCAATGTAAATGCAATTGTGAAGCATAAAACCCTTATGTAGATGAATAATAAATCATGTAAGTCTCTGTATCAATACTGTGATAAGCATAAATTTTTCAATTTTTGGAAATTAGTAATATTGGAAATAAAAATTGAAGAAAATAGATAAGCGGAAATAAATAAAATTATGAGATCGAAAGATCAGTGAAAATCTCGAGAATTGAGGAAGAGACGGACCGGGAAATTCGAGTGAAGAAAATTAAATTGGAAATAAGTATAAGATGAGAAATTATAGAAAATAATGAAAGGAGAAATTTAATTTGGATAAATAGAAATCCAAATTAAATAAGAAAATGAGAAATGAAAGAGAAATATATTTATATAATTATAAATTATATAAATATATTTATATATAAATACATATATATTGAAATATTATATAGTATATATTAATATATGGAAGTATATATAGATATATATACTATTGTATAAATTTAAATAGTACATATGTATTAAATATAACATTGTATGTATATATAAGTGTTGGCTCTTATAAGCTATACCGAGAGGAGGAGTGAATCGGTTTTTAACTACCCTTAAGCTCGTTTTTCGGTTTCTCTAAATTCTCTAGCCTATATTGATATTTTCTAAGTTCTCTAGGCTATTCAATCATGCAATCCAAATTCAATACAATAAACACAAATATAATTGCAAGTAATTAAAGAGAGTAGGGAAAGAGAAATGTACGCAAGCGATTTATAGAGGTTCGGCAACCTTGCCTACGTCCTCTACCTTGAGACGCTCCCAAGGATTTTCTCCAAATCCACTATTTTGAATTTGTTACACTCCCTCTTTTTCTAGGCTAAAGAGAAACCTCTCTCTTTTTCTAGGCTCAAGAGAAACCTCCCTCTTTTTCGTAGGCTAAAGAGTAACCTCCCTCTTTTTCTTAGGCTAAAGAGAAACCTCTCTCTTTTTCTTAGGCTAAAGAGAAACCTCCCCTTTACAAGGAATGATTTTGGTTTACAAGAGATGTAATCAAAGAAGACCTCTAAGTAGGTAAATGATTACAGAAATTAGACACAAGTAAAAGCCTATACAAGATTTGTGCTAAACAATACAAGAGATAAGTGAATGATGGAAGATGAAGACTTGTAGCTCTTGATTTGTTGTTTGAGGCTTGAGGATTTGAGGAATATGTGTTTTGGAGTTGCTTAGTAGTTCCTCTTTTTTCCTTTAGCTTCTAAGCCTCTATTTATAGTCCCTTGGATGGTTTGTGGACGTTGGTTGGAGCCAAAACAGAAACTAGCTGTTGTATCTCACAGAAACTAGCCGTTGGGGACATTCTGACACAAAGGGATTGATCCCTTTCCTTAGGGGATCGATCCCATGCTTCATTTTCTTGCTTCCGAGGCATTCTGCCAAAAAGGGATCGATCCCTTTCCCTAGGGGATCGATCCTTTTCTTCCAGATGGCATTTTTCGTGCACTTTTGGGTTAGAAATGATGTGGTCTTTGATCCTAATTCAACCCAAAACATTTTGGCATTTTTGTGGGAGTTTTTCTTGACTTTCTCAAATGAAAACATGATCTAAAAATTCATCAAGTGATTTTCTAAAATATTCAAAACATTTACAAAGTATTAAGACCAATAAGAGTATGCATCATTATATCATGGTCTTAATGTTTGATATGATCACTTGAAATGTATTGAGAAAATCATGTGTGATAAGGCAAATTTACAATATGAATTAAAGCATTAAGGCTTACTTAAGTTTTTGTCATTTCAAAATATATATGTCAATTTAAAGCTAACAATCTCCCCCTTTTTGATATGACAAAACTTACTGTAAATTTGCTTTGAAAATTCTTTGATAAAATACTCCCCCTCAAATAATGCAGGATTTTATAAAGCTCCCCCTTAATATAAGCATGGGTTTTGAAAATGAATTTTCCCTCATTATCTCTCCCCCTTAATATCTCTCCCCCTTAATATCTCTCCCCCTTTTTGTCATAGCAAAAAGAAGAAAAAATATGCTCCCCCTAAAATCATGGCTATGTGAGAACAAATAAAAATGCTCCATCCAATAAGAAACATGTTAGTACATGGGACTCATAGCACAAATTCATAAGACAATGTCCATAAAGAGTATGAAATGTTTAGGCATGCAAAGGACAAGGCTTATTTTCCTATATCAACTGTTTATAAATAATTTTGATACCAATTGTTGATAAGTAATTTTGCAAGAAGGTTCCAATTGGTAAGAAGTTAAGCAAGCACCTAAGTATATCAATTGTTCTCTAAGGTCCAACTAAGGTGCATGTCAATACATCATGATTATGAGCTAAAATTAGATAACATATCATATGCATGTGCTCATAAATCATGTTCAAGCAAGAGTGTGCATAGATTCAAAACATATAGCAATTAACTACAAATTCTAGCACACAAGAGTTTCATGCAAAAGTATCCTAAGAGAATTCTTCTCTATTTGTCATTTCAATCTAAGGAGCATGAGAAGTGTTGTCAATTTAAAGCTCAAACCAATTGGCAATTTAGTTTTGGCTTACCAATTATTGAAAATATGGTTTCCAATGATACTAATTATTATTTCAATCTAAATACCAATTGTTACTAATGGTTGACTTAGGCATTTTGCATGAATCCAATATTTATGTGTAGTGTGTTCATGTCAAGAAAATACTCATTCTAAATATGCAAGAACACAACACATATTATCAAATATGCATATGGATCAATTAAACATTAGTACACAATCATAAAATATTAATCCATATTCATATTCACAAATTGATACCATATGGAAGATTCAAAACATCAAGGAATTCAAGCAAACACATTTTCTTCCATGGTTTCAAGCACACAAATCCTATGCTCATTTTCTAATTCAAGTCCTTAACTAATTATGAGCAAGGAAATATTCAAATAATAAATGCATGGATATTAAATTTGTTCAAGTTTGCATTCATCTTTGAGTGTTGGTGTTGTCATTAAGACCCTAGTTCTTTAAGTATAATGATGATAAAGTTTTATGCATTTTAACATTTAGGATCCATTTACCATCACAAATTATAGGCCAATGACTATTACCAATTGTTGAATTTACATTTGGAATCAATCCACTAGATGTAAAATTATCATGAAACCTAGTGTGGAATTGATAAGTCAAGCCAAGAGACATAATCCTATAAGCATGCTTGACTAAGATGAACAAAAGATATGAAAAACACTCATTATGCACAAGTTCATCAAATTCTCAAATATATCCATAAATCATTGAAATAGATCTCAAAATTATGTTTAAGCATTCATTGAAAATATATTTCAAGATTATTTCAAGATTCATGAATGTTTTCAACAAGGAAAATGACTGTTCACTTGTGAGCTCAAGAAAAATGATATTGATTGTTGAAAGTGATACCATTTGTTGGAAATGATATTAATTGATGATATCAATGAAAAATGAATTTTCATCGTTTAAAGATCATCAAAAAGAAGTTAAAATAATGAATTTTAAGTTGAGAAGAAAGAAGATATCAACACAATGAAAAGTTCTTCTCAATTTCGGTTGAAAAAGTGCAGAAATGCCTTTTCTGGCCTGGGGGGATCGATCCCTTTGGGAGGGGGATCGATCCCTTAGTTCTAGAATACACCAATTCTGTGTTCTGCTCAAGGGGATCGATCTTGTTTGAAAAGGGATCGATCCCTCATACTGTTTCTGCAGATTTTTGACAGAAAATCCAACCTTTGAGGTACCAAAACTTCGTTTTTGAGTTATTTAAGCCCAAGTAAAGGTTCAAACATTTGTAAAACATGATTTTGGACTTGTATGAATGAAGAACATGATTGAAAAACCATTTTACAAAAGATTTTGCAATTTTGGAAGGATTTTCACCAATAAAAGCATTTTTGGCCTCAAAGGAGGTCATTTTGAGAGTTATGCATATTTTGGCCAAACCAAATCATTAGAAATCACAAATATGCCAAAACAAACTTGTTCACACAGATTTTAAGCACATATAACATCAAATCATACATTTTGTGAACAACATGCCATAATTTCTAATATGCATATTCTTCATTAAGGCTCATGACATGGAATTTTGCATATATGACATATTTGACAACTTTTGAGCAACTAAATATATTATCTACACATATCAAACTTGCTCAAGATGCAGAAAACCAAAAATCATTTCAAAATCATTAAACATGCTCTTCATTCAATGCATCAAGAACTATTCATTAAGTATTCAAAAATCATTTATCATGCCTTTTGTTCAATCATTCAACTCACAATGCATCAAGAATCATCAACCAACTTTCTCATCAAAGCACAAATAATCAAATAAGGTTTTAAGAATTAAACTTACAAAACTCCTTTGCTTGAGAGTGCTTTGCCTTGAGGTGTTGGATCTACCGTTAGCCATTCTTTGAGAAGTTGTTGTCACCTTGCTAAGGATGGATTTCCAAACTCTTCCTTTTTCTCATTGGCACAAGCAATCTCCATGAGGTGTGTAGAGCATTTGATCTCCATTGCTTCTTTGTATTCTCATGCTCTAACACTCCTACAACAAACAATTTAAGCATGTTTTGGTACCCAAATTTTCTTGGGTCCATGAGAGTTAGTGCAAACAATTTTTGATCCTTTTGGGATCCATTTCAAGCACAAATCATCATTATTTATTACATGCTTTGGCACCCACATTTTTCTAACAACTCTTCCTCTAAATGTAGTTTTTCTATAAGTGCATGCTTGTGAAGAGTGTCCTAGTCTATTGCATAGTGAGCATGTAAGAGATGTATCATGCATATAATTTTTGCTCACTAGGAAGTTCTTTAGATGAGTCTCTTTTTGTATTGCATTATATCCTAACCCATCTTTGTCAAAGAAAGCTCTTTGGGTCTCTAACATATGATCTAGCTTTTGTTGACCCATATAAAACCTAGAAAATGAGTTATGCAAATTTAAGTTCTTTTTATTCAACTCATTTATTTCTAAGTTAGCCTCTTCTAATTTCTTTTCAAATTCTAGCTTAGCATTTATCAAGGCTTCATTTTCTATTTTTAATTTAGCAATGATTTTCTTATATTTGGAGTTCATGCATTGAAATTCATTTGCTAAATCATTAAAGGCATTTTGTAGTTCACTAAAGGTATAATCATTATCTTCACTAGAACTACTACTAGCCTCATCATCACTAATAGCCATAAAACATGAGTAGGCTACCTCTTCATCTACATTTTCTTCATTGGAGCTATCACTATCGCTCCATGCAGCCACAAATGCTTTCTTCCTAGGTTTCCTATCCTTTTCCTTCCTAAGTAAGGGGCAATCTAGCTTAGTGTGACCCGGTTCATTACATTCATAACACACTAAGGAGTCTTTTTCTCTCCTACTAGATTCTCCTCTTATTACCCCTCTACTTTGGTGCCTCCTATCATTCTCTCTTTCTTTCATTCTCATAAATCTATTAAATCTTTTGGCAAACATTGCCATTTCTTTTTCTTCGTCATTTCCACTCTCATCACTATCATCTTCAATGACCTCATGAGTGGAAGACTTAAGTGCTACCCCTATTTTCTTTGAAGGCACTTCATTTATTTTCAATTTCATCTCATATGTAAGTAGGGAGCCCATAAGTTCATCTAGAGACAAGGTGTTAGGATCTTTAGATTCTTCTATAGCAGTCACCTTTGCCTCCCAAGATTTTGGCAAGCTATTCAAGATTTTCTTGACCATTTCTACATTGGAATAGCTCTTGCCTAATGCCTTAAGTCCATTAATTATATTATTAAATCTAGTGAACATTTCGCTAATGGACTCATTTTCTTTCATCCTAAATAGCTCATAATCATATGTGAGCATTCCTACTTTGGTTTCTCTAACTTGATTGGTTCCTTCATGTGTGATGGCTAATTTGTCTCATATTTGCTTTGCATTCTCACATAATGATACTCTATTATACTCATTGGGACCTAAAGCACAAAAGAGGGTGTGCATAGCCTTGGCATTCATTTGTGCTAATCTCATGTCATTTGTGCCCCACTCATCCTCATCCTTAGGGACATCTTTTCCATTTACTTTCTTCATGGGAATTCTAGGACCATTCACTATGATTCTCCACACTTCATAGTCATTGGATTGTACAAATAACATCATTCTTGTTTTCCAATAAGAGTAATTCTCTCCATTGAAGAGTGGAGGTCTAACTAACGATTGTCCCTCTTCTCCTAGGGGTGTGCCTACATTCAAGTGAGCCATTTAAGATCGTTTTGCTCGATAGAGGTTAATTTAATTCAATCTCAAGCCCAAGCTCTGATACCAATTGTTGGCTCTTATAGGCTATACCGCGAGGGGGGTGAATCGGTTTTTAACTACCCTTAAGCTCGTTTTTCGATTTCTCTAAATTCTCTAGCCTATATTGATATTTTCTAAGTTCTCTAGGCTATTCAATCATGCAATCCAAATTCAATACAATAAACACAAATATAATTGCAAGTAATTAAAGAGAGTAGGGAAAGCGAAATGTACGCAAGCGATTTATAGAGGTTCGGCAACCTTGCCTACGTCTTCTACCTTGAGACGCTCCCAAGGATTTTCTCCAAATCTACTATCTTGAATTTGTTACACTCCCTCTTTTTCTAGGCTAAAGAGAAACCTCTCTCTTTTTCTAGGCTCAAGAAAAACCTCCCTCTTTTTCTTAGGCTAAAGAGTAATCTCCCTCTTTTTCTTAGGCTAAAGAGTAACCTCCATCTTTTTCTTAGGCTAAAGAGAAACCTCTCTCTTTTTCTTAGGCTAAAGAGAAACCTCCCCTTTACAAGGAATGATTTTGGTTTACAAGAGATGTAATCAAAGAAGACCTCTAAGTAGGTAAATGATTACAGAAATTAGGCACAAGTAAAAGCCTATACAAGATTTGTGCTAAACAATACAAGAGATAAGTGAATGATGGAAGATGAAGACTTGTAGCTCTTGATTTGTTGTCTGAGGCTTGAGGATTTGAGGAATATGTGTTTTGGAGTTGCTTAGTAGTTCCTCTTTCTTCCTTTAGCTTCAAGCCTCTATTTATAGTCCCTTGGATGGTTTGTGGACGTTGGTTGGAGCCAAAACAGAAACTAGCCGTTGTATCTCACAGAAACTAGCGGTTGGGGACATTCTGACACAAAGGGATCGATCCCTTTCCTTAGGGGATCGATCCCATGCTTCATTTTCTTGCTTCCGGGGCATTCTGCCAAAAATGGATCGATCCCTTTCCCTAGGGGATCGATCCTTTTCTTCTAGATGGCATTTTTCCTGCACTTTTGGGTTAGAAATGATGTGGTCTTTGATGCTAATTCAACCCAAAACATTTTGGCATTTTTTGTGGGAGTTTTTCTTGACTTTCTCAAATGAAAACATGATCTAAAAATTCATCAAGTGATTTTCTAAAATATTCAAAACATTTACAAAGTATTAAGACCAATAAGAGTATGCATCATTAAATCATGGTCTTAATGTTTGATATGATCACTTGAAATGTATTGAGAAAATCATGTGTGATAAGGCAAATTTACAATATGAATTAAAGCATTAAGGCTTACTTAAGTTTTTGTCATTTCAAAATATATATGTCAATTTAAAGCTAACAATAAGTATATACATATTTGAGAAATGTAAATAGTATTTTACATTAAAGTTTATATATATATATATATATATATATATTGTAAATACAATATATATAGTATTAAATAACTTATGTAAATATATATATATATAGAAATGTATTTAATTTAAAAGATATACAAATGTATATATTATGTGTAAATATATCTATATTATAAATATAATATATATCTATATAATATTATATAGTAAAATACTATATAATATAATACTAATATTATATTTATATACTTGATGTTATAAATATAATATAACTAATAATAAATTAAATAAAAAAACAACAAAGGAAAGAATTGGGAAAACTCCCGATTCTTCCTCCCCGAAGGGCAATCGGCCCTGTTGCCGAAGAAAGAAAGAGAGATAAGGGAGGATAGACGTCGCCGGCGAGCCGAAAGCTGGAAGAGAGGGTGACCGGCGATGGAAAACGGAAGAACCAGAGTCGGAAAATAGAGGCGAACCGAAGGAAAACCGAAGAGGAGAAGGGAGGAAGAAACGACGGTGCCGATCAGTCTTGCACCGTCACCGCCACTCGAACCTCGGCGGAGGTGAGAGGAAGGACAAGAGGGCCACAGGTGAGGCCACCGACGGCGGAGAAAGGTCGAACGGAGGAAGAGAAGAAACCAAGGCAAACCGAGTAGATCCACCGCCGTGCCGCCGAACCAGGCCGAATGGGGACCACCAGCAGGTTCACCGTGCCGTTGGCCAGCTGAGGAGCCACCGAAACGCCGGAGAACCGGCCACCGAAGGAGAACTGGCGGTGAACCAAATCTGACCGGTCTGAATCGGTCTGAGCCAGAAAAGGAAAAAGAAAAAGAAAAGAAAAGAAAAGAGAAAAAGAAAGAAGAAAGAGGAAAAAGAAGAAAGAGGAAAAGAAAAGAAATTTCGAAAATTTAGAAAATTCTCGAGAATTTGGAAATTACAGGAAATTTCGAGAATTACGGGAATCGGTAAGAAATCCCAAAAAGTGTTAAATTATTTAAATAATTTATTTATTTAAATAATTATGGAAAAATTATAAATTTTAGAATTTTAATTTCCAGAAAATCCCCTCAATAACCGAGCCGATGGAATCGGGCGAGGTGAACACGGGTGCGACTTTTGATAGGCAGTCGTCGACCCGAGACAAGTAAGGGAGACAGGTGCAGCCTGTAAGGAGATTTGGCACACATGTTTTAAATTATGCATTTAATTTTATAAATGCTATTGATAATGATTGGTTGAAAAATTATGGTGATTTACCGGTTGAGATTTAAACTATTTTCCGTGTAGGAGGCTAGCTAATCAGCAGCCGTTATACTGTCAAAAATTATTGGAAAAATTACTGAAAATCATAACAAATGATTTTTCATCACGAGAAACGATTTCCAACATGAAAATCGAGAAATTGATTAGTTTTCATAAAACATGAATATATTGATAATTAATTTTAAAATATTCATGTTTTTGAGAATGGTGAAAAAGGAAATCACCTAAATTTATCTCGATAGGTGATATTTCACGTGAAACGAGGTGAAAAATGAAAAGGACCAAAGTGAATATTTTAATAATATTTCTCCAAATATTCACTTGATTTTATAAATATCCTTTATGGGTTCAATTGTGAAAATAAGTGTTTATAGAAAATTCCATAAAGGTAATTAAAGGTGGAAAACAGTGTTTTGAGACTAAAAGGTCTCCACATGTATTTACAGAGAAAACACGGGACGGGAGTGTTAATTTGAAAAATGAATATTTTAATTTTCTATAAATCATAAAAATAATTGATTTGAATCTCGATAACTTTGAAAATCATGTTTTCGATAGAAAGCACGGAAAAACGTGCGTACATGTTTTACGGTGAAAAAGAAATAGTCGTGAGATTTATTTTATAATGTGATTATTTTATAAATTGTTTTCACCATATGGAAAAGGTGATTTATACTGTTCTATAATATTCAGAACATTTTTAGGAGTGATTATCCCAGTACGAATATTTTATAAATTGTTATTCATAAGATGAAAATATTTTCCTTATGAATATTTATGGACTGATTGAATTTATATTCAATGAAATTGATTTCATAGATGGGGTTTGTATCACGTGTTTACTGTTTTGAGACTGTTAGGCCCCATATCATGCTCACGTGTCACGTGTTAGTGCTGATAGATACTGATCCTATTTTAGCGTCCCAGTGGACACCTGATTAATGCACACTGTGGACCCCATAGACTATGGCCATAGATCTCATGTGTTTCCCCTATTAGGGATGATATTATTATAGCATGATATATCTAGGGTGTTGCCTGGTCTCCATGATACTGAACTAAAAGCTACCGTATACTGTTTACTGAATTGGTAGCTACTGTTTACTGTTTACTAACTAAACCGTATCAAGATATTGTTTTACTGATTTGCAAAATACTGTTTTACCGAATGATATTGTATTGAATATTACTGTTTTACTGAACTGTAAGATACGGTTATTGAACTAAAGAGAATTTAATGTTTATTCAAAAAGAATAACATGAAATTATTTCTAAGATAGAAATAATTGCAGAAGTGGTTATCCAATGACTTGGATATTTACAGACCAGTGTACTGTCACGTGTTTTTAATTGTAGTGAAGGAAACCACTGTTTTATTACTGAACTATCACGTGTTTTAAATTATACTGAAGTGAAAAGAAATAAGTGGTTTACTCTGTGAAAACGAAAATTATATCGTTTCGAAAACAAGGAATATAGTACTCTCTACAGTTGCTTCTAGGTTCCGAGAAAAGACAGGTATTTCAAAATACCTGCCTTACTCCATCCGGATCCTTAGTTGACTGTAGTATCCTTCCTACATGTGAGTCTAGAGCCAGCTAGGAAGATTTAAAAAGAAAGTGAAAAATATTTTCAGCATATAGATAGTTGAATATCAACTGTTACATATAACTCTTTTACTGAGCCGTGGTTTGCTCACTCCCCAATTTTTAAGATTTCAGATTTTCAGTGACTGTGACATCTGACATACGAGCATTTCGGCTGTACATTTGGAGACATTGCGATAGCTTGATTTATAATATGAGGTATGATCATTTATTTTCTGTATTTAGACTTACTTTCAGTACTACTTTTTTGAGAATTAAGATAGGGGATGTAATTGATATTATTAATTTTATAGTTAATAGTTAAATGAATATGAAAAGTATCACAGACAGCCCAACCGGATAAGTTGTGTAAAATAACGTGAAAATGTGGTCACGGGATGTGACAAATACAAACCAAGATCTTGTACAAAAAGAAATAAGAAACACATTTTTTTCGTTAATTAAATCCAAAATTGCATATTTAAAAGCATTTATTAAGAAACAAGCATCATTCTCGAGATTGCGCAATAAAACCAAGATTTGGTAAGATAACCAAGCTAGCTTTTAATGGAAGCTTTCACTGAGCTACTAGTGGTCACAGTCCCATACTAGGGCTCAAATCACAGTCTTATAGTAGGGCTCTATTCATAATAATGAATCATCCGAGCACTAATGATCATCCAGTAGATGAGGTACGTGTCTTGACTAGTTGTTGGACAATTCACAATCCTATATATGTATACATCGGTATCCATAGCCATACAGGTGGACTCCATGGCGTATATACATATACAGGTGCTTAAATGCCACACAAGCATGACAAGATACCACAAGGCATCTCACAATATCACACAGGCATCTCACGATACCACACAGGCATCTCAACTGTGCCAAATGTCTTAAGTATCAAAATTCGTGCAAAGACAGCTTTAAAACAAAGTTTACATGATCAAAGCATTATGCCATTTTGAAAACATGCAATTAAATGCTAACAAGACAAGGTGGTACTAGCTTTGAACAACTCATCAAAGTATATGAAATCAAGATAATAAAACTATCAAGGAAAACAAATCATCACATAGATAATTGGATTTTGACACTTTAGTAAAACCATATTTTTTATAGACAAACGCTTTTGGATCTCGATGCATAAATTCGTTCATGCCATACACAGTGACTATGATGCACAATGCAAGCATGGATACCCTACGAGGTGTGCTTAGGGTGAATTTCTAACCAAAATCTGGCATTGTAACGGCATAAATATAACTATTCCCAGTATCTCCATCACAAGTCAAAATCAAACTGCATTATCAACCCATAAATATACATACACACACACACAAAAATATCTCAACATATTCCTAGCCTCAATTATTACATGGTCATTTTCATGCTTTCGTACTCAATCCATGTGTACTTAAGGACATTTATACCTTCATCAATTCCATGTGCATCATAAATGACTCATTAACGTCATTCAAAAATTCTTTAAGATCATGTGTAAAACATATTTATATATAAAAATATTTATCAAAAAGAATGAATATATATATATATATATATATAAATATATAACCTAAAGAAAAGGATAATTAGCCTAAACATACAACCTTAGCACATAATCTTTATATATATTTATATAATCCTCATATATGTATATTCCTTTCAACTCAATCCATTTCCACCATGTCCTAACCAACTGCACTTTTAATCATAAAATCACATAACACAATTTTTCTTATCCACCATGCCATTTTCAAAATCTCCTTAGATCCACAAATTTCACTTCACACATTTTTTTTTCTTTACCTAACTCGTTCAAAATTTTACAATTATCATATGATACACACACACACACACACACACACACATATCTATACACATGCCTAATGTAATGAAAAACAACAATAAGGCGTTAACATACAACTGAGCATATATTTCTTACATCTTCTCTCATAACAACACAATTCTCATCCCATGCTCATCATGTCATACAAACTACAATATTGCATACATTACCATTTACTAGACCTAACAATCTCAGACACGACACAAATACACGACATGAACACGATACGAATAAATGACATGAGATGACACGGGGTTAAAATTAAGTAAAATTAATATATAAATATGGTAAAAGCTAAAAATAACATTTTGAGTTTTTTGTGTCGACACGAATTTTGACACGAAATTTTCATGTTTTACATGACATGAACACGGTTTTACGTGACACGAAAATAAATATTTATGGATTGATTGAATTTATATTCAATGAAATTGATTTCATAAATGGGGTTTGTATCACATGTTTACAGTTTTGAGACTGTTAGGCCCCATATAATGCTCACGTGCCACATGTTAGTGCTGATAGATACTGATTCTATTATCAGCGTCCCAGTGGACACCTGATCAGTGCACACTGTGGACCCTATAGACTATGGCCATAGATCTCATGTGTTTCCCTTATTAGGGATGATATTATAATAGCATGATATATTTAGGGCGTTGCCTAGTCTCCATGATACTAAACTGAAAGCTACCGTATACTATTTACTGAATTGGTAGCTACTTTTTACTGTTTACTGACTGAACCCTATCAAGATATTGTTTTAATGATTTGCAAAATACTGTTTTACCAAATGGTATTGTATTGAATATTACTGTTTTACTGAATTGTAAGATACGATTATTGAACTAAAGAGAAATTAATGTTTATTCAAAAAGAATAACATGAAATTATTTCTAAGATAGAAATAATTGCAGAAGTGGTTATCTAATGACTTGGATATTTACATACGAGTGTACTGTCACGTGTTTTTAATTGTAGTGAAGGAAACCACTGTTTTATTACTGAATTATCACGTGTTTTAAATTATACTGAAGTGAAAAGAAATAAGTGGTTTACTCTGTGAAAACGAAAATTATATCGTTTCGAAAACAAGGAATATAGTACTCTCTACAGTTGCTTCTAGGTTTCGAGACAAGACAGGTATTTCAAAATACCTGCCTTACTCCATCCGGATCCCTAACCGACTGTAGTATCCTTCCTACATGTGAGTCTAGAGCCAGCTAGGAAGATTTAAAAAGAAAGTGAAAAATATTTTCAGCATATAGATAGTTGAATATCAACTGTTACATATAACTCTTTTATTGAGCTGTGGTTTGCTCACTCGCCTATTTTAACATTTCAGATTTTCGGTGACTGTAACATCTGACATACGAGCATTTTGACTGTGCATTTGGAGACATTGCGACAGCTTGATTTATAATATGAGGTATGATCATTTATTTTCTGTATTTAGACTTACTTTCAGTACTACTTTTTTGAGAATTAAGATAGGGGATGTAATCGATATTATTAATTTTATAGTTAATAGTTAAATGAATATGAAAAGTAAAGTATCACAGACAGCCCAACCGGATAAGTTGTGTAAAATAACGTGAAAAATGTGGTCACGGGATGTGACAAATACAAACCAAGATCTTGTACAAAAAGAAATAAGAAACACATTTTTTTGTTAATTAAATCCAAAATTGCATATTTAAAAGCATTTATTAAGAAACGGGCATCATTCTCGAGATTGCGCAATAAAACCAAGATTTGGTAAGATAACCAGGCTAGCTTTTAGTGAAAGCTTTCACTGAGCTAGTAGTGGTCACAGTCCCATACTAGGGCTCAAATCACTGTCTTATAGTAAGGCTCTATTCATAATAATGAATCATCCGAGCACCAATGATCATTCAGTAGATGAGGTACGTGTCTTGACTAGTTGTTGGACAATTCACAGTCCTATATACGTATACATCGGTATCCATAGCCATACAGGTGGACTCCATGGCATATATACATATACAGGTGCTTAAATGCCAAACAAGCATGACAAGATACCACAAAGACATCTCACAACATCACACAGGCATCTCACGATACCACACAGGCATCTCAACTGTGCCATATGTCTTAAGTATCAAAATTCGTGCAAAGACAGCTTTAAAACAAAGTTTACATGATCAAAGCATTATGCCATTTTGAAAACATGCAATTAAATGCTAACAAGACAAGGTGGTACTAGCTTTGAACAACTCATCGAAGTATATGAAATCAAGATAATAAAACTATCAAGGAAAACAAATCATCACATAGATAATTGGATTTTGACACTTTAGTAAAACCATATTTTTTACAGACAAACGCTTTTGGATCTCGATGCATAAATTCGTTCATGCCATACACAGTGACTATGATGCACAATGCAAGCATGGATACCCTACGAGGTGTGCCTAAGGTGAATTTCCAACCAAAATCTGGCATTGCAACGGCATAAATATAACTATTCCCAGTATCTCCATCACAAGTCAAAATCAAACTGCATTATCAACCCATAATACACACACACACACACACAAATATCTCAACATATTCCCAGCCTCAATTATTACATGGTCATTTTCATGCTTTCGTACTCAATCCACGTGTACTTAAGGACATTTATACCTTCATCAATTCCAAGTGCATCATAAATGACTCATTAACGTCATTCAAAAATTCCTTAAATCATGTGTAAAACATATTTATATATAAAAATATTTATCAAAAAGAATGAATATATATATATATATATATGTAGCCTAAAGAAGAGGATAATTAGCCTAAACATACAATCTTAGCACATAATCTTTATATATATTTATATAATCCTCATATATGTATATTCCTTTCAACTCAATCCATTTCCACCATGTCCTATCCAACTGCACTTTTAATCATAAAATCACATAATACAATTTTTCTTATCCACCATGCCATTTTCAAAATCTCCTTAGATCCACAAATTTCACTTCACACATTTTTTTTTCTTTACCTACCTCGTTCAAAATTTTACAATTATCATATGATACACACACACACACACAGATCTACACACACGCCTAATGTAATGAAAACCAACAATAAGGAGTTAACATACAACTTAGCATATATTTCTTACATCCTCTCTCATAACAACACAATTCTCATCCCATGCTCATCATGTCATACAAACTACAATATTGCATACATTACCATTCATTAGACCTGACAATCTTAGACACGACACAAATACACGACACGAACACGATTCGAATAAATGACATGAGATGACACGGGGTTAAAATTAAGTAAAATTAACATATAAATATGGTAAAAGCTAAAAATAGCATTTTGATTTTTCCGTGTCGACACGAATTTTGACATGAAATTTTCATGTTTTACACGACACGAACACGGTTTTACGTGACACGAAAATGAATTATGAACACGAATTGCCAGGTCTACCATTTATATTCTCTTTGTGCTAGAACCATAGGCACATTACAAAGTGTATGTGTGTGTATAAATAATACCCACATCAATGCATATTCATTAAATTTTATCCCGCTATCCATTATTCATAAAACTACCAAAAATAGGTTCCTTATCGACCTATTATTATCACAACTTTGCATTCACTTCTTAACTTCACTCGTACCTTTAAATTTATCAACTCATCCGTACATCATATTCAAAACCTTAAAATTTAATATATTTAAATAAAACCAATTCAACAATCACATTCAAAATGCCTCAAAGTCATATGATTAATTAAATGTAATGTATAGTATCAATAAGGCCAACCACAGCTTAGTAATAATTTACTTACCGATATTGCATCAAACTTAGTGCTTATCAACACTTTACTTATCCAATTTGCCCCCTTACTTTGTTGACATTTTCCTTATAATTTCTATCACAACAGAACACTTAGAATATATTCTTAGCATAATGAATTTTCAAGTGCCTAACATTAAACCATACTTACCCTAGGTAGGACCTTTGTCAAGACCTTCCTCAATAATCTTCAACATCTTATATACATACAATGGCATCCATATAACTATATTCATCGTATACATTAAACTTAATCAAACACATTAACCCTTAACATTCTACATACTAGCACTTAAAACCTAAAACAAGACAAGGCACTTTATCCTTGCAAATCTTCTCAAAATCGAGCCAATTTTCTACCTTGCTTCTTTTTTGTTTCACTCAAGCAAGATGTCCCTTGCTTTGCTACCCTGTCCGACACCAAAACTGTCATGACCCGAAGGCCGTGATGTACGCTTAATACTTATACTTATTATACTTAACAAATTTATGAACTAGATTTTTTTTCTTTCACTTTAAGGTTTGTATTTAGTGCTAGTGTAATCACTAAATGATTTTCACTTAGCTTTTTAGTTTTAAATTTTACTTTACTTTCTTAAACTTTGATCCAAAGGTGAGTTAAATAATTCTATAAGGCATGTAATTATTATTGTTTTTTTTTAATCAATAACATATTCCTTCCTATATGACATATTAAAATATTCTCGCTTATGTTTTCAAATTTTCCACAGATAAATTACTTGCTAGTCATTTTCATTTATCTTAGCTCAATCATATCCAACAATCCTAATATCCATAACTAATCATCCAATAACATCCATTCATATCACAATACAAATCATGTTCTAAGATCGCACTTGATTATCATATCACTCACAAAATAATCTAAAATGATTCCTAAGTTATATCCCATGACTCAAACAAATTGTACTGCGTAATCTATATAGAACATACATGCAAACAAAATGGTACACTATTTGAATGCCTCGAAATTAACAAAAGCAGGGCTCGAAGGACACTAATATGTACCCAGGCTAAATACGATCCCCGATGGCTCACACAGAGGCTGAGCACTGTAGCCTAGCTCGGATAATCTGCAAGGGGTGGAAGAAGGGGTGAGCAATCCATAGCTCAGTGTGTAGTTTAAGTAAATGTGAGCTAGGCTCATGTCGATCTACATGCACGTGTACGTATGAATAGAAAATATTATGACATGTATTTGTAATACTCTGCCTTGATGCCGGATGTACATATTTAGACTAACACTTTAAAGGTTGAGGTTGTACAAGGTATTAGTCGAAAGGATACTTTAGGTACCTCATTTTCCCGAGCCTCAACATGATGTCTAGAGACATAGTCGTTTATCACAACACTACAATGCCAATAGTGTACACATCACTATGATGATCAATATGTTTAGTTCAAAGCAGATTCTTTATGCAATTGTTTCAGAATGGATTTCTTATATAGTTAGTTTTAAAATGAAAGATCATACAAAATCGATAATCATTAAGGTTAAGTATTAGCCTCAAAATACTAAATTCGATGCTAATAACAAAATAGATTTCTCAGACCCTTCATTCAAAATAGATAATTGTACGAAAATTGATAATTGATAAGGTTAGGCGTAAAGCTTAAAATACCGAAATCGATGTTGACTTCTAATACGTTTCATTCAAAACAATTAATAGCTTACACTTAGTTCGAAATAGGTCTTATCCATACACTTAGTTCAAAATAGATCTTTTATACATGTAGTTCGAAACAGATTTCTTAAACGCCTAGTTACAAAACAAATTCACTATGCATTTAGTTTAATATAAATTTACTATGTATTTAATTTAAAACAAATTTACTATGCACTTAATTCAAAATAGATTCACTGTGCTTTTCATTTCAAATAGATTCACTACGTACTTCATTCAATTTAGATACATTATGCACTTATTTCAAAACAGATTTATTATACACTTAGTCCAAAATAGATTCACTATGTATTTCTTTTCAAACAGATTCACTATGCACTTTTTTCAATTCAATTACATTAAACACTTATTTCAAAACAAATAATCATGTGAAACTAAAAATTCATAAGGTTAGGCATAAACCCTTAAATCATTGAACTGAAACTGAGTCAAATAGATACTGAAAAAGTTTAGGCATAAAGCGTCAAATCACTGAACTTAAACTGAAGTCAAAATATATATTGATAAAGTTTAGGCATAAAGTCTTAAATCACTAAATTGAAACTTAAGTCTAAACATATTCTGATAAAATTTAGGCACAAAGCCTTAAATCACTGAACTGAAACTGAAGTCAAAACACTTACTAATAAAGTTTAGGCAAGGATCCCTGATAACTGATACTGTTACTAATGTCCATTCTAGCTACTAATGGATAAAACATCATAAGGATGCACACGTGTAGCACGTAGTTCCCTTAGGATTCTAGAGGTGGCTCCCACAATCCTGGAGGTACTCATGTAGCACGTAGATCCTTTGGGGTCTCTAAAGGTGGCTCCCACAATAATATCCATGGCTGTAGAGTAATACTCCAATCCTGTCGATCAGTTGAGAGTTAGAACTTGTCTGCTAGTTCTCTAGACTAGTCGAAGATGCCTAGAGCACAAGGCTCGTGAGTCGCAGATGTTGATACTGAGAGTTTAAAGCACAGAGGTTGATAGATGGGTACTAAAACCTAGAGCAATGCTCGATTGGCTCAGGTGACTTGAAGGTCAACGGATCTACTTATACTTGAAAATGGATCTAAATATAGATTTCTTATGTAGCATTTAGCTCCATTGGGATCCAAGAGGTAACTTCCACAGTCTTAAAAGAACTCGTGTAGCACATAGATCCCTTAGAACTCTAGAGATGGCTCATACGGTTATCAAAATACTAATTAAAAATAGTTTGAGTTTCAAATATGCAAAACTTCCAATTTATTTTAAAAGTCAACTCGAAACTAAAACTTTTCAATTTAAAACATAATGCAAGCCATCATAAAACTCATATATAAAAATAGTTTAAATTAAAACATGTTATGCATTAAATCGCGTATACATTAATAATATGCCACTACACACTTTGCATGGGTGCCTAGTATAATTAATGCAAGCTATGCACGCATACACTTAACTTTCGCATAAACAACAAAGTTTATATGTATATAATCCACTTAGCACATGTTTGGTGTATAAGATGATGAATGAGATAAGATGATAATCATCTTATCTTATATTTGGTGCACACATTAAGGAGAGGATTGGATTGCAAAGAGGATTAGTTATTCTCCTAGTATAAGATTATTCAATCCTCTCTAAAAGATAATGATTATTTCTAATCCTATGGGATTAGAAATAAATTCTTATATTTTATTTATTTCATCCTTAAAATTTATATTTAAAAATTAACTTAAACATTTAATAAAATAATAAGGATATTTTTTTAATTAATTAATTAATCCAAAATTTTTCCTTTTTTTTCATTTTTTACTTCTTTTTCTTTCTTTTTTTTATTGTGTTTATTCAAGAAAAACTATAATTTTAATAAAATAATATTTTCTTGAACAATTTTTGAAAATTATTTTTTGGAAATAATTAAAATTTTTAAATAATTTTTAGAAAATAAATTCTCAAACATAAAAATTATTATAAAATATATTTTTTAACTAGTTTTTTCTTACGTTTAAATTTTTATTGTTTCTTTTTTAATTTTTTTTCTTTTTTACCGCAAAAAACAAGGAAAGAAAAATAACTATTAACCATAAAATTATTATAAATTATATGTTTTTTAATTAATAAATTTAACTTGTATTTTTTTTTCTATATTTCTTTCTAATTGACAAAAAATGAAAGAAGATAAGGAAACCATAAAAGTAAAGAAAAATATTTAAGAATTGTCTTTTGGAAAAATGAATTTAATTAAAAAATAAACTTATTTCCTAGAAAAACTCAATTTTCTAAAAATAAATATATTTAATTTACAATTAAAAATTATTTTAAATTTAAATCATATAAAAGAAATAAAAACTAAAAGGAAAGAAAAGAAAAAAAAGTGAAAAAGTACAAAGAATGTTTTTATAAAAAAATCATTTTTTTTACAAAATAATTTTTTTTGAAAATGTACTATAAATTTTTAAAAGTAATTTTTTATTAAAAAATCAACTAATAAATTTGACTATTAATTATAATATTATAAATAATATTTAAATTTATAAATGTAAATTATGTTACTTTAAAAAAGAGTATTAAAAAAATTCTTTTAAACTATTTTTAATTTTACACATAACAAATATGGTGAAAGACAAACAATCATCCTATGCTATCTTTATTCCTTCAACACACTAAACATAAGATAGAATAATATAATCTAATATTATCATATCCATAATCTTGTATTATCGTATCATATCATCATCTTATGCACCAAAGATAACCTTAACACATGCACATTACACTTCATTCAACATGCAAGCTTGGTTGGCTACAACACATAAGACAATAAACAAGGTTTAAATCTAGCCCAAGCATTATTCAAAACCATGATTCAATTGTATCGTGTATCTTACCTTCGTTTACCTCAACAACCCAATCAATAACATTACGTCGCTTAACTCAAAGCTAGATAATTAAATAATAAAAACTAAACATCTCCTACAAAATGATACTAACAAGAATTTATTTAACCCACTTACCTCAAGAATTAGCAAATATTTTTTTCGAGCTTCAAATACTCAGTCTTTCACCTTAGTCCAAGCCACTACAAACCAATTTGTTCACCCCTCAATAACTTGTTCACATTATGCTTAATTACTGACTAAAGCTTATATCTTACAACCAAATTTATTTAAGTTCCTTCCTATGTCACATATATCAACCTGTCCTCATTATTTGAATTATATATAATTATATATATATATATATATATAGCTTTGTATATATACGAATTCGTAGCCAATGCATAGTCTCTTATACTTAAGAAACTTTTCTTAGCCAAATTCGTATTACTTATTCTCCTTAAATTTTTTCCAATTAAATTCACCCTTATCATACAAATAGATTATATATATTTACACTCCAAGCTGAAACATAAGGTATTATTTTCTTACCCTGTGATATATCTTTGTTAATCGAAAAATGGATTTCTTTTGTTTTCTTAAACAATTCTCTAACAAATCTTGCATCACATATTAATGCTTCATCATAGACTTAAATCGATCTATATTTATAACATAAATCAATCTATCTTCTGCACATCCTCTTGGGATATACATGAATTAATAGCTATACTTTAAACTTAAAGAAGTTTCCTTACTCTTTTGACACACTTCCAACTCGATTCAGCAGTGAGCCTCCCCTGTTTCGGCCCTCCATGGGAGCTCCAACCGCAACCTTCCCAAGCTTAAACAGCCGCCTAAGACCCTTGCTTTCCGTCCCTCATTTGGCTTCCCAAACCAGCGCCCAAACTCTATTAACTCACCAAGATCAGTTGTTGCTTTCCTCTTTGTTTCAGCCCTTGTTGCATAGCCTTATAACAGCTCCACAATGCCACTGTTTATAGCTTTTGAATAAGCCAACACACAGTCTTGATCAATGCCTAAGAGGTCAGCCCCAGCCCTTAAACCAGCACAAATGACCCCTGTTCAGCCACCCAAAATCCCTACTTCCAATCACAGTTCCAGCGTCGTTCCTCTACTTCCACTCTTCTCTTTCGTCCGATCTCTATCTCACTCCAGCTCCACTTCAGTTTCTTTTTACTCCAAGCTCTTTTCTTGTTGTCTTTCCTCTTATTTTTCTCTATAGGAGCAGGTTTCCCTCTCTAAGTTTCTCCCTTGTTCAGTCAGTTTTCTCACTAGGGAGGGTCTACCTTTCATGCCACCTTGCTGCAGTTGATATCCCACTTCTGTAAGTACGTTATACAGATTACACATGTTTCTACACAATATGAAACATGTTAAACAAATAAAAGCGGAAGCGACAAAATCTAACCTCCAGCCATTGTACTTTGTAACTTAGCTGTTGAAGCAATTTTCGAATTTGACGACAGGATTCTACACCTTCTTCGAGTCTTCCAAGCACTCAAAAACCTCACTAGATGGTGTGTTTTTCTGAGATTAACGTACTTGGAGACTGGAAGGAGCCCTCTTTTATTACTAACGAGAGCATGCTAATTATGGCAATAAAATCACGTTTTAACCATCACAAAATCGTGTTTTAATAACCAAATATTGAGTTGAGATTCAGTGTGAAATTATGGACCATATCCAGAATTGGTCAACCAAATATTTATTTCCATAATAAGGAGATATACTAACATTCTCCCACTTGGTCCATATATTTCACTTATAGAAGAAACAAATCACATGAATCATGGCGACAGTTCCTCAAGTGGTGAGTATTATCTTCCATGTATTACTATGTAAAATGTTTCTAAATTAACCCATTTTTACTTAATGAATAAACCTTATGTTTATTCTCGGTGCAAACAACAAGGATATTTCTCAAATAAAACTTTAGTGTATACAAATCAAATGAGAAACATCATAGTATTAATAAGAGTTTCAATTACAATCAAAATGTGGGACCAAGTCCCATTCTTTCTACATGATCCTTAAATTTAAACGGTGGCATGCCCTTAGTCAAAGGATCAGCTAACATCAATTCAGTGCTAACGTGTTCAATGACCACTCTTTTATCTCTAAAACGTTCTCTAATGGATAAGTACTTAATGTCGATATGCTTACTTCGACTTCCACTCTTATTGTTCTTAGCCATGAATACCGCAGCTGAATTGTCACAATATATCCTCAATGGCTTAGATATGGAGTCAACAACTCTAAGCCCACCAATGAAACTCTTAAGCCATACACCATGTGAGGTAGCCTCAAAACAGGAAACGAACTCGGCCTCCATAGTAGAAGTGGCAGTCAGTGTCTGCTTAGCACTCTTCCATGAAACAGCTCCACCGGCAAGCATGAAGATGTAATCGGATGTTGATTTCAGGGTATCGACACAGCCAGCAAAGTCTGAGTCTGAGTAGCCAATCACTTCCAACTCATCGGTCCGTCTATACATAAGCATGTAATCCTTAGTGCCTTGAAGATATCTAAGCACCTTTTTCGCAGCTTTCAAGTGGTCCATCCCTGGGTCACTTTGATATCTACCCAACATTCTCACAACAAAAGCAATATCAGGCCTGGTACAGACTTGTGCATACATAATTCTTCCAATAGCTGAGGCATATGGAATGTTCTTCATCTGTTCCAGCTCAAGATCATTTTTCGGGCACTGGTTCAAATTGAACCTGTCACCCTTCACAATGGGAGCTGGGCTTGGTGAACAATCTTTCATTCTGAATCTTTCCAAGACTTTATTGATATAAGCTTCTTGTGACAGACTTAATATACCTCTATGTCTGTCTCTATGGATCTTAATGCCAATGACATAAGATGCACCGCCCATATCCTTCATATCAAAGTTCTCAGAAAGAAATTGTTTCACCTCACATAGCATCCCCTTATCATTGGTTGCAAGCAGAATATCATCCACATATAGCACAAGGAAACAAATCTTGCTCCCACTGACCTTCTGGTATATACACTGATCCATGATGTTCTCAACAAAACCAAATGATGAGATGACTTCATGGAATTTTAAATACCATTGGCGGGAAGCTTGTTTCAACCTATATATGGACTTCTTGAGCTTACAGATCAAATGCTCACCATTACTAGAGGAAAAACCTTCAGGTTGTTTCATGTAAACCTCTTCCTCTAGATCACCATTGAGAAATGCCGTTTTCACATCTATTTGTTGCAACTCTAAGTCAAAATGTGCAACAAGCGCCATTATGATGCAGAGAGAATCTTTCTTAGATACAGGAGAGAAGGTCTCCTTGTAATCGATTCCCTCTTTTTGAGTGAATCCTTTGGCTACGAGTCTTGCCTTATAACGCTCAATGTTGCCTAATGAGTCAATCTTGGTCTTAAAGACCCATTTACAGCCTATAGCCCTGGCCCCATTAGGCAACTCGACAAGATCCCATACTCCATTAGATGCCATCGAATCCATCTCATCTTTCATAGCATCGAACCAAAGTTTTGATTCTTTGCTATTCATGGCTTGTGAAAACGTCTCTGGATCATTAACGGGCCCAATATTGAAATCATACTCTTGTAGATACACAATGTAATCACTAGGAATAGCTGATTTCCTTTCCTTAGTAGACCTTCTTAATGTTGGTTCAACATTCTCCGAAAGATCATGTTGTTTAATTGGTTGCTCATTTAATTCTGGTGTATCCAGAAGAGCCTCGTCTACTGGTAAGTTATCAACTACTTGTGGATCTTCAATGATTGGTTGTTCAATGTCCAGTTGTACTGAAGGGACATTGTTCATGATAACCAATCCTTGACTCGAGGTAGAGGGTTGATCTCTCACAGAAACTAGGTCTTGAGATTGATCGCTCCCACTAACTAAGTCATTTTTAAGAAACTTGGAGTTCCTTGATTCCACAAATCTAGTGCTATGAGATGGACAATAGAATCTGTAGCCTTTAGACCGTTCGATATATCCGATGAAATACCCACTTATGGTCCTAGGATCCAATTTCTTTTCCTGTGGGTTGTAAACTCTTATCTCAAAAGGGCATCCCCAAATGTGCATATGACGCAAACTCGGTTTCCAACCTTTGAATAATTCAAAAGGCGTCTTTGGAACAGCCTTGGTCGGAACCCGGTTCAATATATACGCTGCCGTTTTAAGAGCTTCAATCCACAAAGACTTAGGTAACTTTGAGTTGCTAAGCATACTACGCACCATTTCCATCAAGGTTCGATTCCTTCTTTCTGCAACACCATTCTGATCTGGTGAACCAGGCATCGTATATTGGGCAACAATCCCATTTTTTTTAAGGAACTTCGCAAATGGTCCAGGTGCTTGTCCATCTTCAGTGTATCTACCATAATACTCCTCACCTCTATCAGTTCTTACTATCTTTATGGGTTTTCCACATTGTTTCTCTACTTCAGCCTTAAATATTTTAAAGGCGTCTAATGCTTCGTTCTTGTTATGAAGCATGTAGAGATACATAAACCTCAAGTAATCATCAATAAAGGTGATGAAGTATTTCTGACCATATGCATCAATGTCCGGACAACATATGTCAGAATGTATGATCTCTAATATGGTTGAACTCCTATTGGCACCTTTCTTAGACTTGTTGGTTTGCTTACTCTTAATGCAATCCACACAAGTGTCGAAATCAGTAAAATCGAGAGTACTAAGTATTCCGTCATTTACCAATCTCTTAATTCTATTTATGGAGATATGACCTAATCTCCGGTGCCATAACAAAGAGGAGTCCTCATTCATAACACATCTTTTAGTGCCAGTTTGAACATGCAAGGCGTTATGAGCAGTGTCATTTTGCAAATCAATAGAGAAAAGACCATCACATAAGGTACCATTCCCAACAATATCAGACTTAAAATATATCAATATTGATTTATTTGAAAATTGAAAGGAATAATAAGGTACCAACCTAGAAACAGAGATTAAATTTCTCGAGAAACTAGGAATATAAAAGGTCTTTTCTAATTGCAAAACAAAACCACTCCTAAGAACTAAAGTGCATGTTCCAACGCCTTCAACATGCGAGCGCATCTTGTTTCCTGAATAGGTGCTCTCCTCATTTCCCACTGGCTTCCTTAGGTTTGTCATACCCTGTAAGGAAGTCGAAATGTGAATTGTATATCCAGAATCAATCCACCATGTGTTATGATTAACCTCAACCATATTTGATTCAAAACAAACATATGAGAGTGGATTACCTTTCTTAACAAGCCACTGCTGAAGCTTGGCACAGTCCTTCTTCATGTGTCCCTTCTTTTTACAGAAGAAACACTTGGACTCTTTCTTAATGTCAGCTTGGGCAGGGATTTTTCCTTTTCCCTTGTTCTTGGCTCGATCCTTGGTCTTTCCTTGGCTTGCAAAAAATGCACTTTCACCCGATTCCATAAGCAGCCTTCCCTCCTCTTGAACACACATGGTCATCAATTCATTGATGGTCCACTTATCCTTATGTGTGTTATAGGATATCTTGAATGGTTCGTACTGCTTTGGTAGAGTGTTCAATATGTAGTGCACAAGAAAAGACTCAGACATCTCCACCTCTAGCTTCTTGAGTTGGGCCGCTATATCTCTCATGGCCATTATGTGCTCGCGCACTCCTTTGACATTGGTGAGCCTCATCGATGAGAACTTCATTATTAGGGTGCTGGCCAACGCTTTGTCTAAAGTGACAAACTGATCATCTATGGCCTTTAGTAAGGTCCTAACGTTGGTATGCTGTTCGACTGAACCACGTATCCCAGCAGATATCTTTGTCTTAATATACATGACATTAAGGCGATTGGATCACTCCCAGCATTCATGTAAAGCTACTTGAGCAGGAGTGCTGGTCTCAGTCAATACGGGCTCATCTTTCCTTATAGCATAGTCTATATCCATGCACCCTAATTGGAGGAGAACTCTCTCATTCCAAACCTTGTAGTTCTCTCCATCCAGCTCGGGAACTTCTAAGTTAATACTAGCCTGAGGAAACACTGCATATAGAAAATAAACATGCTTATGTATCTAGAATTTTTGAGGCAAACTAAATTATGTCTACCAATGTAAACATATTTTATTAATGAATCTTAGACATAAAACTTGCCTGTGGGCTAAAGTTCTAATTCTAATAGAGTCATATCATAATGATAAAATTATCAAATTATATCATTTCCTAATTCCTGTGGGTAAATTAAGAAACTAATTTGATATTTTATCCTAATTAGTTATAAAATTATAATAAAAATTCCTGTGGGATAAAATTTACCATAACCTTATAACTAATTATAATTTATGTCTAATATCATTATGTGATTTTACAAAAATAATTTTACTTAATTAAGGTTGCTATGGCTAAGTCCTAATTAAATAAATTATAAATCACTGAGACATATTGGTAAAATTCTAAGTTTATTCATATTAAAAAAAATTTGCAATTATCACAAGGCAACTTTAATTCCAAATAATATGAATAACTTAGCTACATGTGCTTTTAGTATAAAAATAACAAAATTATACATATTCAAAATAAGCACATATGCACATTTAAAATCAAATTTTCATAATTTCATCATAATTTTATGATAATTTTCACAAAATTATTCAATTTAAAATTACAGCATTTATAAAAATTTTAAATTTATGAAAAATCCTCATAAAATCCAAATAATGAGAAGTTTTCATAATTATATTAATTTTGTGAAAATAATCTAATTATTCATAAAATTATGAAAATTATAGAACTGAAAATTTGATAAAACTATAAAAAATATAAGTATTTGGCCTAAATTAAATAATTTCAATTACTTAAATTAAATAAATCCTTAAGGCCTAAAATAAATAAACCAAATGACCTTTTATTTAATTTATATGTGCAAATAATTAACCAAAGGGCCCAAAATAAATAGACCAAAACTAACCAAAAATAGCCCAACAAAAAAGACAAAAACGGCCCACTTATATGAAAGCTCAAGACCCTTCTTTTCCTTTTTTTTTTCCGAAATTTTTTTTAACAGTGTTACTGCACTGTACAACAGGCGGGCGCGTGATATCCACGCGCCCGCATTACCTCTATCGGGCGAGTGTGACTCACGCACCCGCATTTCTTCCCTCTATCGGGCGCATGTGACTCACGCGCCCGCAGCTTCTTCTTCACCCGAATGGGTGTTTTTGCAGAAATTTGGGTCTTTTGACCCGACCCGGCACAAAACCCTTCAAACAGTCCCGTTTTTCTTGTATTTTTCATCCCTAGAGCTTTACAACAATAGATCTAAAATATTTGAACCAAAATCACATGAAAACAGAATGGGTTTCAAGAAATCCGAGACTTAAAGTTTCAAAATATGAGTTTTTATGGCTTCTTTCTACAAATCTCTAGCAAGACAGAGGTTAAACTACGGCTCTGATGCTAAATGTAAGTACGTTATATAGATTACACATGTTTCTACACAATATGAAACATGTTAAACAAATAAAAGCGGAAGCGGCAAGATCTAACCTCCAGCCATTGCACTCTGTAACTTAGCTGTTGAAGCGATTTCCGAATCTGACGACAGGATTCTACACCTTCTTCGAGTCTTCCAAGCACTCAAAAACCTCACTAGGTAGTGTGTTTTTCTGAGATTAATGTACTTGGGGACCGGAAGGAATCCTCTTTTATTACTAACGAGAGCATGCTAATTATGGCAATAAAATCACGTTTTAACCATCACAAAATCGTGTTTTAATAGTCAAATATTGAGTTGAGATTCAGTGTGAAATTATGGACCATATCCGAAATTGGTCAATCAAATATTTATTTCCATAATAAGGAGATATACTAACAACTTCTTGTTTCAAATCTGTTCAACCGTTTCAAGTGGAGGGGGTCCTAGCTGGCTGTGCGAGGAGGCTTTCCTTTCTCCTTTCTCGGCTTCACATTTTGCTGGCTGCTATTTTACTCCGCTTGCTGCCCAAAAAGAACAACCACTACATTGCATGATATAGTCGAGCAACCAAGGTTTCAGTTGCCATTTGCCAAAAGCTCCTCATTTCCATCTAAATTCCTCTCGGTTCAGCACAGTTTTGTAGCCAAAAGAAACATCTGTCGCTGCACTGTTTCAGCGGAGAATGGCTCTATTCCAACCTCCTGTATTTCAGCTACTTCATAGGTCTCCTTCCTATGTTTCTTAACTCTAGGTCCCAGCTTCCAATCTCCTTAATTGCTATTGTTTTCGTTCCAAATTTCCAGCCAAGATCCTTCACCTAAACTCTGGTTTTCTCAAGTGGAAGAAGACACAAGGATGGCCATGGGAGTAGGTGCTTAGCCAACCGTACATTCTAGTATTATATATATTCGTTAATCATTAATTTTATATTCATTTATATATATAAATATATATATATATATATATATATATACACACACACACACACATTAGTTTTGTACTTATTACTTATAAGTTTGTTGTTTTTTTTTCTTTATATATATATATATATATATTTGTTATTTTAATCAAATGATGTAGCTTTCTGAAATTATTTAAAATAACTCTTACAGTTTAGGGTTTTAAGTAAATTTTGTACTAATTCAAGTCAAGCCAAGCTACGTCTAAAAATTTACATAAAGTCTGCTTACTTTCTCAATAACAAATTATGAGGGAAATTATTCATGATATATAAATTTTTTGTTAGACAGTCAAGCTACATCAAAAAATTTAAATCAAGTGTGCTTACTTTTTCAATAACGAATTATGAGAGAAATTATTCATGATAAATAAACTTTTTACCACATTAATTTAATTTATACGATTAGGTTAGTCTCTCACTAATCTTAAAAATTAATTGCCATAATCATTACTCCATACTTCACTTTCAATTAGCTCGCTTCAAAATTAATTCATGACGCTTTAAATTAAAATGGTTTGCACACCAAGAGTTAAAAGTCGTCGTTGTCACAAAAAACACCACGCTTGGACCCCCTATTTTTGAGCCCCAACGTTGCCCCTGTTCAGTACTTCCCCACAATATCCCTTTAAACACCCCTTAGCTGCTCTACTTATCCCTCTTTTCGAAACACAGAAAAACTCCCCCATCAGCCCCTAAACAGGCTCCAAGGCCACTGTGTACAGCCGTCAAAATCAGCGTTTAACAGCCTTGAAGACCCCTGTTTCTCCTCTGGCCTAACAACACCCGAGAGTCACCTGTCTTCCTCTAGTTCCGCTCACCTATTCCAGCTCACTATCAGCTCTCTTCATTCTCACCGAGTGCCTCTTTCAGCCACTCAAAGTCACATCTTGAACAGTGTCCAAATCAGCCTCTGTAACTCTCGGTGACCAGCTCTCAATTCAGCCATCCTCCAATCCTCCATTCTCCGGCCAACTCACCTCCTGCCTGGTTCATGCCTGCCGGTTTCAGTCCCAAACCAGCGCCGAAACCAACAGCTTTCGGTGTTCCAACTGCCCTTGTTTTCTGCTTCATTCTCACCCTTTCTCGGTTTTCTTTTCCTTCTTTAAGAACAGACACTAGTGGTGCTTCCTCTCTTCACTGTTGGATCTCGCCTTATAATTATTGGAATTCCTCTCAAGAATTGTAGGTGCTAGAAGCTGAAACAAAAATAAGAAATTGTTAGTAATCAAAATAATATAAGAAAATATAAATTAGAATTATTTTACTGATCACGAAGAGTTGGACTGAGGCACGGATATCTCGCACTCTTTAAGACGATTCACGCCTCTGCGGGAATTATATCACCGATGCAGCAGGAACTCTTAGCGTGTCGCCTCCAGGATACAACAGCCCAACCTATCTTCGTTGTACACTCTACAGTTCTGCACTAACGTATAGAGTAAAAAGCTCTATGATCAAACACCCTTCTCTTGTCCAAGAATATTATAAGTGAATTGGTGATATTCTAAATATGTCTTTGTTTGAGGCTTGGTGTCTCTATTTATAGGCCTCACTATTTGTAACTCATATCAAATAATAAAGATCAATTTATTCATAGAATAATTGTCTAGAATATATAACCGTTTACCAATAATTTTAGTAACAGCAACATTATTATAGCAAACATTCAAGTAATAACATTATGACTTTTTCAAAGCCATAAAGGGGTACATTAATGATATTATAAGTTTATAACCTCCAATTTACTACTAATGAAACGGCTTAACATGATTTACAACAATATTATTATAATGTTTAATTTATTATATGTTATAATTTTTATTATTAAAATTCAAAGTTACAACAATTCCCTCTCCATTTTAATAATAAAATAATATTTTAAAAATTTTAATCATTTTATTAACTTGGACAGAGATGAATTATTATGCTTAATAAAAGTGTACGACCGCATTAAACCTTTACTTAGTGTAGTAGCAAATCTTGTTCCTAAGCCAATAGTGTGCCATACGCATTGAACTTTAGCTGTACAAGGGAGACAAAAGTTTGCAGTACACACATAATAATTCAGGCGTTTACGAGCTTCTTTTTAAGCCAACACATTACGCCCTTGTGCTTGATCCCAGACTTAGTGAGTAATCTAGAAACTTGCCCAACCAAGCTTTATAGGAGCGGCCCCACTCCAATACTCACATAGGTGAAATCTATCAGGAGCGTTCCTGTAACTAATACACCCCACTCATTTTGAGCTATAGATTTCATTAAGATTCTTAAAGGATCAATCCTCCAACGTTACAGGATAGATACACTACACCATAAAGATGGACAAATAAGCTTAAAGCTTTTTAGTGTGTATCTTTTAGCGATCTCTCTATGATTCGTTCTTCTCATTGAACCTAACTCTCAGGATCTCTGATCATTAGGTTGAGTATCCTCATAGGAGATTCCAGATTATTTGGGCAAAAAGTCTCATCCCTCTCAATGTATACCAGATCTTTTCTTGAGCAAAGGCCTTTATAATTCACACTTATAATCCCATTATTCATATAGGATCTCACCATAGGGTATTTTCCTTTAACAGATCTGGATTTACCATTATAATAATGGTTATGCACTCTATTAATTATAGTAGTGCCATCACAAATATTTTATCACACGATCTAGATTTAAAACTCTCAAGTATCTAACTTTTTTGCCACAACTATATTTTTATAGTAGGGCGTACAACATTTTTATGCTCCAACATATTACAATAGATAATTCTACTAGGAATCACAAATTTTTTTTTTGTGACCAGTAGTCTAATTTTATCCATCATCAAAATTCATACCACTAGGAATCACATATTTTATGTGACCAGTAGCCTTATTTTATCCAACGTTGAAACCGATCCTACTAGGAATCACAAATTTATTGTGATCAGTAGTCTAGTTTTTATCAAAATGATCAATGTCATGCAAATTCTCTTTACAATTCTCCATTGTTCCATAAACAATCTTCAAATTTAATATGCAATTCAAAATGCATCACTATGTTCCAATTAGCAATTTACCAAAAAATGAGTGTGCATTATATTTGCATATCTGTAATTTAAACATAAGTTTTAAACATGAGTAATAAAGAACAGTTATTTAAAAGAGAGATAAAAGGGCACCTGTAGATAGCATCCTGTCAACAATCATAGCAGTATATGCATATAAGCAACATTTTGAATCATACGTCTGGGTATGCCCAAAATCATGTCGACAACAACCATAGCATGCCTCCAACTATAGCACACTCAACTCATAAAAGTGACGACAATTACAAGTTTCAAATTGATCACATAATCATAAATTAAACCATAAATAATGTTGTTTAATGATCAATAAATACTTTTAGTATTCACTTATAATAACTTAAAAGAATTGACACCAAACGGTCAATTAGTAAATTAATTTGATACTAGTATTGTTGACTCTTAAATATATAAAGGCAACATATTGTAACATCCCGTTACTACATTTTTCACGTATTTCCATACACTTTTCCGGTTAGGCTGTCTGCGATGCCATTAACATTCAACAATAACAGTAATAAATGTTAAACATTTATTTAAATATGGACTATGAAAATTCTTTTCATTATACCTTATATCTAACATCCCCTTATTGTTATATTTCACTACAGTAGTACTGTATACTTATGTCTGAAATGTAAAAGAGAAGAGACTGTACCTGTCATGTTTAACATCCATCTTGGAGCTACTGCTCTAACTCCGTGTCTTTTATCTGTGGAGTTAAAACAAAGGGGTGAGCGATTCATACGCTCAGTAAAGGAAACATATGCTGCTTTTTATATAAAGCAAAACTATATACCACAAACTATTTGATTTTCCTAAAATCATATCGATAGGAAAACAGTGGTTATAGTAAAACAACACTCTCATTACACCACTTAAATCACTGGTTAAACAGTTTACTTTAAAATGCAATAAACAATACATAAGATTCAATAAATCTTATCAGTAAATAGAAATTAATAAATTGAGACTAGGATCACCCTATAAATAAATCATGCTATCATCGTTCCCCCTCCCCCTTGCGAGAACGGAATCTGCCGCTATTGGGGTGCACCCGTAGGCCATCGCCCCTCACGGCTATCTCAGATCTATGGCCATAATCTATAGTGGTCCTCGGGTCAACTTGCCAAGTGACCTCGAGACCGCTGATGACTTGACGGGTCCATCAGCCCTGTGACGCCCTGAGGTGCACTAATTGGTCCATCGACCGAGCCATCGCCCCAGGTGGGTCATGCAACTACATGAATAATAATGCATGAATTTAGGGCCTAAAGTCTCAAAAATCACTTTATATTTCATGAAAACCTTTAAGGGATTCTCTCACCCATATTATCATTTACTCAAATGATTTAATTCCCAAAAAGGTTTAGGCTTTCTATTTACAAAACAATTCGAAAACATTACAAAATCTCAACCTTTAAAACCTGCTCGCCCATGGTCAGCTCGCCCAACATGGCTCGCCCATGGCAGCTCGCCCACTGCGGAGAACTTGTGTTCGCTCGCCCAACTTTGCTTTTTAAAATCAGAAAGCAAAACTGGCTCGCCCTCAGTGGCTCGCCCAGTAATCAACTCGCCCAAAAGGCTTTATATTTTTTTATTTTCAAAGATAATAAAATTAGTTTATTTTTCAATTTAGAACCTTGGAAACGTGAAACCTATTCGCCATGGTCAGCTCGCCCATTTGGCTCGCCCATGGTCAATCATCAGTGCGAGAATTAGTATTCGCCAGCCATTTAGGTTTTCAAACAAAGCAACTTAGCTTGCCCTCCTTTTATTTAAAACAGGGGTCGCCCGCCCCAAACAACATTGAAGGGTTCCACCCTCGGTGGCTCGCCCGCCTTATGCTAAAACAGGGGTTACTTTGCTCGCCCCAAAAAAACAGAAACAAGAGGGATCGCCCGCCGTAACAGTTCGCCCAATTCACACCCATCATCAAAACCATTATCAAAACCAATGCATGTCAGAAAACAAAACATTTAACTTAATGTTTTCATAAAACTTACTCCACAGGACATGCATTACTTCACACACATCTCCCTTACCTGGTTTAACGAAGTCTTGTTTCGCCCTGCTTCCTGCTCGCCAATAGCCATTCCCAATCACTGGCTGCAAATAATTATAAATTCTATTAATATTTTCATATCACTTGGCGAGATTAAGATAAATCAAATAACTACTCTCCCAACAGAGCTATAACTAGCTCGCCCGAACGAGCTCGCCATTTCACCCAATGGCTTACACGTGTGAGATCGCCCCCCATTACTCGCCATACATTTGTTAACTCGCCCAAATTTCAACCCGCCAGGCCTACATTGGCATAAAATTGAGGGAGTTCGCCCACATTTCTACTCGCCCAATGCCTTATGCATGTGAGTTCGCCACACACACAGATTTCTTATCAGAAGTGAGCTCGCCCATGAACTAAACTACCGTTGGGCGACCTAGCCCACATGAAGAACAACATTGGCGAGTTCATCATTTCTTACTCGCCTCATTGGCGATTACAAACTTTCAACACGGGCGATCAACATAGTCGCCATTGTCGTCACTTATTCCATTATTTTCCTTATTTTCATATTCTCTAGGGATCTAACTAAAAACAAAACTGTATCTATGTTTATTACTTCATAAAACATAGAAATCTATCATTGAGCATCAAGAACACCTCAGAAATATGAAACTCACCTCAACCAACTGCACTTCCAGAATAGGTTGTTTTCTGTCTCACGTTGGCCTCCTTTGCTTATTCTTTTAGCTCAACCAACTAAGAAGGAAAGGTTTGCAAGCAGGTTTATGTGTTTAGCCAACTTAAGGAAAAAGCTTAGTAGATCAAACATGACAGAGAAATGGAAGAAACAGAGAAATGGCTTTCGTGAAGAAGCTGGAGTTGGCTAACTCGATTTTCCTCACTTGTTTCTTCTTATATTGCTCAGCTTATCCAATCCAACTCTACCACCCGTCCCTTATCTGTTTCTTTCATCATTTCACGTCCATCACTCCTTTAAAGCATGAAGAAAACTGAAGCACAAGTGGCGTGAAAGTCTCCCTTTCACACTCCTTTTTTCTGCTTCTATTAACTTTGTTTTACTCCTCAACCAATAAGGATAAGTTCCTTACTGACTTCAACATCTTCCCCATTAATTGTCTTCAACTGTGGGGCGTCCAAAGTCCATTTTTGCGGTACGGTTCTGAGTTATTATTTCATTTTGTCCGTGCTAATTTCAGTTCACCAGCCATTCAGCTTGCCAGCTTAGTCTTGGCAATTACACATAGGTTTGGCGATCACAGCCATTGCAACATTGTTGGCGATCACTTGATATTGTTCTACTCGCCAACCTTTTTTTGATTCACCTCAAACGTTGGCGAAAACACCTATTCGCCCACGCCATCGTCCAACTCGCCATCACCATTGGCGATCACACCATTACCTTGCTCGCCCATTGACGAGCCTTTTCTTCATGGTACTCGCCCGTCGAGTATTTCACCTAATTGGCTCCGTTCTCATCTCAAGTTAAGGAGCTTTTCACCCTTTTGGAAATTAAAATTCATTATTTATTTAATTTCCATTATCAATTAAATGAAATTAAACTCTACAGTAGTGTAGAATCAGGTCTTACATTTTCTCCCCACCTTAAGAAATTTGGTCCTCCAAATTTCAACCGGACTTATCAGAAAGGAAACTCTGGATATTTCTTATGCATAAGGCTATCTACTCTCTAGTAGCCTCCCATTGCCAGAGCATTTCAATCAAAGGATTTATCTTAGATCGCAATCACTTTATCACAATACTTTATCCCTCCTATCCAAAATCTGTACCGATTTCTCAACGTAACTCATGTCCTCTCCAATCTCTAGGACTCATCTCGAATCACGTGAGAAGGATATGGATAGTACTTTCTCATCATTGGGACATGAAATACGTTATGCACTTCTGACAACTCGGGAGGTAGTGCACATCTTTCACCTGATCTAAGATATCCGACAATCCAATGCATCGGAAACTCAATTTCCCCCTCTCATTATGCATCCCAATGATGAGACTTTAATATACATAATCTCTTGTATATTTCAAGAAATCTGTTCGACCAAGTCAAAAATAATTCTCGGTCTCCCATCTTCTCATGCTATCGTGGATTATATCGTCTGCTAAATAAACCCTTTTAAGTGCTATGCCTATACTCTCCTTTGGCCATCATCATAAGCAAACTCTGCCAGGGTAGAGGATTATCCCAGGAGCCTATAAAATCAACTGCACATGCTCACACCATATCCTCGAGCGTCCATATCATACGCTCGGACTGTCTCTCAGTCTGCGGATAAACTGCGGTGCAAAACTCAATTGGGATCCCATAGCTTCCTGTAATCTCTCACAACACTGAGATATGAAGCGGGACTCCCCATCAAATGTAATGCTCACTGGAACACTATCTAACCTCACCATTTCCCTGACATATAACTCGGCCAAGGCATTAATTAGCTCAACAAATTCCATAATCAAGGAATAAGCAGACTTACTCAATATATCCACAAATATCCAGATAGCATTATACTCTTTTTAATTTTCACTCAGTATAGGAAGTACCTCTAATATAGGTATTTTTCTTCCTTATTACCTTCTCAACTTTTATTTATTCTCGTCTCTAATATGAGACCACGAATATCTCTTTATACTCCATATTAGCTTTAAGAGTACTGCCCGCCTCTTCAGGCCATCAATAATCATCCCTTTGGCGCTCTCCCGCGCTCTAGGATTATTCTCTCAAGTGAGTCGGCGACCACCTAATTCGCCCACATCTCACAACATGTTATCCGGTGTTGAGCGATCACCCCACTCGTGGGTCGCTCATCCCGAATTTTCTCGAGGTCCTGAAGAATCTCGGGCGTCTTCTCTCAAAACCAATTTACATTCCCTCAAGTCTTTTATCATCCTTGGGAGTTAGTAACTTATCTATACTATTTATCACTTATCATCTCATTTGGTGCTAAGTCGATAATAATTTTGGTGACTATCATGTAGATAATTTTAATTATTCGTATGTAATTGTCCCAGTAGTCTCTCAAATACAACGCACTCGCTCTCAATATATCCCGGAGCGTCCACACAATGCGCTCGGATATCTATATCAATCTAAGGCAGTGCTAACAGTAAAATTGGGAATCCCAAGCCTCTTGCTATTCTCTCAAAGCATATGGCGAATCAGGGATCCCTATCACAAGTACCCACTTACTGGACTTCACATACGTTCTCTTTGTTTCACCAATATATATCGACTAAGGCACTCATTACATCCCGAAACCTGATGATGAAGAAGTGAAATAATTTGGTTACTCAATCCACAAACACTTCTATAACCTCATGGTTCTTTCGGATTCTTTACCATCCCACCATGATTACTTCATGGTTAAACCATAACTGCCATTCTTTTGCAGACCTTAATACTAGCCACCGATTACGTCTCAGGTAATCATTTTCCCCTCGATAACTTCTCTTATATCAAGTTATCATTTTATCTCTTATTCTCCTAGTACATGCAATGTCACTACTTGGAGAATATACTTGACAGTATAATTTCCTCACATCAATTTCTGAAATTCAAATTTATTATCATTCAGATTTCATCACCACTTTACTATACAATTTCACATTCCCAATATGTACATGTATACACATATGTATATCCCTTTTCAGGATTAGCAGTACTTCTTGTATCTGCTCCTCTAAGTATGATAATTTCATCATTCCAATTCCGACTTGTCATTAATTCCAGCCATAACTACATAATGATCAGAGGAAATCACATTTATTCTTATACTTAGGAACTACCTCATAACTCGTGTTCCCTAGTCATCATATGACTTGTCTCTCAAGACAATTTCATTCTTTTATATTCATCACCACAGTTGTTTACCCATTTAGTATAGTACTTTACTGTTACAATCTCGTAACCCTTTCGAATACTTTATTCATACATACCCATTCCCTTTCACTTTTTCCACCCATAAATATTGCATCAATAGGTAGCAAAATTCACAAATTCTTCAACAATTCATTTGTGCTATACTGTTAAAACTCATAAA
Organism: Heritiera fomes; assembly: GCA_032173925.1. Taxonomy (NCBI): domain Eukaryota; kingdom Viridiplantae; phylum Streptophyta; class Magnoliopsida; order Malvales; family Malvaceae; genus Heritiera; species Heritiera fomes. The sequence continues at coordinate 16,679,668 of JAPDPM010000015.1, forward strand.
TTTTATACCTCAATAACCATACTTTAACCTCACTTCAATAGTAACATCCTCTACTTAGACAATTTCAATGTCCATTTAATCACTTGAGACCTCACGTCTCTAATGTACATAGTTCAATTAGAACTCATGTTTACTGACTTAACAGTAAAGTTTTTCATACCTTATTCAATAATATTACTTATATCAATATATTTATTTTCTTAAATCATCCTAGTTGGCTCTAGGCACACACAAGGAAGGATACTACAATCGGCTAGGGATCCAGATAGAATATGATAGGTATTTTAGAATACCATACTTGTTCCGGAACTTAAAAGCAACTGTAGAGAGTACTAATCCCATTGTTTTCAAAATGATATAATTTTCGTTTTCACCGGTTATATCAAACCAGTTTAGTTCTTTACTCATCAATCTCTTAAGTAATTTCTCAAGCTCTACTAATTCACTGTTAAGAGCTTACAAATAATTTCTATTTCAATTCACCAACCTCTAAGCTTGTCCACTAAATCTTGATGCCAACCTTATAATTTGGCAAATACGAGAAATTTCATTTTCCTTGGCGATTACAGTTATTGTTATATTCGCCACATTGCTTTGATTCATGTCATATCGTTGGCGATCGCTCTTCTCGCCATATTGCTATGATTTACAGCACAATTTGTTGATCAGATTACTCACCATACTCTTTGGGCGATCATTACTAGAATTATTTAGGCGGTCAAGATCCTCGCCCAGTTTAGCAATTCATGTTATATTGGCGGACTTAAGTTAGTTCTCGCCATGTTCTAACTCGCCCACACCATTGGAGATCACACATTTGCATGCCCATTGGCGAGCTTTCCCAATGTAGTTCTCGCCCATCGAGTATTTCACATAAATTTCATAATATCTCGGTTCTATGGATATCGTAACGGACCAACCCAACCGGCCATGGCAATCCCCTTTTTGGGCCCATCGACAACGATTGCTGTGACAATGCTACTTATCCATACCGTCCTTTTTAGCGAATGCCTCGACGCCCCGGTCCTTCTAACCGTGCTCGAGCTCGCCCATCTCAAGGTTTTCTTTCTCATCCACATTGACTCGAACACTTGACTTCCCCAAATGTCAAGTCACTATTTATATCCATTCTCCTAAAACATAAGGAGTATATATATATATAACCAGTATTACCATCGATTTTAAATCATTGGTCACATAATTCACCTTTTTTTTTCACACTATGTAAGTATATTACTTTTCATAATGTTCAATAATCTCATATCTTTACTTTAATTCAGACCCCAATATCCACAACAGGGCTAACTATCTCGCGACCTCTCATAGTATATACTCCGGGTCGCCTTACTTGTCAATATCTATGTGGGGTCTACAGTACGGATCATCCTTTACACCACCACATACCATTTCACCATCCATTTATTGTAAATCAATTTAGTCTTCTACTTTATGACTCAGATAACATATTTCAATATAGGGGTGTGTTCATAATTTCCCCTTTTTATCTCAATATCATCATTTCAGTATCTGAATTCGATATTGACAGAGAAGTCCTGGTGGGGCCCTTACCGAGTTTCTCACTGTACCTTACCGAATAGATCTGACATTATGATGATAAGATTGCCTATCTCATACAAAATTCCGGGTTACTATCTCTATTTGTAACCCATAATTCATTAACTTTCACCATATCTCAACACTTAACTCAATTTACAGTCATTTGACTCCTCTATACATTCAGACTATACAGTACTACAGGGGATGTTAACCTTTCTCAATACTTTTCATGCTAAAGACATCGACAGACATCAGACCAACCCAAGCTCTGATACCATTAAATCTGTAAAATCTCGTTACCACATTTTTCACGTATTTCCGTACACTTTTTCGGTTGGGCTGTCTGCGATGCCATTAACATTCAACAATAACAGTAATAAATGTTAAACATTTATTTAAATATGGACTATGAAAATTCTTTTCATTATACCTTTTATCTAACATCCCCTTATTGTTATATTTCACTACAGTAGTACTGTATACTTATGTCTGAAATGTAAAAGAGAAGAGACTGTACCTGTCATGTTTAACATCCATCTTGGAGCTACTGCTCTAACTCCGTGTCTTTTATCTGTAGAGTTAAAACAAAGGGGTGAGCGATTCATACGCTCATTAAAGGAAACATATGCTGCTTTTTATATAAAGCAAAACTATATACCACAAACTATTTGATTTTCCTAAAATCATATCGATAGGAAAACAGTGGTTATAGTAAAACAACACTCTCATTACACCACTTAAATCACTGGTTAAACAGTTTACTTTAAAATGCAGTAAACAATACATAAGATTTAATAAATCTTATCAGTAAATAGAAATTAATAAATTGAGACTAGGATCACCCTATAAATAAATCATGCTATCATCGTTCCCCCTCCCCCTTGCGAGAACGGAATCTGCCGCTATTGGGGTGCACCCGTAGGCCATCGCCCCTCACGGCTATCTCAGATCTATGACCATAATCTATAGTGGTCCTCGGGTCCACTTGCCAAGTGACCTCGAGACCGCTGATGACTTGGCGGGTCCATCAGCCTTGTGATGCCCTGAGGTGCACTCATTGGTCCATCGACCGAGCCATCGCCCCAGGTGGGTCACGCAACTACATGAATAATAATGCATGAATTTAGGGCCTAAAGTCTCAAAAATCACTTTATATTTCATGAAAACCTTTAAGGGATTCTCTCACCCATATTATCATTTACTCAAATGATTTAATTCCCAAAAAGGTTTAGGCTTTCTATTTACAAAACAATTCGAAAACATTACAAAATCTCAACCTTTAAAACCTGCTCGCCCATGGTCAGCTCGCCCATGGCAGCTCGCCCACTGCGGAGAACTTGTGTTCGCTCGCCCAACTTTGCTTTTTAAAATCAGAAAGCAAAACTGGCTCGCCCTCAGTGGCTCGCCCAGTAATCAACTCGCCCAAAAGGCTTTATATTTTTTTATTTTCAAAGATAATAAAATTAGTTTATTTTTCAATTTAGAACCTTGGAAACGTGAAACCTATTCGCCATTGTCAGCTCGCCCATTTGGCTCGCCCATGGTCAATCATCAGTGCGGGAATTAGTATTCGCCAGCCATTTAGGTTTTCAAACAAAGCAACTTGGCTCGCCCGCCTTTTATTTAAAACAGGGGTCGCCCGCCCCAAACAACATTGAAGGGTTCCACCCTCGGTGGCTCGCCCGCCTTATGCTAAAACAGGGGTTACTTTGCTCGCCCCAAAAAAACAGAAACAAGAGGGATCGCCCGCCGTAACAGTTCGCCCAATTCACACCCATCATCAAAACCATTATCAAAACCAATGCATGTCAGAAAACAAAACATTTAACTTAATGTTTTCATAAAACTTACTCCACAGGACATGCATTACTTCACACACATCTCTCTTACCTGGTTTAACGAAGTCTTGTTTCGCCCTGCTTCCTGCTTGCCAATAGTCATTCCCAATCACTGGCTGCAAATAATTATAAATTCTATTAATATTTTCATATCACTTGGCGAGATTAAGATAAATCAAATAACTACTCTCCCAACAGAGCTATAACTAGCTCGCCCGAACGAGCTCGCCATTTCACCCAATGGCTTACACGTGTGAGATTGCCCCCCATTACTCGCCATACATTTGTTAACTCGCCCAAATTTCAACCTGCCAGGCCTACATTGGCATAAAATTGAGGGAGTTCGCCCACATTTCTACTCGCCCAATGCCTTATGCATGTGAGTTCGCCACACACACAGATTTCTTATCAGAAGTGAGCTCGCCCATGAACTAAACTACCGTTGGGCGACCTAGCCCACATGAAGAACAACATTGGCGAGTTCATCATTTCCTACTCGCCTCATTGGCGATTACAAACTTTCAACACGGGCGATCAACATAGTCGCCATTGTCGTCACTTATTCCATTATTTTCCTTGTTTTCATATTCTCTAGGGATCTAACTAAAAACAAAACTGTATCTATGTTTATTACTTCATAAAACATAGAAATCTATCATTGAGCATCAAGAACACCTCAGAAATATGAAACTCACCTCAACCAACTGCACTTCCAGAATAGGTTGTTTTCTGTCTCACGTTGGCCTCCTTTGCTTATTCTTTTAGCTCAACCAACTAAGAAGGAAAGGTTTGCAAGCAGGTTTATGTGTTTAGCCAACTTAAGGAAAAAGCTTAGTTGATCAAACATGGCAGAGAAATGGAAGAAACAGAGAAATGGCTTTCGTGAAGAAGCTGGAGTTGGCTAACTCGATTTTCCTCACTTGTTTCTTCTTATATTGCTCAGCTTATCCAATTCAACTCTACCACTCGTCCCTTATCTGTTTCTTTCATCATTTCACGTCCATCACTCCTTTAATGCATGAAGAAAACTGAAGCACAAGTGGCGTGAAAGTCTCCCTTTCACACTCCTTTTTTCTGCTTCTATTGACTTTGTTTTACTCCTCAACCAATAAGGATAAGTTCCTTACTGACTTCAACATCTTCCCCATTAATTGTCTTCAACTGTGGGGCGTCCAAAGTCCATTTTTGCGGCACGGTTCTGAGTTATTATTTCATTTTGTCCGTGCTAATTTCAGTTCGCCAGCCATTCAGCTTGCCAGCTTAATCTTGGCAATTACACACAGGTTTGGCGATCACAGCCATTGCAACATTGTTGGCGATCACTTGATATTGTTCTACTCGCTAACCTTTTTCTAATTCACCTCAAATGTTGGCGAAAACACCTATTCGCCCACGCCATCGTCCAACTCGCCATCACCATTGGCGATCACACCATTACCTTGCTCGCCCATTGGCGAGCCTTTTCTTCATGGTACTCGCCCGTCGAGTATTTCACTAATTGGCTCCGTTCTCATCTCAAGTTAAGGAGCTTTTCACCCTTTTGGAAATTAACATTCATTATTTATTTAATTTCCATTATCAATTAAATGAAATTAGACTCTACAGTAGTGTAGAATCAGGTCTTACACATATAATCTTAAAATAAGAATTAATTTACAGTTACAACAATTTGTAACTTAATTATGAATTTATTTAATTAATTTATAACTTTCAAATAACTGATTAATAATATGAATAACTGATGGTCACACATTTGAATTTACAGGAAATGCATTACATAATAATTATGTTATTAAAAGTTTAAAACTTTCAAAGCCATAAATGGCTAATAAATGATTGTATTTAAAAGACAATAACAAAACCAATAACGGTGACAAAGCAGAACAATCAAAGCTAATGTGGTAATTAAATAGCTTTGAACCAATTAGTATTAAACTCAAAGTCTTTCTAATATCAAAATATGATATTTCAAGCTTTGAAAGCTTTAACGTTATTATAATAAATGTTGGAGTTATTATTTTATTTTTTAACTTTAATTTAGACCAATGCATTTTAGGTAAATTCTCAACAGGATTTATCTTGATGTACCAAATCAAAGAATTGAATGCAAAAATCAAGAGCTCATACTTTTAATAAGGAACACAGTATCACAGCATACAAATGCCTAGTTTAGCAAGCAAAGACTAAGTTTCTGACAATTAAACACAAAACGGCTAACATAGTTTTAAAGGCTAGCATAGAAAACAGCTTAACATTTCTGTTTAATGTTTTAAGAAACAAACCGTTTAGTGTATGGTAAATAAAGCACATGTCATAGTGTAAACGACTAATTTACGTTTACTATATTATTAATTATTAAATTATTATTAATTTTATTCAAAGAAGGCTCATGCTTTAAAGAATTAACAAGCATTGTAAATGTTTAAGCGTCGGCTAATTGCATTCAATATATATATATATATATTCAAACATTATCACTTTGATATATTATAACATTAAAGCTTTATGCAATTAAACGTTTGTATCAAAATAATGTTAAAGCAAATGTTTCCCTGCATAATTATTATTATAACAACGTAAAGGTTATAATAAAATAATAACATTAATTAAATTATGATAACATACCTTTCATGCTCAACTATTTCAAGATTTGTCTTCTCCTAGCAAGAAATATGATTTGACCAATATTTTATTGAAGAGAGAAATCTTTTTTTTCCTTGAGTTAAAATATTTTCTCAAGACTATTGAATCGTCTTAAAATTGTTGGATCTCGCCTTATAGTTATTGGAATTCCTCTCCAGAATTGTAGGTGCTAGAAGCTGAAACAAAAATAAGAAATTGTTAGTAATCAAAATAATATAAGAAAATATAAATTAGAATTATTTTACTGATCACGAAGAGTTGGACTGAGGCACGGATATCTCACTCTTTTTAAGACGATTCACGTCTCTGCGGGAATTATATCACCGATGCAGCAGGAACTCTTAGCGTGTCGCCTCCAGGATACAACAGCCCAACCTATCTTCGTTGTACACTTTACAGTTCTGCACTAACGTGTAGAGTAAAAAGCTCTATGATCAAACACCCTTCTCTTGTCCAAGAATATTATAAGTGAATTGGTGATATTCTAAATATGTCTTTGTTTGAGGCTTGGTGTTTCTATTTATAGGCCTCACTATTTGTAACTCATATCAAATAATAAAGATCAATTTATTCATAGAATAATTGTCTAGAATATATAACCGTTTACCAATAATGTTAGTAACAGCAACATTATTATAGCAAACATTCAAGTAATAACATTATGACTTTTTCAAAGCCATAAAGGGGTACATTAATGATATTATAAGTTTATAACCTCCAATTTACTACTAATGAAACGGCTTAACATGATTTACAACAATATTATTATAATGTTTAATTTATTATATGTTATAATTTTTATTATTAAAATTCAAAGTTACAACATTCACTAACTCTCCTTTCATTTCTCCAGCGCAAGAACCTTCCTTGGCAACTCCCGTACTGAAGCCCGCCTCCTCTGCTGCTCCACGTTTTTGCTGCGAGCCGCTCCTTCAGGCTTATCCAGAATGGTGCTTCAATCCACTGCCGTAGTCGCCACTGCACCTCAGATTTTTCCAGATTGGTTTTCCTCCACTGGTTTTTCGATCGATTTTCCGTCAGCCCCGATTCTTGCTTCATCACCTCTTCTTCCTCGTTTCTTTTTCGCCCGAAAACAACTCTGCCTCACCTTTCTATCGCTTCTCACCTCTCTCTTTCTCTCTTTGTTTGCCGAGAAGGAACTTCAAATGTGCTCCCCTGTCTCCTGCGACTTTGAGATCCCATGACAGTGAGAAATTGATGGAGGCCGATTGGCTTATTATTATATAATATAATAAATATATATTTGATAAATATCTCTCTCTCTCTCTCTCTCTCTCTCTCTATATATATATATATATATCATAATGTACAATATATTATATATAATACATATACATGTATATATAATTTATATTTACTAATTACTTTTATATATTTTTTCATTTATATGTTTTTATACTTACACACAAACACATATATATGTATTTTTTTTATCAACTTAGTATACACACACACACATATATATATGTGTGTGTGTACTTGCTATTTATATATATATATATATATATATTTCCTAAATTTTTAATTTAATTAAATTCTTAAAAATTTAAACATAAACACTTTATATTAAATTATACAAGTCTAATGTAATTGTTTTACTAACCGAGGTAAAAAATCGTGAGTGTCACATTCTCTCCTTAAAGAATTGGGTTCTTCAAATTCAATCGAAGTACTTATAAAAGTTAGAGAGGATACCTATTCTTGTCTTGATATTATTCCATAATTTCTAATCAAGATTTAACCTTATTTACTTACAACTCATCTTGGATCCTTTTCCTAGTAGTACCTTTGGGCAACATATATATATATATATATATTAATACTCAAGTTTTAAAAGTATTTTCCTAGCATTCATCGAGTATACAGCAAAACGTCCGCGGTTAGGATCATTTAAAACAAAAACTTCATTCTTAATTGCTCAAATTTTACCTTCCACAATTGGAGTAAAAGCATTAGTTGTGGTAGCCCTTACTATCAGGCAATCTTTGACTTTATGTCCTAGCTTTCCACACTAAAATCATGCTCTAGTCTCTTGTTGACGGGCTTAGTTCTGTGATACTTACACAACTCGAGAAAAGCTTAGAGGCCGATGAGGTAGAAAACTAAGAAATCTTGAGTCGAGGCATTACAACTATCCACCTCTTTCTTAGTACCTGATTCTGGATTAGCTTTCTTTTCCTAACTCTCTTATCCTTAGCCTTGCTTTTGTTAGCCGTAACCTTAGCCTGTGGCTAGGGTATAGCCTTCAACTCTTGAAGAGTTTGAGGTTGAGTAATATACAGATGAAAAGGTAGTGTTGGTTGTAGCTGTCCAGAGTTGTGAACAAAATTCCAAACAAACAAGGCATTAAGAGCGTTAATCTCATGCCCTAAGTTGGTTAAACTACTTTGAAACTATCTTGTCATATGAGTGGGTTTAGAGGTGGAGGTGGTGGTCCGCTAGTTTCACTCATTTTAGCTTAACTTTCTTCTACCTAAATGAGCATTTTATTATACTTTCAAACACTATTCGTAGTTTATATCTAAACGATACACAGTAATATGGGATGTAAGTCCACTTCTAATCACCTACACTGACACAATTTTAGACAAGCTGTGCTCTGATATCAATCTAAGCACCTTTAAAAGTTAAGATTTTCGGACTAACTTTTTTCTTTACTCACTATGTTTATCACTCACTTAGTGTAATTAATACCTAATAAGTAGATTAATACTTGTTTAACTGTTTAAGATTAATTGTCTAAAGTCTCATTTAATTACCTCGTAATTCAGAACTGAAAATTCTTTTTCTATTATATGTTTATTTTCTATTTACATACAACAACATAATATTATTACAACCCGTGGCACATCAATTATCTCAATAAACCCTTCAAAATATTACATTTCAATCAAAATATAGTATCCAGTTCCTTTTCATTACAAGATGCAATTTCATAAAATCTTGATGCAGTCCTAAAACTTACATCCTAATCCTATACACTTTCTATAAAGAATCTTGGTGTCTGGGATATAAATAAAAGTAAGAAAAGGGCTTATACCTAATCACAAAAGTAATAATACTTATCAACCCGCACGTCGAGCTTTCAGTGCACCGTATTCGCATCTAAGCCTATCTGAAGTAATCTATGAAGAGGAAGAGGGGGTGAGCTTAGCCCAGTAAGAAAATATATATTAAGAGATGCTAAGCTTATATCATATTATGTGCATGTATATGCATGTTAAATTGAGTAATAATCTTGTAGATCATGTCTTATGCATATGTAATGAGATGGCCTAGCTAGACTAGACACTTAAGTTCCCATTTCAAGGCTTTTAGGGGTATTAGTCAAAAGGATGCTTTGAAGTTTCTCATTTCCCCTTGCCCTAACACCTACGCCAAGTGGTCTCCACACGTACGTAACTTAAACTCTGAATGCGTGTGCTATGCATATACCAAATGCAATAAAAATATGTTAACTAAGTGTAGTTTACAATGAACACTTAATTTTCAATATAAATACAATTATGCAATGTAAAACCCTTATGCAGATGAACATTAAACCATGTAAGTGTCCATACCGGTACAAATCGAGATCCTGTACAAAAAGGAATAAGAAACACATTTTTTTTCTTAATTAAATCTAAAAATGCATATTTAAAAGCATTTATTCAGAGATGGGCATCATTCTCGAGATTGTGTAATATAACCGAGATTTGGTAAGATAACCAGGTAAGCTTTTTGTGAAAGCATTCACTGCAGCTAGCAGTGGTCACAGTCCTAGACTAGGGCTCAAATCACATTCCCAAACTATAGCTCTATTCATGATCATGAATCATCCCAATACTAGTAATCATTTAGTAGTTGAGGTATGTGTCTCGACTAGTTGTCGAACAATTCACAATCCTATCTACAATACATCAGTATCCACTGCCACACAGAAGGACTCCATGATGTATATATATACAGGCGCCTAAATGCCATATAGGCATGACACAGTGCCACGCAGGTATCTCATGATGCCAAATGTCTCAAGTATCAAAATTCATGCAAAGACTACCTTAAAACAAAGTTTGCATGACCAAAACATTATGCCGTTTTGAAAACATGCAATTAAATGCCAATAAGACTAGTACTAGCTTTGAATAACTCATCAAAGTATACAAAATCATGATAATAAAGTTGTCAGGGAAAACAAATCATCACATAGATAACTGAATTTTGACACTTTAGTAAAACCATATTTGTTACTGACAAACGCTTATGGATCTCGATGCGTTAATTCATTCATGCCATGCATGTGACAACGATGCATACTACAAACATGGATAACCTTACAGGGTGTGCCTAGGGTGATTTCCAACTAAAATCTGGCATTATAACGGCATAAATAAAAACTATTCCTAGTATCTCAATCACAGGTCAAAATTAACCTACAATATCATCCCCCAAACATATAGCGTATATGTGTGTCTCAAACAGGCCTAGCCTAATGAAGAGGACAATATAGCACAAACATACAACTTTAGCAGATAATCTTTATATCTATATGTATATATATATATATATATATATATATATATAAAATCCTCATAAATGTATATACCTTTCAACTCAATCCATTTCCACCATGTAGTAACCAACTACACCTTTAATCATAAAATCACATAATACAAATTTCTCATTTACCATGAAATTTTCAAAAACGCCTTAAATCCACAAATTTCGCTTCACACACACACACACACACACACACACACATATATATATTTTCTTTACCCACTTTGTTCAAAATTTTACAATTATCATATGACACACACATAATATAATAAAAAAATAATAAGGTGCTAACATACACCTTAGCATATGTTTCTTACATCCTCTCTTATAACAACACAATTCTCACACATGCTCATCATGTCTTACAAACTACGACATTGCATAAATTACCATTTATGTTCTTTTTATGCCAGAACTACAGGCACATTACCAAGTGTAAGTATATATATAAGTACATATATATATATATATATATATATATATAATACCCACATCAATGTATATTTATTAAATTATATCCCATTATCCATTATTCATAAAACTATCTAAAATGGGTTCCTTATCCACCCTATTATTATCACAACTTTGCATTCACTTCTTGACTTCACCCATACCTTAAATGTAAAATCCGAATTTTTATTATACTGTATACTATATGTGTACATAATTGATGGTGGAAATTAATTCTTCTAGTGAAATTAAAGAATTATTGGATGTGAATTTCCACTTTGCATTTTAAGTCATGATGTATAGTATGGTTGATAAAAGAAAGAAAAAAAATAAATATTTAAGTGTAACAAGATATTGTGAGATATAATTTTGATATTATAGTATGAAAGCATTTAAAGGAGGTAAGACAAAGTTAATAATTGTGGTTGACATTGGCGTGGGAAAGAAGAAGAATAAAAGGAAAAATTGTAGTAAAAAACGTGCAGAGACTCTGTCGCCCGTTCTCTTTTCGACTGCAAGTCGTCCCTTTGGCTGGAAATTCTTCAACATTTAATGGCTGTAGAAAATTTCACCTCGCCATGCCCTTGAACAGTTGTTTTTCTTCATGAATTAATGCACTACCAGACGAGGTAATGATGAAGGAAGGGATAAGGAACAGATGGTGAGCCCTGGTTGGACTAACATGCCTATATAAAGAGGCTTCAAGAGAAGAAATGGATTGAAATGAACTCCATCCTCTCCAGAATCCTTCTCGCCCATTCCGTTCCACTACAAGTTCATCTTTAGTTCTTCAGTTTTTCTTAAATGTAAGCCATGAAAACTTCCTTATTAGTTAGCCAAACTCTTCTATAGTGTTGAAGAGCTAAGGACACAGAAGAAGTAAAACTAAGAAAGGCAAGGAAGCATTCTGTTTATGGAAGAGCAATTGGATTAAGGTGAGTTTCATACTTTCCATGGTTCTCTTGATATTCCATACTAGATTCTATGTTTTATAATGTGATAAACATAGATATAGCCTGGTTGTGGTTAAATATTGTGGGAATATATAAGAAATCAAAAGGAAATGATTAAGAAAAACAATAGGCGAGCAAGGAGTATTCGCCCGAAGGGTGAGGCGAGTACAGTGCAAGATATAACTAGGCGAGAACATGTTCGCCACTGGTTATGGGATAATATGGAATGTGGAAGTAAGGCGAGAACCAATGATCGCCAATGAGGCAAGTAGGAAATAGAGAACTCGCCAAAGTGTGTTCAAGAGGACGAGATAACTAAGGGCTATCCAATTTAAGGGCGAGCTCAGTTGGGCGAGCGGTATTTTGCCAAAATAGTTAAAACGAGTTTTAGAAAATTATTAGAAAAGAAAATATTAATGGAATTAATATTTTACTTTGCAGACGGGAATTGAGGAAGGCGGGCGAAAAGCAAAGCTGTATCAGACGAGGTAAGGAAGTAGTATGTGATGCAAATGCATGTCCTGTGGAGTAAAAGTGTTAAGAAAATATTAGAAATTGTTTTAATTTCTGACATGCATTTATTTGATAAATTATTTTGATCTCAGGCGAGCTACAAGCTGCCATATGTTTTTATGTTGGGCGAGCCCTTGTATTTTTATGTTGGGCGAATTGGTATTGGCGGGCGAGCTAAGCCCTTTTATAATTTCTATACACCCGTTTCTAGTTTTAAGGGCGGGCGAACTGATTTTATAGGAAAGCTACGTGGCGAGCTCTCTTTTATGAGAACTGGGCGAGTGCCCTTGTTTTTAAAGAGAAAACCGGGTAAGCCAAAGTCGGGCGAACCCCTTTTAAAGATTTGTTAGGCGGGCGACCCTTGTTGTCTGGAAAAGCTAAGTGGCGGGCGATTACTAATTCGCCGCCTTGGCGAATTGACCAGTGGGCGAACTGATTTATGAGTATTTTCTGAACGCAAATTAAATAAATAAATAAACTTTCAATTAATATTTTTGAAAAATAGAAAATGTGAAACTTTTTGGGAAAGTAGACCCTCGGGCGAGTTGACTCTCGGGCGAGTTGACCACTAGGGGAGTTGAGCATTGGGCGAGTTGGCCAATGGGCGAGCTGACCCTGGGCGAACTAGCCATGGGCGAACCAGCTCCAAACGTGCCTTTCTCTCACAGAAACTGTTGAATTTGGGGGTTGTTTTACTGGTTATAAAATCTTTTGGAAAACCAAATCATTTTATGGAAATGATGCATATGATAACTTGATTTTGAGACATTAGGCCATGAGTTCATGCATTATCATTCATATACTTTGCGTGACCCATCTAGGGCGATGGCTCGGGTCAAATAGACTAACGAGTGCAACCTAGGGCGTCACAGGGCTGATGGACCTGCGAAGTCTTCAGCGGTCTCGAGGTCACTTGGCAAGTGGACCCGAGGACCACCTACAGATTATGGCCATACATCTAGATGAGATAGCCGTGAGGGGCGATGGCCTACGGGTGCACCCCAAAGGCGGATGACTGGTGTTCTTTGCATGATTTAAATTGTTGCCTAGTCTCAATTAAACGATTTATGAAAGGATCTGGTAAATCCTATTTCATGTTTACTATATTTATTGTTTCCTAATGAGTTTGATCGTTAGGATAATTTAATAGTTTTGAGAATATAGCTTTTATTTCTATAAAGCAGCATACACCTTCCTTACTGAGCACGTTGACGCTCACTCCTTATTTTTCCACTCCACAGATAATTGATTTGGCTAAGAGACTTACCTTCCTGAGATTTGATAATGAAGGTATGTTATATTCTTTTATATATTCAGCAAAGTTGTACAGTACTACTTTAATTAGGAAGGGAATGTATATACATCTCAAGAAAGATACTTTATTAATTCATATTTACATAATAATGTAGTAGAAGTTGTTAAGCATCACAGACAGCCCAACCGGTAAGTGATGAGTAAGTATCATGTTATACAGTAACTTTGGGATGTTACAGATTAAATGGTATCAGAGCAGGGTTGGTCGGATGTTTAGTGATGCTTAAAATAAATGGTATACATTCCCTATAGTACTGTATAATCTGAATATATAATTGATGTATTAATATTAAGTAATAAATGATCTCTGTGGTACAGATATGAGTGGAAGAAGGAGAATGCGCTTAGTGAGAGGTATAGGCCGAGGTAGGGCGACACAGACTCCGGAACCGCAGACACCGGAACCTGCCCCAAGACCTCCACGTCCTATACAGCTAGAGAGTATTGATAATCGTGTAACTCAGGTGGGGAGGTTAATAGCAGATTTTATGGCTATGTATCAGGCGGATAGAGCCGCTGATAGGGCATAGAGGGAGAGAGCTACAGCTCCTGCAGCCCCAGTAGAGGCACCAGTTGTGCCTGAGCCTGAGCCTATTCCACCACCAGCACCTCAGCCACCGGTAGCTCCACCACAACCACTGATTCAGCAGCCATGAAATGCAGAGTCATATTGTAATGTGGCATTGGTGAAATCATTTAAGAAATTGGATCCACCGAAGTTTAAAGGTACTAGGGATCCATTGGTGGCAGAGCATTGGGTTATAGAGATTGATAGGTTACTTGAGATTATGAGATGTTCGGAGACAGAGAAAGTAGGCTTAGCAGTGTTCCAGTTGGCAGATGATGCGAGACATTGGTGGAAGGCCACCCAGACAGTATTATTTGCTCAGCATCAGGATCTGTCCTGGGATATGTTTGTGGAAGCTTTTAGAAGGCAGTATATTCCAGACACTGCTCAAGAAAAGTTACAATAGGAATTCATGGGTTTAGTACAGGGTAGTATGTCAGTGGATGAGTATGAGGCCAAATTTACTACCTTGAGCCGTTTTGATCCACAGGCTAGCGAGAACACCCGGTATAAGATTTCGAGGTTTAGAGCTGGTTTAAGGCCATCCATCAGAGTAAAGCTAGCCCCATTTGTTATTCAGACTTATGATGAGATAGTCCAACGGGCCCAGCTATGTGAGAGAGATTATGAGCAGTTCCAGCTTGATTTCAGTAGTAAGAATAAGGGTAAAGCAAAGGGAAAAACTAAGAGGTTCATAGAGGACAGACCGGGTAGAGAGCAGTCTAAGAAGACTAGATCTACGGGCATACAGATTTCTGAGGGCAGATTTGATAGACCAGCAGTTTCTACTCCTGCTAGTGGCCCCACCACTACTCAGAGAAGTGTTGCGCCCTTATGTAGACATTGTGGAATGTCGCATGGATTGCGCCCTTGTCCTTTAATGTCTGGGGTATGTTTTAGATGTGGACAGACGGGGCATTTTATCAAGAATTGCCCGATGCTCAAAGAGTCAACTGCTTCTACTATACCTTCTGCAGCACCTCAGATAGCGGCCCCGGTAGCTCAACGTGAGCCAGAGAAAGCGACACCCTCACAGCCTAAGCGGGCAACAGCCGCAAAGAAGGGTAAAAAGGTTGTGACTCAGGGTCGGGTGTACGCGTTGGATCAGGAGACTGCCGACGCCTCTATCGATGTGATTAAAGGTAAAATTTATCTCTTTGATATCCCCGTAATTGCCTTATTTGATCCGAGTTCTACCCACTCATTTTTATCGCCTGCATATGCCAACAGGACCCCAGTAGAGCCGAAGTTGTTAGAATATACCCTGCAAATGAAAACTCCTTTTAATGATTTCCAGAGGACGGATATTATATATAGGAATTGTAAGTTGACTATAAGAGAGAAGGTTGTGACAACTAACCTAATTTTGTTGGATATATATGATTTTGATATCATTTTAGGTATGGATTGGTTAGCTGCAAACCATGTTAGTTTGGATTGTAATACTAAGTTTATTACCTTCTCTCATCCCGAAAAGTACATTGTAAAGTTATTATAGATTAATAAAAAGTATGTGAATTTATGTTGTGAAATGACATGTGTACTGAAATTGTGGTTGTGTATGAATGTTTATGAAGGATATATTGCTAGTATGGAGGATGTTGAGACGAAGCATCCAAAGATCCAAGAGATTCTTGTAGTTAAGAACTTCTCGGATGTATTTCCAGAGGATTTACCAGGATTACCACCAGATCGAGAGACGGAGTTTATGATCGAGTTGGTACCCGGTACGGAGCCGATTTCTAGACCCCCATATCGGATGGCACTGGCAGAGTTGGATGAACTCAAGAAGCAGCTCCAGGAGTTATTAGATAAGGGATTTATACGTCCCAGTGTGTCACCGTGGGGAGCTCCAGTATTATTTGTTCGGAAGAAGGATGGTAGCCTCCGGTTTTGTATAGATTATCGGATGTTGAATCAGGCTACCATTAAGAATAAGTATCCACTACCTCAGATCGATGATTTGTTTGATCAGCTCAAGGGTGCACAGGTGTTTTCCAAGATAGACCTACGGTCAGGCTATCATCAGTTGAAAATTAAGGAGTCGGATGTGCATAAGACAGCCTTTCGGACTCGCTATGGCCACTATGAGTTTCTAGTGATGCCTTTTGGGTTGACAAATGCCCCTGCAGCTTTTATGAGTTTGATGAATGAGGTATTTCATTCATTTTTGGACAAGTTTGTCATAGTGTTTATTGATGACATACTGATTTACTCTAAGACTCCAAAGGAGCATGAGCAGCATTTGCAGATTGTTCTACAGACCCTCAGAGAGTGAAAGTTGTATGCTAAACTTAGTAAATGCGAGTTCTGGCTTGACTATATTATATTTCTCGGACATGTAGTGTCAAAGGACGGGGTGTCAGTTGATCCGTCCAAGATAGAGGCCATTGTACAGTGGGAGAGGCCTAACACAGTTACCGAGATACGGAGTTTTCTGGGTCTTATCGGGTACTATCGCAGATTTGTGGAGGGATTTTCTAGACTTGCTGCTCCATTGACAGGACTCACATGTAAGGAGGTAAAGTTCGAGTGGAATGATGCGTGTGAGCGTATTTTTGGTGAGCTTAAGAGGAGATTGACTAGTGCCCTCGTATTAGCCCTTCCTAGCGGATCAGGTGGATTTATGGTGTATACTGATGCATCCGCTCAAGGTTTAGGGTGTGTGCTCATGCAGCATGGTCGGGTTATAGCCTATGGTTCTCGACAGTTGAAGGATCATGAGAGGAATTACCCGACACATGACTTGGAGCTAGCCGCAGTGGTGTTTGCACTGAAGATATGGCGACACTACTTGTACGGGGAGAAATTTCAGATATATACAGACCATAAGAGTTTGAAGTATATATTCTCACAGAAAGAGTTGAATTTGAGGCAGCGACGGTGGATGGAACTATTAAAGGACTATGATTGTGAGATTTTGTATCACCCAGGTAAAGCTAATGTAGTAGCTGATGCACTGAGCCGTAAGCATGTTGGCATGGTATCGTACATGATGATCAGGGAACATGAGTTGATAGAACAATTCTCTAACCTCAATCGACAGTTGTTTCCTCTGACCAGTATGGGTTTACGGCTAGTTTCCGTATAGAGGCGAATTTGATGGACCGAATCAGGGAAGACCAGAGGAAAGATGATTATTGCATTGAGATTGCCAGTCATATTCAGATGGGAGTTATGTTAGACTTCGAGATTAGCACTGATGGGATACTGAGGTTCAGAGGTCGGATATGTGTTCCTGGTGATCGATAGCTTAGAGACTTGATTTTATCAAAGGCCCATACCTCTAGATATACGTTACATCCGGGTAGTACTAAGATGTACCAGAATCTCCGGAGAGTGTATTGGTGGCCTAAGATGAAGAAAGACATCGTTGAGTTTGTTGCTAGATGTCTAACATGCCAGCAGATTAAGATTGAGCATCAGAAGCCGGCGGGTATGCTTCGACCATTATCGATTCCTATGTGGAAATGGGAGCATGTAACTATGGATTTTATTATGGGATTACCATGGACCCGGAAGGGATATGATGCTATTTGGGTGATAGTCGACAGATTGACTAAGTCTGCTCATTTCTTAGCCATGAGATCTACAGACTCAGTTAGTGCCTTAGCCGAGTTGTATGTCAGGGAGATAGTGAAGTTACATGGTGTTCCAGTGAGTATTACCTCTGATAGGGACTCTCACTTAACCTCTCATTTTTGGGAGAGATTTCAGGAGGCTATGGGATCCCAGTTGAGTTTTAGCACCGCTTTTCATCCACAGACTGATGGACAGTCCGAGCGTACTATACAGACGCTCGAGGATATGTTGAGAGCGTGTGTATTGGATTTTAGAGGCTCATGGGACGATCAATTACCCCTGGCAGAGTTTGCATATAATAATAGTTTTCATACGAGTATCGGCATGGCACCGTATGAGGCCTTATATGGCAAACGATGCAGATCCCCGATAGCATGGGAAGAAGTGGGAGACCGTAAATTATTAGCTCCGGATTTGGTCGAGCAGGCTTCTTGTGATGTACGGATAATTTGTGAGAGGCTCCGAATGGCTCAGAATCGGCAAAAGAGTTATGCAGATATTAGACGCCGACCATTGGAGTTTGTAACGGGTGATTATGTGTTTTTAAAGATTTCACCATCCAAGGGTATAATGAGATTCGGGAAGAGAGGAAAGTTGAGTCCTCGGTACATTGGGCCTTATGAGATATTAGATCGCGTGGGAGATGTGGCATATCGATTAGCACTACCACCAGAGTTGTCAGGTGTGCATAACGTATTCCACGTCTCGATGTTGAGAAAGTACCATCCAGATCCTTCTCACGTGATTCAACACGAGCCACTGGAAATCAAAGAGGATATGAGTTACGTTGAGAAACCGGTGCGAATTCTGGATAGGAAAGATAAGGTGTTGCGATCTAAGACGATTCCTTTGGTTAAAGTGCTCTGGCAGTATCATAACGAGGAGGAGGCTACTTGGGAATTAGAGAGCCTTATGCGCGAAAAGTATCCAGTGCTTTTTCAATGAGAGGTCCGAGTTAAATTTGGAGGACCAAATTTCTTAAGTTGGGGAGAAATGTAAAATCCGAATTTTTATTATACTGTATACTATATGTGTACATAATTAATGGTGGAAATTAATTCTTCTAGTGAAATTAAAGAATTATTGGATGTGAATTTCCACTTTGCATTTTAAGTCATGATGTATAGTATGGTTGATAAAAGAAAGAAAAAAAAATATTTAAGTGTAACAAGATATTGTGAGATATAATTTTGATATTATAGTATGAAAGCATTTAAAGGAGGTAAGACAAAGTTAATAATTGTGGTTGACATTGGCGTGGGAAAGAAGAAGAATAAAAGGAGAAATTGTAGTAAAAAACGTGCAGAGACTCTGTCGCCCGTTCTCTTTTTGACTGCAAGCCGTCCCTTTGGCTGGAAATTCTTCAACATTTAATGGCTGTAGAAAATTTCACCTCGCCATGCCCTTGAACGGTTGTTTTTCTTCATGAATTAATGCACTACCAGACGAGGTAATGATGAAGGAAGGGATAAGGAACAGATGGTGAGCCCTGGTTGGACTAACATGCCTATATAAAAAGGCTTCGAGAGAAGAAATGGATTGAAATGAACTCCATCCTCTCCAGAATCCTTCTCGCCCATTCCGTTCCACTACAAGTTCATCTTTAGTTCTTCAGTTTTTCTTAGATGTAAGCCATGAAAACTTCCTTATTAGTTAGCCAAACTCTTCTGCAGTGTTGAAGAGCTAAGGACACAGAAGAAGTAAAACTAAGAAAGGCAAGGAAGCATTCTGTTTATGGAAGAGCAATTGGATTAAGGTGAGTTTCATACTTTCCATGGTTCTCTTGATATTCCATACTAGATTCTATGTTTTATAATGTGATAAACATAGATATAGCCTGGTTGTGGTTAAATATTGTGGGAATATATAAGAAACTAGATGGAAATGATTAAGAAAAACAATAGACGGGCAAGGAGTATTCGCTCGAAGGGTGAGGCGAGTACAGTGCAAGATATAACTAGGTGAGAACATGTTCGCCACTGGTTATGGGATAATATGGAATGTAGAAGTAAGGCGAGAACCAATGATCGCCAATGAGGCGAGAAGGAAATAGAGAACTCGCCAAAGTGTGTTCAAGAGGACGAGATAACTAAGGGCTATCCAATTTAAGGGCGAGCTCAGTTGGGCAAGCGGTATTTTGCCAAAATAGTTAAAACGAGTTTTAGAAAATTATTAGAAAAGAAAATATTAATGGAATTAATATTTTACTTTGCAGACGGGAATTGAGGAATGAGGGCGAAAAGCAAAGCTGTATCAGACGAGGTAAGGAAATAGTATGTGATGCAAATACATGTCCTGTGGAGTAAAAGTGTTAAGAAAATATTAGAAATTGTTTTAATTTCTGACATGCATTTATTTGATAGATTATTTTGATCTCGGGCGAGCTACAAGCCGCCATATGTTTTTATGTTGGGCGAGCCCTTGTATTTTTATGTTGGGCGAATTGGTATTGGCGGGCGAGCTAAGCCCTTTTATAATTTCTATACACCCGTTTCTAGTTTTAAGGGCGGGCGAATTGATTTTATAGGAAAGCTACGTGGCGAGCTCTCTTTTACGAGAACTGGGCGAGTGCCATTGTTTTTAAAGAGAAAACCGGGTAAGCCAAAGTCGGGCAAACCCCTTTTAAAGATTTGTTAGGCGGGCGACCCTTGTTGTCTGGAAAAGCTAAGTGGCGGGCGATTACTAATTCGCCGCCTTGGCGAATTGACCAGTGGGCGAACTGATTTATGAGTATTTTCTGAACGCAAATTAAATAAATAAATAAACTTTCAATTAATATTTTTGAAAAATAAAAAATGTGAAACTTTTTGGGAAAGTAGACCCTTGGGCGAGTTGACTCTCGGGCGAGTTGACCACTAGGGGAGTTGAGCATTGGGCGAGTTGGCCAATGGGCGAGCTGACCCTGGGCGAACTAGCCATGGACGAACCAGCTCCAAACGTGCCTTTCTCTCACAGAAACTGTTGAATTTGGGGGTTGTTTTACTGGTTATAAAATCTTTTGGAAAACCAAATCATTTTATGGAAATGATACATATGATAACTTGATTTTGAGACATTAGGCCATGAGTTCATGCATTATCATTCATATACTTTGCGTGACCCATCTAGGGCGATGGCTCGGGTCAAATAGACCAACGAGTGCACCTTAGGGCGTCACAGGGCTGATGGACCTGCCAAGTCTTCAGCGGTCTCGAGGTCACTTGGCAAGTGGACCCGAGGACCACCTACAGATTATGGTCATACATCTAGATGAGATAGCCGTGAGGGGCGATGGCCTACGTGTGCACCCCAAAGGCGGATGGCTGGTGTTCTTTGCATGATTTAAATTGTTGCCTAGTCTCAATTAAACGATTTATGAAAGGATCTGGTAAATCCTATTTCATGTTTACTATATTTATTGTTTCCTAATGAGTTTGATCGTTAGGATAATTTAATAGTTTTGAGAATATAGCTTTTATTTTTATAAAGCAGCATACACCTTCCTTACTGAGCACGTTGACGCTCACTCCTTATTTTTCCACTCCACAGATAATTGATTTGGCTAAGAGACTTACCTTCCTGAGATTTGATATTGAAGGTATGTTATATTCTTTTATATATTCAGCAAAGTTGTACAGTACTACTTTAATTAGGAAGGGAATGTATATACATCTCAAGAAAGATACTTTATTAATTCATATTTACATAATAATGTAGTAGAAGTTGTTAAGCATCACAGACAGCCCAACCGGTAAGTGATGAGTAAGTATCATGTTATACAGTAACTTTGGGATGTTACATTAAATTTATCAACTCATCCATATAGCTGTCATAATGTATTAGGTTTCAAAAAACCTAATAGTTAGACACAAATTATGGAGTCACCATCAATCATTCAAACGTAAGTGTGATTGGTTACCTATTTAAATTAAGGATAAAATTGGTCTAGATCTTAGATTTAAGGTTCAAGGGTACGGTTATATGTGAGGAAGATGTTAACACCCTCATAAAACCCATCATAAAATGGTACCTAATTGATCATATGTTATCTTTAAAAGGTTTTGATTAAATAGTCTTTAATTTAAATGTTCTTTATTTTATCCAAATATTTAAATATTGAAAAATTTCTAAGAAATTCTCCATCATTCGATCAAAAATTCTTAAAAACTATCCTCTCCTCAAGAGTATCTGTGTCCGGAGTCTTAATTTGTAAAAATAATTAATTGGATTGGGTGACATTATATTTTAATTTAGAATTAGGCTGCAATTAAGTTAGAATTTTTTAGATTTTAGAATTAAAATTAATTAGGAAATTAAAATTAAAATAGGATTTAGGAATGATAATAAAAAAAAGAAGAGATAAGAAAAGAAAATAAAATTAATTTTAGTATAGGATAATTAGATTTTTTTAGGATAATTATTTAGATTAATATTATATTTGATAAAGTTAGATTAGGATTAACATAAGAATTAAATAGATAAAATATTAAAAATAAGAGATAATTAATAGAATAAGTTGAGTTGTATTAGGACTCTAACAAGTTTATGACTATAAAAAGGGGTTAAACCCCATAACTTGAAAAAAGAGAGGAGGGGAACGAATTTTCAGGGAGAACAACAAAAATACACAGGCAAAAACATAAATAAAAAAAAAACACATAGTGAGGACGACACCCATGGCGGCATCAAGGCTTCAATATTTTCCAGTGGAAGCAGGGACAAGGCAGTATTGGATTGTGGCTAGCAGCATGCGATTGCCAAGAGGAATCAAGGATCAGCGATTAAACAAGCTAGCTTTAGTCTAAAATTCTAGCCCATTATCTTTATGCAATAAGCCATAATTGAAGCCCACGTGAAACTTTGAAGCTTGGGAATTTGGTTCATTTGTTGGTGAAATAGGTGTCAGGTGAAGTAAATTTAAAGTAAATGTTTTGGACACTTGGCGTTGGCAAAATAGGTAAGTTTCTCATCATGTTTTATTTTTATGTATGTGTGTTTTATTTGTTAGCAAGTATTTGTATATTATTTTTTTTCAAATATAATAAGAAGAGTAATATACAATAAAAAATAATCAAACATAATAACATAGAAAATGATTAATACAATAATATTAATTAAGATAATAATAAAATAGTAAGATAAAAAATGAAAATAAATTTTAAACAAACAAATCGCAAAACCAATAAATATTATAGTAAATAATTCCGATGATAGAATTCTGAAGTGTCACGAATGGTTGACATTTTAGATTTTCTAGGTGAGGATGTTTCCATGAATTTTGCCAAAATGATGGAAAATTTATGGAAGATGTTCAATATTAAAAAAATATTAAAATATATATCTAAAAATTTAATCAATAGAAAATTTAATTATTATAAAATTATAACTACTTAATAAAATAATAAAATTATTCCGATGATGGAATTCTAAAGCGTCATGAATAGTTGACATTTTTAGATTTCCTAAGTGAGGATGTTTTCATGAGTTTCGCCAGAATGATAGATAATTCATGGAAAATGTTCGAAATAAAAAAATTAATTATTAAAATATATATTTCCAAATTAATTATTATAAAATTATAATTATTTAATAAATTAAAATTATTCTGATGATGGAATTCAAGGTGTCACGAATGGTTGACATTTTTGAAATTTCTAGGTGAGAATGATTTCTTTAGGATTTGCCGGAATGATGGAAAATCTAAAGGTGATTGTTCAATACAAGATAATAAAAGTTAAAAATTAAAATTAAATTAAATTAAATTAAAGATATTAAATACAATAATAAAGTTTAAGATAATCTAGATAATTAAAGGGATAATATTAAAAAATTAAAAAATATTTAATAAATCCAACGATGGAGCCTCTTTAGAAAAACAAATGGGATTTCTAAATACTCCTGAGGTGAGGAAAAATTTTTAAGGGTCTCGCCAAAATAAATTTAATAAAGACCATTAAATCAAAAATTCTAAAAAATCACAAAATTAATTGATACGGTTTAAGGTGAGCATCATAGGGATGCTAATCCTTCTCTCATGCGTAACCAAACTCCTGAACCCTAAACTTTAAAATATAGACCAGTCCTTAGAGTCATTTAGGTGGCCAATCACACCTAGATTAAAAAAGATTGGTGGCGACTCCATTTGTTTAATGTCTAGCATCCTAGGCCTAGGAAACGTCATGACAGTATCCAAAATAGTACCCTTTGACTTTTTTTGAGAAGCCACGTTGTCGGGTTCATTAAATATTTTATTGAAATTTCTTACTTTATTTTAAAATAAAGTTTAATTTATTGTATCTTTATTTATTTTTCATTTTTATTTCTTTGATTATTTTAATTATTTTAATTATATTTATTATCACTTATTTATTGTTATTTTTATTTATTTATTTATTTATTTATTTATTATTTTCATTTATTTTTATTTTTTTAAGAACAATAAGTCTTCCATCTGGCTAGACTTTGAGAAAAATTCTAACCTAAAGAATTTCAAATGTTAACAATTTGTGACTCTTTGGAATCTCATCCTCGAAATAATATTAATTGATTCTTGATTAATTATAAATAATTTATTATTTATTATACTATATTGAATTTTATTATTTTATCATTTATTATTAATTAAACCTATATGTACCTATCACTTAATGCTTTGCAAATCTTATTTATTTTATTTTTATCATATTTTATTATTTAATATTTATTATTATTTATTATCATATTAATATTGAAAATTTTTCTTAAATCTTCCAACATACCCATGAAATTTAAGGAAAACCTGTCACCTAGAAATTTTCAAATATCAACCGTTTGTGACTCTTTGAAAATTTCATCATCAAAATAATCTCAATTTACTTTCTTATTTTTTAAATGAATTATAGAATAATTTGCAAGCAATTTTGACTTTAGAGAGTTTTAATTTATAAATTTTATGCATAATCCTAATCTAATTTGCTTAACCTATAATTTATTTTAATGCAATTAAATAATTTTAAAAAACTAACTCTAACTCAAAGTAATTAATCTAAAGATAAATGAATAAAAATGTTAAGCAAACCAAATAACATTATTACTATATCTAAATATTTCTCAAACTAAACAAAATTATGGATCAAAGTTACGAACTTATCAAACAACTTAACCTAAATTAATTAAATAACTTAAGGATATTGATTAATTGCACTAAATACGACACAACATTAATACATAAACGATAAAAACATAAAAAAACCAAACAAAACAAACCTTACAAATTTAAGGTCACGTGACCTCAATTGCTTCAATTTTCTTTTCAATCTCCTGCAAACCGAGCCTTTTATAGCTTAGGTTTCATGTAACTTGGTAGCAAAAGACACATGGACAGCAAAGCAATTCATGCATATTAGTCCTTTCGCAGCTTGGCACCAAGGCAACTCTCGCTTTCTTTAAGTTTAAGCTGTCGGTTTTGGTATCAGATTTCCTCTCCTTCTTGATTTTTAAGCAAAGGCAGCAGACGATAGCAGGGAACGATGAAGCACGGTGATGGAGGGTAGTAGAGAAGATGCAGTGACAAGGTGTAGAGGTACTGGAAACACAACTTGGGTAGTAGTTCGCATATTCGGTGATGCAGGAAGCGCAGTGAAGCAGTCTCGGGCAAAGGTACAGAAACAGAGAGTGAGCTGGGATGCTTGTTGAGTAGGGAGCAAGGAATAGATGTAGAACAATGGAGGCCGACTTGGAGAATCAGTTTTCTTTTTTATTCTTGCCCGTGCCCCCCCTTCATGCTTTGGTGTACTCTTTTTATATAAGCCTAGTTTTTTTAATTTTGGTAATACTTGGACTTCAAGATGAAGATTTTTATTTGATTTCGTCTTTGATATACTTTAATGCTATAATTCATTTCCAATATTTTTAGCAAGCAAATCTTCTTCCTTTACGATGTATCCAATTTTTTCTTTTCATTATTGTCTTACCAAGAATAATAATTAAAAATAAAATAAAATCACAATCGAAATCAAAATTAAAATCAAAATCAAAATAAAAAATTAAAACATATAAATAATATAAAAAACTAATTAATTAAAGTATTTGAAAAAATTTCACACAAAATTGGTGTTTACAATAGCATATTCAAAACCTTGAAATTTAATATATTTAAATAAAACCAATTCATCAACCACAATCAAAATTCCTCAAAGTCATATGATTAATTATATGTAATGTATGGTATCAATAAAGCCAACCACAGCTTAGTTGATATTGCGCCAAACGTAGTGCTTATCAACACCTTCCTTGTCCAATTTTCCACCCTTACATTGATGACAATTTTCCTATAATTTCTATCACAAGAAATGTGAAATCCCCAATTTCCATGTATTCCTCCATGTTTGTAAGGTATTTCAATCTAATATGATTAAATGAATGTGAAGTTGATGTGTAATGGATGTATGAATGATGTATGCATGAGGTATGAAGTATGGAAGAAATAAGAAAGTTGAATGTCAAATAGTCAAAGAAGTAAATTATGATATTATGAGAATGCTTATAGTATGACAAAATAAATGTAAAATTTTGTACAATTAATATCAGAAAATTAAGTGTAAGTAAAGGAAAGTGTTATATGGAAGAAAGGAGACCAATTAAGTGAATGGTCAAATAGGGATGGTCAAAGGTTAAAGGTTAAGATGAAGTAATCTAATTGGATGAAGATGAAACAATTATCAGATTTCATAATTTGATGATGATAAAATTTATATCAGAAATTTTAGGTAGTTAAATGAGATGTGGCTGATATGAATGGAAGAAAAAGGAGTTAAATGGTCAAAGAAGGGTCAAAAGCATAGTAAAAAAAAAGGAAGCATGGCTGAGATGAGATGATTATGGGATAAGGATGACATTAAACGAGATGGCATGAGTCACCATCTTTAGCCATCACCAATGTCAGCCACTCTTCCAGCCTTCTCCCTCTCGTTCCATTCAAGTTTCCAAGTTTCCATTCCAAGCTACCTTGACAAACCCCCTCATCCATCCATCGATTCAACTAGTTTGTTGAATGAAAAATGATCATTGTCATTAGACTAAGTGATATCCAAAGTTTGGTGGATTGATTTCAAGTATTGGAAGAGATCTCAAAGTTTGAGATTTTGGTCACTAGTAAAAGGTAAGAGAAGAAGATGATTTGTTCAATTATGTTCATGGTATGATGTTGTACTGAATTAGTATAACATGTTTATGGCAAATTCTTAAAGGTTTACTTTGATATGATGATTTCAGATTTGAAGAAGAAAAAGATTAGGGTTGGTGAACCAAGTGATTTCGTGTTCTCGAGGAAATCGAGGTAAGAAATTTATGTAACGGACGTAAGGCGGCTATGTCCGCATGTTTTATGACATATGTATGTGGTTTGGAAAGAAACACCAGCTGATTTCATGCAGGAAAAAATGACATTTTTGGACTTGTCTCCTAGTACCAATTAGGATAGGGGCAGCCGACTGCCATAAAGGGAAGGCGACTGCCTAGAGACAACCAAAACGCCGTTTTCTAGAAAACCGACTCAAACCAGTCGACTGCTTTGTAAGCCAGTCGACTGCTATTTACCCAGAAGCATTCTGTTTCAAACCAGTCGACTACTATATGGGACAGTCGACTGCTATTTGCTAAAAATGCATTCTATTTCAAAACCAGCCGACTGCCTATATAACCAATCGACTGCTAATTTTCCAGAAGCATTCTGTTTCAAAAACAGTCGACTGCTATATGTACCAGTCGACTGCTATTTGCTAAGAAGCATTCTATTTGAAAACCAGTCAACTGCTATATGAACCAGTCGACTGCCCCTATATGTTTTCAAAGATGAAAATATCGGAATTTTAAATGAAAATAATTTCGATAAATGAAAGTATGAAGCAGCAGCCGACTGCCCTATGAAGCCAGTTGACTGCCCTGTTTTGAAAAGAGGTTTTTACACCTATTTTCAGAAAGTATGAAATGTCATGGCAAGAAGCTATATGGCATATGTTTTGAGATTATGCACTTTCATGTTTTTAGTAGGGGCTCTGATCAAGTCCTGAAATGATGCATGTTATGGGCTGAGGAACCATAAGTCAGGCCTCAGTCACTACAGAAGGACACCTGACTAGTGTTAACTGTAGCCACCCGCAGTTGACCAATCTGTTTATATTTCATGTTCGGCTAAGGGAGGATTCCTGGCCCTACGGGGTACGCCACATGATGATGATGATGATGCAGTGCATAACTCCATAAAAGTACAAATAGTTTTTATGTTATCAAAAACTATATGTATATACGATTTCAAAGAAATAAAGAAATCGAAAGTACTTGGTGTTCTTGTATAAGAAGTTTTAAAAAGAAGTATATGATTTATGATTTCAAGAAATATAAGATGTTTTAAAGGAAGTATGTATGTATGTAAATGATATTTGAAAGAAGTACATGAAGTATGTTTTAAAGATAGAAGATTATGCATGTTTTATATGTATGCTATATTTTAAAAGAAGCATACAAAGTATGATTTCCATGTCATTTGAAATAAATATGCATGGTTGCAAACAATGCATGAAAGATGTTTATGATGCATGCTTTATAATGCTTTACATGACATTATAGAGCCAAGTAGGAAAAATGCATATAGAGGCATAGTACGCTCTTTTACATATTTTTCTTACTGAGCGTAAACTCACCCTTTTACGAACATTTTTCATACAGACTATCTGAAGTAATCCCTCGCTCTCGATAGAAGAGCCTACGAGTGGATCTTGAAAGTTTACCTTCGAGAGATACTTCCCAAGTAGTATAGAAGGTATACTTATGTAATTATACAAAGTAAATTGTAATTCAGCTATGGTACAGTACAACTAACATTAATGTATATAAGATGTCGGGGATTTAAGTTAGGATGATGTATGAGATCCTGTGGAAACGGATGATACATATATACATGTATCATTAGTCTGTTTTATTGAAATTGATTTACTCATATTGAGCTGTTAGATATTAAGCTTAAGAAAGAAAAGCATGATTGGCATTGACAAGCAAATCTAATCAAGTTAAATGGAAATGGAAAAAGGTGAATTGAAAATGTATGGTGACTAGGACGTCACAGAATGGTATCAGAGCAATTAGATTAAGGTTTGTCAGTGTCGATGAGTTAGAAGTAGAGTATATCCTCAATTGTACTGTACTTGTCTGAATACATATACGATGTATAACTGTTTGAAGTTATACTAAATAGCTCAACTTTGTGATTTTATCGACAGAATGAGTTTAGGAAGAAGTGGTGTTGAGAAAGGAATAGGAAAGGGTTATGTAGAACAGTCCCCAACATAGTCTCCTTTCCCATCTCCAACGCATAGCCCGAACACTAGGTTAGCAAAGATGGAGAAGCATGTGGAGAATATGACCACTATGTTTACGCAGTTTATGGCGAACTTTTCAAATGTGGTCACAAGTGTACCATTCACTATTCCTATAGTAGAGCCACCACCAGTACAGACAGAGTTACCCCTACCAGTCCCAGTTATTGAAAGGAGGGATCTCACAGCTTATTGCAGTATGACCTTAATTAAGGAATATAAGAAGCTGGATCCGCCTAAGTTTAAGGGGGATAAGGACACGTTGGCCGCAGTGAATTGGGTGAAGGCGGTCACTAGATCTTTCGAGTATATACTATGTTCCGAAAAGGAAAAGGTGGGTTTGGCTGCGTATCTGTTAGTGGATGATGCAGAGTATTGGTGGCAGTCCACTCGAGCCATTTTGGAGGCCCAACATGTTGAGGTTACGTGGGATAGATTTTTAGAGGCTTTTACTGAGAAGTACATCCCACGCACCGATCAGACCAGGTTGAAGATTGAATTTTTGAAATTGACTTAGGGGACAATGTCAGTTAATCAATATGAATCAAGGTTTATTTCTCTAAGCGGATTCGATCGAGAGACCATCAGGAGTGAAGGATATAAGATACTGATTTATAAAAGGACTGAAGTCTCCTATCAAATCCAAGTTGTATACTATGAGTATCACTACTTATAATGAGACAGTCCGTAAGGCTCAGTTATGTGAGTAGGACTATGAGTTTCATCATGATGATTTTCGAGCCCAAAGTAAAGGCAAAGGACCGATGAAGCGGAAGTCAAAAGGGAAAGCCTCCCATGACAGATATCCATCTAGAAGAAGTAAGCCATATGACAGAGCTTTGATAGGGAATCCAAGAGCTACTGGGATCAAGATTAATGATGAGAGATCCCGACATTCAGCTAGTAGTACCGTTAGCTCACCTAAGAGTACAAGACAAAGGTGTGAACATTGCAGAAAGTTCCACAGAGCACAGCCATGCCGGTTGGCAAGTGGCGCATGTTTCAGATGTGGTGAACAGGGACATATGATTAGGGATTGTCCCAAGAGGGACTTGAGGACACCCGTGGAATTTGAGGAGACCCTTCAATCACAGCACAAGGCCACTACTGAAGAGAAGGGAAAGATACCTATTAATTATGATGTAAATGTTGAAAATGTCTAATGTAAAAGTATGTGGTATTATTTGACTCATTGTAAATGAAGTTAGTAGAAAGTATATATGATTAGGTAAAGGATTTCTAGCTTACATTGTAGAATAGCAAAGAAAAGTCCTGAACTAAATGAAAAACCATAATTGATAAGAAACGATAGTTGGAATTCTGAAGTACTCTTTGGTATAAAGTTTTATGATATATAGTGATATGTGAAAGGAGTTTAAATGAGAATGATGATTGACTTTTATTAGTCGATTTTACTTAAATTTTTTATTCTATGAAAGCATTACTTTGAAAAGAATATGAATTAATATGAGAGATGGATTGTCTCAACGATGGTAATTATTCCCTACAGTCGCTTCTAGGTTTCGGAACAAGACAGGTATTTTAAAGTACCTTCCTTACTCCATCCGAATCCCTAGCCAACTGTAGTATCCTTCCTGGTTGATCCCTAGAGTACCATAGGGAAATGAGGACATTCATTCATTTGGCATGTTTGATGCTATGGGAAGAAAATATTTTGGATACGAGTTAAAAGAACTATGCTAATATTTTAAAATGTGATCAGTATATGGGTATTTAGAGAGCAAAAGTAAGAAATTATGGATAGCCATTGTGAATAAATTATGGCTATAATTCTAATTAAGATAGAAGAGATGACTTGAGTTTTCAAAGGATGGTGAAGGTGAAATTAGATCACCTAGGGGAAACCACTGTGGTGGTAAATGCTCTAAGCTGAAAGCATGAAGTAATAATGGTTTGTACGATGATAAGAAAGTATGATGTATTTGAGCAATTTACAAGCCTTAAGCTAAATGTATGCCTTCAAGGTAAATTTGGAATGATGGCTAGTATAATGATTAAGCCAGAATTGATGAACGGATCTGCTAAGTCAGCTCACTTCCTACCTAAGAAGTCTATGGACGCACTTAGCGCTTTAGCGGAAATGTATGTGAAAGAATGTCGTTAGACTACATGGAGTTCCAATGAGCATTTCATGTGATAGAGATTTCAGGTTCACTTCTCACTTTAAGGAGATTAGCAAGGAACCATGGGATCTCAGTTGAAAATTTTGCACAGCTTTTCATCCGCAAACTGATGAGCAGTCCGAGCGCATGATTTAGACGCTCGAGGATATGTAAAGAGCTGGTGCTATGTATTTTAAATGCTCATGGGATGACCATCTGCCATTGACTGAGTTTATTTATGATAATATCTATCATACTAGTATCGGGATGACACTATATGAAATGTTATAGGAATAGAAAGTGTCAATCTCCGAATTGGTGGGAAGAAGTAGGCGAGTGAAAGTTATTAGCTTTTGATTTAGTCAAGCAAGCATCTGAAGAGGTTAAGTGAGTGGTCAAAGACTTAAGATAGCTCAGAAGGGACAAAAAGGTTATACAAATGCTTGACAAAGACTAATTGATGTTTTGGTTGGAGACTCGGTAAATTGAAAGTATAATCCAGAATTATTCACTTGATAAGCTAAGCTAATTTGGAGGACCAAATTTTCTAAGGTGGGGAGGATGTGAAATCCCCAATTTCCATGTATTCCTCCATGTTTGTAAGATATTTCAATCTAATATGATTAAATGAATGTGAAGTTGATGTGTAATGGATGTATGAATGATGTATGCATGAGGTATAAAGTATGGAAGAAATAAGAAAGTTGAATGTCAAATAGTCAAAGAAGTAAATTATGATATTATGAGAATGCTTATAGTATGACAAAATAAATGTAAAATTTTGTACAATTAATATCATAAAATTAAGTGTAAGTAAAGGTAAGTGTTATATGGAAGAAAGGAGACCAATTAAGTGAATGGTCAAATAGGGATGGTCAAAGGTTAAAGGTTAGGATGAAGTAATCTAATTGGATGAAGATGAAACAATTATCAGATTTCATAATTTGATGATGATAAAATTTATATCAGAAATTTTAGGTAGTTAAATGAGATGTGGCTGATATGAATGGAAGAAAAAGGAATTAAATGGTCAAAGAAGGGTCAAAAGCATAGTCAAAAAAAAGGAAGCATGGCTGAGATGAGATGATTATGGGATAAGGATAACATTAAATGAGATGGCATGAGTCACCATCTTTAGCCATCACCAACGTCAGCCACTCTTCCAACCTTCTCCCGTTCGTTCCATTCAAGTTTCCTAGTTTCCATTCCAAGCTACCTTGACAAACCCCCTCATCCATCCATTGATTCAACTAGTTTGTTGAATGAAAAATGATCCTTGTCATTAGACTAAGTGATATCCAAAGTTTGGTGGATTGATTTCAAGTATTGGAAGAGATCTCAAAGTTTGAGATTTTGGTCACTAGCAAAAGGTAAGAGAAGAAGATGATTTGTTCAATTATGTTCATGGTATGGTGTTGTACTGAATTAGTATAACATGTTTATGGCAAATTCTTAAAGGTTTACTTTGATATGATGATTTCATATTTGAAGAAGAAAAAGATTAGGGTTGGTGAACCAAGTGATTTCGTGTTCTCGAGGAAATCAAGATAAGAAATTTATGTAACGGACGTAAGGCGGCTATGTCCGCATGTTTTATGACATGTATGTGGTTTGGAAAGAAACACCAGCTGATTTCATGCAGGAAAAAATAACATTTTCGGACTTGTCTCCTAGTACCAATTAGGATAGGGGCAGCCGACTGCCATAAAGGGAAGTCGACTGCCTAGAGACAACCAAAACGCCGTTTTCTCGAAAACCGACTCAAACCAGTCGACTGCTATATAAGCCAGTCGACTGCTATTTACCCAGAAGCATTCTGTTTCAAACCAGTCGACTGTTATATGGGACAGTCGACTGCTATTTGCCAAAAATGCATTCTGTTTCAAAACCAGCCGACTGCTTATATAACCAGTCGACTGCTAATTTTCCAGAAGCATTCTGTTTCAAAAACAGTCAACTACTATATGTACCAGTCGACTGCTATTTGCTAAGAAGTATTCTGTTTGAAAACCAGTCGACTGCAATATGAACCAGTCAACTGCCCTTATATGTTTTCAAAGATGAAAATATCGGAATTTTAAATGAAAATAATTTCGATACATGAAAGTATGAAGCAGCAGCCGACTGTCCTATGAGGCCAGTCGACTGCCCTGTTTTGAAAAGAGGTTTTTACACCTATTTTTAGAAAGTATGAAATGTCATGGCAAGAAGCTATATGACATATGTTTTGAGATTATGCACTTTTATGTTTCTAGTAGGGGCTCTAATCGAGTCCTGAAATGATGTATGTTATGGGCTGAGGAACCATAAGTCAGGCCTCAGTCGCTACAGAAGGACACCTGACTAGTGTTAACTGTAGCCACCCGCAGTTGGCCAATCTGTTTATATATCATGTTCGGCTAAGGGAGGATTCCTGGCCCTACGAGGTACGCCACATGATGATAATGATGATGATGATGATGATGCAGTGCATAACTCCATAAAAGTACAAATAGTTTTTATGTTATCAAAAACTATATGTATATACCATTTCAAAGAAATAAAGAAATCGAAAGTACTTGGTGTAGTTGTATAAGAAGTTTTAAAAAGAAGTATATGATTTATGATTTCAAGAAATATAAGATGTTTTAAAGGAAGTATGTATGTATGTAAATGATATTTGAAAGAAGTACATGAAGTATGTTTTAAAGATAGAAGATTATGCATGTTTTATATGTATTCTATATTTTAAAAGAAGCATACAAAGTATGATTTCCATGTCATTTGAAATAAATATGCATGATTGCAAACAATGTATGAAAGATGTTTATGATGCATGGTTTATAATGCTTTACATGACATTATAGAGCCAAGTAGGAAAAATGCATATAGAGGCATAGTACGCTCTTTTACATATTTTTCTTACTGATCGTAAACTCACCCTTTTACGAACATTTTTCATACAGACTATCTGAAGTAATCCCTCGCTCTCGATAGAAGAGCCTACGAGTGGATCTTGAAAGTTTACCTTCGAGAGACGCTTCCCAAGTAGTATAGAAGGTATACTTATGTAATTATACAAATTAAATTGTAATTCAGCTGTGGTACAGTACAACTAACATTAATGTATATAAGATGTCGGGAATTTAAGTTAGGATGATGTATGAGATCCTGTGGAAATGGATGATACATATATACATGTATCATTAGTCTGTTTTATTGAAATTGATTTATTCATATTGAGCTGTTAGATATTAAGCTTAAGAAAGAAAAGCATGATTGACATTGACAAGCAAATCTAATCAAGTTAAATGGAAATGGAAAAAGGTGAATTGAAAATGTATGGTGACTGGGACGTCACAAGAAAACAATTAGAATATATTCTCAGCATAATGAATTTTTAAGTGCCTAACATTCAACCACACTTACCCTAGGTAGGACGCTTGTCAAGACCTTCCTCAATAATCTTCAACATCCTATATACATACAGTGGTATCCATATCATCATTTTCATCATATACATTAAACTTAACCCAACACATTAACCTTTAACATTCTACATACCGGCACTTAAAGCCTAAAACAAGGCATCTTACCTTTGCAAATCTTCTCAAAATCAAGCCAATTTTCTGCCATCATGTTTCGCTCCAACGAACTATCCCTTGCTTTTGGTGCCCTGTCTAGCACCGAAACACCACACTTGGACCCTTCTTTTTGAGCCTAACGTTGCCCCTGTTCAGCACTTCTCCACAATAGCCCTTTAAACACCCTTTAATTGCTCTGTTTATCCCTCTTTTTTGCACCCAAAAAAACTCCCCCAATTAGCCCCTAAACATCCTCCAAGGCCACTGTGTACAGCCCTCAAAATCAACCTTTAACAGCCTTGAAGACCCCTATTCCTCCTCTGTCCTAATAGCACCCGAGAGTCCCATGTCTTCCTCCAGTTCGCTTAGCCGTTCTAGCTCACTCTCAGCTCTCTTCATTCTCACCGAATGCCTCTTTTAGCCACCCAACGACACAGCTTGAACAATGGCCAAATAAGCCTCTATAAGTCTCAGTGACCAGCTCTCAATTTAGCTTTCCTCCTCTATTCTCCTGCTAACTCACCTCCTGCTTGGTTCATGCCTGCTGGTTTCAGTCTCAAATCAACGCCAAAACCTACGGCTTCCGGTGTTCCAACTGCCCTTATTTTCTACTTCATTCTCACCCTTTCTCTGTTAGATTTATAAATCTTGAAGAATTCATTCAACTAAGTAAAACGATTACAATGTACGTGTTTATATACATAAGTTGACTGAGCTGGTAAAAACAGAAGTAACTGTAACTGTCTCTAACTAACAAAACAGACTAACTACCGAGAATGAATAACAAAAAATAAATAAGAAAAAATTCTTTTTCTTTAGTCTATCAATATGTATCGTCTATTAGCCCCCCTCAAGCTGGAAGGAAGAGGTTCTGAGTGCTAAGTTTGGTCAGTAAGCAACTAAATGTGGAATAGGAAAGAGGCTTTGTGAAGAAATCAGCTAATTAGGAAGAAGAATTGACATGAAGTAACTGAATGACTCCAACTTGCAATTTTTGTCGAATGAGATGACAATTGATCTTAATATGTTTTCTACGTTCATGGAACACAGGGTTCTCACCTATAGTAATGGCAAATCTATTGTCACAAAATAGAAGGGCAGGAGATGGATGAGGAATCTGAAGGTCATGAAGTAAATATAGCAACCATTGAAGTTCACAAGTGAGGGATGCAATGGCCTTATACTTTACTTCAGCTAAAGATCTGGAGATTGTTTGTTGTTTTTTGGATTTCCAGGAGATAAGTGCTTCATCGTGAAAGACACAGAAGCCTGTTATGGATCTTCGGGTGTCAGGGCAAGAAGCCCAATCAAAGTCACTGAAGGCTTTGAGTTGTAAGTTTGAATTAGCTGGAAAAAACAATCCTTGGCTAGGATTACCTTTGATATAGCGAAGGAATCTGTGTGCAGCAGCTAGATGAATGTCAATAGGCTTATCTAAGAACTGTGAGAGTTGTTGAACAGCGAAAGAGATATCAGGTCGAGTTGAGGTCAAGTATAATAGGCGACCAATCAACCTTCTATATAAGAGAGGATCTGCAAGGGGAGTTTCACTATCCTTGAAAAATTTTGGAGAAGTCACCATTGGAGTGGAAACTGGTTTACAGCCAATAAAACTAGAATCTTAAAGAATTTCCAAGGCATATTTTCTTTGGCACAAGTTGATCCCTTGCTTGGATTTGGCAATTTCGAGCCCAAGGGAATATTTTAGAGTCCCCAAGTCTTTTATCTTGAAGGCAGCATCAAAGTAAAACTTGATATCATCAATGAGGGCTATGTCATTGCTGGCTAAGATCATATTATCAACATACACCAAAAGAGCCAGAAAAGAAGAACCAACATTCTTGGTGAACAAAAAGGGATTTGAGGGGCATTGTTTGAAGTCTTGGGTGAGTAAGGTAGAGCTAAGCTTATGGTACCATTGTCTTCCTGCTTGTTTGAGACCATATAGTGATTTTAGGAGCTTGCAGACTTGACCAAATTTGGCTGCTGAGTATCTAGGACGTAAAGACATGAAGACTTCCTCATGTAAGTCTCCATGTAGGAAGGCATTGTTTATATCCAGCTGCTGCAGATGCCAATTACGGGCTGCTGAGATAGCTAAAAGAGTCCTAATAGTGCTCATTTTTGCCACCAGTGAAAAGGTCTCAAGAAAATGAACACCTAGCTGCTTAGTGAACCCTTTTGCTACTAATCTAGCTTTATACCTCTCGATCTGCCCATCAGATTTATATTCACGTTGTAAACCCATTTGCATCCAATTGCCTTCTTAGAAGGTGGCAAATCAGTAATCTCCTAGGTCTTATTTGCTTGTAAAGCTTCAAGTTCAACTTTCATGGCTTTTCTCCAATAGGCATGCTAAACTGCTTGCTCATAAGTTTATGGCTCTGTAATTGTAGTGATACTAACAAAAAATGCTTTATGTAGAGGTGAGCAATGATTATAGGACAGAACAGAGGAAAGAGTGTGAGGTATACCTGATAATTGTGTTGTAGGAACCAAAACTTGTAGATGATCAGCTTTAGCTAAGTTATAATGGTAATCTCTTAAATATGCAGGATTCGTTTTATTTCTAGTGGATCGTCTTAGTGAAGTTTGCTGCTCTAGCAGTGGCTCTATATGATGATTAAGAGTTTTTGAAGAAGAGTTAAATTGAAGACTATGATCATGAGTTTGACTAGGAGGTGAATTGGTAAATGAATCTGTGGCATGGTCTATATTTGATAGATTTAAAGAAGGTAAACAAAAGTCATCTTTTTGCTGTGGATGAATATCAGAATTATGATATGAAAAGGGAAAAATAGATTCATAGAAAATGACATCACGTGAGATGAAGATTTCACTGTTACTTAGGGAAAACAACTTGTATCCCTTGGTTCCAACAGGAAGACCAATGAAAACACATTTGGTAGCTCTAGGATCAAATTTTGATCTTGGATGAGCTAGTGCAGATGCATAACATAGACATCCAAAGAATTTGAGGTGTGAAAAAGTAGGGGGCTTTTTGTATAACAATTCAAAAGGTGTTTTTTTAGCTATAACAGGTGATGGTAGTTTGTTAATGAGATGTATTGCATGGCCAATACAGTCAAACCAAAAACTTTCAAGTAAGGAAGCTTGAAATCTGAGTGATCTAGCAACATTCAATATGTGCTGATGTTTTCTCTCTACAAGACTGTTCTGTTGAGGTGTTTGAACACATAAGGTTTGGTGAATTATGCCCTTGCTTTGGTAGAAGTTAGGTAGATTGAATTCTTGGGCATTGTCAGATCTAATTACTTTTATTCTTAGGCCAAATTGAGTTTGAGTAATGAACAGAAATTTTACGAAAGGGATTTGGCTTCAGACTTTGATTTCATGAAATAAGCCCAAGTATGTCTGTTGAAGTCATCAACAATAGTGAGAAAATATTTGTGGCCATACAATGAAGAAACATGATATGGCCCCCAAATATCAATGCGTACAAGATCAAAACAACCACTAGAGACAGAATTGCTAATAAGAAACGGAATTCTTTTTTGTTTTGCTAAATGACAAATGTCACAAGAGGATGAACTTTGTACATGAATATCAGAATCTAAACTAGTTAAAAACTGTATTCTAGAGCATGAAGCATGTCCTAAACGATAATGCGAAACATGTATATTCTGATTTTGGGATACTTAATGACAAGAGAAAGGCACGTTAGAACATAGGGAATCAAGTGAGGAGGATTATTAGCTAATACAAACCATTTTTTTGCTTAGCTAACCCAGTCATCTTCCAAGTCTTGATGTCCTGTACAATACAAAAATCAGGCTGGAAGATCAGAAAACAATTAAGTGTTTGTGTTAATTCACTAATAGAGATCAAGTTAAAAGAAAAAAGTTGTTACAAGAAGTACATCTTTGAGAATAAGGTTTGGACTTAATTTTACCAGACCAATGTGTGTAACTGTTGCAAGGTGACCAATAGGAAGTTTAACATGTGGATTCATAAGAGGTTTGAAAGAATCAAACAAATTTATAGAACAAATAATGTGATCTGTTGCACCTGTGTCAAAAATGAAAGGTGGAATAGGTTGCAACTGATTTACCTGAGGGTTGGTATGATGAACACACAACCTTATTTGTAGCATTAGCATGAGCAATTGGAGATAAAGACATTTCAGTTGACTGAAGCAATCCTAGCAGTTTCATGTACTGATCTCTAATGAATGGCATCGTGGGAGAAGTATCAAAATCAGATGCTGAGTTCACTTTCTAATTTTCCTTTTCTTTTCCAGAGTCATCTGTGATTTGTACATTTACCATACCAGTCTCAACTTGATTTGCTACTCCAGTCTTGGTTCTTGCCTTGAAACCTGGTGGATACCCGTGCTTTTTGTAGCACTTATCCACAATGTGTCCCAAATTACCACAGAAAGTGCACAAAGGTCTCCTTGTGTTAGAGCCAAAATTTCTAGTTGACAGGCTTCCACTAATGGAATTAACAACTACTTTATTGGCAAAAGCATTGGATTCAATTTTTTGTAAAGACACTTGTGATACAGAATTGATCTGCCTCTCTTGCTGAATCACCATTGCAAAAACTTTATTAATAGGTGGTAAGGGTTTAATCAACATAATCTGTGACCTTACACCAGCAAAGTTGTCATTAAGGCCCTTAAGAAAATGAATGACATAGTCGTTTTCTTGGTACTTCCTTGCTATCTCCAGGACTCCACAAGAGCATCTCGAGTTGCAAGAATAGTTTGCTAAAGGCCTAAGTTTCATTAACTCATCTAAAAGCATCTTTAAATTTGTGAAGTAATAAGTTATGGACAGAATATCTTGTTGAAAGGAGTAGATCTCTTCTTGGAGCTTTGAGATTCTAAACGCATCACCTTGAGAAAATCTGTCCTTCAGATCATTCCATACATCGATAGCATTGTCAAACCATATCACACTCTTGGCTATGGATGTTGAAACCGAATGGAGAAGCTAGGAGAGAACCAAAGTGTTGCATCTTTCCCAGGTTGGAAATAAAGAATCTGTTTTAGGTGGGATTGAAACCGATCCATTGACAAACTGAAACTTATTCTTTGAGAAGAGCGCCATCTGCATGGATCTATATCATGGGTGATAGTTAGATCCGGTGAGGACTGAGGAGACAAGAACTAATGATGGATTCTCGTTAAGATGAATAAAGAATGGACTGGAAGCATCTTCTGGTTGGGGAGCAGAACCAGAAGCGTTTTCTAATGCAACAGTGGCCATGGCTGTAGATAAAACTATTGTTTCGCTAGAAAGAAAATTCAAGAACGAAGGAATTTTGGAGAGAGTTTTTATTGCTCTGATACTATATTGGATTTATGAATCTTGAAGAATTCATTCAACTAAGTAAAACGATTATAGTGTACGTGTTTATATACATAGGTTGACTGAGCTAGTAAAAACAGAAGTAACTGTAACTGTCTCTAACTAACAAAATAAACTAACTACCGAGAATAAATAACAGAAAATAAATAAGAAAAAATTCTTTTTCTTTAGTCTATCAATACGTATTGTCTACTATTCTCAGTTTTCTTTTCCTTCTTTCAGAATCGACACTAATGGTGCTTCCTCTCTTCACTAACTTTCCTCTCCTTTCCTTTGGCAACTTTCGGACTGCAGCCTGCCTCCTCTGCTACTCTACGTTTTTGTCACGAGCCCTTCCTTCAGGCTTGTCGAGAATGGCGCTTCAATCCACTATCGTAGTTGCCACCTCACCTCAGATTTTTACCAATCAGTTTTCCTCTCTTTACTAGTTTTTTTATCGGTTTTCCCTCAGCCCCCATTCTTGCTTCATCGCCTCTTCTTCCTTGTTTCTTTCTCTCTTGAAGACTACTCTGCCTTCACTTCATATCGCTCCTCACCTCTCTCTTTCTCTTTTTGTTTGCTAAGAAGGAACTCCAAATGTGCTCCCCTGCCCCTTGCAAATTTGAGATCCCACGATGGTGGGAAATTAATAGAAGCCAATTGGCTTCTTCAAGAAACTAATCGATTCTTATTTTTTAAAATTTTATTATTATATATAATAACTATATATTATAAATATATTTATATTTGATAAATACATCTATATATATCATAAAGTATAATATATTATATTTAGTACTTATACACGTATATATAATTTATATTTACATATTACTTTTATATATATTTTCATATATATATATATATATTTACACAAATATATGTATTTTTTTATCTACTTAGTACATATATCATATATATATATATATATATATGTGTGTGTGTGTGTGTGTGTGTGTGTGTGTGTGTGAGTGTGTGTGTGCACTTATTGTTTTATATAAATATATATCCTAAATTTTCAATTTAATTAAATTCCTAAAAATTTAAACATTAGTTAATTAAATAAAATTCCTTTAACTCTTGAACACTTCATATTAACTTATATGAGTCTAATGTAATCAGTTTATAATCAAGGTAAAACATCGCGGGTGTCACAAATGAGAATTCCAGTAGTTCTTTAAATCTCCGTCTTTGGTTTATTATCTTGCCCAAATGAAAATTCTAATAGTTCTTAGTCTTGTTATTTGTTTTCCTAATAATCTTCCAGCAATCAAAGATGTGATAACCGCGACTTTTGATGTTTCTTAAGTAAATTAAATATATGAATTTGGAGTATTGAGATTTCTATTTGAGCATAAGGATTGAATTAAGTTGGAAGAAAAACAAATGGGAATAATT
Organism: Heritiera fomes; assembly: GCA_032173925.1. Classification (NCBI taxonomy): domain Eukaryota; kingdom Viridiplantae; phylum Streptophyta; class Magnoliopsida; order Malvales; family Malvaceae; genus Heritiera; species Heritiera fomes. The sequence goes on from JAPDPM010000015.1 coordinate 16,721,375, forward strand.
TATCAAGTAAAGGTTATAGAAAAATTAAATTAAGGACTCAAATGGTGGATTAAAATATTTTAATAAATTATATAGGAGTAATTTATTTAATTAGTGGATTAAACTCTAAGAATTTCGGTGTATTAAATATACAAGGATCCTTAAAGAAATAATAATATATACTTAAAAGAAATAATACGTTATATTATATATATTATAATTAATTACGTTATAATATGAAAGATATAATATATAATATAATATTATATTATATAAAAGATATATTATGTATAATATTTATATATATATATATATATATATATAGGATTTGTATATGATGCACTGACAATGTATAATTTTTATACACTATTAATGCATAAAAGGTTGATTCCTCATCAATAAGCAAACTAAAAACATGCTAAGCCCTTAAAATTAAATATAAATAAAATTTTTTCAATTTGCTCATAAAGGCTCATTAATAAGATGTCAATATCTGATGCATTGACAGTGTATAAAGACTATACACTATCAGCGTATCATATATAAATCTATATATATAATAAAAAAATTGATGTGAGTGGGTGAAAACCTACTCATCAATGCCTGCTAACGTAGGCATTTGAAAAAATTAAATATAAAAAGGGAAGACAAGCTTCCCATGGAAGTTTGTCTGTCAAGTGAGTGGGTCCCACTCCTAGTCTGCTTCGACAGACTGGTTAAAAAATTTAAAGGAAAAGAAAGGATTGAGAGAAAGAAGAAAAGAAGAAAGAGGATGGAGAAGAAGACAGAGAGAACGTCGGAGAAAAAAAGCTGACGCCAAACGATAGGTGAACCTGAGGAGGTCGACAATAGGCTAAGAGAGATAAAAAGCAAAGAAAAGAAAAAAAAAGAGAAAGAAAAGAACAAAGAAAGGAAGGAAGAAAAAGAAAAGGAAAAGGAAAAAGAAAAGATTTGGATAATGTTTCCAAGTGATTTAGCTTGAAAAATGATAAGAAAATTGTTTATTGAATTTTTAGATTAATTTATATATTTATCTAAGAGTATTTGGTGTTGTTGAAATTGTAGCAAAAGTGATGAAGATGTGATTTGGCGGTTGGTGAAGCTTGGAGCTTATACAAGCACTAGGCTTTTATACTTGGTAAGACATTCATATAATTTGAAATTAGTATTATATTGTGTTAGTTATTTGTGTAAGGTAGAATTCAATTTATATTATATTGGGTTGAAGTGATTTTGAGCATTAGAAACTTGTATTGGACAATTGTTTGAAATGTGATTGAATAAATGCTTGGATTTATGGATGTGTGCTGACATAATTATAAATGGCTATAAACGAGTTGGGATTTAATTTATATGGTTAGGTGTGATGATGTTGTGATTCCAAGTCATTACCAACTACTATTCTGCCCATTCTTGTTAGCGAATTATCACTCCACATATAAGGAGACTTGACTGGACTCTGTTGTTATAGTTAAGAAATAACCTCACTCAATTCTTATCTTGCTCCCAACTTTTTCTAATCTCCTCCATTAAGTCTATTTATAATTTGGATACTGCCACCACCACAAATTCACCTGAATGCAGTCTAGACAGGGCATTAACAGCTACATTGCCTTGCTTATTGACTATATCATAATCATATCTCATTAACTTGGTAAGCTAAGTGTGTTGCCCAAGAAATGAAATCCTTTGCTGAAATAGGTATTTAAGGTTTTGATGGTCAGTCTTTATGATGAAATGTCTTCCTAATAGGTAATGGTGCCACTGTCACTGTATAATAGCATATAATTTCTTTTCATACACAAATATGCCATGATGTTTAATTGATAAGGCTTTACTAACAAAAGCGCAAAGGGTGTCCTTCTTGCATCAACACAACCCCAAATCCCAAAGATGAAGCATCTGCCTCTACTATAAATTCTTGGTTAAAATTTGGTAAGGCCAGTACTAGAGGTCAACTCGTGACTTCCTTGAGCTTTTTAAAAGCTGCAGTAGCAGCATTGTCCCATTTGAACTATTCTTTCTTCACAAAATAGTAAATGGTTTACTAATGCTGCCATAACCTTTTACAAATCCGCTATACTATCCAGTGAGGCCTAAAAATCCTTTGAGTTGGCAAACATTCTGAGGTTGAGGCCAAGTTTGTATTGCTTCAATCTTTTTTGGGTCAATGGATACCCTTTCAACAAAAATGATATGGCCAAGGTATTCAATGCCTTTTTGAGCAAAGCTGCACTTACTCCTCCTGGCTAGTAAGGAGTGATGTTGCAAGGTATTAAAAACACATCCTAAATGCTTCAAATGGTCTTACAAACACTTGTTGTAGATGAGTATATTGTTGAAAAACACTAGTATGAACTTCCTAAGATATAGCTTGAAGATATCATTTATAAGACCTTGAAATGTTGCTTTTGGTAAGGTCGAATGGCATCACTAATAATTCATAGTGGCCATCATGGGATTTGAATGCTATCTTTAGTATATTAGGAGGGTACATTTTGATTTAGTGGTAGCATGCTCAAAGATCAATCTTAGAAAACAAGGAAGAGCCATGTAATTCATCATGTAGTTCTTCATTTATAGGAATAGGATACCTATCCTAAATGTGTATTGGTTTAACTCCCTATAGTCTAATACACATCCTCCAAATATCATCTTTTTTCTTCACTAACACCATAGGGCTTGAAAATGGGCTGTTGCTAGGCTAAAGGAGATTAGCTTTAAGCATTTTTGTTGTCATTCTCTTAATTACATTGTTGTAGAGAAGAATGCCTGCACGGTCTCTTGTTGATGATGCCAACTCCTTGCATTGGAATTTTATGGTCATGAAGTTTATGTGGTGGTAGTTGGGTTGGTTCAGTAAATACTCCCTTATAAACATCAAACAAACTGGTTACAGATTTTGGAATCAATTCATTAGTTTTCAAGGTAACACTTATGGTCATACAGTGAGATTCCCACATGTTCTGTACTTACACACTATACAAATGTACTTAGGCACACTCCCTTTAATATTGTAACAGCTTACTCATTTTTCTTCCATTGATAGTCTTCATTTCCATAATAGTTGTCTTACCCCTAAGCACATTTCAAACTCCATTCTTAGTTGTTTAAAATCCCATTTGATCTCCCCTAAGGTTTCCAACCATTAGATACCTAATACCATGTCACAATTCCTTAGTGGTACCAACAAAACATCAATTGCAAACCTTGTGCCTTGCAAAGTCCAAGTCAACCCCTTACATACCGTTATACACTTTAGACTATCACCATCTGCCACTTCAACTCACATAGGTGTTATAGTCTCCATCTTGCAACCAATTCTTTTTTCCACTTCAATGTCAAGGAAATTATGTGAGATTCCTAAGTTAATGAGTATATGATATGGTCTTTTATTTACACATACAGTCACCTTCATAGTCTTGTACTCTTTTGTGCCTATTCCACTAATTGCATAAATTGAGATTTGAGGAGCCATTTCCTCTTGCTATTCTTCATTCACCTCTTCTATTGCAGCTACATCTTCCTCTTCAATTTATTCCTCATGTATTTCCATGATACATAATTGTTTCTTCCTACAATTATGACCAATAGTGTATTTCTCATCACACTAGAAACGCAAACCCTTCCTCCTCCTTTCATCAAATTCTTGGCTAGTCGTTTTTCTAGTAGTATTATTAGGTTGAGTATTGGTCCTTGGTTTATTTGTAGGGAAGGTGTTTGTATTTGTTAAAGGCTAGAAATTCTTGGTAGGTGGCTTATTGAAAGTTATGGGTGTGAGTGGTATAGAGTTTTTCCTTATTGTTGGGTTAAATTCATGCTGGAGGGTTTTAGGAGAAGTTCCTTGTAATTTGGCTAGCATGTATGCTTGGTTTAGGTATTTTGCCATGAACATTCTCTCAAGTTGCTGGATTGAATCTTTCAAACCATTGAGGAAAAAAAACAAAGTATATTCTTTTGATAAGTCCACTTTCCTTAATAAAGATTCAAATCAATCATGGTAAGAAGCAATTGACCCTGTCTGTTTGAGGCTCAATAGTTCACTCATGGGCTTCATGTACTCTAGGTCTCCAAATCGATGCTCCAATGCCTTGACATATTCATCCCAAGAAATGGTTGTATGTTGGCTCAATTTCTTAGCCGAGAGGGGGGTGAATCGGTTTTTAACTACCCTTAGTTCGTTTTTCGTTCTTCTAAAATTCTCTAGCCAATCTTATAGTTTTCTAAATTTTCTTAGCCTAGTGAAGCGTACAATTCAAAATCTAAAATGAAGTGTATAATTCAAATGCACGTAAGTAAAGAGTTAAGGGAAAGAGAAGTATACCCAAGCGATTTATAGAGGTTTAGCAACCTTGCCTACGTCTTCTATCTTAAGACGCTCTCAAGGATTTTTCCCAAATTCACTATCTTGAGTTTGTTACACTCTTTTTCACAAGCTCAAGAGTAACCTCCAACACTCATTTTTCCGAGCTCAAGGAAGAAACCTTACGCCTTTTTTTTCCAAGCTTAAGAAGAAAATCTAACAACCTCTCTCTTTTATGGCTCCAGGAGAAAGCCTTTTCTATCCAAACCTCACTTATAATGAAGCTCTCAAGGGTTCACTCCCTTTGACAATATGTGAAAGGATTTACAAGAGTTGTAATCTAAGATAACCTCTAAGAAGGTGGATGATTATACTTTAATCTCTAAAAGAACTTATATAAGGTTTGTGCTATACAAGGATCAAGATAATGATAGAAGATTTTGAGTTTCTAGAACTTGAAATGTTTTTGAAGTTTGGAGAAAATGAAGAATGAAGTTTCTTGAGTGTCTTGAACTTTTAAACTTTTATTTATACTCCCTTGGATGGTTGTTGAAGCTTGGTGGAGCCTAAAATTGATTTTCCCATTAGCTCTTACAGAAAAAATTGTTGTTGGGCACATTTTGCGAAAAGGGGATCGATCTTTTTAAGAAAGGGGTCGATCCCTTGAACTGTTCAAGGGTATTCTGCTAACAAGGGATGGATCCCTTCACTATATGGATAGATCATTTGCACTGTTCATGTTTCCTTTTGGTCAAGAGATCTACCCCTTGCATTATTTATCTGCCTTTTCTAGGCTTTTTAAGCTTTAAAAATATTCTTAAGCCAATTTTGAATATTTTTAAATATAACATGAATTTGAGCCCCAAAATTTATTAAGTAATTTTCTTAAAAAATATTCAATAATTTCATAAGAAAATTACTGAAACTAGTATTTAAAAATGTTTTCTAAATTAATTAAAACCAATAAAGATAATTAATTAAATCATGGTTTTATATTTAATAAAAGCACTTAATATGGTTTTTGAAAATCATAATTTATAAAGCAAATTTACAATGTTAATCATTCATTTAATCTTGCTTAAGTGTTTGTCATTTCAAAATATATATTACTTTAAAGTTAACAATGTCCTTTTTTTATATGACAAACTTAAGATAGATTTGCTTTGAAAATACTTTGAAAAAAACTCTCCCTTAATATAAGCATGATTTAAAAAATAAAGCTCTCCTTAATATGAGCATGATTTTCAAAACAATTTACGAACCACATTGTCTTTCCCCCTTTTTGGCATAGCAAAAAGAAGGATAAACAAAAATTGCTCTCCCTTAGAAATATGGCTTGAAGATTTTTGAAGACAAAAAAATTGCTCTAACCAAAAAATAAAATATTAGTACATTAGGAGTTATAGCACAAATAAATAAATCAATGTCCATATAAAGATGATGAGATGTTTGTGCATGCAATGGACATTGTTAAATCAATGATTCTATACCAATTATTCATAAATAATCTTCAATACATTACAAATTGGTCATAATATGCAGGTTGTTCATACATTATCTATTAATTCTATAACTTGCTCATTTCAATTCTATCAAGCATCTAGATACATTGACATGAACCTCACCGAAAGAAGATGAGGTTCAATGAAGAACACAAAGGATACTTAAAGAAAAACAAGAAAAGTTAAAAACGCAACAAAGGAAAACAAAAATTAGAAGTAAAACCAAGACCCGTTGTGTAGAAACACAAGAACCTATGGTATTGGACCAAGACCCATTGCTTAGAAAAAGCAAGAACCTATGGTATATATTGGTGGAAGATAGAAGACCGCCACAAGGAAGACCTTAATAAGTTCAAGAGTTCTCAAGAGAACCAAAGAGAAGAAGTCTCTCAATTTTATTGCTAAAATCAATTGTGTTCTATCCAAAGGGTTACATAACTATTTATAGGCTAGCAAACTTGCAGCACAAGTAATAGGAATCCTACTTTCCTAACTTGCAGAATAGGAAATAGCAAACTTGCAGAACAAGCAATAGGAATCCTACTCTCCTAACTTGCAGAACAAGAAATAGAAATCCTACAAAGTCTATTATTTAAAAAGGATTTGGGCTTAAATTAAATTAAGACAATGTTCAGCCCAATAATACTTAACTAAATAAAATATGCATCCAACCTAATTGCATTTCGGCCTAATACTTGTGTGTTTTCAAGAAGGTTGAACTTGGGCTTGGATCATGTTGTAGAAGACTTTATCATCCTCCATGCTCAAGCTTTGTTGGGCTTTCTCTCTAATAATATTAATGAAACCAGCCAAAGCTTGTTGTATTATCTTTGATTTAGCTCTTTAATTGGACCTCCATGGATGCTCAAAGGATCACGATCATCACAAACATGACTTGAGCTATGTGAGCTTGATAGGTCTCCATCATTCCCCATCTCCTCGAAAGGATTTGCCCTTAAATCAGAATCACCTATATCAATATCATAGGCAGAAAGATCAGAAACATTAAATGTAGCACTAACATTATACTCACCTGGAAGATCCAACTTATAAGCATTGTCATTGATCTTCTCAATCACTTGGAATGGTCCATCTTCTCGAGGTTGCAACTTGGAGCAACGTTGAGCAGGAAATCTCTCTTTACGCATATGTACCCAAACCCAATCACCAAGTTCAAAGACAACTTTCTTGCGATGCTTGTTGGCTTGAGTAGCATATTACTTAGTCCTCTTCTTAACGTTTTGACGTACCTTCTCATGTAATTGCTTAACAAAATCAGTTTTTTTTCCCTATCCAAACTAGCTCTCTCCTCAATAGGTAGTGGTAAAAGATCCAATGGAGTGAGTGGATTAAAACCATAAACAACTTCAAATAGAGAATAACTAGTAGTAGAATGCACACTTCTGTTATAAGCAAACTCCACATGAGGGAAACAATCTTCCCAATTCTTCAAATTCTTTTGAATAATGGACCTCAACAAAGTAGATAAAGTACGCTTGACTACTTCAGTTTGACCATCGGTTTGTGGATGACAAGTAGTTGAAAACAATAGCTTTGTTCCTAACTTTCCCCATAATGTTTTTCAAAAGTAGCTAAGGAACTTCACATCACGGTCAGAAACAATGGTACTCGGAACACCATGTAGATGAACAATTTCCTTGAAGAATAAATCGGCAATGTTGCTTGCATCATCTATCTTGTGACAAGTAATGAAGTGAGCCATCTTAGAGAACCTGTCAACAACAACAAAAACAGAATCTCTACCTCTCTTTGTTCTTAGTAAACCCAAACAAAGTTCGTAGAAATGTCAGTCCAAGGAGCAATAGGAATAGGCAATGGAGTATAAAGACCATAATTCATAACTCTAGACTTAGCTTGTTTACAAGTGACACATCTTTCACACAATTTTTCAACATCTCTTTTCATGTTAGGCCAAAAGAAGTGATCATGCAATAAGTCTAAAGTTTTCTTTACTCCAAAATGTCCCACTAATCCACCACTATGGGCTTCTCTAACAAGTAATTCTCTTAAAGAACTTCTAAGAACACATAATCTGTTTTCCCTAAATAAGAATCCATCATGCCTATAAAACTTTCCAAAACCAGTTTTCTCACATGCAATGAACACATTTTCAAAATCCTCATCAGTAGCATACAAGTCTTTAATATACTCAAATCCAAGTAGCTTTGCATTATGAGTAGTGATTAGAGTATACCTTCGAGACAATGCATAAGCCACGACATTTTCTTTACCTTGTTTATATTTGATCACATATGGAAATATCTCAATGAACTCCATCCACTTGGCATGACACTATTAGATGACATGATTGTAACATGATTGTAACCTGCAAGAAACGTTAGTAAAAGAAAAGGACCTCACAAGTGTGACCTCACGTGTTTACACTCAATACACACAAGAATGTAATACTCTCGTGTTTCACACAATTTTAATATGGCTTTTCTCTACTAATGTTACTCACACACTCTTGCCTTTTTCCCTCACATAACTTTTCTCTATAGGTTTTATATTGAACTCAAGACTCAATCAAAAATCAGCTTATAGAATTCAACTATCAACCAACAATAAACAAGATGAGCACAAGGTTTTAATCAAGGGAAAACAAAACAATGAAGACTCAATAAGACTTAGCAAGACTCAATAAGACTCTAATGAAACTAAACCTTGAAGGAAATATGGGTGTTTTGGGGTGTTTAATTAGGGTAAGGTTTAGCCAAAGGTAGGGTAGTTTTGTCCTTTTATATGGTAGGGTCAAAAAGTAATTTTAGGCAGTAGGGTAGAATGGTAACGATGAATTTTCAGATTTAGGCAAATAAGAAATCTCAAAGCTCAAGAAAGAATGACTACCTCAAGATTTTGATGAAGCACACTTCCACGAATTGCCTTTGATGTTGCACTTGCTACGCACGAAGAATAAATCACCTCTTGAATGGATTTTTCTTTTCTTTTCTTTTCTTTTCTTTTTCGTTCTTCATTTTTTTTCTTTTTTTTACCTTTTTTTTTGTAGTAAATGAACAATGAAGAAAAAAACAAAAAGTTTGAGTGATAAGAAGAGGTTTACTTTGAAAACAAGGCAACTTTTGTGAAAACAAGCTAGTTTTGGAAATAGCTTGTGTGGTAAGAAACGAGAGGGAATGGTGGCTTGTAAACCAAGGTAGTGTTTATATGAAAATAGAGCTTTTGAAGGTTTCTTGGTGAGCAACAAAACCTTTGGGATTTGGTTGCTTGGAGAACAAGATAAGGTTTACTTGGTGGCTAAGTAAAGGTAGCATATTTTAATGAAAACAATAGCTTTGAGGGACAAACAATATTAGTGGTGGCTTGGAAAAAGATTCAAGATCAAAGTTTGTCCAAGACAAGAAAACAAACAAAACAAACAAAAAAAACGAGACTCTCACGAATTTAACCTAAGCTCTGATATCAAATGACATTAACCTCACCGAAAGAAGATGAGGTTCAATGAAGAACATAAAGGATACTTGAAGAAAAACAAGAAAAGTTAAAAACGTAGCAAAGGAAAACAAAAATTAGAAGTAAAACCAAGACCCGTTGTGTAGAAACACAAGAACCTATTGTATTGGACCAACACCCGTTGTCACAGCTCGTGACCACATTTTTTTTCGCTTTTCTACACATCTTATACGATTAGGTTGTCTGTGATACTTTACATTTCATTTTCATTTAAACTATTTTATATTAAAATTATAATGTTGTTTACATCCTCTATTTTAATTCACAATAAAGTAGTACTGTAAACAAGTCTAAATACAGAAAATAAACGATTGTACCTCATATTTCAATCCAGCTGTCACATTATCCCCGATGCGCAGCTGAGATGCTCGAATGTCAAATCTCTCAGTCATAAAAATATGAAATGTTTAAAAATAGGGGAGTGAGCAAACTACGGCTCAGTAAGAGAATTGTATGTAAAACTGATACTATAAAATCTATATGCTAAAAACATTTTTATCCTAATAGCTCACTAAACTCAAAACAGGATGGATACTATAGTCGGTTAGGAATACCGGATAAAGAATTGGAGGTATTTTAGAATGTCGTACGTGTCCCAGCTCCTAGAAGCGACTATAGGGAATAATCGTTTTCTTTTGATATTCAAATCCTAGTAAAACATTAACTATTCACGTGATAAAACACTTAAGTAAATAAATAAGGAATTAATATTCCTTTCACAAATACTCATTTCCACACTTGTAAAACACCGTATAATATTTAGTTCAACACGTAATATATCGAAAGCTCAGTAGCTGTAAATAATTTAGTACCAGTAAAAAGTTTCGTGAAAAGTACAATCATCATTACAGTATCATGGATACTAGGCAACACCCTAAATATATCATGCTATAATATCATCCCAAATAGGGGAAACACATGAGATCTATGACCATAGTCTAGGAGGTCCACAGTGTGCACTAATCAGGTGCCCATCGGAGACGTTGACAATAGGATCAGTATCTATCAGTGATAACACATGATACGTGAGCATGATACAGGGCCTAACAGTCTCAAAACCATAAACACGTGATATAAACACAATTTATGAAATCAATTCCATTGAATATATTTTCAATCAATCTATAAATATTTAAAATGAAAATATATTCATTTTATAATTAAAAATTCATAAAATATTCATACTGTAACAATCATTCTAGAAAATGTTCCAGATATTTATAAAACAATATAAGGCACATGCTGGTACTCTCACATAAATAAAATTCCTTATCAGGAATATTTAAATATAGTTTTTCGGTAAACTATAAAATTATGCAATTTAATGAATTTCATGAAAATTTATCAAAATTCCAGTTATTTCCACTTTAGAAAAATACTAGAAATATTTTCTAAATATTTCTATAATTTTCGGCAGAATGACAGCTATTTCTAACTTAGCCTTCCTACACGAAAATTACAGTTTATAATTTTAACAGTAGCCATAATTTCACTAAATTTCACCACTTTCAAAGGCAATTTATATCCAAATTATTTTATAAAAATAGTGTGAACCCAACTATGCATTTACAGTATCCCTACGGTTCACACACGAATCCCTTACCTGTTCTGGGTCGGCGACTTCCTCGCTATCGATCACGCCCACACTCCATCTCTTCCGATTCCATCATCTCGTTCGCCGAGAATAATTTCTAGAATTAAAATTCTAAAATTTAGAATTTTTTCATAATTTATTTCATTAAATAATAGAAAATAATTTCCATAATTCTTATCGAATTTTTGAGATTTTCGTAATTTTTGAAATTTTCGAATTCTCGAAAATTTCCTTTTCTCTTTCTTTCTTCTCTTTTCCTTCTTCTTCTTCCTTTTTCTTCTCTTTTCTTTTTCTTTTTCTTTTTCTTTTCCTTTTTTCTTTTTCTTTTCCTGGTCTGAACAGGTTCAGACCGATTCAGACCAGTCCAGCCCCCCTTCACCGCCAATTCTCCTCCGGTGGCCAGTTCTCCGGGGGTTCAGTGGCTCCACAACTGGTCGACGCCACGGCAAACTTGCCGGTGACCTCCGTTCAGTCTGGTTCGGCGACATGACAACGAATCTACTCGGTTTAGGTCCAGTTTCTTCTCCTCTTCCGTTCTTCCTCCTTTGCCGTTCTCTGCCTCACCGATGGCCTCCTACCCTTTCCTCTTCCTCCACCGGTGCTTCAGTTGCAGTGGAGGTGGCCAAATTGGCCGACACCGCCACTTTCCCCTTTCTTTTTCCTTATCGGCTTCCGCTGATCTCACCTCTGTTTCCTTTCGTTTCTGTTTTGACCTTTCCTCTTTCGGTCACCGGCTTCCTCTCCTCTCTCCGCCGGCGCCATCTTCCTCCCCTTTCTCCCTCACTTGGCCGACCGACGGTGGCCGGCTTCCACTCGGGAGGAAAATCGGGTCTCTCCTGATTTCTTTCCTTTTGTTTTCTTTTTATTTTGTATATAATATACTATATTATATTTATATATAAATATAATATAACAACACATATATATATTATACATATAATAATATTATTTTATATATTGTATTGTACTATATATTTTATATATAAGGATATATATTGTGTATTAAAATATATATCTAGTGTGTGTATATGTATATTTATTTACTTTAAAATTACATAACATTTATATATATTTTTATATAAATGTAATAATACAATATATATTGTATTTACAATATATATATATTCAAACTTTAATGTAAATCAATATTTACATTTTTCATATATGTATATATATACACATAAAATATACATATGTACTATTTAAATGTACAAAATAGTATATATATATCGATATATACCAATGTATATTAATATATACTATATACTATATAGTATTTAAATACATATGTATTTGTGTAAAAATACATTTATATAATAAATAATTATATTAATATTTTCATATTTCTTCCTCACTTTCTTATCTAATTTGGATTTCAATTTATCCAAATTAAATTTCCTCTCTTCATTATTTTCCATAATTCCAACCTTATTTTTATTTCCAATTTAATTTTCCTTCACACGAATTTCCTAATTCGCCACTTCCTCAATTCACGGAATTTTCACTAATATCCCGATCTCATAATTATATTTATTTATTTCAACTTATCTATTTTCTTTAATATTAATTTCCAATATTACTAATTTCCAATAATTGAAAAATTTACGGTTATCACATTCTCCTCACCTTAAGAAATTCGGTCCTCCTAATTTAACTTAAGTCTAAAGGTGCTACATTCTGTCTACTTATCGTTTCTAACCTCTAGATCATCTTTTTAAGTAATACTGCCAGTATACTTTCAACATCAAGATTACTTTCAGACCACTACATGCTGTCTTTTATCATATATCTATACTCCCATAAAATTTCTTATCAATTTAGGAGCTATCATTTTTATTTCTCTTTTCACATAATAGGTGGTTTATACCGTTCATTGTCCGTTTTCTCATTTGATGCCAAGTCAATATAGTTTGACAACTATTATGTATACAATTTAATCGGTAGTATGTAATTGTCCCAGTAGCTTTCACATCTCGTATACACGCTCTCTCAATATATCCTCAAGCGTCCACATATCACGCTCGAGTATTTACATTAGTACGGAGCGGTGCTGTCAGTAAATTTGGAATCTCGAAGCTTTTTGCTATTTTCTATAAGCATATGGCAACTCAGAGATTCTCATCACATGTAATGCTCACTGGAACTGTATATATACATTCTCACCATTTCACACTTATATTTTGACTATGGCACTAGAGAATCTAGGAGTCCGATAGTGGAAAAGTGATTCTATATAAACAATCAGTCTTGAATAACTTCCACATCATCATATCTCTGTTGGATTCTTTATTGTCCACCATATTCATCTTCACGTTTATTCCATCAAGGCTGCGTCTCATTGCAGACTTTACTATTGATCATCTCTTATAGTAACAAAGCATGAGACCATCATTTTCTCTTCATGTCTCTTTTCATGTAATATGGTCATTACATCTCTTATTCTTATGGTATATTCAATATCACTTAAATTTTAGAATATACTTGAGAATGAAATCTTCTCATAATTTAAATTCCACAGTAGAATATTGAAATCATCAATTTCGTCACCACATTATCCATATAATTCCACATTTCTATCATTTCGAGGTGGTTATATGTATATATAACACTTTTCTATTACATTACTGGCAGTAAAAAGTTAAATCATTTATTTACTCCTTTTAGTATCATTTATTTTCACCTGTCAGTTTGGCTCAATCTTTCATCTAACCATAATCATGTGATAACTAACGTGAAATCACTTTCAAATTTACTTTCGGGAACTGTTTCATATTTGTGTTCCTTTCTCATCATGTAACTTACCTTCTTATTTCATTTTCATCTTTTCACGCTCATTATTTCAGTCAGTGTTCCTCATATGTATCGTACTCCACTGTTAAAATATTTTAACATTATAAATACCATTCTTTATACTTATTCATTCACTGACTTCAACTTCTTTAAGTATCAGTCACATCTATAGAGTAGCTAACCCAATAACTCTTCCAAAGACTAGCAATAGTACTAGCTAGCCCAGTACATTTCGTATCTCACTCACTATCTTTCAATCACAGACAGATCTACATCACTGTGTCATTTGAGATCATATATCTTAGAGATAGGTACTGTCTAGCCAAATCTCCTATTTGCCAATCTTAGCCTATAGATCACAGTCTTTGAGACTTGAAGGGTCATACCACAATGCTGCTCATGTTCCATTTGTATTTTTAATTATTTCGATACCTCATCACTTTATTCTCATATAGATGCCTCATTCATTAGGCTTATATAACTCCATAAGAACTCGTAAATATTTTATCGAGTTCTAATCATTATTTCATGGACCTCAGTCTCCAACTTTTATCTAATGACGCTTTATACAGAGGCTAGTTTTATGAACTCCTCATATATCTTTGATTATATCCATAAAGCGTCTATTTTTATGTAGATGAATATTTGTTCTCCACAAAAACTTTATTAATAATAGGAATTTAATACATCATTTTGATTCATCTACGTCTCAATGTCATCTGTGTTTCTCTCATTTACACTTATAAAATTAACTTCATTATCCTCAATTTACATTATCTGTATTTCCATCAATCACACCTTTACAAGTGAATTTCATTATTCACACATTTTCCAGAGTTGTTGTAAAGCTTTCGGACTCTTTCTATGTTTCCGATATAGCTTAAAATTAGATTTCATATAACCAATCGAGTCAATATTAGCTCGATTTCTCCAATCTATACAACTCTGAAAGTTTTTCGGGAATAACGTCCGGTACTTTTTAATTACTATACGTGTACCATTTTGGACAGTTCATCCTTATGTCCTATCATTTTCACTGTATATTTTCAATGTAGAGACATTTTATATTCAAATCATTTTTAATTTGTCTCCACCTTAATTTCATTATCTACTCATACTTCACAGCATTATGAATCTCAATCTAGTAAGCTGTATCAAGTACAACAGTCATCAACACATTTTACAACTAACCGATTTATTATTGCTGTAATTTACTTTAAAATCAATTTCACTTAATGAATTTAGGTTTAACTCCCTTGAGCATGTTATCCATGAGGTTCAAACCCTAGCACCCTTACTTACCTAGTTCCTTACACTCGTGTTACCATTGAGATAATTGTAAGAGCCCCGCCCGTTCGAATCGACCGTCGGCGAGCATCCCTTAGGCGATCCTTTCACCCCAGGTTTACCCTTACAAGTGAGTCGGTGACCACATAGTTCGCCCACACCTCACAACATATTATCCACTGTTGGTCGCCCATCATTAGGTCGCCTATCACGGTTTTGTCTCAAGGGTCCTGAAGAACTCAAGTTAGCTGTTATCTTCTTCTTTTTATCACTTCACTGCTCTTATGTATATTCTCCAATTTACAGTACTCCATACAATACATCAATTTGCAAAGCATATCTCAAAATGCTTCAATTCTATAAATAAATATTTGTTTGATACCTCAAAAACAGTAAAAATGTATAGAACCATAATTAACCATACTGGTATGGATTTCATTATCTGTACTATTCGCCTTCTCAGTTATTTTCTATAGTCATTTCACTTTTCATAATATCCAACGATCTCGTAATAAACATCCAATTCAATACACTCTTAATTTAGGCCTTTACAATCAATAATCGGGCCAATCATCTTGTGGCATTCCACTATACACTTATAGGATCGCATCATGTAAGGCCCCAGCACGTCCGTCGTCTGCCCTTACACATCTGTACTATCCTCTTTGGCGAGCCTATTGGCCCCCTAAGGTTTTGTTGTAAGGCCCAGCCCGTTCACTAGATCACTCACAATTCGCGTCCGTAATCTAAGTGTAAGTGGAATCAGTAATAGGGATCGCTATATTCATATTACATCTTCTATGTCATTAATAACTCCATTACTATCAATGGATTCAAGATCAACTTGGTTTTATCACTGTTCAGAACTTTGCCCAACATAGGGGCGTTTTCATCATTTCGACATTTATTTTATTCTCCTCAATATACATTTAAACCAAGTATCTTATCATCAATGTGCTGTTAGTATCCTTTCTTATTCTAATATCAGCAATTTAATATCTTATTCGATTTCGACAAAAAAGTCCACTAGGATCTATAATTGGATTATTTTGCTTGTAAGACAGCCTTACACCATCATTTACTCTGTCAAATCAGTCAATTCCAACTTCTGTTGGTCCATTATGACTCTAGGTAAAATTTTGGAGATAAGGGTATTTTGGTCATTTTTGGCCAAAAATTTTCTTTCTTCAAAATACCTTCATCTAGTGATCTTAAGGTCTATTTAATGATGATATTTTATTCCCCTCCTTTATATCATCACTTTTAGGTCTCAATTCGATCAGGATAGAAAAGTACTAGTGGGGCCCTCACCGAGTCCGTTTCTATTCCTTACTGAATCGACCTTCATTTAGATTATAAGATCATCATTTTCTGGCAAATTTTGAGCCTATTTTCCTCTTTAACATTCTCAATTTATAATTTCTCACTCCCTTCAGATTATTTTACTCAATTTGCAATTATTTATTTTCTTTATGTATTCAGACTACACAGTACTACATGGGATATTAACATTTTTCAACACATTTCCACTCCAAAAGTATCGACAGACATCAGGCCAACCATGCTCTGATACCATTAAATCTATCACAGCCCGTGACCACATTTTTTTTCGTTTTTCTACACATTTTATACGGTTGGGCTGTCTGTGATACTTTACTTTTCATTTTCATTTAAACTATTTTATATTAAAATTATAATGTCGTTTACATCTCCTATTTTAATTTACAATAAAGTAGTACTGTAGATAAGTCTAAATATAGAAAATAAATGATTATACCTCATATTTCAATCCAGCTGTCACATTGTCCCCGATGCGCAGCCGAGATGCTCGAATGTCAAATCTCTCAGTCATAAAAATATGAAATGTTTAAAAGTAGGGGAGTGAGTAAATCACGGCTCAGTAAAAGAATTGTATGTAAAACTGATACTATAAAATCTATATGCTAAAAACATTTTTATCCTAATAGCTTACTAAACTTAAAACAGGATGGATACTATAGTCGATTAGGAATACCGGATAGAGTATTGGAGGTATTTTAGAATGTCGTACGTGTGCCAGCTCCTAGAAGCGATTATAGGGAATAATCGTTTTCTTTCGATATTCAAATCTCAGTAAAACATTAAATATTCACGTGATAAAACACTTAAATAAATTAATAAGGAATTAATATTCCTTTCACAAATACTCATTTCCACACTTGTAAAACACCGTATAATATTTAGTTCAACACGTAATATATCAAAAGCTCAGTAGCTGTAAATAATTTAGCACCAGTAAAAAGTTTCGTGAAAAGTACAATCATCATTACAGTATCATGGATACTAGGCAACACCCTAAATATATCATGCTATAATATCATCCCAAATAAGGGAAACACATGAGATCTATGACCATAGACTAGGAGGTCCACAGTGTGCACTGATCAGGTGCCCATCGGAGACGCTGACAATAGGATCAGTATCTATCAGCAATAACACTTGACATGTGAGCATGATACAGGGCCTAACAGTCTCAAAACCATAAACACATGATATAAACACCATTTATGAAATCAATTCCACTTAATATATTTTCAATCAATCTATAAATATTTAAAATGAAAATATATTCATTTTATGAATAAAAATTCATAAAAAATTCATACTGTAACAATCATTCTAGAAAATGTTCTAGATATTTATAAAACAATATAAGGCACATGCTGGTACTCTCACATAAATAAAATTCTTTATCAGGAATATTTAAATATAGTTTTTCGGTAAACTATAAAATTATGCAATTTAATGAATTTCATGAAAATTTCCCAAAATTCCACTTATTTCCACTTTAGAAAAATACTAAAAATATTTTTCTAAATATTTCTATAATTTTTAGCAGAATGATGGCTATTTCTAACCTAGCCTTCCTGCATGGAAATTACAGTTTATAATTTCAACAGCAGCCATAATTTCACCAAATTTCACCACTTTCAAAGGCAATTTATATCCAAATTATTTTATAAAATAGTGTGAACCCAACTATGCATTTACAGTATCCCCACGGTTCACACACGCATCTCTTACCTATTCCAAGTCGACGACTTCCTAGCTATCGGTCGCGCCCACACTCCATCTCTTTCGATTCCATCATCTAGTTCGCCGAGAATAATTTTTGGAATTAAAATTCTAAAATTTAGAATTTTTTCATAATTTATTTAAATAAATAATCAAAAATAATTTCCGTAATTCTTATCGAATTTTAGAGATTTTCGTAATTTTTGAAATTTTTGAATTCTCGAAAATTTCCTTTTCTCTTTCTTTCTTCGCTTTTCCTTCTTCTTCTTCCTTTTTCTTCTCTGTTCTTTTTCTTTTCCTTTTTTCCTTTTCTTTTCCCGGTCTGAATCCTTTTTCCTTTTCTTTTCTTGGTCTGAACCGATTCAGACTGGTTCAGCCCCCCCTTACCTTCGGTTCTTCGAGGGTTCGGTGGCTCCACAACTGGCCGATGCCACGGCGAACTTGCCGGTGACCTCCATTCAGTCTGGTTCGGCGGCACGGCGGTGGATCTACTCGGTTTAGGTCAGGTTTTTTCTCCTCCTCCGTTCTTCCTCCTCCGCCATTCTCCGCCTCACCGGTGGCCTCCTACCCTTTTCCCTTCCTCAGTCGGTGCTTCGATTGCAGTGGCGGTGGCCGAATCGGCCGGCACCGCCACTTTCCCCTTTCTTTTTCCTTCTCGGCTTCCACCAATCTCGCCTCTATTTCCTTCCATTTCTGTTTCGACCTTTCCTCTTTCGGTCATCGGCTTCCTCTCCTCTCTGCACCGGCGCCATCTTTCTCCCCTTTCTCCCTTACTTGGCCGGCCGACAGTGGCCGGCTTCCACTCGAGAGGAAAATCGGGTCTCTCCCGATTTCTTTCCTTCTGTTTTCTTTTTATTTTGTATATAATATACTATATTATATTTATATATATAAATATAATATAACAACACATATATATATATATATATTACATATAATAATATTATTTTATATATAGTATTATACTATATATATTATATATAAGGATATATATATATATTGTGTATTAAAATATATATATCTAGTGTGTGTATATATATATATGTATATTTATTTACTTTAAAATTACATAACATTTATATATATTTTTATATAAATGTAATAATACAATATATATTGTATTTACAATATATATATATATATTCAAACTTTAATATAAATCAATATTTACATTTTTCATATATGTGTATATATATATATATATATATATATACATAAAATATACATATGTACTATTTAAATGTACAAAATAGTATATATATCGATATATACCAATGTATATTAATATATACTATATACTATACAGTATTTAAATACATATGTATTTGTATAAAAATATATTTATATAATATATAATTATATAAATATATTTCATATGTCTTCCTCACTTTCTTATTTAATTTAGATTTCAATTTATCCAAATTAAATTTCCTCACTTTCTTATTTAATTTGGATTTCAATTTATCCAAATTAAATTTCCTCTCTTCATTATTTTCCATAATTCCAACCTTATATTTATTTCCAATTTAATTTTCCTTCACACGAATTTCCTAATTCGTCACTTTCTCAATTCATGAAATTTTCACTAATATCCCAATCTCATAATTATATTTATTTATTTAAACTTATCTATTTTCTTTACTATTAATTTCCAATATTACTAATTTTCAATAATTGAAAAATTTACGGTTATCACACCCGTTGCTTAGAAAAAGCAAGAACCTATGGTATATATTGGTGGAGGATAGAAGAACGCCACAAGGAAGACCTTGATAAGTTCAAGAGTTCTCAAGAGAACCAAAGAGAAGATGTTCACATAGATTTCAAACATGTTCACATAGATTTTAAGCACTTAAATCATAAAATCACCACATTTGTGAACATTATGCCATAATTTTTATATGCATATTGTCGGCCCTAAAAGAAGTCACACGTAAGTGCACGTGATCTTTAAGTAATACGGAGGTAAGTCCGGAAATATCGTCCCATAGAAGTTGGTGTTGCGAAGCCTAGCTAAGTACCAGATACTTTTATCTATGGTATATCTTAGCAAATTATGAAGTTACTTGAGGGTGATCTCCAAAGGCTAACAAAACAAAATACAATAAAAGAAATTAATAAAATAAATAAATGAAAATAACAAAATTAAAATAAAATAAAGTAATTGAAATAAAAAAACAAATAATAAACACTTACAGTGGAAAGGATGAAAAAAATAACTACAAAAGAAAAGAAACAAAAATGCAAATTAGTAAAATAGAAGAGTAAAAATGTAATTTCCTAACTGTATAGGTCTAAAATGAAAATAATGAAAATATGCATGAAAATTATAAAATAAAAATAAAAATGCATGAACATGTTAAAAAAATAAATAAATCAAAACTAACGCAATTGAAAGAAAAATGAAATAATGCATGAAGTTCCTAAACTAATGCATGAAAATGCCTAAGTAAATGAACTTGAAATTAAACAAAACTTTACCTAATCAAAAAACCATATGAATACTACCCTAAGATACTTAAAATGTACCTAAAACAATATCTAAATGCATAGAATTAATGTGAATATAAAACTTGGACAGAATTGAAATTCAATGCAAAATTGAATTGAAAATGTAACTAAATGCTCATGAAAACTTGTCTAACTTAATCTACACTTAGACCACTAATTATATGAACCAAAAATGGACTAAATATGATGAAACTACCCCTAGAAGACTGCTTAAACAGTAGTTGAAAATTTGGATAGAATTTATAGTGCAAGGATGCCTTACATGGAATTAATGCCAAAAATGTTATGCAAATGCTACGAAAATGCAACCTAAGCTAGCCTAAAAATTTATCTAATAAATCTATAGTCTAAATATGATCTAAAACCACTTAAACACATCTTTGAAAACCCCTAGATAGCATCTAACTAAATGCACACAACCCTTGAAAATTGATTGGGAAAATAAAATTTAATTATGAGTGATGCTATGAAAATGCCAAGAAACCTATCCTATATGTTGGAAATATAAGCTAATACAGCAGAAGATGTTAGTAACAAAAATGATATAAGAAATATGAAATTAAATTTATATACTGATGATACGAAGAGTTGGACTGAGGCACGAATAACTTGCTCTCTTTAAGACGATTAACGCCTCTGCGGTTTATATTGGCCGGTGCAACATGAATTCAAAGAGTGTTGCCTCCAGGATACAACAGCCCAACTGATTCTTTGTTGTACGCTCTACAATTTTGCACTAACTGTAGAGTCAAAAAGCTCAAAAAATAGAACACCTTTCTCTGCCCAAGAATTTGATAGTTTGTGTGGAGTAAGAAATTTGTAAGCAAGATGACTTGTGAGTTGGTGTTTCATTTGAGGATTAGAACTCCTATTTATAGTCTTAACATTTTGTAACTTACACTAATGAATTTAGTAGGAAAACGTCAGTTACTATCCATATGAGTAACCTCTCAATAGTAACCGGCCAATACTTAGCTTTTCCGTTTTGTATTAATTCTATTGTAAATGGTATAAAATGTTAAACCACAAACAGCCAACTTAAATGTTAAACGGCTAACAATTTGATGCAACGTTATTATAACGTTACAAACATTCAAAAATATAAACTGACCAGCTTTCAACATTAATATATTAATATTAAACTGAAACAATAAATTCTTTAAAGTAATAGCAGCTTACTTTTAATTATATATATAAATTCAACAATAAGTGTTATATATATATATATATATTATTAAAATTTTAAGTTCCAACAATATATGCTTTCTTTTTTTTTTATGAACAGGGAGCTTTTATTCATGATTAAGGTTGTTTACAATCATTTAGTACGACTGCCATGACAGCATCTGGGCATGATTCCATCCAAAATACTTCCTCATACAGTTGTAAGCTAGTGTTGCTAATAAATGTGCAGCCTTGTTGGCTTCTCTCATTACATGAGCAACTTTGCATGAGATAAATTCTTTGCAGATCTCCCTTGCTTCTGTTATTAAATTCCCTATTGTAGATAGGTCAGGTGCATCTTCTTGTAGCCTCTTCACAATTCCTAGGGCATCTCTTTCAATAATGACCTTGTTGAACCCAATGTTCCTTGTAAATTTGAGAGCCGCCACCATTGCTTGCGTTTCTGCAATATCTGGACATTGCACATGATGAATTCTTGCATGGTATGCCCTCATTACTTCACCTTTATCATTTCAGGAAATGACTCCAATACCTCCTAGTCCTTCTTTTATCTTACATCCTCCATCAAAGTTTACTTTAATGAAGTTTTGTGGTGGACATTGCCATGATACCTCTTGTCGTTTTTCTGTCCTCACAATCATTTTTTGCTGTGCTTGCTGGAACTCCTTTAAGTAATCTGTGACAAAGTTGGTTGTGCATTGGGCTGATCTAAGCTTTCTAGCCTTTGTTTCGTTGTTCCTGCAATGCCATATGGTCCACAAGGTTGCTAAGCCCTTCTTAAAAGACAGTTGATCCATGGTTCCCGTAACCTCTAGTAGCCACTTCATGACGTCTTGCTCTATTCCTCCTATCCATGTGGCTGCCAAGCCTATTGCGTTCTAAACCTCCATGGCCTTGGTGCAGTCTCTGACAACATAGAGTAATGTTTCATCAGAAGGTTGGCATCTCTGACATATAGCTTTGACTGGGATTTTCTTGGACATTAAATTAACATTACATGGCAAGATACTTCTACTAAGTCTCCAGGTAAAGATTTTGACCATGTTTGGCAAGCATGTGCGCCAAATTTTGTTCCAAAAAGCTGCTTTCTTTTCTGTATGTTCTACATCAACCTCTTCTGTAGGACTGTCTTCATTCATTAGTCTCTTGTATCCGCTCTTCACCATGTAGGTACCTGTCTTAAACCAATGCCATACTTGAACATCCCTTGCTCCTATTTTACTGAGTGGTATGGCCTTTATATTTTCAGCTTCCTGTTGAGTGAAAAGGGCCTCTAAGAGATTGTAATTCCAAGACATGTTGTCATCAATAAGCTCATGAACATATTTAATAGGGCTATCATTTTGAAGCCTCGGTTTGAAACTCTCTACTTGTGGAATCCATTTATCCTCCCATATTTTGACTGATCTGTCATCTCCAATCCGCCATCTCACCCCTTTTTCCAAAACCTCTTGCCCTGCAATGATGCTTTGCCAGGTAAAAGAAAGACACCATCCCACTTTAGCCTCCATGAAGGTGGTTCGTGGGAAATATCTTGACTTAAGAACCTTATAAAGCAAGGAAGAGGTGTTATGGATTAGTCTCCACCCTTGCTTCCCTAATAGAGCTTTATTAAAATTCTCAAATTCTCTAAACCCCAGTCCCTCATCCCTTTTAGCTTGACACAGTTTCTGCCAGGAAACCTAATGAATACCTCTTCCTTCTTTTCTTGAACGCCACTAGTAGTTACATATCACCTTGTTTAGCTCCTTGCAGAAGCTTGCGGGAAATTTAAAGCAACCCATGGCGTGCGATGGAATAGCTTGTAGGATGGACTTGATGAATACCTCTTTCCTTGCTTGAGATAACCACTTCCAATTCCAACTTTGAATCCTTTTTAGCATTTTGTTCTTTAGATCTCTAAAAGCCGCTTTCTTATTTCTTCTAACAATTATGGGCAATCCTAAGTATTTCTCCGGGATGTTGGTGGCTTGTATACCAAAAATTACCTTAAGAGACTCTTTGGCTTGTCTGCTAGTATTCTGACTAAAGAACAGGCCTGATTTTTGGTAGTTAATTTTCTGTCCCAAGCCTTTTTCATAAGTCTCTGGCATGTGCCTCACTCTTTCGCCTTCATTTCGGTTTGCTTTGATGAATAGTAAACTATCATCTTCGAAGAACAAGTGAGTGACTCGTGGACCGTTCCTACTAGCCTTGAGCATTGTCGAAAGCCCTTCTGTACAAAGCAAGAAAAGATAAGGTGATAGAGGATCTCCTTGTCTGAGTCCTCTATTTGGCTTGAAGTCATTGGTAAAAAATCCATTAATGTTTATGGAGAATGATACTGAGGTGATGCATTTCATAATCAAAGATATCCAACGAGTGCAAAATCCTAATTTAGACATGATAGCTTCCAAGTAATTCCATTCTACTCTATCAAAAGCTTTACTCATATCTAACTTAATGGCTGCATACCCCAGTCGACCTCTTTTTTTTAGTTTAAGGGTGTGTAACAGTTTATAGGCCACTAACACATTATCAGTAATCAACCTACCTGGTACAAATGCACTTTGGTTATCACTAATGCAAGCTGGTAATATTCTTTTAGTCTGTTTACCAATACTTTAGCAATAATTTTATAAAGTACATTGCACAGGCTGATTGGGTGAAAATGTGTCATTTTTTTGGGGTTTTTATTTTTTGGGATAAGGACAAGACTAGTATGGTTGATTGGTTCAAGGTTCCCTCCCTCGTTCAAAAAAGACAAGCAAAATTTAGTAATCTCATTACGAATGATATCCCAATACTTATGGTAAAAGATAGCGGGCATACTATCTAGTCCGGGTGCTTTTGTTGGGTGAATTTGCTTAACTGCTGTGTGGATCTCCTCAGCCATGAAGTCATTTGTGAGAAAGTCATTCATCTGTGCAGTGACTCGAGTAGATATTGATCCTAAGATTTCAAATAGTTCGCCTGAGCTTTGGGATTCAAATAGTTTTGAGAAGTATTGCACTGCTATATTCTGCATGTCATTATGATTTTCACACCATCTTCCTTCTCCATTCTCTAATCCTCTAATGTGATTTCTCCTTCTCCTTTGGGATGCTTGAGCATGAAAGAAAGAAGTGTTACGATCTCCCTCTTTAAGCCAGTTGACTCTAGAATGTTGCAGCCAGAAAGTTTCTTCTTGTTCAAGCACCTCATTGAGCTGCCTTTGTAGCTCTCTTTCCTGTTCCAACGCATTAGTCATGTTCTGACATTGCAATTTCACTAGCTTCCTGGTTAACAGGCTGGTTTTGGATTTGAAGTTACATTTTTCTGCCCCTCATTTACAAAACCCATCTCTGACTTCTTCAATTTTCTGCCTGAGCTCAACTCCGTTTTTTCCTCGCCATAATTTTTCGACAATTGTGTTGCATTCAGTCTCCTTTATCCATATCGCTTCAAAAGCCTTCCTCTTACATTTATGTTTGTGGTGGCAACTCCTATTATTTGCTTCAGTATCCATAATAATGGGAATATGATCAGAATTGGAGCTAACAAGAGGCCTTACCCCATATTTGCTGAACAAATTGCACCATTCAACATTACCCAAGAATCGGTCCAATCTCTCTTTTATCATAGTTTCTGCCTTCCTCCTTTTTTTCCACGTGAATTTGGACCCTTTATAACCCAAGTTATCCACCCTTGCATCTGTGATTGCATCTCTGAAAGCTGCCATCTGTCTTAATGATCTATTTGCCCCGCCCCATTTCTCATTCTGACTTAGAATCTCATTCAAGTCACCAAAATATTGTCCATGGTTTCTGTTGTCCTTGTGTTAAGCTTCTGATTGTATCCCATGTTTTGCTCCTTTTAGCTGTATCAGCTTCTCCATATATCCCTGTAATCCTCCATTCATTCCCTTCTTGGTCTATCCCATCCATGTCAACATGGTATTTTGAGAAACTCCTCAAGTTTAAAGGAACCGTTTCCCTCCAAAGTATTGCTAGTCCACCACTCCTTCGCTCTGAGTTTACCCCAAATACAGCTGCCATCTTACATTTTATTCTAATTCTATCAAGCACCACAGTTTGCAGCATAGTCTCATAGAGGAAGACTATGTCGGGATCTTCTTCCTTCAGAATCCTCTGAAGTTCTTGAACTGTCTGTAGGTTCCCAAGCCCACGACAGTTCCATGATAAAATTTTCATGATGATCGGCGGGACTAGAACCCAGTCTCCGCTGCTGTATGTAAAGCTGTTACTGTATCCTCGTCCAACTGTTCCTTGCTTTTTTTACTAGAAAATCAATCTGCATCAGCTCCTCATCTGATCTGTCGACATTTTTCCTTTTCCCCATTTCTATTGCTTGAGTAGCCCCTTTTTCATTACCCAATCTTTCCATTTTTTTCCATTTTGAACTTCCGCCTGCTTTTGCTTTACTTGCACCATCTTCAGCTTCTTTGACAGGTATGTTGTTAATGTGATCTACTGCCCTTTGTGCCACATCATTGATCACGTTAGTTGCCATTTTTGTTCCCAAGCCCATTTCCATGTGGACTGCATGCTTTCCAGAATCAGCATTAGTTGCATGAGAGTTTTTTAAGGTAGAGAGATATGGATTCAATTTGCTGGGATCCTGTTCTCCTTCTTCTTTGCCTGGGATCATGTTAGAATGATGCACTGACTCTGAGATATGAATAGGAGATTCCTGTGCTCTGCTGTCAGTGCCTTGAATCTTGCTAGATTGAGCAAAATTCGGTATTGGCGGACTTAACTCCGTAACCCCTATTTCCTTGTTTATACCTCCTCTTGATAATCCTCCAGTTGCCATATTCAGATTTCTAGCCATTCGCCTTGCTCCTCCTTTAGCCTCTGTCATCCGCTTTTCCTCCGTCACCACATCACTTTTATTGGTCACTTTGTGGATCTTTCCTTCGAAGTTCCTTCTTTTCAATGGTGATGCCCTCATCCAGTTGCCATACTGTTGCACTCCTCCTTCTTCCATGGTAGTTTCCTCACATTCAATGTCTCTATGGCCTAATCTACCACATCCATAGCAAAAAATTGGGAGTCGCTCATATACTAGCCTGCCTCTTATTTTCTCTTTGTTCTTACCTCCTTCTAGGATGATAGCTCTTCGCAACAACTTGTTAACGTTTATCTCAACTCTGATGCGCAGGAATCTTGACCAGCCTCCTTCCTCTAAGCTGACATCGTGGCTAATATTTTCCCCAGCTTTTGGCCAATTTTCATTGCATGTTCCTGGGTCCTCATTCCCAGTGGCAGATCATAGATTCGAATCCAGAACACTGCTGAGTTAAAGACATATTCATCCGATCTTGATTCCCCGTCGTAGTCTTGTAACATCAATAGATGTTTATCAAAAGCCCATGGCGCTCCATCACAGATTCTGCTTTTGTCTCCCACGGATGAGAATTTTAACAGAAAAAGATTCTCCTCAAGCGTAGCATTCTCTACTGGTTTAGATAATTTCCAAACAAGCTTCAATGTTCGCACCATAACATCACTATTGAAAGGACGTGACGTAAATAATTTACCCACCATCCATTGATCTTCAATGCTAATCTGCCTTCCTTCTTGTGATTCATCTCGAATTGCATCTTCTTTTTCTTCTTCTATCAGTTTGAGATTTCCCCAGAGTTTCTCTAATTCATCAGCCATTTGTGTTTGTAAAACTAATGGAACATGATTGATTTACTGGAAAATAGAATGAAAACTATAAGACATGCAAACTATAGCAGTACTCAAACTATAAATCCCCAAATGTGTCCTAAGAAACCCCAAGGATGAAAACTCTCTTGTCACTGACAAGACTAGGACATTCTCACAAGAACTCTAGGTCCAAGGAGAAACTTTTTCAACACTATATGCTTTCTTAAAATTTCCTAATTAAAATTTGATGTATCTAAGACCCTAAGATACCTAAGTAAAGCTTAGAATGCATGAAAATAGACCTTAATAATTCCTATAAATAACGCCAACCAGACCATTAAAACAGAAAATAGAATTGCATGTAGATGTAATAAATCCAATGAAATGCCTATGTAACTTCTCTAATTGAATCCTAAATATTTACTAGCTTTGATATAATGTAATTGTAACAATGAACTATTCAAAATGTACCTTAAACTAGCTGAAGACAGAACCTACAAGTGCCTTAAATTAAC
Organism: Heritiera fomes; assembly: GCA_032173925.1. NCBI lineage: Eukaryota > Viridiplantae > Streptophyta > Magnoliopsida > Malvales > Malvaceae > Heritiera > Heritiera fomes. The sequence goes on from JAPDPM010000015.1 coordinate 16,749,223, forward strand.
ACCTAAAGTGCCAAAAAATGTAAAATAAAATGCAAGATGAAACTAAGTGAATGCTATATGAAACTTTAATCAAATACCTTCGAAACTCTACCTTGCAATTCGTAACACATTATATCCTTGAAAGAACTTTTAAATGGCATGAAAGATAACACAAAACAGAGCTAAAACTAAAGTCAAGGAATGACACCACTGCTGGAAAGTCACTAAACCGAAAATGGCAAGAAACAAAAGCTATTCAGGCCTAAAGATTGTTTTTTTCTTTTTTTTTGGATTTTATTTTATAAAATCTTTAAAAACTGAAATAACCCCTTAAAACCGACCTTCAACATAGTAAATTAAAAATAAAATTAGCCATGAAAAAGCTTGCAAAAATAGTTAACAAAAATATAAAATAAAGCTATAGACCAAGTTCCCTCACAAGAGCTAAGGAGGTGACTTTTCAACCTCTCAAGCTTGCATGATCATAGAGCTCAATCATAAACAAAAATAAAAGAAGAAGGAGTAGAAGATGATTAAAGTGCTGGAAATTAAAGAACACATAAACATTAAATGAGAACTTGTAAGAAAGTAGTGAAGATTTAAAAGAAATAACAAGAAAACAAGTAAATTTAATTAAGAAACTTAAAGAACATAAAACAAGTAAAATGGTGGCTGCTCTAAGCTACTAAAAACATGTAAATGTGCTAGAAAAATAAAGAAACTAAACCCTATGCAACCCTCCCTAAGTTAGGTTTCATAAAGTTGCTTATATAGTCACTTAACCTAGGGATACAATGGTAATTTACTATTCTAGATGAGTTGGCATTAATTGCTACTTGTTTTTATGTTCTTGGCTCTTCAAATTAGATATTTTCATGTCATTTAAGTGTCCATATCAGCCATGGACACCTTATTCCTTCTAGCACATTCTTTTTTGTCTTCTAGTCCACATAAGCATGCAAGGTGGCAAGTGCATGTGTCCTTCATGTATTGGTCATGTGTCTTTTGTTCTTATCCACTAATAGTGAGTAGGATGATGACATATGGTATGCTAGGTGTCAAAAGAATAGAGTGAACATGATGAGTCATGCCCCTTTGTCTTTTTGTGGTCCAGTCTCCTTCCTTGCCCATTTTCAATCTATTTTTTATCGAAAAGACTAAAATTCATCTAGAATTTATTTTTCTACAAAATATGAGAAATTTAATAAAATTAGGGGAATAATTAATACTATCATAGGAGAATTAAATAATTATTTATCAATAAAGTACTAAAATAACTCTATTTTCATAGAAATTATCACATATTTCTCATTGATGCTCATAAAATAGCATTTTGTACATTATGATCATTTTTGCAAAACCAATGGATGTGAGTGCTCAAGCATAAAAAATATTGTCACATAGAATTTATGTAAATAATCCATCAATTCATCATCTATGTGAACTCTATATCAAAAAATCCAATATGCATATTTTCTTATTAAGACTTTCAAAAATGTATTTTGTATACTTTTGACATAATTGGCATGAATGAGGCAAGTATCCCTATTATCAAGACAAATCAAACTTGCTCAAATCACAACAATTCAATCAACCTCCAAATAATCCAAAAAATCATTTATCATGTCTTTTTTTAAATTATTCAACTCAAAATGTATGAAAGATTATTAACAAAATGCCTCATCAAAGCATACAACTAATTTTAGCAAATATGAGTTTTGAGAATATAGAATTTAAGCTTACAAAACTCCTTTGCTTGAGAGTGCTCTGCCATGATTCATTGAATCCACCTTAAGCCATCCTTGATGAAATAATTGTGACTTTGTCAAGTGTGGATCCTTAAGCTTCTTTTCTTCCTTATTGGTACAAGCAAACTCCAAAAGGGTGTTTAGAGCATTAGATCATCAATGTTTCTTTGTACCTTCATGCTCTAACACTCCTATAACAACATAAGTTCAAGCATGCTTTAGTACTAAAAATTTTTTGGGTTCATGAGAAGTAGAGCAAATAATTTTTGATCCTTTAGGAATCCATTTCAAACTCAATTCATTATTGTTTATGGCATGCTTTGGGATCCTCATTTTCCAATTACTCTTCCTATAAATGTAGTTTTTTTAGATGAGCATGCTTGTGAAGAGTGGCCAATCCTATTGCAAAGTGAGCATGGAAGAGATAAATCATGCATAGTATTCTTGCTCCTTGGGAAATTCTTAAGATGAGTTTCTTTTGGTTTTGCATTAATATCTAACCTATCTTTGTCAAAAATGCTCTTTAGGCCTCTAACATATAATCTAGTTTTTATTGACCTATGTAAAACCTAAAAAATGAGTTATATAAATTTGCATTTTTTTAGTCAACTCATCATTTTCTAAGTTTACTTCTTTTAATTTCGTTTTTAATTCTAACTTAGCATTTGTCAAGGCTTCCTTTTCTATTTTCAAATTAGCAATGATTTTTCTATATTTGGAGTTCATGCATTCCAATTCATTTGCTAATTTATTAAAGGCATTTTGTAATTCTTCAAAAGTATAATCATTATCTTCATTAGAACTAGAACTAGCCCCATCATCATTAAAGGCCATAAAGCATGAATAGGCTATCTTATCTTCTATGATTTCGTCATCAAAGCTATCACTATCGCTTCATGTATTCACAAATGTCTTCTTCTTAGGCTTCCTATCACTTTGTTTCGAAAGTAAAGGGCAATCTAGTTTAGTGTGCCCTGGTTCATTACACTCATAACACACTATGAATTCTTTTTCTTTCCTACTTGACTCTCCTCTCATTACCTCTCTTCTTTGAGGTCTTCTATCATTCTCTCTAGCCTTCATCCTCATAAATCTATTGAATCTCTTGGCAAATATTGTCATTTCCTTGTCTTCATCATTTTAACTCTCATCACTAACATCTCTAATTTCCTTATGAGTGGAAGACTTTAAGGCTACTCCTACTTTCTTGATCGGCTCTTATTTTCTTTTTAGTTTCATCTCATAGGTAAGTAAAGAGCCCATAAGCTTATCTAGAGACAAGGTATTAAGATCCTTAGACTCTTTTATTACGGTTACCTTTGGCTCCCAAGATTTTAGCAAGCTATTCAAAATTTCTTAACCATTTCTACATTGGAATAAGTTTTGCTTAAGGCCTTAAGTCTATTGATTATATCATTAAACTTAGTGGACATATTACTAATGAACTCATCTTCTTTCATCCTAAAGAGCTCATAATCATGTGTACACATGCTTACTTTAGTTTCTCTAACTCTATTGGTCCCTTATGAGTGATGGCTACTTTGTCCTATATTTGTTTAGCATTCTCACAAAAAAAAGACTGTTGTATTCATTAGGACCTAATGCACAAAAGAGAGTGTGCATAGCCTTAGCATTCAACTGTGCCAATCTAATATCATTTGTGTCCCACTCATCGTCACTCTTAAGGACATCTTTTCCATCAACTTTCTTTATTGGAATTGGGGACCGCTAACAATCGTCCTTCATACTTCATAGTCATTTGCTTAAACAAACAACGTCATTCTAGTATTCCAATATAAGCAGTTTTCTCCATTGAAAAAGAGATGTCTAATTATTGAGTGTCCCTCTCCACCTAAGGGTGTACCTATGTTCAAATGAGATATTTATGATCGTTTTGCTCAAAGGATGCTAATCCAATCAATCTCAAGCCTAAGCTATGATACCAATTGTTGGCTCAATTTTTAACCGAGAAGGGGTGTATCAGTTTTTAACTATCTTTAGGTTCGTTTTTCGTTCTTCTAAAATTTATAGTTTTCTAAGTTCTCTTAGCCTAGTAAAGCATACAATTCAAAATCTAAATAAAGTGTAAAATTCAAATGCAAGTAAAGAGTTAAGGGAAAGAGAATTTTACGCAAGCGATTTATAGAGGTTTGGTAGCCTTGCCTAATTCTTCTACCTTAAGATGCTTCCAAGGATTTTTCCCAAATTCACTATCTTGAATTTGTTACACTTTTTTTCACAGGCTCAAGATTAACCTTCAACACTCTTTTTTTTCGGGCTTAAGGAGGAAACCTTATAGCTTCTTTTTTTAGGCTGAAGAAGGAAACCTAACAACCTCTCCCTTTTATGGCTCAAGTAGAAAACCTTTTCTACCCAAACCTCACTTACAATGAAGCTCTCAAGAGTTCACTCCCTTTTACAATATGTGAATGGGTTTAAAAGAGTTATAATTTAAGAGAACATCTAAGAAGGTGGGTGATTACACTTTGAGCTATAGAAGAACCTGTACAAGTTTTGTACTACACAAAGATTAAGAGAATGATAGAAGATTTTAAATTTTTAGCACTTGAAATGTTTTTGAAGCTTGAAGAAGATAAAGAATGAAGTCTCTTGAGTGTCTTGAACTTCTAAGCTTCTATTTATACCCCCTTGGATGGTTGTTGAAGCTTGGTGGAGCCTAAAATTGATTTTTTATTGGCCTTCACAAAAAAATAACTGTTGGGCACATTTCGCGAAGAAGGTATCGATCCCTTGAACTATTCAAGGGTATTTTGCTAACAAGGGATGGATCCCTTGCACTTTTTATGTTTCTCTTTGGTCAGGGATTTATCCCTTGCACTATTTATTTGCTTTTTCTAGGTTTTTTAAACATTAAAAACATTCTTAATTTGAATATTTTAAAATATGATATGACTTTGAAAACATGAATTTGAGCCCAAAAATTTATCAAGTAATTTTCTTAAAATATATTCAATAATTTCACATGAAAATTACTAAAACTAGTATTTAAAAATGTTTTCTAAATTTATCAAAATCAATAAAGATAATCAATTAATTCATGGTTTTATATTTGATAAAAGCATTTAATATAGTTTTTGAAAATCATAATTGATCAAGCAAATTTACAATATTGATCATTTATTTAATCTTGCTCAAGTGTTTGTCATTTTAAAATATATATCCATTTAAAGCTAACACGGTAGAATCCTTTTTGTACTTTATCCAATTCTAATGCCAATGAAAAGCTCTCCTTTCAAGATTAATGGCAGCAACCTTCAATATAGTGTCTGGAGGAGTTTCATCCACGTTAAAGAATTGCTAGTATGTGAACAACCAACCACTTAGATCATCTTTAGAAAATCTTGGAAAATCTATCTTGGATTAACTAGTAGCAATGTAATGCTGCCTTTGCTGTCCCCCACTTGAATAAGATCTTCCTCTTTGATCCAAATTCCTTTTCAGTAGCTTGTGTACCACCGTGAGTCTCCAACCCTTGTAAGGTAGCCATGATCTGAGTTTGTTGAATCCCTAGTGCAGCCAGGTTATCTTTTTGCAACTGCATTCTATTCAAGAGATTGGTCTCTTGTGTTTGCATTCTAGCTACTCTATCCCGCAAGGTCTCTCAAATGGTTTCTTCAAATTGTCGTTGATTTTGAGATCTTGTATTTCCAGCTATGATTATCGAGAATCATTGACTCTGATGCCAAGATTGATGCAAGTAAATAAATATGTGGAAAAGAATTCAATCACATAGCTCGAGAAGCACAAGAACAAGCCACGAGAATGGATTCTTAATGAAGAACAGGAAGAAAAAGAGATTTCTGTATATTCATTTCATAGTCCTCTAAAGATTACAAGTTGTAGATACAAAGATGAATGAAATTAACTGGTTGTAATTAATTTTCCTTCTCAGTAACTAACTGCAACTACTAACAGGTACTGTTAACTAACTTGCCAGCTCAAAAACTAACTACTACCAACTGACTTGCCACCTTAGCTCTACCACATCATCTAACGACCATATTAGCTCTGCCATATCATGTAACGACCATATCAGCTAACCAGCTGAATGAACTTCACGCACCAAAATCACAAAAATTTTCTAGTAAGATATCAAGTTTACCAGTGGTAAATTGTATTGTTAAAACAGAAATGAAGGAAAGTAGGTTTTTTTTCAAGAACTTGAATTAATACTTATTTTCATTAAAAAAATAACTATCAAACCTATTTTTCTTTGAGAAACTACAAATAATTTTATTAAAATATGATTTCTTTTATAATATCAAGATTTTCATAATTATCCTCTTAATTAATATAAAATACTTAAAATTTAATATAAAAATGCTAAAACTAATCTCTTAAAAAATTTTATATAAAATTAAATGCCTTTCTTGATAAAATAAAATAAAAATTTACATTTGATACACTAAAAATTTTTCACTTCAAACATGAAGTTAAGAAATTATTACATTTCTAATTTTTTTAATTATTTTTAATTTAATATATCTTAAAAATAGATATCACTTTATTAACTCTATCTTGTAAAATTAAAAAAATATATTAATACATCAAATTATTTTTCATAAATTACTCAAATATAATACTTACAAGTGCGTAAACAAAAGAGTAACAAAATTAATTTGGTAAGAGTAGCAAATATATAAAAAAAATTGTTAAAAAAAAGTCGCGATAAAAAAAAAAGTAAACAAAAAATCGTTGGAAGCAAGGACGGGGCCTGTGAATGGATCTAATGTATAAGAAATCTAACGGCCTATATTTCATGGTTATACGCTGGAAAATAACCACTTTATACTTTCCTGGCCACCATGATCCATCGCACCCCCAAAGCAACCTTCTTCAGAGAAGTAAACCTCCGCTAAAGATCTTTCTCAAAGAGACAGGAACAGAGGAATAAAAGATTTTATTTAGAAAACAAAAGAAATTTATATATATTATTTGGGTTCTACTGTACTGATAGAGAATGTCTTTAACATGTGTGAAAATGTCTGAGGATGTTTGGTTAACTTGTCTTACGCATGCACTGTCCACTGAAACTGAAGAGATCATGGGTCTTCTTCTCGGTGATATTGAGGTTTGTCCTTTTTGTTTTTAGATAAAACCCAGGTCTCAAAATCCAATCTTTTTGTTGTTGTTTTTTTTTCTTTTAATTATTGGTTAATTATGTAATGTAATTTGTATATAGAGCTGATCTTGATAAGGGGTTAGTGTTGAAATTGTTTGAGTTTTTTTTGAATTGTTAACTGGAATAGGTTCGTGGATTTTACTCAAATTTTGATAATATACTTCAATATTATATTCTTGTTATTTATATGCTCTGGGTTATACTTGAATTCAAAAGTTTTATACTTTGCTTTGTTTTGATAAATCTGTGTGGTTATAATAGGAGCAGAATTGAACTTCCAAATACAATGCTTTTTATTTAATTGTTGCAGCTTTTATTTGATTTCAAAGTATATCTTTATCTTTTTCCTTGCGAAATTCTTTGCTTGTACTTAGATTGATGCTTTTCCCTGGTTTCATGTGGACTTTTCTGTTGGTAGTTATTACTTCATTGCTCTTCAATAGAAATATAAAGTTAATAGTTTCGAAAGTTTTTGCTTTGATTCAACTTCAATTTGGTTGTTCAAGTTTTAGGTGCTCCTTCCTAGTCCTTTGGTGTTGGTTTTCTTTGGCTTCTCCTTTTGAAAAGAAAAAGCTCTGGTCGATTAATACATGTCCTGTTTTTTATCCCAGTAAAATTATGAATCTGTAAATTAGCAATGTAGTCTGTTTCTATTGTGGCCTCAAACGCTTTGTTGGAGATGATGGCAAGTTTTTTAAGTCAGATGTTTTATTACCGACTGAGCTTTTTAGAAATTCTAATTCAGTTTGGTTTGTGCAGATAAACTAAAGAAGTTCACACCTTACCCTTTCTGCTGAGCTTCTTTAAATGCTTTTCTTTTTTCTTTTTCTGATGCCGATGTGGAGAATGCAGTTCCGGAATTATTGTTAAACATTCTTAGATAATGTATGTTTGATATATGTCACAAAACAATGTAGGAAGTGTATCTACTTTTGTTCATTTTGACTTGTGGATCTTTGTATCCGATGAGAATTTTTACTGAAATGCAAAATAGGAACCTTGAATTTCTGTATACTGGAAATAATGATGATAAATCTGGCATTCTAATCCTTCTTTTCCTGCCAAAGTGTATTGCAGAGCTTTAATTTGATGCTTTTGCATTGCCCCTTTTTCATTCTATTTTTCAAGTTACATGACTCAATTTATGATATTTTGTTCTCTTGTTGCAAATTTCAGTATTCAAAAGATGGAAATGTCACTGCATTGATATGGGGAGCATCACCACAATCACGATCTGATCGGCGAAAGGACAGAGTCGAAACAAATCCTGAACAGTTGGCAGCTGCATCAGCTCAAGCTGATATATCCTTAATCTTTGTGCATTTGTTCCATCTAATAATCATCATCATCATTATCAGAGCCTTTATCCCAATCGATTTGGGTGCATTTGTTCCATCTTTGTTTCAGAAATAAATCAGTGTTTAATTTTTTGTGTTCCTTACACCATAAAAATTATTTTTCTAGACACTTGCTTTGGCCTTTCCTGTGATGACTTAGTGATGATTTAAATTTGTAATTTGTTAACATGTGTCGGAAAGAAATGAGTTTATTTGTTATATGGAATTTGCAATATGACATATTTCTCTTATCAATTTAATATCTGTGTTTATGTATGGTGCACTGACAGTGTACAGCCTCTATATACGGTCAATGTTCTAAATGGTGATGCATCATCAATAAGCAAACTAAAAAAAAATTAAGGCATTAAAAATAAATACAAATACATTTTTTTCAATATGCTCACGAGGGCTTATTGATGAGGTGATAGCATCTTGTGCATTGACAGTGTATAGAAACTATAAATTGTCACTGTATCATATATAAATCCTTAATACTTTGCCTAATGATCTGATGCTTTAGCTGTTATAATGTGCTTGCACTATGTTTAATGTGGCATGATAATTTTTTCTGCTAACTTGCATTCGCCAAAAGCCTACCCCTAATATTGGGATAAAGGCTCTAGAGATGATGACCTGCTTTCACCAAAAGCCATCGAAGTGATAATCCAAAATCACTTCTTTTCCCAACTTACCATAAGCCCTTTGGCATAAAAATGTTGAGCTACTATAGCTTTGATTATGAATATCATTCGCATCGGCTTAGTGCAATGTTCTAGATTGTTACTTTTGTTATGACATTAACTTCAATGCACAGAATGACTGCATCAACTGGCAAAACAACAAGAGTGATTGGGTGGTACCATTCACATCCCCACATTACAGTTCTTCCTTCTCATGTTGGTACGTTTTGAACAATTAGTTTTCTTCTTGTAAATTCAATTTGTTGCTTTATCTTTTTGCTAAGAAAGATATGTAGTCTGTTTGAAGCTCCATTTGAAATAAACTAGGAAAGATGTGATTATTTTCTTTTTGTACTTTTGTGCATTGAAATCAACATGTATTATAGTGTGTCAGTATTATTTTCTGTTTTCTTTCAGTTTTAACTGAAAATTTTCACTTCACATTCAATTAATTACCTTTGCAAATCCTAAGTTTTGTTCGTTGTTTGCTTCAGATAATTTATTAATATCTTGTATCATGAATCATTTAATGGACTTAGTCCATTTTGCATGTCTAAGTTATACAATTTTCCAGCATACTCTTCTTTACCATTGGATGCCTTTTAAATTTAATCCATTGCGTGCTAAATTAAGATTCTTGCTTTTTTTTTTTTAGTTGGGTGTAATTTTCAACCTTGCAAGTGTTGGATTGCACTCCTTGAAATTTGAATCTTCCACACTGTTTAGCTGAGCTAAGAGTTCTTGCTTATTCTGAAACAAGAATGTGAAGAAGAGGATTCTTCATTTCGTTTTGCTGAAGACTACTTTTAGCTATTTCTTGTTAGAAAGCTGCATGTTTATTATTGGTTGCTGGACATTGAAAGTATCATCCACTTCTTAACTTCTGCAGATGTGCGCACTCAGGCAATGTATCAACTCCTAGATTCTGGATTTATTGGGCTAATATGCTCTTGTTTTAGTGAAGATACGAACAAAGTTAGTACCTCGTACATGCTAAATCTAAACTAATCTTATAAACGTGTTTGTTAACCCTTGAAAGCTCAAATTATAACTGTGATAATTTCAGGTGGGACGAATCCAAGTAATTGCTTTTCAGTCATCAGATGGGAAGCAGAGTCATCTTTCAGGACCTGTTGCTTTATCTCCTGTTTATAGAAGTTCAGTTATTGATCTTGAGTCATCTTTAAGTTCTTCTGAAAATGCATCGATGACTTCTGGATCCACTCAAGTAGATAGTCCTGTGCGAGACACTGGTGATTCCAGATTGATTCAAGGATCTAGTAGGGTATGATTTCTGATTATCAAAGTTAAACTTGTCACATATCTTTTTACAATATTAGGGCTTTGAAACCAGCTAAAATTAGAGGGAAATAAGGAATGTTTTAGGTGATGAAATGGAACGTATTTTTATATTATGCTGCATTGGATTTTAGTTGATCTGTTTAGATTTGTTGTTACCTTGCTCAATTTGTCTCTAGTATGTGATATATCATTTTTTATCTTAACGCACTGTCCAAGTTCCTCTCTATGGATTTTTCTACTTGGAAAAATTGAAAAAGGTTTTTACTTCTAGGCATACCTTGGGTTATTCCTACTGTTAATGCTGCATAGAAAAAATCTTAAAACAGAAGACAATAAACTGAGCCTTTTCTCTCTATTTAGATGAGCTATATAGATACTATTGCTTTGCTCTGCTCTATTTAAGATCATATCCTCTATAAGGTCAATAAACCAAGGTGCTTTCTATCTTCTATCTGGGAAAAAGCTTAATAGAAGGATATTTGTTTGCTTGAAAACTATAACTGGTGCCTAAGGGATTGAATTGTAATGTCTTGTCGGTATGTTTTCTGGGTAACAAAACACTATGAATGCAATGTGATATATTTAGCTTTCAAATTATAATTGCTCCTTTTGGAGCACGTATCCTAGGCCAGACATGTTGGTATTTGTTGTTCATTTGTTATTAATGTGGTGAAAATGGGCTGGGTATCTAAAACAGCATGTTTTGCAATAGTGATGATCACTCTAAGTTTGTTCTTGTACTTATTTGTTTCATGCTTTTATACTCTACATCATATTTTATGCTTGTTTTTCGTTATGGTTCTCTTTCAAATGTTTGTGTATATGAAATTTGAGTAGGGTGGGGGACGATCTGTACACTTGGGAGGTTTCTTTGCTAATGCTGATGCCAACTATCTAGGGCAAGAGCAAAGCGGAATAAACCATAATGCCAATAATACGCAGAGTGCTAGTGTTGATGTTGACCCCATGGATATGTCAGAAAGCATGCAAGAAGCAATGCACCGCTCAAATTTGGACATGAGGTATACATAAGTATGTGCTTGATCTCTTGATACTTTTTTGGAATTCACTTGCAGCTCTTGGATTTGTGCAATGGGGAATTTTTGGCTAGCATTTGCACACAGACACAAATACATGCAATGCATGCTTTTATGCTTTGGCTTATGCTTATACTTGCATGAGTATCTATCTTTCTGGTGCATTTTAATCTGCTAATCAACGATGTCTTATCCTGTTTGGAGCATGACTTATATTGTGTTTTGTTTGCTGACAGTGGTGCAGAGTATGTCAGGAAAGAAATTCCTCTTCATGTTTTGCCTACATCATCTCTTCTTAATCTTGACTCACCATTAATGTCATTTACGGATTTGCAACATATACTATATGAAGAGGAGCGAGCAGCATATAACCAAGCCATCTTGCAAAATATGAGGTTTTGTTTAACATGAAGTTTTATACCAGTCATTAGTATTTTCATTTTCCTACTATAACTTATCATTTATCATCAACTTAACTTGCTCCATTTGACTTAGAGATGGGAAACTGCATCCCCTTTCTTTCATCAATCACACATCTACATATCAGGCTTCCATGTGCAAGTTAATTGAATATTGGTTAGAAACGGACGCAGACCTCTCAATTATTTGTGATTACTTTTATGTTTGTGCTCATGTTCATACTTAATAATTTGCAGTTTAAGTCCTGCCATCAATGCACTTCAGGATCGATTAAAAGAGAATGAAATTCAGGTACTAAATGAAACTCATTGTTTGATACAGCAGGTTCTCTTTACCTCGTTTTGGATAACGCTTACTTTTAGAGTGGCCTACCTATCACATGACTCATCTGTGGAAGTTCCCATAGCTGGGAGTTGCTGACTTATCAATTTTGTCAATACTTCTTACTTCTCTAATGTATACACTGTGGATAGTAGTATTGCCTTCCATTTTTTCTGGATAAGGCATGCTTGGTGGCATATGATCTTTTCAGTTTCATTGGTTTTCAGATACAGTCACAATCAATGCTATATCTCAGCTTTGCTAGTTTATGATATTGTCAAATTCTTTCTGCTCTGCTATCTATGTTTGAGACTTGACAACTTCTGTTAAAAACAGTTAGCAATGCTGACCGATGAAGCCAAGACTCTGGAGACTGAAGCCTTCAAGGGGAGTGGACCAAGTTCTCCTCATCGTGCTTCATCCCATGGATTCCGAGGAACTGCTTTGGTTGGCCAGAGGGACTTGCATAATTCAGCTGATCCCATCAGTATGAGGTCGTTTTCTGGTCCTGGGAGCCGAAGCAGAAAGCGGTCTTGATAATAATTTGCGGAGCAAACCTCTTCTCCATGAAATTTGTGAGTACTAAATGTGCTTGTTCCATTAATTATTCCTTCCTCTTATTGTACTTTTTACGTTTGGTTTGTGGAATGTAACAATAAAGGGAAAATGAAATATATATTTTCTAAGAATAGAAGAGAAGAATAAAATAGAACAAAATATGTATTATGATATTTGGTTTATTGGGTTGCAATATAGTATGAAATAGTATTCATATGTTCGGTTAGTTCAAATAATATAGTGGAAATAAACTTTAAAAATCATTTTTACCGATTTATTAAATTAATCATAATTGCCAATAAAGCTTTGGCTTAGTGGCAAAGAGAAGGTCTTGAGATTTGGAGATTTTAAGTTCAAGCCTCATCAAGTGTGAGCTTTAGTTAGTGTAATTATTTACTTATTTGTTTAGTTTATAATAGTTATTTACTAGTTGTCATAACGTCTAGGTCCGTGAACCTAACCGCTAGACTTTAAAATTCAGGGAGTCGCCACCAACCATTCAAATCTAAGGTGTGATTGGTCACCTATTCTTGTCTAAAGATAAGGCTTGGTCTACGTTCAAAGAATCTAGGGTTCGGGAGTACGGTTACGTGTGGGGAAGGATTAGCACCCCCACAACGCCTATTTTAAAATGGTACCAACTAATTTTGTGATATCTTTAATAATTTTTAACGAAATGGTCTTTAATCTTGTCAAATTCAAATATTTAAATATTGGACAATTTCTAAGAAACTCTCCATCATGCTGGCGGAATTCCTTAAATTTCATCCTCACCTCAAGAGTATCCAAGAAATCTCATTCGTCTTTCTCGGAGAGGCTCCGTCGTCGGATTTGTTAAATCGTTTATGAGATATTTTATTTTCCATCTTTTATTCTTATTTTTTATCTTCTTTTTATTTCCTTTTTAATTATCCTTTATTTTTTATCTTTATTTTAATATTATTTATCTTTTGAAAATAAATGTCGATTATTCTTCTTGAAAATTTTCTTTAAATCTTCCATCATGCTGGCGAAATTTAAAGAAAACATCTCACCTAAGAATTTTAAAATGTCAGCCATTCGTGACACCCTATAATTCCATCATCGGGATAACCTCCACTTATTCTCAATTTATTATTATTGTACTTTTAATTTTTTAATCATTATTCCCTAATTTCTTATTAATATTTATTTTTTATTTTATTTTAAATAGAGATTGATTATCAATATATATTTATGTTTTTAGAAATAAATATCGATTATTAATATTGAACACTTACCTTAAATCTTCCATCATGCTGGCAAAATCTAAGGTAAATATCCTCACCTAGGAATTTCCAAAATGGCAACCATTCGTGACACTCAGAATTCCATCATCGGAATAATTTTTTTTATTTTTATTAAGTAGTTATAATTTTATAATAATTAAATATTTTACGTATATATTTTAATATTGAACATCTTCCGTGAATTTAACATCATTCTGGCGAAACCCATAGAAAACATCCTCACCTAGAAAATCCGAAATGTCAACCATTCGTGACACCTCAGAATTCCATCATCGGAAAATTTTAACTTTATTCTTGACACATATTATAATAATTGTAAATTCTAAAATTTATTTACTTAAAGCTTGTTTTCATTTTTTTTTATCTGCTAATTAATACTATTATTATTTTTTTTACTTTAAATATTGTATTGTCATTTATTATGTTATCATGTTTTATTATTATCATTTATTGCTTTCATTGTTCATTAAAGAGCTAAAGTACAAGTCTAGCAAAGAAAACTTGGAAACGTAAAACAACACAATAAAACATACCTTTTTAGTTTAGAAAATGCTTAACGTGGTCCCAATTTTTCCAACAGAAGACTCCAAGCTGCAAAGTTTACTTCACGTGGGTCCCTCTTTTGCTATTTTCTTTCACGTTCTCGGTTGTTTCCTTTCTCAATAGTTCACAGCTGGGCAACGCAATGATGATGGCAAGTGAAACAGGGAAGCTTCGACTAGCAGTGAACACAATAGCTCCAAGCAGCAACGCAGGTCACCTGGTTTGATAGGGAAACGGCAGCAGCAGCGGTGGAGAAGAACTGACGAGGAAGATGACCACAGTTTGGCCCAGGCAGCGGGATAGGAGAAGTGGATATTTGGATTGTTGAGTAAGAACGGTGCAAGTGATAGCAAAAACGATGAAGGTGGTCAGGCGGTGCAGTAAGCAAAGATGACGATGCTGATCAGTGTTGTAGTGCAAGGATGGCGAATTATAGATGCTTGATTTTTGTATTTTTCTCTCTGTCTCCTCAATTATGAGCCTTGATCCCTTTTTATAGTCCAAAATTAGTTAGAGTCCTAATACAACTATACTTATTCTAATAATTATCTCCTATCTTTAATACTTTATCTATTTAATTTCTATATTAATCCTAATCCAACTCTATTAATCTAAATAATTATCCTAAAACTCAATTATCCTGATTATCCTATACTAAAATTAATTTTATCTTCTTTTCTTATCTCTCTCTTTTTTTTTTAATTATTCCTAAATACTATTTTTAATTGTAATTTCCTAATTACTGTTAATTCTAAATCTAAAAATTCTAATTTTAATTTTAGCCTAATTCTAAATTGTTAAATTATTTAAAATACAAATGTCACCCAACTCAATTAATTATTTATACAAATTAAGACCCCGGACAAAATAGGGTGTCTACAGCTGCCCCTCTTTGTGTATTTGCTGTGAAACAGTAATTGCACAAAGACATAGACACATATTTTGTCTGACTTCTCTTTTTTTTTTAATTTTTTTATTTTTCCAAAAAAACTCCCTCTAAACAGAAAGGCAGACAAACTTTAAAATCTTGTCTAAAAAGCTCCTCCTAAACAGGCAGGCAGTCAAACTTTAAAAATCTTGTCTAAAAGCTCCTCCTAAACAGGCAGGCAGTCAAACTTTAAAAATCTTGTCTAAAAGCTCCTCCTAAACAGGCAGGCAGTCAAACTTTAAAAATCTTGTCTAAAAGCTCCTCCTAAACAGGCAGGCAGTCAAACTTTAAAATCTTGTCCAAAAGCTCCTCCTAAACAGGCAGGCAGTCAAACTTTAAAAATTTTGTCCAAAAGCTCCTCCTAAACAGGCAGACAGTCAAACTTTAAAAATCTTGTCCAAAAGCTCCTCCTAAACAGGCAGGCAGTCAAACTTTAAAATCTTGTCCAAAAGCTCCTCCTAAACAGGCAGGCAGTCAAACTTTAAAAATCTTGTCCAAAAACTTGGAGGAATCATGCCCGAAGGTCTTATAGATTGTACTCAAGGAATCTTGTCTGTAATTTTTTCTTTTTCTCATGCAATGCATCATGTATGCAACTACGCATGCATTCTATCCTATCTATGCAATGTCATTTGTGTAATGCCATTCATGCAATATTATTCACACAATCTATTCTATTCATGCAAAAAAAAAATTTTTTTTTTTTGAAAAGCATTTCAATTTTAACTGTGGCAATAACAAGGTTTTTCTGTATCAGTCCACCTCATGCATTCTTCTCTTTTTATTTGTCATCTTGTCCTTATATTTCCTATTTCTTTCCTCATTTTCCTTCTTCCATTTTTTTCTCTCCCAATGAAGCTCTTGTCTTCGTGCCCTCTTTATCTTATCTTATCCCTTGTCTTTTCTTCTTTACTATCCTTCCTATCTGGTTATTCATTTGCTCATTAAAATCTTTACTGGGACCTCATCATTCATTCTTTCTTTTTCATTGGTCTTTCTTGATTTCCAATTTCCATTCATTCACGAGTTTCCTTCTCTTTCATTTTCCTAAATAATATAGGAGTCTTTCACAAATTTTGCCAAGCAAACATTCATTACCATTCTAATTTCAAGATTAATGTAATACAATTTCTCGATCCCTCAAAGTAAAGAAATAATAAGTGAAAACGAAAGGAATGGTATTATTCAATATCTGAAAATATTACAAAGGTGGCCAAATGTGAAGGTAAAGCAAGGTTGAAAGAAAAACAAGGATTCTAGGATTATTTAACCAGGCTTTTGGGCAAAGATTTAAATAACTCTGATCAATTAATACAAAGTTCTCATTCGAAAATCTCATTCTCTTCAAGTCATCTGACCATGTAAAGTCCTATCAAGTCACATTGGTGCTTCTGTATCATGACCCTTTAGTGCCTTTTCTCCTCATACCTAAGTCGCCTTTTCAGGTTTTCAACTTAGATATGCCTCCCTGATTCAAGCCGCCCTTTACGGGTTTTCAGTTCGAATTCACCCCCTATTGACTCAAACTGCCCTTTTGGGTTTTCAATTTGAATCCTCCTTTTTCTTTATCTCTTTTTTCTCTTTTTTTTATTTTCTCTTTTTTTTTTTAGGCATAATACTTCTTCACAGCATCTGAATTTATTGGGTTTGGCAAATCATCTCCATCCATATCTACCAAAAGTAATGCCCCGCCAGAGAATGCCCTTTTCACAACATAAGGACCTTCCCAATTTGGAGCCCATTTTCCTCTATTGTCTGGTTGATTTGGGAGAATCTTCTTCAGGACCAATTCTCCTTCTCTGAATTTTCTTGGTCGAACCTTCTTATCATGCGCTTTCATCATTCTCCTTTGATACAGTTGGCCGTGACATAATGCTGCCATTCTTTTTTCCTCAATGAAGTTGAGCTGCTCGTAACGATCTCTCACCCAATCAGCCTCTTCTAACTTTGTTTCCATCAGGACCCTTAAGGATGGAATTTCAACTTCAACAGGCAGCACAGCTTCCATTCCATATACCAGTGAAAATGGTGTTGCCCCAGTAGAAGTGCGAACAGATGTTCTATAAGCATGTAGGGCAAATGGCAACTTCTCATGCCAATCTCTATATGTCTCAACCATTTTTTCCACTATCCTCTTGATGTTTTTATTTGCTGCTTCTACTGCCCCATTCATCTTTGGACGATATGGCGCTGAATTATGATGCTTGATTTTGAACTGAGTACACACGTCTTCCATCATCTTGTTGTTCAAATTTCGAGCATTATCAGAGATAATTTTTTCTGGAAGCCCGTATCGACAAATTATCTCCCTCTTGATAAACTTGCAAACCACTGCTCGTGTTACAGTTGCATATGAAGCAGCTTCAACCCATTTGGTAAAGTAATCAATCATCACAAAAATGAACCTATGCCCGTTCGAAGCCTTGGGAGTAATTGGTCCGATCACATCCATGCCCCACATTGAAAAAGGCCATGGAGGTGCTAACACATTTAGAGCATTTGGAGGTGCATGAATTTTATCAGCATAGATCTGGCACTTGTGGCATTTTCGAGCATAGTTAATACAATCTCTCTCCATAGTCAGCCAGTAGTAACCTGCTCTCATGATTTGTCGGGCCATCATGTGACCATTAGCATGAGCTCCACAGACTCCATCATGCACTTCTTCAAGAATTTTAGTAGCTTCAGTTGAATTCACGCACCTTAACAGTACTTGATCTCGACCTCTTTTGTACAAAATTTCTCCATCTAAGAAGAATCCCATAGCCAATCTTCTTATAGTTCTTTTGTCATTTTCAGTAGCATGCCCAGGATACTGCTGATTTTTTATGTATTGCAGAATATCGTGATACAAGGCTTCCCATCTACTTCCTCTTCAACACTCAAGCAGTGTGCTGGGGAACTCTTCACTTCCATCCTAATTGGTTGGATCTCTGCATTTGCATCCAACTTGAACATTGCTGCTAGGGTGGCTAAAGCATCAGCTATCTGATTTTCTTCTCGTGGCAAATGTTCGAACTGGATATTTTCAAAATAATCAATCAACTCAACGATATACTTTCGGTACTGGATTAATTTTGGATCTCTAGTTTCCCATTCTCCTTTTAACTGATAAATTACCAGAGCTGAATCACCATACACCTCAAGTATCTTGACTTTTCTTTCTACGGCCGCCTGCAGACCCATGACACATGCCTCATACTCAGCTACATTGTTCGTGCAATTAAAATCCAATTTAGCAGTAATTGGATAATAACTACCTTCAGGAGATATGAGAATCACTCCTACCCCGTGCCCCAGAGCATTCGACGCCCCATCAAAACACATCTTCCATGGTCTTTTCTCACATTTTTCTTCTACAAACATCAAATCTTCATCTGGGAACTCCATCTTCATTGGTTCATAACCATTCGTATTGCGATCAGCGATAAATTCTGCAATTGCACTCCCTTTGATGGCTTTTTGGGCCACATATGTGATATCATATTCGGAAAGCATTACTTGCCACCTTGCGATCCTTCCAGACAATGCAGGCTTTTCAAAGATGTACCTGAGAGGATCCAATTTTGTGATTAACCAGGTGGTATGATACAACATGTACTGTCTGAGTCTACGAGCCGTCCAAGCCAACGCGCAACACATTCTTTCTAACTCGGTATATTTAGACTCATAATCTGTGAATTTTTTGCTCAGATAGTAAATTGCATATTCTTTCTTCCCAGATTCATCTCTTTGCCCCAACACACATCCCATTGACTTCTCGTAGACTATCAAATACAAAATCAAAGGTCTTCCAGTTACTGGTGGTACCAACACAAGAGGGTTCGACAAATATTCTTTGATTTTGTTGAAGGCTTCCTGGCATTCTTCATTCCATTCCCCGGGATCTCTCTTACGAAGCAACTTGAATATTGGATCACATTTGAGGGTGAGTTGAGAAATGAAACGAGAGATATAGTTTAATCTACCCAAAAATCCTCTCACTTCCTTTTGGGTACGTGGAGGAGTCAGGTCTTGAATAGCTTGTATCTTATCTGGATCCACTTCTATCCCATTTTCACTGATCATAAAGCCCAATAGCTTTCCAGATTTAACCCCGAATGTGCACTTAGCCGGATTTAGCTTCAATTGATACTTCCTCAATCTATCAAATAGTTTTCTGAGACTAGTGACATGATTCTCCCCTTTACGCGATTTTGCAATCATATCGTCTACATAGACCTCTATCTCTTTATGCATCATGTCATGGAAGAGAGTCACCATTGCTCTTTGATATGTAGCTCCAGCATTCTTCAGCCCAAAAGGCATAACTTTGTAACAAAAGGTCCCCCACATTGTCACAAATGTGGTTTTCTCCATGTCTTCGCGAGCCATTTTTATTTGATTATAGCCCGAAAATCCATCCATGAATGAAAATGTGGAATATTTGGCAGTATTGTCCACAAGTGTATCAATGTGGGGTAAAGGAAAATTATCCTTAGGACTAGCTTTGTTCAAGTCTCTATAATCCACACACATTCGCACTTTCCCCCCTTTCTTCGGAACTGGAACTATATTGGCTACCCATTCAGGGTACCTGGCCACCTCCAAGAAACCAGCATCAAATTGCTTCTTAACTTCATCTCTAATCTTCAATAACATATCAGGCTTCATGCGCCTTAACTTCTGCTGTACAGGCTTACACTCAGGCTTCAATGGCAACTTGTGCTCCACAATTCTAGTATCGAGTCCAGGCATATCTTGATAGGACCAAGCGAACACATCTACATATTCATGAAGTAGCTCCTTTAATTCCTCCCTTTCGTTGGATGGCAAGGAAGTTCCTATCTTCACCTCTTTTTTATTCTCATCATCTCCCAAACTTATTATTTCTGTTTCTTCTTGATAAGGTTCGATGGGTTTCTTTTCATGATCCACCAATCTTAGTAACTCAGAAGGCACGATATAATCTTCAAGGTTCTCTTCATGATCAAATTCATTAAATTGAACAGGATTCTCAAAATTAAATTCTGAATTAATGTCATTGTTATCATCATTTTCATTGTCTGGATCCCTGAAAATTGGTAAAATGAAGAATGTGGGTAATTGTGTCTTGGAAAGAAATGAGATTTGTACTTGAGGAATTGAAGAAAATGCATTTTATTAATCTCTTTATTGAAATGAAAATGAATGAAAGTTGGCCCAATACATGAAAGAAAATCTCAGTGCTCTTGGGCATAAGCACTCCTACATTATTTAAGAAACTGAATGATCCTAAGAAAACCTAGAACAAATGAAAATAAGAAAATAAAGAAAATCCACTACCCTTGGGTGGCATAGACAACTGGCATCTCATAAACCGTCCAATTTCCTAACTCTGCGTCTGAAGGGTACACGAACTGATCAATGTCAAACCCTCCCCTTCCTTCTTCATCAACCACGGAGACAGACAAATTTGCAAAAACCTTCAACAGTCCATTTTCAGTCACCATCATTGGATCTGGATGAATATACCCTGCTGAGCGAAACGAATCATATAAGTGTGGTATGATTAATCTCTTGGACTCAAGATCACGACCATGCAAACGAGCAATTCTCTTCTCTTTCTTCTCAGTCATCATCTTCATTTTCTCCATCCTTGTCGGTCTGTACCCTAACCCAAATCTGTCCTTGTTTTCGATGATCTCTAGTGGCTCTAACATTCCCTGCAGGTTTCTGCCCAACCCAGAACCAGGGCACCATCCTTTCCACAATATTTGCTTCACGACCATACCAGTGGTATTTGACAAGCGAGGAGTATACAGACTTGACCCTTCACCCACATATAGAGCATTTGCCACCTCAAAGGATCTGTATGAGCATTCCACAGCTTCGTCTCCAATGTCCACATAAGGTGTAGCGGAAGTTTGAGCTACCATCATGTCTTCTTCTCCTGAGATAATAATTATTTGGCCGTCCACCACAAATTTTAGCTTTTGGTGAAGAGAGGAAGGGACCGCTCCTGCCACATGGATCCATTGCCTTCCCAAAAGGCAACTATAAGATGGTGTAATGTCCATCACCTGGAATTGTATATTAAAGGTACATGGACCGATCTGCATTGGAAGCTCTATGTCTCCCATAACTTCTCTACGAGCTCCATCAAATGCCTTTACCACCATATTACTTGGCTTCATGTGAGATTCATCTATCGGCATCCTTGTCAAAGTAATCATCGGCATGATATTGATAGATGAGCCATTATCAATCAACACCCTACCAATTGTGATGCCTCTGCATTTTGCACTTATATGAAGAGCTTTAGTACTTCCTCTTCCTTCAGCTGGAATTTCATCGTCACTAAAGGATATGAAATTATCTACCACCAAATTGCTCACTAGATGGTCTATCTTTTCTACAGATACATCGTGCACCACATAAGCTTGATTCAACACCTTCAACAGTGCCTTCCTATGAGGTTCAGAGTTCAAGAGCAAAGACAATAATGAAATTCGAGCCGGCATCTTGTTTAATTGTTCTACCACACTGTACTCACTATGCTTAATGAGTCTCAAGAATTCACAAGCATCTTCGTCTGTTACCGGCCTTTGTCGATTCTCCTCAGGATCTGGGACTGGTGTCACTTCTTCTTCTCCCACTTTGGCCTTCTCTTTTCTTGCCTGTTGTAGCATCTCAGGGGTATAGCAACGTCCGCTACGTATCATCCCCCCAACTCCAGCTATATTGGCGGAATCAGGACTATCCACCATTAGTTCAACATTTGCTCCATCTTTGATTATTGCATCATACCCATACCTCCAAGGTACGGCTTTGTCACTCTTGTATGGGAATGGAGTTGGCACCTCTATCACCACCTTAGGCCCTTGAACTGATGGTGTAGGTTTCTCTTCATAAAGCACTTTCAATGGTTTTAAAACAAACTCCTTATCAGTGGCATGAACTCCTTCAACTTGAACTTCTTCATAGAACTCCACGCAAGATTCATCAATTAGTTGTTGCAACTTCCTTCTAAAATCCTCGCAATGCTGAACAGAGTGCCCTATTGCTCCACAATGGTATTTGCATGTCATTTTTCTATCATATTGCCCTTTATAAGAGCCTGCGACAAACATCACTGGTTGTAATAAGTCAGATTCCACCAGAACCTCAAACACCTTTTCTAATGGAGTTTTTATTTCGACAACAGTCCTCTTGATTGTACCTCTCCTTGGGTCCTCAACCGCGTTTACCGTTGTCCCAGCATGATCGGGCAATGGGTTTGCATTAACATCTGGCTCACCTTTCTTCCCAAAACTCAAAAGCCCAGCTTTAACAAGTGATTGGACTTTCACCTTCAGACCCATGCAATTCTCAATAGAATGACCAATATTGCCGTTATGATAGGCACATTTTGCATTGGGATCGTACCACTTTGGGTAAGGAGGTTTCAAGGGTTCTATATAAATAGGGGCAATGAGATGACCTTCCACCAACTTTGGGAATAGCTCAGCGTATGCCATGGGTATAGGGTCTATGGCGATATTTCGGCTAGGTCGGGTGTACCTCTGGTCATTAGGTGGGAAAGTGGGGTTTGTTGAGGTTGTAGGAGTTTGTCGATGGAAAACAGGTTGATAGGTGTTTTGGGGATGAGTTTGTGGGTAAGATTGAGAATAAGTGTAGTTTACTGAAGGTGGGTGAGGGGTATAAGGGTGACGCGAATTGTTTTGGACGGCTTGTGCATCTCCTTCCTTCTTCTTCAAGAATCCACCCTTCCTACTATCATTCACAGGTGCTTCGATCTTACCGCTCTTGATGGCATTCTCAATAGCTTCACCTGTTAGCACCATATCTGCAAAGTTCTTAGTTACACTGCTAAGCATACGCTCATAGTAAGGTGCCTTGAGAGTATTCAAAAAGAACATAGTGACTTCCTTTTCAGTTAAAGGAGGTTGAACTTGTGATGCCATGTCCCTCCATCGTTGGGCATATTCCTTGAAGCTCTCATCTTTCTTCTTTTCCATACCTTGGAGAGACAAGCGATCAGGGGCTACATCAGACACATGTTTGTATTGAGCTATAAAAGCCCTTGCCAATTCCGACCAAGAGGAAACTTTGCTCCTTTCTAATTGGTTATACCACTTAGCAGCTGACCCAGTCAAGCTATCTTGAAATACATGAATCAATAGCTTGTCGTCCCATGCATATGCCGCCATCTTTCTACAGTACATGGTGAGATGATCTTTTGGGCACGATGTTCCATTGAATTTTTCAAATTCAGGCACTTTGAATTTTGGTGGAAGCACGACACCAGGTACCAAACACAACCTTTCAGCATCAACAGGTCCAAAATAGTCAACTCCTTCAACGGCACTTAGTCTTTCCTCTATCAAGTTCAGCTGAGCTTTAGTACCACTATATTCTTCTTTATGCCTCAACTTTTCTAACTCTGTGGGATCATCTGAATTTGGTACCTCCACTGGGTTTTGAACTTGTATCTGTAGAGGTGTGGGAGCTTTGACCGTATTTCCTTCAGGAACAAAAATAGGGTTGTCTTGCATGCTTTGTTGAGCCTCTTGGATAGACTCCTCTTGATTACACATCTTCTCCTTTCCCTTAATCATGGCTTTTAGCAACTGGGTAATTTCACTCAATTGTCCCTTTATCTCTGCATTTTCCTTTTCCAACTTCTCTATTCTGTTTTTTTGATCTTCTTCCATTATACGAGCTTGGTACCTTGTGTGGTATTTATGGAGGGCAGACCGTCTAGTAGATTCAATTTTGACACCTTTAATGCCACAATTAAGTTGAAATTATTTTCAAGAGAAAATGTGCAAAGACTTAAAAGAATTTAAAAATGTATTTTATTGATGGATGGAATTTTACAACCTAAATGCATAAAGAAGAAGAGAAAAAAAAATTGTCTCATAACAATCATTTAGCAAAACCAAAATCCTAAGACATCCATGAAGAAATCTAATGGTGCCACATGAGTCTTCTAACTGCACTATAATGGCCCTCTATCTCTTCTAACAATTGTAGCATCCTCTCTCCATGCTCAGTTATTGGGTTAACTCCAGGCTTCATCTCCCTTATTTCATCTTCTACTTGTTGGGCCCTATGAGCCACCCAATTAATTTGATGAAACATTGTCCATAGGAGTTGCGAGTCCTTCTTGAAGATTTTCCATTCATCTACTAAGGTTTGCATATTTTGTGCCATCTTTTGTTGATCTTTTTGGGCTTGATCGAGAACTCCTTGTAGTCGAATTTTCCATCGTATTATCTCCTTTTGAGCTTCATCAAGCTCATTTTCCTTCTTTTGTGCTTTCTCCTTGAGTCGTGCAATTTCTTCCTGGTTCTTTTGAGCTTCTTCCTGGTTCTTCTGAGCTTCTTCCTTTAGTCGTTTGTTTTCTTCCATCAGACGACTATTCTCAGACCTCGCGAGCTTTTTCTTCAAGTAACTAATCTCATCCACCAACTTGTTCTTCTCTTGATGGACTTTTGAATATGTGTAATCTCTCTTTCCTATCCTCTCATCGGTCTCATGCTTGAACTTCTTGTATTCTTGTTCTAATCCCCTCTTCTCTTCTTCTAACTTCCTTTTTGCGATCTCTAGGCCAATCATGGGATCTTGGACAATATGCTTCTGGGGAAGTTCTTCATCTTTTTCAGGTGGTATCTTAATATCCTTGGCTCGCCTTGCATGCCAAACAGAATATTCAGGAGTGATATTATTAGTATACCTCCCTGGATCAACCCTAATAGCTTGCTTCCAATCTTTGACAATCTCTGCTATCTTCCTCTGTGCCCCTACTTCAGTGTGAGCAAACTCTAACTGATTGAGTCCATGCGTTGCTGGGATGAATTGTTCACTTCCAACCTGTCTTCGTACCATTGCTGGAGCATAACTAACAGCACCCCATATCCCTAAAAGAGGAACCCAAAGGTGGTTACCACACTTATATAATACTGATTCATGAGCCATCCATGGTGCTCTCCAAACAACTTCTTGGTGTCGAAGCTTGCGCAAGAATGTAATCCAACTGTCCTTTGATCTGGGCTCCGGCCATTTGCTTGCACAAAATTCTTTGATAGGGAGTCTGGAGCCAACAAATACTTCTCGAAAATTGGGTTCTTCACATTTAAAATGGCTCTTCATCCAAATGTAGAGTAGTTGTAAGCACCCTTGAAAGCTTCCTTCCCCACTTCTCCTACAATAATTTAATGATCGAATGGTTTCAGTTAAGATGGCGGGGACTGGGTTAATATCATGTTCCATTTGGTCCACAAGATCTACCACAGCTATTTCCACATATCCTAAGATTTTTGGGAATATAATCAACCCATAGAAAGCTAAGGCCATAGCTCTTACTCCTTGGACATCTTCATGGTGCTCTATGATAAAGTTCTGCAGGAAATTCCAAGGGATACAAGTACTTTCTCCCTTCAATTTTACAAGGGCATCAACTTGTGTGACATTGAGGTCTAACAATTTGGCCAACTTCTTTCGGTAACCTGTTTTATTCTTAACATAGATCTTGTCTTGATTGGAAGGTTTCAATTGGAGTAAGGCCGAATACTCCTCAATAGTTGGCGCCATATCTACTTCATTAAACACAAAGCACCTATACGATGGATCCCAAAATTGAATCATGGCTCTAATTAGGTTATGATCAACAGCCACTGGGAGGAGCAATGCTAAACACCCATACTTTCGATGGAAAGCCTCTTGTCTTGTTTTACTCCATTGTCTCCAAATACCAGCCAACTCAGCAATATCGTTTGATTTGATAGTCAAATGTACCCTCTCTGGGAGGGTTGAGACATAGCCTTCAGTTAAGCAATCACCATTTCTGCGTTGGGCTTCCTCTGACTTAACCTTCAAATTGTAAGGAGAGATGTATTTAGGCTCTTCGACTAGCACTTGACTTCCCATGGATGAGGTATCAGTTTTGCCAAACAACTGTTATGAGACAAGTGAATGTATGAGTATGACTTTAATGAAACATTTCATAATTTCCTCATCTCCCTTTTTTTTCATGAACATATTTATGCCTTAGCCCTTTCATAAGATATTTAAGACTGTTCCTTCGTGTGCCCTAATGCATTGGTATGGTTCTATCCATAATCAGGCTTCTTAGGTCTTACTATATGCTAGGTTTTGGTACTTCAAGGTTCTAAAGGTTCCCAAATTGTTCCTCACTGTCGTCCACACAAGACTAGTAAGGCACCCAATCCTCACCCATCATAGGCTACAAACGGAAAGGTTCAATTTGAGTGGAAGTATTTCGCTAGCCATTGCGGAGGTTACCACCTCACGAGAGCGTAGTTACTATACTTCCTCTTAAAAGGACGGAGCCCGGGTAGAAGGCTCATGCATGCTCATGCAAGTGATGTGTGTGTGTGAAGGAACAAGACTCCATTTTAAATGCCCCTCAATAAAGATAGCATAACAAGCAATATATACAACATAGCAAAAAAAACATTTAATCAAAAACTCAAGATAATCACAAAATTTTCTATTGGCCTGACTCTCTAAAAGTCCCCAGTGGAGTCGCCAATCTGTCATAACGTCTAGGTCCGTGAACCTAACCGCTAGACTTTAAAATTCAGGGAGTCGCCACCAACCATTCAAATCTAAGGTGTGATTGGTCACCTATTCTTGTCTAAAGATAAGGCTTGGTCTACGTTCAAAGAATCTAGGGTTCGGGAGTACGGTTACGTGTGGGGAAGGATTAGCACCCCCACAACGCCCATTTTAAAATGGTACCAACTAATTTTGTGATATCTTTAATAATTTTTAACGAAATGGTCTTTAATCTTGTCAAATTCAAATATTTAAATATTGGACAATTTCTAAGAAACTCTCCATCATGCTGGCGAAATTCCTTAAATTTCATCCTCACCTCAAGAGTATCCAAGAAATCCCATTCGTCTTTCTCGGAGAGGCTCCGTCGTCGGATTTGTTAAATCGTTTATGAGATATTTTATTTTCCATCTTTTATTCTTATTTTTTATCTTCTTTTTATTTCCTTTTTAATTATCCTTTATTTTTTATCTTTATTTTAATATTATTTATCTTTTGAAAATAAATGTCGATTATTCTTCTTGAAAATTTTCTTTAAATCTTCCATCATGCTGGCGAAATTTAAAGAAAACATCTCACCTAAGAATTTTAAAATGTCAGCCATTCGTGACACCCTATAATTCCATCATCGGGATAACCTCCACTTATTCTCAATTTATTATTATTGTACTTTTAATTTTTTAATCATTATTCCCTAATTTCTTATTAATATTTATTTTTTATTTTATTTTAAATAGAGATTGATTATCAATATATATTTATGTTTTTAGAAATAAATATCGATTATTAATATTGAACACTTACCTTAAATCTTCCATCATGCTGGCAAAATCTAAGGTAAATATCCTCACCTAGGAATTTCCAAAATGGCAACCATTCGTGACACTCAGAATTCCATCATCGGAATAATTTTTTTTATTTTTATTAAGTAGTTATAATTTTATAATAATTAAATATTTTACGTATATATTTTAATATTGAACATCTTCCGTGAATTTTCCATCATTCTGGCGAAACCCATAGAAAACATCCTCACCTAGAAAATCCGAAATGTCAACCATTCGTGACACCTCAGAATTCCATCATCGGAAAATTTTAACTTTATTCTTGACACATATTATAATAATTGTAAATTCTAAAATTTATTTACTTAAAGCTTGTTTTCATTTTTTTTATCTGCTAATTAATACTATTATTATTTTTTTTACTTTAAATATTGTATTGTCATTTATTATGTTATCATGTTTTATTATTATCATTTATTGCTTTCATTGTTCATTAAAGAGCTAAAGTACAAGTCTAGCAAAGAAAACTTGGAAACGTAAAACAACACAATAAAACATACCTTTTTAGTTTAGAAAATGCTTAACGTGGTCCCAATTTTTCCAACAGAAGACTCCAAGCTGCAAAGTTTACTTCACGTGGGTCCCTCTTTTGCTATTTTCTTTCACGTTCTCGGTTGTTTCCTTTCTCAATAGTTCACAGCTGGGCAACGCAATGATGATGGCAAGCGAAACAGGGAAGCTTCGACTAGCAGTGAACACAATAGCTCCAAGCAGCAACGCAGGTCACCTGGTTTGATAGGGAAACGGCAGCAGCAGCGGTGGAGAAGAACTGACGAGGAAGATGACCACAGTTTGGCCCAGGCAGCGGGATAGGAGAAGTGGATATTTGGATTGTTGAGTAAGAACGGTGCAAGTGATAGCAAAAACGATGAAGGTGGTCAGGCGGTGCAGTAAGCAAAGATGACGATGCTGATCAGTGTTGTAGTGCAAGGATGGTGAATTATAGATGCTTGATTTTTGTATTTTTCTCTCTGTCTCCTCAATTATGAGCCTTGATCCCTTTTTATAGTCCAAAATTAGTTAGAGTCCTAATACAACTATACTTATTCTAATAATTATCTCCTATCTTTAATACTTTATCTATTTAATTTCTATATTAATCCTAATCCAACTCTATTAATCTAAATAATTATCCTAAAACTCAATTATCCTGATTATCCTATACTAAAATTAATTTTATCTTCTTTTCTTATCTCTCTCTTTTTTTTTTAATTATTCCTAAATCCTATTTTTAATTGTAATTTCCTAATTACTGTTAATTCTAAATCTAAAAATTCTAATTTTAATTTTAGCCTAATTCTAAATTGTTAAATTATTTAAAATACAAATGTCACCCAACTCAATTAATTATTTATACAAATTAAGACCCCGGACAAAATAGGGTGTCTACACTAGTTTATCTAATTTGAATAATATGATTTTCATAATTACTTGTTTATGGAATATAATATTCAGATTGTGATTGTCATTTTTAATAAAAATGTGCTACTAAAAAGAAATTAATCATAATTTATTATGAAAATTAATTCTAGTTATAATCAAATAATAAAAACTAATTATTTATTAAAAGTAACTATTAATTGCTAATTATTACTTATATTTATTAATTACTAATTGTATTAATTTATCATTTATTATTTAATTATTAATTAAGTATCAATTGGTAATGATTGAATATCAATTATTAAAATTAATTAATTATTATTAATGTTCAATTATTCATGAATTAAAAATTATAAACTATTAATTCTTAATTAAATATTAATTATTAATCTGTTATTAATTAGTAATAATTAATTATTTATTATTTTGTTAGGAATTATTACTTATTTATAATTAATAATAATTATTAATTATTAATGAATAATTATTAGTTATTCATTAATTATAAATTATTTTTTAATTATTTACTATTTATTAATTATAAATTAAGTTTTAAAGTTTAATTATTATATGTTAAATAATTCTAATATTAAATATTTACTCAATAAGAATAATTATTAATTATTATCTATATTAATAAAAGGCAATACAAATATTAAGGGTAAAATTGGATTTTAAAAAAATTGCTTTCCTCATTCTATGGACAACAAATTTTAATGGAGGACGAGAATACTAATTTTTTTTTTGGTTACAAGGAAAATATTAAATAAGTGAGGATGGGGGTGTTCGGATTCGAATTCAAACTCTTTAAAAGCAAGAAATTGCTATTGGTATTCTTAAAAATAAAAAATAACCAAACAAAGAAATCAAAGAGGATTGCGGGATATGAGAGGAAAGGAATCGTCATTCCCTCCAACAAAACATTCCCTGAGTATTTCGTTATTGCTTGCTCTTTGTATCGCATGTAATGACAAGGAATATACGACCCCCACTAAACTGATCTCCAAACCTAAATTGATTTTTTTTTCTATATACTTTTTAAGAAATATTAGGGATAGTTATTTTTTATAATTACTTTTAACGCTCTCACTTTCATAAAATCACGTTATATTATTGCTATCGATAACTTGTTACACTTTCTTTTCTACCAATAAAAAGTACAAATAAAAAGTATCAAGTTATCAGTTTCAATTTTTACATTTAATGTTATGAAGTTTTATGAGAGTGAGAGTGTTAAAAGTGATTATCAAAAGTGAATATATTAGCATTTCTCTTACTTTTTTGCAAAATAAAAATGAATGTCAGATTTTCAAAGTTCTGTTTGGGTTTAATAGTTTTTTCAATTTATGTTTTTATTATTTATTAATTTTTTACAAAAAAAATAAATAAAAATTATCAATCAAATGGTATTAAATTTTTATTTACGTACTCAATTAAGTCAAGAACTAAATGTTGCATCTTTCCTCCAAAAAATTAGACATTAACCCTCCCTTCGAAAACATTGGGAGAAGAAAAAGGAAAATGAATAACTACGTCAAAAATAATTATCGTATAGTTGGCAAAGAATGGGCTCCAAAGATAGGGAATGTCAGCCCAGTTTTGGGCTGGCTCAATATTATTGTCCTCCTATTAAGTAGTACTGTCAAAATGAAAACAGCTCTGGTCGACCTTGGGAGTTAGGTCATATGAGTCAGGTCAAAAAATTTTTTTTGTTAAATAAAACTTGAAAATGTAAGTTCATATCCGACTCTAAAGATTAACTGGCTTAAATAAATCAGACCATATATTAAGAAATAAAAAAAATAAAATTTATATTAACATCCCATTTTTTAATAAATAAACAAAATAAAATTTTGAAATAAATTTTAAGCAAACATCAAATAAATTCATATCAAATTCATAACATCAAGTCTATAACATTATTTGAACATTACATATTAATTGTCTAACAAGCATAATAAAAAAATGTTTTAACAAACTTAGAGGCTAGAAAACATGTCATCTCTCAACAATACTAAGAATAAAAAATATTATAAATAGATCTATGTCCATCTCCTTGATCAAGTGTCAATCACATTCAATCAACTCATTTTCAATTTCGCCATCTACAAAAATAAATAAAAACAATATTAGAACTCATAAGAATTAAACTTATGGATAGATTAAAAATTGTCAACTAATTAATAACATTACCTTCAAAACCAAGAATCCAATTTCAAGTGTGATATTCATAAATCTACCATCCACACATTTAATAGATATTATATAATTATCTAAATGACCTGTTCCTCGCAAGAATAAAGAGATAACGGATGGTAGGCCCCATAGGACTTTTGGTGTCCCAAAGCAATAAAGACTTGGAGGACATGAAATTTGGAGCTAAATATGGATGAGGTATGAAATTTAGCCCTAAATTAGTTTGTTTGTGCATTTTTGAGATGCATGCAAACAAATTAGAAAATTGCAATTAAATCCATAAGTCGATAGAATTTTTGTAAATAATGGACGAACCGAGATGACTTTAGAATCATTATTGGTGCTAGAAAATTTCTCATAAAATGAAGTTCTAGACCACATGGACTAATGGAATTAAATCTATGTAAAATAGAAATTTATACGATTTTACGGTTAGGGGTATTTTAGTAATTTTACCTAAACGATCAGTCGAACTTCAACAAAAGCTCAATCAAAAGTTAAAGCAAGTTAAATAGATGTTTTCGTTACGAAATAAAAATATTTTGGAGATTAGACTGATAGCTAAAATCGAAGTTGAACTGAAAATGGCAAAATTAGAAGTTTACTTAAATGTAAGGGCATAATTGTAATTTTCACCATAAAATATTTTTTTAAGTGAAATTTCCAGAAATTCTTCACCATTCTTGGTAGCAACCAGAAGCCATCTTCTCCCTCCATTGTTACACCTTCCAAGAGAGAGAAAACTTGAAAAACTTAAGCAAAACTCCATCAAAATTAAAAATACTCTTCGCAAAATTATTCTCCTCATCAACCTCTATCATCTCACACCAAAACCATCATCTAATTCAGCCAAAATCAGGGGGTAAGAATCCTTGAAGCATTCGGCCAAGAGAGGTAAGCATGGGATGGTTGCATTTTTCATGGTTTTCTTGATTTATACTAGTTGATTTACATGTCTAGATAAATGTTTAAGCTTGAATCAAGCTAGAACTCAGAGAATTATAGCCTTAGGGTTTCAATCAAGGATGATGGTGCATGAAGATGTTGAATTTTGATGAGAAATTTATTTAGAATTAATGTACAATTATTGTTAAGGGAAGAATTAAGTTTAAAATGGAAGAAAAACTTATTGTTGGAATTTTTGAGGAATTTGGCCAAGGAAGGGGAGATAGATATATGGCTGATTTTGATGCATTTAGGGTCTTAAAATACTGTACAAATTATTAGGAGACTATTGGTGAAAGTAGAATTGAAATCGGAGTTGTGTAGGTGAAGTTACAATATTAGCACCGATGTAAAAGAGATTGGAATGAAAGTGATTTTAGGCAATGTGATCATTATGGAAAATTAATAAATTATTTTAATATGGAAATGTAGTGATTGGACAATGCTGAATTATTATATATACGATGTTTTGCAACTTGGAAGTCTAATAACAACACTAGTACTGACAAATCAAAATGACAATGAATTAAGAGGTACGGGATGAGTGTAGAAGACGTAGGGATACTATGATACATGATTTAATAAAATGTGCATCTTTTGAAATGGAATTGTTGGAATTAGTGTTGAAATGGGAACTGTTGCTGGTTTTATATACTGTGTTGGCACTACAGGAAGGCTAGGTGAAACACAACCGTTATACTGTCAAAATTTCTAAGAATTTAATATAAATATCTTTTAATATTCTTAAAAGTTAAAAATGAAGAATTGTTAAGTTAATTTCTTAAATTTATTAAAAATTCATATTTTTATTAAATACTAACAAATAATATTTAAATATTCATGTGAATGAATTTTATGCACGTGAAGGTACTGACATGTTTTATTTCCTATTTTACAGATAAATAGAACGTTTTTAGAAATGGATGTTACAATATGAATATTTTATGAATTTTTGTTTCTAAACTATTTATATTTCTTGAATATATATATTTATGGATTGATTGAGATAACTGTTATTAAATATAACTCCGTAAACTACTATGAACTGTTTTAAATACTGTTTTGAGACTGTTAGCCCCATAGCTGCTTACGAGCACATGCACTTACTGTTATTGTTACTATAGCTGAATGATCCTGATCCCATCATTCAATGTCCTCAAGTGACACTTGGCCTATTTTCATCTGCGGATGACTTCAAACTACAGCCATATGTCCCCTTGTATGAGTCTATTAGGTGATGTCTTGTCTCCACTGTTTTATCTGGAGTGGCAAATTCCCAGACATCCCTGGCACTCCTAAGAAAAAGATATATATGTTAAGGATTTTAAGATATAAAATCCTTTATGATTATTTAATATGTTTTGCAGAATATGTTTACTGTTACTGAAGGATTTTATACAGTTTGTGGAAAAATGTTTTATATCGTTTACTTAAAATTTGAAAGTTACCGTTAAACATTGTCTATTACAGTTTACTGAACAATGCACGTTTACTGAATTGCTAGAAAATTTATTGAAATTCCTATAGCCGCATCTAGGGATCGGGACACAATAGGTACTTCAAAGTACCTCCATACTCTATTTGGTTACTTAGTCAGCTACAAAACCCTTCGTTGAATGTCTTATAGTGTACAAGCTTTGGGAATCTTGCTTATGATCTTTCCACAATTGCAATACATTTAAATTTTTAATGATGCGACCCATAAAATTTGACTCTTCCAAATAAAGATCTAATTAAGATTTTAGTTCTTCTATTTGAAATAGTTTTAAACCTTTTGAAAGCCTATATCTTAGACATTTCAAAATAAATTAATTGTCATTACAAAAGAGAATTTAAAATAAAGTATATACTTAAAAAACAAAAACATGTAATTTAGTAATAGTAAATAGAATTAATTATATATATATTTTAATTTAATTAAAGATGTTAAACATGTAGATAATTAAAATAAAAATAAAATTTCAATATAATTAAAAATTTAAAAATATCAAAAAAATAAAACTAGCTAGCTCATTTAAGCCCAAGCCTAAATGGGTTAGGCTAAAAAGCCTTCTTCTTTAAATGGGTTACAAAAATAAGGTCCGAGCATTGAATAAGTGAAACAGGTAGCCAGACACAATGGGCTTTGGCCCATTTTGATAGTACTATCATTAAGAACCTAAAATAAATGGGGTTGACTATAGACACAATAGCTAGCCCTATGTTCTGTCCTATCCTCCACTTTTACACTTTTGAAATTACGGTTCTGTTTGGTTTATTAAAAAGAATTTTTAAAAATTGATCTCTAAAAGATATTTACATTTTTTGAAAAGCTAAAAATTTTTTATTGTTGGATGAGTAAGTGAAAAATATTTTTTTAATTGTTTCATGAAAAATCTATTTTTTAAATGATATTAACATAATTAATAAAATATTAAAAATTATTTCTCATTTATTAATTAATTTATTAATATTAAAAAATATTTATATTTCGTAATGTTATAATATTATAGTATTAGACATTGAAAAGAAAACTATTTATCATACTTATATTAATATTTTCAAAATTTTGAAGTAACATTACTATTTTAATATATAAAATAATAATAATATATTAATATTTATTTTTGAAATTAAAATTAAAATTATTAAATATTTCATACTGAAAGTATTCTAAGTAAATTGATAAAAAACGTACTATCTATTTATAGTTATTATTAATATTAATATAAAAATAATTGTAAATAAATTATAAAAACATATATCTTAAATTACAATATTAATAAAATATTAAAAATTATAATTATTAAAATAATAAAATTATTTATTAAATTAATATTTATTATTAAAGTAATATACAATATTTTTTATTATTAGACTATTAAAAATATATAAGATTAATTATATACAAAATAAAATATTTGAACTTAAAATATTGAAAGATTTTTAATGTTAATATTTTAATATTTAAACTTTTTAATCTAATTAAATAAAAATATTTTTATTAATAAAATAATATTTTATGTAGAGATAAATTAAATCAAATTTAAAAACATCATATCCAAGGCCTAACTTGAATAAAATATACTCATGAGCTTGATAATTAATCTTACACATAGAAAATTATTTTTTAAAAAATGTCTTTCTTTTTTTTTTTAAAGTGTAAGACAATTTTTAGAAAATTGGTTTAATTTTCTGTTGACTAAATAATTATTTTCCATTGATCAATTAATTTTCTACCAAACAAAGCCTACATGTTCTTTGTCTATAATTAATCAATTTTGATTTCTCTTGCTATTATATACTTTACAAAATTTTTCACATATTGCACTTCAACATTTGGTTTACTGATTATTGCATGATTTTCTATTTAAAGGACGTTCGAACATTCTTTTTTTTCAATAAAAATATTATTATTGTTTTCTTTAATTGTAAGTGTTGGAGTATTTGACTTATAAATATAATACGTTTTTAACAAAAAATTAGGATAAAATTCTCCCCATTTTTTTTTAAAATTCTTTTTGTTTTAATTAGAAGTTTCCATTATGGCCAAAAATTAATTACTTTAATTGATGAATAAAATAAATTTCTTGCTTTAGCCAAAACAAAAACAAAAAGCCTTTTGTGGACCTTCGTAATAGAGTAAAATCAGCATCTCTTAGCACATAAACGAACCCCGCAAGATGAATAGACGGTCATCTGTTAGGTAATAAAATTATGGATGGCATCATGGCCATTTGCCAAACAAATTACGACAAACAAATTTTCCACAAATTTCAGTGACAAGCATTAAGGATGTCATTGTTTTAAACTTATACTAAAGTTTTATATATATATATATATATATATATATATATATATATATATATATATAGCCTAAACTAATAAAATCATATGTCTTGATTTGGTTTTGGGATTATGCAACATTTGTTAATTAATTATGTTTATTATCGTCCATTTTGATTGGAAAATATTTGAAAAATGAATATGCTTTTTTTTTCTTCTGATTTTGTAGCTTTAAGTTGGTATATATCGAACACTTGCAAAATGTAGGGACGCACTCAACTCTCACCTTGTGTTTAGAGAGGTTCTGCCTTTTTCTTAATTTTATCTTAGTTTTTTCCCCAATTATATGATGAATTCTTTTGCCTTGCATGAACGGTATTTTTTTTTCGTAACCAATGGTATTTTTATCCGTTTTACAATCTTAGACTAATCATATTGGAACCAGATGTGGTAAATAGTAAAACTTTCTTAATAGTAACAACTTTATGATTTGAATTGTTTTCAAATACTTTAAAAAAATTCACTTCTACTTGTTCCAAGCACTTGTTAATATGAACTGCACTCCAATACATGCTATATCGATCTTTTATTCAATTCACTAATAAGGAAAATTTTAAATTTCACAATCAAAAATAAAAAATTATTATATGTTTCATTAATTTAGCGGCTTCTAACTGGGCTGATAGATTCTAAAAACTTGATGGTATCTATACTATCATAAAAGGCTAATAGATTCTAAAAAATTTGGTACAAATCCTGAAGTCATCACTATTGAAAAGATTTTATAGTTTACCACTCCCGACCATTAGTCTTAGATCATAGAAAAGATGAGGATATTTGCTATTACCAAAAAAAAAGATAATATGAATAAATTCACCATTGAAAAATTAAGTAATGAATTTTTATCTAGGAAAATTTAAATATTGTATTTATCATATAAAAATTTGTCAATGTTTAATAAGATTTTTATTAATACTTTATAAAAAGAAATAGGATTTTATAATTAATTTCAACTGATAAAAGTTAAAAAAATGAAGAAATAGTTAAAATATATAAAATTAATGTAATTAAAAAATATATTTTTAAATGAAATTAACTTAATACATTAAGAAAATAAAGCTACTTAATATTCTTAATACTTTTTCCTCTCAAAAAAAATTCTTAATACTTTTTCATGGAAAATCTTTAATTAATTAATTTCTAGAAATAATTTATCAAAAATATTATAAATTAAAACTATTAAGAGTTAAATTTTCAATGTTTTCCCACACAATGAAATCTACCCAAGCAATTACCGCAAAATTAAGATGAAAGAAAAAGGAGATCTCAACGATAGGCAACTTGGTTAAGCAATCGCTTTAGCTTTTGGTTTACTTGTGCATAAAATGGTTCTCTCTTTTTTCATACTGCTTTGCTAGTCCATAACCAGCTGGCCTAAAGTTTTTTTTTTTTTTTGGTACAAGCTGGCCTAAAGTTTGTGGATTAAAATGAACGCCCTTTTCAGATTTATATTTAAAGCGGTGGCATGCGTGATCTCAGTTAACAGGTCAACGATATCGGCACTCAACAAAGAACCTGTTCTATTCATTTATCACTATTTGCTCGCTTAAAGAGAAAGTGAAGAATTGAACTTAAAACTTTGTCTAATAAGTTCCTTTAATCACTATTAAAAAACAGTAAAACGAGTTCAAATTTTAATATTTGTAATTATTTTGAAATCAAGAAAAAAATTAAGATTTAAAATCGACCTTGTAGCCAACTTAAAACTTATCTTTCTTATTTAATTAGCAAAATCATTTAGATACATAATTTTTTTTACAAAGATAATATTTGATAATTGAAAATGGGGATGGAATTGCTTAGATTTAAACCTAAGCATTACAATATGTTATAATTTTTTTTAACTATTTGATCAAAAAGTTGTTGGCTTTTTAATATATGATTTTGAACAAATAGATATAGTCTTAATCTCACCCTTTTTTTTTTATAAATTTCATCCCTCTTAGTATTGTAGAAAACATATTACCTACTTATTATACTACAAATTAACCAAACATAATTTAGTACCGTCTAAGGTTCAAAATGTTGTGTGGAAACCCACGAGTATAAGTTGTAGTTCCTTCTATATTTCTTTGTTATGATTGAATAATTGTATGATTGTAGTAAAAAGAATTACAGCTAAAATGCTTTATCTATTCTAGTATTTAAACTCAAAACCTTCAAAATATTATCTAAAATTCTATGTGATTGGGCGAATCAAATTAATAATAGAAAAAAAAAACCACAAATGGTGCTAACATGATTCTTAGCTATTACTAATAAAGCTAAAAAACAAGAAATGAAGCTATTAGCGTGTGATTGCTCACAGATAAGAGAGCTAGGAATTAAGGTCAAATTTGACATCATATTATTAGTCCGTAATTATAAATTAGACATGTTCATGGACCATATCATATTCAAATTGGTTTTAAGTAATATATTATAGGATTTCATGTGAGTTTAGATCTGCCTGACTTAGCTTGAATTTCATACCGAATATTTGTCAAAACCTGTTTTTACAAAAAAACAAAAATATCCCAGCCCATCTGTTTTTTAAAAGAATCATTTCTTTCAATTTATTGTTTATGTTGTAAAATTTTTATTCTTTAGAACTTTAATTTACATAGTAAAGCTTAAATATATTACTTGAACAACACTCAATATTTTTATGATGTTATTTTTCATGATTAAGGTAAATGTGCCATATTTTATAGAATTACAATATAAAATTATTTATTGGTAACATTTGAAATGAATCAACTTAATTTTTAATTAACAAGACATAAAAATTTCTTTTTTTCTTTAAACGTTACTACCAAAAAAAGGGGCAGGACTAAGCTTGGACTTTTAAGGGCAAGATCAAGGTCTGACTTGTTTTTCAATTAAGTCTCATTCCTTAGCTAAAGCTCACCTCAGGGGCTTAATATATTTATCCAAATCCATCTAAAAATTCAGCATGTTTTCAAGTTTGAAAGTATAGCTCGATCCATGAACAAGTCCATTATAAATTGTCATTGCACTACTTTTAATTTTGTTAAATTTTGGATACAAAGCATATTAAAATTGATAAAATTTTCATTCACATTAAGAAAATATTTTGAAGTATTTTAATTTTGTTATATTTTTTGTTCAAAATCAACGAAATTGAAAATAAAATGACAATATTCATAATTTAAAACGGATATTATGTAAAATATTCTAATTCTGCAGTTTCTGTTAAAAACTCAACAAAATTATGTAAATTCGAAGCATAATAATAAAATGCAATATTAAATCATGGTATATATATTGGCAATTTCACCGTAATCCCAAGAATTTTTTATGTTTTGGCATTTTTGACAATCAATGCAGACTATATATGCCACAAGAAATTTTGTACGTTAATTTGATAACAATTGCTTGTGAATATCTGCATAAATAAGTAGTGTATATAGATAATTTCAAATATCTCATGATCAATAAAGGCTTTTTGTTCAAAAAGAAATAAAGAAAACAAGTAAAAGAAAATCACTTTTTACCTAATAAAAACGCACGCACACAAAAACACAGAGCAAAATGGGGTGTTTGACAGTGACAAAATAAAGAAGAATGTAAAAGAATGGTGAGGGAGAAATAAAGGAGAGTGGTGAGAGGAATATTAATTAAGTTTGTCGTGATCGTGGTCATGCATGGAAACGATTCCCGAGGCGAATCGAATCAGCGCACTTCTCTTTGCTCTTTCTTTACAGTTTGCTCTCGTCTTCCTTTACCCTTCTCCAAGAGAATGGAGGCCAGATCTTATTTCTTCTCCCATCATTCGGAGAGAGAAGAAATTGAAGTTGAAGATAGAAAAGAAACTAAAGATGGTCAAAATGAAAACCTCGAAGGACTTGTTATTCCATCATCAGCTTCAAACCTATCTTTATTGAAACTCACCATTTGCTCTTCCTTTTTCTCTCTCTTTTTGCTTTGCTTTGCTTTGCCTTTTCTTTTCTCTCCCCTAAGAATATGAGCATAATGAATATATGTGCATTTGCATGATTCCTTTTGTATTCCATATAGGTGCTTCCTTTTCTAATCTTTTTCTCTTCGTTCGGTTAGTAACATTACTCAAAAAATCAAAAGATAAAGGAAAGATATTAAGTTTTTAAGGGTATTTAAGTTTT
Organism: Heritiera fomes; assembly: GCA_032173925.1. Taxonomy (NCBI): domain Eukaryota; kingdom Viridiplantae; phylum Streptophyta; class Magnoliopsida; order Malvales; family Malvaceae; genus Heritiera; species Heritiera fomes. The sequence goes on from JAPDPM010000015.1 coordinate 16,789,352, forward strand.
TTGTTATTTCTAAAAGATAAGAATTGATTTTAAATTAAAATATTTTTTTAACTCACTTTGTGGGAACTCTTACAATAAGGTTAAAATTTTACTTTTTTTTGTTTTGGTGCATCTACAGGTATCTCATCTATTTTATAGTCTAAAATTAATCATATTTGGGTCGAAAGTAGTAAATGGTAAAACATTTTTAATAGTGGCGACTCTAAGATTTAAATCATATTCAAATTCTTAGGGAAGAAGTCCACTTTTTTTTTTCTAACTGCTTGTTGGTGGTTAAAATTTTTCTTTACTATAAGATCAACATAAACATACATGATTAAGTGTAAAATATATTAGAAGTATTGTGAACAAGTGAGAATAAATAAACTAGAATTAAAATCATTATAGGTTTAACTTATCTCATTTTTTTTAAATAACAGTATTTTCAACTTATTTAATTTTCTCTAATTTTTGGATAATTATAATTTTTATTTTGTCCGTGTGCATGGAACTAGTATGAATTAGATCGACTCTGACAAAAATGTAAACACTTAACACATTTATTTTTGCATGAACAACCACATAAAATATTTCTAGTATAGTCAAGTTATTATTTGGTAATTAATATTAACTTCGTAATAAATTACTTTTTCATTATATCAAAAAGTTTAAGATAGATGATGAAATTTGAACCTTGAACTTTATCTCTTCTTAAAAAGAGTTACAATTACTAATCTAGGTCTTCACTATTACAGAATTAATAGATGGTAAGGGTTGGCACTTTGCAGCCCATGCCAAGACCAAAACCTATACACAAAGGATAAGCATCCCCAGGAAATAAGTAAAGCGACACTCATTATTAACCAGCACAACAAAAAATAGAAACGCAAAAGACTAAAGCTAGTAGCTGCTTTGACCCCATATAATCAAAACAATAAAGGAGCAAAAAAGCTAAAAGACCACATTGGTAGAAAATGACCCCAACCAAACAGCAAAAAGAGCTTGTAATTTGCTTGTGTTTTCAATTGAATTATATAGTAAAGCAAGATAGCATTGTATAAAATTTAGAACTTGGCATGCAATGCAAGAGAGATTTTTATTACTGTCTGCAAATTGTTGTGTAAGTAGGTGGCTTATTACTTGGGAAAGAACTCCTTAAGAAGACAAAAAAGGTCCTACAAAACTAAGTGCTCGTTAAAAAAATGTTTAATAACCAAATGTATATTTAAGTTTTTTTACATAAAATGAATATAAACACTCAACGTTTTATTATGTGAAAATCAGTTCGTACATTTTTATTTTACTGCAAATAAACCTTCAATTTTTGAAAATTATGCAATTAAGTATAAATATGTTAAATGACACTAATTGCCATTTGGATATCCTAAGTGGAAGCAAAAAAAAAAAGTGAAAGCTTAAGTGGATAGTTTAGTTATCAAGTGTGCAATACTAACGGAAGTTAGTATTATTTAATTGATCTGAACTTAATTGCATGAATTTAAAAGGTTAAGAGTTTATTTATAGTAAAATAAAAGTTTATGAACTGATTTTTATATAATAAAACATTGAGGACTGATGTCTATTTTGTACAAAAGATTGAAGGTTTATTTGACTATTAAACCATAAACAATTAACAACGGGTTGGGTTGATGAAAAACTATACAGGAGAATTCCTTTACTTGATTGGAGCTTAAGTACAAAAAGGAGAATATTCAAATATGCAAAGCAGCAACAATTTTACTCATATATATTGACTGCCGTTGTTGTTGATTCACCAAAGTATAATTGAAAGAGACAGTAGCAAAATAATTGCGATAAGATGTGGCCCTGCCTAGGTTTTAATGTTGAGAATATTCATTACATAGCAAGAAATGCTTTCTTTTAGGGTTCTTGGCGTTGAAGTAGTGTCAAACGAAAGGCAGCCACATTGGCTCAGTTTCTTTTTGCCCACACTTTGATTGCAAATGCAATTGGCGCACTAGAGGAGGAGGGTCCCACATGCCAATGGTCAAGGAGCCTTTTTTAAGATTGAGGTTCATGGTTTCTCTCGGTTGAACAGCATTGTTGGATTCGATCTGTTGTGGTTCTAGGGCAGACAGGATCTCCTGTTTGCTTTGTTTGGGATCCTGATTTTGTTGGGCTGCTGGCCTGCCCTACATGACTGAATCAATGTGGTCGCTATCCCTCTTGAGTTTGAGTGTTTGACTACAACATAGGACGTTATGACTAGATATGGTATTTAAATTTATCTTAATTCTTTAAAATGCTATATACTTTTGAAAATAATTGTAAAATTATATTTAAACATTATCAGTTCGAGATAGAAAAACTAATCCAAATTCAAAAAATTAATTTTATTTGCCGGAATTTGAGATGAATGAATTTAATTGAATTTGAATTGATTCGTAGCTAAAAACAATGTCAACTCAAACTTAAATTGATTTTATTTTTAAAGTCAAATTTGAATGATCCAACTTCAGAACATCAAAACTTCAATTAATTTGAACTCAAAAAAAATTCAAATAAACAAAAAATGACTAAGTTTTCTTAAAAAAAAATTGATCTGATTAATCTAAGTTTGACCTAGCTGGTCAATTGCCGCTTATTGTCATCTCACGTCATTGCTTGTTAAATTTGTAAATTCCACTTTTATACACGTGTGTGTGCATATAAATTTTTTAATTAAAAAAGGAAAATATTTGTTGTTCAAACAATTGAACTTGATTTTTTTAAGTGCATATTTGACTCAGCTTGTAAAAGAGTTTATCTATTATAGAAGCAAACTCATGTCATGTGTTTGGCTATCAAAATTTTAAAATTTTTATCTTATGCAGAAAGCAAATTTGAGGTTTATTTTTTTTATGAAGTTATAAACTAAAACTTCTTCAGAACTTGATAATTTTAATAGTATGTATTTAATAATTTTTACATTTTTACTTTACTCTTCAATAATTCACAAAATTATAAAGAGAATTATATTATTTAACATTAATTTTTTAGTTTGTTCAATTTTTATATTATATTTATTTTATTTTATTTTTTGTTTTAGATACAAACTTGTGATTTAATTTAATAAAGTTTATTATTTTATTTTTATCATTTATGAAAAATATATAAAAATTTTATCAAATATTTTCCAACAATCTATAACACTTTCATATTAAGTTTGCTACATTAATTTAATTTTTCCTAACCATAGATTTAGAATAATTCTACTCGAATAGTATTTTTCATAAAAGCTCTAACCAAACCAAACAAACCTAAATAATAAAAAAGTAAAGCTTTGACTTGTTTTGTATTGGAAATTAGAGTATTATATAATATCTAGGTAGAAAATAAATTAATGAGTTAGAATCCTAGAGATATGGTATTAAAACCCTAAACTTATTACTTTAATCACTTGGAGAGTTGTTGCTGACTCTGGTTCGTTTAGGTTCAAACAAGATTAATAGTGCAACATGATTGGGATACATTTTGCTTCAATCAAGCCATTTTGTGATCCAAAGGATCAAATGTGCAATACGGAGGAAGAAATTCCACCATGTTGCACTTCGTTCCTTCATTGGATTCTTATCAGTGGGGAACTTCCTTACCCTTGAATCATCCCTTGATTCTCGAAAAATCTCTTCTTTTTTTTTTTTTTTGCTTTTTACCCTTGAGATTATACAGCAAGGATGAAAATGTCTGTCACTTAATTTTTTTTCCGTTTTCTATTTTAAAATTTGAAAATAACGTTATTAATTTAATCTATAATATATATTAAACATTAATAAATAATTAATTAAAAATTGAGTAGATACATAATTAAATAATAAATTTTATTATTTTACAAAATTAATTTTAATAATTTTCAACTATTTATTAATTTTATAAAAAAATTTATTACATACAAACGTTAGTTTAATGTTTTAAATAATCATTTTCTCTTCTCATTATATGTCATCTTACTATCACTGTTGCATTTACATCCAATTATCCAAACATATATTTTAATATTAATAGTAATAAATGCACCCTAACTTTTATTTTTAATTCTTTTGAGAAATCAATTTCGCTATCCATTAAGAGAAATGTTAGTTCACTTGGTCTAACTTGTTCTCTATCTTTTGCAAGGCTACATTTTGAAGAATAGAGTTTTTTGTTTGCTAGGTCAAGATCTCTTCAGCTAGTGAGGTCTTTTTTTGTTTTCCTTGCACATCTCTATCCGTAGGATTTGGAACTTTTAGCATATGTGTAATATGATCTTTTCGGTCAAAATCCTCTGGTATCCAAAGGTCATTTAAGGCTCCTACTAATCTGGAGTCGAGTTATGGTTGGACCTGAAACGGGGGGAGCTCTCCCAATGCTGATTTTTCCATTCACAATGCTCGAACTTGAGACCTTACTTAACGGGCACCAAGCTCCTTTCACTTGACCCAACAAACATTAGTTAATATGATCTTTTTGAAATTCTTGGATAGGAGGATATTTTGTGTCATAAGAAGATCCAGTTGTCTGCACCATGTAAATTTTTGGAAGTGTTTGAACTACATTTGGAGTTTGTTGTCTATAGTTTTGTTTCAACTTTTTTTTTTTGCATCTTCTTTTGCAATATATGCAAATCAAACTGCATACCAAGGTAATGGCATCTTTTACTCAACAATCTTCTTAAAGGAAGATGTTTCATGGTTTTCCTCTTATAAATGACATTGTAGTCAAATTTACTCAAGGTTCACCAAAGAGATCAACTTCAAGGTCTCCATCTTAATATCTTTCTTTGAGCTTTTGCTGAGATGACTTTTTTTTGTTCTTCTTTATGTTTTCGAGTACTCGTCATCACTGTCAAAGAATTGTTTGCTTCTGTCATTTATGCATCATTGACTTGTATAGTTGATGTCCCAATTGCGATGTCCTTCTAGAGATTTGTAAGCATATACAAGTTGTTTATAGGTATGAAATCTTGGATTGCAGGTAGATAGGGTTGCATCATAAACTATGTGGGAAAAACTGAAGTTAGGGTTGAAATCCCAACATCACTTTGCAGATAGTTTTAATTCATTTCGTTTCGAGACTAGTTAGAACCCTAAAATATTTTTGGGATAGTCTTAGAGAAGACAGACAGTTAGCTTTCTTGCAAAGCCCTACTCTTATAGAAGTTATGTTGCAATTCTCAGCAATATTTGTGGACATGAGACTCATCGCATGGACAAGAATAGAAAGCAGTTTTTCAAGCTTAAATGTTGTTCTTTCCATCCTAAAAATCTTGAAAGATATTACTAGAAATTCTCACAGTTTTCTATCATTTGGTGGTAATAGCAATGTTAATCTTTATCACAAACTAAAATCACATTCAAAACCAAAATTTTCCTATTTTTACTGTTGGTTAGGTTGTCTATAATGCCTTCATTCAAACACTCTAACACTTATGATCAATATTTATCAAACACATACTTCAACTTTATAAGTACAGATATAAATAGAGTCCATATCTTACAATATTGTTTACATTCCTTGTACAAAATTTATATACAGTATTACTATAAATACAATGTCTGAACATATAAAGTAGAAGGGTATACCTCTATGGTCTCGGAGTAACCGTCAGAGGAATACCAATCAGCACAACCTTTATAGCAAAAACAAAACTACTACCGATAGTCTAGAAGGAAAGTAAGGAGGTGAGTTTATACCCAGTAAGAAATATATATATAAAGATATAGATACTGTAATCTATATGCAAATGTCGTAAACAAATTTTATGTTTCAAAGTGCAAATGGAAATTTTACATAAAGACTCGAAAAAAAGAAAACTCTATAGCTCATTGGGATTAGGGATTAGTACAGAAGGATGCTTTAAAGCACCTCACTTATCCCCTTTCCTAACACTTAAGCTATAGAACAAACTAAGAAATATGTCAAAGAAGGATTCATGCCTTTCAAATCAAAGTTCAAAACATATGCAGAACTTACTTCAAAATCATAAAATGCTAATATCATAACTCAGTCAGAAACCATGTATGATTCAGAGTTTTCAAATAATCTTTTATAATCAGATCATCATGAATATGTTTCTAAAATGGTATCAAAAATTCATATCAGGTTTAGTTATTCAAATGTAGAAACAAATTCAATAGTCAGATCTCAATAGTTCAAATTTAGTAGTAAAATCTAACTAAATCATAAATCAACTCTTAGAGATTCAAAATTTCAAAATTTAAATATTAACATTTCAAAAGTCAAATAAATCTAGATTTAGAATTCAAATATCAAATCTTCATAATTCAAATGTCAAAACATATCAGATTTAGAAATCGTATAAATTCAGGCTCAAAAGTCGGATATCAAAGATTCAGAAATCGTATAAAACCATATTCAGAATTCAAATATCATATAAGATCAGATTCAGAATTTAGATATCAAATATGCAGAAATTATGTAAGTCTAGATTTTTAACTATAAGGTGTTCACACGTTTCAAAGAATATATCAAATAACTTAGTTCAACCAATTTCAGAAATCACTTGTAAACTAATTTTAGAATGGAATACATATAGTCGTCAGATTAGCAAACAATATTAATTGAACTACAAATCAGATAACAGATCAGATAACATATCAAAAAATAATACTGATCAGAAAACAAATTAGAAACAGTATCGATCAAAAAACAGATCAGAAACATAATTTATTTATCATACTAAAATCAAAGCAAATAAAATATGGGAGTGCTTGGATTAGCCAGGGATTTACCACCTTAGTAAAATAGTATAATGAAGACTAGGCTTCACCCATCAATATCATGCACTAAACAAAATACATATGACCATAGTCTAAAAAGGGGTCCACAAAGGACACTGATCAAGTGACCACTATGGATGCTAAAATCATTGATGACACGATCTAGTCAAACAGTGAAGTCCACTCACTCACTTAGAAGTACAATGATATGCCTGAAGGCTGCTATGGAGCCAACTGTCTCAAAACAGTTTAGATGTCAAATTAAAATCATTTACAAAATCACTTCAGTAAATATATCTTCGATCAGTGTATAAAACAGATAAACTAGAAATCAAAATCATTTTCAAATCGTACGGTAAATAAGTTAGAACTCCTTATAGTTGAAGTATAAAAATTTATCAAATATTCTCATATCAATAATAGATATCCAAAATATTTTAATTAAGTATAAACTCATGTCTAAAGCATGCAGAGGATTTAAATCATGAGAAATGAATAAAAATCAAATCAGAAACTAAGTTACAAAATTGGACGTATTTAGTATAATTTATTCCAAAATATAACTGAATCAAAACATCATGTAATTTCAATCAAAGAAATCATGAAACATGTTTCAAACCAAAATTGGTGATAATTCTCCTTTCATGCATATTTTTTAGATTTAAAATCTAGTTCGTACTAAATTTATGTTTTACAAAATTTCAGCACCATAACAATATAAAAATTCTAAACCCTCCGCAAGGCAAACACAATTTATATTCCCAAAGCAGTTGATTTTAAAATTATGATTCACCTTGTTTCAGTATCCTATACGCTCTTTATACATATTCCTTACCACTAATTCATGCAATGTTGCCCATTTGCACCAGTATTATTTCCTGACCTCCAAGCTACGAACACCACACAAGCACTGTCAACTAATCACACTTCATTTATAATATTTATTTACCTCCTTGTAATCTACACATTGCCTACTGCAGCTACAATATCGATCTAATTTATGCCGGTGCTAACACTACAACTATCGTTAGAACATCTCCGTTTTCAATTCTGACTTCACCATCATTCTTGTATAAATTTATAAAGTATTTTAAGACCCAAAACACATGAAATTGAACATAGTTGTAGTCTCCTTTTATGTGGCTGAATAGGATTCTCTCTCCTACACTTCTCATTTCAACAAATTAAGCACGAATTCATGATCTACACATGTTCTACATTCATTCTACATCACTTTTGCATGAAATAACATCATGTTCATCTACATTCATACTTGGCCGAAACCTAAGGGAAGTGATTCTCATAGTTTTACTTCAATTCAAACTCAAATACATTTTTAAACAGCTAAATCACATGACAAACAATCATAAAACCATGAAAAATACAAGCTTCCCCTCACCTTCCACCATGGCCACAAGTTGTAAGATCCCAAACACCTTCACTTTGGCCCTTTTTGCACCTGATTTTGGTACCGAATTATAGAGCACTGAAAAATAGATAGGGTTGGTGAAGACAGTTTTCGGTTTGGAGGTTGTTTGACTAAGGTTTTATGGACTTTCTCTCTCTAAGCCCATTTTTTAGAGTGAGAAAGCTTGAGGAAGATGGTGATGGACAGAAATGGAGGAAAAAAAGAAGAGAAAAAATCTTTTTAAAAATATCTTTAAGGAAAAATTACCAAAATGCCCTTGAATAAATTTAAAAATTTCATCCACGTCCCTACTTTTCTAATTTCTATTTAACTATTTAGTCTAGCTTTCAAATATTTAATTCACTCATAAAACAAATATATTTAACATATTCTAATCATTAGTGAAGCTTTTATAGGGGTTTGGCTGTAATGAGGTGAAATTACCAAAATACCCCTAACCATAAAATCGCATAGTTTTTCCCTTTTTCGTGTGATTCAATCTTTGAGTTGGGAATATGTAAGACTTCTTCATACGAGGATTTACCTATGATTGTCAGTTGGTCAAAAGTCAACTTAGTTTGACCATTATTAACAAAAATTCCAACGACTTATGTCCTTAATCGTCATTTTTGAATTTATTGGACGCTTTTTAAAACATGTGCAAATGAAGAAATTTTGAAATGCAGATTTTTGCAATCTCAGTATTTCACTCAAATATCATGATTCTAGAGTTTCAACCCAATCTGGACTGTATATATCCCGTGGGGTTCACATGGTCAATTTCCTTATATAACCTCTAACTTATGGAATTTAATGGAAAAATGTGGTTCTCACAATCTTAAACAAGTTTGCCTCACTTCTGTACTAGAAGAACTCAACCAACAGATAAGGACCCAACTTACTATTGGGTCTTCTGAGTTAAGAGACCTCAACCTTGGAGATATATACAAGATGATGTTAAAAGCCCTTGTTAATATTTGCAAAGAGCATACTTACCTTTCTAACTTGGTGAACGACTCTAGAAGGATAGAAAAACCTTGCTTTTATACTTTAGCCAGCTTGCAAATTAAGTGTTCTTCCAAAAACTCCTCTTGTCCTTATCATTAGAAGAAGAAAAGACATTTCAAAATGTTAAATGTGTCTAGACAACCTAGAAGTTTCCATCATTACAAACTCAAAAATTTGCCAGATACCCTCGAAAGTCCACAAAATTTCAAAAGTTTAAGTTTGGTAGAAAGAAACTGCATTCAAAGAAGAAATCAAACAAATGCTTTCTTTGTGGAAAACCAACTCATTTATGCTAAACAATACCCAAAATCAAAAGAAAATCTATGAAGATGATACAAGATATTGCAAATATGGATGAAAATAATGATAAAACTTGATAACTTTTCCACTAAGTTTAAGATTAGGAATAATAGCAATGATATCAAAGACAACAATTAAGTCTTTTTGTGGAAGTAGTGATCCAAGTATTCTTTGTGTGATTTCATAGCATGAAAATATTTGGATCATAGTGATAGTTTTGTTAATAAAATTTGTAGAAAAAAACATTTTCATTAGCAGTTTTGGAATTTTATTTTATTTTTGTCTTTTCTAAAATGTATTGGGGAAACCAGAGAACCTGCTATAGTTTGGGTTACACCAATGTCAAAGAAAGCTATAACTTTGATTGGCTGGGCATGGTTATCAGGGAAGATTTTTACTAGGGCTAATGGGGTTTTTATAGGCTGAATTATTTGGATTTTTTGGATTGACAAATACTCATGACATCGCTCATCTAAAAAATCATTTGAGTAATCATTTGAGAGCTCTAAGTTTGAACATTCATCAATATACTACTTAATCATAAATAGTATTTGTGGTGTCTGTTCATCATCAAGAGAGAATATTGATTCAAGATCATCATCCTTAAAGTTAATACAAGAGATATTGGACACATTTCACAACTATCTCTCTTGTAAGAAATCCTTTGTGAAATATAGTATGAGTTGCTAAACTCTCTCCCTTGGTTATCTTCCTCTTTCCATCTCTAGTATGAATTCATTTCTTGCTCTATAGCATAGTTTGTAGTGACATAAGTTGTATGCTCTGCAGTTGTAATAGTAGTTTATCTTCTACATAAAAAATCTTATGTAATTATTAAACAGATTATTGATCCACAAAGAAAGAAAAGTTACTATACCAAAGACTACTAAAGTAAGCTACCATGGTGAAAGGCATAGTTCCATAAAAGTTAGGCAATCAGCTTGATGTTTACGTGAAGAGGATGCTTGAGTCTTGAATACCGGCTAGAATAGCTTGGTCTTATGCATGATCTGTTGATTGCTTATGTTTGGCATCTTTGTGAGGGCAATCGATCCTACTCTATTGATATTAGAGCGTGGTAGTCTTGTATAGAACTTGAAATTGTGTAGTACTAGTTTGGTTGGTTGAGATAACCAAGACTATTTTATCACAGGTGTGTTAAACTCTTATGAGCAACCTTCTACCTCTAGATCTTCTTTTGTGAGCAACTTTAGGCTTTGAGTATTGATGCATTACTTATGTTAAAAACAAATGATCTTTTTTTTTCAAGATAAATATGCTAAATATTGATTAACCACGTAACTTCACAAGGACATTAAGTGGAAAATTGAGCATAATCTCTCATTTTAATGTCACAACTCACAAGAACATTTTCATTGGGTTTCGAAAACATATAATATTAAAATCAAAAAGAGCTAAATTGTTTCTATCCAGATTTGCCCAAGAAACTATGTATTTGTGCATACATTTAGTACTTAATTATCATATCTCCAAAACCCTAAAAGAAGCCGAAACCAAAAGCATTTTTTCAAATTTTCAAAATTTCCTGTCTTTGGAATCATTGCCAGAATTTTCCTTTATCTCTTTTCCTCCCTTTAGATTTTTTTAAAAATTATTTCAATTATCAAGGCTAAATGTGAAGAACACGAAAAAAGTACACACACAGCCCTCCATTTATTCCTTTTTCACTGGTCGAAGCATTGTATATAAAGAGCCCTCCATTGAGTCATTCCCTCAAGGATTCCTTCACCTTCACCCTCTTGATTATACAATTGAAGTCATCGTCTTCCTATTATTCTAATTAAGGTTAGTTTTTTTTTTTTTATCTCCTTATAATCTTATCCTTACTTCAAATCTTAATATTTTTTCACACATTGTACTTTTTCTTTATCACCTGTTGAATTACATGTTTTTCAGAGTACGTAGAAGAAAACATGAGCAGGCCAGGAGATTGGAACTGCAGGTCATGCCAGCATTTAAACTTCCAAAGGAGGGACTCCTGCCAACGTTGCGGGGAATCTCGGTCTGGTGACTTTGTTGGCTACGGCGGGAGGGGTAGCTCTTCATTTGGGTTCACCACCGGCTCTGATGTTCGACCTGGTGACTGGTACTGCACTGCTGGAAACTGCGGCACCCACAATTTCGCCAGTCGTTCGAGCTGCTTCAAATGCGGTGCATTCAAGGATGACTCTAGTGGAGGCTTTGACTCTGACATCCCACGTTCGAGAGGATTTGGAGGAAACCGATCCGGATGGAAATCTGGCGACTGGATATGTACCAGGTGAAGTCCGGTTAAACGATCTTACAAATTTACAAATTTTGATAAGTACCCCGTTCTTATCATTGTTCCAAGTTGAGGATGACTTCTTGTTATCCTTTTCAGTGGTGTAAACGTAATTGAATGTTTCAATAACAATTAACTAATTAAGAGAAGCTGCTAGTTAGCTAGCTAGCTGAGACAAATAAAGTGGTATGTTATTTGGTTTTCTTGTTACATTAATGGCCGGTTTTTTCCGTACACAGCTTTGCTTTTGGTTTTGCTGTAGCCAGATTCTGTTCTTTGAAAGCTTTAGTTGTTACTGTATGTATATCTTTCTTTCCATACTGGATTTTCTTTTGACTGCTTTTGAAAGGTAGAAAGTATTTAAGAATCTTTCTTTCTCCATTGCCAGTTTTTGGGTAGAATAAAAAAGGAAAAAATCTGTATCTACTAATTATTCTTATGGAAATTTCAACGCAGCTTGAATGTAAATTTGATGGATGAATGCAGGTCAGGTTGCAATGAGCACAATTTTGCTAGCCGGATGGAATGCTTCAGATGCAGCGCCCCGAGGGACTTTAACAGTAGAACTTCATACTAAAAACATGCTGTCCATTTTTGGGTAAATTTTTCACCTTGTCTTCGAGAATTCCTTTTTTTTTTACTTTCAGTTTCTCATCATTTTCATTACAATTTTAATTAATAAATGTGGCTTGATTTTTGTAGGTGTTGCAACCAAGAGAGTCTAAATGAGATGAATATTGCTGCTTTTTGTCGATTATATTCCTTTGGGGTGTGCTAGAATTCCTAAGTGTGAAGAAACATGGTGTGAAAGCCCTATGTTGATCACCAAGCAAGCAATTTGTCCCTTGGCATTTTGTCATGTTTTTCGCGATAAGAATTATAGCATATTGTAGTACTTTGGTGATGATGATGATGCGTTCAGTCTATCGTTTATTGTCTTCTTCTTTTGCCTCTTAGAGAGTTTAATCATATTGTAATGGTGCTTGGCTTTCTTAAAAGAAGATGATTCTCTTCTCTTTTTCCCATTAGTAGAAATTATGATTTGCATGAACTTCAGGAAGAAAAAGAATGCTCTCTCTCCTCAATCTCTCACCTGTGTTAAAAAAAATCGGTTTGAAAGGTGCGTTAATTAAACATTCCTGGACTTAACCTAATTGATTCATACAACTTTTTTAAGAGAAAGTTTTCAGTATATCACTTCAAATCGTAGCACTTGCATTCACTGTCCTAACTCCTAACAACAACGAAATCTTTTGTAAAAAAAAAAAATTGCTATGAAGAGGGACAAATCTAAGAGTTTGATAATACGAAGATCAATGGATCAAAATTCAAGGAATATTTATAAGCAAATTTTGCTTTTCAAAAGCCTGAGGGACAAATATTTAGTGATTCCACTATAATGTTTTAAAAGAGAATCTAATTATGAGTATGAATAGAGATTGCATAGCTTCAAAAGTACATTGTTGATTGTACAAATTCTTGCTTTTTATATATTTATTCAATTTAATTATTTTTTTTGGGAATCATTTGAATGCATGGACTAAAATATTTCAATGAATGTTATTTCTTCTCTGTAAATTATAAGAACATGTTGGGCTTAATTGAAAGGGTAAAGTGATCCACTATAATTGCAATACTAGAATTTCAGGCTTGAACTTTAGAATATGATCAGTAATACATTGGCAGGTTGTCCAACATAATAGTGCACTAGTCTTGAGGTAAACGTGTTATAACTTATAATCCTAAGCCTTAAGTTGCTTTTATGGTATCATAGCTTTCTAATTTGATGTTTTATATACTCAGTAGAGTTAATTAGTTAAGTATTATTGTCATAGTGCTTGGTTCCTACAAGCTTATTTGCTTGGTTGTAACTTGTAATCCAATTAATGTCTTTAAAGGGATATGAGTATTGACACTTGACAGTTAAATTTTGGATTTTCAACTTAAAAACCTTAGATTTCAGCTCTGGGAAGAAGTTAGGGTTTACAGATATAGGATGGAAATGCCAACCTTTATTGTCAAACCTAAATATATATTAAACTGAATAAATCTTTATAATTTAGTGAATTGGCTTGGCCTTCCAAATTGGGTTATTGTTTTAGCTAGGCAAGTAATTAAAAATATTTGAAAAAAACAATTTACAATTTAGAGAAGTTGCTATATATAATGCATAAAAATATTTGAAAAAAACAATTTACAATTTAGAGAAGTTGCTATATATAATGTATAAAGCTTACTAGGTATATTCAAAACATAAGATCACATTGGATTCCCTTTATTGACCTATTGTATATCAGAAAGTGTACATGTCCTGGATTCAAAAAAGCAACAATCTATCCAACACTACACTACTACTAACATGCCCATTAATCTAATTTATGCTTTAAGTAAAGTTATTATCCTCCTTTCCAGCTATCTTTATGTTTAATTTATCTCATTGATTTCAATGAAATGTCCAGTCCTATTCTGGCTAGTTGACAAAGTAATTTCACAAGCTTGTTTTGGGCCCAGGATGTTCTCCTAGTTGCATGCAATCAGGCTGCACTATACCCCTTTTAATATCATAATATATATTATCCCATGAAAATCATATACTAGTAGTGTTTGGATCCCACTTTGCTTTGTGCAAGTCAAATTTTAAAAATGTCATTAGTATTTAAAATATATTAATAAATTATTTACATATTTTTTTATTTCATCCTATTTCTTTTTTTATTATTGTAAACATCTCATTTTGTTCAAAATTTTTAGCAATATGAACACATTGGGCTTTTCTAGCTGAAAACCGTGTTTGCCCAATGCCTTTGATAATTGAGTCTTGAAACCTAATTATGAATATATAGGCTTAGAAAGTAATTAATTGAGTTTAAATCCATTTAATCGAATTTGAATTATAGCTACCAACTCATAAGTAGGCTTTTGGGCCTTAATTATGATTTTTCCAAGTTAATTTGTTATACGTTTAGTGGATCAGTAGTTAAGTTGAAATTGGATTTTTTATTTTTTGAAAGGCAGAAGATTTCATTAAAGAGAACCAAGACAAGCTAAGGGATAACAAAGAACCCAACAGGCCGAGCTGGCAAGGAAACAGAGAACAAGTCTGAATTTGAACACACGCTTAACGAAAGAAAGGAAAGAAAAATAAAAATGCAGCAGACACACAACAAAACAAGACAAATTGTCACCAACTAATAAAAAACCAACGCTCCAACAGAAGAAAACCTCAAAAAGGACCAGTACTTCAAAAACCAATCTGCGAAGCGATGAAGCAATCAGCACAGAAACAGAGCAAACTCGTTGATACAATAAATCGAGAACTTGACAGGCGAGTGATGACAGAGTCAAAAGAAGCCAAACGAGAAGTTCCGAGCCCAACAAAAACACACCAGGCAACAAACCAAGCAAGGAACAAACTAAATGAGACCAAATCAGAAAACCTTGATAAATCATGAGCTTTATGAACCCCTTCTTTAGCCAAAGTGTCGGCCTCCTCATTGATTCCCTTAGGATGTGGATTAAACTCCATGAAATGAACCTAGGCTTCAAATTCTCTATCTATAAAACAAATTTCTTAAGTCGCCAAGGAGCAGATTGGGGATGATTAATCCACTTAACCACCTTAGCCGGGTCACTTTCAATAATAAGAGAATGTGTTGTCACCCACCTTGAAGCAACAAATAAAATACAGGCTTCTCGAACGGCAAGAAGCTCAGCTTCATTTGAATCAAGGATGCCAACGACTTTAGAGAAGATTAATTTTGTAGCACCGCTATCATCTCTTAATAAACCATCGATGCCAGTTAATCCGGGTTTGCCATCAATGTTGAATTTTAAGAAGCCAAACTGTGGAGCCATCCAATCCTTGCGTTGTCTATATTTCTTGAGTTTAGGGGGGACTATGATCTCATTGGGTGATCTTAAGAAATCTAAAGCAGGAGTGTAACATAGGCCATTTGGCTTTGAACTAGTAAGCAAGCCATAGTTTGACGCTGTCTAAGGATTGATTCAAGGAAAAAAGTTTGCCATTACAGACGACCTGTTTCCTTTTCAACAAATGGTCCAAATAGTAGCGAAAAATACCATTTACCAGATTTTGTCACATTGATTCTTAGGAAGAGTAGATTTCTGTGCCAAGAAAAAGGGAACCAGATTGCAGTGACAAGTCCAAGATAGACCCCAAAGACCACAAAGGTACATTCAAATCTTCTAAGCTAAAACACAGGTGAAAAAAAAGATGTGATGTTTGACAGTATCTGTCTCCTTACTGCAAATGGGACAGTCTCCAAAGTTTGGTTGAAGCAATCCCCTTCTAACGAGTAAGTCCTTAACGGTGACCCTACCTCGTAATAATTTCCAACAAAAGACTTCCACATTAGGAGGAGCTAATCTACACCAAACTAACTTCCAATACTCATTCTCTAAAGAGGAGTTGTTGATGGCTGTTTTGCAAAAGCTCTTGACAATGTAATTACCACTGGAAGTACCTTTCCAGATAAGCATTTCTTTCAAATTATTGGATACATGATAGTCATTCAGGATGTTGCAGAAGGCCTGCCATTGATTGAGTTCCCAACCAAAGATTCTTCTTCTCAAATTAACATTCCAAGACCAACCATTCTCACTGCAGTAACCATAGTCTTTAACTTTCCCATTTTTGTTGGTTACCAGAGCATGTATCTTGGGAAATTCATCTTTGAGACAAATACCTTCGATCCACTCCTAGCTCCAAAAATCAATACAGCTGCCATTGCCTAACGAGAAGCCCAAACCTGCATTAATTAATGGATAAGAGTTATGGGGATAAGGGTTGAGAAATGTTTCTACATATACTCGAGTACCCTCTGTTAATATTGTGAGGTGGAATGAGATCGTTGAGGCTGCTCCTATACTTCCAAATAATGACTGTTTTCCACAAAGCATTATTTTCCTTTCCAAATCTCCAAATCCACTTATTGAGAAGAGCCCTATTTTTGAGTTTTAAATCAATTAACCTTAAACCTCCATATTCCTTAAAATTACAAATAGAAGACCAATCCACCAAGTACATTTTTCTACTAAGAGAAGTGCCACCCCAAAGAAATCTTCTTTGTAATTGATCAAGAGCCTCTTTGACAGTAGCTTGGATTTGGAATAGGAACATGTAATACAGTGGAAGGCTTGATAAAACCGATTTGAACAAGGTGACTCTTCCTCCCATAGACAAGAAGGTGGCTTTCTTACCTGCTAATCTTTTTTGAAACTTCTCAATGATTGGATTCCATATGCAAATGCTTCTTAGGTCAGCATCAAGTGGTAAACCGAGATATGAGGTAGGGAGACTTTCTGTTGAACATCAAATTTTACTGGCCTAATTGTTCAATATCATATTATCAATCCCAATACCAATAAGCTTTCTCTTCAAGAAGTTAATTTTAAGTTCGGATGTAACCTGAAAGCACCTTAAAATTCCCTTAGCGTTTAACAATTTTTCCAAATTGGGTTTACAGAAAATCACTGTGTCATTTGCTTATTGCAAATGAATAGCCTAAAAGAATCATTAGCAATACCAATGCCATTGAACAATCCCAATGGCACTAATTTGTTAATGAGAGCACTGAGAGCCTTTGCTACAAGAGTAAATAAGAAATGGGAGAGTAAGTATCCTTGTTTAATGCCTCTGAACGTGTTGAATTCTCTTGAAGGAGCTCCGTTGACTAGAACAGATAAGGAAATTGTTGAAATACAAGATGATATCCTCTTTCTCCATGTTGTACCAAACCCTATCTTTTTCATGACAAAATCAAGAAAGGACCAATCAACACTACCAAAGGCTTTTTCATAGTCTACCTTAAAGATTAATCTGCTAGAACCTGATTTTTTAATCCCATCTATAATTTCATTGGCAATTAGGGAGCAATCAGAGATCTGCCTGTTCTTTATAAAAGGCAAATTGATTTGCACCGATTACTTCACCTATAACAACCCTTAAATGATTTGCCAGAATCTTGGTAAGGATCTTGTAGACACAGCTAACAAGGGAAATAGGATGACAATCATTAAGACTAGAGGGCGTTGAGGTCTTAGGGATTAAAATAATGAAAGAAGAGTTTAGCTTTATGTCGAATTGCTTTGTTTTGTGGAAGTCAGACAAGAAAAGCTTTAAGTCATTCTTCAAACAACTCCATTGATCCTTAATGAAGTTAAGATCCATCTGGCCCTGGAGCCTTGTTACCGTCGTAGCTCAAGATTGCCTCCTAGACTTCATCCTCAGAAAAAGGACTTTCCAACCACTTAGCACTATGGTCACTCAACCAATTGATTGAGTCCAACTCCAATACTTTAACCTATTATAGGTTTTTAAACAGAAGTTCAAAGTGCGAAGCAACAGCCTTTTTGATTGTGTGGGGGTTTTCAACTAGTTTGCCATTAATTGTAAGGGAGTTGATAAGATTGCTTCTCCTTCTAGCAGATACAATCAAGTGAAAAAATTTGGTATTCCTGTCCCCCTCTTGAAACCACTTAACCCTAGATTTCTGATGCCATGATCTTTCCTTTGCTTTGTATAAAGCCTATAACTCAGATTTCTTCAAATTAATGGCTAACATTTTCTTGTCTTCAGTGTCCCCACATTCAACTCTTTCTTTAATTGGTCGATACTCTTTTCCAAAGTGCATATCTTTGATTGATCAATCTTCCCTTTTTGTATGTACCAATTCTTCATGGCAATTTTTTGATCACCTAAGCTTGCCCCAGATGTCAAAAACATCATGGTTTCCAGATTTTAGTTCATCCCAAGCAACCTGGATAGCATTCTAAAAGCCTTTCTCATCAAGCTAGTGATTGAACACACAAAAGGGCTTCGGGCCCCAATTTGTTGCCACCGAAGATAAAACAATGGGGTTCTGATCAGAGAGAGATCTAAGCAGTGCTTTCTGCAGCAAATTAGGAAAGCTAGAAATAAGACTGAAGATTAGAGGAATCTGTCAAGTCTACAGAATGTTGGAGCTAATCTATTGTTGTACCAAGTAAAATTGCTTCTAGATAAAAGAAGATTGACAAGCCTGACATTGTCAATGAAAGTCAAAAATTGGCTCATTGCTCTATGATTATAGCTTTTCTCAATTTTCTCTTCATCAAATTTGATCATTTTAAAGCTCCACCTAAGCACTAGGGCAAATCATTACCGCAAAGATAAACCTCTAACTCTTCGAACATAGATTGTCTGTCACCTTCATTGTTGGGTGCATAAATGTTACCAAAGCCACATTTTAAGTTTAAAGAAGGAATCACACCGATGAGCAATATGTATCTTTGTGAGGTAATTTTGGCATTGACCTTAAAGAAATCTTCTTTCCACGGACAAATCAGGCGCAAAACAGTGCCTTTAGAATAAACCACTTCTGCCTTAAAAGGGTTAGAGTTCCATAATGATTTAAGGATGCAAGAGTTAATTTGATTTTGCTTAGTTTCTTGAATAGAAAGTAAATGTGGCTTGTGATACGAGACCACTCTCTTGACAGTGTGTCTTTTTTCCATCCTGCCAAGCCCTCTAACATTCCAAGTCATAATAATCCTAACAAACAAAAAGCACCCAAACACCTTACTGACTTCAAAACAATCAGCTACCCTAATCTGTCCACCTCCTCTAAACTGCAGAAGATACCAACCATTGAGTCTCTGTTCTTATCAAAAGTGATGCCCAACATTGAATGAACCTCCCAAGTGGCCTCAGCTTCTTTCCGAATTGTAGCATTCCTTAGCATTATATCATTAATAGAAACGAAGTTATCAATAACATCAGAAATATCATCATGGTTTCCATACATGATCTCTCGAATTTCTCTTCTTAACTTCCTTCTTCTTCTAACAGTAGAGGAAGTCCTTCTGTTCTTTTTAATACCTGCTCCACAATTCTTCTTGGCCTTAGAGATAATAGCCTCCTTTAGAGGTCCACTAACAATAGTCGTTCCAGCCACAACTTCAGGCCCAGTAACACTAGATTCTTTAGAAATAGGTGATGAGTCATTTACAGGCCCAGTGAAAAGGGGCCTATAATACCTTGTAGAAGTAGGGACAAAACCAACAGGTGATAATCCAAAATCCAAACCAAACTCAAGAAGGTTATGATAGCCCAACAAATAGTTATGAGGTGGGAAGCCAAGTAAGTCCACGTCATCACATTGAGAAAGAGGAGGTTCAAAATTGAAAATCAATGCCAAGCTGCCACCCACCTATTCCTCTGTAGAAAGGGAAATGCCAATCCTTAGGAGAACATCCTTTCTATCGTGCAGTAAAAGATTCTCAAAAAAATCAATAGGAGCCACCTTAGAACCCCTAAAATTATCTCAAAAGTTAGCGGCATTGAAAGATTTGTTAGATTGAGAACTTGAGGGTCACCTGAAAGACCATCGAAATCAAAATTTTGTGGGTTGATCCTTGAATAGAAACTGAAACTAAGGGAGGAATCTTCTGCCTTGAATCAACATTAACCAAAAAACTAGCAAAATCGAATCTTTTCCTCTTGACAGTACAATCATCAGACTTAACATAGGAACTCTAACTATCTTTCAATGACTTTAAGAATCTTTCATTCCAGACTTGAAGTGGAACTTCCTCAAGAATACCGCAAACAGAGACCAAGTTTTGGAGTGAAGAACTATTCCAGGAAGTGACATTTTCAAATACATCCTTACAGAGAGTTGTATGGTTAACCACAAATACATCCATAGCTTGTTTGTCATTGATAGTCAAAAGTAATTAGACTTTACCTATGGGACTTGCTTGACAATGAACACCAACATCGGATAGCAACCCCTGAACAATGGCAATAGAAGTTTCACTAGATAAGCAACCAACAATGCTACGACCAAGCCACTCCATCTCGCCTTTTGGGATATCAAGGTCAAAATTCACTTCCTTTACTTTCGACTTTATGACCCCAATCGCAGGAAAGGGTAATGATTCAAAAGAGTCAAGTGACAACGATAAAGAGTTTCATGCTCAGCATTAGTTTGTTCCAACAATACTTCCTTGAACGATGTGTGGTCCTTGTAGCCATTGGTCTAAAGTTCTCGGTAGACTTCGCATTGGTGGTCATTTGAGAGCCTTTATGGTTAGCAAGAAGTTTCTCATTCCATCCGATATTTGCCTTTTTAACAACGATATTAAAATTGTCATTCTTCCTCACATTCCCATCTAAGATTGCCTTTTGCATTTCACCGTCATTTCTATATCTCATGAAAGCAAATGTGGTTTTGGCAGAGAAAGGTCTTTTGTTATGATAGGAGATGAACACACCCACAAAAACATCGTACGAATTGAAAGCCTGCTATAGAGCCATCCTAGAAACTCTCTTGCTAAGATCGTCTATGAAACAAGTGGACAACTTGGAATGCCATTCTAAAGCTAAACCACAGCCATGAAAGGATCTCGGAGAACATCTCACTTTATAGCTGCTCATCTTTTTTTTGCTGTCCATTGCCACAAGATTTAAAATCTTGGGGCAATGGTTAAATGCTTACTCATTTCTTTTTATTATTATTTTTATTTTATATTTTCCACATTTTTCTTTTTATTTAATTTTTTAAGTATATGTTTTGCTTGGGTTTTAGAAAATAAAAAATATAAAAATAATTAGAAGAAATCAAAAACCAAAAATAAAAAAGAGAAGTAAGAAATACGAAGTAAATTGGGATTCAGATAGAATTTAAATAAGGACTGAAATAGAAAAACAAATATAAAGAAAAAATGAAAATAAATAAATATAGGAAAAAAAAGGAAAAATTTAGGTGAATTAAGAGCCCTAAAAGGTAAAGTTTCATTCATATAGTCATAAACAAATCAAATCAACCACTATTATGGGTGTGAATAGGATTAGCTAAATATAAAGGGCATCAGGATAAACATGGTTCAGCAAGAAGTAGAGCTGGTTACGGGCCGGACCGAACTGGTTTCGGGTCGGTTTTCACCGGTTCCGGCCCTAACCAAAAAAGAACCGGTCCGAACCGGTACTAAATCAGTCCGATTCGGACCGGTTCTATATGTTATAAGAGACGAACCGAACCGGTTTAAACCGGTTCGGTCCAATTTTTTTTTGCTTTTTAAATTTTTTATTTTTAAAAATTTATATTAATTTATTTTAATATATATTAATATATTTTAATAATTTAATCTAATAAATTTATTTTTATAATAAATAATGTTAATGGTTTAATTTAACAATAATTTATTATAAAGTTATATTATAATTTATTTAATTAATGTAACAAGAATGTAAAAATAAACTATTATAAAATTATCTAATAAAATTATTGTTATAATAAATTAAAGTTATATTATGAATATAATATTATGATAAAATTATATTTGATTCAAAATACAAATAATGATATTATGAATATTATTATTATATTCATTTTGCATATCTTTATTTATATTCATTTATTATATTCATTTTGCATTTAAAATAATTTATTATATTTGAAATATCATTTACTTAATATTTATTCATTTATTTATTTATTCATTTATTTAATATGTTTTTAAAATATTAATTCATTTTGTATTTTAAATATTTATTTATTTTAAACATAGATAAGTATAACATTAATTAATTTGGTATGTAATAATAATAATAATAATAATAATAATAATAATAATAACAACAACAACAACAAAGGAGAAAAAGGAGAGAGTAGGAGACCAAAGATTTTTTACGTGGAAAACCCCTTCAAAAGTTAGAAGGGTAAAAACCACGGGACCGTAGTCCATAAAAATATTCACTATGACTAAACTTATTTACAATTTTACATACAATTTACAAAAAAAAAAAGATTATTCTCTACTCTTCATAATTTATACGGATTGCCTTGGAAATTTCTTCCTCCTCTTCTGAATTATTATTAGCAAATTTATTGGCCATTCCAAGTTCGACATTGCGCGATTCCGCATCAAACCAATCTTTAAGGCATGTTAACATGCACAATGAATCCGGATTAAGAGTGGTTCGATGGTCTCCAATAATTCTTCCACACGTCGAGAATGCGGATTCCGAAGCAACAGAAGAAACTTGCACCGCAAAAACATCTCGGGCCATGGAAGCTAAAACTGGAAATTGTTTTTGGTTTTCTTTCCACCATTGGAGAAGATCAAAGTTATCATCTACAGAAAAATCTTGACTTAAGAAAAATCCTAGCTCATTGAAGCTAGAACTTCGTCGAGTTGTTGATCCCAATCTCAATCCCGATCCGCTCGCTTTTCCTTTTAGCTTCATTCTCTTCTTTGCTGCTTCCTTAATTGCGTTTAAAATTCCTTTTCCTTTTTTGCTACTTTCGGTTTCTTCGTATGAATCTTCTTCTTCTCGATTAAAGTTGAATTGCTCCCTTTCTGTTTCATAAACATTAAACAATTCTCGAAAAAGATTGTTAATTGAGGACTTTTGATCCTCAATAGAATCAAGACCAAGAAATTCTTTATAACAATCAAAAAAAATTTCTATATTTACCTCACCTTGACTAGGATTTAATAAAGTTGCAATACAATAAATAGGAGGAATTATTTTCCAATATTTTTTAAATTTTTCCTCCATATCATATACAAAAGAACTTAAAGTTTCATGATTCCTAAATTTTACAAATTTGTCAAACATTGTGTAGATAATAGGAACAAAATACGGTGTAGTTGGATAAATTTGAGTTGAAAATCTTTCGGTTGCATCTTTAAAAGTAGATAATAAATCAACACAATATTCAATAAAAGTCCAATCTTCTTCAAAAAGTACTAAATGTGTGCTACTTGTATAATTGTTATAAAAAGGAGTAACAAGTTCTTTATAAGGTAACATAGAAGAAAGCAAACGATTAAGTGAATTCCATCTTGTTTCCACGGGAAGTGGAAATGCTTTAACATGTATATTATTTGTTATACAAATTTGCTTCCATTCACGTTTATTACTTGGTGTGCGAATCCATTTTGCTAAAATTTTAATTTTATCAATTGGACCTATGCCAATACCAGTACCACTAGAACTAAAACCACTTTGAACACATAAATTTATAATATGACATGCACATCTTGCATGAAAAAATATGCCTTGCATAACAGGGTTTAAACTTTTAATTAAATGAGGAATAACTGCAGTATTACTCGAAGCATTATCAAAAGTAATAGCAAAAACTTTATTATTTTCTAGTCCATATAATTTACAAATTTTAGTAATATATTTATGAATAGTATATGAATTATGTGCTTCTTCTATTACATCTAAAGATAAAATTCGTTTTTGCATGGACCAATCTTCATCTATCCAATGACAAGTTATAACAAGATAACTTATACCATTAGTACTAGTCCATATATCACTAGTTAAACTAACCCTAGATGAAATATTACTAAGTTTATCAATTAAAGCTTGTCTATATTCTTTAAACATATCCATGCAATCTCTTTTTAATGTATGTCTAGAAATAGATTTATATGCGGGTTGTAAATAGTTACAAACAAATTCTAAATATCCTGATTTTTCACAAATTGTGAATGGTTGTTCAGTCCTAATTACAAATCTAACTAAACCACGTCTAGCTTGAACATTATCAAAAATAAAATTTTTTCCACCATCACGTGTATTAATTTGAGATTGTTTACCTTCTAAAATTTCATCTTCTTCGGCATCAAGATTAATTTTATGTGCAGTAATTAAATGTCTTTTATACGTATCTGTACCGCCAGCACCTCCACCAGACTTATAAGAGTAAACGCCTTGGCACAATTTACAGATAGCACAATATTTATTCGTCTCACCTTCTTTTGCTACAATATCGAAATACTCTCATACCCTGCTCGTTTTTTTCGGCCTTGATGATGTAGCAGCAGTGGTGGCAGCTGATGATTGTGTTTGAGCATGACCTCCACGTTGACCACGACCAACCGATGGCGCCGCCAAAGGAAGCTCCTCCTCCGGATGAATATCGGGTTCGATTTCATTAAATGATTCGTCACCCAAACTAGGAATTTCAATGGAACCAAAAGGTCGAGAAACAGAGCATGAACGACGAAAGAAATTTGACATTTTTATATTTTTTTGAAAATAAATATATGTTAAAAATTAAAAAAATAGATGTATTATATATATAATATATTGGAATTTGAAAATTGAAACTTGAAAATTAAAAGTAAAATTTGTAAAATTATAAAATAAAAAGAAAAATGAAATTTATAAAGAAAATGATGATATTATAAATTTGGAATAAGGAATATATAATATATTAGAATTTCAAAATTAAAAGTAAAATTTGTAAAATTATAAAAGAAAAAGAATAATGAAATTTAGAAAGGAAATGATGATATTATAAATTTGGAATAAGGGAATTTAAGTGAATTTGAGAAAGTTTGAGTGAATATTGAGAGAGTATGTGAGTGAAGAGAATAAGAGTAGATGAATATAGATAGTAGATTTGAGAGAAAATATAGAAGAAATGTAAATGAAAATAGAAGATTATAGTGGTATTTATAGGAAAAAAATTAGAATAAAAAAATAAAAAAATTTAAAAAAAAATATTGAAATGGCCATTGCCCATCAAACACAAAGTAGAGGCAAGTCTGTGACTTGCCTCTGCTCTGCATACTGCAGTTGCACTGGAGCCAAGAGGCTAGGCTGCCACTGCGCACTGCCAAGCCTTTTTTTTTAATTTAATTAAAATTAAAAAATTAAAAAAATTAAAAAAATAAAGATTGATTTGGCCGTTGCCCATCAAAACGCAGAGGCAAGTCACAAACTTGCCTCTACTGCAGACTGCAGTTGCACTGCAGTGCAACTGCAGTCTTTTTTTAATTTTTTTAACCGGACCAGTTCGAACCGGTTCGGTTATGAGTCGGGCCCTTAACGGACCCGGTCCTTAACGGTCCAGGCCCTTATCGGGCCCGGTTTTAAGAATTTAAAACCGACCCAGCCCGGTAACATACCGGGCTGGGCCGGTTCCAAACCGGTGTTACCGAGCTGGGCCGGTTCCGAACCGGTAAAGTATCGGTTCGGATTTTGGGCTGGATTGACCCGATCCGGTTGCGAACCGAGTCGGGCCAACCCGGCCCAATAAGCACCTCTAGCAAGAAGGCCTACGTTCGCATAGGGTAATTGAGTGTGCAACTATGTGAATGGTGCAAACTAGATTGTCCACAGATTACAAGAATCTTTCTAGAACTAGACAAGCATTCGAGCGTGACTAGAGTAGAAATAGACTACAAGGAGTAAAGTGTAAAGTAATATAGGTGGAGCCTGGACAGTAGTGAAAGCAAAACATCCTTTATGCCTTGGAATGAGAGTTTATTTATAGACATATGAAAGGCATCGAGATTGTGCCATGTCACTATCTGGTGTAGTCTGGTTGCCAGAGTGAAACCATTCTATCTTCAAGCCATGAGACTAAGGAGAATAAGAGACTGAATAAGGTCTAGATTAGGCTTATTAGGCTAGGTTAGGCTAGGCAAGGTAGTCCTAAGGCTAAATCCATCCATAACACTAAGTACCCCTATTAAACTAGAATTGAGTATTAGTTGCAACCTAGCCTTGTCGAATGGCTTGAGTAGAATAATGTTGTGTTGTAATGATCATTCCCATCTTTGGCAAGTTCTTTTGGTTAGAAGGATACTAGCGATTGTCATTTGCCTTTTTACTATCAGAATTGTAAGGATTTGACAAGTTTTATCATTGATGGAGTGTTATCATGGATGCCTTCTTCTACTACATTTTTTATTGCTTCTCGTTTGTTGCGACTTGTGAGTCCTAGTTTGGCTAGCTTTTGATTTGTCATTCTTTGCTTTGTATTAGCTTGGATGACTGTTTTGATTTTCATTTGGTGTTCTTCATACTTCAAGCTTTAGCCTTAGATTGTATTATTGTGTAGTTTTGATTCTTTACACGTCTCAAGCTCTAGTTTGGTAGATTTTACTCTAGTAGGGACTTTGATTCCTTGTGCAAATTGAACCTTAGTTTGATAGCTTCCTCTCTAGAATACTACTAGTGTTTTAGATCCCACTTTGCTTTGTACAAGTCAAATTTTATAAATACCATTAGTATTTAATATATATTAATATATTATTACATATTTTCTATTTCATCGTATTTCTTTTTTATTATTGTAGACATCTCATTTTGTTCAAAAAATTTTAGCACTATTGAACACATTGGGTATTTCAAACCTAAAACAGTGTTTGTCTGATGCTTTTAATAATTGAGTCTTGAAATCTAATTATGAATATTTGGCTTAGGAATTAATTAATTGAGTTTAAATTCATTTAAACGAATTTGAATTATAGCTACCAACTAGTAATTAGGCTTTTGGGCTTAAATTATGATTTTCAAGTTAATTTATAGATATTTAGTGCATCAGTTAAGTTGAAATTGGATTTTTACCAACTGGTTGGTGTGGCTGGCAAGCGGCCCTCGTCCCTTAAGCAAGGCCAGGGTTCGAATCCTGACTTGTGTATGGAGTGCCAGTGTTGGGAGGGGGACAAGCCTAACCACGCTCTGCTTCTCCCGACTCCGGAATAGTCACCGAAGGTGAAAACCAGGGGGTTTCGACCAAAAAAAATTGGATTTTTGGATCTTAGGGCAATGGTTAAATGCTTACTCATTTCTTTTATTATTATTATTATTGTAGACACCTAATTTTGTCTGAACAATTCTCATATAAATCAATGAGATTTGACACCAAATAAATAGAATTGACCAATTGATTAAATTGCCTTAAATAAAAGATATATATTTTTGTAAAACGGGAAAGAATTAAATAAAATCTGCCATTTAATGACAGCCTTGATTTGGGGCCTAAACTTGAGGAAAGTTGATTCTTTCCTCAAGCATACGGCCATGAAATGGCTATAAAAACCAAGAGATTTTGACAAAAGGGGGACATGGGCAAATAAAAAAAAAACCTATGCGATTGGAAGCCTTCGATCAACTAGTTCAGCACCAGGCTGCCACGTCATAATCTTTACCTACTGTCCTCCTCTGTTCTTCACTGAACCAAGACCAACGCTACTTCCCATGCCTGGACTACGTCTTCATTATCTTTTCACCACTGCCGCCTTGCACTGAAATCCCACCATTAAGCTGCTGTCCATCGAAGCTTCTCGTTCTGCCGCTCCATCGCCTTGCCGTTGCCGCTCCCCTACTCACAAAAGCTGCTGCGTCATCCTCATCACCCAGGTTGCCATCCTCATTGAACCTCTCACAGCCATCCCTATCGCTGTACTGTCTTCAAGCCTCACCGTTGCATCGTCCTCACACCAAGCACGCTTCAGGCATCACCTTTCCTCTTTGTAGCAGCAACCAAAACAATCAGTAAGGCAAAACGTTCGAAAGTTGCTACAACCAAAAGTTGCTGTAAGGAGAAGCATCTGCAACGTGGAATGAGAGCCACACCCAATCGCCTGTTTTGTCGCTTCCTGCATCGCCATTGTTACTCGGTTTGTTGGAGCTACGTGGGAAGGAAACAAATGCTTAAAAGGAAAGCACAGACTGAGGAAAAAGGTATTATTGCTATTCTTTTATTATATTTTTTTTGTTACACTTTTATTATATTATTTGCTTACATGCATATGGTAGTAATCATTCGGTGCACCATTTTTTTTGTTTATTTTCTCACTCAGCATCTGTTATTTAGTCATCCTGCGTACATTTATGTCGTTCACATATTTCATTTATATATATATGTTTTTTATTTTGTTTCATCCTAACTTTATTTTTCTTTGTTTATCTAATGCTTTTTAATTATAGAAAAAAATTTTAAAATATATATGAAATTTAAAAAAATGTTACATGAAATATACGACATTACAAAATTTAAAGAAATGATATTAGTTCGATGATGAGATGTTATAGAATTCACAAGTAGTGATTTTTAATTGATTTCTATGTGAGAAGCATCTGCTAGATGTTATCAACGTATTGAAACATCTAATTGATTTTATCTTTATATCAAAATTTTATATAATAATAATAATAATAATAATAATAATAATAATAAGGCTGAATGCTCAAATAAGGATATAAAGTTTTCGGAAATATTCAATTCAGGATTTAAACTTTTATTTTGCTCAATTCAGGATAAAACGTTTTCGATTTTGCTCAAATAAGGATTTTTTAACGCGTGTGAGTTACACGCGCCGTTAAAGAGAGTGGCTGACGATGAAAGGATACGTGTCACACTCACACTCTGCCACGTGTCACACTCACACTCTGCCACGTGTCACACTCACACTCCGCCACGTGTCCATTTATTTTTACTATTAAAAGAAAATAATTATAAAATACTGCCACGTGTCCCACCCATAGGTTGCCACGTGTCTCACTCACAAATCACCACGTGTCTCACTCACACGCTGCCACTTGTCCACGTATTTGTTTTACTTTTTTTTCTTTCTTTTTTTTATTCAAGAAAAAACTATATATTTTGATAAAATAATATTTTCTTGAATAATTTTTTTAAAATTATTTTTGAAATAATTAAAAATTTTAAATTTTGTTTTAGAAAATAAATTCTCAAACATAAAAATTATTATAAAACTTTTTTTAACTAGTATAATTATTATTTTTTATTTCTTGATTTTTTTTCGTTTTTACCATAAAAAAAGGAAAAAAACTATTAGCCATAAAATTATTAGAAATTATAAATTTTTTAAAGAATAAATTTTAAATTACTAAATTTAATTTGTATTTTTCTTCTGCCACGTGTCCATTCCTGCCATGTGTCACACTAATACGCTGCCACGTGTTCACGTATTTTTTTACTTTTTTTTTCTTTCTTTCTTTTATATTCAAGAAAAACTATATATTTTGATAAAATAATATTTTCTTGAATAAATTTTTTAAAATTATTTTTTGAAATAATTAAAATTTTTAAATTTTGTTTTAGAAAATAAATTCTCAAACATAAAAATTATTATAAAATTTTTGTAACTAGTATAATTATTATTTTTTCTTTCTTAATTTTTTTTGTTTTTACCATAAAAAAGGAAAAAAACTATTAGCCATAAAATTATTAGAAATTATATATTTTTTAAAGAATAAATTTTAAATTACTAAATTTAATTTGTATTTTTCTTTTTTTTGTTTTCTATATTTTCTTCTAATTGACAAAAAAAGAAAGAAGATAAAGAAACTATAAAAATAAAGAAAAATATGTAAGAATTGTCTTTTTAGAAAAATTAATGTAATTAAAAAATAAACGTATTTCCTAGAAAAAACTCAATTTTCTAAAAATAAATATATTTAATTTACAATAAAAAATTATTTTAAATTTAAATCATATAAAAGAAATAAAAACAGAAAGGAATGAAAAGAAAAACAAAGTGAAAAAAATACAGAAATATTTTAATAAAAATTGATTTTTTAACAAATTTTTTTTTTGAAAATGTAATATAAATTTTTAAAAGTTATTTTTTATTAAAAAATCAACTAACAAAATTAACTACTAATTATAATATTATAAATAATATTTAAATTTTTAATTTTTTATTAATATTTATAACAAAAAAATTTGGCTGAATGCTCAAATAAGGATCTAACGTTTTCGAAAATGTTCAATTCAGGATCTAAACTTTGCCACGTGTCCCACTAATGATTATAAGTCATTGCCACGTGTCCCACTCACATGCTGCCACGTGTCAATCTTGCCACGTGTCCCACTAATACGCTGCCACGTGTCCATGTATTTTTTTCATATTAAAAGAAAATTAATTATATGTCACTGCCACGTGTCCCACCCTTATGCTGGCACGTGTCCACTTCTGCCACGTGGCCTAATCACATGCTGCCACGTGTCTTTTATAAACGCCGTTATTATTTTAACGGCGCGTGTAACTCACGCGCGTTAAAAAATCCTTATTTGAGCAAAATCGAAAACGTTTTATCCTGAATTGAGCAAAATAAAAGTTTAAATCCTGAATTGAATATTTTCGAAAACTTTATATCCTTATTTGAACATTCAGCCTAATAATAATAATGATGATGATGATGATGATGATGATTTTTAAATTTTAAAATAGTTAGACAAATAAGAATGTAAGTATCAAAATAAATAAATAAATGTAAATATGTAGATAAATGCAAGTATAAGTGTTAAAATAAAATATATAAATAAAAATATACATTTTTAAATAAATGAACAAAAATATAAAAGAATTTCCGATGATAAAATTTCATAGAAATAACAAGTAGTAATTCTTTGATAATCCTTAGGGTCAAAATAAAATTTTTAAATTTCACCAGTGTATTGGAGCATTTAAGTGATTTTATTTTGATATCAAATTTTTACAACTAATGATCTTTTGAAATAAATAAATTTGAAATAATAATAAAAAGAAGAAGAAGAGGAAGAAGAAGAAGAAGAAAAACAATTAAAAGCAAAACAAAATAAAAATGTAAATTTTAAAAGAAATTTCTGATGATGAGATGTTACGGAATTCGCAAGTAGTGATTTTTAACTAATCTTTATGTGAGAGAAATCTGCTAAATGTTACTAGCATATTGAAATATTTAGTATGATTTTTCAATAAAAAAATTTTATAAAACAAATAGATTTCAAAATAACAACATATATAAATATAAACATAAAATGAAAATAAAATAAGCAATAGATTTCTTATATGCATCATTCATATTTTGTTTGCATCATCTGCATTCATGAAACTTTGAGATAAATGTGGATATTTTCGATGATGGAATTCTATAGAAATCGCAAGTAATGAATCTTAAAAATCCCTAGGTAAGGAAATTAGTCAAAATGCTACAAGAAGTATTGGGGTACTTCGAAATAATTTTCAATACAAAAAATTCTCATTTATTTTAAATAAAAAACAAAATTTAACATAAAATTTAATATTTCAAATAATAAGCAAATAATAAATGATTTCAAAATAAACGGAGTTCTTTTTAAATATTAACTAAGATCATTTTATTAAGATTAAAATATAATACAAGATTAACTGGTATCGTTTTTAACGAGCGTTGTGAGGTGCTAATCATTCTCCACGCATAAGCAAACTCCCGAATCCTAAATTTGTTTTCACAGACCAAGAATTGTTTTTTCAATGAAATTTAATTAATTTTAAGATTTCGTTGAAAAGATAAATGATTTTAGGTGGCCAATCACACCTAGCCAAAAAGATTAGTGGCGACTTTATTTTGTGTTTTTCATAATCATCTAGCGATCAAGTTTCCAGATGAAAATCGTTACGACAATTATTATTATTATTATTATTATTATTATTATTATTATTATTATTATTATTATTATTATCTACAATTTTATCTTTTTATTTTATTTTTAAGTACATGTTTTGCCGGGTTTTTAGAAAATAAGAAATACAAAAATAATTAGGACAAAAAAAAGTAGGAAAACAAAGTAAAATTGAGATAAAGATAGAATTTGTATAAGATTGAAACAGAAAACAAAAATAAGGAAAAAAACCAAAAAATTGAAAATCAAGAAAAATAGGGAAAAAAAGGGAAAAACATGATAAAAAAGAAAAGACAAATTTTAGGTGAATACAGGGTCCTAAAAGGTAGTGTTTCATTTAGACAATCATAAACAAATTAAGTTAACCATTGTTGTGGATGTGAATAAGGCAGCCAAATTTAAAGGACACTGATAAAGATGGTGGTTTAAACAGAAGGCTTACGTCCATAGAAGGTAGTTGAGTGTGCTTCTATTTGAATGGCACGAGGTAGATTGTTTGCTAATTACAAGCCTCTTACTAAAACTGATCAAATATCCGGGCATGACCAAAGTACAATAGACTACAAGGAGTAAGGCATAAAGTAATATAGCTAGAGCCTGGATAGTAATGAAAGCAAAAGATCCCTTATGCCTTGGGATGAGAGTCTATTTATAGACATATGGGAGGTGTTGGGACAATGCCATGTGTCACCATCTGGTGTAGTCTGGCTATTTGAGTGAAACTAGTCTCTCTTCAAGCTATGAGAGTAAGGAGAACACGAGATTAAATAAGGTCTAAGTTGGGCCTATTGTGCCAAGTTAAGTGTGGTAGTGTTTGGTCGAGGAAATTCACATTCTCATCTTCTGTGGGCTTACATTCATGCTAGAATTCGGCTAAGGGAATGTTATTTCCTTGTCTTGTGTTAATACGCTTACCCATTTTCCATGATGTTGACCAAAAGGATGTACTTCCTTGTCATTCCTACACTTAAACCTAACATGTTAAGCCTAATATGCTCATAAATGGTTGATGTAATGTCACATCTTTGCCTTCCATTGGCTTGAATTCATGTTAGAAATCAGCCAAGGAAATGTTACTT
Organism: Heritiera fomes; assembly: GCA_032173925.1. Classification (NCBI taxonomy): domain Eukaryota; kingdom Viridiplantae; phylum Streptophyta; class Magnoliopsida; order Malvales; family Malvaceae; genus Heritiera; species Heritiera fomes. Next base: position 16,822,339 of record JAPDPM010000015.1, read on the forward strand.
TCCTTGCATTTGATACACTTACAATCAGCTAAGGGAATGTTATTTCCTTGCCTTTTGCATGCTTGCATTTGTCAAGCTTGACTTGTGGCCAAAGGAATATCACATCTTTGTTTTTTGTAGACTAGCATTTGGTAATTGGTATTGTCACAATCTGTATATACAGTATTTAATACTTTTTCACACTTTTCGATAGCACATTGTACTGGTTAGGCTGTTTGTGATGTCTTTAAACACTGTTCATCTACAACAGTAAAACAATTTAGGCAACATTTATTTATTAATAATGAATATTCACAACTATGAGTCAGTTTACATCCCCTGAAATTAAATTAACAACAAGTAGTATTGTATAAAATGTCTGAACATACAATGTAAAAATGATACATCTGAGGTTCATTATATGCTACTTCGAGATACTCAAAACACAGCTAATCCTCGGATTGATACTTCAGTTAACCAGTACATGAAATCTGTGGATGATGAAAATAAAAGAGTGAGCAAACCATGACTCAATAAAAGAATTGTAAGTAAATCTTATTATTCCAAAATCTATATGCAATAAAATCTTTTAATTTCCTATAGGTTTACTATGGACCAAAAATAGGAAGGATACTATAGTCAGCTAGGGATTCGGATGAAGTAAGGAAGGTATTTTGAAATACCTGTCTTGTCTCGGAACTTAGAAGCGACTATAAAGAGTAAGTATTCTTTTTGAAAATAAGGTACTTTTCATAACATTTCACATTTATTTCAAAACCATACATTTCTTAGTATAAAAACATTTAATCAATAATCTAATATGCACGTTTGATTTATAAAAAGAATATTAGATTAACAATTCTCCCTTTTCATTTGAAAACATATTACATATCACGTACTCATTTATTCACACAATAATGGTACATGTGACAGGTGAGCATGATATGGTGCCTATCAGTGTCAAAACAGTACATATAAAATCTCATGACCTTTGTGGAATTAAATAAAATTGATAGTATCTTTCAGAAAATCCATATAGGTATAGATCATAGTGCCTCGTATGGTGAAAATGGTGTTATAAAATATTTACACTGTAGTAATAAATTTCATAAATATTCCATTTCACTGTAAACACATATACCCGTATTTCCATGCTTTCCTTTCAAAAAAATTCAATTTCAAGATTATTGGAAATCATTTTCTGGTAATTTCATCTTTATGGAAAATAGTAATATTTATTTTCCAAAGTTAATAGTAATTTCATAAACACATTTTTCACTATGGAACACATATAGAAACATTTTAGTCTCAAAACAATATTCACACGATAATATCACCTTTATGGAAATCATTAAAATGAGTCAAATCTTCAGTCAGTCCATAAAGGTTTTAGTAAATTATATAGTGAATATTTATAGAAAATAATTTATAAAATGTTCACCTTTCCACTTGGTACTTTATAATCCACCCATATACTATAAAACATATAAGAGGAATTTTTAGGGACCTCATTTTCATTAGATATAGTAACATGAATATTTAAATAATATTTTTTTATATATTCATGTTTTATGAAAAATATGAAATTCAACATTTTCAAGGCTAGGGAATCATTCACATATGCACTAAAATATTTCATGACATTTTCAAAGAATTTCTAAGAAATTTTAGCAGCATGACGGTTGCTTATACCTTAACCTTCCTGCAATTCAAACACAGTATATTTCTAGCCAACAACCACATTTTTCACATTTTCTAAGACAATTCACTTTCAAAACATTCACATAAAATTATTTGCATCAAATCATGCATTCAAAATATCCTTACAATTCACATATGCATCCCTTACCTATCTGTCCTATCTAATCTCTTCGAGTGTTCCACTCATAAACTGATACTCTTTGGCTGCAAGTAGTTTCACCAAAAATGTTAGCTCATTTAATACTTATTTTTGAGCTATTATTCATGTCTCAATGTAGCCACATTGGACACTGCAAATATTTTTGCAGTATAAATTCTACCGGTAACATAACTTCTTCGTTTTACGTCGGATTTTAAATCCGAGCATACCAGCAGACTCCTTGTAATTTCTATAGTTTAAATCTACCCTCAAATCATCAAAATCAGCCAAGCATAGTGGTCCCCTTATGTTGACCGAATGTGGAATGGTGATGAATTGGTGGAATTTCAACAGTCTAATGCCACCATGTTATTCTACCTTGCTTAATCATTAATTTGGCGTCTATTTTATGCATGAAACACCATAATTCCATAAGAAACCAAGCTTGGCCAAACACCCCATTAATGGAAAATTTTAATTTAATTACTTTTAATCAAATCCAATGGTATAGACATGCTTAACTAGCTTAGATAGACATTTTTACACCATTAGAATTCAAGGACACAAAATGCATAATAGCACCCATACCTTGGCCGAAACTTTGAAGTCCCCTTTCTCCTTTTATTGTGGCTTATATAATAAGCTATGAGTATAGTTTGATAGAGGAGAGAGAGATGAACAATTTTCTAGTTAATAGTTTGGTGAGATTTTGTGTAGGTAAGTAGTTTAGGTAGCTTTTATTTTTCTTTCTTCTTTTCCTCTTTAATGGTGGCATGGGAGGCTTGAAGGAGACAATGAATACTAACTTCCAACAGCTGATGGATTTATGTAGAGAATTCTGGAAGTGGGCAAAATGACCAAAATGCCCGTAGTTATATAAATTTCAAACTATTTTGCCTTTATGGTTCCGCTATCATAAAAACTGTGTAATTGTGCTCCAAAATTTTGGATTCTAGTACCAATCAATCTTATTTAATGTATCTTGATGATTAGAAGTGGTTTCGTCAACACACGGTGCATGGATAGTGAGAAATTACGATTTTACCCCCGACCCGCTAGTGAAATTTTCTGTTTTAGCAACCAATTCAAGACATCTGTTGACACCATGTTAAAGTAATTTTCATGCAGAATATCATGATAGTTTTAATTCGTCCCAATTCATTTTAGTTTGGATACAATTTACGAAAATACCCTCAAAACGTAATCGTCATTTTCAATTTGTTTGCCATATTTCCAAGAATAGTGCAAATAAGGTATTTTAAGTCTCAAATCTCCATAATATCATTTTTACACCATCAATACACTGTTTCATCAGTCATAGATATTTAGGTTTGAAATGCCAAGTGGAGTCCAAATCACTATTTACTTTAAATTTACAAAATATTCCAAAATTAAATTAATAATTAATTATTTTCACATGTATAGTACCATAAAATCGGTTCTCACAGGTATGCTTTGAGGTCAACCAAGGGAATATCACATCCTTACTTTCATAGACTCTGAGCACACAATGCCTATTCATGGCTAAAAGAATGCTACATCCTTCCCATTTGTAAGATTGAGCATACAATACTCATTCATGGCTAATGGGATGCTACATCTTTGCCATTCGCAAACTTGAGCATAAAATGCTCATTCATGGTCAAGGTTATGTTCTTCTTTGGCTATTGTGGCTCTTAGTTTTAATTGATTTTCGTGGTTTTGAGCTTTAACTACTCTACTAGAGCACTTTTTCTTACTTTTCACAGTGTTGAACTTCTCATGCTACTCCAAGATCAAGGAAATGTTATGTCTATGCTTGTCATGACTTTAAGCTCTTAATGGCTTATCTAGCTCATCTTTGCTTTTCATGACCTTAAGCTTTTATTTTTTTCTTATGGCAAAAGAAGGTGTTCATCTCTTGTGATTTGAGCTTCTCATACACTCATTTTTAGCTTAAAAGAATGCATACTTATTGATTATTGGCGTAAACGAGTCAAGCTACTAGAGCTTGACTCAATGATTACTCGAGCATGACTCATTTATTTTCAGGTTGAGCTCGAACTTGAGCTACTCAAGTAGTGAGTCAAGCCGAGTTCGAGCTTCTTAATACTTTGCTCGAGCGACTCGCGAGTCTTATCGAGCTTTTTTTAATATATATTTTTAATATTTTATTATTAATTTACCATTTCAACCTTATAATATATAGCTAAAAATTGATAGATCGAGCCTACCAAGTCAAGTTCAAGCCTATCGAGTAGAGCTTGAGCGAATCAAGTATTCTGTCGAGTCAAGTCGAGCTTCAAAAACTAAACTCAATCGAGCTTGAGCCAAGCTTGAGCCTAGCTTGAGCCTAGTACTGGATCATCTCGACTTGGCTTGATTACACTTGTAGGCAAAATAGATGTTCTTCCTTGCCCATTCTCAACTTTTAGCCCTAAGGTTGGGCTTGCTATGGTCGTTGCTTCATGTTCTCATTTCTAGAGCTTTATTGATTCCTTCCTTGCATGCTCCTCAAGTAATGAAAATAGTGGATGACTCATTGGATTTAGGGCTGCTTCGGGTGTCATTTTTTAAGCAATCCTTGACATTTCTTGCTTTTGTAGCCTTAGTGTGTCATTCAGGCACTTTCCCCTGCGTCTTTGATCATCTCATGTTTGAGAAATTGTCTGAACAATTAATCTTGGTATAATGCTTATGCACTATTTTGTGCTTTCTTGCATGCTCTTTGTTAGGGTGTCATGCTCGTGTGCTTCTCCTGAATGAGCATATTGTCGCATCTTCATGTGCTTTTCCATGCTTGAGCACTTCATTACATATCTTATTAGGCTAGCATTTGGGCGCACTCTCTTTCCCTTCTTGGTTAAGCTTCTTATTGTATGTTCATGTCTTTTCTCTTGCTTTATTCAGATAGCCTTTAGCACATTTCTTTGTTGGATTCTTTGATGCACTCTTGTGAACTTTGCTTAACCCTACTCTTTGTTTGTGTATTGATAAGCTTTTTCTTGTACATTTTTTGCTTTGTGTTTGTCTGAAAATGCACATGCTTATGTTCTTTTTCCTCATAATGTGCCTTTATGTCTCGCTTTGTTAAGCCCTTTTGCACACACTTATGTGCTTTGCTTGTTCTCACTTAGTTCAATTAAGTCTTTATTCCTTGTTTAATGTGGAGATGCCATCCATGCATAAATGCTTCGCCCTTGTGGCTCAACTTCTTTCCTTGCGATTTCTTTGATTAGTGGGGTGCCATTCGAGCTTAGATGCTTCATTGTTAAGTGTAGCAAGCTTCCTTCTTTTCCTCTTAGTTGATTAGGGCCTTCATTGCTTCCTGTGCTTTTCTTTCTAGAGCTCTTATCTTTGGCAAATGAAGTGCCTTTCTGTTGCTTTGCCTATCTCTTGCGCCATTAACTTCGCTTCGTACATAGTTTAGCAGACTAAGCCTTGACGTTTCTTGTGTCACGACCCGAAAGCCGTGACATTCACTTGACACTTGCATTTAGTCCTGTTAACAAATTTATGAACTAAATTTTTCTTTTCCATTTTATAGTTTGTATTCGGTGTCAGTATAGTCACTACACTAATTTCACTTATCCTTTCTTTATACTTTAGCCTTGATAACTGAAATATTTATTTCTAAGCATATTTACTCAACTATCTAAGTGAACTATAGTCATTTCACTTAAATATTAGACTAGTAAAGAAACGGGTCGAAAACCTCCCCTTTACATTTTATCACTTTCCCCAGTTAATTACCTACAAGAAATCCACAATCCACAATTCATATCCTCATATACTATACACAATCTCAGGATCATCTCAATTACATTTACATATTCCACAAAGCATATGGTCAACCAAACATAATCATATCTCAGATAGCATTCGATGATTATATGAACCTATATAATAATTTAACACGGTCCTAAGTTACATCCCGACTCATTGAACAAAATATGTACTGTGTATCAATTTAAAGTCTTACATGTAAACAAGCGATTTATAAAAGCGTATACCTCAAAAGCGACAAAGTAGGTTCAGAAGACAAGGGCTAGTACCAAGCTTAGATACCGTCTCCGAAGGCCCACTCAGAAGCTCTCATGGCGGAGTTTAACTCCGACAGTCTGAAAAGATATGAAATTAAGGGAGTGAGCAAATCTACGGCTCAGTAAAATACTAATATAATAACTGAATTAGGATTATACTGTCCCTACTACAATGCATGAAATCCTGCAAGTGTATCTCCCAGTATCATTTAGAAGTCAATATTCTTTGAATATTCATTAGATCATGTCCTAATGATACTAAGTATTCTTGGATCACTGCAATTCATACATCAATACGTGTACTGTCATCACATGATTCAATATGGAATGTATAAAATTTGTTTTCTATATAAAATATTCATTTCAAATCATATTTCATGTAGTACATAATCATGTACGAAAGTCATGTAGTTCAGAATCATTTGACATATGCTTTAAAACACATCGAGAAAACATATACAATCTCAATTCATATCATATGTGGTATAAAACCATGTACATCATTTCATCTCAGTCATGTCAAATAAACATGGTTTAAAACATATAAAGTCTCAAATCATATAATGCGTAATATAAACCATGTTTAAATCATTCAGTTTCAATCATTTCACATATACTGTAAAAACATATCATGTCTAGAGTTTCATATATAATACACCATACTCTAGACATCGTTTAACATTTAGTGAGAGACTAGGCATGAATCCCTATTCTATTATCATGTCATCTCTAACCCATTGTAGCTATCAATGGAATAGTTTCCCTCGAAGGGTTCTCTATCTATGATCATAGATCATCTTAGTCCCACTGATCAGCTGGAAACTAAGGAATGTGTCCACGACTATTGTCGGACAGCCTGGAATGGTCTCATCAGGCGACATGTACATATCACGTATATATAAACGGGGTTCCATACCACACAGGTAGAACCACACACAATATATATACTCTATGCCACAAAGGCATATGCCACACAAGCATTCAACAGGGTACCTGCCGTCTCAAAAATCGAAATCTTTTGTTATATCATTTTGAATTCATTTAGACAGCCCTCATAATAAAACATTTAAAACTGAGTCTTTTCTCAAATCAATGTATAATTAAATCTCATGTTCAATCTGTACATGTCATGAATAGTGTCAAAATGATGTTAAACATCAAGGTCTATGGCTGTCTAATCATTTCAAATATTTTCTTTCACTTAAAAGATTTCGATGCATCTCTTTTTAAAATAACACTTTTTCCTTTAAAACAACATGAGATCATATGTCATGCATGAATGAGTTTCTAAATATACAAAGAATAGCTCAATACTCATTCAGTCCATTGTTGTGCATATTATGAAATCAAACTAAGGTATGTCTTTAGCAGCCTCAATTTCTTATTCAAACATGATCATGACACAAAAGTCATCCATCATTCATTCTACAATTACACACATCTATCAAGTCCCCAATGGCATCAATAAGATCCATAGTACATTTGTTTGGATGTCTATTCAAATATATTTCAATAACATCCATAGACTATTTGGATCATTCTAGTATATTTTCCATCAAAGAGCACAAGCTACCACAAGCATTCATTCTCCCTTTCAATTTTTTTGCACATTAAATAATCATTTCCCAACATTAGCTTTGCACATACAAAGTTAACATACCACAATCAAACATTGATTCGAATTCATTCTATTAACAAAGATATTCCATACTGTAGCATTTATCAAGTACCAAGTTCTCTCAATCTCATTTTATTGCTATTATTTTTCTCAATTTTAGCCTTATGGTATACTAAGATTATATTGTCATATTGCCATATAGGTCATTATCCATACTTTCAATTCTTTAGTTTCGAGGTCATAACATGTCAAAATCACAATAAAACTATATGTTTATTGAACCATGTGGCTCAACACTATCCATAAGACATTATAATTACAACATTATTAACAATATCACATCACTTAGCAAACTCTCAATCATAATCTATTCTTTCGCATTTCACATTTCATTTACTTATTTTGCATCAATTTCAGATAGATATTGATTCGTTCCTCTACAATCCGACAATATTCTCATAACCATCAATTCTTATTTCATTCACACTACACGTTATCTAGAGCAACCTTATCAAGTTAACCAAAGTCCACTTATTACTACATTACTTTCGAATCATCTCAATCACAGTATATATATATATAGTTAAAACTTCACCACTTTTTCATGAGAAACTCAACGTTATCAATTCATCTCAATCATAGAATATAAAATCAACACCCATAAATTTCTATAAAGATGCATCATTACTTTCAATCATTTCGTTATTAGTGTGTATGATCAAGATTCACAGTATTCCAAGAGAGTACATTATGCTTTTCAATCATTTCGATCGCAACATATGTAATCAAGATTCGAAAGTTTCCACAATACTACTTTTCATGCCTAATAAAGTTTTCAAAACAATTCTAACAATTCCTGTTCCATGCAAGACTAAGTTCCTCATTTATTTTGATATCTAATCACATATCAAGCCCATTTCTGAGATACTCCATCCATATTTAATCTCGTATTTCAACACAATTCAGTAATCACTAATTACGCCAGCAATAATTTCGCTAATATTCCTATAAAATTCTGATCTAAACGCTAATATTAACCATGTACTTTAGAATCTTTCTCAATAAATCATTTTAAATTATTCTCTCCAATTCTCCATTTACGAGAAGGTTAGTAACTTCTACATAGGACAATTTTTATTTAAAATTCGGCAACATAACGTTTAAGGAATTGGGACCTCCTGCAAACAATTCCAATAACCCACAACAGTCCAAAGCATTTAAATCCACAAAATCCCCTTGTAGTTCAACTCTTAAATCACAAATCCAATTCGACAATTATCAATTAAGTCAACACTCATTTCACTAAAATTTCAGAAATCTTTTATCTATACTCCGATATTAACTCATTAATATTCTAATAATATCATAATATTATTTTCACAACGTTTTAACAATTATCCAATATCAACATTTATACTTTAGACTATACAATATAATATTAACGCAATCTTATAAGAGTATTTTACCGAACGTCAAAGCTTAGAGCTTTGACAAACACCAAGCTTCACCAAAATTCCAATTCGCGCCTTCTTCACTTATTCTACAATTCAAATCCAATCCATATTCACTTAGGAAATTTTTAGAAAATTTCTCAATAATATAATAATAATAATAATAATAATAATAATAATAATAATTTCCTTACCATTTTTTTTTCTGCTGAACCGGTCAGAACCGGTTCCGCCCAGCTCTGTCGGCTACGAGCAACACCATGGCGACAGCGGCGTGCAGCTGGAGACAAATTCCGGCGACGCTGGCAGCTCCTCCTTCTTCCTCTCCTTCTTTTTCGGTCAGCCCTGTCATCCCCTTCTTTTCTTTTCTTTCTTCTCTTTTTTTTTTTCGCTGGCCGCCTTCCTTGGCTCCTCCCCTTTCGCTCCGATCTGGCCTGCATAGTCCGACCGGCCACGGGCAATCATCCTTTCTCTACCTTTTTCTTTTCCTTCCTTTCTTTCTTTTCTGCTTCACCCGGTTTACTCTCCTTTCTTCTTCTTGCTGTCGCCGCTCGGCCTTTCTTCCCCTCCTTGGCAGGCGACAGCCTCAATCCCCTTCCGATCTAGTCTCTCATTCTTTTCTTCTTTTTTTTTATAATGTTCTTCAGCAGACTCGGGTCTGCTAAAGCGAAGCAAAAATTGAAGCTTTTGCTTCAGCACACACGGGTCTGCTGAAGCAAAGTTTTCTTCTTTTTTTTTAATATATATTTTTTATTATTTTATTTAATATATATATTTTTTTTGTTTAGGTCTGCTGAAGCAGACTTTTTCGGTTCTGCTGAGCAGACAATTAACGTGGGCAAGCTTTTTTTTTTTAAGCTTGTTCCATGTTCACTATTTTAATATATATATATATATAATAATTTTACAATAATATATATAATATTTATTATATATATTTTTGGTAATTATACATTTTTATAGCATGTATCAAATATATATAACATTTATATTTGATAAATAGCTGTATATATTTTTTAATATATTTATCTGAAATACATACACACATTTACATATCTTCATATCTTCATTTAATCTTTATATATATATATATATATATATATATATATATTTTTCAATATATTTTCCTTATTTATTTGTTTACATACACGTATAAATATACATGCACATGAAACATACTTATTTGATATATGTATGTATGTGTATATATATTTTTTTCAAATATACTCATTTCTTATTTAATTAATGTACAATATGTTTTATACATTAATTCTATTTATTTTCCATGTATTCATTTTCATGTATACTTGTTATATACACATAAAAATTAATTCATTAATTCCCTCATGGCATTTCCATTTAATTTATTACTTTATAGTTCCCTTAATTTTTTTTAAAAATTCTCTAATAATCTATTTACTCCAAATCACCACATTAATTTATATTTACTGTGAATTGAAATTTGTAGTCATCACAGCTTGGTTGGGCGAGTTTCATATTCTATTGTTTGAATACAACGCACTTCACTCTTCTTTGAGCATAACATATGTTGGATTACGCTTGGCGCTAGGATCAATTCCATTTGCTTGGGCAGGACTTTCTCTCTTTTCCATGCAAGGTCTTTTTGTTAAACATTTTATTATTATCAAATAAACATTTTTATTAACTTGAAATTTTATATACATAATCTATTTTAATAGAGTATAATGTTTAACAATCGTATTTAAAAAAATATAAAGTATAAAAATATATGGAATGGTGTAAAACAATATTATTTTGTACTGATATAACTCGATCCCTCCATATATATACATACATACATACATCACCTGCAAACTCTGTTGTTCATGTATAATATATATGAGTTTGTTTTTTCTACTTAATTTCTCAAGGGTTTAATTCCTTTCATGTACAATTTTAATGATACATTCCCCACGTCAATCTAATACATTTAAAAGTTTTTTGTTAGTGTGCTTCTAACAAAATCAAATTTGATTAAAATAACTATTTTTTTAACTGTAGATTCTCTGTTCACTACAAGAAAATAGAGTTTTAGTGACGTTTTTTTAATTATTTAGCGGCGTTTAAATGTCTACGGCATTTTATAAAAACGCTGTTAAAAAGATTTTTGGAGAAAAGAATCGACGGAGAAAAAATGATTTTGAGAAAAAGGAGAGGGATTTGGAGAAGACACGAGCATGGGATCTTACTTTATATATTAAATTTTATAGGACAGCGGTGTTTTTAAGAAAAAAGGCCACTATTTGTTAAATTAATTATAAATATTCTAAAAAAATTAAAATATTTATTTTATTTTTTATTTATATATTTAATTTTTGGAATAGCGGCATTTTTTAGGAAAAACGCCGCTATCTGTTAAACTTAACAATTTAATAGCATTTTAACTAGAAACGCCACTATATTATTTATATATTTTTTTTAAAAAATAGATAAAATGCTTATTTTATTTTTTATTTATTATTTAATTGTTAGGATAACGGTGTTTTTCTATAAAAACGCCGCTATGTGTTCAATTTAACGGCGTTTTACTTAATAAACGCCGCTAACATAAATTTTAGCGGCTTTTTTATTGAAACACCGCTAAATAAATACCGCAAAAAGTTAATTTTGCTATAGTGGTTTCTTAAATCGGTCGGAGGTTGGATCAAGTTCGAGAGCTTAGTGCTTACTATAAACTTTTTTGGGCCTTGCCAACACAAAGATTGAATAGGAAATATTATTGTCCAAAAGCAAACATTAAAAGACCCATGACAAAAGCAATAGTCTTCAAGTCTTGAAGGTTTTCAACTCTTTTTAACAAAGATGACAATTTCACTCGTACTCAAATGAAAAATCCTTTTTTTGATCTGAACGGATGCAAATTTAAGGACGTTTTGCACTCACTTATCTTAATTTTTTTTGTTACTATCAATTATCTTTATTGTGTAATTAACTTCGGATATATTAAAGTTCGAGTACAGGAGCAGATAAGGCATTATTGTCTCATGAATCACCTGACTAGAAAAAAAAAAACACTATGGTTCCTCACTTTCTGGACATATATTAAAAAGCAAACCTAAATTCCACCATACACTATTACTCATTCATTTGGTCTCTTACTGTCTTTCCTCCTATTGTTTCTCTCTCGTTCTCAACTTAGTTGCTTCTTGTTTCTCGCTAGTGTGGTGGTCTTCATTTGTTCTTCAAGAAAGATGATCGCCCAACATTTAATCTGCCTACTCGCTGTTCAATGTTCTTTATTAAGTTCTCTATTAATTAACTTAATAACAAGTGCTTCGACCCTTTTTTATCGAATTCCTAGAATTTTTTATGATACAATAGGTAAACACCTCATTTTGCTGGAGTTCGCTTAATTTTATAGGTCGACTGAATTATTTTTAATCCGAAATCAAATCAATGTTATTGTGAGTTTAATGCTTTATTGATGTGTCACTTCATTTCTTGGAATAAGCATCAAATTCACTATTTAATTTGGGGTTTCAAATTGATTGTTGAACTTTGATTCGAGTTGAGGTTTTGATTGCAATAAAATTAAGCCTTAGACCTTAGCATACCAATAAACCTTTTTTAGGTTGTTTTTATTTTATCATTTATTCAGTTTTTTTCAATTCTTCATTTTTTATGAAAACAAAAAAACGTAAAAAACCAGAAAGTTGAAATCAATAAATTTCCTAAAATTTGTGTAAAATAAATCTAAATTTAGGTTACATTTGGTTCCCTAAAAATAATTTTTGAAAAATTATTTTTGCATTTATTGGTGTTTGATTGATAGAAAATTTGTTGATCAACGGAAAAAGATTTCCTGATCAATGAAAAATTAGATTTTTTTTTAGAAATTGAGAAAACATTTTTTAGAAAATAGTTGTCTTTGTGTAAACTTATTTACTAAGCTTTGGAGTATAATTCTACTCCAATTAGACCTTGTGCATGATTTTTTAAAATTTGTTTTAATTTAACCCTACATAAAATATAATTATATTAACACAAATATTTTTATTTAATTAATTAAAAATTTTAAATATTAACATTAAAAATCTTTCAATATTTCAAGTTGTTGTTGCACAAAACAACAATAAAGATATGCTGACGTCGATGTCCGTACTAAGTCTCCACGTGTGTCCAAGAAGCTTCTGTAAAACAAGAAAAGTCAGAGGGACGCAGGGGTGGTTCCCTGCGTAAACACTCCGATGCTTAAATCAGCAAAAAGTTCTTCAATATTGGGAAGCGTAAAAGCCAGTCGTCAAAAATTAGAGAATAAGATTGTACCTGGGGGCCTATTTATAGGCCAACAACTAGGTTAATTGTTTAAGGATAAGTCCCTCATCTTGCTGAGAGTTTGTGTCCCAATATAACACAAGTTCCTTGAAAATCGGTAGCTTCCGGAGCCTGTCGCCAGCGAGAGACTCGTACCACGTGGAACGTTGTGGCGTCAGGGGTCTGTCGCTAGCGGGAGCCGAAAACGTGTGCCACGTGTCGCGTTGTGATTGCAGGCGATAGACTTTGAGTCTGTCGCGGGCGACAGGTGTGATCGCGCACCTCTACCTCTGTCGCCGAAGGCCACGTGGACAACACTGGGTCTGTCGCCCAGCGACAGGTGTGAAGCGTTTACCATCTGTCGCCGAAGGCCACGTGGTCCAGCTAGTTCATGCCGCGTGGTAGTTTTGCGACGGTAGTGGGCCTGGCCCAACACGGGTAGACTTTGTCATATCAATTGCTCCCCACTCTCTTGTTGGATTTCTCCAACCAAGAGAGTATAAATATGTGTTTTTGGGCCTTAACCCACAGTGACTAGTTTTCTTTACTTTTTGTGTATTTTTTGCAGGTGAAAAAGGCTTTGTTTTGCGAGAGATGTGATTAGGCGTGACGTTCGGCATTCCCTGTCGCGGTTATATAAATCGCAGGAACCCGACGAGAGACCCCACGAAAACCTCTGAACAGCCGTCTGTCGCCCAATTCCAACTCTCTCGCCAAAAGAGTCTGTCGCTCTCCCACCAGAAGTCTCTCGCCTCCATCATTTGACAGTAAGTTTACATCTGTCGCTTATTTATTACCTTTTCGCAGATAAATTTAGGTCTCCCGCAGGTGTCGTTGTTCTCCCGCTTAGAGTTTTAGGTCTCCCGCAAGCGTTTTGCTTAGTAGGTCTGTCGCCTAGAGGGTCTGTCGCCGAGAGGGTCTGTCGTCTCTAGAGTCTGTCGCCGGGTAGTTTTTGCCATGTCTTTGCTACGCCCAGGAAAAACACTTAAGACAGGTGGTCTCGTGTGTTCTTTGTCAAATACAGACTTAGAGGTTTTTAGAACTCGTTTCCCTCTTCCATCGGGCTATGGCTATAGACTTCCTGTGCAAGGGGAGGTTACGCCCGACTTGGTTAGAAGTGGTGTAGCCGTCCATAAGGCTTCTTTGTCTTTCGGTTTTCGCTTCCCTCTTCCGGAGTTTGGCGAAGCGTTTCTTAGATACAAAGACATCGTCTCGTGTCAACTCCACCCCCATGCGTGGGCTCAGCTGGTAGCATTTTCCATAGTGTGTCATCACTTGGGTATTATTCCAACGGTCCCTCTCTTGAGCGCTTTTTTTAGAGTCCGTAAGTTGAAAGGGTTGATAACGTTTTCTCTTCAACGGTTAACAGTCGAGGAGTTTCCCAATAATAAAATCTTCTCGGATCTCCCCAATAAACTGCGCGGTTTTGAGAGCGAGTGGGTCGTTGTTGAGATTCCAAGTAACTTGCGGATTCGCTCTAGATGGAATCGTGATACCTCTGACCACTCCCAACGCTCGGAAAGGTTCAAAACAGAGATTTTAAGAGATCAATTCGGCGAGTCTATTCGGCGAATCTGTTCTACTGGGGAACGTAATCTATTTTCTCTTCTAACCCCAGAGAACATTGCCGCTGCCGGCTGGGGTGTAAGCAGGACTGTTCTCGAAGCTTCCGCTGCTCCATCTAACCTGCCTACTACTCCTCGTGTATCTGATGCTGGCCCTAGTCAGCCATCCCCAGTCCTAGTAGCCGAAGCATCCACCCCCGTGGGCCGCCTTGTAGATGAGTCCTCTTCGGATTCGGAGGACAAGACCCCTGAGGCTGCGGGCACTGGTGATTATTCAGGGGAGGGCCCTGAGTGGGCTCAGGCTGACGCCTTCGGGAGTCCTTTCGTTGATTTTCCGTTGGATTCAAATCTGGATAGTTTAGAGGACTTTGGTGGTTTTCTAGGTTTTCCATCCTTTTTTACTTCTTGTAAACGTGTGTGTGATAATTCACTCGGTCGGCTAATCCTTTCTTTATATATTGTGCAGGCATGAATTTCCGAGATTTGATGCTCAGGAGGGATGGCAGTGCTGCTGCTGCTCGAGCGGCTCCTCCTCCTCAGTTGCACGTTAGGGCCCCATCTGGACCAGCTCGTGCTCCTACTCCTCCTCCTCCATCTACTGGTGAATCCAGCCGTCCTACACAAGATGCCGGGAGAAACAAGAAGAAGAGGCCTCTTGTCCATGATCGAAGTTCAGGCGATCGCGAGAGCTCCGAGTCTCAAAGGAGCGATCCAGTCCCTCAAGAAGGTGGCTCTCGTGTTGCTGAGGGTAGGTCGGCTCCTCGTCAGCCGAGGCGCAAATACAGGAAGAGGCTGAATATTGAAGCCTCGATGCCTACAAGACCAGTCTTACCCAAGGTGGTAGACCCTACTGTGAGGCGTTATACGATTGATAGTGGGGTCGTCGTCAGTGGGGAAGATTTTCAGACCTATCCTGGAGTGAACGACAATGACAGCATCGAGGATGCCGGGATAGCGTCTCGACTGGCTTGGAGCACCATCCTCCCTCGTGACGAGGCGGGGCTTTTTACAAACATCCCGGAGGCGGAGGATAATTCTGATTATCTCGCTATGAAGGTAAGAGTTTGGTGTTTGTTTGGTAACTAATTTCCCTGTCTAAGCTTTTTTCGTTAAAAGTTTTTTTAAGTTACTTTTGTTTTTCGTCTTATCAGTTAGCTCAGCAAATTGCGGCCGTCAATGCTCGGCACAGGGCTCTCAGGGAGCAAGCTGACAAAGAGATTCGCGAGCTTCGGGATCAAAAGATGGAGCTTTCGAACGAGGTCAACCAGCTTCGCCCTTATGTCAACAGGGTGGAGGAGGTAAACAAAAGGAACGCTGAACTTGAGCGAAAAAGTGTTGATCTTGAGCGAAGGCTCCAAGAAGAGCAGGCGAAGGTGTCTTCCCTTCAAGGGTTTGAAGAAGCTTACAGGAAGGCTGTCGAAGATCGGAGAGCTATGGAGAGGCAGCGAGATGAGGCCATTGAGGAGCTGCATAACGTACTGGACCGTCAAAGAGAAACTCGAATCGAGGCCGTTCGTGAGTACCGCTTGTCACAGCATTGTTTTGACAAGAAAGTGGCGTTCTCGACGGGATTTATCAAATACGGTTTCTATTTGGCTCGCGCTTGGCTGGAGAAGCATCGGCCCAGTGAGGCTTTTCCTGAATTGCTCTTCACCAAGGAGGCTAAGTACTACGATGCTCCTTCTTGGACTAAATATGAGCCCGACGCACAAAGTCCAGAGGCCTACTTAGCGGAAGGGGCCGTGGATAATCTGGACAACCTTGAGGGTCCGTGGCCTCCTCGACAGCCACTGCATACGCCTGAGTCTTCCGAAGCACCTGATGGATCTGAGCCTCCGGCAGTGCATGATGTCTCTGAGCTTCTCGAGGCAGGCGATCAGCTTGAGTCTATCGAGGCACTGATGGGGTTGGACAGCGACGAGTTCCAAATTTCAGATTCTGCTGCTGCTGAACTCGTGCCGGACTCCGTGGCCGTGGTTGGGCCTTCAAGTGACATTCCTGCTTCTGGGGTGGCTTCCTCGTCTTTCCAGGATCCCGGTGCTTTGACTCCTCCAGTTCCTGAGCCCCAAGCTTCTCGAGACGCTAGTGCGGATGGAGCGCCTTCCCAGCCGACTGATTCGGTTACCGCCGTAGATTAGAGTTTTGTAGTTTTTGTTTTTTTTGTTTTTTTGTTTTTTGTTTTTTTTTTGGTTAACTCCGATGTATAGATTCATTTTGAATGAAAAGTACCGTTTCATTTTGTATCTCTTTCTCTTGCTTATGTGAATTTAGTATAATGCTAGATTCATTTTGAATGAAAAGTACCGTTTCATTTTGTATCTCTTTCTCTTGCTTATGTGAATTTAGTATAATGCCTTGTATGACTTTACTTTTACACCACATTGCTCCCTAAGTTCATGTTTGAAACAGTGTTGTTACTTTGTTCAAAAATGAACTTGTCTCGAGCGTTATGTCTATTTCACGTTATTTTCGCTTACTGACGTATTAGAATAATCAATACTAAAAACGCCAGAGTTTAATCATAAGCTGTCAACTTATTGCAATATATGAATCCGAAAATCTCGTAACGTACCTCGTAAATTGCTATATAGCTTGTACCTTTACCTATCGCACGCACTTTTCGTGTTCAAGGACTGGTATTTTGCCCGTCTCGCGTCTTCTTCACGCTTAAGGTCTTATTTGTGCCCATCTCGCGCATTTTTCGCTTAGGGACTTATTTGTGCCCGTCTCGCGTCTTCTTCACGCTTAAGGTCTTATTTGTGCCCATCTCGCGCATTTTTCGCTTAGGGACTTATTTGTGCCCGTCTCGCGTCTTCTTCACGCTTAAGGTCTTATTTGTGCCCATCTCGCGCATTGTTCGCTTAGGGACTTATTTGTGCCCGTCTCGCGTCTTCTTCACGCTTAAGGTCTTATTTGTGCCCATCTCGCGCATTTTTCGCTTAGGGACTTATTTGGTAGCCAGCTGTTGTCTCATTTCAATTCCTGTAGCATATAATCTATCTCACATATTGCGTTAGAGAATATAGGAAATGATTGGCTGGCCTTGATTCATGAATCAGAAAAATAATATCATCTATGAAGTAATGTAGCAATAGATGGAAAATAAAGACAAGAATAACAATCAAGAAGCAAACTTTACAATTTTTACTGCCAGTATAGCTTAAGATGGTTGGCGTTCCAAGTCTTTGAGATCTTCTTTCCTTGTAAGGTCTCCAAAGTGCAAGTGCTAGGTCCGACCATTTTTCTGATTCTGTATGGTCCTTCCCAATTAGCCCGGAGCTTTCCATCTTCTCTATGAGCGTTCGTAATGGCCGATTTTCTCAATACGAGGTCCCCTTCTTGCAACTCTTTGTTCTTGACCCGTGTATTGTAATAAGCAGCTATTCTCTGTTGGTAAGCAGCCAGTCTTACTTTTGCTTGGTCTCTCAGCTCATGTATCAGGTCAAGATTTTCCCTTAGTCCTTGAAAATTACGTTCCTCAATGTAAGGGACTAGTCTGGGTGACTCAGCTCCAACTTCTACCGGGATGAGGGCTTCAGTGCCATATACCAAGTTGAACGGTGTTTCGCCTGTTGACACTTTGCTTGTCGTTCTGTAGGCCCATAGGACACTTGGGAGCTCATCCACCCATGCTCCCTTTGCCTTGTCCAGTCTAGTCTTCAACCCGTGTAGTATGGTTCGATTGCTTACCTCTGCCTGCCCATTAGCCTGTGGGTAAGACACAGAAGATATTCTTAGGATAATCTTCAGGCCATTACAAAAATTTCGGAAAGCATCACAGTCGAATTGCTTCCAATTAACTTTCTTTTATCACACGGGGGATCCCAAATCGGCAAATTATGTCTTTCCATACCATTGTTTCCACCTTCTTCTCAGAGATTGTAGCCAAAGGCTCGGCCTCTATCCACTTTGTGAAGTAGTCTGTGGCCACCAGCAAATACTTCCTTTGTCCTGAGCCTAGGGGAAAAGGCCCTAGGATATCTAGTCCCCATTGTGCAAATGGAGTTGGTTGGAGAGTGTTCTGAAGAGCTGAAACAGGCGCTGTAGCTATAGGAGCGAATTTCTGACACTTTTCGCATCTTCTCACTTTGTCTGTGGCGTCCTTTCTCAGTGTAGGCCAATAAAACCCCGTGTGTAATATTTTCGAGGCCAAGGCTCGAGCCCCCAGATGTTCGCCGCATATTCCCTCGTGAACTTCAGCTAAGGTGTACTCAGCCTGCTGAGGCCCTAGACACTTCAACAGAGGCATTGTGAACCCCCGTTTATAGAGCTCCCTATTCACCACGGTAAACCTGGCACTTTTTAACTTCAGCCTTCGAGCTTCGTCTCTGTTAGTGGGGAGTGTGCCTCCCAGTATGTAGTTTTTGATTGGGCTTCTCCAATCGCCTCCGATTTCGACATCACAGACATCTTCTTCTTCAATACTTGGCCTAGCAAGGGATTCCACTTTGACCATACCCCCTTTGACCCCTCTAGAGGAAGCCAATTTTGAAAGAGCGTCTGCATGGTTGTTCTCTGTTCGATTTATCTGAGTCAGCTGGAAGTGCTTGAATGACTGTGCCATCAATTGTACCTTCTGCAGATAAGGGACTAGAGCGGGTTCTCGTGCTTCATACTCACCCGAGAACTGGTTTACCACTAACTGCGAATCGCTGTGTGCCATTAAGTTGCTGACCCCCATTTTCTCAGCAAGTCTCATCCCAGCTATCAAGGCCTCGTACTCGGCTGTATTGTTTGAACTCGGGAAATCGAAACGTAGGGAATACTCATAGGTTTCCCCTTCAGGCGATATTAACACAATCCCGGCTCCACTGCCGTCCATGTTACAAGCTCCATCAACAAATAATTTCCACCAGACCATCTCCGTTTCCTCTTGTACCTCTCGGCCAGTGCATTCTACAATGAAATCTGCCAATGCCTGTCCTTTTATTGCTTGGCGAGGCTGGAAGTGAATGTCATATTCACTCAATTCGATGGCCCACTTAATCAGACGCCCGGAGTGTTCTGGTTTCTGCAATATTTGCCTGAGAGGCTGATCTGTTAAGATAATCACCGAGTGAGCTTGGAAGTACGGCCGTAACTTCCGAGTTGCCATCACCAGGGATAAGGCTATTCTTTCAACTAAGGGGTATCTTGCCTCAGCATCTAGCAGGAATTTGCTTACATAATAAATCGGGCAATCTCTATCCCCTTCTTTTCTTAATAGGACTGCACTTACAGCTTTCTCTCCTACGCCAAGGTACATAAGGAGTTGGTCTCCGGGATGCGGCCGGGATAACAGAGGCAACTCTTTCAGGTAGTCTTTCAACTTTTCAAAGGCGTCGTTGCACTCTTCTGTCCACTTGAAGTTCTTTCCTGCCTTTATCGCCTTGAAAAATGGTAGACTCCTTTCAGCTGATTTGGATAAAAAACGACTCAAGGCTGCTATTCTTCCTGTCAGCCTTTGAACTTCTTTCACTGTATTAGGTGGCCTCATGTCCAGAATAGCTTGAACTTTCTCAGGATTAGCCTCTATCCCTCGATTAGTAATCATGAATCCCAGAAACTTTCCAGATCTTACCCCGAATGAGCATTTGTTGGGATTCAACTTCATCTTGTACTGCCGCAACACATTGAACACCTTTGTCATTTTTCTGGCATGTGATTCTCCCTGTCGGCTTTTGATTATCATATCATCGACATAGGCTTCCATGGTGTTGCCCAACAGGTCTTGGAACACCTTATTTACCATGCGCTGGTAGGTTGCCCCCGCATTCTTTAGACCGAATGGCATTACTCGGTAACAATATGTCCCGATATCGGTAATGAATGAAGTCTTCTCCTCATCATCCGGATGCATCATGATTTAGTGGTATCCCGAGAAGGCATCTAAGAAGCTAAGTAATTCATACCCACAAGTTTCGTCTACCAACTTGTCGATTCGAGGCAGTGGATATGAATCCTTAGGACAAGCTTTATTCAGATCTGTGAAGTCCACACACATTCTCCATTTCCCGTTGGCTTTCTTTACCATCACGACGTTGGCCAACCACTCCGGGTAATTAACTTCTCTGATGAATCCTGCTTGCAACAACTTCGAGATTTCTTCGTTAATTGCCTGTTGCCTCTCTGGAGCAAAATTCCTCTTCTTTTGTTTTATCGGCTTTGCCCCTGAGATTACGTTCAACCGATGGCAAATAACTTCAGGGTCTATTCCTGGCATATCGGCTGGAGTCCATGCAAACACATCACAATTCTCTTTCAAGCATCGGACCATCTCCTTTTTTACTTGTTCAGGCAGCTGGCTCCCTATATATACTATCTTCCCTTCATCTTCGTCATCTAACTGGATCGTTTCCATTTCCTCATCAGGTTTTGGTTTAGGCGGTTCTTCAATTGTAAGGGTTTCCTTCCTCTGCGTCCCTTTACATGTGGTAGACGCGATATTACACGTCCTGGCTTTCTTTTGATCTCCCCTCACTTGTCCAACACCGCGGGGAGTCGGAAACTTCATTAACAAATAGCAGGGATGCACCACAGCCCTCATGTCATTTAACAATGGCCGCCCGAGGATCATATTGTACGCCACTGATGTTGACTTCACAACCATAAACAACACTTGTCGAGTGACACACTTCGGGCTTTCACCCAATGTCACAGGTAGCTGAACCGCGCCCTCCACCTTCACTTTTTCTCCTGAGAATCCATATAGAGGTGTGGTGACTGGCTCCAGTCGATCCTTCGAGATGCTCATTTTCTCAAAGCAACTCCAGTAAATCAAACTTACCGAACTTCCATTATCAACTAGGATGCGACTCACTGGGTGTTTTGCTATTACTGCCGAAATCACCATTGGGTCATCATGAGGGACCACTACATCACCTCTGTCAGCTGGCGTGAAAGTAATAGGCTCTTCATCATGCTTTTCTTCCATCACTGAATTAATTTGATAAGCATGCCGGGCGTAGGTCTTTCGAGACGAGGAAGAAGCGCCAGCTAATGACTCACCTCCGGATATCACGTTAATAGCTGGCCCTGTGGGTTCATTGTCTTCCTCTCGATTCCTTCTTTCTACCCTTCTGTCATTATCTCTTCTTTCATCTTCGTTTCGTCTAACAGGTCCTCTGTTTTCACCTCTTCTATCTCTGAAATTGTTCCTTCTGTTCTGCGCGGGATAGTTAGCTCTATCACCTCTCCATACAAAACGGTCTATTTTTCCTTCTCGTGCCAACTTTTCTAGCTGATTCATCAACTCTCTACATTTTTCAATTGTGTGCCCATGCGCTGAGTGATAATCGCAATACGCCCTTGAATCACGGCCCAGATTCCCTGACGCCTTCTTTGGAGTTTGTATAAGACCTGACCCCTCAATAGCTGCTAATACCGAAGCTCGAGATTCAGTGAGTGGGGTATAAGCTGAGTATTTCAGTGTGGGAGGTTTTTCAAACTTCCTTGGTTGGCTAGAAGATGCTTCAGTGGCTTCCCTTCCTCGTTTCCTTCCATCCTTGGATTCTCCTATCGTCACCATTTTCATTACTTCTTCCTGGGTTACATATTTATTGGCACGGGAGAGCAGGTCTGAGATGGTAGTTGGCTGGTCTAGTGACAAGGATTCTTGCAATTTCTCAGACCTTGTCCCCTGCAATATAGCCGCCACAGCTATACCGACTTGCAGGTTTCGTACCTCTAAGGTAGCATCTCTGAACCGATCCACATAACTCTTCAAAGACTCCTTAGCTCTTTGTTTGATAGTGAGTAAATAGGTCGGTTCCTTCCTTCTTTGACTGTTCACCGCAAATGCCTTAAGAAACTCACTTCTCAATTGGTCAAAAGAGGCAATAGACCCTTCAAGCAAGTTATTGAACCATTTCATCGCATGTCCGGACAGAGTTAAGGAGAAAGCCCTGCACATTATCTCGTCCTCCCATCCATGTAGCAAGATTAGGGCCTCATAATTTTGCATATGGTCGTAGGGATCTGTTTTCCCGGTGTATGCGGTCATCTGCGGCATTTTGAACTTCGGGGGCAAAGGTTTTTGCATGATGGTTGTGCAGAACGGTACTCTTCTTCTCTGACTCTCTTCTGCAGACACTAATTTTTTCTCCTCTAACACCTGTTCTATCATTTTCTTCATGTCTACGGGGGGAGCAAGCTGATTTCTAACATGAGACGAATCAGGTAGGTCTACGACTACTTCCTTACCTTTCGCTTGGGGTGCGTTTGTTCGTATCATCTGTGTGCACCAAGTGGGGTCAAACTCCGACCCGGCTCCCCAAGTGCTTTGATTTTCGGCACCATTCTTTCCAGCACCTCCAACACCATGTTCTAAGTTGGTACCAGCAAAATTTGATAGGTCATGGTGATGGGCGGTAGACCCTGTCGCCCTGTCGGTATCCTGTCGCACAGACACCTGTCGCCCTACGCATGGAGCCTGTCGCCTGACCCCTGTCGCCCGGTCTAGGTCTGCCGCTTCATCAATCTCTCGCTGGGTACTGGCGGCAGGCCTCGTGTTCGCAGGCCCCGTCGCCCCCTGTTGAATGTCATTCTCGGTGACAGTGGGAGCCTCTCGCCGACGAGAGGGGTCTGTCGCTGTCGCGTCCTCCTGTCGCCCGGGCACCTGCGGCGGGGCTCCTTGACTCGTTCCTCCTACCAAGTTTCGCACGGCAGGCGGCAGATTCAACTGCGGGAGGACTCCGTGGAACAGATCCACCATGGCTCGTAGCGCCTGGGTGGTTTCTTCGCTCTGTCGCCTCAGAGCTTCAAATTCTGCCGCTGACACAGTGATTCTTTCTTCTTCCCTGTTCACCTGGTTCCTCTGGCGAATATGCTGTTACGGGGAACTTACAGAATTTTCCTCATTGCCAGTCCTTGCGTTTGTCGATCTTGTTCTCACTATCTTAGTAAATTTTAATTGGCTTTTTATACGTTTCCCACAGACGGCGCCAATTGTTGTTGCACAAAACAACAATAAAGATATGCTGACGTCGATGTCCGTACTAAGTCTCCACGTGTGTCCAAGAAGCTTCTGTAAAACAAGAAAAGTCAGAGGGACGCAGGGGTGGTTCCCTGCGTAAACACTCCGATGCTTAAGTCAGCAAAAAGTTCTTCAATATTGGGAAGCGTAAAAGCCAGTCGTCAAAAATTAGAGAATAAGATTGTACCTAGGGGCCTATTTATAGGCCAACAACTAGGTTAATTGTTTAAGGATAAGTCCCTCATCTTGCTGAGAGTTTGTGTCCCAATATAACACAAGTTCCTTGAAAATCGGTAGCTTCCGGAGCCTGTTGCCAGCGAGAGACTCGTACCACGTGGAACGTTGTGGCGTCAAGGGTCTGTCGCTAGCGGGAGCCGAAAACGTGTGCCACGTGTCGCGTTGTGATTGCAGGCGATAGACTTTGAGTCTGTCGCGGGCGACAAGTGTGATCGCGCACCTCTACCTCTGTCGCCGAAGGCCACGTGGACAACACTGGGTCTGTCGCCCAGCGACAGGTGTGAAGCGTTTACCATCTGTCGCCGAAGGCCACGTGGTCCAGCTAGTTCATGCCGCGTGGTAGTTTTGCGACGGTAGTGGGCCTGGCCCAACACGGGTAGACTTTGTCATATCACAAGTCTAAATATTTTATTTTGTTTATTATTAATCTTAAATACTTTTTAATATTTCAATAATAAAAATACTATCTTATTATTTTAATAATAAATACTATTTAATAAATAATATATTTATTATTTTAAGAATTAATATTTTTAATAATTTACTAATATTTTAATTTAAAATGTAATGTTTTTATATTTTATTTACAAATATTTTATATTAATATATTAATAAAAAATTTAAATAAATACATACTTTTCTTATGATTTTAATAATAAAAACTTTTGGTATATGTCATAACGTCTAGGTCCGTGAACCTAACCGCTAGACTTTAAAATTCTAAGAGTCGCCACCAACCATTCAAACTTGAGGTGTGATTCGTCACCTATTCTTATCTAAAGATAAGACATGATCTACGTTCAAAGAATCTAGGGATTGGGAGTACGGTTACGTGTAGGGAAGGATTAGCCCCCCACAACGCCTATCTTAAAATGGTACCAACTAATTTTGTGATATCTTTAATAATTTTTAATTAAATGGTCTTTGTTTTTATTAAATTCAAATACTTAAATATTGGACAATCTCTGAGAAACTCTCTATCATGCTGGCAAAATTTCTTAAATTTCATCTTCACCTCAAGAGTATCCAAGAAATCTCATTCGTCTTTCTCGGAGAGGCTCTGTCATCGGATTCATTAAATTTCTTTTGAAATATCTTAACTTTGTTTTTTTTTCTTTATTCCTAACTTATATTTTATCTTTGTTTTATAATGTCTTTATTTAATTTTGCTTTATTATTTTTTTAATTTATTTTTATCTTTATTTAATATTATTTATCTTTTGAAAATAAATGTCGATTATTCTTATTGAAAATTTTCTTTAAATCTTCCACATGCTGGCGAAATTTAAAAAAAAAACATCTCACCTAAGAATTTTAAAATGTCAACCATTCGTGACATCTTATAATTCCATCATCGGGATAACCTTCACTTATTCTCAATTTATTATTATTTAATTTTTTAATCATTATTCCCTAATTTCTTATTAATATTTATTTTTTATTTATTTTAAACAGAGATTGATTATTAATATATATTTATATTTTTAGAAATAAATATCGATTATTAATATTGAACAGTTATCTTAAATCTTCCATCAAGCTGGCAAAATTTAAAACAAATATCCTCACTTAGGAATTTCCAAAATGGCAACTATTCGTGACACTCGGAATTCCATCCTCAGAATAATCTCAATCTATCTCCATATTTTATAATTTATTAAATTACTAATATTATATGCCAATCAAATTAATTTTACAAATTAATTTTTTTTAAATTATCAAATTAAACATTAGTACTATCATGAGCTTAGCAAGTTACTAGATTTATCAGATTATTGAATTAATTAACATGTATACAAACTACTTATAAAATCAACATTGTTTAAACAGGTTAAATTTATTAACTAAATTATCATGCAATCAATTATTGAATTTAATCCACTATACAAATTAAGTCAAATATTAAGTAATTCACAAACTTACCTAATTAATAGATTAGAAACAAACCTGCAGAGTCCCTCTTATTGCTTCTTATCTTTCACGTTCTTGCTTATTTTCTTTCTCGCCAGTTTATGCTTCGCAATGCAATGATAAAAGACAGCCGAGGCGGATAAGCGACTTGGAGCGATACAGAGATGATGATGCGGGCTGGTTCGATGAAGTAATGGTAATGTGCAGCGGCAAGCACAGGCAGCAGAGAAGACCAACGATGCTGCGGCAAGGAAGAGGCTGTAATTCGGACAAGCACAAGCAGCAAACGACGATGGAGCAGTGATGCAGTAGAGGACAAAATTGTTGTAGCAGAAATCGAAAGGAATGGCAAAGGCGATGATGACGTGCTGGTGATGAAGACAGAAGCGATGGAGATGATGATGGTTATGATGATCAAATGCAATTTTTGGCATTAGAGATGCTTGATTTTGCCTATGATTGTGTATTTTATTCTCTCCCTTAAATCATGAGCCTTAATCCCATTTTATAGTCGCAAATTTGTTAGAGTCCTAATACAACTATACTTATTCTAATAATTATCTCATATCTTAATATTTTATTTAATTCTTATATTAATCCTAATCTAACTCTATCAAATTTAATATTAGTCCAAATAATTATCCTAAAAAAATCTAATTATCCTATCCTAAAATTAATTTTGTTTTTTTCTTGTCTATTTTTTTTATTATTCCTAAATTCTATTTTAATTTTAATTTCCTAATTAATGTTAATTTTAAATCTAAAAAATTTTAATTTAATTCTAGCCTAATTCTAAATTAAAATACAATGTCACCCAACCCAATTAATTATTTTTACTAATTAAGAATCCGGACAAAATAAGGTGTCTACAACTGCCCCTCTTTGTGCATTTGCTGTGAAACAGTAATTTCATAAAGACATAGACACATATTTTGTCTGATTTCTTTTCTTTTCTTGATTTTTTTAAATCTTTTTTTTCAATTTTTTTCTTTTTTTTTTTGAAAAAGCTCCCCATAAATAGGCAGGGAGTCAAACTTTAAAATCTTGTCTAAAAAGCTTCCCTTAAACAGGTAGGCAGTCGAACTTTAAAATCTTGTCTAAAAAGCTCATCCTAAACAGGCAGGCAGTCGAACTTTAAATTTTGTCTAAAAGCTCCTCCTAAACAGGCAGGCAGTTAAACTTTAAAATCTTGTCTAAAAAAAGCTGGGTTTTTTTTTAAAAATTTTAGGAAACTCCTCTAAAATTTTTCTTGTCAAAAATTTGGAATCTTAGGAACCCCTCTAAAATTCCTTTTCTTATCCAATTTTGAAATTTTAGGAAATCGCTCAAAAACTTCTTTTCTTGTCTAATTTTAAAATCTTGAGAAACCCCTCCAAGACTTCTTTTCTTATCAAACTTTGAAATTTTAGGAAACCCCTCTAAAATTCATTTTCTTGTCAAATTTTGAAATTTTAGGAAACCCCTTTGAAACTCCTTTTCTTGTCAAATTTTGAAATTTTGGGAAACCCCTCCAAAACTCCTTTTCCTCTCTAATTTTGAAATTTTAGGAAACTCCTCTAAAATTCCTTTCCTTGTCAAATTTTGAAATTTTGGAAAACCCCTCCAAACTTCTTTCCTTGTCTAATTTTTGAAATTTTAGGAAATCCCTCTAAAATTTCTTTTTTTGTCAAATTTTGAATTTTAGGAAACCCCTCCGAAAATCTTTTTTCTTGTCAAATTTTGAAATTTTGGGAACCCCTCCAAAACTTCTTTCTTGTCTAATTTTTGAAATTTTAGGAAACCCCTCTAAAATTTCTTGTCTTGTTAAAATTTGAAATCTTGAGAAATTTATCTTATCCATGCAATTGCAACTGTTCTATCCATGCAATGCTATCTATCCTATTCATGCAATGTCATTCATACAAGTTGTCCTATTCATGCAATCTAGTCTATCCATGCAATGTTATTGATGCAATATATTCTATCCATGTAATGCAGTCTATCTTATCCATGCAATCTCTTTAAGCAATCTGTTTTATTCCTGTGATGCAATCTACCTATCCGTGCAATGTTTTCTTCGAAAAACATTTCAACCTTAATTGTGGCAATAACAAGGTTTCAATCTATTCTCATGTGTTCTTCTTCCTTCATTTGTCATTCTATCCTCATGTTTCTTTTTTTTTTTCATTTTCCTTCTTTCATTTTTCTTTCAATGAAATCCTTGTCTTCGTACCCTTTTATCCCTTGTTTCTTCTTTCACTTTCCTTTTTATCTTGTCACTCATTTTCTTATTGGAAATCTCATTGAAGCATCATTATTCACTCTTCCTTATTCATTGATTTTTCTTGATTTCCTATTTCTATTCATTTATAAGTGTCCTTTTCTTTCATTTTCCTAAATAATATAAGTGTCTTTCACATACTTTGCCAAGCAAAAATTCATTATCATTCCAATTTCAAGATCAATAAAATACAATTTCTCAATCCCTCAAGGTAAGGATATAGCAAAAGAATGATAGGTGAAAACAACAATAGTATTCAATATCTGAAAGTATTACAAGGGGTAGCCAAGTTTGAAGGAAAAAAAGCTAGAAAGGAAAAGCTAGAATTATTAGGATTAAGTTTTAGGTAACAATATCCAAATAACAAAAATTCAAATGATTTTGGTCAACGAATACAAAATTCTCTTCCAAATGTCTACTTTATTTGATCATGTTGAGTTTATCAAAACATCCTCTTACCCTAGTATCTTTGAAATCTAGCTTTTCTCATATCCAAGCCACCTTTTCAGGTTTTCAACTTAGATGCACTCCATTGATCCAAACTGCCCTTTTTGGGTTTTCGATCTAAATCCTCCTTTCATTTTTTCTCTCTTTTTTTTTCTTTTCTTCTTTTTTTTTCTTCTTTTTCATTTTCTTTTCTTTCTTTTTTTTTATTCATTTCTCTTCATTTTCAACTTCATTGTCCTTGATGAAACTTCTCTTATTTGTTCTCCATTCTGATTCATGCCCCAACATCAGATATTTCTTCATCCAATTTAATGCTCACATGGATTCAAGAGAGTCTTTGGAATCTCACTTCTTCCATCTAGACAAAATCTTTTTGTTTATCTTGATCTGCTTGTCCTAATTCCATCCAAAGGATCATCATCTCATAGTGTAAGTATGCCTTTATTCAATACATGATTCTTCAATAGGAGTACTCATATTTGATCAAAATGGACTTTTAAGGCACGTAATGTAGACTCAGGTGAGGATTCATGAAAGAAAGGATAATATAGGCCCAAAATAAGTGTTTCAGGGTTCATCAAACCAAGAATCATTTTTCATGAATCATTTAGGCATTTTGACTTTTGCCCCATTCTAATTTGCTTTCTCTCTCCTTTTTTATTCAAATGTGACTAAGTTTTCACTTTCTTAATTCAAACCCTCTTTGCTTCTTCATTCTCTTTTTCTTTTTTTTTTCTCTTTTTTTTTCACAAAAGGGTTTGTTTTTGCCCCACTGATCTTTCTTCTTCTATTCTCTTTACCCCCCAGTGTGGAGGGTGATTCTTGGTGGGTTATATCAAAAAGAATATAATAGGCTCAAAATGGGTAATCAATGGATAATTTTACTTACGCTTGAAAGGTATTGAAAGAAGGTCATTTCTCATCTCAATACAAGTATTCTCATTTAAGGTCATCTATTGAACAAAGACAAACTCATTAGAATTTCATGTAGAGATTCACCTTTACTCGTAACATTCTATAGTTGAAGATTTTAGACCAATTTCTTCTATTCTCTTCTTGCTTGAACAATCTTGGCAAACTAGAAATCCATCCGCCAAACAAAGCAGTTCTTTCATAATTGAATTTTATACTCATTGCCATTATCATTATCATGTTCATTATTTGGATACTTTCAAGCTTAGTAACAATGTAAATCATGTAGGTATTGGTGTTTTGCATAAAAAGACAAGAATGGAATGAGGAATTGAGAAATATGCATCATGCTAATCTTTTATTGAAAAAGAAAACAAATGAAAGTTGGCCCAATACATAAAAGAATTCTTAATGCCTTTTGGGCTTAGACACTCCTATATTACCTAAGAAATTGAAGTATTAAGATGAATGAAATTAGAAACAATGAAACAACCATTATCTTCAAATTAAATGAATCAATCAATATCGTCCACTTTCTTCCATAACATTAACCGCTACCCCTTGTGTGATCTGACAGAGGATTATCATTCACATTTGGGTCATTTTTGCTCCAAAACTCAAAATTCTAGTGTTGACAAGTGCTTGGACCTTCCTCTTCAAGCCCATACAATTCTCCATAGAGTAACCAACATTATCATTATGATAAGCACACCTTGCACTAGGATCATACCACTTTAGGTAGGGAGGCTTAAAGGGCTCTACCTAAACAGGGGTAATAAGGTGACCCCTTACCAACTTCTCTATCTGACTATTTTGATCCTCTCCCATTATGCATGCTTGATACCTTGTATGATATCTGTGGAGGGTGGATCATCTAGTGGATGCAATTTTGATACCTTGAGTGCCACAATTAAGTTGAAATTATATTTCATGTGATGATATGTTTATGCACAAAAATGAATGTATATGGAATGCATTTAGGTCTAGCAATCTCTTCTAACAATCAATGGTATTTTCATTCTTATGATAAGACAAATGCAAGCTTAGGTGAATGATATGTTATGTAATGCAAAATCAAACATAATTATGCATGACTCTTTTTTTTTTTGAAAAATGGAAAAAAACAATTTTTTGAATTTTTTTAAAAAAAGAAATAATGTATAAGAGAGGAAATAAAACTTATTCCTTCATGTGTCCTATCTTGGGTTTATATCTATACTTTAATCTAGCATGGTTTCATCCTAAGGCTAAGTCTTATGTTTCATTACATGCTGGGTTTGGATAATTTAAGATCTAAAGGTTCCTAAATTGTTCCTCACTGTCATCCACACAAGACTAGTAAGGCACCCAATCCTCACCCATCAAAGGCTACAAACGGAAAGGTTTAATTTGAGTGGAAGTATTTCGCTAGTCATTGCAGAGGTTACCATCTCACGAGAGCTTAGTTACTATACTTCTTCCTAAAAAAGACGAAGCCCGGGTAGAAGGCTCATGCATGCTCATGCAAGTGATGTGTGTGTGTGAAGGAACAAGACTCCATTTTAAATGCCCCTCAATAAAGATAGCATAACAAGCAATATATACAACATAGCAAAAAAACCATTTAATCAAAAACTCAAGGTAATTACAAAATTTTCTATTGGCCTGACTCTCTAAAAGTCCCCAGTGGAGTCGCCAAGCTGTCATAATGTCTAGGTCCGTGAACCTAACCGCTAGACTTTAAAATTCTAGGAGTCGCCACCAACCATTCAAACTTAAGGTGTGATTGGTCACCTATTCTTGTCTAAAGATAAGGCATAGTCTACGTTCAAAGAATCTAGGGATCGGAAGTACGGTTACGTGTGGGGAAGGATTAGCACTCCCACAACGCTCATCCTAAAATTATACCAACTAATTTTGTGATATCTTTAATAATTTTTAATTAAATGGTCTTTGTTTTTATTAAATTCAAATACTTAAATATTGGACAATCCTTAAGAAACTCTCCATCATACTGGCGAAATTTCTTAAATTTCATCCTCACCTCAAAAGTATCCAAGAAATCCCATTTGTCTTTCTCGGAGAGGCTCCGTCTTCGGATTCATTAAATTTCTTTTGAAATATCTTAACTTTGTTTTTTTTCTTTATTTCTAACTTATATTTTATCTTTGTTTTATAATGTCTTTATTTAAT
Source organism: Heritiera fomes (assembly GCA_032173925.1). Classification (NCBI taxonomy): domain Eukaryota; kingdom Viridiplantae; phylum Streptophyta; class Magnoliopsida; order Malvales; family Malvaceae; genus Heritiera; species Heritiera fomes. Next base: position 16,853,981 of record JAPDPM010000015.1, read on the forward strand.
TTTTCTTTATTATTTTTTTAATTTATTTTTATCTTTATTTAATATTATTTAACTTTTAAAAATAAATGTCGATTATTCTTATTGAAAATTTTCTTTAAATCTTCCACATGCTGGCGAAATTTAAAAAAAAAACATTTCACCTAAGAATTTTAAAATGTCAACCATTCGTGACACCTTATAATTCCATCATCGGGATAACCTTCACTTACTCTCAATTTATTATTATTTAACTTTTTAATCATTATTCCCTAATTTCTTATTAATATTTATTTTTTATTTTATTTTAAATAGAGATTGATTATTAATATATATTTATATTTTTAGAAATAAATATCGATTATTAATATTGAACAATTACCTTAAATCTTCCATCATGCTGGCAAAATTTAAGGCAAATATCCTCACCTAGGAATTTCTAAAATGGCAACTATTCGTAACACTCGGAATTCCGTCCTCAGAATAATCTCAATCTATCTCCATATTTTATAATTTATTAAAGTACTAATATTATATGCCAATCAAATTAATTGTAGAAATTATTTTTTTTAAAATTATCGAATTAAACGTTAGTACTATCATGAGCTTATCAAGTTATTAGATTTATCAGATTATTGAATTAATTAACATGTATACAAACTACTTATAAAATCGACATTGTTTAAACAGGTTAAATTTATTAACTAAATTAACATGCAATCAATTATTGAATTTAATCCACTATACAAATTAAGTCAAATATTAATTAATTCACAAACTTACCTAATTAATAGATTAGAAACAAACCTGCAGAGTCCCTCTTATTGCTTCTTATCTTTCACGTTCTTGCTTATTTTCTTTCTCGCCAGTTTATGCTTCGCAATGCAATGATAAAAGACAGCCGAGGTAGATAAGCGACTTGGAGCAATACAGAGATGATGATGTGGGCTGGTTCGATGAAGTAATGGTAATGTGCAGCGGCAAGCACAGGCAACAGAGAATAGAGGCTGTAATTCGGACAAGCACAAGCAGCAAACGACGATGGAGCAGTGATGCAGTAGAGGACAAAATTGTTGCAGCAGAAATCGAAAGGAATGGCAAAGGCGGTGATGGCGTGCTGGTGATGAAGACAGAAGCGATGGAGATAATGATGACTGTGGTGATCAAATGCAATTTTTGGCGTTAGAGATGCTTGATTGTGCCTACGATTGTGTATTTTATTCTCTCCCTTAAATCATGAGCCTTAATCCCATTTTATAGCCAAAAATTTGTTAGAGTCCTAATACAACTATACTTATTCTAATAATTATCTCCTATCTTAATATTTTATTTATTTAATTCTTATATTAATCCTAATCTAACTCTATCAAATTTAATATTAGTCCAAATAATTATCCTAAAAAAATCAAATTATCCTATCCTAAAATTAATTTTGTTTTTTTCTTGTCTATTTCTTCATTATTCCTAAATTCTATTTTAATTTTAATTTTCTAATTAATGTTAATTCTAAATCTAAAAAATTTTAATTTAATTCTAGCCTAATTCTAAATTAAAATACAATGTCACCCAACCCAATTAATTATTTTTACTAATTAAGAATCCGGACAAAATAAGATGTCTACAGTATAAAATATAATTATTTTAATAGTATAAATATTTGGAATATTTCAAAAAATAAATATTAATATATTATTAATATTTTGTATACATATTAAAATAGTAATATTATTTCAAATTTTTAGAAATATTAATATGAGTAATAATTAATAGTTTTCTTTGAAATGTTTAACAATAAATATTTTGATATTAACTGTTACTTACAAAATATAATTAATTTTTAATATTAATAAATAAATTAATACATTATAAATAATTTTAATATATTTTACTAGTTATATTAATATAATTAAAAAACAATTTTTCAAAAAACAATTAAAGAACAAAATATTTTTCAACTCATTCAAGTGACGAAAAAATTTATAATTTTTAAAAAAATGTAAACATTTTCGAAAATCATTTTGTGAAAGCCATTTGTAGTGAATCAAACAAGCTTTAATTGAATATCACAAATCAAAAGGAAAGGAAATAAAATTAGAGAAATTTTAAAAAATTTTTAAGTAGAATCAATTAGTTGAAATCAGGGAATCAAAGTTTTTAAGGGGAAATAGAAGAGAGAATGAAAAAAAGGATACCAGGGAGAGAGGGAAGAACCAGAGATGCCCTCTGTCTGCACCAACCAAAAGTCCATGTCAAAATTCACATCAACACCAATAAATAATTGAAAAAAAGGTAAAAAGTGAATTTCTTACCTAAATATTTAGATAGAGTTTGAATCCTAGAGCTTTATTGTTAAAAAAATTTTATCGTTTATCATTTTCGATTCAAACAGAATTAATCTAAAATCATAAAATAATTAAGAAAATTTGTACTAAAATATAAACACAATTACAACAAAATATAAAAAAATAAATAAAGAAAAAGATATGGTTGGCAGCAGGACGCGACTTTAGCCGCAACAGGGAAGGTAAAAAGAAGGTTTATATAAATATATATATATATATATATATTTTAAGAATGAAAAGTAGAGGAAGGACACAGAAGGCAACTAAAATGCTAATGAAAGCGTAAGTTCGGGTTATCACGTGTTTCAAGCTTTGTGATTTTCAGTTTTCACTTTTTCAATTTCACTCATTTACTTGTTAAATTTAAATAAAGTTTTAGTCTTTATTTGATTCACTAAAAATGACTTTTGAAAAATGATTTTGGAAAACTTTTACAAATTCTGAAAAGTTAAAGATTTTTTATTTTTTGAATGAGTAAATAAAAAATATTTTATGTTGTTGATTGTTTTCTGAAAATTTTTTTAAATGATATTAATATAACTAATAAAATATGAAAATTTTTTTTATTAATTATTAATTTATTTATTAATATTAAAAAATAATTATATTTTCAAAATAATATATTTAATATTAAAATATCATATTATGAAAATTTTAAAAGAAAACTATTCATCATTACATATATTAATATTTTTAATATTTTCAAAATAATATATTTAATATTAAAATATCATATTATGAAAATTTTAAAAGAAAACTATTCATCATTACATATATTAATATTTTTAAAAATTTGAAGTAATATTACTTTTTAATATACATAATATTAATAATATACTAATTTTTTAAATATTAAAAATATTTACACAATTAAAATAATTACATTTTATACTGAAAGTATTTACTATTAAAATCATAACAAAAGCATTATTTATTTAAATTTTTATTAAAATATTAATATAAAAATATTTTTAATAAAATTTAAAAACTTTATATCTTGAACCAAAATATTAATAAATTATTAAAATAATAAATATATTATTTATTAAATAAGTATTTATTATTACTAAAATAGTAATATAATATTATTTATTATTGAAATATTAAAAATATTTATGATTAATAATATAAAAATAAAATATTTAAACTTAAAATATAAAAAAGATTTTTAAAGCTAAAATTTTAATATTTAAAATTTTTTATCTAATTAAACAAAATATATTATTAATATAGTAATATTTTATGTAAGTTAAATTAAATCAAACTTTAAAAAATCATATTTAAGGTCTAATTTAAGTAAAATTATGCTCACAAATTTAGAAATAATTTTAAACATAAACAGCTATTTTTTGAAAAATATCTTTCCTTTTTCAAAAGCATAAAACAATTTTAAAATTAATTCTCTACCAACCAAAAATAAAAAAATACAAAAATTATTTTTTAAAAACATTTTCAATGAACCAAGCGAAGCCTTAATTGTACTGCGTAATCCTTTGATTTGAGAAATTGTCCATTTATGTGTTTAAAAAAAAGTAAAAATAATAGAAATTTAAAGTAGGCCGAATTCCCTCCTTGTCTATTCCCATGCCCCAATAAGAGCTGGAATAAATTAAAGGCTTAATACTCAATTCCGAAATTAACGTTATCGAGAATGCTCAATTCAAGACATAAACTTTTATTTTGCTCAATTTAGGATAAAACGTTTTCGATTTTGCTCAATTTAGGATTTTTTAGCGTGTGTAAGTTACACGCGCCGTTAAAATAATAACGGCGTTTAATAAAAGACACGTGGTAGCGTGTGATTGGGACACATGGCAGTGATGGATACTTATTTTTCTTTTAATAGGCAAAAAATACGTGGACACATGGCAGCATTTAAAGTGGAACACGTGAAATCAATTTACATGTGGCAACATTTGATTGGGACACGTGACATCAATTGACATGTGGCAGTGTGTGATTGGGACAAGTGGCAGTAGTGGTCACGTGGCAGCATGTGATTGGGACACGTGGCATTGACGGATACTTATTTTTCTTTTAATAGGCAAGAAATAAGTGGACACGTGACAGCATTTAAGTGGGACATGTGGCATTAAATTGACATGTGGTAGCGTGTGATTGGGACACGTGGCCGTAGTGGACACGTGGCAACGTGTGATTGGGACACGTGGCAGTGAAAGATACTTATTTTTCTTTTAATAGGCAAGAAATACGTAGACACGTGGCAGCATTTAAGTAGGACACGTGACATCAATTGACACGTGGCAGCGTGTGATTGGGACACGTGGCAACGTGTGATTGGAACACGTGGCAGTGACGGACACTTATTTTTCTTTTAATAGCAAAATATACGTAGACACATGATAGCATATGAGTCCGACACGTGTCACAATAGTCCTTTCATCGTCACCCACTCTCTTTAACAGAGAGTGTAACTCACATCGCTGAAAAATCTTAAATTGAGTAAAATCGAAAACGTTTTATCCTAAATTGAGCAAAATAAAAGTTTATATTCCGAATTAAACATTCTCGATAACGTTAACTCTTGAATTGAACATTCAACCTAAATTAAATGTAGTCCAATTTTTTTTTGATATACTCATCATCATATATAAACTAGAAAGTAATTTCGGCCGCTTCCAAAATTCTATGTACACTCGAAAATGAAACAAGGTATCAATTACTTTTATTAGGAAAAATATACTCATCTTTTAGTTTAAAATATTCCCTCTATTCAGTTATTTGTCTTTAAATCTTTATTTTCCTGTCCATTTGAGGGGTAATGTTGTTAACAATTGATTTAATATAATAAAAAATTAAGCACATTATTTTTGAATTTTTAAATTTTCATCAAATGTATTAAAAAAAAAAGAAAGATTCCAGCTGTATAATTATGTACTTGGGCTTTATGCACTTTCCTTTGGGTAAGTGAGTCGAAAAGGTGGTACCGATAACGGATGTTTGGTTCTAGTGTTCTGTGCTGCTCTGTTTTTTGTTACACTGAAAACGTGCAGCTGGAGTCTTCTTCATGAGGTTTAATGTTTGACAACACATTAACCACACGTTTTCTTAGTACTTTCACTTTCACTGTTTCCTGGGTAATTTTCATATACTTCAAAGTTCTTCTACTTGGTCCCTTAGAAAGAAAAATTCATTGCTTTTTCATGGCTTCATGTGAGTATGTCGCTTTCTCTTTCTGTCTTATTTTTTGATAAAATAGATTAAGATTTTAATTGGGTTTTGGTTATTTTTAAGTTTGGATGTGTAAAAAGATGTTTGATTTTTTTTTTGGGCTTGGTTTTTGAATATGCTTTTGCATATAGGGGAATGAGGTTATTTGCTAAATTTTGATTTCGTTTTGTTGAAAGATTGGGATATTTTGGAATTGAGATTTTTTTCTTGAATGCATAAACATTGTGGTAAAGTTGTCACCTTTTAGTGTGTTGTGCTGTCCCTTTTGGTTCCTAATATTGTCAAAATTCAATATGGATTGTTATCTGGATTTGTTTTTTATTTTTCTTTTTGGAAATTCTTCATTTTGGCTCTGGTTTTATAAGATTGTTTATATAAAGTATTGTTATACATGATTTTCTGGATGGAACAGTGTTTGCTTATTTGTGATTTTGTCTTAAACTTTTTTAAAAGTTGTACTTTCACGTGTTGTATGGTCTGGTATGTAACTCATGGTTCTGCTGCTGCATTCTTGTAATATCAGTGAGTTAACATTTACTATAATCTTTTGTTAACAATTTTATCAAATTTATGACGCATGTTTAAGTTCTATTGGAAAGACTGAAATTTCTGTTTCCACTTGTGTTTTCTTTTTCCTTTTTTTATTAACTCAAATTTTAACTAACTTTTTTTTTGTTCTAATGCAGTATGTTAGACATTTAAAAAAAGCAAGTTAATCTACCATAATCTACCGTATAATTTCTCTAACATTTTGTGTCTCTTGGGGGGCCATTGGCTCGCATGCATCCTGTGATGCATGCACCATTGTAAGACTTCAGTTAGCATCTTCCATCCTTTGCAGGCAATAACAGTTAATTTATGCCGTTATTTCAGAAGAGAAACCTGTATATTCTTGCTTTCGTACTTTGATTCTGATGTACACACTCCAGGCAGGGAGAACCCAACATGCTCACAGTTTCTGTTTTTGCCATGACATTTTGATTAATAAAGCTGTGAAATTGCTTGTATTACTGTTATGTATCTATAGATTCTATGCATACATTACACAATGCAAAATGTTCAGTGCCACTACCTTTGTTGCGCGTAATATAATCTTTAAGACTGGTGCTTTGCATTCTTTGTATTGAGCTGTAAGCCATAACTAAGATCTTAGAAATGCTTTGTAAGTGATGGATATTTAATAGTTTATTCATCATTGTCGTATGTCTTTATCACTTTGGAGAAACAAAATACAAGTATTTTGATTATTATAGAGAGAATTTGAAAATTTTATTATAATGCTTTTTGTTTTTTGTACTTCTCTTTTCTTTTTCTAGTTGTTGAATTTTGATTTTAAATTGTGCATTCATATTCTTAAATTCTAGGACTTGCTCTTATGAATGCACACTTATGGAAATTTTAAAGTGTGCATTTATATTCTGAGTTTTAGCAATTAATCATTTTATCATCATTTATGGAAATTTTATATGTGTGTGTATGCGCATGCTTTAGTCTTGGGTAACTTGCTCTTATTTCAGGTAGATAAGGAGTTCCAAATGTTAAAATTCCAAAGTTGAGATTTGGAAAAGAAAGAGTTGATAATTTAAAACCAAATAATGTAAGAATGTGGCAAAGACCACTACAATATACCGCCCTGGTTAGACGCACAGAGAAGGCATTCAGCATAGGTTGTGGTCTAACTTTGGAAACACAGGGTAAGTAATTTTTGATGACATAAATCTCACTCTTAATTTCTTTTTTGTTCCCAGTAAACCATCATACTCAATATCACTTATTACATATTTATGTCAAGGGAGAAATGCAATGATATCTGCTTCATCTACTTTATGCGTTCTGCAGTAAAGTAAAATGATATAGAGAGTTGACACGATGAACAATTGTGCCCTCAGTGATAATTCTTTGATTCTCGGAGAAATACCTTTCAAATTGCAGCAGTCTCATGAAGACATGCATTCTATGCTCTTCTGCTCAGAATTTTACTCCTCAGATTGCTTACAGACTAATCTTTCCTTAAAGACTAGTGTTTTTTTGTTACATTATATATATATATATATATATATATATATATATATAATCTATATATGCACTGTAATGTGTGCGTGTGAAACAAATGAAATACCCACATGCACAGCACCTGGACATACATAGTGCAGTACTTCTTACAAATAGAAAAGTAGTTTTTAGTTTATTTACTTTGAAGGTGAATAGTGTGATTGAATGACAGTGTCTATGGTGCAAGTTGATAATATTCAATTCATCTTTCTTTCTGGCTCTATTCCACTCAGATTTGCTCAAATAAGGATATTCTATGGTGTCTCTGAAATTTGAAGTTATTCTCACTTCATCATGGAGGTTTTAAATCATTTATCTATCACTGTGCTGTAAGGCTTTGGGAGGAAAAAAAGAGTAGGAAAAGAAATACAAGGTAGGGTAAGGAGGGAATGAAAAGAACCCCTGTAACTATTTAATGCTGTTTGGATTTGTAATAATTTCATGAAATGGTGCAATCAATTTGTCTCTCAACATCTCAACCTTATTTCATTTATACTTGTTTGTTAAGAAACAAAGGGGAAAGGAAATCTAATGGTTGAACTACAAGACAGCACGTATTTTAACCTCAGCCATTAGATTAAAAAATTTTTCATCCTCCAAACCCAACATAACCTTAAGGTTGATACACATTCTACTCTTGGGAGAAACTATCTTGTTCCTGATTATTCCTGGTCAGTTGTTACTTTGTTTGCTATCTTATCTCAGAGTAACCACTGTCAAACTTGGAAATGGAACACCCTATTGATTGAAGCATGCAATTTCAAGATTTTTAAGTTTTTCCATGCTTTTGAGTTTTCTAAACTGCAATGATTTGTTGTACATATCATTTTATGAGATTTCTTTCTTTGTTTTTCATTTTGTGTATAATGTGTGAAAGTCAAAGATTAGTGTGAGAATCTTATTTGTTTCTGTCAACCCATAGCTTATATCTACATCCTTTTGGTTGCTAGCTTGCAGCTACTACAAATTTAGCAAATAATCCTGAAGAGATTAAATGTATGTTCTGGCTAGCCAGCTTTTTCCAAATTCGGGGGTGAGTTTGTATTTATTTTGTAAATTATTAATGCAGTCATGTATGTTATATAAAATCATTAATGCAATCACGTGTTACACATCATTATTGCTATCCTTTCTTTCACCTTTAAATTAAAATTATTTTGACTGTAGATTTTTGAAGTGTCCTGTTATTAATGAATTATGCTTGCATAGCTGTTACAAGTTTCAACCATGTTTTGAGCAGCTTTGAAGAAACAATGATAGGAATCAGAGAAAATGGAGTACTTGCTTTGTCTTCTTATTTATGTACTTATGATTTAGAAATTGGGAATAATTATGTGAATATAGCTTGCTTAGGGGGTTCTTTTTATAAATGAGTGCAAAATCATACTTTTAGCTTATTTTTTAGAAGTTTGTAGTTTACAATTTGTAACTTCAATTGTAGAGTTTGAACTAAAAGTTAGTAGGTTTAAATTCTCATGCTGTAAATTGCTTGATAATGTGAATGGCCATTCTACCTGAATTGTTTTCTTTTGTATGCAAAGCAAGATTTGTTTATATGTTATCAAATTCTTAAGTTTTTTGCCCTGTCCCCATTCCTTAGCTTGGTTAATTTCGGCTATACGTGGTGAGGGACTTAGCTGGACAAAGTGAAACTCCACCTGTGATCCCAAGTTTCCCTCCTGTCAGTGTTAGCGCCAAAAAACTGTTGAAGCTCTGACACAAATGGGGCTGTTTCTACACCAACTTTAGCTATCACCCCGCCAATAAAACTGTTGAAGCACCTGACACAAATGGGGTTGTTTCTACACCATCTTCAGCTATCACCAAACCACCATCTTCTTCAGGGAGAATCCAAGCATTACCTGATAAAGTTGCAGATGAAGGCTTGGTGATACTTCAGTCTCCAAAGGTGAGAATTTGAAATTTAAATTCTTCTTTCTTTGAACTCATAGAACTAAGATGATAAATTGTGCAGGTAAGTTTCTTTAGAAGATCATGAACAATAAAGGGGTACTGTGCTCCACCATTGTGTAAAGAGGTACTACTTTAATAGATTTTGGTAGGAGAACTTGTTTATTTTAGGAGACCTAAAAATAGATTGCTTTGATCACATTACTAATAAGAGATATTGTTTATCCGATTTGGCCATAGCATTCAAGATGGTTTCATTGTTTGTTTCTTTCTTTTTTCAAAACGTTTCTTCAACAGACAAAACATATGTGAAAACATTGATTTGGAAGCCATCTCTATTGTATCCCCTTGTTTCCCTTGTACTCTCGATTGTTGTTTTTGTTTCCACATGTTGGAGGTTCTATTGAGAAATTTTGAGTTGTTTTCTGTAACAAATGGATCAATCCCTAGTGATAACATTATTGTTTCTGCTAAAGAAGCAAATAGTGAAGGAGAGGCAAGTGCCTTGCTACATTGAACAACTAGACGGTGAAATTCCAATCGAGGTATGAGTCTTGACTTAAAGGGTTATTACTGTGGTTTTTGTATGTTGACTGATGGAAATGAGGGTTTATTTCGCCTTACTTCTCTTGCTACTTAATTTTCACATTTGGTCATGCTTATATGATTAATTGATATTGTTTTATTTCTAATTCTGATAATTCTTTTACCAGTTTGATGTATCGGGGATGTCATAAAATTTCCAAGAGAGGATGGTGATATGTCTTATATCTTATCATCTTTGAATACATATCACTTTGTGGTAGTTTGCAGTGTCAGCTGATCATTTATTCTTGTTTTGCATAACATGATAGATTCTGTGGATACAGTGATGCACGTGTTGCACTTCTCCCTTCATTTCTGGGGATAAAGAAGCTCAGGTAGATGATTTGGTTAATTTTCTTGTTATCCCCTAATGGTGCTTATAGTTTGTTAGACAAGTAGGCTTTGTGTTCTTTACATTTTAATAGAGTGAATATACATGCCCTAGCATTGTAGAAAATGACAATTCTATGAAAATTTAGGGGTCGTTCGACATGGTTTCTTGTTTTTGTTTTTTATTTCCTATTTTTGAAAATTTTATTTTTGTTTTGTTTTATTTTCAAATTCTGAAAACAAAAAACATGTTTGATTAATATTGTTACATATTGAAAACAAATATTTAAATTGATTTAGATATAATAATTTAATTCACAAAATAAAATTTTATAGGAGAAGAGACTAAGAAACTTCATTTTGTTTTCATTTCCTTAGTCTTATTATAGAAGAGACTAAGGAACTTTATTTGGCATTCATTCCTAAATCTTCCTGGGAGAAGATTAGAAAGTTTCATTTTTACATTTATTCCTTAGCCTTATGAGAGAAAAGACTAGGAAATTTCATATTTTACAAAGAATTGTATTTGGTTAATAGGTCTTGCACTCGGACAAGATGGTTGTTTATGTCTAAATAAATAAATATTGATAACGTTTTGATAAATTTTTGAAAATCCTTGCATTGCTAAAAGAAAAGAAAGAAACAAAATGAAGAAGGATGAAAGTATAAATCTGAAAGCATGATGGCGAGTCTTTAGCCATAATTGACAAGACTCAATAAAAGATAGGATAAAAAATGAAGATAAAGAATTTGAATACGAAGAATTTAAAGATAATATGGACTTGAGGAAGACAAAATGAGCTGGAGAATCTTATTACCACAATTGAAATTGCATTTGCATATATTTACAAGGAATTTATAGAATATTTTAGGGGGCATGGCATATAATTGGCATAGCATCCATAACATTCACTTAAAAATTATTGAGGTAAGCCCTATTTAGCTGGCATGCATGATAAAATAATGAGATCATTCCTTAATCTTTATAGTAGAAAAAGATTAGGAAATTTCATATTTTGCATTGTTTCCTAAATCTTATGAGAGAAAAGGTTAGAAAATTTCGTTTTGCATTAATTTTTTAATCTTTATAGGAGAAGAAGATTAGAAAACTTCATTTTACATTTCTTAGTCTTATGGTAGAAGAGATTGGGATATTTCATTTGGTATTCTTTAGTCTCATGATAGGAGAGATTAGGAAATTTCATTTCGCATTCCTTAATCTTATAATAGGAAAGATTAGGAAAATTCATTTGTATTCATTCCTTAATCTTTATAATAGGCAAAGATTAGAAAATCTCATTTGGTATGCATTTCTTAATTTCATGAGAGAGGATTGGGAAATTTCACTTTGCATTCATTGGTCTTATAACAGGGGAGACTAAGAAATTTCATTTTGCATTCTTTAATCTTGTGGTAGAAAAGATTAGAAAATTTCATTTTTGCATTCTTTAATCTTATACAAAAAGATTATGAAATCTCATTTTGTATTCCTTAATCTTGTAATAGAAAAGGTTAAGAAACTTCATTTTTGCATACTTTAGTCTCATGATAAAAAAAGACTAGGAAATCTCATTTTGCATTCCTTAATCTTCTGATAGAAAAGGTTAGGAAATTTCATTTTTGCATACTTTAGTCTCATGATAAAAAAGATTAGGAAATCTCATTTTGCATTCCTTAATTTTGTGATAGAAAATATTAGGAAATTTCATTTTTGCATTCTTTAGTCTTATGATAGAAGAGACTAAGAAATTTCATTTTGTATTCCTTAGTTTTGTAATAGAAAAGGCTAAAAAATTTCATTTTGCATTCTTTAATCTTGTGACAGAAAAGGTTAGAAAATTTCATTTTTGCATTCTTTAGTCTATGATAGAAAAGATTAAAAAATCTCATTTTGCATTCCTTAATATTGTGATAGAAAAAGTTAGAAAATTTCATTTTTGCATTAAAAAAGACTAGGAAATCATATTTTGCATTCTTTAATTTTATGATAAAAAAATATTAGAAAATTTCATTTTACATTCTTTAATATTATGATAAAAAGAATTAGGAAATTTCATTTCCTAGTCTTATCATGTCTACTATACTTATTCAACTTGTTATCATTTTTAGATCATGCAGGAGATCCAAATCTTATCAAAAAGTATTTTAGAATTTTTTAGCCAAATTTAATTTCTACTTCAAAATTACTTCAGAAATTCATCGTTTATGATCAAACTGCTACAGATACAAAGCATCGTACGAAGTAGTGCAGGGATAAACAAAGTTGTCATACTTGTTCGGAATTATCTTGGAAAGATAACGTAGATTATCAAAGATGTTTAGGGCTCCAAGAATTTTAAATAACTGCTTTGTGTCAATTGCTGATCAACTTCTTTGCAACTTCGTGGACAACTTTTCTTCCTAAAAAATCAAGGTCTTAGTCTTCCTTAATAAATGAGATTTGACATTTCCTTCCGTCACTCATAACCATCCGCATGCCAAATTGGACCAAGTTTGTGCCTCTTCCACAGAAAGGACAAAAGCTCAATGATGCACACTGTTTGGCGAGGAAAGTGCAATGTTGGTACGCATTGCAAGACCCGAGTTCTCACCAAGGAGATAATCAGGAAAATTACATGCATGATATGACATGACACTAATTTTAATATAATTATAATCAAGTATAACGTTTCTAGTTGAGCTTAGAAGCTAAAAATTTTTAATCTGGCTGCTTCTTTGAGCAAGATCTCATTGAAAAATATTAAAATTCTTTGTGAAATATTTTAACAACATAAGTTTCCATTATTACAACTCAAGTTTTTATTTTAGCAACTAATTTTTTTCATTGCTGAGACCCGAACATCTAATGATTTTTCCTATTTTTAATTTATTACTATGATTAATCTTATTATCATTATTCCAATTTTATTTTATTATTCTTGTTCTTTCTTTTTAATCACCTATTTTAAATTATTTTTAATTAAGTATAATTTTAAAACTAGTTAAATTCTAATTACTTTATAGGTAAAAAGGATCTTGAGTGTGAGAAAAAATGATATAAAAAATAAAAATTAATAGAGAAATACTAATGATTAATAATTGACAAATGGTATATTTATCTTTTCATTTAAAAAAAGTTTACTTTTTTTTATCAAATTCCGAAAGATAATAAGGTCTTTTTCAAATTAAAAGGAGATAAAATATGCTATTTATCAAATCTCAATAAAGTAAATATACTTTCGACGATTATTTTCAACTGTTAATATATCAGGAAGCTTGTTAAAAAAACTCTATGATGTTGGTTGTGATATGAGTTGCACAAATGACAAATGAAAAATAATAATAATTTTACTATTAATAATGATATTATTAAATTCAATAAATGGAGAGCATTTTTCTGTATGGGAGAGTGCACCATGCACTCTCATTTGAGGGAGAGTGCGTCATGCACTCTCCAGCAAGCGGTAGATCGCCCAGCACTCTCCTGCAAGCGAGAGATCGCCAAGCATTCTCTCGCATGTGAAAGGATCTTGGAGCTCGATGACCTGTCGCTGCGTAAGTGTGGTCTCCATTTGTAGCCTCCCGCGATGCGACAGACCGCCATCACTCCTGAGACCGGTGGTGTTTGTGTCGTACTAGGGAACAAATTCTTCTCAAAAAGACGAAATTGCCTTCCAGGTAATTACTCTGTAATATTTGCCTATAAATAGGCCACATGTATTATTTTTTACTCTCTAATTTTTGACTTCTGGCTTTTGACGTTTCCTATACTTGAAAAACCTTAGCTGACTTAAGCATCAGAGTGCCAACGTAGGGAACCACCTCTTGCGTTCCTCTGACTTTTCTTGTTTTATAAAGGCTTTTTGGAGACACGTGGAGAAGGGAGACAGACATTGACGTCAACAATCACTTATAATTGTTTCGTGCAACAACAATTGGCACCGTCTGTGGGAAATGAAATAAAAGCCAGTCAAAACTTTCAAGATGGTGAGAACAAGATCTACTACTGTTAGAGATGAAAGTGATGAGAACTCGGTGAGTTCTCTAGAACGACAACCTCAAAGGAAACACAGGAGAGTATGGAAAAGCCTGGAGTAACTGTATCCTGGGTTGAATTTGAAGCTTTGAGATGGCAGAGCGAGGAAACGACCCAGGCGCTGAGGGCCATGGTAGACCTGTTCAAGGGGGTCCTCTCGCAACTGAGCCTGCCACAAACTGTTCAAATTGGTGCGAGAAACAACTCGAGAGACTCAACAAGGCATGCAGGGTGCAGAAGGCAAGCAGGCTGCGGTAGGTGACCTCGCTGCGACATATGGGCGAGCTCCGACAGGCGAGCATGCCGCGACATATGGGCGAGCTACGATAGGCGAGCGATCTACACAGGCTGCGATAGGTCCCTTTGAGATGCAACTATGAAATCCCCTAAATTCATGTAATTCCCTTATGTTGTAAAGTATTCAGCTTAAAGGATGTAAATAAATATGAGAATTATGATGTATGAGTGATGTATAGAACATGAGAAGAAATAAGGGAATTGAAAGTCAATTAATCAAAGAAGTTATTTTGATATCAGGAAAATAATTAAAGTATGAAGAAATTTATATCAGATTTTGGTAATTAAATACGTGTCATAAGAAGAAAGAAAAAGAGAGATTAATGGTCAAATAGTCAAAGAAATGGCTGAGATGATTAAAGGGAAAGAGAAGCATTAAATGAAGCATGAGTCATCACCTTCACCATCAAGTATCGACAGCAACACTCTAGCCCCTCTTGTTCCCTCCATTCTCCAAGTTTTCTCCCATAGCTACCTCGACAAACCACCATCTGCTATCGATTCGTTAAGCTTACTTAATGAAAAACGATTATAATCACTAGACTAAGCTATATCCGAAGTTTGGTAGATTGAATCCAAGTATTGGAGGAGATTTCAAAGTTTGAAAATTTGGTCACTAGCAAAGGTAAGAGAAGAAAGGGATTTAGTCAATTTCATTCATAGTTTGGAGTTGTACTGAGTTGTTATAGCATGTGTATGGCGATTGTTTAAAAGGTTTGAATTATATGATGTTACAGCTTTGAAGAAGTGAAAGGCAAGGTGTTGGATTCTAGCCAAGCTAGTGGATTTTGGCAATCGAGGTAAGAAATTTATGTAACGGACGTAAGGTGGCTATGTCTATATGTTTTGATATATTTAAATGTCAATTGGGATGAAACAAAAGTTGGTTTTTATGCAGGAAAAGTTAGGTCTCCGATTTTACTTATAGTACTAATTAGGTTAGGAGCAGCCGACTGCCTTAAGTAGCAGCCGACTACCTAGAGACAATCAAAGCGTAGTTTTTCGAAAACCGGGACAAACCAGTGGACTGCTATGTAAGCCAGTCAACTGCTATTTTCCCAGTATGCATTCTGTTTCAAACCAGTCGACTGCTTTTACTCAAAAAGCATTCTATTTCACCACCAGCCGACTGCCTATAAGACCAGTCGACTACCATGTTTCCAGAAGCATTCTGTTTCAAAAACAGTCGACTGTTATATGACCAGTCGACTGCTATTTCTCGAAAAGCATTCTGTTTGAAAACCAGTTGACTGCTATATGGACCAGTCGACTGCCCCATGTGTTTTCAGAAATGAGAAATATCGAAATTTGAAAATAAAATAATTTCGATAAATGAAAATATGAGGCAGCAGCCGACTGCCTTATGAGGCCAGTCGACTGCCCTGTATGAAAAGAGATTTCAAAGTCTATTTCAAAAAGGTAAAAATGTCATAGCAAATAACTATATGACAAATGTTTTGAGACTATGAAGTACTTAATGATTATGCACTTCTGTATATGTTCATGGCTGAGAAGCTCTAGTCCAGTCCTCAGTGCTACAGATGTCACCTGACTAGTGTTCACTGTAGCCACCGACGTTTGGCCAAATTGTCTCTATTATGTATATATTGGCTAGGGGAGGATTCCTGGCTCCTACGGGAGTACGCCACATGATTTAGTGCATAATTCTGTTAATATGTGAATAGTCTCTCTGTTATTTACAAGCTATATGAAGCATGTTTTATGTTTTGAAGTAAGAATATGATGTATGTTTTGAAGTAAGAATATGATGCATGTTTTGAAAAAGTATAGAAGTATGCTATTTTAAAGAAGCATATAAAGTATGTTTGCCTGTACCATTTGAAAGAAACATGCATGGTTGCAAACAATATATGAAAGAAGTATATGATGCATGCTTTATAATGATTTTACATGACATTATAGAGCCAAGCAGAAAAACTGCATATAGAGGCAAAGTACGCTCTTTTACATATCTTTCTTACTGAGCGTAAACTCACCCTTTTATGAATATTTTTCCTACAGATTATCTGAAGTGAATTTCACTCCAAATAGAGGAGCTCGTTTTTGAGATATCAAAATGTACCTTCGCGATATGCTTCCCAGTTAGTATAGAATGTATACTTATGTACTTATGTAAAGTAAATTGTAATTCAGCTATGGTACAGTACAAGTAAATTTATGTATATTAGATGTCGGAGATTTAAGTTTAGAATGACGTGTAAGATCCTGTGGTAAGGAATGATATATATACATATCATTATTCTGTTTATTGAAAGTAAATTGATCATATTGAGCTATTAGATATTGCTTAAGAAAGAGAAGAATGAATGACATTGATGAACAAAATCAAATCAAGTCGCATAAGATAAGAAAAAGTTAGATGGTAAGATGTAGTGGCGGGGATGTCACAGCAACAGAGTATGTCCAACTTTCCAGCTTGGCAAACTGGACCCAAAACAGTGCGAGGTGTGGGAGGAGCTAGAAAAATAGGGCCTAGACGAACACAGCCAACTCTTGATGGAGGAAGTGCTTGGTGGACTGACTTAAAGGTTGACCCTACTTGGAACACAAGAATGATGCAAAAAGATGCATCTCAAAATAAAGAAAAGGGGAAAAATCATCCTACATCCGCAATTGACATGAAAAAGATCATAGAACAAGTGCTAGCAGAAAAGAAGCTAGTATCTGCAAAAGAAAGTTAGAAAAGATGGGTATCGTTTTTTGTGGCTATTATGGAAAAACCCTTACCGCCGAAGTTTAAAATGCCACAAATGGCTGCATACTCGGGAAAGACAGACCCTTATGATCATATCCAGAATTATGAATCATTGATGTTACTCTACGGGTGGGAAGATGAAATCATGTGTAGAGCTTTCTCACTCACCTTGACTGGACATGCTATGAAATGGTTCAATGGTTTGGCCGAGGCATTAATCACCTCATTTGACCAATTGCAAAGTGAATTTCTGAAAGCCTTCATAATTAACAGCCAAAGGAAGAAAGAACCTACTTATCTGATTACACTTAAACAAAGAAGTAAGGAATCATTAAAAAGCTATATGGATCAATTCCGAGATGCAACTTTGGAAGTTAGGGACTTACAGGTCAATGTCGCTGTAGCAGTAATATTACAAGGGACTAGATCTAAGAAGCTACAAGAATCGCTCTCTCTAGACTAGCCAACAACACTTTCAGAGTTATTCACAAGAGCTAACAAATATATCACTCAAGAGAAAGTGTTGGTAATGGTACAAACTAACGATCTCGAAGGAGGAAGGAAACAAGAAAGAGAATCTGTTGGCAAAAGCAGAGATAAGTCTAACAAAGCTCCAAAATTAAAATTTGATAGTTACACTCAACTTAATGAGCCTAAAGCCTCAATTTTTGCTGCTATAGAAGAGACAGGACTACTACAATTTCTAAAAGAGCAACGGGAAGTATGGGAGGAGACGCAGATTCTTATTGTGAATTCCATTCCACAAATGGGCACTCGACTGAGAAATGTAGGGAGCTAATGAATCAACTTGAGAAACTGGCTTGAGAAGGAAAAATAGACAGATACCTTTGGAGGAATGGGGGAGCCCACTATTCTCCACGCAATCGGAGAAATAATTTGCCCCAAAATAGACAATATGACAATAACAAAAGAGAGGGGGGAAGCAGATAGAAGGAGGAATGATGAAGCAAGGGGTGATTAGAGAAACCCATACCGCGATTGACCCTCAGATATGAAGAGGGATAAGGAAGATTTGAGGCCTTAGTATTTTAAAGTTTCAACTAATATCAGACGTGTTATTTTGAACGTTTTGCCTTTATATTTCCATATTGTCGTTGATTATTAGTAGTATGCAATAAAGTAATAATTCTTGATATATATAATTTATTTTCTCATCATGATTGCATATCTTGCAATAGGAATACAAAAACCATGTCAGGCTTGAAGCGAAAAGTGCACGATGTAAGTCATGCATGAAGACAGAAAGTGCAAGGGCTTGAAGCGAAAAATGCGCGAGGTAAGCCACGCACTCGAAGAAAAAGGCCTGAAGCAAAAAGCGCTTGAAGTAGGCTATGCATGGATTTGAAGTGAAAAGTGCGCGATGTAAGTCATGCATGAAGACAGAAAGTGCAAGGGCTTGAAGCGAAAAATGCGCGAGGTAAGCCATACACTCGAAGAAAAAGGCCTGAAGCAAAAGGTTCGCGAAGTAGGCTATGTATGGACTTGAAGCGAAAAGTGCGTGATGTAAGCCATGCATGAAGACAAAAAAGTCCCTAAGCGAAAAATGTGTGAGACGGGCAAATGAAAAGTCCCTAAGCACAAAAGGGTGCGAGACGGGCAAACTAAAAGTCCCTAAGCGAAAAATGCGCGAGTCGGGCAAATGAAAAGTCCCTAATCACAAAAGGGTCCGAGACGGGCAAACTAAAAGTCTCTAAATGAAAAAATGCGCGAGACGAGCAAAGAAAAAAGCCTAAAGCAAAAAATACGCGATGTAGGCTACGCATGTACTTGAAGTGAAAAGTGCGTGATATAAGTCATGCATGAAGTGTAAGGGCTTGAAGCAAAAAATGCGCGAGATAAGCCATGTAATTAAAGAAAAAAACTTGAAGCGAAAAATGGGCGGAGTAGGCTACACGTGGGCTTGAAGCAATAACTGAGTGGTGTAAGGCACATATGTAAAAGACAAAAAAGTGCATAGGCTTGGTACAAAAAATTCGAGACGTAAGTTACGCATGTGAAGCATGAGAATTTAAATACGTAACCGTTGAAAAATTCTTTGCAAAAGACAATTCTTTTACAAAGAATTGGGGAGAAATTGATATGGGTTACACAAATGCCTAATGAAAAATAAGAATAATTTTATTATTAATAATGATATTATTAAATTCAATAAATAGAGAGCACTTTCCTCGTGTAGGAGAGTGCACCATGCACTCCTATTTGAGGGAGAGTGCGTCAAGCACTCTCTAGCAAGCGGGAGATCGCCAAGCATTCTCCCGCATGCGAGAGGATCCTGTCGCCTGATGACCTGTCGCTGCGTAAGTATGGTCTCCATTTGTAGCCTCCCGCGATGCGACAGACCGCCGTCGCTCCCAAGATTGGTGGTGTTTGTGTCGTACTAGGAAACAAATTCTTCTCAAAAAGACGAAATTGTCTTTTAAGTAATTACTCTGTAATATTTGCCTATAAATAGGCCACATGTATTATTTTTTACTCTCTAATTTTTGACTTCTAGCTTTTGACGTTTCCTGTACTTGAAAAATCTTGGCTGACTTAAGCATCGGAGTGCCAACGTAGGGAACCACCCCTTGCGTTCTTCTGACTTTTTTTTGTTTTACAAAAGCTTTTTGGAGACACATGAAAAAAGGAGACAGATATTAACGTCAGCAATCACTTATTGTTGTTTTGTGGAACAAGTTGTAATAAGTATGATTCCGTTAAACCTGATTCTCTCCTTATTCTTAAAACTAATGTAGATGGGATGCAAGATAATGTTTTCATGTTTTGTGTTACTGCCTTGCTTTTTGAGTACAAGAGAGAACATAAGCTCAAAAAAAAAAAAGACTGCAGCGATGCGCAATTATCTGTTGCTTTTCATCGAATTGTGAAAGAGTTAGACATCATCAATGGTTGATTACAGTAATCCTTGATATGATTTTTTATTGTTAAATCGATTATATTTTGTATTTATAACAAGTTTTTTTCCTACTTCTTCCCTGTGAATGAAATTTTAATCATGAAACATCTTATATGATTGCCTCACATAGCCCACAAGTCAGTGACAAAGATAAAAAATTTATTTAATGAAAGTTTCATTTAAATATATTAAAATATAAAAAAATTTTAATTACATAAAATATGATTTTATATTTTGAAAATAATGCATAATAATTTCGTTATAAATATTTTGAAATATATTTTTAATATAAATAATTAATTTATCATTCAATTATTTATTTTTTCGTTTATCCGGAAAACAAATTTTCAATTTATTTATTATTAAAAACATGTTATTATTATGACAGTAACAACCAATATAATAAATATTAGTGTTGGCCGCAAAAATACTAATGAATGCTAGTTTATTTTTTTCATTCTTAATCATTATTATATTATTTTGGTACATCTCAATCATTATCATATAATTGTCTTCAATCAGTATTTATAAACATCATGAGTTTGCGAAACTTTAACAATAAAAGTCACATAATTAGTAAAATTGCTCATTCTTTCTTTTATTATCTTTTCCTGTTTTGGATTTTAGTTTTAAGATTCAAGTCGACGGCTAGTTAATATGGACATAAATGGTTTTTCTTTTTAAGTGATAAACGATGATTCTTAAATGGTTTTATAAGGTTTTTTTTATTTCTTGTATTCATTTTTTGGATTAAGATCTTAAATAGTATTCTAACTAAGACATTTTTTATATATACATTTATATATCAAACTTTTGTATTACAAATAATTAATTAATTAAGTACAACAGGAACATCCATACTAGTATTTAATAAAAGTATAAGTAAAAATAAAAATAAAAATAAAAATGATACCCAAAAGAATATTGTTTAGGTTGTTTATTGACTACTATAATCAAGTGATTTAAGAGTCGATAACTATAGAAATTTTTTTATAGGAAAAGGGTGGAATAAAGAGAATTTTAGGTGGTGGCTTTTCCTTTTTTTTTTTTTTAGTGAATGGTAGTGGCTTTCAATCCATTGTCTTTTATTTTTCTAAAAGAGAGATCAAATTCCTCAAGTGCAAGGACATTTTAACATTTGACCATACTATGTTGGTCTTTTGAACGACGATTTAGACTTGTTCACTGTTTCTGTCACGACCCGAAGATCGCGACTTTCACTTGATTCTTATACTTTTTTTAGTCTACAAATTTATGGACTAAATTTTTCTTTTTCATTTTAAGGTTTGTATTCGGTGTCAGTGTAGTTACTATACTATTTAGGTGACTTATAGTCATTTCATTTAAATATTTAACAACCACGGAAACGGTTCTTAGTTACATCCCGACTTGTTAAACAGAATATGTACTGTGCTTCAATTTAAGTCTTACATGTAAACAAGTAATTTATAAGAAACATATACCTCAGAAGACTAGTACCAAGTCCATATACAGTCTCCGATGCCCACTGAGCAGCTCACATGACAGATGTTAACTTCAATAATCTGAAAGAGATGAAATTTAGTGGGGTGAGCAAAACCATGGCTCAGTAAGATACTAATATAAATACAAGAGTAGGATTACACTGTCTTAAACTGCAATGCTTAAAACTTGTAAGGATGCAATTACAGTTAATCCTTTCTCATCGATACCTCTCATTATCACTTCTCATTTTCACTTTTTATTTCATAATCATATTTTGGTATGCTATCATCTCATATCAATTCTCATATTTACTTTTCATTTCATAATCATATTTCTGTATTCTATCATCTCTTATCAATTCTCATATCATCTCTTATCATTTCTCCTATTGTGGATCATGATCACGGTGGTACGAAGTCATAATTCTCTTCGTGTATTTCTATATTCCTGTTTCATATCATATCATTACATCATATCGATCAAATATCGTTACCACCGAGTCATGATACTCTTCATATATTCTCCATGTTTAATGTAGACATCCTATCGAATTCACTTTACATTTAACAATCATATTCCCGTATTACATCAATTCATATCACTTATCATCCGGGAATTTATGATCACGATAGAGTGAGATCAAAATTCTCTTCATATCAATCTCATGTTCATATATCATATCATCTCATGTCATCGTATAGATGAAACATCATTAACGTCGAGTCACGACATCCCTCATGGAATTCTCATGTGTTAAGCATATTATCATGTCAGGGTTTAATATGCAATTCATGTAATTTTTCTGTATAAACCGCTATCATCTCAGATCATATCATAATTACTTTAGGACATGCTCAATATATAGATTTTCAATTCATTTCAAATTTGCCTTTAAGGCATGATAGAAACATGTTCAATTTCAGTTCATGTATTCGTTTTCGGAGCATGTCTAAAACATGTGTGGTTTTAAAACATTTTTCATATGCTATAAGTCATATCAGGTCTAGAGTTCATTTCAAATCGATTTATACTCTAGACCGCATATCATTTTAAATTCGACACGAAATCGTATATAAATCATAACAGTGTCGAAATCATTTATCATATACTTTTAAAACATATACTGTAAATCATATCAGGTCTAGAGTTCATATCAAATCAAACTATACTCTAGACCGCATATCATGCCATGTTCGACACAAAATTACATATAAATCATATAAGTGTCGAAATCATATCTCATGGACTTTTAAAACATGTTTAAAACATGTACTGTTTCAAAACATATTTCATTTCAAATCTGTTTCATGTACAGTATAAATCATGTCAAGTCTAGAGTTCATATCAATAAAATCATACTCTAGACTTCATATCATATCAATTAGAGACTAGGCTAGATCCCTATCATCTCTATCAATAAAGACTTAAATCACTGTAGCTAGCAGTGAAATCATATCATCGTCCCCTGGAAACCAACTAGGGCGCTATCTATGGCCATAGACCTCATCTCTCTCAGCCCCACTGATCAGGCGTGACTGAGACCTGTCCACGACTATTGTCGGACAAGCATATCTGCCTAATGAGCAAAGCTCCAATTAGGCGGTTTCCACTATGCTTTATTGAATTTAATTCTCTTAAGGTGCCTACAGTCTCATAAAACATTTAAATCTATAGCTTTATTTTCAATATCATGTAAAGCATATGGTAAAATTTTGTATGATATTTCATATATCAAAATATATATATCTACCATATACTTTCATTTCAAAACAAATCAATACTTTTCAGTATTCATATAAACATTATTAAAATGTTTCAAGTTGCAAGAAAGCATGCTTAAATGCGATGCTATAAAACACTTCAGTATGCAACTTCGGTATTATTTCCATCAAATACGCTGAAGCGGTTCATTTAACTTTATCACCATCAGTTATTCGATTTCAAGACTTTCTTTCTGTCCAATCAGTAAATCACTATTCAAATCATTCAAGATTCATTTCATTCAGTATTCAGATTGCTCAATACTCTAATTATTTAATAACCAGATCACTTGGTATTCAAACCATTCGGTATTCAATATCCTTTTTCGATAATTATCGACTATAATAATCAATTGTACTCTTATTACCGATACTAGAACCACATCATCAGTGTGAATCCTCTTAGTATCTATGAGCATCAAATATCATGTTTCCATATAGCCATCAGGATACTGAAATTATGAAATACTAATATCCTCATTCGATATCTATTCCAGAGTCGACATCGAGGATCGTAGAACCACAAGATCAATAATCGCATATCAAATCCATTTATGGTTTGACCTATTGGTACATATTCAGAATTTTCGACTTGCGGTTCATTTTTCATTCACTATCATAAAAATCATATCACAATCCTCAATTCACTTTTCATCTAGCCTGTAGAATGTAATATCATGTTAAAATTATCCATAAACGTCCTCAATTCAATTTTTGATTGGCAATTCACCACTTAAAAGAATTTGCCAATTTCCACTATCAACAGTATTTCAATCATTTAAGTCGCCTTGCGACTATCCATATTATTGCCAAAAATCTCAGTTCATACCACTAAGACGGTCCATTTATTTGAATTTATCAATCCTATAATCGTCACTCGATTGATAATTCCGCAATTCTATCATTCGACCATCTAAATCACAACTTCGATTTTTTTTCTCTTTTAAGTTGTATCATATAATTATCATCACCTTTATCTGTGATTCGTCAAATAAATAATTTCACCTCAATCTCAACTTGATACCATTTATGATATTAAAATCACTTGATTTATCAATTCTATAAGGTTTAGACCATATAATTCATCACATTATCGTTTTCAATGATCTATCTTCCCATCGATTTAAATATCAAACTCTTCAGTAATACCATATAATCCTTTTAATATTTATTTCCAATAATTATCTCCAAGATTCCATTTATGTGAGAAACTTAATCTTTTTCCTAAAAATTTCGGCAGCATAACGGCTTAATTTTTACTAAGCCTCCTGCACGGAAAACAGTTTATAATTGCAGCCGTTGTTTCTCACATTTTCTTTATCTCTTACTAAGACCTCCACCATCAGTTGTGGGTCCTCTTAGCATTTTTAACATCAATTCAATCTATAAATCATATAAAAATTTTCACAATTCCATTTAAATTCATTCCATCTATGCATCATATAAGAATCATAAAATCCCACATACAATATGATGCTACTAATGCTTTATAAAAGTATATTACCTATTCGCCAAGCTCAGCGTAGTTTTTGATTTCCGAGCCTTGCCGAACTCCACCATTCGTCTCATTTTCGTTTGCTACAATTTCAAAAATTGACATATATTTTCATTTACAAAATAATCCAAGAATTTCTACTAAATTCCAGACATATAGCGAAAAAGGCTTTTAATTTTCCTTACCCATCTCTTCCTCTTCTTCTTCTTCCTTTTTCTTTTCCTTTTCCTTTTTCTTTTTTTTTCTTTTTTTTTTCTTTTCTTCTTTTTGTTTTCTTTTTCTGAACCGGGTTGGTCGGGTTCGGGTTGACCGGGTCAAATTGGGTCGAGTTGGGTTGACCGGGTCAGGCGGGTCGGATCGGGTCGGACCGGTTCCGCCGGTTCAATCTTCTGCTGGCCGGTTCGGTCACCGGCGGCCACCCATTCCGGCGGGTCAGCCACTCCACAACTTGCCGAAGTTGCGAGGATGTCGGATCTGGTCTCCGTTTCCCCAGCGGCGGCGCCGGCGGTGGTGAATCTGGAGGTGGGTTTTCGGTCCTTTTCTCCTCCACCGTTTTCCTTCACCGTCGGGCCCTCCTCACCTCTTCCTTGAGCTTCCGCCGTCGAAGTGGGGGGTGTGGCGGTGGCCAGATCGGCGGCACCGCCACTTTTCTTTTTCCTCTTTCCTTCGGTTCTCTTTCGGTTTCACTTCGCCCCTTTTGTTTTCTTTCCTCTCTTTTTCTTTTCCGTCGCCGGCAAGCCCTCTCTCCCTCTCTTCGGCTCACCGGCGACCTTCTCCTCTTTTCTTCTCTCGCCGGTTGTCGACCGGCCACTTTTATTTTCCTTCGTTTTTTTTTCCTTTAAGTTTTCTCCTCTGTTTGTTAACAGAGGAGAAACTGGGTAGGGAATCGGGAATAGCCCGATTCCCGACTCTTTCCTTTTTTTTAAAATTAATATATATTTATTATTATATATATTAATTATATTCATATAATTATATATATTAATATATATATATATATACATAATTTGTATAAATCAAATATATATACTTTAATTTCAAATACTATACATATATTTCATATAGGAATGTATATATATATATATATATATATATGTAGAAAAATATATATTTATATAATAACCTTATATAAATTTATAAAATTACATATTTTTATTTCTTATAAAATTTGAATTTCTTGATATCCATATTTATTTTCTCCAATTTCATTCTTATTTAATTTGGATTTCAATTTATCTAAATTAAATTTTTTTTTGGATACCTTATATTTATTTAGAAAATTCTCGGTCTTCACATCCTCCCCACCTTAAGAAATTCGGTCCTCCGAATTCAACTTAAATTATTTGGTGGTGTGTATGCTTATAGTTCCTGTCCTCTCAATCATCTTTTTAAGTAATACTACTAGCATACTTTCAACATCTGAATCACCTTTTATACCATTTCATATCATCTTTCCACCATATATTCATACTCTCTAAAATTTCTTATCACCTTGGGAGTTATCACTTTCTATCTCTTTTCACATAATAGCTGTTTCACACCATTTATCATTCGTTTCTCTCATTTGATGCCAAGTCGATATAGTTTAGTAACTATCTTTTACCGATTTAATCGGTAGTATGTAATTGTCCCAGTAGCTTTTTAAATCTCGTGCATCCGTTCTCTCAATATATCTTCTAGCGTTTCCACATTATGCTCGAATTTTCATATCAGTATGGAGCGATGCCGTCAATCAATTTGGAATCCCAAAGCCTTTTACTATTTTCCATAACATATGGCAATTCAAGATTCCATCATATGTAATGCTCACTGGAACTTCACATACCTTCTCTCCGTTTCATATTTATATTTCGACTAAGGCATTAGAGAAATCTAGAAGTCTGAAAATGGAAAAATGATTCAATTTGATCAACCAGTCTATAATCACTTCTATAATATCATATTTCTTTCGGGTTTCGTACTATCCCACAACACTCATTGTCACATTGATAAATTAAGGCCGCACCTTATTGCAGACTTTACTGTTAATCATCTCCTGCCATAAATGCAACTTTTATCAATCATTTTCTCTCTATATCTCTTTTTATGTAGTATTCTTATTACATCTCGATGTGATAACCAAAGTGAAATCACTTTCAGTCTTAAATTCGAAAACTGCTTCATATTCATGTTCCCTTATAACTCGAAATCATATTTTCAATTTCCAATAATCTTCATAATTAAAGTGGGATTGTACTTTCAATCCAGCCATATGTTTGGGTTTGATCGTTTTTCGTTGGCTATTTCTTTACTTTTTTCAATCCTTTTCAATTCACATATCGATCATATTCTATACAATCATTCCATTATCTTCCATATAAATTGCCACAATCAATCATTCTCGATCATTCATATCCTATTCCTTTAAGGTGATACACAATTCTTCTAAACCATATCGATACCATTCGTTAACGGTTTTCAGTCCGTTTTAATAGGTCATCGATTGGCATCTTTATGTCAAAGCTCAGCCTGTTTCAATAGGCCATCGACTGTTATCACCCATACCAATAGCTGACTAATCTTGGTACAGATTGAAAATCAACAAGTTTACATGTAGACACTGCACAGTACATGGGATGTAACACTATCACTATCTCAACTACACCGACACGTACTAGACAAACCGTGCTCTGATACCATTAAATCTGTCACGACCCGAAGACCGCGACTTTCACTTGATTCTTATACTTTTCTTAGTCTACAAATTTATGGACTAAATTTTTCTTTTTCATTTTAAGGTTTGTATTCGGTGTCAGTGTAGTTACTATACTATTTAGGTGACTTATAGTCATTTCATTTAAATATTTAACAACCACGGAAACGGTTCTTAGTTACATCCCGACTTGTTAAACAGAATATGTACTGTGCTTCAATTTAAGTCTTACATGTAAACAAGTAATTTATAAGAAACATATACCTCAGAAGACTAGTACCAAGTCCATATACAGTCTCCGATGCCCACTGAGCAGCTCACATGACAGATGTTAACTTCAATAATCTGAAAGAGATGAAATTTAGTGGGGTGAGCAAAACCACGGCTCAGTAAGATACTAATATAAATACAAGAGTAGGATTACACTGTCTTAAACTGCAATGCTTAAAACTTGTAAGGATGCAATTACAGTTAATCCTTTCTCATCGATACCTCTCATTATCACTTCTCATTTTCACTTTTTATTTCATAATCATATTTTGGTATGCTATCATCTCATATCAATTCTCATATTTACTTTTCATTTCATAATCATATTTCTGTATTCTATCATCTCTTATCAATTCTCATATCATCTCTTATCATTTCTCCTATTGTGGATCATGATCACGGTGGTACGAAGTCATAATTCTCTTCGTGTATTTCTATATTCCTGTTTCATATCATATCATTACATCATATCGATCAAATATCGTTACCACCGAGTCATGATACTCTTCATATATTCTCCATGTTTAATGTAGACATCCTATCGAATTCACTTTACATTTAACAATCATATTCCCGTATTACATCAATTCATATCACTTATCATCCGGGAATTTATGATCACGATAGAGTGAGATCAGAATTCTCTTCATATCAATCTCATGTTCATATATCATATCATCTCATGTCATCGTATAGATGAAACATCATTAACGTCGAGTCACGACATCCCTCATGGAATTCTCATGTGTTAAGCATATTATCATGTCAGGGTTTAATATGCAATTCATGTAATTTTTCTGTATAAACCGCTATCATCTCAGATCATATCATATATACTTTAGGACATGCTCAATATATAGATTTTCAATTCATTTCAAATTTGCCTTTAAGGCATGATAGAAACATGTTCAATTTCAGTTCATGTATTCGTTTTCGGAGCATGTCTAAAACATGTGCGGTTTTAAAACATTTTTCATATGCTATAAGTCATATCAGGTCTAGAGTTCATTTCAAATCGATTTATTCTCTAGACCGCATATCATTTTAAATTCGACACGAAATCGTATATAAATCATAACAGTGTCGAAATCATTTATCATATACTTTTAAAACATATACTGTAAATCATATCAGGTCTAGAGTTCATATCAAATCAAACTATACTCTAGACCGCATATCATGCCATGATCGACACAAAATTACATATAAATCATATAAGTGTCGAAATCATATCTCATGGACTTTTAAAACATGTTTAAAACATGTACTGTTTCAAAACATATTTCATTTCAAATCTGTTTCATGTACAGTATAAATCATGTCAAGTCTAGAGTTCATATCAATAAAATCATACTCTAGACTTCATATCATATCAATTAGAGACTAGGCTAGATCCCTATCATCTCTATCAATAAAGACTTAAATCACTGTAGCTAGTAGTGAAATCATATCATCGTCCCCTGGAAACCAACTAGGGCGCTATCTATGGCCATAGACCTCATCTCTCTCAGCCCCACTGATCAGGCGTGACTGAGACCTGTCTACGACTATTGTCGGACAAGCATATCTGCCTAATGAGCAAAGCTCCAATTAGGCGGTTTCCACTATGCTTTATTGAATTTAATTCTCTTAAGGTGCCTACAGTCTCATAAAACATTTAAATCTATAGCTTTATTTTCAATATCATGTAAAGCATATGGTAAAATTTTGTATGATATTTCATATATCAAAATATATATATATATATATCTACCATATACTTTCATTTCAAAACAAATCAATACTTTTCAGTATTCATATAAACATTATTAAAATGTTTCAAGTTGCAAGAAAGCATGCTTAAATGCTATGCTATAAAACATTTCAGTATGCAACTTCGGTATTATTTCCATCAAATACGCTGAAGCGATTCATTTAACTTTATCACCATCAGTTATTCGATTTCAAGACTTTCTTTCTGTCCAATCAGTAAATCACTATTCAAATCATTCAAGATTCATTTCATTCAGTATTCAGATTGCTCAATACTCTAATTATTTAATAACCAGATCACTTGGTATTCAAACCATTCGGTATTCAATATCCTTTTTCGATAATTATCGACTATAATAATCAATTGTACTCTTATTATCGATACTAGAACCACATCATCAGTGTGAATCCTCTTAGTATCTATGAGCATCAAATATCATGTTTCCATATAGCCATCAGGATACTGAAATTATGAAATACTAATATCCTCATTCGATATCTATTCCAGAGTCGACATCGAGGATCGTAGAACCACAAGATCAATAATCGCATATCAAATCCATTTATGGTTTGACCTATTGGTACATATTCAGAATTTTCGACTTGCGGTTCATTTTTCATTCACTATCATAAAAATCATATCACAATCCTCAATTCACTTTTCATCTAGCCTGTAGAATGTAATATCATGTTAAAATTATCCATAAACGTCCTCAATTCAATTTTTGATTGGCAATTCACCACTTAAAAGAATTTGCCAATTTCCACTATCAACAGTATTTCAATCATTTAAGTCGCCTTGCGACTATCCATATTATTGCCAAAAATCTCAGTTCATACCACTAAGACGGTCCATTTATTTGAATTTATCAATCCTATAATCGTCACTCGATTGATAATTCCGCAATTCTATCATTCGACCATCTAAATCACAACTTCGATTTTTTTCTCTTTTAAGTTGTATCATATAATTATCATCACCTTTATCTGTGATTCGTCAAATAAATAATTTCACCTCAATCTCAACTTGATACCATTTATGATATTAAAATCACTTGATTTATCAATTCTATAAGGTTTAGACCATATAATTCATCACATTATCGTTTTCAATGATCTATCTTCCCATCGATTTAAATATCAAACTCTTCAGTAATACCATATAATCCTTTTAATATTTATTTCCAATAATTATCTCCAAGATTCCATTTATGTGAGAAACTTAATCTTTTTCCTAAAAATTTCGGCAGCATAACGGCTTAATTTTTACTAAGCCTCCTGCACGGAAAACAGTTTATAATTGCAGCCGTTGTTTCTCACATTTTCTTTATCTCTTACTAAGACCTCCACCATCAGTTGTGGGTCCTCTTAGCATTTTTAACATCAATTCAATCTATAAATCATATAAAAATTTTCACAATTCCATTTAAATTCATTCCATCTATGCATCATATAAGAATCATAAAATCCCACATACAATATGATGCTACTAATGCTTTATAAAAGTATCTTACCTATTCGCCAAGCTCAGCGTAGTTTTTGATTTCCGAGCCTTGCCGAACTCCACCATTCGTCTCATTTTCCTTTGCTACAATTTCAAAAATTGACATATATTTTCATTTACAAAATAATCCAAGAATTTCTACTAAATTCCAGACATATAGCGAAAAAGGCTTTTAATTTTCCTTACCCATCTCTTCCTCTTCTTCTTCTTCCTTTTTCTTTTCCTTTTCCTTGAGGCTACGCCCCTGTGCAAATTTGGACAAAGTTTGTGCTTCTTCCACATAAAAGACGAAAGCTCAATAATAAACACAGTGGTCGGCGAGAAAAATACAATGAAAGTATATATTAATTCAAGACCTGAGTTCCCACTGTCGACCAACTCAGGAAAATTACCCGCATGATCGTGACAAGAAACAAATTTTAATATGATTATAATTAAATAAATGTTTCTGGTTGATACAGGAAAGATTAATTTTCTCCAACTTGGTCAATGGTCAGCAAACAAAGTACTATAATTTTTTATTAGTTGAGTAAGCAAAATAGAGTAGAAAATTGCAGATATCGTTGCAACTAGCATAAAGAAAAAAATATTTATATGATTAGTGTAATGTTTATTATGTGTTTTTCTGTGCAAACACTGCTTCAATTTTGATTTATTGCCATAACCCAAGTTTCAATTAATGCAATTTAAGGGTTCTGCCTATGCAACCGAATCTTCAGAAAATTTTAATATATGTAACCAAAAAAAAGAAAATTTTAATATAACTTCATAAAACATTTGTTAATCTGATTATGTGAAGACCGAAAATTTTCTAAATAAATATAAGGTATCCGGAAAACTTAATTTGGACAAATTGAAATCCAAATTAAATAAGAAATGAAAATGTAGAAAATAAATTTGGATATAAAGAAATCCAAATTTAATAAGAAATAAAGATATGTAATTTTATATATTTATATAAGGTTATTATATAAATATATTTTTAAATAAATATATACATTCATATATGAAATATATGTACATATCATATGTTGAAATATTATTTTATATCATAGAATGAATACATATGTATTTTATTATACATTTATGTATATATGATATATGTATAAAATATATATGTATAGTAATTTTAAATTAAAATGTACATATATAAATGATTTATATGAAATAAATATTTATATATATATATTTTAAATTGTAAATATATATAATTAAAAAAAAGGAAAAATATGGGAATCGGGATAACCCGATTCCCAATTTTTCCTCTCTTCTGTTACAAACAGAGGAGAGGAAAACCAAAGAGAAGCCGACTAATGCAGGCCGACCAAAGGAGAAAGGGGAAGAGAGAGCGGCGTCGCCGACGAGAGGAGAAGCAAATGACGATGGCCGGCGATGGAAAGAAGAAGCGAAACGCGGCAAATCGCGAGGAAACCCGAAGCGGGGAAAGGAAAAAGAGAAAAGAGGAAACGGCGGTGCCAACCGATCCGGTCACCGCCACTGCCACCATGACGCCGGCGAAGAGAACCAAAGGGAGAGGAGCCACCGGCGGTGGAAGAGAAGGCGAAAAAGAGGGAGAAAAAGGGAAGAAAAGAAGCCGAACCCCTATTCACAGATCCAGCGCCGTCGTCGACGATGGGGGGAAAAAGAGGGCAGATCCGGCTTCGTGGCAACCACGAGATGCGATAAGGTGGTCGAATCGCTGGAATGGGTGGCCGCCGATGGCTGAACTGGCCAAGCAAAGACTAAACCGTCCAACCTGGTCCGACCCGATTTAGACCAGAAAAGAAAAAGAAAAAGAAAAAGAAAAAGAAAAGAAAAGGAGAAAGAAAGAAAGGAAGAAGAAAAGAAAAGAAAAAGAGAAAGAAGGGAAAGGAAGAAGAAGAAGAAGAAAAGAAAGAAAAGGTAAGGAAAATTGAGGAAAAAATAAATTATTGATGTTATTGAATAATTTTATTGTCACATATTCACATAAGTGCATTGGTGTTGTGAAAATTGTAGCGGAAGTGATAGACGTGATTTGGTGTTCGACGATGCTAGGAGCTCGTCAAGGCGCTAAGCTTCAGCACCAAGTAAGATACTTTTATAAAGCATCAGTAGCATTATATTGTATATTTGGAATTATGATTTTAATATGATGCATTGATGAATTGATATTAAAAGGCTAAGAGGACCCACAACTGATGGTGGGGGTCTTAGTAAAAGATAAATAAATTGTGAGAATCAACGGCTGCGCTATAAATTGTGTTTTCCTTGCAGGAGGTTTAGTGAAAATTAAGTCGTTATGCTGCCGAAATTCTTAGGAAAACGTTGAGGAAAAAGATTTAAGTTTCTCACATAAATGGAATCTTGGAAATAATTATTGAAAAAAAATAAACATTGAAAGGACTTTATGGTATTACCGAAAAAGTTTGATATTAAAATCGATGAGAAGATAGATCGTTGGACACGATAATGTGATGAATTATATGGTTTAAACCTTATAGAATCGATAAATCAAGTCATTTTAATATCACAAATGGTATCAAGTTGAGATTGAGATGGAATTATTTATTAGACGGATCACGGATAAAAGTGACGATGATTATATGATACAACTTAAAAGAGAAAAATCGAAGTTGTAATTTAGATGATCGAATGACAGAATTGCGAAATTATCAATCGAGTGATGATTATAGAATTGATAGATTCAAATAAATGGACGTCAAACATGTGATTATACAGATTTGATTATAACCTTGGAATAGGTCTCGAAAAATATTCTTTCACATCTGAGTGACCTGGAGAAATTTGGAGTACATGATGAATGGACCGTCTTAGTGGTATGATTGAGATAATGATAATAAGAAAGTAGATTGTGATGTCTTATGGACATTTGATAGAACACACGTTTACATAAAAAAAATGTACTTGTACATATCGATGTTAAATAGATGTGAACTGAGATTTTTGCAATAATATGGATAGTCGCAAGGCGACTTAAATGATTGAAACATTGTTGATAGTGGAAATTAGCAAATTCTTTTAAGTGGGTAAATTGCCAATCAAAAATTGAATTGATGATGCTTTATAGATAATTCTAGCCTGATATTACATTCTACAGGCCATATGAAAAGTGAATTGAGAATTGTGACCTGATTTTATGATAGTGAATGAAATTGAACCGCAAGTCGAAAATTCTGAATGTGTGCCAATAGGTCAAACCATAAATGGATTTGATAAGCGATTATTGATCTTGTGGTTCTGTGATCCTCGATGTCGACTCCGGAATAGATATCAAATGAGGATATTGATATTGCATGATTTCAATGTCTTGATGGTTATATAGAAACATGGTATTTAAATACTTATAGATACTAAAAGGATTCATACTAATGATGTGGTCCTAGTATCGATAATGAGATGTACAAATGATTGATATGGTTGATAATTATCGAAAAAAGATATTGAATGCCGAATGGTTTGAATACCAAGTGATCTGATTATTGAGTAACTGGAGTATTGAACAATTTGAAGACTGAATGAATTGAATAGTGAATTGATTTGAATACTGAATTACTGATTTGACAGAAAGAAAGTTTTGAAATCGAATGATCGATGGTGATATAGTTAAATGAATAGCTTCACTGTATTTGATGAAAATATTACCGAAGTTGCATACTGAAATGTTTTATAGCATTGCTTTTAAGTATAACTCATTACAACTTGAGACGTTATACTAACACTTATATGAATGCTATAAAGTATAGATTAATTTTAAAAAAAAGGACAGTATATGGTAGATACACATTTTTATATATAAAGCATCTTAAAGAATTTTACCATATGCTTTACATGATTTTGACATGAAAAGATAAAGATTTAAATGTTTTATGAGACTGTAGGCACCCTAAAAGAATTTAAATTCAATAAAGCATAGTGAAAATCGCCTAATTGGAGCTTTGCTCATTAGGCAGAGATGCTTGTCTGACAATAGTCGTGGACAGGTTTCAGTCACGCCTGATCAATGGGGCTGAGAGAGATGAGGTCTATGGCCATAGATAGCGCCTTAGTTGGTTTCCAGGGGACGATGACATGATTTTCACTGCTAGCTACAGTGATTTAAGTCTTTATTGATAGAGTGATAGGGATCTAGCCTAGTCTCTAACCGATATGATATGAAGTCTAGAGTATGATTTTATTGATATGAACTCTAGACTTGACATGATTTATACAGTACGTAAGACATGATTGAAATGAAATATATTTGAAATAGTACATGTTTTAAACATGTTTTAAAAGTACATGTGATATGATTTCGACACTTACATGATTTATATATGATTTTGTGTCGAACTTGAAATGATATGCGATCTAGAGTATAGATTGATTTGATATGAACTCTAGACCTGATATGACATATAGTATATGAAAAATGTTTTAAAACCGCACATGTTTTAGACATGCTCTAAAAACGAATACATGAATTGAAATTGAACGTGTTCCCATCATGTCTTAAAAGTAAATATGAAATGAATTGAAAATTCATATGTTGAGCATGTTCTAAAGCATATATGATATGATTTAAAATGATAGCGGTTCATATAGTGAAATTACATAAGTTGCCTACTAAATCATGACATAATAGTATGCTTTTTACATAAGATATGTCATGACCTTATATGGTACAAAAACATGAAGAATATATGAGGAGTATCATGACTCGGTGGTAACGATACTCCATCTACGTGATGTCATGATATGATATGAAACATGAATATAGAAATACAGAAAGAGAATTATGACTTCGTACCACCGTGATCATGATCCACAATATGAGAAGTGATATGAAATGATAGAATACAGAAGTATGATTATGAAATGAAAAGTGAATATGAGAAGTGATATGAGATGATAGAATACAAAAGTATGATTATGAAATGAAAAGTAACTTGATATGATATCTCAATTGGACAAGATGTACTATGAGATTGATGAGAATATGGACTAATAATACATGATATTCAAATTGGACACGACATATTGTTGTGCGATGCACTATAGTATAATGATGAGAAAACTAAAGAGTGATTATGATGATTTATTTAGAAGTCTGAGTGATAGACATATGACAAGAATTGAGATAATGAGATGTTATCGATAAGAAAGGATTAACTGTAATTGCAAACTTGCAAGTTTTAAGCATTGCTGTTTAAGACAGTATAATCATACTCTTGCATTTATATTAGTATCTTACTGAGCCGTGGTTTTGCTCACCCCACTAAATTTCATCTCTTTCAGACTATTGAAGTTAACATCCGCCATGCGAGCTGCTAAGTGGGCATCGGAGATGATATCTAAGCTTGGTACTGGCCACCATTCTTCGAATCCGCTTCATTGCCTTGAGGTATACGCTCTTTGTAAATCTCTTGTTTACATGTACAGACCTTAATTAATACACAGTACGTATTTTGTTCAACGAGTCGGGATGTAACTTAGAAGTGTGATAAATTATTGTATAGAGGATCAATGAAAGTAGAGTAGTAACTACACTGACATCGAATACAAACTTAAAAATGAAAAAGAAAAATTTAGTCAATAAATTTATAAGAGAAAAAAGTATGAGAATCTAGAGAAAGTCACGGCCTTCGAGTCGTGACAGATATGTAATAAAATTATCAATTTTTTTCTTAATTATACCCGTTTATGTTAAAATAATAAAAATTTTTCAAGTTTGATTTTCGTTTCCCACTATTCTAAAACAAGAAATAAAAGAGAGGAACATAATAAAAACAAAATTGGAAGAATAATGCAAATGTATACTATAAAGTTATTATTTCTAACATCTACTTTTAAGACAATATTAATTTTTTATACAATTTCAAAATTATATTCATAATCAAATAATTTATTAAACATAGAACATGATCAACAAAAAAGTTAAACCAAATATAGTTGAATCGAATCCACACAAGGATGAAATTTGAGCTTAGAAGCCAAAAATTTCAAAATCTAGCTCCTTTAGACAGTATCTCATTGACAAATATTTGTATTCTTAGTGAAATATTTTTACAACAAAAGTTTCCATTATTAGAACTCAAGTTTTTATTATTGCAACTGTTGAAACCCTAAAATCTAATGATTTTCCCTCATTTTTAATTTATTATTATAATAAATGTTATTATCATTACTCTAATTTTATTTTATTATTCTTTTTCTCTCTTTTTAATTATCATTACTATTGTGAGGTTCAACAATATTGACCTGTTGCTCATCTTTTCAACTCTTTCTTACACTTTTGATTATTTGTTTCAAGTAAACTTTAGGTCAGAGGTTTTTTCTTTTTCTGTTCTTGAATCGAATAATCTCTATCTCAGAATTACTACAGGAATTCATCGTTTAGGACAAACTACTACACATCCATGGCCTTGTACGGGCTAATCATGAGTTGTCATACTTATTCGGAATTACCTAAGAAAGATTTGTAGATTAGCAGACAAAGATGTTGAGGGCTCCGAGAACTTTAAGTAACTGCTTGTATCAATTGCCGATGAAGTTCTTTGCAACTTCGCTGACAACTTTTCTTCCAAAACTATCAAGGTTTTAGTCTTCCTAAATGAGATTTGACCATTCCTTTTGGCAGTCATTATTTTCCGCATGGCGCATACCAAATTGGACCAAGTTTGTGAAGGAAACCGAAACAAACACGCAGCGGAAATAAAACATTCGGCCTCCACCAGGATCGATTCGGAGAGTTGCCTGATTAGGGTTTCGAGATTTTACCTAACGTTTTTCTCTGATTTTTCTTTCTTTGGTCGAGTCACAAGCAACAACTTTTCGTTCCTGCCTCTACGGTATCCACACGAACGGATCTCACGACTCTTGAACGTCTCACTATCAGAAGCCTTAAAGAGCTTTTGATTCCTTATAACCGAATTGCTAGCTTCGATTAAAAAGAATGTTTTTGTTTTCTGTTTTTTTTTTAAAAGTGCGGCTATGTTTTAGAAAAACATCCTTTTTATAGGCAGTAAATTTTACCCTAAAATTTACTGCCAAACAGAACTCTAATCCTACTTAGAATAGGATTAGATATATCCTTAATCCAATTCAGAATAGGATTAGATATATCTTTAATCGAATTCAGAATAGGATTAATTAAGCTCCTCATTGATCCGTTCTAAGTGTGCGACCCAATAGGTTCTCAAAACAATGGCAATGACAAAATTGTCATAGGCAATGAGCGGTATCTAGCAACACATCATTGCTACCCATGTAACGAGAATGTCAATGACTCGACATAACCTTACTCGTGATAGATGTTACCGTGTAGTCTAATCCCTTTATCCTATGATGTCTTGATTAGACACAAGTCATGGAATGTGTCACACTTGTATAGTCTAATCAGCGTTTCTTGATTCCTGAGTGGACTAATTAAACAAATAAAATCAATATCTCATATTGACTTATTCGAGCACGGCCATGCATTTCTTAGTCTCACTCTATCAAAGGGCCCAAGACATCACTCTTGTTATATAAGAGGGATAAATCCTATCTTGATCACTCAACATCCCTCTACATAGATCAAGGCATACCCAATTACTACCTTTATAGTCCATCCTGTTACGAATGACATCTAGCAGCATTAAAGTATGCAATTCTCTATGTTGGGATCTATGATGATCTCAAGTCAAAGGATCACATACACCATCATCACTATGAGAATCGCTTATGACACTCATATAACAATCCATGTAGCATTCTCATGGAGGGTCGATCCAGTACATAGTTCTCTAACATGTACCTATGTGATGACTTGATATCCTATATCCATGACAATAGTCATCAGTCAACCACATACTAGTCTTATCGTATCATTGTTATCCTTGTTCACAATAATACTTGACTAGGGATATTTTAAGAATAGTGTGTTATTACTATTCTAAGGACATTATCATATAAGATTATATTACGCAGTTATAAGACAAATATAATAATGAACTATGATAAATAAAATGTCATGATACATAAAAAAATGCCAAAGTCAATCATCTAATGAATGGTTCTAAGGGCATAATTCAACAGTTTGTGCTTCTTCCACACAAAGGACAAAAGCTCAAGTATGAACACTGTTTGGCGAGAAAAATACAATGCTAGTACATAATTGAAGAGCCGAGTTCTCACCATGGAGCGAATCAAGAAAATTAGATGCATGATTGTGACATGAAATAAATTTTAATATGATTATATGATTATAATTAAGTATAATGTTTCTGGTTGAGCTTGGAAGCCAAAAATTTTAAAATCTAACTGCTTTTTTTTTCTTTTTTTACAATCTAGCGGCTTCTTTAGACAAGATCTCATTGAATAATATTAAAAATTCTTTGTGAAATATTTTAATAACGAAAGTTTCCACTATTACAACTCAAGTTTTTATTTTTGCAACTAATTTTTTTCATTGTTGAGACCCTAAAATCTAATAATTTTCCCATATTTAATTTATTATTATGATTAATCTTATTATCATTATTCCAATTTTATTTTATTATTCTTTTTCTCTCTTTTTAATTATCTACTTAAAATTTTTTAATAAGATATAAATTTAAAACTAGTTAAATTCTAATTACTTTATAGGTAAAAGGATCTTGAGTATAAGAAAAAAATGATATAAAAAAACACAAAAAATAGAGAAATAATAATGATTAGTAATTAACAAATGGTATATTTACTTTTTCATTTAAAAATAATGCACTTCTTCATCAAATCCCAAAGGATAAGAAGGTGTTTTTCAAATTAAAAGGAGGTAAAAATATATGTATAACAAATCTCAAGGGACCAAATATACTTTTGAAGATTATTTTCAATTGGTAAAAAAAAAAATCTATGATGTTTTGTGTTACTATCATTGTTTTTTGAGTATAGCTATTTATCTTATGTCTGAAGAGAAAATAATCTAAAAGCCAAAAAAGAAAGCCGTAACGATGCACATTCATCTGCTGCCTTTCATCGAATTGAGAAAAACCTAGACATCAATGCTCCATAACTGCAATTCTTGGGATTGTTTTTTTTTTATAGTAAAACTGATTATATATATGTGAAACCCCTAATTTTCATGTAATTTTCCCATATTTGTATGGTTTTCCAACTTAGAATGATGTAAATAAATATGAAATTATGAAGTATGAATAATATATGGGACATGGAAGGAATAATGAAATTGATAGTCAAGTGGTTAAGGAATAAATTCTGATATTGTAAGAATGATTGGAGTGTAATAAAATAAATATCAGATTTTGGGTAATTAAATGACCAAAAGTCAAATGGTCAAAAGATTAATGGCTAACATGAAAAGGGATAAAGAAGCATTAAATGAAATTTTGGATTGTCATCACTCTCATCAACTCTTCAAAGTCGGTAGCCATCTTGCTTCTCTTTCAAAATTCCTAAGTTTCCATTTCTACTCACCTTGACAAACACCAAGATCCTATCATTGAATTATTGAGCTAGCTTAACGAAAAACGTTCCTCATCACTAGCTTTAGCTATAATTGGAATTTGGAAAGTTGAATCTAAGTATTTGGAGAGATCTGATTTTTGTCAAGTTTGGTGATTAACAAAGGTAATGGTATAAGTTGATTCTCTCAATTCTAATTGTGGTTGGGAGTCATATTGAGTTGGTATAACA
This sequence comes from Heritiera fomes, assembly GCA_032173925.1. Taxonomy (NCBI): domain Eukaryota; kingdom Viridiplantae; phylum Streptophyta; class Magnoliopsida; order Malvales; family Malvaceae; genus Heritiera; species Heritiera fomes. The sequence continues at coordinate 16,894,908 of JAPDPM010000015.1, forward strand.
TGTCTATGGTGGTTTCTTAAAGGTTTGAATTGTGATGATCATTACAACTTTGAAGAATCGAAAGAAGAAGTGTTGAATCGCAATCAACTGATCGCGTCTCGGAGTTAATTGAGGTAAGGAATATATGTAACGGATGTAGGGCGACTATGTCTGCATGTGGGTGCATGATTTGTTGTTAAATGAAGATGTTTAAAGTGCAGGAAGGTTAAAATCTCGGTTTTCTCCTAGTTACGATTTGGCTCAGGGCAGCTGACTGCTCAGAGACAGTCATGACGTACTCATTTTCGAAATCAACATAGAGCAGCCGACTGCCCTATGTCATAACGTGTAAAGTCCTAAAACCTAACCCGCTAGACTTTATATCAAGGAGTCGCCACCAACCATTCAAACCTAAGGTGTGATTGGTCACCTATTCTTGTCTAAAGATAAGGCATGGTCTACGTTCAAAGATTCTTAGACTCGGGAGTACAGTTACGTGTAGGGAAGGATTAGCACCCCCACAACGCCCATCCTAAGATGGTACCAACTAGCTTTAGGTTATCCTTATAGTTTGCCTTGGGTTCATATTAATTTCGATATACTTATATATTGGAAATATTTCTAAGATTTTTCCATCAATTTGGCTCCAACCTTAGAAATTCCCCTCACCTCAAGATATTCAAGGAGTCTCCATTGACTTTCTTGAACTCCATCGTCGGATAAATTTTAATACTTTATGAGATTCCTATTTTCCTAATTTTGTCTCTGATTTTGACTGCATATTCATTTTATAAATTTCTTGGATTTCCTAATTTATTTTTATATTTTTATATTCTTAAATATATTATTTGTAAGAAATAAACATGAATTATGTTTTATTGAAGATTCACTTTTAAGCATCCCATCAATTTGGCTCAGCCCAAAAGGAACCTCCTCACCTAGAAATTTCCAAAGAGTCTCAATTGGTTTTCTTGAAATTTTATCATCGGCATAACTCATACTTACCCTTTTTTATTTATCGTATTATTCTATTTATTATTTAGATATTTTGTCTTATCTTATTTTATTTATTTATCTTTATTTGTTTATTTATCTTTATTTGCTCATTTTTATCCATATCTAATTCATCTATCTTATCTTACTTTTATTTTTATTATAAATATGAATTAATTAAAAAAATTCTTTCAAAAGTATTCCATCAATTTGGCTCAACTTAAGAAAGATTCTTTCACCTAGAAATTTCCAAGGAGTCTCAATTGACTTTCTTGGAGTTTCATCCTTGGTATAATTCATACTTATTCTATAAAATCTAATTCTTATTTCTTATTTATTATCCTTTTATTTATCTATTGTTTTTATTTATGCTCATTAAATTTTAGTCTTTACTAATTAATTTTTATCATTTCATTTATTTTATCTCTATTTAATCTTAAAATAAATATGAATTATACTTTATTGAAAATTCTCCCAAAAGTATCCCATCAATTTGACTCAACTTAAGGAAGAACCCTCTCACCTAGACATTTCTAAGGTGTCTCAATTAACTTCCTCAAAATGTCATCGTCGGTATAATCCACATTTATTTATTTGATTTTAATTATATATATTTATTATTCATATATTTTTTTATAACCTTAGAATACTCATCTAAATCATACAACATGGTTAAATCAAAATCATACATACAAACTAAATCAATGTACTATACTATGCTATAGTCATACAACAAATCAAATAACACATATATACAAATTATATTTTACAAGCAGTCATCAGTTCAAATTAATTATCATGCAAATTTTCCTAAATTATTAAGTCAGATTTAATAACAAAGTTAGACCATTACCATATTAAATTAATCATGCCAGTAATTATCAAATCATGCTGTTAGATTATATTTGTTTTAACTAATCAATTAACCAGAAAAAAGCACACTTGGAAAACTGAGCTATCCCTCTCTACCTTGATTATTTCTTTTCTTTCTTTATTGCTACACGTTCTTTCCTTCTGTCTTTCTTGGTTTCACGTTTCAAAAGACTTGTAACTTAGCCCCACGTGATGATGATGATGATATTGGTGCAGAGATGGTGAAGCAGCGGCAAATGGTGAAGCCTGGAATAGTAACAACGAACCAGAAAAACAACAGCAGGCAACACGATGCAGAGAGCTGGCTGGTACGAGGGCTATCACGGTGATCCAGAAGCAGAAGCGCACACTAGGCTGTGAAGCAATGATGGAGGCTCGGCTGCAGGTTTGTTAGTGAAACAGATGGTGCAAGCGGTTCAGGGAGAGATGGGACCAAGTTGTTTACGTGAAAGGATGGTGCGAGGTGGCAGAGGGACTCGGTGCAAGCAGTTCAAGGATGATGAAGGTGGTCAGTTGTTTGCGTGAAAGGATGATGCAAAGCGGCAGAGGGTGAGTGGCTAAGGAACAAGGGACCGTGACGCAATTGGGCTAGAAACACAGTAAGACAGAACCGCAGCAAGCTTGGCGCAGGGCTGTAGAAGATGACGTTATGCCAAGGATTGGTGCAGTAGACTTAGCTTGGAGATGGAGCAGGAACCTGTGACAACAGCTCAAGAAGCAGTCGGCAATGGGCAGAGAGGAGATGAGTAGTGCTAATGGTGGTTGTGAGAGTGACGGGGTAGACTTATGGTGTGGCTGGGCAAAGACGATGATGATGATTCCCAAAAAATAAACATGCTCCCTCTTTTTATATACACAAGTAGTATCCTTATCCTAGCCTAAGTGAATCTCTTTATTTTTATCTTATTTATTTTTTTTATCTTACTTTAATAATTATCTAACTCTAATTCTAATCTATCATAAACTCTAATAATATAAATCATAATGATTATCCTAAAAATCTAATAATCTAATTATCCTATCTAAAATTAATTTTATTTTTATTTTTTATTTCATTTTTTTCTTATTTCTAAATCCTATTTTAATTTTAATTTCCTAATGTTAATTCTAATCTATAAAAATCCTACTTTAATTTTAAATTAATTAATTATCCTAATCTAATGTTAAATTAAAATACAATGTCACCTAACTTAATTAATTAAATTTACAAGTTAATATCCTGGACAAAATAAGGTGTCTACACCCTATATAGCAACCGAATGCCATTTTTCCAAAAGCATTCTGTTTGCGAACCAGTCGACCCTAAAGAGCCAGTCAACTACATTTTCTCGAAAAACATTCTGTTTGCGGACCAGTCGACTGCCCTACTTACATCCGAAATTTTAAATATTTTAAATGTAAAAAGAAAATAAATTTATTAAATTTTTATATGCTATAGCAGTTGATTGCCCTAAAAGAGCAGTCAACTGCCCCATTTGAAAATAATAATTTTTAACTTATTTATATAAATGTATTTGATTATCATTAAAGTATATAAAAAGAGCTATGAATATCAATGGTTTTCCAAGAAGTAGTTTTGCTACCCAATGTTTTGAGATTAGTGACTTCATTGGTGATCATTCATATTATTTGCTTATTTGTATTTGGCTGGGGGACTCTTGTCAAGCCCTAAGTACCACGGATGTCACCTGACTAGTGCATACTGTGGAATATCGACAATGGCCATTAATCCCTTATATGTGTTTAGCTTAAGGGGAGGAGCCCTGGCCCATCCGTGGGTACGCCACTTATATGTGCATCCCTTATGGGATTTATTTGGTGCATGATTATACTAGATGTTGATTGTCTCCCCCTATTTGAAGATTATTTGTATATGTGATTTCAAGTTAATTGATATATATGAAAGTATTTGAGTTACTTGAATACATCCAAGTGACTTCATATGATTTGATTATATGTTATATGGTATTTGACGAATTTATATGGTATATGTTTTTACAAGAATCCTATATGACATTATAGAGCCAAGTAGGAAAACTGCATATAGGACCATAGTACGCTCTTTTATATATATTTCTTACTGAGCGTAAACTCACTCCTTTAAATTATTTTTTTATCCAGATTATTTGTAGTGAATTCCGCTCTTGGTAGAGGAGCGTAGATTTTGGATTATACGGTATTCCTTCGAGGCATGTTTCCAATCCCTTGAAGGTATATATACCTTTTGTTATGTAATTCAGACTATAGTATAGGACAGTAATGTATATTAGACATGTTAGGGATGTAAATTGTTAAAGAGATTAGTATGTAATTACATGAGAGTTTTAAACCTATGTGTAAGACGATCCTGTATATGCATGAGAGATATATTGTCATCGAAAATAGCTTTGTCATGTTAAACAATGGAGTATAAGATATGAGAAAGAAGAAGGATGTATCGTCAAACAGCCTAACCAAACCTTATGTGAAAGAAAAAGTTAGTTGGTAATTATCTTAAAAGAGGACGTAACGGGATGTTACAATATATATATATATATATATATATATATATGTTGTATTTGTAACAAGTTGTTTCCTACTCCTCGTGAATGAAATTTCAATCATAAAAAAGTCTTATATGATTGCCTCACATAGCCTACCAGTAAAAATAAAAGGGTTTATTCTAATTTAATTACCAAATATTTGTTAAGAATTGATTAATGATTATTCTTTTTAATTTAAACAAGATTCAGGGAGAAAAATAAATAAAGTAAAGATGAAAGAATTGGAGTTATTACCGTTTACTACTTGTAGACACCTAATTTTGTCCGAACAATTTCTCTAAATTAAAAAAATCAAATAATAAAAAAATAATAATAAAAAATATTAAAAAAATAATAATAAAAAATGATAAAAAGAAACAAATCAATTTTGTTTAAATCTTAAGTTGGAACCCCATGCAAACTCTAAAATTAAAGATTTCAAATTTGAAAATCTCATGTGAAGCACATGCAAAATTCACACTTTCAAGAGTTGACTAAAGTTGATATTGTTGCCAAAAATAAAAGAAATTTTTGCTATAAGAAAGATAGTAATAATAAAAGAAATAATCACAGTTAAATAAAATCTGAAGATTGATTACCAAAAATAAAAAAATGAAATGGAAATAAATTAAAAAAAAGGGAAAGTCAAAGAAAATAAATGGAAAAATCCCATGATCATGGGATCAATAAAGGGCCTTTGATTTATTTTCTTTTAATATATATATATATATATAAAAGAGGGGGCGACGATTGAGGGGAAGGGGAAAAAAAAAGATATTAGGGAGAGAAAAAAAGAAAACCTAAAGGAGGCCCTTTCACACAGCCACTATTCATCATCTTTCAACCTAACTTGTCGCACCATTATCATCTCCATCCCCTACCATTTTTTTTTGGCCATCTTTACTCATTCCCTACGCAGATTCCATTCATTTCATCTTTACCAAGGCATCATCATTTTTGCATCATCTCTGTCCGTCGCATCAGCACTTGCTCGGTCTGCTACTTTTTTTTTGCTGTTACAAAAGTGCTACACTACCACAACTCCTCTACATCGCTGCCACTGTCCCTGCTCGAACCCAATGCCAGTTACAAATTCTTGTCGCTGCGTCGCCGCCTACAGCATCTCTGCTACTGCTGTTTCCTTTGCCCAGTGCCATCTGTTTCGTTGTGTTCTTGTTGCTGTCACTTGCTACCGTGTTTGCCTACCCTTGCTGTTCTAAATCTCCACACCACTTGCTTCTGTTTGAGGAAGGTGCAAGTCAGCCTAAAGCCACGTGAAACCAAGGCAAAGGAAAGAAAAGGCGCGAACTGCAGTTAGTAAAGAAGAGAAAAAAGACAACAAAGAAGCAAGGCTAGCAAAGAAGGAGATTACGTGGGAAAGAATAGAAAGCAAAGGAAAGTTTTAAAGAAAAAAAGAAAGAAAGAAGGGGAGAAAAGGTAGAAAACAAATTTTTTTTATTTATTTGTTTATTAATTTCTTTGTTAGTTTTATATCTATAATTAGATTGGTAGTTTTAATTAATATTTGGGATAGTTAAATTTAAATTAGGAAATTTTAGACTAACTAATTTATTAAATTAATTTATTTAGGTTTGTAAATAAGTGTAATAAATTTACAGAAAATGTTTAAATAAATATATTTGGTTAAAATAATAGATAAGGAAACTAAATTTTAAAAAAAGAAAAAAATAGTTCTTTTAGAAATAAAAATAAAGTTAATTAATAAGTGTGGATTATACCAAGGATGACATTTTGAGAAAGTCAATTGATACATCTTAAAAATGTCTAGGTGAGAAAATTCTTTCTTAAGTTGAGCCAAATTGATGGAATACTTTTGAAAGAATTTTTAATAAAATATAATTCATATTTATTAAATAAATATAAATAAATGAAATAAATAAAATAAAAATAAATTAGATCAAGATTAAAATTAAAATTAAAGAAATTTAAATAAAATTAGATAAATAAATAAATGAACTAAATAGCTTAGAATAAAAATTAGAAGAAATAAAATTAGTTAGATAAAGGAGTAAATGCGGATTATGCCAATGATGAAATTTCAAGAAAGTCAATTGGGACTTCTTGAAAATTTCTAGGTGAAAAGATTTCTTTTAAGCTGAGCCAAATTGGTGGGACGCTTTTAAGAAAATTTAATAAACCATGATTCATATTTATTCTCTAAATAAATAAAATAAAAAAAATAAAATATATAGATAAATATAATATGTAATAAGATTAAAAAATATAGAGATTAATATGGAGTCGAAATTAGAGCCAAAGTTAGACAGAATAAGATTTTCATAAATCATTTAATTGATCCGAGAATGGAATTCAAGAAAGTCAATTGAGATTCCTTGAACATCTTGAGGCGAGGGAGATTTTTAAGATTGGAGCCAAATTGATGGAAAAATCTTAGAAATATTCCCAATATATAAGCATATCAAAATTAATATAAACACAAGACAAATTGTAAAGATAACCTAAAACTAGTTGGTACCATTTTAGGATGGGCGTTGTAGGGGTGCTAATCTTTCCCTGCACGTAACCATACTCCCGAACCCTAGTATCTTTGAACGTAGACCAAGTCTTACCTTTAGTTTGAAATAGGCGACCAATCACACTTAGGTAGAATGGTTGGTGGCGACTCTCGTAATTTTAGTGTCTAGCTATTAGGTTTTTTGAAACTTAATACGTTATGACAGTTTGGCGACTCTACTAGGGACTTTAGAAAGTCAAGCCAACGATTGGTTTTAGGTTATTTTAGGTTTGCCTTAGGTATGTTAATTTTGATAAAATAATAAGACATTAATAAATATATGTTTCTTTGACACACACTTCACGTGCATGTGCATGCATTAGCCCTCTACCCGGGCTCTATCCTTTTAAGAGGGGGTATAGTATTTACGCTCTCGTGAGGTAATACCTCCGTAATGGCTATCGAAATACTCTCACTCAAGTTGAACCTTTCCGTTTGTAGCCTGTAATGGGTGAGGATTAGGTGCCTTATTAGTCCTGTGTGGACGACAGTAAGGAACAATTTGGGAACCTTTAGCCCTTTTATCTAAAGCCATGCATATAGTGAAATTTAGAAGACCAACTATAATACAGAACCATATCAACCCAGGCTATAGAAAATACCCATTATTTAGGACACATGTTTGATCAAGTTTGTTTGATTTTGATTTATACATAAGACACTAAGAGGGTACCATGAGTTCTTCACCAAAACATTTCCATGCATCACTCATACTTTATTGTTACATGGAAACTTTTTACCATACCATTCATACACATGTTAGCTTCATCTCGTTTTGTTCATCTTCAATCATTGTTTTGAACAAAGCACTTTCAAATTTTTTTCAAGCATCACTGCATGTGAGATGATAAATTCCTAATTGTGGCAATAAAAGAGTCGAAGATAGCTCGACCAAAGGTTCATTCACACAACACTCGTTATCAAGATAAGATCATGGAAGAAGAATCAAGCATGCGCATGGAGAAGATGGAAAAAGCTTAAGAGGAAATGAGGGGGCAATTGTCTCAAATTACAGAGCTGTTGAAAAATCTAAGCAAGGGCAAAGGAGTTGTAGTCCAAGAAGGGGTTCAACAATGCAGTATGGACGACCCTGTCTATCCTCCTGGATTTTGTCCATTTCCAAGTCAAACATCCCAAGAAAGAAGATATCCACCTACTTACACTGCTATACCCCAAGTGTTTGGAGACGCTCAATTCCAAGGACCCGCCTATCCTTCCCAAGGCGCAAAATCTACTGATCCCATTGAGGTGCTCGACTTAGATGACCCAAGGGAAATTGAGAAGTTGAAAGCCAAACAAGCAGAAGAGAAAGATGAGGCGAAGTCGCAACAAAAGATTAATATGTTGGAGGAAAGGATTCGAGCTATTGAAGGCTTAGACTTTTATGGTTCCATGGATGCTACTGGGTTTTGTTTGGTGTCAGACCTGGTTATTCCACCTAAGTTTAAAGCACCAGAGTCTGCGAAGTACAATAGAGCTTCCTGCCCTAGGTCTCATCTTATTATGTATTATCGAAAGATGGCTGCTTTCGCTCAAGATGATAAGCTCCTTATTCACATTTTTCAAGAAAGTCTTATTGGATCTACTGCCAAGTGGTACAATCAATTAGATGGAACTCGAATCACCACTTGGAATGACTTGGCAAGAGCATTTATGGCTCAGTATAGACATGTTGTTGATATGGCCCCTGATCATCTGTCACTCCAATGTATGGAAAAGAGGGCTAATGAGAGTTTCAAGCAATATGCCCAAAGGTGGCGTGATATGGCTGCGGAGGTGCAACCTCCACTTTCAGAGAAGGAGCTTACCATTATGTTTGTTAATACTTTGAAGGCACCATATTACGATAGGATGATCGATAATGCCACTAAGAATTTTGCTGATATGGTATTGTCTGGTGAGATTATTGAGAATGCAATCAAGAGTGAAAAAATTGAAGCTCCCAACAATATTGAAAAGAAAGGAGGAGCTAACAAAAGGAAGGAAGAAGAAGTCCATGCTGTTGCATATGGAAGGCAATATGGAGGCTATGTCCCATAACACCCTTATCACATGCCACAACCTTACTACCCTACTCAAAATCCTTACCATTCATACCCTGAGGTTAATGTTCAACCTAATCCCCAGACACCTGCCCCAACTATTCAACCAACTAAACAGTTCAATAAATAAGAGGGTAATCATAATACATCATGGCCAAAAAGAGAAAGGACTCCCATTGACCCAATCCCTATGGCCTACACTGAGTTGTACCCAAAATTGATCAAAGGACAACTCATTGCACCCATCTATATGGAACCTCTCAAGCCTCCATATCCAAAGTGGTATGATGAGAACGCTCGATGCGAGTATCACTTCGAGAACGTGGGTCATTCTCTAGAGAACTGCACTGCACTAAAGTATAGAGTGCAAGGATTGATAAAAGCTGGCATGTTGAGTTTTGAAACGAAAGGGGAACCGACTACTAATGCAAACCCATTGCTTGACCATACTAATAAGGGACGAGTCTTGTGGGACATGAGGAGTTCGAGCAGTGCAAGTTGGAAGATTTATAAATTCTAGTTTTGATTTTGTTTTCTTTTTCTTTAAGTAATGCAAGATAGTTTTTGAAGATGCTTAAGCCCATAAGCACGAGATAAAGTTTTATGTATGGGCTAACTTTTATTTATTTCCCTTTCAATAAAGTGACTAGTGTGATGCACTGTCAATTTGTCATTCTATTCATTTGCCATTTCTCACATACTCACCATATCTTTCACTCACAAGTATCCAAATAATGAACATGATGATGATGTCAATAAATCTAGGGTTCAATTTTGAAAGAACTACTACTGTTGATGAATTAATATTATGCCGATGTTGCGAAAGCAAGAAAATGAAGGAAAGGTTGCTCACCATCTGCACTTGATAGACGATACAAGAAAGGTGAATCTCTTACAAAAGCTTCTAACAAGTTTGTCATTGTTCAATAAATGATCTTTAAGGAAAGCACTTACATTTGAAAGGATAAATGGCCTTCTTTCACTATCCTTCAAGCATGAGTAAAATTATCCTTTGATTATCCATTTTGAGCCTATTATATTTTTGTAATATAACCCACCAAGGATCACCCTCCACACTGGGGCAAGGAAGATGAAATAAAGAAATTTTGGGGGTAAAAATGAAAGTGTTCATGATGAATCAAAGGGCAAAAAAAAAGCCCAGTTTTGAAGAAAAGAAAAAGGGTTTCAATTCAAAAAGAAAACAAAATAAAAAGAAATAAGTGAATTAGAAAGGGGCAAAATGCCTAAATGTTTTACTTGATAAAAAGTGATCCTTTGGTTTATAAACCTTGAAACACATTTTGGGCCTGTTATGTCCTTTTCTTTCATAAACCCTCACCCGAGCCTACATTATGTGCCTTTAAAAGCCCATTTTGATCAAATGTAAATGCTTAAATTGAAGAATCATGTATTGAATGAAGACATATTTGTATAATGAGATAATGATCCTTTGAAGCTTTGATGGAGATAAAAGAAGTAGATCAAGTTGAATGAAGAAGTCCATGAGCTTTAGAAGATATCTTGGATCAAAATCAAGAATGCCTATTAAGGGCATTAATTTAAATTGAGCACTAAAAGCTGAAATTTATCAAAGTCAATGAAGTTGGAAAAAGAAGCAAAATAAAAAAATGAAAAAAAAAGAAAAGAAGAAAAAAAGAAAAAAAAGAAAAAGGAGGATTCAAATTGAAAACCCAAAAAGGGCATTTTGAATCAATTGAGGGAGGGCACCTAAGTTGAAAACCTGAAAAGGCGACTTAGGAAAATATTAGCATCAAAAAGTTCTGATACGAGAGCAAGATTGGCAGACACTACATATCAATATAAGAGTGGGCTTTTGGAAAAGAATTCTAGATTGACTTGATTGAAATTGTCAGAATGTTCATTATATGGATACTGAAAACCTTATTCCAAACAGATTGCCCATTGATTTTTCTTGATTTCATGTTTCTTTTCTAAGAATGAATATATATATCTCTCAAGATCATTTAAAATTTATTCCACCCCTATAACAAATTGAGAATATGCATAAGTGTATTACATTAGTGGTCGAGTTGGAAGGAAAATAAAAAAAATGTTAGTAACCTTTTTTGGGTAAATTTTTGAAAAAATATTCTTTTGAGAAATCTTGTATTACTAAGAGAGAGAAAGAGACAAAAATAAGAAATGATGAAGATATAAATCTGAAAGCATGATGGCAAGTCTTCAAGCATAATTGGACCAAGACTCATTAGAAGGTCGGATGAGAAGTGAAGATAGAAGATTTAAATAAGAAGAATCCAGTAGATATGTGGAACTTGAGGAAAATGAGATAAGCTTGAGAATCTTGTTACTACAATGGAGATTGCATTTACATACATTCATGGAATAATTCAAGGGGCATGACATTAACATGTGCATAACATTCATAGCATCTATGGTATTCATGGCATTCATTATATTCATGACATGCATGATATTTCATTATTGCATCTTGACATTGAACTATTTGTTAAGACATTAGGATAAGAAGTTCTAAATGATGAAAATTTTGAAGAAAAGAGAAAGTGTAAGAATACAATGTATAGGACAAAAATTTAAGAAATGGTAATTTGAAAAATGATGAGAAGATGGTGAGAAAAATACTTTTTTGAAAAATCTTAGATAAGAGCAAAGTCCAGTTTAGCTGGCACCTTAGAGGAGGATGAAGCCCAATATTGTTGGAATCAAAATGAAAGTTAAGCCTAGGCAAACCCATGTTAACTGGCATTCTGAAATCTTTATTTTTTCAAAGTCTCATTGCATCTGTTGAGAGGAGCTTTTTTGTCTTCAAAGTCTTACTGCCTCTGTTGAGAGGAGCTCTTTATTTTTCAAAAAGTTTCACTGCCTCTATTGAGAGGAGCTCTTTATTTTCAAAAGTCTCAATGACTCTGTTGAGAGGAGCTCTTTATTTTTCAAAAAGTCTCAATGCCTCTGTTGAGAGGAGCTCGTTATTTTTTCAAAGTCTCATTACCTCTGTTGAGAAGAGCTCTTTATTTTTCAAAAAGTCTCAATGCCTCTGTTGAGAGGAGCTCGTTATTTTCAAAGTCTCATTGCCTCTATTGAGAGGAGCTTTTTTTTTTTAAAAGTCTCATTGCCTCTATTGAGAGGAGCTTTTTGTTTTGAAAGCCTCATTGCCTCTGTTGAAAGGAGTTTTTTGTTTTCAAAAGTCTCATAACCCCTAGTGAGAGGAACTTTTATTTCATGAGCATCTTGCATTCCTTAGTCTTATGATAGGAAAGACTAGGAATTTCACTTTGCATTCCTTAATCTTGTGATAGAAAAGATTAGGAAATCTCATTCACTTTGCATTCCTTAGTCTTATAATACGAAAGACCAGGAAATTTCATCTCACATTCCTCAGTCTTATGATAGGAGAGACTAGAAAATTTCACTTCCCATTCTTTAATCTTGTGATAGAAAGGATTAGGAAATCCCATTCATTTTGCATTCCTTAGTCTTATGATAGGAAAGACCAAGAAATTTCATCTTGCCTTCTTTAGTCTTATGATAGGAGAGACTAAGAATTTCACTTTGCATTCCTTAATCTTGTGATAGAAAAGACTAGGAAATATCATTTTTTACAAAGAATTCATTGATAGGTCTTGCATTCGGACAAAATGGTTGTCTATGTCTTTGAACAATTACTTTTCACAGCAAAAGTGCAAAGAGGGGCAACTGTAGACACCTAATTTTATCCGAACAATTTCTCTAAATTAAAAAAAATCAAAAAATAAAAATAATAATAATAATAATAATAATAAATGATAAAAAAAAATTAATTTTGATCAAATCTTAAGTTGGAACCCCATGCAAACTCTAAAATTAAAGATTTCAAATTTGAAAATCTCATGTGAAGCACATGCAAAATTCACACCTTCAAGAGTTGACTAAAGTTGATATTGTTGCCAAAAATAAAAGAAATTTGTTGCCATAAGAAAGAGAGTGATAATAAAAGAAATAATCACAGTGAAATAAAATCTGAAGATTGAGTACCAAAAATAAAAAAATGAAATGGAAATAAATTAGAAAAAAAAAGGAAAAGTCAAAGAAAATAAATGGAAGAATCCCATGATCATAAGATCAATAAAGGACCTTTGATTTATTTTCTTTTAAAAATTTATATGTATATATATATAAAAATAAAAGAGGGGGCGACGGTTGAGGGGAAGGGGAAAAAAAGATACACGGAGAGAAAAAAAAAACCTAAAGGAGGCCCCTTCACACAGCCACTATTCATCATCTTTCAACCTAGCTTGTCGCACCATTATCATCTCCATCCCCTACCATTTTTTTTGGCCATCTTTACTCATTCCCTACGCAGTTTCCATTCGTTTCATCTTTGTCGAGGCATCATCATTTTGCATCATCTCTATCCGCTGCATCAACACTTCGGTCTGCTACTTTTTTTTTGTTGTTACAAAAGCGCTACACTACCACAACTCCTCTGCATCGCTGCCACTGTCCCTGCTCGAACCCACTGCCAGCTACAAATTCTTGCCGCTGCGTCGCCGCCTACAGCATCTCTGCTACTGCGGTTTCCTTTGCCTAGTGCCATCTGTTTCGTTGTGTTCTTGTTGCTGTCACTTGCTGCCGTGTTTACCTACCCTTGTTGTTCCAGATCTCCACGCCACTTGCTTCTGTTTGAGGAAGGTGCTAGTAAGCCTAAAGCCACGTGAAACCAAGGCAAAGGAAAGAAAAGGCATGAACTGCAGTTAGTAAAGAAGAGAAAAAAGACAACAAAGAAGGAAGGCTAGCAAAGAAAGAGATTACATGGGAAAAAATAGAAAGCAAAGGAAAGTTTTAAAGAAAAAAAGAAAGAAAGAAGGCGAGAAAAGGTAGAAAATAATTTTTTTATTTATTTGTTTATTAATTTCTTTGTTAGTTTTATATCTATAATTAGATTGTTAGTTTTAATTAATATTTGAGATAGTTAAATTTAAATTAGGAAATTTTAAACTAATTAATTTATTAAATTAATTTAAGTGTAATAAATTTACAGAAAATGTTTAAATAAATATATTTGGTTAAAACAATGTATAAGGAAACTAAATTTTAAAAAAAGAAAAAATTAGTTCTTTTAGAAATAAAAATAAAGTTAATTAATAAGTGTGGATTATACCGAGGATGACATTTTGAGAAAGTCAATTGAGACATCTTAAAAACGTATAGGTGAGAAAATTCTTTCTTAAGTTGAGCCAAATTGATGGAATAATTTTGAAAGAATTTTCAATAAAATATAATTCATCTTTATTAAATAAATATAAATAAATGAAATAAATAAAATAAAAATAAATTAGATCAAGATTAAAATTAAAGAAATTTAAATAAAATTAGAAATAAATAAATGAACTAAATAGCTTAGAATAAAAATTATAAGAAATAAAATTAGTTAGATAAAGGAGTAAATGCGGATTATGCCAATGATGAAATTTCAAGAGAGTCAATTGAGACTTCTTGAAAATTTCTAGGTGAAAAGATTTCTTTTAAGCCGAGCCAAATTGATAGGACGCTTTTAAGAAAATCTTTAATAAACCATGATTCATATTTATTCTCTAAATAAATAAAATAAATAAAATTAAATATATAGATAAATATAATATGTAATAAGATTAAAAAATATAGAGATTAATATGGAGTCGAAATTAGAGCCAAAGTTAGAAAGAATAAGATTTTCATAAATCATTTAATTGATCCGACGATGGAATTCAAGAAAGTCAATTGAGACTCCTTGAACATCTTGAGGCGAGGGAGATTTTTAAGATTGGAGCCAAATTGATGGAAAAATCTTAGAAATATTCCCAATATATAAGCATATCGAAATTAATATAAACACAAGGCAAATTGTAAAGATAACCTAAAACTAGTTGGTACCATTTTAGGATGGGTGTTGTAGGGGTGCTAATCCTTCCCTACATGTAACCGTACTCCCGAACCCTAATGTCTTTGAATGTAGAGCAAGCCTTACCTTTAGTTTGAAATAGGTGACCAATCATACCTAGGTAGAATGGTTGGTGGCGACTCCCGTAATTTTAGTGTCTAGCTATTAGGTTTTTCGAAACTTAATACGTTATGACACTACTATTTGTTTGAGTAAAATTAATCTCAGATCATAAAACAGATGAGAATACCTGTTATTATACCAAAAAAAGATGAAAAAAATATTTATTTACATAAGTATACTTTGTAAGAAATAAAAAATGGATGGAAAACACACACATATATACATATAGTGCTTGATAGAATTAAAAGAGAGAAGAAATAAAATAAAGATAAAATGATTAAGGATAATTCACCTAATTTACTAACGTAGATCATAATTTCTCTCTTTTTCTATTCAATGATAAATTGTATTTGATGAGAATGGAAAGAAAACTAATCATAGTTTCCTTGTCTTTTATTTTTTGATGCGCCAAGCACAGCCTAAAACTAAAACCACTTATGGGTAAGGATGGCAACAGGTAGAGTTTAATTGGGTACCCGGACATACCCGACCCAATTATACCGGGTTAGGGTACCCTATAAATGGATAATTATAGGGTTCTGGTAATAATATTATTACCTGTATCGAGTTCGGATAGAGTTCGGGTAACACCCCTTGGGTACCCTAAACCTGAACCCAATTATAATTTTACCGGGTAGTTTAGGGTACCCGAAACCGATACCCGTTTATGTGCACAAATGAGACTTGTTGCTATGGAGGTTTGAACCATGGCCAAAAAGTTTATATGCAAGTGCCTTACCAAATGTACCGACGTTTTTATCTGATATAACTTGTTATAAAACTTTATTTATATCTCAGAATAAATTATACTTAAAAGTTTAATGATCCAATTTAATAAAATGTTGTTAGCAGCAAATAATAATAATAATAATAATAATAATAATAATAATAATAATAATAATAATTATTATTATTATTATTATTATTATTATTATTATTTATGAAACTAAATTTATTACTTAAGTATGCTTAAGATAATAAGATATTTAAAATCTATACATAAAATATTGAAATTAAATTATGAAAATTTTATATAATAAGTTAAGATAAAATTCTTAACATATATGATATTTTAGTATAATATATAAATATATACACAACTTCATTATAATATATAAATCTTAAAATATATAAATATGTATTTGTATATTGTTCTATTATAAGAGATTATAAATATGGTTATTAATCAAGCTAATCTCAATTATATGAAATTATATTTTGAAATTAAAAATAATAATATATTCTAAACCTATGATAAGAGATTAAAATGAAAAACATTTGAAATTAAAAACAATAGTATAGTTTAAGAGATTTATATTTTACTTTATATCACATAATAAGAGTAAGAGACTATTACAGTATAAGATTAACATGTACAAATTATTATGATAAGACATACATAATCAGAGATTACTATAATATATAATATACAAATCATTATGATAAGATAGTAATATATATTACAAAGTAACATTAACATGTACAAATTATTATGATAAAATAAACATGATAAGAGATTACTATAATATATAATATACAAATCATTATGATAAGGTAGTAAGATGCATATATTACAATATAACATTAACATGCACAAATTATAATGATAAGATAAATATGATAAAATATTAGTATAATATATAATATACAAATCATAATGATAAGATAGTAAGATGCACATAACACAATGTAATATTAAAATATACAAATTATTATGATAAGATAATATATGTTATAAGAGATTACTATAATATATAATATATAATATACAAATCATTATGATAAGATAGAAATATGCATATATTACAATGTAACATTAGCATGTACAAATTATTATGATAAGATAAATATGATAAGAGATTATTATAATATATATTATGATAAGATAGTAAGAAGCACATATTATATTGTAACATTAATATATATACAAATTATCTCATGTATACTTAAGATAATTAAATATATATAATTTATTTTAAATCATATTATAATGTATAAGAAATTATTTGAAGAAAAAATAAAATATGAATATTAGTATATTTAAAAGATTTTTTAAATTTTAATAATTTATTTAATCAAATAATTTAAAATTAATTAAATAACTCCTACTTAAAAAATTCAAATTAACCCATAACTCATAACCCATACCAAATCAAATCAACCCATAACCCATAGCTAATTCAAATCAACTCAAAACTTTTAGCAAACCACCCACCCGATTATGAAAGTAAAAACAAAAATGCCAAAGTCACATAGGTCTTAACCAAAAAAGCGAAAATCGTAAAAACCCAAAGTCAGAAGAGTTGCTTTGCGCCTCTACTGACTGCTAGTTCCTCCCCCTCCTATCTGTGTACACCTCCAACTGTTCTGTCTACGTACTCCAAATCTACCCAGGCGGTGACACAGCCACGCCTATCTCCTTCGACCTTCACTCACAAAGCCTCTCGTCAGTTTCAGTATACCCACACCTCAAGGTATAATATTTTGTAAAAAGTTTTGTAGATAAGCTTTGATCTAAATTACATAAGTTTAGATATAGTTTAAATAAGCTCAAATCTAAGTTAAATAAGCTCATATCTAAATTAAATAAGCTTAGATCTTAATTAATAGGACTATGTTTTGTTTGGGTTTAGCTTTTTTTTTTTGTTTGGAATGACTTGTGTATATTGAGTTGCCCAAAATGGAAATGTATTTTCATAACTATTTTCTTGAGATGTACTTTGCTAGCAACGGTAAAGTATATATTCGAAATGTATTTTCGAAGCAGAATAGTTTTATTTACTATATTTTTATTTCATTTATTTTTTACTTAAAAGCATAATATATTTTTATATTTCATTTCAAGGGCTACAATAATATCTTATCTATTTTATTTGTGTAGGAGGTCCAGGTGCTGCTATGGATTTTATGTTTATTAGTGATGAAGAATAATTATTGGTCAAGGATTGAAAGAATTTTAAATGTTGTTGGGTTGATTTTTATCAAATTATGTTTGTTTTTAGTTTCATAAGTAAATTTCTATGAACTTGAAGTTGTTATGTGTTGTATTTTTAAAGTTGTTTGTTGTGTTTTTAAAATTTTGTATTAAATTATGGACTTTATTTTTTAATTTTAGTTATTGTTTGATTTTGTCTTTAATTAATACGAAGATACATAATTCAGAATTTTTGTCAATACAAATTTGGATTCGGGTTCGGGTTAAATATTTGGCATTTTTCGAAGTAGTTTGAAAGTCAAAAGTTTGACTTGTTAAACGGGTAATTAAATGGGTTTGGGTAATTAAATGGATAGTGCCAAAATTATTAGAATAGGGTTTGGGTAGAAAGGATAAAAAATATCCGGATAATTATAAGGTTCGGATAATGTAATATATAAACGGGTTCGGGATAGGGTACCTCAAAATTAGCGGGTACCCTACCCGTTGCCATCCCTACTTATGGGTAACATATTTCGAATCACACTTTCACGTAAGATCAGTGAAACGAATTGTCAGAGATAAAAAAAATGATAGAAATTATAAGTAAGAAATTCTACTACAACCAATTTTTTTCTTCCCACAATCATTTTAATTCTACAACAGTGCTTCTTTTCTTCTTTGAGATGATTGTAGAGAGTAAAAAAAGCGTTGAATTTAGCAATATTCATTACAACTTGCAACTATAGAAAGATGAAAATGACATACTAAAAGCAACTTCTGAGTTGTTTCTCTACCAAATCGGACGTCAAAAATATTTCATTGCAGAACAACACTCCTGTTTGATGCTAAAGACTGGGGTCAATAGTCATTATACATGTCATTGAGCTGTTTAAAAATGAATAATTACCCTACGAGCAATTCTATTCACAGCTGAAAATATGTTTCTCACAACTTATTTTTATTCTTATTTTTTTGTAATTTTATAACAAAAATACCCCATTATATAGTAATTTTTCATTTTGTGTATTTCTGGAAGGGAATTTCCCATGAACTTGTGTGCTTTTCGGAATTGCCGGGAAGCTTCCCCGAGATATTCTGATTCGTATTCGCGTAAGATCAATGAAACAAATTGTCCGAGAAAAAGATGAAAATGATACACTAAAAGCAACTTCTGAGTTGTTGCTCCACCAAACCAGATTATTTGTAATAATTTAATTATCAACTTGACATTAAATTAATAAATATTCTTTAAAAAAAGTTTCAGTTCAACTAGGACTGAAAGCTCAAGTCAATCATCAATCCTCGAAGAATTATTACTTCATTTTCGTTCCAATTTAACGCTTAAGGACCTCTTTAATCAAATATATGATTTCTACGTATCTTATTCTTGTGCTCCATTTTATTTGATATTGATAATTCTAAAAGAATCCTTCTTCTTTCTCCCTTTCATCAATTACTACATGTACTTTTCTTTTTAATTTGAACAAGATTCAGGGAGAAAAATAAATAAAAGTAAAGATGAAAGAATTGGAGTTGTTATTGTTGAGAGGATTTTACTGTTTACTATTCTCAATTTGAATAAGATTAATTTCAAACCGTAAAACAGATTAGAATACATGTTATTACACCAAAAAAAAAGATGAAAAAAATAGTTCTTTACATAAGTATACTTGTAAGAAATAAAAAATGGATGGAAAACACACACACATATATATAGTGCTTGATAGAATTAAAAGAGAGAAGAAATAAAATAAAGATAAAATGATTAAGGATAATTTACCTAATTTACTAACATAGACCATAGTTTCTCTCTTTTTCTATTCAATGATAAATTGTACTTGATGAGAATGGAAAGAAAACTAATCATCTCATTTTCTTTGTTTTTTATTTTCTGTTGTGCCAAACACAGCCTAAAACTAAAACCACTTATGGGTAACATATTTTGAATTACACTTTCACGTAAAATCAGTGAAACTAATTGACAGAGATAAAAAAAAAGGATAGAAACTATAAATAAGAAATTCTAAATACAATCAATTTTTTTCTTCGCACAATCATTTTAATCATACAACAGTGCTTCTTTTCTTCTTGAGATGATTTTAGAGAGTAAAAAAAGGGTTGAATTTAGCATTATTCATTATAACTTGCAACTATAGAAAGATGAAAATGACATACTAAAAGCAACTTCTGAGTTGTTTCTCTACCAAATCGGACGTCAAATATATTTCGTTGCAGAGCAATACTCCTGTTTGTCAATAGTCATTATACATCTCATTGAGCTGTTTAAAAATGAATAATTACCCTACTAGGAATTATATTCACAACTGAAAATATGTTCCTCGCAACCTATTTTTATTTTTATTTTTGTAATTTTATGTCGAAAATACCCTATAATATAGTAATTTTTCATTTTGTGCTATTCCTGAAATGAATTTTCCATAAACTTGTGTGCTTCCGGGAAAACTATTTACGGAAAGCACACAATTGAAGGCTAAAATGAATGCCTTGTTTTGCCTCCGCAGAAGTGGCACAAGGTGGCAGCAAGGAGAGCTTTGCTTGCTCATTGAACTGTGGCCAAAGATCAAGTGGCATGATGAAAATTCTCCAACAACATGAAATATTGCGATGCTCACACAATACGGTGAGCTTTAGCGGCGTTTTTTAAAAAATGCTGCTCTCACAACGTTTTTCAATTAAAACGCCATGATGTTTAATCAATAGCGGCATTTATGTAACTAAAAGCTGCTAAATTGATCAAATAATGATATTTTTTTCTTATAAATGCCGCTTTTGTTAGGTGTTATTGAGCCTTCTCACCTTAAAAGCTAGCTCAAGATGTGAAGTTTTCCCTCACACTTATAAACACACACCTAGTCCCTTTTACAACCGATGTGAAAATATCCTAATAATCTCCCCCTTCACATATCCGGCCTTGGGAGAGCACTTTTTTGTCCAGAACCGTGAATATCGGGAGATGTTGGGAACCCCAACAATCACTTCCTTCAACCATCAGGCCTTGGGAGAGCAAGGGGAGCATTTTTTTATTACCCCGAATAGAAGAAGAGATATTGGCAACCCGGACTCTGATACCAGTGTTAGGTATTATTAGGTCTTCTCACTTTAAAAGCTAGCTCAAGAGGTGAGGCTTTTCCTCACACTTATAAACATACACCTAGTCCCTTCCACAACCGATGCGGGAATATCCAACAGCTTTCACAACGTTTTTCAATTAAAATGCCATGAAGTTTAATCAATAACGGCATTTATGTAACTAAAAGTCTCCAAATTGATCAAATAATGATATTTTTTTCTTATAAATGCAGCTATATTTTAAAATAAAGTAAAAAAATAAAAATATTTATTCTAATTTTTAGCTGCAGTACCTGTTCAAAACCTATTCAAAACCTGAAGAGCCTCCTGCAGTATTTGTTTCTTTAAACATGATAGCTTGACATCTCTGTCAAGTGGTATTTTAGCTGGGAACTTTCCTTTTTCTCTTTTTGATCAAAAACATGAACTGTACGGTACTCAGTAGTTTTAGCCTATGAACTCGAAACTTCAGGCATGGTAATTAAACTACTTCTTTATTGAATTTCTGTTTCTCTTTTCATTATTAATTGCCTTTCGAACATGTTAATCATATCAATTTTCCTGTAGACTTGTGTTTTGGAATTGGATACCGATGTTCCTGGCTGGCACATAGCAATGATTAAATTATTCAAGTCTATCCAAAGTTTTTGTCTCTTTTAAAATCTTCCTTTCGATTTTTGTTTATTTAGTTCCTTTTCTGGTGCCAACGAAAATTGGGTGTTATTTTTTTTTATCAGATGTATCTTACTCCATTGATGCACAAACAAAGTTTGCTCATGTTTCTGCTAAAGTTGGCAAAGAAATACTGCTAAAGTTGCTAGCAAAAGCAAAAACACAGGTTCTTACTCATCAAATAAACTATGGAATTCATCTTCCAAAACCAACAGCAGAACCTATGATGGTAGCTAAAATACAAATTTCTTCAGCTTCCCCTTCTTTTCTTCGTTGATAGTGACTTAAAAAGCTGCACAATTTTCCTGCAGAAATGTCTTTTGCCAGTGGATACTGATATTCCTGGTTGGCACAAGACAATGTGTCTATTATTCAAATCTATACAAGGTGTGTTTTCTCTTGATCTAATTTGATTTTTTTTCCTTTTTTTTTATTTTTTGTGCCAAATTAACTTTTGGGTATTGTAATTCTATCAGGTTTAACATTCAACATTAACGCATTTACAAAGCAAGCATATATTTCTGGAAAAATAAGTCCTCAGCTACAGTTGAAGTTGCTAGCAAAAGCAGCTCGGCTTTGCTGGCTATATTATGCATATGAACATGATCCATATGGAAGACTTGTTCATAAAGAATCTGATCAGGCTAACGAGAGCAGCAATCCAGCTCCCAAACCCAAAAACTTATTTTGGTGTTTGATGTAAATTATTCTTGGGATTTTATTTTGGTGTTTGATGTAAATTATTCTTGGGATTTTATTTTTGTTGTTTGACTAGCTAGTACCAGTGTTTCTCCTATTTTTAGTGGAGGAAAACAATATCTGCCATGGTTTTATTTCTTGTAAGGCTGACTTCTCTGAGAGTATTATGTTTGGAGGCAGCTAAATTATCCTTCAATATATTATGTTTGAAGTCTTTTTTGGCATTGATCTTGTTTAGTTTATACACACAAACTTTTGCCTTGTGTTGATTGAACTTTCATGGAGAAATTTGATTTACCGTTATTTGTGTTAGTTGTTTTGACGTTTATGTCATTATGTACCATCAGTGAATTCGCCGGAAGCTCTAATACTTCCCGAAAATGTTCTTCCGATGACCTCTAATGCCCTCCGGAACTGGAAAGCATTAAGGGTATTTATGTTATAGTATTTTTTGAAAAATAAAAATCGGTTGCGAGAAGTAAAAAATTGGTTGCAAATAATACTCTTGCCCTACGATGAAACTTCAAATGAACCGACCAATCAGATAAGAGAAAAAAAAGTCTCTAGACCTCTTTTATTTATTTATTTTGTTCAATCTAGACCTCTTTTATTCATTTCCTCCTTTTTCATCACTCACTCCTCTGCCTCTCTCTGTTCAAGAAGTCTAAACTCTTCCCCTCTAGATCTACCATAACCTACATGGGAAATATTTTCTCCATTCAACTGTCATGCGATACCATAATCACCCGCTGCTGGGATTGTGTTGCTGGACAAGCATTCTACGCATGCCATCTTGAAGAAAACCTTGCTGACTTGAAGACAGCACTGGACGAATTGAAGGACCGAAGGAATGATGTGATGACGGAGGTCAACGTTGCTGAACTACAAAATTTGAGGCCCTTGGACGAAGTTAGAGGATGGCTTTCAAGGTCCCAAGCTAAGATAAATGATGCTGATGCACTGCTTACAGATTGTCCTGAACAGATCAAGAAATTATGTGTGGGAGGCTGTTGTTCCAAGAATTACAAATCTACCCTCAAATTTAACAAATCAGTGGCCAAAATACTCCGTGATGTTAAGGATCTAAAGACAAACGGAGCTTTTGAAGCGGTAGCTAGAGAGGGACCTGCAGCTCCAGTGGTTGAAAGACCGTCTGACTCTACCGTAGGCATGGAATCCATGTTCGATGAGGTCTGGAGTAACATTGAAGAAAAAAACGTGGGCATCATTGGCTTATATGGCGTTGGGGGAGTTGGCAAGACTAGGCTCTTGACTGAAATCAACAACAACGTTGGCGTTTCTTGTGGTGGATTTGATATGGTTATTTGGGTAGTGGTGTCTAAAGGATTTTATATTATTGGAAGGGTCCAAGATGACATTGCAAAGAGGATTGGCCTCTGTAATGAAAAGTGGAACGATAAAACTACTGAAGAGAAAGCTTTAGATATCTTCAGAGTTTTGAGAGAAAAGAAATTTGTATTGTTGTTAGATGATATATGGGAAAGAGTTGACTTATCCGAGGTAGGGATACCTCCCCCCACTCAAGCAAATGGTTCCAAACTAATTTTTACAACTCGTTCTTTGGACGTGTGTGGTCGAATGGGAGCTCATAAAAAGATCAAAGTGCCATGTTTGGCAGAAGAAAAGGCTTGGAAATTGTTTGAGGAACATGTTGGTAAAGATATCCTTGATAGTCACCCAGATATTCCTGAGCTAGCTCAACAAGTGGCTAAAGAATGCGGAGGACTACCTCTTGCACTCATCACCATAGGTCGTGCCATGGCTTGCAAAAAGACTCCTGAAGAATGGAAATATGCAATTCAAGTGTTGAGGAGATCATCAGCTAATTCTGTTTTTGAAGACATGGATGAAAAGGTATATAAACTTCTAAGACACAGTTTTGATAGTTTGCCAAATGACATGGTTAGATCTTGCCTTTTATACTATAGTTTGTTCCCTGAAGATTATCAAATTCGGAAAGATTGGCTTATAGATATCTGGATAGGAGAAGGATTTATGGATGAACATAACTGCACAAGTCAAGCTCGAAATCAAGGCCACCACATTATTGGTTGTCTCATTCGTGCATGTTTATTGGAAGAAGTAGATGATTGGGGTATAAAGATGCATGATGTGATTCGTGACATGAGTTTGTGGATAGCATGTGAGTGTGAAGCACAGAAATGGAAGTATTTTGTGGAAGCAGGTCATAATTTGACTGAAATGCCAGAGGTTGGGAAATGGAGAGGTATACGAAGAATGTCATTGATGCGAAACAAAATTCAAAATCTAACAGAAGCACCTAACTGCCCTGATCTCCAAACTTTGTTTCTCGATTACAATCAGTTGAAGGTGATCCAGAATGACTTCTTCCAATTTATGTGTGGCCTAAAAGTTTTAAGCTTGAGTGGAAATCAACATTTAACAGAGTTACCGGCGGGAATTTCAAAATTGGTATCCCTAGAATTTTTGAATCTATCATTTACAGGTATAAAACTGCTACCAATCGAATTGAAGGCTTTAGAAAAGCTTAAATGTTTGAGTTTGGAGAACGTATGTTGTCCCATCGAAATCCCAAGAGGGTTGATATGTGGATTTTCAAAGCTACAAAAGTTGAGAATGCTTAATTCTTTTCCTCCGGAAGCAGAGGAAGATGAGTTTATTGAATGCTTGGTAGAAGAACTGCAGTGCTTGAACCACTTGAATGAATTGACGTTGTCAGTAACAAGTGCTTTTGCTCTTGATAGATTTTTAACTGCTGAAAAGTTACGCAGATGCATCCGAGGGATTGGCCTTGGATATTTTAGTGACTCAAAGCAGTTGAATATTTTATCTTTAGCGAATATCAAGAGTCTAAATTATATACAACTTTTGGAATGTGGAACTTTGGAAGAAGTGAGGACTGAGTGGGAAAGGGAAGGCAGAATGATAAAAGCACCTACCCAAACTCAAATCTCTGCGATTGCAACTCAACCATGCTTTCAGAGTCTTCAGACGGTATTTATAGACTTTTGTTCAAAATTGAGAGACATAACATGGCTAATATTCGCTCCAAATCTGTGGCAAATTTTTGTACTAAATTGCTGTGAAATGGAAGAAATGATCAATGAGATAAAACTGAGTCAGGTGGCAGAGCTGGTAGGAACTTCAAGCCCATTTCAAAAACTCAGACAACTTCGGTTGGAGAATCTACCAGAATTGAAGAGCATTTACTGGGATGCACTGCCATTCTCATGTATGAAGGAAATCCTTGCACAGAGATGCCCAAAGCTGAGGAGACTTCCGCTCAACTCCAACAGCGCAAAAGGAAACAAAATCAGCATAAAGGGAGAGGAAAAATGGTGGAAAGAGCTTGAATGGGAGGATGAAGATACTCGAAATGCTTTTCTTCCCTGTTTCATTGTATGGTAAATCGAAAAGAGTACAAAAGGGGTGAAATTCTCTGTTTCCTAGCACTCTGTTATTGTTGTTTTGAAACCCATTTGCAAAACTCAAATATCTTCAGTTGGACTGTTTACCAGAATTGAAGAGCATTTACTGGGATGCAGTACCATTCTTATGTATGAAGGAAATCCGTGTACAAAATTGCCCAAAGCTGAGGAGACTTCCACTCAACTCCAACAGCGCAAAAGGAAACAAAATCGGCATAAAGGGAGAGGAAAAATGGTGGAAAGAGGTTGAATGGGAGGACGAAGATACTCGAAATGCTTTTCTTCCCTGTTTCATTGCAAGGTAAATCAAAAAGAGTACATAAGGGATGGAATTCCCTGTTTCCTAGCTCTCTGTTATTGTTGTCTGGAATTAGCTTTTGTCCTTGTTCTGTGAGTAACTGCATGTTTTTGGTGAATCTTTGTCATTTGGTAATAGTTGTACGTCGAGACTGCTTGTTGCTTTTCAGTACTGAGTAACTGTTTGTTGAATTAGAGTTATATAATTTTGTTGAATTGTTTGTGTGTGTAATCTTGAAACGATTAATGTTGATTGCAGAGAGGATTATTTTTAGAAGATCTGATTTTCCTATATTATTGAAAAATAACGTAGATGTAGTGGATTACAATAATTGCACTGAAATTGAAATTGCATCGACATCATTAGCATACTTGTTGGATAAGTCATAAGTTAATTGAGTAACCATTTATGGTAATTGATCTAAAAATAAATGCAAAAACTGTGCAAACAAGTGGTAATTGATAATACTTTTATGTAAATTTCGAAGTACATATTAAGCTTCTACAAGCTCCGGACTAACTCAAGCTCTACTCTTTTTGTTCTATTAAAATTAAGATTCTATATCTACTGCAAATTGATTATAAATTTTAACATAAACGACTATCTTAATGAAATGTAGGAAATTAAGGAAGACTGCCAGGACTTTAAACCATTTGTTATAGTTCACTATAAGGATTTTTTTTTAGTATAAATACTTTTCTCAATAATGAAATTAAAAGTTTTGCTAATTGTGATTTAAGAGTACTCTTTAAAATTATTATATTAGATATTTATTTTTTTAATGTAGTTAAATTCAAAATATATAATAACGGTAAACTAACAATTTTATTTAAAAAAATCTATTATATAAACTTTTTAAGAAAGGGAAGATGTTGGTTACCTAAGCTTAAAAATTCTTCAGGTGATGTGCAAGTGACACCTACAGAAAAGAAATCTATATACTGTATTACTAGTTATAGTAAAATCCCTTAAAATTAATCTATTTTAAATTAATAATCTCTTTGAATTAAAAGAAATTATGGTTTCGGATTAGGTCAATAAAAAAATTAATAAACCTTTCTCTAGCAATAATTAATGATTTTGTTTTAAAATTTAGTGTAAAATTTTGATCCCGGTTCTCGTATAAATTAATAATTTCATAAAAATACAAAATATATATTACATAACATTCCAGAACTAAAAAAATAATTTAAGATATTAATTTGCAAAATGTTATCATGATTATGATTTTTTATTTCAAAAACTAGAAAAGTAATAACTATATTACATAATATATATTTACAAGCAAATTTTTAAGAAGTTTATCAACCAAAATGAAAATTTAAGAAAATTAAATACTATAGAGTTATTGGATAAGTTCAATGAGTGTAAATATTAAACAAACCTTTTTTAAGACAATATAATAATTTATAAGGTAAATCTTTTAAATTAATAACCATTTTAACTTAAATGGATCTTAAGAGTATTAATTAAGAGGAATTTTACTCTGTTAATTATTATATATTGAAAAAAAATTTCGAGGAAACTGATTGGTACCTGTCCTTTTTTATAAATTGAGTCAATAATTAGTTAAATTTATTGGTTTTGTATACTTCTTGGACTAGATCAATGATTAGTTGAATTTTTCAGAGAAAATAAATTGGTTGAAAATTTGCTTGTTAGATTTGATTTCGGAAGACAGAAATGAATTGAGATTTTGTTTGCTACACTAAAAAAAATCTCTTAAGGGTCTTTGAATACTACATTTATGATGCTCACACTTTCACTCTAAATCATTATAAGTAAATAAATCCAATCCAAAATATAAATAGTTAATTTTATTCTAATTTTTTGGTACAAAATTTTATTCTATTTTTACAAATATATTTACTCCTTATATATATATATATTT
The DNA here is from genome assembly GCA_032173925.1 of Heritiera fomes. Classification (NCBI taxonomy): domain Eukaryota; kingdom Viridiplantae; phylum Streptophyta; class Magnoliopsida; order Malvales; family Malvaceae; genus Heritiera; species Heritiera fomes. The sequence continues at coordinate 16,922,870 of JAPDPM010000015.1, forward strand.
AAATATATAAATATATACTAATTTTACAAAAATTAAATAGTAAAAGTGATAGAATTAACAATAAAGATAGTCATTTGAAAATCCATAAAAATTATTTTGAAAATTGTTATTACAAATTTCAAAGTATTCTCTTAAGTTGAAAACTCGTATGGTCAACCTTACTAAATTGAAAGGATAATCGTATAATTAATTCCCATAAAAAATTAATTGCAATTTTTCGTAATAATAATAATAATAATAACAACACCAACAACAACAACAACAACAACAACAATACATCATCATCATCATCTTTATTAAAAAATTTCTTACTTTGTTAGATAAATGAAACATTAATAAAAATAATAATAGGTGTCATAATGTCTAAATCCTAAAAACTAATTTTTAGATACAAAATAAAGGGGTTGCCACCAATCTTTTTAAAGTTAGGTGTGATTAATTACTTATTCAAATCTAAGTATAAATATTAGTCTATATTTCAAAGTTTTGGGCTCAAGAAGATTAGTTTCGTGTGATAAGCATTTATGCCTTTACAGTACCAATTAAAAAACGATACTATAATTAATCATATTTTATCCTAACTAATCTTAATTTAATGGTCTTTTATTCATAATTCATTTTAAACATTATTTAAATATTGAAAATTTCATTTGGTCTTTTGTAACACTTTGGTCAAATTCCTAAAAAAAATTTCTCACCTCATAAGTACTCAAAAAAACACAGTTATTAATGTATTATGCAAGAATAACTAATATTTGTCTTTTATAAAATTTAATTAATTTATTATTATTTAATATAATTTCATTTTGCTTTGAAAGTAAATGAAAATTTTCAATATTGAAATTATTTTCTCTAAATTTTTCAACAATTTGATAGAATTTATGAAATATATTTTCTCACCTAAGAATTTTCAAAATATTACAAGCTCACAAAATTCAAAAATTGCATCATTGGTTGGATCTCCATTTATTTCCAATTTATAAAAAATCTATATTTTTTACGTTTATAATAATTGGATTATTTACTATTAATCTACATGGGAAATGATAATACACTAAATTAAGCAACAATTTCAAACATAAAATGAGAACTAACAACCTACTTCCAAACTTCTAATATTCTTAGTGAAGAAAATGTTGGGGTTTGCCTTGAATCCCACATCGAAAGTATAGGAGAAGTTATAAGGGCTATTCCCTTATAAATAAAGTGTCAGACTTGGTTTGTAAAATATCCTAGAGAGTTATAGAGTTTGGGCTCTTATAAAAGGGTGTAGTTGGGCTCTTTGGATAGTTGGGTTGGGTTTGTAAGGAGTTTACAATTTTTCTCTTCTAAAATTTGCACAGTTGTAATTGTTTGATTGTTTATTAAATTGGTTGGGTAGTTATAGGCCAAATTGGTTGGGCCAAACCACATTAAAAATTATTGTGTTTGTTTTTGCTTTCCTCTATTTTTGTGGGTGTTTGGTTTGAGGGATATTTTTCCCAACAGAAAAGGATTTGATTTTCCTGCGTGCACTATTTCTACTACTTAACTTGAAATTGTGATGTCCCCGTCACTACATCTTATCATTTAACTTTTTCCTTGTAGACACCCCATTTTGTCCGGGATCTTTTAATATTAATTAGACGATGAATCTAATTTTTGTATTACTATCTTGTTTATTATTAAAATATATATATATATATATATATATATATAAAATGAAAAGAAAATATAAAAATAACAAAAAAATAACAAAAAAATAAAGTGATCAAAGAAGGGAAACTTGAAAAAAAAATAAAAAAATAAAAAATTAAATTTTGAGTTAGGAAACTTGAAAGAAAATCAAAATCAATAAATGAATCAAGTGAGAATCAATTAAGATGCAAGTCAAACTCAAATCTGTGGATGGATGAAAAGGAAATCAAATTGATTTAATACCTGTATCAAGAAAAGGAAGAAAAACAAAAAAAAAAGGCAAACACACATGCAAAAGGGGAAACCCTAGAAAACTTTGAAAAAAAAAAAGATTATAAAGGGTGGCCGGCTAGGTTTAGGAGGGGGGGTTCTTATTTTTATTCACTATTCATCACCATCTTTCTAAAAAACCCAACGCCACACTCCCTCACCCGAAAACCTTGATATCAAGCATATCACGTATCAAGAAAACAAAGAAGCGGCCTCATCATCATCTGGCAACCTTCCTCATCACTTTCTACGAGACAGCCCCTTTTATATCTTCAGAACTGGTGCTTCCTCATTGACTGGAACCGATTCCTTTGCTGCATCACCATATCATCTTCATCGCCACTGCATCTGTTGTTTCATCGAGACAAGGCCAAAACGACAAGAAAAAGAGGAGGAGACGTTGGAAAATAAGCCACTGCATCTCGTCTTTTGCTGCTATCCTGCACCACCATCACTGCAGTGGTTTCTGTTTGCATCATTGCTGTCGAAGACACCTTGCTGCCATACATCTTTGATTCTCTTCCCCACCGTTATTGCCATCACCGAACAGCCCTGCATCGCTAGTCCCTACTGCTGTGGAGAGCCACACCATCGCTGCTACTTCATTCTGAGTTATCATTGACGTCGCTGTCCTGTACATCACCATCGTCTTCGCACTACTTGCTGCTTGTAACGTGGGGTAAAGCTCGAGGAAGGTAAACAGGAAAAGCAAAACAAAAAAAAAAAAAAACTGGAAGGTAAGGTTTTTGCCATTAAATGACATGCACTTGTGTAAGAGGTTGTAAAGCCACTAGGATTTTAACTTTAATTACTATTGTTTTATTCATTTAGTATGTTCAAGTATCTTAAAAAGTTTAGTTTATATAATTTATTTAATTACATATTTGTGAAAGATAATAATGTAGATAATCTAATAGGAATTAGAATATAATATTAAGATAATTGATTTGAAAACTTGACTTGGATAATTAGCATAGATAATTAATGTGAATGAAATAATTTTGATTTAGTATTTTGATATTTATGTATTTTGTATTATTATTTGTTTGCTTGATTATTTTAGAATTCGGATTGAAATAAATTAAGAATAGATATTTAAAATTTTAAAATAATATAAAAATTTAATGATGAAATTAAAACAAACTAATAAAAATAACCCGACGATGGAGCTCCGAGAGGATTGCGATCGAGTAATATTCTCGGAGATCTTGAGATGAGGAGGTCCTTTTTAAGTCTTACCAGCTTGATGGAAGATTTAAAAAGTCATTTCCGATATTTAAAACTCAAATTTATTAAAAAAAATTGAAATAAGAATTAATTAAGATTAATTACAATTAAAAGAATTAATAATCAAATTAGAAATTAAGAGTCATAAAAATTAATATATTTAGAAATAAAATAGAACAGAATAATACAACGACAATTATTCTGATAACGGAATTCTAAAAGGACTGCGCTTGAGTAGTACTTTTAGATGTCTTAAGGTGAGGAGAGTTCTTTTAAGTCTTGCCAGCTTGATGGAAGATTTAAAGGACATTTCCGAGATTTAATAAATTAATTGTAAAAATAAAAATTAAATTAGATTAAAAAATAGTAAATTAAAATTAAGTTTATTATAATAAAGATCAAATTAATAAATTAGAATTAAAATTAGAAAAGAATAAAGGAATAAAAATTAAATTAAATTAAATATTTTAATAAATGTGAACTATTCCAAGGATGGAATTTAAAAGGAATTGCGCTTGAGTAATTTCTTTAAAAATTCCTAAGGTGAGAAAGTTTTTTTAAGGTCTTACCAGCTTGATGGAAGGTCTTTAAGAAAATCTTCAATATCAAATAATTCATGTTTATTTAAAAATATAAAAATATATGAAATAATAATTTATATAAGAAAATAATAACAATAGAATAAAAAATAGGGATTGCATAAAATATTTAAACAATCCGACGACGGAGCCTCTTCAAGAAAGGCGATTGGTCCTACTTGAATACTCTTGAGGTGAGAAAATTTTTTAAGTTGTCCAACCAGCTTGATGGAGGAGGCTTAAAAGATTCTTCAATATTTAATCATATCGAAATTAAAGTAAAAAGGCAAAATTAGGATAACCTTAAATTATTTGGTACCATTTTAGGATGGGCGTCGTGAGGGTGCTAATCCTTCCTCACACGTAACCGTACTCCCGAACTTAGAACTTTAAACGTAGACTAAGCCTTATCTTTAGTTTGAATAGGTGACCAATCACACCTAGGTTAGAATGGTTGGTGGCGACTCCATAGTTTTGTGTTTAGCTATAAGGTTTCCCGAAACTTGATATGTTATGACAGTTTGGCGATTCCACTGGGGAGACTTAGAGAGTCAGGCCATTAGATAGTTTAAGGTTAAAAGAATTTTGCCTAGAAGCTTTAAGTTTTAGAAGACCTTTAATACACACACTTCACTTACATGTGCATGCATTAGCCCTCGACCCGGGCTTATCCTTTTTAGGAGGGAGTAAAGTACCTTTGCCTTCGTGTGGTGGTAACCTCTATACAAGCCAGTGAAATACTCCCACTCAGATTGAACCTTTCCGTTTGAAGCCTATAATGGGTGAGGATTGGGGTGCCTTACTAGTCCATGTGGACAACAGTGAGGAGCAATCTGGAAACTTTTAGAAGGTTGAATTATCCAAAGCCCAGCATGTAATAAGACTTAAGAGGCCCAACTTTAGACAAAGCCTTGCCAACTTAATGTGTAAAAATAACCTATAGCTAGGACACACAAAGGAATATTCTTTTTCAAAAAAATAAAAAAATAAATTAAGAGACAAAATGGTTCATTACAACATGCATCTATTTGATTTTACAATGCATGACATGTCAATTTCAACATTGCACCTATACATCTAGATATTTTTGGTCATACATAAATTGAGCATGCATCTCATGCATAGGTTTGTATGTGCATATCATGGCATCTTGACTTAGACTATGGTAATAAAGGTGAGAAGATAGCTCGGCCATCAAAATTGCCAATCACCCACACGATACTTGTTTGTGAACAAGAGTAATGGAGAATGAGCAATTGGCACGAATTGATGGAATTGAAAAGGTGCAACAAGAGATTGTTAGAGCCCAAGAAGAGACTAAGGAACAAATGGCCAAGATGATAGAGATGATGACGAGCTTGGCAAAAGGGAAGGGAGTTGATGAAGACACTAACATTAGAGTGGAGTCCCAAATGGAGGACCCCATCAAGCAAGAGAAGCTTAGAAGGGAAGCGATTGAACTAGGTTCTCATGAGGGGATGCATCGTATGTGTGATACGTTAGAGGAGAGACTGAGGGCCATCGAAGGGAGCACTATTTATGGAAACATTGATGTGGATAAATTGAGTTTGGTTCCTGATTTGGTGTTACCCGCGAAATTCAAAGTCTCCAACTTTGAAAAATATGATGGAACTAAATGCCCATTAGCCCATATTACAATGTTTTGTCGAAAAATGGCAGGGCATACTCACAATGAAAAGTTGCTAATCCACTGTTTTCAAGATAGCCTTATTGGGTCCGCAGCAAGGTGGTATGTCTAATTAGATAGAAGACGCATCCATTCATGGAAGGATCTTGCGAGGGCCTTCATGGTTCAATATCAACATGCAAAGGATATGGCACCAGATCGATTATTGTTACAGAATATGGAAAAGAAGGCTACCGAGAGCTTTAGAGAATATGCTCAGAGATGGCGAGACATTGCCACCAGGTTCAGCCTCCCCTTACGGAGAAAGAGACAACAATTCTGTTTGTCAATACACTTAGGGCTCCATACTATGAGAGAATGATTGGTAATGTCACTAAAAACTTTGCAGATATGGTACTCTCTGGTGAGATAATCGAATATGCTATAAAAAGTGGGAAGATCGAATGGGCAAATACAAGGAGAGGTGCAACATTCAATAACGAGAGTCAAGATGTTCAGGCTGTGGCTAATGAAAAGCAGTATGAAAATTATACCCCATATTACCCATACCCCATACAACAATCCCACCACCTTTGTCCATATCCTTATCAGTCAATTCCTCAAAATGGTTTTCAGCCTAACTTTTGTCCTCAATCACTCTCTGCCCTACCAAACAATCCCAGAAGACCAAGAAACGGTGTAGAGAGATTGCCAATTCCAATTTCTAAACTATTGCCTTTGCTAATAAAGAACCAGTATCTGGTGCCCATACCTTTGAAAACAACTCCAAACCCAGCAGCAAAAAGTTATGAACTAGATAGCAAATGTGAATATCACATGGGGGCAATTAGGCATTCAACAGAAAAGTGTGGGCAATTGAAGCAAAAGGTTGAAGAACTCATCAGTAGTGGTGCCTTGACTCAAGAGCTTATTGAACAATGGAAGTTTGCTTGTCCATAAGCCGATTTTCCTATGTGTAATTTGTGGATGTGAAATGTTCTCAAGATTTTTGAAATTTGCATCAAGATGTTTTGAAAAGCTTTCCATAATTTTCTTTCCAAGTAAATGAAATAAAATAATTTTGAAAACATTGGTGATTGTTACTGAGAATGAATAGACTTAGCCATTACATTTCCAGTATACTTTCCGATTCAGTGAAAACTTGGAATCCATAGAGATACACAAGCTTGAAATTCATTCATTTTTGCTTACCATGGTAAACTTTTGAAGTCAATGATCTTTGTTAAGGCAATGAGCAATGAAATGAGTGATGAATTTACAAAACTTTTGAACTGTTTTGAAGGACCAATTCATGAAGCATTCTCTTAAGGACTTTGTATTTGGAAATTTGATAGATGTTAAGGCCAAGCTAAGAGTCCCAAACATATCAACCCAAAATTCTTTCTCATACCTTGAACTTCCTAATCCAAACCACCCTTCACTATATCTTGGGACAAAATGATTGAAAGAGCCAAGCTTTTGATAACTTCAACATCTTTTAATGGTCATTCTTAATTTGATTGATATCCTTTTTCCTATTTTAAACCATGATGATGAAAATTGTTGCATATGGCCTTCATAAAGTTTGAGTTGATACATTCTGGGCATGAGTTGTAAAAAAAAAAAGGTGAAGAAAAAGGAAGTAAAAAAAAAAGAAAAATTGATTGTTAAACCATGCATGGGGGATATTCAAATGATTTCAAAAGCCAAATTTTCGTCTTGAGGATTGGTTCTCAATAGAAGTGTCAACATTTGATATGACAAATGGTCATCTTTCATATTCCTATCACTGAAATGAAATCATCCCTTGTTACCCCTTTTGAGCCTATTGATTTCTTTCTAAATGAACCTTGACTAAGGATCACCTTCCACATTGGAGAGGCAAATACATAAGAAGAGTTTTTGAAGCATTGGTGATTGGTCTTATGTCAAATGATGCCCTATGTTAAGGGGCAAACGTGAGAAGAAGAATATGTAAAGATGGAAATCAATATGAAAAACAAGAAATTGAAAAAATGAAAAGGTAGATGTGGAAAAAAAAAGAAAAAAGAGAGGGGAAATGAATGAGAATAAAATGTTGGAAAAGAAAAGAAAAATGCTTCGAAGAGTGGGAAGGACAGATGTTCACAATCGAAGAAATGATCTTTGGTTCGATAAACCTTGAAAACACTTATTTTGGGCCTATTTATCCATTCTTTGAAAACCCCAAACCTTGGCCTACGTTACGCGCTTAAAAGTCCATTTTGATCAAATAGGGATGCTTGTATTGAAAAGCTTTTCTTTGAGAAATCATCATCATTATTTAGTTTGGAATGAAATTTGAATCCTCAAATGCATGGTAGAATAGTTAATCAAAAAAAAAGAAGAAAAAAAAAGAAGAAAAAAGAGAATGAAGCTCTAGGGTGAAAACCCATGAAAGGGTAGTCTAGAGCAAATTTGAAACAACTCAAGGCCATTGTTTGCGACTATGTTAAGGCAATAACAAGGAAGAAGAAAAACCAGAGGAGTGATGCTTTCAGTCAAGACCTTTTGAGAAATTCAAAGACCATCACCTTGAAATTTTGATTTGAGATTTGAATCTTTGCCCAAAAATTTGAGCCATCACAGCTAGTCTTGACATTTGTTAAAGTCCACGTATCAAGAAATTAAGAGAATGCTAAAATGGATTGTGTTCTGTGAAAGTTACTTTTATAAAAAGAATTTTCATTTTCAAGGAATTTGTTTCATTTGTGAGCCAAGATGAAGAGACATTGATCAATAGAACCTTTCTTGATGACCAAACATCCTTGATGCACCAAATCAGTACATTTATTCAGCTAGACCAAGTTGTGACTCATTCTATTTGTTCTCAATAGTAATCACCAATTTTTAAGAGATTTAAATGTCAAATGTTTTTATCTTTGAAAATTATTATGTGGGACAATTTTCTATTTTCAAAAAGAAACTTGAAGAAGTGAAAAATGAGAGTTTTGTGATTTTATAGGGGCAAGTTCTTGTTTTAAAGAAATCAAGTGTGGTGATGGTGTTTTTAAGATTATTCTTGGGGCAATCTTTAATTGTTATGAGAACATGAATTTTCTTGAAGATATGAGAAGTGGTGAAGTGTTCTTGTGAATAGTTTGGGATGATTTTGTTGTTATTATTTGGATTGATGAATTTTAAGTTGATAAGAATTGTGGGGTAAGAAGAAAACTAAATGAATAATGATGAGGGGGCAATGCAAAGACTGAATAAGTGATGATTGCTAAATTTAAAGAAAGAAGAATTGTGGGGTAAGAAGAAGACTGAATGAACAATGCTGATGGGGCAAATGATTTTAGGGTTGCTAAATTTGAAGGAAGAAGAACGACGAGGCATTGAAAGATTGAATGATAAAGCAAAGAGACGATTGAAGGATGATAAATTTTTGAAGAAAGGAGTATGGTAGATTGATGATGTGACTTGGTAAGGCATTGTTTATCATTTGCATTGCATTCATGACATGCATGACACTTCATTATAGGCATTTTGACACCAAAAAAAAATTTGAAACTGTTTGTTAAAACAATAGGATAAAAAATTCTGAAAGATTAGATGAATAAAAGTCAAAAAAAAAAAGAAGAGAAAATCAAAAAATGTAAGAAGGATAAGGAATAAGATGTGATGAAAAAGGTATGAAGTTTTGAAACAAAAATGTTAAAAATTTGGAAAGAAAGAGGTAATTAAAAAGGTATGGATATGACAGGACAATGAAAAATGGATTGAAAGATGTGATGAGATGAAAAAAAATGTGATCTTTAGAAAATAACAAAAAGAAGAAACTGGAATGATAAAATGATCTAGAAGATAGAAGTGAAGTGATGAGATAAGATCACAACCTCAGGGTACAATCTGTAAGACCTCCGGACATGATTCATTAGAACCTCCGGGTACAATCTGTAAGACCTCCGGGCATGATTCGTTAGAACTTCCAGGTACAATCTATAAGACCTCCGAGCATGATTCATTAGAACTTCCAAGTACAATCTGTAAGACCTCCGGGCATGATTCATTAGAACTTCCAGGTACAATCTATAAGACCTTCGAGCATGATTCATTAGAACTTCCAGGTACAATTTGTAAGACCTCTGGGCATGATTCATTAAAATCTCCAGGTACAATCTGTAAGACTCCGGGCATGATTCATTGGACCTTCCAAGTACAATCTGTAAGACCTCCGAGCATGACTCATTAAAACCTCCAGGTACAAGCTGTAAGACCTCTAGGCATGACTCATTAAAACCTCCAGATATAAGCTGTAAGACCTCCGAGCATGTTTCACTAAAACCTTCAAGTACAACTTGTAAGACCTTCGGGTATGTTCCTCAAAACCTCAGGGTATAATTTATAAGACCTCCGGGCATAATGGAGCATTTTAGATGAGAAAATTTTTAAAGTTTCAGGGCCTTCCTAGTCGAAGGAGCATTTTTGAGATAAGAAATTTAAAAGTTTCAGGGCCTTCCTAGTCGAAGGAGCATTTTTGAGATGAGAAATTTTTTTTAAAGTTTCAGGGCTTTCCTAGTCGAAGGAGCATTTTTGAGATGAGAAATTTAATAGTTTCAGGGCCTCCCTGGTCGGAGGAGCATTTTTGTCACGACCCGAAGGCCAATGACGTCCGCTTAACACTTACTTTATTGCTTATGAAAATTTCGAACCAAATTTTTCTTTTTCTACTTACGGTTTGTATTCGGTGTTAATGTAGTATCTAAATCAAATCCTATCTTACTCATATTATTTCTCGAGCTATGTAACGTTTCTCAAGGTGATTTTTCTTATGATTTTTGTCATATTTTACTATTCCCAAAAGAAACAGGTCGAAAACCTCCCCTTTGTATTTTATCAATTTCCCCAGGTATAATTTCCTGCACTAAAAACACATTTTAAATCACATAACACAACCAGCGGGTGTTTCTCCACAATTCATACAATCGAGTATTTCAAGGATCTCAAGAGTTTAACCATTACTAAGTTCACATCTATCACTTTATATATATATATATATATAGATAGTTCAAAACATACATTAGGACCCGGATCGGACTCGATAACCACCTAGACTCACATAATCATCTAGTGCGATCCAAAGTTACATCCTATATACTTTCCTAGTACTGTGAAATTAACGTACATATGACTATCAAAATGATATACGAGTAGTATACCTCGAAATTGTAAAATGCTAGCTCCAGAGAACGCAAACGAGTACCACTACTAGGTACGGTTTCCCGGGAGCCTATAAGAAGCCTGAGCCGGCTATCAACTCGTATGATCTGCAGATGTTAAATTAAGGGGTGAGCAATCCACGGCTCAGTAAGTAGTTTAAATAAGTACATACTAGGCTCATATCGTAAAACAAGATCATACATGCTAGAGTTATTATAAGGTGGAATGTATGGGTTATACTAAGGTTTATTACCATTCCGTATGTACACAGATGTCATAAACTTGTTTATGCTTTCATTCCATTCTTAAATTCACAAGGCATCATTCTTTTTATCAGTATGATTATGTGTGAGAAAACAAACATTCAAATAGCACATGTTTGTATGGCATATATAAACATAATCCAATGATCACACACATCATATGTCATATGCATAAGATCTATTTCATCCATTGACATTCGTCGTATTCACGAATTACAATCACTTATTCATCGTCACAATACCCTACGATTTCTTATATTTCGTCAAAACACGTGTAGCACTTAGTTCTCAAAGGATTCTAGAGGTGGCTCCCATAGTTTCCGCAGAACCTATGTAGCACTTATGTCCATTGAGTTCTCTAGAGGTGGCTCACACGGTACAAAAAATCGAGTCTTTACTCAGTTTGGCCTTTAGGACTTAAACTGACTACTAACACATCGGAACTCGTGTAGCACTTAGTTCTCAAAGGATTCTAGAAGTGGCTCCCATAGTTTCCGGAGAACCTATCTAGCACTTAGGTCTATTGAGTTCTCTAGAGGTGGCTCACACAGTACAGAAATCGAGTCTTTACTCGGTTTGGCCTTTAGGACTTAAACTGACTACTAACACATCGGAACTCATGTAGCACTTAGTTCTCAAAGGATTCTAGAGGTGGCTCCCATAGTTTCCGGAGAACCCATGTAGCACTTAGGTCCATTGAGTTCTCTAGAGGTGGCTCACACGGTACAGAAATCGAGTCTTTACTAGGTTTGGCCTTTTTCCTAGTTTTCGACAATAGGACTAGGTATTAATTGAGGTCTATTAACTCAACATCGGGAGCTTTAGGTATATATTGCACTCGAATCACATAGACATTCTCAAAGCATGACAATATATTACCATGCTCAGTAATCACAAGTGAACCGTAACACATAACACATCACACAAGTCACAACAAGATCACTTTCAGATAAGTGTTATTCACGAGCACACCATGTTCGATTTAAAAATCTTACCATACTTATTCTATTTGTCTTACCCGTAAGGTCCAACCAAAATTCTATATAAATTTAATTAAATATTTAATGAGGATTCTTTCATCTCTTACGAGATGATACTAGTAAGATTTATTTAACCCACTTACCTCGATGCTTGGTAGGTTATCTTTCCTTGATCCTCAACTCAAGCTAAACTCTTACACCGCTCCAAATTCACTACAATTAAATCAAATGATTTTTCAATAACATGTCTTAACTACGCTTTGATCACATATCAATTGTATATCTTAGAATCTAAACTATTCCAACTCATTTCTTTGGCGAGGAACTAAATTCTTTATGTGTCTCGCCAAACATTACCTATTCGATTTAATAACTCTTTACTTTATATTCTTTATAAGATGATAAGAGGTTTATTAACTTGTATACGCTATTTTCCTTTCGTTATATATATATATATATATATATATATATATATATATATATGATTATAACTATATCTTAAACACTTATACAATTATACTTGTACTTATATCTCAACAAACCTCTTTTTCTTTTCTTTGCATTTCTTTTCTTTGTCTCCTATTTAGTTTTCAAGTGAGTGGCATATATATATATATATATATATATATGTATATATATATATATATATATATATATGTATGTATGTATGTATTTAGCATTAGCATAATAAAATTTCTAAGAATTTACTATATGTCTTTATATAAGCACTATACATACATATATTTATTTATTTCTTCGTTTTTAAGCAAGCAGTATACATACATATATATACAAGTGATATATATGTACATATATACATGGGTATTTGATACTAGTGTAATCTAAATTCTTAGATTTTATTCTTTCATTTCTAAATATGCAAATATATATATAGCAATATATAGATATACATTTAAATACATAGCATTTTCATGGTATAAATTTCCAATTTCAATTCCCTTACTTTCCTACACCTTGATACATGTGTATATCTATATAGATATATATTTACATCTACATATATATATATATATGTGTGTGTATTACATATATATATCTTTTAATTCTTTTCCTTTTTCTTTTTTTCCCTTTTCTTTTTATTTCTCTTGTTATTTCTTTCAAGACCTATTTCTATGCACATTGCTATCCTCAAAATCAATTAAAACATCAACTAAGAAAACGTCATTTACCTTAGTTAGAACCATCCAAATTTGGCTGCAAGATCAGCCCTCATAATCCCCTTCTCGGCTTGGATAAATTTCCAGCCAATGTGCCTTGTTCCACTCTCTTTTCCAGCTTTTAGTTCTGTCCCCAAGAGACACAATTTGGTTTAGTTCAAATGCTCCACGTTTGGTACCTCTTTCTATATTCAGAACATCAAAACCTTACCTGCTTTCAAACGTGAATCACTCCCTGACCCTATCAACCTTCACGCCCAGCCAAGCCCTCAATTTCCTTTGTCTGTTTCATGAAATGGCATGGCCACCATCAGCCTCCCTCAAACCACGTTGAAACCCCTCTTGTCTACTACCTCCAACACAACTAAAACCAATTTAAACTACAGCCAACCACAAGCAGAAATTAATCAGTCAAACAGTTATGTAACTCCACTTAAAACCCTTATTTACAACCCTTGCTACACTTACATTTAACAGAAATGGCTCTCGAAATTTGCTCCTGTTTTGGCATCAAGTTTTCATCACATGGTTCTTCACTACAGCTTTAATCCTTCTTCCTTCTTCCCTTGTCCGAAGCCTAAGAAGACCAACCTTCAACTTCGTGATCCAACTTTCTGACCAGCATTGGTCTTGCCAAGCTTCCCGTCGGTGGTTCCCCTCTTTTGCTGTCGTCCCCTGATGCTCAAGGTAGGGAGGCAGCAGCTGTACGTGTCTTTCTCTTCTTCCCTTTCGGCTTTCCCTTTCCTTTCTTCCTTTCCTTCTCGGTTTCAGTTTTCTTTCCTTCTCTTATTTGTTCTCTTCACCGAATGCTTCAAACTACAGCCCTACCATCTCGTGCCTCTCTTCTCCATTCTCTCATTTCCCTTTTTTTTTCATCTGTTTTTACTCCTCTACTGTTGGCCTAGATGATGATGGACGGTGATGCATGTTTAGTGGAGTTTTGGTGGGAAAAGTCCCATCAAACTCCACTAACATGCATTTTAACTTATTTTATGTCATTTTATTTCATTTTTGTTTTATTTTTAGTTTATTTTAACTCTCCAATGTCTATACTTATATAACTCATAATTATATTTACATTATATATATAATTTATATGCATTTATAGATATATATATTTATTTTGTTATATCCATTACATATAATATGTGTATGTACTTATATTTCAAACCTTAATCATAAAAATATATATATATACACATAGCCAAATAAATATATATATGTTTATGTATACATATAATATTTTCATGTCTAATATATTCTTAGTGTAAGTATGTGTGTATATATATATATATATATATATATATATATATATATATATATACACACTTATGTATATCCCTCCTTTGTTTAAACTTACACATATCTCTCTCTCTCTCTCTATATATATATATGCATATTTAACACTCAACGTGTATACATATATATTAAGGTATATATATTTATATGTATTCCTTGTTTATTTTATTTTTTTGATTATTTCAATTATTAAAGTATACTACATTCCTTTTAGTATACTTGTGTCTTTATTTTTGCTTAAAACAAATACACTTCTATATTGTGGAATACATGTATCTATTGGTTCTTATACATATATAGCTCTTGAACTCATGATAAGAGATTCTAAACTACCTTAAAGCATCAATCATCTATTACTAAATTTGCTAAACTTGCAACTTCATTCTTATTACTTGAAATAATGCTAACTACAAGGTGCATCACAGTACCAAATTTATTCTATGTCTTGTATTTAGTCACTAATGTGGTACAAAGTTTGTAGTTTTTACAATTTTCAAGATGAAAACCAATTTCTTTTAGAATAAGTAAATATCCACAAGGAAAAAAAGAAAAAAATTTTGAAAAAAGGAAAAATAATAAAATGGATGCGGACAAAATGGATGTCTATGTCTTTGCACAATTACTATTTCATAGCATATGTACAAAGAGGGGCAACTTGTAAGATCCGATTCTACACTACTGTAGACTCTAATTTCATAAAATTGAAAATGAAAATTAAATAAATAATGAATATTGATTTCCATTTGGGTGAAAAGCTCCTTAACTTGGGAGGTGAATGGAGCATTTCGGTGAAATAATTTATGGGTGAGTATATGTCACAGCTCGCCAATGGGCGAGCAAGATAGGACCATTGAACTAATGGCGAGATTGAGGATGGCGAGTTGACTTAACTTCCTTTTGGCGAATCGCCAAGTTTAGCTAATTGAGTTAGATGATCGCCCAAATGGGGGCGAGGGCATGTGATCGCCCATATGGATTGATTATGGCGAGTAACGTATAGAGGGGCAAATGATAGCCTAGCAGGAGAGTAAGGCAATAGATACTCACCAAATCAATGTGATCGCCAACTTGTGGCTTGAGTAATAGCAAGTGGGCGAGTAGAACAATAAATAGTGTTCGCCAAGGAAAATCAACTTGTAAATCACCGAATATTGGTGGCGACATGAAATTGAAATAGAATGGCGAGTAGAGATCTCCAGATGAAGGGGCGAACTGGAATCAACACTTGTGGACAAATGAAAATAGATTGAAACCATTTGGCAGCCAAAATTGACTTTGTAAGTCATACGGTTGAAAACAATTAATGGAGAAGATGTTAAAGTCAATAAAGGAATTAACCTTACTGGACAAGAAATAAAATAAAGTCAAAAGAAGCAGAAAAAGACGTGTGGAAGGGAGACTTTCACGCCATCTTGAGCTGCAGTTTTTCTTCATGCATTAAATGCATGAAAGACGTGAAATAAATGAAGGAAATGGGATAAGGCCAAGTGATGAGTTCTGATTGGATTAGCATGGCTATATAAGGAGAAACATTTGAGGAAAATCGATTTACAAACTTCATTTTCTTCACGAGAGCTATGCAACTGCAAGTTTATGTTATGATTTTCTCTCATTTCTACCATGCCCGATTTACTACACTTCACCCTTAAGTTGGCCAAATAAGTAAACCAGCTTGCAGAACCTTTCCTCCGTAGTTGATGAGCTAGAGGAATAAGCAAAGTAAGGCCAACATGAGACAAAAAGTGATCTGTGTTGGAAGTGCAGGTGATTAAGGTGAGATTTAATGATTTCTTGAGATTGAATGATATATTTCTATGATTTCAATTATGAGAAGCATGATTTTAGTATTGCTTTTGATTTATTCTTGTTAGATCATAGAAATAGAATAAATTCATATCTTGAATGTAGATGAAGAATAAAATGAAAATGGGTTGAAATTGTAGTAGAATGATGGGAAAATAATCGAGAATGAATAAGGAAAGTAATGGAAATGGTGTAAAAGTGATGAGAATGGCGACTATGGTGATCGCCCATGTTGAAAGTTAGTAATCGCCAATGTAGCGAGTAGGAAATATGAACTCGCCAAGTTGAAAGTACTTGTCCAAATGGGCAAGGTCGCCTAAGGCTAGTCCATGGGAGAGCCCATCTCTGAGTAGAAAGCCGTATGGCGAACTCACATGCATAAGAAATTGGGCGAGTAGAATTGTGGGCGAACTCCCGCATTTAAGCCAATGTTGGTTTGGCGAGTTGAATGTTGGGCGAGCTACAACTATATTAATTTTGAGAAATGGCGGGCGATCTCCCACTTGTAAGCCATTGATGAATGGCGAGCTTGATAGGGTGAGCTAGTAAGACTCTTGTGGGCGAGCTAGTTGAATATTAAGTCTCGCCAAAGTGTTGAAAATAGTTGAAAAAGAAATATTAATAGAATTTATAAATTATTTTGCAGCCGAGAATTATGAACTCAGTGAATGCCATTTGGAAGGCGAGAAGGAAGCAAGGCTTCGTTGAACCAGGTAAGGGAGATGTGTGTGAAGTGAATGCATGTCCTGTGGAGTAAATTTTATGAAAATATTGAGATAAATGTTTTGTTTTCTGACATGCATTGGTTTGATAATTGTTGTGATAATGGGTGTGAATTGGACAAGCTAAAATCCGACCATTATGTTATGATTTGGTACAGAGCGGGCGAGCCCTTGTTTTCTAAGATTGGGCGAACTGTTACGGCGGGCGAGCCAAAACTTTTATCATTTTGAGCGTAGAATCCTTTTATTATACTTTGGGCGAGTGGCCTTGTTTTAAATATAAAAATCCGGGCGAGCTAAATGGGTGAACCCTTTTAATGTGGTTTGGGGTGGGCGACCCCTGTTTTCATGTAATGGGCGAGTTGACCATGGAGTGCCGCTTTTGGGCGAGTTGACCATGGCAACTCTATGATGGGCGAGCCGCAGGGGCGAGTCAGTTTTACTTGTTTTTAAAAGCAATGGTTGGCGAGCGACTACTTGTCACCCCACTTTCTAATTTACCATGGGCGAGCCACGATGGGCGAGCTGACCATGGCGAACAGAGTTCTATTTACATTTTCTCAACAAAAAAATGAGTTATTTTTAAGAGCTTTAAAAATAGAAAATATGAAACCCTTTGATGGGCGAGTTGACCAATGGGCGAGTCGACCGTGGGCGAATTAGCCATGGCGAGCCAGTTTAACCCGGGACTTTCTCACATGGAATTCAGTGAGATTACGGGCTGTTTTTAGAACCTTTTTGGAAAGAAAATCATTTTGAGCAAATGATGAATTTATGAAGTAATTCCTTAAAGGTTTTTCATGAGTTATAAAAGTGATTTTGAGACTTTAGGCCCCTAGTTTCATGCAGAGTTATGAGTTATGAGGCTGATGGACCCGCCAAGTCATCAGCAAGTCTCGAGGTCACCTGGCAAGTGGACCCGAGGACCACCCATAGATTGTGGTCATAGATCTACTGTATCCCTATTGGAATGATTATGACGTTCTCGCAAGGGGGAGGGGGAACGATGATAGCATGATTTATTTATAGGGTGATGCCTAGTCTCAACTTGTTGATTTCTGTTTACTGAAAGGATTTGTTAAAATCCTATTTGCTGTTTAATTGTAAAATGTTGAGAAAATGATTTGAATGACGCATTGAGAGTACTGGTTGATATAACCACTGTTTTCCTAACTGACATGATTTTAGGAAAAACAAATTTATTGTAGTATATGGCTTTGATTTTGTAAAGCAGCATATGTTTCCTTTACTGAGCGTCTGAATCGCTCACCCCTTTGTTTTAACTCCACAGATAAAAGACACGGAGTTAGAGAAGTAGCTCCAAGATGGATGTTAAACATGACAGGTACAGTCTCTTCTCTTTTACATTTCAGACATAAGTATACAGTACTACCGTAGTGCAATAAGACAATAAGGGGATGTTAGATATAAGGTATAATGAAAAGAATTTTTATAGTGCATATTTAAATAAATGTTTAACAATTATTGCTATCACTGTTTGAATGTTAATGGCATCGCAGACAGCCCAACCGGTAAAGTTATATAGAAATACGTGAAAAATGTGGTAACGGGATATTACAGATTTAATCGTATCAGAGCTATGGTTGGTCTGATGTCTGTCGATGTCTTTAGCATGAAAAGTGTTAAGAAAGGTTAACATCCCATGTAGTACTGTATAGTCTGAATGTATAGAGGAGTCAAATGACTGTGAATTGAGTTAAGTGTTGAAATATGGTGAAAGTTGATGAATTAATGGTTACAAATAGAGATAGTAATCCGAAAATTTTGCATGAGATAGGCGATCTTATCATCATAATGTTGGGTCTATTCGATAAGGTGCAGTGAGGAACTCGGTGAGGGCCCCACCAGGACTTCTCTGTCCATATCGAGCTAAGATCCTGAAATGATGATATTGAAATGAAAAAGGGGTTAGTATTAGTGCATAAGCCCTAAGATCGCATGATTGAAGATATATCGAAGAGAGGGAATTAAAGGGGAATTTATGAACATACCCCTATATTGAAATGTTTTATCTGAGTCATAAAATAAAAGATTAAAGTGATTTAAAATAGATCGATGGTGAAATAGTATGAGTATTTGATGGTGTAAAGGATGATTCCTACTGTGGACCCCACTGATATATTGACGAGTAAGGCGACCCGGAGTATATGCTATGAGAGGTCGTGAGATAGTCAGCCTGTTGTGGATTTTAGGGTCTGAATTAAAGTGAAAATTTGGATTATATTGATGAGAGATTATTGAATATTATGAAAAGTGATGTACTTATAGAGTGTGAACTAAAAGGTGAATTGTGTGAGAAATGATGTAAAATCGATTATGTTAATACTGGTTCTAGACACTCCTTATTTTTAGGAGAATAAATATTAGTAGTGAATTGACATTTAAGGAAGTCAAGTGTTCGAGTCACTGCGGATGCGAAAGAAAACCTTGAGATGGGCGAGCTCAAGCACGGTTGGAAGGACCGGGGCGTCGAGGCATTCGCCAAAGAGGACAGTATGGATAAGTAGCGTTGTCACAGCAATCGTTGTCGATGGGCCTAAAAAGGGGTTGCCATGGCCGGTTGGGTTGGTCCGTTACGATATCCATAGAACTGAAATATTGTGAAATACTGGTAAAGTAACTTGAAAATTTATATATGTGTTGGAGGATACACAGTGATTTGGTTGGATGTAAATAATGAGACATCCAAGATGATATGAGTTTGTGAATTTGAAATTACATGATGACGTTAAGTAAGCATCTGGAGTAACGTGGATTCGAGAGATGGTTGACTCAATTCACAATATGGAATCTGTTTGTAAGCTCTTACCAGTGAATCAGAAGAGCTTGAGAAATTACTCAAGAGATTGATGAGTAGAGAACTAAACTGTTTTGGTATAATTCGTGAAAATGAAAATTATAATTATATCATTTTGAAAACAATGGGATTTGTACTCTCTACAGTTGCTTCTAGGTTCTGGAACAAGTATGGTATTCTAAAATACCTATCATATTCTATCAGGATCCCTAGCCGACTGTAGTATCTTTCCTATTTGTGTGCCTAGAGCCAACTAGGATGATTTTAAGAGAATAAATATGTATGTTGATATAAGCAATATCGTTGAATAATGTCACGAACTTCTAGGAATGGAAAACTTTACTGTTAAGTCAGTAAACATGAGTTCTAATTGAAGTATATACAGTAGAGACGTGAGGTCTCGAATGATTAAGTAGACATTAAAATTGTCTGAGTAAAGGATTTTGCTACTTAAGTGTGGTTATTGGGGTATAAAATTTATGAGGTTACCTGTATGGCATAAATAATTTGTTGAGGAGTTTGTGAAATTTGCTACCTTATTGATACAATACTTGTTTGTGGAAAAAGTGAAAGTGAATGGGTATGTATGAATACAGTATTCGAAATGGTTACGAGATAGTAACAGTAAAGTACTATATTAAGTGGGAAAAATGATAGTGGTGATAAATGATATAGAATGGAAATATCTTAAGAGACAAGTCATATGATGACTAGGGAACACGAGTTATGAGGTAGTTCCCAAGTATAAGAATAAATGTGATTTCCTCTGATCATTATGTAGTTATGGTTGGAATTAATGACAAGCCAGAATTAAAAAGATGAAATTGTCATACTCAGAGGAGTAGATACAAGAAGTACTGCTAATCCTAAAAAAGGATATACATATGTGTATATATGTACATATTGGGAATGTGAAATTGTATAAATAAAGTGGTGATAAAAATCTGAAAGATAATAAATTTAAATTTCAGAAATTGATGTAAGGAAAAGTATACTCTCAAGTATATTCTCCAAGTAGTGACATTACATGTACTAGGAGAATAGAAGAGATAAAAATGATAATTTGATATAAGAGAAGTTATCGAGGGGAAAATGATTACCTGAGACGTAATCGGTGGCTAGTATTAAGGTCTGCAAAAGAAGCGCAGTCATAGTTTAACCATGAGGTTATAGAAGTGATTATGGATTGTGTAACCGAGTTAATGCACTTCATCATCATGTTTCGGGATGTCCTGAATGCCTTAGTCGATATATATCAGTGAAACAGATAGAACGTATGTGAAGTTCCAGTGAGTGGGTACTTGTGATAGGGATCCCTGATTTGCCACATGCTTTGAGAGGATAGCAAGAGGCTTTGGGATTCCAAAATTTTGCTATTAGCGCCGCCTCTGATTGATATAGATATTCGAGCGCATTGTGTGGACGCTCCGGGATATATTAAGAGCGAGTGCGTTGTATTTGAGAGACTACTGGGACAATTACATACGATTGATTAAAACTATCTAAATGATAGTCGTCAAATTATTATCGACTAAGCACTGAATGAGATGATAAGTGATAAATAGTATGAATGAGTTACTGTGTAAAAGAAGAAAAAAATTTGCTAACTCCCAAGGATGATGAAAGACTTTAGGGGGTGTAAATTGGTTTTGAGAGAAGAAGCACGAGATTCTTCAGGACTTTGAGCAAAATCCGGGATGGGCGACCCACAGGGGGCGATCGCCCAATAACGGATAACATGTTGTGAGATGTGGGCGAACTATGAAGTCGCCGACTCACTTGAAAGAGTAAACTTGGGGTGCAAGAGAGCGCAAAAGAGATGACTGTTAATGACCTGAAGAGATGGGCAGGATTATTAAAGCTAATATGGAGTATAAAGAGATACTCGTGGTCTCAACTTAGAGACGAGATTTGCTAGAAGTGAAAATGTGATAAGGAAGAAAATACCTATATTGGTGGTACTTCCTATATTAAGTGAAAAATTGTAAAGAGTATAATGCTATCTAGATAGTTATGGATGTATTGAGTGAGTCTGCTTATTCCTTGATTATGGAATTTATTGAGCTAATTTGTGCCTTGGCCAAGTTATATGTTAGGGAAATGGTGAGGTTTTACAGTATTCCAGTGAGCATTACATTTGATAGGGAGTCCCGCTTCGTATCTCAGTGTTGAGAGAGATTACGAGAAGCTATGGGATCCCGATTGAGTTTTGCACCGCAGATCATCCGCAGACTAAGAGACAGTCCGAGCGTATGATATGAACGCTCGAGGATATGGTGTGAGCTGGTGCAGGTGATTTTATAGGCTCCTGGGATAATCCCCTACCCTGGCAGAGTTGTTTATGATAATGGCCAAAGGAGAGTATATGCATAGCACTTGAAAGGGTTTATTTAGCAGACGATATAATCCACGATAGCATGAGAAAATGGAGACCGAAAATTATTTTCGACTTGGTCGAACAGACTTCTAGAGATATACAAGAGATTATGTATATTAAGGTCTCACCATTGGGATGCATAATGAGAGGGAAATTGAGTTTTCGACGCATTAGATCTTTGGAGATCTTAGATCGTGTGAAAGATGTGCACTACCTCCCGAGTTGTCAGGAGTGCATAACGTATTTCATGTATCAATGATGAGAAAGTACTATCCATATCCTTCTCACGTGATTCGACATGAGTCCTAGAGATTAGAGAGGACATGAGTTACGTCGAGAAACCGGTTCGGATTCTGGATAGGAAGGATAAAGTGTTGTGATCTAAGATTAATTCTTTGATGGGATTCCCTGGCAGTAAAATACTAAGGAAAAAGGCTACTTGGGAATTAGAAAGTTTCATGCATGAGAAATATCCAAAGCCTTATCACTGATAGATCCGGTTGAAACTTGGAGGACCAAATTTCCTAAGGTGGGGAGAAAATGTAAGATTAGATTCTACACAACTGTAGACTCTAATTTCATAAAATTGAAAATGAAAATTAAATAAATAATGAATATTGATTTCCATTTGGGTGAAAAGCTCCTTAACTTGGGAGGTGAATGGAGCATTTCGGTGAAATAATTTATGGGTGAGTATATGTCACAGCTCGCCAATGGGCGAGCAAGATAGGACCATTGAACTAATGGCGAGATTGAGGATGGCGAGTTGACTTAACTTCCTTTTAGCGAATCGCCAAGTTTAGCTAATTGAGTTAGATGATCGCCCAAATGGGGGCGAGGGCATGTGATCGCCCATATGGATTGATTATGGTGAGTAACGTATAGAGGGGCAAATGATAGCCTAGCAGGAGAGTAAGGCAATAGATACTCACCAAATCAATGTGATCGCCAACTTGTGGCTTGAGTAATAGCAAGTGGGCAAGTAGAACAATAAATAGTGTTCGCCAAGGAAAATCAACTTGTAAATCACCGAATATTGGTGGCGACATGAAATTGAAATAGAATGGCGAGCAGAGATCTCCAGATGAAAGGGCGAACTGGAATCAACACTTGTGGACAAATGAAAATAGATTGAAACCATTTGGCAGCCAAAATTGACTTTGTAAGTCATACGGTTGAAAACAATTAATGGAGAAGATGTTAAAGTCAATAAAGGAATTAACCTTACTGGACAAGAAATAAAATAAAGTCAAAAGAAGCAGAAAAAGACGTGTGGAAGGGAGACTTTCACGCCATCTTGAGCTGCAGTTTTTCTTCATGCATTAAATGCATGAAAGACGTGAAATAAATGAAGGAAATGGGATAAGGCCAAGTGATGAGTTCTGATTGGATTAGCATGGCTATATAAGGAGAAACATTTGAGGAAAATCGATTTACAAACTTCATTTTCTTCACGAGAGCTATGCAACTGCAAGTTTATGTTATGATTTTCTCTCATTTCTACCATGCCCGATTTACTACACTTCACCCTTAAGTTGGCCAAACAAGTAAACCAGCTTGCAGAACTTTTCCTCCGTAGTTGATGAGCTAAAGGAATAAGCAAAGTAAGGCCAACATGAGACAGAAAGTGATCTGTGTTGGAAGTGCAGGTGATTAAGGTGAGATTTAATGATTTCTTGAGATTGAATGATATATTTCTATGATTTCAATTATTAGAAGCATGATTTTAGTATTGCTTTTGATTTATTCTTGTTAGATCATAGAAATAGAATAAATTCATATCTTGAATGTAGATGAAGAATAAAATGAAACTGGGTTGAAATTGTAGTAGAATGATGGGAAAATAATCGAGAATGAATAAGGAAAGTAATGGAAATGGTGTAAAAGTGATGAGAATGGCGATTATGGTGATCGCCCATGTTGAAAGTTAGTAGTCGCCAATGTAGCGAGTAGGAAATATGAACTCGCCAAGTTGAAAGTACTTGTCCAAATGGGCAAGGTCGCCCAAGGCTAGTCCATGGGAGAGCCCATCTCTGAGTAGAAAGCCGTATGGCGAACTCACATGCATAAGAAATTGGGCGAGTAGAATTGTGGGCGAACTCCCGCATTTAAGCCAATGTTGGTTTGGCGAGTTGAATGTTGGGCGAGCTACAACTATATTAATTTTGAGAAATGGCGGGCGATCTCCCACTTGTAAGCCATTGATGAATGGCGAGCTTGATAGGGTGAGCTAGTAAGACTCTTGTGGGCGAGCTAGTTGAATATTAAGTCTCGCCAAAGTGTTGAAAATAGTTGAAAAAGAAATATTAATAGAATTTATAAATTATTTTGCAGCCGGGAATTATGAACTCGGTGAATGCGATTTGGAAGGCGAGAAGGAAGCAAGACTTCGTTGAACCAGGTAAGGGAGATGTGTGTGAAGTGAATGCATGTCCTGTGGAGTAAATTTTATGAAAATGTTGAGATAAATGTTTTGTTTTCTGATATGCATTGGTTTGATAATCGTTGTGATAATGGGTGTGAATTGGACGAGCTAAAATCCGACCATTATGTTATGATTTGGTACAGAGCGGGCGAGCCCTTGTTTTCTAAGATTGGGCGAACTGTTACGGCGGGCGAGCCAAAACTTTTATCATTTTGAGCGTAGAATCCTTTTATTATACTTTGGGCAAGTGGCCTTGTTTTAAATATAAAAATCCGGGCGAGCTAAATGGGCGAACCCTTTTAATGTGGTTTGGGGCGGGCGACCCCTGTTTTCATGTAATGGGCGAGTTGACCATGGAGTGCCGCTTTTGGGCGAGTTGACCATGGCAACTCTATGATGGGCGAGCCGCAGGGGCGAGTCAGTTTTACTTGTTTTTAAAAGCAATGGTTGGCGGGCGACTACTTGTCACCCCACTTTCTAATTTACCATGGGCGAGCCACGATGGCGAGCTGACCATGGCGAACAGAGTTCTATTTACATTTTCTCAACAAAAAAATGAGTTATTTTTAAGAGCTTTAAAAATAGAAAATATGAAACCCTTTGATGGGTGAGTTGACCAATGGGCGAGTCGACCGTGGGCGAATTAGCCATGGCGAGCCAGTTTAACCCGGGACTTTCTCACATGGAATTCAGTGAGATTGCGGGCTGTTTTTAGAACCTTTTTGGAAAGAAAATCATTTTGAGCAAATGATGAATTTATGAAGTAATTCCTTAAAGGTTTTTCATGAGTTATAAAAGTGATTTTGAGACTTTAGGCCCCTAGTTTCATGCAGAGTTATGAGTTATGAGGCTGATGGACCCGCCAAGTCATCAGCAAGTCTCGAGGTCACCTGGCAAGTGGACCCGAGGACCACCCATAGATTGTGGCCATAGATCTACTGTATCCCTATTGGGATGATTATGCCGTTCTCGCAAGGAAGAGGGGGAACGATGATAGCATGATTTATTTATAGGGTGATACCTAGTCTCAACTTGTTGATTTCTGTTTACTGAAAGGATTTGTTAAAATCCTATTTGCTGTTTAATTGTAAAATGTTGAGAAAATGATTTGAATGACGCATTGAGAGTACTGGTTGATATAACCACTGTTTTCCTAATTGACATGATTTTAGGAAAAACAAATTTATTGTAGTATATGGCTTTGGTTTTGTAAAGCAGCATATGTTTCCTTTACTGAGCGTATGAATCGCTCACCCCTTTGTTTTAACTCTACAGATAAAAGACACGGAGTTAGAGAAGTAGCTCCAAGATGGATGTTAAACATGACAGGTACAGTCTCTTCTCTTTTACATTTCAGACATAAGTATACAGTACTACCGTAGTGCAATAAGACAATAAGGGGATGTTAGATATAAGGTATAATGAAAAGAATTTTTATAGTTCATATTTAAATAAATGTTTAACAATTATTACTGTCACTGTTTGAATGTTAATGGCATCGCAGACAGCCCAACCGGTAAAGTTATATAGAAATACGTGAAAAATGTGATAACGGGATGTTACACAACTATAGACACCCCATTTTGTCCGGGGTCTTTTAATATTAATTAGACGATGAATCTAATTTTTGTATTACTATCTTGTTTATTATTAAAAAAAATAAAAAATATATATAAAATGAAAAGAAAATAGAAAAATAACAAAAAAAATAACAAAAAAATAAAGTGATCAAAGAAGGGAAACTTGAAAAAAAAAATATAACAAATTAAATTTTGAGTTAGGAAACTTGAAAGAAAATCAAAATCAATAAATGAATCAAGTGAGAATCAATTAAGATACAAGTCAAACTCAAATCTGTGGATGGATGGAAAGGAAATCAAATTGATTTAATACCTGTATCAAGAAAAGGA
This sequence comes from Heritiera fomes, assembly GCA_032173925.1. Classification (NCBI taxonomy): domain Eukaryota; kingdom Viridiplantae; phylum Streptophyta; class Magnoliopsida; order Malvales; family Malvaceae; genus Heritiera; species Heritiera fomes. The sequence goes on from JAPDPM010000015.1 coordinate 16,949,205, forward strand.
AGAAAAACAAAATAAAAAAAAAAGGCAAACACACATGCAAAAGGGGGAAACCCTAGAAAACTTTGAAAAAAAAAAGATTATAAAGGGTGGCCGGCTAGGTTTAGGAGGGGGGGTTCTTATTTTTATTCACTATTCATCACCATCTTTCTAAAAAACCCAACGCCACATTCCCTCACCCGAAAACCTCCCTCAAATACTGCCTTAGCCGAAACCACCCAACATGGCACACCAACCTTGATATCAAGCATGTCACGTATCAAGAAAACAAAGAAGCGGCCGCATCATCATCTGGCAACCTTCCTCATCACTTTCTACGAGACAGCCCCTTTTATATCTTCAGAACTGGTGCTTCCTCATTGACTGGAACCGATTCCTTTGCTGCATCACCATATCATCTTCATCGCCACTGCATCTGTTGTTTCATCGAGACAAGGCCAAAACGACAAGAAAAAGAGGAGGAGACGTTGGAAAATAAGCCACTGCATCTCGTCTTTTGCTGCTATCCTGCACCACCATCGCTGCAGTGGTTTCTGTTTGCATCATTGCTGTCGAAGACACCTTGCTGCCATACATCTTTGATTCTCTTCCCCACCGTTACTGCCTTCACGGAACAGCCCTGCATCGCTAGTCCCTACTGCTGTGGAGAGCCACACCATCGCTGCTACTTCATTTTGAGTTATCATTGACGTCGCTGTCCTGTACATCACCATCATCTTCGCACTACTTGCTGCTTGTAACGTGGGGTAAAGCTCGAGGAATGTAAACAGGAAAAGCAAAACAAAAAAAAAAACTGGAAGGTAAGGTTTTTGCCATTAAATGACATACACTTGTGTAAGAGGTTGCAAAGCCACTAGGATTTTAACTTTAATTACTATTGTTTTATTCATTTAGTATGTTCAAGTATCTTAAAAAGTTTAGTTTATATAATTTATTTAATTACATATTTGTGAAAGATAATAATGTAGATAATCTAATAGGAATTAGAATATAATATTAAGATAATTGATTTGAAAACTTGACTTGGATAATTAGCATAGATAATTAATGTAAATGAAATAATTTTGATTTAGTATTTTGATATTTATGTATTTTGTATTATTATTTGTTTGCTTGATTATTTTAGAATTCGGTTTGAAATAAATTAAGAATAGATTATTTAAAATTTTAAAAATATATAAAAATTTAATGATGAAATTAAAACATTAAAAAAAACTAATAAAATAACCCGACGATGGAGCTCCGAGAGGATTGCGATCGAGTAATATTCTCGGAGATCTTGAGGTGAGGAGGTTCTTTTTAAGTCTTACCAGCTTGATGGAAGATTTAAAAAGTCATTTTCGATATTTAAAACTCAAATTTATTTAAAAAAAATTGAAATAAGAATTAATTAAGATTAATTACAATTAAAAGAATTAATAATCAAATTAGAAATTAAGAGTCATAAAAATTAATATATTTAGAAATAGAATAGAATAATACAACGACAATTATTCTGATGACGGAATTCTAAAGGGACTGCGCTTGAGTAGTACTTTTAGATGTCTTGAGGTAAGGAGAGTTCTTTTAAGTCTTGCCAGCTTGATGGAAGATTTAAAGGACATTTCCGAGATTTAATAAATTAATTGTAAAAAAAAAATTAAATTAGATTAAAAAAATAGTAAATTAAAATTAAGTTTATTATAATAAAGAATAAAGATCAAATTAATAAATTAGAATTAAAATTAGAAAAGAATAAAGGAATAAAAATTAAATTAAATTAAATATTTTAATAAATGTGAACTATTCCGAGGATGGAATTTAAAAGGAATTACGCTTGAGTAATTTCTTTAAAAATTCCTAAGGTGAGAAAGTTTCTTTAAGGTATTACCAGCTTGATGGAAGGTCTTTAAGAAAATCTTCAATATCAAATAATTTATGTTTATTTAAAAATATAAAAATATATGAAATAATAATTTATATAAGAAAATAATAACAATAGAATAAAAAATAGGGATTGCATAAAATATTTAAACAATCCGACGATGAAGCCTCTTCAAGAAAGGCGATTGGTCCTACTTGAATACTCTTGAGGTGAGAAAATTTTTTAAGTTGTCCAACCAGCTTGATGGAGGAGGCTTAAAAGATTCTTCAATATTTAATCATATCGAAATTAAAGTAAAAAGGCAAAATTAGGATAACCTTAAATTATTTGGTACCATTTTAGGATGGGCGTCGTGAGGGTGCTAATCCTTCCTCACACGTAACCGTACTCCCAAACTTAGAACTTTAAACGTAGACTAAGTCTTATCTTTAGTTTGAATAGGTGACCAATCACACCTAGGTTAGAATGGTTGGTGGCGACTCTATAGTTTTGTGTCTAGCTATTAGGTTTCCCGAAACTTGATACGTTATGATAGTACTAAGTTGATATGATATATGTATGATGATTGTTTAAAGGTTTGCTTTGGTATGATTATTACAGATTTGAAGAAGTGAAAAGCTAGGGTTGACACGCCATGTGATTTCATGTTCTCGAAGTAATCGAGGTAAGGAATTTATGTAACGGACGTAGGGTGGCTATGTCCACATGTTTTTGATGCATATCGAAGTGTTTTGGGGAGAAATACCAATTGATTTCTATGCAGGAAAAGTGCATTTTCGGACTTTACTCCTAGTACCAATTAGGCTAGGAGCAGCCGATTGCCTCAAGTAGCAGCCGACTGCCTAGAGACACCCAAAGCGTAGTTTTTCGAAAATCGAAAAAAACTAGCCGACTGCTATACATGCCAGTCGACTGCTATTTACCCAGAAAACATTCTGTTTCAAACCAGTCGACTGCTATAAGGGACAGTCGACTGCTTTTATAAGAAGAGCATTCTGTTTCAAAAACTAGCTGACTGCCTACAAGGCCAGTCGACTGTTAATTTTCCAGAAGCATCTTGTTTCAAAAACAGTCGACTGCTATATGACCAGTCGACTGCTATTTCTTAAGAAGCATTCTGTTTGAAAACCAGTCGACTGCTATATTGACCAGTCGACTGCCCCCATGTATTTTTCGAAATGAAAATAATTTCGAGAAATGAAGTTATGAAGCAATAGCCGACTGCCCTATGAGACCAGTCGACTGCCCTGTATGAAAAGAGATTTCAAAACCTAATTAGTTTAAACACAAAAGTGTTTTCTGAAGAAGTATATAAGAAATGTTTTGAGACTATGGACTATACTACGATCATGCATCCCTGTATTTGGATGAGACTCTGATCAAGTCCTCAGTATTATGTATGTTGAGTGAGGAACCCTTGTCTGGTCCTCAATACCACGGATGACACCTGACTAGTGCTCACTGTGGATTACTAAAGGCAGGAGAGAATCCCTGACCTCTACATGGTGCACCACTGTACTAATACAGGATTAAAGTCACATAAATGGGTATAAATGATTTATGTGATTAGAATCATATAAATGGGTATAAATGATTTATATGATGATGCAATTGCTTGAATAAATGTACATAGTCTCCATCTATTTTAAAGTATACGATGTATGTTTTAAAGTAAGTTATGAAGTATGATGTTTAAAGAAAGAAGTATGAAGTATGTTTCAAGAATATGATGCATATTTTATACGTATGCTATTTTAGAGCAACATACAAAGTATGTTTGCCATGCCATTTGAAAGAAATATGCATGTTTGCAAATAATGTTTGGAAGGAGTACATGATGCATGCTTTATAATGCTTTACATGACATTATAGAGCCAAGTAGGAAAAATGCATCTAGAGGCATAGTACGCTCTTTTACATATTTTTCTTACTGAGCGTAAACTCACCCTTTTACGACCATTTTTCCTACAGATTACCTGAAGTGAACTTTGCTCCGAGTAGAGGAGCTTGCTTTTGAAAGATCGAGTGTACCTTCTCAATACACTCCCTAGTTAGCATAGAAGGTATACTTACATGCTTATGTAGAGTAAATTGTAATTCAGCTACAGTACAGTACAAGAAGCATTTATATATATAAGATGTTGGGAATGTAAGTTAAGATGATGTGTAAGATCCTGTGGAATTGAATGATATTTATATATATCATTATTATGCTTATGGAAAGTAAATAAATTTTTATGAGCTATTAGATGTTTAGCTTAAGGGTAAGGAATGAATGACACTGATGAACTAAATCAAATTACGTCGGATAAGATAATTAGGAATGCCATAACGTATCAAGTTTCATGAAACCTAATAGCTAGACACAAAACTATGGAGTCGCCACCAACCATTCTAACCTAAGTGTGATTGGTCACCTATTCAAACTAAAGATAAAGCTTAGTCTATGTTCAAAGTTCTAAGTTCGGGAGTACGGTTACGTGTGAGGAAAGATTAGCACCCTCACGAAGCCCATCCTAAAATGGTACCAAATAATTTAAGGTTATCCTAATTTTGCCTTTTTACTTTAATTTCGATATGATTAAATATTGAAGAATCTTTTAAGCCTCCTCCATCAAGCTGGTTGGACAACTTAAAAAATTTTTTCACCTCAAGAGTATTCAAGTAGAACCAATCGCCTTTCTTGAAGAAACTCCGTCGTCGGATTGTTTAAATATTTTATGCAATCCCTATTTTTTATTCTATTGTTATTATTTTCTTATATAAATTAGTATTTCATATATTTTTATATTTTTAAATAAACATAAATTATTTGATATTGAAGATCTTCTTAAGGACCTTCCATCAAGCTGGTAAGACCTTAAAGAAACTTTCTCACCTTAGGAATTTTTAAAGAAATTACTCAAGCGTAATTCCTTTTAAATTCCATCCTCGGAATAGTTCACATTTATTAAAATATTTAATTTAATTTAATTTTTATTCCTTTATTCTTTTCTAATTTTAATTCTAATTTATTAATTTGATCTTTATTCTTTATTATAATAAACTTAATTTTAATTTACTATTTTTTAATCTAATTTAATTTTTATTTTTACAATTAATTTATTAAATCTCGGAAATGTCCTTTAAATCTTCCATCAAGCTGGCAAGACTTAAAAGAACTCTCCCCATCTCAAGACATCTAAAAGTACTACTCAAGCGCAGTCCCTTTAGAATTCTGTCATCAGAATAATTGTCGTTGTATTATTCTATTCTATTTTATTTCTAAATATATTAATTTTTATGACTCTTAATTTCTAATTTGATTATTAATTCTTTTAATTGTAATTAATCTTAATTAATTCTTATTTCAATTTTTTTAAAATAAATTTGAGTTTTAAATATCGGAAATGACTTTTTAAATCTTCCATCAAGCTGGTAAGACTTAAAAAGGACCTCCTCACCTCAAGATCTCCGAGAATATTACTCGATCGCAATCCTCTCGGAGCTCCATCGTCGGGTTATTTTATTAGTTTGTTTTAATGTTTTAATTTCATCATTAAATTTTTATATATTTTTAAAATTTTAAATAATCTATTCTTAATTTATTTCAATCCGAATTCTAAAATAATCAAGCAAACAAATAATAATACAAAATACATAAATATCAAAATACTAAATCAAAATTATTTCATTCACATTAATTATCTATGCTAATTATCCAAGTCAAGTTTTCAAATCAATTATCTTAATATTATATTCTAATTCCTATTAGATTATCTACATTATTATCTTTCACAAATATTTAATTAAAAAAATTATATAAACTAAACTTTTTAAGATACTTGAACATACTAAATGAATAAAACAATAGTAATTAAAGTTAAAATCCTAGTGGCTTTACAACCTCTTACACAAGTGCATGTCATTTAATGGCAAAAACCTTACCTTCCAGTTTTTTTTTTTTTGTTTTGCTTTTCCTGTTTACCTTCCTCGAGCTTTACCCCACGTTACAAGCAGCAAGTAGTGCGAAGATGATGGTGATGTACAGGACAGCGACGTCAATGATAACTCAGAACGAAGTAGCAGCGATGGTGTGGCTCTCCACAGCAGTAGGGACTAGCGATGCAGGGCTGTTCGGTGATGGCAGTAACGGTGGGGAAGAGAATCAAAGATGTATGGCAGCAAGGTGTCTTCGACAGCAATGATACAAACAGAAACCACTGCAGTGATGGTGGTGCAGGATAGCAGCAAAAGACGAGATGCAGTGGCTTATTTTCCAACGTCTCCTCCTCTTTTTCTTGTCGTTTTGGCCTTGTCTCGATGAAACAACAGATGCAGTGGCGATGAAGATGATATGGTGATGCAGCAAAGGAATCGGTTCCAGTCAATGAGGAAGCACCAGTTCTGAAGATATAAAAGGGGCTGTCTCGTAGAAAATGATGAGGAAGGTTGCCAGATGATGATGCGGCCGCTTCTTTGTTTTCTTGATACGTGATATGCTTGATATCAAGGTTGGTGTGCCATGTTGGGTGGTTTCGGCTAAGGCAGTATTTGAGGGAGGTTTTCGGGTGAGGGAATGTGGCGTTGGGTTTTTTAGAAAGATGGTGATGAATAGTGAATAAAAATAAGAACCCCCCCTCCTAAACCTAGCCGGCCACCCTTTATAATCTTTTTTTTTTCAAAGTTTTCTAGGGTTTCCCCCTTTTGCATGTGTGTTTGCCTTTTTTTTTTATTTTGTTTTTCTTCCTTTTCTTGATACAGGTATTAAATCAATTTGATTTCCTTTCCATCCATCCACATATTTGAGTTTGACTTGTATCTTAATTGATTCTCACTTGATTCATTTATTGATTTTGATTTTCTTTCAAGTTTCCTAACTCAAAATTTAATTTGTTTTTTTTTTATTTTTTTTTCAAGTTTCCCTTTTTTGATCACTTTATTTTTTTTGTTATTTTTATATTTTTATATTTTCTTTTCATTTTATATATTTTTTTTATTTTTTTATTTTTTTTAATAATAAACAAGATAGTAATACAAAAATTAGATTCATTGTCTAATTAATATTAAAAGACCCCAGACAAAATGAGGTGTCTACAAGTGCAACTCCATACCATGAACGAAATTGACTAAATCATCACCTTCTCTTACCTTTGCTAGTAGTCAAAATCTCAAACTTTGAGATCTCCTCCAATATTTGGATTCAATCTACCAAACTTCGGATATAACCTAGTCTAGCGACAAGGATCGATTTTCGTTTAATAAACTAGTTGAATTGGTGGGAGATTGAGGTGGTTTGTCAAGGTAGCTTGGAATGGAAAAACTTGGAAAATTGAGGAAACTATGGAGAGGGCTGGAAGGTGCTGCTGTGGGAGTGAAGAAAGATGATGACTCATAAATTTGGCATTAATGGCATGCTTTATCATCCCTCATCTCAGCCATTAACCATCCCTTGACCCTTTGACCCTCCTTTGACCCATTTAATTCCTCTTTCCCTTTTTTTCATATGACTCATGCATTTAATCACCAATCAAAATTCTGATTTAATTTCTTTTCTCCTACTCTTAATATTTTTTGATATGAACATTAAATCATTTGACTAATTGACTTTCAACTTCCTTATTTCTCCTATATCCCATACATCATTCATACATCATTTATACATCAAATTTCATATTTATTTAACCATATCAAATTTAAATACTTTACAAACATGGAGGAATTACACGGAAATTGGGGATTTCATAGAAATTGTCCAAATAAGGATTTTACCATGATCATAAGAAGTAGATTAGGTAACCTTTATTATTCAATCTCGTTAATACTTTCAAATTTGTAGCAATCGATTCCAATATCCATCCTCCTGGTTCAAAGATGCTTCTCCATGACCAAGGATCACAATTATGCAATTAGTTATGAATCCCCGACTATTTGTGATAGATTGCTAACTACTTATTGAGTCTCCGAGTGCACATGGTCTCTTCATCTTTCCCTTACCTATCAGAAAAAACACATTTCAGTTTGGTTTGCTTGGTAAGGAAAAAAAAAGGGGAAAAGAAAATTTATTAGTCAATGATTATAAGTTTTTTATCCACTTTCATATTTTATAGCTTAACAATTGAATTAACAAATTTTCATTACTCATTTCTTTCTTTCCTTTCTACCAAACATAGCCATTAGAGGTGTAATCAAACCAAATCGAGATGATTCAATATCAGGCTTGAGCTTATCTCGACTCGAAAACTTAAGTGTTGAAGTTCGACTCAAGCTTGATTGAATTTGATTTTTGAAGTTTGAGCTCAACACGACAAAAAACTCAAGCTGCTCAAGCTCGACTTGATGAACTCAAACTCGATGCTAGATCTGTCAATTTTTAACTATATATTATGAGGGTAAAATAGTAAATTAATAATAAATATTAAAAAAATTCAATAAGGTTTGCAAGCAGCTCAAGCTGAGTATTAAAAAGCTCAAACTCTACTCGACTTATTACTAGAGTAGCTCGAGCTTGAGCTCGGCTCGAAAATAAACGAATTAAACTCAAATAATCATCGAGTCAAGTTCGAGTAACTTGATTCGTTTACACTCCTAATAGCCATAGAATAACTTGTGCGGTCTCTTTTCTCAACAGTAGACAAACTAGTAAAATATACTATAATCAAGGTCTCATCTTCATAATGATATCCATCTCTATTGTGCAAAGCATACACACACAAATATTAAAATGGAATACACATGCCTCATACCTATACCATGCTATGATTGTCCACTCCTTGAAACAAAAATGTGAATTGTTAAAACATAATTATTAAAGTCTTAAATTCATCATAAATCTGCATTCTATGTTAGGATATAAATTATTGTCCCTATGCTTGTTTCAGAAGTGTAAAAAAATGCTTCTTACTTTAATAATGCAATAACCAAAAATTAAAGACAACAACTTTAGTTGATGTGTTGCTATCCAGCCGACATTATCTGTCTGTTATGCTACACAATCTCCTTTTCTTTCAAAACTTATGAACCTAATACAATCTCATACAAACTCTATTCATTTACCAAGGGAATCATCAATTCCCTATGCTCAAGTCAGGATCCCTCTTGTTGCTAATGCATAAGCTAAGCTCTGTCTAACACAATTAACAGACCAGGCCCAAATGCTTAAATTTTGATACATTAGTTGGTCTACTTAATTGTCAAACTCTATCAAAGAATTGTTTAGAGAAGAAGATAAGCTGTATTTTCATTAATTACAAAAAAAAAATGTACCTCGTTCTCTATATACAAAGCTGGTATTCAGCTCATTAATCAAGAATAGCAGTTAGCTAACCAACTAATTGCATAACTAATTAACTACCTTAGAAACTAACAAATAGAAAGATAAATACAAGTGAAAAATGAGAAGAAGAATTTCTGTCCTTTGTTGGCTCCCCTCAAGGTGGAGTACCGAGATTATAAGTTCCGAGCTTTGAGAATAAGGAAGCAAATGTTGCTTGAGAATGTGGCTTGGTAGATTTATTAGCCACTTGAGAGGAAAAAGAAACATGTAACAATTGAATCACTCTAGCTTGAAGTTTTTGGCTAATAAGATGACAATCAATTTTCATGTGTTTAGGGTTCTCAACAATATCAGTTTCTTAGAACAAAGGGTTCTTAACAATGGCTATAGCTGTGGTAACTGTAAATTTTCTTATTTTGGAATTAATCTGTAAATTTAACACAACTTTTGATGTTAATAGACAAGTTAAAGTAAACAAATAAATTTATTTATGAGATTGGAATATTTTGAATTATAGTATTTGATTAATTGACGAATTAGAGATTTAATACTTAAAATTTAATTTGGGTATTGAAGAATTCAAAATTTAAAGAAAAAAAATGTGTGTGTGTGTATATATATATATATATATATATATATATATATATATATATATTATTATATGTATATTTTCAAATATATATGTACATATATAAATGATAAATATATGTTTTAAGGATTACATGTATAATATATAAATTATATATATATGAACATGTTTTTAATATAAAATAATTATGTTGTAAGTATAAATATTAAATACATTGTAATATATATATACACACACACTATATGTCAAGAATATGTGTATATATACATAAAATTGTTAATATAAAGTATATTTAAATAGTATTAATAGAAAATATGTTTATAATAATAATAATAATAATAAAATGAAAAAGAAGAAAAAACAAGAAGAGAGGTTTCAGCAAGCTTCCCCTGGAAGCTTGTTGCCTCTCTGTACCAGAGAAAAAAATATAAAAAAAAAAAAGAGAAAAGAGGAGGGAAGGAGAATCGATCGGAGGCAGATCGCTGCCGGCTATGGGGAAGGAAGAAGGTCTAGCAACAGTGAAGAGAGAAAAGAAGAATTGATCGGGGAAGGAAAGAAAGGAGAAGAAAAGGAAAGAAGAAGGAAGAGGAAAGAGTGACCGTCTACTGCCACCGACCCACGCGAGCCAGATCGACGCCGATCTGGTGATTCCGGCGATGCCAAAAGAAGAAGGAAGAGTCGGCAGCGGAAAAAGTGAAAGGAGAAAAAAAAAGGAAGAGGCGGTCGTTGGCCGGCGACGGTGCACCAAGAGGAGGAAGAAGAGGAGGAGAGGAGCACCACTGCCACCAGTGTGTTACAGGTTGAAGATGAAGGCAATAGGAGCAGAGTCGTTTTGGGAGTCACGTTTTGTAAAGAAGTGAAAGTCACCGTTTTGATTAGTTACAGTTTAATGTTTGACTGATTGTAATTGCGGAGTATAATGAGTGGAATGGATCATATTACCATCACACATTCAAAACAGTTTCTACTTTCTCTACTCTGATATTTTCTTCTCCTCGTCTCTTGAAATTCTTACTCCAATTCCTTAGTCTGAGTTCTTTTAAGCTTGATTCTACAGCTGAAGTATTAATCGACATTTGAGCTGCATCATTATATTGTTACAGGTTGAAGATGAAGGCAATAGGAACAGAGTCGTTTTGGACTTCCATTGCAGAATTTGAACTAAAAGTAAGTAGATTTCAATTCTCATGCTGTAAATTGCTTGATAATGTGAATAGCTGTTCTACTTGAGTTGTTTTCTTTCGTGTCCAAGCAATTACGGATGTTTCTTTTTATATGTTATCAAATTTGTAAGTTTTCTGCTCTGTCTCCATTCCTTAGCTTGGTGGATTTCGGCTGTACATTGTCAGGGACTTAGCTGGACAAAGTGAAACTCCACCTGTGATCCCAAGTCTCCCTCTTGTCAGTGTTAGCACCAATAAAACTGTTGAAATACCTGACACAAATGGGGCTGTTTCTAAATCATCTTTAGCTATCAACAAACCACTATCTTCTTTGGGAAGAATCCAAGCATTACTTGATAAAGCTGCAGATGAAGCTTGCTGATACTTCAGCCACCTTTCTGAAATTTAAATTCTTCTATTTTGTTTAACTTGTAGAACTAAGATGATAAATTGTGCAGGTAGGTTTCTTCAGGAGATCACGAACCATAAAGGGGAAGCATGCTCCACCATCCTGTAAAGAGGTACTACTTCAATAGATTTTGGTACGAGTATTTGTTTATTTTGGGGGCCCAAAAATTAGATTGCTTTGATCACATTACTAGTAAGAGATATTGTTTTTCTGATTTGGCCATAGCATTCAAGATGGTTTCCACTGTTCATCTCTTTTTTTTTTACAAAGTTTCACTAGACGAAACATAGCTGAAACCATTGATTTGGAAGCCATCTAGTGTATCTCATTGGTTCCCTTGTACTCTCAATTGTTGTTTTTGATTCCATATGTTAGAGGGTTGATTTTGCCCTACTTATCTTACTACTTACTTTTCACATATGCTCATGTTTATATGATCAACTGATCTGGATTTCTTTTCTAAATCTGATAATTCTTTTACCAGTCTGATGTATCCAGGAGGGTTGTAAAAAGTCTAAGAGAGGATGGTGGTATGTCTTATATCTTGTCATCTTCGAATACATTTCAGTTTGTGGTATTTTGCAGTGTTACCTGATCATTTATTCTTACTTGTTTTGCATAACATGACAGATCCTGTGGGACATGGTGATGCTCTTGTTGCTCTTCTTCCTTCATTTCCGGGTATAAAGAAGCTCTGGTAGATGATTTGGTTGATTTGCTTGTTATACCTTGATGGTGCTTATAGTTAGCCACACAAGTAGGCTTTGTGTTCTTTACCATTTTTAATAGAATGAATACACATGCCTCTTGCATTGTAGAAAATGAGAATTCTATGAAAATTTAGTTGCTGATAAATTCTGTAGTCTTGATTTGGTTCTTTCTTGCAAGTAATTTTATTATGGAACATCAATGGGAAACTGCATTTGAACTCCCACTTTTCATATAATGACAGTGCAGTTAGTATCTTATTATTATTATTATTATTATTATTATTTGTCTGTGAGGGCCCTAATCATATGCAAAGCCTAATGATGAGTTGTAGTTGTTTAAGATTTGTGGATTAGCGGACAAAGATGTTCAAGGCTTTTCACCGAAAAAAATGTTTAAGGCTCCAGTCTCAGGAACTTTAAATAATTACTTGTATTAATTTTTAAAAAAACCTCCAAAAACAAAATAAAGGAGTCCAATCAAAACAATGGTTTCAATTACCGATGAAATCCTTTGCCAGTTGGCCGAATATCTTGACAATTCCCCTCGACGGTTATTAACACTGCATGCAAAATTGGACCAAATTTTTGCTTCTTCCACATAAAAGACAAAAGCTCAATAATACAATGTTAGGCGAGAAAAATACAATGAAAGTATATATTTCAAGACATGAGTTCCCACCGTCGACCAACTCAGGAAAATTACCTGCATGATTATGCAGAAACAAATTTTAATATGATTATATGATTAAATATAATGTTTCTGGTCGATACAGGAATGATTAATTATCTCCTAACTTGGTCAATGGTCAGCAAACAAAGAACTGCTAATTTTTGATTAGTTGAGTAAGCAAATGGAGTAGAAAATTGCAGATATCATTTATGTGATTAATTTGATGTTTATTATGTGTTTTTCTGCGTGGACACTGTTTCAATGTTGATTTACTGCTACAAGCCTAAGTTTCAATTAATGCAATTTAAAGATTTTGTCCACGTAACCTTTAGAAAATTTTAATGTAACTTCACAAAACATTTGTTAATCTGATTGTGTAGTATAATTATCAATATTTTTCTTAGTTATATCTATTTATGTTAAAATAATAAAAAGAATTTCAATTTTGATTTTCATTTCCCAATATTCTAAAACAAGAAATAAAAGAGAGGAACATAATAAAAATAAAATTGGGAGAATAATGCAAATGTATATTATAAAGTTGTTATTTCTAACATCCAGTTTTAAGACAATATTAATTTTTTATACAGCTTCAAAATTATATTCATAATCAAATAATTTATTATACATAGAACATGATCAACAAAAAAGGTCGACCAAATATAATTGAATCAAATCCACACAAGGATGAAACTTGAGCTTAGAAGCCAAAAATTTCAAACTTAGCTCCTTTCTTTAGACAGTATCTCATTGACTAATATTTGCATTCTTTGTGAAATATTTTTACAACAAAAGTTTCCATTATTACAACTCAAGTTTTTAATTTTTTCGTTGTTGAAACCCTAAAATCTAATGATTTTCCCTCATTTTTAATTTATTATTGTGATAAATGTTATTATCATTATTCCAATTTTATTTTATTATTCTTTTTTTCTCTTCTTAATTATCTATTTAAAATTATTTTTAAATAAATATAATTTTAAAACTAGTTAAATTCTAATTACTTTGTAGGTAAAATGAATCTTGAATAAAAGAAAAAAGAATAAGATAAAAAACAAAAATAAATGGAGAAATAATAATGATTTTTTTTTGATACAGTGGAGGGGGAAACCCATTAAACTCTTATAGCTCTAGGGAAAGAAACACCCGTTGCATCTTCCTCTAAAGTCCCTTGAAGTTCCATTGGCGGCTGCTCCAACACATGAAAGCCAAGTTCTTGCTCCAAACTAAGTGAAGCCAATACATCTGCTACCCTATTTGCTTCACGATAAGTATGCACTACTGTGACATTCCACTCTCGCTTAAGCATCTCTCGACATCGAAACACTAGGTTCTGAGCTTGGTGGCTTCTACATACTCCTGAAGCCAAGACTTGTTGCACAATCATGGAGTCCACTTCTAGCAATAACCATTGACAACCACTCTCCCATGCAATCTGTAAACCATAAAATACTGCCCATAATTCAGCCATAAAAGCCTTACAAGAACCAATATGACACATAAATCCTTTCACCCATGTACAGGCATGGTCTCGGATCAGGCATGTACAGGCATGGTCTCGGATCAGGCCGCCACCCCCAGCATGGTTAGAAGAATTTTTAGAGGCACCATCTGTATTCAACTTCAAACAACCCTCAGGAGGAGGGAACCAGTGTATGGGAATAAGCTGTTTCGGGTGTAAATTTGCTGCTAAAGGAGTTTGTTGAAAAGCAGTATCAATCTCCCCCTATAGAGTACGAAGAAATTCCATCTTAGAAGTTAAACTGTAAACTTCATCCTGAAAAATTTTGGCATTTCGCCACCTCCATAACCACCAAAGTATCATAGTGAAGTGGCTATCCCAATCTATATTTTCCTCATCATGGATTTTACCAGCCAAGTTTAAACGAATCCACTCCAGGAAAGGATATTGCCGAGCTCGATACCATATGTCTGGGCTAAGAAAAGACTGCCAGATCTCCATTGCAAAGGGACAATCGCGAGACAAATGCTGCATCGTCTCTACCCCTCCATTACAGTGAGAACAATAATTTGAACTCGAAAAACCTAGCTTATACCGCACCTCCTTAACCATTAGCTTGCCATGATAGATAAGCCAAAGAAGAACACGGTAATGCTGTGGAACTTTAACCTTCCATATTTTTGTCCAGATAGCATCTGTAACATCTCCCATAGGTGCTCTAAGAAGAGAATAAAAACTCTTTATTGTGAATTCTCCCGTTGGACTAGCTCCCCACACAACCCTATCCATTGCCTCAATATCATCGCGAAGTATCATAGCATTAAGTAACAATAGAATCTTAGTCGGAAGCTTATCTGAAAGTTCAACCAACAACCATCTACTTTTATCCCAATTGCTTCGTACAAGGCAATTTAAATCATCCATCAAGATATCACTAATAGCAAAATCCAACAGAGGCGATGGAAACAACTAGGCATCCATCCAAAAACGTGTTGCACAACCATCTTCAACACTATGGCACAACCTTTTTTGGATCACTCGTGATACCTCAACTAATCCCTTCCATAGATTAGAAGCATTGGAAACGTTCTGCAAAGCCGCTAATCCCTTCCTCAACCTTCCATACTTAGCTTGTAGCACTTTGACCCAGAGAAAGTCATCCTCATGAAGAAATCGCCAACCAAGTTTCGAGAGTGCCGCCTTATTAAGTAAACGCATTAGTCTAATCCCTAAGCCGCCACATGGTTTTGGCCTATTCAACACCTCCCAACTTACCAGATGTAGCTTTTTAGTATCGGGTTCATGGCCCTAGATAAAATTTCTGCTCACTTTATCTATCTCATCAGCCATAGTAACTGGGATCTTAGTAGTCTACATCGTATAATAAGGAATGGCATTAAGCACAGACTGTGTCAAAGTAATTCTCCCAGCTAAGGAAAGCGTTTTTGCCCTCCATCCAGACAATTTAGCTTTAACCCGATCGAGCAAATGCTGAAACGTCTGCTTTACAACTCTCCCACCCAATAACGGCACCCCTAGATACATCCCAATATCATCGGTTTCAGGAATACCAACAGCTGTAACAATCTGTCCTCTCAAAGAAGTAGTCACATTAGAAGAGAAAAAAATACGAGATTTCTCAAAACTTATCTTTTGGCCTGACCAATCACAGAAAGTATTCAAGCAACGCCTAATAACCCTAATCTGATCCACTGTAGCTTCTGCAAACAAAATTATATCATCTGCAAAAAATAAATGTGATAGCAAAGGACTATTCCGGCAAAGAGAAATTGGTTTCCAGTCACCCTGGTCCATGCTGTCATGAATCATGTGGCCGAGACGTTCAATACATAGGACAAAGAGGTATGGGGATAAGGGATCCCCTTGACGAATACCTCTAGTTGGAACAAAAGAACCCACATTCTCACCATTCCATAGAACATTCACCTCGTTAGATTGTATACAGTGCATAATTAAAGAGATCCAAGTAGATGGAAGACCAACCTGAGTCAACATATCCCGTAAAAAGGCCCAGTCAAGTCTATCATAAGCCTTCTCAAGATCTAGTTTAATTATCATAAGTCCCTTACCCGATCTTTTCCTCCTCATCGTGTGAACCACTTCCTGAACAATCACTATATTATCAGTGATTTGCCTTCGTGGAACAAAGCTACTCTGTGTTGGGGCAATTAAATCAGGGAGTACTTTCTTGAGACGGTTCACAAGGATTTTGGTGACAAGCTTATAGAGGACCGTACATAGAGAAATCGGTCTAAACTATGTCAATCGCTCTGGATTGGGGACTTTAGGAATCAGAACCATCAAAGAAGCTACCGCCTCCTTAGGTAAATTCTGTGTATCAAAAGCTGTTTGAACAAAAGCAAACAAGTTTGTTTTCAAGACATCCCAACCTCTTTGATAGAAAAAAGCTGGGAAACCATCTAAACCCAGAGCCTTGTAAGGATCCATCTGAAAAAGTGCTCCATAAACATCCACTTCCTCTATAGGTCTTGTAATACCATTCATCTCGTCCATGCTTAGAAGAGGGAAGTGCCGCCTGGTAACCCACTGACTCCCCGTACTCTTTGCAGTATATAATTTTTCATAAAAAGCCATCACCATATCACCCAAAAGTCTATTCTCAAAGATCCACTCCCCCTGCTCATTCTGAAGACAACGAACCTTATTCTTCTGGCCCCGGATAGTTGTTTTTAAGTTAATATATCTAGTGTTGCGGTCACCTGAGGCTACCCACTCACACCTGAGGCTACCCACTCACATCTCAAGTGAGTAGATATACTTTTAAGAATTATTTTCAACGGTTAATATATCATGAAGCTCGGTAAAAGAAACATCTATGATGCTGGTCCTGGTTGTAATAAGTGAGAATGTTTTGTGATACTATCTTGCTTTTTGAGTGTAAGAGAAAAATTAACTTCCGAAAGAAAGCGCAATGACGCACGTTAAGTTTTGGTCAATAAGTCAACACACATCTTGTTAAGTTGTTTACAAATTAATACCCCACCAATAAAATAATAAGGTCTATACACTTTTGATTGTTTTACTCCATTTCATCATTCACTCCTCTGCCTCTCTCTGTTCAAGACATCTAACAACTTCCTTTAGATCTACCATAACCTATATGGGTAATATCTTCTCCATTCAATTGTCATGCAATACTATAATCACCCGCTGCTGGGATTGCGTTGCTGGTCAAGTAATCAACGCTTGCCATCTTGAAGAAAACTTGGCTGACTTGAAGACAGCACTAGACGAATTAAAGGACCGAAGGAATGATGTGATGAGGAAGGTGAACGTCGCTGAACTACAAAATTTGAGGCCTTTGGAGGAAGTTCGAGGATGGCTTTCAAGGTCAGAAACTATGATAAATGAAGTTGATGCACTGCTCACAGAGGGTCCTGAACAAATCGGGAAATTATGTGTGGCAAGCTGTTGTTCCAAGAATTACAGATCTACCTTCAATTTTAGCAAAATAGTGTCCAGAAGACTCCATGATTTTAAGGATCTAAAGACAAGCGGAGCTTTTGAAGCGGTAGCTACAGAGGTACCCGCAGCTCCGGTGGTTGAAATACCGAGTGACTCTGCCGTAGGATTGGAATCCACGTACAGTAAGGTCTGGAGTAACGTTGAAGATAAACATGTGGGCATTATTGGCTTATATGGCGTTAGGGAGTTGGAAAGACTAGGCTCTTGACTGAAATCAACAACAAGATTGGTGTTTCCTGTGGTGGATTTGATATGATTATTTGGGTAGTTGTGTCTAAAGGATTTTCTATTGAAAGGGTACAAGATGCCGTTGCAAAGAGGATTGGACTTTGTAATGAAAAGTGGAATGATAAAACTACTGAAGAGAAAGCTATAGACATCTTCAGGGTTTTGAGAGAAAAGAAATTTGTGTTGTTGTTAGATGATATATGGGAAAGAGTTGATCTATCCAAGGCAGGCATACCTCTCCCAACGCAAGCAAATGGTTCCAAACTAATTTTTACAACTCGTTCTTTAGAGCTGTGTGGCCAAATGAGAGCTCATAAGAAGATTGAAGTGCCATGTTTGCCAGAAGAAAAGGCTTGGAAATTGTTTGAGGAACATGTTGGTAAAGATATCCTTGATAGTCATTCTAATATATGTGAGCTAGCTCAAGAAGTTGCTAAAGAATGTGGAGGACTACCTCTTGCACTCATCACCATCGGTCATGCCATGGCTAGCAAAAAGACACCAGAAGAATGGGAGTATGCAATCGAATTTTTGAAGAAATCAGCTTTTCCAAACATGGGTGAAGAGGTATATCAACTTCTAAAATTCAATTACGATAGTTTGCCAAATGACATGGTTCGATCTTGCTTCCTATATTGTAGTTTTTTCCCTGAAGATTATAAAATTGATAAAGACAGGCTTATAGATTGCTAGATAGGAGAAGGATTTATGGGTGAACATGACAACTCAAGTCAAGCTCGAAATCAAGGCCACCACATCATTGGTTCTCTCATTCATGCATGTTTATTGGAAGAAGCAAATAATTGGACTATAAAAATGTTGGTTTTGAAGAATAAGGGTGTGTTTGACAAGAACAAACAAATATTGAGCATAGTATGAGTAAGCAAAGAAAAAGGACAGGAGAAAGAATATTCGTTGAAAATTCAAAGGATCTTTTACATTACTAAAAACTCAATTTGCAACACTATAAATAGATGGACTGAAATGAAAGCCACACTCCCATGTTCTCACTTCATGGGATGATATTCACCCACTAAGTACACAAACATAAAGTGGGTTAGTGGGAACTTAACTCCTAAAATCTAGAAACCACTCTTCCATGTTATACACATAGTGGAAGACTTATTCTACTTAAACTAATAATTGTTTGCATCAATTTTTAACATCCCCCCTTGATGCAAAATCTGCAACTCCAAGTGATAATCGAAACTTTGCAAACTTTGAATAACCAAGTCCCTTAGTAAAACCATCGGCAACTCGATCATTTGTTGAGCAGTACTTCATCACGATCAGTCCTTCAGCAACAACATCTAGAATAAAGTGGTGGCGAAGCTCAATGTGCTTTGTTCTTCCATGAAACACTGGATTTTTGGTCATTAAAATGGTTGCTTTGTTATCACAGAAAATCTCAGTCGCCTTTCCTTGAACTTGATGCAAATCCTCCATAATTCTTCTCATCCAAATTACTTGACAAGTAGCAAATGTAGGTGCAATATACTCAGCTTCCGAAGATGACAATGTCGTGCTTACTTGTTTCTTTGAGCTCCATGACACAGCACCCGAACCAAGTTAAAAATGAAACTACTTGTGCTTTTCTATCATCTACACAACCTGCCCAATCACTATCAGTAAAATCAAACAATTTAAAGTTAGGAACTGGGTTGTACCAAATCCCAAAGTTACTTGTAGCTCGAATGTAGCGAAGAATTCATTTTGCTGCCCCAAGATGATGCAAGGAGGGATTATGCATGAACCTTGAGACCAAACTGACAAGAAACATGATATCTGGACGAGTATGAGTCAAATACATCAACCCACCAAACCAAGCTTCTGAAATACTTCTCATTTGCCCTTGGTGTTCCATCATTCATTGTCAACTTCTCATTTGTATTCATAGGAGTAGAAAATGTCTTACAATTCTGCATGTTAAACCTCTTCAACAATTCCAAAGCATATTTTTCTTGTGAAACAAAGACACCATCATCAGTTTGAGAAATTTGTAAGCTAAGAAAATAATGCAACAACCCCAAATCTGACATATCAAATTTATCAGTCATGCTCTTCTTGAATTCTGTAATAAGAACTTCAGAAGAACTAGTATAGATAATGTCATCCACATAAACACAAACAATAAGAATATCATCACCTTTTTCCTTCACGTACAAAGTGGGCTCACTACTACTACGATGGAAACCATTTTCAAACAAGTAAGAATCAAGCCTACCATACCAAGCTCGTGGTGCTTGTTTGAGTCCATAAAGGGCCTTTTTGAGCTTGTACACCTTATCCTCTGTGCCTTCAACAACAAAACCTTGTGGCTGCTCAACATATACCTCTTCATCCAAATAACCATTCAAAAAGGCATATTTGACATCAAACTGATAAACCTTTCACCTCATTTAAGCTACTAATGCTAACAAAAATCTAATAGTTTCAAATCTAGCAACAGGAGAGAAGGTTTCAAAGTAATCTTTACCATACTCTTGCACATATCCTTTAGCAACCAGCCTTGCCTTGAATTTTTGGACACTCCCATCTGCATTAAACTTCACCTTGTAAACCCACTTTAAACCAATTGTATCTTTTCCTTGCGCTTGTCTACTAGCTCCCAAGTATCATGCTTTTCAATGAAAGCAATCTCCTCCTTCATGGCATGTTCCCATTCATCTTTTCCACATGCTTCATCAAAACTCATGGGTTCTATTACTAAAAGAGCAAACATGTTAGAGTTATAAACTTCTTCCCAAGGTTTTACCTTTCTTGGAAGAGCCCCAGACATACTTCTAGTAATCATCCTTGAAGGTTGAGGAGTTGGTGAAGCTTGTGGTGACAACCTTGAAGGACTAGGTGTAGGGGAAACCTATTGAGCCACTTTGTTCTCGTCATCTTGTGACTCAATTAATTCATTTTCTTCACAAGACAAGTGCTGATTTTTGTCTGCATTCCACTCCTAAAAGCTGTTCTCATAAAAAATAACATCTTTACGAATGATTAGCTTCATAGTAACCGGATTATACAATCTATACCCCTTTGTCTCATCACTATACCCAACGAAAATACATTTCTCACTCTTCTTGTCCAACTTTGTATGATCATTAGAAGCTAACATGGCATAAGCAATACAACCAAAAATCTTCAAGGCACTTACATTAGGCTTGCGATTCCACCAAGCTTCATAAGGAGTCATACCACGCACCGCCTTCGTTGGAGAAATGTTGAGAAGGTGAACCGCTGTAGCTACTGCTTCCGCCCAAAAATCATTTGCAAGCCTTTTCTCATTCAACATACTCCTGGCCATCTCCACTATAGTTCGATTCTTCCTTTTGGCGACTCCATTCTGCTCTGGTGTTTGTCTCACTGTTAACTGCCTTTTGATTCCATTTTGCTTAAGAAACAAAGTAAACTCATCAGATAAAAATTCTCCTCCCCTATCAGTTCGAAGAATTTTTAAGTGATGACCAGATTCTTTTTCTACAAAGGCCTTGAACTCCCGAAACTTATCAAGTGCTTCTGATTTCTGAACAAGAAAAAACACCCAACTCATCCGAGTAAAATCATTAGTAAACAGCAAAAAATATCTACTCTTGTTCAAAGATAATGTATTCATTGGCCCACAAATGTCTGCATGCACCAACTCCAAAAGCTTCTTTGCTTTCCATGATTTCCCAACCGGAAATGATTGTCTATGCTGTTTCCCATAAATACAACTTTCACACAAATCATTAGCAAAAGCAATAGTAGACAAACCATGAACCATATTTTTCTGACACAATAACTTCAACCCATTAAAATGCAAGTGCCCATATCTCAAATGTCATAAGCACGAATCACTTTCAACATTAGCAACAAGTGCACAATCATCCAAATGAGAAATCTCAAGAGGAAACATCTTATTTTCAGCCATGGGAATTTTTACAAACAACATATCAAAATTTTTACAAATGGCATGTCAGAATTTTTACCCTTAATTTCACACACACCATCATGAAATAAAACTGAATATCCCTTTTTTACTAATTGACCTACACTGAGTAAATTATGTGCCAAGCTAAGAATGTAATAAACATCATGAATCAACCTCTCATTACCTGACTTGGTCCTCACTGCTATTGTTCCCTTACCTTTAATCTGCACTTGTTTGTCATTCCCAAGACGGACCTGCAACTTTACTAATGCATCTATACTCTGAAAAAGACTTCTAACACCTATCATGTGATTGCTACATCCACTATCCAAAAACCAAAGATCACCATTACTTTCCTTTGAATTCATAAAAGTGAGAAACAAGTTATCATCTTCTTCTTTTTCAACGAAATTTACCTGTTGCTTAGCCTTTTTCCAACAATTCGCCTCAACGTGCCCCATCTTTTTGCAAAAGTAACACTGCTTGTCTTTATGGTTTTGCCTTTGATTCTCTTTGTCACCACTCTCAGTTTCTTGGTGACTTGAATTTGATCTACCACGACCTCTACCACGACCATGGTAGCCACTTTTACCTCTTCCTCTACCTCTACTTGCAAAACCATTATCATTGCTTTTCTCCTTGCTAGAGATCTCCATCTTTGTCTGAAATGCCTGCTCCATACTCTTCTCTGCAGACCTGTTCATCCTTTCTTCATGTGCTAAGAGTGAACCCATTAGCTCCTTAAGAGAATACTTAGAAAGATCCTTTGATTCTTCAATAGCAGTAACAACATGATCAAATTTGGGAGGTAAACTCCTCAAAACTTTTTCTACAATTGTTTGATCTTTAATTTTCTCTCCATAAGTTCTCAATTGATTCATAATGAGAGAAACTCTACCAATATAATCTTGAACCGACTCACTACTTTTCATACACAAGTTCTTAAATTCTCTACGAAGAGTTTGGAGTTTCACAACAGTTACCTTGTTATCTCCATGGAACTCTTTATGTAGAATGGTCCAAGCTTCATTCGATTTTGCTGCATTCGAGATTCAAGGAAAAATTGAGTCTGTCACTACTTGCTGCAATACGAGCAACGCCTTTGCATCCTTCTTCCGAAACTCCTTCATCTCCGCTGCCTTCTCTGCCTTGTCAAATTCTGTATATCCATTTTCTACAAGATCCCACAAATCTTGAGAAATGAAAAAGGTCTTCATTTTAATGCTCCAAAAAGCATAACTTTCTCCATTGAAGATGGGCACCAATGATTGAGAAACTTTCAAAGTATTCATACCATTAGACATGATGAATACAAACCAAAGATCACTTGGTTTAGCAAAGATCACCACAACAGAATAACACCCAATTTAATCGAACCTGGCTCGGATACCAAAAATGTTGGTTTTGAAGAATAAGGGTGTGTTTGACAAAAACAAACAAATATTGAGCAAAGTATGAGTAAGCAAAGAAAAAGGACAGAAGAAAGAATATTGGTTGAGAATTCAAAGGATCTTCTACATTATTAAAAACTCAATTTGTAACACTATAAATAGATGAACTAAAATGAAAGCCACACCCCCATGTTCTCACTTCATGGGATGATATTCACCCACTAAGTACACAAACATAAAGTGGGTTAGTGGGAACTTAACTCCTAAAATCTAAAAACCACTCTTCCATGTTATACACATAGTGGAAGACTTATTCTACTTAAACCAATAATTGTTTGCATCAATTTTTAACCAAAAAATGCATGATGTGATTCGTGATATGAGTTTGTGGATAGCATGTACCTGTGAAGCAGAAAAGTGGAAGTCTTTTGTGCAAGCAAGCTGTCATTTATCTAACATACCAGAGGTTGGAAAATGGAGAGGAATACAAAAAATGTCATTGATGCGTCACGAGATTGAAAATCTAATGGAAGCACCAAAATGTCCTGATCTCCAAACTTCGTTTCTCGATCACAATCGGTTAAAGGTGATCCACAATGACTTCTTCCAATTTATATGTGGCCTAAAAGTTCTAAGCTTGAGAAAAAATAGCATAAGAGAGTTGCCGGTGGGAATTTCAAAATTGGTATCCCTGGAATATTTGAATCTATCATTTACACGTATAAGACAGCTACCAATTGAATTGAAGGCTTTAGAAAATCTGAAATGTTTGAACTTGGAGCACTTAAACGACGGCATCAAAATCCCAAGAAGGTTGATATCTAGTTTCTCAAAGCTAGGAATGTTGAGAACAATTGGTTCTTTTCCTTTGGAAGAAGAGGCAGTGGAAGATAACAGTACTGAATGGTTGGCAGAAGAACTGCAGTGCTTGAACCACTTCAATGCGTTGACCGTGTCAGAAACGAGTGTTCTTTGTCTTGATAGATTTTTGAGTGCTGAAATGTTACACAACTGCATCCAAGAGATTGACCTTCACTCTATCAGGGAATCAAAGCGATTGAATATTTTATCTTTAGGGAATATCAAGAGTTTAAGTTTTATAAGACTTAGCAAATGTGAAAGTTTGGAAGAAGTGAAGATCGAGCGGGAAGGGGCAGGCAGAATGATAAAAGCACCTACCCAAACTCAAATCTCTGCGATTGCAACTCAACCATGCTTTCAAAGCCTTCTCATTGCAAGCATTTACAAATGTTCAGAATTGAGGGACATAACATGGCTAATTCTCGCTCCAACTCTGAGGCACTTCAATGTGGTAGATTGCCATAATAATCAACGAGATAAAACTGAGTCAGGTGGCAGAGCTGGTAAGAACTTCAAGCCCATTTGCAAAACTCGAAGAAGTTATGTTACGGAATCTACCAAAATTGAAGAGCATTTACTGGGATGCACTGCCATTCTCATGTATGAAGGACTTTAATGTTGAAAAATGCCCAAAGCTGAGGAGACTTCCTCTCAACTCCCACAGCGCAAGAGGAAACAAAATCAGCATATTGGGAGAGGAAAACTGGTGGAAAGAGCTTGAGTGGGAGGATGAATATACTCGAAATGCTTTTCTACCCTGTTTCATTGCGAGATAACTCATAAAGACTACCAAGGCATGAAATTGCAGAGTAATCTTAATTTTACCTTCCTCTCTGTTATTGTTGCATCGCAATCAACTGCATGTTTTTGGTGAATCTTCGTCTTTTGATAAGTAATTGCAGCTTTCACATGCTCTATGATCTTCCTTTATTCTTGAAAAACAATGTAGATGTGAAGCTAGACAATTGTCAGTGCTGCTATCTTGAGGCATGCTTGATGCGGCTACTTGTAACCTATCTGAAGAGAACACAGTATTTTGCATTGTCATTAAAATTTTTCTCTAGAATCAACTTCTATGAATGGACATTTTTTGTTTTTAGATTACATTAATTGCACTTAATGTTCGCTAAGAAAATGAAATTGCTTCCATAGCACACTTGTTCACTGATAAGGCATAAGTTGATGTAGCGAAATATAATTGAGTTACTATTTCCATTTCAAGTTTTTAAGAAGCAAAAACTGTATAAACAAGTGTTAATTGATAATACTTTATATAAATTTCGAAGTATATATTAAGCTTTTACAAGCTACACCATGTAACTCAAGCTCTATTCTTTTTGTTCTTAATTTTTAAATTAAACTACATTGGTGCCCACATGTTGCTGTAGGTTATAAGTTGTTTGATTAATCGTTAGTGTATTTTATAATTCCATAAAAATTGTTTACAAGTAACCGCCAATCTTTGTATAAATTGTTTTTAATTTGACAAAAGATAATTATGATGAATTATAAAACATTTGCAATACAATACTTGAAATCAAAATTTTTCAGATAAAAGTAATTAAAGAAATTTAATCAAGATAAAGGGTAAATAGTTAAAAAAAAAAGAAAAAGAAAAAGAAAAGGAAAATTTTCATATCTTCCTGTAGATAAATATAAAGAAAAAAAAGAAGCCAATAAAATATCTCAAGCCAACAACCTCATCAGAAAAAAATCAGAAGCTTAGCATCATTCATCAGCTTACGTATCAAAATTATAGATAAAAATCAAAGATTGAAAATGAATTAAGTAAAGGAGTTCAAAAATCCTATAAAGAAAAACTGAATGTTTTAAGAGAGAAAGAGGAAGCTCTAATAAAATCAAATCCTATTAGAATGACTGGAAGCAAATCTTTTAGCAGATTGTGCAATAATCTTCTAAATATGCTTTTCTCTCTTCAGTTATTAGTTGTCTCAATTGTGCAAACCAAAATCCTCCCCTTGTTAAAGTAGCATCTCGACTCGAGTATCATTCTTGCAAAAGCCTAGAAACAGTAGAAATGCATCAGATTATTGGCATGAATCTTGAGAAACCATTCTTCATGATTTTTAATCCTGGGACTTGTTCCTAATTCTGGTTTCTATCCCATCGTATCTTAGTATTGGGAAGGAGATTGTGGTCTTCTATCCTATGTCTACCTAAGATGAGGAGTAATGTACCTTATAAGGGAGGGGAATCATCTGTTCTTTTTATAAATGAGAACAAAATCATAATTTTAGCTTATTTTTAGAAGTTAGTAGTTTACAATTTGTAACTGCAGGTGGAATCTCTGCGATTGCAGAGTTTGAACTAAAGGTAAGTAGGTTTAAATTCGCATGATGTAAATTGCTTGATAATGTGAATGGCTGTTCTGCTCAAATTGTTTTCTTCTGTATCCAAAGCAATTGCAGATGTTTTGTTTTATATGTTATCAAATTCTTAAGTTTTCTGCTGTCTCCATTCCTTAGCTTGGTGGATTTCTGCTATCAATTGTGAGGGACTTAGCTGGACAAAGTGAAACTCCACCTGTGATCCCAAGTCTCCCTCCTGTCAGTGTTAGCGCCAATAAAACTGTTGAAGCGCCTAATACAAATGGGGCTGTCTCTACACCATCTTTATCTATCACCAAACAACTATCTTCTTTGGGGAGAATCTAAGCATTATTTGATAAAGCTGCAGATGAAGGCTTGGTGATACTTCAATCTCCAAAGGTGAGAACCTGAAATTTAAATTCTTCTCTTTCTTTGAACTCGTAGAACTAAGATGATAAATTGTACAGGTAGGTTTCTTCAGGAGATAACAAACCATAAAGGGGAAACGTGCGCCACCATCATGCAAAGAGGTACCACTTTAATTGATTTTGGTAGGTCTATTTGTTTATTTTAGGAGACCATGAAATAGATTGCTTTGATCACATTACTAATAAGAGATATAGTTTATCCAATTTGGCAATGGCATTGAAGATAGTTTCACTGTTTGTTCCTTTCTCTTTTCTCAAGAGTTTTTTCAACAGACAAAACATACCTAAAACCATTGATTTGGAAGCCATCTCTATTATAGCCAATTGTTTCCCTTGTACTCTTATTTGTTGTTTTTGTTTCCGTATGTTAGAGGTTCTATTGAGAAATTCTGAGTTATTTTTCTGTAACTAATGGATCAATTCCTGCTGGTAACAATTTTTGTTTTTGCGACAGAAGCAAATAGTGAAGGAGGGGCAAGTGCTTTGCTACATAGAACAACTAGGTGGTGAAATTCCAATTGAGGTATGAATCTTGACTTAAATGGGAATTACTCTGTTTTTTGTATGTTGACTGATGGAAATGAGGGTTAATTCACCCTACTTCTCTTGCTACTTACTTTTCACGTATGCTCATGTGTATATGATCAACTGATCTGGATTTTATTTCTAATTCTGATATTCTTTCACCAGTCTGATGTATCCAGGGAGGTCGTAAAAATTCTAAGAGAGGATGGTGGCATGTCTTATATCTTGTCTTCTTTGAATACATTTCAGTTTGTGGCATTTTACAGTGTCACCTGATCATTTATTCTTACCTGTTTTGCATAACATGACAGATCCCGTGGGATATGGTGATGCTCTTGTTGCACTTCTCCCTTCGTTTCCGGGGATAAAGAAGCTCCAGTAGATGATTTTCTTAATTTTCTTGTTATCCCCTAATGGTGCTTATAGTTTGCCACACAAGCAGGCTTTGTGTTCTTTACTTTTTAATAGAGTGAATATCCATGCCTCTGGCATTGTAGAAAATGACAATTCTATGAAAATGCAGAGAGATCATTTGATTTCGTTTCTTATTTTTTTGTTTTTTATTTCCTATTTTTGAAAATTTTGTTTTGTTTTGTGTTGTTTTCAAATTCTAAAAAATAGAAAACATGTTTGATTAATACTGTTACGTATTAAAAACAAATATTTTAATTGATTCAAGTTTAATAATTCAATTCATAAAATAAAATTTTATAGGAGAAGAGACTAGGAAACTTCATTTTGCATTTATTTCCTTAATCTTATTATAGAAGAGACCATTTTGCATTCATTCCTCAGTCTTTATAGGAGAATATTAGGAAATTTTAATTTTGCATTCATTCCTCAATATTCATAGGAGAAGAAAATTAGGAAATTTCATTTTTGCATTTATTCCTTAGCCTTATAAGAGAAAATACTAAGAAATCTCATATTT
This sequence comes from Heritiera fomes, assembly GCA_032173925.1. NCBI lineage: Eukaryota > Viridiplantae > Streptophyta > Magnoliopsida > Malvales > Malvaceae > Heritiera > Heritiera fomes. The sequence goes on from JAPDPM010000015.1 coordinate 16,977,429, forward strand.
TACAAAGAATTCATTGCATTTGTTAATAGGTCATACACTTGGACAAAATTGTTGTCTATGTCTATTATTGTTTCACAACAAAAGTGCAAAAAGTGACAACTGTAGACACTATTTTTATCCAAATCTTTTTCAAATAATTTTAATTAATTAGTTTTTATATATTTTATTTTTTTATTATTAATTTTTTTAATTTTATATTTTATTTTTATTATTGTTTTTTAATTTAGATTTAGATTTAAATTTTTATTTTGATTTTATTCTTTATTTTTATTTGATAAAATAATTTGAAAAAAAAAAGAAAGGAAATCGGAATTAATTTTGATAGGAAAGTAGAATTAAATGAGACTATTAAAAGATTGAAAATTAATTTGAATTTGATGCAAAAAATCAAAATTAATATCAGATTTAAGGTCTAATTCTTGAAATATAAAATTTCTTAGAGGATTGATTCTTAACTTTTATGTATTAAAAAAAAAACCCTCAATTTATATAACACAAGATACAAGCAAAGTAATGGAGGAGAAAAGGAAAGTCAGGTCCTCTCAAATCAAGCTCAAAGACAAAAACAACAAAGAAGGTGTTGGTCTGGTTATTTTAGTGGCGTTAATGAAACAAATTTGCAACTCTGTACAAGAGCAAAAGAAAGTTGAAAGGAAGAGACCCAAGGATTGTGGCTCAGTTGGCAACACAGGTTGAGTTTGTGGGAAGAGTTCTCGGGTTCGACTCCCACTAAACACATCTTTGAGGAGGGATGAAGAGCCTTAACTATGACTAAACCCTAAACAGGATTAGTCTCAGACTGTTAAAACGGATGAAGATACCTATGATCTACACCAAAAAAAAAGTCGAAAGGAAGAGATGAGAACATTTCTTAAGAAAGGTTGAAAAGGTTAATGAATGGTGAGAAACTTTATCGGGTAACTTGTGCTATTTTTTTTTCCTTATGTCTTTACTTTATTATTATTTGTTTCACTTTTTTAGATAACTTTCTATATATAAATATATATATAATAATTATTTCATATATTATTAGTGAAGTTTTTTACCTCACAAGTAGTATTAATATTGTGATATATGTCCCATAAAAATATTAAAAAATAAAAAATAAATAAAATAAAACATGTATTATGATCCTAATACCGTTTGTTAAGTAAAAAAATTTCATCGACCGTATATGAAATAATTATTCATATATATATATATATATATATATTTTGTAGTTTTAATGCTACTATTACATAACCAAGCTGCAAGTTGTATATATTGATATTAAGTATGAACTAAATTTGGTTTTCAACTGCCTTAGGATATATCATCATGATATTTGCTTTAGTTTTTTATTCATTTAAATGATCGTTATATTTGCTTATTTTGTTTAATTTTTTAATATATTTATTCTAATTATTGATAATTTGAAATTAGCTTAATTTATTTGACATGATTATTTATTAATTAGCTTGATTTGTTATTTTATTTAATTTGTTCACCTTGTATTTTCTTTTAATTATTTTAGGATTAAAAATTTAAATGAATAAAGTTGTTCTAATGATGGAAATTCTAAAAGGATTGCAATCAAGTAGTATTTTTAAAAATCTTAAAGTGAGGAGATTTCATTTAAGTTTTACTTGATGGAAGATTTAAGAGAATATCTCCAATATTTAATAATATAAAATTCAAATTAAACTTAAAATTAATAAATTAAATTCCTATTAAGAATAAAAATAAAAATCAATAAATTTATAAATTAAAATTAAATAATTAAGGATTAGGAAAGAATTAGAATTAATAGTAAAGAAATAAAATTAAATAATATAATAACATTTGAATGAATTATTCCAATGATGGAATTTAAAAAGAAATTGTGCTTGTGTAATTTATTTAAAAATTTCTAATTTGAGAAATTTTCCTTTAAGGTCTGATCAGCTTGATGAAAAATCTAAAGAAAAGTTTTTAGTATTAAATAATTCATGTTTATTTAAAATATAAAAGAATAAAAATTCAAAATAATATTAAGTTTAAATAAATGGAATCAAATAATAAATAATAATCTAATAATTAAGAGTGCTAACAATTAAGTAGGAATCAAAATAGGAATTTTCATAATGCATTTAAGTGATCCAATGATAAAGCCACTTAAAAAAAGGCGATTTGTCCTACTTAAATACTCTTAAAATGAGAAAAAATTTTAAGTTGTCCAATCACCTTGATGGAGGAAACTTAAAAAATTTTCAATATTTGACTGTCGTAATGATTTTCGTCCGGAGATTCGATCGCTAGACAATTTCGAAAAACATAAAAAGAAGTCGCCACCAATCTTTGTTTTTTACTAGGTGTGATTGGCCACCTAAAATCATTTTTTTTAACAAAATCTTAAAAATAATTAAGTTTTATTAAAAAAAATTGTTTTTTTGGTCTATGAAAACAAAGTTTGGATTCGGGAGTTTGGTTACACGTGAGGAACGATTAGCACCCCCACAATGCCCATTAAAAAACGGTACCACTTAATCATGTATTATCTTTTGATCTTAATAAAATGGTCTTAATTAAATATTTAAAAAGAATTCCATTTATTTTGAAATCATTTTTTATTTTATTAAAATTTATTTTTATTTATGTTAAATTTTATTTTTTTATTCAAAATAAATGAGAATCTTTTGTAATGAAAATTATTCCGAAGTACCTCAATACTTCTGGTAGCATTTCGGATAATTTCCTCACCTAGAGATTTCTATAGAATCGCTACTTGCGATTTCTATAGAATCGCTACTTGCGATTTCTATAGAATCCCTACTTGCGATTTCTATAGAATTCCATCCTTGAGAGATTCACACTTATTTTGTAATTCCATAAATGCATATAATGCAAATAGAATATGAATGATGCATATGAAAAATCTTATATTTATTTTATTTTCATTATTTATTTATATTTATATTTATGTTATCATTTTGTAATTTATTTATTTTTATAAAGTCTTTTTTTATTGAAAAATCATACTAAATATTCCAATATGCTGGTAACATTTAGCATATTTCTCTCACACCTAGAGATCAGTATGGAATCACTACTTGTGAATTCCGTAACATCTCATCATCAGAAGTCAAATTTATATTTTTAATTATTTATATTTTATTTGTTTTTATTTTTCTTAAATTAATTTATTTCATGAAATTAGAAATTTTAATATGAAAATAAAATCACTTAAATATCCCAATATGCTGGTGACATTTAAAAATTTTATTTCGACCCTAAAGATTATCAAAGAATCACTACTTGTGATTTCTATGAAATCCTATCATCGGAATTAGTGGTTTTAAGATTTATATTTTTGTTTACTTATTTATTTCAGATCTTTTATTTATTAACTTATTTCATAAATTTAATTATGGAAAATTATTCTATACACTGTCAGTGGAGTTTTTTAACTCCACAAGCAGGATTAGGATGATGACATGTGTCGTATTTTATTTATTTTTTATTTTCTTAATATTTTTAAAGGACACATGTCATCATCCTAACCCCGTTTGTGGAGTTAAAAAACTCCACTGACAGTGGATAAGATAATAATCCTTTAATTATATAAGAAGTTTTAATATTGAAATAAATTACTTAAATATTCCAATACGCTGGTAATATTTAAGTATTTTATTTCAACCCTAAGGATTATCAAAGAATCACTATTTGTGATTTCTAAGAAATCCCATCATCAGATTGAATATTTATTTAAATTTAAACTTTGTTATTTTATTTATGGCAATGAAGATTTACTGTTCATCTTAAGATTTTGATTTTATAACTTTGCTTTGTAAGTTTAATAATTAAGAATTTCGTTCTCTACATATTATTTTCTAACCATGTTAAATGATTAATAAGCATTATCAACTAACATATAAATTACAGATCACAAAGCATATTACACATACAAACAATAAATAAATATGCATTTGGATAATAAAGGATCGTTGGGCTTAAAAATTTTTCTCTCCGAGAATGTGAGAGCTTTGTCCCTTGTGTTTCTTGCTAAGGGTTTTGTCTTTCTTCTTTGTTGTCTTTTTCAGTTTTCTCCTAGTTTTTTTTTCCCATTTCGTAATCTTGTTTCGTTTTTCTCTTAGTTAGTCTTCTTTCTATAAAATCTTACTACTCTCTATAGCGCAACTGTTCCATTAAGCGGTGCAGTTGATAGGAAGATCTGCAATGTCGGAGGGATTAGATGAGCTTTGGGCTAAACTGTCACTGACAAAGGAAGAATAGGAAGATGTCATCATTGAAAAAGAATGGTGTTAGCTCTATAGGCTATACCGAGAGGGGGGGTGAATCGGTTTTTAACTAACCTTAAGGTTGTTTTTCGATTCTTCTAAATTCACTAGCCTATATTGAAGTTTTCTAAGTTCTCTAGACTACTCAAGTAAGCAATATAAATTTAATACAATAAGCACAAATATAATTGCAAGTAATAAAGAGAGAAGGGAAAGAGAAATATATGCAAGCGATTTATAAAGGTTCGGCAACCTTGCCTACGTCCTCTACCTTGAGACGCTCCCAAGGATTTTCCCCAAATTCACTATCTTGAATTTGTCTTTACAATCCCTCTTTTTCGTAGGCGCAAGAGTAACCTCTCTCTTTTTCTAGGCTCAAGTGAAACCTCCATCCTTTTCTTATGCTAAAGAGAAACCTCTCTTTTTTTCTTAGGCTAAAGAGAAACCTCCCTCTTTTTCTAAGGCTTAAGAGAAACCTCTCCTTTACAAGGTGTTTACAATAGGTGTAACCAAAGAAGGCCTCTAGGTAGGCAAATGATTACAAAGATTAAGCTCAAAGAAAAGCCTATACAATATTTGTGCTATGCTATACAAGGAATATGAGAGTGCTGGAAGATGAAGACTTTGTAAGCATTTGAGATGTTGTTGAGGCTTTGAATATGAGGAAAATGAAGATTGAATGTGTTGAGCTCTTCCTTTTGGTTCCTTCAGCTTCTAAGCCTCTATTTATAGTCCCTTGGATGGTTTGTGGACGTTAGTTGGAGCCAAAAACGAATGTACCCATTGTGTCTCACAAAACTAGCCATTACAGCACTTTTTCGTCCCGAGGGATCGATCCCATGCCCAAAGGGATCGATCCCTTCAGTCCAGAATCTTGACTCTTGGCTTGAGGGACCTTTTCAGTGTTGGGAAGCCATTTTGCCATGAAGGGATCGATCCCTTCCCTTTGGGGATCGATCCTATGCTTCCAGAGAGTGATTTCCTGCACTTTTTGGGTTAGAAATGATGTGGCCTATGATCCTAATTCAACCCAAAACAGTTTGGCATTTTTGTGGGAGTTTTCCTTGACTTTTCTCTAATGAAAACATGGTTCAAAAATTTATTAAGTAATTTTCTAAAATATTCAAAAACATTTTATAAAGTATTAAGACCAATAAAAATGTATCATTAAATCATAGTCTTAATGTTTGATATTATCACTTTAAATGGTTTAAGAAAATCATGTGTCATAAAGCAAATTTACAATATGAAAGAAACATTAAGGTTTACTTAAGTTTTTGTCATTTCAAAATACATATGGCAATTTAAAGCTAACAATCTCCCCTTTTTTGATATGATAAAACCTAATGTAAATTTGTTTTGAAAATTCTTTAATAAAATACTCCCCCTCAAATAAAGCAGGATTTTATAAAGCTCCCCCATAATATAAGCATGGTTTTCAAAACATTATTTCTCCCCCTTTAATATCTCTCCCCCTTTTTGTCACAGCAAAAAGAAAAAGGAAGCTCCCCCTAAAGTTATGTCTATGTGAGAAGAGATAATATATACTCCATCCAACAAGAAACATGTTAGTACATAGGACTCATAACACAAATAAATAAGTCAATGTCCTTAAAAAATATGTGAGATTTAGGCATGCAAAGGACAAGGCTTATGTTTCTATACCAATTGTTTATAAATAATTTTGCAAGAAGTTCACAATTGGTAAATGATGAAGTAAGTTATTTATAAATTATCTATTAAGTTCTATAACTTGCTTATTTCAATTCTATCAAGCACCTAAGTATATCAATTGTTCTCTAAGGTCCAACTAAGGTGCATGACAATACATCATGATTATGAGCTAAAATTAAATGACATATCAAATGTATGAGCTCATAAATCATTTTCAAGTAAGAAAGTGCTTAGAATTAATACAAATATCAATTATCCACAAATTCTAGCACAAAAGTTATCTCATGCAAAAATGTCTTAATTCTTCCCTATTTGTCATTTGAATCTAAAGAACACAAGAAGAATTGCCAATTTAAAGCTCATACCAATTGTCAATTCAGTTTTGACTTCTACCAATTGTTGAAAATATTGTTACCAATGATTGACTTAGACATTTTGCATTATGCTAATTGTTATGTGTGTGGTGTGCTTAGTGAATAATCAAGTCAAACATGTAAGAACACAATCACACACCATCAAACATACATATGGATTAATTAAACATTAGCATCCTTTCATAAAATGTTAATCCATATTCATAAGCATAAATCGAAGATTCAAGAATTTATATCATTCAAATGCACACATTTTCTTCCATAGCTATAAGCACTAAAATCCTATGCTCATTTTCGAATTCAAGTTCTTAACCAATTATGAGCAAGGAAAAGTTCAAGATTGTCAAATTAATCAAATTATAGTCATATCCCTAAGTGTTTTATCATTTAAGATCTAAAGGGTATATGCTATATATTGACCTTTAATTATTCATATTCCACTAAAAAATATATCATGATGTCTAATGGCAATATGTGAATTAAGCTATGAAATATAATCCTTTAAGCATGTTTGACTAAGATGAACAAAGGTATGAACGATATTCATTATGCACAAGTTCATCAAATTCTTAACTATATACACAAATCAATGAAATAATTCTTAAAATGATGTTTGAGCATTCATTGAAAATATATTTCAAGATTATTTCAAGATTTATGCAATTCATGAATGTTTTCAATAGGAAAACTGATTTTGCACTTGTGAGCTCAATGAAAAATGATATTGATTGTTGAAAGTGTTACCAATTGTTGGAAATAATACAAATTGATGGAGTTGAGGCATGATATCAATCAAAAATGAATTTTCATATTGTAAAGATCATCAAAAAGAAGTTAAAACACTTGATTTTAAGTTGAGAAGGAAGAAGATATCAAGAAAGTGAAAAATCCTTCTCAAATTCGGCTCAAAAGCCATTTTGGCTTGGGGGGACCGATCCCAAGAGGAGGGGGATCGATCCCTTACTTCCAGAATGCACAAATTCTGCATTTTGCTCAAGTGGGATCGATCCTGCATGTTGAGGGATCGATCCCTCATCTAGTTTCTGCAGATTTCTGACAGAAAAATCAACATTTAAGGTGCCAAAACTTCGTTTTTGAGTATTTTAAGTCCAAGTAAAGGTTTAAACATGTGTGTAACATGATTTTGGACTTGTATGAATGAAAAATATGAATGAAAAACCATTTAACAATAGATTTTTCAATTTTGGAAGGATTTTCACCAATAAATGCATTTTTGGTCTCAAAGGAGGTCATTTTGAAAGTTATGCATATTTTTGCTAAACCAATGCATTGGAAAACACAAATATGTCAAAACAGACATGTTCACATAGAATTTAAGCACATATACCATTAAGTCATACAACTTGTGAATATCATGCCATAGTTTCAAACATGCAAGTTTCTCATTGATGCTCATGACAAGGTATTTTGCATGTATGACATATTTGACATTTTAGAGCAAGAGAATATATTATAATTACATTGCAAACTTGCTTAAATTATAGAAATCATTTCAAAATCATTTAAGCATGTTTTTCATTCAATCATTCAATGCCTCAATAACTATCTATCAAACAATCAAAAATCATTTTTCATGCTTATTATTGATTCATTCAACTCATAAAGCATCAAAGATCATCAATAACCATATCATCAAAGCACAAATAATCAAATAAAAAGTTTAAGGAGTAAGGAATTAAGCTTACAAAACTCCTTTGCTTGAGAGTGCTTTGCCATGATTTGTTGGATCCACCATTTGCCATTCTTTGAGAAATTGTTGTCACCTTGCTAAGAATGGATCTCTAATCTCTTTCTCTTTCTTATTGGCATATGCAAACTCCATGAGGATGTGTTGAGCATTTAAACTCCATTGTTCCATTGTGTTCCCATGCTCTAACACTCCTACAATAAACAAATTTATGCATGCTTTGATACCCAAATTTTCTTGTGTCCATGAGAGTTAGTGCAAACAATTTTTGATCCTTTAGGGATCCATTTCCAACTCAAATCATCATTATTTATTTACATGCATTGGCACCCACATTTTTCTAACTACTCTTCCTCTAAATGTAGTTTTTCTATAAGTGCATGCTTGTGAAGAGTGTCCTATTCTATTGCAAAGTGAGCATGTAAGAGATAAATCATGTATAGTATTTTTGCTCACAAGGAAATTCTTTAGATGAGTTTCTTTATGTATTGCATTATATCCTAACCCATCTTTGTAAAAGAAAGCTTTTTGGGTCTTTAACATATGATCTAGCTTTTGTTGACCCATACAGAATCTAGAAAATGAGTTTTGCAAATTTATTTTCTTTTTCTTAACTTCATCATTTTCTAAATTTGCTTCTTTTAATTTCCTTTCAAATTCTAGCTTAGCATTTGTCAAGGCTTCATTTTCTATTTTTAATTTAGCAATGATTTTCTTATATTTGGAGTTCATGCATTGAAAATCATTTGCTAATTCATTAAAAGCATTTTGTAGTTCATCAAATGTATAATCATGATTTTCACTAGAACTACAACTAGCCTCATCATCACTAATAGCCATAAAGCATGAGTAGGCTATCTCATCATCAATGTTTTCCTCATCGGAGCTATCACTATCTCTCCATGCAGCCACAAAAGCTTTCTTCCTAGGTTTCCTATCCTTTTCTTTCCTAAGTAAGGGGCAATCTAGCTTGGTATGACCTGGTTCATTACATTCATAGCACACTAAGAGGTCTTTTTCTTTCTTACTTGACTCTCCTCTTATTACCTCTCTTCTTTGATGTCTCCTATCATTCTTTTTCTCCTTCATTCTCATGAACCTATTAAATCTTTTAGCAAGCATTGCCATTTACTTTTCTTCCTCATTTTCACTCTCATCACTATCATCTTCAATGATCTCATAAATGGAAGACTTAAGTGCTACCCCTACTTTCTTTGAAGGCTCTTCATTTCTTTTTAATTTCATTTTATATGTAAGTAGGGAGCCCATAAGTTCATATAGAGACAAGGTGTTAGGATCCTTAGACTCTTCTATTACGGTTACCTTTGCCTCTCAAGATTTTGGCAAGCTTTTCAAAATTTTCTTAACCATTTTTACATTCGAATAGGTCTTGCCTAAAGCCTTAAGTCCATTGATTATGTCATTAAACCTAGTGAACATCTCACTCATGGACTCATTTTCTTTCGTCCTAAAAAGTTCATAATCATGTGTGAGCATGCCTACTTTAGTTTCTTTAACTTGATTGGTCTCTTCATGTGTGATGGCTAATTTGTCCCATATTTGCTTGGCATTCTCACATAAGGAGACTCTATTATATTCATTGGGACCTAATGCATAAAAGAAGGTGTGCATAGCCTTGGCATTCAATTGTGCCAATCTCATGTCATTTATGTCCCACTCATCCTTACTTTTGGGACATTTTTTCCATCAACTTTCTTCATTGGGATTTTAGGACCATTTACTATTACTCTCCACACTTCATAGTCATTTGATTGCATAAACAACATCATCCTAATTTTCCAATATGAGTAATTCTCTCCATTGAAGAGTGGAGGTCTAACTAATGATTGTCCCTCTTCTTCTAGGGGTGTGCCTATACTCAAGTGAGCCATTTATGATCGTTTTACTCGATAGACGTTCATCTAAATCAATCTCAAGCCCAAGCTCTGATACCAATTGATAGCTTTATAGGTTATACCGAGAGGGGGGTGAATCGGTTTTTAACTAACCTTAAGGTCGTTTTTCAATTCTTCTAAATTCACTAGCCTATATTGAAGTTTTCTAAGTTCTCTATACTACTCAAGTAAGCAATATAAATTTAATACAATAAGCACAAATAGAATTACAAGTAAATAAAGAGAGAAGGGAAAGAGAAATATACACAAACGATTTATAGAGGTTCGGCAACCTTGCCTACGTCCTTTACCTTGAGATGCTCCCAAAGATTTTTCCCAAATTCACTATCTTGAATTTGTCTTTACAATCCCTTTTTTTCGTAGGTGCAAGAGTAACTTCTCTCTTTTTCTAGGCTAAAGAGAAACCTCCCTTTTTTTCTTAGGCTAAAGAGAAACCTCTATCTTTTTCTAAGGCTTAAGAGAAACATCTCCTTTACAATGTGTTTACAATGGGTGTAACCAAAGAAGGCCTCTAGGTAGGCAAATGATTACAAAGATTAAGCACAAAGAAAAGCCTATACAATATTTATGCTATGCTATACAAGGAATATGAGAGTGATGGAAGATGAAGACTTTGTAAGCACTTTAGATGTTGTTGAGGCTTTGAATATGAGGAAAATGAAGATTGAATGTGCTAAGCTCTTCTTCTTAGTTCCTTCAGCTTCTAAGCCTCTATTTATAGTCTCTTGGATGGTTTGTGGACGTTGGTTGGAGCCAAAAACGAATATAGCCATTGTGTCTCACAAAACTAGCCATTACAGCACTTTTTCGTCCCGAGGGATCAATCCCATGCCCAAAGGGATCGATCCCTTCAGTCCAGAATCTTGATTCTTGGCTTGAGGGACCTTTTCAGCGTTGGGAAGCCATTCTGCCATGAAGGGATCGATCCCTTCCGTTAGGGGATTGATCCCATGCTTCCAGAGAATGATTTCCTGCACTTTTTGGATTAGAAATGATGTGGCCTTTGATCTTAATTCAACCCAAAACATTTTGGCATTTTTGTGGGAGTTTTCCTTGACTTTCTATAATGAAAACATGGTTCAAAAATTCATTAAGTAATTTTCTAAAATATTCAAAAACATTTTATAAAGTATTAATACCAATAAAAATGTATCATTAAATCATGGTCTTAATGTTTGATATTATCACTTTAAATGGTTTGAGAAAATCATGTGTCCGAAAGCAAATTTACAATATGAAAGAAACATTAAGGTTTACTTAAGTTTTTGTCATTTCAAAATACATATGGCAATTTAAAGCTAACAAATGGATTGAAGAGAATAAAACAGAAGGGAAATTGTGTTTGGTTGGTCGTATTATGACAAGGAAAACAGTAAATCTAGAAGCTCTTCGTACGGTTTTTTTCAGGTTATAGAAACCAAATGGAGATCTATTGATCAACAAAGTCGGAGATCACTTGTATCTGTTTCACTTTGAAGAGATGCTGGATAAAGAAAGGGTACTTATCAATCAACCTTGGGCTTTCAATAAATCACTGATGGCGGTTTGTGATGTTGATGACTCAGTTCTAGTCACAGAAATGGATTTTAACCGATGCCCTTTTTGGATCTAAATTCATGGTTTGCCTTTGGGCATGATGAGTGAGAAGGTAGGTATAGCATTGGGTGAGACATTAGGAGAGCTTGACATGGTAGATAAGGGTGATGGCCAACTTGCATGGGGCAAGTCTCTACGAGTAAGAGTGCATATTGATGTCACCAAGCCACTCAAACGAGGATTTTGAGTCTTTGTTCCAGGAGGAGAATCTCGTCCCATCAAATTCTTATACAAACGACTCCCTGATCTGTGTTATGTATGTGGGTGTTTAGATCACCAGGAATCAGAGTGTAATATGGCGGTGAGAATGATTAAAGAAAAAGGGTGCATTTCAAGGGAATATGGTGCATGGCTACGAGGTGAAAGTCCAAAAGGAGCAGTAAACTGGTTTGGCGGAGTATCTAATGGCACTTCTCAGTATCTGTCTGGTTCAGGAAAAGAAGTTCGTCATTCGGTTTCTCTCAATAGCAGTGGAGGAATATCTTCTCCGATAACAGCATACGGCGACAGACAGGAACAACAAGGCAGGATTTTCACATTTTCAAATAGGCTTAATCCTAGGAGTTTCGATACTAGCAGCTGTTCAAACTCCCGAGATATCAGGAGAGATAAGGGCGAGAAGATTAGGGAGTTTCCAAATTATGGCAAGGTAACAGATACGTTTCCTCAGTCCCGGATATTTGGGGCTCCTACTTTCCAAAAGAAGTTGGAGGTTGATAAGGGAAAGGAGACATCAAACGAATATTCCCCGGATGCAATCTCTGCTGATATTCGACAGAATGGACAGAATGATACTGCCAACATGGATGTTTCTCAATCTAATCATAGATCCACATGTAAAAGAGGACGAGGAAGGCCTCGTAAAAATAGTGTGCTATCGTCATTAGAAATTCATGCAAGAAAGAAAGTGGGCGTAAAGAAGAACGGGAGGGTATCTTCAACAGTTTTACTTCACTGTCTAAAGTAGATGGTTAACGGAGCCAGAAGGAATGAGTTGTTCGAGTCTTCAGCGGCGGGAGATGGAGAAAACCTCTATCCCTACCGAAACCAATGAATCTGTTATGTTGGAACTGTCGAGGGTTGGGGTCCCTTTGAGCAGTTCATGAGTTGACCAAAATGGTCAGAAGACACAGACCCTACATTCTTTTTCTTTGTGAAGCTAGGAGGAAAAAGAATGAAATGCAGGTTTTGAGTCAAAGATGGGGTTACAGTGGCTGCGTTACAGTGGAAGGTAGGGAAAGGAGTGGTGGTTTAGCTTTGTTATGGCAGGAGGAGCTCCAACTTGATTTATTTTCTTTCTCGAAGAATCACATAAACTTCTTAGTAACAGAACGAAATACCAAGTGGAGATTCACAGGTTATTACGAAAACCGAAAACATCTGTGCGTATTAAGTCATGGGACTTACTAAAATGATTAAGGGACAAGTGGAGCGGACCATGGCTGTGTGCTGGTGATTTCAATGAAATTCTATATGACAGTGAGAAGATTGGGGGAGCAGACAGACCACAATGGCAGATGAATGCTTTCCAGGAGACATTGGATTATTGTGCTTTCATGGAACTCCCAGTTGTAGGTCCGTTAATGACGTGGAGTAGAAGATCTGGCAGGAGTAAAATCATGGAGAGATTAGATAGAGGTCTATGTAATTCGAAGTGGTTACAACTCTTCCCAAACTTCCAAGAGCACCATTGGTATGCTTCTACGTCTGACCATCTTTTCCTGATGTTCAAGTCAAGTACTGGGCTTTCGATCAGCAGACAAATCAACTGGTTTCAGTTTGAAAACATGTGGACTACCAATGCAAATTGTGAGCAGGTAATTAGGCAACATTGGAGTATGTCAAAGGCATCCAATTGTTCGCAAATAACTGCCAAAATTAAAAAATGCGAGGAAGTTTAGTCGAATTGGAATAGGAAAGAGGTTGGACATATAGGACGGAGAATTTAGCAGGTTTATAAGGAAGTTGAAGGTGCTCTCAGTTGTAGTCAGGAAGCCACGTATAAAGAAGAGTTAAATAGGAAAAAGACAGAGCTTAATCATTTAATTCACATGGAGGAAATTATGTGGAGGCAACGGTCCAAGGAACTTTGGTTAAGGGCAGGGGATCGCAACACGAGGTTTTTCCATTCCATGGCATCTCGATGCAGGTGAATAAATAGTATCCATAAGCTAGTGTCAGATTCGGGGTAGGTGCTGGAGTCTGAGCATCTTATTGTGAATGAAATCATGTAATATTTCCAAGGACTCTTCTTTTCTACACAGAATGAGAGGCTGTGGTGGCTTCTTCAGGACCTTAATAGCAGATTATCAGATGAGTCAAAACAAAATTTGACCCAAACTTTCAAAGCAGAAGAGGTTAAGATAGCATTGAAGAAGATGAATCCAAGTAAGGCACCAGGTCCAAATGGTTTAACAGCCTGCTTTTTTCAAAAATATTGGCACATTGTTGGACCGAAGGTAACACAAATAGCTCTGAATTGTTTAAATGGCGAATTGGATATCTCAATTCTCAACAAAGCCACCATCATCCTTATTCCCAAATGTCCTCATCCTTCTAGTATCAAGGACTATAGGTAGAGGTGGCAAATGGGCGGGTCGGATCGGGTTTGGGTTGGATCATTTTGGATCGGATCATTTTGGGTTAAGGAAAAATCGGATCATTTCGGATTCGGATTATTTCGGGTTCGGATAAGGTCGGGTTTGGGTCAAGGAAAAATCGGTCTATTTCGGATTTGGATCATTTCGGGTTCGGATAAGGTCGGGTTTGGGTCAAGGAAAAATCGGTCTATTTCGGGTTTGAATCATTTCGGGTTCGAATAAGGTCGGGTTTGGATCGTTGACTCTTTTAGTCAATTCGAGTTGGTCAGTTTTGGATTCGGGTCGATTAGACAGATTTATTGGATTAAGCTTTGGTCATCTTGATGTGATTTATCTAGTATGAAAATCAACTGAAATCATATTTCTAAAAATTACAAAACTCATGAAAATAAAATTTTCTTCTTATATGACCTAGAGTACAATTGGGATTGAAACAATCAAAATATTTAATAATCTATTTAATAGTTTTCTTTATAATATATTTACCAATAGTCATAAGTTAATTACATTTTTTTCATTTTATTTTTATTATCTACAATAATTAATAACTTTTGAATCAAAGTGATTTAATAATCCCCATTAAATATCATAAAACAGTATTATCTATCTCTTTAATATATTTTGATTTTTTGTAGAATAATTAGAGACATTAATGTAAATGATATAGCTTCTGTACTTTATTATAGATTAACCATTAAGTAATTATATATTAGGTTCAAATGAATGCAATATAAAAGTGAATATTTAAATTTAACTAGATTAAAAAATATATAACACTCATATTATTGAAAAAAAATTATATTTTTACTACATTAAAATACTTTGATATTTAATTTTAACATTTAAATATTTATTGATAATATTAAATTTAAGTTTGAATCTTTTTAGGTTTGGGTAAATTTGGATTTGGATCAATTTGGGTTCGGATCAATTCGAGTTCGGATCAATTCGGGTTCGGATCAATTCAGGTTCGTGTCAATCTAAATTCGGATGAATTTGGATTCGGATCAATTCGGGTTCGGATTCGGTCGGGTTTGGATCAATGTAAATTCGGATAAATTCGGTTTCAGATCAATTCGGATTCGGATCGGGTTGGATTTGGGTTGTTGACTTTTTTAGTCAAATCGGATCAGTCGGGTTTGGATTCGGGTTAATTGGGCGGGTTTTTCGGGTCGGGTCAACTTTTGCCACCTCTAACTATAGGCTTATAAGCCTATGTAATGTGCTTTACAAAATACTTTCCACAGTGCTGGTAAACAGGTTAAAGAAGGTGATGCCAGAGATCATAGGGATGAATCAAAGTGCTTTCGTCGAAAGAAGACATATCTTTGACAATGTGGTGGTTGCTTTCAAAGCTTTCCATAGTTTGAAATCCAATAGAAGTGGTTGTCGTAACGGCTTCGCGCTCGATGATTTTGAAAACGTTTAAAAACGAAAGGGAGTCGCCACCAATCTTTTTTTACTATGTGTGATTGGCCACCTAAAAATATTTATCTTTTTAACAAAATCTCAAAATTAATTAAGTTTTATTAAAAAGACAATTTTGGTCTGCGAAAACAAAAATCGGGTTCGGGAGTACGGTTACGCGTGGGGAAGGATTAGCACCCCCACGACGCCTGTTAAAAAATGGTACCATTGTAATCATGTGTTATCCTTTGGTTTTAATAAAATGGTCTTAAATTAATATTTAAAAATAATTCTTATTGTATTGCAATCTTTTTATTCAAAATCATTTTTTATTTGTAAATTTATTTTGTTTTATTTTAAAAGGTTAAACTTTATTTTTTCGAAAGTAAATGTGAACCTTTTTATATTGGATAATTAAATCGAATACTCCAATACTTTTGGTTGCATTTGAAATAATTTTCCTCACCTAGAGATTTCTTAAGAATCACTACTTGTGACTTCTACAGAATCTCATCCTTGGAAGGGCTCACACTTGCTTCGAAAGTTATTATGAATGAACATGATGCAAACAGGTAAAAAATGATGCATATGAAACTTAAAAGAAATTTTATTTATTTTAATTTTATTAATGAAACTCTTGATATTGAAAAATTTAGCTAAATATCCCAATACTCTGGTAACATTTAGTTAATTCTTCTCACCTAGGGATCAGTTAAGAAATCACTACTTGTGAGTTTCATAACATCCCATCATCAGGTGAATTTAATTAAATTTAAATTTAATTATTTATTTATTTACGTTGCTTTGTTTTAAAAAAAACTTATTAATTCCCATTTTTAATAAAAATTTAAATTATTGAAAAATCATACCAAATATTCCAATACTTTTGGCAACATTTAGTAGACTCTTCTCACCTAGGGATCAGTTAGGAATCACTACTTGTGACTTCCGTAACATCCCATCATCGGAAAATATTTGTTAATTAAATTTAAACTTTATTATTAATTTCTTTTTTTTATTTTCTTTTAAAAAAATTATTTATTTTTATGTTTAATAAAAGATTAAATTAATGAAAAATCATATTAAATATTCCAATACTTTTGGCAACATCTAGTACGACTCTTCTCACCTAGGGATCAGTTAGGAATCACTACTTGTGACTTCTATAACATCCCATCATCGGACAATGTTTAATTAATTTCATTATTTATTTTTCTTTGTTGTTTTTATAAAAAAATAAATTATTTATTTTCATTTTTAATAAAAATTTAAATTATTGAAAAATCATACTAAATATCCCAATACTCTGGTAACATTTAGTAGACTCTTCTCACCTAGGGATCAGTCAAGAAATCACTACTTGTGAGTTTCATGACATCCCATCATCGGACATTTATTTATTTAAATTTTATTATTATTTTTTTCTTCTTTTTTATTTAAAAAAATATTTATTTTCATTGTTAATAAAGTTTAAATTATTGAAAAATCATACTAAATATCACAATACTTTGGTAGCATTTAGTACGACTCTTCTCACCTAGGGATCAGTCAAGAAATCACTACTTGTGAGTTTCATGACATCCCATCATCGGAAATTTATTTAATTAAATTTAAATTTTATTAACACTTCCTAAGATACACATTTATTTTTTTTAGTAGACACGTTTTTTTTTTGTAGTAAATTGCCTAAAAAGAATTTTATTTTATACATTTATTTCATGCATTTATTTATATATATTTAAGAATTATATGTTTATTACTTAAACTAACTTCATGCAATTAATTTAACTAAACTTAAAATTATTTTAAATCCTAGAAAATTTTATATACAAATATATATATTTTTACTAAGAAAATATATTGAAAACACCTAAAATAAATAATTTAACAAACATAAAATAAATAAATATGAAAAAGGCAAATATACCTAAGTTGATTTGGGCTTAGTACCCAAAGAAAGCCTTCAAAAGAGCCCAAAAATCGAGCCCAATAACCCCTTGGAGTGGGCTGAAGCTGATGGGCTGGAGCAGGCCGCAAACGGGCCGGATCAGGTGGCCTTGGGGCACGGGTCGGATCTTTGCTGGTCCGGGTCGGGTCGGCGGGTCAGGCAAAGCCGATTGCCTCCTCTGCAGCGGGTCGGCGCGGATCCTTCACTTTTTTCACTTTTTTTTTGCAGCTATAAAAGCCACCTATTTTTTTTACTCCTTCATTTTCTAACCAAAAAAGAAAAAAATCTCTCAGAGCCTTCAAAAGCCCCCCCGGCCAGGCGATTTTCAGCCACCGTCGAACCGCCGTGCGCCGCCACTGGCCGCCGTCTCCGGTGGCCAAAATTCAAAAAGATTCCCACTTTCCGATGCTTTTCAACCTCCTCTTTCCGATTCTGACCTCTGATTCACTCAAAAGCAACCCTAAATCCCCATATCTGAACCTCCCCGAAAAGACCTTTCCTTTTTTTTGTTCGTTTTTTTTGCTTTGTTTTTTTGGTTGATGGCTTGGTTATGGCTTGTTGTTGCTGGTTGTTGGTATGTGTGTGTGTGTGCATGTGTTTGTGTGTTGATTTGTGTTTCAAATCTGGGGCTTCGATTTTGGGACGATGGAGTTGGGGTTTTGGTGGTTCTCGGTAGGGGTTGTAGTGGAATGGGTTTTGAGTGGTGTTGGGAGGAATGGTGATTTTTGGGTTAAGGTTTGGTGTTTTGGGTGGTGCAAGTGTGGCTACGGGTGAGGTTGAACGGGGTTGTGGTGGTTCACGGTGGTTTTGGTTTTGTGTTTGGTCTCTCGGTGATGGTGGTTTTTGGAGGTTCCAAAACACTAATCGGGTTTAGGTTGTTTCGGGTCAGGCTCGACAGTGAAGGGAGTCTGGAAAAAATGAAAAATGGCTGACTTGCCTCCCCCTGGCAGTGGCTAAATGATGTGTTTTTAGAGGGAAGTCTGTAGGGTTTGGTGTAGATGGGATGGGGTGACAGAGTTGGTGGACAACCTCGGGGGAAGCCATGGCAGGGTGAAGGAAACCGAAACAAACACGCAGCGGAAATAAAACATTCAGCCTCCACCAGGATCGATTCAGAGAGTTGCCTGATTAGGGTTTCGAGATTTTACCTAACGTTTTTCTCTGATTTTTCTTTCGTTGGTCGAGTCACAAGCAACAACTTTTCGTTCCTGCCTCTACGGTATCCACACGAACGGATCTCACGATTCTTGAACGTCTCACGATCAGAAGCCTTAAAGAGCTTTTGATTCCTTATAACCGAACTGCTAGCTTCAATTAAAAGGAATGCTTTTTGTTTTCTGTTTTAAAAAGTGCGGCTCTGTTTTAGAAAAACTTCCTTTTTATAGGCAGTAAATTTTACCCTAAAATTTACTGCCAAACAGAACTCTAATCCTACTTAGAATAGGATTAGATATATCCTTAATCCAATTCAGAATAGGATTAGATATATCCTTAATCCAATTCAGAATAGGATTAATTAAGCTCCTCATTGATCCGTTCTAAGTGTGCGACCCAATAGGTTCTCAAAACAATGGCAATGACAAAATTGTCATAGGCAATGAGCGGTATCTAGCAACACATCATTGCTACCCATGTAACGAGAATGTCAATGACTCGACATAACCTTACTCGTGATAGATGTTACCGTGTAGTCTAATCCCTTTATCCTATGATGTCTTGATTAGACACAAGTCATGGAATGTGTCACACTTGTATAGTCTAATCAGCGTTTCTTGATTCCTGAGTGGACTAATTAAACAAATAAAATCAATATCTCATATTGACTTATTCGAGCACGGCCATGCATTTCTTAGTCTCACTCTATCAAAGGGCCCAAGACATCACTCTTGTTATATAAGAGGGATAAATCCTATCTTGATCACTCAACATCCCTCTACATAGATCAAGGCATAAACAATTACTACCTTTATAGTCCATCCTGTTACGAATGACATCTAGCAGCATTAAAGTATGCAATTCTCTATGTTGGGATCTCTGATGATCTCAAGTCAAAGGATCACATACACCATCATCACTATGAGAATCGCTTATGACACTCATATAACAATCCATGTAGCGTTCTCATGGAGGGTCGATCCAGTACATAGTTCTCTAACATGTACCTATGTAATGACTTGATATCTTATATCCATGACAATAGTCATCAGTCAACCACATACTAGTCTTATCGTATCATTGTTATCCTTATTAACAATAATACTTGACTAGGGATATTTTAAGAATAGTGTGTTATTACTATTCTAAGGACATTATCATATAAGATTATATTACGCAGTTATAAGACAAATATAATAATGAACTATGATAAATAAAATGTCATGATACATAAAAAAATGCCAAAGTCAATCATCTAATGAATGGTTCTAAGGGCATAATCCAACACAGGGGTGGCTGGTGGTGGCAGACCTGCCGGTGGCAGGAGTTGGTGTCAGGCGGCAGTGGCTGGATTGGACAACAAACAACAACAACAACAACAACAACAACAACAACAACAATAATAATAATAATAATAATAATATTAATAATAATAATAATAATAATAATAATAATAATAATAATAAAATAAAAATATATAGAGAAACAGTAGTAGTAGTAGTAATAATAATAATAAAAAAAACAAAATAAAAATAAAAAAATAATAATAATAATAATAAAAGATAATAATAAATAGAATATATAATAATAATAATAATAATAATAATAATAATAATAATAATAATAATAATAATAATAATAATAATAATAATAATAATAATAAAATGAGACAAAATTAGGTGTCAACAGTGGCTTAGAAGGGTCAAGGGCTGTTAAGCTGGACATGAGTAAGGCATACGACTGCATAGAATAGGATTTTTTTTGGAATTTATGCTGCAGAAGTTGGGGTTCGAAGCATCATGGATCCGTTTAATCATGACGTGTGTGACTACTGTTTCTTATTCGGTAAAGGTTAATAGAAGTTTATATGGCGACATTAATCTGTCTAGAGGATTGAGACAAGGAGATCCTTTATCTCCTTATCTTTTTCTTATATGTCCTGAAGGATTCTCCCATCTTCTTAAGCAAGCACATTTATGGGGTGAGTTGCAAGGTCTACGGGTGGCAAGAGATGCCCCAAGCCTCACACATTTGCTGTTTGCAGACGATAGCCTGCTCTTCACAAGGGCTTCGGTGGTTGACACAACTAATCTCAAAAGCCTGCTGACGAACTATGAAATGCTTTCGGGTCAATGTATAAATGTCCAGAAGTCCTCAGTTTCTTCAGCTCAAACGTTAATAAAGAAGACAGGTGTATCCTTTTGTTTGTGCTGGGTATGAGGAAGTTCAACATGGGCGACAGATATTTGGGCATCCCTCTGTTGTTCTGTAGATCAAGGAGAAAGGAGTTTGCTAACATTAAAGAACGGCTTCACCAGAAAATTTAAGGCTGGCAACGAAAGTTTTTATCTTATGCTGGCAGAGCAGTTCTTATACAATCGATGGCTTAAGCGGTTCCCTGTTATTATATGAATTGTTTCCTATTACCTAAATCTTTTACCAGAGAACTAAACATGTTAGAGGCAAAGTTTTGGTGGGGTGGTAAGCTGGGCGAACGCAAAATCCACTAGAGATCGTGGAGCAAGTTGTGTGTTTCTAAACAAGATGGAGGATTAGGCTTCAAGGATTTGGAAGCAATGAACCTAGCACTTTTATCAAAACAATGGTGGAATCTGGTGCACAATCCACACTCTCTTACTTTTGAAATTCTTCGAGCTAAATATTTTCGTTTTGGAAAAGTTTTCAATGTAGGTCACAGTTATAAAGACTCTTTTCTCTAGAAAAGTATGTTAGAAAGGAAGAAGGTCGTGGAGAATGGATCGAGATAGAGAGTCGGGAATGGAAGCCTCATTGACATATGGAAGGATCATTGGATTAAAAAACCACCGAAGTTTAAGCCCACCTATTCTGAATTAGTAACCCCTACTCAAATGCCAGTCGCTACATGATTGATGTCACCACTTCTACATGGAACAACGAATTGCTTACAGAGTTGTTTAATAGTCAGGACCAAGTCCTCATCAAGTAGATTCCGCTTTCTAGACACTATCAACAGGATAAGTTGAATTGGAATGGCATTCGGTTAGGTGAATTTACTGTGAAGTCAGTTTACAACGTTGCCAGGCAAATATTGGGTTTTGAAACAAACGATACGGGGGATAAAAGGCCATTATGGAGAAGTCTTTGGCAGGCAGATGTGACTCCTAAGATAAAATATTTTATGTGGAGAGTTGTTTGGAATATAATACCGACAGCTACGAATCTCCAAAACCGAGGCTTGCTTCACCAGTTTATATGCCCGGTGTGTGGAGTAGCAGACGAGGACTTGAGGCATATCTTTTTTCTTTGTCCTATGAGTTTGCAGTTTTGGAGCAGTGACTGTGCATGGGTGACAGGGCTTGGTAATGATCATAGAACGGGAGTTGACTTCTGGGATTTCACAGTCGAGATAGCTGTTCAGAAAGATAGCTTGAGTTCTCTGCTTATTGGATGTTAGTTGTTATGGAAGAATCGTAATGAGTGTTTATATGATCAGCACTGCACTTCACCATATCATCTTCAAAGGACCAGAGATCATATGCTTTCTATTAACAATGCCAGTTTTGTCCTAGACGGTGATCCTTCACATGGTGAGAGGAATCTAAACTCCCTACAGATTTGGTCACCTCTTTCGACGGGGATCATTAAAGTTAATGTTGATTTCGGAGTCAAAGGAGGCGAAGAAAGAATGGGGTTGGTAGCTCGAGACAGCATTGGCAATGTCATAACGTATCAAGTTTTGGAGGAAACCTAATAGCTAGACACAAAAATATGGAGTCGCCACCAACCATTCCAACCTAGGTGTGATTGGTCACCTATTCAAACTAAGGATAAGACTTGGTCTACGTTAAAAGTTCTAAGTTTGGGAGTACGGTTACATATGAGGAAGGATTAGCACTCTCACAACGCCCATCCTAAAATGGTACCAAATAATCTAAGGTTATCCTAATTTTGCCTTTTTTACTTTAATTTCGATAATTAAATATTGAAAAATCTTCTAAGTCTCCTCCATTAAGCTGGTTGGACAACTTAAAAGTTTTTCTCACCTCAAGAGTATTCAAGTAGGACCAATCGCCTTTCTTGAAGAGGCTCCGTCGTCGAATTGTTTAAATATCTTATGCAAACCCTATTTTGACTCCTATCCAATTTCTATTAATTTTATACTGTTTATTTTATCTTATTCTTTTGTTATTATTTTTTATATATATTCTTATTATTTCACATATTTTGTATATCTAAATAAACATGGATTATTTTATGTTGAAAATTCTCTTAAAGACCTTCCATCAAGCTGGTAAGACCTTAAAGAAAATTTTTTCACCTTAGGAATTTTTAAAGAAACTACTCAAGCGCAATTCCCTTTGAATTCCATCCTCGGAATAATTTACATTTATTAAAATATTTAATTTTATTTAATTTAATTCAATTTCTATTTATTTTAATTCTTTTCTAATCTTAATTCAAGTTAATTAATATGATTTTTAATCTTTATTATAATGAATTTAATTTAATTTTAATTTACTATTTTTTTAAATCTAATTTAATTTTTATTGATTTATTAAATATTGGAAATATCCCCTTTAGATCTTCCATCGAGCTGGTAAGACCTAAAGGAAACCTCCTCACCTCAAGATGTCTAAAAGTACTACTCCATCGCAGTCCTTTTAGAAATCCATCGTCGGAATATTTGTAGTTGTATTATTTTATTCTATTTTATTTCGAAATATATTAATTTTTATGACTCTTAATTTCTAATTTGATTATTACTTTTTTTAATTGCAATTATCAATTTTTTTAATTGCAATTAATTTAAATTAATTCTTATTTCAATTTTTAATAACTTTGAGTTTTAATTATCGGAAATAACTTTTTAAATCTTCCATCAAGCTGGTAAGACTTAGAAAGGACCTCCTCACCTCAAGATATCTAAAAATATTACTCAAGCGCAGTACCTTTAAAATTCCATCGTCGGATAATTATTTATTTTAATTATAATTTCTTATTTCATGAACAAATTCATTATTATTTTTCTTAAAAAAACATTTGATCAAGCAAAATCAGTTAAAAGCAAACGAATAAAGAATGTATAATAAAACTAAACTGAGAAAAAGCAAGTAGAGAGAAAAGAAAAATATAAAGAAAATAATAGAAATATACAAATATAAATTATGCAAAGTAATGCTGCTAAAGAATTAAATCATATATATTAAAGCAAAACAAAGAATGTCAGTGAAGTTAAAATAAAAGCCATGTTACGAAAGTAAACAATTAAAGGAATGTTCGGTTTATCTGTCCTTTATGAAATGCATAGTTTTAATAGTTTTGGGTTTAAAAAAAATAAAACACTTACAGTGGCACACGCGCACAACTTTCTTCTCGCTTATTTTCTCGTTCTTCTTCTTCTTTCAATCTTCAACTTTCGATTATTTCTTCAACAAGCCTTACCCGAGGGCCTTTCACACCAGGCCAAGAGGCTACAACGACGAGAGGGAAGAAGGCAGCAACGAAATAGAAGGCCACGCAGCAGTAGGCAGTAAACAATGGTGGAAGCTCGCAGCGGTGGTGATGGTGGCAGGGCTTGGCGAGGAATGCAGGAACGACATAAGCTGTAGTAGGGCTTGGCAGCAATGCAAGAACACAAAGGCTGTGGCGATCTCTGAATGCTGGAATGCAGGGGTTTATGAGAATGGCACTGTTCCTCGTTCTTTCTTGTCTCTGTTTCCTATTCTTTTTTTTAATGCTTCTTTTGTCTTCTTTTGCAGGCAGCAACTGATTATGGAGCGGCTTGATGGTGCATATAGGAGCAGCAATGGAGGGTGCAACGGCTCGGGGATGGTGCAGCAGGAGCGACTGAGGCAGAAATCTTTGGAGTGGCGACTAGGGCGTGCAAACAGCAAACGTGGACAGAGCAGGAAAGGCGTGGTGGCTGGATATCGCAGAACTGGGCGTGGTTTTGATGATGGTGAAGGCCAGGCAGGGGTCTTCACGCGATGATGGTGCACTGCAGAAGTGGCGTTGGTCTCTCTTTCTCCATTTTCCTCCTTTGCTATTTGCTATTCAAGCCCCCAGTCCATTGAAACAACCGCAGTCTCGGAAACGGAAGAGGCAAGGAACTCGACTGAACCAACCTAGCAACCCGATTGAAGCAAGGGAAGGAGAAACTTTTTGCAAGGAAATACAAGCAGTAGTCTAGGCTAGTGATGGAGATGGCGATGGCGATAAGCAGCAGCAGTTGCAACGGTGCAAAAGGCAATCAACCATGGCCCTCTTCTTGACGCCTCCTCCCTGTATTTCTTTGGTCTCCAGAAAGCTTTTACGCCCCCTTTCTTTTTCCTCCTCCCTTTTTTTTACCTGTCTCCCCTTCCTCTAGCCCTAGTTCTGTGTTCCCTTAATATATGTGTTTGTCACTTTTTTATTTAATTTTCCTTCCTTTTCTTGATACGGGTATTAAACCAATTTTATTTTCTTTCCATCCATGCACAAATTTGAGTTTGACTTCTATCTTCATTGATTCTCACTTGATTCACTCATTGATTTTGATTTTCTTTCTAAAATTTTCAAATTTTTGACTTTGTTTTTGTTTTAAGATTTTGATTTTTTTTTCAAGTTTTCCTTCTTTGATCACTTTATTTTTGTTATTATTTTTTTCTATTTTTTTATTTTCTTTTCATTTTTATTTTTTTAATAATAAACAAGATAGTAGTACAAAAATTAGATTCATCTTCTAATTATCAAATCCAATAGGTCTAATAACATTAAAAGACCCCGGACAAAATGGGATGTCTACCGGCGAGGTTCGATGGTGTTGTGTGGAAAAGACAAACAATGTTATAGATCCACTACTTAGGGAGTGCTTAGCAATCAGATGTGGATTGGATCTTGCCATACAACTTCAATTGGAGCAGGTTTACTTGGAAAGTGATTGCATGCTGATAGTGAAGGCCGTTAATTCTGATTAACTAAGCTTCTGGGAGGGTGGCTCTATTATAGCAGAGATCAAGATACTCATGCAGCAACTATCATTCTGTGAAGGGGGTACGCCAACAGAGGTCAAAACAAATTTGCTCATTATTTAGTTAAATCAGTTAGCATTACGAGGGGAAAAGAATATGTGGTTTAATTCTCTTCCTTCAGGCTTTTGTAATCCTGATGCAGATTCCCATTAAACAAAATACAGCTATTGCGATAAAAAAAATATGCATTTGACTAGTCAACTTAACAAACATTAACAAAGCAAAAACATATTATCGAAAAACAAAATTGTAAATGGAACACTACACGTATATCAAAGCAATCTTAAGAATTTGACTAAGTCAACCCAAACAACATATTATCAAAATAAAACTAGTCAAAATAGTAATAAAGAAATAATATAATAACAAGGATGGACCTATAATCAGCAAAAGATCTTCCTTTCTTTCCTTACAAAGCTGTCTCTACCGAGCTTCCCACTCCTCCAGTTTAGCTTTTCATTCTCTTCCTCAACCGTCAACCAAGGCAGCTTCTCTGTGATTTCTCCGAACCTGCAGGTACGTACACAACAACCAACACAGCAGGGGCTTCACACCGAGTAATATGGCAACAGCAAGCTTCGATGGCGAGGATGATGACAGGGACAGCGATGAAAGGTGCGATGACAGTGGTAGAAGGAATGGTTTTGGGCAGTGGCGTTGATGCAATGGTGGATGAAGCGAAAGGGTGAAGCTAGTCCTATGGTGAGGAAGGTGATGCTGGGCTTGGCAAGGATGAGGCGTAAAGGTTAGGCAGGGGCGTGAATGCCGAAAGCAGGGAGACCATAACAGAAACGTAAACTTGTAGCCGATCGTGGCAATGACGATATGTGGCTATGCAAGAAGCTGAGTTGAAGATGACAGAGGATCGTGGCTGTGTCTCCGCCCCTTGGCTTTTATAACCATTTCAGCTTGTAATCTTTTAAGAAAGGAAGCAAACTTCCCCTTTTTTATGCTTAAATTGTGGCTGTCATCATGGGATTCATATTCTCGATTTATTTCTTTTGTATTGCAAATTATTATCTTCATTTTTTGGCAACAAATCAACCAAGTCAACTCTTGGCTCCCAAAGTATATGGTTAGCCGATAGTTATATGGTGTATGGCTTTAGTTTAGGATTTGCATGATTTAAGGTTTGACCAAAGTTGATTATTTCCCATTTTTATTTTTATATTTTCTACCTTTTTCATTTTTGTTTCTTTTTTTATTTTTTTTATTTTTTATTATAAAAGAATTGTTTGGACAAAATTAGGTGTCTACATTGACTGTATCGAAATTAAAGTAAAAGATAAAATTAGTATAACCTTAGATTATTTGGAGCCCTCTAGGATCAACATTTTGGGGTGCTTAAAACTTTTCCCACACATAACCGTATTCCCAAACTTTAGGATTCTTTGAATGTAGACCAAGTCTTTTTTTAGTTTAAATAGGTGACCAATCATCTCGGTTAAAATGATTGGGGGTGACTTCATATTTTTGTTCATAACTATTAGATTCCTAAGACTTAATATGTCATGACATTAAGTATTCATTTTTTTAATAATATTAAATTATTTAATAGCTGTAGTAGTGACACATTTTAAATTTAAGTGAAAAAATATAATATTAAATAATAATATTGTTTAATAAATTAATAATTAAATATATTATATAATAGTACTTAAAAATAATATTAATTATTAACATATCCAAATTATAATAAATGATATTATTTAAATTTTATAATATATTCAATAAATTATTATACAAGTTTAAATTAAAAAAAATATTATGCTATTATAATTTATATTATTTCTTAATTGCTTTTTACGTTTTTTTTTAACTTTTCTATACTAAAAAAAATATATTAATTTTCTATACTAAAAAAAATATATTAATTTTAAACTATTTTTAATTAAATAATATTTTATATTAAATTTTAATATTATTTTTATTTTACAAAATTAATTTATTTTATTTTATTTTATATTTTTTATTATGAAAATTATTAGTATTATATTAATATACAGATGTTGTTCACGTAATTATGAACTGTAACAGAAATAAAAACATGTTTTCAAAAACAACTAAAACATTGTATTTTTGTTTTGAATAATTTTGAAAATTTTTATTTTTGTTTTTGTGTCTTGGAAACAAAAACACATAACCAAATATGTTTTCTATTGTTTGTTTAAAAAAAATGAAAACAGAAACAGAAAACCGGAAATGAAAATGAGGCCGAGCAACCCTTAGATGCTGATAAAATTTGCAGTCTTAAATTGGTTCTTTCTTGCAAGTAATTGGACTATGGAACATCAATGGGAAACTGGACTTGAACTCCTGCTTTTCACTTACTGATAGTGCAGTGGTTGGCAGTTAAGTTGGGATATTATTATTACTAGGACAATGGCCTCGCTTCGCTGGGCATAATCATTTAAAATATTTATAATTTGTTTAATCAATGTAACAATAAAAGGTAATTTTAAATTAAATAATATCTAAAAAAATAATCCAAATATATCGAAAGTACTTATTTATTTATAAATTACATAGTATAAATGCATTTATAGATATAAATAAATAATATGTGCCTCTCCTTTTATATGAAGATTAGAGTTTTTTATTTAAAAATATAAATTAGTAAGTTTTTATTTTGGGAGAAAGAATAATCATCTACTTCATTATGAAGATTTCGATTTAAATTTTTTTTAATAACAGTATAATAATTAGTGGATACATTAAAAAAATTATTTCATCTATCAATTCAATTTTTGGATTTCAGTATCTATCGTTGTACATTATTATATACACCGCTTGCCAATGTCAAAAGTAAATAAATAAATAAAACTTCCAGAAAATTTCTTCGTAACTTCCTTAAATTAATTAAATTATATAAAATAAATAATTAAAATACATCAAATAATTAGTCTACTAAATGAAAATTAAAGAATTAAATAAACAATAAATAAAAAACCAAAAAGGGAACTTATATGCATTTTTTTTTAAAGTTTTGATTTTTATGTATTTTGATTTTCAAAACCTGCATATTTTTTTGAGGTCTTTCTGTCTACATTTAAATTCTGTTGTTTTTGCTGCGTTATGTTTGATTACTGGGGCCATATGTCATTTGGCCAGACTACGTTGGTCTTTCCAACGACGACTTAGAGTTAAAGTGCTAGAGTCTTGTTCACCGTTTCACCTAACAGCAGCTAATTGACACCATTGCAAAAAAAGCCAATCATTTTAGATTATTTAATATATCACTTTAATTCTAATTATGTAAGGTAATTATTTTATTGAAAAAAATAAATAATTTACTAGCAAAATTACTAATAAATTTATTAAAGTAAATACTCACTATTTGATATTGAAAAAGGAAAATTTCATAATAAACCCACTTTTTTTCTTATTAGACCCTATTCTCTCTATAACTTACGGTTCATAACACCGTTTATAGCACAAATAAAGTTGGGTGCAAGAAGGAAGAAAAAAGGGATATATGCAGACCCTTTCTTGAAAAAATTATTCGGTTCATTTTTTCTTGATGCGACGAATACCATTATTATTATTTGCTAGCGTATGAGAGATGGCATCAGATAGCATGTTTAAATCATTGTTCCTTTTATTTATTTTTGTGAAATTTTTTGATTTTACAAAAAATATGTAGTTATACATACCATCATTTTATTTTTTTAAATATTTTTAGAGAGAATATATTGTCGTAACGTGTAAGTCCTAAAACCAAACCTGCTAGACTTAAATTCATAGAGTCTCCTCCAACCATTCTAACCTAAGGTGTGATTGGTCACCTATTCTTGTCTAAAGATAAGGCTTGGATTACGTTAAAAAATTCTAAGGTTTGAGAGTACGGTTACGTGTGGAGAAGGATTAGCACCCCCACAACGCCCATCCTAAGATAGTCCCAAATAGTCTAAAGTTATCTTAATTTTGCCTATTTGTTTGCTTTAATTTGATATGATTAAATAATGAAAAATCTTCTAAGTCTCCTCCATCAAGCTGGTTGGACAACTTAAAAGTTCTTCTCACCTCAAGAGTATTCAAGTAGGACCAATTGTCTTTCTTGAAGAGGTTCCGTCGTTAGATGATTTAAATATGTTATGAAATACCTCTTTTTGACTCCTATCCCAATTTATAAATTATTTGTTATCTTTCTATTTTTATTTTTGTTTTTTATAATTTGTAATTTCTTTTATCCTATAATTATTTTTTTTACTTGTTATATCTTGAATAAATATGAATGATTTAATATTGAAAATTTCCTCTAGACTTTTCATTAAGTTGGCCAAACATTGGAAGAAATCTCCTTACTTAGGAATTTTTTAAAAAAAACTACTCAAATGCAATTTCCTTTTAAATTCCATTATCGGATTAATCCACATTTATCCAAGTTGTTTATTATTTAGTTTCTATTTATTTTAGTTTTTTTCTTAATTTTTAATCCTATATTTATCTTATTTTTATTCTATTCTTTTAATGATTTTAATTTGAATTTATTAATTTTAATTCTATTTTAATTTTTATGATGAATTATTAAATATTGGAAATATCCTCTCAAATTTTCCATCAAGCTGGTAAGACTTAAAAGGACTTTTCTCACCTCAAGACATCTAAAAGTACTACTTAAGCGCAATCTCTTTAGAATTCTATCGTCGGAAAAACTCATCTTTTATGTGTATTATAATTTTATGATTTAAAGATGTAATTGTATTTTCCTAAGGGATCTTATTTATTAAAGTTCAATTCCTAAAAGTCCTATCCCATAAATTATCTAAACCACACAAGCTTATTAATCTAATAAAATATCATATAAACTGTTCATAATAAATCTAATCATACAAATATACAAATCATATTTACATGCGAGGTTAATATTTTATAAACAAATTATTAACTCAAATTAGCTATTATACTAATGGAATAATAGTCAAATAAGCCCTCAACCTTGAGCCCAAAATGGAATTAAGCCCTCAACGTTTTATTTTGTGAAAATCAGTCCATAAACTTTTTATTTCAATGGAAATAAACCCTCAACCTTCTAAAATTATGCAATTAAGTCCAAATCTGTTAAATGACACTAACTGCCGTTAATATATCTAACGTGAAGCTGACGTGGATAGCTTAGTTGGCTGCCACGTGGCATGCCACGCGTGCTATACTAACGGCAGTTAGTGTCATTTAACAGATTTGGACTTAATTGCATAATTTTCGAAGGTTGAGGGTTTATTTCTACTGAAATAAAAGTTTATGGATTGATTTCCACGCAATAAAACGTTGAGGGCTTAATTCCATTTTTGGCTCAAGGTTGAGGGCTTATTTGGCTATTTTGCCTTATACTAATCTATTAACGTGTAAAAATATTAACAATTAATTACCAAATTATAATTTATTAATTAATTATCAATCTATTAATTAAACAAATCAAAACAACCTAGAAGAGAAGATTGGCTTGTTCCTTTTACTGGCCATGTCTGAGAAGCAAGCAAAGTTCATGCATGTTGTCACGTGAAGCAGTCAGAACATACATGTTAAGTGAAGCCACGGGTTGCGCTATGTCCACGCAGCAGGGATAAGGTAGCACAATGCAAGGCAGGTGTGGCAGTTGTGATGATACTAGGTGGCAGCAACTTGGATGCAGCGATGGTGACACAACCGTGGAGGAATGGACAGCAAATGCAGCGGCGAAAACGTAGGCATAGGCAGCAGTGGTAGATGATCTTAGCAAGGGTGCTGCAGCGGGAACGGTGTGGCAACAAGTTGTGATCGGCGCAGTCAATGCAAGATGATGAGTTGGCCGTGTCTCGGTTCAGGCAAGAATGGGAACAAACAGACGAGCGGTGGCGTTGTGCGCGGCAACAGGGGCGCGGTAACTAGCAACAAACGTGGAGGCCTGGGCACAATGCAAGCGTGCAGGGAAGGGATGCGGTGTGGTATGGCTGCAGCGTGCAAGGTACAGTGATGCTTGCTGTGAATGATGGGGTCGGCTAAGGGAAAGGAAGGCAGCAGCAATCTTTGGAGATGCTGATAATGGGAAGTGTCGAGGAATAAGGATCAGGCTAGGCAGAAACCTTTTTTTTTTTTGGTGTGTGTGTCCCTCTCCCTTCTATAGTTAAAAGGATATTAGAATTTAAATACAATTACACCATTTTAGTTTTTATCTCTTTTTTTTTCTTTATCTTTTAATTTATTTTAATCCTAATTATCTATCAAATTCCTATTTTAATCTAACTCTACTAGTCTAAATTTAATCTAACAATAACTCTCCTAACTAACAAATTCTAATAATTATCCTAAAAAAAATCTAATTATCCTATCTTAAAATAAATTTTGTTTTTGTTTTCTTATCTCTTTTTTTTTATTATTATTCCTAAATCCTCTATTAATTCTAATTTCCTAATTAATGTTAATTCTAAATATAAAATATCCTAATTTAATTGCTAAATTACTTAAAATACAATGTCACTTAACTCTACTAATTATTTTTATAAGTCAAGATCCTGGACAAAATAAAGTGTCTACAGCTGCTCCTCTTTGTACATTTGCTATGAAATAGTAATTGCACAAAGACATAGACACTTATTTTGCCTGACTTCTTTTTTCATTTTTTTTCAAAAAGCTCCCTCTAAACAGAACAGTAGTTAAACTTAAAAATCTTACCTAAAAAGCTCCCAAAGACAGGTAGGCAGTCAAACTTTAAAATCTTGTCTAAAAAAAACTCCTTCTAAATAAGCAGACAGTCAAACTTTAAAATCTTGTCTAGAAAAAAAGCTTCCCCTAAACAGGCAAGCAGTCAAACTTTAAAATCTTGTCTAAAAAAGCTCTCCCTAAACAAGCATGCAGTCAAACTTTAAAATCTTACATAAAAAAGCTCCCCCTAAATATGTAGGCAATCAAATTTTAAAATCTTGTCTAAAAAAATAACTCTGATTTTTTTTTGAAAATTTTAGGAAACCCTTCAAAAATTTTTTTGGTCAAAATTTGGAATCTTAGAAAACCCCTCTAAAATTCCTTTTCTTATCCATTTTTGAAATTTTGGAAAATCCCTCCAAAACTTTTTTTTTGGGTCAAATTTTGAATTTTAGGAAACCCCTCTAGAATTCCTTTTTTGTCAAATTTAGAAATTTTGAGAAACACCTCCAAAACTTTTTTTCTTGTCCAAATTTGGAATTTCAGGAAACCCCTCTAAAATTTCTTATTATATCAAAATTTGGAATTTTAGGAAACCCCTCTAAAACTCCTATTCTTGTCAATTTTTTGAAATTTTGAGAAACCCTCCAAAACTTGTTTTCTTGTCAAATTTTAAATTTTAGGAAACCCATCTAAAATTCCTTTTCTTATCAAATTTTGAAATTTTGGAAAACCCCTCCAAAACTTCTTTCCTTGTCGAATTTTGAAATTTTAGGAAACCCCTCTAAAATTATTTTCTTGTCAAATTTTGAAATTTTGGAAAACCCCTTCAAAACTTCTTTCCTTGTCTAATTTTGAAAATTTAGGAAACCCTTCTAAAATTTCTTTTCTTGTCAAATTTTGAAATTTAGGAAACCCCTCTAATTTTTTTTTCTTGTCAAAATTTGAAAATTTGGGAAACCCCTTCAAAACTTCTTTCCTTATCTAATTTTAAAATTTTAGGAAACCCTTCTAAAATTTCTTTTCTTGTCAAATTTTGAAATTTTGGGAAACCCCTCCAAAACTTCTTTCCTTGTCAAATTTTGAATTTTAGGAAACCCTTCTAAAATTCTTTTTCTTATCCCTTTTTTTTGTTGAGATTTTATGCAATTTATCCTAATCATACAATTTCATTCATGCAATGTAATTCATGCACTCTAGTCTATCCTTACAATGTTATTCATGCAAACTATTCTATCCATGAAATGTTTTCTTCGAAAAATATTTCAACCCAATTGTGGCAACAACAAAGTTATTCTTTATCAATCCATCTCATGCATTATTCTCTTTTCATCTGTCATCCTGTCCTTATATTTCCTATTTCTTTTCTCATTTTCCTTTTTTCATTTTTCTTTCCCAATGAAGCTTTTCGTGCCCTCTTTACCTTATCTCATCCCTTTTTTCTTCTTTTACCTTCATTCATTCTTCCTTTTTCATTGGTTTTTCTTAGTTTCCATTTTCTATTCATCGATAAGTTTCCTTTTCTTTCATTTTCTTAAATAATATAAGAGTCTTTTACATATTTTACCAAGCAAACATTCATTATCATTCCAATTTCAAGATTAATGCCACACAATTTCTCAATCCCCCAAGGTAAGGATATTGCAAAGAAATGACAGGTTAAAAGAAAAGAGTGGTATTATTCAACATTTAGAAAAATTTAACAAGAAATTGCCAGGCTTAAAAGGAAAGTAGGCTTGAATGAAAAGCAAGAATTTTCAGGATTAAGTTTCAGGTATTAGTATCCAAATAATGACAATTCAATCAATTCTTATAAATGAATACAAAATTCCCTTCATAGGTCCATTTATTTGATCATGTTGCGTTTATCAAAATATCCTCTTGCCCCAGTATCGTTGACATCCAATTTTTCTGGTATCTAAGCCACCATTTTAGGTTTTCAACTTAGATGCACTCCATTGATCCAAACTGCCCTTTTTGGGTTTTCAATCTGAATCCTCCTTTCATTTTTTCTTTCTTTTTTTTCTTCTTTGTGAAATTTCTTTTGTCTGTTCTTGATTCTAATTCATGCCCCTACAACAGATATTTCTTCGCCTAATTTACTGTTCACATGGATTCAAGACAATTTTTGAGATCCTATTACTTCCATCTAGACTAGATTTGCTTCTTCTAATTCCATCCAAAGGATCATCATCTCATAGTGTAAGTATGCCTTTATTTAACACATGATTCTTCAATGGGAGTACTCATATTTGATCAAAATGGACTTTTAAGGCACATAATGTAGGCTTAGGTGAGGGTTTATGAAAGAAAGGATAAAATAGGCTCAAAATGTGTTTTAGAGTTTATCAAACCAAGAATCATTTTTCATGAATCATTTAGGCATTTTGTCTTTTGCCCCATTCTAATTTGCTTTTTCTCTCTTTTTTTATTCGAATGTGACCAGGGTTTTCACTTTCTTGATTAAAACCCTCTTTCCTTCTTCATTTTCATTTTCTTTTTCCATAAAATGGTTTTTTTCCCCTCATATATTTTTTTTATTTTGCCCCACTAATCCTTCATTTTCCATTTTCATTGCCCCCTAGCGTGGAGGGTGATTCTTGGTGGGGTATATCAAAAAGATATAATAGGCTCAAAAGGGGTAATTAATGGATAATTTTACTCACGGTTGACAGGTAGTGAAAGAAGGCCATTTCTCATCTCAATACAAGTACTCTCATTAAAGGTCATCTATTGAACAAAGACAAACTCGTTATAATTTCATGTAGAGATTCACTTTTACTCGTAACATTCTATAGTTGAAGATTTTAGACAAATATCTTCTATTCTCTTCTTGCTTGAAATCCATTCAACCAACCAAAGCAGCTCTTTCAGAATTGAATTTTATACTCATTGCCATCATCATTATCATGTTCGTTATTTGGATACTTTTAAGCTTGGTAACAGTGTAAAGAATATGGGTATTGGTGTTTTACATAAAAGAACAAGATTGGAATGAGGAATTGAGAAAAATGAATTATACTAATCCATTATTGAAATAAAAATAAATGAAAACTGGCCCAATACATAAAAGAATTCTTAATACCTTTTGGGTTTTGGCACTCTTATATTACCTAAGAATCTGAAATGTCCTAAGATGAATGAAATTAGAAACAAAGAAACAACCATCATCTTCAAATTAAATGAACCAATCAATATCATCCACTTCTTCCACAACATTAACCATTACCCTTTATGTGATATGGCAGAGGATTATCATTCACATTTGGGTCGTTCTTTGCCCCAAAACTCAAAATTCCAGCGTTGACAAGTGCTTGGACTTTCCTCTTTAGGCCTATACAATTCTCAATAGAGTAACCAACATTGTCATTATGATAAGCACACTTTGCATTAGGATCATACCACTATGGGTAGGGAGGCTTCAAGGGCTCCACATAAACAGGGGTAATAAGGTGACCTCTTACCAATTGTGGGAACAACTCTGCGTATGTCATCGGTATAGGGTCTATGGTGACATTTCGGCTAGCTCTAGTATTCTTTTGTTCATTAAGTGAAAAAGTAGGGGCTTGTGAATGGGAAATGGGTTGGTAAACATTTTGATGATGAGTTTGTGGGTAGGGTTGAGAATAAGTGTGATTCACTGAAGGTGAATAAAGGGTATAAGAGCGATGTGAGTTATTGGAGATAGCTTGTGCATCTTCTTCCTTCTTTTTTGAAAACCCACTCTTCTTGTTATCATTCATAGATGCTTCAATCTTACCATTCTTGAGGGCATTTTCAATAGCTTCACCAATCAACATCATGTCTACAAATTTCTTGGTCACACTGCTAAGCATACGTTCATAGTAGGGAGCCTTAAGAGTATTCAAAAAGAACATGGTGATTTCCTTCTCAGTCAAGGGAGGTTGAACTTGTGATGCCACGTCTCTCCATAATTGGGCATGTTCGTTGAAGCTCTCATCTTTCTTCTTTTCCATACATTGAAGAGATAAGCGATTTGGAGCTATATCGGAGACATGTCTATATTGAGCTATGAAAGCTTTGGCCAACTCAGACCAAGAGGTAACTAGGCTCCTTTCCAGTTGGTTATGTCGTTTAGTGGCTGACCCAATCAATCTATCTTGAAAAACATGAATTAGTAGCTTGTCATCCCACGCATATGCTACCATCTTTCTACAGTACATGGTAATATGGTCTTTTGGGCACAATGTTTTATTGAACTTTTCAAATTCAAGCACGTTGAATTTTGGTGGAAGTACGACATTAGGTACCAAACATAACCTTTCAGCAGTCAACTCCTTTTACAGCACTTAGTCTTTCCTCTATTAAACTCAACTGAGCTTTAGTATCACTATATTTTTCTTTATGCCTCAACGTTTCCAACCCTTTGGGATCATCTAAATTTGACACTTCCACTAGGTTTTGAACCTGTATTTGTAGAGGTGTTGGAGCTTTGGCAGTACTTCCTTCAAAGACAAAAACAGGGTTGTCTCGCATGCTTTGTTAAGTCTCAGACTCGTCTTGATTACCTATCTTCTCCTTTCCTTTAATCATGGCTTTTAACAACTAGTAATTTCTCTCAATTGCCCCTTTATCTCTGCATTTTCCCTTTCTAACTTCTCTATCTTATTATTTTGATCTTCTTCCATTATGTGTGCTTGATACCTTGTATGATATTGCAGAGGGTAGACCGTCTAGTAGATGCAATTTTGATATCTTGAGTGTGTGACGTCCCCGTGACTATATCTTACCATCTAACTTTTTTCTTTCTTCTTATTATCTTATACGACTTGATTTGATTTAGTTCATCAATGTCATTCATTCTTCTTCTTAAGCATAACATTTAATAGCTCAATATGAATAATTCATTTCCAATACAACAGACTAATGATATATATATATATATATATCATTCCATTCCATAGGATCTTACACATCATCCCTAACTTAAATGCCCGACATCTTATATATATAAATGTTACTTGTGTTGTACCATAGCGGAATAACAACTTACTTTACATAAGTACATAAGTATACCTTCAATACTAATTGGGAAGCGTCTCTCGAAGGTAAACTTTAAAGATCCACTAATAGGCTCTTCTCTTTCGAGAGCGAGGGATCACTTCAAATAGTCTGTATGAAAAATGTTCGTAAAAGGGTGAGTTTACGTTCAGTAAGAAAAATATGTAAAAGAGCGTACTATGCCTCTATATGCAGTTTTCCTGCTTGGCTCTGTAATGTCATGTAAAACCATTATAAAGCATGCATCATGTACTTCTTCATATATCGTTTGCAACCATGCGTATTTCTTTCAAATGGTATAGGCAAACATACTTTATATGCTTCTTTAAAATAACATACATCATATACTTTCTTTAAAACATCATTCTTCATAAACTTACTTTAAAACATACATCATATTCTTTCATCAAAACATACATCATATAGCAGAGAGACTATCTACATATTAACAGAATTATGCATTGAATCATGTGGCATACACCTGTAGGAGCCAGGAATCCTCTCCTAGCCAATATATATTTATAACAGAGACAATTGGGCCAAACATCGGTGGCTACAGTGAACACTAGTCAGGTGACATCTGTAGCACTGAGGGCTGGACTAGAGCTCCTTAGCCATGAACATATACAGAAGTGCATAATCATTAAGTACTTCATAGTCTCAAAACATTTGTCACATAGCTATTTGCTATGACATTTATGCTTTCTTGAAATAGGCTTTGAAATCTCTTTTCATACAGGGCAGTCGACTGGCCTCATAGGGCAGTCAGTTGCTGCCTCATATTTTCATTTATCAAAATTATTTTCATTTAAAATTCTGATATTTTTATTTTGCTGAAAACACAATTGGCAGTCGACTGGTCCATATAGCAGTTGACTGGTCCATATAGCAGTCGACTGTTTTTGAAACAGAATGCTTCTGGAAACATAGTAGTCGACTGGTCTTATAGGCAGTCGGCTGGTTTTGAAACAGAATGCATTTTAGCAAATAGCAGTCGACTATCGCATATAGCAGTCGACTGGTTTGAAACAGAATACTTTCTAAGAAAATAACAGTCGACTGGCTTACAAAGCAGTCGACTGGTTTATCTCGATTTTTGAAAAATTACGTTTTGGTTGTCTCTAGGCAGTCGGCTGCTACTTAAGGCAGTCGGCTGCTCCTAGCCTAATTGGCACTAGGAGTAAAATCTGAAACCTAACTTTTCCTGCATTAAAATCAACAAGTACTTCTCTCCAAAACACTTAAAAACACAGTAAAACGTGTGGACATAGCCACCCTACGTCTGTTACATAAATTCCTTACCTCGATTTCTTCGAGAACACGAAATCACTTGGTTGCACCAATAGTCCTCTTCACTTCTTCAAAGCTGCATACATCATCATAATCAAACCTTTAAACAATCACCATACACATATCATACCAACTCAGTACAACTCCAAACTATGAATGAAATTGACTAAATCCATTTCTTCTCTTACCTTTGCTATTGACTAATTTTTCAGACTTTGAGATCTCCTCAAACACTTGGATTCAATCTACCAAACTTCGGATATAGCTTAGTCTAGTGACAAGGATCGATTTTCGTTCAACTAACTAAAGGGATTGATGGAGGAATGAGGTAGCTTGTCAAGGTGCTTGCAATGGAAACTTGGAAGCTTGGAGAGGGAACGAAAGTGAGAGGCTGGAATGTTGCTGCCGTAGGGGTGATGGAGGGAAGAGATGATGACTTTGCCATATGCATTAAATGCATGCAAATCCATTAATCATCTCAGCCATGCTTCGACCCTTTGACCATTCAATTAATTCCTCTCCTTCTTCCTTCCTATGACACATGTCAATTAATTGGTAAAATTTCTGATATCAATTCTACAAAATCTGACATTTATTTTACCATTATCCAATCATTCTAATAACATCAAAATTTATTCATTGTCTACTTGACTTTCAATTTCCTTTTTTCTTCTCATGTTACATACCTCATTCATACATCATAATTCTCATATTTATTTACATTCTTTAGGCTGGGATACTTTACAAACAAAAGGAAATTACATGAAATTGGGGATTTCACATTCTCCCCACCTTAGAGAATTTGGTCTTCCAAATTCAAATCAGGTCATGTATTAAACAGTTTTGGATACTTCTCTTTCATCAAGCTCTCTAGCTCCCATGTAGCTTCTTCCGTCGTATGGTTTTGCCAGAGAACTTGAACTAGTGGGATCGTCTTAGACCTCAAAACTTTCTCTTTTCTATCCAAAATCCGAACCGGCTTCTCAACATAACTCGTATCTTCTCGTATCTCCAAGGGTTCATACTCTATAACATGAGTTGGATCCGGATTATACTTCCGAAGCATCGACACACGAAATACATTATGCACTCCCGATAGCTCCGAAGGTAATGCCAATCTGTAGGCAACATCACCAACTCGGCCTAAGACCTCAAATGGATCGATGTAGCGAGGACTCAGCTTACCTCGTCGGCCAAATCTCATGATCCCTTTGGATGGAGAAACTTTTTAAAACACAAAATCTCTAACCAAAACTCAAGTGGTCTCCGTCGAGCATCCGCATAGCTCTTTTGTCTACTCTGAGCTGTCTTAAGCCTTTGGCAAATCATTTTAACATCCTTAGAGGCTTGCTCGACTAAATCTGGAGCCAACAACTTACGCTCGCCCACTTCTTCCCGCCCAATCGGAGATCGACACCTTCTACCATACAGAGCTTTATATGGTGCCATCCCGATGCTTGAGTGATAGCTATTATTGTATGCAAACTCAGCCAATGGTAGATGGTCATCCCGAGAGCCTTTAAAATCTATAGCACAAGCTCTTAACATATCCTCGAGCGTTTGAATCGTGCGCTCGGACTGTCCATCAGTCTGCAGATGAAAAGCTGTGCCAAAATTCAACTTAGATCCCATGGCTTCTTGAAAATGTTCCCAGAAATGGGAAGTAAACCTGGAATCTCTATCAGATGTGATGCTCACTGGAACTCCATGTAGTCTTATAACTTCTCTCACATACAAGTCTGCCAAAGCACTAAGTGTGTCCGTAGACTTCATAGGTAGGAAGTGAGCTGACTTAGTCAATCTATCTACGATCACCCAAATACCATCATGATTCCTCTTGGTTCTGGGCAATCCCATAACAAAATCCATCGTAATGTGCTCCCATTTCCACATAGGTATAGGCAGAGGATGCAATAATCCTACTGGCTTTTCGTGTTCTACCTTAACCTGCTGGCACGTTAGACACTTTGCTACAAACTCAGCTATGTCTCTCTTCATGCCAGTCCAGCAATACACCTTGCGAAGATTATGATACATCTTCGCATTCCCTGGATGCAACGTGTACTTAGTGGCATGTGCTTCTGTCAAGATCAACTTTCTTAACTCTTCATCCTTAGGAACACATATATGATTCCTAAACCTCAAAATTCTATCACTACTCATATTAAACTCTGAGGGCACACCTAACTAAATCTGACTCATAGCCTCTATGCACTGGTCATCTTCCTTTTGAGCAATCCGAATTCTGTCCATCAATTCTGGCTCAATCCTCAAACTAGCCATCATTCCAAATTGTTCATAAGGCATAACATTTAAGCTGAGGCTTGCAAACTGCTCAATCAACTCATACTCTTTCACCATCACATAAGCTACCATTCCTACATGCTTTCGGCTCAGAGCATCTGCCACCACATTAACTTTCCCCGGGTGGTACAAGATTTCACAATCATAATCCTTTAGAAGCTCCAGCCATCTTCTTTGCCTCATGTTCAATTCTCTTTGAGAGAACGAATATTTCAGACTTTTATGATCCGTAAAAAACTAAAATCTCTCACCATACAAGTAATGCCTCCATATCTTCAGAGCAAATACTACTGCAGCTAACTCCAAATCATGAGTTGGGTAGTTCCTCTCATGGTCCTTTAGTTGTCGAGAACCATATGCTACTACCTTACCATGCTGTATTAGTACACATCCCAAACCTTGCCCTGAGGCATCACTATATACTGCAAATCCACCAGAACCACTAGGAATGGTGAGGATAGGTGCAGTAGTCAGCCTACGCTTCAACTCTTAGAAGCTACACTCACAGGCATCATTCCACTCATACTTCACCTCTTTGCGCGTTAAGCGCGTCAATGGAGCAGCTAACTTCGAGAAACCCTCTACAAAGCTTCTATAGTAGCCAGCTAGACCCAAGAAACTCCTAATCTCCGTCACCATTTTCGGTCTCTCCCATTGAACCACCGCTTCAATCTTTGATGGATCAACTGAAACTCCATCTTTGCTGATAACATGACCTAAAAAGGAGATATGATCTAGCCAGAAATCACACTTACTTAGCTTGGCATACAATCCTCGATCTCTAAGGGTCTCCAAAACTATCTTCAAATGCTGCTCATGCTCTTCCCAAGACTTCGAGTACACCAATATATCGTCGATAAAGACAATGACAAACTGGTCCAAGTACTGTTTGAACACATCATTCATCAGGTTCATAAAAGCTGCGGGTGCATTGGTCAAACCAAACGGTATCACTAGAAATTTGTAGTGACCATACCGTGTCCTGAATGCAGTCTTAGGGATATCTTCACTCCGAATCTTCAATTGATGATATCCCGATCTCAAGTCTATCTTAGAAAAGACATGTGCACCCTTAAGCTGATCAAACAAATCGTCAATCCTGGGAAGAGGGTACTTGTTCTTGATAGTTACTTTATTCAGCCATCGGTAGTCTATCATAACCTCATACTACCGTCTTTCTTCCGGACAAATAGCACAAGAGCACCCCAAGGGGATACGCTGGGTTGTATGTATCCCTTATCCAATAACTCTTGAAACTGCTTCTTCAATTCTTCCAATTCTACTAATGCTATCTAATAAGGAGATCTCGAAATGGGCTCAGTCCTTGGCACCAAGTCGATCGTAAACTCTACTTTCCTATCCAGAGGAAGTCTTGGAAGAACGTTTGGAAACACATCGGGAAAATCCTTGATTACAGGAATTTCATGAAGTCCGGGACGTTTCTGATCTACGTTCTCCACATAAGCTATGAATCCTTCACATAACCATGCACACTTCTCATTACTTTCATTTGTAATTAAATCAAGAAATGCACATACTTTATTATTAATCACTTGCAAAGTTTATAACATAGCTAACGGGTGAAGAGAAGGTTACACTCTTAGCATAACAATCTAATATGACATGATTCTTAGCTAATCAATCCATACCCAAGATAACATCAAATCCATACATATTTAGTAGGATTAGGTCAGCTATTGATTCTCTTTCTCCTACCTGTAGCTTACAATTTCTATACATTAGTTCCGTCATTTGTGATTCCTTAAATGGTGTGCTTATTTGCAACAAGTGCCCTAAAGGCTCAGGCTCTCTAGGTATTCTCATAGCAATCATAGGTGACACAAATGAATGCGTAGAGCCTGGATCAAACAATGCAGTGACACTTATATCAAACAAGTAAATCTTACCTTTAATTACCTTGGACGAGGCATCGACAGACTCCTCATCGATGGCAAACACTCGTCCTTGGGTCACAGCTTTCTTTCCCTTTTCTGCAGTAGTGGCCTTAGGCTGTGGTTGAGTGGTCTTCTCTGATTCCTTAGACGTCTTTAGATTCCTCTTAGGACAATCTCTTATCATATGTCCCTGCTCACCACATCTAAAACATGCGCCATTTGCCAACCAGCATGGCTGTGATCCATGAAACTTCCCGCATTGCTCACATCTTTGCATCGTACTCTTCAGTGAGCTAGAGGTACTACCTACTAGATGTCGGGATCTTTCATCACTTATCTTGATCCCGGTAACTCTAGGAGTTCCTGCATCATCGTCATCATAACTCCAATTTCAACGTATTTCCATATAACCGTTAAATTAAATTAGAAATCATCTTCTTATATTTTACTTACCTATCGAAATTCCTTTAGATCGTTTACTTCTGCTAGATGGATACCTATCACTTGGAGCTTTCTCATCCGACTTCCGCTTCATCGGTTCTTTGCCTTTACCCTTAACTCGGAACTCAGCGTGATGAAGGTCATAGTCCCGCTCACACAACTGAGCCTTACGGACCGCCTCTCCATAAGTGGTAATATCCATAGGGTATAGCTTGGATCTAATAGGGGACTTCAATCCCTCTATGAATCGGTAGATCTTATGTCCTTTATTCCTTTAGACATCCGGATCAAATTTACTCAAGGTAATGAACTTCGATTCGTACTAATTTACTGTCATTGTCCCTTGAGTCAAATTCAAAAACTCTATCTTCAACCTATTTTGATCAGTGTGTGGGATGTACTGCTCATTAAAGGCTTCTACAAATCGATCCCACGTAACCTCATCATATCGGGCCTCTAATACTATCCGAGTGGCCTGCCACCAACACTCGACATCATCTATCAACAGATAAGTAGCCAAGCCTACCTTTTCCATTTTGGAGCATGTCATATATTCAAAAGATTTCATGACCACCTTTATCCAATTCTCTGCGGCCAACAGATCTCTTTCCCCCTTAAACTTAGGCGGATCCAACTTCTTGAATTCTTTAATCAAGGTCACACTACAATATGCCTTAGGATCCCGCCTTTCAGTAGCTGGGACTGGTGGGGGTAATTCTGTAGGAGGAATAACAGGTGTAGCTGCTGTGGCCACATTCGGAAAGCTCGACATGAATTGCGTGAACATGGTGGCCATATTCTCCATATGCTTCTCCATTTTCACTAGCCTAATGTTTGGGCTATGGGGTGGAGATGGAGGAGGAGATTGTATTGGGGGTTGTTCTTCACGACCCTGTTCTCTTCCTCTACTAGTACCTTTTCTACGTGAGCTCATTCTGTCAATATAGTCACAATTTGAGCTCTTTAGTATAACTATAAATAGTTATACTATGCATATGTATTCAGACAAGTACAGTACATTGGGGATATACTCTATTTCTAGCTTGTTGATACTGACAAACACCAATCGAATCAGCTTTGATACCAATCTATGACGTCCCCGTCACTACATCTTACCATCTAACTTTTTTCTTTCTTCTTATTATCTTATACGACTTGATTTGATTTAGTTCATCAATGTCATTCATTCTTCTTCTTAAGCTTAACATTTAATAGCTCAATATGAATAATTCGTTTCTAATACAATAGACTAATG
Organism: Heritiera fomes; assembly: GCA_032173925.1. Lineage (NCBI taxonomy): Eukaryota > Viridiplantae > Streptophyta > Magnoliopsida > Malvales > Malvaceae > Heritiera > Heritiera fomes. The sequence goes on from JAPDPM010000015.1 coordinate 17,021,883, forward strand.
ATATATATATCATTCCATTCCACAGGATCTTACACATCATCCATAACTTAAATCCCCGACATCTTATATACATAAATGTTACTTGTGCTGTACCATAGTTGAATTACAAATTACTTTACATAAGTACATAAGTATACCTTCAATACTAACTGGGAAGCCTCTCTCAAAGGTAAACTTTAAAAATCCACTAATCAGCTCTTCTATATCGAAAGCGAGGGATCACTTCAGATAGTCTGTATGAAAAATGTTCGTAAAAGGGTGAGTTTACGCTCAGTAAGGAAAATATGTAAAAGAGCGTACTATGCCTCTATATGCAGTTTTCCTGCTTGGCTCTATAATGTCATGTAAAACCATTATAAAGCATGCATCATGTACTTCTTTCATATATAGTTTGCAACCATGCGTATTTCTTTCAAATGGTATTGGCAAACATACTTTATATGCTTCTTTAAAATAGCATACATCATATACTTTCTTTAAAACATCATACTTCATAAACTTACTTCAAAACATACATCATATTCTTTCATCAAAATATACATCATATAGTAGAGAGACTATTTACATATTAACAGAATTATGCACTAAATCATGTGGCGTACTCCCGTAAGAGCCAGGAATCCTCCCCTAGCCAATATATATTTATAACAGAGACAATTTGGCCAAACGTCGGTTGCTATAGTGAACACTAGTCAGGTGACATCTGTAGCATTGAGGGCTGGACTAGAGCTCCTCAGCCATGAACATATACAGAAGTGCATAATCATTAAGTACTTCATAGTCTCAAAACATTTGTCATATAGCTATTTGCTATGACATTTATGCTTTCTTGAAATAGGCTTTGAAATCTCTTTTCATACAGGGCAGTCGAATGGCCTCATAGGGCAGTCGGCTGCTGCCTCATATTTTCATTTATCGAAATTATTTTCATTTAAAATTTTGATATTTTTATTTTCTGAAAACACAATTGGCAGTCGACTAGTCCATATAGCAGTCGACTGGTTTTGAAACAGAATGCTTCTTAAGAAATGGCAGTCGACTGGTCCATATAGCAGTCGACTGTTTTTGAAACAGAATGCTTCTGGAAACATAGCAGTCGACTGGTCTTATAGGCAATCGGTTGGTTTTGAAATAGAATGCATTTTAGCAAATAGCAGTCGACTGGTTTGAAACAGAATGCTTTCTGGGAACATAGCAGTCGACTGGCTTACATAACAGTCAGCTGGTTTATCTCGGTTTTCGAAAAACTATGTTTTGGTTGTCTCTAGGCAGTCGGCTGCTACTTAAAGCAGTCGGCTGCTCCTAGCCTAATTGGCACTAGGAGTAAAATCCGAAACCTAACTTTTCCTGCATTAAAATCAATAGGTACTTCTCTCCAAAACACTTAAAAACACAGTAAAACATGTGGACATAGCCACCCTACGTCCGTTACATAAATTCCTTACCTCGATTTCTTCGAGAACAGGAAATCACTTGGTTGCACTAATAGTCCTCTTCACTTCTTCAAAGATGCATACATCATCATAATCAAACCTTTAAACAATCACCATACACATATCATACCAACTCAGTACGACTCCAAACTATGAACGAAATTGACTAAATCCATTTCTTCTCTTACCTTTGCTATTGACCAATTTTTCAGACTTTGAGATCTCCTCTAATACTTGGATTCAATCTACCAAACTTTGGATATAGCTTAATCTAGTGACAAGGATCGATTTTCGTTCAACTAACTAAAGGGATTGATGGAGGAATGAGGTAGCTTGTGAAGGTGCTTGGAATGGAAACTTGGAAGCTTGGAGAGGGAACGAAAGTGAGGGGTTGGAATGTTGCTGCTGTAGGGGTGATGGAGGGAAGAGATGATGACTATGCCATATGCATTAAATGCATGCAAATCCATTAATCATCTCAGCCATGCTTTGACCCTTTGACCATTCAATTAATTCCTCTCCTTCTTTCTTCCTATGACACATGTCTAATTAATTGGTAAAATTTCTGATATCAATTCTACAAAATCTGACATTTATTTTACCATTATCCAATCATTCTAATAACATTAGAATTTATTCATTGTCTACTTGACTTTCAATTTCCTTATTTCTTCTCATGTTACATACCTCATTCATACATCATAATTCTCATATTTATTTACATCCTTTAGGCTGGAATACTTTACAAACATAAGGAAATTACATGAAATTAGGGATTTCACAGAGTGCCACAATTAAGTTGAAATTATATTTCATGTGGTGATATGTTTATGCACAAAAATGAATGCACACGGAATGCACTTAGGTCTACCAATTTCTCTTAACAATCAAAAGTGTGTTCATTCTCATAATAAAACCGATGCAAACATATGTGAATGATATGTTATGCGATGCAAAATTAAACATAACTATGCATGACTTAATGATATAAACAAACTCTTTTTTTTTGTTTTTTTCATTTTTATTTTGAAAAATGGAAGAAAGAAAAAAAACTATATTTTTTGAATTTTTTTTGCAAAAACAATGTAAAAAAGAGGAAGTAAAACTTATTCCTTCATGTGTCCTATCTTAGGTTTGAGTCTACACTTCAATCTAGTATGGTTCCACCCTAAGGCTAAGCCTTATGTTTCATTACATGCTGGGTTTGGATAATTCAAGGTCTAAAGGTTCCCAAATTGTTCCTCACAGTCATCCACACAAGACTAGTAAGGCACCCTCACCCATTATAGGTTACAAACGGAAAGGTTCAATTTGAGTGGGAGTGTTTCATTAGCCTATGTGGAGGTTACCACCTCACGAAGGCAAAGGTACTACACTTCCTCCTAGAAGGACAAGCCCAGGTCGAGGGCTAATGCATGCTCATGCAAGTGAAATGTGTGTGCATTTAATAATTTATGAAATTCAAAGCTTTTTAGGCAAAATTTTGATGAACTTGAACTATCTAATGGCCTAGTATTCCCAGTGGAGTCGCCAACCTGTTGTAACGTGTAAGTCCTAGAACCAAATCCGCTAGACTTAAATTCATAGAGTTGCCACCAACCATTCTAACCTAAGGTGTGATTGGTCACCTATTCTTGTCTAAAGATAAGGTTTGGACTATGTTAAAAAATTCTAAAGTTCAGGAGTACGGTTACGTGTGGGGAAGGATTAGTACCCCCACAATGCCCATCCTAAGATGGTACCAAATAGTCTAAAGTTATCTTAATTTTGCCTATTTTTTTGCTTTAATTTGATATGATTAAATATTGAAAAATCTTCAAAGTCTCCTCCATCAAGCTGGTTGGACAACTTAAAAGTTTTTCTCACCTTAAGAGTATTCAAGTAGGACCGACCGCCTTTCCTGAAGAGGCTCAGTCGTCGAATGATTTAAATATGTTATGAAATACCTATTTTTGACTCCTATCCCAATTCATAAATTATTCGTTATCTTTCTATTTTTATTTTTTATAATTTGTACTTTCTTTTTATCCTATAATTATTTTTTTTACTTTTTATATCTTGAATAAATATGAATTATTTAATATTGAAAATTTCCTCTAGATTTTCCATCATGCTGGTCAAACCTTGGAAGAAATCTCCTTACCTAGGAATTTTTAAAGAAAACTACTCAAGCACAATTCCTTTTTAAATTCCATCATCGGATTAATCCATATTTATCCAAGTTGTTTATTATTTAGTTTCTATTTGTTTTAGTTTTTTTCCAAATTTTTAATCCTATATTTATCTTATTTTTATTCTATTCTTTTAATGATTTTAATTTGAATTTATTAATTTTAATTCTATTTTAATTTTTATGATGAATTATTAAATATCGAAAATATCCTCTCAAATCTTCCATTAAGCTGGTGAGACTTAAAAGGACTCTCCTCACCTCAAGACATCTAAAAGTACTACTCAAGCACAGTCCCTTTAAAATTCTATCATCGGAATAACTCATCTTTTATGTGTATTATAATTTTATGATTTAAAGATGTAATTGTATTTTCCTTTATTAAAATTCAATTCCTAAAAGTCCTATCCCATAAATTATCTAAATCACACAAGCTTATTAATCTAATAAAATATCATATAAACTGTTCACAATAAATCTAATCATACAAATATACAAATCATATTTACATGCGAGTTTAATATTTTATAAACAAATTATTAACTCAAATTAGTTATTATACTAATTTATTAACATGTAAAAATATTAACATGTAAAAATATTAACAATTAATTACCAAATTATAATTTATTAATTAATTATCAATCTATTAATTAAACAAATCAAAACAACCTAGAAGAGAAGATTGGCTTGTTCCTTTTACTGGCCATGTCTGAGAAGCAAGCAAAGTTCATGCATGTTGTCACGTGAAGTAATCAGAACATACATGTTAAGTGAAGCCACGGGTTGCGCTATGTCCACGCAGCAGGGATAAGGTAGCATAATGCAAGGCAGGTGTGGCAGTTGTGACGATACTAGGTGGCAGCAACTTGGATGCAGCGATGGTGACCAGTGTTTCAAATAGCAGCCGCAAAACGAAATTGCGGCCGCTATTTTGCGGTAGCGGCGGTGGCCGCCACCGCTATTGAGGGAAAAACGGGCGTGAGTACGGACAGAAAGCCAAAAAGAAGAAAAATCACAATTTCACACAGCAAATTACAACCATAAACTCAATTTCAACCTCAATCATCAGCAATTCAACATCAGTTCATAGAAAATAGCAGCACAACACAACAATCCATCCAAGTTAAGATCTGTTGCAACAGGGCCAGAGAAGGGGATTTTATTATGGTTGTGGACTTTGTAGAAGTGGAGTAGACAGAGCAGAGAAGAAACGACAAGTCAAAGACAGTCGACTGGTAGGCAGCATGGGCGTCGGCATCGCAGCTGTCGAGCTCTGTCTCAAAGCCATTGATGAACAAATCTGGGACCGGGACTTGGGAGAAAAACAGAGCAGCGCTAAGAGTGACTTGGGAGAAAAAGAGAGCAAGAGACGATGGGCTGACTGAGGATTGAATGATGAATGGCTGAGGAAGGATTGAGTGATGAATAGCTGTAACAGATGGTGAGGCTGCGAGAGTGAAGGTGAGGACTGAGGGGATCGATTGTTGAATGAATTAATTTGGGAGACTTTTGGCTTGGGTATTTAGGATTTTGAAGTTGTTTATTATTATTATTATTATTATTATTATTATTATTATTATTATTATTATTATTTAGGAATTAGAAACAATGGATTACGGAAAGTTCTATTAAATTTTTATTGTCTTTTATTTTAGTAAAATTTTTAATGTAGATAAATATATGTTATTAATGTTTAAAAAATATATATGATATTAAATATTATTGAAACTCAAGAGAAAAATAAAAAAATATTGATATTTAATAATGTAAATGAGATGGCTTAGGTTAATTTATCTCTGTTTTCAATATTGTTATTTGTCAAATATCATAAATAAATTTTAAATATGAATACTTTATTATAATTCAAAAATTATGAATTAACCTTTTTTTACATAAATAATAGATTTAAGGTATCATAAATTATTTTAAAAACCATAAATAAGATGTTTTATAATTATAATTACAATTATTATATTTTATACAAAGTTGTGCAAATTAAAAAAAAAATTCACGACCGCGATGACCGCAATGACCGCGATAGCCTCCGTTATGTCCGCAAACGCAATAAACGCAATGCGACCGAAAACGTGACCGCGACCGCAATTTAAAACAATGATGGTGACACAACCGTGGAGGAATGGAGAGCAAATGCAGCGGTGAAAACGTAGGCATAGGCAGCAGTGGTAGATGATCTTAGCAAGGATGCAGCAGCGGGAACGGTGTGGCAACAAGTTGTGATCGGTGCAGTCAATGCAAGATGATGAGTTGGTCGTGTCTCGGTTCAGGCAAGAATGGGAACAAACAGACGAGCGGTGGCGTTGTGCGCGGCAACAGGGGCGTGGTGACCAGCAACAAACGTGGAGGCCTGGTCACAATGCAAACAAGCAGGGAAGCGATGCGGTGTGGTATGGCTGCAGCGTGCAAGGTACAGTGATGCTTGCTGTGAATGATGGGGTCGGCTGAGGGAAGGGAAGGCAGCAGCAATCTTTGGAGATGTTGATGATGGGAAGTGTCGAGAAATAAGGATCAGGTTAGGTAGAAACCTTTTTTTTTTTTGGTGTGTGTCCCTCCCCTTTTATAGTTAAAAGAATATTAGAATTTAAATACAATTACACCACTTTAGTTTTTATCTTTTAATTTATTTTAATCCTAATTATCTATCAAATTTCTATTTTAATCTAACTCTACTAGTCTAAATTTAATCTAACAATAACTCTCCTAGCTAACAAATTCTAATAATTATCCTAAAAAAAATCAAATTATCTTATCTTAAAATTAATTTTATTTTTCTTTTCTTATCTCTTTTTTTATTTTTTATTATTATTCCTAAATCCTATATTAATTCTAATTTCCTAATTAATGTCAATTCTAAATCTAAAAAATCCTAATTTAATTGCTAAATTACTTAAAATAAAATGTCACTTAACTCTATTAATTATTTTTATAAGTTAAGATTCCGGACAAAATAAGGTGTCTACATATATCACCATCTTAAATAATTGACTTTTTTTAAATAATGTAATTACCAGATATTATTTGAATAAAATGATATATACTTTTACAAAGTAACCATTTTATACACCGTATATGGTGAAATTGTTACCTCTTGATAGTAAATACTTTATAAATTAGATTTTTTTTTTCTTTTTGGGCCAGTGGGCTCCTACAGGGTTCTATGGGGCTCCGCCCCTGTGCAAATTTGGACAAAGTTTGTGCTTTTCCACGTAAAAAACAAAAGCTTAATAATAAAATAAACACATTGGTCGGCGAAAAAAATACATCAAGACCTGAGTTCCCACTGTCAGCCAACTCAGGAAAATTACCTGCATGATTGTGACAAGAAACAAATTTTTATATGATTATGATTAAATATAATGTTTCTGATTGATACAGTAACGATAAATTGTTTCCTAACTTGGTCAATGGTCAGCAAACAAAGTACTGATAATTTTTTATTAGTTGAGTAAGCAAAATGGACAGTGGGTTAAAAGTCCTTATAGTTTGACCGTTATTTCTGAAAATTCCAACGGCATATGGACTAAATCATCATTTTTCAAATTATTATACATTTTTCAAAACATACAAAAATAATTGAGTTTGAAGTTAAGATTCTTACCATCATATTTTTCGGCACTGAATATCAAATCTATCAAGTTCCACCTTTATCTAGACCTTAGGGAATTAGTGGGGCCCACTTACTACTTTACTTTAATACCAAAATTATAATTAACAATTTATTAATTATAAAATATTCAATATTCTTAATTATATAAATAAAATTTAACAGTGCTTCAAAATACGAGGTCTCACAGTTTATTATCATAATTCCAATTTCATTTTATTTTTCTTTTTCTCTCTTTTTAATTATCTATTTAAAATTTTTTTAATTAAATATAATTTTAAAACTAGTTAAATTCTAATTACTTTATGTGAGAGCCATGTATTCAGGTACTGTTATATATGTAGAGACATTCATCATTGTCATTTCCTGTGTATTTGTCACATCCCGTGACCATATTTTTCACATTTTTCTATACATTTTATACGGTTGGGCTGTCTGTGATACTTTACTTTTCATATTCATTTAACTATTAACTATAACATTTGTAATATCAATTACATCTCCTATCTTAATTCTTAAGAAAGTAGTACTGAAAGTAAGTCTAAATACAAAAAATAAATGATCATACCTCATATTATAAATCAAGCTGTCACAATATCTCCAAATGCGCAGCTCGAAATCCTCAGATGTCAGATCTCACAGTAACCGAAAATCTGAAATGTTAAAATTGGAGAGTGAGCAAACTACGGCTCAGTAAGAGAGTTATATGCAACAGTTGATATTCAGCTACCTATATGCTGAAAATAATTTTTCACTTTCTTTAAATCTTCCTAGAGGCTCTAAGCTCACATGTAGGAAGGATATTACAGTCGGCAAGGGATCTGGATGGAGTAAGGCAGGTATTTTAGAATACCGTACGTGTCCCGGCTCCTAGAAACGACTATAGGGAATAATCGTTTTCTTTTGATATTCAAATCCCAGTAAAACATTAAATATTCACGTGATAAAACACTTAAGTAAATAAATAAGGAATTAATATTCCTTTAACAAATACTCATTTCCACATTTTTAAAACACCGTATAATATTTAGTTCAACACGTAATATATCAAAAGCTAAGTAGCTGTAAATAATTTAGTACCAGCAAAAAGTTCAGTGAAAAGTACAATCATCAGTATAGTATCATGGAGACTAGGCAACACCCTAAATATATCATGCTATAATATCATCCCAAATAGGGGAAACACATGAGATCTATGGCCATAGTCTATGGGGTCCACAGTGTGCACTGATCAGGTGTCCACTGGGACGCTGATAATAGGATCAGTATCTATCAGCACTAACACGTGACACGTGAGCATGATATGGGGCCTAACAGTCTCAAAACAGTAAACACGTGATATAAACCCCATTTATGAAACCAATTTCACTGAATATAAGTTCAATCAATCCATAAATATATATAAGGAAAATATTTTCATCTTATGAATAACAATTTATAAAATATTCATATTGAGGTAATCACTCCCGAAAATGTTCTGAATATTATAGAACAGTATAAATCACATTTTCCATACAGTGAAAACAATTTATAAAATAATCACACTATAAAATAAATCTGATGACTGTTTCTTTTTCACCGTAAAACATGTACGCACGCTTTTCTGTGCTTTCTATCCAAAACAAGGTTTTCAAAGTTATCAGAATTCAAATAAATTATTTTTATGATTTATGAAAAAAATAAAATTTTTATTTTCCAAATTCAATAATATCGTCACCATGTTTTCCTCTATAAATACGTGTAGAGACCTTATAGTCTCAAAATACTATTTTTCATCTTTAATTAACCTTTATGGGATTTCTATAAATAATTATTTTCATAATTAAAACCATAAAGGTTATTTATGAAATCAAGTGAATATTTGAAGAAATATTAATAAAATATTCACTTCTTGTCTTTTCATTTTTCATCTCGTATTACGTGTAATCTTACACTTCGAGAGAAATTTCAGTGATTTTATTTCCACACTTCTTGAAAACATGAATATTTTAAAATTAAACTTCTGTATATTCATGTTTCATGAAAATAATCGATTTCTCGATTTTCGTGGTTGGAAATCATTCCTCGTGATATAAAATCATTTATTATGATTTTCAGTAATTTTCTAAGATTTTTCGGCAGTATAACAACTGCCAATTGGCTAGCCTCCTGCATGAAAAATACAGTTTATATTTTCAACCGGTAAATCGGCCCAATTTTCCAACCAATCATCATCAATAGCATTTATAAAAATTTAATTGCATATTTAAAACATGTGTGCCGAATATCCCTACAGGCTGCACATGTCTCCCTTACTTGTCGCGGGTTGGCGACTGCCTCTCAAAGGTCGCGCCCGTGTTCACCTCTCCCAATCCATCGTCTCGGTCATCAAGGGACATTTTCTGGAATTCAAATTCTACATTTTAGAATTTTCCATAATTTATTAAAATAAATCACTCGAAACTAATTTCCGAAATTCTTACCGAATTTTCGTAATTTCTGAGTTTTCGAGTTTCCAGGGATTTCCTGTAATTTTTGAATTCTCGAGAATTTTTCGAATTCCCGGAATTCCTTTTCTCTCTCTTTCTTCTTCTTTTTTTTTCTTTTTTTCTTTTCTTTTTCTTTTTCTTTTCCTTTTCCTGGCCGGACTGGTTCAGACTGGTCAGTCTCTCCTCACCGCTGGTTCTTCTCCGACGACCTGTTCTCCGGTGGTTCGATGGCTCCACAACTGGCCGAGGTGGCGACGAAGCTAGATCTGGCCTCCGTTCAGCCCAGATCGACGGCACGGCGGTGGATCTACTCGGTTTTGGTTTGATTTCTTCTCCTCCTCCGTTCTTCCTCCTCTGCCATTCTCCGCCTCACCGGTGGCCTCCTAACCTTTCCTCTTCCTCCTCTGGTGGTTCGGTCGCAGTGGCGGTGGCTGAATCGGCCGGCATCGCCACTTTCCCCTTCCTTTTTCCTTCTCGGCTTCTGCCAATCTCGCCTCTATTTCCTTCTGTTTTTGTTTCGGTCTTTCCTCTTCAGGTCACCGGCTTCCTCTCCTCTCTCCACTGGTGCCATCTTCCTCCCTCGTCTCTCTTTCTTTCTCTGGTGACAGTGGCTGGAAGCTTCGGGGGAGAAGAATCGGGAGGCTTCCCGATTCTTTCCTTCCATTTTCTTTTTATTTTTTTCTTTTATTTACTATTATAATTATACATATATATTATACTTATAATATATATAAATACATATATATATATAAAATACATATAATATTATTATTATATATTGTATAGTACTATATATATTTTATATATAAAGATATATATTTTGTGTATTACAAAATATACATATCTAGTATATATATATATGTATATTTATATACTTTAAAAATAAATAACCTTTATATTTATATTTATATATATTATACCACAATATATATTGTATTTACAATATATAATTATGCAACCTTTAATGTAAAATAATATTTACATTCTCATATATGTATATATTTACATATACATAAAATATACATATGTACTATTTAAATTTATGAAATAGTATATATTCATATATATATACCAATGTATAATAATATATACTATATATTCATATATATACCAATGTATAATAATATATACTATATATCATTTAAGTACATATGTATTTGTATAAAAATACATTTACATAATATATAATTATATAATTATATATCATTTTCATTTCTCATTTTCTTATTTAATTTGGATTTCAATTTATCCAAATTAAATTTTCTTTCCTCATTATTTTCCAAATTTCCAAATATTCTTATTTCCACTTACATTTTCCTTCACTCGAATTTTCCCAATTTATCACTTCCTCAATTCACGGAATATTCACTAATATTCCTATCTCATAGTTATATTTATTTATTTCTACTTATCTATTTTCTTTAATATTAATTTCCACTATTAAACAGTAGAAATTTTGCGGTTATCATAGTATTTCACAGGTTAGACCTAATATAGTAAGGTGGGCCCCACAAGCTCTACAGTGCCTGGATGGACGTGAGACTGTAATGACATTATTCGAGGAATCCAATAAGCCTACGGTAAGAATTTCAAACCTAAAATCCCTCATTAGATTATTTTTGAGAAGTATGAAAACAAATTAAAAATGGCGATTAAGTACATAATCCAGTGGCATTTTCGTAATTGTGCTCAAACTAAATGGAATTTGGATCTAGTGATTAAAGCATGATATTCTACATGGGAATAAGTCTAGGCTATGTCAACAGATGAATTTAATTAGTGGTAGAATAAAAAATATGTGATTTACCTAATAGGAGTAATTTTGTAATTTCACCTTCTAGGTAGGTCAAACCTGAAAAAACCACCATGATTCATCAAAATACATCCAATAAGAGTTTTTGGGTGCAAGTACATAGTTATAAAACTTACAAAAGCTTAAGGGTAATTTTGTCTAAAAATCTCATAACCAAAGGTAAAATGGTCATTTTTGCCATACCAAGAAGCTTCTATATTTTCTCCCAAAGTTAGCCGGTACTATTTCTCCATCTTCTTCCTCTCTTTCACGTGGCCACCATAGCAAAAAAAAAAAAAGTTATAAATCACCACTTAACCCACCTTATTTCACCAAGTCACCTTTTACAAACTTGTTCTCCTCACTAAGCTCTATCTACCCATACCTATAACCCTTTGTAAAAGTGACAAAATCAAGAAGAAAGTGGGCACAAAGAATTCAGCCAAGGTACCCATTCTTCATGCACTTGAATTCTTTGAATTTTAATGGCAGATTATGACATATTCAAGCTTCCTAAGCATGATTTAAGCATTTGTTTTAACTGAATTTTATTAAATCATGCTCAGGTTTATCCTTGGGGTTTTGGCCATGCATGGAACTAAGGGAAACCATGTGGTTTAATGCATAAAAATGAAGCTAGAATGATGAAGAAGCAAGAGAAAGCATGAATATGTGATTAAATAGTTGAATTTCCATAAGTTTAGCTATAGGAAGAATTTGGCCAAGCTAAGGGGAAGGGATTTTGTGGCTGAATTTGATGAATCTAGGATGCCATAATACTATGGAAATTATGAGGAGTCCACCGGTAAAGTTGGATTTAAAATCGAACTTAAAACGGTAAAGTTAGTTTTAATATCGGTAGAATTTATTCCGATAGAATTTATACTGGTTCAATGGGTTCAGTGTACAATGTGGCTGAAATTATTTAAGGAAAATAATTTAAAAATTAAATTGAGGTTAATAAATATTGTTGGTGGAATGCTTTGCAGCCTGAGAGTATTGATTTGTGAGTGGTGCTATCGAGAAGGTTGATTGAAGCGGATAGGTAAGGGATGCGTGTGTGATCCGTAGGAATACTGTGAATGCATAAATTGGTTCACATGATTTTTATAAAGTGATTTGGAAATGAATTGCTTTGGAATTGGTGAAATTGAGGATATTGGCTAGTTTATAAACTGTGTTTTCAGTGCAGGAAGGCTAGGTTAAAAATAGCCGTTATTCTATCAGAATTTATTTCTTAGAATTTATAGGAACTCTAAGAAATAAATTCTAATATTTTTCAATGATAGAAATAAATAATCTCCAAGTGATTTCCATGTGAATTATTGAGATTTTATTATATGATTATTTACTGAAAAACAATATTTAAATATTCTTGCTATGGAATTTTGATTGCGTGAAAGTACCAGCATGTGCTTATTATAGTCCTATAAATAAATAGGACATTTTCACGAAGGAATACTGAATTGTAAATATTTTATGAATTTTTATTAAACTGAATATATACTTTCAGTATATTTATTTATTAACTGATTGAAGATACTATTAGTGGAAGTGGTTTCATAAGTGGTGTTTCTACTGTGTATTCACTATTTTGAGACTGTTAGGCACCGTATCATGCTCACGTGTCATGTGTTACTGTTGCTATGCTATGCTGATAGATACTGATCCTATTATCAGTGTCTCAGTGGTTACCTGATCAGTGCACACTGTAGACCCCATAGACTATGGCCATAGGTCTCACGTGTTATTATTTCTCCCTTTTGGGACATTATTATAGCATGATATACCTTGGGTGTGGCCTGGTCTCCACTAAATTGATTACGGATTATTGAATTGTTTCACTGAACTGATTGCTAGTACTGATTTATTTCCTGATATGAGTTTCATAAATACATCAAAACGCGAAGTGAATATTATGTTTGAAAAGAAATATTTATTGATTATTAAATTATTTTGCTATTTAATTTTAATAGCATTTTATGTTGTTTTGATATCAAATTTAATTAACTACTCCTTATAGTTACTTCTAGAAGCCGGGACAAGACAAGTATTCTAAAATACCTTCCATACTCCATCCGGTTTCCTAGCTGACTATAGTATCATCCTAATTTGTACCTTAATACGCTACGAGGATTTAAACATTTTTGCATATAGATTTCAAAGTATCAATGTTTACATACAATTTTCTTATTGAGCACGTTAGCTCACCCCTTATTTTTCCACTCCACAGATTACCTACAGTGATACCGTTCCATGGATTTTGGCTACGCTATAGATTCTCGAGGTAGCTTGAGTGGATCCTGGAGGTATTTTGATTTACTTTTATATGTTTAGGCATTTATGTACAGTACTACTGTTATATAATTATATTCAGGGGATTTAAATTTTTAAAGAATTACTACTTATGTGAATATTTTCTATTTCGTAAATAAATAAAGTACTTTTGTAAGTTGGCAACCGTTTAGAGCAAATGAGTAATAAAAACATCGCAGACAACCCAACCAACTATCATTGTATGTGTGTGTAAATATGAAAATCATTGTATATTTTGGGATGTGACACTTTCTAGGTAAAAAAAGGATCTTGGGTAAAAGAAAAATTGATAATAAAAAGCAAAAATAAAAAGAAAAATAACTATGATTAATAATTAACAAATGGTATATTTATCTTTTCATTTAAAAATATTGTATTTTTTTATCAAATCCCAAAGGATAAGAAGGCTTTTTTTTTCAAATTAAAAGGAGGCAAAAATATATTCTATATCGAATATCAATGGAGTAAATATACTTTTGAGAATTATTTTCAACCGTTAATATATCAATCATGAAGCTTGTTAAAAAAAAAAAAATCGATGATGTTGGTTGTCAATGTCATAAGTGTGATTCCCTGATTCTCCTTATTCTTAAAACTAATGTAGATGTGGTGCAAGATTATGTTTTTTGTTACTATCCTTGCTTTTTGAGTACAACAGAGAACATAACCTCAATAAAAAAGGGCAACGATGCACAATTATCGGCTGCTTTTAATCGGATTGTGAAAGACTTAGACATCATCAATGCTCAATTACTACAATCCTTGAGATGATTTTTTATTGGAAAAGTGATTATATTTCGTATTTGTAACATGTTTTTCCTAGCTCTTCCCCGTGAACGAATTTCAATCATAGAAAGTCTTATATGATTGCCTCACATAGAAATCTTTTTTTACTAGGGGTTTCGTTTAAATATATTAAATTATGAAAAAATTTCAGTTCCATTTGACATAATTTTATATTTTAAAAACGATGCACGATAATTTTGTTATCAATGTTTTGAAATATATTTTTTCAAGGTAAACAATTAACATTCAGTCATTAATCTCTCATTCCTTATGCAAACATATCTCAACATATTCATTATTAAAAATGCATTATTATTATGGTAGTGGCAACCGATAAAATAAATGTTAATACTAACCGAAAATAAAGTAATGAATACAGTTTATTTTTTCAATCTCAATCATTATTATATAATTATCTTTAATAAGTATTTATATACATCATGAGTTAACGAAACTTTAATATTAAAAGTCAGATAATTAGTAAAATTGTTCTTCCTTTCTTTATTATCTTTTCTTGTTTTTGATTTTAGTTTTAATATTCATGTTGACCGCTAATTAATATGGATGACATACACGATGATTTTTTTTTAGAGATAAATAATGATTCTTAAATGGATTTATAAGGTGTTTTTTTTTTTTGGCAAACATGATTTTTTGAATTCATTTTTGGATTAAGATCTTAAATACTATTCCAACTAAGACCTTTTTCATATACATTCATAAATGAAAATTTTGTATTATAAATGCTTAATTAAATAAGTACAACAGGAACATCCATACTAGTATTTAATTTAAGTAAAAATAAAAATAAAAACAAAAATGATAGCCAAAGAATATTATTTCGGTTGCTTATTGACTACTCTAATAAACTGATTTAAGGGTCAATAACTATAGAAATTTTTTTATAAGAAAAGGGTGGAATAAAGAGATTTTTAGGTAGTGGCTTCTAATTCATCGGTTTTTCTTGACAACCAGCCTTATTTGGCTAATCTATGTTGGTCTTTCCAACGACGATAAGTGCTACAACCTTTGTTCACTGCTTTACCTAACACAAAGTAATTGACACCATTGCGACAAAACCCAATCATTTTAGATTATTTAATATATTGCTTTTTATAATTATTTGAGATAATTATATTATTGAAAAATAATAATAATTTATTATTAAAATTATTAATGAACTTATTAAAATAAATACTCACTGGTGAAAAAATTATTTGGTTCACTTTTTCTTGATGCAACGAAAACCATTATTAAAATTTGCTAGTGCATAGGAGATGGCATAAGATGGCAAATTATCGGTCATTTTATTTATTTTTGTGAAATTTTTAGATTTCACAAAAAAAAAAAACAATTATACATACCATCTTTTTTTAAAATTTTTAAATATTCTTAAAGAGAATGCATCACCTTCTTAAATAATTGACTTTTTTTTTAAATAATGTAATTACCGAACATTAAATGAAATGATATATGCTCTTATGAAGTAACCATTTCATACACCATATACAATGGGAACTATTACCTCCTGATCATAAACTTTATAAAATATAAATTAATTTCTTTTAAGCAAGGGCTCGAGCCCGCACTTGGCCCTATGGGACTCCGCCCCTACCACCCGCAAGAAAAAAATTATTCTAATTTTATTACCAAATATTTGTTAGATAGTGATTAATGATATTATCTAATTTTATTAATTACAGTAGAACTCCTCTAAATTAATATTCTTAAATAGAGGTGTAAACGAGTCAAGCTACTCGAGTTTAACTTGATGATCATTCAAATTCGATTCGTTTATTTTCGAGCTAAGCTCGAACTCAGGCTATTTGAGTAATGAGTTAAGCCAAGTTCAAACTTCTTAATATTCGGCTTGAGCTGCTCGCAAGCCTAATCAAGCTTTTTTAATATATATTAAATATTTTATTATTAATTTACTATTTTACCCTCATAATATATAGTTGAAAAATGATAAATCGAGCTTAACGAGTCAAGTTCGAGCCTATCAAATTGAGCTTAAGCCGCTCAAGTATTTTGTTGAGTCGAGCTTTAAAAGCTAAGTTTGATTGAGCTTGAGTCGAGTTTAGAGCTTCGAGTATTTGAATCAAGCCGAGTTCGAGCTTGATATTAGATGGTTTCAACTCGACTCAGCTCGGCTTGATTATACCCCTATTCTTGAGATTCATCGAGTATTAATTTAAAGGATTTTACCTTGTGAATTATTTTTGTCTTAAAAAAAGTGTTTATTTAATTTTCACATTCTTTAAATCCCTCTAATAATTCTATAGTCTTGAATTTAATAAAAATCTCTTTGCAAATATATTTTTTAATAAATTTTATAGTTTTTTAATTCTTAAAAATAAAAATTCTTAAGTATGGTAATCTTTTACAAATTAACATCTTGAAGTGTTTTCAAGTTCTTGAATATTATGCAATATAGTTTATCAGAATTATTAATTTATGCGATAATTGATAGTGAATTTTACACTAAGTTGTAAAATAAAATTATTAATTATTATGATAGAGGGGTTTATTAAGTTTTTCCATCTGTCCTAGTCGAAACTATGATTTTTATTAATTTAAAGAGGTTATTAATTTAGAAGGATTAATTTATAGGTGTTTTACTGTAACAAATATTTTGAAAAAACTATTATGGGTAAAATTCCTACTTTTCTTTTTCATTTGAACAAGATTTAGGGAGAAAAAAATATATTCAAATCTATAAAAAAATCCTTTCAGAGAGATAAAAAGTGAATAAAAAATAATTTAATATTTTTAACTTGATTTATTCGCATAAATTATATTTTTTTCTTTCTTTTCCTATTCAATCTGGATAAATTGCATTTGGGTAACATCTTTTCACACTTTCATATAAGAAATGAACTAATTGTCTGAGATAAAAATAATAATAGAGAACTACGAATTGCAAATATAGAAAGATGAAAATGATACACTAAAGGCAACTTTTAAGTTGTTTCTCTACGAAATCAGACACCAAAAGGATTTCATTGTAGAACACTACTCCCTTTAATTACTACATTAGGGTATTAGTCAAGTCTTTGCATTTCCTGTATGATGCCAAAGATTGGGGTCAATAGTCAATATACATCTCATTAAGCTGTTTAAAAATGAATAAATACCCTACCAATGAAATTTCAAATAAACTAGCTAATCAGACCAAAAAAAAAACTCTCCAGACATCTTATTCTTTTGCTCCAATTTCATTGGTAATTCTAAAAGGATTCTTCTCTTTCTCCCTTTCATTGATAAAGCTGAATTAAAGTCTCGTGGTTAAAAAAACTATCTTTTTGCCCATTGTCTTGGAATTCCACCAAGATAATCTCGACACTATGACTGTCCACAATCTGTCCAAAACAACAACAATGAATTTCAATTACTCGGAAATTCAATGGTTACATGGATAGGTAGTGACATATTTGACAATTGCCACAGATGAGATTGTTTGTGTCACGACCCGAAGACCGCGACTTTCACTCGATTCTTATACTTTTCTTAGTCTACAAATTTATGGACTAAATTTTTCTTTTTCATTTTAAGGTTTGTATTCGGTGTCAGTGTAGTTACTATACTACCTAGGTGACTTATAGTCATTCCATTTAAATATTAAACAAACACGGAAACGGTTCTTAGTTACATCTCGACTTGTTAAACAGAATATGTACTGTGCATCAATTTAAGTCTTACATGTAAACAAGTATTTTATAAAGAACATATAACTCAGAAAACTCAAAAATTCAAATGATTTTGGTCAACGAATACAAAATTCCCTTCCAAATGTCTACTTTATCTGATCATGTTGAGTTTATCAAAACATCCTCTTACCCCAGTATCTTTGACATCCTTTTCTCGTATCCAAGCCACCTTTTCAGGTTTTCAACTTAGATGCACTCCATTGATCCAAACCGCCCTTTTTGGGTTTTCGATCTGAATCCTCCTTTCATTTTTTTCTCTTTTTTTTTCTTTTTTTTTCTTTTCTTCTTTTTCATTTTCATTTCTTTCTTTTTTTTATTTTTATTTTTTATTCATTTCTCTTCATTTTCAACTTCATTGTCCTTGATGAAACTCCTCTTGTCTGTTCTCTATTTTGATTCATGCCCCAACATCAGATATTTCTTCACCCAATTTAATGCTCACATGGATCCAAGAGAGTCTTTGGAATCCCACTTCTTCCATCTAGACAAAATCTTTTTGCTTATCTTAATCTGCTTGTCCTAATTCCATCCAAAGGATCATCATCTCATAGTGTAAGTATGCCTTTATTCAACACATGATTCTTCAATAGGAGTACTCATATTTGATCAAAATGGACTTTTAAGGCACGTAATGTAGGCTCAGGTGAGGGTTCAAGAAAGAAAGGATAATATAGGCCCAAAATAAGTGTTTCAGGGTTCATCAAACCAAGAATCATTTTTCATGAATCAATTAGGCATTTTGACTTTTGCCCCATTCTAATTTGCTTTCTCTCTCCTTTTTATTCAAATGTGACTAGGGTTTTCACTTTCTTGATTCAAACCCTCTTTCCTTTTTCATTCTCTTTTTCTTTTTTTGTTCTCTTTTTTTTCAAAAAAGGGTTTTTTCTTTGCCCCACTGATCTTTGATTTTCTATTCTCTTTGCCCCCCAGTGTGGAGGGTGATTCTTGGTAGGTTATATCAAAAAGAATATAATAGGCTCAAAAGGGGTAATCAATGGATAATTTTACTCACGCTTGAAAGGTAATGAAAGAAGGTCATTTCTCATCTCAATACAAGTACTCTCATTAAAGGTCATCTTTTGAACAAAGACAAACTCATTAGAATTTCATGTAGAGATTCACCTTTACTCGTAACATTCTATAGGTGAAGATTTTAGACAAATATCTTCTATTCTCTTCTTGCTTGAACAATCTTGGCAAACTGAAAATCCATCCAACTAAACAAAGTGGTTCTTTCAAAATTGAATTTTACACTCATTCCCATTATCATTATCATGTTCATTATTTGGATACTTTCAAGCTTGGTAACAATGTAAAGAATATGGGTATTGGTGTTTTACATTAAATAACAAGATTGGAATGAGGAATTGAGAAAAATGAATTGTACTGAACTTTTATTGAAACGAATGAAAGCTGGCCCAATACATAAAAGAATTCTTAATGCCTTTTGGGCTTAGGCACTCCTATAATACCTAAGAAATGTCCTAAGATGGATGAAATTAGACACAAAGAAATAACCATTATCTTCAAATTCAGTGAATCAATCAATATCATCCACTTTCTTCTATAGCATCAACCGCTACCCTTTGTGTGATCTGGTAGAGGATTATCATTCACATTTGGATCATTCTTTGCCCCAAAACTCAAAATTCCAGCGTCGACAAATTCTTGGACTTTCCTCTTCAAGCCCATACAATTCTCAATAGAATGACCAACATTGTCATTATGATAAGCACACTTTGCATTAGGATCATACCACTTTGGGTAGGGAGGCTTCAAGGGCTCCATATAAACAGGGGCAATAAGGTGACCCCTTACCAACTGTGGGAACAACTCTATGTATGTCATTGGTATAGGGTCTATGGTGACATTTTGGTTAGCTCGAGTATTCTTTTGGTCATTAAGTGAAAAAGTAGGGGCTTGTGAATGGGAAATGGGTTGGTAAGCATTTTGATGATGAGTTTGTGGGTGGGGTTGAGAATAAACATAATTCACTGAAGGTGAATAAGAGTTATAAGGGTGACGTGAATTGTTTGAGACAGCTTGTGCATCTCCTTCCTTCTTCGAGAATCCACCCTTCCTACTATCATTCACTGGTGCTTCGATCTTACCACTCTTGATGGCATTCTCGATGGCTTCACTGGTTAACACCATGTCTGCAAAGTTCTTAGTTACACTGCTAAGCATACGCTCATAGTAAGGCACCTTGAGAGTATTCAAAAAGAACATGGTGACTTCCTTTTCAGTTAAAGGAGGTTGAACTTGCGACGCCACATCTCTCCACCGTTGGGCATATTCTTTGAAGCTCTCGTCCTTCTTCTTTTCCATACATTGGAGAGATAAGCGGTCAGGAGTTACATTAGACATATGTTTGTATTGAGTTATAAAAGCTCTCGCCAACTCAGACCAAGAGGAAACTTTGCTCTTTTCCAATTGGTTATACTACTTAGCAGCTGACCCAGTCAAGCTGTCTTGAAAAACATGAATTAATAGCTTATCATCCCATGCATATGCCGCCATCTTTCTACAGTACATCGTGAGATGATCTTTTGGGCACGATGTTCCGTTGAATTTTTCAAATTCAGGCACCTTGAATTTTGGTGGAAGCACAACGCCAGGTATCAAACACAACCTTTCAGCATCAACGGGCTCAAAATAGTCAACGCCTTCCACGACACTTAGTCTTTCCTCTATCAAGCTTAGCTGAGCTTTAGTACCACTATATTCTTCTTTATGCTTTAACTTTTCTAACTCTGTGGGATCATCTAAATTTGGCACCTCCGCTGGGTTTTGAACTTGCATCTATAGAGGCGTTGGAGCTTTAACAGTACTTCCTTCAGGAACAAAAATGGGGTTATCTCACACGCTTTGTTGATCCTCTTGGATAGACTCCTCTTGATTACCCATCTTCTCCTTTCCTTTAATCATGGCTTTTAGCAACTGGGTAATTTCACTTAATTGCCCCTTCATCTCTGTATTTTCCCTTTCCAACTTTTCTATCCTAATATTTTGATCCTCGTCCATTATGCGTGCTTGATACCTTGTATGATATCTGTGGAGGGCAGATCGTCTAGTGGATGCAATTTTGATACCTTGAGTGCCACAATTAAGTTGAAATTATATTTCATGTGATGATATGTTTATGCACAAAAATGAATGCATATGGAATGCACTTAAGTCTAACAATCTCTCCTAACAATCAAAAGTATGTTCATTCTCATGATAAGACAAATGCAAACTTATGTGCATGATATGTTATGCAATGCAAAATCAAACACAATTATGCATGACTTAATGATAGCAAATTCACCTTTTTTTTTGTATCCTATTTTGGATTTGAGTCTAATACTTCAAGGGTTTTGTAAGGCTCTATCTAAGGTTTGGGCTTCTTAGGTTTTCCTATATGCAGGGCCTGGATCATTTAAAGTTCTAAAGGTTCACAAATTATTCCTCACTGTCATCCACACTGGACTAGTAAGGCACCCAATCCTCACCCATTATAGGCTACAAGCGGAAAGGTTCAATTTGAGTGGGAGTTTTTCGCCAGCCCATGCGGAGTTTATCACCTCACGAAGGCATAGGTACTTTTCTCCCTCCTAATAAGGATAGAGCCCGGGTTGAGGGCTTATGCATGTATGCATGTGAAGTGTGTGTGTGTTAAATGATTATTAAGCATTATGAAATCAGCATTATTTCTAAACGAATTTCTAATGACCTAAAATATATGTTGGCCTGACTCTCTAATGTCCCCAGTGGAGTCACCAAGCTGTCATAACGTCTAGGTCCGTGAACCTAACCGCTAGACTTTAAAATTCTAGGAGTCGCCACCAACCATTCAAACCTGAGGTGTGATTGGTCACCTTTTCTTGTCTAAAGATAAGGCTTGATCTACTTTCAAAGAATCTAGGGTTCGGGAGTACGGTTTCGTGTGGGGAAGGATTAGCACCCCCACAACGCCCATCCTAAAATGGTACCAACTACTTTAGGTCATTCTAAATTTACCTTATTTTGAGTTAATTTCGATATGCTTAATATATTGGAAACTTACTTAAAATTCTTCCATCAATCTGGTTCAGACAATAAGTAAATCCCCTCACCTCAGGAGTGTTCAAGTAGTACCGATTGACTTGCTTGAAGAGGCTCCGTCGTCGGATCATTTAAATACATTATGACAACCCTAATATTGACTCTATACCCAATAGGTCATTCAAAATTTACTTTAATTTAATTTTGATATGCTTAAAATATTGAAAATTTACTTAAAATCCTTCCATCAATCTGGTTCAGACAATAAGTAAATCTCCTCACCTCAGGAGTATTCAAGTAGTACCGATTGACTTGTTTGAAGAGGCTCCGTCGTCAGAATATATTATGAAAATCTTAATTTTGGCTCTATATCTAATCCTTACTAATTTTCTATTTTTTATTGTTTATTATCTTTTACTTTAATTATTTCCATATCCCATTTTTATTTTATTCTATTTGTCTTTATTATTATTTTATTTCTATTTTAGAAAATTAATACATATTATTATATTGAAAATTTACTCTAAACCTTCCATCAATCTGGTTCAGTCTAGAGCAAACTCCTCACCTAGAAATTTCCAAGGAGTACCATTTGACTTTCTTGAAATTTCATCATCGGATAACTTGCATTCATCTTCTTAATATAATTTTATTATTTCCTTATTCAATCTTTATTCTATTTTATTCTTATTCGCATTTTTCCCTCTAATTCAATTTATTTTTTATATTATTTTATTTATCTAATATCTATCATACCAAACATATAAAATATATCATGCAAATTAAACTAAACAAATCATATCAACATACAAATTATTTATTCAATATGTATACATTAGTCAAATATTACCAAATTAATTAAATCATACAAAATCACTCAAATAATATAATACAAGTCATGCAAATAAATTCATGTAAATTAATTCACGTCAAATTATTAAATTGTCATGTTATATTAATTATATTAGTTATATCACTTTATTAAATTATCCAACTATTAAATTATCAACTTATTATTATACATTCAACTACCAAAATGCTAGGTTATTAACATATGCCAATTAATTATTCCATTAATGAAATAAATTCCATTAACAAATTAATTAATCACTCACCTGTAGCCTTACCTTTGGCTTTCTTTCTTTTTTCAACAACTGCAAGTCACGTTGTTCTTTTCCTTGGCTTTAATCTCACATGGCTTGTAAAGTAACACTTAGCAGCAAACAATGATGACGACGGGGTTGGAATGCAATGCAACAGCAGGAATGCAATGCAACAGCAGCAGAGCTTAGTCCTATGAAGCAGCAGATGACGGTGGAGCAAGGCAATCCGAATGGTGGAATCGTGATGAACTCGACAGCAGCTGTGACGTGTGAGGCGATGTGCGACGATGATGATAATGGCTGATAAAGTCACTTGGTGCCGGATGATAATCAGGCAGGGATGGGCGATGAAGATCAGATGGTGTTGATCGATGTTGTAGTGCAAGGATGCAGAGTTTAAGATGCTTGATTGTTAATTTTTCTCTCCCCCTAAATCCTGAGCTTTAATCCTTTTTATAGCCATAAATTAGTTAGAGTCCTAATACAACTATACTTATTCTAATAATTATCTCATATTTTTAATATTTTATCTATTTAATTCTTATGTTAATTCTAATCTAACTCTACCAAATTTAATATTAATCCATATAATTATCCTAAAAAAAATCTAATTATCCTAATTATCTAATCCTAAAATTAATTTTATTTTTATTTCTTTTTATCTTTTCTCTCTCTTTTCTTTTTTTTTATTCCTAAATCCTATTTTAATTTTAATTTCCTAATTAATGTTAATTCTAAATCTAAAAATTCTAATTTAATTCTAGCCAAATTCCCAATTGTTAAATTAAAATACAAATGTCACCCAACCCAATTAATTATTTATACAAATTAAGACCCCGGACAAAATAGGGTGTCTACAATGATCCTATACCAATTGTTTATAAATAATTTTGCAAGAAGTTTTCAATTGGTAAATAATGAAGCAAGTTGTGTATAAATATCTACTAAGGTCTATGACTTGCTCATTTCATTCCTATTAAGCACCTAAGTATATCAATTGTTCTTTCTACAGTCCAACTAAGGTGCATGGTAATACATCATGATTATGAGCTGAAATTATATAACATATCATATGCATGTGCTCATAAATCATTTTCAAGAAAGAATGTGCTTAGAATTAAATCATATATCAATTAATCACAAATTCTAGCACAAAAGTGTTTCATGCAAAAGTGTCTTATATGAATTCTTCCCTATTTGTCATTTCAATTTAAGGAGCATGAGAAGAATTGTTAATTTAAAGCTCATACCAATTGGCAATTTAGTTTTGGTTTACCAATTATTGAAAATATGGTTGCCAATGATACTAATTGTTATTTCAATCTAAATACCAATTGTTACTAATGGTTGACTTAGTCATTTTGCATGAATCCAATATTTATGTGTAGTGTGTTCATGTCAAGAAAATAATCATTCTAACTATGCAAGAACACAACTCACACCAACAAATATGCATATGGAAGATTCAAAAACTCAAGTTATTCATGCAAACACATTTTCTTCCATGGTTTTAAGCACAAAAGTCCTATGCTCATTTTCCAATTCAAATCCTTAACCAATTATAAGCAAGGAAAGATTCAAAATTACCATTTTAATCAATTAATAGCCATATCCCTAGTTGTTATCATCATTTAAAGTTCTAGAGGGTATATGCTATTTTAACTAAAATGGCTTCACCTAAGTGAATCAAAATTATCAAGCTAAAATATATTTTATCAAGAAAATCCATAAACTATGAGTGAGGTTAAGCACATAATATCATGAAAACAACTATTCTCATCTCATAGGCATGATTATTGATTCAACTTAAGCAAACATGCATGTTCAACATCAAAACAATCAAGATTCAATGCATGTGTATCAATTGTTGGTGTTGTCATTAAAGCCCAAGTTCTTTAATAATTTGGCCATAAGAAAAATTTAAGTACATGGATGATAAAGTTTCATGCATTTGAACATTTAGGATTCATTTATCATCACTAATTATAAGCCAAGGAAAATTATGACCTTATACTAATTGTTGAATTTACATTTGAAATCAATCCTTAAGGTCAAGTTTTAATTATTCTTCCACTAGATGTATAATTATTATGAAACCTAGTGTGCAATAGGCGAGTCAAGCTAAGAGATTTAATCCTATAAGCATGCTTGACTAAGATGAACAAAAGGAATGATCAATAGTCATTATGCACAAGTTCATCAAATTCTCGAATATATACAAATCATTGAAATAAATCTCAAAATTAAGTTTAAGCATTCATTGAAAATATATTTCAAGATTATTTCAAGATTTATGCAATTCATGACTATCTTCAATGAGAAAACTGATTTTGCACTTGTGAGCTCAATGAAAAATGATATTGATTGATGAAAGTGATACTAATTGTTGGAAATAATATAAATTGATGGAATTGAGGCATGATATCAATGAAAAATGATTTTTTTCATATTTTAAAGATCATCAAAAAGAAGTTAAAACAATGAATTTTAAGTTGAGAAGAAAGAAGAGATCAAGAAAGTGAGAAATCCTTCTCAAATTCAATTGAAAAGTGCAGAAAACCCATTTTGGCCTGGGGGGATCGATCCCTAGAGGAGGGGGATCGATCCCTTAACTCCAGAATGCAGATTTCCTGCATTCTGCTCAAGGGGGATCGATCCTGCTTGTTGAGAGATCGATCCCTCATCCTGTTTCTGCAGTTTTTGACAAAAAATCCAACCTTTGAGGTACCAAAACTTCATTTTTGAGTATTTTAAGTCCAAGTAAGGGTTTAAACATTTGTAAAACATGATTTTGGACTTGTATGAATGAAAAACATGAATGAAAAACCATTTAACAATAGATTTTGCAATTTTGGAAGGATTTACACAATAAAAGGCATTTTTGGCCTCAAAGGATGTCATTTTGAGAGTTAAGCACATTTTGACAAAACCAAAGCATTAGAAACCACAAATATGCCAAAACAAACTTGTTCACATAGATTTTAAGCACATATAACATCAAATCATCATACTTGTGAACATTATGCCATGATTTCCAATATACAAGTTCTTCATTACTGTTCATGACATGGCATTTTGCATAAATGACACATTTGGTAATTTGAGGCAAGTAAATACATTATCAACACATAGAAGACTTGCTCAAAATGTAGAAATCCAATAATCATTTCAAAATCATAAATCATGCTTTTCATTCAATGCATCAAGTACTATTCATCAAACATTCAAAGATCACTGTCATGCCTTTTTGTTCAATCATTCAATTCACAATGTGTCACGACCCGTGACCACATTTTTCATCTTCTTATACACAACTTAACCGGTTGGGCTGTCTGCGATACTTCACTTGTACTGACTGTAAAACAATTTTACATAATATTGTTTATATTATACACATCCCCTATCGTAATTAATCAGATAAGTAGTACTGTTGACATGTCTAAATACCGACAATAAATGATCATACCTCAAATAACTCAGTCGGTCTGTCACATTTTTCTTCGTGTACAGCTGGGATCCACAATCCATTGAACTCACAAGCATCAATACCTTAGATGTTTAATATTAAGGGGTGAGCAAAACCACGGCTTAGTAAGAGAATTATATGCCTCACTTGATACTCAGCTTCCTATATCCTGAAAATCTTTTTCATTTTTCCTATGGGCTCTAGGCTCGCATGTAGGAAAGATACTACAGTCGGCTAGGGATCCGAATAGAGTAAGGTAGGTATTTTAGAATACCATACTTGTTACGGAACCTAGAAGCAACTGTAGAGAGGAATTTTTTTTCTTTTTGTTTTGAATTAATAAATCCTTTTCCTTTTCAATCTTTCATAATTTTTTTCATATTCTTTTTAAAATAATGCTTCTACGAAATAAAGCATTTAATGAAATAATTAATATTCGTATATTCCTTGAAAAGAATATTAGTTAAATCATCATCTTATTTCTTTAAAACTCATTTCATGTTTTAATGTACTCTCTTAATTAGTACCGTCCTTTAAAAAGCAAAATAAGCTATTAAAATCTATTCCATTCTTAAGTTCACAAGGCATCATTCTTTTTATCAGTATGATTAAGTGTGAACGAGACGAACATTCAAGTAGCACATGTATGAGTGGCATATATAAACATAATCCGATATATCACACACATCATATGTCATGTGCACAAGATCTATTTCATCCTTCGACATTTGTCTCATCCCCATCAGAACTTAGACTGATTACTAACACATCAGAACTCGTGTAGCACTTAGTTCCCGAAGGATTCTAGAGGTGGCTCCCACGGTACAATCATCGAGTCTTTGCTCGGTTTGGCCTTTACTAACACATCAGAACACGTGCAGCACTTAGTTCCCGAAGGATTCTAGAGGTGGCTCACACGGTAAAATCATCGAGTCTTTGCTCGGTTTGGCCTTTACTAACACATCAGAACACGTGTAGCACTTAGTTCCTGAAGGATTCTAGAGGTGGCTCACACGGTAAAATCATCGAGTCTTTGCTCGGTTTGGCCTTTACTAACACATCAAAACACGTGCAGCACTTAGTTCCCGAAGGATTCTAGAGGTGGCTCACACGGTAAAATCATCGAGTCTTTGCTCGGTTTGGCCTTTACTAACACATCAAAACACGTGCAGCACTTAGTTTTCGAAGGATTCTAGAGGTGGCTCACACGGTAAAATCATCGAGTCTTTGCTCGGTTAGGCCTTTAGCACATCGAAGCTCGTGTAGCACTTAGTTCCCGAAGGATTCTAGAGGTGGCTCACACGGTACAATCATCGAGTCTTTGCTCGGTTGGCTTTTATGCCATATGTACTTTCCACTGTCTTATCAGATCTCATGTAGTACTTATGATCTCATATTCCATTTAAGACCATAGAAAGAATATTAGAATTATCATTTCTTCCTTTTTGAAAACATATTACATGTTTATATCTCATGTCTTACGAGAATCATCTCACGGTACTATAATCAGTACCTAAATGAGCATTTTGTAAAAATGCTATAATTCAATTGATTCTCTTATCATATTATATAAAACATGTTCTTTTCACATGTCACCCATCATGTATCACATTTTCCGGTTGGCATATTCCATCTTATGTAAAATACTTTCCTTTTTAACATATCACCTATCATTTATGGAGTCTAAGATAGACATCAATCTTATCATACTATAAACCTCGGAGGGTAAGGAAATACATCGGTCAAATCTATAACCATAACCTATATTGTCCTCGGTGGATCACTGATTTAGGCGTCGACCGGGACTAAACATGTCACATATCATGCATCAGCATGATAGGAATGCCAACCAGTCTCAAAACCGTATTTTCATCATAAAATAAACCTTTATGGAATTTATATAAATATAAAATTCCATAATTTAAAACCATAAGGGTTAAAATCCTTTAGTGAATATTTATAAAAATATTCATAAAAATATTCACTATATTTCACTCCATCTTTCCTCTCGTATTTCGTGTAATTTATCTATTTCGAGAATTTTCGGTGATTTCATTGTCACCATTCTCGAATACATGAATATTTTAAAATTCCATCTCATTATATTCATGTTTTATGAAATTTAGTAATTTCCTCATGTTTCGTGATTTACTATCGAAATTCGGAAATAAAATCATTTAATATGATTTTATAAAGTTTTTTCTAAAATTTTCGGCAGCATAATGGCTGTCGATTTACTAACCTCCTGCACGAAAAAATACAGTTTTAAATCATTCAGCCAGTACTTCTTCCCAAGTTATTTTCAGTAAATCATGCATCATAATAATTTTCATAAAATATTTCAATTTAAAATATGCAGACTGAGTATCCTTACAGTGCTGCACATGCATCCCTTACCTTTTTTCGGGTCGGCGACTTCTGCTTATCGATCGCGCCCGCACTCCATTTCTCCCGATTCCTTATCCCGATTGCTGAAAATAATTTCTGGAATTAAAATTCTAATTTTTAGAATTTTTTCATAATTTATTTAATTTTTTTCTGAAAAATTAAATCTCAAGAAGATTTCTTACCGAACTTTGAAAAATCCCGAGTTGTCGAATTTTCGAGAATTTTTCGAATTCCCGAAATTTCTCCTTTTTCCTCTTTTTCTTCCTTTTTCTTCCTTTTTCCTCTTTTTCTTTTCTTTCTTTCTTTTCTTTTTTTTTCTTTCTTTCTCTTTCTTTTCTTTTTTCTTTTTCTTTTTTCTTTTTCTTTTTCTTTTTCCTTTTTCTTTTCTTTTTCCATTTCTGGCCGGACCGGTTCAGTGCCTCCTCCGGCCGGTTCGATCGGTTCGACCGCCGACGATCCTCCTTTCCGCCGGTTCGCGCCTCCCCCAGCTTGCCGGAGTTGCAGAGACGCCGGATCTGGTCTCCGTTTCTCCCCATTGCCGGCGACGGTGCCGGACCTAGGAGGGTGGGTTTCGGCTCCTTTCTTCCTTCGTTCGTCGTTCCTCGGCCGCCGTTGGTCTCGCCGGTGGCCTCCTTCATCTTCCCCTCACCTCCGCAGAGGTTCGGGTTGGGGTGGCGGTGCCTGGACTGGCCGGCACCGCCGTTTCCTTCCTCTTTCCTCTTCACTTTTTCCCACCGGTTTCTATTTCGTTTTCTTTTCTTCTTTCCGTCGTCGGACGCCTCTTCCTCACGTCGTCGGCGTCGTTCACTTCTCTTCCCTCTCCTCCTTTCCTTCTCCGGCGGCCACTGATGGGGGCGGCTTCTTCCGAAGACAGAATCGGGAAACCCGATTCTGGTCTTTTGTTACCCTTTTATTTTGTTTCCTTTTTGGTTTATTCTCCTTCTATATTTAGCATATATTATACTATATATTATACACTTAATATGTATGTCATATATTTATATTATATATTTAATACACATAATATTATTATCATATATATATAATATGGTATTATATATATTACATATAAAATATATGTTTTGTGTATTAAAATTATAGATCTAGCATAGATATATATATATATATGTATATATTTATATACTTAAAATAAATAATCTTTACATATATATCTATATATATGTTATAATATAATATTTATTGTATTTACAATATATATTTTTCAAACTTAAATGTAAATCAAATATAAACATTTCTCAAATATATAGGTATATATATACTTATATATATACATAAGAGATTATACTTACATATGTATTATGTAACTTCATGAACTAGTATCTATCTATATATATATATATATATATATATATATATATATATATATATATATATATATACAAATGTATATTATTAATATACTATATAGTATTTACATACATATGTATTTGTATACAAATACATTTATATAATTTGTAATTATATAAATATACTTTATTTTATTTATTTTATTTCTCATTTTCCTTATTTAATTTGGATTTTGATTTATCCAAATTAATTCTTTTCTTCTTTTTTTTCCTCTCTATTATTTTTATTTTTACTTCTAATTTAATTTCCTTTATACGAATTTTTTCGATTTCTCTCACTTCCTCGATTCTCGAGATTTTCACCAATATCCCGTTCTCGTAAAATTTTATTTCCTCTTATTTAATTTCTCCAATATTTATTTTCAATATTTATAATTTCCAATAAATGAAAAATTTACGGTTATCACATCCTCCCCACCTTAAGAAATTCGGTCCTCCGAATTTAACTTAAGTCCAAATGGTGTATACGCCATATACTTATGTCTTCTGACCTTTAGTTCATCCTCCAATTAATACTGCCGGTACACTTTCAACATCAATAGTACTTTAGACCACTACATGCTGTCTTTCATCATATATGTCTATACTCCCGTAAGTTCATTTCTCAAATCGAGAGTTATTCACTTTTATTCTTTTCATATAAAAGTCCATACACAATATTTTTCATATTACAGCTGGTCTATGCTGTTCATCATCCATTCTTCTCACTTAGTGCCGAGTCGACATAATATGGTACTATCATGTACTCATATCAATCAATTATATGTAAGTGTCCCAGTAGCTTTCACATCTCATGCACACGCTCTCTCAATATCATGGAGCGTTTACATCTCACGCTCATATATATAAATATATATCAGTATGGAGCGGTGCTATCAATACACTTGGGATCTCAAAGCCCTTTGCTATCTCTCATTAGCATATGGCAACACAGAGACTCCCATCACATGTAAGGCTCACTAGAACTGTACATACACATTCACACCGTTTAACACTTATACTTCGACTAAGGCACTAGAGAATCTAGATGTCTGATAAGGGAAAGTGATTCTATTTAGATCATCAGTCTTTAATCACTTCCATATCATCATTTCTCTTTTGGACTCTTTATTGTCCACAATATTCATTTTTCACACTTATTCCATCAAGGCTGCATCTCATTTGCCGACTTTACTATAGTTCATCTCTTACGATCATAATTCATGAGACTATCATATTCTCTTCATGTAGTATGGTCTTTAGATCTCTTTTCATAATTTAGATTCTGTGATTGAATCCTCGAATTATCCATTTAAGCACCACATTATCTATACAATTCCACCATCTCTATCATTTCCAGGTGGTTATATGTACAAACATTTTACTGGCAGTAAACATATCAATTATCTTAGTCCTTGGAGTATCATTACTTTCACTCATCAATTCTGGCTTTGATTTTACATCTTGCCACAGTTATGTGATAACCAACACAATTCAATTCCAGTCTTAACTTCAGGGACTGTTCCATATTGATGTTCCCTTCTCATCATGCAATTTATTTCCTTATTCCACTTTCATTTTCGTTTTCATATTTCTACTATTTATCTCTTCATATATATATATATATATATATATATATATATACATACATATATATATTTTTAATTGGCATGGTACTATACTGCTAAGATCTTTTAAAATCTTGCGTACCATCTTTTTCTTTACACTAGCCATCTACCGACTTTAATTTCTTTAATTAGATCTCGTCTATAGAGCAACCAGTCTCATCACTCTTATATAGGCTGACAATAGTATTTAGCTAGACTCATTACTTTCGTATCTCAATCATTATCTTTATATCATAGACAGGTTCACTGTCATCCTGTCGTCTCGAGATCTTATATCTCAAGAGGAGATACTATCTAGCCAAATTTCTTAGTTGCTAATCTTAGCACAATTTCATAGCCTTTAAGAGTTTAAGGATCATATTACAATGCTACTCATGTTCCATTTATACTTTAGACTCTATCAGTATTTCAGCAATTTTCTCTTGTAAGGATGTCTCATTCTTTAGGCTTATATACTTTACAAGGCAGCTCATTACCCTTGTAACTTCAATAGGAACTCGTAAAATTCACTCCGAGTTCAAATCATTATCTTATGGACACCAATCTTCAATCTTTTATCTAAGGACTCTTTATACTGAGGCTAGTCTTATTAACTCCTCACACATCCCTAATCAGCTCCATAAAGCGTCTGTTTTCATGTAGATGAATACTTGTTCTTCACCAGAACTTTATCAATGATAGAAAATTAATACATCCTTTTTAATTCATCTATAACTCAATATCATTTGTATTTCTCTCATTTATACTTATACAGACAATTTCATTATTCTCAATTTTTCATTATCTGTATTTTCGTCATTCAGACCTTTACACGTGAATTTCATTATTCACATATTTTTCAAAGTTATTTTCTTAAGCTTTTCGGATTCTTCCTACATCCTCCAATATAAACTTAGAATTTAACTTCATATTCAAAATCGAGTCAATGTTATCTCGATTCCTCTAATTTATATAACTCTGGAAGTTCTATCGGAAATCAAATCTGATATTTTCTTCAATCATACATTTCTTATCATCTTGTGACCATCATTCTTCAACTTTTCATCTGATTATGCCTTTTACAAAGATTGCTCTTATAAGCTCCTCATACATCTCCGATTAAATCATATTTAAGGCATCACTTCCATATGATATTTATTTGTTCTTCATAAGAACTTTAGTGTATAACCAAAAATTTTAATACATAATTTAATTCATCCTCAAATCATATCATTTGTATTTCCATCCTTTACATCGATACTTGTGGATTTCATCATCCATAACATTTTCCAAAAATTATTTTCTTAAGCTTGTCGGATTTCTTCTATATTCTTCGATACAAGCTTAAGAATAAATTTCATATCCACGATCGAGTCAACATTAACCTAATTTCTCAATCTATGCTACCCTGAAATTTATCGGGATTCTCATCCGGTAGTTTCTTTAACCACACTTCTCTTATCATTTTGGACCTTCATCTTTGTGTCCCATCATTTCACAGTGTATTCTCAAGGCAGAGACATGCAATATTCAAATCATTTTGATACATACTCTACCTTGATTTTATTACCTAGTCATACTTTACAGCGTTACGAATCTCACTCTGGTAAGCTGTATCAAGTACAATGGTTCTCATCACACTTTGTAGCTACCCGTTTCAATTCAGTTATTCACTTTAAAACCATTTCCATTTACTGAATTCAGACTTTGTTCCCTTGAATATATTCTCCACGAGGTTTGAACTTTGGCACCCCTTACGTACCTAGTTCCTTACACTCGTGTTACCATTGAGATAATTGTAAGAGCCCCGCCCGTTCGTATCGGCCGTTGGCGAGCATTCCCTAGGCGATTTCTTTCGCCCCAGGTTTACCCTTACTAGTGAGTCGGCGATGACATAGTTCGCCTGTATCTCATAACACATGATCCACTACGGGTCGCCCATCATTGAGTCGCCCATCACAGTTCTGTCTCAAGGGTCCTGAAGAATTTTAGGTTACCTGTCATCTTCTTTTTATCACTTCACTATTCTTATAATTATTCTCTAACTTACAGTACTCCACACAGTACTTCATTCTGTAGCACATATTTCAAGATATGTCGGTTCTATATAAGATTATCAGTTTGATACCTCAAAATAGTAAAACATATTGAACCATAAGTAACCACACCAGTATGTATTTCATTATATGTACTTTTCACCTCATCAGTCAATTCCTGAAATCATTTCGCTTTTCATAGTATTTAACGATCCCGTTCAGTACACTCTTAATTTTTCAACCCTTTCAGTCAATAACCGGGCCAATCATCTGATGACATTCCACTACACTCTTTGGATCGTATCATACCGTTTTATTGTGAAGCCCCGGATTTACCGTTTCTTTCAGGGATTTACCGAGCCACTTCACTCATCCATACTCATTTTATTGTAAGGACCGAGAGTGCCTGGATCTCCGTTAACCAGGGGTTTACCACCCCAGTGCCTTACTCATCCGTACTATCTGCTCTGGGTTCTAGAGGTGGCCCCCGTCTCACAGACGTGGCACTTAGCCCCTCACAGATTTCTTTCGCGTCCATAATCTAAGTGTTGGTGGAATCAGTAATAGGGATCGTTAGATTCATATGACATCTTCTATGCCATTAATAATTCCATTACTATCAATGGATTCCAATTCAGCTCGGTTTTAACACTATACCGAACATCGCCCAATATAGGGGCATTATCATCATTTCGACATTTATTTCTCGACATTTATTTCTATCTCCTCAATATACATTTAAATCAATGAACTGATCATCTATATGTTGATAGTATCCTTTCTGATACTTATAACAGCAATTTAGATCTCATTCGATTTTCGACAGAGAAGTTCACTAAAATCCACAATGGGATTATTTTGCTTGTAATTTAGCTTTATATCATTAATTTCTCTGTCAAATCGATCAATTCCAACTTCTGGTGATCTATTTTGACTCCTGGTAAAATTTTGGAGGTAGGGGTATTTTGGTCATTTTTGGTTAAAAATTTTCTCTCTCTTGAAATTACCCTCAATCGGTGATCTTAAAGTCTATTTAATGATGATATTTCATTCCCTTACTTTATACCATCACTTTCAGGTCTCAGTTCGATTCGGACTGAAAAGTACTGGTGGGGCCCTCACCGAGTCCATTTCTGTTCCTTACCGAACAGACCTTGTCACATCCCGTTACCGTATTTTTCACCTTATTTTACACAATTCCTTCGGTTGGGCTGTCTGTGATACTTCACTTTTACTAACTGTTAAATAAATTTGCATTACATTGTTTATATTATACACATCCCCTATCTTAATTAATCAGATAAGTAGTACTGCAGACATGTCTAAATACAGAAAATAAATAATCGTACCTCATATAAATCAGTCGGTCTGTCACATTGTCCTTTGTGTACAGCCGTAATTCACAATCAATTGATCTCACAATCATTAAAACCTGAAATGTTTAAAATTAAGGGGTGAGCAAACCACGGCTCAGTAAGAGAGTTATATGTCACACTTGATATCTATATGCTGAAAATATTTTTTTTTCTTCACTTTCTTTAAAATCTTCCTAGCTGGCTCTAGGCACACATGTAGGAAGGATATTACAGTCGGCTAGGGATCCAAATAGAATAAGGTAGGTACTTTAGAATACCATACTTGTTCCGGAACCTAGAAGCAACTGTAGAGAATATCAATTTTGTTATTTCAAAACGATAAAATTTTCGTTTTTCCATAGAGTAAACCACGTGTTCCTTTTTTTTCTTCAGTATACTTTAAAACACTTGGCAGTTCAGTAATAAAAACAGTGGTTTACTTCTCTTCTCTTCAGTACAGTAAAAACAGTACATTACAGTGATTTGTAAATATCAAATCATTGGATAATTACTTCTTCAATTTTCTTTATCTTAAAATAATTCTTATGTTATTCTTTTAGAACAAACATTTATTTCTCTTTTCAAATCAGTATCCGTATCGTACTAAAGCCTCGTAAGAAATGCATTTAAAATAGTCATAGTATCGACATATGCAGAAAACAAATGCCATAATAATGCATTTCATACTTTAAATCATTGTATGAATTCTTTAATGCATATATCTAAAATTCATACTTGTTTCAAACATGCATCATACTTTATAAACATCACATCATAATTAATAAAACTTATCATACAGTTCATGGAGACTAGGCAAAATCATATAGCCAGTATGCGGTCATGACACTTACTTCTTCCTCCGAAGAGGGAACATAATACCTATGGCCATGGTATGGGCTGTAGACCTGATCAGAGTCGTACAGCAAACATATACATACACCACGAAGGACCAACATACCCACAAAGGATGTAATCATACACAATGTGGGCGAGAACATGCACGACGTGGTCAAACTTATGCCACAATGTGGCAGACATGACAGGCAATAACATAAACTATAGGAAGGCCTTAGTCTCAAAACTTACTTACATACAATTGATATAAAATAGTAAGGATCGGGCGTGCCAGGGTCTAAGTTAGCCTGGGGGGTGCCACTCCGATACCTTTTTCGGAAAACATACTTATAGCATTATTGAAAAATATACATAGAAATCATAAATTCGTTTAGCTAATTATCAAAAGACTATGGAATTTAATTTCAGAACGAAATTCATGCTTCAAACATTTCTTTATAAATTGCGATGAAGACAGTTTGAAAAATCATCACTGAACATGTAAAAGGGTAAAACTGTCTTTTTTTCACCATAAAACATATATATGCACGTTTTTCCATGCATTAAATTGAAAACATAATTTTATAATTATCGGAATTCAAATAAATTATTTTTATACTTTATGAAAATAAAATATTTATTTTCTAACTTTAAATTCTTATCTCAATGTTTTCTTTTAAAAACAAGTGTAGGGACCTTTAGTCTTGAAATCATAATTATTCATCCTTTCTTAACCTTTATGGAATATTCATAATTAATTATTTCCATAATTAAACCACAAAGGTTTTCTGTAAAATCAAGTGAATATTTAAGAATATTTGTAAAAATATTCACTTCGGTCTCTTTTTCATTTTCATTTCGTTTCACGTGAAATATCACCTATCAGAATAAACTTAGGTGATTTCCTTTTTCACCATTTTCAAAACATGAATATTTTAAAATTAATTATCAATATATTCATGTTTTATGAAAACTAATCGATTTCTCGATTTTCATGTTAGAAATCGTTTCACGTGAAATCAAATCTTTTATTTTGGTTTTCGGTGATTTTCGGTAAATTTCAGTAATTTTTTCGATAATTTTTCGGCATTATAACGGCTACCGATTTGGTTAGCCTCCTGCACGAAAATACAGTTTATATTTTCAACTGGTGTTTCATCAAAATTTCATTCGATAAACAATCACACTATAAAATCGATAATTATTAATAGCATTTATAAAATTAAATGTAATTTAAAAACATGGCCGAATATCCTTACAGGCGGCACATGTCTCCTTTACCTGTTTCGGGTTGGCGACTGCCTCTTACCGGTCCCGCCCGTACTCCATCTGTTCCGATTCCTCATCTCGATCATCGAGAGAATTTTTCTGGAATTTAAATTCTAAAATTTAGAATTTTTCTACAATTATTTAAATAATTTAGTACTTTTCGACTTTCTTACCAATTTCCGTCTTTCTCGAGATTTCTCGTAATCTCCGAATTCTCGAGAATTTTCTAAATTCCCGGAATTCCCTTTTTCTCTCTCCTCGTTCTTCCTTCTCTTCTTTTTCTCTTTTCTTTTCTTTTTCTTTTTCCTTTTTCTTTTCTTTTTTTCTTTTTCTTTTTTTTTTCCTTGGTCTGACCGGTTCAGACCTGTCAGACCGGTCAACCTTCCTCCACGGTCGGTTCTCCTCCGGCGGCCGGTTCTCCGGCGGTTCAGTGGCTCGGCAGCTGGCCGACGTTGAGACAAAGCTGCCGGTGGCCTCAGCTCGGCCTGGATCGGCGGCACGGCGGCGGATCTACTCGGTTTACCTTCGGTTACTTCTCCTCCTCCGTCGGCCTTCCTCCGCCGTCGTTGGCCTCACCGGTGGCCTCTATCCCATTCCTCTCCTTCCACCGATGCTTCGGCTGTAGTGGCGGCAGCCAATTCCGCCGGCAACCGCTAGATCTGGTTTCCGTTTTCTTCCTCGGTTTTTTTGCCGTTTCGCGTCGATTCCTTCTCCGTTTCGCTTCGCCGGCGTTTCCTTCGGCTTCCTCTTCCTTTACCGGCGACGACTTTCTCTTCTCCTCTCTCCCTTTCCTTCTCCGACGGCCGCTGACGGTGGCGGTCTCGCCTGGGGAAGGCAAAATCGGGGTCTTCCGATTCTGTTTCTTCTTTCCATTTTTGTTTTACCTTTCTTTCTATTTTTAGCATATAAATGTATTATATACTATATGCTTTATACTTTATACATATATATAATATACATACTATATATTACATATATATTATTTCATATAAGTATAGTATAATATATATTATATATAATATATATTGTATATTACAAAATATATATTTAGTATATATATATATATATATACTTTAAAATACATAACATTTATATAAGTATTTATATAAATGTATTAATTCCATATATATATTGTATTAACAATATATATATACATTCAAACTTTAATGTAATTTAATATTTACATTTTCTCAAATATGTATATACTTACATATACATAAAATATCATACTTGAATACATATGTATTATTTAAATTTATCAAATAGTATATATATTCTTATATATACCAATGTACCTTTAATATATACTATATACCATACGGTATTTAAACACATATGTATTTATATCAAAATACATTTATATAATTTGTAATTATATAACCATATTTTATTCTCATTTCTTATTTTCTTATTTAATTTGGATTTCCATTTATCCAAATTAAATTTCCCTATTTTCCTCATTTAATTTCCTTCACTAAAATTTCCAAATTTTATCACTTCCTCAATTCTCGGAATTTTCACAATATTCCGATTCTCACAATTTTATTTATTTACTTTAATTTATTTATTTCCTCTTATCTATTTTCTTTAATATTAATTTCTAATATTAATAATTTCCAATAAATGGAAAATTTGCGGTTATCACATTCTCCCCACCTTAAGAAATTCGGTCCTCCGAATTTG
This sequence comes from Heritiera fomes, assembly GCA_032173925.1. NCBI lineage: Eukaryota > Viridiplantae > Streptophyta > Magnoliopsida > Malvales > Malvaceae > Heritiera > Heritiera fomes. The sequence continues at coordinate 17,061,296 of JAPDPM010000015.1, forward strand.
GCTTAATTCAGAAGGTGGTATATGCCGTATACTTACGACTTTTGACCTTTAGGTCATCCTCCAAGTAATACTGCCAATACACTTTCAACATCAAGAATGCTTTAGACCACTACATGTTGTCTTTCATCACATATATGTCTATACTCCCGTAAGTTCATTTCTCAAATCGGGAGTTATTCACTTTTACTCTTTTCACATAAGAGTCCATACACAATATTTTTCATATTACAGCTGCTCTATGCTGTTCATCATCCATTTTTCTCACTTAGTGCCAAGTCGATATAGTTTAAAACTATCAATTACATATGTCAGTCAGTTATATGTAATTGTCCCAGTAGCTTATACATCTCATGCACACGCTCTCTCAATATCATGTAGCGTTTACATCTCACGCTCATATATGTATATATATCAGTATGGAGCGGTGCTATCAGTACACTTGGGATCTCAAGCCTTTTGCTATTTCTCATTAAGCGTATGGCAACTCAGAGACTCCCATCACATGTAAGGCTCACTGGAACTGTACATACACATTCATACCGTTTAACACTAATACTTCGACTGCAGCACTAGAGAATCTAAGAGTCTGATAATGGAAAGTGATTCTATTTAGATCATCGGTCTTTAATCACTTCCATATCATCATCTCTCTTTTGGACTCTTTATTGTCCTCAATATTCATTTTATCAAAACGACATTTCACTTGCAGACTTTATTATCGATTATCTCTTACAATCACAAATCATGAGACAATCATATTCTCTTCATGTAGTATGGTCTTTAAATCTCTTTTCATAATCTAGATTCCACAATTGAATCCTCAATTTATACATTTAATCACCACATCATCTATATACTTCTACCGTTTCTATCATGTTACGATGGTTATATGTATAATCATTTTTCATTTATATACTGGCAGTAAACATATCAATTATCTTACTCCTTGGAGTATCATTAATTTCATTTATCAAATCTGACTTAATTTTACATCTCGCCGCAGTTATGTGATAACCAATACAAATCACTTTCAGTCTTACCTTCAGGAACGGTTTCATATTGATGTTCCCTTCTCATCATATAACTTATTTCCTTATTCCACTTTCATTTTTTATATTTCCACTTTTATCTTTCCATATTTTTACTCTTATCCTTTTTGTCGGTTTTCTTAATTGGTATGGTACTATACTGCTAAGATCTCGTAAAATCTTGCATACCATCTTTTCTTTACACATATCCATTTACCGACTTTAACTTCTTTCTTTAATTACATCACATTAGTAGAGCAGCTAATCTCATTACTCTTTTATAGATTGGCAGTAATATCTAGCTAGACTCATTAATCTCGTATCTCAATCATTATCTCTATATCGTAGACAGATTCACTGTCATCCGGTCATCCCGAGATCATATATCTCAAGAGGAGATACTATCTAGCCACATCTCTTATTTGCCAATCTTAACACAATTTCACAGTCTTTAAGAGTTTAAGAGTTATACCACAATGCTGCTCATGTTTCATTTGTACTTTAGGCTCTATTAGCATTTCATCAATTTACTCATGTATGGATGCCTCATTCTTTAGGTTTATATACCTCACAAGGTAAATCATTAACCTTGTAACCTCAATAGGAACTCGTAAAATTCACTCCGAGTTTCTAATTATAATCTTACAGACATCAATCTCCAATCTTTTATCTAAGGACGCTTTATACCAAGACAGGTCTTATAAACTCCTCATGCATATCGAATCAGATCCATAAGACATCTATTCCATAATGTAGATGAATATTTGTTCTTCAAAAGAACTTTATTAATGATAGGAATTTAATACATCCTTTTTATTCATCTAATTTTCAATGTCATCAGTGCTTCTCTCACTTACACTTATACAGATAACTTTCTTATCCACAATTTATGTTATCTGTATTTCCATCAATCACACCTTATACACATGCACTTCATTATTCTTTCATTTTCCAGAGTGGATTTCTTAAGCTTTTGGATTCTCCTAAGTTTTTCGATATAAGCTTAGAATCAGGTTTCATATTCAAAATCGAGTCAAAGTTATCCCGATTCCTCCAATTTATATAATTCTAAAAGTTCCATCGAAATTCAAATCCGATGCTTTCTTTAATCACACCTTTCTTATTAATTCGGACATTTCATCCTCATGCCATTAATAATTCCATTACTATCAATGAATTCAAGATTAACTTGATTTCCTCATTATTCAGAGCTTTGCCCAACGTAGGGGCATTTTTGTCATTTCGACATTTATTTCTTTCTCCTCAATATACATTTGAATCAAGGATCTTAATATCTATGTGCTGATAGTACCTCTTCTCGTACTAATATCAGCGATTTGAGATCTTATTCGATTTCGACAGAGAATTCCACTAAAATCTATAATTGAATTATTTTGTTTGTAATGCAACTTTACATCATCAATTTCTATGTCAAATCACTCAAATCCAACTTCTGTTGGTTTATTTTAACTCCCTGTAAAATTTCAGAGGTAGGGGTATTTTGGTCATTTTTGGCCAAAAATTTCTCTCTTCAAATTACCCTCAATCGGTGATCTTAAAGTCTATTTAATGATGATATGTCATTCCCCTCCTTATATCATCACTTTCAGGTCTCAGTTTGGTTCGGACCGTAAAGTACTGGTGGGGCCCTCACCGAGTCCTTTCGATTCCTTACCGAACAGGCCTTCAAATAAATTTTAAGATCACAAATTTTCTGGTAATTTCTGAGCCTATTTTCTTCTTTAACATTTTCAATTTATACTTTCTCACTCCCTTTAAATCATTTTACTCAGTTTACAATCATTTATTTTCTCTATGTATTTAGACGACACAGTACTACTGGGGATGTTTTAACATTTTTCCTTCCAAAAGTATTCACAGACATCAGGCCAACCATGTTCTGATACCATTAAACCTGTCACATCCCGTTACCGTATTTTTCACCTTATTTTACACAATTCCTTCGGTTGGGCTGTCTGTGATACTTCACTTTTACTAACTGTTAAATAAATTTGCATTACATTGTTTATATTATACACATCCCCTATCTTAATTAATCAGATAAGTAGTACTGCAGACATGTCTAAATACAGAAAATAAATAATCGTAACTCATATAAATCAGTCGGTCTGTCACATTGTCCTTTGTGTACAGCCGTAATTCACAATCAATTGATCTCACAATCATTAAAACCTGAAATGTTTAAAATTAAGGGGTGAGCAAACCACGGCTCAGTAAGAGAGTTATATGTCACACTTGATATTCAGCTATCTATATGCTGAAAATATTTTTTTTTCTTCACTTTCTTTAAAATCTTCCTAGCTGGCTCTAGGCACACATGTAGGAAGGATACTACAGTCGGCTAGGGATCCAAATAGAATAAGGTAGGTACTTTAGAATACCATACTTGTTCCGGAACCTAGAAGCAACTGTAGAGAATATCAATTTTGTTATTTCAAAACGATAAAATTTTCGTTTTTCCATAGAGTAAACCACGTGTTCCTTTTTTTTCTTCAGTATACTTTAAAACACTTGGCAGTTCAGTAATAAAAACAGTGGTTTACTTCTCTTCTCTTCAGTACAGTAAAAACAGTACAGTACAGTGATTTGTAAATATCAAATCATTGGATAATTACTTCTTCAATTTTCTTTATCTTAAAATAATTCTTATGTTATTCTTTTAGAACAAACATTTATTTCTCTTTTCAAATCAGTATCCGTATCGTACTAAAGCCTCGTAAGAAATGCATTTAAAATAGTCATAGTATCGACATATGCAGAAAACAAATGCCATAATAATGCATTTCATACTTTAAATCATTGTATGAATTCTTTAATGCATATATCTAAAATTCATACTTGTTTCAAACATGCATCATACTTTATAAACATCACATCATAATTAATAAAACTTATCATACAGTTCATGGAGACTAGGCAAAATCATATAGCCAGTATGCGGTCATGACACTTACTTCTTCCTCCGAAGAGGGAACATAATACCTATGGCCATGGTATGGGCTGTAGACCTGATCAGAGTCGTACAGCAAACATATACATACACCACGAAGGACCAACATACCCACAAAGGATGTAATCATACACAATGTGGGCGAGAACATGCACGACGTGGTCAAACTTATGCCACAATGTGGCAGACATGACAGGCAATAACATAAACTATAGGAAGGCCTTAGTCTCAAAACTTACTTACATACAATTGATATAAAATAGTAAGGATCGGGCGTGCCAGGGTCTAAGTTAGCCTGGGGGGTGCCACTCCGATACCTTTTTCGGAAAACATACTTATAGCATTATTGAAAAATATACATAGAAATCATAAATTCGTTTAGCTAATTATCAAAAGACTATGGAATTTAATTTCAGAACGAAATTCATGCTTCAAACATTTCTTTATAAATTGCGATGAAGACAGTTTGAAAAATCATCACTGAACATGTAAAAGGGTAAAACTGTCTTTTTTTCACCATAAAACATATATATGCACGTTTTTCCATGCATTAAATTGAAAACATAATTTTATAATTATCGGAATTCAAATAAATTATTTTTATACTTTATGAAAATAAAATATTTATTTTCTAACTTTAAATTCTCATCTCAATGTTTTCTTTTAAAAACAAGTGTAGGGACCTTTAGTCTTGAAATCATAATTATTCATCCTTTCTTAACCTTTATGGAATATTCATAATTAATTATTTCCATAATTAAACCACAAAGGTTTTCTGTAAAATCAAGTGAATATTTAAGAATATTTGTAAAAATATTCACTTCAGTCTCTTTTTCATTTTCATTTCGTTTCACGTGAAATATCACCTATCAGAATAAACTTAGGTGATTTCCTTTTTCACCATTTTCAAAACATGAATATTTTAAAATTAATTATCAATATATTCATGTTTTATGAAAACTAATCGATTTCTCGATTTTCATGTTAGAAATCGTTTCACGTGAAATCAAATCTTTTATTTTGGTTTTCGGTGATTTTCGGTAAATTTCAGTAATTTTTTCGATAATTTTTCGGCATTATAACGACTACCGATTTGGTTAGCCTCCTGCACGAAAATACAGTTTATATTTTCAACTGGTGTTTCATCAAAATTTCATCCGATAAACAATCACACTATAAAATCGATAATTATTAATAGCATTTATAAAATTAAATGTAATTTAAAAACATGGCCGAATATCCTTACAGGCGGCACATGTCTCCCTTACCTGTTTCGGGTTGGCGACTGCCTCTTACCGGTCCCGTCCGTACTCCATCTGTTCGGATTCCTCATCTCGATCATCGAGAGAATTTTTCTGGAATTTAAATTCTAAAATTTAGAATTTTTCTACAATTATTTAAATAATTTAGTACTTTTCGAGTTTCTTACCAATTTCTGTCTTTCTCGAGATTTCCCATAATCTCCGAATTCTCGAGAATTTTCTAAATTCCCGGAATTCCCTTTTTCTCTCTCCTCTTTCTTCCTTCTCTTCTTTTTCTCTTTTCTTTTCTTTTTCTTTTTCCTTTTTCTTTCTTTTTTTCTTTTTCTTTTTTTTTCCTTGGTCTGACCGGTTCAGACCAGTCAGACCGGTCAACCTTCCTCCACGGTCGGTTCTCCTCCGGCGGCCGGTTCTCCGGCGGTTCAGTGGCTCGGCAGCTGGCCGACGTTGAGACAAAGCTGCCGGTGGCCTCAGCTCGGCCTGGATCGGCGGCACGGGGCGGATCTACTCGGTTTACCTTCGGTTACTTCTCCTCCTCCGTCGGCCTTCCTCCGCCGTCGTTGGCCTCACCGGTGGCCTCCATCCCATTCCTCTCCTTCCACCGATGCTTCGGCTGTAGTGGCGGCAGCCAATTTCGCCGGCAACCGCTAGATCTGGTTTCCGTTTTCTTCCTCGGTTTTTTCGCCGTTTCGCATCGATTCCTTCTCCGTTTCGCTTCGCCGGCGTTTCCTTCGGCTTCCTCTTCCTTTGCCGGCGACGACTTTCTCTTCTCCTCTCTCCCTTTCCTTCTCTGACGGCCGCTGATGGTGGCGGTCTCGCCTGGGGAAGGCAAAATCGGGGTCTTCCGATTCTGTTTCTTCTTTCCATTTTTGTTTTACCTTTCTTTCTATTTTTAGCATATAAATGTATTATATACTATATGCTTTATACTTTATACATATATATAATATACATACTATATATTACATATATATTATTTCATATAAGTATAGTATAATATATATTATATATAATATATATTGTATATTACAAAATATATATTTAGTATATATATATATACTTTAAAATACATAACATTTATATAAGTATTTATATAAATGTATTAATTCCATATATATATTGTATTAACAATATATATATACATTCAAACTTTAATGTAATTTAATATTTACATTTTCTCAAATATGTATATACTTACATATACATAAAATATCATACTTGAATACATATGTATTATTTAAATTTATCAAATAGTATATATATTCTTATATATACCAATGTACCTTTAATATATACTATATACCATACGGTATTTAAACACATATGTATTTATATCAAAATACATTTATATAATTTGTAATTATATAACCATATTTTATTCTCATTTCTCATTTTCTTATTTAATTTGGATTTCCATTTATCCAAATTAAATTTCCCTATTTTCCTCCTTTAATTTCCTTCACTTAAATTTCCAAATTTTATCACTTCCTCAATTCTCGGAATTTTCACAATATTCCGATTCTCACAATTTTATTTATTTACTTTAATTTATTTATTTCCTCTTATCTATTTTCTTTAATATTAATTTCTAATATTAATAATTTTCAATAAATGAAAAATTTGCGGTTATCACAGACCTTCATTTAGATTAGAAGAATCACCAATTTTTCGAAAATTTCTGAGCCTATTTCTTCTTTAATATTCTCAATTTATACTTTCTCACTCCCTTTAAATCATTTTACTCCATTTACAATCATTTATTTTCTCTATGTATTCAGACGACACAGTACTACCGGGGATGTTTAACTCTTTTCCTTCCAAAAGTATCCACAGACATCAGGCCAACCATTGCTCTGATACCATTAAATCTTTCACGACCCGTCACCACATTTTTCATCTTCTTATACACAACTTAACCGGTTGGGCTGTCTGCGATACTTCACTTGTGCTGACTGTTAAACAATTTTACATAATATTGTTTATATTATACACATCCCCTATCGTAATTAATCAGATAAGTAGTACTGTTGACATGTCTAAATACCGAGAATAAATGATCATACCTCAAATAACTCAGTTGGTCTGTCACATTTTTCTTCGTGTACAGCTGGGATCCACAATCCACTGAACTCACAAGCATCAATACCTGAGATGTTTAATATTAAGGGGTGAGCAAAACCACGGCTCAGTAAGAGAATTATATGCCTCACTTGATACTCAGCTTCCTATATGCTGAAAATCTTTTTCATTTTTCCTATGGGCTCTAGGCTCGCATGTAGGAAAGATACTACAGTCGGCTAGGGATCCGAATAGAGTAAGGTAGGTATTTTAGAATACCATACTTGTTACGGAACCTAGAAGCAACTGTAGAGAGGAATTTTTTTTCTTTTTGTTTTGAATTAATAAATCCTTTTCCTTTTCAATCTTTCATAATTTTTTTCATATTCTTTTTAAAATAATGCTTCTACGAAATAAAGCATTTAAATGAAATAATTAATATTCGTATATTCCTTGAAAAGAATATTAGTTAAATCATCATCTTATTTCTTTAAAACTCATTTCATGTTTTAATGTACTCTCTTAATTAGTACCGTCCTTTAAAAAGAAAAATAAGCTATTAAAATCTATTCCATTCTTAAGTTCACAAGGCATCATTCTTTTTATCAGTATGATTAAGTGTGAACGAGACGAACATTCAAGTAGCACATGTTTGAGTGGCATATATAAACATAATCCGATATATCACACACATCATATGTCATGTGCACAAGATCTATTTCATCCTTTGACATTTGTCTCATCCCCATCAGAACTTAGACTGATTACTAACACATCAGAACTCGTGTAGCACTTAGTTCCCGAAGGATTCTAGAGGTGGCTCCCACGGTACAATCATCGAGTCTTTGCTCGGTTTGGCCTTTACTAACACATCAGAACACGTGCAGCACTTAGTTCCCGAAGGATTCTAGAGGTGGCTCACACGGTAAAATCATCGAGTCTTTGCTCGGTTTGGCCTTTACTAACACATCAGAACACGTGCAGCACTTATTTCCCGAAGGATTCTAGAGGTGGCTCACACGGTAAAATCATCGAGTCTTTGCTCGGTTTGGCCTTTAATAACACATCAGAACACGTGCAGCACTTAGTTCCCGAAGGATTCTAGAGGTGGCTCACACAGTAAAATCATCGAGTCTTTGCTCGGTTTGGCCTTTACTAACACGTCAGAACACGTGCAGCACTTAGTTTTCGAAGGATTCTAGAGGTGGCTCACACGGTAAAATCATCGAGTCTTTGCTCGGTTAGGCCTTTAGCACATCGAAGCTCGTGTAGCACTTAGTTCCCGAAGGATTCTAGAGGTGGCTCACACGGTATAATCATCAAGTCTTTGCTCGGTTGGCTTTTATGCCATATGTACTTTCCACTGTCTTATCAGATCTCATGTAGTACTTATGATCTCATATTCCATTTAAGACCATAGAAAGAATATTAGAATTATCATTTCTTCCTTTTTGAAAACATATTACATGTTTATATCTCATGTCTTATGAGAATCATCTCACGGTACTATAATCAGTACCTAAATGAGCATTTTGTAAAAATGCTATAATTCAATTGATTCTCTTATCATATTATATAAAACATGTTCTTTTCACATGTCACCCATCATGTATCACATTTTCCGATTGGCATATTCCATCTTATGTAAAATACTTTCCTTTTTAACATATCACCTATCATTTATGGAGTCTAAGATAGACATCAATTTTATCATACTATAAACCTCGGAGGGTAAGGAAATAAACCGGTCAAATCTATAACCATAACCTATATTGTCCTCGGTGGATCACTGATTTAGGCGTCGACCGGGACTAAACATGTCACATATCATGCATCAGCATGATAGGAATGCCAACCAGTCTCAAAACCGTATTTTCATCATAAAATAAACCTTTACGGAATTTATATAAATATAAAATTCCATAATTTAAAACCATAAGGGTTAAAATCCTTTAGTGAATATTTATAAAAATATTCATAAAAATATTCACTATATTTTACTCCATCTTTCCTCTCGTATTTCATGTATTTTATCTATTTCGAGAATTTTCGGTGATTTCCTTGTCACCATTCTCGAATACATGAATATTTTAAAATTCCATCTCATTATATTCATGTTTTATAAAATTTAGTAATTTCCTCATGTTTCGTGATTTACTATTGAAATTTGGAAATAAAATCATTTAATATGATTTTATAAAGTTTTTTCTAAAATTTTCGGCAGCATAACGGCTGCCGATTTACTAACCTCCTGCACGAAAAAATACAGTTTTAAATCTTTCAGCCAGTACTTCTTCCCAAGTTATTTTCAGCAAATCATGCATCATAATAATTTTCATAAAATATTTGCATAAAATATTTCAATTTAAAATATGCAGACTGAGTATCCTTACAGTGCTGCACATGCATCCCTTACCTTTTTCCGGGTCGGCGACTTCCGCTTATCGATCACGCCCGCACTCCATTTCTCCCGATTCCTTATCCCGATTGCTGAAAATAATTTCTGGAATTAAAATTCTAATTTTTAGAATTTTTTCATAATTTATTTAATTTTTTTCTGAAAAATTAAATCTCAGGAAGATTTCTTACCGAACTTTGAAAAATCCCGGGTTGTCGAATTTCCGAGAATTTTTCGAATTCCCAAAATTTCTCCTTTTTCCTCTTTTTCTTTTCTTTCTTTCTTTTCTTTTTTTTTTCTTTCTTTCTCTTTCTTTTCTTTTTCCTTTTTCTTTTTCTTTTTCCTTTTCCTTTTCTTTTTCCATTTCTGGCTGGACCGGTTCAGTGCCTCCTCCGGCCGGTTCGACCGGTTCGACCGCCGACGATCCTCCTTTCCGCTGTTTCGCGCCTCCCCCAGCTTGCCGGAGTTGCGGAGACGCCAGATCTGGTCTCCGTTTCTCCCCATTGCCAGCGACGGTGCCGGACCTAGGAGGGTGGGTTTCGGCTCCTTTCTTCCTTCGTTCGTCCTTCCTCGGCCGCCGTTGGTCTCGCCGGTGGCCTCCTTCATCTTCCCCTCACCTCCGTCGAGGTTCGGGTTGGGGTGGCGGTGCCTGGACTGGCCGGCACCGCCGTTTCCTTCCTCTTTCCTCTTCGCTTTTTCCCACCGATTTCTGTTTCATTTTCTTTTCTTCTTTCCGTCGTCGGACGCCTCTTCCTCGCGTCGTCGGCGTCGTTCACTTCTCTTCCCTCTCCTCCTTTCCTTCTCCGGTGGCCACTGATGGGGGCGGCTTCTTCCGGAGACAGAATCGGGAAACCCGATTCTGGTCTTTTGTTACCCTTTTATTTTGTTTCCTTTTTGGTTTATTCTCCTTCTATATTTAACATATATTATACTATATATTATACACTTAATATGTATGTCATATATTTATATTATATATTTAATACACATAATATTATTATCATATATATATAATATGGTATTATATATATATTACATATAAAATATATGTTTTGTGTATTAAAATTATAGATCTAGCATAGATATATATATATATATATATGTATATATTTATATACTTAAAATAAATAATCTTTACATATATATCTATATATATATATATGTTATAATATAATATTTATTGTATTTACAATATATATTTTTCAAACTTAAATGTAAATCAAATATAAACATTTCTCAAATATATAGGTATATATATACTTATATATATACATAAGAGATTATACTTAAATACATATGTATTATGTAACTTCATGAACTAGTATGTATATATATATATATATATATATATATATACAAATGTATATTATTAATATACTATATAGTATTTACATACATATGTATTTGTATACAAATACATTTATATAATTTGTAATTATATAAATTTACTTTATTTTATTTATTTTATTTCTCATTTTCCTTATTTAATTTGGATTTTGATTTATCCAAATTAATTTTTTCTTCTTTTTTTTCCTCTCTATTATTTTTATTTTTACTTCTAATTTAATTTCCTTTATACGAATTTTTTCGATTTCTCTCACTTCCTCGATTCTCGAGATTTTCACCAATATCCCGTTCTCGTAAAATTTTATTTCCTCTTATTTAATTTCTCCAATATTTATTTTCAATATTTATAATTTCCAATAAATGGAAAATTTACGGTTATCACACAATGCATCAAGAATCATTAACCAAATTTCTCATCAAAGCACAAATAATCAAATAAAAGTTTTAAGGAGTAAAGAATTAAGCTTACAAAACTCCTTTGCTTGAGTATGCTTTGCCTTGAATTGTTGAGTCCACCTTTAGCCATTCTTTGAGAAATTGTTGTCACCTTGCTAAGGATGGATTCCCAAGCTTTTCTCTTTCTCATTGGCACAAGCAAACTCCATGAGGATGTGTTGAGCATTTAAACTTCATTGTTTCTTTGTAACTCCATGCTCTAACATTCCTACAACAAACACATTCATGCATGTTTTGGTTCCCAAATTTTCTTGGGTCCATGAGAGTTAGTGCAAACAATTTTTGATCCTATTGGGATCCATTTCAAGCACAATTCATCATTATCTACAGCATGCTTTGGCACCCACATTTTTCTAACTATTCTTCCTCTAAATGTGGTTTTTCTATATGTGCATGCTTGTGAGGTGTGGCCAATCCTATTGCAAAGTGAGCATGTAAGAGATGTATCATGCATAGAATCTTTGCTCACTAGGAAATTCTTAAGATGAGTTTCTTTTTGTTTTTCATTATAGCCTAACCCATCTTTGTCAAAGAAAGCTCTTTGGGTCTCTAACATATGATCTAGCTTTTGTTGACCCATATAGAACCTAGAAAATGAGTTATGCACATTTGTATTCTTTTTATTTAACTCATTTATCTCTAAGTTAGCCTCTTCTAATTTCTTTTCAAATTCTAGCTTAGTATTAGTCAAGGCTTCATTTTCTATTTTTAATTTAGCAATGATTTTCTTATATTTGGAGTTCAAGCATTGAAATTCATTTGCTAAATCATTAAAGGCATTTTGTAACTCATCAAATGTAAAGTCATTATTTTCACTAGAGCTACTACTAGCTTCATCATCACTAATGGCCATAAAGCATGAGTAGGCTACTTCTTCATCTACATTTTCCTCATCGGAGCTATCACTATCGCTCCATGCAGCCACAAATGCTTTCTTCTTAGGTTTCCTATCTTTTTCCTTCCTAAGTAAGGGGCAATCTAGCTTAGTGTGACCCGGTTCATTACATTCATAACACACTAAGTGGTCTTTTTCTCTTCTACTTGATTCTCCCCTATGATGTCTCCTATTCTTCTCTTTCTCATTCATTCTCATGAACCTATTGAATCTTTTGGCAAACATTGCCATTTCCTTTTCTTCCTCATTCCCACTCTCATCACTATCATCTTCAATGACCTCATGAGTGGAAGATTTAAGTGCTACCCCTACTTTCTTTGAAGGCACTTCATTTCTTTTCATTTTCATTTCATATGTAAGTAGGGAGCCCATAAGCTCATCTAGAGATAAGGTATTTGGATCCTTAGACTCTTCTATTGCGGTTACCTTTGCCTCCCATGACTTAGGCAAGCTATTCAAAATTTTCTTTACCATTTCAACATTGGAATAAGCCTTGCCTAGAGCCTTAAGTCCATTAATTATATCATTAAACCTAGTGAACATTTCGCTAATGGACTCATTTTCTTTCATCTTAAATAGCTCATAATCATGTGTGAGCATTCCTACTTTGGTCTCTCTAACTTGATTTGTCCCTTCATGTGTGATGGCTAGCTTATCCCATATTTGTTTAGCATTCTCACATAAGGATACTCTATTATACTCATTGGGACCTAAAGCACAAAAGAGGGTGTGCATAGCCTTGGCATTCAATTGTGCCAATCTCATGTCATTGGTGTCCCACTCATCTTCACTCTTAGGGACATCTTTTCCATCTACTTTCTTTATTGGGATTCTAGGGCCATTAACAATTACTCTCCACACTTCATAGTCATTGGATTGCACAAATAACATCATCCTAATTTTTCAATAGGAGTAATTCTCACCATTGAAGAGTGGAGGTCTAACTAATGAGTGTCCCTCTTCTCCTAGGGGTGTGCCTACATTCAAGTGAGCCATTTAAGATCGTTTTGTTCGATAGAGGTTAGTCTAAATCAATCTCGAGCCCAAGCTCTGATACCAATTGTTGGCTCTTATAGGCTATACCGAGAGGGGGGTGAATCGGTTTTTAACTAACTTTAAGCTCGTTTTTCGAGTCTTGTAAATTCTCTAGCCTATATAAATATTTTCTAAGTTCTCTAGGCTATTCAATCATGCAATCCAAATTTAATAGAATAAGCACAAATATAATTGCAAGTAATTAAAGAGAGTAGGGAAAGAGAAATGTACGCAAGCGATTTATAGAGGTTCGACAACCTTGCCTACGTCCTCTACCTTGAGACGCTCCCAAGGATTTTCCCCAAATTCACTATCCTTGAATTTGTGTTACACTCCCTTTTTTTGCAGGCTCAAGAGAAACCTCTCTCTTCTTCTAGGCTCAAGAGTAACCTCCCTCTTTTTCTAAGGCTAAAGAGAAACCTCCCACTTTTTCTTAGGCTAAAGAGAAACCTCCCCTTTTATAAGGAATGATTGTGTTTACAAATTGTGTAATCAAAGAAGGGCCTCTAGATAGGCAAGTGATTACAATGTTTAAGCACAAGGAAAAAGCCTATACAAGATTTGTGCTATTCTATACAAAGAATATGAAAATGATGGAAGATGAAGACTTTGTAGCTCTTGATTTGTTGTTGAGGCTTGAGGATTTGAGGAAAATGAGTATTGGAGTTGATTGAGTAGTTCCTCTTGCTTCCTTTAGCTTCTAAGCCTCTATTTTATAGTCCCTTGGATGTATTCTAGCCGTTGGGTGGAGCCAAAACTTGAATATGACCGTTGTCTCACAAAAACTAGCCGTTACAGGCTATTTTCGGGCAAAGGGATCGATCCCTTTCCATAGGGGATCGATCCCTTCATTCCAGATCTAATTCTTCTGGGCTGAGGGACCTTTTCTTCCACCAAAAAGCTTACTGCCACTAGGGGATCGATCCCTTCCCTTAGGGGATCGATCCCTTCTTTCCAGAAGGTGATTTCCTGCACTTTTTGAGTTAGAAATGATGTGGTCTTTGATCCTAATCTAACCCAAAAACATTTATAAGCTTTAAGAGAGTTTTTCTTGACTTTCTCAAATGAAAATATTGTCCAAAAACTTATAAGTAATTTTCTAAACTTATGTTCAATAATTCTTGAGAAAATTACTTAATATTGAAAACCATTTTATAAAGTATTAAGACCCATAAGAATATATCATTAAATCATGATCTTAATGTTTGATATGAACACTTAAAAATGGATTGAGAAAATCATGTGTGATAAGGCAAATTTACAATATGAATTAAAACATTAAAGCTTACTTAAGTTTTTGTCATTTCAAAATATATATTGCAATTTAAAGCTAATATATTTAATTAAGACCATTTAATTAAGATCAAAAGGATAATATATGATTAAGTGGTACTATTTTTTAACGGGCGTTGTGGGGGTGCTAATCCTTCCCCACGCGTAATCGAACTCTCGAACCCAAACTTTGTTTTTGCAGACCAAAAATTATTTTTTTTATAAAACTTAATTAATTTTAAAATTTTATTAAAAAGATAAATAATTTTAGGTGGCCAATCACACCTAGTCAAAAAAAGATTGGGGGCGACTCCTCTTTGTGTTTTTTCCAAAATCGTCTAGCGATCGAGTCCCCGGACGAAAATCGTTACGACATATATATATATGTATATATTAATACATGAAAAGAACATGGTGAGGAGGACTAGTCGTGTGTGAAAGGCATGAGGACCATTTGATGTGGAGTTTAAATTATATATACATCTATATACATGTAGTTACACGTAAGAAGGCATGTAAATACACACACACACACACACACACACACACACACACTAAGAAGAATAGGATGAGGTTAAATTGATGTGTAACTATAATTAAAGGTGTATATATATATATATATAGGTGGAATTAAGGAGGAAATAGTAAATGTCGAATAATATCTTTTGGCCACCTATAAAGGAAGAGTGGTAAAAGAGTAATATTTATTGGATTAATAATACCCTAGTGAAAAGTAAACTTTGGGCATAGGAATGAATTTAAATAATGTTGATTTTAAGATATATGCTTTAGGAATAAATTAAGTATTAGAATAAGTTATTGAGGTGTTAATGAATTGATTTGTAGTGACTTAAAACAGTATATGAGCTTGTGTCGTAATTTGTGGAGGCTCGAAGAAGAAAATCACTAGGCATTAAGGTAAGTGGATTAAGTAAAGCCTGTTAGCACCATCTCATAGGAATGGTTTAAATTTTATAAATATTTAAATTACTTCTTACGTTAGGTGATGGAATACTGTGGTTGGACATTGAGGTAAGTAACCTAAGGGTAATGGTATAGTTAGTTTATAAATTTGGTTTATGTTTGGGTTGGATTAAAACTTGTTTTTTGCCTTGCGTGTTGTGGCCAGCAAGTGTGCATGTTAAGTGAAGTGAATTGATGCATATGTGCATTCATGTATAGCATGTATTGAGTCAAGTAATTTTATAACTATGTTTTCTGATAATTTACATTATGTTTTAAATTGCAAAGTCTTAGTTTTAACTGACCTTTGAAATAAATCAAAAATTCCACATATTTGAAAATCAAAACTAATTTAATAAGTGTTCTGAAATCCATGAAAACTAAGTGCTACACGAAAAATATTTTTTCAGATCCATTTCGATTTCAAGCAGACCCATTGACCATCAGGTCACTTCAAGCCTATTGAGATTCACTCTAGGTTCCATTACTCGTCTATCAAGCTTTGTTCTCTAGACTTTTAGTATTAGTATCTATGCCTTACAAGCCTCGTGCTCCAGGCATTATTAGGCTTGTCTGGAAAAGCAACAAACAAGTTCCAGCTCTTGACCAATTAGTGGGACTAGATTATTACTCTATGGCCATAGATATTGTATCGTGAGAGCCATCTCTAGAATCCTAAAGAACCTACATGCTACACGGATACCTTTTGGACTGTGGGAGCCACCTTTAGAGTCCTGAAGGACCTATGTGCTACATAGATATCGTTCAGACCATGGGAGCCACCTCTAAAATCCTAAGGAACCTACATGCTACACGGATATTTGGATCATGGGAGCCACCTCCAAATTCCTAAAGGGCCTACGTGCTACATGAGTTTTTCACATTGCAACACTTTCTCCATCACTAGCTAGGTAGATGTCACAACAACATCAATAAGTAAGGTCTTTTCCAAAACTTTCTTAGATATCTATTTGATATCATTTTCAGTGATTTGTGGCTTTTGCCTAAAAGTGACGAAGTGCATAGTGATTGATTCATCGAAGTGTATAGTGTTTTGATTTAATCAAAGTGCATAATATTTGATTTATCGAAGTGTATAGTGACTGATTTATCGAAGCACATAGTAATTGATTTATCGAAGTGTACAGTGACTGATTTATTGAAGTGCATAGTGATTGATTTATCGAAGTGCATAGTATTTTGACTTAATCAAAATGCATAGTAGTTTGACTTAATTGCAGTGCATAGTAAAAGTGATTTAAATTAAGTGCATAATGAAAGTGTTTTAAATTGAAGTGCATAGTGAAATTGTTTTGATTAAAGTCCATATTGGATCATTGGTATCATGACTTAATAACATGCATACATGTCACTTCAATGTTGATTACTTGTGCATTTGCATATCGATTGACATAAGTCTAACATGTATTTACTTAAGCTACTTACTGAGCCATGGGTTGCACACCCATTTCTAACATCCTTGCAAATCATACGAGTTAGACTCCACTTTTGGAGTTTTGTGTAAGCCTTCGGGGACAGTATCTACTAGTGGTACTTGTCTAAGTCCTTCAAGCATTGCTTTGCTACTTTTGAGGTATATAAACCTTGTATATAATTTGGTTATCATGTATGGACATTATGAAAAGCACTGTACATGTCATTGGAATTATTTTGGGATGTAACTTAGGAAT
This sequence comes from Heritiera fomes, assembly GCA_032173925.1. NCBI lineage: Eukaryota > Viridiplantae > Streptophyta > Magnoliopsida > Malvales > Malvaceae > Heritiera > Heritiera fomes. The sequence continues at coordinate 17,078,669 of JAPDPM010000015.1, forward strand.
TGCTCTAGATTATTATATGACTAGTATGATTATCGAGTGCGATCTAAGATATTAATGTTATATATCAAATATGAATCTTGCGGAATCTGGATATGTTGATTGTGATGATTTTGGGATTGTGTTTAATGTATGATAATGTAAACTGCGAATTGTGGAGTTGAGATATGATGTTGGATATATATATATAATATATATATATATTATAGTTTAATTAACTAGAGAAAATTGATTATTTATAAGGGGGAGGTTGTCACAGTCCACATATACAGTATTTTACACATTTTCACACATATACAAGGGTTAGGCTGTCTATGATGCCTTTATTTCCCATTTCTTTGCATAGTAAACATTTTGAAATAGTAAGATACAATTAAATAAGAATATTCACATATCGTAATTCATTTATCGTTTACATCCCTGTTTATATTTACAACACAGTAGTACTATAAAATAAATCTGAACATATAAAGTAAATGATTATACCTCCAGGATCTATAGTAGCTGCCTCAGGGTATTCAAAGTGCAGTCGAAACCCTCAGATGATATATCACATAGTCACTGAAAATACTCTGTAGATGATAAAATAAAAGAGTGAGCAAACCATGGCTCAATAAAGGAATTGTTTGCAAATCTTGATACCACAAATCTATATGCCATAAAATCATTTGATTTCCTATAGGTGTACTAAGGACCGTAATAGGAAGGATACTATAGTTGACTAGGGATCCGGATAAAGTAAGGAAGGTATTTTGAAATACCTATCTTGTTCCGGAACCTAGAAGCGACTATAGGGAGTAAGTATTTATTTTTGTTTTAAAACACTTTCCCATATCATTTTGAAATAAATCTCAAATCAATACTTTCATAAAATAAAGCATTTAATCAAATAATCTAATATTCATAATAATTCACAAAAGAATATTAGATTAATAAATCACCATTTTCATTTAAACATATATCACATATATCACTAAAATCGTAAATAGTATTGTACTCAATGCAGTATAGTAAACCGTTTAGAAATCATCATTCATCTCATTGAAAACATAAAAGTAATCATTTATCTTTTAATATCATCATCCATTTAAAATCATCATTTTTCATATCATAAAAATGTAGGAGACTAAGGCATCACCCAAGATATATCATGCTATGAACCCCTATAGGGTATAAAAATCATCATATAAGATCTATGGCCATAGTGTATAATTGTTCTTAGTTGAACACTGATTAGGTGTCAATTGAGACATTGAATAGATATCACATATTAGCATGATAAGGGGCCTATCAGTCTCAAAACAATATTCTCATCATTATATTACCTTTATGGAAATCAAGAAAATGGCTAAAATCTGCAGTCAGTCCATAACGGTTTTAATTATCATATAATGAATATTTATTGTAAAATAATTTATAAAATATTCACTGCTCAACATTTCCCTTTATACACCATTTCTCACATTGTAAAACATTTAGGAGAAATTTCCAATAGCTTTACTTTCAGTAAATTCGGTAACATGAATATTTAAATAATATTTTTTGGTATATTCATGTTTTATGAAAAATATTCAATTTATCATTTCCAAGGCTAGGAAATTATTCACATATGCATTAATATATTTCATGACATTTTTAGAAAACTTTCTAGGAAATTTCAGCAACATAACGACTGCTAATACCCTAGCCTTCCTACAATTTCAAACACAATATAAAACTGGCAAACAACCACAATTTCATAGTTTCCAAGGCATTTCATTTCAAAAATATTTTTATAAAATTAATTGCATTGAAATCATACATTTGAGATATTCCTATAGATCACATACGCGTCCCTTACCTGTCTGACTTATCCGATCTCTTCGAGTGCACCACTCGTAAAATGTTACTCTCGGGTTGCAGATAATTCCACCAAAAATTTTAGCTCATTGAATACTTATTTTTAAGCTATTATTCATGTTTAATTGCAGCCATATTGTACAGTGCAAATATTTTCGCAGTATAATTTCATCGGTAGTATAACACAACTTCTTCGTTTTTAGTCGGATTTTAAATCCGAGCATACTGCCAGACTCCTTGTAATTTCTACAGTCTAATGGCATCCTAGAATCATCAAAAACAGCCATGAACAATGGTCCCCTTCTCATGGCCGAAATCATCATCATGCACTACGTATTGCTTTTCAACAATTTAATGCCATTTTCATGTTCTACCATACTTAATCATCAATTTGGCATCCATTTCATGCATGAAACACCGTAAATCCTTTAGGTTCTAAGCTTGGTGAAACCTCCTTGTATGGCAAAATTTTATTTTGCAAAAGTTAATTGAAACTAATACTAGAAACATGCTTAACATGCTTAAAGGAATCATTCTACACCATTAGAATTCCAAGAAGCATAATGTATGGTGGGATACATACCTTGATCAAATTTTTGAAGCTTCCTATGTCCTTGTTTTCTTGTTTATTCTATGATCTATTGGTATGGTTAGATAGAAGAGAGAAAATAGGACAATTTTCTAGTTAAGTGTTTATTGAAATAAAGTAGATTTAATGGTGTTTAAATTGCTTTTTTTTTTCTTCTCTTTTCTCTCAAGAATGGTGTGGGAGGCTTTTGGAGAAGACAATGAATAGTGCCAGCAAGTGGGCTGAAGAAAATAAGGAGAATCTTCTAGAAGGGGTGAAAATTACGAAAATGCCCCTAGTTACGAAAATTTTGCATAATTTTGCCCTTTAGGCTTTCGTAGTCGTAAAAACTATGTAATCTCACTCCAAATTTCAGATTCATCACCAAATAATCTTAATAAATATATTTTGACGAATAAAAGTGGTTTTGTCGACGCACGATACACCGATTACGTGAAATTACGATTTTACCCCTTATGGACCGCCAGAGAAATTTTTCAGTTTAACCATCGATTCAATGAATCTCTTAACATTATCTTAGCCTCCTTTTTATGTAGAATAACATGGTTTTTTTTTTACTTCATCCCAATTCATTTTAGTTTAGGTCCAATTTACGAAAATACCCTCGAGACGTAACCATCATTTTCCCATTTGTTTGCCACATTTCCGAAAATAATGCAAATAAGGTATTTAGGTCTCAAATTTCCATAATATCATTATTACGCTATCTGTATATTGTTTCTTCAGTCATATATACATTTGGGCTCAAAATTTCAAATGGGACCCACTTTACTATTTACTTATAACTTACAAAATATATTCAATAATAAATTAATAATTACATATATACACATGTATAGTACAAAATAATCAGTTCTCACCTTTCCTCCCCACCTTTTAGAAATTTGATCCTTTGAATTCGTCCATACCAATCACTGGAACAACTCTAGGTACTTCTCCCACATTAAGCTCTCTAATTCCCATGTCACTTCCTCTTCGGAATGGTATTGCTAGAGCACTTTCACCAATGGGATCATCTTGGATCGCAATACCTTATCCTTTCGATCCAAGATCCAGATAGGTCTCTCCACAAAACTCATATCCTCTTGGATCTCTAGTGGTTCATATCAAATTACGTGGGATGGATCTGGATGATACTTCCTAAGCATCGAGACATGGAATACATTATGCACTGCTAATAACTCCAATGGTAGTGCCAATCTGTACCCCACATCTCCCACACGATCTAAGATCTTAAATGGTCCGATGTATCGAGGACTCAACTTTCCCTTCTTACCAAATCTTATAATACCTTTAGATGGGGAAACTTTCAAAAACAGAAAATCACTTTGTGAGAACTCAAGTGGTCGGCGCCTCATGTCTGCATAGCTCTTCTACTGACTCTAAGCTATTCTTAATCTCTCACAAATCAACTATACATCTTTCGAAGCATGCTCTACCAAGTCGGGAACCAATAGCTTTCGATCTCTTACTTCTTCCTATGCGATCGGTGATCTACTCCTTCTACCATATAATGCCTAGTATGGTGCCATGCTGATACTCGTCTGATAGCTGTTATTATATGCAAACTTAGTAAATGGCAAATGATCATCCCAAGAGCCTTTAAAATCCAATGCACATGCCCTTAACATATCCTCAACCGTCTGTATCATTTTCTCAAACTATCCATCAATTTACAGATGAAAGGCGGTGCTGAAATTCAGTCAGGATCCCATAGCCTCCTGAAATCTCTCCCAAAAGTGGGATGTGATCTAAGAATCCCTATCTAATGAGATTCTCACTGGAACGCCATGTAGCCTTACTATCTCCTATACATATAAATCGGCAAGGGCACTAAGAGTATTTTTAGATTTGATGGCTAAGAAGTGGGCAGACTTTGTCAATCTGTTTATAATCACCCATATCGCATCATGATTCCTCCGGGTCTTTGGCAAACCCATGATAAAGTCCATCGTAACATACTCCTATTTCCACGTAGGAATCGGTAGAGGCTGTAATAGACTTACAGGCTTCTGATGCTCGATCTTAATCTACTTGCATGTGAGACATCTAGCTACAAACTCCACGATGTCTCTCTTCATCTTTGGCTAGCAATACACTCTCCGTAAATTTTGGTACATCTTAATACTGCCTGGGTGCAGAGTGTACTTGGAGGTGTGGGCCTCTGTTAAAATCAGATCTCTAAGCTGTCGATTATCAGGAACATAGATCTGACCTTTGAACCTTAGAATCCCATCGGTACCAATCTTAAAATTAGACAGTACTCAAATCTGTACCTGACTAGCAACCTATATACAATAAGCATCTATCCTCTGAGCATCACTGATTTGAGCCATCAAGTTCAGCTCAATTTTAAGACTAGCAGTAAATCCATAGCTCTCAGAGGAAACCACATTAAGACTGAGGTTCGAGAACTGTTCCAACAACTCATGCTCCCTAACCATCATATACAACAACATTGCCATGTGCTTTCAGCTCAGAGCATCTACCACCACATTTGCTTTCCCCAGGTGGTATAGTATCTTGCAGTCGTAATCTTTCAATAGCTCCATCCATCTTCGCTGTCTCATATTTAACTCACACTGCAAAAATAAATACTTCAGACTTTTATGGTCTGTATAGATCGAAATGTCTCACCATAGAGATAATGTCGCCATATCTTCAATGCAAACACCATAGCAGCTAACTCCAGATCTTGGGTTGGGTAGTTCTTCTTATGCTTATTTAGCTGTCGAGAACCACATGCAATCACTCGACTATTTTGCATCAAGACACACCCTAATCCCTTCGTGGAAGCATCTATATACACTGAAAATCCACCAGATTCGCTGGGAAAAGCAAGTACCGGAGCTGTAGTAAGTCTCCGCTTCAACTCCTAGAAGCTACATTCACACGCATCTGACCACTCAAACTTAACATCCTTACATGTAAGTCGTGTAAGTGGAGCAGCTAGTCTAAGGAATGCCTCAGCGAACCAGCGATAATATCCTGCTAGACCCAAAAAGCTCCGTATCTCTGTCACTGTCATAGTTCTCTCACACTATACTATGGCCTTTATCTTGGAGGATCAACAGACACCACGTCCTTTGACACTACATGTCCCAGAAAAGTGATATGATCTAGCCAGAATTTGCACTTACTGAATTTAGCATATAACTTCTGATCTTTGAGGGTCTGCAGGACTATACAAAGGTGATGCTCGTGCTTTTCCAAAGACTTAGAATATACCAAAATGTTGTAGATAAACATGATTACATATTTATCAAGATACAGCTTAAACACCTCACTCATCAAGCCCATAAATGCTATAGGGGCATTAGTCAATCCGAAAGGCATCACTAGAAACTTATAGTGCCCTTATCAAGTCTAGAATGCTATCTTGGGAACATCCGACTCTTAAATCTTAAGCTGATGGTAGCCCGATTGGAGGTCAATCTTAGAAAACACCTATACACCCCTCAACTGATCAAATAGGTCGTCAATCCTGGGTAGGGGATACTTATTCTTGATGGTCACCTTATTCAACATCCGATAATCAATACATAATCGAAAGCTGCCATCCTTCTTCCGGACAAATAGAATCAATGCACCCCACGGAGACATATTAGGACAGATGAAACCCTTATTCAATAATTCCTAGGGCTGCTTCTTAAGCTCCTCCAATTTTGTCAATGCCATCTGATATAGGGTCTTAGAAAGAGGCTCCATGCTGAGTACCAAGTCAATGGTAAACTTGATCTCCTAATCCAGTAGTAACCCTAGCAAATCCTCAGGAAATATGTTCGGAAAATCCTTGACCATAAGAATCTCATGTTGCTTGGGATGTCTCTTTTCCATGTCCTCCACATATGCAATAAAACCTTCAATACATCCACACAACACTTAAACAATTTAGTAAACATATCATTTCATTATAACTTATCAAAAAGTTTTACAATGTAGCATTCTGGTTGAGAGAAAATAACAAACTTAGTGTAGCAATCTAAAGTAACAAAATTTGTAACTAACCAATCTATCCCTAATATTACATCAAAATCATACATCGTTAACAAAATTAGGTTAGCTGTCGTTTTCTTCTCTCCTATATTTACTTTACAATTTCTATACACTACATCAATCATTTGTGCTTCCTTGAAAAGTATATTTACTTGTAAAGTGTATCCTAACGGCTCAGGTTCTACTAGGACTCTATTAGCACAAGTAGGTGATATAAATGAATGAGTAGGACCAAGATCGAATAATGCAATTACAAGTATATCGAAAATATAAATTTTACCTTTAATAACATCTGTGGAAGCATCAGCAGTCTCCTGATCTAATGCGTACACCCATCCATGAGTCACAGGCTTCTTACCTTTCTTTGCTACCATAGCCCGTCTCGGTTGTGGGGGTGTAGCTCTCTCTGTCTCAGTCGAAGCTGCTGGTGCTGGTACTGGTGGAACAAGGGCTGGAGTGGTGATCCGGTCGATTCTCATAACATCGGGCAATCTCTCATCAAGTGTCCCGTTTGCCCACATCAAAAACAGGTCTTAGTCAACAAGTAACAAGGCCATATACCATGCGACCGACCACAAAGCGTACATTTGGTCGCAGTACCCTTCGGTGTTGAGGTGGGACCAATAGTAAGGGTCGTAGTACGTAATCTAGTAGATCGCTCCTCCAAAATCTGAATGCCTGATGGTCTAGCCCTCTTAGACTGCTCTCTATCTGATCTATCTTTCACCCCCTCTTCACTTTACCCTTGCCTTTAGTCTTCGCCTTGGATGCCAACTCAGAATGAAAGTGCTCAAAGTCTTGCTCGCATAGCAGAGCACACCTAACAACCTCATCATATGTACGAATGTTGAATGAAACCAGCTTAGATCTGATAGATGGTCTCAACCCAGCTTTAAATCTATCAATCTTACGTTGTTCGTCTACCTGTGTCAGTGGAACAAACCTATTGAGAGTGGTAAGTCTAGACTTGTACTAATCTATTGTTATGCTCCCCTATACCAGCTCCATAAACTCTCGTTGTAACTTCTTCTGAGCTGTGTCGAGGATGTATTGGTGGCAAAATGCATCAACAAATATCTCCCCAGTAATCACTAGATGCTGGGCAAATAACACGGTCTGTGCAAACTTCCACCAGTGCTCCACATCATCGGTCATCTTGAACACAACTGTCATAACATATTAAGTTTTAAAGAAACCTAATAGTTAGACACAAAATCTATGGAGTCGCCACCAACCATTCTACCTAGGTGTGATTGGTCACCTATTCAAACTACATATAAAGACTAGTTTACATCTCAAATTTAGGGTTAGGGAGTACGATTACGCGTGAGGAAGGATTAGCACCCTCACAACGCCTATCCTAAAATGGTACCAACTAACTTTAGGTTATCTCAAATTTGCCTTAGTTAATTTTAAGTTCAATAATTAAATATTGGAAAATATTTCTAAGCATCCTCCATTAAGCTAGTGGGACAACTTAAAAAATCTTCCTTACCTTAAGAGTATTCAAGTAGTACTATGTGACTTGCTAGAAGAAGCTCCATCGTCGAATTCATTTTAATGTTTATGAAAAATTCTAATTTTGACTCCTATCTAATTTATTCTTGCTATCTTATCATTTTTATTATTCCTATTGTTTTCTATTATTTTATTAATGCTTAATTTTATTAATTTATCTTATTAGAGAATGAGTATGAATTATTTTTCTCAAAAATTCTTTTTAGATCTCCCATTAAGCTGGTTAGATCTTGAAAGAAATTGCTTGACCTAAAGATTTCCAAAGTATTACTTAAGCATAATACCTTTTAGAATCTTATCTTCGGAATAATCAATACTTAATCTCAATAATTATTATTAACTATTATCATCCTACTTTATCATTTTTTATTATTATTATTATTATTATTATTATTATTATTATTATTATTATTATTATTATTATTATTATTATTATTATTATTATTATTATTATTTCTTTATATTTTAGCTTTGTAACTAATTATTTGAATTTTAGTTTTATAATACATATCATTTTATTTTTAGACTAAATATAAGATATTAGTTATCGAAAACCCTCCTTAGACCATCCATTAAGCTGGTGAGGCCTTGAGAGAAGTTTCTAACCTAGAAATTTTCAAGAGAATTACTTTAGCATAATTGTCTTGATATCATTATCGGAGTAATTCAAATTCACATTCATTATTATTTTAAAATCTAATTCTAGCTACTTTATTTATTTTCCTTCCTTATTTTGTTACTTGCTGTTATTATTTTTATTATATTGTTACAAATTATTAATATCCTTTCTAATCGTATAAATAATTATTTTTGTTTTAATTTTATAATAGATTTATTTAATTTTTTTTAAAAAATGAAAATAAATTATTTGTTATCGAAAGTCCTATTTAGACCCTCTATTAAGCTAGTGAGGCTTTGGATAGAATTTTTCTTACCTCAAGATCTCTAAAAGTACTACTTAAGCGCAGTTCCTTTAAAGTTCCATCATCGATTCAATTCATATTCGTTTTACAATCTACAGATAATTTATATTCATTATTAATTTAATTTTCAAAAATGCATTTTTTTCATCTTAACCTAATTTAGTCTTTCTATCAATTTCTTAATTCAATCCTATCTTTTAAATAAAGCAAACAAAAATTAAGAATGCAAAGTGTAAATCATAATACAAACATGCATATAAAAATCTATATGAACAATCCATGTCATATTAATTCAAATAATTAACAATATTAATCATATAACCAATAGGCATACAAGTATTCAATTAAGCATCTAAACAAAAATATTTCCAATCAAGTACTACACATGGACACAACCAAAAAAAGGTTTTTTTTTCATCTTAATCAACTTAAACTATTAAATAAGCAAATAAATAGTTAACAAATAAATAAATAATAAAATGGAAAGGCTTATCAGTACACGTACAAGTGAGAGGTTAAAATAGCAAAGCAGAACAATCAACTCAAGCATTTATATTACCAAAATAAAACAACTTGGAAGCAAGCAGATGCACGCGTTACTCAGCACCACAATTTTACTTTAATGAACAACCAGCTACTATTTTCTGTTCCAACGGCTATGATGCAGGAAGAAGTAGTAAATGCAAGCAACGTTGTTTGGTTTAAGGATCACAATAGGTTTGATGGTGCAACAACAATGATGGCATACAGAAACACAAAGATTCAACGATGCAGGACAGTGAGCAGTAAAGCGATGGATGAATAGTGCACAGTGCACACAACAGGATCAACTGTGGTGAAGATGACGGTGACAACGAAAATAGGGCGGCAATATGGAGATAAGGGTTAGCAAGGTGATAGAAGAGTATTTTTAGGTTTTTGTTCTTCCATGTCTACCCTCCCTTTGTATATTTTTGCATGTTATTTAAATAGACCTAGGTTTTCTTTTTATTTTTGGTAACACCTAAAAATCAAAAATCAATCTTTTAGGAAAAATTATATCTTAAGAATCGAATCTTAAATCCGATATCAATTCTGATTATTCTTTCCATCAAATTCAAATTAAGTTTCAATCTTTTAATGGTTTCATTTAATTCTACTTTCCTATCAAAATTAATTCTGATTTCCTTCCCTTTTTTTATTTTTTATCGAAAATAAAAATAAAAAAATCAAAATCAAAATTTATTTCTAAATCTAAATTTAAAAAAATCAAAAAAATAAAATCAATAATAAAATAATAAAAATATATAAAAACTAATTAATTAAAGGATTTATATATGATGCACTGACAGTGTATAGTTTTTATACACTGTCAATGCACCAGAGGTTGACACCTCATCAATAGGCCCTTATATGCAAATATAAATAATTTTTTTTAATTTGCCCATAAGGGCCTATTAATGAGGTGTCAAACTCTAATGCATTGACAGTGTATAGAAACTATACACTATCAGTGCATCATATACAAACTCTTAATTAAAATGTTTGAAAAAGACCCGAACAAAAATGTTGTCTACAAGTGCTAGTCCTACTCTCTCAATGTTAGAACATCTCATGTATCTGAATAATTTCTCAATAGATGTCACCCACTACTCTGCCACCAGTAGATCTTTGTCTCCCTTAAACTTAGACAGATTAAGCTTAGTAAACTGCCGCACCAATGCCACATCACGGTAAGACTCTACATCTATGAGCGGCTGTACTGGTGATGGTGGTGGAACGACATGTGTCTACTGTACTGGCTGTGGTGCAAGTTGAGGCTCGGGAGCTAGCTGTGCAGGAGGTGGTGGAGATGGTGCAACTAGTGGAACTGCTAGAGCTACTCACTCTCTCTCTACCTGATCAGCAGCTCAATCTACGTGAAACATGGCAATGAAATCTACCAATATTCTCTCTATTCGTGACATCCGAGTGTTCGGGCTCTCAGGCTGCGGTGGGTGAAGGGGTCCTAGGGCGGGCTTCAGTACTGGTTCCAACGTGTGAGGCTCTAGAGTCTGCTTCACCCTATCTCTACCTCAACCCATGTTCGCGCAAGTTACCCATCGTCCACTAATTTCTTCACAGCACAAGTAATTTATCAATATTCGATTAATGACTTATTTTATATATCTAGACTATACAGTACTACAGAGGATGTTAACCACTTCACTTTATCATAAAGATACCAAAGACATAGGCCAACCTCGCTCTAATACCAATAAATACTGTAACAATCCACATATACAGTATTTTACATATTTTCACACATACACAAGGGTTGGGCTGTCTATGATGCCTTTAATTCCCATTTTTTTACACAGTAAACATTTTGAACAGTAACATACAATTAAATAAGAATATTCACATATCGTAATTCATTTATCGTGTACATCCATTGTTTATATTTACAACACAGTAGTACTGTAAATTAAGTCTGAACATATAAAGTAAATGATTATACCTCCAGGATCTATAGTAGCTGCCTCAGGGTACTCAAATCGCAGCCAAAATCCTCGGATGATATATCATGTAGTTACTAGAAATACTCTATAGATGATAAAATGAAGGAGTGAGCAAACCACGTCTCAAAAAGGAATTGTATGCAAATCTTGATACCACGAAATCTACATGCCATAAAATCATTTAATTTCCTATTGGTGCACTAAGGACCGTAATAGGAAGGATACTATAGTCATATAGGGATCCGGATAGAGTAAGGAAGGTATTTTGAAATACCTATCTTGTCAAGCAACTATAAGGAGTAGGTATTTATTTTTGTTTTAAAACACTTTTCCATATCATTTGGAAAAAAATCTCAAATCAATACTTTCATAAAATAAAGCATTTAATCAAATAATCTAATATTCGTAATAATTCACAAAAGAATATTAGATTAATAAATCACCATTTTCATTCAAACCATATCACATATATCACTGAAATCGTAAACAATATCATACTCAATGTAGTACAGTAAACCGTTTAGAAATCATCATTCTTCTCATTGAAAACATATAAATAATCATTTATCATTTAATATCATCATTCATTTAAAATCATCATTTTTCATATCATAAAAATGGTAGAGACTAAGGCATCACCCAAGATATATCATGCTATGAACCCCCGTAAGGTATAATAATCATCATATAAGATCTATGGCCATAGTCTATAATTGTCCTCAGTTGAACATTGATCAGGTGTCAACTGGGACGCTGAATACATATCACATATCACACACAGCATGATAAAGGGGCCTATCAATCTCAAAACAATATTCTCATCATCATATTATCTTTATGGAAATCAAGAAAACTAGTTAAAATCTTCAGTCGGTCCATAAAAGGTTTTAATTATCATATAGTGAATATTTATTGAAAATAATTTATAAAATATTCACTTCTCAACATTTCCCTTTATACATCATTTCTCATACTGTAAAACATTTAGAAGAAATTTCCAATAGCTTTACTTTCAGTAAATTCGGTAACATGAATATTTAAATAATATTTTTCGGTATATTCATGTTTTATGAAAAATATTAAATTTATCATTTCCACGGCTAAGAAATTATTAAAATATGCACTAAAATATTTCATGACATTTTTAGAAAATTTTCTAGTAAATTTCAACAGTATAACGGTTGTTAATATCCTAGCCTTCCTGCAATTTGAAACACAATATAAAACTAGCAAATAGCCACAATTTCATAGTTTCCAAGGCATTTCATTTCAAAAATATCCTTATAAAATTAATTGCATTGAAATCATGCATTCGGGATATCCTTACAGGTCACATACGCATCCTTTACCTGTTTACTTGTCCGACCTCTTCGAGTGTACTACTCATAAACCATTACTTCTGAGCTATAGATAATTCCACCAAAATATTATCTCATTTATTACTTATTTTTAAGCTATTATTCATGTTTAATTGTAGGCACATTGTACACTGCAAATATTTTCGCAGTATAATTTCTACCGGTAGTAGAACACAACTTCTTCGTTTTAAGTTGGATTTTAAATCGAAACACACCAGCAGACTCCTTGTAATATCTACAGTCTAATGGCATCCTATAATCATCAAAACCAGCCATGAACAATGGTCCTCTTATCATGGCCGAAATCATCATCATGCACGATGTATTGTTTTTCAACAATTTAATGCCATTTTCATGTTCCACCATGCTTAATCATCAATTTCGCATCCATTTCATGCATGAAACACCATGAATCCTTTAGGTTCTAAGCTTGGCCAAAACCCCATTGTATGGCAAAATTTTATTTTGCAAAATTTAATTGAAACTAATGCTAGAAACATGCATAACATGCTTAAATGAATCATTCTACACCATTAGAATTCCAAGAAGCATAAAGTATGGTGGGATACATACCTTGTTCGAATTTTTGAAGCTTCCTATCTCCTTGTTTTCTTGTTTATTTTATGATCTATTGGTATGATTGGATAGAGGAGAGAAAATAGGACAATTTTCTAGTTAAGTGTTTATTGAAATAAAGTAGATTTAATGGTGTTTAAATTGATTTTTTTTCTTCTCTTTTCTCTCAAGAATGGCGTGGGAGGCTTTTGTAGAAGACAATGAATAGTGCCAGCAAGTGGGCTGAAGAAATAAGGAAAGTCTTCTAGAAGGGGTAAAAATTACAAAAACGCCCCTAGTTACGAAAATTTTGGATAATTTTGCCCTTAAGCTTCTGTAGTCGTAAAAACAATATAATCTCACTCCAAAATTTTGGATTCCATCACCAAATAATATTACTAAATGTATTTTGATGAATAAAAGTGGTTTCAGTGATGCACGGTACAGCGGTTGCTTGAAATTATAGTTTTACCCTTTATGGACCGCTAGTGAAATTTTTTGATTTAACCATTGATTCAATAAATCTCTTGACATTATCTTAACCTCCTTTTTATGTAGAATAACATGGTTTTTTTACTTCGTCCCAATTCATTTTAGTTTAGATCCAATTTATGAAAATACCCTCGAGACGTGACCATCATTTTCCAATTTGTTTGCCACATTTCTCAAAATAATGGAAATAAGGTATTTTGGGTCTCAAATTTTCATAATATCATTATTACACTATCCGTACACTGTTTTTCAGTCATCTATACATCTGGGCTCAAAATTTCAAGTGGGGCCCACATTAATATTTACTTATCACTTACAAAATATATTCAAAAATAAATTAATAATTACATATATATACATATACAGTACAAAATAATTAGTTCTCATAGAGATTTTCGATCTTTTTCTTTTACTAGGTTAGTCTTGAATTAAAATATGGAGAAAGTAAGTTGGTTTGCTCTAGGAGCTGACAACTTAAATAGTAACGCTAAGTTAAATCGGATTGTGAAAGATAGAAATTGTTTAGCGGTGACACTAACACCGAAAACAAACATCAAAGTGAAAAGAAAAAATAATTAGTTCGTAAATTGGAAAAATAATATAAGTGTGATTGTTAAGTGTACATCATGACCTTAGGCTGTGATAGGTTTAATGGTATCAGTGCAAGATTTGTCCAGTACGTGTCAATATTATAAAAATTGTTATTAATGTTACATCCCACGTACTGGGTAATGTTTGTATATAACCTACCATTATCAACTTATTCCAAGATTATTTGCTCTTGACATAGGTTTCTATTTTGATTTAATTCGAAAATAAGGAAACTAGGCGTAGAAGTAGGCCTAGAAGATCGGCTCGTAGTATATCGATTTCATTTCAATCATATCACTATCATCACCTCCACTGCTATCACATCCGATCCTCTCCAACCAATTAGTAGAGAGGCAAGGATGGCTAGGATGCAGTAGAATTATGAGATAATGACAACCCTACTGTAGCAATTAGTGGCTAATCAAGCTAGTGCACTATACTCAACTAATTTATTTATCTCATTTGTGATTGCTAGTAGGCCGTATATAGAGTCAAATCCTCTAAGTTCTTGCATACTAGATGCATTTCAAAGAATTTTAGATGAACGAGTTGTGAGAACTCGTTAATTTATACTGTACATGTACAGAATAATAGATTTTAAATAAATTTTGATATTTTATAAATGTCGAAAGAAAGGTGTGATAGAATCGAAAATTTTGAAGTTATACAAGGGCAAAATTAGTTTTCTCATGAAGTGGTCAAAGTGGACCAAATAAGCCATAATTTGGCTTAAGAAGTAAATTAAATAAATGAAATTTTAAATGGAAAGTGGGCTGGAACAGAAAAGAGAAGGTGTAGCGGCAACATGAGTAAATATGGAGACCTTAGAGGACATTTTAGACTTCAAATAAATTATATTAGAATTTTATTAATTCAAATTAAATGATGGCCAACAAAATTATAACAACAAAACCAACTTTTATTATTTGTTTCCAGCTGGTTACACCGCCTTATGAAGCTGCATTCTGTTTCACTTTCATTCTCTCGATTTCTCTAATCCTCCAAGAGCTGCTTCGATTTTTCCATGCAAAAAAAAAACCCCTCTTCCTTTCACTTAATCGGTTAAGCCTTCTTATAAAAGTTGTTCCCTACTTAAAACAGGCTTTCTAAACCTCACCAAAACTCAGACAAAACGTGCAAGAAGTCAGCAAATAAACCTGTTCTGTTTCAGTCAGAAACGTTTCTAGCACAGGTAAGCAAATCTTCAGCTCGTGTTTTATACATATGGATCGTTGGTTTATGATGTTGTTGGCTAAGTAAATGATAGATAAGGATAAAGTTTAGAAGGAAAGTGTATAGAAATTTCTTAAGGCTGAAACCTTTGATCGTTGGTGATGTAAATGGCTGGGAAAAATGCTGTTGTTACATGCGTGTATGGCATAAATGGATGAAGCAGAATTTCTGCTGTGTAAATGGTTTTGTGGCGTGGCTGAGCTGTAAAATCAAGAAGAAACATGTAATAAAAATTATATACATATAACAGAGGACCCTACTGTTAGCTGGTGTTGAACATGTAGGAGTAAGTATAGTGGTTAAAGACGTAGAACAGGAAATAGAGGCTGAACCGAACCCCACCTAAAGGCTGACAAAAACTGAAACAGAAAAATAAACAAAAACTGATTTGAACCGAAACAGAAAATAGAAAGTTACCTAATGTGAAATGACTTTAATGAATGGTTAGTCATAAAGGTTTAAAGAGGCTTCAACATGATGGTTGATAGTGTGAAAAACAAAACAAAAAGGACTAACCGAATAGGACATACAAGCTGGAAAAACCGAATGGAAAATTTGATCAATGAATTGTTGTTGACTGATCTTAATGGAATGACAAGAAAGTCAAATAAGTGGGCTGTTAGGACGTGGGAATAAGGAAGAAAAGAGGGTGTTGTACCGTGTATAGAGGAAAAATAAAGAGGCTAAATTGATAATAATTGGCCAAATGAAAGTGGTCGACAATGAAGGCTAGTAAAGTAGAAAATAAAAATCATATAAGAACAAAAATAATCAATAAGTTGAGGGCTGTCGATTATAGATGAAATTGAAGAAATAAAATATTACATTTTATTTCTTATATGATGGAAAATATACAAAGGAGAGGGCAGCTCAATTAATTGATGCATTGACTAAAAATGAAAGCAATGAATTTAATTAGATAAAGGCCATTCGGCCATAGAGGAAAAAGGAAAGAAAATGGCATGAAGACTAACCATCTTTAGCTATGGGAAATTTCTTATATTTAATTTTGATATAAGTCATAGCTTAAAAATTAAGGATAATTAAGCTAATGAAATTGGTGGAATTATATTGCAGTCGGAAGTTCGACGTTCGTGTGGTGCACGAGATAGCGCGATCTCAATAAACAGGTAAGAGACGCATGTGTAGATTTGTAGGGATATCCGAATGCATGATTTACGTGCTATGACTTTTATACGAATTATGGAATATTGGTTTGCCTCCAATTACATGAAATCTATGGTTTTCTGGTTGGTGAACTGTGTTTATAAGTGCAGGGGGCTAAGATTCGAGCAGTCGTTATACTGCCAAAATTTATTCAAAATATTTTTAAAAATGTTAGAAATTATTTTGGTGCATTATTGATATTTTCCTAGCCTCGAAAGGGATGAATTAAATATTTTTCATAAATTGTGGAATTTTATAAAAGTAGTGATAAAATATTTATGATACCGATTTCGGTAAAGGTTTCACGACAAAAAAATCCATCCCACGTGTTTTATAGTGAAAGGTGTGATTGGTGAAGTGAAATGGTGAAGAGTGAATAGTGAATATTTTATAATTATTTTCAGGATGATATACACTATTCTATTTATGGTTTTCCTTTATGGATAAAATAAATTCCATCACGTGTAATGATTTCCATAAAGGCTTCAACACTGTGAAATTATTGTTTTGAGACTAAAATGTCTCTGCACGTGTTTTATAGCGTGAAATGTATTGGTGAAATTACTATTAATTTTGGAAAATAAATATTTCTATTTTCCTAAAACGTATGAAATTACTAGAAATGATTTCCTATAACCTTGAATTTAGAGTTTTAAAAAAGAAAGTGTTGAAACATGCGTATATGTGTACTACGGTGAAAATGTAGAGTTATGAGAATTTTATTTCACGGTGAAATTATTTTATAAAACTGTTTTCACCGTACAATATTGTGATTTATACCTTTATGGATTTTCTGAAAGATGTTATTGATTTTACTTAATTCCATAAAGGTAACGAAAATTCACATATACTGTTTTGAGACTATTAGGCCCCATATCATGCTCACGTGTTCATGTGTACTTTCTCATGTGTTGTGCTGTTGACATTGAGCCGTCTTCAACGGTCCCGGCATCACTCGCTTAGTGTACAACCGAGGACACTTATAGACCATGGCCATAGATCTCATGTGTTTATTATACTGTTCCTACAGGGATCTCACGTGTACCCTATTATTCCCTACGGGACTTATAGCATGATATCATCAGGGTGTTGCCTGGTCTCCACATTATTCCACGTGTTATTATTGGTTTTGGTGATAACTATTGAAATATACTGTTTATTGTGATGCTTTATCACTGATTGGTGAAATATGTGAACGGGTGTTTTATTGCTACACGTGTTTTAATTGATTGATTTCAATGGTGGAAATCAAATAATTTCCAAGTGTTGTTCACATGATTTAATAAATTATTTTATTTAAACATGTGATATTTTATATGCAGTAAATATTTTAGTGAGTTTATATTAAAATAAATTTTTACTCCCTATAGTCGCTCTGGGTTTCCGAGACAAGACAGGTATTTCAAAATACCTTCCATGCTCCATCTGGATTTCCCGACTGACTATAGTATCACTCCCTTGTAGAGTGTCAGTTTATAAATAGGAAACTAAAGGTTTTACTGCATGTAGTCTTCGAGGTATCAAGATTTGCATACAAATCTCTTACTGAGCCGTGGTTTTGCTCACTCCAATATTTTATCTCTCCAGGTTAATTTTCAATGACCATTTAAGATATATCATTCGAGGATTAAAGGCTGCATATTGAGCACCCTGAGGCAGCACTCCTAGATCTTGGAGGTACAATTATTTTAATGTATATGTTCCGACTTATGATTTATAGTACTACAATATTGTATTAATTATGGGGATGTAAGTATTGATCACAAATACAAATTGTGAATATTTATTTCTGTTAACTATATTAAATTACAGAAATCGTGTTTTCAGTGAATTAAATGTGGAAATTAAGATATCGCAGACAGCCCAACCTGTTCATGTGTGGTGAAAACGTGTAAAAAGTGTAAAATACTGTGTACTTGGGATATGACACAAGTGAATGCACCATGTAAATGAAAGTGGGAGATAGGGACCTAATAGTAGACCTAATATTATTGCAAACCTACTGCCTTGATGTCATTTTGAGTATGGATTGGTTATCCATCCATCGTGCTAGTGTAGATTGCTATAGGAAAAACTATAACCTTCTCCCTACCTAATCTGTATATGATATGTTTTGATACATAATGAAGCAATAAGTGCTTAACAGTTCTGTTTTGAATTTATTGAAGTGCGTATTTCGTGTGAAAGTTATTTAGCATTCATGTAAGATTCCAATCTGACACGTCCAAAGCTATTTGATATACTTATTGTCAAGCACTTATCGATCTGTTTTTGAAAGAATTATTAAGTCTGCCTCTAGAATGAGAGATAGGGTTTGCTATAAAGCTACTCCCAAGGACTCAATCGATATCGAAGTCTCCTTATCAAATGCGTTGGTCGAGTTAGAGAAAGATCCTTGCTTTAGAACTAGCAGAGAAAACCTTCGAGAATGTAAAACTAATATGTGATCTATTAAGGATAGGTCAAAGTAGACCAAAAAGTTACGTAGTGAACGGAGGAGACATTTAGAATTTCAAGTTAGAGAAAAAATATTTTTGAATATCTTCATGTCTAAAGGTATAATGAGAATTAGAAAGATAAGAAAGTTGAGTCCATGATACGCTGGACCTTAATGAGATGCATTTGAGTTGTGGATTGATCGAATAGTAGAAATTTGAGGTTAATTTAGAGTAGACTTGATATTAGGACAACTCGTAATGTGTGAATTAAACCTTAAGATTTAAATTTCACAGATACCAGGATTATGACAAGGAAAAGCATCCTTCCACATTTGGAATGACTCCTTGTAAATAAAAATCAATATATTAATTTGGAGTAAATGATTATTTTGAAATTTTTAGAAGAAATAAGTAAATTGATAGAGTTAAGATTTGTGGAAATAGGATTTGGATTAGAGTATTTTGATAAATCACATGGTGATTTATTCAATTAAGTGATTGTTAAATTCTGAGAGATAGACTATATTAATTACCAAGGAAATTAAAATTTAAGAAAATAAACATATACATATATATATATATATCAATTATGAGAGAAGAAATATAAGTGAGGAAATATATTTAAGTGAATTTTAATATAAATATATATTTATATAAGAAATATATATAAATAATTATATAAGTGGATAATTTATATAAATTAAATGGAAAAATAAAAAGATTTAAAACCATGGTTGGTGGGAAAAAATCCCACCAAACTAGTAGTGCTCTACCATTTTGGCATAGCAGAGCATTATAATCCTACCCGTAGCCTTTCCTCTCTCATCAACTCATCATCATCTCTACCATTTCCACTCAAACAAGGAACTTAGAAGAAAAGAAGGAGGAAGTTGAAGGCTTGCGAGAGAAAAACATGAAAGTAGAGAAGAAATGAAGTAGAAGAAATAATAGAACAAGCGAGGGGTTGAGAAGAATAAGAAATAGGCGCCATTGCTGCCTGAAGAGGCATTAATCAAAGAGAAAAACAAAAAGAAGAATGAGAGACTTTCGTTCGGGTGCAACACAGAATAGAAGGCGACTAATCAGGCTTGTAATGTTGTTACTGTAGTAGCAAGAGGCAAGCTACAGGGGAGCCTCGTAGGAGCTAAAATGGAGCTGTTTTTGGTGGTTGGCAGCAGGGGCTCTCTTTGAGACCTATTTCCATTGTACTATACATTAATTTTGTAATTATTTATTTAGTGAAATATAATATATTTTGTGATTTTATGTGAATTTGTAATGTGGACCCCACTTTAATTTTTATGGTTTTGATGGATTCAAGACCAATTATACAGTGTACATTGGGTGAAATAAATATAATATAATGATTTTGAGGTATAAAAATAATTTTTATATTATTTGAAATTATTTTATGAATTTTGGAAAACAAATTGGAAAATAATTGTTACGTCTTGAGGGCATTTTCGTAAATTATGCCCTAACTAAAATGAGTTGGGATGAAGTAAATATACCATGATATTCTACATGAAAAGGAAAATAACATAGTATCAAGAGATTGATTGACACGGTGATTTAATCGAAAAATTTTGCTAGCAGTCCACTAGGGGGTAAAATCGTAATTTCTCATTATCAATGCACCGTTGTCAACGAAACCACTTCCAATCGTCAAGATACATTAAATGTGATTGATTGATACTGGAATTCAAAATTTTGGAGTCCAATTACATGGTTTTTACCATTACAGAAGTTAAGGGCGAAATTGTCCAAATTTTTCATAACTAGGGGCAAAATGGTAATTTTGTCCCTCTCTACAACTTTCTTTATAACTCAGCCAAGTTGAAGGCTGGCCACTATTCATCATCTTCCCAACAGCACCTTCACGCCATAACCAAGCAAAATGAGAAAGAAAAGAAAATAAAAGAAAAGAAAACCTTAGCAAAATTAGCTTATTTTACCTAGATTAAAAAACAAAAATTATTCCTATCATCCTCCTCTTTTCATCTACACCATTGGTTCATCAAATAAGCTGCAAAACAAGAGGAAAAGAAAGCCAAGAAGGTTTGGTCAAAGGTAAGACCATGCTTTCCTATTGGTTTCTTCAACATTCAATAGTAGATTTCTATGTTTCTCAACATACTAAGCATAGATCTAGCATTGTTTTTGCTTGAATCTCATTAGAACATGATGAAAGGGCACTTTGGGGTTTTGGTGTGGACAAGAGCATGGTGGAATCATGGTGAAACTTGCATGAAATTGGTGCTAAAATGCATGATGGAATTAGATAAACAATTTCGTAGCTTTAAATTGATGAAATTCATTAAGGGAAGCTTAATGAAGCATTTAGCCAAGACGTTTTGGGTGGGATAAGATACTGCATTTTATGGTTTGAATATGCTAAATGACTGTCGAAATTAAGACAAGAATACTGGTGAAATCGGATCTGAAATCGAAGCTAAAACGAGAAAGTTAAGTTTTACTATCGATGTAATTTACACTGGTTAGGCATAGACAGTATCCTACATGGCTACATTTGTCACGACCCGAAGGTCACAACAGTACCTCTTATTTGTACGGATGCGTAGAATTTAGGGCTAAATTTTTTTCTTTTTCTATACCTGTTTTGTCTAAGTGCAATGTAGTGAATTTTATTTCGGGACGTTAACTCCCTCTCCTATTTTTATCACTTTACCCAGGTTAATTACCAACATAAAATTCACAAGTAATATTCAGCTCATGCTTCCCACAATAGCAGTTGATTATATCCTAGCATTACTATGACCAAGTTCACCATTATTCTTTCTTCTAATGAGTCTAAACTTTCTCCATGACCCAAGTCTATTTCCAATTCATAACATTTCATCTTATGGTTTACATTTTCTTACTTGGTCACTTGTTCATGTGTAACGGTCTGAGTTTACATTTTACACTATATTTATTCATAATTCATACTCTTTTTTTCCTGTTGGGTTGTCTGTGATGCTTACAGTAAAATAATATCTATCGTATTAAACAGTACTTCATTTACAGTACAATATTCTGAAACATGAATATTTCATTATTTTATATCAGAGTTACATTCCCAGTATTACATTCCAAATTTAAGTAGTACTGTACAAAATTTCTGAATATATAAAAGAAAATAATATACCTTCGATGTCTAGAGTCTGCTATCTCGGGTAACCGAACTAGCAGCTGATACTTCGGATGGTACATCTCTTAATCCAAATCAATACCTGTGGAGTGAAATTGAAGGGGTGAGCGAACCACGTGCTCAGTAAAAGAGTTGTATGCTGCTCGATATAATGAATCTATATGCTGTAAAACGATATATTTCCTATAGGAGTACTAAGTACAAATAGGAAGGATACTATAGTCGGCCGAGAAATCCAGATAGAGTATGAGAGGTATTTTGAAATACCTGTCATGTCCCGGAAACCCAGAGCGACTATAGGGAGTAATTCGAAATTCATACTTATAAAATAATATGATATTCCTTCTTCCATAAATTAAAATTAGAAAATCATTTATTTCCTTTCACATCAATACAGTTTCAAATCAGTAATTTCAGTAAACAGTATTCAGTAAACAGTGTACGGTAAACAGTATTTAGTAAACAGTGTACGGTAAACAGTATTTAGTAAACAGTGTAATGTAAACAGTATTCAGTAAACAATATTCAGTAACAGTGGGTTGAGACTAGGCATCACCCTAAATCATGTCATGCTATAATCATTCCCGAAGGAACACAATAACAGTAAACAGTTTAGATCTATGGCCACAGTCTATGGGCGCCCTCGGTGTACACTTGCCAGGCGACATCAGGACTGCTGATGACTTGGTGGGTCTATCAGCCACGTGAACAGTACAGTATAACAATAAAGCATGAATCTCGGGGCTTAAAGTCTCAAAATCAAATTTATATCTCAAAATACCTTTAAGGAAACACATGTATGAATTATATCATTTAAATAAATAAAATTCCATAAAGGCATTATTTTCATTTTTGTACATTGTAATTCAATCAGTAAATATTCATGCTAAAGTGAGAAAACACATAAATATTCAATTCTGAATATTTAATATAATATAACATACTTTAGATTCTCACTTAATTAAATATATAAAACATGAATATTTAAATATGCATATTTTCTCATAAATCCCATCTTATGGAAAAGTTATGGAATTTAGCTTTAAAATTCTCATTTAAATCATTTACATATTTCTAAAATATTTATAATATTTTAGAATAATTATTAGAAAGTTTCCGACAGCATCATAGCTACGGATTCTTAACCTCATGCATATAAATACAGTTATAAACCAGTCGACTTATCTCCAATTTATGCATATTTTAAAATAATTCATACTTCCATTAATTTCACAAGATTTAACTTGTTAAAACATGCATATCATCATATCCCTACAACTCACACACTTCCCCCTTACCAGTCTTATGCCGACGATCGTCCCGATAATGCTAACCGAAATCCGTCTACTCGGGCTGCAAAATAATTTTATCGAAAATTATTAATAATTTTCTTCTTATTTTTAAACCACTAATATTCATATAATGCAGCCTCTAAAGTCATAAAACAATTACAACCAGTATAAATTATACCGATATAAAAACTCAATTTCTTCATTTCACTTCCTTTTTCGGTTTTAATTTCACCGAAAATTCTCTTTTAATTTCTACAGTTATTCTCTATCAATTTCCAAATTCTTCAACATAATTACTTTAATTTTCCAAGTCCTGGCCGAACCTACCTTTGTCCATTTTCTTATTGACTTTTCCAATTTTTCTTTCTATCTTCTTGATTCTGTTAATTTCTTCTCTACGTGAACTCCCCTGTTCCATTTTTCTTGCATGAAGCTTTAAATGCTTCTCTATTTCTATTTCCAACCGATTCTTGCATGAAGCTTTAAATGCTTCTCTGTTTCTATTTTCAACCGAAATCTCCTCTTTAGTCAAAAGTCTCCTTTCAACTATATAACTTCTAAATTTCTTCTTCCTTATTATTCGCATCTTATGTTTCCTTTCTCTTCACCATTATGTAATTTCTAACATGGTTCTCTTATTTTCCTTTAAGTCTATATCAAGATTAAATTAACAACAAATTCTAAAGTCATAATTCTCATGCTAATAAACATGTAATTTAATCATTTATTATCAAAGGAATCATAAAATTGTGAGATCTTACCTTGACCGATTGGTGATCTCCAAAACAGAATTTTGTTCTGTTTTGTTCCTTCTCACATCAGCCTCTATTGACTTGGTTCTTGATTTATTCTAAGGTGTAGGTAAGGTTGAGGAAGAAGGTTAAGTGTCTAAGTTTCCAAAAGTTAGAATTTTTTTGAATTTCTTTTAGAAAGCCAGAAGCTAATACAGAACACAAAGCAACACAATTCTGGTTCTCGTAATGAAGCAGAAAACGTGATAAAGAGATGGTGATTTTGCTGAGTTCTTTGTTTCTTTAACCTCAACCAATAATAATGAATCACGTGACTCCTTATCTTATTTTTTTCTCCATCATTTTATGTCCAATTGCATTTAATTTTTCTGAAGAAAACTGCAGGCATGAACGGTGGAGTGCAGTTGCTGCTATCCGTTTTATCCATGTATTCTTCCCTTCTTTTTTTGCAACTTCAGCCAATAACAATTATGCACATGGTATTTTCATTAACTCTTTATCCATTAAGCATTATTAGTCTTTTATTTTAGTCCATAAAAGATAGTTCATTTACTTTGAATTTTAGGTTGGACTTACTGCAGACATGCAATAACTTGATGTCCCGTTCCTTTGACCGAAATCCATTGTCCTTTTTGTAGTTTCGTCCGATAAAAATTATTCTCATATATCTCTATCTTCTATTCATTTTATATTTCTTATAATGAAATCTTATAGCTTAGAGTCATGGCTGGATTCACAATAGATGTCCAGCTGGAAATCGGTACAAGGCAGCCAATATAATTTCTTTTGTTGTTATTTCCAGTCAAATACAACCAAGTGCAGAATTTTGTTGTTTGCATGAATGGCCGAATTTTCTTAGCTCTTCTTTGTTCTTCTTTGGCACATATTCTATCATCCCTTTTCTCATACTCTTTAATTCTTCTTTTCTTCATTTCTTTTGGTTACTACTAAACCAATAATTCCTACAATTAAATTTTCATTCTTATAATTTTAGATCTTCATTCTACTTCACATGCACCATATAAAATTTAAATTCCAAAGTTTCCAAATGTAAAATAAAGTCTCATCTTAAATCTTTATTTAATTCCATACTTTAATTTATTTCGGTTATCAATCATGTACAATATGATGTACAATATGATGTACAATATATACAAAATACCGGGTCTCACATCATGCTATTCAATCATATACCCATACTCATGCATAATCAACAATTCTATAATTCATCTTTACTAAAGTCTAGATGCTATTCTCTATATTAGATTACATCCCATCTAAGTACTGAATCAAAAACAGCCTGAATTGATATTAAATACAAAAGAGGAGTATGTATACCCAAAATGTTCACAAAATCTCCTTGGAGAGTTGGGACTATATTTCAGGCTTAGGACTATTCGGAAAGCTCCAAAATACTCTCCCAACTCTGTACTCAATCTGAAAAATTTAAATAGCGTTTAATGAGCAAGGCGCAGTAAGTCATTTATATAAGTGCAGAGTTAGAATTATACTGTTCTAATGCATATGCATGATGGCATGTGAGGAGAATTTACTATCAATTATTCTTTTATTCACCATGTAGCATATGCTTGTTATATTCTCAAGCTCAATCCAACTATACCTCAACATGCCATGAGATGTCTAAGTCATGAAATCATGATATGATTTTT
Organism: Heritiera fomes; assembly: GCA_032173925.1. Classification (NCBI taxonomy): domain Eukaryota; kingdom Viridiplantae; phylum Streptophyta; class Magnoliopsida; order Malvales; family Malvaceae; genus Heritiera; species Heritiera fomes. The sequence continues at coordinate 17,104,710 of JAPDPM010000015.1, forward strand.
AACATATAAGTATATATGAAACATATAATACATATTCTTTTAAAACATGTTCAAGACATGCGAAAATATCAATACATCTCAATTTTACCTTTAAGACATGCTTGAAGTATGTAAGCTTTTTCATTTCATGTCACATATACTCTTGAAGCATATTTCATATCATGTGCAATATCAAAATACGTTTCATATGCTATAAAGCTATATCAAGTTTAGAGTTCATTACCATTTTCAAAGCCGTACTCTAAACTTCATTTCATGTCACATGTACTTTTGAAACATATTTCATGTCACGTACAATATCAAATACATTTCATATGGCAAAAAGCTATATCGAGTTTAGAGTTCATTTCTGTTTTAAAACCATACTCTAAACTTCATTTCATGTCATTTGTGCTTTTGAAGCATATATTATGCCATGTACGATATCAAAATACATTTCGTATGCCATATGGCTATATCGAGTTTAGAGTTCATTTCCGTTTAAAACCATACTCTAAACTTCATTTCATATCGTTTGAGACTAGGCTAGATCCCTATTTCACTATCAATAAAGACTTAAATCACTGTAGCTAGTAGTGAAGAATCATATCATCGTCCCCTAGAAACCATTAGGGCGCGCTATCTATGGCCATAGACCTCATGTCTCTCAGCCCCACTGATCAGGCGAGACTGAGACGTGTCCACGACTATTGTCCGACAAGCATCTATGCCTAATGAGTAATCCCCAATCAGGCGGCTTCCACTATGCTTTATTGAATTTAATTTCTTAGGGTGCCTATAGTCTCATAAAACATTTAACTATTCTCATGAAAATAGTGCCAAGTACGTAATATATTTCTTTATACTCATTTACATATATATATATATATATATACGTACATATGCATACACTATAAATTCATTCTTTTCAAAATCATTTAAGCATCCAAAGTATTCTTATAAACACAATAAAAATAAATCATTTCGAGTTTCATGTATAGTAATAAGGCATGCTTAATGGCAATAAATTCAAGAAAATGAAATGAAAACCGTAAAATGGAATGCTCATGGATTGCATGAATGTTTATCATTTCATCTCCTGATGTCTATGAGTCTATACCATATCGATTCATTTCCGGTTAATATCTCACCACTATGGTACTTTATCAAGTCTAATATCGTACCTGCATTTCATTTCATTATATCCAATCTCTAGGTATTCAAATCATTTCATCGTAAGATTCAATCCTATACAAGATAATCCTACTTCTACGTTATATAAATGTTATACCTAGTGCAAGCTTAGCTTGATCTTGTCCCGTGGTTAGCTAGACCATATCCGTCGTCCTCCTGTCATGCTACACATTCACAATAAAAAAATTCGACTTAATAACGTCTAGCCCAAGTTTTCTATATGTTTATGAAACTTAAATTCCAACTTAATACCTATATATATATATGCATCATATATCCACACACATATATATTTTTATTTCTTTCTTTTAAATTCTTTTCCTTTTCTTTTATCTCTTTTCCTTTTCTTTTTCTTTTCTTTTATTTCTTTTCTCACCTGGCTTTATGGTTTTCCACAACCTTGCATGGAACACTACAGCAGCCCTTGACACTCCTTAAGCAGCCCCTTTCGATGCTCTGGTTCAGCACCCAAACAGCCACAGAAAATCTTGCTCCCAATCGTTAAAATGCCCACTGATTAGTTAAGACTTTAAGCTTCTTCCTCAGCCTTGTTCTTCCTTCTTCGTGGTAGCCTATAACCCCCCTTCAAAATCACGTTTTCCAGCTTCAAACACAGCTCCCATAAGCTGTCCACGTTCAGCCGTCTCTTTCTCGTCTGAACCAGTCCCAAATGGAGCCTTACGGTTCAGCTCAAATTCCAGCTCAGATATTTCCCTTTCTCAGCCCTATAAACACCTACTGCTTCCACGTTAAAATCACCAGAATGTCACACTCCACGATCTGCCTTTGTCACGCCTGAATCAGTTTTAAAACCTCACATCTATCCAGCCTTTAACAGCCCTTTTAAAGCTCCTACTTTAGCTCTACAAACCCTCTGTTTCAACCACTATCAAGCTGTGCCAACTAAGCCTCTTAATGCCCTCGAATTACATTCTGAAAAACATCTCTCAGCCCTTAAGTCTTGGTTGCTTCGAGCTCGAGAACTTTCCCCTTACTTCCCCTGTTGTTAAGCTCGCCTCTCCAACTGTAATGTCCTAAATGAAACCAAGTTTCCATAGCCAAAATACTCACACACACAGCCTTCACCTCTTGCCGAACGCCATTTTTGTTTCCCCATTTTCCCGAATAACGTTTTGATTCTTACAAGCCTTTTAAGTCGCCACTTTTTGCTACATTGCTAGCCTCGATTCAACACCCTTGTACCTGCCAGCAGCTCTTTCGTAGTCCTATTCATCTTTGCCCAAAAATGGCGACACGATGAAGGCGAAAGGAAGGCACGATGGGAAGGTAAGGAAAGCTTAGAAAATACGCAGAGGCAATCGGGGAAGAAGGTAACAGGCTTTTGGGTGTTTGAGTTTTTAAAAAATAAGGGTTAAAGAAATGTGAAGGATGTGATAGGGAGACAGTATTGTCTCCCTTGATATTGACTGGTTAGTGGGTGTTTCCCACTAACCTGAGTGTGTGTGTGTGTATATATATATATATATATATATATACATATCTCATATATTTATCATTCAAATACATTACAAATTCCTTATTCTTACAAATATGTTTTGTACGTATATACGCATATTCCCGAATATGTATATGTATATATATATATATATTTTAATTTCATGCATGTATTTTGCAATGATACATGTACATATACACACTTATCTTTTATATATATATATATATATATATTACATTTTATTATTCATATTTATCTATGTACGTGCACATGCACGCATGCATGCATGCCCATCGCATACGTGTACATTGTATGCGTTTAACTTGATTCATGGTGTATGCAACCGATCCTTTATAGATAGGTACAAACTCGTTTCATGTCTATTTAACGTACCATAATCGTATACTTAAAATTTCATAAGTATATTATCTCTTTATGTTCACTAAATCACACAAGAAGTACACATTTAGGTAGGAAAAATTACGGTTCTCACATCCTCCCCACCTTGAAAGGATTTGGTCCTCTAAATTGCTACAAGTTATCCTAGAATAAGTGGGGGTACTTCTCTTTCATTAGACTCTCCAACTCCCATGTAGCTTTTTCTGAGGAGTGGTGTTGCCACAACACTTTTACCAAGGGAATTGTCTTGGACCGCAGCACCTTATCCTTTCGATCCAAAATCCGAAGCGGTCTCTCAACATAGCTTAGGTCCTCCGAATCTCCAAAGGTTCAAAGTCAATCACAAGGGAAGGATCCGGGTGATATTTCCTGAGCATAGATACGTGAAAGACGTTGTGCACACTCGATAGTTCTGGTGGTAGTGCTAGTCGATATGCTACTTCACCCACTTTTTCTAGTACCTCATATGGACCAATATATCGGGGACTCAACTTCCCTCTTTTTCCAAACCTCATTATACCTTTGGATGGAGAGATCTTTAGAAACACCTTATCTCCAACCTGAAACTCTAAGTGTCTCCTGTGATTATCGGCATAACTCTTTTGTCTGCTCTGTGCCATTTTCAATCGATCACATCTCAATCTGACACTCTCTGGAGCCTTTTCTACAAGTTCGGGAGCAAATATCTTCCTTTCACCCACTTCTTCCCAGCCTATCGAGGATCTACATTTACGTCCATACAACGCCTCATACGGTGCCATCCCAATGCTGGAGTGGAAGCTATTGTTATATGCATATTCAGCCAGTGCCAAATGTGAAATCCTCAATTTCATGTAATTTTCTTATGTTTGTAAAGTATTCCAGCCTAAAGGATGTAAATAAATATGAGAATTATGATGTATGAATGAGGTACGTAACATGAGAAGAAATAAGGAAATTGAAAGTCAAGTAGACAATGAATAAATTCTGATGTTATTAGAATGATTGGATAATGGTAAAATAAACGTCAGATTTTGTAGAATTGATATCAGAAATTTTAACACTTAATTAGACATGTGTCATAGGAAGAAAGAAGGAGAGGAATTAATTAAATGGTCAAAGGATTAAAGCATGGCTGAGATGATTAATGGATTTGCATGCATTTAATGCATATAGCATAGTCATCATCTCTTCCCTCCATCACCCCTACGGCAGCAACATTCCAGCTCTCCCTCATGTTTCCTCCATTTTTCCCAAGTTTCCACTTCCAATCACCTTGACAAACCACCTTGTTCTTCCATCGATTCAATTAGTTAGTCGAACGAAAAACGATCCTAGGCACTAAACTAAGCTATATCCGAAGTTTGGAAGATTGACTCTAAGTATTGGAGGAGATCTCAAAGTCTGAAAATTTGGTCACTAGCAAAGGTAAGAGAAGAAATGGATTTAGTCAATTTCGTTCATAGTTTGGAGTTGTACTGAGTTGGCATGATATGTGTATGGTGATTGTTTAAAGGTTTGATTATGATGATGTATGCAGCTTTGAAGAAGTGAAGAGGACCATTGGTGCAACCAAGAGATTTCGTGTTCTCGAAGAAATTGAGGTAAGGAATTTATGTAACGGATGTAGGGTGGCTATGTCCACATTTTTTACTGTGTCTTTAAGTGTTTTGGAGAGAAGTACCTGTTGATTTTAATGTAGGAAAAGTAAAGTTTCGGATTTTACTCCTAGTGCCAATTAGGCTAGAAGCAGCCGACTGCCTAGAGACAACCAAAACGTAGTTTTTCAAAAACTGAGATAAATCAATCGACTGCTATGTAAGCCAGTCGACTGCTATTTTCCCAGAAAGCATTCTGTTTCAAACCAGTCGACTGTTATATGGGACAGTTGACTGCTATTTGCTAAAATGCATTCTGTTTCAAAACCAGCCGACTGCCTATAAGACCAGTCGACTGCTATGTTTCCAGAAGCATTATGTTTCAAAAACAATCGGCTGCTATATGAACCAGTCGACTGCCATTTCTTAAGAAGCATTCTGTTTCAAAACCAGTCGACTGCTATATGGACCAGTCGACTGCCCCCATGAATTTCAGAAAATAAAACTATCAAAATTTTAAATAAAAATAATTTCGATAAATGAAAATATGAGGTAGCAGCCGACTGCCCTGTATGAAAAAGGGATTTCAAAGCCTATTTCAAGAAAGCATAAATGTCATAGCAAATAGCTATGTGACAAATGTTTTGAGACTATGAAGTACTTAATGATTATGCACTTTTGTATATGTTCATGGCTGAGGAGCTCTAGTCCAGCCCTCAGTGCTACAGATGTCACCTGACTAGTGTTCATTGTAGCCACCTACGTTTGGCCAAATTGTCTCTGTTATAAATATATATTGGCTAGGGGAGGATTCCTGGCTCCTACGAGAATACGCCACATGATTCAGTGCATAATTTTGTTAATATGTAAATAGTCTCTCTGCTATATGATGTATGTTTTAATGAAAGAATATGATGTATGTTTTGAAGTAAGTTTATGAAGTATGATGTTTTAAAGAAAGTATATGATGTATGCTATTTTAAAGAAGCATATAAAGTATGTTTGCCTATACCATTTGAAAGAAATACGCATGGTTGCAAACGATATATGAAAGAAGTGCATGATGCATGCTTTATAATGGTTTTACATGACATTATAGAGCCAAGCAAGAAAACTGCATATAGAGGCATAGTACGCTCTTTTACATATTTTTCTTACTGAGCGTAAACTCACCCTTTTACGAACATTTTTCATACAGACTATCTGAAGTGATCCCTCGCTCTCGATAGAGAAGAGCCTATTAGTGGATCTTTAAAGTTTACCTTCGAGAGACGCTTCCCAGTTAGTATTGAAGGTATACTTATGTACTTATGTAAAGTAATTTGTAATTCAGCTATGGTACAGCACAAGTAACATTTATGTATATAAGATGTCAGGGATTTAAGTTAGGGATGATGTGTAAGAAACTGTGGAATGGAATGATATATATATCATTAGTCTGTTGTATTGGAAACGAATTATTCATATTAAGCTATTAAATGTTAAGCTTAAGAAGAAGAATGAATGGCATTGATGAACTAAATCAAATCAAGTCATATAAGATAATAAAAAGAAAGAAAAAAGTTAGATGGTAAGATGTAGTGACGGGGACGTCACAGATTGGTATCAAAGCTGATTCGATTGGTGTTCGTCAATGTCGGTAAGCTAGAGATAGAGTATATCCCCAATGTACTGTACTTGTCTGAATACATATGCATAGTATAACTGTTTATAGTTATACTAAAGAGCTCAAATTGTGACTATATTGACAGAATGAGCTCACGTAGAAGAGGTACTAGTAGAGGAAGAGGACAGGGTCGTGAAGAACAGCCCCTAGTACAGTCTCCTCCTCCATCTCCACCGCATAGTCCAAACACTAGGCTAGCGAAAATGGAGAAGCATATGGAGAATATGACCACCATGTTCAAGCAATTCATGTCGAACTTTCCGAATGTGGCCACAAGTACCCCAGCAGCTACACCTATTGTTCCTCCTACAGAATTACCCCCACCAGTCCCAGCTACTAAAAAGCAGGATCCTAAGGCATATTGTAGTGTGACCTTGATTGAAGAATTCAAGAAGTTGGATCCGCCTAAGTTTAAAAGGGAAAGAGATCTGTTAGCCGCAGAGAATTGGATAAAGGCGGTCATGAAATCTTTTGAATATATGACATGCTCCGAAAGGGAGAAGATAGACTTGAGATCGGGATATCATCAATTGAAGATTCGGAGTGAAGATATCCCTAAGACTGCATTCAGGACACGGTATGATTACTACGAATTTCTAGTGATGCCGTTTGGTTTGACCAATGCACCTGCAGCTTTTACGAACCTGATAAATGATGTGTTCAAATAGTACTTGGACCAGTTTGTCATTGTCTTTATCGATGACATATTGGTGTACTCGAGATCTCGGGAAGAGCATGAGCAGCATTTGAAGATAGTTTTGGAGACCCTTAGAGATCGAGGATTGTATGCCAAGCTAAGTGTGATTTCTGGCTAGATCATATCTCCTTTTTAGGTCATGTTATCAGCAAAGATGGAGTTTTGGTTGATCCATCAAAGACTGAAGCGGTGGTTCAATGGGAGAGATCGAAAACGGTGATGGAGATTAGGAGTTTCTTGGGTCTAGCTGGCTACTATAGAAGCTTTGTAGAGGGTTTCTCGAAGTTAGCTGCTCCATTGACGTGCTTAACGCGCAAAGAGGTGAAGTATGAGTAGAATGATGCTTGTGACTGTAACTTCCAAGAGTTGAAGCGTAGGCTGACGACTACACCTATCGTCACCATTCCTAGTGGTTCTGGTGGATTTGCAGTATATAGTGATGCCTCAGGGCAAGGTTTGGGATGTGTACTAATGCAGCATGGTAATGTAGTAGCATATGGTTCTCGACAACTAAAGGACCATGAGAGGAACTACCAAACTCATGATTTGGAGTTAGCTGCAGTAGTATTTGCTCTGAAGATATGGAGGCATTACTTGTACGGTGAGAGATTTTAGATTTTTACGGATCATAAAAGTCTGAAATATTTGTTCTCTCAAAGAGAATTGAACATGAGGCAAAGAAGATGGCTCGAGCTTCTAAAGGATTATGATTGTGAGATCTTGTACCAACCGAGGAAAGCTAATGTGGTGGCGGATGCTCTAAGCCGAAAGCATATAGGAATAGTAGCTTATATGATGGTGAAAGAGTATGAGTTGATTGAGCAGTTTGCAAGCGTCAGCTTAAATGTTTTGCCTTATGAGCAATTTGGAATGATGGCTAGTTTGAGGATTGAGCCAGAATTGATAGACAGAATTTGGATTGCTTAAAAGGAAGATGACTAGTGCATAAAGGCTATGAGTCAGATTCAGTCAGGTATGCCCTCAGAGTTTAATATGGGTAGTGATAGAATTTTGAGGTTTAGGAATCGTATATGTGTTCCTAAGGATGAAGAGTTAAGAAAGTTGATCTTGACAGAAGCACATGCCACTAAGTACACGTTGCATCCAGGGAATGCGAAGATGTATCATAATCTTCGCAAGGTATATTGGTGGACTGGCATGAAGAGAGACATAGCTGAGTTTGTAGCAAAGTGTCTAACGTGCCAGCAGGATTATTGCATCCTCTGCCTATACCTATGTGGAAATGAGAGCACATTACGATGGATTTTGTTATGGGATTGCCCAGAACCAAGAAGAATCATGATGGTATTTGGGTGATCGTGGATAGATTGACTAAGTCAGCTCACTTCCTACCTATGAAGTTTACGGACACACTTAGTGCTTTGGCAAACTTGTATGTGAGAGAAGTTGTAAGACTACATGGAGTTCCAGTGAGCATCACATCTGATAGAGATTCCAGGTTTACTTCCCATTTCTAGCGACATTTTCAAGAAGCCATGGGATCTAAGTTGAATTTTAGCACAGCTTTTCATCCGCAGACTGATGGACAGTCCGAGTGCAAGATTCAGACGCTCGAAGATATGTTAAGAGCTTGTGCTATGGATTTTAAAGGTTCCTGGGATGACCATCTGCCATTGGCTGAGTTTGCATACAATAATAGCTATCACTCAAGCATCGGGATGGCACCATATGAAACTTTGTATGGTAAAAGGTGTTGATCTCCAATTGGGTGGGAAGAAGTGGGCGAGCATAAGTTGTTGGCTCCAGATTTAGTCGAGCAAGCCTCTGAGGATGTTAAAATGATTTGCTAAAGGCTTAAGACAGCTCAGAGTAGACAAAAAAGCTATGCGGATGCTCGACAGAGACCACTTGAGTTTTGGTTGGAGATTTTGTGTTTTTAAAAGTTTCTCCATCCAAAGGGATCATGAGATTTGGCCGACGAGGTAAGCTGAGTCGTCGCTACATCGATCCATTTGAGGTCTTAGGCCGAGGTGGTGATGTTGCCTACAGATTGGCATTGCCTCCGGAGCTATCGGGACTGCATAATGTATTTCATGTGTCGATGCTTCGGAAGTATAATCCGGATCCATCTCATGTTATAGAATATGAACCCTTGGAGATACGAGAAGATATGAGTTATGTTGAGAAGCCGGTTCGGATTTTGGATAGAAAAGAGAAAGTTTTGAGGTCTAAGACGATCCCACTAGTTAAAGTTCTCTGGTAACACCATACGACGGAAGAAGCTACATGGGAGCTAGAGAGCTTGATGAAAGAGAAGTATCCAGAACTGTTTAATACATGACCTAATTTGAACTTGGAGGACCAAATTCTCTAAGGTGGGGAGAATGTGAAATCCCCAATTGCATGTAATTTCCTTATGTTTGTAAAGTATTCCAGCCTAAAGGATGTAAATAAATATGAGAATTATGATGTATGAATAAGGTATGTAACATGAGAAGAAATAAGGAAATTGAAAGCTAAGTAGACAATGAATAAATTCTGATGTTATTAGAATGATTGGATAATGGTAAAATAAATGTCAAATTTTGTAGAATTGATATCAGAAATTTTACCAATTAATTAGACATGTGTCATAGGAAGAAAGAAGGAGAGGAATTAATTGAATGGTCAAAGAGTCAAAGCATGGCTGAGATGATTAATGGATTTGCATGCATTTAATGCATATGGCATAGTCATCATCTCTTCCCTCCATCACTTGTGATAACCGTAAAATTTTCCATTTATTGGAAATTATTAATATTGGAATATTGTGAAAAATTTCGAGAATTGAGGAAGTGACGAATTAGGAAATTCGTATGAAGGAAATTAAGTTGGAAATAAAAATAAGATGAGAATTTTAGAAATAATGAAAGAGGAAATTTAATTGGATAAATTGAAATCCAAATTAAATAAGAAAATGAGAAAGGAATAGGAAATATTTTATATAATTATATATTATATAAATGTATTTTATACAAATATGTATGTATTGAAATACTATATAGTATATATTAATATACATTGGTATATATATGTATATATACTACTGTATAAATTTAAATAGTACATATGTATACAAGTATAACATTTTATGTATATATATAAATATATACATATATGAAAAATGTAAATATTAATTTACATTAAAGTTTGAATATATATATTGTAAATACAATATATATTGTATTTCCTACATTTATATCAAGATATATATAAATGGTATTTAAATTAAAGTATATAAATATATATATATATATATATATTAGATATCATTTTGTTGTTAATACACAATATAAATATATCTTGATATAATATATATAGTACAATACTATATATAATATAATAATATTATATGTATAATAAATGGTGTATATTATATGTATAATATATAATATATAGTATATAATATAGTATGTGTATAATAGATAGAAAAAAAATAAAAAAAAATAAAATAGAAGGAAAAGAATCGGGAAGAATCCCGATTCTTCTTCCCCGATGAAGCCGACCGCCTCGACCGGCCAAGTGAGGGAGAGAGGAGAGGAAGACGGCGCCGGTGGAGAGAGGAGAAGCCGGTGACCGAAAGAAAAGAAAAGAAATAGAAACGGAGAAGGAGAGAACTAGCGGAAGCCGATGAGGAAAAGGAAAATGGGAAAGTGGTAGTGTCGGCCGATTCGGCCACCGCCACTGCAACCGAACCTTCGGCGAAGGAAGAGGAAAGAGTAGGAGGCCACCAGTGAGGAAGAAAACGGCGGAGGAAGGAAGAAAAAGGGGAGGAAAGGACCAAGACCCACACCGCCAGATCCGCCACCGTGCCGCCGATCTGGGCTGAACGGAGACCAGCCATAACTTGGTCGTGATGTCCTCCAGCTATGGAGACGCCGAACCGCTGGAGAACCGGCCGTCGGAGGAGAACCGGCGGAGAGGGGGCCTAGACTGGTCTGAACCGGTTCAGACCAGGAAAAAGAAAAGGAAAAAAAGAAAAGAAAAAGAAAAGAAAAAGAAGAAAGAAAAGAAAAGGAAAAGAAAAAGAAAAAGAAAAAGAAAAGAGAAGAAAAAGGAAGAAGAAGAGGGAAAGGGAAAATTCGAAAATTCTCGGTAGGAATTTACGAGAAATTATAATTATTAATTTATTTAAAAATTATGAAAAAATTCTAAATTTTAGAATTTTAATTCCAGAAATTATTCTCGGCGAACGAGATGATGGAATCGGAAGAGATGGAGTACGGGCGCAATCAATAACGAAGAAGTCGTCGACCCAAAAAAGGTAAGGGAGACATGTGCAGCCTGTAGGGATATTCGGCACACATGTTTTGTGAAATCCCCAAATTCCCTATAATTCCTCCATGTTTGTAAAGCATTTCAATCTAATATGATTAAATAAATATAAAGTTGATGTGTAATTAAGGTATAAATGATGTATGCATAATGTATGGAATATGGAAGAAATAAGAAAGTTGATAGTCAAGTAGCCAAATAATATTGATATCAGGAAATTAATTAGAGTATAAGAAAAGAATGAAAATCAGAATTTTAATTGGTAATTAAAAATACATGTGGCTTATGTTTGAATGGAAGAAGGATAATTAAATGAGGGTCAAATGGTCTTGAGTCAAAGGAAGCATGGCTGAGGTGATTAAAGAGATAGGGAGGCATTTAATGCAAGTGCATGAGTCATCTTCACCAGCCATCACCCAACGTCAGCCTCTCTTCCAGCCCTCTCCCTCTCGTTCCATTCAAGTTTCCAAGTTTCCATTCCAAGCTACCTTGACAAACCCCCTCATCCATCCATCGATTCATTTAGTTTGTTGAATGAAAAACAATCCTTGTCACTAGACTAAGGGATATCCAAAGTTTGGTGGATTGATTCCAAGTATTGGAGGAGATCTCAAAGTTTGAGATTTTGGTCTCTAGTGAAGGTAAGAGAAGAAGATGATTTAGTCAATTTGGTTCATGGTTTGGAGTTGTACTAAGTTGATATGATGTATGTATGATGATTATTTAAAGGTTGTATTTGTGATGATGTTATAGCTTTGAAGAAGTGAAAAGCTAAGGTTGACACACCAAGTGATCTTGCGTTCTCGAAGGAATCGAGGTAAGGAATTTATGTAACGAACGTAAGGCGGCTACGTCCGCATGTTTTAATGTGATTTTGATGGTTTTGGAGAGAAGCATCAGTTGTCTTTTTGTAGAAAAATGACATTTTCGGACTTGTCTCCTAGTACCAATTAGGTTAGGAGCAGCCGACTGCCTTAAGTAGCAGCCGACTGCCTAGAGACATCCAAAACGTCGTTTTTCGAAAACTGATTCAAACCAGTCGACTGCTATGTAAGCCAGTCGACTGCTATTTACCCAAAAGCATTCTGTTTCAAACCAGTCGACTGCTATATGGGACAGTCGACTGCTATTTGCTAAGATGCATTCTGTTTGAAAAATAGTCGACTGTTATATGACCAGTCAACTGCTATTTTTGAAGAAGCATTCTGTTTGAAAACCAGTCGACTGCTATATGGACCAGTCGACTGCTATATGGACCAGTCGACTGCCCTCATGTGTTTTCAAAATGAAAAATATCAGAATTTTAAATAAAAAGAATTTCGATAAATGAAGTTATGAAGCAACAGCCAACTGCCCTATAAGGCCAGTCGACTGCCCTGTATGAAAAGAGGTTTTAATGCCTATTTGGCTTAAACACAAAAGTGTTTTTCGAATAAGAATATAATACATGTTTTGAGACTATGGGTTACATTATAATCATGCATCCCTGTATTTAGCTGAGAGACTCTGATCAAGTCCTCAGTATTATTATGTTAAGCGAGGAACCCTAGTTCGGTCCTCAATACCACAAGTGACACCTGACTAGTGTTCACTGTGAATGACTAAAGGCAGGAGAGAATCCCTGACCTCTACATGGTGCACCACTGTACTAATACAGGATGAAAGTCACATAAATGGGTATAAATGATTTATGTGATTAAATCATATAAATGGGTATAAATGATTTATATGATGATGCAACTACTTGAATAAATGTACTTAGTCTCCATCTGATTTAAAGTATAAGATGTATGTAAAGAAGAAGTATACAATGTATGTTTCAAAGTATGTATGAAGTATGATGTTTTAAAGAACGAAGATGGCATATGGTTTAAAGAAAGTATGTCTGCCATGTCATTTGAAATAAATATGCATGGTTGCAAACAATGCATAAAAGATGTTTATGATGCATGCTTTATAATGCTTTACATGACATTATAGAGCCAAGTAGGAAAAATGCATATAGAGGCATAGCACGCTCTTTTACATAATTTTCTTACTGAGCGTAAACTCACCCTTTTACGACCATTTTTCCTACAGATTACCTGAAGTGAACCTCGCTCCGATTAGAGGAGCTTGCTTTTGAAATATTAGAGTGCACCTCTTCGATACGCTTCCCAGTTAGCATAGAAGGTATACTCATATTTTTATGTAAAGTTAAATTGTAATTCAGCTATGGTACAGTACAAGTAGCATTTATGTATGATAGACGTCGGGGATGTAAGTTAAGATGATGTATGAAATCCTGTGGAATGGAATGGTATTTATATATATCATTTTATGTTTATGGAAATTGAATAAAATTTGTATGAGCTATTAGGTAATTAGCTTAAGGGTAATGGAATGATTGGCACTGATGAACTAAATCAAAGAATGTCGGATAAGATAGTAGAGAAAAAGTAAGTTATAAGATGTAGTGACGGGGACGTCACATGTTTTAAATTATGCATTTAATTTTTATAAATGCTATTGACAATGATTGGTTGGAAAATTGTGGTGAATTACCGGTTGAGATTTTAAAGTGTATTTTCCGTGCAGGAAGCTAGCCAATCGGCTGCCGTTATACTGCCGAAAAATTCCCGAAAATTCTCGAAAATCATAATAAATGATTTTATGTCACGAGAAATGATTTTCAACTACGAAAATCGAGAAAATGAATATTTTTCATAAAAACATGAATAAAATGAAAGTGATTTTAAAATATTCATGTTTTCGAGAATAGTGATAATGAAATCACCGAAAATTCTCTTGATATGTAAATTACACGTAATACGAGATGAAAAATGAAAAGAAATAAAGTGAATATTTTTATAAATATTTCTTAAATATTCACTAAATGGTTTTATAACCTTTATGGTTTTAAATTATGAAATTATATATTTTTATAAGTTTCATAAAGGTTTATTAATGATGAAAAATACTGTTTTGAGACTAGTTGGCAACCTTATCATGCTGATATGTGATATGTGACATGTGATATGTGATATGTGATCTGTAGTCCCGACCGACACCTGATCAGTGATCCGTCGAGGACAATTATAGACTACGGCCATAGATTTGACATGATTATTTTATACCCTTTGGGGTTTATAGCATGATATGAGTGATGATTGCCTCAGTCTCCATATATGAAAATGTTTTATATGATATGTGATACGTGAAATGTAAATGTTTTACATCATATGTGACAAGTTAAATGAAAGTGATTTACAACATTTTACATAATGCTTATTACAGTACTGATTTTAGTACTACGAGATGATTTTCATATGACATGTGATATGAACATGTAATATGTTTTAAAAAAGGAAAAAGAGTTTATAAGTCTAATATTCTTACTATGATTTTAAATTGAATATTAGACTATATGTGACGTGAATATGTGATTTGTTTTCAAAAAGGAAAGAGAAGGAAAATAAATCTAATATTCTTATTTTAATTTTAAATTAAATATTAGATTTAAATGATGTATATGTTATACGAAAAGGATTTAATAGCTTATTTTGCTATTTAAAGCACTGTACTAATTATAAATTGTACAGTAAAATACGAAAGGAATTTAAAAGAGAATGATGATGGCTTTAAATTAGTATTTATCTAAAAGAATAGAAAAATATTAGTTATTTATTTTAAATGCCTTAAATTCATAAAAGCATAAGATGAAAAGGATACAAAATGAAAGGAAAAGGATTTAAATTTCAAAAGAAATTTAGGTTCAGGGACAAGACAGGTATTTCAAAATACCTGTCTTACTCTATCCGGATCCCTAGCCGACTGTAGTATCCTTCCTACATGTGAGCCTAAAGCCCTTATAGGAAAACGAAAAAGTTTTTCAGCATATAGATAGCTGAATATCAAGTGTTGCATATAACTTTCTTACTGAGCTGTGGTTTGCTCACCCCTTAATATTAACATTTCAGATTTTCAAGGACTAAGAGATCTGACATATGAGCATCTCGGCTGTGCATTTGGGGATGATGTGACAGCTCGACTGAAATATGAGGTACAATCATTTATTTTCTGTATTTAGACTTATCTACAGTACTACTTCCTTATGAATTAAAATAGGGGATGTAATTCATATTATAATTTTATATGAAATTGTTTATATGTAAAAGAAAAGTAAAGTATCGCAGACAGCCCAACCAAATAATATGTATAGAAAAAGGTGAAAAATAGGGACACGGGCTGTGACATCACCCCTACGGCAGCAACATTCCAGCTCTCCCTCACGTTTCCTCCATTTTTCCCAAGTTTCCACTTCCAATCACCTTGACAAACCACCTTGTTCTTCCATCGATTCAATTAGTTAGTTGAACGAAAAACAATCCTAGTCACTAAACTAAGCTATATCCGAAGTTTGGTAGATTGAATCCAAGTATTGGAGGAGATCTCAAAGTCTGAAAATTTGGTCACTAGCAAAGGTAAGAGAAGAAATGGATTTAGTCAATTTCGTTCATAGTTTGGAGTTGTACTGAGTTGGTATGATATGTGTATGGTGATTGTTTAAAGGTTTGATTATGATGATGTATGCAGCTTTGAAGAAGTGAAGAGGACCATTGGTGCAACCAAGTGATTTCGTGTTCTCGAAGAAATCAACGTAAGGAATTTATGTAACGGACGTAGGGTGGCTATGTCCACATGTTTTGCTGTGTTTTAAAGTGTTTTGGAGAGACGTACCTGTTGATTTTAATGCAGGAAAAGTTAAGTTTCGGATTTTACTCCTAGTGCCAATTAGGCTAGAAGCAGCCGACTACCTTAAGTAGCAGCCGTCTGCCTAAAGACAACCAAAACGTAGTTTTTCAAAAACCGAGATAAACCAGTCGACTGCTACGTAAGCCAGTCGACTGCTATTTTCCCAGAAAGCATTCTATTTCAAACCAGTCGACTGCTATATGGGACAGTTGACTGCTATTTGCTAAAATGCATTCTATTTCAAAACCAGCCGATTGCCTATAAGACCAGTCGACTGCTATGTTTCCATAAGCATTTTGTTTCAAAAACAGTCGACTGCTATATGGACCAGTCGACTGCCATTTCTTAAGAAGCATTCTGTTTCAAAACCAGACGACTGCGATATGGACTAATCGACTGCCCCCATGAATTTCAGAAAATAAAAATATCAAAATTTTAAATAAAAATAATTTCGATAAATGAAAATATGAGGCAGCAGCCGACTGCCGTGTATGAAAAAGGGATTTCAAAGCGTATTTCAAGAAAGCATAAATGTCATAGCAAATAGCTATGTGACAAATGTTTTGAGACTATGAAGTACTTAATGATTATGCACTTCTGTATATTTCATGGCTGAGGAGCTCTAGTCCAGCCCTCAGTGCTATAGATGTCACCTGACTAGTGTTCACTGTAGCCACCGACGTTTGGCCAAATTGTCTCTGTTATAAATATATATTGGCTAGGGGAGGATTCCTAGCTCCTACGAGAGTACGCCACATGATTCAGTGCATAATTCTGTTAATATGTAAATAGTCTCTCTGCTATATGATGTGTGTTTTGATGAAATAATATGATGTATGTTTTGAAGTAAGTTTATGAAGTATGATGTTTTAAAGAAAGTATATGATGTATGCTATTTTAAAGAAGCATATAAAGTATGTTTGCCTATACCATTTGAAAGAAATACGCATGGTTGCAAACGATATATGAAAGAAGTACATAATGCATGCTTTATAACAGTTTTACATGACATTATAGAGCCAAGCAGGAAAACTGTATATAGAGGCATAGTACGCTCTTTTATATATTTTTCTTACTGAGCGTAAACTCACCCTTTTACAAACATTTTTCATACAGACTACTTAAGTGATCCCTCGCTCTCAATAGAGAAGAGCCTATTAATAGATCTTTAAAGTTTACCTTCAAGAGATGCTTCCCAGTTAGTATTAAAGGTATACTTATGTACTTATGTAAAGTAATTTGTAATTCAGTTATGGTACAGCACAAGTAACATTTATGTATATAAGATGTTGGGGATTTAAGTTAGGGATGATGTGTAAGATCATGTGGAATGGAAAGATATATATATATCATTAGTTTGTTGTATTGGAAACGAATTATTCATATTGAGCTATTAAATGTTAAGCTTAAGAAGAAGAATGAATGACATTTATGAACTAAATCAAATCAAGTCGTATAAGATAATAAGAAGAAAGAAAAAAGTTAGATGGTAAGATGTAGTGACGGGGACGTCACACCAAATAATCATCCCATGAACGCTGAAAATCCATGACACACGCTCTCACATATCGTCGAGGGTTTGAATTGTTCTCTCGGATTGCCCATCAGTTTGAAAATAGAAAGCAGTGTTGAAACTCAATTTCGTTCCCAGAGCATCTTGGAAGTGTTCCTAAAAACGAGAAGGAAATCTAGAATCTCTATCTGATACTATGCTCACTAGGACTTCATGTAATCTCACGATCTCCCTAACATACAAATCTGCAAGGGCACTGAGTGTGTGAGAACTGTGTATTCAAATACTGTTTCACATGTAAGGACACTCATACTGTTCAATTCATGTGAATTTCGCAAATACGAGCCAGTACAGTGTGGTGGGCCCCATAGGTTATACAGTGCCTGGATGGACGTGAGACCGGACAGATAATACACAGAGGGTCTAATAAATATACGGTATGAATTTTAAGTCTAAATTTCCTCATTTAGATTATTTTTGAAGAGTACGAAAACAAATTAGGAAATGACGTTTAAGTCCATAGCCCGGTGGCATTTTCATAAATTGAGGTCAAAATAAATGAGAATTTAATCTAGTGATTAAAGAATGATATTCTACATGAAAATAAGTCTTGGGTTATGTAAATAGATAGACCGAATCGGTAGTCAAATTAAAATTCTATGCGATTTACCTGATAAGGGTATTTTTGTAATTTTACCTTCTCAAAAAGGCTAAACCCGAGCCAAATCACCACCATTCATCAAAATACATTTAATATGAATTTTTGGTGATGGAAAATAGATTTTTGGAGCTCAACTACCTAGTTATAAAAATTTCGGAAGAAAAAGACCGAAAAACCTATCATTAATGGCATTTTTGTTATTTTTAACATTTATAAAATATGTCCAAATATTTTTATATATTTCTAGCTGCTGCCGGCACTGTTGCAGCTTCTTCTTTCTCTCATTCTCGTAACCTCCATGGAAGCATAAAAGAGAAGAAATTAAAACCTTCCAAAAAACACTTGATTTTCACCATATTTTCAGTAAGCTATTTCTATCTAAATTACTCTACTCATCTTCCTCTCTCTAAACATACCAATAGCCCTTTGATTAAGTGGCTAAATCAAGAGAAAGTCAGCCCCTTAATTTCGGTCAAGGTAACCCATTTTCATGCTTTTATATTTCTTGAATTTTAATGGTTGATTTTGGCATAACTAAGCTTCCTAAGCATGAATTAAGAGTTTATTTTATTTGATTTCAATTAACTCATGTTCAAGCTATATTTGGGGTTTCGGCTATGCTTAGAATTAAGAGGAATTATAGTGTTTTAATGCATAAAAATAATTCTAGAATGATGAATAAGCAATATCAAGACAAGTATAAGTGGAAATTTGTTGAAATTCAACAAATTCAAGAAGAAGCCAATTTCGGCCAAGCAAGGGGAGAGGGTTTTAATGCTTCAAATTATGATGTTAGGATGTTAAGAGACAATAGAAATTATAAGAAGACTGATGGTGAAGTCGGATTTCGATTTGGAGCTAAATTGGCAAAGTTAGGTTTTAGCACCGGTGCGAATTATACAGGTTTAATATTTTCTACTGGAAATATAGTAGAATTTAATTCAAGAAAAATTATTAGAATTTTAATTATGGTGAATAATGGTCTTGGGTGAATTTTATTGCATCCTGGGAGTGGTGAATTGTACGCGGTGCTATCGGGCGACTAGATTTCATCAGACAAGTAAGGGATGCGTGTGTGAACCGTAAGGATACTGTAAATGCATAGTTTGGTTCACACTATTTCTATAAAATAATTTGGATATAAATTTCCTTTGAAAGTGGTGAAATTTGGTGAAATTGTGGCTGCTGTTGAAATTATAAACTGTAATTTCCGTGCAGGAAGGCTAGGCTAAAAATAGCCGTCATTCTACCGAAAATTATAGAAATATTTAGAAAATATTTCTAGCATTTTTCTAAAGTGAAATTTTGGGAAATTTTCATGAAATTCATGAAATTACATAATTTTATAGTTTACAGAAAAAATATATTTAAATATTCCTGATAAGGAATTTTATTTATGTGAGAGTACCAACATGTGCCTTATATTGTTTTATAAATATCTAGAACATTTTCTAGAATGATTGTTACAGTATGAATATTTTATGAAGATATTCATAAAATGAATATATTTTCATTTTAAATATTTATAGATTGATTGAAAATATATTCAGTGGAATTGATTTCATAAATGGTGTTTGTATCACGTGTTTATTGTTTTGAGACTGTTAGGCCCCATATCATGCTCACGTGTCACGTGTTATTGCTGATAGATACTGATCCTATTGTCAGTGTCTCCGGTGGGCACCTGATCAGTGCACACCGTGGACCTCTTAGACTATGGCCATAGATCTCATGTGTTTCCCCTATTTGGGATGATATTATAGCATGATATATTTAGGGTGTTGCCTGGTCTCCATGATACTGTAATGACGATTGTATCTTTCACTAAACCTTTAGCTGGTACTAAATTATTTGCAGCTACTGAGCTTTTGATAGCATGATATATTTAGGGTGTTGCCTGGTCTCCATGATACTGTAATGACGATTGTATCTTTCACTAAACCTTTAGCTGGTACTAAATTATTTGCAGCTACTGAGCTTTTGATATACTACGTGTCGAACTAAATATTATACGGTGTTTTACAAGTGTGAAAATGAATATCTTTTTGAAAGAAATATTAATTCCTCATTTGTTTGCTTAAGTGTTTTATCATGTGAATATCAAACGTTTTTAGCATATAGATTTTATAGTATCAGTTTCACATACAATTCTCTTACTGAGCGCGTTAGCTCACCCCTTTATTTTCTCACTCCACAGACTATCTTCAATGATTCCATTCCCATAGAATTTGGCTGCGTGGTAGTTGACCCCGAGGCAGCTTTTAGTGGATCCTGGAGGTATTATTTCTTTTATATGTTTTCGGACATATTTGTACAGTACTACATTGTATAGTTCTTGTACCGGGAATGTAAAACACGTGTACAGACTGTATATGTATATTACAGTAAATATTTTCATCGACTACTGATTTAATTTAAGTATAATAGTAGTTAATGTTTTTCATAAGTGAGTGATAAAGGCATCGCAGACAGCCCAACCGTCACGTGGGGTGTTATAATATGGTAAATACTGTACATTTTGGGATGTGACAGTTAAATTAGTATCAGAGCCAAGTTGGTCTGATGTCTGTCGATGTCTTTGGGTTTAAATAAGAGTACATCCCCTGTAGTACTGTATAGTCTGAACATATTTAAGTGATTCAAGTGATTGAACATTGTTTTGAAATGTCTGTGTTGCGCAAAAATGAGTGGACGTAGAGGACGCGGTAGGGCGGCACCTATTCCGGAGCCTATACCGGAGCCAGCCCCAGGACCTGCACTCCCTCCGCAGCCTGAGAGTCCAAATACCAGAATGAATAGGATGGAACGGATGTTGGCAAACTTTGTAGCCATGTATAACGCTGACAGAGCTGAGAGAGATAGAGATAGAGCAGCAGCAGCAGCTCCCGCGGTAGCATCACCCCTACCACAGCCAGTAGTACCACCTCCCGAGCCACAGCCTGCCCCTCAGCCAGTACCGCAGGCACCTGCCGTAGTAGTACCACAGCCACCAGCACGGCCGCGTAGTGTTGAGTCTTATTGTGATGTCACTTTGATACGGTCGTTTAAGAAGTTGGATCCTCCGAAGTTTAAGGGGGATAAGGATCTATTGGTGGCAGAGTAGTGGATTGAGGCTATAGAGAAATTATTTAGGTATATGACGTGCACAGAGACAGAGAGTGTTGGACTAGCAGTGTTCCAGTTGACCGATGATGCAGAGCATTGGTGGAAGTCCACACAGACAGTTTTGTTCGCCCAGCATCAGTGGTGACCTGGGATATATTTATGGAGGCTTTTCGTCGGCAGTTCATTCCTGATACAGTACAGAAGAAGCTTCAGCAGGAGTTTTTTGAGTTAGTACAAGGGAGTATGTCGGTGGATCAGTATGAGTCACGATTCACCACCTTGAGCAGATTTGACCCGCAGATTCAGATGAGTAATCAGCATAAGATAGACAAATTTATGGCGGGTTTGAGACCTTCTACTAGGACCCGGTTAGTCCCGTTAGACATCCGTACATATGATGAGGCCGTGAGGCGAGCACAGTTATGCGAGCAGGATTATGAGCAGTTTCATACAGAGTCTGGGTCTAAAGGTAAGGGTAAAGGCAGAGAGCAGCCGAAGAGGAGCACTAGTGATCGATCTAGTAGATGGCAGCCTAAGAGGGCCAGGACATCGGGTATACAGATTACAAAGGGGAGACCAGTTAGATCTGCTACAGTTGCCCCTACTACTACTAGCCCTAGTACATTTCAGAGAGGTACTGCGGCCAGGTGTACATTGTGTGGGAGGTCGCACTGTACTAGACCATGCCATATGATGTTTAGGGCGTGTTTCCGATGTGGACAGACTGGGCATTTGGTCAGAGATTGCCCGATGTTGAGAGAGGCAGCTGCATCTACAGCTTCAGGTCCCATTCCTCTTCTAGCAGCCCCAATACAGACTGAGACAAATAAGGCGACCCCTTCACAGCCTAGACGAGCGACAGCCGCAGAGAAGGGTAAGAAGGCTGTGACACAGGGACGGGTGTTTGCATTAGATCAGGAGGCTGTTGATACTTCTGCAGATGTAATTAAGGGTAAGATTTATATTTTTGATATTTCAGTATTAGCACTGCTTGATCCTGGCTCTACGCATTCGTTTGTATCACCTGCATGTGCTAATAAGATACCAGTAGAACCTGAACCTTTAGGGTACACTTTGCAGATTAGTACGCCATTTAAGGAGTCCCAGATGACGGACGTAGTTTATAGAAATTGTAAGGTTACTGTAGGAGAGAAGGGGATGACAGCTAACTTTATTTTGTTAAACATGTTTGACTTTGATGTAATCCTAGGGATGGATTGGTTAACTGCGAATTTTGTTAGTTTAGATTGTAATACCAAGTTTATTACCTTCTCTCGTCCTGAACGATATACTGTAAAGTTATTTGATAAATAAATAAAGTGGAGTATTTTACTAAAATTGTTTAAATGCTACTTTGGTGTGATTGAAGGTTTTATTGCGTATGTGGAGGACGTGGAACAGAAACGTCCAGATCTGTCGGATATTCCTGTGGTTAGGGATTTCCCGGATGAATTACCAGGGTTACCACCGGATAGGGAGACGGAGTTTGTGATTGATCTAGTACCCGGTACGGAGCCTATATCTAAGCCCCCATATCGGATGGCGTTAGTGGAGTTGGAGGAGCTTAAGAAACAGCTCCAAGAGTTATTAGATAAGGGTTTCATCCGTCCTAGTATTTCTCCTTAGGGTGCTCTAGTACTATTCGTCCGGAAGAAGGATGGTAGCTTGAGATTGTGCATTGATTACAGGTTGCTTAATCAGGCTACCATCAAGAATAAGTATCCCTTACCCAGGATCGACGATTTATTTGATCAGCTCAGGGGTGCAGTAGTATTTTCTAAGATTGATCTCCGATCAGGGTATTATCAGTTGAGGATACAGGAGTTTGATGTCCCTAAGACTGCATTTAGGACTCGGTATGGTCACTACGAGTTCCTAGTGATGCCTTTTGGATTGACTAATGCCCCTGCAGCTTTTATGAGTCTGATGAACAAGGTGTTCAAGCCATACCTGGATCAGTTTGTGATTGTTTTCATAGATGATATATTGATTTACTCCAGATGAGCACGAGCAGCACGAGCAGCATCTCCAGATAGTCTTACAGACCCTCAAAGACCGGAGGCTTTATGTTAAACTCAGTAAGTGTGATTTCTGGCTAGATCGCATCGTATTTCTGGGGCACGTGGTGTCTAAAGACGGGGTATCTGTGGATCCGTCTAAGATCGAGGCGATTATTTAGTGGGAGAGGCCTCGTACAGTTACAAAGATACGGAGTTTTTTGGGTCTAGCCGGATATTACCGTCGGTTTGTGGAGGGGTTTTTGAGACTAGCTGCTCCACTGATGCGCCTCACGCGTAAGGATGTTAGATTTGAGTGGATAGATGCTTGTGAGTGCAGTTTTCAGGAGTTGAAGCGACGGTTGACTAGTGCTCCTGTTCTTGCCCTTCCTAGCGAATCTGGTTGTTTCTCAGTTTACAGTGATGCATCCGCGTTGGGATTAGGGTGTGTTTTGATGCAGAATGGTCGGGTAATTGCTTATGGTTCCAGACAGTTGAAAGAGCATGAGAAGAATTATCCGACACATGATTTAGAGTTAGCCGCAGTGGTGTTTGCATTGAAAATTTGGCGGCATTATCTATATGGGGAGCGATACCATAAGAGTCTGAAGTATCTATTCTCGCAGCGAGAGTTGAATATGAGACAGCGCAGATGGATGGAGCTGTTGAAGGATTATGATTGCGAGATCCTCTACCACCCGGGGAAAGCTAATGTGGTGGCAGATGCTTTGAGTAGGAAGCAGATGGGCATGGTTGCTTATATGATGGTTCGGGAGTATGAGTTGATTGATCAGTTCTTGGGCCTCAATTTGAGTGAGATTTCCTCTGAAAGATATGGATTTACGGCTAGCTTCAGGATAGAGCCGGATTTGATGGACAGGATCAGGGATGCTCAGAGGAGTGATTCTGATTGTATAGAGGTTGCCAGTCAGGTACAAATGGGAGTTCAATCTAATTATGGGATTGGCAGCGATGGGATACTAAGGTTTAGAGATAGAATATGTATTCCTGATGACCAGCAGCTGAAGCATCTGATTTTGGCAGAGGCTCACACCTCCAGGTACACTCTACATCCAGGCAGTACTAAGATGTACCATGATTTATGGAGAGTGTATTGGTGGCCTAGGATGAAGCGAGACATCGCGGAGTTTGATGGACAGGATCAGGGATGCTCAGAGGAGTGATTCTGATTGTATAGAGGTTGCCAGTCAGGTACAAATGGGAGTTCAATCTAATTATGGGATTGGCAGGGATGGGATACTGAGGTTCAGAGATAGAATATGTATTCCTGATGACCAGTAGCTGAAGCATCTGATTTTGGCATAGGCTCACACCTCCAGGTACACTCTGCATCCAGGCAGTACTAAGATGTACCATGATTTATGGAGAGTGTATTGGTGGCCTAGGATGAAGCGAGACATCGCAGAGTTTGTTGCTAGATGTCTCACATGTCAGCAGGTAAAAGTTGAGCACCAAAAGCCTACTGGATTATTACAGCCTCTATAGATTCCGACATGGAAGTGGGAGCACATTACTATGGACTTCGTGATGGGTTTACCAAGAACTCGGAGGAATCACGATAGTATATAGGTGATAGTTGATCGATTGATGAAGTCCGCTCATTTTCTTGCCATGAAGTCTACTGATTCTCTCAGTGCCTTAGCCGATTTGTATATTTGGGAGATAGTGAGATTGCATGGTGTTCCAGTGAGTATCACTTCTGATAGGGATTCCCGGTTTACATCTCATTTCTGGGAGAGATTTCAGGAGGCGATGGGATCCCGATTGAGTTTTAGCACCGCTTTCCATCCGAAGACTGATGGACAGTCCGAGCGCACTGTCCAGACGCTCGAGGATATGTTGAGAGCGTGTGCACTAGATTTTAGAGGCTCTTGGGATGACCATTTGTCACTGGCGGAGTTCGCATATAATAATAGTTATCAGTCCAATATCGGCATGGCACCCTATGAGGCTTTGTATGGCAGGAAATGTAGATCACCTATTGCATGGGAAGAAGTAGGTGATCGTCAGATATTAGCTCCTGATTTAGTAGAGCAAGCTTCCCGGAGTGTACAGTTGATTTCGGATAGATTGAGGACAGCTCAGAGTCGGCAGAAAAGTTATGTAGATACTAGATGCCGACCATTGGAGTTCTCAGTGGGGGATTCTGTGTTTCTTAAGGTCTCACCTCAAAGGGTATTATGAGATTCGGTAAGAAGGGCAAGTTGAGTCCTCGTTACATCGGGCCCTTTGAGATCTTAGACCGTGTAGGAGATGTTGCTTATAGGTTAGCATTACCTCTGGAGTTATCAGGGGTTCATAATGTCTTCCATGTATCGATGTTGAGGAGATATCATCCAGATCCCTCTCACGTAATTCGACATAAGCCACTGGAGATTAGGGAGGATATGAGCTACGTGGAGAAATCGATACGGATCTTGGATCGAAAGGATAGAGTACTACGGTCTAAGACGATTTCACTGGTGAAAGTGCTCTGGCAGTATCACTCAGAGGAGGAGGCTACATGGGAATTAGAGAGTCTCATGCGAGAGAAGTATCCAGAGCTCTTTCAGTGACAGGTTCGATTAAATTCGGAGGATCGAATTTCTTTAGGTGGGGAGAATGTGAGAACTGTGTATTCAAATACTGTTTCACATGTAAGGACACTCATACTGTTCAATACATGTGAATTTCGCAAATACGAGCCAGTACAGTGTGGTGGGCCCCACAGGTTATACAGTGCCTAGATGGACGTGAGACCGGACAGATAATACACAGAGGGTCTAATAAATATACGGTATGAATTTTAAGTCTAAATTTCCTCATTTAGATTATTTTTGAAGAGTACGAAAACAAATTAGGAAATGACGTTTAAGTCCATAGCCCGGTGGCATTTTCATAAATTGAGGTCAAAATAAATGAGAATTTAATCTAGTGATTAAAGAATGATATTCTACATGAAAATAAGTCCTGGGTTATGTAAATAGATAGACCGAATCGATAGTCAAATTAAAATTCTACGCGATTTACCCGATAAGGGTATTTTTGTAATTTCACCTTCTCGAAAAGGCTAAACCCGAGCCAAATCACCACCATTCATCAAAATACATTTAAAATGAATTTTTGGTGATGGAAAATAGATTTTTGGAGCTCAACTGCCTAGTTATAAAAATTTCGGAAGAAAAAGACCGAAAAACCTATCATTAATGGCATTTTTGTTATTTTTAACATTTATAAAATATGTCCAAATATTTTTATATATTTCTAGCTGCTGCCGGCACTGTTGCAGCTTCTTCTTTCTCTCATTCTCGTAACCTCCATGGAAGCATAAAAGAGAAGAAACTAAAACCTTCCAAAAAACACTTGATTTTCACCATATTTTCAGTAAGCTATTTCTATCTAAATTACTCTACTCATCTTCCTCTCTCTAAACATACCAATAGCCCTTTGATTAAGTGGCTAAATCAAGAGAAAGTCAGCCCCTTAATTTCTGTCAAGGTAACCCATTTTCATGCTTTTATATTTCTTGAATTTTAATGGTTGATTTTGGCATAACTAAGCTTCCTAAGCATGAATTAAGAGTTTATTTTATTTGATTTCAATTAACTCATGTTCAAGCTATATTTGGGGTTTCGGCTATGCTTAGGATTAAGAGGAATTATAGTGTTTTAATGCATAAAAATAATTCTAGAATGATGAATAAGCAATATCAAGACAAGTATAAGTGGAAATTTGTTGAAATTCAACAAATTCAAGAAGAGGTCAATTTCGGCCAAGCAAGGGGAGAGGGTTTTAATGCTTCAAATTATGATGTTAGGATGTTAAGAGACAGTAGAAATTATAAGAAGACTGATGGTGAAGTCGGATTTCGATTTGGAGCTAAATTGGCAAAGTTAGGTTTTAGCACCGGTGCGAATTATACCGATTTAATATTTTCTACTGGAAATATAGTAGAATTTAATTCAAGAAAAATTATTAGAATTTTAATTATGGTGAATAATGGTCTTGGGTGAATTTTATTGCGGCCTGGGAGTGGTGAATTGTACGTGGTGCTATCGGGCGACTAGATTTCATTAGACAAGTAAGGGATGCGTGTGTGAACTGTAGGGATACTATAAATGCATAGTTTGGTTCACACTATTTTTATAAAATAATTTGGATATAAATTGCCTTTGAAAGTGGTGAAATTTGGTGAAATTGTGGCTGCTGTTGAAATTATAAACTGTAATTTCTGTGCATGAAGGCTAGGCTAAAAATAGCCGTCATTCTGCCGAAAATTATAGAAATATTTAGAAAATATTTCTAGCATTTTTCTAAAGTGGAATTTTGGGAAATTTTCATGAAATTCATTAAATTACATAATTTTATAGTTTACAGAAAAACTATATTTAAATATTCCTGATAAGGAATTTTATTTATGTGAGAGTACCAGCATGTGCCTTATATTGTTTTATAAATATCTAGAACACTTTCTAGAATGATTGTTACAGTATGAATATTTTATGAATTTATTCATAAAATGAATATATTTTCATTTTAAATATTTATAGATTGATTGAAAATATATTCAGTGGAATTGATTTCATAAATGGTGTTTGTATCACGTGTTTATTGTTTTGAGACTGTTAGGCCCCGTATCATGCTCACGTGTCACGTGTTATTGCTGATAGATACTGATCCTATTGTTAGCGTCTCCGGTGGGCACCTGATCAGTGCACACCGTGGACCTCTTAGACTATGGCCATAGATCTCATGTGTTTCCCCTATTTGGGATGATATTATAGCATGATATATTTAGGGTGTTGCCTGGTCTCCATGATACTGTAATGACGATTGTATCTTTCATTAAACCTTTAGCTGGTACTAAATTATTTGCAACTACTGAGCTTTTGATATACTACGTGTCGAACTAAATATTATACGGTGTTTTACAAGTGTGAAAATGAATATCTTTTTGAAAGGAATATTAATTCCTCATTTGTTTGCTTAAGTGTTTTATCATATGAATATCAAACGTTTCTAGCATATAGATTTTATAGTATCAGTTTCACATACAATTCTCTTACTGAGCGCGTTAGCTTACCCCTTTATTTTCTCACTCCACAGACTATCTTCAGTGATTCCGTTCCCGTAGAATTTGGCTGCGTGGTAGTTGACCCCGAGGCAGCTTTTAGTGGATCCTGGAGGTATTATTTCTTTTATATGTTTTCGGACATATTTGTACAGTACTACATTGTATAGTTCTTGTACCGGGGATGTAGAACACGTGTACAGACTGTATATGTATATTACAGTAAATATTTTCATCGACTACTGATTTAATTTAAGTATAATAGTAGTTAATGTTTTTCATAAGTGAGTGATAAAGGCATCGCAAACAGTCCAACCGTCACATGGGGTGTTATAATATGGTAAATATTGTACATTTTGGGATATGACAGAGTGAATCTGTGACTTTCATAGCCAAAAAGTGTGCTGACATAGTCAATCTGTCGACGATCACCCAAATGGCATCATGGTTTCTTCGGGTCCTAGGAAGTCCCATGATAAAGTCCATGGTCACGTGCTCCCATTTCCAAGTTGGCACAGACAAAGGGGTGAGCAACCCTGCCAGCTTTTGATGCTCCACCTTAACTTGTTGGCACACTAAGCACTTAAACACAAAAGTTGCTATGTCTTTCTTCATACCTGACCACCAGTAAACTTTGCGTAAGTTTTGATACATCTTCGTATTACCCAGATGCACCGTGTACTTAGAACTATGTGCCTCTTCCATGATCTGTCTCTTTAAGGCTTCATTGTTTGGAACACATATTTTCCCATTGAACCTTAATAAACCATCGCTGCTAATCTCATACTTTGATTCCTGACCCTTCCGTATCCAACTGATAGCCTCAATCAACTTTGGGTCCTTACTCTGAGCCTGCCTAATTTGTTTTATGATGCTAGGCTTTATTCTCAAACTAGCCATAAAACATTCACTTGTAGGCTCTAGATTCAAATTCAACTTCGAAAACTGCTCTATCAACTCCCACTCTCTAACCATCATGTAGCTGACCATGCCCATACTCTTTCTACTCAGTGCATCAGCCACCTTATTAGCCTTGCCTGGATGGTAGAGAATCTTACAATCATAGTCCTTAAGTAACTTCATCCACCGTCTCTGTCTCATGTTCTATTCTTTTTGTGAGAAGAGATACTTCAGACTCTTGTGATCTGTGTAAATCTGAAACTTTTCTCCATACAAATAATGACGCCATATCTTTAGTGCAAATACCACTGCCGCTAGCTCTAGGTCATGAGTGGGGTAATTCCTCTCATGGTTCTTTAACTATCTAGAACCATAAGCCACTACTTTTCCATTTTGCATCAATACGCACCCCAGACCCTGATGTGAAGCGTCACTATATACAGCAATTCCCCCGGAACCACTAGGAATGGTGAGGACTGGTGTTGTAGTCAATCGGTGTTTCAACTTTAAGAAACTGTGCTCACACGCATCATTTCATTCAAACTTGACAACAAAATTCTCAGTTTCCAGAAGTTTGTGGAATTATTCAAGGATGCTGCTTATATTCTTCAAATAAATATACATATTCACATCTTGTGGTTTCATGCCATTATAATTTATCTGTACATGATTGAAATATTTCATTCATTAAATCCACAAACGTCACAAAATATTTCATAAATCTCTTAAGTACCACAAAGGACTCGTAAGAGTAATACCGAGTTATGAACATCACCTTATGAACACTTGTCTGTAAGCTTTTTATCCTATAACATTTTGTTCAAAGATTGATATTGAAACTCTACATACACCATTTAGTGGATCAAGTAAAATATCAATCTTGAACAATAACTTATTCATTCTCAATAATAATACTATTGAGTACTCGGAATTTGGTACACAATAATAAGCTATGCTTATTCTTTCGAACCATATAATCTGTGTTTCCACCAGTTACACTAATACAGATGGGTTCTTTATTCATTAATCTCTGGAGTAATTTTTTAAGCTTTTCAGACTCTTTTATGTTCCCTGATAAGAGCTTATAAATAGGTTCCATGTTGTGAATCGAGTTAATAATCTCTCGAATCCACATTACTCCAAAAATTATTTAGAAATTCATCCGGTAACTTCTAAATCATAACCTCATATCATCTTGGATGTTTCGTTATTTACATTCTACAATTCTACTATGTATCCTCAAAACACATACGTATAACTTTCAAATCATTTAACATATATTTCACATCGATTCACTTATTTAATCACACTTAGTAAGCGTATTACTTTTCATAATATCCAATAATCCCTAACCAAATACCTCATCTTTTCACATTTAATTCAGGCCCTAAGAATCCATAACAAGGCCGACTATCTCGCGACCTCCCACAGTATACACTCCGATCACATTACTCATCAGAGTATAGGTGGGGCTAATAGTAGGGACCATTATACCTGTAATACATTCTTTACACCATCCATTACTTATTACCATCAATCGGTTCCAAATCAATTTAGTAATCTATGATTCGGTAGAATTATTTCAATATAGGGGTATATTCATCATTTCTCAGTTTATTTCTCTCTCTTCAAGATACCTTTTAAACAGGTGATCTTAAAATCTATTGACTGATAATATCCCCTTTCATTCATCATTTTAGGGTCTTAGTTCGATTCGGACAGAGAAATCCTGGTGGGGCCCTCACCGAGTTCCTCTCAGTGCCTTACCGAACAGACCTAACATTAAGATTATAAGATCACCTATTTCATGTAAAATTCTCGTATTACAATCCCTTTTTAATTTCAAAGTTCAATACTCAATAACTTTGCCAAATTTGATGTATCTCGTAAGTTCATATCTTGTGACCATTCATTCTCTTATACTTTAGAAACTATCAAACTAGGTCAAGATCAATAGCAAGACATTATGGGTCTTGCGTGTCTTATTTCACTCAATCTTAACTTCCACATCAATCTGTTATCTTGCACGACATACCTTACAAATCTCTACATTTACAAAAGATTCATAGTATATAGTATGTCGTATTCAATCTTAATTCTACCAATGACAGGTTTGAAGAGTCCCCCCTTTTTTTTGTACATCACAATACCTTACAGGCTATTGTGTTACTTATCGAGGTCTCAAATCATCCACCATTTAGTAGTCTTCTTTACTTTGTTATCATTTAATTTCTATATAAAAACACATGCACTTAAAACAGTATTCTGCACTAACTGAGCACTTAACAATCAGGCAATTACAGTACTATGGGATGTAAACCATTCTAACTTATCTACACTGACATGCACTAGACAACTCGGCTCTGATACCAATAAATCTGTCACGACCCGAAGGTCACGACAATACCTTTTATTTGTACGGATGCGTAGAATTTAGGGCTAAATTTTTTTCTTTTTCTATACTTGTTTTGTCTAAGTGCAACGTAGTAAATTTTATTTCGGGACGTTAACTCCCTCGCCTATTTTTATCACTTTACCCAGGTTAATTACCTGCATAAAATTCACAAGTAATATTCAGCTCATGCTTCCCACAATAGCAGTTGATTATATCCTAGCATTACTGTGATCAAGTTCACCATTATTCTTTCTTCTAATGAGTCTAAACTTTCTCCATGACCCAAGTTCATTTCCAATTCATAACATTTCATCTTATGGTTTACATTTTCTTACTTGGTCACTTGTTCATGCTATTCAATCATATATCCATACTCATGCATAATCAACAATTCTATAATTCATTTTTACTAAAGTCTAGATGCTATTCTCTATATTAGATTACATCCCATCTAAGTACTGAATTAAAAATAGCCTGAATTGATATTAAATACAAAAGAGGAGTATGTATACCCAAAATGTTCACAAAATCTCCTTGCAGAAGTGGGACTATATTTCAAGCTTGGGACTATTCGGAAAGCTCCGAAATAATCCCCCAACTTCGTGCTCAATCTGAAAAATTTAAATAACGTTTAATGAGCAAGGCTCAGTAAGTCATTTATATAAGTGCAGAGTTAGAATTATACCGTTCTAATGCATATGCATGATGTCATGTGAGGAGAATTTACTATCAATTATTATTTTATTCATCATGTAGCATATGCTTGTTATATTCTCAAGCTCAATCCAACTATACCTCAACATACCATGAGATGTCTAAGTCATGAAATCATGATATGATTTTTAACATATAACTATATATGAAGTGATTGCAAATCTTGAAACATATAATACATATTCTTTTAAAACATGTTCAAGACATGCGAAAATATCAATACATCTCACTTCTACCTTTAAGACATGCTTGAAGTATGTAAGCTTTTTCATTTCATGTCATATATACTTTTGAAGCATATTTCATATCATGTGCAATATCAAAATTCGTTTCATATGCTATAAAGCTATATCGAGTTTAGAGTTCATTTCCGTTTTCAAAACTATACTCTAAACTTCACTTCATGTCACATGTACTTTTGAAACATATTTCATGTCATGTACAATATCAAATACATTTCATATGGCATAAAGCTATATCGAGTTTAGAGTTCATTTCTGTTTTAAAATCATACTCTAAACTTCATTTCATGTCATTTGTACTTTTGAAGCATATATTATGCCATGTACGATATCAAAATACA
The DNA here is from genome assembly GCA_032173925.1 of Heritiera fomes. Taxonomy (NCBI): domain Eukaryota; kingdom Viridiplantae; phylum Streptophyta; class Magnoliopsida; order Malvales; family Malvaceae; genus Heritiera; species Heritiera fomes. Next base: position 17,137,626 of record JAPDPM010000015.1, read on the forward strand.
TTTCGTATACCATATGGATATATCGAGTTTAGAGTTCATTTCCGTTTAAAACCATACTCTAAACTTCATTTCATATCATTTGAGACTAGGCTAGATCCTTATTTCACTATCAATAAAGACTTAGATCACTGTAGCTAGCAGTGAAGAATCATATCATCTTCCCCTGGAAACCACTAGGGCGCTATCTATGGTCATAGACCTCATGTCTCTAAAACCCACTGATCAGGCGAGACGGAGACCTGTCCACGACTATTGTCGGACAAGTATATATGCCTAATGAGTAATCTCCAATCAGGCGGCTTTCACTATGCTTTATTGAATTTAATTTCTTAGGGTACCTATAGTCTCATAAAACATTTAACTATTCTCATGAAAATAGTGCCAAGTACGTAATATATTTCTTTAAACTCATTTACATATATATATATATATATATATATACATACGTACATATGCATACACTATAAATTCATTCTTTTCAAAACCATTTAAGCATCCAAAGTATTCTTATAAACAAAATAAGAATAAATCATTTCGAGTTTCATGTATAGTAATAAGGCATGCTTAATGGCAATAAATTCAAGAAAATGAAATGAAAACCGTAAAATGGAATGCTCATGAATTGCATGAATGTTTATCATTTCATCTCCTGATGTCTATGAGTCTATACCATATCGATTCATTTCTGGTTAATATCTCACCACTATGGTACTTTATCAAGTCTAATATCGTACCTGCATTTCATTTCATTATATCCAATCTCTAGGTATTCAAATCATTTCATCATAAGATTCAATCCTATACAGGATAATCCTACTTCTACGTTATATAAACCTCTTACCTAGTGCGAGCTTAGCTTGATCTTGTCCCGTGGTTAGCTAGACCATGTCCGTCGTCCTCCTGTCATGCTACATTTTCACAATAAAAAAATTCGACTTAATAACGTCTAGCCCAAGTTTTCTATATGTTTATGAAACTTAAATTCCAACTTAATACCTATATATATATATATATATATATATATATATATATATATATGCACACACTTAACATTAATGCAATTCAATTTTTCGATGGAATTATCTCATCTTCTTACCTCTATATATATATATATATATATATATATATATATATATATATATATATATATATATATATATATATATATATATATTTATTTCTTTCTTTTAAATTCTTTTCCTTTTCTTTTATCTCTTTTCCTTTTCTTTTTCTTTTCTTTTGTTTCTTTTCTCACTTGGCTTTATGGTTTTCGGTAGCATTGCATGGAACACTACGACAGCCCTTGACACTCCTTAAGCAGCCCCTTTCGATGCTCTAGTTCAGGACCCAAACAGCCACAGAAAATCTTGCTTCCAGTCGTTAAAATGCCCACTGATCAGTCAAGACTTTAAGCTTCTTCCTCAGCCTTGTTCTCCCTTCTTCGTGGCAGCCTATAACCCCCCTTCAAAATCACGTTTTTCGGCTTCAAACACAGCTCCCATAAGCTGTCCACATTCAGCCCTCTCTTTCTTGTCTGAACCAGTCCCAAATGGAGCCTTACGGTTCAGCTCAAATTCCAGCTCAGATATTCCCTTTCTCAGCCCTATAAACACCTACTGCTTCCACGTTAAAATCACCAGAATGTCACACTCCACGATCTGCCTTTGTCACGCCTGAATCAGTTTTAGAACCTCACCTCTGTCCAGCCTTTAACAGCCCTTTTAAAGCTCCTACTTTAGCTCTACAAATCCTCTGTTTCACCCACTATCAAGCCGTGCCAACTAAGCCTCTTAATGCCCTCGAATCACTTTCTGAAAAACGCCTCTCAGCCCTTAAGTCTTGGTTGCTTCCAGCTCGAGAACTTTCCCCTTACTTCCCCTGTTGTTAAGCTTGCCTCTCCAGCCGTAATGTTCTAAATGAGACCTAGTTTCCACAGCCAAAATATTCACATACACAGCCTTCAACTCTTTGCCGAACACCATTTTTGTTTCCCCATTTTCCCGAATCACATTTTGATTCTTACAAGCCTTTTAAGTCGCCACTTTTTGCTGCATTGCTAGCCTTGGTTCAAAACCCTTGTACCTGCCAGCAGCTCTTCGTAGTCCTGTTCATCTTTGCCCAAAAATGGAAACACGATTAAGGCGAGAGGAAGGCACGATGGGAAGGTAAGGAAAGCTTAGAAAATACGCAGAGGCAATCGGGGAAGAAGGTAACAGGCTTTTGGGTGTTTGAGTTTTAAAAAAATAAGGGTTAAAGAAATATGAAGGATGTGATAGGGAGACAGTATTGTCCCCCTTGATATTGACGGGTTAGTGGGTGTTTCCCACTAACCCGAGTATATATATATATTACATATATACTTAGTTTCTATTAACTTACTTATTTATTTATTTATTTATTTTTTTAAGATATCATTCTTTTATATATATATATATATATATATATATATATATATATATATATATATATATATATATATATATATATATATACATATCTCATATATATATTTATCATTTAAACACATTACAAATTCCTTATTCTTACAAATATGTTTTGTACCTATATACGTATATTCCCAGATATGTATATGTATATATATTTTAATTTCATGCATGTATTTTGCAATGATACATGTACATATACACACTTATCTTTTATATATATATATATATATATATATATATATATATTACATTTTATTATTCATATTTATCTATGTACGTGCACATGCACACATGCATGCATGCCCATCGCATATGTGTACGTTGTATGGGTTTAACTTGGTTCATGGCGTATGCAACCGATCCTTTATATATAGGTAAAAACTCCTTTCATGTCTATTTAACGTACCATAATCTTATACTTAAAATTTCATGAGTATATTATCTCTTTATGTTCACTAAATCATACAAGAAGTAAACATTTAGCTAGGAAAAATTATGGTTTTCACAACATTTAGTGAAAGTTAATAGCTTAAAAATAAGAGGAAAATTAATAAGAATTTTTTGTGAAATTGTTTCGTAGCCGGAATTGATGGATTTCGATTGGTGCTACCAAAAGACTCGGTATTACGAGGTGGTAACAGAGAAGTGTGTAAGCTGTAGGGATATAGTGAACTGCATGATTTTATAAGTATGATTTTATGAAATTATTTGGGTGATAAATTGCCTTAAAATCATGCAAATGTGGTATTACGACTGGTTTATGAACTGCAATTTTCAGTGCAGGGGGTTAGGGAATCGCAATTGTTATGTTGCTGAAAATTTATCAAAAATATTCTAAAGTAACATGAAATATTTTAGATGCATAAATTGAGTGATTTATGGAGTTTGGAATTTATTTCCATAAATTTTTCATAAATTAGAATTCAGTCGAAAAATATTAAATAAATATTCATGTTATCAAATTTTATTAAAATGAGAATTAAAATATGTTCTTTAGAATATTTCATAATGAAATTTAGCATTTATAAATTTTCTCACTAAAACATAAATATTTTATCAACTGTTTTTACTGTACTGTAAAATATGAAATTAATACCTTTCTGGAATTTTATTAAATTTAATGATAATTATTATTTAACTTCCTTTAAGGTATTTTATATTGAAATAAAATAATTTTAAGACTTTAGACCCCAATTTCATGCTCATTGATACTGTATTGTTACTGTGGCTGTGATAACCGCTAATTTTCTAAATTTAATATTAAATGTTCATAAATTTAATATTAAAGCAAATAGAGAAGTTAAGTAAATAAATAAATTATTTACAAGATGGAATATTAGTGAAAATTCTGTAACTTGAGGAAGTGACGAATTAGGAAATTCAAGTGAAGGAAATTTAAATTTGGAAATAGGAATAAGGTTGGAATTATGGAAAAATAATGAAAGGAAGAAATTTAATTTGGATAAATGGAAGTCCAAATTAAATAAGAAAATGAGGAAAGAGTATGAAATATATTTATATAATTATATATTATATAAATGTATTTTTATACAAATACATATGTATTGAAATAATATATAATATATTTTAATATACATTAGTATATACATGTATATATACTATTTAGTAAATTTAAATAATACATACGTATATAAATATGACATTTTATGTATATATATAAATATATACATATATAAGAAATGTAAATATTAATTTACATTAAAGTTTGAATATATATATATATATATATATTGTAAATACAATATATATTGTATTTCCTACATTTATATCAAGATATATATATAAATGGCATTTAAATTAAAGTATATAAATATATATATATATATATATATATATATTAGATATCATTTTGTTGTTAATACACAAAATATAAATATATTTTGATAATATATATGTATAGTACAAAACTATATATATAAAATAATAGTATTATATGTATAATATATATTTTATAAATATAATTATATGTGTATAATTATATTAAATATAAACACAAAAAAAACGAAAATCGAGAAGGATCCCGATTCTTCCTCCCCAGTGGTAACCGACCACTGTCGTCGGAGAAAGAAAGAGAGACGAGGGAGGTAGTCGCTGGCGAGGGAAAAGTAGAAGGAAGCTCGACCGGCGACGGAAGGAAAAACGGCGGAAGAAACAGAAAGAAAACGAAACAGAAACCGGCGGAAAAAGTCGAAGAGGAAGGAGGAAGGAAACGACGGTGCCGGTTGGTCCAGGCACCACCACCCCAACGTCGACCTCGGCGGAGGTGAGAGGAAGGTGGAGAAGCCACCGGCGGTGAAGGAAAACGACGGAGGACGGACGAATGGAGGAGGAGAAGATGCCGACCTAAACCGAGTAGATCTGCCGCCGTGCCGCCGAACCAGACTGAACGGAGGCCACTGGTAGGTTCGCCTTGACGCCAGCCAACTGAGGGGCCATTGAACCACCGGAGAACCGGCCGCCGGAGAAGAACCGGAGATGAGGGGATCTAACCGGTCTGAACCGGTCCGGCCAGGAAAAAGGAAAAGAGGAAAAAGAGAAAAGAAAAAAAAAGAAAAGAAAAAGAAGAAAGAAAAGAAAAGGAAAAGAAAAAGAAAAAAGAAGAAGAAAAAGGAAGAAGAAGAAGGAAAAGAGAAGAAAGAAAGAAAAAAAAAAGAATTTCCAGGAATTCGAAAATTCGGAAAGTTACGGAAAGTCGGTGAGAAATTCTGGAAATTAATTTCGAATGAATTTTAATAAATTATGGAAAAATTCAAAAGTTTAGAATTTTATTTCCAGAAAAATTTCTTCGATGACGAGATGATGGAATCGGAAGAGATTGAGTATGGGCGCGACCGATAACGAGGACGTCGCCTACCCGGAAAAAGGTAAGGGATGCATGTGCAACACTGTAAGGATATTCAGTCTGCATGATTTTAATTATGAAATATTTTATAAATATATTTCGTGAAATTATTGCGATGAATGATTGGCTGGAAAATTGTGGTGAATTACCGGTTGAGATTTTAAATTGTATTTTTCGTGCAAGAGGCTAGCCAATCGGCAGCTGTTATACTGCCGAAAAATTATCGAAAATTACCGAAAATTTCTAGAAAATTTCATAAAATCATAATAAATGAATTTTATTTCATGAGAAATGATTTTCAACCACAAAAATCGAGAAAATGAATATTTTTCATAAAAACATGAATAAAAGGAAAGTGATTTTAAAATATTCATGTTTTCGAGAATGGTGATAATGAAATCACCGAAAATTCTCTACGACAATGGTGAAAATGAAATCACCGAAAATTCCCTTGATAGGTAAATTACACGTAATACGAGACGAAAAATGAAAAGAAATACAGTGAATTTTTTATGAATATTTTTATAAATATTTTTTAAATATTCACTAAATGATTTTATAACCTTTATGGTTTTAAATTATGAAATTATATATTTTTATAAATTCCATAAAGGTTATTTATGATGAAAAAAATACGGTTTTGAGACTAGATGGCATCCTATCATGCTGATATGTGATATGTGACATGTAATATGTGATATGTAGTCCCGGCCGACACCTGATCAGTGATCCACCGAGGATAATTATAGACTATGGCAATAGATCTGACATGATTATTTTATACCCTTCGGGGTCCATAGCATGATATGAGTAACGACCTAGTGGACGGGCTAGGCGTGCCTCAGTCTCCATATATGAAAATGTTTTATATGATATGTTATACGTTAAATGTAAACGTTTTACATGATATGTGATAAGTTAAATGAAAGTGATTTACAGCATTTTACATAATGCTTATTTCGGTACTGATTTTAGTACTACGACGTGATTTTCATATGAACATGTAATATGTTTTCAAAAGGAAAAAGAGTTTATAAGTCTATTATTCTTACTAGGATTTTAAATTAAATATTAGATTATATGTGACATGAATATGTGATACGTTTTCTAAAAAGGAAAGAGGAGGAAAATAAATCTAATATTCTTATTATAATTTCTTAAATTGAATATTAGATTTAAATGATGTATATTTTATATAAAAAGGATTTAATAGCTTATTTTGCTATTTAAAGTACTGTACTAATTATGATTGTACAGTAAAATATGAAACGAGTTTTAAATGAGAATGATGATGATTTAACTAAATTTCTTTTCAAAGAATATATGAATATCAGTTACTTTATTTAAATGCTTTATTTTATAAAAGCATTATTTTGAAAAGAATATGAAAACGATATGGAATAAAAAGGAAAAAGATTTAAATTTCAAACAAAATGAAATTTATTACTCTCTACAGTTGCTTCTAGGTTCCGGGACAAAACAGGTATTTCAAAATACCTGTCTTACTCCATCCGGATCCCTAGTTGACTGTAGTATCTTTCCTACATGTGTGCCTAGAGCCCAATAGGAAAAATGAAAAAAATTTTCAGCATATAGATAGTTCAATATCAAGTGAGGCATATAATTCCCTTACTGAGCCATGGTTTGCTCACCCCTTAATTTTAACATTTCAGGTTTTCGAAGACTGAGAGTTTGACCCCTAAAGGATTTCGGCTGGGCATTTGGGGACAATGCGACAGCTTGATTTATTTAATAAGGTATGATCATTTATTTTCTGTATTTAGAATTACCTACAGTAGTACTTTCTTATGAATTAAGATAGGGGATGTAATTCATATTATAATTTTATATGAAATTGTTTATATGTAAAAGAAAAGTAAAGTATCGCAGACAGCCCATCCAAATAAGATGTATAGAATAAGATGAAAAATAGGGTCACGGGCTATGACAGTGGCTGATTGACCTGCCAAGCCATCACAGTCCCAAGGTCACCTGGCAAGTGTACTTTGCGAACGCCCTATAGACTATGGCCAAAGATCTAACTGTATGATGTTACTATTTCCCTTCGGGGATAGTTATAGCATGATTGATTTAGGGTGTTGCCTAGTCTCAACCTACTATTAAATGATTTACTGAACTGTATTTTACTGATTTCTATTTACTGTACTGTACTAAAAAATACTGTTTACTGAACTGTGATTTACTAATTACTGCTTACTGAACTGTACTGAAATACACTTTTTATTGAATTGAAAATATCTATGATATTATTTCTGAATTTGAAATAATTACTGAACTGTTCACTTACTAATATTGAAGAGTTTTACCATACTGTTACTAAACCGTTTTATATATTGTTTCCACTGTTTAAACTTTACTGTTTACTGTACTGTTTCACTATTGTACTGTCTTGTTTTTTAAAGTGTTACTAAAATGATGAAATTAAATGGTTTATTACCATTTATATTTATTGAAAATATCATTAAATTGTTTTATTACAACAATTTATAAATTACTCCCTATAGTCGCTCTGGGTTTTCGGGACAAGATAGGTATTTCAAAATACCTTCCATACTATATCTGGATTTCTTGGCCGACTATAGTATCCTTCCCTTTTATTGTGCTTAATGAACCATTAGGAAAATAAATATTTTCCAGCATATAGATTTCATTATATCAGACTTGTATACGACTCTTTTACTAAGCACGTTATCGCTCACCCATTTATTTTTTGCTCCATAGGGTACTTTATTTGGATAAGAGATATACCATCCCCAAAGTATCGGCTGCGTTTTCGATTACCCGAGTTATCAAATTTTCGATCTTGGGGGTGTTTTATTTTCTTTTATATATTCAAAAATTTTGTACAATACTAATTAAATTGTAAGTGGATTACAGGGGATGTAAATGTGATAAGGAATAATGTAAATTTCATATTCTGAATTTATAAAGTAATAAAATTTACTATTTATTACTGTTACTGTTTAAGTGATTAAGGCATTGCAGACGGCCCAACTGTTAAATATGTGTAAAAATAAGTGTTTTACTATATACTCAGACTATTACACTCTCAAGGCTGAAGCTTAGTGGTTAGATGCTGGCTATTAAGACCCTATTCAAGGACTAAAACAGAACAACAAGAGTGAAGCTGAAACAAAAAACATAAAGGTGTGAAGGAGCTAAATCTCATAAAATTAAAGAGAGAAAAAGGGGCATAAAACAACACCTACATTTTGGGTTTAGAGGTAGTAGTGAGCCTCAGTTAATGGAAGGTGTGAAATCCCCAATTTTCTGTAATTTTCCCATGTTTGTACATTTTTCCAGCTTGAATTAATGAAATAAATATGAAATTCTGATATACAAATAGTGTATGGGACATAGGAGGAATTAAAGGAATTGAGGGTCAAATAATCAAAGGTCAAAGGGGCCAAAGGAGGTGGTCAATGGCTGAGATTGATGAGGATGCATTGATGAGCATTAAATGAAATAGTATGACTCACCCTCACCATCATCATCAGCTCTTGCATCCCACGTACCAGCCCATCTTCTTCTCCCTCTTGTTGCTTCCATTTCTTCTAAGTGTCCAAGCTTCTCACCTTGACAAACCACCCTCTCATGCCATCGATTCGTTAAGTTCCATTAACGAAAAACGATCCTTGTCGATAGCTTAGCCTATACCTTTAATATGAGAAAGTGAATCCAAGTGAATAAGGAGATCTAGAAATCCAAAGATTTGGTGAATTGCAAAGGTAAGCAAGTTTGAAGGTTTTGGTTAATTTTATGGATGGTTTGGAGTTGTATGTAGTTGATAGAGTGTATTTATTGAGCTTTAAATTATCATGATGTTTACAGCTTGAAGAAGTGAAAAAGGACTAAGGGTTGATTCTAACAAGCTTGTGGATTAATCTCAATCGAGGTAAGGAATTTATGTAACGGACGTAGGGTGGCTATGTCCGCATGTTTTAAATTATCTTAACTGTTTTGGAGAGAAACAACGGTTGCTTGAAGTGCAGGAAAAAGGGACATTTTGGGTCCTACTTGTAGTACCAATTAGGTTAGAAGCAGCCGACTGCCTTAAGTAGCAGCCGACTGCCTAGATACAACCAAAACGGTGATTTTCGAAAACCGAGATAAACCAGTCGACTGCCATGGGAGCCAGTCGACTGCCATTTTTTCAGAAATCATTCTGTTTCAAACCAGTCGACTGCTATGGTGGACAGTCGACTGCTTTTATTTGGAAAACATTCTGTTTCAAAACCAGCCGACTGCCCAGGGGGCCAGTCGACTGCTATTTCTCGGGAAACATTCTGTTTCAAAACCAGTTGACTGCTATTTGGGACCAGTCGACTGCCCTATTTGTATTTTGAAAAATATAATAATTGAATTTCAAAAAGGGAAAGAAATTTAATAAGGCAAAACATGGGGTAGCAGTCGACTGCCATATATGACCAGTCGACTGCCTATTTGAAAGAGAGGTTTTGAGAACCTATTTTAAGAAAGAATATTCATACTTGTTTAAAACCTATATGAATAAGGTTTTGGAGACTATGAATCTCTCAAAAGAGCTTGCACATTATTTGTTACTTGTATTTGACTGAGGAGCTCTAGTCCAGCCCTCAGACCCGCAGTACGGCACCTGACTAGTGAAACTGTGGGATATAGACAATGGCCATGAGTCTCTTATTTGTTTCGGCTTTGGGGAGGATCCCTGGCCCATACGTGGGTACGCCATTTATTTGATATATTGGATTATCCCTTACGGGATATATTTGCTGTATCCAGTATGGATTATCCCTCATGGGATATATTTGCTGTATCCATCATCTCTAATGGATTATCCCTCACGGGATATATTTGCTGTATCCATTATCTCTCTGGATTATCCTTAAAGGATATATTTGCGGTATCCATGATGAGAATTACTTGGTGCATGAATCTATTGGATATAAATTGTCTCCCATCTATTTGAAAATAATTATATTTGCCTACTTGATTTCACGCGATTGGAGATCCGTGGAAATACTTGAAAGTGTGATTTACTTGCTTTTGATATATTTGAAAGAAATATAAGCGCTATGCTTTATAATGATTTTACATGACATTATAGAGCCAAGCAGGAAAACTGCATATAGTGATATAGTACGCTCTTTTACATAAGTTTCTTACTGAGCGTAAACTCACTCCTTTACAAACTATTTTTCATACAGATTACTTGAAGTAATTCCGCTCCGGATAGAGGAGCTCATTTTGGGATTTTGAGATACCTTCGAGGCACGCTTCCTACTTATCCTTTGAAGGTATATTTAGTCGGCCGTTACTTCGGCTAATGTACAGTACAATACTACAGTTTTGTATATGTTGGGGATTAGGGTGTATGAATATTTGAGATCCTGGTGTATATGGCACATGTTTATAAATGAAAAAAAAAACTTATGCATGTGAAAATAAATATTATACTCTGATAGAAATGCCTAAAGCATAAGAGTAAGGGAGATTGACATCGGATAAACTAATCGATTTATTTGTTATTTGAAGTAAATTAGTTGCTATTTGGTTAGTGACGAGGACGTGACAGATTGGTATCAGAGCAGATTCGATTGAAGTTTATCGATGTCAATAAGCTAGAATTAGAGTAATTCCCCAATGTACTGTACTAATTTACTTGACTATGAGTAGTATAACGGCTTAAGGTTATACTAAATGATGTTATTTGATTATGATCTTAACAGAATGAGTACTCGAAGGAGGGGTACTAGACGAGGACGAGGAAGAGGACGGGGTCGCACTGAAGAGCCCCCAGTTCCGTCTCCTCATCCATCTCCACCGCATAGCCCGAATACGAGGCTAGCTAAAATGGAGAAACATATGGAAAATATGTCCGCAATGTTCACCCAGTTTATGGCTAAATTTTCGGACGTGGCCGCTAGTGCACCGGCAGTTACCTCTACAGTACCTCTTACTTCTGTGGTACAACCCCCACCAGTCCCAGCTAATGAGAGGCGAGATCCTACAGCTTACTGTAGTGTGGCACTGATAAAGGAGTTTAAGAAGCTGGATCCGCCAAAGTTCAAAGGGGACAGTGATCCAGTAGCCGCAGAGAACTGGATGAAAGCGGTTACTAAGTCATTCGGATACATGGCTTGTACTGAGAAAGAGAAGGTGGGATTAGCCGCCTACTTGCTAGTGGATGAGGCCGAGCCATGGTGGCAGGCTACGCAGACTGTTCTAGAGGCTAAGCATACCGAGGTAACATGGGATAGGTTCGTAGAAGCTTTTAATGAGCAATATGTCCCACGTACTGCTCAGAGGAGACTACAGGTTGAATTTTTGAACTTGACTCAAGGAAGTATGACGGTTAGCCAGTATGAGTCGAAGTTCATTACGCTGAGCAGATTTGATCCTGAAGTACTGAGAAGAGAGGATCATAAGACCTATAGATTCATGGAGGGATTGAGACCTTCCATTAGGTCTAAGCTATATCCGTTGGATATCACTACCTATGGAGAGGCAGTCCGTAAGGCTCAACTGTGTGAGCAGGACTATGAGTTTCATCAGGCAGACTTCCGAGCGAGGAATAAGGGTAAAGAACCTATGAAGCGGAAGTCAGATGAGAAGGCCTCGAGTGATAGGTATCCGTCTAGGAGAAATAGGCCGTATGATAGAACTTCGACAGGTAAGCAAGTCAATTATAAGAAAATATATTGTCTTCATTAATGGTTATATGGAATTAAGTTAAATGGAGTTATGATGATGATACAGGAACTCCTAGATCTACCGGGATCAAAATAGGTGATGAAAGATCCCGACATCCAGTTGGTAGTACTGCTAGCTCACCGAGGAGTACAATGCCGAGGTGTGTGCAATGCGGGAAATTTCATGGAGCACAGCCTTGCCGATCTGCAAGTGGGGCGTGCTATTGGTGTGGCGAACAGGGACATAGAATTAAAGATTGTCCCAAGATAAACCAGAGGGTACCTGAAGAGTCAGAGAAGACTTCTCAACCACAATCTAAGACCACACAACCCCAGCGTAAAGCCACAGCGGCAGAGAAAGGAAAAGCGCCAGTGACTCAGGGAAGGGTATTTGCCATTGACAAGGAGTCCGCTGATGCTTCATCGAAGATAATTCAGGGTAAAATTTATCTTAATGATGCTCATGTCATTGCTTTATTTGATCCAGGCTCTACGCACTCTTTTATTTCCCCTATGGCTACTAGGAGATTAAATATTGAGCCTGAGCATCTAGGAAAAGTGCTGCAAATAATTACTCCATTTAGGGAATCCCAAATAACGGACATAGTGTATCGTAATTGTAAGCTACGGGTAGGAGAAAGAGAGTCAATAGCTGACCTAATCTTATTAAACATGTCTGGATTTGATGTTATATTAGGAATGGATTGGTTAGCTGAAAATCACGTGATGATAGATTGTCATGCTAAGAGTGTGATTTTCTCCTCTCCCGTTAGCTATGTTGTAAATTTTGCAAATATGTAATGTAAAAGCATAATTACTTGTTTGGTTTAATTGAGAATTAATTGATAGAACATATTTGTGATGTGAAGGGTTTGTAGCACATGTGGTTGACGTAGATCAGAAACGTCCCACACTTCACGAAATTTCAATAGTTAAGGAATTTTCCGAAGTATTTCCGGATGATCTTCCAGGACTTCCTCCGGATAGGGAAGTAGAGTTCACTATAGAATTGGTACTGGGGACAGAGCCCATTTCAAGAGCTCCCTACCGGATGGCCTTGGTAGAATTGGAAGAACTAAAGATGCAGCTTCAGGAGTTGCTAGACAAGAGATTCATACGACCCAGCGTATCCCCTTGGGGTGCTCCTGTGCTTTTTGTCAGGAAGAAGGATGGTAGTATGAGGTTGTGCATCGACTACCGATGGTTGAATAAGGTGACCATCAAGAACAAGTATCCTCTTCCCAGGATCGATGATCTATTTGATCAGCTAAAGGGTGCACAAGTCTTTTCCAAGATAGACTTAAGATCGGGATATCATCAGTTGAAGATTCGAGATGAAGATATCCCTAAGACTGCATTCAGGACACGGTATGGCCATTATGAATTCTTGGTGATGCCGTTTGGGTTAACCAATGCACCCGCAGCATTCATGAACTTGATGAATGATGTGTTTAAGCAATACTTGGACAAGTTTGTCATTGTCTTTATCGATGACATCTTGGTATATTCGAGGTCACGGGAAGAGCATGAGCAACATTTGAGGATTGTTTTGGAAACCCTCAGAGAAAGAGGATTGTATGCCAAGCTAAATAAGTGTGAATTCTGGTTAAACCAAATCTCCTTTTTAGGTCATGTGATTAGTAAAGATGGAGTCTCGGTTGACCCATCAAAGATTGAAGCGGTAGTTCAATGGGAAAGACCGAAGACAGTGACGGAGATAAGGAGTTTCTTGGGTTTAGCTGGCTACTACAGAAGATTTGTAGAGGGTTTCTCGAAGTTAGCTGCTCCATTGACAAGACTGACGCGCAAAGAGGTAAAGTATGAATGGAATGAAGCTTGTGAGCAAAGTTTCCAAGAGTTGAAGCATAGGCTGACGACTGCACCTATCCTCACCATTCCTAGTGGTTCAGGAGGATATTCAGTGTATAGTGATGCCTCAGGACAAGGTTTGGGATGTGTATTAATGCAGCATGATAAGGTAGTAGCCTATGGTTCCAGACAATTGAAGGACCATGAGAAGAACTACCCGACTCATGATTTGGAGTTAGCTGCAGTAGTGTTTGCCCTGAAGATATGGAGGCATTACTTGTATGGTGAGAAATTTCAGATTTTTACGGATCATAAAAGTCTGAAATACTTGTTCTCCCAGAAGGAGTTGAACATGAGGCAAAGGAGATGGCTCGAGCTACTTAAAGATTTTGATTGTGAAATCCTATACCACCCGGGAAAAGCCAATGTGGTAGCAGATGCTCTGAGCTGGAAGCCCGTGAGTATGGTATTATACATGATGGTAAGAGAATATGAGTTACTTGAGCAGTTTGCAAGCCTCAACTTAAGTGTTACATCTCTTGAGCAAAATGGGATGATGGCTAGCTTGAGAATTGAGCCAGAGTTGATGGATAAAATCCGGATTGCTCAGAGAGAAGATGTTCGGTGCATTGAGGCTATGGACGAAATCCAATCAGGTATGCTCTCGGAGTTTGATATTGGTAGTGATGGGATTTTAAGGTTTAATACCCGTATATGTGTTCCAAAGGATGATGAGTTGAGGAAGCTTATCTTGACAGAAGCACATTCCACTAGGTACACACTACACCCGGGAAGCACGAAGATGTATCATAATCTTCGCAAAGTGTATTGGTGGACTGGCATTAAGAGAGACATAGCTGAGTTTGTGGCGAAATGTCTTACTTGTCAACAGGTCAAGGTAGAGCACCAAAAGCCAGCAGGATTACTGCACCCTCTGCCTATACCTATGTGGAAATGGGAACACATTACGATGGACTTTATTATGGGATTGCCCAAAACCAAGAGAAATCATGATGGTATTTGGGTGATAGTGGATAGATTGACGAAGTCAACTCACTTCCTGCCTATGAAATCTACGGACACACTTAGTACTTTGGCAGACTTGTATGTGAGAGAGGTCGTCAGACTACATGGTGTTCCAGTGAGCATTACATCGGATAGAGATTCCAGGTTTACTTCCCACTTTTGGGAACATTTTCAGGAAGCCATGGGATCTCAGCTGAATTTTAGCACAGCTTTTCATCCGCAGACTGATGGGCAGTCCGAGCGCACTATTCAGACGCTCGAGGATATGTTGAGAGCATGTGCTTTGGATTTTAAAGGCTCATGGGACGACCATCTGCCATTGGCTGAGTTTGCTTATAACAATAGCTATCATGCTAGCATCGGGATGGCACCATATGAGGCCCTATATGGTAGAAGGTGTCGATCACCGATTGGGTGGGAAGAAGTGGGTGAGCGAAGGTTATTGACTCCAGACTTAGTCGAGCAAGCCACTGAGGATGTTAAACTGATTTGTCAGAGGCTTAAGACAGCCCAGAGTAGACAAAAGAGCTATGCAGATGTTCGACGGAGGCCACTTGAGTTTTTGGTTGGGGACTATGTGTTTTTAAAAGTCTCTCCATCCAAAGGGATCATGAGATTTGGCCGACGAGGTAAGCTGAGTCCTCGCTATATCGGACCATTTGAAATACTCGATCGAGTAGGAGATGTGGCCTATAGGTTGGCACTACCTCCGGAGTTATCGGGAGTACACGATGTCTTTCATGTATCGATGCTTCGGAAGTATAATCCGGATCCATCTCATGTCATTGAATATGAACCCTTGGAGATTCAAGAAGACATGAGTTATGTGGAGAAACCGATTCGGATTTTGGATAGGAAAGATAAGGTGCTAAGATCTAAGACAATTCCATTGGTTAAAGTTCTTTGGCAAAACCATACGACGGAAGAAGCTACTTGGGAACTAGAGAACTTGATGAGAGAGAGATACCCGGAATTGTTTGAGACATAACCTTACTTGAATTTGGAGGACTAAATTCTCTAAGGTGGGGAGAATGTGAAATCCCCAATTTTCTGTAATTTTCCCATGTTTGTACATTTTTCCAGCTTGAATTAATGAAATAAATATGAAATTCTGATATACAAATGGTGTATGGGACATAGGAGGAATTAAAGGAATTGAGGGTCAAATAATCAAAGGTCAAAGGGGCCAAAGGAGGTGGTTAATGGCTGAGATTGATGAGGATGCATTGATGAGCATTAAATGAAATAGTATGACTCACCCTCACCATCATCATCAGCTCTTGCATCCCACGTACCAGCCCATCTTCTTCTCCCTCTCGTTGCTTCCATTTCTTCTAAGTGTCCAAGCTTCTCACCTTGACAAACCACCCTCTCATGCCATCGATTCGTTAAGTTCCATTAACGAAAAACGATCCTTGTCGATAGCTTAGCCTATACCTTTAATATGAGAAAGTGAATCCAAGTGAATAAGGAGATCTAGAAATCCAAAGATTTGGTGAATTGCAAAGGTAAGCAAGTTTGAAGGTTTTGGTTAATTTTATGGATGGTTTGGAGTTGTATGTAGTTGATAGAGTGTATTTATTGAGCTTTAAATTATCATGATGTTTACAGCTTGAAGAAGTGAAAAAGGACTAAGGGTTGATTCTAACAAGCTTGTGGATTAATCTCAATCGAGGTAAGGAATTTATGTAACGGACGTAGGGTGGCTATGTCCGCATGTTTTAAATTATCTTAACTGTTTTGGAGAGAAACAACGGTTGCTTGAAGTGCAGGAAAAAGGGACATTTTGGGTTCTACTTGTAGTACCAATTAGGTTAGAAGCAACCGACTGCCTTAAGTAGCAGCCGACTGCCTAGAGACAACCAAAACGGTGATTTTCGAAAACCGAGATAAACCAGTCGACTGCCATGGGAGCCAGTCGACTGCCATTTTTCCAGAAATCATTCTGTTTCAAACCAATCGACTGCTATGGTGGACAGTCGACTACTTTTATTTGGAAAACATTCTGTTTCAAAACCAGCCGACTGCCCAGGGGGCCAGTCGACTGCTATTTGTCCAGAAGCATTCTGTTTCAAAACCAGCCGACTGCCCAGGGGGCCAGTCGACTGCTATTTCTCGGGAAACATTCTGTTTCAAAACCAGTTGACTGCTATTTGGGACCAGTCGACTGCCCTATTTGTATTTTGAAAAATATAATAATTGAATTTCAAAAAGAGAAAGAAATTCAATAAGGCAAAACATGGGGTAGCAGTCGACTGCCATATATGACCAGTCGACTGCCTATTTGAAAGAGAGGTTTTGAGAACCTATTTTAAGAAAGAATATTCATACTTGTTTAAAACCTATATGAATAAGGTTTTGGAGACTATGAATCTCTCAAAAGAGCATGCACATTATTTGTTACTTGTATTTGACTGAGGAGCTCTAGTCCAGCCCTCAGACCCGCAGTATGGCACCTGACTAGTGAAACTGTGGGATATAGACAATGGCCATGAGTCTCTTATTTGTTTCGGCTTTGGGGAGGATCCCTGGCCCATACGTGGGTACGCCATTTATTTGATATATTGGATTATCCCTTACGGGATATATTTGCTGTATCCAGTATGGATTATCCCTCATGGGATATATTTGCTGTATCCATCATCTCTAATGGATTATCCCTCACGGGATATATTTGCTGTATCCATTATCTCTCTGGATTATCCTTAAAGGATATATTTGCGGTATCCATGATGAGAATTACTTGGTGCATGAATCTATTGGATATAAATTGTCTCCCATCTATTTGAAAATAATTATATTTGCCTACTTGATTTCACGCGATTGGAGATCCGTGGAAATACTTGAAAGTGTGATTTACTTGCTTTTGATATATTTGAAAGAAATATAAGCGCTATGCTTTATAATGATTTTACATGACATTATAGAGCCAAGCAGGAAAACTGCATATAGTGATATAGTACGCTCTTTTACATAAGTTTCTTACTGAGCGTAAACTCACTCCTTTACAAACTATTTTTCATACAGATTACTTGAAGTAATTCCGCTCCGGATAGAGGAGCTCATTTTGGGATTTTGAGATACCTTCGAGGCACGCTTCCTACTTATCCTTTGAAGGTATATTTAGTCGGCCGTTACTTCGGCTAATGTACAGTACAATACTATAGTTTTGTATATGTTGGGGATTAGGGTGTATGAATATTTGAGATCCTGGTGTATATGGCACATGTTTATAAATGAAAAAAAAAACTTATGCATGTGAAAATAAATATTATACTCTGATAGAAATGCCTAAAGCATAAGAGTAAGGGAGATTGACATCGGATAAACTAATCGATTTATTTGTTATTTGAAGTAAATTAGTTGCTATTTGGTTAGTGACGAGGACGTCACAGAAGGAGTTTGAGAGAGTTTTAAATGTGGTTTTTTCTCCAACTTCTTATTGTTTGGATGATCGAAGCTTGGCACATAGCAACTGCAGCAAAGAGAAACATAACTAAACATTGAAGGCTAAAGTAGTTGGTGAATTCCATCCTCAGTTTCGTTAAGTACCAGCAAGCTGTTACTTTGTGATGGCTAGAGATGTAGCCATGGGTCCTTACAAGCAATCAACTGTCTGTGCTACATGAATGGGTGTCATTAGAACTGAGAACCAAGCATCAATGTGGATTGACTTCATGTAACGACCGAAATTAAAAAATTTCGAACCAAATTTTTCCTTCTCGATATTATTTTTCTTATTCAATTAGTTGATATCAATCGATTTGCATTCAGTGTCAGTGTAAGTTCATTTTACAATTTTCATTACAATTCATAAACATGTTTTAACTTAACATCACGCTATTTACATCCTATCCCAAACACATCTACTATGCATTTATAAATCTGAATATAAATATAAAATTATATATATATATATATACACACACATATATCTACCTGTTCACTTGATATTTTGAACTTTTAGTGAATTCTTCAACTAACCCGGAGGTAGCGGATATCTTGTACACTGATGGGCTATTTGGGATGGTGAGTAAGGGGGTGAGCTTTGGGGAAAGCCCAGTAAGAAACGTATATAAAAGCGCGTATAAAATGCAGTTAAATAAAAATAACTTATTTTACTAATTAAGAAAAAGGCATATTAAATACAAATATTAAAATGCATAAAAATATTTATTTCCTAGCAACTCACTAGGGGATAGTATCGGAAGGATACTATAGTCGGCTAGGTAACTGGGTAGAGTATGGAAGGTACTTTAGAGTATCTGTCGTGTTTTGGTCCCTAGATGCAACTATGGGGAGTAAATTTAGTTGACGACAAAACAATTAATCAATATAAAACGTTTAACATTTTATGCAATGCAATTTCAATTCATTAATCAATATAAAACATTTAATAATTCATGTGATGCTATTTCAAATCAATAATCCATATAAAACATTTGATAATTTATGCAATGCAATTTCAAATCATTAATCAGTATATAAGCCATTTATATAGGCAATGCTATAAAACAAATTTCAATATGCAACTTCGGTAACATTTTTAAATGTCAATAAAAGCAATATTTTCATCTTATTCAATAAAGTAATTCATTTAAAATTATCACTATCAATCATTCGATTTCAAACCTTTCTTTCTTTCTGTCAAATCAGTAATTTAGTATTCAAATCATTCGGTATTTAAATCATTTGGTATTCAGATCATTCGATATTCAAATCGTTCAGTATTCAAACCCTTTGGTATTCAAATCATTCAGAAATCAAATCATTCAAATACAATTTAGTGGAGACAGTCACATCTAATGGAATCATGCATAAAACAGTATCGGTATCCCCGAAGGGACGATCGATATCGGTATCCCCGTAGGGATGATCGGTAACGAATGGCCATCGTCGGTCGGTCACAGTTTGCACTGGTCAGGTGTTCACTGTGTAAACCTGTGGGTTTGACCATAATAATCCCATCGTCGGTCAATAATATATCAGTAACCTGTGGACTGGACCAGGTCTCGTAGTTGGTAACAGTATGCATGATCAATAAAGAACGACCGTCTCAAAACAATTTCATAAATCATATAATTCAACTGTAGAAATTATTTGCAAATAGCAATTAATAATAGAAATCATTTCAAATAGCAATTTACAGTATACATCTTTTCAAATAGCAATTATCTTCAGTCAATCGAAAAACATGTAAAGTAATAATAAAATTTCATGTTATGCAATTGAATCATTTCATATAATTAATCTCATGGAAAACATTTCATGTAACTCATTTCATGTAAAGTAATGCGTGTAATTTATCTCATGTAGATCAATTCATGTAACACATTTCATGTGGTTCAATACATGTAGTTCATTTCATGTAAATCATTCCATGTAAATCATTCTATGTTAATCAACTCATATAAATCACTTCATGCAATTCAATTCATATAAATCAATTCATGTAAATCATTTTGTGTAAATCAATTCATGTAATTTAATTCATGTAAATCATTTTAAGTAAGGCAATATTTGGATCTATAGAAATTCAAGATAGATTTCTATTTTTCATTTAGGAGAATTAAGCGAATAAATGGTTACGATTCGGTATCCGAAATTTCTAAATGCAAGTAAAGATTATTTTATGCAACTCCTATACATGTTCTTTACCTCTACTTCCGTGCAGTATAAAAATCCGGTAGCTCTACTTGCGCCTCTTTATCTCTCGTACCCCATACTGCTTAATAAATCTAATTTATATTCAAAATCCTATATTACAAATTTTGATTCAAATAAATATTCCATCATTTGTTATTTTCTATTGATTCACACTCTTTCTTAAATTCTATTTAAAATCTCATAAATAACTCAAATGAATATTTCTATAATTTCTATGAGAGCTCATAAATTAAGCTTTGACCCCAAATTTATATTTGCCCAAATCCTTATTGTTTTCCAACTATAGTTTGACAATTAATCCTAATTCCATCACTATATTAATTTTATTAATACCATTTATCAAATTATATTAACCTTTCCTTTCTTTTTCTTTTTTTTTTTTCATTTTTGTTTTCCTTTCTTTTCTTTTCTGGTTTTCTTTTCTATTTTCCCTTGAAGCTGTCGGCAGCTTACATTTTCCTCCTCCCCACAGCCAAAACCGACAGCCCCTACTTGCTCCTCCATCTTCATGATTTTTCATTTATTCTTCCCTAAATTTAGCTCATAAATATCTTCCATTTTATTTTCCTCATGATCAAATATATATATATATATATATATATATATATATATATATTTTCTGCAGTAAAGAATTCATCACCATCCTCATTTTACAAGCTTTGCTGTGAGCTTCCTATGATCTTATTCTTATGATTTTCTTTCTTTCAATTAACTCTAGTTCATAAGTTTCTTCTACTCACCTAATAAATTTATTATGTATTCATTTTACATTTAAAAATGACATTAATTTCCTTTCCAAACAGCCTTGGCCGGAAGTCCCAAAATTCCATATATTCATGTTTTGTTTCCATTCTTTATTCTAATTCTAACCTTATAACCATTCTCTACTCAATCAAGAAATTCATCAAACACCTTAAATCACCAAAATATCATCACTAACGTCAGCCCCTGTTTTGGCCAAGAATCCCCCAAATTCACGCCACTTCTAGTTCTTGGCAAATTATCATTACAAACCATAATCCAACCAAGGTCTATTCCTCATCTACCACCAAATTCTTTCCAACATATATCAAGATCACTAAAATTTCTTTGTTTTCTTTCCATAACCGAAGCAACCAATTTTGTTCACTATCAATTTTTTCTTCAATTCAAAGCTATAAGCAAGTTCTATTAACTCCATACAATCATAACTAACAAGCAAGATGAATTAAAACCATTTATTCCCTTACCTCCCATGAAAGCCAAACTGTACAGCAGTTACAACAGCCTACATTCCTTCAATTTTGGGTCTTCAATTTTCTGGTTTTAGCATGTTCTTGAGTGCAAGACAGGTTTTATAGAAGGTCTTTGGTGTTTTAATGGAGACAAGTACTGACTTGGTTAGGAAAACATGAGGAAACATGAAGCTAGATGGCGAGGAGAAGAAGAAAACGGTGAGAAAGTCGGTGCAGCAGAAAACAGAGCAAGGAATCGGTGATGAAATGGCTGATGGAGCTTGGAAAAATCTCATTTTGCTTTCTTTATTAACATTCCATCCAATAGGATTTTAGCACATGGTTTGTCTCTACTTTTTCTTTTGTTTTCGTTCTTTCTTTTCAGTTTCTTTCTTCTTTTTTTTTTAATACAAGTCTGCTTTGCAGACTTAAATGTCTCGGCAAGCTTGCCGTGACATTATTATTAGTATTAGTATTTTATTTATTTATATATATATATATATTGTACATATATATATATATATATATATACACTTGTATATAAAGTATATATAATATACATACATATATATTTTATATTGTAGACACTTAATTTTATCCTAATAATTTTATATATATATATATATATATATAACATAA
Organism: Heritiera fomes; assembly: GCA_032173925.1. Classification (NCBI taxonomy): domain Eukaryota; kingdom Viridiplantae; phylum Streptophyta; class Magnoliopsida; order Malvales; family Malvaceae; genus Heritiera; species Heritiera fomes. Next base: position 17,159,983 of record JAPDPM010000015.1, read on the forward strand.
AAATAAAAATAAATAAAATAATAAATAAAAGAAACAAACCAAAAGATTTGTATAAAATAAAAGAAAGTTAACTTCAATGATTTGTTGCCATAAGAAAGATAATAATAATAAAGGAAATAATCAAAGTGAAATAAAATCTAAAAATTGATTATCAAAAATAAAAAAAATGAAATGGAAATAAATTAAAAAAAGAAAAGTCAAACAAAATAAATGAAAAATCCCATGATCATGGGATCAATTATAAATTTTTATTTTCTTTTCAAGATATTTTGAGGTTAGAAATGGCTATAAAAGCCAATAAAAAGGAGAGGGGAGGGGATCCGGCTTGCTCATCTTCATTTAGCAGCCTCTACCATTATCGTCTCTCCATCACCACTCATCTTCATCTTCATCACTGCACTGCTACACTACCGCACAATCCTACTCGCACTGTTCCCCATTGCCTCCTTCCCATCCTTCACTTGTTGCTGCATCATTGTTGCCGTCACAGCCACCGTTATAGGCTCACACCATCATTGTCGCACTTGCCTACCTCGTACACCACCCATCCACACTTCGCGTTGCTTCCTTCATTCACGCCTGTACCAAGCCATTGCACCTCTGCTTTGCTTTAAACATCATCACCTTCATTGCTTCATCACGTTGCGGTGTCTTGGAGTGAAGCTGTCATCTGCCGCTGCCCTTCTACTGCAGAACCCATCTCCCCTGCAACCACCATTCAACCGTTTCTCTCCTTGCTGCGACTACCTTGCTGCTTGTTGTTGCAGACTGTTGACGGTTCTCCCCTACATTGCCTAGCTGCTGCTGCATTTCTGGCAATTTTTCTAGCATCTCTTCCTTACTTGGAGTCGTCCCTGCTGCCTTGCCAAGTCGCACCATCGTTTCTCGCTGCACTGTCCCTGCCTGTCCCCATCTGCATCACTTCCTCTGCTGCGTGCCACACTGTTGTAAAGGGACGTGGAGCTTGTTTGAAGAAGACAAGGTTTTGATTTTTAAGGTCTGCATAAAATCTTTATTTTATCCTTTTCAATTCTGTTTTCTTTGGTTTATTTATTTCAAAAAAATATATATGATAATAATAAGGGATTTCATTCTTGTATGCTTATCTATTAGGAGATGTACAAGCATATATGTATACGTATGTATATTATTTTTTTCTTGGGTTGTCAGACGATTTTTTTTTATTTTTTTTAAAACAAACAAATAAATAAATAATGAGTTATTTAGAAATAAATAAATGAACGATAAAAAATCATAAAAGATAAAAATATATAAATAAATAAATGATAAATACAAATTAATAAATTTAAATTTTCGATGATAAGATTTCGAAGAAATCACAAGTAGTGATTCTTCGATAATCTTTAGGATCGAGAAAAATCCTTAGATGTTACCAGCGTATTGGAACATTTAATTGGTTTTATCTCGATTTCAAAATTCTTTAAATAAATTAATATAAAAAATAAAAATAAATTAATCAAATATAAAATTTAAAATGATAAATATGAATTATAAATAAATATAAATATGAATTATAAATAAATAAATAAAATATAAATTTAAAAGAATATCCTCTGATAGGATTTCTTAGAAATCACAAATAGTGATTCTTTGATAATCCTTAGGGTCAAAATGAAATATTTGAATATTACCAGCGTATTGGGGTGTTCAAGTAATTTTAGTTCGATGAAATAAATTAACGTTAATAAACAAATAATAAATAAATAAAATTTTTAAACAAATAAATAAGAGTACAAAATTGTTACAATTAACCTTCAGAAATAAATGATAATAAAACAATTAAAAATTAAATAAAAAGTATAAGTTTTAAAGATTTTTCGATGATGAGATGTTATGAAATTCACAAGATGTTACGGAATTCACAAGTAGTGATTCCTAACTGATCTCTAGGTGAGACAAATATGCTAAATGTTACCAGCGTATTGGAATATTTAGTATGATTTTTCAATAAAAACAAGATTTTATAAATATAAATAAACTACAAAAAAATAATATAAGTATAAATGAATTAAAAAATAATAAAATGAAATAATGGATTTCTCATGTGCATCATCTATATTTTGATTGCATCATTTGCATCCATGAAATTTCAAAATAAGTGTGAATCTCCCAAAGATGGGATTCTATAGAAATCGCAAGTAACGATTCTTAAGAAATCTCTAGGTGAGGAAATTATCCGAAATGCTACCAAAAGTATTGGGGTACTTCGGAATAATTTTCAATACAAAAGATTCTCATTTATTTCAAATAAAAAACAAATTTAACATAAATAAAAATAAAATTTAATATTTCAAATAATAAGCAAATAAAAAATTGATTTCAAAATAAATGAATTTCTTTTTAAATGTTTAATTAAGACCATTTTATTAAGATCAAAAGATAATACATAATTAAGTGGTACCGTTTTCTAACGGGCGTTGTGGGGGTGCTAATCCTTCCTCACGCGTAATCGAACTCCCGAACCCTAACTTTGTTTTCGCAGACCAAGAATTGTCTTTTTTAATAAAGTTTAATTAATTTTAAGATTTTGTTAAAAAGATAAAAGATTTTAGGTGGCCAATCACACCTAATAAAAAAAATATTGGTGGCGACTCCATTTTGTGTTTTTTCAAAATCGTCTAGCGATCGAGTCCTCGGACGAAAATCGTTACGTCATATATAAATAAATATTATATATAAAATCCTTACAATATATATTTTAGTATTTATATATTGTTCTAATTTTTATAATCTTTATTATATGTGTGTGTGTGTGTGTGTGTGTATATATATATATATATATATATATATATATAGATATATGCACATATATTTCTTTAATTTTAAATACTCCATTTTTAATCTGATTACATTCTAAAACTTAATTTTTTTAATTGAATTAATTCTCACAACTCTTAGATATTCCATGTTAATTATAGGAATCTACGTAAATAGACTTACCAAATTCGAAAAATTGCGGTCATCACACTTTAGAGTTAAAATGGGGGAGCCGCAAGCTGAAAGTGAAGCTTGGTAACATTTTTCCATGGAGATTATGGCTTGAAGGAGGTTGACCTTAATCCTTAAGAAAATCCAAACCAAATTTGTACAGTAAACACAGCCCTATGAAGGCTAGAAACAAGAGGGTAAGAAGAATAGGATGAAGTTAAATTTATCTGTGACTATACATAAAGGTTTATATATATATAGTTGGAATTAAGGAGGAAATAGTAAAGGCAAATAATATCTTTTGCCACTATAAAGGAAGAGTGGTAAAAGTGTAATATTTATTGGATTAATAATACTTTAGTGAAAAATAAACTTTGGGCATTGGAATGAATTTAAATTGATTTTAAGATATACGATTTAACAAGGAATTGAGTATGAAGACAAGTTATTGAGGTGTTAATGAATTGATTTGTAGTGACTCGGAATGGTATATGCTTGTGTCGTGATTTTTGGAGGCTCGAAGAAGAAAATTGCTAGGCTTTGGGGTAAGTGGATTAAGTAAAGTCTGTTAGCACTATCTTATAGGAATGGTTTAAATTTTATAAATTTTTAAATTACTTCTTATGTTAAGTGATGTGAATGCTATGGTTGGACATTGAGGTAAGTAACTAAGAGCAAAGGTATAGTTCATTTATAGATTTGGTTTATGCTTAGGCTGGATTGAAACTTGTTTTTTGCCTTGCATGTTGTGGTTAGCCAAGTGTGCATGTTAAGTTAAGTGAATTGATGCATATGTGCATTCATGTATAGCATGTTTTGAGTCAAGTTATTTTATAACTATGTTTTATAACGACTTGCATTATGTTTTAAATTGCAAAGTCTTGGTTTGAACTGACCTTTGAAATAAATTGAAACTTTCATATATTTGAAAATCAAAACTGGTTTAATAAGTGTTCTGAAATCCGTGAAAGCTAAGTGCTACACAAGAAATATGTTTTCAGATCCATTTTTTCAAGCTGACCCATTGACCTTCAAGTCACTTTGAGCCTATCAAGCTTTGCTCTAGGTTTCATTATCCATCTATCGAGCTTTATACTCTAAACTTTTTGTATTAGTATCTGTACCCTATGAGCTTCATGCTTTAGGCATTGTTGGCTTGTTTGGAAAAGTAACAGAAAAGTTCCAGCTCTAAATCGATCAGCGGGATTAGATTATTACTCTACAACTATGGATATTGTACGGTGGGAGCCACCTCTAGAATCCAAATAGATCTATGTGCAACACAGATATCTTTTGGACCGTGGAAGCCACCTCTAGAATCCTAAGGGACCTACATGCTACACGAATACCTTTTGGACCAAGGGACCCACCTCTAGTATCCTAAAAGACTTACGAGCTACACGAGTTCCTCGTTGCGACACTTTCTCCATCACTAGCTAGGATGGATGTCGTAACAGTATTAGTGAGTAGGGTTTTTGCCAAAATTTATTATATATCTATTTGATATCGTTTTCAGTGATTTGAGGCTCTTGCCTTAAGGTGACAAGTGATCGATTTGAAATCATTTTTAGTGAATTGAGGCTTATGCCTAAAGTGAAAAGTGATCAATTTGAAATCGTTTTAAGTGCATTAAGGCTTACGCCTAAATTGAAAATTGATCGATTTGAAATCATTTTAAGTGATTTAAGGCCGATGCCTAAAATGATAAGTGATCAGTTTTGAAATCATTTTTAGTGAATCGAGGCTATACAGCTAATGTTTATTGATTATCGTTTTGTGAACTGATTGATTTATCGAATTGTATGGTGATTGATTTATCAAAGGGCATAGTTATTGATTTATCGAAGCGTATAGTGATTAATTCATCGAATTGTATAGTGTTTTGATTTAATCAAGGTCATAGTATTTGATTTATCAAAATGTATAGTGACTAATTTATCAAAGTGCATAGTAATTGATTTATCGAAGTGTATAGTGACTGATTTATCAAAGTGCATAGTTATTGATTTATCGAAGTGTATAATATTTTGATTTAACCAAAATGCATAGTTGTTTAACTTAATCGCTGTGCATAGTAAAAGTGATTTAAGTAAAGTGCATAATGAAAGTGTTTTAAATTGAAGTGCATAGTGAAAGTATTTTGATTAAAGTCCATATTGGATCATTGGTATCATGACTTAATACCATACATACACTCACTTCAATGCTAATTATTTGTGCACTTGCATGTAGATTGACATGAGTCTAACATGCATTTACTTAAGCTACTTACTGAGCCATGATTTGCTCACCCCTTTCTAGCATCTTTGTAGATCATACGAGTTAGACACCACTTTCTAAGTTCTGTGCAAGCCCTTGAGGACAGTATCTACTAGCGGTACTTGTCTAAGTCCTCCGAGTGCTGCTTTTGCCACTTTTGAGGTATATAAACCTTGTATATAAGTTGCTTATCATGTATGGACATTATGAAAAGGACAATACATGTCATTGGAATTATTTTGGGATGTAACTTAGTAATTGCTCTAGATTGTTATATGACTAGTATGATTATCGAGTGCGATCCGAGATATTAATGTTTTATATCAAAAATGAAACTTGTGGAATATGGATATGCTGATTGTGATGATTTTAGGAACGTGTGTAATGCATGATAATGTAAACTGTGAATTGTAGAGTTGAGATATGATGTTGGAAATAATATATAGTTTGCAGGTTAATTAACTGAAGAAAATTTATTATTTATAAGGGAGAGGTTTTTGATCTTTTTTTTTTACTGGGTTAGTCTTGAATTAAAATATGGAAAAAGTAAGTTGGTTTGCTCTAGGAGTTAACAACTTTAATGGTTACATTAAGTTAAATCGAATTGAGAAAATAAAAATTGTTTAGTAGTGACATTAACATCAAATACAAATCTTAAAGTGAAATGAAAAAAATCTAGTTCTTAAATTGAGAAAACAGTATAAGTATGATTGTTAAGTGTACATTACGACCTTCAGATTGTAACAAGTGTGATTCCATTAAACCTTATTCTCCTTATTCTTAAAATTAACGTAGATTAGACGCATGATAATGTTGTGTTAATGTCCTTGCTTTTTGAGTAATAGAGAGAACGTAACCTCATAAAAAATAAAAATTAAAGAAAAAACCCAACACCCTGTAATGATGCACAATCATCTGGTGCTTTACATCGAACTGTGAAAGACTTAGACATCATCAATGCTAGATTACTGTAATCCTCGAGATGATTTTTTATTGTAAAACTGATTATTTTCGTATTTGTAACACGTCATTTCCTAGTTATTTCCGGTGAATGAAATTTCAATCGTAAAAAGCCTTATATGATTCGTATTTGTAACACGTCATTTCCTAGTTATTTCCGGTGAATGAAATTTCAATCGTAAAAAGCCTTATATGATTGCCTCAGATAGCTCACAAGCTAATGGCGAAATTAGGAAATTTATTTAATGGAGATTTCGTTTAAATATATTAAATTATGAAAAAATTTTATTACATTTGATACAAATTTATATTTTGAAAATGATGCATAATAATTTCGTTATCACTGTTTTAAAATATATATTTTTTCAATGTAGATAACTAATCTATCATTAAACTATTAATCTATCATTTATGTTTTGTGTTACTACCTTGCTTTTTGAGTATAAGAGAGAACATAACCTTAAAAAAAAAAAAACCACAGCGATGCAAAATAATCTACTGCTTTTCATCGGATTGTGAAATACTTAGACATTATCAATGCTCGATTACTGTAATCCTTGAGATGATTTTTTATTGTAAAATTGATTATATTTTGTATTATAACAAGTTTTTTCCTTGTTCTTCTCCGTGAATGAAATTTCAATCATAAAAAGTCTTATATGATTGCCTCACATAGCCCACCAATTAGTGGTGCAGTTAAAAAATTTATTTATTAAGGGTTTCGTTTAAATATACTAAATCATGAAAATTTTTAAATTACGTTTGATGCGGTTTTATATTTTAAAAACGATGCATGATAATTTCGTTATAGATATTGAAATATAGTTTTTTAATATAGACAATTAATCTATCAATCAACCATTAATCTCTCACTTACTATGCAAACAAGTCTTCGATATATTGGTTATTAAAAATGTGTTATTATTATGGTAATGGCAACCTATATAATAAATGTTAGTGTTAACCACAAATGAACTAATGGATGCAGTTTTTTTTTTTCAATCTCAATCATCATTATATTTTTTTTGGTACATCCCAATCATTATTATGTAATTATCTTTAATCAGTATCTATAAATATCATAAGTTAGCGAAACTTTATTATTAAAAGTCCCATTATTAGTAAAATTGCTCATTCTTTCTTTTATTATCTTTTCTTGTTTTGGATTTTAGTTTTTTTTAGATTCATGTCGACCGTTAATTAATATGGATGACATAAACGATTTTTTTTTAAGAGATAAACGATGATTCTTAAATTGTCACGACCCGACGACCGCGACTTTCACTCGATTCTTATACTTTTCTTAGTCTACAAATTTATGGACTAAATTTTTCTTTTCCATTTTAAGGTTTGTATTCGGTGTCAGTGTAGTTACTATACTACCTAGGTGACTTATAGTCATTCCATTTAAATATTAAACAAACACGGAAACGGTTCTTAGTTACATCCCGACTTGTTAAACAGAATATGTACTGTGCATCAATTTAAGTCTTACATGTAAACAAGTATTTATAAGTAACATATACCTCCGGAAACTAGTACCAAGTCCATACACCGTCTCCGATGCCCACCTAGCAGCTCACACGGCAGATGTTAACTTCAATAATCTGAAAGAGATGAAATTTAGTGGGGTGAGCAAAACCACGGCTCAGTAAGATACTAATATAAATACAGAAGTAGGATTACACTGTCTTAAACTGCAAGGCTTAAACTTGCAATGATGCAATTACAGTTAATCCTTTCTCATCGATACATCTCATTATCACTTCTCATTTTCACTTTTCATTTCATTATCATACTTTGGTATGTTATCATCTCATATCGATTCTCATATTTACTTTTCACTTCATAATCATATTTCTGTATTCTATCATCTCTTATCAATTCTCATATCATCTCTTATCAATTCTCGTATTGTGGATCATGATCACGGTGGTACCCAGTCATAATTCTCTTCGTGTATTTCTATATTCATGTTTCATAACATATCATGACCCCATATAGACGAAATATCGTTACCACCGAGTCATGACATTCCTCATGGAATTCTCATATACTAAGCATATTATCATATCAGGGTTTAATATGCAATTCATGTAATTTTTCTGTATAAACCGCGATCATTTCAAATCATATCATATATATTTTAAGACATGCTCAACATATGCATTTTCAAAAGTTGCCTTTAAGGCATAATAGAAACATATTCAATTTCAATTCATGTATTCGTTTTCAGAGCATGTCTAAAACATGTGCGGTTTTAAAACATTTTTCATATACTATAAATCATATCAGGTTTAGAGTTCATATCAAATCAATCTATACTCTAAACCGCATGTCGTTTCAAATTCGACACAAAATCGTATATAAATCATGTAAGTGTCGAAATCATTTATCATATACTTTTAAATCATTTACTGTAAATCATATCAGGTCTAGAGTTCATATCAAATCAAACTATACTCTAGACCGCATATCATGCCATGTTCGACACAAAATCACATATAAATCATATAGTGTCGAATTCATATCTCATGGGCTTTTAAAACATGTTTAAAACATGTACTGTTTCAAAACATATTTCATTTCAAATCTGTTTCATGTACAGTATAAATCATGTCAAGTCTAGAGTTCATATCAATAAAAATCATACTCTAGACTTCATATCATATTTGTTAGAGACTAGGCTAGATCCCTATCATCTCTCTATCAATAAAGACTTAAATCACTGTAGCTAGCAGTGAAAATCATATCGTCCCCTGGAAACCAACTAGGGCGCTATCTATGGCCATAGACCTCATCTCTCTCAGCCCCACTGATCAGGCGTGACTGAGACCTGTCCACGACTATTGTCGGACAAGCATATCTGCCTAATGAGCAAAGCTCCAATTAGGCGGTTTCCACTATGCTTTATTGAATTTAATTCTTTTAGGGTGCCTACAGTCTCATAAAACATTTAAATCTTTAGCTTTTCGTTTTAAAATCATGTAAAGCATATGGTGAAATTCTTTAAAAGGTTTGGTATATAAAAATACGTATATATACCATATACTTTATTTTTAAAGCTAATCTATACTTTATAGCATTTATATAAATGCTATTATGACATCTGAAACTATAGCAGATTATGCTTAAAAGCGATGCTATGAAATCATCTCCGTATGTAATTTTAGTAATAGCTTCAAATGTCAATATAAGTAATACCTTCCTCTAATACGGTGAAACAATTCATTTAACTTTATCACTATCAATCGTTCGATTTCAAACTATCCTTCTGACACATCAGTAAATCAGTGTTCAAATCAATTCAATATTCATTTCATTCAGTTTTCAACTTATTCAGTACTCCGATTATTCAATAATCAGATCATTTGGTATTCAAGTCATTCAGTATTCGATATCCTTTTTCAATAGCTATAAACTATACCAATCATTTCTACCTTTCACTATTAATACTAAGACCACATCACTTGTATGAATCCTCTTAGTATTCATAAATATTTAAATATCATGTCACTATATAGCCATCAAAATACTGAAATTATGCAATATTAATATCCTCATTCGTTATCTATTCCAGAGTCGACATCGAGGATTATAGAACCACAAGATCAATAATCGCTTATCAAATCCATTTATGGTTTGACCTATATGTACATATTCAGAATCCTCAACTTGCGGTTCAATTTCATTTACTATCGTAAAATCAAATCACAATCCTCAATTCACTTTTCATATAGTCTGTAGAATGTAATATCATGCTAGAATTATCTATAAAACGTCCTCAATTCAATTCTTTGATTGGCAATTTACCACTTAAAAGGATTTTCCAATTTCCACTATCAACAGTGTTTCAATCATTTAAGTCGTCTTGCGACTATCCATATTATTGCAAAAATCTCAGTTCACATCTATTTAACATCAATATCACAATCATACCACTAAAACGGTCCATTCATTTGAATTTATCATTTCTATAATCATCACTGTATCAGTGATCCGTCTAATAATTAATTCCACCTCAATCTCAACTTGATACCATTTGTGCTATTAACATCACTGGATTTATCGAGTCTTAAGGTTTAAACCATATAATTCATTACATTATCGTGTTTCAACGATCTATCTTTTCATCGATTTCAATATCAAACTTCTCCAGTAATATCATAAAGTCCTTTAAATGTATATTTTTCAATAATTATTTCCAAGATTCCATTTACGTGAGAACTTAAATATTTTTCCTCAACGTTTTCCTAAGAATTTCGGCAGCATAACGGCTTAATTTTCCCTAACCTCCTGCAAGGGAAACACAATTTATACTTGCAGCCGTTGATTCTCACCAATTTTACCTCTTATTAAGACCCCCACCATCAGTTGTGGGTCCTCTTAGCATTTTTAGCAAATCAATTTATATCGATGCATCATATAAAAATCACAATTCCATTTAAAATCAATTAAATAAATGCATCATATATAAAATCATAATTCCCACATACAATATAAAGCTACTAATGCTTTATAAAAGTATCTTACCTATTCGCCAAGCTTAGCGCACTTTCCGATTTTTCGAGCCTTGCCGAATTCCACCATTCGTCTCATTTTCATTTTTGCTACAATTTCAAAAATTAACATATATTTTCATTTAGAAAATAAATCCAAAAATTTCCAATAAATCCAATAGACATATAGCGAAAAGACTTAAATTTTCCTTACCACATTTTTTTTTTCTTCCTTTCTTTTTTTTTTCCTTTCCTTCTTCTTCTTCTTCCTTCTTTTCTTTCTCCTTTTCTTTTCTTTTCTTTTCTTTTTCTTTCCCTTTCTTTTCTGTTTGTTTTTTTTTTTCTTTTTTTTTTTCTGGCCTGAACCGGTTCGGGCCGGTTCACTTCTTGTCGGCCGGTTCACCCTCCGGCAGCCACCATCTCCGGCGGTTCGACCACCCCAAAGCTTCCCGCGACGGCCATGAAGCCGGATCTGGTCTCCGTTTTGTGATTGGCGGCGCGGACGACGGTGGATCTGGAGTGGGTCTCGGCCTCCTTTTTCCGCCCCTTTTTTCTCCCATTTCTCTCTTTTCTCTCACCGCCGGTCGTTCATCTTGCTTGAACTGACTTCACCGGCACCGATGGTAACGGCGGCGGTGCTCAGATCGGGCGGCACCGCCCCCATTTCCTTTCTCTTTTCTTCCCCTGTTTCGCTTCATCCTCCGCCAGTTTTCCTCTTTCTTTTTCTTCTCTCCTCCTTTCGGTTCTCACCGCCGCCAGCCCCTCTTCTTTCTCTTCCCCGTCCGACGGCGGTTTCCCCTTTCCCCCTTCTCGCCGGCATTGCCGGCCTTCACGCCTCCCTCCCTCTCTTCTATTTTCAACAGAGGGAGATGGGAATCGGGTTGGCACCCCGATTCCCTCCCTTTTCTTTTCTTTTTTTTTTTTAATTTATTTATTTATTATATATATAATTATATTTATATAATTATATATATAATTAAAATTTAAACACATATATATAAATATATATATATTTTGTATGTATATAAAAATTGGATATTTATATATATATATATATCATATACTATTAAATTTTTAATATATATACATATATACATACTTTATCTTAAAATATATGTATATATACACACTTTGATCTAAATAGTATATATATATTTCATGTATATATACTTATTTAAAAACATGTAAAAATATATTATATAATCTATTTATATAATTATATTTTCACTCACATTTTTTTTTATTTCTTTAACATTTAAAATATATTTATATAATATAATTTTATAATTATATAAATATATACCTTTTTATTTCTTTAAATTTTTGAATTTCCTAATATCCAAAAATTATTTTCTCCATTTCTTTTTCTTATTTAATTTGGATTGCAACTTATCCAAATTAAATTTTCCCGGATATTTACTATTTATTTTTCAAAAATTCTCGGTCTTCACATCCTCCCCACCTTAAGAAATTCGGTCCTCCGAATTCGACTTAAATTATTTGGTGGTGTGTATGCTTATAGTTCCTGTCCTCTCAATCATCTTTTAAGTAATATTACTAGCACACTTTCTACATCTGAATCGTCCTTTTAAACCATTACATATCATTTTTCACCATATATCCATACTCCCTAAAATCTCCTTATCATTTTGAGAGTTATCTCTTATCGCTGATTCATATTGTTCATCATCCTCTTTTTTTTTTCTCATTTGGTGCCAAGTCGATATAACTTGGTAACTATTGTTTAACGATTTAATCAGTAGTATGTAATTGTCCCAGTAGCTTTTAAATCTCGTGCATCCGCTCTCTCAACATATCTTCGAGCGTTTCCACATTACGCTCGAATTTTCATATCAGTATGGAGCGATGCCGTCAATAAATTTGAAATCTCAAAGCCTTTTACTATTTTCCATAAACATTTGGCAATTCAAGATTCCATCACATGTAATGCTCACTGGAACTTCACACACATTCTCTCTGTTTCATATTTATATTTCGACTAAGGCATTAGAGAAATCTAGAAGTCTGAAAATGGTAAAGTGATTCAATTCGATCAACCAGTCTATAATCACTTCCATAAAATCATATTTCTTTTGGGTTTCGTATTATCCCACAACACTCATTGTCACATCGATAATTCAAGGTTGCACCTCATTGCAAACTTTACTGTTAATCATCTCTTGCCATAAATGCAACATTTATCAATCATTTTTTTTTTGTTGGCTATCTCTTTACTTCTTTCAATCCTTTTCAATTCACATATCGATCATATTCTATACAATCATTCCATTATCTTCCATATAAGTTGCCACAATCAATCATTCTCGATCATTCATATCATATTCCTTTAAGGTGATACACAATTCTTCTAAACCATATCGATACCATTCGTTAACGGTTTCCAGTCCGTTTTAATAGGGCATCGATTGGCATCTTTATGTCAAAGCCCAGCCTATTTCAATAGGCCGTCGACTGGTATCACCTATACCAATAGCTGACAAATCTTGGTACAGATTGAAAATCAACAAGTTTACATATAGACACTACACAGTACATGGGATGTAACACTATCACTGCCTCAACTACACTGACACGTACTAGACAAACCGTGCTCTGATACCATTAAATCTGTCACGACCCGACGACCGCGACTTTCACTCGATTCTTATACTTTTCTTAGTCTACAAATTTATGGACTAAATTTTTCTTTTCCATTTTAAGGTTTGTATTCAGTGTCAGTGTAGTTACTATACTACATAGGTGACTTATAGTCATTCCATTTAAATATTAAACAAACACGGAAACGGTTCTTAGTTACATCCCGACTTGTTAAACAGAATATGTACTGTGCATCAATTTAAGTCTTACATGTAAACAAGTATTTATAAGTAACATATACCTCCGAAAACTAGTACCAAGTCCATACACCGTCTCCGATGCCCACCTAGCAGCTCACACGGCAGATATTAACTTCAATAATCTGAAAGAGATGAAATTTAGTGGGGTGAGCAAAACCACGGCTCAGTAAGATACTAATATAAATACAGAAGTAGGATTACACTGTCTTAAACTGCAAGGCTTAAACTTGCAATGATGCAATTACAGTTAATCCTTTCTCATCGATACATCTCATTATCACTTCTCATTTTCACTTTTCATTTCATTATCATACTTTGGTATGTTATCATCTCATATCGATTCTCATATTTACTTTTCACTTCATAATCATATTTCTGTATTCTATCATCTCTTATCAATTCTCATATCATCTCTTATCAATTCTCGTATTGTGGATCATGATCACGGTGGTACCCAGTCATAATTCTCTTCGTGTATTTCTATATTCATGTTTCATAACATATCATTACCCCATATAGACGAAATATCGTTACCACCGAGTCATGACATTCCTCATGGAATTCTCATATACTAAGCATATTATCATATCAGGGTTTAATATGCAATTCATGTAATTTTTCTGTATAAACCGCGATCATTTCAAATCATATCATATATATTTTAAGACATGCTCAACATATGCATTTTCAAAAGTTGCCTTTAAGGCATAATAGAAACATATTCAATTTCAATTCATGTATTCGTTTTCAGAGCATGTCTAAAACATGTGCGGTTTTAAAACATTTTTCATATACTATAAATCATATCAGGTTTAGAGTTCATATCAAATCAATCTATACTCTAAACCGCATGTCGTTTCAAATTCGACACAAAATCGTATATAAATCATGTAAGTGTCGAAATCATTTATCATATACTTTTAAATCATTTACTGTAAATCATATCAGGTCTAGAGTTCATATCAAATCAAACTATACTCTAGACCGCATATCATGCCATGTTCGACACAAAATCACATATAAATCATATAGTGTCGAATTCATATCTCATGGGCTTTTAAAACATGTTTAAAACATGTACTGTTTCAAAACATATTTCATTTCAAATCTGTTTCATGTACAGTATAAATCATGTCAAGTCTAGAGTTCATATCAATAAAAATCATACTCTAGACTTCATATCATATTTGTTAGAGACTAGGCTAGATCCCTATCATCTCTCTATCAATAAAGACTTAAATCACTGTAGCTAGCAGTGAAAATCATATCGTCCCCTGGAAACCAACTAGGGCGCTATCTATGGCCATAGACCTCATCTCTCTCAGCCCCACTGATCAGGCGTGACTGAGACCTGTCCACGACTATTGTCGGACAAGCATATCTGCCTAATGAGCAAAGCTCCAATTAGGCGGTTTCCACTATGCTTTATTGAATTTAATTCTTTTAGGGTGCCTACAGTCTCATAAAACATTTAAATCTTTAGCTTTTCGTTTTAAAATCATGTAAAGCATATGGTGAAATTCTTTAAAAGGTTTGGTATATAAAAATACGTATATATACCATATACTTTATTTTTAAAGCTAATCTATACTTTATAGCATTTATATAAATGCTATTATGACATCTGAAACTATAGCAGATTATGCTTAAAAGCGATGCTATGAAATCATCTCCGTATGTAATTTTAGTAATAGCTTCAAATGTCAATATAAGTAATACCTTCCTCTAATACGGTGAAACAATTCATTTAACTTTATCACTATCAATCGTTCGATTTCAAACTATCCTTCTGACACATCAGTAAATCAGTGTTCAAATCAATTCAATATTCATTTCATTCAGTTTTCAACTTATTCAGTACTCCGATTATTCAATAATCAGATCATTTGGTATTCAAGTCATTCAGTATTCGATATCCTTTTTCAATAGCTATAAACTATACCAATCATTTCTACCTTTCACTATTAATACTAAGACCACATCACTTGTATGAATCCTCTTAGTATTCATAAATATTTAAATATCATGTCACTATATAGCCATCAAAATACTGAAATTATGCAATATTAATATCCTCATTCGTTATCTATTCCAGAGTCGACATCGAGGATTATAGAACCACAAGATCAATAATCGCTTATCAAATCCATTTATGGTTTGACCTATATGTACATATTCAGAATCCTCAACTTGCGGTTCAATTTCATTTACTATCGTAAAATCAAATCACAATCCTCAATTCACTTTTCATATAGTCTGTAGAATGTAATATCATGCTAGAATTATCTATAAAACGTCCTCAATTCAATTCTTTGATTGGCAATTTACCACTTAAAAGGATTTTCCAATTTCCACTATCAACAGTGTTTCAATCATTTAAGTCGTCTTGCGACTATCCATATTATTGCAAAAATCTCAGTTCACATCTATTTAACATCAATATCACAATCATACCACTAAAACGGTCCATTCATTTGAATTTATCATTTCTATAATCATCACTGTATCAGTGATCCGTCTAATAATTAATTCCACCTCAATCTCAACTTGATACCATTTGTGCTATTAACATCACTGGATTTATCGAGTCTTAAGGTTTAAACCATATAATTCATTACATTATCGTGTTTCAACGATCTATCTTTTCATCGATTTCAATATCAAACTTCTCCAGTAATATTATAAAGTCCTTTAAATGTATATTTTTCAATAATTATTTCCAAGATTCCATTTACGTGAGAACTTAAATATTTTTCCTCAACGTTTTCCTAAGAATTTCGGCAGCATAACGGCTTAATTTTCCCTAACCTCCTGCAAGGGAAACACAATTTATACTTGCAGCCGTTGATTCTCACCAATTTTACCTCTTATTAAGACCCCCACCATCAGTTGTGGGTCCTCTTAGCATTTTTAGCAAATCAATTTATATCGATGCATCATATAAAAATCACAATTCCATTTAAAATCAATTAAATAAATGCATCATATATAAAATCATAATTCCCACATACAATATAAAGCTACTAATGCTTTATAAAAGTATCTTACCTATTCGCCAAGCTTAGCGCACTTTCCGATTTTTCGAGCCTTGCCGAATTCCACCATTCGTCTCATTTTCATTTTTGCTACAATTTCAAAAATTAACATATATTTTCATTTAGAAAATAAATCCAAAAATTTCCAATAAATCCAATAGACATATAGCGAAAAGACTTAAATTTTCCTTACCACATTTTTTTTTCTTCCTTTCTTTTTTTTTTCCTTTCCTTCTTCTTCTTCTTCCTTCTTTTCTTTCTCCTTTTCTTTTCTTTTCTTTTCTTTTTCTTTCCCTTTCTTTTCTGTTTGTTTTTTTTTTCTTTTTTTTTTTTTCTGGCCTGAACCGGTTCGGGCCGGTTCACTTCTTGTCGGCCGGTTCACCCTCCGGCAGCCACCATCTCCGGCGGTTCGACCACCCCAAAGCTTCCCGCGACGGCCATGAAGCCGGATCTGGTCTCCGTTTTGTGATTGGCGGCGCGGACGACGGTGGATCTGGAGTGGGTCTCGGCCTCCTTTTTCCGCCCCTTTTTTCTCCCATTTCTCTCTTTTCTCTCACCGCCGGTCGTTCATCTTGCTTGAACTGACTTCACCGGCACCGATGGTAACGGCGGCGGTGCTCAGATCGGGCGGCACCGCCCCCATTTCCTTTCTCTTTTCTTCCCCTGTTTCGCTTCATCCTCCGCCAGTTTTCCTCTTTCTTTTTCTTCTCTCCTCCTTTCGGTTCTCACCGCCGCCAGCCCCTCTTCTTTCTCTTCCCCGTCCGACGGCGGTTTCCCCTTTCCCCCTTCTCGCCGGCATTGCCGGCCTTCACGCCTCCCTCCCTCTCTTCTATTTTCAACAGAGGGAGATGGGAATCGGGTTGGCACCCCGATTCCCTCCCTTTTCTTTTCTTTTTTTTTTTTTAATTTATTTATTTATTATATATATAATTATATTTATATAATTATATATATAATTAAAATTTAAACACATATATATAAATATATATATATTTTGTATGTATATAAAAATTGGATATTTATATATATATATATATATCATATACTATTAAATTTTTAATATATATACATATATACATACTTTATCTTAAAATATATGTATATATACACACTTTGATCTAAATAGTATATATATATTTCATGTATATATACTTATTTAAAAACATGTAAAAATATATTATATAATCTATTTATATAATTATATTTTCACTCACATTTTTTTTTATTTCTTTAACATTTAAAATATATTTATATAATATAATTTTATAATTATATAAATATATACCTTTTTATTTCTTTAAATTTTTGAATTTCCTAATATCCAAAAATTATTTTCTCCATTTCTTTTTCTTATTTAATTTGGATTGCAACTTATCCAAATTAAATTTTCCCGGATATTTACTATTTATTTTTCAAAAATTCTCGGTCTTCACATAAATGGTTTTATAAGGGTTTTTTTTTATTTTTGTGGCAAAGATGATTTCGTGTATTCATTTTTGGATTAAGATCTTGGATACTATTCTAACTAAGATATTTTTTATATACATTTATATATGAAAATTTTGTATTATAAATGATTAATTAAATAAGTACAACAGGAACATCCAAACTAGTATTTAAAAAAATAAAATAATACCCGAAAGAATATTATTTAGGTTGTTTATCGACTACCATAATTAAGTGATTTAACAGTCGGTAACTATAGAAATTTTTTTATAAGGGTGGAATAAAGAGAATTTTAGGTAGCGGATTTTCCTTTTTTATTTTTTTGGTGAAAGGTAGTGGCTTTCAATGCAATGTCTTTTCTTTGTTTAAAAAAGAGATCAAACTCCTTCAGTGCAAGGACACGTTTTACTTTTTGACAATCGACCTTATCTGGCCAGACTATGTTGGTCTTTTCAACGACGACTTACGCTCGAAGTGCTGTAGCTAATTGACATCGTTGCAAAAAAAGCCAATCATTTTATATTATCAAATATATCACTTTCATTTTAGTTACGTGAGATAATTATATTATTAAGAAAAATCAATAATTTATTAGCAAAATTATTAATAAAATTATTAAAATAAATACTCACCGTTTAATATTGAAAAAATTATTCGGTTCACTTTTTCTTGGTGCAATGAAAACTGTTATTTGAAATTGCAAGTGTACGAGAGATGACATCAGATGGCAAGTTTAAATTATTGTTCTTTTTATTTATTTGTTTTGAATTTTTAGATTCTAAAAAAAAATAATGCAGTTATACATACCATTATTTTATTTTTTATTTTTTTAATATTTTTAAAAAAAATATATCATCATATTAAATAATTGCTTTTTTTAATAATGTAAATGATATATGCTTTTACAAAGTAATCATTTCATACATCATAGATAGTGAAAGTGTTTCCTCTTGATAGTAAATACTTTATAGATTATAAATTGTTTTTTTTTTCTTTTTGGGCCAGTGGGGTCTCGAGCTCCCACTGGATTCCATGAGACTCTGCCATTGTGCAAATTTGGACAAAGTTTGTGCCTCTTCCACGTAAAAAACAAAAGCTCAATAATAAAATAAACACAGTGGTCGGCAAGAAAAATCCAATGAAAGTATATATTTCACGACCTGAGTTCCCACTGTCGACCAACTCAGGAAAATTACCTGCATGATTGTGACAAGAAACAAATTTTCATATGATTATGGTTAAAAATAATGTTTCTGGTTGATACAGTAATGATATATTATCTCCTAACTTGGTCAATCGTCAGCAAACAAAGAACTGATAATGTTTTGTTAGTTGAGTAAGCAAAATGGAGTAGAAAATTGCAGATATCGTTGCAACCACCATAAAGAAAAACATATTTATATGATTAATGTATTGTTTATTATGTGTTTTTTTGGTGCGGACACTATTTCATTTTTGATTCATTGCTGTAACCCAAGTTTCAATTAACGCAATTTAAAGGTTCTGTCTATGTAACCGAATCCTCAGAAAATTTTAATATATGTAACCCAAAAAAAAAAGGAAAATTTTAATATAACTTCATAAAACATTTGTTAATCTGATTAGGTAATAAATAGAATTATCAATTTTTTTCTTAATTATACCCATTTATGTTAAAATAATAAAATTTTTTAATTTTTTATTTTCGTTTCCCACTATTCTAAAGCAAGAAATAAAAGAGAGGAACATAATAAAAATAAAATTGGAAGAATAATGCAAATGTATGTTATAAAGTTATTATTTCTAACATCTTGTTGAAGACAATATTAATTTTTTTAAGCAATTTCAAAATTATATTCATAATCAAATAAATTATTAAACATAAAACATGATAACAAAAAATTTAAACCAAATATAATTGAATTGAATCCACACAAGTTTCAAATCCTTGTCGTAGAATCTTACCGTAGAATTTTCCATGGAAATTGAGCTTAGAAGTCAAACATTTCAAAATCTAGCCCCTTCTTTAGAGTTTAGACAATATCTCATTGACTAATATTTGCATTCTTTGTAAAATATTTTTACAACAAAAGTTTCCATTATTACAACTTAAGTTTTTATTATTGCAACTAGTTTTTTTCATTGTTGAAACCCTAAAATCTAATGATTTTTCCATCATTTTTTTAATTTATCATTATAATAAATGGGAATAATAGCCAAATAAGCCCTCGATCTTAAGCCCAAAATGGAATTAAGCCCTCAACGTTTTATTTCGTGGCAATCAGTCCATAAACTTTTATTTTAGTGGAAATAAACCCTCAACCTTCTTAAATTATGCAATTAAGTCCAAATCTGTTAAATGACACTAACTGCCGTTAGTGAAAGCTGACGTGGATAGCTTACTTGGCTGCCACGTGGCATGCCACATGTGCAATACTAACGGCAGTTAGTGTCATTTAACAGATTTGGACTTAATTGCATAATTTTATAAGGTTGAGGGTTTATTTCCACTGAAATAAAAGTTTATGGACTGATTTTCACGAAATAAAAGGTCGAGAGCTTAATTCCATTTTGGACCCAAGGTCGAGGCTTTATTTGGCTATTTTACCTAATAAATGTTATTATCATTGTTCCAATTTATTTTATTTTTCTTTTTCTTTCTTTTTAATTATCTATTTAAACTCTAGTTTCGTGTAGGGCTAAACAGAAGTTGTCATACTTGTTCGGAATTATCTTGGAAGGATACGCAGATTATCAGACAAGGATCTTCAGCTCTCCAAGAACTTTAAAAAAATTGCTTATATCAATTGCTGAAGAAATTCTTTGCAAGCTGGCTGACAACTTTTCTTTCTCAAATATCAAGGTCTTAGTCTTCTTTAATAAATGAGATTTGACAATTCCTTTGGTTTGTCATTACTATCCGCATGCCAAATTGGATCAAGTCTGTGCTTCTTCCTCACCAAGGACAAAAACTCAATAATAAACGTTGTGTTTGGCGAGAAAAATACAATGTTAGTACATACTTCAAGACCTGACTTCTCATTATAGATCAAATCAGGAAAATTACATGCATGATTGTGGGTTGAAGCTAATTTTAAGATAATTTATATGATTATAATTAAGTATACTGTTTCTGGTTGAGCTTAGAAGCTAAAATTTTAAAAATCTAGTTGCTTCCTTAAACGAGAACTCATTGAATAATATTAAAATTCTTTGTGAAATATTTTAACAACAAAAGTTTCCATTATTACAACTCAAGTTTTTATTTTTGCAACTAATTTTTCGATTGTTGAAACCCTAAAATCTGATGATTTTTCCTATTTTTAATTTATATTATGATTAATCTTATTATCATAATTCCAATTTTATTTTATTATTCTTTCTCTCTTTTTAATTATCTATTTAAAATTATTTTTTAATTAAATATAATTTTAAAACTAGTTAAATTCTAATACTTTATAGGTAAAAAAGGATCTTGGGTAAAAGAAAATAAATGATAATAAAAAGCAAAAATAAAAAGAGAAATAACGATGATTAATAATTAACAGATGGTATATTTATCTTTTCATTTAAAAATATTGTATTTTTTTATTAAATGACAAAGGATAAGAAGGTTTTTTTTCAAAATAAAAGGAGGCAAAAATATATTCTATATCAAATCTCAATGGAGTAAATATACTTTTGAGGATTATTTTCAACCATTCATATATCATGAAGCTTGTTAAAAAAAAAAAATCTATGATGTTGGTTGTAATAAGTATGATTCCATTAAACCTAATTCTCCTTATTCTTAAAACTAATGTAGATGTGGTGCAATATAATGTTTTGTGTTACTATCCTTGCTTTTTGAGTACAACAGAGAACATAACCTCAGAAAAAAACTGCAACGATGCACAATTATCAGCTGCTTTTAGACATCAGCAATGCTCAATTACTGTAATCCTTGTGTTGGTGCGATGCTGGTTTGGCTTCTGGTCTTGTGTCATTCTGTTCGGGTGGTTCCTTTGGTGTTTGTATTTTTGTCTCTGCGAGCTCGTGGTTGGTCAGTGTAGAAGTTTTGTTTTTCAGAAGTGGTTTTTGGGCTTTGCAAGCTGACGTTGCCTCGGCCTCTACTTTCACGGTGAAGTCCCCATTTTGGAATTCATTTGTTCTGTGGACAGGGGTAGTGCGAGGCTGTGCTTCTGTCGAGAGGAGTTTGACTTGCGATTGGCAGAGCATTGATGGTCGGATAATGCTCTATTCTGTCTTGGTCTGGTTCCCGGATGGAGAGGGATGTGTTATGGAGCATAGTGGGAGATATTGTTTTTTCATGTACCGCCAACATGAGTGGGATCACGGCCTATTCTTTTGACACGGGTTTCTGACAATCTTATTGGTTTCTTAGTATCTTTGTGGGTTTGGTTTAGTTGGTTTGCTCCTCTGTTCTGAAGATATCTGACTAAACTCAATTGTAATGCTCTATTATCAATAAAACTCTGATTCATTTCAAAAAAAAAATATTACTGTAATCCTTGAGATGATTTTTTATTGGAAAACTGATTATATTTTGTATTTGTAACATTTTTTTCCTAGTTCTTTCCCGTGAATGAATTTTCAATCATAGAAAGTCTTATATAATTGCCTCACATAGCACACCAGCTTGTGCAGTGCTAGAAAAAAGTTTTTAGTAGGGTTTCGATTAAATATATTAAATTATGAAAAATTTTAATTCTATTTGATATGATTTTATATTTTGAAAATGATACATGATAATTCCGTTATCAATGTTTTGAAATATATTTCTTTCAAGGTAGACAATAAATCTATCATTCAATCATTAATCTCTAGTTCCTTATGCAAACAAGTCTCAGCATATTCATTATTGAAAATTTGTTATTATTATAGTAGTAGCAACCGATAGAATAAATGTTAGTGCTAACCAAAAAAAATTAATGAATATAGTTTATTTTTTCAATTTCAATCATTATTATATAATTATCTTTAATCAGTATTTACACACATCATGAGTTAACGATACTTTAATATTAAAAGTCAGATAATTAGTAAAATTGTTCTTTCTTTCTTTATTATCCTTTTTTGTTTTTGATTTTAGTTTCAAGATTCAGGTCGACAGCTAATTAATATGGATGACATACACGATGATTTTTTTTTAAGAGATAATAATGATTCTTAAATGGTTTTATAAGATTTTTTTTTTGGCAAACATGATCTTTTGAATTCATTTTTGGATTAAGATCTTAAATACTATTCTATCTAAGACCTTTTCTATAATCATTTATATATGAAAATTTTGTATTATAAATGATTAATTAAATAAGTACAACAGGAATATCCAAACTGGTATTTAATTTAAGTAAAAATAAAAATGAAAACAAAAATGATACCCGAAAGAATATATTATTTAAGGGTCCATAACTGTAGAAATTATTTTTGTAAGGAAAGGGTGGAATAAAGAGATTTTTAGGTAGTGGCTTCCAATCCATCGTCTTTCCTTTGTCCAAAAAAGAGATCAAATTCCTCGAGCTAGTGCAATGACACTTTAACTTTTTGACAACCAGCCTTATTTGGCCAAACTCTGTTGGTCCTTCCAACGACGACTTAGACTTGAAGTGCTACTGCCTTGTTCACTGCTTTACCTAAGACAAAGTAATTGACACCATTGCGAAAAAACCCAATCATTTTAGATTATTTAATATATCGTTTTAATTCTAATTATTTGAGATAACTATATTATTAAAAAAATTAATAATTTATAATTAAAATTATTAATGAACTTATTAATAAAATAAATACTCACCGGTGAAAAAATTATTTGGTTCACTTTTTCTTGATGAAACGAAAACCATTATTAAAATTTGCTAATGCATAGGAGATGGCATCATATGGCAAATTATCGATCATTTTACTTATTTTTGTGAAATTCTTAGATTTCACAAAATAAAAAGAAAAAAAAATAATGTAGTTATACATACCATCATTTTTTTTAATTTTTTAAATATTCTTAAAGAGAATGCATCACCATCTTAAATAATTGACCTTTTTTTTTTAAATAATGTAATTACCGAACATTATTTGAATGAAATGATAAATGTTCTTATGAAGTAACCATTTCATACACCATATACAATCGGAACTATTCCTCCTGATCATAAACTTTATAAAATATAAATTAATTTTTTTTAAGTGGGGGCTCAAGAAAAAAAATCATTTAAATTTTATTACCAAGTATTTGTAAATAGTGATTAATGATATTATCTAATTTTATTAATTACAATAGAACTCCTCTAAATTAATATTCTTAAATAGGGGTGCAAACAAGTCAAGCTATTCGAGTTTAAGTTGATAATCATTCGAATTCGATTTGCTTATTTTTGAGCTAAGCTCGAACTCGAGCTATTTGAGTAATAAATCGAGCTGAGTTCAAATTTCTTAATATTCGGCTTAAGCGACTTGCTAGTCTAATCAAGCTTTTCTAATATATATTAAATATTTTATTATTAATTTATTATTTTACCCTCATAATATATAATTGAAAAATAATAATTCGAGCTTAATGAGTTGAGTTCGAGTCTATCGAAACGAGCTTAAGGCGTTCAAGTATTTTGTCGAGTAAAGGTTTAAAAATTAAGTTTGATTGAACTTGAGTCGAGTTTAGAGCTTCGGGTATTCAAGTGAAGCCGAGTTCAAGCCTGATATTAGATCATCTCAACTCGGCTCGGCTTGATTATACCCCTATTCTTGAGACTCATCCTAGAGTATTAATTTAAAGGATTTTATCTTGTGAATTATTTTTGTCTTAAAAACTGTGTTTGTTTAGTTTTCACATTCTTTAAATCTCTCTAATAATTCTATAGTCTTGACTTTAATAAAAATCTCTTTGCAAATATATTTTTAATATATTTTATAGTTTTTTAATTCCTAAAAACAAAAATTCTTAAGTATGGTAATCTTTTACAAATTAACATTTTGAAGCGTTTTCAAGTTCTTGAATATTATGCAATATTGTGTATCAAAATTATTAATTTATGCGATAATTGAGAGAGAGATTTTACACTAAGTTTTAAAATAAAATTATTAATTATTACAATTGAAGGATTTGTTAAGTTTTTCCATCTGTCCTAGTCGAAACCGTGATTTTTATTAATTTAAAGAGGTTATTAATTTAGAAGAATTAATTTATAAGTGTTTTACTGTAATAAATATTTTGAAAAAACTATTATGGGCAAAATTCCTAGTTTTCTTTTTCATTTGAACAAGATTTAGGGAGAAAAAATATATACAAATGTATAAAAAAAATCCTTTCAGAGAGGTAAAAAATGAATAAAAAATAATTTAATATGTTTAACTTGATTTATTCACATAAATTATATATTTTTTTCTTTCTTTTCCTATTCAATCTGGATAAATTGAATTTGGGTCATATCTTTTCACACTTTCATATAGGAAATGAAACTAATTGTCTGAGATAAAAATAATAATAGAGAATTACGAATTGCTAATATAGAAAGATGAAAATGATACACTAAAGGCAACTTCTAAGTTGTTTCTCTATGAAATCAGACACCAAAAGGATTTCATTGCAGAACACTACTCCCTTTAATTACTACATTAGGGTATTTGTCAAGTCTTTGCATTTTAAAAATGAATATATACCCTACCAATGAAAATGAATATATACCCTACCACTGAAATTTCAAATGAACTAGCTAATCAAACCAAAAAAAAAAAGTCTCCAGACATCTTATTCTTTTGCTCCAATTTGATTGGTAATTCTAAAAGGATTCTTCTCTTTGTCCCTTTCATTGATAAAGCTGAATTAAAGTCTCGTGGTTAAAAAGCTATCTTTTTGCCCATTGTCTCGGAATTCCACCAAGATAATCTCGACACTATGGTTGTCCTCAATCTGTCCAAAAACAAGAATGAATTTCATTTACTCGGAAATTCAATGGATACATGTCCGCATAGTGACTTATTTGACAATTGTCACAGGTGAAATAGTTTGGATTTTAATCCAAACTTTACAATATATCAAAATTCTCTTTTAACCACTTCATGAAGAGACTATTGGATATACTCATATAAATAAAAGGTTTTTCAAATCGTCATTATTATCAATATCATCGAAACCTTTATTCTAGGAAAAGGCCCTTCAATTACTTACTTTATAAAATAGATATGATAATTTTCTCAAATATTTTTTTTAATCATTTAATGAATATTATATGACTTTTGTATCTTTATAAACATGATTTATCAATATTGAAATTGAGAGAAATATTTGAATTTAAAATATTAAATCAATTATTCACATCGGTTTACATTTATTTTAATTAAAAATATTATATACTTGAACGTAGCTGCATGCCCATTTTTCTTATCTTGATTTATTTTAATGAAAAATTTTAATTTTATAATTAGATTTTCTTAAGCTAAAATATATTAATTTCAAAAAAAAAAAAGATTTTATAACATTTAAGGACTTGAAAGTTTACTGTTAAATCACATCAATTAAAAGCTTATTTATTATATTTTATAGTTTTAATTTAAAAATATATCAATGATCCATATTTTAAAATATTTATTAAGGTGCAACGCAAAATGATTAAACGTAATGTGCTGATTATTATTATTATTATTTGCAGGCAGCAAACAAAATATAATTACTGGAGTAAACACGCAGAAAATTGCATGTAGTATTCACACTACAACTACTCCCAAACCCTTGATTAAGTTCAGACAAACAAAACTACGAAAGAAACTTCCCCGAGATATTCTGATTCGTATTCGTGTAAGATCAATGAAACAAATGGTCTGAGATAAAGAAAAACAAATTGCAACAATAAAAAGATGAAAATGCACTAAAAGCAACTTCTGAGTTGTTTCTCCACCAAATCAGATTATTTGTAATAATTTAATTATCAATATGCCATTAAATTAATAAATATTCTTTAACAAAAGTTTCAGTTACAACTAGGATTGAAAGCTCAAGTCAATCATCAATTCTCAAAGAAATATTACTTCATTATCTTTCCAATTTAACGCTTGATTTCTACGTATCTTATTCTTTTGATATTGATAATTCCAAAAGTATCCTTCTTTCACCCTTTCATCAATCACTCCTCTGCCTCTCTTTGTTCAACCGTAACCTATATGGGAAATAATTTCTCAATTCAACCGTCATGCGATACCATAATCACCCGCTGCTGGGATTGTGTTGCTGGTCAAGCAATCTACGCATGCCATCTTAAAGAGAACCTTGGTGACTTGGAGACAGCACTGGACGAATTGAAGGACCGAAGGGAAGATGTGATGACGCTGGACGTCGCTGAACTACAAAATTTGGGGCGCTTCAACGAATTTCAAGGATGGCTTTCAAGGTCCCAAAATATGATAGATGAAGTTGATGCACTGCTTAAAGAAAGTCCTGAACAAGTCAAGAAATTATGTTTGGGAGGCCTTTGTTCCAAGAATTGCATATCTACCCTCAAATTTAGCAAATCAGTGGCGAAAAGACTCCATGATGTTAAGGACCTAAAGACAAAAGGAGCTTTTGAAGGAGTAGCTACAAAGGTACCTGCAGCTCCGGTGGTTGAAAGACCGAGTGACTCTGCCATAGGATTGGAATCCATGTGCAATGAGGTCTGGAGTAACATTGAAGAAAAAGATGTGGGCATTATTGGCTTATATGGCGCTGGGGGAGTTGGCAAGACTAGGCTCTTGACTGAAATCAACAACAAGATTGGTGTTTCCTATGGTGGATTTGATATGGTTATTTGGGTAGTGGTGTCTAAAGGATTTTATATTGGAAGGGTCCAAGATGACATTGCAAGGAGGATTGGCCTTTGTCCTGAAAAGTGGAATGATAAAACTACTGGAGAGAAAGCTTTAGATATCTTCAGAGTTTTGAAAGAAAAGAAATTTGTATTGTTGTTAGATGATATATGGGAAAGAGTTGACTTATCCGAGGTAGGGATACCTCCCCCGCCTCAAGCAAATGGTTCCAAACTAATTTTTACAACTCGTTCTTTGGATGTGTGTGGTCGAATGGGAGCTCATAAAAAGATCAAAGTGCCATGTTTGGCAGAAGAAAAGGCTTGGAAATTGTTTGAGGAACATGTTGGTAAAGATACCCTTGATAGTCATCCAGATATTCCTGAGCTAGCTCATCAAGTGGCTAAAGAATGCGGAGGACTACCTCTTGCACTCATCACCATAGGTCGTGCCACGGCTTCCTGGGAGACACCCGAAGAATGGAAATATGCAATTGAAGTGTTGAGGAGATCATCAGCTAATTTTGTTTTCGAAGACATGGATGAAAAGGTATATAAACTTTTGAGACTCAGTTTTGATAGTTTGCCAGATGAAATGGTTAGATCTTGCCTTTTATACTGTAGTTTGTTCCCTGAAGATTATCAAATTCGTAAAGATAGACTTATAGATATCTGGATAGGAGAAGGATTTATGGATGAACATAACAACACAAGTCAAGCTCGAAATCAAGGCCACCACATTATTAATTGTCTCATTCGTGCATGTTTATTGGAAGAAGTAGATGATTGGCATATAAAAATGCATGATGTGATTCGTGACATGAGTTTGTGGATAGCATGTACGTGTGAAGCAGAGAAATGGAAGTATTTTGTGGAAGCAGGTTATCATTTGACTGAAATGCCAGAGGTTGGGAAATGGAGAGGTATACGAAGACTGTCATTGATGCAAAACAAAATTCGAAATCTAACAGAAGCACCTAACTGTCCTGATCTCCAAACTTTGTTTCTCGATAATAATCAGTTGAGGTTGATCCAGAATGACTTCTTCCAGTTTATGTGTGGCCTAAAAGTTTTAAGCTTGAGTGGAAATCCATATTTAACAGAGTTACCGGCGGGAATTTCAAAATTGGTATCACTAGAATCTTTGAATCTATCATTTACAGGTATAAAACCGCTACCAATTGAATTGAAGGCTTTAGAAAAGCTTAAATGTTTGATCTTGGAGTGCTTACATGCCATCAGAATCCCAAGAGGGTTGATATGTGGATTCTCAAAGCTACAAACGTTGAGAATGATTGGTACTTTGCCTCCGAAAGCAGAGGAAGATGAGTTTATTGGATGCCTGGTAGAAGAACTGCAGTGCTTGAACCACTTGAATGAATTGACGTTGTCAGTAACAAGTGCTTTTGCTCTTGATAGATATTTGACTGCTGAAAAGTTACACAGCTGCATCCAACAGATTGACCTTCGATATTTTAGTGACTCAAAGCAGTTGAATATTTTATCTTTAGCGAATATCAAGAGTCTAAATTTTGATAGCTGTGATACTTTGGAAGAAGTGAGGACTGAGTGGGTAGGGGAAGGTAGAATGATTGCAACTCAACCATGCTTTCAGAGTCTTGCAACGGTATCCATAGCCGATTGTTCAAAATTGAGGGACATAACATGGCTAATTCTCACTCCAAATCTGAGGCATTTTTTTGCGGCAAATTGCCATAAAATGGAAGAAATAATCAATGAGATAAAACTGAGTCAAGTGGCAGAGCTGGTAGGAACTTCAAGGCCATTTGCAAAACTCAAATCTCTTCGTTTGAACTATCTACCAGTATTGAAGAGCATTTACTGGGATGCGCTGCCATTCTCATGTATAAAGAAAATCTATGTACATGGATGCCCAATGCTGAGGAGACTTCCACTTAACTCCAACAGCGCAAAAGGAAACAAAATCAGCATAAAGGGAGAGGAAAAATGGTGGAAAGAGCTTGAATGGGAGGATGATGATACTCGAAATGCTTTTCTTCCCTGTTTCATTGCAGAATAAATCAAAAAGAGTACAAAAGGGAAGAAATTCCCTGTTTCCTAGCTCTCTGTTATTGTTGTGTCAGGAATTAGCCTTTGTCCTTGTTCTGTGCATGTTTTTGGTGAATCTTTGTCATTGGTAAGTAATAGTTGTACGTCGAGACTGCTTGTTGCTTTCAGTACTGAGTAACTGTTTGTTGAATTACAACTATAATATTTTGTTGAATTGTTTGTGTGTGTAATCTTGACACGATTAACGTAGATTGCAGAGATCATTAACCATTTTCTTTACAGGTTTTTAACAAGCAAAAAGTACAAACAAGTGGAATTGATAATACTTTTATGTAAATTTTGAAGTACATATTAAGCTTCTACAATCTACCGACTCAAGCTCTACTCTTTTTATTCTATTAAAATTAAGATCCTACATCTATTGCAAATTGATTATAAATTTTTAAAACAAACGACTATCTTAATGAAATGTAGGAAATTAAGGAAGATTGCCAAGGCTTTAACCCTTTTGTCATAGTTCACTATAAGTTTTTTTTTTAATCTATAATTATAAATACTTTTCTCAATAGTGAAATTAAAAGGTTTGCTAATTGTGATTTAAGAGTACTCTTTAAAATTATTATATTCGATATTTAATTTTTTAATGTAGTTAAATTAAAAATATATAATAGCAGTAAACTAACAGTTTTATTTAAAAAAATGTATTATATAAATTTTGTAAGAAAGGAAGAATGTTGGTTACCTAAGCTTAAAAAATCTTCTAGTGACGTGCAAATGACACCTATAGAAAAAAAAATCTATATACTACATTACTATATGCAATAAAATCCCTTTAAATTAATTTATTTTAAATCAATAATCTCTTTAAATTAAAAAAAATATTATGGTTTCCAATTGGGTCAATAGAGAAAATTAGTGAACCTTTCACTTGTAATAGCTAATGATTTTGTTTTAAAATCTAGTGTAAAATTTTGATCTCGATTCTAATGTAAATTAATAATTTCACAAAAATACAAAATATATATTAAATAACATTCCAGAACTAGAAAAGCAATTGAAGATATTAATTTGCAAAATGTTATCATGTTTATGATTTTTTATTTCAAAAACTAGAAAAGTAATAACTATATTACATAATATATATTTACAAGCAAATTTTTAAGAAATTTATCAACCAAAATGAGATTTTAAGAAAATTAAATACTATAGAGTTATTGGATAAGTTCAATGAGTATAAAAATTAAACAAACATTTTTTAAGACAAGATAATAATTTATAAGGTAAATCTTTTAAATTAATAACCCTTATAAATTAAATGGATCTCACGAGTATTAATTAAGAAGAATTTTACTCAATTAATTATTATATATTGAAAAAAAAATTTCGGGGTTATTGATTGGTACCTGTCCATTTTTATAAATTGAGTCAATAAAATTTTTATAAATTTTTTTGGTTTTGTAATCAGTGATTGGTTGAATTTTTTGGAGAAAATAAATAGATTGAAAATTTGCTTGTTAGATTTGATTTCGGAAAACATAAATGAATTGATATTTTGTTTGCTACACTAAAACAAATCTCTTAAGGGTCTTTGAATACTACATTTACTATGCGCGCACTTTCACTCTAAATCATTATAAGTAAATAAATCAAATTCAAAATATAAATAGTTAATTTTATTCTATTTTTACAAACATATTTACTCCTTATATATATATTTATATTTAAATATATAAATATATTTTAATTTTATAAAAATCAAATAGTAAAAGTGATTGAATTAACAATAAAGATAGTCATTTGAAAAATCCATAAAAATTATTTTGAAATTTGTTATTACAAATTTCAAAATATTCTCTTAATGTGAAGACTTGTATAATCAACTTTACTAAAGTGGAAGGATAATCGTATAATTCATTCCAATAAAAAATTAATTGCAATTTTTCATAATAATAATAATAATAATAATAATAATAATACATCATCATCATCATCTTTATTAAGATATTTTTTATTTCGTTAGATAAATGACACATTAATAATAAAAAAAAAAGAATAGGTGTCATAACGTATCACAGTCCAAATACACAACATTTTACACTTTTTCATACATTTTTACACACGTGATTCGGTTAGGCTGTCTGTGATGCCTTTACACACTGTTCATCTACAACAGTAAACAAATTAGACAATATTTATTTATGGTAAATTAATATTCATAGACTGTAAAAGTTAGTTTACATCCTCTTGAAATAAATTTACAACTAGTAGTACTGTATAAACGAGTTTGAATATACAAATGTAAACATGATACCTTGAGAATCCAATATACGAGGCTTTGAGCTTCTCAAGTGTAGTTAATCTATGGTTTGGTACTTCAGCTATTCTATACATCAAATCTGTGATGATAAAAGTAAAGGAATGAGCAAACCACGGCTCAATAAGAGAGTTGTATGCAAATTTTGATATCTCGAAAACTATATGCAGTAAAATCCTTAATTTCTTATTGGTATGTTGGTCACACTAAAAAGAAAAGGATACTATAGTCGGCCGGGAAATCCAAATAGAGCATGGAAGGTATTTTGAAATACCTGTCTTGTCTTGGAAACCCAAAGCTACTATACGGAGTAGAAATTTATTTTAATATAAAACTCACTAAAATATTTACTGCATATAAAATATCACATGTTCAAATAAAACAGTTTATCAAATCATGTGAAAAACACTTGAAATTGTTTGATTTATACCATTGAAATCAGTCACTTAAAACACATGCAGCAATAAAATACACTGTTCACATATTTCACAAATCAGTGATAAAGCACCACAATAAATAGTATATTTCGATAATTATCACCAAAACCAGTAATAACATGTGGAATAATAGTGGAGACCAGGCAACACCCTGATGATATCATACTGTAAGTCCCGTAGGGAATAACAGGGTACACGTGAGATCCCTGTGGGGATAGTATAATAAACACATGAGATCTATGGTCATAGTCTATAAGTGTCCTCGGTCGTATAGTAATCAGGTGTCAACCTAGACGTTGAAGACAGGATTAGTGTCAACAGCTTAACACATGAGAGGGTACACATGAACACGTGAGCATGATATGGGGCCTAACAGTCTCAAAACAGTATATAAAAATCTCATCACCTTTATGGAATTTAGTAAGATCAATGATGTTTTTTCAAAAATCCATAAAGATATAAATTATAATATTTCGTACGGTGAAAAAAATTTATAAGAATATCACACAGTAGTAATAAAATTTTGTAACTATTCATTTTCACCATAGAATACATACACACGTGTTTCCATGTTTTCTTTCCAAAACTTGAAATTCAAGGTCATTGGAAATCAATTGCAATATTTTCATAATTTATGGAAAAATAAAAATGTTTATTTTTTAGAAATTTAATAATAATTCCACTAACACATTTCTCACTATAAAACACATGCAGAGACATTTAAGTCTCAAAACAATATTTTCATAGAGATAAAGCCTTTATCGAAATCATTACACGTGATAAGATTTATTTAATCCATAAAGGAAAATCAACATAAAATAGTGAAAATTATGTTGAAAATCTTTTATAAAATATTAAATATTCACTATTCACCATTTCACTTCACCAATAACACATTTTTCTATAAAACACGTGGAATGAAATTTCGGTATTTTAACCTTTACCGAATTCGGTATCATGAATATTTAATAAATACTTTTCGATAAATTCACCATTTATGAAAATAATTAATTTATCACTTTTGAGGCTAGGAAAAATACCAATAATGCACTAAAATATTTTATAATATTTTTAGAAATATTTTAGTAAATTTTGGCAGCATAACGACTACCCAAATACCAATAATTAATATGCTAATATTTAAGTCTCAAATCTCCCTAATATCATTTTTACACCATCAATACGCTGTTTGATCAGTCATATATATTTGGGTTTGAAATTTCAAGTGGGACCCACATCACTATTTACTTAAAATTTACAAAATATTTCAAATTTAAATTAATAATTAATTATTTTTACATATATAGTACTATAAAATCGGTTCTCACAAATATACTTTGAGATCAACCAAGGGATATCACATCCTTACTTTCATAGACTCTAAGCATACAATGCCTATTCATGGCCAAAAGAATGCTACATCCTTGACATTTGTAAGATTAAGCATACAATACTTATTCATGGCTAATGGGATGCTACATCTTTGCCATTCGCAAACTTGAGCATAAGATGCTCATTCATGGCCAAGGTTATGTTCTTCTTTGGCTATTGTGGCTCTTAGTTTTAATTGATTTCCGTGGTTTTGAGCTTTAACTACTTTACTCAAGCACTTTTTCTTGCTTTACACAATTTTGAACTTCTCATGCTACTCCAAGATCAAGGAAATGTTATGTCTACACTTGTCATGACTTTGAGCTCTTAGTGGCTTATCTAGCTCATCTTTGCTTTTCATGACCTTGAGCTTTTATTTTTTTTCTTATGGCAAAAGAAGGTGTTCATCTCTTGTGATTTGAGCTACTCATACGCTCATTTTTAGCTTAAAAGAATGCATACTTATTGACTATTGGCTAAAAAGAGTCAAGCTACTCAAGCTCAACTCGATGATTACTCGAGTTTGACTTATTTATTTTCAGGTTGAGCTTGAGCTTGAGCTATTTAAGTAGTGAGTCAAACCGAGTTCGAGCTTCTTAATACTCTGCTCGAGCGACTCTCAAGTCTTATCGAGCTTTTTTTAATATATTTTTTTAATATTTTATTATTAATTTATCATTTTATCCTTAAAATATATAGCTAAAAATTGATAGATTGAGCTTATCGAATCAAGTTCAAGCCTATCGAGTCGAGCTTTAGCGGATCAAGTATTCTGTTGAGTCAAGTCGAGCTTCAAAAACTAAACTCAATCGAGCTTGAGCCAAGCTCGAGCCTAGTACTGGATCGTCTCGACTCGGCTTGATTACACTCCTAGGCCAAATAGATGTTCTTCCTTGCCTATTCTCAACTTTTAGCCCCAAGGTTGGGCTTGCTATGGTCGTTGCTTCATGTTCTCATTTCAAGAGCTTTATTGATTCTTCCTTGCATGCCTCTCGAGTAATGAAAACAATGGATGACTCATTGGATTTAGGGCTACTTTGGGTGTCATTTTTTAAGCAATCCTTGACATTTCTTGCTTTTGTAGCCTTAGTGTGTCATTCAGGCACTTTCCCGTGCCTCTTTGTTCATCTCATGTTTGAGAAATTATGTGAACACTTAATCTTGGTATAATGCTTATGCACTATTTTGTGCTTTCTTGCATGCTTTTTGTTAGGGCGTCATGCTCGTGTGCTTCTCCTAAATGAGCACATTGTCGCATCTTCATGTGCTTTTCCATGCTTGAGCACTTCATTACATATCATATTGGGCTAGCATTTGGGCGCACTCTCTTTCCCTTCTTGGTTGAGCTTCTTATTGTATGTTCATGTCTTTTCTCTTGCTTTATTCTGATAGCCTTTGACACATTTCTTTGCTGGATTCTTTTATGCACTCTTGTGAACGTTGCTTAACCCTACTCTTTGTTTATGTATTGATGAGCTTTTTCTTGTACATTTTCTGCTTTGTTTTTGTCTGAAAATGCACATGCTTACGTTCTTTTTCCTCACAATGTGCCTTTGTGTCTCGCTTTGTTAAGCCCTTTTGCACACACTTATGAGCTTTGCTTGTTCTCACTTAGTTTAACTAAGTCTTTATCCCTTGTTTAATGAGGTGAAGCCATCCATGCATAGATGCTTCACCCTCGTGGCTCAACTTCTTTCCTTGTGATTTCTTTGATTAGTGGGGTGCCATTCCAGCTTAGATGCTTCATTGTTAAGTGTAGCAAGTACTATCGGAAAATGTGCTTTTAGCGACGTTTTTAAAAAAATGCAGCTTTTAAATCAATTCACGGTGTTTTTCAATTAAAACGCCGTAAAGTTTGACCAACGACAGTATTTATGTAATTAAACGCCGCTAAGTTGATCAAATAGTGACATTTTTCTCTTATAAACGTCGTTATAGTTTAAAATAAAGTAAAAAATAAAAATATTTATTTTAATTTTTTTGAAAATATATATTTTATAAAAAAAATTAAATAGCGGCGTTTTTAAAAATAAACGCCGCTATGTTAAAATTACATATATAAAATAAACATAAAATAAATGTTGTTGATAAAAAAATCCGATAAAAAATATTTTTTCTTCAAAAAAGTTTTCTTAAATATTTCGAACAAAACCTCTCCTCTCATAAACACCCTAAACCCAGATTTTTCCCATTCTCTCTTCATTTTTTACAATTGGAAGTTTGCTCTTAAACTTGCAGGTTAGCGAATGTTCATCCAAGCAGCAGTAGCAATGAAGAACAGGAGGAAGTAGAAGCCATCTGATGTAATGCAAAAGTTGAAGCAGAATCGATTTCAGTCTTCGATTCTCTTAAACTTGCATGTTTCTCGATTCTCTCAGATTTCAATATCCGATTCTCTTTCCAGGCCTTCAAGCTTCTGAGCTTTAGCAGCGTTGGGATGGGATTCTTCGATTCTCATCGATTCAAGGTTAAAAAAATTTGCATTTTAATACCTTCATTTGCTTCTAATTTATTGTCTGATTTTATATGTCATTTTCTCAATCATCCTTTGCTAGTACGGTGTTTTTTTTCTAAATGTAGGTATTTTTTTTAATTTCTCAATCATCCCTTTCTCTCTGCTCAGAGCCAAATCCCAATCCCTGATTTTTTCCGCAATCTCCACTGATTTAATTTCTCCGATTCCGGTACTTCTATCATTCTCTCCTTCATCTTTTTCCCTGTTCTTGCTCTGTCTTGCAGAATCATTTTGGTGTTGGATTTGATTGTTCTATTGTTGAAAAACTTTGGTTTTTTGATTGTTCACATTTTGTTTTTAGTTGTTGATTTGATGATATGATGTTTCGTTGTCGGATTTTATGCAGTGATGATGCTTATGTTCAATACATTTTTTTATTTGCAAAACCTTGTAGAATGGTTGAATCAGTTGCCTTAAGCCAGTGGTTTTCTAATTTTTAATTTCAATTTTTTAAGGAGCTTAAATGACTAATTGATGCAATAGATAAAGTTTACAATGCCTAGTGAAGTAATTGTATCTCATGGCTGCAAAAACCTAAAGGTAAGGATCGGAGAAGGCTAGTCATGCATTCTTTCTTCTCTTGCTTTTATGTGGATTGATTTGATAAACTTTCTTCTCTTGCTTATTTTTGAAAATTGCTTTATTTATGTTTACTTAGGACTTACATGGTTGTGTGGAACATGCATGCTTTAGTTTCTACCTTGGTTTGTTAACATTGTTAACAGTGCATGATTATTTGCTGACGATAGGACATATACCGTCTACTGATAAGGAAGGAAAATCCCAAAAAGGCTGAATCCATATTTCAAAAATAATGGAATTGGTTATCCAGTAGAAGTTTTGGGTTGTTTGATTTTTTTTAGTTTATTTTATTTCCTTGATCTTTGTGGGTTATTCAACAGGAAAAGCAAGTGGTTTTTGAATTTTTAATGGGATAATTATTATTTAAGTTTGATCATTCTGTTGTGTACTTTACTATATTTAACTTCATAGATTATTAATAAACTCTTAAATGGAACTCAAGTTTACTTGACCAATGACTAAGATAATTTTAGATTGAATTTAATCATTTTATACGTCAAATTATGATAGATAGACATTGAATATATTACTTCTTGTTCGTAAGAGCTACTGCTTTTCATTAGTATTATTGCAGTTTTTGGCATCCTTAGTTCGTAAGAGCTGTTACTTTTCATGGAAGCAAGTTGAAACTTCAACAAGCACATTACTGGAGGTACTTTTTTTTTTGCCTATATATAAATTATACTAATAACTTCTTTTTATTTTAATTGTTTTCCTTATTTCTTTATAATTTTCATTAGTTGAGTCCCGCTCCCACCGATGGTAGTGCAGATTCTGATTTTAACTGGCCTAATTGGGATGATTTGACTGACAAAAATCTAGCTCCTTTTTATTATTGGTTACCCACTCAAAACCCCAACCAAAAAACTCTGCCTGCCTTTTCATTCTGTCATATATATGCAGATATAGGTTACCATAAATATTGATTTGTTAGAAGATTGAAAAATTAATGTGGAAAACTGCGACCTTCTTTTTTCTTCTAATTAAAAAATTTTGAATAGAAAGAGGACAACAAGAAAACAATAAAACTTTTCTGGGGTTACCGAGCATATCATTATCAATTTTAAGAGAGTCTGCAGACATTTGTTGCTAAATTCCCTACTAGATGGCATCATATATTCATATTTGATCAAACACTGAAAAGCGCCATTTGACCAAGGTTGACTTGAGCATGCATCACAGTTAAGTTAATCGATTATTCAAGTCTCTCATAGGGTAAGTTTGTCTTTTTAAAAAATTGTGTTCAGTTTCCTATTAGCTGTTTTTGTTCAAGTACTTGGATGTTGTGCTACAGGAGCTAGCACACCATGAAATTTTATTTCACCTCAGTATCTGCCAGGGAAAGCACAGACCACTCAGTGTTGAATGTTGATAAAAGCATGGAAAACACCGTCTGTGCTAAAGTGGAATGAAAGACGAGTTGAACTACGTAAAGATATGTCTGACTCTACATCCACCAAAAGACTCTTACCAGAAAAGAAGAAAAACAAACATCATTAGGATAATGATTATCATGTGTAGAAGGAGATTTGCTGTTTGTGGGTAACTTTTTTGCTTTACTTGATCATTTTTTATTTATTTGTCATTACATGTTTGGACCATTACTGAATTGAAGTATAGTGGGCTGCAAAAATTTATTAGAAATGTTTGTGATTTTTTTTTTGTATTTGACTAGTTCGATCAGTTGGCACCATGTGGAGTCTGAACTTGGGACTTGGTTGCTTTGCTATTGTGTTGAGCATCTTGTTAATAGTTGCTGCTGTGTGGAATTTTGTTATGCAGGTATGTTACTAAATCTTGTCTTTACACATAAACTGCGCTATTTTCCTACTGTGTGGAACTTAGCTATTTTGCTAATTCTAATAACTGTGCTTTCTTTACTATTTGGTGGTTGCAGAGTGGATGTTGTGGTTTTTGTTATATGGGTAACTTTTGTTAAAGAAAGAAAGGGGAGGAATTCTTCAGGATTGGATTTACACCTCTAGAAATCAAGAAAGCGGTTACTTCCTTTTCCTTGCTTTCTTCTTATTACCTTCTCAATATTCTGTGATTGACAAGAATCTGCATTCTCTTTTATCTATTTAGAATGAAAGGAAGGTTGAATCATTTTCTGGTTATGTATTAGTTCTATTCAGTTTTATTTGCTTTCTTTTCTCTATCGTTCTCCCATTTCCAAGTGGCTAATTCCCAAGGTGGCGACCTTGAATAAATTCCAGCTTGAATAAACATGAAAAATAGTCAGAGAGTTGGGGAATGATGGTTGAGAAAATTCCACCTTTTTATTATTTATATATATAAAATGGAGAACTTGTTGTTCTGCATTTACAATACATGGTGCACAACAAATCAAGTTTACATTAACTTTAACAAACTGATGATGTTAATTGATTATTGTTTCATTAACTTTATGTGACGACTCGGGTGCACCCACAGGCCACCGCCCGAGCTCACTCAACCGTATTGTCCGCTCTGGGGTGCACCACACAGGCCACCGCCCCTCACAGATTTATCGGGAATAAATTCCCAATTCGCGTCCCCCAGGAGGTTCGAACTTAGGACCCTTAAGTACCTAGTTCTTACACTCCTGGTACCATTGAGACAATGTCTCAATGGTACCAGGAGTGTAAGAACTAGGTACTTAAGGGTCCTAAGTTCGAACCTCCTGGGGGACGCGAATTGGGAATTTATTCCCGATAAATCTGTGAAGGGCGGTGGCCTGTGTGGTGCACCCCAGAGCGGACAATACGGTTGAGTGAGCTCGGGCGGTGGCCTGTGGGTGCACCCGAGTCGTCACAATAAAACGCGCGTTTTAAAATATTGTGACGTCCCGGGGTGCACCCGCTAGTCCACCGACCCGAGCCACCGCCCCAGGCGGGTCACTCATCCGTATTGTCCGCTTTGGGGTGCACCACACAGGCCACCGCCCCTCACGGATTTATCGGGAATAAATTCCCAATTCGCGTCCCCCAGGAGGTTCGAACTTAGGACCCTTAAGTACCTAGTTCTTACACTCCTGGTACCATTGAGACAAGTTGTCTCAATGGTACCAGGAGTGTAAGAACTAGGTACTTAAGGGTCCTAAGTTCGAACCTCCTGGGGGACGCGAATTGGGAATTTATTCCCGATAAATCCGTGAGGGGCGGTGGCCTGTGTGGTGCACCCCAAAGTGGACAATACGGATGAGTGACCCGCCTGGGGCGGTGGCTCAGGTTGGTGGACCAGCGGGTGCACCCCGGGACGTCACAATAAAACGCGCGTTTTATTGTGACGCCCTAAGGTGCACCCGCTGGTCCACCGACCCAAGCCACCGCCCCAGGCGGGTCACTCATCCATATTGTCCGCTCTGGGGTGCACCACACAGGCCACCGCCCCTCACGGATTTATCGGGAATAAATCCCCAATTCGCGTCCGCCGCTACTCGAACCCCTTACCACTTGTAAGTGTCGAGTAACGACTAACCATTGGACTAGGTCCAATGGTTAGTCGTTACTCGACACTTACGGGAAGTAAGGGGTTCGAGTAGCGGCGGACACGAAAGAAATCCATGAGGACCTAAGTGCCACGTCAGCCGAACTGACGGGGGCCACCTCTAGAATCCAAAGCGGACAATACGGATGAGTGACCCGCCTGGGGCGGTGGCTCAGGTCGGTGGACCAGCGGGTGCACCCACAGGCCACCGCCCGAGCTCACTCAACCGTATTGTCCGCTTTGGGGTGCACCACACAGGCCACCGCCCCTCACGGATTTATCGGGAATAAATTCCAAATTCGCGTCCCCCAGGAGGTTCGAACTTAGGACCCTTAAGTACCTAGTTCTTACACTCCTCCAGGAGTGTAAGAACTAGGTACTTAAGGGTCCTAAGTTCGAACCTCCTGGGGGACGCGAATTTGGAATTTATTCCCGATAAATCCGTGAGGGGCGGTGGCCTGTGTGGTGCACCCCAAAGCGGACAATACGGTTGAGTGAGCTCGGGCGGTGGCCTGTGGGTGCACCTGAGTCGTCACAACTTTAACATCGAACCCTTTGCCAGTGATGCAATGAAGGTGAAAGACGGGTTCGATCGGTTGAATCGAAAAACAAAAGGGTCTTGTCAGCTAACAATATAATTAAAAAATATAAAATTCAATTATATAATTAAAATTAAAAAAAAGCATAACTTAGCGGCGTTTCCATAAATGCCGCTAAATTGCAGTGATTATAAACACCATTGCTGAGTAAAAAATCGTCGCAAACTTAGTAGCATTTTTAATAAAAACGTCACTATTTTTTCCGACACTAGAAAAGTTGGCGTTTTTTGCTAGTGTCTTGAAATTTTAGCGGCATTTATAAATGCCGTTAAATAATTAAAAAAATGCCACTAAAAGTACATTTTGTTATAGTGAAGCTTCCTACTTTTCCTTCTAGCTGATTATGGCCTTCATTGCTTGCTATTGGAAGGATGGCTTCAAAAATTCAAGCCAAAGCATTAAATGCTTTTACACGGTAAGAAGATTGAAGCAAATCTTCCTTGCAGAAGTATTGTTTCATGCAAGTCTTCATTCCATTTAATGGTGCATGCAAAGGTTGACAAGAGAATAGTTGAATGCATGCATATCTTGACAAAGGAAATTGGAGAGCATGCATATCTTGACTATCAAACAAAATTACTATGGCAACTATTTAATGCCCTCTCAAATTTCGGTCAAGAAATACAACCCTTTTTTGACAATCCTTCCATGACTTCCTCTATAAATAATCTAGTTGTGAAGCTTTGTGAGCAACAAGTGAGATAACATAAGTAAGCATAGAAAGTGAAGGGGAGAGTAAAGTGAGTAAGCTACAAATAAAGCTCACGGTGAGATTTGGGGTTTTGGGTAGAGAGTTGTGTTTCAAGTGTTCCCTCTTTTGTAAATCTCCAATTTTTTTAGTAAAATTCCTTTTGATTGTCTTGGCCTGTGGACGTAGACTTTTAAAGCCGAACCACGTAAATTTCTGTGTATTTTATTTTTATATTGTTGCCATTTTATTTTCTCACTTACCAAATAAATTATTATGGCTTTGGAATTTTTTGGCTACAATCCTCAACAAATTGGCATCAAAGCTTGGTTCTACAAATCCAAGAAATCTTATAGCAGGCATTGTTGACGAACGGTTGCGGTCAGAACTGGCGTATTGTTCCAGTCAGAAGCACTGTTGCAGTCGAGTTCCATAATTTTTTATTTGAGTTTTTTGTGATGGCGGCAACTACATCATCCTCAATGAAATACGAGGTGGAGAATTTCAATGGCAAAAATGATTTTAATCTATGGAAGATTAAAATGAAAGCCTTGTTGGTAAAGCAAGGTTTGCATAAAGCACTAGAAGGGAAGGCTGCGTTGTCGAAAAAATTAGATGATGATAAGAAGGAAGACCTTTTGGAGCAAGCTCGAAGCACAATGATTTTGAGCTTGTCTAATGAGGTGGTACGAGATGTTTCCGAAGAAACAAATGTTGATGGCCTATGGAAGAAACTGGAGTCACTCTACATGGCCAAATCTCTAACAAATAAAATGTTTTTGAAACAGCAATTGTACTCTCTCCAAATGCAAGAAGGTGCATCCTTGAAAGTTTTCCTTGATGATTTCACCAAGGCAATCTCAAATCTAAAGAATATAGGTATCGTTGTTGAAGCTGAAGATCAAGCAATATTGTTATTGTGCAAATTGCCGCCCCTCATATGAGCTCTTTGTAGATGCCATGATGTATGGAAGAACCAATATATCTATCGATGATGTCAAGGCAGCTCTAAACTCTAAGGAGTTGCAAAAGCAACTTACTGGAGAATACATCAAGAATCAGGCAGAAGGCTTGGTTGTGAGAGGTAGATCAACAGAAAAAGGGATCGAGTAGTAGAAGCAAATCGCGATTGAAATCCAAATTTCAAAAGGTGAAATGTTTCGAATGTCATGCAGCTGGGCATATCAAACGAAATTGTCCACGATGAAAAGATAAAGGGAAAAAGAAGATTGAAGGTTCCTCTGACACGACAAATATTGTCAGTAAAGAGGAAAATTCTGATGATGCTGAGAATGTCCTATCAGTGTTTATAAGCAGCTCTGGTGACGAGTGGATTCTAGATTCTGGCTATTCTTTTCACATGAGTCCCAACAGAGAATGGTTTTCCATTTACAAGAAAATTGACGGTGGAAAATTTTTATTGGGAGACAACAAGGGACTTTCCATTGTTGGCGTGGGTACAGTTCAAATCAAGATGTACGATGGCATTGTTAGAACATTTGAAGTTTGGCATGTTCCAGAATTGTGGAGAAATCTTATTTCCTTAAGTCTACTTGACACTCGAGGTTATCGGTTTTTCGCTGAAGGTGGAGTTTTAAAGGTTTCGAAAGGTGCTTTGATCGTGATGAAAGGGAAGATCATCAACAGTCTCTATCATCTTCAAGGGAGCACTATTGCAGGAAGTGTTGATGTGACATCTTCAGAAAATTCAGATGTTGATACTACTCAACTATGGCATATGCGATTGGGGCATATGAGTGAGAGGGGAATGACAGAGTTAAGTAAATAAGGCCTACACTGTGGATAGAAAACTGGCAAGCTAGATTTCTGTGAGCATTGTGTTTACGGTAAACAGTGCAAGGTGAAGTTTAGTACAGCTATTCATCGAACCAAAGCTATAGTGGACTATATCCACTCTGACCTTTGGGGCCCTTCTCCAGTCGAATCAAAAGACGGAGCACAATATCTATTGACTTTCACTGATGAATATTCAAGAAAGGTATGGGTGTACTTCTTGAAGCAAAAGAGTGATGTGTTCGTCACCTTTAAGCAATGGAAAGCGTTGATCGAAAAGCAGACTGAAAAGAAGATCAAGTACTTGAGAACAGACAATGGTCTTGAATATTGCTCTGGTGAGTTTGATGAGTTTTGCAAGAATGAAGGAATTGTTAGACATCACATTGTCAGAAAAACGCCACAACAAATGTAGAACGAATGAACAGAACATTGCATGTTTTCTCATATTGGTCTATCAAAAGAGTTTTGGGCTAAAGCTGTTAATATGGCTTGCTACCTTGTAAACAGATCTCCATCAACAGCAATTGAGTTGAAGACTCCTGAGGAGGTATGGTCCGGTTCTCCTGCGGATTACTCTAAATTGAGACTATTTGGCTGTCCTGCATACACCCATGAAAAGGATGACAAACTTGGGCCAAGGGCAAAGAAATGCATATTCCTAGGCTATGCAAATGGGGTAAAAGGCTATCAGTTGTGGTGTGTTGACCCCAAGTTACCAAAATTCATTGTAAGCAGAGACGTGACCTTTGATGAGTCTGCTATGCTCCACCACAAAAAGGAGTACACTGTATTGAAGAAAATCAAGTAAGAAACAGCCAAGAATCAAGCAATACCACAATAGTAAAGAACCAAGAATCAAGCAATAGAATAAAGCAACATAGCAGCAGCAAT
Source organism: Heritiera fomes (assembly GCA_032173925.1). Lineage (NCBI taxonomy): Eukaryota > Viridiplantae > Streptophyta > Magnoliopsida > Malvales > Malvaceae > Heritiera > Heritiera fomes. Next base: position 17,204,431 of record JAPDPM010000015.1, read on the forward strand.
CAGCCAAGAATCAAGCAACATAGCAGCAGCAACCAGCCAAGAATCAAGCAACATAGCAGTAGCAACCAGCCAAGAATCAAGCAACGGCTACAATTCAAATCATCTAACAACCTTCCAAATTAGTGCAGAAGTTTAAGGAATTAGACATAATCATTATTTGATATCTTGTCGTTGTCAACTTACCATGTATTGCCCTGCCTTTTTTTACTGTATTCAACTTACCATGTACATTCTATAAATAGAGATAATAACAAACACAACTGACAGCTTCAGTGAGTATCTTCTTTTACAAACTTTAAACTTCTTTATGGTATCGGAGCTTCCACTGTGATTCACTGAATTTTGTCTTCATTTTTTTTCTTTTCTCTCTTCTTTGAACAATCATTCCCTTCCTTCATGGCTTGTCAAACATCAACATATCCTTACCCTTCTACCCTTAATGTTGGAAACTTTGTATCACTTAAACTCCAACATACCAATTTTTTGCTTTGGAAAACCCAAATTATGGGGCTTATTGAGTCACAAGACATGACTGGTTTTATTGAAGGAAGCCTTACCATGCCACAACAGTACTTAGACAATTCTGCATATGAAGTTGCTGCAGGAAAACAAGTGACAATCAATTCACAATATTTAGCATGGAGAAAGTAGGATCGCTTACTCCATCGTTGGATCACTGGTACATTGGCTGAAGAGACTCTTGGCATTGTTGTTGGACTCGATACATCCGCTGAAGTTTGGAAAGCCTTATTAGATGCATTTGCTCAAAGCACTCAAGAGCATGAGTTTGCTCTAGAGCAAAAACTTCATCGGCATCACAAGGGCAGCCATACTATGACAGAATATATCAGAATTTTTAAGGAGATTTGTGATGAATTTTCAGCTATTGGAAAGCCTATGAGTGACAAAGACAAAGTGTTTACTCTCCTCACTGGGTTAGGACATGAATATGAGTCATTTGTCACAACCATGCTAAAACCCCCAAGGCCAACTTATGCTGAATTGGTTTCTCAACTTCAAAGTCATGAGATTATTCGAAATATAAATTCAGAATCTACTATAGGAACTAATCATAATGTTGCTTTCATGGTTTAATGAGGAAGAAGAAGAAATTTCTCAAGGAGAGGGAGACAACCACCAAATCAGTTCACATCCAAAGGGCGTGGATTTACCCATTCGGGTCAATCCTCAAGTAGACATGGAGGTTCTTTGTTTAATCAATCTACCAATTCCTCCCAAAATAACTTCAAGATAGAAAAGGACAAAATTGTTGTGTGTCAAATATGCAAGAAGCCAAAGCACACCGCTCTTGAATGCCATCAAAGATTTAACCATGCTTATTAATCGGAAGATATTCCTCAGCAATTTACAGCACCGACCATGGTTGAAAATCCAGATAATGCATGGTTTCCTGACATAGCAGCAAGTTCCCATATGACTTTTGATCCTAGTAAGCTTGATTCAATTATTCCTTATCATGGTCCTGAGAAAATGTTAACTTTAAATTGCCATATGTATTTTGAAATGACAAAAACTTAAGTAAACCTTAATGTTTCTTTCATATTGTAAATTTGCTTTATGACACATGATTTTCTCAAAACATTTAAAGTGATAATATCAAACATTAAGACCATGATTTAATGATACATTCTTATTGGTCTTAATACTTTATAAAATGTTTTGAATATTTTAGAAAATTACTTAATGAATTTTTGGACCATGTTTTCATCAGAGAAAGTCAAGAAAAACTCCCACAAAAATGCCAAAATGTTTTGGGTTGAATTAGGATCAAAGGCTATATCATTTTTAACCCAAATGTGCAGAAAAAAGGCCCTTCGGAAGCATGGGATCGATCCCCTAAGGGAAGGGATCAATCCCCTAGTGGCAGTAAGGCTTTTTGGAAGCAAAAAGGTGTCTCAAGCCCAGACCAAGCAATCTGGAAGCTTGGGATCGATCCCCTATGGAAAGGGATCGATCATTTACACCAGAAAGCCTCTAACGCCTAGTTTCTGTGAGATACAACGCCTAGTTTCTGTGAGATACAACGCCTAGTTTCTGTTTTGGCTCCAACCAACATCCACAAAGCATCCAAGGGACTATAAATAGAGGCTTAGAAGTTGAAGGAACTAAGAGGAAGAGCTCAGCAAATTCAATCTTCATTTTCCTCATATTCAAAGCCTTAACAACTTCTCAAATGCTATACATTCTTCATTTTCTATCAATCTCATATTTCTTGTATAGAATAGCATAGCACAAATCATTGTATAGGATTTTCCTTGTGCTTAAACATTGCAATCACTTGCCTACCTAGAGGTCTTCTTTGGTTACACCTATTGTAAACACAATCACACCTTGTAAAGGGGAGGTTTCTCTTTAGCCTTAGAAAAAGAGGGAGGTTTCTCTTTAGCCTTAGAAAAAGAGAGAGGTTTTTCTTAAGCCTAGAAAAAGAAAGAGGTTTCTCTTGAGCCTTGAAAAAGAGAGATTATAAAGACAAATTCAAGGATAGTGAATTTGGGGAAAATCCTTGGGAGCGTCTCAAGGTAGAGGATGTAGGCAAGGTTGCCGAACCTCTATAAATCACTTGCGTACATTTCTCTATCCTTACGCTCTTTACTTATCTGCAATTATATTTGTATTTATTGTATTGAATTTATATTGCATAATTGAGTAGCCTAGAGAACTTAGAAAATATCAATATAGGTTAGAGAATTTAAAAGAATCGGAAAACAAACTTAAGGTTAGCGAAAAACCGATTCACCCCCCTCTCGGTATAACCTATAGAGCCAACAGAAAATAATGGTTGGAAATGGTGAGTATATTGATATAACTCATTTAGGTTCAACAAAATTAAATGTTGGAACGAATGAAATAAAACTTGATAATGTGCTAGTTGTGCCGGATATCAAGAAAAATTTAATCTCTGTTAGTCAACTTACTATTGACTTTCCTTATAATGTTGAATTCTCATCTAATGGATTTGTGATAAGGGACAGGAAAACAAGATCAGTGATTGCCATGGGAATTAGAAGTAATGATCTCTATGCATTGCAACCAACACAAGGAATAGCCTTATTCTCAAAGCGATTCAGAATAGTTAGCACTAAGACTTGGCATCAACGATTAGGTCATCCTCAATTGAAAGTGATCAAGTACTTAGAAAGAAATAAAATTATTCAAAGTTCTAATAATAAAGTTGGTCATTTATGTAGTAGTTGTCATATGGCAAAGGCATGTAAATTACCTTTTCTTGCTTCAAATAAATTTTGTGACAAACCATTATTAAAAATTCATTGTGATTTATGGGGACCATCTCCGGTAAATTCTTTTCAAAAATTTCATTATTATGTTATCTTTATTGATGAATGCACTCGATTTACATGGTTTTTTCCTCTAAAACGCAAAAAAAAATTTTTAAAGTGTTTTATAAATTTTCACAAATTTATTCAAAATCAATTTGATAAAAGAATCAAAGTTTTTCAATCTGATGGTGGTGGAGAATTTGAAGACAAAAATTTTCAACACTACTTAGCAGAACATGGAATTCATCATCAAATGTCATGTCCTAAAACATCATAACAAAATGGATTAGTGGAACGCAAGCATCGAAATATCACAGAACTTGGTTTAACCATGTTATTTCATGGAGGGGTACCTAAAAGATTTTGGGTTGAAGCTTTTAGCACTGTAGTTTGGCTTATCAATCGTCTACTTTCATATGTGCTAAATATGAAATCTCCTTATGAAAACTTGTTTGGTAAAACACCAGATTACACATGCTTACGAGTTTTTGGTTGCAGGTGTTTTCCATATCTTCGTGACTATGCAAAGTCTAAGTTTGACCCTCGATCCTTGCCATGTGTTTTTCTTGGATATAGTCATCGATATAAAGGATATCGATGTCTATATCCCCCTACTAATAAAATATATATCTCAAGACATGTTGTATTTGATGAAGGTGTATTTCCACTTCAAAATCCTGAGAATTTATTTTATATTTCTAACACTAATCTTGATGTCTCTGTTTTTAGTGAATGGTTTCAAGAAACAATGCCAACCTTAGTTCAAGGAACAACTTCTATGCCAGATAAAAAATTTTCAATGCCCAATGAAGAACCAATATCTCAGCCTATTATTGAAAATCCTTTAATCTCATCCACTACCTCTTCAGACACTTGTATCCCAACTCTTTCAACTCAAGATCAAACCTTGCCTTTAGGCAACATCTCATCTTCACAAATCGATGGCTCCATGCAAACACCACAAGAAAATCCTTCAAACTCTACTTCTTTAGTTAACTCTACTCATTCTCCTAGTGCACAGGTACCTCATGACTCTAGTTTAGAACCAATTTTATTTGAGCCACCCCATCAATCCCAAGAAAATGGTCATCCTATGATTACCCGATCCAAGGTTGGGATTGTTAAACCAAATCCGATATTTTTCATGACAAGTGTTCCAAGTGAACCCAAATCTGTCCATACAACCCTTAAAGATCCAGGTTGGCATGCAGCCATGCAAGAAGAAATTGATGCTCTCCATCACAATGATACTTGGGAGTTAGTTCCTAAAACATCGAATATGAATGTAGTTGGGTGTAAATGGGTATTTAAAACTAAGCTTCATGCAGACGGAACACTTGAGCGTTTGAAAGCTCGTTTAGTAGCAAAAGGATTCAACCAAATTCTAGGTATTGATTTTTTAGAAACATTTTCTCCTGTGATCAAGCCGGCTATAATTCGAGTGGTTTTAACTGTTGCATTAGCCAATAAGTGGGATATACGCCAATTAGATGTGAAGAATGCATTTCTTCATGGTCAACTCAATGAACCAGTATTCATGGAACAACCACCAGGTTTCAAAAATCAAGACAATCCAAATCATGTGTGCAGACTCAAGAGAGCTTTATATGGACTACGTCAAGCTCCTAAAGCATGGTTTGATCGGTTTGCTTCTTATCTTTTATCAATGGGATTTATCTGTAGTTTCTCAGATTCTTCTTTATTTATACATTGTAGTAGTCGTGGAATACTTTTATTATTACTCTATGTAGATGATATAATTCTTACTAGTGATAATTTTGATTTTCTTACATGGTTTATTGGTTGTCTTAGCAAGGAATTTGCAATGAAGGATCTAGGACCACTTCATTATTTTCTTGGTGTTGAAGTGCAAAGAATGTCTGATGGTCTTTTTCTTAATCAAGCAAAATATGCAACACAATTGCTAGATCGTGATCAAATGATAGGTTGCAAGCAAATCTCCACTCCTATGGTTACAAAGTTAGCCATACCAGCCAATGATATGCCATTTAAGGATCCGCAACTTTACCGCAGTATTGTTGGACTGCTGCAATACCTTACCTTCACACGACCGGATATATCATATAGTGTGAATTATGCATGTCAACACATGCATCGTCCTACCAATTTTCATTACTAGCTTGTTAAACGAATACTTCGCTATGTGGTTGGAACACTCACTCATGGTGTTAAATAATTTTCTAATAATCCATTGGTTTTATATGCATTTTCTGATGCAGATTGGGTAGGTTGTTAGCTCACTCGACGATTCACCATAGGTTTTTGCACCTTTTTAGGTGGAAACTGTATCTCTTGGAGTGCCAAGAAACAACCCATTGTGGTACGTTCTAGCGCTGAAGCAGAGTACAGGGCCTTAGCTTCTACTGCAGCAGAGTTAACTTGGCTTTCCTTCATCCTACGTGACATTGGCCTTTGTCTACCTCAAGCTCCAACTCTGTTTTGTGATAATATTTCAACCTTCCATATGACTATCAATCTAGTTTTTCATGCTCGAACTAAACATGTGGAGATCGACTATCATTTTGTTCGAGAAAAGGTTGCTAGTGGCTAGAGGTGGCAAACGGGCGGGTTTGGGCGGGTTTCGAGCGAGTTTTTTCGAGTTCGGATTTTTTCGGTCTCAAGTTTTTTCGGTTTCGAGCACTTTCGGTTTCGAGTTTTTTTGGGTTTGAGTTTTTGCGATTTCGATCCGGTTTCGGGTTCGGTCCTGTTTTAATCGAGCGGGCTTAGCGGGTTTAGTCAAATTATTTTAAAATTTTATAAATTATAAATATTTTTATAATTTTGAATGTAATAATTAATTTAATTTTATATAGTTAAATAAAAATATAATAGAAATGCTAAATTAAAGTTAAAATTTAATAAATATTTATATAAATATAAATTTTTACATTTTAATGTTTTTATTACTTGACAATTATTATTTGTTTTTTTAATTTCTTGTGATATTCTCATTTGTTATAAAATATATAATTATATATTAATAATTAATAATTATATAAATATTTATTTTTTAAGTGAGCCAAATATATATATATATATATAGAGTAAAAATAAAAGAAAGTGAAAATTCAAAAGTATTAGCTATACAAATAAATAACTAACAAATTATAAATAAATAACACTAAACAATTAAATATTTATGTAAATGGTTTTATACTTTTAACAATAACTTATTGGGTTATTGTATTTTTTGGGTCAACATTGGGCTATTGGAATTTAGACATTCTTAGTTCAATAATTTTTTTTTACTTTGTTTTATTAGCTTTTTTAATAATTATATTATATTTTTAATAAAATTTTAAATTTTTAAGAATTTTTTTATATTTATTTTGTCTTTTAAATATCAATATAATTAGTAATTAAATTAAATCTAACCGCATAACTTGTTAGCTAATTGTTCAATTATAATGTTAAATAAAATTATAATATATATTAAAAAAATACTTAATATTATGAATAATTATTCAGTTAATTACCTCAATTTTATATTTCTTTTGTTTTTGATTTGTACATAAATCATAATATAACATTATTATATTAAATATAATCGCACTCATACGCAATAATTAATCAAATATCTCATTAAAAATTTAGAACATTAAATTAAATAAGTTATATACACCAATTAACATTATATTATAAATAATAACATTTGATATAATTATATCATATACAGTAATTGAATATTAATTTTTTCATGTTCACATTAACATAATAATAGTAGATATACACCAATTGATCGAATATCTAATTAAAATATTAAATAGTACATATTATTAAATTAATTAATATAATGCTAGTTATTTAAATATAATTAATAATAATATTAATAAAGTATAAAAACAAATTTTATTAAAATTATCACTTACAAAGTAATACTATTCTAATATATTATTAAATTACACTTTAATTTACTATTAGAATTATTATTTTTATCCATATTTTAATTTTACATTTTAATAGACAATAAATATATTATTTTTAATAAATACTTAATTCTATCAAAATAAAACTTACACACTAAGAGATTACATAATTTATTCTTAAAAGATTATTATAATATAATATACAAATCATTATTATAAGATACCAAATTGGTTTATTCATGTACAAGATTATTATAATATAATAAATAATTAATTACTACTAGCTTGATTTGTTAATGTCTTTTGTTTTAAGGCTAAAATAAAATTACCACTAGCTTAATTTATAATTTTCTCTTTCAATGATGTCCAAGCTTATAAAAAAAATTGTTCTTATTTTGTTTAATTTAATGACTTAACTTTTTCTAATCTTAAAAACTTGAATTTTGGTTTTAAGATTAGGTTTTTTTTAATCTAAATTCAATATCTTTCTATACTTAAAACTTTAAAAAAAATAGTTTAAATTTAATTTTATTAAAAATATTTTTAATGTGTTGCACAAAATATCAAATTCAAAGTTTCAAACAAATATTAAAATTCTATAATTTTTTTATATATTTGATTTATTATTGTATTAAAATTAAAATTTTATTATAAAATAAAAATAATAAGATGTTAAAATGATTTTTATAATAAAATCAAATGTTAAATTAATAATATATTTATTATTATAAATGCTATAAGTATGATATTAAAAATTATTTGATATCATATATTATGGTGTTTTAAATTAATTTAATTTAATTTAATTAAAAAGATTCAATATTTATTTTGCTAGTAATACATAATTGATAAAATTGTATAATAAATAATAATTGTTTTCAAAATGTTAAACTTTTTAATTAAAAAGATGCATCAATTATTTATTTATTTTTAAATAATAATTATATAATTATAATTCGAGTTTTTTCGGGTTATAAATTCGGTTTTTTCGAGTTTTGGGTCTGATCAGTCTCGATTTCGGGTCGGATCAGTCTCGGTTTCGGATCGTATCGGGCTTGGGTTATGTCGGGTTTGAGTTTTTTCGGTTTCGGACTTTTCGGTTATGGGTTTTTTCGGTTTCGGGCTTTTTCGGTTTCGGGATTTTTTTATTATAGGCCTTTGACTTTTTTGGTCAATTCGAGCCGATCCCGATTCGGTCTGAGAGGATTCGAGCGAGTTTTCGGGCTTGGGCTAGTTTTTGCCACGTCTACTAGTGGCTCACTTGTAACACACTTTATTCCATCCTCCAAGCAAATAGCAGACATTTCTACTAAACCATTAGCAAGATCTACTTTTGACACTCTACGAAGCAAACTTGGCCTTAGAATTTCATCTCTGCAGCCTAGTTTGAGGGGGAGTATTGAAGAAAATCAAGTAAGAAATAGCCAAGAATCAAGCAATAGAATAAAGCAACATAGCAGTAGCAATCAGCCAAGAATCAAGCAATATAGCAGCAACAACCAACCAAGAATCAAGCAACGGCTACAATTCAAATCATCAACAGCCTTCCAAATTAGTGCAGAAGTTTAAGGAATTAGACATAATCATTATTTGATATCTTGCAGTTGTCAACTTACCATGTATTGCCATACCTTTTTTTACTGTATTCAACTTACCATGTACATTCTATAAATAGAGATAATAACAAACACAACTAACAGCTTCAATGAATATCTTTTTTTACAAACTTTAAACTTCTTTACACTGATGTTGACAGAGATGAAGGCACCAACAAGCAAGTGGAGGTAGAAGTAGAAACTCCACAGACAGTGTGCGATAAGGCTATAGCTCAAATTGAAGACATTCAGGAGCAAGAATCTATTGATGAAAATGCACCTGAAGAACAACAATATACTATTGCCACCAGAAGGCAGAGGAGGCAAATAAGACCACTTCAAAGATACGCACACGCTGACTTAGTCAGTTATGCGTTATCCGTGGCTGAAGATATTAACAGTCAAGAACCATGCTCTTATAAGGAGGCTGTTTTTTCTAGTGAATCTCAAAAGTGGCTCACTGCTATGAATGAGGAGATCGAGTCTCTACATAAGAATGACACATGGGAGCTTGTTAAACAACCAAAAAGGTAGAAGATTATTGGATGCAAATGGGTCTATAAAAGGAAGGATGGAATCCCAAGAGTTAAAGATGCAAGGTATAAAGCACGTCTAGTGGCTAAAGGCTTTACACAGAGAGAAGGAATTGACTTCAATGAGGTATTTTCTCCAGTAGTGAAGCATACTTCTATTCGTGTATTACTCGCTCTAGTTGCACTGTTTGACTTAGAGCTCGAACAGCTCGACGTCAAAACTGCTTTTCTGCATGGAGAGCTTGAGGAGAAAATTTATATGCATCAGCCTAAGGGTTTTGTTGTCCAAGGAAAAGAAAACCATGTTTGCCTACTAAAAAAGTCATTGTATGGCTTAAAACAATCGCCAAGGCAATGGTATAAGAGGTTTGACACATTTATGATCAAGAATGGATACTCAAGGAGTGAATTTGATAATTATGTCTATCACAAGAAGCTCTCAGATGGTTCACACATCTATCTGCTGTTGTACGTAGATGACATATTGGTTGCTGCAAAGAACATGTTAGATATTAATGCTGTGAAGGCTCAGCTAAATGGTGAATTTGAGATGAAAGACTTGGGAGCAACCAAGAAAATATTGGGTATGGAAATTCACAGAGTTCGAAGTGCTGGAAAATTATATCTGTCACAAAAGAAGTACATAGAAAAAGTAATTGAACGCTTCGGGATGCAAGATTGCAAATCTGTGAACATCTCTATTGCGATGTACTTTAAATTGTCCTCAAAGCTATCACCACAAATTGAGGAAGAAAGGAAGAATATGTCGCATGTTCCATATGCTAGTGCAGTTGGGAGCTTGATGTATGCTATGATCTGCACTCGTCCAGATATTTCGCATGCTGTCGTGTGGTTAGCAGATTTATGGTAGACCCTAGAAAAGCTCATTGGCAAGCAGTGAAATGGATCCTCAGATACCTCAAAGGTGCTGCAAATATCGGTCTTTGTTATCAAAGGGATAGTGACACTAGTTGTAGTGTTGATGGCTATGTTGATTTGGATTATGTTGGTGATTTGGATGAAAGAATATCCTTGACGGGATATATTTTCACTCTCTTCGATTGTGCCATTAGTTGGAAAGTTGTTTTACAATCCACAGTTGCTCTGTCTACAACAGAAGCAGAATACATGGCAGTTACAGAAGCAGTGAAAGAAGCACTGTGGCTTAGAGGTTTGGTTGACGATCTTGGTTTAAAGCAAAAGCCTACTATTGTGTATTGCGATAGCTAAAGCGTAATACATCTGACTAAAAACTAGATGTATCATGAAAAAACCAAACACATCGACGTCAGGTATCACTTTGTTCACAATATCATAACGCAAGGAGATATTGCAGTTGAGAAAATTCATACAGTAGATAATCCTGCATATGTGATGACAAAATCTATCCCTGTAAACAAGTTTAAGCATTGCTTGGACTTGGTTAGTATGCGCAGTCTTTGAGTGCTTTCAAGAGCACGGGTGGCTAAGGTGATCTAGTGTTAGGAATTTGCTATTAGTGGCTTGGAAATTTTATCAAGCCAAGGTGGAGATTTGTTGGAAGGATGGCTTGAAAAATTCAAGCCAAAGCATTAAATGCTTTTACACGGTAGGAAGATTGAAGCAAATCTAGCTTGCAGAAGTATTGTTTCATGCAAGTCTTCATTGCATTTAATGGTGCATGCAAAGGTTGACAAGAGAAGAGTTGAATGCATGCATATCTTGACAAAGGAAATCGGAGAGCATGCATATCTTTACTATCAAACAAAATTGCTACGGCAACAATTTAATGCCCTCTCAAATTTCGGTAAAGAAATACAGCCCTTGTTTGACAATTCGTCCATGACTTCCTCTATAAATAATCTAGTTGTGAAGCTTTGTGAGCAACAAGTGAGATAGCACAAGTAAGCATAGAAAGTGAAGGGGAGAGTAGAGTGAGTGAGCTACAAATAAAGCTCACGGTGAGATTTGGGGATTTGGGTAGAGAGTTGTGTTTCAAGTGTTCCCTCTTTTGTAAATCTCCAATTTTTTTAGTAAAATTGCTTTTGATTGTCTTGGCCTGTGGACGTAGGCTTTTAAAGGCGAACCACGTAAATTTCTGTGTATTTTATTTTTATATTGTTGCCATTTTATTTTCTCACTTACCAAATAATTTATTATGGCTTTGGGATTTTTTGGCTACAATCCTCAACACTTGCCATGCTTTTCTTTCTAGAGCTCTTATCTTTGGCAAGTAGAGTGCTTTTCTGTTGCTTTGCCTATCTCTTGAGCCATTAGCTTCGCTTCGTACGCACTTAGTTTAGCAGACTAAGCCTTGACGTTTCTTGGTTGGGCAAGTTTCATATTCTATTATTTGAAAACAAGGCACTTCACTCTTCTTTGAGCATAACATATGTTGGATTAGGCTTGGTGCTGGGATCAATGCCATTTGCTTGGGCAGGACTTTCTCTCTTGGCCATGCAAGGTCTTTTGTTAAACATTTTATTATTATCAAGTAAAAATTTTTTATTAACTTGAAATTTTGCATGCATAATCTATTTGAATAGAATATAATGTTTAATGGTCGTATTTAAAAAAAATATAAAGTATAAAAATATAAGGAATGGTGTAAAACAATATTGTTTTGTACTGATGTAACTTCATCCCTTCACATACATACATACATATAAATAAATAAATAAATATATATATATATATATATACACATATAAATATATATATATATATACACATATAAATATATATATATATATAAATATCACTTGTAAACTCTATTGTTGATGTATAATATATATGGGTTTGTTTTTTCTACTTAATTTCTTAAGGTTTTAATTCCTTTCACGTGCAATTTTAATGATACATTCCCCACGTCAATCTAATACATTTAAAAGTTTTTTGTTAGTGTGCTTCTAACAAAATCAAATTTGATTAAAATAACTATTTTCTTTAATCATAGGTTCTTTGTTTCTTAAATCGGTTAGAGTTTGGATCAAGTTCGAGAGCTTAGTGCTTATTACAAACTTTTTTGGGCCTTGCGAACACAAAGATCGAATAGCAAATATTCACTACAGCAAAAATAGCTTTTTGCGGCATTTATTTAGCGGCGTTTTCATAAAAACGCTGCTAGATGCCGTGTTTTATCTGAAATTAAGACGTTTTAAGTAAAAACGCCGTAAACATTTACAGATAGCGGCGTTTTATTCTTAGAAATGCCACTATATTTTAAAATAATGTAAAATATAAAAATATATATTTTAATTTTTTTAAAGTATATATTTTATAAAAAATATATTAAATAATGGCGTTTATAGATATAAACGCCGCTATTTTATAATTAAATATATATAATAACAAACATAAAACAAATGTTTTCGATAAAAAACAAGTTTTCTTACACAGGAGAAAGAGAATCGGCGAGTCTGTGTTCTTCTCTTCTCCCTTGACACCGTTCTTCCCAAACCCGTAAATTCTCTTCAATTATCACAATGTTGTTCATATTTTTTTCTCTCCAATTCTCCTCTCCGATTCTCTCTTCGATTCCTTCTTAGTGTTTAGGTTTTCTCTCTCCTATTCTCTTTCCAAGCATTCAAGCATAAGAACTTTGGCAGTTTTCTCTCTCCGATTCTCCGTTTCTTGTCGATTCGAGGTTTAAAAAATTTGCATAAAAAATTTGCATTTTAATACCTTCATTTGCTTCTAATTTTGACTTGGTAGCTAATTTATTGTCTTATTTTATACTTCAATTGCTTTTATTTTGTCTAACAAGGTTTGAATGTTAAAGAAGTTGTAAGATCTCTACTTGCTGCTTTTTGCTTCCATGTGTATCAACAGGTGAGAATTTTTTCATATTGATGGTTTTCTGTCTTCTTTAAGAATCGTCGTGCATGAATACAAATTCACTGCTTACTAAATAACCAGTGAGTTGTTGGATGTAATATTTGAAAAATGGAGAATGCAATCAGATTAGGAAAGAGTATAGGTAATGGGAAATCGGAGTTGTTTGGTTGCTAAGAAAATCGCGTTGTTAAATACATAATTTATTTGAAATAGCTTGGATTTGTTATTAGATAGGCGTCAAAGAAGTGAGTACACTGCACTCAACTAAATGGATATTGTCTCTAATAAGCAAACGCTTCAAGGCATATAATTTTAGTGGAAAGGGTTTTAAGAAATTTGTACAACTATGTTGCTTGTTTGAGTGTCGAGTATGATTTTTATTTTATAGGATGGAAAGTTTGGTTTGTCTTTTTACTAAAAATAGCAGTAGCATTTGTGTCCATGAGCTTTTATGAATTTTCACTCTTTTCTTTGCTGTGTATAAGCTTCTTACTTGTTGACTGTTTTTCTGCCTTTCAATGAATCCTGTTGAAGCCTCTCTATAACTATGTTTTCCAGTTGGTTACTGATTGTTGAGGAAAAGGTGTACAAATTGCTAATTAATTGAGTCAGTGTCTGCTAATGTAGGACAAGGAATTGGATTTCATTCTTGTTTAGTTCAGTTGATTTCAATGAGCAACTTCAATGAGCAACTCAAATTGGCTCATTGAAACTTGAGTTTCTCGAAAATTTCAGTCTTTTACATACCTAGGCAGAATGCTTAGGCTTTTGTTAACCAAAAAAAAAAGAATGCTTAGGCTTTTTAGGACTTGGTCTATGTTTTCTGTTTCAGACTAGACAATTCAATAAGCCACTTTTCTATGCACACCATCTGGGAATTTTTTAAAGTTTGATTCAATCTTAGCAAAAATTGGTTAAATGGCTAAAGTATGGGTAACACCTACAGTGTGTCTCTGCATAGTATGCATTAAAGCTTGTAGCTTATAGTTATATGAAATGTTTTCTTTTGGATTTTTTTTGGGTTACAGTTTTCTTTTAGATTTGGAATGTTGGATCTTGTGGAATATTTATTTTTTCAGGTATAAATGCATTCTCTATCGTCAGACTCTGAAGTCATTAACAGAATAACTTTCAACTGCCATGGGAGCATGTTTCGCATCTGATTGTTTGATCAATATGAATAGAGATATTATCACATTCCTTGTTTTAAAATTTTAATGGCCTTCATTAAGGACTTCATATGACTTTATATTGCTTAATGGCATTTAGCATTTGCCAGTGAATTCTTTCATGCACATGCTCACATACTAGCACAAACTTGCTCAGAAATTGCGAGTCATAGAGCTCCATGTTGTAATCAAATTGTATCATGCTTTTGTTGTTACAGCTAATTGACATGTTCTATGTTTTGATTCCACGTCTCTAATCAGGGAAAGACTTGAATAAATCTAAGGCCCTAATGTTATAACAGGCTATTGCCTGTTCTTCTATCAGTAGGATAACTATTGTATGAATTGCATGCATATTAAATCCCTCATTTTGCCTATAAACCTTCATTAAACGATGTCATGATCGGTCCTTTCCTGGTGATTCATAGAACAAAAAGTATCTCCTATCATTTTTCACCTCCCTTCCAATACTTATTCCTAGAATTGTTGTCAGCTTCAAAGCGGAGTAAAGAATCTTACATATGCATGGCATACACAATTATATCCGCAAAATGATTTACAAATGGTGATAACATGACACAAACATCTGTATGCACCACAGCAAAAAATAGTTAAACCCGAAGAAGAGAGTCATACCAGATAAATTCTTAATACAATTAGTGACACGAGGAAAAGAGTTCCTGTTCTAGCAGTAAGCACAAATCTTAAAGGTTCCTGCATGGTGCCAATTAGAATGTTAAGTGGACCCCATCATAAAAGTGATAGATAAAAATCTTTAACTGTAGTTAATTTGGCATTAATTCTTTTAGTTGTAAAGTTGTTATTGAGACATTAGTTTTTAAGTATATTTCATTCTTCATCAAGAATGAAATATATATCAAAAATATCAAAATATAACGTTTTTGCTGTAAATTCTAATTTATCCTTTACTTAAAGCCCTCTATTACAGCCTCCACAAATAGCTATCGCTTCTGCTTTAATGGCTGTCTCGGTTCAGCCCTCTTATCCAAAATATTTCTCTGTTTTTTCTCCTTCCAGATGGTGCCGACTACCTTAGCTTCTTTACTGCTCTGTTACTTGGTTCCAACAGCCAAAGGGATCCTTGTTTACTGCCCTTAACACGGCACCGTGTTCCCTTTTGTTTCCAAGCAAGATATCAACTTTTGTTAAATTAACTTTTAACCTCTTCTTTGCTGCACTATAATTTCGTAATTGGTTCTTCATGTTTTGTCACAGTTCTTTATGCAAGGCTTATCATTATCATTATATAGCTTTTAACCTTTTCTTTGCTGTACTATTGCCCGTGTTTACTCTTGTTTACCCGAGGCTTGGTCTTAAGTTTTGCATGTTAATTAATATGTAGTTGATGCTTTCTTCTTTTACCTACAAGTGAACTTGATTGTTGATGAAATGTTGCTTCATGATGTTAGTTAATATGTAGTTGAATTGCATTGTTCGCACATGAACCGCATTGTTGAATGTGCAGTTGTATTTTTTTCGTGTTGTTCGTGACTAATTAGATTAAAAGCCATTTGAACCACTGCTAAAATACTTGAAGCTGGCTCGACTCATTATTTAGGTAGCTCGAGCTCAACTTGAAAACTGTCGAGTCAAGCTCGAGTAACTCATGAGTACCTTTACTCGTTTACACTCCTAATCTATAGTAAAAATAAATGCTATTGGTGTATAGTGTATAGTGTATAGACATCTAATTTTTTTTTATTGGTGTATAATATAGCAAGTTATAAAATGGATAAGAGTTGGATGCAAAAGTCGAGGTTAAGTCAAGAGTACCAAGAGGGAGTAGAACGATTTCTTAATTTTGCATTTAAGAATGCAAGTGAGGATGATATGATACTATGTCCGTGTTTGAAGTGTGGTAATATCTCTTGGCATATGCGTGAAATTGTGTTCGAACATTTAATCTGTATAGGATTTCTCCTGGGATACATTAATTGGTATTTTCACGGATAGGCTACGCCTTCTAGGTCATCATTAAGAGTTGCTCCTAGTGCAACTTCCCAAATTCAACATGGTCTTCCTATAAGACAAGATGACATGGAAGGCCTGTTGCAGGATGCTTTTAACATCCAAAATTTGTCACCTCAAAGTGATTTTGGTGAAATGAATGATTTTGGTGAACATGGTAGAGGTCTTGGTGACCAAGAACCTAGTGGAGAAGCATCAAAGTTTTATAAGTTGCTTGAGGCTATGAATGAAGAACTTTATGAGGGATCAAAGCATTCAAGGTTGTCTTTTTGTGTGCGTATTTTTCACTTGAAATGCATGTGTGGGTGGACAGGAAACTCTTTAACCTTGTTGTTAGAGTTTATGAAAGAAATGTTCCCTTTTGCTAAAATCCCTGAATCTTGTAAGGATTGTAAGAACATGATCAAGGATTTAGGTCTTGGATATGAGAAAATTCATAGTTGTTTGAACGATTGCATGTTGTATTGGGGCGACAAAAAAAATCACCAATCTTGTTATGTGTGTGGCAATTCTCGTTGGTTAGACACAAGCCTCGAAGATGGCTTGAATGAGGATGATGGTGAGTTACATTTGAAAAAGAAACCTGCAAAGGTCTTGCGGTATTTTCCTTTAATACTAAGACTTCAATGACTTTTCATGTCTTCCAAAACATCAGATTTGATGAGGTGGCATCATGAGGGGCGGACAAATGATGGCTTCTTGAGGCATCCTGCTGATTCTTTGGCATGGAAATCATTTAATTCCAAGTTTCCAGACTTTGTTTCTGATTCTCGAAATGTGAGGCTTGGACTTGCATCTGACGGTTTTAATCCATTCAAAATGATGAGTACTTCTTATAGTACTTGGCCAGTTGTTCTAATTCCTTACAATTTGCCACCATGGATATGCATGAAACAATCTTCTTTTATCTTGTCCAAGATAATTCCTGGCGAAAAAGGTCCCGGAAATGAGATAGACATCTACTTACAACCTCTCATTGAAGAGCTAAAGAAGTTATGGGAAGGAGTTGAGACTTATGATGCCTCAAAGAAGGAGAACTTTTGTATGTGTGCTGCTTTATTGTGGACCATTAATGATTTCCCTGCCTATGCAAATCTATCAGGATGGAGCACCAAAGGTCGTCATGCTTGTCCTTGTTGTGCTGGACAAACATGTTCAAAGTGGTTATATAATAGTAAGAAATTCTGTTATATGGCCCATCATCGGTGGTTACCTGAAAATCATCGATTTAGATTCCAAAAACATCTTTTTGATGGCACTGAGGAGCTTAGGAAAGCACCTACACTTCATCTTGGGTTTGATATCTTGTCAATGTTGAAAGATATCAATTTTACTTATGGAAAAAAAAACATTCGAGTGGTACCAAATCAAGAAAAAGAGTGAGGGAGATGTTTGAAGGTGATCTTTCCATATCTGAAGTTGATGATGTTGATCCTCGAAGCGATGAGGATGAAGATGGTGAAGATGACCCTAATGATGCTAAATTGTGGAAAAAAAGGAGCATTTTCTTTGAGTTGCCTTATTGGGAATATAATATATTGCATCATAACCTTGACGTAATGCATATAGAGAAGAATGTTTGTGAGAATATTATTAGTACAATTCTTAATGTGGATAGAAGATCAAAGGACAACTTAAAGAGTCGGCTTGACTTAGTTGACATGGGAATTCGCATTGGACTTCATCCCGAAATGCTTCCTAATGGGAAATTACGGTTGCCATCTGCTTGTTTTGGGATGTCTACAAAAGAGAAAGATGTATTTTGTAAGGTTTTGAAAGATGTGAAGGTTCCGAATGCTTATGCCTCAAATATATCAAGATGTGTGAATCTCAAAGAGCACAGACTTTACGGTTTAAAGTCACATGATCACCACATATTAATGCATGTTTTACTTCCACTTGCCTTACGTTCATCCATGTCAAAACAAGTAACTTCAGTGATAATTGAACTTAGTAACATATTTAAAGCTATTTGTGGCAAAGTTCTTAGAGTAGAAGAGCTTGAAAAACTTCAAGATCAAGCAGCAACAATTTTGTGCCATTTGGAAAAACTTTTTCCTCCTAACCTCTTCACTATAATGGTGCATCTTGTTATTCATCTTCCATACGAAGCAAAAGTTGGTGGACTGGTGCATTATCGATGGATGTATCCAATTGAGAGGTATTAATGGGTTAAAAAGTTTGCATTTATCATTTTTTTAGTGTATGAGGTATATATAACAGTTTCTTAATCCTTAGGTTTTTGGGGAGATTAAAATCATATTGTCGAAACAAACGATATCCGGAAGGTTCCATTGCTGAAGGATATTTGGCTGAAGAGTGTATGACATTTTGTTCAAGATATTTGGAAGATGTTGAAACAAGATTTAATCGCCCATCAAGGAATTTTGGGCTCCCTCATGGTGACTTTGCTCACACATATATGTTTGGAAGTTTTGGACAACCAATAGGCAAAGTTGAAGTGGTGAGCTTGGATGATAAATCTTGGGCACAAGCACATCGATATGTGCTTCTCCATCACGAGTCAATTGAATCATTATGCATGTAAGTTAATGTTCATTATTTAAGATAGAATTATTATATTTTTTTTCTTATTTTAATACTTCACGTTAATGCGTGTAGTGAATTTAGAAACAACTTGAGAGCTCGTGGACGTTCTCGACGATTGAATCCTCACGAGCTTGATAAGCTATTCATGGAGAATTTCCATGAATGGTTAGGCCAAAATGTAAGTAATGCAACTATTTTCGTGCTTAGTATCGATGTTTAGGATATGAATATAATTAACAACATATATTTCATTCAATATTTGTAGGTTTAGAATGGCAAAGATATTAGTGAAGAAGTTAAGATACTTTCACAAGGCCCGAACAAGATTGTGAAAAGATACCAGGGTTTCATCATAAATGGATTTCGATTTCACACTAAATCTCGTGAGAGATATAGGAGATCACAAAATAGTGGAGTTGTTGTTACTTCTTCAACTACTAGTTATGCTAGTGCTAGAGACACTAACCCTTTGAAAGGAAATGTTGATTACTATGGCATTATTAGTGATATCATTGAGTTGGATTATTATGGCAAGTGGAAGATTGTCTTATTTCGATGTGATTGGGCTGATGTGACTAGTGCCAAAGGTATTAAGAAAGATCATTTTGGATTTACAATGGTGAATTTTTCTCGATTAATCCACACTGGACAAGAAGTCATTGATGAGCCATATGTTTTTTCATCTCATGTGAAACAAGTCTTTTATTCTAAGGATCCCAAAGATGCTGGTTGGTTTGTTGTTCTTCATAATACACCTAGAGACTTGTTAGATATGGGTGAAAAATCCATAGATGAAGTTGAACCCCAAATTGAATGTTTGCTTTTTACTGATCAAAATTTGGATGAAAATATCCCTGATGCTCAATGGGTCTGTGAAGATGATGAAGACATTTATGAACCATGATGGATGTGTGTGAATTCCTATGGAAGCTGAAAGACTTTCTATGAATTGCAACTTGAATTGCAACTTGAATTGCCACAAACTTGGTTACATTTCAATTGCCACAAACATTTATATTCATTTTGTATGTACAAATATATACTTTATGAAAATGATTTGACAATGAAACAATAACGAAGCGATAAAACATTTTAGAATTAAAGAAAGAAAAATAATTAAAAGTTTAGTTTGGTAGGTAAGGAACCAAGGATCCAATGGGATCTTTCTCTATGATGAAGCATTTTTTTAATCTTCACCGCTATTTTTTTTAGAGAAAGATTATGGTCCAATCGATGTTTTATTTTATTTTATTTTTTTGGTGAATAAACGATTTTTATTAGAATAAACCAGAAAAGGAGTTAATCCAATCAGTGTTTTATTTTTTTCAGTATTCTGTTGGAGATCTTTGTGTTAAAAGATGCACCTTGTGAGGTATTAATTGTATTTCGAAATTTGGCTAGCTTGACAATTAACATTTTAAATTACATGTTGTACTTAGTTTTGTTCTAGTCTAAACATTATAAAATAAGATATATTTTGCTGGAGTTTGAGTTTTCTTTTTTTATTCTTGTGCAACTTAGATTTTATTTTAAGAAACAAGATTTTCTCAGATTTTAATGCTTATATTTGTGCTTTGACTTTATGATTGTTGTTTTTATTTTGTCTAGTATAATTGTGGGGAAGGGGATTTAGAACCCGGCTTTTTAGGCAGGGGAATCATTAGGTTGCTCCAATTGAATGTTATCAAGTTTGTTCTTTGCTTTTATATATTATTGAAAGGTCATTTCATATTTCTAATTCATATTTCATGTAAATCAAACAATAATAATTTGGCAAATGAAAGCTTAGATTCTTCATTCATCAGGAACTTGAACAAGTTTGTCTTAACTTTATAATTAGAATACTTCTTAGTTCTTACAATTAATTCAACTAAGCAGGGTTTGTAATCCTGTCAACTAAGAATTGGTCTGCAGATCTTGTGCTGATTTGTTGGTGATGAAGTGCAGTTAGTTGCAGCTGCTGATTGGACTGACTGGCCTGTTGTTGGCTGAACTCCTAACTGGACTAGATGTTGCTGTAGTCTGCTGATTCAGCTTAACAAAAGTTGTTTCAAATAACTCACACAAAGAAAGACGGATCATATTTAAACGAAACATCTCAAAGAATTGTGGTAATTTTTTATCTACTTATTTGAAAAATAATGTCATTTTTTAATATAATATGATGAATTTATTAACTTATGTTGTTCAATTGATTTATAGGAGGGAACAAAAGAGAAGATGGTTAAGCTTGAAGCATTAGCCGATGCTTCTGTTAGCAGGCAACATTTGGAAGATCAGGCTTTTGTTGAAGTTGTTGGAAAAGAGAGAAATGGACAGGTTCGAGGACTTGGGATGGGTCCCACACCTTCTAGTTATTATGGACACAAAGCTCGTCAATTCTCTCAAAGTAACACACAACAAGAGGTCGTCACATTAAGAGAAAGATTACAAACTATGGAAACACGTGTCAAGGAATTGGAAAGCGAGAGAGAAACTCAGCAAGCTAAATTTCGGCAAATGCAAGAGCAGTTCTACCATATGATGAACCTTATGCAGCAACAAGTTCCAGAAACTTCATCAAATCAGCCACAGCAAGTATAAATGCTCTGTTTTTTTATAATGTTTTTCCTGATTGATGAATTGAATTTGGATCTGGGAATTCAGGTTTAGTTTTTATAATGTTTTTCCTGATTGATGAATTGAATTTGGGCCTTTTGGGTTTTCCTGTTTGAATAGAGAGATTATAGATATTTAACCGTTAGAAGAAGAAAGAGGTAGCCGGAGATTTAACATTAAATTTTTTATCTGCAAGTTAGCTTCTAGGTATTGCCTGTTAATCTCATTGTTTGAGTTTGGATTAAGTTTCTCAACAAATGTTTGCTTTTGATTTGGGGATTGAGAGTTAGTGCTGATTTTTAGCTTATCGACAGAATGAACATTTTTTAACCCTTCAAATTGGGTTATTAGGACTGCTCTTGGTCTTTATCATCTGCCACTTTTGCATTACAGTCCTGATTTCAGTTGCTATCAATCAGATGTTACTGCATTCTGGGAGCATAAAGTTATCTCAGTCCTGATTTCAGTTGCTTTCTATTTGAGATCATAGAAGAAAATGGAATGTTGTTGGTGTTCTTGGTTTAGTTTTGAAATCGAATGGGCATGTATTGATAGTTTAAGTAATTATATTTCCTAGGAAGAGCTCAGAAATGAAAGAAATCGTAGCACACCATAATTTGAGAATGAAAGATAACTGTCAGTCTGCTTTCTCTTTCTCTTATATTTTTTTCAACCATTTAAACATCACTAAACCTTATATTTATAAGGAAAAAAATTTAATTTTATCGTCCTTTAGGCAATTTAGAATCCATGCCCTACGTTAAGTCAGTGTATGTGGAAATATTCCAGCACACGTGGGTTTGTCTTTAATTTTCTGGTTTTCTGCTTATGATTATAGATAATGCATATGACTCTGAGCAGGGGAAAATGGATTCTTTGATAAACAATATTGTTCAGAATTTAATGTCCATAAAGTGGTATTTGATAAACATGCATGTATATATATGTGTTTTGGAGTCAAATAAAGGTCGGGAGAAAAAAATAGTTGTGTCGATTGAATGAGAGTGTTTTGCCCCTTAACAAGTTGTATATTTGAAATTATAGATAGGATTGTAAAGGTTCCCAAGCTGTTTCTTTGTCATTTTTGCAGAGAGGATAAGGTAGTTTTTGATGATTTTTGGATGGAATGCATGTGGAGTCTGAACTTGGGACTTGATTACTTTGCCATTGTGCTGAGCATTTTGTTAATAGCTATTTTGTTATGCAGGTATGTTACTAAATCTTGTCTTTACACATAAACTGTGCTATTTTGCTAA
Source organism: Heritiera fomes (assembly GCA_032173925.1). Classification (NCBI taxonomy): domain Eukaryota; kingdom Viridiplantae; phylum Streptophyta; class Magnoliopsida; order Malvales; family Malvaceae; genus Heritiera; species Heritiera fomes. The sequence goes on from JAPDPM010000015.1 coordinate 17,227,123, forward strand.
TTCTAGTAACTGTGCTTTTTTTACTGTTTTGTAGTTGCAAAATGGATGTTGTGGTTTTTGTTATATGGGCAACTTTTGTTAAAGAAAGAAAGAGCAACTTTTGGATGTAAAAGCTCAAGTATTCTGTAACTTTGATTTTTGTTCTTTCTTTGTTCTTATATAAGTATTCTGTAAAGCTTAGATGTAAAAGCTCAAGTATTTGATTCATTTTCAATTTGATAGTTATCATTTCATCTTGTTGATGATTCATCAAATTAGTTTCCATTATACTGGACAGACAAGAAAAAACTGTTAAGATTATTTAGGCTAATTTGCTTTTATGATGGAGGATAATGCGTTTGTCAATTTTTCTTGTTTTGGTTGTTTCTGTGGAATTGCTGCAAGTAATGCTAACGCTCTTTCTTAGAGAATTTAACTCGTGTGTAGCTATGTAATTCATATTAATATTCTTATGTTTGGTGTGGTTCTGTATTAGAAATTTGTGCTCCCCTCCCAATGTTTCTGAGGAATTGGTTCCAATAATTTCTTGTTTGCTCCTTTCAATTCTTTATGCAAGGTTGTGTTTTTAAGATGTCTCCAAAGTTTAGGATTATCTTTTATGTAGGGAATATTTGTTTTTTGTTGGCTAAACGAATAGGGAATATATTTTCAAATTTTCAGTTATCCTAGAGATAGATTTAAGTTAGGACCCAATGCTTTTGTTTGCAGAACTTTCGATGTCTTAATCTTCTGGGGCTGGTGAAATGAGACCAAAGGTGTTTATTTTGTCTGGATAGACTCCGTCGAGAATAGTTTGTCCATGAGAGGGAACTGATGATTCAAGGATAGTAACTGTGATGGCTATGAAACTGAACCTAGGATTATGTTTTTAGGTAGCTGACTAGATGCCATAGTTCTTGATTCTCAGCTGGCATTATGGTAGGGTGCTATTCCAGAGTTCTCTCTCCTTAGGGAAAAGGAGGATTGAGGTTGGCAATTAATACTTGAATTCTATGAGCCTCTTTGTCTTTTGCTAACCTTCATGGATTAATAGACCACAAAGTTTTGTGTTATACTCAGTAATTGGAGAGGTTATGGAAGTCCTTACTCCCAAGCACAATTTCACAGTGACATCTATTTTTGCAAACTTTGTATCTTGAATCATTATAAATATTCTCATAGCATTGAGTGCCTAGGAACTTCAAAAAAGTGATTTGTAGGAGGAGCATGTTAATGCATTGATGATCACTTTCAACCTGACCTTCTTGTCTTAATTATGGTATGACTTATGGCTGGAAGATAACTGTGATATTGATTGTGGACTTCAACGTTGCCACCTTATATCAACGTCCTTTGGTTGATAGCCTTAAATCTGCGGGGCTCTGATGTGTGTGATCCATCATTTTAATCAAGTACGTTGTCCTACACCTACTAGTCTTGGGTTCTTTTGATGCGCAAAAGTAGATTCCTCCATTGGATATTATATTGAGATTCTAATAACTTAAAAAAAATTAGCCTAAATAATCTTATATTGAGATTCAATTTAAAAAAAAAAATTCATCTTTAGTTTTGCTCTTCTAATAACTTTCTTTTTTTTTTTTTATGTTTTTGAACTTCTCTTCTAATAACTAATTTATTGTATGCATATATTTATGTGTGTTTGCAATCTGGTTATGTTCAGTAAAACGTGCAATCCACTGGCTCAGCATGAAATTATTCAAGCATGCATGACATCTGTGGAGAAGTCCACACATTATGCTTAGTTTATGAGTCATATGATTTGAAGTCTATTTTACATTCTTAACAATTGACAACTCTTAATAATGAAGGCAAAAGTTTATAGTTTCATCATTCCCTTCTGTGTTTTTCTAAAAATAATTAAAATGTTTTCTAAAAATATAATTAAAAATCATTAAATGTATTTAAATTGAAAAAATATAAAATATAATTATATAATTAAAATTAAAAAAATATAACTTAGCGGCGTTTTTATTGTAAAACGCCGCTAACTTATAATTATATAATCAAAATTTAAAAAAATATAACTTAGCGGCGTTTTCATTGTAAAACGCCACTAAGTTTATAACTTAGCGGCGTTTATACGGATAAACGCCGCTAATTTAGCGGCGTTTTAACAAAAATGCCGCTAATTTTTGCGGCGATTACAAACGTCGTTACTTGGCATAAATCGCCACTAAATTTGCAGCGTTTTTTCTTAAAAACGCCGCTATTTTTCCCGACATCGGAAAACCCGACGTTTTTTCCGGCGTTTTTCGGTAGTGCCGCGAAGGTTTAGCGGCATTTATAAATGCCGCTAAATAACAAAATAAACGCTGCTAAAAATACATTTTGTTGTAATGATTATTGTCCAAAAGCAACCATTAAAAGACCCATGACTAAAGCAATAGTCTTTTAAGTCTTGAAAGGTTTTCAACTCTCTCAAACAAAGATGACAATTTCACTCGTACTCAAATGAAGAATCCTTTTTTCGATCTGAACGGATACAAATTTAAGGATTTAAGGACGTTTTGCACTCACTTATCTTAATTTTTTTTGTTACTATCAATTATCTTTATTGTGTAATTAAGTTCGGATATATTAAAGTTCGAGTACAGGAGCAGATAAGGCATTATTGTCTCATGAATCACCTGACTAGAATGAAAAACACTATTGTTCCGCACTTTCTGGACCTATATTAAAAAGCAAACCTAAATTCCACCATACACTATTACTCATTCATTTGGTCTCTCACTGTCTTTCCTCCTATTGTTTCTCTCTTTCATCTATTTACCCAAAATCTACTTGCCACTCGTTCTCAACTTAACCCCAATAGTTGCTTAGCCCCAGCCCAATCCCAGCTGACTTGTTTCTAGCTAATGTGGTGGTCTTCATTTGTTCTTCAAGAAAGATGATCGCCCAACATTTAATCCGCCTACTCACCGTTCAATGTTCTTTATTAAGTTCTCTATTAATTAACTTAAAAACAAGTGCTTCGACCCTTTTTTAACGAATTCCTAGAATTTTTATGATACAATAGGTAAATACCTCATTTTGCTGGAGTTCGCTTAATTTTATAGGTCGACTGAGTTATTTTTAATCCAAGCTTGAAATCAAATCAATGTTATTGTGAGTTTAATGCTTTATTGATGTGTCACTTCATTTCTTGGAATAAGCATCAAATTCACTATTTAATTTGGGGTTTCAAATTGATCGTTGAACTTTGATTCGAGTTGAGGTTTTGATTGCAATAAAATTAAGCCTTAGACCTTAGCATACCAATAAACCTTTTTTAGGTTGTTTTTATTTTATCATTTATTCAGTTTTTTTCAATTCTTCATTTTTTATGAAAACAAAAAAACATAAAAAACCAGAAAGTTGAAATCAATAAATTTCTTAAAATTTGTGTAAAATAAATCTAAATTTAGGTTACATTTGGTTCACTGGAAATAATTTTCGAAAAATTATTTTTGCATTTGCTGGTGTTTGATTGACAGAAAATTTGTTGATCAATGGAAAATGATTTCTTGATCAATGAAAAATTATATTTTTTTTAGAAATTGGGAAAACATTTTTTAGAAAATAGTTGTTTATGTGTAAACTTATTTACTAAGCTTCGGAGTATAATTCTACTCCAATTAGAACTTTTACATGATTTTTTAAAATTTGTTTTAATTTAACCCTACATAAAATATTATTATATTATTACAAAATTTTTATTTAATTAATTAAAAATTTTAAATATTAAAATTAAAAATCTTTCAATATTTCAAGTTTAAATTTTTTATTTTGTTTATTATTAATCTTAAATACTTTTTAATATTTCAATAATAAAAATATTATCTTATTATTTTAATAATAAATACTATTTAATAAATAATAAATTTATTATTTTAATAATTAATATTTTTAATAATTTACTAATATTTTAATTTAAGATGTAATGTTTTTATATTTTATTTACAAATATTTTATATTAATATTTTAATAAAAAATATAAATAAATACATACTTTTCTTATGATTTTAATAATAAATACTTTCGGTATAAAATATAATTATTTTAATAGTATAAATATTTGGAATATTTCAAAAATAAATATTAATATATTATTAATATTTTGTATACATATTAAAATAGTAATATTATTTCAAATTTTTAAAAATATTATTATGAGTAATAATTAATAGTTTTTTTAAATGTTTAATAATATAATATTTTGATATTAACTATTACTTACAAAATATAATCAATTTTTAATATTAATAAATAAATTAATACATTATAAATATTTTTAATATATTTTACTTGTTATATTAATATAGTTTGAAAAAAAAGAAAACAAATTTTTCAAAAAATAATAAAAGATCAAAATATTTTTCAACTCATTCAAGCGACGAAAAAATTTATAATTTTTAAAAAAATGTAAAGATTTTTAAAAATCAATTTTTGAAAGTCTTTTCTAGTAAATCAAACAAGCTTTAATTGAAAATCACAAATCAAAAGGAAAGGAAATAAAATTAGAGATATTTTAAAAAATTTTTAAGTAGAATCAATTAGTTGAAATCAGGGAATAAGAGTTTTTAAGAGGAAATAGAAGAGGAATGAAAAAAAGGATACCAGGGGGAGAGGCAAGAACCGGAGATGCCCTCCGTCTGCCCCAACCAAAAGCCCATGTCAAAATTGGCATCAACCCAATTTCAGAAAATACAATAACAACACCGACAAATGGTCGAAAAAAAGTAAAAATAAATTTTTTACTTAAATATTTGGATAGAGTTTGAATTTTGAAATTTTATTATTAGGAAAATTTTATCGTTTATCATTCTCGATTCAAACAGAATTAATCTTAAAGCGTAAAATAATTGAGAAAATCTGTGCTCACAAAAAAAAACACAATTACAACAAAATATAAAAAAATAAATAAAGAAAAAGATAAGGTTGGCAGCAGGACGCGACTCTAGCCGCAACAGGGAAGGTAAAAAGAAGGGTTTTTTTTTATATATATATTTATATATACATTTTTTAAGAATGAAAAGTAGAGGAAGGACACAGAAGGCAACTAAAATGCTAATGAATAGAGGTGGCAAATGGGCGGGTTTCGGTCTGGGTTTTTTCGGTTACGGGCTTTTTTGGTTACGGGTTTTTTCAGTTGCGGGTTTTCTAGGTTGCGGGTTTTTTCGGTCTTGGGTTTTCTCGGTTGCGGGTTTTCTCGGTCTCGAATTTTTTCGGTTGCAGGTTTTCTCGGTTTCGGGTTTTTTCGGTTGCGGGTTTTTTCGGTTTCGGTCCGGTTTCGGGTTCGGTCCGGTTTTAATTGGGCGGGCTTAGCGGGCTTAGTCAAATTATTTTAAAATTTTATAAATTATAAATATTTTATAATTTTGAATATAATAATTAATTTAATTTTATATAGTTAAATAAAAATATAATAGAAATGCTAAATTAAAGTTAAAATTTAATAAATGGGAATTGTATAATATATATTAAGAAATTTGGTTGGGATGATTTTGAAAACATTGGGAGTGGACCAATGAAGAATATAGTTATTTACAATAATAAAAGAGAACATATCATCTATAATTATTACATTATAATTAATTAATCAAAATTTAAAGTCACGTGAGATCTATCAAAATAATACATAAAGTTCGCACTTGTAAATGATGGACCAATACATAATTTTTAATTATAATTGATTAATTATCGTAAAAAGAATAACAAGTAAAATACTCGAAGATGTAAAAGATATTGAAAAAGTTTTAAATCTTGCATTGCATTTGCAAGAAATGAAAGCATTTATGCTATTGTAAACTTTTGCCTTGGAAGCATCTGGATTTCTGTCCTAATTAATTTTTTTGTCCACAAACTCCGACTACTAAAAATCATCTTTGAATTGCCAACAATCTCTTGGCCTAGTGGTTAAAGATGAGTTGTGGCATATTGTAAGTCTTAGGTTTGAATCCAACACCCCCATCCTCAGTTATTTAATATTTCCCTTGTAATAAAAAAATCATCTTTGAATTTTGATTATAATTAAAACGATTATAATAGACCTTACATTATATTAGACTTAATAATTCGTATATATATATTGTATTCGTATTGCATCAAATATATTTGTATCATATAAAATATAAAAATTATTGTATTAAAATTTATATTGATATACCAAACACAATTTCTTTTTTAATTATCATATCTACATTGCATGACAGTATATTGAGATAAATATATTTCAAAGTTTGCTTTTGAAGTTTTTTCATGTGATTCTCAAGGGAGGGAAAAGGCATATTTCCAAAGAATTTGAAATTTTTTGGTAATGTGGCAAAAGCTTGTTTGGAGGGAATTGAAAAATGAAAATAAAACAGATCTCCTTTCACACGAAACTCTCATAAATAAAATATTGTTGTTTTGATTAAATTTATATAAATATAAATTTTTACATTTTAATGTTTTTATTACTTGATAATTATTATTTATTTTTTAATTTCCTGTGATATTTACATTTGTTATAAAATATATAATTATATATTAATAATTATATAAAAATTTATTTTTTAAATGAGCCAAATATATATATATACAGTAAAACTAAAAGAAAGTGAAAATCCAAAAGTATTAGCTATACAAATAAATAACTAACAAATTATAAATAAATCACACTAAACTATTAAACATTTATATAAATAGCTTTATACTCTTAACAATAACTTATTCAGTCATTGTGTTTTTTTTTTGGGTCAATATTGGGTTATTGGAATTTAGATACTCTTAGTTCAATAAATTTAACATATATGACATTTTATTATAATATAAATCTTAATATATATATATATATATATATATATATAGTATATTATGTTCATTATTTTATTTGTAACTCATTATAATAAATTAAAAAAACACTTTTTTGACTAAAAAGTAGTTGAGAAGGTCAATATCTATTTAATCATACTATATTATGATTATTAATTGATCAAGTTAAACTAAATTACATGAAAACATCCTAAGAGATTAAATGTTTGAAATTAAAAACAAAAGTATATTCTAAAAGCATGATAAGAAATTGGAATGAAAAATGTCTAAAATTAAAACTATAATATGCTATGAGAGATTGTTTAATTTATTCTATATTACATGGTAAGAGATTATTATAATGTAACATACAAATCATTATAATAAGATAAATATATTAATAATCTATTTTATATAATTAAGAGCTTGTATAGTTGATTATATATCACATGATAAAATATTATTTTTAAAGTTATAATAACATACAAATCATTATGATAAGATGTTATTTATTAACTATATTATGTATTTTATTTGCCATCAAAAAAACTATTCCAAATTGAGTACTAATTTTTTTCATATTCACATTAACATAATAATATTATATTAACATAATAATATTAGATATACACCAATTGATTGAATATCTAATTAAAATGTTAAATAATAGATATTACTAAATTAATTAATATAATGCTAGTTATTTAAATATAATTAATAATAATAATAACAAAGTATAAAAAATAAATTGTATTAAAATTACCACTTACATAGTAATACAACTCTAATCTATTATTAAATTACACTTTAATTTACTATTAGAATTATTATTTTTATCCACACTTTAATTTTACATTTAATAGATAATAAAGAAATTATTTTTAATAAATACTTAATTCTATTAAAATAATACTTACACACTAGGAGATTACATAATTTATTCTTAAAAGATTATTATAATATAATATACAAATCATTATTACAAGATACCAAATTAGTTTATTCATGTATAAGATTATTATAATATAATAAATAATTAATTATCACTAGCTTGATTTTTTAATGTCTTTTGTTTTAAGGCTAAAAATAAAATTACCACTATAATGTTCTCTTTTAATGATACCCAAGTATAAAAAAATTGTACTTGTATTGTTTAATTTAATAACTTAGCTTTTTCTAATCTTAAAAATTTAAATTTTAATTTTAAGATTAGGTTTTTTTAATCTAAATTTAATATCTTTCTATATTTGAAACGTTAAGAAAATATAGTTTAAATTTAATTTTATTAAAAATATTTTTAATGTGTTGCACAAGATATCAAATTCAAAGTTTCAAACAAATATTGAAATTATATAATTTTTATATATTTGATTTATTATTGTATTAAAATTAAAATTTTATTATAAATAAAAATAATAAAATGTTAAAATGATTTTTATAATAAAATCAAATGTCAAATTAATAATATATTTATTATTATAAATGCAATAAAGATAATATTAAAGATTATTTGATATCATATATTATATCATATATTATGGTGTTTTAAATTAATTTAATTTAATTAAAAAGATTCAATATTTATTATGTTGGTAATATATAATTGATAAAATTGTATAATAAATAATAATTGTTTTCAAAATTTTAAACTTTTTAATTAAAAAAGTGTATTAATTATTTATTTATTTTTAAATAATAATTATATAATTATAATTCGGGTTTTCTCGGGTTATAAATTCGGTTTTTTCGGTTTTCGGTTCGGGTCGGTCTCGGTTTCGGATCGTATCGGGCTCGGGTTATGTCGGGCTCGGGTTGTGTCGGGTTCGAGCTTTTTCGGTTTCGGGCTTTTTCGGTTCTGAACTTTTTCAGTTACGGGCTTTTTCGGTTACGGGCCTTTGACTTTTTTGGTCAATTCGGGCTGGTCCCGGTTCGGTCTCGGGCGGATTCGGGCGGGTTTTCGGGCTCGGACCAATTTTTGCCACCTCTACTAATGAAAATGTAAGTTCGGGTTATCACGTGTTTCAAGCTTTGTGATTTTCAGTTTTCACCTTTTCAATTTCACTCATTTATTTGTTAAATTTATATAAAGTTTAAGGCTTTATTTGATTCACTAAAAATGACTTTTAAAAAATGATTTTGGAAAACCTTTACATTTCCTGAAAAATTAAAGATTTTTCATTGTTTGAATGAATTAATAAAAAATATTTTATGTTGTTTGATTGTTTTTGAAATTTTTTTTAAATGATATTAATATAACTAATAAAATATTAAAAATTATTTATTAATATTAAAAAATAATTATATTTTCAAAATAATATATTTAATATTAAAATATCATATTATTAAAATTTTAAAAGAAAACTATTCATCATTACATATATTAATATTTTTAAAAATTTGAAGTAATATTACTTTTTTAATATACATAATATTAATAAAATACTAATTTTTTTAAATATTAAAAATATTTATACAATTAAAATAATTACATTTTATACTAAAAGTATTTACTATTAAAATCATAACAAAAGTATTATTTATTTATATTTTTATTAAAATATTAATATAAAAATATTTTTAATAAAATTTAAAAACTTTATATCTTAAACCAAAATATTAATAAATTATTAAAATAATAAATATATTATTTATTAAATAAGTATTTATTTATTACTAAAATAGTAATATAATTTTATTTATTATTGAAATAATAAAAATATTTACAATTAATAATATAAAAATAAAATATTTAAACTTAAAATATTAAAAGATTTTTAAAGCTAATATTTTATATTTAAAATTTTTAATCTAATTAAATAAACTATGTTATTAATATAGTAACAATTTATGTAAGGTTAAATTAATTCAAAGTTTAAAAACTCATATTTAAAGTCTAATTTAAGTAGAATTATGCTCACAATAATTTTAAACATAAACAGTTATTTTCAGAAAAATATCTTTTTTTTTCAAAAGAGTAAGATAATTTTTAAAATTAATTCTCTGCAAACCAAATATCAAAAAATACAAAAATTATTTTTTAAAAACATTTTCAATAAACCAAGCCAAGTGTTAACTGTACTGAGTATTCATTTGATTTAAGAAAATTTCCATTTATGTATCGTTTTAAAAAAAAAAGTTAAAAATAATAGAAATTTAAAGTAGGCTGAATTCCCTAATGCTTGGATCAGTGGTTAGTGGCTATTCCAGCTTAACCAAGGTTCTCGGTTCGAGGCTTGAAAATGTAGCTGCATTTGTTGGGAGAACTTTGTCCGTCCAATGAGATCCCACCCGGCTCGGAGTGGTTGCATACTTTGCCACCAGTAGGCTGAATTCCCTCCTTGTCTATTTCCATGGCCCAATACGAGCTGGAATAAATTAAATGTAGTCCAATTTTTTTAGATATGCTCATCATCATAAATAAACTAGAAAGGAATTTTGGCCGCTTCCAAAATTCTATGTACACTCAAAAATGAAACAAGGTGTCAATTACTTTTATTAGGAAAAATATACTCATCTTTTAGTTTAAAATATTCCCTCTATTCAGCAGTTATTTGTCTTTAAATCCTTACTTTCCTGTCTATTTGAGGAGTAATATTGTTAACAAGTGATTTAATATAATAAAAAATCAAGTACATTATTTTTGAATTTTTAAATTTTCATCCAAATGTATTTAAAAAGGAAGAAACATTCCAGCTGTATAATTATGTACTTGGGCTTTATTCACTTTCCTTTGGATAAGTGAGTTGAAAAGGTTGTACCTGTAACAGATGTTTGGTTCCCGTGTTCTCTGCTGCTCTGTTTTTTGTTACACCGAAAACGTGCAGCTGGTGTTTCCTTCATGGGGTTTAATGTTTGACAACACATTAACCACACATTTTTTTAGTACTTTCACTGTTTCCTGGGTAATTTTCGTATACTTCAAAGTTCTTCTACTTGGTCCCCTTAGAAAGAAAAATTCATTGCTTTTTCATGGCTTCATGTGAGAATGTCGCTTTCTCTTTCTGTCTTATTTTTTGATAAAATAGATTAAGATTTTAATTGGGTTTTGGTTATTTTGAAGTTTGGATGTGTAAAAAGATGTTTGATTTTTTTTTTGGGCTTGGTTTTTGAATATGCTTTTGCATATAGGGGAATGAGGTTATTTGCTAAATTTTGATTTCGTTTTGTTGAAAGATTGGGATATTTTGGAATTGAGATTTTTTTCTCGAATGCATAAACATTGTGGTAAAGTTGTCACCTTTTAGTGTGTTGTGCTGTCCCTTTTGGTTCCTAATATTGTCAAAATTCAATATGGATTGTTATCTGGATTTGTTTTTTAATTTTCTTTTTGGAAATTCTTCATTTTGGCTCTGGTTTTATAAGATTGTTCGTATAAAGTATTGTTATACATGATTTTCTGGATGGAACAGTGTTTGCTTATTTGTGATTTTGTCTTAAACTTTTTTAAAAGCTGTACTTTCACGTGTTGTATGGTCTGGTATGTAACTCATGGTTCTGCTGCTGCATTCTTGTAATATCAGTGAGTTAACATTTACTATAATCTTTTGTTAACAATTTTATCAAATTTATGACGCATGTTTAAGTTCTATTGGAAAGACTGAAATTTCTGTTTCCACTTGTGTTTTCTTTTTCCTTTTGTTATTTACTCAAATTTTAACTAACTTTTTTGTTGTGGATAAGAAGGTCATCTGATTATTATGTTCTAATGCAGTATGTTAGACATTTAAAAAAAGCAAGTTAATCTACCATATTCTGTTTTCTAAACTTCTAGGGTAAATCTAAAGCATCTAATTTCTATAACATTTTGTGTCTCTTGGGGGGCCATTGGCAAGATGCATGCACCATTGTAAGACTTCAGTTAGCATCTACCATCCTTTGCAGGCAACAACAGTTAATTTATGCCGTTATTTCAGAAGAGAAACATGCTCACAGTTTCTGTTTTCGCCATGACATTTTGACTAATAAAGCTGTGAAATTGCTTGTATTACTGTTATGTATCTATAGATTCTATACATACATTACACAATGCAAAACGTCTAGTGCCACTACCTTTGTTATGCATAATATAATCTTTAAGACTGGTGCTTTGCATTCTTTGTATTGAGCTGTAAGCCATAACTAAGATCTTAGAAATGCTTTGAACATGATGGATATTTAATAGTTTATTCATCATTGTCGTATGTCTTTATCACTTTGGAGAAACAAAATACAAGTATTTTGACTATTGTAGAGAGAATTTGAAAATTTATTATAATGCTTTTTGTTCTTTGTACTTCTCTTTTCTTTTTCTAGTTGTTGAATTTTGATGTTAAATTTTGCATTCATATTCTTAAATTCTAGGACTTTCTCTTATGAATGCACACTTAAGGAAATTTTAAAGTGTGCATTTATATTCTGAGTTTTAGCAATTAATCATTTTATTATCATTTATGGAAATTTTATGTGTGTGTACGCGCATGTGAGATCCCAAATTTCTTCATTCTTCCTATACTTATTAAAAATGCTAAATGAAAATATTGAGTAGAGTTATGGAAATTAATTTTTCTATGTGCTGTGGTTATCAATAATAATAATAATAATAATAAATGTGAAATTGATCAAGGCTTAATGCGTGAGTTTCTCGTGAAAAATTTTGTAAGGTTATGGTTAAGGATAATATGTATGTGATTGAAGTAATTTTTGTAATTATAGAAGGTATATAATAAATATACGAAGTGAGCAAAGATTACTAATGAAATTAAAACTAGGAAAGAATGAGTTTGAGTAATAGCATGTATTTGTATAAGAGGAAATTGCTAGGGGTTTTATGTTAAATTCATAATTAAATGTTAAAGAAATATAAATTAAGTTTAAAAGGATTTTTTGAAGAAATCAAGTGAAGGAAAAGAAAATGATTTAATTGTAATTATAATGTGTTATTTAATAGGAAATAAAGTAAATTGATTTTTAAAAAAATAAATAAATAAAAAATGGAAGTAGTTGTGATATAAACAAATGGTGAATTAATATTGATAATGAGTAAAGATTGTTGATAAAATTTGAATTAGAAAATAATAATATAATATAATAATAAAATATTGGCTATAGTAAATAATTAAATAAGTAAATAAAATAAAATAAAATCTGAAATCTAAAAGCAATAAAATAATCAAGTGGTAAATGGTGTAAACACAAGGATTTTAAGGGGTCAATTTATTCTTTTCCCACATCAGCTTTTTTTAGGAATAAAATATATATTTTATTATGTTAAAATCGAAACAGAAAAGAATCATCTGGAGCTTCTCTACACCGACTCTGTTGGCTGAACATTCTGCTCTGTTTTCTTTTCACGTTTTCCTCACATTGCTATACAAAATCCCATTGTTTCTTAATCGATCCATCCACCTATCCTTATAAAATCCATACATCACGTCAAGATCATTAGAAACCTGAAATTAGAAGTGCAGAATTGAAGAAAATTGGGGCGGTTTTCTGGGTTGTACAGTCGGCATTCCAAGGTAACTTGGCTTGTTGATGTTTTGGTTCCCACTAGTTACGATATCTACTTGTTTTAAGGCTAGAATCATATGATTAGAGCCATGAAATGAATTGAATGGAAGTGTAGGAGAAAATGACAGGTTCGACTATGGCAGAAAAATGAGGAAAATTTTGATAATTTTCGTGTATGTTATATAGGAAATTAATAGGAAAGGATGGATTAGACTTGGGTATTGTGATGAGTGTGCAAAACGTGTTTGTTGGCTAAATATGGTTGCTGTTCGGTTATGGCATGTGGTGGACGAGAAAATTTATGAATTGTAAATGTTTGATAAAAATCTCAAGTGAAGTAGAAATTGGTTATAGGTTGGGTAGTGAAAGAACCAAAAGAATTCAACAAAGAACAAGACAAGGGTGTTTGACCAAAAAAAAAAAGATGAAACGTGGAAAACGAAAACAGAAAAAAAAATGTTAAGGTAATTTTGATAAATAATAATAATAGTGAAATTATAAAATGATAAATTAAGACTAATTGTAAAAAAATCATAATTGGAAAAAGAATAAGGATTGGGTAAGTATGGAATTGGCCAAGGCATGATCTAGATTTATTACTAAGTGAGTTTTTATAATTAATGATTAAAAGAATAGTTATAAAGACTAATAAGATTATGAGTGAAATTAGATTTAGGAAAGATTAGAATTTAAGAGTAATTATATTGTAACAATTAGTAGAAAATAGATAAATTAATTGTTAAAATTAATAAAGTTGAGGATAATGAAATTAGGATTAATAGAAGTATTGATGAAATTAGACTTAGAAGGATGTGAATTGATTGTAATTATGTTTTAGACAATTGGTGGGAATTAAATTTAGTTAAATAAACTGTTAAGATTAATAAAAATGGGAGCACTTAGGATATATAAGCAAATAGTAGAATAAATATTAATAATGAATAAAGAATATTTATAAAATAAAATATGAGAAAACAATAAATTTTTAGTAATCGGCAAATTTGGCTAAGTTTAGGATTATTATATTGAATTTCATGATTCGAGAGTTAAAAGAAAAATAAATTACAATTTATAAGATTATTGATGAGAATTGGAATTTGAAAAGTATACAATTTAGTTGAAGTTATATTTTGGGTGATTAATATTAAAGAAACTGAAGTAGTCATTGGAATTAATAATTAGAAAATAGAAATTTATCAAATAAATATTGTACTTAAAATATTTAGTATTAAATATACTTGGAATTATTGGTAAAATGAAAATATGGAAAAGATTATAATTTGAATATAGCTAGGTGATAGAATTTGTTAGGAAATAAAATAAAATAATTAAAGAAATGGATAAAAGGAAAAATAGGAATTAATAGAATATTTATTGTAATTTTTATATGGAATTTTGAATAAAATATGGAATTATTGTGCAACGTTGAATTTGGAAAATAAGGATATGTAGAGGTGTTATTGAAATTTCATATTGCACAGGAATAGAGGTAAGGAATCTTATATAGAAGTAGTATAGGAAAGCTATGCTTGCATGATTTTAAAAATGAAAGTTATTTGAAATTTGAAAAAAAAATAGGTAAATTTAGTGATCCAACTACCTTAAATGGTTTCGAAGAAAAATAGGAATTTATTTAAATTCCATATGAATTTTTATATGATTAATTTGCATGAGAATTATTTTATTACATGATTATTTTACGTGAATTGAATTTCATGAAACGATTTACATGAGATGAATTACATGACTTGATTTACATGAAGTGATTTATCTGCATTGATTTACATGAAATAAATTTCAAGAAAGAATTTATATGAATCGAATTACATTAAAGGAATTACATGAAATGATTTAATTGAAAATGATTTCTACTGTTAATTGTTATTTGAAATTGATTTCTACTGTTAAATGAATGATTTATGAAAATGTTTTGAGACAGTCGTTCATTAGTGATCATGCATATTGTTGTGTGACTGCGAGACCTGATCAGTCTGCAGGTTTATTGTATTGTATATGATCGTGGGAATTATGGTCAAACCCACAGGTTTACACAGTCAACACCTGACCAGTGCGGACTGTGAGTGTTGACAATGGCCATTCGTTATAGTGATTGTCCCTTCGGGGATAGTGATAGTGATAGTGCATGATTTTACTGAATGATGACTGTCTCCACTGATTGATTATTGAATTGTTTAAATATCAATTTGATTGAAGTGAAAAGAAAGAAAAGGTTTACAGTGAATGACGTTTAATGATGATTTTTAGAAAAAATTGCTTCTATAATACAATTGCATTTTAAATGTACTTATTGATAGACTTTCCATCATTAGCAAATAAAAATTTTATTAAATGATTTTATCTGCATATAGTAGCATAGTTCAGCTCTTTTGTATAGGTTTCTTTAGTGAGCGTAAACTCACTCCCCTATTTTTCCTCCCAGATTATTGTTGTAAATTCCAATCACAGTAGAGGAGCTTACTTTTGGAGCATAAAATATTCCTTCGGGGCGCATGTGTCATCTATTGAAGGTATATTGTATTTTATTATATATATTTTAGACATTTTGTACAGTATTCACTATTGTTAAATAACTTTGGGGATGTAAATTAATAGAAATGGTACTGTGACAGTAACGAGAACCTGGGAACTGGCATAGGTGTAAATATTTTTGTATTATGTGGTTTAAAGTATTATTACTGTCCATATTAAATATTTAATTAATGAGGAAATGATATTACTAAAATGACTCATATGACATGAAATGAAAAGAGAAAATGATACCGCCAAACAGCCTAACTTTTAAAGGAAAGCGAACAATTTAGTGGTATTTTTATAGAAAAATCGGACGTTACAGCGCATGCTTTAGTCATGGGTAACTTGCTCTTATTTCAGGTAGATTAGGAGTTCCAAATGTTAAAATTCCAAAGTTCAGTTCTGGAAAAGAAAGAGTTGATAATTTAAAACCAAATAATGTAAGAATGTGGCAAAGACCGCCACAATATACTGCCCTGGTTAGATGCACAGAGAAGGCATTCAGCATATGTTGTGGTCTAACTTTGGAAACACAGGGTAAGTAATTTTTATGACATAAATCTCACTCTTAATTTCTTTTTTGTTTCCAGTAAACCATCATACTCAATCTCACTTATTACATATTTATGTCAAGGGAGAAATGCAATGGTATCTGCTTCATCTACTTTATGCATTCTGCAGTAAAGTACGGCGATATAGAGAGTTGGGACGATGAACAATTGTGCCCTCAGTGATAATTCTTTGATTCTTGGAGAAATACCTTTCAGATTGTAGTAGTCTCATGAAGACATGCATTCTATGCTCTTTTGCTCATTTCAAGATTAAATAGAATTTTACTCCTCTATTTACTTTGAAGGTGAATAGTGTGATTGAATGACAGTGTCTATGGTGCAAGTTGATAATATTCAATTCATCTTTCTTTCTGGTTCTATTCCACTCAGATTTGCTCAAATAAGGATATTCTATGGTGTTTCTGAAATTTGAAGTTATTCTCACTTGGTGTCTCTGAAATTTGAAGTTATTCTCACTTCATCACGGAGGTTTTAAATCATTTATCTATCACTGTGCTGTAAGGCTTTGGGAGGAAAAAAAAGAGTAGGAAAAGAAATACAAGGTGGGGTAAGGAGGGAATGAAAAGAACCCCTGTAACTATTTAATGCTGTTTGGATTTGTAATAATTTCATGAAATGGTGTAATCAATTTGTCTCTCAACATCTCAATCCTATTTCATTTACACTCTGTTTGTTAAGAAACAAAGGGGAAAGGAAATCTAATGGTTGAACTACAAGACAGCACATATTTTTAACCTCAGCCATTAGATTAAAAAATTTTCCATTCCCCGAACCCAACATAACCTTAAGGTTGAGGCACATTCTACTCTTGGGAGAAACTATCTTGTTCCTGATTGTTCCTGGTCAGTTGTTGATTTGTTTGCTATTTTATCTCAGAGTAACCACTGTCAAACTTGGAAATGGAGCATCCTATTGATTGAAGCATTCAAATTTCAAGATTTTTAAGTTTTTCCATGCTTTTGAGTTTTCTAAACTGCAATGATTTGTTGTACATATCATTTTATGAGATTTCTTTCTTTATTTTTCATTTTGTGTATAATGTGTGAAAGTCAAAGATTAGTGTGAGAACCTTATTTGTTTCTGTCAACCCATAGCTTATATCTACATCCTTTTGGTTGCTAGCTTGCAGCTACACAAATTTAGCAAATAATTCTGAAGAGATTAAATGTCTGTTCTGACTAGCCAGCTTTTTCCAAATTCGGGGGTGAGTTTGTATTTATTTTGTAAATTATTAATGCAGTCATGAATGTTATATAAAATCATTAATGCAAGCACGTATGTTACACATCATTATTGCTATTCTTTTTTTCACCTTTAAATTAAAATTATTTTGACTGTAGATTTTTTAAGTGTCCTGTTATTAATGAATTATGCCTACATAGCTGTTACAAGTTTCAACTATGTTTTGAGCAGCTTTGAAGAAACAATAGACAGGAATTAGAGAAAATGGAGTACTCGCTTTGTCTTCTTATTTACGTACTTATGATTTAGAAATTGGGAATAATTATGTGAATATAGCCTGCTTAGGGGCTTCTTTTTATAAATGAGTGCAAAATCATACTTTGAGCTTATTTTTTAGAAGTTTGTAGTTTACAATTTGTAACTGCATATGGAATCTCTGCTCAGAGATATATGCAATACAACTTCAATTGTAGAGTTTGAACTAAAAATTAGTAGGTTTAAATTCTCATGCTGTAAATTGCTTGATAATGTGAATGGCCATTCGACCTGAATTGTTTTCTTTTGTATGCAAAGCAAGTTTTGTTTTATATGTTATCAAATTCTTAAGTTTTCTGCACTGTCCCCATTCCTTAGCTTGGTTGATTTCGGCTGTACGTGGTGAGGGACTTAGCTGGACAAAGTGAAACTCCACCTGTGATCCCAAGTCTCCCTCCTATCAGTGTCAGCACCAAAAAACTGTTGAAGCACTGACACAAATGGGGCTGTTTCTACACCAACTTTAGCTATCACCATGCCAATAAAGCTGTCGAAGCACCTGACACAAATGGGGCTGTTTCTACACCATCTTTAGTTATCACCAAACCACTATCTTCTTCAGGGAGAATCCAAGCATTACCTGATAAAGTTGCAGATGAAGGCTTGGTGATACTTCAGTCTCTAAAGGTTAGAATTTGAAATTTAAATTCTTCTCTTTCTTTGAACTCATAGAACTAAGATGATAAATTGTGCAGGTAAGTTTCTTCAGAAGATCATGAACAATAAAGGGGTAATGTGCTCCACCGTCGTGTAAAGAGGTACTACTTTAATAGATTTTGGTAGGAGTATTTGTTTATTTTAGGAGACCAAAAAATAGATTGCTTTGATCACATTACTAATAAGAGATATTGTTTATCCCATTTTGCCATGGCATTCAAGATGGTTTCATTGTTTGTTTCTTTCTTTTTTCAAAAAGTTTCTTCAATAGACAAAACATATGTGAAAACATTGATTTGGAAGCCATCTCTATTGTATCCCATTATTTCCCTTGCACTCCCGATTGTTATTTTTGTTTCCATATGTTAGAGGTTCTGCTGAGAAATTATGAGTTGTTTTCTGTAACAAATGGATTAATCCCTACTAATAACATTATTGTTTCTACCACAAAAGCAAATAGTGAAGGAGAGGCAAGTGCCTGGCTACATTGAACAACTAGAAGGTGAAATTTCAATCGAGGTATGAGTCTTGACTTAAAGGTTATTGCTGCGGTTTTTGTATGTTAACTGATAGAAATGAGGGTCGATTTCGCCTTAGTTCTCTTGCTACTTAATTTTCACATTTGGTCATGCTTATATGATTAATTGATATTGTTTTATTTCTAATTCTGATAATTCTTTTACCAGTTTGATGTATCAAGGATGTCATAAAATTTCGAAGAGAGGATGGTGATATGTCTTATATCTTATCATCTTTGAATACATATCAGTTTGTGGTAGTTTGCAGTGTCAGCTGATCATTTATTCTTACTTGTTTTGCATGATATGACAGATTCTGTGGGATACAGTGATGCACTTGTTGCTCTTCTCCCTTCATTTCTAGGGGATAAAGAAGCTCCTGTAGATGATTTCGTTAATTTTCTTGTTATCCCCTGATGGTGCTTATAGTTTGTTACACAAGTAGGCTTTGTGTTCTTTATATTTTAATAGAGTGAATATACATGCCCTAGCATTGTAGAAAATGACAGTTCTATGAAAATTTAGGAATCGTTCGACATCATTTCTTGTTTTTTATTTCCTATTTTTGAAAATTTTATTTTTGTTTTGTTTTATTTTCAAATTCTGAAAACAGAAAAAATGTTTGATTAATATTATTACATACTGAAAACAAATATTTAAATTGATTTAGATATAATAATTTAATTCACAAAATAACATTTTATTGGAGAAGAGATTAAGAAACTTCATTTTGCTTTCATTTCCTTAGTCTTATTATAGAAGAGACTAAGAAACTTTGTTTTGCATTCATTCCTGAATCTTCATGGGAGAAGATTGGAAAGTTTCATTTTCGCATTTATTCCTTAGCTTTATGAGAGAAAAGACTAGGAAATTTCATATTTTACAAAGAATTGTATTAGTTAATAGGTCTTGCATTCGGACAAAATGGTTGTTTATGTCTAAATAAATAAATGTTGATTAACTTTTTGATAAATTTTTGAAAATCCTTGCATTGCTAAAAGAAAAGAAAGAAACAAAATGAAGAATGATGAAAATATAAATCTAAAAGCATGATGGCGAGTCTTCAAGCATAATTGACAAGACTCAATAAAAGATAGGATAAAAAATGAAGATAAAAAATTTGAATAAGAAAAATTTAAAGATAATATGGACTTGAGGAAGACAAAATGAGCTTGAGAATCTTGTTACCACAATTGAGATTGTATTTGCATATATTTACAAGGAATTTATAGAATATTTTAGTGGGCATGGCATATCATTGGCATAGCATCCATAACATTCACTTAAAAATTATTGAGGTAAGCCCTATTTAGCTAGCATGCATGATAAAATAATAAGATCATTCCTTAATCTTTATAGTAGAAAAAGATTAGGAAATTTCATATTTTGCATTGTTTCCTAAATCTTATGAGAGAAAAGGTTAGGAAATTTCGTTTTGCATTAATTTTTTAATCTTTATAGGAGAAGAAGATTAGAAAATCTCATTTTACATTTCTTAGTCTTATGGTAGAAGAGATTGGGATATTTCATTTGGCATTCCTTAGTCTCATGATAGAAGAGATTAGGAAATTTCATTTTGCATTTCTTAATCTTATAATAGGAAAGATTAGGAATATTCATTTTTATTCATTCCTTAATCTTTATAATAGGCAAAGATTAGAAAGTCTCATTTGGTATGCATTTCTTAATTTCATGAGAGAGGATTGGGAAATTTCACTTTGGATTCATTGGTCTTATAACGGAAGAGACTAAGAAATTTCATTTTGCATTCTTTAGTCTTGTGATAAAAAAGATTAGGAAATTTCATTTTTGCATTCCTTAGTCTTATAAAAAAATATTAGGAAATCTCATTTTGTGTTCTTTAATCTTGTGATAGAAAATGTTAGGAAACTTCATTTTTGCATACTTTATCTCATGATAAAAAAGACTAGGAAATCTCATTTTGCATTCCTTAATCTTGTAATAGAAAAGGTTAGAAGACTTCATTTTGGCATACTTTAGTCTCATGATAAAAAAGACTAGGAAATCTCATTTTGTATTCCTTAATCTTATGATAAAAAAGATTAGGAAATTTCGCTTTTGTATTTCTTAGTCTTACGATAGAAGAGAATGAGAAATTTCATTTTGCATTCTTTAATCTTATGATAAAAAAAAGTTAGGAAATTTCGCTTTTGTATTCCTTAGTCTTAGGATAGAAGAGAACGAGAAATTTCATTTTGCATTCTTTAATCTTATGATAAAAAAAAGTTAGGAAATTTCGCTTTTGTATTCCTTAGTCTTATGATAGAAAAGACTAAGAAATCTTATTTTGCATTACTTAATCTTGTGATAGAAAAGGTTAGGAAATTTCATTTTTGCATACTTTAGTCTTATGATAGAAAAGACTTAGAAATCTCATTTTGCATTTTCTAATCTTATGATAGAAAATATTATGAAATTTCATTTTTGCATTCTTTAGTCTTATGATAGAAGAGATTAGGAAATTTCATTTTGTATTCCTTAGTTTTGTAATAGAAAAGGCTAAAAAATTTCATTTTGCATTTCTTAATCTTGTGACAAAAAAGGTTAGAAAATTTCATTTTTGCATTATTTAGTCCTATGATAGAAAAGATTAGAAAATCTCATTTTGCATTCCTTAATATAGTGATAGAAAAAGTTAGGAAATTTCATTTTTGCATTAGAAAAGACTAGGAAATCATATTTTGCGTTCTTTAATATTATGATAAAAAATATTAGAAAATTTCATTTTACATTTCTTTAATATTATGATAAAAAGAATTAGGAAATTTCATTTCCTAGTCATATCATGTCTACTATACTTATTCAACTTCTTATCATTTTTAGATCATGCAGAAGATCCAAAATCTTATCGAAAAGTATTTGAGAATTTTAGCCAAATTTAATTTCTACTTCAGAATTACTTCAGAAATTCATCGTTTAGGATCAAACTACTCCAGATATAAAGTAGTGCAGGGCTAAACAAAGTTGTTATACTTGTTCGTAATTATCTTGGAAAGATACGTAGATTATCAAAGATGTTTTGGGCTCCAAGAATTTTAAATAATTGCTTGTATCAATTGCCAATCAACTTCTTTGCAACTTCGCGGACAACTTTTCTTCCTTAATAAATGAGATTTGACAATTCCTTTCGTCACTCATTACCATAAGCATGCCAAAATTGGACCAAGTTTGTGCCTCTTCCACACGAAGGACAAAAGCTCAATAATACACACACTGTTTGGCGAGAAAAATGCAATGTTAGTACACATTTCAAAGCCTGAGTTCTCCTATGGAGCAAGTCAGGAAAATTACATGACTGTGACATGAAACTAATTTTAATGTGATTATTATAATTAAGTATAATGTTCCTGGTTGAACTTAGAAGCTAAAAATTTTTAATCTAGCTGCTTCTTTAAACAAGATCTCATTGAATAATATTAAAAATCTTTCTGAAATATTTTAACAACAGAAGTTTCCATTGTTACAACTCAAATTTTTATTTTTGCAACTAAATTTTTCATTGTTGAAACCCTAAAATCTAATGATTTTTCCTTTGTTTAATTTACTATTATTTTTTTGCTATAATGTTTAATTTATTATTATGATTAATCTTATTATCATTATTCCAATTTTATTTTATTATTCTTTTCCTCTCTTTTTAATTATCTATTTAAAATTATTTTTAATTAAGTATAATTTTAAAACTAGTTAAATTCTATTTACTTTGTAGGTAAAAAGGATCTTGAGTGTAAGAAAAAATGATATAAACAACAAAAATAAATAGAGAAATAATAATGATTAATAATTTACAAATGGTATATTTATCTTTTCATTTAAAAATAGTGTACTTTTTTTATCAAATTTCAAAGGATAATAAGGTTTTTTTCAAATTAAAAGAGATAAAATATATTCTATATCAAATCTCAATAAAAGTAAATATACTTTCGAGGATTATTATCAACTGTTAATATATCATGAAGCTTGTTAAAAAACTCTATTATGTTGTTTGTAATAAGTATGATTCCGTTAAATCTGATTCTTAAAACTAATGTAGATGGGATGCAAGATAATGTTTTCATGTTTTGCGTTACCACTTTGCTTTTTGAGTACAAGGGAGAACATAAGCTCAAAAAAAAAAGAAAACTGCAGCTTTGCGCAATTATCTGCTGCTTTTCATCGGATTGTGAAAGACTCAGACATCATCAATGCTTGATTACTGTAATCCTTGATATGATTTTTTATTGTGAAACTGATTATATTTTGTACCTACAACAAGTTTTTTCCTACTTATTAGCAAAATTATTAATAAATTTATTAAAATAAAATCTCACCGTTTAACACTGAAAAAATTATTCGATTCAGTTTTTTAATGCAACGAAAACCATTATTAGAATTTTTTTTTATTTACAAAACCATTATTAGAATTTGCTAGCGTATGAGAGACGGCATCATCTGGTAAGTTCAAATTATTGGTCGTTTTATTTATTTTGTCAAATTTTAAGATTTCAAAAAAAAATTAATGTAGTTATATGTACCATCATTTTATTTTTTAAAATATTTTTATAGAGAATATATTACCATATTAAATAATTGATTTTTTTAATAATGTAATTACTAGACATTATTTGAATCAAATGATCATATATGCTCTTACAAAGTAATCATTTCATACTTCACATACTGTTACCTCTTGATAGTAAATACTTCATAGAATATAAATTAGTTTTTTTTTTTTTTTGTGGGGGCTCGAGCTCCCACTAGGTTCCATGAGGCTACGCCCCTGTGCAAATTTGGACAAAGTTTGTGCTTCTTCCACATAAAAGACAAAAGCTCAATAATAAACACAGTGGTCGGCGAGAAAAATACAATGAAAGTATATATATTAATTCAAGACCTGAGTTCCCACTGTCGACCAACTCAGGAAAATTACCGCATGATCGTGACAAGAAACAAATTTTAATATGATTATAATTAAATGTAATGTTTCTGGTTGATACAGGAATGATTAATTATCTCCTAACTTGGTCAATGGTCAGCAAACAAAGTACTTATAATTTTTGATTAGTTGAGTAAGCAAAATGGAGTCGAAGATTGCAGATATCGTTGCAACTACCATAAAGAAAACATATTTATATGATTAATGTAATGTTTATTATGTGTTTTTCTATGCAGACACTGTTTCAATTTTGATTCATTGCTATAAACCAAGTTTCAATTAATGCAATTTAAAGGTTCTGCCTATGCAACCGAATCTTCAGAAAATTTTAATATATGTGACCAAAAAAAAGAAAATTTTAATATAACTTCATAAAACATTTATTAATCTGATTATGTAATAAAATTATCAAATTTTTTCTTAATTATGCCCGTTTATATTAAAATAATAAAAATTTTTCA
The DNA here is from genome assembly GCA_032173925.1 of Heritiera fomes. Taxonomy (NCBI): domain Eukaryota; kingdom Viridiplantae; phylum Streptophyta; class Magnoliopsida; order Malvales; family Malvaceae; genus Heritiera; species Heritiera fomes. The sequence continues at coordinate 17,251,556 of JAPDPM010000015.1, forward strand.
TGCTTGATTTTCGTTTCCCACTATTCTAAACAAGAAATAAAAGAGAGGAACATAATAAATATAAAATTGGAAGAATAATGCGAATGTATATTATAAAGTTATTATTTCTAACATCTAGTTTTAAGACAATATTAATTTTTTATACAATATCAAAATTATATTCATAATCAAATAATTTATCAAACATAGAACATGCTCAACAAAAAAGTTAAACCAAATATAATTGAATCGAATCTACACAAGGATGAAACTTGAGCTTAGAAGCCAAAAATTTCAAAATCTTGCTCCATCTTTAGACAGTGTCTCATTGACAAATATTTGTATTCTTTGTGAAATATTTTTACAGCAAAAGTTTCCATTATTACAACTAAAGTTTTTATTATTGCAACTGTTGAAACCCTAAAATCTAATGATTTTCCCTCATTTTTAATTTCTTATTATAATAAATGTTATTATCATTATTCTAATTATATTTTATTATTATTTTTCTCTCTTTTTAATTATCATTACTATTGTGGGGTTCAAACAATCTTGACCTATTGTTCATCTTTTCAACTCTTTCTTACACTTTTGATTATTCGTTTCGAGTAAATTTTAGGTCAGAGATTCTTTCTTTTTCTGTTCTTATGACATTTATTTTAAATTTTCTTGAATCGAATAATCTCTATCTCAGAATTACTACAGGAATTCATCGTTTAGGATAAACTACTACACATGCATGGCCTTGTACGGGCTAAACATGAGTTGTCATACTTATTCGGAACTACCTTAGAAAGATTTGTAGATTAGCAGACAAAGATGTTGAGGGCTCCAAGAACTTTAAGTAACTGCTTGTATCAATTGCCGATGAAATTCTTTGCAACTTCGCTGACAACTTTTCTTCCAAAACTATCGAGGTTCTAGTCTTCCTTAATGAGATTTGACCATTCCTTTAGCAGTCATTACCATCCGCATGGCGCATGCCAAATTGGACCAAGTTTGTGCTTCTTCCACACAAAGGACAAAAGCTCAAGTATGAACACAGTGTTTGGCGAGAAAAATACGATGCTAGTACATATTTCCAGAGCTGAGTTCTCACCATGGAGCGAATCGAGAAAATTAGATGCGTGATCGTGACATGAAACAAATTTTAGTATGATTAGAAGCCAAAAATTTTAAAATCTAGTTGCTTTTTTTTTTTTCAATCTAGCGGCTTCTTTAGACAAGATCTCATTGAATAATATTAAAAATTCTTTGTGAAATATTTTAACAACAAAAGTTTCCATTATTACAACTCAAGTTTTTATATTTGCAACTAATTTTTTCATTGTTGAAACACTAAAATCTAATTATTTTCCCCATATTTAATTTATTATTATGATTAATCTTATTATCATTATTCCAATTTTATTTTATTATTCTTTTTCTCCCTTTTTAATTATCTACTTAAAATTTTTTAATAAGATATAAATTTAAAACTAGTTAAATTCTAATTACTTTATAGGTAAAAAGGTTCTTGAGTATGAGAAAAAAATGATATAAAAAAACAAAAAAATAGAGAAATAATAATGATTAATAAATAACAAATGGTATATTTACTTTTTCATTTTAAAATAATGTACTTCTTCATCAAATCCCAAAGGATAAGAAGGTGGTTTTCAAATTAAAAGGAGGAAAAAAAATATATGCATAGCAAATCCCGAGGGACCAAATATACTTTTGAAGATTATTTTCAATTGGTAAAAAAAAAAAAATTCTGTGATGTTGGTTGAATGGTTGCTATAAGTAAGATTTCAGTAAATCTGATTCTCCTTATTCTTAAAATTAATTTAGATGTGATGCAAGACAATGTTTTGTGTTACTATCATTGTTTTCTGAGTATAGCTATTTATCTTATGTCTGAAGAGAAAATAATCTAAAAGCCAAAAAAAAGCCGCAACGATGCACAATCATCTGCTGCCTTTCATCGAATTGAGAAAAACTTAGACATCAATGCTCCATAACTGCAATTCTTGGGATTGTTTTTTATAGTAAAACTGATGATATATATGTTGTAATCATAACAAGTTTTTTCCTAGTTCTTCCCCGTGAATGAAATTTCAATCATAAAAAAGTCTTATATGATTGCCTCACATAGCCTACCAGCAAGAAAAAAAAGGTTTTATTCTAATTTAATTACCAAATATTTGTTAAGTATTGATTAATGATTATTCCTTTTAATTTGAACAAGATTCAGGGAGAAAAATAAATAAAAGTAAAGACGAAAAAATTGGAGTTATTACTATTGGAAAGATTTTATCATTTATTACTATCGGTTCGAATAAGATTAATCTCAAATCATAAAATAGATGAAAATATCTGTTATTACACCAAAAAAAGATGAAAAAATATTTCTTTACATAAGTATACATGTAAGAAATAACAAATGGATGGAAAACACACACATATATATATAGTGCTTGATAGAATTAAAAGAGAGAAGAAATAAAATAAAGATAAAATGATTAAGGATAATTCACCTAATTTACTAACACCGACCATAATTTCTCTCTTTTTCTATTCAATGATAAATTGTATTTGATGAGAATGGAAAGAAAACTAATCATCCCATTTTCTTTGTTTTTTATTTTCTGATGCACGAAACACAGCCTAATTCTAAAACCACTTATGGGTAACATATTTTGAATCACACTTTCACGTAAGATCAGTGAAACTAATTGTCAGAGATAAAAAAAAATGATAGAAATTATAAGTAAGAAATTCTAAATACAACCAATTTTTTTCTTCGCGCAATCATTTTAATTCTACAACAGTGCTTCTTTTCTTCTTTGAGATGATTGTAGAGAGTAAAGAAAGGGTTGAATTTAGTGATATTCATTACAACTTGCAACTATAGAAAGATGTAAATGACATACTAAAAGCAACTTCTGAGTTGTTTCTCTACCAAATCGGACGTCAAAAATATTTCATTGCAGAACAATACTCCTGTTTGATGCTAAAGACTGGGGTCATTATACATCTCATTGAGGGGACGGACTAAACCCACTACAATTTCTACTCTACACACTACACCTCCAAAAAAACGAATTAATCTTACACTATTAAATTACAAAATTAACCTTACTATAAAAACAAATATTTCACCGTTCGCTTCCTTCCCAAATTTTCTTCTCCACCGGCTGCAACTCTTTCAACCGAAACCAGTCTCTACAGGTAACGTACATTTTGCTGCTACTGTAACAATCTGAGCTCGCCTACCGCAAGCTCACCTGTGCGAGGTCGGCAGCCTCGCGCAGGTGAGAGCCCACCTGAGCAAGACTTGTGGCCTCGCTCACGCTCACCCGTGCAAGGCTGTCGACCTCGCACAGGTGAGCCCGTGAGAGGCCATGTGCCTCCAGTCTTGGTTTTCGATAATGGCTTTGAATGTGCTCAAGGAGAATGGCTACTGAATGTGCCGCCAGTCTGTGCCGCACAAGCTGGCTTGCGCGCGGGCGCAGTTTCCGCACAAGCTGGTTTGCGCTCGGGTGAAGGTTCCGCCCAAGCTGGCTTGCGCTGGGGCACAGTTTAAGCGCAAGCTGGCTTGCGCGCGGGCACAGGTTCCGCGCAAGCCAGCTTACGCGGAACCTGTGCCCGCGCGCAAGCCAGCTTGCGCACGTCTTGTTCCGAGCTGGGAGCAATATTTACCTTTTTTTTGTTGTTTCTGCTCAACGTTTGGCTCCCTTGGCTCCCTTGTTTTTGCTCAACAAAGAAGTAATAGCTAGGGTGAAATGAGGAATATTTTTTTGTTGGATTCTTAAGCAATTTTACTTAGAATTGAGCATTAATGCTTTGATTGTTTTATTCATCTAATCATACAATCATTTGCTAAGACATAAATGTTTTTTTCAGATATGGCAGAAACACAAGGTGGAGGTTCATCTCAAGGAAGACGACGACGACCCACCAGCTCAGAGAGAAGATGACGAGCTAGCCAATATCTTGCTGAGCAGGCCGAGCAAGCTGAACAAGTAGAACAAGTCGAGCAAGAGGAGCAGGCCAAGCAAGTAGATTCAGATGATGCAGATGAGGCATCTCAACCTTGTCCTGGAGGCCTGAGTGATATGTCTGTTTTGAATAGTTTTAGATCACATGTGGATTTTGCGATATGGGAGGGTCAGGTAATTATTTTGTTAAATTTAAGAATATAGATCTATTTTATCTATTAAAAATAATCTTATTATTTATTGTTGTTTATATAGGAACGAGCCAATTTGAAGGTTCTTAATCACACTCAAAAAATCTCTCAGTGGACTCTAGACGATGATTGGTCACGTATTCGCTCCTTTGTTTTGCAATCCAGCTTAGGTTGCTTGGTTGAGTGTAGTTATCGCACTTGCAATAACTACACTCATCTCAGCTTTTTGTGAGAGGTGGCAGCCGGAGACTAACACATTTCATATGCCTTTTGGGGAGATGACGATTACCCACGATGATGTAGCTACACTGCTTGGCATACCAGTGGTCGGCGGGATCGTATCATGCCGGCACATCTCCATGAAGCGTGCAATCAGAATGTTAGTTCGTTTGCTAGGTGCAATCGAGGCGTGCAGGATGTACGCGCTGTGGTAGGAGGCAGTTTTGCACATGTTTGGACAGTGTGCAGTGGTGTTCGGAACCAGGACCGCGGGAAGTCTGGTTGATGGGCGCGCGTGGATGCTGATGAGGGAAGCAGACGCGGGCCAGAAGTCTAGTCCGACCAGGACTCTGATTGGATGGGCTTGCACGGATGCTGGAGAAGAGGCAAACGCGAACCAAGACTCAGAAGTGGAGTTCGACTAGGACTGTGACAGAGAAGGTAGCTGGCGGACGAAACACTTCCAGCTGCGATCTGAGACGCGCGGATAGCTAGTTGAGTCCAAGAGGGATTCTAATAGGTGAGGACGGACCCTGGATGAGTGCGCACACCTGGCACTCAAGATATGAGCTGGAGACCGCCAGCACTGGACAGACTGGGCAGAGTCATTGTGTGGTAAGGACTCTGGCGGGTGAAGAGTTTTTGTTGAGCTTGGTCTCTTAGGAATTTTGGATAGACTAGAATTCCTAATGGCTGGGGATGTCAGCCACATCCGATATAATTGTCTTGCCTCTCCTTCTCCCAAGCCTAGTATAAAAACGAGTAACTGGTGGATTAGTGTATTTGTATTTAGTGATTTTTGTTTTTTAAAGATACGGTTTATCTTTATGATATCAGATAATGTTATTAAAATATGTAATGATTTTTGTTTATAATTTAATGTTTTATTTAGTGATTTTTGTTTTTTAATGCCTAGAGTTTATCTTTATAATAGTAGATAATGTTATTAAGACATATAATGCGTAAATCGATAATACAATCATAAGAAGGCATACATATCAAAGACATAAATTGATAATATATTCATACAATGGCATAAATGTTAAAATACAGTAATATTTAATAAAATATCATGGTTCGTCTAAATCAATGGTTTCTTTAATGGCAACATTTGATCTCGATAACAAATTTTGAAATTCCTCAATGCGAGATATATATGGAAGCTCCCACTCATGAGAAAAATCATATCGGTACCGATGCCAATTGCATGCAATCGGAGGTATTGGTGCAAACGGGTCCATAAATACCTGAAAAAATATCACTATTAAACGTACGAAAAAATATAAAACAAAATATCTCAATTCTAACATACATATTATTATCAATACCTCAACAAAATGAGAATCGTGAATAAGTCCAAGTGCTATGAATCCATGTTGCAGAGGGGGAGGTGGTGCAGTTCTAAGCGGAAGATATGTCAAGCATTGTCTAGAAGATAAATGGACTAGCACAACGTTATACTTTGTTGCTATCAAGTGACCCATATCGGGTAAAGTCATCCATTTATCATAAGGAGTTGGTATCTTGAAATATGATAATGTCTCTATCAATTCATCAACACGCTCCTCTGATCCATAGAGACTAACATAATAAGCGCGGAAATCATATATCTCCTCGATCAAATCTTGTCGCACCTTAGCCCATGCATCAACACCCATGCCTAGCAAGCCAGCTATAGCTCGAAAACCACAGTGTCTATCCGATTCAACATCCACAGTAGAATGTATGTATTGGCGTATCTCTAAAGGGAAAGAATCAATAAATTTCACTTTCTTTTTTCGATGCACCAGTAGTTTCTTCATCTTTACTGAATTGACTGAAACGGGTGTTAATGCACTATCATATTGAGATTCAACAATCTCAAAATACGAAGGATCACGTCGAGTTGATTTATCTCGATTGCCTTTGGTCTTAGCCTTCTCGGGTGGAGGAACAAGAAATGTAGTTGCTGGATCACCGAGTTCTCTTAACTTTTTCTTCAAGGCTAATTTTCCCGAGATATCACAAGCATCGAAGCGTCTCACTATAAGCTCCCACTCAGCATCAAGATTCAACTTAGCCAAGTAATCAACATTTTTCTTCTTCAAGTCCAACTTCGACCAAAAAGGATCCAAAACGAACAATGGAATCGGTGTATCGAACCTTATAAATTCAGCAATCTCGTGAGCACAAGGCAACCCATGTGTGCCTCTAATGACGCAACCACAAACAAGAGGGTCAATGCCGGTATCATTTGCTCGTTGTGCTTCCTTCAAAATAATGCTCAATGCTGTCCTAGAAACCAATCCCCGTAAATCCCTAAACAAAATTGGTCGAAAATTATGTTCCACAATAGTAAGACTTCTCTCGAATGAGGCCTTTATCTCTGTATGTTGCAGCTCAATCAGGGAGTTGATAACCTTCCATGATGTGTCAAAATCTCCTTGGGACGATCCAAGGTGTCTCTTTAACTTTGAATGTGCACTCTCCGCCCTATATGATGTTAGAAAATGTTTATTATAATGAATAAATTATATATTTTCTGAAAATAACAATAAGTAAACCCTATAAACCTACATACCTATTTGTTGTAACATTTCCAAAGTGCTTTACTTTATTTGTCCACGCAGCAACAAATTTCTCTTTATGCTGAGTCAACCAAGTATGGATCAAGTACTCGAGCGCTCTAGGATAAGAATGGTAATGAGAAACCAATGAACTTAAATTTGCTTCGTACTCATACTCATTCGAAGAGAATACAAGAACGCCCCAAGCTGGCATGAATGCCTCCCACTTCTCCTTGCTCTCAAACCACTTTTTACAATGAGCAAGTACATTCTTTGATATATGCCATCTACATAAGAGATTGGTTGTGCTAGGGAACACTGTGTGTACTGCTTTCATCAATGCTAAATCCCTATCAGTAACAATGACTGAAGGCATTGAATCAGAAGACATCAAGCTCTTTAACTTCTCTAATGCCCAAGTGTAGTTGTCAGTGCGCTCAGCCTCCATGTAAACAAATGCAACAGAAAATGTCAAATCTGTACATGTCACACCAACAATCTCAAGGAGAGGGAGTCTATATCGATTAGTTTTATATGTACAATCCATAACTAACACATTTGGAAAAGCATTCAATAAATCTACAGCAGTCGGATGCGCCCAAAATAAGTCTCTAATACAATCACTAGACTCATCACTCCTATGCCACTTAACATAATTACAATCATCTAAGTGTTTCATGAGTTGCTGCATCTGTGATCTACCAGCTTTGTCAATCATTCTATACTTTTGTCGTGCATTGTAGATGGTCTTTATGGTGCTGGAATTCTTCTTATCATGTTGTTTCAACATCATTAGTATATTTCTTGGTTTGACCATATTATTTGTCATATCGGCCACTATACCTTGCTCTTTCACCGTTAATCGACCAGCAAAGGAATGTCCTTCTAACTGACTTTCAGCCAAATGGTTATGCATTCCACATACTACTCCAACTGCCCAATCATCGCCACTCGCCAATTTCAGCCCCTGTAGCTCGAATTGACAATTGCACTTCTTCGTTCCCGTTCCCAAGCGACGGAATTCATCTCTATTTGATCTATACATTCCATACCGTTCACATGCAAGTCGAAGTCTAGGTTTTCTTCCGGGAACACCAACTTCGGATGATTTAATCACAATAACAAAACCTAAGTCTCTTCCAACCTCTTTAGCCCATGTGATCAAGGCATTTCTACTATTGAAAACCTGAACAAAAAAATTTAATAATTAGTTTTTTTTTATTTTACGGTATTTGCATTGAAACATTATATTAATTTTAAATATGCTTACCTTGTTAGTAGTAAATGCATAAGTGTAGTCAAATATTTCTTCATCCACACTATTGAATTCTTCATTGTACAATACTACTTCTCTGTTACTCTGCAAATATTAAACAATTAGTACAATAAATTATATAATAAAAATAATAAAACTAATTAATTATAAAAATAATTAATTAGTACAATAAATTATTCAAGGAATTAGTACAATTATTAAAGAAATTATAAATATTATATATATACTTTATATAATAAAAATAGTAAAAAGAAAAAAATTTAAATGATAACTCAGAAGTATGTGCGCGCAAGCCCAGCTTGCGCGCTGGTGGATATAAAGCGCAAGTAAGCTTGCGCTTAAATGGCCATAGCGCGCAAGCTTACTTGCTCGCGGAAGGCCATATCACGCAAGCTAGCTTGCGCGATGGTGGCCACTACGCGCAAGAAAGATTGCGCTCAGATGGCCATCTCGCGCAAGTTTACTTGCGCGAAATACGAATTTCTGACTTTCACCTGACGAGCCTAATCCGAAAAAAACTCATCAAATCTTACCTCTTCTTCTTCTCTTTCAGTTTCTTCACTTTCATACTCTTCATAGCTATCATAATAGCTACTCTCACTCATATTTTTTAATGTTTTGAAGGAAAATAGAATATGATTGATGAAGAAAAATGAGAAACGGTAGATTGCAGCGGAAGGGGGAAGACTGAATAGCAAACTGAAGCACGCAGAAGAGAGACACCAGTGAGGGAAAATGTAGTGAAGAGTGTAAGAAGTGCTCTGGCGTTGGCTTTCAATTACTTTGTTTAGTTTTTTATTTAGTTGTTATTTAGTTTTTATTTTTAAAGTTAAAACAGTAAAAATATGAAGTATGTTTTTCTCCCACTTTGATTTTTCGTTTTGCCTACATAGTTCACAACATTTTCCCGCCTTTTTTACCCTCTCCTGTGTGCTCGTAACAAATGAATAAATTAGCATCTCGTGCAAGAATGTCTCTTGCGCGGGATGGCCATCTGAGCTCAAGCTTTCTTGCGCGAAATGCCCATCAGCGCGCAAGAAAGCTTGCGCGATATTGCCAGTTTCGCGCAAGACAGCTTACGCGGAATGGCCAATTCCGCGCAAGCGGTCTTGCGCGGGATGGCCAAAGCTTGTGCGCCCATACCTGTTCTTCATTTTTATTTTTATAAGTATTTATTTTTATTATATAAATTATATAATTATATAATTTATAATTTTTTGTATCATTTATTGTACTAATTCATTGTATAATTTATTGTACTAATTTTATTTTGATAATTAATTATTTTTATTATTTTTATTCTATAATTTATTGCACTAATTATTTAATATTAATTGTTTAATATTTGCAGAGTAAAAAAGAAATAGTAGTGTATAATGAAGAATTCAATAGTGTGGATGAAGAATTCAATAGATCGGATGTTGCTATTAAAGAAACCATTGATGTAGACGAGCCATGATATTTTATTGAATATGACTGTATTTTTAACATTTATGCCTTTGTATGAATATATTATCAATTTATATATTTGATATGTATGCCTTCTTATAATTGTATTCTCAATTTACGCATTATATGTTTTAATAACATTATCTGCTATTATAAAGATAAACTCTAAGCATTAAAAAACAAAAATCACTAAATTAAACATTATATTATAAACAAAAATCATTACATACTTTAATACCATTGTCTAATATCATAAAGATAAACTGTATCTTTAAAAAACAAGTCACTAAATACAAATATAAATACACTAATCCCTCGACGCATCCGATATAATTGTCTTGCCTCTTCTCCTCCCGAGCCTAGTATAAAAACGAGTAACTGGTGGAGAAGCTATCTCTGATGTAACTGGTGGAGAAGCCATCTCTAATGTAACTGGTGGAGGAGCTAGAGGAGGAGCTGTTTGTGATGGAGTTGGAGGAGGTGTTGTCTGTGATGGAGCTGGAGGAGGAGCCGAGGATGAAGCAGCATCTGACGACCCAGCTAATATCTCATGCAGGTCGTAAATTCCTTTTGTCAATGTCTCTACATCTCTGCTGCCACTCATGAGTAATTCACAGAGAGACACTACCCTTGACATGCGCTGCAAAACAATACATGAAAGAAATTTAAGTGAATATAATAGTATGAACAAATTTTATTCACTTAGGATTTAGTGTTAATAACTTACACTAGATTGATCAGAATCGACTGAGGGAGTTTGAAGCCTCGATCTGCGTGCTGGATTTTGTACGAATCTATGAGAAATAGAGCCATACCAAGCCATATAATCGGGAGCCGTCTCTCCTGGGATCACACACATACGTCCTCTATCCTCTTCTCTGAGGACATACATAGGCCATCTATGCCATAATTGATCCATAAACTGATAAACCACATCATAAGTGGCACTCGTACTACCTCTCTGTGCTCTATATGGCGCTAAAGGTCTCGAAGGTACGGTCTGTACATAGCCCCACTGCCGTAACACTCTCTCTGGATGGTATGGCTCCACGACATCCCCAGCCTTTAAGCAGATCGTGAAAAAAGAGATCGGGGGCAACGGATGCTGTCTTCGACTATCTGCATATGGAACCCAGCACACTTGATTACGCTGGAGGTCATCTAGATGCTCCCGCAACACGTTCACATCTTGACCATAACCACGTGGCTTCCATCGTCGAGCTCGCGGCAAACTATGCTCGTAATTGAAGTTCAACTCGGGACTCAATGATGGAAAGTGCTCATAAATCCAAGCCTATATCAAATAAAACATCAATCATTGATAAATTAATTATAAACAAATTATAATTCACAAGTTATTTATATAAAAGTAAATCTTAATACCTGAAAAAGAGTCATATAGCCTCCAATCCCGTGTACTTTTGCCCTGCTTGCAAGACCCAACTGTCTATACATATAAGCAAGAGCACACGCACCCCACGCATATTCGCTGATAACCGTTAAATCCTCTAAACATGACAACAATGAAACAGGAACATGCGATCCACTCTTATCCACAAAAAGTGTGCACCCAAGTAAATGAAGTAAGTACGCACGAGCAGCATACACTATTTCCTCATCACTGAAGGTATCAGTCACATTATGAAAAGTGGCTCTCAACCATTGCAATGTCACACTAGATACACGACCGGTACTTGTCGCTGCTTGAGCTTCCGTAACAGAGACGCCTAACAAACGAACTAATATTCTGATTGCATGCTTCATGGAGATGTGCTGGCATGATACGATCCCTCCGACCACAGGTACACCAAGCAATGTAGCTACATCGTCTAGGGTAATCGTCATCTCCCCAAAAGACATATGGAATGTGTTCGTCTCCGGCTGCCACCTCTCACAAAAAGCAGAGATGAGAGTACCATTGCAAGTGCGATAACTGCACTCAACCAAACAACCTAAGCCGGATTGTAAAACAATGGAGCGAATACGTGATCGATCATCGTCTAAAGTCCACATCGATATTTTTTGGCTATGATTAAGAACCTTCAAGTTGCCTCGCTCCTATATCATAAACAACAAATAATAAGATCATTTTTAACAAATAAAATAGATCTATATTATTAAATTTAACAAAATAATTACCTCACCACCCCATATGGCAAAAGCCACATGTGATCTAAAACTTCTCAAAACAGACATATCACTCGGGCCTCCAGGACAAGGCTCAAGTACCTCCTCTGCATCATCTGAAGCTGTTTGCTCGGCATGTTCAGCCTGATCGGCCTGCTGAGCACGATATTGGCCAACTCGTCGTCTTCTCTCGGAGCCTGTGGGTCGCTGCCGTCTTCCTCCACCTTGTGTATCTGCCATGTCTGAAAAAAAAATATTTATGTCTGAGATTGATGGCATTATTGGAAGAATAAAACAATGTGGGTGGAAGTAACAAAATAATAGTATATAATTATCATGATGCACCAACTCATAAACAAGAAAACTTGATCAATACAAACATAAAGGCTGGAGAAGAAGACTTCAAACAAAAATCAAATGCACCATGCTGTGATCAAGGTTTCATGTCATCTAAGTTAATATGTTTAAAAAAAAACAGAATAAAAGTAGCAAATTATACCTAAAATCAGATTGTTGACCAAAAGCAGTCTTCGAAGACTCTGGCTTAGGTAGTGACAAAAGAAGCTGCATAAAAAAAAACACTCAATCCATTAATCAAAAGGTAATGACAAACAAAGGCTACAAAGGTTTTGACTCAACGCGCAAGCTGGGTTGCGCGCGGGCAAGCAATGAGCGTAATCAGGGTTGCGCGCTGGGCCAGAAAGCGCGCAACCTGGCTTGCGCGCATGACTTGTCCGCGCGCATGCTGGGTTGCGCGTATTGCTTGTCCGCGCGCAACCCAACTTGTGCGCTGGGCGAGCGCAATGGGCTCTGGCGAGCCTCGCTCACTGCTGCCAACCTCGTGCAGCACCTGCGCAAGGCTCGCCCCGTAGCCTCCCCTAAGCGAGGCTCGCCTGTGCATTGCTGCGCGAGACTCGCCTCGGAGCCTCACCTGCACGAGGCTCACCCCGGAGCCTCACCTGCCTCGCCCCGACAGCCTCACCTGCACGAGGCTCACCCCGGAGCCTCACCTGCCTCGCCCCGACAGCCTCACCCTAAAGCCAAAATGCCAACTAAAATTCAACCAAAATTTTATAAACAAAATGTACTTGTTCTACAACAGTTGGAGAAGAGGATGAGGAAGAAGGCTGAGGAACGGACCGTGGAGAAGAAGAGCCGTCGGAGCAGATGGGTCCGGCTGAGGGGGGGGGGGGAGAGAAAGGATTTATTGAATGAAGGATAAATTTGTCATTTCAGGGGGTTGATTTAGTTTTTTTGTTTTTTTGTAGTGTAAAGAGCAATTACCGTGGTGCAAATAGAAGTCCTCCTCATTGAGCTGTTACCCTACAGTGAAATTTCAAATAAACCTCTTATTCGTTTGCTCCTTCTGCTTTCTCCCTTTCATCAATCACTCCTCTGCCTCCCTCTGTTCAAGAAGTCTAAACTCTTCCTCCAGATCTACCATAACCCATATGGGAAACATTTGCACCATTAAACTGTCATGCGATACCATAATCACCCGCTGCTGGGATTGTGTTGCGGGTCAAGCAATCTACGTATGCCATCTTGAAGAAAACCTCGCTGACTTGAAAACCGCACTGGACGAATTGAAGGGCCGAAGGAATGATGTGAAGACGAAGGTCAACGACGCTGCTGAACTACAAAATTTGAGGCCCTTGGAAGAAGTTCTAGTATGGCTTTCAAAGACCGAAGAGATGATAGAGGATGTTGATGCACTGCTTACAGAGGGTCCTGAACAAATGGAGCAATTATGTGTGGGAGGCTGTTGTTCCAAGAATTTTAGATCTACCCTCAATTTTAGCAAATCAGTGGCCAAAAGACTCCGTGAAGTTAAGGATCTAAAGACAAACGGAGCTTTTGAAGCGGTAGCTGGAGAGGGACCTGCAGCTCCAGTGGTTGAAAGACCGATTGACTCTGCCGTAGGCTTGGAATCCATGTTCGATGAGGTCCGGAGTAACATTGAAGAAAAAGATGTGGGCATTATTGGCTTATATGGCGTTGGGGGAGTTGGCAAGACCAGGCTCTTGATTGAAATCAACAACAAGATTGGTGTTTCTTGTGGTGGATTTGATCTGGTTATTTGGATAGTGGTGTCTAAAGGATTTGATATTATTGGAAGGGTCCAGGATGGCATTGCAAGGAGGATTGGCCTTTGTACTCAAAAGTGGAATGATAAAACTACTGAAGAGAAAGCTTCAGATATCTTCAGGGTTTTGAAAGAAAAGAAATTTGTATTGTTGTTAGATGATATATGGGAAAGAGTTGACTTATCCGAGGTAGGGATACCTCCCCGCACTCAAGCAAATGGTTCCAAACTAATTTTTACAACTCGTTCTTTGGACGTGTGTGGTCGAATGGGAGCTCATAAAAAGATCAAAGTGCCATGTTTGGGAGAAGAAAAGGCTTGGAGATTGTTTGAGGAACATGTTGGTAAAGATACCCTTGATAGTCATCCAGATATTCCTGAGCTAGCTCAACAAGTGGCTAAAGAATGCGGAGGACTACCTCTTGCACTCATCACCATAGGTCGTGCCATGGCTTGCAAAAAGACACCTGAAGAATGGAAATATGCAATTGAAGTGTTGAGGAAATCATCAGCTAATTCTGTTTTTGAAGACATGGATGAAAAGGTATATAAAATTCTAAGACTCAGTTTTGATAGTTTGCCAAATGACATGGTTAGATCTTGCCTTTTATACTGTAGTTTGTTCCCTGAAGATTATCCAATTAGTAAAGATAGGCTTATAGATATCTGGATAGGAGAAGGATTTATGGAGGAACATAACCACACAAGTCAAGCTCGAAATCGAGGCCACCACGTTATTGGTTGTCTCATTCGTGCATGTTTATTGGAAGAAGTAGATGATTGGGGTATAAAGATGCATGATGTGATTCGTGACATGAGTTTGTGGATAGCATGTGAGTGTGAAGCACAGAAATGGAAGTATTTTGTGGAAGCAGGTCATAATTTGACTGAAATGCCGGAGGTTGGGAAATGGAGAGGTATACGAAGAATGTCATTGATGCGAAACAAAATTCAAAATCTAACAGAAGCACCTAACTGTCCTGATCTCCAAACTTTGTTTCTCGATGATAATCAGTTGACGGTGATCCAGAATGACTTCTTCCAGTTTATGTGTGGCCTAAAAGTTTTAAGCTTGAATAGAAATCCAGTTTTAACACGGTTGCCGGCGGGAATTTCAAAATTGGTATCCCTAGAATATTTGGATCTATCAATTACAGGTATAAGACTGCTACCAACTGAATTGAAGGCTTTAGAAAAGCTTAAACGTTTGATCTTGGAGTACTCAAGGAATCCCATCAGAATCCCAAGAGGGTTGATATGTGGATTCTCAAAGCTACAAACGTTGAGAATGCTTGGTTCTTTTCCTCCGAAAGCAGAGGAAGATGAGTTTATTGAATGCTTGGTCGAACTGCAGTGCTTGAACCACTTGAATGAATTGACGTTGTCAGTAACAAGTGCTTTTGCTCTTGATAGATTTTTGACTGCTGAAAAGTTACACAGCTGCATCCAACAGATTGGCCTTAAATTTTTTAGTGACTCGAAGCAGTTGAATATTTTATCTTTAGCGAATATCAAGAGTCTAAATGTAATACACCTTACGAACTGTCCTACTTTGGAAGAAGTGAGGACTGAGTGGGAAGGGGAAGGCAGAATGATTAAAGCACCTACCGAAACTCAAATCACTGCGATTGCAACTCAACCCGGCTTTCAGAGTCTTCATACGGTAGTAATAAGCTTTTGTTCAAAATTGAGAGACGTAACATGGCTAATTCTCGCTCCAAATCTGATGCAAACTTTTGTAGTACATTGCCCTAAAATGGAAGAAATAATCAACGAGACAAAACTGAGTCAGGTGGCAGAGCTGGTAGGAACTTCAAGCCCATTTGCAAAACTCAAATCTCTTCAATTGACCACTCTACCAGAATTGAAGAGCATTTACTGGGATGCATTGCCATTCTCATGTATGAAAGAAATCCATGTATATAAATGCCCAAGGCTGAGGAGACTTCCACTCAACTCCAACAGCGCAAAAGGAAACAAAATCAGCATAAAGGGAGAGGGAAAATGGTGGACAGAGCTTGAATGGGAGGATGAAGATACTCGAAATGCTTTTCTTCCCTGTTTCATTGCAAGGTAAATCAAAAAGAGTACAAAAGGGATGAAATTCCCTGTTTCCTAGCTCTCTGTTATTGTTGTTTTGAAACCGGCTGTTGTGTTAGGAATTAGCCTTTGTCCTTGTTCTGTGAGTAACTGCATGTTTTTTTGGTGAATCTTTGTCTTGGTAAGTAATAGTTGTACGTTGAGACTGCTTGTTGCTTTTCAGTACTGAGTAACTGTTTGTTGAATTACAATTATATAATTTTGTTGAATTGTTTGTGATGTATAATCTTGTCACGATTAATGTTGGTTGCACAGAGGATTTTTTTTTTTGGCCAAAGCAGAGAGGATTATTTTTAGAAGATCTGATTTTCCTATATTCTTGAAAAATAACGTAGCTGTAGTGGATTACAATAATTGCACCGAAATTGAAATTGCATCCACATCATTAGCATACTTGTTGGATAAGTCATCAGTTAATTGAGTTACCATTTTCTTTTGAAGGAAAAAGTGTGCAGACAAGTGGTAATTGATAATACTTTTATGTAAATTTTGAAGTACATATTAAGCTTCTACAAGCTACAGACTAACTCAAGCTCTACTCTTTTTGTTCTATGAAAATTAAGATTCTATATCTATTGCAAATTGATTATAAATTTTTAACACAAACGACTATCCTAATGAAACGTAGGAAATTAAGGAAGACAGTCAAGGCTTTAACCCCTTTGTCGTAGTTCGGTTTTTTTTTTTTTTTATAAAGTATAAATTCTTTTCTCACTAATGAAATTAAAAGTATTGCTAATTGTGGTTTAAGAGTACTCTTTAAAATTATTATATTAGATATTTATTTTTTAATGTAGTTAAATTCAATTCTATATAATTATTTTTATAGATAGTTTTCATGAATAAAACAAAAAATCAAAAAGTAATCCTATGATTTTAAAATTGTTCGTTGTACAGTGAAAAAAAAAGAAGCCTTTTTTCTTCTCTTAAGTTTTAGTTAAGTAAAAAAAAAAAGGTAAAAGAATTAAATTGTTAATCAGACATCTTTGGCTTTTGTTCTATGAAAATTAAGATTATATATCTATTGCAGATATCGTTGCAACTACCATAAAGAAAAACATATTTATATGATTAATGTAATGTTTATTATGTGTTTTTCTGTGCAGACACTGTTTCAATTTGCTATAACCCAAGTTTCAATTAATGCAATTTAAAGGTTCTGCGCCTATGCAACCGAATCTTCAGAAAATTTTAATATATGTAACCAAAAAAAAGAAAATTTTAGTATAACTTCATAAAACATTTGTTAATCTGATTATGTAATAAAATTAATCAAAAATTTTCTTAATTATGCCCGTTTATGTTAAAATAATAAAAATTTTTCATTTTTGATTTTCGTTTCCCACTATTCTCAAACAAGAAATAAAAGAGAGGAACATAATAAAAATAAAATTGGAAGAATAATGCAAATGTATATTATAAAGTTATTATTTCTAACATCTAGTTTTAAGACAATATTAATTTTTTTATGCAATTTCAAAATTATATTCATAATCAAATAATTTATTTAACATAGAACATGATCAACAAAAAAGTTCAACCAAATATAATTGAATCGAATCCACACAAAGATGAAAGTTGAGCTTTGTGACATCCTTGTCACTATCCAAATAACAACTAACTTTTTTCTTCAAATAACAGTAAATAGACTAGTTCATCAATGTCATTCTCTCGTTTTCTTACAATTGATTTATTTTTTTTTTTTTGCATGGTAGAGCATTTAACATGAATATAAATTTTCATATATATAAACATGTGTCACATACACCAGGATCTCAAATACTTACATAACCTATTTCCCCAAAATATACACAGAGGTGATATCGTACTGTACAATAGCCAAAGTACACGGCCAACTGATTATATCTTCAAAAAATAAGTGAGAAGCGTGTCTCGAAGATATATCAAAAGATCCAAAATGTGCTCCTCTATCCGGAGCAGAATTTACTTTAAGTAATCTGTATGAAAAATGTTTGTAAATGAGTGAATTTACACTCAGTAAGAAAAATATGTAAAGGAGCGTACTATGTCACTATATGCAGTTTTCTTGCTTAGCTCTATAATGTCATGTAAAACCATTATAAAGCATATACCATATATCTTTCCCGCAATTATCAAATACAAAAAAAATCATATCTTTCACAGATTTCAATTCACGTGAAATCAAATACGCAAGTACAAATAATTTCAAATACTTTCATATGCTTTCAAGTACTTTCAAATAGATGGGAGACAATTAAATTTCCAATAGAATCATGCACCAAATAATTCTCATACGAATATAGCAAATATATCCTGTAAGGGATAATCTATAAGAGATCTCATAAGGATAAATATACTTTCGACGATTATTTTCAACTGTTAATATATCATGAAGCTTGTTAAAAAACTCAATGATGTTGGTTGTAATAAGTATGATTCCATTAAACCTGATTCTCCTTATTCTTAAAACTAATGTAGATGGGATGCAAGATAATGTTTTCATGTTTTGCGTTACTACCTTGCTTTTTGAGTACAAGGGAGAACATAAGCTCAAAAAAAAAAAAACTGCAGCGATGCACAATTATCTGCTGCTTTTCATCGGATTGTGAAGGACTTGGACATCATCAATGCTTGATTATTGTAATCCTTGATATGATTTTTTTTTATTGTAAAATTGATTATATTTTGTATTTATAACAAGTTTTTACCTATTTCTTCCCCGTGAATGAAATTTCGCCTCACATAGCCCACAAGTCAATGACTGAATTTAAAAATTTATTTAATGGAAGTTTCATTTAAATATATTAAAATATAAAAAATTTTAATTACATGAAATATGATTTTATATTTTAAAAATGATGCATAATAATTTTGTTATAAATATTTTAAAATATATTTTTTAATATATATAATTAATTTATCATTTAATTATCAATATCTCGTTTTTCGTGAAAACAAGGTTTCAATATTCTTATTATTAAAAATGTGTTATTATTATGATAGTGATAACAAATATTATAAATATTAGTGTTGACCACAAATAAATTAATGAATACAGTTTATTTTATTCATTCTGTATCATTATTATATATTTTTGGTACATCTCAATCATTATTATACAATTTCTTTAATTAGTATCTATAAACATCATGAGTTAGCGAAACTTTAATATTAAAAATCACATAATTAGTAAAATTGCTCATTCTTTCTTTTATTATCTTTTCCCGTTTTGGATTTTAGTTTTTAGATTGAAGTCGACGGCTAGTTAATATGGATGACATAAATGATTTTTTTTTAAGTGATAAACGATGATTCTTAAATGGTTTTATAAGTTTTTTTTTTATTTCTTGTATTCATTTTTTGGATTAAGATCTTAAATACTATTCTAACTAAGCCATTTTTTATATACATTTATACATCAAACTTTCTTGATCTTTTCTTCTTCTCATTGTAAAAAGATCAAGAAAGAAGATGATCTTGTGTATTATTGAATGAATGATAGAAGTACATCGAGATATTGTTTTTATATATTCTATATATCAACTGCTAACCAACTAACTATATCTACTAATAAACAATACTAACTGTCATGTGTACAGTTGGCTAACCAGACTAACTCAAACAGCTAACTTCACTAATCTTAATACTCCCCCTCAAGCTGGACGGTGAATATTATGAACGCTCACCTTGCTAAGTAAGTACAAAAATTGAGCTGGAAACAAAGGTTTGGTTAACACATCGGCTAGCTGATGTTGGGAAGAAACAAAAGAAGTCTTCAGAAGTCCAGCTTGGATCTTTTCACGAACCAATTGGCAGTCAAGTTCAATGTGCTTGGTTCTTTCATGAAATACTGGATTGGCAGCAATGTGAAGGGCTGCTTGATTATCACAGAAGAGAACAGCAGGCTTAGGATGTGGAACATGTAAGTCTTTAAGAAGGTTAAGTAGCCAGACAAGTTCACAGGTTGCATTAGCCATGGACTTGTATTCAGCTTCAGCAGAGGATCTAGAAACCGTTTGTTGCTTCTTGGACTTCCAGGAAATAAGAGATTCACCTAGAAAGATACAAAATCCTGTAATAGATCTTCTGCTATCTGGGCATGCTGCCCAATTTGAATCAGAAAAACCTTTTAATTTTGGTGCTGAGGCAGAACTAAAAAATAAACCCTGGCCTATTGATCCTTTAATGTACTGAAGGATTCTATAGGCAGCTTGCAAATGTGGCACTCTGGGCTGTGACAAAAACTGGCTCAGATAATTGACTGAATATGCAAGATCAGGTCGAGAAATTGTCAAATACAATAACCTTCCAATCAATCTTCGAAACACTGTGGGATCCTTCAATAATTCACCTTGTTCTCTGGAAAGTTTAGTATTGGGATCCATTGGAGTACTTCTTGGTTTGCAACCCAAATAACCAGCATCTGAAAGCAGCTGTAAAGCATACTGTCTCTGTGAAAAAGAGATCCCTTTCCTGGATCGAGCCACCTCCAAACCCAAGAAGTATCTTAACTCACCAAGATCCTTTAACTTGAAACACTGATTGAGATAATGTTTCAAAGTGGTTACTGCTGTAGTATCATTACTAGCAATTACTATGTCATCCACATATACAAGTAATGCTAAGAAAGAACTTCCATCTATCTTAGTGAATAATGAGCTATCAGCTGCAGATTGTTTGAAGCCAGATTGAATCAAAACATTGGAAAATTTTGAAAACCATTGGCGAGAGGCCTGTTTAAGACCATATAGTGACTTGTGCAATTTACACACATGGTTATTTGGCCAAGGCTCCCCCTGTTTAGTGTAGCCTGGAGGCAAAGACATGTACACATCCTCTGTTAAATCACCATGTAGGAAAGCATTATTGACATCTAACTGTGTCAAACTCCAGCCATAGATTGCAGCCAATGCAAGAAGTACTCTGACAGTAACTAACTTAGCCACAGGTGAAAAAGTGTCAAGGTAATCTACACCCTCTTGCTGTGTATACCCTTTGGCCACAAGACGAGCCTTATACCTCTCCAAAGTACCATCAGCCTTGAGTTTGATCTTATACACCCAACGACATCCAACAAGTTTCTTTCCAGGACGTAAAGTAGTGACAGTCCAAGTATTATTGGCTTCTAAAGCTTCTAACTCTTCAGACATAGCTACTCTCCATTCCAGAACCTTAGCAGCTTGAGCATAAGTTGTTGGTTCAACATAGGAAGAAACAGCATGAACAAAAGCATTATAGGAAGGAGACAAGTTGGTATATCCAAGAACAGATGACAAAAGGATGAGATGTACAGCAATCAGAAGAAGATACTGTATAACAATGATAGTCTTTAAGATGTGATGGAGGATTTCTATGTCTAGTTTGAGGAGACTCATTAGAAACAGAAATGGAATGATTTGAAATTGACTCAGATTGTGGTACAGCTGGTCTAATTTGATCTGAGAAGAGATTTGAGGTGTCACTATCATGTGAAGATGAAACTGTAAATGGGAAAACATGTTCATGAAAGACAACATCTCGAGATATATAAATGGTGTTGGTATTTAAATCTAGTAGTTTATATCCCTTATAACCAGGAGGATATCCTAAAAACACTGCTGGAGCTGCTCGAGGAGAAAATTTTGACCTGTTTCTATTCAAGGTAGAACCATAGCACAAACAGCCAAAAATTCTAAGATGTGAATATAATGGTTTCTTTTGCCATAACAACTCAAAAGGGCATTTATTGTTCAAGATTGGAGATGGAATTCTGTTTATTAGATAGACAGCAGTTAAGACACAATCTATCCAATAGGATAAGGGAATGTTTGATTGAAACAAGAGAGCTCTAGCCACATTGAGTATATGTTGATGTTTTCTTTCTACAACAGAGTTTTGTTGTGGAGTGTCTACACATGAATGAAAAGGCACAATACCTTTAGTTCTAAAGAAATCATCAAAGACTAATTCTGGTGCATTATTTGATCGAACTGATTTGATAGTATTGCCAAATTGGTTTTGAATTAAGGTATAAAAGGTAGGAAATATATGAGCAACATCAGCTTTAGTCTTTAAAAAATATGTCCAGGTATATCTAGTGCAATCATCTACAATTGTTAGGAAATACTTGTATCCCTCAGTTGACAAAGGAGTAAAAGGTTCCCATATGTCTATGTGTACAAGTTGAAAAGCTGATGCTGATAAGGAGTTAACAGAAACAAAAGATAAACGTTTTTGCTTGGCCAATGGACAGATAGAACAAGGCAAAGAATTTGATTTATTAGAAGAAATATTGAGATCATTATTTAGAATTTTGACTTTTACAAAAGATGGATGTCCTAATCTGAAATGCCAAATTTCATTTTCTGTCATAGCAACAGTAGTACAAGTGAAAGGAACAGATTTACAAGTGACAAGATTTGTTGGAAAAGATTTACAATTTAAAGTTGAGCTAAGAACATAAAGGTTTCCAACTCTTTTACCCATCCCAATCATCTTGCCCTGTGTAGGATCCTGAATGACACAGAATTGAAAAACGAAATTAACATGGTAATTGTGTTTTTGAAGTAATGAACTAATGGAAATCAAGTTGAACTTGAAATCAGGAATGAAAAGAACATTTTCCAAAAATAAGTTGTCCAAAACTTGAACTGTGCCTACTTGAGTTATGGCAATGGAGAAACCATTTGGTAATGTGACATAAGAGTTTGTTACTGAGCTAACAGATATGAAATGATGTAAAGAACAACAAATATGGTGTGTTGCTCCAGTGTCTAAGACCCAAGTGGAAGATGAAAAAGAAATATTGGAAACAGAAGAGATAAAAGAGGATATACCACTGAGACAAGATACAACTGGCTCATGCTGCTGTGATTCTGGAACAGTTTGAGGACTAGCCTGAATTTGTGAGCTTAAGAGAGCAATAATTTGCTTACACTGATCAGTGCTTAGACCTGTTGATGTATGCTCATCAAGAACAGAACTGACTTGATTAATGTGAGCTTTGGGGACTGATTGCTTTCCTTTTGATTGATACCCCGGTGGATAGCCAATGAGTTTGTAGCATTTCTCAACCGTATGACCAAGTAAGTTGCAATGAGTGCAAAGGGGTCGATTCTTTCTGCCTTTATATCCAGAGTTTGTAGATGTTGCAGCAACAGTCACCTCATGAACAGAATCTGATATAGGCAGAGGAGTCTGACTAATATTCCTCTGGCGTTCCTCTTGTATAACAAGTGAAAATACCCTTGTAATAGGAGGAAGAGGGTCCATTATCAATACTTGAGCTCTAATCTGAGAAAAGGAGTCATTTAGACCCATCAAGAATTGCATTATGCATTCTCGTTGTTGAAAATCAGTCCATGGCTTCATTCCTCCACAGGTACAAATAGGAACAGGTTGGTATTCTTTGAGTTCATCCCAAAGAATCTTGAGTTTTGTATAGTAAGTATTAACGTCCAAAGACCCCTGATGTAAAGCAATCAGATTCTTCTTAATTTGAAAGATTCTTGGGCCATTACTTTGCTGGAATCTTTCTTTCAAATCACCCCAAATCTCATATGCAGTAGAGTAATAGAGAAGGCTATTAGCTATTTCTCTAACAACTGAATTGAGAATCCAAGAAATTACCATGCTGTTGCATCTAGTCCACGCACCATTCAAAAGATCTTGAGGTTCTGGTTTTGGCAAAGAACCATCAATGAAACAGACTTTGTTTTTGGCAGTCAAGGCCATTAACATTGCTCGGCTCCATGTATTGTAATTGGATCCGAGAAGAAGATGTGAGACTAAAATCAGACCTGGATGATCTCCATTGTGGAGATAAAAAGGACTACTAGAATCATCCAAAGAAGGATTCAAAACAAACCGATTGTTGCTTGTATTGCCAACAGCATTCCCACGAGCCATGAAGAAGACAGAGTGTAAAGAAGTCAGCAAAAGATTCCGTCTGATACCATTTTACAATGAGAAGAAGAAAAGATCAAGAAAGAAGATGATCTTGTGTATTATTGAATGAATGATAGAAGTACATTGAGATATTGTTTTTATATATTCTATATATCAACTGCTAACCAACTAACTATATCTACTAACAAACAATACTAACTGTCATGTGTACAGTTGGCTAACCAGACTAACTCAAACAGCTAACTTCACCAATCTTAATAATAAGTATAAACACTTTTCTCAATAATGAAATTAAAAGTTCTGCTAATTGTGATTTAAGAGTACTCTTTAAAATTATTATATTAGATATTTATTTTTTTAATGTAGTTAAATTCAAAATATATAATATCGGTAAACTAACAATTTTATTTAAAAAAAAAACCTATTATATGAACTTTTTAAGAAAGGAAAGATATTGGTTACCTAAGCTTAAAAAATCTTCAGGTGATGTGCAAGTGACACCTACAGAAAAGAAATCTATATACTATATTACTATTTACAGTAAAATCCCTCAAAATTAATCTATTTTAAATTAATAATCTCTTTATTTAAAATAGGTGTCCTTGGTCGTACATTGATCAGGCGTCAACCAGGACGCTAAAGACAAGTCAGTGTCAACAGCTTCGCACAGCATGTACATATCACATATCACATGTCACATATCGCATATTATATGTCACATATCAGCATGATATGAGCCTATCAGTCTCAAAACAATATATGTGAAATCTCATTACCTTTATAGAATTTAGTAAAATCAATAACATCTTTTAGAAAATCCATAAATGTATAAATCACAGTATCTTGTACGGTGAAAATAGGATTATAAAATAATTACGCTGTAGTAATAAATTTCATAAATATTTCATTTCATCGTAAACACATATACCCGTATTTCCACGCTTTCCTTTCAAAATTCAATTGTCAAGATTACTGGAAATAATGTTCCGGTAATTTCATACTTTATGAAAAATAGTAATATTTATTTTCCAAAATTCATAGTGATTCCATAGATACATTTTTCACTATGGAACACATATAGAAACATTTTAGTCTCAAAACAATATTCACACGATGATATCACCTTTATGGAAACCAGTAAAGTGAGTAAAATCTTATGTCCGTCCATAAAGGTCTTATTAAATTATATGGTGAATATTTAGGAAAAATAATTTATAAAATATTCACCTTTCCACTTTTCATTTTATAAACCACTTCATATACTGTAAAACATATAGGAGGAATTTTTAGTAACCCCATTTTCATTAAACTCGGTAACATGAATATTTAAATAATATTTTTCGGAATATTCATGTTTTATGAAAAACATTAAATTCATCATTTTCAAGGCTAGGGAACCACTCAAATATGCACTAAAATATTTCATGATATTTTCACAAAATTTTCTAAAAAATTTCAACAGCGTAACGACTGCTTATACCCTAGCCTTTTTGCAATTCAAACACAGTAGATTTCCAGCCAACAACCACATATTTCACATTTTCCAAGGCAATTCACTTCAGAACATATTCATAAAGTTATTTGCAGTAAAATCATGCATTCGAAATATCCTTACAGTTCACATACACATCCCTTACCTGTTTGTCGTATCCGACTTTTTCGAGCGTACCACACGTAAACCGTTACTCCCGGGCTGCAGATAATTTCAAAATTATTAGCTCATTAATTACTTATTTTTGAGCTATTATTCATGTCTATATGCAGCCACATTGTATACTGCAAAAATACTACAAATATTTTTGCAGTATAAATTCTATCGGTAGTAAAATATAACTTTTTCGTTTTGCATCGGATTTTATTTTCGATCGCACCATTGGACTTCTCTTAATTTTTACATTATTTTGACATATTAAAATCATAAAATGTAGCTTGATATCACCTTCAAACAGCCTTGGTCGAAAGATCATTTATGAATTTTATCTATTATTTCCTTTAATTCCAAATTTACTTCCTACCATCACTCTTATTAATTTTGCCTCATTACTTCTTACTTGTTTAAAATTCAATATTACACATAGAAAATATAATTAGCCAAATATTCCAATTGGCCCCAAAGTTCATGTTTGCCCAATTTTAACTGTACAATAAATCTCAATTTATCATTAAATAAATTTTATATTTACCTATTATTAAAAATAATCATATTAACATTTCTCTTTTCCTTTCTTTTCTTTTCTTCTCTGTTTTATTTTCTTTTATTTCTTGGTTTCCTTGTCACTGCCGGCTGCTTCACCTCTTTCCCCCTTTTATGGCCGACAGCTCATCAAGAAATCTTCCTTTTGTTTTTCACTTATTCCTTTCTCCCTTCTTGTCTTATAATTACTTACTTTTTTAGTATTTTCATCAAACATCTACAATTCATAAAAGCATCGTCACCATCGTGAAACCCATGCTATACAGTCGACAATACACCATTCACGCCACTTCCATAGTTCCACAAATTACCATTAAATCAAAGTTTCAACCATGTTTTATTCATCATTTACAATAAGTTCCCATTCAACCAACATCAAAATCATAACAATTTCCTTGCTTCTACTTCATGACCGGATACACCAAAATTTTCTATTCATGAATTAAATTCAATCCAAGGCTGTAAATAGGCTTTATCAACCTCATAAAATCACAAATACAAGTTAAAATTGAATGAAAATATTTCTTTCTTTACCTTCCCATGTAGCCGAACAGAGCAAGACCCAAAATCAGTCCTCTAATCACCGATTCTGCTCTTGAATTGCTGGGTTCATACATTCTTTAAGGTGAAGATTCATATTAGTGAAGAAAGCTTAGGGAGTTAATTAAAGAAATTTGATCAAATTTCTAGGTAGAAGGGGTGAGACATGGGAAGAAAGAGGAGAATTATAGCAGCAGAACACGACAACGCAAAGAGGGGAAGGAGTCGGTTTTGGCAGCCAAATTATCAGGCTTTAAGTCGGTGAAGATTAGGGATGTAAACGGGTCGGGTACCCGCTAGATTTGGGATACCCGAACCTGAACCCGATTAACTTTAATAATACCCTAACTCGATTAACTACCCGATTATTTTTATTTATGCTACCCGAACCCTAACCCTATAAAATATAAATACCCGTTTAACTACCCATTTATTAAGTTAAAGTTTGATTTTTAAATTTAAAATTAAAATTAATTTTAGAATAACTTAATTAAAACATTATATTAATAAATTTAATTTAACTCATAAAAATAAATTAAAGTTAAAAATCATAATTATAATATATCATGATTTAATTTAATTAAATAAAACATTAATAATAAATAATTGATATATAAAAAATATAAGTATTGTATTAATTAATTATTATTTATAATCGGGTTCGGGTAGCGGGTACCTTACGGTAACTACCCGAACCCTACCCTAACCCGTGACGGGTAGTAATTTCACTACCCGAACCCTACCCGAACCCGATTATACACTACCCTAATCCTATTTAAACGGGTCGGGTAGCATCGGGTACCCGTTTATAGGGTACCCATTGCCATCCCACTGAAGATGGCTGAATTGGCTGACCTTTTAGTCTTCTTTTATTAATATGCGTCCAGTAAAATTATGTCATGCGGTCCCCTCATTTAATTTCCCTCTTTCTTTTCTTTTTTTTTTGTCTTAATTGGGTCTGCTATACTGACCTCAATTCATGCAGCAAGCTTCCACGTAAAGCTTGCTGTGTTTTTTTCTTTTTTTTTTATAATATAAATATATTATAAATATATATTTTCTATTAACATACATTTATAAATATATATTTACAATTTTATAAGTATAAACATATCCTTGGCAAATACTATATTTTATATACATATATATCATCTTTAAAACATTAATCTCATTTTTCTAATTGCTTTACTACACTTATAACCAAATTTAAAAATTTACCGAGATCAATCCAAAATGTATAAAAATATGAGCCATATATGGCCGGAAAGGTCTTCGAGTTAACTTTCCAACACAATTTGAATCACCTCAATTGGAGTTCCCTATCATAAATTATGTCTGACTATTTACTGATTGCTCAATTCTAAATTCCCTACAAGTGACATGAATGTAAGAATTTATTGTTGTTAATCTGTAATGAATTAAAATATGAGCCTTATATGGATAAAAGATATTTAAGTTAGCTTTCTAATGGATTTTGAATCACCTTAATCGGAGTTTCCTACCAACTGCTATGGGTGAATCTTTACAGATAGGTTGGTTGGTAGAATCTACTGCTCATGGGGTAACTTTACAAAATTTCTGGTATTGATCCATAAGAAACTAGAATAAGAGGCCTATATATTTGAAAAGATAATTAAGTTAGTTTTCCAAAGAATTTTACAGTTTATCATTTGGATACTCCAATAAAAAATTATAATCGAAACATTATCCATTGGTCATTCAAGCCTCATGATATTTTTTATCCTCACAATTTTCGATCCTTAATTAAATTTACCAATTACTTTCAATGAATTAATTCATTCATTTTCATTGACTTTTCATCTTGAAAAGTAAATTTCCCATTATCCTTTAGGAAAATGTGGTCCTCACATTAAGGCCTGCTATTCGGTCTAAGTTATATCCATTAGATATATCTACATATGATGAAGCGGTCCGTAAGGCTCAGTTCTGTGAGCAGGACTATGACTTGCATCAGGCTCATTTTTAAGCTAAAGGTAAAGGGAAGGATAAAGGTAAACATAAGGCAGATGAGAAAGCTTCTAGTGATAGAACTCCAGTAAAGCAAATTAAGTAGGATCAGAGGCTTCGAGAGGTAAGAAAATAAGTTTTATGAGAATGATCTTTGTTATACTTTATAAGTATACGAAAATGTATTGAAATTGGAAGTTTTTTTATGATCATGGTGCATGGATCCAGATAGCGAATGATAGATCCTGTACTTTGACAGGTAGTACCACAGGCTCACAGAGGAGTGTGTCGAAGCTGTGTGAGACGTGCAGTAAACATCATGGTACTCAGCCTTGTTGAAAACTTATTGGAGCTTGCTTAGCATGTGGACAGATAGGGCACCTTATTAAGGATTGCCTCAATATTGTATAGAGGGTACCGGCAGAGACGGAGAAGGGTACCACTGCTACTGTTGCCTCTCAGAGTACTCAGCGATCTACTCAGCCTCCGCGTAGGGTCACAGCAGCGGAGAAGGGCAGGCAAGCAAGCCGTGACCCAGGGCCGAGTATTTGCTATAGATCGAGAGTCTACCGACCCCACCTCCACTAATGTGATTAAAGGTAATATTTATCTTTTTGATAAAAATGTCATTGCATTATTTGACCCAGGTTCAACCCACTCTTTTTTATCACCAAAAATTTCCATCACACTGCCTATTGAATCTGAACCACTAGAACACTTATTATAGATAAACACACCATTTAGGGAATCACAAATGACCGATCTAGTGTATCATAACTGTAAGCTACAGGTAGGAGAGAGGGAATTAGTAGCTGACCTAATCCTATAAATATGTATGGATTTGACGTGATACTAGAAATGGATTGGTTAGCTAAGAATCATGTAGTGTTAGATTGTTATGCTAAAATTGTAACCTTCTCCTCTCTCGTTAGCTATATTGTAAACTTTACTAATGTATAATATAAGGAATTATTTATTAATAAATTGATTTGTTGGAAAAGTGAAACTCGTGATAATTATTGATTGTGTAAAGGGTTTTTAGCTTATGTGGTGCACATAGAGCAGAAACATCCCGAAATTCATGAGATTCCAGTAGTTAGGGAATTTCCCGATGTATTTCTGGACAATCTTCCAAAACTTCTTCCAGATAGGGAAATTAAGTTTACCATCAATTTGGTGCCGGGAACTGAGCCCATTTCGATACCACCTTATCAGATGGCACTAGTGAAGTTAGAGGAACTTAAAAAGTAGCTTTAGGAGCTATTGGATAAGGGGTTCGTACAGCCCAGCATATACCCGTGGGGTGCTCCTGTATTATTCGTCTGAAAGAAAGATGGCAGCCGAAAGATGGCAGCCTAATGTTTTGTATTGATTATCAATGGTTGAATAAGGTGACAATTAAAAATAAGTATCCTTTTCCCCGGATCGACGATCTCTTTGATCAACTTAGATGAGCACAAGTATTCTTCAAAATAGACTTGAGATCGGGGTACCATCAGTTGAAAATTAGAAGTGAAGATGTACCCAAGACGGCGTTTCGAACTAGATATGGTCACTATGAATTCTTGGAAATGTCGTTCAGTCTCACAAATGCTCCTGTGGCTTTTATGAACTTGATGAATGAAGTGTTCAAGCTGTATTTGGAAAAGTTTGTTATTGTTTTCATTGATGATATTCTAGTGTATTTGAGATCCCAAGAAGAACACGAGCACCACCTTTGGATTGTCCTATAGACCCTCAAGGATCGAAAATTATATGCCAAGCTCAGTAAGTGTGATTTTTGGCTAGACTAGATTGCTTTCTTGGGGCAAATGTGAGTAAAGATGGGGTTTCGGTCGATCCATCGAAAATTGAGCCTGTTTTGCAGTGGGAGAGATCGAAAACAGTGACAGAGGTTCTCAGTTTCTTGGTTTTAGCATGCTACTACAAACGGTTTGTTGAGGGTTTTTCTAGGTTGGCTGCTCAATTGGCGCGGTTAATGCTCAAGGATGTGAAATTTTAGTGGGATGATGCTTGCGAGTGCAGTTTTCAGGAGTTGAAGCGCAGGCTAACTACAGCTCTCATTCTTACCATTCCCCATAAATCAGGGGGTTTTTCGATGTATAATGATGCCTCCGCACAAGGACTGGGATGTGTACTGATGTAGCATGGTAAGGTAGTCGCTTATGGTTCTTGCTAGTTAAAAGACCATGAGAGGAACTACCCGACTCATGATCTGGAGTTAGCTACTGTAATGTTCGCATTGAAGATTTGGAGGCACCACTTGTATGGGTAGAAGTTTCAGGTATTCACTAATCATAAGAGCCTGAAGTACTTGTTTTCCCAGATAGAGCTGAATATGAGACAGCGCAGGCTTGAGCTTCTGAAGGACAATGATTGTGACATCCTGTACCGCCCGGGAAAGGCCAATGTGGTGGCAGATGCTCTGAGCAGAAAGCATGTGGGAATGACGTCATATATGATGGTTCGAGAGTATGAACTATTGGAGCAATTTGCAGGCCTCGGCTTGAGTGTTACACCTTCTGAGCATTACGGGATGACTGCGAGTTTATTGGTGGAACCGAGATTGATGGGTGAGATCCAATTAGCTCAGAGGGAGGATGCTCAGTGTATTGAGATTCTTGATCAGATTCAGACAGGAGAGCTATCATACTTTGCTATAGGTAGTGATGGACTTTTGAGGTTCAAGGGTCGTATATGTGTTCCCGTTGATCCGGAGTTGAAGAGGTTGATTTTGATAGAAGCACATTCCACCAGGTACACTTTGCATCCGGGTAATACTGAAATGTATCATAATTTACGCAAGGTGTATTGGTGGCCTGGCATGAAATGAGACGTGGTGGAATTTGTAGCAAAGTGTCTCACGTGCCAGCAAGTTAAGGTAAAGCACTAACAATCCGCTGGTCTACTTCAGTTTTTGCCTATACTGTGGAAGTAGGAGCACATTATGATGGATTTTATCATGCGACAACCCCAAACTAGGAGAAATCATGTTGGCATTTAAGTGATAGTCACTCATTTGACTAAGTCCACCCACTTTCTACCGATTAAGTCCACAGACTCACTTAGTACTTTGGCATATTTGTATGTCAAGGAAATAGTATGGTTGCATGGGGTTCCAGTGAGCATCACATCTGACAGGGATTCTAGGTTTACTTTTCACTTTTGGGAGCATTTCCAAGAAGCCATGGGATCTTAGTTGAATTTTAGCACAGTTTTTCATTTGCAGACTAATGGTTAGTCCAAGCACACCATCCAAACGCTCGAGAATATGCTGAGAGCTTATGCTTTGGATTTCAAAGGCTCTTGGGACAATCATCTGCCATTAGCTGAGTTTGCATATAATAATAGCTATCATTCGAGTATTGGGATGGCACCATATGAAGCTTTGTATGGTAGAAGGTGCCGATCACCCGTCGGTTGGAAGAAGTGGGCAAACGCAAGCTCTTAGCTCCAGACCTTGTTGAGCAAGCTTCTGAGAATGTCAAGTTGATCTATCAAAGACTTAAGACAGCTTAGATCCGACAAAAGAGCTATACGGACACTAGACAAAGGCCACTAGAATTTGCTGTTGGGGACTCAGTATTTCTAAAGGTTTCTCCATCTAAGGGGATCATGAGATTTGGCAGGAAGGGTAAACTCAGTCCTCGGTACATCAGGCCATTTGAAATATTGGAGCGTGTGGGAGATGTAGCCTACAAATTAGCATTACCGCCAGAGCTATTTGCAGTGCATAACATCTTCCATGTATTGATGCTTTGGAGATACCACCCAGATCCATCTCATGCCATAGAGTATCAGCCTTTGGAGATTTAAGAGAACATGAGTTATGTGGAAAAACCAATCCGGATTTTAGATAGAAAGGAGAAGGTGTTGAGGAATAAAACAATTCCATTGGTCAAAGTTCTTTGGCAATACCACACCATGGAAGAAGCCATGTGGGAGCTGGAGAGCTTAATGAAAGAGAAATATCCAGAGATGTTCGAGTAGTAGTCCGATTTAAATTTGGAGGACCAAATTTCAAAAGGTATGGAGGATGTGGATCCCTAATTTCTCTAATTTTTCTCTACGACTATCTACTGTGTTAAGTTAAAATATTAAATTAAATTATAAAGATTAATTCCCATGAGTTTTGTAAGAGTCGATAAACCTACACAACATAAACGGTAGTTTAGAAGGCCTTTGAAGTGGCAAATTGTAAATCTTGGGCTCGATATATATAACTGGTAAGAAGACCATTTCTCGAAATTCTTTTTCTTTAGTGTACATTAGTTTACGTTAAACAAATTCGAAAATGACAATCATGTCTATAGGCCAAAAGGATTTTTCTGAATAACGGTCAAACCAAATTGACTTTGAACCTACGGATTGTCATAGGAGAAACTTCGTGTGGATCCAGTCCGTGAGCTAAATTATGCAAAAATGCTAAAAACAACGTGAACGAAACGAAAATCATTCATTTAAAGGTAGTTTAGTAATTTCACTACCCATACTAGGTCAAACCCCCTTGAGAGTCAACTTTTGACCATGTTTAACCTAAATATAGGAAAAATAGTAAAAATAAAAGACAAATTTAGAAAAATAAATATAAAAAAATATTAATAGGATATAAATGGGAATA
The DNA here is from genome assembly GCA_032173925.1 of Heritiera fomes. Taxonomy (NCBI): domain Eukaryota; kingdom Viridiplantae; phylum Streptophyta; class Magnoliopsida; order Malvales; family Malvaceae; genus Heritiera; species Heritiera fomes. The sequence goes on from JAPDPM010000015.1 coordinate 17,284,704, forward strand.
ATAGGAAAGTGTAAGGGCAAATTAGTCTTTTCTCAAGGGCTAGTAAAATAGTCAACCTTTGACCCAAATTGACCTGAAAAATAAATAAAATAAATTAAAAAAATGCAAAATCTGGCTGGAACAGCAACTTACTATGCAATGGCATATTGTGTAAATAAAGAAATTTTAAGTGGGTATTTTAAACCTTTAGGATAATATTTGATTTTTATAAATTAAAAATATTAAAATTCACGAAAAAATAGAGACAACACATAATATTCTACCAATTTTTTCAACCTTCTTCACCGTCCCTGTCCTGTTGCATTTCTTCTTCTTGTTTCTCCTGTTTTATCTAAGTGTTTCTCACGTTTTTCCTAGTAGAACTTCCCTTTTTTTGCACCTATTCACTTAAGCTCCTTAAGAAAGATTGTTCCTCACCTTAAGAGCTTCCTAAACATCCTAGAAACTCAGCCTAAACCACTCAAACGTGGACTATTCTGCTATTGGCAGAATCAATTTTGATCAGGTATGGGAGACAATCTTGGTTCATGTAATTTCAGCTTTGGTTTATGTGTATATTGGATGAGTAGATGATCGGTATGATCGGTATGATCATAAATTGAACAAAAACTTGATGGATAGCATGCTAAGGTATTCGGCCATGAAGTATTAGGAAGATGATGATGCTGTGTTTGATGTATGAATGATTGAAAATGCCAGCATAGGATGAGATGAATATAGCCATAAAATTGAAATCAAATAAAACATGGATTTGGTGGACTGTTTAGTATTCATTCATGGTGGTTTTGAGCATGTGAACATGGTGTTGTTAGCATGAATGATGAAGAAAGGAAGCTGGCTATGATGTGGAAATAGTTATTAACAAAAATGTAAGACTAATGAAAATGGTGCAACTGGCCATAAAGAAAAGAAAGAGGAAATTAGGCTGATTTAGCTGTTTGGGGTGGTGAATATATTAGCATACGAGAGATTAAATATGACTAAATTTATAAATTAAAAGGATAGTTGGCCTAAGCTTATACAAGGCCATTCGGCCATAATGAAGAGTGATGAGGATGGCGTGACTTGGTGAGAAATAATAGTGAAATTAAGTGTAAAGTCTACATGAGAAATATTCAGGAAATTAAACTTGAAAAAAAATGATAAGGTACAAAACCCCATAAGACATTTGGCCATGGCTGTTCATGAGGGAATTAAATTGATTTTAATGAAATTAATGGAAAAATGATAATATAGATATAGTAAGTGTGAGAACTCATTATTTTGTACTGTACATGTATAGAATTATAAATCTTAAATAAATAAATAAATAAATTTTTGATATTTTCTAAATATCGAAGTAAGGCGTGATAGAATCGAAAATTTCGAACATATACAAGGGTAAAGTTGACTTTTCTCAAGGATTGATCAAAGTTGATCAAATTTTTGATTAATCTGACTTGAGAAATAAATTAAATAAATGAAATTTTAAATGAAAAGTGGGCTGGAATAGAAAAGAGAAGGTGCAGTGGCACAACTTAGTAATATCTCAATATTGTGAGGGTATTTTGAATTGTTTAAGTGTTAGCTGAAATTGTTAAATTAAAATAAAAATTATTGACCAATGGAGAGGAGACAACACCACATCATTAAGCCTTTATCTTCAGCAAACTCCACCGCCTCATGACACTGCACTTTGTTTCAGCTTCATCTTCTCAATTTCTCTAGTTCTCCAAGAGCCCTTCTGGTTCTTTCATGCAAAACAACCTCTCTTCCCTCCATTTAATCAGTTAGGCCTTTGATAAAAATTGTTTCCTATTTAAAAAGCTTTCTAAACTTCTCCAAACCCCAGCCACAACGTGTAAGGAACTAGCAAAACAAATCTGTTTTGCTCCTGTAAGTAACGCCACCTATACAGGTAAAGATCAGATTTAGTTTTCAGCTTTTGTAGTTTGTGTATGATTAAATTAAATGAGTTAAGGATGTGGATGATTGTTATCTTGAAGAAAACTTGTTAGAGTGTAAATTGGATGGTTGTTTAGGAAATAGAAACTTGAGGAAATAAGACAGAAACGTTGGCTACTTGTATATGGCGTGAATTATCATTAAATTTGAAAAATAAATATTTTTATTTTTCCATAAATTATGAATTTGAAATTATCATTTTCAATAATTTTGAATTTCGAATGTTAAAAAAGGAAAGTGTGGAAACATGTGTATATGTGTACTACGGTGAAAAGGTACAGTTATGAGAATTTTATTTCACAATGAAATTATTTTATAAACTGTTTTCACTGTATGATACTGTGATTTATACCTTTATGGATTTTCTGAAAGATGTTATTGATTTTACTTAATTCCATAAAGAAAACAAGATTTCACATATACTATTTTGAGACTATTAGGCCCCATATCATGCTCACGTGTTCATGTGTACCTTCTCATGTGTTGTGCTGTTGACATTGAGCCGTCTTCAGCGGTCCTGGCGTCACTCGCTAAGTGTACGATCGAGGACACTTATAAACTATGGCCATAGATCTCATGTGTTTATTATATAGTCCCTACAGAGATCTCACTTGTACCCTATTATTCCCTACGGGACTTATAGCATGATATCATCAAGGTGTTGCATGATCTCCACTATTATTCCACGTGTTATTATTGGTTTTGGTGATAACTATCGAAATATACTGTTTATTGTAATGCTTTATCACTGACTGGTGAAATATGTGAACGGGTGTTTTATTGCTGCACGTGTTTTAAGTGATTGATTTCAATCGTGGAAATCAAATAATTTCCAAGTGTTGTTCACATGATTTAATAAATTATTTTATTTAAACATGTGATGTTTTATATGCAGTAAATATTTTAGTTTGTATTAAAATAAATTTCTACTTCCTATAGTCGCTCTGGGTTTTCGAGACAAGACAGGTATTTCAAAATACCTTTCTTACTCTATCTGGATTTCCTGGCCGACTATAGTATCCTTTCCTTTAGTGTGCCCAGCATACTGATAGTAAACTAAAATGTTTTACTGCATGTAGTCTTTGAGGTATCAAAATTTTTGTACAAATCTCTTACTGAGCCGTGGTTTTGCTCACTCCAATATTTTATCTTCCCATATATTTTGTAGTGACCATTTGAGGTATATTATTCGAGGATACGAGACTGTATATTTAGCACTCCAAGGCAGCGAGTATAGATCCCAAAGGTATAATTAATTTATTTTATATGTTCAGACTTTTGATTTACAGTACTACGATATTATATTAAATAAGGGGATGTAAGTATTGATTACAAATACAAATTGTGAATATTTAATTTCGTTAACTATATTGAGTTTCTGATATTGTGTTTCAATGAATAAAATGTGAAAAATAAAATATCGCAGACAGCCCAACCTATCCATATGTTGTGAAAATGTGTAAAAAAGGTAAAATACTGTGTATTTGGGATGTGACAGTAAGCCAGCATGAGCATGCCCTTAAGTTGATTAAATGTTACTTGGCCTATTTGGCCATAAGAAGACTTTATGGGAAAGGAGTGAGTTTAATTTAGTGGTGGAGGTATTTTGGATGATGATAAGATATAAGGATTGTTCACAAAGCTAAATATGAAAAAATTGAATATGGTGACAATGGAAACATTCGGCCAAAAGAGGATTTATGAAAATTTATGTTGGTTCCTAAATGAAATTGAGTAAATGGAAACTTAGGAAAATAAAAGAAAATTTTATAAATTAGAGCAATAAATATTGATTGTTTTAATATTATCTTGCAGCCATTAATTTCAGTGCATAAGTGACTCAGTAGTGCGATTTGGAGCACTATCCCACACTATGATTTAAAGTAAGGAGCAATTATGGAAGTATTTAGGAAAGTACTATATTTGCATGTGGGATGTTGATTGATTGAAAATATTAAATGTGTGCATTTAATACGAAGGGGTTAGGTTAGACATCATATCAAAATATTATTGAAATTCCCAAAACTCAATTTTTACCAATAAGCCAAATTTTCCTAAACTCAATTTTTACCAATAAGCCAAATTTTCCTAAATTAGAAATTCCAAAATAATATTACTATGCTTTATCTAATTTCATAAATGGAATTTCTGATTTATTTACCCATTATTCCAAGTTAAATTAATTTATTTTCTTGACCATTCTAGTTGCTAATTTTATTGAATTAAATATTTTACATGCATCATAAATATTTGAAATGTGATGAATTTTCATTGAAAATGTTTAATTAATTTATTTACTCCCAATTATAATTTTTATTGATTTATACTATTATGGATTGATTGAAGATATTGCTTATTGAAATGATTTGTTTTTTTATAAATGAAATTGTTTTGAGATTGTTACTCCCTGAGGATTATGCACTTAGTGAGTGTAATGGCTATGAGACCCTAGTCAAGTCTGTAGCACCCACAGTAAGGCACCTGACTAGTACGCACTGTGGATTTATTTTACTATGCCCATTGTTGTGTTTAATAAGAATGGCTTAGGAATGTATACCTGGACCACACGCGGGTACACTAATTCCTATAGTGATATTGGCATGTGAATTTTGGATGGTAGCTTTCTCCACCGAGTGTTTTAAAGAAAATGTCTTACCAAACTGATTTATTTTATTTAAATTAAATTTGAAATACTATTGATTGAAATTACTGTACTTTAAATGAAATGTTTTATAAGAGATGCATGGAATTCTATAAATGTTTTAAATAAATGTTTTAATTACATATAGTGGCATAGTACCACTCCTTCATAATTGTTTCTTATTGAGTGTAAACTCACCCCCTCTTTCTTTCTCAGATTATTTGCAATGACACTTCAGCTCATTTGAGAGGAGCACGATTTTGGGCCCTACAATATTCCTTCAAGGCTGGTTGCTTATCCAGTGCAGGTATATTGTATCGTTATATATTTCAGACTTGTGTAGTATAGTACTTACTATATTGTAAGTTTAAGGGGATGTAAATTAAATAAGAAATGGTTTTGTACATGTAGTTAAAGAATTAAACTTTTATGTATGGAATTTTATCAAATTAAATGAGAATATTTCATATGTTGGTATTATTAATTATGTAAACAGTAATTGAAATTCTATGAGATTTAAATGTTTGAAAATGAAATAGGCTACTGAGAAGCAAAGATATTGACATCAGCAAACAGCCTAACCACTATTGCATATCAATAAAGTAAAAATGAGAACTTATATAGAAACCGAGTGTTACATGTATAATCCAACCCTCAAGAGGTTCATTTTGTATACAACCTTTCTTTCTAAATCACTTCTTTATACTCAAGGGAAGAGTAACATAGTGAGGTTCAATTTGTGAGTAATTGGGTAGTCACTTTAGAATAGGCTAAAAGGTTTCTTTCTTAGCCATTAAAAAAGAAGAGTGAGAGGTCTCACCATACCTTGAAGTGGTGTGTATTGACTTACAAGAAGAATGAAATCAACACCTTGAGAAGGGTATCAAGGAGAAAGGGTGTCGGCAAGAGATTGGCTGAACCTCTATAAAATCTTGTGTTTGCATCTTCTTCCCTTTAATCTTTACTTACTAGTTTTTGTAAATTCATTGTGCTAATTGTGTAGGTAGCTTGAAAAACATTTAGAAATTAAATTTAGTCGAAAAACCGATTCACCCCCTCTCGATAGAGCCATCAATTGGTATTAGAGGTTAGGTTCAAGATTGATTTGGATTAACTTCCATCGCGTTTAAACAATCTTGATGGTTCAAACTAGTGTAACTACATCTCTTGTAGGAGAGGATCACTCAATGGTTAGGCCACCACTCTTTAATGGTGAAAATTATACCTATTGGAAAACTAAGATGATGTTACTTATTTAAGCAAATGATTATGAAGTATGGAGAATCATAGTCAAAGGACCCCTTATCCCAATTAAGAAGATTGATAGGGAAGAAATCCCTAAGAAGGAAGATGAGTGGGACAGTAATGACTTTAGGATGGCATAATTAAATGCCAAGGCCATGCACACTATTTTTTGCACTAAGGTCTAATAAATATAATAGTCTCATTTTGTGAAAATGCCAAACAAGTATGAGACAAATTAGCTATCACACATGAAGGCATAACTCAAGTTAAGGAAACCATTGTTAGAATGCTTACTCATGATTATGAGTTGTTTAGAATAAAAATTGAAGAGTCGATTAGTGACATGTTCACTAGGTTCACTGATATCATCAATGGACTCAAATCTTTAGGTAAAACCTATTCCAATGTTTAGATAGTAAAGAAAATTCTCAATAGTATACCTAAGTCTTGGGAGGCCAAAGTAACCACTATAAAAGAGTCTAAGGATCCCCACACACTCTCACTAGATGAACATATGGGATCTTTACTCACTTATGAAATAAAAATCAAAAGAAATCAAGAACCTCCTAAGAAACTTGGAGTTGTAGTAAAATCCACCACACATGAGGAATGTAAGGATGATAATGAAGAAAGTGGTGATAATAAGGATATAGAGATGTCAATGTTTTCCAAAAGGTTCAATAAATTTATGAGAATGAGAACTAGTGAAAATTCTAGGAGACCACCTAGGAGGGATAACAATAAAAGCGAACCAAGTAGAAAAGAAAAAAGCCTCTCATATGTTATGAATGCAAGGAACCAAGTCACATAATGTGAGAACCCCATTTTCCTCAATACTTAATATAAGTTATCTATTATGAAAATCGAAAAGTGAAGGTTAGTTGCTAAGATTTTTGAATAGTGAAAGTGTTGGAGGAATTGGATGTGGGTCCTACAAGATTTGTAGAGATCCAAAATAGCTCTGAAAGAGTAGATTAATTATAGTTGGAGCTTGATCTACCTATAATCTGAAACTTGTCTCAATTAGAGTTCAATTTGAAGTATAGAAGAAAGGGAAAATTAGTCTTATGCCTTGTAGGCATAGGAGGAAATCGTAATGGAGGACCCATTGGATTTTCCTTAACCTGGATGGGCATAAAAGTGGCAAAATATTAATTTTGAGGTCGAATTACATAACTGGTAAGAAAATCACGTTTTGAAATTCCTTCGTTTGAGCCTACTTAGGTTTACGTGCAACAAATTCAAAAATGACTATTGTATCCATAAGCCAAGAAAACGTTTGTGAACAACTGTCAACTTAGTTTGACTTTTGACACAAAGATTGTCATAGTCAAACCATCGTGTGACAAAGTCTTACATGATTCCAACTCGTAGATTGAATCACGCGAAAATGCTAAAAACAACGAGATGTAGCACTAAGGGTTATTTTGGTAATTTTACTTAAATGATGGTCAAACCTGATTAGAAGTCAACTGTTTGACCTGAATATGATAAATAGATATTATTTGTATGAAAATAAAATAATTTTGAATATTATTAAATAATATTTTATTAAGTGGGAGATGGATGGAATTATTAGAATTTTAGATGGGCAATATGGTTAATTGGCCTTAAGGATATTTTTATTTATTAAATAAACAATTAAAGATATTTTTAGCATTTCTCATCTTCTTGGCTGGCCATATACCTCCATTTTTGGCTCAGTTATAAAGTTAGAAAATCATCATCTTCCTAACCTCAAACCTTCATCCACCCTAAAGCAAACTTACTCATCTCATCACCCCCTCTCACATATCTTCAAATTAGCCGGGAAGGCTATTGGAAGGGTGTTTTGAATGCTTAAAGTTGCAGCACAAGGAGGGGTGAGAGAAACAGCCCATGGTTTTGCATCCTCTTACTTATTTCGATTGTTTCATGATAGTTTACTATATATAGCTTTAATTTGAAGTAAAATGAATTAAATGATTCCAAGAGGGTTTCGGCCAAGGGAGGAAGTAGGTGTCACCATGCTCATGTTAATGCCAAACCGGTCTTAGAATACCGTATTATTGATAATGAGAATGTTAGTGAAGTCAAAATTGAATTCCGATAAGTTTTGACATGAGTTGCAGTCTCGGTCTAAGTAGGAAGTAGACCAAAATTGTTGTTGTGTTAGGAAATTAGGAAAATCTCAGAGTGCTCTGAATGTTTTGTAGAAGACGTATTGATTGAAAATTGTGTTTGAATTGATTTCTGCAGCTTCGAAGCAAAGTAGGCGTATATGCTTGTTCCTCAACATTGATGCTAAGGAGACTATAGAAGCGTAATCATGATTCTTTGGTAGGGAATGTGTATAAAGGAACGTAGTGATATCGTGTTTGCATTGAGATATGATTGATTGGTAGTGTGTTGAATTGTGTCTAAACGTGTTGGAGGTTTTGAAAATATGTTTTAACTCTTAGATAGCATTTTGTCTAGGAGAAGTCGACTTCCCAATGGGAGTAGTTGATTGCCCAAACACAGGATTTAGGTGTTTTCATTGTAATCGACTTAGACCAGTCAATTGCCTATAGGTGAAATCAACCAAAACCAGCCTGCTACCTTAAATACGAATCGATTGCTTTTTACCCAAAACCATACTGTCTGAAAAATAGTCAATTGCCATGTAGGCCCGTTGATTACATTTTACCGAGAAGCTTTTTTTCTAAAAACCAGTCAATTGCCCAAGTAACAAGTCAACTGCCCCTTTCATAGTTGTTTTTTAAATATTGAGAAATTTTAATTTGGAAAAAAAATAAATTAAGAAATGCATGGCAGTCAACTGCTACAAAAGAGTAGTCAACAGCTCTCAGTCTGAATTGATAGTTTGAGAAAGTGTTTGGAAAAGAAAGGGGTTAAATGAACTTAATGTATTTTGAAAGGTTTTAATATTTATCGATCGTTTTGGAAATTGTTGGATTTTGATAGTAAATTATGATTATTAGAATAAATTGTAAGATCGAAAATGATTAGTACTGATTCAAAGGTATACGTTTGAAAGTATTGTTGTGCGTTATACATTTGAAAGTTTATGAAATGTACAGAAAGATTCTAAAGTGCAATGGTTGAGAATGGATTTTTATTGAAATGATTAAATAGATTGTAGAGTTTGAAGGATTGGAATGATTAACTGTTATCAAACGAAGGAAACGTTTTGGGATTGGTAAATGATTGCAAAAAGTTACTAATTTGACGTTATTGATTGTATTAAAAGCATTGGAATCGATTGAATGTTATTAATTGTATTGAAAGAATTGGAGTAGAAACTGTAAAATTGAAAAATGAAAAGTGTATTGCATAAGCATGCGTTTAGTCATGCATAATTGCATTGTTCACATACATAATTGCATTGTTCACATGCATAATTAATGTTTGATAGTTTTTAATTTTTATGCATGATGATTTTAAAGTTCATTGTTAACGTTTGACTGTTTTGAAAGAATGCATAGTTTGAATGTTTTGTAGGTCGAATGACGGAATGTTTTAGCTTTATACTAATAAAATGTCTAAAATGATGACCCCCATGCTGAAACTAAAATATTCTGAAAATTATAATTGTTTTGTACCGAATGAAATGTTTTGTGAAAGGTAGGTTATTGTAAATGTTTTAATGTGGTATGCTATGGTTTGAGAGCTATATTGTGGGAGCCATCTCTAGAGTCATGAAGGACTTACAGCTACATGAGTTTCTTTGAGACCGTAAAAGTCACTTTTAGGATCCCAAGGGAGCTAAGTGCTACACAGTATACCTCACCATTAGTATCCATGGATTTGTAAATGAAACTTGATTCCTTTAAAGTTATAATTGATAGTATATTGTATAATGTTTGATAGTATAAAGTATTATTTGAATATTTTCATTGGAATTAAGTGAATGTTTTGAGACTATTAGCTCCCGTAGTTGCCTTTGGCAATCATGTATTACTGACCGACCAACCGACTGTTTGCTGATTGATCTTGATCACATCTTTAGCACCCACAGTCGTGACGTGATTAGTGCATACTATGGATCTTTTGACTATGGCCATATGTCTTATTTTATATCCCTTATGGGAATTTTATTCGCATGATTCTATTGGGATGCTAACTGTCTGCACCGAACGTTTTACCAATTGATTGCATGATGAAATAAAGGTTTGACCAATTTAATTATAGAAATGAAATGTTTGACTGTTAGAAGAGATACTGATAATTTGACTATATTGTTTAAAGTGGAAGCATTTATTTAACTGTATTTGAAAGGATTGTTCGACATGATTCATTGTTTATGATAATTCATCAATTAAAATGAACGATTGTGTATTGTTTGACTGTTATTAAATTGAAAGTCAGATCTTGAAAGGAAATGTTTGTAGGATGCATTGTTATGGTTTTGAAAGTAATGAATTGTATTAGTTGGGTTTTGAGAGCAATGAATTGCATCTACATTGATATTGAAGGGCATGAATTCATCATCTGTATGTCTCATTAGGACACTTATAATCGGACCTAAGGATTGAGACAAGTGAGATGCTCTAAAGCATCCTTCTGTACTCAACCTGATACCCCTAACCGATTATAGTATCCATTCCTTTTGAGTCTATGTCTAATGTTGTCGATTATCATCATCACTGTAGACACATGTATAGGATACATGCATGTAGCTCGCATGATATTAACTCTTTTATACATATTTCTTACTAAGCAAAAGCTCACCCCTTTACTCATCTCACAGGTGATTCAGTAGATGCTTTTGATATCCTTCATCGAGGCTAATGGAGCTATCGTCTTCCAAAGCTTCTCGGATTTGTCTTAAGGTATAATGAGTAATAAACGGGTAGTTAACGAGTTCGGGTAGTTAAACGAGTATTTTCTATTTTATAAGGTTGGGGTTCAGGTAACATAAATTAAATAATCGGGTAGTTAATCGAGTTCTGATTTGGATTCGGGTATCTCAAATTTTAGCGAGTACACGACCCGTTTACATTCCTAGAATATAGGGGTGGTTAAATATGATGTAGGAGTTTAAGTTTGAAGTTATAAGTATATAACCAAAATTTGATTGATATTAATAGGTGAAGAGATCTAATTTGAAAATAAAATTACAGTGTTAGATTGATATTGTATATCTATCTTGATATACAAATAATCATAATGAACTGTGGAATTTAAACTTGATATGACAAAGTCTACCCGTGTTGGGCCAAGCCCAATATGTCAGAGGTCACCACGTGGCAAAGTCTCACCGGTCAAAGTGGCCCTCGGCGATAGAGGCAAAGTGCGTCATCACACATGTTGCTGGGCGACAGACCTACTGGTCCACGTGGCCTTCTGCGACAGAGGTAAAGTGCGTCATCACACCTGTCGCTGGGCGACAGACTCACAGCCTATCGCCTACAATTATAACGTGACACATGGTGCGCATTACACCTATCGCTGGGCTACAGACTCGCAGTCTGTCTCCTACGGTCATTAGGCTACACGTGGCGCATAACTTCTGCTCCCACCAGCGACAGACCCCTGACTCCACAATGTGTCACGTAGTATGAACCTCTTGCCAGCGACAGGCCTTGAATACTCCTTGTTTTCGAGGAACTTGTGTTATATTGGGACGCAAACTCTCAGCAAGATGATGGACTTATCTTCAAGCAATTAACCTAGAATATTGGCATATAAATAGGCCCCCAGGTACAATTTTATGCTCTAATTTTTTACTACTGGCTTTGACGCTTCCCAATACTGAAGAACTTTTTACTGACTTAAGCATCGGAGTGTCTACGTAGGGAACCACCCCTGCGTCTCTCTGACTTTTCCTGTCTTACAGAAGCTTCTTGGAGACACGTGGAGACTAAGTACGAACATGTTCAACGTCGGCATACCTTTATTGTTGTTTTGTGCAACAACAATTGGCGCCATTTGTGGGAAACATATAAAAAGCAAATCAAGATTTTCTAAGATGGTGAGAACAAGATCGACAAACGTAAGGACAGGAAGTGAGGAAAACTCTGTGAGCTCCCCTGAACAGCAGATTCGCCAGACGAACCAGGTGAACAGGGAGGAAGAAAGAATTACTGTGTCGGCGGTAGAATTCGAGGCTCTGAGGTGACAGAGTGAAGAAACTACCCAGGCGCTGCGGGCCATGGTGGATTTGTTCCAAGGGATTCTCCTGACATTGGATCTGCCGCTTACCGTGTAGAACTTGGTAGGAGGAACAAGTAGAGGTGTCCCGCCGCAGGTGTTTGGGCGACAGGAGGACACGATAGCGGCAGACCCTTCTCGTCGGCGAGAGGTTCCCCATGGGGAAGAGCATAACATTCATCAGGGTGCGGTAGGACAGGGGAGCAGGAGGCCTGTCGCAAGTAACCAGCGAGAGACTGAAGAAGCGGCAGGCCTAGACCCTGCGATAGGGGTCATGTGATAGGTGTCTGGTGTCGGGCGACAGGTATCTGAGCAACAGGGTGTCGACCAAGCAGCAGGGTCTTCCGCCCACCACCATGACTTGTCAAAATTCGCTGGTACCAACCCAGAACAAGGTATCGGAGGTGCGGGAAAGAACGGTGATGACGGCCAAAGCAGTTGGGGAGCCGGGTCGGAGTTTGACCCCACTTGGTGTACACAAATGGCACGAACAGATGCACCCCGAGGAAAGGGCAAGGAAATAGTCGAAGACCTACCTACTTCGTCTTATACCAAAAACCATCTCGCTCTCCCTACGGATATGAAGAAGATGATAGAATAGGTACTGGAAGAGAAGACATTAGTGTCCGCAGAAGAGAGCCAAAGAAGAAGAGTACCGTTCTGCACGACCATCATGCAAAAACCTCTGCCCCCGAGGTTCAAAATGCCGCTGATGGCCGCATACACCGGAAAGATGGACCCCTACGACCATATGCAAAACTATGAGGCCCTAATGTTGCTACATGGATGGGAAGATGAGATAATGTGTAGGGCCTTTTCCTTAACTCTGTCAGGACATGCGATGAAATGGTTTAATAACCTTCCTGAAGGGTCCATAACCTCTTTCGACCAACAGCGAAGCGAGTTTCTCAAAGCATTTGCGGTAAACAGTCAGAGAAGGAAGGAACCAACTTATCTGCTCACTATTAAGCAGGGGCTAAGGAGTCGTTGAAGAGTTATGTGGATCGATTCAGAGATGCTACTTTAGAGGTGCGAGATCTGCAAGTCGGTATAGCCGTGGTAGCCATGCTACAGGGGACAAGGTCTGAGAAGTTGCAAGAATCCCTGTCGCTAGACCAGCCAACTACCATCTCAGATTTGCTTTCCCTTGCACATAAGTATGTAAATTAGGAGGAGGTAATGAAAATGGTGACGATAGGAGAATCCAAAGATGGAAGGAAACGAGGAAGAGAGAGCACTGAAGCATCTTTTAGCCAATCGAGAAAGTTTGAAAAAGCTCCCGCACTGAAATACACTTCCTATACCCCTCTCACTGAATCTCGGGCTTCAGTATTGGCAGCTATTGAAGGGACAGGTCTTATACAGACTCCAAAGAAGACGTCAGGGAATCTGGGCCGTGATTTAAGATCGTATTGCAATTATCACTCAGCGCATGGACACACGACCGAAAAGTGTAGGGAGTTGATGAATCAGCTAGAAAAGCTAGTGCGAGAGGGAAAAATAAACTGTTTCGTGTGGAGAGGTGACAGAAATAACTATCCTACGCGGAACAGAGGAAATCAATTTAGAGACAGAAGAGGTGAAAACAGGGGACTTGTGAGACGAAATGAAGGTGACAGGAGAGATAATGATAGAAGAACAGAAGGAAGGAATCGAAAGGAAGATAATGAACCCACAGGGCCAGCTATTAACGTAATATCCGAAGGTGAATCATTAGCTGGTACTTCTTCCTCATCTCGAAAATCTGACGCTCGAAAGGCCCACCAAATCAACTCAATGATGGAGGAGAAGCAAGATGAGGAACCCATTACTTTTACACCAGCCGATAGAGGAGATGTAGTAGTTCCTCATGATGACCCGATGGTAATTACAGCCGTGGTAGCAAAGCACCCAGTAAGTTGAATTTTGGTCGATAATGGGAGTTCGGTGAACTTAATCTACTGGAACTGCTTCGAGAGGATGAATATCACGGAGGACAGGTTGAAACCAGTACCCACACCCTTATACGGTTTCTCTGGAGAAAAGGTAAAGGTAGCAGGCGTCATTCAGCTACCTGTTACGTTGGGGGAGAGCCCAAATGATGTCATCCGACAAGCATTGTTTATGATGGTGAGATCAACCTCTGTGGCTTAGAATATGATTTTCGGGTAGCCATTGTTAAACGACATGAGAGCGGTGGTGCATCCCTGCTATTTATTAATGAAGTTTCTAACTCCTCACGGTATTGGACAAGTGAGGGGAGATCAAAGGAAAGCCAGGACGTGTAATGTCGCATCCACCACATGTAAGGGGATTCAGAGGAAGGAAACCCTTACAATTGAAGAAAAGCCTAAGCCAAAACCTGATGAGGAGATTGAGGCAATTCGGTTAGACGAAAAAGATAGAGAAAGAATAGTGTATGTGGGGGAACAGCTTCCTGAAGAAGTGAAAAGAGAAATAATCCAATGCCTAAAAGAGAATAGTGATGTGTTCGCATGGACCCCAGCCGATATGCCCGGAATTAATCCTGAAGTTGTTTGTCATCGATTGAACATAGTCTCGGGGGCAAGGCCGATAAAGCAAAAGAAGAGGAATTTTGCTCCAGAGAGGCAACAGGTAATAAACGCAGAAATTTCGAAGTTGTTGCAAGCAGGATTCATTAGAGAAGTTAACTATCCGGAGTGGTTGGCTAATGTTGTGATGGTGAAAAAAGCCAACGGGAAATGGAGAATATGTGTGGACTTCACAGATCTGAACAAAGCTTGCCCTAAGGATTCGTATCCACTGCCTTGAATTGACAAGTTGGTAGATAAAACTTGTGGGTACGAATTGCTTAGTTTCTTGGATGCCTTTTCGGGGTACCACCAAATCATGATGCATCCAGATGATGAGGAGAAGACTTCGTTCATTACTGATAGTGGGACATATTGCTATCGGGTAATGCCATTCGGTTTAAAAAACGCGAGGGCAACCTACCAGCGCATGGTAAATAAGGTGTTCCAAGACTTGTTGGGCAACACCATGGAAGCTTATGTTGATGATATGATCATTAAAAGCCGACAAAGACAATCACATGCTGAGAAAATGACTAAGGTATTCAATGTGCTACGACAGTACGAGATGAAGTTGAATCCCAATAAATGCTCATTTGGGGTGAGATTCGAAAAGTTCTTGGGATTCATGATCACTAATCGAGGGATAGAGGCTAATCCCGAGAAAATTCAAGCTATTTTGGACATGAGGCCACCCAATACTATAAGAGAAGTTCAAAGGCTGACAGGGAGGATAGCGGCCTTGAGTCGATTCTTGTCCAAATCAGCTGAAAGAAGTCTACCATTTTTCAAGGCGATAAAGGCAGGAAAGAACTTCAAATGGACGAAAGAGTGCAACGACGCCTTTGAAAGGTTGAAAGACTACCTGAAAGAGTTGCCTCTATTATTTCGGCCACAGCCTGGAGACCACCTCCTCATGTACCTCGGTGTAGGAGAGAAAGCTGTAAGTGCAGTCCTACTAAGGAAAGAAGGGGACAGGGATTGCCCGATCTATTATGTAAGCAAAGTCCTGCTAGATGCCGAGGCAAGGTACCCCTTAGTTGAAAGAATAGCTTTATCCCTGGTGATAGCAACTCGAAAGTTGCGGCCTTACTTCCAAGCTCACTCGGTGACTATTTTAACAGATCAGCCCTTAAGGCAAATACTGCAGAAACCAGAACACTCCGGGCGTTTAATTAAATGGGCTATCGAATTGAGTGAATATGACATTCACTACCAGCCTCGCCAAGCAATAAAAGGACAGGCATTGGCAGATTTCATTGTAGAGTGCACTAGCCGAGAGGTCCAAGAGGAAACAGAGTTGGTCTGGTGGAAATTATTTGTTGATGGAGCTCGTAACATGGATGGCAGTGGAGCCGGAATTGTGCTAATATCGCCTGAAGGGGAAACCTATGAGTATTCCCTACGTTTCGATTTTCCAAGTTCGAACAATACAGCCGAGTACGAGGCCTTGATAGCTGGGATGAAACTTGCTGAGAAACTAGGAGTCAGCAACTTAATGGCCCATAGCGATTCGTAACTGGTGGTAAACCAGTTCTCGGGTGAGTATGAAGCACAAGAACCCGTACTAGTCCCTTATCTGCAGAAGGTGCAATTATTGGCCCAGTCATTTAAGCATTTCCAATTGACTCAGATAAACCGGTCAAAGAACAACCATGCAGATGCTCTTTCAAAATTGGCTTCTTCTAGAAGGGTCAAAGGGGTATGGTTAAAGTGGAATCCTTCGCTAAATCGAGTATTGAAGAAGAGGGTGTCTGTGATGTCGAGATTGGAGGTGATTGGAGAAGCCCGATCAAAGACTACATATTGGGCGGCACGCTTCCAACTAATAGTGACGAAGCTCGAAGGCTGAAATTGAAAAGTGCCAGGTTTACCGTAGTGAATGGAGAACTCTATAAACGGGGATTCACAATGCCCTTACTGAAGTGTCTAGGGCCCCAACTAGCTGAGTACACCTTAGCTGAAGTTCATGAGGGAATATGCGGTGAACATTTAGGGGCTCGTGCCTTGGCCTCGAAAATACTGCGTGCAGGGTTTTATTGGCCTACACTGAGAAAGGATGCCACAAACAAAGTGAGAAAATGTGAAAAGTATCAGAAATTCGCTCCAATAACAACCGCGCCTGTTTCAGCCCTTCAGAACACTCTACAGCCAACTCCATTCGCACAGTGGGGACTAGATATCCTGGGACCTTTTCCACTAGGCACAGGACAACGGAAGTACTTACTTGTGGCCATGGATTACTTCACGACGTGGATAGAAGCCGAGCCTTTGGCCACAATTTCTGAGAAGAAGGTGGAAGCAATGGTGTGGAAGGACATAATTTGCCGATTTAGGATCCCCCTTGTGATAAATGCAGACCATGGGAAGCAGTTTGATTGTGATGCTTTTCGGGATTTCTGCAAAGGCCTGAACATTCTCCTAAGAATATCTTCTGTGTCTTACCCGCAGGCTAATGGGCAGGCAGAGGTGAGTAATCGAACCATACTACATGGGTTGAAGACCAGACTTGACAAAGCAAAGGGAGCATGGGTAGACGAGCTCCCGAGTGTCCTATAGGCCTACAGAACGACAAGTAAGGTGTCGACAGGGGAAACATCGTTCAATTTGGTGTATGGGACTGAAGCCCTCATCCTAGTAGAAGTTGGAGTTGAGTCACCCAAATTGGTCCCTTACATTGAGGAACTTAATTCTCAGGGACTAAGGGAGAATTTAGATCTGATAGATGAGCTAAGAGACAAGGCAAAAATGAAACTGGCTGCCTATCAACAGAGGGTAGCCACTTATTACAATGCACGGGTGAAGAACAGAGAATTGCAAGAAGGAGGCCTGGTATTGAGAAAGTCGACAATTACAAACACCCATAAGGAGGATGGAAAGCTCCGGGCTAATTGGGAAGGACCATACAGAATCAGAAAAATGGTCGGACCTAGCACATGCACCTTGGAAACTTTGCAAAGAAAGAAGATCTCAAATACTTGGAATGCCAACCATCTTAAGCTGTACTGGAAGTAAACATTGTACTTTTCTTTTCTGGTTGTTATTATTCTTGTCTTTACTTTTCCTCAGTTACTTTACAGATATTATTGTTTTGCAATTATCTGATTCATGAATAAAGGCCAGCCCATCTTCTTCCATATTTTCTAATGCAATGTGTGAGACAAATTATATGCTACAGGAATTGAAACGAGGAAGCAGCTGGCAAACAAAAAAGTCCCTAAGCGAAAAATGCGCGAGACGGGCAAACTAAAGTCCCTAAGCGAAAAATGTGCGAGACGGGCAAACAAAAAGTCCCTAAGCGAAAAATGCGCGAGACGGGCAAACAAAAGTCCCTAAGCGAAATATGCGCGAGACGGGCAAACAAAAGTCCCTAAGCGAAAAATACGAGAGACGGGCACATCTAAAAGTCCCTAAGCACGAAAAAGTGCGAGACGGACAAAGACTAGTCCTTAAACACGAAAAGCGCATGAGAAAAGCAAAATCGAGAGACCATCCAGCAACATACAAGATAGGCACAATGCTCGAGAAAAGTTCATCTTTGCACAGGAATAAAAACGCTGTCTCAAAGAGGAACTTGGGGAGCAACATGGTATAAAGGTAAAAATAGAATTATTTGATATCATTTCAGAACTTTGTGATGTAACAAGTATACAAAGTATTATACTGAATTCACATAAGCAAAAGAAAAAGCTACAGAATGAAACGGTACTCTTCATTAAAAATGAATCTGTACATGGGAGTTAACAAACAAAACAAAAAAATACTAAATTCTAATCTACGGCAATCACTGAGTCAGCCGGTTGAAAAAGCGCTACATCAGCACTAGCGTCTTGAGAAGCTTGAGGCTTAGGAACTGGAGGAGTCGAAGAATCAGGATCCTGGGGAGCCGAAGAAGCCATCCTGGAAGCAGGAACGTCACCTGAAGGCCCAACCACAGCCGCAAAATCTGGCACAGGATCAACGGTTGTGGAATCAGAGATTTGGAAATCTTCGCCGTCTAACCCCAGCAGTGCCTCGATAGACTCAGGCTGCTCGCCTACCTCGATAGATTCAGAAATGTTACGCGCTGCTGGAAGCTTAGATCGATCAAGCGCCTTAGAAGACTCAGGCTAATGTTGTGGCTGTCGAGGAGGCCACAGACCCTCAAGATTGTCCAACTCATCCACAGCTCCCTCCGCTAAATAGGCTTCCGGACCTTGCGAGTCAGGTTCATACATGGTCCAAGAAGGAGCTTCGTAGTACTTGGCCTCCTCAATAAAAAGCAATTCAGGGAAAGCCTCACTAGGTCGATGCTTCTCCAGCCAAGAATGAGCCAAGTAAAAATCGTATTTAATGAATCCTGTCGCGAACTCCGTTTTCTTGTCAAAACAATGCTGGGACAAGCGGTATTCACGAACGGCCTCGATTCGAGCTTCTCTTTGACGATCCAATACGTTGTGCAGCTCCTCAATGGCCTCATCCCGCTGCCTCTCTATAGCTCCCCGATTGTCGACGGCCTTATTGTAAGCTTCTTGGTACCCTTGAAGGGAAGCCACCTTCGCCTGCTCTTCTCGGAGCTTTTGCTCAAGATCGGCATTCCTTCTTGTCAACTCCTCAACCCTTTTGGCGTAAGGGCGAAGCTGAACTACCTCATTTGGAAGCACCATCCTTTGCTCTCAAAGCTCACGAATGTCTTTGTCCGCTTGCTCCCTGAGAGCTCTATGTCAAGCATTGACAGCCGCAATTTGTTGAGCCGCCTGACAAGACAAAAACAAAAATAACTTAAAAAAAAACTTGACTGAAGAGGTTAAAAAGAGGAATTTCATTACCAAACAAAATTCTCACCTTCATAGCGAGATAATCAGAAGCATCCTCCGCTTCTGGGACGTTGTGAAAAGCCCCGCCTCATCACGAGGAAGGATGGTGCTCCAAGCCAGTCGAGACGCTATCCTGGCATCCTCGATGCTGTCATTGTCGTTTACCCCAGGATAGGTCTGGAAATCTTCTCCAACAACGATGACCCCGCTATCGATTGTATAGAGTCTTAAAGTAGGATCGACCACCTTAGGCAAGATTGGTCTTGTAGGCATTAAGGCTTCAATAATTAACCTCTTCCTATACTTGCGCCTAGGCTGGCGAGGAGCTGCCCTACCCTCAACGACACGAGACCCGCTTTCTTGAGGGGCTGAATCACTCCTTTGAGACTCGGAGCTCTCGCGATCGCCCGAACCACGATCATGGATAAGAGGCCTCTTCCGTTTATTCCTCCCGGCCTCTTGTGTAGGACGACTAGATTCACCAGTAGCCAGAGGAGGAGTAGGCGCACGAGCTGGTCCAGATGGGGCTCTAACTTGCGACTGAGGAGGAGGAGCCGCTCGAGCAGCAGCACTGGCATCCCTCCTACACAGTAAATCTCGAAAGTTCATGCCTGCACAATATAAACAGAAAGGATTAACCGACCAAGTAAAACACTACGCATATGCGTATAACAAGTAAAAAAGGATTGAACACCTAGAAAACCACCAAAGTCCTCTAGACTATCCAAATTTGAATCCAATGAAAAATCAACTAAAGGACTCCCAAAGGCGTCAGCCTGAGCCCACTCAGGGTTCTCCTCTATTTGACCACTAATACGCGCAACCTCAAGGGTCTCGTCCTCCGAATCCGAAGAGGATTCATCTACAAGGCGACCTACAGGGGTGGATGCCTCGACTACAGGTATCGGGGTTGGCTGACTAGGACCAGCGTAAAAAATACGTGGAGTTGTAGGCAGGTTTGATGGGGCGGCCGAAGCTCCAAGAACGGTCCTACTTACCCCCCAACCGGCAGCGACAATGTTCTCCGGGGTTAAAAGGGAAAATAAATTATGCTCCCCAATAGAACAGATTCGCCGAATAAGCTCACCAAATTGGTCTCTTAAAATTTCTGTTCTGAATCTTGCTGAGCGCTGTGAATGGTCGGAAGTATCACGATTCCATCTAGAGCGAATCCGCAGGTCGCTTGGAATCTCAACCACGACCCACTCGCTCTCAAACCCACGCAGTTTATTGGGGAGATCTGAGAAGATCTTATTATTAGGAAACTCGTCGACCGTTAACCGCCGAAGAGAGAACGTTATTAACCCTTTCAGCTTACGAACTCTGAAAAAGGTGCTTAAGAGAGGAACTATTGGAACAATATCCAGGTTATGACACACTATGGAAAACGCTACCAGTTGAGCCCACGCATGGGGATGGAGTTGACACGGGACAATGTCCTTATATCTAAGAAATGCTTCGCCAAACTCCGGAAGAAGGAAGCGAAAACTGAAAGACAAAGAAGCCTTATGAACGGCTACACCATTTCTAACCAAGTCGGGCGTAACCTCCCCTTGCACTGGAAGTCTATAGCTATAACCCGAGGGAAAAGGGAAACAAGTCCTGATATCCTCTAAGTCAACATTTGTCAAAGAACACATGATACCACCCGTTTTAAGTGTTTTACCCAGACGTAGCAAAGACATGGCAAAAAGGCCAAAACTACCCGGCGATAGACTCTACAGACAACAGACCCAATAGGTGACAGACCTACTAAGGTGACAGACCTTTCTATGCGATAGACCTTTTAGGCAACAGACCTTTTGGGCGACAGATGTACCAAGCAAGACACTTGCGGGAGACTAAACTCTACGCGGAAGACCAAACCACCTGCGGGAGACCTAAACCTAGTGCGAAAGGTAAATAAATAAGGCGACAGAGATGTACTTACTGTCGATGAGATAAGTGAGAGACTCCTGGTGTGAGAGCAAAAGACTCTTTTTGGCGAGAGAGCTGAAAAATGGGCGACAGACGGCTGCTCAGAGGTTTCTCGTGCACTTCCTCGTTGGGTCCCAATAGCTTATATAGCCACGACAGGGAATGCGAGACGTCACGCCTGATCACGCCTGTCGCAGAGTAGAACTTTTTCACCTGCAAAGAATGCAAAAAATACTAGAAGAAATCACAAAAAACAAAGAAGACTATTCACAGTGGGCTAAGGCCCAAAAAACACATATTTATACTCTCTTGATTGGAGAAATCCAACATGAGAGTGGGAAGCAATTGATATGACAAAGTCTACCCGTGTTGGGCCAAGCCCAATATGTCAGACGTCACCACGTGGCAAAGTCTCACTGGTCAAAGTGGCCCTCGGTGACAGAGGCAAAGTGTGTCATCACACCTGTCGCTGGGTGACAGACCTACTGGTCCACGTGGCCTTCTGCGACAGAGGTAAAGTGAGTCATCACACCTGTCACTGGGCGACAGACTCACAGCCTATCGCCTACAATTATAACGCGACACATGGTGCGCATTACACCTATCGCTGGGCAACAGACTCGCAGTCTGTCGCCCACGGTCATTAGGCGACACGTGGCGCATAACTTCTGCTCCCGCTAGCGACAGACCCCTGACGCCACAATGTGTCACGTAGTATGAACCTCTCGCCGGCGACAGGCTTTGAATACTCCTTGTTTTCGAGGAACTTGTGTTATATTGGGACGCAAACTCTCAACAAGATGATGGACTTATCTTCAAGCAATTAACCTAGAATATTGGCCTATAAATAGGCCCCCAGGTACAATTTTATGCTCTAATTTTTGACTATTGGCTTTGACGCTTCCCAATACTGAAGAACTTTCTGTTGACTTAAGCATCGGAGTGTCTACGCAGGGAACCACCCCTGCGTCTCTCTGACTTTTCCTGTCTTACAGAAGCTTCTTGGAGATACGTGGAGACTAAGTACGAACATCAACGTCAGCATACCTTTATTGTTGTTTTGTGCAACAACAAAACTTTTACAAGATTTTTTTATTTATCTGAAAACGAAGAAAAGAAACTGCCTTTCGTGGAAGGAAACTGCCTTTGGCAATTTTATCATGGGTAGGGTTCTCCCATTATGGGTGGACTCTTCCGGCATATAAAAAATCCAAAATATAACAAATGTGAGATGATAATACTTAGGAAGGAAGCCCTCATCATAAGTTAAAGATAGAATACTTACCACATGACAAGTTCGAAGGAGTATTAAAACAAAAATTGAACTTTAATATCGTATTAAGTGTTACACTCAAAATTATTTGATAATTAATAGGTAGAGATTGAATTTAAATATGATAATACCATAAAAAATAAAGACTTAACCCACATGAAATAACGTAACTACTTATTAGAGACA
Organism: Heritiera fomes; assembly: GCA_032173925.1. Taxonomy (NCBI): domain Eukaryota; kingdom Viridiplantae; phylum Streptophyta; class Magnoliopsida; order Malvales; family Malvaceae; genus Heritiera; species Heritiera fomes. The sequence continues at coordinate 17,307,372 of JAPDPM010000015.1, forward strand.
GTGGGAATACCTATCATGGAAGCATAGTCCTATTTTGGCCGCTAATGTATCATTTGTTTCTTTCATTTAGTGCTTGCATTTACCAGAATAAAAATCTGCTAATTGCCTTAAAAATTGAGTGTTATTTTTTTAAAATGTGTTTTATTAAAAAAACAAAAAGACAAATAATTTATTTTATTTTATTTTATAAATTCTTTAATTGAATTAGTTTCATTTAAGTCACTCGTATCATTAATATAAATGTGTTTATTAACTTGTGTTAACTAACATCTCCTTACGTGTGTGGGATGAAATCCTTGATTGATCAATTTTCGCATTTCATATATACAATTGCTAATTTAAATGTTTTTGTTAGCATCTCTAGCTTCCATGGCAAAAGTAACTAGCCAACAACCTTTTAGTCTAGTGACTAAAGATAAATTGTGACATATTGTAAGTCTTGAGTTCAAATCTAAACATTTTCATCCCTAATTATTTAAATTCCTCTTGTAACAAAAAAAAAGGGCACAAATAACTAAGGGAGACAACTTGCAAGAAGAGAACTATCAAAAGGTAAACTATTTTAAAAAAAATCAGTTTTCCAAAGGTACGAAACATTTGAAAGGAGATCAATTTTGAGACATAAAAAAGATATGTAGTTATCAGCTCACTAAAAATTATCAATAATGATCTGCTAATATTGCTTTCTTTCTGAATTAAAGTAATAATATTCTTCTTTACATAAACCATATGCAAATTAAATCCTTTTCTTCTTTCCTTACTTAGAAAAATGAATTTAACAGAGCTTACATATTATATATATATATATATATATATATATATATGTACACAACTTAATTGTACAGAATTTCATTATACAGTTCGGTATATTTGTGGTTAATCATGTGTTTTATATACTTATTCTTGTTACAGATCAAAGCCATGAGAGAGAAGTACCTACCTCACATAAATGAATGGTACCACAAACTGTCTACTAAACTGCAGGAGGTGAGCTTCTCCATTAATTTCTGATTAATTAAATTCATTACTAACTTGATTTTCCCGTAGAGTTTGAGCCTTGAGGACAATCTTAGACCACAATCCCTATCCAGTGTCTTTTGGATTTTATCTTTTTTTTTTTTGGTGAATGATTTTTTATCTTATTTTGTGAATTAGTAAAGTCAATTTTGACCTAGACTTAATTCCAATTAATATCAAATTAATTAACACTTTAGTAATTCCAATAATAATATACCCGAGTTAAGTAATATGCTTCCAATTAAGTGTGATATTATATATATATATATATATATATATATATATTATACATGTATTAAATCTACTTATATATTATACAGTGTCTTCATTTACGAAGACAACTTTAATAGGAATTTTTGTCATGTCTGCTAAATAACTCTCTCTGTCTATTTCCAGCATGACTCTCGTCCGGAACTACCCATTAGTCCAGAGCAGCTTCAAAAGAAGAGAGACTTAAAGACTGCCCTGGGAGGCCTTATACGTTCCCGATCCATTTCTTCCAGAAGTGATGTTCCTCCGACTCCTAGTTTTGGGGAGAAGCTGGACACCCTTGACAGGAAGATACAGAATTTATTGCTACATTGAATCCACATGTTTGTTTTGCAGGAAAAAGTTTATTGCTACATTCAACTCATCACTACTATGGACAAAACCACTGATGCATATGCTCAACTCCGGTTACTAGCAATCATCCCTTCCATTACAATGTCATTAGTCTGCTATAATAAATTTTCGTGCAAAACTGCCCTAGATGTAACCAGTATGGAACCCAATATCATGGAGTTTGGTTATTATGAACTTATAAAAGTGCTTCAAAAACATGAGCATTATTACGTTTCATTTTTCTGATAGATTAGAAAGTCTAAATTTTGGTGAAATTTTATTGGTTGAAAAATTACTTAGGTTGCATTTGGTGTCGTGGGAATGGGCACTTTGTGCTGCAATTGAAATGACTGCAAGGAGTTTACAGAGTTCATTTAAAAAAAAAGAGATTACAGAGTTTGTTTGAGGTAAAGTGACTACAAAGTTACTTTACTTCTGCAATCACTCTCCATCAGATGCAAAGTGATTACATCCAATTCTAGCAGCAAAGTAAAATAATTCACCCAAAATACCCTCTCAACCCAACACATCCCTCTCCTAAATTAATTCACCTCACAAGTATGACCTCACGTATTTACACTCAATACACACAAGAATGTAACACTCGTACTCAACTTTCGCACAATTTAATATGGCTTTTCACTACTAATGTTACTTGCACACTCTTGTTTTTTCCCTTACACAAATTTTCTCTATAGGCTCAATTCGAACTCAAGACTCAATCAAAAATTAGCTTATGCAATCAAACTATCAACCAACAATTAACCAAGATGAGCACAAGACTTAATCAATGGAAAACAAAATTACGAAGACTCAATAAGACTCAGCACTCTACAAGACTCAAGAAGACTCCAATCAATCTCAGCCTTCAAGGAAATGTGGGATTTATAGGCTCATTTGCTCTTGACTTTGGTGTATTAGTAGAATTGAGGGCTGTTTTGTGGTGTTTGATTAGGGTAAGATTCGTCCAATTGTGAGGGTAGTTGTGTCTTTTTAGTGATAGGGTCAAAAGGTAATTTTTGGTGGATAGGAATAACAAGGAAATTTTCAAAGTTGGGCAAGAATGAAATCTCAAGGCTCAAGAAAGAATGACTACCTCAATATTTTGATGCAGCACATCTCCTCAAATTACCTTTGACGTTGCACTTGCTATACACGATATAATGAATCACCTCTTGAATTATTTTTTCTTTTCTTTTCTCCTTTTTTCTTCTTTTTTTAAACTAAAATAAATGAAAAAGAAAGAATGGAGAGCAAGGCAACTTTTTTTTTAGAAAAATAAGATAATTTTGGTAATAGTTTGTGCAGCAAGAAATGAGAAAGAATGGTGACTTGTGAAACAAAGTAACCTTTATGTGAAAGTATAGCTTTTGAAGGTTTATTGGTAAATAAGAAAACTTTTGAGATTAAGGTTCCTTGGAGAACAAGTTACTTTTGGGTTATGATATGGTCAAAGTAGTTGTCTTAAAGATAAAGAAAATAATGAGTGTTTGGGGTTTACTTGATAGTTAAATAAAAGTATGTTATTTATAAAAAAAAAACAATATTTTTGAAGGACAAATACAAAAAAAGACTTGATTACGATGAAAACAAGGACATACAAGACATAAAGGATTCAACTAATAAAAAGACTCAAGAAAAAAATGGGAATACAACAAAAACGAGACTTTCACGAATTAAACCTAAGCTCTAATACTAAATGATATGAATTTCATCGAAAGAAGATAGGATTCAATAAGAAGTAATAGAAAGAATTTCAACTCAATATTATCCAACTACACCTTATTTTGTTTTTATAGTTGTTACAATGTTTGAAAAAATTTTACATTTTAGGAACGATGAAATTATTTTTTATTTTTTGTATATGACATGGAGGAAAAATTTTTTAAATGTAGGGAAACAATTCATTCTGTTCATTATATTACAACTTTATTAGTTTCTAGTCAATGTGAAGAAAATATAGAGTTTTTTTTAATATTATAAAGATTTTCTTAGGCTTAATTCTATTGAGGACCAAAAGTCATCAATTAACATGTATTTTCGAGATTTGTTTTCCTTTTATAGAGGTGAGAGGGAGCAATCTAATCATGGACAAGAAGAATTGAACAAAGAAACCAATAGTGAAAACAGTAGCAGACGCATTTTCGACACAATTAGCGCAGTAAAAAGGAAGAGACTGAAGTTGAAAGGAATGGGTAGCGGATTCGAATCATCATCCCCTTCTTGACAAAGTAATGGAGGTACCTCTAATGAGATATAATTTTTCTTAAGTCAAAGTTTTCGAATAAAAAGGAACATTAATCTTTTTCAATAGTAGAAAGAAAACCAAAGACAATTTTCGACTTTAGCTTCCATAGCCCAAGATGTTTTCATGGTGCAAGCATCATTTGTTGCTTCAGAATCTGTATTATTGACATGTGAAAGAAAAATTTTTCAAGGCAATCTTTATAAATTATAAGGAATAGGAAATAATTTTATTTTTCTTTCTTTGTAAATTGTATATAAAATTGTAAATAAGTTCAATCATAATAATTTTTTTTGGATTACGGTCTCATGATTTTTACCTTTTTAACTTTTGAAACGGTTTTCCACGTAAAAAAATTGTCTCCTTTTTCTCCTTGATTATTTTCATTTGTTATTATTTTTAAATACTAAATAAATTAATGTTATAAGTTTAGGAAATGAATAAATATTTTAAAAACATTCTAAATAAATGTTTTCTTAGAAGTAAATAATAATTAAATAAATATTTTAAATACAAAATAACAAGTTTACTTATATTTCAAATGATAAATGATAAGTTTATTTATATTTCAAATATAATAAATAAGTTTAACTTTATGAAAAGAAATTAAAAATTTTTAAAAGTATTATCATTTTTTTCAGAATAATAACTTTATGAAATAATTTATGATAACTTTATTATAATAACATTATTTATTATACTATTAACTTTATTAACTAATAGCTTTATCTTTATTACAATAACTTTATTAAAATGAGTTATAATAACTTTATTGTAATAACTTTGTTTATTACAATAATAACTTATTCGATAATAACTTTATTAAATAAGTTATAATAATTTTCTTATTATAATTTAATTAATTCATTAAATTTTATTAAAATTAATATTTGAATTTAAAAAAATTAATCCTAGATCGATTTGGTTCAACCTGAAAATCAAAACCTTGGATCACTGGATTGGACTAATTCCTTTCGTACCTTAATGTAGCTTGGAACATGTGAGACCTAGTTATTTGTACTGTATATGTACAATTATTCATTTATTTATTAATAAATGATTTATTTTTAAAGATTTTTATAAATTGTAAATAAAAAAGGATGTGGGCCCCACTTGAAATTTTCATGCCCAGATGAAAGTACGAATATGCAAACAGTGTATAAATGATGGAATGACTATAATGAGGAAATTTTAGAGACTCGAAATTATATTATTTTCAGTGTTTGAAGTTGTTGGCAAACAAATCCGAAAATGACAAATACGTCCTAAAGGTATTTTCGTAAATTTCTCGCAAACTAAAAGGAATTGGGATGAAGTGAAAATATCATATTATTCTACATGAAAAGGACTTTAAAATAGTGGCCTTGTATTTAGTTAAAACGGTGGTGTAATCAGAAATTTACGCGATTTATCCAGTAAGGGTAAAAACATAATTTTTCACAATCCGTGCACCGCGAGTGGATGAAACCACCTCCATTCATCAAAATATATCCATTATGAATTTTTGGTGATGAAAACCAAATTTTTGGAGCACAAGTACATAGTTTTTTACGGTTACGGAAGCTTAAGAGCAAGAAATGTCTGAAAAGTTCATAACCAAGGGTATTTTGGTAATTTACCCAATTTCCAGAATTCTCCATCTAATTAATTCTGCTGAGATATGCTGTTGTTCATCATCCCTGCCCAAGACTCCACGGCACAAAAAGAAAGAAAAGAAGAGAAAGAAAAGAAAAAAAGAAAGAAAGTTAACAAAACTTAATTAAAGCTTAATTTTCTCACCCAAGTTGTTTCTAAGAAAATCATCTACACACTTTACTCTCTCCATTGACACCAATATCTCATCAAAAGAGGAAGAATACAAGGTGAAAAGAAGGCTAGAGTAGTTCGATCAAAGTACGTGTGTTACTATGCATTTTGTTTCTTTGGAATTTAATGGTGTAGGAAAAGTAATCTAAGCTTACTAAACATGTTCATACTATTGGATTTGGTCAACATGGGTTCCTTATGGAATCATGCGTTTTCATGCATGAAATGCATGCCAAAATGAAGATCAAGCATGATAGAACATGATTTAAGCATTAAATTTGTTGAAAATCCCATGGAATCACCATCTACCATTTTCTGCCAAATGAAGGGGGATACCATCCATGGCTGATTTTGATAAGTTGAGGGTAGATTATGACTGTAGGAATTACGAGTAGTCTGCCGGTATGCTCAAATTTAAAATCCGATGCAAAACGAGGAAGTTATGCTATGTTACCAGTAGAAATTATACTGTAAAAATATTTACAATGTTCAAAGAGGCTGCATTTAGATTTAAATAATAGCTTAAAAATAAGTAATAAATAAGCTAATAATTTTGGTGGAATTAATTGCAGCCTGGGATTAACAAATATCGTGTGGTGCATCCAAAGAGCTCGATTTTACTATACAGGTAAGGGATGCGTATGTAAGCTGTAGCGATATTTAGAATACATAATTATTATGCATATAATTTTATAAGAATATTTTTGGATTGAAATGCATTGAAATCTGTGGAATTGAAGCTATTTGATGTATATGGAACTGTGTTTAACTTGCAGGAGGGCTAGGGTAATAGCAGTTGTTATGCTGCTGAGAATTTATAAAATATTTTCTAAAAATATTAGAAAATATTTAACTACATGGTTTGATGATTTCCTAACCTTGAAAATGAGATATTTATTATTTTCATAAAACATGAATATACCGAAAAATATTAATTAAATATTCATATTACCAATTTTACTAAAAGTAAGAATATAGAATATTCTTCCTACATGTTTTACACCATATGATATGGTTTATGAGATGAAAAGATGAAAAGTGAATATTTTATAAATTATTTTCAATAAATATTCACTATATGAATTTATAAAAATCTTTTATGAACTGATTGAAAATTTACTGATTTTAACTATTTCCATAAAGGTGATATGACTATGAAAATATTGTTTTGAGACTGCTAGGCCCTATATCATGCCGATATGTGATATGTGATACGTGATATGTGACATGTGATATGTAATCAATCTTGGTTGACACCTGATCAGTGTTTGACTGCGGACTACCCTAGACAATGGTCATAGATCTGACATGATTATTATTGTCATACGGGGTACTTTCTCTCTAGCATGATATATTCCGGGTGATGCCTTAGTCTCCACTTTTATGAGATATGAAATGATATGTGACATAGAAAATGTGTTTAAATGAAAAAGTATATGAATATGTGTTTATATGAAAAGGAAAATGATTTCTAACAGTTTATTGTGCTACATGAAGCACTTTTCTGTTATGATTGATACATTGACATGTGAAATGGCTTAAATGAGAATTATGATTTATTTAAACTAATATTCTTTTTTTTTAAAGAATATATGTATGTTTTTTGAGTAGAAGAATATATGTATGTTAGTTATTTGTTTAAATGCTTTATTTTATAAAAGCATTATTTTGAAAGGAAGAAGAAATGATATGGAAAAGGGATTGATCTCAACAAAAATAATTACTCCCTATAGTCGCTTTTAGGTTCCAGGACAAGACATGTATTTCAAAATATCGTCCTTACTCCATCCGGATCCTTAGCCAACTACAGTATCTTTCCTATAATGGTCCTTAGAGCACCTGTAGGAAAATAAGGATTTTATACATATAGATTTCGAGATATCTAGTTTCGCATACAATTCTCTTACTGAGTCGTGGTTTACTCACCCTTTTATTTTAACATCTACAAAGTACTTCCAGTGACTGCTTGATTTGTATCCGGGGTTATTGGCTGCGCATTTAGTGCTCCGAGGCAGTGAGCTTTTATCCTGGAGGTATAATCATTAATTTTATATGTTCAAACATATTTTTACAATACTATTTTGTTGTAAATTTAACAGGGGATGTAAACGATAAATAAATCTCAATATATAAATATTTCTTTAATTATAAATTTAAATTTTAAATAGTTATCGAATAAAGGAATAGAGGAAAGTAAGGCATCATATACAGCTCAATCATATAAAATGTGTGGAAAAGTATGTAATACGTTGTATACATGATGTGACAATTTTATTGGTATCAGAGTAAGGGTGGTCTGATGTCAGATAAGGGTGGTCTGATGTCTGTCGGTATCTTAGGATAAAGTGAAATGAATTATATCTCATGTAGTACTGTATAGTCTGGATATATAAATAAGTCACTAATTAAAAATTTATAAATTGGTTGTGCTGTGCAGATATGAATGGACGTAGGGTCGACAAGGTAAAGGACACGGTAGGATGGCACCTATTCTGGAGCTAGCACCGGAGGTACCCCAGAACCCGCACTCCCTCCCAGCCTGAAAGCAGTACTACCAAAATGAATAGGATGGAGAGGATGTTGGCAGATTTTATTGCCACGTATCACACAGACAGAGCTGCTGATAGAGTAGAGAGGGAGCAAGCAGCTTCACCAGTTACACCACCTCCACCACCACCTGCACAGCCAATTTCCCAGCCACAGCCAATACAGCAGGCACAGGCCGTACCATCGGCGCCACCAGTACAACCATTCAGGGATGTAGAGTCGTATTGTGATATAGCTATGGTGCGACAGTTTACTAACCTTAACCCACCGAAGTTTAAGGGTGATAAAGACCCACTGGTGGCAGAGCAGTGGATTACAGTTGTAAAGAAGCTGTTCAGGTAGATGTACAGATACTGAGAGGGTCGGACTAGCAGTATTCCAGATGACAGATGATGCAGAGCACTGGTGGAAGTCCGCACAGACGGTTTTGTTTGCCCAACTTTCGATGATTTCTTGGCAGATATTTGAGGATGTATTCCGCTGCCAATATATTCCAGATACTGCCCAGAAGAAGTTATAGTAGGAGTTCATGGAGTTAGCACAGGGCAGCAGGACAGTGGATTAGTATGAGTCACAGTTCACACTCTTAGCAGATTCGATCCACTGACACAGATTAATGAGCGGCATAAGATAGATCGATTTAAGGCTGGGCTGAGACCTTCGATTAGATCGAAGTTGGCTCCATTTGACATCAGGACATATGATGAGGTTGTCTGGTGTGCTCAGTTGTGTGAACAGGATTTTGATAAGTTCCATACCAAGCCAACATCGAAGAGTAAGTTTAAGGGAAAAGGGTAAGGCGAAGAGGGGCCCAAAGGATAGAGCAGGTAGAGATCAGCCTAAGAGGGCTAAACTGTCGGGCATCCAGATTTCAGAGGGCCGAGTTACGAGATCACCCGCTACTACCCCTACTACTAGACCTACACAGACACCGAAGGGTACCGCGACCAGGTGTACTATGTGTGGCAGGTCACATGGTACATGTCCTTATTACTTAATGACTAAGGCCTGTTTTAGATGTGGGTAGATAGGGCACTTGATGAGGGATTGCCCCCACTCCAGCCCCTATTCCACCATTACCAGTACCAGCAGCTCCAGCTGAGACTAAGAGAGCTACACCTTCCCAGCTGAGACGGGCACTGCAACGGAGAAGGGTCAGAAGCCCGTGACTCAAGGACTGGTGTATGCATTAGATCAGGAGATTGCTGATGCCTCTACAAATGTTATTAAAGGTCAAATCTATATTTTTGATATACCTATTTTGGCATTACTCGATCCTGGTTTGACTCATTCATTTGTATCACCTGCTTATGCTAACAGAGTTCTAGTAGAATCGGAGCCGTTAGGATATACCCTACAAGTAAATACACCTTTTAAAGAAGTTCAGATGACAGATATAGTGTATAGGAATTGTAAAGTAATGGTAGGAAAGAAGAACACGACAATTAACCTAATTTTGTTAACGATGTACGATTTTGATGTAATATTAGGAATGGAGTGGTTAGCTGCAAATTTTGTAACCTTAAATTGTCATATTAAGTTTGTTATCTTCTCTCCACCAGAGTGTTATGTTGCAAAGCTTTATGATAAATCATAATAAAATGAGATGTTTACTAAATTGTTTCAATGTTATATGAATGTTTTGAAGGTTATATTGCCTATGTAGAGGATGTGGAGAAGAGACAGCCTGAGTTGCATAATATTCCTGTGGTCAGGGATTTTCCAGATGTATTCCCAGAAGAGTTACCAAGGTTACCATCGGACAGGGAGATGGAATTTGTTATTGATTTGGTACCCGGCACAGAGCCCATTTCTAAGCCCTCGTATCGAATGGCATTGACAGAGTTAGAAGAGCATAAGATGTAGCTCCAAGAGTTATTGGATAAGGGGTCTATCCGACCTAGTGTGTCTCGTGGGGTGCACCGATTTTATTTGTCCAGAAAAAGGATGGGAGCCTGAGATTGTGTATTGATTATCGGATGTTGAATAGGGCTACCATAAAAAAATAAGTACCCCCTAACCCATGATTGATGATTTGTTTGATCAACTGAGGGGTGCACAGGTGTTTTCTAAGATTGATCTCCGATCGGGTTACCATCAACTTAAGATTTGAGATTCGGATGTTCCTAAGACAGCATTTCGGACTTGATATGGAAACTATGAGTTTCTGGTGATGTCGTTCGGGTTAACTAATGCCCCTACAGCATTTATGGGCTTGATGAATGAGGTGTTTAAGCTATTTCTGGATCGGTTTATGATAGTATTCATAGATGATATTTTGGTATACTCTAAGTCTCTGGAGGAACACGAGCAGCATCTTCGTACAGTTCTACAGACCCTCAAAGATCGAAAGTTATTTGCTAAGCTCAGTAAGTGTGAGTTCTAGGTGGATCATGTGATATTTTTAGGACACGTAGTGTCAAAGGACGGGGTGTCTGTTGATCCGTTCAAGATAGAGGCCCTAATCCAGTGGGAGAGGCCTAGGACAGTGACTAAGATCAAGAGTTTCTTAGGTCTAGCCGGATATTACAGATGGTTTGTTGAGGGGTTTTTCAGATTAGCTACTAAAAATCCTTTATGGACTGGTTGAAAATTTACTAATTTTAACTACTTCCATAAAGGTGATATAACTATGAAAATATTGTTTTGAGATTGCTAGGCCTCATATCATGCTGATATGTGATATGTGATATGTGATACGTGATATGTGACATGTGATATGTATTTAGTCTCGGTTGACACCTGATCAGTGTTTGATTGCAGACTACCCTATACAATGGCCATAGATCTGACATGATTATTATTGCCCTACGAGGTACTTTCTCTCTAGCATGATATATTCTGGGTGATGCCTTACTCTCCACTTTTATGAGATATGAAATGATATGTGACATGGAAAATGTATTTAAATGAAAAAGTACATGAATATGTGTTTATATGAAAAGGAAAATGATTTCTAATAGTTTACTATGCTGCATGGAGCACTTTGTTGTTATGATTGATACAATGACATGTGAAATGACTTAAATGAGAATTATGATTTATTTAAACTAATATTCTTTTTTTAAAGAATATATGAATATTAGTTTATTTGTTTAAATGCTTTATTTTATAAAAGCATTATTTTGAAAGGAATAAGAAATGTCGTGCAAATGGGATTGATCTCAACAAAAATAACTACTCCCTATAGTCGCTTCCAGGTTTCGGGACAAGACAGGCTTTTCAAAATACCTTCCTTACTCCATCCGGATCCCTAGCCAACTATAGTATCTTTCCTATAGTGGTCCTTATAGCACCTGTAGGAAAATAAGGATTTTATGCATATAAATTTCGGGATATCTAGTTTTGCATACAATTCTCTTACTAAGCCGTAGTTTGCTCACCCTTTTATTTTAACATCTACAAAGTACTTCCAGTGACTGCGTCATTTGCATCCGGGGATTATCAGCTGTGCATTTAGTGCCCCGAGGCAGCGAGCTTTTATCTTGGAGGTATAATCATTTATTTTATATGTTCAGACATATTTTTACAATACTATTTCGTTGTAAATTTAACAGGGGATGTAAACGATAAATAAATTCTCAATATATAAATATTTCTTTAATTATAAATATAAATTTTAAATAGTTATCGAATAAAGGAAAAGAGGAAAGTAAGGCATCACAGACAGCTTAACCATATAAAATGTGTGGAAAAGTATGTAATACGCTGTATACAGGATGTGATAAACCAAGATCGGTCCATTATCAAACCGATTTAAACTGATTCTTCCTAAGGATGGGCTAGAACCAATTAAGCCCAACTAAAAACCGACTAAGTTCGACCTAGTACCAGCTCTACCAACTGTTACATCTCTTATGAGTTCTTAATCATGAACGACTAAAAGTTATGAGAAATTCTATATACAACCTATCAATTATTAGTCACACTCTATTTATTTAAAAAACATAAACTCTAAAATTTTCTTTTGATTTCTACTTCTCACAACCTATTTCCTATATCATTCTACCGAATCTACCCTTCACACAATTTTACACAACTTTCTCAAACTCAAAACCTAAACTCTAAATCTAAACTCTCAACTGTCTTGAATTTCTTTATATTTACAACAATCAAAGATAATATCTTGAAATTCCATTGAATATATTCATTCTATTACTTATATTTTACATTTGGAGGATTGGAAATGAAATTTTGGGAGATTTGAAGATTTGTTCGGTGCAAAAAAACCCAAAAATTTCTTTGTCTATAATGCTCACGGAAGCGTATTTCCATGAGCTAACTGTGGCTCACAGAAATACGCTTCCGTCCAATATAAATGTTTTAAAAAATAATTTTTTAATTAAAAAATAAAGCTCCTGGAAGCAGCTCAGCTTAACTCTCGAAAGTTTACTTCCGAGAGTTCTATGGTAGTCTTGGAAATGAATTTTTGAGACACTTCTTTGCTTCCGAAAATTCATTTTCGAGAGTATCGAGAAACAACAAAAAAAGGGGTAACATTGTATTTTTATATAAAGGCATTTTGATATTAAAAAAATTTCATTAAAATAGGTTGTGAGACATAATTTTTTGATTGCAACTAGAAGCTCTCAGAAGTTATTTGAAGTGAATAATATTTTTGTTTTTTTCACAATTATGAAAAGTTTTTTTCTTTTCGGTATTTATTTTGTTTTGTAGCAGTTGACAGTAATTTTTCTTGGTCCGTTGTCTCTTTCTGTTATTTTACGTACTAGTCATCTAGGGTTCACGTTGCCCGGACGTCTCTCTTTCTGTGTCATCCCAATTTTCCGCACTCATCTCAAGCGGCGGCAAACGCTGAAGCCAGGCGGCAGGTTTTCTTCTTCCTTTTCTCTCAATTTTCTATGTATTTATATTTTAGAAATCTCTTTATTCTTCTTTTTTGCGATTGAGACCATAAGATTAAGAACAAGATTAGGGATTTGAGAGCTGAATTTGGGGCTCTTTTTCTCTGTTCTGAGTTAAGATTTTTAAATTTCATTTTAAGCCAAAGAAAATTTTAATTGTAAATGTTTTCCCTGGAAATGAAAATCATTGTTGACAATTTCTGTATATTTGTAATGGGTTAGGAGTTTTTATATGATGGATGCAAATACTTCAGAGGCAACTACCAGCGGAGAGGCTACCGCAGTCTCAAGTGATCTGAGACAGCAATGGAAGTTGCAGCTGCAGCCTGAGTCACGGCAACGAATTGTTACCAAGATGTATGATTTTTTCTATATAATAACATAATTTATTGTTCAAATATACTATTTGCAACAATTTTTGGGAATTGAGAATATAGAAGGTTTGTTTTTCTTTTTCAATTCACTAAATGATAGCCTTTTGTTTTGCAATATTTTGGATTGAAAAAGAAAAAAACGAAAAAAGGGTAATGTGGGAATAAAAGTTACAAGCATGGTAATTAGAAATTCTTGTCACTAATTGAAAATTGAAAGATAGGATTTGTATGTGATCTTTTTCCATATATTTTCAGCATGCATTGTCAGTTTGAAGGGAAATTTGTTGTTGTTTGGTTTATATTTTACATAAATTTATTCACAATTTATATAGAAATTTGGTGACCTCACCATTTTGTGTTACCATTTGTTTATTATTAGGTGAATAAGTGATTAATAATTAAAAGCATATGAATATAATGCCCTGCATATGTAGAATGGAGACGCTAAAAAGGCACCTGCCATTCCATGGCCAAGAAGGATTGAATGAAGTCAGGATGATTGCTGCAAGGTTCGAGGAAAAGATTTTTGCTATTGCAACTAGCCAGGTAATCACAAAATGCTGGTTTTTTGTGTTTTGGGTGCTTGTATATTCGTATCAGTTGTTTGGCGAGATTTGATTATTTTTCTCCTCTCTATGTGCAAGCGCATACGCATCATATTGTTTCTACTCTTCATTTATCATGTATAAAGGTGTAAACGAATTAAGCAACTCGTGAGTTACTAGAGTCTGACTCGATGATTGCTCGAATTTGAATCATTTATTTTCGAATTGAGTTCGAATTCTAGTTGCTCAATTAACGAGTCGAGCTGATTTTAAGTTTCTTAATACTTGATTTGAGTAACTTGAGAGCTTTATCGAGCTTTTTTTTAATATATATTTTTAATACTTTATTATTAATTTGTTATTTTACCTTCATAATATAAAGTTAAAAATTGACTAATCAAGCTTATCAAGTTGAATTTGAGTCTATCGAGTTGAACTCGAGCGGTTCGAGCATTCTGTCGAATTGAGCTCAAGCTTCAAAAATCAAGATTGATCGAGCTTGAGTCGAGCTTCAAGTCTTGAGTTTCGAGTTTTTGAATCGAATCGAATTCAAAAACTCGAAACTCGAGTTTAATATTGAATCATCTCGACCTGGCTTGAGGATACCCCTAATCATGTATCGTTCGGATTTGGCAAGGATCGATCCAAATATAAGAAACAAAATTGTAAATTTTCATATGAAAATATACTCGTGGACATTAACCTGTTCAAGTAATATGGCATGTACACCACTGAGGTCGCTTATGAGTAAAACAATAGAAAATATTTGACTACCCTTTTTCTAATTACTTTGTTGCATTTGCAGTCAGATTGTCTGAGGAGAATATCTCTCAAGATGCTTTCAATGGAGAACTAACCCCGGTCTATTTGTATTGCGGCGAAAAGAAAGAGGGTGATGGCTCCTTGATTGCCGCAAAGACCATTGAATTGCTGCCGACAGCCAACAAGCGACTCAGATGAAGTAAATAGATTGTTAATAAATTTCAGCAAACATCGTTGCCCATGAAAAGTGAAAACTATGTACTTGAAGTGCTGGAACAGAATCTCAGCTATGTGACGGAAAGAATCTTTTCAGGAGTTAAACAACACACGTACCCTTTTTTTTTTTTTTTATGTTTTCGAAATACAAAATTGTTTTTAAAAATTAAAAAAATTTGAAAATATTTTTCTTTTAATATTAGGTTTTTTTTATTTTTTCTGTCTCTAAGATTAGTAAATTGCTCTTTATGAAATTAAAGGTTTCAAGATTATTTTTAATTTTTTATCTTTTGCTTTGGATTATTTTATTTATTTTTAAATATTTTAAATAAAAATAATTTATTTTATTTTATTTTATTTATAGGAGACATTTTGCTCGGAGCATCACTCCTCTTTTTTTTTGTTTGTAATTTTTTTTCAAATTATCATGTTCCACTTAAAAAGTAAAAGGTTTTGAAAATATTTTTATTTTTTATTTTATGTTTTATCTGATTATTTTATTTTATTTTTTATTTTTAAATATTATTTATAATTTTTTTAAAGAAGAAATATTAACCATGTACGTTTAGTTATAAATTCGATTTTTTTTTAGTGAAAATCTTTTGAAAAAAAAATACGACCGAGAAAGAAAAAAAATAGATATTAGTTAAAAGAAAATTTGTTTTTATATATTAAAAGAATCTTCTTTCGGGTTAATGTTTACTTTTATGGATTGATCAATGATTGAATTTTTTTTTGGAAAATTATTTTATACACTGTCAGTGGAGTTTTTTAACTCCACAAGCGAGGTTAAGATGATAACATGTGTCTCATTTTATTTTCTTAATATTTTTAAAGAACAAATGTCATCATCTTAATCTCGTTTGTAGAATTAAAAAACTTTACTGACAGTGGATAGGATAATAATTTTTTTTTTCATATTTGTGAAAATATAGATTGATATTTTGTCTGTCAGATTTTATTTTGAAAGGATATATGAGTTGGGATTTTGTTCTAACAAATTAAAAAATATTCAACAGTCCTTTGATGAATTTGGGTCATTCGTGCCCACTTTAACCCTAGCAATACTACTAGGCGGGACTATCATATTTATGGTGCCGCAACTTTCAAATTCAATTTTTTTTTTACTCAACAAAGAAGTGAATTTCCATTAAAACTAACAAATCAGAAAGTTCCTTGGATGGACAGACAAACCAGTCTATGGGACACTCTTTAAGCATACTTTTAGAGCTAGTTATTGAGCCGGGTTGGTCTGACCATGTTTGCAACCAGATCGGGTCAATCCGGGCCAATCCGGTCCAATAATCGAACCAGTAGTGTACTAATTCGGAACTAGCCCAGCCCGATATGTTATCGGGCAGGGTCGGTTCTTATTAATTGGAATCGGGCCCGCTAAGGGATCGGCCATTAAGGATTGAGATCGTTCGGTTCAAATAAAAAAAAACAAAAAAAAAACAAGGGAAGCAGCGCTCAGTGGCAGCCTTCTTCCAGGCAAGTCACAACACTGTTGTGACTTGCCCCATTTGATTTTTTTAAAAATTTTTTTATTTTTTTAATTTAAAAATTTTATTTTTAATTTTTTTTCTATAAATACATCTATTCTATCTTCTATTTTTCTTTACATTTCTTCTATATTTTCTCTCAAATCTACTATCTACATTCATCTAGTCTTATTCTCTTCACTCACATACTCTCTCAATATTCACTCAAACTCTCTCAAATTCACTTAAATTCCCTTATTCCAAATTTATAATATCATTTCCTTTATAAATTTCAATTTTCTTTTTATTTTATAATTTTATAAAATTTACTTTTAATTTTCAAGTTTCAATTTCCAAATTCCAATATATTATATATATCATACATCTATTTTTTTTTAATTTTTAACATATATTTATTTTCAAAAAAATATAAAAATATCAAATTTCTTTTGTCGTTCATGCTCTGTTTCTCAACCTTTTGGTTCCACTGAAATTCCTAATTTGGGTGACGAATCATTTAATGAAATCGAACTCGATATTCATCCGGAGGAGGAGGAGCTTCCTTTGGCACCATCGTTTGGTCGTGGTCGTGGTCGTGGAGGAGGCCATGCTCAAACACAATCATCAGCTGCCACCACTGCTGCTACATCATCAAGACCGAAGTTTAGTCGAAAAAAAATAACCAGGGTATGGGAGTATTTCAACATTGTAGCAAAAGAAGGTGAGACGAACAAATATTGTGCTATCTGTAAATTTGTGCAAAGGCGTTTACTCTTATAACTCCGGTGCAGGTGGTGGCGGTACAAATACGTATAAAAGACATTTAATTACTGCACATAAAATTAATCTTAGTGCCAAAGAAAATGAAATTTTATAAGGTAAACAATCTCAAATTAATATACATGATGGTGAAAAAAATTTTAATTTTGATAATGTTCAAGCTAGACGTGGTTTAGTTAGATTTGTAGTTAGGACTGAACAACCATTCACAATTTGTGAAAAAACAGGATATTTAGAATTTGTTTGTAAATATTTAGAATTTGTTTGTAAATATTTACAATCCGCATATAAATCTGTTTCTAGACATACATTAAAAAAAGATTGCATGGATATGTTTAAAGAATATAGTCAAGCTTTAATTGATAAATTTAGTAATATTTCATCTAGGGTTAGTTTAACTAGTGATATATGGACTAGTACTAATGGTATAAGTTATCTCATTATAACTTGTAATTGGATAGATGAAGATTGGTCCATGCAAAAACGAATTTTATCTTTAGATGTAATAGAAGAAGCACATAATTCATATACTATTCATAAATATATTACTAAAGTTTGTAAATTATATGGACTAGAAAATAATAGAGTTTTTGCTATTACTTTTGACAATGCTTCGAGTAACACTACAGCTATTCCTCATTTAATTAAAAGTTTAAACCCTATTATGCAAGGCATATTTTTTTATGCAAGATGTGCGTGTCATATTATAAATTTATGTATTCAAAGTGGTTTTAGTTCTAGTGGTACTGGTAGTGGCATAGGTCCAATTGATAAAATTAAAATTTTAGCAAAATGGATTTGCACACCAAGTAATAAACGTGAATAGAAGCAAATTTGTATAGCAAATAATATACTTGTTAAAGCGTTTCCACTTCCCGTGGAAACAAGATGGAATTCACTTCATCGTTTGCTTTCTTCAATCTTACCTTATAAAGAACTTGTTACTCCTTTTTATAACAATTATACAAGTAGCACGCATTTAGCACTTTTTGAAGAAGATTAGACTTTTATTGAATATTGTGTTGATTTATTATCTACTTTTAAAGATGCAACTGAAAGATTTTCAACTCAATTTTATCCAACTACACCTATTTTGTTCCTATTATCTACACAATGTTTGAAAAATTTGTAAAATTTAGGAATCATGAAACTTTAAGTTCTTTTGTATATGATATGGAGGAAAAATTTTAAAAATATTGGGAAATAATTCCTCCTATTTATTGTATTGCAACTTTATTAGATCCTAGTCAAGGTGAGGTAAATATAGAGATTTTTTTTTATTGTTATAAAGAATTTCTTGGTCTTGATTCTATTGAGGATCAAAAGTCCTCAATTAACAATATTTTTCGAGAATTGTTTAATGTTTATGAAGCAGAAAGGGAGCAGTTCAACTTTAACCGACGAGAAGAAGATTCATACGAAGAAATCGAAAGTAGCAAAAAAGGAAAAGGAATTTTAAACGCAATTAAGGAAACAACAAAGAAGAGAATGAAGCTAAAAGGAAAAGCCAACAGATTAGGATCAACAACTTGACGAAATTCTAGCTTCAATGAGCTAGAATTTTTCTTAAGTCAAGATTTTTCTGTAGATAAAAACTTTGATCTTCTCCAATGGTGGAAAGAAAACCAAAAACAATTTCCAATTTTAGCTTCCATGGCCCAAGATATTTTTGAGGTGCAAGTTTCTTCTATTGCTTCGGAATTCGCATTCTCGACGTGTGGAAGAATTATTGGAGACCATCGAACCACTCTTAATCCGGATTCATTGTGCATGTTAACATGCCTTAAAGATTAGTTTGATGCGGAATCGCGCAATGTCCAACTTGGAATGGCCAATGAATTCGCTGATAATAATTTAGAAGAGGAGGAAGAAATTTCCAAGGCAATCCGTATAAATTATGAAGAATAGAGAATAATTTTTTTTTTGTAAATTGTATGTAAAATTGTAAATAAGTTTAGTCATAGTAAATATTTTTATGGACTATGGTCCCGTGATTTTTACCCTTTTAACTTTTGAAGGGGTTTTTTACGTAAAAAATCTTTGGTCTCCTACTCTCTCCTTTTTCTCCCTTGCTGCTGTTGTTGTTATTATTATTATTATTATTATTATTATTATTATTATTATTACATACCAAATTAATTAATGTTATACTTATCTATGTTTAAAATAAATAAATATTTAAAATACAAAATGAATGAATATTTTAAAAACATATTAAATAAATGAATAAATATTAAGTAAATGATATTTCAAATATAATAAATTATTTTAAATGCAAAATGAATATAATAAATGAATATAAAT
Source organism: Heritiera fomes (assembly GCA_032173925.1). Classification (NCBI taxonomy): domain Eukaryota; kingdom Viridiplantae; phylum Streptophyta; class Magnoliopsida; order Malvales; family Malvaceae; genus Heritiera; species Heritiera fomes. Next base: position 17,326,917 of record JAPDPM010000015.1, read on the forward strand.
AATGATATGCAAAATGATATTGCAAAATGAATATAATAATAATATTCATAATATCATTATTTGTATTTTGAATCAAATATCATTTTATCATAATAACTTTATTACAATTTTATATTCATAATATAACTTTATTTTATTATAACAATAATTTTATTAGATAATTTTATAGTAATTTATTTTTACATTATTGTTACATTAATTAAATAAATTATAATAACTTTATAATAAATAATTGTTAAATTAAACTATTAACATTATTTATTATAAAAATAAATTTATTAGATTAAATTATAAAAATATATTAATATATATTAAAATAAATTAATATAAATTTTAAACAATAAAAATTTTAAATTTATCAAATAAAAAAATAAAAACTAACTGGTTCGGTCCGTTTTTGAGCGAACCGATCCTGCGAACCGGGCCGATTCGCACCTTAATATTATGCGAACTAGCCCGACTCGGACCGGTTCGCTATCGAATCAGATCGATTTTCCCTTAGTATAGGCTGGAACTGGTGAAAACCGGTCCGAAACCGGTCCAGCCCATAACCAGCTCTACCTAGTTTTCCTCGCAACCCAATCAGTAACACAATTAGCACTTCTACAAATAAAATGAAAAGAAATAGAGAAGTAATTTTTCCATTCCAAAATATCTTCCTCAACAGCCATCGACTGCCAACTGCGTGAAGCAGAAGAAACATTCAGTCTAGCAATGAGCTCCTCACAATTCGATTCTACCATCACCTTCCTCCAACCTCAGCAAGCAGCAATAACACAACCAAGTCTAATTGCTAACGCCTCAGCAACAACCACCAAGTGCATAACGCATGAGATCCATCCACAATGGCGCCATGATCATCTCGATCACTATTGCAATACTTGCCATCTTGGTTGTGGCATCCAAAGAAGCGTCGCAATTAATTTTGACGAAGGAAACTGATGGTTTCTATCAATTGTAAAGACTACTCTCCCTTTGCTGACTAGGTGCAGTCAAACAAAAACATGTCGCAAAGTTCTGATAGTGGTCACACGCCTCTTAGCATACTACCACAGGGTTCCCACCCATACCTTCGAAAGCCAAACCATTTCTATTTTTCCAAAGCTGCCAAAAGAAGTAATGAGCCCTTGAGGGCTAAGGGATCCAAACACTGGAAGTGGCTTCACTGCCTCGTTCCATCCGTGATCAAATTCTCTAAAACCCTCCTTGTTGGGACAGTAATTGAAGTTTGAAGCTCTCCATGCAGCAACAACAAATGGACAGAAAAACAAAAGATGCTCTATCGTTTCTTCCTCTTGATCACATCTTGGACACCACTTGGAGCCCTTTTCCGTCTAGAGGCGAGATTATCGTTAGTGGTAATAGCATTGTTACACGCCCTCCAAATGAAATTTTTAACTTTTGGTTCCACTTGTAAACTCCAAACGCTCTTCCAAAAAGAGTCATACAAAACAGAAATCAGAGCTAGTAGAGGGGCCTTGAAACACATCTCTTTTGGATGAAAGGAGATGGAACCTAGATTTAACATTGTAACAGCCATCCTTTGTCCAATGCCAAACCAAAGAGCTCCCTTTTTCTGGACTTCCAACTGGAATAGCCTCAATAGCTTTCGCCTCCTCTTCGTTGAAAAGACACCTCAAACAGTTCAGTTTCCACGATCTCTTATCAACATCAATCAAATGGTGAACAAGAGTTGGCCCCTCACCACTGAGTCTCGGAGAAAGAATTTTAAAGGAGTCGATAGATGGCACTCGACGGTCCTCCCAAATTACAATTTCTTTCCCGTTTCCGACGTTCCACCAAAACCGCCATCTTCAACAAATCAATACCTTCGCAAAGGCTTTGCCAACCCCAAGAGGAAAACCTACCCTTTAAGGCGTTCAACAAAAAAGTGGTGGGGAAATAAATTGCCTTCAAAACCCTCACCCACCCAAAGCAAGTCTGGCCCCATCAGCATTCTCCAAGCTTGTTTAGCCAATAAAGCTGTGTTAAAAAGAAGGAAATAACGAAATCCCATACCCCCTTTTCCTTGGAAATTGACAATTTGGACCAACTAATCCAATGGAGTGAAGACTCTTTCTCAGAATTACCCCACCAAAATCTGGCAAGTAGAGAGTTAATATCTTGACAAAAAGAGGCTGATAATTTGAAACAGTTCATAAAATAGACGGGAACAGCAAAGGCTACAGATTTCACTATCATTTCCTTACCAGCTTGATACAACAATTTGCCTTTCCATGCTTGAGTCTTAGACCGCACCCTCTTGAGAATGAACTTTAAAGCTTCCTTCCTACAAAAATTTCTAAATATACCTCACTTTTTACTCTTCATATCCCTAATTCCTTTTGCAATAAACAATAACTCATTGAAAGAAGTAGAAGTATAAAGAGTAAAAAAATGAGATTTATTTAGAAATTCTCCCTTCCTACCCCTCCCCCACACAGAAGGAATGCCCAAATAGCCCTTTAACATTTCCTCCTCCATTTTATTCTTTAGAAAAATGTTAATGTAATAAATAATAAACAAATCTATAAATAAAAATAAATTAGAAGAAAAAAGAAAACAAAAATTTCAAAGCCCAATAGCTCTTCAACATTTCCTTCTTCACTATGGTCATTCGTATATAAAATCGGTGTTCGTGTCGTGAAAAATCATGTTTGTGTCATATAATACATAAAAATTTCGTGTCAAAATTCATGTCAATAAGTAAAACATAAAACCAATTTCTTTAGATTTTGTCATATATATACACACACATACACAATTTTAACAAACTTTTAGCACATGTCACATTTATGTCTTTTATTCATATCATTTTTATATTGTGTTATCGTATCGTGTTTGAAGTTACCATATCTATTTTAAAGTATTTCAAATCATTTAAAAGCAAAATGGCCTCAAATTTAAACTTTTAACAATTCATTTAACAATTGACTAACAAAAAAATTTAAGGTGGATTTGGTTCTCACCGCACGGAGGTGCAATAAGACCAGTAGGTGCACAATATGTTTCACGATCTAATTAGTTAATCTCGTGGATGCACAGTGTTTCAGGATAATTTTTTGCGTTTCCAATTTGGTTTATCTACGTGCAATGTACTGTATCTTGTTTAAAGCAATAAACTACCTACCCCTATTTTGAGCTTTTTGCTCAAGGCCCTGATCTAATATCTGTATAGAACTCATATCACCATAAGGTCCTAGAGTTCTGCACAATATCAGTTCATTACTAACATTTATAATTCCATTCATAAATTCACAATCATAATTAAAACTATTTCCTTCTTAACATTATACCAGCAAAATTCATATCCTTTGAACATAATTCATTTCATATTAATTGGAATGAGAATAACACAGCAACTATTCATTATCATAGTTTACATTCCATCCTAAAATAAAAATACTGCACATGAACTGTCTGGAAATAAAATCACATACAATGGATAATACATACACACCCCAAATATCAAAAGCGTATGCCTTGGAGAGTTTTGGGCACTACCCAAGCTTGCAATACTTAAACTATATCCAAAAATATTCCCACAACTCAAACTCAATTTATAAAAAGGATTAAATAGAATTTAGTGAGCAAGTAAGTCATACATATTAAGAATATCCACTTACAACGTTGAAAATTGTTTCACACTATTTGTAATTTTATGTAACATTAATATTTTTACAAATCAACCGTTAAATTTAACTATCATATATATCATATATTTAAATTTTTTAAGTTACTCTGATATTCTTGTCTTTTTGAATCAAAAATAGCATTTGAATATATACATACATATATATACACACACACACACATATATATTAACTTGAAATTTAACATGCATGATTTACATAAATATAATATAAAATTCAATGATCAAATTAAAAAAATTATAAATTATATAAAAATATAAAAATGTATAAAATTAAATTAATTTTATACTAATGTAAATCTCTCTCCCTCTTTCTATTTACATAAAGGAGATTTGGTTCATATTTTATATGCGATTAATTAATTTGTTTGTGGTATCCAAATCAAATGTTACAAAACCGAGGGGAGGAACACGTGATCACATACACTTACCATTTAACCAAATACTAAATCGTCAAACTTCTTGTAAACTTGCGGTCCAAATTATTTCTTTGTGATCCTAGCTAAAATGTATGATATATATATATATATATATATATATATATATATATATATATGTATATATATGTATATATATATATATTCAATGCACGAAGTTGGCTGAAATTCCTAATAAAAACATTTATGTGGAGGAACTATCAAGCAGCGAAGCCATGAAGCTGTTACAGAAGTAAATATTACAAAGAGAATTGATGTCAAAGTTGACTATAATGCTACATGTTTTGACCCATAAAAGCAACAATAACTACTTAATGATACTAAGTTATACTTAATGAAACTAAGTTATGAACCAACCTCGGACTGGGATTTGGGAGTATTCTCAAGTTGACAAACATCACCAATGGCGGCTTCCTCGCCACCAAGTTACGCATACAAATTCCGCTAATTCATCCTCAAAGATAGCAGCTGTGAAAAAAATCTTGTCATCAATCATCATAATAACTCCAGTTTATGCCTCTGAACCAGTCTGCAGAAGACTGGCTATGGCTATGCAGCACTCAAGCAGTTCTCCCAAGCCCCATATTTTGAGCTGAAGCTGCCTCCACCACTCTGTTGCGCATACTCGGCAATAACAGCTCGGGCGCAAACATCCCAAGTCCGTGCTATCTCACCAACTGACATTGGCTGCGAAAGGGTTCGCATTGATATACTAAATCTCGACTTTGCTTTCACTGAAAGGTCTTCGTACTCCTTACTGTGAAACAGAATATGACACCAAAAATTAATTTACTAGGGAAAATATCAATATTACACATTTGACCTAAAACCAACTTGCTCTTAACCCGAATAACCCTAATCCAAATACCAATGACTACTAACAAAGTTTCTTCTACAACATTGGAAAACCTAAAATACAGTTGAACTCATATACAATTAACGATTACCATAGAAGTCAAAGTTACTGCTATAATTAACCAGTCAAACTGAATCACTCAGTAATTATATAAACAAACAGATTAGGTAAAGACAACAAGAAACTGAACCTTTTTCCACATTATTTGATGATGGAAAGAAGCTGCTCGAAGGATTAAACTAACCACTCAAGAAATTAATACAACATCATAATCAATCTTTTCAAATATTAACAATCAAATAACCAAAATAATACCTATATCTCAATAATTCACAAATCCAAGGCCACTCGAAACTAAAATAACATAGACATGTATAAATAAATCCTAAACCCTAGAAGAAATGCAAAATGTCAAATACAACCCATTAGCCCTAATAATATGAAAACAAGTAAAAAAAATAATCTCTCTCTCTCTCTCTCTCTCTCTCTCTCTCTCTCTCTCTCGATATATATATATATATATGTATATATATATATAGAGGAGGGATCCAGTTACACGTGTAAAATAAATTTAGTTTTACACACTTTCATATCTTTTTAGATGATTTATAATTTTTTAATCGGACCGTTGATTTTTATGTTCTATTCATATAGATCATGCATGCCAAATTTCAAATTAATCGAATACGTCTAACTATTTATTTCATAAAATAAAATTTCAACCGTTGATATATATTGAAAAAAATACTATTCTCGATTAAAATGATTAAAATAGCAAATTGATTTAAAAATTTACATACATAATAAATATGAGTAGGTTGTTAAATCCAACGGCTGGTTTGCAAAAATATTAATCCTATATGAAGATATAAAACTGTGTAAAACAAATTTGTTTTACACATGTGTAAGTGGATCCCTACTCTATATATATATATATATATAAAAGCTACAATAAACCCATAAGATATAATAAAGAGACAAAACAAAGTTCTAGATTGTTTTAATCCTTCAACTAGTTTCTTCCCATCTTCTGTCTTCATTCAAACATAAAAGATTATTGCTTAGCTCCTTTTACTTCAAGAATTGAATTCAAATAAAATTTAAGATGGGCAAAAACAGAAGCAAAGCCATGATGCATAATAAATTGCCAAAAAGAAAACAAACAGTTTCTAAACAGAATACCTATTTAAAGAAAACTTAGAAGAAAAATGGGTGGGCTGGAATTCAAATGCAATGTTTCCTCACCTAACTTCAACTGGAAACTTGTATAATAGGATTGGTGAACAATTTGGATAATCTGTGGGGACTAGCAAACGCAAGGGCTGAATTGGTGACTGCATAACGACAAAGACAGGATAATTCAGAGAAAAACACAATACTTCAGATTAACACATCACTTTCTTCCCAAGATCTGAAACTTACCATCTGTGTTGACATGTACTGTGATTTCAAGTTTGAACTGAGAGCCACAGCACTGAAAGAGCACTTGACAATGGTTCCTTCACCCCCTTCAACAGTTGCTGCTGCTGCACCTGGATCAACATCTTCATCGCTGATATCAACCACTGTGTCGATAAGACATTGGTTTATTTCCCTTATTTCCTCTAAAAGGGCATGATTAGCCTGCATTAGATCCCATTTAGTATTGTAAATCTAATTACACAAAGCAAACTGCACATTGCTATCTTTGACAATACCAAATTATAATTACTCACGCCAGCATCAGATGGCTTCTATTTATTTCTAAGAAAATTCCGTGGTTCTCTTTTACACAAAGCCATGGAACATTGTAAAGTAGAATGACAGAGAAAACTATATTGCTTACATTCCACTGAAACAATATAACTGAAAATTTTAGTGAACTTCGAATAAAAACCAGTTCTCAAGCACTTCAGATTTCATAAAAATCAAAAAAGGAAAGGTGGCAGACCTTGGAATTTAGCTGATAAGTTCCGAGAATTAAACAAGATTTGATATAATCCATAACTAATGGAAAGATGGAAATTCAATTTGGAACAGAGGCAGTACATAGTAATTCGGTCATATATCACCAAATGCTGGAAGAGGCTTCTAAAAAGACAGGTGACATATTTCAAGAGTTGACATTTTGGAAAAATGTACCATGAGCAAAGAATGATACCTCAACTCTTGGCTTCTTGACACTAGATGTTGCAGTTGACTCCAGGTCAGATGTCTCTGAACCAGTTAATTGTTTGAAACTATCATTTACACTGCCTGCAGATGATACAACATTTAGGGGCATGGCACTAGTGTAGCGCCTCATTTTCTTTGTCCCACTCATTCCATCTTGAGTGATGAAATTTCTTGCTTGCAGACGACACTTTGTCATGGCAACCAGATCCTCACCAACTGCAGCTCTAGACCCATTACCAGGAGCTGACCCTGCTATCCTGTCAGTCATGCTGATAACTGAGCCAATGTCACTCACAGATGCACCCAATGCTATAGGTGACATGGATTTCACCTGAAATATACCGAATCAAAAATCAAATAAATAAAATATCTTCTTTAAAGGAGAAAGAAATTCTAATGCTTTCTTAAAAAGGAATAATATTAAGCACAAAAGAGGGAAAGAAGTGTTAAAAAATTGGGCTTCACAAACCGCCTTCATTAAACGCTCTAGAGGCTGCTCTGTAATGCTTGACTTGCAAGAAACAGCCGTCAAAGCATTAGCAGGGGTGCCATCAGCACCAGTGAACTCTGCAAGCAGAGGTGAAGCTGATATCCCAGGAGTGCCAATTGCAAGGGACTGGGAGCCTGCTTGAACGCCAGTTCCCTGCTGATGTCCAACATTTGCAGCATTTGAGAGAGTGGAAGTGCCTGGTGCAGGTTTTTCAGATTCCCCAGGCATGGGTGATGGAGCCAAGGGAGTTGAAGGTGAAGGAACAACAAAAGGTGAGTTTGCAGATTGCAAAGGGGTTCCAGTATTTAAATTAGACGTTAGCAGGCTTTGCTGATCAACCTGTGGGGAAGAATGCTGAGGCATCTGAGGAGATGCAGCCTGAAGGAGCTGAGGTGAAGAAATAGGAAATTGAGCACCTGGTTTCAACTGTTGATGGGTATAAGGTTGACATTGGCCTGCTGGGAGATGTTGCTGAAAAACCCCTGGCTTAACACCCATCCCCTGCCTCGTATCATTTACATCACTCATCTGATGAAGCTGTGGCATCTGGTGTGTTTGCAATTGTGTGGGCAGCTGTTGCAACTGCTGTTGCTGCTGTTGTTGCTGCTGTTGTTGTTGCTGTTGCAGTAACTGCTGCTTCTGCTGCATATATTGCTGCTGCTGCATTTGACGCTGTTGAAACTGTTTGACCTTTTGTGACTGCAGCATTTGCTGTTCCATTTGTTGTTTCAGATGCTGCTGCTGAAGCATATTGGAATTTGACTGAAGAGAATTCATGTTTTGCTGTAGAACACTTAATCCACCTTGTGATGACAAACTGTTAGTATTTGCCTGTTGTGGGGTACTCAGAGAATTCTGTTGTAAAGATCCTGGAGCAGCCTGCTGTATCGAGCCTAAGGCATTACCTTGTCCTGAATCCAAATTGGAACCAGGCTGCAGTGAATTTAACATGGTCTGCTGTGCTGTTGAAACCACAGGTAAAGAAGACAAAGAATAATGCTGCAAACTTGTCATGTTGTTTGACTGCATTGTTGGCACAGAACCTTGTAAATTTATGGACTGCAACTGAGGGTTCATTTGATTATCATGAGACTGTGTCTGATTAATTTGAGGTTGTGGCTGCTGCATGGAATGTATATGAGGCAGAGGAAGCTGGCCTTGCTGCAATGCTGACATTTGCTTCCTTGGCCTATTGCTATTTATAAAATGTAATATCTGCTTCTCATAGGAACTCAACTTATCCTTGAAAGAGGGTTGGATATTGGCTTTGGAAACTGATAAGATGGCTATATTGCGCTCCAACATGGTTTTGAATATTTTCAACTTGTCCAGATGCTCTGACTTTGTCTGCTGAGGAAGAGAATCATGCTGGAAAATAGAACACATAGAATTGTAAGCCAAAAGCAGCATGTGAGTATGGTCAGACACCGGGCAGCCTGTGAGTATGGTCAGATACCGGGCAGCATAGTATGGTGAAGATGGCTCTACTACTTTGGAGGGTAAAAAATGAATATATAAGATTATGTAAAAGAATAAACCTACCTGCTGCAACTTCACAGAAATTTTCTGGTACACCTCAGTTAATTCAGGTAAGTATGTCTCTTTCATGGTCTTGATCTGCAACATAAAATCACAAAGAATGATTAACCAACAATTAAAACCACTCAATACATCCAAGTGTCAAGATTTATGAGAAAAGTAAAAAGACTTCCATTTTCTGAGTAACAGGAATGATTTTAGTTAACAAGAGAAGAAATAAATGTATCAACAAATGATGATTCCTCTAAAGTCAAGCATGCAAGATAACATTGGTCTTTTTGACAGTTTTCTTCCTCACCAACAATAATAACCTTTAGTAGAGAACAGAAGGAATTAAATAAGCTTTATTTTGTTTCTTCTATAACTAAAAGTCATTAAAAAATGTCTGAATTTCTTAAGTTCCTAATTCTTTTGTTTTATAATTCTAATAAGATAAGCACCCCAATATACTCTAATATTCTTTCCAGAAGCCACTTTCCTAGACCTCAAAACCTTAAGTGTAATACTATCTACAGGAGGATATTTCAAGATAGTTTTTACCTTCTGATAGACCTCTTCTTGCCAATCCCCTCCATTTGCATTTCCTGTTTGAGTTGTGGAATCTAAAGATGCTAACAAAGATATACAAACCATGCACACATAAGAAAAATGAAAATTTTTAGATGAAGAAGAATAGGAAAAGCATAATTTAAATGAAAGGAAATTGTTCCATGCACATAAAGATACATGATTTTGTGACATATATGGAAAAGAATATTGAAATAGATAATTTCTGGAAGAAGGGTATATTTTGAGCAGAAAATAACTAACACTCACAGTAAAAAAGGTATACATAGCATAGAAGGGAGATAAAAAGGGATCATAATACAACCAATTATCAAATACCTGTCATAAAATTCCATCAGACCCACCATGGGGTACAACTGAGAAAGGAGTTGGAAGAAAATATGCATCAACAATTTAGAGATAGACATAGGAAAAAATTTAATTACTAGTTTCTGCAACAGGCAATTATCCAAGTTTTCGAGGTTACTCATAAAAAGCAGCCCAATTTGATGCCTTTTCCTTTTTGGGATATTCCAAGATGTATGTCTATTCTTCAAAAGTAGCAAATTTGTAACTTTGATGTTCTATTGTGACAATTAAAGACCAACACAGAGTCCAAACATAATTCTTAGTTTTCGGCGCTACTCATAGAATTTCTCAAGTTATAGGTAAACATTAGCCATCTATAACAAAGAAGTTAAGTTTGAATAAGAGTAAACGATTGATAAGATTAAGTGATCATGAGAAGAAAGACCTTAAAAAAGTCAACTCTTTTCTGCTCCAGACCTGTTATTCATTGAAAGATGAATATGCTGAGGTAACAAGGGTGAGGGCAAACTAAGGAATTTCGTTCCTCTACTATTTCCGTTGTGGTTTACTCTTTGATGAATTTAATCCCTATACTCTTACAAAAAGAATATTTAAGAACAACTGATCAAAATATTAAATTTCAGCAATTAAATAAGATTGCTTCGCTTTTTTGTTGGTGATATAACATGCTAACCTGAACATTTTTGACCACATGACACGCATTAACGTAAAAAAAACTGTTTTTCATAGAAAATACACTAATTTTTTTTAGAATATAAAAACATTATTTATTATTTAATTAAAAATGCAATATGTGAATTTTTAGACTGATACGTGTCGCACAGCCAAAAAATTAGTCCATCTCAATACATCAAGTAATCACTAAAAGCTAAATTTTAATATTCTTGTCAATTGTCCTTAAATCTACTTTTAATAAATAATATAAGGGCCAACTTCATTAAAATTAGAGTAGGGGGACTAAAACAGTAGGACTGAGATAGTTGAGGGGCCAAATTCAGACTTCAACCATCAGAGTGAAGCAGTAAAAAAAATCTAGGGCACAAATTAGACTAAAGAAATATACAGCTCATATGAACCTTAAGTTTTTTCAAGCAGGACTTTAGTCTCCTAATCACAAGTTCATGTTTAATTAAGTGATGGGAATATTTCTGAAAGCCAGATTACTCGAGTATTAGGGAGAGAAGAAGTGAAGAACAAAGACTTTAAGTTGGATAAAAGGAACCGCACCAACCTCATAACCAAACACACAAAATTGGTAGAAATTTCTGACTATATTCTAAATTTAACTTGAATTTGAAGGACATGTGCAAGTTTAGTTGAGTTCAATAACACAGTGCAATTTTTTTCTTCCATTCTGAACTTAGCAGCAAAAGAGGACCACTTATTTCCTTTGCACACAAAACACAGGTTCTTTCCTTCCTGAGGAAGGTTTTATAGCCAACATGAAAGCTCATTGAATAAAAGAGAATGAATTATTTGTCAACAAAGTACAAAACCGTTGGGCAATAACTGCAGCAAAGGTTAACAATAACATAATAGAACACTGTCAGCAGTGGAGACCTAGCAGTGACACTGGTGACAAAAATGTTTCTGGTAGCATCAAAGGCCAGGCAGTGCTTACGATCAGCTGATGCAGGCAAGGGTGCCGGCAATTTTGGTAGCATTGATTTGTTAGCTAACAACTAATCATCTAGGCAAGATGTGAGGTTTTGAGATGTGCTTTTGATGGGATAACATAGCATAAATTCAAGAAGATATTCTCTTAATCTCCCCAAGTTGGAATGGAAATTACTTTCTGAAGTAGTAGAAATGCAATGCAAAACAATAGCATCAATTAAGAAAATTGTATAGTGGGCAAATTTGCAGGGGCTTCAAGGATGAAATGTACTAGTATTGGAGGGAAAAAAAAGTGTAAATTAGTTAAAATAAAAAACACAAGATCAAAAGCAACAATGAAAAGAAAAAAGTGTAGGTAACTACATAGATTTAAAAAACATACTTGATGATGTCTCCGGAATGGCTCTCTGTGAATGATACAATTGCTTTTGCTGATCTATCATATTTTGTGATTGAAGCAAGGAACTTGATGCTTGACCTGATGCTTGAAGCCTTTGCTGCATATTTTGTTGTAATTGATTGGGCTGCTGTTGCAAACCCAACTGCTGCTGCAACTGCGTAGACTGTGATTGCATCTGGGACATCACTTGCTGCTGCTGCTGTGGTTGCTGGGATGTCTGTCCTTGAGTTGGTAACAAATTAGGTGCACTCTGGTGTGTTTGTTGGAGCGGAACCTTAGGCTGGGGTAGCATATGTAAAGATTGCTGATTAGTTTGCATGCTTGAGTTACCCAACTGGCTTCCAATCAATTGCTGCTGCTGCTGTTGCTGTAATCCTGAAATATTACTTTGAGGACCCAACTGTTGCTGAAGCATATTTGAAAGATTGTTTTGTTGAGCCATCAACTGCTGCTGCTGCTGTTGCTGCAGGTTTGAAAGATTATTAGGCTGGCCTAGCAATCTCTGCTGCTGAATGTCCCCAATGCTGTTTTGTTGTCCAATTAACTGATTCTGCTGTATATTTGCAGCATTTGCCTGTTGTCCCATTATGTGCGGCTGCTGCTGCTGTGGCTGTGGAGGCTGCTGCTGCCGAGGCATCATTGACTGCTGTGTCATTGGTGTTTGTTGTTGATGAATACCAGTACTCACGGCCTGTTGTGGCTGTTGCTGCTGTCTAAGGACTGACTGTTGATGCTGCTGAAGCATGGACTGTGTTGACTGTTGCATAGAAGATTGCTGATTCTGTTGAAGACCAGGAAGGGGAGCTGGTGGCATGGGAGACGGTTGCATAATGGATGATGTTTGCATACCAGATTGCTGGGAAGATTGCAACTGATTAGGTGGTAACAGGTTTTGCTGCTGCTGTTGCTGCATGTGAGGCTGCATAAGTGGGGGTTGGAGATTTCCCTGTGGAATCTTTTGCTTCATAAGTTGATGTTGTAACTGCGGATGGTATAGATGCTGCTGCTGCTGCTGCTGTTGCGGTTGCTGTTGCTGTTGTGGAAGCACTTGCTGCCTTCCTTGCATTTGCCTCTGTTGAGTAGCAAAAATATTGGAAGGCATCCCTTTCCCCAGCGAGTTCTGTGAAATTCCAGAGATGCCCTGCATGTTGGAATTCTGGCCAACAACGTGAGGCATAGGATTCTGGGTTAGACCAGAGATAGAAGGCATTCCAGGCTGTAAACCAGCAGAACTTTGAATTCCAGAAGATGCCAAGTTATTCGGAACATTCTGTGATAACAGTTGTTGACGTGCTTGAGACTGATTACCTTGCAATGGGATAGGAATTGGTTGCCCTTGACTGTGAACTTGATTCTGCATGCCCTGAGAACCTGCCCAAGATTTTTATATTAAGAAAGAGAAGGTGGGAAGAATCCACAAGAACCGATTGATGAACATTTAGAACAAGATGAACAACAAAAATAACAAAGTAGTAACTAATTCTTTTGAAAAGATAACAACTTAAAACAAGTGAGGGCAATTGAACTATACTATGAGAACCAAGAAAAAAATAATAAAATTATTCCTAGCACATGCAGAGGCATATGCCATGCTGAAAGACTTTAACTATGGAAATAGCAAATGAGGCTTTCTACGAAGTAGTAACTAATACTTTCGAAAAGATAATAACTTAAAACATGTGAGGGGAATTGAACCATACTGTGAGAACTAAGAAAAAAAAATGATAAAATTATTCGTAGGGCATTCAGAGGCATATGCCATGCTGAAAGACTTTAACTATGGAAATAGCAAATGAGGCTTTCTATTTGGTGCTTATCAAATCTATCAGTCAAAACACCTGCACCCCACCAAAAAAACACTCACCCAGTCGGTTAAAGTATTAAAACTGCTACACATGGATAAGGGAACAAAAGGGATAAAATATAGGAAAATCTCATTAGAATAGATACTAAAAGCTAATCTGCATTCATGTTGTAAGCTAAAACAACTCTGAATGTAACAGAACAGAAATGACACATAAATGGAAACTATCCTACTTCTACAGTACATCAAAGCAAAATACTCTTTCCTGCTACTACCTGGATCAGGGGGTTTGCTGTTATTTCCAGGTTGGGGTATGGTAGGCAGAGATTTGTTCTCCATCGTAAGCATCTTCAACGATATTCTCCTCATATAATCCTCCTGAAATAGAAATCCATGAAACCGTTAGATAAACAAGTTTTACTTTATTATTCAAATACAACACAATATTATCAAATATGTTATATGTCCCATGCTTAATATTCAGTTAGCATTTAGCATCTTTGTTTCTTTCCTATCTACTCTCTCTTTCCTCCAAGGGTTTCTTATGGACTTCCAATGTAATTAATAAGGTAATGAGTTTGATGTATGCATGTCTATGCACATGAATAGGAAAAAAAAGGAACCTGCAGATGCATTCACACAACGCAAACAGATAATATTGGTAAACAACAATGCATTCAAGCATGTTAAAGAATGCTAACAATCTATGATTACCTTGCTGCTCGCTGCTGTAAAAATCTTTTCCTCAAACCTTACAGCAATTTTCCTGAGTTCATTTAAACTCTCTTGGCCAGAAAATGGGAGGTGCCTCTTCAATGTATCCATTCTATGTAAGCAAGCCATTGCACAAGTTATTAAAACACAAATATGAAATTTCTAATAAAAGCATGTAAGAATCTTCACTTCGTAAATAAATAAATGCTACGGATCCTAGCTATCAGGTTAGTGAAATGTTTACATAAATTAAATAAAAATTAACCAAGATATGAACTCAGCACCAGATAATTTCCCTATTTAACTTGTTCAGGACCACCAGCATTAAATATCCCAAAGTCACAGCATTGAAATTTAACGAAAGTTCTCCAACATAAACAAAGCAACCCTCATGGCCTTCATATATCAGCTACATTCAAATAGACCACATACCACAATTGCCATTGGTCAGAGAATGTTGTAGAAAGGCAAGGCCACTAGTGTCAGTTACAGTAATAAGTTATTTAATGAGTGGGCATAATTCAGTTAGAACACACGAGAACCACCAATACATATACAGCACCACTTAAATGACGTAACAAGTGCCATGGAGCCAAAGATCTAAAAGCGAAGGGCATGTTTGTTCAATCACATAAATTCATTAAACGAAGATGATAATATGCCCCATAAAGTTGGACCCAATAGCTCAACCATATGATTCCCGGCAAGTGGCTGATGTACAGTGCCCAAACTCTGGTTAAGAGTGGGTTCTGATTCTCAAGCCATGTATTTACAAAAGAAAGCACTCCAAAATAGGAAATAAGGCTTTATTGATGGTATTGTTTGGTTATTAACAACAACAAAGACAATTGTAAATGAGCTCTTTGCTGTGGAGAGGAAACGTTGCAAACCAGTAGAATGGGATGTGCCAAGAGGCGGTGGAGAGGAAGACTGGAGTAGACCTTGAAGAATGAGTGCAACGGCAGGCAATGGTGGAAGGTTGAGCAAGGCTGAATAGAGAAAATAGTGTAAAGAGGATTTGAGAGACTTTCTAAGTTAGCTAATTTGCCCAAAAGTCTTTTTCAAAGACAACAAGAACTCCTATACATAGGTGTGGAGAATGGGAGTTACATATCTTTGGTATTAATAAGATAATAATGAGAATTGATAGTTACAAAGCATTAATGCTTTGTCTAATGGAAGTTATGCTTTCGGAAAAGGTGTATTGAAAAAAATAAGAAAGAGTACTCATATTTCAGAGAAGGTTAAGAGAAAAACTCTTAACTATCTCCATATCTAATCCACCAAGCCAAATTCTCCAAGACATCCCAATAGTGAAGTTAACTCAAGAACCTGCCCTATTCCACAGTTATCCTCACTTCTTCTTGAAAGCGCTATTCTATAAATAAGTTATTCTAAGAACAAGTTGTTCTGTGAAGAGTTTTAAAGAATTGTTCCGTGAAGAATTGTTCTAAGAAGAGGTATTATGTAAATGAGCTCTTCTAAGAAAAGGTAACGAGTTCCTCTGATAACAGGTTGTTCTTGTGAAAGAGCTCTTCTAAGAAAAAGTTATTATTGTGAAGTAGTCATTCTAAGAAGAGATTATCTTTCACTATAGCATGAAATAAATATTAGTTTCCAAAATCAAGTATCTACAACAATTAAAGACAAGCCACAGAATCTGCAATAACTTAAGTAAAGCAAGTTTATTTAACAAATAACAATACCATAAAATTCCCTCACATCTTGTTGACAATTATTTGTCGTGAATATGACGGAAACTCGGTTCTCCAATCACCTGTGTCCATGGCGGGCTCTCCACTCGGAGGAGTAGGCCTCCAGTTATTGGTATCCATCAAATTCTGACAACACCAAAAGAGAAAAGAGCAGTCACAACTCACAAACACTTCCAAATGAAAATTTTTTGTCCTAAATTAAACATAGTGAAAGAAAAACTAATAAATTGACTCCTTGAATATGCAATACTTTGACAAATTTCTTTTCAATAAATACTTCCCTTTCCCATCTTCAGTTTCTATCTCTTGATAAGAAACTCAGTGTAAAACACAGTTTTTATTAAAATTTGTCTTAAAGATACCAATTAGCATAAATTTATACATAAAAGCAAGATTTTCTTTTTCGTTTGTAATGTTATAACATAAATTAGACAGTGTACATCATTTGCCGCCATAATTTAAGCTCTTACAAAACAAGAGGACATTTTCCTAGAGACTCATAGACACCCCACAACCATGATTGAAGTTGAACATAATCTTTCACTATGTAAGCCACAATTTTACACTCGGGATGTCATAAATTATTAAATGAAAAAAATGAAAAAAAAAAGAAATATTCTTTCACTATGTAAGCCGCAAGATGAACATAACGATAAATTGTTAAATGAAAAAGAAAAAAAAATTAGAAATACGAACAAAAGCCACCATACAACCCAGTTTTTAAGAGAAAAAACTTGGTCTCCAAATATTCCATCAAGATTGCTATTTTGTTTCACAATAAAAGAATTTTAAAAAAAATCCACAAAGTTAATTGCGTGGTGATAATAAAAAAAAAAGTAGAGTCACAAGTCAAAAACGTGTCCCTAAGTAAAATTTTGGAGAAAATTAGGGAACAAAATCTTAAACCTATAAGACTTTGAAATTTTTACCTCAAAGAAGAGCTCCCAATTTGAAAACAGAGATACGCGTCGAGAATTCCTCAAGGATTTTTTTTCAAATGCCAAATCCGCCGATTGAATAAAACCCACGCCGCAGATTCTCTTTGATTACACAGAAAAATTAAATTATTTTGTTTTGTTTTTCTGAAAGATGATCAGTAGTTTTCCTTTTTTATTTTTATTTTATTTTTGTAGAATTGGAATAATACCTAATTCTCACCTATAAATAAACATAGTTAGAAGAAAGTAAAATTAGGAAACTCACCTGAGGTTTATTTGTTTGGTTGAAAAGAAAGTCGGAGAAAATGAAGAGAAAGAAGGTCAGGTGTTGGACCAAAATGAAAAGTCAAGACTTTTCTTCTGCAGAAGTAGAACCGTGTTATGCTTTCCTTCTTTAAGCTCAAATATCATCTTCGACTTTTTAAAAGGAGAATTTCTAAATGCATTTAGGGTGCGTTTGTACCAAAAATTTTGAGGTATTTTAAAATAGGAATATTTTAAAATTTTTTATTTTAAAATATTAATATGTATAATTGATTTGTTTGTGTAAATAATTTTTAAAAAGAAATTTGAATATTAGAAGTTAATTAAATAAAAAATAATGATATTATTATATGTTAAAAAATTATCAAATAAAATAGGCTTAATAGCCAAATACATCCCCAACGTTTATTACAATATGCAATTAAGTCCTCAACGTATAATTGCATAGAAATAAGGACATTACATTTAATTTTCAGCATATTAAACCTAAACGTTATAAAATAATAGAATTAAGGATATAGCCGTTAAAAGCTATGATTTTTGTTTGTTTTGCCCATGTGGCATGCCACGTGTCATGCTGACATGGATTATAATGCCACGTGTCATACTGACATGGCATAATATTGCCACGTGTCATGCTGACGTGGATATAAGTTAAATTTTCTTTTTTTTTCAAGGTTTAATACCCAAATACATCCCCAACGTTTATCAAAATATGCAATTAAGCCCTCAACGTATAACTGCATAGAAATAAGGACACTAAATTTCATTTTCAGTACGTTAAACCTAAAAGTTATAAAATAATAGAATTAAGGATATAGCCGTTAAATAGCTGTGATGTCCGTTTTTCTTGCTCAGGTGGCATGCCACCTCAACGTTGGCACGGATTATAATGCCATGTGGACTAGTGACGTGGCATAATATTGACACGTGTCATGCTGAAGTGAATATAAGTTAAATTTTCTTTTTTTTTCAAAATAAACATTTTTAAAAGTACATTTCTTTTCAAACTTACATTTTTTATAGTTTCATTTTTTTAATTACATATTTTTTAAAAATTACATTTTTTTCATAACTTCATTTTTTAAAATTATATTTTTTTCATAATTTCATTTTTTTAAATTACAGTTTTTTTCATCATTTTTTTTAAGAATTAAATTTTTTTGTTCTGTACAATACCAAAATTAGTACAAAAATGCATGTGGTATGGTTCTTTTCTTTATTTTTTTCTACTATACTAATTCTTTCTTTCTCATCGTTTCAGTATTTTTGGTTGAATACCACATACATTTTTGTACTAATGTTGGTATTGTACAATAAAAAAATGAAATGATGAAAAAAATGTAATTATTAAAAAATGAAATGATAAAAAAATTTAATTAAAAAAATGAAATTATGAACAAATATAATTTTAAAAAATGAAGTTATGAAAAAAATGTAATTTTTAAAAAATATGTAATTAAAAAAATGAAATTATGAAAAATGTAAATTTGAAAAGAAATGAACTTTTAACAAATGTTCATTTTGAAAAAAAATGAAATTTTGAAAAAAAAAGAAAATTTAACTTACATCCACGTCTTCTTAAAAAAATGATGAAAAAAATGAAATTATGAAAAAAATGTAATTTTAAAAAATAAAATTATGAAAAAAATGTAATTTTAAAAAAATATGTAATTAAAAAAATGAAACTATGAAAAATGTAAGTTTGAAAACAAATGAACTTTTAAAAAATGTTTATTTTGAAAAAAAAGAGAAAATTTAACTTATATCCACGTCAGCATAACACGTGACAATATTATGCCACGTCATTGGTCCACCTGGCATTATAATCCATGCCAACGTTGAGGTGGCATGCCACCCGGGCAAGAAAAACAAACATCACAGCTATTTAACGGCTATATCTTTAATGTTATTATTTTATAACTTTTAGGTTTAACATACTGAAAATGAAACTTAGTGTCCTTATTTCTATGCAATTATACGTTGAGGGCTTAATTGCATATTTTGATAAACGTTGGGGATGTATTTGGGTATTAAACCTTGAAAAAAAAAATTTAACTTTATATCCACGTCAGCATGACACGTGGCAATATTATGCCACGTCAACATGACACGTGGCATGCCACGTGTGTAAAACAAACGGATATCACAGTTTTTAACGGCTATATCCTTAATTCTATTATTTTATAACGTTTACGTTTAATATGCTGAAAATTAAACGTAATGTCCTTATTTCCATGCAATTATACGTTAAGGACTTAATTGCATATTGTGGTAAACGTTGGGGATGTATTTGGCTATTAAACCAATAAAATATGTAATATGAGTATTATTAGATTTGTAAAAATGTATAAATATTATTAATTATATAAAAAATATATATTAAATTTAAATAAAATTGTTGTTGCCAAAAACAACAATAAAAGTTTGTGGACGTCAAATCCTCGATCTTCGTGTTAGCTTGTCTTCAAAAATTCTGCAAGATAGGAAAAGTCAGAGGGGCGCAGGGGTTTTCCCCTATGCACGCACTCCGATGCTTAAGTCAGACAGGGTTTCAGTAGGCAAATAGAGCTTAGACTTTAAGAATGATACCTGTGACCTATTTATAGGAGTTATTTTACGCGTAATTACCTTTAAGCCCCACAGCTTAAATAATAACCCAGTGGATCATTTATAGGCCTTTTGAGTCCTCTTTCCTCTTGGGCTTAGATTATTATTTGGTTCAATGGTCTTCAGCTTGACTTATAGAAAAGCCTAGTAATAAAGGACCTAGTCCACATCAATTGCTCCCCACTCTTTTACAAGGTTTACCTTGTGAAAGAGAATATAAGGAATGGGCTTTTCAAATTCTTTTGCTATCCTCTTCTTGGGATTATCACAAGAGTCTTTTCATCTTTACTTGAGGGCTCAACTAGTGAACTTCATTATTATTTGTAACAGAAACGACATCGTGTCATCATTTCTTTTGTTAAGTGCCTTCTATTAGCCAAGAGGAAGAAAACCGAATCTGGGTTGAGGCCATGAGGGCACATCGTTAAGTGCCATAAGCGGATGCATATGTTCTTATCTGGTTTCATCAGATGTGGTTTGTACTCGGCGTACTCTTGATTGGTTGAAGCTTGATCTAGATGCTGAGGCTTTGGAACCTTTTCTGAGGATAGACACTTATAAAGATCTATCTGATCTTACCAGCCCTTAAGAGCCTTTTCGTTGACCCGATATGGTCGGCTTCTCACAGGCTTGAACGAAGATGATTTAGATAATTATAGCACCTCAGGGCGTACATGCTTGGGCACCTGTTAGTATCGATGCTCCTTTTGAGGCAGAAGTTAATCTAGAGTGCTCCCTAGTTTTTGTGAAAGAACTTAGTCTTTTACAAACTGATCAGCCCATTTTTAACCTTATCTACAGAAGCAACTACACATTTACCTTGTATTAGTCTCACGTAATAATCAGACTTTCCTCGTGCACTTTTTGCTTCAAGTTCTTTTACATATGTGGCTTATGCCGCTCAATTACTGTTTCAAGCACAAGCACTTCATGCATGACTTACATCACGCACTTTTCGCTTTAAGTGCATGCGTAGCCTACATCACGCATTTTTCGCTTCAGGCTTTTTTCTCTGAGTACGTGGCTTACTTCGTGCATTTTTCACTTCAAGCCCTTATACTTTATGCATGACTAACATCGCGCATTTTTTCGCTTCAAGTACATGCGTAGCCTACATCGTGCATTTTTCGCTTCAGGTTTTTGGTTTGCCCGTCTCGCACCCTTTTGTGCTTAGGGACTTTTCATTTGCCCGTCTCACGCATTTTTCGCTGAGGGACTTTTTGAATTTGCCCATCTCGCCCCGTTTTGAGCTTAGGGACTTTATAGAATTGATAAGAATATAACATCACTTTTATGCCAATATAAAACGTTTAAATGCACTTTGTCAATCAATTGTAGTACGTATCCAATGATAAAATTGTAACATACCTCGCACCATACCTCGTAGCCTGCATACTGTGTGCTCCCCCAGTTTTTCTTTGTAACTTTTTGTGTCCAAAGAAAAACTTTTACTAGAGTATTGGTCCTGTCTTGCGTACTATCCGCTTAAGGACTTGTTAGAATATAATATCGTTTATGTCCGAGGTGCCAACATAATGCGTTAAATGTAATGTGATAAAATTGTAACATACCTTATTTAGAAATATTTTTGCCCATCTCGCACCCTTTTGTGCTTAGGGACTTTTTGTTTTGCCCGTCTCGCACCCTTTTGTACTTAGGGACTTATTTGTGCCCGTCTCGCGTCTTCTTCTCGCTTAGGGTCTTATTTTTGCCCGTCTCGCGCATTTTTCGCTTAGGGACTTATTTGTGCCCGTCTCGCATCTTCTTTACGCTTAAGGTCTTATTTGTGCCCATCTCGCGCTTTTTTCGCTTAAGGACTTATTTGTGCCCGTCTCGCGTCTTCTTCTCGCTTAGGGTCTTATTTTTGCCCGTCTCGCGCATTTTTCGCTTAGGGACTTATTTGTGCCCATCTCACGCATTTTTCGCTTAGGGACTTATTTGTGCCCGTCTCGCGTCTTCTTCTCGCTTAGGGTCTTATTTTTGCCCGTCTTAGTCATTTTTCGCTTAGGGACTTATTTGTGCCCGTCTCGCGTCTTCTTTACGCTTAAGGTCTTATTTGTGCCCATCTCGCGCATTTTTCGCTTAGGGACTTATTTGTGCCTGTCTCGCGTCTTCTTCTCGCTTAGGGTCTTATTTGTGCCCGTCTCGCGCATTTTTCGCTTAAGGACTTATTTTTGCCCGTCTCGCGTCTTCAGCCAGCTTTTGTTTTTTTCTTCTTCTATTCCTGAAGAATGTCTATCAAACATGGAGGATTATCATAGTACAGATAAAAATAACTGGCCTTTCGTTTCATAATGTAGTATTTTCAATTAAGTGGAATAATATAATTGCAGCAAATGTTAAAATAATAATAGCAAATGTTTACCACCAGTACTATTCCAAGTCTTTGTCTTTGAAAAATATGTAAAGTACGAGTGCTGGGATGTTCTGCTGTCAACCATGGATTGAGCACTAAGTCGTGCTTCAGTACTAGCAATCTACCTTCACAAGCTTATCACAAGTTCTTTTCGATCGAACCAAGCTCTCTTGGCTTGCTGCCTTACACGACAATGGCTAGTGCCTGCCTCGGACACCTGCCTAATACGATCACAACTGTTAGAATGGACAAGAAAATTGAAAGCATAATATGAGGGTACCTCAAATCTGCTACCACCCGCATGTCCCTTGCTTGGTCGGTGAAGACTATAACAATGTGCAAGGGACTTCGTTGACCTTGCATCCAAGCAATTGGCCACGTGCTTTTTTCTAACTCATCAGCAAATAGCTCTCGTTTCTTTCTATCAATGTCAATACTAATGGGGCGTCTTATGTGGACCATCACCCCTTCACTGTCTCTTCTTGATGCACCCGTGTGCACTTCCGTGACATCACAAGGGCCATTAATTTGGACAAAGGCTGTCAACCTGATTTCTTCTTTGTTGGGTATTCAGCCAGATCACCAATAGAGCTCTGCCATATTCATGGAGAGCTTTTGCAGCTGGGCTTACCAAAGTCTCGCTTGCAAACTAGGGTTCTCATTGTCTGAGAGAGCGCATCCTCGCTCGGTCCTTCATTACATGGGCGTGCACCTAATGATGTACAGAGTCTCCTAATCTTTTCTTTTTCTTAGGTGAGTTCCTGTCTCGGTTGACAAAGGGCTTGCTCGCCTAAGTCTTAGGATGGTCGTATTCTTACTCGCCACCCATAACCGTACTCGCGAGGCGATCGTTGGCTCATTTAATTTTTTGTGCCTTGCCCGGTTTCAGTTGCTTGTCTATGTTTTTACGCACCCGAGTGAGCACGAGCTGGCTTTTGAAGTTTTGGGTGTGTTTCCCAAGGTCTTTAGTTGGGGCTTGCCCAATAGAGCTCCCCTGGACTTACGCTCGCTTGTTTGAGCTCTTCGTCCAACTTTTTCCTTTCCTGGGCGAGCTCATCTGGCATTGTGTGTGCATCTCTGCCAAACCCTTCGACCTGTTCCTTGCTTGCCTATCTAGATCTTTTCTCACACCTAGGCAAGTGTTTTCCCAAGTGAGCCTTGCTACGGAGGCTAGGCTGTGGCGTTGGTTATGCAATCGCTACAGGCCACTCAATCACCGAAAGTGTCTACCGCAATGGTCTTGTGCTTGCTACATGACACTGTATTTGTCAGTATTGTTTCACGTCTTATGTGCGGGATGATGGGCTCACGGGAGCCGTTCGCTCGTTTAGAATGCCTGTTGTGTGACTTTTTCTTGCCCGCATGGTTGTTGCATAGGACGAACCGCTTTATTGCAATATAACCTGTCGAATGTGCTCACTATTACCTTTTACCTATTGGGCAAGCATGCAGCTTGGGATCAGTGCTCGTGTATTTGCACTACCGCCTTGCGTACGGTGAATTGACCTGTTATGGCAGGAGCCGTTTGTTGCGGCGGTGCCTGCCGTACGTTAGCTGTTTTTTTTTATCTTTTACTTCAACCCAATATTTACAGAAGCCCATGCAAGGGCCTAAAGAACTACAAAGAGCAATACAAGCAAAATACATATGCTGCCTCAACCTAGATATGACATTCTCCTTCCTTGGCCTTGCGTTTGCAAGTGGTAGAGATCATTGGTTCGGAGATCATGGGCTTATGCTGATGGTGGGGGTGGTGATGATGCGGATCATGCACCCATCCACAGCAGAGGGGAAAGCTGGAGAAATCCCTTTCAATCAGAGCCTGTGGTTCAGCTTCGACGAGATTAGGCATATCAGCAATGCCGAGAGCAGAAAGCATGTCAAGAGTGTCCTTGTCGACCTTAATTTCGTCAGTCTTAATAGCTGACTCATTAGGAACAAAGTCCATGCGACGCTCACGCTCTTCTTCTTGAAGCTTGAGAGATGCCACGAACCGGACCCTTCTGAATGCGCTTCATAAAGTGGGTAGAGAAACCAGCAATCTTGTTAAGAAGAATTGAAGTCTATTTTGTTAACAAGAAAATCCATTGTAGCCATGATTTTGTCCTCAAAAACTGTCATAGACGAGGGATGCTTTCAAAAAAACTCGAGAAATCTCTTGGTCAGACGAACCCCATTTCCTACTTTACTTTATTCATCCGAGCGGCCCCTCTAGGATGCGATGCGGGAAGGAAGAAGGATTTCTTTCTACCATTAAATAATTCGCAAAAGCCCAAGAAATCTGACCGGCTCAAAGATTCCATCGAGGCCCTAGAAATTACATGGCTCATCACGACCGGTCAGAATGAACTCGGTTCAGTTGTGAAATGACTAGAGAGCTTCCTTAACAACAGGGTCTATCGCCAAGGAGGTCTTTCTCCCAATCCTCTCTCTCGCCAAACTTGTCAAGGGCGAGAGACCATCTCTCGCCATGCCTTTCTCTCCGAGCTTTTTGTCAGGTGTGAGAGCTAGTTTCTCGCCATGCTGTCGCCCAATTTTCTCTCGCCAAAAAGTCATGCCTCTCTCGAGAAGCTTTTTGTCAGGGGTGCTGTCTCTTGCCTAACGCTGTCGGGTGCGAGAGCCTTTCTCTCGCCAAGCCTTCCTCTAGCCAAGTCTGTCCACGGTGAGAGCTAGTCTCTCGCCCAGTGATGTCTCTCGCCAACTGCTGTCTCTTGCCCAATGCTGTTGGGTGCGAGAGCCTTTCTCTCACCAATTCTGTCAGGGGGCGAGAGCTAGTCTATCGCCCAGTGATGTCTCTCGCCAACTGCTGTCTTTCGCCCAATGCTGATAGGTTCGTTTTTGGCGAGAGCTTCTCTCACCAAGCTGTTAGTGCGAAAGCCTATCTCTCGCCCAGCTTGTCGGGTGCGATAGCCACCCTTTCGCCAAGGGTCTATCACCCATGCAGTTCTCGCCAAGGGTCTGTCGCACATGCAGTTCTCACCATGCAGTCTCTCACCATGCTGATAGGTTTGTTTTCGGCGAGAGCTTCTCTTGCCAAGCTGTTAGTACGAAAGCCTATCTCTCGCCCAGCTTGTCGGGTGCGATAGCCACCCTCTCGCCAAGGGTCTATCACCCATGCAGTTCTCGCCAAGGGTCTGTCGCACATGCAGTTCTCGCCATGCTGATAGGTTTGTTTTCGGCTAGAGCTTCTCTCGCCAAGTTGTTAGTGCGAAAGCCTATCTCTCACCTAGCTTGTCGGGTGCGATAGCCACCCTCTCGCCAAGGGTCTATCACCCATGTAGTTCTCGCCAATGGTCTATCACACATGCAGTTCTCGCCATGCAGTCTCTCGCCATGCTGATAGGTTTGTTTTCGGCGAGAGCTTCTCTCGTAAGCTGTTAGTGCGAAAGCCTATCTCTCGCCCAGCTTATCGGGTGCGATAGCCACCCTCTCGCCAGGGGTCTATCACCTATGCAGTTCTCGCCTAGGGTCTGTCGCACATGCTGTCTCCTGTCGCCCATTCCTCTCTCGCCAAGCTTGTCAGGTGCGAGAGGCTATCTCTCGCCATGCCTCTCTTTCCAAGGGAGACGTAACATGCGATGCGAGAGGCTATCTCTCGCCCATGCCTCTCTCGCCAAGGGAGACGTAACATGAGAGAGCCACTCTCTCGCCAACACACGCTGTATGCGAGATTCACCCTCTCGCCCAAGCCTCTCGCCAAGGGAGACATAACATGCGAGAGCCACTCTCTCGCTAACACACGTTGCACGCGAGATCCAACCTCTCGCCCAAGCCTATTGTCGCGAGAGCCACTCTATCGCCTAATGTTGTTGCGTACGGGAGGCTCTCTCTCAGGAATGTCGAGAAGGAGAGCCCATCTCGCTTGTTGGGGTCGCGCGAGCCTCGCGCTAGCTTGCGACAGAGTGTCTGTCATGTCCGTGCTTGCAAATCGTTCTCTCGCGTGCACCTTGCGCAACAGAATATTTGTCACATGAAATTTTTCCCAAAAGGCTCTCGCGCGCAGGACCTATCTTTTGCAGGTCATCGGTCTCTCGCAGCCTATCGTAGATTTTTATATTTGGCTTTTTTGTTTGATTCCCACAGACGGCGCCAATTGTTGTTGCCAAAAACAACAATAAAAGTTTGTGGACGTCAAATCCTCGATCTTCGTGTTAGCTTGTCTTCAAGAATTCTGCAAGATAGGAAAAGTCAGAAGGGCGCAGGGGTTTTCCCTTGCGCGAGCACTCCGATGCTTAAATCAGACAGGGTTTCAGTAGGCAAATAGAGCTTAGGCTTTAAGAATGATACATGTGACCTATTTATAGGAGTTATTTTGCGCGTAATTACCTTTAAGCCCCACAACTTAAATAATAACCTAGTGGATCATTTATGGGCCTTTTGAGTCCTCTTTCCTCTTGGGCTTAGATTATTATTTGGTTCAATGGTCTTCAGCTTGACTTATAGAAAAGCCCAGTAATAAAGGACCTAGTCCACATCAAAAATAATATGTTTTTTGTTTTTAACTTTATATTTAATAGTAGATCATATCTAATAAAGTAGGAAAAAGTAGAAGGAATTTTGGACAATCACCCTTTATGTGGATTTTCAAGAGGAACATCTTAAATTCTTTTTTTGAAATCTCTTCTAAATTTTGAAAGTCTTAAAAATTTTTGCCAAACAAAGAATTTTCATTTTGAACTTTTAAATATCTTGATAAAAATAAATTTTCTCCTTGAAATCCCTCATCCAACCACACCCTTTTTTTTTTGCACCCTATTTTTTTTAGTGTGATAATAGGTGTGAAGTGAAAAAAATAGTGTATTTAGAAATTTTCTTTCAAAAATTTTAGATTAGTTGTTAATAACACATTATATCGCTCATTCAAGAATTGTCTATTTTCAATTTGTCTCATATGACACGAGTGACCTAGCTACAATTTATAACAATGGTCAATTAATTTCATTCGAAATTTTAAAATTAAAATATATACTAATTATATTAAAACTAATCCCATTTTAAATTAATTTTTAAAATCAATATATGATGGATTATTATCCAATATATTGCATGTAAAGTTTTTAAATTTCACAAGTTAGGATAAGATGGTAACACATATGTCATTTTACTATTTTCTATTTTTTAAAATTCTTAAAAAAATGTTTCACGTTTTTAACCTACTTATAGAGTCTAAAAACTATTGGCAGCATATTGGATCCATATATAATTTACAAAAGAAAAAGAATCAATAAAAATTGAAATTTAAAATATACAAAAAATGATAAAGAAACTAAGATATCGGCCAAATGCACAATTTAGTACTAATGTTTGCGAGATGGATCAATTTAGAACCTAAACTTTTAATTATAACATATAATGATCTAATATTTTCAAGATTTATCAAATAATGGATTTTTGGATGAAATTAGAATAGTGGTATACAGGTGTCCTTAATATCACTAACGATGACATGTGACAGTTATTTTTGCTACTAGGATACCAAAAAAGCCACATATTTATGTAAAAAATATAATTAATTTAAGAAAAACATTTATAGTTTTCAACTTAAAATGAAAAAAAAAGTAAAATTTCCAATTATTCTTATTCACTGGCCATTTTTTCCTGGATTTTCAAATTTGTTCTAAATTTTCTTAATTTTCTATTCAATTGGATTTAGGGTTTCAAATTTGTTTCAAATCAAGCTCAAAATCCAAAGTACTCCAATGCTATTAAGCACATTTGCATTAGAACAACTTCAAAAAATGAGCTATTCACGTTGTTCTTCAAGGTATTTGTGGTGATGTTCATGATTTTTTAAAATCTCTCTTATTAGCTTTTATGTTTTTTTAGGGTTTCACTATATTCATGATGATTTGATTGGATTTTTTTTTTGTTTTGTTTTATTGATTTAGTCATGGAAACAAAGACTCCTAT
Source organism: Heritiera fomes (assembly GCA_032173925.1). Taxonomy (NCBI): domain Eukaryota; kingdom Viridiplantae; phylum Streptophyta; class Magnoliopsida; order Malvales; family Malvaceae; genus Heritiera; species Heritiera fomes. The sequence continues at coordinate 17,355,249 of JAPDPM010000015.1, forward strand.
AAGTTGATTACATCAAGCTGCCCAATCGAATGAGATTATGAAATAGAATCTGTGTTTTGTTGATGCAAAACAATTCTAAATGCACCTAGAAAGACTTCATGGACTACCAACAATCTTGATAGAAGATTTTATGGATGCTCACAATTTTATATTTTTCAAGAAATATAATTTAGTTTAAAACTGGTTGAATAATTATTTTATAGTTTTTTATGATATAAATTTGTTTTTATTAGAGACTATTTGTCAATTTTATTCTTAGCATGATTCGAGATTTTATGATAGATCAAGAGAGATTATTCTTGAATTAAAATAGAAAGAGAAGTTTTCATATAATGAAGTGAAATTTTTGAAAACTAAAATGTTGTATTTGATAGAAAATGCCATGGTTATATTGAAGTGGATGTGATTTAAGAAAATTTGTTGTTGAAGAGTAAAATTATAGGTTTGAAGTGGAAATCGAAAGAAAGTAGTGCACATAAGGCTATTTTTGTATTTAGTTGAAAATTAATAGTGTTTTTGTCGCTATCAATTATATTTGTATGTTTACTTTTAAGTAATGACTTGAAAAAGGAAAGGCTTGCTGTCTTACATTAACATGCACAATTGTTGTTGTTATCTACGAAATGTTGTTGAAATGAATGAAATATGGCGTTGTTATGTGCAAGATCTTGATTTTGTGTTGTTAAGTCTAAAAGATGCAGAAATTGAACTTGCACATGATTTTGTTTAAATGTGATTTTGTTCAAATGAATGAATGAAATATGATTTAAAGGATACAACATAAACCTGACCAAACTAAAAATCAGTCCTCAAATGAAACCAACATAAATATCATACACGAAAAGAGATTACTATTAAATGCTTCAGGATTAACATTAAATTAAAGATATTACCATTACAACAAATATTATACAACAAGCATAAATGAAAAAATGTTGAAGACAATTTCGTCTTTTACATCAGAACTAACAATATGTGATAACCGTGAACTTCATATTCCTGATAAGTAAATAAATATATTATTAGAATTAAATTAAAGATTCAGAATTTTGAAGATCAAGAAATCATGAGAATTAAATGCATAATATGGATTGAGATTTTAATAATTATATTTGGGTAAGGATTTAAAGGATTTAATTCCTACGTTGAATACCTTACAGGATATTTTATGACCAATGGGCATTATTTTGATTATAACTCTTGATTGGAGAATCCAAATGATATACTGTAAAATTTATTGTAAAGCTAACTTAAATATCTTTCCAACCATATAAGGCTTACATTCTAGTTCCTTAAGGATAAATACCAGTATATTTTTAAATTTACATTAAGTGTAGAGGACTTTGCCAATCAACCAAGTGGCAAAGAGTCAAGTATAATTCTTGGTAGTAAACTCCAATTAAGGTGATTCAAAATCAATTAGAAAGGTAAATTAAATATCTTTTCAACCATATAAGGCTCATATTCTAATTCAATGTGGATCAGTATCAGTAAAATTTTGAAATTTTGTTATATGCAAGAATTTTGGACAACAAATAGTCGATAAAGAATCGTGTATAATTTTTGATAGAGAACTTCGATTGAAGTGATTCAAATTGCATTGGAAAATTAACCTCTAAATGTGGTTTTTCTATTTGTGCATGCTTGTGAGGTGTGGCCTATTCTATTGCAAAGTGAGCATGTGAGAGATAAATCATGCATAGAATTTTTGCTCACTAGGAAATTCTTAAGATGAGTTTCTTTTTGTTCAGCATTATAGCCTAACCCATCTTTGTCAAAGAAAGCTCTTTGGGTCTTTAACATATGATCTAGCTTTTGTTGACCCATAAAAAACCTAGTAAATGAGTTATGCAAATTTTTATTCTTTTCATTCAACTCATTTATTTCTAAGTTGGCCTCTTCTAGTTTCTTTTCTAATTCTAGCTTAACATTGGTCAAGCTTTCCTTTTCTATTTTCAAATTAGCAATGATTTTCTTATATTTAGAATTCATGCATTGAAATTCATTTGCTAATTCATTAAAAGCATTTTGTAACTCATCAAATGTAAAATCATTATCTTCACTAGAACTAGAGCTAGCCTTATCGTCACTAATAGCCATAAAGCATGAGTAGGCTACCTCATTATCTATGTTTTCCTCATCGGAGCTATCAATATCGTTCCATGCAGCCACAAATGCTTTCTTCCTAGGTTTCCTATCCTTTTCCTTCCTAAGTAAGGGGTAATTTAACTTAGTATTACCTGGTTCATTACACTCATAACACACTAAAGGGTCCTTTTCTCTTCTACTTAACTCCCCTCTTTAATGTCTCCTATTATTTTCATTTTCTTTCATTCTCATGAACCTATTAAATCTTTTGGCAAACATTGCCATTTCCTTCTCTTCCTCATTTCCACTCTCATCACTATCATCTTCAAGGACCTCATGAGTGGAAGACTTAAGTGCTACCCCTACTTTCTTTGAAGGCACTTCATTTCTTTTCATTTTCATTTCATATGTAAGTAGGGAGCCCATAAGCTCAACTAGACACAAGGTATTTGGATCCTTAGACTCTTCTATTGCGGTTACCTTTGCCTCTCATGACTTAGGCAAGCTATTCAAAATTTTCTTTACCATTTCAACATTGAAATAAGCCTTGCTTAGAGCCTTAAGTCCATTAATTATATCATTAAACCTAATGAACATTTCGCTAATGGACTCATTTTCTTTCATCCTAAATAGCTCATAATCATGTGTGAGCATTCCTACTTTGGTCTCTCTAACTTGATTTGTCCCTTCATGTGTGATGGCTAGTTTATTCCATATTTGTTTAGCATTCTCACATAAGGATACTTTATTATACTCATTGGGACCTAAAGCACAAAAGAGGGTGTGTATAGCCTTGGCATTCAATTGTGCCAATCTCATGTCATTGGTATCCCACTCATCTTCACTCTTAGGGACATCTTTTCCATCTACTTTCTTTATTGGGATTCTAGGGCCATTAACAATTACTCTCCACACTCATAGTCATTGGATTGCACAAATAACATCATCCTAGTTTTCCAATAGGAGTAATTCTCACCATTGAAGAGTGGAGGTCTAACTAATGAGTGTCCCTCTTCTCCTAGGGGTGTGCCTACATTCAAGTGAGCCATTTAAGATTGTTTTGCTCGATAGAGGTTAGTCTAAATCAATCTCGAGCTCAAGCTCTGATACCAATTGTTGGCTTTATAGGGTATACCGAGAGGGGGGTGAATCGGTTTTTAGCTAACCTAAAGCTTGTTTTTCAATTCTACTAAATTCTCTAACCTATATTAATATTTTCTAAGTTCTCTAAGCTACTCAATTATGCAATATAAATTCAATGCAATAAACACAAATATAATTGCAAACAAGTAAAGAGAGTAAGGATAGAGAAATGTACGCAAGTGATTTATAGAGGTTCGGCAACCTTGCCTACGTCCTCTACCTTGAGACGCTCCCAAGGATTTTCCCAAAATTCACTATCTTTGAATTTGTATTACACTCCCTCTTTTTTTAGGCTAAAGAGAAACCTCTCTCTTTTTCTAGGTTCAAGAGAAACCTCTCTCTTTTTCAAGGCTCAAGAGAAACCTCCCTTTTTTTCTTAAGCTAAAGAGAAACCTCCCTCTTTTTGTTAGGCTAAAGAGAAACCTCCCCTTTTACAAGGAATGAATTGGTTTACAAATTGTGTAATCAAAGAAGGGCCTCTAGATAGGCAAATGATTACAATGTTTAAGCACAAGGAAAAAGCCTATACAAGATTTGTGCTATTCTATACAAAGAATATGAGAATGATGGATGATGAAGACTTTGTAGCTCTTGATTTGTTGTTGAGGCTTGAAGAAAATGAAGAAGATAATGAATAGAATTTTTGAGCAGTTCTTCTTCCTTTCTTTAGCTTCTAAGCCTCTATTTATAGTCCCTTGGATGTATTCTAGCCGTTGGGTGGAGCCAAAACTTGAATATGACCGTTGTCTCACAAAAACTAGTCGTTACAGGTTATTTTCGGGCAAAGGGATCGATCCCTTCCCATAGGGGATCGATCCCTTCATTCCAGATTATTCTGGGCTGAGGGACCTTTTCTTGCGTTGGGGTGCTTACTGCCAAAAGGGGATCGATCCCTTCCCTTAGGGGATCGATCCCATACCTCCAAAAAGCCTATTTCCTGCACTTTTGGGTTAGAAATGATGTGACCTTTGATCCTAATCCAACCCAAAACATTTTGACATTTTTGTGGGAGTTTTTCTTGACTTTCTCTAATGAAAATATGGTCCAAAAATTCATCAAGTAATTTTCTAAAATATTCAAGACATTTTATAAAGTATTAAGACCAATAAGGATGTATCATTAAATCATGGTCTTAATGTTTGATATGATCACTTGAAAATGGATTGAGAAAATCATGTGTGATAAGGCAAATTTACAATATGAATTAAAACATTGACGCTTTCTTAAGTTTTTGTCATTTCAAAATATATATCGTAATTTAAAGCTAACAAAGATCATAACTTATAAGATTAATTATAAATTGGTCTTAATCTATTTAGATATTATTTTTGAAAATTATACTTAATAATTTTCCTATAGTATCATTTAAAAATATTTTTAGAAAATTACTTGGTAATTTTTTGGCTCAATATGATGCACTTAAAGTCATATTATATTTTAAAAAATTGAAACTGATTTAAAAAATCATTTTTGAATATTTAAAAGGCCAAAATCCCTTTAAGGCAAAGGGATTGATCCCCCTTCCTATAAGATCAATCCCCTCCCCCAAGTCAAAATCTAACATCTATTTTTGAAAATAGAGAGATCGATCCTCAAGAGAGGGATCGATCCCCCAAGCCAAAATGGCCTAGGTTCTTGTTAGCTCAATTACCTAACCGAGAGGGGGGTAAATCGATTTTTAGCTAACTTATGTTTGTTTTTTGGGTTTTCTAAATTCTCTAGGCTTTCTAGGCTATTCTAGCATACAATTCAATCACAATTCAATATACACAAGTAAATCAAAAGAAAGTAAAGAGTGAAGGGTTAGAGAATTGTGCGCAAGTGATTTATAGAGGTTTGCCAACTTTGCTTACGTCCTCTAACTTGAGACGCTCCCAAAGATTTTTCCCAAATTTACTATCTTGAATTTGTTGCACTCTTTTTCACATGCTCAAAAGTAACCTTCAACACTTCTTTTTCCGGGCTCAAGAAGGAAACCTTACAATCACTACTTTTTACGGGATCAAGTAGCAAACCTTACAACCTCTCCCTTTTATGGCTCAAGGAAAAACCCTTCTACCCAATCCTCACTTATAATGAAGCACTCAAGGATTCACTACCCTTTACAATTTGTGAATGAGTTTTCAAGAGTTGTAATCTAAGATAACCTCTAAGAAGGTAGATGATTAAACTCTAAGATCCAGAAGAACCTATACAAAATTTGTGCTATACAAGGATTATGAGAATGATAGAGAATTTGGAATTTGTAGCAATTGAAATGTTTTTGAAGCTTGAAGAAGATGAAGAATGAAGTCACTTGAGTGTCTTGGACTTCTAAGCTTCTATTTATACTCCCTTGGTTGATTATTGAAGCTTGGTGGAGCCTAAAACCGATTTTCCTATTGGCCCTAAAAAAAAACTATTGGAGGCTTTCGACGCATAGGGGATCGATCCCTTTAAATAGGCGATCAATCATATGGTTTTAGAAAGGCGTCCCAAGGTTTCTGCCAACAAGAGATCGATCCTATAGAGGAGGGGATCGATCTCTTGAACTGTTCCTGCCTTCAAGGATATTCTACCAATAAGGGATCCATCCCCCAAAGGGGAGATCTATCCCCTGGTCAACATTTTGACTTTTTTGGGCTTTTTAAACATTAAAAACATTCCTAACCAATTTTGAATATTTTTAAATATGACATGACTTCGAAAACATGAAATTGAGCCCAAAAATTTATTACGTAATTTTATTAAAATATATTTAATAATTTCATAAGAAAATTACTTAAACTAATATTTAAAAATGTTTTCCAAATTGATTAAAACTAACAAAGATAATTAATTAAATAATGGTTTTATATTTGATAAAAGCACTCAATATGGTTTCTGAAAATCATAATTAATAAAGCAAATTTACAATATTGATCATTAATTTAATCTTGCTTAAGTGCTTGTCATTTCAAAATATATATCAATTTAAAGCTAACAATCTCCCTTTTTTTGATATGACAAAACTTAAGGTAAATTTGCTCTAAAAATAGTTTGAAAAAAAGCTTCCTTTTAATTGTAACGTACAAACTATCAAAAAATACGAACTAACTTTTTTCTTTTTCTTACGGCTTGGTTAAGCTGTTTGTCTTATCATTTTCTTTCATACTTACATTGCATACATTTCCACATTCAATCAATATCGTTATATCTAACCGATACATATCGAAATGGTTATACCCACCAACGATAATCACATACTTACTAATCATATACGTATAGACGTAACTACTACAATCATTTTGTTCACTGTACATATTATTATCCTTAAAGTTTACATCCTGATACAACTAAAGTATATCATTGTACTGTACAAAAATTCGAGATATATATAATGTAAAAACAATATAGCCCCAAAGGAACTATAAGCACGCCCCGAAGGAGTATTGTGTCCAAAATAAGAGCTCCTTGATAAATAAGCGAAATTCACTGCAAGTAATCTGGGAGGAAAAAACTAGGGGATGGGTTTAGGCTCAGTAAGGAAACATATATAAAAGTGCAATACTACACAACTATTATGCATGTTTCCTATTTAGGCTCTATGACAATATGAACAAATCACAAACGGTATGATCAATTTGAAAGGAGGAAATTCTATAATCGGTTAGGAATACCAGATTGAGTATAAAAGGATGCTTTGAAGCACTTCACTTATCCTGGTTCCTAAGTTCAACTATAGGGAAGCTATACAATACCTTTAAGACGATGATATACTGCAAGCAAATTGAAAAACAATCCTTCCATTTCAATCGATATACCGTTATAAGTAACAAGAATGTGTTTAATACGATTCAAATATAAAATCAAACATTTCATTTTGAATACAAAACAATTCAAATTATCAATCTATCAAACGATAAAACATTCGGTGGAGACAGTCAACATCCTAATAGAATCATGCATATAAAATTCTCGTGAGGCATATAAAGAGACATATGGCCACAGTCTAAAAAAGTCCACAATATGCACTAGTCAGGTGACATCTGCGGGTGCTGATGACTTGACTAAGGTCAAACAGCAAAGAAATGGATGGATGGACGGACAGACGGATGTGCATGATTGTCATAAGCAACTATAAGAGCTAACAATCTCAAAACAATATGTATAACATCCATAATCAGTAAGAGGAATCAATTCGAGAAAACTTATCTTCAGTCAATCCATAAAACGTTCAAAACCATATAACTTACTCTTTGAAGCAGAAAATTCAACAAATATTCTCGATGTGAAAGAAAGTGTTCAAAATATTTTATTTACGCGTAAACTAATGTCTACTACATGCCGGTAATTCAAAACGAGTGAAAACGAATAAAAATTCGAATGAAAACCGAGTTTCAAAACTTTGTAGACTTTGAAGCCTAATTTTTCATTTAGATAATTTTAGCTAATTCTTCTAATCTAATTATTCGGTTTCATTTACGATTATCGTTACGTTGACTTTAGGTTCATTTATTGAAATTTCGGTAGCATAACAGTTCTAGCTACCCTAACCTCTGCATGAAAACACAGTTTATATATCACAAATCCAGCCACAAATCCCGATGCAAGCATAGTATTCCTATGCTTCTTTACACATGTTCCTTACCACTTTACCCTACAACGCATTGTAGCAGCTTGCAGCACCACTTACAGTCTTTTATACTTTCGAGCTCAACGCTGCAAAGCAATATCAAAATGTGGTAAAAACCCAATACTTCAGTTACAAGGAATAGTCTACCTTACAATCTTTCATTTTGCCTAATACAATAGCAAATTCGATCTACTTCCTACCAGATGCCAAAACACAACTACAGTCAAAACGCGTCCTTTTTCGAATCTGACTTCAACAATGATCTTGTTATCATTTAAACATTATTCCTTAACCATCAAACTATAAATTTTAGCATAGTAACCCTTATAATATGCTTTGGTCGAAACCTTCCCTAAGCCTAACACTCATCTTTTTGCAATTCCAACTTTATGGCTAGACTTCTCTCACTTTCTGCTTCCATTCCATACCCACATGATTAAGATTTCATCAATGCCCCATAACTCGCTTCATGGCCGGAACTACAAGGAAGCACTACACATGTTTTTGTTTCATTCCAAGGCTATACACAAGCTATACGAACTTAGAACAATCTCAAATACTTAAGTAGAACTAAAAGAAAACTCATCTTCTCTTACCTATGTGAGGGGTTTATTTCACCAAGTAAATAGCCAAATTAAGTTTCCAAATTCTGGGTTTTGATAGAGCTAATGGAGTGTAATAACCTTTGTTTAGGAAGCTAGTTGATTTGGTGAGGTTTAAGAGGGGTTTTATAAAGGTTCTTTCTCTTGAAACTTAGTAAAATTTGAGAGAAAGCTCTTCAATGGTGGTCGGGCCCTTTAGGTAGAAGAAGACACCTAAAAATATCTTATTTTAATATTATTTAATCATTAAAAATATCAACAATGAGAAGTGACCAAACTGCCCCTTGAAAATTTCAATATTTTCACTTTTGTCCTAACATTATTTTAATATTTTAAATTCAGATTTTTATTTTTATTAAATTTCATTTATTTAGGTCAAAATAAATCAAGGGTTGACTATGGATGTGGTTTGACTGGCCATGTGTTATGAAATAACCAAAATACCCTCAAATGAAAGCTTTTGAGCTTTTTCGTATTGTTTTTAGCATTTTCGCATGATTTAGTTCACAGGCTGAAACCACGTGAAACTTCTTCACACGAGGGTTTGATTATGATAGTCTGTTGGTCAAAAGTCAAACTAGGTTGACTATTATTTGTAAAAGTTTTCCCGACCTATAGACAAAATCGTCATTTTTGAATTTGTTGCATGTAAAACTAGGTTTGCTCAATCAAAGGAATTTCAGAAAGTGGTCTTCTTACCAGCTATGTATTTCGAGCTCAAGATTAACATTTTGCCACTTCTATTCTCATCTGGGTTAAGGATAATATTGCGGGGCCCACTTGATAGTCTCTCTAATACTTACAAGGTAAGAAGAAATTAGTCATTATCATTTGACTAATCATCTTAAATAAGAATATTCAATAAGTGTGGAAGGAATAAATGAAATTGGGAATCTCACATCCTCCCTACTTTAAGAAATTTGGCCCTCCAAATTTGAGTCGGGCTACTGTTCGAACAGTTTCGGATACTTCTCTTTCATTAGGCTCTCCAGTTCCCATGTGGCTTCTTTCGTTGAATTGTACAGCGAGAGAACCTTAACTAATGGGATCGTCTTAAATTGAACACCTTCTCTTTTCTACCCATAATTCGAACCGATTTCTCCATATAACTCACATCTTCTAAAATTTCTAAAAGCTGATACTCGATGACATGAGATGGATCTGAATGGTACTTCCGAAGCGTGGATACATGGAAGACGTTATGCACACCGGCTAGCTCTGGAGGTAACGCTAAGCTATAGGCAACATCCCCCACTCGGTCTAAGATTTCAAATGGCCCAATATAACGAGGACTTAACTTTCCCTTCTTGCCAAATCTCATGATCCCCTTCATCGGAGAAACTTTCAGAAATATGGAATCCCTAATAGAAAATTCCAATGGTCTGCGCCCACTATCAACATAACTTTTCTGACAGCTCTGAGCTGTCTTGAGTCTCTGACAAATCAACTTGACATCCTCAAAAGCTTGCTCAACCAAGTCGTTAGCCAATAGTTTACGCTCGCCCACTTCCTCCCAACATATCAATGAACAGCACATTCTTTTATAAAATGCTTCATACGGTGCCATCCTAATACTCGTGTGGTAACTGTTATTATAAGAAAATTTAGCTAATGGCAAATGATCGTCCCAAAAGCCTTTGAAATCCAAAGCACAGGCCCTCAACATATCCTCGAGCGTCTGGATGGTGCGCTCGGACTGACTACCAATCTGCTGATGGAAAGGCATGCTGAAATTTAACCTAAATCCCATAACTTCCTAAAAATATTCCCAAAAATGAGAAGTAAACCTGCAATCTCTGTCGGAAGCGATGCTTATTAGAACACTATGAAGTCGAACAATTTCTCTAACATACAAATCTACCAATGCATTAAGGGAATCTGTGGATTACTGGATAGAAAGTGGGCGGACTTAGTTAATCGATCAACAATCACCCATATAGCATCATGATTCCTTCGAATCCGAGGCAAACCTATGATAAAATATATCGTAATGTGCTCCTATTTCAACATAGGTATAGGCAGAGGTTGTAACACTGGTTAATCTCTGGTGCTCCACCTTAACCTACTGACACATGAGACATTTCGAAACAAATTCGATTATGTCTCGTTTCATGCCAGGCCACCAATACACCTTGCGTAGATTGTGATACATTTTAGTACTCCTAGATGCAGGATGTACCTCGTGGAATGTGCTTTTGTCAAAATCAGCTCCTTTAATTCTCTATTATTGAGAACACATATACGTCCCTTGAACCTTAAGATACCATCACCGCTGATAACAAAATCTGATGGAATACCTGACTGAATCTAATTTGCAGCCTCAATACATTGAACATCTACCCTCTGTGCAACCTTGATTCTGTCCATCAAATTCGGTTCAATCAACAAATAGTTGTCATCCCATAACTCTCAGAAGGTGAAATATTTAAACTAAGACTTGCGAACTGCTCCAATAATTCATACTCTCGGATCATCATGTACAATACCATTCCTACATGCTTCTTGCTTAGAGCATCTGCCACCATATTGGCTTTTCTTGGGTTGTACAGGATCTCACAATCATAATCATTTAGAAGCTCGAGACATCTTTGTTGTCTCATATTCAATTCCCTCTGGGAAATAGATATTTCAGACTCTTGTGGTCTATGAATACTTGGAATTTCTGTCCATATAAATAATGCCACCAAATCTACAGAGCAAACACCACAACGGTTAATTCCAAATCATGTGTTGGGTAGTTCTTCTCATGGTCTCTCAGTCAATGGGAACCATATGCAACTACCTTCCCATTCTGCATTAGCACGTAACCCAAACCCTGTGCGGAGGCATCACTATACACAGAGAAACATCCTGAACCATTAAGAATGGTAAGGATTGGTGTTGGCGTTAGCTTGCGTTTCAGCTCCTAAAAGCTACGTTCACAGGCATCATCCCATTCGAACTTCACATCTTTACGCATTAAGCGTGTCAAATGAGCAGCTAACCTCGAGGACCCTCAACAAACCGTCGATAGTATCTTGCTAGACTCAAGAAACTCTGAATCTCCGTTACTATTTTTGACCTTTCCCACTATATTATGGCCTCAATCTTAGATGAATCGATAGAGAATCCATCTTTGCTAACAATGTGACCCAAGAAAGAGATTTGATCTAGCCAAAATCACATTTACTCAATTTCACATATAGCTTCTGGTCTCTAAGGGTCTGAAGGACTATCCGAAGATGCTGCTCATGCTCTTCTTGAGACTTAGAGTATACCAGAATATCGTAAATGAAGACGATAACAAACTTATCCAAAAACGGTTTAAAAACCTCATTCATCAAGTTCATAAATGCTACAGGGGCATTGTGAGACCAAACGGCATGACCAAGAATTCATAGTGGCTGATCGGGTCCTGAAAGCAGTTTTAGGGACATCTTAACTTCAAATCTTCAACTGATGATATCTTGATCTTAGATCTATCTTAGAGAAAACCTGAACACCCTGAAGCTGATCTAGGAAGAGGTTATTTATTCTTGATGGTAGCTCTGTTCAACCACCAATAATCAATACAGAGCCTCAAACTACCATCTTTCTTCTGTACAAACAATACAGGAACACCCCACATAGATACACTGGTCGTATGAAATCTTTAGCCAGAAGCTATTGAAATTGTTTCTTAAGCTCCTCGAGCTCAACTAATGCCACTCGATAGGAAGGCTTAGAGATAGCTTCGGTGCTACACACGAGGTCGATGGTGAATTCAATCTCCCTATCAGGTGGAAGTCTTAGGAGTTCATCTAGAAATAAGTCAGGAAGTCCCTAACCTTCGAAATTTCATGCAGCTCTAGACGTTTCTTTTCTACGTCCTCAACATAAGCTATGAACCCTTCACAATCAAACGTATTCTATCAAATTCTTTTTCAACAAAGTAATTAACAAAATACATTCTTACATTAAACATTAGCAAACTTTACAATATAGCTAATGGGAGAAGAGAAGGTTACAGTCTTAGCATAACAGTCCAAAATGACACAGTTTTCAGCTAACAATCCATTCCTAATATGACATTAAACTTGTACATATTAAGTAGGATTAGGTCGACTACTGATTCTCTCTCTCCTACCCATAGTTTACAATTATGATATACTATGTCCATCATTTGTGATTCCCTAAAATGTGTGCTTATCTGTAACAAGTGTCCTAGGGGTTTTGGTTCTACAGGCAACTTCATAGTAATCATAGGTGATACGAAAGAATAGGTGGAACCTGGATCAAACAATGCAGTGATATTCATATCAAAAACAAAAATCTTACCCTTAATCACATTAGATGAGGTGTCGACAAACTCCTTATTGTTGGTGAAGACTCGTCCCTGCGTCATGGCTTTCTTTCCTTTCTTTGCTGTCGCGGCTTTACGTGAAGGCTGAGCGGTCTTCTCTGGCTCCCTTGTGGCCTTCTATTTAGCCTTAAGACAATCTTTGATCTGATGCCCCATCTGTCCAAAACCAAAACAGGCTCCAGTCACCCAATGGCATGGCAACAGCCCATGAGATTTCTCACAATGCTCACACTTCTTCGACACACTCTTCTGCCAGCCTACGGTACTGCCTGTTGAAATGGACCTCAGCCTCTCATCAGAAATCTTAATCCCTGTAGCCTTATAAGTCCCCTCATCTCTCTTAACTTTCTTGGCAGGATGCTTTTCGGATGAGGCTTTTTTTTTTCAATTTTTTGCTTCACCTTTTCTTTACATTTGCCCTTTCCCCGAGCACCAAAATCTGATTGGTGAAACTTATAATCCTGCTCACGCAACTGAGCCTTACGGATAGCCTCGTCATATGTGATGATATCCATGGGAGCCAACTTAGATCTAATAGATGGCCTCAAACCCTCCATAAATCTATAGATCTTATGCTCCTCACTGTGCAAAGTTTCTAGGTCGAACTTGCTTAAAGCTGTGAATTTCAATTCATACTGATCTACTGATATGTTACCCTGATTCAAATTTAGAAACTCCATCTTCAATTTCTTCTGAGAAGTGCATGGGATATATTGCTTGTTGAAGGCCTCTAAGAAAATACCCCATGTAACCTCAGTATGCTGAGCTTGCAGTACGGTATGGGTGGCCTTCCACCAATGCCTAGCTTCGTCCACTAGTAAGAAAGTCACCTTTCTGTCCCTAAGCATGTCATATAAGTGAAAAGCTTCTCTACTGGATTGACCCAATTCTCAGCTGCCATCGGGTCCTTGTCTCCTTTAAATTTTGGTGGGTCCAGCTTCTTGAACTATCTCAACAAATTCACATCATAGTGAGCTGTAAGACCCTGTCTCACTAGAACTGGGGCTGGCTGTAGATGAGGCTATGGTTGTGTAGGTGGGACTATTCAGGGAGGATGTGGAGGCACTGAAGGAGCATTACCTTGTGGTGGAAGAGGGGGCACCATTGGTGGTGCTGGGGCGTTCATAGCCATGTTCAGGAAATTCGCCATGAACTACATAAATAGCATTGCCATGGTTTCAATACTCCGCTCTACTCTTGACAACTGGATATTAGGACTATTTGGAGGAGAGGAAGGAGGGGAGTGTTTTGGAGACGATTCCTCCTGTCTCAGAAGAGTATCCTTCATCGGTAACTCATTTTACCATTATCAAAACAAAAGCAAGCGATTTTAGTATAACTTTGAATAGTTATACCACGCATATATATTCAGATAAGTATAGTACTCAGGGATGTAAACTAATTCTAACCTAATGACATCGATAAATATCAGATTAACCTTGTTCTGGTACCAATCTTGTAATATATAGACTATAAAAAAATACAAACTAACTTTTTTCTTTTTCTTATGGTTTGGTTAGGTTGTTTGTCATGTCATTTTCTTTCTTACTTACACTGCATACATTTCCACATTCAATCGATATAATTATATCTAACCGATACATATCGAAATGGTTATACCCACCAACGATAATCACACACTTATTAATCACATACATATAAACATAACTAATATAAACATTCGGTTCACTATACATATCATTATCCCTAATGTTTACATCCCGATACGGCTAAAGTATATCATTGTATAGTGCAATAGTCCGATATATATAATGTAAAAACAATATACCTCCAAGGGAACTATAAGCACGCCCCGAAAGAATACTGTGTCTAAACTAAGAGCTCTTCAATAAACGGGCAAAATTCACTGCAAGTAATCTGGAAGGAAAAAAATAAGGGGGTGAGTTTATGCTTAGTAAGGAAACATATATAAAAGTGCAACTATTATGCAAGTTTCCTATTTAGGCTCTACAACAATATGAACAAATCACTAACAGCATGATCAATTCGAAAGGAGGAAATTCTATAGTCAGTTAGGAATACCAGGCTAAGTATGAAAGAATGCTTTGAAGCACCTCACTTGTCCCAATTCTTAAGTTCGACTATAGGGAAGCTATACAATACCTTTAAGATGATAATATAATGCAATCAAATTGAAAAACAATCCTTCAATTCCAATCGATATACAGTTATAAGCAATAAAAACATGTTCAATACGATTCAAATATAAAATCAAACATTTCTTTTTGAATACAAGACAATTCAAACCATCAATCAACCAAATGATAAAACATTCGGTGGAGACAGTCAACATCCCAATAGAATCATGCATATAAAGTTCCAGTAAGGGATATAAAGAGACATATGGCCACAATCTAAAAAAGTCCACAGTGTGTACTAGTCAGGTGACGTCTGCAGGTGCTAATGACTTGACTAAGGTCAACAGCAAACAAACGGACGGACAGACGGATGTGCATGTGAATAATGAAATTCACGTGTAAAGGTCTGGATGATGAAAAAACAGAAATTGAGAATAATGAAATTATCTGTATAAGTGTAAATGAGAGAAATACAAATGATATTGAGTTGTAGATGAATTAAAAAGAATGTATTGATTTCCTATCTTTAATAAAGTTCTGGTGAAGAACAAGTATTCATCTACATGAAAATAGACGCTTTATTGAGCTGATTAAGGATGTGTGAGGAGTTAATAAGACTAGCCTTAGTATAAAGAGTCCTTAGATAAAAGATTGAAGATTGGTGTCCATAAGATGATGATTTGAACTCGGAGTGAATTTTACGAGTTCCTATTGAAGTTACAAGGGTAATGAGTTGCCTTGTAAAGTATATAAGCCTAAAGAATGAGGCATCCTTACATGAGTAAATTGGTGAAATACTGATAGAGTATAAAGTATAAATGGAACATGAGCAGCATTGTGATATGATCCTTAAACTCTTAAAGGCTGTGGAATTGTGCTAAGATTAGCAACTAAGAAATTTGGCTAGATAGTATCTCCTCTTGAGATATATAATCTTGAGACGACAGGATGACAGTGTACCTGTCTATGATATAAAGATAATGATTGAGATACGAAAGTAATGAGTCTAGCTAAATACTATTGCCAGCCTATAAAAGAGTGATGAGACTAGCTGCTCTATAGAGGAGATCTAATTAAAGAAATTAAAGTCGGTAGATGGATAAGCGTAAAGAAAAAGATGGTATGCAAGATTTTAAAAGATCTTAGTAGTATAGTACCATACCAATTAAAAATATATATATGTATGTATATATATATATATATATATATATGAAGAGATAAAAGTGGAAATATGAAAACGAAAATGAAAGAGGAATAAGGAAATAAATTGCATGATGAGAAGGGAACATCAATATGAAACAGTTCCAGAAGATAAGACTGAGGGTGATTTGTGTTGGTTATCACATAACTGTGGCAAGATGTAAAATCAAGCCAACTTTGATAAGCACAATTAATGATACTCAAAGGAGTAAGATAAATGATATGTTTACTGCCAGTATATAAATAGGAAATATTTGTACATATAACCACCTCGTCATGATAGAAATGGTGGAACTGTATAGATAATGTGATGACTAAATGGATGATTGGAGGATTCAATTGGAGAATCTAAATTATGAATAAGAGATGTAATGACCATACTACATGAAAAGAGACATGGAGAGAAAATGAGTGTCTCATGATTTATTACTGTAAGAGATGATTAACAGTAAAATTTGCAATGAGATACAGCCTTGATGGAATAAGTGTGAAAATGAATATTGTGGACAATAAAGAGTCCAAAAGAGAAATGATGATATGGAAGTGATCAAAGACTGATGATCTAAATAGAATCACTTTCCACTATCAGACTTTTAAATTCTCTAGTGCATTAGTCGAAGTATAAGTGTTAAACGGTGTGAATGTGTATGTACAGTTCCAGTGAGTCTTACATGTGATGGGAGTCTCTGAGTTGCCATATGCTAATGAGAGATAGCAAAAGGCCTTGACATCCCAAGTGTATTGATAACACCGCTCCATACTGACATATATATATATATATATATATATGAGCGTGAGATGTAAACGCTCCATGATATTGAGAGAACGTGTGCATGAGATGTGAAAGCTACTGGGACACTTACATATAATTGATTGACATGAGTACATGATAGTACCAAATTATGTCGACTCGGCACTAAGTGAGAAGAATGGATGATGAACAGCATAGATCAGCTGTAATATTAAAAATATTATGTATGGCTCTTATATGAAAAGAGTAAAAGTGAATAACTCTCGATTTGAGAAAATGAAATTACATGAGCATAGACATATATGATGAAAGACAGCATGTAGTGGTCCAAAGTACTATTGATGTTGAAAGTGTACTGGCAGTATTATTTGGAGGATGAACTAGAGGTCAGAAGCTGTAAGTATACGACATGTACCCCCTTTTTGGACTTAAGTTAAATTCGGAGGACCGAATTTCTTAAGGTGGGGAGGATGTGATAACCGTAAATTTTCCACTTATTGGAAATTATAAATATTGAAAATAAATATTGGAGAAAATAAATCAGAGGAAATAAATAAAATTTGCGAGAACGGGATATTGGTGAAAATCCCGAGAATTGAGGAAGTGAAAGAATTGGGAGATTCGTATAAAGGAAATTGAATTGGAAGTGAAGATAAAAATAATAGAGAGAGGAAAAAATTAATTGGGATAAATTAAAATCCAAATTAAATAAGGAAAATGAGAAATGAAAATAAAGTATGTTTATATAATTACAAATTTTACAAATGTATTTTATACAAATACGTATGTATTTAAAATACTATATAGTATATTTTAATATACGTTGGTATATATATGGAAATATATACTATTTCATAAATTTAAATAATACATATGTATATAAACATAATATTTTATGTGTATATATAATTATATAAATACATATAGAAGAAAGGTAAATGTGATCTTATATTAAAGTTTATATATATATATATATGTTAAATTATAACATTTATATAATTTGTATATGTAAATGTTATTTATTTTAAAGTATATAAATATACATATATATATATATATATACTAGATATATGTTTTGCAATATGCAATATATATAATTTATATATAATATATATAATTTATATAATATATATATTGTATTACATTATATATGAAATAATATATGTATAATATATAGTGTATATTATATGTATAAAATATATTATATAGTGTAAAGTATATAGTATGTTATATACTAAAAATAGAAAATAAACCAAAAAACGAAAAACAAAACAGAAAAGGAAAGGAAGGATCGGGACAGAGCCCGATCCCTTCCAGCCAGAGCTGACGGTGGCGGAGTTGCCATCGCCGACGAGGGAGAAAGAGGCGGCACCGGCGACGTGAAAGGAAGAAACAGCCCGCAACGGAACAGAAACAGAAGTAGAAATGGAAAACTGAAGCGGAGGAGAACCGAAGAGAAAGGAGAAGGGAGATCGACGGTGCCGGCCGATCTGGGCACCGCCACCGCCACTCTCGACACCGACGAAGCTCGATGAAGGTGAGAGGAGCCACCAGCGAAGGAGAATCCGGCGGAGGAAGGAGAAGAGAGGAAGGAAAGGGATCGAAACCCACGGACCCAGATCCGGCGCCGTCGCCGGTGATGGGGAGAAACGGAGACCAGATCCGGCATCTCCGCAACTCCGGCAAGCTGTGGGAGGTGCGAACTAGCTGAAAGGAGGATCGTCGCCTGTCAAACCGGTCGAACCAGCCGGAGGAGACACTGAACCGGTCTGGCCAGAAATGGGAAAAAGGAAAAAGAAAAAAAAAGAGAAAGAAAAGAAAAAGAAAGAAAGAAAAAGAAAAGAGGAAAAAGGAGAATTTCGGGAATTCGGAGATTTTCGGAAATTCGACAACCCAAAAATTACGAAAATTCGGTAAGAAATTCCCGGAAATTAAATTTCAGAAAAATATAATAAATTATGGAAAAATTCTAAAATTTAGAATTTTTATTTCCAGAAATTATTTTCAGCGATCGGGATAAGGAATCGAGAGAGATGGAGTGCGGGCACGATCGATAAGAGGAAGTCGCCGACCCGGAAAAAGGTAAGGGATGCATGTGCAGCACTGTAAGGATATTCAGTCTGCATATTTTAATTTGAAATATTTTATGCAAATATTTTATGAAAATTATTATGATGCATGATTGGCTGAAAATTTTGGGTTGAAGTTCTGGCTAGAAATTTAAAACTGTATTTTCTGTGCAGGAGGTTAGTAAATCGGCAGCCGTTATGCTGCCGAAAATTTTAGAAAAACTTTATAAAATCATATTAAATGATTTTATTTCCAAAAATCGATATTAAATCACGAAACATGAGGAAATTACTAAATTTCATAAAACATGAATATAATGAGATGGAATTTTAAAATATTCATGTATTCGAGAATGGTGATAATGAAACCACCGAAAATTCTCGGAATAGATAAATTACACGTAATACGAGGTGAAAGATGAAGTGAAATACAGTGAATATTTTTATGAATATTTTTATAAATATTCATTAAAGGATTTTAACCCTTATGGTTTTAAATTATGGAATTATATATTTATATAAATTCCATAAAGGTTTATTTTATGATGAAAACTACGGTTTTGAGATTGGTTGGCATTCCTATCATGCTGATGCATGATATGTGATATGTTTAGTCCCGGTCGACACCTGATCCGTGATCTACCGAGGACAATATAGATTATGGTCATAGATTTGACTGATTTATTTCTTTACCCTCTGGGGTTTATAGTATGATAAGATTGATGTCTATCTTAGACTCCATAAATGATAGGTGATATGTTAAAAAGGAAAGTGTTTTACATGATATGGAATATGTCAAACGGAAAATGTGATATATGATTGCGTGACATGTGAAAAGAACATGTTTTATATGATATGAGAAGAAAACCAATTGATTTATAGCATTTTTACAAAATGTTCATTTCGGTACTGATTATAGTACTGTGAGATGATTTTCATAAGACATGTGATACGAACATGTAATATGTTTTCAAAAAGAAAGAAATGATAAATCTAATATTCTTACTATGGTCTTAAATGGAATATTAGATTATAAGTATTACATGAGTTCTGATAAGATAGTGGAAGGTATATATGGCATAGAGGCCAACCCGAGTAAAGACTCAATCTTTGTATCGTGTGAGCCACCTCTAGAAGACTCAAGGGACCTAAGTACTACATAGATTCTTAGTGAACTATGCGGAGCCACCTCTAGAATCCTTTGAGCACTAAGTGCTACACGAGTTTCGATGTGTTAATAAGAAGTTTCTGTACCGTGTGAGCCACCTCTAGAAGACTCAAGGGACCTAAGTGCTACATAGATTCTTAGTGAACTATAGGGAGCCACCTCTAGAATCCTTTGAGCACTAAGTGCTACACGAGTTTCGATGTGTTAGTAAGAAGTTTTTGTACCGTGTGAGCCACCTCTAGAAGACTCAAGGGACCTAAGTGCTACATAGATTCTTAGTGAACTATGGGGAGCCACCTCTAGAATCCTTTGAGCACTAAGTGCTACACGAGTTCCGATGTGTTAGTAAGAAGTTTCTGTACCGTGTGAGCCACCTCTAGAAGACTCAAGGGACCTAAGTGCTACATAGATTCTTTGTGAACTATAGGGAGCCACCTCTAGAATCCTTTGAGAACTACGTGCTACACGAGTTCCGATGTGTTAGTAAGAAGTCTGTGTCCTCAAGGCCAAACCAAGTGAAGACTCGATTTCTGTACCGTGGGAGCCACCTCTAGAGTCCCAAGGGACCTACGTGCTACACGGATACCAGTTGGACCGTGGGAGCCACCTCTAGAATCCCGAAGGACCTACGTGCTACACGAGTTCCTCGATATGACACTTAACTACATTGCTAGTTAGGATGGATGTCGTAACTGAATCAGTGAATTGGGGCTTACGCCTAAAGTGATAAAGGAATTCGATTATATTGGAACTGTTTTCAATGAGTTAAGCTATACACTTAAAGTTTATGGATTTTCGTTTTGTGAATGGATTCATTTATTAACTTACATAGTAACCGTTTTATCAACGTGTATAGTGACCAATCTATCGAAGTGTTTACTGCTTTGCTAATTTGATAAATGGAATAGATTTTAATAGCTTATTTTGCTATTTAAAGTACTGTACTAATTAAGAGAGTACAGTAAAACATGAAATGAGTTTTAAAGAAATAAGATGATGATTTAACTAATATTCTTTTCAAGGAATATACGAATATTAATTATTTTATTTAAATACTTTATTTCATAAAAGCATTATTTTGAAAAGAATATGAAAAGGTTAGGGAATAAAAAAGAAAAGGATTTATTAATTCAAAACAAAATGAAAATTTCTCTCTACAGTTGCTTCTAGGTTCCAGAACAAGTATGGTATTCTAAAATACCTACCTTACTCCATCCAGATCCCTAGCAGACTGTAGTATCCTTCCTACATGCGAGCCTAGAGCCCATAGGAAAAATGAAAAAGATTTTCAGCATATAGGAAGCTGAGTATCAAGTGAGGCATATAATTCCCTTACTAAGCCGTGGTTTTGCTCACCCCTTAATTTTAAACATTTCAGGTTTTGATGATTATGAGATCAGTTTATTGTGGATCACGGCTGTACATAAAGGATAATGTGACAGACCGACTGAATTATTTGAGGTATGATCATTTATTCTCTGTATTTAGACATGTCTACAGTACTACTTATCTGATTAAACACGATAGGGGATGCGTATAATATAAACAATATTATGTAAAATTGTTTAACAGTTAGTACAAGTGAAGTATCACAGACAGCCCAACCGGTTAAGTTGTGTACAATAAGGTGAAAAATGTGGTCACGGGTCGTGACAGTGCATGATTGCCATATGCAACTACAGGAGCTAACAATCTTAAAACAGTACATATAACATTCATAATTAATAATGGAAATCAATTCAAGAAAACTTATCTTCAGTCAATCCATAAAAAATTCAAAACCTTATAACTTACTTTTTGAAGCAAAAAATTCAGCAAATATTCTTGGTGCTAAAGTAAGTGTTAAAAATATTTTATTAAGGTATAAACCAATGCCTACTACATGCTGATAAATTCAAACCGAGTGAAAACGAATAAAAATTCAAACGAAAACTGAGTCTCAAAACTATGCAGACTTTGAAGCCTAATTTCTCATTTAGATAATTCTAGCTAATTCTTCTAATCTAATTATTCGATTTCATTTACGGTTTTCGGTACGTTGACTTTAGGTTCATTTAACGAAATTTCGGCAACATAACAACCCTAGCTACCCTAACCCCTTGCAGTAAAACACAATTTATATATCACAAATCCAGCCACAAATCCCAGTGCAGGCATAGTATTCCTATGCTCCTTTACATGTTCTTTTCCACTTTGTGCTGCAACGCAATGTAGCGGCTTGTAGCACCACTTACGCTCTTTTATACTCTCGAGCTCAATGCTCCAAAACAGTATCAAAATACGATTAAAATCCAATACATCAGTTACAAGGAAGACTCTATACCTTACAATCTTTCATTTTGCCTAATACAATGACAAATCCGGCTTACTTCCTACCGGATGCTAAAACACAACTACAATCAAAACGTGTCCTTTTGCGAATCTGAGTTCACCAATGATCTTGTTTTCATTTAAACATTATTCTTTAACCATCAAACTATAAATTTTAGCATAGTAACCCTTACAATATGCCTTGGCCAAAACCTTCCCTAAGCCTAGCAGTCATCTTTTTGCAATTCCAACTTCATGGCTATACTTCTCTCACTCTCTACTTCCATTCTATACCCATAATGCATTAAGATTTCATTAATACCCCCATAATCTGCTTCATGGCTGAAACTACAAGGAAGCACTACACATGTTTTTGTTTCATTGCAAGGCCATACACAAGCTATACTAACTTAGAACAATCTCAAACACTAAGTAGAATTAAAAGAAAACTCATCTTCTCTTACCTATGTGAGTGGTCGAATATGGAGGGGTTCATTTCACCGAGTAAACATCCAAATCAAGCTTCCAAATTCTAGGTTTAGATAGAGCTAATGGAGTGAAACAACTTTTGTTTAGTAAGCTAGTTGATTTGGTGAGGTTTGAGAGGGGTTTTACAAAGGTTCTCTCTCTTGAAACTTAGCAAAATTTGAGAGAAAGCTCTTCAATGTGTCACAGCCCGTGACCTTATTTTTCACCTTATTCTATACATCTTATTTGGTTGGGTTGCCTGCAATACTTTACTTTTCTTTTACATATAAACAATTCCATATTAAATTATAATATGGATTACATCCCCTATCTTAATTCATAAGGAAGTAATACTATAGATAAGTCTAAATACAGAAAATAAATGATCTTACCTTATTAAATAAATCAAGTTGTCGCATCGTTCCCAAATGCACAGCCGAAGACCTTTAGATGTCAGACTCTTAGTCTTCGAAAACCTGAAATGTTAAAATTAAGGGGTGAGCAAACCACGGCTCAGTAAGGGAATTATATGCCTCACTTGATATTCAGCTATCTATATGCTGAAAAACTTTTTCATTTTTCCTATTGGGCTCTAGGCACACATGTAGGAAGGATACTACAGTCAGCTAGGGATCCGGATGGAGTATGCACAGCCGAAGACCTTTAGATGTCAGACTCTTAGTCTTCGAAAACCTGAAATGTTAAAATTAAGGGGTGAGCAAACCACGGCTCAGTAAGGGAATTATATGCCTCACTTGATATTCAGCTATCTATATGCTGAAAAACTTTTTCATTTTTCCTATTGGGCTCTAGGCACACATGTAGGAAGGATACTACAGTCAGCTAGGGATCCGGATGGAGTAAGGTAGGTATTTTGAAATACCTGTCTTGTCCCAAAACCTAGAAGCAACTGTAGAGAGTAATAAATTTCATTTCGTTTGAAATTTAAATCCTTTTCCTTTTTTTTTTATTCCATATTGTTTTCATATTCTTTTCAAAATAATGTTTTTATAAAATAAAGCATTTAAATAAAGTAACTGATATTCATATATTCTTTGAAAAGAATTTTAGTTAAATCATCAATATTCTCATTTAAAACTCGTTTCATGTTTTACTGTATAATCAGAATTAGTACAGTACTTTAAATAGCAAAATAAGCTATTTAAATCTTTTTTGTATAACATATAAATCATTTAAATCTAATATTCAATTTAAAAATTAAAATAAGAATATTAGATTTATTTTCCTCCTTTTTCCTTTTGAAAACATATTACATGTTCATATCACGTCACATGAAAATCATCTCGTAGTACTAAAATTAGTACCGTAATAAGCATTATGTAAAATGCTGTAAATCACTTTCATTCAACTTATCACATATCATGTAAAACATTTACATTTCACGTATCACATATCATATAAAACATTTTCATATATGGAGACTGAGGCACGCCCAGCCCGTCCACTAGGTCGTTACTCATATCATGCTATAGATCCCGAAGGGTATAAAAGAATCATGTCAGATCTATGGCCATTGTCTATAATTGTCCTCGCCAGATCACTGATCAGGTATCGACCGGGACTACATATCACATATCACATGTCACATGTCACATATCACATGTCACATATCACATATCATATATCAGCATGATAAGGTTGCCAACTAGTCTCAAAACAGTATTTTTCATCATCAATAAACCTTTATGGAATTTATAAAAATATATAATTTCATAATTTAAAACCATAAAGGTTATAAAACCATTTAGTGAATATTTAAGAAGTATATATACAAATATTCACTTTATTTCTTTTCATTTTTCATCTCGTATTACATGTAATTTACATATTAAGAGAATTTTCAATGATTTCATTATCACCATTCTCGAAAAGAATTTTTTCGGTGATTTCATTATCACCATTCTCGAAAACATGAATATTTTAAAATCACTTTCATTTTATTCATGTTTTTATGAAAATATTCATTTTCTCAATTTTCGTGGTTGAAAATCGTTTCTCGTGACATAAAATCATTTATTATGATTTTCGATAATTTTCTAATATTTTTCGGCAGTATAACGATTGCTGATTGGCTAGCCTTCTGCACGAAAAATACAGTTTATATTTTCAACTAGTACGTCATCACAAATTTTCAGCCGATGAATCATTACAACATTTCCATAAAATAATTTATAATTTAAAAACATGCAGACTAAATATCCTTACAGTGCTTCACATGCATCCCTTACCTATCCCGGGTTGGCGACTTCCGCGTTATCGATCGCGCCCGTACTCCATCTCTTCCGATTCCATCCTTTCGTTCGCCGAGAATAATTTCTGGAAACCAAATTCTAACATTTTAGAATTTTCACAAATAATTTATTTAATTAAATAATCGAAAAACTTTTCGTAATTTCCTACCGAATTTTTGGGATCTCTTAATTTTCGAAATTTTTGAATTCCAAAAATTTTCTTCTCTCTTTTTCTTCTCTTTTCTTTTTTCTTTTTCCTTTTTTTTCTTTTTCTTTTCTTTCTTTTTCCTTTTCTTTTCCTTTTTCCTGGTCTGAACCGGTCTGAATCAGACTAGTCCAACCTCCCCTTACCACCTATTCTCCGGCGGTTTGGCGTCTCCACTGCTGGCGAACATCACGACGAAGCTATGGCTGGTCTCCGTTCAGCCCAGATCGGCGGCACGACGGTGGATCTGGCGACGTGGGTCTCGGCTTCTTCCTCCCCTTTTTCTTCCTTGCTCTGTCATTTTCCTTCTTGTCGGTGGCCTCCTTCTCCTTCCCCTTACGTCCGCCGAGCTCGAGGTTGGGGTGGCGGTGCCTGGACCGGCCGTCATCGCCCCTTTCCTTTCTTCCTTTCTTTCCTTTTTCGCTTCGCTTCGTTTTGTTTCTGTTTATGTTTTCTGGCTGTCGCCAACAGTGTCTCCCTTCCTCGTCGACCGGCGACCTCGCCCCCATCATCTCTCTTCTCTCCTCTCACTGCCGACGGGGTCGGCTCCTTTTCGACGGAGAAGAACAGGAAATCGGCAATACCCGATTCCCGTTCTGTTTTCTCCTCTCTTTTTTTTCTGTTATATATAATATATATATATATAAATGGTATTTATAATTATAATATAATTAATATATGTATATGATTATACTATAAGTAATTATGTATAGATATACATATATTTTATTTTTATAATATATCTATATCTATACATTTTTAGTTAAAATACCATTTATATTTCATATATATATTTGTATTCATATATATATATATATATACATACATAAATATGTATAATAATAATGTACATACATATTTATTCAATGATATAAAATGGTACATTAACATATAATATATAGATATATTCCACATATGAATATATCTATTTATTAAAAATATATTTATATAATATCATTATATAAATATATAAAAATACATATTTTTATTTCTTATTAAATTTGGATTTTTCAATATCCAAATTTATTTTCCCCATTTATAATTTCTCCATTCTATTCCTTCATCAATTTTTTTTAAAATAAATCAATATTTCAATTCTTGTGAATAATTTATTTATTTATTTATGTTTCTCTATTTGCTTTAATATTAAATTTACAAATATTTAATATTAATTTTAGAAAATTAGCGGTTATCACATTCTCCCCACCTTAAGAAATTCGGTCCTCCAAATTTCACTTAAGTTAAAGGTGGTACTATTCCGTATTCATATTGTTCTTGACCTCTAAATCATCCTTTAAATCATACTGCCAGCATAATTTAATTTTTTTTATCAAATCACTTTTAGACCACTACATATCGTCTTTCACTATATATTTATATTCCCTAAGAATTACTTTATCAATTTGGGAGTTATCAATTTCCACTCCTTTTCATATCACACATATGATTCATACTATTCATCATCCGTTTTCTCAATTTGTGCCAAGTCGATATAGTTTAGTAACTATCGTTTACCAATTAATCAATAGTATGTAATTGTCCCAGTAGCTTTCACATCTCGTGCATCCGCTCACTCAACATATCTTCGAGCGTTTTCATTCTATGCTCAGATATTTACATCAGTACGGAGCGATGCTGTCAATAAATTTGGAATCTCAAAGCCTTTTTGCTATTTCTCATAATATATAGCTACTCAGAGATTCCCATCACATATAGGGCTCACTGGAACTTCACATACATTCTCTTCATTTTATAATCATATTTCGACTATGGCACTAAGGAATCTAAGAGTTTGATAATAGAGAAGTGATTTCATTAGACTATCAGTCTATAATCACTTTCATATTATCATATCTCTTTTAGATTCTTCATTATTATCCCCAATTCTCTTTTCATATTTATTTCATCAAATGCTGCAGCTCATTTGCAGACTTTACTATTTACCATCTTTTATCATAATTGAATCAGGAGACAATCATTTCCTCTCCATGTCATCTTTTCTTGTAGCATTCTTATTACCTCTTTTGTTCTTGTGGTATATTCATTATCACTTTAATTTTAGAATATACCCGAAATTATACTCTTTTGATAATTTAGATTCCATAATGGCATAATCAAATTATAATTTAATCTCCTCATTATTTAAATTCATCATTGAATCTATAATTATCAATTTAATCACCTCATTATCCATATAAATCCATTATTTCCATCATTTCGAGGTGGTATATATATCCTTTTTCTCCATTTAAATGACTGGCAGTAAAATGTAAATCATTTCTTTACTCCTTTGAGTATGATTACTTTTCCTCTATTGAGTTTGGCTTAATCTTATATCTAGCCATAATCATGTGATAACTACAAAAATCACTTTTAGTTTTAAATTCGAGAACTATTTCGTATTCGTGTTCCTTACTCATCATGTACTTATCCTCTTATTTCATATTCATCTTTTCCTTCATCATCATTTCGGTCACTGTTCCTCAGTGGTAAAATATTCCACTATTAAACTCTTTTAACCATTTGTATACCATCTTTGTACTTATTCATTCATCGACTTAAACTTATTTAATTTTAAGTCACATCCGTAGAGCTGCTAACCCAATAACTCTTCCATAGATTGGCAATAGTATCTAGCTAGACCTAGTACATTTCGTATCTCAATCATTATCTCCTCATCATTGATAGATCTACATCGCTCTGTCATTCGAGATCATGTATTTTAGAAAGAGATACTGTCTAGCTAAATCTCCTCTTTGCCATACTTGACATATAGTTTACTGTCTTTGAGAGTTTGCAGGGTCATATAACTATGCTGCTCATTTTCCATTGGTGCCTTATACTGTATCGGTATATCATTACTTTATCCTTATATAGATGCCTCATTCATTAGGCTTATATATATCACAAGGTATTTCATTAACCTTGTAAACCTTAATAGAAACTCGTAAAAATTTTATCGAGTTCTAATCATTATCATCTTATGACCATTAGTCTTCAACTTTTCATCTGATGACGCCTTATATAGAGATTGGTCTTATAAGCTCCTCATATATATCTGATTAAATCAAATAAGGCATCAATTCTATATGGATGATTATTTGTTCTTAATAAAAACTTTATTGCATAATAGGAATTTAATATCCAATTATACTTCATCATCTCATTAACATCATCCGTATTTCCATCAATTTCATCTATACATGTGAATTTCATTATCCACATATTTTCCAGATTTATTTTCTTAAGCTTTTTGGATTCTTCTATGTTCTTTGATATAAGCTTAGAAATAACTTTCATATTCACGATTGAGTCAATGTTAACCCGATCTCTCCAATCTATATAGCTCTTGGAATTTATCGAGAATCATGTCCAATATTTTCTTTAATCACACGTCTCTTATCATTTTGGACATTTCATCTCTGTGTCCTATCATTTCCCCTGTATATCCTCAAGCAGAGGCATTTAATATTTAAATCATTTTAACATCTACTATACCTTGATTCATTTATTTCTTCATATTTCATAGCATATCGATCATCTTAATTAATATGTTGTATCAAGTGTAATTATTTGATTAACACCTTTCACAGCTAATCGATTTATTATTACTGTAATTTAATTTTAAAATCATTTTCATTTAATAATTCAGGTTAGCTGTTATCTTCCTTATCTCTTATCTTCACTTACTGTTCTTATGTATATTCTCCAATTTCATATACTCCATATAGTACATCATTCCGTAAAACATATTTCAAATTATTCCGGTTCTATAAATGTCCATTTAATACTTCGAAAA
The DNA here is from genome assembly GCA_032173925.1 of Heritiera fomes. Lineage (NCBI taxonomy): Eukaryota > Viridiplantae > Streptophyta > Magnoliopsida > Malvales > Malvaceae > Heritiera > Heritiera fomes. The sequence continues at coordinate 17,384,318 of JAPDPM010000015.1, forward strand.
CAGAAATGAAGTATAGAACCAGAATTAACCGTACTGCTATGGATTTCATCATCTATACTAATCTCCTTCTCAATCATCTTTGGTAATCATTTCACTTTTCATCATATCCAACGATCCTGTAATAGTATCCCGTTAATATACTTTTAACTCCAACCCTTAAGAATCAATAATAGAGCCGCTTGTCCTGCGACTTTCCACTATAAACATTTCGGGTCGCATCCATCATCTAAGTGTAAGTGAAATTAGAAATCGGGACCGTTATACACATATTACATTCCTTTATGCCATCAATAACTCCATTACTATTAATGGATTTAAGATCATCTTAGTTTTATCACTGTTCAAGACATATTCCAACATAGGGGCATTTTCATCATTTCAATATTTATTTATTTATCCTCATATACATTTAAACCATTGATCTCCTTATCCATAGAATGATGATATCCCTTCTCACACTATATCATCATTTTAAAATCTTGTCTGATTTAGACAGAAAAATCCTGATAGGACAGATATACAAATCATTTTGCATTAAATGCATCCTTACACCATCAATTACTCTGTCAAATTAGTCAATTCCAACTTCTGTTGGTCTATTATGACTCTAGGTAAAATTTTGGAGGTAGGGGTATTTTGGTCATTTTTGGCCAAAAATTTTCTCTCTTCAAAATTACATTCAATTGGTGATCTTAAAGTCTATTTAATGATGATATTTCATTCCCTTCCTTTATATCATCACTTTAAGGTCTCAATTCGATCCGGACAAAAAAGTACTGGTGGGGCCCTTACCGAGTCCATTTCTGTTCCTTACCGAACCAACCTTTTTTAGACTATAAGATTACCAATTCAAATAACATTCTTGAGTCGTTTTCCTTTTTAACATCCTTAGTTCATAATTCTCACCCCCTTCTCAACACTTAATTCAATTTGCAATTATTTATTTTCTCTATATATTCAGACTACACAATATTACAGGGGATGTTAACCTTTTCAACACATTTTCTTTCCAAAAGAATTGACAGATATCAGGCTAACCTTACTCTGATACCATTAAATCTGTCACAGTCCGTGACCCTATTTTTCACCTTATTCTATACATCTTATTTGGTTGGGTTGTCTGCGATACTTTACTTTTCTTTTACATATAAACAATTCCATATTAAATTATAATATGGATTACATCCCCTATCTTAATTCATAAGGAAGTAGTACTGTAGATAAGTCTAAATACAGAAAATAAATGATCATACCTTATTAAATAAATCAAGTTGTCGCATTATCCCCAAATGCACAATTGAAGTCCTTTAGATGTCAGACTCTTAGTCCTCGAAAACCGGAAATGTTAAAATTAAGGGGTGAGCAAACCACGGCTCAGTAAGGAAATTATATGCCTCACTTGATATTTAGCTATCTATATGCTGAAAAACTTTTTCATTTTTCCTATTGGGCTCTAGGCACAAATGTAGGAAGGATACTACAGTCGGCTAAGGATCCGGATGGAGTAAGACAGGTATTTTGAAATACCTGTCTTATCCCAGAACCTAGAAGCAACTGTAGAGAGTAATAAATTTCATTTCGTTTGAAATTTAAATCCTTTTCCTTTTTTTTTATTCCATATCGTTTTCATATTCTTTTCAAAATAATGCTTTTATAAAATAAAGCATTTAAATAAAGTAACTGATATTCATATATTCTTTGAAAAGAATTTTAGTTAAATCATCATCATTCTCATTTAAAACTCGTTTCATGTTTTACTGTACTATCATAATTAGTACAGTACTTTAAATAGCAAAATAAGTTATTTAAATCTTTTTCGTATAACATATAAATCGTTTAAATCTAATATTCAATTTAAAAATTAAATAAGAATATTAGATTTATTTTCCTCCTTTTTCCTTTTGAAAACATATTATATGTTCATATCACATGTCATATAAAAATCATCTCGTAGTACTAAAATCAGTACCGTAATAAGCATTATGTAAAATGCTGTAAATCACTTTCATTCAACTTATCACATATCATGTAAAACATTTACATTTCACGTATCACATATCATCTAAAACATTTGCATTTCACGTATCACATATCATATAAAACATTTTCATATATGGAGACTGAGGCACGCCTAGCCCGTCCACTGGGTCGTTACTCATATCATGCTATAGACCCCAAAGGGTATAAAATAATCATGTTAGATCTATGGCCATAGTCTATAATTGTCCTCGGCGGATCACTGATCAGGTGTCGGCTGGGACTACATATCTCATATCACATATCACATGTCACATATCACATATCAGCATGATAAGATTGCCAACTAGTCTCAAAATAGTATTTTTCATTATCAATAAACCTTTATGAAATTTTTAAAAATATATAATTTCATAATTTAAAACCATAAAGGTTATAAAACCATTTAGTAAATATTTAAGAAATATATATAAAAATATTCACTTTATTTCTTTTCATTTTTCATCTCGTATTACGTGTAATTTACATATCAAGAGAATTTTTGATGATTTCATTATCACCATTCTCAAAAAGAATTTTTTTCGGTGATTTCATTATCACCATTCTCAAAAACATGAATATTTTAAAATCACTTTCATTTTATTCATGTTTTTATGAAAATATTTGTTTTCTCGATTTTCGTGATTAAAAATCATTTCTCGTGACATAAAATTATTTATTATGATTTTTGATAATTTTCTAATATTTTTTGGCAGTATAACGACTGTCGATTGGCTAGCCTCCTGCACGAAAAATACAGTTTATACTTTCAACCTGTACGTCATCACAAATTTTCAGCTGATGAATCATCACAACATTTCCATAAAATAATTTATAATTTAAAAACATGCAGACTGAATATCCTTATAGTGTTGCACATGCATCCCTTACCTATCCCGGGTTGGCGACTTCTGCGTTATCGGTCGCGCCCGTACTCCATCTCTTCTGATTCCATCCTTTCGTTTGTTGAGAATAATTTCTGGAAACCAAATTCTAACATTTTAGAATTTTCACAAATAATTTATTTAATTAAATAATCGAAAAAATTTTCGTAATTTCCTACCGAATTTTAGGATCTCCTAATTTTCGAAATTTTTGAATTCCGAAAATTTTCTTTTCTCTTTTTCTTCCTTTTTCTTCTCTTTTCTTTTTTCTTTTTCCTTTTTTTTTCTTCATTTTTCCTTTTCTTTTCCTTTTTCCTGGTCTGAACTGATCTGAACCGGTTCATACCAGTCCAACCTCCCCTTACCATCGATTCTCCTCCGGTGGCCGGTTCTCCGACGGTTCGGCGTCTCCACTGCTGGCAGACATCACGGCGAAGCTATGGCTGGTCTCCGTTCAGCCCAGATCGGCGGCAAGGTGGCAGATCTAGCAACGTGGGTCTCGGCTTCTTCCTCCCCTTTTTCTTCCTTCCTCCGCCGTTTTCCTTCTCACCGATGGCCTCCTTCTCCTTCCCCTTACCTCCGCCGAGCTCAAGTTTGGGGTGGCGGTGCTTGGACCAACCGGCACCGACCCTTTCCTTTCTTCCTTTCTTTCTTTTTCCACTTCGCTTCGTTTCGTTTCTATTTCCGTTTTTTGGCTATCGCCGACAGCGTCTCCCTTCCTCGTCGACCGGCGACCTCGCCCCCATCATCTCTCTTCTCTCCTCTTACCGCCGACGGGGTCGGCTCCCCTTCGACAGAGAAGAACGAGAAATCGGGAATACCGATTCCCGTTCTGTTTTCTCCTTTTTTTCTGTTTTATATAACATATATATATAATATATAAATGATATTTATTATTATAATATATTTAATATATGTATATAATTATACTATAAGTAATTATGTATAGAAATACATATATTTTATTTTTATGATATATCTATATCTATACATTTTTAGTTAAAATACCATTTATATTTCATATATATATATTTGTATTCATATATATATATATATACATAAATATGTATAATAATAATGTACATACATATTTATTCAATGATATAAAATGATATATCAACATATAATATATACATATATTCCACATATGAATATATCTATTTATTAAAAATATATTTATATAATATCATTATATAAATATATAAAAATACATATTTTTATTTCTTATTAAATTTGGATTTCTCAATATCCAAATTTATTTTCCCCTGTTTATAATTTCTCCATTCTATTCCTTCATCAATTTTTTTTAAAATAAATCAATATTCCAATTCTTGTGAATAATTTATTTATTTATTTACGTTTCTCTATTTGCTTTAATATTAAATTTACAAATATTTAATATTAATTTTAGAAAATTAGCGGTTATCAAAAATGGTGCTGGTCTCTTTAGGTAGAAGAAGACACTTAAAAGTATCTTATTTTAATATTATTTAATCATTAAAAATATCAACCATGAGAAATGACCAAACTACCCCTTTAAAATTTCAATATTTCCACTTATGTCGTAACTATTATTTTAATATTTTAAATTCAGTTTTTTATTTTTATTAAATTTCATTTATTTATGTTAAACTAAATCAAAGGTTGACTATGGATGAGGTTTGATCGGCCATGTATTATAAAATGACCAAAATACCCTCAAACGAAGGCTTTTGAGCTCTTTCCTGTTGTTTTAAGCATTTTCATGTGATTCAGTTCACGGGCTAGAACCACGTGAAACTTCTTCACACAAGGATTTGACTATGATAGTCTGTTGGTCAAAAGTCAAACTAGGTTGACCGTTATTCATAATAGTTTTCTCAGCCTATGGACAATCGTTATTTTTGAATTTGTTGCACGTAAGCCAAAGTATGCTTAAACGAAGGAATTTCAAAAAGTGGTCTTCTTACCCATTATGTATTTTGAGCTCAAGATTAACATTTTGCCACTTCCATTCTCATTGGGGTTAAGGATAATCCAGTAGGGCCCACTTGACAGTTTCTCCAATACCTACGGGGGAAGAAATTAGTCATTGTCATTTGACTAATCATTCTAACTCAGAATATTCAATAGGCATGGAAGGAGTAGATGAAATTGGGAATCTCATATTAATATAAGCATGATTTGAAAATAAAGCTCCCCCTTAATATGAGCATGATTTTCAAAACAATTTATAAACTACATTGTCTCTCTCCCTTTTGTCATAGCAAAAAGAAAGATAAACAAAAATTTCTCCTCTTAAAAATATGGCTTAAAATTTTTGACGACATAAAAATTACTTCAACCAACAAACAAAAGATTAGTACATTGAGAGTTATAGCACAAATAAATAAATCAATGTCTATATAAAGATTATGAATTTTTTGTGCATGCAATGGACATTGTTCATGATCCTATACCTATTGTTCATAAATAATTTCAAGAATTGTTAATTGATCACAAAGAAGCAAGATGCAAAGAAATTTTATGTAGTAATTCAATAACTTGCTTAAATCAATTTTATTAAGCACATAAACATATCAAATGTTCTTTAAAGTACAACAAGGTGCATGATTATACATAATGATTATGAGCTAAACTTAGATGAAAGATAGTACATTGAGCTCATAAACCATCTTCAAGAAAAAATGTGCATAGAATTAAATCAAATATCAATTAACCATATATTCTAGCACAAAAATATCTCATGCAAAAGTGTCTTAAAAGAATTCTTCCCTATTTGTCATTTTAATATTAAGAGAGAGGAATTATCAATTCAAAGCTTATACCAATTATTACCAATGTTTTACTTATACATGTTACATGATTCCAATAATTATATTTGGTATGTTCATGCTAAGAGAATGGTTAAGTCAAACAAGTAAGAACTCAATCACACATCCATCAAATAGGTATATGGATTACTATAAACAGAAGCATACTATCATCATGTATTAATCTATATTCATAAGAATAAATTTAATCATATGGAAGATTTACGAATTCAAATCTCATCAATATTCTTCCATAATCATAAACACAAAGAACCTTATGCTTATTTTCCATTTAAGGATCTTTACCAATTATGAGCAAGGAAAGATTCAAGATTACCACCTTAATTACATTATAGCCATATCCCTAGTTGTATTCATCATTTACGGTTCTAGGGGTATATGCTATTTTATCAAAATGGTTTTACCTTCATTTAAAACAAAAATGGTTTTACCTAAGTTAATCAATATCATGTTTAAGTATATTTTAACTTTAAAATTCATAATCTATGAGTAAAGTCAAGCAAAATTTTCATGAAAACAAATATTCTCAACGCATAGGCATGATCATTGATTCAACCTAAGTAATCATGCAAGCTTATCATCAAAACATTCAACAATTTATGAATGGATATCAATCAAGATGCATTTGTTTAAGTTTGCATTTTTTCTTGAATATTGATGTTGTCATTAAGACTTAAGTTCTTTACATAATTAGCCATAAGAGAAATCTAAGTTCATGGATGACAAATCTTTATACATTTGAGCATTCAAGATCAATTATCGTCACAAATTGTAGGCCAAGAACAATTATGACTCTAGGAAATGTTTTAAGTATCTTAAATATTATATTTACCTAAGTCATATTCTAATACAAACACTAAAGTCAAGTTTGATCATCAAGTCATTCAAGTATACATCTTGACCAGAATTACACATTCCAATATATATATATATATATATATATATATCGTAAAGCAAATTGAAAAATATGTGAATCAAGCTATGAGATATGATCCTATAAATATGCTTGACTTTGGATGAACCAAAGGAATGAATATGTCTATCAAGCACAAGTTCATCAAATTCTCAAATACATATACAAATCATTGAAATAATTCTCAAAATTTATGTTTTTAAGCACACAATGAAAAGACATTTTAAGGTTATTTCATGATTCATGCATTTCATGAATATTTTCAATAAAATAAAAGATTTTTGCACTTGTAAGTTCAATTAAAGATGATACTAATAGTTGAAAATGAAACATGATATCAATGAAAAATGACTTTACAAGTTAAAAACATTATCAAGAATAAGTTAAAACAATGTGTTTTAAGTTGAGAAAAAAGAAAGTATCAAGAAAATGAAAGATCTTTCTCAAATTTGACTTTAAAAGCCACAAATAGGCATATTGCCTAAGGGGGGATGGATCCTTACAAGTTGGGGATCTATCCCTTAAACCCAGAATGCATAATTTCTACATTTTAGACAAAAAGATTGATCCTTAAGGATGGGGATCGATCCTTTTTTCAAAATTTGTAGATTTTTTTGCCTAGAATCAACTTTTGAGATGCTAAAAATCCGTTTTTAAGTGTTTTAAGTCCAAGTAAAAGTTTAAACACACGTATAACATGATTTTGGACTTGTATGAATGAAAAATATGGACGAAAAATCATTTGACAATAGATTTCACAATTTTGGAAGGATTTTTACTAATAAATGCATTTTTGGTTATATGGAAGGTCATTTTAAGAGTTATGCATATTTTGGCAAAACCAATACGTCGAAAAACACAAATATGCCAAAACAAACATGTTTACATAGATTTTAAGTCCAGACATCATCAAATCACACTAGTTGTGAACATTATGCCATAATTTTCAATATCTCATTGGTGCTCATGAAATGGCATTTTGCATATATGAATTGGCATGTTTGGCACATTTGAGGCAAGTAAACATATTTATCAAGACATAACAAACTTGCTCTAATCATCATAAACTCATTTAAACACAACATCATTACAAAATCATTTAACATGCTTTTCATTTAATCATTTAACACATTCTTAAAGCATAAAAGATCTTTGACAAAATATCTCATCAAGGCACTAAGAATTAAAGCAAATAAGAGTTTCAAGAATATAAAATAGCTTACAAAACTCCATTACCTGAGAGTGCTTTGCCAAGATTCGTTGAGTCAACCTTGAAGAAGTGATGTGACTTTGTCAAGTGTGGATCTTCAAGCCTTTCTTTTTCCTTATTGGCACAAACAAACTCCTTGGGGGTGTGTAGAGCATTCAAACTTCAATATTTCTTTGTAACTCTATGCTCTAGCACTCCTAACACTAAAAAAAATTCAAGCATGCTTTGGTACCTAAGCTTTCTTAGGTTCATAAGAGTTAGTGCAAATAATTTTTGATCCTTTAGGGATCCAATTTCAAATTCAATTCATCATCATTTATAGTATACTTTGGGATCCACATCTTCCTAACCACTTTTTGTGAAGACCAAGAATTTTCTAAATAAATATAAGGTATCCGAAAAATTTAATTTGGAGAAAGTGAAATCCAAATTAAATAAGAAATAAAAAGGAAAATTAAATTTGGAAATAAGAAATGAAGGAGGAAATTTAATTTGGATAAATGGAAATCCAAATTAAATAAGAAAATGGAGAAAATAATTTTGGATATTTAGAAATCCAAAACTTAATAAGAAATAAAAATATTTTGATATATTTATATAATGATATTATATAAATATGCTTTTGATAAAAATATAATTATATATGGAATATATATATGTAAATTTTTGTACATTTATGTATATATATAATAATATATATGAAATATATATATATATAGAATTTTGAATTAAAGTATACATATATAAAGGGTTTATATATGAAATATATACTTATATATATAAATATATATATATGAAATATATGTATAGTGTTTTAAATTGAAGTATATATATATATATGGTTATACAAATTTTATATATATATATATATATATATATCAAATATAGTAAAAATATAATTATATGAAAATAAAAAAAATAAAAAAAAAAAGTGGGGAATCGGGTTACCGATTCCCACGTTGTTTTCTCCTCTGTTAAAACAGAGGAGAAAACGTAAACAAGACAGAAGGGAAGCCGGCGAATGCCGACCGGCCAAGAGAGGAGGAGGAAGGAGAGGGTCGTCGCCGGCGAGGCGAGGGGGAAGAGAAGAAAACGACCGGCGGCGACCCGAAGCGGAAAAAGAAAAAGGAAAACAGAAAAGAAAAAGAGAGGAGAAAAAGGAAAGAGCGAATGCCGGTTGATCCAGATGCCGGCATCGCCACCAACGCCACCGGCGAGGACCAACGAAGGTGAAGGAGGCCACCGGCGGTGAAGGAAACGACGGAGGAAGGAGAAGAGAGGAAGGAAAAGGGCCGAAACCCACGGACCCAGATCCGGCGCCGTCGCCGGTGATGGGGCAAAACCGAGACCAGATCCGGCCTCCCTGCAACCATGGCTAGCTGTGGAAGGTGCGAACCGGCGGTGATGCCGGCGGGAAGAGGCTGAACCGGCCAGCAGAAGTGAACCAGTCAGAACCGGCCTGAACCGGTCCGAACCGGTTCAGGCCAGAAAAAAAAAAAACAGACAGAACAGAAAAGAAAGAAGAAAAGAAAAAGAAAAAGGAAAAGGAAAAGGAAAAGGAAGAAAAAGAAGAAAAGAAAAGAAAAAGGAAAAAGGAAAAGGAAGAAGAAGAAGGAAGAAAAGGTAAGAAAAATTGAGGAAAAATAAATTATTGATGTTATTGAATAATTTATGGTTATATTGATGTAGTGCATTAATATTGAAAATTGTAGCAAAACGGAAATGAGACGAATGGTGGAGTTCGGCAAGGCTCGGAAATCGGAAAGTGCGCTAAGCTTTGGCGAACAAGTAAGATACTTTTATAAAGCATTAGTAGCTTTATATTGTATGTGGGAATTATGATTTTTTTATGATGCATTTATTTAATTGACTTTAAATGGAATTATGATTTTTATATGATGCATCAATTTAAATAGATTTGCTAAAAAATGCTAAGAGGACCCACAACTGATGGTGGGGGTCTTAGTAAGAGGTAAAATTGGTGAGAATCAACGGCTGCAAGTATAAATTGTGTTTCCCTTGCAGGAGGTTAGGGAAAATTAAGCCGTTATGCTGCCGAAATTTTTAGGAAAATAATTGAGGAAAAAGATTAAGTTTCTCACATAAATGGAATCTTGGAGATAATTATTGAAAATAAATATTGAAAGGATTTTATAGTATTACCGAAAGAGTTTGATATTGAAATCGATGAAAAGATAGATCGTTGAAAACGATAATGTGGTGAATTACATGGTTTAAAACCTTATAGAATCGATAAATCAAGTAATTGTAATATCACAAATGGTATCAAGTTGAGATTGAGGTGGAATTATTAATTAGACGGATCACGGATAAAAGTGATGATAATTATATGATGTGGCTTGGAAGAGAAGATCATAGTTGAAATTTCGATGGTCGAATGATTGGATTGTGAAGTTATTAACGGAGTAATGATTTCCAGAATTACCGAGTCCGGTTTCATGATTTTGAAATAATTTCGAAAGTGATAATATGGACAAATTCGAGAGATTGAAATGGAGATTTAATTACGACACAATCCGATCAATTATGGATTCAAAGAAATGAGTGATAAATATGTGAAAAGATGATTGTGCTTATAACCTTAGAATAGATCTGAATAATAAGATCGACAATTGCATAAGTTCGGATAAAATCATAAAGGCCACATGAAAATGGATTGAGGATTTAGATACGATTTTGTGATAGTAAATGAAATTGAACCTCAAATCAAAAATGATAAACATGTATCAATAGATCAAATCATAAATGGATTTGATAAGTGACTATCGATTTTGTGATTCTGTTATCCTCGATGTCGATTCTGGAATAGATATTGAAGGATGATATTATTATTTGCATAAATTCGGTAACTTGATGACTATTTTAGAAATTGATGTTTAAATGCTTATCAAAACTTAGAGGATTCATACTAATGATGCGATCCTAATATTGATGATGAAGTGTATAAATGATTATAATAGTCAATGACGATCAAGAAAGGGTATTGAATACCGAATGGTCTGAATACCAAGTGATTCGATTTCCAAATGAATTGAGTACTGAGCAAATTGAATACTGAATTAGATGAATAGTGAATGAATTGTATAATGATTTATTGGTTGACAGAAAGAAAGTCTTGAAATCGAATAATTGATGGTGATAAAGTTAAATGAATCGCTTTAGCGTATTTGATGGAAACATTACCGAAGTTGCATACTGAAATGTTTTACAGCATCGCATTTAAACATGCCTTCTTGTAACTTGAAACATTTTAATAATGTTTATATGAATACTGAAAAGTATTGATTTGTTTTGAAATGAAAGTATATGGTAAATATATATATATATATATTTTGATATATGAAGTCTCATACAGAATTTTACCATATGCCTTACATGATATTGAAAAGAAAGCTATAGATTTAAATGTTTTATGAGACTGTAGGCACCCTAAAAGAATTAAATTCAATAAAGCATAGTGGAAACCGCCTAATTGGAGCTTTGCTCATTAGGCAGATAGATATGCTTGTCCGACAATAGTCGTGGACAGGTCTCAGTCACGCCTGATCAGTGGGGCTGAGAGAGATGAGGTCTATGGCCATAGATAGCGCCCTAGTTGGTTTCCAGGGGACGATATGATTTTCACTGCTAGCTACAGTGATTTAAGTCTTTATTGATAGAGAAATGATAGGGATCTAGCCTAGTCTCTCACAAATATGATATGAAGTCTAGAGTATGATTTTTATTGATATGAACTCTAGACTTGACATGATTTATACTGTACATGAAACAGATTTGAAATGAAATATGTTTTGAAACAGTACATGTTTTAAACATGTTTTAAAAGTCCATGAGATATGAATTCGACACTATATGATTTATATGTGATTTTGTGTCGAACATGGCATGATATGCGGTCTAGAGTATAGTTTGATTTGATATGAACTCTAGACCTGATATGATTTACAGTAGATGATTTAAAAGTATATGATAAATGATTTCGACACTTACATGATTTATATACGATTTTGTGTCGAATTTGAAACGACATGCGGTTTAGAGTATAGATTGATTTGATATGAACTCTAAACCTGATATGATTTATAGTATATGAAAAATGTTTTAAAACCGCACATGTTTTAGACATGCTCCGGAAACGAATACATGAATTGAAATTGAATATGTTTATATTATGCCTTAAAGGCAAACTTTTGAAAATGCATATGTTGAGCATGTCCTAAAGTATATATGATATGATTTGAAATGATCGCGGTTTATACAGAAAAATTACATGAATTGCATATTAAACCCTAATATGACAATATGCTTAGTATATGAGAATTCCATGAGGAATGTCATGACTCGGTGGTAACGATATTTCATCTATATGAGGTCATGATATGTTATGAAACACGAATATAGAGATACACGAAGAGAATTATGACTGGGTACCACCGTGATTATGATCTACAATACGAGAATTGATAAGAGATGATATGAGAATTGATAAGAGATGATATGAGAATTGATAAGAGATGATAGAATACAGGAATATGATTATGAAATGAAAAGTGATAATGAGATGTATCGATGAGAAAGGATTAACTGTAATTGCATCCTTGTAAGTATTAAGCATTGCAGTTTAAGACAGTTTAATCCTACTCTTGTATTTATATTAGTATCTTACTGAGCCGTGGTTTTGCTCACCCCACTAAATTTCATCTCTTTCAGATTATTGAAGTTAACGTCTGCCATGTGAGCTGCTCAGTGGGCATCGGAGACGGTGTATGAACTTGGTACTAGTTTTCTGAGTTATATGTTCTTTATAAAATACTTGTTTACATGTAAGACTTAAATTGATGCACAGTACATATTCTGTTAAACAAGTCGGGATGTAACTAATAACCGTTTCCGTGTTTGTTTAAATATTTAAATGGAATGACTATAAGTCACCTAGGTAGTATAGTAACTACACTGACACCGAATACAAACCTTAAAATGAAAAAGAAAAATTTAGTCCATAAATTTGTAGACTAAGAAAAGTATAAGAATCGAGTGAAAGTCGCGGTCTTCGGGTCGTGACATGTTTAATGGTATCAGAGCACGGTTTGTCTAGTACGTGTCAGTGTAGTTGAGACAGTAATAGTGTTACATCCCATGTACTGTGTAGTGTCTACATGTAAACTTGTTGATTTTCAATCAGTACCAAGATTAGTCAGCTATTGGTATGGGTGATACCAGTTGATGGCCTATTGAAAACAGGCTGAGCTTTGACATAAAGATGCCAATCGATGACCTATTGAAACGGACTGGAAACCGTTAATGAATGGTATCGATATGGTATAGAAGAATTGTGTATTATCTTAAAGGAATAGAATATGAATGATCGAGAATGATTGATTGTGGCAATTTATATGGAAGATAATGGAATGATTGGATAGAATATGATCGATATGTGAATTGAAAAGGATTGAAAGAAGTAAAGAAATAGCCAACGAAAAATGATCGAACCCAAACATATGGCTCGATTGAAAGTACAATCCCACTTTAATTATGAAGATTATTGGAAATTGAAAATATGATTTCGAGTTATAAGGGAACATGAATATGAAGCAGTTTTCAAATTTAAGATTGAAAGTGATTTCGCTTTGGTTATCACATCGAGATGTAATAAGGATACTACGTGGAAGGAGATATAGAGAGAAGATGATTGATAAATGTTACATTTATGGCAAGAGATGATTAACAGTAAAGTCTGCAATGAGGTGCAGCTTTGATTTATCGATGTGACAATGAGTGTTGGGGGATAATACGAAACCCAAAAAGGAATATGATATTATGGAAGTGATTATAGACTGATTGATCAAATTGAATCATTTTTCTATTTTCAGACTTCTATATTTCTCTAATGCCTTAGTCGAAATATAAATATGAAACGGAGAGAATGTATGTGAAGTTCCAGTGAGCATTACATATGATGGAATCTTGAATTGCCATATGTTATGGAAAATAGTAAAAGGCTTTGGGATTCCAAATTGATTGACAGCATCGCTCCATACTGATATGAAAATTCAAGCGTAATGTGGAAACGCTCGAAGAAATGTTGAGAGAGTGGATGCACGAGATGTGAAAGCTACTGGGACAATTACATACTACTGATTAAATTGCTAAACGATAGTTACTAAACTTCATCGACTTGGCACCAAATGAGAGAAATGAATGATAAATTGTGTGAAACAGCTATTATGTGGAAAGAGATGAAAGTGACAACTCCCAAGGTGATAAGAAATTTTAAGAGGTATGAATATATGGTGGGAAATGATATATAACAGTATAAAAAGTGAATCTGAATTTGACAGTATGCTGGTAGCATCATTTAAAGGATGATTGAAAGGACAAGAAAGATAAGAGTACAGAACAGTACCACTTTCTAAATCTAAGTTAAATTCGGAGGACCGAATTTCTTAAGGTGGGGAGAATGTGAAGACCAAGAATTTTCTAAATAAATATAAGGTATCCGAAAAATTTAATTTGGAGAAAGTGAAATCCAAATTAAATAAGAAATAAAAAGGAAAATTAAATTTGGAAATAAGAAATGAAGGAGGAAATTTAATTTGGATAAATGGAAATCCAAATTAAATAAGAAAATGGAGAAAATAATTTTGGATATTTAGAAATCCAAAACTTAATAAGAAATAAAAATATTTTGATATATTTATATAATGATATTATATAAATATGCTTTTGATAAAAATATAATTATATATGGAATATATATATGTAAATTTTTGTACATTTATGTATATATATAATAATATATATGAAATATATATATATATATATATATAGAATTTTGAATTAAAGTATACATATATAAAGGGTTTATATATGAAATATATACTTATATATATAAATATATATATATGAAATATATGTATAGTGTTTTAAATTGAAGTATATATATATATGGTTATACAAATTTTATATATATATATATATATATCAAATATAGTAAAAATATAATTATATGAAAATAAAAAAAATAAAAAAAAAAAGTGGGGAATCGGGTTACCGATTCCCACGTTGTTTTCTCCTCTGTTAAAACAGAGGAGAAAACGTAAACAAGACAGAAGGGAAGCCGGCGAATGCCGACCGGCCAAGAGAGGAGGAGGAAGGAGAGGGTCGTCGCCGGCGAGGCGAGGGGGAAGAGAAGAAAACGACCGGCGGCGACCCGAAGCGGAAAAAGAAAAAGGAAAACAGAAAAGAAAAAGAGAGGAGAAAAAGGAAAGAGCGAATGCCGGTTGATCCAGATGCCGGCATCGCCACCAACGCCACCGGCGAGGACCAACGAAGGTGAAGGAGGCCACCGGCGGTGAAGGAAACGACGGAGGAAGGAGAAGAGAGGAAGGAAAAGGGCCGAAACCCACGGACCCAGATCCGGCGCCGTCGCCGGTGATGGGGCAAAACCGAGACCAGATCCGGCCTCCCTGCAACCATGGCTAGCTGTGGAAGGTGCGAACCGGCGGTGATGCCGGCGGGAAGAGGCTGAACCGGCCAGCAGAAGTGAACCAGTCAGAACCGGCCTGAACCGGTCCGAACCGGTTCAGGCCAGAAAAAAAAAAAACAGACAGAACAGAAAAGAAAGAAGAAAAGAAAAAGAAAAAGGAAAAGGAAAAGGAAAAGGAAGAAAAAGAAGAAAAGAAAAGAAAAAGGAAAAAGGAAAAGGAAGAAGAAGAAGGAAGAAAAGGTAAGAAAAATTGAGGAAAAATAAATTATTGATGTTATTGAATAATTTATGGTTATATTGATGTAGTGCATTAATATTGAAAATTGTAGCAAAACGGAAATGAGACGAATGGTGGAGTTCGGCAAGGCTCGGAAATCGGAAAGTGCGCTAAGCTTTGGCGAACAAGTAAGATACTTTTATAAAGCATTAGTAGCTTTATATTGTATGTGGGAATTATGATTTTTTTATGATGCATTTATTTAATTGACTTTAAATGGAATTATGATTTTTATATGATGCATCAATTTAAATAGATTTGCTAAAAAATGCTAAGAGGACCCACAACTGATGGTGGGGGTCTTAGTAAGAGGTAAAATTGGTGAGAATCAACGGCTGCAAGTATAAATTGTGTTTCCCTTGCAGGAGGTTAGGGAAAATTAAGCCGTTATGCTGCCGAAATTTTTAGGAAAATAATTGAGGAAAAAGATTAAGTTTCTCACATAAATGGAATCTTGGAGATAATTATTGAAAATAAATATTGAAAGGATTTTATAGTATTACCGAAAGAGTTTGATATTGAAATCGATGAAAAGATAGATCGTTGAAAACGATAATGTGGTGAATTACATGGTTTAAAACCTTATAGAATCGATAAATCAAGTAATTGTAATATCACAAATGGTATCAAGTTGAGATTGAGGTGGAATTATTAATTAGACGGATCACGGATAAAAGTGATGATAATTATATGATGTGGCTTGGAAGAGAAGATCATAGTTGAAATTTCGATGGTCGAATGATTGGATTGTGAAGTTATTAACGGAGTAATGATTTCCAGAATTACCGAGTCCGGTTTCATGATTTTGAAATAATTTCGAAAGTGATAATATGGACAAATTCGAGAGATTGAAATGGAGATTTAATTACGACACAATCCGATCAATTATGGATTCAAAGAAATGAGTGATAAATATGTGAAAAGATGATTGTGCTTATAACCTTAGAATAGATCTGAATAATAAGATCGACAATTGCATAAGTTCGGATAAAATCATAAAGGCCACATGAAAATGGATTGAGGATTTAGATACGATTTTGTGATAGTAAATGAAATTGAACCTCAAATCAAAAATGATAAACATGTATCAATAGATCAAATCATAAATGGATTTGATAAGTGACTATCGATTTTGTGATTCTGTTATCCTCGATGTCGATTCTGGAATAGATATTGAAGGATGATATTATTATTTGCATAAATTCGGTAACTTGATGACTATTTTAGAAATTGATGTTTAAATGCTTATCAAAACTTAGAGGATTCATACTAATGATGCGATCCTAATATTGATGATGAAGTGTATAAATGATTATAATAGTCAATGACGATCAAGAAAGGGTATTGAATACCGAATGGTCTGAATACCAAGTGATTCGATTTCCAAATGAATTGAGTACTGAGCAAATTGAATACTGAATTAGATGAATAGTGAATGAATTGTATAGTGATTTATTGGTTGACAGAAAGAAAGTCTTGAAATCGAATAATTGATGGTGATAAAGTTAAATGAATCGCTTTAGCGTATTTGATGGAAACATTACCGAAGTTGCATACTGAAATGTTTTACAGCATCGCATTTAAACATGCCTTCTTGTAACTTGAAACATTTTAATAATGTTTATATGAATACTGAAAAGTATTGATTTGTTTTGAAATGAAAGTATATGGTAAATATATATATATATTTTTTGATATATGAAGTCTCATACAGAATTTTACCATATGCCTTACATGATATTGAAAAGAAAGCTATAGATTTAAATGTTTTATGAGACTGTAGGCACCCTAAAAGAATTAAATTCAATAAAGCATAGTGGAAACCGCCTAATTGGAGCTTTGCTCATTAGGCAGATAGATATGCTTGTCCGACAATAGTCGTGGACAGGTCTCAGTCACGCCTGATCAGTGGGGCTGAGAGAGATGAGGTCTATGGCCATAGATAGCGCCCTAGTTGGTTTCCAGGGGACGATATGATTTTCACTGCTAGCTACAGTGATTTAAGTCTTTATTGATAGAGAAATGATAGGGATCTAGCCTAGTCTCTCACAAATATGATATGAAGTCTAGAGTATGATTTTTATTGATATGAACTCTAGACTTGACATGATTTATACTGTACATGAAACAGATTTGAAATGAAATATGTTTTGAAACAGTACATGTTTTAAACATGTTTTAAAAGTCCATGAGATATGAATTCGACACTATATGATTTATATGTGATTTTGTGTCGAACATGGCATGATATGCGGTCTAGAGTATAGTTTGATTTGATATGAACTCTAGACCTGATATGATTTACAGTAGATGATTTAAAAGTATATGATAAATGATTTCGACACTTACATGATTTATATACGATTTTGTGTCGAATTTGAAACGACATGCGGTTTAGAGTATAGATTGATTTGATATGAACTCTAAACCTGATATGATTTATAGTATATGAAAAATGTTTTAAAACCGCACATGTTTTAGACATGCTCCGGAAACGAATACATGAATTGAAATTGAATATGTTTATATTATGCCTTAAAGGCAAACTTTTGAAAATGCATATGTTGAGCATGTCCTAAAGTATATATGATATGATTTGAAATGATCGCGGTTTATACAGAAAAATTACATGAATTGCATATTAAACCCTAATATGACAATATGCTTAGTATATGAGAATTCCATGAGGAATGTCATGACTCGGTGGTAACGATATTTCATCTATATGAGGTCATGATATGTTATGAAACACGAATATAGAGATACACGAAGAGAATTATGATTGGGTACCACCGTGATTATGATCTACAATACGAGAATTGATAAGAGATGATATGAGAATTGATAAGAGATGATATGAGAATTGATAAGAGATGATAGAATACAGGAATATGATTATGAAATGAAAAGTGATAATGAGATGTATCGATGAGAAAGGATTAACTGTAATTGCATCCTTGTAAGTATTAAGCATTGCAGTTTAAGACAGTTTAATCCTACTCTTGTATTTATATTAGTATCTTACTGAGCCGTGGTTTTGCTCACCCCACTAAATTTCATCTCTTTCAGATTATTGAAGTTAACGTCTGCCATGTGAGCTGCTCAGTGGGCATCGGAGACGGTGTATGAACTTGGTACTAGTTTTCTGAGTTATATGTTCTTTATAAAATACTTGTTTACATGTAAGACTTAAATTGATGCACAGTACATATTCTGTTTAACAAGTCGGGATGTAACTAATAACCGTTTCCGTGTTTGTTTAAATATTTAAATGGAATGACTATAAGTCACCTAGGTAGTATAGTAACTACACTGACACCGAATACAAACCTTAAAATGAAAAAGAAAAATTTAGTCCATAAATTTGTAGACTAAGAAAAGTATAAGAATCGAGTGAAAGTCGCGGTCTTCGGGTCGTGACACTTTTCCTTTAAATGAGGTCTTTCTATATGTGCATACTTGTGAAGAGTGGCCAATCCTATTGTAAAGTGAGCATCTAAGAGATAAATCATGCATAGTATTCTTGGTCACTTGAAAATTCTTAGTATGAGTTTCTTTGTGTTTTTGCATTATAGCCTAACCCATCTTTGTCAAAGAAAGCTCTTTGGGTCTCTAACATGTGATCTAGCTTTTGTTGACCCATATAAAACTTAGAAAATGAGTTATGTAAGTTTGCATTATTTTTGGTCAACTCATCATTTTCTAAAGTTGCTCTTTTTAATTTCTTTTCTAGCTCTAACTTAGCATTTAATAGCATTTCATTTTCTGTTTTCAATTTAGCAATAATTTTCTTATATTTAGAGTTCATGCATTGAAAATCATTTGCTATTTCATTGAAGGCATTTTGTAGTTCATCGAAAGTATAATCATTGCCTTCACTAGAGCTAAAACTAGCCTCACCATCATAAAGGTCGTAAAGCATGAGTAGGCTATCTCATTATCTATGTTTTTCTCATCGGAGCTATCACTATCACTCCATGTAGTCCCAAATGCTTTCATTTTATACTTCCTATTATATTCCTTCCTAAGTAAAGGGCATTCTAAGTTAGTATGACCCGGTTCATTACACATTTGGAGGTCTATGTCCCTCTTACTTGATTGACCTCTCATTACTTCTCTCCTTTGAGGCCTTTTATCATCTTCTTTAGCTTTCATCCTCATGTACTTATTAAATCTTTTGGCAAATATCACCATCTCTTTTTCTTCGTTACTTCCACTCTCATCACTATCATCTTTAATTTCTTTATTGGTGGAAGACTTAAAGGCTACCCTTACTTTATTGATTGGCTCCTCATTTCTTTTTAATTTCATCTCATAGGTAAGTAGGGAACCTATAAGCTCATCTAGAGATAAGGTATTAGGATCTTTAGACTCTTCTTGATATGGACCTCACCGAAAGAAGATGAGGTTCAATGAAGAAGATGAAGAACACTTGAAGAGAAACAATAACAAGTTAAAAACGCAGCAAAGGAAAACAAAAATTAGAAGTTAAAACCAAGACCCGTTGTGTAGAAACACAAGAACCTATGGTATTGGACCAAGACCCGTTGCTTAGAAAAGCAAGAACCTATGGTATATATTGGTGGAAGGTAGAAGAACGCCACAAGGAAGACCTTGATAAGTTCAAGAGTTCTCAAGAGAACATGTTTCTGATCTTTCTCCCTTTGATATTGATGTAGGTGATTCTGATTTGAGGACAAATCCTTTCGAGGAGAGGGGGAATGATGGAGATCCAAGCTCACAAAGCTCAAGAGAACCAAAGAGAAGAAGTCTCTCAATTTTATTACTAAAATCAATTGTGTTCTCCCCAAAGGGTTACATAACTATTTATAGGCAAATAGATAACTTGAAGCACAAGTAATGGGAATCCTACTTTCCTAACTTGCAGAATAGGAAATAGCAAACTTGCAGAACAAGCAATAGGAATCCTACTCTCCTAACTTAAATTAAATTAAGACAATGTTCAGCCCAATAATACTTAACTAAATAAAATATGCATCTAGCCTAATTTGCATTTCGGCCCAATACTTGTGTGTCTTCAAGAAGGTTGAACTTGGGCTTGGACCATGTTGTAGAAAACTTTATCATCCTCCATGCTCAAGCTTTGTTGGGCTTTCTCTCTAGCAATATCAATGAAACCAGCCAAGGCTTGTTGCATTATCTTTGATTTAGCTCTTGTAATTGGACCTCCATGGATACTTAAAGGATCACGATCATCACGAACATGACTTGAGCTTTGTGAGCTTGGATCTCCATCACTTCTATTGTGTTACCCTTGCCTCCCAAGATTTTGACAAGTTATTCAAAATTTTCTTAACCATTTCTACATTGGAATAGGTCTTACCTAAGGCCTTAAGTCCATTGATTATATCATTAAACCTAGTGGACATATTCACTAATGGACTCATCTTCTTTCATGCTAAAGTGCTTATAATCATGTGTGAGCTTTCCTACATTAGTTTCTTTAACTTGATTAGTCCCTTCATGAGTAATGGCTAATTTGTCCCATATTTACTTGGCATTCTCACATAGGGAGACTCAATTGTATTCATTAGGACCTAATGCACAAAAGAGAATGTGCATAGCCTTGGCATTAATTGTGCCTTTCTCATATCATTGTGTCCTACTCATCTCACTCTTAGGGACATCTTTTCCATCTACTTTCTTCACTGGAATTTGGGGACCTTTATCTATAATCCTTCACATCTCATAGTCATTTTCTTGTACAAACAACATCATTTTAGTTTTCCAATAGGAGTATTTTTCTCCATTGAAACACGAAAGTTTAACTATTAAGTGTCTCTCTCCACCTAAGGGTGTACTTATGTTCAAATGAGTCATTTAAGATCGTTTTGGTCGAAGGGTGTTAATCATTTTCTAATCTCGAGCCCAAGCTCTGATACCAATTGTTGGCTCAATTATCTAACCGAGAGAGGGTGAATCGGTTTTTAACTAACCTTAGGTTTTTTTTATTTTTCTAAATTCTCTAACCTATATAATAGTTCTCTAGGCTCTTTGAGCTATTCTAGCATACAATTCAATCACAATTTAATATACGCAAGTAAATCACAAGAAACTAAAGAGTGAAGGGTTAGAAAATTGTATGCAAGCGATTTATAGATGTTCGGCAACCTTGCCTACATCCTCTACCTTGAGACACTTCCAAGGATTTTCTCCAAATTCACTATCTTGAATTTGTTACACTCTTTTTTGCAGGCTCAAGAGTAACCTTCAACACTCTTTTTTTCAGGCTCAAGAAGGAAACCTTGCAACCACTACTTTTTACGGGATCAAGTAGCAAACCTTATAACCTCTCCTTTTTATGGCTCAAGGAGAAAACTTTCAACCCAATCCTCACTTACAATGAAGCACTCAAGGGTTCAGTCCCCTTTATAATTTGTGAATGGGTTTTCAAGAGTTGTTATCTAAGATAACATCTAGGAAGGTGGGTGATTACACTTTGAGCTCTAAAAGAACTTATACAAGGTTTATGCGAAGGATTATGAGAATGGTAGAGAATTTGGAATTTGTAGCACTTGAAATGTTTTTGAAGCTTGAAGAAGATAAAGAATAAAGTCACTTAAGTGTCTTAGACTTCTAAGCTTCTGTTTATACTCCATTGGTTGATTGTTGAAGCTTGGTGTAGCCTAAAACTGATTTTCCCATTGGTCCTTACAAAAAACTAGCCGTTGGAGGCTTCCAGCTCATAGGGGATTGATCTTTTTAAGTAAGGGATCAATCCTGTGGCTTTACAAAGGCTTCCTAGGGTTTTTGCCAATAGGGGATCGATCCCATAGAGGAGGGGATCGATCCCTTGAACTATTCCTACCTTTAAGGGTATTCTGCCAACAAGGGATCCATCCCCTGGAGGGAGGGGATGGATCCCCTGGTCAACATTTTGACTTTTTTGAGCCTTTTAAGCATTAAAAACATTCCTAACCAATTTTGAATATTTTTAATATGACTCGACTTTGAAAACATGAATTTAAGCCCAAAATTTTATCAAGTAATTTTCTTAAAATATATTCAATAATTTCATAAAAAAATTACTTAAATTAGTATTTAAAAATGTTTTCTAAATTGATTGAAACTAATAAAGATAATTAATTAAATCATAGTTTTATATTTGATAAACGCACTTAATATGGTTTCTGAAAATCATAATTGATAAACCAAATTTATAACATTCATCATTCATCTAATCTTGCTTAAGTGTTTGTCATTTCAAAATATATATATATTAATTTAAAGTTAATAGTTCTTACTATTTTATAACATAGGTATAATCAATTTACCACCTTGCTTGATATTCCTTAAAGGTCTCCAGTAATACTCAAAGATTCATAATTTCTATAATCAATCATATTCAATATCAGTTATACTAAAAGCTTCTCTATTAGTAAAGGTTAAAGACCAAAGACTTTTCAACATTCACAAAGTTCACAAAATCACATGGTTCAATCTTTTTTTTTTTTGCATGGTGAATAGATTCAAATAATAGTTTCTTGCTACTATTGTAGTCAAGTCCAAACCCTAATTTTCAAGTCCAATAAGCACAATTAAACTCACAATAGATGATGAGACTCACTAAAGCTTATCAATGATGCCTAATCCTCAAATTTCAAATTTAATAGTCTAAAATCGCAATCCCAAAATTCATATAGTTCTCAAAATAAAAGCCAGATCATGTATTCAATCAAATCTTATACTCTCTTCACAGGAAAATAATGTTCGCATAAGACTTTAGATTCGAATGGCTCTATAAACAAAAAGATCAATGTACGGTTTGATTTCATTCCAGTCATTCAAAATAGCCCACATATTTAAGATTTCCAAATACATTAACCCTTATATCCATGTATAATCAAAATCAAATGATTCCAAAAGCTCAAAGCTTATGCTAAATATGTCCATAGGCTACATCAAGGCACTGTTGAAATACTTAAGATTCACAGTTTGTGTAAATAAATTCAATATGTAATTAAGCATATTCATCACATACCATTCTCAGGATGTATTATCATAACTCAAGTTGATATTCCAACACAATTCCATGTATCCAAGCTTCATTCCATAATTTTCATAGTCTCTTGTCCTTATCTTAACATAAATGTTTATCATTGTTCCATCAAAAGCCTCATATTACCCAAATTACGTTCCCACAATTCCATATTAACTAAATCTTCTTGCACCTTTCAATCATTACCTATTTCTGCATCAATCATATAAGATATAATAATTTTATCTCTTTCAAAGTAAAAAGGTATTCAAATCGATCGTTTCAGATCATTGTATGACCTATCTTAGGCCAACTATGCTATGTTATACCATTATCATCTCTACCAAACACAACATAATTCCTTATTCATAAGTCTTGATAAGTACATTATATCAATCTTTAAATCACATAGGCCATTGTGCCTTTACTGGCATCACTCCAATACGTTTAGAACAAAAGAAATAATCATTTCTTACTTCGTTACTTGCCAAGACATATCATATACAGATTAGGTAGGGAAAGGTTACAATTTTCTTATAATAGTGTACACTAGCACAATGGGTGCCTATCTAATCCATACCCAAAATGAAACCAATGTCGTAAAAGTACAACAATATCGAATCTACTATTAGGTTTTTATCTCTGACCTTCACTTTACACTAATGATAAGCACTCTCTTTCATCCAAGACTTCTTTGAATGGAGTGCTAGTATGCAACAGATGACTTAAAGGTTCTAACTTTGTATGTAGCCTATTACATGTCCAACTTATGAGGGTGATGGAGTCGATGGTTGCATCGTCGGCCTCTGAGGTGGCCTTCCGGGCCCACCTCTACGTCCAATCCTCCTCATTCTAATTTGAATTAAAACAAACTATACCAAGAGTAGACCAATCTCAGTATAAGTCAATTAATAGATAATTTTTCAAATATATATTTCACAGTACATGGGATGTAACACCACAAATGATCTTAACTACACTAACACGTACTAGACAAACCCTGCTTTAATACCATTAAATCTGTCACGACCCGAAGGCCAATGGCGTGTATGCATTATATCAAGATTAGCTACTAACTTGTATGTACAACCGATTTCATAAGCTCATTCATGATTTTCTTCATTTCTTTAACTCACAAAATCATCGTTCTTTTTATCCCCTTTTTATTGATATGGTTAAGTATGAAGGAAACAACCATTTCAAATAGCAGATGATTCTATAGCATAATATAAGTATAGTTCAATAATTATTCCCATTCTCTATCATATGTATAATATCTATTTCATCTAATGATAGTCATCACATTCACAGATCACAATCATTTATTCATTTTCTCAATGGCATATGATTTCCCATAATTCATCAGTATACGTGTAGCACTTAACTCTCAAAGGACTCTAGAGGTGGCTCCCACAGTTTCGAAGAATTTATGTAACACGTAGTTCTTTTGAATTCTCTAGAGGTGGCTCACACGGTACAAAGATCGAGTTTTACTCGGGTTTGCCTCTATGGCTTATGTTTTCAAATGGTTCATCAATACACGTGTAGCACTTAGCTCTCAAAGGACTCTAGAGGTGGCTCCCACAGTTCATGAAGAAAGCTGCATAACACGTAGTTCCTTTGAGTTCTTTAGAGGTGGCTCACACGGTACAAAGATCGAGTTTTACTCGGATTGGCCTTTATGGCGTACGTTTCCTAATGGTTCATCGATACACGTGCAGCACTTAGCTCTCAAAGGACTCTAGAGGTGGCTCCCACAGTTCACGAAGAAAGCTGCGTAGCACGTAGTTCCTTTGAGTTCTCTAGAGGTGGCTCACACGGTACAAAGGAATGAGTTTTACTCGTATTTGCCTCTATGGCGCATGCTAAATGATGTTTCATCAGTATACGTGCAGCACTTAGTTCTCAAAGGACTCTAGAGGTGGCTCCCGTAGTTCACGAAGAAAGCTGTGTAGCACGTAGTTCCTTTGAGTTCTCTAGGGGTGGCTCACACGGTACAAAAGAGTGAGTTTTACTTGGATTGGCCTCTATGGCACATGCTTTCTAATGGTTCATCGGAACTCATGCAGCACTTAGCTCTCAACGGACTCTAGAGGTGGCTCCTGCAGTTCACGAAGAAAGTTGCGTAGCACGTAATTCCTTTGAGTTCTCTAGAGGTGGCTCACAGGTACAAAGGAGTGAGTTTTACTCAGATTTGCCTATATGGTGCATGCTTTCTAATGGTTATATTCCACCATCATTCAAGTCCTCAAGTTGTATATACACGTCAGTGGTCATACAATTCCAGTGTCCTAGCTTTTCGATAAATACCACTAGGAGCTATTCGAGTTCTTTGAGCTAAATATCATAGGTGGTATACATATTGTACACTAATCCGTATATACATTTTTAAAGTATAACAATGTATTGGCATGCTCACTAGGTGCAACTTAAATAAATCACATACATTTCTCATGACATAGGCATTTATGTTTCATACGAGTTCGTAATCTTAGTAAGCACAATAAGTTATAACACACCACACATAATTCACAAATAATCCGAAAACTATTCACAAACACATCAATCCAACTTGTAATTTATCCATACTTACTCTTATAGTCTTTTCCATAATATTCCATCAACTTGATGCGAATTTAGATAAGTATTTAATAAAGATTCATTCATCTCTTACGAGATGATACTAGTAAGGCTTATTTAACCCACTTACCTCGAGGCTTTACAATTATCTTCTTCAAGCCTCTAAATCGACGCTAAGTCTTCCACTTCAGTCCAAGCCACTACAAATCAATCAAATCACATAACTCGTCACACTTATCCACATGTTGATGCACATATCTTAAAGCTAAAATTATCTAAATTCATTTCTATGCCAATAATTTAAATCTTTATTATCTTTTAGATCTATATATTTATATATATATATGTTTAGAGATGAGTTTATCCATCTTTTTATTCGAAAACATAAGTAAATCTTAACTAAATTACTTTTCCTTACTCTTGAAGAATTTTCCTTAACCGAGGGTTGTATCGCTCCTTTTCCCCAAGCGTCTAAACCAAAACCTACACCATAGATTTATTTCCTCCTTCAATATCGTACCAATAATATTTATAAATCTATAAGTATACATATATATATATATATGTATATACATTTGCATGAAAGCATTTATGCTTAATCAAATCCTATATTTCTTTCTTCATCAAGCTCATGAGATATATATTCACATTAATCTATCCTCAACGCAGTCTTTTAGGAATGTTTATATATATATATGTAAACAATATTGCATTAATCCATCCTCATTTCATACTCTTAGCACGTAGAGCAATATATACTTAAATGCTAAACTTAAGGACTCCTTACCCTTTTTAAAGTACTACCAATCTGAGATAACAGTAAGCTAGTCTTGTTTCAACCCTTGTTCATGCCTTTCGGTTTGTCCCAACTCATGGCCCTTCCTTTACTGCTTTCACGTCTTATTTTCTTCAATAAAATCTCCCTTCAGCCTTTCATCATTGTTGCCTCCAACAGCCCTAAGTCAAGGCCCATCTCAGCAACTTCTAACTTCATTTGACGCCACTGCTCAACTCTTAAACTGGTTTCTTTCCAGCCCATGGAGACCATTGTTGCAATCTCATTTCAACAACTTCTCAACCCTATTTCAGTTTTCCATTTTTATATAAAAACTTAGTTTTTAAGAGCCACATTGCCAGCTTGAAAATGCCACACAACAACCAGCAAACACAGACTAAAACTCAACTGAAATTAGCCCAACAAATCTTGTTTTCAACTACTAGAACCAGCCCCTATTCAAACCAAAACATTGCCTTATAACCAGTCTCAATAGCTCTTGTTATGCTTTCTCTTTAAGTGCCAAAATGTTGCCATTTCCAGCAGTCACGGAACCCAGTTCAGCCACGGTTCATGGCCATCAACGAGCTTCTGTTCCAAGTGCCATTTTCTAGCCTTGATCTGTGTGGCGAAAGGAAAACCCTTGTTTTGCTTAAGGACCCGAGAATGAAGCTCCTTTTAGCCTCAGGTTATAGTAGCCTAAAAGCCATTCCCCACTTGTCATTTGTTCCTCTACCGAGAGCCAACATTTGAAATCTGAAGCAACCTTTGTTTCAACGTGATCTAGCACTGTTTTGATGCTCTTAAAAATCATGTCTTAACCAACCTAAAACTTCCCTAAAAACAGAGACTGATTGCTACCTTTAAAACTCTCTCAATAGTCTCGGTCAACCCTTGTTTTCAGGCACCCCTACTGTTTTGACCTCTAACTCAGCCTTAAAGAAATTCCTCAATGCCACTATATACAGCCCTTGAAAAACCCAAATCACAACCACCCATACAACCCCTTCTTAAGCACGATTACCTTCGGATACTGTTTCTTCAGCCATGTTTCTACTTCATCATGGCTCCCTCTATAGCAATCCTAAAATCAACACCAAACCCCTCTTCTGGTTCTTTCTTTTACCTCTAAAATAGCCACCTATACTCAACCTTCAACAGCCGATCTTCAACTTCTTAAAATAACAACAACAGCCTGTTCCTTCTCTGTCCCTTTCAGCACCAATGAATCTCCAAAACAGCACTGGTTCCTGCTGTTTTAGCGGTGGCAACAGCCACTGGTTTTGCCTCTATGCATCGCCTATAACCGACTCTGTCCCACGTCATTTCTGCCTTGATGCCTCCAAGATCGGTACTAAACCTAGCTTATATGCACGCCATTGCTGTCTCCGTTCCTTTCCTAATTTCCTCTTAGCCTCTTACACTTGATATCTCCTTTCCATATTTCTCTCGGTCTCTCCATTTCGTTTCTCTATTTCCTTTTGCAGACACCCACTCTACGTGGGTTGTGATGGGTAAGAATCAAGAAAAATGGCTTCTTCAGGAAGCCAAAACCTATTTTAATATATTATATATTTATATTCTATTTTATGCATAATATACTAATACTTTGTATGTACTTTATATATATAGGCTTGTAGGTTTTATTTATTATATGGTTTACTTATTATATATATATATATATAGTTGTACATTCTTTCTTAATTTAACTAATATACTAATATCCATATACATTTTCTTAATTAAATTTATATACTTATATCTCTTATATATTTAAATTAAATTTAATCATATTTCTATGATCACTTCCCAACAAGTGTACCAAACTCAATTTCTATGATCATATATATATATAGATATATATTTTTAATCTTATATATATTGATTTGCTTAAATTTTAATTTCCTTGACACTTAATATAATCGATCTCTTAAAATTTAGCAATCACATGTTTGAATAAATCCCCAGGTAAGTTATCAAAATATTTTAATCCAAATCCCATTTTCAAAAACCTTAAGTCCATCTACTTGCTTAATTCTTCCAAGAATTCCAAAATAGTCATTTATTCCAATATAATATATTGATTTCTATTTTCTGGGAGTCGAAATTTACGGTTATCACAAAAACTCAATCTAAACATTATTAAGTAATTTTCTAAAAGTATAATTAATAATATCATGAGAAAACTTCTTAACGCAATATTCAAAAACATTTTCTAAATAGATTAAGGCCAATAAAATAATCAATTAAATCATGGTCTTATATTTGATAAAAAAGTTGAATATGGTTTGCTTAATCATAATTTATTAAGCAAATTTATAATATAGATCTTTTATTTAATTTTGCTTAAGTGTTTGTGTGATGCCCGATTTTACAATACTGTACACCATATTTTTGTAAATCTTTGATAGTGGAAATAAATTTAGTGAAATTAAATAAATAATGAATGTGGATTTCCACTTTGGTAAAAAGTCCCTTAATTTAGGATGGGAACGAAGCCAAAAATATGGGTGAGTGTTATGATCCAAAATGCTCGCCAAATAGGCGAGCAAGGCAATTAAGATGCTCGCCCAAAGGATGATGGCGAGTCTGATGAAAAGCCCGATCGGCAATAGATTATGTTCGCCAAAATGGTCAATTAAGATGATCGCCTAAATGGGCGAGGGCTTATGATCGCCCGAATTTTATGATCACGCCCAAAACAATGAGTATTATGATCGCCTAAAGAATGAGAAATACGATCGCCCATTAATATGGTCGCCCATATAGATGCGTGAAGAACCACCAAGTAGGCGAGTAAGGTAATAAAGGTGCTCGCCGAATTGAAATTGCTCGCCCAAGTAGGTGTGGATTCACTTTGGATATACGGTAATTTGGACTGCACGCCATTTCTTTTGCTGCGGTTGTGTCGCATGGTTCCTACATCTAAAGAAAAACCGAGATGCAATTTTATGGTATAAAATATACAAATAAATGATACTTAAAGGAAGAGGAATTTAAAGTTTAACATGTGATTAAATTTTATTGGCTGAAGTATACATCAAGAGAGGCAAAATAAGTCAACAAACATGCAGCACAAAGTCCTCTCAGCTGTTCCTTTTTGCTGCAGTTTTTCTTCAGGTTTTAATGCTCAATAAGATAAGGAAATGATGAGGAAATAGGTTAGGTAAATAGGTGGTAAAGTCTTATTAGCTAACATGGATAAATAGAAGACTAAATTGGACCGAAACTTCAGCAAATTTCTTCTTCCTTGCCGACTTACTCTACTGCACTTCGACTTTTCTGTTTTGGCTGCTCATTCTTGCTCTGTTTTGCTTCCATTTCTTCTAAGGATTTTTAGCAAAGATCTCACCCTCTTGCTATCTAACCGTCTAAGCTTTTGTAGCAAACCTTTCCTCCATCTTGAGACCATCTAAAAGACCAAGAAATGAGGGCTGACGTAAAAGGAAACAACACAAATCTTAAGCAGTTTGGTTCGGTTAAGGTATGGAGAAATCATTTCCTATTGTTTTGATTAAATCCAAAGTCATGTTCTAGCTTAGCTCAAGGTGTATAGGAAGTTTATGAAATTAGTTTTCCATGATATTGACTAGATAAAATTTTGTCATGGAAGAGGAGTTTCGGTCAGCGTCAGAACCTAAGGAAGATGTGCACTTTCTTGTGTGAAAATGATATGAAATAATAGCTTATGATGGAATAAGAAGATGGAAACATTAGAATTCCATAAAGGAAACAAAATCATGAAAGTGTGCCTTAAGGGGGTTTCGGCCATGGATTATTTAAGCATAATTTATTGCTGCAAAATTATAGTTTGAAAATAGAAAATTAATGTAGAAATTAAAAGAGGAAGATTGGTGAAATCGAAATCGAAAAAAGAGCTAAAACGAAAAAGTTTAGTTTTAGCACCAGTGTAATTTATACTGGGTATACATATGCTGTATAATTAGTGGCTGCATTTTATAAAAGTCAGTGGCTTAAAATTAAGAGGAAAATTATTGATAATTCTTAATAAAATTATTTTGCAGCCGGAAATTATGAATTTCGGTAGATGCAACCGAGGAGCTCGGTTTCGTAAGACAGGTAAGGGGGAAGTGTGTGAGTTGTAATGATATAATGAATTGCATGTTTTATCAAGCTTAAATTTATGGAAATATTGGAAGCATGATTTGGTTTGAAAACATGCAAAACTGTGGTTGAAAAGCTGATTTATATACTATGGGTTTTGTGCAGAAGGTTAGAAATCCCCAGCTATTATGTTGTTAGAAAATTTACAGAAAATATTCTAAAATATCATGAATATTTTAGATGCATAAATGTGAATAAAATGGTGAATTCAGAAATCATTTCCATAAACTTTTCGCAAAAGGGAAATTATGAGAAAAACATTACATTAAATATTCATGTTTTAAATTTTATTTAAAGTGAGAATAAAATATTCTTTATACTATTAAATATTCAAAAAGAATATTATGAGAATTCTCACTAGATACATGAATATTTATCGATGGTTTTCACTGTATTTGGAGATATGAAATAAATACCTTTTTGGAATATTATTTGAATAAATAACTAAATTTGTTAAATTCCTTAAAGGTATTTTCTATGGAAACATGGAGATATGTGAAAGATGTTTTTGTCACAGCCCGTGACCACATTTTTTTCACATTTTCTATACATCTTATATAGTTGGGCTGTCTGCGATACTTTACTTTTCCATTTCATTTAAACTATTACATATTAAATTGAAATATCATTTACATTCCCTATCTTAATTTACAAGAAAGTAGTACTGTAGATAAGTCTAAATACAAAAAATAAATGATCGTACCTGTCTCTAAATGCACAGCCGAGATCCTCAGATGTCAGACTCTTAGTCCTCGAAAATCTAAAATGTTAATATTAGGGAGTGAGCAAACCATGGCTCAGTAAAGGAGTTATATGCAACTCTTGATATCTAGATATCTATATGTTGTAAAATTTTTCATTTTTCCTATAGGTGCTCTAGGGACCAAATAGGAAGGATACTACAATCGGCTAGGGATCCGGATGGAGTTCAGAAGGTATTTTGAAATACCTGTCTTGTCCCGGAACCTAGAAGCAATTGTAGAGAGTAATTTAAATCCTTTTTCCTTTTTACTCCATATCATATTCATATTCCTTTTAAAATAATGTTTTTATGAAAATAAAGCATTTAAATAAAGTAACTAATATTCATATATTCTTTGAAAAGAATATTAGTTAAATCATCATCATTCTCATTTAAACTCATTTCATGTTTTACTGTACAATCATAATTAGTACAGTACTTTAAATAGTAAAATAAGCTATTAAAATCATTTCCTTATAACATTTTCATCTTTTAAATCTAATATTCAATTTAAAATTATAGTAACAATATTAGATTTATAAACTCTTCTTTCCCTTCTTAAAACATATTACATGTTCAAGTCACATGTCTTATGAAAATCATCTCATAGTACTATACTAAGTACTGTACTCAGTACCGTAATAAGCATTATGTAAAATGCTGTAAATCATTTTGATTTAAATCGTATCATATAAAACATTTTCCTTGTAACATGTCACATCATATATGGAGACTGAGGTAATCCTCCAATCATATCATGTTATAGACCCCGGAGGGTAAAGAAGTAATCATATCAGATCTATTGCCATAGTCTATCATTGCCCTCGGTGGATCACTGATCAGGTGTCGACCGGGACTACATATCACATATCAGCATGATAAGGGTGCCAACTAGTCTCAAAACAGTGTTTTTCATCATAAATTCACCTTTATGGAATTTATAGAAATAAGTAATTTCATAATTAAAACCATAAAGGTTATATAATAAATCAAGTGAATATTTAAGAAAATATTTATAAAATATTCACTTTATCCCTTTTTCATTTTTCATTTCATATCACATATAATTCATATATCGAGAGAATATTTAGAAAAACCTTTATAAAATATTCTCTTTATTCCTCTTTCATTTTCCATTTCATATCACATATAATTCATATATCGAGAGAATATTTAGAAAAACCTTTATAAAATATTCTCTTTATTCCTCTTTCATTTTCCATTTCATATCACATATAATTCATATATCGGGAGAATTTTCGATGATCTCATTATCACCAATTTCGAAAACATGAATATTTTAAAATCAAATTTCGATATATTCATGTTTTATGAAAAATCATAATTTTCCTCATTTCCCGTGGTTGGAAATCATTTCTCATATAAGAAAATCATTTTTAATGACTTTTCATAATTTTTTAAAAATTTTCAGCAGTATAACAACTGCCTATTGACTAGCCTCCCTGCACAAAATAGACAGTTTATAATTTTCACGACCAACCAATTTCCACAATTTATAACCAAATCAATTCACCAAATCATTTCATAAAATGATGCATATTAAATTCATGCAACCTAGATATCCTTACAGGCTACATATGCATCCTTTACCTGTTCCGGGTTAGCGACTTCCTCACTATGTTGCGCCCGTATTCCACTTCTCCCGATTCCATCATCTCGTTAACTGAGAACGATTTTCTACAGGTCAAATTTTCCACATTTAGACTCGTATGAAATTGAATTTATAATTATCATAATTATTCAATAAATAATAATAATAAAGTTATTATTATTTTCCTACCATATTCCTCTTCTTTTTTTTCTTCCTTTTCCTTTTCTTTTTCTTCCTTCTCTTTCTTCCTTTTTCTTTTCTTTTTCTTTTCTTTTCTTCTTTTCTTTTTCTTTTCTTTTCTTTTCTGGTCTGAACCAGTCCAAACCAATTTGACCCGGTTCAGCCGGTTCACCTCATCCCGTCGGTTCAGTTTCATCCCGCTGGCATCACCGCCGGTTCAGGCTTCCCACAGCTGGCTGAGGTGGTGGCGAAGCTGGATCTGGCCTCTTTTTCTCCCTATCGACAGTGATGGTGGCAGATCTGGCGGCGTGGGTCTCGGCTCATTTCTCTTCTCTTTTCTCCCTTTTTTCTCTTCCTCCTTTACCGCCGGTTACCCCCTTCACCTTGGTTTACCTCTCTGGCATCGAAGGTGGCGGTGCCTGAATTGGCCGACACCGTCGTTTTCCTTTTTCTCTTTTCCTCTCTTTTTCCTTCGGTTTCCTTTTTTGTTTCTGCTCATTTATTCTCTTCTTTTCGTAGACGACTTCTTTCCTTCCTCTTGCCGGTGGTGTCTTCCCCTTCCCTTCTCTTTCTCACCGACGGTGGCAGCTATTGCTGCCGTCGGCTTCTCCTCTGTTAGAGGAGAATGGAGAAGGAAACGGGGATCAGGTATTCCCAATTCCCGTTTCTATTTTTAATTTTAATTTTAATTTAATTTTTTTATATACATTATAATTATACATATAATTATAATTATAATTATAATTATAATTATACATATAATTATAATTATAATTATATATATAATTACACTATTTATAATATGTATTTAAATACATATTTTGTATCAAAATACATATATATGTATATATATATATATATATATATATATATATTTTACACTTTAAATTTAAATACTATATATATTTCATATATATATTATTTATATATTTATACATAAATGTATAATAATATACATATGTATTTATTTAAAAATATATTTATATATATAAATATATAAATATATGTAAATATAGCCATTTTATTCCTTATTATTTTGGATCTCAATATCCAAAATAATTTCCTCCAATTCATCACTTCATCAATTTCGGGAATCTCCAATTATTTCTATCTCTTAACTAAATTCATTTATTTTCTTTAGCTATTTATTTATTTTAATATTAAATTTACAATTATTTAATATTAAATTTAGAAAATTTGCGGTTATCACAGTTTTACAGTGAAATAGCATATTTATAAAGAAATTATTATAATTGTGTGAATATTTTATAAGCTATTTTCACTGTATCTATTAATATCTGATTTTATACCTTTCTGGAAATAAATTAATGATTTTATTTATTTTATAAATTCCATAAAGGTGATGAGATGATGAATAAAATGTTTTGAGATGATTTTGGGAAAAATATGAAATGATGGTAATTATGAAATTATGAGCCTTATGGATAAACATTAAACATTCAAATTATTTTGAATACAATCCATAAAGGCTATAATACAATTTTATACTGTTTTGAGACTTAGGCCCTAATTTCATGCTTATTGATTACTGTTATTGTCACATGGCTGATTGACTCGCCAAGTCATCAGTGGTCCCGGAGTCACCTGGCAAGTGTACACTGAGGACCCCTTATAGACTATGGCCATAGATCTAACTGTATACTATTACTGTGTTCCTTCGGGGATGATTACTGTGTTCCTTCGGGGATGATTACTGTGTTCCTTCAGGAACGATTATAGCATGATATGATATAGGGTGACACCTAGTCTCAACCTACTTATTACTGTTTATTGAATGGATTTACTGAATACTGTTTGCTGTACTGTACTGTAAATTACTGTTTACTGAATTGAAAGGAAATTACTGTTTATCGAAAAAGAATATTTTGAAAATTATTTCTAAAATAGAAATAATTATTGAACTGGTTATCCAGCGATTTGGATATTTATAAGCTACTGTACTGAAAAGACTGTTTACTGTTTCTATAGTTATATAGATATTATTCACTGTACTGTTTTACCATTGTACTGTCACGTGTTTTGAACTGTTACTGATATGAAGAGAAATAAATGGTTTATTCCATTTATAATTATGGGAAAATGAGTATTAAATTGTTTTATCAAAACAATTTATAAATTACTCATTATAGTCACTTTGAGTTTCCAAGACAAAACAGGTATTTCAAAATACCTTCCATGCTCCATCTAGATTTCCTGACCGACTATAGTATCCTTCCTTACTGTACTTAGTACACTGTTGGGAGAATAAACGTTTTACTGCATATAGATTTCATTATATCAAGTAACATACGACTCCTTTACTGAGCACGTGGTTCGCTCACCCCTTTATTTTTAACACCCCAGATAAAATGCAAGGATTATTTGAGGTCTTCCTCAGATAAATATAGCGGCAAGTAACACACTAGGACAAAGTGCATTGAATTTTAAAGGTACAGTCACTTCTCTTATATATTCAGATACATGTATATAGTACTACTTTATTGAAAAATAGAAACAGGGGATGTAAAGTGTAAGGAATATTGTAAGAATTTTATATTCCAATTTCACTAAATAAATAATTGTTTATTATTTATTACTGTTACTGTTAAGTGTTAAAAGCATCACAGACAGCCCAACCGTAAATTGTGCATAAAATATGTTATTTGCTGTACAGTGGACTGTTACAGTTTGTCATTTTAATATATATATATCAATTTAAAGCTAATAATCTCTCCCTTTTTGATATGACAAAACTTAAGGTAAATTTGTTTTGAAAAATACTTTGAAAATGCTCTCTTAATAAAAGCATGATTTTCAAACACAATTTACAAACCATATCTCTCCTGCTTTTTGTCATAGCAAAAAGATGAACAAAAATTTTCTCCCCGAAAAATAAGGTTTAAAATTTTTGAGAACATATAAAGTATAGAAATTGTTCTCCCCCTTAAGAATTTTTTTTAAAACATTTACTCTAGCCAACACAAGAAGACATTAGTACATTGGGAGTTATAACACATATAAATCAATATCCATATAAAGATTGTGAAGTGTTTGTGCTTGCAAAGGACATTGTTCATGATATTCATACAATTAGTCATAAATAATTTGTAAGAAATTGCCAATTGGTCATAATGAAGCAAGTTAAAAGAAATTTATCTATTAATTTTTATAACTTGCTCATTTCAATTCTATCAAGCACCTAGATATATCAATTATTTTTAAGGTTTAACTAAGGTGCATGATAATACATAATGATTATGAGCTAAATTTAGCTGAAAGATTACGCATTGAGCTCATAGCCTATTTTCAAGAAAGCATGTGCCTAGAATTAAATCATATCAATTAACCACATATTTTAGCACAAAAGTGTCTCTTGCATATATGTCCTAAAAGAATTATTCCCTATCTGGCATTTTAATCTTAAGAGAGAAGAATTATCAATTTAAAGCTTCTACTAATTCTTACAAATTGTTGATTAATACATTTTGTATGATACCAAGTATTATGTGTGGTATGTTCATGTCAAAAGAAAGGGCAAGTCAATCAGGCAAGAACATAATCACACATCTATTAAATATGCATGTGGATTGATATAAACATAACCATACTATCACAAAGCATTAATCCATATACATAAGCACAAATTTAATCATATAGAAGATTCAAGAATTTGAATCAATTAACCATACAAATATTCTTCCATAGTCATAGACACAAAAGGCCTTATGCTCTTTTTTCATTTAAAGATCTTTACCAATTATAAACAGGATGGGTTCAAGATTACTATCTTAATTAAATCATATTCATATTTCTAATTGTTTTATCATTTAAGGTTCTTAGGGTTATATGGTATTTTATTAAAATGGTTTTATATAAGTGAATTAATATCATCAAGTTAAAGTAAATTTTATCATTAAAGTTCTCAATCTATGAGTGACTTTAGACAAAATTTCATAAAAAGAAATATTCTCGACACATAGGCATGTTTATTGATTCAACCTAAGCAATCATGCATGCTTAACATCAAAACATTCAAGAGTCTATGCATAGATTCCAATCAAATTACATTTATTCATGTTTGCATTTATCCTTGAATATTGATGTTGTCATTAAACCTTAAGTTCTTTAAATATTTGGCCAAAAGAGAAATCTCGATTCATGGATGACAAACTTTCATACCATTAAATATTTAAGATCTATTTATCATCACAAATTGTAGGCTAAAAACTATTATGACTTTAGATAATGTTTTAAGCATCTTAATTACAATATTTACCTAAGTCATATTAAAATTCAAACATTAGGGTCAAATTTGATCTTCTTATCATTTAAGCATACATCTTGACCTAATTACTCATATTCCAATAAAAACGTATATATCATGAAGTCTAATAAGAAATATGTGACTTAAGCTCTAAGATATAATCTTATAAGCATGCTTGACAAAGATGAACCAAAGAAATAATCATGTCTTTCAAGCACAAGTTCATCATCTTCATAATCACTACTCAAATCATTGATATATTCTCTAAATTAAGTTGAAGCACTCACTAGAAAAAAATATTATAGGATCATTGCAAAATTCATGCATTTCATGAATATTTTCAATAAGAAAAATGATTTTATAATTGTAAGTACAATGAAAAATGATACCAATTGTTGAGAATGAAACATGGTACCAATGAAAAATGATTTTACAGGTTGGAATATGATAAAAAAATAAGTTAAAACCATGTGAGTTAAGTTGAGAAGAAAGAAAGTATAAAAAAAAGTGAAAAATTTTTCTCAATTTTGGCTTTAGAGGTGAGAAAAGGCACATTACCAACAATGGGGATCAATCCCTTAGGTCCAAAATTAAAGAATTGTACAATTTTATCTAGAGGGATCAATCCCTCAAGATAAGGCATCGATCCCTTGTTCATGTGCTGCAGTTTTTCTACACAAAAATCAACTTGTTAGGTGCTAAAAGTCCATTTTTGGGTGTTTTAAGTCCAAGTAAAGTTTTAAACACATTTATAACGTGATTTTGGACTTGTATGAATGAGAAACATGGATGAAAAATCATTTGATCATAACTTTAGCAAATTTAGGAAGAATTTTGGTTAAAAATGCTATTTTGGTTATATGGAAGGTCATTTTGAGCATTATGATCATTTTGGCAAAACCAATAGATGTAAGTAAGGTATAACAAACATGTTCACATAGAATTTATGCAAATAATTCATCAAATCATCATTCATGTGAATCGTATGTTATACAATGCACTTTGCTCATTCAAACAAGATTTGCAAATAGGTATTTTGCATATTTTGACACATTTGACATGTTTGAGGCAAATAAACATATTACCAATGCATGGGAAGCTTGCTCAAATCACAATAATCTAAAATAACACCAAGTCTTCA
Organism: Heritiera fomes; assembly: GCA_032173925.1. Taxonomy (NCBI): domain Eukaryota; kingdom Viridiplantae; phylum Streptophyta; class Magnoliopsida; order Malvales; family Malvaceae; genus Heritiera; species Heritiera fomes. Next base: position 17,423,356 of record JAPDPM010000015.1, read on the forward strand.
TAAAATCATTTAACATGCTTTTTATATCCTCATTCAAAATGCATTAAGAGTCACTAACAAAATTTCTCATCAAAGGACACAATTAAATTGAGCAAATATGAATTTTAAGAAGATAGAAATTAAGCATACAAAACTCTTTTGCTTGACATTGCTTTACCATGCTTTCTTTGAACTCAACTTGGGCAATCTTTTGAAATGGTGAAGTGGTAAGACCAAGTGAGGATCTTCAAGCTCTTTCTCTTTCTCATCGGCAAAAGCAAGCTCTATGAGGCTGATTAGAACATTTGAACTTCAATTTTTCTTTGTAACTTCATGCTCTGACACTCCTACAACAACACAAGTTCAAGCATGCTTTGGTACTCAAACTTTTTTGGGTCCATAATAGCTATAGTAAAAAAATTTTGATCCCTTAGGAATTTATTTCAAATTCAATTCATTGTTATTTATAGCATGCATTGGGATTTACATTTTCTTAACAACTCTACCTCTAAATGTAGTTTTTCTATATGTGCATGCTTGTGAAGAATGACCAATTCTATTGCAAAGTGAGCATGTGAAAAATAAATCATGCATGGAGTTTTTCCTCACAAGAAAATTCTTAAGATGGGTTTCTTGTTGTTTTGCATTATAACCTAACTCATCTTTGTCAAAGAAAGCTCTTTGCGTCTTTAACATATAATCTAATTTTTGTTAACCCATGTAAAATCTAGAAAATGAATTATGTAAGTTTGTATTCTTTTTCTTCAACTTATTAATTTCTAAGTTTGCTCCTTTTAATTTCTTTTTTAGCTCTAACTTAGCATTCAACAAGGTTTCCTTTTTTATTTTCAACTTTGTAATTATTTTCTTATATTTTGTTTTCATGCATTCATATTCACTAACTAACTCATTAAAGGCATTTTGCAATTCATCAAAAGAGTATTCGTTGCCTTCATTAGAGTTGGAACAAGCCTCGTCATCACTAAATGCCATGAAGCATGAATAAGCTACTTCATTATCTTTGTTTTCCTCATTGGAGCTATCACTATCGCTCTAAGTAGCCATAAATGCTTTCTTCTTAGGCTTCTTATCATTTTCCTTCCTACGAAAGGGGTAATCTAGTTTATTGTGACCTGGTTCATTACACTTATAGCACACTATAGGTTTTTTTTTTTCTTTCCAACTAGACTCCCATCTTATTGTCTCTCTTCTTTAAGGTCTCTTATCATTTTCTCTAGTCTTTATCCTCATGAATTTTTTGAATCTTTTGGCAAACATTGCCATTTTTTTCCTCATTTCCACTCTCATTACTCTCATCTTTAATCTCCTTATGAGTGGAAGACTTTAAAGCTACAGTCGCGACCTGAAGGCTGTGACTAGATACATAACCTTACGGATAAGTAGAAAATTTCAGGAAAAATTTTTTTTTTCTATTTGTTTTCTAACTTAACAAGTTTGTCTATGTGTGTGCAGTATCAATATGAAGTTGTTAACTTCCTTTCTTACTTAGAGTTAATTGCTCAAGGTCCTAATCTATTATTTGTAAAGACAACATAATCTCTTTACAATCTTAGATATCCACAACTAACTCAATTCCATTCCCCCAAGATAAAAGCATCAAAACATTATAAAAACATTCCATAATCTTAGTTTACATCCTAATCTATATTACTGAATCAAAAATGGCCGAAAACAATAGTTAAGTACAAGAAGAATTATGCTATACTAAAAATAGGCAAGTCTTCCCGAGGAGTTGAGACAACATTTGAGGCCATAAAAGTATTCTGGATGGAGTGAAATATGTTCCTAACTTTTTGCTCAATCTGAAAAAGGTTTAGAATAAAATTTAGCGAGCGAGAGCTCAGTAAGAATTATATAAATGTAAAAGTAGGCTTATATTGTATTAAATGCAGTGCATGAACCTGCATGTATAAAATCATATATATCACTTCCATCATAATCGTCACATAGACCAACTCAAGATCATGCCCTAAGGAGTCTAGATAGGTTAGGGCTTTGGGATATCGATGAAAGGGTGCTTTAAGATATCTCATTATCTTTGTCTCCAACACCTGTCAACAATGCAATTGCCCAATATCTAATAACCCAATATCAATCCATAATGTAAATCGATTACCTAATATCAATTCATTTTATTCATCATCTATTCAATATCAATCCACATTAACTATTACTTAATTTAATATTAGTTTGTAATGACATCACTTATCCCTATATCACAACTCATGCAACACACATGTAAGTCATACTCCTACATAGCTATCAGTGGATCGATAGGGGCCTCAATGGAACAAGGGTAGTACCTATAGCCATGGTAGAAACTCCGGTCTCGTTTATCAGGTGAGGATTCAGACTTACACCGAGATATGTCTGACACATAACAACGTTATTAGAACATCGTCTAATAAGTCTACATATGTCACATCCCAAGTACACAGTATTTTACACTTTTGAACACATTTCCATACATGTGAATTGGTTGGGCTGTTATCGATGCCTTTATTTCTCACTTTTAAAACACTAGTGGATACTGAATACTGCATTTCACTTTAATTTACATAAATAAAATTTATTACAAACAGTAATTAAATCGTTCATACACACCCTCTGTCTAATATAACACGTAGTATTGTAAAATAAAAGTTTGAACATATAATGTAAACTAAATATACCTCCGGGATAAACAATAGCTACCTCGGGGGTACTCAATATGTAGCCATTAATCCTTGGATGATATATCCGACGGTCACTGGAAATACTCTGGAAAGATAAAATAATGAGATGAGCAAACCATGGCTCAGTAAGAGAGTGGTATGAAAATTTTGATACCTTGAAGACTATATGCAGTAAAATTCTTGATTTCTTATTCGTATGCTGGGCACACTGAAAAGGAAGGATACTATAGTCGGCTAGGAAATCCAGATGGAGCATGGAAGGTATTTTGAAATACCTGTCTTATCCCGAAAACCCAGAGCGACTATAGGGAGTAAAATAAATTTTAATGTAAATTTCATTTAAATATTCACTGCATATAAATATTTAATAAATTTGAGTAAATTAACTCATTTAATCATGTAAACCAGACTTGAAATTAATTTGATTTCCACCATTGAAATCATAACTTTAAACACGTGTAATAGTAAAAATAAACTGTTCGAATATTTCGCCAATTCGATGATTAAACAACACGGTAAACAGTATATCTTGATAATTATCACCAAAACTAATAATAACACGTGAAATAAGAGTGGAGACCAGGCAACACCTTGAATATCATGCTATAATAATCCCCGTATGGAGCAATAATAATAAACACGTGAGATCTATGGCCATGGTTTATAAATGTCCTAAACCGTTCACTGAGCGGGTGACAACCGGGATGCTGAAGACGGCTCAATGTCAACAGCTTCACACATGATAAGTAACACATGAACACATGAGCATAATATGGGGCCTAACAATCTCAAAACAATATTTGCACAGTGATAAAACCTTCATGGAATTTATTTACACATGATAAAAATTTATTTAATCCATAAAGGAAAATTATAATAAAACAGTAAATATTATCCTGAAAATAATTTATAAAATATTCACTATTCACCAGTTCACTTCACCAATCACACCTTTCATTATAAAACATGTGGGATTTATTTTTCGTAGTTTAACCTTTACCGAAATCAGTATCATGAATATTTAATAAATACTGTTAGGTAAATGCACCATTTATGGAAAATAATTAATTTATCATTTTAAGGCTAGGAGAAAATTCAATAATGCACTAAAATATTTTATAACATTTTTAGAAATATTTTCAATAAATTTCGGTAGCATAACGGCTGCCCGAGTCCTAGCCTCCCTGCACTTTCAAACACAATCTCAACAACCAAAAAACCACAATTTCATAGCATTTCGAGGCAAATCAATATCCAATAAATCTTATAAAATTCATATTATGAAAAGCATGCATTCAGATATCCCTACAAATTCACACATGCATCTCTTACCTGTCTATCGTAATAGCGTGTACCACACAAACACCGAGATTCCAGGGCTGCAATTTAATTCCACCAAAATTATTAACTTATTTAATACTTAATTTTAAGCTATAATTCATATCATAATGCAGCCACATTGGATATTGCAAATATTTTTGCAGTGTAATTTCTATCGGTAGTATAACGTAACTTCTTCGTTTTGCGTCGGATTTTAAATCCAAGCATACTGGTAGACTCCTCGTAATTCCTACAGTCATAATCTACCCTCAAAACATCCAAAATAGCCATGAATCTTCCCCCCCTTCATCTTGACCCAAATTGGTGGAGAGTGAATTTGTTAGATTTTCAACAATTTAATTTTCCTAAGTTGATTTTCTAAGCTTAATGAATTATTTGGCATCGTTTTTAAGCCTAGAACCACATGAATTCACCCCATTCCCATGTTAGCCGAATGGTATCTCTCATGGCATATTTTTATTTTCCAAGATTTAAAGAGAACTACGGTTATAATCATGCTTACTACACTTAAAGGAATTAATCACTACAAGAAAAGAGGCTTTCAGTGACATAAATTTAGCGACGAAATTTTTCCGTCGCTAAAAGATGACATTAGCGATGGAAATGAAATTCAGATTAGCGATGGAATTTGCGACGGAATTATGTCGGTAAATTGTGACGAAAAAATTTTCGTCGTTAATTCCGTCGCTAATTATGGCGGAAGGTACTGTTCAATACTGCCAAAAATTAGTGACTGAAAATTTTGTCGCTAAATCCAGAATCAGTCGAAAAATTAAAATTAGAATCAACGATAAAATATTCCGTCGCTAATTTTGTCCTAACTACCTTTAGCGATGGAATTAGCGACGGAAAAATTCTGTCGTAAAACCATCGTAGTTATTTTTTATTTTAATTATGAAAAATTTTGAAAATTAGCGACGGAATATTCCGTCATTAATTCCAACATAATGAAAATTATTTAAATTTTTTTTTATATTTTTATATTTTTTACTGATTAGCGACAGAATATTTCCGTTGCTAAATATCTTTAGCGACGGAATTAGCGAGGAAATATTTCGTCGCTGAAATTAAAATAAAAGTAATTTTATTTTATAGTTTTTATTTTAGCGACGGAATATTTCGTCCCTAAAACACCTCAGTAACCATTTTCACGACAGTTGAGGTGTGTCAGAACCAATTAGCGATGGAAATTTCGTCGCTAATTTCTCGAAAATCTCAATCTCTCTCCAATTTTTTCCTTTCCCGCTTGTGTCTTTGCTTTTTAATCCGGTGAGACCTGATTTTATTACACTGTACACTATACTTTGTAAATTGTTGATAGTGGAATTAAATTATTTAATAAAGTTTAAATAAGGATTTAATGAATTTCCACTTTCAATTTAGAATTATTGGATTTATAAATTATAGTATAGTGTGTAAAAGTAAAACAAATATGGAATGATGAATTAAAAGTATGAAATGAAGGAAGAAAAGGAAATCAGAAAATTTAGACTAGAAGCATTATTTTATGACATAAAATATCAATAAATGTAATTATAAGAGAAAGGGATTACTTATTTTACATGTAAATTATTTTGATTGGTGGAGATGTAAGTAAAAAGGGATGAAGAATAAGTCAATGGGCAACAGAAAATTGCTGCTGTAGGCCACTTCTGATTGGAGAGAAAGTCGGTTGTGTTGGACGAAATGAGAAGAGAGAAATGTTAAGTCAATATGAGATGTGTTTTAATTGGACGAGGAATAAGACAAAGGTGCAAATAAGTCAAGAAAAACGAGCTAGACAAAATCACTGCACGCCGTTCTTGTTGGCTACAGTTTTTTTCGCCATTTAATGGGAGTTGAAAAATGTGTACCTCGTCACTTACCTTTCGGCTGCTATTTTCTTCACCATTTAATGAACCATCAGACAACGTAATGAAGAAGAAAATGATAAGAAGCTACGAGACTTTGATGATAGAATATATATATATATATATCTGACTAAGTGAAACCAAGAACTCCAGCATATTTCCTCTTCATGCTCGACGCTGTTGTTGTTAAATTCTGCTCTGTTTTGCTCGCCTATCTCACGTTTTTGTTGCAAGATTTCACCTTCTTCCTATCAAATCACTTAACACTCCTCTATACACCTTTCCTTCACCCTCAAACCATCCAAGAAACCAAGAAATGAAGGACTGACGAGGGAGGAAACAACAACAACTTTGAGCTGTGCTGGTTCGGTTAAAAAAAGGTAAAGGAATTTCCAGCCAACGTTGTATGTATTTAATCCTTGGTTTATAATGATGATATGATAAGTAGGAGATGTGTAGGTATATTACTTGGCATGAAAGTATGTAGCAAGTTAACATGGCTAAATTTCGTACTGGTTGGGGACGTTAATGGCTGAACATAAGCTGCTGTGTTATGCATATGTAACATGAGTAGATGAAACACGATAGGCGAACGTGATTATCCAACTGCTCGTCTATTAGGATACTCATCCAAAGGATGAGGTGAGCTTAATGAAATGCATGAATCGGTGATATACATGTTCGCCAACTTTTTGGATAATGTAACATCTCGAATTTACAGTAAATCACATATTCTTTTTCACACATTTTTACTAGTTGGGCTATTTGTGATGCTTAACATTCTATTAACCCTTTAAGAAATAAATGGTACTTTCATTTCAGTACCAAAATAGAAAAATGAATACCTCATAAATTTTGAGGTCACCTACATTCCCTTTTTACTCAAAGTAGTACTGTACAATTTTACTGAATATATAAAGGAATATAATGTACCTTCGATATCGTATATCTGCTGACTCTAGCAGCCGATAACTTTGGAAGGTAAACTTTTTAATCCAATTCAATAGTCTGTGGAGTGGAATAAGGGGGTGAGCAATAACGTGCTCAGTAAAGGAGTTGTATGCTGCTTTATAAAACCAAACCTATATACCACAAAATGTTTATTTTCCCTAACAGCATACCCAGTAGGAAAACAGTGGATATAGTGAACAGTCTTTAAACATTCAAATCACTGGCGAAACAGTTTACGATATAGTATAGTAAACAGTAAACAGGATTCAGTAAATCCATTCAGTAAACAGAAATCAGTAAGTGGAGACTAGGCATCACCCTACGATTAAATCATGCTATCATCGTTCCCGATGGAACACATCGTTCTCGAAAGAACCCAGTAATCATCCCCACAGGGATACAGCTAGATCTATGGCCATAATCTATAGGTGGTCCTCAGGTCCACTTGCCAGGTGACCTTGAGACCCTTGATGACTTGGCGGGTCAATCAACCACGTTAATAGTAACGCATGAAACTCGAGGCCTAAAGTCTCAAAAATCAATTTATATCTCTTAAAGAACCCTTAAGGAATATTTCACATATTTCATCATTTCTTTAAAATGATTGTTTTCCAAAAAGGTATTATATTTTCTGTTTACAAAACCCAGTAAAAACAGCCAGTACTTTCACCATTTTTCGTGTGAGAAAAACACAAGTTAAACCGGCTCACCCCTTACCAGCTCGCCCATTACGGCTCGCCTATCGTAGTGGATTGAACTCGCATGTTTTCATTCGCCCATGTGGCAAACTAACATCACCCACTGTGGCTCTCACACAGAGCTGAACTGGGGGTCGCCCACAAAATATTTCTCTTTAAAAAAAACAAGGGATCACCCACTGTTGGCTCGCCTAGGATTATATAAAAGGGGTCGCCTATCTTTGGCTCACCCAAATTCAAAACAGTTTATCAAACTAATGCATGTCTCAAACCAAATCATTTTCTCAATATTTTTATAATATTTTTCTCCATAGGACATGCATTTCACTTCACATACTACTCCCTGTGATAACCGCAAATTTTCTATTTTTGGAAATTAATATTAAAGAAAATAGACGAGGAAATAAATAAATTAAAGTAAATAAATGAATTTAATTACGAAATAGGGAATATCATTGAAATTTCCGAAATTGATGAAGTGAAGAAGTGGAGAAAAGTAATTTGGATAAATTGAAGAATTTAATTTGGATAAATGGAAATCCAAATTAAATAAGAAATGAAAAGGAAAATTAAATTGGAAATAAGAAATGAAAGAGGAAATTTAATTTGGATAAATGGAAATCCAAATTAAATAAGAAAAGGAGAGAAGAAAATGAAATATATTTATATAATTTTATATTATATAAATGTATTTTGATGTAAATACATATGTATTCAAATACCATATGGTATATAGTATATATTAAATATACATTGGTATATATAAGTATATATACTATTTGATAAATTTAAATAATACATATGTATTTAATTATGACATTTTATGTATATATAAGTATATACATATTTGAGAAATGCAAATATTAAATTATATTAAAGTTGGAAAATATATATATTGTAAATACAATATATATGGAAATTTCTACATTTATATATAAAGAAATATGTAAATGTTAAGCAATTTAAATTAAACAAATATATATATATATATATATATGTATTAAATATGTATTTTGATAATACATAATATATATATCTTTATATACATATATAATATATAGTTATATAGTAATATTATATGTATTATGTGTATATATAATATGTGTATATATGTGGATATATAATATAATATATAAAAAAAAAGAAACAAAGAAACAGAAAATAGAAACAGAAGGAGTCGGGACACCCCGACCCCTTCCCAGCCAAAGGCCGCCGGCAGCAGAACTGTCGCCGCCGGCGATGAGAAGAGAGAGGAAGGGAGGAGATGACGCCGGCGAGGTGAAGCGAGGAGGCCGGTGACGGAAAGAAGAAGCGAAACGGAAAGAAACAGGAGGAAATTCCGGCAGAAAATCAGAAGAGAAAAAGAAAACTAGATCTGGCGGCGCCGGCCAAACCGGCCACCGCCACCACAGCCGAAGCATCACCGAAAGAAGAGGAAAGGGATGGAGGCCACCAGAGGCGCCGAGAACTGCGGAGGAAGGCCGGCGAAGAGCGGAAGAAACCGAGGGAAAAATCGACTTGATCCGCCACCGTGCCGCCGTTCCAGGCCAAGCTGAGACCACCGGTAGCTTCGCCTTGACGTCGGCCAGCTGAGGAGTGGACGAACCGCCAGAGGACCGGCCGCCGGCGAAGAACCGGCGGTGAACCAGGCTAGACCGGTCTGACGGGAAAGGAAGAGGAAAAAAGAAAAGAAAAAGAAAAGAAAAAAGGAAAAAGGAAAAGAAAAAGAAAAGAAAAGAAAGAAAGAAAAAGAAAAGAAAAAGAGAAAAAGGAAGAAAGAAAATAGGAAAAGAAGAAAGAGAGAGAGGAAAAGGAAAATGTTCGGGAATTCGGAAAATTCTCCAGAAACTTGAGAATCTCAGGAATCGGTAAGAAATCCGAGAAATTATTAATGATAATTATTTAAATAAATTATTTATTTAAATAATTTGAGAAAATTCTAAAATTTAGCATTTAAATTTCAGAAATTATTCTCAGCGATCGAGACGATGGATCGGGAGAGATGGAACACGGGCGCGACGAACGACGCGGTCTTCTACTCGGAAAAAAAAAGGTAAGGGATGCATGTGCAGCACTGTAGGGATATTCAGTCTGCATGTTTTAATTACGAAATATTTTATGGAAATATTTTATGAAATGATTATGATAAATGATTGTTTGGAAATTTGTGGTGATGCACTGGCTGGTTTTTAAACTGTATTTTCCGTGCAGGAGGTTAGCCAATCGGTAGCCGTTATACTGCCGAAAAATTATCGAAAAAAAATTCTCAAAAAAATTACAGAAAATCATAATAAATGATTTTATGATACGAGAAATGATTTTCAAACACGAAAATTGAGAAAAGGAATATTTTCATAAAAACATGAATAAAATGAAAGCGGTTTTAAATTTATTCATGTTTTCGAAAATGGTGATAATGAAATCACCGAAAATCCTCTTCGAGAATGGTGATAATGAAATCACCGAAAATTCTCTTAATATGTAAATTACACGTAATACGAGACGAAAAATGAAAAGTAAAGTGAATATTTTTATGAATATTTTCATAATTATTTCTTAAATATTCACTAAATGGTTTTATAACCTTTATGATTTTGAATTATGAAATTATATATTTTATAAATTTCATAAAGGTTATTTTATGATGAAAACATGGTTTTGAGACTAGTTGGCCCTCTATCATGCCGACATGTGATATGTAATATGTAACATGTGATATGTGATATGTAGTCCCGGCCGACACCTGATCAGTGATCCGCCGAGGACAATTATAGACTATGGCCATAGATCTGACATGATTATTTATACCTTTCGGGGTCTATAGCATGATATGAGTGACGACCCAGTGGACGGGCTGGGCGTGCGTGCCTCAGTCTCCATATACGATATGTTTTAAATGAAAATGTTTTACATGATATGTGATATGTGAAATGTAAATGTTTTACATGATATGTGATACATGAAATGAAATGATTTATAGCATTTTTATAAATGCTAATTTCAGTACTGTTTTTAAGTACTATGAAATGATTGTCATATGATATGTGACACGAATATGTAATATGTTTTCAAAAGGAAAGAGGAGGAAAATAAATCTAATATTCTTATTTTAAATTTTAAATTGAATATTAGATTTAAGTGATTTATATGTTATACGAAAAAGGTTTAATAGCTTATTTTGCTATTTTAAAATATTGTACGGATTATGATTGTACAGTAAAACATGAAATGAGTTTTAAAGGAAAATGATGATGATTTAACTAATATTCTTTTCAAAGAAAATATGAATATTAGTTATTTTATTTAAATGCTTTATTTCATAAAAGCTTTATTTCATAAAAAGAATATGAAAATGTTATGGAATAAAAAGGAAAGGAGTTGAATTTCAAAACAAAAAAGAATATTACTCTCTACAGTTGCTTCTAAGTTCCGGGACAAGATAGGTATTTCAAAATACAGACCTTACTCCGTCCGGATCCCTAGCCGACTGTAGTATCCTTTTTACATGCGAGCCTAGAGCCCCATAGGAAAAATGAAAAAGTTTTTCAGCATATAGGAAGCTGAATATCAAGTATGCATATAATTCCCTTACTGAGCCGTGGTTTGCTCACCCCTTAATATTAACATTTCAGGTTTTCGAGGACTAAGAGTCTGACATCTAAAGGACTTCGGCTGTGCATTTGAGGACGATGCGACTGCTCGACTTATGACATGAGGTATGATCATTTATTTTATGTATTTAGACTTATTTACAGTACTACTTCCTTATGAATTAAGATAGGGGATGTACTTCATATTATAATTTAATATGAAATTGTTTATATGTAAAAGAAAAGTAAAGTATCGCAGACAGCCCAACCAAATAAGATGTATAAAATAAGGTGAAAAATAGGGTCACGGGCTGTGACACTCCCTTACCTGGTCTTACGAAACCGAGCTTCTCGGTTGCGTCTACCGAAATCATGCTTCTTGGCTGCAAAATAATTTTACCAACTCATTAGCTTAATTTTCCTTTTTATATTAAGCTATGATTTATATCAAAATACAAATATAAATAAGTCTCATAGCTAAAATGACTATTCTTCATGCCATTTTCTCTTCTTTCTTCCTCTATGGCCGAATAGCCTTTATTTAATTAAAGATCATTGTTTTATTTTTGCACAATATAAATGTGCTACCTTCTTCCTTGACATTTTCCATCATTTCAGAAATAAAATTTAATATTTTATTTCCTTTATTTCTTATACAATTGGCAGCACAACATTCATCTTGTGTAAAAATAGGTTCTAGTCAAGGTTATGTTTCTATTCTTTTTCTTATCTTTAGCCTTTATATTTAACTTTCTTACCTTGACAAATTAACACAATTTTCAGCCTTTTATTCTTTCCTTGTTACACGCCACACTCAACCACTTTCTTTCTCATTTTATGCCTCATTCATCCATTTCATCTTTCTCTCTTAGTTTCACACCACCTTAGCCACGATTGTTGACTATTTGTTCCTTAGATCATTTCCTAATGACTTTAGTCTTCCTTCTTTCTTTCTTCTTCACCATTTCCACGCCATTTCCAGCCAACTTCTATTGACTTTTATTTCAGCTTCTCTTCATTCGGTCAGCAGCAGTTACTCCCTTTCACATTTTTCATTCGGTTTTTCTTTCACCCTTTCTTTTCTTTGTTTCGTTTCCAGCCACTACATCTTCAGCTTTACCATGCTTTATTTAATGTTTTCACACCATTAACACTATGTTCACACCTTAATTTATCAAGATCAAATTCCATATATTTCTATATTTCCCTTATGTTTAATTTTGCTTCTTATCCTTCACGGCACTCACTCATAGCAGCAGAATTTTCTGCTTGATTTATTCATACCATTAACATCACCAACAACATAGAAATTCAACCATACTAATTAATATATCATTACTATAAACCAAGAATTAATTACATAAAACAGTGGCTGAAATCTTTACCTTTGTTTGATCGAACAACCACAGCTCAAAGCTTTGTTGTTACTTCCCACGTCAGTCCTCCTTTCCTTGGCTCTTAGAGGATTTTAAGGTGAAAGGAAGGTTTTTGAGGAAGGTGTAAATGCTTAGCTAGTAAGGGATGAAATGTTTGATGAATGAGAAGGAAGAGACGTGAATAAATAGAGCAAGAGTGGACTGAAAAACAGAAAATTATAGAGCAGCAGAGTAGCATCGGTAGAGGAAGAAATTTGGCTGGAGTTTGATCCACTTTAGTCTTCTATTTCTCCTTATCAACCAATAAGATTTGTCACCTAACTAATTATTCCATTTCCTTATTAATTCCTTGTCTTTTAGAGCATTAATTCATGAAGAATTTAATTGCACCCATAAGACAAATATGAAAGAGCATTAAAACGGTTAGAAAAGTGTAGCAAAGGAACGACAAATCAGCTTCCTTTTTATTCCCACACGTTATTGACTTGTTTGGCCAACCTTTGATGGCTACTTCAACCAATAACATCAACCATATGTTAGACTTTAATATCCCTTTCCATTTAATTGTCATTCGTGCATCATAAATCAGCAACTAAGTGGCATGAAGGCCACTTTTTTGCTACATGGTTGTTGCTATACCGTTTTATTTGATTTGTTTTCCATTCCTTCTCCTCTAAGCATCGTATGTTGCATTGGCACACCATAGAATTTGCACTTTATTTTCCTTTGGCTGAATCACGTCGGGTAGCTTACAGCAGTAGGAAAAAGTGGCATGTAGTCTAATTTGGCTGCATGGTTTTTGCTTATTTTCCTTTTCTTTTGTAAGCTTCAACCAATTGGAACTAAATTCCCCTTATATTTTCTACCAAGAATTAATAGTTTACCAGCCCTTAAAAAGGTTGAAGAAGGACGTGTAACAGCAGCAAAGTGGCGTGGGAGTCCACTTTTGCTGCACACTTTATTGACTTCCATATCTTCCATGGTAGAATTCATCCAATAGTATTTAGTCATATTCCAAGTACTAGATTTTCCCTCCATTTAACTCTCATTTGTCTGCATTTTTACACTATTGAAATTGCACTTCAATTGTCTTTAAGTGGTTCCAGCCGAACCTTACTATAGTAACAAGAAGTATGGCATAAAAATAAAATTTCTTGGCTAGTCTTTCTTGACTTTCTTCACTCCATGCCGTACTTCCTATTCATCTCTTTATCTATCAATTTTTTTACACCACATAACTTCCAAGGAAAATTAGTATTCTGCCGTGTATCATAACAGTAGAAATTGATGCACGGTTTGCTTAGTTTTCTCATCTCTTTTATATGCTCCATCCTATCAAGTTTAATCACTTGTCCATATATAAATTTTTTTTCCTCTCTTATAATTCATTTCAACTCTTATACACCATATTAAATTATAATTTCAATAATTCCATAATTTAAAGTGAAAATCCATATTCAATATTTATTTAATTCACTAAAGAATTTATTTCCACTATCAATCATTCACAAATATGGTGTACAGTGTTATAAAATTGGGTCTCACAGATAATCAGAATGATCGCCCGAATGGGCGAGGGCTTATGATCGCTCGAATGGTCGAGGGCTTATGATCGCCCAAAATGTATGGACTTGATGATCACCAAAAGAGCGAGAATAGGCGAGGGCATATGATCGCTTAAATGAACCGAGGTATGATCGCCCAAAAGGGCGAGAATGACGACTATTGTGATCGCCCATGTGAAACGTTAGTGATCGCCAATGAGGCGAGTAGGAAATAAAGAACTCGCCAAGTTGAAAGTACTTGTCCAAGTAGGCGAGGATCTCACTTTAGAGTTATAAAGGAAGAGAGAATGGCATGAAGAATAGCCATTTTAGTTGTAGGACTTACTTATAATTTGATATGAATCATAGCTTAAAGATACAAGGATAATTAAGCTAATGAGTTGATACAATTATTTTGTAGTCGACAAGTACGATTTCGGTAGACGCAACCGGGAAGCTCGGTTTTGTAAGACCAGGTAAGGGAGTAGTATGTGAAGTGAAATGCATGTCCTGTGGAGAAAAATGTTATAAAAATATTGAGAAAATGATTTGGTTTGAGACATGCATTAGTTTGATAAACTATTTTGAATTTGGGTGAGCCAAAGATAGGTGACCCCTTTTATATAATTCTGGGCAAGCCAACAGTAGGCGATCCCTTATTTATTAAAGAAAAATATTTTGTGGGCGACCCCCCAGTTCAGCTCAGTGTGAGAGCCACAATGGGTGATTTTAGTTCGCCACATGGACGAATGAAAACATGCGAGCTCAATCCACTGCGATGGGTGAGCCGTAATGGGCGAGCTGATAAGGGGTGAGTCGGTTTAACTTGTGTTTTTCTCACACAAAAAATGGTGAAATTACTTGTTGTTTTTACTGTGTTTTGTAAACAGAAAATATAATACATTTTTGGAAAACAATCATTTTAAAGAAATGATGAAATATGTGAAATATTCCTTAAGGGTTCTTTATGAGATATAAATTGATTTTTGAGACTGTAGGCCCTGAGTTTCATGCGTTACTATTCACGTGACTGATTGACCCGCCACGTCATTAGAGGTCTTGAGGTCACCTGGCAAGTGTACCCGAGGACTACCTATAGATTATGGCCATAGATCTAGTTGTGTCCCAGTGGGGACGATTACTGGGTTCCTTCAGGAACAATGTGTTTCTTCGAGAACAATGATAGCATGATTTAATTGTAAGGTGATGCCTAGTCTCCACTTACTGATTTCTGTTTACTTAAAGAATTTACTGAATCCTGCTTACTATACTATATTGTAAACTGTTTAGCCAGTGATTTGAATATTAAAGACTGTTCGCTGTATCCACTGTTTCCTACTAGGTATGCTATTAGGGAAAATAAACGTTTTGTGGTATATAGTTTTTGTTTTATAAAGCAGCATACAACTCCCTTATTGAGCACGTTGTCGCTCACCCCTTCGATTTTCACTCCACAGGTTATTTGGATTAAGAGACTTACCCTCCAGAGTTATCGACTGCTTGGGTCAGCAGATATATGATATCGGAGGTATATAATTTTCTTTTATATATTCAGCAAATTTGTACAGTACTACTTTAAGTAAGAGGGAATGTAAAAGATATTAAAATAAATTAAATGTAATATTCATAATTCTGTTATAGTACTGTAATTGGAAGTACTATGTAATTCTTAAAGGGTTAACGGGTTGTTAAGCATCATAGACAGCCCAACCAGTGAAAATGTGTGATTTATAGGAAAATATTGTGTTATACTGTGGATTCGGGATATTATAAATCCCCTCTCCAATTTTTTCCCTTGCTCACCAGTAGCTCCCCTTTCTAGTCACCGCTCGCTCCTCGCTCCCCTTTTTCCCAGTTGCTAGATGTCGTGCCGCCCCCGGTCGCAACTGCTAGTCACCTCCAAACCAGCGTCCATCTCTACCGCTACTACCCCAACCGCCGGTCTCCCCTCTACTACATCCATCTCCATAATGGTATTATATACTTATTTATCATTTTTACATTTTAAAATATATATTTATTTGTTTATATTGTTAGTTTGTTTTATTTTTATATATACACTCTTTTATTATTTCTTTGTATATATATATATTTAGTTATTTGTATATATTTTTAATTAGTTGTGTGTATATATTTATTTGTATATATTTATTTGTGTATGTTTAAGTTAGTTGTCTATATATATATATATATATATATATATATATATATATATATATATATATATATTTTTTTTTTCATATATTTGTATTTATTTATTTGTGTATATATATACTTTGTTGTTGTTTATTTGTTTAATTAGTTACTAATGCTTTTAATGTTGTTGTTATATATATACATTTAATAGTATATATTTATTTGTATATATAGGAATATTATTAGAAAATTTTTATTTAATGTCATAAATTTATTTTTGTTAGCTTTTAAATATATAAATTTATTTATGTAGATTTAATTTGGTTATAATATTATTAATTATGAAAATTTACTGTTGTTTTAATGTATCTAATTACATGATATTAATATATTGATGGAATTAGTATTATTAATTTGTTTAATGTGAGATATACATATTGTTTTATATAAATATATATATATTACTTTTTTCTTTGCATAAATGTATATATTGTTGTATTAATAGTTTTAATATGTACTGTAACGAAAGTTGTATGTATTGTAATCGTTATTTTTTTATTTTCTATTAAAAGAAAATAGTATTTAATTTTTAATATGTAGTTTCTATGTTTTTGTAGGTTATTTAATATTAACAATGAGTGCTTTGGTGGATTGTGATTGTGAGGTAATATTTTAACTATTTCATAATGAAAGTTGTACTGTGAAAGTTGTATGTATTGTAATCGTTATTTTTATTATTATGTACGAATCTTATGCATATTTTATGTTTATGGATTAAGGTCTTTTAAATGTTGCTATAGTCATGAATTTAGTGTTTTAAGCATAAATTTAGATATATTTCGAAAAACTTTTGAAAAGAATTTTGGAATTTAACATTTTGGTAGCAAAATGCACAAATAAAAGGACCAAAAAATGATATCATTAGCAACGGAATTCATTATATTAGTGACGAGAATAATAGCATTAGCGACGGAAAAAATCTATTATTAGCAACAAAATATTCCGTCACTAAGTACCTTTACCGACGGATTTACTATTAGATGAAAAATATTAAATATTATTAGCGACAGAATTTTTCGTCGCTGATAACTTTCAATGATGGAATAATTTAATAACATAAAAAATAAATTTATTATTAGCGACAGAATATTCCGTTGGTAAAAGCTTTTACGACGAATTTTTTTTTATAAAATTGAAAAATAAAAATAAAATTAGTGACAAATTTAGCGACGGAATATTCCGTCGCTGATACTTTTACAGATGAATTGTTAATGATGGGATTTTGATTTTAGCGACGGAAAATTCCGTTGCTGATAACAAAAAATTCGTTGCTGACAAGTAAAAATTTCATCGCTAATTAGTGACGGAGATGTACTTTCAATGACGAAATGAGCATCAGCGTCATTGATTTTTCCAACAAAAATTTTTTGTCGATAATCTGTCACTAATTCGTCGCTGAAACACTTCAACGATGGAATCCAACTTTTAGCAACGGAAAATTCCGTTGCTAATTCCATCACTGAAGGTCCCTTTTTTGTAGTGAATTCATGCCATTAAACTCAATAAAAACACAAGGGATGGTAACTTACCAAGGCTTGGCTGAAACTTTGGGAGCTTGATTCTCCTTGTATATTGCTTGATAGGATGAACTATAGGTGTAGGATTATAGAGGAGAGAGAGGAGATTAATTTTGGTATATAAACCTTGTTAAAATTCTTAGTAATTTGTAAGTTATCTTAGTTGGAAAAATTTCTTTCTTTCTTCAAGTGAGAATGGCATGGGAGTGAGCTGAAGAGAAGATGAATAGTAGCCATTCAGCAGCTGGCAGAAATAAAGAGATTTTTGGAAAATTTGCCAAATGACCAAAATGCCATTGGTTATGAAAATTTTGGACGATTTGCCCTTACGGTCCAGTTAGCGTAAAAACCATGTAAACGAGCTCCAAAAATTCTGATTCCAGTTCCAAATGGTCATATTAAACATATCTTGATGATTGGAAGTGGTTTCATTGACGCGCGGTGCACGGATAGTGAAAAATTATGATTTTACCCCCGTGACCTGACAACAAAATTTTTTCTTTTTTTGTGGCCATTTCGACAAATTTGTTGACACCATGTTAAAGTAATTTTCATGTAGAATAACATGATATTTTTACTTCGTCTCAATTCATTTTAGTTTGGGAGAAATTTATAGAAATACCCTCGGACGTATCCGTCATTTTCTAATTTGTTTCTCATATTTCACAAAATAATGTAACTTTGGTATTTTGACTTCCAAATCACCACAATATCATTATTTAACCTCCAAAAATTTATTTTCTCACTCATTGCATCATTTGGGCATTGAAATCTAAGTGGGGCCAACGTGGCCTTTCACTTAATATTTATTAAAATATACAAAAATAATTTATTTATTTATTAAAATTTATATGTTCGTACATGTACAGTACAAAATAATGAGTTCTCACAGCATATAACCTTGCTAGAATCCTAAGCTGGCAAGTCCAATAGCCTTATTAGACCATTTGTCTGTTGAGTCCTCATGTAAGCCTAGTAACATCGCTCACATAGACATTTCCATTTATGCTTTATTGATTACTATTAGTACGTGCCATAATCTCGAAATGAAGTTCAACAATATCAATGAATAAATCGTTTAAGAAAACATGAAAACCATCTAGATTTCGTTCATGAAACCACTTTAAACACATGTACATAAGCACTATGTTTTCTTACTTTACGCTGAACTTTTATAAAATCAATAATGTCTAGATATGTATTTCAAACCAATGCATCTCGATAAACCTCATGTTATGTGACATGCATACTGAAAGCTATAAGCAAAACATGAGTTCAAATACTGTGATATGAGCAAACATTATGAAAATGCAATCTTGCTACATGAAACCTCATATCTCAATGAATCACAAGATCATGCAATCACATATGGTCTATCATCATCAATTTGACCTCATTCCAATTTAATAAACCCATTCACAATTCATAACAATTCACCATATCTTGATATCAATTTCCATCACATAAAAAAATCCGGCATTAGAACGGCATAACTATAATTACCCCCAGTACTACACTCACGTAGGTGCATAAAATTGCACTATCTTCCAACCTATCAATACTAAGACCTCCACCATCAGTGTGGATCCTCTTAGTATCTCATGAATATATAAATATTACATTTATATACAATCACCAAATATCGAATTATGCAGACATTGATGTCCTCATTCAAAACACATTCCAAAGTCTTATCTGCAAATCACATAATTATCATTCACATATCTCATTTCCTAATTTCAAGTTCATGATCTATCAACATTAGTATATTTTCATACACTTATATTATATATATCCCTACAATATTCACAAGATAATAGGATTGTGAATCTCTAGTTAAGGTCATATTATCATAGCAAACTATCCACTATGGCTTATTTTCACTTTTCATATATCAATGATTTTTCTTTCAACAAGATTCCATTGGATATCAAAATCACCTAATGAAATTCAAATGGTATTCAATTACCACAAATCACTTTGTCTGCATATCATGTAATATTTCCAATACATCAATATCACGTTACAATAAGAAATATTATATCTAACCCAGTTACACAATGACATATCCTCATAGGTAGCAAACTTACCATGATCATCTTTCCTATCACTATTCATTTACTATCCATGACCTAATGATTTCTCAAAATATCCAAATGCTACCCTAGCATGATTCTCTCATCCTCAACAATGTTCCATCATTGAGCAAATCCAAGATTTTTCAACAATTCTAAATCACATCAAATCTATAGATCAATTTAATAAATTGTCAAGTTCCAACAAGTTTCAAGTAATTTAAATCAATATGTCAATGTTATTCTAACACTATGATAATGATACTCTACCCATATTTTGTGTCATCCCAATGTTACTTAACAATATTCTAACAATCTCTCGAAGTATTCAATTAAGTTTTCAATAACATTCTAACAACAATATTAAAAGTTGAAACAACTACAATTTTTTCTACATGTTAAATAATGTTAAATGACCCTTAGAGGTGTTTAGAGGTCAAAATATGACATTTTTGGATTTTGGCATAAGAACACAGACTTTCGTACGAACAAGTCGGCGAGCCCCACGAAAGCGCACACTCACCCAAAAATCATGTAAGTACATTTAATTCATCATAAATGGTTTCGGGTTAGACAATTTGATTCATGTGGTTATGATATGGGCTTATTCTGAGAATTTGACAATAAACCAAAAATTTCAGCTTTTGGCTCATGACCAATCTGCCTTGTTTCGATTATATCTCTTGATTGGACTATCAAAACAATAAACCATAAAATTCTTATGAAAGTTGACTTAAAGATCTTTCAGCCGTAAAAAGCTCATAATTTAATTCCCTACAGATTAATACAAAAAAAATTTCAAAGTTGAACCATGTGAAGCAAAACTCATCAATCGACACCTCTGTAAAGAATCGAATATATCTCTTAGTAGGAAGCTCCGATTAAGATGATTTGATTTTTTCTGAAAAGCTAACTTGACAAGCTTTCTGACAATATGAGGCTTGCTGTATAATTTAGTGTGGATCAATAGCAATGAATTTTTAGATTCACATCACAATCAGGAAATTCTAACTATGAGCAATCGGTAATGAAACGAGCATAACTTTTGATAGAGAACTCTGATTTAGATTATTCAAATTTCATTGAAAAGCTAGTTTAGAAACCTTTTTGATCATGTATGACATGCCCTTAAACTCTTTGTGAATAGATACAGTTAATTGTCAGAAACTTAGGCTTGAAGTTGAGTGATTAGAAGGTTTATCATATGTAGCGATTAAATCGGAAAGTTTAATCAAAACTTGGGGCTTAGTGTGACTAAAAGAAATGTGTAAGGACCTAAATGGAATGAGAATAAGGTTAAATACGATAAAATTATAATACCTAGTAGAGAATTAAAAGAATTAATTAAAGGAAAGCTTAAAGCATAATTTTTTTTAGTTGCCCATTAACCTATGAACTCTTCCCCATCAATTTTATTTTGCTATTTTTAACTTCCTTTCCCTTTGTTTCAAACCAGAACTAAAATCTAAAGAAAAGTGTGGGAATTGGTTGGGGTTCTATGAAGGAAGGAAGAAGCACTTAAAAAGCAAAAAGGTTTTGGTTTGTGATTATAGAATCGTAAGGAAATGGGGATTTCATTCTGCCTTCCTAAATCTAGCCAAGAAAATGTGAGATGAGAGGAAAAGAGAAATGAAAGGGCTGTTTTGCATGGAAGCTGCAGTCGGCCATTGGAAGGAAAAGCAAGCTGCATGTGCAATTTGAAGAAGGATTTTAAGGAAGCCGAACAGTTAGAGGCTTGAAACTGTTGGCCATGATGTGATTTAAGGTCAGGTTTGGGATGCTTTCTTGTATTTTACTTCGGTTTTACAATGAAGAAAAAGTCTTTACTTAAACTTGGCTGGAATATGGTAGGAATTGAAAGATAGAGTAAAGGAGGAAACACTACATTATTAGATAGTGGCCGTGTGAAGTGAGAAATTAGAACCGAGACAGGGAACAAGCATTTGAGGATTTGGCTAAAAAGTTAAGGTAAGGAGGTCCAAACTCTTGCTAGAAAGGTGAGAACTTATGAATATCTTGATAATAGAAGTAATATAATTTACAAATTCTTGCAGCAAGTTGAAAAGCAATGAATGAATGCTGTCCTTGAGCTGTTGAGTGAACACTAGAGTTTTGATCTTTTGAGCTACTGATTTTCTGGGTAAGTGAACTGAGGCTTGTGGTATGTGTTATTGTTCAATGAGTTTGGATTGTGTAAATGAAATAATTAAGATCAAAGTGCCTTTGTTAAATGAGTTTCTGACATGAATGTGTTGTGGTGTTAAATCCTGTTATAATGCCATATTCTAAGTTCTATATTTAAACGTTCAGTTTGAGGGTTATGCATGTAGATAAATTCTAAAAAAATTATGGTAAAGATTAAGTCAGTGTTGGAATTTTTGGATTTGGAGTTTTGTAGCTTAAGATATGTACAAATGAATAGAGGGCACTCTACCCGAAAAAGTGAATTTCAGTTTTGACTTTGAAAAATTGTAGAAAATAACACAAAATGAATTAAGATTTGACCTTATGTTTCTAAATAGGGAAATAAGTTAGTTTTCATCCAGTTTTGGAATTTCATTAATTGGATTTACTTACAGTTAGATAAGTGCATTTTACTGGACATAGGTCAGTGTGATACTCTGCCTAAAAACTGCTAGAACATGTTGAAACTTTGGAAATTTGATGGTGTTGATCTAGGAAGAGCTAGATCATAAACCTTACATTTCCAGAGAGGTCAATGTGTTACGATTAATATGGTTTTGAGTTTGAATAAATTGGATATCCCTGTATTGAGATATGAGATAGTTTGTGCACAAAGGTCAGATGACCATTCAGTACTTGTACATAGTGTAACTTTATGGAATTACTAGAAATGACTCAAAAATGATAAAATTGTGAAATTTACCTTTCTGAATAAGGAATTGAATTAGGTTTCACATGATCTTGGATTCATAATTTTTGGACATTCCTATAAATATTACTGTAATTTTTCGTGCACAAAGGTTAAGAAATCACCTTGCCTAATGCTATAAAAATGGACAGAAATTTGGGAAATTGCTGGGAACAGCATAGAATAAATTAAAAAGTGAGTCTTACATTTCTAAATGGGGAATTAAGTTAGAATACATACAAAATTGGCAATGCATTAATTGGAATCCGATATTTTTGGTTATAAACAGAACAGTACTAATAGGTCAGAAAATTCTTGTAAACAATAAGGTACTCATACAATGAAATTGGGAAACTTGGTGTGCACTACTGTATGATACAATATTGATAAATCTCGATAATTGTTGTGTATAGGTGATGTACCTACATAGTCAGTTTGTGTCACATCCTGTGACCACATTTTTCACGTTTTTCTACACAACTTATCCGGTTGGGCTGTCTGTGATACTTCACTTTTCATATTCATTTAACTGTTAAATATAAAATTTATATTATTAATTACATCCCCTATTTTAATGCTCAAGAAAGTAGTATTGAAAGTAAGTCTAAATACAAAAAATAAATGATCATACCTCATATTATAAATCAAGCTGTCGCAGTGTCTCCAAATGCGTAGCTCGTAATCCTCAGATATCAGATCTCTTAGTCCTCAAAAATCTAAAATGTTAATATTGGGGAGTGAGCAAACCACGGCTCAATAAGAGAGTTATATGCAACACTTGATATTCAGCTACCTATATGCTGAAAATAATTTTTCACTTTCTTTAAATCTTCCTAGAGGCTCTAGGCTCACATGTAGGAAGGATACTACAGTCGGCTAGGGATCCGGATGGAGTAAGGCAGGTATTTTGAAATACCTGTCTTGTCCCGGAACCTAGAAGCAACTGTAGAGAGTACTGTATAAATTGTTCTCAAAACGATTTAATATTCGTTTTCTGTAGAGTAAACCATTTATTTCTCTTCACTTTAGTATGTTTTAAAACACGTGACAGTTCAGTAGTAAAACAGTGGTTTACTTCAGTTCTCTTCAGTACAGTTAAAAAAAACACATGATAGTATAGTGGTTTGTAAATATCCAAATCATTGGATAAATCACTCTGTAATTATTTCTATTTTAGAAATAATTTTCAATGTTATTCTTTTTGAATAACCATTAATTTCTCTTTAGTTCAATAACCGTATCTTACAGTTCAGTAAAACAGTATATTTAGTAAAATAGTATCTTGATACGGTTCAACCAGAAAACAGTAAACAGTAGCTACCAATTTAGTAAACAGTATACGGTAGCTTTCAGATCAGTATCATGGAGACCAGGCAACACCCTAAATATATCATGCTATAATAATATCATCCCTAATAGGGGAAACACATGAGATCTATGGCCATTGTCTATGGGGTCCACAGTGTGCACTGATCAGGTGTCCACTGGGACGCTGATAATAGGATCAGTATCTATCAGCACTAACACATGACACATGAGCATGATATGGGGCCTAACAGTCTCAAAACAGTAAACACGTGATATAAACCCCATTTATGAAATCAATTTCACTGAATATAAGTTCAATCAATCCACAAATATTCATAAGGAAAATATTTTCATCTTATGAATAACAATTTATAAAATATTCATATTGGGGTCATCATTCCCGAAAATGTTCTAAACATTATAGAACAGTATAAATCACATTTTCCATACAGTGAAAACAGTTTATAAAATAATCACTGTAAAATATAAAAAGTCATAACTGTCCTTTTTCATCGTAAAACATATACGCACGCTTTTCCATGCTTTCCATCGAAAACATAATTTTCAAAGTTATCGAGATTCAAATCAATTATTTTTATGATTTATGGAAAATTAAAATATTTATTTTCCAAATCAACACTCCCGTCCCGTGTTTTCTCTATAAACACATGTGGAGACCTTTTAGTCTCAAAACACTGTTTTCCACCTTTAATTACCTTTATGAAATTTTCTATAAACACTTATTTTCACAATTGAACCCATAAAGGTTATTTATAAAATCAAGTGAATATTTGAAGAAAAATTATTAAAATATTCACTTTGGTCCTTTTCATTTTTCACCTCGTTTCACGTGAAATATCATATATCGGGATAAATTTAGGTGATTTCCTTTTTCACCATTTTCAAAAACATGAATATTTTAAAATTAAATATCACTATATTCATGTTTTATGAAATTTACTTAATTTCTCGATTTTCGTACTCGAAAATCGATTCACGTGAAATCAAATCTTTTATTTTGGTTTTCGGTGATTTTCAGTAAATTTCAGTAATTTTTCGATAATTTTTCGGCAGTATAACGGCTGCCGATTTGGCTAGCCTCCTGCACGGAAAATACAGTTTATATTTTTCAACTGGTATTTCACCACAATTTAAAACTGATAAATCACTACATTATAAACCGATAATTATCAATAGCATTTATAAAATTAAATGCAATTTAAAAACATGGCCGAATATCCTTACAGGCTGCACATGTCTCCCTTACCTGTCTCGGGTCGGCGACTGCCTCTCGAAGGTCGCACCCGTGTTCACCTCGCCCGATTCCATTGGCTCGATTATCGAGGAAATTTTTTGGAAATTAAAATTCTAAAAATTATAATTTTTCCATAATTTATTCAAATTAATTATTCGGAATTAATTTTCGAAATCCTTACTGAGTGCCCGGGATTTTTCGAATTTTCGAATTCCCGGGAATTTTTCAAATTCCCGGAATTCTTTTTCTTTTCCTCTTTCTTCTTTTTCCTCTTTTCTTTCTTTTTCTCTTTTCTTTTCTTTTCTTTTTCTTTTTCTTTTTCTTTTTCTTTTTCCTTTTTCTTTTTCTTCCCAGCCGAACCGGCCACCCCCTCACCGCCGGTTCTTCACCGGTGGCCGGTTCTCTAGCGTCTCAACGACTCAGCAGCTGGCCGGCGTGACAGCGAAGCCGGATCTGGCCTCCGTTCATCCCGAATCGGCGAGATGGCGGCGGATCTACTCGGTTTTGGTTCGGTTCCTTCTCCTCTTCCGTCGGCCTTCCTCCGCCGTTCCCCACCTCAACAGTGGCTTCCTACGTCTTCTTCTTCCTCCGGCGGTGGTGTGGCTGCAGTGGCGGTGGCCGGTTTGGCCGGCATCGTCAGATCCATTTTCTCTTTTTCTCCTTTCGGTTTTCCGACGGTCTTCCTTCCTTCCTTCTCCTTTCTCGCCGCCAGCTACCTCTTTTCTTCCTCTGGCCGGTGGCGATTCACTCTCTTCCTTTCTCCCTCGCCGACGGTGGCAGTTTCGCCGCTGTCGGCCTCACCTGGGAGGATCGGGTTCCTCCCGATTCCTTCTCTTCTTTCTTTCCATTTTTATCTCCTTTCTATTTTTATCTATAATATAATATATATTATATTTATATAATATACATATATATATATATGTAAACATAATCAATATATATAGATATATTTTATACATTTATACTATATATTTAAATATGATTATATTAATTTATATATAGTATAATACTAGATATATATATATATATATAATATATATAAAGATACATGTATTATGTATTACAAAATATATATCTAGTATATATATATGTATATTTATATACTTTAAAATTAAATAACCTTTATATATATTTTCAAACTTTAATGTAATTCAATATTTACATTTTCCATATACGTATGTATATATATTTATATATACATAAAATATTATACTTGTATACATATGTATTATTTAAATTGATAAAATAATATATATACATAAATATACCAATGTATATTAATATATACTATATAGTATTTCAGTACATATGTATTTGTATAAAAATACATTTATATAATATATAATTATATAAATATATTTCTCTTTTATTTTTTATTTTCTTATTTATTTTGGATTTCTATTTATCCAAATTAAATTTCCTCTATTCCTTATTTTATTTCCAACTTAATTTCTTTCACTCGAATTTCCCAATTCCGTCACTTCCTCCATTTTCGGAATTTCCACAATATTCCGATCTAATAATTAATTCATTTATTTATTTCACTAAGTTTCCAATATTAATAGATTCCAATAAATGGAATAATTTATGGTTATCACATTCTCCCCACCTTAAGAAATTCAGTCCTCCGAATTTAACTTAAGTCCAAAGGTGGTACATGCCATATACTTACGACTTTTGACCTCTAGGTCATCCTCCAAGTGATACTGCCAGTACATTTTCAACATCAAGATTATTTTAGACCACTACATGCTATCTTTCATCATATATATCTATACTCCCGTAAGTTCCTTTCTCAAATCCGGAGTTATTCATTTCTACTCTTTTCACATAAGAGTCCATTCACACCATTGTTCATATCATAGCTGATCTATGCTGTTCATCATCCATTTTTCTCACTTAGTGCCAAGTCGATATAGTTTAAAACTATCAATTACACATGTCAGTCAGTTATATGCGATTGTCCTAGTAACTTATACATCTCATGCACACGCTTTCCAAACATCATGGAGCGTTTACATCTCACGCTCATATATGTATACATCAGTATGGAGCGGTGCTATCAGTACACTTGGGATCTCGAAGCCTTTGCTATTTTCATTAAGCATATGACATCTCAAAAACTCCCATCACATGTAATGCTTACTGGAACTGTATACATACTTTCACACCATTTCACACTCATACTTCAACTATGGCACTAGAGAATCTAAGAGTCTGATAATGGAAAGTGATTCTATTCAAATCTTCAATCTTTAATCACTTCCATATCATCATTTCTCTTTTGAACTCTTTATTGTCCACAATATTCATTTTCACATTTATTCCACCAAGGCTGCATCTCACTTGCCGACTTTACTGTGGATCATCTCTTACAATCATAAATCATGAGACAATCATGTTCTCTTCATATAGTATGGTCTTTAAATCTCTTTTCATAATTTAGATTCCACAATTGAATCCTCAATTTATATATTTAATCACCACATCATCTATACACTTCCACCATTTCTATCATGTTATGGTGGTTATATGTATAATCATTTTTCATTTATATATTGGCAGTAAACATATCAATTATCTTACTCCTTTGAGTACTATTATTCTCACTTATCAAATCTGGCTTGTTTTTAGATTTAGCCACAGTCATGTGATAACCAACATGAAATTACTTTCAGTCTTAATTTCGGGAACTATTTCATATTGGTGTTCCCTTCTCATCATTCTACATACTTTCTTATTTCATTTCCGTATTTTCACTCTCATCATTTCAGTCGGTTTTCTCAAGTGGTATGTTATTGTACAGTATAATCTCTTAACATTTTGCATACCATCTTCTCTTCCCACTTATCCATTTACCGACTTTAGTTTCTTTCATTATATCCATTAGTAGAGCAGCTAATCCCATAACTCTTTTATATATTGGCATTAGTATCTAGCTAGACTCAGTAATTCCGTATCTCAATCAGTATCTCTCTATCATAGACAGATTCACTGTCATTCTGTCATCTCGAGATCATATATCCCAGAAAGAGATACTGTCTAGCCAAGTCTCTTATTCGCTAATCTTAACATAAGTCCACAGTCTCTGAGAGTTTAAAGGATTATATATCATGATGCTGCTCCTGTTCCATTTGTATCCTTAACTATTTCGATATCTCACTCCTTAGGTTTATACCTCACAAGGTAATTCATTAACCTTGTAACCTCAATAGGAACTCGTAAAAATTCACTTCGAGTTCTAATCATCATCTTATGGACATCAATATCCAATCTTTTATTTAATGACGCTTTATATTGAGGCTAGTCTTATAACTCCTCATATATTTCAGATTAATTTAATAAAGCGTCCATTTTCACGTAGAATACTTATACAGATAACTTCATTAACCTCAAATCATACTATCTGTATTTCCATCAATCATACCTCTACAAGTGAATTTCATTATTCACACATTTTCCAAAGTAGTTGTAAAGCTTTTCGGATTCTTTCTATGTTTCCGATATAAGCTCAGAATTAGATTTCATATAATCAACCGAGCCAATGTTAGCTCGATTTTTCCAATCTATACAACTCTGAAAAATTTATCGGGGATCATATCCGATATTTTCTTTAGTCACACATCTCTTATTATTGCAGACATTTCATCTCATGTCTTATCATTTTCACTATATATATCCTCAAGGTAAAAACATTTAATATTCAAATCATTTTGAAATATTATCCACCTTGATTTCATTATTTGTACTATTCACTTTCTCAGTCATTTCTATAGTCATCTCACTTTTCATAATATCCAACGATCCCATAATAATTCAATACACTCTGAATTCCGGCCCTTACAGTCTATAACCGGGCCAATCATCTTATGACATTCCACTATACAATTATTGGATCACACCGTGTAAGGCCTCGGCCCATCCGCCGTCTGCCTGTACATATCTATACCGTCCTTTTTTGGCGAACACACTAGCCCCCTCATGGATCCATCGTGAGGCCCAGTCCGTTCACTAGGTCACTCACCATTCGCGTCCATAATCTACGTGTAAGTGGAATCAGTAATAGGAATCGTTATATTCATATCATCTCCTCTATGCCATTAGTAGCTCCATTACTATCAATGGATTCCAATTCAGCTCGGTTTTATCACTGTTCCGAACATCGCCCAACATAGGGGCATTTTCGTCATTTCGTCATTTTTTCTTTCTCCTCAGTATACATCTAACTCAATATCTTATCATCTATGTGCTGATAGTATCCCTTCTCATACTAATATCAACAATTGAAGATCTTGTTTGATTTCGACAGAAAAGTCCACTAGGATCCATAATTGGGATCATTTTGCTTGTAATACAGCTTTACACCATCATTTACTCTGTCAAATCAATCAATTCCACCTTCTGTTAGTCTATTATGGCTCTAGGTAAAATTTTAAAGGTAGGGGTATTTTGGTCATTTTGGCTAAAAGTTTTCTCTCTCTTCAAAATACCTTCATTTGGTGATCTTAAGGTCTATTTAATGATGATATTTCATTCCCCTCCTTTATATCATCACTTTCAGGTCTTAGTTCGATCTGGACAGAAAAGTACTGGTGGGACCCTCACCGAGTCCTTTCGGTTCCTTACTGTACAGGCCTTCATTTAGATTATAAGATCACCAACATTCTGGTAATTTCTGAGCCTATTATTTCTTTAACATTCTCAATTGACACTTTCTCACTCCCTTTAAATCATTATACTCAGTTTACAATCATTTATTTTCTCTATGTATTTAGACGACACAGTACTACCGGGGATGTTTAATACTTTTCCTTTCAAAAGTATTCACAGACATCAGGCCAACTATGCTCTGATACCATTTAATCTGTCACATCCCGTGACCACATTTTTCACGTTTTTCTACACAACTTATCCGGTTGGGCTAGAGGTGATTATTGGGCCGAGTTGGCCCGACCCGGTTCGCAATCGGATCGGGTCAATCCGGCCCAAAATCCGAACTGGTACTGTACCGGTTCGGAACCGGCATACCGGGCTGGGTCGATTTTAAAATTTAAAAACCGGGCCCGGTAAGGGCCCGGCCCGTTATCGGGCCCGGACCAAACCGGACTGGTTTGAACCGGTCCGGTTAAAAAAAATTAAAAAAATATAGAACTTTTTGACTGCAGTTGCACTGCAGTGCAACTGCAATCATTTTGATGGGGCAACGGCCTTTTTTTAATTTTTTTTAATTTTTAATTTTAATTAAATAAAAAAAACCTTTGCTGCCACTGCGCAGTCCCTGCACTGCAGTTGCACTGCAGTGCAACTGCAGTATGTGCAGAGCAGAGGCAACCTCTGCTCTGTGTTTGAACTTTGATGGGCAACGACCAAATGGCCGTTGCCCATCAATCTTTTTTTTTAATTTTTTTTATTTTTTTATTCTAATTTTTTCCTATAAATACCTCTATAATCTTCTATTTTCATTTACATTTCTTCTATATTCATCTTCTCTTATTCTCTTCACTCACATACTCTCTCAATATTCACTCAACCTCTCTCAAATTCACTTAAATTCCCTTCTTCCAAATTTATAATATCATCATTTCCTTTCTAAATTTCATTTTTCTTTTTATTTTATAATTTTACAAATTTTACTTTTAATTTTCAAATTCTAATATATTATATATATTCCTTATTCCAATTTATAATATCATCATTTTCTTTATAAATTTCACTTTTCTTTTTATTTTATAATTTTGCAAATTTTACTTTTAATTTTCAAGTTTCAATTTTCAAATTCCAATATATTATATATATCATACATCTATTTTTTTAATTTTTAACATATATTTATTTTCAAAAAAATATAAAAATGTCAAATTTCTTTCGTCGTTCATGCTCTGTTTCTCGACCTTTTGATTCTACTGAAATTTCTAATTTGGGTGACGAATCATTTAATGAAATCGAACTCGATATTCATCCGAAGGAGGAGCTTCCTTTGGCACCATTGTTTGGTCGTGGTCGTGGTCGTGGAGGAAGTCATGCTCAAACACAATCATCAGCTGCCACCACTGCTGCTACATCATCAAGACCGAAGTTTAGTCGAAAAAAACAAGCAAGGTATGGGAGTATTTCGACATTGTAGTAAAAGAAAAATTATTTGAAGAAAAATTATTAAAATATTCACTTTGGTCCTTTTCATTTTTCACCTCGTTTCATGTGAAATATCACCTATCGAGATAAATTTAGGTGATTTCCTTTTTCACCATTTTCAAAAACATGAATATTTTAAAATTAAATATCACTATATTCATGTTTTATGAAATTTACTTAATTTCTCGATTTTCGTATTCGAAAATCGATTCACGTGAAATCAAATCTTTTATTTTGGTTTTCGGTGATTTTCGGTAAATTTCAGTAATTTTTCGTTAATTTTTCAGCAGTATAACGGCTGCCGATTTGGCTAGCCTCCTGCACGGAAAATACAGTTTATATTTTTCAACTGGTATTTCACCACAATTTAAAACCGATAAATCACCACATTATAAACCGATAATTATCAATAGCATTTATAAAATTAAATGCAATTTAAAAACATGGTCGAATATCCTTACAGGTGGCACATGTCTCCCTTACCATTCTCGGGTCGGCGACTGCCTCTCGAAGGTCGCGCCCATGTTCACCTCGCCCGATTCCATCGGCTCGGTTATCGAGAAAATTTTCTGGAAATTAAAATTCTAAAAATTAGAATTTTTCCATAATTTATTCAAATTAATTATTCAGAATTAATTTCCGAAATCCTTATCGAGTGCCCGGGATTTTTCGGATTTTCGAATTCCCGGAATTCTTTTTCTTTTCCTCTTTCTTCTTTTTCCTCTTTTCTTTCTTTTTCTCTTTTCTTTTTCTTTTTCTTTTTGCTTTTTCTTTTTCTTCCCAGCCGAATCGGCCACCCCCCCTCACTGCCGGTTCTTCACCGGTGCCCGTTTCTCTGGCGGCTCAATGACTCAGCAGCTGGCCGGCGTGACGGTGAAGCCGGATCTGACCTCCATTCATCCCGAATCGGCGGCACGGCGGCGGATCTACTCGGTTTTGGTTCGGTTCCTTCTCTTCCTCTGTCGGCCTTCCTCCGCCGTTCCCCACCGTTCAACGGTGGCTTCCCACATCTTCTTCTTCCTCCGGCGGTGGTGTGGCTGCAGTGGCGGTGGCCGGTTTGGCCGGCACCGCCAGATCCATTTTCTCTTTTTCTCTTTTCGGTTTTTTGCCGGTCTTCCTTCCTTCCTTCTCCTTTCCCGCCGCCAGCTATCTCTTTTCTTCCTCTGGCCGGTGGAGATTCACTCTCTTCCTTTCTCCCTCGCCTGCAGTGGTAGCTCCGCCGCCGTCGACCTCATCTGGGAGGATCGGGTTCCTCCCGATTCCTTCTCTTCTTTCTTTCCATTTTTATCTCCTTTCTATTTTTATCTATAATATAATATATATTATATTTATATAATATACATATATATATATGTAAACATAATATATCAATATATAAATAGATATATTTTATACATTTATACTATATATTTAAATATGATTATATTAATTTATATATAGTATAATACTAGATATATATATATATATAATATAAAGATAGATATATTATGTATTACAAAATATATATCTAGTATATATATATGTATATTTATATACTTTAAAATTAAATAACCTTTATATATATTTTCAAACTTTAATGTAATTCATTATTTACATTTTCCATATACGTATGTATATATATTTATATATACATAAAATATTATACTTGTATACATATGTATTATTTAAATTGATAAAATAATATATATACATAAATATACCAATGTATATTAATATATACTATATAGTATTTCAGTACATATGTATTTGTATAAAAATACATTTATATAATATATAATTATATAAATATATTTTTCTTTTATTTCTTATTTTCTTATTTAATTTGGATTTCTATTTATCCAAATTAAATTTCCTCTATTCCTTATTTTATTTCCAACTTAATTTCTTTCACTCGAATTTCCCAATTCCGTCACTTCCTCCATTTTCGGAATTTCCACAATATTCCGATCTCATAATTAATTCATTTATTTATTTCACTAAGTTTCCAATATTAATAGATTCCAATAAATGGAATAATTTACGATTATCACAGTTTGATTCGGCGCTGCTTTGAATTGGATAGAACAAAGGACTTATAAATGGAGGTGCAAGGGTGCAACTTATGGCACCAAATTAGGGAGAGCTAATGGGCTAAGTTGCATACCAAGAGGCCTTGGTTGCACACTCGCATTGCTTGGTGTTATGAGTGGAAATATAATGGTTTGAAAATATATATAATTGAAACTGTTTTGGTTTCCTTACTTGAATGACATCCTGATATTGTGTTTATATCATTGCTGAGCACATTTGGATTTATGAGACAATACATGCTTGTATTGCTTTTGGCTTGATAATATATATATATATATATATATATACTTATATAGATTTCGCATGGTTTCTAAATAATGATCTTGTACTGATTTTTTCGAAAGAACTATGTTTCAAAGATTTTCTATTTATGTACATAAATAAATATATATGTATTTACCGTAAAAATTTACTTTGAAGTTGAGTTTATAAACCAGTAATGAGATTTTAAAGGTTTGGAAAATAAATCAAGCAAACCAAGCATTATTTGGATTGACTGTTTACATGTACTCCTATATTTGATGAACGATTTGGTACATAGTACTATTCGATTTGTGAGACTAGGCTGCTAAACATTTGATCGAACACCACTTTATGCTTCGTTGTTTTCTTAAGGTATTTTAGACTGTCTCGTATACTACGCTTGGATAGTTGTTGGTTTCATTTGATCAATGGGTGTGAGACCCGATTTTACTGTACTGTATATGTAATATATAATTAATTTTTGAGTGAAAATTTATGTGCTAAGTGATTATGAGTGAAAGTGTGATGTGGGCCCCACTTATCTTTAATGTGTTTAGATGGGCTCGAGACTAAAAATACTGTGGACAGTGTGTAATAAAATATAGTATGATGAATTTGAGGTTTAAAATCATTGAATTATATTATTATGAATTATTATGAATTATTTTGTGAGGTGGGAAACAAATTGGAAAATGATAGTTACGTCCTAAAGGCATTTTCGTAAATTACGCTCAAACTAAAATGTCACATCCGGATTTTTCTCTTATTCATTACGGAAGCCTAAATTTGTGAGCTAAAATTTTTTTTATTTCATCGTTTGTAGGTAACTGCATAGGTCACAATTCGGTTTTAAGCGATCCTTGATCACTAAGGTCCCATTTCTATCCTTTAATAGTTGAAGCATAATCATCTAGCATAATTATTATCCATCCAAATTTAAATTATCAGATTATCATGATTAGATATTCTCCAACTTTAATATCATAGGTAAACCGATTCTTGTCATTACCTTCAGTGCCTCAAGAAATTTCATATCATGCACTCCTGTCTTGCTTAAACACATATATTTGTAATCATATATTACCATATCACTTTTATCTCAAACAAGCATAAATTCAATATCAATTCAACAACAGTAAAAGCTAGCTTACATCCCAGACTCAATGTATAATATGTATATACAATCAACTGAAACCAAAACACACTGTGCCATTAACCAACTGTGTCTATATACTTTGCTGGGAGCCATATACCTTACAATGTACATGAGGATGCACTCCGGAGGAGCTCCTCAACGAAGATAATGTGACAGAAATCCTCAATCTGAAAGGGAGGGAAAGAAGAGGGGAGTGAGTTGTAAACTCAATAAGTAACTACAGAAGCAACTTAATAATACCAAGCATCCCTCAATTATGAAAGCTCATTCAAATCACTTTCAATTATATCAAATCAATTATGCTGCATTAAAACTTAAAATACAATATGGAAACTCAATAACAATTCGTAGTCAAATATATAGTTCCATCATTAGACTAAAAGTCTCAATATCAAACCATACATAAAGTATGCAGTGCGATCAATAAAACCAATCATAGTACCAAGAGAGTCCACATAGTATCAATCGATGTTACTTAGAGCTAACACTAAACGATCTACGGTAGCTAACCGTAGCAATCATCCCATAAGGGACGTGCCTATGCATAGACCCCTAGCATCATTGCGCACATGACACCGGGACCTGCCCAACGCAATATACGGGACAAGCCGATCGTTTTCGAGACTTATACTCGAGAAACAGTGCTCTAAGTCAATCAAATGTGTCTATAAAATTCTCAAGGTAGGGTGCCCTAAGGTCTCAATACCCCGGGTCTAAAACAGAAATCCAGTAGTCTTAAAAACCAAATTCAATCTTCCCTGACCTCATAGCAATCATCATAGTTCATAAAAAGGTAATTCCATGAAACAAGGCTCACACGGCATTTAAATATCAACAAGGTATAAAATCATATTAAATTCGAATTTAATTTAAACCTTTAAAACATTTTAAGTATTCCTTGATTTTATAATACGCGCAAACAGTACATTTCTTGCGAGCCATCATTTGTTTACAAACCATTTCTAGAAAAGCAAAATCAACTGTCAAGGGAAGACATCTCATTTGCAGCATTCATTCTATTTCAATTGCCAAATTCCAAGAATTTATAGCATTAAACAATTTGGATGCAAGTAGTCCCTTAGGGTTACTTACAGTACTTCCTTAGCTTCTGAATCAGTTCTCCCTCGCCTAACAAGTCTTGGAGTATTGATTGATTTTGGGTCAAACTTAGTCCTTAGGACAACCCTCTACATAACACATAATAGATTGAATCAATCTCTATACATCTATCGATCATAGTATTTCCAATCATAAGCTAACATTAAGCATTGTATAATTCAACAAGAAACAATACTTGGCTGTGTTTCCAGAGTTATTCAAACGTTAGTAGCACCGTTTATTCTCTTTTCGTTCATTTGAACTACTTATGACCCATTTGGTCCATTTCTGTCCTTTAAGGTTTTGGACCTTATGGTATTGTGCTAGACTTAAGTATAATATTCCGAACTTAATTATCAAACCGTAATTTTTATATTACTTCTAACTCAAATCCCTATTTAGACATATAAGACCCATTTCCTAATTCGTTTTGTGCCATTTCCCATCAATTTTTAGATCTTGGTCCAAATCTGGCATAGTAGGCAGGAAATTTCCTGACCTGTGTTCAGTAAAATGCTTACTGCCAACTATAGGGATATGAGATCTGTACAATCCCAATACCATGTCAATCATGACTCATTTATCCTTTTGAACATATAAAGTTTGCAGTCATATATGATCTGGGCAATTTTCTATGAATATTTGAAGTTTACATTAAAAATTTGTTCCCAGCAGTGAGTATCCTGCATGCATTCATAGATATCTTAAGCCATGAAGTTCCAAATCTGGAAATTCCAAAACTAGATGAAAGTTCACTCATTTCCCTATTTAGAAATGTAAGATTCATAATTTAACTCTTCCTATAACAACACCAGAAATTTCCCAAAGTTTCAGTATGTTCAGCAGTTTCCTGACACAGTAAAACACTGACGAATATGCACAAACTGTCTCATATCTGGTTATAGGAGTATCCAAATGATGCAAACCCAGAACCATCATGCTCCTAACTTAATTACCTTTCTAGACATGTAAGGCTTGCAACCTAATTCAATTTAGGCCATTTGCTATGATTTTTCAAAGTCACCACTGTGATTCACGTTTCTGGACAGAACACCCTGCACTCGTTTGTGCATAACTCAAGCTACAGAAGTCCAATTCAAGAAATTCCAAAACTGACTTTCTTGTAACTTAAAGGGCCATAATTCTTAATTTTTCCAGAATTTTTCTCCATACAGAACTATTAAACTGCTCGTTTTAATTTTCCACCTAGACAGAATAGCAAATTCTAGATTCAACATCAAGTCAGAATTTCAGTTTATCTTTATCTAACCATAGCCATTTAAATTTAGCTCATCACAATATCATTTTCATGCATAATAATCAATCATTATAGGGTTAGAACCTTACCCCCCTTAATTTGATGCACAAACAGAATCTGTTGGAACCATTTTAGTCTCTTCTTCACAGCTTGTTTGCTGTCAAACCTATACACATCAATGCCAATCCAATAAACATATTGCATTTTATTTCCATAGATTAATTTCCAGCAAAACACATCAACTCACCTTAGTTCACTACCTCTCTTATCTTGCCCTGAAATCCCAATTTAAATCTGCTGTAGTTTTGGGTTTCAACCCCTCACTTCTTCAGTCACCAATGGGCAGCTCATTCTCATTCCTTCTCCGTTCACTTCTCTTGTCCTAATCTTGTTGAACCAAAACTCCCATTGCATCCATGGCTCGATTTCTTTGGTCAGCTTCTAGCATGCAACTTCCTCCATCAATTTCGTTGTTGCCTCCTTAACCATGAAATCCCTAGATCAGTTTCTGCCCTTGGGTGAAATGGAAGAGTGTTTGGAGAGGATTCTTAGCTCTTGGCCGGAAATGAGGAGAAAGGGAGAGGGGTGTTCCCAACTTGGGCTGTCGACATTACCAAGGGAGTTTGCTCCTCTCTTCTGTCTCAGTTTGGTGGAGTTGAACAGAAAAACATGGCTGTGCATTTTTTCTCCAGCCCCTTGACTTTATTTGCCAGCCCTTAGTCTTATGTATCCAGCCTTTTTTTCTCTTGTATCTCCAGCCCATTTCTGTTGTATTTCCAGCCCCTTTGCTCTTGTATTTCCAACCTTTTTCTCTTGTATTTCCAGCCCATTTTCTGTTGTATTTCCAGCCCTCATTTCGTCACCTTCTAATAACCCAATTTAACATTAATGGATCTGTAGATACATAACTATTGTTTCAAGCAAATAATAATGTCTCTTTAACTAGTCTTTCTCTTTGAGACATAATTTGGACTATGTTTATATATCTCCCACTTCCTATTATCTTTATAAATTTAATTTCCAAAATTCTTCATCCACCATTTAAATAATTCATGTATCATCTATTAACATTTTACCCCAACTAATAGATTATTAATTTTTTCCTTCATGATCCTCATCTGCAAACCTCCAACCATAATTTCCATAATCTTAATTTTCCATAATTTCTCATAAGTTCAATTTAATGATTCTTTGTCATTATAGCTTCAAGTTAAATTCTCAATATACAAATTTGTCTCTAAATTTCATTGTTTAGTCCACCAAAATAAATAATTTGCAATTGTTACATCCTCCCCACCTTAGAAAATTTGGTCCTCCAAATTTGATCAAGATCATGTTGAAAAGGTGAGGTTGTTTTTCTCTTATTGCACTTCCCGTATCCCTTTTAATCCATACTTGGTGAATTCAAAGTTGAATTCATAGATTGCCACTAATCCATGAATCAAATTCATTTTACATTAGATCTTAATCTCAATATTCAACCAATCCACAAATTAGATGTATGTCATTAATTTACACATTACAAACATATATCCTTTTATAATTCCAAAACCATCAAGTTGAGCTAAGATCCATGCCATTTTAAGACGATCTTGATTATCTTATCTCACAAAATCTTAGCTTTGAAATCAAGTTATCACCTTGCTTCACATTCTTTAAAGGTCTCCACTAGTACTCAAGGATTCATAACTTCTATAATCAGTTGTATTTAATATCAACTCCATTAAAACCTTCTCCATTAGTAGAGTTTGAAGACCAAAGGACTTTTCAAAATATACATGATCTAACACATACTTCAATTTCAAATGAAGATCAGACCTTAACTCTTTTTGTTTTGAGACATATCCATAAAGTCCAATTTTTTTTTGTCAAGCATGGTGAACAAGTTCAATAACCGTTTCTTGCCACTATTGTGGACAAGTCCAAACCTTATTGGTCAAATCCAATAAGCACAATTGATATCACACTTGGGACTCTACTAAAGCTCATCAAGGATGCCCAATCCTCAAAATTCAAGTTTCTTAGTTTAAAATCGCAATTCCAAATTTCATATAGCTCTCAAAGCAAAGCTAGATCATGTATTCGATTAAATCTTATATTCTCTTCATAGGAAAATAAAGTTAGCATAAGGCCTTAGGTTTGAATGGCTCTCTAAAATATAAAGCTCAACGCATAGTTCGATTTCTTTTTCTGTCAATCAAAACAGCCCACATATTTAAGATTTCCAAATGTATTAACCCTCAAATCCATGCATGATCAAAATCAAACGATTCTAATAGCTCAAGGCTTATGCTAAGTATGTCCATGTATTACATCAAGACACATGTTGAAATACTTAAGGTTCGTAGCTATGTCAATGATTTCAATATGCAATTAAGCATATTCATCACATGCCATCCTCTCATGGCTATCCAAAAATCATGTATAAATATGGCCTAGGTATGATCATTAATCATTCTCATATCACATATGATTCATACTGTTCATTAGCCATCTTTCTTATTTGGTGCCAAGTCGATATAGTTTGATAACTATCAGTTACCCAATTTAATCAGTAGTAGTAATTGTCCCAGTAGCTTTCACATCTCGTCCACACGCTTTCTCAATATCATAGAGCTTTTATATATCATGCTCATATATTTACATTAGTAAGGAACGGTGCTATCAGTACATTTGGGGTCTCAAGCCTTTTGCTATTTTCTATTAGCATATGGCAACTCAAAGATTCCCCTTACATGTAATGCTCACTGGGCTTGTACATATACATTCTCATTGTTTCATACTCATACTCCGACTATGGCACTATAGAATCTAGGAGTTTGATAATGGAATTTGATTCTATTTAGACAATCAGTCTTTAATCACTTCCATATCATCATATCTCTTTTAAACTCTTTATCGTTCACAACATTCATTTTCACATTTATTCCATCAAGGCTGCATCTCATTACAGATTTTACTGTTAATCATCTCTTACAGTAATAAATCATGAGACAATCCTTTTCTCTCCATGTCTCTTTTCATGTAGTATGGTCATTACATCTCTTATCCTTATGGTATATTCAATATCACTTAAATTTTTAGAATATACCCGAGAATATACTCTTTTCATAATTTAGATTCTATGATTGAATCCTTGAATTATCCATTTAAGCACCACATTATCTATACAATTCCACCATTTCTATCATTTCGAGGTGGTATATCTATATAACATTTTTCCATTCACATTACTAGCAGTAAAAATGTAATTCATTTATTTACTCCCTTGAGTATCATTAAATTTCCTCTATCGAATTTGGCTTAATCTCACATCTAACCATAATCATGTGATAACCAAAAGAATCACTTTGTCTTAGTTTGGGAACTGTTTCATACTCATGTTCCCTAATCCTCGTGTAATTTTATCTTCTTATTACATGTTCATCTTTTCACTCTCATCATTTTGTCCATGTAGGGTCTAAAAACCTCATTCATTGGGCTTACATACTTCACATGGTATTTCATTAATCTTGTAAATCTCAATAAGAACTCGTAAGAAATTGTCAAATTCTAAATATTATCTTATGGTTATCAGTCTCCAACTATTAGCTGATGACGCCTTGTACAGAGACTAGTCTTATGAATTCCTTATACATCTCTGATTAGATCAAATAGGCATCAATTCCGTGCAGATGAATATTTGTTCTTAGCAAGAACTCTTTTAAACAATAGAAATTTAATTCACAATCATAAATCATCAATTCAAGCCATCTGTATTTCCATCATTTACACTTATACAAGTGAATTTCATTATCCACATAACCTATTAGACCTTTGTTAGTATCATTTCGAATCCACTATTATTCCACAAGATTCTATATCATTCTCGAGTTATCCATGCGTACTCAAGCTAAAAATCAATCAAAGTCCACTATTACTATATTATTTCCATAAGTAATCCTAAGTGCTATAACAATTCCTCATTAAATTTGGCGGATTCGATATATCAATACATTGTCGCTACCACATTATACTTTGCCACATTCTAGCATCATATCAATATACCACAAGTTATGACGTTTAGTATTTACTAGCGAAGTTGAAATCACTAGGCAATCGTATCATCACTCAATTTCCATCAATCTTTATTTTCACAAACAATCTCTCTTAATGGGGAATCCTCTTTCTGCTTCTAATGAATCTGATCAATCAGTTCAGGCTTTATCATTTATTACTGCTCAATCCACTCCTTAGCTACCTATGGATCTTTCACACCCTTAAAGGTAGGCAAGTTCATCTTTTGGAATTGTCGCAATCTATTCAAATTCTTGTCCACCTGTTCCTTAGTCTACGGTGGAGGCACTGGAGGTAGCATTGGCGACACTAGTGGCTGTGATGGCACAACCCGTTACTGTAGAGCAACCTGAAGTTATGGCGTAGTAGGGGTTGGTGCTTGTGCTGGAGCCTGAGCTGGAGGTTAATTAGGGTTGCCTCCAAATTGATAAGTCATAAAGGCTGTCAAGTTCTATACGGTCTATTGCAATTCTCCTACAGTCCTTGTTGACTGGCCTATTTTGACATTGAGATTTGGGATCAAAAAGGTCATGGAGGAGGTAGAAAGGTCAAAGACCTAGATCACTCTTAAGGAGGAACTCGTTGTAGTCTATCTCTCTTCCTCATTTTCACTTTACTTCTCTCAAACATAAACAAACAGTTTAGTACAATTTATATGGCAACCACAGTTTAAGAATAGACACAGGCACAGTGTACTGGGATGTAAGCTAACTCTATCGACCTATATAGACACGAACAAACTCGCTCTGATACCAACTTGTCACATTCGGACTTTTCTCTTATTCATTACGGAAGCCTAAATTTGTGAGCTAATTTATTTTTTTATTTCATCGTTTGTAGGTAACTGCATAGGTCACAATTCGTTTTTAAACGATCCTTGATAACTAAGGTCCCATTTCTATCCTTTAATAGTTGAAGCATAATCATGAAGCATAATCATCTAGCATAATTATTATCCATCCAAATTTAAATTATCAGGTTATCATGATTAGCTATTCTCTAACTTTAATATCATAGGTAAACCGATT
The DNA here is from genome assembly GCA_032173925.1 of Heritiera fomes. NCBI lineage: Eukaryota > Viridiplantae > Streptophyta > Magnoliopsida > Malvales > Malvaceae > Heritiera > Heritiera fomes. Next base: position 17,465,645 of record JAPDPM010000015.1, read on the forward strand.
CTTGTCTTTACCTTCAGTGCCTGAAGAAATTTCATATCGTGCACTCCTGTCTTGCTTAAACACATATATTTGTAATCATATATTACCATATCACTTTTATCTCAAACAAGCATAAATTCAATATCAATTCAACAACAGTAAAAGCTAGCCTACATCCCAGACTTGATGTATAATATGTATATACAATCAACTGAAACCAAAACACACTGTGCCATTAACCAATCGTATCTATATACTTTGTTGGGAGCCATATACCTTACAATGTACATGAGGATGCACTCCAGAGGAGCTCCTCAACGAAGATAATGTGACAGAAATCCTCAATCTGAAAGGGAGGGAAAGAAGAGGGGAGTGAGTCGTAAACTCAGTAAGTAACTACAGAAGCAACTTAATAATACCAAGCATCCCTCAATTATGAAAGCTCATTCAAATCACTTTCAATTATATCAAATCAATTATGCTGCATTAAAACTTAAAATACGATATGGAAACTTAATAACAATTCGTAGTCAAATATAGAGTTTCATCATTAGACTAAAAGTCTCAATATCAAACCATACATAAAGTATGCAGTGCGGTCAATAAAACCAATTATAGTACCAAGAGAGTCCACATAGTATCAATCGATGTTACTTAGAGCTAACACTGAACGATCTACGGTAGCTAACCGTAGCAATCATCCCATAAGGGACATGCCTATGCATAGACCCCCAGCATCATTGCGCACATGACACCGGGACCTGCCCAACGTAATATACGGGACAAGCCGATCGTTTCCGAGACTTATACTCGAGAAACAGTGCTCTAATTCAATCAAATGTGTCTATAAAATTCTCAAGGTACGGTGCCCTAAGGTCTCAATACCCCGGGTCTAAAACAGAAATCCAGTAGTCTTAAAAATCAAATTCAATCTTCCCTGACCTCATAGCAATCATCGTAGTTCATAAAAAGGTAATTCCATGAAACAAGGCTCACAAGGCATTTAAATATCAACAAGGTATAAAATCATATTAAATTCGAATTTAATTTAAACCTTTAAAACATTTTAAGTATTCCTTGATTTTATAGTACACGCAAACAGCACATTTCTTGCGAGCCATCATTTGTTTACAAACCATTTCTAGAAAAGCAAAATCAACTGTCAAGGGAAGACATCTCATTTGCAGCATTCATTCTATTTCAATTGCCAAATTCCAAGAATTTATAGCATTAAACAATTTGGATGCAAGTAGTCGCTTAGGGTTACTTACAGTACTTCCTTAGCTTCTGAATCAATTCTCCCTCGCCTAACAAGTCTTGGAGTATCAATTGATTTTGGGTCAAACTTAGTCCTTAGGACAACCCTCTACATAACACATAGTAGATTGAATCAATCTCTATACATCCATCGATCTTAGTATTTCCAATCATAAGCTAACATTAAGCATTGTATAATTCAACAAGAAACAATACTTGGCTGTGTTTCCAGAGTTATTCAAACGTTAGTAGCACCGTTTATTCTCTTTTCGTTCATTTGAACTACTTATGACCCATTTGGTCTATTTCTGTCCTTTAAGGTTTTGGACCTTATGGTATTGTGCTAGACTTAAGTATAATTTTCAGAACTTAATTATCAAACCGTAATTTTTATATTACTTCTAACTCAAATCCCTATTTAGACATATAAGGCTCATTTCCTAATTCGTTTTGTGCCATTTCCCATCAATTTTTAGACCTTGGTTCAAATCTGGCACAGTAGGCAGAAAATTTCCTGACTTGTGTTCAGTAAAATGCTTACTGCCAACTATAGGGATATCAGATCTGTACAAACCCAATACCATGTCAATCATGACTCATTTATCCTTTTGAACATGTAACGTTTGCAGTCATATATGATCTGGGCAATTTTCTATGAATATTTGAAGTTTACATTAAAAATCTGTCCCCAGCAGTGAGTATCCTGCATGCATTCATACATATCTTAAGCCATGAAGTTCCAAATCTGGAAATTCCAAAACTAGATGAAAGTTAACTCATTTCCATATTTAGAAATGTAAGATTCATAATTTAACTTTTCCTATATCAGCACCAGAAATTTCCCAAAGTTTCAGTATGTTCAGCAGTTTCCTGACACAATAAAACACTGACGAATATGCACAAACTGTCTCATATATGGTTATAGGAGTATCCAAATGATGCAAACCTAGAACCATCATGCTCCTAACTTAATTATCTTTCTAGACATGTAAGGCTTGCAATCTAATTCAATTTAGGCCATTTGCTATGTTTTTTCAAAATCAGCACTGTGATTCACGTTTCTAGACAGAACACCCTGCACTCGTTTGTGCATAACTCAAGCTACAGAAGTCCAATTCAAGAAATTCCAAAACTGACTTTCTTGTAACTTAAAGGGCCATAATTCATAATTTTTCCAGAATTTTTCTCCATACATAACTATTAAACTGCTCGTTTTAATTTTCCACCTAGACAGAACAGCAAATTCTAGATTCAACATCAAGTCAGAATTTCAGTTTATCTTTATCAAACCATAGCCATTTAAATTTAGCTCATCACAATATCATTTTCATGCATAATAATCAATCATTATAGGGTTAGAACCTTACCCCCCCTTAATTTGATGCACAAACAGAATCTGTTGGAACCATTTCAGTCTCTTCTTCACAGCTTGTTTGCTGTCAAACCTTTACACATCAATGCCAATCCAATAAACATATTGCATTTTATTTCCATAGATTAATTTCCAGAAAAACACATCAACTCACCTTAGTTTACTACCTCTCTTATCTTGCCTTGAAATCCAAATTTAAATCTGCTGTAGTTTTGGGTTTCAACCCCTCACTTCTTCAGTCACCAATGGGCAGCTCATTCTCATTCCTTCTCCATTCTCTTCTCTTGTCCTAATCTTGTTGAACCAAAACTCCCATTGCATCCATGGCTCACAATTTCTTTGGTCAGCTTCTAGCATGCAACTTCCTCCATCAATTTCGTTGTTGCCTCCTTAACCATGAAATCCCTATATCAGTTTCTGCCCTTGGGTGAAATGGAAGAGTGTTTGGAAAGGATTCTTAGCTCTTGGCCGGAAATGAGGAGAAAGGGAGAGGGGTGTTCCCAACTTGGGCTGTCGACATTACCAAGGGAGTTTGCTCCTCTCTTCTGTCTCAGTTTGGTGGAGTGGAGCAGAAAAACGTGGCTGTGCATTTTTTCTCCAGCCCCTTGACTTTATTTGCCAGCCCTTAGTCTTATGTTTCCAGCCCTTTTTTCTCTTGTATCTCCAACCCATTTTTGTTGTATTTCCAGCCCCTTTGCTCTTGTATTTCCAGCCTTTTTCTCTTGTATTTCCAGCCCATTTTCTGTTGTATTTCCAGCCCTCATTTCATCACCTTCTAAGAACCCAATTGAACATTAATGGATTAGTAGATACATAAATATTGTTTCAAGCAAATAATAATGTCTCTTTAACTAGTCTTTTTCTTTGAGACATAATTTGGACTATGTTTATATATCTCCCACTTCCTATTTTCTTTATAAATTTAATTTCCAAAATTCTTCATCCACCATTTAAATAATTCATGTATCATCTATTAACATTTTACCCCAACTAATAGATTATTAATTTTTTCCTTCATGATCCTCATCTTCAAACCTCCAACCATAATTTTCATAATCTTAATTTTCCATAATTTCTCATAAGTTCAATTTAATGATTCTTTGTCATTATAGCTTCAAGTTAAATTCTCAATATACAAATTTGTCTCCAAATTACATTGTTTAGTCCACCAAAATAAATAATTTGCAATTGTTACATAAAATGAGTTGGGACAATGTAAAAATACCATGATATTCTACATGAAAAGTAAGATAAGACAGTGTCAAGAGATTTATCGAAACAGTGTTAAAATGGGAGAAATTCGTCGGCAGGTCACGGGGGTAAAATTGTAATTTCTCACTAGCTTTGCACCGCATGTCGACGAAACCGCTTCCAATCATCAAGATACATTAAATATGATTATTTGGTGAAGGAATCCTAAAATTTGGAGTCCAATTATATGATTTTTATGACTAGGAAGCTTAAGGACAAAATTATCCAAAATTTAAATAACCAAGGGCAAAATGGTAAATTTTTGTCCTTATAGAAGCATTTGTATAAGTCAACAAGGGATGGCTGGCCACTATTTGTTTTCTTCTTCATTTGGTTGCACGACACAAAGAAAGAAAGAAAGAAAAAGAGAGAAAAAGAAAGAAAAAGAAAGAAAAAGATAGGAAAAGTCAACAAAAACCACCAAACTTGACTTTTTCTCACCAAGGTTGCTTCTAGGAAATTATCCTACACCATTCCCTCTCTCCATTGACACCCATAACTCATCAAACAAAGAAGAAAATAAGGAGAAAAGTGAAGAAGAAGGTGGCGGCAAAGGTAAGATCTCTTGGTGATTTTACACTTCCTTAAAAACTAATGTTAGATTTCTATGTTTTTCTTAATGCTAAGTCTAGATCTACCATTTGTTTTGTTTAAAACCAATTGAATCAAGAGGAAAGGACACCATGGGGTTTTGGCTAGGACAAGGGTATGAGGAAAACATGGTGAAACTTATATGAAATTGGTGCCAAAATGCATAAAAGACTAAGATAAACAACATGGTAGCATTAGAATTTGGAAAATCATTAAGGATTGCTTAAGGGGGCATTCGACCAAGAGGTTTTAGATAGGTTGAGATGCTGTATTTCATGGTTTGAATATGCTAAATGATTGTAGAAATTAGGAGAAGAAGGCTGGTGAAATTGGATCTGAAATCGGAGCCAAAACAGGAAAGTTAAGGTTTACTACTAGTGTAATTTAAATTGGTTAGACATTAACAGTGTCTTACATGTTGCATTTAGTGAAAGTTAATAGCTTAAAAATAAGAGGAAAATTAATGATAATTTTTGGTAAAATTGTTTTGCAGCCGGGATTGATGGATCACAATTGGTGATACCAAAAGGGTCGGTAATACGGGATAGGTAAGGAACGAGTGTGTAGGCCGTAGGGATATATCGAATGCATGATTTTGATGAGTATAATTTTATGAAATTATTTGGTATTGAATTGCCTTTGAAAATCATGCAAATCTATGGTTTATGGCTGGCAAAAATACCATGTTTAAATGCAGGGGGTTAGAGAAATCGCAGCTATTATGCTGCCGAAAATTCCTCCAAAAAATTTAAAATATCATGAAATATTTTATGAGCATGAAATATTTTATGAGCATAAAATGAGTGAAATTGTGTAATTTGGAGCTTATTTCCAATATTTTTCATAAATTGGAATTTTAGCCAAAAATATTATTTAAATATTTATGTAATTAAAAACGTTCTTTGAGATATTTCGCAATTATTTAGAACGTTTATAAATTTTCTCACTGAAGCATGAATATTTTATTAACTGTTTTACTGGACAGTAAAATGTGAATTTAATATACCTTTTTGGAAATTTTATTAAACTTTAATAGTAATTGTTTAGATTCTTTAAAGGTATTTTCTACTATGAATAAATTGATTTTGAGACTTTAGGCCCCATTATCATGCTCACTGTTACTGTACTATTAGTGTGGCTGATTGACCTGCCAAGTCATCAGCAGTCCTAGGGTCACCTGGCAAGTGTACTCTACGGACACTCTATAGACTATGGTTATAGATCTTACTGTATACTATTATTGTTTCCCTTCCAGGATAATTATAGCATGATTATATAGAGTGTTGCCTAGTCTCAACCTACTGTTAAATGATTACTAAACTGTACTGAAACCTACTGTTTACTGTTACTGAACTGTAAATCACTGTTACTGAACTACAGTTTATTGTTTTATTGAACTGTGAATTACTGTAAACTGTTTTACTGAACTATGGATTACTGGTTACTATTTACTGAATTGTACTGAATGTGATAACCGTAAATTTTTCATTGATTGAAAATTATAAATATTGAAAATAAATATTGGAGAAAATAAATCAGAGAAAATAAATAAAATTTGTGAGAACGGGATATTGGTGAAAATCCCGAGAATTGAGGAAGTGAAAGAATTGGGAGATTCGTATAAAGGAAATTAAATTGGAAGTGAAGATAAAAATAATAGAGAAAGGAAAAAATTAATTGGGATAAATTAAAATCCAAATTAAATAAGAAAAATGAGAAATGAAAATAAAGTATGTTTATATAATTACAAATTTTACAAATGTATTTTATACAAATACGTATGTATTTAAAATACTATATAGTATATTTTAATATACGTTGGTATATATATGGAAATATATACTATTTCATAAATTTAAATAATACATATGTATATAAACATAATATTTTATGTGTATATATAATTATATAAATACATATAGAAGAAAGGTAAATGTGATCTTATATTAAAGTTTATATGTATTTGTGTTGAATTATAACATTTATATAATTTGTATATGTAAATATTATTTATTTTAAAGTATATAAATATACATATATATACTAGATATATGTTTTGTAATATGCAATATATATAATTTATATATAATGTATATTGTATTACATTATATATGAAATAATATATGTATAATATATAGTATATATTATATGTATAAAATATATTATATAGTGTAAAGTATATAGTATATTATATACTAAAAATAAAAAATAAACCAAAAAAGGAAAAACAAAACAGAAAAGGGAAGGAAGGATCGGGACAGAGCCCGATCCCTTCCAGCCAGAGCCGACGGTGGCGGAGTTGCCATCGTCGGCGAGGGAGAAAGAGCCGACACTGGCGACGTGAAAGGAAGAAACAGTTGGCAATGGAACAGAAACAGAAGCAGAAATGGAAAACTGAAGTGGAGGAGAACCGAAGAGAAAGGAGAAGGGAGATCGGCGGAGCCGGCCGATCCGGGCACCGCCACCGCCACCGCCACCGCCACTCCCGATATCAGCGAAGCTCGACGAAGGTGAAAGGAGCCACCGACGAAGGAGAATCCGGCGGAGGAAGGAGAAGAGAGGAAGGAAAGGGACCTAGGTGCTACATATATTCTTAGTGAACTATGGGGAGCCACCTCTAGAATCCTTTGAGCACTAAGTGCTACACGAGTTCCGATGTGTTAGTAAGAAGTTTCTGTACCGTGTGAGCCACCTCTAGAAAACTCAAGGGACCTAAGTGCTACATAGATTCTTAGTGAACTATAGGGAGCCACTTCTAGAATCCTTTGAGCACTAAGTGCTACACGAGTTCCGATGTGTTAGTAAGAAGTTTTTGTACCGTGTGAGCCACCTCTAGAAGACTCAAGGGACCTAAGTGCTACATAGATTCTTTGTGAATTATAGGGAGCCACCACTAGAATCCTTTGAGAACTAAGTGCTACACGAGTTTCGATGTGTTAGTAAGAAGTCTGTGTCCTAAAGGCCAAACTGAGTGAAGACTCGATTTCTGTACCGTGGGAGCCACCTCTAGAATCCCAAGGGACCTACGTGCTACACGGATACCAGTTGGACCGTGGGAGCCACCTCTAGAATCTGAAGGACCTACGTGCTACACAAGTTCCTCGATATGACACTTAACTACATTATTAGTTAGGATGGATGTCGTAACTGAATCAGTGAATTGGGACTTACGCCTAAAGTGATTAAGTAATTCGGTTATATTAGAACTGTTTTTAATGAGTTAAGCTATACGCTTAAAGTTTATGGATTTTTGTTTTGTGAATGGATTGATTTATTAACTTCCATAGTAACTGCTTTATCAACGTGTATAGTGACCAATCTATCGAAGTGCTTACTACTTTGCTAATTTGATAAATGGAAAAGATTTTAATAGCTTATTTTGCTATTTAAAGTACTGTACTAATTAAGAGAGTACAGTAAAACATGAAATGAGTTTTAAAGAAATAAGATGATGATTTAACTAATATTCTTTTCAAGGAATATATGAATATTAATTATTTTATTTAAATGCTTTATTTCATAAAAGCATTATTTTGAAAAGAATATGAAAAGGTTAGGGAATGAAAAAGAAAAGGATTTATTAATTCAAAACGAAATGAAAATTTCTCTCTATAGTTGCTTCTAGATTCCGGAACAAGTATGGTATTCTAAAATACCTACCTTACTCCATCCGGATCCCTAGTCGACTGTAGTATCCTTCCTACATGCGAGCCTAGAGCCCATAGGAAAAATGAAAAAGATTTTCAGCATATAGGAAGCTGAGTATCAAGTGAGGCATATAATTCCCTTACTGAGCCGTGGTTTTGCTTACCCCTTAATTTTAAACATTTCAGGTTTTGATGATTGTGAGATCAGTTTATTGTGGATCACGGCTGTACACAAAGGACAATGTGACAGAGCGACTGAATTATTTGAGGTATGATCATTTATTCTTTGTATTTAGACATGTCTACAGTACTACTTATCTGATTAAACACGATAGGGGATGCGTATAATATAAACAATATTATGTAAAATTGTTTAACAGTTAGTACAAGTGAAGTATCACAGACAGCTCAACCGGTTAAGTTGTGTACAATAAGGTAACAAAATGTGGTCACGGGTCGTGACAGATTTAATGGTATCAGAGCAATGGTTGGCCTGATGTCTGTGGATACTTTTGGAAGAAAAAAAGTTAAACATATCCTGTAGTACTGTGTAGTTTGAATACATAGAGAAAATAAATGATTGCAAATTGAATTAAGTGTTTAGAAGGGAGTGAGCAATTTTGGAATAAGAAATGCTAAAAAGGGAAAACGGCTCGGGAATGTTACCTGAAATAGTGATTTTATGATCTAAATGAAGGTCGGTTCGATAAGGAACAGAAATGGACTCGGTGAGGGCCCCTCTAGTACTTTTCTGTCCAAACTGAATTGAGACCTGAAAGTGATGGTATAAAGGAGGGGGATGAAATATCATCATTAAATAGACTTTAAGATCACCGATTGAGGGTAATTTGAAGAGAGAGAAAATTTTTGGCCAAAAATGACCAAAATATCCCTGACTCTGAATTTTTACAAGGAGTTAAAATAAACCAACAGAGGTTGGAATTGATTGATCTAACAGAGAAATTAATGATATAAAGCTGAATTACAAGCAAAATAATCCAATTGTGGATTTTAGTGAACTTCTTTGTCGAAATCGAACGAGATCTAAATTGCTGTTATAAGTATCAGAAAGGATACTATCAATATATAGATGATCAGTTCATTGATTTAAATGTATATTGAGGAGACAGAAATAAATGTCGAAATGACGAAAATGCCCCTATATTGGGCGATGTTCGAAATAATGTTAAAACCGAGCTGAATTGGAATCCATTGATAGAATGGAATTGTTAATGGCATAGAAGATGTCATATGAATCTAACGATCCCTATTACTGATTCCACTAACACTTAGATTACGGACACGAAAGAAATCCGTGAGGGGCTAAGTGCCACGTCTGTGTGACGGGGGCCACCTCTAGAACCCAGAGCGGACAGTACAGATGTGTACAGGCGGATGGCGGATGGGCCGAGGCCTTATGTGATGCGATCCAAAGAGTGTAGTGGAATGTCATCAGATGTTTGGCCCGGTTATTGACTGTAAGGGTCGAAAAATTAAGAGTGTATTGAACGGGATCGTTGAATACTATGAAAAGTGAAATGATTATAGGAATTGACTGATGGGGTGAATAGTACAGATAATGAAATACATACTGGTGTGGTTACTTATGGTTCTATACATTTTTACTACTTTGAGGTATCAAACAGATAATCTTATATAGAACCGACATATCTTGAAATATGTGCTACAGAATGAGGTACTGTGTGGAGTACTGTGAATTACAGAATAATTATAAGAACAGTGAAGTGATAAAAAGAAGATCACAGCTAACCTAAGTTCTTCAAGACCCTTGAGACAGAACTGTGATGGGCGACCCGCAGTGGATCATGTGTTGTGAGATATAGGCGAACAACATTATCGCCGACTCACTAGTAAGAGTAAACCTGGGGCGAAAGGATTGCTTAGGGGATGCTTGTCGACGGTCGATTCGAACAGGCGGGACTCTTACAAGAAGCTTAGTGATAACACGAGTGTAAGGAACTAGGACGTAAGGGTGCCAAGGTTCGAACCTCGTGGATAATATACTCAAGGGAATTAAGCCTGAATTCAGTAAATGGAAATGGTTTTAAAGTGAATAACTGAATTGAAACGGGTAGCTGTAAAGTGTGTTGAGAACCATTGTACTTGATACAGCTTACCAGAATGAGATTCGTAACGCTGTAAAGTATGACTAGATAATGAATCAAGGTAGAGTATGTATCAAAATGACTTGAATATTGAATGTCTCTGCCTTGAGAATACACTGTGAAATGATGGGACACAAAGATGAAGGTCCAAAATGATAAGAGAAGTGCGGTTAAAGAAACTATCGAATGAGAATCCTGATAAATTCCAAAGTAACATAGATTGAGAAATTAGGTTAATGTTGACTCGATTGTGGATGATGAAATTCACGTGTATCGATGTAAAGGATGGAAATACAAATGATATGATTTGAGGATGAATTAAATGATGTATTAAAATTTTTATTATGCACTAAAGTTCTTATAAAGAACAAATAAATATCTATATGGAAGTGATGCCTTAAATATGATTTAATCAGAGATGTATAAGGTGCTTATAAGAGCAATCTTTGTAAAAGGCATCATCAGATGAAAAGTTGAAGAACGATGGTCACAAATGATAAGAAATGTATGATTAAAGAAAGTATTAGATTTGATTTCCGATAGAACTTCCAGAGTTATAAATTAGAGGAATCGAGATAACATTAACTCGATTTTGAATATGAAGTTAAATTCTAAGCTTATATCGGAGGATATAGAAAGAATCTGAAAAGCTTAACAAAAAAAATGTGTGAATAATGAAATTCACGTGTAAAGGTCTGGATGACGAAAATACAAAAAAAAATGAGAATAATGAAATTATCTGTATAAGTGTAAATGAGAGAAATACAAATGATATTGAGTTGTAGATGAATTAAAAAGAATGTATTGATTTCCTATCATTAATAAAGTTCTGGTGAAGAACAAGTATTCATCTACATGAAAATAGACGCTTTATTGAGCTGATTAAGGATGTGTGAGGAGTTAATAAGACTAGCCTCAGTATAAAGAGTCTTTGGATAAAAGATTAAAGATTGGTGTCCATAAGATGATGATTTGAACTCGGAGTGAATTTTACGAGTTCCTATTGAAGTTACAAGGGTAATGAGTTGCCTTGTAAAGTATATAAGCCTAAAGAATGAGGCATCCTTACATGAGTAAATTGATGAAATACTGATAGAGTCTAAAGTATAAATGGAACATGAGCAGCATTGTGATATGATCCTTAAACTCTTAAAGGCTGTGGAATTGTGCTAAGATTAGCAACTAAGAAATTTGGCTAGACAGTATCTCCTCTTGAGATATATAATCTTGAGACGACAGGATGACAGTGAACCTGTCTATGATATAAAGATAATGATTTAGATACGAAAGTAATGAGTCTAGCTAAATACTATTGCCAGCCTGTAAAAGAGTGATGAGACTAGCTGCTCTATAGAGGAGATCTAATTAAAGAAATTAAAGTCGGCAGATGGATAAGCGTAAAGAAAAAGATGGTATGCAAGATTTTAAAAGATCTTAGCAGTATAGTACCATACCAATTAAAAATATATATCTGTATATATATATGAAGAGATAAAAAGGAAATGTGAAAACGAAAATGAAAGAGGAATAAGGAAATAAATTGCATGATGAGAAGGGAACATCAATATGAAACAGTTCCCGAAGGTAAGACTGAGGGTGATTTGTGTTGGTTATCACATAACTGTGGCAAGATGTAAAATCAAGCCAACTTTGATAAGCACAATTAATGATACTCAAAGGAGTAAGATAAATGATATGTTTACTGCCAGTATATAAATAGGAAATGTTTGTACATATAACCACCTCGTCATGATAGAAATGGTGGAACTGTATAGATAATGTGATGACTAAATGGATGATTGGAGGATTCAATTGGAGAATCTAAATTATGAATAAGAGATGTAATGACCATACTACATGAAAAGAGACATGGAGAGAAAATGAGTGTCTCATGATTTATTACTGTAAGAGATGATTAACAGTAAAATTTGCAATGACATACAGCCTTGATGGAATAAGTGTGAAAATGAATATTGTGGACAATAAAGAGTCCAAAAGAGAAATGATGATATGGAAGTGATCAAAGACTGATGATCTAAATAGAATCACTTTCCTCTATCAGACTTCTAAATTCTCTAGTGCATTAGTCGAAGTATAAGTGTTAAACGGTGTGAATGTGTATGTACAGTTCCAGTGAGCCTTACATGTGATGGGAGTCTCTGAGTTGCCATATGCTAATGAGAGATAGCAAAAGGCCTTGAGATCCCAAGTGTATTGATAGCGTGAAATGTATAAATATATATATATATATATGAGCGTGAAATGTAAACGCTCCATGATATTGAGAGAGCGTGTGCATGAGATATGAAAGCTACTGGGACACTTACATATAATTGATTGACATGAGTACATGATAGTACCAAATTATGTCGACTCGGCACGAAGTGAGAATAATGGATGATGAACAGCATAGATCAGCTGTAATATTAAAAATATTATGTATGGCTCTTATATGAAAAGAGTAAAAGTGAATAACTCTCAATTTGAGAAAATGAAATTACATGAGCATAGACATATATGATGTAAGACAGCATGTAGTGGTCTAAAGTACTATTGATGTTGAAAGTGTACTGGCATTATTATTTGGAGGATGAACTAGAGGTCAGAAGCTGTAAGTATACGGTATGTACCCCCTTTTTGGACTTAAGTTAAATTTGGAGGACCTAATTTCTTAAGGTGGGGAGGATGTGATAATCGTAAATTTTTCATTTATTGGAAATTATAAATATTGAAAATAAATATTGGAGAAAATAAATCAGAGGAAATAAATAAAATTTGCGAGAACAGGATATTGGTAAAAATCCCGAGAATTGAGGAAGTGAAAGAATTGGGAGATTCGTATAAAGGAAAGTAAATTGGAAGTGAAGATAAAAATAATAGAGAAAGGAAAAAATTAATTGGGATAAATTAAAATCCAAATTAAATAAGGAAAATGAGAAATAAAAATAAAGTATGTTTATATAATTACAAATTTTACAAATGTATTTTATACAAATACGTATGTATTTAAAATACTATATAGTATATTTTAATATACATTGGTATATATATGGAAATATATACTATTTCATAAATTTAAATAATACATATGTATATAAACATAATATTTTATGTGTATATATAATTATATAAATACATATAGAAGAAAGGTAAATGTGATCTTATATTAAAGTTTATATGTATATATGTTGAATTATAACATTTATATAATTTGTATATGTAAATGTTATTTATTTTAAAGTATATAAATATACATACATATATATATATATATATATATATATATATATATATATATATATATACTAGATATATGTTTTGTAATATGCAATATATATAATTTATATATAATGTATATTGTATTACATTATATATGAAATAATATATGTATAATATATAGTATATATTATATGTATAAAATATATTATATAGTGTAAAGTATATAGTATGTTATATACTAAAAATAGAAAATAAACCAAAAAAGGAAAAACAAAACAGCAAAGGAAAGGAAGGATCAGGACAGAGCCCGATCCCTTCAAGCCAGAGCTGACGGTGGCGGAGTTGCCATCGCAGGCGAGGGAGAAAGAGGCGGCACCGGTGATGTGAAAGGTGTCACGACCCGTGACCACATTTTTCACCTTATTGTACACAACTTAACCGGTTGGGCTGTCCGTGATACTTCACTTGTACTGACTGTTAAAAAATTTTACATAACATTGTTTATATTATACACATCCCCCATCGTAATTAATCAGATAAGTAGTACTGTTGACATGTCTAAATATAGAACATAAATGATCACACCTCAAATAACTCAGTCGGTCTGTCACATTGTCCTTCGTATACAGCTGGGATCCACAATCCACTGAACTCACAATCATCAAAACCTGAAATGTTTAAAATTAAGGGGTGAGCAAAACCACGGCCCAGTAAGGGAATTATATGCATACTTGATATTCAGCTTCCTATATGCTGAAAATCTTTTTCATTTTTCCTATGGGCTCTAGGTTCGTATGTAGGAAGGATACTACAGTCAGCTAGGGATCCGGATGGAGTAAGGTAGGTATTTTAGAATACCATACTTGTTCCGGAACCTAGAAGCAACTGTAGAGAGAAATTTTCATTTCGTTTTGAATTAATAAATCATTTTCTTTTTCATTCCATAACCTTTTCATATTCTTTTCAAAATAATACTTTTATGAGATAAAGCATTTAAATAAAATAATTAATATTCGTATATTCCTTGAAAAGAATATTAGTTAAATCATCATCTTATTTCTTTAAAACTCATTTCATGTTTTATTGTACTCTCTTAATTAGTATAGTACTTTAAATAGCAAAATAAGCTATTAAAATCTATTCCATTTATCAAATTAGCAAAGCAGTAAGCACTTCGATAGATTGGTCACTATACATGTTGATAAAGCGGTTACTATGTAAGTTAATAAATCAATCCATTCATAAAATGAAAATCCATAAACTTTAAGCGTATAGCTTAACTCATTGAAAACAGTTCCAGTATAACCGAATTACTTAATCACTTTAGGCGTAAGCCCCAATTCACTGATTCAGTTACGACATCCATCCTAACTAGCAATGGAGTTAAGTGTCATATCGAGGAACTCGTGTAGCACATAGGTCCTTCGGGATTCTAGAGGTGGCTCCCACGGTCCAACTGGTATCCGTGTAGCACGTAGGTCCCTTGGGATTCTAGAGATGGCTCCCACGGTAAAGAAATCGAGTCTTCACTCGGTTTGGCCTTTAGGACACAAACTTCTTACTAACACATCGGAACTCGTGTAGCACTTAGTGCTCAAAGGATTCTAGAGGTGGCTCCCACGGTCCAACAAGTATCCGTGTAGCATGTAGGTCCCTTGAGTCTTCTAGAGGTGGCTCACACGATACAGAAACTTCTTACTAACACATCGGAACTCGTGTAGCACTTAGTGCTCAAAGGATTCTAGACGTGGCTCCCACGGTCCAACTGGTATCCGTGTAGCACGTAGGTCACTTGAGTCTTCTAGAGGTGGCTCACACGGTACAGAAACTTCTTACTAACACATCAGAACTCGTATAGCACTTAGTGTTCAAAGGATTCTAGAGGTGGCTCCCATGGTCCAACTTGTATCCGTGTAGCACATAAGTCCCTTGAGTCTTCTAGAGGTGGCTCACACGGTACAGAAACTTCTTACTAACACATCGGAACTCGTGTAGCACTTAGTGCTCAAAGGATTCTAGAGGTGGCTCCCACGGTCCAACTGGTATCCGTGTAGCATGTAGGTCCCTTGAGTCTTCTAGAGGTAGCTCACACGGTACAGAAATCGAGTATCTACTCGGTATGGCCTTTATGCCATATACTTTCCACTATCTTATCAGAACTCGTGTAACACTTATAATCTAATATTCCATTTAAATTCATGGTAAGAATATTAGATTTATCAATTCTTCCTTTTTGGAAACATATTACATGTTTGTATCTCATGTCTTATGAGAATCCTCTCACAGTACTATAATCAGTACCGAAATGAGCATTTTGTAAAAATGCTATAATTCAATTGATTTTCTTCTCATATTATATGAAACATGTTCTTTTCACATGTCACGCATCATATATCACATTTTCAATTTGACATATTCCATGTCATGTAAAACACTTTCCTTTTTAACATGTCACCTATCATTTATGGAGTCTATGATAGACATCAATCTTATCGTACTATAAACCCCGGAGGGTAAAGAAATAAACCGATCAAATCTATGACCATAATCTATATTGTCCTCGGTGGATCACTGATCAGGTGTCGACCGGGACTAAACATATCACATATCATGCATCAGCATGATAGGAATGCTAACAAATCTCAAAACCGTAGTTTTCATCATAAAATAAACCTTTATAGAATTTATATAAATATATAATTCCATAATTTAAAACCTTAAGGGTTAAAATCCTTTAGTGAATATTTATAAAAATATTCATAAAATATTCACTGTATTTCACTTCATCTTTCACCTCGTATTACGTGTAATTTATCTATTACGAGAATTTTCGGTGGTTTCATTATCACCATTCTTGAATACATGAATATTTTAAAATTCCATCTCATTATATTCATGTTTTATGAAATTTAGTAATTTCCTCATGTTTCGTGATTTAATATCGATTTTCGGAAATAAAATCATTTAATATGATTTTATAAAGTTTTTCTAAAATTTTCGGCAGCATAATGGCTGCCGATTAACTAACCTCCTGCACAGAAAATACAGTTTTAAATTTCCAGCCATTACTTCAACCCAAAACTTTCAGCCAATCATGCATCATAATAATTTTTATAAAATATTTGCATAAAATATTTCAAATTAAAATATGCAGACTGAATATCCTTACAGTGCTGCACGTGCATTCCTTACCTTTTTTTCTGGGTCGGCGACTTCCTCTTATCGATCGCGCCCGCACTCCATCTCTCTCGATTCCTTATCCTGATCGCTGAAAATAATTTCTGTAAATAAAAATTCTAAATTTTAGAATTTTTCTATAATTTATTACATTTTTCTGAAATTTAATTTTCGGGAATTTCTTACCGAATTTCCGTAAATTTTCGGCTTGTCGAATTTCCGGAAATCTCCGAATTCCCGAAATTCTCCTTTTTCTTCTTTTCTTTTCCTTTCTTTCTTTTTTTCTTTTCTTTCTCTTTCTTTTCTTTTTCTTTTTCTTTTTCTTTTTTCTTTTTTCTTTTTTCCTTTTTCTTTTTCTTTTTCTTTTCTTTTTTCCTCTTCCTTTCCCGTTCAGACCAGTTCAGGCTGGTCCAGTTCCCTTCCTCGCCAGTTCCTCGCCAGCGGCCGGCTTCGAGACGAACTTGCCAATGCCTTCCGTTTGCCCTAGGTCGGCAGCACGACGGCGGATCGAGACGGAATAGGTTTGGTTTCTCCTTCCTCTTCGCCGACCTTCCTCCGCCATTCATTGCGCCTCCGGTGGCTTCCCACTTCTTCCTCTTCCTCCGGTAAAGCTTCGGTTGTATTAGCAGCTACCGCTTTGGCCGGCACCATCGTCGGCCATTTTCCTTTTTTCCTTCCGGCTTTTGCTTCCGTTTCACTTTGGTTCTTTCTCCATTTCACTTTGTCGGCGTTGGCGTCGACTTCCTCTTCCTTTGTCAGTGACGACGCTTCTCTTCCTTCTTCTCCTTTCCTTCTTCAGCGACCGCTGACGGGGGCGGCTTCTTCTGGAGACAGAATCGGGAATCCCGATTCTGGTCTTCTCTTTTTTTTTGTTTCATTTCTATTTTTAGTTTATTTTCTTTCCCTTTTTAGTATATAATATACTATATATTATACACTATAATTTATATTTTATACTTATAATATATATTATATATCATACATATATTATCTCATATATAATGTAATACAATATAAATTATATATATTGTATAATACAAAATATATATCTAGTATATATATGTATATTTATATACTTTAAAATAAATAACATTTACATATACAAATTATATAGATGTTATAACACAATATTTATACATGTAAACTTTAATATAAAACCACATTTACCTTTCTTCTATATGTGTATTTATATAATTATATATACACATAAAATATTATGTTTATATACATGTGTATTATTTAAATTCATAAAATAGTATATATTTCCATATATATACCAATGTATATTAAAATATACTGTATAATATTTTAAATACATACGTATTTGTATAAAATACATTTATAAAATTTATAATTATATAAACATACTTTATTTTCATTTCTCATTTTCCTTATTTAATTTGGACTTTAATTTATCCAATTTAATTCTTTTTCCTTTACACCAATTTCCCAATTCTTTCACTTCCTTAATTCTCGAGATTTTCACCAATATCCCGTTCTCGCAATTTTTATTTATTCCCTCTTGTTTAATTTCTCCAATATTTATTTTCAATTTTTCTAATTTCCAATAAATGGAAAATTTACGGTTATCACATCCTCCCCACTTTAAGAAATTCGGTCCTCCTAATTTAACTTAAATCCAAAGGGGGTATACGCCGTATACTTATGACTTTTGAACTCTAGTTCATCCTCCAAGTAATATTGGCAGTACACTTTCAACATCAAGAGTGCTTTAGACCACTACATGCTGTCTTTCATCATATATGTCTATGCTCCCGTAAGTTCATTTCTCAAATCGGGAGTTATTCACTTTTACTCTTTTCATATAAGAGTCCATACACAATATTATTAATATTACAGCTGATCTATGCTGTTCATCATCCATTCTTCTCACTTAGTGCCAAGTCGACATAATTTGGTACTATCATGTACTTATGTCTATTAATTATATGTAAGTGTCCCAGTAGCTTTCACATCTCATGCACACGCTCTCTCAATATCATGGAGCGTTTACATCTCACGCTCATATATATATATATCAGTATGGAGCGGTGCTATCAATACACTTGGGATCTCAAAGCCTTTTGCTATCACTCATTAGCATATGGCAACTCAGAGACTCCCATCACATGTAAGGCTCACTGGAACTGTACATACACATTCACACTGTTTAACACTTATACTTCGACTAAGGCACTAGAGAATCTAGAAGCCTGATAATGGAAAGTGATTCTATTTAGATCATCAGTCTTTAATCACTTTCATATCATCATTTCTCTTTTGGACTTTGTATTGTCCACCATATTCATTTTCACACTTATTCCACCAAGGCTGCATCTCATTGCAAATTTTATTGTTAATCATCTCTTACAGTAATAAATCATGAGACACTCATTTTCTCTCCATGTCTCTTTTCATGTAGTATGGTCATTACATCTCTTATTCATAATTTAGATTCTCCAATTGAATCCTCCAATCATCCATTTAGTCATCACATTATCTATACAGTTCCACCATTTCTATCATGACGAGGTGGTTATATGTACAAACATTTCCTATTTATATACTGGCAGTAAACATATCATTTATCTTACTCCTTTGAGTATCATTAATTGTGCTTATCAAAGTTGGCTTGATTTTACATTTTGCCACAGTTATATGATAACCAACACAAATCACCCTCAGTCTTACCTTCGGGAACTGTTTCATATTGATGTTCCCTTCTCATCATGCAATTTATTTCCTCATTCCTCTTTCATTTTTGTTTTCATATTTCCACTTTTATCTCTTCATATATATATATATATATACATATATATACATATATATATATATATATATTTAATTGGTATGGTACTATACTGCTAAGATCTTTTAAAATCTTGCATACCATCTTTTTCTTTACGCTTATCCATCTACCGACTTTAATTTCTTTAATTAGATCTCCTCTATAGAGCAGCTAGTCTCATCACTCTTTTATAGGCGGGCAATAGTATTTAGCTAGACTCATTACTTTCGTATCTCAATCATTGTCTTTATATCATAGACAGGTTCACTGTCATCCTGTCGTCTCAAGATTATATATCTCAAGAGGAGATACTGTCTAGCCAAATTTCTTAGTTGCTAATCTTAGCACAATTCCACAGCCTTTAAGAGTTTAAGGATCATATCACAATGCTGCTCATGTTCCATTTATACTTTAGACTCTATCAATATTTCATCAATTTACTCATGTAAGGATGCTTCATTCTTTAGGCTTATATACTTTACAAGGCAACTCATTACCCTTGTAACTTCAATAGGAACTCGTAAAATTCACTCCAAGTTCAAATCATCATCTTATGGACACCAATCTTCAATCTTTTATCTAAGGACTCTTTATACTGAGGCTAGTCTTATTAACTCCTCACACATCTCCAATCAGATCAATAAAGCGTCTATTTCCATATAGATGAATACTTGTTCTTGACCAGAACTTTATTAATGATAGGAAATCAATACGTTCTTTTTAATTCATCTACAACTCAATATCATTTGTATTTATCTCATTTACACTTATACAGATAATTTCATTATTCTCAAATTTTTTTTTGTATTTTCGTCATCCAGACCTTTACACGTGAATTTCATTATTCACACATTTTTTTAAGCTTTTCGGATTCTTTCTATATCCTCCAATATGAGCTTAGAATTTAACTTCATATTCAAAATCGAGTCAATGTTATCTCGATTCCTCTAATTTATATAATTCTGGAAGTTTTATCGGAAATCAAATCTGATATTTTCTTTAATCATACATTTCATATCATCTTGTGACCATCGTTCTTCAACTTTTCATCTGATGATTCCTTTTACAAAGATTGCTCTTATAAGTTCCTTATACATATCTGATTAAATCATATTTAAGGCATCACTTCCATATAGATATTTATTTGTTCTTCATAAGAACTTTAGTGTATAATAAAAATTTTAATACATCATTTAATTCATCCTCAAATCATATCATTTGTATTTCCATCCTTTACATCGATACATGTGAATTTCATCATCCACAATCGAGTCAACATTAACCTGATTTCTCAATCTATGTTACTTTGGAATTAATCGGGATTCTCATCCGATAATTTCTTTAACCGCACTTCTCTTATCATTTTGGACCTTCATCTTTGTGTCCCATCATTTCACAGTGTATTCTCAAGGTAGAGACATTCAAAATTCAAATCATTTTGATACATACTCTTCCTTGATTTCATTATCTAGTCATACTTTACAGCGTTACAAATCTCATTCTGGTAAGCTGTATCAAGTACAATGGTTCTCAACACACTTTACAGCTACCCGTTTCAATTCAGTTATTCACTTTAAAACCATTTCCATTTACTGAATTCAGGCTTAATTCCCTTGAGTATCTTATCCACGAGGTTCGAACCTTAGCACTCTTACGTACCTAGTTCCTTACACTCATGTTATCACTAAGCTTCTTGTAAGAGTCCCGCCCGTTCGAATCGACCGTCGGCGAGCATCCCCTAAGCAATCCTTTCGCCCCAGGTTTACCCTTACTAGTGAGTCGGCGATAATATTGTTCGCCTGTATCTCACAACACACGATCCATTACGGGTCGCCCATCATTGGGTCGCCCATCACATTTATATATCTCAAGGGTCCTGAAGAACTTAGGTTAGCTGTCATCTTCTTTTATCACTTCACTATTCTTATAATTATCCTCTAATTCACAGTACTCTACACAGTACCTCATTCTGTAGAACATATTTCAAGATATGTCGGTTCTATATAAGATTATCTGTTTGATACCTCAAAGTAGTCAAATGTATAGAACCATAAGTAACCACACCAGTACGTATTTCGTTATTTGTACTATTCACCTCATTAGTCAATTCCTGTAATCATTTCACTTTTCATAGTATTCAATGATCCCGTTCACTACACTTTTAATTTTCGGCCCTTACAGTCAATAATTGGGCCAATCGTCTGATGACATTCCACTACACTCTTTGGATCGCATCATATAAGGCCTCGGCCCGTCTGCCGTCCGCCCGTACACATCTGTACTGTCCGCTCTGGGTTCTAGAGGTGGCCCCCGTCACACAGACGTGGCACTTAGCCCCTCACGGATTTCTTTCGCATCCGTAATCTAAGTGTTAGTGGAATCAGTAATAGGGATCGTTAGATTCATATGACATCTTCTATGCCATTAATAATTCCATTACTATCAATGGATTCCAATTCAACTTGGTTTAACACTATTCCGAACATCGCCCAATATAGGGGCATTTTTGTCATTTCGACATTTATTTCTATCTCCTCAATATACATTTAAATCAATGAACTGATCATCTATATGTTGATAGTATCCTTTTTGATACTTATAACAGCAAATTTAGATTTCATTCGATTTCGATAGAGAAGTTAACTAAAATCCACAATTGGATTATTTGCTTGTAATTCAGCTTTATATCATTAATTTCTCTGTTAGATCAATCAATTCCAACCTCTGTTGGTTTATTCTAACTCCTTGTAAAATTTCAGAGTAAGGGGTATTTTGGTCATTTTTTGGCTAAAAATTTTCTCTTCAAATTACCCTCAATCGGTTATCTTAAAGTCTATTTAATGATGATATTTCATTCCCCTCCTTTATACCATCACTTTCATGTCTCAATTCGGTTCGGACAGAAAAGTATTGGTGGGGCCCTCACCGAGTCCATTTCTGTTCCTTACCGACCTTCATTTAGTTCATAAGATCACTATTTCAGGTAACATTCCCGAGCTATTTTCCCTTTTTAGCATTCCTTATTCCAAAATTGCTCACTCCCATTAAATCATTTTACTCAATTTATAATCAATTATTTTTTCTATGTATTTAGATGACACAATACTACTGGGGATGTTTAACTCTTTTCTTTCCAAAAGTATCCACAGACATCAAGCCAACCATTGCTCTGATACCATTAAATCTGTCACGACCCGTGACCACATTTTTCACCTTATTGTACACAACTTAACCGGTTGAGTTGTCCGTGATACTTCACTTGTACTGACTGTTAAACAATTTTACATAACATTGTTTATATTATACATATCCCCCATCGTAATTAATCAGATAAGTAGTACTATTGACATGTCTAAATACAGAAAATAAATGATCATACCTCAAATAACTCAGTCGGTCTGTCAGATTATCCTTCGTATACAGCCGGGATCCACAATCCACTGAGCTCATAATCATTAAAACCTGAAATGTTTAAAATTAAGGGGTGAGCAAAACCACGGCTCAGTAAGGGAATTATATGCATACTTGATATTCAGCTTCCTATATGCTGAAAATCTTTTTCATTTTTCCTATGGGCTCTAGGCTCGTATGTAGGAAGGATACTACAGTTGGCTAGGGATCCGGATGGAGTAAGGTAAGTATTTTAGAATACCATACTTGTTCCGGAACCTAGAAGCAACTGTAGAGAGAAATTTTCATTTCGTTTTGAATTAATAAATCCTTTTCTTTTTCATTCCATAACCTTTTCATATTCTTTTCAAAATAATACTTTTATGAGATAAAGCATTTAAATAAAATAATTAATATTCGTATATTCCTTGAAAAGAATATTAGTTAAATCATCATCTTATTTCTTTAAAACTCATTTCATGTTTTATTGTACTCTCTTAATTAGTATAGTACTTTAAATAGCAAAATAAGCTATTAAAATCTATTCCATTTATCAAATTAGCAAAGCAATAAGCACTTCGATAGATTGGTCACTATACACGTTGATAAAGCGGTTACTATGTAAGTTAATAAATCAATCCATTCATAAAATAAAAATCGATAAACTTTAAGCGTATAGCTTAACTCATTGAAAACAGTTCCAGTATAACTGAATTACTTAATCACTTTAGGCGTAAGCCCCAATTCACTGATTCAGTTACAACATCCATCCTAACTAGTAATGTAGTTAAGTGTCATATCAAGGAACTCGTGTAGCACATAGGTCCTTTGGGATTCTAGAGGTGGCTCCCACGGTCCAACTAGTATCCGTGTAGCACGTAGGTCCCTTGGGATTCTAGAGATGAACCCCATGGTACAGAAATCGAGTCTTCACTCGGTTTGGCCTTTAGGACACAAACTTCTTACTAACACATTGGAACTCGTGTAGCACTTAGTTCTCAAAGGATTCTAGAGGTGGCTCCCCATAGTTCACAAAGAATCTATGTAGCACTTAGGTCTATTGAGTTCTCTAGAGGTGGCTCACAGAAACTTCTTACTAACACATCGGAACTCGTGTAGCACTTAGTGCTTAAAGGATTCTAGAGGTGGCTCCCACGGTCCAACTGGTATCCGTGTAGCACGTAGGTCCCTTGAGTCTTCTAGAGGTGGCTCACACGGTGCAGAAACTTCTTACTAACATATCGAAACTCGTGTAGCACTTAGTGCTCAAAGGATTCTAGAGGTGGCTCCCACGATCCAACTAGTATCCGTGTAACACGTAGGTCCCTTGAGTCATCTAGAGGTGGCTCACACGGTACAGAAACTTCTTACTAACACATTGGAACTCGTGTAGCACTTAGTGCTCAAAGGATTCTAGAGGTGGCTCCCACGATCCAACTGGTATCCGTGTAGCACGTAGGTCCCTTGAGTCTTCTAGAGATGGCTCACACGGTACACAAACTTCTTACTAACACATCGGAACTCGTGTAGCATTTAGTGCTCAAAGGATTCTAGAGGTGGCTCCCACGGTCCAACTGGTATCCATGTAGCACGTAGGTCCCTTGAGTCTTCTAGAGGTGGCTCACACGGTACAGAAACTTCTTACTAACACATCGGAACTCGTGTAGCACTTAGTGCTCAAAGGATTCTAAAGGTGGCTCCCACGGTCTAATTGGTATCTGTGTAGCACGTAGGTCCCTTGAGTCTTCTAGAGGTGGCTCACACAGTACAGAAATCGAGTATCTACTCGGTATGGCCTTTATGCCATATACTTTCCACTATCTTATCAGAACTCGTGTAACACTTAGAATCTAATATTCCATTTAAATTCATGGTAAGAATATTAGATTTATCAATTCTTCCTTTTTGGAAACATATTACATGTTTGTATCTCATGTCTTATGAGAATCCTCTCACAGTACTATAATCAGTACCGAAATGAGCATTTTGTAAAAATGCTATAATTCAATTGATTTTCTTCTCATATTATATGAAACATGTTCTTTTCACATGTCACGCATCATATATCACATTTTCCGTATGACATATTCCATGTCATGTAAAACACTTTCCTTTTTAACATGTCACCTATCATTTATGGAGTCTATGATAGACATCAATCTTATCGTACTATAAACCTCGGAGGGTAAAGAAATAAACCGATCAAATCTATGACCATAATCTATATTGTCCTCAGTGGATCACTGATTAGGTGTCGACCGAGACTAAACATATCACATATCATGCATCAGCATTATAGGAATGCCAATAAATCTCAAAACCGTAGTTTTCATCATAAATAAACCTTTATGGAATTTATATAAATATATAATTCCATAATTTAAAACCTTAAGGGTTAAAATCCTTTAGTGAATATTTATAAAAATATTCATAAAATATTCACTGTATTTCACTTCATCTTTCACCTCGTATTACGTGTAATTTATCTATTCTGAGAATTTTCGGTGGTTTCATTATCACCATTCTCGAATACATAAATATTTTAAAATTCCATCTCATTATGTTCATGTTTTTATGAAATTTAGTAATTTCCTCATGTTTCGTGATTTAATATCGATTTTCGGAAATAAAATCATTTAATATGATTTTATAAAGTTTTTCTAAAATTTTCGGCAGCATAACGACTGCCGATTAACTAACCTATTGCACAGAAAATACAATTTTAAATTTCTAGCCATTACTTCAACCCAAAACTTTCAACCAATCATGCATCATAATAATTTTTATAAAATATTTGCATAAAATATTTCAAATTAAAATATGCAGACTAAATATCCTTACAGTGCTGCACATGCATCCCTTACCTTTTTTTCTGGGTCGGCAACTTCCTCTTATCGATCGCGCCCGCACTCCATCTCTCTCGATTCCTTATCCCGATCGCTAAAAATAATTTTTGGAAATAAAAATTCTAAATTTTAGAATTTTTCTATAATTTATTACATTTTTCTGAAATTTAATTTTCTGGAATTTCTTACCGAATTTTCGTAAATTTTCGGGTTGTCGAATTTCCGGGAATCTCCGAATTCCCGAAATTCTCCTTTTTCTTCTTTTCTTTTCCATTCTTTCTTTTTTTCTTTTCTTTCTCTTTCTTTTCTTTTTCTTTTTTCTTTTTTCCTTTTTCTTTTCTTTTTTCTTCTTCCTTTCCCGGTCAGACCGGTTCATGCCGGTCCAGTTCCCTTCCTCGCCGGTTCTCCGGCTGTTCGAGCGTCCCTCAGCTGGCCGGCGTCGAGATGAACTTGCCGGTGCCTTCCGTTTGCCCTGGGTCGGCAGCACGACGGCGGATCGAGGTGGAATAGGTTCGGTTTCTCCTTCCTCTTCGCCGGCCCTCCTCCGCCGTTCATTGCGCCTCCGGTGGCTTCCCACTTCTTCCTCTTCCTCCGGTGAAGCTTCGGTTGCAGTGACAGCCACCGATTTGGCTGGTGCCGCCGTCGACCATTTTGCTTTTTTCCTTCCGGCTTTTGCTTCCGTTTCACTTCGGTTCTTTCTCCATTTCGCTTCGCCGGCATTGGCGTCGGCTTCCTTTTCCTTTGCCGGGGACGACGCTTCTCTTCCCTCTTATCCTTTCCTTCTCCGGCGACCGCTGACGAGGGCGGCTTCTTCCGGAGACAGAATCGGGAATCCCGATTCTGGTCTTCTCTTTTTTTTTGTTTCATTTCTATTTTTAGTTTATTTTCTTTCCCTTTTTAGTATATAATATACTATATATTATACACTATAATTTATATTTTATACTTATAATATATATTATATATCATACATATATTATCTCATATATAATGTAATACAATATAAATTATATATATATTGTATAATACAAAATATATATCTAGTATATATATGTATATTTATATACTTTAAAATAAATAACATTTACATATACAAATTATATAGATGTTATACAACAATATTTATACATGTAAACTTTAATATAAAACCACATTTACCTTTCTTCTATATGTGTATTTATATAATTATATATACACATAAAATATTATGTTTATATGCATGTGTATTATTTAAATTCATAAAATAGTATATATTTCCATATATATACCAATGTATATTAAAATATACTGTATAATATTTTAAATACATATGTATTTGTATAAAATACATTTATAAAATTTGTAATTATATAAACATACTTTATTTTCATTTCTCATTTTCCTTATTTAATTTGGATTTTAATTTATCCAATTTAATTCTTTTTCCTTTACACCAATTTCTCAATTCTTTCACTTCCTTAATTCTCGGGATTTTCACCAATATCCCGTTCTCGCAATTTTTATTTATTCCCTCTTATTTAATTTCTCCAATATTTATTTTCAATTTTTCTAATTTCCAATAAATGGAAAATTTACGGTTATCACAAAAGGAAGAAACAGCCGGCAAAAGAATAGAAACAGAAGCAGAAATGGAAAACTGAAGCGGAGGAGAACCGAAGAGAAAGGAGAAGGGAGATCGGCGATGCCGGCCGATCTAGGCACCGCCACTACCACTCCCGACACCGGCGAAGCTCGACGAAGGTGAGAGGAGCCACCGGCGAAGGAGAATCCGACGGAGGAAGGAGAAGAGAGGAAGGAAAGGGACCTAAGTGCTACATAGATTCTTAGTGAACTATGGGGAGCCACCTCTAGAATCCTTTGAGCTCTAAGTGCTATATGAGTTCCGATGTATTAGTAAGAAGTTTCTGTACCGTGTGAGCCACCTCTAGAAGACTCAAGGGACCTAAGTGCTACATAGATTCTTAGTGAACTATGGGGAGCCACCTCTAGAATCCTTTGAGCACTAAGTGCTACACGAATTTCGATGTGTTAGTAAGAAGTTTCTGTACCGTGTGAGCCACCTCTAGAAGACTCAAGGGACCTAAGTGCTACATAGATTCTTTGTGAACTATGGGGTGCCACCTCTAGAATCCTTTGAGAACTAAGTGCTACACGAGTTCCGATGTGTTAGTAAGAAGTCTGTGTCCTAAAGGCCAAACCGAGTGAATACTCGATTTCTGTACCGTGGGAGCCACCTCTAGAATCCCAAGGGACCTACGTGCTACACGGATACCAGTTGGACATTGGGAGCCACCTCTAGAATCCCGAAGGACCTACGTGCTACACGAGTTCCTCGATATGACACTTAACTACATTGCTAGTTAGGATGGATGTCGTAACTGAATCAGTGAATTCGGGCTTACGCCTAAAGTGATTAAGTAATTCGGTTATATTGGAACTGTTTTCAATGAGTTAAGCTATACGCTTAAAGTTTATGGATTTTCGTTTTGTGAATGGATTGATTTATTAACTTACATAGTAATCGCTTTATCAACGTGTATAGTGACCAATCTATCGAAGTGCTTACTGCTTTGCTAATTTGATAAATGGAATAGATTTTAATAGCTTATTTTGCTATTTAAAGTACTGTACTAATTAAGAGAGTACAGTAAAACATGAAATGAGTTTTAAAGAAATAAGATGATGATTTAACTAATATTCTTTTCAAGGAATATACAAATATTAATTATTTTATTTAAATGCTTTATTTCATAAAAGCATTATTTTGAAAAGAATATGAAAAGGTTAGGGAATGAAAAAGAAAAGGATTTATTAATTCAAAACGAAATGAAAATTTCTCTCTACAGTTGCTTCTAAGTTCTGGAACAAGTATGGTATTCTAAAATACCTACCTTACTCCATCCGGATTCCTAGCCGACTGTAGTATCCTTCCTACATGCAAGCCTAGAGCCTATAGGAAAAATGAAAAAGATTTTCAGCATATAGGAAGCTGAGTATCAAGTGAGGCATATAATTCCCTTACTGAGCCGTGGTTTTGCTCACCCCTTAATTTTAAACATTTCAGGTTTTGATGATTGTGAGATCAGTTTATTATGGATCACAGCTGTACACAAAGGAGAATGTGACAGACCCACTGAATTATTTGAGGTATGATCATTTATTCTCTGTATTTAAACATGTCTACATTACTACTTATCTGATTAAACACGATAGGGGATGCGTATAATATAAACAATATTATGTAAAATTGTTTAACAGTTAGTACAAGTGAAGTATCACAGACAGCCCAACCGGTTAAGTTGTGTACAGTAAGGTGAAAAATGTAACAACCCGTTACCACATTTTTCACCTTAATTTTACACCATTTATCCGGTTGGGCTGTCTGCGATACTTCACTTGCACTTAATGTTAAACATATTTAATATAACATTATTAATATAATACACATCCCCTATCTTATTTACAAAAATGTAGTACTGTATACATGCATAAATACAGAAAATAAATGATCGTACCTGATATATCTTAGTCGTTCTGTCACATTGTCCATTATGTGCAGCCGTAATCCACAAATATTGGATCTCACCATCATCAAATCCTGAAATGTTAAAATTGGGGAGTGAGCAAACCACGGCTCAGTAAGAGAGTTATATGCTATACTTGATATTCAGCTATCTATATACTGAAAATAATTTTTTTCATTTTCTTTAAAATCTTCCTAGCTGGCTTTAGGCTCACATGTAGGAAGGATACTACAGTCGGTTAGGGATCCAGAAAGAGTAAGGCAGGTATTTTGAAATACCTGGCTTGTTCCGGAACCTAGAAGCAACTGTAGAGAGTACTATTTCCGTTGTTTTCAAAACGATATAATTTTCGTTTTTCCACAAAGTAAACCACTTATCTCTTTTCACTTCAGTATACTTTAAAACGCATGACAGTTCAGTAATAAAAATAGTGGTTTACTTCTCTTCTCTTCAGTACAGTAAAAACACGTGACAGTACAGTGATTTGTAAATATCCAATCGTTGGATAGTTACTTCTTCAATTATTTCTTTCTTAGAAATAATTCTTATGTTATTCTTTTAGAATAAACATTTATTTCTCTTTTCAAATCAATAACCGTATCGTACAGTTCAGTAAAACAGTATATTCAGTAAAACAGTAAGTCGATACGGTTCAGTAAGTAACAGTAAACAGTAGCTACCAATTCAGTAAATAGTATACGATAGCTTTCAGTTCAGTAAACGGTAAATGGTAGCTTTCTTTTCAGTAAAACAGTCATTTGTGGCTACCATCTCAGTGAACAGTATAGTTCAGTAATAACCAGTGTTTTGGTACGGTTTTTCATCAGTAACAGTAAACAGTAAACAATAATTCAGTACAGTAAACAGTACAATACAGTAAATAGGATTATGTAAATCCTTTTAGTAAACAGTAATCAGTATGTGAGACTAGGCATCACCCTACAATTAAATCATGCTATCATCGTCCAATAATGGACCATCCCCGAAGGGATACAGTAACAGTATAACAGTGAGATCTATGGCCATGATCTATATGTGTCCTCGGTGTACACTTGCAAGGTGACATCCGGGACGCTGATGACTGGCAGGTCTATCAGCCACGTGACAGTAACAATATAAATGTGATGCATGAAACTCGGGGCCTAAGTCTCAAAACAGTATAAACCGTACCATAACTTTTATGGATTTTAAATACAGTAAATCGAAATATTTCACAATTATCCACAAGGCTCACAAGTATAAATCATCACTTTTAGAAATTTATAAAATAAATAAACATTTTCAAAATATTTCATAAAGGTATAAATCATATTTTTCATACGGTGAAAACAGTTATAAAATAGTCACACTGTAAAACAAATATAATAACAGTGTCTTTTTCACCGTAACACATGTATGCACGCCTTTCCGTGCTATCAATAGAAAATATGATTTTTTTTAATCATCGGAATTAAATTCACATGATTTCATAATTTATGGAGATAATATTTATTTTTCCAACTTCATAAATTCTGTAACCATGTTTCCTTCTAAAAACACGTGTAGAGACCTCTAGTCTCGAAATCATAATTTTCCATCATTTCTTAACCTTTATGGAATTTATATAATTATTTATCTCACAATTAAAACCATAAAGGTTTTATATTAATTCAAGTGAATATTTAAAAATATTTATAAAAATATTCGCTTCAGTCTCTTTTTTATTTTCATCTCGTTTCACGTGAACTATCACCTACCGGGTGAATTTTCGGTGATTTCCTTTTCACCATACTCGAAAACATGAATATTTTAAAATTAAATATTACTATATTCATGTTTTATGAAATTTACTTAATTTCTCGATTTTCGTACTCAAAAATCGATTCACGTGAAATCAAATCTCTTATTTTGGTTTTCGGTGATTTTCGATAAATTTCAGTAATTTTTCGATAATTTTTCGGCAATATAACGGCTGCCGATTTAGCTAGCCTCCTGCACCGAAAATACAGTTTATATTTCTCAACTGGTATTTCACCACAATTTAAAATCGATAAATCACCACATTATAAACCGATAATTATCGATAGCATTTAAAAATTAAATGCAATTTAAAAACATGGCTGAATATCCTTATAGGCAGCACATGTCTCCCTTACCTGTTTCGGGTCGGCGACTGCCTCTCGATGGTCGTGCCCGTGTTCACCTCGCCCGATTCCATCGGCTCGATCATCGAGGATATTTTCTGGAAATTAAATTTTAAAATTTAGAATTTTTCCATAATTATTTAAATAAATAAATTATTTAAATAATTTAATACTTTTCGGGATTTCTTACCGATTCTCGTAATTCTCGAGATTTCCTGTAATTTCTGAATTCTCGAGAATTTTCCAAATTCCCGGAATTCCTCTTTTTCTCTTTCTTCTTTTTCTTTTTCTCTTTTTCTTTTCTTTTTCTTTCTTCCTTTTCTTTTCTTTTCCTTTTTCTTTTCTTCCTTTCCTGGCCGGTTCAGGCCATTCAGACCGGTCAGATTGGGTTTCGGTGGCCGGTTCTCCTCCGATGGCCGGTTCTCCGGCGGTTTAGTGGCCCAGCAACTGGCCGGCTTCGAGGCGAAGCTGCCGGTGGTCTCAGCTTGGCCTGAATCGGTGGCACGGCGGCGGATCTACTCGGTTTGCCTCGATTTCTTCTCCTCCTCCGTTTGGCCTTGCTCCGCCGTCAGTGGCCTCACCGGTGGCCTCCTTTTCCTTCCTCTCACCTCCCCCGAGGTTCGAGTGGCGGTGGTGGTGCCAAGACCGGCCGGCACCGCCATCTCCTTTCTCCTCTCTTCTCTTCCGATTTTCTGTTTTTCCCGTTTCTTTTTCCGCTGTTTTCTTTCCTTTTCCCTCGTCGGTCGCCTTCTCTTCCTCTCCTCGGCTCACCGGCGACGTCGCTCTCCCTCATCTCTTTTCTTTCTTGCCGGCGACGGTGGCCGACAGCTTCTGGGAGAAGAATCGGGAGGCTTCCCGATTCCTTCTTTGATTTCCTTTTTTTCTATATTTAGTATATATAATATACTATATATATACTATAATTTATATACTATATTTATTATATAAATATATATATTATATATTCATAAAATATATATTATATATATATTTATATAAATTAGCATTTATATATATCTTTACATAAATGAAAAAATACAATATATATTGTATTTACAATATATATTTTTCAACTTTAATATATAATTTAATATTTGCCTTTCTCAAATATGTATATACTTATATATACATACAATGTTATATTTAATACATATGTATTATTTCAATTTATACTATAGTATATATATCTATATATTCCTTTATATTTTAATATATACTATGTAATTATTTCAATACATATGTATTAATATAAAAATACATTTATATAATTTATAATTATATAAATATATTTCTCTTTCATTTTATCATTTCCTTATTTAATTTGAATTTTCATTTATCCAAATTAAATTTCCTTCTCTTCATTATTTTCCATAATTTCCAAATTTTATTTTTCTTCTCTCGGATTTCCACCATCCGTTCCGTTCTCAATTCTCGGGATTTTCACCAATATCCCGTTCTCGCAATTTTATTTATTTCCTTAAATCTCCAATATTATTAGTTTCCAAAAATTGGAAAATTTACGGTTATCACATTCTCCCCACCTTAAGAAATTCGGTCCTCCGAATTTAACTTAAGTCCAAAGGTGGTACATGCCGTATACTTACGACTTTATCTGTTAGATCATCCCCCCAAGTAATACAGCTAGTACACTTTCAGCATTCCAGATTACTTTTAGATCACTACATGAAGTCTTTCATCATTTAATATATATTTATACTCCCATAAATTCATTTATCAATTCGGGAGTTGTTCATTTCCACTCTTTTCACATAAGAGTTCATGCACAGTATTTTTCATGTCATAGCCGATCTATGCTGTTCATCATCCATTTTTCTCACTTAGTGCCAAGTCGATATAATTTGGTACCATCATGTACTCATGTCAATCAATTATATGTAAGTGTCCCAATAGCTTTCACATCTCATGCATCTGCTCTCTCTCAATGTATCTTCAAGCGTTTCAATATTACGCTAAGATATTTACATCAGTACGGAGCGATGCTATCAGTACACTTGGGATCTCACTGCCTTTTGCTATTTCTCATTTAGCATATGGCAACTTAGCGATTCCCATCACATGTAATGCTCACTGGAACTGTTTACATACTTTCACACCGTTTCATACTCATACTCTGACTATGGCACTGCAGAATCTAGGATTCCAATAATGGACAGTGATTCTATTTAGATCTTTAGTCTTTAATCACTTTCATATCATTATATTTCTTTTGGACTCTTTATTATCCCTAATATTCATTTTATCATGGCTGCATCTCATTTGCAGACTTTACTATGGATCATCTCTTATCATCATACATTATGAGACAATCATGTTCTCTTCATGTAGTATGGTTTTTACATCTCTTTTCATAATTTAGATTCTACAATAGAATCCTCAAATTATCCATTTAATCACCATATTATCTATACAATTCCACCATTTACCATTTCAAGGTGGTTATGTGTATAATCATTTTCCATTTATATACTGGCAGTAAACATATCAATTATCTAACTCCTTGGAGTACCATTACTTCCACTCATCAAATCTGGCTTGATTTTTACAGTTTGCCACAATCATGTGATAACAAGTCTGAATTCACTTTCAGTCGCAATTTCGGGAATTATTTCATGTTCCCTACTCATCATGCAACTTATTTCCTTATTCCACTTTCATTTTCGTTTTCATATTCCCACTTTCATTTTTTTCATATTTTTACTCTCATCCTTTTAGTCAGTTTTCTCAATTGGTATGGTACTATACTGCTAAGATATTTTAAAATCTTGCATACCATCTTTTCTTTACACTTATCCATTTACCGACTTGTTTAATTTAGATCTCATCTATGAGTAGCCAGTCCAATCATTATACTATAGATTGGCAGTAGTATTTAGCTAGAGTCGATACTTTCGTATCTCAATCATTATCTCTATATCATAGATAGGTCCACTGTCATTCTGTCATCTCGAGATCATATATCTCTCATAAGGAGACACTGTCTAGCCAAACATCTTAGTTGCCAATCTTAGCACAATTCCACAATCTTTAAGAGTTTAAGGATTATACCACAATGCTGCTCATGTTTCATTTGTACTTTAAGCTCTAACAGCATTTCATCAATTTACTCATGTATGGGTGCCTCATTCTTTAGGCTTATATACTTCACAAGGCAACTCATCAACCTTGTAACCTCAATAGGAACTCGTAAAATTCACTCCGAGTTCTAATCATCATCTTATGGACATCAATCTCTCATCTTTTATCTAAGGACGCTTTATACTGAGGCTAGTCTTATAAACTCCTCATATCTCTGATTAGATCCATAAAGCGTCCATTTTCATGTAGATGAATACTCGTTCTTCACAAGAACTTATTAGATGGTAAACATTTACTATATCACTTTCATTCATCTACATATCGAGGTCATCTGTATTTCTCTCGTTTACACTTATACAGACAACTTCATTATTTTCAATTTACGTTATCTGTATTTCCCTCAATCACACCTTATACACGTGCACTTCATTATTCACTCATTTTTCAGAGTCATTTTTTTTAAGCTTTTCAGATTCTTTCTATATTCTCCGATATAAGCTTAGATTTAAATTTCATATTCAAAATCGAGTCAATGTTATCTCGATTCCTCCAATTTATATAACTCTGGAAGTTCTATCGGAAATCAAATCCGATACTTTCTTTAATCACACATTTCTTATTAATTCGGACATTTCATCCTCATGTCCTATCATTTACATTGTGTATTCTCAAGGCAGAGACATTTACCATTCGATTCATTTCGACTCATACTTTACCTTGATTTCATTGATTACTCATACTTTACAGCCTTACGAATCTCATTCCAGTAAGCTGTAGTAAGTACAACAGTTATTAACACATGTTACAGCTAACCAATTTATTACCACTGTAATTTACTTTGGAATCAAGTTTATTTAATAAATTCAGGTTTAACTCCCTTGAGCATATTATCCACGAGGTTTGAACCCTGGCACCCTTACGTACCTAGTTCCTTTCACTCGTGTTACCATTAAAATAATTGTAAGAGTCCCGCCCGTTCGTATCAGCCGTCGGCGAGCATCCCCTAGGCGATCCTTTCGCCCCAGGTTTACCCTTACAAGTGAGTCAGCGACCACATAGTTCGCCCACACCTCAAAACACATGATCCACTACGGGTCGCCCATCACAGTTCTGTCTCAAGGGTCCTGAAGAACTTAGGTTAGCTGTCATCTTCTTCTATTTATCACTTTACTGTTCTCTTATATATATATTCACCAATTCACAGTACTCCACACAGTACCTCATTCTGTAACACATATTTCAAGATATTTTGGTTCTATATAAAATTATCTGTTTGATACCTCAAAGTAGTAAAATATATAAAACCGTAATTAACCACACCAATATGTATTTCATTATCTGTAGTATTCACCTCATCAGTCAATTCCTGTAATCATTTCACTTTTCATAGTATTCAACGATCCTGTTCAATACACTCTTAATTCCGACCCTTACAGTTAATAATCGGGCCAATCATCCCATGACATTCCACTACACTTTTATCGGACCGCATCATATAAGGCCTCGGCCCGTCTGCCGTCCGCCTGTACACATGTGTATTAACCTCTTTGAGAATGCCCAGCCCGTTCACTGGGTCACCCCTCGAGGTTTTATCATAAGGCCTAGCCCGTTCACTAGGTCACTCGTAATTCGCGTCCGTCCTCTAAGTGTCAGTGGAATCAGTAATAGAGATCGTTATATCCATATGACATCCTCTATGTCATTTATAACTCCATTATCATCAATGGATTCACATTTAGTTCAGTTTTATCACTGTTCCGAACATCGCCCAACATAGGGGCATTTTCGTCATTTTGACATTTATTTCTTTCTCCTCAGTATGCATTGAAATCAATGATCTCATTATCCATGTACTGATATTATCCATTCTCATACTAATATCAGTCATTTCA
The DNA here is from genome assembly GCA_032173925.1 of Heritiera fomes. Lineage (NCBI taxonomy): Eukaryota > Viridiplantae > Streptophyta > Magnoliopsida > Malvales > Malvaceae > Heritiera > Heritiera fomes. The sequence continues at coordinate 17,501,923 of JAPDPM010000015.1, forward strand.
GATCTTGTTCGATTTCGACAGAGAAGTCCACTAACATCCATAATTGGATTATTTTACTTGTAATTCAGCTTTATATCAACAATTTCTCTGTCAGATCAATCAATTTCAACTTCTGTTGGTTTATTTTGACTCCCAGTAAAATTTTGGAGTCAGGGGTATTTTGGTCATTTTTGGCCAAAAATTTTCTCTCTCTTCCAATTACCCTCAATCGGTGATCTTAAAGTTTATTTAATGATGATATGTCATTCCCCTCCTTCATACCATCATTTTCAGGTCACAGTTTGATCCGAACCGTAAAGTACTGGTGGGGCCCTCACCGAGTCCTTTCGGTTCCTTACCGAATAGGCCTTCAGCTAGATGATAAGAATCACCAATTTTCTGGTAATTTCTGAGCCTATTTTCCTCTTTCACATTCTCAATTTATACTTTCTCACTCCCTTTAAATCATTTTACTCAATTTACAATCATTTATTTTCTCTATGTATTCAGACGACACAGTACTACCAGGGATGTTTAACACTTTTTCTTCCAAAAGTATTCACAGACATCAGGCCAACCATGCTCTGATACCATTAAATCTGTAACAACTCGTTGCCACATTTTTCACCTTAATTTTACACCATTTATCCGGTTGGGCTGTCTGCGATACTTCACTTGCACTTAATGTTAAACATATTTAATATAGCATTATTAATATAATACACATCCCCTATCTTATTTACAAAAATGTAAATAAGATATATATAGGTATTCATATAGCAATCGACTGGTTTTATAGGACAGTCGACTTGTTTTGAAATAGAATGCTTTCTGAGAAAAGGCAATCGACTGGCTCATTGGCAGTCGACTGGTTTCGCAAACAGAATGCTTCTGAAAACAGGGCAGTCGATTGTTTTTGAAACAGAATATTTTTTGGAAAATAGCAGTTGATTGGTATATAAGGCAGTCAATTGGTTTGAGTCGGTTTCGAAAATTTTCACACTTCAGTAGTCTCTAGGCAGTCGGTTGCTCCTAGCAAATTGGTGACTAGGAGGAAAACCCAAATTTGACATTTCTTGTTGCACTTCAATCAACTTTTGTTTCATCCCAAAACATGTAAAACGTGCGGACATAGTCATCCTACGTCCGTTACATATATTCCTTACCTCAATTAACTTCGAAGACGCAATTCGCTTGGTTGCACCTCAATTCTTTTCCTTCACTTCTTCAAAGCTGCAAATATCATAAGGATTCAAATCTTTAAGAAACCTCTATGAATACGCTATACCAACTTTACACGACTCCAAACCATGGACAAAGTTAAATGAAACCACTTCATCTCTTACCTTTATTAGTAGCCAAAATAATAGCAATAAGATCTCCTCAAGAACTTTGTTTTAGTCTTTCATATTACAGACATAGCTAAAGCTAGTGCTGAGGAGTAAATTTCGCTACTAAGGTTCAACAATTCGTTGGAGAGATAGGGGAGTTTGTTAAGATAACTAGGATGAAAACTTAGAGAAAATTGAGAGAAAGATCAAGTATGGCTGCCGGCACTAAATGCTAAAGATGATGACTCATTAGCTTATTAATTTCATATCTATCCCTTTATCATGTCAGCCATTAATCCTTTGACCATTTAATATTTGACCTTCTTTCTTCCATTCATATGCCACATGTCATTTAACTATGAAAAATCTGATATTTATTCTTTTTCATAATCCAAATATTCTCATACTATCAAAATTAATTCCTTGACTATTTGACTATCAATTTCATTATTCCATCTATGTCCCATATATCATTTATACATCAAAATTTCATATTTATTTAATCATTTCAATTTGTAATACTTTACAAATATGGGAAATTACAGAAAATTGGGAATTTCATAAATGTGCAATGTTAAATTCGGAAAATAAATGTGAAGGGTGCTTGGAATGTTGATACACTGCGTGGAATTAAGGTAAGAAACATGTATAGGAGTTGCATAGGAAATGCTTTATTTACATTTGAAAATTTTTAGGAAACCAAATCCTACCCGTTTACTTGTTTAAACTTTCCTAAATGAAAATAGAAATTTATCTTAAATTCTTACAAGTCTAACTATTGCCTTGCATGAAAAGATTTACATGAATTACATTACATGAAATGATTTACATAGATTGCATTACATGAAATGATTTACATAGATTGATTTATATGAATTGATTTACATAGAATGATTTACATGGAAAGAATTACATGGAATGATTTACATGAAATGAAGTACATGACATAAATTATATGAAATGGTTTACATGAATTAAGTAAATTGCATAAATGATATTTTATTTATTTTTACATGAATGATTTATTAATTTTGTGCCAATGAGTTATTGGTATACTTAAAGTTTTTATTGAGTTTTTAATGAATTTTATGGCTACCAAATTTAATAATTATTCTTTTATATGATTTTGGTGTGACTGAAGATAATTGCTATTTGAAATGATTTATACTATAAGTTGCTATTTGAATTGATTTCTACTGTTAATTGCTATTTGCAAATGATTTCTACAGTTGAATTATATGATTTATGAAAATGTTTTGAGACGATCGTTCCTCAGTAATCATGCATACTGTTACCGCGATTGCGAGACCTTGATCAAGTCTGCAGGTTATCGATATATTAATTACCGACTGTGGGATTATTATGGTCAAACCCACAGGTTTACACAATGAGCACCTAACCAGTGCGATATGTGACCGTTCAATGATGGCCATTCGTTATTGATCGTCCCTACGAGGATACCGATACCGATTGTCCCTTTGGGGATACCGATACCATTTCGTGCATGATTCTATTTGATGTGATTATCTTCACTGAATTGTATTTGAATGATTTGAATACCAAATGATTTGAATACTAATTTACTTATTTGACAGAAAGAAAGAAAGGTTTGAAATCGAATGATTGATAGTGATAAATTTAAATGAATTGCTTTACTATATTAGATGAAAATATTGCTTATATTGACATTTGAAAATGTTATCGAAGTTGCATACTGAAATTGTTTTATAGCATCGCCTACATAAATGGCTTATATACTGATAATGATTTGAAATTGCATCTCATAAATTATAAAATGTTTTATACAGATCATTGATTATCATGTTTCAAAACCTAGTTACTAATTCCTAGCAAACTTTTAGCTCTGGGTTTGAATGTTTGATAGAGCATACTACACATCCTAAGTTATCCATAGAAGACTTAAAAGAATTTCCTATGGGCAGCATTCAGTCTGAACTCCTTTTTGTGCTCAATGTAAACCAAGAACTTGCCGTCATCAAAGAGAAGATGTTAGATGAATGAAGGTTGAACTGACAATATGCTTCAAAGACAAATTTTGGAGGGCATTTTGTACAATGAACTGATCATATTCAACCAATAAACCACATAAAAATTTTAGAACAATTGACTAAAAAGTCTAGCTTCTACAACAAGCTGAATGATCCAAGGCTCCTCTTTCTTTAAATCCTTATTTTTCTGTCCTTTTGAAGAGTAATATTCTTAACAAATGATTTAATATAATAAAAAATCAAGTATATTATTTTTTAAATTTTTAAATTTTCACCAAAATATATTTGAAAAAAAATTCCAGTTGTATAATTATATACTTGGCTTTTATTCACTTTCTTTTGGGTAAGTGGAGTTGCCAAGGTGGTATCGGTAATGGGTGTCTGATTCTAGTGTTCTCTGCTGTTCTATTTTTTGTTACATTGAAAACGTGCCACTGGAATATCCTTCATGGGGTTTAACGTTTGACAACACATTAACCACACATTTCTCATTACTTTCCTTCTGGGTATTTTTCATATTCTTCAAAGTTCACCTACTCGGTTTCTTGGAAAGAAAAATTCATTGCTTTTTCATGGCCTCATGTGAGTATCTCGCTTTCTCTTTCTATATGATCTTTTGGTCAAATAGATTAAGATTTTGATTGGGTTTTGGTTATTTTGGTTCTTGAATTTGCTTTTGCATATAGGGAATGGGGTTATTTGCTAAATTTGGTTTTTGTTTTGTCGAAAGACTGGGATATTTTGGAATTGGGTTTTTGTTCCTTGAATGCATAAGCATTGTGGTAAAGTTGTCACCTTTTGGTGTGTTGTGCTTTCCCTGTTGATTCCTAATATTGTCAAAATTCAATATTGATTGTCATCTAGATTTCTTTTTTTGGAAATTCTTCATTTTGGCTCTGGTTTTATAAGATTGTTCTTATAATGTATTGTTATCTATGATTTTCTGGGTGGAACAGTGTTTACTTATTTGTGATTTTGTCTTAAACCTTTTAAAAAAGTTATGCTCTCACTTCTTGTTTTGTTTGGCGTGTAACTCATGGTTTTGCTGCTGCATTCTTGTTATATTAGTGAGTTAGCATTTATTGTAATCTTTTGTTGACAATATTATCAAATATCTGACGCATGTTTAAGTTCTATTGGAAAGACTGGAATATGTGTTTCCACTTGTATTTTCTTTTTCCTTTTGTTATAAACCCAAATTTTAATTAACTTTTTTGCTGTGGAGAAGATGGTCAATTTGATTATCGTGTTCTAATGCAGAATGTTAGACATTTAGAAAAAGCGAGTTAATCTACCATATTCTGTTGTCTGAACTTCTGGTGTAAATGTAAAGCTTTTGATTTCTACAACATTTCGTGTCTTTTGGGGGGCCTTTGGCTTACATGCATCTTGTGATGCATGCACTATTGTAAGACTTGAGTTAGCATCTACCATTCTTTGCAGGCAATAACAGTTGATTTATGCTGTTATTCAGAGGAGAAACCTGTATATTATTGCTTTCTTACTGATATACACACAACGCGTTCATAGTTTCTGTTTGTGCCATGACATATTGACCAATAAAGCTGTGAAATTGCCTGTAGTACTGTAATGTATCTATAGATTCTATACATACATTACACAATGCAAAACTTGCAGTGCCACTGCCTTTGTTGTGTGTAATATAATCTTTAAGACTAGTGCCTTGCATTCTTTGCATGGAGCTGTAAGCCATAACTAAGATCTTAGAAATGCTTTGTACGTGATAGATGTTTCATAGTTTATTCATCATTGTTGTAAATGTCTTTATCACTTTGGAGCAATGAAATGAGTATTTTGATTATTATAGGAGAGAATTTGAAAATTTATTATAATGCTTTCTGTTCTTTGTACTTCTCTTTTTCTAGTTGTTGAATTTTGATTTTAAAGTGTGCATTCATATTCTTAAATTCCAGAAGTTGGTTTTGAATGCATTCTGAGTTTTAGCAATTAATCATTTTATCATTAACTATGGAAATTTTATATGTGTGTGTGCACGCGCACTTTAGTCATGGGTAACTTGCTCTTATTTCAGGTAGCTTAGGAGTTCCAAATGTTAAAATTCTGAAGTTGAGTTTTGGAAAAGAAAGAGTTGATAATTTAAAACTGAATAATGTAAGAATATGGTAAAGACCACTACAATATACTGCCCTGGTTAGATGTGCAGAGAAGGGATTCACAGTAGCTTGTGGTCCAACTTTGGAAACGCAGGGTAAGTAATTTTTGATGATAAAAATCTCACTCTTAATTTCTTTTTTGTTCCCAGTAAACCATCATAATACCCAAGCTCACTTATCACAGATTTATGTCAAGAGAGAAATGCAATGATATCTGCTTGATCTACTTTATGCATTCTGTGGTAATGTATGGTGATATTGAGAGTTGAGACAATGAACAATTGTGCCTCAATAATAGTTCTTTGATTCTTGAAGAAATACCTTTCAGATTGTAGCAATCTCATGAAGACACTTATTCTATGCTCTTCATCTTATTTCTGATTTAGTAAAATTTTTCTCCTTGGATTGCTTACAGACTAACCTTTCCTTAAAGACTTTGGTATTTTTTTGGTACATAACTCATTTATATATATATATATATATATATATATATATATATATATATATATTATATAATCTATTTATGCACTGTAATATTTGCGTGTGTGAAATATCGACACACGCAGCACACTGACATACGTAGTTCAGTACTTCTTGTAAATAGAAAAGTAGTTTTTAGATTATTTACTTTGCAGGTGAATATGGTCCAAGTTGATAATATTCAATTCATCTCTCTTTCTGGTTCTACTCAACTCAAATTTGCTGAAATACGGATATTCTGTGGTGTCTCTGAAATTTTAAGTTATTCTCACTTCATTATAGAGGTTATGAATCAATCATCTATCACTGTGCTGTAGGGCTTTGGAAGGAAGAAAAGAGTAGGAAAAGAAATACAGGGTGGGGTAAGGAGGGAATGAAAAGAACCTCTCTATCCATTGAATGTTGTTTGGATTTGTAATTATTTCATGAAATGGTGCAATCAATTTCTCTCTCAACAGCACAATCCTATTTCATTTATACTCTATTTGTTAAGAAGGAAGGAAAGGGGAAAGGAAGTCTAATTGTTGAACTACAAGATAGCACATATTTTCAACCTCAACCATTAGATTAAAAAATTTTCCATCCTTCTTGCCAAACATAGCCTCAAGGTTGTTACACATTCTACTCTAGGGAGAAACTATCTTGTTTCGATTGTTCCTGGTTAGTTGTTACTTTATTTGCTATTACTTTATTTGCTATCTTATCCCAGAGTAACCACTGTCAAACTTGGAAATGGAACACCCCACTGATTGAAGTTTGTATATTTCAAGATTTTGAAGTTTTTGCATCATCTCTTTTCTGGCTTTTGAGTTTTCCAAACTATAATGGTTTGTTGAACATGAATTTTCTGAGTTTTCTTTCATATCTTTTTATTTTATTTTATGTATAATGCGTGAAATTCAAACATTAGTGTGAGAATCTTATCTGTTTTTGTCAACCCATAGTTTATATCTACATCCTTTTGGTTGCTAACTTGCAGCTGCTACAAATTTAGCATATAATTCTGAAGAGACTAGAATGTCTGGTCTGACAAGTCAGCTTATTCCAAGTTCTGGGTTGAGTTCATAATTGTTTTTATAAATTATTAATGCAATCATGTATGCTATATAATCATTAATCCAAGCACCTATGTTACACATCATTATTGCTATTCTTTTTTTCACTTATAAATTAAAAATATTTTGGACTATTAGATCTTTGAAGTTTACTGTTATTAATGAACTATGCTTGCATAGCTGTTTCAAGTTTCAATTATATTTTAAGCAACTTTGACGAAACAATAGATAGGAATCAGAGAAAATGGAGTAATCGATTTGTCTTCTTATTTATGTACTCAAAATTTAGAAATTGGGAATAAATATGTGAACATAGCTTGCCTATGGGCTTCTTTTTATAAATGAGAGCAAAATCCTACTTTTAGCTTATCTTTTAGAAGTTTGCAGTTTACAATTTGTAACTGCAGGTGGAATCTCTTCTCACAGATATATGCAATACAACTTCCATTGCAGAATTTGAACTAAAAGTAAGTGGATTTCAATTCTCATGCTGTAAATTGCTTGATAATGTGAATAGCTGTTCTACTTGAGTTGTTTTCTTTTGTGTCCAAAGCAATTGCAGATGCTTTGTTTTATATGTGTCAAATTCTTAAGTTTTCTGCTCTGTCTCCATTCCTTAGCTTGGTGGCTTTCAGCTATACGTAGTGAGGGACTTAGCTGGACAAAGTGAAACTCCACGTGATCCCAAGTCTCCCTCCTGTCAGTGTTAGCACCAATAAAACTGTTGAAGTACCTGACACAAATGGGGCTGTTTCTACACCATCTTTAGGTATCACCAAACCACTATCTTCTTTGGGGAGAATCCAAGCATTACTTGATAAAGCTGCAGATGAAGCTTGCTGATACTTCAGTCACCTTTCTGAAATTTAAATTCTTCTATTTTGTTGAACTTGTGGAATTAAGATGATAAATTGTGCAAGTAGGTTTCTTCAGGAGATCACGAACCATAAAGGGGAAGCGTGCTCCACCATCGTGTAAAGAGGTACTACTTCAATAGATTTTGGTAGGAGTATTTGTTTATTTTGGGGGCCCAAAAATTGATTGCTTTGATCACATTACTAGTAAGAGATATTGTTTTTCTGATTTGGCCATAGCATTCAAGATGGTTTTCACTGTTTGTCCCTTTTTTTTTCAAAGTTTCAATAGACGAAACATAGCTGAAACCATTGATTTGGAAGCCATCTAGTGTATCTCATTGGTTCCTTTGAACTCTCAATTGTTGTTTTTGTTTCCATATGTTAGAGGTTCTGTTGAGAAATTCTGAGTTATTTTCTATAACAAATGGATCAATCCCTGCTGGTAACATTTTTGTTTAGGCGACAGAAGCAAATAGTGAAGGAGAGGCAAGTGCTTTGCCACATTGAGCAAGTAGGTGGTGAAATTTCAATTGAGGTATGAATCTCGACTTAAACGGCTATTATTTTGTTTTTTGTATGTTGACTGATAGAAATGAAATGAGGGTTGATTTCGCCCTACTTCTCTTGCTACTTACTTTTCACATGTGCTCATGTTTATATGATCAACTGATCTGGATTTTTTTTTCTAAGTCTGATAATTCTTTTACCAGTCTGATGTATCCGGGAAGGTTGTAAAAATTCTAAGAGATGATGGTGGTATGTCTTATATCTTGTCATCTTTGAATACATTTCAGTTTGTGGTATTTTGCAGTGTCACCTGATCATTTATTCTTACTTGTTTTGCATAACATGACAGATCCTGTGGGACATTGTGATGCTCTTGTTGCTCTTCTTCCTTCATTTCCGGGTGTAAAGAAGCTCTGGTAGATGATTTGGTTGATTTGCTTGTTATACCTTGATGGTGCTTATAGTTAGCCACACAAGTAGGCTTTGTGTTCTTCACCATTTTTAATAGAATGAATACACATGCCTCTTGCATTGTAGAAAATGAGAATTCTATGAAAATTTAGTTGCTGATAAAATCTGTTGTCTTGATTTGGTTCTTTCTTGCAAGTAATTGGATTATGGAACATCAATGGGAAATTGCATTTGAATTCCCACTTTTCATATAATGACAGTGCAGTTAGTATCTTATTATTATTATTATTATCTGTAAGGGCCCTAATCATATGCAAAGCCTAATGATGAGTTGTAGTTGTTTAAGATTTGTGGACTAGCGGACAAAGATGTTCAAGGCTTTTCACCGAAAAAAAATGGCTCTAGTCTCAGGAACTTTAAATATAATGTTTCTGGTCGATACAGGAATGATTAATTATCTCCTAGCTTGGTCAATGGTCAGCAAACAAAGAACTGCTAATTTTTGATTTGTTGAGTAACCAAAATGGAGTAGAAAATTGCCGATATCGTTTATGTGATTAATTTGATGTTTATTATGTGTTTTTCTGCGTAGACACTGTTTCATTTTGATTTACCGCTATGAACCTAAGTTTCAATTAATGCAATTTAAAGATTCTGTCCAGGTAGCCAAATTTTTAGAAAATTTTAATGTAACTTCAGAAAACATTTGTTAATCCGATTATGTAGTATAATTATCAATATTTTTCTTAGTTATATCTATTTATATTAAAATAATAAAAAGAATTTCAATTTTGATTTTCGTTTCCCAATATTCTAAAAAAAGAAATGAAAGAGAGGAACATAATAAAAATAAAATTGGGAGAATAATGCAAATGTATATTATAAAGTTATTATTTCTAACATCTAGCTTTAAGACCATATTAATTTTTTATATAACTTCAAAATTATATTCATAATCAAATAATTTATTATACATAGAACATGATCAACAAAAAGTTCAACCAAATATGATTGAATCGAATCCACACAAGGATGAAACTTGAGCTTAGAAGCCAAAAATTTCAAATCTAGCTCCTTTCTTTAGACAGTATCTCATTGACTAATATTTGGATTCTTTGTGAAATATTTTTACAACAAAAGTTTCCATTATTACAACTCAAGTTTTTATTATTGCAACTAATTTTTTCGATGTTGAAACCCTAAAATCCAATGATTTTCCCTCATTTTTAATTTGTTATTGTGATAAATATTATTATCATTATTCCAATTTTATTTTATTATTCTTTTTTGCTCTTCTTAACTATCTATTTAAAATTTTTTTAAATAATATAATTTTAAAACTAGTTAAATTCTAATTACTTTGTAGGCAAAATGAATCTTGAATAAAAGAAAAACAAAAGAAGATAAAAAACAAAAATAAATGGAGAAATAATAATGATTAATAATTAACAAATGGTATATTTATCTTTTCATTTAAAAATAGTGTACTTTTTATCAAACCCCAAAGAATAAGAAGGTGTAATTCAAATTAAAAGGAGGTAAAAATATTTTGTGTATGAAATCTCAAGTGAGTAGATATACTTTTAAGAATTATTTTCAACGGTTAATATATCACGAAGCTCGGTAAAAGAAAATATCTATGATGCTGGTCCTTGCTTTTTGAGTGTAAGAGAAAATTTAACTTCTGATTGTTTTACTCCATTTCATCATTCACTCCTCTGCCTCTCTCTGTTCAAGACGTCTAACAACTTCCTTTAGATCTACCATAATCTATATGGGTAATATCTTCTCCATTCAATTGTCATGCGATACCATAATCACCCGCTGCTGGGATTGTGCTGCTGGTCAAGTAATCAACGGTTGCCATCTTGAAGAAAACTTGGCTGACTTGAAGACAGCACCAGACGAATTAAAGGACCGAAGGAATGATGTGATGGGGAAGGTGAACGTCGCTGAACTACAAAATTTGAGGCCTTTGGAGGAAGTTCGAGGATGGCTTCCAAGGTCAGAAACTATGATAAATGAAGTTGATGCACTACTTACAGAGGGTCCTGAACAAATCGAGAAATTATGTGTGGGAAGCTGTTGTTCCAAGAATTACAGATCTACCCTCAATTTTAGCAAAATAGTGGCCAGAAGACTCCATGATGTTAGGGATCTAAAGACAAGCGGAGCTTTTGAAGCGGTAGCTACAGAGGTACCCGCAGCTCCGGTGGTTGAAATACCGAGTGACTCTGCCGTAGGATTGGAATCCGCGTACAATAAGGTCTGGAGTAACGTTGAAGATAAACATGTGGGCATTATTGGCTTATATGGCGCTGGGGGAGTTGGCAAGACTAGGCTCTTGACTGAAATCAACAACAAGATTGGTGTTTCCGGTGGTGGATTTGATATGATTATTTGGGTAGTTGTGTCTAAAGGATTTTCTATTGAAAGGGTACAAGATGCCGTTGCAAAGAGGATTGGACTTTGTAATGAAAAGTGGAATGATAAAGCTACTGAAGAGAAAGCTATAGACATCTTCAGGGTTTTGAGAGAAAAGAAATTTGTGTTGTTGTTAGATGATATATGGGAAAGAGTTGATCTATCCAAGGCAGGGATACCTCTCCCAACTCAAGCAAATGGTTCCAAACTAATTTTTACAACTCGTTCTTTGGAGGTGTGTGGCCAAATGAGAGCTCATAAGAAGATTGAAGTGCCATGTTTGGCAGAAGAAAAGGCTTGGAAATTGTTTGAGGAACATGTTGGTAAAGATATCCTTGATAGTCATTCTAATATTTGTGAGCTAGCTCAAGAAGTTGCTAAAGAATGTGGAGGACTACCTCTTGCACTCATCACCATCGGTCGTGCCATGGCTAGCAAAAAGACCCCAGAAGAATGGGAGTATGCAATCGAATTTTTGAAGAAATCAGCTTTTCCAAACATGGGTGAAGAGGTATATCCACTTCTAAAATTCAGTTACGATAGTTTGCCAAATGACATGGTTCGATCTTGCTTCCTGTATTGTAGTTTGTTCCCTGAAGATTATAGAATCGATAAAGACAGGCTCATAGATTGCTGGATAGGAGAAGGATTTATGGGTGAACATGACAACTCAAGTCAAGCTCGAAATCAAGGCCACCACATCATTGGTTCTCTCATGCATGCATGTTTATTGGAAGAAGCAAATAATTGGACTATAAAAATGCATGATGTGATTCGTGAGATGAGTTTGTGGATAGCATGTACCTGTGATGCAGACAAGTGGAAGTCTTTTGTGCAAGCAGGCTGTCATTTATCTAACATACCAGAGGTTGGAAAATGGAGAGGAATACAAAAACTGTCCTGATCTCCAAACTTTGTTTCTCGACCACAATCGGTTGAGAAAAAGTAGGATAAGAGAAAAAGTAGGATTTATGCGTGGCCTAAAATTTCTAAGCTTGAGAAAAAGTAGGATAAGAGAGTTGCCGGTGGGAATTTCAAAATTGGTATCCCTGGAATATTTGGATCTATCATTTACACGTATAAGACAGCTACCAATTGAATTGAAGGCTTTAGAAAATCTAAAATGTTTGAACTTGGAGCACTTAAACGACGGCATCAAAATCCCAAGAAGGTTGATATCTAGTTTCTCAAAGCTAGGAATGTTAAGAACAATTGGTTCATTTCCTTTGGAAGAAGTGGCAATGGAAGATAACAGTACTGAATGGTTGGCAGAAGAACTGTAGTGCTTGAACCACTTCAATGCGTTGACCGTGTCAGTAACGAGTGCTCTTGGTCTTGATAGATTTTTGAGTGCTGACATGTTACACAATTGCATCCAAGAGATTGACCTTCACTCTATCAGGGACTCAAAGCGATTGAATCTTTTATCTTTAGGGAATATCAAGATTTTAAGTTTTATAAGACTTTTTTAAAAGTGAAAGTTTGGAAGGCAGAATGATAAAAGCACCTATCCAAACTCAAATCTCTGCGATTGCAACTCAACCATGCTTTCAAAGCCTTCTAATTGCAAACATTTACAAATGTTCAGAATTGACGGACATAACATGGCTAATTCTTGCTCCAAATCTGAGGCATTTTAATGTAGTAGATTGCCATAAAATGGAAGAAATAATCAACGAGATAAAACTGAGTCAGGTGGCAGAGCTGGTAGGAACTTCAAGCCCATTTGCAAAACTCGAAGAAGTTTCGTTACGGAATCTACCAAAATTGAAGAGCATTTACCGGGATCCATTGCCATTCTCATGTATGAAGGACATTAATGTTGAAAACTGCCCAAAGCTGAGGAGACTTCGTCTCAACTCCAACAGCGCAAAAGGAAACAAAATCAGCATATTGGGAGAGGAAAACTGGTGGAAAGAGCTTGAGTGGGAGGATGAATATACTCGAAATGCTTTTCTACCCTGTTTCATTGCGAGATAACTTATAAAGACTACCAAGGCATGAAATTGCAGAGTAATCTTAATCTTACCTTCCTCTCTGTTATTTGTTGCGTTGCAATCAACTGCATGTTTTTGGTGAGTCTTCGTCTTTTGATAAGTAATTGCAGCTTTCACATGTTCTATGATCTTCCTTTATTCTTGAAAAACAATGTAGATGTGAAGCTAGACAATTGTCAGTGCTGCTATCTTGAGGCATGCTTGATGCGGCTACTTGTAACCTATCTGAAGAGAACACAGTATTGTGCATTGTCATTAAAATTTATCTCTAGAATCAACTTCTATGAATGCAGATTTTTTGTTTTTGGATTACAATAATTGCGCTTCATATCCACTAAGAAATTGAAATTGCTTCCACAGCACACCTGTTCTCAGATAAGTCATAAGTTGATGTAGCGAAATATAACTGAGTTACCATTTCCATTTCAAGTTTTTAAGAAGCAAAAACTGTACAAAAGTGTTAATTGATAATACTTTATATAAATTTCGAAGTGTATATTAAGCTTTTACAAGCTACACAGTGTAACTCAAGCTCTATTCTTTTTGTTCTAAATTTTTAAATTAAACTACACTGGTACCCGCATGTTGCTGTAGGTTATAAGTTGTTAATGTCTAAATATAATTAATAATTGATTAATCATTAGTGTATTTTATAATCCCATAAAAATTGCATACAAATAACAGCCAATCTTTGTATAAATTGTTTTGAATTTGACAAAAGATAATTATGATGAATTATCAAACATTTACAATACAATACTTGAAATCAAAATTTTGCAGATAAAAGTAATTAAAGATAATTAATCAAGATAAAGGGTAAATAGTTAAAAAAAAAAAGTAGATGAATATAAAGAAAAAAAAAAGGCAATAAAATATGTCAAGCCAATAACCTCATCAGAAAAAAGTCAGAAGCTTAACATCATTCATCAGCTTACGTATCAAAATTATAGATAAAAATCAAAGATTGAAAATGAATTAAGTAAAGGAGTTCTAAAATCCTATAAAGAAAAACTGAATGTTTAAGAGAGAAAGAGGAAGCTCTAATAAAATCAAATCCTCTTAGAATGCCTGGAACCAAATCTTTTTGCAGATGGATCAATAATGTATCATGCCTACAGCTCCACCTTGTCTTCTAAATATGCTTTTCTCTCTTCAGTTATTAGTTGTCTCAATTGTGCAAACCAAAATCTTCCCCTTGTTAAAGTAGCATTCTTGCAAGAGCCGAAATACAGTAGAAAATGCGTCAGGTTATTGGCATGAATCTTGAGAAACCATTCTTCATTATTTTTAATCCTGGGACTTGTTCCTGGTTCTGATTTCTAGCCCATTGTATCTTAGTATTGCAAAGGAGATTGTGGTCTTCTATCGTATGTCTACCTAAGATGAGGAGTAACATACCTTATAGGGGAGTGGAATCATCTATTCTTTTTATAAATGAGAACAAAATCACACTTTTAGCTTATTTTTTAGAAATTAGTAGTTTACAGTTTGTAACTGCAGATGGAATCTCTGCTCAGAGATATACAATACAACTTCAATTGCAGAGTTTGAACTAAAGGTAAGTAGGTTTTAAATTCGCATGCTGTAAATTGCTTGATAATGTGAATGGCTGCTCTACTTGAATTTTTTTCTTTTGTATCCAAAGCAATTGTAGATGTTTTGTTTTATATATTATCAAATTCTTAAGTTTTCTGCTCTGTCCCCATTCCTTAGCTTGGTGGATTTCAGCTATACGTAGTGAGGGACTTAGCTGGACAAAGTGAAACTCCACTTGCGATCCCAAGTCTCCCTCCTGTCAATGTTAGCACCAATAAAACTGTTGAAGCACCTGAAACAAATGGGGCTGTTTCTACACCATCTTTAGCTATCACCAAACCACTATCTTCTTCAGGGAGAATCCAAGCATTACTTGATAAAGTTGCAGATCAAGGCTTGGTGATACTTCAGTCTCCAAAGGTGAGAACTTGAAATTTAAATTCTTCTCTTTCTTTGAACTCATAGAACTAAGATGATAGATTGTGCAGGTAAGTTTCTTCAAAAGATCATGAACCATAAAGGGGAAGCGTGCTCCACCATCGTGTAAAGAGGTACTACTTCAATAGATTTTGGTAGGAGTATTTGTTTATTTTAGGAGATCAATATATAGATTGCTTTGATCACAATACTAAGAAGAGATCTTGTTTATTCGATTTGGCCATGGCATTCAAGATGGTTTCATGGTTTATTCCTTTCTTTTTTCAAAAAGTTTCTTCAATAGATAAAACATACCTGAAAACATTGAATTGGAAGCCATCTCTATTGTATCCCATTGTCTCCCTTGTACTCCCGATTGTTGTTTTTGTTTCCGTATGTTAGAGGTTCTGTTGAGAAATTATGAGTTATTCTGTAACAAATGGGTCAATCCCTGCTAATAACATTATAGTTTATGCTACAGAAGCAAATAGTGAAGGAGAGGCAAGTGCTTTGCTACATTGAACAACCAGGCGGTGAAATTCCAACTGAGGTATGAATCTTAAATGGGTATTACTGGGGTTTTTGTATGTTGACTGATGGAAATGAGGGTTGATTTCACCTTACTTCCCTTGCTACTTAATTTTCAGGTTTGGTAATGCTTATATGATCAATTGATCTTGTTTTATTTCTATTTCTGATAATTCTTTTACCAGTCTGATGTATCCAGGGAAGTCGTAAAAAAGAGAGGATGGTGATATGTCTTGTAACTTATCATCTTTGAATACATTTCAGTTGGTGGTATTTTGCAGTGTCTCTTGTTTTGCATAACATGACAGATCCCGTGGGATATGGTGATGCTCTTATCGCACTTCTCCCTTCATTTCCAGGGATAAAGAAGCTCCGGTAGATGATTTGGTTAATTTTCTTGTTTTCCCTTGATGGTGCTTATAGTTTGCTACACAAGTAGGCTTTGTGTGAAGGCCCGAATTTTCCTAACTCGATCATGTAATCAATGCGTAAGTGGTAAATAAAACAAGTCATGGACATGTAAATTTCAAAAATAATAAAGTATGAACCTTATAAGAATTTTACAGAATGAAGTTATAGGTCATGAAGGATTTAAACACACATGGAAAATATACATTAAGATAGAAATACATGAAACTAATATATAACATATATATATTAATTAAATAAAGAAATGGATATATATATATATATATATATATATATATATATATATATATACCAAACAAGTACATATAATAAGTATGTAAGTAAAAGAGATGCGTATGTGTATATATATACAGCAAATAGAAATATAAAATATGTGTATATATAAGATATATATATTAATATAACCTATATATATTTATTAAATAAAGAAATATATATCATAAGAATAAAAAATATATATAAATATAACATAATAAAGATATAATATATGTATATATTAGATATAAAGATGATATAAATCTATATGTATTATAAAGTCAATATATCTATATATATATATATATATGTATAAAAAAAAAAGGAATGATAACATTGAGTGGAGTTTGGTGGAAATTGTCCCACCAAACCCACTCACGTGGATTTGCCAAAGGTAGATCTTCTTGGCACGTTTACTATTGTTAATAAGAATAATAATAATAATAATAATAATAAAATGATGAAATGAAGTGAAAGAAACAAAGAAAGGGAGACACAGGAGAGAGATGAATGAGTGAAAGAAAGTTTAGAAGATTATAAAATAAAGGGTTAATGTATAATTTAGCCCCCGAACTATACCACTTTTTTTATTTTGGTACTTAAAGAAAATTTTTTGTCACTTTAATACGTGAACTTTGTAGACACCGAATTTTATCAGAAGAACTTTAATTTAAAAAAATTAAAAATTAAAAATAATAATAATAAAATAAAAAATAAAAAAAGAATAATAATAATGAAGGAAATAAATTGGGTGAAATTAAATTTGAAAATTCATTGCCCAAAATAAAAAATAATAAAAAGGAAATAAGTTAAAAGGGTCAAACAAGAAATAAATGATAAAATAAAGATCCCATGATTTTGGGATCAATACATTAAAATAAAAAATTTTCTTTCTTAAAATAAAGGAAGGATTTTTGGTTTTAAAGGGGGAGTCTGCTAGGGTTTTAGAGGGAGGACTGTTACAGAGAAAAGAAAAAGAAAATTTTGCTGCCATTTTTTTTCTTTCAGAATTTCCAACCACGCCTTGGCTCACGATACATCATCATCACTGCCAAGTTTTCACCCTTTTAAGACTGCACATCACTCCACTATCCTCGATGATCTTCCCCGCAACCCTCAGTCACCTCGGCCAGCTCTTTGCCGCCTGCTTCAAGTCTACTCCACCGCAACCACCTGTCGCGCACCCTTGCTGCTGTACTTCATCGCTGTCTTGAACTGCACCGAGCCGCCACTGCTCACTCCTACAGCCTGCGGCTTTGCATCACAGATCTCCCCTCCCTGCATTGCTCTACCCTGATACATCATCAAACCGAACTAGCTACACTGTCACTATCCACGGCGGTTGCTTGCTGCATCTCCAAAGTTGCTACCACAAGTTGGCTTTTGTGAAAGAAGCCACTAAAGAAAGAGAACAAAGGCCTGTCTCGGTGAAGAAGAAAGCCGCCAAAAAGCTGCAGCATTGTGCCTCTGTTTTGGTCATCATCTTCATCTGATTGCTGCGTTTCTGTCCAATCAACATTGTTGCACCGCTTTCGGCCCAGCTGTAGTGTACGTTGACTCATCGTTACTCACCACTACTGCCTACCTTGCCTTGCGTCTTGCATTCAACATCACCGGTTGCTGCCACCGTGCATCATCAGCCTTGCTTGCTGTCGTGTCTGCTAGGGTTTTAGAAGGACGACTGTTATACAGAAAAGAAAAAGAATTTTGTTTCGCCGTCATCATCTTCTTCCC
The DNA here is from genome assembly GCA_032173925.1 of Heritiera fomes. Taxonomy (NCBI): domain Eukaryota; kingdom Viridiplantae; phylum Streptophyta; class Magnoliopsida; order Malvales; family Malvaceae; genus Heritiera; species Heritiera fomes. The sequence continues at coordinate 17,520,007 of JAPDPM010000015.1, forward strand.
TCTCACTGCAATACGATTGCTAACGGCTCCACTGCCGCTTCCTGCCATCATCGCCATAGCTCCTCTCCTGCCAAGAGCTGCACGGGCAATAAAAAAAGGAAAGAGGCTGCGTAAGGTGAGTACTTTTGCGGGAGCTATCTTATCTGGGTTGAATTGGTTTTTGCTGCCACGGGTTCTTGTTCTTTTCCTACTGTCTTGCACGTGTTCTCCTGCTTTATGGCCACACAGTCTTGGTTGCAACCTGTTTGTTGGTTGCTTAAGGAAACTAAAGCGTAAAGACAAGAAAGGAGCTAAACTTTAAAGCGATCAACTGAAGCACGAGACTTGGAAGGACCTGACCAATACTGCAACTAAGTTCCTTTACTACACAGCCCCTGCTCCATGCCTTGCCTTCAAAACTGGGTGTGGTTTTCTGCAGTACCTTCTCTGTTCCATTCCGAGTCCAGCTGGTGCACTCTCTTCGTCTTGCTGGATTGCTGCTTTGCCGCACAACCAGCCTTGCTCTGTCGCAAACATCACCTATTGCTATGCCACTTTCTGCAAGTGAGCAATTACTTCCACAAGAGGAAGTAACAGTGGTCGGTTCATAAAAGTTGGGTTCTGTGAGTGGTCTTTTCGGTTAAGGTAAGTGTGCTTATATTCATTCATTTGTCTTTTATATATATTATTCATTTATCTTATTAAAAATAATGATATTAGTATTAGTACATTTTAGAGGGCCTCCTTTATTGAAACTGCATGTTTATGTACATTTATCTTTCAATAATAACAAGATTAAAAAAATATATATATTTAAATAAATAATAAATAAAAATTGTAAAAATAAAAGAATATAAAAAATTTTCCAATGATAGGATTTCATAGAATTCGCAAGTAGCGATTCTTTGATAATCCTTAGGATTGAAACAAAATCTTTAATGTCACCAGCGTATTGGGACATTTAAATGATTTTATTCCGATATAAAGAAAATATTAATAAGATTTCTTAGTATAAAAAAAAATATAAAGATGGTAATAAAAATAATAATATAAAAAATAGGTAAATATGAGAAAATAATAAGTGAATAGAAATAAAAAAAAAGGCTTTTAAATAGGTAAAAATGTAAGTATTAAAATAAAATATAAGAATATACATCTTAAATATAAAAGGATCTCCGATGATAGGATTTCTTAGAAATCACAAGTAGTGATTCTTTGCTTATCCTTAGGGTCGAAATAAAATATCTGAATATTACCAGCGTATTGGGGTATTCAAATAATTTTAGTTCGGTATTAAGATTTCTAATATAATCAACCTATATGAAATAAACTAACACTAAAAAATAATAAATAAATAAAAATTTTAAACAAACAAATAAACAAAGACTTCAAAAGAAAAGAGTAAAACAAATTAAGAATAAATAAGATATAGATAATTTCCGATGATGAGATGTTACGGAATTCACAAGTAGTGATTCCTAACTGATCTCTAGGTGAGAGAAATATGCTAAATGTCACCAGCGTATTGGAACATTTAGTATGATTTTTCAATAAAAATAAAATTTTATAAAATCAATAAATTTCAAAAGCAATAATATAAATATAAAAGATAATAAATAATAAAATAATATATTTCTCATGTGCATCATATTTATTTTGTTTGCATCATTTGCATTCATGAAATTTCAAAAAAAATAAGTGCGAATCTCCCGAGGATGGGATTCTATAGAAATCGCAAGTAGCGATTCTTAAGAAATCTCTAGGTGAGGAAATTATCCGAAATGCTACCAAAAGTATTGGGGTATTTTGGAATAATTTTTAATACAAAAGATTCTCATTTATTACAAATAAAAAATAAATTTAACATAAATAAAAATAAAATTTAATACTTCAAATAATAAGCAAATAACAAATTGATTTCAAAATAAATGAATTTCTTTTTTAAATGTTTAATTAAGACCATTTTATTAAGATCAAAAGATAATACATGATTAAGTGGTACCGTTTTCTAACGGGCGCTGTGGGGGTGCTAATCCTTCTCCACGCGTAACCGAACTCCCGAACCCAAACTTTGTTTTCGCAGACCAAAAATTTTTTTTTGATAAAACTTAATTAATTTTAAGATTTTATTAAAAAGATAAATAATTTTAAGTGACCAATCACACCTAGTCAAAAAAGATTGGTGGCGACTCCTCTTTATTGTGTTTATCCAAAATCGTCTAGTGATCGAGTCTCCGGACGAAAATCGTTACGACAGCTTGGCGACTCCACTGGGGAAAAGTAGAGAGTCGAACCATGATTAATCATGTTTTATCCAAAATCTTAGTTAATGGTCTTAATAAATATTTAATAAAACTTTTCATAAAAATAATTTTAAAAAAAATAAAAAAAAACAAAAAAAATAAAATAATAAAAAATATACAAACAAAAAAAATGTGTGAATCATCTTTATCATTTGCATTTTGTTGGGATGCACTTTAAATTTTGTCCTTTCCGTACATGACATATTCATTGCATACATCAACCCTACACCTGGGTTTGTCCCTTTTAGGTGAGAGTATAGTACCTTTGCTTTCGTGAGGTGATAACCTCCGCAATGGCAAGCGAAATACTCTCACTCAAGTTGAACCCTTTCCGTTTGTAACCTGTCATGAGTGAGGATTGGGGTGCCTTACTAGTCTAGTGTGGACGTCAGTAAGGAACAATTTGAGAACCTTTTACCCTTTAGAGACTTAAACCAAGCATGTACTGAGCCATAGAGAAACCAACCTTAGCTAGAGCCATACCAGCCTTTTGTGGGGGTTACCTTAAATTATGGCACATGAATGAATACTTTTATGTAACACCTTTATGGGAAAATATAATAAAGTGAATATTGAAATTGTGAAAAAAAATCAAAATAAAAATAAAAACCTTCTCATTCAGTTTTATTTGTGATTTCAATAACATGCATATTCCGAAAAAAAGATTTTCATTTTTTAAAAAAAAAAAAGAAGGTGTTTTTGTAAGATTTTAAACTTGATATATGCATCTCATCACATGAGCAATAGCTATTGAATTTCATGCACATACATGCATTTAGCATGCATGCATACATTTCATCTTGTGCCCACTTATGAAAATTTTTGGTGATCATAAGTAATGACATCAAATCTTGGAAGTAAAAAGTTAAGATTTTTAAAATCCTCACCAGCATATTGGGATGATTTTAATAGTCTTTTCTTTTATGGCACAATTTAAAATAATAATATGCTCTAAATTGTGGTAAACAAATGTTAGAGGTGCCAAAATAAAAAAGCCACCGCATTCTGAACCACTTATTCGACATCGTTACAGTACTCAATCAAAGGCCGAAGCCATGGAAAATGAACATGTTGAGCGAATGGAAAAGATGGAAAGAATTCAACAAGAGCTAGCTAAATCTCAAGAAGAATCTCAGAAGCAAATGTCGAAGATGATGGAGATGATGATGACTTTGATGAAAGGTAAAGAGGTCACGGAAGGATCAGGAAATGAGCCTCAACCTAAGAGAGAGAATCTACTGTACCCATCGGAGTTTATAGCCCCTCAAACTCAAACTTCCCAAAGAGCTTATCCCCAAGCTCATGTTTTTGTAAATCAACAACCAGACCGAGGACAGCACTCGAGATCTAGCCCTGTTGATCCTATTGTTGTTCCAAATTTACATGATCCCATGGAGCAAGAAAAGTTGAGGAAAGAAAGTGGCGAGTCACAACAAAAATATGAACTGTTGGATGAAAGGTTAAGGGCAATCGAAGGAATGGGTTTCTTTGGAAATATAGATGCTAATGAGCTTAGTTTGGTCCCAAATCTAGTAATTCCACTGAAATTTAAAGTACCTGAATTTGAGAGATACGATGGGACCACATGCCCAGTAGCTCACATCACTATGTTTTGTCGAAAAATGTCTGGGTATACAAATAATGATAAGTTGCTCATCCATTGCTTCCAAGATAGTTTAACTGGAACAGTAGCCAAGTGGTACAATCAGCTTGATCGGAGTTACGTTCGCAAATGGAATGACCTGGCAAAAGCCTTCTTGTCCCAGTATAAGCATATGATTGACATGGCACCAGATAGATTGTCTTTGCAGAATATGGAAATGAAGTCTTCTGAAAGTTTCAAGGAGTATGCCAATAGGTAGAGGGGAATCGCATCTCAAGTGCAGCCTCCCCTTACTGAGAAGGAAACCACGGTATTGTTTGTTAATACTTTGCCATCACTGTATTATGATAGGCTTGTGGGGAGTGCTACAAAAAAATTTTTTGCTGACTTGGTAATTTCTGGAGAAATGATAGAGAATGCTATTAAGAGTGGTAAAATTGAGGATGCTTCTACTTCAAATAGAGTTGGGGCAAATAAGAGGAAGGAGGGAGAAACACAAGCTATTGCAATTGAAAATCAACCACCAAGGATTTTCATTCCTTTTGAACCCTATATTACACATCACTCATATCCTTATTTATCACCCAAGTTGGCAATCAAATTTTCAAGTCCCTACTCAATCAAACAAACCGGTGGGTAGTCAAAAAAGGGTGAGGAACAATCAAGGGAGAATCTCTGTGGACCCAATTCCTATGACCTATACAGAGTTATTTCCACAATTGGTGAGAGATAATCTTGTTGCACCTGTTTATCTGGAACCATTAAAACCTCCATATCCTAAATGGTATGATGTCACTGCTCGATGTGACTATCATTGTGGGAATGTAGGCCACTCCATAGAGACTTGCCCTGCTTTTAAATACAAGGTGCAGAGTTTGATCAATGTTGGCTTGCTAAATTTTGATAAGAAGGAAAAGTAAAATGTTGGTGGGAACCTTTCACTGCAAAAAGGCATAGATTTTGGAGGACAAGTGTTCTATGAGGAAAGGCCAAAGTTTGCCACTTTTGAGTTATTCTAAAGTAATGAAATTCCTTAAATGCTTACGCCTATAAGCTTTGGGGAAATTTTTATGCATGAGTTAGTTTATCTATTATCATTTGAATAAAATGACAAATGCATTTGCACTACATATCCTCTTCCATACAGATCTTTGTTTTCATCTCTTTGTATTTCAGCCACACTTAACTTCCAAAAAATGAATGAGCAGTCAATTATGACGATAGTCTAGGATTTTATTTTGAAAATTCTATTTCTATTGGCAAAGTCAGTGATCATTCTTGTCCCTTAAATTGCTAAAATTGTTGAAGCAATAAAGAGATAGCTCCTATCAAGGGAAGTTAAAATCGCATGAAAATGAGAAAGAAGTGAAGCTATTGTATCCATTTTGTTGTTCTTGTTCAATAAATGTTCTTCAATAAGAGTATTTACATTTGAGATGAGAAATGGCCGTCTTTGATCTATCCTTCGTGCATGAGTAAAATTATCCATTTGCCACCCCCATTGAGCCTATTATGATTTTTCAAAACAAACCCACCAAGGATCATCCTTCATATTGAGGGGCAAATTTTGCAAAAAAAAACCAGTCGACAAATGAAGAAATTCAGTTTATGAGTTATGAAAAATCTCAAGAGAAAATACCTTTTGGTGTTTGAGTCCTCTTGTAAAAAAAAAGAGGGGTGAAAATGAAAAGTTGTAAAAAAAAAGAAAAAGAAAAATGGAAGAAGAAGAGAAAATGATGAAAATAAAAATCAATTAAGGCAAAGCAGCAAGCATGCTTTGCATGATGATAAATGATCCTTTGGTTTTTGACCCTTAAAGAAACAAATTTTGAGCCTGATTATATCCATTTTTTTCATAACCCATCACCAGAGCCTACATTACGTGCCTTAAAAGTCCATTTTGATCAAATGTGAATACTTGAAATTGGAGAATCATGCATTGAACTTGGACATACTTATGATGCCATCAAGAAACAACAAGATTGCGATTTGTTTGTTGGGAATATTAGTGAAGTTGAAAAAAAAAAGAATGAATGAGAAAATGAAAAAAAAAGGAAACAAAAGACAAAAAAGAAAAAAGAAAGGAAAAAAGAAAAGAAGGATAAAAGGGGGAAGCTCAAATTGAAAACCCGAAAGGGCGGTTTGAGTTAAAAGAATGATAATCTAGTTGAAGATTTGGGAAGATGGTTTGACATAAGGAGAACCAGCATCATTTGAGAATCTCATGGTGTAGGGGGCAACTCAATTTGATCGAGAATGTCAATTGAATAGATTTTTCAAAGAATCCTGACTAGTTTGTCAAAATTGTCTGGTTTTTCATTGAGAATCTATCATTGTCATATCCAATTTCTTAATTGAGAACCTATCATTGTTATTCACCCCAAATTGTCCAATTTCTTGCTATACTTTGACAAGTTTGTTCCTACATTTCTTTTATTCTCGCCAAACCTTCTAGTGTCTTTACTTTCCCAAAATGGATCAAGGAAATTGGTGACTGAATTGCATTTCTCATGGAATTGGAATGATAATAAATAAATGACAACTATACATAAAAATCTTTGGCATTACTTTGGAAAAGATTCTAAAGATAACAAAGGGCCATATACAAAAAAGAGAGCAAGAATGTTGAATGTAGCTGACATATGTGCTTCTACGAACGAGATCGGAAATAAAGAAGAGAATCTTTGTGAGAAGAAGAAACGATCCTAATGAAGAAAGCCATGGATTTTCGGCATCGAAAAAAAAGAGAGAAATTTTGAGAAAAAGGAGACTTCTTTCATTTAGGCATTCGCATCATTCTAAAAGACACATGCATCATGGTTTTTAACTATTACATTGGGGCATATTTCAAGAAAGCATTTGCATTATCATCATTGTGATAAACTTATTTTTTAGGGGCATGCATTTTGCATTTGCATCATTGAAAAAATAAAAGAAAAAAAAAAGAGAAAATGAATGAATAAAGAATGCAATGGGGTTAAATGTTCCTTAAAGAGTAAGAAAATCTTTCTTTAAAGAAAAATGGTGCAGTCATGACAAGAGTTTAAGTCTAATGTCGTTGGCATTGTTAGGTGGTTTCAAGCCCAGTGAAATTAGCTTATGAGTAAATGAGATTTAGCTGGCTTCATTGTAAAATTGATGCATGATAAGACTTAGATCTTCTAGATTCAACTTGCAAAACCAATGAGCATTTAGGATGAGAAACTCTAAGTCAAGATGTGAAATTCTAAAGATGAGAAATTCTTGGGATGTGAATCTCTAAGTCAAGATGAGAAACTCTTAGGATGAGAAACTCCAAGTCAAGATGTGAAACTCTTGGGATGTGAATCTCCAAGTCAAGATGAGAAACTCTTAGAATGTCCAAGTCAAGATGAGAAACTCTTAAGATGTGAATCTCTTAGTGCAAACATTCGAGTCAAGTTGTGAAACTCTTGAGATATAAATCTCTGAGTCAAGATGGGAAACTCTTAGGATGTGAATCTCCAAGTCAAGATGAGAAACTCTTAAAATGTGAACTTTCAAGTCAAGATGTGAAACTCAATGTGAATCTTTAGGTTTAGATGTGAATCTCTTAGGATGTAAATTTTCGAGTTTTTCTAGATGCGAATCTCAAAATTTTTGTGAATCATTGAATATTTTCTTTGTTCCAAATATGTGAATTTCTCTAAAAAAACAAAATTTCTCTTGTCGAATTCATTTTTCTAAAATGGATCAAGCCTTGGTAGGGAGTCAAGGTATTGTGTTTCAAAATCGAATTCACTTTTTTGAAGTGGATCGAGCCTTGGTAGGGAGTCAAGGTATTATGTTTTAAAGTCGAATTCACTTTTTCACAGTGGATCGAGCCTTGGTATGGAGTCAAGGTATCATGTGTTTCAAAATCGAATTCATTTCTCTAAAATGAATCGAGCCTTGGTAGGGAGCCAAGGTATTATATTTTAAAGTCGAATTCACTTTTTCGAAGTGGATCGAGCCTTGGTAGGGAGTCAAGGTATTATGTTTCAAAATCGAATTCACTTTTTCAACGGGGATCGAGCCTTGGTAGGGAGTCAAGGTATTATGTTTTTCAAAATCGAATTCACTTTTTCATAGTGGATCGAGCCTTGGTAGGTAGTCAAGGTATCATGTGTTTCAAAATCGAATTCACTTTTTCAAAGTGGATCGAGCCTTGGTAGGTAGTCAAGGTATCATGTGTTTCAAAATCGAATTCACTTTTTCATAGTAGATCGAGCCTTGGTAGGGAGTCAAGGTATCATGTGTTTCAAAATCGAATTCACTTTTTCAAAGTGGATCGAGCCTTGGTAGGGAGTCAAGGTGTTATGTTTCAAAGTCGAATTCACTTTTTCATAGTGGATCGAGCCTTGGTAGGGAGTCAAGGTATTATGTTTTAAAGTCGAATTCACTTTTCCATAGTGGATCGAGCCTTGGTAGGGAATCAAGGTATCATGTGTTTCAAAGTCGAATTCACTTTTTCACAGTGGATTGAGCGTTGGTATGGAGTCAAGGTATCATGTGTTTCAAAATCGAATTCACTTTTTCGAAGTGGATCGAGCCTTGGTAGGGAGTCAAGGTGTTATGTTTCAAAGTCGTATTCATTTTTTCACAGTGGATCGAGCCTTGGTAGGGAGTCAAGGTATCATGTTTTTCAAAATCGAATTCACTTTTTCACAGTGGATCAAGCCTTGGTAGGGAGTCAAGGTATTATGTTTTAAAGTCGAATTCACTTTTTCATAGTGGATCGAGCCTTGGTAGGGAGTCAAGGTATTATGTTTTAAAGTCGAATTCACTTTTTCATAGTGGATCGAGCCTTGGTAGGGAGTCAAGGTATCATGTTTTTCAAAATCGAATTCACTTTTTCACAATGGATCAAGCCTTGGTAGGGAGTCAAGGTATTATGTTTTAAAGTCGAATTCACTTTTTCATAGTGGATCGAGCCTTGGTAGGGAGTCAAGGTATTATGTTTTAAAGTCGAATTCACTTTTTCATAGTGGATCGAGCCTTGGTAGGGAGTCAAGGTATCATGTGTTTCAAAGTCGAATTCACTTTTTCAAAGTGGATTGAGTCTTAATAGGGAGTCAAGATATTATGTGTTTCAAATCGAATCCATTGTTCTCATAGGTAGAGCCTTGGTATGGAGTCAAGGTATTATTTTCGAGAATCAAAATTGAATTTTCCCAAAAAAATAAAAAAAATGAAAAAAATGATTTCAGACAAAATTGTTGTCTAAAGTCTTTGCCCTATTCCTGATTCTCAGTAATGTGCAAAGAGGGGCAGCTGTAGACACCGATTTTGTCCGAAGAACTTTAATTTAAAAAAATTAAAAATTAAAAATAATAATAATAAAATAAAAAATAAAAAAATAATAATAATGAAGGAAATAAATTGGGTGAAATTAAATTTGAAAATTCATTGCCTAAAATAAAAAATAATAAAAAGGAAATAAGTTAAAAGGGTCAAACAAGAAATAAATGATAAAATAAAGATCCCATGATTTTGGGATCAATACATTAAAATCAAAAATTTTCTTTCTTAAAATAAGGGAAGGATTTTTGGTTTTAAAGGGGGAGTCTGCTAGGGTTTTAGAGGGAGGACTGTTACAGAGAAAAGAAAAAGAAAATTTTGCTGCCGTTTTTTTTTCTTTCAGAATTTCCAACCACGCCTTGGCTCACGATACATCATCATCACTGCCATGTTTTCACCCTTTTAAGACTGCACATCACTCCACTATCCTCGGTGATCTTCCCGGCAACCCTCAGTCACCTCGGCCAGCTCTTTGCCGCCTGCTTCAAGTCTACTCCACCGCAACCACCTGTCGCGCACCCTTGCTGCTGTACTTCATCACTGTCTTGAACTGCACCAAGCCGCCATTGCTCACTCCTACAGCCTGCGGCTTTGCATCACAGATCTCCCCTCCCTGCATTGCTCTACCCTGATACATCATCAAACCGAACTAGCTACACTGTCACTATCCACGGCGGTTGCTTGCTGCATCTCCAAAGTTGCTACCACAAGTTGGCTTTTGTGAAAGAAGCCACTAAAGAAAGAGAACAAAGGCCTGTCTCGGTGAAGAAGAAAGCCGCCAAAAAGCTGTAGCATTGTGCCTCTGTTTTGGTCATCATCTTCATCCGATTGCTGCGTTTCTGTCCAATCAACATTGTTGCACTGCTTTCGGCCCAGCTGTAGTGTACGTTGACTCATTGTTACTCACCACTACTGCCTACCTTGCCCTGCGTCTTGCATTCAACATCACTGGTTGCTGCCACCGTGCATCAACATCCTTGCTTGCTGTCGTGTCTGCTAGGGTTTTAAAAGGACGACTGTTACACAGAAAAGAAAAAGAATTTTGTTTCGCCGTCATCATCTTCTTCCCTCTCACTGCAATACGATTGCTAACGGCTCCACTGCCGCTTCCTGCCATCATCGCCACAGCTCCTCTTCTGCCAAGAGCTGCATGGGCAATAAAAAAAGGAAAGAGGCTGCGTAAGGTGAGTACTTTTGCAGGAGCTATCTTATCTGGGTTGAATTGGTTTTTGCTGCCACGGGTTCTTGTTCTTTTGCTACTGTCTTGCACATGTTCTCCTGCTTTATGGCCACACAGTCTTGGTTGCAACCTATTTGTTGGTTGCTTAAGGAAACTAAAGTGTAAAGACAAGAAAGGAGCTAAACTTTAAAGCGATCAACTGAAGCACGAGACTTGGAAAGACCTGACCAATACTGCAACTAAGTTCCTTTACTACACAGCCCCTGCTCCGTGCCTTGCCTTCAAAACTGGGTGTGGTTTTCTGCAGTACCTTCTCTGTTCCATTCCGAGTCCAGCTGGTGCACTCTCTTCGTCTTGCTGGATTGCTGCTTTGCCGCACAACCAGCCTTGCTCTGTCGCAGACATCACCTATTGCTATGCCACTTTCTGCAAGTGAGCAATTACTTCCACAAGAGGAAGTAACAGTGGCCGGTTCATAAAAGTTGGGTTTTGTGAGTGGTCTTTTCGGTTAAGGTAAGTGTGCTTATATTCATTCATTTGTCTTTTATATATATTATTCATTTATCTTATTAAAAATAATGATATTAGTATTAGTACATTTTAGAGGGCCTCCTTTATTGAAACTGCATGTTTATGTACATTTATCTTTCAATAATAACAAGATTAAAAATATATATATTTAAATAAATAATAAATAAAAATTGTAAAAATAAAAGAATATAAAAAATTTTCCAGTGATAGGATTTCATAGAATTCGCAAGTAGCGATTCTTTGATAATCCTTAAGATTGAAACAAAATCTTTAATGTCACCAGCTTATTGGGACATTTAAATGATTTTATTCCGATATAAAGAAAATATTAATAAGATTTCTTAGTATAAAAAAATAAATATAAAGATGGTAATAAAAATAATAATATAAAAAATAGGTAAATATGAGAAAATAATAAGTGAATAGAAATAAAAAAAGACGCTTTTAAATAGGTAAAAATGTAAGTATTAAAAGAAAATATAAGAATATACATCTTAAATATAAAAGGATCTCCGATGATAGGATTTCTTAAAAATCACAAGTAGTGATTCTTTGCTTATCCTTAGGGTCGAAATAAAATATCTGAATATTACCAGCGTATTGGGGTATTCAAATAATTTTAGTTCGGTATTAAGATTTCTAATATAATCAACCTATATGAAATAAACTAACACTAAAAAATAATAAATAAATAAAAATTTTAAACAAACAAATAAACAAAGACTTCAAAAGAAAAGAGTAAAACAAATTAAGAATAAATAAGATATAGATAATTTCCGATGATGAGATGTTACGGAATTCACAAGTAATGATTCCTAACTGATCTCTAGGTGAGAGAAATATGCTAAATGTCACCAGCGTATTGGAACATTTAGTATGATTTTTCAATAAAAATAAAATTTTATAAAATCAATAAATTTCAAAAGCAATAATATAAATATAAAAGATAATAAATAATAAAATAATATATTTCTCATGTGCATCATATTTATTTTGTTTGCATCATTTGCATTCATGAAATTTCAAAAAAAATAAGTGCGAATCTCCCGAGGATGAGATTCTATAGAAATCGCAAATAACGATTCTTAAGAAATCTCTAGGTGAGGAAATTATCTGAAAGGCTACCAAAAGTATTGGGGTATTTATGAATAATTTTTAATACAAAAGATTCTCATTTATTACAAAAAAAAATAAATTTAACATAAATAAAAATAAAATTTAATACTTCAAATAATAAGCAAATAACAAATTGATTTCAAAATAAATGAATTTCTTTTTTAAATGTTTAATTAAGACCATTTTATTAAGATCAAAAGATAATACATGATTAAGTGGTACCGTTTTCTAACGGGCGCTGTGGGGGTGCTAATCCTTCTCCACGCGTAACCAAACTCCCGAACCCAAACTTTGTTTTCGCAGACCAAAATTTTTTTTTGATAAAACTTAATTAATTTTAAGATTTTATTAAAAAGATAAATAATTTTAGGTGACCAATCACACCTAGTCAAAAGATTGGTGGCGACTCCTCTTTATTGTGTTTATCCAAAATCGTCTAGCGATCGAGTCTCCGGACGAAAATCGTTACGACAAACTTCAATTCCGTCAGCCACTTTACCCCACCTGTTAACTCCGTTTAAAAAATGCTGACCTAGCAGAAAGTAGCCAATAAGGTTATGCCATTTGGTTCTCTATTCCATGTCATTCCTTTCTTTAAATTCCAGCTCATGCATCCTAAAAATGTTATTTTTTTATTTTCATTTCTTTTAATTTTAAATTTAGTTATTATATTATATTTATTTTATTTATTACAAGGCTTTTTAATTTTTGTTTTGTTATCAGACAAACGAGAAACGAAAGGGTTAAGCAAATTGGGGATTTTTGGGAACTTGCGATTCTGTTTTTGAGAGCTTGAGGTTCGATTCAATTTAGGGTTTCATATGAAATTGGGGAAAATGTTTCTGGGATGAAAGTGAGATCGATTCAATTTAGGGTTTCATATGAAATTGGGGAAAGTGTTTCTGAGATGAAAGTGAGAATCAATTAGGGTTTGGATGGTGGGTTTCGAGGGTTGATTTATAGTTTTTGGAGAATCTGTCAGATTTTGTTTTGAAGATTGCGATTGGAGAATAAGACATTTCGAAAAAAGGTTTGTCCTTTCAGATCTATCTCTTATGTTTAAATATTTGATTATATATAATATATAATTATGTTGCTTTCACTCAGGAATGTGTTTAGGGTTGTATGTTTTCGGGTCCCAGTTTCATTTTTTTGTCTTTTTTATCACCAACAAGGATAGTTGGAAACGTTTTAATATTGGTTTTTTTTATTCTAATTTCTTTATTGCAGCAAAAGAATGGCTTGGGAAGAGTATGATTTAATTATGCATTTAGGTGGGAATTTTGTAAAACATGATAAGTTAGAATATGTGGGTGGGGATGTACATAAATGGTCTGTTGATCCTGATTATTTGTATTATGGATTGTTGACTGATATGGTTAAAGATGCCGGTTATGCCACAGTAAAAACCTTTTGTTTTCTAGAACCAGGAAATGACTTAGATAATGGTCTTAGAGTAGTATATGATAATGCTTCCTTTGTGTCTATGATAAATCACATGACAAGTGCTGGAGAGTTATATGTTTATGTTGAACATGATGTGTCTGTAGCTGAGGTTATAGAAATGGTCCCATTATTGCCAAATGTCCCACATAATTCCCCTGAGCCAAATGAGACACATGAGCCAAATGAGCCAAGTGAGTCAAATGTCCCAAATATGCCAAATGTACCAAACATGACAGGGGGTAGTAATGTAGAAATAAATAGGGAAGGTAGGGCATCAAATGTAGGTGGTCCTTCAAATGTAGGTGGTCCATCTAATCCAACAACCTCTACTTTAAATGATGATAATGTAAATGGGCCCAGTGTTATTGAGTCAGATAGTAGTGATGAGGATGAGGCTGGGGGGGATATTTTGGAAGATAAGTGGGTGTCTGATGAGGAAGATGAAGAAAGCAGAGAAATTAGGCATTTGTACAGTGAGTTTAGGCAGAAAAAAAGAAAAAATCTTTTAGCCCTGGTGATGTACCAGTAGAGGTCGAATTTGCAGCTCTAGTTAATGAAATTAGGAAAAAGAAGGGTCTTGGAGAGGTAGAGAAAAACAGGGGAGGTAGAACTTCTAGTGGGAGTGACACTGAGTATGTGGGTTCCTCTGACTTTGGTAGTTATGAAAGTGGTGAGGATGGTCAGCTGGTATACAGGAAAAGTAAAAAGAAGTTCTTTAATCCCATAGATCAGTACCCAGATTTGAGCTTGGTATGATTTTTGCAGGTACCAAGCAATTCAAAGATGCTTTAGACAGGTATGCTGTTGCAAAGAGATTTGATTTTATGTTTATCAGGAATGAGAAAGATAGGAATAGAGCTAGATGTAAGGCAAATGGTTGTCCATTTCTGATATATGCTAGTAAGGATAATAGTGATGGGCATTTTAAGGTTAAGACATTTGTAAATAAGCATCAATGTTCAATTACATTTTCAAACTCTAGGGCAAATCACAAGTTTGTTGGACAACATTTTCTTGGTAAGTTGAGAGTACTTCCTAAGTTGAAGTTAGTTGAAATGAAAAGACTAGCTAAAGAGGAGTTAAAGGTTGATATTAATCTGACTATTTGTAGTAGAGGAAGAAAATGGGCCTTGGAAAAATCAATGGCAGAGTAGTGTATGAGTTCAATAGGTTGTTTGACTATGCACATGCTTTAAGGATGGCAGATGAAGGCTCTCATGTGGAACTTATGATTGAAAGGCCTACTCTAATAGAAACTCCTAAATTTAGAAGGTTTTATGTCTGCTTTAGTGCTCTTAAGGCTGGGTTTAAGGAGTTCTGTAGACCTATTGTTCATTTGGATGGGTGTTTTCTGAAGGGACAGTTAAAGGGTGAGCTTTTAACTACTGTAGGTAGAGATGGTAATGACCAGATATATCCCATTGCATGGGCAGTGGTTGAGGTAGAGAATAAGTATTCTTGGAGATGGTTTCTTGAAAATCTTCAAGCTGATCTTGGGTTAGCAGATGGTGATGGATTCACTCTCATGAGTGACATGCAAAAGGTATGCATAAAAAGAAATTGAGAATTCTTTATTGTTTTATTCTAACATGATATTTTCATTCACATTGACTTGGTTTTTGTTTTAATGCAGGGTTTGAGGGATGAGATTACTCTATTGTTGCCAAAGATTGAGCACAGATTTTGTGTTAGACACTACTTTGCAAACTGGAAAAAGGAGAATAGAGATAATGATTTGCACATTCTGTTTTGGGCATGTTGTAAGTCAACAAATGAAGCTTACTTCAAGAGCAATGCAAAGGAAATTGGTGCATTGAAGAAATCAGCTCTGGTAAGCATTTTGAGTAAAAACCCAAAACACTGGTGCAGGGTTTTCTTTTCTACTAAATGTCACTCAGATGTGGTAGATAATAATTTTGCTGAAGCATTTAATGCTGCTATCATAGGAGCTAGGCATATGTCTATTATCTCTATGTTTGAAGAAATTAGGCATTATGTCATGAGTAGAATTGTCAATAACAAGAAAAAATGTGCTTCTTAGAATACTGTTTTTTGTCCAAAGATTTGTGAAAAGATACAGGAACATAAGGAATTGAGTGCTTACTGTCATGTTAGATGGAATGGTTTAGAGGGGTATGAAGTTTTCTGTAATGGGGATACTTATGTTGTTGATATCAAAGATTGTAAGTGCACCTGTAGGTCATGGGATCTTATTGGTATCCCATGCCCACATGGAATATGTGTCATATTATTTAGGAAGGAACGGATTGAAGACTATGTTTTAGATGTTTATAGGAAAGAAACTTATGAAAAGTTGCATAGCCATGTCCTGCCACCATTAGCAGGTGAAAGATTTTGGCCAGAGACAAACATGGGTGCTATTGATCCACCAATTCCCAGGAAGATGCCTGGTAGACCAAGAAAAAATAGATACAAGGAAGAGGGTGAGGGCAGCAGCTATAAGTTATCAAGGAGAGGAAGGAAGATGAGGTGTCAAAAATGCTTCCACTTAGGGCACAATTCTAGGAAATGTCCAAACAAGGACAATAGAAATGTAAGTTTTATGCAATATGATACACATTTTCTGATTAGGCATTAATGGTGCATTCTGATTGTGGATTCTGTATTTTCTTTTTTCATGAATTTAGATGGGTTCCAGTGAAGGTGCTGCAGATATTCACTCATCTCAACCAGCAACAAATTTTGAATTTGCAGAAGAAGTTGAGGAAGAAGAACAAGATCCTGTCGATCTTGGATCTATATTTGAGGTAAGATTATCTTTCAAACTACTAATTTTTTTTATAATCATGTATTAATTTGGTTGTTGCACACTTGTAACAGGACATGGGAGTTTGTACTCAATATGTTCAACCAAAATCTTGTTCAAGGGGTAGAGATTCAACTAGTCCCATAGCAAAAGGTAGAGGTTCAAGGGGAACTAGTTCAAGGGGTAGAGGTTCAAGGGGAACCGGTTCAAGGGGTAGAGGCTCAACAAAACCAATATCCTCCCAAGCTTCCCAAACACCTCAAGTGGCCCCTCCTGTCTAAACTTCCCAAGTGGCCCCTACTGTATCACCAACCCCATTACATGCACCTACAACAGGACAACAGCCACCAACAGCATCCCAAAATCCCACAACACAGTAGTCAGGCACAAGATCACCATTAGGAGAAGCACCAATTGCACATTCTGTTAGAAAAGATGGTCTAGACAAAGGCAAGGAAAAAGTGACTGCACTTGGAAAAAGAGGGAAGAGGATATTGCAGAGGATGGGAATCTATACAAATGAGAAGACAGGGTTGCAAATATTGAATGTAAGTTATGGTTTTTGGTTCGTACTTCATTTTAAATAGTTATATTCTATATAAATGAAAATGTCCAGCAACTTTACAATTAATATACTATTTCATTTATTTTGCAGCCTGGTTTTAGTAGCGAACGGTTGATTTCAATCCCTAAAAGAACTAACAAGTCAACACAGTCAACCTTTACCACTGCCAGCCATCAAACGGAAATTCCAACCTTACATGAGGAAGCAGATGAGTATGAAGCTACTGGATTTTATAAGGTATTAGGCATTATGTGTTTAACTTAAATTTTATAACCACTAATATTAGCTAACACAAAGACACTAATACATTTTTCTTGTAATATAGGATCTAAAGGATGAGTTGTTGGGAAAGAAAAGGAAAAGGCAAGATTATGATGACATGTGCAGATCAAAACAAACAAGCCAATCAAGAAAGGGATGAGTTGTTGTAGGAAAATGTTGTAATTCAGATCTATTTGTGAATGGTATTGTGGATTTACTTAACACTGTTATTGTGGTTAAAACCATTTTTGGATGTTACTTAGCCTGGATGTATGGTTGGAGGCTATTACATTTAGCCTTCTATGAAATTGTTTGGAGGCTGTTACCATTAGGTATAGCCTGGATAATTCTGTTGTTTTCACATTTTAGGATGAATGAAAGACAAGACCAACAAATTTCCTTTAAGTTGCTTTGGGTGCTTTTGTTTTACAAAATATGTTCAATTTAGGACGTGAATGTTGGTGATCAATGTGGCCATTTTCCTGTTTGTTTAAGCAATAGGATTGTGAAGCCTTTTTTATCTGTAATCAAACAAGACATTATAATCAAACAATACGATTGTTATATGTTATATGCCAATTGCAAAACAAAATGAACACTATAAAACTAGACATTATATTGCCAAAAGTTGTTTTCCTTCAACATTACATAACTAAACAGAACAATATCAATAGCCAAAAGAATTACATAATGGCTAAAATATATAGCAAGAAAAAAAATCCATGAGACCACTAAGCCAATCTTGTACAGACAAGCATCGTGCTTAGTCTTTGCCACCATTACTCTGTAGGCTTTGCCACCATTACTCTGTAGGCTTTCATCTTCTCTTTCTGAGTTTTAAACTTGTTCAGTAAAATGTCCACTTCATCAACCTTGACATATTTCTTCAGTTCTGAGTTCTCAATCCTCAACTCCCTGTTTTCTGTTAGCAAAATATTATTCTGACTTATCAATTCATCAGTCAATCCTCTATAATGAACCTCTGAATTTTGTTCATCTTCATTTCTGTCCAACCAAAGAAAATACCCACAACCTCCGGTCTGTAACACTTGTTAATGCCCAAATTAGTATCTAATTTTTTGACAACCTTCTTACTGACCTTAGCAAAATCAAATAAGAAATTGCAAAAAATATTACCTCTTTGTATTTCGAGCACCGATAAAATTTCTTCCCTTTGTTTCGTGGTGTTGTTGAGGTACAAATTGAAGCCTTCAATCCACAATGACAAAAATATTTCTTCCCCACTGATGCTTCTCCTCTGTGTTTGTAACTTTGGCTTTGGCTGCTTCTACTCTCAGCCATTTTCGATGTTTGTCACTCAATTTTAAGCTAAAGGAAATGGGTTTCTTCAATCGGCGGTGATGGATCGATCTGCCTTTGTCGATGGTTCTGTGAAGAATAGACAGAGGCAAGCTACAGAAAGAAAAGAGAAATATCAAGAAGGAAGAGGGAAAAACGAGCATAAAAAAGAAAAGAGTAAGAAATATAAAAAAGAAATTATTTTAAACATGAGCTAGAATTTAAAGAAAGGATGACGTGGAAGAGAGAACCAAATGGCATAATCTTATTGGCTACTTTCTGCCAGGTCAGCATTTTTTAAACGGAGTTAGCAGGTGGAGGTAAAGTGGCTGACGAAATTGAAGTTCACGTATTAAAGTGAAAAAAAATTTTTCTTTAAGTACCAAAGTGAAAAAAGTGGTATAGTTCGGGGGGTAAATTACACATTAACCCTAAAATAAAATACAGAGGAGTCGGTGGGAGAATGCTCACCTAAACCGACCCTCATACCAGTTCTACAACGAGGCAGAACATTTCATCACCTCACCCTTCACCATCATTGCCCATCACTGTACTTCCCTCTCTCTATTCACCTAGCCTAAATCGAGAAAGAAAACCAAAGAGAATATAGTGAAAAGAAAAGAAAGATAGAAGGAAAGGAGTGATCGACAGAGGAAGAGAAATGCTCAGATCAGGACTGTTTTAGCTAGTCTCTAGGTACAGTTTCGATGGTTTTAGGCTAGAGTTTTGATGGCTTCAAGGGCTGGTGAGTGGCCATATACGGTGGCTATGTAGGGCTGAGTTGATGGCCTGAAACAGAGTGAAAAGGAGGCATTTGGGTCTATAACAGCAGGGGATGCACGGAGAAGAAATTGAAGCAAGATTGAAGCTGCTGGCGTGGAAGAAGTACCTGAGACCCCAGCGAAAGCAAGGAGGAGTGTGAAGGTCGAACAGGGGCTGCATAATGCTGGTACATTGCCCAAAACTAAGGCCTGAAGACTGTTGAAAACAAGGGTATTTGAGGTTGGGTTAGAAGGCTGATTTTTTTTTTGGCTGGATCGACACTCGTTTGGGGCTGTGTACATGGATCATTTTATGCTCAATAGGTGGTTATTTTTGAGGGTTTTAATGGCTATAAAATTGGTCTGAACCGAGAGAGGTGGAAGGAAATATAAAGGCTGGAAATAAAGCTTAGTTAAAGTTGTAGCTGGTGACTTTTAAGGGGTTCACGACAAGTTGAAACAGGAGGCATTTTGTGCTGATCAAGGGTTGTGTTTGGAGTTATCGAGATAGGGATCAAAGCATAGCAAAATTAGGCACGTAAGGCAACATTCAGGTCTAAACATTGATTGATTTTAGCTGCTGTAAAAGGGTGCTTAAGGGGCTGAAATGGACTGGTTTTAAAAGGATGGAAACCGAGATACAGTAAGGTTGAGAATGAAACATAGCAAGGAAAAAAAAAAGAGAAATGAAATATTGGAAAGTAGAACCGAGTGTTGAAGAAGAAAGAGCAAACAGACTTGGATGAAGAATAAAGAACAAACACGTGATTTGTAATGGAAATTAGCAAATTTGGACAAGTGAATGGTAGGCCACGTGTTCACAACTCCAAGGCATTCATAAGGTAAAATACTTACCTAGCCTTGATTTATATATTTAAATATATATGTTAAAATAATGACCAAATGTTACTTGATGTGATTGAGACACCAGTGAATTGGTTTGTAGTGACTAAGAGTGGTGTTGAAGCTTGAGTACGGATTCAGAAGCTTCAGGAGGAAAATTGCTATGCCTCGAGGTAAGTGGATTAAGTAAAGTTTTGCTAGTATCATCTCGTAGGAGATGTTTAAATTTTATAAATAATTTACCTAGCTTTTGAATTTAAGCGCTGCGATGCTATTGATCGAGTGATTAAGGTAAGATACAAGGTATGATCAAATTGTGAATCTGAATGATGCTTGGGCCGGGATTGAAATTGTGTTTTCTAATTTGTGTGTTGTGGCCGACCAAGCTTGTCTATTGTGTGAAATAAAATATTCAGGTGTTAAGTTATCGCATGAATACTGTCTGTCTAATCTGTTTGGGCTAAGTGTACGTGTGCACGGTCTGCATTAAAATCTCAATAAGGAACCATGCAGAGTACATAGAGGTACTCCATTAATGCATAAGTAAATTCACATACAACATGTTTTGAATTGTTGTATGCATAAGCTTTATAATACTCGACATTTCACTTTGGTTTGAGAAGCATAGTTTTGAACTAACTCTGTAAGGAAGAGTTTTTACACATATTTGGAAACCTTAAAACTGTTTTGATTTGTGTTTTGAAAACCATGTGTACAGTTGGTATAATGTCGTATATTTGAATTTTGACAATACACTCCGTCTTGCTAAGTTAAGTTTTGATTAGTAATCTAATTTCTAAATCAAGGGATTTTAATCAGTACTCAGTAGTCCATTTTCTAAACTAAAGGATTTTGATCAGTACTCAGTTTTCCATTCTATATTTGATTTTAGGCAGATCCATTGACCTTCGGGTCACTCAGAGCCTATCGAGCTTTGCTCTAGGTTCCTTTACCCGTCTATCGAGCTCTGTGCTCTAGACTATCAGTATCAGTATCTGTGCCTTAAAAGCTTTGTGCTCTAGGCATTATAAAGCTTGTCTGGAGAACCAGCAAACAAATTCCAATTCCTAACTGCGCAGCGGGGCTGGAGTAACTCTATAGCCATAGATATTACCGTGGGAGCCACCTCTAGAATCCTAAGGGAACTACGTGCTACACGGTTGCGTCCTTGTGACGTTTTATCCCTCACTAGCTAGGATGGACATCAATATCAGTATCAGTTATTAGGGATCTTTGCTTAAACTTTATCAATATCAGTTTTCAGTGATTTGAGGCTTTATGCCAAACTTTGTCAGTATCTGTTTTGGATTTCAGTTTCAGTTTTGCATTTGAGGCTATATGCCAATCTTTATCAATATCTGTTTTGGATTTCAGTTTCAGTTCTACATTTGAGGCTTTATGCCAATCTTTATCAGTATCTGTTTGGGATTTCATCTTCATTTCTGTATTTGAGGCTTATTGTCAATCTTTATTAGTATTTGTTTTGGAATTTAGTTTTAGTTAAGTATTTAAGACTTTATGCCAAACTTGATCAGTATATGTTTTGATTTCAATTTTAGTTCAGTGATTTGAGGCTTCATGCTTAAATTTTATCTATTTTGATATTAGCATCGGTTTTTAGTATTTCGAGGCTCAGGCCTAAAGTAATCAGAAATATGTTTTGTACAAGTGCATAATGATTCTGCTTTAAACTAAATACGTTGTGTATCTATTTTGAAATATGTGTATAAGGAATCAATTTGAACTAAACACGTTACTCATTTTAATGCGGTGCATTCTGTCAGCATTGTGATAGTGTGACGAGTGACTGTCTTTCTAATATCGCGTTAAGACTCGAAGAAATGAGATACCTAAGGTATCCTTTCGACCAATACCCTATACATCTTCAACCTTGAAGAATGAATCTAGATAGATCCGGCATTAGGACATAACACCACGTAAACATATGGCTTTAATTCTGTTCATGCATACACGTGCATGTAGATCGACATGAGCCTAGCATGCATTTACTTAAACTACTTACTGAGCCGTGTTTTGCTCATCCCTTTCTAACATCATCGCAGATCATATGAGATAGAGTCCACGTTTGGAGTTCTGTGTGGGTCATCAAGGATCGTACCAGGCATAGGTATATACTAGTGTCCTTTGAGCCTACTTTCGTTGTTTTACGAGGTATACAAGTAAGGTATTGTTTGTTTACATGCACCTTCTATGAAGGTTACACAGTATAATTTGCTTATGTCATGGGATGTAACTTAGGATCGTTTTAGATTATTTTGAGAGTGATATGATAATCGAGTGTGATCCTGGATTTGATATGTAGGTGATAATTAATGGTGGATATTAAGAATGTTGACATGATAATTATTTGATGATTTGTGTTATGATGTAAATGTGTGAATAGTTGAATTGATTTGGTGTGATTGGGTTATGATAAATGATGTCTTACAGGTTATTTATCTGGGAAAATCTTAAAATATAAGGGGGGATATTTTCAATCTGTTTTTTTAGGTATGAATATTTTGTCAATCAAAAATGATAATTACAGCCCTAGAGAATTAATTATCTCATCTTTGGATGAATGAATAAGTTAGTTAAGTTGAATTAAATGAAACGAATAAGTAAAAATCGTTTAGTGACTACACTGACACCGAATTCAAACCATAAAGTGAAAAGAAAAATTTATTTCGTAAATTTGGTAAGTGGAATAAGTGTAAGTGTTAAGTGTTTGTCACGGCCTTCAGGTCGTGTTACTTTGTAATAGAGTGAATATACATGCCTCTAGCATTGTAAAAAATGATAATTCTATGAAAATTTAAGAGTTGTTTGATATTGTTTCCTATTTTTTGTTTTTTATTTCCTATTTTTGAAAATTTTGTTTTTGTTTTTTTTTGTTTTAAAATTCTGAAAACAGAAAACATGTTTGATTAACAATGTTATGTATTGTAAACAAATATTTAAATTGATTTAGATATAATAATTCAATTCAGAAAATAAAAATTTTATAGGAGGAGAGACTAAGAAACTTTATTTTGCATTCATTCCTCAATCTTTATAGGAGAGAGACTAAGAAACTTTATTTTGCATTCATTCCTCAATCTTTATAGGAGAAGAAGATTAAGAAAGTTCAATTTTGCATTCATTCCTCAATCTTCATAGGAGAAGAAGATTAGAAAGTTCCATTTTTGCATTTATTCCTTAGCCTAATGAGAGAAAAGACTAGGAAATTTCATATTTTACAAAGAATTGTATCAGTTAATAGGTCTTGAACTTGGACAAAATGGTTGTTTATGTCTAAATAAATAAATGTTGATAACTTTCTGATAAATTTTTGAAAGATTTTTGAAAATCCTTGCATTGCTAAAAGAAAAGAAAGAAACAAAATGAAGAATGATGAAAATATAAATCTAAAAGCATGATGGCAAGTCTTCAGGCATAATTGACAAGACTCAATAAATAATGGGATGAGAAATGAAGATAAAGAATTTGAATAAGAAGAATTCAACAGATAGAATGGACTTGAAAAAGACAAGATGAGCTTGAGAATCTTGTTATCACAATTGAGATTGCATTTGCATATATTTTAGGAGGAATTTGTAAAATATTTTAGGGGGCATGGCATATCTTTAGCATAACATCCATAACATTCACTTAAAAATTATTGAGGTAACCCTTATTTAGCTAGCATGCATGATAAAATGATAAGATCATTCCTTAATCTTTATAGTAAAAAAGATTAGGAAATTTCATATTTTGCATTGTTTCCTAAATCTTATGAGAGAAAAGATTAGGATATTTCGTTTTGCATTCATTATTTAATCTTTATAACAGAAAAAGATTAGAAAACTTCATTTTACATTTCTTAGTTTTATGATAGAAGAGACTGGGACATTTCATTTGGCATTCCTTATTTTCATGATAGGAGAGACTAAGAAATTTCATTTCAGATTCCTTAATCTTATAATAGGAAAGATTAAGAAAATTCATTTGTATTCATTTCTTAATCTTTATAATAGGCAAAGATTAGAAAATCTCATTTGGTATGCATTCCTTAATTTCATGAGAGAAGGGATTGGGAAATTTCACTTTGCATTCATTAGTCTTATAATAGGAGACATTAAGAAATTTCATTTTGCATTCCTTAATCTTATGATAGAAAATGCTAGGAAACTTCATTTTTGCATACTTCAGTCTTATGATAAAAAAAGACACTAGTGTAGACGCCTATTTGAAACGGGTCTTCTTCAATCTTAGTGATTTGAGATTAAAATTTGCTTGTTAATTAATATGATTTAATCATGCGTTTGAATTAATTTGTCAAAGACAAACTTTGAATAAACTAGTTTCCCAAATTAATTTAAAGCTCAAAGTAATTCAAATATCATGAAGATCGAATTCTGCTTTTCAAGATCAATTCCAAATTTATCTTAAAAAATTAGATTTTTTTTTTCTTCATTTTGTTAAAATTAACTCAGAGCCCAAATTAATTGAGATTCGACTATTGAAGTTAAAGATTTAAGCCCATTTAAAGCCCATCTATTAAGTGTGATCTTTGAATTTAGTTATTTTTTTTATTTATAATTATAAAGGCAAGAAAATTTTTTAATTAATTTTGTTTGAAAAATAGAAAAAAAAAAAAAAGAAAAAAGAAATGGTTATGCCAGTGCCGACTTTCAGCCAAAATCAAGGTGCCCCCATCGACAAACACCATTGAATCTGAAAGTTATCTGCAAAATAGATCATAATCCCTAGATCTCAAGGATTTGATCCTTTTTTTTTTTTACTAAAAATACCTATTTAAATGGCTTGAAAGAGGCCGAAGAACACGAGGAGAGAACTTTTCAACACCCAAAATCAAACCACACTCAATAGCATAGATCAAGAAAAGATAATCTCAACTTCAGTTCAAAAATTGAAACACCCAACTTCAGTTCAAAAATTGAAACACCCAAATCCAAGTCTGAACCACAAATCATAAGACGCGTTTAAAGAAAAAAAAAGAGAATTTAAAAACCTAAAAAAGAGATCAGTGGCTATATTTTGAAGTTTGACAGAACCAACGGGCAACTGAGCTCGGGGATGCACAGTGTCAGTAGCAACTGGAGGCTAATAGAACCGGTGATTGGTAGCGACGGGCGGCACGAACGGTAGTTGGAACAGTGAAGAAGTGGCGTGGAAGACAGTGCGTGGTTCCCGCATCTGAAGATCTGCTGTGACTGAGAGGAAGGTGGCGTGGTAGTGAGAGGCGACTTGGTCTGATCAGCTGCGACTTGCGAAGAAGAAAAGAGAGACCGATAAAAAAAACAAAAAAAATGAAAGAGACAGGAGGAGAAATCTTACCTGAGCCAACGTTGCGAGTATTCTGCCTTCATTGTTTGCCCTTTTTAAAAAAAAAAAATTTGCTTTGCTTTAGCCGTTTCTTATGGCTTTACCTGATGAGATATTGTTTTGTTAGATGTTAGATAATAATTTTGGTCCGTTGTATATATTTGCATGGGGTAGTGGCCTTGAATAGGCTTAGCTCATATAGTGTGCCTATGTTCATTTTGGGCTTGATAAAAATGGGTTGAAGTTTTAAGCCTGAGTTCTATCCATAACAGTCTTTTTTTTATAGAAGACTACAATATGCATTAAGTGATAAAATTTTAATACAGATTACAAATTTATTTTTTAGAGTTAATGAGAGGCTCTACAAAATCTGGAGAGTCTTCCATCCATATCTCTAAATTAGATACATTAATAGCAAATTTAGCTAAACTGTGATGAACTTTATTACAACGCTTGGAAATATGTTGCAAGTTGAAGGAACAAAACTACAGGATCAAGCATTTTATGGATTCAACAACATTACCGGCAATACAACGGTCCTGAACACCTCTGTTATGAACTGCTGAGATTGTTATTAAAGAATCACCCTCAACCTCCACTGAGAAGATGCCAATGTCCAATACAAACAATAATCCTTCCCGTAGAGCTACACATTCTGTAGAAAATGGGTCTATAATCTGATGCTTTTTAGTTGACATCAAAGCCAGAACTTCACCTGCATTGTCTTGTACTGCTACTCCAATCCCAATAGCAACATCAGATGTAAAAAAAGCAGCATCAAAATTTACTTTTGCAACACCAACTGTAATAGGAGCACGCCAATGTGTAGATGTTTGATTTCTGGAAACAGACACTTGGTCACAGCCATGAATAGAAGCAAATCCTTCCAAGTATCTCTATGCTGAAAATAGAATCCCCTCTACCGTGATTGATTTGGAGTTGTGTAACACCCCATTCCTAGCGTTCTAGATTTGCCAAAGAAGCATCACGAAAAGAGAGCCCCTCTCAGCATCTATACTCTTCATTACAGACAAAACCCAGTCACAAACTGTCATAAATCCCCTCCATTGCCCTGAATCCATAAAATCAGATTTTTTCCAGACATCATTAGCAAGCTTACAATCTCTCAAAGCATGAACACTGGTTTCTGGACATGTTCCACAAAATGGACATATGGGATCAGAAATAATTTTCCTCTGGTAAAGATTGAAAAGAGAGGGTATTATATCTCGACAACAGAGCCAAAAGAACAACTTCACTTTATTTGGAACTGCTACACCCCAAACAGTCTTCCATAGAGAATGAGACGTGTCCATATTAGAAGAAACACCAGAGTTCTGACACAACCCTTTACTGCGATTATATTGGAAACATATATTGTAGCCTGATTTCACCATATGCAAGCCATTGTGTGTATGATGCCAAACTAGGAGATTCTCCTACTGAAGACCCAGCAATGGAATCTTTAAAATATGCTCTGCATCCAAGGGTGAGAAAGATTGTTGAACTGCTGCTCTGTCCCAACCACCATCAATAGGCGAAATGTAGTCTGAAACCCTGGTAAAAAGCTCAGAACTTTGCTGGTGGACCAGTTTAAAATTCCATGGTCTGGGTGTCTATGGATCTTTCTAGGCCAGAATAGATGATCCTGAACCAACTCTCCATCGAAGACCCAATTGAATAACAGATTTGCCTTGACATAGGCTCCTCTAAACATGTGAAGAATTATGACCTACTTTTGCTTCCAGGAAAGAGGAAGTAGGAAAATAACTTGCTTTAAGCACCTTAGAACACAGTAAGTGGGGTTGTTTTAGTACCCTCCATCCTTGTTTGGCAAGTAGAGACAAGTTGAAGGTATGGAAACATTTAAAGCCTAAACCTCCCTCCCTTTCGGCGTACATAATCTCTACCAGTTGATCCAGTGAATTCCATGTTGTTTATCATCATATCTCCACCACAACTTGGCCACCAATTTATTCAAATCTGCACAGAAATAGGCTGGAAATTTGAACACATTCATTGCATAGTTCAGAATTGATTGAACCACTGCCTTAATCAGAACCTTTTTCCCTGCTCGAGACAAGAACCTCTCTTTCCAATTTGTCAATTTCTTCTAGATCCGGTCCTTTATACCAGTGAATAATCTTTGTTTTGAATGGCCCAAAATTGGCGGCAATCCCAAATATTTCTCAATATTCTGAACTTCTTGAACACCCAAGAAAGAAATAATTTGGGATCTCACATTAGGAGGTGTATTTTGACCAAAATACAAATTAGACTTGTCCATATTTATCTGCTGGCCAGAAGCATTCTTATAGCACCCCAAGATCTCTTTTATCTTATTACACTCCATCGTAGCTGCTTTAAAGAACACAAAAGAGTCATCAGCAAAAAACAAATTTGAATTCGAGGGTGTTGTTCTACTGACCAAAACTCCAGTGATCTCCCTCAATGACTGAGACTTGTACACCATTTTTGCCAAACCCTCCACAGACAAGATGAACAAATATGGAGACAAAAAGTCTCCCTGTCTCAGACACTGTTGTGGAGGAAAGTATCCATATTGCTCGCCATTTAATCTGACAGAAAAACTTACTGTTCGAACACATTGCATAACTTTGTCTACCCATGCTGCATGAAACCCCAGCTTTCTCATGATAGATTCCAAAAAACACCATTCAATTCTGTCATAGGCCTTAGACATATCCAATTTGAGTGCACAAAAATCATCTTTCCCTTTTCTCTTAGTCTTAAGACAATGAAGACTTCATATGCTATATGGAAGTTGTCTGTTATTAACCTTCCAAGAACGAAGGCACTTTGTGTTTTTGAAATCATATCCGGTAAGAGCAGTTTAAGCCTATTAGCTAGTGTTTTAGCAATGATTTTGTATAGGACATTACACAAACTAATAGGTTGAAACTGTGACATATCTTCCGGTAACTTAATTTTTGGAATCAGAACTAGATGAGTGTAATTAACCTTAGAGATATTGAGGGAACCATTGAAAGTAACCAAACAGAAGCAACTACATCCTGTGAGATCACATCCCAAAATTTTTGATAGAATAGCATAGGCATTCCATCTGGCCCTGGAGCTTTATCTGGTTTCATCTGAAAGAAAGCCACCTCAATCTCTTCTTTAGCGTATGGCTTTGTCAACAAGCTATTCATATCATCAGTGACTACTTCATCTACTGCTTCAGTTATAGTGGTAGTATCACAAGTTGTAGATGCTGTAAACAAATTCGTAAAGTAGTCCACGGCAACTTCTCCAATATCATCCCAATTTTCATGCCATATACCATTACTATCCTTCAATCGAACTACTTCATTTGTTTTCTTTTGGGCACTTGCTCGGGCATGAAAATATTTTGAATTTCTATCACCAAATTTCAGCCAGTCTACTCTCGATCTTTGCCGCAACATGCACTCCTCTCTGGTAAACAACTCATTCAACTCTGCCTTTAATCTTTTGTCTTCGAGTAAAGAATCATGCAAACCAACATATTGTTGAACCCGCTGCAGTGATGCTATAACCTCCTTTATCTTATTGTGTAAAAAGCCAAAAGATGTACGATTCCACGTGGATAGCCACATTCTGGTTTGTTTAATTTTTGCCAACAGAGTGCTATTATTATCAAATCCTACTGAATTCCATGCATCTGCAACAACTTTCATACACTCTTTGATTTTAGCCACATAGCTTCAAACTTAAAGCTCTTTTTCTTCCTGTTTGGCATCTGTGCAGCGATATCCTTGAAAACGATCTTCACTGCATTGTGATCTGAGAAAATGGAAGGCAAGTTGTAAACTTGACTGGTTGGACATAGATCGCGCCACCCCTGGTTACTAAACATCCTATCTAGTCTAAGTTTGACTGAGTCATCTACATCCCTCCCCTTCCACCAAGTGAACCGTAGGCCCTTATAACCCAAATCCTTAAGTCCAGCATATGAAAGTGCATCACGGAACAATTCCATCTGTCGAACAGGCCTAATTAGCCTCCCAAACGTCTCCTGTTGGACTGAGATTTCGTTGAAATCACCTCCACACAACCATGGTAGGGAACTCATTCTACTCAGACTTCGAAGTAAATCTTAACTTTTATACCAGAGATGAGTTTTTGAATCACCATAAAAACCAGTAACTCGGAATTGGAGCTGCTGCTGAATGTCTATGACTTCTACATCAATATGATTTGAAGATAAACTTTTAAGAGAGACATCAAAACTATCATTCCACATCAAAATGAGACCACCTTTTCTACCTATAATACTAACAACGTCTTAAGACTTAGTTTCAGAAACCATGAAGATGGAAACGTTGAAAGAATTGGCATTTAACTTCCAAAAGTTGGAGAGGTTCGATGGAGGGAACTTCCTAAGGTGGCAACAGAAGATGAAGATTTTACTTGCATCCCTCAATGTGCTCTATGTACTCACAACACCAAGACCAGAAGAAAAAGAAGAAGACACAAATGAGGAAGTGCATCAAAGACAAAAGTGGGACAACGATGACTACACTTGTAGAGGATGCATCCTAAATGGTATGTCTGATTCTTTATTTGATACTTACATCACAATCAATACATCAAAAGAGTTATGGGAAAAGCTGGATGCAAGATACATGAAGGAAGACGCAACTAGCAAAAAGTTCCTAGTAACAAGTTGGAACATTTTTAGAATGAATGATTCCAGACCTATTATGGAACAGTTTGCTGAGATTGAAGTCATCCTTAACAAGTTTAAGCAGTATTCAATGAACATGGATGAGTCAATCATAGTGTCCTCTATAATTGACAAACTTCCAGCATCATGAAAGGATATCAAGAGAACCTTGAAACACAAAAAGAAAGAAATCACTCTTGATTACCTTGCAAACTATCTTCGGATTGAAGAGCAATATCGCAAGGAGAATGACAAAGAAAAGGAGAAGGAGACTAACATCTCCAAAGTCCATGTGGTGGAAGATACTGTTTCCAACAAAAAATCCACAAAGAAGAAGAAAGAACTTTCCACCAAAGGCAAGAAAATCAAGAAGAAAGGTGCATGTTTCCATTGTGGAAAACCAGGGCACTTCAAAAGGGATTGCTATGTCTTCAAAAAGAAGAAAGAAGCATCCAATGCAACCAAGGACAACTTTGTTGCTGTGATTTCTGAAATCAATGTCATTGAAGACAAAGAAGCATGGTAGATAGATTCTGGTGCTACAAAACATGTGTGCACAAACAAGGCTATGTTCAAAACTTTCAAAGAGGAAGTAGATGGCAATGTGCTCTACATGGGGAATTCTTCTTCAACTGAAATCAAAGGCAAGGGGACCATAGATTTAAACTTCACTTCTGGAAAAACATTGACTTTAACCAATGTTTTCTATGTTCCAGAAGTTAGGAAGAATCTAGTGTCTGTTAGTTTACTCAATAAGTTTGGGTTCAAAGTTATCTTTGAGGGGGATAAGTGTATACTATCCAAGAGTGGAACTTTTGTGGGAAAGGGATATGCCAATGAAGGCATGTTTAAACTTAATGTATCTCATTTCAATATCAATAATAAGAAGAATGATTCAGCTTATATTGTGGATTCCTTTGATTTATGGCATAGTAGATTAGGACATATAAACTATGATAAAGTAATCATGATGTCTAAATCTAATATGGTTCCATATGTAGTTAGAAGTGATGAAAAATGTATAACTTGCATGCTAACTAAAATAACATGAAACAAACTTGTATTTCTGATTTTACTATGGCTTCAGAATTTGTGGCATTAACTTAGGCAAGTAAGGAGGTTAAGTGGTTGAGAAACTTACTCCATGAAATTCCTTTATGGCCTAAACCAATGTCACCTATATCAATACATTGTGATAGTGAAGCTACACTATCAAAGGCTTATAGCCAAATATATAATGGGAAATCTAGACATATTTGTCTAAGGCACAGCTATGTTAGACAATTGATTAAAGATAGGGTGATCACCATTAATTTTGTCAAGTCAAGTGAAAACTTGGCGGATCCATTGACAAAAGGTCTCACAAGAGAGATAGTGTCTAGAACTTCCAAGGGGATGGGACTAAAACCCATTTGAATTAGTCACACATAATGGAAACTCAACTCAACGCTTAATTGGACATTAAGTCTTGAGTTCAATGAGATCAAGTACATTATCTGAATGTGGCTGCAAGTATTGTGCTGATTAACATCCCAAAGGTTATGAATACTTGAAATCATATGAAAATAAAGAGGTTGAGTTGTTACTCTTAATGAACCCATAACACGTAAGTATAAGTGTTGGAATGCTTATATGATTGCATTTATGATGAGTTCACCTATATGAGTGGAAGTGGTGCCGCTTCTAGGAGCTTAGGGTTTAGCTCTTAAACACTCATGAAATGATACAAGACACATGGCCAGTATAAGTGTCGAAGTTCTACTAAATGACTTTGGACAAATTTTTGAAGTCTCATGTGAGATTTAGTCATTAGTTAATCATCATAGAACCGTTGGTTCAAGACTTAGTCCACCGTACCGTTCTGATTAACTGAAAGTATTTTTTCTCTAAGATGATGGTTCAAGACCTAGTTCACCATCATTTATGCATGAGGATTCCTCAAGTATTAGACTTGTTCTATTTTGAAATTGGTGGGGGATTGTTAGAAAATTTCAAAATATAAAGTGAAAAGACTGATTAAAATGTTGTTTAATCAACGTACAAGTAAAACTAGTGTTTGGTATGACTCCGGGTGAAGTAAAATCATGTTAAAATGATTTTTACTAATTTTATAGGGCAGTCAACTGCCCATATAGGGCAGTCAACTGCCCTTGCGCAGTGAACATTCTGTTCGGAAAATGCTCTTGGGCAGTCAGATGCCCTGGGAGGGCAGTCGGATGCCCCGGGATGGCAGTCAACTGCCCAAATAGGGCAGTCAACTGCCTATACAAGGTGAATACTCGGATTCTAAGTTACTTTAAGGCAGTCGACTGCCATATGAAGGCAGTCGACTGCCCTCCTGGAAGTTGTATACTGTTTCAAAAATACACTAGGGCAGTCGGATGCTATTTTCGGGCATCCAACTTCCTTGCCTGGAAATCCAAGGGCAGTCAACTGCCTTTTATGGCAGTTAACTGCTCTAGTGCAAAATGAATTATAACGACTAGTTTTCTTTGAATAAGTGCAACCTCATTCAAAGGGTAATCTTTCACTACATAATGGTTAAAGGACATAACCATTGAATTTAAGAGGTGTGAACAATCTGAAATATATGTTTGTTTAAATGAAACAACACAATTGAAAGGTTGTGACATTCAAATCAAAGGTAACATCTCTTGAAATTATCTCTATAAAAGAGATGACAATGTTCATTCAAGAATATATAGAAGAATGACAGAAAAAATAGAACGAAAAATATTCTGATTTCTTTTTCTCTCCCAATCTCAAAATAGAAAACAAGTCTCTTAGACATTGTTTGCTGCAGAAAACTTTGGCTAAGACATAATACTTTTGTATTTGTCTAAAGTGTTTAGTGGTTTAATATTACAAGTGCAAGGTAATATTAAACAAGTTGACTTCATTGTATCCTGAGGCTATTTCCATAATCCCTGTTGCATACCATAACTGGTGGGGGTGAAATAAGTCTTAAGGAAAGTGGCATTATAGCAGCACGCCTTGAAGTCTTTCTCTGCATTTAGTTCGTGACTGTTCGTGATCAAAGAAGTTCAATTCCAGAAGTTAAAGTCCAAGAAGAAGTTCAAGTTTTCATCTTCATAGTACCCCAAGTGGGCAAGAGTTGTAATCCCATATTTGTTTTTTTTTTGTTCAACACAACGTTGGCTGAGCTATAACCACATCAATATTTAAGACGTTCAGCCGCTGCAACCCATAGTTTTGTCTCACACAAGAAGAGTAATTACGGTTTCTCCTGTGAGAGGAGATTTTGAAGCCCTACAACTGCTCTGTGGATTTCCCAAACCACGACAGTTGAGGCTGATAATACTCATGGCTGATGGAGGGGCAGACTTGTATCTGCCTCCGCTAAAGTATTCATATTATCAGAACTCCCAACAAGAGTTTTAGAGGTGGAAATTGGATCAGGAGCAAGTATGGTAGGTCCTGCTATTGCATTCAATTTCTTCAACTGCATGCATGAAGTAGATTCAGAATGAACTAACAAGTCCACTTTACATTTGTAACCTTTTTCCTTTTTAGGGTGAAGTGGAGAAACATCAGCTTGTTTCAAAGCAACATCAACATCCATATTACCAGTAGCCGGTATACGTAGGAGAAACATCCTGTATGGCAATCTGTGGTTCACTGTGAAAGCCCAAATTCAATCTACGATATGCTATTTTACTAGTTGGAGTACGGTTGGTGATAGGACTCGCAGGTTGAGGAGAGCTCCTAAGCCAAACCCGAGATACTTGGCTTGATGGTCGTGGGAAAGAAGGAGTCAAAGTGAATAAGTTGCTGGTAGTTTATTTCCTTGATTTTCTGCAAATAATATTTGGCATGATTTGGCATCATGGCCATGTTGCTGTTGTGGCAACGTGATTTTAGGCCAAGGAAGTTATTATTTCTGTATTTAAACCACCATCATTCTTGGTTGTAGACAAGAAATTTATCCATTAAGAAAATCTGTGGTAAAGTTCTCGCCCAAAGTAGAACAAGTTCTTTTATTTTTCTTGGCTATTGACTAGGACCTATCATTGGTATCAGAGCTCAGGTTTATGGCGACTAACAAAGACAGAATTGAGGCATTGGAGCGGGAATTGAGTGGCATTCATGATGGAATGCAGAAAATTGAGTTAGGAATGAATTCTAAAATTGATCGGCTGGAGGGAACAATTCTAAAGCTCACAGAGACAATCATGTCAAGCCAGGGATCACCCGGTGCCGCTAGTCATGAAATCCAATCCCGTCCCAAAAGGGATTTCGGTGAGAACAGCAAGTCATTTCTATCCAAACTTACCAAACTTGAATTCCCTAAGTTTTCAGGAGATGATCCTACGGTGTGGCTCGACCGAGTCAATCAGTTTTGTGAATTCCAAAGCATCGATGAGGGAGATAAGGTGCGGTTAGCTACCTTTCACCTTGAAGGTGATGCTAATCAATGGTGGCAATGGCTTAAGAAGGCTCTCCAAGAGGAAGGGAAAGACATCACGTGGAGTGATTTTGAGGATGAGGTTCGGACCAGGTTCGGGCCAATAGAAGCTGAGGACTTTGATGAGGCGTTATCTCGCATCAAACAAGTTGGTTCATTGAGGGACTACCAGCGGGAATTCGAACGTTTGGGCAACCGCGTGAGAGGGTGGACTCAAAAAGCACTGGTAGGCACATTCATGGGCGGTTTAAAACATGAGATTGCTGATGGTATTCGGCTATTCAAACCCAAGACTATCAAAGATGCTTTCGGAATGGCGCGAATGAGGGATGAACAGTTGCAAAAAGTGAGGAAGACCTTCTCAAATATGGCTAGTCGAGCTTCAAATCTTGGGGCTGGTTCATCCACAAGAAATCAAGGGGCCAAAAGATTGACCTGGGAGGAGATGCAAAAGAAAAGAACTCAAGGATTATGTTTCTCATGTGACGAGAAATTCACCATGGGGCACAAATGCAAAGGGTCACAATTATTGTTGCTAGAAGGGCAAGAGGGTAATGAGAGCGAGAACACGGCCCATGAATGGGAAGAAGCTAGTATAGAAGATGTAGAACCTGGGATAACATTGCATGCTTTAACCGGGTGGACGGCTCCAAAAACCATGCGAGTTATGGTAAGGATTGGCTCCACTGACTTGGTTGCACTCATTGATACCGGGTCCACACATAACTTCATCAATGAGAAGGTGGCAGATCAACTATGTTTGAGTGTACAGCCGACCAAATCTTTTAAGGTGCGAGTGGCAAATGGGGAGCAGCTGAAGTGTGAAGGAAAATTTGAACAGATTGCGGTTGATTTACAAGGTACCAAATTTTTAATTGACTTATTTGCTATACCTTTATATGGAGTCGATTTGGTGTTGGGAATACAATGGCTTGCATTATTGGGAACTGTTAGTTGTGATTGGAAGGAACTAACTATGACCTTTAAGTGGGAAGCAACAAAGAAATGTTTGCAGGGCATTAAAGCACAGACCATTCAAACAAAGTCACTGCATGGGCTGACGAAAGAAGTGCGGCAACAGCAAATGATGTTCATGATATACCCTCAGGCCATGGAACTAAGCCATGGTGAAGCCATCCCACTAGACTTGCAAGCACTGCTCAGAAAATTCCAAAATATTTTCCAGGAGCCCGACGGCTTACCACCAAGGAGGGAAATTAAGCATGCCATTAATTTGAAGGAAGGAACAGAAGCTGTCAGTGTTCGACCATATCGATATGCCCATTTTCAAAAGGAAGAAATTGAGAAACAAGTGAATGAGATGTTGCAATCGGGTTTAATCAGACCAAGCACAAGTCCTTTCTCTTCACCGGTGTTGCTTGTGAAGAAAAAAGACGGCACATGGAGATTTTGTACAGATTACCGAGCTCTCAACATGGTGACTATCAAAGATCGTTTCCCCATCCCTACCATTGAGGACATGCTAGATGAACTATATGGTGCGGCATATTTTTCCAAACTTGATCTGAGGGCGGGGTACCATCAAATTAGAGTACAACCAACTGATGTGCACAAAACGGCTTTTCGGACCCACAACGGACACTATGAGTATATGGTGATGCCCTTTGGATTGTGCAACGCACCCTCAACCTTCCAATCGGTGATGAATGAAATTTTTCGTTCTCATTTAAGAAAATTTATTCTTGTTTTCTTTGATGACATTTTGGTCTACAGTCCTACATGGGAGCTTCACTTGGAACATTTACACACAACCTTGACCATCCTTCAACAACACAAGTTCTTTGCAAAGCTGAACAAATGTAGCTTTGGCAAGCAAGAGCTCGAGTATCTTGGCCACATTGTTACCCCAAATGGTGTGAAGGTAGACCACAAGAAAATTGAAGCAATGCTAGCATGGCCAAGACCTTCCAACATCACTGAGCTTCGAGGCTTCTTAGGAATTACAGGTTACTACCGTAAATTTGTGAAAGGCTATGGTGAGATTGCACGACCATTAACCAATCTGTTAAAAAAGGGGAATTTTAAATGGAGTGAAGAAGCAGAGAAAGCCTTTCATGCCCTCAATCAAGCCATGACAACTACACCGATTTTGGCCATGCCCAACTTCACCGAGCCATTTACAATCGAGACAGACGCTTCAGGCGAGGGGATTGGTGCCGTATTAACTCAACAAAACAGGCCAATTGCTTTCATGAGTCGAGCCTTGGGGGTCACCAAGAAATCATGGTCAATCTATGCAAGAGAGATGCTAGCAATTGTAGAAGCTGTTCGATTATGGAGGCCATATGTGTTGGGGCGAAAGTTCTTTATCAAAACCGATCAGCGCAGCCTTAAATTTTTCTTGGAGCAAAAGGTTGCAACACCAGAGCAGCAAAAATGGGTGGCTAAGCTATTGGGGTATGATTATGAAATTCTTTATCGCCCTGGGAAAGAAAATGGAGCGGCTGATGCGTTATCGAGACGAGGTGATAGTCCTATCCTTTGTTCAATTTATATATCTAATGTGCAAATTTGGGATGAAATCAGGCACAAATCCAAGGAGGATGAGTATGTCCAAGGAATTAAAAAACAAATGGAAAATGGCCATTTTATTAATTTTACATGGAGGGATGATTTGTTGATTTACAAAGGACGAGTAGTGGTTCCTGCTGACCCTGCACTTCGAGCTCGCATATTGTATAAGGTCCATAGCTCCAACATTGGTGGACATTCCGGGTTACTTCGCACATACAAAAGGCTGAGACAGCAATTTCATTGGATCAACATGTTCCAGTCGGTGCAAGAATATATTCATCATTGTGAAGTTTGCCAACGGGTCAAAGCTGATTGTTCACCACCAGCAGGTCTCTTACAACCGTTACCTGTTCCAAACCAAATATGGGAGGATATCTCGATAGACTTCATTGAAGGCTTGCCAAAGTCAGGAGGCAAGGACACCATACTGGTTGTAGCGGACCGTTTAAGTAAGTCTGCCCATTTCATACCTCTTTCTCATCCCTTCACAGCAAAGATTGTAGCTGAAAAATTTGTGGACAACATCATCAAACTACATGGGATGCCACGGTCCATTGTAAGTGATAGAGACCCAATCTTCATGAGCCAATTCTGGCAAGAATTTTTCCGATTATCAGGGTCAAAGCTCAAGCCAAGTTCTTCCTACCACCCACAAACCGACGGCCAAACAGAGGTTACAAATCGCTGTTTGGAACAATATCTTCGATGTTTTGTGCATCAATGGCCTCGCCTTTGGAGTCGATACCTTTCTTGGGCGGAATATTGGTACAATACAACTTTTCATGCTTCAACAAAGATGACACCATTTGAAGCACTCTATGGTCGCTTGCCCCCAACCATTCCTGGTTATACCGAGGGAACAACCCAAGTACATGAAGTGGAACAGATATTATCTCACAGGGAAGAACTATTAAAGCGGCTCAAGGTCAATTTGGAGCAAGCTAATAATCGAATGAAGCAAACGGTAGATACAAAACGTAAGGATCTATCCTTTGAGATAGGGGACTTGGTCTTACTTAAATTACATCCTTACAGGCAGCAAAGTGTGTTCAAACGGGCACAACAAAAATTGGCAGCAAGGTACTTTGGTCCTTATCCTGTGCTGAGAAAGATAGGAGCAGTCGCTTATGAGTTGCAATTGCCAGCCTCAGCAAGGATCCATCCAACATTTCATGTCTCCCTTTTAAAGAAGTATACCGGCACTCAAACCGAAACTTCTAACGATGTCCCACCTGTATCAGATGAAGGAAATCTTGTGTTGGAGCCACACAAAGTGCTAGATCAGCGTTGGGTTAAAAGAAATGGTGCATTCGTCACTGAACATTTAGTGAGTTGGAAACACCTGCCCGAGGAGGAAGC
Source organism: Heritiera fomes (assembly GCA_032173925.1). NCBI lineage: Eukaryota > Viridiplantae > Streptophyta > Magnoliopsida > Malvales > Malvaceae > Heritiera > Heritiera fomes. Next base: position 17,558,276 of record JAPDPM010000015.1, read on the forward strand.
CACATGGGAAACAACGGCTCTGTTGCAGCAGCAATTTCCTACCTTTGAGCTTGAGGACAAGCTCGTTCTTGCGGAGGAGGGTATTGATAGGACTCGCAGGTTGAGGAGGGCTCCTAAGCCAAACCCGAGATACTTGGCTTGATGGTCGTGGGAAAGAAGGAGTCAAAGTGAATAAGTTGCTGGTAGTTTATTTCCTTGATTTTCTGCAAATAATATTTGGCATGATTTGGCATCATGGCCATGTTGCTGTTGTGGCAACGTGATTTTAGGCCAAGGAAGTTATTATTTCTGTATTTAAACCACCATCATTCTTGGTTGTAGACAAGAAATTTATCCATTAAGAAAATCTGTGGTAAAGTTCTCGCCCAAAGCAGAACAAGTTCTTTTATTTTTCTTGGCTATTGACTGGGACCTATCAGTTGGCTACATTCTCCCCAGAGCATTGGGATAACACTTGACGTGTGCTACTTTTGGACAGTAAGTTAGATGTTTTGTAAGGCAGGCAAGAGGTATCATCCATCTTTCCTACTGGGTAATGTGATCTCTTTAGTGGCGAAGCACGGATCCAGTCACCATATGGGTCAGCCATCTCCTTATCCATAGGAGGGTTAATATCACTATCCCTTATAACATGGCCCAATTTACCACGTCGATAACAGAAATTTGGTAGGTGCTCATGCTTCAATTTTGCAAATGTTTTCTGTTGTGTAATGCCATCAGATACCATTAGGCCTCGTCTCAAAGGCTTGTCAATATTCAATTCTACCTTGATTCTCATAAACCGACCCCAACCACCACTGCCATTCTCCATATTCGATTCAATAAGATTCCCCAAACAAGAACCAATCTGATCAGCAACCGCTTTCCTCATCATGCTGAGTGATAAATCGTATACTCGCCCCTATAGTTGAATTGTGTTGAACACATAATCTTTTGGCCTTTTAACACCATCATAATGTTGCAACAACAGAGGACTTCTTTCGAAAAACCAAGGTGTACCTTCCAAAACTCTGAGTTGATCACCCTGAGCAAAGAATTGAAATAGGATGATGTTGTCATCTAGAATTTTGCATTCCACCCCTTTTGATGGTCTCCATACTTGCTTTAGAATAGAGAACATGGCTTCATGATTGAAAGGCCTATTAATTAGTGAAGATCCAATTAGACAGAAATTTCCAACAGTTGCAGATTATTGAATGATGTCTACTGGCACTAAAACTGTCTTCTCTTCATCTTCAGTGAGTGTGATGTGATCCCAGTGATCACGTAGAAGAAGATCAACTTCATATATTTGAGAGGTTTTTGAAAACAAAGAAACTGAACAAGACTGAGAGAAACAAAGAACATTGGAAAACAGATCCTGCGATAAACACAAGACATGACTGACTACCACTTGAGAGCCACCATGAACGTGGAAGTTACTCGACGGAGCATACAACTTGCAACCGTCACAAAGCATGAAACTTGTAACCGTCACAGAGACTTTTTTTATCGTATTTTGTATTCCATAACAGTTTTACATATATATATATATATATATATATATGATCATAGGCTTAGGAAAGGTTAAAAAATAATATACATATATATACACACACACACACATATATATATATAGATATATATATATATATATATATATATATATATATATATATAAAAGTAAATGATCACGGGCTTATAAAAGATGGAAAAATAGATAATATACACAAATAAATAATTATGAGCTCCTGAATGGTGAGTGAATAATTTAGTTTAGGTCTTTTGACATTAATTGGAAGTCATGACTTGGATTCCATAAATATTAGTTAAAAAAAAAACTTGCCTTGGATATAATTTGCTTTGTAATTAAATCTATAAACCTAGAAATAAAAGAGGTTCATATATAATAGATTAAATATAAGATAAATCTTTAATTGAAAATGATTTTTCAAAATTGACCAAAGTGTGGGAAAATTTGGAACAAAATTAATAACTTTAACTTTCTACTTTCGATCAAAGTGTTGAAGGATGTATGGAAATTCGCTAAAACTTGTAAAGATTTAAATAAAATGTTAGTGAATTAGTCCAATTAAAATCCAAAAAGTTTAAAAAAAACAATAATAATGAATAATTCCGAAAACTATAAATATACATTTTCTTAGATTTTGAGAATAAATGAAAACTCTTCCGATGATGGAATTCTTGGACTTCATGAGCGTGCAAATTTTGAGAAATTCTTAGATAAGAAAATGCTTCCTCTAAATTTGACCAAATTGTTGGAAGATTTAGAGGGAATAATTTCAGTACTAAGGGGACTTATAAAAAATTGTGAGAACTCGTTATTTTGTACTGTACATGTATGAAATAATAAATTTTAAATAAATTAATTAATTAATTTTGAAAATATTTTTCTAAATGTCGAAATTAAGGTGGGATAGAATGGAAAAAATTCGAAGTTGTACAAGGGCAAAATTTGTTTTTCTCAAAGAGTGGTCAAAGTTGATTAAATAAGCCATAATTTGGCTTAAGAAATAATTAAAATAAATAAAAATTCAAATGAAAAATGGGCTGGAACAGAAAAGTGACTGTGCAGTGGCAAGTGGCAAGTGAGTAAATAAAGTGATTTTAGAGGCTATTTTGACTTGATTAAAATATATCAGAATTTTTATAAATTAAAATTAAGTTATGACCAATTAAAATTAAGCAACAAAGTCAGCTTCCATTATTTATTCAGCTGAGATTTCACCCCCTCAATCATTTTCTGTTTTTCAGCTCACGTTTCTGTTCTTCTTCTCCTCCACTGAGCCTCTTGCTCTCTGAAACATCATCCTTTCATCAAGCAATCAGCTAAGCTCCTTCACAAAGTTTCCTCCTCACCTCCTTAGCTTCCTTGTTCTTTAAAAATTTCAGCCAAAAACCACCCAAAAGAGACTCCTCTGCAGCTGGACAGTGGCGTGAAACAGGTAAAGAAACTGTCAGCCAACGTTTCATGCATTTAATCCTTGGTTTATAGTGATGATTTGTTAAGTGGGTGATGTGTATGTATATGGTTTGACATGAAAACATGTAGAAATTCAATAGGACTGAGTTTTATTAGTTGGTGGCGTTAATGGTTGAATGAAACTTTGTTGATTTTGTACGTGGGTGGCGTGAGTGGATGAGGCAAAAAATTCTGCTGTTTATGTGTGTGACGTGAAGAGCAGAAAAATAAAGCTTTAACATGAAAATAAATCAATGTTAAATATGTACATGAAACCATACTTCTATGGTTAGTCATAAGGGTTTCAAAGAGGTATAAACATAGTGTTTTGATGGTGTGAAAACACAAGGTAAAGCATGAAAACCGAAGGTGAAGCTGGCTGGAACCGAAACAAAAAAGAGAAATTTAATTAGTGTGTTGACCGAATAGAATGAAGGCTGGTATGGTAGTCAACAAAAGAGGCTAATGAGGCGTGGAAATGAAGAAGAAAGAAAGATTGAACATGTGATAAATATTCAAGTAATGAAAGTCAATAAAGATGGCTGTTGTGACGTGAAATGAGAAAGAAAAATGGCTGAGTGTGGCGTGGAAAGAGAGAGGAATAAAGGGTTGAAATTGTGTTAAATAGTCAAGAGTAAAGAAAGTCAAAAATAAAGGCTCATAGTGAAGAAGATTTAACCATAGAATATAAGAAATTTAAACACAATATAGTCAATAAATGTGGGCTGTCGGCTAGAGAAGAAATGGAGGGAATAAAATATTATATTTTATTTCCTAAATGATGGAAATTTACAAGGAAAAAGACAGCACATTTATGTGGTACATAGACTAAGGAAATGAAACAATAAACTTAATTATCTTAAAGGCCATTCAGCCATAGTGGAGAAAAAGGAAGGAAGATAGCATGAAGAATAGCCATTTTTTTATGAGGCTTTAATTACCATTTATAATTTTTATAAATCATTAGCTTAATTATCCTTTTATTTTTAAGCTATGATTTATAAAAATTATAAATGGTAATTAAAGCCTCATAACTAAAAATGACTATTCTTCATGCTGTCTTCCTTTCTTTTTCCCCACTATGGCCGAAGCTTTTAGATAATTAAGTTTATTGTTTCATTTCCTTAGTCTATATACCACATAAATGTGCTATCTTTTTCCTTGTAAATTTCCATCATTTAGGAAATAAAATACAATATTTTATTCCCTCCATTTCTTCTCTAGCCGGCAGCCCACATTCATTGACTATATTGTGTTTTAATTTCTTATATTCTATGGTTAAATCTTTTTCACTATGAGCCTTTATTTTTGACTTTTTTTACTCTTGACTATTTAACACAATTTCAACCCTTTATTCCTCCCTCTTTCCACGCCACACTCAGCCATTTTTCTTTCTCATTTCACGTCACAACAGCCATCTTTATTGACTTTCATTACTTGAATATTTATCACATGTTCAATCTTTCTTTCTTCTTCATTTCCACGCCTCATTAGTCTCTTTTGTTGACTACCATACCAGCCTTCATTCTATTCGGTCAACACACTAATTAAATTTCTCTTTTTTGTTTCAGTTCCAGCCAGCTTCACCTTCGGTTTTCATGCTTTACCTTATGTTTTCACACCATCAAAACACTATGTTTATACCTCTTTGAAACCCTTATGACTAACCATAGAAGTATGGTTTCATGTACATATTTAACATTGATTTATTTTCATGTTAAAGCTTTATTTTTCTGCTCTTCATGTCACACACATAAACAACAGAATTTTTTGCCTCATCCACTCACGCCACCCACGTACAAAATCAACAAAGTTTCATTCAACCATTAACGCCACCAACTAATAAAATTCAGTCCTATTGAATTTCTACATGTTTTCATGTCAAACCATATACATACACATCACCTACTTAACAAATCATCACTATAAACCAAGGATTAAATGCATGAAACGTTGGCTGACAGTTTCTTTACCTGTTTCACGCCACTGTCCAGCTGCAGAGGAGTCTCTTTTGGGTGGTTTTTGGCTGAAATTTTTAAAGAACAAGGAAGCTAAGGAGGTGAGGAGGAAACTTTGTGAAGGAGCTTAGCTGATTGCTTGATGAAAGGATGATGTTTCAGAGAGCAAGAGGCTCAGTGGAGGAGAAGAAGAACAGAAACGTGAGCTGAAAAACAGAAAATGATTGAGGGGGTGAAATCTCAGCTGAATAAATAATGGAAGCTGACTTTGTTGCTTAATTTTAATTGGCCATAACTTAATTTTAATTTATAAAAATTCTGATATATTTTAATTAAGTCAAAATAGCCTTTAAAATCACTTTATACTTGCTACTGCACAGTCACTTTTCTGCTCCAACTCATTTTTCATTTGAATTTTTATTTATTTTAATTATTTCTTAAGCCAAATTATGGCTTATTTAATCAACTTTGACCACTCCTTGAGAAAAACAAATTTTGCCCTTGTACAACTTCGAATTTTTTCCATTCTATCCCACCTTAATTTCAACATTTAGAAAAATATTTTCAAAATTATTTAATTAATTTATTTAAAATTTATTATTTCGTACATGTACAGTACAAAATAATGAGTTCTCACATTTCTCCCCACCTTAAGAAATTCGGTCTTCCGAATTTCGCTTAAACCACTCATTGAAATAGCTCTGGATACTTTTCTCTCATTAGGCTTTCTAATTCTCATGTAGCCTCTTCTTCGGAGTGGTACTGCCAGGGCACTTTCACTAGAGGAATAGTCTTAGATCTAGTACTTTATCTTTCCGATCCATAATCTTAGTAGGTCGTTCCACGTAACTCATATCTTCCCGTATCTCCAATGGTTCATACCGAATTACGTGGGATGGATCTGGATTGTATTTACGAAGATCGAAAAATGGAATACATTGTGCACACCTGATAGCTCGGGTGGTAGTGCCAATCAGTATGCCATGTTCCCTACGCGATCCAAGATCTCGAATGGTCCGATGTAACGAGGACTCAGTTTTCCTTTCTTACCAAATCTCATAATGCCTTTAGATGGGGAATCTTCTAGAAATACATAATCACCTGGTGAGAACTCGAGTGGTCGGCATCTTGTATCCGCGTAACTCTTTTGCCAACTCTGTGCTGTATGGATTCTCTCACATATCAATTGTACATCCTGTGAGGCTCGCTCTACCAATTCGGGAGCTAATAACTTCCGATCTCCCACTTCTTCCCATGTGATTGGATATCTACATTGTCTACCGTATAATGCCTCGTATGGTGCCATGCCGATGCTAGTCTGATAACTATTATTATATGCAAACTCAGCTAAAGGCAAATGATCGTCCTAGGAGCCTTTAAAATCCAATGCACATACTCGTAACATATCCTCTAGCGTCTGTATCACATCGCTCGGACTGTCCATCAGTCTACGAATGAAAGGCGGTGCTAAAGTTCAACAGGGATCCCATGGCCTCTTGAAATCTCTCCCAAAAATGAGATGTAAACCGGAAATCCCTATCCAAGGTAATGCTTACTGGAACTCCGTGTAGCCTCACTATTTCCTGCACATACAAATCAGCAAGGGCATTGAGAGGATCGATAGATCTGATAGCTAGGAAGTGGGTGGACTTTGTCAATCTATCAACTATCACCCAAATTGTATCATGTTATCTCCGGGTCCTTGGTAACCCAGGATGAAGTCCATCGTGATGTGCTCCCATTTCCTAGTAAGAATTGGTAGAGGCTCTAATAATCCTGCAGGCTTTTGATGCTCAATCTTCACTTGCTGGCACGTGAGACATTTTGCTACAAATTCTGCGATGTCTTTCTTCATCTTTGGCCACCAATAAATCCTCCGTAGATTTTGGTACGTTTTAGTACTGCCAGGATACAGAGTGTACCTGGAGGTATAGGCCTCAGCCAAAATCAAGTCTCTGAGCTGCTTATTATCGGGAACACAAATCCTGCCTAGAAACCTGAGAATCCTGTCAATGCCAATCTCAAAATCAAATTGTACTCCTACCTATATTTGACTAGCCACCGATACACAGTAATCATCTATCCTCTGAGCTTCCCTAATCTAACCTATCAACTCTAGCTCGATTCTGAAGCTAGCAGTGAACCCATAACTCTCAGAGTATACCACACTAATGCTAAGGTTCGAGAACTGCTCTAGTAGCTCGTGTCCCTTGACCATCATATAGGACACCATCGCTACATGCTTTTGGCTCAGAGCATCTGCCACCACGTTCGCTTTCCCCGAGTGGTATCGTATTTCGTAATCATAATGTAAGAGCCTCGCCCATCTCACAGGCCGCCGGCGAGCATCCCCTTGGCGAGCACCCAGTTCGCCCGCCCCAGGTTTACTCTTACAGGCTGGCTAGGCGATCACCCAGTTCGCCCGCCCCTCTCACAACGTATTGTCCGCTTTGGGGTGCGCCCACAGGCCATCGCCCCTCACGGCTTTATTCCAAGGGACTTGAAGTGTCTCAATGGTAACATGAGTGTAAGGCTCGAGGTATCTAGGGGATATCAGGGTTCGAGCGTCTCATGGAACGCGTCCGAGGGAATTAGCTTGAGTTCCTCAAGTCCCTTGGAATAAAGCCGTGAGGCGCGATGGCCTGTGGGCGCACCCCAAAGCGGACAATATGTTGTGAGAGGGGCGGGCGAACTGGGTGATCGCCTAGCCAGCCTGTAAAAGTAAACCTGGGGCGGGCGAACTGGGTGCTCGCCAAGGGGATGCTCGCTGGCAGCCTGTGAGATGGGCGAGGCTCTTACATAAAAATGCTTGTCTCAATGGTAACATGAGTGTAAGGCTCGAGATATCTATGGGATATCAGGGTTCGAACGTCTCATGGAACACGTCCGAGGGAATTAGCTTGAGTTCCTCAAGTCCCTTGGAATAAAGCCGTGAGGAGCGATGGCTTGTGGGCGCACCCCAAAGCGGACAATACATTGTGAGAGGGGCGGGTGAACTGGGTGATCGCCTAGCCAGCCTATAAGAGTAAACCTAGGGCGGGCGAACTAGGTGCTCGCCGAGGGGATGCTCGCCGGTGCCCTGTGAGACGGGCAAGGCTCTTACACATAATCTTTAAGCAACTCCATCCATCTCCGCTATCTCATATTAAGCTCACATTGCGAGAACAGGTATTTCAGACTCTTATGGTCTGTATATATTTGAAAAGTCACACTGTAAAGGTAATGCTGCCAAATCTTCATTGCAACCGTTACGGCGGCCAACTCCAGATCATGAGTCGGGTAGTTCATCTCATGCTTTTTAAGCTGTTTAGATCCATATGCAATAACCCGACCATGCTACATTAATACACACCCTAATCCCTGAGCGGAAGCATCTGTGTATACTGCAAAACCACCTACTCCGCTAGGAAGGGCTAACAATGGAGCTGTCGTAAGTTACCGCTTCAGTTCTTGGAAACTGCACTCACACGCTTCTGTCCACTCGAACTTCACATCCTTTCGTCTGAGTTGCGTCAATGGAGTAGCAAGTTTGGAAAATCCCTTCACGAACTGACGGTAATATCCGGCTAAACCTAGAAAACTCCTAATCTCTGTTACTGTCTTTGAACTCTTCCATTGCACTATAGCTTCGATCTTGGACGAATCTACTGACACCTCGTCCTTCGAGACTACGTGACCCAGAAATACAATATGATCTAGCCAGAAATCACACTTACTGAGTTTAGCATAAAGCTTTCGGTCTCGGAGGGTCTGCAAGACTATACGGAGATGCTACTCGTGCTCCTCGGGAGACATAAAATATACCAAAATATCATCAATGAATACGATCACGAACTGATTGAGATAGGGCTTAAATACCTCATTCATCAAACCCATGAATGCCGCTGGGGCATTAGTCAGTCCAAACGGCATCACAGGAACTCGTAGTGTCCATATTGAGTCCGAAACGATGTCTTAGGAACATCCGACTCTTGAATCTTAAGCTGATGATAACTCGATCAGAGATCTATCTTTGAAAATACTTGAGCGCCCCTCAACTGATCAAATAAATCATCGATTCTGGGCAGGGGATATTTATTCTTAATAGTCATTTCATTCAACATTCGGTAATCGATGCACAACAGTAAACTACCATCTTTTTTTCCAAACGAATAATATTGGTGCACCCCACGAAGACACGCTGGGACGTATAAATCCCTTATCCAGTAATTCCTGAAGCTACTTTTTAAGCTCTTCTAACTCCGATAGTGCGAGGGTCTAGAAATGGGTTCCGTGTCGGGTGCCAAATCAGTGGTGAACTCGATCTCCCGATTTGGTGGCAACTTGGGTAAATCCTCCGAAAATACGTCTAGGAAATCCCTGACCACAGGAATTCATGCAGCTCAGGATGTCTCTTCTCCACGTCCTCCACACATGCTATAAAACCTTTAATAACATCTGCGGAGGTATCAACAGTCTCCTGATCCAATGCGTACACCCATCCCTAAACCATGGGCTTCTTACCCTTCTCTGCTGCTGTCGCCTATCTAGGCTAAGAGGGTGTCGCTCTCTCCGATTCTGCCAGAGCTGCTGGGGCCGGAGTCGGTAATGGAAGTACTGGGGCTGGTGTGGTAGATGCAGTTGCCTCTCGGAGCATGGGGCAGTCTCTGACTAAATGTCCCGCTTGCCCGTATCTAAAACAAGCCTTGGTCGACATGTGGCAAGGTCGGGTACCATGCGACCATCCACACCGATCACATTTGGAGGTGGTACCTCTCGGCACAGAAGCAGGACTAATAGTAGTGGGGGCTGTAGTAGTCGATCTCGTGGATCGCCTCTCTGAGATCTGGATACCGGAAGGTCTGGCTCTCTTATGTTGCTCTCTACTGAATTTGTCATCCGTACCCCTCTTCGCTTTACCTTTACCTTTAGCCTTACCCTTACTGGCGAACTCTGTATGATACTGCTCAACATCTTGCTCGCAGAGCTGAGCAAGTCGGACCACCTCATCATATGTCCATATATTGAAAGGAGCCAACTTAGATCGAATAGACGGTCTCAACCCAGCCTTAAACCTATCGATCTTTGATTAGTGACCATTTATATATCCAAACTCAACAGTACTACAGGAGATGTAATCACTTGACTTTTTCACTAAGACATCAACAGATGTCAAGCCAACTTGCTCTGATACCATTAAATACTGTTACATCACAAGTACACAGTATGTTACACTTTTTACACAATTTCACAACACATGAGTAGATTGGGCTGTCTGTGATATCTTATTTTCCACATTCAATTCACTGAAAGTACAATACCCGTAATTTAATATAATTACAGGGAATAAATATTTACATACTGTATTTTTTAATCCACACTTACATCTCCTAATTTAATACAATATCGTAGTACTGTAAATCAAAAGTCTAAATATATAGAGTAAAATAATTATGCCTCCAGGATTTATGAGCGCTGCCTTGGGGTGCTCAACACACAGCCTCTAATCTTCGAACAATATACCTCAAATGGTCACTGAAATTAATCTAGGGAGATAAAATATTGGAGTGAGCAAACTATGGCTCAGTAAGAGATTTGTATGCAAATATTGATACCTCGAAGACTATATGCAGTAAAATCGATAATTTTCTATTTGTATGCTAAGCACACTAAAAGGAAAGGATACTATAGTCGGCCGAAAAATCCAGATAGAGCATGAAAGGTGTTTTGAAATACCCGTCTTGTCCCGGGAACCCAGTGCGACTGTAGGGAATAGGAATTTATTTAAATATGATATCAAAATATTTACTGCATATAAAACATCATATGATTAGATAAAACAAGTAGTAAATCATATGAACCACACTCGAAATTTATTTTGATTTCCACCGTTGAAATCAATCACATTTAAACACATGTATCAATAAACTATACCATTCACATATTTCATAAATCAGTGATAAAAGCATCACAATAAACAGTATATTTCCACATTTATCACTAAATCCAATAATAACATGTGGAATAATAGTGGAGACCAGGCAACACCCTCATAATATCATGCTATACGTCCCGTAGGGAATATTAGGGTACACGTGAGATCCCTGTAGGGATAGTAAAATAAATATAAAAGATCTATGGTCATAGTCTATAGGTATCCTCGGTTGTACACTGAGCGGGTGACAACTGGGACGCTGAAGACGGCTCAATGTCAACAGTACAACACATGAAAGGGTACACATGAACACGTGAGCATGATACGAGACCTAGTAGTCTCAAAACAGTCTTTACCCGGTGATAAAACCTTTACAGAATTTTATAACACATGGCATAATTAAATAAATTCCATAAGGAAAATATATATATATTCAAATAATAAATATTAATTTAAAATCATTTACAAAATATTCACTATTTATAATTTCACATCACCGAACTCACAATTCACTGTAAAACACGTGGGATGAATTTTCCATAGTGACACCTTCACTAAAATCAATGTCAAGAATATTTCATAAATATTTTTTGGTATAGTAACCATTTATAAAAAATATTTATGAAATATTCTTGACATCGATTTTAGTGAAGGTGTCACTATGGAAAATTCATCCCACGTGTTTTACAGTGAATTGTGAGATCGGTGATGTGAAATTATAAATAGTGAATATTTTGTAAATGATTTTAAATTAATATTTACTATTTGAATATATATATATATATATATATATATATATATATATATAAAATCTTGTGATAGAAAATGTTAGGAAACTTCATTTTTGCATACTTTAGTCTTATGATAACAAAGATTAGGAAATTTCATTTTGCATTCCTTACTCTTATGATAGAAAAGATTAATTAAGAAATTTCATTTTTGCGTTCTTTAGTTTTATGATAGAAGAAACTAGGAAATTCCATTTTGCATTCTTTAATCTTGTGATAGAAAATGCTAGAAAATTTTATTTTGCATTCCTTAATCTTGTGATAGAAAATGTTGGGAAATTTCATTTTTGCATTCTTTAGTATTATGATAGAAAAGACTAGGAAATCTCATTTTACATTCCATATTCTTGAGATAGAAAAAGTTAAGAAATTTCATTTTTGCATTAGAAAAGACTAAGAAATCACATTTTGCATTTTTTAATTTTATGATAGAAAAGTTTAAAAATTTTCATTTTGCATTTCTTAATCTTATGATAAAAAAAATTAAGAAATTTCATTTCTTAGTCTTATCATATCAACTATACTTATTCAACTTGTTATCATTTTTCGATCATGCGGGAGATCCAAAATCTTATCAAAAAGCATTTCAGAATTTTTTTAGCCAAATTTAATTTCTACTGCAGAATTACTCTAGAAATTCATCGTTTAGGATCAAACTACTACAGGTGCAAAGCCCTGTACGAACCAGTGCAGGGCTAAACGTAAGTTGTCATACTTGTTGGGAATTATCTTGGAAAGATACGTAGATTATCAGAGAAAGATGTTTAGGGCTCCAAGAATTTTAAAGAATTGCTTGTATCAATTACCGATGAAGTTCTTTGCACCTTCGCTGTCAACTTTGCTTCCTAAAATATGAAGGTCTTAGTCTTCTTTAATAAATGAGATTTGACAATTCCTTTCGTCACTCGTTACTATTCGAATGCCAAATTGGACCAAGTTTGTGTCTCTTCCACACAAAGGACAAAAGCTCAATAATGCACACACTGTTTGGCTAGAAAAATGCAAGTTAGTACACATTTCAAGACTATGGAGCAAATTCGGAAAATTACATGCCTGATTGTGACATGAAACTAATTTTAATATGATTATTATAATTAAGTACAATATTTCTGGTTGAGCTTAGAAGCTAAAAATTTTTAATCTAGCTGCTTCTTTAAACAAGATCTCGTTGAATAATATTAAAATTCTTTGTGAAATATTTTAACAACAAAAGTTTCCATTGTTACAACTCAAAATTTTTATTTTTGCAACTAAAATTTCATTGCTAAAACCCTAACATCTAATGATTTTTCCTATTTTTAATTTATTATTATGATTAATCTTATTATCATTATTCCAATTTTATTTTTATTATTCTTTTTCTCTCTTTTTAATTATCTATTTAAAATTATTTTTAATTAAGTATAATTTTAAAACTAGTTAAATTCTAATTACTTTATAGGTAAAAAAGGATCTTGAGTGTAAGAAAAAATGATATAAAAAACAAAAATAAATAGAGAAATAATAATGATTAATAATTAACAAAGGGTATATTTATATTTTCATTTAAAAATAGTGTACTTTTTATCAAATTCCAAAGGATAATAAGGTCTTTTTCAAATTAAAAGGAGATAAAATATATCCTATATCAAATCCCAATGAAGTAAATATACTTGAGGATTATTTCAACTGTTAATATATCCTGAAGCTTGTTAAAAAAATCTATGTTGTTGGTTGTAATAAGTTTGATTCCATTAAACTTGATTCTCGTTATTCTTAAAGCCAATGTAGATGTGATACAAGTTAGTGTTTTCATGTTTTTGTGTTACGACATGGCTTTTTGAGTACAAGAGGGAACATAACCTCAAAAAAAGGGGGGGGTGGCCAGCGATGCACAATTTTCTGCCGCTTTTCACTGGATTGTGAAAGACTTAAGACATCATCAACGCTTGATTAGCACTCTCAAAATGGGCCAAAGCCCGTTGAGCAGGCCCGACCTGACCCATTTTTTTAGGGTTTTAGCTTCATTTTTGTATCTCATTTAATAAAGAAGGCTTTTTGGCCCTGCCTATTTAGGTCCGAGCCTAAATGGATTTAGCCCGGATTTAAATGAGCCGGTCTGTTTAATTTTTTTAATATTTTTAATTATTAAAATTTTATTTTTATTTTAATTATTTATATGTTTAACATTTTAATCAAAGTAAAATATATAAAATTAATACTATTTAGTATTACTAATTTACTTGAAACCAACCTAATGACTCATAACCTCTTACACATACTAGTTGGAAGGGGAAAAGTACATTTGCTTTAAGTGATGTAAGTTCATTTTTGTTTTTAAAGTATATACTTTATTTTAAATTCTCTTTTGTAATGACAATTAATTTATTTTGAAATGTCCAAGGATATAGGCTTTCAAAAGATTTGAAACTATTCAAGTGAAAAAACCAAAATCTCAATTAGATCTTTATTTGGAAGAGCTAAGGATTATGGGTCGCATGATTGAAAATTTAAATGTGCTGCAATGATAGAAAGATCATAAGCCAAGATATCCAAAGCTTGCAAGTATAGCTTGTGATATCTTGAACATTCCAATAACAACAATAGCATCAAAGAGTTTTTTTAGTATTGGTTCGTGTGTTTTAAATAAGTATTGAAGTTCTATAAATCATGAGAACGTGAAAACTTTCATTTGCATCCGAAATTGGATTCTTGGTTTTGAAAGTAATGTTATTAATTAGTTGACAATTTTTAATCAATTCATAAGTTTAATTCTTGTGAGTTCTTATATTGTTCTTTATTTATATTTGTAAATGGCAAAGTTAAAAAAGAATTGATTGAATGTGATTGACACTATGGAGGAGATTGATGAACATGGATCTATTTATCATGTTTTTTATTTTTAATATGGTTGAGACATGTTTTTCAGTATCTAGGTTTGTTAAAACAATTTATATTATGCTTGTTAAACTATTAATATGTAATGTTCAAATGATATTGAAGACTTGATGGATTTGATGTGAATTTATTTGATGTTTGTTTAATATTTATTTCAAATTTTACTTTGTTTATTTACTAAAAATGAGATTTTAATATGAAATTTAATTTTTTTAATTTATTATATGGACTGGCCCGTTAGCCCTTAGGGTCGGATATGAGCTTACATTTTTAGGCCTATTTAACTAAAAAGGCTTTTTGGCCCGGCCCGTTTAGGCCCTAACCCGTTAGGGTTAGCCCGGGCCGGCCCGTTTTGATAGTGCTACGCTTGATTACTGTAATCCTTGAGATGATTTTTTTTATATTGTGAAACTGATTATATTTTGTATTTGTAACAAGATTTTTCCTAGTTCTTCCCCATAAATGAAATTTCAATAGTAAAAAATCTTACAACCTTGTATGATTGCCTCACATAGCCCACTAGTCAGTGATGGATTTAAAAAATTTATTTAGTGAGGGCTTTGTTTAAATATATTAAATTATGAAAAAAATTTAAATTACATTTGATACGATTTTATAATTTGAAAACGATGCATGATAATTTTATTATCAATATTTTGAATTATATTTTTTCAATGTAAACAATTAATATATCATTCAACCATTAATCTCTTGTTCACTATGCAAACAAATCTTCAATATATTCATTGTTAAAAAATGTTATTATTATGATAGTGGTAACCGATAAAATTAATGTTATTTCTGACTACAAATAAACTAATGAATACAATTTATTTTTTTCGATCTCAATCAGTATTATATATTTTTGGTGGTCTTTCCAACAACGACTTAGACCGGAAGTGCTACATGCTCATTTTTTTTTTATTTTTGTTACGCTACTACAGCCTTGTTCAGTGTTTCACCTAACAACAGCTAATTGACACCATTGCAAAGAAAAAAAAAAGCCGATCATTTTAGATTATTTAATATATTGCTTTAATTCTAATTATTTGAGATAATTATATTATTGAACATAATTAATAATTTATTATTAAAATTATTAATGTACTTATTAAAATAAATAATCACCTTTTAATATTAAAAAAAATTATTCGGTTCACTTTTTCTTTTGCAACAAAAACCATAATTAGAATTTGCTAGTATATGGGAGATGGCATCATATGGCAAGTTTAAATTATTGGTCCTTTTATTTATTTTTGTGAAATTTTTAGATTTCAAAAAAAAATATTGTAGTTATACATACCATCTAGAGGTGGCAAAAGTTGACCCGATCCGAAAAATCCGCTCAATTAATCTGAATCCAAACCCTACCGATCCGATTTGACTAAAAAAGTAAACATCTCAAATCCAACTCGATCCAAATCTGAATTGATCAGAAACCAAATTTATCCGAATTTACATTGATCCAAACCCGACCGGATCTGAATCCGAATTGATCCGAATCTAAATTCATCCGAATTTAGATTAACCCGAACCCGAATTGATCCGAACCCGAATTGATCCGAACTCAAATTGACTCAAATCCAAATTGATCCAAATCCAAATTTATCCAAACCTGAAAAGATTCAAACTTAAATTTAATATTATCAATAAATATTTAAATGTTAAAATTAATTATCAAAGTATTTTAATATAGTAAAAATATAATTTTTTTCAATAATATGAGTGTTATATATTTTTTTAATCTAGTTAAACTTAAATATTCACTTTTATATTGCATTAATTTGAACATAATGTATAATTATTTAATGGCTAATCTATAATAAAGTATAGAAGCTATATCATCTACACTTAATGTCTCCAATTATTCTATAAAAAATCAAGATAAATTAAAGAGATATATAGTACTGTTTTATGATATTTAGTAGGGATTATTAAATCACTTTGATTCATAAAGTTATTTATTATTATAGATAATAAAAATAAAATGAAAAAATGTAATTAATTTATGAATATTGGTAAATATATTATAAATAAAACTATCATACATGTTAGCTTTAATTTGACAAGTATTTTGAAATGACAAAGCTCAAGTAAGCTTAAAAATGATTTTTCTCTAAGTAAATTTGCTTTGAATGAACTCAATGATAGAAATTATTTTAACAAAGTCTTGGATTGAGATTTCAATTGAAAAAGTCAGTAAATACTCTTAGAAAAGTGTTAGAAAGTTTTTAACTGACTTAGAATCATAAAAGCCATAAACTATGCAGCAAATTAAGTGCAGGAAAGCCTACTGGACAAAAGGGATCGATCCCTACTGTAGAGGGATCGATCCCAAAAAGGCAGAATGCTCAAAAGCCACCCGGGAGAAGTTTGGAAAGCATTTTGGTGAAAAGGGATCGATCCCCCCCATGAAAGGGATCGATCCCTTTGCACCAAAATCTGACTCCAACAGCTAGTTTTTGAGGGCTTCAACGGAAAGAAATGCATTAAATGCTTCACCAACTGTTCCATTCATTTGGTGGACTATAAATAGAGGCATTTATGAAGTTTGGAAGAAGTACAAGCACTGAAAAATCCTCAAGCTTCAAGAGAGAAATTCAAATCTGAAATTGTTCATTGTGTTACTCCATTTTGTGAGACTCATCTGTGTTGTTCACCCATTCACTGAAATTCTTGTTATTCCAGGGGTGAGTTATCCTTGTAAGGTCTGATATTATAGAGTGTTGGGTAGCAATACAAGGGTAGAGGCTTAGAAGGAGATTTCAAAGTCTCTAGAAAGATTGTAAGAGATCTTGCTACACCTTCAAGTGGTTTGTAAGGATTCTTAAGGAAGAGGTGAATCAAAACCTTGACAAGGAGTTCAAGGAGAGAGGACGTAGGCAAGAGATTGGCCGAACCTCTATAAACTTGTGTTTGCTTCTCTTTCCCTTACTCTTATTTACTGCATTTATTTCATCATTGTTTATTTTGCTTGGATTGTGCATTAAGAGCTAGGAAAATTAAAAAGAATTAGAAAAACCGATTCATCCCCCCTCTCGGTAGAGCCAACAATTGGTATCAGAGTTTGGGCTCGAGATTGAATTAGATTAACATCTATCGAGTAAAAACGATCACTAATGGCTCAAACTAGTTTGTCTACACCCTTGGTAGGAGAGTGACACTCTACGGTTAGACCTCCACTCTTTCATGGTGAAAACTATGCCTATTGGAAGACTAGAATGATTCTATTTATTCAAGCCAATGATTATGAAGTGTGGAGAATTATTGTTAAAGGTCCTCTCATTCCTATTAAGAAAGTAGATGGGTCAGATGTGCCTATGAAAGAAGATGAGTGGGATACTAATGATATTAGGATGGCATAACTTAATGCTAAAGCAATGCACACACTATTTTGTGCATTAGGACCAAATGAGTATAATCGAGTTTCACAATGTGAGAATGCTAAACAAGTTTGGGATAAACTAGCAATCACACATGAGGGAATTACACAAGTCAAAGAAACCAAAGTAGGCATGCTCACTCAAGACTATGAACTATTTAGAATGAAGAATGATGAGTCAATTAGTGACATGTTTACTAGGTTTACGGACATAATAAATGGTCTTAAATCTTTAGGGAAGACATACTCTAATGTAGAGATGGTGAAAAAGGTTCTTAATAGCTTACCTAAATCATGGGAAGCTAAAGTCACTGCTATTGAGGAATCCAAGGACCCTATACACTCTCATTAGATGAATTTATGGGATCCCTACTCACTTATGAGATGAAAATTAAGAGAAATAAAGATCCCCCAAAGAAAGTTGGAGTAGCACTAAAATCCACCACAATTGAGGAATCAAAAGATGATCATGATGTAAGTGGTGATGAAGAGGATTTGGAAATGGCCATGTTTGCCAAGAGATCAATAAATTCATGAGGATGAGAGCTAGTGGAAACTCTAGGCGACCCCCTAGGAGAGAGTTAAATAGAGGTGAAACTAATAGGAAAGAAAAGGACCAAATTATTTGTTATGAATGCAAAAAACCTGGTCATATTAAATTTGATTGTCCTTTGTATAGAAAGCAAAATGAGAAGAAACAAAAGAAGAAGGCAATGGTGGCTACTTGGAGTGATAGTGATTGCTCCGATGAAGAGAATGTGGAAGATGAAGTAGCCAACCTTTGTTTCATGGCTTTTGAAGATGAGAAGGTAACTTCTAACTTGTTAGATACTAATGAATATACTTTTGATGAATTGCAAGATGCATTTGATGAGTTAGCCAATGAATTTGAATGCATGAATTTGAAATATAAAAAAATGATCTCTAAGTTGAACAAGGAGAATGAAATGCTTGTGAATGTTAAATTAGAATGTGAAAAGAAATTAGAGAATGCAAATCTAGAAATAGAAGAATTAAATAAAAAGAACATTAATTTGCAAAACTCCTTTTCTAGATTTTACATGGGTCAACAAAAACTTGATCAAATGCTAGAGACTCAAAGAGCATTCTTTGATAGAGAAGGGTTAGGCTATAATGCATCTAACAAAGAGACTCATCTTAAAAATTTCCTAGTTAAAGATAGAAAATTTGTTTTGTGCACATTAGTAACAAACTAGAACACTCTTCACAAGCATGCACCTCTAGGAAGACCATGATTAGAGGAAAAATGGCTGTCAAGATTTGGGTGCCTAAACATGTTTTAAATTCAAGTGATAAGTCCTTAAAGATGACATGGATCCCTAGGGGATCTAAAATTATAAGTACTAACTCTCAAGGACCTAAGAAAATTTGGGTACCTAAGATGAAAGCTTGATGTGTTTGTATGTAGGAGGAAGAGTATTGCTACAAGGCTAAGTCCAAGGAGCATTGGTACCTTGATAGTGGATGCTCAAGACACATGACGGGTGACAAGAGTCAATTCAAGTTCCTAAAGCATAAGAGTGGTGGAGAAGTCACATTTGGAGACAACTCTAAAGGACAAATTGAAGGAATTGGCTCAATTGGTAACTCTTCCTCAACTATTGAGAATGTGTTGTATGTTAGAGGCTTAAAACATAATTTACTTAGTATTAGTCAATTGTGTGATAAGGGATTTAAAGTTATGTTTGATGATTTGTGTTGCAATGTTGTTTATGCCAAAACTAATCAAATTGTGTTTATTGGACATAGACAAGGAAATATTTATATTGTGGACCTAAATGAACTTAATAGCAAAAATGTATGCTTTATGGCCACTAGAGAAGATGAACCTTGGTTATGGCATAGAAGACTAGGTCATGCTAGCATGCATGTTTTGTTTAAATTAGCCAAAAGAGACCTAGTAGTAGGATTACCTAAGCTTCAATTTGAAAATGATAAAGTTTGTGAAGCATGTGTAAGAGGAAAACACAAAAGAAATTCATTTAAATCTAAGAAGTGTGTCACTACCTCTAGATCACTTTAACTTCTTCACTTAGATCTCTTTGAACCAACTAGGACAACTAGTTTAGGAGATAAACACTATGGATTTGTGATAGTTGATGATTACACTGGTTCACTTGGGTGTTCTTTTTAAGTATGAAAAATGAAGCCTTAGAAAAATTCATTGTTTTCTCAAAACTTGTTCAAAATGAAAAAGGTTACTCTATTTCTAGTATTAGTAGTGACCATGGAAAAGAATTTGAAAATATGGGTTTTGATATATTTTGCAATGAGAATGGCATTAGCCATAATTTTTAAACTCCTAGAACTCCTCAACAAAATGGGGTAGTTGAAAGGAGAAATAGAACATTAGAAGAAATGGCTAGAACCATGCTTTGTGAAAATAACTTACCTAAATATTTTTGGGCTAAAGCAATAAACACTTCTTGCTATGTCATAAATAGAGCTATGGTAAGGCATATTTTAAAGAAAACTCCCTATGAGCTTTATAAAGGAAAAAGACCTAACATAAGTTATTTTCACCCATTTGGATGTAAATGTTTTGTTTTGAACAATGGTAAAGATAACCTAGGAAAATTTGATGCTAAAAGTGATGAAGGTATTTTTCTTGGGTATTCTCTAAACTCTAAGGCCTATAGAATTTTCAATAAAAGAACACTTGTAGTAGAAGAGTCAATACATGTAATCTTTGATGAATCAAATATCACTAGTAGAACCAATCTTGATGATGAAGTAGAGATCTTTGATGAACCTATAGTTGATCCATCTCAAGATAAGGATGTTAGAGTACAATTAGAAGATCTTACTATTAACAAAAATGAGGAGTCCATGAAACAAGAAATAATTGAGAAGGAATCTAGGTGTCCTAGAGAACTTGGATATGTGAAAGATAATGATATTGTTGGAGATCCAACCATTGGAGTTAGGACTAGGTCAACCTATAGAAACATATGTCAACATGTAGCCTTTGTGTCACAATTTGAGCCAAAGAAAGTGGATGAGGCCTTGAATGATGAAAATTGGATTATGGCTATGCAAGAATAATTAAATCAATTTGAGAGAAGCAAAGTGTGGACATTAGTAGAAAGACTTAAAGATTATCCCATCATTGGAACCAAATGGATATTCAAGAATAAGATGGATGAAAATAGCATTATTGTTAGAAACAAGGCTAGGTTAGTGGCTCAAGGTTATAGACAAGAAGAAGGAATAGACTATGATGAAACCTATGCTCCGGTAGCTAGATTAGAAGCCATTAGGATGCTACTTGCTTTTGCATGCTACAAGGATTTTAAGTTATATCAAATGGATGTGAAAAGTGCTTTCTTAAATGGTTATATAAATGAAGAGGTTTATGTTGAGCAACCTCCCGGTTTTGAAAATCCAAAATTTCCTAACCATGTTTTTAAACTTTCAAAAGCCTTATATGGATTAAAACAAGCTCCTAGAATTTGGTATGAAAGACTTTCAAAGTTTTTAATCGAAAAAGGTTTTACAAGAGGAAAGGTAGACACAACCTTGTTTATTCAATCTAAGGGTCATGACTTATTAGTAGTTCAAATATCATTTTTGGATCTACAAATGAGTCATTGTGCAAAAATTTCTCAAAGCTGATGCAAGGTGAATTTGAAATGAGTATGATGGGTGAATTAACCTTCTTTCTAGGACTTCAAGTTAAATAATGTAAAGAAGGTATTTTCATAAATCAAGCTAAGTACACTAAAGATTTGCTCAAAAGATTTGGAATGGATGAATCTAAACCTTTCTCTACACCTATGAGCACAAATATTAAGCTTGATAAGGATGAAGGAGGAAAATGTGTAGACACTAAACTATATAGGTCTATGATTGGCTCATTTCTATATTTAACTGCTAGTAGACCCAATATAATGTTTAGTGTATGCTTGTGTGCTAGATTTCAGTCATCCCCTAGAGAATCACACCTACAAGCAGTAAAAAGAATCCTTAGATACGTCAAAGACACTTCCTCTTTAGGACTTTGGTATCCTAAAGATTCTACACTAGATCTCCATGCTTATTCCGATGCGGATTTTGGTGGATGCAAAGTGGATAAGAAAAGCACATCGGGAACATGCCAATTCTTAGGAAGTAGGCTCATCTCATGGTTCTCTAAGAAACAAAATAGTGTAGCTCAATCCACAACCGAGGCTAAATATATAGCTTCTGGAAGTTGCTGTGCTCAAGTTTTATGGATTAAGCAACAAATAAGAGACTATGGAATAGAAATGAACCAAGTTCCCATTAGGTGTGACAACACTAGTGCTATCAATCTTACAAAAAATCCTATCCAACACTCCAGAACCAAGCACATTGAGATTAGGCATCATTTTATACGAGATCATGTGCAAAAAGGGGACATAATTTTAGAGTATGTAGACACATTGCACCAGTTAGCTGATATCTTCACAAAGCCCTTGGACAAGGAGAGATTTTACACTCTTAGAGGTGAATTAGGCATTATGAATGCTCCTTGAATTGATTTGATGTTGGATGAATGCAATAACTTGACATGTTATTGTTCATGTTCATAGCTCCTTGCGATTGAAATGTTGAATTCTGTGTGTTTTGCTCATGTTAAACTTCTTTCATTAGCCAAAACCCATTTCTCATGGTTAAGACACTATCACATCCATGTTCACCTATTGTGTCTGCATACTTAAGCCATTTCTGCAGTTTTCTGCATTTTTTTTTTTGCAATTTTTCAAGCTCATTTCATGCATCTCAAGTGCAAAAATCAACTTTTGATTTTTAGATGGTCAAACTGCATAAGTTTCATTGTTTTCAAATCATTGTTATGCATCACGAATGCGGCAAGTGACTGAGGAGACAATTCTTCACAAATAGGATTGATTTCCCAGTCTGTTAGGCCAAAATTCTGGGTGATGGGAGCAATCTGCCTAAAAGGGATCGATCCCTCTATAGTAAGGGATCGATCCCCTCGTGACGTAATTAACTTCGCGCTTCTTTTAAAACGTCGGGCCCTTCTTCCTTTCCAACTATTCACCTTCTTCTTCACCTCTCCACGCCGTTCCCCTTTTCCTATCATCCAAAACTTCTAGATCTCACTCATTTCTACACCAAATCGCTCCATTCTTTCACCAATCTTTCTTATTTCCTTCTCTTGTTCATTTCCCCTCCTCCTTTCCTGACAAAATTTCCTCTTTTCTTCTCTTCCTTCTTCCACACCATGGTTACTATTCACCCAACATTTCAATTGTAAGTTTTTCTAACATTTTTCACTAAATTTTTCTTGCATTTCTAGTTTCTTTCATCATGTCTTGCCTACCCATGTGCATATCTTGCATCAATTTCTTCTCCATCTAGGTTTTCACTTCCTTTGGCACTTGTATTTTTCTAGGGTTTATATTTAGACTATTTGTCATTATTCATCCGAATTTCCTTGTCATAATTGTTAAAAGCATCTTAGGTTGTGGCTCTCCACTGTTGGTTAGATCATATCTCTCCCACACACTCATCCCTAGTTCCCCAAACTTGTGCACACCACCTGTTCGATAAAAGTCTTCAACGAACTCTCCTGCATTTTTCCACTCCCTATGGCTCCTAAACTTAAGCACATTGCTCAAAAACGCAAAACCAGTGCTTCCTCCTCTTCCTCCTCCATACTGGCCACCTTTAACCGATGCTTTTGCCATGCCAATGAGAAAACACGATTTCTAGCGAACTTTGCCAGTATGCCTATTAAGCATTGGCGTCCAATTGATTTCGATTTCCTCGAATCAATTAATTTCCCTTACTTGGCCAAATTCGCTGAATTTAATTGGATTAACTTTCTCAAAATCAACACTCCGATTCCTCCAAACATCATTCGTGCTTTCTTTTCCAATGCCGAAACCATCACGGATCCAAATGATGAATGTCGTGTTGTAGGAATTCGATCCTATGTCATGGGCAAACACATTGAAATCACCACACAATCCCTCTTTGTTATCTTTAGAGTTCCCGACGACAGTGCTATCTATGAGAATGTTGACATCCCCTTAGAGTTTCTCGTTACCAATAATCGTGCAAGTGACCTTCCTGTCTTCGCCCGACTCCTACATATCATAATCTCCTGGAATCTTCAACCACTTGGCACAAGATATTCTCACCTTAGGAAACTTGATCGTTTTTGGCTCCATCATATTCATTCCCCTGATGGTCTTCAACCACACCTCCTTCACTTTATCCTTTAAGACTGGGTGAAGATTGTCACTGACAAGGTGCACACCATTGTCTTCCCTCAGCCTCTCGCCTACTACTTAATCTCTAAAGGCGTTGACTGTTCCTGTGAGGTTGGTGTACTTCTGGAGCCCAGCACCACTATCAATCTCGCCACTCTCCATAACCTTGGGTGGTATCAACGTCAACGGGGAGATACAATTGAATGGGTCAAGGGTCATGGACAGGCTGAACCTCTCGAACATGCTCCAAAAGACGTCGGAGAAGAAGGAGGAGACGGAGACAACGTACCTGCAGCTCCCACATCTTCTGCACCCTTCGGCTCTACGTCAACCTCTCTTGACCAGATCATGCTAATGCTTCAACAAATGCACACCTCTCAGCAAACTTTCCAGCTGGACGTCACTCAGTGCCTTGATCAAATCGAGGAAACTCAAGCTACTATGTATGATGAAATCCAAGATGTTCGTATGCAGCACGAGGATTTCATGGATCAATACTGCAAGACGTTCCCTAGGCACTGATTATGATTTTTGAGTGACTTTGTCTGTTGTTTATGCTATTTGTTTCTGTTATTTTTTAATGTGTTTATGATGTCTTAGCTTTATGTTTATAACTATGATTGGTATTTATTTCCATTGGCTTGATCTATATGTATGACTTTGGCTTGATCTATATTTCCATTGGCTTGACTTATCACTTTGCTTAGTATTTTTTTCTCCATTGTTGCTTTAAATTGACTTATACATTTGACCCTTTCTTTTTATATCATCATATTTGCTTTAATCTTTGATATGACAAAAAGGGGGAGAATTAATATGGTAAATCTTTCATGCATAAATTGAGGGGGAGCAAGATTAGCAAGATATTTTTTATGTAGAAATTGAGGGGGAGCAAAGCAAAATGATTTTCAAGCAAAATATTTCTCCATGTATAAATTGAGGGGGAGCCAAGCAAAATGATTTTCATAATGTCAAAATTATAAGCAAATATATCTTAAGCAAATTTACCTTACATTTTGTCATATCAAAAAGGGGGAGATTGTTAGCTTTAATTTGACAAGTATTTTGAAATGACAAAACTCAAGTAAGCTTAAAAATGATTTTTCTCTAAGTAAATTTGCTTTGAATGAACTCAATGATAGAAATTATTTTAACAAAGTCTTGGATTGAGATTTAAATTGAAAAAGTCAGTAAATACTCTTAGAAAAGTGTTAAAAAGTTTTTAACTGACTTAGAATCATAAAAGCCATAAACTATGCAGCAAATTAAGTGCAGGAAAGCCTACTGGACAAAAGGGATCGATCCCTACTATAGAGGGATCGATCCCAAAAAGGCAGAATGCTCAGAAGCCACCCGGGAGAAGTTTGGAAAGCATTCTGGTGAAAAGGGATCGATCCCCCCATGAAAGAGATCGATCCCTTTGCTCGAAATCTAACTCCAACAGCTAGTTTTTGAGGGCTTCAACGGGAAGAAATGCATTAAATGCTTCACCAACTGTTCCATTCGTTTGGTGGACTATAAATAGAGGCATTTATGAAGTTTGGAAGAAGTACAAGCACTGAAAAATCCTCAAGCTTCAAGAGAGAAATTCAAATCTGAAATTGTTCATTGTGTTACTCCATTTTGTGAGACTCATCTGTGTTCTTCACCCATTCACTGAAATTCTTATTATTCTAAGGGTGAGCTATCTTTGTAAGGTCTGATATTGTAGAGTGCTGGGTAGCAATACAAGGGTAGAGGCTTAGAAGGAGATTTCAAAGTCTCTAGAAAGATTGTAAGAGGTCTTGCCACACCTTCAAGTGGTTTGTAAGGATTCTCAAGGAAGAGGTGAATCAAAACCTTGACAAGGAGTTCAAAGAGAGAGGACGTAGGCAAGAGATTGGCCAAACCTCTATAAACTTGTGTTTGCTTCTCTTTCCCTTACTCTTATTTACTGCATTTATTTCATCATTGTTCATTTTGCTTGGATTGTGCATTAAGAGCTAGGAAAATTAAAAAGAATTAGAAAAACCGATTCACCCCCCCTCTCGGTAGAG
Source organism: Heritiera fomes (assembly GCA_032173925.1). Classification (NCBI taxonomy): domain Eukaryota; kingdom Viridiplantae; phylum Streptophyta; class Magnoliopsida; order Malvales; family Malvaceae; genus Heritiera; species Heritiera fomes. The sequence goes on from JAPDPM010000015.1 coordinate 17,584,417, forward strand.
CCAACAATACAGATTATTAAATATTTTGTTATTTCAATCCCAACTGTACTATAGGTCATGTAAGAAGAAATTTTTATTTTCATGAGTCTTGTAATTCTTAGAAATATAGTTTCAATTGATTTTCATACCAAATAAATCACATCGAGATGACCAAGACTTAACCCAATAAACATGTCCAATCGACCCGAATCCAAATCCGACCAACTCGAATTGACTAAAAAAGTCAACGACCCAAACCCAATCTAATCTGAGCCCGAATTAATTCGAACCCAAATTGATACGAACTCTATCTTATCCAAACCAGAAATGATCCAAACCCGAAATAGACCGATTTTTTCTTGACCCAAACCCGACCTTATCCGAACCCGAAATGATCTGAACCCAAAATGATCTAATTTTTCCTTAACCCAAAATGATCCGATCCAAAATGATCTAACCCAAACTCGATCTGACTCGTCCATTTGCCACCTTTAATAACATTGTTTTAATTTTTTTATTTTTTTAATATTCTTAGAGGGAATATATCACCATCTTAAATAATTGACTTTTATTTTTTAATAATATAACTACAAGATATTATTTGAATGAAATGCTATATGCTATTACAAATAACCATTTCATACACCATATATATACAATGAAAATGTTACCTCTTGATCATGATGGAATATAAATTCTTTTTTTTCTTTGTGGGCTCATGGTGGCTCGAGCCTTCACTGGGCCCCATGAGGCTCCGCCCTTGCCACCAGCAAGGAAAGAAACGAAATTATTCTAGATTTCTTATCAAATATTTGTTAAACATTGATTAATGATTATTATTTTAATTTTTTTGAGTAGTATTATTTTAATTTTTTAATTACAATAAAACCCTTCTAAATTTATTTTTTTGATAAAAGTGTAAACGAGTCAAACTACTTATATTTTTTGAGATGGTGATATATTCTCTTTAATTATATAATTATTATATAATTCTCTTTTATTTGAAAAGTAAAAAAATAAAATAAAATGATTAGGGTAATTTAATATTTTTAACTTGTGTTATTCACATAAATCATATTGTTTCTCACTTTTTTATTCAATCCGGATAAATTGTATTTGGGTAACATCTTTTCACACTATCATGTGAGAAATGAAACTAATTTTCTGAGATAAAAAATAATAATGATAGCTATACCAAAAAATAATAATGATAGAGAATTACAAATTGCAAATATAAAAAGATGAAAATGATATACTAAAAGCAACTTCTAAGTTGTTGCTTTACGAAATCTGACGCCAAAAGGATTTCATTGCTAAACAGTACTCCCTGTAATGACTACATTAGGGTGTTTTTCAAAGTCTTTGCATTTCCGGTTTGATGCCAAAGATTGGGGTCAATAGACAACATGCGTCTCATTGAGCTGTTAAAAAATGAATAATCACACTACAATGAAATTTCAAAAGAACTGACCAATCAGACAAGAAAAAAGAAATCCGTAGACATCTTCTTCTTTTGCTCCTTCTGCTTTCTCCCTTTCATCAATCACTCTTTTGCCTCTCTCTGTTCAATAAGTCTAAACTCTTCCTTTAGATCTACCATAACCTATATGGGAAATATTTTCTCAATTCAACTGTCATGCGATGCCATAATCACCCGCTGCTGGGATTGTGTTGCTGGACAAGCAACCTACGAATCCCGTCTTACAGAAAACCTTGCTGACCTGGATAAAGCACTGGAGGAATTAAAGAACCGAAGGAAAGATGTGATGACGCTGGATGTCGCTGAACTACAAAATTTGGGGCGCTTCAACGAATTTCAAGGATGGCTTTCAAGGTCCCAAACTATGATAGATAAAGTTGATGCACTGCTTAAAGAAGGTCCTGAACAACCAAGAATTGCATATCCACCCTCAAATTTAGCAAATTAGTGGCCAAAAGACTCCATGATGTTGAGGGTCTAATGACAAAAGTAACTTTTGAAGGAGTAGCTGTAGGAAAATTAATACAGATAAATACACCCAAGATTTCATGTTTAATCATCAAGAAAAGATTAATACGAAAGCGTACCTGAATCCATTGGAATTGATTTCTTGAGGTTAGAGTTTTCCACGTCTAAACCTTTTGAGAGAACCTGTATCTCACTCAATGATGGGATTTGTTGTGAGAATTATTTTATGTTTAGATTGGGGACCATAACCTATATATACTTGAAGTATATTTTATTTTATTTTGGCCCATCATGAAAACAAAATAAAATATTGGGTCTCTACACATTGCAAAGCCCATACTAATTTGAGATGTTCTAAAGTCCAATAACTTAAACTTTATTTGATCACTTTTAAGTGGACTGAATAGATAGCCTGTAATGTACAATTAATTGATATATGTAAGCCCACTAAATAATTTCCCAACAATCTCCCAGTTGGGCCACATATGTCACTTGATAATTGTACATTTTAAAATAGCTTTAAGAGCTCTAAACTTGCTATCATCACAAGGCAACATCTCTAAACAATCTGGTCCATCAATTATACTTAACATAGGATTAAAGCGATCTTCGTTACATATATTTTGTAACTAGACCCATCAATGGTCACGTATATTAATATAATCAACGACATAGATCAAGTATGGATGTATAGCATGGAAATTACATGCAACGTGATCTCTTAAACATGCCTATTTCCAACTAGTCCTACTTTCAAAAACTTTATGCTCAACTGCAATTTGAAAGAATAATACTTTATTTCAGAGTTTCAGTAATAGCAGCAATACTTTATTTTGATCAAAAAATGTCTCAATAATAAATGAATATAAATGAAACAAACTCCCATTATACAAGCATATCATCAAAGTGAACCACACCCATACGAGCTACATGCTCATGAAACACCTCAGGTGGTACACCCTTAGTAAGCGGATCCGTAATCATGGAGTTCGTATTGATATATTCAATAAATATCTGAAGACTCTAAACTCTCTCCTTAACAACAAGAAACTTGATGTCAATATGCTTTGACTTCGACGAGCTTCTGTTGTTCTTAGAGTATAATTCTGCGGCTTTATTATCACAATAAATCTTCAATGGCCTCTCAATACCATCGACAACGCATAGCCCAGTGATAAAATTCCGCAACCACATTGCCTAGTTCGATGCCTCATAGCAAGTTATAAACTCTGCTTCGGAAGAAGCTATGAGTGACTACTTTATACTCTTAGAAAGACATAGCACCTCTAGCTAACATGAAAACATAACCAGAAGTGGATATTCTGCTATCAAGGCAACCAGCAAAATCGGAGTTTGAATACCCAACAATCTCTAAATGATCTGACCTCCGATATGTGAGCATGTAATCTTTAGTTCTCTGTAAATACCTCATAACCCTCTTTACTGCTTTCCAATGATCCATTCCAGGGTTACTTAAATATCTGCCAAGCATACCAACTATGTACGCAATGTCCGGACGCGTACAAACTTGAGCATACATGAGACTCCCTACTGCTGAAGCATAAGGAATCTTCTGCATCTCTTCCTTTTCAATATTATTTCTTGGGCATTGAAGCAAACTGAATTTATCACCATTAGCGATGGGCGTGTCTCCTGATGCACAATTTTTCATGTCAAATCTGCTAAGCACCTTATCGATATAAGCCTTTTGTGATAAGCCAAGTATTTCTCGAGAACGATCTCGATGGATCTGCATGCCTAACACAAAAGATGCATTCCTAAGATCTTTCATCTCAAATTTATTTGAAAGAAATCTCTTGGTTTCATGCAATAAGCCTATATCGCTACTTCTTAGCAGAATGTCATCGACATATAACACTAGAAGAATAAACTTGCTCCCACTGATCTTGTGATAAATACATTGATCAACAGTGTTCTCCTTAAAACCGTAAGAGGTAATCACTTGATCAAATTTCCGATACCATTGACGGGATGCTTTTATTAAACCATAGATGGATTTCTTTAATTTGCATACCAGATGTTTCAATTCATCCGACACGAAATTTTCTGGTTGCTCCATATAAATCGTTTATTCAATGTCACCATTGAGAAACGCTGTCTTTACATCCATCTGATGTAGCTCCAAATCATAATGAGCTACAAGTGCCATAATGATTCTAAAAGAGTCTTTCGATGAAACCGGAGAGAAAGTCTCTTTATAATCAATGCCTTCCTTTTAAGTGAAACCTTCGGCAACTAGACGTGCTTTATATCTTTCTATATTGCCTTGCGAATCCCTTTTGGTTTTGAAAATCCATTTACAACCAATCAGTTTCGCTCCTTTAGGCAATTGACAAGATCCCAAACGTCATTATCCTCCGTTAATTTCATCTCATCTTTCATGGCCTCAATCCATTTATAAGAGTGAACACTTTGTTTGGCTTCACTAAAAGATTTTGGATCATCTTCTAGTCCTATATCAAACTCGTGTTCTTGAAGATAAACGATATAATCATCTGGAATCGCCAATCTCCTCTCTCTCGAGGATCTCCTTAATGGCACTTCCAATTAAGATTGTTGTTGCTCTTCAATATGATTAGGTAGTAACCCAGGAGTGTCTTGATAGTCTGGATTTGCATCTTGAATAATGTCAGACATAATTGTCTGATCATTCTCAATTGCAACTGTAGGAACTGTAACATGTTCTTCCTCAAAGACAAAATTTCTGAGTTTGCTACCCTCATCATATTCAACATCCTCAATAAACTTAGCATTCTCCGTTTCGAAAAAGTATCTATTTAAGGGATCATAAAACTTGAAACCCCTCGATCTTTCTGAGTATCCAACAAAGTAGCAGCTTATTGTTCTTGAGTCCAATTTCCTTTTATTAGGCTTGTATGGCCTAGCCTTAGCTGGACAACCCTAAATATGTAAATGCCTAATACTAGGCTTCTTTCTTGTCCATAATTCGTATGGGGTTTTAGCTACTGCTTTGCTTAGAACTCGATTAAGAATGTACACTGCAGTCTTTAAGGCTTCTCCCCAAAGTGACTCTGGCAAAGAAGAATGACTAATCATACTTCTAGCCATATCTTTTAGGGTCCGATTTCGTCTCTCAGCTACACCATTTTGACTTGGAGTCCCTGGCATGGTGTATTGAGGAACGATGCCACATTCTGCTAAATACTTTGCAAAAGGGCCTGGACGTTGTTTCCTTGATCCGTCGTATCTACCATAATATTCACCTCCACAGTTAGATTTAACGGCTTTAATTTTCCTACCAAGTTAATTTTCAACTTCAGCTTTATAAGTTTTGAAAATTTCCAATGCCTGAGACCTCTCATGAATCAAGTATAGGTACCCATAACGAGAATAATCGTATATGAAAATAATAAAATATTGTTGACCATTCCAAGAAGCTGTAGGGAATGGACCACAAATATCAGTATGAATTAAATCGAAGACGTTTAAACTCCTGTTAGCTCCAATTTTCTTGATATTTGTTTGTTTTCCCTTAATACATTCAACACAGATTTTGAATTCTGAAAAATCAAGGGAATCAAGAATTCCTTCTGACATAAGCCTCTTTATTCTTTGTTCAGAAATATATACTAAATGCCTGTGCCATAACATGGAAGAATTCTCATTAATTAATTTGTGCTTTATACCATAATTATTTATATGCAAAGATTCATTAATGTGTGAGGCATGAAGATCTAATTTATATAGATTATCAACTAAAGAACCTGAGCCAATAAGATTTGAATACTGAAAAAGACTAAATTTTCCATTTCCAAATGAACAAGAATATCCTGATTTGTCCAAAGAAGAAATAGAAATCAAATTCCATCTAAATGACGGTACATAAAAAGTCTCTTTCAAATCTAAATAGCAACCAGATTCTAACTTTAATCTAAATAAACAAACAGCCTCAACAGGAGCTCTTTCACCATTTCCTACATAGATGAATCTTCCAGCATCAGTTGGCTTTCTGCTTCTTAGACAACCTTGCATAGCCACACTTATGTGAGTAGTTGCACCTGTATCTATCCACCAAGTGTGATTGGGTACTAAAGTCAAATTAACTCCAGAACAAACAAAGTTGAGAAGTTTACCCTTTTTGGCAAGCCATTTAGCATACTTGGAACAATCCTTCTTCACATGACCACTTTTACGGCAAATAAAACAAGTGATCACCTTATCTTATTTCTGTTGCCCTTTAGGTTGTGAAGTTTCAGTATTTGTAGTGCCTTTTGTTAGCTTTAACTTGACAAGTATTTTGAAAATGACAAAACTCAAGCAAGCTTAGAAATAATTTTTATACAAGAAATTTGCTTTGAATGAACTCAATGATTGAAACTATTTTAACAAAGTTTTGGATTGCGATTTCAACTCAAAAAGTCAGTAATACTCTTAGAAAATGTTAGAAGATTTTGAACTAACTTGAAATCACAAAAGCCTTGAACTTTGCAGTCAACTAAGTGCAAGAAGGTGTATTGGACAAAAAGGGATCGATCCCTACTGTAGAGGGATCGATCCCAAGGTGGCAGAAGGCTCTTGAATCATCCGGAAGAAAGTTGCAAAGCATTCTGGACAAAAGGGATCGATCCCCACTGTAGCAGGATCGATCCCTTTGCCTGAGACCTGACAATAACGGCTAGTTTTTGAGGGTTTCAACGGGAGGATTTGCATTAAATGCTTCACCAACTGTTCTATCCGTTTGGTGGGTTATAAATAGAGGTATTTATGAAGTCTGGAGTAAGAACAAGCATTCCAAAGTATTCAAGCTTCAAGAGAGAAACTGAAATCTGAAAATCATTGTTGTAACTCCATTTAGTGAGATTGTTTTATGTGTTCTTCACCCATTCACTGAAAAATCTGATATTCAAAGGGGTGAGCTATCCTTGTAAGGTCTGATATTGTTGAGTGTGGAAATACTACAAGGGTAGAGGATTAGAAGGAGATTTCTAAAGTCTCAAGAGAAATTGTAAGAGGACTTGCCACACCTTCAAGTGGTTTGTAAGCATTCTCAAGGAAGAGGTGAATCAAAACCTTGACAAAGAGTTCAAGGAGAGAGGACGTAGGCAAGAGATTGGCCGAACCTCTATAAAACTTGTGTTTGCTTCTCTTTCCCTTACTTTTATTTACTGCATTTATTTCATTGTTACTTATTTGACTTTGATTGTGCATTAAGAGTTAGGAAAATTAGAAATAACTAGAAAAACCGATTCACCCCCCCTCTCGGTAGAGCCAACAATTGGTATCAGAGCTTGGGCTCGAGATTGACGTAGATTAACATCTATCGAGTATAAACGATCACTAATGGCTCAAACTAGTTTATCTACACCCTTAGTAGGAGAGGGACACTCTACGGTTAGACCTCCACTCTTTAATGGTGAAAATTATGCTTATTGGAAGACTAGAATGATGCTATTTATTCAAGCCAATGATTATGAAGTATGGAGAATTATTGTTAAAGGTTCCCTTATTCCTATTAAGAAAGTAGATGGGACGGATGTGCCTAAGAAAGAAGATGAATGGGATACTAATGATATTAGGATGGCACAACTTAATGCTAAAGCAATGCACACACTCTTTTGTGCATTAGGACCAAATGAGTATAATCGAGTGTCACAATGTGAGAATGCTAAACAAGTTTGGGATAAACTAGCTATCACACATGAGGGAACCACACAAGTCAAAGAAACCAAAGTAGGCATGTTCACACAAGACTATGAATTGTTTAAAATGAAGAATGATGAATCAATTAGTGACATGTTTACTAGGTTTACTGACATCATAAATGGTCTTAAAGCCTTAGGCAAGACATATTCTAATGTAGAAATGGTGAAAAAGATACTCAATAGCTTACCTAAATCATGGGAGGCTAAAGTCACTGCTATTGAGGAATCCAAGGATCCTCATACACTCTCATTAGATGAACTTATGGGATCTCTACTCACCTAGGAGATGAAAATCAAGAGAAATCAAGATCCTCCTAAGAAAGTTGGAGTAGCTTTAAAATCCACCACTATTGAGGAATCAAAAGATCATGATGAGAGTGGTGATGATGAGGACTTAGAAATGGCCATGTTTGCTAAGAGGTTTAATAAATTTATGAGGATGAGAACTAGTGGTAACTCTAGGAGACCCCCTAGGAGAGACTTTAATAGAGGAGAAACTAGTAGAAAAGAAAAGGACCAAATTATTTGTTATGAATGCAAAAAACCTGGTCATATTAAATTTGATTGTCCTTTGTATAGAAAGCAAAATGAGAAGAAACAAAAGAAGAAGGCAATGGTGGCTACTTGGAGTGATAGTGATTGCTCCGATGACGAGAATGTGGAAGATGAAGTAGCCAACCTTTGTTTCATGGCTTTTGAAGATGAGAAGGTAACTTCTAACTTGTTAGATACTAATGAATATACTTTTGATGAATTGCAAGATGCATTTGATGAGTTAGCCAATGAATTTGAATGCATGAATTTAAAATATAAGAAAATGATCTCTAAGTTGAAAAAGGAGAATGAAATGCTTGTGAATGTTAAATCAGAATGTGAAAAGAAATTAGAGAATGCAAATCTAGAAATAGAAGAATTAAATAGAAAGAACATTAATTTGCAAAACTCCTTTTCTAGATTTTACATGGGTCAACAAAAACTTGATCAAATGCTAGAGACTCAAAGAGCATTCTTTGATAGAGAAGGGTTAGGTTATAATGCATCTAACAAAGAGACTCATCTTAAAAACTTCCTAGTTAAAGATAGAAAATTTGTTTTGTGCACATTGTGTAATAAACTAGGACACTCTTCACAAGCATGCACCTCTAGGAAGACCATGATTAGAGGAAAAATGGCTGTCAAGATTTGGGTACCTAAACATGTTTTAAATTCAAGTGATGAGTCATTAAAGATGAAATGGATCCCTAAAGGATCTAAAATTATAAGTACTAACTCTCAAGGACCCAAGAAAATTTGGGTACCTAAGATGAAAGCTTGATGTGTTTGTAGGAGGAAGAGTATTGCTACAAGGCTAAGTCCAAGGAGCATTGGTACCTTGATAGTGGATGCTCAAGACACATGACGGGTGACAAGAGTCAATTCAAGTTCCTAAAGCATAAAAGTGGTGGAGAAGTCACATTTGGAGACAACTCCAAAGAACAAATTGAAGGAATTGGCTCCATTGGTAACTCTTCCTCAACTATTGAGAATGTGTTGTATGTTAGAGGCTTGAAACATAATTTGCTTAGTATTAGTCAATTGTGTGATAAGGGATTTAAAGTTATGTTTGATGATTTGTGTTGCAATGTTGTTAATGCCAAAACTAATCAAATTGTTTTTATTGGACATAGACAAGGAAATATCTATATTGTGGATTTAAATGAACTTAATAGCAAAAATGTATGTTTTATGGCCACTAGAGAAGATGAACCTTGGTTATAGCATAGAAGACTAGGCCATGCTAGCATGCATGTTTTGTCTAAATTAGCCAAAAGAGACCTAGTTGTAGGATTACCTAAGCTTCAATTTGAAAATGATAAAGTTTGTAAAGCATGTGTAAGAGGAAAACACAAAAGAAATTCATTTAAATCTAAGAAGTGTGTCACTACCTCTAGATCACTTCAACTTCTTCACTTAGATCTCTTTGGACCAACTAGGACAACTAGCTTAGGAGGTAAACACTATGGATTTGTGATAGTTGATGATTACACTAGGTTCACTTGGGTGTTCTTTTTAAGTGTGAAGAATGAGGCCTTAGATAAATTCATTGTTTTCTCAAAACTTGTTCAAAATGAAAAAGGTTATTCCATTTCAAGTATTAGAAGTGATCATGGAAAAGAATTTGAAAATCTTGGTTTTGATATGTTTTGCAATGAAAATGGCATTAGCCATAATTTTTCAGCTCCTAGAACTCCTCAACAAAATGGGGTAGTTGAAAGGAGAAATAGAACCTTAGAAGAAATGGCTAGAACCATGCTTTGTGAAAACAACTTACCTAAATATTTTTGGGCTGAAGCAATAAATACTTCTTGCTATGTCATAAATAGAGCAATGGTAAGGCCTATTTTAAAGAAAACTCCATATGAGCTTTACAAAGGAAAAAGGCCTAACATAAGTTATTTTCACCCATTTGGATGTAAATGTTTTGTTTTAAACAATGGTAAAGATAACCTAGGAAAGTTTGATGCTAAAAGTGATGAAGGTATTTTTCTTGGTTATTCTTTAAATTCTAAGGCTTATAGAGTTTTCAATAAAAGAACACTTGTTGTAGAAGAGTCAATACATGTAATCTTTGATGAATCAAATATTTCTAGTAGAACCAATCTTGAGGATGAAGTAGAGATTTTTGATGAACCTATAGTTGACCCTTCTCAAGATAAGGATGTTAGGGAACAATTAGAAGATCTTACTATTAACAAAAATGAGGAATCCATGGAACAAGAAATTGTTGAGAAGGAATCTAGGTGTCCTAGAGAACTTGGATATGTGAAAGATAATGACATTGTTGGAGATCCAACCATTGGAGTTAGGACTAGGTCAACCTATAGAAACATATGTCAACATGTAGCCTTTGTGTCACAATTTGAGCCAAAGAAAGTGGATGAGGCCTTGAATGATGAAAATTGGATTTTGGCCATGCAAGAAGAATTAAATCAATTTGAGAGAAGCAAAGTGTGGACATTAGTAGAAAGACCTAAAGATTATCCCATCATTGGAACCAAATGGATATTCAAGAATAAGATGGATGAAAATAGCATTATTGTTAGAAACAAGGCTAGGTTAGTGGCTCAAGGTTATAGACAAAAAGAAGAAATAGACTATGATGAAACCTATGCTCCGGTAGCTAGATTAGAAGCCATTAGGATGCTACTTGCTTTTGCATGCTATAAGGATTTTAAGTTATATCAAATGGATGTGAAAAGTGCTTTCTTAAATGGTTATATAAATGAAGAGGTTTATGTTGAGCAACCTCCCGGTTTTGAAAATCCAAAATTCCCTAACCATGTTTTCAAACTTTCAAAAGCCCTATATGGATTAAAACAGGCTCCTAGAGCTTGGTATGAAAGACTTTCAAAGTTTTTAATCGAAAAGGGTTTTACAAGAGGAAAGGTAGACACAACTTTGTTTATACAATCTAAGGGTCATGACTTATTGGTAGTTTAAATTTATGTAGATGATATCATTTTTGGTTCTACAAATGAGTCATTGTGCAAAAATTTTTCAAAGCTAATGCAAGGTGAATTTGAGATGAGTTTGATGGGAGAATTGACCTTCTTTCTAGGACTTCAAGTTAAACAATGTAAAGAAGGTATTTTCATAAATCAAGCTAAGTACACTAAAGATTTGCTCAAAAGATTTGGAATGGATGAATCTAAACCTTTCTCTACACCTATGAGCACAAATATTAAGCTTGATAAGGATGAAGGAGGAAAATGTGTAGACACTAAACTATATAGGTTTATGATTGGCTCATTGCTTTATTTAACTGCTAGTAGACCCGATATAATGTTTAGTGTATGCTTGTGTGCTAGATTTCAGTCATCCCCTAGAGAGTCACACCTACAAGCAGTAAAAAGAATTCTTAGATACCTCAAAGACACTTGGTGAATTTAAGCCTTTGGTATCCTAAAGATTCTACACTAGATCTCCATGCTTATTCCGATGCGGATTTTGGTGGATGCAAAGTGGATAGGAAAAGCACATCGGGAACATGCCAATTCTTAGGAAGTAGACTCATCTCATGGTTCTCTAAGAAATAAAATAGTGTAGCTCAATCCACGACCGAGGCTGAATATATAGCTTCCGGAAGTTGCTGTGCTCAAGTTTTGTGGATTAAGCAACAAATGAGAGACTATGGAATAGAAATGAACTAAGTTCCCATTAGGCGTGACAACACTAGTGCCATCAATCTTACAAAAAATCCCATCCAACACTCTAGAACCAAGCACATTGAGATTAGACATCATTTTATACAAGATCATGTGCAAAAAGGAGACATAATTCTAGAGTATGTGGACACCTTGCACCAATTAGCTGATATTTTCACAAAGCCCTTGGACAAGGAGAGATTTTGCACTCTTAGAGGTGAATTAGGCATTATGAATGCTCCTTGAAGTAATTTGATGTTGCATGAATGTCTTATGGTTGGTTTGTGATGATTGCAAGACAGCAATTTGAAGAATATAATTACCCTTGCAATTCATGACCTTAACTTACTGAGTTACTGTTCATGTTCATAGTTTTTTAAGATTGAAATGTTGAATTCTGTGTGTTTTGCTCATGTTAAACTTCTTTTATTTGCCAAAACACATTTCTAATGTTAAGACACTATCACAGCCATGTCCACCTATTGGTTCTGCATACTTATGCCATTTTCTGCACTTTGCAGCAGTTTTCTGCACTTTTTCTACAGTTTTCCATCTCATTTCCTGCATCTCAAGTGAAAACAATCAAATTTTGATTTTAAGATGGTAAAAATGCATAAGTTTCATTGTTTTTAAATCATTTTTATGCGTCACGAATGCGGCAAGTGACTGAGGAGACAATTCTTCACCAATAGGATTGCTTTCCCAGTCTGTTGGCCAAAATTCTGGGTGATGGGAGCAATCTGCCTAAAAGGGATCGATCCCTCTACAGTGGGGATCGATCCCCTCGTGACAGAATTGCCTTCCCGAGTCATTTTAAGCGTCGGACCCTCCTTCCTTTCCCACTATTCCCTTTTCTTCTTCCCCTCTCCACGCCGTTCCTCATTTTCTCTCATCCTAAATTTCTAGATCTCACTCATTTCTTCACCAAATTGCTTCATTCTTTCACCAATCTTCCTCATTTCTTTCTCTTTTTCATTTCCCCTCCTCATTTCCTGACCAAATCTCCTATTTTCTTCTCTTCCTTCTTCTTCCACACCATGGTTACTATTCACCCAACATTTCAAATGTAAGTTTTTCTAACATTTTTCATTAAATTTTTCTTGCATTTCTAGTCTTTTTTATCATGTCTTGCCTACCCATGTGCATATCTTGCATCAATTTCTTCTCCATCTAGGTTTTCAACTCCTTTGGCACTTGTATTTTTCTCAAGTTTATACTTAGACTATTTGTCATTTTGCATCCAAATTTCATTGTTATAATTGTTCAATGCATCTTGGGTTGTGACTCTCTGCTGTTGGTTAGATCACATCTCTCCCACACACTCATCCATAGTTCCTCAAACTTGTGCATACCACCTGTTTGATACAAGTCCTCAACGAAATTTCCTATTTTTTTCTTCTCTATATGGCTCCTAAGATTAAGCACACTGCTCCAAAACGCAAAACCCGTGCTTCCTCTTCCTCATCATCCACACTAACCGCCTTTAACCGCTGCTTTCGCCATGCTAATGAGAAAACCAGATTTCTAACCGAATTTGCCAATATGCCCATTAAGCATTGGCGTCCTATTGATTTCGACTTCCTCGAGTCGGTTCATTTTCCTTACCTCGCCAAGTTCAATGAATGGGGTTGGACCCAATTCCTCAAAATCAATACTCCGGTCCCAGCGAACATCATTCACGCCTTCTTTTCCAATGCCGAAATCATCTATGCTCCAAATGATGAATGTAAGGTTGTCGGGATTCGGTCTTTTGTCATGGACAAAAATATTGAACTGACCAAGCAATCCCTCTCCTTTGCCTTCAGACTTCCTGACGACGGTGATATCTATGAAAATCTCGATGTACCCTTGGTATTTCCTGTTACCGATAATTGTGCTAGTGACCTTCCTGTCTTCGCACGTCTCCTCCATATCATCATTTCATGGAATCTCCGCCCTCTTGGCACCCGATATTCTCACCTTCGCAAACTTGATCGTTTTTGGCTCCATCATATTCATGAACCCGATGGCGAACGCCCAGACCTCCTACACTTTATCCTTCATGACTGGGTGAAGATTGTTCGTGGCAAGGTAAACTCCATTGTCTTCCCTCAGCCTCTCGCCTTTTACTTACTTCATGAAGGCGTTGACTGCTCATGTGAGGTCGGTACGCTTCCGGCTGCCAACACCACCATCAATCTCACCACCTTCCATAACTTAGGATGGTATCTTCATCAAGTGGGTGACACCTTCGAATGGGTCAAGGGTCATGGTCAGCCTGCGTCTCCCAAACATGCTCCGGCACCAAACGGCGAAGAAGGAGCGGATGCAGCCGACGCACCTACAGCAGCCACATCTTATGCACCTTCCGGCTCCTCGTCAGCATCTCTTGACCAGATCATGCATATGCTTCAAAACTTTCAGCATGATGTGGGTGAGCGACTTGATCACATCGAGGCCACCCAAGCTGCCTTGTTCGATGAAATTCAGGATGTTCGCCTGCAACACGAAGACTTCGTTGAGCAATATCACAAGACCTTTCCAAGGCGTTGATCCTCCTTGTTGTGACATGTGTCCTGCTTTCTAGTTGTTTTATGTTCATACCTATGTTCATGACTTTGCTAGTTATGCTTTCTAGTTGTTTTATGTTAATGACTATGTCTATGACTATGTTAATGACTTTGCTAGCTATGCCTTCTAGTTGTTTTATATGTTAATCACTATGTCATGTTCTGACATTAATTGTGCTTTAGTGACATTGAGTTGATCTTTATTTCTCTTTATTTTCTTCCCCATACTAGTGTTTCTTTGGTCTTTATTGCTTTAACTTGATTTCTATCCCTAACCACTTCTCTCCATGCTTTCTATTCTTTTGCTATGACAAAAAGGGGGAGAACTGATGTGGTAAATATTAATTGAGGGGGAGCAAATATTGAGGGGGAGTAATATTGAGGGGGAGCAAATATTGAGGGGGAGTAATATTTCTCAAAAATCAAGTAACCTCAATTTTCAAACACATAAGCAAATTTACCTTAAGTTTTGTCATATCAAAAAGGGGGAGATTGTTAGCTTTAACTTGACAAGTATTTTGAAAATGACAAAACTCAAGCAAGCTTAGAAATAATTTTTATACAAGTAAATTTGCTTTGAATGAACTTAATGATTGAAACTATTTTAACAAAGTTTTGGATTGCGATTTCAACTCAAAAAGTCAGTAATACTCTTAGAAAAGTGTTAGAAGATTTTGAACTAACTTGAAATCACAAAAGCCTTGAACTTTGCAGTCAACTAAGTGCAGGAAGGTGTACTGGACAAAAAGGGATCGATCCCTACTGTAGAGGGATCGATCCTAAGGTGGCAGAAGGCTCTTGAATCATCCGGAAGAAAGTTGCAAAGCATTCTGGACAAAAGGGATCGATCCCCACTGTAGCAGGATCGATCCCTTTGCCCGAGACCTGACAATAACGGCTAGTTTTTGAGGGTTTCAACGGGAGGATTTGCATTAAATGCTTCACCAACTGTTCTATCCGTTTGGTGGGTTATAAATAGAGGTATTTATGAAGTCTGGAGTAAGAACAAGCATTCCAAAGTATTCAAGCTTCAAGAGAGAAACTGAAATCTGAAAATCATTGTTGTAACTCCATTTAGTGAGATTGTTTTATGTGTTCTTCACCCATTCACTGAAAAATCTGATATTCAAAGGGGTGAGCTATCCTTGTAAGGTCTGATATTGTTGAGTGTGGGAATACTACAAGGGTAGAGGATTAGAAGGAGATTTCTAAAGTCTTAAGAGAAATTGTAAGAGGTCTTGCCACACCTTCAAGTGGTTTGTAAGCATTCTCAAGGAAGAGGTGAATCAAAACCTTGACAAGGAGTTCAAGGAGAGAGGACGTAGGCAAGAGATTGGCCGAACCTCTATAAAACTTGTGTTTGCTTCTCTTTCCCTTACTCTTATTTACTGCATTTATTTTATTGTTGCTTATTTGACTTTGATTGTGCATTAAGAGTTAGGAAAATTAGAAATAACTAGAAAAACCGATTCACCCCCCCTCTCGGTAGAGCCAACACCTTTTCCTGTGTTCCTTTTTCTCTTTTTGTTGGCAACAATGTCATTGGAAGAAGATGTTAAGTGAGCACTTTCTATCTTCTCTTGTTTCAACCTCTCTTCCTCTTGCACACATTGAGCAATGAGCTTATTAAGAGTCCATTTCTCCTTTTGAGTGTTATAACTTATTTTAAAAGGGCTGAATTGTGCAGGAAAAGATATTAAGACCAAGTGCACGAGAATGTCCTCAGAAAACTCTAACTTTAGTGCCTTTAGTCTTCTAAAAAGATTAGACATTTCCATAATATATTCCCTTATATTTCCTTTACCGCTATACCGCATTGAAACAAGCTTAGACAAGATGGTGCTTGTTTCGATTTTTTCATTTGCAGTGAACCTGTCTACAATTCGTTGTAGGAAACTCTTAGCATTTTCCTCCTCAGGCATTGCGCCTTTAATAGTATCCGGAATTGAGTGCTTCATGATCATCAGACTCATGCAGTTAGAACGCTCCCATTTTTCATAAAGTGCCCTTTCCGTAGCTATACTATTATCAGTAGGGGCGTGAGGTTTATCAGACCTGATCGCATAGTCTAGATCCATACACCTAAGCACAATAGTAACGTGCTCCTTCCATTTCTCGAAATTAGTGCTGTTAAGCATCAGAATATTCTTCAAATTAGCAGATATAGAAGAAACATTTACTGTAAACAGAAAAACAACAATAATAAGCTCACAATTAACAAACGATAATTTTGGGCCATATAAGACACCAAGAACAACATTAAAATTTAGTCTTTGGACAGAAATTTTAATTTGTAAGCGGTACTCTTAAACTTTATTAGTAAATATTGATAATCAAATCCTTGCCAACAACATGCCTTCCTTTGGGCCGACATATTACATGCATGGTAAAAACTAATTTTATCACATATTTATTACCTTATTGTGTTTGTAATCCGGACAAAAAATAACCTTCCTTTGAGCCGATTATTTTCCGCAGGGATTAAAAACACAATCATTTAAATTCTCAAATGACAACCTTAATTTTCAAAATAAATAAATTAACATAAAAGAGGTTACTTTGGTGGCATTTTATATTAATTTAATTTATTTTGAACTTAATTTATTTTTAACATATTATGCACATATACAAAATATTGAGAGTACACAAACTAATTCACATTAATAGGGAGAGTGAGTATTGTTAATCAACTCAAAATATCATGAAATATTTCATCATGAAATAAAATTTCAGAAAATACATGCATAATATATCAAAACATCGAAATTACAATGAATATTAAATAATAAATACTTAAAAATTCCAGAAAATTCCAGAAAAATTACCACAAATTTTAAAATAATAAAATATGGTGGACTGGAAACTTTGGTGGCCAGAAGGCCACGGGAAGGTTGCGCGTGGGTCACACGCGCCACTGTCGTGCGTGGGAAATAGTCCCAGACGGGATCGTTTCTCATCTTCTCTGGGTTTACCCGGCAGGCTTCTTGAACAGACCCGAACGAGTCTGTTCTGGTTTTTCTTCAAATTTTTGACCTATTTTTAGTGATTTTTGACAAAATTTAACCTTTAATCATTTAATTAAGACCTTTTGTACAAAACCCAGGCCAAGAAACAGATCAAAACAACAAAATTTGTGATGAATTTGATCAAGAAAGATACAAGAAAAAATCCATGAAAGACCCTTACCCCTTTTCTTGATTTCTTTCAACCAAAACAAAAAATATACCGAAATTGTGACTTTGATTCAACCATATAAGTCACAAGAAACAATTATCATCAATCAATTTGAATTAAAACACATAAAATATTATTGTTTTGGTTAAATTTTAATTTCGGGATTTAAAGAATTTAAAAATGAAATTCATCAAACATGAGACAAAATTCCAGAATTTGTTCACATGATTTTAATCCTTATTCCATAAGGAATGAAAGCCCTAAGGTTTTGCACAATAATTTTTAATTCTCAATGATCAAACATGATAGGCTCTTGATACCACTTGTAGGAAAATTAATACAGATAAATACACCCAGGATTTTATGTTCAATCATCAAGAAAAGATTAATACGAAAGCATACCTGAATCCATTGGAATTGATTTCTTGATGTTAGAGTCTTCCACGTCTAAACCTTTTGAGAGAATCTGTATCTCACTCAATGATGGGATTTGTTGTGAGAATTATTTTATGTTTAGACTGTGGACTATAACCTACTTATATTTGAAGTATATTTTATTTTATTTTGGCCCATCATGAAAACAAAATAAAATATTGGGTCTCTATACATTGCAAAGCCCATACTAATTTGAGATGTTCTAAAGTCCAATAACTTAAACTTTATTTGATCACTTTTAAGTGGACTGAATAAATAGCCTGTAATGTACAATTAATTGATATATGTAGGCCCACTAAATAATTTCTCAACAGTAGCTACAAAAGTACCTGCAGCTTCGATTATTGAAAGACCGAGTGACTCTGCCGTAGGCTTGGAATCCATGCTCGATGAGGTCTGGAGTAACATTGAAGAAAGAGATGTGGGCATTATTGGCTTATATGGCATTGGGGGAGTTGGCAAGACTAGGCTCTTGACTGAAATCAACAACAAGATTGGTGTTTCTTGTGGTGGATTTGATATGGTTTTTTGGGTGGTGTCTAAAGGATTTTATATTGGAAGGGTCCAAGATGACATTGCAAAGAGGATTGGCCTTTGTACTGAAAAGTGGAATGATAAAACTACTGAAGAGAAAGCTTTAGATATCTTCAGAGTTTTGAGAGAAAAGAAATTTGTATTGTTGTTAGATGATGTATGGTTAAGAGTCGACGTATCCGAGGTAGGGATACCTCCCCCAACTCAAGCAAATGGTTCCAAACTAATTTTTACAACTCGTTCTTTGGAGGTGTGTGGTCAAATGGGAGCTCATAAAAAGATCAAAGTGCCATGTTTGGCAGAAGAAAAGGCGTGGAAATTGTTTGAGGAACATGTTGGTAAAGATACCCTTGATAGTCATCCAGATATTCCTGAGCTAGCTCAACAAGTGGCCAAAGAATGCGGAGGACTACCTCTTGTACTGATCACCATAGGTCGTGCCACGGCTTCCTGGAAGACACCTGAAGAATGGAAATATGCAATTGAAGTGTTGAGGAGATCATCAGCTAATTTTGTTTTTGAAGACATGGATGAAAAGGTATATAAACTTCTAAAAGTTAGTTTTGATAGTTTGCCAAATGACATGGTTAGATCTTGCCTTTTATACTGTAGTTTGTTCCCTGAAGATTATCAAATTGATAAAGAAATGCTTATAGATCGCTGGATAGGAGAAGGATTTATGGATGAACATAACTACACAAGTCAAGCTCGAAATCAAGGCCACCACATTATTGATTGTCTCATTCGTGCATGTTTATTGGAAGAAGTAGATGATTGGCGTATAAAAATGCATGATGTGATTCGTGACATGAGTTTGTGGATAGCATGTGAGTGTGAAGCAAAGAAATGGAAGTATTTTGCGGAAGCAGGTCATAATTTGACTGAAATGCCAGAGGTTGGGAAATGGAGAGGTATACGAAGAATGTCATTGATGCAAAACAAAATTCAAAATCTAACAGAAGCACCTAACTGTCCTGATCTCCAAACTTTGTTTCTCGATAACAATCAGTTGACGGTGATCCATAATGACTTCTTCCAATTTACGTGTGGCCTAAAAGCTCTAAGCTTGAGAGAAAATGAAGATATAAGAGAGTTGCCAGTGGGATTTTCAAAATTGGTATCCCTAGAATATTTGGATCTATCACTTACATGTATAAGACAGCCAAAAACTGAATTGAAGGCTTTAGAGCAGCTTAAATGTTTGATCTTGGAGTACTTATGTAATCCCATCAAAATCCCAAAAGGGTTGATATGTGGATTCTCAAAGCTACAAACGTTGAAAATGTTTGGTTCTTCTGTTTCGGAAGAAGATGTAGAATGCTTGGCAGAAGAACTGCAGTGCTTGAACCACTTGAATGTGTTGACCTTCTCAGTAGAAAGTGCTTTGGCTCTTGATAGAGTTTTTACTGCTGAAAAGTTACACAGCTGCATCCAAGAGATTGGCCTTCAATCTTTTAGTGACTCAAAGCAGTTGAATATTTTATCTCTAGTGAATATCAAGAGTCTAAATTTTTTACAACTTAGTTACTGTGAAACTTTGGAAGAAGTAAGGACAGAGTGGGAAGGGGAAGGCAGAATGATAAAAGCACCTACCCAAACTCAAATCTCTGCGATTGCAACTCAGCCATGCTTTCAGAGTCTTGAAACGGTACTTATATACTCTTGTTCAAAATTGAGGGACATAACATGGATAATTCTCGCTCCAAATCTGAGGCATTTTCATGTATTATGTTGCCAGAAAATGGAAGAAATCAACAAGACAAAACAAAGTCAGGTGGCAGAGCTGGTGGCAACTTCAAGCCCATTTGCAAAACTCAAACATCTTCTGTTGGAGTGTCTACCAGAATTGAAGAGCATTTACTGGGATGCATTGCCATTCTTATGTATGAAGGAAATCCTTGTATATAGATGCCCAATGCTGAGGAGACTTCCACTCAACTCCAACAGCGCAAAAGGAAACACAATCAGCATAAAAGGGACAGGAAAAATGGTGGAAAGAGCTTGAATGGGAGGATGAAGATACTCGAAATGCTTTTCTTCCCTGTTTCATTGCAGAATAAATCAAAAAGAGGACAAAAGGGATGAAATTCCCTGTTTCCTAGCTCTCTGCTATTGTTGTTTTGAACCGGCTCTTGTGTCAGGAATTAGCCTTTGTCCTTGTTCTGTGAGTAACTACATGTTTTTGGTGAATCTTTGTCATTTGGTAAGTAATAGTTGTACGTCGAGACTGCTTGTTGCTTTTCAGTACTGAGTAACTGTTTTGTTGAATTACAAATGTAAAATTTTGTTGAATTGTTTGCGTGTGTAATCTTGACACGATTAACGTAGATTGCAGAGATCATTAACCATTTTCTTTACAGGTTTTTAACAAGCAAAAAGTGCGAACAAGTGGTAATTGATAATACTTTTATGTAAATTTTGAAGTACATATTAAGCTTCTGAGCTACAGGCTAACTCAAGCTTTACTCTTTTTGTTCTATTAAAATTAAGATTCTATATCTATTGCAAATTGATTATAAATTTTTAACACAAACGACTATCCTAATAAAACTTAGAAAATTAAGGAAGACTGCCAAAGCTTTAACTCCTTTGACGTAGTTCACTATAAGTTTTTTTTTTTTATAATTTTATAAAGTAAAAAGACTTTTCTCAATAACGAAATTAAAAGTTTTGCTAATTGTGATTTGAGAGTACTCTTTAAAATTATTATATTGGATATTTATTTTTTTAATGTAGTTAATTCAAAATATATAATAACAATAGACTAACAATTTTATTTAAAAAAATCTTTTATATGAATTTGTAAGAGAGGAAGGATGTTGGTTCCCCAAGCTTAAAAAATCTTCAGGTGACATGCAAGTAACATCTACAGAAAAGAACTCTATATACTGTATTATTATATACAATAAAATCCATTTAAATTAATCTACTTTAAATTAATAATCTCTTTAAATTAAAAAAATATTATAGTTTCAAATCGGGTCAATAAAAAAAATTAATAAACCTTCCTCTCGTAATAACTAATGATTTTGTTTTAAAATCTAGGGTAAAATTTTGATCCTGATTCTCATATAAATTAATAACTTCATAAAAACACAAATATATATTTCATAATATTCAACAACTAGAAAAGCAATTTTAGATAATAATTTGCAAAATGTTATCATGTTTATGATTTTTTATTTCAAAAACTAGAAAAGTAATAAATATATTACATAATATATATATATATATATATATATATATATTTACAAGCAGATTTTTAATAAATTTATCAACTGAAATGAGATTTTAAGAAAATTAAATGCCATTGGACGAGTTCAATGAGTGAAAAAATTAAACAAACATATTTTTTAAAAACAAAATAACAAATTATAAGGTAAATCCTTTGAATTAATAACTTTTTTAAATTAAATGGATCGGAAGAGTATTAATTAAGAGGAATTTTACTATATTAATTACTATATATTGAAATAATTTTCAGGGTTATTGATTGATACCTCTCCATTTTTATAAATTGAGTCAATAATGAGTTAAATTTTATTGGTTTTGAATACTTTATGGATCAATGATTGGTTGAATTTTTCGGAGAAAATAAAGAGGCTGAAAATTTGCTTGTTAGATTTGATTGACATAAATGAATAGAGATTTTGTTTGCTATACTAAAACAAATCTTTTATCGTTTACTATTTTCGGTCCAAATAAAATTAATTTATGACCATAAAATAAATGAGTACAGATGTGATTACAAAAAAAATAAAGGTCTTTTGAGTACTACATTAACGATGCGCACACGTTCACTCTAAATCATTATAAGTAAATAAACCCGATTCAAAATATAAATAGTTTAATTTTATTCTATTTTTACGAACATATTTACTCCATATATATATATATATTACTTTTATAAAAATTAAATGGTAAAAGTGATAGAAATAACAATAAAGATAGTCATTTGAAAAATCCATAAAAAGTTTTTTGAAATTTGTTATTACAAATTTCCAAATATTCTCTTAAGTTGAAGACTCATATAGCCAACCTTACTAAAGTGGAAGGATAATCGAATAATTTATTCCAGTAAAAAATTAATTGCAAATTGTCGTAAAAATAATAGTACATCATCATCTTTAAGAAATTTCTTAGTTTGTTTGATAAATGAAACATTAAAAAAAATAATAATAGGTGTCATAACGTTTAGATCCTGAAACTTAATTGTTAGATACAAAATAAAAAAGTTGTCACAAATCTTTTTAAACATAAGTGTAATCGATCGCTTATTCAAATCTATAAATAAATATTAGTTTACATTTCAAAGTTTCGAGTTCAAGAATACTGGTTCGTATGAGGAAGGGTTTGCACCTTAATAAAGCTAGTTAAAAATGTTGGAAAAATTTATTGTGGACTGCTATTAACTGGTGATTTTATGATTTAATAAAACTGGTTGATGATTTAGTCCTGGTATATGAAACATGCAAGTAAGCCAAATTTATTTGTGATCATACATAGTATGAGCTTTTACACATCTTGTTCGGTCAATGTGACATGGTGGTTGTGTAAGCCTTAAAACTTTATAAATCCTTGATGGGGGGCTATTAGGGTTTTAGTAAAATATATGCATATGCATATATATGGCTAAGTCCCCTCTTCACTTCTCACGTTACTAGTATCTACCTACTAAGAGCCACCTGAAAGAAGAAGAAGAGGAAGACTAACCCGTAAGGGTTTTGATAACCTGCTTTCGCTTGCAATGACATTTACTTAAACATGTACGTATAATTTATTATTTCTAATTATTTGGTGTTTTAATTTTCACATAAGATTGATTAAATAAATTCTTACATTTGGTATCAGAGCCAGATTGATGCGAAATTACGATCTAAAAATATTAATTCTTAAATTTGTTTTGAATTGAAATTAACATTGTTTTTTGAGCATACCCTTGTGATAACTGAATTTCAGTATTAATGTGAAGTACTTAGACGAGATTTTGGGCCTTTGTTACCTATTGAACAAGATTCAAAATCGAAAAGCATAATTATTTAATCATATCTTAATTATATTGTTTGGACTGAAATTAATGAATGGGTCCTCTAAATATATGAATTTAAAATATTTAATTGCATTGAACAATGAAGAATTGTTCTTTACAGAGTCAAAGAATTGAGATATTAATATGAGCCAAAGAATTGAGTTATTAATATATATATATATATATATTAATACATTAATCAAAGAACGATTCCTTGAATTGAGATATAGTGCCAGGGAGAGACATTTGGGAATCTATGACTGTAGAATGAAATGTAACTTTGACTGTTAGTGATTATATCACAACAAGTTTAAATGGATTCTTTATATCGAAAATCATTAGGTTAATTAAATTAAATTTTATATAGTTTTGACATGTTATTATACATGCGTTTTTTGATAGAGAAATGTTTGAATTGAGTTTTGAATATTTAATTAAATTAAAACTCAAATATAGATGTATATATATCTATATAATTGAAGAAGAAAATCTATTGGTATGTTAATATTGACAATTTTGACCGACCACCATAGTCTAATTTGCTTCGACTAGTTGATTTTAGTTTCCTTGGCCCAATAATTATTCTTTGACTTAATAAAAAAAAACCCGAAAACTGATGAAGTTGAAAATTTTGAAATGTTATGAACATGTGTTATATGTATGGTTTAACTTATGATTTCAAGGAGCAGGTATAATGTTATTGTAACTTCTTTCAATTTAACGAAGTAAGCCCCATTAGCAAATCATGCTAGGGGAGTTAAACTACGACGGAGAATGGACTTGGCTCTGCTGGTGGTTGGTTTAGGTTTGAAAAAAACTAGAAACACATTTAAGTGAATCTGGGAACTTGACACTGTCCATGATATTGGTTATTGAACACATTGGTCACTAGAAATAGAATATTTTTCTGAAGTACATTTAACTAAATAAAGTGACAACTTAGATTTAAACTCAACAAGGATTTGACATAATTAGCATCAAATTAGTAATTTACTTAGTAATTAAATATAATTAAATAATCAATTATTTGAAATAATTGGAGTTTAAATTTTTGTTTATTTCCCTAACTATATATGTTATGTGTCATTGTTATTTTTGAAATTTATATTTTTTATATAGATGATACATAAGTATAGATCGCGCATTTATTAGATATTGATATCTTAATATTTTCAAGACTTTTAGTTTTGATTGCAATAATTATTTGTTGATCGAAAGAGATATATTTGGTTAAGGTATCTCATAAAAAGTGATTTTATAATATTTTGTAGAGATACATGTCGATTTATATCTTGCCATAAGTGATCAACTCTTTGAAGACCTAATGAGATACATCTATGTGTGGTATCTTCATTGGTATGGTCAATTGCATGCATCTTGTTAAGTATGCAAGGTAATAATTTGAGCAGTTTTAATTTGTCCAATTTTGAGAAAGTTTTTTCTTTAATTGATGTAAATGTTTGGCTGCCAAAGTGGCTCATTTATTGATATTAGTGATTTATTTTTCAATCACAAGGATACGAGATGATTCTTGAGTTACCTTATACAATCGCTTGCCCAAAGGAGGTTATTGTGTTTAGTAATTTGGAATGGAATATGAAGCATTATGATTGAAGTATACTAATCTAGAAGGTCTGTCTGCCCAAAAGGGATAGGCTTTTTTGAAAATTAGGATGTTCTCATTTTGGCTTCATGTGGAGAGTGCCTATTAGTATGTCACATTCTTTGCCCAAAGGAGAGTTTGTGATGATGCACCAAGACTCTTTAGATTGATTAAAAATAGCACATAATGGACTAATGCTATTTGTATGGTTTATTGTTCAAATGTTAAATATTGCATTCTACTATCTTGAAAACTATTTAAGTAGCTCTCATTGATAAAATAATTTAGTAAAGGTTAATTTAGAGCTTAACTAAATCATGTGTAATGACCTGTGTGGCACTTTGTTCTTGTAGGATTCAAAAGGTGGCCCTCACGGCTACCTTACATGTGAGGTAGGCAGTGGCCCACTCACTCAACGTATTGTCCGCTTTGGGATCTTTGTTAGGAGTTTGCAATTTTTCTCTCTAAAAATTGCATGGCTAGGCTTATAAGGAGTTTGTAATTTTTCTCTTTTAATAATTGCACAGTTGCAATTATTTGATTGGTTATTAAATAGATTGGGTGGTTATAGGTCAATATGGTTGAGCCAAACCACATTAAAAATTATTCTGTTTATTTTTGCTTTCTTTCGTTTTTGTGAGTGTTTAGTTTGAGCGATATTTTTCCCAATAAGTGGTATCAAAGCTCAAGGTTCGTGATCTTACGAGAGGAGGAAAGCTATGAAAATAAAGAAAAAAGTTATGAAGATGAAGATGAAGATGATGAGGATGATGGTGATGACGGTGGTGATGATGATGATAGTGATGATGATGATGATGTTTGAGCAGTTTGTAGAGTTTGGAGATTCAAGTCAAGAAAAGATTTATTAGGGTTTGCCTTGAATCCCACATCAAAAGTATAGGAGAAGTTATAAAGGCTTTTTCCTTATAAATGATGTGTCAGACTTGGTTTATAAAATGTCCAAAAGAGTTGTAGACACCGATAGAATAGCTGCGGTTTGGGCTATTAAAAGGGTGTAGTTGGGCTTTGGGATCTTTTTTAGGAGTTTGCAATTTTTCTCTGTAAAAATTGCATGGTTGGGCTTGTAAGGAGTTTGCAATTTTTCTCTTCTAAAAATTGCTCAGTTATAATTATTTAATTGGTTATTAAATAGATTGGGTAGTTATAGGCCAATTTGGTTGGGCCAAACCACATTAAAAATTATTGTGTTTATTTTTGCTTTCTTCCATTTTTGTGGATGTTTGGTTTGAGAGATATTTTTCCCAACAAATTAAACTCTCATGTTGTATATCACGTTATGTAAAGACCTTTTCATGTTTAGAATATTTATGAAATTTTACTTTGAATGTTAATTGGTGATCATCATTGGTTTACATCTAGTGCTATAAATTTTGTTAGTAGTTTTGTACATGTACATTTGAGAAAATTTTTGAAGTTGACTTTGTGTCAACAACGTATGTGTGAAATCCCTAAATTTCTGTAATTTTCCCATGTTTGTACATTTTTCCAGCTTGAATTAATGAAATAAATATGAAATTCTGATATATAAATGATGCATAGGACATAGAGGGAATTAAAGGGATTGATGGTCAAATAATCAAAGGTCAAAAAGTCAATGGATGGTCAATGGCTGAGATGATGAGAATGAATTTAATGGGCAATTAATGAAAACCATGACTCACCATTATCATCATCAGCTCTTGCATCCCACGTACCAGCCATCTTCCTCTCCCTCTCGTTGCTTCCATTTCTTCTAAGTGTCCAAGCTTCTCACCTTGACAAACCACCCTCTCATGCCATCGATTCGTTAAGTTCCATTAACGAAAAACGATCCTTGTCGATAGCTTAGCCTATACCTTTAATATGAGAGAGTGAATCCAAGTGAATAAGGAGATCTAGAAATCCAAAGATTTGGTGAATTGCAAAGGTAAGCAAGTTGGAAGGTTTTGGTTAATTTTATGGATGGTTTGGAGTAGTATATAGTTGATAGAGTGTATTTATTGAGCTTTAAATTATCATGATGTTTACAGCTTGAAGAAGTGAAAAAGGGCTAAGGGTTGATTCTAACAAGCTTGTGGATTAATCTCAATCGAGGTAAGGAATTTATGTAACGGACGTAGGGTGGCTATGTCCGCATGTTTTAAATTATCTTAACTGTTTTGGAGAGAAACAACGGTTGCTTGAAGTGCAGGAAAAAGGGACATTTTGGGTCCTACTTGTAGTACCAATTAGGTTAGGAGCAGCCGACTGCCTTAAGTAGCAGCCGACTGCCTAGAGACAACCAAAACGGTGATTTTCGAAAACCGAGATAAACCAGTCGACTGCCATGGGAGCCAGTCGACTGCCATTTTTCCAGAAATCATTCTGTTTCAAACCAGCCGACTGCTATGGTGGACAGTCGACTGCTTTTATTTGGAAAACATTCTGTTTCAAACACCAGCCGACTGCCAAGGGGGCCAGTCGACTGCTATTTGTCCAGAAGCATTCTGTTTCAAAACCAGCCGACTGCCAAGGGGGCCAGTCGACTGCTATTTCTCGGGAAACATTCTGTTTCAAAACCAGTCGACTGCTATTTGGGACCAGTCGACTGCCCTATTTGTATTTTGAAAAATATAATAATTGAATTTCAAAAAGGGAAAGAAATTCAATAAGGCAAAACATGGGGTAGCAGTCGACTGCCATATATGACCAGTCGACTGCCTATTTGAAAGAAAGGTTTTGAGAACCTATTTTAAGAAAGAATATTCATACTTGTTTAAAACCTATATGAATAAGGTTTTGGAGACTATGAATCTCTCAAAAGAGCATGCACATTATTTGTTACTTGTATTTGACTGAGGAGCTCTAGTCCAGCCCTCAGACCCGCAGTACGGCACCTGACTAGTGAAACTGTGGGATATAGACAATGGCCATGAGTCTCTTATTTGTTTCGGCTTTGGGGAGGATCCCTGGCCCATACGTGGGTACGCCATTTATTTGATATATTGGATTATCCCTTACGGGATATATTTGCTGTATCCAGTATGGATTATCCCTCATGGGATATATTTGCTGTATCCATCATCTCTAATGGATTATCCCTCACAGGATATATTTGCTGTATCCATCATCTCTAATGGATTATCCCTCACAGGATATATTTGCTGTATCCATTATCTCTCTGGATTATCCTTAAAGGATATATTTGCGGTATCCATGATGAGAATTACTTGGTGCATGAATCTATTGGATATAAATTGTCTCCCATCTATTTGAAATTAATTATATTTGCCTACTTGATTTCACGTGATTGGAGATCCGTGGAAATACTTGAAAGTGTGATTTACTTGCTTTTGATATATTTGAAAGAAATATAAGCGCTATGCTTTATAATGATTTTACATGACATTATAGAGCCAAGCAGGAAAACTGCATATAGTGATATAGTACGCTCTTTTACATAAGTTTCTTACTGAGCGTAAACTCACTCCTTTACAAACTATTTTTCATACAGATTACTTGAAGTAATTCCGCTCCGGATAGAGGAGCTCATTTTGGGATTTTGAGATACCTTCGAGGCACGCTTCCTACTTATCCTTTGAAGGTATATTTAGTCGGTCGTTACTTCGGCTAATGTACAGTACAACACTACAGTTTTGTATATGTTGGGGATTAGGGTGTATGAATATTTGAGATCCTGGTGTATATGGCACATGTTTATAAATGAAAAAAAAAATTTATGCATGTGAAAATAAATATTATACTCTGATAGAAATGCCTAAAGCATAAGAGTAAGGGAGATTGACATCGGATAAACTAATCGATTTATTTGTTATTTGAAGTAAATTAGTTGCTATTTGGTTAGTGACGAGGACGTCACAGTATGTTTCGAATATGATACCACTATATATATTACCTCAAGAATGAGACATACGTGATCCAGATGCCATAAAAGTTATTGGACGGATCTGGATGCTATGAAGATTTCTTGTCATCTACTTGCCATTGAGGTTTTTTGGCAAGATTGGAGAAATTTTTGAGGACTGACAATAAAAATAACACAAAATAATTCATAAGATCACCATGGGTGTTGTTTTCTTGCTACACAGCCACACTGGGTCTATTGTTGATATGGTCACCAATATTTGTAACCATGGATTGGCATTGTGTCAATAAAGGGCACAATCGCTGCCATGATTCGATATTAGTTGGTCATATTGAACAG
The DNA here is from genome assembly GCA_032173925.1 of Heritiera fomes. Taxonomy (NCBI): domain Eukaryota; kingdom Viridiplantae; phylum Streptophyta; class Magnoliopsida; order Malvales; family Malvaceae; genus Heritiera; species Heritiera fomes. Next base: position 17,613,740 of record JAPDPM010000015.1, read on the forward strand.
GATCATTGAGATGTTGTTTCAAGGACTAAATGGTTTTCAAAATCGTGGCCACGTCAAAAATAAAGTTAATCAGCCTGGAGTCTTGTTTTTTAAAGTTGAGTTTTCTTAAATCAATCAAATCCAATTAATATTGTCCAAGTGGAAAAATGTTGGAAAATTTTATTGTGAACTGCTATTAATGTAAAAACTACAAATTTTGTACCATGTTAGTGAATAAATAAGAGACATAAAATAAGCTCGGTACTATGATGCACCTGGTAGTTAGCATTATTTCAAGTAATGAGAATGAAGTTGCAAGTTTGGTAAATTTAACAACAAATGATCCTTGAGATAATTTAGAAATCTTATATAAGTTCAAAAATCATATGAGAACAAATAGATACATGTATTCCAATATAAAAGTATATTTGTTTTAAATAAAACAAGGACACAAGTATAATAAAAGAAATATAGTATACTTGAATATTAAAATAGTCAAAATAAAATAAAAAGGAATACATATACATGTATATATTGAATGTTAAATATGTATACATATATATATATATGTAAATTTTAAAAGAAAGGAGGAATATATATATATATATATATATACTGGTATCAGAGCCATTGTAGCAAGGAGTAATTAGAGGTAAATATAGAGTTTATTTTAGAAATAACTTCTTAATTGTTTTAAGTTTTGTGCTGTTGAGTTTCAAGCTAGTGATTGCTGAGTCCTTTGATTGTCCTGATAAGCCATGGGTTAGGCATAATTAGGATTTTCTCCCTTGTAGGCATTCAACCTAGCTTTCCTTTGTAGACAGCAATAAAATTAAAATAGTTAAGTTTTTGTTTTAAGAATGAATTCTTTATTTAGATCTAGTTCTTCTGCTTTCAGTAGCTTAAGAGCCCATGAACCAAACGATAATGAAGAAGAAATCAATATGACAAACATAATTCAAGACATAGATAATTGGGAAATTCCTAAAATACATCTAAACGGAATATACAAACAAAATAAATCTTTAATAAGTCATCTGTTAAAAACGGACAATACAATCCAATTAAAAGAAAAAGATCTCCCAATTACAAATTCTTATGAATCAATCCAATTATTAGAAAGAGAATCAATTAACAAACATATTCAAAGAAAATATAAATATATTCATATAGGATTAATTCAAGTCGCAGTTAAACCACTCTCAAGAGAAGGTCTAAACACTTCAATCTTTATGATATTAAGAGACACCAGATTTGAAGATTTCAATGATTCCCTCTTAGGAACTATTGAATCAAGTCTCTGTAATGGTCCAATTTATTTTAATTGTTTTCCAAACTATACTGTTTCTTTACAAGATAAAAACATCTTAGATGTTTTAACTCTTCAAATAAAAACCCATAATTATAAAATGAAACTAGGATCTGTACCTTTGGCTTTAGCTTATAGAATATATTATAAAGCCATGATTTCAGCTTTAGGTTCAGGCGCCTTAATCCATAGCCCAAAAGGAGAGACACTTCTTTTCCAAACAGACATGACTAGATCTAAGATACATATTCCTAAACCAATTAAGTGGAATGAAGTTTCTTTTCCAGAAGAATGGGTTTTAGAAAAAGCAGTCCAACCTATAACACAAGAAACAATTGAATTAAGAGTTGTCTCTCAAACTAATAATGGAGACGTCAAGATTTCTTTTAATAGAACAAATTCTATAAACTTTGGACATCCCTCCCATATTCCGATACATCTACCATATCAAAGTTTGAGATCAACTTCAAGTTTTCAAACTCCTAGATATTCAACATCATCTATTCCTTCAACTTTACAAGATTTTCAATCTGTAGCCACTAATCTCCAATCTGTAAATACATCTACAAGTGTTCCTAAACCAATCTACCAAAGGCAAAGATAGCTTATGTCTCCCCAAACCAAATCACAAAGTGATGAAGATTTACCAATTTCCCCAACTTACTCTTCAATGACAAATAATCCAGAATTAAACGTTTTACAAAAAGAATTCTCTATTGATAAAGAAAAAATAAGAAAAGAATTTTATTTTGAAAAGAATAAAATCAAACGTGGACTATTCTTTAACAATCATCAAGAGAGTAAACAAGAAATCCAAGAGGAATATTATGATTTCATGAATACACATAAAATTCAAATAAAATTTTTCAAATGGTATGAACAATATTATGATAAGTGTATTAACACAAATAATACAGTTAAAGTATGGCAAACAAATAAATCTCAAGTTGAATCTCAACATCCACCATTGACAGAAATTCAATATGAACATAAAGGATCTGGATTGAAAGCTTCCCCAATCAAGGTTACAAATCCTGAAAGAGAAAATTCCCAAGTCACTTATAAAGATATTAAACTCTTAATCGAGCAAAATAATTTTTCAAATCTAAATCTCCATACAATAAGCCAGCATTTAGAGGAAATTGAAACAAAAATAGACAATTCAAACATCCAAACTTCTAAAAAAGACAAACCCAGTGAAGAAAAACAGAAAACAAAAATTTCAAAACCTTTATTTAAGCCACATGAAATATCATCAAACACTCAATTAAATTTCTTGCAAGAAATTCAACAAAGACTTAATGCATTAAACTCAGAAATAACTGGAGAAAATGAAAGATATATACCAGATACACCTGATAGAACACAACAAAGGTCAATTAATACAATAAAAGATTCAGAAACTAATAGTGAATAATTTCAATCATTTGATGAATAGATAATTCAAAAACTTCATTGGAAAGAACCACAAAAATTGTATTACCCAAAAACATCTGCACCAGATTTAGTATTAGAAGAAAAACTCTTAATCTAAAACAAATATCATGCAAATATAGTTTATGAATGGAACATAGATGGAATGTCTGAATATAACATTCTCAATCTTTTGCAACAAATGACAATGGTATCAAATGTTTATAAAACTCAAAAAACAATATTTGATTGGGCAATAGCTGATTTATTAGTATCTGGATTTTCCGGAGAACTCAAAGGATAGTGGGATAATTATCTCAATTCTAAAGAACAAAAAGAAATACTTAATGTAATCAAAACTGATAATGATAATAATCCAATCTTAGATGAAGAAAATCAACATATACAAAATGCTGTTGCAACATTAATCTTTGCAATTGCTAAACATTTCATTGGAGATCCATCACACTTAAGGGATAAAAATGCAGAACTTCTGTCCAATCTCAAATGTAAGAAATTAGGCGAATTTAAATGGTATAAGGATAATTTTATCACCAGAGTCATGCAAAGGACAGATAATAACCAACCTTTTTGGAAAGAAAAATTTCTAGCTGGACTACCAAATTTGCTAGGAGCAAAAGTTAGAAACAAAATAAGAGAAGATTTCAAAGGAATAATTCCTTACGAAAAATTGACATATGGTAAACTAATTAGTTACACCCAAAAAGAAGGATTAAAAATTTGTCAGGATATCAAACTACAAAAACAATTGAAAAAAGAACAAAGACAATCTAAGAAAGAATTAGGAACATTTTGCAAACAATTTGATATAAACTATAATCCTGAATGTTCTTCAACAAAATGTTGTAAAACAAAGAAATTTGAATACAGACGAAACTTTTCTAAACACAAATATTACCAAAAACCCAAAAGAAATAAAATTCAAACTAAAAAGGAATTTAAAAGCCAAGAAAACAAATCTAAAAAGGAATGGAAAAATCCAAACATAAAATGCTATAGATGTGGAAAAACAGAACATATTTCAAAATATTGTAAAATAAAGAGAAGAATAAATCAAATACAACTTGATCAAGAAACAAACCAGAAAATTTGTGAACTTCTGACATATACAACTTCAGAGACACAAACTTCAGATACTGAATCACAATCTTCATCAGATATACAAGTTAATTAAATGGATGACATAGAGACATCTTCAGATCAAGACACACTAAATGTCTTAACAAAAGACCAAGAATTGATGATGATGATAATTGATAAAATACAAGATCCTCAAATTAAGAAAGATTATTTAGAACAATTAAAAAAAAATCTCTCTCTACACCAACCTTTATCTCATCAACTTCAAAATCTTATAATTTAAAAGATATAATCTTTGATAAAATACAAACATCCAACAAAGAAATCACTATCCAGGACCTCCAACATGAAATACAAAATATTAAAACAGAAATAAAATTGGTTAAACAACAACAACAGCAGCACAGTCAACAACTAAAAACTTTAGCAAACTCAAATAGAAACACTTCCAGTGAATCTTCTGATGAAGACAAACAACTATCACAGGAATTTTTAAATATCCTAACTGAAGTCTCAATCCAAAAATACTTAATAAAAATATCAATTTTAATCAATAATGAATTTTTAGTAGAAACAATAGCTGTATTTGATACAGGAGCTGATCAAAATTGTATTAAAGAAGGAATAATTCCAACAAAATATTGTGAGAAAACTTTTGAAAGTTTAAAAGCAGCAAACAATGAAAAACTCCAAATCCAATACAAATTAACAAAAGCAGAAATCTGTAAAGACCAAATTACCTTCAAGACACCATTTTTAATAATAAAGAATATTAGTCAAAATGTTATATTAGGATTACCATTTATATCCCTGATCAAACCATATAAAGTAACAACTAATGGAATATCTACAAAAATCCTTGGAACAAAATTAATATGGAACTTTACAGAAAAACCAAAGATAAGAAATATAAATTTATTAAAATAAAAAACAATTACAAATTAACAAATTAATATAATAATCAAAGACAAACAAAATCAAATATTCTATTTAAAAGAAGATATTAATTTCAAAAGAATCCAACAGCAATTACAAAATCCTCAAATACAGAATAAAATAAAGTTATTGCAAACAGAAATTGAGAAAACAATTTGTTCTGATTTACCAACAGCTTTTTGGCAAAGAAAAAAACATGTGGTAGAATTACCATATGAAAAAGATTATGATGAAAAACAAATTCCAACAAAAGCAAGACCAATACAAATGAATCAAGAAATGGAGCAATACTGTAAAAAAGAAATACAAGAACTGCTAAACAAAAAACTTATCAGAAAAAGTAAATCTCCTTGGAGTTGTTCAGCTTTTTATGTAAATAAAAATGCAGAACTAGAAAGAGGAACACCAAGACTTGTCATTAATTACAAACCTCTGAATGAAGCATTAAAATGGATTAGATATCCTATTCCAAATAAAAAAGATTTACTTCAAAAACTTTGCAATGCTCAAATCTTTTCAAAATTTGATATGAAATCAGGATTTTGGCAAATTCAAATTTCAGAAAAAGATAGGTATAAAACAGCATTTACAGTCCCGTTTGGACAATATGAGTGGAATGTAAAGCCATTTGGACTTAAAAATGCTCCATCAGAATTCCAAAGAATAATGAATGAAATATTTCACCAATATTCACAATTTATGATAGTATACATTGATGATGTATTAATATTTTCAACAACTATTGATCAACATTTCAAACATTTATCAATTTTCATTAAAGCCATCAAACAAAATGGTTTAGTTGTTTCCAAATCCAAAATTAGTTTATTTCAAACACGAGTAAGGTTTTTAGGACATTATGTCTATCAAGGAACCATTACTCCAATAGAAAGGTCAATCCAATTTGCTGATAAGTTTCCTGATCAAATCTTAGATAAAACCCAACTTCAAAGGTTTTTAGGGAGTTTGAATTATATTTTAGATTTCTATCCAAATCTCAATAAAATTCTTAAACCTCTTCATGAAAGACTTAAGAAAAATCCTCCACCATGGACTCAAGCCCATACAGAAGTAGTTCAATCTGTTAAAGCCCAAATCAAAGAATTACCATGTCTACATTTAGCAGACCCAAATACCTTCAAAATCGTAGAAACTGATGCTTCTGACATAGGATACAGAGGTGTTAGCTTTAAAATTGCTATATGTATTTTGAAATGACAAAAACTTAAGTAAGCTTTAATGGTTTAATTCATATTGTAAATTTGCCTTATCACATATGATTTTCTCAATCCATTTTCAAGTGATCATATCAAACATTAAGACCATGATTTAATGATACATCCCTATTGGTCTTAATTCTTTATAAATGTTTTGAATATTTTAGAAAATCACTTGATGAATGTTTAGACCATGTTTTTATATGAGAAAGTCAAGAAAAACTCCCTTAAAGCTTATAAATGTTTTGGGTTGAATTATGATCAAAGGTCATATCATTTCTAACTCAAAAATGCAGGAAAAACTCATTCTGGAAGCATGGGATCGATCCCCTAAGGAAAGGGATCGATCCCTTTTTGGCAGAAAGTCTTCCCAAGGTCCCTGAAGCCCAGAATCAAGATTCTGGACAAAAGGGATCGATCCCTTTGCCCGAAAATAGCCTATAATGGCTAGTTTTTGTGAGACAACGGTAATATCCGAGATTTGGCTCCACCCAACGGCTAGAATATATCCAAGGGACTATAAATAGAGGCTTGGAAAAGAAAGCAAGAGGAACTACTCAGCAACTCCATAACACATATTCCTCAAATCCTCAAGCCTTAAACAACAAATCAAGAGCTCCAAAGTCTTCATCTTGTATCATTCATCTATTTCTTGTATTGCTTAGCACAAACTTTGTATAGGCTTTTCATTGTGCTTAATTTCTGTAATCATTTGCCTACCTAGAGGCCTCTCTTGATTACATTATTTGTAACCCACCATTCCTTGTAAAAGGGGAGGTTTCTCTTAAGCCTTGAAAAAGAGGGAGGTTACTCTTTAGCATAAAAAAAAGAGGGAGGTTTCTCTTGAGCCTAGAAAAAGAGAGAGGTTTCTCTTGAGCCCAAAAAAAAGAGGGAGGTTACTCTTGAGCCTTGAAAAGAGGGATTGTAATCACAAATTCAAGATAGTGGATTTGGAGAAAATCCTTGGGAGCGTCTTAAGGTAGAGGACGTAGGCAAGGTTGCCGAACCTCTATAAATCGATTGTGTAAATCTCTCTTTCCCTACTCTCTTTAATTACTTGCAATTATATTGTGTTTATTGTATTGAACTTGGATTGCATGCTTGCCTAGCCTAGAGAACTTAGAAATTATTAATATAGGCTAGAGAATTTAGAAGAATCGCAAAACGAGCTTATAGTTAGTTAAAAACCGATTCACCCCCCTCTCGGTATTGCCTATAAGAGCTAACAATTGGTATCAGAGCTTGGGCTCGAGATTGAATTAGACTAACATTTATCGAGCTAAACAATCTTAAATAGCTCACTTGAATATAGGCACACCCCTAGGAGAAGAGGGAAAATCATTAGTTAGACCTCCACTCTTCAATGGTGAGAATTATTCATATTGAAAAACTAGAATGATGTTATTTGTACAATCAAATGATTAAGAAGTGTGGAGAATTATAGTGAATGGTCCTAGAATTCCCTTGAAGAAAGTATATGGAAAAGATGTCCCTAAGCTAGAGGATGAGTGGGACACAAATGACATGAGAGTGGCACAATTGAATGCCAAGGCTATGCGCACTCTCTTTTGTGCATTAGGTCCTAATGAATATAATAGAGTCTCCCTATGTGAGAATGCCAAGCAAATATGGGACAAATTAGCCATCACACATGAAAGGACCAATCAAGTGAAAGAGACCAAAGTAGGAATGCTCACACATGATTATGAGCTATTTAGGATGAAAGAAAATGAGTCCATTAGTGAAATGTTCACTAGGTTTAATGATATAATTAATGGACTTAAGACTCTAGGCAAGGCTTATTCTAATGTTGAAATGGTAAAGAAAATTTTGAATAGCTTGCCTAAATCATGGGAGGCAAAGGTAACCGCAATAGAAGAGTCTAAGGATCCAAACACCTTGTCTCTAGATGAACTTATGGGCTCCCTACTTACATATGAAATGAAATTAAAAAGAAATGAAGAGCCTTCAAAGAAAGTAGGGGTAGCACTTAAGTCTTCCACTCACGAGGTCCTTGAAGATGATAGTGATGAGAGTGGAAATGAGGAAGAGAAGGAAATGGCAATGTTTGCCAAAAGATTTAATAGGTTCATGAGAATGAAAGAAAAAGAAAATAATAGGAGACATCAAAGAGGAGAGTCAAGTAGAAGAGAAAAAGACCCCTTAGTGTGTTATGAGTGTAATGAATCGGGTCATACTAAGTTAGACTGCCCCTTACTTATGAAGGATAGGAAACCTAAGAAGAAAGCATTTGTGGCTGCATGGAGTGATAGTGATAGCTCCGATGAGGAAAACGTAGATAATGAGGTAGCGTACACATGCTTTATGACCATTAGTGATGAGGCTAGTTATAGTTCTAGTGAAGATAATGATTATATATTTGATGAACTACAAAATGCTTTTAATGAATTAGCAAATGATTTTCAATGCATGAACTCCAAATATAAGAAAATCATTGCTAAATTGAAAATAGAAAATGAAATGCTATTAAATGCCAAACATGAATTTGAGAAGAAGTTAGAAGAAGCAAATCTAGAAATAAATGAGTTGAATAAAAAGAACTTAAATTTGCATAACTCATTTTCTAGGTTCTATATGGATCAACAAAAGTTAGATCACATGCTTGAGACCCAAAGAGCTTTCTTTGAAAAAGATGGGTTAGGTTATAATGCAATACAAAAAGAAACTCATCTTAAGAATTTCCTAGTGAGCAAAAATTCTATGCATGATACATCTCTTACATGCTCACTATGCAATAGGATAGGACACTCTTCACAAGCATGCACTTATAGAAAAACAACATTTAGAGGAAGAGTAGTTAAGAAAATGTGGGTGCTAAAGCATGCAATAAATAATGATGATTTGAGCTTGAAATGGATCCCAAAAAGATCAAAAATTGTGAGCACTAACTCTCAAGGACCTAAGAAAATTTGGGTACCAAAGCATGCTTGAAAATGTGTTTGTTGTAGGAGTGTTAGAGCATGGAGATACAAGAAACAATGAAGTTTGAATGCTCTACACACCTCTATGGAGATTGCTTGTGCCAATGAGTAAAAGGAAAAGCTTAAGGATTCATCACAACAATTCTTCAAAGGATAGCTCAAGGTGGACTCAACACATCAAGGCAAAGCATTCTTAAGCAAAGGAGTATTGTAAGCTTAATTCCTTACTCCATAAACTTTTTATTGTTGATGATATGGTTTGTTGATGATCTTTGATGCATTATAAGTAGAATGATTGAACAAAAGGCATGATAAATGATTTTTGAATGTTTGATAGTACTTGATGCATTGAATGAAAAGCATGATTTATGATTTTGAAATGATTATTGGATTTCTGTAGTTTGAGCAAGTTTGATATGTTTAGATAATATATTTAGTTGCTTAAAAGTTGTCAAATATGTCATATATGCAAAATGTCATGTCATGAGCAATAATGAAGAACTTGTATGTTAGAAATCATGGCATGTTGTTCACAAGATGTATGCTTTAATGGTATTTGTGCTTAAAACCTATGTGAACAAGTTTGTTTTGACATATTTGTAGTTTCCCAGGCTTTGGTTTGGTGAAAATATGCATAATGCTTAAAATGACCTCTTTTGAGGCCAAAAATGCATTTTATTGTGAAAAGTCTTCCAAAATTGCAAAATCTTTTGTATAATGGTTTGTCATTCATGTTTGTCATTCATGTTTTTCATTCATACAAGTCCAAAATCACGTTTTACAAATATTTAAACCCTTACTTGGACTTAAAATACTCAAAAATGAAGTTTTGGTACCTCACAAGTTCAATTTTCTGGTAAAACATCTGCAGAAACGTATGAGGGATCGATCCCCCCAGGCCAGAAAAGGCTCTCCTGCATGTTTTCAACCAAAATTGAGAAGAACTTTTCATTGTTTTGATACTTTCTCTCTTCTCAACTTAAAATTCATTGTTTTAACTTCTTTTTGATGATCTTTAAACTATGAAAATTCATTTTTCATTGATATCATGCCTCAACTCCATCAATTTGTATCATTTCCAACAAATGGTATCACTTTCAACAATCAATATTATTTTTCCTGAGCTCACAAGTGCAAAACCAGCTTTCTCATTAAAGATGGTCCTGAATTACATAAATCTTGAAATAATCTTGAAATATACTTTCAATGAATGCTTAAACATAATTTTGAGAAATATTTCAAGAATTTATGAATATATTTGAGAATTTGATGAACTTGTGCATAATGAATATTTTTCATTCCTTTTGTTCATCTTAGTCAAGCATGCCTATAGGATTATGTCTCTTAGCTTGACTTATCATTCCACACTAGGTTTCATGATAATTATACATCTAGTGGATTGATTCCAAATGTAAATTCAACAATTGGTAATGGTCATTGGCCTATAATTTGTGATGGTAAATGGATCCTAAATGTTAAATGCATGAAACTTTATCATCCATGTACTTAAATTTTCTTATGGCCAAATTATTAAAGAACTTGAGCATTAATGACAACACAAACAATCGATACACATGCATAGACTCTTGATTGTTTTGATGATGAACATACATGTTTGCTTAAGTTGAATCAATAATCATGCCTATGAGATGAGAATAGTTATTTCATGATATTATGTGCTTCATCTCACTCATAGCTTATGGATTTTGATGATAAAATACATTTAGCTTGATAATATTGATTCACTTAGGTGAAGTCATTTTAGTTAAAATAGCATATACCCTCTAGAACGTTAAATGATGATAACAACTAGGGATATGGCTCTTAATTGATTAAAATGGTAATTTTGAATCTTTCCTTGCTCATAATTGCTTAAGGACTTGAATTGGAAAATTGAGCATAGGATTCTTTAGTTTCATGGAAGAAAATGTGTTTGCTTGAATACCTTGATTTTATGAATCTTCCATATGGTATAAATTTGTGAATATGAATATGGATTAATACTTTATGATAGTGTGCTAATGATTAATTGATCCATATGCATATTTGATGATATGTGTTGTGTTCTTGCATATTTGGAATGATTATTTTCTTGACATGAACACAATACACATAGATATTGGATTCATGCAAAATGCCTAAGTCAACCATTAGTAACAATTGGTATTTAGATTGAAATAACAATTAGTATAATTGGGAACCATATTTTCAATAATTGGTAAGCCAAATCTAAATTGCCAATTGGTATGAGCTTTAAATTGACAACTCTTCTCATGCTCCTTAGATTGAAATGACAAATAGAGAAGAATTCTCTTAGGATATTTTTGCATGAAACTCTTGTGTGTTAGAATTTGTAGTTAATTGCTATATATCTTAATTCTAGGCACAATATTTCTTGAAAATGATTTATGAGCACATGCATATGATATGTTATCTAATTTTAGCTCATAATCATGATGTATTACCATGCACCTTAGTTGGACCTTAGAGAACAATTGATATACTTAAGTGCTTGCTTAACTTCTTACCAATTGGAACCTTCTTGCAAAATTACTTATCAACAATTGGTATCAAAATTATTTATAAACAATTGGTATAGGATCATAAGTCATATTCATTGCATGAATACCCTTTGTGAATATTGACTTATTTATTTGTTCTATGAGTCCCATGTACTAACATGTTTCTTGTTGGATGGAGCATATTCTTTTATTTCTTCTCACATAGCCATAATTTTAGGGGGAGCATATTTTTTCTTAGTTTTCCTTCTTTTTGCTATGACAAAAAGGGGGAGAGATAGATATTAAAAAGGAAAGATATTAAGGGGGAGAGATAATGAGGGAAAATTCATTTTCAAAACCCATGCTTATATTAAAGGGGAGCTTTATAAAATCCTGCTTTATTTGAGGGGGAGTATTTTATCAAAGAATTTTCAAAGCAAATTTACATTAAGTTTTGTCATATCAAAAAAGGGGAGATTGTTAGCTTTAAAATTGCTATATGTATTTTGAAATGACAAAAACTTAAGTAAGCTTTAATGGTTTAATTCATATTGTAAATTTGCCTTATCACACATGATTTTCTCAATCCATTTTCAAGTGATCATATCAAACATTAAGACCATGATTTAATGATACATCCCTATTGGTCTTAATTCTTTAGAAATGTTTTGAATATTTTAGAAAATCACTTGATGAATGTTTAGACCATGTTTTTATCTGAGAAAGTCAAGAAAAACTCCCTTAAAGCTTATAAATGTTTTGGGTTGAATTAGGATCAAAGGTCATATCATTTCTAACCCAAAAATGCAGGAAAAACTCATTCTGGAAGCATGGGATCGATCCCCTAAGGAAAGGGATCGATCCCTTTTTGGCAGAAAGTCTTCCCAAGGTCCCTGAAGCCCAGAATCAAGATTCTGGACAAAAGGGATCGATCCCTTATGGAAAGGGATCGATCCCTTTGCCCGAAAATAGCCTATAACGGCTAGTTTTTGTGAGACAACGGTAATATCCGAGATTTGGCTCCACCCAACGGCTAGAATACATCCAAGGAACTATAAATAGAGGCTTAGAAGCTAAAGAAAGCAAGAGGAACTACTCAGCAACTCAATAACACATATTCCTCAAATCCTCAAGCCTCAAACAACAAATCAAGAGCTCCAAAGTCTTCATCTTCTATCATTCATCTATTTCTTGTATTGCTTAGCACAAACTTTGTATAGGCTTTTTATTGTGCTTAATTTCTGTAATCATTTGCCTACCTAGAGGCCTCTCTTGATTACATTATTCGTAACCCACCATTCCTTGTAAAAGGGGAGGTTTCTCTTAAGCCTTGAAAAAGAGGGAGGTTACTCTTTAGCCTAAGAAAAAGAGGGAGGTTTCTCTTGAGCCTAGAAAAAGAGGGAGGTTTCTCTTGAGCCCAAAAAAAGAGGGAGGTTACTCTTGAGCCTTGAAAAGAGGGATTGTAATCACAAATTCAAGATAGTGGATTTGGAGAAAATCCTTGGGAGCGTCTCAAGGTAGAGGACGTAGGCAAGGTTGCCGAACCTCTATAAATCGATTGTGTAAATCTCTCTTTCCCTACTCTCTTTAATTACTTGCAATTATATTGTGTTTATTGCATTGAACTTGGATTGCATGCTTGCCTAGCCTAGAGAACTTAGAAATTATTAATATAGGCTAGAGAATTTAGAAGAATCGCAAAACGAGCTTATAGTTAGTTAAAAACCGATTCACCCCCCCTCTCGGTATTGCCTATAAGAGCCAACAGGAGGAATCATCAAACAGTTAAAAGATAACAAAGAAAGTATAGTTCAGTATACTTCCAAACACTGGAATAGTACCCAGAAGAATTATTCCACAATAAAGAAAGAGATTCTTTCCATCATTTTATGCATCACAAAGTTTCAAAGTGACTTGTTAAATCAAAAATTTCTTCTCAGAATTGATTGCAAATCCGCAAAAGAGATTCTTCAAAAAGATGTGAAAAATATGGCATCCAAACAGATTTTTGCGAGATGGCAAGCAATTTTATCAATCTTTGATTTTGAAATTGAGTTTATAAAAGGGGACTCTAACTCTCTCCCAAATTTCCTCACAAGAGAGTTTCTTCAGAATCCTTCACAATGTCTTCTAGAGAAAGAACAGAAAAAGAGAAAGAAAGAGAGAAAAAAGACAAGGGAAAGCAAAAGCAAACCCATTCCCCATCAAAATCACTCTTCTCCCAATCCCTTATACCAACATGGCAACAGATTTTTGCCCAAGAACACCAAAGACAGGAGTCATCATCCAATTTTGAAGAATCACAACTGGAAATGATTCGTCAATTCTCCGTGTCATTACCACAAACCTCTTCAGAGGTACAATCTATTTCAAAAAATAGAGAGGTCATGATTTCAAAAAACCAACCTCTCCAAACTGTTTTCCCAAAACAAGGAGTGGTGATTACATATCCACGTCCTAAAGCTGATCAAAAATATTTTTCAAAATAGCAATTTCAACATATGGTTCTTGTTGAGCCTGAATATTTTCATGAAAATCCAAACATTGTTATCAAAATGATTTTTAATGGTTTTCATTACAAATCATGGGATCAACAAAAACCTCGAAGTTTTTATGAAAATATTTTAATTGAAACAGGTTCCTTGGCAATCAAACATTATGCCAATAAAGACCAACCAGACTTTATTACCCATTCAACTGCTCAGATTCTCAAAGTCCTCAGACCAATTGATTGGGGTAATGATCCAAACAGTCTCAAAAAATTTTCAGCCAGTTATAACACCAAACTCCAACATTGTGCCACATTTAATTACTGGGATTATCAACAAGCTTGGTTCAATACCTTCACCTTTGAAAATCAACACAATCGCCATTCATGGCTCATTTACTTCAAAAAAGACACCAAATACCAATTCCCAGTCTGGTTTACTCACTGGTGGCAGTGGTACGGACCAAATCATGAAATCCTTCCCCCTCAAGTATGGGAAGCTTATGAATTTTTCAGTGAATATTTCCAAGAAGAACAAACTCAACAAGGATTCCAGAAATCATTGATGTTTTGCTCAATCTTTAGTCTGTCTTGGATATCTTCATGGCACTATGAATTTATGAATGATCCAGTATCAAGTCACAAACAAATCATTAGAAGATTCAAAACGAAGTGGTGGGAGAAATTTGACTACTCAAAATGCTTAAGAGATAATGTCAAAGACTGGTTTCAGAAACACCCGGAATTCTGCAAATCAGCTCAAACATCAGGAACCACACAATTTCTCCAAGCCAAGTCACATGCTAGTGCACTGTTAGCACAGGCCAAAACAAAGAAAGAATACAAAGAATTGATGAAACAGATCCTCTAATCAGTCAACTCAGATGATGAAGAAAATAGTGATCAGAGTAGCAATCCTGAAAGCAGCACAGGATCTCTACTTTCGTTGGATTTAGCTCAAGACAATGAAGATAACTGCTTCGGAGTCTTACCTTCAATCAAAACTGACAAGACAAAAAGAAAAAGCAAACAGTAAAGATTCCACTGGCAAGCACAGTAAGATTCCCATCAGTCAAAGCTCCATCAACAGACACAGGCCCCGCCTTTCAATCAATCAAGAAAAAGCAAACAGTAAAGATTCCACTGGCAAGCACAGTGAGATTCCCATCAGTCAAAGCTCCATCGACAGACACAGACCCCGCCTTTCAATCAAGAAAAAGCAAATAGTAAAGATTCCACTGGCAAGCACAGTAAAGATTCCCATCCCACTTTTCAATCAATCTTTAATCGAGACAGGCGTGATTTCACAAGAAGATGTAGGCCATTGTTTATTCAAACTTTGTAATCATCTGATGTAAAAGAATCCTTTCTATAAAAAGGATTCTCAAACCATTGAGAGACAGAGTTTTTAGGCTGAAAGCTCTCATTCTTTCTTCTGTAAATCAAGTTTTATTATCAATCATATCTATTTATCCAAATTTCATCAATCATATTCAAAATTTCAAATTTTCTTTTACCTTTTCAAATTTTATAAATCAAACCCATCACTGCTATATATATATATATATATATATATATATATATATATATATATACATACCTACATTAAAAGTATACTAGACATGAAAACATATATATTATACATATATATATATGGACATGTGTATGTATATATTTTATAATTAAGATTTAAAGTCTAGATAATATATATTACATGTAAAAAATATAATAAAATAAATAAATTTCATATGAATATATGTTGGAATATATATATATATAAATATATATTATTAAAAGACAATTATACATTATGTGAATTATAGATAATTAAAAATAAGAATAGAAAATATAAAACAAAAACAAAATTTAAATAAATTAAATAAGAGTTAGTGGAGTTTGATGGGACTTTCTCCCATCAAACTCCACTGGCAATTCTCGGGTAACAACAAAAACAAAAGCTTCTTGAGGAAGCTTGGAAAACTAAAGAAAAGAAAGTGTAGCCGAGGAGAGGGAGGCTCGAATGTGAACCAGGAAAGAAGAAAAGGAAACTCAGCCGAGAAGGAAAGGAAGAAGAGAAAGGTGAAGCCGAGAAAGAAGGAAAAAAAAGAAAGGAAGAAAAACGAGAAGGAAGAAAGGAAGGGTAAGACTGAAAAGGAAGAAGGGAAGAGGGAGAAGACTGTAGCAGCTGCCTCACCACCGTGGACAGCGGGGAATGACAGAAAAGGAGGAAGAGTAGGGTTGAAAGTGGCGTGGGAGTTTGCTGTATTGTTCAAGCTATACATTAGGATTGAAATGTGACATTGAGGGTGGAAAATTCAGAGTTGGAAATAGAGGTAAATAATGACTCTTAAATTAATTTCTTTGACTAAATTTTTAAAGGTTTACAAAAGAGATAGTTAGATAATAAAAGATGAGATCTTAATGAATGATACATGCATGAAAATAGGTCATGTAAGGGATACAGGAAATGCCTTCTTGCTTAAATGTCTTGAATGAATGCAAATATATATAAGGTTAGGAATGGTGATGGGTATTGATATATATATATATATATATATATATATATATATCATGGTAGTCAATATGTTAATATGCCATTTAAAAAAATAATAAAATAAAATAATGGGTACAAATATATATATATAAATACACAAATGTACTTATGCATGATACATAATTATGTAAAAATATATGTATATATAAATGTATACATGTATATATGAGAGATGAGAATGAATATATAAATATATATGTCGACAACATATAGTAAGTATACACATAGATATAAACATATATGTGTTTAAAATATATATATATATATATATATATCGGTGCAAAAGGATGAATACATATAGGTATATCGCAACTAACGATAAGAAGGAAGTCTCAAATTAGTAGTAAATCGAATTTGATAGGTTTTTAACTTAAATAGTTGCACTTTCATGCAATATGAATAGACTGAGTACTTATTAATATCCAAATACTATTAAATAAGAAATTGAGGAATAGAATTTTGATATAGGAATTTATTTGGAAACATTAAGGCGAACGTTTCGTACTAAATCAAATAAGGGAAAATTTTTACAGTAAGGATTAAATCCGATTTAAAGATTTATATATATAAGAATGAATATATATATATATATATGTTCTTCAGAGTAGTAATGAGATCTTAATTATAGGCGTAATATTAAACTTGAATATATGTGTGCAGATTCCAATTTATGCACTTTAAGTTTGATAGTTAATATGTTATGAGTAGTTGATTGAGACAGTATTAGAATGATTGTAGTGACTCCAATTGTGACGTCCCTGTCACTTCATCTTATCACTTATCTTTCTCCTTCTTTATTTAGATTTAGTTCATCCAGTGTCATTCTTCCTTTATTCTTAAGCTAATTATTTGATAGCTCATAAAATTTTATTCCATTTTCCATAAGCATAAAAATGATATATATAAATACCATTCCAATTCCACAGGATCTCATACATCACCTTCTCTTACATCCCCAGACATCCTATATACATAATTACTACTTGTACTGTACCGTAGCTGAATTACAATTTACTATATACATGAACATATAAGTATACCTTCTATGATAATTGGGAAGCGTACCGAGAAGGTACAGTGCAATCTTTTCAAAACAAGCTCCTCTAATCGGAGCGAGGCTCACTTCAGGTAATCTGTAGGAAAAATGGTCGTAAAGGGGTGAGTTTACGCTCAGTAAGAAAAATATGTAAAAGAGCGTACTATGCCTCTATATGCATTTTTCCTACTTGGCTCTACGATGTCATGTAAAGCATTATAAAACATGCATCATAAACATCTTTCATGCATTGTTTGCAAACATGCATATTTATTTCAAATAACATGGCAATCATACTTTGTATGCTTCTTTTAAAATATAGCATACATATAAAACATGCATCATACTTCTTCTTTTAAAACATCTTACTTCATAAACTTGCTTTTAAACATACATCATATATCCTTTGAAATAGGATGGAGACTATGTACAATATTTAAGCGATTGAATCGTCATATAAACCGTTCATTCCCATTTATATGACTCTAATCATGCATTAGTACAGTAGTGCACTCCGTATAGGTCAAGGATTCTCTCCTGCCTTTAGTAATTCACAGTGAACACTAGTCGGGTGTCACATGTGGGATTGAGGACCTGACTAGGGTTCCTCGCTCAACATACATATTACTGAGGACTTGATCAGAGTCACTCAGCCATCAGAAATGCATAATCATCACGCAGTCCATAGTCTCAAAACATTTATAATATACTTTTTCAGAAAACACTTTTGTGTTTAAATCAATTAAGCTTTGAAAGCTCGTTTCATACATGGCAGTCGACTGGCCTCACAGGGCGGTTGGCTGCTGCCTCATAACTTCATTTGGGAAAATACATGGGGGCAGTCGACTGGCCGATATAGCAGTCGACTGGTTTTGAAACAGAATGCATTTTAGCAAATAGCAGTCGACTGGTTTTCAAACAAAATGCATTTTAGCAAATAGTAGTCGACTGGTCCATATAGCAGTCGACTGGTTTGAAACAGAATGCATCTGGGTAAATAGCAGTCGACTGGCTTACATAGCAGTCGACTGGTTTGAGTCGGTTTTCGAGAAAACGGCTTTTTGGTTGTCTCTAGGCAGTCGACTTCCCTTTATGGCAGTCGGCTGCCCCTAGCCTAATTGGTACTAGAAGACAAGTCCGAAAATGTCATTTTTTCTCCATGAATTCAGCTGGTGTTTCTTTCCAAACCACATACATATGTCATAAAACATGTGGACATAGCCGCCTTACGTCCGTTACATAAATTTCTTACCTTGATTCCTTCGGAAACGCGAAATCACTTGGCGTGTAACCCTAGCTTTTCACTTCTTCAAATCTGAAATCATCATACCAAATCATAAAAATTCATCATACACATGTTATACTAACTCAATACAACTCCATATCATGAACCAAATTGACTAAATCATCTTCTTCTCTTACCTTTGCTAGAGATCAAAATCTCAAACTTTGAGATCTCCTCTAATACTTGGATTCAATCCACTAAACTTTGGATATCTCTTAGTCTAACTACAAGGATCGTTTTTCGTCTAATGAACTTCATGAATTGCTGGAGAATTGGGGTAGCTTATCAAGGTAACTTATGTTGGAAACTTAGGGAAAATGGAGGAAGAACGTGAGGGAGAGCTGGAAGAGGGGGCTGACGTTGGTGATGAGATGATGAGGGTGATGAGTCAAGCAAGAGGTATTAATTGCATGCTTTATCCTCTCATCTCAGCCATTAATCCTCTAATTGACTCATTTGACCATTGATTAATTCCTCTTTTCCTTTCTTTCTCTTATGACTCATCTATTTAAATCCAATCAAAATTCTGATTTAATTTCTTGTCTCATCCTCCATTTATTTTTTTGATATCACCTTATTTCTTTCATAATTTCATTTTCAATTCTCTTTATTTCTTACATGTTCCATACATCATCCATACATCATTCATACATAAATTTCATATTCATTTAATCATATTGAATTGAAATACTTTACAAACATGGAGAAATACATGAAAATTGGGGATTTCACATCCTCCCCACCTTAGAAAATTTGGTTCTCCAAATTTGGCTTAGCTTATCAAGTAAACAATTCTGGATATCTTTCTTTCATTAAGCTCTCTAGCTCCCATGTTGCTTCTTCTGTCGTATGGTATTGCCAAAGAACTTTCACTAATGGAATTGTCTTAGATCTCAAAACTTTCTCTTTTCTGTCCAAAATCCAAATTGGCTTCTCTACATAGCTCATATCTTTCCTTATCTCTAAAGGTTCATACTCAATGACATGAGACGGATCCGGATTATACTTCCGAAGCATCGATACATGAAACACATTATGCACTCCCGATAGCTCCGGAGGCAATGCCAATCTATAGGCAACATCACCTACTCGATCTAAGACTTCAAATGGACCAATGTAGCGAGGACTTAACTTACCTCGTCGGCCAAATCTCATAATTCCTTTGGATGGAGAAACTTTCAGAAATACATAATCTCCAACCATGAACTCAAGTGGCCTCCGTCGAGCATCTGCATAGCTCTTTTGTCTACTCTGAGCTGTCTTAAGCCTCTGACAAATCAACTTAACATCTTCGGAGGCTTGCTCGACTAGATCTGGAGCTAATAACTTACGTTCGCCCACTTCTTCCATCGGAGATCGACACCTTCTTCCATACAAAGCTTCATATGGTGCCATCCCGATGCTTGCATGATAACTATTATTATATGCAAACTCAGCCAATGGCAGATGGTCATCTTAGGAGCCTTTAAAGTCCATAGCACAAGCTCTCAACATATCCTCAAGCGTCTGAATCGTGCGTTCGGACTGTCCATCAGTCTGCGGATGAAAAGCTGTGCTGAAATTCAGCTTAGATCCCATGGCTTCTTGAAAATGCTCCCAGAAATGGGAAGTAAACCTGGAATCTCTATCAGAAGTGATGCTCACTGGAACACCGTGTAGTCTTACGATTTCTCTTACATACATATCTGCCAAAGCATTGAGTGTATCTGTTGACTTCATAGGCAGGAAGTGAGCTAACTTTGTCAATCTATCTACGATCACCCAAATACCGTCATGATTCCTCTTGGTTCTGGGCAATCCCATAATAAAGTCCATCGTAATGTGTTCCCACTTCCACATAGGTATAGGCAGAGGATGCAGTAATCCTGCGGGCTTTTGGTGCTCCACCTTAACCTGTTGACATGTGAGACATTTCGCCACAAAATCAGCTATGTCTCTCTTCATGCCATTCCACCAATACACCTTGCGAAGGTTATGATACATCTTCGTACTTCCTAGATGCAACGTGTATTTAGTGGCATGTACTTCAGTCAAGATCAACTTCTTCAATTCATCATCACGTGGAACACATATACGTCTCTTAAACCTCAAAATTCCATTACTACTAATATCAAATTCTGAGGTCATACCTGACTGTATCTGATTCATAGCCTCAATACATCTATCATCTTCCTTTTGAGCACTTCGGATTTTATCCATCAAATCTGGCTCAATCCTC
This sequence comes from Heritiera fomes, assembly GCA_032173925.1. Lineage (NCBI taxonomy): Eukaryota > Viridiplantae > Streptophyta > Magnoliopsida > Malvales > Malvaceae > Heritiera > Heritiera fomes. The sequence continues at coordinate 17,634,719 of JAPDPM010000015.1, forward strand.
AAACTAGTCATCATTCCCAATTGCTCATTAGGCATAACATTAAGGTTGAGGCTTGCAAACTGTTCAATCAGTTCGTGTTCTTTGATCATCATATAGGCTACCATACTTACATGCTTCCGGCTCAGAGCATCCGCCACCACATTAGCTTTCCCTGGGTGGTACAAAATCTCACAATCATAGTCCTTTAAAAGCTCGAGCCATCTTCTTTGCCTCATATTCAACTCCTTTTGAGAAAACAAGTATTTCAGACTTTTGTGATCTGTAAAAATCTGAAATCTCTCCCTATACAGGTAAAGCCTCCATATCTTTAGGGCAAACACTACTGCAGCCAACTTCAAATCATGAGTGGGGTAGTTCTTCTCATGGTCCTTTAGCTGTCTAGAACCATATGCTACTACCTTACCATGCTGCATTAATACACATCCCAAACCTTGCCCTGAGGCATCACTATACACTGCAAATCCTCCTAAACCACTAGGGATGGTAAGGATCGGTGCAGTCGTTAGCCTGCACTTCAACTCTTGGAAACTACACTCACAGGTTTCATTCCACTCATACTTCACTTCTTTGCGTGTCAAACGCGTTAATGGAGCAGCTAGCTTCGAGAAACCCTCTACAAATCTTTTATAGTAGCGAGCTAAACCCAAGAAACTCCTAATCGCTGTCACAGTCTTCAGTCTTTCCCATTGAACCACCGCTTCTATCTTTGATAGATCGACCGAGACCCCATCTTTATTGATAACATGACCTAAAAAGGAGATTTGATTCAACCAAAATTCACACTTACTTAGCTTGGCATACAGTCCTCTATCCTTGAGGGTTTGCAAAACTATCTTCAAATGCTGCTCATGCTCTTCCCGTGACCTCGAGTACACCAATATGTCATCGATGAAGACAATGACAAACTGGTCTAAGCACTGCTTAAACACGTCATTCATCAGATTCATGAAGGCTGTAGGTGCATTGGTTAGACCAAACGGCATCACTAAGAACTCGTAGTGACCATACTGTGTCCTGAATGCAGTCTTAGGGATATCTTCATCTCGAATCTTCAACTGATGATATCCCGACCTCAAGTCTATCTTAGAAAAGACTTGTGCACCCTTTAACTGATCAAAGAGGTCGTCTATTCTGGGAAGAGGATACTTATTCTTAATCGTCACTTTGTTCAACCACCGGTAGTCGATGCACAACCTCATACTACCGTCCTTCTTCCTGATAAAAAGCATAGGAGCACCCCAAGGGGATACGCTGGGTCGTATGAATCCCTTGTCTAGCAACTCCTGAAGCTGTTTCTTCAACTCTTCTAATTCTACCAAAGCCATCCGGTAGGGAGCTCTTGAGATGGGCTCAGTCCCCGGCACCAAATCAATCATAAACTCCACTTCCCTATCCGGTGGAAGTCCTGGAAGATCATCCGGAAATACCTCGGGGAAATCTTGGACTACAGGAATATCCTTGAGTCCGGGACATTTCTGATCTACGTCCTCCACATAACCAATAAATCCTTCATACAACCACACATGCTTTTCATTACTCTTATATGAATTTAAATCAAAAACCAAACATACTTCATATTAATTACTTGCAAAATTTACAACATATCTAACGGGTGAAGAGAATGTTACACTCTTTGCATGACAGTCTAATATAACATGATTATTAGCTAACCAATCCATACCCAAAATAACATCAAATCCGTACATATTTAGTAGGATTAGGTCAGCTATTGATTCTCTTTCTCCTACCCGTAGCTTGCAGTTTCTATACACTAACTCGGTCATTTGTGATTCCTTAAGGGGTGTGCTTATCTTTAATAAGTGTTCTAAAGTCTCAGGCTCAACAGGCATTTTCATAGCAATCTTAGGTGACATAAATGAATGCGTGGAGCCTGGATCAAATAATGCAGTAACACTTATATCAAATAGGTAAATTTTACCTTTAATCACTTTGGACGAGGCATCGGCAGACTCTTCGTCAATGGCAAACACTCGTCCTTGAGTCACAGCTTTCTTTCCCTTCTCGGCAGCAGTGGCCTTAGGTTGCGGTTTAGGGGTCTTATTAGATTCCTCGGGTATTCTTTGGTCTCTCTGAGGGCAGTCTCTCATGTGCCCTTTCTCCCCACATCTAAAGCAAGCGCCACTCGCCAAGCGACATGGCTGTGATCCGTGAAACTTCCCGCATTGCTCACATCTTTGTATCGTACTCTTCGGTGAGCTAGCGGTACTTCCAGCTGGATTTCGGGATCGCCTATCACTTATCTTGATCCCAGTAGCTTTAGGAGTACCTATATCATTATCATCATCATCATAACTTCAATTGCAATATAATTCCATATAACCATTAAATTAATTTAAAGATCATCTTTCTATACTTTACTTACCTATAGAAACTCCTTCAGATCTTTTACTTCTCCGATGTGGATACCTATCACTCTGAGCTTTCTCATCCGACTTCCGCTTCATCGGTTCTTTGCCTTTACCCTTGGCTCGAAAGTCAGCATGATGTAGATCATAGTCTTGCTCACACAACTGAGCCTTACGGACAGCTTCTCCATAGGTAGCGATATCCATCGGATACAGCTTAGATCTAATCGGGGACTTCAATCCCTCGATAAACCTGTAGATCTTATGCCTTTCATCTCTTCGGACCTCTGGATCAAATCTACTCAAGGTGGTGAACTTAGATTCATACTGATTCACCGTCATCGTACCTTGAGTCAAGCTTAGGAACTCGATCTTTAGCCTATTTTGATCTGTGCGTGGGATGTATTGCTCATTGAAAGCTTCCACAAATCTGTCCCACGTGACCTCATCATATCGGGCCTCTAGCACGGTCCGAGTGGCTTGCCACCAATATTCAGCATCATCTATCATCAGATAGGCAGCCAAGCCTACTTTCTCCCTTTCGGAGCAGGGCATGTACTCGAAGGATTTCAAGACTGCTTTCATCCAGTTCTCTGCGGTCAGCAAATCCCTTTCCCCCTTAAACTTGGGCGGATCCAACTTCTTAAATTCTTTTATTAGGGCCACACTACAATAGGCTCTAGAATCCTACCTTTCCGTAGTTGGGGCTGGTGGGGTTACTTCAGTAGGAGGGGTAGCAAGTGTCGCTGCTGGGGTACTTGTGGCCACATTCGGGAAATTAGACATAAACTGGGTGAACATCGTGGCCATCTTCTCCATATGCTTCTCCATTTTAGCTAGCCGAGTATTCGGGCTATGCGGTGGAGATGGTTGAGGAGACGGAACTGGGGGCTCTTCAGTGCGACCCCGTCCTCTTCCTCTACTTGTACGTCTTCTTCGTGAGCTCATACTGTAAATATAATCATCATTGAGCTCTTTAGTATAACCATAAACAGTTATACTATGCATTTGTATTCAGACAAGTACAGTACAATTGGGGATATACTCTATTTCTAACTTCTTGACACTGACAAACCTCAATCTAAACTGCTCTGATACCACTCTTTGTGACATCCTCGTCGCTTCATCTTATCACTTATCTTTTTCCTTCTTTATTTAGATTTAGTTCATCCAGTGTCATTCTTCCTTTAGTCTTAAGCTAATTATCTGATAGCTCATAAAATTTTATTCCATTTTCCATAAGCATAAAAATGATATATATAAATACCATTCCAATTCCACAGGATCTCATACATCACCTTATCTTACATCCCCAGACATCCTATATACATAATTACTACTTGTACTGTACCGTAGCTGAATTACAATTTACTATATACATGAACATATAAGTATACCTTCTATGATAATTGGGAAGCATATCGAGAAGGTACAGTGCAATCTTTTCAAAACAAGCTCTTCTAATCGGAGCGAGACTCACTTCAGGTAATCTGTAGGAAAAATGGTCGTAAAGGGGTGAGTTTACGCTCAGTAAGAAAAATATGTAAAAGAGCGTACTATGCCTCTATATGCATTTTTCCTACTTGGCTCTACGATGTCATGTAAAGCATTATAAAACATGCATCATAAACATCTTTCATGCATTGTTTGCAACCATGCATATTTATTTCAAATAACATGGCAATCATACTTTGTATGCTTCTTTTAAAATATAGCATACATATAAAACATGCATCATACTTCTTCTTTTAAAACATCTTACTTCATAAACTTGCTTTTAAACATACATCATATATCCATTGAAATAGGATGGAGACTATGTACAATATTTAAGCGATTGAATCGTCATATAAACCGTTCATTCCCATTTATATGACTCTAATCATGCATTAGTACAGTAGTGCACTCCGTATAGGTCAGGGATTCTCTCCTGCCTTTAGTAATCCACAGTTAACACTAGTCGGGTGTCACATGTGGGATTGAGGACCTGACTAGGGTTTCTCGCTCAACATACATATTACTGAGGACTTGATCAGAGTCACTCAGCCATCAGAAATGCATAATCATCACACAGTCCATAGTCTCAAAACATTTATAATATACTTTTTTAGAAAACACTTTTGTGTTTAAATCAATTAAGCTTTGAAAGCTCATTTCATACATGGCAGTCGACTGGCTTTGAAACAGAATGCATTCTAGCAAATAGCAGTCGACTGGTCCATATAGCAGTCGACTGGTTTTCAAACAGAATGCATTTTAGCAAATAGCAGTCGACTGGTCCATATAGCAGTAGACTGGTTTGAAACAGAATGCATCTGGGTAAATAGCAGTCGACTGGCTTACATAGCAATCGACTAGTTTGAGTCGATTTTCGAGAAAACGGCGTTTTGGTTGTCTCTAGGCAGTCCACTTCCCTTTATGGCAGTCGGCTGCCCCTAGCCTAATTGGTACTAGGAGACAAGTCCGAAAATGTCATTTTTTCTACATGAATTCAGCTGGTGTTTCTTTCCAAACCACATACATATGTCATAAAACATGCGGACATAGCCGCCTTACGTCCGTTACATAAATTTCTTACCTTGATTCCTTCGGAAACGCGAAATCACTTGGCGCGTAACCCTAGCTTTTCACTTCTTCAAATCTAAAATCATCATACCAAATCAAACCTTTAAAAATTCATCATACACATGTTATACTAACTCAATACAACTCTATATCATGAACCAAATTAACTAAATCATCTTCTTCTCTTACCTTTGCTAGAGACCAAAATCTCAAACTTTGAGATCTCCTCTAATACTTGGATTCAGTCCACCAAACTTTGGATATCTCTTAGTCTAACTACAAGGATCGTTTTTCGTCTAATGAACTTCATGAATTGCTGGAGAATTGGGGTAGCTTATCAAGGTAACTTATGTTGGAAACTTAGGGAAAATGGAGGAAGAACATGAGGGAGAGCTGGAAGAGGGGGCTGACGTTGGTGATGAGATGATGAGGGTGATAAGTCATGCAAGAGGCATTAATTGCATGCTTTATCCTCTCATCTCAGCCATTAATCCTCTAATTGACTCATTTGACCATTGATTAATTCCTCTTTTCCTTTCTTTCTCTTATGACTCATCTATTTAAATCCAATCAAAATTCTGATTTAATTTCTTGTCTCATCCTCCATTTATTTTTCTGATATCACCTTATTTCTTTCATAATTTTATTTTCAATTCTCTTTATTTCTTACATGTTCCATACATCATCCATACATCATTCATACATAAATTTCATATTCATTTAATCATATTGAATTGAAATACTTTACAAACATGGAGAAATACATGAAAATTGGGGATTTCACACCAATGGGAGCGGATGAGTAAATTTCCAATTCGGAGGACCGAGGAAGATACTTGCTAAGGGTATAAGGTAAGTGAGTTAAATAAGTCTTACTAGTATCATCTCGTAAGAGATGAATGAACTCTTATTCGATAATTACCTAAATTCACATTAAGCTTGATAAAATATCACGGAAAAGGTTAGGAGGGTAAGTCTCGGTAAGATATGAATTTGACTCGATGTGAACATGAATAGTACTTGATTGGAAAGAAATCTTGTTTATGACTTGCGTGTTATGTGTTATGGTTTATTTGTGTTTACTGAGCATATAAAGTCGTATAGATTTAGTGCCTGCATTATGAAATATGCATGTGAATTAATTAAGTCGCACCAAGTAAGCATGTTAATATATTGTGATATTGTGAAAACATATATGTGATTTATGTGCAATATACATAGCTCCGGATGTTAAATTCGTGGACCTCGAATAGTACCTAGTCGTGTTTGTCGAAAACTAGGAAAAAGGCAACCCGAGTAAAACTCAACCTTTTGTACCGTGTGAGCCACCTCTAGAGAACTCAAGGGAACTACGTGCTACACAGATTCTTCGGAACTGTGGGAGCCACCTCTAGAGTCCTTTAAGAGCTAAGTGCTACACGAGTTCTGATGAATCACTAGAAAGTATGTGTCATAGAGGCCAACCCGAGTAAAGACTCGATCTTTTGTACCGTGTGAGCCACCTCTAGAGAACTCAAGGGACCTACGCGGTACATAGATTCTTCAAAATCTGTGGGAGCCATCTCTAGAATCCTTTGAGAGCTAAGTGCTACACGTGTATCGATGAACCATTTGAAAACATAAGCCATAGAGGCAAACCCAAGTAACACTCGATCTTTTGAACCGTGTGAGCCACCTCTAGAGAACTCAAGGGACCTACGTGCTACATAGATTCTTTGGAATCTGTGGGAGCCACCTCTAGAATCCTTTGAGAGCTAAGTGCTACACGTGTACTGATGAATCATGAGAAATTCTATGCTAATGAGATAGTGGATAAACAATTGTGATCTGTGAATGTGATGAATATTATTAAATGAAATAGATCTTATACATAAGATAGAAAATATGTATAATTGTTGAATTATACTTATATTATGCTATAGAAACATGTGCTATCTGAATGTTTGTTTTCCTTCACTCTTAATCATACCGATAAAAAAGGGATAAAAAGAATGATATTTTGTGAGTTTAAGAATGGAAGAAAAGCATGAATGAGCTTATGCAATCTGTGTACATACGAATTTGTAGCTAATCTTGATATAATGCAAACATGCTATTTTATAGAATTCATGCATGTATGATCGTGTTTTACGACATGAGCCTAGTATGTACTTATTTAAGCTACTTACTGAGTCGTGGATTTGCTCACCCCTTAAATTTAACATCTGCAGATCATACGAGTTGATATCCAGCTCAGGCTTCATATAGGCTCCCGGGAACTGTACCTAGTAGTGGTACTCGTCTACGTTCTCCAAGCCTAGCTTTTGTGCTTTTGAGGTATACTACTTGTATATCATCTTGATAGTTATACGAACTTTAATTTCACAGTACTAGGAAAGAATATGTAATGTAGCTTTGGATCGCACTAGATTATTATGTGAGTCTAGGTGATTATCGAGTTCGATCCGGGTTAAGATGTATATTTTGAATTATGTATAAATTGCAAGATGTGGACTTATTAATGGTTAAATCTTGGAGAAGTATGAGATGCATGATTGTGTGAATTGTGGGAAACAACAGCTGGCTGTATTGTGAAGTTTAAAATGTGTTTTAATGCAGGTTATTTTACTGAGGAAATTGATAAAATACAAGGTGGAGGTTTTCTACCCGTTTCTTTTGGAATAATAAAAATTAAGGCTAAAATCATAAAAATCACCTTGAGAAGTGTGACATAGCTCGAGAAATAATATTAGTAAGATAAGATTTGATTTAGATACTACACTAACACTGAATACAAACCGTAAGTAGAAAAAGAAAATTTTGGTTCGTAATTTTTCAGAAGCAATAAAGTAAATGTTAAGTGGACGTCATTGGCCTTCGGGTCGTGACAATTAATTAGTGATTTTATGGTTTAATAAAACTGGTTGATGATTTAGTCATGGTATATGAAACATGCAAGTAAGCCTAATTTAATTGTGAACATACAAAGTATGGGCTTTGCATATCTTGTTGGGTTAGTGTGGCATGGTGGTTGTGTAGGTCTTAAAACTCTATAAACCTTTAATGGGGGTGACAGGGGGGGCATTAGGGTTTTAGTAAAAGATACGCATATGCATATATATAGCTAACTTCTCGCTTCACTTCTCACGTTACTAGTATCTACCCATTAAGAGCCACCTGAAAGGAGAAGAAGAAAGAAAGACTAACCTGTAAGGGTTTTGATAACCTGCTTTCACTTGCAATGACATCTACTTAAACAGGTGTGTATAGTTTATTATTTCTAATTATTTGGTGTTTCAATTTTCACATAAGATTGATTAAATAAATTCGTACAAAAAAATGATAATCAATTAATCATTTTTTATCCTAAATAACCTTAATTTAAATGATCTTTTATTCCTAATTTATTTTAAACATTATTCAAATATTGAAAATTTCTTTGGTAATTTGTAACACTTTGGTCGAATTCCTAAAAGAAATTTCTCACCTCATGAATACTTAAGAAAACACAACTGTTTTTTTTTTAAAGATACGCAATAGTCGGATTACTTTTAATGTATTGGGAAAGAATAACTAATGTTTGTCTTTTATAAAATTTAATTAATTTATTATTATTTAATATAACTTCTTTTTGTTTTGAAAGTAAATGAAAATTTTCAATATTGAAATCATTTTCTCTAAATTTTTCAACAATTTGATAGAATTTATGAAATATATTTTCTCACCTAAGAAATTACAAAATATTGCACACTCACAAATTTTTCAAAAATTCCGTCATTGGTTGAATCTCCATTTACTTCAAATTTTATAAAAAAATGTATATTTTTTACATTTATAAAAATTGGATTATTTATTATTATCTACTTGATTAATGATGATACAATAAAGCAACAATTTTCCAAGTTTACAATGAGAACAAACAATCTACTTCCAAACTTCCAATATTCTTGGTGAAGAAAAGGATTTGATTTTCCTACGTGCATTATTTCTGCTACTTAAGTGTTTTACCATGATTATAAGAGGTAGATTAGGTGACCTTTATTATTCAATCTCATTAATACTTTCAAATTTGTAGCAAACGGTTCCAATGTCCATCCTCCTGGTTCAAAGATGCTTCTCGATCACCATGGATCACAATTCTGCAATCAGTTATGAATCCCCGACTATTTGTCTTAGATTACTAACTACTTATTGAGTCTCCGAGTGCACATGGTTTCTTCATCTTTCCTCTACTTGCCAGAAAAGCACATATAAGTTTGCTTTGCTTGCTAAGAAAAAAACAAAAGACAAGAAAAGAAAATTTTTTAGTCGAATGATTATAAATTTCATACGCACTTTTATATTTTATAACTTAATAATTAGATTAACAAATTTTTATTATTCATCTCTTTCTTTCCTTTTTATCAAGCATAGCCATTAGGAGTATAATTAAGCCAAATCGAGATGATCTAAAATTAGGCTTGACCTTGACTCGACTTGAAAACTCAAGTGTCAAAGCTCAACCCAAGCTTGATTGAGCTAGATTTTTGAATTTTGAGCTCAACTCACCAAAAAACTCAAGCTGCTTGAGCTCGATGCTCAATCTATCAATTTTTAACTATATATTATGAAGGTAAAATACTAAATTAATAATAAAATATTAAAAATATATATTAAAAAAAGCTCAATTAGATTTGCAAGCCGCTCGAGCCGAATATTAAAAAGTTCGAATTAAACTCGACTCGTTACTCAAGTAGCTTGAGCTCAAAAATAAATAAGTCAAATTTAAATAACCATCAAATTCAGCTCGAGTAACTCAGGAGTATATTGATTCGTTTACACCCCTAATAGCCATAGAATAACTTGTGCAGTCTCTTTTCCCAACAGTAGACAAGCTAGTAAAATATACTATAATCAAGGTCTCATCTTCAACTTTCTGGAATGATATCTATCTCTACCGTTCAAGGCATACACACAAATATTAAAATGGAAAACACATGCCTCTTACCAGTACCATGCTATGATTGTCCACTCCTTGAAACAGAAATGCGAATTGTCAAAACATATTTATTAAAGCCTTAAATTCATCATAAATCTGCATTCTATGCTAGGATACAAATTATTGTCCCCATGCATGTTTCAGAAGTGCGCAAAGATGCTTCTCACTAGGAAGCTTTTATAATGCAATAACCAAAAATTAAAGACAAGCTTTAGTCGATGTGTGTTTTATACAGCCAACATTGTCTGTCTGTTATGCTGCACAATCTCCTTTTCTTTCAAAACTTATGAACCTAATACAATCTCATACAAACTCTGTTCATTTACCAACTAAGGGAATCACCAATTCCCTATGCTCAAGTCAAGATCCCTCTTCTAGCTAATGCATAAGCTAAGCTCTGTCTAACAGAGTTAACTGACCAGGCCCAAATGCTTGAATTCTGATTCATTCGTTGGTCTACTTAATTGTCAAACTCAATCAAAGAATTGTTTAGAGAAGATGATAAGCTGTATTTTCATTAATTACAGAAAAAAAATGTACATCATTCTCTTATATACAAAGCTGGTATTCAGCTCATTAATCAAGAGTAGCAGTTGGCTAACCATCTCACTGGATAACTAATTAAGTACCTTTAGCAACTAACTAATAGAAAGATAAATACAAGTGAAAAATGAGAAGAAGAATCTGTCCTCTTTTGGCCCCCCTCAAGCCGGAATATAGAGATTATAAGTCCTGAGCTTTGATAATAAGTAAAAGTTGCTGGAGAATGTGGCTTGGTAAAACTATTAGCCACTTCAGAGGAAAAAGAAACATGTAACAATTGAATCACTTCAGCTTGAAGTTTTTGGCGAATAAGATGACAGTCAATTTCAATGTGTTTAGGGTTCGCAGCAATTTCAATTTCATGGAACAAAGGGTTCTCAGCAGTGGCTATAGCAGACTTACTGTCACAAAATAGAAGGTGCTTTAGGATAAAATAATGATTCTTAGACCCATATTCCCAATTCTTCTTGCAATCCAAGATGCAGTTGTGATACCTTAGAAATAACAAGATACCAAGAAAATGTTCATGTGATACCTTTTCTCAAAGGTCTTAATGAAATCTTTCTACGGTAAAATCACAAATTATGCTAACAGAACAATTGCCATCCATCAACAAAGTTTTTGCTATGGTCATTCAACAAGAAAGGCAGATTAATTTTCTACGGTAAAATCACAAATTATGCTAACAGAACAATTGCCATCCATCAACAAAGTTTTTGCTATGGTCATTCAACAAGAAAGGCAGATTAATTCTGTGATCTCTACTCCTCAACAAGTTGTTACATATTCAACCAATGGGAATTCATCATCCAGAAGATATAACTCCAATATGAGAAAACCAGTTTGTTCTCATTGTGGTTACACAAGACATTCTTTTGAAAAATGCTACAAGAAGAATTTCTGTCCTCTGTTGAACTCAGTAAAAATTTATTATCATGTTTCAAAACCTAGTTACCAATTCCTAGCAAACTTTCAGCTCTGGGTTTGAATGTTTGATAGAGCATACTACACATCCTAAGTTATCCATAGAAGACTTAAAAGAATTTCCTATGGGCAGCATTCAGTCTGAACTCCTTCTTGTGATCAATGTAAGCTCAGAACTTGCTGTCATCAAAGAGAAGATGTTAGATAAATGAAGGTTGAACTGATGACAAGGTGCTTCAAAGACAAATTTTGGAGGGCATTTTGTACAATGAACTGAGCATATTCAACCAACAAACCACATAAAAATTTTAGAACAATTGACTAAGAAGTCTGGCTTCTACAACAAGCTGAATTATCCAAGGCTTCTCTTTCTTGATATTTTACTAGACCAAAGAGGCACTTCTTACAATTCTCTGTAGTTTCTGTTCTTATATTGTTTCTTAATTGACACAAATAATACAGAACAATACAGGGATCATTTTCAGTACATATTCCCCAAGAAGGATAAGAAAGCCTGAAATCAAAAAGGAAAAGAATGACAATGAGAATGCATACAACTACTAATTCAGCAGCCTTTATGTACCTTCCCTCACAGCTTGTTGTGCCCAATTGATAGTTGACCTCGCCAATGCATCCATTGGGTCAATACATTTCTTAAGAAGTGGATCATCCCGAGGCAAAAGATCACGCATATCATCAGATGCAAGGATAACAGTGTTAACTGCCCTCACCAGGAGAACCTGGAGTGCAATTCTCAGCAGATTTCGTGCCCCTTCCATGTCTTTTCTATTTAAAGCATCAATTGCAGGGATTACAGTGTGTTCCATGGTTGCTTTATCTGGCACCACAACCTCAAACCCCTACATGCATTGATTGAAGTAATAACTAAGTGCTCACAATTTCCAAATCGGTAGCATGATTGAACTGACACTAGTATCATATAGGTCTAACATTTTCAGTTACAAGTTTTTACCAAATTTAAAGCTCCAGAACAAGCAAATTTTGAATTAAGAAAAAAAAAAGCCATTGCATCAAGGTTATAACCTTAAAGGTCAATAACATAGATACCATAAAAAATTTGAGAAGCTTTATCTGCATATCTATCCAACATAAGTACAGAAAGATTTCCAAGAACTGAAATAGGACGGTGAGGCTGCAAAAAAATTGCATTTCAGACACAGTAATGAATTCATCGGTCAATCATCACAACCCTTTTTTTCACACAAACAAAATGAACTTCTTAGTAAGAACTTGAATTTATGACCAAATTATCAATATTGAAGATCACCATGGCAGTTGAAGAAAACAACTTACACAGGTTTAAAAGAAGACACATTGGACCTTTCTTCAAGATGATTCATAATGAAATAAAATGTTCTCATAGTATGCCCAACATATAACTTGAGACCTGAGAAGCAACCTAGAAGCTATGAGAGATAATATGAGCTGTATGGTCTTCATCTCTAAGAACTTCGCAACCACCCCCTCCCAAAGCCGACTTGACTCAGTCATGAACGTCAAAAAATAGATGGAGCTAGACTTGTTTAGAACCTTTTAGGTGTTCTCCTCTTATCTGTGTTTCTTCAAAATTCAGACACTTTTAGTTAGCACATGCATTAGCCAAACTATTAGTTAGCACCTTTAAAAGCATTCAAAGCACGAGGATAGACCATGATTCTCTCACCTAATTAAAATATCTTCTTTTTCTTTTGAATAATTATTTTTAATTTAATAGTTTATAGAACACAAACTCCGAAGAAAACAATCATGTTTCTCAAAAGGGAAAAGTAAAAAAAAAAAATTGCAAGAAACATATGAGAGATTTTTCTCTCAGATCAGAACAAATTGGAAAGGAAACAGACAAAATTTACAGAACGAAATTACCTCATTCTGCAGTCTCTCTTGGTAAAACCCTGCTTTTAAAGTTGCATCAGTGGCAAGTACCCCAATTCGCAAAGGGCTCCCAGCTTCCAGTGGCTTCAACTTGGCTTCCTTAAGCTCCCTGGCAACACACTCACCAATGTGAAGGGAAGGAACAGAACATCCCTTAAACACTTCCTCATGCCATGAGTGTGAAACATGACAAGGCACTACAATGCATTGAGCTCCGGATTTCTCAAGGAAAACCCGTTTTCTCCGTAAATTTTCAACAATCTGGGTATGATCAAATTGTGCAAGTTCATTTCTATTGCTGAAAGAAGTACTTCTCTCCAGGAATAACAGCTCTCTATTTAAGACTGGATCAGAGCAAAGAACAAAAGGAATGCAATTCTTTTCATTCTCTTTATTCCAATTCACTACTTTCCGAACGAAATTTAAAGTAGAATCAATAGATATCCCTCCAATTATTCCCACAGTATTTCGATGACTAAGCAAAGACCCAGGAGAGCTGCTTAAAGAAGCTATACCTGAACTAGAACTTTTCCTAGATTCAGGAAATTTCCCACTTTCATCAGTGTGTAAGATTACTGAGGATGGGGGCATAGCCAGAACCGATTTCAACCTTCTCTTACAAAGATTTCTCTGCCTAGTTACACGGCCTGACAAGTGAGATGGGCAATTCAGTGACATTTGCAAGCTTCTATCCAACATCTCTACATATAAAGCATCAAATTTAACCCAACATACAAGCACAAGATTCTAAATTCCACAGGAAAATATCAGCTTCTGGCAAGTGAAATCCACCTCTAAAACAATTGAATTTTAGCAACAATATATAGTTTACCTGAGAAGACCATACATAGAAACCACCTCAACTTCTTATTCTCACAACAAAAGTCCCAGCTTTCAGAAACTGCTAATCTAAACTCAATACAAAAGACCACTTATAGTATCTCCTGCCACGATTTCTACTCTCCACAAGACTAAAACCAAAAACCCACTTACAGGAGTATCCAAAGTCCAAACTTGATAAATCTTCAGCCTTCAAAAACAAAAAACTTTATCATAAACCCTACAAACAAAATCCAAGCCTTTTCTAATTTTAGGTCCTAAAATTCCAAACGACAAAACTGCTCTAACAAAGCAAACCAATTAGGATTCTCCTTTCACATTCCAGACACAAAAGCCAAACCCAATTCAAAACTCAGGAGGGCTTCCCTCTTTATGCCTCAGAGTCCAAAACAGAAACCAAACAAGAAGAACCAAAAATCAACAAAGGCAACCGTGAAGACTCAAAAGTTCCAATTTCTGAGGATTTTCTTGATATGCACCAGTGGCTTAGAGATCGACCAGCAGTTCATAGCAAGTAGGAAAGAATCTTTGTGCTCTGAATAAAAGTACTTTCTCTCTGTCTCACAATTTCTCACAGTACTGGTAACTCTGGTAAAATTTTAAGTGAAAAGAAAAAATTGAAAAGCGAACAAAGTGAAGAATTTAAGAGTCTCTGTCTGTTACCTTTTGTTCGTTGAGTGTGCAACTTGCGAGACTGTGAAGTATACTTTTATGCTTTGTCATCTCTTTGTCAGTTTTTTGCTTTTCAGAATTTCCCAATTATAATTTATGCTTATGTTTTATCGTTTTAATTTTATTTGTAAAATTCAAAAAATTCTATTAATAAGATATTGAATAATAATTTGTAATTTTTTTAATTTAATAGTTGTTTTTATTTTTACCTTTTTATTTGAAAAGATAAAAAAGTCACATGTTACTACATAACAATAAAATAAGACAAGAATCACAAAATTTAATAAAAATAATATTATATACACATTAAAATACTAATGATTCTTTTGTAATAGCATTTTTAAAATATAAAGAAGAATAGAATGGATTCTTTATTGGGTTAAAAAATGGCTTTTAAAAAAAAACACATTTTTCATGTGTAAATCCTTGTTTCCAGAAAATATTATTTTATTTAAATAATGATAATTAAGAAGTATAATTTACATTTAAAGAGTTAAACTTTGATAAAGTTTAGAATTTTTAGATAACCCTAAACCGTTGGAATTATTTTGACTGTATTTCAAATATTTTTCTTCATTAAATCAATATTTAAAATATTGTGAGTGATATTCCAGTGATTTCTTATCAAATGTTTTGTGTAACATAATGCTTAGTGTTTTTGCATTCTTATCCAAATTAAAAGGCGCCGCCTGCTCTGCTCATCATCAACCTAGTATTATTCTGTATACGTAGAATATCGTGTGTTGCCCAACTTTTGAATTTGATTCTGAACCACAAATTCCTTGACCCATTCTTCATCCGCAGCACTTCCAGCGGCAGCAATTTTTCCTCATCTGAAAAGAAAGGCTTCACTAATGTCCGCTAAAACAAATGAAAAGAACTTGGTGTCCCTCAAACAAAATTTTAAATTTAAACTTTGAATTTAAATTTTGTGAATAAAAAAAATAACGTTGAAAAAATTTTTCATTTAGAATCTAACCCTAACTCAACTCTAGATTAATCGAGACTCAAAGTGATTTTCGAATACCGAAAATTTAAAAAAAAAAAAGAAAGGAAAGGCTCCCATTGCCACAATTTGTTAACATGAGACACAAAGTGGACATATATATGTTTCATGCATGAATTGCACCTAGCCAAAGCATTTAGCCTACCCTTGCTGTGACTACAGCTAGCAGGGAAAACAAAATTGTTGGTAACGTTTCAAGACTCGAGCTAAGCTAAGGAAATTAATGTTGTAAACTACTGCTGCATTTCTAGGAACAAAAGTTGAGGAGCAATAAATTGAATCAAGCAGATAATGATTTCTTTTTCCATTAACAAACAATAAGCTATTTTCATGTAAATATCAAAGGAAAAACCTCATTTACAAGTTTACACAGAAAGGAAAGAAGCAAATTAAAAGTTACAAGATATTGAATATACTCACGTAAATTCCTTCTAACCCAGCTCACTAATCCCTCTCTAATCTCAATGCTGCTCTGAAAATAAATCTTCCCAAGTTAAAAAAAAATGTCAATAACCTCCATTTAAAGAAAATTCTGTTGTTTCTTTCCTTTTGGCTATTTTGCATTATACCAGTGGTTTCAAAACTATTACCAAAAAATTTTGCAGTAGCAACTCATATGCAGCTTGCATCTGCCTTCAAAAGAGCTTGACTCGCTTCGCTTTTGAGCTTTGGATTAATTTTCTTACATCCCTTCTAATTGACAAAAAAGCACAAACCATAGCAACTATCATTGTTGAGTACATATGAATAGCTTTTGTGGGAAACATGCTATAAAATTGTCCCAGAGTGATTTCTCTGAGAAGACCCCATGTTATAAGCATGGTCCCGAAGAGGCTCATTCTTCCATGCCTTAAGAGACCTATAAAGGCTCCTAACACAGACAAGTAGCTTCCTGCGAGAATCTGTTGTAATGTAAAAATTGGAATGTGAAATCATTGAATAACCAAAATTTCTATCTAATTAGAGATTGATCAAGCAATATATAAGTCCTTTGCCAGTAAAAATCTGAATTAAACCAACCTCCAGGCGCTGGAGATCAGATGCTGCAGGAGCTTTCCTCGGATTGCTGATGTTATATAACTTCAGCAATTTGCCATAGCTTGGAAAATCCCTGTTCTTGATGATGGCATTGACAATGGCCCCTGGATACAGAAGGATCTTAACAACATATGCTGGGAAGAGCTCACTGGTAATCAACTGAGAGGATGTCACCTCAATAGGTGTTTTGCATATTCCAAATCTACATGGTACCCTGTAAGAGTAGAGCAAAACAATTTTTTTAATGTGGTAAATAAATGTCTGAAAAATTGACAAATATTTTGAGCTCTTTCTGGGACTTAATGGCATTTTGACATATTCGCCAAGCATATCTTGTTAGCTACAGAAGAGTTTTGGGGGGATTTCAGATACTAATAAGATCAAAGCCGCATTAATATTCCTGGATTCAGTAGGTAGGTTAATATGCTATAAAAAAAATGACATTTGAACTAGAAATTAGATTTTACAACATGGAGTTGAGGGGGTTCTCTGTGCATTTCTTTTGTTAGTCAGATGTTGCATTACATTTTTAAGCAACAAAGAAGAATTTTCTTTTCCCTCCTAAAATAAACATATGTGAGTCATATGTGGCCGGTTGCAATGCAAGAAGAATTATCATAAATATGAACACCGAAAGAAAACCCAGATCAAAAAAGTCAAAAGAAAGCTTAAATGTCAGTTCTGACATAAATGTTATGCAAGAAAAAAATATACATTGCACTGAACTTTCCCAGATTTTGGCTAAAATAAAATGTGGTAGCCAAAAAAAGAGAAAAGAATCGATGGCATGGAATACTCTGTTTCTATGAAACAAAAAAGGAATCCAGACGCATGTGATGTTTATACATATGTTCTTCTGGTCTCTTGTCGCTGGCTACAAATTACCAAAACCCATCATTGTAAAAAAAAAACTAAAAAAAAAAAAAGGATTGGAGGAGTAATGCATTTACCTGAAAAGAGGGACTTGGAAGATGATAAGAAGGAAATACAAAAAAGAAGCAACGGAAGATATGTTCTTTGCCCATTTCCTTGAAGAAGCCATGGGAGAAAGAAATTACCCACGAAATGAAAAGAAAAGACAAAAAAAAAATTGCAGAGAGGAAATTTGAGAGAAAGAAGTTAATGCGGTAAAAACTTGTGATTTGTGAGAGATGGAAATCACAGGGTCATTTTTTTCACACGTTTACACTTGAATTTTGTCATACTACACATCCTCGATTTGCGACACTCCGTTGATTAGGTTTCTTAATTGCCGCGTCTTTTTTTCCACTGTGCTTTTCTCTTTTTTTTTTTTTTAATTAAAGACATGGAGAAACTCAGAAACATACTGAAGTTTTTTGAGGCATATATCTTGTCTCTATCTGAAGGTTTCGGACTTTTTGTGAGGAAAAAAAATGAAGCTTGAGTTATAAACAAAAATATTCCTTTAAATTTTATTAAGCGATCGATGTTTCAATTAAATATTTTGATTTTATATTTGATTCTATGTTTTCAATATAGTAATAAATATTTGATGTTATTTCTAAAATCTGAAATCAAGCTCCAGAAACAAAAGCAGACTTGTTATGGTAGTTGCAGAATTGAGTGCAATAATGGGAATGGCGGCAACCTTGAAAGTAAGCAACAGTATCCATGGAGAAATTTATTATGCAGTTTGCGTTTGCCTGTCAATACAGTTAGCACTAAACGGGTGGGCTTTTCCCAACTTATAGATTCGTTTCCTTTTCATTTATTTCTTTTACTAATATCTATACAAACATAGAGTAAAAGATAATTGAAATATTATTTTAAACTTAGTTTTTATTTACTATATGATATTTTTAACAATTGTATTTTTTTTTATTTATAGGAGGTACAAAGGAAGAGTAAGAAATTGAACCTTAGACCTAATCTCTTTTAAAAAATGATAACAACTATTAGATTAAGCATTGATTGTTTAAAGTTAGTATTTGATACATTAATTGTAAAAAACTTTAAATCCACAATGTCACATGTCTAGTTTTATTTAATTATTTTTTATTTTTTAATATGCCCTTGTTAGAAGAATTTTTCTATCCATTGACTTAAATAAAAGTGTGCATCAGTGTCTTATTTATATACAAATGATTCTTACCAATTTAAAAATGAATCAACTCATAATCTTAGATATTATACTCATAATTATGAAATCTTAGATATTATTCTCAATATGGAATCGTAATCTCTTAGATAACGTTTAAGTGCATAATTACAAAATATTACATTAACATCCCACTCAAACTCAAGATGGTGTTGTAGATGCAAACTTGAGTTTGTTAGCTAAATCTTGAAAACAACTAGGAAAATGTGTCTTCATAAAAATATCAACAATTTGATTTGAAGAAGTGTCACAGTCTGTTATATACAGTAATCATCATCTTTATCACATATTACACATATTTAGTGGCTGGTTGGACTGTCTATGATGCCTTTAACACTGTTCATTTAAAACAGTAACAATTTTTCATATTATTTTATTTACATAAATAATTAATGTTTACAATGATATAAATCAATTCACATCCCCTAAAATTAAATTTACAACAAGTAGTACTGTATAAAAATGTCCGAACATACAAATGTAAACACAATACCTCCAGGATCCACTATGAACCACTTCAAGATCACCACAGCGTAGTTAAAATCCTCGAATAGTAAATCACACAATTACTGAAAATAATTTGTGAATGGTGAAAGTAAAAGAGTGAGCAAACCACAGCTCAGTAAAGGAATTGTATGCATAACTTAATATCTTGAAATCTATATGCCATAAAATAATTTATTTTCCTATAGGTGCACTAGGGATAGTAAAGGATGGATACTATAGTCGGCTAGGGATCCGAATGAAGTATGGAAGGTATTTTGAAATACCTATCTTGACCTGGAACCTCGAAACGACTATAGAGAGTAAGTATTGATTTTCAAATCAAATCACTTTTCTATAACATTTCATATAAACTTTTCAAATCAATGCTTTCATAAATTAAAGCATTTAAAACAATTAATCTAATATTCATATTAAATCGTAAAAAGAATATTAGATTAATAAATCACATTTCACATATAAATCATTTCCGTTTGAGTAAATTTTACATATATCACTGAAAATTCCATAAACAATATAGTACTCAATTTAGTACAGTAAACCGTTTAGAAATCATCATCCCTTTTCATTTAAAACATATGAATAATCACCTTTTATTTCATTTAAAACATTTTTATATCGTAATAAGTGGTGGAGACTAGGCATCACTCTCAATATATCATGCAATAACCCTCGTAGGGTATAGTAGTCATCATATGAGATCTATGGCCATAGTTTATAAATTGTCCTCAGTCAAACATGATCAGGTGTCAATCGGGACGTTGAACATATCACATATCACGTGTCACATATCACATATCACGTGTCACATATCACATATCACATATCAGCATGATACGACGCCTGTCGATCTCAAAACAGTTTATACGAAACCTCATCACCTTTATGGAATTTAATAAAATAGATAATATCTTTCAGAAAATCCATAAAGGTATAATATCACACAGTATACAGTATGGTGAAAACAGTGTTATAAAATATTCACACTGTAGTAATCAATTTCATAAATATTCTCTTTAACCATAAAACACATATTCCCATATCTCAACACTTTCGTTTCGTTAAAACTCAATTTCAGGATTTCTAAAATATCATTTTCATACTTTATGAAAAATAATAAATATTTATTTTCCAAGGTTAATATTTGTTTTTTATGAACAACTATTTCACTGTAAAGCACATTTAGAAACTTTTCAATCTCAAAACAACATTCACATCATCGTATCACCTTTATGGAAATCAAGAAAAATCGTTAAAATCTTTAGTCAGTCCCTAAAAGTTTATTTATCATATAGTGAATATTTATTGAAAATAATTTATAAAATATTCACTTCTCAACATTTCCCTTTTTAACCCATTTCTTACACTGTAACATATTTAGGAGAAATTTCCAATAACTTTACTATCAGTAAGTTCAGCAACATGAATATTTAAATAACATTTTTCGGTATATCCATGTTTTATAAAAAATATTAAATATCTCATTTTCAAGGCTAGGAAATCATTCAAATATGCACAAAAATATTTCATGACATTTTTAGAAATTTTTTAGAAAATTTCAGCAGCATAACGGCTGCTAATACCCTAGCCTTCCTGCAATTGCAAACACAATTTAAAACCAGCCAACAGTCACAATTTCACATTTTCCAAGGCAATTCACTTTCCAAATATTCTCATAAAAGTATTTCCATTGAAATCATGCATTCGAAATATCCTTACAGACTACATACGCATCCCTTACCTATTTGATCGAGTTGATCTTCTTGATTGCACCACACATGTTTCAATACTCTTGGGCTGCAGATAATTTCAACAAAAATATTAGCTTACTTAATACTTATTTTCAAGCTATTCATACTTAATTGCAGCCACATTGTACATTGCAAATATTTATGCTATATAATTTCTACCGATAGTAAAGCTTAACTTCTCCATTTTAAGTCGGATTTTAAATCCGAGCATATCGGTAGACTCCTTGTAATTCCTACAATCTAATGGCACCTCAAAACTATCAAAATGCAGCACCAAATCCTCTCTCCTTCATGAGGCCGAATACACCATTAGCCAAAATTGTTGGTTTTTCAACAATCTAATTTCACATTCTTATTTAGCCATGTTTATCTTGTAATTTGGCATCAATTTTGTGCAAGAAACACAATGAATCCATAAGGTACCAAGCTTGACCAAAACCCCCTTTAATGGCATAATTTTATTTTGTTCAATTTGATCAATTCTAATGCTAGAAACATGTTCTACACACTTGAATTAATCTCCCTATACCATTGAAATTCAAAGAAACAAAATGCATAGTATAACACATACCTTGTTCGAAACTTTGAGGCTTTCTTTCTCCTTATTTTCTTTTTTATTCTATGATATATTGGTATGGTTAGATAGAGGAGAGAGAGTAGAGTAATTTCCTAGTTATGTATTTGTTGAAATTTTGGCTAGTGTGGAAGGTATGAAAGTTTCTCTTTTCTTTTTCTTCTCTTCCTCTTATGGTGGCATGGGTAGCTTTGGAGAAGACAATGAATAGTACTGGTCAGCAGCTGATGGAGTTATAAAGAGTATTCTGAAAGTATGTAAAATTACCAAAATGTCCTTGGTTATGTAAAATTTGGACAATTTTGCCCTTAAGGTTTCATAGTCATAAAAACTATGTAATTGCATTCCAAAATTTTGGATTCCATCACCAATTACTCTTATTAGATGTATTTTGATGATTAGAAGTGGTTTCGTCAACACACGGTACACCGATTGAGTGAGATTATGATTTTACCCTTGGCGACTCGCCAGCGAAATTCTCCAATTTAACAACCGATTCAATAAATCTCTTGACACTATCTTAAACTCATTTTCATGTAGAATATTATGGTATTTTTATTTTGGCTCAATTCATTTTAATTTGGGTGCAATTTACGAAAATACCCTTGGGACGTAATCGTCATTTTTGCATTTGTTTACCATACTTCACAAAATAATACAAATAAGGTATTTTAGGTCTCAAAATTTCTACAATATCATTATTAAATAATTATTATACCTTTTGTACATTGTTTCTTCAATCATACTTACATTTGGGCACAAAATTCTATGTGAGGTCCACATCACTATTTACTTATAATTTACAAAGTACATTCAAAATAAATTAATAATTTCTTATTTATACATATACAGTACAAAATAATTGGTCATCACAAGAAGAAACTAAAGTCAAAAGAATAGTTGCAATATGATGACACACAAAATGATAATCAATCTCAATATGCTTAACACGCTCATAAAACACGTCAATATGAGCAATCCGATGTGCAAGATGATGACATACAAATGACAATCAATCTCAATATGCTTAACAAGCTCATGAAACACGTTATTATGAGCAATATGATGTTAGTGTAGAATGGGTTTGTAAGATGAGTAATAAAGAATATCTCTAGGAAGGTGGGTGATTACAAGTTAAAGCTCTAAAGAAATCTATACAAGAATTGTAGATGAGTCTCTATGGTGTTTTGAACTTATAAGCTTCTATTTATAATCCATTGATTATTGGTGAAGCTTGGTGGAGCTAAAAACAAAAAAAAATTCCATTTCTACTCATTAAAATCTAGCCATTTGAGGCATTATGGTTAGAGGAGGATTGATCCCTTTGGTGACGGGGTCAGTGCTTATGCTTTAGCCTGCACAATTTAGCTTGAAAAACAAAGAGGGGATAGATCCTTTCATGAGGTGGATGGATCCCTTTATTTAAAAACAAAAGAAAAATGGCCTAGGGGATTGATCCTTCTATTTTAGAAATAGGGGATTTTGCTACTGACTTGTATGGATTGATGCCAAGGTTAGGAGGGATCGATCCTTGCTTCTAAAATGTGATTTTTTGGGCCAAATAACTATATAAATGAGTCTATAATTCAATTTTAATTTCATTTAAATATAATTAATATTTAAGTGCATGAAATTGAACCCAAAAATCACCAAGTAATTTTCTAAAATATTTTCAATAATTCCTTGAGAAAATTACAAAGTATTGATTTTCCCAAACCAGTATCTAAAAATATTAAGACCAATCTAAAAATAATCAATTAAATCATGGTCTTATATTTGATAAAGCACTTAATATGATTTGTGAATATCATAATTAATTAAGCAAATATACAATATTGATCATTCATTTAATCTTGCTTAAGTCTTTGTCATTTCAATATATATATATATATATAAATATATATATTAATTTAAATCTAACAATCTCCCTCTTTTTGATATAATAAAACTTAAGGTAAATTTGCTTTGAAAATGTTTCCCTTAATGTAAGCATGATTTTTCAAAATTAATTTACATACCATATCCTATCTCTCCCCTTTTTTGTCATAGCAAAAAGATGAACAAAAATTGTACTCCCCTAAAAATAATGCCAAATTATTGAAAATGAATCCTTTTTGATACACGACATCAAACAATTTTGCTATAACCAACACAAACGAAATATTAGTACGTTGGAATTATAGCACAAATAAATCAATGTCCATAAAATGAATGTGAAGTGTTTGTGCATGCAAAGGATATTGTTCATGGTACTAATACTAATTGTTTATAAATTATTTTCAATGAATTATCGATTGGTCATAAAGGTGAGGCAAATTGTAACAAAATATATCTATTAGTCCTATAACTTGCTCAATTCAATTCTATCAAGCACCTAGATATATATCAATTGTTTTTAAGGTTTAAGCAATGTGCATGATAATACATAATGAATTTGTGTGACGTCCCCGTCACTTCACCTTAGCACCTAACTTTTTCTTATTATCTTATCCGATCTTATTTTGATTTAGTTTATCCAGTGTCAACCCTTCCTTACTTTCAAGCTAATTATCAAACAGCTTATGAAATTTTGTTTACTTTCAATAGGCATAAAATGATATATATAAATACCCTTTCCTTTCTTCCACAGGATCTCATACATCATCTTTTCTTACATCCCCGACATTCTATATACATAATTTCTACTTGTACTGTACCATAGCTGAAATACAATTTACTGTACATAAACATGTAAGTATACCTTCTATGCTAACCGGGAAGCGTATCAAGAAGGTACACTGCAACTTTTCAAAATCAGGCTCCTCTAACTGGAGCGAGGCTTACTTCAGGAAATCTGAAAAATAGTCGTAAAAGGGTGAGTTTACGCTCAGTAAGAAAACTACATAAAAGAGCGTGCTATGTCTCTATATGCATTTTTCCTACTTGGCTCTATAATGTCATGTAAAGCATTATAAAGCATGCTTCATAAACTTCTTTCATGCATTGTTTGTAACCATGCATATTCATTTAAAATGACATGGCAAACATACTTTGTATGCTTCATTTAAATATAGCATACATATAAGACATGCATCATACTTCTTTCTTGAAAACTTCATACTTCATAGCATACTTCAAAACATACTTCATACTTGAAAACATACATCATACTTGAAAACATACATCATACTTTAAACATACAACATATATCCTTTGAAATAGGATGGAGACTATGTACGATATTTTAAGCGATTGAAACGTCATATGAGTCGTTCATTCCCATTCATATGACTCTAATTATGCATTGGTACAGTAGTGCACTCTGCATAGGTCAGGGATTCTCTCCTGCCTTACATAATCCACAGTGAACACTAGTCAGGTGTCACCTGTGGGATTGAGGGCCGGACTAGGGCTCCTCGCTCAACATACATATTACTGAGGACTTGATCAGAGTCGCTCAGCCATCAGAAATGCATAATCATTACGCAGTCCATAGTCTCAAAACATTTATAACATACTTATCAGAAAGCACCTTTGTGTTTAAAGCAAATAAGCTTTTGAAAACTTCTTTTCATACATGGCAGTCGACTGGTCTTATAGGGCAGTCGACTGCTGCTTCATAACTTTATTTCTCGAAATTATTTTCTTTTCGAAAAATACATGGGGGCAGTCGACTGGTCCATATAGCAGTCGACTGGTTTCCAAACAGAATGCTTCTTCAAAATTAGCAGTCGACTGGTCTAATAGGCAGTCGACTGGTTTTCAAACAGAATGCATTTTGGAAAATAGCTGTCGACTGGCCCATATAGCAGTCGACTGGTTTGACACAATGCTTACTGGGTAAATAGCAGTCGACTAGCTTACATAGCAGTCGACTGGTTTGCATCGGTTTTCGAAAACGACGTTTTGGTTGTCTCTAAGCAGTCGACTTCCCTCTAAGGCAGTCGGCTGCCCCTAGCTTAATTTGTACTAGGAGACAAGTCCGAAAATGCACTTTTCCTGTATAGAAACAGCTGGTATTTCTCTCCAAATCACATGCACATATCATAAAACATGCGGACATAGCCGCCTTACGTCTGTTACATAATTTTCTTACCTCGATTCCTTCGAGAACACGAAATCACTTGGCGCGTAACCCTAGTTTTCACTTCTTCAAATCTGAAATCACCACATCATATCAAACCTTAAATTAAACCACATACACATGTTATACTAACTTAAAACAACTCCAAATCATCAACAAAGTTAGCTAAATCATCCTCTTTTCTTACCTTCACTAGAGACCAAAACTTCAAATCTTGAGATCTCCTCCAATACTTGAAATCAATCCACCAAACTTTGGATTTCACTTAGTCTAGTGACAAGGATCGATTTTCATCTAATGAACTTAGTGAATTGATGAGGGAGTAAGGTGGTTTAGCAAGGAACTTGGAATGGAAAACTTGGAAGAATGGAGATGAACGAGAGGGAGAGCTGGAAGAAGAGTGGCTGACGTTGATGATGAGGGTGATGAATCATGCTTCATGCATTAAATGCATGCTCATCCATTCTCTATCTCAGCCATTAGCATCCCCTTGACTCATTTGACCCATTAATTTCCTTATGACTCATCCATTTAACCTCCAATCAAAATCTGATTTAATTTCTTGTCTCATACTCTTAATATTTCCTGATATCAACATACTTCATTTGACTTATTGACCTTCAACTCTATTATTTCTTCTATATTGCATTCATCATGCATACATCATTCATACATTATTCATACATCAATTACACATCAACTTCACATTCATTTAATCATATTAACTTAGAATACTTTACATACATGGAGGAATACATGGAAATTGAGGATCTCAAAATTTGAGCTAAAATTAGATGGAATATTATGCATTATGCTCATAAATCATCTTCAAAATACTATATGCCTTGAACTAAAACATTTAGCTTTTAAACATATATTCTAGAACATTTTATCTCATGCAAAATATGCTCATTAAGAAATCTTCTTGTCATTTCAATATAAGATGAATATCAATTTAAAGTGCACACAATTTGCATGATCAACAATCATCATATGAGGTATGTTCATGCCAAGGAAATGGATAAAGTTAACCAAGCAAGAACATAAGCACACATCCATAAGGATTGGAAATTAAGCATGCATATGGATTAAGATAAGCATAAGTATTGAATCACAAGTCCTTAATCCATATTCATACTTACAAAGAACCAATTACTCATTTTTCATTTAAAGATTATTACAAATTTTGAGCGAGGTTTAAGGATACCATCTTAATCATATCATAGGCATATATCTAATAGTTTGATCATTTAAGGTTTTAGGGGGTATATGTTATTTCAGTAAGATAGTTCTACTTAAGTGAATCAATATCATGCTTAGGGATATGGAAACTTAACTTCATAAATAATGAGTGAGATCAAACTAATATTCATGAATTGACAAATTCTTAACTCATTGGCATGACTATAGATTCAACCTAAGCAAACATCAAGCTTTAAATTCAGAAAACATTATAGTATTCAAGAAGGCAGACATAATTATCATTCAAAGTGCATTTGTTTATGTTTACATTTATCCTTGAATATAGATGTTGTCATTAAAGCTCAAGTTCTTTAAATATTTGGCCATATGAAAAGTCTAAATTCATGGATGACAAGTTTATCATATGAATGTTTAAGCTTCATCTGTCATTTTAAAATTATAGGCCAAGACAATTATGACTCTAGGTTATGTTTTAAGCCTTTCAAGTATTATATTTACCTAATTCATACTCTAAGTATCATTAATGGTCAAGCTCATACATACATACATACATACATACATACATACATACATATATACATCATGACCTTAATAACTCATATTCTAAGATAAATAAATATCATGAAGCCGGATGAAGAATATATTAGTCAAGCTATAAGATATAATCTTATACGCATGCTTGGCAAAGATGAACCAAAGAAATAATATATACCAAACACAAGTTCATCAAATTCTCAAGTACATACACAAATCTTTAAAATAATCTCAAAAATTACAATTAAGCTCTTATTAAGAAAATATTTCAAGGTTATTTCAAGATTTATGCATCATAATTTTCATTTAAAATTCTCACCAAACAAATGGTTTTATATTTTGAGCACTATAATTAATTTATATTTATGATCCAAACTCGAAAAATCATTAACCTGTTAGAAAATTTTTGGTTTTGGATCTTTTGTCAAACACTAAGTGTGCAAAATTAGAGTTGTGAAAGTAAAATAATGGAATAATTTAGAATTTACCAAGCTAAAAACACAATCAATGGGGATGAGAAATGTGATTAAACATAAAGACCATTCAATATATGAGTGAAAAGAATGAAATTTTGTTAAGAGTTTATCAAGAAAAAGTGAAAACTTTATAAGGCTTATGCCTTAGATGGAACGATCCCATGATTAGGGGCATTGATTCCTTAGGCTAAAAATTCCCATTATTATCAATTAAACCATGAGGGATCGATCCCAAGGATAAGGCATTGATCCCTTGCCCATTCTTTGCAGTTTTTGACAAAAAATTCAACTTGTGTGCTGCCAAAAATCCATTTTTGAGTAATTGAAGTCTAAGTAAAAGTTTGAACACATGTATAATATGATTTTGGACTTGTATAAATAAGAAATAGAGATGAAAAATCATTTTAGCATAAATTTTACAATTTGGAAGGATTTTTACCAATAAATGCATTTTTAGCCTCATGAGATGCCATTTTAAGAGTTATGAACATTTTGACAAAACCAATAAGTGTGAAAACATAGAAAAGGCATAACAAATATGTTCACATAAGCAAAGAGATCATTAAATTATAATCAATGTAAACATTATGTCAAAAAATTCAATATGCATATTACTTATTTAAACAAGGCCCATTACTATGCATATTGCAAAGATTAATATGTTTGTCATATCTGAGGAAAGCAAACATATTAGTACTAGTAAAACATTTCAAACTTGCTCAAGTTATAACATTCCAATTAAGCACTAAAGTATCATAGAATAATACATCAATGATCACCTTATCAATCAAGGAATACAATTAAATTAAGCAAATATGAGTTTTAAGAAGATAGAAATTAAGCTTACAATACTCTTTTGCTTGAGAGTGCTTTGCTGTATTTTCTTTGAGTCCACCTTAAGCAATATGATGTGAGCTTCCCATATGTGAATCCTTAAGGTTTTTCTCTTACTCATTAACAGAAGCAAACTCCATAAGTGTGTTTAGAGCATTCAAACTTCAACGTTCCTTTGTAGCTCCATGCTCTAAGACTCCTACAGCAGAAACTTGAGTTTTCTTTGGTATCCAAACTTTTTGAGGTCCTTGAGAGTTAGTAAGCACAATTCTTAATCCCTTAGGAATCTATTTCAAACTTAGTTCATTATTATTTGCATTTATAACATTTTTTAGAACCCATAATTTCCTAATACTCTTCCTGTAAATGTAGTTTTTCTATATGTGCCTACTTGTGAGGAGTAGTCATCCTATTGCATAGTGAGCATGTAAGTGACTTATCATACATATCCTTTTTGCATACAAGAAAATTCTTAAGATGAGTTTTCTTTTTATTTGCATTATATCCTAACCCATCCTTATCAAATAAACTTCTTTGGGTTTCAGGCATGTTATCTAAATTTTGTTTACCCACATAGAACCTAGAAAATGAGTTATGCAAATTTGTATACTTCTTGTTGGCTCTATAGGCTATACCGAGAGGGGGGTGAATCGGTTTTTCGCTAACCTTAAGTTCATTTTTCGGTTCCTCTAAATTCTCTAGCCTATATTGATATTTTCTAAGTTCTCTAGACTACTCAATTATGCAATATAGATTCAATACGATAAACACAAATATAATTGCAAGTAAAGAGAGTAGGGAAAGAGAGATTTACACAAGTGATTTATAGAGGTTCGGCAACTTGCCTACGTCCTCTACCTTGATACGCTCCCAAGGATTTTCCCCAAATTCACTATCCTTGAATTTGCGTTACACTCCCTCTTTTTCTAGGCTAAAGAGAAACCTCTCTTTTTCTAGGCTCAAGAGAAACCTCCCTCTTTTTCTTAGACTAAAGAGTAACCTCCCTCTTTTTCTTAGGCTAAAGAGAAACCTCCCCTTTTACAAGGAATGAGTGTGTTTACAAATTGTGTAATCAAAGACGGGCCTCTAGATAGGCAAGTGATTACAATGTTTAAGCACAAGGAAAAAGCCTATACAAGATTTGTGCTACTCTATACAAAGAA
Organism: Heritiera fomes; assembly: GCA_032173925.1. Lineage (NCBI taxonomy): Eukaryota > Viridiplantae > Streptophyta > Magnoliopsida > Malvales > Malvaceae > Heritiera > Heritiera fomes. The sequence continues at coordinate 17,664,744 of JAPDPM010000015.1, forward strand.
TATGAGAATGATGGAAGATGAAGACTTTATAGCTCTTGATTTGTTGTTGAGGCTTGAGGAAAATGAAGAAGATGATGAATAGAATTTATGAGCAGTTCCTCTTACTTTCTTTAGCTTCTAAGCCTCTATTTATAGTCCCTTGGATGTATTCTAGCCATTGGGCGGAGCCAAAACTCGAATATTACCGTTGTCTCACAAAACCTAGCCGTTACAGGCTATTTTCGGGCAAAGAGATCGATCTCTTTCCATAGGGGATCGATCCCAAGCTTCCAAGTTGTTAATTCTGAGCTTGAGGACCATTCTGCCATAAAGGGATCGATCCCTTCCCTTAGAGGATCGATCCCATGCCTCCAGAAAGCTTTTCCTGCACCATTTTGGGTTAAAAATGATATAGTCTTTGATCCTAATTTAACCCAAAACATTTTGGCATTTTTGTAGGAGTTTTTCTTGACTTTCTTTGATGAAAACATGGTCCAAAAAATTCATCAATTAATTTTCTAAAATATTCAAAACATTTTATAAAGTATTAAGACCAATAAGAATATGTAATTAAATCATGGTCTTAATGTTTGATATTATCACTTGAAAATGGATTGAGAAAATCATGTGTGATAAGCCAAATTTACAATATGAATTAAAACATTAAAGCTTACTTAAGTTTTTGTCATTTCAAAATATATATTGCAATTTAAAGCTAACAATCTCCCCCTTTTTGATATGACAAAACTTAATGTAAATTTGCTTTGAAAATTCTTTGAAAAAATACTCCCCCTCAAATAAAGCAGGATTTTATAAAGTTCCCCCTTAATATACACATGGGTTTTGAAAATTAATTTTCAAGCTATTTCTCCCCCATTATCTCTCCCCCTTAATATCTCTCCCTTTTAATATCTATCTCTCTCCCTTTTTGTCATAACAAAAAGAAGGAAAAATAAAAAATATGCTCCCCCTAAAATCATGGCTATGTGAGAAGAGATAAATATGCTCCATCCAACAAGAAACGTGTTAGTACATGGGACTCATAGCACAAATAAATAAGTCAATATCCACAAAGAGTATGAAAGATTTATGCAAAGAATATGACTTATGATTCTATACCAATTGTTTATAAATAATTTCGCAAGAAGTTTCCAATTGGTAAGAAATTAAGCAAGCACCTAAGTATATCGATTGTTCTCTAAGGTCCAACTAAGGTGCATGGTAATACATCATGATTATGAGCTGAAATTAGATGACATATCATATACATGAGCTCATAAATCATTTTCAAGCAAGAGTGTGCATAGAATTAAGACATATATCAATTAATTACAAATTCTAGCACACAAGAGTTTCATGCAAAAATATCCTAAATGGATTCTTCTCTATTTGTCATTTCAAACTAAAGAGCACAAGAAGAATTGTCAATTTAAAGCTCATACGAATTGGCAATTTAGTTTTGGCTTACCAATTGTTGAAAATATGGTTGCCAATGATACTAATTGTTATTTCAATCTAAATACCAATTGTTACTAATGGTTGACTTAGACATTTTGCATGAATCCAATATCTATGTGTAGTGTGTTCATGTCAAGAAAATAATCATTCTAAATATGCAAGAACACAATCACACAAAATAATCATGGAAGATTCAAAAAATCGAGGAATTCAAGCAAACACATTTTCTTCCATGGTTTCAAGCACAAAAATCCTATGCTCATTTTCCAATTCAAGTCCTTAACCAATTATGAGCAAAGAAAGATTCAAAATTACCATTTTAATCAATTATGAGCCATATCCCTAGTTGTTATCATCATTTAACGTTCTAGATGGTATATGCTATTTTAATTAAAATGGCTTCACCTAAGTGAATCAATATTATCAAGCTAAAATATATTTTATCATTAAAATCCATAAACTATGAGTGAGGTTAGGCACATAACAACTATTCTCATCTCATAGGCATGATTATTGATTCAACTTAAGTAAACATGCATGTTCAACATCAAAACAATCAAGATACAATGCATGTATATCAATTATTGGCGTTGTCATTAAAGCCTAAGTTCTTTAATAATTTGGCCATAAGAAAAATTTAAGTACATGGATGATAAAGTTTCATACATTTGAACATTTAGGATCCATTTACCATCACAAATTATAGGCCAATGACCATTACCAATTGTTGAGTTTACATTTGAAATCAATCCACTAGATGTGTAGTTATCATGAAACCTAGTGTGGAATTGATAAGTCAAGCTAAGAGACATAATCCTATAAGCATGCTTGACTAAGATGAACAAAAGGAATGAAGAATATTCAATATGCATAAGTTCATCAAATTCTCAAATATATCCATAAATTCTTGAAATAATTCTCAAAATTATGTTTAAGCATTCATTGAAAATATGTTTCAAGATTATTTCAAGAGTTATGCAAATCATGAATTTTTTCAACAAGAAAAATGATTTTGCACTTGTGAGTTCAATGACATTGATTGTTGAAAGTGATACCAATTGTTGGAAACAATACAAATTGATGGAGTTGAGGCATGATATTAATGAGAAATGAATTTTCATAGTTTAAAGATCATCAAAAAGAAGTTAAAACAATGAATTTTAAGTTGAGAAGAAAGAAGATATTAAGAAAATTAAGATAACTTCTCAACTAAGGCTTAAAAATGCAGAAAAGGGCATAAATTGCCTAGAGGATCGATCCCATGAGCAAGGGGATCGATCCCTAAACTCCAGAATCTAATTTTTTGCATGTTTTTCCAAAGGGATCGATCCTGCATGTAGAGGGATCGATCCCTCTCTAACGACCCGTTACCACATTTTTCACCTTATTTTACACAATTTATCCGGTTGGGCTGTCTGTGATACTTCACTTTACACTTAATGTTAAACAATTTCATAAAATATTGTTTTTTCTTACATACATCCCCTATTTGACTTAATAAGCAAGTAGTACTGTATACATGTCTAAATACAGAAAATAAATGATCATACCTCATATATCTTAGTCGGTCTGTCACATTGTCCATTATGTGCAGCCGTAATCCATAATTATTGGATCCTACCATCATCAAAACCTGAAATGTTAAAATTAGGGAGTGAGCAAACCACGGCTCAATAAGAGAGTTATATGTCACACTTGATATTCAGCTATCTATATGCGGAAAATAGTTTTTCATTTTCTTCAAAATCTTCCTAGTTGGCTCTAGGCACACATGTAGGAAGGATACTACAGTCGGCTAGGGATCCAGATAGAGTAAGGTAGGTATTTTGAAATACCCGACTTGTTCCGGAAACTAGAAGCAACTGTAGATAGTACTAATTCCGTTGTTTTCAAAATGATAAACTTTCGTTTTTCGACAGAGTAAACCACTTATTTCTTTTCACATTCAGTATGCTTTAAAACACGTGACAATTCAGTAGTAAAACAGTGGTTTACTTCTCTCCTCTTCAGTACAATAAAACATGTGACAGTACAGTGATTTATAAATATACAATCATTGGATAGTTACTTCTTCGATTATTTCTTTCTTAGAAATAATTCTTATGTTATTCTTTTAGAATAAACATTTATTTCTCTTTTCAAATCAGTAACCGTATCGTACAGTTCAGTAAAACAGTATATTCAGTATTCAGTAAAATAATATCTTGATACGGTTCAGTAAGTAACAGTAAACAGTAGCTACCAATTCAGTAAATAGTATACGGTAGCTTTCAGTTCAATAAACAGTAAATGGTAGCTTTCAGTTCAGTAAAACAGTAATCAGTGGCTACCATTTCAATATACAGTACAGTTCTGTTAACAGTAAATGGTAGCTTTTTCTTCAGTAAAACAGTAATCAGTGGCTACCATTTCAGTAAACAGTACAGTTCAGTAAATAGTGTTTTGGTACGATTTTTCATCAATAAACAGTAATCAGTATGTGAGACTAGGCATCACCCTACAATTAAATCATGCTATCTCGTCCACTAGGGACACAGTAACAGTAATGAGATCTATGGCCATGATCTATAATATGTCCTCGGTGTACGCTTGCTAGGCGACAATCCGGGACGCTGATGACTAGCTGGTCAATCAGCCACGTGACAGTAATAGTATATGTGATGCATGAAGCTCAGGGCCTAAGTCTCAAAACAGTATAAACCGTACCATAGCCTTTTATGGATTTTAAACACCGTAAATCAAATATCCATAAGGCTCACATGTAAATATAATCACCTTTATGAAATTTATTAAATAAATAACATTTTTCAAATTATTTCATAAAGGTATATATCATGTTTTCCATACGATGAAGACAGTTTGCAAAATCATCACTGAAAGTATAGAAAGGCAAAACTGTCTTTTTCCATAATAAAACACATATGCACGCTTTTCCATGCATTCAATCGAAAACATAGTTTTATAATTATCAGAATTTCAAACAAATCATTTTTATAATTTATGAAAATAAATTATTTATTTTCTAACTTTAAATTCCCATCACCATGTTTTATTCTAAAAACACGTGTAGAGACCTCTAGTCTCGAAATCATAGTTTTTCTTCATTTCTTAGCCTTTATGAAATTTTCATAATTAATTATTTCCATAATTAAAATCATAAAGGTTTTATGTAAAATCAAGTGAATATTTAAGAATATTTATAAAAATATTCACTTCAGTCTCTTTTTCATTTTCATCTCATTTCACGTGAAATATCACCTACCAGGTGAATTTTCGGTGATTTCCTTTTCACCATTCTCGAAAACATGAATATTTTAAAATTAAATATCACTATATTCATGTTTTATGAAATTTACTTAATTTCTCGATTTTCGTACCCGAAAATCGATTCACGTGAAATCAAATCTTTTATTTTGGTTTTCGGTGATTTTCGGTAAATTTTAGTAATTTTTCAATAATTTTTCAGCAGTATAACGATTGCCGATTTGGCTAGTCTCCTGCGCAAAAAATACAGTTTATATTTCGCAACTGTAATTTAACCATAATTTGAAATCGATAAATCACCACAATTTTTAGAACTAATCATTATAAATTGTATTTATAAATTAAATGCATAATTTAAAACATGTGGCCGAATATCCTTAAAGGCGGCACATGTCTCCCTTACCTGTTTCGGGTCAACGATTGCCTCTCGAAGGTCGCACCCGTGTTCACCTCCCCCGATTCCATTGGCTCGGTTATCGAAGAAATTTTCTGGAAATTAAATTCTAAAATTTAGAATTTTTTCATAATTATTTAAATAAATAAATTATTTAATTAATTTAATATTTTTTGGGATTTCTTACTGATTCCCGTAATTCTTGGGATTTCCCGTAATTTTTGAATTCTCAGAAATTCTCCAAATTCTCGAAATTCCTTTTCTTTTCTCTTTCTTCTTTTTTTTCCTCCTCCTTTCTTTTTCTCTTTTCTTTTCTTTTTCTTTTTCTTTTTCCTTTTTCTTTTCTTTTTCTTTTCTTTTTCCTTTTCTTTCTTTTCCAGCCGGACCGGTCACCCCCTTCACCGCTGGTTCTCCTCCGACGGCCGGTTATCCAGTGGTTCGGTGGCTCAACAGCTGGCCGGCACCATGGCGAAGTCGGATCTAGCCTTCGTTCATCCCGAATCGACGGCACGACGGCGGATCGACTCGGTTTACCTTCGATTTCTTCTCCTCCGCCGTCAGCCTTCCTTCGCCGTTCTTCGCCTCAACCGTGGCCTCCCACGTCTTCCTCTTCCTCCGGCGAAGCTTCGGTGGTAGTGGCGGCAACCAATTCCGCCGGCACTGCCAGATCCCTTTCTCTTTTTTCTTCCCGGCTTCCGTCCGTTTTCGCCTTCGATTCCCTTCTTTTTCAGGCCATCGCCGGTGGCCTTCACTCTTCCTCGTCGACCGGTGATGCCCTCTCGCTCTCTCTGATCTTCTCTTACCGACGGCAACAATGACAGCAGTTGCTGCCGTCGGGATTTGGCTGGGAAGGGGTCGAGGTCTGTCCCGATCCCTTCTGTTTTCTTTCCCTTTTTGTTTTATTTCCTTTCTATTTTTAGTATATAATATCCAATATTATATACTATAATTTATATTTTATACATATAATATGTATTATCACTTTATTTATATATAGTATCATATTCTCTCTATATATATATATCATATCAAGATATATTTATATTGTGTATTAAAAATATATCTATATAATATATAATTATATAAATATATATCATATTTATTTCTTCCTCACTTTCTTATTTAATTTGGATTTCCATTTATCCAAATTAAATTTTTTTTCTTTTATATTTTCCATAATTCCAACCTTATTTTTTTCCGATTTATTTTTCCTTCACTCGGATTTCCACCATCCGTTCCTTTCCAATTCTCGGGATTTTTCACCAATATCCCATTCTCACAATTTTATTTATTTATTCATTTCCAATATTTATAATTTTCAATAAATGAAAAATTTACGGTTATTACATCCTCCCCACCTTAAGAAATTCGGTCCTCCAAATTTAACTTAACTTAGAAGGTGGTACATGCCGTATACTTACGACTTTATCCTTTAGATCAACTTTTACATAATTACTGCCAGCGTACTTTCAACATCAAAAATACTTTAGACCACTATATGCTGTCTTTCATCACATATATCTATACTCCTGTAAGTTCATTCATCAAAGTGGGAGTTATCAATCTCATTTCTCTTTTCACATAAGAGTCCATGCACAGTATTTTTCATGTCACAGCTACTCTATGTTGTTTAACATCCATTTTTTCTCACTTAGTGCCAAGTCGATATAGTTTAAAACTATCAATTACACATGTCAGTCAGTTATATGTAATTGTCCCAGTAGCTTATACATCTCATGCACACACTGTGACGTCCCCGTCACTTCATCTTATCATCTAACTTTTTCCTTCTTTATTTAGATTTAGTTTATCCAGTGTCATTCTTCCCTTAATCTTAAGCTAATCATTTAATAGCTCATATAAACATTTTTCTAAATTTCCATAGACACAAAAATGATATATATAAATATCATTCCATTTCCACAGGACCTCATACATCGTCTTAACTTACATCCCCGACATCTTATATACATAAAGACTACTTGTACTGTACCGTAGCTGAAATACACTTTACTGTACATAAACATGTAAGTATACCTTCTGTGCTAACCGGGAAGCGTCTCGAGAAGGTACACTGCAATCTTTCTAAATCAAAGCTCCTCTACTCGGAGCGAGGTCTACTTCAGGTAATCTGTAGGAAAAATGTCGTAAAAGGGTGAGTTTACGCTCAGTAAGAAAAATATGTAAAAGAGCGTACTATGCCTCTATATGCATTTTTCCTACTTGGCTCTATAATGTCATGTAAAGCATTATAAAGCATGCATCATAAACATCTTTCATGCATTGTTTGCAACCATGCATATTATTTCAAATGGTATAAGCAAACACATTTTCTGTAGCATATCATACTTAAACTTCTTTCTTTACATACATACTTTCTTTAAAGCATCATACTTCATATACTTCTTTACTTCAAAACATACATCATATATCCTTTGAAATAGGATGAAGACTATGTACAATTATTTAAGCGATTTAATCGTCATATAAACCGTTCATTCCCATTTATATGACTCTAATCATGCATTGGTACAGTAGTGCACTCTGCATAGGTCAGGGATTCTCTCCTGCCTTTAGAAATCCACAGCGAACACTCATCAGGTGTCACTTGTGGGATTGAGGACCGGATTAGGGTTCCTCGCTCAACATACATATTACTGAGGACTTGATCAAAGTCACTCAGCCATCAGAAATGCATAATCATAACGCAGTCCATAGTCTCAAAACATGTATTGTATACTTCTTTCTTTCAGAAAACACTTTGGTGTTTAAAACATTTTGGCTTTGAAATTCTCTTTTCATACAGGGCAGTCGACTGGTCTTATAGGGCAGTCGGCTGCTGCTTCATAACTTCATTTATTGAAATTAATTTCATTTAAAATTTCGATACTTTCATATTTGAAAATACATGGGGGCAGTCGACTGGTCCATATAGCAGTCGACTGGTCCATATAGCAGTCGACTGGTTTTCAAACAGAATGCTCCTTAGCAAATAGCAGTCGACTGGTCATATAGCAGTCGACTGTTTTTGAAACAGAATGCAATTTGACAAATAGCAGTCGACTGTCCCATATAGCAGTCGACTGGTTTGAAACAGAATGCTTCTGGATAAATAGCAGTCGACTGGCTTACTTAGCAGTCGACTGGTTTGCATCGGTTTTCGGAAAACGGCGTTTTGGTTGTCTCTAGGCAGTCGACTTCCCTTTAAGGCAGTCGGCTGCCCCTAGCCTAATTGGTACTAGGAGACAAGTCCGAAAATGCATCTTTTCCTGCACAAAACCAGCTGATGTTTCTCTCCAAATCACATACAAATATCATAAAACATGCGGACATAGCCGCCTTACGTCCGTTACATAAATTTCTTACCTCGATTCCTTCGAGAACGCGAGATCACTTGTGCGTTACCCTAGCTTTTGACACCTTCAAATCTGAAATCATCATACCAATTCAAACTTTAAATTAAACCACATACACATGTTGGACTAACTCAAAACAACTCCAAATCACAAACGAAATTGCAAGAATCATCCTCTTCTCTTACCTTCACTAGAGACCAAAACTTCAAATGTTGAGATCTCCTCCAATACTTGGAATTAACTCACCAAACTTTGGATATCTCTCAGTCTAGTGACAAGGATCATTTTTCATTCCATGAACTGAATGAATTGGTGAGGAAGTAAGGTGGTTTAGCAAGGAACTTGGAATGGAAAACTTGGAAGAATGGAGATGAACGAGAGGGAGAGCTGGGAGAAGAGTGGCTGACGTTGATGATGAGGGTGATGAGTCATGCTTCATGCATTAAATGCATGCTCATCCATTCTCTATCTCAGCCATTAGCATCCCCTTGACTCATTTGACCCATTAATTTCCTTATGACTCATCCATTTAACCTCCAATCAAAATCTGATTTAATTTCTTGTCTCATACTCTTAATATTTCCTGATATCAACATACTTCATTTGACTTATTGACCTTCAACTCTATTATTTCTTCTATATTGCATTCATCATGCATACATCATTCATACATTATTCATACATCAATTACACATCAACTTCACATTCATTTAATCATATTAACTTAGAATACTTTACATACATGGAGGAATACATGGAAATTGAGGATCTCACATCCTCCCCGCCTTAGAAAATTTGGTCCTCCAAATTTGCCTTAGCTTATCATGTAAACAACTCTGGATACCTTTCTCTCATTAGGCTTTCTAGCTCCCACGTAGCTTCTTCCGTCGTGTGGTATTGCCAGAGAACTTTCACTAACGGAATCGTCTTAGATCTCAACACTTTATCTTTCCAATCCAAGATCCGAATCGGTCTTTCTACATAGCTCATATCTTCCCTTATCTCCAAGGGTTCATACTCAATGACATGAGACGGATCCGGATTATACTTTCGGAGCATCAACACATGAAACACATTATGCACTCCCGATAGCTCCGGAGGTAATGCCAATCTATAGGCAACATCACCTATCCGATCCAAGACCTCAAATGGACCGATGTAGCGAGGACTCAACTTACCTCGTCGGCCAAATCTCATGATCCCTTTGGATGGAGAAACTTTCAAGAACACAAAATCTCCAACCATGAACTCGAGTGGTCTCCGTCGAGTATCTGCATAGCTCTTTTGTCTACTCTGAGCTGTCTTAAGCCTCTGACAAATCAGCTTAACATCTTCTGAGGCTTGCTCGACTAAATCTGGAGCTAATAACTTACGTTCGCCCACTTCTTCCCACCCAATCGGAGATCGACACCTTCTTCCATACAAAGCTTCATATGGTGCCATCCCGATACTTGCATGATAGCTATTATTGTACGCAAACTCAGCCAATGGCAGATGGTCATCCCAGGAGCCTTTAAAGTCCATAGCACAAGCTCTCAACATATCCTCGAGCGTCTGAATCGTGCGCTCGGACTGTGCATCAGTCTGCGGATGAAAAGCTGTGCTAAAACTTAACTTAGATCCCATGGCTTCCTGAAAATGCTCCCAGAAATGGGAAATAAACCTAGAATCTCTATCAGAAGTGATGCTCACTGGAGCACCGTGTAGTCTTACTACATCTTTTACATACATATCTGCCAAAGCATTGAGTGTATCAGTTGACTTCATAGGTAGGAAGTGAGCTGATTTTGTCATTCTATCGACAATCACCCAAATACCATCATGATTTCTCTTGGTTCTGGGCAGCCCCATAATAAAATCCATCGTAATGTGTTCCCACTTCCATGTAGGTATAGGTAGAGGGTGCAGTAATCCTGCTGGCTTTTGGTGCTCTACCTTAACTTGTTGACATATGAGACATTTTGCTACAAAATCTGCGATGTCTCTCTTCATACCCTTCCACCAGTACACCTTGCGAAGATTATGATACATCTTCGTATTTCCTGGGTGTAACGTGTACTTAGTGGCATGTGCTTCACTCAAGATCAACTTCTTCAATTCATCATCATTAGGAACACATATACGACCTCTAAACCTCAAAATTCCATCACTACTGACATTAACTTCTGAGGTCATACCTGATTGCATCTGATTCATGGCTTCTATACATCTATCATCTTCCTTTTGAGCACTACGAATTCTGTCCATTAACTCTGGCTCAATTCTCAAACTAGCCATCATTCCAATATGCTCATGAGGCATAACATTAAGATTGAGGCTTGCAAATTGTTCAATTAGTTCATGCTCTTTTATCATCATATAAGACACCATACTTACATGCTTCCGGCTCAGAGCATCCGCCACCACATTGGCTTTTCCCGGGTGGTACAAGATCTCACAATCGTAATCCTTCAGTAGCTCGAGCCATCTTCTTTGCCTCATGTTTAATTCCTTCTGAGAAAACAAATATTTCAGACTTTTGTGATCTGTAAAAATCTGAAATTTCTCACCATACAAGTAATGCCTCCATATCTTCAGGGCAAACACGACTGTAGCTAACTCCAAATCATGAGTGGGGTAGTTCTTCTCATGGTCCTTCAATTGTCTAGAACCATATGCTACTACCTTACTACGCTGCATTAACACGCATCCCAAGCCTTGCCCTGAGGCATCACTGTACACCGCAAATCCTCCTGAACCACTAGGGATGGTGAGAATCGGTGCAGTCGTCAGCCTGTGCTTCAACTCTTGGAAGCTACACTCACAGGCTTCATTCCACTCATACTTCACTTCCTTGCGCGTCAAGCGCGTTAGTGGAGCGGCTAGCTTCGAGAAACCCTCTACAAACCTCCTATAGTAGCCAGCTAAACCTAAGAAACTCCTAATCTCCGTCACTGTCTTCGGTCTTTCCCATTGAACCACCGCTTCGATCTTTGATGGATCAACCGAGACTCCATCTTTACTGATCACATGACCTAAAAAGGAGATTTGATTCAACCAAAAATCACATTTACTTAGCTTGGCATACAGTCCTCTATCTCTGAGGGTCTCTAAAACAATCCTCAAATGCTGCTCGTGCTCTTCCCATGACCTCGAGTACACCAAAATGTCATCGATGAAAACAATGACAAACTGGTCCAAGTACTGCTTAAATACATCATTCATCAGATTCATGAAGGCTGCAGGTGCATTGGTCAGACCAAACGACATCACCAAGAATTCATAATGGTCATACCGTGTCCTGAATGCAGTCTTAGGGATATCTTCATTTCTAATCTTCAACTGATGATATCCCGACCTCAAGTCTATCTTGGAGAAGACTTGCGCACCCTTAAGTTGATCAAAGAGGTCATCTATCCTGGGAAGAGGATACTTGTTCTTGATTGTCACCTTGTTTAACCACCGGTAGTCTATGCATAATCTCATACTACCGTCCTTCTTCTTGACAAAAAGTACAGGAGCACCCCAAGGGGATACGCTGGGTCGTATGAATCCCTTGTCTAGCAACTCCTGAAGCTGTTTCTTAAGTTCTTCCAATTCTACCAATGCCATCCGATAAGGAGCTCTTGATATAGGCTCAGTCTCCGGCACCAAATCGATAGTGAACTCCACTTCCCTATCCAGAGGAAGTCCTGGAAGATCATCCGGAAATACCTCTGGGAAATCTCGAACTACAGGAATATCATTGAGTCCAGGACGTTTCTGATCTATGTCCTCCACATAAGCAATAAATCCTTCATAACACCACACATGCTTTTCATTATTTTCATTTGCAAGTAAGTCATGACATACATTTAAACATACTTCATATTAATTACTTGCAAAACTTACAACATAGCTAACGGGTGAAGATAAGGTTACACTCTTAGCATAACAATCTAATATAACATGATTCTTAGCTAACCAATCCATACCCAAAATAACATCAAACCCATACATATTTAGTAGGATTAGGTCAGCTATTGATTCCCTTTCTCCTACCCGTAGCTTACAATTTCTATACACTAACTCTGTCATTTGTGATTCCTTAAAAGGTGTACTTATTTGCAATAAGTGTCCTAAAGACTCAGGCTCAACAGGCACTTTCATGGCAATCTTAGGTGACATAAATGAATGCGTGGAGCCTGGATCAAATAATGCAATGACACCTACATCAAACAGGTAAATCTTACCTTTAATCACTTTGGACGAGGCATCGGCAGACTCTTCGTCGATGGCAAACACTCGTCCTTGGGTCACAGCTTTCTTTCCCTTCTCTGTAGCAATGGCCTTAGGTTGTGGTTTAGGGGTTTTATCCGATTCATCAGGCATCCTCGGATCTCTCTGAGGGCAATCCCTAATCATATGCCCTTTCTCACCACATCTAAAGCAAGCGCCACTCGCCAAGCGACATGGCTGTGATCCGTGAAATTTCTCGCACTGCTCACATCTTTGCATCGTGCCCTTTGGTGAGCTAACGGTACTTCCAGTTGGATATCGGGATCTCTCATCACTTATCTTGATCCCGGTAGCTCTAGGAGTCCCTGTATCATCATCATCATAATTCCAAATTTAAGGCATTTCCATAGAAACAATTAATTAATTTGGAAATCATCTTCTTATACTTTACTTACCTATAGAAACTCTTTCCGATCGTCTACTTCTCCTATAAGGATATCTATCACTCGGAGCTTTCTCATCTGACTTCCGCTTCATCGGTTCCTTGCCTTTTCCCTTGGCTCGGAAGTCAATATGATGCAGATCATAGTCCTGCTCACACAACTGAGCCTTACGGACAGCTTCTCCATACGTGGTGATATCCATCGGATACAGTTTAGATCTAATCGGGGACTTCAATCCCTCGATGAATCTGTAGATCTTATGACCTTCATCTCTTCTGACCTCTGGATCAAATCTACTCAAGGTGGTGAACTTAGATTCATACTGATTCACCGTCATCGTACCTTGAGTTAAACTGAGAAATTCAATCTTTAATCTATCCCGATCAGTGCGTGGGATGTACTGCTCATTAAAAGCTTCCACAAATCTATCCCACGTAACCTCATCGTATCGGGCCTCTAGCACAGTCCGAGTGGCTTGCCACCAGTATTCAGCATCATCTATCAACAAGTAGGCAGCCAAGCCTACCTTCTCCCTTTCAGAGCAGGGCATATACTCAAAGGATTTCAAGACCGTTTTCATCCAATTCTCTGCGGTCAGTAGATCTCTTTCCCCCTTAAACTTGGACGGATCCAACTTCTTAAATTCTTTGATCAGTGCCACACTGTAATAGGCTCTAGGATCCTGCCTTCCCGTAGTTGGAACTGGGGGTGTTACTTCTGTCGGAGGAACAACAGGCATAGCTGCTGGAGTACTTGTGGCCACATTCGGGAAGTTAGACATGAATTGGGTGAACATTGTGGCCATACTCTCCATGTGCTTTTCCATCTTAGCTAGCCTTGTATTCGGGCAATGTGGTGGAGATGGATGAGGAGACGGAACTGGGGGCTCTTCAGTGCGACCCCATCCTCTTCCTCTACTTGTACCTCTTCTTCGTGAGCTCATGCTGTAATTAAAATCATCATTGAGCTCTTTAGTATAACTATAAACAGTTATACTATACATTTGTATTCAGACAAGTACAGTACAATTGGGGATATACTCTATTTCTAACTTCTTGACACCGACAAACCTCAATCTAAACTGCTCTGATACCACTCTGTGACGTCCCCGTCACTTCATCTTATCATCTAACTTTTTCCTTCTTTATTTAGATTTAGTTTATCCAGTGTCATTCTTCCCTTAATCTTAAGCTAATCATTTAATAGCTCATATAAACATTTTTCTAAATTTCCATAGACACAAAAATGATATATATAAATATCATTCCATTTCCACAGGACCTCATACATCGTCTTAACTTACATCCCCGACATCTTATATACATAAAGACTATTTGTACTGTACCGTAGCTGAAATACACTTTACTGTACATAAACATGTAAGTATACCTTCTGTGCTAACCGGGAAGCGTCTCGAGAAGGTACACTGCAATCTTTCTAAATCAAAGCTCCTCTACTCGGAGCGAGGTCTACTTCAGGTAATCTGTAGGAAAAATGTCGTAAAAGGGTGAGTTTACGCTCAATAAGAAAAATATGTAAAAGAGCGTACTATGCCTCTATATGCATTTTTCCTACTTGGCTCTATAATGTCATGTAAAGCATTATAAAGCATGCATCATAAACATCTTTCATGCATTGTTTGCAACCATGCATATTATTTCAAATGGTATAAGCAAACACATTTTCTGTAGCATATCATACTTAAACTTCTTTCTTTACATACATACATTCTTTAAAGCATCATACTTCATATACTTCTTTACTTCAAAACGTACATCATATATCCTTTGAAATAGGATGGAGACTATGTACAATTATTTAAGCGATTTAATCGTCATATAAACCGTTCATTCCCATTTATATGACTCTAATCATGCATTGGTACAGTAGTGCACTCTGCATAGGTCAGGGATTCTCTCCTGCCTTTAAAAATCCACAACGAACACTCATCAGGTGTCACTTGTGGGATTGAGGACCGGATTAGGGTTCCTCGCTCAACATACATATTACTGAGGACTTGATCAAAGTCACTCAGCCATCAGAAATGCATAATCATAACGCAGTCCATAGTCTCAAAACATGTATTGTATACTTCTTTCTTTCAGAAAACACTTTGGTGTTTAAAACATTTTGGCTTTGAAATTCTCTTTTCATACAGGGCAGTCGACTGGTCTTATAGGGCAGTCGGCTGCTGCTTCATAACTTCATTTATTGAAATTAATTTCATTTAAAATTTCGATACTTTCATATTTGAAAATACATGGGGGCAGTCGAATGGTCCATATAGCAGTCGACTGATCCATATAGCAGTCGACTGGTTTTCAAACAGAATGCTCCTTAGCAAATAGCAGTCGACTGGTCATATAGCAGTCGACTGTTTTTGAAACAGAATGCAATTTGACAAATAGCAGTCGACTGTCCCATATAGCAGTCGACTGGTTTGAAACAGAATGCTTCTGGATAAATAGCAGTCGACTGGCTTACTTAGCAGTCGACTGGTTTGCATCGGTTTTCGGAAAACGGCGTTTTGGTTGTCTCTAGGCAGTCGACTTCCCTTTAAGGCAGTCGGCTGCCCCTAGCCTAATTGGTACTAGGAGACAAGTCCGAAAATGCATCTTTTCCTGCACAAAACCAGCTGATGTTTCTCTCCAAATCACATACAAATATCATAAAACATGCGGACATAGCCGCCTTACGTCCGTTACATAAATTTCTTACCTCGATTCCTTCGAGAACGCGAGATCACTTGTGCGTTACCCTAGCTTTTGACACCTTCAAATCTGAAATCATCATACCAATTCAAACTTTAAATTAAACCACATACACATGTTGGACTAACTCAAAACAACTCCAAATCACAAACGAAATTGCAAGAATCATCCTCTTCTCTTACCTTCACTAGAGACCAAAACTTCAAATGCTGAGATCTCCTCCAATACTTGGAATTAACTCACCAAACTTTGGATATCTCTCAGTCTAGTGACAAGGATCATTTTTCATTCCATGAACTGAATGAATTGGTGAGGGAGTAAGGTGGTTTAGCAAGGAACTTGGAATGGAAAACTTGGAAGAATGGAGATGAACGAGAGGGAGAGCTGGGAGAAGAGTGGCTGACGTTAATGATGAGGGTGATGAGTCATGCTTCATGCATTAAATGCATGCTCATCCATTCTCTATCTCAGCCATTAGCATCCCCTTGACTCATTTGACCCATTAATTTCCTTATGACTCATCCATTTAACCTCCAATCAAAATCTGATTTAATTTCTTGTCTCATACTCTTAATATTTCCTGATATCAACATACTTCATTTGACTTATTGACCTTCAACTCTATTATTTCTTCTATATTGCATTCATCATGCATACATCATTCATACATTATTCATACATCAATTACACATCAACTTCACATTCATTTAATCATATTAACTTAGAATACTTTACATACATGGAGGAATACATGGAAATTGAGGATCTCACACACACTTTCTCAACATCATGGAGCGTTTACATCTCACGCTCATATATATATATATATATCAGTATGGAGCGGTGCTATCAATACACTTGGGATCTCGAAGCCTTTTGCTATTTCTCATTAAGCATATGGCAACTCAGAGATTCCCATCACATGTACTGCTCACTGGAAATATATACATACTTTCACTATCTCACACTCATACTTCGACTAAGGCACTAGACAATATCAGAGTCTGATAATGGAAAGTGATTCTATTCAGATCATCAGTCTTTAATCACTTCCATATCCTCATTTCTCTTTTGGACTTTTTATTGTCCACAATATTCATTTTCACTTTGATTTCATTAAAGTTGCATCCCACTTGCAGATTTTACTATTGATTATCTCTTACAATCACAAATCATGAGACAATCATGTTCTCTTCATGTAGTATGGTCTTTACATCTCTTTTCATAATTTAGATTCTACAATTGAATCCTTAAATTACTCATTTGCTCACCACATTATCTATACACTTCCACCATTCTATCATGTTACGGTGGTTATATGTATAATCATTTTTCATTTATATACTGGCAGTAAGTAATACTTGTCATTTATCTTACTCCTTTGAGTACTATTTATTTCACTCATCAAATCTGGCTTGATTTTTACATCTTGCCACAATCATGTGATAACCAGCCTGAATTCACTTTCAGTCACAATTTCGGGAACTATTTCATGTTCCCTACTCATCATGCAACTTATTTCCTTATTCCACTTTCATATTCGTTTTCATATTTCCACTTCATCTTTTCATATTTTTACTCTCATCCTTTTAGTCGGTTTTCTCAATTGGTATGGTACTTATACTCCTAAGATCTTTTAAAATCTTGCATACCATCTTTTCTTTACACTTATCCATTTACCGACTTGAGTTTCTTTAATTATGTCACATTAGTAAAGCAGCTAGCCCCATCACTCTTCTATAGACTGGCAATAGTATTTGGCTAGACTTATTACTTTCGCATCTCAATCATTATCTCTATATCATAGACAGGTTCACTGTCATCCGGTTATCTCGAGATCACATATCTCAGAAGGAGATACTGTCTAGCCAAATCTCTTAATTGCTAATCTTAACACAAGTCCACAGTCTTTAAGACTTTCAAGGGTCATCTCATCATGTTGCTCATTTTCCATTTGTATCTTTAACTATTTAGATACCTCATCACTTTATTCTTGTATGGGTGCCTCAATCATTAGGCTTATGTATATATCACAAGGTATTTCATTAACCTTGTAAACCTCAATAGGCACTTGTAAAATTCACTCCAAGTTCTAATTAACATCTTATGGACATTAGTCTCCAATATTTTATCAAATGACGCTTTATACTGAGGCTAGTCTTATAAACTCCTCATATCTCTGATTAGATCCATAAAGCGTCTATTTCCATGTAGATGAATACTTGTTCTTCACAAGAACTTTATTAAATAGTAATCATTTACTATATCACTTTCATTCATCTACATATCGAGGTCATTTGTATTTCTCTCATTTACACTTATACAGACAACTTCATTATTCTCAATTTCACTATCTGTATTTTTGTCATTCAAACCTTTACACGTGGTTTTCATTATTCAGTCATTTTTCAAAGTGGATTTCTTAAGCTTTCAGATTTTCTTAAGTTCTCCGATATAAGCTTAGAATCAGATTTCATATTCAAAATCGAGTCAATGTTATCTCGATTCCTCCAATTTATATAACTCTGGAAGTTCTATCGGAAATCAAATCCGATACTTTCTTTAATCACACATTTCTTATTAATTCGGACATTTCATCCTCATGTCCTATCATTTACACTGTGTATTCTCAAGGCAGAGACATTTACTATTCGATTCATTTCGACTCATATTCTACCTTGATTTCATTGTTTACTCATACTTTATAGCCTTATGAATCTCAATCTAGTAAGCTGTATCGAGTACAACAGTTATCAACACATGTTACAACTAACCAGTTTATTATCTCTGTAATTTGCTTTAAAATCAATTTCATTTAATAAATTCAGGTTTAATTCCCTTGAGTATGTTATCCACGAGGTTTGAACCCTGGCACCCTTACGTACCTAGTTCCTTTCACCCGTGTTACCATTAAAATAATTGTAAGAGTCCCGTCCGTTCGTATCGGCCGTCGGCGAGCATCCCCTAGGCGATCCTTTCGCCCCAGGTTTACCCTTACTAGTGAGTCGACGATAACATAATTCGCCTGTACCTCACAACACATGATCCACTACAGGTCGCCCATCATTGGGTCGCCCATCATAGTTCTGTCTCAAGGGTCCTGAAGAACTTAGGTTAGCTGTCATCTCGTTCTGTTCTTATACACATTTTCCCATTTATAGTACTCCATGCAGTACATCAATTTGCAATGTATATCTCAAATGGTCCGGTTCTATAATTAATTATTCTTTTAATACCTCAGAAACAGTATACATGTATAGAACCGTAATTAACCGTACTGCTATGGATTTCCTCATTTGTACTATTCACCTTCTCAGTCATTTTCTGTAATTATTTCACTTTTCATAATATTAACGATCCCGTAATAATATCCATTTCAATACACTCACATTCAGGCCCTTACAATCAATAACCGGGCCAATCATCTAGTGGCATTCCACTACACTTTTTATCGGATCGCATCATATAAGGCCTCGGCCCGTCCGCCGTCCGCCTTTACATATGTGTACTGTCCTCTTTGAGAATGCCCAGCCCTTTCACTGGGTCACCCACCATTCGCATCCATAATCTAAGTGTAAGTGGAATCAGTAATAGGGATCGTTATATTCATATGACACCCTCTATGCCATTTATAATCCATTACTATCAATGGATTCTAATTCAGCTCGGTTTTATCACTGTTTCGAACATCGCCCAACATAGGGGGCATTTTTGTCATTTTGACATTTATTTCTTTCTCCTTAGTATAATTTTGAATCAATGATCTCATTGTCTATGTGCTGATAGTATCATTTCTCATACTAATATCAGCCATTAAGATCTTGCTCAATTTCGACAGAGAAGTCCACTAAGATCTATAATTGGATAATTTTACTTGTAATTCAGCTTTATATCATTAATTTCTCCGTCAAATCAATCAAATTCAACTTCTATTGGTCTATTCTGACTCCCAGTAAAATTTTAAAGTCAGGGATATTTTGGTCATTTTTGGTCAAAAATTTCTCTCTCTTCAAATTACCCTCAATCAGTAATCTTAAAGTCTATTTAATGATGATATGTCATTCCCCTCCTTCATACCATCATTTTCAGGTCTCAATTCGATACGAACCGTAAAGTACTTGTGGGGCCCTCACCGAGTCCTTTCGGTTCCTTACCGAACGGGCCTTCATTTAGATTATAAGAATCACCAATTTTCTGGTATTTTCTGAGCCTATTATTTCATTAACATTCTCAATTTATACTTTCTCACTCCCTTTAATTTATTTTTCTCAATTTACAATCATTTATTTTCTTTATGTATTCAGACGACACAATATTATCGGGGATGTTTAACACTTTTCCTTCCAAAGTATCCACAGACATCAGGCCAACCATGCTCTGATATCATTAAATCTGTAATGACCCGTTACCACATTTTTCACCTTATTTTACACAATTTATCCGGTTAGGCTGTCTGTGATACTTCACTTTACACTTAATGTTAAACAATTTCATAAAATATTGTTTTTTTCTTACATACATCCCCTATCTGACGTAATAAGCAAGTAGTACTGTATGTATGTCTAAATACAGAAAATAAATGATCATACCTCATATATCTTAGTTGGTCTGTCACATTGTCCATTATGTGCAGCCGTAATCCATAATTATTGGATCTCACCATCATCAAAACCTGAAATGTTAAAATTAGGGAGTGAGCAAACCACGGCTTAGTAAGAGAGTTATATGTCAAATTTGATATTCAGCTATCTATATGCTGAAAATAATTTTTCATTTTCTTCAAAATCTTCCTAGTTGGCTCTAGGCACACATATAGGAAGGATACTACAGTCAGCTAGGGATCCAGATAGAGTAAGGCAGGTATTTTGAAATACCTGACTTGTTCCGGAACCTAGAAGCAACTGTAGAGAGTACTAATTCCGTTGTTTTCAAAACGATAAACTTTTCGTTTTTCGACAGAGTAAACCACTTATTTCTTTTCATATTCAGTATACTTTAAAACACGTGACAATTCAGTAGTAAAACAGTGGTTTACTTCTCTCCTCTTCAGTACAGTAAAACACGTGACAGTACAGTGATTTGTAAATATCCAATCATTGGATAGTTACTTCTTCGATTATTTCTTTCTTAGAAATAATTCTTATGTTATTCTTTTAGAATAAACATTTATTTCTCTTTTCAAATCAGTAACCGTATCGTACATTTCAGTAAAACAGTATATTCAGTATTCAGTAAAACAATATCTCGATACGGTTCAGTAAGTAACAGTAAACAGTAGCTACCAATTCAGTAAATAGTATACGGTAGCTTTCAGTTCAGTAAACAGTAAATGGTAGCTTTCAGTTCAGTGAAACAGTAATCAGTGGCTACTATTTCAATATATAGTACAGTTCTGTTAACAGTAAATGGTAGCTTTTTCTTCAGTAAAACAGTAATTAGTGGCTACCATTTTAGTAAACAGTACAATTCAGTAAATAGTGTTTTGGTATGATTTTTCATCAATAAACAGTAATCAGTATGTGAGACTAGGCATCACCCTGTAATTAAATCATGCTATCTTGTCCACTAGGGACACAGTAACAGTAATGAGATCTATGGCCATGATCTATAATATGTCCTCAGTGTACGCTTGCTAGGCGACAATCCGGGACGCTGATGACTAGTTGGTCAATCAGCCACGTGACAGTAACACTATATGTGATGCATGAAGCTCGGGGCCTAAGTCTCAAAACAATATAAACCGTACCATAGCCTTTATGGATTTTAAACACCGTAAATCAAATATCTAAAAGGCTCACATGTAAATATAATCACCCTTATGAAATTTATAAAATAAATAACATTTTTCAAATTTTTTCATAAAGGTATATATTATATTTTCGATACGATGAAGACAGTTTGCAAAATCATCACTAAAAGTATAGAAAGGTAAAACTGTCTTTTTCCACAATAAAACACATATGCACACTTTTCCATACATTTAATCGAAAACATGGTTTTATAATTATCGGAATTTCAAACAAATCAT
The DNA here is from genome assembly GCA_032173925.1 of Heritiera fomes. Lineage (NCBI taxonomy): Eukaryota > Viridiplantae > Streptophyta > Magnoliopsida > Malvales > Malvaceae > Heritiera > Heritiera fomes. The sequence continues at coordinate 17,686,574 of JAPDPM010000015.1, forward strand.
TTTTATAATTTATGAAAATAAATTATTTATTTTCTAACTTTAAATTCCAATCACCATGTTTTCTTCTAAAAACACGTGCAGAGACCTCTAGTCTCGAAATCATAGTTTTTCTTCATTTCTTAACCTTTATGAAATTTTCATAATTAATTATTTTCATAATTAAAATCATAAAGGTTTTATGTAAAATCAAGTGAATATTTAAGAATATTTATAAAAATATTCACTTCAGTCTCTTTTTCATTTTCATCTCATTTCACGTAAAATATCACCTACCAGGTGAATTTTCGGTGATTTCCTTTTCACCATTCTCGAAAACATGAATATTTTAAAATTAAATATCACTATATTCATGTTTTATGAAATTTACTTAATTTCTCGATTTTCGTACTCGAAAATCGATTCACGTGAAATCAAATATTTTATTTTAGTTTTCGGTGATTTTCGGTAAATTTCAGTAATTTTTCAATAATTTTTCGGCAGTATAACGGTTGCCAATTTGGCTAGCCTCCTGCACGGAAAATACAGTTTATAATTTGCAACTGGTATTTCATCACAATTTGAAACCGATAAATCACCACAATTTTTAAAACTAATCATTATAAATTGCATTTATAAATTAAATGTATAATTTAAAACATGTGGTCGAATATCCTTACAGGCGGCACATGTCTCCCTTACTTGTTTCGGGTCGACGACTGCCTCTTGAAGGTCGCGCCCGTGTTCACCTCGCCCGATTCCATCGGCTCGGTTATCGAGGAAATTTTCTGGAAATTAAATTCTAAAATTTAGAATTTTTCCATAATTATTTAAATAAATAAATAAATTATTTAAATAATTTAATATTTTTCGGGATTTCTTACCAATTCCCGTAATTCCTGGGATTTCCCGTAATTTTCAAATTCTTGGGAATTCTCCAAATTCCTAGAATTCCTTTTCTTTTCTCTTTCTTCTTTTTTTCCTCCTTCTTTCTTTTTCTCTTTTCTTTTCTTTTCTTTTTCCTTTTTCTTTTCTTTTTCTTTTTCTTTTTCCTTTTCTTTCTTTTCCAGCCGGACCGGTCACCCCCTTCACCGTCGGTTCTCCTCCGACTGCCGGTTCTCCTGCGATTCAATGGCTTAGCAGGTGGCCGGCACCATGGCGAAGTCGGATCTGGCCTCCGTTCATCCCGAATCGACGGCACGGCGGCAGCTCGACTCGGTTTACCTTCGATTTCTTCTCCTCCTCCATCGACCTTCCTCCGCCGTTCTCCGCCTCAATCGTGGCCTCCCACGTCTTCCTCTTCCTCCGGCAAAGCTTCGGTGGCAGTGGCGGCAACCAATTCAGCCGGCACTGCCAGATCCCTTTCTCTTTTTTCTTCCCGGCTTCCGTTGGTTTCCACCTTCGATTCCCTTCTTTTTCGGGCCATTGCCGGTGGCCTTCACTCTTCCTCGTCGACCGATGACGCCCTCTCCCTCTGTCTGATCTTCTCTCACCGACGGCGGCAGCGGTTGCTGCCGTCAGGATTTGGCTGGGAAAGGGTCAGGGTCTGTCCCGATCCCCTCTGTTTTCTTTCACTTTTTGTTTTATTTCCTTTCTATTTTTAGTATATAATATCCCATATTATATACAGTAATTTATATTTTATACATATAATATGTATTATCACTTTATATATATAGTATCATATTCTATATATATATATATATATATATCATATCATATCAAGATATATTTATATTGTGTATTAAAAATATATCTATATAATATATAATTATATAAATATATATCATATTTATTTCTTTCTCACTTTCTTATTTAATTTGGATTTCCATTTATCCAAATTAAATTTCCTTTCTTTTATATTTTCCATAATTCCAACATTATTTTATTTTCGATTTAATTTTTCTTCACTCGGATTTCCACCATCTGTTCCTTTCTCAATTCTCAGGATTTTTCACCAATATCTCATTCTCACAATTTTATTTATTTATTTATTTCCAATATTTATAATTTTCAATAAATGAAAAATTTACGGTTATCACACCCTTATCCTGATTCTGTAGATTTTTGACAGAAAATCCAACCTTTGAGGTGCCAAAACTTCGTTTTTGAGTATTTTAAGTCCAAGTAAGAGTTTAAACATTTGTAAAACATGATTTTGGACTTGTATGAACGAAAAACATGAATGAAAAACCATTTAACAATAGATTTTGCAATTTTTGAAGGATTTTCACCAATAAATGCATTTTTGGCCTCAAAGGAGGTCATTTTGAGAGTTCTGCATGTTTTGGCAAAACTAATGCATTGAATTACATTAATAGGTCAAAACAAACTTGTTCGCATAGGTTTTAAGCACATATATCATTAAAGCATACTTCTTGTGAACAACATGCCATAATTTCCAACATACAAGTTCTTCATTCTTGCTCATGACATGACATTTTGTATAAATGACATATTTGATCATTTGAGGCAAGTAAATACATTATCAACACATAAAAAACTTGCTCAAAATGCAGAAATCCAATAATCATTTCAAAATCATAAATCATGCCTTTCATTCATTCATCAAGAATTGTCCATCAAACACTCAACAATCATTTATCATGCCTTTTGCTCAATCACAATGCATTAAAGATTATCAACCAAATTTCTCATCTAAGCACAAGTAATAAAAACTTTAAGGAATAAGAAATTAAGCTTACAATACTCTTTTGCTAGAGAATGCTTTGCCTTGAATTGTTGAATCCACCTTGTGCCTTTCTTTGAAGAATTGTTGTGATCTTTGCCAAAGATGGATTCCCAAGCTCTTTTTCTTTCTCATGGGCACAAGCAAACTCCATGCGGATGTGTTGAGTATTTGAACTCCATTGTTTCATTGTATTCCCATGCTCTAACACTCCTACAACAAACAAATTCAAGTATGTTTTGGTACCCAAATTTTCTTGGGTCCATGAGAGTTAGTGCAAATAATTTTATATCCTTTTGGGATCCATTTTAAGCTCATTTCATCATCATTTATAACATGCTTTGGGATCCACATCTTCCTAACTACTCTTCCTCTAAATGTGGTTTTTCTATATGTGCATGCTTGTGAAGAGTGTCATATTCTATTGTATAGTGAGCATGTAAGAGATAAATCATGCATAGTATTTTTGCTCACTAGGAAATTCCTAAGATGAGTTTCTTTTTGTTTTTCATTATAGCCTAACCCATCTTTGTCAAAGAAAGCTCTTTGGGTCTCTAACATATGATCTAGCTTTTGTTGACCCTTGTAGAATCTAGAAAATGAATTATACAAATTTAAGTTCTTTTTATTTAACTCATTTATTTCTAAGTTGGCCTCTTCTAGTTTCTTCTCTAATTCTAGCTTAACTTTGGTCAAGGTTTTCTTTTCTATTTTCAAATTAGCAATGATTTTCTTATGTTTAGAATTCATACATTGAAATTCATTTGCTAATTCATTAAAAGCATTTTGTAACTCATCAAATGTAAAATCATTATCTTCACTAGAACTAGAGCTAGCCTCATCGTCACTAATAGCCATAAAGCATGAGTAGGCTACATTATCTATGTTTTCCTCATCGGAGCTATCATTATCGCTCCATGCAGCCACAAATGCTTTCTTCCTAGGTTTCATATCCTTTTCCTTCCTAAGTAAGGGGCAATCTAACTTAGTATGACCCGGTTCATTACACTCATAACACACTAAAGGGTCTTTTGCTCTTCTACTTGACTCTCCCCTATGATGTCTCCTATTTTTCTCTCTCTCATTCATTCTCGTGAACCTATTGAATCTTTTGGCAAACTTTGCCATTTCGTTTTCTTCCTCATTTCCACTCTCATCACTATCATCTTCAATGACCTCATTAGTGGAAGACTTAAGTGCTACCCCTACTTTCTTTGAAGGAGCTTTATTTCTTTTCATTTTCATTTCATATGTAAGTAGGGAGCCCATAAGTTCATCTAAAGACAAGGTATTTGGATCCTTAGACTCTTCTATTACGGTTACCTTTGCCTCCCAAGATTTTGGCAAGCTATTCAAAATTTTCTTTACCATTTCAACATTGGAATAAGTCTTGCCTAGAGACTTAAGTCCATTAATTATATCATTAAACCTAGTGAACATTTCACTAATGGACTCATTTTCTTTCATCTTAAATAGCTCATAATCATGTGTGAGCATTCCTACTTTGGTCTCTCTAACTTGATTTGTCCCTTCATGTGTGATGGCTAGTTTATCCCATATTTGTTTAGCATTCTCACATAAAGAGACTCTATTATACTCATTGGGACCTAAAGCACAAAAGAGGGTGTGCATAGCCTTGACATTCATTTGTGCCAATCTCATGTCATTTGTGTCCCACTCATCCTCACTCTTAGGGACATCTTTTCTATCTACTTTCTTCATGGGAATTTTAGGACCATTCACTATAACTCTCCATACTTCATAATCATTTGATTGTACAAATAATATCATTCTAGTTTTCCAATATGAATAATTCTCACCATTGAAGAGTAGAGGTCTAACTAATGATTGTCCCTCTTCTCCTAGGGGTGTGCATATATTCAAGTGAGCCATTTAAGATCGTTTTGCTCAATAGAGATTACTCTAAATCAATCTTGAGCCCAAGCTCTGATACCAATTGTTGGCTTTATAGTCTATACCGAGAGGGGGGTGAATCGGTTTTTCGCTAACCTTAAGTTCGTTTTTCGGTTCCTCTAAATTCTCTAGCATATATTGATATTTTCTAAGTTCTCTAGACTACTCAATTATGCAATATAGATTCAATACAATAAACACAAATATAATTGCAAGTAAAGAGAGTAGGGAAAGAGAGATTTACACAAGCGATTTATAGAGGTTCGGCAACTTGCCTACGTCCTCTACCTTGAGACGCTCCCAAGGATTTTCCCCAAATTCACTATCCTTGAATTTGTGTTACACTCCCTCTTTTTTTAAGCTAAAGAGAAACCTCTCTCTTTTTCTAGGCTCAAGAGAAACCTCCCTCTTTTTCTTAGGCTAAAGAGTAACCTCCCTCTTTTTCTTAGGCTAAAGAGAAACCTCCCCTTTTACAATGAATGAGTGTGTTTACAAATTGTGTAATCAAAGACGGGCCTCTAGATAGGCAAGTGATTACAATGTTTAAGCACAAAGAAAAAGCGTATACAAGATTTGTGCTACTCTATACAAAGAATATGAGAATGATGGAAGATGAAGACTTTGTAGCTCTTGATTTGTTGTTGAGGCTTGAGGAAAATGAAGAAGATGATGAATAGAATTTCTGAGCAGTTTCTCTTACTTTCTTTAGCTTCTAAGCCTCTATTTATAGTCCCTTAGATGTATTCTAGCCGTTGGGTGGAGCCAAAACTCGAATATTACCATTGTCTCACAAAAACTAGCCGTTACAGGCTATTTTCGGGCAAAGGGATCGATCCCTTTCCATAGGGGATCGATCCCAAGCTTCTAGGTTGTTAATTCTAGGCTTGAGGACCATTCTGCCATGAAGGGATCGATCCCTTCCCTTAGGGGATCGATCCCTTCCCTTAGGGGATCGATCCCATGCCTCCAGAAAGCTTTTCCTGCACCATTTTGGGTTAGAAATGATATAGCCTTTGATCCTAATTTAACCCAAAACATTTTGGCATTTTTGTGGGAGTTTTTCTTGACTTTCTCTGATGAAAACATGGTCCAAAAAATTCATTAAGTAATTTTCTAAAATATTTAAAACATTTTATAAAGTATTAAGACCAATAAGAATATGTAATTAAATCATAGTCTTAATGTCTGATATGATCACTTGAAAATGGATTGAGAAAATCATGTGTGATAAAGCAAATTTACAATATGAATTAAAACATTAAAGCTTACTTAAGTTTTTGTCATTTCAAAATATATATTGCAATTTAAATCTAACACTTCTTATTCAACTCATTTATCTCTAAGTTTACTTCTTCTAATTTCTTTTGAAATTCTAACTTAGCATTCAACAAATCATTATTTTCCATTTTCAGTTTTGCAATCATTTTCTTGTATTTTGAGTTCATGCGTTCAAATTCACTAACTAGCTCATCAAAAGCTTCTTGTAAATCATCATAAGAATGGTCATTACACTTACTAGACCTAGGTTTCTCCTTTTCATCATCAATAGTCATGAAGAAAGGATTTGCTACTTTATCTTCAATGTCTTCTAATTTCTTTTCTAGCTCTAATTTTACCTTGGTTAGTACTTCATTCTTTAAACCAAGATCTTTTACTTTCTCTTCCAACTCTAACTAAGCATCTACCAAAATTTCATTCTCTTGTCTAAGTTTATCTAACTTTTTCTTATATATTGCATTCATTGATTTATATTCATCACTTAACTTATTAAATGCATATTGAAGCTCATCAAATGAGTGTACTTTCAAAGTTTGTGAGCTAGTCTCAAAATCATTGTCAAGAGCCATCAAAGGAGAGTTTTCTAAGGTCAATTAAGCCATTCTAAGGATCATTTAACTCTTAAAGGTTTAAGCCTAACATAGGAGCCTAAGCTTTAATACTAATTATTGGCTCAATTACCTAACCGAGAGGAGGTGAATCAATTTTTATCTAACCTTAAGTTCGTTTTTCGATTCTAAGTTTTGGACTCTATCTTAGCATACAATTCAAGCACAATGCAATATACACAATTCAACAATAAGCAATATAAAAAGTATAAGGATAGAGAAATAGTAGTTAACGATTTATAAGGGTTCAACTTCCTTGCCTATGTTATTTACCTTGAGACACTCTCAAGGATTTTGCCAAAAATCCATTATTGAAATTAGACATATACCCTCTTTTTGCAGGCTTAAGAGTAACTTTCCTTTTTATGGGTTCAAGGATAACCACTTCCTTTTTTTGGGTTCAAGGATAACCTTACAACCTTTACTTTTTTTTTTGGCTCAGGTAGAAAACCTTACAACTTTCTCTTTTATGGCTTAAGGAGAAAACCTTCTAGTAAATTCCTCACTTTTACAACTCTTGTGAGAATCCCAATTCTCTGATATATTTTATAAGTTAAAGAGTGTAGAAATCGAAAAGTAAGAGTTAATCACTAAGATTTCTAAATAGAGGATCTGTTAGGTAAAAATTAGGAAGAAACCAATGTGGGCCCTGTAAAGAATTTTACTATCCAAATCGAAATGAGACCTTAGAATAATGATATTTGAAGTGAAATATTGAGATAGCAAGAATCTGCATCTCAAAGTTCTCTCATTTGCATATGTTTTGAAAAGTGTGAAAAAATTTTGAAAATGACGGTTATGTCTATAGGCCAAGGAAACTTTCGTAAATAACGGTCAATCTAAATTGATTTAAGACCAACTGACAGTCATAGGTGAATCATCATGTGAAGAAGTCTTATGTGATTCCAACACGTAGACTGAATCACACGAAAACGCTGAAAATAACATGAATGAGCATCATGGGTATTTTGGTAATTTCACCAAAATGATCATTGAAACCTTGATAAAAGTCATTGTTTCGACTAAATTATGTCAAATAGATATATTTGGTATTGAGATGGAAATAGTTTGAAATTATACTGAATATTTAATCGAATATTGAAATAGTTGGGACATAACGAGAATTTTTAAAATTGTTGAAGGGCAAAATGGTAATTTGGCTTAAAAGATATTATTTAATCACAAAAAATCTCATATTCTTCATATTATGGCCAGCCACCATTTTTAGAGGAGAGAAAAAGCTTGGTTTTAGAGAGAGAAAGCCAAAAAAACCTAGTGTACAAGCTCTAAATTGAAAAATACACTAAAGGACAGTTGTTATACTCGATGAGCTCTACCATATACCTTGGAATCAGCTATGGGAATAGCCATTTGAAGGGTTAAATCTTCCCTTGACGTTTTGATCAAGCTAAAGAAGTGAGAGAAAGCTTAAAGTTTCTTATTTTTAAAGGCTTATTGCTATATGTTTAAGGTGTTAAATCATGTATTTAAGTTTAAATTGAAGCAAAATCCAATGAATGTACCCCTTGAAGTTTTGACCAACATGGGTTTATAGTGTAATCATGCTCAATATGATAGATTAATGGTCCCAGAATACTGTATAAATTAATACAAGACTACTGGTGAAGTTAGAATTGAAAAAAAGGTGTTTTGACTGTACTTGCAGTTTGGCATTCGGTATGAAGTAGAACGGATTTCCTGTTGTATTAGGAAATATGGAAGATCTTAGAGTTTAGAATATTCTTTGTAAAAGGAATATTGAAATTTGACTGTGTTTTGACATTGTTTTGCGGCTCCAAAATAAGTGGCGTTAAGGAAACTGATAACTGATTATTTGCTAGCTTATCTATAATTGCCTAAGGGAGCTGATAGTATACTGCACTGTGATTGAAATTGGTAAGGGATATATATATATATATTTATAAGATGTAGGGATACTGTGACTGTATTGGTATGATTGAAACCCTGCATAATTAAATAATGAAACTTTAAGATCGATTGACTGGACTGAGTGATTTGAATTGATTTTCTGAACTGAGTGATTGATATTGTGACTGTATTGGTATTGAAACATTGGAATTGTGGCTTTTGAACTTTGTTTTTAGTGAAGAGGGCTAGGGTAAATAGTATCGTTATATTGTCGAAATTTCGTAAAACGACCCTAAAACCCAAAACTGTAAACAAGAATTCTATCATTGATTTTATAGACTTATGAACTGAGTAAAGGTATGCTTTGATTGAATAATTGTTAAATGCAAAGTCTTTTCCAACAAATTTATAAATGTATTATCTAAAGTTTTGAACGACTGGCTGAAGTGCATGTTTTAGATTAACTGACTCTATTTTACTGAAAGTTCTAACTGTTTGATTGAAGTTAATGTTTTGAATGTCTAATTGAAGTAATTGCTTTGAATGTTTTGAATTAAATGGCCCAACTTTACTAAAAGTGTCTATTTTCTAATTTAAGGTAATAATTTGAATGTTTTGAATTTAACTAAACGTATCGAATGAAATGTTTTTGATTTTCAAACTATACGATTTCAAAATGAAACTTGGTTTCCAAAAGCTTATATTTTGATTGTTGGGGTGGTAAATCCCTAGCTAATCTAGGCACTCCAAACCTTGACAATAAAATGTATGTTTATATTACTGTATTATGTTTTGAAAATACAAAGTATGGTTCTATTGTTTTCATGGGAACTGAGCAAATGTTTTAAGACTGTTGGCTCCCGTATCATGCTTACTGTCTACACTATAATGTACTATTTACTATTAGACTTTGAGCAAGTCTACAACCACCTTTGTATCACCTGCTCAGTAGTGTTGTGGGGTGCACTGTTAGTTGTTGCCCATGAGCAAGTCTTCAGCGGTCCTCATGATTGTCATGGGCTCCGTGACACTGGATAGACATCATTGTGACTATGGCCATATATCTTATTGTTATTGTTTACTCCCTTCTTGGGATACTAAAACTGCATAATCTTATTGTGATATTGCCAGGTCTCTACTAAACTGTGACAACACTATTTATTAAATTGTTTAAATGAACTGTTTACTATTTACAACACTGTTTATTGAACTGTTTACTGAATTGTTTATTGAACTATCACAATACTATTTACTAAATTGTTTACTAAACTGTACAGAACTGTTTTTTGAACTATTTACTGAATTGATTTCTAAACTATTGTAGTAATGATTATTGAACTGTTTAATATTTGTTTACTGAATTATTTTCTAAACCATTACTAATTGTTTACTGAATGTTTATTGAACTGTTTACTGAGTGTTTACTGATCTAATACTGAATTGTTACTGAATTGTTACTGAACAGTTTATTGACTATTTACTGAACTAATCACGGAACTATTTATTGAGTCGTTACCGAATGTTTATTGAATCGTCTACTGACTATCTAAATTGCTTACTAAACCGTTGATCGATTTTCTACTGAATTGTTTTACTAAATTTGTTACTGAATCATTTACCAATTACATACTGAATTTTTTTATTGAATTGTTTATTGTAACGTTTTTCTATTGTCTGAATTATTTACTGAATTGTATACTAACTGTTCATCAATCTGTTTACCAAACTGTTCACTGATAACTTTCTGAAATGTTAATTGAGTGATTTATTGAAATCGATTTCTGTACTATTTACTGAATCATTTAAGGAATGATTTACTAAACTAATTATTAAACTGTTTACTGAATCGTTTACTTATTGGTTTACTGAAATTACCATTGTATTGTTTACTAAATTGTTTACTAAATGATTTATCGAAAGTTTCATTGAATTGTTTACTTGATGATTAATCGAACGTTTTACTGAACTATTTACTAAATGAGTTACTAAACGTTTTACTGAGCAAATTACTGAGTGTTTTACTAAAGGGTTTTTTGAATGATTTACTGACTATTTTATTAAACTGTTTATTGAGTGCTTACTGAATGGATACATGTATATATAATTGTTTCTACCGATTTTAAATTATAAATGATTTGATAATGATAGTTCACCGTATAATATTGCCACTAAGGATTGGAAGGTTTTGACACTGATTTGATATGCATGAGTCCTTCTTTATAAAGTTTTCATAAATTCCCTATAGTCGAACTTAGGGACCGGGACAAGTGAGGTGCTCTAAAGTATCCTTCCGTACTCAACCTAGTACTTCTAACCAATTATAGTGTCATTTCCGATAGAATGCCTAAACACTGTTTTGATACTAACTAGAAGTTATGAACATGTTTTCGACAAAAGCATATAGGTATGCATAGTATTAGTTCTTTTATATATATCTCTTACTGGGCGTAAGCTCACCCCCTTCTACCTTACAGATTATTTATAGTAATAGCTAACTGTTAAGGAAGGGTTCTGATTGGATTCCTATGAGATTTTGATATTGTACCTTATAGGTATAATTTTACGATTACTTTATCTTATTTAGGCATTTATTATACAGTATTTTAGTGCGTAAAGGGATGTAAACAATAAACTAAAAGACTCTGAGTGTTAGTTACAGTCTTCTGATATTGGACATTTATAAAGTTTGAAGTGGGAATGTAAATAAAAGTAATACATACTGTAGCCGACTATACTAGGACCAATCTGAGTAGTTAGATATTCATTTAGCTAAGTAAATTTTAGCTTATTGTCGGAGTGAGGACATTGAGCATAGCCTAACTAACTGAGTAAAAATAGAAAAAGTCAGTTTTGATTTTCAGTAATTATGGCATGACAACTCTTTTACAAGTATTGAATGGGTTTGCAAGATGAATAATCAAGAATACCTTTAGGAAGGTGGGTGATTACAAGTTAGAGCTATAAAGAAATTTATACAAGATTTGTGTTATGCTATACAAGAGATATGTGGATGATAGAGGATTTGAATTTCTAGCTCAAAAGTTTATCTTTGAGGATTGAAGAAGCTTTCTAAATGAGTCTTTATGGTGTTTTAAACTTCTAAGTTTCTATTTATACTCTTTAATTGTTGTTGAAGCTTGGTAGAGCTCAAAACAAAATTTTACCATTGTTACTCAAAAAAATCTAATCATAAAAGGCATTATGGACAATGGGGAATCGATCCATTTGGTGAAGGGATCAATGCTTATGCTTTAATTTGCACAATTTAGCTTGAAAAACAAAGAGGGGATGGATCTCTTTGTGAGGGGGTGGAACTCTTTATAAGAGGGATGGATCCCTTTATTGAAAAACAAATAAAAAAAATGGCCTAGAGGATTGATGCCTACAAAAGGGGGATCGATCCCTTTGTTTTAAAAATAGTGGATTTTGCTACTTGTATGTATCGATGCCAAGGTGGGGAATGATCAATCCTTGCTTCTAAATTATGGTTTCTAGGCAAAAGAACTATATGAATGATTTTATTATTCAATTTTAATTTCACTTAAATATAATAACACTTTAAGTGCATGAAATTGAGCCTAAAAATCACCAACTAATTTTCTAAAATATTTTCAATAATTCCTTGATAAAATTACTAAGTACTTATTTTCCAAAATCAATGTCTAAAAAATATTAAAACCAATCTAAAAATGATCAATTAAATCATGGTCTTAAATTTGATAAAAGCACTTAGTATAATTTGTGAATATCATAATTAATTAAGGAAGTTTACAATATTGATCATTAATTTAATCTTGTTTAAGTGTTTGTCATTTCAATATATATATATATATATATATATATATCAATTGAAAGCTAACACCATTTTTTTCTCCACGCAACTTAAGTTATTTGTTTTTTAATGTTATGAAAAAAAATTCTCATTCACCTTTATCTCTCTCTTCTCTTTCAAAAATATCTAGAAATCAACAAATGGCCATCACGCCCGCAACTAGCCATCTGCATTGAAAAATCCAAAAATATTTCAACAAATTCCTCTTGAACTCTTTTCTTTGATTCTTGCATCACTTTTGCCCAAAAAAAAAACACCTCCTATTTTCATAGATCTAAAAAGATATATCTGTTTTTAAAAGTTAGATCTAGAAAAATAGGAATATTTTTTTTAGATCTAGAAAAATAGGAATATTTTTTTGACAAAAAAGGTGTAAGTTACGAAAAGAGGACTTTGAGAGAAATTTCAAGATTTTTTAAAGTTCTTTTTTGTACCAACTAATGGTGGTCAACAACAGATGGCTGGTGACTGATGTGGTGGCCAATTGATAGTTTTTGGGTTTTGAGAAAGAAAAGAGAGAGAATTAAAGGTAAACATTAAAATAAAAGAAATTAGGTTGTGTAAAAAAATAGGTTGTGAATAGAAATTTTTTCTTATTCTAAAACAATCATAATCTCCTATATTGTAAGCAAAAAAATCATAATCTCTTAAATTACTTTTTGATTACATAATGACATAATATTATATCAACAACCCTAAGAAGTATATGTGAACTTATTAATTTCTATGAAATAATTTTGTTGTTGCCTATTTTAACAATAAATTATGATGTCATAGAAATCTCGATCTTCGTGCTAGCATGTCTCCAAGAAAACTACGAAAAAGAAAATGATAAAAGGGGTGCAGGGACTTCCCCTGCGCATGCACTCTGATAGTTAAGTCAGACTGGGTTTTAGCAGAGTTTCAATAAGCAAGTAGAGCTTAAACTATAAAGATGATACCTGTGATCTATTTATAGGAGCTATTTGGCATATATTTCCTGTTAATATTCATAGCTTAAACGATGACCTAGTGGATCTTTCGTTTCCTTTTTTAGTCCTTTTTCTTCTTGAGCTTAGACCACCTATTGGCCCAATGTTCTTTAGCTTGACTTAAATCAAGGCTCAATGACTTTTAGTATGAGTCTTATCAATTGCTCTCCACTCTTTCATAGGGTATACCCTATGATAGAGTATATATGGTTTTTTTTATTTAAATCATGTCTATGTATAGCTTACTTTGCACACTTTTCGTTTCAAGCCCTTTTCTTCTTGTGCATGGCTTACCTTGCGCATTTGTAGCTTCAAGCCCTTGCAATTTTTGTCTTCATGCATGACTTACATCACAAACGTTTCACTTCAAGTCCATGCATAGCTTACTTCGCGCACTTTTCGCTTTAAGCCTTTTTTTCTTATGCGTGGCTTATCTAGTGCATTTTTCACTTTAAGCCCCTACACTTTTTATCTTCATGCATAATTTACTTCATGCACTTTTCACTTCAAGTCCATGCGTAACTTACTTTGCGAATTTTTTGCTTCAAGCATTTTTCATTGAGTGTGTGGCTTACCTCATGCATTTTCGCTTCAAGCACTTGCATTTTTATCTTCACACATGACTTACTTGATGCACTTTTCGCTTCAAGTCCATGCGTAGCCTATTTCATGAACTTTTCACTTCAAGCCTTTTTCTTTGAGTGCGTGGCTTACCTTGCACATTTTTCAATTCAAGCCCTTACACTTTTTTCTTCATGCATTTTTTGCTTCAAGTCGATGCATAGCCTACTTCATACATTTTTTACTTCAAGCCTTTTCTTTGAGTGCGTGGCTCACCTCGGGCATTTTTTTATTCGAGCCCTTACACTTTTGTCTTCACGCATGACTTACTTCGTGTACTTTTTGTTTCAAGTCCATGCGTATCCTACTTCGCGCATTTTTTGCTTTAAGCCTTTTCTTCTATTGCATGGCTTTCCTAGCACATTTTTCGCTTCAAGCCCATGCACTTTGAACATGAGTGGCATACTTCACACATTTTTTTGCATCAAGACTTTTTCTCCGAGTGTGTGGCTTACATCACACATTTTTCTCTTCAAGCCCATGCACTCTGAACATAAGTGGCTTACTTCACACATTTTTCGCTTCAGGTCCTTTTTCTTCATTCCTGTCATATGAAATTTAAGTATTGTCCATCATGTGAGAACTCATTATTTTGTACTGTACTTGTACGAATTTGTAAATTTTAATAAATGAATAAATTAATTTTAAATACTTTTATAATATTAAGGGAGAAGCCACGTGGGCCCCACTTAGAATTTTAGTATCTGAAAAATGATATGAGTGAGAAAATAGTTTTTAGGAGGTTAAATAATGATATTATGGTGATTTGGAAGTAAAAATACCCAAGTGGCATAATTTTGTGAATTATGAGAAACAAATTGGAAAATGACGAATACGTCCTAAGGGTATTTTCATAAATTTCTATCAAACTAAAATGAGTTAAAATAAAATAAAAATATCATGTTATTCTACACGAAAATTACTTTAACATGGTGTTGACAGATTTGTAGAACAGTTACAAAATCAGAAAAATTTTGCTGGTAGGGCGCAGGGGTAAAATCATAATTTCTCATTATCTGTACACCGTGTGCCAACGAAACCACTTCCATTCATCTATAAATGATTAAAATGATTATTTGGAACTGGAATCATAATTTTTAGAGTTCAATTGCATGATTTTTACGATTACGGTAGTTTGGTGGCAAAACCGTGAATATTGCGACTAATCAAGGGTATTTTAGTAATTAGCTAGAATTTCCAGCATTCTCTCTAATTAAATACCAGCTGATTTCTGATACTATTCATCTTCTCCACCAGCAGCTCCCATGCCACTTTCATCCCAAGAGAGAAAGACAATTTTCAAACAAAAATAACTTACCATTTACTTAAAATCTCACCAAGATTATTAAACAAAAAATTGTTCTTCTCTTTCTCCTCTTTAATTCTATACCCATATCTCATCCTATCAAGCAACATACAAAGAGAAACCAGCCCCCAAAGTTTCATTCAAAGCTTGATAAGTGGCCATTTATGGTGTATTTCTTAAGATTAATGGTATAGATTTAATCTTTGTAAGCTAGTGATCATGTTTTTAGCTTTTATTTTGTTTAAATGTTGCCACACATAAATCCACCATTTTTACATCATTTGGTCAAGCATGGAAGTGTGAGAATCCATGGTGTTTCAAGCATTTTGATAATGCAAAATGAATCACTAAGCTTAGAGAAACAACATGGTAATTTTAGTTTGTTGAAAAACATGAAAAAAAAGGGGCCACGGATCCATTCGGTCTAGGTGAAGGGGAGGAGAATGGTGGCTGGTTTTGATGGTTGATTTTAATTGTAGAAATTATGAGGAGTCTACTTGTGAGATCTCATTTTCTTATACTATAGTTGTACATGTATATGAACAAATTATCAATAAAGAAATTATTGATAATATTTTGAGGAATTAAATATATAAGAATAGTATTTCTCACATAGAAAACTTTAATCCTAGATAAAATATATATAATCATGGAAATTATTACATAAAGAATGGAATAAAAAAAAGATTAAATAGCTTAGCAAATTTTGACTTGGAAAGTCAAGTATTGGGACGACATGGAGAAAGAAAAGAAGAATTTATTGGCCATATAGGTGAAGTTCGGTTGGACAAGTGAATAATAGGAAACAAGAGAATAAAAAGTAACCAATAAAGGAAGACACAAGAAAGTCTTCCTCACGTTTTTGTCCTAGGTTGGCAGAAGCTATAACAATGACTTTGGTTCATTTCCTTGCTTTACCGAAGACCAAACCATAACATTGACTTATGTTGATTTTTGCTGCACCAAAGAGTAAGCAATAACAAGATAAGAAAAGAACTAAAGCAAGGAAAAGATGGGAAAGTCAGAAAACGTGGGCTGCATGAAAGAAAAGAGAGTGTAGTCGGTTGGAGAAGAAGAAGCATTAAACAAAAGAAAAGATATAAACATTAAAGAAGGGTTTTAATGAAGCTGGCAAAAAGTCCAACAAATATATATTTTTGTGCTATATAATCCTCTTCCCATCGTGAACTCCTCCCCAGCCATTATCATCACCGAAAGCTTGCTTTGTTCTCTTGCAATCATGTAGCCTTTTATGCATACTAGAATCATTCCTAACCTTTAGTAAATAAACTAAGCCTTTGAAGAAAAATAAACCTTGGATATTAAGCTTCCAAAACCTCAAAGAAGCTAGCATAAAAACCTTCAACACAGCAAGGGATTCACGTGGACAGATTTGTTCCTTTATACAGGTAATGTCCAACTCAATTTTTAAGATTCTTGTCCTTTGATTTTTGCATGTAATGATCAAGAATATGTTGGTTATAACCTTTGATTGAAGTAAACATATATGTAAGAAAAAAATCATAGTGTTAAGTTGTAAGAATTTATAGGAAGAAGATGATGTTTAAAGAAGGAAACTGATGTGGAATTGATGATGAACATAAACATGAAACAGACGTGAAAGGTAAGGGAAATAAAAATGAAAATTTAACTGAGTTGCATGATCGGTTGAGGAAGGGTTTTGAGTGAAAATTAGGTGAGACTTACGTGAACCATGAAGGAGAAAAGAAATGTTTTAGATGTAGTCAACAAAGGTGGCTGGTTGATGGAAGAAAAATTGGGCTGTTGAACAGCCGTATATGAAAGAAAGAAAGTATGGCCGGTTTGGACAGCAATGAAGCAGGAAATAATGCTGGAAATAAATGCTGGTTGAAGAAGTTTTGATGGAGTTTAACTTTGAAGGAAGTTACGTGATCTAAGGGGAGAATAAAAGAAAAGAAAAGAGGTGATCTTAGTCAACAAAAAGGGCTGGAAGAAAGAACATAGAATTTATACTTGTACAACCGAGAATGGAGGTGAAAGATATGGCTATTGGTGCAGCCGAAAAAGATGAAAAATAAGGGTGATTGAGCTGACTTTTGTTGACTTTTAAGTGTAAAAATAAAACAAAATGAATAGCTTAAAATTATAACATATAGGGTAGTGCTATGGTGATCAAGAAAAGATAGAATAAATTAAAGTAGAGGTGTTGTACGTGCGAGACAAGAAATTGTGGCTGGTAAAGATAATCAGAATAAGGAACAAATGGGAGAAATAAAGATTGATATTCCTTGACTTATACATGTGAATGCTAGACTTTTTGGTAACCTAAGACATACTAGATGTGACCATGATGTAGGGATCAAATGGGAGCCAACGTAAACTGAAAACAGAAAAGAAAGAAGGTTCACGCATGGTCAGTAAGCAACAGGAAAGAAAGAAAAAAAATGAAATAGAAAGTTAGCTTTAGGTTGACTAAATGACATGATGAAGTATTTATGAAGTTAAACTAAAAATGCATTATAAAGGAATAAAATTTCCTAACCTACATGCAGCCAACGTGAAGAGAATAAAAGGGAAAGAAAGTTCATGGTTTGGGGTCAACAATGGTAGGAAAATAAAGGAAATGAAAAGAACCAATAGAGGTTAAGTTGACCTACATGGAAAATAAGTGATACATATACATATTAAGTGGAGAAGATACCTACATTTAACCAAGGCCATTCAGCCACAAAAATGGACTAAGAGGAATAATGCATTTTAAAGCAGAAAATGGGGGAAATTGGCTGGAAATATACATGGATAAAGTACATAAATATCATAGAAGAAAATATAAGACATAAGCTAAATAAGCTTAGTCATCTAAGGAGGACATTCGGCCATGCAATCTTTGAGGAAATGTTGACTTAGTAAAAAGGCTAATGATGCCAAAACAAGAAAGAAAAAGCAAATAAAATATTTACCTATGAGAAAATCATAGGAAATGTTAATATTATAAATAATGATGAGATAAAAAGGAGCTAGATAAGCAAAGGAAATTTTTATAAGTTATACTGAAAATTAATTACAGTAAAACTGTTACCTTGCAGTTTATAATTCGGAGAGATAGGAAGCACATGGGTGCAACATAAGGCATTGATCTACAGTGTATTGAGGTAAGGGATGTAATTTAAAGTTGTGATGGTGTCCCTTACTTTCATCGCAAATTTTAAGGACATGCCTGAAGCATGAATTTTATTTCGAAGTTAATTTTCATGATCTTTTAATTTGTTAAATGAACTTTATAACTTCTATGTATATTTTTCCATAATATTTTAAGTATGACATGAAATGAATATATTTTCCGAAAAGGTATTGGAGTGGCAAACCCCAAGCTAACTTAGACCCTGGCACGTCCGGTCCTTACTATTTTATATCAATTGTATGCTTTAAGATGTTACATAAGTAAGTTTTGAGACTAAGGCCTTCCTATAGTTTATGTTACTGCCTGTCATGCTTGCCACATTGTGGCATAAGTTTAGCCACGTCGTGCATGTCCTCACCCACATTGTGCATGTTTCCATCCTTTGTGGGTATGTTGGTCCTTCGTGGTGTATGTTTGCTGTACGACTCTGATCAGGTCTACAACCCATACCATGGCCATAGGTATTCTGTTCCCTCTTCGGAGGAAGAAGTATGTTCCCTCTTCGGAGGAAGAAGTAAGTGTCATGACCGCATACTGGCTATATGATTCTGCCTAGTCTCCATGAACTGTATGATAAGTTTTATTAATTATGATGTGATGTTTATAAAGTATGATGCATGTTTGAAACAAGTATGAATTTTAGATATATGCATTAAAGAATTCATACAATGATTTAAAGTATGAAATGCATTATTATGGTATTTGTTTTCTGCATATATAGATGCTATGACCATTTTAAATGCATTTCTTACGGGGCTTTCCAAAAAGCTCACCCCCTACTCTACCAGATTATTTGCAGTGATCAACCCTTCGCCTATTGCGCATATGATGTAGACTGAGGGATACGTCTCTCCTCCGACTACCTTTTTGTACTTACGTAAGGTATACTCATATTTTAATACCAGACATCCGGTATGGCACAGATATTTGTATATAAATAATACTTTTGGGATGTAATCGATATTGTATGAATGTAAGCGTTACCTGGAGAAAAAAATCAATATAATGTGAATGAAATATTTTATAAAAATATTGTGATGTTTCTGTGGTTAAAAAGTATGATGAGATACTGGCAGGAATGCAACCCAAGTAAGAAATTAACCCAAGTAAAAAAAAAATTTAGCCCAAAACTTCTACGTTTCCGGGATGTGACACTACTAGTATGCTCGAATTTAAAATCTGACATAAAATGGAGAAGTTATGTTATACTACCGATAGAAATTACACTGCAAAAATATTTGCAGTATTTTATATGGCTGCATTTTAGTATCAATTATAGCTTAAAATTAAGGAATTAATAAGTTAATAATTTTGGTGAATTTAAATTGCAGTCGAGAATTTTAGTGTACGTGTGGTGCATGTGATTGCGCGAATTCAATAAACAGGTAAGAGATGCATATATAGATTTGTAGGGATATCCGAATGCATGATTCCCTTGCTATGAATTTTACAAGAATTATGGAATATTTTTTTTGCCTTGAAATTGCATGAAAATATGTGGTTTATGGTTGGTGAACTATGTTTGAACGTGTAGGGAGGCTTGCATGAAAATCTGTGGTTTTTGGTTAGTGAACTGTGTTTGAACATGCAGGGAGGCTAGGACTCAGGCAGCCATTATGCTACCGAAATTTATTAAAAATATTTCTAATAATGCTAGAAAATATTTTGGTGGCATTATTAATATATTCCTAGCCTTGAAATTGTGAAACTAAATATTTTTCATAAAAGGTTAATATACCGAAAAATATTTACTAAATATTCTTGACACCGATTTTGGTGAAGGTTTTACTACTGAAAATTTATCTCAATTGTTTTACAATGAATTGTGTGGTTGGTGATATGAAATAATAAATAGTGAATATTTTATAATTGATTTTAAATTAATATTCACGATTTGAAAATATATTTTTCCTTTATGGAATTGGTGAAATTTTACTATGAGTAATAAATTCCATAAAGGTTTTATCATCGTGAAAAGACTATTTTGAGACTGTTAGGCCCCATATCATGTTAACGTGTTCCTGTGTACCCTCTCATGTGTTTTGCTGTTGACATTGAGTCATTTTCAGCGTTCCGGTTGTCACCCGCTCAGTGTACAACCGAGGACACCTATAGACTAAGGCCATAGATCTTTATGATTATTTTATTGTCCCTACAGGAATCTCATGTGTACCTTTTTCTCTATGGGACTTATAGCATGATATTATGAGGGTGTTGCCTGGTCTCCACTATTATTCCACGTGTTATGACTGATTTTGATGAGAATTTGAGAATATACTATTTACTATGATATTTTATCACTGATTTGTGAAATATATGGAAAGTGTATTTTATTGCTATATGGGTACATGTGTTTAAAGTGAATGATTTCAACGGTGAGAAATCAAAATAAACTCCAAGTGTGGTTCATATGATTTACTAAATTGTTTTGCTTAATTAGATGAAATTTTATATGCAGTAAACTTTTTAATGAACTATATGTTTATATAAATTTCTACTCCCTATAGCCGCTCTAGGTTTCCGGGACAAGACAGGTATTTCAAAATACCTTCCATGCTTCATCTGGATTTCCTGGCCGACTATAGCATCACTTCCTTGATAGTGTACCCAGTTTACGAATAAGAAAAAAAAAGATTTTATTGCATATAGTTTTCGAGGTATCAAGATTTACATACAAATCTCTTATTGAGTCGTGGTTTGCTCACTCCAATATTTTATCTCCCCAGATATATTTGCAATGACTATTCGAGGTATATCATCTAAGGATTCGAGGCTGCATATTTAGCACCCCGAGGCAGCGCTTATAGATTCCGAAGGTATATTTATTTATTTTATATGTTCAGACTTTTTATTTACAGTATTACAGTGTTGTAGTAAATTAGAGGATGTAAGTGTATATACAATATAAAAATTGTAAATATTTAATTCCATTAATTTTATTAAATTACGAATATCATGTTAAAGTGAATTATATGTGGAAAATAAGATATCACAGATAGCTCAACCTATTCATGAGTTGTGAAATTGTATAAAAAGTGTAAATACTGTGTACTTAGGATGTGGTAGTATTTGTTGGTATCAGAGCGAGGTTGGCCTGATGTTTGTTGGTGTCTTAGTGATAAAGTAAAGTGAAAAAGTAAAGTGATTACATTCCCTTAGTATTGTAGAGTCTGGATATATAAATGGGTCATTAACCAAAGGTCGATAAATCGTTGTGTGGTGCAGGTATGAGTGGACGTAGGGGTCATCGAGGTAGAGGTAGAGGACGAGGTAGGGCGACGTCGATCTTGAAGCCAGTGCCGGAGCCTACCCCAGAACCCGCACTACCTCCGCAGCCTGAGAGCCCTAACACTCGGATGACTAGGATAGAGCGGATGTGAGCGGATTTTATCGCTATGTATAATGCTGATAGAGCTACCGATCGGCAAAAAGAGAGCGTGCAGCTCCAACCGCTCCACCTATAGCTCCAACAGTCCCATTTGTTGCACCACCTCCTGTATAGCCAGTTTCCAAGCTACAGCCAGCACCACAGCCAGTACCACAGGCTCAACCCGTCCCACTGCCACCAGCACAGCCGCCACGTGACGTAGAGTATTACTATGGTGTGACTTTAGTGCGGTAGTTCTCTAAGTTAAATCCACCGAAGTTTAAAAGTGACAGAGATCCACTGGTGGCGGAGTAGTGGATTATAGTGATAGAGAAACTATTCAGAGTTGTCAAGTGTTCCGATACAGAGCGAGTCGGACTAGCAGTGTTCCAGATGAGTGATGATGCGAAACACTAGTCAAAGTCCGTACAGACGGTACTCTTCACCCAATATTCGATGATTACATGGGACATATTTGTTGAGGCTTTCCACCGTTAGTACATCATCGATATTGCACTGAAGAAGCTTCAACAAGACTTTATGGATTTGACTCAAGGGAGCATGTCAGTGGACCAGTATGAGTCCCGATTTACCACACTTAGCAGGTTTGATCCACTGACTAGGATTGACGAGCGGCATAAGATCGACAGGTTCAAGGCTAGGTTGAGACTGTCTATTCGGTCTAAGTTGGCTCCTTTTGACATTCAAACATATGATGAGGTGGCCCAGTGTGCTCAACTCTGTGAGCAGGATATTGAGCAGTATCATACAAAGTCCACGGGTAAAAGCAAGGCTAAATGGAAAGGTAAAGCGAAGAGGGGCACGGACGATAGATTTGGTAGAGAACAACATAAGAGAGCCAGATCTTCCGGCATTCAGATCTCAAAGGGGCGATCCATGAGATCGACTGCTGCAACCCCCACTATTATTGGTCCTGCTTCTGCCCCGAGTCGTACCACGGCCAGATGTGATCGGTGTGGACGGTCGCATGGTACCCGACCTTGCCATATGTTGACCAGGGCTTGTTTTAGATGCGAGCAGGCTGGACATTTAGTGAGAGACTACCTCATGCTCAGAGAGGCAGCTGCATCTACCACACCAGCCCTAGTACTTCCAGTATCGACTCTAACACCAGCAGCTTCGACAGAATCAGAGAGAGTGACACCCTCTCAGCCTAGATGGGCGACAACAGTGGGGAAGGTTAAGAAGCCCGTGACTCAAGGACGGGTGTATGCATTAGATCAAGAGACTCCTGATGCATCCACCGACGTTTAAGGTAAAATTTACATTTTTGATATACCCGAACTTGCATTAATCGACTTTAATTCTACTCATTCATTTATATCTCCTGGTTGTTCTAATAGAGTCTCAGTAATGCCTGAGCAATTAAGGTATATACTGCATGTAAATACTCCTTTTAATGAATCACAATCCACTGATATTGTATATAGAGATTGTAAGATAAGAATAGGCGAGAAAGAAACTATAGCTAACCTAATTTTGTTAACGATGTATGATTTTGATGTGATATTTGGTATGCATTGGTTAGCTGCGAATCATGTAACTTTAGACTGTTACACTAAATATTTGTAACCTTCTCCCAACTCTAGAAATATATTGTAAAGCTTTATGATAGGTAATAATAAAAGTGACATGTTTACTAAACTGTGTGAATATGTATGTGATGTGTTGAAGGTTTTATAGCATGAGTGGAGGACGTAGATAAGAGAAGTCTAGAGCTGCACGATATTCTTATGGTTAGGGATTTTCTGGGCATATTTTCGGAGGATTTACCTAGGTTATTGTCGAATCGGGAGATCGAGTTCACCATTAATTTGGTACCCGACACAAAACCTACTTCTAGACCCCCGTATCGGATGGCACTATCAGAGTTAGAGGAGCTTAAGAAGCAGCTTCAGGAATTGCTGGATAAAGGATTTATACGTCCTAGCGTGTCTTCGTGGGGTGCACCAATATTATTCGTCCGGAAGAAAGATGACAGTTTACGGTTGTGCATTGATTACCGAATGTTGAATAAGATAACTATTAAGAACAAATATCCCCTGTCCAAGATCGATGACTAATTTGATCAATTGAAGGGCGCTAAGGTATTTTCAAAGATAGATATCCGATCAGGTTATCATCAGCTGAAGATTCGAGAGTCGGATGTTCCCAAGACAGCATTACGGACTCGATACGGACATTACGAGTTTTTGGTGATGTCGTTCAGATTGACTAATGCCCTAGCAGCATTCATGGGCTTGATGAATGGAGTGTTTAAGCCCTATTTAGATCAGTTCGTGATCGTATTCATTGACGATATTCTGGTATATTCTAGGTCTTTGGTAAAGCACGAGCAGCACCTCCATATAGTCTTATAGACCATTCGAGACCGAAAGCTTTATGCTAAACTTAGTAAGTGTGACTTTTGGCTAGATCACATTGTATTTGTGGGTCACGTTGTCTCAAAGGATGGGGGTCAGTAGATCCGTCCAAGATAGAAGCTATAGTTCAATGGAAGAGGCCCGAGATAGTGACAGAGATCAAGAGTTTTTTGGGTCTAGCCGGATATTACCACCGGTTCATCAAGGGATTTTCTAGACTTGCTTCTCCATTTACGTGACTCACGTAAAAGGATGTGAAGTTTGAATGGACAGATGCATGTGAGTGCAGTTTCCAGGAACTTAAGTAGAGACTTACAACAACTCTAGTATTAGCCCTTCCCAGCGGATCAGGTGGTTTTGCAGTTTATACAGATGCTTCCGCTCAGGGATTAGGGTGAGTATTAATGCAGCATGGTCAGGTGATTGCATACGGATTTAGACAGCTTAAGGAGCATGAGAAGAACTACCCGACTTATGATTTGGAGCTGGCCACCGTGGTGTTTGAATTGAAGATTTGGCGGCATTACTTATACGGTGAGACTTTTCAGATATAAACAGATCATAAGAGTCTAAAATACCTGTTCTTATGGCGTGAGCTTAACATGAGACAGCGGAGATGGATTGCATTGCTCAAGGATTACGACTGCGAGATACTATACCACCCGGGGAAAGTGAACATGGCGGCAGTCGCTCTAAGCCGAAAACATGTAGCGATGGTATCCTATATGATGGTCAGGGAACGTGAGCTACTAGAGTAGTTCTCGAACCTCAACATTAGTGTGGTATCCTCTGGAAGTTATGGATTTACTGCTAGCTTTAGAATCGAGCTCGACTTGATGAGTCAGATCAAAGAAGCACAGAGGACAGATGATTACTATGTATCGGTTGCCAGTCAAGTACAGGTGGGAGAACAATCTGATTTCGAGATTGGCATCGACGGGATTCTGAGATTCCAAGGCAGAATTTGCATTCCCGATAATAAGCAGCTCAGAGACTTGATTTTGACTGAGGCCCATACCTTCAGGTACAGTCTGCATCCTGGTAGTACTAAAATGTACCAAACTCTATGAAGGATTTATTGGTGGTCGAAAATGAAGACAGACATCGCGGAGTTTGTATCTAGATGTCTCACGTGTTAGCAGGTGAAGATCGAGCATCAAAAGCCTGCAAGATTACTACAGCCTCAACCAATTCCTACTTAGAAATGGGAGCACATCACGATGGACTTCATCTTACCAAAGACCCGGAGACAGCATGATGCAATTTGGGTAATAGTTGATAGATTGATGAAGTTCGCTCATTTCCTAGCCGTTAGGTCTATCGATCCCCTCAATGCCTTTGCCGATTTGTATGTGCGGGAAATAGTGAGGCTACACGAAGTTCTAGTGAGCATTATATTATATAGGGATTCCTGGTTTACATCCCATTTCTGGGAGAGATTTCAGGAGACCATGGGATCTCGGTTGAACTTTAGCACCGCCTTTCATCCGTAGATTGACAGGCAGTCCAAGCGAGTGATACAGATGCTCGAGGATATGTTACAGGTGTGTGCGTTGGACTTTAAAGGCTCCTAGGACAATCATTTTCCGTTAGTCGAGTTTGTATATAATAACATTTATCAGACTAGCATCGACATGGCACCATATGAGGCGTTATATGGTAGACGATGTAGATCTCCGATCGCATGGGAAGAAGTGGGAGATCAGAAGTTATTAACTCTCGAATTGGTAGAGTGAGCCTCACAGGATGTACAGTTGATATGTGAGAGATTATGTACAGCACAAAGTTGACAGAAGAGTTACGCGGACACGCGACGTTGACCACTTGAGTTCTCACCAGGTGATAATGTATTTTTGAAAGTTTTCCCATCTAAAGGTATTATGAGATTTCGCAGGAAAGGAAAACTAAGTCCTTGTTACATACACGAAGTTCTAGTGAGCATTATATTATATAGGGATTCCTGGTTTACATCCCATTTCTGGGAGAGATTTCAGGAGACCATGGGATCTCGGTTGAACTTTAGCACCGCCTTTCATCCGTAGATTGACAGGCAGTCCAAGCGAGTGATACAGATGCTCGAGGATATGTTACAGGTGTGTGCGTTGGACTTTAAAGGCTCCTAGGACAATCATTTTCCGTTAGTCGAGTTTGTATATAATAACATTTATCAGACTAGCATCGACATGGCACCATATGAGGCGTTATATGGTAGACGATGTAGATCTCCGATCGCATGGGAAGAAGTGGGAGATCAGAAGTTATTAACTCTCGAATTGGTAGAGTGAGCCTCACAGGATGTACAGTTGATATGTGAGAGATTATGTACAGCACAAAGTTGACAGAAGAGTTACGCGGACACGCGACGTTGACCACTTGAGTTCTCACCAGGTGATAATGTATTTTTGAAAGTTTTCCCATCTAAAGGTATTATGAGATTTCGCAGGAAAGGAAAACTAAGTCCTTGTTACATCGGACCATTCGAGATCTTAGATCGCATTGGGAACATAGTGTACCAATTGGCACTACCACTCGAGCTATCAGGTGTGCATAATGTATTCCATGTTTCTAGGCTTCGGAAGTACCATCCATATTCATCCCACGTAATTCGGCATGAACCATTGGAAATATGAGAAGACATGAGTTACGTGGAGCGACCTATCAAGATTTGGATCGAAAGGATAAAGTACTGCGATCCAAGACGATTCCTCTAATAAAAGTGCTCTAGCAGTACCACTCCGAAGAAGAGGCTACCTGGGAATTAGAGAGTCTAATGAAGGAGAAGTATCCAGATTTGTTCCAGTGAGTGGTTCGAGTGAAATTCGGAGCATCGAATTTCTTAAGGTGGGGAGAAAATGTGAGAACTCGTTATTTTGTACTGTACTTATACGAATTTGTAAATTTTAATAAATGAATAAATTAATTTTAAATATTTTATAATATTAAGTGAGAAGCCACGTTGATCCTACTTAGAATTTTAGTATCCGAAAAATGATGAGTGAGAAAATAACTTTTAGGAGGTTAAATAATGATATTATGCTGATTTGGAAGTAAAAATACCCAAGTGGCATCATTTTGTGAGTTATGAGAAACCAATTGGAAAATGACAAATACGTCCTGAGGGTATTTTCGTAAATTTTTCTCAAACTAAAATGAGTTAAAATAAAATAAAAATATCATGTTATTCTACATGAAAATTACTTTAACATGGTGTTGACGGATTTGTCGAAACAGTTACAAAATCAGAAAAAATTCGCTAGTAGGTCGCGAGGGTAAAATTGTAATTTCTCATTATCTGTACACTGCGCGCCAATGAAACCACTTCCATTCATCTAGAAATGATTAATATGATTATTTGGAACTGGAATCATACTTTTTAGAGTTCAATTGCACTATTTTTACGATTACGGTAATTTGGTGGCAAAACCGTGAATATTGCAACTAATCAAGGGTATTTTAGTAATTAGCCAGAATTTCCAGAATTCTCTCTAATTTAATACAAGCTGATTTCTGCTACTATTCATCTTCTCCACCAGCGGCTCCCACGCCACTTTCATCCCAAGAGAGAAAGACAATTTTCAAACAAAAATTAACTTACCATTTATTTAAAATCTTACCAAGTTTATTAAACAAAAATTGTTCTTCTCTTTCTCCTCTTTAATTCTATACCCATATCTCATCCTATCAAGCAACATACAAAGAGAAACCAGCCCCCAAAGTTTCATTCAAAGCTTGGTAAGTGGCCATTTATGGTGTATTTCTTAAGATTAATGGTATAGATTTAATCTTTGTAAGCTAGTGATCATGTTTTTAGCTTTTATTTTGTTTAAATGTTGCCACACATAAATCCACCATTTTTACATCATTTGGTCAAGCATGGAAGTGTGAGAATCCATGGTGTTTCAAGCATTTTGATAATGCAAAATTAATCAATAAGCTTAGAGAAACAACATGGTAATTTTAGTTTGTTGAAAAACATGAAAAAAATGGCCCTGGAGCCATTCTGTCTAGGTGAAGGGGAGGAGAATGGTGGCTGGTTTTGATGGTTTGATGGTTGATTTTAACTATAGAAATTATGAGGAGTCTACTGGTATGCTCAGATTTAAAATCCGATGCAAAATGGAGAAGTTATGTTATACCACTAGTAGAAATTACACTGCAAAAATATTTGCAACATTTTATATGGCTGCATTTTAGTATCAATTATAGCTTAAAAATAAGAAATTAATAAGCTAATAATTTTTGTGAATTTAAATTACAGCCGGGAATTTTGCACGCGATTGTTCGAATTCAATAGACAGGTAAGAGATGCGTATGTAGATTTGTAGGGATATCCGAACGCATGATTCCCTTGCTATGAATTTTACAAGAATTATGGAAAATTAATTTGCCTTGACATTGCATGAAAATCTGTGGTTTTTGGTTGGTGAACTGTGTTTGAACGTACAGGGATGCTAGGACCCAGGCAGCCATTATGCTGCTGAAATTTATTAAAAATACTTCTAATAATGCTAGAAAATATTTTGGTGGCATTATTAATGTATTCCTAGCCTTGAAATTATGAAACTAAATATTTTTCATAAAAGGTTAATCTATCGAAAAATATTTATTAAATATTCTTAACACCGATTTTGGTGAAGGTTTTACTATCGAAAATTTATCTCATGTGTTTTACAGTGAATTGTGTGGTTGTTGATATGAAATAATGAATAGTGAAATTTTATAATTGATTTTCAATTAATATTCACTATTTGAAAATATATTTTTCCTTTATGGAATTGGAGAAATTTTACTATGAGTAATAAATTCCGTAAAGGTTTTATCACCGTGAAAAGACTATTTTGAGACTATTAGGCCTCATATCATGCTCATGTGTTCATGTGTAGCCTCTCATGTGTTATGCTGTTGACATTGAGCCGTCTTCAGCGTCCCGGTTTGTCACCCACTCAGTGTATGACCAAGGACACCTATAAACTATGGCCATAGATCTTTATGATTATTTTATTGTCCCTACAGGAATCTTACGTGTACTCTATTCCCTACAAGACTTATAGCATTATATTATTGGGATGTTGCCTGGTTTCCACTATTATCCCACGTGTTATGACTGATTTTGATGAGAATTTGAGAATATACTGTTTACTATGATATTTTATCACTAATTTGTGAAATATATGAACAGTGTATTTTACTGTTATATGTGTACATGTGTTTAAAGTGAATGATTTCAACGGTGAGAAATCAAAATAAATTCCAAGCGTGGTTCATATGATTTATTAAAGTGTTTTGCTTAATTAGATGAAATTTTATATGGAGTAAACATTTTAATGAACTGTATGTTTATATAAATTTCTACTCCCTATAGTCGCTCTAGGTTTCCGGGACAAGACAGGTATTTCAAAATACCTTCCCTGCTCCATTTGGATTTCCTAGTCGACTATAGTATCATTTCCTTGATAGTGCAGCTAGTTTATGAGTAGGAAATAAAAAAGTTTTACTGCATATTGTTTTCGAGATATCAAGATTTACATACAAATCTCTTATTGAGTCATGGTTTGCTCTCTCCAATATTTTATCTCCCCAGATATATTTGCAATGACTATTCAAGGTATATCATCCGAGGATTCGAGGCTGCATATTTAGCACCCCGAGGCAGTGCTTATAGATCCCGGAGATATTTATTTATTTAATATGTTCAGACTTTTTATTTATAGTACTATAGTGTTGTAGTAAATTAGGGGATGTAAGTGTGGATACGATATAAAAATTGTAAACATTTAATTTCGTTAATTTTATTAAATTATGAATATCATGTTAAAGTGAATTATATGTGGAAAATAAGATATCATAGATAGCCCAACCTATTCATGAGTTGTGAAATTGTGTAAAAAGTGTAAAATACTGTGTACTTGGGATGTGACACATCATGATTATGAAATAAGAACATGAAATTTTTAAATGAACACATTATTTATCATGTAAAAACATAAATATATGGCTCTATCATTTTTTTGACTTAATATGGCCTTTCCGTAGCTTCAATGGGCTGTGGCTTGGTCACATGTTGTTTCGTGATATTAAGGGTATTATTCCAATTTATTTCCTTGCCTTAAATAGACATGATATAACACATTCTTGCATTTTTTTATCTCCCCTAAAATGATCCAATTGCAGTTTATGTGAGGGTTACGAACAAAAAAGATTAATATACTATAGTAAAGACTTGTCTAGCAACTCTTGGTCTGGGTTTAGTCGATCCTAGCTTTGCCTCCCAAGTGTGTGCCCTACAGCTCGAGGTCACCATGATTGTGAGTCACATCAAACCATTTGGCCAAAAGTGTAGGCTTTGTCGCCCGAGGTGGTTGGGACTGTGGGTCGCGTTACTCGAAGTGGTAGACCCTTGCTTGCTTGCATGCAATAGAGTGGTCTGTCGCATGTGAGTCATTCTACCATACATGTTACGAGAGATGTAATTTTAAGTTTTTATTTTTTACTTTGCCACATGACTTTGTTGCACCAGTATGCAGTTCCACTGTGGATTTCAGTGTGGATAAAAATCTGAGTTATACTTTGGATTTCACTCTGGCTTCCACTTTGAGTTTCACTTTTGGTTTTATTATGGGTTCCACCCTGGGTTCCACTCTAGGTTATACTTTGGGTTCCACTCTCAATTTCAGCCTAGGTTCCACTCTAGGTTTTACTATGGGTTCCACTTTGAGTTTCACCCTGGGTTCCACTTTGTGTTTCACTTCAGTTCCACTCCAAATTACACAGTGAGTTTCACTTTGGTTTCCACTCTGAGTTCCACTTTGGGTTCCACTTCGGTTCTATTTTGAGCTTCACTCTAGCTTTCAATTTGAGTTTTACTTTGGATTTCACTTTAGATTCCAGTCTAGGTTCCACTCTAAGTTTCATGTTTCACTCTAAGCTCCTCTACTTCCATATCAGAATTTCAAGTTAAGTCTGTGTCACGATGACGTCCACTTAACACTTACTTCATTTCTTATGAAAATTTCGAACCAAATTTTTTTTCTCTACTTACGGTTTGTATTCGGTGTTAGTGTAGTATCTAAATCCGATCCTATCTTACTCATATTATTTCTCGAGCTATGACACGTTTCTCAAAGAGGTTTTTCTTATGATTTTCATCTTATTTTACTATTCCCAAAAGAAACAGGTCGAAAATCTCCCCTTTGTATTTTATCAATTTCCCCAGGTATAATTTCCTGCACTAAAACACATTTTTAAATCACATAACACAGCAGATGGTGTTTCTCCACAGTTTCATGCAATCATGTATTTCAAAGATCTCGAGAGTTTAACCATTACTGAGTTCGTATCTACCCCATTATATATAATTCAAAACATACATTAGGACCCGAATCGAACTCGATAACCACCTAGACTCACATAGTCATCTAGTGCGATCCAAAGTTACATCTCATATACTTTCCTAGTACTGTGAAATTTAACGTACACATGATTATCAAATGATATACTAATAGTATACCTCAAAATACAAAATGCTAGCTCCGGAGAACGCAAATGAGTACCACTACTAGGTACGATTTTCCGGGAGCCTACACGAAGCCTGAGCCAGCTATCAACTCGTATGATCTGCAGCTGTTAAATTAAGGGGTGAGCAATCCATGGCTCAGTAAGTAGTTTAAATAAAAACATACTAGGCTCATATCGTAAAACACGATCATACATGCTTGAGTTATTGTAAATTAGCATGTATGGATTATACCAAGGTTTATTATCATTCCGTAAGTGCACAGACGTCATAAACTTGTTCATGCTTTCATTCCATTCTTGATTTAACAAAGCATCATTCTTTTTATCAGTATGATTAAGTGTGGAAGAAACGAACATTCAAGTAGCACATGTTCAAGCGGCATATATAAACATGATCCAATAATCGAAAGAAACGAACATTCAAGTAGCACACGTTCAAGTGGCATAAATAAACATAATCCAATAATCAAAAGAAACGAACATTCAGGTAGCACATGTTCAAGTGGCATATATAAACATAATCCAATAATCGAAAGAAACGAACATTCAAGTAGCACATGTTCAAGTGGCATATATAAACATAATCCAATAATCACACACATCATATGTCATATGCATAAGGTCTATTTCATCCTTCGACATTCGTCGCATTCACGAATCACACTCACTTACTTATCGTCACAATATCCTACGATTTCTCATATTTTGTCAGAACTCGTGTAGCACTTAGTTCTCGAAGGATTCTAGAAGTGGCTCACACGGTACAGAAATTGAGTCTTTGCTCGGTTTGGCCTTTAATTCTTAGACTGACTACTAACACATCGGAACTCGTGTAGCACTTAGTTCCCGAAGGACTCTAGAGGTGGCTCACACGGTACAAAAATCGAGTCTTTGCTCAATTTGGCCTTTAATTCTTATACTGACTACTAACACATCGGAACTCGTGTAGCACTTAGTTCCCGAAGGACTCTAGAGGTGGCTCACACGGTACAGAAATCGAGTCTTTGCTCAGTTTGGCCTTTAGTTCTTAGACTGACTACTAACACATCAGAACTCGTGTAGCACTTAGTTCCCGAAGGACTCTAGAGGTGGCTCACATGGTACAGAAATCGAGTCTTTGCTCGGTTTGGCCTTTAGTTCTTAGACTTTCGACAAATATGACTAGGTGCTAATTGAGGTCTATGAACTCAACATCGGGAGAGATATGTATATTTGGTGCTCAAATCACATATACATACTCAAAGCATAACAATATATTAAGATGTTCAGTAATCATAAGGGAGCCATAACACATAACACATTACACAATTCACAACAAGATCACCTTTCGAATAAGCATATTTCACAGGCACATTATGTCCGGTTTAAAAATCTTACCATGCTTACTCTAATTGTCTTACCCGTAATGTCCAACCAATATCCTATATAAATTTAATTAATTATTTAAGGAGGATTCTTTCATCTCTTACGAGATGATACTAGTAAGATTTATTTAACCCACTTACCTCGGTGCTTGGTAGGTTACCTTTCCTCGATCCTCAACTCAAGTTAGACTCCTACACCGCTCCAAATTCACTACAATTAAATCAAATGATGTTTCAATAACATGTCTTAATAACGTTTTGATCACATATCAATTATATATCTTAGAATCTAAACTATTCCAACTCATTTCTTTAGCGAGGAACTAAATTCTTTATGTGTCTCTCCAAACATTACTTATTCGATTTAATAACTCTTTACTTATATTCTTTATAAGATAATAAGAGGTTTATTAATTTGTATACGATATTTCCTTTTATTATATGTATATATATATATATATATATATAAATATGTGATTATAACTATATCTTAAACACTTATACAATTACACTTGTACTTATATCTCAACAATTCCCTTTTTCTTTTCTTTGCATTTCTTTTCTTTGTCTCTTATTTAGTTTTCAAGTGAGTAGCATATATATCTATATTTATATATGTATGTATTTAGCATTTGCATAATAAAGTTTCTGAGGATTTACTATATGTTTTTATATAAGCACTATACATACATATATTTATTTATTTCTTTGTTTTTCAAGCAAGTAGTATACTTATATATGTATACTAGTAATATATATGTACATATATATATATGGTTATTTGATACTAGTGCAAATCTAAATCCTTAGATTTTATTCTTTCATTTCTAAATATGCAAATATATATATAGCAATATATAGATATACCTTTAAATACATAGCACTTGCATGGTATACATTTCCAATTTCAATTCCTTACTTTCCTACATCTTGATACATGTGTATATCTATATAGATATATATTTGCATCCATATATATAAATATATATATATATGTGTGTGTATTACATATATATATATATATATATATATCTTTTAATTCTTTTCCTTTTTCTTTTATCCCTTTTCTTTTTATTTCTTTTGTTATTTATTTCAAGACCTATTTCTATGCACATTGCTATCCTCAAAGTCCATTAAAACATCAACCAAAAATGTCATTTACCTTAGTTAGAACCCTCCAATTTTTGGCTGCAAGGTCAGCCCTCATAATCCCTCTCTCGGCTTGGATAAATTTCCAGCCAATGTGCCTTGTTCCACCCTCTTTTCTAGCTTTTTGTTCTGTCCCTAAGAGACAAAATCTGTTTTAGTTCAAGTGCTCCACGTTTGGTTCCTCTTTCTATATTCAAAACACCAAACTTTACCTGCTTTTTAGACGTGAATAACTCCCTGTGCCTACCAGCCTTCACACCCAGCCAATGCCTTCAATTTCCTTTCTCTGTTTCGGGAAATGGCATGGCCATCATCAGCCCCTCTCAAACCACGTTGAAACCCCCCTTGTCTACTACCTCAAACACAACCAAGACCAATTTAAACTACAGCGAACCACAAGCATAAATAAATCAGGTCAAACAGTCATATAACTCTACTTAAAACCCATATTTACAGCCCTTACTACACTTACATTTAACAGGAGTGGCTCTCGAAATTTTCCTCCTGTTTTGGCATCAAGGTTTCACCACATGGTTCTTCATTGCAGCTTTAATCCTTCTTCCTTCTTCCTTTGTCCGAAATCTAAGGAGACTAACTTTCCGACCAGCATTGGTCTTGCTAAGCTTCCCGCTGGTGGTTTCCCTCTTTTGTCGTCGACACCTGATGCCCAAGGTGGTGAGGCAGTAGCTGTACGTGTCTCCCTCGTCTTCCCTTTCGGCTTACTCTTTTCTTTCTCCTTTTTTTTCCTTTAGGTTTTCAGTTTTCCTTTCTTTCTTTCCCTATCGGCTTCACCTTTCCTTTTCTTCTTTCTTTTCCTTGTTTTTGCCCAAGCCTTTCCCTCTTTCCTGCACTTCTTTTCTCTTCCGTGTTTTTTTTTTTTGTAAAGCTTCCTTAAGAAGCTTGTTGAATAATCTGATGGAGTTAGTGGAGTTTGATGGGGTAAAGTCCCATCAAACCCCACTAACACACATATATATATTTTATATATATTCATATAAACTAAAATTATCTTTATATATAACAATGTATATTTATACATGTATATAATATATATATTCTTATATATTTATTTATTTGTTATATTACTACATGAAGTGTGTATTTATACTCGTATTTTAAATTCTTAAATATAATAATATGTATACATACACATAGCCATATACAATATATATATTCTCATATCTAATATATTTTTAGTGTGGTATGTGTATACATATGAATTCTTCAATTTATTTTAGTTATTCATTATTCATGCATACTACATTTCCTTTAATATACTTGTGTACTTGTTTTATTAAAACAACCTACCTATGTATTTGGTGGAATATATGCATCTCATTAGTTCATATTTAAATTCTTGAACTTAGTTATGAAATTTTCCAAATGACGCAAAAGTATAAATTATTTGTTTTCTAATTCCACAAATTTGAGGTTTCATCCTCATTACTTGGCATAAGATTATTACTTACAACATATATCATAATACTCAACTTACTCCATGTCTCTTATTTATTCGCATCATATGGTACAAAGTTTGTAGTTTTTAAAGTCTGTTTTCAAGTTAAAAATCCTTATATGCCTAGTACTAGTGGCTCGATGTGCCTTTTCATCTAGGTTTATCATCCAAGTATCTCCCACACTACTTTGCCACACATTGGTCTACTGCACACCAGTATATTGCACACCAGTCTGGTGCATGTCAGTCTATTACACATTGGTTTGCCGCACATCGATTTACTACACACTAGTTTGCTGTGCTTCGGTATGCCGTACACCAGTTTACCACGTTTTAGTTTGCTGCAAGCCAATCTCTCACTCATCGATTTGCAGTGCTTCAGTTTGCTGCACGCCAGTTTGTCGCGCTTTAGTCTACAAGGCTTCAGTCTGCAGCACACTGATCTGCCATACTTCAGTCTGCCACAAGTTGGTTAGTCGTACACCAGCTTGTCGCACGTCAATTTACCGCACACCAATTTGTCATGCTTCAATCTGCCATGCTTCAATCTATCACTCACCAGTTTGTCGCACTTTGGTATGTCGCACACTAGTCTGTCACACTTCGATCTGTCGTACTTTGGTCTACCGCATATCGATATGCCGTACTTCGGTCAACCGCACATCGATATGCTGCAAGCCGATTTCTTGCACTTCAGTCTGCTGCGAGCTAGTCTCCCGCACACCAATCTGCAACACTTTAGTTTGTTGCGCTTCGATCTGCCATAGACTGGTCTGTCATGAGCCAATCCCTTGCACTTTGTTCTAGCACACTTCGATTTGCCACACCATTCTATTGTGCACCAGTTCGCCGCACGTCGGTCTACTGCACACTAGTCTGGCTCCCCTAGCCTACTGCCCTCGGTTTGGCACTCACAGTCTGCCACACCAATTTGGCACTCATGGTCTGCCATCCTTGTCACTGGTTTGAGGTTTTTAACTAGGCTATTTGATCAAATTCCCACAGACTACGTCATTTATTATTGCCTGTTTACAACAATAAATTTTGATGACAGAGAAATTCCAATCTTCGCACTAGCTTGTCTCCAAGAACTTTACAAAAAAAAATGATCAGAGGAGCACAAGTTTTTGCCTCGCACACACATTCCGATGTTTAAGTTAGATCGGATTTTGGCAGAGTTTTAATAAGCAAGTAGAGCTTAAACTATAATTACCATTAAGACTCACAGCTTAAATGATAACCTAATGAATCTTTCAGGGCCTTTTCAAGTCTTCTTTCTTCATGGGCTCAGACCATCTTTAGGCCCAATGTTCTTTAGCGTGACTTATATTAAGATCTAATGACTTTCAGTATGACTCTCATCAAATTTATTATATTTTTATCAAATTTAAAAATGATTTTATTTAAAATATATAATATATTTAATAAATTATTATATAAAATTAAATTAAATAATATTATTGTTAGCTTTAAATTGACATATATATTTTGAAATGACAAAAACTTAAGTAATCTTAAATGTTTGATTCATATTGTAAATTTGCTCTAGCAATTATGATTTTCGCAAATCAAATTAAGTGTTTTTATCAAATATAAAACCATGATTTAATTGATTATCTTTATTGGCTTTAATCAATTTAGAAAACATTTTTAATTATTCGTTTAAGTAATTTTCTTATAGAATTATTGAATATATTTTAAGAAAATTACTTGATAAATTTTTGGACTCAAATTCATGTTTTCAAAGTCATGTCATATTTAAAAATACTCAAAATTGGCTTTAGAATATTTTTAATGCCTAAAAATCTAACCAACAGGTAGATGAATAGTACCTGAAGGGATGGATCCCCTTAGGGAAGGGATCGATCCCCTAATGTCAGAATGCTCCCAGAAGAAAAATCTGAAGCACGAGATCGATCCCTTAAGGCATAGGATCGATCCCCTACTTCGAAAATGCACTCCAACGGCTAGTTTTTCTGAGATACAATGGTCATATTTAGTTTTGGCTCCTACCAACGTTCAGAAACCATCCAAGAGACTATAAATAAAGGCTTGGAGCTCAAGGAAGCAAGAGGAACAGCTAAGCAACATTATTCTTCATCTTTTTCATCCTCCTCAAGTCTTAACATCAATTCAAGTGCTAAAATTCTTTATCTTCTATCACTTTGTATATCATAGCACAAATCCTTTTGATTATCTTTTCTAGAGCTTAATCTTTGTAATCACATGCCTACCTAGAGGCCTTTCTTTGATTACATCCTTTGTAAACTCAATCACACCTTGTAAAAGGGAGGTTTCTCTTAAGCCTTAGAAAAAGAGAGAGGTTTCTCTTTAACCTTAGAAAATGAGGGAGGTTTCTCTTGAGCCTAGAAAAAGAGAGAGGTTATTCTTGCGCCTGCAAAAAGAGGGATTGTATACAAATTCAAGTTAGTGGATTTGGGAAAATCTTTGGGAAAGTCTCAAGGTAGAGGATGTAGGCAAGGTTGCCGAACCTCTATAAAAAGAGAGAGGTTCTTCTTGAGCCTAGAAAAAAAGAGAGGTTACTCTTGAGCCTACAAAAAGAGGGATTGTATACAAATTCAAGTTAGTGGATTTGGGAAAATCCTTGGAAGCGTCTCAAGGTAGAGGACGTAGGCAAGGTTGCTGAACCTCTATAAATCGATTGTGTACATCTCTCTTTCCCTACTCTCTTTACTTATTTGCATTTATTTTGTGATTATTGAATTGAATTTATATTGCATACTTAAATAGCCTAGAGAACCTAGAAAGCTTCAACATAGGCTAGAGAATTTAGAAGAATCGAAAAATGAACCTAAGAGTAGCACAAAACCGATTCACCCCCTCTCGGTTTAGCCTTTAGAGCCAAAAATTATAATATTATAGTTCAATATAATTTATATTTAATTGTTTTTTACATTTTCCACTTTTCTATTAAAATAAATATATTAATTTTAAATTTTTATTTTTTAATTAACTAATATTTACTATTAAAATTAACATTATTTTATTTAAAATATTAATTAATTTTATTTATATTTTTATTATGAAAATATTAATATTATATTAATATATAAACTTTGTTCACTTACTAATGAACAGTAGCATAAATGAAAATATGTTTCCGAAAATAATGGAAACAAGATATTTTTGTTTCCAACAATTTTTGAAATTATTGTTTTTGTTTTCATTTTCGAAAACAGAAACATGTTACCAAAAATGTTTTATGTTTCTATTTTAAAAAAAAACGAAAAACAAAAATTGAAAACAAAAAACAAAAACAATACCAAATGACTCTTTAGATATTAAAGCTTCAAAATATACAAGCATATATTTTAATTTAAAACGCAATATAACTATATATTTGCACTATGCTATCAAGTATCTACAACAAAATAAAAAAAATAAAAATAGAACACTTTTTTTAATCCATCTAACCAGTTAATTCCTTGAGCTGATAATCAATTTGATTATTTCATTAATACCAAAAGGGTACAAATTGATATTCTTCTTTTTATATGTATACTGTGACAATATAGATGCATTAAATAAATTCCTTTTTATGCTTTAAAATTTCAATGGCTGAAACGTCTAGATAGAGCACAAAGTAAGAATATATGCTTTCTACACAACCAATAGAGGTGACAAAAATTAGCCCGAGCCCGAAAACCTTCCCGAATCAGTCCAAGACCGAACCGAGACCAACCCGAATTGACCAAAAAAGTCAAAGGCCCGTAACCGAAAAAGCCCGGAGTCGAAAAAACTCGAAACCAAAAAAGTTCGAAACTGAAAAAACTCAAACCCAACACAACCCGAACCTGACATAACCCGAGCCCGATACGATCCGAAACCAAGACCGACCCGAACCGAAAACCGAAAAAAACCGAATTTATAACTCGAGAAAACCCGAATTATAATTATATAATTATTATTTAAAAATAAATAAATAATTGATACACTTTTTTAATTAAAAAGTTTAAAATTTTGAAAACAATTATTATTTATTATACAATTTTATCAATTATATATTACCAGCATAATAAATATTGAATCTTTTTAATTAAATTAAGTTAATATAAAACACCATAATATATGATATAATATATGATACCAAATAATCTTCAATATTATCCTTATTGAATTTATAATAATAAATATATTATTAATTTGACATTTGATTTTGTTATAAAAATCATTAAACATTTTATTCTTTTTATTTATAATAAATTTTAATTTTAATACAATAATAAATCAAATATATAAAAATTATATAATTTCAATATTTGTTTGAAACTTTGAATTTGATATTTTGTGCAACACATTAAAAATATTTTTAATAAAATTAAATTTAAACTATATTTTCTTAAAGTTTCAAGTATAGAAAGATATTAAATTTAGATTAAAAAAAAACCTAATCTTAAAATTAAAATTCAAGTTTTTAATATTAGAAAAAGTTAAGTAATTAAATTAAACAATACAAGTACAATTTTTTTATACTTTGGTATCATTAAAAGAGAAAATTATAGTGGTAATTTTATTTTTAGCCTTAAAACAAAAGACATTAAAAAATCAAGCTAGTAATAATTAATTATTTATTATATTATAATAATCTTATACATGAATAAACTAATTTGGTATCTTATAATAATGATTTGTATATTATATTATAATAATCTTTTAAGAATAAATTATGTAATCTCTTAGTGTGTAAGTATTATTTTGATATAATTAAGTATTTATTAAAATTAATTTATTTATTATCTATTAAATGTAAAATTAAAGTGTGGATAAAAATAATAATTCTAATAGTAAATTAAAGTGTAATTTAATAATATATTAGAGTTGTATTACTATGTAAGTGGTAATTTTAATAAAATTTATTTTTTATACTTTGTTAATATTATTATTAATTATATTTAAATAACTAGCATTATATTAATTAATTTAGTAATATCTATTATTTAACATTTTAATTAGATATTTAATCAATTGGTGTACATCTAATATTATTATGTTAATCTAATATTATTATGTTAATGTGAATATGAAAAAAAATTAGTACTCAATTTGGAATAGTTTTTTTATAGCAAATAAAATAAATAATATAGTTAATGAATAACGCCTTATCATAATGATTTATATGTTATTATAACTTTAAAAATAATATCTTATCATGTGATATATAATCAACTATACAAGCTCTTAATTATATAAAATAGATTATTAATATGTTTATCTTATCATAATGATTTGTATGTTACATTATAATAATCTCTTACCATGTAATATATAATAAATTAAACAATCTCTCATAGCATATTATAGTTTTAATTTCAGACATTTTTCATTACAATTTCTTATCATGCTTTTAGAATATACTCTTGTTTTTAATTTCAAACATTTAATCTCTTATATGATGTATTCATGTAATTTAGTTTAACTTGATCAATTAATAATCATAATATTGGATGATTAAATAGATATTTACTTTCTCAACTACTTTTTTAGTCAAAAAAGTGTTTTTTTAATTTATTATAATGAGTTACAAATAAAATAATAAACATAATATACTATATATATATATATATATATTAAGATTTACATTATAATAAAATGTTATATATGTTAAATTATCAATATCTTAAGAATTGTATTTTAACATATTATGAAATTTCTATTAATTTAATTTTAGTACTTTATGTCCAAAATTTTAAAACTTATTATCTTAAGAATAAATTATTATTATTATTATTATTATTCAGTAAACTTTTTTTTGGCTAACAATGTTCATTAAATTTTAAATTGCAAGTTGTGTTAAAATAAAAATAAAATTTACAACAAATATAACAAATTCCTAATCTAGCCCACGTGGTTAAACATATAATCATTAATATAAGAGGCCATGGTTCAAATCTTTGTACAAGCATATAATTTTGATTACTTTCATATAATTGATGAACAAGTTCAGGTACCAGATACTACTTGATCAAAAGTTAATCGGGTATAACGTACCCTAAGGATACTACCCGAATCCAATACAGGTAATAAGAACACTATTCGAACCCTATAATTATTTGATTATAGAGTCGGATAGTGTCGGGTATCTAATTATATATTACCCAGTTACATCATTATATCAAATGTTTTTTTGGTACATTATATCAAATGTTATTATTTATAATATAATGTCAATTTGTGTATATAACTTGTTTAATTTAACGTTCTAAATTTTTAATAAGATATTTGATTATTTAATGAGATATTTGATTATTTAATGTGTTTGAGTATGATTATATTTAATAAAAATAATGTTATATTATGATTTATATACAAACTAAAAACAAAATAAATATAAAATTGAGATAATTAATTAACCAATTATTCATAATATTAATTATTTTTTTAATGTATACTATAATTTTATTCAACATTATAATTGAAGAATTAGTTAACTAGTTATGCAGTTAAATTTAATTTAATTACTAATTATGTTGGTATTTAAAAGACAAAATAAATGTAAAAAAGATACTTAAAAATTTAAAATTTTATTAAAAATATAATATAATTATTAAAAAAGCTAATTAAACAAAGTAAAAAAAAAAGAAATTTATTGAACTAAGAGTATCTAAATTCCAATGATCCAATATTGACCAAAAAAAAAACACAATGACTCAATAAGTTATTGTTAAGAATATAAAGCTATTTATATAAATGTTTAATTGTTTAGTGTGATTTATTTATAATTTGTTAGTGATTTATTTGTATAGTTAATACTTTTAGATTTTCACTTTCTTTTAGTTTTACTATATATATTTGGCTCATTTAAAAAATAAATTTTTATATAATTATTCATATATAATTATATATTTTATAACAAATGTAAATATCACAGAAAATTAAAAAAATAAATAATAATTATCAAGTAATAAAAACATTAAAATGTAAAAAATTATATTTATATAAATTTAGTCAAAACAACAAAAGAAATTAAAAATAATGAATAATAATATTTTATTTATGAGAGTTTCGTGTGAAAAGAGATTTGTTCGATTTTCATTTTTCAATTCCCTCCAAACAAGCTTTTCCCACATTACCAAAAAATTTCAAATTATGCCTTTTCCCTCCCTTGAGAATCACATGAAAAAACTTCAAAAGCAAACTTTGAAATATCTTTATCTCAATATACTGTCATGCAATGTAGATATGATAATTACAAAAAATGAATGTGACATTGGATCAAATTTTAATAAAAATTAGAAAAAATATTGTGTTTGGTATATCAATATAAATTTTAATACAATAATTTTATATTTTATATGATACAAATATATTTGATGCAATACTAATACAATATATATATATATATACGAATTATTAAGTCTAA
Organism: Heritiera fomes; assembly: GCA_032173925.1. Lineage (NCBI taxonomy): Eukaryota > Viridiplantae > Streptophyta > Magnoliopsida > Malvales > Malvaceae > Heritiera > Heritiera fomes. The sequence continues at coordinate 17,729,417 of JAPDPM010000015.1, forward strand.
TATAATGTAATATCTATTATAATCGTTTTAATTATAATCGAAATTCAAAGATGATTTTTTTATTACAAGGGAAATATTAAATAACTGAAGATGGGAGTGTTGGATTCAAACCCAAGACTTACAATATGACACAACTCATCTTTAACCACTAGGATAAGAGGTTGTTGGCAATTCAAAGATGATTTTTAGTAGTTGGAGTTTGTGGACAAAAAAGTTAATTAGTATAGAAATCCAGATGCTTCCAAGGCAAAAGTTTACAATAGCAGAGGTGCTTTCATTTCTTGCAAATGTAATGCAAGATTTAAAACTTTTTCAATGTCTTTTACGTCTTCGAGTATTTTACTTGTAATTCTTTTTACGATAATTAATCAATTATAATTAAAAATTATGTACTGGTCTATTATTTACAAGTGCTAACTTTATGTATTATTTTGATAGATCTCACGTGACTTTAAATTTTGATTAATTAATTATACTATCATAATTATAGATGATATGTTCTCTTTTATTATTGTAGATAACTATATTCTTCATTGATCCACTCCCAATGTTTTCAAAATCATCCCAACCAAAATTTTCAATATATATATATATATATATTATACAATTCCCATTTATTAAATTTTAACTTTAATTTAGCATTTCCATTATATTTTTATTTAACTATATAAAATTAAATTAATTATTACATTCAAAATTATAAAATATTTATAATTTATAAAATTTTAAAATAATTTGACTAAGCCCGCTAAGCCCACCCGATTAAAACAGGACCGAACTCGAAACCGAACCGAAACCGAGAAATCCCGCAACCAAGAAAACCCACAACTGAAAAAATCCGTAATCGAAAAAACCCGTAACCAAAAAAACCAAGACCAGAACCTGCTCTAACCTACTCGTTTGCCACCTCTAACGACCAATCAAAACCATTTTTTGACAATACCCTTGCAACTTGCTAATATCTTTCTTCAAAATGTCAATGCGAATTTTTTTATTTTTCCTGTTTTTGTTTGTTTTCCATTATTTTTAATCCTTCTTTAAGAGCAGTGGACCACATATAACCATTAACCAACCCTCCGACGGGAAGCGGGACAGATTGTAAGATTTTATCAAATTTTCTTACCCTCATTACTCGATTCACATGTCAAATCGAGCAACTACACACTCATGCCATGTGACAATGTTTTGTTTATTTGTTTCCAGATGTCAGAGAGAATTTCAGATCTTCAAAGACGCCATAAGTGAAGAAGAAGCAAATAGTGCACTAATTACATCTACTGCGAGGTAAAATCCTATTTAGCTATGACATTTAGTGTACTGTTCCAGCTGCATTAACACTAAAAGTTTCCTATAACACTAACAAGTAATTGAAAAAAATGAAAACATATATTTTTTTCAAGCATTTGGATATTATTCGAATATTGAAATCGCCACCGGTAAAAAGATTTTACTGTTTATTACTTTCGGCTCAAACAAAATTAATTTCAAACTATAAAAAAGATGAGGATCCTTTTGATTATATGAAAAAAAAAAAAGTTTCCTATAATTAAAATAGAAGAATACATGTAAGTTCAGTTAAAGGCATCATTTCAAAGAGCAATTATTTAATTTTGGAGAAGGCTCCGTTTGTTTATGATAAACAGGGATTCGACATCATTTTTAGCCCAAGCTGTTGTTGTGGCGTGTTGGTTTCATCTTATCTTCAATGGAGGAAATTTAGAGTTATCTTTACTTACGGAAGACATAATTTTCCAAATTCGGCTAGTGATAAACAAGCATCATTACATTAGCATGGCCAAATTTTAATTTAAATAATAGGGGATTAGGGACAAAACTATTCCTAAAAGTCAGAATTAATCACTAAAAAATCTGAAGTTAAAAGAGATTAATTGGTGCAAGTGGAGAGAGAATCTTTTTCCATCTTTATTATCTTTCTTGTCCTTTGGGCTTTTCCAAGAACCATCCATCTATGCTTTGTACATCAAAAAGGTACAAGGAAACAAAAGAAAATCAATACATCGCATGTGGGTCAGATAATATGGTTCATGTGGGTCACACATCTCAATACTACATGGTCCAATAATTCACCTTCCAATAATTAACCAAGTCCCAACCAACACCAACCATATAAATTCTTCTCTGCCTTGCAATCGGGAAATTCTTCACCCTTTTTGCTTTAGCAGAAATGTGGAGCAACCTTCCCTTTGATCTTCTAGCCAAAATCTTTTCTTTCCTCTCCCCGGACTCCTTGGCAAGTGCCAGGTCGGCTTGCCGGCATTGGTACACGTGTTCTGAGACATGCCCCATCACCCTACCTCACCACCACCAAGCTTGGTTCTTGGCTCTGCCAACTCGCAACCGCGGACAGCGCTGCTATGTCCATAATCCGGTTACCGACAATTGGCACATGCTTTCTCTTGATTTCTTGCCTGACCCCATTCGACCGGTTGCATCAATTGGCACCCTCATCCTTGTAAGGCCAACAAATTGTACAGTTCTTCGATTAGCTCTATGCAACCCGTTTAGAAGGAGATTTAGGTACCTTCCAATGTTAAATATCACTAGGACTAATCCAGCAGTTGGAGTTGTTATTTTAGAGTCAGGCCAACATGGTCCAAATCGACATTTTAGAGTCTACGTGGCAGGTGGCATGTCCGAGGCGCCACGTGGTGGTGCCACGTATGAATCCAAGTTGGAAATGTACGACTCACTGGATGATACCTGGCATATCATGGGGTTCATGCCGATGGAATTTGCAGTCAGACTAACGGTTTGGACACCAAACGAGAGTGTCTACTCAAATGGGATTCTCTATTGGATGACTTCAGCCAGGGCTTATAGTGTAATGGGCTTCGAGATTGGTTCCAACACGTGGCGAGAACTGAGTGTTCCGATGGCAGACACGTTGGACTTCGCAGCGCTGCTGTGGCGCAATGGGAGTTTGACACTTGTTGGTGGCACGAGCGGAGGTGACGCTTGCTTATGGGAGCTGAACAAGGAAGATAGTTGGGGCTTGGCAGAAAAGCTGCCTGTTGAACTGGGGATGAAATTTCTAGGTGGGAAGAGGAATTGGGGTAGTACTAAATGTGTGGGAAATGAGGGGGCCATTTGCCTGTACAGGGAACTTGGGTCAGGAATGTTAGTTTGGAGAGAAAATGGAGAAAAGGGTAAATGGGAATGGGTTTGGGTTGAAGGGTGTCATTTCATTGGAGGCAAACAAGTGCAAAATTTGCCAGTTAAAGCTGTGTTTCTTCAGCCAAATCTTTCTCCCTCTTGCATTCTAGGTAAATAAGTGGGACAATTCCTTTTTTCTTTATCTTGGTAAGAGGTTTACGTGTGGGATATCATTTCTTGCTGATTGCAATTTGCAACTTGCAAGTGACAAGTGGTTTGTTTGATGTATATGGATGACTTTTTCCAGTTTTCTCCAAAGATATGAGTAATCTCCAAAGATATGAGTAATGAAATCGAAAACCTTTTTTATTCTTTCTTTTATGCTGTCAAAATTCAATAACGAGATTAGATTTAAAAAAAAAACAAGAGACAAAAAAAACACAATCGTATGCTGATCGAGTAGAGATGTAAATGGGTACTACTTAAATGTGTACTCAAAATTATCTATCTCGATTAAGTCAGATTTGGGTATCTTATAATCAGATTTTAATCGAGTTAAGGTAGTTATTCTACTATCTGTTTCGGATTCGCCTAATGTCATTAGGCTACACTAAACCTAAAATTGATTAGTTTTTTATTAGATATGTTTATTTTTTAATTATGTTTGTTTGTAGTTTCATAAACATATTTTTATGGGTTTCATGTGTTGAACTATTAAAATTTCTTGAATTATGTTGGAACTTGTATGTTATTATTTAATTTTATATTTTTAATTAATAGAAAATTAAATATTAGAATTACTAAGTTTTTTTGCAAGAATTCAAGTTAGGGTTTGGGTCAATTAACGGATTTGTCAAAATTTTGATTGAATAATCGAAAATTATAAAATTAATTAGAGTAAGATTCGGATAGAGCATTCAAAAAAAATAATAGAGTAATTATATTGTTCAAATTTTTTAATCAATAATCAGATTTGGAGTTTTGTACCTCAAAATTTATAGGTACCCGTCTCATTTCTATTTGTACTCCTAATGTCAATGTGACAAATTATAAGGAAATTATTTATTACTTGAAGTAAAAGGAATAGAGCAATAATAATGTATCACTCTTCAAATGATCGGATATAAATATGATAAAAACATTTTATCTTTCTCTATTTTTTTAAATGAATATTTAGACGTTTAACTGCAAGGAAAGACTTGAGTCACCGACCTTGTGGTAAACAGCCACACAATCTAGCCAACAAACTATGTAGATATTCACACAGAGAAATCGCTTGCTAATCAATACATACTATTAAAGATAGCTTTGAACAATATTTTGTCAATTGAAGCAATTGGCAATGACACGTCTACAGCTATCTAGATTGGCGAGCGGTTATGCAATTGTGTTAATTGGCGAGCTATGTGGATTGGTGAGCTGTTATGATGTTGTGTGAATTGGCGATCTGTGTGTATTGGCGAGTTGCTGCAGTGTGTGCCTATACTCTAGGCATTTGCTGTGATACCCTCCGCAAGCTAGAGAGTATATGTTTTGGACTCCCAGCTTGGACAAATAATGATGAAAAGTTGCAGGATGAGAGGCCTTGGTGAAGATATCAGCTAACTGATTAGAGGAGTTGATGGGAAGTAAATGAAGAACACCAGCAATAAGCTTTTCACGGACAATATGAATGAATATGTTTGGTTCCCAATTGAAGATGAGCGAGAGACAGTGGTCTGCTTTTTGGATCACCAAGCAATAAGAGAGTTGCCAAAGAAATATCATTGTAAATACCTAGAGCAGAGGCACATACTGCATCAACTCGCCAACACTCATAGCTTGCCAATCCACACAACAGCACAACTGCTCGCCAATCTACACAGTTGTAGAAACTTTCATTTTCTTCGATTCAAATATCGTAATAGTGTGTATGTCTGATTTTGGGTTGAATTGAAGTAGCTGAAGATGGCACGTGTAGCAACAAAAAGACCCACATATAGATAGCTGCGTTTCTTGCTTTTTATAGCTGAAGTTGTTCTGCTGACAAATGTCAAACACGCATTGAAATTTTGTTTGACTAATGTCTTCTCTTTTCCAAAAGGGAATGTCTTCTCTTTTGTGAACTAACAGAGTAGGGAGAGAAAAAACGTTTGGCCAGAGATTGATTTGGTAGGAGGTATGCTTTTTTTTTCTCTTTGCATCATGTGTTGATCAGTATGTTTTTTTTTGAATTGCTTCAATGGCAACTACATTGACATGCACGGGTTTGTTATGTATTGACATGTCTAACACCATCAAATGTTTTTTTTTTTTGGGTTTTGACATGCATAGGTTTGTCATTAATTTTTCTTGATTTTTTTTTCTGATCTCTTGGATTTTATAGAGTTTTGTTCCTTTGTAATGTGTCAGTGCTTTGGTTTTTTCGGTTTTAGAGGTAATGTAGATGTTGTTATTATTTTTATTTTATTTTTTCTCTTCATTTACATTTTTTCTGTTGGAATGTTTGCTTTGTTATCTGTTGATTTCAGATGGCGATGTCAAAAAATTTTTTCGATTGGTTTCAGGTTGTGCATAAATTAAATTTATCGATTAGTCCTATTTTTATTAATGATTTAGATGATTATGAATTGAGTCGATTTTCCTTTTTTTTTCTTTCTGTTTCTATTGTTCTTTTTAAAGGGTTTTTTTAATGGCTTTTATTTCTTTGTTGCCTTTTTTTTTTAATTTGTTGAATTTGCTGGTATTTTTCTTCTTTTCAGTGCGTGGAAGCTTTGTTTTTTTAGTTTTAAAGTTAATGTAGTGTTTTCTTTACTTTTTGTTTTAGCACTTCAACAGCTCGCCAAAGGACCAACAACAAACAGTGTTTTGTCAATTGAAGCAATTGGTGATGACTCGTGTATGAACATTGTTTTCAATCGACGATTGGCGAGCGTTTATGCAGTTTGTGTGGATTGGTGATCTAAGTGGTTGGTGAACTTATATGTAGTTGTACGGATTGGCAAGGATTGATGAGTTATTGCTGTATTACGATAGTTGAATCGAATAAAATGGAAGTTTCTACAGCTGTGTAGATTGATGAGAGGTTATGCAATTGTGTGGATTGGCGATCTATATTGATTGGCGAGTTGCTATGCCGTTGTGTGAATGGAGACATGTGTGAATTGGCGAGTTGCTGGTAGTGTCGCAGGTACCAATAATAAATTATTGTACTTAAACTTATAGATAGGGCAAGCAAATGTCGATCTCACAGAGATTGTCTTATTCAAGTTAATTATTTAAATTAAATACCTAACTATTATTTAAAGAGAGAAAAGAGATTTGGGGGGGTTTCATGAAACTATAACAACTGAGAAAATAATCAGAAAAATAAACAAGTAAATAAATTAGAAAATATCAAATACCACAAAACTTCAGTTACAAGGTAATTAATTATTCTTGGGATATGATGTTGATCATTGATTATTTAAGATCATTGTCAATTAAGTAGTCAACCGTAGTGTAATTACTCAACGTCCAATTACACCTATCTTTCCTTACTGTGTTGTTAATTAAAGGCTCAGTGTCTTAATTAATTTCTAACTATCAAAATTTACCTATGCTCAACCCTATAGATTAAGTTTTAATAGCAGTATTAATATCTAGAAAGATTTGAGTCAACATTAAGTAACAAACTCACTCAAGTTTTAATAGCAGTATTAATATCTAGAAAGATTTGAGTCAACATTAAGTAACAAACTCACTCAACGCGGTTTATTTAACTTAAACCTTAATTCTCTTAGATCCCTAGTGATTAAATTCACAAGCTAATACGGACTTATGTTTTTAATCTGGCTGTAGATTATTTAATTTAACTAAATAGTAGGCCTCCTATCTAATCAAACAAACAATCATACAAATGTGCTCAGAGAATCTTGGATACTTAATCAACAATTATAATATAAGTTTAAAATCTCACAACATACTTTTTCCAAGAACAATTAATTTACCTTATAATTGAACAAGAAATCTACTCACTATTCATATTCAAGAATATAAACTCCAAATTATATATTATAAAGATTACAAATATCATGCAAGAAACAATCAAAGAAGCAATCTTTAATAATATAAAATCAGAATTACTAATCAAGATTATAAACTAGCAAGCAAAAACACACAAACAATATTACTTTAAATAAAGAAAACAAAATCAGAATTAAAAATAATAAAGAAATCAGCAAAATAAAAAATAAAATTTTTATTAAATCTACTCTAAAAGTAAACAAGAGAGAAGAGAGATCTAATTTTTATGAGAGCCAATGTGCTCTTTATATAGGCCTAAAAATCTGAATTAGAGTAGGAGTCTTAAAAGAGTTTTAATTTCACTTAAACTCTTTTTAGAACTTCTCTCTCTTTACAATTCTTTTTCTATTCAAACTCTATTTTCCTACTTTATTACATTATCTTAAAAATAATTAAAACTCTAAGACATAAAAAAATTTCAGACATGTCTTGTCTCAACCAAATCTTGTCTTCACAAAATCTTGTCTTAACCTTGCTTTGTTGGAATTTTTTTTCTAAATCATGTTATTCTACCCAAAATTTCGTACTGATTTTTCCAGATGTTTGACTCATCAAACGAACTCCAATTTTCACTATCTTATACATTCCGAAAACCTTGAGAAGTCCTCTACAACTTTCATGAAGGTCACTTCTTGAGATCAGGTTGTTAAGTTGATCAAATTCATCAATCTTTCAAGCTGGACAGAAAAATCTATACTTTGCTCTTTTTAGATCCTTTTAATTCCAACTTTGATATTTAATACCTAAAACATAAAATAAACATTAGTAAGCTATTTTAGGCACAAAACATCAATATAGAGAATATATTAACACATATAAAATTCACAAAATATCATCCTATCAGTTGTTGTGGTATTACAATAGTTGAATAGAAGAAAATGAAAGTTTCTATAGCTGTGTAGATTGGTGAGTGGTTATGTAGTTGCGTGGATAGCTAGCTATGAGATTGGCGAACTATTATGCTGTTGTGCGTATTACCGACCTGTTTTCGGATGGCGAGCTGATAGGTTTTGGTCAATTATCTATCAATAACATCAACAGTTGAATCGAAGAGAATGAAAGTTTCTACAACTGTGAAGATTGGTGAGCTATGTGAGTTTGAGAGCTCTTATGTCATTATATGGATTATTATTATTATTAGATAGCTTTGAACAGTGTTTTGTCAATTGAAACAATTGGTGATAATGAGTGTATGAACACTGTTTTCAATCGACGAATTGGTGAACGGTTTATGAAGTTGTCTGGACTGGCGAGCTATGTGGTTGGTGAGTTGTTATCTATGTGGTGTCAAAATGGCAATCTACTGCAGTATTACGAGAGTTCAGCCGAAGAAAATGGAAGTTTCTACAGCTTTGTAAATTGGTGATTAGTTATGCAATTGTCTAGATAGGCGAGTTATGACGGTTGGCGAGCTATTACGCTTTTGTGTGGATTGATGACCAGTTTAGGTTGGCGATCTGGTAGGTTTTTGCATATTGTTTATCAATAAAATCAATAGTTGAATCGAAGAGAATGAAAGTATCTACAGCGTGTAGATTGGTGAGCTATGTGGGTTAGCGAGTTGTTTTGCTGTTTTGTGGATTGGTATTATTATTATTATTATTATTATTATTATTATTATTATTATTATTATTATCATCAATCTACGTACATATACATACATACTATTAAATATAGCTTTGAATAGTATTTTGTCAATTGAAGCCATTGGTGATGACGCGTGTATGAACACTGTTTCCATTCAGAGAATTGGCGAGCTGTTATGCTGTTGTGTGGGCTGGCGACTTATGTGTGGTTGGCATAGGTGACTTATGTGGATAGGTGAGCTAATGTTGTATTACGATAGTTGAATCGAAGAAAATGGAAGTTTCTACAACTGTGTAGATTGGTGAGCGGTTATGCAGTTGTGTAGACTGGCAAGCTATATGGGTTAGAGAGTTTTTATGCCTTTGTGCGGTTTTGGTGACTTATGTGTTAGGCGGGCTGGTAGGTTTTGATAAATTGTTTATCAATAACATCAATAGTTGAATCGAAGAGAATGGAAGTTTTTACAACTGTGTAGCATGACGAGTGGTTATGCAGTTGTCTTATTTGGCGAGCTATGTGGGTTGGCGAGCTTCTGCTATATTACGATATTAGAGTATATTTCTTATTGATTTAAATATTTTGTTGTTGTATTTGAATATTTGCTTTTACTAACAATTATTATGTTGTGTATTATGTATTCTATATATGTTGTATTCTATTCAATTGCTGCAATACTGTTTCTAAAGGTAACTTTAATCTCTATGTAACAATAGTGATATTTACTTCTTTTATTGTTTCATGTTTTGTAACAAATTAACGAGCATGATTGTTCAAGTCTTGAGTATTTTAATTTTTAACACTTCATTTGTATGCATTGTGTTTGAACAAAAAATTGTGAAGAAAAAAATTTTTCTGAAGCGAAGCACGGGTAAGTTTCTAGTTATTCATTAAAATGCATGGAACTCGATTTGGTTCGGAATTGGAAGGAGTCAATCAGTGAATTGGATTCAGATCTGAGTCATTATAATTTGAATAAGATTGAACTATTTTAAGTTCAAATTATTTCAAATTTGATTTTTAAAATTTGACAATCGAAATATTTTGAGATTGAATCATCAGGTTTAAATCATTTTGATCAAATTATTGAAATTAAAAACAAATCAATTTAATTTTGGATCATTTCAATTTATTTTTTTTAAATTTGAATAATTATAAAATTAAATTAATTCAAGTTTGAATTTTTTTTCTTGTTTCAAGTAAACTAGTTCAAGTTATTCATTTTCTTTATCAAATTAAATTGGATCGATTTAAGATTCAAAAAGGATTGAATAAAGTTTGGGGTTTTGCCTTTTGGCAGTCATAACGGAATAATAGAAACAAGTGCTTGTTCATTTAAGATTTTAAAGTCATGTTAGTGGACATTCATACAGAATTTGAAATTATACTTAAACTTTTTTTTTTATTTATGAGAAAATGCAAGAGGAAACGAATTCAAACATTTGACCTAATTTTTCTAAAAATAACAGTCATTAAATCAAGTATTAGTTTTTTTTTTGTTACAAGAAAAATATTTAATAACTGGAATGGGGTGAAGTTATTTGGATTCGAACTCAAACTTTATATTATGCCACAAATCAGTTTTAACTACTCACTCAATAGATAGTTGGCAAGTATTAGTTGTTAAACATTTTTAATTTGAGTATAACAAAATATAACTATTTTATTTCCACATTAGAGCATAACATGGAATTTGGACACTTGACACTTTACAATTCTAATGGTATTAAATTTTTTTCATTCTATTTTCACTTTTCACAGTCCATTGCCAATGCAGAGGATGACTAAGGTTGTTATTGGGCCTGATTGAGCCGAGCTAGATTGGTTTCGGCCTAATAACTAAGTGAACTAATATGAACCAATTCACTAAACAGGTTAAGCCGAGTCGAGTCACACCTAACGTGGTACAAAACCAATTTGACTTAGTAGCCTTGTTTAAGGGTTCTCAGACTGAGTTGCCCCTTTTTTATATTTTTTCAATTTTTTAAAATTTATTTATTAATTTTAATCAAAATAAATATTGATTTATTTAGTTATTTAATATATTTTTATGGTTTATCTAATAAATTTATTGTTATAACTTATAATAAATAAAGTTAATAGGCTATTATAATAAACAAAATTATTATAACTTATTTGATAAAGTAATTGTAATAAAGATAAAGTTATTATAATATTATCTGAAAGAGTTATTATTACAATAAAATAATAAATAATGATATTATAATAAAGTTATCATAATTTATTTAATAAAGTTATTAGTTAAAAAATTATAATATTTTTAAATTTTTTTATTTCTTTTGATAAAGTTAAATTTATTTATTACATTTGAAATATAATTAGACTTATCATTTATATTTTAAAATATAAGTAAACTTGTCATTTTGCATTTAATATATTTATTCATTTTGTATTTTAAATATTTATTTATTTTCTAAACTTATAACATTAATTTATTTGGTATTTAACAATAATAATAAATGAAAATAATAAAGAAGAAGGAGAGTTGGAGACCAAAATTTTTTTTATGTGAAAAACCCTTTCAAAAGTTAGAATGGTAAAATCCAAGGGACTATGGTCCATAAAAAAATTGACTATGCTGAACTTATTTACAAATTTTACATACAATTTACAAAGAAAGAAAAATTAAACTATTTCCTATTTCTCATAGTTTATAAGAATTGAGTTGAAAATTTCTTCTTCCTCTTTCGAAATATTACCGGCTAGCTCATTGTGAAATTCCCAATTTTCATGTAAATTCCTCCATAATTGTAAAGTATTTCAGCTTAAAGGAAATAAATAAATATGAGAATTATGAAGTATGGATGATGTATGGAACATGGAAGAAGTGATGAAATGGAAGGTCAATTAGTCAAGAAATTAAATTAATGTTATAAGAATAATTGAGGTATGAGAAAAGAATTAATATCAGAAAATTAGTGTAAGTAAAGACAAGTGTTATATGGAAGAAAGGAGACCAATTAAGTGAATGGTCAAATAATGATGGTTAAGGGCTAAAAGGAAATGATTTAATTGGATGATGATAAAATTAATATTAGATTTTTAGTTGGTACAATGAACATGTGGCTGATATGAGAAAGGGAAGAAGAGAATTAAGATGGTCACAGAGCGGTCAAAAGGGGGTCAAAAGCTGAGATGAAAAGATGAAGATGCATTAAATGAAATTTGCATGAGTCATCTTTAGCCATCATCACCAAGGTCGGCAGCCCCATACCAACCTCCCTCTCGTTCTCTCCATTTCTCCAAGCTTCCATTCCTACTCACCCTGACAAACACCCCTATTCAGTGACCAAATCGTTAAGCTCCCTTAATAAAAAACGATACTTGTCACTAGCTTAAGCTAAACCTGTAATATGAGGGGTTGAATTCAAGTAATCAAGGAGATCAGAAATTATGTTATTTGGTGATTTATAAAGGTAAGAGATGGAAGTGGTTTTAGCTGATTTTATTCATGGTTTGGAGTTGAGTTGAGTTGGTAGAGTATGGATATAAAGGTTTCTTAAAGGTTTAATTTGTCATGAATTATGCAGCGTTGAAGAAGTGAATTGAAAGGCTAAGGTTGATGCGACCAAGCTCGAGGATTTTAGTAATCGAGGTAAGGAATTTATGTAATAGACGTAGGGTGACTATGTCCGCATGATTTGAAGTGTTTTGGGATGAAGTACCAATTGATTTTAATGCAGGAAATGTCATTTTCGGGTTTTACTCCTAGTTACCAAAATACTAGGAGCAGCCGACTGCCTTAAGTAGTAGCCGATTGCCTAGAGACAACCAAAGCATAGTTTTTCAAAAACCGAGACAAATCAGTCGACCGCTATACAAGCCAGTCGACTGCTATTTTCCCAGTATGCATTTTGTTTCAAACCGGTCGACTGCTATTTACTTGAAAAGCTTTCTGTTTCAAAACTAGTCGACTGCCTAGGGAGCCAGTCGACTGCCCTGTTTTCAGAAGCATTTTGTTTCAAAAACAGTCAACTGCTATATGACCAGTCGACTGCCATTTCTCGAAAAGTATTCTGTTTGAAAACCAGCCGATTGCTATATCGATCAGTCGACTGCCCCATGTGTTTTCAGAATTTCAAAATATTAGATTTCAAAAGAAAAGAATTTCGATAAATGAAAATATGAAGCAGCAGCCGACTGCCCTATGAGGCCAGTCGACTGCCCTGTTTGAAAAGATGTTTTTAAACCTATTTCAAGAAAGTATGAAATGTCATGGCAAAAAGCTATATGACAAAGGTTCTGAGGTTATGCACTTCTATACTAATAGTAGGGGCTCTGATCAAGTCCCGGTATGATTTATGTTGGCTGAGGAACCATAAGTCAGGCCTTAGTCGCTACAGAAGGACACCTAACTAGTGTTAGTTGTAGCCATCGACAGTTGGCCAAATTTGTCTATATTACTTGTTCCGTTGTGGGAGGATTCCTGGCCCTACGGGGTACGCCACTTGATGACTCAGTGCATAATAGTGCATAATTTCGTAAAGATGCAAATAGTTTTTATGTTATTTGAAAGCCATATGTATGTATATGCGATTTCAAAGAATAAAGAAATTGAAAGTGTGACATCCCCGTCACTTCATCTTATCACTTAACTTTTTTTTTCCTATTTCCACTTAACTTGATTAGATTTGCTTGTCAATGTCAATCATACTTTTCTTTCTTAAACTTAATATCTAACAGCTCAATATGAATAATTTAATTTCAATAAAACAGACTAATGATACATGTATATATGTACCATCCATTTCCACAGGATCTCATACATCATCTTAACTTAAATCCCCGACATCTTATATACATTAATGTTAGTTGTACTGTACCATAACTGAATTACAATTTACTTTTCATAATTACATAAGTATACCTTCTATACTACTTGGGAAGCGTCTTTCGAAGGTAAAGTTTCAAGATCCACTCGTAGGCTCTTCTATCGAGAGCGAGGGATTACTTCAGATAGTCTGTATAAAAATGTTCGTAAAAGGGTGAGTTTACGCTCAGTAAGAAAAATATGTAAAAGAGCGTACTATGCCTCTATATGCATTTTTCCTACTTGGCTCTATAATGTCATGTAAAGCATTATAAAGCATGTATCATAAACCTCTTTCATGCATTGTTTGCAACCATGCATATTTCTTTCAAATGGTTTAAGCAAACATACTTTCTTTAAAACATATAAAACATGCATCACACTTCTTCTTCTTATACTTTCTTTAAAACATTATACTTCATAACTTACTTTAAAACATACTTTACATGCTTTTATAACGTAGCATGTTTCGTATACTTCTTCAAAACATATTTCAAGTACTTCTTTCAAATATCATTTACATACATACATACATACATACATACATACATACATACTTCTCTTAAAACGTCTTATACTTTCTTGAAATCATACATCATATACTTCTTTTAAAACTTCTTGTACCAGTAAATCAAGTACTTTCGATTTCTTTATTCTTAGAAATCGCATATACATATAGTTTTTGATAATATAAAAACTATTCATACTTTTGTGGAGTTATGCACTGCATCATCATCATCATCATCATTATCATGTGGCGTACCCCGTAGGGCCAGGAATCCTCCCTTAGCCGAACATGAAATATAAACAGATTGGCCAACTGCGGGTGGCTACAGTTAACACTAGTCAGGTGTCCTTCTGTAGCGACTGAGGCCTGACTTATGGTTCCTCAGCCCATAACATACATTACATCATTTCAGGACTTGATCAGAGCCCCTACTATAAACATGATAGTGCATAATCTCAAAACATATGTCATATGGCCTTTTTGCCATGACATTTCATACTTTCTTGAAATAGGTTTAAAAACCTCTTTTCAAAACAGGGCAGTCGACTGGCTTAACAGGGCAGTCGGCTGCTGCTTCATAATTTCATTTATCGAAATTATTTTCATTTAAAATTCCGATAATTTCATCTTTGAAAATACATGGGGGCAGTCGACTGGTCCATATAGCAGTCGACTGGTTTTCAAACAGAATGCTTCTTAGCAAATAGCAGTCGACTGGTCATATAGCAGTCGACTGTTTTTGAAACAAAATGCTTTTGGAAAATTAGCAGTCGACTGGTCTCATAGGCAGTCGACTGGTTTTGAAACAGAATGCATTTTGGAAAATAGCAGTCGACTGTCCCATATAGCAGTCGACTGGTTTGAAACAAAATGCTTACTGGGTAAATAGCAGTCGACTGGCTTACATAGCAGTCGATTGGTTTGCCTCGGGTTTCGAAAAACGACGTTTTGTTTGTCTCTAGGCAGTCGACTCCCCTTTATGGCAGTCGGCTGCCCCTAGCCTAATTGGTACTAGGAGATAAGTCCGAAAATGCATCCTTTCCTATACAAAATCAACTGGTGCTTCTTCCAAACCACATAAAAACATTATAAAACATGCGGACATAGCCGCCTTACGTCCGTTACATAAATTCCTTACCTCGATTACTTCGAGAACATGAAATCACTTGGTTCACCAACCCTAATCCTTTTCTTCTTCAAATCTGAAATCATCAAATCAAAGCAAACCTTTAAGAATTTGCCATAAACATGTTATACTAATTCAGTACAACACCATACCATGAACATACTTGAACAAATCATCTTCTTCTCTTACCTTTTGCTAGTGACCAAAATCTTAAACTTTGAGATCTCTTCCAATACTTGGAATCAATCCACCAAACTTCAGATATAGCCTCGTCTAGTGACTATGATCGTTTTTCGTCTAACAAACTTAACGATTTGGTTACTAAACAAGGGTGTTTGTCAAGGTAGCTATGGAAGAAAACTTAGGAATTTCTGGAATGAACGAGAGGCAACGAGAGAGAGGGCTGGGATGGTTTGCTGCCGTAGGGTGATGATGATGAGGATGGTGAGTCATGCAACTTCATTAATTGCTTCTTATCCCATCATTAATCTCAGCCATGCTTTTCCTTGACCCCTTTGACCCATTAATTCTCTTCTTCCATTCTTCCATTCATGCATAAGCCACATATGTTTAATTAACCAATCAAAAATCTGATTTTGTTTCTTGTTTCATACTCTTAATATTTTTCTGATATCAATATTAAATCATTTGACTAATTGACATTCACTTTCTTTTTTTTTTCTTCCATACATCATGCATACATCACTCATACATTAAACTTCATATTCATTAAATTGGTCTTCTTTTTCCCATATAACACTTGTCTTTACTTACACTTAATTTTCTGATATTAATTCTTTGCTCATACCTCCATTATTCTTATAACATCAATTTAATTTCCTTGACTATTTAATCTTTCATCTCATTACTTCTTCCATGTTTCATACATCCTTCATACTTCATAATTCTCATATCTACTTATTTTCATTTAAGCTAACATACTTTATAATTATGGAGGAATTTCCTGAAATTGGGGATTTCACATTCTCCCCACCTTAGAGAATTTGGTCCTCCAAATTCAAATCAAGTCATGTCTCAAATGGTTCCGGATACTCTTCCTTCATTAGGCTATTTAGCTTCATGTAGCTTTTTCCATGATGTGGTATTGTCAATAATCTTTAACTAATGGGATCATCATAGACTTCTATACTTTATCTTTTCCGTCCAAAATCCCAAATGGCTTTTCTCACATGACTTATGTCTTTCTAAACTTCTAAGGTTTCACCTTTTATCACATAAGATGAATTCTGGATTATACTTTCGAAATATTGACACTTTCTATTCTTATAACATTTCATACAGTGTCATCTAGATACTTTTATAATAGCTATTATCATACATAAACTTAGTCAATGGCAGATGGTCTTCCCATGAGCATTTAAAATACATAGCACCAGCTCTTTACATATACTCGAGCGTCTAAATCATGCGCTCGGACTGCTCATCAGTCTACGGATGAAAAGCTGTGCAAAATTTTCAACTGAGATCCCATGGTTCCTTGCTAATCTCCTCAAGGTGAGAATTGAACCTGAAATCTCTATCACATGAAATTGCTCATTGGAACTCCATGTAGTCTAACACTTCTTTCACCTACATTTTGCCAAAGCGTTAAGTGCGTCCATGGACTTCTTAGGTAGGAAGTGAGCTGACTTAGCAGATCCGTTCATCCATTCTAGCTTAATCATTATACTAGCCATTATTCCGATGTACCTTAAAAGCATAAGACTTAGATTAAGGCTTGAAATTTCTCAAGCAACTTCTTACTTCCTTGTCATCATATGAACCATTATTCTTTCATGCTTCTAACTCATAGCATTTGCCATCACAATGGCTTTCTATATTTTCTTTCTTCTTGCTCTTTTAATACCCATATACTGATCACATTTTAAACTATTAGCATAGTTCTTTTAATTCATATCCAAAATGTCCTCTTCTCATAGCATCAAACATGCCTATAAATGAACATCTTCATTCTCTTATGACATTCTAGGGATCCAATAGGAAGGATACTATAGTCGGCTAGGTAACCGAGTAGAGTATGGAAGGTACTTTAGAGTACCTGTCGTGTTCCGGTCCCTAGATGCGACTATAAGGAATAATTACCATCGTTGAGGCAATCCATCTCATATTAATTCATATTCTTTTCAGAGTAATGTTTTCATAGAATAAAACATTTAAGTAAAGTAGACTAATAAAAGTCAATCATCATTCTTATTTAAACTCCTTTCACACATCACTATATATCATAAAACTTTATACCAAAGAGTACTTCAGAATTCCAACTATCATTTATCATCAATTATTGTATTTCATTAAGTTCGGGACTTTTCTTTACTATCTCAACATCGTAAGCAAAAATCCTTCATATAACCATACATACCTTCTATTAACTTCATTTACAATGAGTCAGATAATACCACACACTTTTACATTAGACATCTACAACATTTACATCATAGTTAACAGGTGTCTTTCCCTTCTCTTCAGTAGTGGCCTTGTGTTGTGGTTGAGGGGTCTTCTCAGATTCCTCGGGTGGCCTCAAATCCCTCTTGGGACAATCCCTGATCATATGTCCCTGTTCACCACATCTGAAACATGCGCCACTTGCCAACCGGCATGGCTGTGCTCTGTGAAACTTTCTGTAATGTTCACACCTTTGTCTTGTACTCTTAGGTGAGCTAACAGTACTACTAGCTGAATGTCGGGATCTATCATCATTAATCTTGATCCCAGTAGCTCTAGGATTCCCTATACCATAATCATCATAATACTCCCAATTTAATACATATTCCCATATAACCATTTAATTAAAACAATCATCATTTTCTTATAATTTACTTGCTTACCTATCGAAGCTTTTTCATATGGCCTATTTCTTCCAAATGGATATCTGTCACAGAAGGCTTTCCCTTTTGACTTTCGCTTCATTGGTCCTTTGCCTTTACTTTGGGATCGGAAATCATCATAGTGAAACTCATAGTCCTGCTCACATAACTGAGCCTTACGGACTGTCTCATTATAAGTAGTAATACCCATAGCATACAACTTGGATTTGATAGGAGACTTCAGTCCTTCTATAAATCTGTATATCTTATATCCTTCACTCCTAATGGTCTCTCGATCGAATCCACTTAGAGAAATAAACTTCGACTCATATTGATTAACTGACATTGTCCCCTGAGTCAATTTCAAAAAGTTCATCTTTAACCTAGTCTGATCGGTGCGTGGGATGTACTTCTCAGTAAAAGCCTCTAAAAATCTATCCCATGTAACCTCAACATGTTGAGCCTCCAAAATGGCCCGAGTGGACTGCCACCAATATTCTGCATCATCCACTAACAAATACACAGCCAAACCCACCTTTTCCTTTTCGGAACATGACATATACTCGAAAGATCTAGTGACCGCCTTCACCCAATTCACTGCGGCCAACGTGTCCTTATCCCCCTTAAACATAGGCGGATCTAGCTTCTTATATTCCGTAATTAAGGTCATACTGCAATAAGCTATGAAATTCCTCCTTTCAATAACTGGGACTGGTGGGGGTAACTCTGTCTGTACTGGTGGTGGTTGTACTATAGGAATAGCGAATGGTACACTTGTGACCACATTTGGAAAGTTCGCCATAAACTGCGTAAACATAGTGGTCATATTCTCCACATGCTTCTCCATCTTCGCTAACCTAATGTTCGGGCTATGCGGTGGAGATGGTTGAGGAGACTGTGTTGGGGACTGTTCTACATAACCCCTTCCTCTTCCTTTCTCAACACCACTTCTACCTGAGCTCATTCTGTCGATAAAATCACAAAGATGAGCTATTTAGTATAACTTCAAACAGTTATACATCGTATATGCATTCAGACAAGTACAGTACACTTGGGGATATACTCTACTTCTAACTTATCGACACTGACAAACCTCAATCTAATTGCTCTGATACCACTCTGTGACATCCCCGTCACTTCATCTTATCACTTAACTTTTTTTTTCCTATTTCCACTTAACTTGATTAGATTTGCTTGTCAATATCAATCATACTTTTCTTTCTTAAGCTTAATATCTAACAGCTCAATATGAATAATTTAATTTCAATAAAACAGACTAATGATACATGTATATATGTACCATCCATTTCCACAGGATCTCATACATCATCTTAACTTAAATCCCCGACATCTTATATACATTAATGTTAGTTGTACTGTACCATAACTGAATTACAATTTACTTTTCATAATTACATAAGTATACCTTCTATACTACTTGGGAAGCGTCTTTCGAAGGTAAAGTTTCAAGATCCACTCGTAGGCTCTTCTATCGAGAGCGAGGGATTACTTCAGATAGTCTGTATAAAAATGTTCGTAAAAGGGTGAGTTTACGCTCAGTAAGAAAAATATGTAAAAGAGCGTACTATGCCTCTATATGCATTTTTCCTACTTGGCTCTATAATGTCATGTAAAGCATTATAAAGCATGTATCATAAACCTCTTTCATGCATTGTTTGCAACCATGCATATTTCTTTCAAATGGTTTAAGCAAACATACTTTCTTTAAAACATATAAAACATGCATCATACTTCTTCTTCTTATACTTTCTTTAAAACATTATACTTCATAACTTACTTTAAAACATACTTTACATGCTTTTATAACGTAGCATGTTTCGTATACTTCTTCAAAACATATTTCAAGTACTTCTTTCAAATATCATTTACATACATACATACATACATACATACATACATACATACATACATACTTCTCTTAAAACGTCTTATACTTTCTTGAAATCATACATCATATACTTCTTTTAAAACTTCTTGTACCAGTAAATCAAGTACTTTCGATTTCTTTATTCTTAGAAATCGCATATACATATAGTTTTTGATAATATAAAAACTATTCATACTTTTGTGGAGTTATGCACTGCATCATCATCATCATCATCATTATCATGTGGCGTACCCCGTAGGGCCAGGAATCCTCCCTTAGCCGAACATGAAATATAAACAGATTGGCCAACTGCGGGTGGCTACAGTTAACACTAGTCAGGTGTCCTTCTGTAGCGACTGAGGCCTGACTTATGGTTCCTCAGCCCATAACATACATTACATCATTTCAGGACTTGATCAGAGCCCCTACTATAAACATGATAGTGCATAATCTCAAAACATATGTCATATGGCCTTTTTGCCATGACATTTCATACTTTCTTGAAATAGGTTTAAAAACCTCTTTTCAAAACAGGGCAGTCGACTGGCTTAACAGGGCAGTCGGCTGCTGCTTCATAATTTCATTTATCGAAATTATTTTCATTTAAAATTCCGATAATTTCATCTTTGAAAATACATGGGGGCAGTCGACTGGTCCATATAGCAGTCGACTGGTTTTCAAACAGAATGCTTCTTAGCAAATAGCAGTCGACTGGTCATATAGCAGTCGACTGTTTTTGAAACAAAATGCTTTTGGAAAATTAGCAGTCGACTGGTCTCATAGGCAGTCGACTGGTTTTGAAACAGAATGCATTTTGGAAAATAGCAGTCGACTGTCCCATATAGCAGTCGACTGGTTTGAAACAAAATGCTTACTGGGTAAATAGCAGTCGACTGGCTTACATAGCAGTCGACTGGTTTGCCTCGGGTTTCGAAAAACGACGTTTTGTTTGTCTCTAGGCAGTCGACTCCCCTTTATGGCAGTCGGCTGCCCCTAGCCTAATTGGTACTAGGAGACAAGTCCGAAAATGCATCCTTTCCTATACAAAATCAACTGGTGCTTCTTCCAAACCACATAAAAACATTATAAAACATGCGGACATAGCCGCCTTACGTCCGTTACATAAATTCCTTACCTCGATTACTTCGAGAACATGAAATCACTTGGTTCACCAACCCTAATCCTTTTCTTCTTCAAATCTGAAATCATCAAATCAAAGCAAACCTTTAAGAATTTGCCATAAACATGTTATACTAATTCAGTACAACACCATACCATGAACATACTTGAACAAATCATCTTCTTCTCTTACCTTTTGCTAGTGACCAAAATCTTAAACTTTGAGATCTCTTCCAATACTTGGAATCAATCCACCAAACTTCAGATATAGCCTCGTCTAGTGACTATGATCGTTTTTCGTCTAACAAACTTAACGATTTGGTTACTAAACAAGGGTGTTTGTCAAGGTAGCTATGGAAGAAAACTTAGGAATTTCTGGAATGAACGAGAGGCAACGAGAGAGAGGGCTGGGATGGTTTGCTGCCGTAGGGTGATGATGATGAGGATGGTGAGTCATGCAACTTCATTAATTGCTTCTTATCCCATCATTAATCTCAGCCATGCTTTTCCTTGACCCCTTTGACCCATTAATTCTCTTCTTCCATTCTTCCATTCATGCATAAGCCACATATGTTTAATTAACCAATCAAAAATCTGATTTTGTTTCTTGTTTCATACTCTTAATATTTTTCTGATATCAATATTAAATCATTTGACTAATTGACATTCACTTTCTTTTTTTTTTCTTCCATACATCATGCATACATCACTCATACATTAAACTTCATATTCATTAAATTGGTCTTCTTTTTCCCATATAACACTTGTCTTTACTTACACTTAATTTTCTGATATTAATTCTTTGCTCATACCTCCATTATTCTTATAACATCAATTTAATTTCCTTGACTATTTAATCTTTCATCTCATTACTTCTTCCATGTTTCATACATCCTTCATACTTCATAATTCTCATATCTACTTATTTTCATTTAAGCTAACATACTTTATAATTATGGAGGAATTTCCTGAAATTGGGGATTTCACATTCTCCCCACCTTAGAGAATTTGGTCCTCCAAATTCAAATCAGGTCATGTCTCAAATGGTTCCGGATACTCTTCCTTCATTAGGCTATTTAGCTTCATGTAGCTTTTTCCATGATGTGGTATTGTCAATAATCTTTAACTAATGGGATCATCATAGACTTCTATACTTTATCTTTTCCGTCCAAAATCCCAAATGGCTTTTCTCACATGACTTATGTCTTTCTAAACTTCTAAGGTTTCACCTTTTATCACATAAGATGAATTCTGGATTATACTTTCGAAATATTGACACT
The DNA here is from genome assembly GCA_032173925.1 of Heritiera fomes. Lineage (NCBI taxonomy): Eukaryota > Viridiplantae > Streptophyta > Magnoliopsida > Malvales > Malvaceae > Heritiera > Heritiera fomes. The sequence goes on from JAPDPM010000015.1 coordinate 17,751,736, forward strand.
TTCTATTCTTATAACATTTCATACAGTGTCATCTAGATACTTTTATAATAGCTATTATCATACATAAACTTAGTCAATGGCAGATGGTCTTCCCATGAGCATTTAAAATACATAGCACCAGCTCTTTACATATACTCGAGCGTCTAAATCATGCGCTCGGACTGCTCATCAGTCTACGGATGAAAAGCTGTGCAAAATTTTCAACTGAGATCCCATGGTTCCTTGCTAATCTCCTCAAGGTGAGAATTGAACCTGAAATCTCTATCACATGAAATTGCTCATTGGAACTCCATGTAGTCTAACACTTCTTTCACCTACATTTTGCCAAAGCGTTAAGTGCGTCCATGGACTTCTTAGGTAGGAAGTGAGCTGACTTAGCAGATCCGTTCATCCATTCTAGCTTAATCATTATACTAGCCATTATTCCGATGTACCTTAAAAGCATAAGACTTAGATTAAGGCTTGAAATTTCTCAAGCAACTTCTTACTTCCTTGTCATCATATGAACCATTATTCTTTCATGCTTCTAACTCATAGCATTTGCCATCACAATGGCTTTCTATATTTTCTTTCTTCTTGCTCTTTTAATACCCATATACTGATCACATTTTAAACTATTAGCATAGTTCTTTTAATTCATATCCAAAATGTCCTCTTCTCATAGCATCAAACATGCCTATAAATGAACATCTTCATTCTCTTATGACATTCTAGGGATCCAATAGGAAGGATACTATAGTCGGCTAGGTAACCGAGTAGAGTATGGAAGGTACTTTAGAGTACCTGTCGTGTTCCGGTCCCTAGATGCGACTATAAGGAATAATTACCATCGTTGAGGCAATCCATCTCATATTAATTCATATTCTTTTCAGAGTAATGTTTTCATAGAATAAAACATTTAAGTAAAGTAGACTAATAAAAGTCAATCATCATTCTTATTTAAACTCCTTTCACACATCACTATATATCATAAAACTTTATACCAAAGAGTACTTCAGAATTCCAACTATCATTTATCATCAATTATTGTATTTCATTAAGTTCGGGACTTTTCTTTACTATCTCAACATCGTAAGCAAAAATCCTTCATATAACCATACATACCTTCTATTAACTTCATTTACAATGAGTCAGATAATACCACACACTTTTACATTAGACATCTACAACATTTACATCATAGTTAACAGGTGTCTTTCCCTTCTCTTCAGTAGTGGCCTTGTGTTGTGGTTGAGGGGTCTTCTCAGATTCCTCGGGTGGCCTCAAATCCCTCTTGGGACAATCCCTGATCATATGTCCCTGTTCACCACATCTGAAACATGCGCCACTTGCCAACCGGCATGGCTGTGCTCTGTGAAACTTTCTGTAATGTTCACACCTTTGTCTTGTACTCTTAGGTGAGCTAACAGTACTACTAGCTGAATGTCGGGATCTATCATCATTAATCTTGATCCCAGTAGCTCTAGGATTCCCTATACCATAATCATCATAATACTCCCAATTTAATACATATTCCCATATAACCATTTAATTAAAACAATCATCATTTTCTTATAATTTACTTGCTTACCTATCGAAGCTTTTTCATATGGCCTATTTCTTCCAAATGGATATCTGTCACAGAAGGCTTTCCCTTTTGACTTTCGCTTCATTGGTCCTTTGCCTTTACTTTGGGATCGGAAATCATCATAGTGAAACTCATAGTCCTGCTCACATAACTGAGCCTTACGGACTGTCTCATTATAAGTAGTAATACCCATAGCATACAACTTGGATTTGATAGGAGACTTCAGTCCTTCTATAAATCTGTATATCTTATATCCTTCACTCCTAATGGTCTCTCGATCGAATCCACTTAGAGAAATAAACTTCGACTCATATTGATTAACTGACATTGTCCCCTGAGTCAATTTCAAAAAGTTCATCTTTAACCTAGTCTGATCGGTGCGTGGGATGTACTTCTCAGTAAAAGCCTCTAAAAATCTATCCCATGTAACCTCAACATGTTGAGCCTCCAAAATGGCCCGAGTGGACTGCCACCAATATTCTGCATCATCCACTAACAAATACACAGCCAAACCCACCTTTTCCTTTTCGGAACATGACATATACTCGAAAGATCTAGTGACCGCCTTCACCCAATTCACTGCGGCCAACGTGTCCTTATCCCCCTTAAACATAGGCGGATCTAGCTTCTTATATTCCGTAATTAAGGTCATACTGCAATAAGCTATGAAATTCCTCCTTTCAATAACTGGGACTGGTGGGGGTAACTCTGTCTGTACTGGTGGTGGTTGTACTATAGGAATAGCGAATGGTACACTTGTGACCACATTTGGAAAGTTCGCCATAAACTGCGTAAACATAGTGGTCATATTCTCCACATGCTTCTCCATCTTCGCTAACCTAATGTTCGGGCTATGCGGTGGAGATGGTTGAGGAGACTGTGTTGGGGACTGTTCTACATAACCCCTTCCTCTTCCTTTCTCAACACCACTTCTACCTGAGCTCATTCTGTCGATAAAATCACAAAGATGAGCTATTTAGTATAACTTCAGACAGTTATACATCGTATATGCATTCAGACAAGTACAGTACACTTGGGGATATACTCTACTTCTAACTTATCGACACTGACAAACCTCAATCTAATTGCTCTGATACCACTCTGTGACATCCCCGTCACTTCATCTTATCACTTAACTTTTTTTTTCCTATTTCCACTTAACTTGATTAGATTTGCTTGTCAATGTCAATCATACTTTTCTTTCTTAAGCTTAATATCTAACAGCTCAATATGAATAATTTAATTTCAATAAAACAGACTAATGATACATGTATATATGTACCATCCATTTCCACAGGATCTCATACATCATCTTAACTTAAATCCCCGACATCTTATATACATTAATGTTAGTTGTACTGTACCATAACTGAATTACAATTTACTTTTCATAATTACATAAGTATACCTTCTATACTACTTGGGAAGCGTCTTTCGAAGGTAAAGTTTCAAGATCCACTCGTAGGCTCTTCTATCGAGAGCGAGGGATTACTTCAGATAGTCTGTATAAAAATGTTCGTAAAAGGGTGAGTTTACGCTCAGTAAGAAAAATATGTAAAAGAGCGTACTATGCCTCTATATGCATTTTTCCTACTTGGCTCTATAATGTCATGTAAAGCATTATAAAGCATGTATCATAAACCTCTTTCATGCATTGTTTGCAACCATGCATATTTCTTTCAAATGGTTTAAGCAAACATACTTTCTTTAAAACATATAAAACATGCATCATACTTCTTCTTCTTATACTTTCTTTAAAACATTATACTTCATAACTTACTTTAAAACATACTTTACATGCTTTTATAACGTAGCATGTTTCGTATACTTCTTCAAAACATATTTCAAGTACTTCTTTCAAATATCATTTACATACATACATACATACATACATACATACATACATACATACTTCTCTTAAAACGTCTTATACTTTCTTGAAATCATACATCATATACTTCTTTTAAAACTTCTTGTACCAGTAAATCAAGTACTTTCGATTTCTTTATTCTTAGAAATCGCATATACATATAGTTTTTGATAATATAAAAACTATTCATACTTTTGTGGAGTTATGCACTGCATCATCATCATCATCATCATTATCATGTGGCGTACCCCGTAGGGCCAGGAATCCTCCCTTAGCCGAACATGAAATATAAACAGATTGGCCAACTGCGGGTGGCTACAGTTAACACTAGTCAGGTGTCCTTCTGTAGCGACTGAGGCCTGACTTATGGTTCCTCAGCCCATAACATACATTACATCATTTCAGGACTTGATCAGAGCCCCTACTATAAACATGATAGTGCATAATCTCAAAACATATGTCATATGGCCTTTTTGCCATGACATTTCATACTTTCTTGAAATAGGTTTAAAAACCTCTTTTCAAAACAGGGCAGTCGACTGGCTTAACAGGGCAGTCGGCTGCTGCTTCATAATTTCATTTATCGAAATTATTTTCATTTAAAATTCCGATAATTTCATCTTTGAAAATACATGGGGGCAGTCGACTGGTCCATATAGCAGTCGACTGGTTTTCAAACAGAATGCTTCTTAGCAAATAGCAGTCGACTGGTCATATAGCAGTCGACTGTTTTTGAAACAAAATGCTTTTGGAAAATTAGCAGTCGACTGGTCTCATAGGCAGTCGACTGGTTTTGAAACAGAATGCATTTTGGAAAATAGCAGTCGACTGTCCCATATAGCAGTCGACTGGTTTGAAACAAAATGCTTACTGGGTAAATAGCAGTCGACTGGCTTACATAGCAGTCGACTGGTTTGCCTCGGGTTTCGAAAAACGACGTTTTGTTTGTCTCTAGGCAGTCGACTCCCCTTTATGGCAGTCGGCTGCCCCTAGCCTAATTGGTACTAGGAGACAAGTCCGAAAATGCATCCTTTCCTATACAAAATCAACTGGTGCTTCTTCCAAACCACATAAAAACATTATAAAACATGCGGACATAGCCGCCTTACGTCCGTTACATAAATTCCTTACCTCGATTACTTCGAGAACATGAAATCACTTGGTTCACCAACCCTAATCCTTTTCTTCTTCAAATCTGAAATCATCAAATCAAAGCAAACCTTTAAGAATTTGCCATAAACATGTTATACTAATTCAGTACAACACCATACCATGAACATACTTGAACAAATCATCTTCTTCTCTTACCTTTTGCTAGTGACCAAAATCTTAAACTTTGAGATCTCTTCCAATACTTGGAATCAATCCACCAAACTTCAGATATAGCCTCGTCTAGTGACTATGATCGTTTTTCGTCTAACAAACTTAACGATTTGGTTACTAAACAAGGGTGTTTGTCAAGGTAGCTATGGAAGAAAACTTAGGAATTTCTGGAATGAACGAGAGGCAACGAGAGAGAGGGCTGGGATGGTTTGCTGCCGTAGGGTGATGATGATGAGGATGGTGAGTCATGCAACTTCATTAATTGCTTCTTATCCCATCATTAATCTCAGCCATGCTTTTCCTTGACCCCTTTGACCCATTAATTCTCTTCTTCCATTCTTCCATTCATGCATAAGCCACATATGTTTAATTAACCAATCAAAAATCTGATTTTGTTTCTTGTTTCATACTCTTAATATTTTTCTGATATCAATATTAAATCATTTGACTAATTGACATTCACTTTCTTTTTTTTTTCTTCCATACATCATGCATACATCACTCATACATTAAACTTCATATTCATTAAATTGGTCTTCTTTCTCCCATATAACACTTGTCTTTACTTACACTTAATTTTCTGATATTAATTCTTTGCTCATACCTCCATTATTCTTATAACATCAATTTAATTTCCTTGACTATTTAATCTTTCATCTCATTACTTCTTCCATGTTTCATACATCCTTCATACTTCATAATTCTCATATCTACTTATTTTCATTTAAGCTAACATACTTTATAATTATGGAGGAATTTCCTGAAATTGGGGATTTCACAGAAAGTATTTGATTTACTTGTATAAGATGTTCTGAAAGAAGTATAAGATGCATGCTTTATAATGATTTTTCATGACATTATAGAGCCAAGCAGAAAAACTGCATATAGAGGCATAATACGCTCTTTTATATATTTTTCTTACTGAGTGTAAACTTACCTTTTTACAAATATTTTTATACAGACTACTTGAAGTAATCCCTCGCTCTCGATAGAAGAGCCTATTAGTGGATCTTGAAAGTTACCTTCGAGATACGCTTCCCAGTTAATACTGAAGGTATACTCCTGTAATCATGTGAAGTGTATTGTAATTCAACTATTGTACAGTACAAGCTAACAATAATGTATGTAAGATTTCGGGGATTTAGGTTAAGTAAGATGTGTAAGATCTTGTAGGAAAGAATGATATGTATATATATGATTTTTATGTTTTAATTGTATAAAAAATATTGATGATGAACTACTAAATACTAAGTTCAAGAAGAAGAAGAAATGACATTGACGAGTAAGTCTAATTAAGTTTATGTGAAAAAGAGAAAAAGTTATAGGTAAATGTGTAGTGATTGGGATGTCACACTCATTGGCCACTCCAGGTTTGTTATTACGGGATTCCTTTTCAAACTAATCTTTAAGGTATGTTAGCATGTATAATGAATCTAGATTGAGACTGTTTCAATGGTATCTAATGATTCTTCCGCATGCTGAGAATACGAATTTTGAAGCAATGAATGATACTTACTTTACAAAAACATTCGGGTCATGGAAGCTAGAATTGAAAATTATCTTTGATTTTCTTTTCACCATTGAAAAATATCAAAGTTATCATCTATTTGAAAATCTTAACTTTAAAAAAAATCCTATGTTAATGCAGTTAGCACTTCGTCAAGTTATTGATCCAGATCCATTGGCTTTTCTTTTTAGTTTTCATTCTCTTTCTTGTTGCTTCCTTAATTGCATTCAAAATGCCTTTTCCTTTGTTGTCATCACCACTCTTGGTTTTTTTGTTTGATTTTTTTTGTCTTTGGTTGAACGGCTCCTTCTCACCTTTATAAAAATTGAACAATTCTTGAAAATAATTATTAATTGAGGACTTTTAGTCCTCAATAGATCAAGCCCAAAAAAATCTTTATAACAAAAAAAATCTCTACATTTAACTCACATTGATTAGGATCTAATTAAAAAAAAATCATAATTTTAAACTTATATAATGGGACTTTTTTTTTTAATGCTTGGTCTGTAGACCACAAAAATAGAAAACAAAACACTATCCCATTCTAATTAAACACAAATACAAAAGTTTTCCTGTGGGGTAAATTAATTATATAAATGTGTTTAATTACACATTTATTGATATCAAAATTAACTAAACATATTACCTTGATTATGGTGTTATGTCTAAACCTTAATCAAAATAATAATAAATAAACTCAATTTAATATCAAATAATCAAATTTCCTCTATAGGCCTTTTTTCATATGAAAATTCAAGCCCAAATAATCATATGCATAATCAGTAAGACCTTATTTGACCAAAGCATTTGAGCACATATTGTCAAAAACATTATTTTGTAGACAAAAGCGACATTCAACCATCGGTTTTTAGTACAAACATTCAAATACATAAAGATAATTTTTTCCAAATTCTTCAGGATACCTCTAATATCAATTCCATATGTGGGATCAAACAAACATGAGGCTGAGACGATTGGATCATTCATAGCGCTCAAAAGTCACCCTTTCAACACCAGTACTCAACTCGGTTGGAACCGGAAGCTTATCAATCTTGAGTGCCATAAGTTGAGATCCATGCACCTCAAAACAATACCTTCAATTTGAGTAGTTGTCACCACTTAGTAAAGGTATCTGAGAAGAATCATAAGCTGGAACAGTGGTTGCTGCCAGAATTCAGAGTTGTAAATGTAAGCAACAAACTTTGAATATTTACCAGTGTAAAATAATTCTAGAACCTGAATAATACATATCACAATTTTCTTGTGGGAATAAATCACAACATGCAAAACTTCTTAATTTTAAACTTATATAATGGGACTAGTTTTTTCATTTTTAATTCTTGGTGCGTCGACCACAAAATTAGAAAACAAAACACTATCCCATTCTAATTAAATACGAATACAAAAGTTTTCCTGTGGGGTAAATTAATCATATCGATGTGTTTAATTACAAATTTATGGATATAAAAATTAACAAAATATATTACCTTGATTGAGGGTGCTATGGCTAAACCTTAATCAAAATAATAAATAATAAACTTTATTTGATATCAAATAAACAAATTTCCTGTATAGACCTTTTCTTGTGTAAAAATTCAAGCCCAAATAATCATATACATAATCAGTGAGACTTTATTTGACCTGAACATTTAAGAACATATTGTCAAAACAAACATTATTTTGAAGATAATCGGTTTTTAGTGCATACATTCGAATACTTGCAGATAATTTTTCCAGATTCATCATGATATCTCTAATATCAACAAATAATTTCATGCAATTTAAATAAACAAGGTCCCGATATTTGCAGCAATGTATACAACTATATGTATATTTAATCTAGAAAATTATCAAGCAACAGTTTCAAAAATATACAGAATCAAGTTGCACCAACAACTAGATAAGTAGATTTGTTCAGATACCAACTATTAGATGTTTATAACCATTATTCATCATTAATTATAAACATCTAGTAAGATAAAATGTGAAAAATAAAATCATCGTACCTCCACTTGCCATAGCTACCAAGTTTCCAGAGAACAAAAATTAACATATACGTATAAATTGTAGAACACCAATTTTCTAGTCTTAGCAATACTTGCTTTGAGCAATAGAAATCACAGGCAAAAAGTTGCGAGAGTAGAGACCCAAGAAAATGCTCAGAATATTCTTTTTATAAGAACGATATATTTTTTCGATCAAGAAAAATGTTTTTTTTTAGCCAGATAATTTAATATGGTGCTTATTGATATCCAATGGACCACTACAGAGAACCTTTGACTTATCAGTCCCTGTATTTTGGGAAGCAATTTTCAAACTACATGAAATACTCTGTTTTTAAATTTGAAAACAACACTCTATAACGATACATTCGGTAACAAAGGACACATAAAAGAGAATCAAATATTTTGACTACAAAAAATTTATTACAAGTGAAAGCAATAATCATATACTAATGTAATTAAAAAAATGAAGTCATCATAATCGTCATTATCAGAGTCTTTATCTTAACAGATTGGGTAGGCTACATGAATCAATATATGAACTCATGTTAAGTTGTCAACATGAATTCTCTCCTCCATCCATTCCTATCTAAGCCAATGTGTTCTTCCAACTCTAGTGCTGTCATTTCTTTCTGAATAACTTCCTTCCAAGTCTTTTTTGATATTTCTCTAGCTTTGATCCCCTTTTTCATAATTCATTACTTCCAATTTCTTAATTTGAGCATCTATATGTCTACATCATATGTGTTCAAAGTAACATAAATGATTTTTACTCACATTGTCTTCGATAGGTACCAATTTGACATTCTTTTGGATGTCTTTAAATAAAAAAAATTATAATGGAATATTTCACACAAATCAATCAAAGCAACCAATAAGTATGCAATAGTTTCAATAACAGTACTGTGAAGAAAAGACCTATAGAATTGTTTCAGCTTTTGAAAGAAAAAAGAAAACAAAAATCTTGTGTTAATTGTGAATGGAACTTGGGTTTTTAGGTATTTCGCAACACTAGTAACAAAATTTTAAGAAATCTTGTGTTTTCACTTTTTCTCATTGTTTTCGTTATTTTTTTTAAACAATGAAAACAATTTTTTTTCTCTAATTTTGGCTCATTTTCATTCTTATTTTTCAAATCTTGCTTTTCATTTCTTCAACCAAATATGTTTTTTCTTTTTTTATAAAAATAAAGAAAAAAAATAACCAAATATATTTTTCCTCACATTTTTTGTTTTTTATAAAAATAAAAGTAAAAGAAAAAAAATAATTTTATTTTCATACACCAAACACTTAATTACATTTTTGCGGAGCCATACATAAATATGATTTCCTTTCCATCCTGAACTTAGTGTAGCCATACATAAATATAATACATTCCGTATTTCGGACATCGCTCAGAACTATGATCTCGCAGCCTGTAGGTGACAATACCCGGTGACCGTCCAAAGATAAATGGATGAAAAAATATAAAAAAAATGATGCGACCAATTTATTTTAATACATGGAAGTTGCGCCGTAATTTCATTGGTCTGTCGCACCAAATGCATCGCCCACCTGTGAAAATTTCACATTTCAGCTACACCAAGTTTGACTTGCGAGAACATTATTCCGATTTTTTTGTATGGTACTGTTTTTAAATTGCTGAATCCTTCTTTCAGCTCGTCATTTTGACATTTTCCAATCTTGTTTTTGTACATATTAAATCACAATGTTTAAGCCTATTTGTGTTTGTCAAAAACTGGCATTAGAAAAGTTGGCGGGGAAAGTCTTCATTGTACTGTAAAAACTTCTCTTCAACTCATCCAAGGTATCTCCAACTTTCTTCCTGTATACGTGCTTGATCTATGTTTTAATTTTAAGACGTTTCTTGCAAGTTGGAGTTGCTTGGTCTTAAGAATTTTTAATACTAGAAATGGCTTTGGATTGTTCTGATCATTTTTAGAGGTATTGAAGAACTGGGTGTTGATTATTATGATGGATAACTTTGCAAAGATTAGTGGCCTTTTTCTTTTTATTCTCTGAAGGACAATTAATGTTATACCTCATTCTAGAGAAACCAAGGTTTTCTTCAGCTGTTTTTGAAAATTGATTGTCTCAAAGCAATTGGGTTATTTAAGGTTTTCTTTCTTTCTGGTTGCTTTTTTTTTAAAAAAATCTTTATGGGCAAAGTATATATTGTGTTGGTAATCAAAAAATATAGTATTTTTCTTATTGCAAGTTGTTTTTAGATTTGTATCTGAGGTGGGTTTTTTTTATTCTTATATAGCTATTTTGAAAAGCTGGATCAGCTTCTGTGTCAGGCAGCGCAGTTTAGGGTAACTTTTGCTTACAATATTTTTCCAATATCCTTTCTGATCTACTGTTCATTTTAGGATTGAGTTGTCCGAGACAGTCATGGAGCTGTTGAAGTTTCCTGAGAATAGATTGTGGGGCACTGCAGAAAACTCATTCTGGCCCAGTTCTTGTTTTCTACTTAAGCAAAATCAGAGTATTATAATGGCTGGTTCAATGCTAACTTACTGGTGAGTTTACAGGCCCTTTTGTACTGTTTCAGTTGAATTATTATTCCTAGTTGAAGGTTCTGAATGTCACAAATTACGGTGAAAGAAATCAATGCTATTTGATTTGACTGGAATTAATCATGTAGTCTATTGGAGTCACTTAAAATCATTTGTTTCATCAGAATTAGTATCCTGGTGAAACTTTGGAAATACGACTGTTCTGCTGTTTCAAGTACTGATGGATGCATTGCAAGCTGTAGCTTCTGCTACACAGATAATTTCCAGTATGGTTGGGGCTGTTGCAGCATTGGAACAAGCCTCTAAAAATCTTGATGAAGCTCCAAAGAGAATCCGAAGCCTAGAAGAATTTGTGTGCGATCTTGAGAATTTGACACAACAAATTAGGCAAAAACATGTCTACAAGCTTCATAATGCCCAGTTAGATTACCAAATTCAAAGTTTGCATTCCTTGATAGAAAGGCTGCGTCCAAATGTCAGGAAAGCGAGAACAATTGTATCAAAAAGTAAAATTAAGAACTTGGCTAAGGTATTTTGGAATTCCATGGCTGGAGATCCACTTGGAAGACTGACACATTCAATTAAAGATGACTTAAATTGGTGGCTTGAAACTCAAATGTTGGCCCAAAATGTTGAGAAAGCAATAGAATCAACAGCACAAGACATGCCAGTTCGACTGAAAATAAAGATTGACCAAGGCTTCCCAATTTCTAGCCAATGTAATTTTGTTAGGGATTTACTTGAACAGGAGGATTCTCATCGAGTTGTTCTAATTGTGGGGTTATCTGGTATTGGAAAGTCCTGTTTGGCTCGTCAAGTAGCTGCTGATCCACCACAAAAATTTGTGGGTGGAGCAGTTGAACTTGGATTTGGGCAATGGTGTAGTCGAGCTGCTTGCAATGGCATTAAGGCTGAATATCAGAAGCGTTTGGCAAGGAAAATTAGTAAATTTTTGGTACAGATTGGATTTTGGAAAAAAATTGAGGAGAACAGTGATCTGGATTATGTCTGTTGCTTGCTTCAAGAAGCTCTGTATGGGAAAAGCATTTTAATCCTTCTTGATGATGTTTGGGAGCAGGACATAGTTCAGCGGTTTGCGAAACTGTATGATAATGATTGCAAGAACTTAGTAACTACAAGAAATGAAGCTGTCTATGAAATCACAGAAGCTGAAAAGGTAGAGCTAAGCAAGGATCAAATAAGGGCGATAAGCAAGGAAATCCTTCTCTACCATAGCCTCCTTAGCAAAGAAGAGCTTCCGGTACGTAAGAATTGACCTTCTTTTTGGTAGAATGACTTAGATTCCATATAGGTTTTGATAAATTAGTTGGAGCAACTTTCATCCATCCCAGCATTTATTTTGGTTAATTCATGGTAACACGAACTGTTCTAGCAAAAGATATATCTACAAGGATATCCAGTTTAGGTCCTATAGTCCTGCCACCCATATTTATGCCATTTATTAGTAAACTACTAATTTATCCCTCTGAAAGCATCATCTATGGTATTGCTTATTACCAGCCATTGTGTATGCCCTGTGTGGAGTTGGCCAGTCGGGGTTCATTAATGAATAAAGTTGCAGGGGATTAGCTAATGAGAGCACACTCATTTTCCATTTGAAACCCAAAATATTAGCAGAAGTTCTCACTACAAGTTTTACCTTGATTTATACCCCATCAAGTCATGTCCCTTTTGCCTGTGGATGCCCCTTGTACTGACACAATTGCACTTATACATTCTTCTAAACTTAAATTTCTCATTTAGGTCTTGTTTGCTCATTTTGGGGAAAGAAGTCTTTTTTGCTTTAGGCTCCTTCTTAGATAATCACAAGATATATTCTCAACTAATTCTTTAATTTGATACATCATAGATTTGTATAAAGAAATTAAACCTGATTAGTGCTGTAAACACATCAAAGGCTATGTGCTTTCCACTAGCTTGGTCAGGGCTATATATGAGAAATTTAGTAAGTGATCACTGCAGTATAAGGGAATGTTACCTTTGGGATTTAATTGCACCATTCTCCATGGAATATGCACACTCCTCTCTTGGAAGAGATTAAATGCTCTCCATCTATCGCTTTTCCTTGCATATCATGAATACCACACATATACTTGCTCTAAGCAATAGGTGTCAGGGCAAACCTACTTAATCTTCACCTGCCGTCTGGTGCAATCTAGCTACTGTTGCCTAATATTGTCTGAATCGATAGGCATGGTAATACTCAATGCGGGTTTTTTTTCTCTTTTGCCGAGGGCAGTTATCTCATTTATGCAACGTGAAACATTCTACACAGTTGTGTGAAACAACTTTTGTAAATTCTCATTTGGTGTTCTCAAATGCAAATTTACAGATATTCTCAAAGATCTGAGACAGGAATTCAGGTCCTTCGGTTAACTTACATAAATTTTCATGAACTTCTTTAATAGCTAACTCTAGTTCAATGTGAACTGGAGTTGAAAACCTTATAAATTTCTAACCTCTCAAAAGTCAAAACTATAATTGCATGCTTATTAGGGAATGCAAATTGGAAGGGAAAAATGAAAAGAGAAGACATAGTTTAAGATTTATCCAAAATGCTAAATGAAGCCTATGCAAAATAGTCAATGATCAGTATTCACTCTATTTATTTGAATTGCATTTTGTTTTAATAGCTTTACTCAATGAAAACTTTATTTTCTGTTCTGATGTTGTCCCATCCTAATAGGGTGTAGCAGAGAGCTTACTTGAAAGATGTGGGCACCACCCTCGAACAGTTGCTGTTATGGGAAAGGCTCTCAGGAAAGAAGTAAGAGCTGAGAAATGGGAGAAGGCTATAACCAACTTATCAACGTTTGCTACATGTGCACCAGGTCCTGTCTCATATGTGAATGAGAAAGATACTGAGGACACATTAACCATTTTTGGTTCGTTTGAATTCAGTCTAGAAGCAATGCCTGTAGACTCAAAGAGGCTCTTCATTGCTCTTTCTGCTCTTTCATGGGCAGGACCTGTACCAGAAGCATGTGTAGAGGCTATATGGTCATTTCTTGGGCAGGAGAGCTTGTTTTCTCTTATCGTCTGCAAACTCGTTGAAGGGTCTTTATTGATGAAAGTAGACATGGATCCTTTATACCAAGTACACGACATGGTTTTATTGTATCTTGATAGCAAGACTGCTGAATCAACTGAGATGCTACTACATGGTTCTACACCAGAAAAAACTGCATTTATATGCCCTTGGCTTTTTATTTTTGGGAAAGAGAATGTCAAAAAGGTTGTTGAAGAGAGGATGAAGCTTTTCCTCGAAATTTTAGAAGAAAGGCAAGTGGTTATCACCTTAGAATCCATTATTCAGGCTTTTATGGCAAGCAACTCCATTTCTGAACTTGAAACATGTAGGGCAAGCTTTAGTAGGTTATTGGGACCTAGGATTGCAGATATTATCTCAGCTAATTCACAGAGTCTGATTGCAGTGTCTGCAGAAGCCGTTGTAAATATATTTACCAAGGCCGATTACTGCAACTATTTTCCATCTGTTGAAACAGCCAGTGCGGTTGACAAGTTGACAAGTATAATAGAAAATTGTGAGGATTCTGTAATCCAAACAAACATTTTAACCATCCTTGCCAAGCTTGCAGAATTTGGAAGCCCGGAGATAATTGATAAGGTGCTTCAGAGTATCCCCTTTAACCAGCTTGCTGATTTGCTCTCTCCCAGTGCCCATGAATGGCATGAGAGCATGTTTACAATATTGATGTCATTGACTAAAGCTGGAAAGTCAAAAGCTGTTGAGAGAATGTTTGCTTTTGAGATTGATAAGAATCTTATTGAACTTACTGAAAGTAGATCTGAACTAGTGCAACACCATGCCATTGTCACTTTGAAGGCATTTTATGAGCTGGCAGCCCCTTCTTCAAATAGTTCCCTTCGACCTGCTAATCTAGACCTCTTGCCATGGCAAGTGAGACTTCGTCTGGAAAGGTTTGTTATGCCAGACAGGAACATTCCCCTTTTACCTAAGCCACAAACTTTTGAAGACCTCATTCACAAGGTGCTAGATAATGACAACAAACAGGTGTTGGAGGCTATGCAGGATCTCATACCAATAACTGAAAAAGCTGGAGACCCAAGTTTCAGAGAAATGATAGTAAAAAGTCCCCTTATTAGAAGGTTATCAGAACTTCTGCAATCTGGACACACAGAACAAACTTCTATGAGATCTGAGTCTGCCTTTTTACTCATGAAGCTGGCTTACTCTGGTGGAGAGCCCTACATTAAGAAGTTTCTGGAGTATAATGTTATTCATGAGCTGGTAAAGATGATGCAATGCCACATTTCAGAGTTGCAGGATTCAGCCTATACAGCTCTGCATCAAATGCTTTTTGGCAATGGTGGAGTTCTTGTCTTGAATAACATCTTCCAAATGGGTCTTATAGATAAGATAGCTCATGCACTTGACAGCAAATCTGTGAAGACTCGAGAAGTCAATGTGCATTTTATATTGGATATTGTTGAGTTGGGAAACAAGGCCTGCTTAGAGCAAATGCTATCCTTGCAGGTTGTGGAGAAACTCACAAAGTTAGAAAAATCTGGTGGAGGATCCGGTGAAAATGTGGTTGGATTTCTGAAGGGAATGGATAAGTGTAAGCATCTTTCAGTGGCAGAACGAAAGGTGATGAAGCAACAGGTGGTTAGAAAGGTGAGGTCCTCCATGAAAGGCCACAAATCTGAAGCTCGGATTTTAGCAGCCTTAGATGCTTTCCTCTCCGACGGGTCAAGAGGTGCAAGTAGCAGTGGCACCGGCAATGGTAGAAATAGGAAGTAAGCTAAAAACTGAAAAGACAACTGTAGTTGCTGTGGTTCTTGAGGCCTGGGCTTGCTGCAACATATCATCCGGATTTATTGCTCAAAGAATGAATACAGTGCCCTGTCAATTTTTCATACATGGAGATATTTGGGAACTTTTTCTTTTCATTTCGACAAGTGAGGTGTGAACCTTCAAAATGCAGTTCTTGGAAGATTAGCAGCCAACGATTGCAGAATTAATGAGAACCAACTTCCCCTTAGATACTCTGCCTACTGGGGAGATTTTTCCTTCCGTTTTTTGCCTGTTTTTCCTCCTTTTTTTTTCTCAATATATTATAGTAAAATCCATTAATAAAAAAAGAGTCAATTTGCAGAATATATA
This sequence comes from Heritiera fomes, assembly GCA_032173925.1. Taxonomy (NCBI): domain Eukaryota; kingdom Viridiplantae; phylum Streptophyta; class Magnoliopsida; order Malvales; family Malvaceae; genus Heritiera; species Heritiera fomes. The sequence continues at coordinate 17,767,695 of JAPDPM010000015.1, forward strand.
CACTACTACTAATATAGTAAACAGCCGAAGGGAAAGCCTTTCTCACTGTTGTCTTGACGGTGTAAATAAGTAAACCACAAACTCCTGAATTGATGAGATTATTTAACAGCTCGCTGTTATATTTATGTTTTTCAAATCCATTAATAATCCTCTCCAGTTTGGATTGAAACCAATGGCAATTGCCATGAAAGAAACTAAGACAAATTCATCAAATATCAACTGGATCAGAATAAAAAAAATGAGAATTTAACATTATTTTTATTCTTAATTTCTTTTCATTTTCTTGTTCAAGTTACATCTGCCTTGCCAGGCCTGAAATGCATTTTCAAATATCAATTGAGACAGTGACAGATGCTTTTTAATGCTTTTTTTAAGAAGGAAAATTGGAACATCTTTTAAGCGCTTTCATTCCGTTCTCTGTAACAATAACTGACGTAGTTTGAAGGCCTACATTTTAAATTTTAATCATAGAAGGTTTGCATTGAAATCATCCTAGAGTTTTAAGTTCTTTATGTTCCTCTAAGTCACTGAACTTCTCCTGAATTTCATGAAGCAACCTTACCTTCTCTGCCAAATCTCGTATAATTTCTGCTCGGTTGTACCAGCATAAAAATTAGCGGGTGACGATAATAAACCGCATCTCAACATAACAGAGAGTTACAACAGCTCACAAAAAGAAAAATTCATATTTTTCTTTTCTTTTATCTTTCTGTATTTACTAAATAGTTAAATAAGGAGTTAGTTGGTTAACGTTTACTTAGGACTTGAAGTTAGTTGGTTAATTAGTTAAGTTTGATTAGGCTCATTCTGATAGTTAATTGAATAGAATCTCATACCTCTACATATACATATACATATACATACAAATATAAATTTATGTAAAATCTTTCTGTATGAATAAATATAGCAAGATTTCATAATAGTATCAGAGCCTGTAAAATTATTCTTCTTTTTAAGATTTTCTTTGCTTTTTCTTGCATTTTCTTTTTAGAAACTATTTTCTTCATTTCTTAACTCATGGTTACACTAACAAGATTGAAGAATTACCTTTAAACCCTTTCTCCCTCCATCCAAATGAGAACCCTGCATTGATCTTTGTTTCTTCAATTTTAATTGGATCAAATTATCATTCTTGTTGTCAAGTAATGAGGATGACATTGCTCTCGAAGAACAAGCTTCTATTTGTTGATGGTTCGATACTAGCTCCTACAAAGATTGATCATCTGTTCTCAACATGGGAAAAAGGCAACACCATGATTCTTTAATGGATATTACACTATCTTTCACCTTCCATTAGGCAAAGTGTGATTTGGTTTGATAATGTAGTTGATGTATGAAAAGATTTGAAAGATAGATTTTTTCAAGGAGATCATTTTAGGTTCTTAGAGTTACAAGAAGAGATTTATACCTTCCAGCAAGATTCTTTATCAGTGACAAATTACTTTACAAAGCTTAAGGTATTATGGGATGAGATTATGAATCTTAAATCCATCCTTAGTTGTTCTTGCAATCCATGTTGCAGATGTGGAGTTTTGTATATAGCAAGAAAATTTCAGGAGAATGACAATGTGATAAGGTTTCTAAAAGGGTTAAATGAGTGTTTTGCTACTATTCAATCCTAGATCATGTTAGTGGAACCCTTGCCAACCATTAAAAAGTTTTTGCATTGGTGATTCAACAAGAAGGTAGATGAATTCTATCATTTCTGTTTCTTCTCAAAAGATTGAGTCTAAAGCTTTTGCAAGTAAGGCAGTTACAAATCTAGCTTAAAATCCTTTTTCAAGGAGGCCTAATGCAAATGGAAGAAGGCTTGTATGCACTCATTGTGGCTATACTGGTCATTCTATTGAAAAATGTTACAAAATGCACGGATATCTACCAGGGTTAAAGCTAAGGATCAAAACTAGTTTAGTAAACCACATTGATACTAGTGGTCACATGGAGAACAACAAAGATGAACCAAAAATTTAAAAAGTTGAGGGAGAATTTGTATCCTTTCCAATGACTTCTATAAAAGATTTGTGACAACTAAGAATTTTTCACAAATGATAATCAATTTAATATATATTATAAGTATGTGATTATTGAGAAATTTTTTAAGGATTATGAGAATTGTGGGAGTGATAAATCAATGATGGAGAACTATTTGGAGAATGATTTGTTTGAGTTAGATTGAATTAAGGAAACTTTTAGTATTATAAGGATTTACAAGTTTAATCCTTAAACATACATGATAAATATATATATATATATATATATATATATATTAAGAATAAATAATAGGAGTACATGAAATTAATATATACATCATATATATTAATTAAAAAAAAGAAGATATATATATATATATTTATATAACAAGTAAAGATATAAAAAATGTATATGGATATGTGTGTGTGTGTGTGTGTGTGTGTGTATATATATATATATATATATAAAATCTATGTATACAAATTAATTAAATAAACTAATTAGTAAATACATATAAAAAAGGGAAATAAATATATAAATATATATAAAAAATGATTGGCTTCTCTTAACTGCTCACCCAAAAATTTATGTTCTCTATCATCTCTTTCTCTTGACCGAAACTTCAAGGGAAGATTTCACCCTTCAAATGGCATGCCTGATTCCAAGATATGTGATAGAGCTCATTTAGTAAAACAACTTTCCTTTAAGGTGTTTTTTTGTTTAAGGCTTGTATACTAGGTTTTCATGACTTTCTCTCTCTAAAACCAAGCTTTTTATCTCCTCTAAAAATGGTGGCTAGCCATAATATGAAGAAGATGAGATTTTTTTGTGATTAAATAATATCTTTTAAGCCAAGTTACCATTTTGTCGTTTAACAATTTTAAAAATTTTTGTTACGTTCCAACTACTTCAATATTCGATTAAATATTTAGTCTAATTTCAAACTATTTTCATTTCAATGCCAAATATATCTATTTGACATAATTTAGTCGAAACATTGACTTTTAATGGGGTTTGACCATCAAATTAGTGAAATTATCAAAATACCCTTGATTGCTCATTCGTGTAATTTTCAACGTTTTCGTGTGATTCAGTTTATTGGTTGGAATAACATGAGATTTCTTCACATGAGGATTCACCTATGACTGTTAGTTAGTCATAAATTAATTTACAAAAGTTTCTCTGGCCTATGGACGTAACTGTCATTTTCGAAATTGTTACATGCTGTTAAAAAGATTCACAAATGAGTGAATTTTGAGATGCAAATTCTTACTATCTCAATATTTCACTTCAAATATTATTATTCTAGGATCTTATTTTGATATGGATAGTAAAAGTCCTTATAGGGCCTACCTTGGTTCTTCCTCGATATTTATTGAATAGACCCTTTATTTAAAAATCTTAACGACTAACTCTCTCTTTTTGATTTCTATACTCTTTAACTTATATTGAGTATTGAAAAAATGGGGTTCTCACACTCTCTCTTCCTTAAAGAATTGAGTCTTCTAAATTCGACTTAAGTACTTCGGTAGCTCAATGCTACTATCCATTCACATCACCGTTGTGCTTATCACCTTTTTTATGCAGAACAATCATTTCGATACATTTCCTACATATTATTCACAATTTATATCTAGACAAGTATAGTACTTATAGAGATATAAACCAATTCTGACCTACAGACACTGACATATATCGATCTAACCTTGCTTTGATAACAACTTCTGTCACACTTCGATTTATGAAAATCGAAACCAACTTTTTCCTTTTTTCACTCAATCGGTTGGATTGTACTCAGTGTCTTTACTCATACAGTAAGCTAAAATTTACTTAGCTAAAACAATGTCTAACTACTCATATTAATCCTAATACAATCAGTTACAATATGTATTACTTATATTTACAGTCTCATTTCAATTATATAAATATCTAATATCAACTACTACCTTTGACATCAGATTCTTTACGTTTACATCCCTTTACACGCTAAAGTATTATACAATAAATGTCTGAATACAATAAATAACTGTACAATTATACTTATAAGGTACAATATCGAAATCTCGTAGGAATCTAATTAGAACCCTTCCTTAATAATCAACTATTACTGCAAATGATTTGTAAGGTAGAAGGGAGTGAGCTTAAGCCCAGTAAGTAATATATATAAAAGAACTAATACTATGCATACCTATATGCTTTTATTGAAAACATGTTCATAACTTTCGGTCAGTATCAAAACAGTGTTTGGGCACTCTATCGAAAAGAATACTATAATCAGTTAAGAGTACCAAGCTGAGTATGAATGAATGCTTTAAAGCACCTCACTTGTCCTGGTCCCTAATTGACTATACGGAATTTATGAAAATAAAAAAGAGCAGGAATTCATGCGTATCAACTTAGTATTAAAACCTTTCAATCCTTTAGTGGCAATACTATATGGTAAACGGTCGTCATCAAATTATTTATAATTTAAAATCATTTAAAATCGGTAGAAAACAATGACATATACGTGTATACATTCAGCAAGCACTCAATAAACAGTTCAATAAAGTAGTTAGTAAATCATTCAATAAACCCTTCAGTAAAACGCTTAGTAATTTACTTAGTAAAACGTTCAATAACTCATTCAGTAAACAGTTCAGTAAAATGTTCGGTAAACCATTTAGTAAACTGTGGACACCTAATTTTGTTTGAACAATTTTTAAATAAAAAAAATCAAAAAGTCCAAAATCAAAAAATAAAAAAAATAAAAAATGATAAAAAGAGACAAGTAAATTTTGGTCAAATCTTAAACTGGAACCCCATGCATTCCATGCAAACCCTAAAATTAAGAATTTCAAATTTGAAAATTTCATGTGAAGCAGATGCAAAATTTACACCTTCAAGAGTTGACTTGGTTGACTTGTTGCCAAAAAAATGAACATAATAATTTGCAAATTGAAGGAAATAAATCATGAATGAGAATCCCATGATGGCAACCACGGTTTAAGCATCAAAAGGGGAAAGTTTGTACTGTGAAGTTTTAAGTTGAAATGGCTATAAAAGCTAGTGAAATGAAACATTGAGGAGGGTGGAGACACAGCCACTGGTCATCATCTTCATTACACTATCTTGCTTGCTCATCTTCATCTCGCCGCCTCTACCATCATCATCTCTTCCCCACCATTCATCTTCATCTTCATCACTGCACGGCTACACTGCCGCACAGTCCTACTCGTACTGTTCTGCATTGCTGCCTCGCCATCCTTCACTTGTTGCTGCATCATTGTTGCCGTCATTGCCACCGTTATAGGCTCACTCCATCATTGTTGCACTTGCCTACCTCGTACACAGCCCGTCCACACTTCACGTTGCTTCCTTCATTCACGCCTGTACCAAGCCATTACACCTTTGTTCTGCTTTAAACATCATCACCTTCATTGCTTCATTACGCTGCAGTGTCCTGGAGTGAAGCTGTCATCCGCCGTTGCTCTTCTACTGCAGAAACCATCCTCCCTGTAACCACAATTCAGCCACGTCTCTCCTTGCCATGTTTACCTTGCTGCCTGTTATTGCAGAATGTTGAAGGTTCTTCCATGCATCGTCGCTCTACACTACTGCTGCCTCGTTCCTCGCTATGCTACTGCTTTTGATGTGTCGTGGTCTTGCTGCTGCTTCAAGTTTACTACCTAACTCCATGTCGTTGCTGTTGAAGCATTGTCCTTTTGCGTGAAAGAAAAAGAAAGCGAAGTATATAAAAAGAGCTAACAACCTCTTAGTCTAGTGGCTAAAGATGAGTTGTGGCATATTATAAGTCTTGGATTTAAATCCAAACACCTCATCTCCAGTTATTTAATATTCGTCTTATAACTAAAAAAAAGTATATAAAAAAAACACGTGAAGGTAAAAGAAAAACCGTTAGCTATTGGCTTACATTTCAAATTGATTTTGCTTCACGTTTCCTTGATTTCCATTAATAATCTATTTTTTCATCATGATTCTTACTTAGTTATATGTTTTGATTATTTTAAATATGAATTCAATTGTTTTGCTAAGGGTATTTATGAATGATTTTTTTAAACTCATTTAACTTACTAATGTAGTTTGTTTGTTTATTTATTTACTTTTGTTTTATTAATTTATATGCTGTTCATTTTAGGATTAGATATATTCATAAATAGATATTTAGTTGTAGGTTAAGAAGATAAAAATTATGTATAAAATTTGTGATATTTTTTTATAATAGTAATAAATAATAATAAAATATAAAGATGAAGATAAAAAAATTTCAATGATAAGATTTTGAAGAAATTACAAGTAGCGATTTTTTGATAATCTTTAAGATCGAGAAAAACCCTTAGATGTGACCAGCGTATTGGAACATTTACTCGGTTTTATCTTGACGCCAAAATTTCATATAAATATAAAAAAATAAAAATAAAATATAAATATAAATTTTGAATGGACAAACAAAAATATAAACTTCAAAAAATTTCCGATGATATGATTTTTTAGAAATCACAAATAGTGATTCTTTGATAATCCTTAGGATTGAAACGAAATATTTGAATATTACCAGCTTATTGGGGTATTCAAATAATTTTAGTTCGATATTAAGATTTCTAATAAAATTAACATTTATGAAATAAATTAATATTAAAAATAAGTAATATATAAAATTTTTAAACAAATAAATAAACAAGAATATAAAATTATTACAATTAATCTTTTGGAATAAATAATAACAATAACAATGAAGATAAGAAAAACAATTAAAGATAAATAAACAAGATATACATTTTAAAGAATTTTTGATGATGAGATGTTACGGAATTCACAAGTAGTGATTCCTTATTGATATCTAAGTTAGAGAAATCTGCTAAATGCTACTACCATATTGGAATATTTAGTATGATTTTTCAATAAAAATAAGATTTTATAAAATAAATAAATAATAATATAAATAAATAAAAAATGACAATAAAATAAGTAATAGATTTCTCATGTGCATCATATTTTGTTTGCATCATCTGCATTCATGAAATTCTAAAATAAGTGTGAATTTTCTGAGAATGGAATTCTATAGAAATCGCAAGTAGCGATTTTTAAGAAATCCCTAGGTGAGGAAATTATCTGAATTGCTACCAGAAGTATTGGGGTATTTTGGAATAATTTTCAATACAAAAAATTCTCATTTATTTCAAATAAAAAATAAAATTTAACATAAATAAAAAAATTTAATATTTGAAAATAAAAAATAAAAATGATATCAAAATAAATGAAATTCTTGTTAAATGTGTAATTAAGATCATTTTATTAAGATCAAAAGATAATACATGATTAAGTGTTACCCTTTTTTAACGGGCGTCGTGGGGGTGTTAATCCTTCCTCACGCGTAACTGAACTCCCGAATCCTAACTTTGTTTTTGCAGACCAAAAATTATTTTTTTAACTTAATTAATTTTAAGATTTTTTTTAAAAAAATAAATGATTTTAGGTGGCCAATCACACCTAGTAAAAAAATATTGGTGGCGACTCCATTTGTGCTTTAAAATCGTCTAGTGATCAATCTCCGGACAAAATTGTTATAACATAAACAGTTAATAAAACTTTTGATAAATCCTTTAGTAAACAATTTAGGAAACAATACAGTCGTCATTTCAGTAAACAAATCAGTAAGCAATTCAACAAACAGTTTAGCAATTAGTTTAGTAAATCAGTCCTTAAATGATTTAGTAAACAATAAAGAAAACGTTTAAGAAAGCAATTCAGTAAAAAAATTCAGTATGTAGTCGGTAAACGATTTAGTAAACAATTCAGTAGAAAATCGATAAAACGGTTCAATTAGCAATTCAAATAGTTATAAGACGATTCAGTAAACAATTCAGATAGTTAGAAACATTTCAATAAGCAATTCAGTAAAATAGTTCAGTCTGTAGTTGGTAAACGATTCAATAAGCAAATCAGTAGAAAATCAATAAATGGTTCAAAAAGCAATCAGACAGTCAATAGAAGATGTAATAAACATTCGGTAAAGACTCAGTAAACAATTCTGTGATCATTTCAGTAAATAGTTAGTAAAGTGTTAGTAACAATTCAGTATATGATAAGTAAATAGTCAGTATACATTCAGTAAACAGTTCATTAGACATTCAGTAAACAGACAGTAACGGTTTAGAAAAAAGTTCATTAACAATCAATAAAAAGTTCAGTAAACAATACTACAACAATTCATAAATCAGTTTAATAAACAGTTCTGTACAGTTTAGTAAATAATTCGGTAAAACAGTATTGTGACAGTTCAATAAACAATTCAATAATTAGTTCAATAAACAATTTGGTAAATACTAAACAATTCAGTAAATAGTACTGGTATAGTTCAGTGGAGACCTAGTGATATCTCAATAGAACCATACGGTTTCCATCTCCCAAGAAGGGAGTACATAGTAACTGTAAGATATATGTTCTTAGTCACAGTGTTGTCCATCCAGTGTCACGAGCCAGTGACAGTCTTGAGGACTGCTGAAGACTTGCTTATGGTCAACAGCTAATAGTGCACCCCACAGTACCATTAAGCAGGTGTACAGAGGTGACTATAAACTTGCTCAAGGTCTAACAGCAAATAGTACAACATAGTACAATATAATGTAGATAGTAAGCATGATACGGGAGCCAACAGTCTCAAAACATTTACTCGGTTTCCATGAAAACAATAAAACCATACTTTATGTTTTACAAGCATAATACAATAGTATAAACTCGCGTTTTTTTGTAAAGCCTGGGAGTGCCTGGATTTGCCACCCCAATAATAAAAATATAAACTTTTGAGAATCAACTTTCATTTTAAAATCTTAATGTTTGAAAATCAATATATTTCGTTTCAATACGTTTAGTTAAGTTCAAAACATTTAAATCAGTAACTTCAGTCAGAAGATAAACATTTTCAGTAAAACAGTGTCAGTTGATTCAAACATTCAAAGCATTTACTCCAGTCAGACACTCAAAATATTTATTCAGTCAGACAATCAAAACTTTCAATAAAACAGAGTTAGTCAATTTAAAACATTTTAAAACATTCATTTCAGTCAGATGTTCAAAATTTTCAATAATATATTACATTAACTAGTTGGAAAACACTTTATATTTAACAATGTTAAATTAAACATATCTTTAGTCAATCCATAAGTCTATAAAATCAATGACCAAGTTCTTTATTAATAGTTTAAGGCTTTTAGAATTGTTTTATGAAATTTTAGCAGTATAACGGTACTATTTATCCTAACCTTCCTGCACTTAAAACGTAGTTTAAAAGCCACAATTTCAATTTCTCAAAATCAATCAATCACAATATCAATCACTCTGTTCAGTCAATCAATTCAAATCATTTAGTTTAGTCAATTAGTTCAAATCACTTAGTTCAGTCAATCAATCTCAATACAGTTTCATTATTTAATCATGCAGGATTTTCGTCAATCAATCATAGTAATGCAGTCATAGTATCCCTACGTCTTATATATATATATATATATATATATATATATATATATATATATATATATTTATCCCTTACCTATTCCAATCACAGTGCAATATACTATCAGCTCCTATAAGCAATTGTAGATAAGCAAGCAAATAATCGCTTATTGTTTTCCTTAACGCCACTTATTTTGGAGCTGCAATACAATGTCAAAACACATTTAAATTTTAATATTCCTTTTACGAAGAATATTCTGGACTCTAAGATCTTTCGTATTTCCTAATACAACAACAAATCCAGTCTACTTCATACTAAATGCCAAATTGCAATACTGTTAAAATACCTCCTTTTTCAGTTTTGACTTCACTACTAGTTTTATATTAATTTATATAGTATTTAGGACCATTAATCTATCAAATTGAACACGATTACACTATAAACCCATGTTGGCTGAAACTTCAAGGGGTAGATTCATTGGGTTTTGCTTCAATTTAAGCTTAAGTACATGCTTAAACACCTTAAACACATAGCAATAAGCCATTAAAACACAAAATTAAAGCTTTCTCTCAACTCTTTCTCTTGACCGAAATTTCGAAGGAAGATTTCACCCTTTAAATGGTCATTTCCATGGCTGATACCAAGATATGTGATAAAGCTTATCGAGTAGAACAATTTTCCTTTAGGGTGTTTGAGGCTTGTACACTAAGGTTTTTGTAACTTTCTCTCTCTAAAACCAAGCTTTCTTTCTCCTTTAAAAATGGTAGCCAGCCATAATATGGAGAAGATGAGATTTTTTTGTGATTAAATAATATCTTTTAAGCCAAATTACAATTTTGCCCTTCAGCAATTTCAAAAATTTTTCGTTACGTCCCAACTACTTCAATTTCGATTAACTATTCAGCACAATTTCAAACTGTTTCCATTTCAATGCCAAATATATCTATTTGACATAATTTAGTCGAAACATTGACTTTTATTGGGTTTTGACCGATCAAATTGGTGAAATTATCAAAATACCCTTGATTGCTCATTTGTGTAATATTCAACGTTTTTGTGTGATTCAATTTATGGTTAGAATAACAAGAGACTTCTTCACACGAGGTTCACCTATGGCTGTTAGTTAGCCATAAATCAATTTAAATTGACCGTTATTTATGAAAGTTTCTTTCGCCTATGGACGTGTCACATCCTGTATATATAATATTATACACATTTCCATATATATATATATATATATATATCATAAGGGTTAGGCTGTCTGCGATGCCTTTATTTCCCATTTTCTTTTAACAATCAACATTATTAAATAGTAATTCAATTTGATTTTCATGAGTAAAAATATTTACATGTCATAATTCATTCACTATTTACATCCCCTGTTTATATTTACAACACAGTAGAACTGTAAAAGAAGTCTGAACATATAAAGTAAATGATTATACCTCCAAGATCTCCACTAGATTGCCTCAGGGTAACTAAAACGTAGCCGAAATCTTCAAAAAGTAAATCACGCAGTCATTGGAAATACTATGTGGAAGTGAAATTAAAGGAGTGAGCAAACCAAGGCTTTATAAAGGAATTGTATGCAAATCTTGATATTACGAAACCTATATGCCATAAAATCATTTATTTCCTATAGGTGTACTAGGGGCCATAAAGGAAGGATACTATAGTCGGGTAGGGATTCGGATGGAGCGACTATAGGGAGTAAGTAATGATTTCTGAATAAAACATTTTTCCTTATCATTTCATAATAAATCTCAAATCAATCTTTTTATGAAGTAAAACATTTAGTCAAATAATCTAATATTCAATTAAATCATAAAAAGAATATTAGATTAATAAATCACCATTTCCCTTTGAATATATATCACATATATCACTGAAAATCTCATAAATAGTATCGTACTCAATTTAATACAGTAAACCGTTTAGAAATCATCATCCATCTCGTTGAAAACATATAAATAATCATTTATCATTTAATATCACCATCCATTTAAAACATCATTTTTATCTCATAAAAATGGTGGAGACGAAGGCATTACCCAAAATATATCATGCTATAATCCTCAGAGGGTATAATAATCATCATATGAGATCTATGACCATAGTTTGTAATTATCCTCAGTCGTATATTGATCAGGTGTCAACTGGGATGCTGAAGATAAGATTAGTATCATGTGAGACCTATTTTTACTACACTGTACATGATATTTTCTAAATTTTTTTATTAATGAAATATAATTTATTTTGTGAAATTAAGTGAAATTGTTATGTGGGCTCTACTTTAATTTTTATAGTTAAGATAGACTTAAGACTGATAATACAGTGTAATGTGGGTGAAATAAATATAATATAATGATTTTGAGGCATAGAAATAATTTTTATATTATTTGGAATTATTTTGTGAATTTTGGAAGACAAATTAGAAAATGAAGGATACGTCCCGAAGGTATTTTCGTAAATTAAGATCAAACTAAAATGAGTTGGGATGAAGTAAAAGTACCATGATAATCTACATGAAAAAGAGAATAACATAGTGCCAAGAGATTGATTGAAACAATGGTTTAATCAAAAAGTTTTGTTACTGGTCCACTAAGGGTAAAATCGTAATTTCTCATTATCTGTGCACTGTGCGTCAACGAAAACACTTCCAATCATCAAAATACATTAAAATTGATTGATTGGTACTGAAATTAGAATTTTTGGAGTCCAATTACATAGTTTTTATTGTTACGGAGGCATAGGGGCAAAATTATACAAAATTTACTTAATGAGGGGCATTTTGGTAAATAGCCACTCTCTAGAATTTTCTTTTAATCAGCCAACAACCAGCTGGCCACTATTCATCATCCCCAAGAAGACCCCCTCACGACACCATAGAAAAGAGAGAAAGAAAAAGAAAAGAAAAACAAGAAAAACATAAGGAAATTTATATTTTCTGTAAAAACTACAAATTTTGTACCATGTTAGTGAATAAATAAGAGACATGGAATAAGTTAAGTACTATGATGTACCTTGTAATTTTCATTATTTCAAGTAATAAGAATGAAGTTACAAGTATAGTAAATTTAGCAATAAAGGATTAACACCTTGAGATAAATTAGAAAATCTAATAACGAGTTCAAGAGATGTATGAAAGCGAAGAGATACATGTATTCCACAGTATATAAGTATATTTGTTTTAATGAAACAAGGACACAAGTATACTAAAGGAAATGTAGTATACTTGGAAAATTAAAATAGTTAAAAAAAAAGAAATACATATATATGCATATATACATATTGACTATTAAATGTGTATATATATATATATATTTATATAAATTTTAGAAGGAAGGAGGAATATATATAAATATATATGTACACTTACCTATATTAAAAATGCATTAGACATAAAAATGTGAAAATATGTATATGTATATATATGTGTATGTAGATATTATATATATTAATGTTTAAGATATAGGTACAAATACATATTACATGTAAGTGATATAGCAAAATAAAATAAAGAATTCATATGTATACATACCTCCGCTTAAAATATATTAGACATAAAATATATTTATACATATGTAGATAGTATAAATATATATATATATATATATATATGTAATACTTAAAATAGATATACAGATACTTATTTCATATATATAGAAATTACAACAAAACAAATAAAAATATATAACTACATGTATATTAGTTACATATATATATATATTAATCATGTAATTTAATTATAGAATATATATATTAAATAATTGAATTGGGATATAATAATAATATAGGTTGTTAGTGGTGTTTGATGGGACTTTATCCCATCAAACCCCACTAACATCTCCATCGACACCATCATTTTGGCTTCTAAAAGAAGCTTTGAAAAGTAAAAGAAAAGAAAATGTAAACAGAGGAGAAGGAGGTCTCGGCAAGGAGAAGGAAAGAAAGAAAAAGAGAAGTGCAGCCGAGAAAGAAAGAGAGAAAAGAAAAGTGAGGCTGAAAGGAGAAGAAAAGAAGAAAAGGGGAGGCTGAAACCAAAGGAGGGAAGGAAGAGCTGCTGGAAAATTTGGGTAAATGAGGTATTCTTCTAACCTTACAATGTTTATTTATTAAGTATGAAAATGAAATTATGATAAATTGAATCAAATGGGCACTCTATGGATGAATGATTGATTGATTGAATTCCAACTTGATGTTCAAATCTGGAATCTATGTTTTATTTTGGGTTGCAATTAAAACATTCCGTTTAATGGTTATACAAGGAGAAAAATTCTGGAAAAATTATGGTGGATATCCTTTTAAGTTAGAAGAAAGTCAGCTTTGGAATTTCTTGATTTGGATTTCTATAACTTGAGATATGTACAAATGAGTACAGGGTACTCTGTCAGAAAAACGTGAATTCCAGTCTTAATTTTGAAAAATTGTAGAAAATAGCCTAAATTGAATTAAGTTTCAAGCTTTACATTTCCAGAAAGGTAGTGGAGTTAGGATTATTATGGTTTTAAGTTTGCACCAATTGGATATGCTGATAATTAAATATGAGTATTTTGTACAAGTAGGTCAGTGTAACACTGTGCCTGAATACTGCTGGAAGATAGTGCAACTTTGGAAAATTGCTAATGTTGATCTAGGAAGAATTAAATCATGAACCTTACATTTCTAGATAGGGAAATGAGTTAGCTTTCATCTAATTTTGGAATTTGTGGATTTGGAATTATGTAGCATAAGCTATGTACATATGAATGCAGGATACTCATTGCAAGGTACAAACAGCCTAGTGTCAACTTCAAAAAAATTCCTAGAAAATAATTTAGATGGAGTTTGATTGCAAACTTTACATTTTCAGAAAGGTAAATGAGTTAGGATTGATATGGTTTTGGCTTTGTACAAATTACATATCCCTATAATTAGTAACATAAATTTTAATGAAAAAGAGGTCAGGAAACTATCCTACCTAATGTGCCAGATTTGGACCAAAGTTTGAAAAATTATTGGAAATGGCACAAGATGAATTAAGAAGTAAGCCTTATACTTCCGAATAGGGAATTGAGTTAGAAGTAATGTAAAATTTACGGCTTGACGATTAGATTCTGAAATTTTTACAAAAGGCTAACAAGGATGCTTTAAAAGGGTTTTCAAGGTAAAGTAAGACTTTGTAATGTTTTGTTTAAAATCTAAGTACATATATATATATATGTCTAAATGCATATTATGGATATGATGATATTGAGAGATATGCATGGGTGTGTGTGTATATATATATAATATAATTACATGTCGTGTAGATATAATAAAGGATGAATATGGTAATGTATATATATACGTATAAATATGTGTCTAAATATACATTAATATGAGAAGTATTGTTGACGGTTGATACATGGGTATACTAGAGGATGAGAATGATAATAGAGGTATGGACGCGCGCGTGTGTGTGTATATATATATATATATATATATATATATCATGATAAATCAACATGTTGACATATTATTGAAATGATATATATATATATATATATATATATGTATAAATACATATGCTCATGCATAATGTATATTTGTACAAAGAAAGAAAAAAAATGGGATGAGCATAGATAAACAAATATATATATCTATAATATATATATTGGAATATACATATAGATATAAACACAAAAATGCTTAAAACATATATATATATATATATTTATATATGCATATAAGAACTCGTACCATGGGTACGTCGTAATTGACGATAAGAAGGTAGCTTTAGATTAATAGTTACTCGAAATTAATAGCGTTTAAGGCCTTTATTTTAAGTATGTGATTAAGCACGATGATGTAAACTTATCAAAATGTTAATGGACTATGTGTAGCGAAGCGGAACAGTATAGAGGTTTGAGTATAGACTCGGAAGCGCGAGGAGGATAATTACTAAGCCTCGAGGTAAGTGGGTTAAATAAGTCTTACTAGTATCATCTCGTAAGAGATGAATGAACCCTTATTCGATTATCATCTCGTAAGAGATGAATGAACCCTTATTCGATAATTACCTAAATTCACTTTAATCTTGATAAAATATCACAGAAAAGGTTAAGAGGGTAAGTCTAGGTAAGATATGAATTTGACTCGATGTGAACGTGAATAGTATTTGATTAGAAAGAAATCTTGTTTGTGACTTACGTGTTATGTGTTATGGTTTATTTGTGTTTACTGAGCATATAAAGTCGTATAAATTTGGTGCCTGCATTATGAAATGTGCATGTGAATTAATTAAGTCGCACCAAGTGAGCATGTTAATATATTGTGATACTTTGAAAACATATATGTGAATTATGTGCAATAGACATAGCTCTCGATGTGGAATTCATAGACCTCGATTAGTACCTAGTCGTATTTGTCGAAAACTAGGAAAATGGCAACGGAACAATACTCAATCTTTCGTACCCTGTGAGCCACCTCTAGAGAACTCAAAGGAATTACGTGCTACGCAACTTTCTTTGTGAAGTGTGAGAGCCACCTCTAGAGTCCTTTGAGAGCTAAGTGCTACACGTGTATCGGTGAATCATTAGAAAAGTATAAGCCATAGAGGTCATTTGAGTAAAACTTGATCTTTTGTATCGTGTGAGCCACCTCTAGAGAACTTAAAGGAACTATGTGCTACGCAGCTTTCTTTGTGAACTATGAGAGCCACCTCTAGAGTCCTTTGAGAGCTAAGTGCTACACGTGTATCAGTGAATCATTAGAAAAGTATAAGCCATAAAGGTCATCCGAGTAAAACTCGATCTTTTGTACCGTGTGAGCCACCTCTAGAGAACTCAAAGGAACTACGTGCTACGTAGCTTTCTTTGTGAACTGTGGGAGCCACCTCTAGAGTCCTTTAAGAGCTAAGTGTTATACGTGTATCGGTGAATCATTAGAAAAGTATAAGCCATAGAGGTCATCCGAGTAAAACTCGATCTTTTGCACCGTGTGAGCCATCTCTAGAGAACTCAAAGGAACTACGTGCTACACAGCTTTCTTTGTGAACTGTGGGAGCCACCTCTAGAGTCCTTTGAGAGCTAAGTGCTACACGTGTACTGATGAATTATGAGAAATCCTATGCCAATGAGATAGTGGATAAACAATTGTGAACTGTGAATGTGACAACTATCATCAGATAGGATAAATACTGTGCATATGATTGAGAATTGAAATAATTATTGAACTTTACTTACATTGTGCTATAGAACCATATGGTATTTGAATTGGTTGTGTTTTTCATATTTAACTATATCGACAAAAAGTGTCAAAAAGAATGATATTTTGTGAATATATAGTGTGAATTAAAAAAATGAAGGAAAGAATGAATGACCTTATGAAATCTGTTGTACACACAAATTAGTAGCTAATCTTGACATAATGCATACATGCTATTTTATAGATTTCATGCATGTATGATCGTGTTTTACGATTTGAGCCTAGTATGTACTTATTTAAGCTACTTATTGAGCCGTGGATTTGCTCACCCCTTAAATTTAACATCTACAGATCATACGGGTGGATATCCAGCTCAGGCATTATATAGATTCTCCCGGGAACTGTACCTAGTAGTGGTACTCGTCTACGTTCTCGGGGCCTAGCTTTTGTGTTTTTGAGGTATACTACTTGTATATCATTTTGATAATTATACGAACTTTAATTTCAGAGTATTAGGAAGGAATATGGGTTGTAGCTTTGGATCGCACTAGATTATTATGTGAGTCTAGGTGATTATCGAGTACGATTCGGGTTAAGATGTATATTTTGAATTATGTATAAACTGCAAGATGTGGATTTATTACTGGTTATATCCTTGAGGAAGATGAGATGCATGATTGTGTGAATTGTGGGAAACAAAAGATGGCTATATTATGAAGATTTGAATGTGTTTAAATGCAGGGATTTTATTGGGGAAAGTGATAAAATATAAGAGAGAGGTTTTCGACCCATTTCTTTTGGAATAGTAAAAATAAGGCTAAAATCATAAAAATCACCTTGAGAAGTGTGACATAGCTCGTGAAACAATATTAGTAAGATAAGATTTGATTTAGATACTATACTAACACCGAATACAAATGTGATAACCGTAAATTTTTCATTTATTGGAAATTATAAATATTGGAAATAAATATTGGAGAAAATAAATCAGAGGAAATAAATAAAATTGTGAGAACCGGATATTGGTGAAAATCCCGAGAATTGAGGAAGTGAAAGAATCGCGAAATTCATGTGAAGGAAATTAAATTGGAAGTGAAAATAAAAAAAATAACGGAGAGAGGAAAATTAACTAGGATAAAGTAAAATCCAAATTAAATAAGGAAAATGAGAAAATATGTTTATATAATTACAAATTATATAAATGTATTTTATACAAACACATATGTATTTAAAATACTATATAGTATATTTTAATATACGTTGGTATATATATGGAAATATATACTATTTCATAAATTTAAATAATACGTATGTATATAAACATAATATTTTATGTGTATATATAATTATATAAATACATATAGAAGAAAGGTAAATGTGATTTTATATTAAAGTTTATATGTATATATGTTGTATTATAACATTTATATAATTGTATATATAAATGTTATTTATTTTAAAGTATATAAATATACATATATATACTAGATATATATTTTGTAATATACAATATATAATTTATATATAATATATATTGTATTACATTATATATGTATAATATATAGTATATATCTTATGTATAAAATATATTTTATAGTGTATAGTATATAGTGTATTATATACTAAATATGGAAATAAGACAAAAAACAAAAGAGGAAAGAAAACAGAAAAACAGAAGGAAAGGAAAGATTGGGAGGAACCCGCTCCTCCCAGGTGAGGCCAACGGCGGCGGAGCTACCACCGTTGGTGAGGGAGGAAGGAGAAGGGCGAGACGCCACCGGCCAGAGAAAGGAAAGAAGCTGCCGGCGGCGGAAGAAAGGAAAGAAACAGAGGAAGCCGGCGGAAGACGAAGAAAGAAAAAAAGGAAAAAGGATCTGGCGGTGCCGACCAAATTGGCCACCGCCAT
Source organism: Heritiera fomes (assembly GCA_032173925.1). Classification (NCBI taxonomy): domain Eukaryota; kingdom Viridiplantae; phylum Streptophyta; class Magnoliopsida; order Malvales; family Malvaceae; genus Heritiera; species Heritiera fomes. The sequence goes on from JAPDPM010000015.1 coordinate 17,786,192, forward strand.
TGCCACCGAAGCTTCGCCAGAGGCAGAGGAAGAGGATGGATGCCACTGGAGGTGCGGTGAACTACGAAGGAAGGCCGACGAAGGAGGAGAAGAAACCGAAGGTAAACCAAGTAGATCCGCCGTCGTGATGTCGATCCAGTTCGAGCTGAGGCCACCGGCAAGTTTTTCTCAACGCCGGCCAGCTGCTGAGCCACCGAGCAACCGGAGAACCGACCATCGGCGAAGAACCGGCGAGGAAGGGAACTGGACCGGTCTGACCGGGAAAGGAAAAGGAAAAAAGAAAAGAAAAAGAAAAGAAAAAAGGAAAAAGAAAAAGAAAAAAGAAAAAGAAAAGAAAGAGAAAGAAAAGAAAAAGAAAGAAAGAAAAAAAAAGAAAAGAGGAAAAAGGAGAATTTCGGGAATTTGGAGATTCCCGGAAATTCAACAACCTGGAATTTTACGGAAATTCGGTAAGAAATTCTCTGAAATTAAATTTCAAAAAAATTTAATAAATTATGGAAAAAATTCTAAAATTTAGAATTTTTATTTCCTGAAATTATTCTCAGCGATCAGAATGAGGAATCGGGAGAGATGGAGTGCAGGCGCGACCGATAAGAGGAAGCCGCCGACCCGAAAAAGGTAAGGGATGCATGTGCAGCATTGTAAGGATATTCAGTCTGCATGTTTTAATTTCGAAATATTTTATGGAAATATTTTATGAAATTATTATGATGAATGATTGGTTGGAAATTTGGTATGAATTACTGGCTGAAAATTATAAACTATATTTTTCGTGCATGAGGCTAGCCAATCGGCAGCCGTTATACTGTCGAAAAATTATCGAAAAATTCTTGAAAATTACTGAAAATCATAATAAATGATTTTATGTCACGAGAAATGATTTTGTAACCACGAAATTGAGAAAATGAATATTTTCGTAAAAAAACATGAATAAAATGAAAGTGATTTTAAAATATTCATGTTTTCGAGTATGGTGATAATGAAATCACCGAAAATTCTCTTCCAGAATGGTCATAATGAAATCACCGAAAATTCTCTTGATATGTAAATTACACGTAATACGAGATAAGAAATGAAAAGAAATAAAGTGACTATTTTAATATATAATTCTTAAATATTCATTAAATGGTTTTATAACCTTTATGGTTTTAAATTATGAAATTATATTTTTATAAATTCCATAAAGGTTTATTGATGATGAAAAATAGTGTTTTCAGACTAGTAGGCATCCTATCATGCTAATGTATGATATGTGATATGTTTAGTCTCGGTTGACACGTGATCAGTGATCCACCGAGGACAATATAAATTACGGTCATAGATTTGACATGTTTATTTCTTTGCCCTCCGGGGTCTATAACATGATACGATTGATGATTGTCTTAGACTCTATATATAATACGTGACAGGTGAAAAGAATATGTTTTATATGATATGAGAAGAAAATCAATTGATTTATAGCATTTTTACAAAATGCTCATTACGGTACTGATTATAGTACTGTGAGATGATTTTCATAAGACATGTGATACGAATATGTAGTATGCTTTCAAAAAGGAAAAAGTGATAAATCTAATATTCTTACCATGATTTTAAATGAAATATTAGATTATACGTGCTACACGTGTGTCGATGAACCATTGAAAACATAAGGCATAAAGGCCAATCCGAGTAAAGACTCAATCTTTGTACCGTATAAGCCACCTCTAGAAGACTCAAGGGACCTACGTGCTACATAGATTCTTCGAAAACTATGGGAGCCACCTCTAGAATCCTTTGAGCACTAAGTGCTACACGAGTTCTGATGAGATAGTGGAAAGTATAAGGCATAAAGGCCAATCCGAGTAAAGACTCGATCTTTGTACCGTGTGAGCCACCTCTAGAAGACTCAAGGGACCTATGTGCTACATAGATTCTTCGAAAACTATGGGAGCCACCTCTAGAATCCTTTGAGCACTAAATGCTACATGCATTTTGATGAGATAGTGGAAAGTATATGGCATAAAGGCCAATCCGAGTAAAGACTCGACCCTTGTACCGTGTGAGCCACCTCTAGAGAACTCAAGGGACCTACGTGCTACATAGATTCTTCGGAAACTATGGGAGCCACCTCTAGAATCCTTTGAGAGCTAAGTGCTACACGTGTTTTGATGAAATATGAAGAATCATAGGTTATTGTGAAAATAAATAAATGATGGTGATTCGTGAATGTGACAAATGTCAGTAGATGGAATAGATCTTATACATAAGACAGAGAATGTGTATGATCATTGAATTATGCTTATATATGCCATACAAACATGTGTTATTTGAATGTTTGTCCTCTTTCACACTTAACTCCATTGCTAGTTAGGATGGATGTCGTAACTGAACCAGTGAATTGGGGCTTACGCCTAAAGTAATTAAGTGATCGGTTATTTTGAAACTGTTTTCAGTGAGTTAAGCTATATGCTTAAAGTTTATAAATTTACGTTTTGTGAACGGATTGATTTATTAACTTGCATAGTAACCGATTTATCGACGTGTATAGTGAATAATCTACCGAAGTGCTTGCTGCTTTGCTAATGTGATAAGTGGAATAGATTTTAATAGCTTACTTTGCTATTTAAAGTACTGTACTAATTATGATTGTACAGTAAAACATGAAATGAGTTTTAAAGGAAAATGATGATGATTTAACTAATATTCTTTTCAAAGAAAATGTGAATATTAGTTATTTTATTTAAATGCCTTATTTCATAAATGCATTAATTTGGAAACAATATGGAAATGATATGGAATAAAAAGGAAAAAATGATTTAAATTTCAAAAGAAATTTATTACTCCCTACAATCGCTTCTAGGTTCCGGAACAAGATAGGTATTTCAAAATACCTACCTTACTCCATCTGGATCCCTAGCCGGCTGTAGTATCCTTCTTACATGCGAGCCTAGAGCCCATAGGAAAAAAAATGAAAAAGATTTTCAGCATATAGATAGTTGAGTATCAAGTGAGGCATATAATTCCCTTACTGAGCCGTGGTTTTGCTCACCCCTAAATTTTAAACATTTCAAGTTTTTGATGATTGTGAGATTAGTTGATTGTGGATCACGGCTGTACATAAAGGACAATGTGACAGACCGATTGATTTATTTGAGGTACGATCATTTATTTTCTATATTTAGACATGTCTACAGTACTACTTATCTAATTAATTAAGATAGGGGATGTGTATAATATAAACAATGTTATGTAAAATTGTTTAACAGTTAGTACAAGTGAAGTATCACAGACAGCTCAACCGGTTATGTTGTGTAAAATAAGGTGAAAAATGTGGTAACGGGTCGTTACAACAAATCGTAAGTAGAAAAAGAAAATTTGGTTTGTAATTTTTCAAAAGCAATAAAGTAAGTGTTGAGTGGACGTCATTGGCCTTCGGGTCGTGACATTTTCTCACTGAAGTTATTATTAGAAAATTATTCCTTATCATCTCCTGTTTCCATAGACACCAATATCTCATCACAAGAGGAAGAAAAAAAGGAGAAAGAGGGCAAGAAAGGGTTCAGCCACGGTATGGAACTTGCAAAATTTTGAGGTTTTGTTTGATTTCAAAATGGCATTCTACTAGCATTAGATTTGAGCTATCTTGGCTAGATAAAATTTTACCAATAATGTGGGTTTTGGTGTTCTTGTAAACCTAAGGAAACCATGCATTTTCTTGCATAAAAATGGTAGGAAATGATAGAATGAGTTTGAATAAGAAGGTTAGGAAGCTTAGATTGCTTAAAGGAATTAAATTTGTGAAAATGGGTATAACAAGGCAATCAGCCATGGGGTTTTTGCGGCTGTTATCATGCTGCATTTTATGGTTTGACTGTAGAAAATGACTGTAGAAATTAAGAGAAGAAGACTGGTGAAATCGAATTTGAAAACAGAGCTAATACGAGAAAGTTAAGGTTTACTACCCGGTATAATTTATATTGGTTAGCCATAGGCAGTATAATTAATGGCTGCATTTTATGAAAGTGAATAGCTTAGAATTAAGGGGAAAATTAATGATAATTTTCGGTAAAATTATTTGCAGTCGGGATTTACGGTTTACGGTTGGTGCTCCCGAACAAGTCAATATCGCTAGATAGATAAGGGAGAAGTGTCTGAGTTGTAAGGATATAGTGAATTGCATGATTTATTAAGTATGATTTTATGAAATAATTGGAATGATGAAATGCTTTGAAAATCATGCAAATTGTGGTTTAAGGCTGGTTTTATATACTGTATTTTAAGTGCAAGAGGTTAAGAATTTGCAGCTGTTATGCTGCCGAAAAATTACCAAAAATTATTCTAAAATATTATGAAATATTTTAAATGCATAATTTCAGTGAATTATGAATTTTGGAATTTAATTCCATCAACTTTCTATAATTTGGAATTTTATTGAAAAATGTTAAATTAAATATTCATGTTATGAATATTTATTAAAGTGAGAATAAAAATATATTCTTTAAAATGTTTTATATTTAAAAAAGAATATTTATGAGATTTCTCACTAAAAATATGAATATTTATTGAATTTTTTCACTGTATTATTATTATAAATGAATTTATTACCTTTTTGGAATAATTATTTAATTAAATGATAATTTTTATTAAAATTCCTTAAAGGTATTTTATATGAAAATTAAATGATTTTGAGACTTTAGGCCCTAACTTCATGCTCACTATTACTGTACTATCACATGGCTGATTGACCCGCCAAGTCATCAACAATCCCAGGGTCACCTGGCAAGTGTACTTCGCGGATGCCGTATAGACTGTGGCCATAGATCTAACTATATATTGTTACTATTTCCCTTTAGGGATAATTATAGCATGATTGATTTAGAGTGTTGCCTACTTTCAACCTACTGTTAAATGATTATTGAACTGTGTTTTACTGATTACTGTTTTATTGTATTGTTCTGAGAAATACTATTATTGAACTGTTATTTACTAATTACTGTTTACTAAACTGTACTGAAAAACACTGTTTATTGAAAAGAAAATATTCATGATATCATTTCTAAATTATAAATAAATACTAAACTCTTTATCTATTGATTTATGAAGAGATTCATTTTACTGTACTGAAGTGATTGTATACTGTTTCTATGGTTTAAAAACTTTACCGTTTACTGTACTGTTTCACTACTGTACTGTCACGTGTTTTAAAGTGCTACTGAAGTGATGAAATTAAATGGTTTATTTCATTTATATTTATTGAAAATAATCATTAAATTGTTTAATATAACAATTTATAAGTTACTCCCTATAGTCGCTCTGGGTTTCTGGAACAAGACATGTATTTCAAAATACCTTCCATGCCCCATCTGGATTTTCTGGCCGACTATAGTATCCTTCCCTTTTACTGTACCTAGCGAATCATTAGGAAAATAAATATTTTCCAGCATATAGGTATCATTATATCAAACCTGCATACGACTGCTTTACTGAGCACGTTGTTGCTCACCCTTTTATTTCCACTCCATAGGTTATTGTATTTGGATAAGAGACATACCATCCAGAGTTATCGGTTGCGATTTTTGTTACCTAAGTCAGCAGATTTACGATCTTGGAGGTATTTTATTTTCTTTTATATATTCAAAAATTTTGTACGGTACTACTTTAATTTTAAGAAAAGTAGAATACATGGGATGTAAATATGATAAGGAATAATGTAATTTTCATATTCCAAACTTGTAAATTAAATAAAATTCATTGTTTATTATTATTACTGGTTAAGGGATTAAGGTATCGTAGACAGCCCAACTGTCAAATATGTGTAAAGATGAGTGATTTACTGTATATACAGATTGTTACATATCAACAGCTTAACATATCACATATCAGCATGATAAGGGGCCTATCAGTCTCAAAACAATATTCTTATCATCGTATCACCTTTATGGAAAATAAGAAAATAGTTAAATTCTTCAGTTAGTCCATAAAGGTTTTATTTATGATATAGTGAATATTTATTGAAAATAATTTATAAAATATTCACTTCTCAACATTTTCCTTTATAAACCACCTTTCACACTGTAAAACATTTAAGAGGAATTTTCAGTAGATTTACTTTCATTAATTTCGGTAACATGAATATTTAAATAATATTTTTCAGTAGATTCATGTTTTATGAAAAATAGTAAATATATCATTTCCAAGGCTACGAAATCATTCAATTATGCACTAAAATATTTCATGACATTTTTAGTAAACTTTCTAGGAAATTTTAGTAGCATAACGACCACGGATATCTTAGCCTTCTTGTAAATTTAAACGTAGTTCAAAACCAGCCAACAACCACAATTTTCACAATTTCCAATGCATTTCATTTCTAAAATATTCTTATAAAATTATTTGCAGCAAAATCATGCATTTGAGATATCCTTACAGTTCACATACGCATCTCTTTCTTGTCTGACTTATTGACCTCTTTGAGTGCATCACTCGTAATCGTTACTCCTGGCTGTAGATAATTTCACCAAAAAATATTAGCTCATTTAATACTTATTTTTAAGCTATTATTCATGTCTAATTGCAGCCATTTGTACACTGCAAATATTTATACAGTATATTTTCTATTGGTACTAAAACACAACTTCTTTGTTTTAAGTCGGATTTTGAATCCGAGCACACTGGTAGACTCCTTGTAATTTCTATAGTCTCATGGAACCCTAAAATCATCAAAATCAGCCATGGACATGGGTCCCCTTATGTTGACCGAATTCACTCTCTTGAATTCCTTAATGTATTTCAACAATCTATCACCATATTCTTGTTTAGCCATTCTTATTACATCATCTAGCATCCATTTCATACATGAAAACCCATCCCTATAGTTCCAAGCTTGGCTGAATATCCCCTTTAATGACATAATTTTATTTTGTTCAATTTAATGAATTCCAATGCCATAAACATGCTTAGCAAGCTTGAATGAATTATCCTACACCATTGAAATTCAAAGAAACAAAATGCATAGTGAGTCACATACCTTGGCCGAAACTTTGAATTTCCAATCTCCTTGATTTTTGGCTTATTCAATGATCTATGGGTATGGTTAGAAAGAGGAAAGAGAGTAGAACAATTTTCTAGTTATGTGTTTGTTAAGATAAGGAAGATTTACATGTGTTTTTGTTGCATTTTATTTTCTCTCTTCCTTCTTCCTTTAATGGCGTGAGAGTAAGTGGGAGGGATGATGAATAGTGCCTGCCAAGTGCTGATGGAATTATAAAGATCCTTCTAGAAATAGGTAAAATTACCAAAATGCCTTTGGTTATGAAAATTTTGGACAATTTTGCCTTTAACCTTCTGGAGTCGTATAAACTATGTAATCATACTCTAAAATTTTGGATTCCATCACCAAATACTCTTATTAAATGTATTTTGATGAATAAAAGTGGTTTTGTCGATGCACGGTACACCAAACGCATTAAATTATGATTTTACCCTTACAAACCGCCAGTGAAATTTTTCGATTTAATCATCGATTTGATAAATCTATTAACACTATCTTAACTTCCTTTTCATGCAGAATATCATGGTATTTTTACTTCATACTATTTCATATTAGTTTGGGTGCAATTTACAAATATACCCTCGAGACGAAACTATCATTTCCCAATTTGTTGGTCACACTTCCCAAAATAATACAAATAAAGTATTTTGGCCTCAAAATTCCCATAATATCATTATTACACTTTCCATACACTGTTTCTTCGGTCATACATATATTTGAAGACGAAAATTCAAGTGGGGTCCACATCACTATTTACTTATAATTTTCAAAATATATTCAAAATAAATTAATAATTACATATATACATGTGTACAGTACAAAATAATCGGTTCTCACAGGACACAACAGTCATTTTCGAAATTGTTGCATGCTTTTCAAAACTTGTGCAAACAAGGGAATTTTGAGATGTAAATTCTTGCTATCTCAGTATTTCACTTCAATATATCATTACTTTAAGGTCTCATTTTGATATGGGTAGTAAACGTCCTTGTGGGTCCTACCTTGATTCTTCATCGATCTTTACCGAACAGACCCTTTGTTTAAAAATCTTAGTGACCAACTCTCACTTTTCGATTTTTACACTCTTTAACTTATATTGAGTAAGGGGAAAGTGGGGTTCTCACACTCTCCTTTTCTTAAAGAATTTAGTCCTCCAAATTCGACTCAAGTACTTCGGTAGCTTTAGGCACTATCCATTCATATCACTGTTGTGCTTATCACCATTCTTATGTAGAACAATCATTTCAATATGTTTCCTAGATGTTATTCACAATTTATATCCAGATAAGTACAGTACTTAAGAGATGTAAACTGATTCTGACCTACAAACATCGATGCATATCGGTTTAACGTTGCTCTGATAACAACTTCGGTTACGCTTCGATTTTTGAAAATTGAAATCAACTTTTTTTTTTCACTTAGTCAGTTGGACTGTGCTCAGTTTCCTCAGTCATACAATAAGCTAAAATTTATTTAGCTAGAACAATGTCTAACTACTTGATTGATCCAGTACAATTAGTTACATTTTGTATTACTCGTATTTACGGTCCCATCTCAACTATATAAATATCTAAAATCAACTACTACCATTGACATTACATTTTTTACGTTTACATCCCTTTACAAGCTAAAGTAATGTACAATAAATGTTTTAATACAATAAAATAACCGTACAATTATACTTATAGGGTACAATATCAAAATTTCATAGGAATTCGATCAGAACCCTTCCTTAATAGTCAGTTTTTAGTGTAAATGATCTATAAGGTAGAAGGGGGTGAGCATATGCCCAATAAAGAATATATATATATATATATATATATATATATATATAAGAACTGATACTATGCATGCCTATCATAACTTCTAGTTAATATCAAAACAGTATCTGGGCAGTCAATCGGAAAGGATACTATAATCGATTAAGAGTATCAAGTTGAGTACGGATGGATGTTTTAAAGCACCTTACTTGTTCCAGTCCTTAAGTTTGACTATAGGGAATTTATGAAAACATTACAAAGAAGGAATTCATGCGTATCAACTCAGTATTAAAACCGTTTAATACTTCAGTGGCAATACTATATGGTAAATGGTTGTTATCAAATCATTTAGAATTTAAAATTGGTAGAAAATGATGATATATATGTGTATACATTCAGTAAGCACTCAGTAAACAGTTCAATAAAATAGTCAGTAAATCATTCAATAAACCCTTCAGTAAAATACTGACTAATTTACTCAGTAAAATGTTCAGTTGCTCATTCAGTAAACAGTTTAGTAAAACGTTTGGTAAATCATTTAGTAAACAGTTTGGTAAAACTTTTGGTAAATCATTCAGTAAATAATTTAGTAAACAATACAGTGGTCATTTTAGTAAACAAATTAGTAAATGATTCAATAAATAGTTTAGTAATTAGTTCAGTAAATCAGCCTTTAAATGATTCAAGTAAACAATACAAAAAATGTTTCAGTAAGCAATTCAGTAAAATGGTTCAGTATAAGATTGTAAACGATTCAGTATGTAATTTAGTAAAACAATTCAGTAAAAAATTGATAACGGTTCAATAAGCAATTTAGAGAGTCAAAAGATGATTCAGTAAACAATTCAAATATTCAGAAAACATTTCAATAAGCAATTCAGTAAAATGGCTTAGTATGCAGTTAGTGAACAATTTAATATACAATTCACTAGAATAATTTAGTAGAAAATCGATGAACGGTTCAATAAGAAATTTAGACAACCAGACAATTTAGTAAACATTCGGTAAAGACTCAGTAAACAATTCTGTGATCATTTTAGTAAATAGTCAGTAAACGATATAGTAACAATTCAGTCTCTGATCAGTAAATAGTCAGTAAACGCTAAGTAAACAGTTCAGTAGACATTCAGTAATAGTCAGTAACAGTTTAGAAAATAGTTCAATAACATCAGTAAAGAGTACTACAACAATTCCAAAATCAGTTTAATAAACTATTCGATAAACAGTTCTGTACAGTTTAGTAAACAATTCAGTAAAACAATACTGTGACAGTTTAGTAAACAATTTAGTAATCAGTTCAGTAAACAATTCGGTAAAATGTAAACAGTTTAGTAAACAGTATCATCATAGTTTAGTGGAGACTTGGTAATATCCCAATAAAACTATGCAGTTTGAGTATCCTAAAAAGGGAGTAAACAGTAATAGTAAGACATAAGGCCATTGTTGTAGTAATTTCGAAAAAAAATTACTTAATGAATATTTGGACTAAATTCTCATTTGATTAAGTTAAGAAATACTTATATAAAGATGAAAAATGACTTGGTATGATTTAAAACTAAAGATTCATTGTTTTCCATCCCAAAAATGCCCAAAATCATCATGAACAATGCAAGGGATCTATCCTGTAAAATAAAGGGATCCATCCGAAGATGGTAGAACACTTTGAAGACATGAATAGTGAAAGGGACCGATCCTTGACTGTAAAGAGCAGAACAAGCACTATTTCATCATCTCTAACCTTCAAGAAAGAATTTAAAGTTCAAATCTTCTCTTCTTTATATTCTTTGTACTTTATTTTGTGTATTTCTACCTTTGAGAGATTTTTTATTGTACACAACCCACTTAAAACTCAATTCTCTATTCCAAAAGGGAGTGTAATCTTGTAAGGCTATCTTGTGAGTGATTGGGTAACTTTACAAGGGAAGGATTTAGAGGTTTCTTCCTAAGCCTAAAAAATGAAATGTTAAAAGGCCTTATCTTGAAGTGGTCTGTATTAAATCTCAAAGAAAAATGGAATCAACACTATCACGACCCGTGACCACATTTTTCATCTTCTTATACACAACTTAACCGGTTGGGTTGTCTGCGATACTTCACTTGTACTAACTGTTAAACAAGTTTTCATAATATTGTTTATATTATACACATCCCCTATCGTAACTAATCAGATAAGTAGTACTGTTGACGTGTCTAAATACAGAGAATAAATGATCATACCTCAAATAATCAGTCGGTTTGACACATTGTCCTTCGTGTATAGCCAAGATCCACAATGCACTAAACTCACAATCGTCAAAAACCTGAAATGTTGAAAATTAAGGGGTGAGCAAAACCACGGCTCAATAAGAGAATTATATGCCTCACTTGATACTCAGCTTCCTATATGCTAAAAATCTTTTTCATTTTTCCTATGGGCTCTAGGCTCGCATGTAGGAAGGATACTACAGTCGGCTAGGGATCCGAATAGAGTAAGGTAGGTATTTTATAATACCATACTTGTTACGGAACCTAGAAGCAACTGTAGAAAGAATTTTTTTCTTTTTGTTTTGAATTAATAAATTTTTTTCCTTTTTAAACTTTCATAACCTTTTTCATATTCTTTTCAAAATAATGCTTCTACGAAATAAAGCATTTAAATAGAATAATTAATATTCGTATATTCCTTGAAAAGAATATTAGTTAAATCATCATTTTATTTCTTTAAAACTCATTTTATGTTTTAATGTACTCTTTCAATTAGTACCGTCTTTTAAAGAGCAAAATAAGCTATTAAAATCTATTCCTATATAACCGATTACTTAACCACTTTAGGCGTAAGCCCCAGTTCACTGATTCAGTTACGACTTCCATTCTAACTAGCAATGAAGTTAAGTGTCATATCAAGGAACTCGTGTAGCACTTAGTGCTCAAAGGATTCTAGAGGTGGCTCCCCATAGTTCACAAAGAATCTATGTAGCACTTAGGTCCCTTGAGTCTTCTAGAGGTGGCTCACACGGTACAGAAACTTCTTACTCACACATCGAAACTCGTGTAGCACTTAGTTCTCGAAGGATTCTAGAGGTGGCTCACACCGTACAATCATCGAGTCTTCGCTCGGTTTGGCCTTTACTAACACATCAGAACACGTGTAGCACTTAGTTCCCGAAGGATTCTAGAGGTGGCTCACACGGTACAATCATCGAGTCTCTGCTTGGTTTGGCCTTTACTAACACATCAGAACACGTGTAGCACTTAGTTCCCAAAGGATTCTAGAGGTGGCTCACACGGTACAATCATCGAGTCTTTGCTCGGTTAGGCTTTTACTAACACATCAGAACACGTGTAGCACTTAGTTCCCGAAGGATTCTAGAGGTGGCTCACACGGTACAATCATCGAGTCTTTGCTCGGTTAGGCCTTTACTAACACATCAGAACACGTGTAGCACTTAGTTCCCGAAGGATTCTAGAGGTGGCTCACACGGTACAGAAATTTCTTACTCACACATCAAAACTCGTGTAGCACTTATAATCTAATATTCCATTTCAATTCATGGTAAGAATGTTAGATTTATCAATTCTTCCTTTTTGAAAACATCTTACATGTTTGTATCTCATGTCTTATGAGAATCATCTCACAGTACTATAATCAGTACCAAAATGAGCATTTTGTAAAAATGCTATAATTCAATTGATTTTCCTTCTCATATTTTATGAAACATGTTCTTTTCACATGTCACACATCATATATCACATTCTCCGTTTGACATATTCCATGTCATGTAAAACACTTTCCTTTTTACATGTCACCTATCATTTATGGAGTCTAAGATAGGCATTAATCTCATCATACTATAAACCTCGGAGGGTAAGGAAATACACCGGTCAAATCTATGACCATAACCTATATTGTCCTCGGTGGATCACTAATTAGGCGTCGACCGGGACTAAACATATCACATATCATGCATCAGCATGATAGGAATGCCAACCAGTCTAAAAACCGTATTTTCATCATAAAATAAACCTTTATGGAATTTATATAAATATAAAATTTCATAATTTAAAACCATAAGGGTTAAAATCCTTTAGTGAATATTTATAAAAATATTCATAAGAATATTCACTATATTTCACTTCATCTTTCGTCTCGTAATTCGTGTAATTTATCTATTCCGAAAATTTTCGGTGATTTCATTATCACCATTCTCGAATACATGAATATTCTAAAGTTCCATCTCATTATATTCATGTTTTATGAAATTTAGAAATTTCCTCATATTTCGTGATTTACTATCGAAATTTGGAAATAAAATCATTTAATATGATTTTATAAAGTTTTTCTAAAATTTTCGGCAGCATAACGGCTGCCGGTTTACTAACCTCCTGCACGAAAAATACAGTTTAAAATCTTTCAGCCAATACTTCTTCCCAAATTATTTTCAGCAAATCATGCATCATAATAATTTTCATAAAATAATTGCATAAAATATTTCAATTTTAAATATGCAGACTGAGTATCCTTACAGTGTTGCACATGCATCCCTTACCTTTTTTCGGGTTGGCGACTTCCGCTTATCGATCGCGCCGGCACTCCATTTCTCCCGATTCCTTATCCCGATTGTTGAAAATAATTTCTAGAAATAAAATTCTAATTTTTTAGAATTTTTCATAATTTATTTAATTTTTCTGAAAATTAAATCTCAGGAAGATTTCTTACCGAACTTTGTAAAATCCCGGGTTGTCGAATTTCCGAAAATTTCCCGAATTCCCGAAATTCTCCTTTTTCCTCTTTTTCTTCCTTTTTCCTCTTTTTCTTTTTTTCCTCTTTTTCTTTTTTTCCTCTTTTTCTTTTTCCTTCTTCTTGCTTTTTCTTTTCTTTTTTCTTCTTCCTTTCCCGGTTAGACTGGTTCAGACCGGTCCAGCTCCTTTCCTCGTCGGTTCCTCACCGGCGGCCGGTTCTCCGGCGGTTCAGGCGTCCCTCAGTTGGCCGGTTGCACGACGAACTTGCCGGTGCCCTCCGTTTGCCCTGGATTGGCGGCACGGTGGCGAATCGAGGCGGTTTTGCCTTGGTTTCTTCTTCCTCTTTGCTGGAGTTCCTCTGCCGTCCATTGCGCCTCCGGTGGCCTCCATCGGCTTCCTCTTCCTCCGGTGAAGCTTCGGTGGCAGTGGCGGTGCCTGGATCGGCTGGCACCGCCAGATCTGGTTTTTCTCTTTTCGCGGCTTCCGCCGCGTTTTTTGCCTCCGTTTCTTTCTTTTTTCCGCCGCCGGTGGTTTCCTTGACTTCTCCTTTGGCCAGCGATGACATCCTCTCCATTCTCCCTCACCGGCGGTGGCACCTCTGCCACCGGCGGTCTGCCCGGGGAGGGTCGGGATTTCCCCCCGATTCTCTCCTTTCTTTTCTGTTTTATTTCCTCTTTTGGTTTTTATCCTCTTTCTATATTTAGTATATGTTTTACTATATACTATATACTATATCATATAATTTATACATATAATATTTACCATATATTACACATATAATATTATTTCATATATATTGTAATACAATATAATATATATAAATTATATATATATTGTACATTACAAAATATATATATCTAGTATATATATATGTATATATGTATATTTATATACTTTAAAGTAAATAACCTTTATATATATAGAATTACATAAATGTTATAATACAATATATATACCTATAAACTTTAATATAAAATAACATTTACATTTTCTTTATATATGTATGTATGTATATATTTATATATACATAAAATATTATGCTTATATATATATGTATTATTTAAATTCATGAAATAGTATATATTTCCATATATATACCAACGTATTTTAAAATATACTATATAGTATTTTAAATACATACGTATTTGTATAAAATACATTTATATAAAATTTGAAAATATATAAATATATTTTATTTTTATTTCTCGTTTTCCTTATTTAATTTGGATTTTAATTTATCCAATTTAATTCTTTTCCTCTCTCTATTATTTTTATTTTTACTTCCAATTTAATTTCCTTTATACGAATTTTTCGATTTCTCTCACTTCCTCGATTCTAGAGATTTTCACCAATATCCCGTTCTCGCAAAATTTTATTTATTTCCTCTTATTTAGTTTCTCTGATATTTATTTTCAATATTTCTAATTTCGAATAAAGGGAAAAATTTACAGTTATCACAAACACCTTGATAAGAGGATCAAAGAGAGACGATATAGGTAAGAGACTGGTTGAACTTCTATAAAACTTATGTTTGAATCTTCTTCCTTACTCTTTATTTACTGTATTTGTGAATTTATTGTGCAATTTGTTAAAGTAGTTTGTTAAGCTTTAAAAACTAAAAATTAGTTCAAAACTGATTTACCCTTCCCTTCAGTAGAGCTAACAATTGTTATCAGAGATTAGGCTTGAGATTGATTTGGATTAGCATCCATCGAGTATAAATGATCTAGATGGCTTCAACTAGCATAGCTACACCCTTAGTAGGAGAGGGACACTCTACAGTTAGGCACCACTCTTTAATGGTGAAAACTATGCATATTGGAAGATTAGAATGATGTTTGTTCATTCTAGCTAATGATTATGAAGTTTGGGGAATAATTGTAAAAGGTTTCCTAATTCCAATCAAGAAAGTTGATGGGGAAAAGGTTCCAAAGAAAAAGGATGAGTGGTATACAAATGACTTTAGGATGACACAATTAAATACTAAGGCAATGCACACACTCTTCTATGCACTAAGGCCTAATGGATATAATAAAGTGTTATTGTGTGAGAATGCAAAACAAATTTGGGATAAGTTATCAATCACTTATGAGGGAACAACTCAAGTTAAGGAGACTAAAGTAGACATGCTCACTCAAGACTATGAACAATTCAAAATGAAAAATGAAGAAACTATTAGTGACATGTTTACTGGGTTCACTACTATCATAAATGGCCTCAAGTCATTAGGTAAGACATACTATAATGTTGAAATGATTAAGATGATCCTTAATAGCTTACCTAAATCATGAAATGCTAAAGTAACTGCTATTGAAGAGTCAAAGGATCCACATACACTTTCTTTAGATGAATTCATGGGATCTTTTCTTATGAAATGAAAATAAAAAGAAATCAAGAACATTTTAAGAAAGTTAGAGCTACATTGAAATCCACCACACCTGAGGAATGTAAGGATGATAATGATGAAAGTGGTGATGATGAGGATATTGAGATGGTAATGTTTGTTGAAAGGTTTAATAAATTTGTGAGAATGAGAACTAGTGAAAATTATAAGAGACCCCTAGGAGAGACTCTAGCAAGGGAGAAACTAGTAGGAAAGAAAAAGAACCCATTATTTGTTATGGATGCAAGAAACTTGGTCACATTGAATTTGATTATCCTTATAGAAAACAAGGTAAGAAGAAACCAAAGAAGAAGGCAATGGTGGCTACATGGAACGATCGTGATTGCTCCAATAAGGAAATTGTTGAAGATGAGGTGGCCAATCTTTGCTTTATGGCTATTAATGATGATAAGATAAATTCCAACTCACTTGATACTAACGAATATACATTTGATGAATTCCAAGATGCCTTTGATGACCTAGCTAGTGAATTTGAAAGCATGAATATGAAATATAAGAAAATAATTACAAATTGAAAATGAAAAATGAAATGCTTATGAATGTTAAGTTAGAATATGAAAGGAAGTTAGAAAATGCCAATCTAGAAATAGATGAATTAAATAAAAAGAACATTAATTTACATAACTCCTTTTCTAGAATTATATGGGTCAACAAAAGCTTGATCACAACCCAAAGAGCATTTTTTTTACAAAGGAATGGGTTTTAAAGCATCAAATAAGGAAACTCATGTAAAAAATTTCCTTGTCAAGAATAAAAAATCATTGTTGTGCTCCTTATGCAATAGACTAGGACACTTCTCACAGGTGTGTACATCATAAAAAATCACTTTAGAGGAAAATTAGTTAAGAAAATTTGGGTACCTAAACATGTTGTAAATTCAAATGATGAATCTTTGAAAATGAAATGGATCCCTAAAGGATTAAAAATAATTTGTACTAACTTTCAAGGACCCAAGAAAATTTAGGTACCTAAGACAAAAGTTTGATGTGTTTAGTTGTAGGAGGAAGAGTATTGCTATAAAGCAAAATCAAAGGAGCATTGGTATCTTGATAGTGGATGTTTAAGACATATGATCGGTGAAAAGAGCCAATTAAAAAAAATCTAAAGCCTAAAAGTGATGGAGAAGTGACATTTAGGGACAACTCCAAAAAGCAAATTGAAGGGATTGACTCCATTGATAACTCTTCCTCCTACTATTGAAAATATGTTGTATGTTAGAGGATTAAAGCATAGTTTGCTTAGTATTAGTCAAATATGTGATAGAGGCTTTAAGATTGTGTTTGATGCTTTGTGTTGCTATGTTATGGATGCTAAAACCAACCAAATACTTTTCATTGGACATAGAGAAGGAAACATTTATATTGTACACTTAGATGAACTAAATAACAAAAATGTTTGCTTCATGGCTACAAAAGAAGATGAACCTTGGTTGTGGCATAGGAGATTAGGGCATGCTAGCATGCATGTTTTGTCCAAACTAGCTAAAAGAGACCTAGTTGTAGAATTGCCCAAGCTTCAATTTGAAAATAATAAAATGTGTGAGGCTTGTGTAAGAGAAAGCACAAGAGAGTTTCTTTCAAATCTAAAAGTGTGTTTCCACATCTCGGCCACTTCAGCTCCTTCACTTTGATCACTTTGGACGAACTAGAACTACTAGCTTAGGAGGAAAACACTATAGATTTGTTATAGTTGATGATTTTACTAGGTTTACATGGGTATTCTTCTTAAGTGTTAAGAATGAAGCCTTAGACAAATTCATTACTTTCTCAAAAATCACTCAAAATGAAAAGAGTTATTCAATCACTAATATTAAAAATGATCATGGAAAAGAATTTGAAAATCTTGATTTTGATAATTATTATAAGGATAATGGTATTAACCATAAATTTTCAACTCCTAGAACACCTCAACAAAATAGGGTAGTTGAAAGAAGAGATAAAACTTTAGAGGAAATGGCTAAACCATGCTTTGTGAAAATAATTTACCAAAATACTTTTGGGCTGAAGCTATTAACACTTCATGCTATGTTATAAATAGAGCTATGATTAGGCTAATCTTAAAGAAAACACTATATGAACTTTATAAAAGAAAAAGGTCTAACATTAGTTATTTTCATCCTTTTGGACGCAAATGTTTTGTTTTGAATAATGGAAAAGATAATCTAGGAAGTTTGATTAAAAAGTGATGAAGGAATTTTTCTTGGATATTCCTTAAATTCTAAGGGCTTATAAGGTTTTTAACAAAAAAAAAAAACACTTATTGTAGAAGAATCAATGCATGTGATCTTTGATGAGTCAAATTCCTCTAGTAAAACCAATCTTGATGATGATGTGGAAATATTTAATGAACCAATAATTGATCCACCTTAAGATAAAGATGTTAGTAATCAACTAGAAGATCTTAATATAAATAAAAAGGAGGAACCATTAGATCAAGTGACAATTCAAGAAGAATCTAGATATCTTAGAAAACTTAATTATGTGAAAAATAATGATATTGTTGGAGATTCAAATATTGGAGTTAGAACTAGATCATCCTATAGAAATATTTGTCAACATGTAGCTTTTGTGTCTCACTTTGAACCAAAGAATGTGCATGAGGCTTTAAAGGATGAAAAATGGATTTTGGCTATGCAAGAGGAATTAAATCAATTTGAAAGAAGTAAAGTTTGGGATCTTGTGGAAAGACCTAATGATCATCCAATCATTGGAACCAATTGGATATTCAAAAATAAAATGGATGAAAGTAGTGTGATAATTAGAACCAAGGTTAGATTAGTGGCACAAGGATATAGGTAAGAAGAAGGAATAAACTATGATGAGACTTATGTTCCTGTAGCTAGATTAGAAGCTATTAAGATGCTACTTGCCTTTGCATGTTACAAAAATTTCTAACTTTATCAAATAGATGTTAAAAGTGCATTTCTAAATGGGTTTATAAATGAAGAGGCTTACGTAGAGCAACCTCTCGGTTTTGAAAATCGAAAGTTTCCCAATCATGTTTTCAAACTTTCAAAGGCTTTGTATGGATTAAAACAAGCTGCTAGAGCTTGGTTGAAAGATTATCCAAGTTTTTGATTGAAAAGGTTTTGCAAGAAGCAAAGTAGACACAACTTTGTTTATTTAAACTAAGGGTAGTGATTTGTTAGTGGTTCAATTTTATGTAGATGATATCATTTTTGTAATCACAAATGAATCTTTGTGCAAAAATTTCTCCAAATTAATGCAAGGTGAATTTGAAATGAGCATGAAAGGGGAGTTACCATTCTTTCTAGGGCTCCAAGTAAAATAATGTAAAGATTGAATTTTCGTAAATCAAGCTAAGGACACTAAGGACTTACTCAAAAGATTTGGGATGGATGAGGCCAAACCAGAATCCACCCCAATGAGCACATCTATCAAGCTTGATAAAGATGAAGGAGGCAAATGTGTTGACATTAAACTATATAGGTCTATGATTGGCTCATTGCTATATCCTATTACTAGTAGACTCGATATAATGTTTAATGTATGTTTATGTGCCGGATTTCAATCATCCCTTAAAGAATCACACTTACAAGCTGTCAAAAGAATCTTTAGATACCTTAGAGACACTTCTTCTTTAGGACTATGATATTCTAAGGATAATTTATACACTTCTTGGTTATTCTAATGCAGATTTTAGTGGATGCAAAGTGCATAGGAAAAGCACATTCGGTACTTGCCAATTATTAGGAAATAGACTCATCTTATGTTTTCAAAGAAACAAAATAGTGTAGCTCAATCCACAACTGAAGTTGAATATATTGCATCCAGAAGTTGTTGTGCCCAAGTGTTATGGATTAAGCAACAAATGAGTGACCATGGAATAGAGATGAATCAAATTCCCATCAAATGTGATAATACTAGTGTTATTAATCTTACCAAAAATACCATACAACATTCTTGGACTAAGCACATTAAAATAAGGCACTGTAAACTTAAATGTCGTCTTTGTATTTTTGAATGAATGGTTTGAGTTAGTATTGATGAATACAAGTTAGGAATTTAGAGAATATTGAATTACTTGCTTATCACACACTTAACTTACCATATTTCTTTAAGAGATTGTGATTGATTTTAGTCATTGGATGAATTGATTTGGTGTTAAATACTTGTGTGAATATGCTTTAAAGTTTTCAATACTCATTCGTTTTGAAAAATTGCATATATTTCACAAAATTACCATTTGAGTTTTTAAAAAGGTATTTTTCATACAAAAATTTTTCAAAATTTATCAAAATGCATTTTCAATCACTTTACTAAATGTTTTTGCCTCCTACACGTCATAAAAGATGGTTTTAACTTGCTCAAATCTTGTTTTAATCTTAAAAGACTAAAAATGCATGATTTCATTCATTTTCAAAACATTTTTCTGTATAAAAATTGAGGTACATAACTAAGAGATCGATCCCCTTACCCATAGGATTGATCCCTTGAAGGCAAAAAACATTTTACCTGGAAGGGATCAATCCCTTTAATAAAGGGATTGATCCCTTCATGTTCATGGCCAATTTCTAGGTTGTTAAAACCTGACTTTTCAAAATTTAACCCATTTTTTTAGCTCCTTTACATCTTCTTCACTCTCAAAACCCTCCTTTCACTTAAAATTCCAACCTTTTTCATTTCTTCATCAAACTTCATCATTTTTCTTGCATTTTTCTTCATTTTCATCATACGTTTCCAAATCCATTTCAATTTCTTGTACATTTCTCATTTTTCTCATTTATTTCATCTAATTCACAAAAGCCCATTTTTGGGTCCATCTTTTGGCTCCTATATCTTTCAATCCACTTCATATTTTCTAACAGTTTCTTCATCAAACTTACTCTCCTTAACATTCTCTGTGTTTGTGTGTTGAATGTGTGATCCAACTCCTCCCATAACCTCATCACCACCTCTCCAAAGTCACTACCAACAAGTGTTTGCTGAAAATCCCAAACAATATTTCTCTTTTGCTTTCTTAATTTTCTTCCATCTCAACCATGCCTCCAAGAGTAAAACACACAGCACAGAGACAAAACAGCCTCTTCCTCTTCCATTCCTACCACATTTAATTGTAGTTTTCACAATACGAAAGAGAAAAATCACTTCCATGGAAACTTTGCAAACATGAAAATCAAGCATTGGAGGTCTATTAACCTCAACTTTCTGGAAGAAATTGGCTTTCCCTACCTTGCCAAATTTGAAGCGTTCAAATGGACACAATTCCTTCACATCGATACCCTTGTCCCATGCAACATTGTCCGTGCATTTTTCTCCAATGCCAAACCCATATACAACCCAAATGATCGATGCAAGAATCATTCATCATGGGACAATCAAGTACAATTACTCCTCGATCGCTCTCCAAGGTTTTTCGCATCCCCAATGAAGGCCTCATCTATGAGGATGTAGAAATACCATTGGAGTTTGCTATTGTTGATGTGCGAGCTAGGGATTTACTTATCTTTGCATGACTACTTTACATTATCATCTCGTGGAATTTTCACCCCTTTGGTACCATGTATTCGTAAGTATGGAGACTTGATCACTTCTGGCTACATACATATATTCTCTCGAAGGTCACAAACCCAAACTCATCCACTTTAGCTTCATGGATTAGTTGAGAATTGTTGAAGGCTGTGCTAAAATAATAGTTTTTCCTCAGCCTTTGGCGTTCTATCTTCTTGCTAAAGGCATGGATTGCTTTTGCGAAGCTGGTGTCCTTCCCGAGCTTAGCACTAACATCAATCTTGGAACATTGCACAATCTTAGATGGTACCAAAATGAGATAAATGATACAAGTGAATGGGAAAAGCATTATGGGCATCATCCAGCTCCAGCTCATGATCAAGCTCCCATAGAGGAAGCTCTTGATGCTCCCTCTTTCTCAACTCCATCAAATTCAACTCCTGCTACTCTTGACCAGATCATGCTAATGCTTCAGTAGTTTAATACAAATTAGCAAGCGTTTCAGTAAGATGTTACAATACATTTCAATCAACTTGAAATCCATTTCATTTCTCTTGAGGAGCACCGACAGGCATTCCAATTTGATTTCATCACTCATTTCACCACCTTTCAAGATAGTGTCAATACTAGACTTGACTGCATGGAGGAAACTCAAATTGCAATGTACAATGAGATTCAAGACATCAAAAAGTAACAAGAAGATTTTATCGAGCAATATCACAAGACCTTTCCTAGGAGGTCTTAGAATAGATATGACTAGGATGTCTTGTTTTTTAGGATTCCATGCTTATGTTTAGCACCTTTATTTCATTTTTCTTTTCCATGTTTTAGTTGTAGGATTTCATATCTTCCGTTTATGACTGTTTATGCCAATTAACTATGTGACTGCCTTTGCTTATACCTATGCTAGCTATTAACTTAATGAATATTGAATTGGTATCTCTAAATGACTACATTGAATTATTGTATACTGTTGCTTTAAATTGACAATCCCTTGCAATTACTCATTTTCCTTATTTTTTGTCACTAACTCTTTTGTTATTTATTGTGTATGCATTCATTAAGGGGGAGTTTGTTGTTTGCTTTGACAAAAAAGGCAGAGAAGTGGGTAAATTTTATTATTAAAAAATTATGCTTTGATTGAGGGGAGTATTGTTTCAAAAAATTTTCAATATAAATTTACCTTAAAGTTTTGTTATATAAAAAAGAAGGAGATTGTTAGCTTTAAATTGACAATTAAATATTTTGAAATGACAAAAATTTAAGCACAATTAAATGCTTAATATATATATATATATATGTAAATTTGCGTAAAGTTTTTCATCATTTTTACAACAATATCAAGTGCAAGTGTATATTGAAATTGTTTTATGCATTTAAAAAATATGGGATTAAGTAATTTTTCATTGAACTCATTGATTATAATTTTAAGAAAATTACTTAATAAATATTTGGACTAAATTCTCATTTGATTAAGTCAAGAAACACTTACATAAAGAGGAAAAATGATTTGGGATTATTTAAAACCAAAGATTACATTATTTTTCAACCCAAAAATGCCCAAAATCATCATGAACAGTGCGGAGGATCTATCTTTTACACCGAACATGGCAAAACACTTTTGCAGACATGAACAATGCAAGGGATCGATCCTCTATAGTTAAGGGATCCATCCCTTGTTGGCAAAATGCTCTTGAAGGTAGGAACAGTGCAAGAGATCAATCATTTATAGTAAAGGGATCCATCCCTTGTTGGTAGAATGCTCTTAAAGGCTGGAACAATGTAAGAGATCCATCCCTTACTTAAAGGGATCGATCCCTTACCACGCAAAATGTGCCTAATGGCCAATTTTTGAGAGTTTCAACATGAAGAATTGCATTAAATGCTCCAAAAACTATCCTCAGCCTTGGGTGAAGTATAAATACAAGCATTTATGAGCTTAAAAAGCAGAACAAGCACTATTTCATCTTTTCTAACCTTCAAGAAAGAATTCAAAGTTTTAAATCTTCTCTTCTTTGTATTCTTTGTACTCCATTTTGTATATTTCTACTTTTGAGAGGTTTTCTATTGTACACAACCCACCTAAAACTCAATTCCTTATTATAAAAGGGGAGTGTAATCATGTAAGGCTATCTTGTGAGTGATTCGGTATCTTCACAAGGAAAGAATTAGAGGCTTCTTCTTAAGCTTACAAAATGAAGTGTTAGAGGTCTCACCACACCTTGAAGTGGCATGTATTGAATCTCAAAGAAGAGTGGAATCAACACCTTGACAAGTGGGTCGAGGAGAGAGGACGTAGGCAAGAGATTGGCTAAACCTCCATAAATCTTATATTTGAATCTTCTTCCTTACTCTTTATTTACTGTATTTATGAATTTTTTTGTGAAATTTATTAAAGTAGCTTGTTAAGCTTAAAAATATAAATTAGTTCAAAAGCCGATTCACCCCTTTTCGATGAGCCAACAAACAATTTTAAAAATTTCCATTACATCCCAATTACTTCAATATTCAATTAAATATCTAGTATAATTTCAAACTATTTCCATTTCAATGCCAAATGTATCTACTGACATAATTTAATCGAAATATTGACTTTTATCAGGGTTTGACCTATCAAATTGGTATAATTACCAAAATACCCTTGATTGCTCATTCGTTTAATTTTTAGTGTTTTCGTGTGATTTAGTCTACGAGTTGGAATAGCATGAGACTTGTTGACACGAGGATTCACCTATGATTGTCAGTTAGTCATAAATCAATTTAGATTGATCGTTGTTTATGAAAGTTTCTCCAGCCTATGGATATAACCTTCATTTTTGAAATTATTACACGTTTTTCAAAACATGCGCAAACGATGGAATTTTGAGATGCATATATGTGAGGACCAAAATTCCCTAAAGGATACTAGGAAATTTACTTTTCAAAATGAAAAGTCAATGAAAATGAATAAATTAATTTATTAAAAGTAATTTGTAAATTTAATTAAGGATTGGAAATTGTGAGTATAAAAATATCATGAGGCTTGAATGACCAATCGATAGTGTTTCGATTATCATTTTTGATCGAAGTATCCAAATGATAAACTGTAAAATTCTTTAGAAAGCTAACTTAATTATTTTCCAAACATATAAGTCTCTTATTTTAGTTCCTTATGGATCAATACCAGAAATTTTGTAAATTTACCCTATGAGCTATAGATTCTACCAGCCGACCTATTTGTAAAGATTTACCCATAGTTGTTAGAAGAAAACTTCGATTAAGGTGATTCAAAATCCATTAGAAAGCTAAATTAAATATCTTTTAATCCATATAAGGTTCATAGTTTAATTCATTATAGATTAACAACAATAAATTCTTACATTCACGTCACATGTAGGGAATTTAAAATTGAGCAATCAGTAAAGAGTCGGACATAATTTTTGATAGGGAACTCACAATTCAGGTGATTCAAATTGCATTGGAAAGTTAACTCGAAGGCCTTTCTGACCATGTATGGCGCATAATTTTATACATTTTGGATTGATCTCAGTGAATTTTTAAAGTTGGTGATAAGTGCAGTAAAGTAATTAGAAAAATGAGATTAATGTTTTGGAGATTAAATTGGCTTCCAAATTAAATTATATGGATAATTATTAAATTAAATAATTATATATTGTTACTAGATATTTATGAATAATGATGAATATGGAAAAGTTACTCAAGGTTGATGTGGACTAGGTCAATTATTACTGGGCTTTTCTATAAGTCAAGCTGAAGACCATTGAGCCAAATGATAATCTAAGCCCAAGAGGAAAGAGGACTCAGAAGGCCCATAAATAGCCCACTGGGTTATTATTTAAGCTGTGGGACTTAAAGGTAATTATGCGCCAAATAACTCCTATAAATAGGTCACAGGTATCATTCTTAAACCCTAAGCTCTATTTGCCTGCCAAAACCCTGTCTGACTTAAGCATCGGAGTGCGCGCGCAGGGGAAACCCCCTGCGCCCTCTGATTTTTCCTATTTCGCAGATTTCTTGGAGACAAAACTAACACGGAGATTGAGTATCCGACATCAGCAAACATTTATTGTTGTTTGTGGCAAGCACAACAATTGGCTCCGTCTATGGGAACAAACAAAAAAGCCATAACAAAAGATGGTGAAAAAATGATCTACGGAAGACAGGGTATGTAGGCTGTGGCAGGATGCACAAATTACGCGATAAAGTCTGAGGCGAAAGACTAACTCTCACGCCGACAAGCTAGGCGAGAGATGCATTTGGGCGAGAGACCCTCTCGCCCAAATGCATATTAGGCGAGAGAGCCTCTCGCATAATACGTGTCGCTCAACAAGTTGGTTTTCTCGGGAGAAGAAATCTGGGACCCCATTCCGTTGTGGATTTCCCACGTGTCGATGTTCCAATCCTCCACGTTGGATGCCCCCGTTTGAAGTTCGTGTAACCAACGGTGTAAATCCCTGTTTGCCATAAATTCATTTAACACCAGCTTCTCCTTACCTTAAAAAATAAAAAAAGAACCGCCAAAATTGACGAATGTCAAAATATGTAATAATGGCATATGTTAGATTTACGTGACAACAGAGAGAAAGAGAGTAAGAGTACGACAGCCGATCGATTTTTCAAATTTTCAACTAAAGAGAGATAACCAGAGAGAGGTAGCAGCTTGGGGTGTCCGAGCCTAGAAAGATCTTCAAACATGGCTACAGTGGCGTCATGATCAGCGTCTCTGGCGTGCTCCAGGACTTTGATTGCTACGTGGAGGTCAGCTGAAAGGACTTGTCATGGCGAGAGACACCCCAGTTTGTATGGGCGAGAGCTATCTCTCGCACAGACAAGTCCTTTGGCGAGAGACCCCTAGTTCGCATGGGCGAGACCTATCTCTCGCGCAGACAAGTCCTTTTGGCGAGAGACACCCCAGTTTGTATGGGCGAGAACTATCTCTCGCGCAGACAAGTCCTTTGGCGAGAGACCCCCAGTTCGCATGGGCGAGAGCTATCTCTCACGCACACGAGGCCTTTTTGGCGAGAGACCCCCAGTTTGCATGTATGAGAGCTATCTCTCGCGCAGACAAGTCCTTTGGCAAGAGACCCCGCAGTTTGCATGGGCGAGAGCATCTCTCGCGACAGACAAGTCCTTTTGGCTAGAGACTCCCTTGTTGCATTGGGCGAGAGCTATCTCTCGCGCAGACAACTCCTTTTGGCGAGAGACCCCCAGTTTGCATATGAGAGAGCTATCTCTCGTGCACACAAGTCCTTTGGCGAAAGACCCCCCAGTTTTCATGGGCGAGAGCATCTCTTGCGAAAGACAGTCCTTGGCGAGAGTTCCCCTGTTGCATTGGGCGAGAGCTATCTCTCGCGCGCTGAAAAGTCCTTTGGCGACAGTCTTTGGCGAGAGCACCTCTGTACGTGTAATGCTTTGGCGAGAACACCTCCCGTACGCGACATGCTTTGGCGAGAACACCCTTGTAGGCGTAATGCTTTTGGCGAGAGCACCTCCTGCGGGCGACAGGCACAGGCGAGAGCACCCTTGTAGGCGTAATGCTTTTGGCTAGAGCACCTCCCGCGGGCGACAGGCACAGGCGAGAGCACCCTTGCAGGCGTAATGCTTTTGGCGAGAGCACCTCCCGTGCGAGACATGCTTTTGGCGAAAAGACCTCACTCTCGCGACAGACAGGTCATGACGAGAGACAGCACTGGCGGAAGCTAGCTCTCACGCTCGACATGTCCTTGGCAAGAGACACCATCCGGTAGCATTAGGCGAGAGCTGACAGTATGGACAAAAACTGCATGGGCGATAGACAAGCTATCGCACTTGACAGCATGGGCGACAACTGCATTGGCGATGGACTATCTCTCGCACTTGACAGCATGGCAAGAACTGCATGGGCGATAGTCGAGCTATTGCACCCGACAGTATGGCGAGAACTGCATGGGAGAGAACTGCATCGTGGCCTTCTCAAGTCCTTTGACAAAGGCTTCCAATTAAGCTACCAAGTTCCGCTGGAAACTTTTTCTCTAAACAGATGTTTCCGCTTTTAGAAATGAAGAATAATGAAGAAGGCATAACCAAATATATTTTTTAATGAATGGTGAGAATTGCATCACGTTGTCCGTGCAGGAGTTTCCTAAATGATAAAAGAAGATAAACGCAAAAAGCTAAGCGTCCCATTCAGATCCTGTAAAGATTTGGATCGATAAAAGATTCCTCCATTCATATTTATTCTCTGTGGCAATTTTATATTATATTATATATTTTTTCGAAAAGAGACTGTAGGAAAAAGAAAGCAACGAGTGGACAACTACCTTGATAAATGAGACGTGGACGAAGATCACACGCAGGCTTGAATAAAGCGAGCATGTTGCATCGCATGCTTTCAATGAGAGATTATGGCTAGCCTATCGACAGCTAGAACAGGCAAGCATAGTTAACGCGGCACGAGTTTTTGTGAAAGAGTAAGCCATGAGGGCGAACACCGTACATACGCGACAGTCCTCAGTAGTACTGTCACGACAGGTCAACCCACAGTACGCAAGGCGGTACTGCAAATACACGAGCACTGATCCCAAGTTGCATGCTAGCCCAATAGGTCAAAGGCATTCTAGGTGAGCGAATGGCTCCTGTGAGCCTAGCCTCCAGCACACAAGGCGTGAAGCAATGCTGACGAATGCAATGACATGTGGTAAGCACAAGATCACTGGCACTTTCGACGATTGAATGGAATATGGCGATTGCATGACTAACGCCACAGCCCAGCCTCCGCAACAAGACTCGCTCGATAAAGCACGTAAAAAGGCACGAGGAACGATCTAGATGGGCAAGCCATTATTAAATGACCAAAGCAAGAAAGGATTAGGCAACTCTGTACATCATCATCAAGTGCACGCCCATGTAATGAAGGACTGAGCGAGGATGCGCTCTTGAGAACTCCGGTTTGCAAGCGAGACTTTCGCGAGCCCAGCCGCAAAAGCTCTCTATGAACACAGCAGAGCTCGATTGGTGATCTGGCTGAACGCCCAACAAAGAAGAAATCAAGATGGTGAGCACATTTCAAATGCGACAAGCTCTCTACTTCGATGAAATGACAACGAAGAAAACTAGGTGAACACAGCACCCATGGGCAAGATTCCCGTTAGCGCAATGCAAGCGAGCAAAGAACACCCGAGTCATGCCTTTCGGCAATGGCTATCAATGCTAGCGAGCACGGGATCCAAACTACTAGTTCACCCTTTAGAAAAAACTTTGGCGAGCACATTTAAATTTGACTATCCAAACGCACGCCCACGCGCGGGATCTGAGCAAAATGATCTAGAATCTTCTAGATCTGGTGTGCGCACTAATCTGACAGAATGTCCAAAAGCTTCCTTCGGCCCATCTGTCGATCGTCTGACATAGAAACTTTCAAGAACTGCTCTAGCAACCATCTAGAAGTGGCTTAAGAGCCACACACTTGGCCTATTGGCAACCACACGTGTGAAAGAGGGTTTGTCTATATAAAAGGTCTGTCAGCTTCGTGAGTCCTTTAAGCAAGACAAAGAGGTGCCAGCTTAGGGTGTCAAGATCAAAGCTGTGTCTCCCTTGTAAGCCCCTATGCATAGCATTCTTGAGTATCAATACAAGTAAGTGCTTGGCATAACAGAAATTGCAAACACACTCAAGCAGGGACATACGGGTGGTAGCCAGATTTGAGGTGTCCGAGGTAGGCACTAGCCACTGTCGTGTAAGGCAGCAAGCCAGGAAGAGCTTGGTTCGATCGAAAACAACTTGTGGTAAGCTCGTACCGAGGCACAACTTAGTGCACAATCCATGGTTGATAGCAGAACATCCCAGCACTCGTACTTTACAGATTTTTCAAAGACAAAGACTTGGAATGGTACTAGTGGTAATCATTTGCTATTATTATTTTAAACATTTACTGCAATGATATTGTTACTTACACCGTTTAAATTGAAAATACTACACTATGAAACGAGAGGCCAGTTATTTTTATCTGTACTATGATAAATCCTCCATGTTTGATAGACATGTTGTAGGAATAGAAGAAGAAAACAGAAGTTGGCCAAGAAAAATATGAAAAATGGGCATAAATAAGACCGTAAAATCGACAGAAATAAGTCCCTGAGCGAGAAGCATACGCAAAATGGGCATAAATAAGACCGTAAAATCGGCAGAAATAAGTCCCTGAGCGAGAAGCATACGCAAAATGGGCATAAATAAGACCGTAAAACCGGCAGATATAAGTCCCTAAGCGAAAAATATGCGAGACGGGCACAAATAAAACCCTAATCATGACGAAGGCGCTAAAAGGGCAAAGTAAGACCCTAAACGGGCATAAATAAGACCCTAAGCATGACGAAGGCGCTAAAAGGGCAAAGTAAGACCCTAAACGGGCATAAATAAGACCCTAAGCATGACGAAGGCGCTAAAAGGGCAAAGTAAGACCCCAAGCGGGCAAAATAAGACCCTAAGCATGACGAAGGCGCTAAAAGGGCAAAGTAAGACCCTAAACGGGCATAAATAAGACCCTAAGCATGACAAAGGCGCTAAAAGGGCAAAGTAAGACCCCAAGCGGGCAAAATAAGACCCTAAGCATGACGAAGGCACTAAAAGGGCGAAGTAAGACCCTAAACGGGCATAAATAAGACCCTAAGCATGACGAAGGCGCTAAAAGGGCAAAGTAAGACCCTAAACGGGCATACATAAGACCCTAAGCATGACGAAGATGCTAGAAGGGTAAAATAAGACCCCAAGCGGGCAAAATAAGACCCTAAGCATGACGAAGGCGCTAAAAGGGCAAAGTAAGACCGTAAACGGGCATAAATAAGACCCTAAGCATGACGAAGACGCTAGAATGGCAAAATAAGACCCCAAGCGGGCAAAATAAGACCCTAAGCATGACGAAGACGCTAGACGGGCACAAATAAGTCCCTAAGCGAAAAATGCGCGAGACGGGCAAAAATAAGTCCCTAAGTAAGAAAATTCAAAAGTCCCTAAGCGAAAAATGCGCAAGACGGGCAAATCAAAAGTCCCTAAGCGAAAAGTGCGCAAGACGGGCAAACAAAAAGTCCCTAAGCGAAAAATGCACGAGACGGGCAAAACAAAAGTCCCTAAGCGAAAAATGCGCGAGACGGGTAAACCAAAAGTCCCTAAGCATGAAAGGGTGCGAGACGGGCAAAAATAAGTCTCTAAACGAGGTATGTTACAATTTTATCAGATTACATTTAATGTATTATGTTGGCATCTCGGATATAAATGATATTATATTCTAACAAGTCCTTAAGCGGATAGTACGCAAGACAGGACCAATACTCCAATAAAAGTTCTTCTTTGGACACAAAAAGTTGCAAAGAAAAACTGGGGAGCACTCTAGATTATCTCCTGCCTCAAAAGGAGCATCGATACTAACAGGCACCCAAGCATGTAAGTCCTGAGGTGCTATAATTATTCAAATCATCTTCGCTTGTGAGAACCCCGGCCATCTCGGGTCAACGAAAAGGCTCTTAAGGGCTGGTAAGATCAGATAGATCTTTATAAATGCCTATTCTCAGAAAAGGTTCCAAATCCTCAGCATCTGGATCAAGCTTCAACCAATCAGGAGAATGGCAGGCACAAATCGCATCTGATGAAACCAATTAAGAACATATGCACCCTCTTGTGGCATTTCTTAACGATGCGCCCCCATGGCCTTAGCCCAGATTTGATTTTCTTCCTCTTGGCTAATAGAAGGCATTGGTGGCTTTGCAATCTCGTAATTTCTCCTTCTAGCTCTTGGTTTCGGTCAGCTAAGACCTTGAATTTGAAAAGAAGGGTGGTATATTTCACTCGAGAAGCATTTAACTCAGAGGAGAAAAACGTATTCCGGTAGTGTTCTGAAAAGACACTTGACGAAAGAAACGATGACACGACGTCATTTCTGTTACAAATAATAATGAAGTTCACTAGTCAAGCCTTCAAGTGAAGATGAAAAGACTCTTGTGATAATCCTAGAAAAAGGATAGCAAAAGAATTTGAAAAGCCCATTCTTTATATACTCTTTCACAAGGTAAACTTTGTAAAAGAGTGGGGAGCAATTGATGTGGACTAGGTCAATTATTACTGGGCTTTTCTATAAGTCAAGCTGAAGACCATTGAGCCAAATGATAATCTAAGCCCAAGAAGAAAGAGGACTCAGAAGGCCCATAAATGGCCCACTGGGTTATTATTTAAGCTGTGGGACTTAAAGGTAATTACGCGCCAAATAACTCCTATAAATAGGTCACAGGTATCATTCTTAAACCCTAAGCTCTATTTGCCTGCCAAAACCCTGTCTGACTTAAGCATCGGAGTGCGCGCGCAGGGGAAACCCCCTGCGCCCTCTGATTTTTCCTATTTCGCAGATTTCTTGGAGACAAAACTAACGCGGAGATCGAGGATCCGACATCAGCAAACATTTATTGTTGTTTTTGGCAATAACATTTTGTTTGAAGAAATAATGAAAAATGAATTTTGAAGATGACAAATTGTAGTAAAACAAGCTTAGCTTAGTAAATTAAGGAGCTATTATGGGTATTATGGTCTTTTGTCACTCAAACCAGAATATTATACTAATCAAATAATTAGTCACACGTTAAATTTTTTAATGAACCCAACACAACCGGCCTTCTCTCCCAAAACCACCCGACACTTTTTCTTTTCTCAACTGTAGGCGTAAGTCATGGAATCACTGTGCAAGGTGGAAACGACCATGAAAATGGCCTCGGTTCAAGTTGGTCAAGAAGGATCAACTGAAGCTGTACCTCTTCTCTGCCACATATCCAAGAATCAGCCAAAACGAACCTCATTTGGTGGGTGAAAATTGAGCTGGAAGTTGACTGCACATAGGTGAGATTTTGCTAGAAATTTCAGGCTGCTTTAAGATAAATATATGATTAATTTCTGATTTTTCTAAGCATGAATTTAGTGTTAGAAAGTTGTGAAAACACCCCTAGGATAGCAAGTGAGGTTCATCCAAATGGGTTTGTGAGTGTGAAATTGTATTGGTTGGTTTGAAGATGAAATATGTAGTAGTAGAGATGATTAAAAGCTTAGATGTGATATTAGTTTTGAATAAAAATTTGAGGAAAGTGGAAAAGAGTTTCAGCTAGCCTAGGTTCTATGGGAGTTGAGTGTTTTAATTGATTTAAGTGTTATGAGGAGTGATATTAGGAATAAAGAATAATACCGGAATACTTAAAGCCCAAAGAAAAAGGTTCGGATGTCAAAAGGTGCATTGAGCTAGGTGAAGGACATTGTTAAATTGAGATTGAAATTATAATTCGATAATTTTAAATGAGTTAGGAAATAATATTTAGAGCATCGGTATAGTTGAAATTGAAAGAAAGCCAACAAGATCGTGAAATGACAATTTTGGTCTTAATAGAAAAGTAGTGAAAAACTACTTCAATTGAGTAGTTTAAGGTTTAAATGATATTCCTTGAAGTGTAATGAGATAAAATTAATATTGAATGACCTTGTTTGAATACTGATTGTAGTTAAGGAATTCGTAGGAAAAAATTTTGGAAAAGAAATGATAGTCGCAAGTGAGTTGCAACCGAAGGATTTTGGCTAAAATCACGAGGAGTGAGGTAAGGGACACATCTAGAAGAAGTAGGAGAATATCGTCTTTGCATACAAAATTGATTTGGTTGTTATTGGAAAAGAATAAAACCAAATGAGTTGAGCCTAAAGTTTAAAAATACATATATAGAAACTCATGTTTGGGAATTAAACAAATTTATAAATTGCAATTGTGATAGCTATAGTTAAAGAATGATGATGATATAATTAAGGTTGAAGGTTGATAGATAAATAATAGTATGATTGTTTAATGTATGATTCAAGAAAATAATCATTTGTTGTTGGTATGGAACATCTGTGGTTTCAATAGATTGAGGTTTTTAAGGTAGAATTGGAATTATCTATAACTTTAAATTGATTAAGGGTTGAGATTAAATGTTTTACTATATTAAATCAGTTAGTTTTGGATGTTGATAATTTAGTTTTAATATATGGATAATGGTATGGATAATGGTATGACAAGTAAATTAGTAATTGAAATGAACTGTGAATTGTATTGGGGATTGTGATTGGTTGAAGACATATAAACTGTGTTTTCATGCAGAAGGCAAATAAGGATCTACTCACTAATTCGATGTTACAAATGGTATTGTTTGAATGAAATGACACTATAGAGGTAAGAGATAAGTATGGAAGCTGTAGGAATACTGTGAATGCATGTTATGGTTTGAAATAATTTTATGGAATTGTTTTGAAGTCAATTGCTTTGGAATTGGTGAAATTGTGGACACTGGCTGGTTTATAAACTGTATTTTCAATGTAAGAGGGCTAGGTTAGAAACAGCTGTTATGCTGCAAAATTTTTTAGAAATTTTATGAAATCATCTTTAATATCATTAGATATTGGCAATAAAGGAATTTCTAAGTGATTCTCATCTCATTTGTTAAAATGGCATATTTTTATTGAATACCGAAAAACAATATTTAAATATTCATGTTAATGAATTTTACGCACATGAAGGTACTAGCATATGCTTATAACTATTCTACAAATAAATAGAACATTTTTAGAAAAGAATACTGAAGTGTGAATATTTTATGAATTTTTTTTTCGAATTGCTTATAATTTCTATATATATATATTTATTTATGGACTGATTGAAGATATTATCATTGAAATTGATTTCATAAATGGTGTTTTTACTGCATATAAACTGTTTTGAGACTGTTAGGCCCTGTATCATGCTCATGTGTCACGTGTTACTGTTATTGTTGCTGATAGACCCGCCAAGTTTTTAGCTTCCACAATTGTCACCTGGCAAGTGTACACTGTAGACCATTATGACTATGGCCATATGTCGTACTGTTACTATTTCTCCCTTTTTGGGATACTATTATAGCATGACATTTATTGGGTGTTGCATGGTCTCTATTGTACTGTATTGTTTAATGAACTGAAGTGAATGGTTTACATATTGATTGTACTATGGATTTCTAACGTGTAACTGTACTATTTACTGAATTTCTATATTGAACTGTTTACTGAAATGATTTCAGTTAAAGTGGTTATATATTGTTTATATACTGAAAGTGCATGAAATGGTTTTTAAGTAATTTACATGGTTTATTCATATTAACTTCAATTTTTTACTCCTTATAGTCGCAACTAGGGATTGGAACACAACAGGTACTTCAAAGTACCTCCTATACTCTATTCGGTTTCCTAGTCGACTATAGTATCCTTCCTAAAATGTTCCTTAGTGTACTGTTAGAAATCAAATGGTTTTATGCATATAGATTTCATAGTATCAGTTTTTGCATACGAATTTCTTACTAGGCTTTATAGCTCACTCCCTTACTCACTATCTCAGATAGCTCATCAGTACAAGTGGTGATTGTTGCTGTAAGGTTGAACGAAGAAATTTCTAGAAGTTTAAGCGATCAAGTGAACATGTATATTTTAAGTGTTATGCTTTTATATTCAGACATGTATATGCACATCAACTGTATTTATAGTACGAGATGTAAATCATATAGTGTAAGGTCAGGAATATTAAAGAACTAGTTGAAAGGTACTTGCAATAGATTGATATTAATAAAAGTATAAATTTTTACATCATGGTTTATACTTTGATTTCATATTTAATATTCATGAATAAATTATTTTAATAGGATAAGGATTAATAGATATTGAAAGTTATAGGGTGAACTTACACTAACACTGAATGCAAACCAAATGGTAACAAGTATTTGAATGAGAAAGATAATATCAAAAAGGAAAAAGTTAGTTTGAAATATCATAATTTCGAATGTTACAAAATATTTGCTATCTTAGTATTTCGTTTCAAATATCATTACTCTAAGGTCTCATTTCGATCAAGTCCTTGTAGAGCCCACCTTAGTTCTTCTTCGATCTTTATTTAACAGACCTTTTATTTAAAAATGTTAGCGACCAACTCTCGCTTTTCAATTTTTACACTCTTTAACTTATATTGAGTATTGGGAAAGTGGGGTTCTCACAATTGCTAATATATAATAATAAACATATAATAAGTATACAAATTTTTAGAGGATTTATGAAATTGCAATCGATTTATGATAATTCTTATAAATATATATTTATTATTAATTATTTTGTAAATTTTCTAATGAATTTGGTATGTAATAATGCGATGGAAGTCAATTCAGTTTGACACATTATTAATAATGTTATTAATAATAAAAATAATAATTGACCTTCTCAATATAGTTCTTTACTTATTTCGTTTAAATTAATGAAAACTTTGACATTACTGTCATGTTTAAATTTCTTTTTCATGATTCATGAAAATCCAGGAAAAATAAGATAAAGAAAGATGATAAATAAATTAAGTTATGAACACTGCTTTCTTGGTTTAAATTAAAAAAAAATTGAGTTAAAAATATCTAAAAAATATAAAATTATGTAATATTTTATACAATAAACGTTTTTGATTTGAATGAAAACAAAATGTATGTATTTAAATTCAAATTTCAAATCATTTGAATAAATACTCAAAATCTAATGTATCTTAGAAAAAATAATTATCTGATACACCATCAGTGGAGTTTTTTTACTCTACAAGTGGGATTAGAATGATGATACATGTCCTATTTTATTTATTTTTATTTTCTTAATATTTTTAAAAAAAATATGTTATCATCTTAAAATCGCTTATAAAGTCAAAAAACTCTATTGATAGTGTATTTAATATTAATCTTTCTTAGAAATTGCAACCTTTTTCTTCTAGTTCTTAGCTACTAAAACTATTTGCGCATTGACAAATTATTGTTGAGATGGTTGGGTGCCTTGAGTTTGGTGTCACCTTCAAGCTAGAATGAAAAAATGATGAGCATTGTGCAAAATTTACAAGGCATTTTTGCCAAGAAAGAAGTATTCAACATGAAAATGATGAGCTAAAAGCACTATTTTTTTCCAAAATCATAGAATCTAAATTAAAACCAACTTCCTAATTTCATAATTATGTCATTCAGCCAACTTTTCTTTTTGAATATTTGTTCAATCATAGCACGACATTTCACTAATTTATTGCAATAAATGCTTTTTTTTAAGAAGAAAAAAATTGGTCTTCAATTATAATGTTGCTGATAATGTGATGATGATGAATGATGATAAGGACAATTAGGGAGACTAGGGATATTGATGAAGTTTAGACTTCACATTTCACATTAATCAAATTCTCTTTGCTTTTTTATCATGGTTGCCCACCAAATTTCAACACCCCAATAATGAATCTAATTAAAAGATATGGACCATCGAAATTTGTCCCCTTTTGCTTTTTATATAGGTGAGGTGACAAATTTTATTTTATTTTTTTACATAAGATGTTGAAACTTGGAATTAGGGTAAAAGATTACGGCAATTGGACTTTGAATCTCAAATCTCAAATTTATTGAATATTTTTTCTTAAAAAGTAGTTGCATAAACTACTTGAGTTAAGTCATGTACTCGCAGTTTTATTTAAATATTTCATTTTCCGAATTCTTGACTTTGTTGCTTTGGGAAGTGAAAATGGAATATGAAAATGTATTTTTGACCCTTACTATCACAAGCAAGTGTGAATTTTTTTTTTTGCGGGTTTTCACGTATACCTTCTTCATCACACTTATTAATTTACTAATTAATGTAATTAATTACTCCTGTCAAGTTTAAGATTAGACCTATATCTTCACCGCTAAGTTCTTGACACATTATATTTATGACACAAAATAGTTGGAAAATATTTAAGTTCGAATGTTGAGAATGTGAACCGTGAAGAGTGAGATTATAAAAATAAAACTAAAAAATATCTTCTTTTACTAAACTCACAAGATTCTATACAAATTTACTCGTATAGAAAAATAATTGTATCGTTTTTTAAATTAATATGACTCACCGGTATCCATATATACAAAATAGATCACATAAGTATGAATGAACTATTGGTCCTTCACAAACAACGAAAATTTAGTCCAATTATGAACAAAAAAAATTTAGTCTAATTGTTGTTATTCCTTTTTAAGAGAAATTAAGTCAAAAGTTCAAATCTTTTTCAGCGACGAAGCCTCTTAGGGTCTAGTGGAGGCTCAAGCCCCCACTAGCCCAAATAAAAAAGTTTAAATTTAAATTTAAATTTATATAATAACATTTTATATTTTAAAGTTGAAAAAAATGTGATTTTATTATAATAATGTTTGAAATTGAAAAAGACAAAATGTATCTACTAATTTATCTGTTATTGACACTAGCATTGTTTCTATCAGTTGTCATTGTCACAGTAAAATAATGTGTTTTCAACAATGAATATGTTGAACACTCATTTGTGTAGTCAAATGATTAATTAATGGTTGAATGATAAATTAATTGTGTACCTTGAAAACTGGTGTGCATCTTTTTCAAAATATAAAATCATGTCAAATAAATTGAAAATTTTTTAATAATTTTGAATAAATACATTAATTGAAGCTTTATTAAATAAATTTTCTGACTCCGCCATTAATCCTGCTTTCCCCTTACCTCTCTATTAACAAAAACTATTCGTCTCTTATCTTATAAGTTTTATTTACTTAGTGTAATACGGTTAGAACAAAAAGAAAACTCATTTAAAAAAAAAGGGCAAACGCATTGATCATTTGAAAAGGTATGTGAATAAAAAAGTAAAAAAAAAAAAGGGTAGAATGCTTTTAGATGATGAATGTGGCATTTGACTTTAGGGTTTCCTTGACCTTGACCATGAGGCATGATGAGACCATGGAAAATTAGAAATGCAAATGTGAGTGTTAGACTAAAGGTGAGCAAGTGTGAACATGAAGTGGGTAGAGCCAGCACATGCCGCACATTTACGTGCTCCGCTCATCACCACTCTCGTCTTACTCAAATCTCCCACCTCTCTTGTTTTCATCTGTTGCAAAACCTTTGGACTTTTTATTAAGGATAATTATTTTATACATTATTAGCAGAGTTTTTTCACTCTATAAGTAGAGTTAAAATCATTAAATATATGTTATTTTATTTATTTATTTATTTTAAAATATTTTTATAGAACATGTGTCATGATTTTAACATTACTTGTAGAGTAAAAAAAAATTTCATCAACGGTATATGGAATAATTATCCTTATATTAAATTGTCTCTACATTAAGTTAATATAAAATTTTTTTTATATAACTAGGAAAAGCATGGAAATTTCGATGTTGTTCCATGTTAAAGTTATGAAAATAATTGTTTTGATAATTTATAACTATATATATGTTCATGTTATAAAATAAAAAAAATTAATACATTAAAAACTCATTTGACTTAACTAAGAAGATGAATATAACTTTTTAATTCACATATATGAAAACTAATTCCGCTTGAGAGTTTTAATTTAAAAAAAAAATCACCTTCATTTTCATAAATTTCGTCTTTTAGGATTAAAGTAGCTAGGATGGGGAATTTTTAAAGTAGGGTTTACTGATGTTAAAGGGTTGTTTGGCATTATTTTTGTTTCCCATTTTCGTTTTATGTTTTTAGTTTTTTTTTTTTGAAAACAACAACCAAAAACAGGTCTTGTAATGTGTTTCTGTTTTTTAAAAAATGAAAAAAAAGAATTTTTAAAATCATTAGAAACATAAATTTCTTATTTCCATTATTTTCGAAAACATGTTTTAATTTTCGGCACTACTCATAAGTAAGTGAACAATATCTATAAATTAAATTTAACATTTATAAATTTTCATAATAAAAAATATAAAATAACTTAATTAATTTTTTAAAATCAAAATAATATTAAAATTTAATATAAAATATTATTCTATTAAGAAATAAAAGTTTAAAATTAATATATATTTTTTTAATATTGAAAAGATGAAACAAGTAGCAAACAATTAAAGATAAATTATATTAAACTACATTATCATAAAATTATTTAACTTAAATTTGTATATTTTTAAAATAATATTATTTATTAATTATTCTTATTATAATTTAGTACTATTCTCTAATATAATTAATTATTATTTTACTAAACAATACTATTATTTAATGTTATATTGGTTTTCAATTAAATTTACAAAATATCACTACTACAATTAAATAATTTAAAATCTAGATTTTTATTAATCTATATCATTATCTAATCAGAAATTTGGATGTGAAGCCACGCAGGATTTGTTATTTGGAGTTTCATTTATGTGTAGTATGAAACTCGACTCAATTGGAGTTCAATTCGAGATACTAAGGAAAGATTATAGTTAATCTCATGCTTTGTAAGGAGTGTATAGTACGGCAAAGCGAGTCTTACATGATTTTCTACAATCCAAATTAGAGTGGAACTGTAGATTATTGATGAGAGTTCAACTTAGAGATAGTAAGAAATCAGATCTCAAAATTCATTCAATTGAGCATACCTAAGAGTAAGTGCTAACAAATTTAAAAATGACGATTGCATCCATAACCTGAACTAAAATATTTAATATTGGTCAATGTGGTTTGATATTTAACAAATAGGCTGTTATTGTCAAACACTTGAGAAAAGATGTCAAATTCTATTCCAATTTGATTAACAGATTCACTTGAAAATGCTAAAAACAACACGAATGAGCCCAAAAGCCTTCATTGAGGGTATTTTGACAATTTTACCACCCTTGATCGTCCATCCCCATGGTAAGTCAAAAGTTTGACTCTTCCATGTTTGGTTAACTAAGAATTAATGAATTGAAGTCTTTACAACATTTAGTACTAACCAAACAAAGCCTTTTGAAATTATGGAATTGTGAAGAGTAAGTTGGTAATTTGCCAAATAATATATATAAGAAACTTTAAAAGCCAAAATATCATCACTTTTATTACTTGGCCAGCTATGAAAGAAAGAGAGAGAAAGATGAAGAGTTTTATGGTTTTAGTGAGAGAAACCTAGGGAAACACCTACCTACAAGCCCCAAACTGAAAAACACCTAGAGGAAAGTTGTTCTACTCGATAAACCCTACAACATACGACAGATTGGGTTGTTATAGATGTCACGATCTGATTAATGCACTAAGTATAAACTTCTATAATTGGTTGGGCTGTTTGTTGTGTCCACACTCAGATTTCATTACCAATCAAAGCCAGGATCCAAAACATTCATACCCATATATACATTAAAAGTAGAAAATTTTAATTTTTTTTACATCGAACTTGCATCAGTATAGTTTACATCCCCTGTACATATTACATACATAATAGTATTGTATATACAAAGTCTGAACATATAAAAAGTAAAATCTTATACCTCTATGGTCTGTGGGTAACGCCTGAGGGATACCGATCGAAGCGACCTCTGAAATGAAAAGGAAATTATTGTAGATAATCTGGAAGAAAAGTAAGGGGGTCAACTTACGCCTAGTAAGAAATATATATAGAAGAGGTTATACTATGTATAACTAAAAGCATGTATCATAAAACATATTCCTATATATAAACTTACTATTAAAAAGAAGTTTAAGGCACTCT
The DNA here is from genome assembly GCA_032173925.1 of Heritiera fomes. Lineage (NCBI taxonomy): Eukaryota > Viridiplantae > Streptophyta > Magnoliopsida > Malvales > Malvaceae > Heritiera > Heritiera fomes. The sequence continues at coordinate 17,827,101 of JAPDPM010000015.1, forward strand.
ACTAGAAGGATACTATAGTTAATTAGGTAAACAGGTTGCGTATAGAAGGATACTTTGAAGTATCTCACTTATCCCGGTCCCTAATTCCAACTATAGGGAATTATTACAATTTATTTAATTAACAGTTCAAAGGCTTTGTTTCCGATTAAACTTTTCGTAAGTAACTCAGAAAACATTAGCAAGCGCTCATTAAAAGAAATAAAATTTAGTTAAGAAACTATTTCAATTAAGACACTTAGTAAACGGTCGATCAGATTTCGTAAATGATTAGTAAATCAAATCAATCAATCAGATTCAATACACTATTTTAATGAAAAAAAAAGTAAACAATCATTCAAATTTGGTAAAAATCAGTAAGTTAATTTAATTGATCAAACTCAAAAAGTACATAGTAAAACAGCTCAGTAACAATATAATGGAGACTAGGCAATACCCAGTAGTATCATGCAGTATAAGAATTCCCAAAAAGGGAGTAATAATAAGACATATGGCCATAGCCAATAGTGGTCCACAATGAATGCTAGTCAAGTGTTAGCTGTGGGTGCTGAAGACTTGACTGGGGTCTAATAGCAACTGTACACTCGATCACTCACTCAAATAAGCTCGAAGGTTACTATAAGGCGAACAATTTCAAAACAACTTCTAATATAGTAGAAACATTCTTTAGAAATCAACTTCATAAAATAGATCTTTAGTTTATCCATAAATCAGTAAAAGCAGTAGCAATGGCAGTTGAAGTAAAATATTCGACAAATATTCCTAGATCAAAATCCAGTGTTCAAAATATTTTATTTACGTATAAGAATGATATTGGCACTCATAAAAAATTTGGAAACAAAGAAAATTATTAAAAATAATCTCAGAAATTGTGTTACAAATTGGGTTACCTTAGTGACCTATATGCAACTCTTAGTTCATTCACTCATTTAACTTTGTTTCTCTCACATTATAATCTATTCCTCGTAGTCCTGAAAAAAAAACATAGTATATAATTCCAACACAATTTCCCAATTCAATCATTTCTCAACATTCATTCACAAACATCACTATTCATTAGTATTAATGCAACATAGTTTTCCTATGCTTTTTACATATATCCCTCACCACTCGAATTCTGTCGATTTGCTCATTAGCACTAATATTTCTTACCTCACTTACGAACTGCATAACATTATTCAAACATAGTCAATTTATCACACTTCAGTTATAATGAATTCATAACTTCTTGAGACCTATTACATAGCCTACTACAGCTACAAATTCGGTCTACTTCATACCAGTGCTAACACCGCAACTATCACTAAAACATCTCTATTTTTGGTTCTGATTCCACCAATAGTCTTCTATTAATTTATACAATTTTCTAGGACCCAATTTATATAAATCTGAGCATGAATTGCTCATGCTCTTGTCTTGGACAAATTGGCCTACCTTGCTTACACACTCTATTTCAACGATTTAAGGCCATAATCGTGTTCTAGACATTTTCTATACTGTTTCTACACCACTTTTTGCATTGAGCACAATCACACTTACATAGGCTACCTTGGCCGAAACCCTATGGAGTGAATTCTAATGGTTTTGATCATTTAAGCTTGAATGCTTGGCTAAACATCTTAAACACATAGTATAAAGCTATTAAAGCATGAAAAATCACACTTTCTCTCACCTTATATGCTTGGCCAGAAATGGAGGATGTCCAAACACCAAGAATTTGGATTTTAGTACTGGGTTGTAGAGCTCAAAGAGTTAGACAGCTTTGGTGAAGGCGGTTTTTGGTTTTAGTAAGTTTTCGCTAGTGTTTTAAGGGTTTTCTCTCTCTTACTAAGGTGCAACAATGGAGGAGTGAGAAAGAAGAAGAAGGGGATGACACTTGAGGATGAAGACCAAAAAATTCCATTAAAAATTGATATTTTAAGTGACAAATTACCAAAATACTCTTATAAAATTCCAATATTACTTTTTGCGATTTGACTTCATTTTAAATAATTAGTTTAATCTTCAAAATATTTCATTTAATCATAAAACATCTTTATTTAATATGTTCTAATCATTGTTTGAGCTTTTGTTTGGGTTTGATTGGTCAAATGGTGAAATTACCAATAAACCCCTAATCATTGAATCATGTAAATTTCTACTTTTTTGTGTGATTCAATCTATCAGTTAACATGGCATAAAACTTTATCACATAAGAATTTTTCTATGTCTGTCAGTTGGTCAAAAGTTAACTCAATTTGACTGTTATTTAAGAAAATTCAGTCAGGCTATGGACTTAATTGTCATTTTCAAAATTATTGCACGCTTTTTCAAAATATGCATAAACAGATGAGTTTGAGGTATAGATTCTTACCATCACAACATTTGGCTGTAAATTTTTAGTCTGTAAAGTTTCATTTCCATTGGTATATTGAAAAACTAATAGGGCCCACCATCTAGTTTTCTTTCATACTTACAAATTAAATAGCATTAGGATGGTTGTGAGACATCCATTATTCCTAACTTCATGAATAAAGTAATTAACAGTAAAAAGAAGTATGGATCCACATCCTCCCCACCCTAGAAAATTTGATCCTCCAAATTTGATCATGCCTGTTTAATGAATAACTCTAGATACTTGTCTTTAATTAGGCTTTCTAATTTTCAAGTAGCCTCTTATGCTATGTGGTACTGCTAGAGAATCTTAACTAGAGGAATCATCTCAGATCGTAATGCATTTTCCTTTCAATCCAAGATCCGCAATGGTTTCTTCAGATAGCTCATATCTTCTCGAATCTCCAATAGTTCATTTCGAATTACATGAGATGGACCTGGATGATACTTCTGTAGCATCGACACGTGGAAGACATTATGTACCTAAATAGTTATAGGGTATTGCTACTTAGTATGCCACGTCTCTCACTTAGTTTAAATCTTAAAAGGCCCGATATAACGAGGACTCAGCTTCCCTTTCTTTACAAATCTCATGATGCCTTTGGATGGTGAGACTTTTAAGAACACTAAATCCCCGACTAAGAATTAGAGGTCAATGACTGACATTTGCATAACTTTTCTGCCAGCTGTGAGCAGTCTTCAACCTGTTGCAAATAAGCTGGACATCCTTGGAAGCTTTGTCAACCAAATCGGGAGCCAAAATCTTTCGGTCATCCACTTCTTCCCAACCAATAGGGGAACGGCATCCCCTACCACATAAAGCTTCATAGGGTGCCATGATGATACTGGAATGATAGCTATTATCATAGGCAAACTCTGCTAATAGAAGATGATCGTCCCTGGAGTCTTTAAAATCTAGTGCATAAGCTCTCAACATATCCTTGAGCGCCTGAATCGTGCGGTTAGATTGACCATCAATCTACAGATGGAAAGTTGTGCTTGTGAGAACCATTTATTTTGTACTGTACATGTGTATATTTATTTATTTATTTATTAATTTTGGTGTATTTTGTAAATTATAGGTAAAATAGTGATGTGGGCCCCACTAACTTCAAAGTGCCTAACTGTACACGAGACTAATAAATTAGCGTACGAAGGATTTAATAAATATATTGTAAAAATTTCAAGCCCAAAATACCTTATTTATACTATTTTTGTGTAACATCCTGAATTTACAGTAAATCACATATTTTACTCTTATTCACACATTTTACCGGTTGGGCTGTCTGTGATGCTTAACAATTCGTTAATCACTTTAGTAATAATTAGTACTCTTATTCACCATACCAATATGAAAATATGAATTGTTATATTATTTCCTTAAGATATATACATTCCTTTCTATTTAAAGTAGTACTGTACGAATTCGCTGAATATATAAAAGAAAATAATATACCTTTGATATCGAATATCTGTTGACTCTAGCAATCGATAATCTCTGGAAGGTAATTCTCTTATTCCAAAATCAACAATTTGTGGAGTGAAAAATAAGGGGTGAGTGACAACGTGCTCAGTCAAGGAGTTGTATGCTGCTTTATAAAATAAAAACTATATACCACAAAACTTCTAGTTTCCCTAACAGCATACCCAGTAGGAAAACAGCAGATATAGTGAACAGTCTTTAATATTTAAATCATTGGCTAAACAGTTTACAATACAGTATAGTAAACAGTAAACAGGATTCAGTAAATCCTTTTAGTAAATAGAAAATAGTAAGTGCAGACTAGGCATCACCCTACAATTAAATCATGCCATCATCGTTCCCGACGGAACACATCGTTCCCGACGGAACACATTGTTCCTGACGAAATCCAGTAATCGTCTCCACAGGGACACAACTAGATCTATGGCCATAATCTATAGTTGGTCCTCGGGTACACTTGCCAGGTGACCTCGAGACCTCTGATGACTTGGCGGGTCCATCAGTCATGTGAATAGTATTGCATGAAACTCGGGGCCTAAAGTCTCAAAAATCAATTTATATCTCATAAAGAACCTTTAAGGAATATTTCACATATTTCATGATTTCTTTAAAATGATTGTTTACCAAAAAGGTATTATATTTTCTGTTTACAAAACACAGTAAAAACAGCCAGTAATTTCACCATTTTTCGTGTGAGAAAAACACAAGTTAAACTGACTCGTCTCTTATTAGCTCGCCCATTACGGCTCGCCCATCGTAGTGGATTGAACTCGCATTTTTTTATTTGCCCATGTGGCGAACTAACATCACCCACTGTGGCTCTCACACTAAGCTGAACTGGGGGGTCGCCCACAAAATATTTCTCTTCAAAAAACAAGGGATCGTCTATCTAGCTTTCCCAAATTAAAAATAGTTTATCAAACTATTGCATGTCACAAACCAAATTATTTTCTCAATATTTATATAACATTTTTCTCCATAGGACATGCATTTCACATCACATTCTACTCCCTTACCTGGTCTTACGAAACCGAGCTTCCCGATTGTGTCTACCGAAATCCGTAATTTTCGGCTGCAAAATAATTTTGTCGAAAATTATTAATAATTTTCCTCTTAATTTTAAGCCACTAGCTTTTATAAAATGCAGCCATTAAAATTTTAACATGTATATAACCAGTATAAATTACACTAGTGCTAAAACAAATCTTGCTCGTTTTAATTCCTTTTTCGATTTTGATTTCAATGATATTTCTCTTTCAATTTCTATAGTCAATTTCTGACCTCAAATCATAAAATTCCGTATGGTACCATGGCCAATTCAGCTATGGCCGAAACCTTCTCAAGGCCACTTTCATGATTTTAAACTTTATAATCATCTTATTTATGTTTCTTTAACCATGTCTCATCATTCAACTATAATTTCCAGCAAGGTTCTTATTTATTTTCACCAACACTAACATCCAATTTGATTCTATTTTCACATTTAAAAAAGATTTACTTAAGAACCATGTTATATCCATGTTTATCTTATTTTAGATCATAGATATTTACCATGGAACACTAAGAAACCATAAGGATTTACTAGCTTACCTTGACTGAATCACCCAACACTAGAGCAATGTGGTTTTCTGGTCCATGTCAGTCCCTTCCTCTCATTGTTTTTAAGTGGTCTTGAGATGAAAGAAAGATTTAGCAAAGAGGGTTAGGTAGTTAGCTAGCGAGGGGGATGAATTTTATGCTAAAATTCCTTGGAATAACGAGAGCAAAATAGTCAAACCTCCAGCTGCAACAGCAAGGTTGGCGTGCAGCAGAATAATTTGGGAGAAAGAGGAGAATTGCTGGAGTATTTGATCCTATGGTTTCTCTTTATATTCATGTTACTCAATACCCCTTTGCTGCATGTTCCCTTAACTTCTTCCCTCATCAATTTTCTTGTCTTGTAGTGTATTAATTCATGAAGAAAATCACAACACAAGAAGTCGGTTGGACTCTTTTTTTTCCTACACGTTATTGACTTGTTTGGCTTACCTTTTGATGGCTACTTCAGCCAATAAAGTCCACCATTTCTCCAATCAACAATTCCCTTCCATTTAATTACCGTTTATGACTTTTATAACATGAAAAAAATACCTTTCATCTTGCATCAAGCCGTATGGCATCTTACAACAGCATTTTTAAGTGTGATCCCATTTACTGCACATTTTGCTTGTCTTCCTCAAAACTTCATGTCTGATTTAACATTAAAAAAAATGAAGAAAACTGCAGCAAATGGAACGGCTATGGAAGGCAAACTGCTGCACGTTTTTTACTATTCCTACCCTCTTTTGAAGGCTTCAATCAATAAAGAAAATATTCCCATGTTGACTTTAAAGTTTCTCTTCCGTTAAGTATATCTTATATTATCTTTATACTATAAAATTCCTAATCTTCCAACCTTAACAAAAAAATAGGAAGGACGTGTAACAACAGCAAAAGAACATCTTCTTTGCGTGTTGTCCATATTTTCTTGACTTTTCTTACCACCTTTATACCATATCAGCCAATTACAATTAATCCCATGTGAAAACATTTAATTTATTATATTTTAAATATTATTTACATAGAATTTTATCTTGAAAATTCTGCTTTCACACTTCTTTGATGACTAACCAAATATTACCTGCAGTCTAAGTGGTGTGGTTCACCATTTCTTGTTTTCTTTCTTTTAAAAGTTCCATCCAATAGTATTTAGTCCTCCTTTTATGTGTTAATTTGACTTTACCATATATTCTTTCATCCAGGAAATTTATTTTATTTCTTTTGAACTCTTTCCAGCCGAATACACTAAGTCAAGAAAATTTATTGGCTTGTTTCCTTATTCCATGGCTTTTCTTCATTTCCTTTGGTTGCTATTAAGCCAATAATTCCAATAATATTTTTCTTAATGAAATTTTACATAGAATAAAATTTTCCTCTCTCTTATAACCTATTTGTTTCACTTATACACTATACTAAAATTCATGAATCCAAAATTGCTAGTTGAGAGTGGAAATTCCTTCAGTCTTTATTTAATTTCCACTAAATAATTAAATGACACTATCAATAATTCACAAAGTATAGTGTACAGTGAAATGAAATCAGGTCTCACATTTTGGGAAGTGTGCAAACAAATTAGAAAATGACGATTAAAGACATAGCCCGATGGCATTTTCGTAAATTATGCCCAAACTAAAATGAATTTGGACGAAGAAAAAATACCATGATATTCTACATGAAAAGGAGTTTAAGATAGTGTCAATATATTTATCGAATTGGTGGTTAAATCGAAAATTTACACTGGCAGTTAGCTAGGGGTAATTTCATAATTTCACACATTTGGTGTATGGCTCGTCAACGAAACCACTATGATTCATCAAAATACATCCAATAAGAGCATTTGGTGATGAAATCTCAAATTTTGGAGTGCAATTACATAGTTATAATGATTATAGAAGCTTAAGGGCAAAAATTGTCCAAAAATTTCATAACCAAGGGTATTTTGGTAATTTTGCCCTATTCCAGAACACTCTTTATAATTCCACCATGTGCTGGCCAGCCACTATTCACCTTTCTTCAACCTCACTGCCACTCCACCATAGCCAAAAGAAGAGAAAAAAAAAAAGAAAGCTGCAAAACACTACTAAATCTTTACTTTCTCACCAAACCTATGACTCCAAAATTGTTCTACTTTCTGTCCTCTTTCCATCTATACCCATGGATCATTAAACAAGTGATAAAATTTTGAGATAGGAGAGCTTGAAGATTCGGTCAAGGTAAGGTTCGTTTCATCCATGGTGTTTCATTTAATTCCAATGGTGTAGGATGATAAATTCAAGCATGCTAATCATGTTTATAGCATTAGTTTGATTAAATTGAACAAAATAAAAATATGCCATGAATGGGGGGTTTCGGCCTTGAGAAGAACCTAAGGAAAACATGGTTTTTCGTGCATGAAATGGATGCCAAATTAATGAATGAGCATGGTAAAACATGAATGTGATGTTAGATTGTTGAAATTCCACAAAAATTGCAAGAGGAGAAATTCGGCCAACCTAAAGGGACATGCATCATGGTTGCATTTGATGATTTTAGGGTACTATTGGACTGTAAAAATTATAAGGAGTCCACCAGTGCGATTTGATTTAAATTTTGACTTAAAACGGAGAAGTTATGCATTAGCACTAGTAGAAATTATACTGAGTTAATATTGCCAGTATACAATGTGGCTGTAATTAAGCTTGAAAAGTAGCTTAAAAATAAGTGTTAAATGAATTAATAATTTTGGTGAATTTATTTGCAGCTGGGAGTATCGGATTTCAAGTGGGGCTATCGAGGAAGTTAGATAAGTCAGACAGGTAAGAGATGTGTGTGTAGATTGTAGGGATATTATGAATGCATGTTTTCGATGCAAAGAATTTTATGAGAATATTTTGGAAGTGAAATGCTTTGAAAAATGTGAAAACTGTGGCTTTTGGTTGAAATTGAACTGTGTTTGAAGTGTAGGGAGGCTAGGGTATTAGCAGCTATTATGCTACTGAAATTTCTTAGAAAAATTGCTAAAAATGCCATGAAATATTTTGGTGCATTATTAAGTGAATTCTTAGCCTTGGAAATGTAATATCCAATATTTTTCATAAAATATGAATATACCAAAAAATATTTTTTTAAATATTCGTGTTATCGAATTTAATTAAAGTTACCGAAAATTGCTCTTAAGTGTTTTACAATGTAATAAGTGGTTTATAAAGTGAAGCATTGAAAAGTGAATATTTATAAATTATTTTCATTATAATATTTACTGTGTTATAAATTAACATTTATGGACTGACTGAAGATTTTACCTATGTTATTGATTTCCATAAAGGTGATTTTGCTGTGTGAATATTGTTTTGAGACTGATAGACCCTGTATCATACTGATTTGTTACTATATATTCTGTGTGAAGCTGTTGATATTGATCCTATCTTCAGCGTTCCGGTTGACACCTTATCAGTGTATGACTCAAGACATTTATAACTATGGCCATAGATCTCATATGATTATTATTATACCTTACGGGAGTTATAGCATGATATATCTTAGGTGATGCTTGGTCTCCACAATTTATTTATGATATTAAATTGTTTTAATTAAATGGTGATATTAAGTTATAAGTGATTATTAAAGTGTTTTCGGTGAAATGGGTGATTATTTCTAAATGGTACTATACTAAACTGTGTACGATACTGTTTACGAAACCTTCAACAATATATGTGAAATGTGTTCACAGGTGAATTGTGATTTCTTAATCTAATATTCTTTTTATGATCAAATATGAATTTTAGATTATTTAATTAAACATTTTAATGTATGAAAGTATTGATTTGAAATTTAATTATGAAATGTTATAGAAAGGTGTTTTATTTCAATTATCAATACTTACTCCCTCTAGTCACGATAGGTATTTCAAAATACCTTCCATACTCCATCCGGATCCCTAACCGACTATAGTATCCTTCTTTTACTGTCCCTAGTGCACCTATAGAGAATTAAATTATTTTAATGCATTAGATTTCATAATATCAACTTTACATACAATTTCTTTACTGAACACGTGTAGCTCACCTCTTTATTTTTCACATCCACAGATTACTTTCAGTGATTGTGTGATTTACTATCCAAGGATTTCTACTGCGCTTTTGGTTACCCTGAGGTAGTTAGGGTGGATCCTGGAGGTATAATCATTTACTTTATATGTTCAGACTTACATTGCAGTACTACTATGTGGTAATTATGAACAGGGGAAGTAAATGTTAAACAAATATTGACATGTAAACATTCTTATTTATGTAAATTAAAATGAATTATTGTATTAAAGTGTTTACTGTTAAATGAAATGGTAAATAAAAGTATCACAGACAGCCCAACCATTACTGTTTGTGTGGAAATACGTGAAATACTGTATATATGGACTGTAACAGTATTTATTGGCATCAGAGCGAGGTTAGTTTAATGTATATTGATGTCTTTATGATAAGTGAAGTGGTTAACATTCCATGTAGTACTGTATAGTTTGGATATATAAATGAGTGACTAATCAAAAATCAATAAATTGTTTGTGCTGTGCAGAGATGAGTGGACGACGGCTAACTCGAGTGAATAGGGATAGAGGCAGAGGTAGGGCGAAGCAGACTGCGAGCCTCATAGGCTAAAACCTGTACTGGTGCCCGACCCAGGACCTGCTTACCCTTCGTAGCTAGAGAGCCCCGAATACTCTAATGTCTAGAATAGAGAAGATGTTGGTAGATTTTATTGCCATGTATCACGCAGATTGAGCTACTGACTGAGTAGAAAGAGAGCGAGCAGCTCCAACAACTCCACCAGTAGCACCACCTCCATCACCTCCTGCACAGCTAGCTCCCGAGCCTCAGTTTGCTCCACAGCCAGTATCCAGGCACAAGCCGTACCACGACCGCCACCAGTATAGCTGCCCAGAGATGTGGAGTCATATTGTGATGTAGCTTTGGTGTGGCAGTTTACAAAGTTAAATTCGTCGAAATTTAAGGGAGATAGGGATCCCTTAGTGGCAAAGTAGTGGGTGACTGCTACAGAGAAATTATTCAGATATATGAGGTGCTTGGAGACTGAGAGAGTAGGATTAGCAGTGTTCCAGATGACAGATGATGCGGAGCACTGGTGGAAATTTGCTCAGACTATTTTATTTGCCCAGCATCTGGTGATTACCTGGGAGGTATTTGTAGATGCCTTCCACCGCCAGTACATCCCCGATACAGCTCAGAAGAAATTGCAGTAGGAGTTTATGGAGCTGATTCAAGGGAGATGATAGTGGATCAGTACCAGTCGAGATTTACCACACTTAGCAAGTTTGATCCACTGACACGGGTTGATAAGTAGCATAAGATAGACAGATTTAAGGTTGGACTAAGAGCATCCATTAGGATGAACCTAGCCCCATTTGATATTCGGACGTATGATAAGGTTGTGAGACGGGATTAGCTATGTGAGCAGGATTTTAAGCAGTTCCACTTCGAGCCAGCATCTAAGGCTAAGGCTAAAGCGAAAGGGAAAGGTAAGGCGAATAGGGGTGTCACATCCCAAATACACAGTATTTTAACCTTTTTACACATTTTCACCATTCATATGGATAGGTTGGGCTATTTGTGATATCTTATTTTTCACATTTTATTCACTGAAACACAATATTTGTAACTCAATATAGTTAACGGAATTAAATATTCACAATTTGTATTTGTAATCAATACTTACATCCTCTTATTTAATATAATATCATAGTACTGTAAAACAAAAATCTGAACATATAAAATAAATTAATTATACCTTCGGGATCTATGCGCGCTGCCTCGAGGTGCTAAATATACAGCCTTGTATCCTCGAATAATATACCTCAAATGGTCACTGCAAAATATTTAGGGAGATAAAATATTGGAGTGAGCAAAACCACGGCTTAGTAAGAGATTTGTATGCAAATTTTGATACCTCAAAGACTACATGCAGTAAAACCTTTTTGCTTATTATCAGTATGATGGGCACACTAAAAGGAAAGGATACTATAGTCTGCCAGGAAATCCAGATAAAGTAAGGAAGGTATTTTGAAATACATGTCTTGTCTCGAAAACCCAGAGCGACTATAGGGAGTAGAAATTTATTTTAATATAAACTCACTAAAATATTTACTGCATATAAAATATCACATGTTTAAATAAAATAATTTATTAAATCATGTGATAACACTTGGAAATTATTTGATTTCCACAATTGAAATCAAATCACTTAAAACACAGTAGCAATAAAACACCCGTACACATATTTCACCAGTCAGTGATAAAACATCACAATAAACAGTATATTTCGATAGTTATCACCAAAACCAATAATAACACGTGGAATAATAGTGAAGACCAGGCAACACCCTGATTATATCATGCTATAAGTCCGTAGGGAATAATAGGGTACACGTGAGATCCTTGTAGGGACAGTATAATAAACACATGAGATCTATGGCCATAATTTATAAGTGTCCTTGGTTGTACACTGAGCGGGTGACGCCAGGACTGCTGAAGACGGCTCAATGTCAACAGCACAACACATGAGAAGGTACACATGAACACGTGAGCATGATATGGGGCCTAATAGTCTCAAAACAGTATATGTGAAATCTCGTTACCTTTATGGAATTAAGTAAAATCAATAACATCTTTTAGAAAATCCATAAAGGTATAAATCACGGTATCGTATGATGAAAACAGTTTATAAAATAATTTCATTGTGAAATAAAATTCTCATAACTGTACATTTTCACTGTAGTACACATATACACATGTTTCCATATTTTCCTTTTTATCATTCGAAATTCAAAATTATTGGAAATCAATTTCCAATATTTTCATAATTTATAGAAAAATAAAAATATTTATTTTTCAAATTTAATAATAATTTCACCAACACATTTCACACTATAAAACACATGCAGAGACATTTTAGTCTTAAAACAATAATTTCACAGTGATGAAGCCTTTATGGAAATCATTACACGTGATAGAAATTATTTTATCCATAAAGGAAAACCATAAATAGAATAGTAAATATCATATTGAAAATAATTATAAAATATTCATTATTCACCATTTCACTTCACCAATCACACCTTTCACTATAAAACACATGGGATGAAATTTTAGTAGTGAAACTTTTACCGAAATTGGTACCATGAATATTTATCACTACTTTTCGGTAATTCCACCGTTTATGAGAAATAATTAATTTATCACTTTTGAGGCTAGGATAAACACCAATGATGTACTAAAAATATTTAATAATATTTTTGGAAATATCTTTAGTAAATTTCGGTAGCATAATGGCTACCAGAGTCCTAGCCTTCCTGCACTTTCAAACACAGTCTCAACAGCCAGAAACCACAATTTCGTAGCATTTCAAGTCAAGTCAATATCCGACAAATCTTATAAAATTCATAACATGAAAACCATGCATTCGGATATCCCTGCAAATTCACACACGCATCCCTTACTTGTGTATCGAGATCGTGTTATCTCGTGCTTCACACGAACGTTGAACTTCCGACTGCAATATAATTCACCAAATTCATTAGCTTAATTATCCTTTACTTTGAAGCTATGATTTACATCAACATTTAGATGTAAGTATGTTCTTATAGTCAAAATGGCTATTTTTCATACCATTATTTCTTCCTTTTTCCCACTATGACCGAATGGCCTTTAGATGATTAAAATTTATTGATTCAATTCTTAGTCAATGTATTAAATATATGAGCTGCCATCTTTCTTGTATTTTTCTCACCATTTAAGAATTAAATACAATATTTCCTTCCTCTATCTCCTCCACAAGCGGCAGCCTACATATACATTTATTATACTTATTTTTCAACTATGTCTATTAGTTGTATTTTCTTCATTTTCAGCCTTTAGTTTCTGACTTTCTTTACTTGGCTATTTATTACAAATCAGTCCATGTTCTTTTATTCCATTCATGGTAGCACATGTTCATTTTCTTTCTTATTTCCTCAACATTTCAGCCCCTTATATTGACTTTTACTATTGACTATTTAGCATAAATTCCAGCTCTCATTCTTCCCTCTTTTCACGTCACAACCAGCATTTTCTTTCTTCTCATTCCACGTCACCCTGTCCATTATTGTTAACCATTTGCTTCCTAGTTATTTTCTCATGAATTTAGTCTTGCTTCCCATACCAAAGTTAGCCCCTCTTATTGGCTTTCATGCTATCTCTATTAAATTAGTCAATAATAATTTATCAGCCTACACTTTCCATTTGGTTTCTAGCTTGTATTTCCTATTCTGTTCAGTCCCTTTTTTGTTCTATTTTCACACTATTACAACCCTACGTTGAAGCTTTCTTGAACCCTCATGGTTGACCATTCATTAAATTCATTTCACACTAGTTTAATTTCTATTTTTGTTTCGGTTCAGCCAATCCTTTATGTTCGGTTTCAGCATCTATTTTCTACTGCTACATCATTTAAACACTAACCTTATTCTTAAGTTTGAACACTAGCTGACAGTAAGGTCCCCTGTTATTGTATATAAATTTTTCTATTCCATATTTCCTCTTAGTTTTATGGTTCAGCCACACCACATAACCATTTACATAGCAGAAATTCTACTTCATTCATTCATGCCATACAAGCAGCCAACGTTTCAGCTTTGTTTCCTTAAGATTCTATAGCCTAAACAACTATCCAAATTACACTCCAACAAATTTTCTTCAAAACAACAATCATCCATATTTTTAACCCATTCAATTTAACCATGTACAAGCTATAAAGACAGAAAACTAAAGCTGATCATTACCTTTGCAGATGATGTTACTGACTGGAACAGAACAGGTTTGTTTGTTGGCTTCATGCATGTTCAGACTGAGTTTTTGGAAAGGTTTAGAAAGCATTTTAAGTTGGGATTTGCTTTTATCAAAAGGGCCTACTGATTACATGAAGAAAAGAAGAGATCTAGCATAGAATTAACGAGAGAGCACTTGGAGAACTAGCAAAATGGGGGTAGAAATCTAAAACAGAATGCAATTCTCGTGAGGCGGTGCAAATCTCAGCTAGAAATTAAAGGAAGCCAGCTTTGTTGGCTTATTTTGATTGGCCATAATTTCTTTTTAATTTATAAAATTCTAATAAGATTTATTTAAGGTCTAAAAAGTCTTATAATTTCACCTTAATTACTCATCTTACCATTGCACATTAATTTTTCTGGTTCAACCCATTTTTCTATTTAAAATTTCATTTATTTTATTTATTTCTTAAGCCAAATTATGGCTTATTTGGTCCACTTTGACCACTCCTTGAGAAAACTAATTTTGCCCTTATACAACTTCAAAATTTTCGATTCTATCACACCTTTCTTTCAATATTTATAAAATATCAAAAATTTATTTATTTATTTAAAATTTATTATTCCGTACATGTACAATATAAATTAACGAGTTCTCACTAGGGGCCTAGATGATAGAGCAGGCAGGGAGCTGCCTAAGAAGGCTAGACCCTTGGGCATTCAAATTTCAGAGGGACGATTTACCAGATCAGCTGCCACAGCTCCTGTTACTAGCCCTATCACTATGTAGAGGAGTACTGGTTCCAAATGTGTACACTGTGGGAAGATGCACGGTACTCGACCATGCTACTTGTTGACACGGACTTAGTTTAAGTGTGGTCAGATGAGGCATTTGATCAGAGACTGCCCAACACTTAGGGAGTCAGTCGCATCTACCTCTCTAGCCCTTATTCCGCCAACACTAACAGCTTCGACTAAGTTGGAGAGAGATACACCCTCACAGATGAGACAGGTGACTGGAGCAGAGAAGGGTAAGAAGCCCGTGACTCAGGGATGGGTGTACGCACTAGATCAGGAGACTGCTGATGCTTCCATGAATGTGATTAAAGGTAAAATCTACATTTTCGATATTTTTGTACTTACATTATTCGATCCTAGTTCTACTCATTCATTTGTGTCTCCTACAGTGCTAACAGAATCCCAGTAGAGCTGGAGCCTCTAAGGTATACATTACAAATAAATACCCCGTTTAAAGAATTACAAATTACGGATGAAATGTATAGAAGCTATAAAGTGACTGTAGGAGAGAATGAAATGACAGCTAGCCTAATTTTGTTAACTGTGTATGATTTTGATGTAATATTAGGAATGGACTAGTTAGCTAAGAATTTTGTGACCCTAGACTGTTATACTAAGTTTGTTACCTTCTCTCACCTGGAATGTTATACTATAAAATTATTTGATAAGTTATAATGAAAGTAATGTGTTTACTAAATTGTTTATATGTTGTGTTAATGTGTTGAAGGTTTTATTGCCTATGTAGAGGATGTGGAAAAAAATGTCTCGAGCTACATGAGATTCTTGTGGTCAAGGATTTCTCGGACGTATTCTCGGAGCATTTGGCAAGGTTACCACCGGATTGAGAGATCGAGTTTACCATTAACTTGGTACCCTACACAGAGCCTATTTCTAAACCCCCATATCGGATGGCATTGACGAAGTTATAGGAGCTTAAGAAGTAGCTCCAGGAGTTATTGGATAAGGGGTTTATCCATCCTAGTGTGTCTCCATGGGGTGCACTAGTATTATTCGCCTGGAAGAAGGATGGCAGCCTATGGCTGTATATAGATTATCAGATGTTGAATAGGGCGACCATCTAGAATAAGTATACCCTACCCAGGATTGATGACTTATTTGATCAGCTCAAGGGTGCACAGGTGTTTTCTAAGATAGATCTCCAATTGGGCTATCATCAGCTTAAGATTCGGGAGTCAGATGTTTCCAAGATAGCATTCCAAACTCGATACAGACACATGAGTTTTTGGTGATGCTTTTGGGCTTGACTAATCCCCTGCAGCATTTATGGGCTTGATGAATGAGGTGTTTAAGTCCTACTTGGATAAATTTATGATCGTGTTCATTGACGACATTCTAATGTATTCTAAGTCTCCAAAGCAGCACGAGCAGCACTTTTACATAGTCCTACAAACCTTCAGGGACCAGAAGTTATATGCTAAGTTCAGTAAGTGCGAATTCTGGATAAATCATATTACTTTTCTGGGACATGTAGTATCGAAGGACGGGATGTCCATTGATCTGTCCAAGATAGAGGCCATTGTACAATGGGAGAGGCCTAAGACAGTGACCGAGATACGGAGTTTACTGGGTTTAACTGGATACTATTGCTGGTTTGTCGAGGGGTTCTCTAGACTAGCTGCTCCACTAATGCGACTCACATGTAAAGATGTTAAGTTCAAGTGGACAGATGCGTGTGAGCATGGTTTCTAGTAATTAAAGCGAAGACTTATTACAGCTCATATACTAGCCCTTCTTAGCGGATCAGGAGGATTTTCAGTATATACAGATGCTTTCGCATAGGGATTAGGGTGTGTTCTGATGCAGAATGGTCAGGTGATTGCCTGTAGTTCTCGGTAGCTAAAGGAGCATGAGAAGAACTACCTGACCCACGATCTGGAGTTACCCATTGTGGTGTTTGCACTGAAGATATGGCGGCATTTTCTCTACTGTGATACCTTCTGGATTTATACTGACCACAATAGTCTGAAGTACTTATTCTTGCAGCGTGAGTTAAATATGAGACAGTGGAGATGGATGTAGCTATTAAAGGACTACGATTGCGAGATACTGTACCACCCAGGGAAAGTGAATATAGCGGTAAATGCTCTGAGTCAGATGCACATGGGTATGGTATTGTATACGATGGTCAAGGTGCACGAGTTGCTGGAACAATTCTCAAACCTCAGTCTTAATATGGTTTCCTATGAGAGATATGGGTTTATGGCTAGTTTCAAGATCGAGTCGGATTTGATGGATTAGATCAAAGATGCTTAGAGGACTGATCCTTATTGTATAAAGGTTGCCAGTCAAGTATACATAGGAGTACAGTCAGATTTTGGGATTGGCATCGATGGTATTTTAAGGTTTAGAGATCAGATTTGTGTTCTCAATAATCGGCAGCTCAAAGATCTGAATTTGACACAGGGCCACACCTCTATGTACACTTTGCACCTAGGTAGTACTAAGATGTACCAAAATTTACGGAGAGTGTATTGGTGGCCGAAGATGAAGAGAGACATCGCAGAGTTTGTTGCTAGATGTCTCACATGCCAGCAGGTTAAGATTGAGCATCAGAAGCTTGCAGGTTTATTGCAGCCTCTACCGATTCTTACATGGAAATGGGAGCATACCACAATGGACTTCATCATGGGTTTGCCTAAGACCCGGAGGAATCATGACGCTATATGGGTGATTGTAGGTAGATTGATTAAGTTCGCCCACTTTTTAGTCATCAGATCTATAGATTCGCTCAGTGCCCTAGCCGATCTATATGTACGGGAGATAGTGAGGTTGCATGCTGTTCCAATGAGCATCACTTCTGATAAGGATTCCCGATTTACGTCTCACTTTTGGGAGAGATTTTAGGAGGCTATGGGGTCCTAACTAAATTTTAGCACCGCCTTTCATTCGCAAACTGACATCGTAGACTGATGGACAGTCCGAGCAATGATTCAAACACTCGAGGATATGTTAAGGGCGTGTGCGTTGGATTTTAAGGGCTCCTGGGATGACCACTTGCCATTAGTTGAATTTGCATATAATAATAGCTATCAGAATAGTATCGGTATGGCACCATACAAGGCTTTATAGGTAGAAGGTGTAGATCCCCGATCGTATGGGAAGAAGTAGGAGACCGGAAATTATTAGCTCCCGACTTGGTAGAGCAAGATTCGCGAGATGTACAGTTGATCTGTGAGAGATTGAGAGCAACCTAGAGTCAGCAAAAGAGTTATGCAGACACCTAACACCGACCACTTGAGTTCTCACCAGGTGATTATGTATTTTTGAAAGTTTCCCTATCTAAAGGCATTATGAGATTTGGCAAGAAGGGAAAGTTGAGTCCTCGATACATCGGACCCTTCGAGATCTTAGATCGTGTGGGAGATGTGGCGTACAAATTGGCACTACACTGGAGTTATTAGGAGTGTATAATGTGTTCCATGTCTCAATGTTGAGGAAGTATCATCCAGATCCATCACACGTAATTCAGTACGAGCTGCTGGAGATTAGAGAAGATAAGAGTTACGTGGGGAAACCTATTCGGATTTTGGATTAGAAGGATAAGGTATTGCGATTTAAGACGATTCCGTTAGTAAAAGTGCTCTGGCAGTACCATTCCGAAGAGGAGGCGACATGGGAATTAGAGAGTTTGATACGGGAGATATACCCAGAGCTATCTCAATGATTGTTTTGATTAAATTCGGAGGACCAAATTTCCTAAAGGTGGGGAGAAAATGTGAGAACCATTTAGCTTTTACTGTACATGTGTATATATATTTATTTATTTATAAATTTTAGTGTATTTTGTAAATTATAAGTAAAATAGTGATGTGGGCCCCACTTACTTCAAAGTGCCCAAATGTACACGAGACTAATAAATTAGTGTACGGAGGATTTAATAAATATATTGTGAAATTTTGAAGCCAAAAATACCTTATGTATAGTATTTTTGGGAAGTGTGCAAACAAATTAGAAAATGACGATTACGGACATAGCCGGGTGCCATTTTCGTAAATTATGCCCAAACTAAAATGAATTTGGATGAAGTAAAAATACCATGATATTCTACATGAAAAGGAGTTTAAGATAGTGTCACTAGATTTATCGAATCAGTAGTTAAATCGAAAATTTTTTGCTGGCGGTCTAATAGGGGTAATTTCTTAATTTCACACATTCGATGGACCACGCGTCGACGAAACCACATGATTCATCAAAATACATCCAATAAGAGTATTTGATGATGAAATCCAAAATTTTGGAATGCAATTACATAGTTACAAAGATTATGGAAACTTTAGGGCAAAATTGTCCGAAAATTTCATAACCAAGGGTATTTTGGTAATTTTGCCTTATTTTAGAACACTCTTTATAATTCCACCATGTGCTAGCTGGCCACTGTTCACCTTTCTTTAACCTCACTCCCACGCCACCATAACCAAGAGAAGAGAAAGAAAAGAAAGCTTCCAAACACTACTAAATCTTTACTTTCTCGCCAAACCTATGACTACAAAATTGTTCTACTCTCTCTCCTCTTTCCATCTATACCCATAGATCATTAAACAAGTGACAAAATTTTGAAATAGGAGAGCTTGAAGATTCGATAAAGGTAAGGTTCTTTTCATCCATGGTGTTTCGTTTAATTCCAATGGTGTAGGATGATAAATTCAAGCATGCTAATAATGTTTATGGCATTAGTTTTGATCAAATTGAACAAAATAAAAATGTGCATTGATGAGGGGTTTCATCCTTGAGAAGAACCTAAGGAAAACATGGTTTTTCGTGCATGAAATGGATGCCAAATTAATGAATGAGCATGGTAAAACATGAATGTGGTGTTAGATTGTTGAAATTCCATAAAATTTGCAATAGGAGTAATTTGGCCAACCTAAGGGGACATGCATTTATGGCTACATTTGATGATTTTAGGGTACTATTAGATTGTATAAATTATGAGGAGTCCATCTACATTGCCTCATATTCAATTCTCACCATATAAATAATGCAGCCAATTTGTTCTGATCAATCTGCGTTTCAATTCTAGAAAATTATGCTTACACGCATCAGTCCATTCAAATTTCACATACTTACATGTGAGGCGCGTTAGAGGAGTAGCCAGTCTAGAAAAACGCTCAACAAACCGATAGTAATACCCAGCTAAAGCCAAAAAGTCTTTAATCTCTGTTACTGATTTTGGCTTTTCCCACTGCACAATAGCCTTTTTCTTAGATGAATCAACTGACATCTCGTCTTTAGAGACCTCATGTCCTAGAAAAGTAATTTTATCTAGCCAGACTTCACACTAGCTAAACTTGGCATAAAGTCTCCAATCTCTGAAGGTCTGTAGCACAATGTAGAGATACTGCTCGTGCACCTCTCGAGATTTAGAATATACAAGAATGTCATCAATAAACATGATGACAGACTTGTCTAAATAAAGCTTGAACACTTCATTCATCAAGTTCATGAAAGCTACAGGGGCATTAGTGAGTCCAAGTGGCATAATTAGAAGCTCGTAGTGACTATATTGAATTCTAAATGCAATTTTAAGGATCTGCTTCTCGAATTTTCAGCTGATATATCCCATTTTGAGATCAATTTAGGAAAACACATATGTACCCTTCAGCTGATCAAATAGATCATCAATTCTAAAAAGAGGATATTTATTCTTGATAACAGCTTTATTGAGCAACCGATAATCGATATAGAGTCGTAGGGTACTATCCTTCTTTCGAACAAAAAGGATTGGTGCACTCCAAAGAGAGACGTTAGGACAAATAAAGCCCTTGTCTAATAACTTCTAAAGTTACTTCTTGACCTCATCTAACTCCACCAGTGCCATTCGATAAAGAGGCTTTGAAATAGATTCTATACCAGGTAATAAATCGATAGTGAACTCTATCTCTCGTTCAAGAGGGAGTCCCGGTAATTCATTCGAAAACACGTCTGGGAAATCCCTAACCATAAGAATCTCATGTAACTCCAGACAATTCTTTTCTACATTCTCCACATAAGCAATAAACCCTTCAATCACAAACGTAATTCTTCAGATTTCACACTTAGACAAAATTTCAGTAAAGTATTTTACTTCCATTACTACTTAGAAAGTTTTATAGTATAGTTTTCAGAGTGAGGGAAGGTTATATATTTAGTATAACAATCTAAACTAACATGATTGCAGCTAATCAGTCCATTCCTAATATTACGTCAAAGTCATACATATTAAGCAAAACTAGGTCAGCTATAGTTTTCTTCTCTCCTACCCTTAGTTTACAGTTATGATATACAATATCAATCATCAGAGATTCCCTAAAGTGTGTATTAATTTGTAATAGATGTCCTAAAGGTTCAAGTTCTACCGATATTTTAATAGCACACACAGGAGACACAAAAGAGTGTATTGAACCCATATCAAACAATACAAGTGCAATTATATCAAAAATAGAGATCTTACCTTTAATGACGTCAGAAGAAGCATCAGCGGATTTCTTATAAAAAATACATTCTACTTTGAGTTACAGCCTTCTTTCTTTTCTTAACGGCTGTAGCTCTCTTAGGCTTGGATGGTGTAGCCTTCTCTAGTTCCTTAATTGGTACTACTACTGCTTCCTTATTATTTGGACAATGCCTTACCAAATGTCCAGTTTGCCCACATCTAAAATAAGCTCCAGTAACTAGGTGACAAGGCTTGGTACCATGTGATCTGCCATAATGCTTACAAATGGTCGCATACCCTTCTGTGTAGTGATAGAGCTATTAGTGGCAGTGAACTTAATAGATGCAGTCTCAAAAATCTTTATCCTAGTGACCTTGGCCTTCTTTCTTGGTTTCTTCTCAAACTTATCCTTTAAGCTCTGCTTAACTTTTTCTTGACCTTTTCCTTTGGTTTGAGCTTCGAATTCCACCTAGTAAGATTCATAGTTCTGCTCGCACTTGAGCCCAACGAACTGCCTCATCATAGGTGGTCACATTGAACAAAGCCAGCCGTGATTTGATAGAATACCTTAACCCGATTATGAATCTCCTGATCTTATGCTCTTTACTCCAGACTATCTCTAGGTCAAAACAAATCAATGTTTTAAACTTGGACTCATACTGTTCCACTGTCATAGATCCTTGTGCCAAACCCTAGAATTCAACCTGCAACTTCCTCTAAGCTGTCTGCGTGCTTGTTGAACGCCTTTAAGAACACTACCCAAGTGAATATCGAATGTTTAGCAGCCAATATTGTCTTAGTAGACTTCCACTAATGCTTTGCTTTGTCCGCCAATAGAAAAGTAGCCAAACCCACCTTTTTTGCCTCGGTACACCATATATATATATAAACAATTTCTCTACAGCGTTCACCCATTTTTCCGCTGCCATATGATCCTTCTCGCGCTTAAACTTTGGTAGATCCAACTTTCTAAACTGCCTCAATAGATTAATATCATAGAAAATCATTGCGTTAGCAGGTTGAGGCTGTGGTGGAAGTGGTACTGGCTGTAGTGGTTGTGGTGCTGGTTGTAGTGGCTGTGATGCTGAAGGAGATAGGGGTGACTGTGGCACTTTTGGCACTGGTGTTGGTGGTTTGGCGTTATTATTGAAATTAGCAATAAAGTCTGCAAACATCTGCTCTAACATGCAGAAACGAGTGTTAGGACTCTTAGGTTGTGGAGGAGTAGATCCCAAGATTAGTTCCGGAGATGGCTGAGCCCAGTTCTGTCCCTATCCTCATCCAATACCCCTTCGTCAAACACTCATTATTCCAAAACAAACATAAGAAGTATTTTCAACCGCTTCAAACTTTTATATATATTCAAACAAGTACAATATTACAATGGATGTAAACCAATTACTCCTAAAGACACTGACAGACATTAAACCAACCTTGTCACGATCTGATTAACGCACCAATATAAACTTTTATAATTAGTTAGGCTGTTTGTCATGTCCATACTTAGATTTCATTACCAATCAAAGCCAGGATCCAAAATATTCATATCCATATATAAATTAAAAGTCAAAATTTTTAAATTTTTTTAATATCGAACTTCTATCAATATAGTTTACATCCCCTATATATATTACATACGTAGTAGTATTGCATATACAAAGTCTGAACATATAAAAAGTAAAATCATACACCTCTACAGTATGTGGGTAATCACTTAAGGGATACCAATCGAAGCGACCTTTGAAATGAAAAGGAAATTATTGCAGATAATCTGGAAGGAAAGTAAGGGGGTCAACTTACGCCTACTAAGAAATATATATAAAAGAGCTTATACTATGTATAACTAAATGCATGTATCGTAAAACATTTTCCTATACATAAACTTACTATTAAAATGAAGTTTAAGGAACTTTACTGGAAGGATACTATAGTCGGTTAGGTAACCAGGCTAAGTACAAAAGGATACTTTGAAGTACCTCACTTGTCCCAATCCCTAATTCCAATAATAGGGAATTATTACAGTTTATTTAATTAACAGTTCAAAGGCTTTGTTTCTTATCAAACTTTTTGTGAGCAACTCAGAGAACATGAGCAAGCACTCATTAAACAAAATAAAATTCAGTTCAGAAACTATTTCGAATAAGACACTTAGGGGTCGTTTGGTATCGTTTCCTGTTTTCTGTTTTATGTTTTCTGTTTTTGAAATTTTTTTTTTTGTTTTGTTTTGTTTTCAATTTCTGAAAACAGAAAACATGTTTGTTTAATGCTGTTACGTTTTGAAAACAAATATTTAAACTGATACATATATAATAATTCAATTCACAAAACAAAATTTTAAAAATTAAATAAAAAATAATATATTTATTAAATAATAATATGTAGATAATATTAAATAATATTATTTTATATTATTTAATACTAATATTAAATATTTTTATTTAATATTATAAAAATTTAATATAATTTAAATAATGTTATAATTAAATAAAATATTAAATAAAATAATATTATTGAATTTAATTGTAATAATCATAAATTATATTTAATAATAATTTTTATTTAATTGTAATAATAATTATTTTACATTATTAAATAAAATATTTAACTAATTAATTTATAATAAATTATATAGTTATTAAAATATATTATATTTAATATAAATAATATTATTTAATGTTAAGTATTTACTTATTTAATAATATTAACTTATTTAATAGTAGTAGTGATATATTTTAAATTTAAGATAGAATATAATATTAAATAATAATATTCTTTAGTAAAATAAAAATTAATTATATTAGATAATAGTATTAATTATTAATATATCAAAATTATAATAAATGATATTATTTAAAATATTTAATATATTCAATAAATTATTATAAAAAATTAAATTAAATAATATTATAATATTATAGTTCAATGTAATATTTATTTAATTGCTTTTTATGATTTCAACTTTTCTATATTAAAATAAATATATTAATTTTAAAATATTAAATAATATTTTATATTAAAATTTAATATTATTTTATTAAAAAAATTAATTAATTTTATTTATATTTTTATTATAAAATATTAATATTATATTAATATAAAAACTCTGTTCACTTACTTATGAACAGTAACAAAAATGAAAACATGTTTCCGAAAACAATGAAAACAAGAAATTCTTGTTTCCAACAATTTTGGTAATTCTTGTTTTCGTTTTCGTTTTTTGAAAACGGAAACATGTTGCCAAACGTGTTTTCTGTTTCTGTTTCCAAAAAAACTGAAAACAAAAACAAACGACCCCTTAGTAAACAATCGATTAGATTTCGTAAACGACCAATAAATCAAATCAATCGATTAGATTGAGTACACTATTTAAATGAAACAGTTAGTAAACAATCGTTCAGATTCAATAAAAATCAGCAAGTTAATTCAATTGTCAAATTCATAAAACATATAGTAAAACAGCTCAGTAACAGCATAGTGGAGACTAGGCAACACCTAGAAGTATCATGCAATATAAGAATTCCTAAAAAAAGGAGTAATAATAAGATGTATGGCCATAGTCAGTAGTGGTCCATAGTGATCACTAGTCAAGTGTCAGTTGTGGCTGTTGAAGACTTGACTAGGGTCTAAAAGTAACTATACACTCAATCACTCACTCCGATAAGCATGATAAGCTTGAAGGTTATTATGGGGACAACAGTATCTAAACGACTATAATACAATAGAAACATTCTTTAGAAATCAATTTGATAAAGCAAATCTTCAGTTAGTCCATAAATCAGTAAAATCAGTAACAATGGTGGTTGAACTAAAATATTCGACAAATATTCCTAGATCAGAATCTAGTGTTCAAAATATTTTAATTACATATAAGAATGATATCAGCACTCATAGAAAATTTGGAAACGAAGAAAATCATTAAAAACAATCTTAGAAACTGTGTTACAAATTTGGTTACCTTAGCGACCTATATGCAACTCTTAGTTCATTCACTCCTTTAACTTTATTTCTCTCACATTACAATCTATTCGTTGTAATTCTATGGTTTAAGGTTCGGTTTACGAAATTTTGATAGTATAACGATATGGTGATTCTTGAACCCTCCTGTATCGAAAACACAATATATAACTCCAACACAATTTCCCAATTCAATCATTTCTCAACATTCATTCACAATACATCACAATTCATTTAGTATTAATGCAACATAGTATCCCTACGTTTTTTACATATATCCCTTAACACTTGAATTCTACTAATTTGCTTGTTAGCACTAGTATTTCTCACCTTACTTCTGTGCTACAAAACATTATTCAAACATAATCAATTCATCACACTTCAGTTATAACGAATTCATAACCTCTTGAGACCTATCACCTAGCCTACTGTACCGTGCTAACACTACAACTATCATTAAAATATCTTCGTTTTCAGTTCTGATTTTGCTAGTAGTTTTATATTAATTTCTACAATTTCCTATGACCTAATTTACATCAATTTGAGCATGAATTCCTCATGCACTTGTCTTGGCCGAATTGGCCTACCTTGCCTACACACTCCATTTCAACGATTTAAGGCCGTAACCGCATTCTAGACATTCTTTACATTGTTTCTACACCACTTTTATAATTGAGCACAATCACACACATACATGGGCTACCTTGGCCAAAGGGAGTGAATTCTAATGGTTTTAATCAATTCAAGCTTGAATACATGGCTAAACATCTTAGACACGTAGCATAAAACTATTCAAGCATGAAAAATCACACTTTCTCTCACCTTATATGCTTGGCTGAAAATGGAGGATGCCCAAACACCAAGATTTTAGCCTCCTTTACGTAAGATTTTGGTACTGGGTTATAGAGCTCGAAAATTTGGACGGCTTTGGTGAAGATGGTTTTCGGTTTCAATAAGGTTTCTCTAGTGTTTTAAGGGTTTTCTCTCTCTTACTAAGGTGTAACAATAGAGTGAGAAAGAAGAAGAGGCAGATGGCACTTGAGGAAGAAGACCAGAAATTCCATTAAAAGATGATATTTTAAGTGGCAGATCACCAAAATACCCTTATATTTAACAAAAAATCCAATTTTACCTTTCACGATTTGACTTCATTTTAAACAATCAGTCTAATCTTTAAAATATTTCATTTAATCATAAAACATCTCTATTTAGTATGTTTTAATCATTGTTTGAGCTTTTGTTGGGGTTTGATTGTCAAATGAGAGAAATTACCAAATACCCCTAACCGTTGTATCCTGTAATTTTTTACTTTTTTTGTGTAATTCAATCTATCAGTTAGCATGGCATAAAACTTTATCACATGAGAATTTACCTATGTTTTTCAATTAGCCAAAAGTTAACTTAGTTTGACTGTTATTTAACAAAATTCAATCGGGCTATGGACTTAACCATCATTTTAAAAATTGTTACATGTTTTTCAAAACATGCAAAACAGATGATTTTGAGGTATAGATTCTTACCATCATAGCATTTGACTCTAAATTTTAAGTTTTCAAAGTTTCACCTCCATTGGTACACTAGAAGACTAATAGGGCTTGCCATCTAGTTCTCTTTCATACCTACAAATCTAATGGTATTGGGATAGTTATGAGACATCTGTTATTCTTTACTTCATGAATAAAGTAGTTAACGGTAACAAGAAATGTGGATCTCACAAGAGAAGCCATCGAAAGTGTGAAAAAGCACCCCCAAAGTTTCGGCCAAAGAAAAGGTAAGAGAGAGAAATTTCAGCTTTGCTTCAATTTGATATATGTGATAGTTTTATGGTTGTTAAGCATGAATATAGTGTTGATTGAAACAAAAGTAGGTGTAGGGTTCCTTTTTCAATTCTACCACTTAGGGTTTGTAGGGTTAGGTTACTTTGTTTCATTCCAAAATAAGGTATGTTGATGTAGAGATGATGGAGAACAATAATATGAAATTAGATTTTAAAAATACCAAGTGTAGAGAGAGACTATGTATTCGATCAAGTAAGAAACCTAGTGTTAGCTTGCTTGAAACTTCACCAAATTAATATATGTTAGTGTATTAATGATGAAGAATGTGTTTGTGAAGTTAGAATTGAAAACCAATAAGTTTTTGTACTAGTTGCAATTTTGGTCCTAATAGAAAGTAGAACGAAAATATTGCTTTATTAAAAAAATTAGGAAGACCTTTAAGTACTCTAAATATTTAGTAAAGGGAGTACTAACTTTTAACTGCATTTGGATTGGTTTCTACAGCTCCGAAGTGAATTGGGTGGATTTGGAGGATAGACAAATATATGCTTGCCTATTGACTTTGGTGCTAAGATTTGCTATCGCATTGTGATTTGTGGTAAGGAATATATATATATATATATATATATATTTATATATATAAAGGATATAGGATGATATCATGTTCATGATTTTAAATGGCTTTTAGTTTTGCTAATGAAATGAAGTTTTGGAAATGATTGAATTTTAAAGTTATGGATCTGAATGATAATGATTTGACTGATGGTTTTAAAGAATGCTTATTACTTGTGGAATTATGGAAATGAACTGAATTGAGATGATTTAGATTTTTATTATGTTGAACATGTAGGAAGTTTCGATTATAGCAATGTTATGCTGTTCAAATTTTTATAAACAATTTGATTTGAAAATTGTTATGATCTTTAAAAGAAATATTTAAACGATAAGTTTAGTATCAATTTTAAAGTGCACATTTTGCAAGTACTTGATGTGATTGATATGATCGAAGTTACGTTTGGAAAATATGGGTTTTGAAATTGTAAAGTTATATGAAAGTAAATGATTTGTATCGTAAGTGAAGTTTTATAAGTATGTGATTGATTTCGATCGAAATGATTGAAAGTTTATGTAAAGTATCAAAAAATTCATACAATAATATTTGATTGAAAAGTACACTGTTTCATATAGTCCAATCATTGGTCAATGCACAAAAGCATTGTTTCTCATGCATAATAGTTTTGAATATGTACGGTTTTCACAAGCTATGGTTTATCAGCTTTTGAAATCAATGATTGAAATTTAATCATTTTACGATAATTGATTTATAATCACTGAAAGCATTACTGTTAGTGAAATGCATCATTGAAAGTTTTCTATTGTATGTGATTGAATATAATGTTTTAGATAAGTTGAAATGATTTAAAGTACATTATTAAAAGTTTTGATCGTTTTAAATGATCGTAATGTTTTAAAGGTTTCCAATGATTTGAAATGTTATCGACAGCCAATATGTTGGTTTATGACTGCATTTTTTTACCATGAAATGCATATGGTAATGATTTGATTATATGATTTGAATGTACCGAAATTGATAATGAATTTTATATTGAACAACATGATTTTAAATAGTGGGCTATCGTAAACATTTTAATATGGAATTCTACAGTTTGAGTGTTACATTGTAGGAGTCACCTTTAGAGCCTACGAGGCTAAGTGCTACCCAGTGCGACTCACCTCTAAAATCCATGGAATTTCAAAATGAAACTTGGTTCCCAAAGGTTTATATTTTGAATGTGTTATTATACTGTGTTTTGAAAGTATAAAATATATTATATTGTTTTATGAGAATCAGGTAAATGTTTTGAAACTATTGGTTCCTTGTAGTTGCCTTTTTGGTAATCATGCTATTGGATATTGATATTGATATTGAATGTTGTTTGACATTGAGCAAGTCCAGCATATCCTTAGTTATCACCAGCTCCGTGATATTATAGGACCCTTCTTGACTATGGTCATATGTCTGTACTTATCCTCCTTATATCAGTGGTTTGAAACCGCATGATTCTACTGGAATGTTTCCTTGTCTCCACCTTTGACTATCGAAATTGACATTGATTTTAAAGATGTATTGATATGGTTTGAAAGTATTGATATTGAAATTGACATTGATTTTGAATACGTATTGATATAGTTTTAAAAGTATTGAAATTAATATTGGCATCGATATTGGATAAGTATTGTTATGGTTTGGAAAGCATCAATATTGATTTTGGGATCAATATTGGATACACATTGATTTGGTTTTGAAAGCATCGAAATTGATATTGGCATTTGTAACAGTCCACAGTACAGTAAATAACATATTTTATACATAATTCACAGTTGGGCGGTCTGTGATGCCTTTAACACCTGTACAGTAACATTAATAATTGATAAACATTTATTTATTTAATAAATTCGGAATAGAAAGTTTTTACAATATTCCTTACACTTTACATCCCCTGTTTCCATATTTTAGTAATGTAGTACTGTATACATGTGTCTGAATATATAAGAGAAGTGACTGTACCTTTCAAAATTTTTGTACTTTGTCCCAATGTGCTTACTCGCAACTCTATTTATCCGAGGAAGATCTCAAATAATCCTTGCAATAAATCTAGGAAGTTGGAAAATAAAGGGGTGAGCAAACCACATGCTCAGTAAAGGAGTCGTATGCTGCTTGATATAATGAAATCTATATGCCGTAAAACGTTTATTTTCCTAACAGTATGCTAAGCATAGTAAGGAAAGATACTATAGTCGGCCGAGAAATCCAGATGGAGCATGAAAGGTATTTTGAAATACCTGTCTTGTCCCGGAAACCCAGAGCAACTATAAAGAGTAATAAATAAATTGTTTTATTTCAAAACAATTTAATTCTCATTTCTCATAATTATAAAAATGGTATAAATCACTTTGTTATATCACTTCAGTAACAGTTTTCAGCAACACGTGATAGTACAGTGATAAAACAGTTCAGTGAACAATAAGTATAAAACCGTAGAAACAGTAAAAAGTCTTTTCCATACAATAGCTTATAGATATCCAAATCTCTGGATAAATAATTCTGTAATTATTTCCATTTTTGAAATAATTTTCAAAATATTCTTTCTCGATAAACAGTAAATTTCCTTTCAGTTCAGTAAACAGTAATTCAGTACGATTCAGTTCAGTAAACAGTATTCAGTATGGTTCAGTTCAGTAAACAGTAATTTACAGTACATATGATAAATGGTACTCAGTAAATCTATTCAGTAAACAGTAATCAGTAGGTTGAGACTAGGCATCACCCTAAATCATATCATGCTATAATCGTCCCCGAAGAAACACAGTAACAGTAAACAGTCTTGATCTATGGTCATAGTATATGGGGCATCCTCAATGTACACTTGCTAGGTGACTCCGGGACTGCTGATAACTTGGCGGGTCAATCAGCCATATGATAGTAACAATAATCAGTAAGCATGAAATCGGGGCCTAAGTCTCAAAGCAGTATAAAAATTATATCATAGCCTTTATGGAAATAATTTGAAATATTTCATGTTTATCCATAAGGCTCACAATTTCATACATTTCTTCTTTTCATAAATTCCCATCATTTTCACATTTTCCCAAAATCATCTCAAAACATTTTATTCACAAGCTCATTACCTTTATGGAATTTATAAAATACATAAAATCAGTTAATTAATTCCATAAAGATATAAAATCATTTATTTTCCTATAAAAATACCTTTAAAGAAATCTAACGAATTAAGTCAATTATTTAAATAATCATTTTCAAAAAGGTATTTATTTCTCATTTCCAAATATAGGGAAAACAGTTGATAAATATTCATGTATTTAGTGAGTAATCTCATAAATATTCTTTTTTGAATAATTAATAGTAAAAAGACTATATTTCATTCTCACTTTAAATAAAAATCTATAACATGAATATTTAATTTAGCATTTTTCAACAATGTCCACTTTATGAAAAATTTATGGAAATGATTTCCAAAATTCATGATTTATTCCATTTATGCATCTAAAATATTTCATGATATTTTAGAATAATTTTGATAATTTTCTGGCAGCTTAAAGGTTACGAATCTCTAGCCTCCTACACGAAAATCACAGTATATAGACCAGCTTTCAACCACAATTTGCATGATTTTCAAAGCAAATCAGGCTTCCAATAATTTCATAAAATTAAACTTGATTAAATCATGCAATTCATTATATCCATACAACTCACACTTTTCCTTTACCTGTCTTATGAAATCGAGCTTCTCGGGTGTGCCTACCGAAATTCGTAATTCCTAGCTGCAAAATAATTTTATAAAAAATTATCAATATTTTCCCTCTTAATTTCAAGCCACTAATTTTCATAAAACGCAGCCACTAATTATACAGCATATATATAATCAGTATAAATTACACTAGTGCTAAAACTACACTTTCCCGTTTTAGCTCCTTTTTCGATTCCGATATCACCAACCTTCCTCTTTTGATTTCTACATTAATTTTCTACCATCAAACCATAAATTGCAGCCTTAAATCATGCCCAAACAGCCATGGCCGAAATTCCCTCTTTTATGGCAAATTCTTGATTTTCAACTATTTCATGAATTTAAGCTTCCAAATCATCTTATTCTTGTTCCTTTAGCCATTTTTCACTATTTTTGTAAAATTTCCAGCATCATTTCCCTTTATTTTCATCTACACTGAAACCCCAATATGCCTTCTCTTCATGTTCTAGTTAGATTAAATCAAAAAGGACACTAGATTCAAACATTGCATACTTAGAAACATTAAAATTAATCATTAAATTTAAATGAATTTATAAACATGAATTATGGTACCTCTTGCCGCCACTTTCCAGCCCACTTTCCTCTTGATTTTGTTGCTCTTTCATGAAATAAATGGCATGGGTTTGTAGAGCATGATGAGAAGAATGATTTTTGTAGAAATAGGCTAGTGGAAAAAAATGTAGATTTCATAGGTTTTTTTCTTGATTTTCTTTGCTTTTCTTTTTCTTCTTTCCTTCCTCTTTATGTCGTGGGTTTCCTGGGCAGGGGAATGAATAGTGTTGGCTGGAATTTGGTTGAGTTTGGTCTTCTTTATTCATATTCCAACCAATAAAAAGTTGCCACATGGCATCACAATAAAATTTCCTTTCCATTTTCCACAATTTATTCCTTTATCATAATATTATTATTATTTTTCAGCTTATTAATTTTATTTAAATTTAATTTAATTTATTTAAGTCAACTTCTAGTCATTATTGACTAATTTGACCAATCTCTCTTCATATTAAATGACCATTTTGCCCTACGATTTTGCCATTAAGCTTTCAATTTCATAAAAACTGTGCAATGAACTCCAAAAATTATGATTCCAGCACCAATAAATCACATTTAATATAACTTAATGAGTGGAGGTGGTTTTGTTGCCGTGTGGTGAATCGATAAGGAGAAATTACGATTTTACCCCTTTTTGATCGCCAACAAAATTTTCCAATCAAACCACCTTTTTCAATAAATCTTTTGACACCATGTTATTCTCCTTTTCATGTAAATTATCATGATATTTTTACTTTGTCCCAACTCATTTTAATATGGATGTAATTTATGAAAATGCCCTTGGGACGTATTCGTCATTTTGAATTTGTTTTCCAAAATTCTCAAAATAATTCCAAATGACATAAAAATTATTTTTATGTCTCCAAATAATTATTTAATATTTATTTCACCTTTTGTACACCATATTATCAGTCATAAACCCAATAAATCCATAAAATTCAAAGTGGGTTCCACATTAAATATTTATTTAATTTCACTAAATACTCTATTTCCACTATTAATTATTTACAAAATATGGTGTACAGTATAATATAATCAGGTCTCACAGCATCGATATTGCATAACATCGAAATGGTTTTGAAAGCTTTGAAATTGAAATTGGCATCGACATTGGATACACATCGATATTGTTTTGAAAGCATCAAAATTGAAGCTGGCATTGATTTTGAATATGCATCGATATGGTTTTTAGATATTGACATTGATTTAATGTCACAGCCCGTGACCCTATTTTTCATCTTATTCTATACATCTTATATGGTTGGGCTGTCTATGATACTTTACTTTTCTTTTACATACACAATTTCATATTAAATTATAATATGAATTACATCCCTTATCTTAATTCATAGGAAAATAGTACTGTGAAAATGTCTAAATACGGAAAATAAATGATCGTACCTCATGTCATAAGTCGAGCTGTCGCATCGTCCCCAAATGCACAGCCGAAGTCCTTTAGATGTCAGACTCTTAGTCCTCGAAAACCTGAAATGTTAATATTAAGGGGTGAGTAAACCACGGCTCAGTAAAGGAATTATATGCATACTTGATATTCAGCTTCCTATATGCTGAAAATCTTTTTCATTTTTCCTATGGGCTCTAGGCTCGCATGTAGGAAGCATACTACAGTTGGCTAGGGATCCGGATGGAGTAAGGTAGGTATTTTGAAAAACATATCTTGTCCCGGAACCTAGAAGCAACTGTAGAGAGTAATTTTCTTTTCGTTTGGAATTTAAATCCTTTTTCCTTTTTATTCCATATCGTTTTCAAATTCTTTTCAAAATAATGTTTTTATGAAATAAAGCAATTAAATAAAATAACTAATATTCATATATTCTTTGAAAAGAATATAGTTAAATCATCATCATTTACATTCAAAACTCGTTTCATATTTTACTGTACAACTATAATTAGTACAGTACTTTAAATAGCAAAATCAGCTATTAAATCCTTTTCGTATAACATATATATCATTTAAATCTAATATTCAATTTAAAACTAAAATAAGAATATTAGACTTATAAACTCTTTTTCCTTTTGAAAACATATTACATGTTCATATCACATGTCATATGAAAATCATCTCGTAGTACTAAAATCAGTACTGAAATAAGCATTTTGTAAAATGCTGTAAATCACTTTCATTTGATTTATCACATATCGTGTAAAACATTTTCGTTTCACGTATCACATATCATATAAAACATTTCCATATATGGAGACTTAGGCACAGACGCCCAGCCCGTCCACTGAGTCGTTACTCATATCATGCTATAGATCCCGAAGGGTATAAATAATCATGTCAGATCTATGAACATAGTCTATAATTGTCCTCGACGGATCGCTGATCAGGTGTCGGCCGGGACTACATATCACATATCACATATCACATATTACATGTCACATATCATATATCAGCATGATAGGATGCCAACTAGTCTCAAAACCGTATTTTTCATCATCTGAAAACCTTTATGGAATTTATAAAAATAATAATTTCATAATTAAAACCAAAAAGATTATATAATAAATCAAGTGAATATTTAAGAAAATATTTATAAAATATTCACTTTATCCCTTTTTCATCTTTCATTTCATATTACGTATAATTCATATATCGAGAGAATATTTAGAAAACTTTCATAAAATATTCTCTTTATCCCTTTTTCATTTTTCATTTCATATCACATATAATTCATATATCGAGAGAATTTTCGGTGATCTCATTATCACCTATTTCAAAAACATGAATATTTTAAAATAAATTTCGTTATATTCATGTTTTGTGAAAAATAATCATTTTCTCTATTTTCGTGGTTGAAAATCGTTTCTTGTGAAATAAAATCATTTATTTTGATTTTATAAATTTTCTAGAAATTTTCGATAACTTTCGATAATTTTTCGGCAGTATAACGGCTGCCGATTGGCTAGCCTCTTGCACAGAAAATACAGTTTATAATTTCAACAGACACTTCACCACAATTTTCCAACCAATTAATTTTCATAATAATTTTCATAAATTATTTCCATAAAATATTTGAAAATTAAAACATGCAGATTGAATATCCTTACAGTACTGCACATGCATCCCTTACTTGTTTCGGGTCGGCGACTGCCTCTCGAAAGTCGCGCCCGTGTTCACCTCACCCGATTCCATCGACTCGGTTATCGAGAGAATTTTTTGAAAATTAAATTTTAAAATTTAGAATTTTTTCATAATTATTTAAATAATTTAACACTTCTCGGGATTTCTTACCGATTCCCGTAATTCTCGGGTTTTCGAATTCTCGGGATCTCCCGTAATTTTCGAAATTCACGAATGCCGAAAATTTCTTTTTTTTTCTCTTTTCTTTTCTTTCTTTATTTTCTTTTCCTTTCTTTTCTTTTTCTTTTTCCTTTTTCCCATTTTCTGTCTGAACCGGTTCAGACCGGTTCGCCTCCTCACCGTTGGTTCAGTTTGATCCCGTCGGCATCAATGCCGATTCGTGCCTCCCACAGCTTGCCGGAGTTGCGAGGATCCCGGATCTGGTCTCCGTTTCGCCCCATCACCGGCAATGGCGCCGGATCTAGAGGCTTGGGTTTCGGCCTCTTCCTTTCCTCTTTTCTCCTTCCTCCCCCGTTTCCTTCACCGCCGGTGGCCTCCTTCTCCTTCGTTGGTCTTCACCGGTGGCGAGAGTAGCAGTGGCGGTGCCCAGATCGACCGGAACCGCCGTTCCTCTTTTCCTTTTTCTCTTTTCTCCCCTTCGGTTTCCGCCTCCCGATTTTCTTCTCTTTTCCGTTTGGGCCGCCGCCGGTCACTTCCCTCTTCCCTCTCCTCTCGCCGGAGATGCCTTCTTTTTCTTCTTCCTTTCTGGTGGCCGTCGACAGTGGTGGATGGGCTTCACGGGATTCTTCGACAGAAACGGGATCCCATTTCCCGTTTCTGTTTCATTTTTTTTCTATATTATGTTTATATATTATATTTATATATACCATATATAAACATAATATTTTAACATATATATATATATATTATACACAAAATACATATATATAAATTTTTAATTTGAATTAATATATATATTTCATTTATATATATGTATTTATAGATATATATTGTATTACCATATATATATACAAGTTTTGATAATAAATAATATTTACTTTTCTTATATATGTATATACTTATATATATATACATAAAATATCATATTTATATACATATGTATTTGTATAAAAATACATTTATATAATATATAATTATATAAATATCTTCATATTCTTTTCTCCTTTTCCTATTTAATTTGGATTTCCATTCTCCAAATTAAATTCTCTCTTCATTATTTTCCATAATTTCATCCTTCTTCTTATTTCCAATTTATCCAAATTTAAATTCCTCAATTTCCTCACTTCTTTAATTTCCAAAATTTCAACGATATTCCTATCTCGTAAATAAATTTTATTTATTTACTTTAATTTATTTATTTCCTCTTATCTATTTTCTTTAATATTAATTTCCAAAAATAGAAAATTTGCAGTTATCACATTCTCTCCACCTTAAGAAATTCGTTCCTCCGAATTTAACTTAATTCATAAGGTGGTAGCATCCTATATACTTATCATTCTTGTCCTCTAAATCATCTTTCAAATTATACTACCAGTATACTTTTAACATCATAATCGCCTTTATACCACTATATATCATTTCTCATCATATATTTATACTCCCTTAAATTTCTTATTAGTTAGGAGTTAACCATTTCCACTCCTTTTCATATCACATATGATTCATATTGTTCCTCATTCATCTTCCTTATTTGGTGCCAAGTCGATATAGTTTGGTACTGTCATTTAAACAGGTTAATCAATTGTATGCAATTGTCCCAGTAGCTTTCACATATCATGCATCCGCTCTCTCAACATATCTTCGAGCGTTTCCATACTACGCTCACATATTTATATCATGTACGGAGTGCTGGTGTCTATAAATTTGGGAATCTCAGAGTCTTTTGCTATTTCCTATACATATATAGCTACTCAGAGATTTCTATCACATATAGGGCTCACTGAAACTTTACATACATTCTCATCATTTTATAATAATGTTTCGACTATGGCACTAAAGAATCTAAAGAGTTTGATAATGGAGAAGTGATTTCATTAGACTATTAGTCTATACTCACTTCCATATTATCATATCTCTTTTAGATTTTTCATTATTATCTCCAATACTCATTTCATATTTATTTTATCAAATGCTGCAGCTCATTTGCAAACTTTGCTATTTACTCATCATTTTCTCTCCATATCATCTTTCCATGTAATCTCATCATTACATCTCTTATTCTTATGGTATAATCTATATCACTTAAGTTTTAGAATATACCTGAGCTTATACTCTTCATAATTTAAATTTCATAGGTGACAAATCAATCATCATTTTCGTCACCACATTATCCATGTAATTCCACCATTTCCAAGGTGGTTGTATATATATATTTATCATTTTTTCCATTTACATGACTGGCAGTAAATCATATAATTCATTTACTCCTTTGATTATCATTAAATTTCATTTATCAAAATTGGCTCGATCTTCCATCTAGCCATAATCATGTGATACCACAAGGAAATCATTTTCAATCTTAAAATTGGGAACCGCTCCATATTCGTGGTCCCTCATCATCCTGTACTTATCCTCTTCTTACATTTACATCTTTTCATTCTCATCATTTCAGTCACTTTTCTTCAGTGGTAAAATATCCACTATTAAACTCTTTTAACCTTTTGTATATCATCTTTACATTTATTCGTCCACTGACTTTAACTTCTTTACTTATTAGTCACGTCAGTAGAGTAACTAACCCATAAACTCTCCTATAGACTGACAATAGTATCTAGCTAGACTTAGTGCATTTTGTATCTCAATCTTTATCTCTTCTTCATTGACAGATCTACATCGCTCTGTCATTCGAGATCATATATCTTAGAAAGAGATACTGTCTAGCCAAATTTTTTATTTGCCATACTTATCATATAAATCACAGTCTTTTAAGAATCCAAGGGGTTATACCACTATGCTGCTCATTTTCCATTCATGCCTTAGATTGTATCAGTATCTCATCCTTTTATTCATATATGGTTGCCTCATTCATTAGGTTTATATACCTCAATATGAACTCGTGATAATTTTATCGAGTTCTAATTATCTTAGGGACACAAATCTCCAATCTTTTATCTAAGGATGCTTTATGCTGAAGCTAGTCTTATTAACTCCTCCTGTATTTCTGATTAGATCGATAAGGTGTCCATTTCCATGTAGATGAATACTTGTTCTTCATGAGAACTTTATTAGATAGTAAACATTTACTATATCACTTTATTTCATCTACATCTCAATATCATCAGTGCTTCTCTCACTTACACTTATACAGATAACCTTCTTATCCTCAATTTACGTTATCTGTATTTCCTTCAATCACACCTTATACACGTGCATTTCATTATTCTCACATTTTCCAGAGTGGATTTCTTAAGCTTTCGAATTTTCTTAACTTCTCCAATATAAGCTTAAAATCAGATTTCATATTCAAAATCGAGTCAATGTTATCTCGATTCCTCCAATTTATATAACTCTGAAAGTTCTATCGGAAATCAAATCTGATACTTTCTTTAATTACACATTTCTTATTAATTCGAACATTTCATCCTCATGTCCTATCACTTACCCTGTGTATTCTTAAGGTAGAGACATTTACTATTCGATTCATTTCGACTCATACTCTACCTTGATTTCATTGTTTACTCATACTTTACAGCCTTACAAATCTCATTCCAGTAAGCTGTAGTAAGTACAATAGTTATCAACACATGTTACAGCTAACTAATTTATTACCACTGTAATTTACTTTGGAATCAAGTTCATTTAATAAATTCAGGTTTAACTCCCTTGAGCATATTATCCACGAGGTTTGAACCTTGGTACCTTTACGTACCTAGTTCCTTACACTCATGTTATCATTAAGCTCCTTGTAAGAGTCCCGCCCATTTGAATCGGTCATTGGCGAGCATCCCCTAGGCAATCTTTTCGCCCCAGGTTTACCCTTACAAGTGAGTCGGCGACCACATAGTTCACCCACATCTCACATCATATTGTCCACTGCGGGTCGCCCATCTCAGTTTTGTTTCAAGGGTCCTGAAGAATTCAGGTTAGCTGTTATCTTCTTTTTATCACTTTATTGTTCTTATAAATATTCTCCAATTTACAATACTCCATACAGTACATCAATTTGCAATGCATGTCTCCAAATGCTCCGGTTCTATAAATAAATATTCATTTAATACCTCAAAAATAGTATTAATGTATAGAACCTCAATCAACCGTACTGCTATGGATTTTATCAATTTTGTTTTCTGATCACTTTCTCATTCATCTTCAATAATCATTTCACTTTTCATTATATCCAACGATCCCATAATAATATCCAATTCAGTACTTCATAATTCAGGCCCTTACTGTAAATAATCGGGCCAATCATCTTATAATCTTCCACTATACACTCTTATTGGATCGCATCATATAAGGCCTCGGCCCGTTCGCCGTTCACCTATACACGTGTACTAACCTCTTTGAGAATGCCCAGCCCTTTCATTGGGTCACTCGCAATTCGTGTCCATAATCGAAGTGTAAATGGAATCAGTAATAGGGATCGATATATCCATATGACATCCTCTAAGCCATTAATAATTCCATTACTATCAATGGATTCCAATTCAGCTCAATCTTTTATCGCTGTTCCGAACATCACCCAACATAGGGGTATTTTCATCATTTTGACATTTATTTCTTTCTCTTCAGTATTCTTTTAAACCAAGGGTCTCATTATTTATGTGCTGATATTATCCTTTCTGATACTTATATCAGCAATTTAGATTTCATTCGATTTCGACAGAGAAGTTCATTAAAATCCACAATCGGATTATTTTGCTTGTAATTCAGCTTTACATCATCAATTTCTCTATCAGATCAATCAATTCTAACCTCTATTGGTTTATTTTGACTTTCGGTAAAATTTCAGAGGTAAGGGTATTTTGGTCATTTTTTGTCAAAAATTTCTCTCTCTTCAAATTACCCTCAATCGGTGATCTTAAAGTCTGTTTAATGATGATATTTCATTCCCCTCCTTTATATCATCACTTTTAGGTCTCAGTTTGATCCGGACAAAAAGTACTGATGGGGCCCTCACCGAATCTATTTCTGTTCCTTACAGAACCGACATTCATGTAGATTATAAGATCACCATTTCAGGTAACATTCCTGAGTCGTTTTCCCTTTTTGACATCTTTAGTTCATAATTCTCACCCCCTTCTAAACACTTAATTCAATTCGCAATCATTTATTTTCTTTATGTATTTAGACTACACAGTACTACAGGGGATGTTAACCTT
This sequence comes from Heritiera fomes, assembly GCA_032173925.1. NCBI lineage: Eukaryota > Viridiplantae > Streptophyta > Magnoliopsida > Malvales > Malvaceae > Heritiera > Heritiera fomes. The sequence continues at coordinate 17,867,596 of JAPDPM010000015.1, forward strand.
TTCAACACATTTTCTTTCCAAAAGTATCGGCAGACATCAGGCCAACCCTGCTCTGATACCATTAAATCTGTCACAGCCTGTGACTCTATTTTTCATCTTATTCTATACATCTTATATGATTGGGTTGTCTGCGATACTTTACTTTTCTTATATATGTATATACTTATATATATATATATATATACATAAAATATCATATTTATATACATATGTATTTGCATAAAAATACATTTATATAATATATATATAATTATATAAATATCTTCATATTTTTTTCTCTTTTTCTTATTTAATTTGGACTTCCATTCTCCAAATTAAATTCTCTTTTCATTATTTTCCATAATTTCATCCTTCTTCTTATTTTCAATTTATCCAAATTTAAATTCCTCAATTTCCTCACTTCTTTAATTTCCAAAATTTCAACGATATTCCTATCTCGTAAATAAATTTTATTTATTTACTTTAATTTATTTATTTTCTCTTATCTATTTTCTTTAATATTAATTTCCAAAAATAGAAAATTTGCAGTGATCACATTTGACATTGATTTTGAATATGCATCGTTATGGTTTTCAAAGTATTGAAATTGATATTGACATTGATTTTGAATACGCATAGACATGGTTATGAAAGTATTGAAATTGACATGGATTTTAAAGACCCATGAATTCAGTCTCGGTCAACCACCTTTAGGATCTTTGTAGTTATGAGAGTTGAGATCCAAGGATAATGAGGTGCTCTAAAGCATCCTGTGAAGACCGAGAATTTTCTAAATAAATATAAGGTATCCGGAAAAATTTAATTTGGACAAATTGAAATCCAAATTAAATAAGAAATAAAAAGGAAAATTAAATTGGAAATAAGAAATGAAGGAGGAAATTTAATTTGGATAAATGGAAATCCAAATTAAATAAGAAAATGGAGAAAATAATTTTGGATATTTGGAAATCCAAAACTTAATAAGAAATAAAAATAATTTTATATATTTATATAATGATATTATATAAATATATTTTGGATAAATATAAATATTATTTTGTGTTAAAAGTGTAAAAGTATATATATAAATATATATTTTAATACAAAATATGTATTTAAATACATATTAAGAATAGTGTATATATATAATTATGGTGTATAATAATTATATATATTATAGTTATTATTATTATTATATATATAAAAATATATATACTAAAAAAAAAAAAAAGAAATTTAGAAGCGGGAATCGGGATACCCGATTCCCAGCTTCTTCTTTCTCCTCTGTTATAGACAGAGGAGAAAGACAAATAAAACCGCCGGACCCCTGCCGGCCAAAAGAGGAGGAGGAAGGAGAGGGTCGTCACCGGCGAGCCGAGGGGGAAGAGAAGAAACGACCGGCGGCGACCCGAAGCGAAAAACAGAAGCGAAGCGAAAATGGGAGAAAAGAGAAACCGAGAGGAAAAAGAGGGAAAAAGAGAAAAGGAAAAGTGGCGGTGTCGCCGATCTGGCCACCGCCACCCCAACCCCGAGCTTGGTGGAGCTGAGGGGAAACAAAGGAAGACCACCGGCGAGGTAAAGGACGGCGGAGGAAGGAAGAAACGGAGGAGAAAGGAGCCGAAACCCACGGCCCAGATTCGCCACCGCCGGCGCCGTCCCTGGCGAAACCGAGACCAGATCCGGTATCCCTGCAACCTCGGCAAGCTGTGGAGCGGCTGAACCGCCGGAATTGGTGGCCGCCGGTGACCGAACCGGCCAGCAGAAGATTGAACCGGTCTGACCCGATCCGACCCGCCTGACTCGGTCCGACCCGATCCGACCCGCCGAACCCGGTCCGACCCGGTCAACCCGACCCGACCCGGTTCAAAAAAAAAAAAAAAAAGAAAAGAAAAGAAAAGAAAAGAAAAGAAAAAGGAAAGGAGAAAGAATGAAAGGAAGAAGAAAGGGAAAAAGGAAGAAAAAATGGTAAGGAAATTTAGAAAAAAATAAAATGATGGTATTTATTGAATAATTTATGGTTATATTGATGTAGTACATTGATATTGAAATTGTAGTAAAACGGAAATGAGACGAATGGTGGAATTCGGCCAGGCTCGAAAAATCGGAAAGTGCGCTAAGCTTTGGCAAATAGGTAAGATACTTTTATAAAGCATTAGTAGCTTTATATTGTATGTGGGAATTATGATTTTATATATGATGCATTTATTTAATTGATTTTAAATGGAATTGTGATTTTTATATGATGCATCGATTTAAATTGATTGCTAAAAATGTTAAGAGGACCCACAACTGATGGTGGGGGTCTTAGTAAGAGGTAAAATTGGTGAGAATCAACGGCTGCAATGTATAAATTGTGTTTCCCTTGCAGGAGGTTAGGGAAAATTAAGCCGTTATGCTGCCGAAATTTTTAGGAAAATATCTGAGGAAAAAGATTGAGTTTCTCACATAAATGGAATCTTGGAGATAATTATTGAAAATAAATATTGAAAGGATTTTATAGTATTACCGAAAGAGTTTGATATTGAAATCGATGAGAAGATAGATCGTTGGAAACGATAATGTGGTGAATTACATGGTTTAAAACCTTATAGAATCGATAAATCAAGTAATTTTAATATCACGAATGGTATCAAGTTGAGATTGAGGTGGAATTATTAATTAGACGGATCACGGATAAAAGTAATGATAATTATATGATGTAGCTTGGAAGAGAAGATCACAGTTGAAATTTCGATGGTCGAATGATTGGATTGTGAAGTTATTAACGGAGTAATGATTTCCAGAATTTACCGAGTCCGGTTTCATGATTTTGAAATAATTTCGAAAGTGATAATATGGACAAATTCGAGAGATTGAAATGGAGATTTAATTACGACACAATCCGATCAATTATGGATTCAAAGAAATGAGTGATAAATATGTGAAAAGATGATTGTGCTTATAACCTTAGAATAGATCTTGAATAATAAGATCGACAATTGCATGAGTTCGGATAAAATCATAAAGGCCACATGAAAATGGATTTGAGGATTTAGATACGATTTTGTGATAGTAAATGAAATTGAACCTCAAATCGAAAATGATAAACATGTATCAATAGATCAAATCATGAATGGATTTGATAAGTGACTATCGATTTTGTGATTCTGTTATCCTCGATGTCGATTCTGGAACAGATATTGAAGGATGATATTATTATTTGCATAAATTCGGTAACTTGATGACTATTTTAGAAATTGATGTTTAAATGCTTATCAAAACTTAGAGGATTCACACTAATGATGCGATCCTAATATTGATAATGAAGTGTATAAATGATTATAATAGTCAATGACGATCAAGAAAGGGTATTGAATACCGAATGGTCTGAATACCAAGTGATTCGGTTTCCAAATGAATTGAGTACTGAGCAAATTGAATACTGAATTAGATGAATAGTGAATGAATTGTATAGTGATTTATTGGTTGACAGAAAGAAAGTCTTGAAATCGAATAATTGATGGTGATAAAGTTAAATGAATCGCTTTAGCGTATTTGATGGAAACATTATCGAAGTTGCATACTGAAATGTTTTACAGCATCGCATTTAAGCATGCTTTCTTGCAACTTGAAACATTTTAATAATGTTTATATGAATACTGAAAAGTATTGATTTGTTTTGAAATGAAAGTATATGGTAGATATATATATTTTGATATATGAAATATCATTCAGAATTTTGCCATATGCTTTACATGATATTGAAAATAAAGCTATAGATTTAAATGTTTTATGAGACTGTAGGCACCCTAAGAGAATTAAATTCAATAAAGCATAGTGGAAACCGCCTAATTGGAGCTTTGCTCATTAGGCAGATATGCTTGTCCGACAATAGTCGTGGACAGGTCTCAGTCACGCCTGATCAGTGGGGCTGAGAGAGATGAGGTCTATGGCCATAGATAGCGCCCTAGTTGGTTTCCAGGGGACGATGATATGATTCACTGCTAGCTACAGTGATTTAATTCTTTATTGATAGAGATGATAGGGATCTAGCTTAGTCTCTAATTGATATGATATGAAGTCTAGAGTATGATTTTTATTGATATGAACTCTAGACTTGACATGATTTATACTGTACATGAAACAGATTTGAAATGAAATATGTTTTGAAACAGTACATGTTTTAAACATGTTTTAAAAGTCCATGAGATATGATTTCGACACTTATATGATTTATACGTAATTTTGTGTCGAACATGGCATGATATGCGGTCTAGAGTATAGTTTGATTTGATATGAACTCTAGACCTGATATGATTTACAGAATATGTTTTAAAAGTATATGATAAATGATTTCGACACTGACATGATTTATATAAGATTTTGTGTCGAATTTGAAATGACATGCGGTTTAGAGTATAGACTGATTTGATATGAACTCTAAACCTGATATGATTTATAGTATATGAAAAATGTTTTAAAACCGCACATGTTTTAGACATGCTCCGAAAACGGATACATGAACTGAAAATGAACATGTTTCTATCATGTCTTAAAAGCAAATTTGAAATGAATTGAAAATTCATATGTTGAGCATGTCCTAAAGTATATATGATATGATTTGAAAAGATAGCGGTTTATACAGTAAAGTTACATAATTGCATATTAAACCTTGACATGATAATATGCTTCGTACACGAGTTTCATGATAAATGTCATGACTCGACATAAATGATATTTCATTTAGACGATGACATGATATGATACATGGACATATGATAGATATGAAGAGAATTGTGAACTTACACTGTGGTGATCATGATTTCTCTATAAGAAAAAGTGATATGAGATGATAAATTACAGGAGTACGATTATGAAATATACAGTGAATTGATATGGTGCTTCAATTGGACATGATGTACTCCGAGATAGAGGAAAATATAGACTAATAGTATATGACATTCAATTTGGATACGACAGATTGTTGTGCGATGCACTATAGTGTAAGGACAAGAAGACTGAAAAGTGATTATGATGATAATTTTAAAAGTATAAGTGATAGACAGATGACAAGAAATGAGATAATGATATGTTATCGATGAGAAAGGATTAACTGTGATTGCAAATTTGCAAGTTTTGAGCATTGCAGATTAAGACAGTGTAATCCTACTCTTGTATTTATATTAGTATCTTACTGAGCCGTGGTTTTGCTCACCCCACTAAATTTCATCTCTTTCAGATTATTGAAGTTAACATCTGCCATGTGAGCTGCTCAGTGGGCATCGGAGACTGTATATGGACTTGGTACTAGTCTTCTGAGGTATATGTTTCTTATAAATTACTTGTTTACATGTAAGACTTAAATTGAAGCACAGTACATATTCTGTTTAACAAGTCGGGATGTAACTAAGAATCGTTTCCGTGGTTGTTAAATATTTAAATGGAATAACTATAGGTCACCGAGATAGTATAGTAACTACACTGACACCGAATACAAACCTTAAAATGAAAAAGAAAAATTTAGTCCATAAATTTGTAGACTAAGAAAAGTATAAGAATCAAGTGAAAGTCGCGGTCTTCGGGTCGTGACACATCCTTCCTAAAGTACCCCTAAACTCCTAACTCGAATATAGAGGACCCTATGTTCGAGTCTATACCGATTGTTTCTTGTTACTAAATTGCACATTATCATGCATAGAAATTGTTCAGGATACATGCATATAGGTCACATGGTATCCATTCTTTCTTACTGGGCGTCAAGCATACCCCCTTACTCATTCTTACTGATTTATCTCAATAGACACGTTTGGTGTCCTTGTTTGAGGCTAGTGGAGTAACATTTTTCCAAGGCATTATCAAATTTATCAGAGGTATATTATAGACCTTTTACTTTGTATCCAGACAAAACATGCACAATGTATGTATTTGTATTTGTTTAAAAATGGATGTAAATTAAGTAGTGTTAGATGTCTAGTATTGTTAAAAAGACATTATTGTTATGTAAAGATATTTAAGTTAATATTTACAGATTGAGGTATTATGGTTGACACTTTTAGTTAATACATCTTATATTAATGACTATTAGGAGTAAAAGGACAATGGTTTGGTAACATCACACAATTGAACTGAGACCTTAGATAAAGTTATTAACTCAAAATGAGCTAAGTGAGTTTTACCCGAGTAATGGAATGAACTTACATTGAACATCGAAGGCAAACCTGATATTATGTAATGTATAGTAATGAATGAAAATGGAAAAAGTTAGTCCAGAATTTCACGATTTCAAGCATGACATTATAGTATTCTTTGATAGATTTATTATTATTATTATTATTATTATTATTATTATTATTTATTTTTAAAATTTTATTTTGTAAATTGAATTATTACATCTAAATTAGTTTAAATATTTGTTTCTAATACGTAAAAACATTAACCAAAACATGTTTTATGTTTTCAGAAATTAAAAATAAATAAAAATAGAATTTTCAAAAATAAAAAACAGAAAACAGAAAAAGATCCCAAACCCCTAAGTTTACGCTTATTATCATATAAGCTTAATACATACATATGCCCTCAACGTTTACCACAAAATAGAATTAAGCCCTCAACGTCTAGTTGCATGGAAATCAATCTATTAAATTTTATTTTAACCAATTAAAACCTAAACGTTTCAAAATAACAGAATTAAGTACATTTCTGTTACCTTTGCATGGTAATTGAAACCTAACGACAGTTGGAGGGACTTAAGGGAAATGTACTTAATTCTATTATTTTGAAATGTTTAGGTTTTAATTGCTTGAAATAAAACTTAATATCTTGATTTTCATGCAATAAAACATCGAGCATTTAATTTCATTTTATGGTAAACGTTAAAGGCATATTTAGGTACTAAGTCTATCATATGTATTACATTAACCTTTTATTAAGGTAAAAATTTTTAATCTTACAATATAAGTTCTTAGCTAGGATAATAACTTGATATGCATGGAATCTTTTAGAAATATATATTATAAATAGTATGAAAATAACTTATATTAGGATAATCCTAAAAATTCATTATTTTAGGCACCAGTCAAATAATGACACCTCATATTTTTTTAACAGCATATAATAATTATCTTATACACATCTATTATACAAATAAACTCGCAAATTCAATTTAACTCTATCTTATTAATTAAATAAGCTCCGTCTTACTTAAGTATTATTTGTCACTTTTACACTAGCACTGTGAGGAGGGTTTTAATTGAAGCGATAACAAAAAAATTGATTAAAAAAACTTTCATAATCATTAATATTGTTGCATTGTTTCTCCAAAAGTATGATTCTTGCTATTTTTCATTCTCTATAGATTATGAACTTATCGGAAGTTTTTTATATTAATTTTATTTCACTTATTATATGTTTGCTAAAATTAGATTACGATCATTCCATTGTCTCATCTTAACAGCACTCTTTTTTTAGTAGAAAACACTTTGTCTCTCAAATAGAGGGCTAGAGTGATACGTGGCAATTTAGATAGGTAAAGATCAATAGCATGCAGTCTGAAAAGATGAAGAATAGTCAGTGAGCATCTATGATCTTGAAGAAGAAAAGAGAACAAACAAGAGAAATAAAAGAATAGAGAGAGTAGGAAACTTTATAAATCTTGATTAAAATCTATTAATGCACTTGTACATTGTCTTATGCTCAAGATGAATGAAAGAAATTTCTATGACAGCTCAACCAATCATCTTAACTACCTATCAGCTTTTATTAATTGTTTAACTAACTAACAGTTTTTCTCACCTCTTACTCTACTTCTAACTGTTGCTTCAAATGAATTTGCATATCTCATTGCAATATTTTAACACGTATCAAATCCCTACCTGTTAAGAATGGCATTGTCCTTAAGGCTGAAAATTGGGAAACATTTTGTAACATCCTAATTAACTCAAATATCAACTAACTTTTTCTTTCTCGTTATTTTAGGTTAGGCCGTTTGTTGAGTCATCCTTCTTTTTTACTTATACTATATATCTTATCACTTTAACACCACGATATCAATTCCAGATTTTGTCTTGTTAAGGTATAGTACAATTTCAACGGTAAATTATTTATTATACATATACATGAGTCAATACACAAATGGGCTTAAATTTCCATTTATTTAAATATCATTTCCTTTATCAGTTTACATCCCCAAATTGTTATAATATACATCTAGAGGTGGCAAAAATTGGCTCGGGCCCGAGCCCGAAAACCAGCCCGAATCCGCCCGAGACCGAACTGAGATCAGCCCGAATTAACCAAAAAAGTCAAAGGCCCGTAACCGAAAAAGCCCGGAACCGAAAAAACTCGAAACCAAAAAAACTCGAATCCGACACAACCCGAACCCGACATAACCCGAGCCTGATACAATCCAAAACCGAGACCGACCCGAACCGAAAACCGAAAAAAACCGAATATATAACCCGAGAAAACCCGAATTATATTTATATAATTATTATTTAAAAATAAATAAATAATTGATACACTTTTTTAATTAAAAAGTTTAAAATTTTGAAAACAATTATTATTTATTATACAATTTTATCAATTATATATTACCAGCATAATAAATATTGAATCTTTTTAATTAAATTAAATTAATTTAAAATACCATAATATATGATATAATATATGATATCAAATAATCTTTAAAATTATCCTTATTGCATGTATAATAATAAATATATTATTAATTTGACATTTGATTTTATTATAAAAATCATTTTAACATTTTATTATTTTTATTTATAATAAAATTTTAATTTTAATATAATAATAAATCAAATATATAAAAATTATATAATTTCAATATTTGTTTGAAACTTTTAATTTGATATTTTGTGCAACACATTAAAAATATTTTTAATAAAATTAAATTTAAACTATATTTTCTTAAAGTTTCAAGTATAGAAAGATATTAAATTTAGATTAAAAAAAACCTAATCTTAAAATTAAAATTCAAGTTTTTAAGATTAGAAAAAGTTAAGTAATTAAATTAAACAATACAAGTACAATTTTTTTATACTTGGGTATCATTAAAAGAGAAAATTATAGTGATAATTTTATTTTTAGCCTTAACACAAAAGACATTAAAAAATCAAGCTAGTGATAATTAATTATTTATTATATTATAATAATCTTATACATGAATAAACTAATTTGGTATCTTATAATAATGATTTGTATATTATATTATAATAATCTTTTAAGAATAAATTACGTAATCTCTTAGTGTGTAAGTATTATTTTGATAGAATTAAGTATTTATTAAAAATAATTTATTTATTATCTATTAAATATAAAATTAAAGTGTGGATAAAAATAACAATTCTAATAGTAAATTAAAGTGTAATTTAATAATATATTAGAGTTGTATTACTATGTAAGTGGTAATTTTAATAAAATTTATTTTTTATACTTTGTTAATATTATTATTAATTATATGTAAATAACTAGCATTATATTAATTAATTTAGTAATATCTATTATTTAACATTTTAATTAGATATTCAATCAATTGGTGTATATCTAATATTATTATGTTAATCTAATATTATTATGTTAATGTGAGTATGAAAAAGAATTAGTACTCAATTTGGAATAGTTTTTTTGATAGCAAATAAAATACATAATATAGTTAATAAATAACGTCTTATCATAATGATTTGTATGTTATTATAACTTTAAAAATAATATCTTATCATGTGATATATAATCAACTATACAAGCTCTTAATTATATAAAATAGATTATTAATATGTTTATCTTATCATAATGATTTGTATGTTATATTATAATAATCTCTTGCCATGTAATATAGAATAAATTAAACAATCTCTCATAGCATATTATAGTTTTAATTTCAGACATTTTTCATTCAAATTTCTTATTATGGTTTTAGAATATACTCTTGTTTTTAATTTCAAACATTTAATCTCTTATGATGTATTCATGTAATTTAGTTTAACTTGATCAATTAATAATCATAATATTGGATGATTAAATAGATATTGACTTTCTCAACTACTTTTTTAGTCAAAAAAGTGTTTTTTTTAATTTATTATAATGAGTTACAAATAAAATAATAAACATAATATACTATATATATTAAGATTTACATTATAATAAAATGTCATATATGTTAAATTATAAATATCTTAAGAATTATATCTTAACATATTATGAAATTCCTATTAATTTAATTTTAGTACTTTATGTCTAAAATTTTAAAATCTTATTATCTTAAGAATAAATTATTATTATTATTATTATTATTATTATTATTATTATTATTATTATTTAGTAAACTATTTTTTTGGCCAACAATGTTTCATTAAATTTTAAATTGCAAGTTGTGTTAAAATAAAAATAAAAATAACAACAATTATAACAAATTCCCAATTTAGCTCACATGGTTAAACATATAACAATAAATATAAGAGGCCATGGTTCAAATCTTTGTACAAGCATATAATTTTGATTACTTTCATATAATTGATGAACAAGTTCAGGTACTAGATAATACTTGATCAAAAGTTAATCGGGTATAGCGTACCCTAAGGGTACTACTCGAATCCGATACGGGTAATAAGAACACTATCCGAACCCTATAATTATTTGATTATAGAGTCAGGTAGTGTCGGGTACCTGATTATATATTACCCATTTACATCATTATATCAAATGTTTTTTTGGTACATTAATCAAATATTATTATTTATAATATAATGTCAATTGGTGTATATAACTTGTTTAATTTAACGTTCTAAATTTTTAATGAGATATTTGATTAATTAATGTGTTTGAGTATGATTATATTTAATAAAAATAATGTTATATTATGATTTAAGTACAAACTAAAAACAAAATAAATATAAAATTGAGATAATTAATTGACCAATTATTCGTAATATTAATTATTTTTTTAATGTATACTATAATTTTATTCAACAATATAATAGCAGAATTATTTAACTAGTTATGCAGTTAAATTTAATTTAATTACTAATTATGTTGGTATTTAAAAGACAAAATAAATGTAAAAAAGATTCTTAAAATTTTAAAATTTTATTAAAAATATAATATAATTATTAAAAAAGCTAATTAAAAAAAGTAAAAAAACAAATTTATTGAACTAAGAGTATCTAAATTCCAATGACCCAATATTGACCCAAAAAAAAAACACAATGACTCAATAAGTTATTGTTAAAAGTATAAAACTATTTATATAAATGTTTAATTGTTTAATGTGATTTATTTATAATTTATTCATTATTTATTTGTATAGCTAATACTTTTGGATTTTCACTTTCTTTTAGTTTTACTATATATATTTGGCTCATTTAAAAAATAAATTTTTATATAATTATTAATATATAATTATATATTTTATAACAAATGTAAATATCACAGGAAATTAAAAAAATAATAATTATCAAGTAATAAAAACATTAAAATGTAAAAAATTATATTTATATAAATTTAGTCAAAACAACAAAAGAAATTAAAAATAATGAATAATAATATTTTATTTATGAGAATTTCGTGCGAAAATAGATCTGTTTGATTTTCATTTTTCAATTCCCTCCAAACAAGCTTTTCTCACATTACCAAAAAATTTCAAATTCTTTGGGAATATGCCTTTTCCCTCCCTTGAGAATCACATGAAAAAACTTCAAAAGCAAACTTTGAAATATTTTTATCTCAATATACTGTCATGCAATGTAGATATGATAATTAAAAAAATGAACGTGACATTGGATCAAATTTTGATAAAAATTAGAAAAAAATTGTGTTTGGTATATCAATATAAATTTTAATACAATAATTTTTATATTTTATATGATACAAATATATTTGATGCAATATGAATACAATATATATATATGAATTATTAAGTCTAATATAATGTAATGTCTATTATAATCGTTTTAAATATAATAGAAATTCAAAGATGATTTTTTTATTATAAGGAAAATATTAAATAACTGAGGATGGGGGTGTTGGATTCAAATCCAAGACTTACAATATGTCACAACTCATCTTTAACCACTAGGCCAAGAGGTTGTTGGCAATTCAAAGATGATTTTTAGTAGTTGGAGTTTGTGGACAAAAAAATTAATTAGTACAAAAATCCATATGCTTCCAAGGCAGAAGTTTACAATAGCAAAAGTGCTTTCATTTCTTGCAAATGCAATGCAAGATTTAAAACTTTTTCAATGTCTTTTACGTCTTCGAGTATTTTACTTGTAATTTTTTTTAATAATTAATCAATTATAATTAAAAATTATATACTGGTCCATTATTTACAAGTGCGAACTTTATGTATTATTTTGATAAATCTCATGTGACTTTAAATTTTGATTAATTAATTATAATGTAATAATTATAGATGACATGTTCTCTTTTATTATTGTAGATAACTATATTCTTCATTGGTCCACTCCCAATGTTTTCAAAATCATCCCAACCAAATTTCTCAATATATATTATACAATTCTCATTTATTAAATTTTAACTTTAATTTAGCATTTCTATTATATTTTTATTTAACTATATAAAATTAAATTAATTATTACATTCAAAATTATAAAATATTTATAATTTATAAAATTTTAAAATAATTTGACTAAGCCCGCTAAGCCCGCCCGATTAAAACTGGACCAAACCTGAAACCGAGAAAAACCGTAACCGAAAAAACCCGTAAACGAAAAAACCCGAAACCGAGAAAACCCGCAACCGAAAAAATTCGAGACCGAAAAAACCTGCAACTGAGAAAACCCGAGACCGAAAAAACCTGCAATCGAGAAAATCCACAACCAAAAAAACCAGTAACCAAAAAAGCCCGTAACCGAAAAAACCCGGACCGAAACTCGCCCGAACCCTCCTGCTTGCCACCTCTATATACATCATAATACAGTACAATAGTCTATAGTATATGATAAAACACAATACACCTTCAAGGAAATGGAAGTGTAACCTCGAAGGAATATTGTACAATCCAATATATGAGCTCCTTTACGGAGGGCGAAATATCATTGCAAATAATCTGGGGGGAAAATAGGGGTGAGTTGACACTCAGTAAGGAACATATACAAAAGTGCATACAATGCCACTATATACAAGATTCCTACTTAGCTCTTTCCTGTCATGTAGAATCATTAACAGCACTGATAGTACAAAAAGAAGGAATTTCTATAGTCGATAAGGATAGCCAGGCTGAGTATGAAAGGATGCTTTAAAGCACCTCATGTGTCCCAGGTCCTACCTTCGACTATAGTGATTTGTTGTATACTCTCAAGAACAAGTCAAGATTGCTATAAAACAGATACCAAGATATGAGTTCATCAAGTACCATGTAAACATATACTCAAATCTTATTTCCTCACACATTCAAATGACCAGATACTTGCTTTCCAATTTAAATCATTTAAATTAGTAATACAATGAGCTTTCCAATAAATCATAAGAGACAGTCAATATCTAATAGAATCATACATAGAGGATATCCTATAAGAGATGCACATATAAAGTGGCGTACCCAACGTATGGGCCAAGGCTCCCTCCCCAAAGCTAAGCACATATAAGAGACAAATGGCCATCATCAATAATCCACAGAGTGCACGAGTTAGGTGACGATTGTGGTGCTGAGGACTTGACAAAGGTCTCATAGCCAAATACAAATAATTCACATAAGCACATAAGTATCCATGATTAGCAAAGCAGTTAACAATTTCAAAACATTTGCTATCAAAACTAATATTTTATAAAAAAACATAGATATTCATTAACATTTTAAGATACCATAATAGTAATCCAAATACATTTAAACAAAATAAAATTTCAAACCAAGGTTTCCAAAAGAGGTAATTGACTGTTATGAATTCTATTAATGTAATTACTTATTTTCTTTTTAAAATTCTGGATATTTAAAAAAATTCAAATACATGTAAGGCAGTTGACTAGTCAATTTGGGCAGTCGACTAGTTTTAAAACAGAATGCTTCTGGAGAAAATGCAGTCGACTAGCTTATATGGCAAATGACTGGTGCGCAAACAAAATGTTTCAGGAAAAATAACAGTCGACTGGCCTATATGGCAATCAACTGGTTTTAAATCGATTATAAAAATAGACAATCGATTGCCATATAGGGAAGTCGACTAGTTTAAGTTGGTTTCGAAAATAAGTACGTCACGTCTATTTGGAGGCAGTCAGCTGCCATGTAAGGCAGTTGGCTGGCCCTAGTCAAAATCAATACTAGGAGTTAAACCGACATTCAAACCCCATACACTTATAAAACAGTTTCATTTATACTCAACCATTCAACCACATGCAGACATAGTCTTCCTACATCTTTTACATATATTCCTTACCTCAAATTCCACAATAGCACAGTAGCTTGTTGCACCAGCAATTTCCCTTTACTTCTTCAAAGTTGCAAAACCATAGTAACTATCATCAAATCATGTTTTCTGTTAAATCAAAACTTCCCTAACACTCCTTTTAACACATAAACATCATCCTATAACCTACAAGCTTTACTAACCCTCTCTTGAGCAAACCTTTAATGAACCTCTACACTTAATTTTACTTCATCCAAAGCTATAAACATGCTCTACTATCTTAGCACAACCCCAAACGTTAGATAAAATTGAAGGAAACCACTTCTTCCTTTACCTTTTACTTATGACTGAAAATAGCAGCAACAAAAAATTCCACAAATACTTGATTCATCCTTCCAAATTACAGGTTTAGATAGAGCTAAGGATGAGGAACAACTTTTGTTAAAGAAGCTTGGCAATTTGATGGAAGGAGAGGGGTGTTTATCAAGGGTTCTCACTCTTGAAACTTAGAAAAATTTGAGAGAATGAACTTCAATGGTGGCTGGCCCTCTAAACGGAGAAGATGACTATTAAAAAGTCTTATTTTATTATTATTTTATAATAAAAAATCATCCTTTGACATTTGACTATTTGACCTTTTAAAATTGCACTTATTCCTTCCATGTCCCTAGTATTACTTTAAGACATTAATTTCAAGATTTTTATTCTTATTTTCCCATGATCATAATCTTCTAATAATATAGAAGTCAAATTTGACCTTAAGGATGTAAATTGGTGGCAATAGGGGTGAAATGACTAAAATGCTCCTAACAATACAATTACTTAATTTTTTACATTTTCAATGGACTCACATGTTTACACGAAGGTTTATCTTTGCCAGTCTATTGGTCAAAAGTCAAACTAGATTGACCGTTATTTAGAAAAGTTCTTTCAGCTTATGGACAAAATCATCATTTTTGAATTTGTTTCATGTAAACCTAAATATGCTTAAAAAGGAATTTCAATAAGTTGTATTCTTACCAACTAGGTATTTCGAGCCTTAATTTCACATTTTGCCACTTCGAAGTCCACCCAAATTACGGATTGTCCTGTGGGGCCCACTTGGTAATTTTCTCCTTTACCTATAAAGTACAATTATGACTTCTCATCATAATTTATACAATCATTTTGACTTAGAATACTATGCAGATATGGAAGGATTAAAGGAAATTGTGGATCTCACATTCTCCCCATCTTTAGGAATTTGGTCCTCAAAATTTGAATCGGGCTATTGCTCAAATAGTTTCGGATATTTCTCTTTCATCAAACTCTCTAGTTCCCATATGGCTTTTTTAGTGGTATGATACTGCCAGAGAACCTTAACTAATGGAATTATTTTAGACCGCAATACTTTCTCTTTTCTATCCAAAATCTGAATCGGCTTCTTCGCATAAGTCATGTCCTCTCGAATTTCCAAAGGTTCATATTCTATGACATCAGATGGATTCGAATGATATTTTCGACGCATGGACACATGGAAGACATTATGTACTCCCGATAACTCCAGAAGTAGTGCTAATCGATATACGACATCTCCCACATGGTTTAAGATTTCAAATAGCCCGATGTAGCGAGGACTAAGTTTACCTTTCTTACCAAACCTCATGATTTCTTTGGATGAAGAAACTTTCAAAAATACTGAATCTCCAATAGAGAACTCAAGTGGTCTACGTTAAGTATCTGCATAACCCTTTTAACGGCTCTGAGCTATCTTAAGTCTTTGACAAATTAGTTTGACATACTCAGAAGCCTGTTCAACCAAATCTAGAGCCCACAACTTGCGCTCACCGACTTCTTCCTAACCTATCGGTGAGCGGCACCTTCTACCATATAAAGCTTCATATGGTGCCATCCTAATACTTGCATGATAACTGTTGTTATAAGCAAACTTCGCTAATAGCAGATGATTGTCCCAAGAGCCCTTGAAATATAAGGCACGGGTTCTCGACATTTCCTTGAGTATATGGATAGGACTAACCATCAATCTATTGATGGAAAGCCATGCTAAAGTTCAATTGAGATCCCATGGCTTCTTAGAAATGTTCCCATAAATGAGAAATGAACCTAGAAATTGTGATAACCGCAAATTTTCTATTTTTGAAAAGTAATATTAAAGAAAATAGATAAGAGGAAATAAATAAATTAAAGTAAATAAATAAAATTTATTTACGAGATGAGAATATCGTTGAAATTCCCAAAAATTGATGAAGCTAAGAAGTGGAGAAAATTAAATTGGAATAAGAAATGAAGAAGGAAATTAAATGAAAATAAAATATGTTTATATAATTACAAATTATATAAATGTATTTTGATGTAAATACATATGTATTTAAATACCTTATGGTATACAGTATATATTAAATATACATTGGTATATATAAGTATATATACTATTTGATAAATTTAAATAGTACATATGTATTATTTACAACATTGTATGTATATATATAAGTATATACATATTTGAGAAAAAGTAAATATTAAATTACATTAAAGTTTAAAGCTATATATATTGTAAATACAATATATATGGAATTATGACATTTATATAAATATTTATATAAATGTTATTTAATTTTTAAGTATGTAAATATACATATATATACTAGACATATATTTTGTAATATACAATATATATTTTATATATAATATATATTGTATTATATTATATATGAAATAATATATGTATAATATATAGTATATATTATATGTATAAAATGCATTATATAGTATATAGTATATAATATATTATATACTAAATATAGTAAGTAAATAAAAACAAAAGGGGAAAGGAAAGAGAAAACAAGAGGAAGGATCGGGGAAGGAATCCCGACCCCCCCAACCAGAACCGTCGGTGGCGGAGATGCCACCGCCGGCAAGGGAAAAGAGAGAGGAAGGGAGAGACGATGTCGTCAGTGAAGAAAGGAAGGGAAGAGGATGACCGACGAAGGAAAAACAAAAACGGAAAAGGGGCAAAAACCGTCGAAAAATCGAAAAGGAGAAAAGAAGAGAAAGTGGCGGTGCCGGCCAAACCAGCCACCGCCACTGCCACCAAAGCACCACTGGAGGGAGAGGAAGACGATGGAGGGCACCAGAGGCGCCGTGAATGGCAGAGGAAGGCCGGCGAAGAGGCGAAAGAAACCGAAGGAAAACCTACTCGATCCGCCGCCGTGCCGCCGATCTAGGGCAAACGGAGGGCACCAGTAGCTTCGCCGTACCGTCGACCAGCTGAGGAGCCAGTGAACCGCCAGAGAACCGACCGCCAGTGAAGAACCGGTGAGGAAGAAGGCTGAACTGGCCAACGGGAAAAAGGAAAAGAAAAAGAAAAGAAAAAGAAAAAGAAAAAGAAAAGAAAGAGAAAGAAAAGAAAAGAGAAAAAAAAGAAGAAAGAAAAGAGGAAAAGAAGAAAGAGAGAGAGAAAAAGGAAAATTTTCGGGAATTCGAAAAATTCTCAGGAACTCGAGAATCTCAGGAATCGGTAAGAAATCCGAGAAATTATTAATGATAATTATTTAAATAATTTGAGAAAATTCTAAAATTTAGAATTTAAATTCCAGAAATTATTATCGGCGATTCAGATGAGGAATCGGAAGAGATGGAGTACGGGCGCGACGGTAAGAGGAAGTCGCCGACTCGGAACAGGTAAGGGATGCATATGCAGCACTGTAAGGATATTCAGTCTGCATGATTTTAATTATGAAATATTTTATGAAAATATTCATGAAAATATTGTGATAAATGATTGGTTGGAAAATTGTGGTGAAGTACCGGTTGAAATTATAAACTGTATTTTTCGTGCAGGAGGCTAGCCAATCGGCAGTCATTGTACTGCCGAAAAATTATCGAAAATTATCCAATATTTCTAGAAAATTTCATAAAATCATAATAAATGATTTTATTTCACGAGAAATGATTTTCAATCACGAAAATCGAGAAAATGAGTATTTTCCATAAAAACATGAATAAAATGAGAGTGATTTTAAAATATTCATGTTTTCAAGAATGGTGATAATGAAATCACCAAAAAATCGCTTCGAGAATGGTGATAATGAAATCACCGAAAATTCTCTTGATATGTAAGTTACACGTAATACGAGATGAAAAATGAAAGGAAATAAAGTGAATATTTTTATATATATTTCTTAAATATTCACTAAATGGTTTTATAACCTTTATGGTTTTAAAATGATGAAATTATATATTTTTTATAAATTTCATAAAGGTTTTTTGATGATGAAAAATACGGTTTTGAGACTAGATGGCATCCTATCATGCTGATATGTGATATGTGATATGTAACATGTGATATGTAATATGTGATATGTGATATGTAGTCCCGACCGACACCTGATCAGTGATCCGCCGAGGACAATTATAGACTATGGCCATAGATCTGACATGATTATTCATACCCTTCGGGGTCTATAGCATGATACGAGTAACAACCCAGTGGACGGGCTGGGCGTGCGTGCCTAGGTCTCCACATATGATATGTTTTAAAATAAAAATGTTTTACATGATATGTGATTTGTGAAATGTAAATGTTTTACATGATATGTGATACGTGAAATGAAATGATTTATAGCATTTTTATAAATGCTAATTTCAGTATTGTTTTTAAGTACTATGAAATGATTTTCATATGATATGTGACACGAATATGTAATATGTTTTCAAAAGGAAAGAGGAGGAAAATAAATCTAATATTCTTATTTTAAATTTTAAATTGAATATTAGATTTAAATGATTTATATGTTATACGAAAAAGGTTTAATAGTTGATTTTGCTATTTAAAGTACTGTACTAATTATGGTTGTACAGTAAAACATAAAATGAGTTTTAAACGAGAATGATGAGAATTTAACTAATATTCTTTTTAAAGAAAATATGAATATTAGTTATTTTATTTAAATGCATTATTTCATAAAAGCATTATTTGGAAAAGAATATGAAAATGTTACAGAATAAAGAGGAAAGGATTTGAATTTCAAAACAAGAAAGAATATTACTCTCTACAGTTGCTTCTAGGTTCCGGAACAAGATAAGTATTTCAAAATACCTACCTTACTCCATCCGGATCCCTAGCCGACTGTAGTATCCTTCCTACATGCGAGCCTAGAGCCCATAGGAAAAATGAAAAAGTTTTTCAGCATATAGATAGCTGAGTATCAAGTGAGGCGTATAATTTCCTTACTGAGCCGTGGTTTGCTCACCCCTTAATTTTAACATTTCAGGTTTTCGAAGACTGAGAGTCTAGCACTTAAAGGATTTTCGACTGCGCATTTGGGGACAATACGATAGGTCGATTTATTTAATAAGGTATGATCATTTATTTTCTGTATTTAGACTTATGGACAGTACTACTTTCTTATGAAGTAGAAATCGGGGATGTAATTCATATTATAATTTAATATGAAATTGTGTATATGTAAAAGAAAAGTAAAGTATCGCAGACAACCCAACCTAATAAGATGTATAGAATAAGGTGAAAAATAGGGTCACGGGCTGTGACAGAAATCTTGTCGGAGGTAATGCTCACTAGAACCCCATGCAATCAAACAATCTCCTTAACATATAAATATACCAAAGCACAAAGTGAATCTATAGACTTGATAGATAGAAAGTAGGTGGATTTAGTTAATCAATCCACAATCACCCAAATGCTATCATGATTCCTCCTGGTTGAGGTAATCCCAGAATGAAATCCATTGTAATGTGTTCCCATTTCCACATAGGTATAGGTAGAGGCTTAACATGTTGGCATGTGAGACACTAGTGCTCCACCTTAACCTGTTGGCATGTGAGACACTTTGTCACAAACTCTACTACATCTCGTTTCATGCTAAGCCACCAATACATCTTTTGCAAATTATGATACATCTTAGTAATTCCCAAGTGCAAAGTGTACTTAGTGGAATGTGCATTGGTTAAAATCAACTTCTTCAATTCCTTATCATCAAGAACACATATACGATCCTTAAACCTCAAAATCCCATCACTACCAATGACAAACTTTGATGGCATACCTGATTGAATCTGATTTGCAACTTCGATACACTGAGCATCTTCCTTCTGAGCAACCCAAATTCTATCCATTAACTCTGGCTTAATTAGCAAACTACCTATCGACCTATAACGCTCAAAAGGTGCAACATTTAGGTTGAGACTTGTAAACTACTTTAGTAACTCATACTCTAAGACCATTATATATGACAACATCCCCACATGCTTCCTGCTCAAACCACATTGGCTTTTTCTGGGTGGTATAGGATCTCACAATCGTAATCCTTCAGAAGCTCGAACTATCTCCGCTATTTCATGTTCAATTCCTTCTGAGAGAATAGGTACTTCAGACTCTTATGATCCGTAAAACTTGAAACTTCTCTCCATACAAGTAGTGCTTCCAAATCTTTAGAGCAAATACTATTGTAGCTAGCTCCAAGTCATGAGTCGGGTAGTTCGTCCATGGTCTTTTAGTTAGTGAGAACCATAAGCGACTACCTTACCAAGCTGCATTAACACACAACCCAGACCTTGTGCAAAGGCAGCACTGTATATGGAAAAACCTCTAGAACCATTAGGAATGGTGAGGATTTGTGCAGTCGTCAACCTGCGCTTCAACTTTTGGAAACTGCACTCGCAGGCATCATCCCACTCAAACTTCACATCTTCGATGGATCAACTAAAACCCCATCTTTACTAACTATGTGATCTAAAAAGGAGATTTGATTCAGCCAAAAATCACGCTTACTTAGCTTGGCATACAATTTCGATCTCTAAGGGTCTGCAGGACTATCCGAGATGCTGCCCACGCTCTTCTCGGGATCTTGAATAATGCAATATGTCATCAATGAAAACAACGACAAACTTATCCAAGTATGGTTTGAACACCTCATTCATCAAGTTCATAAATGCTACGGGGGCATTGGTTAGACCAAACGGCATCATCATAAATTCATAATGGTCGTACCGTGTCCTGAATGTCGTCTTAGGGACATCTTCACTCTAGATCTTCAACTGATGATATTCTGATCTCAAGTCTATCTTGGAGAAGACTTGTGCAGCCCGAAGCTGATTAAAAAGATCATCAATCCGAGGAAGAGGATACTTATTCTTGATTGTAACTCTATTCAACCATCGATAGTCAATGCATAGCCTTAAGTTGCTATCCTTCTTCTGGACAAATAGTATAAGAGCACCCCACGGGGATACATTGGGTTGTATGAACCCTTGTCTAATAGCTCTTGAATTTGCTTCTTCAATTCCTCAAGTTTCACTAAAGCCATCCAATAAAGAAGTCTAGAAATAGGTTCAATTTCTAGTACCAAGTCAATGGTAAATTCAATTTCCCTATCTAGAGGAAGTCTTGGAAGTTCGTTCGAAAATGTGTCGGGAAAATACTTGACTACAGAAATTTCATGAAGTTTGGGACCTTTTTGTTCTATGTCCACCACATATGCTATAAACCCTTCACATAACAAACATATTCTATTAAGTTCACTTCAAAACAAGTCAATTAACAAATATATTTTTTTCAATAAGCACTTGCAAAATTTACAACATAGCTAACAGGATAAGAGAAGGTCACAGCTTTAGCATAACAATCCAAAATAACATGATTCCTAACTAACCAATCCATCCCTAATATGACATCAAATCTGTACATATTTAATAGGATTAGGTTAGCTATCGATTCCATCTCTCCTA
Organism: Heritiera fomes; assembly: GCA_032173925.1. Classification (NCBI taxonomy): domain Eukaryota; kingdom Viridiplantae; phylum Streptophyta; class Magnoliopsida; order Malvales; family Malvaceae; genus Heritiera; species Heritiera fomes. The sequence goes on from JAPDPM010000015.1 coordinate 17,889,675, forward strand.
CTCGTAACTTACAATTACGGTACATTATGTCTGTCATTTGAGATTCCCTAAATGGTGTATTTATTTGTAACAAATGTCCTAAGGGTTCAGGTTCAACAAGTAATTTCATAGCAATTATAGGAGATACAAATGAGTGCGTAGAGCCTGGATCAAATAATGTAGTGACATTTATATCAAAAAGATAAATCTTACCCTTAATCACATTAGAGCAAGTGGTGTCAACGGACACCATATTAATAGCAAATAGCCAACCTTAGGTCACAACTTTCTTTCCCTTTTCTGTTGTCATGGCCTTACGCTAAACTTATGTGGTCTTCTTTGATTCCTCGAACACCTTTTGAGTAATCTTTGGGCAATCTTTAATTCGATGCCCCTTTCACCATACCAAAAACAAACCCCGTTCACCAAATGGCATGGATGAAACCCATGAAATCTACCGCAATGCTTGCATTTCTGCATTATACTCTTCTATGAGCTAGCGGTATTACCTGCTGAAGATCGAGACTTATCCTCCACTATCTTTATCCCTGTGGCCCTAGAAGTCCCTTTATCTCTCTCGCTTCTTCTAAATGGATATCTATCACTGGAGGCTTTCTCCTCTGATTTTCACTTCATCTTTTCCTTGCCTTTACCCTTAGTGCAGAAATCTGCTTGGTGAAATTCATAGTCCTACTTACATGGCTGAGCTTTACGGACTGCCTCATCGTAAATGTTGATATCCATAGGATACAACTTGGACTTGATGGATGGTCTCAATCCCTCCATAAATCTATAGATTTTATGCCCCTCACTTCGTAAAACTTCAGGATCAAATCTACTCAGAGTGGTGAACTTAGAATCATGTTGATCAATTGACATATTCCCCTCAGTTAAGTTTGGAAACTCCACCTTCAACTTTTTCTGAAAAGTGCATGGGATGTACTGCTTATTGAATGTCTCCAAAAATATATCCCACGTAACCTCTGGATGCCTAGCCTCTAATATGGTCTGTGTGGACAGCCACTAATGTTTTGCATTGTCCACTAATAAGTATGTTGCCAGGCCCACTTTCTCTCTTTCTGAACAGGTTATATACTTGAATAACTTAGTAATTGCCTTGACCCAATTCTCTGCCACCAATGAGTCCTTGTCTCCTTTGAATTTGAGTAGATCTAACTTCTTAAATTCCTTTAATAGACACTACAATAGGCTGTGGGACCCTGTCTCTCTAGAGCTCGAGCTGGTGGTAGAAGTTCTAGCTATTCAAGTGGGCCTGTACTGGAAAAGCAGGAGGTGCATTCTCTAGTGGAGGAGGAGGTGCAACAGGTGGGGCAGGCAGTGCGTTTGCAGCCACATTTGGAAAATTAGCCATAAACTACATGAACAAAGTGGTCATAGTTTCTATACTCCGCTCAACTCTCGACAGCCAAGTGTTTGGGCTACCCAGTGGAAATGGAGGATGAGAGTGTTCTGGAAACGGGTCTACTTGTCTCCATATAGTATTTCTTTTCTTGTGACTCATTCTACCAACATCATAACAAAATCGAACGAGTTTAGTATAACTTTGAACAGTTATACCACAAATATATATATTTAGATAAGTACAGTACATAGGGATGTAAATTATTTATAATCTAATGACATCGACAAATATCAGACTAACCTTGCTCTGATACTAATTTTGTAATGTGCCAATTAACTTAAATACCAACTAACTTTTTCTTTCTCGTAAAATAGGTTAGGTTGTTTGTTGGGTCATCCTTCTCTTTTACTTATACTATATATCTTATCACTCTAACATCACAGTATCAATTTCAGATTTTGTTGTGTTAAGATATAGTACAACATCAACTATAAATTATTTCTTATACATATACATGAGTCGATATATGTGATAACCGCAAATTTTCAATTTTTAAAAAATTAATATTTAAGAAAATAGATAAGAGGAAATAAATAAATTAAAGTAAATAAATAAAATTTATTTACGAGATGGGAATATCGTTGAAATTCCCGAAAGTGAAGAAGTGGAGAAGTGGAGAAAATTAAATTGGAAATAAGAAATGAAGGAGGAAATTTAATTTGGATAAATGGAAATCCAAATTAAATAAGAAAATGAGAAATGAAAGAGAAATATATTTATATAATTATAAATTATATAAATGTAATTTTAAATGAATACATATGTATTGAAATTATTCTATAGTATACATATATATACCGAGGTATATATAGATATATATACTATTTTTCAAAATAAAATAATACATATGTATTTAAGTAAAGTAATTTATGTATATATATATATATATATACATAAATGAGAAATGTAAATACTAATTTTACATTAAAGTTTATATGTATATATATTGTAAATACAATATGTATTTTTATATTACATTTATATATATATAAATGTTATTTAATTTAAAGTACATGGAAATATATATTTTTATGTGTAAATATATATTATTAATAAATAATATATATTTATATAGTATATAGTACATAGTACTATATAATAAATTAATATAATTATATTTATAATATAATTATAAATATAATTATAATTAAAAAAAGGGAAGAAGTAACAGAAACGGGAAACACCCGTTCCCGTTTCTGTGTTTATATCACAGAAATGGAAGAACTGACCCCGTCGGCCGGCCGGAAAGAGAAGAAGAGAAGGGAGAAAGAGCAACGTCGTCGGCGAGAGAAGAAGCAAACGACAGTGGTCGGCGATGGAAAGAAGAAGAAAAACGGAAAGAAAACGAAATAGAAACCGACGGAAAAAGTGAAGAGGAAAGAGGAAGGAAACGGCGGTGCCGGCCAGTCCAGGCACCGCCACCCTAACGTCGACCTTGGCGGAGGCAAGAGGAAAGTGGAGAAGCCACCGGAGGTGAAGGAAACGGCGGAGGAAGGATGAAAAGAGAGGAGGAAGGGGTCGAAACCCGCGGACCCAGATCCGGCGTCGTCGCCGGTGATGGGAAGAAACCGAGGCCAGATCCGGCGTCCCTGCCACTCCAGCAAGCTATGGGAGGCCCGAACCGGCGGTGATGCCGGCGAGATGAAGCTAAACCGGCTGTGATGAGGCGGACTGGGTTGAACTGGCCTGAATCGGTTTGAATCGGTTCAGACAAGAAAAGAGGAAAAGGAGGAGAAAAAGAAAAGAAAAAGAAAAGAAAAGAAAAAGAAAGAAAAAGAAAAAGGAAGAAAGAAAGGGGGAAAAAGAAGACAGAGAGAGAGAAAGGAAAATTTTCGGGAATTCGGAAAATTCTCAAGAACTCGAGAATCTCGAGAATCGGTAAAAAATCCAAGAAATTATTAATGATAATTATTTAAATAAATATTTATTTAAATAATTTGAGAAAATTCTAAATTTTAGAATTATAATTTCCAGAAATTATTCTCGACGATCGAGATGAGGAATCGGGCGAGGTGAACACGGGCGCGACCTTCGGGAGGCAGTCGCTGACCCGAAAAAGGTAAGGGATGCATGTGCAGCACTTAAGGATATTCAGTCTGCATGTTTTAATTACGAAATATTTTATAGAAATATTTTATGAAAATATTGCGATAAATGATTGGTTGAAAATTTGTGGTGATTTATCAGTTGAAAATTTGTGATGATGTACTGGCTGGAAATTATAAACTGTATTTTTCGTGCAAGAGGCTAGCCAATCGGCAGCCGTTATACTACCGAAAAATTATCGAAAATTACTGAAAATTTCTAGAAAATTTCATAAAATCATAATAAATGATTTTATTTCACAAGAAATGATTTTTAATCACGAAAATCGAGAAAATGAATATTATCATAAAAACATGAATAAAATGAAAATAATTTAAATTATTCATGTTTTCGAGAATGGTGATAAGGAAATCACCGAAAATCTTCTTGAGAATTGTGATAATGAAATCACCGAAAATTCTCTTGCTATGTAAATTTCACGAAATACTAGATGAAAAATGAAAAGAGATAAAGTGAATATTTTTATATATATTTTTATAAATATTCACTAAATGGTTTTTCTAACCTTTATGGTTTCAAATTATGAAAGTATATATATTTTTATAAACTCCATAAAGGTTTATTGATGATGAAAAATACGGTTTTGAGACTAGTTGGCATCCTATCATGCTGATATGTGATATGTGACATGTGACATGTGACATGTAATATGTGATATGTAGTCCCGGCCGACACCTGATCAGTGATCCGCCGAGGACAATTATAGACTATGGCCATAGATCTGACATGATTATTTATACCCTTCGGGGTCTATAGCATGATATGAGTAGCGACCCAGTGGACGGGCTGGGCGTGCGTGCCTAAGTCTCCACATATGATATGTTTTAAAATGAAAATGTTTTACATGATATGTGATATGTGAAATGTAAAGGTTTTATATGATATGTGATACGTGAAATGAAATGATTTATAGCATTTTTATAAATGCTAATTTCAGTACTGTTTTTAAGTACTATGAAATGATTTTCATATGATATGTGACACGAATATGTAATATGTTTTCAAAAGGAAAGAGGAGGAAAATAAATCTAATATTCTTATTTTAAATTTTAAATTGAATAGTAGATTTAAATGATTTATATGTTATACGAAAAAGGTTTAATAGCTGATTTTGCTATTTAAAGTACTGTACTAATTATGGTTGTACAGTAAAACATGAAATGAGTTTTAAACAAGAATGATGAGAATTTAACTAATATTCTTTTTAAAGAAAATATGAGTATTAGTTATTTTATTTAAATGCTTTATTTCATAAAAGCATTATTTGAAAAAGAATATGAAAATGTTACGGAATAAAGAGGAAAGGATTTGAATTTCAAAACAAGAAAGAATATTACTCTCTACAGTTGCTTCTAGGTTCCGGAACAAGATAGGTATTTCAAAATACCTACCTTACTCCATCCGGATCCCTAGCCGATTGTAGTATCCTTCCTACATGCGAGCCTAGAGCCCATAGGAAAAATGAAAAAGTTTTTCAGCATATAGGATAGCTGAATATCAAGTATGCATATAATTCCCTTACTGAGCCGTGGTTTGCTCACCTCTTAATTTTAACATTTCAGGTTTTCGAAGATTGAGATTCTAACACTTAAAGGATTTCGACTGCGCATTTGGGGACGATGCGACAGCTCGACTTATGACATGAGGTATGATCATTTATTTTCTGTATTTAGACATATTCACAGTACTACTTTCTTATGAAGTAAGATAAGGGATGTATCTCATATTAAAATTTAATATGAAATTGTTTATATATAAAGGAAAAGTAAAGTATCGCAGACAGCCCAACTATATAAGATGTATAGAATAAGGTGAAAAAATAGGGTCACGGACTGTGACAGATTTAATGGTATTAGAGCACGGTTGGCCTGATGTCTATCGATACTTTGGAAAGAAAATATGTTGAAAAGGTTAACATCTCCTGTAATAATGTGTAGTCTGAATACATAGAAAAAATAAATGATTACAAATTGAATTAAATGTTTAGAAGGGAGTGAGCAATTATGAAATAAGGAATGCTAAAAAAGGGAAAATGGCTCAGGAATGTTACATGAAAGGGTGATCTTATGATCTAAATGAAGGTCGGTTCGGTAAGGAACAGAAATGGACTCGGTGAGAGCCCCACCAGTACTTTTCTGTCCGGATCGAACTGAGACCTAAAAGTGATGATATAAAGGAGGGGAATGAAGTATCATCCTTAATTAGACATTAAGATCACTGATTAAAGGTATTTTGAGGAGAGAGAAAATTTTTGTCCAAAAATGATCAAAATACCCCTACCCCAAAATTTTACCAAGAGTCAAAATAGACCAACAGAAGTTTGAATTGATCGATTTGATAGAGTAATTGATGATGTAAAGCTACATTTCATGCAAAATAATTCAATTATGGATTTTATTGGATTTCTCTGTCAAAATCGAAAAAGACCTTAAACTGTTGATATTGGTATGAGAAAGGGGTACTATCAGCAAATAGATAATAAGATCACTAATTTAAATGTATATTGAGGAGAAAGAAATAAATGTAAAAATGACGAAAATGCCCCTATGTGGGATTATGGTATGAATAGTAATAAACCAAGTCAATCTTGAATTCCATTAATAGAAATGGAGTTATTGATGGTATAAGGACATAATATGAGTATAACGATCCCGATTATAAATTTCATTACACTTAGTGTGCGGATACGACCCAAATGGTTATAGGGAAGTCGCAGGATGAGCGACTCAGTTATTGGTTCTTAAGGGTCGGAGTTAAAAGTGTATTAACGGGATATTAATTACGGGATCATTGAATATGTGTAAAAGTAAAATGATTTCTGATGATGAATGAGAAAGAAATCAGTATAGATGATGAAATCTATATCAGTACGATTAATTTTGGTTCTATACATTCATATAGGGTCTAAAGTATCTAATGGATAATCATAGAACCACAATAGTTTGAAATATGTTTTATGGAATAATGTACTGTATGGAGTATATGAAATTGGAAAATGTACATAAGGACAATAAGTGCAGATAAGAGATGAGGATGATAACAGCTAACCTGAATTATAAGATGAAAATGATTTTAAAATGAATTACAGTAACAATAAATCGGTTAGCTGTGAAAAGTGTTAATTAAATAATTGCACTTAATACAGCATTGTAAATTAAGAGGATTGATATGCTGTGGAGTACGAGAAATAAGCAAATCAAGGCGGAGCAAATGTTAAAATGATTTAAATATTAAATATCTTTGCCTTGAGTGAAATGATAGGACACAAAGATGAATGTCCAAAATGATAAGAGGTATGATTAAAGACAAGTATCGAAAGTGATTCTCGATAAATTTCAGAGTTATATGGATTGTAGAAATCGAACTAACGTGACTCGATTTTAAATATGAAATTTATTCTTAAGCTTATATTGGAGAATATAGAAGAATCCGAAAAGCTTAAGAAATAACTCTGGAAAATATTGTGGATAATGAAATTCACATGTATTTATATAAAGGATGAAAATACAGATGATGTGATTGAGGATGGATTAAATGGTGAATTAAATACCTATTATGAATAAAGTTCTTATGAAGAAAAAATAAATATCTATATGGAAGTGACACCTTAAATTGATTTAATCAGAGATGTATAAGGAGTTTATAAGACTAATCTCTGTACAAGGCATCACTAGATGAAAAGCTGAAGAATGATTGTCACAAAATGATAAGGATTAGAACTCGATTGAATTCATATGAGTTCCTAATGAGGTTTTGCAGGTAAATGAAATACCTTATTGAGGTATATAAGCCTAATGAATGAGACGACCATATATATATGGATAATATGATGAGATAGCGATACAGTCTATGGCACAAGTGGAAAATGAGCAGCATAATGGTATAACCCCGCAGACTCTCAGAAACAGTGAACAATATGTTAAGTATGGCGAATAGAAGATTTAGCTAGACAGTATCTCTTTCTAAGATATGATCTCGAATGATAGAATGATGTGGATCTGTCAATGATGAAGAGATAATGATTGAGATATAGAATGAACTGGGTCTAGCTAAATACTATTGCCAGTCTATAGGAGAGTTTATGGGTTAGCAGCTTTACGGACGTGACTAATAAGTAAAAGGTTAAAGTCAGTGAATAAATAAATATAAAGATGATATGTAAAAGGTTAAAAGAGGTAACAGTGAAATGTTTTACCACTGAAGAAAAGTGATTGAAATGATGATGAAGGAAACGATGAAAAGGTAATAAGAGGATAAGCACATAATGAAGAGGGAACACGAATATGAGATAGTTCCCGAATTTAAAACTAAAAGTGATTTTGTGGTTATCACATGATTATGGCTAGATGTAAGATCAAGCCAAAACTAAATAGACGAAAAGTAATCATACTCAAAGGAGTAAAGAAAGGATCTACATTTTACTGCCAGTAATGTAAATGGAACAAAAAGGAAATATATATACCACCTCGAAATGATGGAAATGGTGAAATTATATGGATAATGAGGTGATTAAATTGATAATTATAGATTTAATGATGAAGTTAAATAATGAGAACATTAAATGATAATTTGATTATGTCATTATGGGAATCTAAATTATCAAAAGAGTATATTCTCAGGTATATTCTAAAACCTAAGTGATATAGAGTATACCATAAAAATAAGAGATGTAATGATGAGATTACATGAAAAGATGATATGGAGAGAAAATGATTGTCTCCTGATTCTATTATGGCAAAAGATGGTAAACAGTAAAGTCTGCAAATGAGCTGCAGCATCTGATGAAATAAATATGAAATGAGTATTGGGGAAAATAATAAAGAATCTAAAAGAGATATGATAATGTGAAAGTGATTATAGACTGATAGTCTAATGAAATCACTTTTCCATTATCAAACTCTTAGATTCTTTAGTGCCATAGTCGAAATACGATTATAAGAGGATGAGAATGTATGTGAAGTTCCAGTGAGCACTATATGTGATGGGAATCTCTGAGTAGCTATATGTTATGGGAAATAGCAAAAGGCTCTGAGATTCCAAATCTATTGATAGCACCGCTCCGTACATGATGAAAATGTTTGAGCGTAGAATGGAAACGCTCGATAATATGTTGAGAGAGCGGATGCATGAGATGTGAAAGCTACTAGACAATTACATACTATTGATTAAAATTGATTAAATGATAATTATCGAAATGTATGGACTTGGCACTAAATAAGAAAGATGAATGAGGAACAATATGAATCATATGTGATATGAAAAGGAGTGCAAATGGATAACTCCCCATCGATAAGAGATTTAAGGGAGTATGAGTATATGATGAAAGATGATATACAATGGTATCAAAAGGGATTCAGATGTTAAAAGTATACTGGCAGTATAATTTAAAGGATGATCTAAAGGTCAAGAATGATAGATATACAAAACGATAAGTATACAGGATATTACCACCTTATGAATTAAGTTAAATTCGGAGGACCGAATTTCTTAAGGTGGGGAGAATGTGATAACCGCAAATTTTTAATTTTTAAAAAATTAATATTTAAGAAAATAGATAAGAGGAAATAAATAAATTAAAGTAAATAAATAAAATTTATTTACGAGATGGGAATATCGTTGAAATTCCCGAAATTGATGAAGTGAAGAAGTGGAGAAAATTAAATTGGAAATAAGAAATGAAGGAGGAAATTTAATTTGGATAAATGGAAATCCAAATTAAATAAGAAAATGAGAAATGAAAGAGAAATATATTTATATAATTATAAATTATATAAATGTAATTTTAAATGAATACATATGTATTGAAATTATTCTATAGTATACATATATATACAGAGGTATATATAGATATATATACTATTGTTCAAAATAAAATAATACATATGTATTTAAGTAAAGTATTTTATGTATATATATAGATATATACATAAAGGAGAAATGTAAATACTAATTTTACATTAAAGTTTATATGTATATATATTGTAAATACAATATGTATTTTTATATTACATTTATATATATATAAATGTTATTTAATTTAAAGTACATGAAAATATATATTTTTATGTGTAAATATATATTATTAATATATAATATATATTTATATAGTATATAGTACATAGTACTATATAATAAAATAATATAATTATATTTATAATATAATTATAAATATAATTATAATTAAAAAAAAGGGAAGAAGTAACAGAAACGGGAAACACCCGTTCCCGTTTCTGTGTTTATATCACAGAAATGGAAGAGCTGACCCCGTCGGCCGGCCGGGAAGAGAATAAGAGAAGGGAGAAAGAGCAACGTCGTCGGCGAGAGAAGAAGCAAACGACAGTGGCCGGTGATGGAAAGAAGAAGAAAAACGGAAAGAAAACGAAACAGAAACCGACGGAAAAAGTGAAAAGGAAAGAGGAAGGAAACGACGGTGCCGGCCAGTCCAGGCACCGCCACCCCAACGTCGACCTTGGCGGGGGCGAGAGGAAAGTGGAGAAGCCACCGGCGGTGAAGGAAACGGCGGAGGAAGGAAGAAAAGAGAGGAGGAAGGGGTCGAAACCCACGGACCCAGATCCGGCGCCGTCGCCGGTGATGCGAAGAAACCGAGGCCAGATCCGGCGTCCCCGCCACTCCAACAAGCTATGGGAGCCCCGAACCGGCGATGATGCCGGCGGGATGAAGCTAAACCGGCGGTGATGAGGCCGACCGGGTTGAACTGGTCTGAATCGGTTCGAGCCGGTTCAGACCAGAAAAGAGGAAAAAGAGGAGAAAAAGAAAAGAAAAAGAAAGAAAAAGAAAAAGGAAGAAAGAAAGGGGAAAAAGAAGAGAGAGAGAGAGAAAGGAAAATTTTCGGGAATAAAAAAAATTCTCAAGAACTCGAGAATCTCGGGAATCGGTAAGAAATCCGAGAAATTATTAATGATAATTATTTAAATAAATTATTTATTTAAAAAATTTGAGAAAATTCTAAATTTTAGAATTATAATTTTCAGAAATTATTCTCGACGATCGAGATGAGGAATCGGGCGAGGTGAACACGGGCGCGACCTTCGAGAGGCAGTCGCCGACCCGAAAAAGGTAAGGGATGCATGTGCAGCACTGTAAGGATATTCAGTCTGCATGTTTTAATTACGAAATATTTTATGGAAATATTTTATGAAAATATTGCGATATATGATTTGTTGAAAAATTGTGGTGATTTATCAGTTGAAAATTTGTGATGATGTACTGGCTGGAAATTATAAACTGTATTTTTCGTGCAGGAGGCTAGCCAATCGGCAGCCGTTATACTGCAGAAAAATTATCGAAAATTACTGAAAATTTCTAGAAAATTTCATAAAATCATAATAAATGATTTTATTTCACGAGAAATGATTTTTAATCACGAAAATCGAGAAAATGAATATTTTCATAAAAACATGAATAAAATGAAAATGATTTTAAATTATTCATGTTTTCGAGAATGGTGATAAGGAAATCACCGAAAATCTTCTTGAGAATGGTGATAATGAAATCACCGAAAATTCTCTTGATATGTAAATTTCACGAAATACTAGATGAAAAATGAAAAGAGATAAAGTGAATATATATATATATATTTATAAATATTCACTAAATGGTTTTTCTAACCTTTATGGTTTCAAATTATGAAAGTATATATATTTTTATAAATTCCATAAAGGTTTATTGATGATGAAAAATACGGTTTTGAGATTAGTTGGCATCCTATCATGCTGATATGTGATATGTGACATGTAATATGTGATATGTGATATGTAGTCCCGGCCGACACCTGATCAATGATCCGCCGAGGACAATTATAGACTATGGGCATAGATCTGACATGATTATTTATACCCTTCGGGGTCTATAGCATGATATGAGTAGCGATCCAGTGGACGGGCTGGGCGTGCGTGCCTAAGTCTCCACATATGATATGTTTTAAAATGAAAATGTTTTACATGATATGTGATATGTGAAATGTAAAGGTTTTATATGATATGTGATACGTGATACGTGAAATGAAATGATTTATAGCATTTTTATAAATGCTAATTTTAGTACTGTTTTTAAGTACTATGAAATGATTTTCATATGATATGTGACACGAATATGTAATATGTTTTCAAAAGGAAAGAGGAGGAAAATAAATCTAATATTCTTATTTTAAATTTTAAATTGAATAGTAGATTTAAATGATTTATATGTTATACGAAAAAGGTTTAATAGCTGATTTTGCTATTTAAAGTACTGTACTAATTATGGTTGTACAGTAAAACATGAAATGAGTTTTAAACGAGAATGATGAGAATTTAACTAATATTCTTTTTAAAGAAAATATGAGTATTAGTTATTTTATTTAAATGCTTTATTTCATAAAAGCATTATTTGAAAAAGAATATGAAAATGTTACGGAATAAAGAGGAAAGGATTTGAATTTCAAAACAAGAAAGAATATTACTCTCTACAGTTGCTTCTAGGTTCCGGAACAAGATAGGTATTTCAAAATACCTACCTTACTCCATCCGGATCCCTAGCCGACTGTAGTATCCTTCCTACATGCGAGCCTAGAGCCCATAGGAAAAATGAAAAAGTTTTTCAGCATATAGGATAGCTGAATATCAAGTATGCATATAATTCCCTTACTGAGCCGTGGTTTGCTCACCCCTTAATTTTAACATTTCAGGTTTTCGAAGATTTAGATTCTAACACTTAAAGGATTTCGGCTGCGCATTTGGGGACGATGCGACAGCTCGACTTATGACATGAGGTATAATCATTTATTTTCTGTATTTAGACATATTCACAGTACTACTTTCTTATGAAGTAAGATAGGGGATGTGTCTCATATTAAAATTTAATATGAAATTGTTTATATATAAAGGAAAAGTAAAGTATCGCAGATAGCCTAACCATATAAGATGTATAGAATAAGGTGAAAAAATAGGGTCACGGGCTGTGACAATATACAAATGGGTTTAAATTTCCATTTATTTACATGTCATTTCCTTTATTAGTTTACATCCCCAAATTGTTCTAATATATATCGTAGTATTGTACAATAGTCTATAGTATATGAAAAAACGCAATATACCTTCAAGGAAATGGAAGCATAGCCTCGAAGGAATACTGTACAATCCAATATATGAGCTCCTCTACAAAGGGCGGAATATCATTGTAAATAATCTTGAGGGAAAATAGGGGGTGAGTTGACACTCAGCAAAGAACATATATAAAAGTGCGTACGATGCCACTATATGTAAAATTTCTACTTGGCTCTATCATGTCATGTAGAATCATTAACAATACTGATAGTTCAAAAAGAAGGAATTTCTATAGTTGATAAGGATAGCCAAGCTAAGTATGAAAAGATGTTTTAAAGCACCTCACGTGTCTCGGGTCCTACTTTCGACTATAGTGATTTATTGTATACTCTTAACTACAATTCGGGATTACTATAAAATAGATACCAAGATATGAGTTCATCAAATACCATGTAAACATATACTCAAATCTTATTTTGTCACTTACTCATTCAAATTGACCAAATACTTGCTTGCCAATTTAAATAATTTAAATTAGTAATACAATGAGCTTTCCAATAAATCATGGGAGATGGTCAATATCTAATGGAATCATACACAATGATAGCCCATAAAAGATGCACATATAAAGTGGCGTACCCAACGTATGGGCTAGGGCTCCCTCTCCTAAGCCAAGTACATATAAGAGACAAATGGCCATCGTCAATAATCCACAGAGTACACTAGTCAGGTGATGACTGTGGTGCTGAGGACTTGACTAAGGTCTCATAGCCAAATACAAATAATTCACATAAGCACATAAGTATGCATGATCCGCAAAGGAGTTAAAAATCTCAAAACATTTGCTATCAAAACTAATACTTTATAAAAATCATAGATACTTATTAACATTTTAGGATACCATAATAGTAATCCAAATACATTTAAACAAAATAAAATTTGAAACCAAGGTTTCGAAAGAGGTAGTTGACAGCTCTTTATGGTAGTTGACTGCTACGAATTCTATTGATGTAGTTACTTATTTTCTTTTTAAAATTTTGGATATTTAAAAATATTCGAATACATGTAAGGCAGTTGACTGGTCAATTGGGTAGTCGACTGGTTTTAAAACAGAATGCTTCTGGAGAAAATGCAGTCGACTGGCCTATATGACAATTAATTGGTGCGCAAACAGAATGTTTTTGAAAAATAGCAGTCAACTGGCCTATATGGCAATAGACTGGTTTGAAACAGAATGCTACGATAATAAAGCAATCGACTTATCCTCAGGGCAATTGGTTGGTTTTAAATCGGTTATAGAAATAGGCAATCGACTGCCATATAGGGCAGTCGACTGGTTTAAGTCCGTTTCGGAAATAAATACATCACGTTTGTTTCTAGGCAATTAGCTGCCCTGTAAAGCAGTTGGCTGGCCCTAGTCAAAATCAATACTAGGAGTTAAACCGACATTCAAACCCCCTGCACTTATAAAACAGTTTCATTTGATACTCAACCATTCAACCACATGCAGACATAGCCTTCCTACGTCTTTTACATATATTCCTTACCTCAAATTCCACAATAGCACAGTATCTTGTTGCACCAATAATTTCCCTTTACTTTTCCAAAGCTGTAAAACCATAGTAACTATCATCAAATCATGTTTTCTATTAAATCAAACTTCTCTAAAACTCCTTTTAACACATAAACATCATCCAATAACCTTCAAGCATTACTAACCCTTTCTTGAGCAAACCCTTAAAGAACCTCTACACTTAATTTTACTTCATCCAAAGCTATAAACATGCTTTACTATCTTAGCACAACCCCAAACCTTAGATAAAATTGAAGGAAACCACTTCTTCCCTTACCTTTACTTATGATTGAAAATAGCAGCAACAAAAAACTCCACAAATGCTTGATCAGCCCTCCAAATTACTGGTTTAAATAGAGCTAAGGATCAGGAACAACTTTTGTTAAAGAAGCTTGGCGATTTGATGAAAGGAGAGGGGTATTTATCAAGGGTTCTCACTCTTGAAACCTAGAGAAATTTGAGAGAATGAACTTTAATGGTGGCCGGCCCTCTAAATAGAGAAGGTAACTATTAAAAAGTCTTTTTTATTATTATTTTATAATCAAAATATCATCCTTTGACATTTGACTATTTGACCTTTAAAAATTGCACTTATTCCTTCCATGTCCCTAGTATTACTTTAAGACATTAATTTCAAGATTTTTATTCTTATTTTCCCATGATCATAATCTTCTAATAATACAGAAGTCAAATTTTTGACCTTAAGGTTGTAAGTGGGGCGACAATAAAAGTTAAATGACTAAAATGCCCCTAACAATACAATTACTTAATTTTTGACATTTTCAATAGATTCAGTCTATGGCTTGGAATAGCCTAAGATATCTTTACACGAAGGTTTATCTATGCTAGTCTATTGGTCAAAAGTCAAACTAGATTGACCGTTATTTAGAAAAGTTCTTTCAACCTATGGACAAAATTGTCATTTCTAAATTTGTTTCAGGTAAACCTAAATATGCTTAAACAAAGGAATTTCAATAAGTTGTCTTCTTACCAATTAGATATTTCGAGCCTAAATTTCACATTTTGCCACTTTGAGGTCCATCCGAATTATGGATTATCCTATGAGGCCCACTTGGCAATTTTCTCCTTTACCTATAAAACATAATGCAACTTCTCATCATAATTTATCCAATCATTTTGACTTAGAATACTATGCTGATATGGAAGGATTAAAGGAAATTGTGGATCTCACACATCTATTTTAAATTGAATAAGTATCCTAGGTTACATTTTTTGGGAAGAAAATTTTCCAATGCACCAACATCTATGTGATTAGTTTGATGCCTCTTCGAACCACCTCATGTCCAACACTACCATAGGTTTTAATGATGGAGAAGCACTAGGAATTGGTAATTGTGAACCAATCTGAGTAGATTTCCCATCTTCTTCTTCAACTGTGAGACATGAAACACTGAATGCAGTGAAGATAATGACGAAGGTTCAACTTGTAAGCATTAGTCCCAAGTTCATCCAACACTCGATATGGACCAAAGTATCTCAAGGAAGGTTGTGATATTGCCTATTAGCAAGTGAAATTTGCCCATAAGGCTAAACATTTAAGAATATCCAATCACTAATAAGAAAATGTTTATCACTTCTATATTTGTCAACCTTGGATTTTATCTTGGTTTAAGCTCTTTTTAAATAATGCTTCAAGAGTTGGAAAATCTCTTCTTTACTTTGTAACTAGAATTCAACATGATGAATTAAGGAATTACCTTGAAGTTAAAGTAAGTGGACAAGAGGAGGGTACCCATGCAAGGCTTCAAATAGGGTAATATGCAAAGCTAAATGGTAGGCAGTATTATACTACTATTAAGTTAAAGATAGCCATTTGGCCCATATCATAGGTTGATCATCGACTAAACACCTTAAGTATGTTTGTAAATACCTATTAACCACTTCAACTTAACAATCACTTTAAGGATGGTAGGTTATGGACAAATGCAATGCTACTCCTTCAATTTTGAAAATCTCTTACCAAAAAGTGTTGGTAAAAACAAGATTTATGTCATTGATGATGGCATTGGTAGGCCATAAAGTTTGAAAATTTGGTCTATGAACACTTGGGCCACTATAAAGGTAGTGTAAGGGTGTTTTAGGCCTATAAAATGCCTATATTTACTAAGTTTATCCACCATTACAATAATTACTTCCTTACCTTCTAAAGGTGAAAGTCTCTCCATAAAGTCCATGTTAATTTGATCCCAAGCTATAGTTGGAACTGACAAAGGTTGTAATAACCTAGGTGTAGATATAGTATCATATTTGAAACGTTGGCAAAAATCACATTCCTCAATCACCTTTCTTACTTACCTTTTTTTCAAAATTTTATTTTGTTTATTTACTAAAAAAATGAGATTTAACATAAATTTTAATTTTTTTTAAAATATGGGTTAGCACATTTAGACCCATTGGCCCTTAGGGTTGGACTTAGGTTTACGTTTTTAGGCCCATTTTAAGAAAAAAGCTTTTTATCTCAATCCAATTTGGCTTGGCCAAATAGGGCGACCCGAGCTAGGTTGAGTCGGCCCATTTTGGTAGTGCTATCTATATAGTAAATGAAGTGTAAAAATTCTAATAAGTAAAGTTATTATTTAAAAAATTGAAAAAAAAAATACAATGACATATCTGAGTAAAGGAAAGTATTTATGTTTTTGATTCATAAGATTAAAGGTATAAGAGAAAACATAGCACTATCAAAATAAGCCAAAGCCTATTAAGCTGACTTGGTTCAGTCTTCACTTTTATAGTATATTTAAAGAAGATAGCTTTTAACTGAGCCCATTTAAGTCCAGCCCTTAATAGATTATGGTTGAACCTAAATGGGTTAGCCCATTTAATATTTTTAATTATATTTAAAATTTATATTTTATAATCTATTTATAAGTTTAATTTTTGTTAGTTCTTATATTGTTCTTTATTTATGTTTGCAAATGACGAAATTGGAAATAAGTTAAATGTAGTTGAAGAATGATGACTTGATTGCATTGGAAGATGCGGACTATACTATTTTTGTTATTATATTTTTGGTTTCTATTATTCATTGTTTATGTGTTTTTGTTTCTAAATTTGTTAAGATAATTTATATTATGGTTGTTAGACAATGAATATAATTATGGATTTTATATAAATTTACTTGATGTTACTATTTGAGGTTTATTTTATTATTTACTAAAAAATATGAGATGATTAAGATAAATTTATAATTTTTATTTTTTAAATATATGGGTTAGATTGGCTCATTTAGCCCATTAGCCCTTAAGGTCAAGCTTTAGCTTATGTTTTTTAGCCCATTTAAAAAGAGAATTTTTCTACTCGACCTTAAATAAGCCTAACCTGTTAAAGTTGAACCAGGTCGGACCAATCCATTTTGTGACATCTCGATTACCAAAAATTCGAACTAAATTTTTACTTTTTGATTTACATGGTGGGCTCTACTTAGTGTCTCAGATTCATTGAAAGCTAAATTTACATTAGCTAAATCAATATCTATTAATTCAGATTGGTCCCAGTCCAAATATTTCCAAATATATGTGTGGAATCTCATTAATATTAATCTTGTTAATATATGTGATATATGTCTTAAAATATATATATATTCATAAATCATATATACTATCCACATATATTGAGTTTACATCCCCATTTACATACTACAGTACTGAATAATACGTCTGAATACAAAAATTTAACTGTATATAACATACCTTCAAAAATGGTACAAAAAGCCTCGAAGGAACAAATCAAGCACCTTACTTTGTGAAACTACTGCAGATAATCTGGAAGGAAAAGTAAGAGGGAGCTTACACCTAGTAAAAAAATACATAAAAAGATATAGATACCGTAAACTATATACAAGTTTCAAAATCAAATAATTAATACAAAAACTTAAGAAATAATTCTAAATGGAAATTCAGAAGAAATTTTCTCTATAGCTCATTCGGATTTTAGGGCTAAGTAAGAAAGGATGCTTTAAAACACCTCCCTTGTCTCTTTTTCCTAACACTTAAGCTATAAAGAAATTGAGGAAATCTTATCAAAGAAGGAATTCTTGTGTTTTTGAAAATCAGAATCAAATCAATGAAATGCAAGAGAAATCCACTTTGCAAGAAAGTATCACGCATGCTTCATAAGTCATATCAAATCATAATGTATATCGTAAAAAAATAATGCATAAATTTTCATATCAAATTAATTTAGATTTCGGTGTCTAGATTTCAAAAATTCAGAAATCATATAAGATACAAATAAATATCAATAGGTGGAGACATGGCAATAACTCAATGTAAATCAAGCAGTCCAGATATCCCATAAGGGAAAATAATAATCAGATAGACATATGGCTATAGCCCAAAAAGGCCCTTATTAAGAACTAATCAGGTGTCGACTGGGCTCGCTGTGGATTGGACCAAGGTCACATAGCAATTCAAATTTCAGAGTTCAGAACAAAGGTCAGATACTGGAGGATTACGGTTAGCTAGTGTCTCAAAACATAAAGTTTCATAATTCAAAATTCAAAACAATATTATAAATCTCACAAATGTTTATCGACAATTAAAATACAATGTCTTCAAAAATCATGTAAATTTTATAATTGTTCATAATCATTTCTAAAATACTTTATTTTGGTAAATTTTCCATAAAACAAAATTTAAAGTAGAATTTCATGAATATTACAAACTCATATAATTTAATATTTTCAAAAACTGAATTCCTTAGGAAATCTCTATTCTTAAAGTGTTTCTTAAATTCCTAGCCTAAATTGCAGCAACTAATGTTTATACAAAAAATTCAGTAGCATAACGATATAAAATTTCTAAAACATCCTACAAGGCAAACATAGTCTATAAAATCAAAGCAGTTGATTTTAAAATCATTACAATATCTCCTACTGTAAAAGCTGACCCAATCCACACAGCAGGGTCACCCACTCTTACAACATGAGGTGGCGGTCGCGCATCCTTACCAACGTATTGTCCGCTTTGGGTGATCGCCGTCCTCACGGCTTTATTCCCCATTGGGACGCGTCATTCCACATTCTAACCCAGGACCTCCTCAAGTATCCGGGTTCTACATACACGTTGTCCAACGTTACCATTTGGACAACGTGTATGTAGAACCCGGATACTTGAGTAGGTCCTGGGTTCGAATGTGGAATGACGCGTCCCAGTAGGAAATAAAGCCGTGAGGGCGGCGATCACCCAAAGCGGACAATACTTTGGTGAGGATGGGCGACCGCCACCTCACGTTGTAAGAGTGGGCAACCCTGCTATGTGGATTGGGTCGGCTCATACACCTACGTTCCTTATATATATTCCTTATCTCAACTAATTACAATTGTAACCTATTCAAGTAGTCCAGTAATCGAAATACAGTAAATCTATGTATTTTCTCCTTGGCACCAATTCACTCCTAGACTGTAGTAAATCATTAAAACAGATTAATTTCCTAAAATTGCCTTCACATAATATTTATAAATCTGAGAGATCTCTCAAAAATCCCAATACAGTAACAATTAGATCTATTTCTTATTGCGAGCTAAAACTACAACTACTAGAAAAATCACCTCCGTTTTTGAATCCAACTTCACCAACAATCTTATATTATTTTATACATTATTTTAGAACCCATTTTGTATCAAATTGGATATGATCTCCTTTGCTCTTCAGTTGACCGAATACACACTTACAAACCACACTATGTTTCACGCCATTCTAGCACCAAATTCATGCTTCTCACATTCTCTACTTTAATATTCCTCAAGATTTTAATCAAATTCAGCATGGCACTATTGGTCAAAACCCTAAAGCTTCCAAAATCGTGGTTTTGTTTCAATCTAAAGCATAAACATGATTAAATATCCTTAAACAACAACATATATTCAAGGAAATTAAAACAAACATTCTTATCTTACACTTACACAAATGGCCAAAAATTTGAACCCTTTTTTCACCAAGCAAATGGCTTCAACTAGCTTCCAAACTCTAGTAAGTGATAGAGGAAATCAAGATGAGCAACTTTGCTTTTAGGTGTTTTAGGTTTTGTGGTAGTTTTCCTAAGGTTTCTCTTAAGTTTCTTTCTTTTCTTTAAGCTTTGGAAAGAAACAAAAATGGTGGAAATGGGAGGATGATGGCCAACCAAAAAAAAGAGATGAAGATGAGAAATATCTTCAAATTTCTTCATATTTGATAATTTAAATATTAATGTAGTGGGGTAACTATGCATAAATAGTTACTTCCACTAATAAAAAATACATATTTATTTTTCATACTTTATAATTTTAATTACTTTATTATTTTCTTTTCTTTTTCCATCATATGTGTGTGTGTGTGTGTCAAATGTTGACCCTAATCAAGAGTGGCCGGCCATGGTTGGATAAATTTACAAAAATGCCTTTTTTAAACTTTATTAATCCCATTTATATCTTAACCTTTACAATATCATTTAAACTATTTAATTAAATTACCATATATTTTTATTTTCCTACAAAATATATTTATTTAACATAATATGGCTTAAACTTCAATTTTTAAGAGGGTTTGACTAGTCAAATAATGAAATTATTAAAATACCCCTAAATAGTGTTTTTAAACATTTTCGTGTGATTTAGTCTATAAATTGTAATCGAGTAAGACACTTTCCCATGAGGGTTTCAACTATCATATTTATGGGTCTAAAGTTAAATCATATTTATCTATATTCAAAATTTACGTTTTTCAACCTAAGGGCAAAATCATCATTTTCAAATTTGTCTGCACGTTTCCCAAGACATGTAAAAACAAAAAAATTTTGATATGCAGATTCTTACCATCTCAGTATTCCACTTCAAATGTTATCTTTCCAAAGTCCAATATCCTTTTAGATGTTGAAATTTTTCGGTGGGACCCACAACATACTTTCCTCCTATAATACAAAACATAAAGGAATTTCATTTGCTATCTTTAAATTTAATCATTCTAACTTCAAAATCAACTTATCATCATCATCATCAAAGCCTTTATCCCAAGAGATTGGGGTAGGCTATATGAACCAATATCTGAATTCACGTTAGATCGTCCATATGTATTCTCCTCCTCCATAGATTCCTATCCAAGGTCATTTGCTCATCCAATTCTAAAACCTTCATAACTTTCCAAACTACTTCCTTCCAAGTCTTTTTTGGTCTTCCTCTAGTCTTAACCCTTCTCTCAACATCCATAGCCTCTATTCTCCTAACTGGAGCATTTGCAGGTCTACGTCTTACGTGTCCAAACTAACGTAAATGATTTTCACACATCTTGTCTTCGATAGGTACCACTCCAACCATCTTACGAATATCATCATTTCTCATTCTATCCTTTCTTGTATATCCACATATCCACCGTAACATGCGCATTTCTGTTACACTCATCTTTTGTGTATGTAGCTTCTTAGTCGCCTAACATTCACTACCATATAACAATGTTGGTCTAACAACTATTCTATAAAACTTGCCTTTCAACCATATAGAAATTCCTTTATCGCACAACACACCTGTAGCACTTCTCCACTTACTTCATCTAACCTGGATCCTATAAGTCACATTACCATCAATCTCTCCATCCATCTGTACTATTGATCCTAGATATCGAAAATGGTCCTGCTTAGGTATCGCCACCCCATCAACGTCACTACATCATGCTCTTCCACTCGGTTAGAACTAAATTTACACTCTATGTATTCAGTCTTCACTCTGCTTAGTTTAAATCCTTTTGATTCCAATGTTTGTCTCCATAATTCCAAAATCAACTTATATAAAAGGAAAAAAATTGGGAATCTCACACATTTTGACAGTGCTAAGAGTAGGAATTCAAATTTTGAATCTAATATCTTTTAATAAGAGGTAATAATAGCTAGATTAACTCTTGATTTTTAAGGAAAGCATCATGTTAAATTTTTAACGATGTGCCAAGGGGAGAAAAGCGAGGGACCTATGTCAACGTGGTGCCCAGCTAGGCAGCAAATTAAAGTTTAACTATATCTTCTTTAATTTTTTTATACCTAAGGTAAATGAACATATATGAACAAGATTTTATTTTCCATATATTTAATTAATCCACGACCTCAAAAAAATTATCCTTTTTATTACATATGATTTTCCTTCCTAAAAGAATAAAATGAATTATAAAATTAAAAAAAAAGTCAAGGGCAAGATATGTTGGGTGTTATTTAGGTTTTGAGATATTTCGAATTATTCTATATGATCCTCCTCAATTCCAGGTTGTATTTGAGAAAATAAAATAAAAATCTCTTATATCAACTTTAAATCAAGGACTTAAAATTAAATTACTATCTTTTTAGAGATAACTACCTTTTCAATTATATATATAGAGAGATCTAAATTATAAAGATAAAAGAACTCATGATGCTGATCTCAATCGTAAAAATAATTTCCATGTGTTTTTATTATAATTACTAACTTAACAGTTGAGCTAATTTTCCAAAATATTAATCAATTAATGAGTTTTATTAATTACCAAAAACACTTTACAAAATTAATTATTGGCATTAAGTGATAATCTATTGGTCCTTTCTTTGGAAGGTTTGATGATTAAGGCCAGGTCATCAATGTTTATAAAATGAATTACTAGCTTAATCACAATTTAGATCCACCTATTAAATTTTAATTACTATGCAGTCAAAAAGTCAACAAAATATTAAATAATACTATAATTTTGCATGATTAACTTTGTCGAATAAAACTTTTACTATTAGATAAATATTTTAATCAATAATTAATCAAATCTCTCTTTTCTGATCAACGGTAACAGTTGACAAAATAATATTTATATGAAAAAAAACAGTTGAAAATATTGACTGAGTTGCCATAGTATTACTTTTTGTTAAGCGAATCTTCAAGATTTCTCCATCACTCCTTCTCTCTCCCTATCTATAAAAGGTTATTTACAGCAAGTTGCAATTTATAAAAGGAAATATTAGATTTTAAAGGTTCATTAAAGAGAGAAAAGAGAAAAAGATCCAGCGAGAGTTGCCATCTGCCATGGCTGGTTTGCAAAGATCTGAGGTGTCTTTTAGGAGGCAAGGATCTTCAGGGCTTGTTTGGGATGACAGGTTTTTGTCGGAGTTAAACAACGTGAAACAAGAACAACAAGACGGAGAAACG
This sequence comes from Heritiera fomes, assembly GCA_032173925.1. Classification (NCBI taxonomy): domain Eukaryota; kingdom Viridiplantae; phylum Streptophyta; class Magnoliopsida; order Malvales; family Malvaceae; genus Heritiera; species Heritiera fomes. Next base: position 17,912,945 of record JAPDPM010000015.1, read on the forward strand.
AAGCAGCTGCAGCAAGACGAACAAGGGCAGCTGCAAGACAATAACCCAGAAAAAATCGATGTTGTTAAGGATGTTAAGCCGACAAGAAACGTTGGTCCGATCAACACCATTGAAAGAAGCCGATCCAATGGTGAAAGACGAGGTTACCGCACTGGTAAGGTGTCTCCTGCGACTGAGCCGCCCTCTCCAAAGGTTTCAGCCTGTGGTTTTTGCAGTGCTTTCGGGAAACAAGCCAAGAATCATAGGAAAAAGCCTGGTAAGCGTAGATCAAGATAGGTTTTGTCTTTTCTTTTCTTGTATTTCCCGGTGACCGAAGCCGGGAATTCTGGTCAACTTGGTGGGTAGTATTGGGTATATTTATATATGTTTCTTTTAGGTTTTTTCAGGGGGTTTAATTTCAGAGTTTATGTCCATCTCAAAGAACAGATTATGGATGTCTTTTTTCTTTTTTGTGTTTAAAGTTTTGATCTTATTTTATTCTGTTAATGTTTCATGTTTCTGTTTGATTCAGAAATTTGTGGTTTGGGTGGATGTAATTAAATTAATCTGTAAATGTTCTATTTGGTTCTTCTTGAGACAATTTCACATGTAGAAAAGGCAAAATCTTTGATTTACACTCTTTTCTCCATGTTTCTTATAGTAAAGGCATCTTGGGTTTGATTTGATATACTTTTATTTATTCTGTTTTCTTGAATAAGAACAAAAGCTTGTTTTGTTATTCCTTTTGATTCAAATGGAATATCTAGTAGTACTAAAAATAGGGCTGAAGTTCTGGAGTGCAGGGAGAATGGGGATATCTATCTCAATTTGTAGAAAAAGGGTGACTTTAATTTAGTTGTGAGAGAACCTGTCCCCTGTTCTGTTCTGTTCTGTTCTGTTCTGTTTTCCTTGGGCAGAAAATTCCAGGAATTCTAGGGATCATCAAACAGGAGGCAGTGGACCTTTAGATTTGCAATTTCGCATCCCATCAAAAACTAAAAATTAGTTAAATCAATTCATATACAAGTTCAAGAAATCTCAATGACAGTTACTTTATCAAAGTGGATGGTTTGGTTCACATAGCACAGCTTAAAGGGAAAGGTATTAATTTTGAATTTTTTTCTTCTTTTATGGTGTTCTTAGGTGAACATTATTACTATGTCTATTGAAGACATTGAGTAAGTTGCAATTTTAGCCTTCAAGTCAAACATTTAGGTTGTAGTTGGATGAGGAATTTCAAAGAGGAAATTCATTTCAATCAAGATATTTAATAGTCCAAAATACAAATTTTTTGTTTGGCAAAAAATTTTGAAGAATTTATAAATTTAAAAGGGATTTCAAAAGAGAATTTAAAATGCTCAAATTTCGTTTTGAAAATCTATCTAAAAAGGTGATTTTTCAAAATTTTTTTCACTTTCTTATTTTATTAGACATGATCTACTGTTAAATATAAAGTTAAAAACAAAATATATTATTTTATTTAAATTTAATATATATTTTTATTTTTTATATTATTAATAATATTTATACATTTTTACAAATTTAATGATACCCATATTACATATTTTATTTGATATTTTTATTTTTCTAATATATAATATTATTATTTTTATTTAATAAAATTCTAGTATTCAAAAATTCTTTCTAAAAATTTTTTATCCTAACAAATCAATTATAAATGCTAGTATTTTCAAATGATAAATTTCGAAATGTCTTCATTTTAAAATGCCTCAAAATTTCAAAATTTTTCATCCAAACACACTCTTAAGGTAAATGGATAAAAATGCACTAGGTTTTTTTATATGTTTATAAATTTGATACGGAGAAGATAATTATCCATTTAAAAATGAGATTTTGGGCAGTTTCAAAGATTTAAAATTATTTGATCGACCTATAGTAAGGTCACGTATTTTATGTCTATTTAAATATTATTTTTATTTTAAAAATATCATAAGCACATGAGAATAAATGTAAAATTAATGTTGATAGACATAATTGCAAAATAATAACATAAAGATATAAAAAAAGAAACATAAATTTAGAGTAAAAAAGACATACAGATATGATAATAAGATAAACACAAAAAAATAAACTTAAATTTAGTATTAATAGGTATAAAATAAGCTAATATTATCATAAATAAGCATAAATACACAAAAATGAATGAAGATAATTCTAAAATAAGTTGATCTTACAATAATATCGACCTCAGTATAAAATTTCCTAAATTACTTTTCATTTACAATAATATCGACCTCAGCATAAAATTCCCTAAATTACTTTGCATTACTTTGATTTTGCCACCTTTGTCTGTGCGTGCAAATTTACAACTACTATCAAAAAGAAATTACAAGCTTTATTTTAAGAGGCAAAAATTAACCTCTTTTAAACACGATTTTGATAAAAAAAAGAAACAGGGAGATGAGGGTTGGGATGTTTGCCTAGGACTCCATTGTCTGCTCTCTCACGTGTGCTGAAATCAGGCAGCCCTTCTTCCTCAAATTGAAGGAAAAAGACAATCAACGCACTCCTACTCTATCCTCAATGTGCATTAGTGAGAAATTCTTAGCCATATGTCCCCTATGGATGCTAGGTGCTAAATGTCAAATGCTAATATCATCGGAGTTTTGTCGGTTTCAAAGTGCATTTGGATGCAATTGCACCTCCGAAGGATAAATTCAAATGGACCCTTAATCAATTATAATCTTAATGTCTTAACTTATTTGTAACAAAGGTGACTTTTCACCTACTTTTTTTTAATTAAATTCATCTAATAATAACAATCTCGAGAAAAAAAATAAAATATTGAATACAATAACTTGATATGAAAAATGTACACTCAGAATGATTTAAGAAAAAACATTAAACCGAAACAAAGCGAGATAAAAAGGTGAAATTAAGGATTGAATTTCAATATATTATATAGGAATGAACTACTAATTAAACATGTTTTTCTAACGTAGAGAATAAGGGTATAATCGAGCCGAGTCAAAACGATTCAATACCAAATTCGAGCTCGACTTGATTAAAAAATTTCAGATTTGAAGCTTGGCTTGAGCTTGATCGAGCTTGGTTTTTAAAATTCGAGCTCGACTCAACAAAATACTCGAATAGTTAAAGCTTGACTTTATAAACTCGAACAAGACTCGATAGATTTAATTTATCAATTTTTAACTATATATTTATGAGGATAAAATTATTAATTAATAATAAAATATTAAAAATATATATTAAAAAAAGTTCGATAAGACTCGCAAGTCACTCAAGTTGAATATTAAGAAATTCGAACTTGTTTTGATTCATTAATTGAGTTATTTGAACTCAGCTCGAAAATAAACAAATCAAATTCAAGTAATCATCAAATTAGCTCAAGTAACTCACAAATAAGTTAAGCTATTTGCACTACTATTGGAGAGTAACAAATTTAGATGCAAGCGAACCCTTTAGCTAACTACGATTAATGCCAACAACTTCCTAACCTAATGATTAAAAATATATTATGACATATTATAAATCTTGAATTCGAATTCAAGTATCTCATCTCTAACTATTTAATATTTTTCTTGTAATAAAAAAAAAAAAAGCTAACAACGATTAATGAAGTCAGTTTCAATATTATTTTCTCGTTCATTTTCCTCATTTATGTCTCCTTTCTTTTCGGCTATAGAGATGGGGCAGAATAAAGTCAATATATACATCACGATCAGTCGATCACCTAGAGGCAACAGTTTGGTTTCGCTCACCTATCGAGTTGGGTGAACAACTGAGGTTTAGAAGTCGACGGTGTATGGTGGTTTACGTTTCATTTCAATCTCAATCTTCATCAAATCAAGAGCCAGCCTTGGCCCATCGCCAAGAATGATTGTTTTTGTAGTAAAGCCTTGATATAATCGTCTGGTGATGAGGAGGTGTGCGGTGCATGTGATAGAGGACCAACCAAAGTTGTGGGCCCCAATTCTTAATGTGAACACCTTTACCAATTGATCGATCAGTGTGGAATGAGTGGGACGCTTCGAAAGATGATCAGCATTTTATATATCTACACTGTCATATATTTTTATCTCTTTTCTCATTGCTTGACACATATTCATTTTTTTTTGCCTCTAACAATTTTTTTTTACTTAGGTCCTTTTATTTTTTTCAACAATTTTTTTAAGTTAAATCTTTAACATATTTTTTACATGACTCTAACTCTTTTGAATCCAGTATTCTATTATTGTTTTATGGTATTGCTTTATATTTTTATCTATTTGCTTCTTTTACTTGCATATATTTTGCTTTCGAATGAAAATTACTCTATGAAAGAGTTTTTTTACCTCTAAATCTTACAAAAAAATTACTTTTACTTTGTATATTGTATTTTGGAGTAAATATAAATAGTTCAACTAATTATTCTTAAAATAAAAATGCTTACAGATGGGTTTAAAACCTTATATTTGATTAATAATATGAATAAAGCATTCTTAGCTAATTTTTCTTTCTTTGTTAAATTGTCTAAATCACTATGCCATATATATTTTGGTGCTTTTACTTTTTATTGTTGTTACATCATTATCTTAATTTGTTTGTTTCTAGCACAAATTATCTATTTATCATACTATTTAACTTAAATATTGTATATTTTTTTAATCAAAGCTAATCCAAATTTCTTAAAAAATTATTTTTGGACATTTGTTTGATATATAAACTATATCCTTAGTAAATATGTTTCTCTTTTGTATTAAACAATATGAAGGAAATAAATATTTTTATGATCAACAACTCTTATCTAATAATCAATTTTACTAATTTTAAGAATTGCAAAATAAAAACAAACCCACAGCATCGTGTGGGTTTGTGTGTGTGTATATATATATATATATATATATATATATATATATATATATATATATATATATATATATATAAAAGAATGGCAGTTTGAGATAAAATGATGTAGCTATGAAATTCAACATTAAATTCATTTTTAAGAGTAGTTTGGATTAATTGAGTTAAAACTTAATTTAACATTGAAGTTAAAAGAGTTGTTATATTCAAAAATTAATTTTGACCCAACTTCAATATCAAATAAAAAAATGTAATATTTTAGGGTAAATTTGTCTGAAGTCCTTAAGCTTTTATCATAATTCAACTCTAATTCGTTAGTTTTAGAAATAGACACTTTGCTCTAAAATCACAAATGATTTTAACATCTTTCATTCAATTACTAAAATTAAATTAATAATATCATATTCCTAAGTATCAACAATGCATTTTATTACTATTTATTATTTTTAAATAATTTTTTAAAAAATTATTTTATGTAAGGTTTTTATTTTTTAATACCAAAAATTCTATTATGGACATTTCATGAGTAACAAATGTTTAGATTAATAGATTTTTTAATTGTAACTTAATAGAAAAAAAATTTTCTACCTTCAAATTTATAATTTTGAACCAAAATATTCATTCTTTAAACTAATATATTAGAGTTGAATTATAGTAGAACTTTAAGGACCTCAATGGAATTTACCTAATATTTTATGTAAAAAGTTTGGTTTATAAATATATGACAATTCTTGTATAAAATTCATGTTCGTGTAATGTAAAATCGTATTTGTATCTTGTAAAATACAAAAGTTTCGTGTCAAAATTCATGCCGACACATCAAATATAAACCTAATTTTTAACTTTTGTCATATTCATATACAATTTGTTACCAATTTTTAGCCGATGTCACTAGTTTTGTGTCTTTTATTTGTATCATTTTCATGTTTTGTCATCGTGTCATGTATTGGATTGTCAGTTCTATTTGTAAACCCAAATCAATAAGTTTTTAAATAGACATTTTTATGGTTCAACATTGAAAACTAACGTGGATGCAATAATATTCAGAGAGATAGAATTTATATAAGAATGAGAAGAGAACAGAAGATAAATAGAGAAGAAGGGCTTTTATTTACGGATGGTGATTGAATTCAAAGAACATACAAAATAGTTTTTTATATAGAGAAAACTCAAGCACCTTGCTAATTTTAATATAACTAAAATTCTCCTAAGCAAATATAATAATTTGACTAAATCAACTACTAGATAAATATTAGATAAAAACTAAAGAAACAAACTCCAATGTGAAGTCTTCCAAAAGGGATTAACATCATTATCACCCATTAATTCCGATTTGGTAGCGTAGTCATTCCCATTATGCACTTCAGCTTGACAAAAGCTTCATACTTCAATGGTTTAGTAAGAATGTCAGCTACTTGATCTTCACACTTGCAATATGCCAATTCAATCTCTCTTCTGTTAACTTGATCTCTTAAAGAATGGAAATGAGTGTCAATGTGCTTGTTTATTCCACGTGCGATTGGATTCTTCGCTAAGTTGATTGCAGAAACATTATCAATAAATATCTTTATAGGACCCTTAACTAGAACATGAATCTAACTCATCATACTATATAACCATATTGCTTGGCATGCACTTGAAGCTGCGACTACATATTTTGCTTCGCAGATTGAAGTGCAACTATGAATTGCTTCTTTGATGACCATGAACAAGCTATAGCACCAAAGTTAAAACAATAGCTAGAAGTGCTTCTACGATCATCCAAATCTCGGACCCAATCACTATCTAAGTAGCCTATAAGAGCAAAATTGTTTGATGAAGAATAAAACAAACCATGATCAAAAGTGCCTCTTATGTACCTTATGATTCTCTTGGCAACTTGCAAATGAGATTGCCTAGGAGATTCCAAGAACGTGCTAATCAAACCAACACCACAGGAGATGTTCGGCCTTGTGCATGTGAGATGTTGGCTCTTATAGGCAATACCGAGAGGGGGGGTGAATCGGTTTTTAACTAACTTTAAGCTCGTTTTTCGGTTTCTCTAAATTCTCTAGCCTATATTAATAATTTCTAATTTCTCTAGGCTAGGCAAGCATGCAATCCAAGTTCAATGCAATAAACACAATATAATTGCAAGTAAATAAAGAGAGTAGGGAAAGAGAGATTTACACAAGCGATTTATAGAGGTTCGGCAACCTTGCCTACGTCCTCTACCTTGAGACGCTCCCAAGGATTTTCTCCAAATCCACTATCTTGAATTTGTGATTACAATCCCTCTTTTTCTTAGGCTCAAGAGTAACCTCCCTCTTTTTCTAGGCTCAAGAGAAACCTCCCTCTTTTTCTTAGGCTAAAGAGTAACCTCCCTCTTTTTCTTAGGCTAAAGAGAAACCTCCCCTTTTTACAAGGATTGAATTGGTTTACAAATGATGTAATCAAAGAAAGGCCTCTAGGTAGGCAAGTGATTACAGAAATTAAGCACAATGAAAAGGCTATACAATATTTTGTGCTAAGCAATACAAGAAATAGATGAATGATAGATGATGAAGACTTTGGAGCTCTTGATTTGTTGTTTGAGGCTTGAGGATTTGAGGAATATGTGTTATGGAGTTGCTGAGTAGTTCCTCTTACTTCCTTTAGCTTCTAAGCCTCTATTTATAGTCCCTTGGATGGTTTGTGGACGTTGGTTGGAGCCAAAACAGAAACTAGCCGTTATGTCTCACAGAAACTAGCCGTTGGGGGCTTTCTGGCATAAAGGGATCGATCCTTTCACCAAAGGGATCGATCCTTTTCTTCATTCTGGGCTTCTGGGGCATTCTGCCAAAAAGGGATCGATCCCTTTCCCTAGGGGATCGATCCTTTTCTTCCAGAGGGCATTTTTCCTGCACTTTTGGGTTAGAAATGATATGGTTTTTGATCCTAATTCAACCCAAAACATTTTGGCATTTTTGTGGGAGTTTTTCTTGACTTTCTTTGATGAAAACATTGTCCAAAAATTCATTAAGTGATTTTCTAAAATATTCAAAACTTTCATAAAGAATTAAGACCAGTAAGGATGTATCATTAAATCATGGCCTTAATGTTTGTTATGATCACTTCAAATGTATTGAGAAAATCATGTGTGATAAGGTAAATTTACAATATGAATTAAAACATTAAAGCTTATTTAAGTTTTTGTCATTTCAAAATATATATGACAATTTAAAGCTAACAATCTCCCCCTTTTTGATATGAAAAAACTTAATGTAAATTTGCTTTAAAAATTCTTTCATAAAATACTCCCCCTCAAATAAAGCAGGATTTTACAAAGCTCCCCCTTAATATAAGCATGGGTTTTGAAAATGAATTTTCAAACTATTTCTCTCCCATTATCTCTCCCATTTAATATCTCTCCCTTTTAATATCTATCTCTCCCCCTTTTTGTCATAGCAAAAAGAAGGAAAAATAATAAAAAGAATGCTCCCCCTAAAATCATGGCTATGTGAGATGAGATAAAAAAATATGCTCCATCCAACAAGAAACATGTTAGTACATGAGACTCATAGCACAAATAAATAAGTCAATATTCACAAAGAGTATGAAATATTCATGCAAAGAATATTACTTATGATCCTATACCAATTGTTTATAAATAAATTTGCAAGAAGTTCACAATTGGTAAGAAATGAAGCAAGTTTAGTATAAATATCTACTAAGGTCTATGACTTGCTTATTTCAATCTTATTAAGCACCTAAGTGTATCAATTGTTCTCTAAAGTCCAACTAAGGTGCATGTCAACACATCATGGTTATGAGCTAAAATTATATAACATATCATATGCATGTGCTCATAAATCATTTTCAAGAATTATTGTGCCTAAAATTAAGATATATAGCAATTAGCTACAAATTCTAGTACACAAAAGTTTCATGCAAAAATATCCTAAGAGAATTCTTCTCTATTTGTTATTTCAAACTAAAAAGCACAAGAAGAATTGTCAATTTAAAGCTCATGGCAATTGGCAATTTAGTTTTGGCTTACGAATTGTTGAAACTATGGTTATCAATGATACTAATTGTTATTTCAATCTAAATGCCAATTGTTAATAATGGTTGACTTAGGCCTTTTGCATGAATCCAATATCTATGTGTAGTGTGTTCATGTCAAGAAAATAATCATTCTAAATATGCAAGAACACAATCACACACCATCAAATATGCATATGGATTAGTTAAACATTAGCATACTATCATAAAGTATTAATCCATATTCATATTCACAAAGTTATACCATATGGAAGATTCAAACAATAAAGGTATTCAAGCAAACACAATTTCTTCCATGGTTTCAAGTACAAAAATCCTATGCTCATTTTCCAATTCAAATCCTTAAGCAATTATGAGCAAGGAAAGATTCAAAATTACCATTTTAATCAATTAAAAGCCATATCCCTAGTTGTTATCATCATTTAACATTCTAGAGGGTATATGCTATTTTAACTAAAATGGCTTTACCTAAGTGAATCAATATTATCAAGCTAAAATGTATTTTATCATCAAAATCCATAAGCTATGAGTGAGATTAAGCACATAATATCATGAAATAACTATTCTCATCTCATAGGCATGATTATTCATTCAACTTAAGCAAACATGCATGTTCATCATCAAAACAATCAAGAATCTATGCATGTGTATCAAATGTTTGTGTTGTCATTAATGCTCAAGTTCCATAATAATTTGGCTATAAAGAATTAATTTCATGGATGATAAATTTTCATGTAACTCAACATTTAGGATTCATTTATCATCACTAATTATAAGCCAAGGAAAATTATGACCTTGTACAAATTGTTGAATTTACATTTGAAGTCAATCCTTAAGGTCAAGTTTTAATTATTCTTCCACTAGATGTATAATTATCATGAAACCTAGTGTGGAATTGATAAGTCAAGCTAAGAGACACAACCTTATAAGCATGCTTAACTAAGATGAACAAAAGGAATAAAGTATATGCCTTGTGCATAAGTTCATCAAATTCTCAAATTACTCACAAATCAATGAAATAAATCTCAAAAATTATGTTTAAGCATTCATTGAAAATATATTTCAAGATTATTTCAAGATTTATTCAATTCAAAAATGTTTTCAACAAGAAGAATGATTTTGCACTTGTGAGTTCAATAAAAATGATATTGATTGTTGAAAGTGATACCATTTGTTGGAAATGATATTAATTGATGAATTTGAGGCATGATATCAATGAAAAATGAATTTTCATAGTTTAAAGATCATCAAAAAGAAGTTGAAATACTGGATTTTAAGTTGAGAAGAAAGAAGATATCAAGAAAGTGAAAGATCCTTCTCAAATTCGGTTGAAAAAGTGCAGAAAAGCCATTTTGGCCTAGGGGGATCGATCCCTTAAGGAGGGGGATCGATCCCTTAACTCCAGAATGTAGATTTCCTGCATTCTGTTCAAGGGGGATCGATCCTGCTTGCTAAGGGATCGATCCCTCATCCTGTTTCTGCAGTTTTTGACAGAAAATCCAACCTTTGAGGTGCCCAAACTTCATTTTTGAGTAATTTAAGTCCAAGTAAAGGTTTAAACATTTGTAAAACATGATTGTGGACTTGTATGAATGAAAAATATGATTGAAAAACCATTTTACAAAAGATTTTGCAATTTTGGAAGGATTTTCACCAATAAAAGCATTTTTGGCCTCAAGGAAGGTCATTTTGAGATTTATGCATATTTTCACCAAACCAAAGCATTGGAAACCACAAATATGTCATAACAAACTTGTTCACATAGGTTTTAAGCACATATATCATCAAAGCATATATTTTGTGAACAACATGCCATGATTTCCAACATACAAGTTCTTCATTAATGCACATGACATGGCATTTTGCACATATGACATATTTGGTATTTTGAGACAAGTAAATACATTATCAACACATAGGAAACTTGCTCAAAATGCAGAAATCCAATAATCATTTCAAAATCACAAATCATGCTTTTCATTCAATGCATCAAGTACTATAATCAAACAATCAAAAATCTTTGTCATGCCTTTTTGTTCAATCATTCAACTCACAATGCATCAAGAATCATCAACCAACTTTCTCATCAAAGCACAAATAATCAAATAAGGTTTTAAGAATTACACTTACAAAACTCCTTATCTTGAGTATGCTTTGCCTTGAATTTTTGAGTCCACCTTGAGCTATCCTTTGAAGAATTGTTGTGATCTTGTCAAAGATGGATCCTCAAGTTTTTCCTTTTTCTCATTGGCACAAGCAAACTCTATGAGGATGTGTTGAGCATTTAGACTCTATTGTTCCATTGTATTCCCATGCTCTAACAACAAACAAATTCAAATATGCTTTGTGTTAGCTTTAAATTGCAATATATATTTTGAAATGACAAAAACTTAAGTAAGCTTTAATGTTTTAATTCATATTGTAAATTTGCCTTATCACACATGATTTTCTCAATACATTTCAAGTGTTCATATCAAACATTAAGACCATGATTTAATGATGCATACTCTTATTGGTCTTAACACTTTATAAATGCTTTGAATATTTTAGAAAATCACTTGATGATTTCTTGGACAATGTTTTTATCTGAGAAAGTCAAGAAAAACTCCCTTAAAGCTTATAAATGTTTTGGGTTGAATTAGGATCAAAGGTCATATCATTTCTAACCCAAAAGTGCAGGAAAAATGCCCTCTGGAAGAAAAGGATCGATCCCCACTGTAGCAGGATCGATCCCTTTTTGGCAGAAAGTCTTCCCAAGGTCCCTGAAGCCCAGAATCAAGATTCTGGACAAAAGGGATCGATCCTGCTACAGTGGGGATCGATCCCTTTGCCCGAAAATAGCCTATAACGGCTAGTTTTTGTAAGACAACGGTAATATTCGAGATTTGGCTCCACCCAACGGCTAGAATACATCCAAGGGACTATAAATAGAGGCTTAGAAGCTAAAGGAACCAAGAGGAACTACTCAATCAACTCCAATACTCATTTTCCTCAAATCCTCAAGCCTCAACAACAATTCAAGAGCTAGAATTCAATATCTTCTATCACTCTCATATTCCTTGTATAGAAAAGCACAAATATTGTATAGGCTTTTCATTGTGCTTAATTTCTGTAATCACTTGCCTATCTAGAGGCTTTCTTTGATTACTCATTTGTAAACTCATTTCATTCCTTGTAAAGGGGAGGTTTCTCTTGAGCCTTGAAAAAGAGGGAGGTTACTCTTTAGCCTAGGAAAAAGAGAGAGGTTACTCTTGAGCCTAGAAAAGAGAGAGGTTTCTCTTGAGCCTAGAAAAGAGAGAGGTTTCTCTTGAGCCTTGAAAAGAGGGAGTGTAACAAATTCAAGGATAGTGAATTTGGGAAAATCCTTGGGAGCGTCTCAAGGTAGAGGACGTAGGCAAGGTTGCCGAACCCCTATAAATCACTTGTGTACATTTCTCTATCCTTTCTCTCTTTACTTTCTTGCAATTATATTTGTGTTTATTGCATTGAATTTATATTGTATAATTGCCTAGCTAAGAGAACTTAGAAAATATCAATATAGGCTAGAGAATTTAGAGAAACTGAAAAACGAACCTAAGGTTAGTGAAAAACTGATTCACCCCCCTCTCGGTATAGCCTATAGAGCCAACAATTGGTATCAGAGCTTGGGCTCGAGATTGATTTAGACTAACCTCTATCGAGCAAAACAATCTAAAATGGCTCACTTGAATGTAGGCACACCCCTAGGAGAAGAGGGACAATCATTAGTTAGACCTCCACTATTCAATAGTGAAAATTATTCATATTGGAAAATTAGGATGATGTTCTTTGTACAATCTAATGATTATGAAGTGTGGAGAGTGATTGTTAATGGTCCCAAAATTCCAATGAAGAAAGTTGATGGAAAAGATGTCCCTAAAAGTGAGGATGAGTGGGACACAAATGATATGAGATTAGCACAATTGAATGCCAAGGCTATGCACACTCTCTTTTGTGCATTAGGTCCCAATGAGTATACTGGAGTCTCTATATGTGAGAATGCTAAACAAATATGGGACAAATTGGCCATCACACATGAAGGGACCAATTAAGTTAGGGAAACCAAAGTAAGAATGCTCACACATGATTATGAGCTTTTTAGGATGAAAGAAAATGAGTCCATTAGCGAAATGTTCACTAGGTTTAATGATATAATTAATGGACTTAAAGCTCTAGGCAAGGCTTATTCCAATGTTAAAATGGTAAAGAAAATTTTGAATAGCTTGCGTAAGTCTTGGGAGGCAAAGGTAACCGCAATAGAAGAGTCTAAAGATCCAAATACCTTGTCTCTAGATGAACTTATGGGCTCCCTACTTACATATGAGATGAAATTGAAAAGAAATGAAGTGCCTTCAAAGAAAGTAGGGGTAGCACTTAAGTCTTCCACTCATGAGGCCATTGAAAACGATAGTGATGAGAGTGGAAATGAGGAAGAAAAGGAAATGGCAATGTTTGCCAAAAGATTTAATAGATTCATGAGGATGAAAGAAAAAGAAAATAATAGGAGACATCAAAGAGGGGAGTCAAGTAGAAGAGAAAAGGACCCCTTAGTATGTTATGAGTATAATGAACCGGGTCATACTAAGTTAGATTGCCCCTTACTTAGGAGAGAAAAGGATAGAAAGCCTAAGAAGAAAGCATTTGTGGCTCCGATGAGGAAAACGTAGATGAAGAGGTAGCTTACTCATGCTTTATGGTTATTAGTGATGATGAGGCTAGTTGTAGTTCTACTGAAGATAATGATTATACATTTGATGAACTACAAAATGCTTTTAATGAATTAGCTAATGATTTTCAATGCATGAATTCTAAATATAAGAAAATCATTGCTAAATTAAAAATAGAAAATGAAGCCTTGACAAGTGCTAAGATAGAATTTGAAAAGAAATTAGAAGAGGCCAATTTAGAAATAAATGAGTTAAATAAAAAGAACACAAATTTGCATAACTCATTTTCTAGGTTTTATATGGGTCAACAAAAGCTAGATCACATGTTAGAGACCCAAAGAGCTTTCTTTGACAAAGATGGGTTAGGCTATAATGAAAAACAAAAAGAAACTCATCTTAAAAATTTCCTAGTGAGCAAAAATACCATGCATGATACATCTCTCACATGCTCACTATGCAATAGAATAGGACACTCTTCACAAACATGCACATATAGAAAAACCACATTTAGAGGAAGAGTAGTTAGAAAAATGTGGGTGCCAAAGCATGCTATGAATAATGATGAATTGTGCTTGAAATGGATCCTAAAAGGATCAAAAATTGTGAACACTAACTCTCATGGACCCATGAAAATTTGGGTACCAAAGCATGCATAAATTTGTTTATTGTAGGAGTGTTAGAGCATGGGAATACAATGGAACAATGGAGTTTGAATGCTCTACACACCTCTATGGAGATTGCTTGTGCCAATGAGAAAAAGAAAAAGCTTGAGGATCCATCACAACAATTCTTTAAAGGATGGCACAAGGTGGATTCAACTAGTCAAGGCAAAGCATTCTTTAGCAAAGGAGTTTTGTAAGCTTAAATCCTATCTCTTCAAAACTCATTTTTGCTAAAATTATTTATATGTTTTATTGAGACACTTGGTTGATGATTCTTGATGCATTATAAGTTGTGTTAGCTTTAAATTGCAATATATATTTTGAAATGATAAAAACTTAAGTAAGCTTTAATGTTTTAATTCATATTGTAAATTTGCCTTATCACACATGATTTTCTCAATACATTTCAAGTGTTCATATCAAACATTAAGACCATGATTTAATGATGCATATTCTTATTGGTCTTAATTCTTTATAAACATTTTAGAAAATCACTTGATGATTTCTTGGACAATATTTTCATTTGAGAAAGTCAAGAAAAACTCCCTTAAAACTTATAAATGTTTTGGGTTGAATTAGGATCAAAGGTCATATCATTTCTAACCCAAAAGTGCAGGAAAAATGCCCTCTGGAAGAAAAGGATCGATCCCCACTGTAGCAGGATCGATCCCTTTTTGGCAGAAAGTCTTCCCAAGGTCCCTGAAGCCTAGAATCAAGATTCTGTACAAAAGGGATCGATCCCCATTGTAGCAGGATCGATCCCTTTGCCCGAAAATAGCCTATAACGGCTAGTTTTGTGAGATACAATGGTCAAATTCAATCTTGGCTCCACCCAACGGCTAGAATACATCAAGGGACTATAAATAGAGGCTTAGAAGCTAAAGAAAGCAAGAGGAACCACTCAACAACTTCAAATCTCATATTCCTCAAATCTACAAGCCTCAAACAACAAATCAAGAGCTACAAAGTTTCCATCATCTATCATTCTCTTATTCCTTGTAGTGCTTAGCACAAATCTTGTATAGGCTTTTCATTGTGCTTAATTTCTGTAATCACTTGCCTATCTAGAGGCTTTCTTTGATTACTCATTTGTAAACTCATTTCATTCCTTGTAAAGGGGAGGTTTCTCTTGAGCCTTGAAAAAGAGGGAGGTTACTTTTGAGCCTAGAAAAGAGAGAGGTTTTTCTTGAGCCTAGAAAAGAGAGAGGTTTCTCTTGAGCCTTGAAAAGAGGGAGTGTAACAAATTCAAGGATAGTGAATTTGGGAAAATCCTTGAGAGCGTCTCAAGGTAGAGGACTTAGGCAAGGTTGCCGAACCTCTATAAATCACTTGTGTACATTTCTTTATCCTTTCTCTCTTTACTTTCTTGCAATTATATTTGTGTTTATTGCATTGAATTTATATTGTATAATTGCCTAGCTAAGAGAACTTAGAAAATATCAATATAGGCTAGAGAACTTAGAGAAACCGAAAAACGAACCTAAGGTTAGTAAAAAACCGATTCACCCCCCCTCTCGGTATAGCCTATAGAGCCAACAATTGGTATCAGAGCTTGGGCTCGAGATCGATTTAGACTAACCTCTATCGAGCAAAACGATCATAAATGGCTCACTTGAATGTAGGCACCCCCCTAAGAGAAGAGGGACAATCATTAGTTAGACCTCCACTCTTCAATGGTGAGAATTACTCATATTGGAAAACTAGAATGATGTTATTTGTGCAATCCAATGATTATGAAGTGTGGAGAATTATAGTGAATGGTCCTAGAATTCCCATGAAGAAAGTAGATGGAAAAGAAGTCCCTAATAGTGAGGATGAGTGGGACACAAATGACATGAGATTGGCACAAATGAATGCCAAGGCTATGCACACCCTATTTTGTGCTTTAGGTCCCAATGAGTATAATAGAGTATCATTATGTGAGAATGCTAAACAAATATGGGATAAACTAGCCATCACACATGAAGGGACAAATCAAGTTAGAGAGACCAAAGTAGGAATGCTTACACATGATTATGAGCTATTCAGGATGAAAGAAAATGAGTCCATTAGTGAAATGTTCACTAGGTTTAATGATATGATCAATGGACTTAAGGCTCTAGGCAAGGCTTATTCCAATGTTGAAATGGTAAAGAAAATTTTGAATAGCTTGCCTAAGTCTTGGGAGGCAAAGGTAACCGTAATAGAAGAATCTAAGGATCCTAACACCTTGTCTTTAGATGAACTTATGGGCTCCTTACTTACATATGAAATGAAAATGAAAAGAAATGAAGAGCCTTCAAAAAAAGTAGGAGTAGCACTTAAGTCTTCCACTCATAAGGATGATAGTGATGAGAGTGGAAATGAGGAAGAAAAGGAAATGGCAATGTTTGCCAAAAGATTCAATAGGTTCATGAGAATGAACGAGAGAGAGCAAAATGGGAGACATCATAGGGGAGAGTCAAGTAGAAGAGAAAAAGACCCCTTAGTGTGCTATGAATGTAATGAACCGGGTCACACTAAGTTAGATTGCCCCTTACTTAGAAGAGAAAAGGATAGGAAACCTAGGAAGAAAGCATTTGTGGCTGCATGGAGCGATAGTGATAGCTCCGATGAGGAAAATGTAGATAATGAGGTAGCCTACTCATGCTTTATGGCCATTAGTGATGATGAGGCTAGTAGTAGTTCTAGTGAAGATAATGATTATACCTTTAGTGAACTACAAAATGCCTTTGATGATTTAGCAAATGAATTTCAATGCATGAATTCTAAATATAAGAAAATCATTGCTAAATTAAAAATAGAAAATGAAGCCTTGACAAGTGCTAAGATAGAATTTGAAAAGAAACTAGAAGAGGCCAACTTAGAAATAAATGAGTTAAATAAAAAGAACGCAAATTTACATAACTCATTTACTAGGTTCTATATGGGTCAACAAAAATTAGATCACATGCTTGAGACCCAAAGAGCCTTCTTTGATAAAGATGGGTTAGGTTATAATGCAATACAAAAAGAAACTCATCTAAAGAATTTCTTTGTGAGCAAAAATTCCATGCATGATACATCTCTCACATGCTCACTATGTAATAGAATAGGTCACTCCTCACAAGCATGCACATATAGAAAAACCACATTTAGAGGAAGAGTTGTTAGAAAAATGTGGATGCCAAAACATGCAATAAATAATGATGAATTGTGCTTAAAATGGATCCCAAAAGGATCAAAAATTGTTTGCACTAACTCTAATGGACCCAAGAAAATTTGGGTACCAAAGCATGCTTGAATGTGTTTGTTGTAGGAGTGTTAGAGCATGGAGTTACAAAGAAACAATGGGGTTTGAATGCTTTACACACCTCTATGGAGTTTGCTTGTGCCAATAAGAAAGAGAAAAGCTTGAGGATCCATCTTTGACAAGATCACAACAATTCTTCAAAGGATAGCTCAAGGTGGACTCAACATATCAAGGCCAAGCACTCTCATGCAAAGGAGTTTTGTAAGCTTAAATCCTATCTCTTCAAAACTCATTTTTGCTACAATTATTTATATGTTTTATTAAGGCATTTGGTTGATGATTCTTGATGCATTGTGAGTTGAATGATTGAACAAAAAAAGGGCATGACAAAGATTTTTGATTGGTTGATTATAGTACTTGATGATTGGATGAAAAGCATGATTTGTGAATTTGAAATGATTATTGAATTTCTGTAGTTTGAGCAAGTTTGATATGTTTAGATAATATATTTAGTTGCTCAAAAGATGTTAAATATGTCATATATGCAAAATGTCATGTCATGAGCAAGAATGAAGAATATGTATGTTGGAAATCATGGCATGTTGTTCACAAGATGTATGTTTTAATGATATATATGCTTAAAATCTATGTGAACAAGTTTGTTTTGACATATTTATGAAATTCAATGCATTGGTTTTACCAAAACAAGCATAACTCTCAAAATGACCCCCTTTAAGGCCAAAAATGCTCTTATTGGTGAAAATCCTACTAAAATTGCAAAATCTATTGTTAAATGGTTTTTCATTCATGTTTTTCATTCATACAAGTCCAAAATCATGTTTTACAAATGTTTAAACCTTTACTTGGGCTTAATTTACTCAAAAACGAAGTTTTGGTACCTCACAAGTTGAATTTTCTGTCAAAACAACTGCAGAATTTGCAGGAAACTATGAGGGATCAATCCCCACTGTAGCAGGATCGATCCCCCCAGGCCAGAAAAAGGCTCTCCTGCATGTCTTCAACCGAAATTGAGAAGAACTTTTCATTGTTTTGATACTTTCTCTCTTCTCAACTTAAAATTCATTGTTTTAACCTCTCTTTGATGATCTTTACAATATGAAAATTCATTTTTCATTGATATCATGCCTCAACTTCATCAATTAATATCATTTCCAACAAATGGTATCACTTTCAACAATCAATACCATTTTTCTTGAGCTCACAAGTGCAAAATCATTTTTCTGGTTGAAAACATTCATGAATTGCATAAATCTTGAAATAATCTTAAAATATACTTTCAATGAATGCTTAAACATAATTTTGAGATTTATTTCAATGATTTATGGATATATTTGAGAATTTGATGAACTTATGCATAATGAGTGTTTTTCATATCTTTTGTTCATCTTAGTCAAGCATGCTTATAGGATTATGTCTCTTGGCTTGACTTATCAATTCCACACTAGGTTTTATACATCTAGTGGATTGATTTCAAATGTAAATTCAACAATTGGTAATGGTCATTGGCTTATAATTTGTGATGGTAAATGGATCCTAAATGTTAAAATGCATAAAACTTTATCATCCTTGTACTTAAAGAACTAGGGCTTTAATGACAACACCAACATTCAAAGATAAATGCAAACTTGAACAAATGTACCTTGATTGATATCCATGCATTTATTCTTGATTGTTTTGATGTTGAACTTACATGCTTGCTTGAGTTGAATCAATAATCATGCCTATGAGATGAGAATAGTTGTTTTCATGATATTATGTGCTTAACCTCACTCATAGTTTATGGATTTTAATGATAAAATATATTTTAGCTTGATAATATTGATTCACTTAGGTGAAGCCATTTTAATTAAAATAGCATATACCCTCTAGAACATTAAATGATGATAACAACTAGGGATATGGCTATTAATTGATTAAAATGGTCATATTGGATTTTTCCTTGCTCATAATTGGTTAAGAACTTAAATTGAATATGAGCATAGGATTATTGTGCTTGAAACCATGGAAGAAAATGTGTTTGCTTGAATATCTTGCTTTTTGAATCTTTCATGTGGTATAAATTTGTGAATATGCATATGGATTACTATTTTATGATTGTATGCTTGTGTATAATTAATCCATATGCATATTTGATGATGTATGTTGTGTTCTTGCATATTTAGAATGACTAGTTTATTGACATGAACACACTACATATAGATATTGGATACATGCAAAATGCCTAAGTCAAACCATTAGTAACAATTGGAATTTAGATTGAAATAACAGTTAGTATCATTGGCAATCATATTTTCAACAATTGGTAGGCCAAAACTAAATTGCCAATTGGTATGAGCTTTAAATTGACAATTCTTCTCATGCTCTTTAGATTGAAATGACAAATAGAGAAGAATTCTCTTAGGATATTTTTGCATGAAACTCTTGTGTGCTAGAATTTGAAGTTAATTGCTATATATCTTAATTCTAGGCACAATATTTCTTGAGAATGATTTATGAGCACATGCATATGATATGTTATATAATTTTAGCTCATAATCATGATGTATTGCCATGCACCTTAGTTGGACTTTAGAGAACAATTGATATGCTTAGGTGCTTGCTTAACTTCTTACCAATTGGAACCTTCTTGCAAAATTACTTATCAACAATTGGTATCAAAATTATTTATAAACAATTGGTATAGGATCATAAGTCATATTCATTGCATAAATATTTCATACTCTTTGAGAATATTGACTTATTTATTTGTGCTATAAGTCCCATGTACTAACATGTTTCTTGTTGGATGGAGCATTTTTATTTGTTCTCACATTGCCATGATTTTAGGGGAAGCATATTTTTTATTATTTTTCCTTCTTTTTGCTATGACAAAAAGGGGGAGAGATAGATAAAGGGAGAGATATTAAGGGGGAGAGAGATAATGAGGGAAAATTCATTTTCAAAACCCATGCTTATATTAATGAGGAGCTTTATAAAATCTTGCTTTATTTGAGGGGGAGTATTTTTTCAAAGAATTTTCAAAGCAAATTTACATTAAGTTTTCTCATATCAAAAAGGGGGAGATTGTTAGCTTTAAATTGCAATATATATTTTGAAATGACAAAAACTTAAGTAAGCTTTAATGTTTTAATTCATATTGTAAATTTGCCTTGCCACACATGATTTTCTCAATACATTTCAAGTGTTCATATCAAACATTAAGACCATGATTTAATGATGCATATTCTTATTGGTCTTAATTCTTTATAAACATTTTAGAAAATCACTTGATGATTTCTTGGACAATATTTTCATTTGAGAAAGTCAAGAAAAACTCCCTTAAAACTTATAAATGTTTTGGGTTGAATTAGGATCAAAGGTCATATCATTTCTAACCCAAAAGTGCAGGAAAAATGCCCTCTGGAAGAAAAGGATCGATCCCCACTGTAGCAGGATCGATCCCTTTTTGGCAGAAATTCTTCCCAAGGTCCCTGAAGCCTAGAATCAAGATTCTGGACAAAAGGGATCGATCCCCACTGTAGCAGGATCGATCCCTTTGCCCGAAAATAGCCTATAACGGCTAGTTTTGTGAGATACAACGGTCAGATTCAATCTTGGCTCCACCCAACGGCTAGAATACATCCAAGGGACTATAAATAGAGGCTTAGAAGCTAAAGAAAGCAAGAGGAACCACTCAGCAACTTCAAATCTCATATTCCTCAAATCTACAAGCCCTAAACAACAAATCAAGAGCTACAAAGTTTCCATCATCTATCATTCTCTTATTCCTTGTAGTGCTTAGCACAAATCTTGTATAGGCTTTTCATTGTGCTTAATTTCTGTAATCACTTGCCTATCTAGAGGCTTTCTTTGATTACTCATTTGTAAACTCATTTCATTCCTTGTAAAGGGGAGGTTTCTCTTGAGCCTTGAAAAAGAGGGAGGTTACTCTTTAGCCTAAGAAAAAGAGGGAGGTTACTCTTTAGCCTAGAAAAGAGAGAGGTTTCTCTTGAGCCTTGAAAAGAGGGAGTGTAACAAATTCAAGGATAGTGAATTTGGGAAAATCCTTGGGAGCGTCTCAAGGTAGAGGACGTAGGCAAGGTTGCCGAACCTCTATAAATCACTTGTGTACATTTCTCTATCCTTTCTCTCTTTACTTTCTTGCAATTATATTTGTGTTTATTGCATTGAATTTATATTGTACAATTGCCTAGCTAAGAGAACTTAAAAAATATCAATATAGGCTAGAGAATTTAGAGAAACCGAAAAACGAACCTAAGGTTAATGAAAAACCGATTCACCCCCCTTTCGGTATAGCCTATAGAGCCAACAAGTTGAATGATTGATCAAAAGGCATGAAAAATGATTTTTAAATGGTTGATGGATAGTTCTTGATGCATTGGATGATTGGATGAAAAGCATGATTTGTGAATTTGAAATGATTTTTGAATTTCTGCAGTTTGAGCAAGTTTGATATGTTTAGATAATATATTTAGTTGCTCAAAAGTTGTCAAATATGTCATATATGCAAAATGCCATGTCATGAGCAATAATGAAGAACTTGTATGTTGACAATCATGGCATGTTGTTCACAAGATGTATGCTTTAATGATATATGTGCTTAAAACCTATGTGAACAAGTTTGTTTTGACATATTTATGTAATTCAATGCATTTGTTTGGCCAAAATATGCATAAATCTCAAAATGACCCCCTTTAAGGCCAAAAATGCTTTTATTGGTGAAAATCCTTCCAAAATTGCAAAATCTTTTGTAAAATGGTTTTTCATTCAGATTTTTCATTCATACAAGTCCAAAATCTTGTTTTACAAATGTTTAAACCTTTACATGGACTTAAATTACTCAAAAACGGAGTTTTGGTACCTCACTAGTTCAATTTTCTGTCAAAACAACTGCAGAATTTGCAGGAAACATATGAGGGATCAATCCCCACTGTAGCAGGATCGATCCCCACTGTAGCAGGATCGATCCCCCCAGGCCAGAAAAGGCTCTCCTGCATGTTTAAACTGAAAATTGGGAGGATCTTTTGTTAGTTTCACACTATCTTTTGTATAAGCATAAAATTTATTGTTTGAACTTCTTTTTGATGATCTTTAATATATGAAAATTCATTTTTCATTGATATCATGCCTCAACTCTATCAATTAATATCATTTCCAACAAATGGTATCACTTTCAACAATCAATACCATTTTTCTTGAGCTCACAAGTGCAAAATCATTTTTCTTGTTGCAAACATTCATAATTTGCATAACTCTTGAAATAATCTTGAAACATACTTTCAATGAATGCTTAAACATAATTTTGAGATTTATTTCAATGATTTATGGATATATTTGAGAATTTGATGAACTTGTGCATAATAAGTGTTTTTCATATCTTTTGTTCATCTTAGTCAAGCATGCTTATAGGATTATGTGTATTAGCTTGACTCAACTACTCCACTCTAGGTTTCATGATAATTATACATCTAGTGGAAGAATAATTAAAACTTGACTTTGAGGATTGACTTCAAATGTAAATTCAACAATTGGTAAAAGGTCATACTTTTCCGTGGCTTATAATTGGTGATGATAAATGAATCATAAATGTTGAGTTACATGAAAATTTATCATCCTTGTACTTAAAGAACTAGGGTCTTAATGACAACACCAACATTCAAAGATAAATGCAAACTTGAAACAAACTTGATATCCATGCATTTATTATTTGAATCTTTCCTTGCTCATAATTGGTTAAGGACTTGAATTGGAAAATGAGCATATGATTTTTGTGATTGAAAACATGGAAGAAAATGTGTTCGCTTGAATACTTTGATTTTATGAATCTTCCATATGATATGACTTTGTGAATATGAATATGGATTACTACTTTATGATTGTATGCTTATGTATAATTAATCCATATGCATATTTGATGATGTATGTTGTGTTCTTGCCTATTTAGAATGACTATTTTATTGACATGAGCACACTACATATAAAAATTGGATTCATGCAAAATATGTAAGTCAACCATTAGTAACAATTGGTATTTAGATTGAAATAACAATTAGTATCATTGGGAACCATATTTTCAATAATTGGTAAGTCAAATCTAAATTGCCAATTGGTATGAGCTTTAAATTAACAACTCTTCTCATGCTCCTTAGATTGAAATGACAAATAGAGAAGAATTCTCTTAGGATATTTTTGCATGAAACTCTTGTGTGCTAGAATTTGTAGTTAATTGCTATATATCTTAATTCTAGGCACAATATTTCTTGAAAATGATTTATGAGCTCATGCATATGATATGTTATATAATTTTAGCTCATAATCATGATGTATTACCATGCACCTTAGTTGGACCTTAGAGAACAATTGATATACTTAGGTGCTTTCTTAACTTCTTACCAATTGGAACCCTCTTGCAAAATTACTTATCAACAATTGGTATCAAAATTATTTATAAACAATTGGTATAGGATCATAAGTCATATTCATTGCATAAATATTTCATACTCTTTGAGAATATTGACTTATTTATTTGTGCTATAAGTCCCATGTACTAACATTTTTTTTTGTTGGATGGAGCATTTTTATTTGTTCTCACATAGCCATGATTTTAGGGGGAGCATATTTTTTATTTTTCCTTCTTTTTGCTATGACAAAAAGGGGGAGAGATAGATATAGGGAGAGATATTAAGGGGGAGAGATAATGAGAGAAAATTCATTTTCAAAACCCATGCTTATATTAAGGGGGAGCTTTATAAAATCCTGCTTTATTTGAGGGGGAGTATTTTTTCAAAGAATTTTCAAAGCAAATTTACATTAAGTTTTGTCATATCAAAAAGGGGGAGATTGTTAGCTTTAAATTGCAATATATATTTTAAAATGACAAAAACTTAAGTAAGCTTTAATGTTTTAATTCATATTGTAAATTTGCCTTATCACACATGATTTTCTCAATACATTTCAAGTGTTCATATCAAACATTAAGACCATGATTTAATGATGCATACTCTTATTGGTATTAACACTTTATAAATGCTTTGAATATTTTAGAAAATCACTTGATGATTTCTTGGACAATGTTTTTATCTGAGAAAGTCAAGAAAAACTCCCTTAAAGCTTATAAATGTTTTGGGTTGAATTAGGATCAAAGGTCATATCATTTCTAACCCAAAAGTGCAGGAAAAATGCCCTCTAGAAGAAAAGGATCGATCCCCACTGTAGCAGGATCGATCCCTTTTTGGCAGAAAGTCTTCCCAAGGTCCCTGAAGCCTAGAATCAAGATTCTGGACAAAAGGGATCGATCCTGCTACAGTGGGGATCGATCCCTTTGCCCGAAAATAGCCTATAACGGCTAGTTTTTGTAAGACAACAGTAATATTC
Organism: Heritiera fomes; assembly: GCA_032173925.1. NCBI lineage: Eukaryota > Viridiplantae > Streptophyta > Magnoliopsida > Malvales > Malvaceae > Heritiera > Heritiera fomes. Next base: position 17,937,727 of record JAPDPM010000015.1, read on the forward strand.
GAGATTTGGCTCCACCCAACGGCTAGAATACATCCAAGGGACTATAAATAGAGGCTTAGAAGCTAAAAGAACCAAGAGGAACTAATCAATCAACTCCAATACTCATTTTCCTCAAATCCTTAAGCCTCAACAACAATTCAAGAGCTAGAATTCAATATCTTCTATCACTCTCATATTTCTTGTATAGAAAAGCACAAATATTGTATAGGCTTTTCATTGTGCTTAATTTCTGTAATCACTTGCCTATCTAGAGGCTTTCTTTGATTACTCATTTGTAAACTCATTTCATTCCTTGTAAAGGGGAGGTTTCTCTTGAGCCTTGAAAAAGAGGGAGGTTACTCTTTAGCCTAGGAAAAAGAGGGAGGTTACTCTTGAGCCTAGAAAAGAGAGAGGTTACTCTTGAGCCTAGAAAAGAGAGAGGTTTCTCTTGAGCCTTGAAAAGAGGGAGTGTAACAAATTCAAGGATAGTGAATTTGGGAAAATCCTTGGGAGTGTATCAAGGTAGAGGACGTAGGCAAGGTTGCCGAACCCCTATAAATCACTTGTGTACATTTCTCTATCCTTTCTCTCTTTACTTTCTTGCAATTATATTTGTGTTTATTACATTGAATTTATATTGTATAATTGCCTAGCTAAGAGAACTTAGAAAATATCAATATAGGCTAGAGAATTTAGAGAAACCGAAAAACGAACCTAAGGTTAGTGAAAAACCGATTCACCCCCCCTCTCGGTATAGCCTATAAAGCCAACACTTTGGTACCCAAATTTTCTTGGGTCCTTGAAAGTTAGTGCAAATAATTTTTGATCCTTTTGGGATCCATTTCAAGCACAATTCATCATTATTCATAGCATGCTTTGGCACCCACATTTTTCTAACTACTCTTCCTCTAAATGTGGTTTTTCTATATGTGCATGTTTGTGAAAAGTGTCCTATTCTATTGCATAGTGAGCATGTAAGAGATAAATCATGCATAGTATTTTTACTCACAAGGAAATTCTTAAGATGAGTTTCTTTTTGTTTAGCATTATAGCCTAACCCATCTTTGTCAAAGAAAGCTCTTTGGGTCTCTAACATGTGATCTAATTTTTGTTGCCCCATATAGAACCTAGTAAATGAGTTATGCAAATTTGTATTCTTTTTATTTAACTCATTTATTTCTAGATTTGCTTCTTCTAACTTCTTCTCAAATTCAAGTTTGGCATTTAATAGCATTTCATTTTCTATTTTCAATTTAGCAATGATTTTCTTATATTTGGAGTTCATGCATTGAAATTCATTTGCTAAATCATTAAAGGTATTTTGTAGTTTACTAAAGGTATAATCATTATCTTCACTATAACTACTACTAGTCTCATCATCACTAATAGCCATAAAGCAAGAGTAGGCTACCTCTTCATCTACATTTTCCTCATCGGAGCTATCACTATCGCTCCATGCAGCCACAAATGCTTTCTTCCTAGTCTTCCTATCCTTTTCTTTCCTAAGTAAGGGGCAATCTTAGTTTAGTGTGACCCGGTTCATTACATTCATAACACACTAAGGGGTCTTTTTCTCTCCTACTAGATTCTTCTCTTATTACCCCTCTACTTTGGTGCCTCTTATCATTCTCTCTCTCTTTCATTCTCTCTCTCTTTCATTCTCATAAATCTATTAAATCTTTTGGCAAACATTGCCATTTCTTTTTCTTCCTCATTTTCACTCTCATCACTATCATCTTTAATGACCTCATGAGTGGAAGACTTAAGTGCTACCCCCACTTTCTTTGAAGGCTCTATATTTCTTTTTATTTTCATTTCATGAGTAAGTAGAGACCCCATAAGTTCATCTAGAGGCAAGGTGTTTGGATCCTTAGATTCTTCTATAGCGGTTACCTTAGCCTCCCAAGATTTAGGCAAGCTATTCAAAATTTTCTTTACCATTTCAACATTGGAATAAGTCTTGCCTAGAGCCTTAAGTCCATTACTTATATCATTAAACCTAGTGAACATTTCGCTAATGGACTCATTTTCTTCCATCCTAAATAGCTCATAATCATGTGTGAGCATTCCTACTTTTGTTTCTCTAACTTGATTTGTCCCTTCATGTGTGATGGCCAATTTGTCCCATATTTGTTTAGCATTCTCACATAGAGAGACTCTATTATACTCATTGGGACCTAATGCACAAAAGAGAATGTGCATAGCCTTGGCATTCAATTGTGCCAATCTCATATCATTTGTGTCCCACTCATCCTCACTTTTAGGGACATCTTTTCCATCAACTTTCTTCATTGGAATTTTGGAACCATTAACAATCACTCTCCACACTTCATAATCATTAGATTGTACAAAGAACATCATCCTAATTTTCAAATATGAATAATTCTCACCATTAAAGAGTGGAGGTCTAACTAATGATTGTCCCTCTTCTCCTGGGTGTGCCTACATTCAAGTGAGCCATTTAAGATTGTTTTGCTCGATAGATGTTAGTCTAATTCAATCTCGAGCCCAAGCTCTGATACCAATTGTTGGCTCTTATAAGCAATACCGAGAGGGGGGTGAATCGGTTTTTAACTAACTTTAAGCTCGTTTTTCGGTTTCTCTAAATTCTCTAGCCTATATTAATAATTTCTAATTTCTCTATGCTAGGCAAGCATGCAATCCAAGTTCAATGCAATAAACACAATATAATTGCAAGTAAATAAATAGAGTAGGGAAAGAGAGATTTACACAAGCGATTTATAGAGGTTCGGCAACCTTGCCTACGTCCTCTACCTTGAGACGCTCCCAAGGATTTTCTCCAAATCCACTATCTTGAATTTGTGATTACAATCCCTCTTTTTCTTAGGCTCAAGAGTAACCTCCCTCTTTTTCTAGGCTCAAGAGAAACCTCCCTCTTTTTCTTAGGCTAAAGAGTAACCTCCCTCTTTTTCTTAGGCTAAAGAGAAACCTCCCCTTTTTACAAGGATTGAATTGGTTTACAAATGATGTAATCAAAGAAAGGCCTCTAGGTAGGCAAGTGATTACAGAAATTAAGCACAATGAAAAAGCTATACAATATTTTGTGCTAAGCAATACAAGAAATAGATGAATGATAGATGATGAAGACTTTGGAGCTCTTGATTTGTTGTTTGAAGCTTGAGGATTTGAGGAATATGTGTTATGGAGTTGCTGAGTAGTTCCTCTTACTTCCTTTAGCTTCTAAGCCTCTATTTATAGTCCTTTGGATGGTTTGTGGACGTTGGTTGGAGCCAAAACAGAAACTAGCCGTTATGTCTCACAGAAACTAGCCTTTGGGGGCTTTCTGGCATAAAGGGATCGATCCTTTCACCAAAAGGATCGATCCTTTTCTTCATTCTGGGCTTCTGGGGCATTCTGCCAAAAAGGGATCGATCCCTTTCCCTAGGGGATCGATCCTTTTCTTCCAGAGGGTATTTTTCCTGCACTTTTGGGTTAGAAATGATATGGCTTTTGATCCTAATTCAACTCAAAACATTTTGGCATTTTTGTGGGAGTTTTTCTTGACTTTCTTTGATGAAAACATTGTCCAAAAATCCATTAAGTGATTTTCTAAAATATTCAAAACTTTCATAAAGAATTAAGACCAATAAGGATGTATCATTAAATCATGGCCTTAATGTTTGTTATGATCACTTAAAATGTATTGAGAAAATCATGTGTGATAAGGCAAATTTACAATATGAATTAAAACATTAAAGCTTACTTAAGTTTTTGTCATTTCAAAATATATATGACAATTTAAAGCTAACATGAGATATCTTAAACTCCCAACAACTTGCTTAAAATAAGTAGGATCAACATGTGCATTATCTCCATACTTTGACAATTTTGTTCTAACCTCCACGGGAGTTCTCATAGAATTGCAATCTTGCATACGAAACTTTTTCAAAAGTTCAAAGGCATGCCTCTTTTGGCAAATAAAATTCTCATCATCCTTTTAAACCGCTTCCATGCCTAGGAAATATGATACTAAGCCAAAAGTCAGTCATCTCAAATTCACGCATCATGGACTTCTTGAAAGCTTTTTGTCATTTTGGGATTATTTCTTGTAAATATTAAATCATCAACTTATAGACACAATAACAGTATATCATGAAAATCATTAACCTTCACATATAAAGCATGCTTGGATGGACACTTCTTGAAGCCAATTTCATGGACAAAGGAATCAATATGCTTATTCCAAGCTTTTGGCGCTTGTTTTAGGCCATACGAAATTTTCTTCAATCTATACACCTTATCTTCACTTCCTAGCTTCATGAATCTAGGTGGTTGCTTGACAAAAACCTCTTAAGTGAACCATTTAGAAAAACCGACTTCACATCTATTTGATGGATTTTCAATTGATTTTGTGCTGCCAAAGCAATTATAAGTCAGACAGTCTTGATTCGAGCTACAAGAAAGAAAACCTCTTTATAATCATAACCAGATCGTTGCTCAAACCCTTTCACCACCAATATAGCATTATGTCTTTCTGCCTCATCGTTTGACTTTATTTTGGTCTTGAAAACCCACTTCACCTCAATAACCTTATGACCTTATGGCATATCAATAAGTTATCGTGTATTGTTTCCTTCAATTGCCTTGATCTCATCATTCATTGCATTCATCCCTTTAGGATCTTGGATGTCACAGGTTCATTATTTGCAAAGAAAGCAAAGTGCACCAAATCTCCATCATCATTAACTTCATTATCAAGTGTTACCTCAAAATCCTGTAGACGTACAAGTTATTGGCATTGCCTTCTTGGCCTTTCAGTTTCTACTGAGGATTGTGGCATGGGATTTTTTGAAGTAAAGATTGATGACTCTTCTTGATTTGTGGTGGGAACTGTTGCATTCTCTTCAAGAATAGAGGTGGTTCACACTTGGTAAAACCACTCCATGCTTCTACAGAGGTCATATTTCGAACACATTTTGTTGGAGATCTATTCAATAAGTAAACCGAGCATGAAACAGTTTCTCCCTAGAATGAATTGGGCATTCCCTTAGTCTTTAGCATGCTTCTTGTCATGTCTATTGTGGTTCTATTCTTTCACTCAGGAACTCCATCGTGTGGTGGGGTATAGGGAAATGTGACTTCATGCTTTATTCCCTGCTTTTCACAATACTTTTTAAACTCATTAGAAATATATTCACCCCTACCATTAGTACATAGAGTTTTGATACAATAACCACTTCGTCTTTCAACATGTGCTTTAACCTTTTTAAAAACAATCAAAAACTTCAGACTTTCATTGAAGAAAATAAACCCAAATTTTTCGAGTAAAATCATCAATAAAGGTCCATAAATACCTATTGTTACCACTGGATATAATATTTATTGGGTTGCACACATTTGAGTGGATGAGCTCAAGTGGTTCTATTGCACACTGCTTTCCTACTGTAAAAGGCAATCTTTGATGCTTTCCAAGAGTGCAAGCTTCACAAAATTGTTTTGGATGATGAATATTGGCAAGCGTTTCACTATATCACCTTGAGCAAGCATTTTTGAACTACAAAAATTTCAATGTCCAAACCGCAAATGCCACAACCAAGACTCATCTTTTAAAATTACATTAAGACAATTATAAACATCACTAGATATATCAACTTGGAGCACATGATTCTTTGTCAAAGGAGCTTTAAGAATGAGTGTACCTCTTTTATCAAGAATTGAAAGTTGGCGATTATGTAGGCTCATAACATACTCCTTTTCTAACAGTTGCCCATATTAAGCAAATTGCTCTTCATGTTGACACAGAGAAGACATCAAAAATATACTTATAATCTCCATTCTTTAGGCTGATAAGAATTTGTCATTTCCCTGCCACTAGTATACTACTGTCATCGAAAAATTTGACTTTAGTGCAAAAAAACTCATCAAGATCAACAAATAGCTCTTTTTTTCCACGCATATGATTGGTAAACCTAGTGTTAAGGAACCATGTATGGTAGATTAGTGTTTCACTGGCGGCAACAACTATCAAGAGAGCGTGGCCACTATCATCATCATCTTCTTGTACACAGTGAACTTTCTAATTGTTGTGCTGATATCTCCCTTCACTTGAATAAGGACCATGTCTATAACAAGAATAACATTCAATATTATATTTTCCATACCTTCATCTACCATGTCCACAGCCTTGGCCTCTTGTACCTTGTTAATGGTCTGATTTTTCTTGGTCGTTATTTTGGTTGCCTCCAACTCTATGACTATTATGACCACCACGACTTCTATTGTTGTAAGAATGACCACCATGTCCTCATTCTCTACCATGGGAACTATGAAGCTTTTGGTTTGTTTCACTACTTTGTTCACCTTTTATGGAAACCTGGCATTAGAAAGCTTGCTCAATCTGCTTCTCATTCATGCATTACTCATGGGCTTACAAGGTGTCGGATAATTCCTCAATTGTCATTAAGGACAAATCATGTGCTACTTTTATTGCCACAACAATATGCTCAAATCTGGAAGTGAGTGACCGTAAAATCCTCTCTACTTTAGCCTGCTCTATGTACTCCTCTCCATATGTTTACATTTGATTTGTCAAATTAATAACTCGACTAATATAAGTAGCAATAGTTTCAGAAGGCCCCATTTGTAAAAGCTCATATTGACGCCTCAAGATTTGGAGTTTTACTTTCTTAACTTTGTCTATAGCTTTGTACAACGTCATCAAGGTATCCCAGGCTTGCTTTGACATGGTTGTTCCTGCTATCTTCTTAAAAATTTCATCACTCACCCATTGATGAATGAAATACAATGCCTTATTATCTTTCTTCTTTTCTCACGATGGGTGTTCCTTTGTACATTAATTGCATGTTAGCGTGACTTTGGTGTGTTTTTGATTCCATTTTATTAGTATTACTATTTCTTATCGATTTAGTTAATTTTTGGCTTATTTTGTTTATTTATGGCTTCTTGATTATCAGACCAAAGGCGAACTAAGGTTGCAAGAATTAGGTGAAAATACCCAAATAGAATTCTCACTGGAGTGGGCAAATTCCGTGAAAGGCTCTTTCGAATTAGTTACTTTTCTTTATGATTCTTACTTTTGTGTGTTGATATGCTTCTTCATTTGGCCAATTGTTGCCAAGAAATATGTGTGATCATTTTAAGAGATAGCAGGTAAGATTCTGTTCTTTTAGCTTTTATTACATAATGATAAATGTCCTGTAATACCTGTTAGAGTATGCCCTACAATTAATTGGATTTGGATTAAGTAATTTTAAAAGGCCCAAAAGACCCAATTTAGTTGGACTAAGGCTAAGGCCTTTTTAGGGTTTTGTTAAGAGGCACTATAAAAACAACATTAAATCTAAAAGTTAGACATAAGAAGAACAGAATATTTTTATAGCCGTTCTGCCTCCTGGAGCTAGCACTCTCAGAAAACAATTCCCTTCCTCCTCCCTTTGCTTCTGATCACATCTTGTCTCAGGCAAAGGTCTTATTTTGCGTCCTACTCGTGTGGATACTATTAGAGGGTTTCTCTCAGCTAGGAGTCTTGAGTTAACGATAAATCAAGGGCTGTTCGTGGGCTGCCATATTCAAAAGTCGAACATTCCTACACGAGTACACCAAAAGGTTAGATTCTATTCCGAAATTAATTTTGTTGCATGATGCTAGTGATTTGGTTTTATTGTTTTTCTAATCCGCTGCGTATTTTCGTGTATGACATAATAAACTGAGACAACGAAACCTTACAGTGATATCAGAGCCAGTGTGCAAACGGCTTTCGGGATAGCGAATTCGATTCGTGCTGATGTTGTTTTATTGTAAGTTGTTACAGATTTGATTTTAATTTTCAAAATTTGTTTAGGCGACCTAAAATGATTGTAAGATAATTATAGATTTAAATAAAAAAACTGTAGGCAACCCTGTAGTTGCCACCCTTGCAAAAACTTTTTTTTAATACTTGTTATTATTTTATTTAGAATATATAAAATAAATTAGGATAAAAGTTATCTTGATAAGTGTTTTAAAATAAAATATATCCTTTATTAAATTGGATAAGAGTTATCCAATAGTTTTGAGATTTTAATAAGATTAAAATTTCAAAAACATTATCTTGATAAAATTGTTTTAAAATAAAATATATCTTGTATTAAATTGGATAAGAGTTATCCAATAATTTTGAGATTTTAATGAGATTAAAATTTCAAAAAGAATTATCTTGATAAAATTTTATTTTAAATTAAATATTTTATATCTTAAATTAGATAAGAGTTATCCAATACTTTTGAGATTTTAATGAAATTAAAATTTCAAAAGGAGTTATCTTTATAAATTTTTGTTTTAAAATAAAATATTTTAAAATGGATAAGAGTTATCCAATGGTTTTGAGATTTTAATAAGATTAAAATTTCAATTAAGCCCAAATTGAATTTTGAGAATTAAAATTAAATTAAAATAGCCCTTGATACCCATAATTAATTAAAATTTGATTAATTAAAATTAGATTTTAATTAGAAAGCATGCAAATTAATATGTGATATTACTGTGTATGCTTGATGCTTGATTCTTATGTGATATGGATGATTGCATGGTACATGGCTATGGGCTTAGGTTTACATGAGTTAAATTTATTTAAATAAATTTAAATTGGGCATGTGAGCCTTGATTTATTTGTAATTTATTTATGTAATTGTTATATAGATAAATTAGGATTATCTTATAAAATGTACAACATTTGGAGCTAAGATGATTCGGAGCCAAGGCGAACCGAGGTGACGCTTGAAGGGAAATCGAGGAGAAGGCATTTAGAAAAATAATGTATCCCTAGGTTCTTTTGTAATAGAAAGGCCATAACCATGTCACGTTTAATTTTACGCTTTTACTTATATATGTTGATATATATGTTAGAAAAGCATGTTAGGTGAGACGGTAAAATTGAAAATCCCTCAAAATAAATATTAAGTCAAAGATAACAAATAAAGATGTCTTCCAATACGATGCATGTGAAAGAGACTTTGTTCGGTATTGTGCTACTTTGGCTCAGTCAAGGCCATACCTACCTTAGGAATTCACATTGCATGAGATAATAGTTATCTCTAAGTGTATTGGGTCAGACTTAACTAAATTAAATTAGGGCATTGGCTCAGTCAAGCCTAATAAGATTTAGAGACATAGGTTGGGCTTTAACCCATATGATGAGTTAGAACAAGAGTTGTTCACCCAACTATCCAGGAGTTGTATGAGATGCAATTGACAATAGTTGTCTACCTAAATAACCTCATTGGACGCATTAGCTCAGCTAAAGTCATAATGGGACCAAATATGGATCCTGGTCCACTAGGAAGTCTAGGCGAAAAGGCTTCCCGAGTTGATAGTGAGGGCTATTAGCTTGAGGAAAATAGTGGGAGTAATTCATTTAATTAAAAGACCATAATTAATGATTTTAATCACAATGTTACTTACTTGCATATTTTATGATTGTAGAATTATCATGGCAAACAACAATTTATCCCTTCGTTCTATCCTTGAGAAGGATAACAAGTTGGTTGGGGCAAACTTCTTAGACTGGTACAAAAATTTGAGGATAGTCCTCACGCAAGAAAAGAAATTATATGTTCTAGAGCATGCGATCCCTGCTCAACCCCGACAGAATGCTTCCGCTACTGATAAGCAAGCTTATCAAAAGCATTTGGATGATGCCATTGATGTACAGTGCATGATGTTAGCTTCTATGAGTTTTGAACTCCATAAGCAACATGAGAATATGAAACCGTTTGATATGATCGAACATCTCAAGGAAATGTTCCAAGAGCAAGCACGGCATGAACGTTATGAGGTGTCTAAGGCGCTCTTCCAGAGCAAGATGGTTGAGGGAGCTCTGGTGCACACTCATGTACTTAATATGATTAGGTACATTGAGAGGCTGGAAGCACTGGGCTTCACCATGCATAAAAAGTTGTTAGTTGATCTCATCCTCCAATCCTTACCGGATAGTTATAGTTCGTTTGTGTTGCACTACAACATGAACAGTATGGATAAGACACTGGCAGAATTGCTCAATATGTTGAGAACTGCTAAGCAGGACTTGAAGAAGTCAAGGCCTACTTCTGTTATGGTGATTGACAAGAGCAAATCCAAAGGCAAAGGCAAGCTTAAGGGTAAGCCCAAGCCCAATGGTAACAAGAAAGAAAAGGCCAAGAAACTCAAGCCATCTGGTGGAGTTGCTAAGACAGGAAAATGCTTCCATTGCAGTAAGACTGGTCATTGGAAGCGAAATTGCATTGTGTACCTTGAGGAGTTGAAGAAAAAGAAAGGAAGTGAGACTTCCATCTCAGGTATATATGTGATTGAGATAAATTGTCTACTTCTTCATCTTGGGTATTAGATACTGGATGTGGTTCTCACATTTGCATGAATGTGTAGCGACTAACAAGGAGTAGAAAACTTGCCAAGGGCAAGGTGGTCCTACGAGTTGGAAATGGAGCAACGGTTGCTGCGTTAGCTGTAGGAATATTTAATTTATCGTTGCCTTCGAGCCTAATTCTAGAACTTGATAATTGTTATTATGTTCCAACAATTGCCAAGAACATTATTTCTATTTCTTGTTTGGACAAGAAAGGTTTTTCTTTTAAAATAATGAACAATAGTTGTTCAATTTACTTTAATGATATTTTCTATGGCAATGCTTACATTATGAATGGATTGTATGTTCTAGATTTAGATAATCACATATACAGTGTTGATTTCAAGAGGTTAAAGGGTAATGAGATTAACCTTACATTCCTCTGGCATTGTAGACTTGGTCACATAAACGAGAAACGCATATCTAGGCTCCACAAAGAGAGACACTTAGATTCATTTGATTTTGAATCATATGATGTATGCGAATCTTGTTTGCTTGGTAAAATGACCAAGGCCCCTTTTACAGGAATAATTGAAAGGACTACTGGTTTATTAGAGCTCATACATATAGATGTATGTGGTCCATTAACCATACAAGCTAGAGGAGGGTTCCAATACTTCATCACATTTACTAATGGCTACAGTAGATATGGTTATGTTTATTTAATGAGACATAAGTCAGAATCCTTTGAAAAGTTCAAAGAATTCAAGAATGAAGTACAAAACCAGCTAGGCAAGAATATCAAGACACTCCGATTAGATCGCGGTGGAGAGTATTTGAGCCTAGAATTTATAGATCATCTAAAGGAGTGTGGAATAGTTCCACAACTCACTCCACCTAGTACACTTGAATGGAACGGTGTATTTGAGAGGAGAAATCCGACTTTGTTGGACATGGTTTGATCCATGATGAGTCTATCTGACCTCCCTGTCTTCTTTTGGGGTTATGTTTTAGCCTATGTTTGGATTGAGGGTGAGGAAGGGAAAGGAAAGGAAAGTAAAGTAAAACAAAGGAAGGTTGTAAACCTTTTCTTTGTTTGGGAAGATTTTTTAGTTAGGGAAAGGAAAGAGAGGGGGAGTGAGCACCCCTTGATTTCCCTTGACTTAGTTTTTTTAAAACCCCAATTTGGGGTAAAGGGGAAGAAAAGGAAACTTGAAAAAAATTATAACATGTAGAATGTCAAATTTAACCTTATTATCTTATAAAATTTAAAACAAAAAGGGTTATAATTGAAAAAAAAACATTATAATGAATCATTTTCTGTCTTTTCCATTGTTTAACCAAACAAGGGTTGTTAGGGTTACTTTCCTTTCCTTTCCTTTATTAATTTTAGCTATCCAAACAAAGGGTACATGTACCCTTTCCTTTCCTTTCCTTTCCTTTCCTCTAGTTTACATTCCTTTCCTTTCCATTCCTTTCCTTTACTAATGTTTATCCAAACATAGCGTTAGAGACAGCAGCATTCACACTAAATCATGTTCCTACTAAAGCTGTTGAAAAGACACCGCATGAGATGTGGACTGAAAAAAAAAACCTAATCTGTCTTTTCTAAAGATTTAGGGTTGTGAGGCTTATGTCAAAAGACAAGTCTCAGACAAATTAGGACCCAAATCTGATAAATGCATATTTGTGGGGTATCCTAAAGAGACAAAAGGATACTATTTCTATAATCCCACAGAGCACAAAGTGTTTGTGGCTCCGTATGGTGTCTTTCTAGAAAAAGGACTTCCTTTTAGAAGAACTAGTGGGAAGAAAATAGAGCTTGAAGAGGTTCTAGAACCACAAAATATCACTGAACCTTTAGTGGAACAAGAGCAAGTCCCACAAGATGTTGTGGAACAAGAAATAGCTCCAGAAACACAAGGCCTGCGTAAGTCTAATAGGATACGTCGAGAGCTTGAGAAGCAAGCTTCTTGGAGCTGAAACATTCGTTTTGATGAGATAGTTAAAGAGTTTGGATTCATCAAGAATGAAGATGAACCTTGTGTTTAGAAAAAGGTTAGTGTGAGTGCTGTCATATTCCTAGTGTTATATGTGGATGTCATACTACTCACAGGAAATGACATTCCTGCCCTAAATCTGTCAAAACTTGGCTAGGGAATTGCTTCTCCATGAAAGACTTAGGATAAACAGCCTATATCCTTGGAATAAAGATCTATAGATATAGATCGCGTACGCTGCTAGGTTTAAGTCGAAGTACATATATTGACAAAGTGTTGAAAAAGTTCAACATGGAAGAATCTAAGAAAGAATTCTTACCTATGTCTCATGGCATTTATCTCTCAAAGGACATGTGTCCTAAAACATAAGATGAGAGAGCTAAAATGGCTAAGATTCCATATAATTTAGCTATTGGATCTATAATGTACGCCATGTTATGTACGAGGCTTGATGTCTCCTATGCTTTAAGCATAGCGAGTAGGTATCAAGTTAACCTAGGTGAGCGTCACTGGATAACAGTTAAGAACATCCTTAAGTACTTAAGAAGGACTAAGGATGCTTTCTTAGTCTATGGATGAGAGAATGAGCTCATTGTAAATGGTTATACTAATGCCAGTTTCTAGTCAGATAAGGATGACGTTAAGTCATAATCTGGCTATGTGTTTTGCCTAAATGATGGCACTGTTAAGTTGGAAAGGTTCTAAACAAGAGACAGTGGCCAATTCTACGATCGAGGCTAAGTATATAGTGGCTTCAGATGCAGCTAAGGAAGCTGTTTGGATCAAAAAGTTCGTCACAGAACTTGGAGTAGTCCCTAGCATTGCTGATCTAATGGCACTCTATTGTGACAACAATGGAGCCATTGCACAAGTTGAGAAATCTTGGTCCCACCAATGGTCCAAACAAATACTCAAGCCCTTCCATGATCGATTGGCTGTAGTGCAAGTGGGAGAATGTTAGTGTATGCGCTATAAGCCAATCAAATTTAGACTTATAGTACACTTAAAACATTGTGATTATTTATGTTATTTAATAATACATGGCAGTTATTTATCATTATTGACTATATTTAATTTGATCAAGTCATAATCATATGATAAAGTCCCTAGAATAGTGGATTCGTATCAAAGGAATCAAAGTAGTGACTTTGATAATGAGATCCTTATGATACAAAGAATACTATTCTTAAATATCCTTAGTTGTAGTATCACTGAGAAGGGACATCAGTGATACGGTAAGACTAACATGTGTTAGATTCCTTTGGGTGACTGATCTCATAAGTCATGGATATGGTGATATCCAGATCAACACATTGGTGATCATTGTGAATGAATGCACTGGATTGACCCATCTTGAGAACTCTATGTGGATCGTTACATTGAGCGTCATTAGATGTTCTCAAATGGCAATGGTATATGTGATCCTTAGACTTGAGATCACCATGGTATCCTATGTGTGGATTGGTGTACTTTGATGCTGGTAAACGTAGCTCAATAAGGGTTGCAAGTAAGACAGTAATTGGGTACATCATGAATCATATGAGCGTTGTGAGTGATCAAGATAGGATTTATCCCTCTTGGTAACAAGAGTCTATATCTCAAGGACTCTCAATAGAGACTAATGATTGAAAATCTGTGCCTACAGTACAAATGAGATTTAAGATGAGATCTTGAATTCATTTGATTAAATCATTTATCTTAAGATTGAGAAACAATGGAGTTGAACTTTAATAGAGATGACACGTTCCACACTCTATGTTCAACTAAGATATTACGTGACAAAATGATCGAATTATACGGTAATTGCTCATTGAAAGGTTGTCGTCAACTCACCGACATTTTCATTACTTGGGTAGCCATGATGCATTGCTAGATGCCAATCTTGGCTTGTGATTTATGAATGAGATTCTGAATCACTGCCAACGTAATGGAAACCTAAAGGGTCACACACAATAAGGGTATGACCAAGACAAGGTAATTGGAGTTGGATTCATGTGATGAATCCTAGTACAAGAAGGATTCCTAGTGAGACTAGAATACTGTTCCAACTACAATTTGAGATTTAATTAATAGTAATTTTAGCTCGAGATTACTAAAGGGTATTTTGGTCTTTTCAATTATAATGAGATTATAATTATTAATTATTAATATAATAATTCATTGGCAGACCAAATTATTAATCCAAATGCATAACCAATTGGTTGTAGTGCAAGTGGGAGATTATTAGAGTATGCCCTACAATTAATTGGATTTGGATTAAGTAATTTTAAAAGGCCCAAAAGACCCAATTTAGTTGGACTAAGGCTAAGGCCTTTTTAGGGTTTTGTTAAGAGGCACTATAAAAACAACGTAAAGTCTAAAAGTTAGACAAAAGAAGAACAGAATATGTTTATAGTCGTTCTGCCTCTTGGAGCTAGCACTCTCAAAAAACAATTCATTTCCTCCTTCCTTTGCTTCTGATCACATCTTGTCTCAGGCAAAGGTCTTGTTTTGCATCCTACTCATGTGGATACCGTTAGAGGGCTTCTCTCAGCTAGGAGTCTTGAGTTAACGATAAATCAAGGGCTGCTCGTGGGCTGCCATATTCAAAAGTCGAACATTCCTACACGAGCACACCAAAAGGTTAGATTCTATTCCGAAATTAATTTTGTTGCATGATGCTGGTGATTTGGTTTTGTTGTTTTTCTAATCCGCTGTTCATTTTCGTGTATGACATGATAAACCGAGACAACGAAACCTTACAATACCTTATTCCTAAAATGAGAATTACTCTGTTTAGATTTCATTATATTTTATTGTTGCATAACCTCTTTTATGATGAACCTGTTTTTCCATTAGAAATTGGAGTTTCTGCTAAGGACTTCAGTTTGAATTCGAATATGCATTGAACATGAGGTAGGAAACAACTAATTTTAATGAAAAGCATAATTGGAATCCTATAGATGTAGTCTTATTATTGGTTGGATGTAATGTTAAGTATATTGTTATTTCAGGGATAAGGCTAGTCTTTCTGATGCTTGAAACTATTTGCATTGATATTTCTTTTTCTTATTAAAAAGAAGTTTGGGTGATTCTCTTGAGTCTTGATATTCTTTCCTATCAATTTAAAAGTTGTTCAATTGCCTTGTATACAATTGTTTTCTGCCACTCTTTGATATTGGGGTTTTAGTTTGGTTTTATAAATGAACTTTTTTGCACATTTCTTGTTTCTATAGATTGTGCAATTTAATCATTCTGCATGGTTTAATGTGTGTTGCTTTTATTTTTATTTTTCCAGTTTCGTAGCTTAGAAAAAGGTGTTGACATCTTAGTTGCTACTCCTGGACGATTGGTGGATATTGGTGAGATAGCAAGACTTTCTTTTGGAATGATAAAATATGTAGCCTTAGATGAGGCACATAGAATGCTAGATATGGGCTTTGAACCTCAGATTCATAAGATCGTTGAGAAAATGGACATGCCTCCACCAGGAACAAGGCAAACAATGTTATTCAGTTCTACATTTCCAGACGAGATACAGGTTCCACTTTATACCTTAATGTGCATTATCCTTTCTCGGTGAAGTTCACAATACTTAATAGTTGTTAACGACCTTGCAATAACTAAAAGTTGTTGCAAAAATATTTCAGCAACGATAAAATTGCATTTTGCAATGACTTTTGTCGCTGTAAAAAACCCATTTTCTAGTAATGGATTATATTTAATGTAATAATATTAATATTACGATTTATGTACAAACCAAATACAAAATAAATATAAAATTGATGTAATTAGTTAATCAATTATTCATAATATTATTTATTTTTTTTAATGTATATTATAATTTTATTCAATATTATAATTGAACAATTAGTTAACTAGTTAGCCAACAACTTCTTGGCTTAGTGGTTAAGGATTAGTTGTAGCATATTATAAGTCTTGGGTTCGAATCCAAGCACCCCCTTCCCCAGTTATTTAATATTCCTCTTGTAACGAAAAAAAATTAGTTAACTAGTTATACAGTTAAATTTAATTTAATTACTAATTATGTTGGTATTTAAAAAATAAAATAAATGTAAAAAAATTCTTAAAAATTTAAAATTTTATTAAAAATATAATATAATTATTAAAAAAACTAATAAAACTGAGTAAAAAAAATTATTGAACTAAGAGTGTTTAACTTCTAATGGCCAAATGTTGACCCAAAAAAAATACAATAATCCAATAAGTTATTGTTAAGAGTATAAAGTCATTTATATAAATGTTTAATTGTTTAATGTGATTTATTTAAAATTTTTTAGTTATTTATTTGTATAGCTAATACTTTTGGATTTTCATTTTCCTTTAGTTTTACTATATATATATATATATATATATATATATATTTATATATATATATATTTGGCTTATATATATATATATATATATATATATATATTTGGCTTACTTAAAAAATAAAGTTTTATATAATTATTAATATATAATTATATATTTTATAACAAATGTAAATATCATAGGAAATTAAAAAAATAAATAATAATTGTCAAGTAATAAAAACATAAAAATGTAAAAAGAAAGAACACAAAGAGAGAGAGCAAGAAGAGAGATTTTCTTATTCTTCAAGTGTTTAATACATGGATGGTAAGCCTCTATTTATAGGCTTCACAAATACATGAATAAAGATGGAAGATCAAAAGGAAATACAAACTTAAATAAGGGGAGGATGAATAGTTCCTCATTCATGTACCAATATGAAGAGCATGAGGGATGAATGGACATCCATATTTACAACTATTCATAACACTCCCCCTTGGATGTCCATTACTGAAGAATATGCCTCATTAAAACCTTACTAGGAAAAACCCTATGGGACAAAAACCTAGTGAAGGAAAAAGAGTACATTATTCTTCAAAATACACATGAGATGCTGCCTCATTAAAAACCTTACCAGGAAAACCCAGTGGGACAAAACATGGTTAAGGAAAAAAAGAGTACAACGTGTATTTACTCCCCCTCATGATTATATCACTTGAGATCTCTGAGTCGACGCAATCCAACATTGTAGACTAACTTCTCACATGTAGTGGTAGGAAGCGCCTTTGTTAATAAATCTGCCAAATTTTCACTTGAACGGATTTGTTGAACATTTATATCACCATTCTTCTAAAGGTCATGAGTGAAAAAGAACTTCAATGAAATGCGTTTTGTTCTATCACCTTTGATATATCCTTCCTTCAGTTAGGCGATACATGCTGCATTATCCTCATATAAGACCGTTGGTGCCTCTTTTCTTGAATATAAACCACAAGTTCCTCATATGTGCTGAATTACAGACCTTAACCATACACATTCACAACTAGCCTCATGTATTGCCAAAATTTCAGCATGATTAGAAGATGTGGCTACTATAGTTTGTTTCATGGAACGCCATGAAACGGCAATGCCACCACATGTGAATGCATATCCAGTTTGTGATCGAGCATTATGAGGATCAAATAGGTACCTTGCATCTGCAAAACCAATCAAATATGTTTTGGGTAGGTTAGGAAAATACAAACCCATATCCTTTGTACCTTGTAGGTAATGAAGTACATGTTTAATCTCATTCTAATGCCTTCAGGTTGGACAAGAGCTATATCTCACTAATAAGTTAACAGAGAATGATATATCAGGTCGTGTATGACTAGCGAGATGTGATAACAGTAAATTTTTCATTTATTGGAAATTATAAATATTGAAAATAAATATTGGAGAAATTAAATAAGAGGAAATAAATAAAAATTTGCGAGAACGGGATATTGGTGAAAATCCCGAGAATCGAGGAAGTGAAAGAATCGGGAAATTCGTGTAAAGGAAATTAAATTGGAAGTGAAAATAAAAATAATAGAGAGAGGAAAAATAATTTAATTGGATAAATTAAAGTCCAAATTAAATAAGGAAAATGAGAAATGAGAATAAAATATGTCTATATAATCACAAATTATATAATTGTATTTTTATACAAATACATATGCATGTAAATACTATATAGTATGTATTAATAATATACGTTTGTATATATGAATATATATATATATATATATATATATATATATATATATACTAGTTCGTGAAGTTGCATAATACATATGTATTTAAGTATAATCTCTTATGTATATATAAGTATATATATACATGCATATTTGAGAAATGTTTATGTTTGATTTACATTAAAGTTGAAAAATATATATTGTAAATACAATATATATTATATTATAACATATATATAGATATATATGTAAAGATTATTTATTTTAAGTATATAAATATATACATATATATATATCTATGCTAGATCTATAATTTTAATACACAAAAAACATATTTTATATGTAATATATATAATACTATATTATATATATATATGATAATAATAATATTATGTGTATTAAATATATAATATAAATATATGACATATATATTATTATATTAAGTGTATAATATATAGTATACTATATACTAAATAGGGAAAGGAAAATAAAACTAAAAGAGGAAAGAAAAAAAAAGAAGAAACAGAATGGAAATCGGGAAAGACCCCGATTCTCTTTCCCAGTCGAAACCGACGACAGCAACAGCTGCCACCGTCGGCTGAGAGAGGAGAAGGAAGAGGAGGAGAGATCATCGGCGAGAAGAGAGAAAGAAGAAGCCGACGTCTGCGACGGGAAAAACGAAAGAGAAAGGAGCGACGCGAGGCGAAAAAGAGAGGAAAGAAAGAGAAGAGGGAATCGGCGGTGCCGGCCGTTCCAGGCACCACCACCCCAACCCAAACCTCGGCGGAGGTGAGGGGAAGATGAAAGAGGCCACCGGCGAGACCAACGGCGGTCGAGGAAGGACAAACGGAGGAAGAAAGGACTGAGACCCATGCCGTCAGATCCGCCGTCGTGCCGTCGGTCTGGGCTAAACGAAGGCCACCAACAGCTTCGCCGTGATGTCCGCCAGCCGTGGAGATGCCGAACCGCCAGAGAACCGGCCGCTGACGAGGAACCGGAGAGGAAGGAGGCAGACCAGTCTGAACCAGTCTGACCGGGAAAGGAAGAGGAAAAAAGAAAGGAAAAAGGAAAAAGAAAAAGAAAAAAAGAAAAGAAAGAGAAAGAAAAGAAAAAAGAAAGAAAGAAAAAGAAAAGAGGAAAAAGGAAGAAAAAAGGAAAAAGGAGAATTTCGGGAATTCGGAGATTCCCGAAAATTTGACAACCCGAAAATTTCGGAAATTCGGTAAGAAATTCCCGGAAATTAAATTTCAGAAAAAATGTAATAAATTATGGAAAAATTCTAAAATTTAGAATTTTTATTTCCAGAAATTATTTTCAGTGATCGGGATAAGGAATCTGGAGAAATGGATGCGGGCGCGATCGATAAGAGGAAGTCACCGACCCGAAAAAGGTAAGGGATGCATGTGCAGCACTGTAAGGATATTCAATCTGCATATTTTAGATTTGAAATATTTTATGGAAATATTTTATGAAAATTATTATGATGCATGATTTTCTGAAATTTTTGGGATGAAGTACTGGCTAGAAATTTTAAACTATGTTTTTCCGTTCAGGAAGTTAGTAAATCGACAGCCGTTATGCTGTCGAAAATTTTAGAAAAATTTCATAAAATCATATTAAATGAATTTATTTTCAAAAATTGATATTAAATCACGAAAAATAAGGAAATTACAAAATTTCATAAAACATGAATTTAATGAGATGGAATTTGAAAATATTCATGTTTTCGAGAATGGTGATAATGAAATCATCGAAAATTCTCGGAATAGATAAATTACACGAAATACGAGGTGAAAGATGAAGTGAAATACAGTGAATATTTTTATGAATATTTTTATAAATATTCACTAAAGGATTTTAACCCTTATGGATTTAAATTACGAAATTATATATTTATATAAATTCCATAAAGGTTTATTTTATGATCAAAAATAGAGTTTTGAGACTTGTCAGCATCCTATCATGCTGATGTTTGATATGTGATAAGTTTAGTCCCGATCGACACTTGATCAGTGATCCACCGAGGACAATATAGATTATGGTCATAGATTTGACCTATTTATTTCTTTACCCTCCGGGGTCTATAGTATGATGAGATTGATGATTATTTTAGACTCCAAAAAAAAAGATAGGTGATATGTTAAAAAGGAAAGTGTTTTATACGATATGAGATATGTCAAAAGGAAAATGTGTTATAGGATGCGTGACATATGAAAAGAATATGTTTATATGATATTAGAAGAAAATCAATTGATTTATAACATTTTGACAAAATGCTCGTTTCGGTACTGATTATAGTACTGTGAGATGATTTTCCTAAGACATGTGATACGAATATATAATATGTTTCGAAAAAGGAAGAATTGATAAATCTGATATTCTTATCATGAATTTAAATGGAATATTAGATTATAAGTGTGTCACGAGTTCCGAACCGTGGGAGCCACCTCTAGAGTCCTTCGGGAACTAAGTGCTACACGAGTTTCGATGTGTTAGTAGTCAATCTAAGTACTAAAGGCCAAACCGAGCAAAGACTCGAGTTCCGAACCGTGGGAGCCACCTCTAGAGTCCTTCGGGAAGTAAGTGCTACGCGAGTTTTGATGTAAAGGCCAAACCGAGCAAAGACTCGATTTCTGTACCGTGTGAGCCATCTCTAGAGTCTTACAGGAACTAAGTGCTACACGAGTTTTGATGTAAAGGCCAAACCGAGCAAAGACTCGATTTTTGTACCGTGTGAGCCACCTCTAGAGTCCTTCGGGAACTAAGTGCTACACGAGTTTTGATGTAAAGGCCAAACCGAGCAAAGACTCGATTTTTGTATCGTGTGAGCCACCTCTAGAGCCCTTCGGGAACTAAGTGCTACACGAGTTTTGATGTAAAGGCCAGACTGAGCAAAGACTCGATTTCTGTACCGTGTGAGCCACCTCTAGAGTCCTTCGGGAACTAAGTGCTACACGAGTTCTGATGTGTTAGTAAGAAGTCTGTGTCCTAAAGGCCAAACCGAGTAAAGACTCGATTTCTCTACCGTGTGAGTCACCTCTAGAGTCCTTCAGGAACTAAGTGCTACACGAGTTCCGATGTGTTAGTAATCAAATTATCGACGTGTATAGTGACTAATCTACCGAAGTGCTTGCTGCTTTGCTAATGTGATAAGTGGAATAGATTTTAATATTCTTATTTTAATTTTAATTTTTAAATTGAATAATAGATAATAAATGATTTATATGTTATACGAAAAGGAATTAATAGCTTATTTTGCTATTTAAAGTGCTGTACTAATTATGATTGTACAGTAAAATATGAAATGAGTTTAAATAAGAATGATGAGGATTTAACTAATATGCTTTTCAAAGAATATATGATTATTAGTTACTTTATTTAAATGCTTTATTTCGTAAAAGCATTATTTTGAAAAGAATATGAAAATGATATGAAATTAAAAAGGAAAATGATTTAAATTTCAAATGAAAAGAAATTTATCACTCTCTACAGTTGCTTCTAGGTTCCGGAACAAGATAGGTATTTCAAAATACCTACCTTACTCCATTCGGATCCCTAGCCGATTGTAGTATCCTTCCTACATACGAGCCTAGAGCCCATAGGAAAAATGAAAAAGATTTTCAGCATATAGGAAGCTAAGTATCAAGTGAGGCATATAATTCTCTTACTGAGCCGTGGTTTTGCTCACCCCTTAATTTTAAACATTTCAGGTTTTGATGATTGTGAGTTCAGTGGATTTGTGGATCCTGGCTATACACGAAGGACAATATGACAGACCGATTGAGTTATTTGAGGTATGATCATTTATTTTCTGTATTTAGACATGTCAACAGTACTAATTATCTAATTAATTACGATGGGGGGATGTGTATAATATAAACAATATTATGTAAAATTGTTTAGCAGTCAATACAAGTGAAGTATCACAGACAGCCCAACCGGTTAAGTTGTGTACAATAAGGTGAAAAATGTGGTCATAGGTTGTGACTGATTTAATGGTATCAGGGCAATGGTTGGCCTGATGTCTGTGGATACTTTTGGAAGGAAAAGAGTTAAACATCCCTTGTAATATTGTATAGTCTGAATACATAGAGAAAATAAATGATTGCAAATTGAATTAAGTGTTTAGAAGAGAGTGAGCAATTTTGGAATAAGGAATGCAAAAAAAAAGGGAAAACGGCTCGGGAATGTTACCTGAAATAGTGATCTTATGATCTAAATGAAGGTCGGTCCGGTAAGGAACAAAAATGGACTCGGTGAGGGCCCCACCAGTACTTTTCTGTCCGAACCGGACTAAGACCCGAAAGTGATGGTATAAAGGAGGGGAATGAAATATCATCATTAAATAGACTTTAGGATCACCGATTGAGGGTAATTTGAAGAGAGAGAAAATTTTTAGCCAAAAATGACCAAAATACCCCTGCCCCTAAAATTTTACCGGGAGTTAAAATAGACCAACGGAAGTTTGAATAGATTGATCTGACAGAGAAATTGATGATATAAAGCGGAATTACAAGCAAAATAATCCAATTGTAGATTTTAGTGAATTTCTCTATCGAAATCGAATGAGATCTAAATTGCTGTTATAAGTATCAGAAAGGATACCATCAACACATAGATGATCAGTTCATTGATTTGAATGTATATTGTGGAGAAAGAAATAAATGTTGAAATGACGAAAATGCCCTTATGTTGGGCGATGTTCGGAACAGTGATAAAACCGAGCTAAATTGGAATCTATTGATAGTAATGGAATTTTTAATGGCATAGAGGATGTCATATGAATATAACGATCCCTATTACTGATTCCACTAACACTTAGATTATGGACGCGAAGAAATCCGTGAGGGGCTAAGTGCCACGTCTGTGTGACGGGGGCCACCTCTAGAACCCAGAGCGGACAGTACAGATGTGTACAGGCGGACGGCGGACGGGCCGGGGCCTTATATGATGTGATCCAAAGAGTGTAGTGGAATGTAATCAGATGATTGGCCCAGTTATTGACTGTAAGGGTCAAAAAAATTAAGAGTGTATTGAACGGGATCGTTGAATACTATGAAAAGTGAAATGATTACAGGAATTGACTGATAAGGTGAATAGTACCGATAATGAAATACATACTGGTATGGTTACTTATGGTTCTATACATTTTTACTACTTTGAGGTAACAAACAGATAATCTTATATAGAACCGACATATCTTGAAATATGTGCTACAGAATGAGGTACTGTATGGAGTACTGTGAATTAGAGAATAATTATAAGAACAATGAAGTGATAAAAAGAAGATCACAGCTAACCTAAGTTCTTCAGGACCCTTGAGACAGAACTATGATGGGCGACTCGTAGTAGATCATGTGTTGTGAGATACAGGCGAACAATATTATCGCCGACTCACTATTAAGGGTAAACCTGGGGCGAAAGGATTGCTTAGGGGATGCTCGTCGACGGTTGATTCGAACGGGCGGGACTCTTACAAGAAGCTTAGTGATAACACGAATGTAAGGAACTAGGTACGTAAGGGTGCCAAGGTTCGAACCTCGTGGATAATATACTCAAGGGAATTAAACCTGAATTCATTAAATGGAAATGATTTTAAAGTGAATAACTGAATTGAAACGAGTAGCTGTAAAGTGTGTTGATAACCATTGTACCTGATACAGCTTACCAGAATGAGATTTGTAATGCTGTAAAGTATGACTAAGTAATGAAATCAAGGTAGAGTATGTATCAAAATGATTTGAATATTGAATGTCTCTGCCTTGAGAATACACTGTGAAATGATGGGATACAAGGATGAAGGTCCAAAATGATAAGAGAAGTGTGGTTAAAGAAACTATCGGATGAGAATCCCGATAAATTCCAGAGTAACATAGATTGAGAAATCAGGTTAATGTTGACTCGATTGTGGATATGAAATTTATTCTTAAGCTTATATCGGAGAATATGGAAGAAATCCGACAAGCTTAAGAAAATAATTTTTGGAAAATATTGTGTATGATGAAATTCACATGTATCGATGTAAAGGATGGAAATATAAATGATATGATTTGAGGATGAATTAAATGATGTATTAAAATTTTTATTTTACACTAAAGTTCTTATGAAGAACAAATAAATATCTATATGGAAGTGATGCCTTAAATATGATTTAATCGGAGATGTATAAGGAGCTTATAAGAGCAATCTTTGTAAAAGGCATCATCAGATGAAAAGCTGAAGACCTATGGTCACAAGATGATAAGAAATGTATGATTAAAGAAAGTATCAGATTTGATTTTCGATAGAACTTCCAGAGTTATATAAGTTAGAGGAATCGAGATAACATTGACTCGATTTTGAATATGAAGTTAAATTCTAAGTTTATATCGGAGGATATAGAAAGAATCCGAAAAACTTAAGACAATAACTCTGGAAAATGTGTGAATAATGAAATTCACGTGTAGAGGTCTGGATAATGAAAATACAGATAATGAAAAATTGAGAATAATGGAGTTACCTGTATAAGTGTAAATGAGAGAAATACAAATAATATTGAGATGTAGAGGAATTAAAAAGGATGTATTGATTTCCTATCATTAATAAAGTTCTGGTGAAGAACAAGTATTCATCTACATGAAAATAGACGCTTCATTGAGCTGATTAGGGATGTGTGAGGAGTTAATAAGACTAGCCTCAGTATAAAGAGTCA
This sequence comes from Heritiera fomes, assembly GCA_032173925.1. NCBI lineage: Eukaryota > Viridiplantae > Streptophyta > Magnoliopsida > Malvales > Malvaceae > Heritiera > Heritiera fomes. Next base: position 17,962,705 of record JAPDPM010000015.1, read on the forward strand.
TTAGATAAAAGATTGAAGATTGGTGTCCATAAGATAATGATTTGAACTCGGAGTGAATTTTACGGGTTCCTATTGAAGTTACAAGGGTAATGAGTTGCCTTGTAAAGTATATAAGCCTAAAGAATGAGGCATACTTACATGAGTAAATTGATGAAATACCGATAGAGTCTAAAGTATAAATGGAACATGAGCAGCATTGTGATATGATCCTTAAACTCTTAAAGGCTGTGAAATTGTGCTAAGATTAGCAACTAAGAAATTTGGCTAGACAGTATCTCCTCTTGAGATATATGATCTTGAGACGACAGGATGACAGTGAACCTATCTATGATATAAAGATAATGATCGAGATACAAAAGTAATGAGTCTAGCTAAATACTATTGCCAGCCTATAAAAGAGTGATGAGACTAGCTGCTCTATAGAGGAGATCTAATTACAGAAATTAAAGTCGGTGGATGGATAAGTGTAAAGAAAAAGATGGTATGCAAATTTTGAAAGATCTTAGCAGTATAGTACCATACCAATTAAATATATATATGTATATGTATATGAAGAGATAAAAGTGTCAAATATGAAAACGAAAATGAAAGTGGAATAAGGAAATAAATTGCATGATGAGAAGGGAACATTAATATGAAACAATTCCCGAAGGTAAGACTGAGGGTGATTTGTGTTAGTTATCACATAACTGTGGCAAGATGTAAAATCAAGCCAACTTTGATAAGTGAAAGTAATGATACTCCAAGGAGTAAGATAATTGATATGTTTATTGCCAGTATATAAATAAGAAATGTTTGTACATATAACCACCTCGAAATGATAGAGATGGTAGAATTGTATAGATAATATGGTGCTTAAATGGATAATTCGAGGATTCAATCACAGAATCTCAATTATGAAAAGAGATTTAAAGACCATACTACATGAAGAGAATATGATAGTCTCATGAAATATGATTGTGAGAGATGATTTATAGTAAAGTCGGCAAATGAGATGCAGCCTTGGTGGAATAAGTGTGAAAATGAATATTGTGGACAAAAAAAAAGTCCAAAAGAGAAATGATGATATGGAAGTGATTAAAGACTGATGATCTAAATAAAATCACTTTCCATTATCAGACATCTAGATTCTCTAGTGCCTTAGTCGAAGTATAAGTGTTAAACGGTGTGAATGTGTATGTACAGTTCCAGTGAGCCTTACATGTGATGGGAGTCTCTGTGTTGCCATATGCTAATGAGAGATAGCAAAAGGCTTTGAGATCCCAAGTGTATTGATAGCACCACTCCATACTGATATATATATATATATATATATGAGCGTGAGATGTAAACGCTCCATGATATTGAGAGAGCGTGTGCATGAGATGTGAAAGCTACTGGGACACTTACATATAATTGATTGATATGAGTACGTGATAGTACCAAATTATGTCGACTCGGCACTAAGTGAGAAGAATGGATGATGAACAGCATACAATATTAAAAATATTGTGTATGGACTCTTATATGAAAAGAGTAAAAGTGAATAACTTCCGATTTGAGAAATGAACTTACGGGAGTATAGACATATATGATGAAAGACAGCATGTAGTAGTCTAAAGTACTCTTGATGTTGAAAGTGTACTGGTAGTATTATTTGGAGGATGAACTAGAGGTCAGAAGTCATAAGTATACGGCGTATACCCCCTTTTGGACTTAAGTTAAATTCGGAGGACCGAATTTCTTAAGGTGGGGAGGATGTGATAACCGTAAATTTTTCATTTATTGGAAATTATAAATATTGAAAATAAATATTGGAGAAATTAAAATAGAGGAAATAAATAAAAATTTGCGAGAACGGGATATTGGTGAAAATCTCGAGAATCGAGGAAGTGAAAGAATCGGAAAATTCGTGTAAAGGAAATTAAATTGGAAGTGAAAATAAAAATAATAGAGAGAGGAAAAAGAATTTAATTGGATAAATTAAAGTCCAAATTAAATAAGGAAAATGAGAAATGAGAATAAAATATGTCTATATAATTACAAATTATATAAATGTATTTTTATACAAATACATATGTATGTAAATACTATATAGTATGTATTAATAATATACGTTTGTATATATGAATATATATATATATATATATATATTTATATATATACTAGTTCATGAAGTTACATAATACATATGTATTTAAGTATAATCTCTTATGTATATATAAGTATATATATATACATGTATATTTGAGAAATGTTTATGTTTGATTTACATTAAAGTTGAAAAATATATATTGTAAATACAATATATATATTATATTATAACATATATATATATATATATGTAAAGATTATTTATTTTAAGTATATAAATATATACATATATATCTATGCTAGATCTATAATTTTAATACACAAAACACATATTTTATATGTAATATATATAATACTATATTATATATATATGATAATAATAATATTATGTGTATTAAATATATAATATAAATATATGACATATATATTATTATATTAAGTGTATAATATATAGTATACTATATACTAAATAGGGAAAGGAAAATAAAACTAAAAGAGGAAAGAAAAAAAAAGAAGAAACAGAATGGAAATCAGGAAAGACCCCGATTCCCTTTCCCAGTCAAAACTGACGGCAGCAACAGCTGCCACCGTCGGCTGAGAGAGGAGAAGGAAGAGGAGGAGAGGTCGTCGGCGAGAAGAGAGAAAGAAGAAGACGACGTCTGGACGGGAAAAACGAAAGAGAAAGGAGCGACGCGAGGCGAAAAAGAGAGGAAAGAAAGAGAAGAGGGAATCGGCAGTGCCGGCCGTTCCAGGCACCACCACCCCAACCCGAACCTTGGCGGAGGTGAGGGGAAGATGAAGGAGGCCACCGGCGAGACCAACGGCGGCCGAGGAAGGACGAACGGAGGAAGAATGGACCGAGACCCATGCCGTCAGATCCGCCGTCGTGCCGCCGGTCTGGGCTGAACGAAGGCCATCAGCAGCTTCGCCGTGATGTCTGCCAGCCGTGGAGATGCCAAACTGCCGGAGAACCGACCGCCGGTGAGGTACCGGCGAGGAAGGAAGCAGACCGGTCTGAATCGGTCTAACCGGGAAAGGAAAAGGAAAAAAGAAAAGAAAAAGGAAAAAGAAAAAGAAAAAGAAAAAAAGAAAAGAAAGAGAAAGAAAAGAAAAAAGAAAGAAAGAAAAAGAAAAGAGGAAAAAGGAGAATTTCGAGAATTCAGTGATTCCCGAAAATTCGACAACTCGAAAATTACGGAAATTCGGTAAGAAATTGCCGGAAATTAAAATTTAGAAAAAATGTAATAAATTATGGAAAAATTCTAAAATTTAGAATTTTTATTTCCAGAAATTATTTTCAGTGATCGGGATAAGGAATCTGGAGAAATGGAGTGCAGGCACGATCGATAAGAGGTAGTCGCCGACCCGGAAAAGGTAAGGGATGCATGTGCAGCACTGTAAGGATATTCAGTCTGCATATTTTAAATTTGAAATATTTTATGGAAATATTTTATGAAAATTATTATGATGCATGATTTGCTGAAATTTTTGGGATGAAGTACTGGCTGGAAATTTTAAACTGTATTTTTCCGTTTAGGAGGTTAGTAAATCGGCAGCCGTTATATTGCTGAAAATTTTAGAAAAATTTCATAAAATCATATTAAATGAATTTATTTTCGAAAATCGATATTAAATCAAGAAAAATAAGGAAATTACTAAATTTCATAAAACATGAATATAATGAGATGGAATTTGAAAATATTCATGTTTTCGAGAATGGTGATAATGAAATCACCGAAAATTCTCGGAATAGATAAATTACACGAAATACGAGGTGAAAGATGAAGTGAAATACAGTGAATATTTTTATGAATATTTTTATAAATATTCACTAAAGGATTTTAACCCTTATGGATTTAAATTACGGAATTATATATTTATATAAATTCCATAAAGGTTTATTTTATAATCAAAAATAGAGTTTTGAGACTCGTCAGCATCCTATCATGCTGATATTTGATATGTGATAAGTTTAGTCCCGATCGACACTTGATCAGTGATCCACCGAGGACAATATAGATTATGGTCATAGATTTGACTTATTTATTTCTTTACCCTCCGGGGTCTATAGTATGATGAGATTGATGATTATCTTAGACTCCAAAAAAAAACGATAGGTGATATGTTAAAAAGGAAAGTTTTTTATACGATATGAGATATGTCAAAAGGAAAATGTGTTATAGGATGCGTGACATATGAAAAGAATATGTTTATATGATATGAGGAGAAAATCAATTGATTTATAGCATTTTGACAAAATGCTCGTTTCGGTACTGATTATAGTACTGTGAGATGACTTTCCTAAGACATGTGATACGAATATGTAATTTGTTTCGAAAAAGGAAGAATTGATAAATCTGATATTCTTATCATGAATTTAAATGGAATATTAGATTATAAGTGTGTCACGAGTTCCGAATCGTGGGAGCCACCTCTAGAGTCCTTCGGGAACTAAGTGCTACACGAGTTTCGATGTGTTAGTAGTCAATCTAAGTACTAAAGGCCAAACCGAGAAAAGACTCGAGTTCCGAACCGTGGGAGCCACCTCTAGAGTCCTTCGGGAACTAAGTGTTACACGAGTTTTGATGTAAAGGCCAAACCGAGCAAAGACTCGATTTCTGTACCGTGTGAGCCACCTCTAGAGTCCTTCGGGAACTAAGTGCTACACGAGTTTTGATGTAAAGGCCAAACCGAGCAAAGACTCGATTTTTGTACCGTGTGAGCCACCTCTAAAGTCCTTCGGGAACTAAGTGCTACACGAGTTTTGATGTAAAGGCCAAACCGAGTAAAGACTCGATTTCTGTACCGTGTGAGCCACCTCTAAAGTCCTTCGGGAACTAAGTGCTACACGAGTTTCGATGTGTTAGCAAGAAGTCTGCGTCTTAAAGGCCAAACCGAGTAAAGACTCAATTTCTCTACCGTGTGAGCCACCTCTAGAGTCCTTCGGGAACTAAGTGCTACACGAGTTCTGATGTGTTAGTAATCAAATTATCGACGTGTATAGTAACTAATCTATCGAAGTGCTTGCTGCCTTGCTAATGTGATAAGTGGAATAGATTTTAATATTCTTATTTTAATTTTAATTTTTAAATTGAATAATAGATAATAAATGATTTATATGTTATACGAAAAGGAATTAATAGCTTATTTTGCTATTTAAAGTGCTGTACTAATTATGATTGTACAGTAAAATATGAAATGAGTTTAAATAAGAATGATGAGGATTTAACTAATATGCTTTTCAAAGAATATATGAATATTAGTTACTTTATTTAAATGCTTTATTTCGTAAAAGCATTATTTTGAAAAGAATATGAAAATGATATGAAATTAAAAAGGAAAATGATTTAAATTTCAAACGAAAAGAAATTTATCACTCTCTACAGTTGCTTCTAGGTTCCGGAACAAGATAGGTATTTCAAAATACCTACCTTACTCCATTCGGATCCCTAGCCGACTGTAGTATCCTTCCTACATGCGAACCTAGAGCCTATAGGAAAAATGAAAAAGATTTTCAGCGTATAGGAAGCTGAGTATCAAGTGAGGCATATAATTCTCTTACTGAGCCGTGGTTTTGCTCACCCCTTAATTTTAAACATTTCAGGTTTTGATGATTGTGAGTTCAATGGATTTGTGGATCCTGGCTATACACGAAGGACAATATGACAGACCGACTGAGTTATTTGAGGTATGATCATTTATTTTCTGTATTTAGACATGTCAAAAGTACTACTTATCTGATTAATTACGATGCGGGGATGTGTATAATATAAACAATATTATGTAAAATTGTTTAGCAGTCAGTACAAGTGAAGTATCACAGACAGCCCAACCGGTTAAGTTGTGTACAATAAGGTGAAAAATGTGGTCACGGGTCGTGACACGAGATACATTAGTGCTCCAATTGCACTCAAGTATGGTACTTCAGGACCAAGAATCCCCTCATCATTTTTCCGAGGTCGAAACGGATCTTTATTTACATCAAGTGACCTCACAACCATTGGAGTGCTCAACGGATGTGCTTTGTCCATATAAAATCGTTTTAGCACCTTTTCTATATAAGTTGTTTGATGCACAAGAATCCTGTCCTTTAAATGTTTTATCTGTAACCCAAGACAAAATTTTGTCTTTCCAAGATCTTTCATCTCAAATTCTCTCAAGTACTCTACTGCCTTTGAAATCTCTTCAGGAGTTCCAATGATATTTAGATCATCAACATATACCGCAATAATAACAAATTCAAATCTAGATCTCTTTATAAAAATGCATGGGCAAACGGGATCATTTTTATATCCTTTCTTTAAAAAATATTCACTAAAGCGGTTATACCACATGCGATCAGATTGTTTTAATCCATATAGAGATCTGTTTAATTTGATTGAGTAATGTTCTCGAGAACTAGAATAACATGCTTCTGGCAGTTTAAATCCTTCTGGGAGTTTCATATAAATGTCATTATTAAGTGGGCCATACAAATAGGTTGTAACGACATCCATTAGACGCAAGTCGATTCCTTCTTTTATTGCCGAACTAATTAGAAATCGAAAAGTAGTTACATCCACCATAGGGGAGTATGTTCCTTCATAATCAATACCAGGTCTTTGCAAAAAACCTTATGTAACTAGACGTGCTTTATGTCTTACAATTTCACCTTTTTCATTTCGTTTTCGCACAAAGACCCATTTGTATCCCACTAGTTTTACACCATCAAGTGTACGGACTACTAGTCCAAAAACATTTCTCTTTTCAAGAGATTTCAATTCTGCCTCAATTGCGTCTTTTCATTTTGGCCAATCATGTCTGTGCTTACATTCCTCAATAGACCTTGGTTCAAGATCCTCGTTATCATCCATAACATCTAGCGCTACATTGTATAAAAAACATCATCGACGTTGATTTTATTTCGGTTCATATTTTTCTTGACATGACATAATTTATCGAGATCTCTTCATTTTCAGTAATTTCAGGCATCTGACTTTCTTTTGGAATTGTAATGTTAGTCATGTCTAGGGGCTCTTCTGTCGACTCTTATGGAGTTACAATTTCCTCGACCTGGCCATTTTGAATCTTTGCTCCTTTTCTTTTTCGAGGATTCTTATCTTTGGAACCGATTGGTCTACCACACTTCAGGCGTGCTTTAGATTCATTGGCAACAAAAGGTTGTCCTTTTGGGACATCAATTTTAATTGGAGCGTTAACAGCTGGTATATGTGACTTTGTCACTGTCTTTGGGTCAGTAAATGCGTTTGGCAATTGATTTGCTAAACTTTGTAAATGAATTATCTTTTGAACTTCTAGTTCGCATTGTTTTGTACGAGGATCAAGATGAGACAATGATAATTCATTCCAACTTATCTCTTTTTCTAGCTGCCTATTTTCTCCCCCTAAGGTTGGGAAGACTGATTCATCAAAATGACAATCAACAAATCTAGCTGTAAATAAATCCCCTGTTGATGGTTCTAAATATTTAATTATAGATGGGGATTCATATCCAACATATATTCCCAACCGCCTTTGAGGACCCATCTTAGTACGTTATGGTGGAGGAATTGGAACATATACAGCACATCCGAAAATTCTTAGATGAGAAATATTTAGTTCCTGACCAAAAATCAATTGTAAAGGGGAGGACTTGTTGGCCTGATGCAAATTAGTGTTGCTGCATGTAAAATAGCATGACCCCAAGTAGAAATTGGGAGTTTTGATTCCATTAGTAATGGTCTTGCAATCAATTGAAGATGCTTAAGAAATGATTCTGCAAGGCCATTTTGTGTATGAACATATGCTACAGGATGTTCAACACTTATCCCAATAGACATACAATAATCATTGAAAGTTTGGGAAATAAATTCACCAGCATTGTCAAGACAAATTGTCTTGATGGGATAATCTGGAAAATGTGCTCGTAATCTAATTAATTGAGCAAGTAACCTCGCAAACGCCAGGTTGCGAGTTGATAATAAAGATACATGTAACCACCTAGTTGATGCATCAATTAAAACCATAAAATATCTAAAAGGTCCACATGGTGGATGTATTGGTCCACATAAATCACCTTGTATTCGTTCCAGAAAAGTAAAGGATTCAATCCCTATCTTAGCTGGTGATGGTCGAACAATTAACTTGCCTTGAGAACAAGCAGCACATGGGAAATCTTTCGATTGAAGAATCTGCTGGCTCTTCAATGGATGTCTACATGAATTCTCAACTATTCTTTGCATCATTATCGATCCGGGATGGCCTAACCGATCATGCTAAACAACAAAGTTATTGTGATCTGTAAGCTTTTGGTTAATGACCACATTTGTTTCAATTGTTTTAATTCTCGTGTAGTACAAACCGGAGGAAAAGGCCGGTAATTTTTCTAATACAATTTTATTACCCAAGATTATACTCGTAATGTGAAGGTACACAATGTCTCCTTCACTTGTTGTCTCAATATGATATCCATTTCGGCAGATATCCTTAAAACTCAATAAATTTCTTTAAGACTTGGGAGAGTGTAATGCTTCATGAATTTCAAATTTTGTTCCTCCAGACAAGAATATGTTAGCTCTTCCGGAGCCTTCTATCAATTTTGCACTACCCGATATAGTACTAACATTGGGCTCTTGCATTATTAAATAAGAAAAATATTTCTTATTCTTTAATATAATGTGTGTAGTGGCAATGTCTTCAAGACATATATCTCCACCACTCATCGCAAATCGAACCAGGAGAGTATCTATGTTCTTCATTGAAAATAAGAAATATATAATCAGATTAACAAAATATCCCATAAATAATCAAAACATAATGAAACATCTAAAAATGACAAATACTTAATAATTAGAATTCTATTAATAAGGAGCATGCTTAAAATAAAGTCCAATAACATCTAAGTAAGATCTAAGAACTTTATTTTTGGACACTCTCATTGCCAATCAAATGGTTAATTTTTCCTTCAGGGTGTGAGAAAAAATTAGCAACATCTAGATGAGTGGCATCAACATAACCATAATCAAAATTATCATCTCTACAAACAAAATTTGTCTCATCTTTTCCATCATCACTAGCAAAATTAGTCTCTATCTTCTTCCCTTTATCGTTTAGTGATTGTTGATAGAACTTAACGAGATGTTTTGGCGTACGACAGGCACGTGACCAATGGCCTTTGCCTCCACAACGATAGCACAAGTTTTCCACGATCTTTTTATCTTTCCCACTTTTATCTTTGCGTTTTCCATCCTTATGTTCCCACTTCTGGTAGGTATATGTGTTTTTGAAATGACCACCTCGATGATTACTACGTCTACGTCCACGTCCACGACCACGGCCATGACTACTGGCATGGCCTCTGTTTTTTCCATTATATGTTGCTGCATTCACTGCAGGGAATGGAGCAGATCCAGTTGGACGGGCTTCATGATTTTTCATCAATAGCTCATTATTTTGTTCAGCCACAAGGAGGCATGAAATCAGTTCAGAGTACTTTTTAAAACCTTTTTCACGATATTGCTGCTGTAGGAGCATATTAGATGCATGAAAGGTGGAGAATGTTTTTTCTAACATATCCTCATCAGTGATCTTTTCTCCACATAACTTTAATTGAGAACTGATTCTAAACATAGCTGAGTTATATTCACTTACAGATTTAAAATCTTGTAATCTCATATGCATACAATCATAACGAGCTTTAGGGAGTATCACAGTTTTTTGGTGGTCATATCTTTCCTTTAGACTGGTCCAAAGAATAAGTGGGTCTTTAACAGTCAGATATTCAGTTTTAAGTCCTTCGTGGAGGTGATGACAAAGAAATATCATCGCTTTAGCCTTATATTGACTAGATGCTTTGTCCCCTTCTTTGATAGTATCACCAAGACCGTTTGCATCTAGATGAATTTCAGCATCTAACACCCAAGATAAATAATTCTTTCCCGTAATGTCAAGAGCCACAAATTCGAGTTTTGCAAGGTTTGACATTATGAACTATCACAAGTATATTTAATAAGTTAGGAGAAAATAATTAACAATCATTCAGTTTTAAAATTCAACAACTAATTATTCCAGACCCTAAATTCCAAAATAAAATTATCTCAAACAATTTCAATTAGTTCTTAGCCAATTCATGCAATTAGAGGTACAAAAACTCAATTCAATTATTCTAGAAAATTACAAAAAAATTGTATGTGCATTCAGGTCTAAGAAGCAGAACACAATCATATAAAATTACTAATTTTCGTGTAAAACTAGGCTAAACACTTAGAAACTTTTGGTTGCGCACTATGGACATTTTAGACAATTCATGCACAGTTCAAATTAAATCCCCAAGTCATTAACATTCCAAAGAATCATAATTTTTAATTGAATCTCGGATTTGAGTAAGCAAATAAAACACACACAAGCATAGATAATTACGGAGGAGCTAGATAAAAATAGTTTCATTACCGTAAAAGAAGAGATAGATAATTGTGGTAAATGAAGATCCTTGGTTGAGGCCTATTCTCCAAATCTCTCAAGGGTTTTTAGAGTCTTGTGCTGATAACTTATTATAAAATTATAGAAAGAACACAAAGAGAGAGAGCAAGAAGAGAGATTTTCTTATTCTTCAAGTGTGTTCAATACATGGATGGTAAGCCTCTATTTATAGGCTTCACAAATACATGAATAAAGATGGAAGATCAAAAGGAAATACAAACTTAAATAAGGGAAGGATGAATAGTTCCTCATTCATGTACCAATATGAAGAGCATGGGGGATGAATGGACATCCATATTTACAACTATTCATAACAAAAATTTATATTTATACAAATATTTATTAAATTTTAACTTTAATTTAGCTTTTTTTATATATTTTTATTTAACTATATAAAATTAAATTAATTATTACATTCAAAATTATAAAATATTTATAACTTATAAAATTTCAAAATAATTTGACAAGCCCGCTAAGCTCGTCAGGTTAAAACTGGACCAAAACCACAAATAATCGAACTCAAAAACACCTGAAATCGAAAAAACCGAAACCGAAAGTACCCGAAATCGAAAAAAATCGAGATCGGAAGAACTTGAAATTGAAATAATCGAAAATTGAAATAACCCGAACTCGAATATAACTCAGACCGAACCCGCTCGAATCGGCTTGTTTGCCACCTCTAGGGTTAGATTACCATTAGATCCAATGTCCTTTAGCCTGACTTGTATGAAGGTCAATGACTTTTAGTATGACTCTCATCACACCTAAATCTCTTTTTCAAATGACAACCTGATTCACAAATAAATATGTTCCTATTCAAGTCAATATTTTCCTGTCCCAATCTAGAAAAGTGTTTGATTAACTTAGAGAGAAACAACCAATTGACCATAAACCCAAAGGAATCCCAGAAATCCCACTCACCAACCTCCAAAGTCAAAGACAACATCTACTACAACACTTGGTTTATTTCAGATACCACGGTAAGAGCCTCTTCAAACCCTCCGTCCCAATTCATGATCTCTTCTGCCCCACATATTTTCCCTACAATTCTCCAACAAATGATAACTTCGTTAAACTTGGAGTTACGAGCTAGATGATAACTTCGTTACGAGCATGAACGAATACAACTCTTCCACAACATTTAATTAAACTTGGAGTTAAAATTAAATTTAAAATTTTATTATCTGTATACAATTATATTAAATAAAAGAAGTTCCATTAGACTTGAGAATCATTTCTTTAAACTTCACTCCATGACAACAAAATCTATATTCCAATATTTTGAATTTTAAGTCAATATAAGTTGTAGGCAAGGTGAAAAAGATTTATATATGTAGGTCAAAATTTTAAAGCCGACTCATAAAAATAATTTATTATAAAATAATTATTTTTATTTAATTTTTAATTCAGATATATAAAATTATTAAATATAATATAATCTTTTCAGACACATAATTCAACAATATAATCAAAAACTCAATATATGGTAAGTATAATAAATTACTATCATATGTAGGTCGACTAACCCTTATTAAATAAACTCTTAATGCTATTCCGATCTACTTAAAATTTATTTTTCTAATGCCAAAAAATTTCATCCATCACCTTGAGCTTATCTCTAAGAAATTTCTTTGGAATTCAAACCACTTTGAATGAAAGAAATAACCTTGAAAAACAATCTGTCTACCTACTTGATATAAAGAACTTAGAAATTTTATAGCAAAATTATTTGGAAAGTATTTACGGAACCAAATACATGATGTCATCATCTTTTCAAACAAAAAATTGTTTTCCAATACCTCAATTTTACAAAAGCAATACATAAACCACATGTTTTTTTTCCTCTGAAAAGGGGTAGTCCACTATCTACCTTTAGTGCAAATCAATATTTGATGGCGGGTTGAAAATGGATCGTCCGTCAACCTTTAAACTGATTGTTTGATTAACTCGGAATTATTATGGAACGACCGAAATTAGAAAATTTCGAACTAAATTTTTTTCTTTTTGATACTATCTTTTTTTTAATTAATCGATAATACTAGGTTTGCATTCAATATCAGTGTAAGTACATTTCATCTTTTCATTTCACCTAATTCAATATACAATTAATTCAATTAATAATAATAAATTAAATACAGACTATAATATAATAACTATGATTTCGTTCATAATAAACTTCACATAAGTTACATCCCACTAATTTTTGATACGTATTTATGCTCCATTTTATAAATACAACTGCTGTGTAAATATGTGTCTGAATATAAATAAACATTTAATAAATACCTGGTCACTTGGTACGACTAACCTCCAGCGATTTCTTCAACTAACTAAAGGCAGCGGACTTCGTGTATTTTGATAAGCTATCTGGGATGGTGAGAAGGGGGGTGAGCTTTGGAGAAAGTCCAGTAAGAAACATATATAAAAGCGCATATAAAATTCAGTTAAGTAAAAATCACTTATTTTACTGATTAAGAAAAATGCATATTAAATACAAATATTAAAATGCATAAAAATATTTATTTCTTAGCAGCTCACTAGAGATAGTATTGGAAGGATACTATAATCAACTAGGTAACCGGGTATAGTACGAAAGGTACTTTAGAGTACCTGTCGTGTTCCGGCCCCTAGATGCGACTATAGGGAATAAATTCAGTTGACGATAAAACGATTAATCGATATAAAACGTTTAACACTTTATGCAAAGCAATTTCAATTCATTAATCAATATAAAACATTTAATAATTCATGTGATGCTATTTCAAATCAATAATCAGTATAAAACATTTTATAATTTATGCGATGCAATCTCAAATCATTAATCACTGTATAAGTTATTTATGTAGGCGATGCTATAAGACCATTTCAGTATGCAATTTCGATAAACAATATGGTAACAATTTCAAAATCATGAAATAATGCAATAATTTCAGAAACTTCATTTAGTGTCATAATGCGATACATTTAAAATCCTTAAAATAGGATAAATGCACTTGCTTTAGAAAAACGTATACTGTAAAACTTGTATCACTTTCTTTGTCACTATTCAATCAAATCATGCACTAGTCTTGAAAATCAAATCATTCACTAAATCAATTATCAGTCAAGTTTCACTTATCGATAGAAAATAATCTCCCATAGATTCATGCACGCACTACATCCCATAACGGACCTGTATAGGAAGGCCAGGGATCCGAAACTCCTTAGCCAATCCTATGAAACACTATAACGAATGGCCATCGTCGATCACTCACAGTTCGCACTGGTCAGGTGCTCACTGTGTAAGCCTATGGGGTTCGACCGTAACTCCCACAGTCATATCATGTAAAGGTGAAGGTCTGGGACGTCTCCCAGCCTAATCATCACTATCTCGTATGCACGATCATCAGGGAAACATCAATTTCATAAAATCACTTCATATACTCATAAATCATTTCATATAAATCACTTTATGTAATTCCTTTCATGAAATTCAGTTCATGTAAATCATTATGTATAGTTCAATTCATGTAAAGCACTTCATGAACCTCAATTCATGTAAAACATTTCATATAATTCAAATCATGTAAATTGTTTCTTGTAATTCAATTCGTGTAAATCATGTCATGCGATTCAATTCATGTAAATCATTTCTTGTAAATCAAATTATGTAAATCACTCGTGTAATGCAATTCATGTAATTCATTTTATATAATAAAATTCGTATAAATCATTTTCGATAATACAATTCATGTAAGTCATTGCATGCAATTAAATTTGTGTAAATCATATCATATACTTATTTCATGTAAATCATTTAATGTCATTCAATGCATATAAATCATTTCATTTAAATCAATTCATGTACAACATTTTCATATAATAAAATGTTTAAACTTGTAGGAATTAAAGATAATTTCTATTTCTTGTATTCAGGAAAATTGGGTAAGAAACGATTAAAACGAGATTTTCGAGAATTTTCAATTACAAGTAAAACATATTTTATGCAACTCCTATACATGTTTCTTACTTCTATTTCCATGCAATGTCCAAAATCCGATAACGCCCTTTACTTTTCTTACAGTTCCCGAGCTTGACACTGCACAGTAATTCTAAATTATATTTAGAATCCTATCTGGTAACTTTAATAAATATTTCGTAGTTTTCTATTTTCTATTAAATGTTAAATATGCTTTTAATTAAATCTCATTATCTATTTTCTATTGATTCTCATTATTTCCTAAATTCTATTTAAAATCTCATAGATAACTCAAATGAATATTTATATAATTTCCTACTAATTCAACTTTAATCTTATTCTATAAATCCTTACTGTCTATTTATCACTTTTCTTAGTAAATTATTTTATTTCTTATTAAATACCGAAATTCAACTATAATTATAGTGACTTACTCTCTTAATTTTAATTTCATTAAAATTCTCTTATCTTAATTATTTATTAAAATCAAATATTTTCTTCTTATATTATAGTTATTGTTTTCCGATTCAATTCTACAAATATTCTTTGTTCACTATTAATATTAATTTTGCCATTTTATTAAAAATTGCATTAATATTTTTCTTTTTTTTTCTTTTCTTTTCTTTGCTGCCAGCAGTATATTTTCTGATTTTCCTTCATGAATCGGCAGCTTCTCATTACTCTTCCCTTATGGTTTTTCATTCTTCAATCAACTCCAATTCAGAAGTTTCTTCTACTCAACTAATAACTTTACTATATATTCATTTTACATTTAAAAATTACATTAATTTCTTTCTCAAACAACCATGGGCGGCAGCTTAACATGCCTCATTTTTCATCTCAACCGTAAGCCTCTGATTGCTATATCTTCAATTTTTTTTTTCAATTCAGTTTATAGACATCTTCTATTTCATCTAAACTTTTCATCAAACACCTTTAACTCCTCAATTATCATCGTCAACATTCAGCCAATTCTCAAATCCGAATGGCCCCCTATTCACGTCATTCACCATGTTTTATTGCCAGTTTGCTGTTTTGCCAAAAATCATCAATTCAATTCAAGCCTTTAACAATTTTTATTCATCCTTTCTACTAATTCTCTATTAAACATACATCAATTCACACAAACAATCATCACCAACGTCATTCTCTACTTGGGCGAGACTCACACATAGTCATGCTACTTTTGCTGATTTTGCAACATCATCACTCAAGCAAGTTTCCATCAAGTTTCTGTTAGGATCTATTACAAATTTCCAGCCAACAAACATTAAAATCATAATAATTTCTTTATTTTCCTTTAATGGCAGATTTTGTTCTACACCTCTATACTCATATCTAATTCAATTTAAAGTTGAAATAATATCATACATGCATGAAACAAAGAAATGTTATAACTAGAATGAACCAAAACATCACCTACCTCACCTTTCACCATTGCCGACTGTACAAGCTTCCCAAAACTGGTTCTGTTGCTCCACGTACAGCCTTCTACTTCTGAGTTTTAAATGTTCTTAAGGTGGGGAATGGGTTTAATAAATGATGATTATTGTTTTGGTAATGAAACGTGGTGAATTTATGGACAAGATGAGAGGAAAACATGAAGAAATCTTAGGAATTTTGGACTGAAACGATGCATCAGTAAAGCAGGGGAATAAGTCGGTTTCTAATTGCCGAAGAAGACAGATTTTTGGCTGAAATGGATCTCCTTTTATTAACATGAAATCCAATTAAATTATGTCACCTAGATAACTAATTAAATTCCCTCCTTTTTCTGTCATTCTTTCATTTCTTTTTTTTTTCTAGATGAATCTGCAACAAGCTTCCACGAGAAGCTTGCTGCGATCTTCTCTTCTTTAATTTTTTTTTTATGTATATATATAATTTTTTTATATATATATATTTTTAATTTTAATTTTAATCCCTTAATAAATTTATTTATTTTTTTGTGTAGACCACATGTATTCTCATTCTTTTTAATGGTCTAAGACAAATTCTGTTCGGGATTTAGTTACAGTTAAGACTTTTCATCTTTCTTTAAAAATGTATTTAAATTTATTTATTTTAATTTATCTATTTACATCATAAATTGAATTTATGTAATATTTGTTCTAATTTTGTTAATGCTTTCTCCATTTACATTGACATAACTACTGCTAAAATTGTTGAGTTCCAAGGCATCCACACCGGCATCCAGATAGCAGCATCAATGGGCATTCGATTTTCACACATAGAAACTGATTCTCTCAGCTTTATTCAATTATTTTCCAGGATACAGGAGTTGCACCCTCACCAGAAGCTCAGTATCACTGATTGCATACGTCTAGCAACAGGGTTTGGTCATTTCAGCATATCTTCTGTTTATCGCAAATCCAATTAGACAACAGATTGCTTAATGGTAAGAGCTGCACAAATGATGACATTAGAGCACTACCAAGAAGCTCCAACGTTTTCACCTCCTCTTTTGTATTTTGATCGATATCATAATAGTGATGTTAGAATAGTTTTTTTTTTTATTACATGTTAGAATAGTTAATTTTGATGAACAATGTACTTTTACTTTTAACAATTATTTAAAATCCGATCATTTTTTCAAAAAATTATTAATACAATTTTTTTTATTTTCATAAAAATAAATTAAATGGACCTAAATGACTTTAAACATGCAATTAGGTCAAATCTATAATAGTAATTTAGAAATGTATATCGAAGCCTATCCATGGCATGTAAGATGAAGTGCATCATTTGAGGTAATTTACTAATTCGAGCTCCTTTTTGTTTGCTTGGTTTAATTTTTTTAAAAAAAATACTATATATAAAAATAAATATACGTACATATAAATGTTTTGTATGATATTTTTAAAATAAAAAATAAGATATTTTTTTATTAAGTTACAAAAATTTTTTGCGAGAAAAAAAAATATATTGTGTATATAATTTTTTTTTAAAAAAATTAATTTAAGAAATTGATATTACCAAGATCTAACGAATAGTCAAAAACAATTTGGGCCGACACCGTTTCATTCACAGCCCAGTGAACCAACATTCTCGCAACTGCCTTACTTGAGTTCCTTCCGTGACAGAGTGACACAAGCCTTCTCAAAATAAAAAGGACGGCAAATTAAAAAAAAATACAAAAAAGAGTCTATTTATAGTAAAGTAGCCGGAAACATCCAACGTCTCAAAATAAAAAGGACGGCAAATTAAAAAAAAAAAAAAGAATCTATTTATAGTAAAGAAGCCGGAAACATCCAACGTCGTGAAGCTTCCTAGATTCTTCTAAAACCTGATCATTTAGCAAATCTTTAACAGTTGTTCTTTCTTCTCGTTTCCATGTTCGCTTAACAGAACATGAGAAACCTGGGATACTTGTGTTCATTTTCAACTGGCACCATTATTGTTTTAATTTCCATTTCTACATTAATTTGTTCCAATGTTGTAGTACATGCAGAACACTTTGATATTGACTCACTGTTGCAGCTCCCACGATCTGGGTCACCAAGAGCCCGACCCAGAGCTAAACGGGTTCTCTCTGTTGGTGATTTTGGTGCTAAAGGAGATGGTTACCATGATGACACCAAGGTATAATAATTTCATTTCTTTAAAATATTGTTTTTCAGTTTTAGAATTGATGAGTATATTTAATTAGTAAGTAATTTTATAATGCATTTTGTTAGGTATAACTGTGAGTTAAATGGTACCCAGTTGTTATAAAGCTTTGAATAATTGAAGAATTTATGGTACATAGTCAGAATCTGAAGGACAGAGATATCAAATTTTGGAATAATTTGAGAATATTTTGGAAATGAAGGTGGATGTAATATCCTTCTAAGATTTTTTTTTTAATAGTACTCACTGGTTGGTTAACAATGAAAATTAATTATTTTATTTATTTATTTATTTATTTGCAATTTGGGTAGAACTGAATTCAAAGATTCTTGGATCATGAGAACTTCTTGAATAATCAGATCAGTTGATAGGGCCAATGAGTTTATTTTTCTGAAGTTTTAATTCACCAAAGAAATCATTTGTGCATGTATCTTTTTTATCTTTAAAATAGGTTATCTTCTTCTCTTCCTGAAGTCTGATTTTTAACAAGGGTCATTGATACAGCAGTGACCAAGTGTCTTTTTATGTAAAATTTAAAAGCCTTGATGTTAAATATAGCCAACTTGCTACACATAAAATTGTTTGCTGATATTGTAATATATTCATATTTTTAGGCTTTCAAAAATGCCTGGAAGATAGCATGTTCTTTTCCAGTTCGAACCAGAATTTTAATACCAGCTGGATATACGTATCTGGTTCATCCTGTTCAGCTTGGTGGGCCTTGCAGATCAAAGATCACTTTGATGGTAAGACACAGGAGTGAGATCATTCTAATTTATAGCCAATATTTCTTTTGTAATATGACTTTCTCTTCCTTATATTAGTACTTGACAACACTTCTTGTCCCCGCTTGGAGTTGTGCTTCAATAGATCTCCGGGACCATTATTGCTCCCAAAAATCCTGTTGCGTGGGATGGTTTGAATCGTCGCAAGTGGCTCTACTTTCGTGAGGTGAATCACCTCCATGTAGCAGGGGGAGGGACTATCAATGGGATGGGACAGGAATGGTGGGCTCGCTCGTGCAAAAGAAAGAAAACAAATGTACTGATGTTCTGAATTTTTGGATCTATGTTTCTTTCTGAGATTTTTTCTGAACTATCCTTAAAGTGGCTTCAATTTCTTTTGTTGCAGCCATGTCGGCATGCTCCAACTGTAAGTCCTGCATTCATATTTGAGAAATGATAGTTAGTTCTATTTATCTTCTGCTAGAACATCATTGAGAATGCTATATTGTCCTAATGATGTTCAGGGTTAATATAGTATAGCAAATGAAATGCAGGCTTTGACCTTCCATAAGTGCAAGAATTTGAAGGTCCACAATATTATAGTTGTCAACAGTCAACAGATGCACATAGCATTTACTAGTTGTCTAAGAGTTACAGCATCCAATCTTAAAGTGATAGCTCCAGCTACTAGCCCCAATACTGATGGAATCCATATCAGTGCATCCCGTGGTGTTGAAGTCAAGAATAGCATTGTCAGAACAGGTTGGTTCTGCAATCTTTTTAGCAATGAAATTTTGCTGCTGACCATAATAATTATTTCACTTGCTATCTTTATATATATATATATATATATATATATATATATATATATATATATATATATATTTTAAATAGTAGTTGGAGTCTACTTTTATTAGAAATGCCATTGATATTGATGATTTCAGTTTATGAAACTCCAAGGAAACAAGTAGTTGTGAATCAAATTCTTTGTTAGTAATGTGTTTGTATTGAAACTGATGATTACAATTAGATGATGATATTTAGAGTATTAGTACATGATGTTGTCTTAGGATATTAAGTAGAGGTCTCAGTTTCATTTGTTCTTGCCTGTGGGAGTGGTGTGTAAACAATCTTGGTAATCTGCATATAGTGCCTATATCTATGTTATTGTTTACTTTATGTTCAAAAGAATGATCATAAGCTCTTCAATTAGATATAACAGCCAAATTCTTGTTTGTTTGTGTTGAAACTTATGTACGGACTGATGTATTCAGGCCTTATCATTAAGTTTTGAAGTTTCATGATGACTGTCAGAAATTTTTTAAAGCTTGATGTACTTCTGGAAGTAGTGCTTATTTATCATTAAGTTCTAGTAGCAAATGAGATAAATCTTGCTTTGGTACTTCGTACAATCATGAGTGTTGAATGCCTTAAAGCAAGATTTTGGATTTAGGCATCGTTATATTAACAACTTAGTTTTGTCTAAGTAATAAAAAATGGCGCCTAAGATTCTAAACTTCCTATAATGAAATCAGAGAACTTTATGCAACAGAAATGAAATAACATGTAACAGGTTAATTCCATCAATGATGCATACGTAAATCAAAGGCGTATAAGACTGGTAGGTTGTTATTGATGAAAATTTGATATCAAATACAAATTTTCAGTTCCATAGTCTAGGCTCCAGAACATGCTTAATACGTTGAATGCAACTCTTAGTTGAATGCTGTCAATTAGAATAGAACCTGATATAAGTGGAAAACAGCTTTCAGACTCGGGAAGGTCTTTAAAAGGGGTTTGTAACACCTTTTGGTGGTCCATGCAGACAAAAATTGAGGTTTGAATAATTACTTATGAAAAAAATCATAATAACTATATAAGCTCCATAAAATTTGGCCCCTCAATTCTATCAGATTATTTTTTTAGATATTGTTTCTCTTGTCTAAGTTCTTGGTGATCAACTAAAAGACAGCACCTTACATCCTTATTTCATAGATTACATTTACTAGAGTTTCTTATGTTAAATTTATACTCAAAATATTCTTTTAGGAGATGATTGTGTTTCAATTGTCAGCAATTCTTCCCGTGTCAAAATCAGAAACATTACCTGTGGGCCTGGCCATGGTATAAGGTAAAATCATTTTTCACACCAGTTAAGATTAGGGTTGGCATGAGTAAGTTAATTAACTTTGATGTGCTCCCATTAGCATTGGAAGCTTGGGAAAATCAAACTCATGGGCACAGGTTCATAATGTACTTGTTGATGGTGCTTTCATTTCCAACACTGAGAATGGAGTGCGGATCAAAACATGGCAGGTAGCACCAAGTTCTCATAAATGTCTTTGTCTTATGTTCGTGTGTGTAAAATGGGATTAGTAACTTGAGAATTTATGCTTGATAAATCTGTGTTTTCTTATATCTTTGCCAGGGAGGTAATGGTTATGCCGCCGATATGAAGTTCCAGAATGTATTGATGGAGAATGTATCATATCCAATCATAATTGATCAATATTACTGTGATTCAAAACTGCCATGTGCTAATCAGGTATGAGTTTGTTATAATGCTTGAGCCTGCAAAGAATTTCGTAATGCATATGCCTAGAAAAGAAACTTTATACTGGGTCATTTTCTTGAGAATAATGTAGGATTAAGCTTCTCATCCCAGATCCTCCAGGATAACACACTCTATATCAGCCCTAGTGTTGACATCTGTTGCACATAACAATAGTTACTGTCACCATGATTGACCTTTTAATTCATCTGCATGGAAGAAGTCCTGATTGTAATTTTATTTCATAACAATAGTTACCATCACCATTGATCAGAGAATGTCAATACTAGAATGTTTCATGATGGAAGTTCTTGCAATGGTAATTGAGTCAACTTTTAATCTGATGGAATGCAGACGCTGGCTGTTAAAGTGGACAATATATCCTTTGTGCACATTAAGGGAACTTCAGCTACAGAGGAAGCAATAAGATTTGCTTGCAGTGACAGCCTGCCATGTGAAGGATTATATTTGGAAGATATTCAACTAGTATCATACACAGGGGGCATTACTAAATCTTTTTGTTGGCAAGCTTATGGCTCAAGTTTAGGTCTAGTGCAGCCTGCTCCATGCATAACATGCTTTGATGGCTTCATTAAGCGGAAAGTTCATCCTGGTTTGCCTGTTGATTCCTTTTGAGCTGACCGTAATACCATTTTTTTCCAACAATGCTGGAGACAGAATCTCAGTAGCTCTGCTGTGGGGCTTTGTTTTCTTCAAACCTGAAAGCAACTGGTGGATGTTCAACTAGATTCCCTTGGAAAACCACCTGATAGATAAAAGAGCTTATGGGAAACTGTTGCTGCCAAAATGGAGGAGATTACAGAGGTACATTACAAAATAAGAGTATTTGGCAAAATAGCATAATTATATTCCCTTAAGATCTTACAACGTTCCCTTTCCCCTTTCTGATCATATTTGTGGAGACAGTTTTTAGCCAAGATTGTAACTATGCTGCATCACCAGGGTGATTGTATAATGTTAATGTACCTTTACTAGTAGTGTTAATATTGATGTGTAATAGCATCTCTACTTTTGAAGGTGTTTTTTCATCTTGTAGGCAATAATGACCACTTGGTTTAGCTCTAGTGGTGAAAGTGAAGAGTATGGCTCAAGGTTCTTCTCCATTAGAATATAGAGTGTGAGAATGTGATGAATTTATATTATTGAGGCCGGAAACGTCAGTGTAGCGCCGAGAAAGAGTATTTTCCATAAACTTCACATAGAAAAAACACAACCCTGAATTAAGGAGAAGGAGCATTCAACGCTAAACAGATGCGTTCTTTGAATTAGTCTGCGGTACATGAACAACTCAAACCAAATGTTTATGTTCAAACCAAATGTTTAAATGTCATGAAATGAATACTCAAAATTTGTCAACAATTTTTCAACCGAGTGATTAAAGATAAATTGTGGCAATTAATAAAATTTGAATTCGAATCCAAGCAATTCATTCTCATCTTCGGTTATTAAATATTTTTCTAGCAACAAAAAAAAGAATAGACTCAGAATTTCATTCAGACAACTCCTCGAACATTGACTTCCAGTGCTTTCAACTCCGGTGAGAGGTGTTACCCAATACCAAATCTATTACTCTCAAGCCTCAAACTAGATTTTATGCCTTCATGTCTTGTGCATCCTTGGATCGGATATGTTGCGTAAAACAATGAGTTAGCGAGCACCAAGATTCGGACACCCATCGGCAAGTGGCATGTCCAAATTTTGAACAGTTCTGAAAGTTCTCAGAACCATCTTATCTACATAGAGCATTCCATCCAAATGGTCACATTCATGCTGCAGTATGCGCGCCTGCCAGCCTGAAGCATCTACTTTAATAGGTTGGCCATCACGACCCAAACCTGTGACCTCAACATCAAGATGCCGCTCTACAACTGCTCTGAATCCATCAACACTGCAAATTGACAGTAAGGTAATTGACAGTAAGGTAATGATATGAGATTAACAATCAGAGATTATTTAAAGCTCTGTGAGCATCATGCCAAGTTTCTAAAGGAAAATCTAAAAATTCTTCTATGTGCCACACAATTGGTAATTGTAAAGTTCGTTTAAAAGACAACAACCAACAAATAACTTTATACTAGTAGTAAAACTATTCTGAGATCATCTAGAATTTGAATGTTTTAGTATTTTTTTTTTTCCCATGGGAGCATATAAGAAAGTAGAAACTGGTATTGTTAGATGTCAAATTCAGCCACATTTTGGTGAAATTCCATGTAAGAATCATTCAAGTTTGACCAGATAAACTATTTGATGCCTTGAAGCCAACAAGCACATTTCAAACCTAAATTACTAACATAATTTTGTCACTCTCTGATAAAGACACTCCTAAATATAGTGAAATTATTTAAAAAACATAAGCAAGAAAATTGCATTTACAATCTATATGCTTGTAGTTTGTTCGCATACTTTACAACTTCAAAAACCCATGGTACTTTTCCAGTGTACAGGGAAAATCCTAGGACCCTAAGCTTCTTTACTTTCAACTCAAGGATAACATGAAAACCAGAGAAATATAATAGGCAAAGACTGATATCTATATATATATATATATATATATATATATATATATATATATATATATATATATATAGGAAATAACATCTTCTTATAGAAGAAGAAGATCAAAAAGGATAAGGAAGCCTACATCCTAATCTGCAAAACCAAGGAACAGTGACTTATTTCTCTACTAACAACTAATCATGGCTGATAATTAGAAACCTAACAAATGTGTAACTATAAACCTAAAAATCCAGTATTACCCTCCATGGATTTTCCTCCTTATCAACAAGATTGACCTAAACCTCGAGTTCAAATATATGATAATTCAAGAAGCCAGCTTAAGCAATCAAGACAGTAAAAACCACCCCCCACCTACACACTCTCTCTCTCTCTCTCTCTCTCTCTCTCTCTCTCCTCTCTCTCTCTCTCTCTAAATACCATATTCATTGTGAGTCGTATCTTCAGCATTAATTACTCCATGTAATTTTTCCCCATGTATATCAATATAACCCATTATCTATGGACTAAGATGGATTTATAGAGGAAGATGGGCTAACTTCATAAATGATACCAAAAAGTTTAAGGTATGACCTCATGAAACAACATTTTACAGCTTCATTATGTCATTCTCTTTTTAGGTTCAATGTATGCTAAGATGATCTTAGAGTCAGCATATTCTTTTTGCTTTGAGAACTTAATAAAAGGAATCATCATCATCATCATCATCATCATCATCAGAGCCTTTATCCCAATAGATTGGGGTAGGCTAAACTTAATAAAAGGAATAAGAAGAAAAAAAGGAAGTGGGGTGGGTGGAAAGGATGCAAAGTCTCCTAACTCCTTGCCCACCTTAAGTAGTTATGAAACAGCATCCACAGAATTGTCCCTTATAAAATGCAATCTTTTACAAAAAGAACAAAATAATAAATTTCAATGATTACTGAGATTTAGATATTATGCATTATTAACAGACAAGTTGACAAAAGCATAAGCATATTGTAGTATTTCGGAATTCACTACTACCATCTTACCTCAAACAACCTTCAAAAAATAGTGCAGTCCTATCGCTCCTCTTTTTAAGCTTTGGATTTATGATAACCTGACTCAAAAGAACTAATAAATCTTAAAACTGAAAAACTCCTGGATCAGTAACAATACAGATATTTAAATTTTCATCTGCTATACATCCCATATAAGTTAACATACCAAAAGATCAAAAGGGCGTCTATCCTGCGCTTTAATCTCTTCCTTGGGCGCGTAACTAATGTATTCGGTTGTATCCTCCAATACTATAATCTGTCAAATATTTAACACAGCTATAGCATTGTAAGATATCTTGACTTCATTTTTATGAAGCATTGCGTTATAATATAAGGTATATTTTAACATAAGCCTATAAAATATAATAGTAGCTATCCAACTAAACAAGGTTCCTTTTGCTCATTGCTTTTTGTTACTTTCTTTTATTTCCTGAAAAGTTAATTCACTGTAAAAAGCCATAAAAAACAACTTGTGATTGATTTTATATAGAATTATGCATTTTTTATTTAAAATGTTATATTTTTAATTCATTTATTTTCTTTGGAAAGCAAAATGCAAGTAAAAGAAAAATTAAACAGAGCCTCGACTTTGAACTAAAACAGAAATAAAAACAGAGCTTAAGCCATTATTGACAAATATGTTATCTCTTGTTGAAGTAATAACAGCAAAAATACTAATAAAAAATAAAAATGGAAAGCTTCAAAACGAACTCTCAACGGGATTCCAATTTGAGGGGCAGCAAGACCAACACCAGGAGCCATCCTCATAACCCGAACCATATCATCAATTATCTTCTGTAACCGCTCCGACCCAATTTCATCCGGGTCAACCTCTCTGGCCGGTTCATACAAAACCGGGTCACCCGCTTTAGTTATCTCAATTAAGCTCGTTTTCTTCTTCTCTCCAATACCCAGAAACCAACCCGCTTTGGTAACAGCTGAGGAGGAGAGAGGCCTTCGGGAACTAAAGTTTGGGGCCGGGTTGGGGAATTCGGATCTCGAAACGGGTATTCGAGTCGAAATATGGAGTGGCGCTATTATGGTGGGGCTCAGGCTGAGAGTAGCCGGTAAGAGACGAAATGAGAATCTCATGGTCGTCTGTGGGTGTAAATTTGTGGCTGAAGAGTTTTCTGAAGCTAGAGGGATTGGTCATTTTTTTCTCATTATCGGGTTCTGAGATTGGGCCTGTATTTGAGCATGTTTGTCTTGAGTTTTATTTAGCGATAGCAATCAAAATTTACTAGAATGAAGGATTATATTTTGGATAATGAAATTATTGTCAGTCACAGATTCAAGTAAAATTTGAGTAGTGATTTTAGATTACTTATTACTCAAATCCGGTTGTAAATAAAATGTTTTTTTAATATATATTTTATTATTGTTAATATAATATTTAATTAAATTAATTTTTCAAAAATTCTAATTATTATTTTTATTTTTAATTTATATTTCATGAGCTAATTTAATTTATTAATTTATTTTTTTAAAAAATATGTTTTAAAATTGATTTTAAATTTATATTTTAAAATCAAATTTTAATTTAATAAATGAGTATTTATCGAGTTTAGATAGCTAATAAGTATTCTTTATGTTATATATGAGGACGGTTAGTGTAAAAGAAATTAATAATTAAATAGTTAAATATTATAAAATATAATTAAATTTGAGTACGGATATCATAGAAAGACTGCATCAATTGCCATCCCCAATTTTATTTAGAACTTTTCTGTTGGGATAAGTTTGATTTATTTAGAACATGGCTTGCAAGTTAATGATGGGCTTTGAAACCAATAATTTTTTATAGAAAATAAAGACTCCAAAAATTAATATATATATATATATATATATATATATATATGTACACACACGGTCAAAAGTATTTCAAATTTTGTTTGGGTTTAATTTTTAAAAGATTTTGAAGATGACTTTTCTCATATCGAATGCAATTAGGGTTTTATTTTTAAAATACTCTTCATATAAATTGAACTTTGGTTGATGAAGAAAATAAATCTCCTTACTAAGTGGATCAACCTTAAATCATAAATAATTTTACTTTTGATGTGAAAAATAATATTACATAAAATTATATAAAAATTATATAAAAAAGTAACAAACAAACATGTCAAGAAGGATGGAAGAGTTAGAAGCCAAAAAACAAGTACTATTTTTCATTTAAGCCAAAATATTAGTTTCTTTGAAATTGTGTAAGAGTTTGATTTAAGGAAGTTGCTTCTAGATATGGATTTGTGAAAGTATGTCACGTGGATGATAGGATGCATATTAGTATCAACTAAAAGGGATGCAAGGTTCGACATCTCTTTGTAAAGATAGATTTGTTGATTATTATTTTGGGATAGATCGATTTTGGGCAAATGGGTTGTCAAGTCAATACTTATTAAACAACAAAGAACCGTGAAGGTGTCAACGTTTGTACTTCAATGCTCAAGTCAGCAAGAATTCAAGATGAGGGAATAAAAGAGCACAAAGTATGTAAATAGTAGTAGGCTCAAGGAGTATATTTGTACGTACCTTGGCCTCCTTTTTATAATCTTTACCTAGTCATATCCGATGATACTTAGGATTATGTCTCCATGTAGCATTTTGCCCAAGAGATCTTATTTGATAAAGATTCTATTTAGTAAAAGATCCTTTGACATTGCCTTAATCCTTGATTAAGATCTATCTCTCCGTAAACTAACTTGTAGACCTAGCAATCTTAAACACGATACGAAAACAATACGAATATAAGACACGATGTGACACAGATTAAAATTAAATAAAAATTATATATCAATATTGTAAAAGCTAAAAATAAGTTAAAAATAAAATTTTATATTTTTCGTGTAAACAAGAATTTTGATAAATAATTTTCGAGTTTTATACGACACGAACATAATTTTACATAATATGAAAATGAATTAAAAACACGAATTACGAAGTCTACTAACTTGTAATTGAGCTATTAACCCTTATCGCCCAAAAACCTTAGCTTGATATTAGGTTGCAAGACCTAAGTTAAATATAATATAATAATTACCCTTAATCAACGAAAGGATTATAATATGATCTAACTAGTCACATGCATAAAAATGCCTCGTATCATATAAGATGTATGATCATTGCATGGGGAGCTACAACAGTCTTAGATCAAACCCAAAGGTGCCACATGGCAAAAAAGGGCAACTTTTTGAAGTTCTCAAAATCGAACGTCTTTAGTCGTGTGTTTGCAAAGATGGGTTTTCATTGCTCCCTTCTTTCTCTATTTACTCTCTGTCGTTTCAATTTTGAATTTGTATTTCAAACTGACTTTGTTTGTCTCCCAAAAAGCGTTGTGTTTGTGTTGCTGCTATTTTTGTTAATAGTTACCATTTTGAAATTGTTGGTAAGTGATTTCTTACTCTACTCTTGTCATCTGTCTGTTCTATTGAATCTGTATAGGCGAAAAATGCATGGCAACAACAATACTTCGAAATGGATTAGGGGTAGTGTCCAAGTAGCTAAAGAGGTCTCAAATTGGTCCCCCGAGAATGTCAATTCGGATCGGAATCAGAGGGCATTGAGGAACAAAGCTAGAGACTAGTGAATCCCATTGATGTCTAGTATGTTGAAGCGTTCCACTGTAACGTTACAGAGAAAATCATGAACAATGCTTTGAGAAGCTTGTTTCGATCGGAAAGACCGTGGGTTTGGGATTAACATTCTTCCAAAAGACCATCCCATTAGTTTCGTTTTTGGTAAGGGTAAAGGTGTAGTTTTTTGCATCGTATTCTTGAGGTCAAGGTTTCATTTACCTTAACACCTTTTTTTTTACTTTATACTTGAAAGGTATAATCTTTCCCCCTCCCAGTTTACGCCTAATGCTTGGGCAATGATGATGGATTATTTAGTAGACTGCAAGAACAAAAGATGGGAGCCATTTATGCTAAATGTATTAGTAGTCTTGTTTAAATTGAAAAGATATAAAGGCTTGTTTTAAATGTCCATCTGAATCTCCACTAGGAATCCTAAGGCTGTGTTGAATTCCCATTTCAGTCTTTCCCAATACTTTGCAGTTTTATTACGAACAAAAGAATCGTGGCCTTTCAAAGTATCTTATTCTCTTTTCGATCCTAATGTCAACGATCCTCTAGAGCTCATCCCTTTTGAGCATTTTTCGATACAACTATTTTGTTTATGTAAATTAAGACACTAAAGAACTGACAAGTAAGGATAACATTAGGAGATATTGTCTTAGTATTGTTGATCTAGGAGCGTAGGTGCTGGATCTTCCAATTCTTTTCTTGATTATGGAGGTGACTAACTGTTTGTCATTTATTGACTGATGAATTTGTCTATGCTAGAAATTAGGGGGAAACTCTTTTGCAATTTTCTTGGCAAGTTTGAATTGTGCGATGTAAATGTTTGGTATCTAATAATTTCTAAATGACTGATCACATTGTTGAAATATGTGGAATTGCAAACATGGAACGCGGGGATTTTTTGAGCCAATTGATTAGGAGGGAAAAGGCTCAAGGCAGCATGCAGTTGGGGGAAATAGCCTCTTGCCAAAAGGCAAGCAACTTGTTCTACGCCGCCAGTTGGTAAGGAGCCCACCAAACCTCTTCCCCAAGCACCAGCATGACCTTCCCAAACTACATCTTCTCCTCCATCATATTCTGATCAACATATGGGAGTAGACTTCCAAGCCCCTTTAGTCATGATAGAGGAAACAGCCAAAATGCCTTATTTGTCTCTTCACATGATGCAGCCACAAGCTTGAAATTTTTTCCATGGCAAGCTATGGCCAATAAGCTTGACACCTTGTCTAGTGCTAGTGATGCTTTTAGATATGCAAATTCAACTATCCGTATTGCTTCTATCAATTCTATGCAATCTTTTCAACATGATGAACATTATGAAGTCTAACATTACTATTGTTAAGGTAAATCCTCTTTTTTTTTTTTCTCTTTTTACTTTGACTCCTTTGTGATGTGCCATACTGTTTTTACAAACATTGGTTGACAACATGGAGGTCTACCATCACACACTTGGACTGATAAGGAATGTCTAGGTGTAGAGTAAGGGTTCAACAGTTGGTGATTAGTGTTTATAATTAAAGGAGGGTGTTATAGCAAGCCTGTAGGAGGAATTTTAGAAGAACAGTAGCAAGATGCAAAGAAATGGAGACCCAGTTGAAGTAATCTAGTGAACAGCTTAGCATTGTTAAAGGTAAACATGATGAGAGCACTACTCGGTTGAAATTATTTAAAGAAGAGAGATGTTCTGATTGCTTATCTAGAATTAAAACTATGAGAGCATAATAAGAAGGTTGAGGTTGCTTTGAATAGGTGTAGACTCAAGCAAAGGCTTGGTGTGAGGCTGTTAGAATGAAAATGATGAGAGTATGCCGTTGGTGTTATCGAAGAAGCGGGCTTGATGTAAAGGAAGTTAGCATCGTACGTGATGCAGTTAGAGTGGGTTTTCTTGATTTGGAGGAAATTAATTTTTCAGAACGAGGAAACTGTCAAAAGGATTTTGATAGAGGCAAACTGATTTAATAAAGAGTCGAGAGGAAATGCACATTCAGTGCTTAAGAGAAGAAAGAAATAGAGGAAAGTGAGTAGAGAGAATGAGTTTGTAACTTTTTGGTATATTCCATTAAGCAATCATGTGGCCTTTTACTGGCTGACATCAGAACAATCATGCTAACGTCATAAGACCCTATTGATATCATCATATAGCTAATTACAGAAACATAATCTGTACCGTAACAATACCACCCCTCTCAAAAACATCCTTGGCCTCAAGGATCAAAGTCAAGGTATTGAGCATGAAGAACAGGCCATTCCTCCCAAGTGGCATCCTCCGGAAAAGAGTTACTCCAGTGAACTAAAACCTCAGTGATAGCCTTATTCCCTTTTTTCACCATGCGACGATCCAATACAGAGATTGGCTCCTTCACCAAAGTCCCATCATTAGCCAAAAAAGGAAGTGTAACCCGTGCTGGTTGAGGTCCAATATGTTTCTTGAGCTGAGAAACATGAAAGACTGGATGGACCTTAGAACCATCAGGTAAAGCAATGCGATAAGCGACCTTGCCAATCCTCTGTAACACCTGGTAAGGGCTAAAAAATCTAGCACTCAGCTTAAGGCAAGAGCGATTAACAATGGTCTTCTGACGATAAGGTTGAAGCTTAACATAAACAAAATCGCCAACATCAAAATTGCGATCACTGCGTTTCTTATCAGTAGTTTGCTTCATGCGAGTAACAGCCCTTTGCAGGTAAAACTTCAAAAGTTGTATAGCTGCCTCCTTAGCTTGCAAACTACGGTCAACAACAGCCACTTTGGACCCACCAGGCAGATAAGGCATATGCGTGGGAGTAGGTTGACCATAGAGAATTTCATATGGTGTGGTATTAGTTGAAGAGTGAAAAGAAGTATTATACCACCACTCAGCCAATGAAAGCCACCGAATCCATTCCCTTGGTTGTTCACTAACCATACAACGCAAATAAGTCTCAACACAACGGTTGACAACCTCGATTTGACCATCCGTTTGAGGATGGTAAGAGGTGGAGAACTTCAGCTTGGTACCCAAGTGGTTGAACAACTCACGCCAAAAGGTACTAAGAAAAACACGATCTCGATCAGAGACAATGGAATTAGGCACACCATGAAGTTTGAAAATATTATCCAAATAAGATTGAGCCACCGTCAAGGCAGTGAAAGGATGAGCTAATGCCACAAAATGGGCATATTTGCTAAGTCGATCAACAACCACCAGAATAACCTCCTTGGCCCCAGACTTGGGTAAACCCTCAATAAAATCCATAGACACATCGGTCCAAACCTTGTCTGGTATAGGAAGAGGATGTAGCAGTCGAAGAGAAGCAGAAGTGTCATACTTACATTGCTGACAAGTAGGACATTCTCGAACAAATTGGCATACATGCTTCTTAAGACCCTTCCAATATAAACAACCACAGATCCGAACCAAGGTGGCATGAATACCCGAATGACCACCCATGGTAGAACTATGAAAGTAATCCAAAAGCTCCTTGCGCAAAACAGGATCATCTCCCACCACAAGTCAACCGTTACGTCGCAATTGATCATTAGTCCATGTATACTTAGAACTAAAAGAAGCATCTTGCTGTAGCTGAGAAATAAGCTGCTGAAGTTTTGAGTCAATTAGCCAAGAATGTTGAATTTTAGTAAGCAGGTCAGTATGCAAAGTAGACAAAGCATGGAAAGCTCCTAGTGGCACTCTAAATAAAGCATCAGCCACTACATTGGAGGATCCCTTTCGATAGATGACTTCATAATCAAAGCCCATCATTTTGATAATCCACTGATGTTGAGTTGGAGTACAAGACTGTTGATCCAACAAAAACTTTAAACTTTTGTGATCAATCTTGATTTTAAAATGGCGACCAAGGAGATAAGAAGACCATTTCTTAATAGCAATAAGAATAGCAAGCATTTCTTTCTCATAGATAGACAAAGCTTGGTGTTTAGGACCCAAAGCTTTGCTAAAAAATGCTACAGGTCACCCCAACTAACTAAGCACTGCTCCAATACCAAAGCTAGAAGCATCAGATTCGATGGTATACTCAAGAGAAGGATCAGGTAAAATGAGAACTGGTGCCGAGACCATAGCCTGCTTAAGCTGAAGGAAAGCATCCTTAGCAGAAGGAGTCCAAGCCATGGCATCTTCTTGAGCAAATCAGTTAATGGCTTGGCAATAGAACCATACCCTCGAATAAAATGCCTATAATAGCCTGTCAAACCCAAGAAACCCCATAAGTCCTTCACTATTTGAGGGAGAGGCCACTGTAACATACAATCCACTTTACATTGGTCCATGGAAACAGTCCCATGACTGATAATATGGCCTAGATATTTCACCTTTTGAGAACCAAAATCACATTTAATATATTTCACAAACAACTGATGTTGCAACAGAAGCTCAAAAACTTCTTGCAAGTGCACCAAATGGGACTCCCAAGTTTCAGAATATATCAAAATATCATCAAAGAAAACCAAAACAAACTTGCGAAGATGAGGCTTGAAAATACTGTTCATCAAACTCTGAAATGTAGAGGGAGCATTGGTAAGCCCGAAAGGCATAACCAAAAATTCATAATTCCCTTCGTGAGTGCGGAAAGCTGTCTTGTGGATGTCAGCCTCATGCATCGAATTTGATGATAGCCTAACCTTAAGTCAAGCTTAGAAAAGTAGACTGCCTTCACCAGCTCATCAAGGAGATCCTCAACTAGAGGAATGGGAAAACTATCCTTGATTGTCACCTTGTTGAGTTGTCAATAATTGACACACATATGCCAAGAACCATCTTTCTTTTTAACCAAAACTATAGGAGCAGCAAAGGGACTAGTACTGTCACGAATAATTCCATTATTCAATATTTCAGCAACCATTTTCTCAACCTCAATCTTTTGAACTGAAGGATACCGATAAGGCTTCAACTTAACCACTTTAGATTCATCAATCAATGGAATCTTATGGTCATGAGAATGCACAGGTGGTAATCCTGTATGCACCTCAAACAATACACTATACTGTTCTAATAGTACTTTCAAGTCTAAAGGTATAGCAGCCTGGGAACAGTTCGGCGATGGTAAAGGATCCAAGGAATGTAAGCCACAACCAATTAACACCAAAGTCGAAGGTCCTTGGGTTGCACAATGCAAAGGTTTGGAAGCTTGTTTCTTTGACATAAACAACACTTGACCAGCAGCAAGCCCCTTCCAAACACATCACTGACCTTTACACATGAATTGCATTGTTAGTCGCTGAAAGTCCCAAACAATGGGTCCCAAAGTAATCAACCACTGTACACCTAACACAGCATCACAACCACTAAAAGGAATAATCAAAAAATCAGTGGATTGTGTCAATCCTTGTACCTCCCGAGTGAGACTTGGACACATCTCGACTACCTTCACTTGTTCTCCATTAGCCACAGTAACATGAATAGCACTAGTAGATGTAGAAGTACAGCCCAACTTCTTTACTAGTTTAGCATCCACAAAGTTATGAGAGCTACTTGTATCCACCAAAATAATGACCTGCTGATTCTTAAGCTTACCACACACCCGCATTGTTTGATACCCTTCTATGCCTAATAAAGCATGTAAGGAAATAATAGCATTATCATCCCCCTCATGCAACCCGTCGACATCTTCAATATGCTCAACACAGTCAGAAAATTCCTCAATGTCCTTTTCAACCTCAACACTAGAATCCACAAACATATGATATGGTTGAGACTTCATACATTTATAGCCCGATGTAAACTTCAAACCACACCACATACAAAGGCCATTCTTCCTTCGTTCCTCTCTTTCCTGTCTAGTAGGGAATCTGGATTTAGTAGTAGTAGGATTTAAATTGGTAACAGCATTTTTGGAACTGGCTGGAGGAAGTGACTTTGTGGTAACTGGAGAGGCTGGTAACATTGGAATATTTGGAGTGGGCAATAGAGGAGGTAAAGTGGAAGGTTTAGAGGAATAAGGCGGTGAAGTAAATGAAGAGGATGTTTGTGGAAAATGTTTATAAAAGGAGTAGATTTTTCGAGGCTGGTTATAATACAAGAGTTCTAATTGTTTGGCGAGGTTTAAGGCATGAGAAGAGTCTCACAGTATTAGCAATTTCAGGTTTAAGATTGCTAATGAAAATATTAAAAGCATACTCTGGAGACAATTGCAAGTAATTCAATAAGGAATGGAATTTATCATAAAATTCTTCAACAGTACCTTCTTGTTTCAAAGAAACCAGGTTAGACATCGGATCTGAAAATTCTAAATTACCAAACCGTTTTCGCATCTCCTTCAAATAACTGTTCCATTGCAAAGCAGCCAAACCAGCATGAATTCTAGCAAAATGTTGATGCCATTGTAATGCGCGGCCTTCAAAATGCATCATAACTGTGCGAACCTTCATCTCTTCAGCTACGGCTTCAATTTCAAAATACTGATCCACTTTAAGCAACCAACCAACAAAATCAATACCATCAAAACGAGGACAATCGAGTTTATGATATCGATATCCTCGTTGAACTAATTGCTCAACGTCGGATCTCTTCTCTATCACCACTATTGCTGGAATAGATTGAGATCCAACACAACTCAACGATTCCTTAGATCGAGATTCCTCTTCGGCCATACCTATCGCCGTTTTACCATTGTCTTTCATCTCCTGCTTACTCATCATAGTTTCAAACATTTTACGCATGTCAGATCCCAAATGCTCCATATCCTTTTGTAGCTGATCGATACTCAGATCCATCTTAGATTCAATATGCTCCAGCCCCTTTTGATGAGATTGAAAATGTTTCTGCAACCGAATGGATATTCCGTTCGCCATGAATGAGGATTGACGGCTCTGATGCCAAAATGATAGAGGCTAACCGATTTAATAAAGAGTCGAGAGGAAATGCACGTTCAGTGCTTAAGCCTATGTTTGGATTGAGGGTAGGAAAGGGAAAGGAAAGGAAAGTAAAGTAAAATAAAGGAAGGTTGTAAACCTTTCTTTTGTTTGGGAAGTTTTTTTAGCTAAGGAAAGGAAAGAGAGGGGGAGTGAGCACCCCTTGCTTTCCCTTGAGTTACTCAATTTTTTTAAAACCCCAATTTGGGGTAAAAGGGAAGGAAAGGAAACTTGAAAAAAGTTTTAACATGTAGAATATCAAATTTAACCTTATTATCTTATAAAATTTAAAACAAAAAGGGTTATAATTGGAAAAAAACATTACAATAAATTATTTCCTTTCCTTTCCATTGTTTAACCAAACAAGGATTGTTAGGATTACTTTCCTTTCCTTTCCTTTATTAATTTTAGCTATCCAAACAAGGGGTACATGTACCCTTTCCTTTCCTCTCCTTTCCTCTAGTTTACATTCCTTTCCTTTCCTTTCCTTTCCTCTAGTTTACATTCCTTTCCTTTCCATTCATTTCCTTTACTAATGTTTATCCAAACATAGTGTAAGAGAAGAAAGAAATAGAAGAAAGTGAGTAGAGAGAATGAGTCTGTAACTTTCTAGTATATTCCATTCAACAATCATGTGGCCTTTTATAGGCTGACATCAGAACAATCATGCTAACATCATAAGACCCTATTGACATCATCATATAGCTAATTACAAAAACATAATTTGTACCGTAACAGATTCCTGTTGATGCATATCGAGGACTCTACCATACTAAAGAATCAATGTGTTGTAAAAGCTGCCCACCCTTGAAATCTTGTTGAGGGTGATAACCCATTTGTTGTAGATCTTGTCGATGTTCGAGATTAAAAATTGTACATGATGAAATTAGAGTAGTCTTCTTGATTTGGGGGAAATTAATGTTTCAAAGTCGAGGAAACTGCCATAAGTGTTCCAGTTGATGCATATTAAGGACTCTGCCATACTAAAGAATCAACACATTAAAAAAGCTGCTAACCCTTGAACTCTTGTTGAGGGTGATACTCCATCTATTGAGAATCTTGTCAATGTTAAAGATTAAAAATTTTCTAATATTTTGTTTGTTATAAAAATTTGACGGTTATAATTTATGCATTTTCTTGTATGTATAAATGCATTATGATAATTTCATGTGGAAAGAGTTAAATGATTTTGAGCTTGAACAAGCTCTTAGGCAATAGTTGATTTTATAGTCAAAAAGTGGTCGTAATGTCTTTTTACAAATAATGGCTTGTACGTAGAGATAGAGGATGGCCTAGAGGTTGTCTAAATGGCTCGTAGGGTAACAAGGTAGCCCATAAGCTGGCAAAGTGGCCCACAGGTTGTAGGCTAACAAATTGGCCTGTAAGTTGTGAATTATTGATATTGAAATAAAGACAACTTTTTTTTCTTTTTTGTTTAGACTAAACTTAGCAATAAAACCAAGCTGCCTATGTGTCAAGCCCTAGAAGACTAGATAGTTTTGGTAACAAAAAAAAGTACTGATTTTGGGGCTATTTTTTTCTTTTATTGTAACTATGGATTGCATACGAGTAATCTAATTCTTTCAATTTCAGGTTACTATTCACCCAGTCTCAGTTTAAGCTTGATTTCCTTAGGTCTCAATTCGTTTCATAACTTTAAACCACTTAAATTTCAATAGCATTTTGGCTTAACTACTTGTCATAACGTATTAAGTTTTGAAGAAAACCTAATAGCTAGACACAAAACTA
Source organism: Heritiera fomes (assembly GCA_032173925.1). NCBI lineage: Eukaryota > Viridiplantae > Streptophyta > Magnoliopsida > Malvales > Malvaceae > Heritiera > Heritiera fomes. The sequence goes on from JAPDPM010000015.1 coordinate 17,999,812, forward strand.
CGGAGTCGCCACCAACCATTCTAACCTAGGTGTGATTGGTCACCTATTCAAATTAAGGATAAGGCTTGGTCTACGTTAAGAGTTCTAAGTTCGGGAGTACGGTTACGTGTAAGGAAGGATTAGCACCCTCACAACGCCCATCCTAAAATGGTACCAAATAATCTAAGGTTATCCTAATTTTGCCTTTTTACTTTAATCTCGATATAATTAAATATTGAAAAATCTTTTAAGTCTCCTCCATCAAGCTGGTTGGATAACCTAAAAAATTTTTCTCACCTCAAGAGTATTCAAGTAGGATCAATCGCCTTTCTTGAAGAGGCTCCGTCGTCGGATTATTTACATATTTTATGCAATCCCTATTTAGACTCCTACCCGAAGTTCTATCTATTAGTTTGTCTTATTTTATTCTATTGTTATTATTTTCTTATATAAATTATTATTTCATATATTTTTATATTTTTAAATAAACATGAATTATTTGATATTGAAGATTTTCTTAAAGACCTTCCATCAAGCTGGTAAGACCTTAAAGAAAACTTTCTCACCTTAGGAATTTTTAAAGAAATTACTCAAGCGCAATTCCTTTTAAATTCCATCCTCGGAATAATTCACATTTATTAAAATATTTAATTTAATTTAATTTCTATTTTTTAAATTCTTTTCTAATTTTAATTCTAATTTATTAATTTGATTTTATTCTTTATTATAATAAACTTAATTTTAATTTACTATTCTTTTATCTAATTTAATTTTTATTAAGTTAATTTATTAAATCTTGGAAATGTCCTTTAAATCTTCCATCAAGCTGGCAAGACTTAAAAGAATCCTCCTCACCTCAAGACATCTAAAAGTACTACTCAAGCGCAGTCCCTTTAGAATTCTGTTATCGGATTATTTATAGTCGTATTTATTATTATTTTAAAATATTTTATTTCTAAATATATTAATTTTTATGACTCTTAATTTCTAATTTGATTATTAATTCTTTTAATTGTAATTAATCTTAATTAATTCTTATTTCAATTTTTTTAATAAATTTGAGTTTTAAATATCGGAAATGACTTTTTAAATCTTCCATCAAGCTGGTAAGACTTAGAAAGGATCTCCTCACCTCAAGATCTCTGAGAGTATTACTCAATCGCAATCCCCTCGGAGTTCCATCGTCGGAATATTTATAACTATATTATTTTATTCTACTACTAAATATGTTAAAATTTTTTATGACTCTTAATTCCTAATTTGATCACTAATTCTTTTATTCATGATTAATTTTAATTAATTCTTATTTTGATTTTTTTTAATAAATTACGTTTTTTTTAATATCAGAAATGGCTTTTTAAATCTTCCATCAAGCTGGTAAGACCTAAAAAGGAACTCCTCACCTCAAGATCTCTGAGAGTATTACTCGATCGCAATCCCCTCGGAGATCCGTCGTCGGAATTTATAATTATATTTCACTTTAAAAGGTCTATCATTATGCTCTCTTAAGGTATTGCAATTCTAAACTACCTAAATAAATCTTAACAACAATTTAATCCTGCCTTAAATTAAGCACATCACATAAATTTTATTTCAAATCTTTAAAGTAAAATAAAAATAAAAATAAAAATAAAAATAAAAATAATAAGAAAAGTAAGTTAAAAATAAGATAAAATAAAATGAAATAATAGATAATAGACAATAAAAGAATAAAAAAAACAAATCATACCAATCAAATCATGCTAATTAAATTAAATCATGTTAATTAAATTGAAACTCATATAATCCAGTCAATAAAAAAATACATATCCATTTATATACAGACTATATTAACTAAATCTTATCAATTCTTTGTTAAATTGTACTATTCATATGTCAAATTAGTTTTTTTACTCATCTAATTAATTATTTAAATTATTTTTATTTCATAATTTTGTTAATTAAATTATTGTATTAATTACCAAATATACAACAAAAAAAATCAAAAGAAAATAAGAAAATCAATAAATAAATAAAATAAATAAGTAAATAAATAAATAAAACAAATAAAAAAATAATAAAAAAAAGGAAAAAGGAAAATCATCCGAAAAATAAAAAGGGATACCTTGCAATCGGATCGGGTCAGAAGCGGGTCGGAGCGCGGGTCTAGCGGGTCACATGCGGGTCAGAGCTACGCCAAAACGGCGTCGTTTCGATCCTGCTATTTAATCCTCCTTTCCGATTTTTTCGGACAAAAACTCAACCTTACGATCGGGTCGGGTCAGAAGCGGGTCGGAGCGCGGGTCTAGCGGGTTACACGCGGGTCAGAGCTACGCCAAAACGGCGTCGTTTCGATCCTGCTAATTAATCCTCCTTTCCGATTTTTTCGAACAAAAACTCAACCTTTCAGAAAAAAAAAACTCCAAACATTCTCTCAACCCGTGCGATTCCTGGCGGCCGGAAAACTCAAACGGTCGCCGGGAACTTCAACATTTCTAGATTTCGGCGTTCCCTCCGCCGTTCACCACCGTAGTCACCAGATCTAACCCAGAAACACTCGCCGGAGTTCCCTTAAACCAGATCCAGAGGCTCTGGTTACTAAATCCCTCCCGAAAATCTCAGATCTAAATTCCTAAAACCAAAAACCTCTACTGCCTCCACTCGAAAACCCTCAAATCTACCCTCTGTTTTTTTGTTTTTTATGGTTGTCGTGGTTTTTTGGGTTATGATTGCGGTTGCTTTTCTGTGTGTGATCACCGTTGTCTTTTTTTTCTCTCAGTGATTTTTTTTTTGTAGGTGCCCCCCCTTTCTCAGATCTGTGGCTGTCCCCCTTATAATAGGTTTCAATATTGTGGAAGTTAAGAAACCGAATCCCCGATCCGATTTTCTTTCTCTGCTTTTAATATTTGATTAATTTTTTTCCTTGATTTCCTTGTAGATTTCGAAGACCAAATCTTTCTTTTTGTGTTTCTGACAGCTATGTTGAATTTAGGGTTGGGCTTCAAGTCTCGGTTTAGGGTGTGGATTTCGTTTGGGGTTAGGGTTTCAAATTAGGGTTTCTATTTAGGGCTTGGAGTCGTGGTTTGGTTTTTGTTTAGGGTTAGGGTTCGAGTAATTAAGGTTTCATTAGGGTTTGGGGTTCTATTTGGGGTTTGAGGTTTCAATTCAGATTAGGGTTTGGATTTTGGCAAAGGTTTCGATTAGGGTTTTTGATTAGGGTTTTTCATTTTTTGTTTTGTTTCCTTTTTTAATTTTTTTGCTTTTTTTTATCAAAATAAATGAATAAACAATAAAAGAAAAATAATATACTAAAATTCATATCAATAAAATAAAAATAAAAAAAATAAAAAAAAGAATAAAAAGAGAAATAAAAATAGAAAGAGCAATAATAATAAAATGAATAATAATTAAAAAGAAAAAAAAGATAAAAGATAAAAATAAAATAAATAAAAAAAAAAAAAATAATGATAATAATAAAAAAATAATAAAAATGATAAAAGTAAAAATATAAAGGAAAAGAAAGAAGAAGAAAAAGAAAGAAGGAAAAGAAAGAAAAATAAAATAAAAAAAATAAGACAAAATAAAATCAAATAGTCAAACATGGGTTTAATTCATTTTCGATTTTTAGAATACACGTCGAGTGACTCGAGATTCACAATATCGGACAAAAATTGGTGTCTACAGTTGCCCCTCTTTGCACATTGCTGAGCATCAGAAATGGAGCAAAGACTTTAGACACCGATTTTGCCTTTTTCGTGAAAAACGTTCCTCCAAATAGTGAGACCCTTAAAATTTCAAATTTTCTTATCTTTGACGTGCTCTTTCAATTAAGAAAGCCCTAAAACCCCTCTTTTTTTTTTTTAATCTTTCACCTAAAGTGTTCCTTCAACTAAGAAGGCCTTGAGACTTTTTCTTTTATCTCCAAAATGCTCCTTCGACTAGGAAGGCCCTGACACTTTAAACTTTCTAATTTTCTAATCTCTTAAATGCTCCTTCGACTAGGAAGGCCCTGAAACTTTAAATTTCTCATCTCCAAAATGCTCCTTCGACTAGGAAGGCCCTGAAACTTTAAATTTTCTCATCTCCAAAATGCTCCTTCGACTAAGAAGGCCCTAGAACTTTAAATTTCTCATCTCCAAAATGCTCCTTCGACTAGGAAGGCCCTGAAACTTTAAAATTTCTCCTCTTTAAAATGCTCCTTCGACTAGGAAGGCCCTGAAACTTTAAAATTTCTCCCCTTTAAAATGCTCCTTCGACTAGGAAGGCCTTGAAACTTTAAATTTTCTCATCTCCAAAATGCTCCTTCGACTAGGAAGGCCCTGAAACTTTAAAATTTCTCCTCTCTAAAATGCTCCTTCGACTAGGAAGGCCCTGAAACTTTAAATTTTCTCATCTCCGAAATGCTCCTTCGACTAGGAAGGCCTTGAAACTTTAAAATTTCTCCTCTCTAAAATGCTCCTTCGACTAGGAAGGCCCTGAAACTTTAAATTTTCTCATCTTTAAAAATGTCTTTCTTCTTGAAATGAATGGGATGCATGCTAAAAATAATTTCATTATAATTGTGATAACAAAGGCTCAAAACCCCCCCTTTTTTTTGGACCAATCTTGTCTTAAATCAGTTAGCGACTTTCTCATATCATCACCTTCGATCTTCATTCTTCCCCTTTTTTTTTTTTATTTCTAAGCAGCTGGTGTATTCGACTTAGTTTACCAATCTTCTGATATTCCACTATATTTCTGTCCCTCTTCTTTCCTTTTTTAAGCAATGCAATTATCTTTTTCTCTCATTTTTTTTATTTAAAAAAATATTTGTCAATCATCTATTAATTACCATCATAATAATATGACTAACATAATGCAAATTTCAATTTTCGCAATCAAGGTAAGAAGGTAAATGGAAGTAGATACGAGATAAATCTGGAATAGAAGTTATTTTATTTCAAATATCAAGCCAATTTGAACAGAGGAATATTACAAGGGTAATTGCATTAACGAGACAATCAAATTCTCAACAATCAACATTTTGATAATTCTAATCAAATTAATTCAAATTTCTCTCTTGAAAAGCCTGCTCTATCAATTTATCTAATCATGCAGAGCTCTTTGGACTAAATCTTTTCCCTTGACATCACAAATTCTTTGATGCTGATCTTTCCCCTACACTTAAGCTGCCTTTTCAGGTTTTCAACCTAAGTGTCTCGCCCCTTGATTTAAACCGCCCTTTTCGGGTTTTCGATTTAAATCCTCCTTTTTATTTCTTTTTTTTGTTTTTGTTTTTTTTTGCCCTTTTTTTTTACATCTCTTCGCATCATCAACATAAACTGAACTCATCAAGTATCATCAACGACTCTTCTAATGCATCTCCTCATACCTAAGCCGCATTTTCAGGTTTTCAACTTAGGTATCCCCCATTGACTTAAACTGCCCTTTTCGGGTTTTCGGTTTGAGTCCTCCTTTTTTTTCTCTTTTTTTTCTCTTTTTTAGGCATAATACCTCTTAACAGCATCAGAATTGATAGGGTTTGGCAGGTCCTCACCATCCATATTTGCCAATATTAATGCCCCACCAGAGAAAGATCTTTTCACTACATATGGTCCCTCCCAATTCGGTGCCCATTTTCCCCTACTATCTTGTTGATTTGGAAGGATTTTCTTCAAAACTAGATCCCCATCTCGGAACTTCCTAGGCCGGACCTTCTTATCATGTGCTCTCATCATTCTTCTTTGGTATAACTGGCCATGGCATAACGCTACAAGCCTTTTCTCATCAATAAGATTCAATTGTTCATAGCGTTCCCGTACCCACTCTGCCTCTTCCAATTGCATTTCCATTAAGACCCTTAATGATGGAATTTCTACTTCAATTGGTACCACGGCCTCCATTCCGTACACTAGTGAAAATGGGGTTGCCCCAGTAGACGTGCGCATTGATGTTCTGTATGCATGCAAGGCGAAAGGCAACTTTTCATGCCAATCCTTATAAGTTTCTGTCATTTTTTCCACTATTCTCTTGACATTTTTGTTTGCAGCTTCTACAGCCCCATTCATTTGTGGACGATACGGCGCCGAATTGTGATGCTTGATTTTGAATTGTGCACAAACTTCTTCCATCATTGTGTTGTTCAAATTACGAGCATTATCTGAAATAATTCTTTCTGGAAGTCTATATCGGCATATGATATCTTTCTTTATGAATCTGCATACTGCCGTTCGTGTCACACTAGCAAAAGATGCTGCTTCTACCCACTTGGTAAAATAATCAATCATCACAAAAATAAACCGATGTCCATTTGAAGCTTTCGGTGTAATGGGTCCAATCACATCCATTCCCCACATAGAGAAAGGCTAAGGAGGGGCTAATACATGCAGAGCGTTTGGCGGAGCATGAATCTTGTCCGCATAAATCTGACATTTATGGCATTTTCTAGCGTAGTTAATACAGTCGTTTTCCATGGTTGACCAATAATAACCCGCTCTCATTATTTGTCTCGCCATCATATGACCATTAGCATGTGCCCCACAAGATCCTTCATGTACCTCCTCTAATATTTGTTTAGCTTCTGCGATATTCACACATCTCAAAAGTACCTGGTCTCGACTTCTTTTGTATAAGACTTCCCCATCTAAAAAGAATCCCATAGCCATTCTCCTAATGATTCTTTTGTCATTCTCTGAAGCATGTTTTGGGTACTGTTGGTTTTTAATGTACTGGAAGATGTCATGGTACAAAAGCTTTCCATCAACTTCTTCTTCTAAACTTGCACAATGCGCTGGTGAATTCTTCAGATTCATCCTGATGGGTTGAATTTCAGCATTACTGTCCAACTTGAACATTGCAGCTAAAGTGGCTAGAGCATCTGCCATTTGATTCTCCTCTCGAGGTAGATGCTCAAACTGAATACTTTTGAACTGATCAATTAAACCGGCTATGTATTTTTGGTACTGGACCAACTTCGAATCCCTAGTTTCCCATTCTCCTCGCAACTGGTAGATGACTAGAGCCGAATCTCCATACACTTCGAGCACATCAATCTTCTTTTCAATGGTGGCTTGCAAACCCATGACACATGCTTCATACTCAGCTACGTTGTTGGTACAGTTGAAGTCCAATCTTGCAGTAATCGGGTGATGATCTCCTTCTGGGGATATCAGGACCACTCCTACTCCTCGCCCAAAAGCATTGGATGCTCCATCAAAGAACATTCTCCATGATTTCTTAGCTAGCTTCTCTTCTTCTACCTGAAATAGAGCCATCAAATCCTCATCTGGAAAATCGAGTTTCATAGGCACATAGTCATCGGCAACACGGTCCGCTAAGAAATCAGCGATTACACTCCCTTTAATGGCCTTTTGAGTCACATATATAATATCATACTCAGAAAGCATGACTTGCCACCTTGCTATTCTACCAGACAAAGATGGTTTCTCGAAAATGTACTTCAAAGGATCAAGTTTGGCCACCAACCAAGTCGTGTGATATAACATGTACTGTCTGAGTCTTTGGGCTGTCCAAACTAAAGCGCAACACATCTTTTCCAATTGAGAATACTTCGCTTCGTAGTCAATGAATTTCTTACTTAGGTAATAGATGGCTTGTTCTTTCTTGCCATTCTCATCTCGTTGCCCCAGTACACATCCCATTGAACCTTCACAAACTGTCAAGTACAAAATCAAAGGTCTACCGGGAATAGGAGGTACTAACACAGGCGGGTTTGATAAGTATTCCTTGACTTTATCAAAGGCCTTTTGACATTCTTCATTCCATTCCCCAGAGTCATGTTTACGAAGAAGCTTGAAAATTGGATCACATTTTGAAGTAAGTTGAGATATAAACCTGGATATGTAGTTTAGCCTCCCTAAGAAACCTCTTACTTCTTTGGTGGTGCGAGGAGGGGACAAGTTCTGAATGGCACGCACTTTATCCCGATCAACTTCTATTCCCCTTTCGCTAACTACAAATCCCAATAATTTTCCAGATCTTGCCCCAAATGTACACTTGGCTGGGTTTAACTTCAACTGGTACTTCCTCAACCTTTCAAAGAGCTTCTTAAGATTAGCCACATGATCTTCTCCTTCACGAGACTTTGCAATCATATCATCCACGTACACCTCAATCTCTTTATGCATCATGTCGTGGAAAAGACTAACCATAGCCCTTTGATATGTAGCTCCAGCATTCTTCAATCCGAATGGCATGACCCTATAGCAAAATGTTCCCCACATTGTCACGAAAGTAGTCTTTTCCATATCTTCTCTAGCCATCTTGATTTGATTGTAGCCGGAAAAGCCATCCATAAATGAAAATATGGAATGTCTCTCTATATTGTCCACAAGGGTGTCAATGTGGGGAAGTGGAAAATTGTCTTTAGGGCTAGCTCTGTTCAAATCTCGATAATCTACGCACATCCGCACCTTTCCATCCTTCTTAGGCACAGGGACAATATTAGCTACCCACTCCGGGTATTTGGCCACTTCAAGAAAACCTGCATCAAATTGCTTTTTAACTTCCTCTTTGATCTTCAACAACATTTCCGGCTTCATGCGTCTTAACTTTTGTTGTACCGGTTTGCACTCTGGTTTCAAAGGCAATCTATGCTCCACAATATCAGTATCAAGGCCAGGCATATCTTGGTAAGACCAAGCAAACACATCTACATATTCACGAAGTAACTCCTCAAGGCCCTTTCTTTCGTCTGATGCTAGTGATGTTCCGATTTTGACTTCTTTCTTATTTTCTTCATTCCCCAGATTAATTATTTCAACCACTTCCTGATGAGGTTCAATTGGTTTCCTATCTTCTTCCATCGATCTCAATAAGTCATGGGGTAAAGGGTAGTCCGTAGAGACATCTTCATTATCAGATTCATCAAATTGAGCAGGGTTTTCAAAATTGATTTTTGAATTATTGACATTATTATCATCTCGTTTATTGTTTTGATACCTGAAAATAGATGAAATGGGAAATTATGGGTATTTTCAGTGTTGGCATGCTAGAAAAAGACAAAAAATTGACTGGGAAAATGGAAATGCATAATGCTAATCATTTATTGAAATGGAAAATAACAAAGTTGGCCCATACATAAAAATTTATTTGGGTGCTTTTGGGCTAAAGCACAAAAATCCAACTTGCATTATTCAAAATATAAAAGAAAAAGACAACTGCAATATTACTTTTCAAAGGAAATCTCTGGGAACTCCAAAATCGTCCAATTCTTCAATTCAACTCCTGGAGGGGTCAAGTACACGAACCGTCCAGCTACACCCTCATCTTATATCTTTTCATCTATCATGTGAATAGACAAATCAGAAAAATCCCCTTCAAGTTGCATTACAAGTTTCCCTCCTTCGTTGCCAGTATGGTATCCACCAAAACAGAAGGTGTTATAAAGGTAAGGAATGACCAGCTTCCCAGATTCAAACTCGTCCCCTTTCAACTGTGCTATTCGCCTCTCCTTCTTCTCTTCCATCTTCTTTGCTTTATCTTTCCAAGTTGGTTTGTAACCTAACCCGAACCTATCCTTGCTTTCCAAAATTGTGATGGCCTTTCTAATCCCTTGGTGGTTTCTTCCTAATCCAACTCCTGGATACCAACCTTTGCCCATGGTTTGCTTCACCACTATCTCTGTAGCTGCTGACAGGTGAGGAGCATATAATTTCGAACCTTCTCCTATATAGGTTGCATTAACAAATTCAAAAGCCCGATATGAACATTCCCATGCATTCTCTGTTGCCTCAACATATGGAGTGTTTGGAGATTGAGTGGCAAAGATGTCCTCTTTTCCAGAAACCGAGATTTGTTGATTCCCTACGAAAAACTTCACCTTTTGATGGAGAGTGGAAGGGACAGCTCCTGTTGTGTGAATCCAAGGTCTTCCTAACAAAAGAGTGTATGAAGGCATAATATCCATGACTTGGAATTGTCTATTGAAAGTACATGGACCAATCTCCACATGTATTTCTATATCGCCCAACACTTCTCGACGGACTCCATCAAATGCCTTGACGATTATGTTGCTTTTCTGCATATACGATGAATCCACTGGTAGCCTTAACAAAGTGCTCATAGGCATCACATTGAGAGCCGAACCATTATCAATAAGGACCCTGCCAATTGTGTGGCTCTTGCACCTAACTGTGATGTGAAGGGCTTTAGTGCTTCCCTTTCCTTCCACAGGAATCTCATCATCACTGAAAGATATATAATTTGAAGCCACCAAATTACCGACTAGATTGTCCATCTTGTCCATTGATATATCAGGAGGTACATATGATTGATTCAACACTTTTAGTAAAGCATTTCTGTGAGACTCAGAATTCAAGAGTAGTGATAGGAGTGAAACCTTCGCCAGTGTCTTGTTCAACTGCTCGACAATACTGTATTCACTATGCTTAATCAAACTCAAAAACTCACTGGCATCTTATTTCGTAATAGGCTCTTGACATCTTGTCTCTTGAACCCCTATCGAGTTAGCCCTATCCCCTTCCACAATTCGTGCCTTCTCTTTTCTAGCCTTAGCTAACATTTCAGGACTATAGCAATGCCCACTTCGTGTCATTCCCCCAACTCCAGTGATATTCGCTGTTTCGAGACTTTTAGGGGACATATGCTCTCTTTCTCCATTCATTACTATATCATAGCCATATCTCCAAGGTACCACCTTGTTGTCTTTGTATGGAAACGGAATAGGAGCTTTGATTGTGATCCCACTAGCTTGGCTTGATTTTTCCTCAAGGCGGATTTTCAGAGGCTTTGACTTTAGGTCGTCATCAATCACACTAATCTCATTCCCCTTTCCTTTTCCTTCCCAAAATTCAATTTGATATGAGTCCATTAACTCCTGCAATTTGTAACGAAAAGCTTCACAGGACTGAATTGAATGACCTACTGCACCATTGTGGTATTGACAAACCAGATTGGGATCATACGAATCTATATAGGTCTCCAAAATCAAGGTTTCTGGTCTCCAAAATCAAGGTTTCTGGTTGCAACATGCCTGCCTTCACTAATACATCAAAGACCTGACTTAACGGAGTCTTTATTTTTGCAACAGCTCTTTTAATGTAATCCTTCTTTTCATTGCTTAACATGTTCACTGCTGCTCCACCATGGTCTGGTAAAGGATTCCCATTCACAGCTTGTTCTGCTTTCGGCTCCTCAAAACTCAACTGCCCAGCCTTCATCAACCCCTGCACTTTATACTTTAGTCCCAAGCAATTTTCTATAGAGTGACCCACATTGTCATTGTGGTAAGCACATTTTGCGTTTGGATCATACCATTTGGGATACGGGGGTTTTAGGGGTTCAAGGTATACGGGGGCAATAAGACAGTTTTGCACTAGTTTAGGATATAACTCCGCATAGGTTATGGGGATTGGGGTGATAGGGGCTCTTTCTTGATTGAAGCGTGGCCTTCCAGGGTTGTTCATTAGGTTTGTAGGTTGAGTAAAGGGTTGGGCTGGTCTTAGGGTTTGCGAGTGAAAATTTGTTGGTGGGTTTAGTTGATATGGGTAGGGTGAAACATAATTGATAGCAAGAGGATAAGATTGGTATTGGTTGGATGGGCGTTGGTGAATATAACCTCCTGTAGAGATAGCTTGGACATCTCCTTCCTTTTCTTAGGAAACCCTCCTTTCCTGGCCTCTACACCCTCAATCTTGCCATTTTTAATAGCATTTTCTATTGCCTCTCCTGAAAGCACCATGTCAGAAAAGTTCTTACTGACATTTCCTATCATCCTCTCATAATAAGGAGCTCTGAGAGTGTTTAAAAATAACATTGTCAACTCCTTTTCTATCAATGGAGGTTGAACTTCAGCAGCTGCATCTCTCCATCTCTGAGCATACTCTCTAAAACTCTCGTTTGTTTTCTTCTCCATGCTTTGGAGGGAGAGGCGATCGGGAGCCATCACTTACGTGACGATATTGGGCTAGAAATGCCCTAGCAAGGTCCTTCCACGAATGTATATGACTCCTGTCCAGCTGAACATACCACCTTGCAGCAGATCCTGTAAGGCTATCTTGAAAACAGTGGATGAGCAACTTTTCATTACGAGCATATCCTGCCATCTTTCTGCAAAACATCGTAACATGGGTTGTCAGGCATTTAGTTCCGTCATATTTCTCGAAATCCGGAACCTTGAACTTTGCGGGCAACACCAAATCGGGAACTAGGCTCAACTCTTCTGCATCAACATTCCCAAAGGAGTCATTTCCTTCGATGGCTTTCAACCCTTCCTCCAACATGTCACATTTCTGTTGTATCCCTACAGCCAGATTGTCAACTGCTTCTCTCTTCAACTTCTCTTGTTCAACAGGATCATCCAAGTTTGGGACGAAAATAGGGTCAACAGGGCTTGACCCTACACCAGGTTGATTTTGGCCTATAGTACGACCTTGTCCTCCTATTGAAGGTGTTGCATGAGCATAAACCTTTGGAGACATTTGGGCTTGATGGGTGAACCCTGGAGGGTATGGTGGGTCATCACTAGGATATTCCTCCGCTGTTAGGTTTTGCACAACTCCTTTCCCCTTAGCCATACTCATCATCAACTCCATCATCTTGGTCATCTGCTCTCGAGTTTCCTCTTGAGCTTTGACAATCTCTTGTTGCACTTTTTCCATCCTGTCAATCCGTGCAAATTGTTCATTTTCCATTGCTCTAGTTCGTGCACGAGTTTGGTATGGATGATTTGGAAGGGCTATTTTTGTACCTTTGTTATCACAATTAGATAAAATTATTTTTATTAAATGCTCATGAAGGAAAAGCAAAAGTAAGAAAAATTTTCGTGAGAAATTTATTGCATAACAAAAAATTGTCTCATAACAAAATTTTATAAAAACCAAAGCTTATAAAACTTGTCTCATAACAATTGTTGAACAAAGTTAAAGACCCATTACATCCATAAAGAACACCTAAGGCGTCCACCTAAGTCTCTTCAACAAACTGTAGTGACCTTGGATCTCGTCCAGTAGTAGTAGCAGATTCTCCCCATGCTTAGTAAGTGGGCTGACTCCGAGCTTCAAATCCCTTATTCTGTCCTCCATATCTCTTGCTCTATGAGCCATGACATTGATCTGTTCAATCATGGAAACCAGAAGATGTAAATCACGAGCTCTCCTTAAGGTGGCATACTTCTCCTTTAGGTCATTCAACTCATTAACAACCTTTTGTAGGATCTGCAAGTATTCTTGGGATCGATTGAGAGCACCTTGCAAACTCATCTGCTCGTTTATGACCTTGCCTTCAAGTTCTTCACATTCGGTCCCCTTCTTTTGTATCTCAGCTTTGAGTTGTTCATTCTCTTTTCGCAAACGCTTATTTTCAGACCTTGAGAGCTGCTCCTTCAAGTATCTGATTTCATCTATCAACTTATACTTCTCTTGATGGACCCTTGTATATGCTTGTTCCCTTCTCCCCAGCTTCTCCTCTGTTTCACATTTGAGTTTCTTAATTTCTCTCTCTAAGTCCCTTTTTTCTTCCTCTAATTTCCTCTTAGCAATCTCCAAGTCTATCATGGGATCTCGAGGTATGGGCTCTTCACTTTTCTCGAGACCTTCTTCGGGTGGAAGCCTAACATCCTTGCCTCGTCTCGCATGCCATACTGAGTATTCGGGAGGGTCCTTCTCTGGAAATATTCCTTTCTCAATCTTGAGAGTTGCCTTCCAAGCCTTGACATCGTCTTCTATTTTCTTTACAAATCCTTCTTCTGCATATGTATACTCGTGCTGACTGAGTCCTTGAGTCATTGGAATGAATTGCTCATATCCCAATTGTCTTCGTACCATAAGGGTGCATAAGAGATAGCACCCCATATACCCAAAAGTGGAACCCATGGCTTACCACCGCAAGCATATAACATAGATCTCCATGGCATCCAAGATGTCCTCCAAACAACATCCTTTTTCTTGGTCTTGCGCAATAAAGAAACCCATTCTCCTTTTGTCTTCGGTGTAGGCCAAGTCTTCTCACAGAATTCTTTTATCGGGACTGTATTGAGATAAGCTTCTCGAAATTTTTCTTCATTACCTCCGAGGTGACTTTTCATCCAAATGTATAACAATGGTGTACATCCGATGAAACGTCCTTCTCCCTTGCGACGGCAGAAATTTAAAGACCTAAAAGTCTCTGACAAGATAACTAGAGCCACATTCACCTCATGATCAAGCTGCTCAACAAGATCCACTGTTGTAACCTCAATGTGTCCTAAGAATTTAGGGAACATGGCCATACCATACACAGCTAATGCCATTATGCTCATGTGTTGTTCTTTCGTTAACTGCTTCTGAAGACAACTTCGTAGAAAACTCCATGGCACATAAGTGGTCTCTCCTTTCTGCCTTGTGCGATGATCAATTTCTTGAACACTATGGCCAGTCATGGAGGACAATTTCTTACGATATCTTGATTTCCTTTTCTTCCAATAGATTTTGTTGGGATTTTCTAACTCACGATGGAGCAAGAATGAATACTCTTCTATGGTTGGCATCAAATCAGCCTCATTGAAGACAAAGCATCTATAGTACGGGTCCCAAAATTGCACCATGGCCCTTATCAAATCCAAGTCCACTTCCACTAATAATAGTAGCATCAAGTCCCCATACTTTTTCTGAAATTCTGTCTTCCTCTCTTCATCCCATGCCTTCCAAATTCCTAGCAACTCGGTGTAATCATTTTGTCTTAGGTCCAAATGAATCCTCTCTGGCAGAGTAGAAACAAAACCAACAGGTAGGCAATCACCATTCTCACGTTGGGCCTTTTCGGATCGTTCCTTCACTATGTGGGCTGGCTCCCCTTGCGATAATTTCTCCATGGATGCAAATGGATCTTAACCTGTAACAATTTGTTATGAGACAGAAAAAAAAAGAAAAATGCAAGAAATGATGCATTATGTTTTTTTTTATTTTTGTATTTTATTATTTTTTTTTATATTTTTCTTGTATGAGATGATGGTCGTTCTTTGTGTCCTAATATAGGTTTCAATTCTAAAACTCTAGCTTATGAGTGGGCATCATAAGTTCACTATATGCTTGGTTTGGATAGGTAGGATACTAAAGGTTCCCAGACTGTTCCCCACTATCGTCCACGTGGACTAGTAAGGCACCCCAATCCTCACCCATTATAGGCTTCAAACGGAAAGGGTTCAACCTGAGTGGGAGTATTTCACTGGCCTATGTGGAGGTTGCCACCTCACGAAGGCAAAGCTACTTTACTTCCTTTTAAAAAGGTAAGCCCGGGTCGAGGGCTAATGTATGCACATGCAAGTGAAGTGTGTGTATTTAAATATCTTATGAAATTTAAAGCTTTTAGGCAAGATTTTGATAACCTTAGACTTCCTAATGGCCTAACTCTCTAAATGTCCCCAGTGGAGTTGCCAAACTGTCATAACGTATTAAGTTTTGAAGAAAACCTAATAGCTAGACACAAAACTACGGAGTCGCCACCAACCATTCTAACCTAGGTGTGATTGGTCACCTATTCAAACTAAGGATAAGGCTTGGTCTACGTTAAGAGTTTTAAGTTCGGGAGTACGGTTACGTGTAAGGAAGGATTAGCACCCTCACAACGCCCATCCTAAAATGGTACCAAATAATCTAAGGTTATCCTAATTTTGCCTTTTTACTTTAATCTTGATATAATTAAATATTGAAAAATCTTTTAAGTCTCCTCCATCAAGCTGGTTGGATAACCTAAAAAATTTTTCTCACCTCAAGAGTATTCAAGTAGGACCAATCGCCTTTCTTGAAGAGGCTCCGTCGTCGGATTATTTACATATTTTATGCAATCCCTATTTAGACTCCTACCCGAATTTCTATCTATTATTTTGTCTTATTTTATTCTATTGTTATTATTTTCTTATATAAATTATTATTTCATATATTTTTATATTTTTAAATAAACATGAATTATTTGATATTGAAGATTTTCTTAAAGACCTTCCATCAAGCTGGTAAGACCTTAAAGAAAACTTTCTCACCTTAGGAATTTTTAAAGAAATTACTCAAGCACAATTCCTTTTAAATTCCATCCTCGGAATAATTCACATTTATTAAAATATTTAATTTAATTTAATTTCTATTTGTTTTAATTCTTTTCTAATTTTAATTCTAATTTATTAATTTGATTTTGTTCTTTATTATAATAAACTTAATTTTAATTTACTATTCTTTTATCTAATTTAATTTTTATTAAGTTAATTTATTAAATCTTGGAAATGTCCTTTAAATCTTCCATCAAGCTGGCAAGACTTAAAAGAATCCTCCTCACCTCAAGACATCTAAAAGTACTACTCAAGCGCAATCCCTTTAGAATTCTGTCGTCGAATTATTTATAGTCGTATTTATTATTATTTTAAAATATTTTATTTCTAAATATATTAATTTTTATGACTCTTAATTTCTAATTTGATTATTAATTCTTTTAATTGTAATTAATCTTAATTAATTCTTATTTCAATTTTTTTAATAAATTTGAGTTTTAAATATCGGAAATGACTTTTTAAATCTTTCATCAAGCTGGTAAGACTTAGAAAGGATCACCTCACCTCATGATCTCTGAGAGTATTACTCAATCGCAATCCCCTCGGAGTTCCATCATCGGAATATTTATAACTATATTATTTTATTCTATTTCTAAATATGTTAAAATTTTTTATGACTCTTAATTCCTAATTTGATCACTAATTCTTTTATTTATGATTAATTTTAATTCATTCTTATTTTGATTTTTTTAATAAATTGAGTTTTTTTTTAATATCGGAAATGACTTTTTAAATCTTCCATCAAGCTGGTAAGACCTAAAAAGGAACTCCTTACCTCAAGATCTCTGAGAGTATTACTCGATCGCAATCCCCTCGGAGATCCATCGTCGGAATAATTTATAAATATATTTCACTTTAAAAAGTCTATCATTATGCTCTCTTAAGGTATTGCAATTCTAAACTACCTAAATAAATCTTAACAACAATTTAATCCCGCCTTAAATTAAGCACATCACATAAATTTTATTTCAAATCTTTAAAGTAAAATAAAAATAAAAATAAAAATAATAAGAAAAGTAAGTAAAAAATAAGATAAAATAAAATGAAATAATAGATAATAGACAATAAAATAATAAAAAAAACAAATCATACCAATCAAATCATGCTAATTAAATTAAATCATGTTAATTAAATTGAAACTCATATAATCCAGTCAATAAAAAAATACATATCCATTTATATACAAACTATATTAACTAAATCTTATCAATTCTTTGTTAAATTGTACTATTCATATGTCAAATTAGTCTATTTACTCATCTAATTAATTATTTAAATTATTTTTATTTCATAATTTTGTTAATTAAATTATTGTATTAATTACCGAATATACAACAAAAAAATCAAAAGAAAATAAGAAAATCAATAAATAAATAAAATAAATAAGTAAATAAATAAATAAAACAAATAAAAAAAAATAAAAAAACGGAAAAAGGAAAATCATCCGAAAAATAAAAAGGGATACCTTGCGATCAGGTCGAGTCAGAAGCGGGTCGGAGCGCGGGTCTAGCGGGTCACACGCGGGTCAGAGCTACGCCAAAACGGCGTCGTTTCGATCCTGCTATTTAATCCTCCTTTCCGATTTTTTCGGACAAAAACTCAACCTTGCGATCGGGTCGGGTCAGAAGCGGGTCGGAGCGCGGGTCTAGCGGGTCACACGCGGGTCAGAGCTACGCCAAAACGGCATCGTTTCGATCCTGCTATTTAATCCTCCTTTCCGATTTTTTCGGACAAAAACTCATCCTTTCAGAAAAAAAAACTTCAAAAATTCTCTCAACCCGTGCGATTCCTGGCGGCCGGAAAACTCAAACGGTCGCCGGGAACTTCAACATTTCCAGATTTCGACGTTCCCTTCGCCGTTCACCACCGTAGTCACCTGATCAAACCCAGAAAAACTCGTCGGAGTTCCCTTAAACCAGATCCAGAGGCTCCGGTTACTAAATCCCTCCCGAAAATCTCAGATCTAAATTCCTAAAACCAAAAACCTCTACTGCCTCCACTTGAAAACCTCAAATCTGCCCTCTGTTTTTTTGTTTTTTATGGTTGCCGTGGTTTTTTGGGTTATGATTGCGGTTGCTTTTCTGTGTGTGATCACCGTTGTCTTTTTTTTCTCTCAGTGATTTTTTTTTGGTAGGTGCCCCCCCTTTCTCAGATCTGTGGCTGTCCCCCTTATAATAGGTTTCAATATTGTGGAAGTTAAGAAACCGAATCCCCGATCCGATTTTCTTTCTCTGCTTTTAATATCTGATTAATTTTTTTCCTTGATTTCCTTGCAGATTTCGAAGACCAAATCTTTCCTTTTGTGTTTCTGACAGCTATGTTGAATTTAGGGTTGGGCTTCAAGTCTCGGTTTAGGGTGTGGATTCCGTTTGGGGTTAGGGTTTCAGATTAGGGTTTCTATTTAGGGCTTGGAGTCGTGGTTTGGTTTTTGTTTAGGGTTAGGGTTCGGGTAATTAAGGTTTCATTAGGGTTTGGGGTTCTATTTGGGGTTTGAGGTTTCAATTCAGATTAGGGTTTGGATCTTGGCAAAGGTTTCGATTAGGGTTTTTGACTAGGGTTTTCGTTTTTTGTTTTGTTTCCTTTTTTAATTTTTTTGCTTTTTTTTATCAAAATAAATGAATAAACAATAAAAGAAAAATAATATACTAAAATTCATATCAATAAAATAAAAATAAAAATAATAAAAATAAAAATAAGAATAAAAAGAGAAATAAAAATAGAAAGAGAAATAATAATAAACTGAATAATAATTAAAAAGAAAAGAAAAGATAAAAGATAAAAATAAAATAAATAAAAATAAAAATAAAAAATAATGATAATAATAAAAAAATAATAAAAATGATAAAAGTAAAAATATAAAGGAAAAGAAAGAAGAAGAAAAAAGAAAGAAGGAAAAGAAAGAAAAATAAAATAAAAAAATAAGACAAAATAAAATTAATTAGTCAAACATGGGTTTAATTCATTTTCGATTTTTAGAATACACGTCGAGTGACTCGAGATTCACAATATCGGACAAAAATTGGTGTCTACACTACTAAAAACTCACTGGAACACATTTCAGACAAGAAAACAAATCACTAGTCATTTCTCGATATTTCCAGCCCGAAATGGCCTATCACACTCTCATATAGTCCAATAGAATATTCGAAAAAATTTTGTAATTTTCGAAAAACTCGAAGGTTGTTAAAAAAATTTTCAACCAAAAATTATAATATTTTTGGAACTATTCACATCAAAACTCAACAAATATTCGTTTACAACTCGATTTAACCAAGTTTTCAAAAGTAATCACATATTCATACATTTTAAATCTTACACTACAACAATGTACAAAATCATTAAATTTCAAGCATGAATAATAAACTCATATATCGAGCTGTGAACTATAGTCTGTTGCTTAGCTTGAAATGTCAAAATGAGATACCACTCTTATCAAATGTTGCTATCTCAACTTAACCTATGGAGCAAAATGAAGGGATAAGCTTAGGGAGCTCAATAAGCAACTGTACAATTGCAAAGATGGTAACAAATAGGATACAATACAACTAATACATGCAACACATGTCTCGTCATATCACATATCAATAACTCATTTATAACTTCATATCACATGTAACTCAATATCACAATCTTGTATTTTTAGTCTAGGACTCTGGTGACGCTGTTAAGGGCTTTTGAGGCATCGAATAGGAGGATACTTTGAAGTACCTCATTTCCTCGGGCACCTTATTCACAACTACAATCCTACTTCCAATCACATACACATATGCAATAGCTCGTCACAATGCATTTACAGTAAAACCAATGTTATGCATGCAAAACAATGCAAAGTTCATATGTAATGTAGTTCTTGTGAAAACAATACTTTGTATAGTTGAATCACATGTCATATAACTTCATATGCAATATTCATAAAATATTTCTACTAATAAAGTCTTAGCCTACTATAGCTATCGGTAAGCAATTCTCATTACCCCGAAACTATTACCTATGGCTATGGATCCTTGTTGTCTCTAATCTTAGTGATCAACTAGAATCAAAACTTGTCAATGATAATTTCGGACAGGCCTCGTATTGTCCTTATAGGAGTATTAGCTATTCGGGTATGTTCCTTAATGCTCTATTTGTCTTATAGTGTAGTGGGATGCCATAAAAATTGTAAAACATATATCAACTCATGTTCTAAAGTCTCGTATCAATAGGACGTAAAAACAATGCATGCTCAATCCAGAAACTCATATGTATATGCCATAAGGTCATATCATTCACATATTTCAAAACATAGTGCAAAAGAGATGTAAAAGCTTTTATACATTTAGTATAAATCTCGAGTAAGCTTAAATCTCATGAAACACAGTATGCATAAAGATGCAATAGTATGATGCAGATATAAAGGCCTATATCTGACTTTTCACTAATTTTTAGAACTTCACAATTAGGCGAGGTTAGATATGTCTATGCCCAGCCTGTAAGGAGAAACAATTTATAACCTCAATAGCAACATATATCAATATTCACATCACAATCACAATTCATATAGTTCTCATCATTAATTTGTATACTCATGCTTATGTCATGTCATATTTTCTTCTCATTTCAAATCACATCAATGATCTTATACCCGTTCACATATGACTATGGTTACATTTAAGTCATATAATCGATAGGTAAGCGAATAAGCCTAAATTAGAATATTCACTTCCAATTTACTTATCACATCAATATCATTTCATTTTTTTCATATGTCTTACATTTATTCTATATATCATTACTTGTAGCTTACTTAGGCCACTTACCCTATAATCAACTGCTAGTAACTTGCATAGCAAACTTATACACCACTAAACTGCATTGTTAGCACTACTAGCACATATAAACAATGTCATTTACCACCTTACACTTACATTAGCAACATGTTACTTTCACTTAGCTACATTTTAGAAGTAATGTGACAAAAGCCACTATTCGATCTTTTTTTATCGTTTCAATTGCACCATTCACATTAGTACTTATCTATCATTCATTTACCAGTATCATTTCACTTTAAAAGTGAAATTACCAAATTGGCCTTCATTTAGCCGAATTCATAACTCTCCTATACATGTCTAATTTTCACTTTAAGCTTCCATATTATTCAATTCATGCTTGTTAACATGAATTACACTACTAACGATAAAATCACCATTACACTTAATAATTCCCCTTACACTTACACTTACACAATCATATTTCATTAAATTTGATTTCATATTACTTCATTACACATCAAACACTTCAACATATATCAATTTGAGGCAAAAGCATCTCACCAAGCCCTTGATTCCCAATTGGCCAAATTCACATCTTCCCTTTTAAGGGGATTTTGTTTGATATAAACACATAGAAACATCACATTTTAATGCTTATTCATCATAGTAAAAGTTGGTAGAAAATGAATCAAACCTTCTCTACAAATCTAGCTTAAATTGATTTTGACATGCCTGTAGTATGTCTAGGCAAAACTAGTCTAAATGGAGGAGTTAGGAAGCCAAATTTGGATATGTTGTAGAGGAGATAATGTTGAACAACTTTTATGTGGGGTGGAAGAACAGAAAATGGATGGAAGAGGGAGCAAAAGTGGCGGAAAAATTAGCTGTTTATGGAAGCCTACGGTTTCACCTTTCTTCACTTCTTCTCTCACGTTTTCTTTCTTACATAGCCATTTAAAATGGCAAGGTACACGTGTCCAGTCAGTTAAGGGGTGGGAATGCGTAATCTAATAA
Organism: Heritiera fomes; assembly: GCA_032173925.1. Classification (NCBI taxonomy): domain Eukaryota; kingdom Viridiplantae; phylum Streptophyta; class Magnoliopsida; order Malvales; family Malvaceae; genus Heritiera; species Heritiera fomes. The sequence continues at coordinate 18,021,568 of JAPDPM010000015.1, forward strand.
AAAAGTAATAATAATCCATGATTATCACTTAGCTTTTAACCGTTTCTGTAGTTACTTTGCTTCCTAATTTCTCATTAGTGACTTTTTGGCACGGTAGGTGAGATTTGGATTAATACCATGTATTTCTTATTTATATAAGAAAAATTCCTGCTTTTGACCGACCATGGTAATGGTTTATAGCGTTTTCGATCCAGTCTAGCCTTTTTTAGCCTTATGGTAAATCTTTTGACTCGAGTCTAACATCTCGATTTTGACATACTGGCACACTTCAATATGACCCCTAAAGTCAAATTACAGTGTTGGTTTTGACCATTAGTTCCAACAACCTATGGACAAAATAGTCATTTTTCATTTGTTTCTTGATTTTTACTAAAATATCGAATTAAGCTTAAATCACTGTATACCTGAGACCATAGATCATTAATATGTGATGATTTGGATGTCTCTGGGTAGGTGTGCACTTTCATAGGACCTACGGCTTGTCTATACAAAAGTTCGAACTGTAGGCACCTGAAACCGAAAATTTTCGATTAAGCTTCTTTTAACTAAATGGCTCACTTGAATATAGGCACACCCCTGGGAGAAGAGGGACAATCATTAGTTAGACCTCCACTCTTCAATGGTGAGAATTATTCATATTGGAAAACTAGAATGATGTTTTTTGTACAATCAAACGATTATGAAGTGTGGAGAATTATAGTGAATGGTCCTAGAATTCCCATGAAGAAATTAGATGGAAAAGATATCCCTAAGAGTGAGGATGAGTGGAACACAAATGACATGAGATTGGCACAAATGAATGCCAAGGCTATGCACACCCTCTTTTGTGCTTTAGGCCCCAATAAGTATAATAGAGTCTCTTTATGTGAGAATGCTAAACAAATATGGGATAAACTAGCCATCACACATGAAGGGACAAATCAAGTTAGAGAGGCCAAAGTAGGAATGCTCACACATGATTATGAGCTATTTAGGATGAAAGAAAATGAGTCCATTAGTGAAATGTTCACTAGGTTTAATGATATAATTAATGGACTTAAGGCTCTAAGCAAGACTTATTCCAATGTTGAAATGGTAAAGAAAATTTTGAATAGCTTGCCAAAATCTTGGGACGCAAAAGTAACCGCAATAGAAGAGTTTAAGGATCCAAATACCTTGTCTCTAGAAGAAGTTATGGGCTCCCTACTTACATATGAAATGAAAATGAAAAGAAATGAAGTGCCTTCAAAGAAAGTAGGGGTAGCACTTAAGTCTTCCACTCATGAGATCATTGAAAATGATAGTGATGAGAGTGGAAATGAGGAAGAAAAGGAAATGGCAATGTTTGCCAAACGATTTAATAGGTTCATGAAAATGAAAGAAAAAGAAAATAATAGGAGACATCAAAAAGGGGAGTCAAGTAGAAGAGAAAAAGACCCCTCAGTGTGTTATGAGTGTAATGAATCGGGTCATACTAAGTTAGATTGCCCATTACTTAGGAAAGAAAAGGATAGGAAACCTAGGAAGAACGCATTTGTGGCTGCATGGAGCGATAGTGATAGCTCCGATGAGGAAAACATAGATGATGAGGTAGCCTACTCATGCTTTATAGCCATTAGTGATGATGAGGCTAGTAGTAGCTCTAGTGAAAATAATGATTTTACATTTGATGAGTTACAAAATGCCTTTAATGATTTAGCAAATGAATTTCAATGCATGAACTCCAAATATAAGAAAATCATTGCTAAATTAAAAATAGAAAATGAAGCCTTGACAAATGCTAAGCTAGAATTTGAAAAGAAATTAGAAGAGGCTAACTTAGAGATAAATGAGTTGAATAAAAAGAACTTATATTTGCATAACTCATTTACTAGGTTTTATATGGGTCAACAAAAGCTAGATCATATGTTAGAGACCCAAAGAGCTTTCTTTGACAAAGATGGGTTAGGCTATAATGCAAAACAAAAAGAAACTCATCTTAAGAAGTTCCTAGTGAGCAAAAATTCTATGCAAGATTTATCTCTTACATGCTCACTATGCAATAGAATAAGACACTCTTCACAAGCATGCACATATAGAAAAACCACATTTAGAGGAAGAACAGTTAGAAAAATGTGGGTGCCAAAGCATGTTATGAATAATGATGATTTGTGCTTGAAATGGATCCCAAAAGGATCAAAAATTATTTGCACTAACTCTCATGGACCCAAGAAAATTTGGGTACCAAAGCATGTTTGAAATTGTTTGATGTAGGAGTGTTAGAGCATGAGAATACAAAGAAACAATGGAGTTCAAATGCTCTACACACCCCCATGGAGATTGCTTATGCCAATGAGAAAGAGGAAGAGCTTAAGAATCCATACTTGACAAGGTCACAACAATTCTTCAAAGAATGGCACAAGGTGGATTCAACTATTCAATGCACAACATTCTCTAGCAAAGGAGTTTTGTAAGCTTAAATCCTATCTCTTCAAAACTCATTTTTGCTAAATTATTTATATGTTTTATTGAGGCACTTGGTTGATGATTCTTGATGCATTGTGAGTTGAATGATTGAAAAAAAAAGGCATGACAAAGATTTTTGATTGTTTGATTATAGTACTTGATGCATTGAATGAAAAGCATGATTTGTGATTTTGAAATGATTATTGGATTTCTGCATTTTGAGCAAGTTTCCTATGTGTTGATAATGTATTTACTTGTCTCAAAATACTAAATATGTCATATATGCAAAATGTCATGTCATGAGTAATAATGAAGAACTTGTATGTTGGAAATCATGGCATGTTGTTCACAAGATGTCTGATTTGATGATATATGTGCTTAAAACCTATGTGAACAAGTTTGTTTTGACATATTTGTGGTTTTCAATGCTTGAGTTTTGTCAAAATATGCTTAACTCTCAAAATGAGATCCTTTGAGGCCAACAATGCATTTTATTGTTTAAATTCTTCCAAAATTGCAAAATCTTTTGTAAAATGGTTTTTCATTCATGTTTTCCATTCATACAAGTCCAAAATCATGTTTTACAAATGTTTAAACCCTTACTTGGACTTAAAATACTCAAAAACGAAGTTTTGGTACCTCAAAGGTTGGATTTTCTGTCAAAAACTGCAGAAACAGGATGAGGGATCGATCCCTCAACAAGCAGGATCGATTCCCCTTGAGCAAAATGTAGGAAATCTGCATTCTGGAGTTAAGGGATCGATCCCCCTCCTCTAGGGATTGATCCCCCCATGCCAAAATGGCTTTCCTGCATGTTTTCAACCGAAATTGAGAAGAACTTTTAATTGTTTTGATACTTTCTTTCTTCTCAACTTAAAATTCATTATTTTAACTTCTTTTTGATGAACTTTAAACTATGAAAATTCATTTTTTCATTAATATCATGCCTCAACTCCATCAATTTGTATCATTTCTAATAAATGGTATCACTTTCAACAATCAATATCATTTTTATTAAACTCACAAGTGCAAAATCATTCTTCTTGTTGAAAACATTCATGAATTGCATAAATCTTGAAATAATCTTGAAATATACTTTCAATGAATGCTTAAACATAATTTTAAGATTTATTTAAATGATTTGTGTATATATGTGAGAATTTGGTGAACTTGTGCATAATGACTATTGATCATTTCTTTTGTTCATCTTAGTCAAGCATGCTTATAGAATTATGTCTCTTAGCTTGACTTATCTATTCCACACTAGGTTTCATGATAAGTATACATCTAGTGGAAGAATAATTAAAACTTGACCTTAAGGATTGATTTCAAATGTAAATTCAACAATTGGTATAAGGTCATAATTTTCCCTGGCCTATAATTTGTGATGATAAATAGATCCTAAATGTTCAAATGGATGAAACATTATCATCCATGGACTTAATTCTTTATGGCCAAACTATTAGAGAACTTGAGCTTTAATGACAACACCAATAATTGATATACATGCATTGAATCTTTGATTGTTTTGATGTTAAACATGCATGTTTGCTTAAGTTGAATCAATAATCATGCCTATGAGATAAGAAAAGTTGCTTTCATGATATTATGTGCTTAACCTCACTCATAGATTATGGATTCTGTTGTTAAAATATACTTAAGCATGACATTGATTTATTTAGACAAATCCATTTTAGTTAAAATAGCATATACCCTCTGGAACGTTAAATGATGATAACAACTAGGGATATGGCTCTTAATTAATTAAAATGGTAATGTTGAATTTTTCCTTGCTCATAATTGGTTAAGGACTTGAATTGGAAAATGAGCATAGGATTTTTGTACTTGAAACCATGGAAGAAAATGTGTTTGCTTAAATTCCTTGTTTTTTTTTGAATCTTCCATATGGTATAAATTTGTGGATATGAATATGGATTAATACTTTATGATAGTGTGCTAATGATTAATTGATCCATATGCATATTTGATGATGTGTGTTGTGTTTTTGCATATTTAGAATGACTATTTTCTTGACATGAACACACTACACATAAATATTGGATTCATGCAAAATGTGTAAGTCAACCATTATTAACAATTGGCATTTAGATTGAAATAATAATTGGTATTATTGGCAACCATATTTTCAACAATTGGTAAGCCAAAACTAAATTGACAATTGGTATGAGCTTTCAATTGACAATTCTTCTCATGCTCCTTAGATTGAAGTGACAAATAGGGAAGAATTCACATAAACCACTTTTGCATGAAACACTTTTGTGCTGGAATTTGTTATTAATTAATATATGATTTAATTTTAGGCACAATATTTCTTGAAAATGATTTATGAGCACATGCATATGATATGTTATATAATTTCAGCTCATAATCATGATGTATTACTATGCACCTTAGTTGGACTTTAGAAAGAACAATTGATATACTTAGGTGCTTAATAGGATTGAAATGAGCAAGTCATAGACCTTAGTAGATATTTATACACAACTTGCTTCATTATTTACCAATTGGGAACTTCTTGCAAAATTATTTATAAACAATTGGTATAGGATCATAAGTCTTATTCCTTGCATGAATCTTTCATACTCTTTGTGAATATTGACTTATTTATTTGTGCTATGAGTCCCATGTACTAACATGTTTCTTGTTGGATGGAGCATATTTATCTCTTCTCACATAGCCATGATTTTAGGGGGAGCATATTTTTTATTATTATTTTTCCTTCTTTTTGCTATGACGAAAAGGGGGAGAGATAGATATTAAAAGGGAGAGATATTAAAGGGGAGAGATAATTGAGGAGAAATAGTTTGAAAATTTATTTTCAAAACCCATGCTTATACTTATACTTATATTAAGGGGGAGCTTTATAAAATCTTGCTTTATTTGAGGGGGAGTATTTTATTAAAGAATTTTCAAAGCAAATTTACATTAAGTTTTGTCATATCAAAAAGGGGGAGATTGTTAGCTTTAAATTGCCATATATATTTTGAAATGACAAAAACTTAAGTAAGCTTTAATGTTTTAATTCATATTGTAAATTTACCTTATCACACATGATTTTCTCAATCCATTTTCAAGTGATCATATCAAACATTAAGACCATGATTTAATTACATATTCTTATTAGTCTTAATATTTTATAAAATGTTTTGAATATTTTAGAAAATTACTTGATGAATTTTTGGACCATGTTTTCATTAGAGAAAGTAAAAAAAAACTCCCACAAAAATGTCAAAATGTTTTGGGTTGGATTAGGATCAAAGGCCACATCATTTCTAACTCAAACGTGCAGAAAAATGGCTCTCTTGAAGCATGGGATCGATCTTCTATGGGAAGGGATCGATCCTTTTATGGCAGAAAGGTCCCTCAGCCCAGAATAAGCATTCTGGAATGAAGGGATCGATCCCTTATGGAAAGGGATCGATCCCTTTGCCCGAAAATAGCCTGTAACGGCTAGTTTTTGTGAGACAACGGTCATATTCGAGTTTTGGCTCCACCCAACGGCTAGAGTACATCCAAGGGACTATAAATAGAGGCTTATAAGCTAAAGAAAGGCAGAGGAACTGCTCAGAAATTCTATTCATCATCTTTTTCATTTTCCTCAAGCCTCAACAACAAATCAAGAGCTACAAAGTCTTCATCTTCCATCATTCTCATATTCTTTGTATAGAGTAGCACAAATCTTGTATAGGCTTTTTCCTTGTGCTTAAACATTGTAATCACTTGCCTATCTAGAGGCCCTTCTTTGATTACACAATTTGTAAACACACTCATTCCTTGTAAAAGGGGAGGTTTCTCTTTAGCCTAAGAAAAAGAGGGAGGTTACTCTTTAGCCTAAGAAAAAGAGGGAGGTTTCTCTTGAGCCTAGAAAAAGAGAGAGGTTTCTCTTTAGCCTAGAGAAAGAGGGAGTGTAACAAAAATTCAAGGATAGTGAATTTGGGGAAAATCTTTGGGAGCGTCTCAAGGTAGAGGACGTAGGCAAGTTGCCGAACCTCTATAAATCGCTTGTGTAAATCTCTCTTTCCCTACTCTCTTTACTTGCAATTATATTGTGCTTATTGAATTGAATTTATATTGCATGCTTGAGTAGCCTAAAGAACTTAGAAAATATCAGTCTAAGCTAGAGAACTTAGAGGAACCGAAAAACGAACCTAAGGTTAGTAAAAACCGATTCACCCCCTCTCGGTATAGCCTATAAGAGCCAACAAATTAAAATAAAATAAAATAATATTAAATTACTTGAATAAATGTGGATTATTCTGATGATGGAATTTAAAAGGGAATTGCACTTGAGTAGTTTTCTTTAAAATTCCTAGGTGAGGAGATTTTTTCCAAGGTCTAACTAGCTTGATGGAAGATTTAATGGAAATTTTCAATATTATTAATTCATATTTATTTAAGATATAATAAAAATAAAAAATAATTATAGGATGAAAAGAGATTACAAATTATAAATAAAATTAATAGATAGGAAAAAGAATAATAATAAATATTTATAAATAATTGGTTAAGAGTCATGATAAGTGTTTCATAATATATTTAAATTATCCGACAACGAAGCCTCTTCAAGAAAGGCGATTGGTCCTACTTGAATACTCTTGAGATGAGAAGAACTTCTAAGTTGTCCAACCAGCTTGATGGAGGAGACTTAGAAGATTTTTCAATATTTAATTATATCAAAATTAAAGCAAACAATTAGGCAAAATTAAGATAACTTTAGAATATTGGGTACCATCTTAGGATAGGTGTTGTAGGGGTGCTAATCCTTCCCTACACATAACCGTACTCCCGAATTTAGAATTTCTAAACGTAGATCAAGCCTTATTTTTATTCAAGAATAGGTGACCAATCACACCTAGGTTAGAATGATTGGTGGCGACTTTGTGAACTTAAGTCTAGCAAGTTAGGTTCTAGGACTTGACACGTTACGACACTTTCCATCTGAATCTCATGATACCCTTGGATTGAGAGACTTTCAAAAACGCCTTATCCCTAACTTAGAACTCTAGGTGATGTCTCCAGATGTCAACATAGCTCTTTTGAAGTTTCTATGCATTACTCAATCTATCACATATGACTCTGATCATCTTAAAAGCTTTCTCTATTGGTTCGGGAGCAAAAATCCTCCGCTCACTCACTTTTTCCCATGCAATAGGGTATCTACATCTCCGATCATAAAGCACCTTATAAGAAGCCATATCGATGCTCAAGTGGAAGCTATTGTTATAAGCAAACTCTGTTAAGAGTAGGTGCTCTTCCTAGGAGCATGAATAGTCAATAGCACATGCTCTCAACATATCTTCTAGGGTATGTATACTCCGATCGGACTAATCGTCTATCTGAGAATAAAAGGTTATGTTGAACTACAATCTGGATCCCATGGCTTCTTAAATATATTCTCAAAAGCGGGAAGTAAACTTGGAATCTTGATATGATACAATGCTCACTGGAACCCCGTGCTACATGATTATCTCTCGTACATATAGCTTCGCTAAAGAACTCAAAGACTCTGTGGCTCTTATAGGCAGAAAGTAAGCAAACTTGGTCAATCTGTCAACTATGACCATATCGAATCATAATCCCTTTCGTGTGAGGACCACATTTTTTCACATTTTTCTAAATGATTCTGTAAGTAAAAAGGTTATAGAAATGGAAAGACGAAGGTGGACCGACAAGAGTGGTCAAATAGTGAAAGGTTAGAAACATTGGATATGGGGCCCACATGTTCCGTAGAGACTCGAAATGACACCGAAAGGGAAAAATATTGATATTTGGAGTTCAATATACCTATGATATTAATTTCGTTTCAATCCAATATGATTTGAGGTACCTAGGAATTAAAACTAACAAATTGAAAAATGACAATTGTGACCATAGCCAGAAATGTGAAATTAAAATAAAGTCAAACGTAGATGAAGAGAAAGTGTAGTGTAACCAAACAAGCTTTAGTAAATATGATTTCTAATAAAGGGTAAAATGGTCATTTGCCATCCTAAATCAGATTTTTCTTGTTAAATTAACATATAAATTACATGTTTAATTAATTAAAAAGCCAAAATATGCTGCCTTTCTTTTCCAACCACCCGTAAACCCCATTTTCTTCTCAACCTTATGTGTCACTGTGCCAACCACCGTGGAAGCCAGAAAACACCAATTAAACGACCTTTGTTGTAACGTCCAGAATTATAAAATTTCGAGCCAACTTTTTACATTTTATTATTGTCTTTCTCATTTCAATCACTTAGTATCAATTGGTTTGCATTTTGTGTCGATGTAAGTTCATTTTACAATTTCTGTTACAATTAAACCTTTATACCATTAAATTATTTAGTCCTTAAATAAAAATTAAGAAAATCAAAATAAAATATATAACATAATATTTATAATTTTTGTTTATAACAATTCAGAGTAATTTACATCGCACAATTCATATACATACTTTACTTACATCTGCTATGTAAATACATGTCTGAATATAAATATAAAATTCTACATATACCTGGTCATTGGGTTCTTTAAGCTTCTAAGAATTTTCTTCAACTAACTTGTCGCAGTGGTTGACACATACACTGATGGCTTATTTGGGATGGTGAGTAAGGGAGTGAGCTTTGAGGAAAGCCCATTAAAAAACATATATAAAAGTGCGTACTATATATGGTTAAATAAAATGATTTATTTCACTAATTATGAAAAAGCATATTAAATGTAAATATTAAAATGCGATAAAAACATTTATTTCCTAACGACACACTAGGGGACATAATAGGAAGGATACTATAGTCGGCTAAGAAACCAGATAGAGTATTGGAGGTACTTTGAAGTACCTTTTGTGTTCTGATCCATAGATGCAACTATAGGGAGTAAACGGTTGATGATAAAATTGGTATGAAACATGTAATAGTTTATGCAATGCCATTTCAAATTAATATCAGTATATAAACATTTTATTTAAAAAATGCTATAACACAATTTCAGTAAATAAAATAGTAACATTTTGAAATCATAATATAAGCAATATTTTTTGTATTCTCATTTAATACAGTAAATCAATTCATTTAAAAATCCTTATTATCAATCAGTCGAATTAAACATTTCTTTCTTTCATATCAAATCAGTAAATCAGTATTCAAATCGTTAAGTATTCAAATCATTCAGTAATCAAATCATTCACATATAGTTCAGTGGAGACAGTCACATTTAGTAGAATCATGCACGATCAATAATAGTATCCCCGAAGGGATGAAATAGTAACCTCGTAGGGACGAAACTGTAACGAATGGCAATCGTCGAACTGTCACAGATTGTACTGGTTAAGTGCTCATTGTGGAACCTGTGGGTTTGACCATAATCCCACAATCATATACAATAAACAGTAAACCTGTGGACTGATCAAGTCTCGCAGTCATATAACAGAATGCATGATCACTAAAGTCCGACTGTCTCAAAGCATTTTTATAAATCAGTTCATTTAATAGTAGAAATCATTTCAAATAGCAATTATCTTCAATCAATCTATAATCATATAAAGAAATAATTATGATATTTGATAATAATAAAAATGCATTAAAACATAATGCAAAAACTTTAATTATACAATAGTATATTTAAACATAATTGGTAAATCATGAAGAATCACATTTTATGCAATTTAAACATTTCCTGTAAATCATTTTATGTAAATTTATTCATGTAAATCATTTCATGTAATTCAATTCATATAAATCATTTCATGTAAATAATAATAAAAATATATTTCATGCAAATAAAATCATATTTAGATTTGTATGAAGGTAAAATAGATTTCTATTTTCTTGTGAAGGGATATTGGGTGCAAAACGATTACGATTTTGTTTCCGATAATTTTCAATTACAAGTAAAACATTTCTTATGCAACTCCTATACATGTTTCTTACCTCTATTCCACGTAGTATAAAAATTCATTCACACCTCTACGTTTCTATATTTCCCGAATTTAACACTACATAGAAATTTCAAATAAATTTTAAATTCCATATTCCAATTATGACAATTGTTTTATTAATTTCTATCTTCTAATTTAAAATTTCCAATAATTAATTTATTTTATTTTCTACCAATTACCAAAACATAATTTCTATTAAATCCCGTTTTCTCTCTAAATCCCATGTTATCAATAATCCCAATAAATATTATAGTAATTCTTGTCTTATATTTTATCACTTCCCATGGTAAATTAAATTAAATTTATTTAATTTTCTTTTAATTATCAAAATATAATTTCAATTAAATCACATTCTTTCTTTAATTCTCATGTCATCAATAATTTCAATTTTCTATTTAAAATTCCATATATAACTCTAATAAATATTTCTATAATTTCCTATTTTCCATTTTGTAAATCTCAATAATTTTTTTATTTAATTTCCTACTAGATACCAAAAAATAATTATAATTAAATTGAAATCTTTTCCCAATTCTAATTTCATCCATAATTTATATTTTAAACTTTAATAATTATTTTATTAATCTTTGTTTTCCATTTTATCAATTTCATGGTAATTTATTTTGTTTCTTATTAAATACCAAAATTTAGCTACAATTAAATTGAATTCTTTTCCTAATTTAATTCCATATTATGACTTTCAATAAATTTTCTCTTAATTTCTTATCTTCTATTTTATTAGTTTCTCACAATTAATTCATTAAAATTTAATCACCATCATACAGCTACACTTCATGGCTGGTTGTACCCATATTCATGCTACTTTTCAAGTCTTGTAAATTATCATTCAATCCAAGTCTCAACCAAATTTCATTCATCAATTACAACCAATTCCTACCCAAAACACATTAAAATCACCAAGATTTCTTCATTTCCCCCCCATAGCCGAACTTGTCCTGCTTCTTCTTCATTTTTATTTAATTCAATTCAAGGTCCAAAACACATCATCCATGCAATAAACAAGTTGATGCCATTACTAGAATCAGGCAACACATCACTAAATAGCTTTTCCTTGCTCAACCGAACAACACAGCTCCCATACCCATTCTAATTTCTTCAGGTCATCCTCTCTAATTCCAGGTTTAAGCTGATCTTGATGTAAGGAATAGGTTTTCTGAAGAAGGTTGGATGGATGATGAAGAAAGGGTAGGATTTTTTAAGACAACCGTGAAGAATTTTTGGAGAGGAAGTGCAGAAACGTGAAACAGAAGAGTAGGGGAGTGAAGTCGGTTTTGAGAAGATAAAACGGCTGAGTTTGCTTTATTTTATTCTATTTTATTGAAAAAAAATTTGCCACCTATATAAAAGATTATTTTATCCCTTTTGAATTCCTCTTTTTTACACATATGCATTGGTATTATTTTATTATTTCTTAGTTTCCATATTTTTATTATATTTAAATTAAATTTAATTTATTTAAGTCAATTCTAGTCAATCTTTAACCCATCTGACCAGCTCCCATGTTAAATGACCATAATACCCTTATATTTTTGTTTTATTTCCAAACATGTCCTATTTATTATTTTAATATTTTTAAATCAAACGAGATGATTTTGAGATACAGATTCTTGCTATGTTCATATGTCATCTCAAATATCAACATTCTAGAGTCTTACTCTCATCTGGACAGAGAAAGTCCTTGTCACATCCTGAATTTAGATATTTATTGTGCATTTGCCACTAATTTCACAAGATAATGGTTGGGCTATCTGCAGTGCCTTCCTTACGCTCATGAAAATCCATATACAAGAGAATTTTTTTTATATATAAAATTATACCTAATTTACATCCCCTAATTGTATTTTACATACATTAGTGCTGTATACATAAGTTTGAATACATAAAGAAGTAGTTATACCTCAACCGTAAAACAATTCCACTTTAGATATATCTCACTACAAACCTCCTGAGCGGAAGCAAAGATCTACTAAAAGAAGTCTAGGAGGAGGAAAAATGGGATGAGCTAATGCCCAATAAGAAATATATATAATAAAACTGATACTATAAAAACTATATACAAGCTTCCAAACATGCATTAAAATTTATAAATAATGCAAGCAATTCAAATATAAAGTTCATACGTTTACATCCCATATGTGAATTCTAAAATACTCTGCAAACATATAAAAAGCTTTTATTCACAAAATGCGTAGCAAATTCATGATTTAAAATCATCCATATCATCACAATTTGTAGAGACAAAGCATCACCCAATAGACTCATGCAACAGGACATATGGCCCTAGTCAAAATATAGTCCTTGGTGGTACTAATCCGGCACCATCGAAGACGCTAATGACTGGATCAAGGTCAATCAGCCCACTAATCAGTTATACGATCATACACTCATAATAGCATGTGTCGGTAGGCAACTAAGGGCCAATAGTCTCTAAAAACCATAAAAAACATTTTACCACGGTTTACGAAGATAATTTCTGGAGTTTAACTCTTCAATCAGTTCTCAAAAATAGGATATGAAAATATATGAAAGTCAAAAATAAAATTTATAAGATATTCACAAATCAATATTTTATTCTAAAAATAATCATTTTATTTATAAACAAGTCATAATAACATGTTAATGCCTTCACGTATGTAAAATTCAATAACGTGAATTTTTAAATATTGTTTTTCGATATAAAATGAATTAATAAATCTTAATGAAATGGATAGAAATTTCTTAACAAATCATTCTTTATAAATATTCAATGACATCGAAAGAACAATTCAGAGGATTATTTAAAATTTCGACAGTATAACGACTAGGCATATCCTAAACTTCTGCACGAAAAACTACTGAAATCCAGAATCACAATTCACAATTTAAATCCAATAAATTTCCAAAAAAATTTCAAAGAATTCATTTCATATCAAAACATGCATTATAGTATCCCTATAAAATATTTTATATATATATATATATATATATATATATATATATATATATATATATCCCTTACTTGTTAATTTGTCACTATGCTACGAATGAGCACTAGTGTCCTCTTCAATTTTCTTAACTGCAAATTATTATATAGATATTATCAATATTCTATATTTTCATTATAAAAATATTTAATATTGTAAAATAAATTATATAGTCTACTGCGACTTTATTTTTCGGTCTATTTTCTACCAGTAAGAAAATTATAACTTTCTCTATATAACTTCGATTTCGATTCCGGTTGCGCCTAGATTCTCAGAATAATTTATACATTATTTTAAGACTTAAATGATATTAAAATGACCAAGGATTCTTCTTCCCCTTCACCTTGGCCGAATGTCTCTTTTCTTCCGTACTTGGAATTTTTCTAAATCTAACTATTTTCTTGATTCCAATTTAATTCTATTAATTTTCTATACCACTTCCACGTCAAATACACATCAATTAACATAAAACATTGGTCCTCCATGCCATGGTCAAATCACCATTTTCATCCCTTCATCTTGATAGTCTTCCATTTAATTTAAGTAAATTAAATTCTAACTGATTTATGATTTCTTTTCTAGTTTTCACTATACTCAAAAATAAAACCTTATAATTTAAATTTCATTAAATTTTTTTCATAGGGTTCCACACTAAGGCAGCACCTTATCATCATCTTAATCTCCATATTTTCATGAATTGATATCAATTTTTACACTTCAACACATAAGATCAACTAAGGAGAAGTAGTTTACCCTTTGAAATCTTTTCCTTGGACAATTTCCTCTTTACTGTCCAGCCACTAATTCTGTACTTTAAGACCATTAGTACACTTATAATCCATCCTTCTAACACATACATAAAGCTTGAAATTAATAGAAATGGTTGGATCCACCTTACCTTTGAAAAATTGAAGCTGCCCTGTTCTTGGTGCCCTGTTTCAGTTCTGCCTTATAGCTGCTGTTTGCTCCTTTTTCCAGCAGCTAATTAGGGTATTTAAAGAGCAATTTGGTAATTTAAAAAGGTAACTATATAGTGTTTAAACCTCTCTTCCCTTCTTCTTTTTCTTCTTCTTTCCCTCTCTTTTCTTCTTTCTTTCTTTCTCACGTTGCTGCCTTTATTTTCTGTTTCATTTTTCTGTTTTCTTTCCGATCTGTTCAGCCCTTTATTTCTTTTATGTTTCGGCTAAATTTCTAACCCTTTATTGCTAAGGAAAATAGAGTACTCAATGGTCAAAAAATGACTTATAAAAATCTTATAAAATACCTTGTATTTATTACCTACTCAGTCCCGATTTTCAGCCTTCTTTAAACTTAACTTCTGCCTCATTCGGTCAGCCATGATTTTCCCCATTCTAGTCGAAAATTTTGACCTTTCTTGAACCATTTTCATACTTAAATTAGTCTCTAGTAAGTTGACTATACTATGGCTGTTGGAAAGTATTAATTTTTACAAAAATTTTTATCCATTTCCTCCCATTTTTCTACACCTACCACACGGTTTTGTAGCTGAAATTTTCAGCCTACTCGTTCGGTCTTTAGCCCCTTTTTCTTACATGTTTTTGACTTCTTTTCAAGGCTACTTATGAAGGGATATCATGCAATCAATTGGCAAGGAATTTCTTTGAGAAAATGTTGAAAAATCTCACCCAATCCTAGCCTATATGTCACGATTTGTGCAGCTGAAATTTTCAGCTTTCTTGTGCATGTTGTTCCACGAGAATTCCAACACTTCTCTCTTTGTCTTTTACTCATAAAAATTTACTCAACAAGTAAGAAATTTTTAAGTTGTCAAAAGTCAATAAAAGTGTATTAACATATTCCATAAATTTCAACTTGATTTGGTTGTAATTTTCATATCATCTTCTTAGTCAAAATTGTTGGCTGCATTGATTTCTCCTTTTTATCTTGTGTTATACGGTCACAAGGCATATTCCAAACTTGACTTTTGCTTGTTAATTTTAGCTATACTAAGCTCAGTAAATAGGCTAATGTCATCTTCTTCACTTAGTCAAAATTTCCGATCAATCTTGAAAAAGTTTGGTGAGACATTGTCTCAATTCTTGAAGAAAATTGTTCCCCCTCTTCTTGTGCATAATTTCTATGCATTTAGGCTTCTTCACGAAGCCTCCATATATTTCCACTTAGATTTATTCCTATTGGTCCTTAATTTTAATTTTTTTTATTATTATTTTTTTATATATATTTTACTTAGTGAGAATTATATCTAAATTTCTTGGTTGTAATTTAATTTGCATGGTTGAAATTTAATTATCTTACATGAATAAAATTAAATGGATTTTGCATGGTTACATTTCATGTTATACATTAAATGATATACTACTCATTTTCATAT
Source organism: Heritiera fomes (assembly GCA_032173925.1). Lineage (NCBI taxonomy): Eukaryota > Viridiplantae > Streptophyta > Magnoliopsida > Malvales > Malvaceae > Heritiera > Heritiera fomes. The sequence goes on from JAPDPM010000015.1 coordinate 18,037,268, forward strand.
CACAAATTAAAATATGGAAATTGTCCATAATAAATCCTCAACTCATCTTCCATCACTTTAACTCCTATAAATCAAACCACATTGACCAATCTTAATGATTCACCTCAACCTTTTCATTCACATAAATTTTAATTTATGACATCATTTAGAAAAAGGTGGAAAATGAGGCCCTCACAGTCTTGGTGGGGCCTACACCGAGTATCTCTCTGAACCTTATCGACTAAACCCTTCATTTAAATATTTAACAATAAATTTCTCTTTTTGAATTCCTGCACTTTGTAGCTTATGTCAAATATGAGAAAATTGGGGTTCTCACATATATTCAAGTGGTTAAGAAGGACCATTTATAGCCCTATCTTTCCTCTATAACATATCAGAATTTCAGCTTAAACGGAGTTCATTTGGTTAGTGAAAAAACTGTTGAAAATTCTGCCTATCAACTGCTCTGTTTTAGGCGTTAGTGAGGAAGAGAAAGCGCAAGGCATAAACGACTAAGAAAACATCCTTCTTTCAGTCCAGCTAAGAAGGATCAATTAAAGCTTAGGTTATCTCCTAGAACATGTCCAAATTTTAGCCCCAAAACATTAGAAGAGCTACTACAAATAGCTAGCTTTTCCTAAACCGAGAACATGGGAAAAACAAGGCAGATTCGGTTTGGAAGAAAGGAGAGGAAAAAGTACCCCCAAAATGATCCCAACTCACTTTGCTCAAGAAGGACCGATTGTAGCTTAGGTTATCCTCTAAAACATATAAGAAATTCACCCAAAAGGAGTTTGTTTGCTGACCTTGAGCAGAAAATTTTAGTTTTGTTTGTGATTGATATATTTGATAATTCTGATTCTTCTAAGCTGTAAAAACATTCCCAGGGTAGTGTTCAGGATTTCACCAAATGGGTTTTGGTAGAAAACTTTATATAAATTAAAGATGAGGCATGTAGTGGTAGAAATGATTTTTAAGCTTAAGATTGATCATGGTTTTTGAAGAAATTAAGAAGAAATTTTAAAAGGGTTCAACCAGCAAGAAATTTATGGGGTTAGTGTGTTTAAATTGGTTTAAGTGTTATGAAGAGTGATTATAGGAATGATCTTAAAACCGAAAGAAACTAGTTCAAATGTAAAAAAAAAGTGCATTTAGCTAGGGGAAGGACACTAAGGAATTAAGACTTAAATACTAATTTAGTGATTGCAAATAAGTTAGAAAATAATATTGAAAGTATCAGTATAGATGAAATTGGAGGAAACTGAAAAGACAGTGAAATGACAATTTTGGCCTTAATGGAAAAATGGTGAAAAAGTACCTCGTTTGAGTATTTTAAGGTTAAAATAATATTCTTTGAAGTGTAATGAGATAGAATTAATATTGAATGACATTGTTTGAACAATGGTTGCAGCTATGGAGTCCGTTGGAGCAAATTTCGTTAAGGAAAGAATAACTGCAAGTGAGTTGAGATCGAGGGATTATCGAGTAAAAATAGAGAGTAAGGTAAGAGACATATATAGAAGACGTAGGTTGATATCATGATTGCATCTTGAATGAATTTGGTTTTACCAAAAATTAAAGAAAGTTAATTGTTTAAAGTTTTGGATATTTGAATTATGTTTATGTTTGATTGAGATTGTAAAGATGAGTTTGAATTGTCTATGATTTTGATTTGATTGCGTTTTTAAGATAGAGACATTGCAACTGTTTAAAAGTCAACTGGTCGTGGTTATATGTATGAATTGTATTGTGGTTTTGAGTTGAATCGAATATATCAACTGCATTTGAGTTGTATGAGGGTTTTTAAGCACAATACTTTTATGCTACCAAAATTTTGAAAATGACTTTAAATAGAAAAGAATTGTTTTAGAAAGGATTGGCTAATTTAAAAGACAGTATTGGAATGATAGATTTTATAGTGATTTTAAAAGCATTTGTTTGAAGGTATCAATTTGGTTTATCGATTGGAAAGTTATCGCAACGTTTGTATTGATTTTGGAAAGTAAAAGACTTGAAATGGTCTAGCTGTTATTGAATTAAAGGAAATGTTTTTAGAATTGTTTTATGATTTTGGAAAGGTAAATGATTGAACTTTAAGAATCATATTGAAAGTGTTATATTTGATGGTTAGAGAAATAGTATAGAAATGAAATGAAATAATAGTGTGTAGGCATGCATCTAGTTATGCATAACTGCAGTGTTCATGTGCATAGTCATTTTTTTATGGTTTTCAGCTATTCTACATACCGTCTTTGAAGCGTATTGTTAACGTTTAAATGATTTGAATGAATGCATAGTTTTGACTGTTTTAAAGTTTGAACGAATGTGAAATGTTTCAATTTATAGCAATGATAATTGTTTTATACCAAATGAATTGTTTTATAAGAGATTGATTATTGTAAATGTTTTAGAACATGGTATTCTATGGTTTGAGAATTATACTGTAAAAGCTACCTCTAAAGTCTTACGGGACCTATAGGCTACAAGAGTTCCTTGAGACCGTGACAATCACCTCTAAGATCCCAAAGGAGCTAAGTGCTACACAGTGTGCCTCACTGTTAGAATCCACAATTGGAAAAAGAAACTTAGTTCCCAAATTGTTTAAATGTTTTGAATGTATTTCATATGATGTTCTTAAAATATAACATTTAATGTTTACAGGGATCAAGTAAATGTTTTGAGATGTGAGACCTTCCTTTAGTTGCCTCTTGGTAATCATGCCGTAATGAATGAATGACTGTAATGTAATGTTTGCTGTTAGGCCTTAAATAAGTCTATAGCTACCTCTGTATAACCTGCTCTGTGGTACTATGGGGTGTAATGTTTGTTGTTGACCCTGAATTAGTCTTCAGTAGTTTGTAGGCTATCACTGGCTTGTGACACTGAATGGACACTACTGTGACTATTGCCATATGTCATAATGTTATTTCTCACTCGAAAACCTTAAACCGCATGATTTCTATAGGAAGGTTACTAGTCTTTATGTTTTATGTTTTAAAATAAAATATTATCAGTTTGAAAGATTATTGTCTAATGAATGGTATCATACAATTTTATCAATTGCAATGGAAACTGTTATTAGATTCTTTATTGTTTGACTGCTACTAATTTGAAAGTCAAATTTTGAAATGAAATGTTTGTAAGATGCATTGTCATGGTTTTGAAAGTAATGAATTGTATTCTTATAGTGGAAAGGTAATGAAATGTATTGTTATGGTTTTGAGAGTAACGAACTATATTGTTATGGTTTTGAAAGCAATGAATTGCATTTACACTGATATTGAAAAGCATTAATTCATTCATCGTCTGTAACTCTCATAGGGACACTAATAGTTGGACCTAGGGATTGGGAAAAGTGAGGTGCTCAAGGCATCCTTTTGTACTCAATCCAGTATCCCTAATCGATTATAGTATATATTCCTTCCGAGTCTACGCTTGATGTTATCGATTGTCATGAGTCATCGTAGAAACATGTATAGGATACCTGCATATAGTTAGCATAATGTTTGTTCTTTTATATGTGTTTCTTACAAGGCTTAAAGCTCACCTCCTTACTTATCCTCATAGATTTTTATCAATATACATGATTGTTGCTGCTTCAAGGTTAATTAAAGTGAACTATTAAAAGCCTAATGCATCAGGTAAGAAGGTATACGATAATTGTCATGCTTTTGTATTCAGACAGTATGTGCACAACTAATGTATTCATAGTCTGGGATGTAAATCGTATAACATAGTGTAAAAGAATGTCGAAGGAACTAGTATGATATATTCTAATTAAATTGATATTTATAAAATTTTATGTTAAGGTATTTCAGTTTACACTTTGATGATATGTTTGGTATTCACTGTTAAATGATTTTATGGCATAAAGATTGATAGTAAATGAAAGTAATAGAATGAACTGACACCGAATGCAAACCAAATGGCAATGAATGTGAATGGAAATGATTGTATTGAAAAAGGAAAGTTAAAAGAAAAAGTTAGTCCAAAATTTCACGATTTTGGTCGTGACACTCTATGTCCTGGGGAGTCTTATAATAAAATCCATAGTGACATACTCCCATTTCCAAGTCAGTATTGGTAAAGGTCTAAGCAACCTCGCAGGTTTCTGATGCTCAATCTTAATCTGCTTACAAGTGAGACATTTTGACACAAAATCTGTAAACACCTCTTAAGTTTTGGTACATCTTAGTACTACTTGATGCATTGTGTATTTAGAATTGTGAGCCTCATCTAAAATTTGTCTCTATAGGGCATCATCTTTGGGTACACATGCCCAGCCTCTAAATCTCAATAACCCATCTTCATTGATCGTATGCTCTGATCGGAGTCCTTGATTAGTTTGACTAGCTAGCTCAACTAACTTTGGGTTTTGTCTCTGGATTGGTCAGATTAACTTTAAAAAACTTGGCTCGATCCTGAAGCTGGCTACTAAACAATCATCTGAAGATCCTACTCACAAACTCATCTTAGAGAATATCTCTAACAAACTGTACTCATGTACCATCATGTATGAGATCAGTCTAATACTCTTTCTGCTCAAAGTATCAACAATTACGTTCTCCTTCCTCGGATGATACAAGATCTCACAGTCGTAATCCTTGAGAATCTATAGCCTTCTGTGCTATCTCATATTCAGTTCTTTTTGTAAATACAAATAGTTGAGGCTCTTATGGTTAGTGAAGATCTGAAACTTTTCACTATATAGGTAGTGATGCCATATCTTAAGTGCAAACACAACTGCAGTTAGCTCGAGATTATGGGTAGGGTAGTTCTTCTCATGATCCTTTAGCTATCTAGAACCATAGGCCACTACCTTATCATGTTGCATCAGTTCACAACTAAGACCTTGGAGAGAAGCATCATTATACACAACAAAAACCCTAGAGCCGTTCGGTATGGTCAAAATCGGTGCGGTTGTCAACTTCTGCTTCAACTGCTCAAAATTGCTCTCACACTCATCTATCTGCTCAAATCTGACGTTCTTCCATGTGAGGCATGTTAGTGGTGTAGCTATCTTTGAAAAGCCCTTAACAAATCTACGATAATACCCAGCAATCCCGATAAACTACAAACCTCAGTGACTATCTTTGGCCTTTCCCATCTCAAATGGGCCTCGACTTTGGACGAATCTACGAATACTCCATCCTTAGTCACAACATAACCCAGAAAAGATATCCTCAGCAATAGCGCCAAGATTTGATGCATGCCGAATGCACCAATTTAAATTTACTTTATTAACCAAATTTATAGATAAGGTAAATAGAAGTCAATCCCACAAAGATTGTAGTTAATTAATTATTTATAAAATTAAGTCTAATAAAAATAAATAAAAAAGGAGTTTTTTTTAGTTAACTAGATTAGCTTAATATTCAAATAAGATCAATTATAAAGAAATCGGTTTTTATATTATCAAACGAGCTTCGTTGACAATGTATCTAGGCTCTTGGAATTTAATGTTGATCATCTATTATAAGATAATATTCTCAATCAAGCATTCAATCGTAGTATAACAACAAGCTCTGTTATACCGTCTTTCCTTACTAAGTCATTAATTGAAACAAGCTCTTCAAATAATCCCTAACTACTAAACTACCTAGAATAAGCTCTCTAGATATAATTTGTAGCAACATTAGTATTTAGAAAGATATGGATCGAAATTAAGCAATAGACACACAAGCTTGGTTTATTTGACTTAAACTTTAATTCTCCTAAATTTCTAGTGATTAAAAGCATCAAGCAATTACGAACTTAAGTTTTAATCTGTAGTAGATTATTAAATTCAACTAAATAGTATGCAACCTATAATTAAATCAATAACCATATAATGCTTAGAGAATCTCGGATACTTAATCAATAATCATTTATTAAGCTCATACATATCTCACAGTATGCATCCAAGAGTATTTAGACTACCTAATAATCAAACAAAGACTTTAGCAAGACATTATAAATAAATCGGCAAACATGCTTATAACATAAAGAAAAGGCAATTTTACAAAAATAAGGGAGAAAAAGTTAACTACAATATTAAAACATGCAGGGCCAGTTTGTGTAGTGTTGTGGCTTTTAAATAAGCTAATTGCAATCCTAATTTAACAAGAAGTTATTCTTTAATAAACCTCTAATTACAAGATTTGCTCTCCAAGTAAACTTCTTGTTTTAGAATTCCACTTTGAATAAAACTCCTCTTTGCCACCACTCTTATAATGTCTTGGAGCGTTTTTGTAGCATTCCATCTCTTATATAGCTTTCCTACTTGTATTTGATCTCTAATAAAACTCTTCAAATCTAATGTGCACAAAGAGTCCTTATTTATGCAATTAGGAATCCTAATCCGACCAGGATTAGTAGTCAGAATTTTGAGTTGACTTTCCACAAATGTATAACCCAATAAACCAACTTGGATTTTTGTGATCCTTTACATTTTGAAAGCTTAAGAAGTCCTCTTCAACTTTGATGAATGTTTCATCTCTATCCAAGCATGTTAAAATGGTGAAATTATCATTTTACCCTTAACTGGTCAAAAAATCTCAAATCTACAATTTTAGCTTATTTTACTCTAAAATATTCAAAATTAATGTTTTCTATTCCCTATCATACACCAATTGATTACTAATTTGATCATGTTGACATTAACATGATAACATTAAATATGCACCATTTGATTGAATGTCCAGTTAGAATGTTGAATAACAAATATTACTAAATCAATTAATATAATGCTAATTACTTAAATATAATTAATCATAATATCAATAAAATATAAAATACTAATCGTATTAAATTATCGCTTGTACAGTTACTACTGTAGTATATTTCTAAATTACACTTTAATTTACTATTAGAAATAATTATCATTATCCACACTTTAATTTTATATTTAATACATAATAAATAATTTATTTTTAATATATACTTAAATTTATCAAGCCTTTTGTTTTATTTTACTTTATTATTTTTTATTTTCCAGTTATGAATTAATTTTAAAATAAAAAAATAAAAAGCAGACCAACCTCAACCTACCTTACCACCTTTCCCCCCAACCATGGTAGTTGATTTTCGGTTGCCCATAGATTATAATCCCTAAAATTAAGGCCTTAAGGAATTAGTATGATACTAGAAAATGAAATACCAATCTGCCAATCTCCTCCTTCCCAAACTTACTCCTAGTCCTAGCCTTCACTAGTCCAAACTCCTAGAACACCACTTCACAAAATATCAGATTCAATAAAATGTTAAAATAATATAATTTTTTTTTTATATTTGAGTTATTGTTGTATATTTATTTATTATTTTAATTTTATTATAATAAATCAAATGTTAAATTAATAATATATTTATTATTTATTACTGTAAATATAATAACTATAATATTAAAAATTATTTGGTATTAATATAAATAATGTTTCAAATTAATTTTATTTAATAATTGAATTTAAAGATTTAATATTGATTTTGTTGATAATACATTATTGATACAATTGTATAATAATTAATAATTGTTTTTAGAACTTTAAATTTTTTAATTAATAGAAAGTGTACCATTTATTTGTTTATTTATTTACTTTATTTTTTAAAAATAATCATATAATTATAATTTGACTTTTTTTAGGTTATAATTTTTTTTGTTTCGAATTGGATTGATCTCTAATTTGATTGTATCGAACTCGGATCATATTGGATTTGGGTTTTTTGGGCTCGCATTTTTAGGGCTTGATTTTTCAGGATTTGGTCATTTTTTTTAATCAATTCAGATTTGTCTGGCTTTGATCTTGGTCATCTCGTGTGGGTTTTTGGGCTTGGATCAACTTTGACAGTTCCAAACCTGTTAAACCTTATATGCTCTGTAACCCAGATAAAAAATGATGTCTACAATAGTAGGGTGTTAGAGGCAGCTAGGATAAGAGTGACATTGATAAGGTGAGGCAAGGAGGCAGATGTTTGTATCCGAAGGAAGTGTGAAATGGGCTAGCACCAGTTGACATCGTGGTTTGTTGCTAGCACGTAGTGGGTTTCATTAGGTGAATTTCGATTACCGGTTGCGGTGGCAATGGAGTAACGGGCGCTTTAATCGTCAAAGCAAGTTTTCTTGCAATGGAGTATTTTGAGATTTAGACATGGTTTTTAGTTGAGTCTTTCTTAGGGATGACACCAATTATTGATGACTAGTTTAGGATAGACCAACTTTGAAGCAGAAGAGTTACTAGGTTAGAACTTATCTATAGCTAAGAATCGTGAAGAAATCATCAGAGTTTATGCTCCACTGACGAGTACTTTGAAACTCGAACCAGCAAGTATTCAAGTTAAGAGAATAAGAGAGTACGAGTATGTAAATAGTAGTAAGCTTAAGGAGAATATTTGTGCATACCTTGGCCTTCTTTATATAATCTTACGTAGTCGTATTCTATAATACTTGGGATTATGTGTTTATGTAGGTAATAGGGTGAGGAGATCAACCAAAGTTCCTAAGCCTAATACCAAGTACATGGACTGACTAGTGGTGCTGCATGGTCATGCAAGGGAGGGGATCACGGATGGAGTGGCAGCTCATAGTTCATGGGATTGGTTAATTAAGTTGCTTAACTATAGGACATGAAAATAAAAGTGGCTTAGACGTTGTGATCATGGCCATTATCTAGTAGTTATTACCTATTTTTTAGGCTAGGATCAGTTAAGTTTCAGCAAAGTCTTATTGTATTTAAACTCCTCTTGTATTGAGTAAAGGGGAGATGAAAAATAAACACTTTTCTTGGTTTCGTTCTCACCCCAAGTAGAACAACTCTTGTTTTATGAATATAGCTACTGACTAGGACCTATCATTGGTATCAGGAGCTCAGGTTTATGGCGACTAACAAAGACAGAATTGAGGCATTGGAGAGAGAATTAAGTGGCATTCATGATGGAATGCAGAAATTTGAGATAGGAATGAATAGCAAGATTCAACAATTGGAAGAGACTATCAATAGGCTGTCAGAATCGTTGCTATCAAACCAAAGATCGTCGAGTGTTCCTAGCCAGGAAGTGCAAAGTCGATCTAGGAAGGACGCAAGTGAGAGTGGCAGACCATTTTCATCAAAGCTTGCCAAACTTGAATTCCCTAAGTTCTTTGGGGATGACCCAACTCTGTGGCTCAATCGAGTCAATCAGTTTTATGAATTTCAAGATGTTCCCGATGATCAGAAAGTTCGATTGGCTTCATTTCATCTTGAGAGAGAAGCAAACCATTGGTGGCAGTCGTTCAAGAAAGCGATGATGGAAGAGCAAATGGCCATCACGTGGGAAATGTTTGAGGATGAAATCAGGACCCGTTTTGGCCCCACTGATGCCGAGGATTTTGATAAAGCCTTGTCAAGGATTAAGCAAATAGGACCTTTGAGAGATTACCAGAAAGAGTTTGAGCAACTGGCAACTCGAGTTCGTGGTTGGACGCAGAAAGCATTGGTTGGAACATTTATGGGCGGACTTAAGACTGAAATTGCTGAAGGAATCAAAATGTTCAAACCAAAAACAATCAAGGAAGCAATGAGCCTAGCTCGTATGAAGGACAACCAAATTCAAAATCAAAAGAAGGGATGGCAAACTAGTAGTTCACAAATAGAAACAGTTCCTACAACCACCACTTCAGCAACAATTCAAACTGGAGTAAAAAGGATGCCGTGGGAAGAAATGTAAAAGCGCAGGGCTCAAGGTTTGTGTTTCAATTGTAATGAAAAATTCACTACAGGGCATAAGTGTCAAGGGCCAAAATTAATGCTGCTTGAAGGGCCAACTTATGAGGCTAAGACAACCACCTTGGATGAGTTTGGAGAAGAAGAAGTGACAAGGGACTTTTGTTTCTGAAACTCTTGTTCAATGAAGCACTTGCCTAAAGAAAATGCTACTTGGGAGTCCACAAATTTGTTGGGTCAGCAATTTCTTGATCTAGAGCTTGAGGACAAGCTCTAACTCGAGGTGGAGGGCATTGATAGGGTGAGGAGATTAACCAAAGTTCCTAAGCCTAATCCCAAGTACATGGACTGACTAGTGGTGATGCATGGTTGTGCAAGGGATGGGATCATGGATGGAGTGGCAGCTCATAGTTCATGGAATTGGTTAATTATGTTGCTTAACTATAGGACATGAAAATAAAAGTGGCTTAGACGTTGTGATCATGGCCACTATCTAGTAGTTGTTACCTATTTTTTAGGCTAGGATCAGTTAAGTTTCAGCTAAGTCTTATTGTATTTAAACTCCTCTTGTACTGAGTAAAGGGGAGATGAAAAATAAATACTTTTCTTGGTTTTGTTCTCACAACAAGTAGAACAACTCTTGTTTTATGAATATAGCTACTGACTGGGACCTATCAGTAGGACTTTGCTGATGAGATGTTATTTGATAAAGAATCTATTTAGTAAGAGATCTTTTGACATGGTCTTAATGGTCGATTAAGGACTCTTTTTATAAGCTAACTTGTAATTGGGCTATTAAGACTTGAATAGGTTGTTAAGCCTTATTGTTGGCTAAAGGTCTTAGCTTGATATTTGACCACAAGGCTTATATTTTAAACAAATTTTGTAGAGATTTGTGTGAATTTCTTCTGTTTTCAATGAAAAGTAAGTTGTGCTAATTGTTGTGCTAAGGTGTGAGGATAATAGTATATCAACTTCTTTTTTTTACTAACTATTATTTATTTATTTATTTTATAATGAGAGTCTCTTATATGTGTGAATGTGAATATAGATGTGTAGACTCAAATTTTAGATTTGCAAAATTTATATATTTTGAGAACATGACTATTTGACCTAATACTGATTCTATTCATTTTTTATTTTATGAGAACATGATCTTTTTTTTATTAAATTGGAAAATATAAATTTCAAATTTAAATCTTTGAATAAAAAATAAATATAACTATTGAAACAAAAATCTTCTATGTAAATACTGTTATTGATTCCTTCTAAATATCTGGCTCACAATGATGAATATGAATATATAACTATATGATGAGGGCATCCTTCATTTCTGTGAGCCCAAGGTGGAACATAGTGGTGCCATTTGACAATCAAAAGATGATAGTTAGGACTCAGTCGAGCCTCAAGCCTAGCTACTAAAGGTTTGGTTAGAACTTGTGTCGAATTAATTTGGATAATTAGACTATTGTCATTGTATCAATCTTTGAATACACATCTTCCTTTCATTTTCTTTCTATTTCTTTAGGTAATTAAAACATGTATATCTAAATCATGCTCAAGCTCAGCCCTAGAATGTTCTATGGTTTGTGTGATGATAGTGCTCCAAGCCTTTCTCATGAAATAATGAAGATTTCTATCTCAAGCCCACTCAACCCTTTTCGATGCATTATTTGTTGAATTAGTATAAACTAATTTCGTAGAAATCACATTTTATAAGTGAAACCATTGTAATCATAACATGATGAAGTTTATGGCATGTGTGATACAAGATTATAATCCATTCAACATTTTTGTTAGTGAAAAATCTCATTGAAATTAAAAATCTATCTTGTAATTTATTTTGTTTAAAGTTGTAAAACAGTTAATTGAAGATTTGATTTAGTAATTGATTTACATGATCTTTTATTCTTCAAGAGTTAAATGAATATTTGATTTAGTAATTTAGTGAAAATTAACTTTGACGGTGGTCTAAAAGAGTTAAATGAAAGTTCTTTTATTAAAAAAAAATCATTCTCACAATCTATTTTAATATATTTTTTTAATACTAGTGTTGCATGTTCACAACAATATTTTTGATGACGTAGGAATCTCAATCTGTGCATTAGCCTGACTCTAAAAACTCTGCAAGAAAGAAAATGATTAGGACGCACAGGAGCTTTTCCCTACGCGCACACTCCGATACTTAAGTTAGACAGGATTTAGATAGGGTTTCAATAAGTGGATAGAGATTAGGGTTTAAAATGATACATGTGACCTATTTATAAGAGTTATTTGGCATGTAATTATAGTTAAGACCCACAGCTTATATGATCACATAATGGATCTTTCATGGTTCTCCGAGTTATTTTTCCTCTCGGGCTCAATCTACCTTTAAGCCCAATGTCATTTAGTTTGACACATATCAAGGCCCAATAACCTTTAATATCACCCTTAATATGATCCTTATCAATTGCTCCCCCCTCTTTCACAGGGTATACCTTATAAAAGAGTATATAAGGATTTTTTATTCAAATCATGAATATGCATAACCTATTTCATGCCCTTTTAGCTTTAGGCTTTTTTCTTCTTGTGCGTGGCTTACCTCGCGCATTTGTCGCTTCAAGCTGTTGTACTTTTGTCTTCATGCATGACTTATATCGTGCATTTTTCGTTTCAAATCCATGCATAACCTACTTCGCGCACTTTTCGCTTTAGGTATTTTTCTTCTTATGCGTGGCTTGCCTCACGCATTTTTCGCTTTGAGCTTTTGTACTTTTTGTTTTCACGCATGACTTACTTCATGCACTTTTCGCTTTAAGTCCATGCGTAGCCTACTTCGCATACTTTTCGCTACAGCCTTTTCTTCTTATGTGTGGCTTACCTCACGCATTTTTTGCTTCAAGCCCTTGCACTTTTTGTCTTCATGCATAACTTACTTCGCACACTTTTCACTTCAAGTCCATGCGTAGCCTACTTCCCGCACTTTTCACTTCAGGCCTTTTCTTCTTGTGCGTGACTTACGTCACGCATATTTCGCCTCAAGCTCTTGCACTTTTTGTTTTCATACATGACTTACTTCACTCACTTTTTGCTTTGAGTTCATGCGTAGCCTACTTTGCGTACTTTTCACTTCAGGCCTTTTTCTTCTTGTGTGTGGCTTACCTCACTCATTTTTCACTTCAAGCCCTTACACGTTTTGTCTTCACACATGACTTACTTCGTGCACTTTTTGCTTCAAGTCCATACGTAGCCTACTTCGCGCACTTTTCGCTTCAGACCTTTTTCTTCTGATTTGTTTTTGCTGACAAGCAGAAAGGAAACACATTGATCACTGAGACTAAGAAGAGGTATATACTTTTGCCCTTCAAAGGTTCTGATATTATAAAAGAAACTTACTTTGTAGTATTCAAATGCAGATGCTAATTATACTTTGTTATGTTGTTTCTATGCAGCTACATCAACACTGTTGTGGTAGAGGTTCTAGCACAAAATGATGGCAAGCGCAACTGCGGAGCTAATTGCAGCTGCACAAACTGCACATGTGGTCATTAAGAAACATAGAATTATGATGTTTTAGTCCACCTTAAAAATAATGAAATTTGGGTTGAATAACTCATCTTCTATTGAACTGTCAGTCATGTTTTTGTCTCCTTATTTATCATGATGTAATAGCCATGTCCGGGTAATGAATTACCATTAGTATAACTCTTCTAATCCATCATTCCATAGATATATAATGAGATTCCAAAATAAAAATATGACCCTTTGTTAGTAAAGTAACAAACTAATTAGGCTACCAAGAGATATCAAGAAAGAAACAACTGTTTAAAATATAGAATAGTAAGCCAAACAATCTATTGAATATTTTGATATTTCTAAAAAAGACTTTACCATTTTTATTTTTTTATTTGATTATTTTTCAATATTTAACATTATTTGAAAAATTAGTGTTTTGGTTTATCTAAAACTTTGACAAGATTTATTTCAGATTTAATTAAATATTCTATCAGATTTAGTCAAAATCCTATTCTGATTTTCTCCAAATTATATGCTGATTTTATTGTGATTTTATTACGATTTTATTTCCTCTAGATTTTCTACACCCATTTTTCCTCTTATAAATAAAGGACTACAGAACTCACTTCTCACTCATTACTGACAACTTTCTTCGCTTCTTTATTTTTTTTCCTGTTACTTTTGCTGGGTTGCAAACCTTATTCTTTCTTGTTGTTCCTGTTACCTGGGCAAACCCAGAAGAGCCTGTTGAATCTTGGGGAATTACACCTATTGGTGAAATAATCCTTAAGAATAGTGCGATCGTAGCACGCCTCAGGTTGTTTTACTTGATGTTTGTTCCTTCTGACTACAACAATCTTAAGGATTTTCCAAAAATATCGGTAAAAATCCCAAATTTGAAACACCTCAATTTTCAAAGTTGCTCGCTTATTTTGGAATCTTTTTTGAAAGATGAGTTTCACTAGAAGCTGAAGCCTAACATGTCTTAAGAGAGTTCGAAGCATTGAGTGTGTTTCTTATCATAATGGATCGTACTCTAGGGACTGCTACAATCATCATGGTAAAAGGTATAAATAAGCATTTATATACAAATTGATGTTATGTTTATATTGTGTAATTGATAATGAAGATATTTTATACAGAGAATGTGTTGGTATCATGTTTTTAGTATAGATTTGTTAGAATGATAAATTATGCAATATGATAGCTTTTGAGATGATTTTGGATTAGTATGGAAATGTAAATTGATGCTTAGTGTATGAGATATTAGAATTGTTATGAAAAAGTATCTAACCCTGATGATAAAATGTTGTTTCGGGCATTTGTTTAAAGTGTGATATTTAAATGTCTATTTTGGAGTGCTATGAACATTTTAATGGTTAATATGATTAATTAGTGACTATAATTTTTGTTGAGGTATAATGTTTTGCTTAAATAATGTTTAATGGAGAATTTCACTTATGGCAAATGTTTTCAATGACTATAATTACTTGACATGGATCGGAAGTTCTTTCTAAAGGGGTTTTATGGACGTGTGACTATATTTAATGTAAGATAGTATTGAAATTAAATTTTTGTTATTTTTTGGTGTTGAATGGAATGTCAAAGTATATAGTAGAAGCATTGATTTTGGTTTAGTTTGATATATAAACAATGATTTAAATTGATTTATGATTTGTGAACAATAAATGAAGAAAATAAAATATAGTGAGAAAAATATGATTTTACTTTGTGGAAATTTGGATATAATTCCCTGGTATTTGCATAAATTTGAGATGCTGAGAATTGACTACAAAATGATGGTATTGGGTAAATCCATAGATTGAATAATTTAATAATTGCTTGATGCTTTGAATATTGTGGATTTACTTTGAATTTTTAGTAAAATAATATTTAAATATTTGGGGATACTGAGGGGACCATAGTAATGGTGGGGATCTTAATATCGACACTTAGATGTAAATGTGATTAAAATGATATTAAAATCTTGTGGAATAATTGTATACAGTTAGAATTGAACAATGGTGCAGGTTAAAAGGTAACGTGACTATGGCACTATGTCATGCCTATATGGCATTGTGACGTGCCTGTGTGGCACTATGTTATGCCTATGTGGCATTTAGGCGACTGTATATGTATATGTGTCATGGAGTCTACCTGTGTGGCAATGGGTACCGATTTATATGGGTCTGTGAGTTGTTCGACAACTAGTCGAGATACGTACCATAGCTACTAGATGATCACTATTACTGGGATGATTAATGATCATGAGATATTTGCAATGTACCATGAATTATGGTATTTTATATAGTGGATTTCCCACTGTATTGGAAGGATACAGTGATGCTAATTGGATTCCATATTCAAATGAGACAAAACTAACTAGTGGTTATGTTTTTACCCTCGGTATGGGTGTTGTTGCATGGAGATCAGCAAAAAAGAAGATTATAGCTAAATCCACTATAGAATTGGAATTTGTAGATTTGGAATAGGCTGGTAATGAGGTTGAGTGGTTGAGAAACCTCTTAGCTAATATTTCGTTGGGTTTAAAACCAACATCTTTTGTCTATCTATTGTGATTGCCATGTGGCAATAGCTATTGTAAAAAACAAAACTTTCAATGGTAAAAATAAACACGTTTATTTGAGATATGATATGATTAAGCAGCTACATAATGATGGAATTATATCAATCGATTATGTGAAGTCAAAAGTGAATTTGGTCAATCCTCTAACTAAACCTTTAGGGAGAAAGTTCTGAAACATCGAGGGGAATGAGACGTCAGCCAATTTGAGAATAATGGTGATGTAACCCAACCTTTGTGATTGGAGATCCCATGAATAAGGTTCAATAGGTAATAACAAGTCACTGTTATTCCTGCTAGCACTAAATAATTTTGTCCATTCTTATGATGTGTGTAAATGCTAGATTGCATGAATTTGAGAAGAAGAGCTAAAGCTCTTAATGTTTTTCATATCCCTTATTGGTGGTGTATATCATTGTAATATACACTTGATGAAAACACCTATGTGAGCGTGGAGTGGGGCCGCTCCTATGAAATTGTGGCATAATTTCTAGAGCACTCATGAAATAACCAAGAGCGCGCATGGCCTATTAGTGTAAAACGGTGTCGAACAATAAAGAATTGTGAAAGTATAGTGTGATTAATAAGACCTTTATTGTTTGGCCAAAAAAATAAGACCTTTATTTTACAATAATGAGTTATTAGTTGAAGAAGCTAAAACCTTCATTAATTACTCAGTAAAATAAGTTTTATTATTCTAAGTTTGGTTCAAGTCCAAAAGATATCAGATTCGAAGCTTTATACTTATCATTAACCCAGCAAAATATTTTTTCTTTTAAAAGTCTTTTAAAAATAGGTGGAGATTGTTGGATATTTTGATATTTCTAAAAAGACTTTTTACCATTTTTATTTTTTATTTAATTATTTTTCAGTATTTAACCTTACTTGAAAAACTAGTGTTTTGGTTTATCTAAAACTTTGACAAGATTTATTTCAGATTTAATTAAATATTCTCTCAGATTTAGTCAAAATTTTATCTTGATTTTCTCCAAATTATATGCTGATTTTATTATGATTTTATTACGATTTTATTTCCTCAAGATTTTCTACACCTATTTTTCCTCTTATAAATAGAAGGCTATAGAACTCACTTCTCACTCATTGCTGACAGCTTTCTTTGCTTCTTCTTTTTTTTTCTGTTACTTTTGCTGGGTTGCAAACCTTATTTTTTCTTGCTATTCCTGTTTCCTGGGCAAACCCAAAAGAACCTGTTGAATCCTGGGGTATTCCTTCTGACTACAACACAATCAACGCCAAAGACTTTAACTAGTTCATGAAGCTTCTCTATTACAATTAACTTCTGAATTACGATGACCATCAGTAATAAAGAAGATGAAAAGGTTGAAGCCTCTGTAATGAACCTTTTTGCACCAGCTATGATTATACTGTTATGTTAGAACAATTCGTCCACAAAGCCCATTTGCACAATGAATTAGGAAGAAACACTAACCTTTTGTGGGTAAGCAAAATACCCACCATAACCACTGCCAAAACCACTGCTGGAGGAAGGAGGAGATCACCGGAGGTCCGTCGGAGCTCCATCACGCCAGCTGCTATCCATGGTGGCCGTCTGTTGAGAGAAAATGAGAGGATGATGGTGAGGGAAGATGGAGAACGATAGAAGAGAGGGAGAGTGCTACTGCTGTGCACTTCTTCCGTTAATCACAAGTGAATAATGGGCCTTCACTTATATAGTGGTGCTAGCAGTATGGACCTCCCACAATATTGTTCATGTACTATATCTGTCCCATTAATGATATAATACATTTCTAATAGAGATATGTTATTTATATTTATGGTCACACCTTATACAAAATATACTACTAAATTAACTTATATGATATTAATTATACTTAATTAATCCACATTAATGAGATAATTCAACATTCTCCCACTTAGACAATTAAGTTAATTAACAAAATATATCATATAATCTCAATATGTATTTGTAAGCCCTCTAAATACATTATACCGAAAGGGTACAAATGTGTAGACTCATACATACTTTAACAATAACAAGCCTTTTATAAGCTTCAAAATGCATCATACCAACAGGGTACAAATGCGTAAACTTATAAAGACTGCAACAAAAATAGTAGTATTAGTGTGAAATGGAAACGATATGAAAACAGAAATAATATCCATTTCCATTAGGTCCATGCATCTAAACCAAATGATGCCTTGCTTCAATGGAAGTATATGAGACTAATACTGAATGTGTCATCCAACAGAATGTCATATTCATCAAAATGCGCGCAAACAAAAATGCATATATGGCAAGTGGGAATCCATTAATACAGTTATAACTGATTTCGTTACATAGAGCTCCCACTAACTTAATACAGCAAATGGCTCCATATGCCTCATACAAGTGCTATGTCGTCAAGGCACTTAAGCAGCCAAACTTTCAGTTAGCCAGAATGAGCTCTTTCACTATGTGCTCTACCATCCAAGCAAGCAATGGATTCCATTATTTTCTCTCTAACAAAACTGAATGATGATATCTAAATAGAGTGTGAGGAACTCCTAGTATTTTGAGAGAGAAAATACTTGCTGCAAAAATTACAACAATATATCTCTATGACTTATAAATGGCAACCACACAAAACCAGCCCTGAAACGAAATTTTGCAGCCTAAATGGCCCATCAAGTAGCTTTACAACATGCTACATATTTAGCCTCCATAATCAAGGATGCTGTAAGTGTTTGCTTTTCACTCTCCAAAATACAGCTCGTTTATGTCCACAAATATATAACTAGAAAACTTGTTTCTATCAACTAGATAGCTTGCAAAATTCATATCAAAATATCTGACTAAACCCAAAATGTCAAACTTATCGATATCCGAATACTCTCTTTACAGCTTCCAATTCTCTATTGCAAGATCGCTCAAGTATTTCTGAAATACACCTATAACATGTACAATATCAAAATGTGTATAAACTTGAGCATACACTAATTGCCCACAATAAGGTATACACAATACTCGATATGAGCTCTTTAATTTTTACTTTGAGGACTTTGAGATTTCACAGTATGTCACTTATCATGGAAGAGGTACCTCAAATAGGAGAATAATATACAGTAAACCCACTCTACACATAATGTAGGTTTCCTTGAGACCAATAATGTATGCCTATAAATATGTCATGAAGAATTTCAATCCTTAAAACGAAATAAAGCCTCACTTAGATTCTTCACCCTGAAGTGACATGACGACATTAAATGTCTCATATAATAGGTCACTGCTATAGGCTGCTATTTGATATCATCAATTTAGAGCACAAATAACACATAACTGCTCCCACTGACCTTGCAATGGATCCAATTATCAAATGTGTTCTCCTTAAAGTGACAATCTCATTAATTTGGATATTACAATCTGGATGCCTTTTAATGTCTCCTTTAGTTCACATATTGTATGTTCCATCTTAGGAACTACAAGATTTCAAGTTGCTTCACTTAAACATTTTTCTATCAAGATGTAGCTCTTAATCGAAATGAGCTACTAATTGCTATCATAATTCTAAAAGAATCTTAGGTAGAAACAAGAAAGAAAGTTTTCACAAAACCAATTCATTTTCTTTATTTAAAGCTATAGTCGAATTTGGCTTTAAATCATCTACCTAATCTTTAGAGTCTCTTTTGGTCTACAATGATGTGACAACTAAAATGGATCTCATGCATCCTGTGCAGCATAGATGCTTACTCCTCCTGTGTAACTAATATCCAACTCTAAGAGTTCGAATCAATATAATCTCCTGACAAAATCAGAATCAGAAGACACATGAATCTCACATTCATGTTCCTCTGTAGGTCAGGTGCAGGTTCAAAATATGGTATTGGGATCAATCATTAATTCTTTGGTTGAGGCTTTTCATCATCAAAAGATAACACATGTATGGGACTGGCACAACAAAATGTACTTTAATAATGACTTTGTAAAGTTCACATCTCACACTCTTTAAGTCATCCTCTAAATAGATTGTATTGTCAGACTTAATGATTCTCGTATCACATAACGAGAAAGGAAAATCTAGAATCTTTCTAGCCTGTATAATAACCAAAAGAATTGCCGCTGACAGATTCTTCGTCAAGTTTTCTTGACTATGGATTATAGGCCTTTTGGCCTTACTTTATAATCCTAAACACGAAAGCGACACAAATTCGACTTTTTGTCTAACTACAACTTAAGATAAATCTGGGAACTGATTTTGCTTGGATATCACCTTTGAATGTGAGTTGCAGTTTTCATAACTTCACTCCACTCTAAATTTTGGATATTTGAAGTGATTCAATAGAAATCATACAACATCAAAATGTACAAATGATTATTATTGCAATCTCATCCTTGTCGATATTCCAAGCACAACATACTAGGCGTCAATACATAATCATATAGTGCACTTAATCAAAAAATCGGTATATGATTTCGCCTAGCTTCATTATACCAAACATAACATTCATCACTACTGTTTGATCATTGCCTTAAGCAGTGCAGCGGAATTAATCAGAATGCCCATGGCCTCTACAAGATCAGATCTATTATTCCATATGACCTACATCGAAATGGTCTTTAGTAAAGTGATGAAACACTTATATCCACTGAATAGAATATGTGGAAATAATCTACAAATGTTTGTATATATTTCAGGTCCTAATCATCACAATATCTGCTAATCATATCCTTAATATTAGCAGCAAAATCTCCCTTAATACAATCCTACATGTGCCTCAAAATGTCCCCAATCTTATGCCACTACTTAATAGATTTCTTATTTATTCTATCATAATCAAAATAAACAATCACATCATTTATAACTAAAGAAAATTTACCTAATATTGGGGTATAAGTCTACTGTTTATCCATCATGCAGAATGCCAGAATTAATACACATGTTGTTACTAATTAGAAATACTTTTCCGTTACCAAGATGAAAAGTATCAACCGACAGCAATTCCAAAACTGTTTACAAAATGTAACAACGAACTGGCTATGTTTTTAATATGGATTCTAACTCTATAATCCCAATTTACAACAATTTTCCCTTATTCAATCTTCAGTTGCTTATGGCTTTATCAATAATAGCACTGGTATCCAAAACACCAACAGTTAGAGGGCATATCTTTTAGATTGGATTCAAAATAAAAGCTAATAGAATGCCTTTTACACATCCCAATCTAGAGGACTCTTACAATCTATCCTCTTGTGCCCAAGATTATCACAGAAGTGGCACATGTTGATATTTAAAAGTGTTGGTAAAACCAGAATGGGAATTGGATTTGGCAAATATCTTCTTCTAAATGACCTTTTATTCAGACCTCTAAATAATATTTCCTTCTAGCAATAATGTTGGCATATGTCATCATTATGGCTGAATGAAATCTGTTAACCTGAAAGATCTCCCACTTTTAAATGACTATCAATTTTGATATTAAAATGCCATACTTCCTCCTGCCCATTAAATGAGATCTACGAACTTAAAAAATCTCACACTCTCCATCCCAGAAGGAAGTAGTACTAAATCTGCCAGATATGGAATCAAACTTCTGTTGCAACATTTATTCATCTTATGTGAACCTTTTCTTAATAGCATCCATAAATACTTCTTGATTATCACTAATTGGAACACTTTCTCTGATGTGCTCATTAATGGCATGCCCTTATAATCAGAGAATTCTCACTTAAGTGTTCCCAAAATTCCAAGTATATTTTGTCCTCAAAGAGCTCACACTATTGGGTATAGTAGATAGATCAACTTTCGAGACTACTTCCTAGTTCAATATGTCCCTAATCGTAGAGAATAATTCATACAATTTATCTAATTTGATCATGCTAGAGATTCTATATGTGATAGTTGCACAATATGGAGGCTAGTGGAATAACTCAATAAATATCAATTTTATTCCACAATACACTACCGAGGACAAGACAAAACTAGTTGAATATAACCTAAATGATCGCCCACCGACAGGTTAAGAAAATCGTGTCATATCCCAACCAGAATCCTATCTATCCCAAGCATCTCTAAAAGCAACTAACAATCCGACAAGGAGAGACTAGTCACCTCTAGAGATCTCAGTAAATCTTACAATTGCAACTATCACTATGCATTGCCTTATTATTATTATATCCTTAAATTATCAGAATAAATCGTCAGAAAATCTTCATGACCATTCTTGCGACAGGCAAGTACTAGTCAATCCAATTAATGATTTAGAATTTTAAGAATATTCACAAAATTCATTGACCAGAATTAACTACACCCAAAATATGCAATTCTTGAAGCATATGTAGTAATTTCAGGCCCAACATTAATTAATTAAATTAATTTGACATAAATGTGAATATTCAAATAATAAGGCAATGTTATTTTTAGAGAGTTTATTTGTTTAAATAAATTATTAACTGAACGGGTAAACCATAATCCAAAATGACTCAACAAAATACCCAAATAATTTATTTAAACTTATTTAATTAGGCCAAATATTTGTAATTTATGGGCATGAGTATATATTTTAAAAAAATTGAATTATTAATTAAATGAGTAATTAAATTTCTAGAAATTACTCCAAAATTAATTCCTTCAAAAATTCACTTATATCACATTAATTTTTGGGCTTAATAACTAATTATGGCTATTAAATAAAATTTGGCTTAGGACCAAAATTGTCTAAAATTAATTAACCAAATGGCCCATAATTAATTAATAAAAAATGGCCCTTAAAATCATAATCCAAAATCGCCTTTTAATTAATTATGCAAAATAGCCAAAAATTAATCTAAATTTAATAGTCAAATCAAATTAATTAATTAACATGGCCCCTAAATTAATTAGGCAAAATGGCTCTAAAATTAACTAATTTAATTACCCAAAATTAAATTAATACTAAATGGTCAATTAATAAAATTAAATAAATAATGCCCATAATATTACAAAATTTATTTTGGCCTAAAATTAATTAAATACTAAGGCCTACTTAATTAAATTGCAAGTCTTAATTAAATTAAACAAGATGACCCATAAAAAAAATCCCAAAATTAGCCCAATTGAAACCCAAATAAAAAAAACAGCCCAAAATACCAAAACAAGAGCCCAAAATGTGGCCAAAACCGGCCCAATGAAATAAATGCCCAGCCAAAATTTGGCAAAAAAAAACGGGCCAATAAAAAAGGCCCAAGAAAAGAGGCTGAAAAATAATAAATTATTATTTATTTATTTTTTTAATTTTCATATGCGGGCGCTTGCCTTATTATCTTTGGTGCCTGCAGGCGCCTTTATGGGGCTATCGGGCGCGTGCGTTGTAAGCGCCTGTCGTCTTTCTCACCCAGACCAAGCAGAAATGTAGAAAACGGGTCTTTTAACCCGACCCAGTTCCATTTTTTACCATTTCTCACTCTACACAGCTCCATTTCACTTCGTTTTTGTGACATTTTCAACAACAAATCATCCTCAATCAATATATACCATTATTTTGGCTTAAATACGCATAAATCTTATGGGTATTGCAAAAATCTGAAAAATAACCAAAAATAAAAAAAATACATATTTTAATTTTTCTTCAAAAAAAAGGTTAATGACTTTATTGTGGAGAGGCTCTGATACTAATTGTTAGAACAATTCATCCACAAAGCTCATTAGCACAATGAATTAGGTAAAAATACTAACTTTTTGTGGGTAAGTAAAATATCCATCAGAACCAATGCCAAAACCACTGCTGGAGGAAGGAGGAGATCACCGGAGGTCCGCCGAGCTCCATCACGCCAGCTATTGTCCATGGTGGCCATCTGTTGAGAGAAAATGATAGGATGATGGTGAGGGAAGATGGAGAACGAGAGAAGAGAGGGAGAGTGCTACTGCTGTGCACTTCTTCCATTAATCACAAGTGAATAATGAGTCTTCACTTATATAGTGGTGCCAGCAGTAGGGATCTCTTACAATATTGTTCATGTATTATATCTGTCCCATTAAGGATATAATACATTTATAATAGAGATATGTTATTTATATTTATGGTCACACCTTATACAAAATATACTACTAAATTAACTTATATGATTTTAATTATACTTAATTAATCCACATTAATGAGATAATGCAACATATACAAGGTAAAGGTCAGATAGATTATATTCTAGGACTTGAGCTTGAACCAGTCCAACAAGGGATATGAGAATAGCTCAATCCTGAAAATAATACTCATTATTTTGGTGCTTTGATCAACCAGAGATCGATATATTCTACAATCGAAATACAGTCCACACATAAAGATATGAAAAGAAAACAAGTCACAAGAATCTCTTCTCCAGGTTGGTTTCCATTATCATTTACATTGTCACCAAATTGCCGTTCTTACCACAAAGCGTACTCAATTGTCTTCGGTCATTTGACCAGTACAAGTTACAAATACAAATAACAGAGAAAATAGACAAGTAGAGTCAGCTAATAAAAAAAAGACAGAATATATACCAAATTTAAAAGAGACATGAATATAATATATATTAAAAATAAGTGAAGATTAACAAGCAAGTTTCAACCTGTTTGGGTTTTACATGGGTCTCTTCAAAATTCATTCTCATTTCAATGAGATTTCTCAAATCAACAACTATATTTTGCATGTCTAATGGTGAATCTACAAAGCCCAAATATCAATTTGAAGCAAAACAGTGCATAAAATGAAAAATTCAAGCAACCAAATATTGTCTGCAAACCAAGATGAGTTTCACGATTTTTTTTTCAGATTTTGAACAAAAAATAATTTTGAATAATATTGGTTTTATGAATAGCATTTCAATATATCATCAGAAATTATAAAGAACTAAAAGCTAACCCATTTTTAGGTTGAATATTTTGAAATAAGAATAAGATGGTGACGAAGGCATGGCTTATCTCGATTCCCACAAACTGTGTTACTTGTTGTTGCCTATTCACAATAATATTTTTGATGATGTAGCATTCTCGATTTGCGTGTTAGCTTGACTCCAAAAACTCTATAAGAAAGAAAATAATTCTGATACTTAAGTTAGACAGAATTTAGGTAGAGTTTCAATAAGTAGATAGAGATTAGGGTTTAAAATGATACATGTGATATAACAAAAAAAAATATCTGTGACCTATTTATAAGAGTATTTGGCGCGTAATTATAATAAAGACACACAGCTTAAATGATCACATAGTGGACTTTTCATTGTTCTCCCGATTCTTCTTTCCTCTCGAGCTCAGTCTACTTTTAAACCTAATGAAATTTAGTTTGAGACATATCAGGGCTCAATGACCTTTAGTATGACTCTCATCAAACACCAAAATATCCTTGTATGAAATTATATATTTATCTTTTACAATTTTACAACCCAATTTTTTCTTTCCTCATTCATTCTTCATAATCTTTCCCAACCATTCTTACTTTTTTTTTTTTCATTCTTTATCAGATGGGGGCTTTCATTCTGCAGCAAGAGTTGCTTACATAGTGCCTAAAATTTTAGCTATAACAAGGTGTTGATAAACTAAGAAGAAAAAATAGTATCTGGTCACGAAGTTCTAAACAAACTAAAGCCAGTATGGAGTTATTTTTGTCCAAATGATTGAGCAGTAGTAGGCGTTCCTGACTAAAAAAATTACTCTTTACTATATCCAATATGATTTTACGCTTGGTGAAAGCCTTGATTCCCCAAGAATCAAACCATTTTCATTGGTTTTGGGTTTTTAGAACCTAAATCTAAATCAAAATTTAACAAAATCTAAATCTAAGAAATTAACACAAATTTGTTGCTTGAATAAATAACTTATCTCAGATTTCTTGAAAATTTTGAAGAGATTTTAAGAGAAATTGTGAGAATTAGGTTGGTTGTATTTAAAGAAAAGGGTTTAGGTTTGTAGGTTGTGAGGAGTAATTTTAATATTTAAGTTTTAGGATTTAGGTTTTTTAACAAATAGGTTGTAAGAATAAGTTAGTAGGTTACTAATAAAATTTCCCAACTTAAAACCAATTGATTATAAGTGAGGGAACTCAAGTTGAATACAAAATGATAAAATTCTAGTATTTAGTAGATATAAGATAAAACCAGTTTAACAGCCACTCATTGCCTGTAGACAGAAACATGAAAATTAAATCCTAGCATATCACAAATAGAACTTGAGTTATGATATTATGTTAGTATCAAACCTAAAATTAATTGATTATAAAGATTAAATTTGAATATAAAATCATATAAATTCTAATATTAATTTAAAAAGCATCGAATAATATCAGTTAACAATGTTAATGGCAAAGGGCCAATTCTTTTTTTTTTTTATTTATGGAACAAAGGGCCAATTCTATAGAATGAAATTATATCACCAGCAAATCTTAAATATATGTATGGGCAAGATCTATGCTTAGCCATACCCTATAGATTAGCGCACATATATGGGTGACAGCCTGTCATACCCCATTTGAACCGTGTCGTAACGGCTTCGCGCTCGACGAATTTTAAAAAAAGAGTTTAAAAACAAAAATGGGAGTCGCCACCAATCTTTTTTGACTAGGTGTGATTGGCCACCTAAAAATATTTATCTTTTTAACAAAATCTCAAAATTAATTAAGTTTTATTAAAAAGACAAATTTTTGGTCTGCGAAAACAAAACTTGGGTTCGGGGGTACGGTTACGCATGGGGAAGGATTAGCACCCCCACGACGCCCGTTAAAAAACGGTACCATAGTAATCATGTATTATCCTTTGGTTTTAATAAAATGATCTTGAATTAATATTTAAAATTAATTCCTTTTTATTCCATTCTTTTTATTCAAAATCATTTTTTATTTGTAAATTTATTTTGTTTTATTTTAAAAAGTTAAATTTTATTTTTCAAAAGTAAATGTGAACCTTTTTGTATTGAAAAATTAAATCAAATATCCCAATACTCTGGTAACATTTGGAATAACTTTCCTCACCTAGAGATTTCTTAAGAATCACTACTTGTGAGTTCTATAGAATCTCATCATCAGAAGATTCACACTCGCTTCAAAAATTATTATGAATGCATATGATGCAAACAGTTAAAAATGATGCAAATGAATTTTTTGATTTTTTTATATAAATATTTATTTTAAATAAAAATTCTTATTATTGAAAAATTGCACTAAGTATCCCAATACTCTGGTAACACTTAGTGAACTCTTCTCACCTAGGGATCAGTCAAGAAATCACTACTTGTGAGTTTCATGACATCCCATCATCGGGCGATTTGTTTACTTAAATTTAAATTTTATTATTTATTTCCCTTTCTTATTTTCTTTTTAAAAAACTTATTTATTTTTAATAAAAACAAATTATTGAAAAATCATACTAAATATCCCAATACTCTGGTAACATTTAGTACGACTCTTCTCACCTAAGGATCAGTTAAGAAATCACTACTTGTGAGTTTCATAACATCCCATCATCGGACTTTTGTTTACTTAAATTTAAAATTTATTTTTAAATGTGATTCCTAATTAATAATAATTAATGAAGATGCAAATGAAAGAAAATTTTTCAAAAATTTTTATTTTATAACATGCATTAATAATAATAATAATAATAATAATAATAATAATAATAATAAAAATAAAAGCACAAAATAATAACATAATAATAACAATAATAAAAACACAATAATAATAATAATAATAATAATATTTTAAGAACCAAAATATTAAGATAAAATAGTTAAAATTAGGGGAAGTATACCCAAATGAAAGCC
Organism: Heritiera fomes; assembly: GCA_032173925.1. NCBI lineage: Eukaryota > Viridiplantae > Streptophyta > Magnoliopsida > Malvales > Malvaceae > Heritiera > Heritiera fomes. The sequence continues at coordinate 18,064,726 of JAPDPM010000015.1, forward strand.
TCCAAATAAATGGACTTGGGTTAGTGTTGGGCTGCCAAATGAGGGCCCAAAAGGAGCCTGCTGGATGCTGGGCCCAACTAGGACCGGGTGGTAGACTCGGGTCGGGTCGGATCCGCGGGCGACGCGCGGATCCTGCGTCGCTGGCCGGTCGGGTGCGCGGGTCACGGGTTCCGGGTCGGGTCGGCGCGCGGATCTTCTCCCAGGGCCAAAACGACGTCGTTCTGTTCTTCTATAAATACCCCCTTTATTATTTTTTTGTTTCACTTTTACAGATTTCTAAAAAAAAATCTCTCCCCTCTCTGCCTTCCCCCGATTCCGGCCGGGCGATTTCCGGCCGCCGTCCACCGCCGCTGGCCGCCGTCGCCGGTGGCCAAAATGAAAAAAGCTTCCTCTTTTCCGACTCCTCACTGCCTTCTGAACCCGATTCCGAACCCCGTTTCTCCTAAAAATCACCCTAGCCTACGGATCTGAGGTCGAAACCTCCGGCCTCCTCCCTTTTTGTTTGGTTTTTTTTTTTGGCTGATGCTTCGGATGGTTTTGGTTTGTGTTTTATGGTTGTTGTTGTTTGTGTTTTTGCAGTTGGGGGCTTAGATCTAGGGTTTTAGGTTTCGGTTTGGTGAGGGGAAGCTGGGTCTCGTTTTTTTTCGGGATTTTTGGTGATGGTAGTGTTAGGGGGTTATGATGGTCTCAGGTAGAAGTGATGGTGAGGATGATTTTGATTTTCAGTGAGTGAAGATGATGAGGGAGTCAGAGTGCTGGGGTGAGTGGCTAAGGCCGAGGGTTGTTTCGGTTGGCCGGGGCTCACGGTGATGGGGTTGAGGGTGGTTAGAATGATGAAAGGCAGGATTCGGGATCCCCTCTGGGTGGTGAAGATGAGTCTGGCTTTTAGAGGGAGTAAGCTGGGCATAGATGGGATAGGTAGACAGGAGCTAACCGGCGGGGATGGGACGGGGTAGGCAGGAGTCGCTGGTGGTAGCCGGCGATGGGATGGGAAGTAGGGGACTGGCGGGGATAGGGTGATGGACTGATTGGACAGAAACAAAGAAAATAAAAATAAAAAGATAAAAACTAATAATAATAATAATAATATAAAACTAATAATAATAATCATAATAATAATAATAATAATAATATAAATAGTAATAATAATAATCAAAGAAAAAAAGAAAGAAGAAAAAAAATAATGTTAAAAATAATAATAAAACGAATAATAATAAAAATAAAATAATAAAAAAAAATACAAATATATATATATATATATATAAAGAAAAATAATAACAAAAATGAGACAAAATTAGGTGTCAACAGCTGCCCCTCTTTGCTCATTGCTGAGGATCAGGAATAGAGCAAAGATAATAGACACACTAATTTTGTTCGGCTTATAACCTAATCTTTTTTCTTTTTTTTTCTTTTACTTTCTTTCTTTCTTTTCTTCTTTTTTGTATTTCTTTTTCTTTTTTCTTTTCTTCTTTCTTTTTTTCTTTTTTTTCTTTTTTGTATGAACTCCTCTTGCAGCAGAGGCAACGAAACTTTAAAGTTTTTTTTTCTTCTTTTTTTTTTGTTGAAATACGCTCCTCTTGCAACAGAGGCGATGAAACTTTAAATTTCTTTCTGCTTTGTTTTTGTTTTTTTGTTTTTTCCTTTTTCGAGAAAGCTCCTCTTGCAGCAGAGGCAATGAAACTTAAAAGTTAAATTTGTTTTGTTTTTGTTGTTTTTTTTTTTGCTCCTCTTGCAGCAGAGGCAATCAGACTTTAAAAAAAATTTTTTTTTTTTGAAGTGTGCTCCTCTTGCAGCAGAGGCGATGAGACTTTAAAAAATTTTTTTGAAATGTGCTCCTCTTGCAGCAGAGACGATGAAACTTTAAAATTTTGCCCGGAGGATTTGAGATTTTGCTTGAGATTTGTGCCCGGAGGACTTGAGGTTTGTGCCCGGAGGACTTAAATTCCTTTTCTGAAAAGTTCTCCTCTTGCAACAGAGGCAATGAAACTTTAAAATTTTGCCCGGAGGACTTGAGATTTTGCTTGAGATTTGTGCCCGGAGGACTTAAATTCCTTTTCTGAAAAGTGCTCCTCTTGCAGCAGAGGCATTGACACTTTCAAATTTTTGCCCGGAGGACTTATGATTTGTGCCCGGAGGACTTAAATTCCTTTTCTGAAAAGTGCTCCTCTTGCAGCAGAGGCATCGACACTTTCAAATTTTGCCCGGAGGACTTAGAATTGGTGCTCGGAGGACTTATGATTTGTGCCCGGAGGACTTAGATTCCTTTTCTGAAAAGTGCTCCTCTTGCAGCAGAGGCATTGACACTTTCAAATTTTGCCCGGAGGACTTAGAATTGGTGCCCGGAGGACTTATGATTTGTGCCCGGAGGACTTAGATTCCTTTTCTGAAAAGTGCTCCTCTTGCAGCAGAGGCATTGACACTTTAAAATTTTGCCCGGAGGACTTAGAATTGGTGCCCGGAGGACTTATGATTTGTGCCCGGAGGACTTAGAATTCCTTTTCTGAAAAGTGCTCCTCTTGCAGCAGAGGCATTGACACTTTCAAATTTTGCCCGGAGGACTTAGAATTGGTGCCCGGAGGACTTATGATTTGTGCCCGGAGGACTTAAATTCCTTTTCTGAAAAGTGCTCCTCTTGCAACAGAGGCATTGAAACTTTCAAATTTTGCCCGGAGGACTTATGATTTGTGCCCGGAGGACTTAGATTCCTTTTCTGAAAAGTGCTCCTCTTGCAGCAGAGGCATTGACACTTTCAAATTTTTGCCCGGAGGACTTATGATTTGTGCCCGGAGGACTTAAATTCCTTTTCTGAAAAGTGCTCCTCTTGCAGCAGAGGCATTGACACTTTCAAATTTTGCCCGGAGGACTTAGAATTGGTGCCCGGAGGACTTATGATTCCTTTTCTGAAAAGTGCTCCTCTTGCAGCAGAGGCATTGACACTTTCAAATTTTGCCCGGAGGACTTAGAATTGGTGCCCGGAGGACTTATGATTTGTGCCCGGAGGACTTAAATTCCTTTTCTGAAAAGTGCTCCTCTTGCAGCAGAGGCATTGACACTTTCAAATTTTGCCCGGAGGACTTAGAATTGGTGCCCGGAGGACTTAAATTCCTTTTCTGAAAAGTGCTCCTCTTGCAGCAGAGGCATTGACACTTTCAAATTTTGCCCGGAGGACTTAGAATTGGTGCCCGGAGGACTTATGATTTGTGCCCGGAGGACTTAGAGTCCTTTTCTGAAAAGTGCTCCTCTTGCAGCAGAGGCATTGACACTTTCAAATTTTGCCCGGAGGACTTAGAATTGGTGCCCGGAGGACTTAAATTCCTTTTCTGAAAAGTGCTCCTCTTGCAGCAGAGGCATTGACACTTTAAAATTTTTGCCCGGAGGACTTATGATTTGTGCCCGGAGGACTTAAAATTGCTTTTCTGAAAAGTGCTCCTCTTGCAGCAGAGGCATTGACACTTTCAAATTTTGCCCGGAGGACTTAGAATTGGTGCCCGGAGGACTTATGATTTGTGCCCGGAGGACTTAGATTTGTGCCCGGAGGACTTAGATTCCTTTTCTGAAAAGTGCTCCTCTTGCAGCGGAGGCATTGACACTTTCAAATTTTTGCCCGGAGGACTTATGATTTGGTGCCCGGAGGACTTGAAATTTGCTTATCTTCTGAAAATCAAACTTTAATCTTGATTAAACATTGCACTGGTAAAACTAGATTTGAAATTTTCTTTATCATGAGCAAACTTGCCCCTCTCTTTTTTTTCTCTTTTTTTTTCTTCTCTTTTCTCTCTCTCCTTCTTTCTTCTCTTTTCTTTCTTTCCTTCTCTTTTTCTTCTCTCTTCTTTCTTTCTCTTTTCTTTTCTCTTCTTCTTTTTTTTCTCTTCTCTTTTCTCTTCTCCTTCTCTCTTTTTTTCCTTTTTTTTTATCTTGGAAAAGGTTGCACAACCTTTGAAATCTAGATTAAATGATGTTAAGTCTTCAGCTTGAGAAACATGTTTTAATCTCAAAATTTTACACAAAAACTTTCAATGTTGATGCTGTATGATATTGTGTATGTATGCATGTATGCATGACACTCAATCCTGTACATTCTATGACTTCAAAACTCTTCCCTATCTTGCCCAAGAGGCACATCATTTGCCTTTTTTGTCTCCTTTGCCCCCAACATGATCATGAAAGCTCCTTTCTGTTTCTTATTTCTGCAGATTTCTTGTGCTCATCATAGCCTTTTGACGAAAAGCACTGAACATTTTCTCATAACTATTTTCCAGGAGGGAATTGAATCTAAATTTCACAAGTGATATTTCATTCTTTCAAAATATTAGTGATTACTTTTCAAGATGAGTGAAATAAATCCTACTCGGATCTCTTCAACTGGACAATTAAAAGTTTGATGCACCAGGTGTTTTGTTTGGGGAATACTTTGCCACTTATCCAAAAACAATGGTTTCTTTCTTGGCTCAAAATGGTTTTCTTAAAATACCATCGTTTTTCTTCCCTTCTTTTTTGAACAAAATTTTGAATGAGAAAAGAAACAAAATATTTTCAATTTGGTTTGACAATCTCTTAAATTCTCAAATAATGACGTCCTACAAATGCCAAGATCGGGCATGAATGACTGAAGGCTTTTCTATTTTAGGAAGGGTATGTACAAGAAGAAAGGTTCAAACTTTTTCAAAAAATGTCGGTTAATCAAGTGACATCAAAATCTTTGGATATCTCGAGGATTTCTCAAGGCTTGTTAATTCTTTTTCCACATTTTCAATTCATGTCACTGCTTGACTTGGTTGCATGAAAAGTTCATCGTTCGCTCTAGACTGCCCTTTTCGGGTTTTCACCCTAAAGCCTCATTCTTTCTTTTGTTTTCTTTTCTTTTTCTTCTTCTTTTTTTTGAAATGATTGATTGTTCTACCATGCGTTCAAGAATTCAAATTTCATTCAAGCCAAAAAATTGGGAGAATCTTCCAAAGAAGAGCTCTTCGATACAAACATCCTTACTTGATCAAAACGGACTTTTAAGTACGTAATGTAGGCCATGGTTCAGGGTTCTGAAAGAATAGATAAACAAGCCCAAAATGTGTTTGAAGGTGATCAATCCAAGGATCATTTCTTCTGATATGGATGTCTATCAATTTCCTTCTTCGAAGCATCTTTCTCTTTATACTTTTCCATGTATCTCTTCCTCTTTCTTTTTTTTTTGTTTTGTTTTTTTTTCTTTCTCTTTCTTTTTTCATGATTTTTTCATTTTTCTTTTTTCATTGATTCATGTCCAAATTTTCAAATCTAATTTGCCCCCAAATTATCCCACATAGTAAATCTTATTTGATCAAAAACAAAAGCTTAATCATTTATTTTCTTCGAAAAGATACTTTCTGCACATGCCCCCCAGTGTGGAGGGTGATCCTTGGAGGAGGTTTATTATGAAAGAAATTATAAGGCTCAAAAGGGGCAGCAACAGGATAATGTTTATATTTGTGAATGGGATGTGAAAGACGGCCATTCATCATCTCAAATTAAGATGCTTCCATTGAAAAGCAATTCTTAGGACAAGTTTTTCTTTTGGCATTTGAAATCCGCTGAATATCATGTTTGCATGATGTCACAATCAATTTCATTTTTTTTCTTCTTTTTTTTTGTTTTTTTTTGTTTTTTTGTTTTTTTGTAATGCAACACTTTAATCTGACAGAGCTCGACCTCACACACCACATCATCGTTTAAGGAAAAATGTGATGCGTAACTCAAGGTATTATATAGATGGATAAAGTGAAAAATCCTCAACTTTGGCTTTCTCTCCTCTTTTTTCATTTTTGTGTTTATCTTGCCCCAAAACATGGGCGAAAAGGTATCTTGGGAGTACAAGATTGAAGAATTCAGGATTTGTACAACAATTTAGGTGGAAATGTGTTTCAAAATGATCTTGCCACATATTTGACCGCCATTATCCAGAATCTTTGAGATTGTCATTGATTTCCAAAAAAATTTCAAAAAGTTTTGCAAATCGATTATTTCTTTGAAAATGATTTACAATGAAACCCTGTCATGATCAAAGTGAAAACAAAGTCGAACTTTCAAAAATTTATGCCCCAATTTAGCTTTTTGGCTCTCGACTGACTTAGATTTTATTGAGATGTGATCCAAGAATGATTCAATACATTCATCTTTGACAGTAATCACCAATTTTCTTGGAACCATATATCATTATTGTGAAGAAAAGAAACATTCTTGTCATATGCCACTGGAAAAAAAATTATGCAAAAAGTTGTGCTCATACAATTGTCACCTAGGCCAACGAGAACGACAAGCATTTTTCCGACAAAATACAGACTTCAAAATCTCAAAATCTCCGTTTTCCTCCAGATTGATCTGCCAAAATGCCATGATTTTACACCAAAGTGGACTTCCACTGTTCCATGAGTTCTTGAGTCAAGATTCCACCATTGATGAGCTCTTCAATCCTTTCCTTCAACTGTCTGCATTTTTCTGTTGCATGCCCAATTGCCCCCATGTGATAGTCACATTTGCTGTTCGGGTCATAGCTCTTGGCCAATGGGTTTGGTGCTGTTCTCAAAGGTACAGGGGTCAAATATTGGTTTTTTATCAAAAAGGGCAATAGATCGGAGATTGGAATTGGGATTTTTCCTTGATTGCTTCTCGATCTTTTTCTGCTGTTTATTGATTATTGAGGAGGTTGAGCTACCGGCCTAGGCATAAAGATAGGCGCATGAGCAACCGTTGGAGGGTAAGAATTTGCTTGGAATCCTGGTTGCGGGATCGGTGAATAAAGATAAGGATCATAGGAGACACTGTTCAAGATTGGACGGTATGATGGGTGAGCTAAATAGGGATTATGTGGAGTGGGATTTCTGGGAAATTGCCCCTCAAATGTCACAGCTTGCACTTCTTCTTCCATTCCTTCAAGTCTGTTATCAGCCATGTCACCTATCTTAATCTTGCCTCTCTTGATTGCATTCTCAATCATCTCTCCGGAGGCCACCATGTCGGCAAAATTCTTAGTAACATTCCCAATCATCCTATCATAATACGGTGCCTGAAGGGTACTAAGAAACAGAGTTGCAATCTCTTTTTCTATGAGGGGAGGCTGGACCTGAGTGGCAACATTCTTCCATTTCTGGGCATATTCTCTAAAGCCTTCAGTAGCTTTCTTCTCCATGGTTTGTAAAAATAAACAATCTGGGGCCGAATCCACAATATGCTTATATTGGGCAACAAATGCCCTTGCCAAATCTTCCCATGAATGAATATCACCCCTGCCCAGTTGTGTATACCACCTAGCAGCAGATCCTTTAAGGCTGTCTTGGAAAACATGGATCAACAGCTTGTCATTATGCGCATGCACTACCATTTTTCTACAGTACATAGTGATATGGGCCTTTGGACAAGTGGTCCCATCATATTTCTCAAATTCTGGAGCTTTAAACTTTAAAGGAATGACCACACCAAGTACTAAGCATAATCCGGCAGCATCTAAAGATCCATGAAAATCCATCCCTTCAACAATTCGAAGTCTTTCTTCTATAAGCTCTATCTTTTGTCGGGAACTTGAGCCTCCTTCCACTTGTGGCATCCTTTGCTCTTTGTGACTATCCAGATTGGCAACATGAATTGGTTCGAGGGGATTCATGGTGGGAATTACTTGTGGCTCTTGAGATGATTGGGTTTCTCGTGAGCCGTTGTTAATTGGACAAAAAGAATTCTCGGCATTTCGCAACTGATGCCCCTCTTGAGTAGCTAATTCTCCCATTTTTTCATTGTTCAGTTTCTCCCACAAACTTGCCATCTGTGATAATTGCTCTCTCATCCCTTGTTGAGCTTTTTTCATTCTTTCCATTCGACTCATTTCTGTCTCTTCCATGGTCCAAAACTATCTCCGAAGTTTTCGATGATCGAGCTGTATCTACACCGAATCCGTCACAACCTAAAATTAGATGTCATGCTTGCCATGCTAGTATGATTCTTTTATTATATGAAAATTGTGAAATAAAAAGAAAATTCAACCTTGTTGTTATTACAGAGTATCACAAGCTGTATACTAAAAAAGCAAAAAGGGGCATTATAAACTGAAAATTGTCATTTGTCCATTCCTTTGTTTTGATCCACTATTTTTCTTTCTCTCTTTTTTTCTTTATATTTTTTTTTCTTTTTTCTTTAAGGAAACAGTTATTGTTAGCCTTATTATTTTCTGTCAAAATCATGTTATGCACATATGAATGAAGTGAATGCAAACCTATAAAAAGTTTTGTAGCCACCTCCCTTATATCGAGGACTTTGCATCAATCAGTCCTTTCTCCTTATATGACAAGTCAATTGGTCTCCATTTGCTAATGATTCAACATGTAGTCGTTCTGGAAACAACAATGATCCTTGAGAATGAACCAATTTAGCCTCTCCAAAACTTTCAGGCATCTGCATTATCCTAGCTAGCTTTCCCTTCATCTCTCGTATATCACGTCCAAACTCCTCTCGATTATTCTCCAAAATAGTCTAGCTTTCTAATTAATCTCCTATATCTTTGACATCTTTAATCCAAAAAGACAAATACTCTCCTTATTATGTGATGTGAATGCATTAATGTAATGACACATGCTATGCCAAAACTTAAAAATAAAAGAATCAAAATTTTTTTCTCATTTAAATTCAATGAATTCTTCCTTTCTTTTTTTCATTTTAGAATTTGATTATTTCTTCTCTTTTTTTTTTAAGAATAAATTTTCTTTTTTCAAAATTATCTTTTTTCACACCACAATTTATTTTCTTTTTTATTTAATCTATTTTTAAAAGAATGTAACAACGCACTTACCTTTTATTTTCTCATCAAAATTCTTCTTTCTTTTTAATGTCTATGCATTAGTTTAAAAGAAATAAAGAACATTATTGTTATTTTTCAAATATTATTAAAGAATGAATGGATGTTTTCATGTTATTTTTGACAACGGATAGAAACCGAATAAGTCTTTGTTTTATTCTATAGAATTGTAAAATGTGAAACTTTATTTGAAGACAAATATCTTTTGATTTTATGAGAGCATGAATTTGAAAAATCAATAGAGTTATGATATGAAAAAAGGTAGTAAAACTTCCCTCGTGTCCTAATTTCGGGATAATCTCTACAAAAATCAGACATGTCTCTAGCTAGGATCGGCTTCTTAGGGCCTTTTACATGCTGGTTTAGGTCTCTAAAAGGTCAAAAGGTTCCCAAATTATACCTTACTGTCATCCAACTGGACTAGTAAGATTTAATTTGAGTGGGAGTATTTCGATTGCCATTGCGGAGGTGATTACCTCACGAGAGCAAAGGTACTCTACTCCCTCCTAAGAAGGACTGAACCCGGGTATAGAGCTCATGTTATGCAAATGCAAGTGCAAGTGTGTGTATGAGGGAACACGTCAGACTCAAATTAAATTATTTTCTCTATCCTAAATGCCTCAACAATTTATTAACAACAAGTATGTACAAGTATAAAACATAAAATAAATAACATAAGAAAGCAAAATGCAAACAACATTATTTTCAAAATCCAAGTGAATTAAGTTTAAATATCATTCAAGACTATTAAATTAAAACTTTGGATAACACATGATTAATGAATGGCTTGACCCTCAAAAAGCGTCCCCAGCGGAGTCGCCAAGCTGTCGTAACGGCTTCGCGCTCGACGAATTTTAAAAAAAGAGTTTAAAAACAAAAATGGGAGTCGCCACCAATCTTTTTTGACTAGGTGTGATTGGCCACCTAAAAATATTTATCTTTTTAACAAAATCTCAAAATTAATTAAGTTTTATTAAAAAGACAAATTTTTGGTCTGCGAAAACAAAACTTGGGTTCGGGGGTACGGTTACGCATGGGGAAGGATTAGCACCCCCACGACGCCCGTTAAAAAACGGTACCATAGTAATCATGTATTATCCTTTGGTTTTAATAAAATGATCTTGAATTAATATTTAAAATTAATTCCTTTTTATTCCATTCTTTTTATTCAAAATCATTTTTTATTTGTAAATTTATTTTGTTTTATTTTAAAAAGTTAAATTTTATTTTTCAAAAGTAAATGTGAACCTTTTTGTATTGAAAAATTAAATCAAATATCCCAATACTCTGGTAACATTTGGAATAATTTTCCTCACCTAGAGATTTCTTAAGAATCACTACTTGTGAGTTCTATAGAATCTCATCATCAGAAGATTCACACTCGCTTCAAAAATTATTATGAATGCATATGATGCAAACAGTTAAAAATGATGCAAATGAATTTTTTGATTTTTTTATATAAATATTTATTTTAAATAAAAATTCTTATTATTGAAAAATTGCACTAAGTATCCCAATACTCTGGTAACACTTAGTGAACTCTTCTCACCTAGGGATCAGTCAAGAAATCACTACTTGTGAGTTTCATGACATCCCATCATCGGGCGATTTGTTTACTTAAATTTAAATTTTATTATTTATTTCCCTTTCTTATTTTCTTTTTAAAAAACTTATTTATTTTTAATAAAAACAAATTATTGAAAAATCATACTAAATATCCCAATACTCTGGTAACATTTAGTACGACTCTTCTCACCTAAGGATCAGTTAAGAAATCACTACTTGTGAGTTTCATAACATCCCATCATCGGACTTTTGTTTACTTAAATTTAAAATTTATTTTTAAATGTGATTCCTAATTAATAATAATTAATGAAGATGCAAATGAAAGAAAATTTTTCAAAAATTTTTATTTTATAACATGCATTAATAATAATAATAATAATAATAATAATAATAAAAATAAAAGCACAAAATAATAACATAATAATAACAATAATAAAAACACAATAATAATAATAATAATAATAATAATAATAATAATAATATTTTAAGAACCAAAATATTAAGATAAAATAGTTAAAATTAGGGGAAGTATACCCAAATGAAAGCCTCCAAATAAATGGACTTGGGTTAGTGTTGGGCTGCCAAATGAGGGCCCAAAAGGAGCCTGCTGGATGCTGGGCCCAACTAGGACCGGGTGGTAGACTCGGGTCGGGTCGGATCCGCGGGCGACGCGCGGATCCTGCGTCGCTGGCCGGTCGGGTGCGCGGGTCACGGGTTCCGGGTCGGGTCGGCGCGCGGATCTTCTCCCAGGGCCAAAACGACGTCGTTCTGTTCTTCTATAAATACCCCCTTTATTATTTTTTTGTTTCACTTTTACAGATTTCTAAAAAAAAATCTCTCCCCTCTCTGCCTTCCCCCGATTCCGGCCGGGCGATTTCCGGCCGCCGTCCACCGCCGCTGGCCGCCGTCGCCGGTGGCCAAAATGAAAAAAGCTTCCTCTTTTCCGACTCCTCACTGCCTTCTGAACCCGATTCCGAACCCCGTTTCTCCTAAAAATCACCCTAGCCTACGGATCTGAGGTCGAAACCTCCGGCCTCCTCCCTTTTTGTTTGGTTTTTTTTTTTGGCTGATGCTTCGGATGGTTTTGGTTTGTGTTTTATGGTTGTTGTTGTTTGTGTTTTTGCAATTGGGGGCTTAGATCTAGGGTTTTAGGTTTCGGTTTGGTGAGGGGAAGCTGGGTCTCGTTTTTTTTCGGGATTTTTGGTGATGGTAGTGTTAGGGGGTTATGATGGTCTCAGGTAGAAGTGATGGTGAGGATGATTTTGATTTTCGGTGAGTGAAGATGATGAGGGAGTCAGAGTGCTGGGGTGAGTGGCTAAGGCCGAGGGTTGTTTCGGTTGGCCGGGGCTCACGGTGATGGGGTTGAGGGTGGTTAGAATGATGAAAGGCAGGATTCGGGATCCCCTCTGGGTGGTGAAGATGAGTCTGGCTTTTAGAGGGAGTAAGCTAGGCATAGATGGGATAGGTAGACAGGAGCTAACCGGCGGGGATGGGACGGGGTAGGCAGGAGTCGCTGGTGGTAGCCGGCGATGGGATGGGAAGTAGGGGACTGGCGGGGATAGGGTGATGGACTGATTGGACAGAAACAAAGAAAATAAAAATAAAAAGATAAAAACTAATAATAATAATAATAATATAAAACTAATAATAATAATCATAATAATAATAATAATAATAATAATATAAATAGTAATAATAATAATCAAAGAAAAAAAGAAAGAAGAAAAAAAAAATAATGTTAAAAATAATAATAAAACGAATAATAATAAAAATAAAATAATAAAAAAAAATACAAAAATATATATATATATATATATAAAGAAAAATAATAACAAAAATGAGACAAAATTAGGTGTCAACAGCTGCCCCTCTTTGCTCATTGCTGAGGATCAGGAATAGAGCAAAGATAATAGACACACTAATTTTGTTCGGCTTATAACCTAATCTTTTTTCTTTTTTTTTCTTTTACTTTCTTTCTTTCTTTTCTTCTTTTTTGTATTTCTTTTTCTTTTTTCTTTTCTTCTTTCTTTTTTTCTTTTTTTTCTTTTTTGTATGAACTCCTCTTGCAGCAGAGGCAACGAAACTTTAAATTTTTTTTTCTTCTTTTTTTTTTGTTGAAATACGCTCCTCTTGCAACAGAGGCGATGAAACTTTAAATTTCTTTCTGCTTTGTTTTTGTTTTTTTTTTTTCCTTTTTCGAGAAAGCTCCTCTTGCAGCAGAGGCAATGAAACTTAAAAGTTAAATTTGTTTTATTTTTGTTGTTTTTTTTTTGCTCCTCTTGCAGCAGAGGCAATCAGACTTTAAAAAAAATTTTTTTTTTTTGAAGTGTGCTCCTCTTGCAGCAGAGGCAATGAGACTTTAAAAAATTTTTTTGAAATGTGCTCCTCTTGCAGCAGAGACGATGAAACTTTAAAATTTTGCCCGGAGGATTTGAGATTTTGCTTGAGATTTGTGCCCGGAGGATTTGAGGTTTGTGCCCGGAGGACTTAAATTCCTTTTCTGAAAAGTTCTCCTCTTGCAACAGAGGCAATGAAACTTTAAAATTTTGCCCGGAGGACTTGAGATTTTGCTTGAGATTTGTGCCCGGAGGACTTAAATTCCTTTTCTGAAAAGTGCTCCTCTTGCAGCAGAGGCATTGACACTTTCAAATTTTTGCCCGGAGGACTTATGATTTGTGCCCGGAGGACTTAAATTCCTTTTCTGAAAAGTGCTCCTCTTGCAGCAGAGGCATCGACACTTTCAAATTTTGCCCGGAGGACTTAGAATTGGTGCCCGGAGGACTTATGATTTGTGCCCGGAGGACTTAGATTCCTTTTCTGAAAAGTGCTCCTCTTGCAGCAGAGGCATTGACACTTTCAAATTTTGCCCGGAGGACTTAGAATTGGTGCCCGGAGGACTTATGATTTGTGCCCGGAGGACTTAGATTCCTTTTCTGAAAAGTGCTCCTCTTGCAGCAGAGGCATTGACACTTTAAAATTTTGCCCGGAGGACTTAGAATTGTTGCCCGGAGGACTTATGATTTGTGCCCGGAGGACTTAGAATTCCTTTTCTGAAAAGTGCTCCTCTTGCAGCAGAGGCATTGACACTTTCAAATTTTGCCCGGAGGACTTAGAATTGGTGCCCGGAGGACTTATGATTTGTGCCCGGAGGACTTAAATTCCTTTTCTGAAAAGTGCTCCTCTTGCAACAGAGGCATTGACACTTTCAAATTTTGCCCGGAGGACTTATGATTTGTGCCCGGAGGACTTAGATTCCTTTTCTGAAAAGTGCTCCTCTTGCAGCAGAGGCATTGACACTTTCAAATTTTTGCCCGGAGGACTTATGATTTGTGCCCGGAGGACTTAAATTCCTTTTCTGAAAAGTGCTCCTCTTGCAGCAGAGGCATTGACACTTTCAAATTTTGCCCGGAGGACTTAGAATTGGTGCCCGGAGGACTTATGATTCCTTTTCTGAAAAGTGCTCCTCTTGCAGCAGAGGCATTGACACTTTCAAATTTTGCCCGGAGGACTTAGAATTGGTGCCCGGAGGACTTATGATTTGTGCCCGGAGGACTTAAATTCCTTTTCTGAAAAGTGCTCCTCTTGCAGCAGAGGCATTGACACTTTCAAATTTTGCCCGGAGGACTTAGAATTGGTGCCCGGAGGTCTTAAATTCCTTTTCTGAAAAGTGCTCCTCTTGCAGCAGAGGCATTGACACTTTCAAATTTTGCCCGGAGGACTTAGAATTGGTGCCCGGAGGACTTATGATTTGTGCCCGGAGGACTTAGAGTCCTTTTCTGAAAAGTGCTCCTCTTGCAGCAGAGGCATTGACACTTTCAAATTTTGCCCGGAGGACTTAGAATTGGTGCCCGGAGGACTTAAATTCCTTTTCTGAAAAGTGCTCCTCTTGCAGCAGAGGCATTGACACTTTAAAATTTTTGCCCGGAGGACTTATGATTTGTGCCCGGAGGACTTAAAATTGCTTTTCTGAAAAGTGCTCCTCTTGCAGCAGAGGCATTGACACTTTCAAATTTTGCCCGGAGGACTTAGAATTGGTGCCCGGAGGACTTATGATTTGTGCCCGGAGGACTTAGATTTGTGCCCGGAGGACTTAGATTCCTTTTCTGAAAAGTGCTCCTCTTGCAGCGGAGGCATTGACACTTTCAAATTTTTGCCCGGAGGACTTATGATTTGGTGCCCGGAGGACTTGAAATTTGCTTATCTTCTGAAAATCAAACTTTAATCTTGATTAAACATTGCACTGGTAAAACTAGATTTGAAATTTTCTTTATCATGAGCAAACTTGCCCCTCTCTTTTTTTTCTCTTTTTTTTTCTTCTCTTTTCTCTCTCTCCTTCTTTCTTCTCTTTTCTTTCTTTCCTTCTCTTTTTCTTCTCTCTTCTTTCTTTCTCTTTTCTTTTCTCTTCTTCTTTTTTTTCTCTTCTCTTTTCTCTTCTCCTTCTCTCTTTTTTTCCTTTTTTTTTATCTTGGAAAAGGTTGCACAACCTTTGAAATCTAGATTAAATGATGTTAAGTCTTCAGCTTGAGAAACATGTTTTAATCTCAAAATTTTACACAAAAACTTTCAATGTTGATGCTGTATGATATTGTGTATGTATGCATGTATGCATGACACTCAATCCTGTACATTCTATGACTTCAAAACTCTTCCCTATCTTGCCCAAGAGGCACATCATTTGCCTTTTTTGTCTCCTTTGCCCCCAACATGATCATGAAAGCTCCTTTCTGTTTCTTATTTCTGCAGATTTCTTGTGCTCATCATAGCCTTTTGACGAAAAGCACTGAACATTTTCTCATAACTATTTTCCAGGAGGGAATTGAATCTAAATTTCACAAGTGATATTTCATTCTTTCAAAATATTAGTGATTACTTTTCAAGATGAGTGAAATAAATCCTACTCGGATCTCTTCAACTGGACAATTAAAAGTTTGATGCACCAGGTGTTTTGTTTGGGGAATACTTTGCCACTTATCCAAAAACAATGGTTTCTTTCTTGGCTCAAAATGGTTTTCTTAAAATACCATCGTTTTTCTTCCCTTCTTTTTTGAACAAAATTTTGAATGAGAAAAGAAACAAAATATTTTCAATTTGGTTTGACAATCTCTTAAATTCTCAAATAATGACGTCCTACAAATGCCAAGATCGGGCATGAATGACTGAAGGCTTTTCTATTTTAGGAAGGGTATGTACAAGAAGAAAGGTTCAAACTTTTTCAAAAAATGTCGGTTAATCAAGTGACATCAAAATCTTTGGATATCTCGAGGATTTCTCAAGGCTTGTTAATTCTTTTTCCACATTTTCAATTCATGTCACTGCTTGACTTGGTTGCATGAAAAGTTCATCGTTCGCTCTAGACTGCCCTTTTCGGGTTTTCACCCTAAAGCCTCATTCTTTCTTTTGTTTTCTTTTCTTTTTCTTCTTCTTTTTTTTGAAATGATTGATTGTTCTACCATGCGTTCAAGAATTCAAATTTCATTCAAGCCAAAAAATTGGGAGAATCTTCCAAAGAAGAGCTCTTCGATACAAACATCCTTACTTGATCAAAACGGACTTTTAAGTACGTAATGTAGGCCATGGTTCAGGGTTCTGAAAGAATAGATAAACAAGCCCAAAATGTGTTTGAAGGTGATCAATCCAAGGATCATTTCTTCTGATATGGATGTCTATCAATTTCCTTCTTCGAAGCATCTTTCTCTTTATACTTTTCCATGTATCTCTTCCTCTTTCTTTTTTTTTTGTTTTGTTTTTTTTTCTTTCTCTTTCTTTTTTCATGATTTTTTCATTTTTCTTTTTTCATTGATTCATGTCCAAATTTTCAAATCTAATTTGCCCCCAAATTATCCCACATAGTAAATCTTATTTGATCAAAAACAAAAGCTTAATCATTTATTTTCTTCGAAAAGATACTTTCTGCACATGCCCCCCAGTGTGGAGGGTGATCCTTGGAGGAGGTTTATTATGAAAGAAATTATAAGGCTCAAAAGGGGCAGCAACAGGATAATGTTTATATTTGTGAATGGGATGTGAAAGACGGCCATTCATCATCTCAAATTAAGATGCTTCCATTGAAAAGCAATTCTTAGGACAAGTTTTTCTTTTGGCATTTGAAATCCGCTGAATATCATGTTTGCATGATGTCACAATCAATTTCATTTTTTTTCTTCTTTTTTTTTGTTTTTTTTTGTTTTTTTGTAATGCAACACTTTAATCTGACAGAGCTCGACCTCACACACCACATCATCGTTTAAGGAAAAATGTGATGCGTAACTCAAGGTATTATATAGATGGATAAAGTGAAAAATCCTCAACTTTGGCTTTCTCTCCTCTTTTTTCATTTTTGTGTTTATCTTGCCCCAAAACATGGGCGAAAAGGTATCTTGGGAGTACAAGATTGAAGAATTCAGGATTTGTACAACAATTTAGGTGGAAATGTGTTTCAAAATGATCTTGCCACATATTTGACCGCCATTATCCAGAATCTTTGAGATTGTCATTGATTTCCAAAAAAATTTCAAAAAGTTTTGCAAATCGATTATTTCTTTGAAAATGATTTACAATGAAACCCTGTCATGATCAAAGTGAAAACAAAGTCGAACTTTCAAAAATTTATGCCCCAATTTAGCTTTTTGGCTCTCGACTGACTTAGATTTTATTGAGATGTGATCCAAGAATGATTCAATACATTCATCTTTGACAGTAATCACCAATTTTCTTGGAACCATATATCATTATTGTGAAGAAAAGAAACATTCTTGTCATATGCCACTGGAAAAAAAATTATGCAAAAAGTTGTGCTCATACAATTGTCACCTAGGCCAACGAGAACGACAAGCATTTTTCCGACAAAATACAGACTTCAAAATCTCAAAATCTCCGTTTTCCTCCAGATTGATCTGCCAAAATGCCATGATTTTACACCAAAGTGGACTTCCACTGTTCCATGAGTTCTTGAGTCAAGATTCCACCATTGATGAGCTCTTCAATCCTTTCCTTCAACTGTCTGCATTTTTCTGTTGCATGCCCAATTGCCCCCATGTGATAGTCACATTTGCTGTTCGGGTCATAGCTCTTGGCCAATGGGTTTGGTGCTGTTCTCAAAGGTACAGGGGTCAAATATTGGTTTTTTATCAAAAAGGGCAATAGATCGGAGATTGGAATTGGGATTTTTCCTTGATTGCTTCTCGATCTTTTTCTGCTGTTTATTGATTATTGAGGAGGTTGAGCTACCGGCCTAGGCATAAAGATAGGCGCATGAGCAACCGTTGGAGGGTAAGAATTTGCTTGGAATCCTGGTTGCGGGATCGGTGAATAAAGATAAGGATCATAGGAGACACTGTTCAAGATTGGACGGTATGATGGGTGAGCTAAATAGGGATTATGTGGAGTGGGATTTCTGGGAAATTGCCCCTCAAATGTCACAGCTTGCACTTCTTCTTCCATTCCTTCAAGTCTGTTATCAGCCATGTCACCTATCTTGATCTTGCCTCTCTTGATTGCATTCTCAATCATCTCTCCGGAGGCCACCATGTCGGCAAAATTCTTAGTAACATTCCCAATCATCCTATCATAATACGGTGCCTGAAGGGTACTAAGAAACAGAGTTGCAATCTCTTTTTCTATGAGGGGAGGCTGGACCTGAGTGGCAACATTCTTCCATTTCTGGGCATATTCTCTAAAGCCTTCAGTAGCTTTCTTCTCCATGGTTTGTAAAAATAAACAATCTGGGGCCGAATCCACAATATGCTTATATTGGGCAACAAATGCCCTTGCCAAATCTTCCCATGAATGAATATCACCCCTGCCCAGTTGTGTATACCACCTAGCAGCAGATCCTTTAAGGCTGTCTTGGAAAACATGGATCAACAGCTTGTCATTATGCGCATGCACTACCATTTTTCTACAGTACATAGTGATATGGGCCTTTGGACAAGTGGTCCCATCATATTTCTCAAATTCTGGAGCTTTAAACTTTAAAGGAATGACCACACCAAGTACTAAGCATAATCCGGCAGCATCTAAAGATCCATGAAAATCCATCCCTTCAACAATTCGAAGTCTTTCTTCTATAAGCTCTATCTTTTGTCGGGAACTTGAGCCTCCTTCCACTTGTGGCATCCTTTGCTCTTTGTGACTATCCAGATTGGCAACATGAATTGGTTCGAGGGGATTCATGGTGGGAATTACTTGTGGCTCTTGAGATGATTGGGTTTCTCGTGAGCCGTTGTTAATTGGACAAAAAGAATTCTCGGCATTTCGCAACTGATGCCCCTCTTGAGTAGCTAATTCTCCCATTTTTTCATTGTTCAGTTTCTCCCACAAACTTGCCATCTGTGATAATTGCTCTCTCATCCCTTGTTGAGCTTTTTTCATTCTTTCCATTCGACTCATTTCTGTCTCTTCCATGGTCCAAAACTATCTCCGAAGTTTTCGATGATCGAGCTGTATCTACACCGAATCCGTCACAACCTAAAATTAGATGTCATGCTTGCCATGCTAGTATGATTCTTTTATTATATGAAAATTGTGAAATAAAAAGAAAATTCAACCTTGTTGTTATTACAGAGTATCACAAGCTGTATACTAAAAAAGCAAAAAGGGGCATTATAAACTGAAAATTGTCATTTGTCCATTCCTTTGTTTTGATCCACTATTTTTCTTTCTCTCTTTTTTTCTTTATATTTTTTTTTCTTTTTTCTTTAAGGAAACAGTTATTGTTAGCCTTATTATTTTCTGTCAAAATCATGTTATGCACATATGAATGAAGTGAATGCAAACCTATAAAAAGTTTTGTAGCCACCTCCCTTATATCGAGGACTTTGCATCAATCAGTCCTTTCTCCTTATATGACAAGTCAATTGGTCTCCATTTGCTAATGATTCAACATGTAGTCGTTCTGGAAACAACAATGATCCTTGAGAATGAACCAATTTAGCCTCTCCAAAACTTTCAGGCATCTGCATTATCCTAGCTAGCTTTCCCTTCATCTCTCGTATATCACGTCCAAACTCCTCTCGATTATTCTCCAAAATAGTCTAGCTTTCTAATTAATCTCCTATATCTTTGACATCTTTAATCCAAAAAGACAAATACTCTCCTTATTATGTGATGTGAATGCATTAATGTAATGACACATGCTATGCCAAAACTTAAAAATAAAAGAATCAAAATTTTTTTCTCATTTAAATTCAATGAATTCTTCCTTTCTTTTTTTCATTTTAGAATTTGATTATTTCTTCTCTTTTTTTTTTAAGAATAAATTTTCTTTTTTCAAAATTATCTTTTTTCACACCACAATTTATTTTCTTTTTTATTTAATCTATTTTTAAAAGAATGTAACAACGCACTTACCTTTTATTTTCTCATCAAAATTCTTCTTTCTTTTTAATGTCTATGCATTAGTTTAAAAGAAATAAAGAACATTATTGTTATTTTTCAAATATTATTAAAGAATGAATGGATGTTTTCATGTTATTTTTGACAACGGATAGAAACCGAATAAGTCTTTGTTTTATTCTATAGAATTGTAAAATGTGAAACTTTATTTGAAGACAAATATCTTTTGATTTTATGAGAGCATGAATTTGAAAAATCAATAGAGTTATGATATGAAAAAAGGTAGTAAAACTTCCCTCGTGTCCTAATTTCGGGATAATCTCTACAAAAATCAGACATGTCTCTAGCTAGGATCGGCTTCTTAGGGCCTTTTACATGCTGGTTTAGGTCTCTAAAAGGTCAAAAGGTTCCCAAATTATACCTTACTGTCATCCAACTGGACTAGTAAGATTTAATTTGAGTGGGAGTATTTCGATTGCCATTGCGGAGGTGATTACCTCACGAGAGCAAAGGTACTCTACTCCCTCCTAAGAAGGACTGAACCCGGGTATAGAGCTCATGTTATGCAAATGCAAGTGCAAGTGTGTGTATGAGGGAACACGTCAGACTCAAATTAAATTATTTTCTCTATCCTAAATGCCTCAACAATTTATTAACAACAAGTATGTACAAGTATAAAACATAAAATAAATAACATAAGAAAGCAAAATGCAAACAACATTATTTTCAAAATCCAAGTGAATTAAGTTTAAATATCATTCAAGACTATTAAATTAAAACTTTGGATAACACATGATTAATGAATGGCTTGACCCTCAAAAAGCGTCCCCAGCGGAGTCGCCAAGCTGTCGTAACGGCTTCGCGCTCGACGAATTTTAAAAAAAGAGTTTAAAAACAAAAATGGGAGTCGCCACCAATCTTTTTTGACTAGGTGTGATTGGCCACCTAAAAATATTTATCTTTTTAACAAAATCTCAAAATTAATTAAGTTTTATTAAAAAGACAAATTTTTGGTCTGCGAAAACAAAACTTGGGTTCGGGGGTACGGTTACGCATGGGGAAGGATTAGCACCCCCACGACGCCCGTTAAAAAACGGTACCATAGTAATCATGTATTATCCTTTGGTTTTAATAAAATGATCTTGAATTAATATTTAAAATTAATTCCTTTTTATTCCATTCTTTTTATTCAAAATCATTTTTTATTTGTAAATTTATTTTGTTTTATTTTAAAAAGTTAAATTTTATTTTTCAAAAGTAAATGTGAACCTTTTTGTATTGAAAAATTAAATCAAATATCCCAATACTCTGGTAACATTTGGAATAATTTTCCTCACCTAGAGATTTCTTAAGAATCACTACTTGTGAGTTCTATAGAATCTCATCATCAGAAGATTCACACTCGCTTCAAAAATTATTATGAATGCATATGATGCAAACAGTTAAAAATGATGCAAATGAATTTTTTGATTTTTTTATATAAATATTTATTTTAAATAAAAATTCTTATTATTGAAAAATTGCACTAAGTATCCCAATACTCTGGTAACACTTAGTGAACTCTTCTCACCTAGGGATCAGTCAAGAAATCACTACTTGTGAGTTTCATGACATCCCATCATCGGGCGATTTGTTTACTTAAATTTAAATTTTATTATTTATTTCCCTTTCTTATTTTCTTTTTAAAAAACTTATTTATTTTTAATAAAAACAAATTATTGAAAAATCATACTAAATATCCCAATACTCTGGTAACATTTAGTACGACTCTTCTCACCTAAGGATCAGTTAAGAAATCACTACTTGTGAGTTTCATAACATCCCATCATCGGACTTTTGTTTACTTAAATTTAAAATTTATTTTTAAATGTGATTCCTAATTAATAATAATTAATGAAGATGCAAATGAAAGAAAATTTTTCAAAAATTTTTATTTTATAACATGCATTAATAATAATAATAATAATAATAATAATAATAAAAATAAAAGCACAAAATAATAACATAATAATAACAATAATAAAAACACAATAATAATAATAATAATAATAATAATAATAATAATATTTTAAGAACCAAAATATTAAGATAAAATAGTTAAAATTAGGGGAAGTATACCCAAATGAAAGCCTCCAAATAAATGGACTTGGGTTAGTGTTGGGCTGCCAAATGAGGGCCCAAAAGGAGCCTGCTGGATGCTGGGCCCAACTAGGACCGGGTGGTAGACTCGGGTCGGGTCGGATCCGCGGGCGACGCGCGGATCCTGCGTCGCTGGCCGGTCGGGTGCGCGGGTCACGGGTTCCGGGTCGGGTCGGCGCGCGGATCTTCTCCCAGGGCCAAAACGACGTCGTTCTGTTCTTCTATAAATACCCCCTTTATTATTTTTTTGTTTCACTTTTACAGATTTCTAAAAAAAAATCTCTCCCCTCTCTGCCTTCCCCCGATTCCGGCCGGGCGATTTCCGGCCGCCGTCCACCGCCGCTGGCCGCCGTCGCCGGTGGCCAAAATGAAAAAAGCTTCCTCTTTTCCGACTCCTCACTGCCTTCTGAACCCGATTCCGAACCCCGTTTCTCCTAAAAATCACCCTAGCCTACGGATCTGAGGTCGAAACCTCCGGCCTCCTCCCTTTTTGTTTGGTTTTTTTTTTTGGCTGATGCTTCGGATGGTTTTGGTTTGTGTTTTATGGTTGTTGTTGTTTGTGTTTTTGCAGTTGGGGGCTTAGATCTAGGGTTTTAGGTTTCGGTTTGGTGAGGGGAAGCTGGGTCTCGTTTTTTTTCGGGATTTTTGGTGATGGTAGTGTTAGGGGGTTATGATGGTCTCAGGTAGAAGTGATGGTGAGGATGATTTTGATTTTCGGTGAGTGAAGATGATGAGGGAGTCAGAGTGCTGGGGTGAGTGGCTAAGGCCGAGGGTTGTTTCGGTTGGCCGGGGCTCACGGTGATGGGGTTGAGGGTGGTTAGAATGATGAAAGGCAGGATTCGGGATCCCCTCTGGGTGGTGAAGATGAGTCTGGCTTTTAGAGGGAGTAAGCTGGGCATAGATGGGATAGGTAGACAGGAGCTAACCGGCGGGGATGGGACGGGGTAGGCAGGAGTCGCTGGTGGTAGCCGGCGATGGGATGGGAAGTAGGGGACTGGCGGGGATAGGGTGATGGACTGATTGGACAGAAACAAAGAAAATAAAAATAAAAAGATAAAAACTAATAATAATAATAATAATATAAAACTAATAATAATAATCATAATAATAATAATAATAATAATAATATAAATAGTAATAATAATAATCAAAGAAAAAAAGAAAGAAGAAAAAAAAATAATGTTAAAAATAATAATAAAACGAATAATAATAAAAATAAAATAATAAAAAAAAATACAAAAATATATATATATATATATATAAAGAAAAATAATAACAAAAATGAGACAAAATTAAGTGTCAACAAACCGAAACATGCTCAATATTATATGCCACACCACTTTTATTGTAATTATTATTGGCAAAAGAACTTTTATATTTTATTTTTATATTTGCATACATTGAATCTACAAGGCAAAAGATTAGACAGTTTGGCGTAGATGCCATGCTCCCTTTCATTTATATCTCTTGAATCTTCTAATAATAATAATAATAATAATAATAATAATAATAATAATAATAGTATATGCACACGAAAGTACGTGTATTATGATTGTAAAACTATAGAAATCCAAGTCTATATTGTCTTTGAATCGCCAACAATGTCGCCTTGAAGGGCGGCTTTCGGCCTCAACTGGCAGGCTCCTTTCTTAGGCTGTGATTTCCATTTGAATTGTCTACTCGAAAGCGTGTGAGAAAATTATAAGTTAGGCCTTTCTTCAAAGTCAAAAATGATGGTGTAACCAAAAAAAAAAAAGTCAAAAATGATGGTCAGTTACTGTTACAATATTATTATGAGATTGTATATGATACATTGACATTTTATAATTTTTGTATATTTTTAATACATCGAAAGTTGATAATTCGTCAATAAACAAACTAAAAAAAATCAAGCTTTTAAAAATACTACATATAATTTTTTTAATTTTCTAATAAAGATTTATTGATAAGGTGTTAACCTCTAGTACATTAATTATATATAAAGATTATATACTGTCAGTGCATTATATAAAAATCATATTATTGTTTTCTTGTTTTTTCTTTGGTTATATACTACAACATCTTTTATTTGAAAATTCTACAATATCCCCATTTTTATTTGACTTTCCCAGCTATAAATATGGGCGACCCCTTAGCATGGGAAGCCATCATCTAATCAAGAAAAGAAAAAGCTACCTTACAATTACAATGAAGAACAGCTCCATGCCTCATTCATACCACAACTCCAAAATTCCAGAGCCAGGTGATCATAACTCCAAAGATAATAGAGCCATGAGGTCCAATGTGGCGGAGACAAAGCCAGCTGCAGCCCTGAATAGGCTAGAGAAAATGCCGTCCGTTGACATAAACGAAAGTGCCGAGGCATTCATCCAGAAATTCAGGCATCAACTTTTGCTCCAGAGGCTTGAATCCATTGAGAATTACGAGCAAATGTTGGCTAGAGGGCTCTGATCAGAATTATCCCTGTTTTATCTTCAGGAGCTTGAGCTGGGTATTCCGTGCTAGCTTCTGCCAATATTTTCATTAATTTGTTTGTTAAGCTGGTATTTTCTCTATTATTATCTATGAATGAGTGAATGAATATGCATAGTTGATATAGGGTTGAAAACGTGTAAGAGAATAATTCTTCATATTTTTGTATACCTAAATACAAGCTTTTTGTTTTGTACTATAGTATCATGGATGAATGTTTCTGTTCTCTTTTTCCCCTGTAATCTCCACCTCTGCTTTTCATGTCATTCAAATCATAATCTTGCCTTTAGAAAGATATTCATGTTCTATTAGCAGTTGATCAAGCTGGAATTCTGGACGTTGTTAATTAAACTATCTCTCAGCAAAACTTCCTTGTGATGTCTTCATATTAAAGTTGATAACCGGAAATAACTTTATTTTTGCATATTGATTTTTTTTTATTGGTTGTGTGGCTCACTGGGGATTGGTTTGGTTTGGTTTCAGAGTAAAACTAAAACTGAGTCAAATTTTGGATTTCTAAATTTTTAAAACCAATCCAAACTCCTATAAAAACCAAACCAAAATCATGATAATTTGGTTTGATTTGATTTCTTATTTGATTTATGCCTTAGTAATAATGCAATGTAAAGATATTTATGAACTCTAAGAAGATTAATTAAGGGAGGAATCACTCATTGATTTAAAAATTATAGTAAATTGCATTTAGATCTTTCAGTTTTAACCTTAATTTAATATTAGTCTATTAGTTTAAAAAATGGATTCAAAATTATGAATTTGACAATATAAAAAAAAAACAGTTTTATTAAGTCACTATTAAAAAATCTATTAACCTAAAAATTTTTTTCCCATAAAATATCCATATATCTTTTTTAGTATTAAAAAATAAAAATCTTACGTAAAATATTTATTTAAAAAATACTTAAAATAATAAATAGTAATAAAATTCATTATTAATACTTGAGAAAGTGATATTATTAATTCAAGTTTAATAATTGATTGATATATGTTAACTTTATTTATGATTTTAGACCGAAGTGTTCATTTTCAAAATTAATGATTAAAGTTGTATAATAGCAAAACTTTGAAAATCTCGGTAAAATTTAACTTAAAAATGATGGTGAGAATTAATTGTACTCCCTAATGTTTTTATTATTATTTTCATATATTATTTACATCCCTTATATAAATAAGATATTCCACAACCCAATCACGTGTCTATTTGTGTTCTTGTATATTTCTCCTTCATTGGATTTTTAGTTGAAATTTTGTAAGTAATAGGAAAGAAATTGTGATAAAAAAAAAGAGATTATGCTTACAATTTACCTAAGTATCTTAGGGTTAGTTTGGATGAGCTGTGAAACTAACTTCAGTAAAATTAAAACTAATGAAAAGACACTTAAAAATATATTTTTTTTAATAAAATAATTTAAAAAATTAAAAATTAGGGATAAGAGGTAATTTTATTCTTTATATTTTAGTCGTTTTATTGGCCGACCGCTTCGTGCTGGAACTAATCGGCTAGCCAAACCAAGCCTTACAAGCCTTAGTTATTACTAATGAATAATAGTATGAAGATGAGAAGGATACAGAAGGATCAAAGGTTATCCAAGGACGAGCTAAGGTCCACAGGAGTCTCAGGCCAGCAGTAGAGGAACTCACTAACCTCGGCATAGCTAACCTGCAATTCATATTCACCGCAGAATGGCACCCACTCGTCCAAGGGGTCAACGCAATGGCCATGAAGCCAGCTCAACAAAGAACCTCCTTCTGCTAGCCGTAGCTGGCTGAAATTTCATATTATGTCTGTGTTCTAACTGTCCCTCTAAAAAAAAAAAAGAAGATGAGAGGAAAAGCCAAAGCCAATATGCATGCCAAGTCAATGTTCAAATTTGAGAACATCCCATGAACTTTTAGAGCATTTAGCTGAATAAGATATTTCGACTTTCGAGAGAATCTTTTTGCCAATTTTCGTCCCAATCCTGGACACAAGAAGATTGGATGGGATTCAATTTTGTGGGCTTGCATCGTATAACCAACTGCGCTTAATTGTGCCTGCCCAACTCTTCGCAATCCCTACCATTTTTTACTATTGTCCGCCTCCTAATTAAATGTTACTTTAGGTAGAAGAAGCGATTAATTATAGTGGGATTAAAAAAATAATTATTAAAAATATGGATTAATATCCAATGTATCATTAGTAAAGTTTTTTGATTATACAATCAAGATTAAGATGATGACACATATATTTTAAAAATATCAAAAAAATAAAACAATAAATAAAAATAAACATGTGTCATAATTCTAACTTCACTTGTAAAATTAAAAACTTTACTAACGATGTATTAAATAATTATCCCAAAAATACATATTTTAATAAAATAATAAAAATATTGAAATCAAAGGCGTGGGATAATTCTACCCTTACACATATTTTCTCTTTTCCTTTAAATCAATCGCACAATGGCTCATCAATGACAATAAATAAGCTAAACAGACTATAAACAAACTTATGTTATCATATTGTATAACACCCAATTTTATCCGAGTAACAAATAGATCAAAACTGATCCAATTAATTTTAAATTTCGATCTCAAAATTTGATCACTAATGAATCCAATTTAAATGGGACCATAATTTAGGCTTGAAGTTCTTAGCCCAAGTAAGTTCGCTCCAGTAAGCCTTGAATAATGTGTGGTTTAAGTTTTGAATGTCAAATTTATTCCAATTTAGTTGAGCTATTTGCATTAAACAAGGTCAAGTTTCAAGATTAAATTGTCAAAATTGAAATCCAGTACACTAGGCCATTTGGGCTCGAAAAGTCCAACTTAATCTAAGTTGATCCAATGGGCTTTAAGAGCCTAAATTTCAAATTGTCCAAATCTTTTTTTATTGCATTTTTTTATTTTTATTTTGAGAAAAAAAACAAATATATATGAGGAAATTAAAAAAAAATCAGACGTTGTCGGTGCCATACGACACCAGCAACCAACAGTCACCAGCATGGGGTGGCTGGTAGCCAAAATCACACTGCCAGCCCACTCTCTTCGTCCTCCCTACGCACCAGATTTCTGCAACCATTCGATCATTACCCCTGAATACCAAGGATTTGATGGAAACGGATTTTTGCTTAAAAGAAAGCATAGATCAAGCTAAAACGGGGGTTTTAGCCAGGCAATTAACAGAACTTCCAGAATTCACAAACCATAAACCGACAACCCCAATCACCACCAAACTCGAGAACCTAGTGACCAAGGCACCAAACCACCATGAACCACCGCTCTATCGCCCTTGTTTCAGTCTCTACTGTAAGGTTTCGTTGTCTCGGTTTATCATGTCATACACGAAAATAAGCAGCGAATTAAAAATCAACAAAACCAAAATCACCAGGATCATGCAACAAGATTAATTTCGGGATAAAATATAACCTTTTGGTGTACTCGTGTAGGAATGTTCGACTTTTGAATATGGCAACCCACGAACAGCCCTTGATTTATCGTTAACTCGAGACTCCTAGCTGAGAGAAGCCCTCTAACGGTATCCACACGAGTAGGACGCAAAACAAGACCTTTGCTTGAGACAAGATGTGATCAGAAGCAAAGGGAGGAGGAAGGGAATTGCTTTATGAGAGTGCTAGCTCCAAGAGGTAGAACGGCTATAAAAATATTCTGTTCCTCTATCTAACTTTTAGACTTAATGTTGTTTTTATAGTGCCTCTTAACAAAACCCTAAAAAGGCCTTAGCCTTAGTCCAACTAAATTAGGTCTTTTGGCCCTTTTAAAATTACTTAATCCAAATCCAATTAACTGTAGGGCATACTCTAACAATCTCCCACTTGCACTACAACCAATTGGTTATGCATTTGGATTAATAATTTGGTCTGCCCATGAATTATTATATTAATAATTCATAATTATAATCTCATTATAATTGAAATGACCAAAATACCCTTTAGTAATCTCGGGCTAAAATTACTATTAATTAAATCTCGAATTATAGTTGGAACAGGATTCTAGTCTCACTAGGAATCCTTCTTGTACTAGGATTCATCATATGGATCCAACTCCAATTACCTTGTCTTAGTCATACCCTTATTGTGTGTGACCCTTTAGGTTTTCATTACGTTGGCAATGATTCAGAATCTCATTCATAAATCACAAGCTAAGATTGGCATCTAGCAATGCATCATGGCTACCCAAGTAATGAAAATATCGGTGAGTTGATGACAACCTTTCAATGAGCAATTATCGTATAATTCGATCCTTTTGTCACCTAATATCTCAGTTGAACATAGAGTATGGAACATGTCATCTCTATTAAAGTTCAACTCCATTGTTTCTCAATCTTAAGATAAATGATTTAATCAAATGAATTCAAGATCTCATCTTAAATCTCATTTGTACTGTGGCCACAGATTTTCAATCATTAATCTCTATTGAGAGTCCTTGAGATATAGACTCTTGTTACCAAGAGGGACAAATCCTATCTTGATCACTCACAACCCTCATATGATTCATGATGTACCCAATTACTGTCTTACTTGCAACCTTTATTGAGTTACGTTTACTCGCATCAAAGTACACCAATCCACACATAGGATACCATGGTGATCTCAAGTCTAAGGATCACATATACCATTGCCATTTGAGAACATCTAATGACACTCAATGTTATGATCCACATAGAGTTCTCAAGATGGGTCAATCCAGTGTATTCATTCACAATGATCACCCATGTGTTGATCTGGATATCACCATATCCATGACTTATGAGATCAGTCACCCAAAGGAATCTAACACATGTTAGTCTTACCGTATCACTGATGTCCCTTCTCAGTGATACTGCGACTAAGGATATTTATGAATAGTATTCTTTGTATCATAAGGATCTCATTATCAAAGTCACTACTTTGATTCCTTTGATACGAATCAACTATTCAAGGGACTTTATGTAAGATCCGATTCTACACTACTTTAGACTCTAAATTCATAAAATCAAAAATGGAAATTAAATAAATAATGCATATTGATTTCCATTTGGGTGAAAAGCTCCTTAATTTGAGATATGAACGGAGCAATTTATGTGAAATACTCGACGGGCGAGTACTGTAATGGGATGGCTTGCAACTGGGCGAGCAAGAGGATAATCACCAACAGTCAATAGGAGAGTTGATGATAACGAGTTGATTGAATTTCTTTTTGGCAAATAGGTGAGATCGCCAACGTTGCCATCAATCAGATCAAGGTTGGCGAGTTGAGTCATACACGGTGATCGCCTGAATGGGGCAAGGACTTGTGATCGCCCAAATGGATTGAGTGAGTGAGTGAGTTATATAATAGCAATGTGGCAAGTAAGTAGAATATCTGTTGGGCGAGCTGGTTTATTTCTATCAAGTCTTGCCCAAGTGATGGAAAGTTATTTAAAGAAAAATATTAATAGTTTTAATAAATTATTTTGCAGCCGGGAATTGGAAATGGCTATTGGCGAGTAGGAAGCAAGGCAAAACAAGGTTTTGTTGGACCAGGTAAAGAAGATGTGTGTGAAGTGAATGCATGTCCTGTGGAGTTAAGTTTTAGGAAAATATTGTGAAATTTGTTTTAGTTTATGACATGCATTGTTTGAGAAATCTATTTGATATTGGGCGAGCTACTAAGCCGACCCTTGTGATATTTCTGGGCGAAATGGTATTGGCGGGCGAGCCAAGCTTTTATGATTTTTGGGCGAAAAACCCTTTTATGACATCTTGGGCGAGTAACCCTGTTTTAAATAAAAGGCGGGCGAGCCATGTTGGACGAACCCCTTGATATTCTTTTGGGCGAGCCAAGTTGCTTTGTTTTGAAAAGCTAAGTGGTAGGTGAATACTATTCCCCGCATTGATGATTAACCATGGGCGAGCCAAATGGGCGAACTGACCATGGCGAACAGGTTTCACGTTTCCAAAGTATCTTAATTTAAAAATAAACTAATTTTAATATCTTTGAAAATACAAAATATAAACCCTTTTGGGCGAATTGACTAATGGGCGAGCCACTGAGGGCGAGCCAGTTTTTCTTGTTCTTTTAAAAGTAAGGTTGGTGGGCGAACACAAGTTCACCGCACTAGGCGAGCTGCCATGGGCGAGCCATGTTGGGCGAGCTAACCATGGGTGAGCAGGTTTTAAATGTTGAGATTTTGGAATGTTTTCAAGGTGTTTTGTAAACAGAAAGCCTAAACCTTTTTGAAAATCAAATCATTTTGAGAAAATGATAATATGAGTGAGATAATTCCACAAAGGTTTTCATGACATATAAAAGTGATTTTTGAGACTTTAGGCTCTAAGTTCATGCATTACTACTAAGTGACCCGCCTAGGGCGGTGGCTCGGTCGATGGACCAACGAGTGCACTTCAGGGCGTCACAGGGCTGATGGACCCGCCAAGTCATCAGCGGTCTCAAGGTCACTTGACAAGTGGACTCGAGGACCACCTAGAGATTGTGGCCATAGATCTATTGTATCCCTTTTTAGGATGATTATTCCGTTCTCACAAGGGGGATGGGGAACGATGATAGCATGACTTATTTATAGGGTGATACCTAGTCTCAATTTGTTGATTTCTGTTACTAAGAGGATTTGTTAAATCCTATTTACTGTTTATTACACTTTAAAGTAAACTGATTAGCCAGTGATTTGAATGATGTTTTGAGAGTACTATTTACTATATCCATTGTTTTCCTACTTAATATGATGTTAGGAAAAACAATTACTTTGTGGTATATAGTTTTGGTTTTATAAAGCAGCATATGTTTCCTTTACTGAGCGTATGAATCGCTCACTCCCTTGTTTTAACTCCACAGATAAAAGACACGGAGTTTGAAAGAATTAGCTCCCATAGGAATAGCTACATATAAAGCGCGAGGGCAACTTATGTCCAATATGACAGGTACAGTCACTTCTCTTTTACATTTCAGACATATGTGTACAGTACTACTTTAGTGAAATAAAAACAAAAGGGATGTCAGATGTAAGAAATAATGAAAAAAAATTTCATATTCCTCACTAGATAAATAAATGTTATTGGCATTGCAGACAGCCCAATCGGTAAAGTTGTATGGAAATATCTGAAAAATGTGGTAACGGGCTGTTACAGATTTAATGGTATCAGAGCTTGGGTTGGTCTGATATCTGTTGATGCCTTTAGTATGTGAAGTGTTGAGAAAGGTTAACATCCCCTGTAGTACTGTATAGTTTGAATGTATAGAGGAGTCAAGTGACTGGAAATTGAGTTAAATGTTTCAATGAGGTGAAAGTTGGTGAATTATGAGTTACAGATAGAGATAGTAATCCGAAAATTTTGCTTGAGATAGGAGATCTTATCATCATAATGTCAAATCTATTCGGTAAGGTATAGTGAGGAACTCGGTGAGGGCCCCACCAGGACTTCTCTGTCCATATCAAACTAAGATCCTGAAATGATGATATTGAGATGAAAAGGGATAATATTAGTATATAAGCCCTAAGATCGCGTGTTTGGAGGTATATCGAAGAAGGGGAATTAAAGGGGAAGTTATGAACATACCCCTATATTGAAATATTTTATCTAAGTCATGAATGACTAAATTGAATTAAAGTAGTAATTGATGGTGTAAAGGATGATCCCTACTGTGGACCCCACTGATATATTGATGAGTAAGATGACCCTGAGTATATGCTATGAGAGGTCGCGAGATAGTCAGCCCTGTTGTGGATTTTAGGGTCTGAATTGAAGTGAAAATATAGATTATATTGATGAGAGATTATTGAATATTATGAAAAGTGAACTGTGTGAGAAATGATGTAAAATCGATGATGTTAGTACTGGTTCTAGACACTCCTTATTTTAGGAGAATAAATATTTGAAGTAACTTGACAATTAAGGAAGTCAAGTGTTCAAGTCACTGCAGATGCGAAAGAAAACCTTGAGATGGGCGAGCTCGAGCACAATTGGAAGGACCGGGCGTCGAGGTGATCGCCAAAGAGGACAATATGGATAAGTGGCGTCGTCACAGCAATCGTTGTCGATGGGCCTAAAAAGGGGTTGCCATGGCCGGTTGGGCTGGTCCGTTACGATATCCATAGAATCGAAATATTGTGAAACACTTGTAAAGTGACTTGAAAATTTATATATGTGTTTGGAGGATACATAGTGATTTGGTTAGATGTAAATAACGAGATATCCAAGATGATATGAGTTTGTGAATTTGAAATTACATGATGATGTTTTAAGTAAGCTTCTGGAGTAACGTGGATTCGAGAGATTGTTGACTCGATTCATAATATGGAATTTGTTTGAAAGCTCTTACTAGTGAATCAGAAGAGCTTGAGAAATTACTCAAGAGATTGATGAGTAGAGAACTAAACTGTTTTGATAGAACTGGTGAAAATGAAAATTATATCATTTTGATAAAAAAAACGAAAAAAAACAACAACAACGGGATTGTGCTCTCTATAGTTGCTTCTAGGTTCCGGAACAAGTATGGTATTCTAAAATACCTTTCTTACTCTATCTGGATCCCTAGCCGACTGTAGTATCTTTCCTATATGTGTGCCTGGAGCCAACTAAGATGATTTTAAAGAGAATAAATATGTATATTTATATAAGCAATATCGTTGAATAACATCACAAACTTCTAGGAATAGAAAACCTTATTGTTAAGTCAGTGAACATGAGTTCTAATTGAACTATATACAGTAGAGACGTGAGGTCTCAAACAATTAAGTGGACATTGAAGTTGTCTGAGTAAAGGATCTCACTACGTAAGTGAGATTAAATTGTGGTTATTGGGGTATAAAATTTATGAGGTACCCATATGGCATAAATGATTTGTTGAGGATTTTATGGAATTTGTTACCTTACTGATGTGATATATACTTGTGAGAAAGTGGAAGTGAATGGGTATGTATGAATATAGTATTCGAAATGGTTATGAGATAGTAACAGTAAAGTACTATATTAAGTGGAAAAAATGACAGTGGTAATAAATGATATAGAATGGAAATATCTTTAGAGACAAGTCATATGATGACTAGGGGACACGAGTTATGAGGTTGTTCCCAAGTATAAAAATAAATGTAATTTCCTTTGATCATTATGTAGTTATGGCTGGAATTAATGACAAGCCAGAATTAAAAAGATAAAATTGTCATACTCAGAGGAGCAGATACAAGAAGTACTGCTAATCGTGAAAAAGGATATACATACCTGTATATATGTACATATTGGGAATGTGAAATTGTATAAATAAAGTGGTGATGAAAATCTGAAAGATAATAAATTTAAATTTCAAAAATTGAGGTGAGGAAATTATACTCTTAAATATATTCTCCAAGTAGTGACATTGCATGTACTAAGAGAATAAGAGATAAAACGATAACTCGATATGAAAAGAAGTTATCGAGGTAAATGATTACCTAAGACGTAATTGATGGTTAGTATTAATATCTGCAAAAGAATAGCAGTCATAATCTAACCATGAGATAATCGTTGTGGAATGGTAGAGAATCCGAAAGAACCATGAGGTTATAGAAGTGATTATGGATTGTGTAATCGAGTTAATTCACTTCATCATCATGTTTCGGGATGCCCTGAATGCCTTAGTCGATATATATCAGTGAAACAGTGAGAACGTATGTGAAGTTCCAGTAAGCGAGTACAGGTGATAAGGATTTCTGAATTGCCACATGCTTTGAGAGAATAGCAAGAGGCTTTGGGATTCCAAAATTTTGCTGTTAGCACCGCTTCTGATTGATATAGATATCCGAGAGCATTGTGTGGACGCTCCGGGATATATTGAGAGCGAATGCGTTTTATTTGAGAGACTACTAGGACAATTACATACGATTGATTAAGATTATCTAATGGATAGTCATCAAATTATTATTGACCAAGCACTGAATGAGATGATAAGTGATAAATAGTATAAATGAGTTACTGTGTCCAGGAAGTGAAAAATTTGCTAACTCCCAAGGACGATAAAAGATTTCAGGGAGTGTAAATTGGTTTTGAGAGAAGAAGCCCGAGATTCTTCAGGACCTTGAGCAAAATCCGGGATGGGCGACCCATGAGTGGGGCGATCGCTCAATATCGGATAACATGTTGAAAGATGTGGGTGAACTAGGTGGTCGCCCACTCACTTGAAAGAGTAATCCTAGAGTGCAGGAGAGCGCCAAAGGGATGATTATTGATGGCCTGAAGAGACGGGTAGTACTCTTAGAGACAATAAGGTATATAAAGAGATATTCGCGGTCTCATTGTAGAGACGAGATTTGCTAGAAGTGAAAATGTGATAAGGAAGAAAAATACCTATATTGGTGGTACTTCCTATACTAAGAGAAAAAAATTGTAAAGAGTATAATGCTATCGGGATAATTATGGATATATAGATTGTGTCTGCTTATTCCTTGATTACGGAATTTATTGAGTTAATTAATGACTTGGCCAAGTTATATGTCAGGGAAATGGTGAGGTTTTACAGTATTCCAGTGAGCATTACATTTGATAGGGAGTCCCACTTCGTATCTCAATGTTGAGAGAGATTTTAGGAAGCTATGGGATCTCGATTGAGTTTTGCACCACAGTTCATCCGCAGACTGAGGGACAGTCCGAGTGTATAATATGGACGCTCGAGGATATGGTGTGAGCGTGTACAGTTGATTTTATAGGCTCATGGGATAATCCTCTACCCTGGCAGAGTTTTTTTTTTTTTGATAATGGCTAAAAGAGAGTATAGGCATAGCACTTGAAAGGGTTTATTAAGCAGACAATATAATCCATGATAGCATGAGAAAATGGGAGACCGAGAATTATTTTCGACTTGGTCGAACAGACTTCTTGAGATATACAAGAGATTATGTATATTACGGTCTCACCATTAGGGTGCATAATGAGAGGGAAATTGAGTTCTCGACGCATTAGATATTTGGAGATCTTAGATCGTCTAAAAGATGTGCACTACCTCCCGCGTTGTTAGGAGTGCATAACGTATTTCATGTCTCAATGATGAGAAATCGGTACTATCCATATCCTTCTCACGTGATTCGATATGAGTCCTAGAGCTTAGAGAGGATATGAGTTACGTTGAGAAATCGGTACGGATTTTGGATAGGAAGACTAAAGTATTGTGATAAAGTGTAGTGATAAAATGTTGCGATCTAAAATTATTCTTATGGCTAAAGTGCTCTTGTAGTAAAATACTAAAAATAAGGCTACATGGGAATTTGGAAGCCTTATGTAAGGAGTATACAGAGCTTTCACACTGATAGGTCAGGTTGAAATTTGGAGGACCAAATTTCTTAAGGTGGGGAGAAAATGTAAGATCCGATTCTACACTACTGTAGACTCTAAATTCATAAAATCGAAAATGGAAATTAAATAAATAATAAATATTGATTTCCATTTGGGTGAAAAGCTCTTTAATTTGAGATATGAACGGAGCAATTTATATGAAATACTCGACGGGCGAGTACTGTAATGGGATGGCTTGCAACTGGGCGAGCAAGAGGATAATCGCCAATGGTCAATGGGAGAGTTGATGATGGCGAGTTGATTGAATTTCTTTTTGGCGAATAGGTGAGATCGCCAACGTTGGCGTCAATCAAATCAATGTTGGTGAGTTAAGCCATACACAGTGATCGCTTGAATGGGGCGAGGACTTGTGATCGCCCAAATGGATTGAGTGAGTGAGTTATATGATAGCAATGTGGCGAGTAAGTAGAATATCTGTTGGGCGAGCTGGTTTATTTCTATCAAGTCTCGACCAAGTGATGGAAAATTATTTAAAGAAAAATATTAATAGTTTTAATAAATTATTTTGCAGCCGGGAATTGGAAATGGCTATTGGCGAGCAGGAAGCAAGGCAAAACAAGGTTTTGTTGGACCAGGTAAAGGAGATATGTGTGAAGTGAATGCATGTCCTGTGGAGTTAAGTTTTAGGAAAATATTGTGAAATTTGTTTTGGTTTATGACATGCATTGTTTGAGAAATCTATTTGATATTGGGCGAGCTACTAAGCCGACCCTTGTGATATTTCTGGGCGAAATGGTATCGGCGGGCGAGCCAAGCTTTTATGATTTTTGGGCGAAGAACCCTTTTATGACATCTTAGGCGAGTAACCCTGTTTTAAATAAAAGGCGGGCGAGCCATGTTGGGCGAACCCCTTGATATTCTTTTGGGCGAGCCAGGTTGCTTTGTTTTGAAAAGCTAAGTGGCGGGCGAATACTATTCCCCGCACTGATGATTGACCATGGCGAGCCAAATGGGCGAACTAACCATGGCGAACAGGTTTCACGTTTCCAAAGTTTCTTAATTTAAAAATAAACTAATTTTAATATCTTTGAAAATACAAAATATAAACCCTTTTGGGCGAATTGACTAATGGGCGAGCCACTGAAGGCGAGCCACTGAGGGCGAGCCAGTTTTGCTTGTTCTTTTAAAAGTAAGGTTGGTGGGCGAACACAAGTCACCGCACTGGGCGAGCTGCCATGAGCGAGCCATGTTGGGCGAGCTGACCATGGGCGAGCAGGTTTTAAACGTTGAGATTTTGGAATGTTTTCAAGGTGTTTTGTAAACAGAAAGCCTAAACCTTTTTGGAAATCAAATCATTTTGAGAAAATGATAATATGGGTGAGATAATTCTACAAAGGTTTTCATGAGATATAAAAGTGATTTTTGAGACTTTAGGTCCTGAGTTCATGCATTACTACTGAGTGACCCGCCTAGGGCGGTGGCTCGGTCGATGGACCAACGAGTGCACCTCAGGGTGTCACAGGGCTGATGGACCTACCAAGTCATCAGCGGTCTCGAGGTCACTTGGCAAGTGGACCCGAGGACCACCTAGAGATTGTGGCCATAGATCTATTGTATCCCTTTTTGGGATGATTATTCCGTTCTCGCATGGGGGAGGGGGAACGATGATAGCATGACTTATTTATAGGGTGATGCCTAGTCTCAACTTGTTGTTTTCTATTACTAAGAGGATTTGTTAAATCCTATTTACTGTTTACTACATTTTAAAGTAAACTGATTAGCCAGTGATTTGAATGATGTTTTGAGAGTACTGTTTACTATATCCACTGTTTTCTTACTTGATATGATGTTAGGAAAAACAATTACTTTGTGGTATATAGTTTTGGTTTTATAAAGCAGCATATGTTTCCTTTACTGAGCGTATGAATCGCTCACCCTTTTGTTTTAACTCCACAGATAAAAGACACGGAGTTTGAGAGAATTAGCTCACATAGGGATAGCTACATATAAAGCGCGGGGGCAACTTATGTCCAATATGACAGGTACAGTCACTTCTCTTTTACATTTCAGACATATCTGTACAGTACTACTTTAGTGAAATAAAAACAATAGCGGATGTCAGATGTAAGGAATAATGAAAAAAAATTTCATATTCCGCACTTGATAAATAAATGTTATCGGCATTGCAGACAGCCCAACCGGTAAAGTTGTATGGAAATACATGAAAAATGTAGTAACGGGCTGTTACACTTTATCATTTGATTATGACTTGATCAAATTAAATATAGTCAATAATGATAAATAATTGCCATGTTTTATTAAATAATATAAATAATCACAATGTCTTAAGTGTACTATAAGTCCAAATCCGATTGGCTTATAGCGCATACACTAACATTCTCCCACTTGCTCTACAGCCAATCGATCATGGAAGGGCTTGAGTATTTGTTTGGACCATTGGTTAGACCAAGATTTCTTAGCTTGTGCAATAGCTCCATTGTTGTCACAATAGAGTGCCACTGGATCAGCAATGCTAAGGACTACTCTAAGTTCTGTGACGAACTTTTTAATCCAAACAACTTCCTTAGATGCATTTGAAGCCGCTATATACTCAGCCTCGATCGTAGAATTGGCCACTATCTCTTGTTTAGAACTTTTTCAACTTAACCGTGCCATCATTTAGGCAAAACACATAGCCAGATTGTGACTTAAAGTCATTCTTATCTGACTAGAAACTAGCATCAGTGTAACCATTTACAATGAGCTCATTTTCTCTTCCATAGACTAAGAAAGCATCCATAGTCCTTCTTAAGTACTTAAGGATGTTCTTAACTGCTATCCAATGACGCTCACCTGGGTAAGCTTGATACCTATGAAGGAAACCGAAACAAACACGCAGCGAAATTTAAATCATTTGGCCTCCGCCAGGATCGATTCGGAGAGTTGCCTGATTAGGGTTTCGAGATTTTACCTAACATTTTCTCTGATTTTCTGTCGTTGGTCGAGTCACAAGCAACAACTTTTCGTTCCTGCCTCTATGGTATCCACACGAACGGATCTCACGACTCTTGAACGTCTCACGATCAGAAGCCTTAAAGAGCATTTTTTTTTATAACCGAATTGCTAGCTTCGATTAAAAGAATATTTTGTTTTGTTTGAAAGAAGCTTTAAAACCACAGAGAACAGGTTTCTCTTTTCTGTTTAATTGTGCGGCTCTATTTTAGAAAACACAAAACATCCTTTTATAGGCAGTAAATTTTACCCTAAAATTTATTGTCAAACAGAACTCTAATCCTACTTAGAATAGGATTAGTTATATCCTTAATCCAATTGAGAATAAGATTAGTTATATCCTTAATCCAATTCAGAATACGATTAATTAAGCTCCTCATTGATCCGTTCTAAGTGTACGACCCAATAGGTTCTCAAAACAATGGCAATGACAAAATTGTCACAAGCAATGAGCGGTATCTAGCAACACATCATTTCTACCCATGTAACGAGAATGTCAATGACTCGACATAACCTTACTTGTGATAGATGTTACCGTGTTGTCCAATCCCTTTATCCTTTGATGTCTTGATTAGACACAAGTCATGGAATGTGTCACACTTGTATAGTCTAATCAGCGTTTCTTGATTCCTGAGTAGACTAATTAAACAAATAAAATCAATATCTCATATTGACTTATTCGAGCACGGCCATGCATTTCTTAGTCTCACTCTATCAAAGGGCCCAATACATCACTCTTGTTATATAAGAGGGATAAATCCTATCTTGATCACTCAACATCCCTCTACATAGATCAAGGCATACCCAATTACTACCTTTATAGTCCATCCTGTTACGAATGACATCTAGCAGCATTAAAGTATGCAATTCTCTATGTTGGGATCTCTGATGATCTCAATCAAAGGATCACATACACCATCATCACTATAAGAATCGCTTATGACACTCATATAACAATCCATGTAGCGTTCTCATGGAGGGTAGATCCAGTACATAGTTCTCTAACATGTACTTATGTGATGACTTGATATCCTATATCCATGACAATGGTCATCAGTCAACCACATACTAGTCTTATCGTATCATTGTTATCCTTGTTCACAATAATACTTGACTAGGGATATTTTAAGAATAGTGTGTTATTACTATTCTAAGGACATTATCATATAAGATTACATTACGCAGTTATAAGACAAATATAATAATGAACTATAATAAATAAAATGTCATGATACATAAAAAAATGCCAAAGTCAATCATCTAATGAATGGTTCTAAGGGCATAATCCAACAACCTACTCACCATGCTTAAAGCATGCGAGACATCAAGCCTCGTACATAACATGGCATACATGATAGATCCAATAGCCGAAGCATATGGAATCTTAGCCATTTTATCTCTCTCATCTTATGTTTTAGGACACATGTCCTTTGAGAGATAAATGCCATGAGACATAGGTAAAAATTCTTTCTTAGATTCTTCCATGTTGAACCTTTTCAACACTTTGTCAATATATGTACTTTGACTTAAACCTAGCAGCCTACGCGATCTATCTCTATAGATCTTTATTCCAAGGATATAGGCTGCTTATCCTAAGTCTTTCATGGAAAAGCAATTCCCTAGCCAAGTTTTGACAGATTGTAGGGCAGGAATGTCATTTCCTATGAGTAGTATGTCATCCACATATAACACTAGGAATATGACAGCACTCCCACTAACCTTTTTGTAAACACAAGGTTCATCTTCGTTCTTGATGAAGTCAAACTCTTTGGCTGTCTCATCAAAACGAATGTTCCAGCTCCGAGAAGCTTGCTTCAATCCATAAATGGATTTATGAAGTTTGCATACCTTATTGGCATTCTCAAGAGTGATAAAATTGTCAGGTTGTATCATATACACATCTTCCGACAAGTTTTCATTCAGAAACGCGGTTTTAACATCCATCCGCCATATCTCATAATCATGGTATGTAGCGATAGCAAGCAAAATTCAATGGACTTGAGCATTGCAACTGGTGAAAAGGTTTCATCATAGTCTGTACCATGCCTTTGTTTGAAACCTTTGGCCGCCAATTGGCCTTTATAGGTATGCACGTTACCATCCATGTCAATCTTCTTTTTGAAGACCCACTTGCACCCTATAGGTTTTACCCCTTTAGGTGGATCAACCAATGTCCATACTTAGTTTGTAGACATGGAGTCCATTTCGAATTTCATGGCTTCAAGCCATTTCTCAGAATCTGGGCCCGTAATTGCTTCTTCATAGGTGGTAGGCTCATCATTATCCATGAGCAATACGTCGTTGTGTTGAGTGGTGAGAAGGTTAAGCTTCTCAGGCTCTCAACGTATCCTATTGACCTACGTGGGCCTTGTGTTTCTGGAGCTACTTCCTGTTCCACAACATCTTATGGGACTTACTCCTGTTCCACTAAAGGTTCAATGACATTTTGTGGTTGTTGAACCTCTTCAAGCTCTATTTTCTTCCCACTAGTTCTTCTAAAAAGGAAGTCCTTTTCTAGAAAAACACCGTACTGAGCCACAAACACTTTGTGCTCTGTGGGATTATAGAAATAGTATCCTTTTGCCTCTTTAGGATACCCCACAAATATGCATTTATCAGATTTAGGTCCTAATTTGTCTGAGACTTCTCTTTTGACATAAGCCTTACAACCCCAAATTTTTAGAAAAGACAGATTAGGCTTTTTTTTTCAATCCACGTCTCATGCGGTGTCTTTTCAACAGCTTTAGTAGGAACACGATTTAGTGTGAATACTGCTGTCTCTAAAGCATAACCCCAAAAAAAAGACAGGGAGGTCAGATAGACTCATCATGGATCGAACCATGTCTAACAAGGTCCGATTCCTCCTCTCAGATACACCGTTCCATTCAGGTGTACCAGGTGGAGTGAGTTGTGGAACTATTCCACCCTCCTTTAGATGATCTATAAATTCTAAGCTCAAATACTCTCCACCGCGATCTGATCGGAGTGTCTTGATATTCTTGCCTAGCTGGTTTTGTACTTCATTCTTGAATTCTTTGAACTTTTCAAAGGATTCTGACTTATGTCTCATTAAATAAACATAGCCATATCTACTGTAGTCATCAGTAAATGTGATGAAGTATTAGAACCCCCCTCTAGCTTGTGTGGTTAATGGACCACATACATCTGTATGTATGAGCTCTAATAAACCACTAGCCCTTTCACTTGTTCTTGTAAAAGGGGCCTTGGTCATTTTACCAAGCAAACAAGATTTGCATACATCATATGATTCAAAATCAAATGAATCTAAGTCTACAATGCCAGAGGA
Organism: Heritiera fomes; assembly: GCA_032173925.1. Classification (NCBI taxonomy): domain Eukaryota; kingdom Viridiplantae; phylum Streptophyta; class Magnoliopsida; order Malvales; family Malvaceae; genus Heritiera; species Heritiera fomes. The sequence continues at coordinate 18,106,625 of JAPDPM010000015.1, forward strand.
ATGTAGGGTTAATCTCATTACCCTTTGACCTCTTGGAATCAACACTGTATATGTGATTATCTAAATCTAGAACATACAATCCATTCATAATGGAAGCATTGCCATAGAAAATATCATTAAAGTAAATTGAACAACTATTGTTCATTATTTTAAAAGAAAAACCTTTCTTATCCAAACAAGAAACAGAAATAATGTTCTTGGCAATTGCTGGAACATAATGACAATTATCAAGTTTTAGAATTAGGCCCTGTTAGCTTTAAATTGCCATACATATTTTGAAATGACAAAAACTTAAGTGAGCTTTAATGTTTTAATTCATATTGTAAATTTGCCTTATCACACATGATTTTCTCAATACATTTTAAGTGATCATACCCAAACATTAAGACCATGATTTAATGATACATCCTTATTGGTCTTAATTCTTTATAAATGTTTTGAATATTTTAGAAAATCACTTAATGAATTTTTGGACAATGTTTTTATCAAAGAAAATCATGAAAAACTCCCACAAAAGTGCCAATATGTTTTGGGTTGAATTAGGATCAAAGACCACATCATTTCTAACCCAAAAGTGCAGGAAAAACCCATTCTGGAGGAATGGGATCGATCCCCTAAGGAAAGGGATCGATCCCTTTTTGGCAGTGTGCCCCGGAAGGCCAAAATGAAGCATGGGATCGATCCCCTAAGGAAAGGGATCGATCCCTTTATGTCAGAAAGTCTCCAACGGCTATTTTCTGTGAGATACAACGGCTAGTTTCGGTTTTGGCTCCAACCAACGTCCACAAACCATCCAAGGGGCTATAAATAGAGGCTTAGAAGCTAAAGGAAGCAAGAGGAACAACCAAGCAACATCTTTCATCATCTTATTCATCTTCCTCAAGCCTCAACATCAATTCAAGAGATAAAGAGTCTTCATCTTCTATCATTCATCTATTTCTTGTATTGCTTAGCACAAACTTTGTATAGGCTTTTACTTGTGCTTAATCTCTGTAATCACTTGCCTATCTAGAGGCCTTCTTTGATTACTTCTCTTGTAAACCAATTCATTCCTTGTAAAAGGGGAGGTTTCTCTTTAGCCTTGAAAAAGAGGGAGGTTTCTCTTTAGCCTTGAAAAAGAGGGAGGTTTCTCTTTAGCCTTAGAAAAAGAGGGAGGTTACTCTTGAGCCTAGAAAAAGAGAGAGGTTTCTCTTGAGCCTTGAAAAGAGGGAGTGTAACAAATTCAAGGATAGTGAATTTGGGAAAATCCTTGGGAGCGTCTCAAGGTAGAGGACGTAGGCAAGGTTGCCGAACCTCTATAAATCACTTGTGTACATTTCTCTATCCTTTCTCTCTTTACTTTCTTGCAATTATATTTGTGTTTATTGCATTGAATTTATATTGTATAATTGCCTAGCTAAGAGAACTTAGAAAATATCAATATAGGCTAGAGAATTTAGAAGAACCGAAAAACGAACCTAAGGTTAGTGAAAAACCGATTCACCCCCCCTCTCGGTATAGCCTATAAGAGCCAACAATTGGTATCAGAGCTTGGGCTCGAGATTGAATTAGACTAACCTCTATCGAGCTAAACGATCTTAAATGGCTCACTTGAATATAGGCACACCCCTAGGAGAAGAGGGACACTCGTTAGTTAGACCTCCACTATTCAATGGTGAGAATTACTCTTATTGGAAAACTAGGATGATGTTATTTGTGCAATCTAATGACTATGAAGTGTGGAGAGTAATAGTTAATGGTCCTAGAATCCCAATAAAGAAAGTAGATGGAAAAGATGTCCCTAAGAGTGAGGATGAGTGGGACACCAATGATATGAGATTGGCACAATTGAATGCCAAGGCTATGCACACCCTCTTTTGTGCATTAGGTCCAAATGAATATAATAGAGTGTCCCTATGTGAAAATGCTAAACAAATATGGGACAAACTAGCCATCACACATGAAGGGACCAATCAAGTTAGAGAGACCAAAGTAGGAATGCTCACACATGATTATGAGCTTTTTAGAATGAAAGAAAATGAGTCCATGAGTGATATGTATACTAGATTTAATGACATAATCAATGGACTTAAGGCATTAGGCAAGACATATTCCAATGTAGAAATGGTGAAGAAAATCTTGAATAGCTTGCCACAATCATGGGAGGCAAAGGTAACCGCAATAGAAGAGTCTAAAGATCCAAATACCTTGTCTTTAGATGAACTTATGGGCTCCCTACTTACATATGAGATGAAATTGAAAAGAAATGAAGTGCCTTCAAAGAATGTAGGGATAGCACTTAAGTCTTCCACTCATGAGGTCATTGAAGATGATAGTGATGAGAGTGGAAATGAGGAAGAGTTGTTAGAAAAATGTGGGTGCCAAAGCATGCAATAAATAATGATGAATTATGCTTGAAATGGATCCCAAAAGGATCTAAAATTGTGAATACTAACTCTCATGGACCCAAGAAAGTTTGGGTACCAAAGCATGCTTGAATTTGTGTGTTGTAGGAGTGTTAGAGCATGGAGATACAAGATACAATGAAGTTTGAATGCTCAACACATCCTCATGGAGTTTGCTTGTGCCAATGAGAAAAAGAAAAAGCTTGAGGATCCATCTTTGACAAGATCACAACAATTTTTTTAAAGGATAGCTCAAGGTGGACTCAACAATTCAAGGCAAAGCATACTCAAGCAAAGGAGTTTTGTAAGATTAATTCTTTACTCCTTAAAACTTTTATTTGATTATTTGTGATTTGATGAGAAATTTGGTTGATGATTAATGATGCATTGTGAATAAGCAAAAGGCATGATGAATGATTGTTGAGTGCTTGATGGACTATTCTTGATGAATGAAAAGCATGATTTGTGATTTTGAAATGATTTTTGATTTTCTGCATCTTGAGCAAGTTTGATATGTCTAGATAATATATTTAGTTGCTCAAAAACTGATAAATGTGTCATACATGCAAAATACCATGTCATGAGCTTTAATGAAGAGTTTGCATGTTAGAAATCATGGCATGTTGTTCACAAGATATATGCTTTGATGATATATGTGCTTAAAATCTATGTGAACAAGTTTGTTTTGACATATTTATGTAATCTAATGCATTGGTTTGGTCAAAATATGCTTAAATCTTAAAATGACCCCCTTTGAGGCCAAAAATGCATTTTATTGTGTAAATTCTTCCAAAATTGCAAAATCTTTTGTAAAATGGTTTTTCATTCAGGTTCTTCATTCATACAAGTCCAAAATCATGTTTTACTAATGTTTGAACCTTTACTTGGACTTAAATAACTCAAAAACGAAGTTTTGGTACCTCAAAGGTTGGATTTTCTGTCAAAAATCTGCAGAAACAGTATGAGGGATCGATCCCTTTTCAAACAGGATCGATCCCCTTGAGCAGAACACAGAATTGGTGTATTCTGGAACTAAGGGATCGATCCCCCTCCCAAAGGGATCGATCCCCCCAGGCCAAAATGGCTATTCTGCACTTTTTCAACCGAATTTGAGAAGGATTTTTCACTTTCTTGATATCCTCTTTCTTCTCAAGTTAAAATCCAGTCTTTTAACTTCTTTTTGATGATCTTTAAACTATAAAAACTCATTTTTCATTGATATCATGCCTCAACTTCATCAATTAATATCATTTCCAACAAATGGTATCACTTTCAACAATCAATACCATTTTTCTTGAGCTCACAAGTGCACAATCATTTTTCTTGTTGAAAAACATTCATGAATCTTGAAATATATTTTCAATGAATGCTTAAACATAATTTTGAGAATTATTTCATTGATTTGTGAGTAATTTGAGAAATTGATGAGCTTGTGCATAATGAGTGTTTTTCATATCTTTTGTTCATCTTAGTCAAGCATGCTTATAGGATTATGTCTCTTGGCTTGACTTATCAATTCCACACTAGGTTTCATGATAATTTTACATCTAGTGGATTGATTTCAAATATAAATTCAACAATTGGTAATGGTCATTGGCCTATAATTTGTGATGGTAAATAGATCCTCAATGTTCAAATGCATGAAACTTTATCATCCTTGTACTTAAAGAACTAAGGTCTTAATGACAACACCAACATTCAAAGATAAATGCAAACTTGAACAAATTTAATATCCATGCATTTATTATTTGAATATTTCCTTGCTCATAATTAGTTAAGGACTTGAATTAGAAAATGAGCATAGGATTTGTGTGCTTGAAACCATGGAAGAAAATATGTTTGCTTGAATTCCTTGATGTTTTGAATCTTCCATATGGTATCAATTTGTGAATATGAATATGGATTAATCTTTTATGATTGTGTACTAATGTTTAATTGATCCATATGCATATTTGATGATCTGTGTTGTGTTCTTGCATATTTAGAATGAGTATTTTCTTGACATGAACACACTACACATAAATATTGGATTCATGCAAAATGCCTAAGTTAACCATTAGTAACAATTGGTATTTAGATTGAAATAACAATTAGTATCATTGGAAACCATATTTTCAATAATTGGTAAGCCAAAACTAAATTACCAATTGGTTTGAGCTTTAAATTGACAATTCTTCTCATGCTCTTTAAGATTGAAATGACTAATAGAGAAGAATTCTCTTAGGATATTTTTGTATGAAACTCTTGTGTGCTAGAATTTGAAGTTAATTGCTATATGATTTAATTCTAGACACAATATTTCTTGAGAATGATTTATGAGCACATGCATATGATATGTTATATAATTTTAGCTCATAATCATGATGTATTACCATGCACCTTAGTCGGACCTTAGAGAACAATTGATATACTTAGGTGCTTGCTTAACTTCTTACCAATTGGAACCTTCTTGCAAAATTACTTATCAACAATTGGTATCCAAATTATTTATAAACAATTGGTAGTGGATCATCAGTCATATTCATTGCATGAATATTTCATACTCTTTGAGAATATTGACTTATTTATTTGTGCTATAAGTCCCATGTACTAACATGTTTCTTGTTGGATGGAGCATTTTTATTTATTCTCACATAGCCATGATTTTAGGGGGAGCATATTTTTTATTATTTTTCCTTCTTTTTGCTATGACAAAAAGGGGGAGAGATAGAAAAAGGGAGAGATAGATATAGAGAGAGATATTAAGGGGGAGAAATAGTTTAAAAATTCATTTTCAAAACCCATGCTTATATTAAGGGGGAGCTTTATAAAATCCTGCTTTATTTGAGGGGGAGTATTTTATCAAAGAATTTTCAAAGCAAATTTACATTAAGTTTTGTCATATCAAAAAGGGGGAGATTGTTAGCTTTAAATTGCCATACATATTTTGAAATGACAAAAACTTAAGTGAGCTTTAATGTTTTAATTCATATTGTAAATTTGCCTTATCACACATGATTTTCTCAATACATTTTAAGTGATCATACCCAAACATTAAGACCATGATTTAATGATACATCCTTATTGGTCTTAATTCTTTATAAATGTTTTGAATATTTTAGAAAATTACTTAATGAATTTTTGGACAATGTTTTTATCAAAGAAAGTCATGAAAAACTCCCACAAAAGTGCCAATATGTTTTGGGTTGAATTAGGATCAAAGACCACATCATTTCTAACCCAAAAGTGCAGGAAAAACCCATTCTGGAGGAATGGGATCGATCCCCTAAGGAAAGGGATCGATCCCTTTTTGGCAGTGTGCCTCGGAAGGCCAAAATGAAGCATGGGATCGATCCCCTAAGGAAAGGGATCGATCCCTTTATGTCAGAAAGTCTCCAACGGCTATTTTCTGTGAGATACAACGGCTAGTTTCGGTTTTGGCTCCAACCAACGTCCACAAACCATCCAAGGGGCTATAAATAGAGGCTTAGAAGCTAAAGGAAGCAAGAGGAACAACCAAGCAACATCTTTCATCATCTTATTCATCTTCCTCAAGCCTCAACATCAATTCAAGAGATAAAGAGTCTTCATCTTCTATCATTCATCTATTTCTTGTATTGCTTAGCACAAACTTTGTATAGGCTTTTACTTGTGCTTAATCTCTGTAATCACTTGCCTATCTAGAGGCCTTCTTTGATTACTTCTCTTGTAAACCAATTCATTCCTTGTAAAAGGGGAGGTTTCTCTTTAGCCTTGAAAAAGAGGGAGGTTTCTCTTTAGCCTTGAAAAAGAGGGAGGTTTCTCTTTAGCCTTAGAAAAAGAGGGAGGTTACTCTTGAGCCTAGAAAAATAGAGAGGTTTCTCTTGAGCCTTGAAAAGAGGGAGTGTAACAAATTCAAGGATAGTGAATTTGGGAAAATCCTTGGGAGCGTCTCAAGGTAGAGGACGTAGGCAAGGTTGCCGAACCTCTATAAATCACTTGTGTACATTTCTCTATCCTTTCTCTCTTTACTTTCTTGCAATTATATTTGTGTTTATTGCATTGAATTTATATTGTATAATTGCCTAGCTAAGAGAACTTAGAAAATATCAATATAGGCTAGAGAATTTAGAAGAACCGAAAAACGAACCTAAGGTTAGTGAAAAACCGATTCACCCCCCCTCTCGGTATAGCCTATAAGAGCCAACAGGCCCGAAGGCAATGATAAATTAAATGTTCTTACAGCTAACGCAGGAACAGTTGCTCCATTTCCAACTCGTAAGACCACCTCGCCCATAGAAAGTTTTCTACTCCTTGTTAGTCCCTACACATTCATCAAATATGAGAACCACATCCAGTATCTAATACCCAAGAAGAAGAAGTAGACAAATTTATCTCAATCACATATATACTTGAGATGGAAGTCTAACTTCCTTTCTTTTTCTTCAGCTCCTCAAGGTACACAGTGCAATTTCGCTTCCAATGACCAGTCTTACTGCAATGGAAGCATTTTCCTGTCTTCGCAACTCCACCAGATGGCTTGAGTTTCTTGGCCTTTTCCTTCTTGTTACCATTGGGCTTGGGCTTACCCTTAAGCTTGCCTTTGCCTTTGGATTTGGTCTTGTCAATCACCATAACAGAAGTAGGCCTTGACTTCTTCAAGTCCTGCTCAGCAGTTCTCAACATATTGAGCAATTCTGCCAGTGTCTTATCCATACTGTTCATGTTGTAGTGCAACACAAACGAACTATAGCTATCCGGTAAGGATTGGAGGATGAGATCAACTGACAACTCTTTATGCATGGTGAAGCCCAGTGCTTCCAACCTCTCAATGTACCTAATCATATTAAGTACATGAGTGTGCACCGGAGCTCCCTCAGCCATCTTGCTCAGGAAGAGCGCCTTAGACACCTCATAATGTTCGTGCTGTGCTTGCTCTTGGAACATTTCCTTGAGATGTTCGATCATATCAAACGGTTTCATATTCTCATGTTGCTTCTGGAGTTCAGAACTCATGGAAGCTAACATCAGGCACTGTACGTCAATGGCATCATCCAAATGCTTTTGATAAGCTTGCTTATTAGTAGCGGAAGCATTTTGTCGGGGTTGAGCAGGGATCGCATGCTCTAGAACATATAACTTCTTTTCTTGAGTGAGGACTATCCTCAAATTTCTGTACCAGTCTAAGAAGTTTGCCCTAACCAACTTGTTATCCTTCTCAAGGATAGAATGAAGGGATAAATTGTTGTTTGCCATGATAATTCTACAATCATAAAATATGCAAGTAAGTAACATTGTGATTAAAATCATTAATTATGGTTTTTTAATTAAATGAATTACTCCCGCTATTTTCCTCAACCTAATAGCCTCACTATCAACTCGGGAAGCCTTTTCGCCTAGACTTCCTAGTGGGCCAGGATCCATATTTGGTCTCATTATGACTTTAGCTGAGCTAATGCGTCCAATGAGATTATTTAGGTAGACAACTCTTGTCAATTGCATCTCATACAACTCCTGGATAGTTGGGTGAACAACTCTTGTTCTAACTCATCATATGGGTTAAAGCCCAACCTATACCTCTAAATCTTATTAGGTTCGACTGAGCCAATGCCTTAATTTAATTTAGTTAAGTCTGACCCAATACACTTAGAGATAACTATTATCTCATGCAATGTGAATTCCTAAGGTAGGTATGGCATTGACTGAGCCAAAGTAGCACAATACTGAACAAAGTCTCTTTCACATGCATCGTATTAGAAGACATCTTTATTTGTTATTTTTAACTTAATATTTATTTTGAGGGATTTTTAATTTTACCGTCTCACCTAGCATGTTTTTCTAACATATATATCAACATATATAAGTAAAAGCATAAAATTAAACGTGATATGGTTATGGTCTTTCTATTACAAAAGAACCTAGGAATACATTATTTTTCTAAATGCCTTCTCCTCGATTTCATTTCAGGCGTCACCTTGGTTCGCCTTGGCTTCGAATCATCTTGGCTCCAAATGTTGTACATTTTACAAGATAATCCTAATTTATCTATATAACTATTACATAAATAAATTACAAAAAATCAAGGCTCACAGGCCCAATTTAAATTTATTTAAATAAATCACAATCCATGTAAACCTAGGCCCATAACCATGCACCATGCAATCATCCATATAACATAAGAATCAAGCATCAAGCATACACAGTAATATCACATATTAATTTGCATGCTTCCTAATTAAAATCTAATTTTAATTAATCAAATTTTAATTAATTATGGGTATCAAGGGCTGTTTTAATTTAATTTTAATTCTCAAAATTTAATTTGGGCTTAATTGAAATTTTAATCTTATTAAAATCTCGAAACCATTGGATAACTCTTATCCATTTTAAAATATTTTATTTTAAAACAAAAATTTATAAAGATAACTCCTTTTGAAATTTTAATCTCATTAAAATCTCAAAAGTATTAGATAACTCTTATCCAAATTAATACAGGATATATATTTTATTTTAAAACAATTTTATCAAGATAATGTTTTTGAAATTTTAATCTTATTAAAATCTCAAAACTATTGGATAACTTTTATCCAATTTAATAAAGGATATATTTTATTTTAAAACAATTTTATCAAGATAATGTTTTGAAATTTTAATCTTATTAAAATCTCAAAACTATTGGATAACTCTTATCCAAAAAGCAATATTATCAAGATAATGTTTTTGAAATTTTAATCTTATTAAAATCTCAAAAATATTAGATAACTCTTATCCAATTTAATAAAGGATATATTTTATTTAACACAATTTTATCAAGATAATGTTTTAGAAATTTTAATCTTATTAAAATATCAAAAACCACTGGATAACTCTTATCTAATTTTATTTTTTAAAAATATCTTTCTTTAAAATATATTTAATTTGAAACTCTTATCAGGATAACTTTTATCCTAATTTATTTTATATATTTTAAATAAAATAATAACAAGTATTAATTTTTTTTGGCAAGGGTGGCAACTACAAGATTGTCTATAAGTTTTTTTTTCATATATAATTGTCTTACAATTATTTTAGGTCGCCCAAACGAATTTTGAAAATTAAAATCAAATTTGTAACAACTTACAATAAAATAGCATCACTACAAATCGAATTCGCTATCCCGAAAGCCGTTTGCACACTAGCTCGGATACCACTATAAGGTTTCGTTGTCTCGTTTTATCATGTCATACACGAAAATAAGCAGCGGATTAAAAATCAACAAACCCAAAATCTCTAGGATCATGCAACAAGATTAATTTCAGGATAAAATCTAACCTTTTGGTGTACTCGTGCAGGAATGTTCGACTTCTAAATATGGCAACCCACGAACAGCCCTTGATTTATCGTTAACTCGAGACTCCTAGCTGAGAGAAGCCCTCTAATGGTATCCACACGAGTAGGACGCAAAACAAGACCTTTACCTGAGACAAGATGTGATCAGAAGCAAAGGGAGGAGGAAAGGAATTGTTTTATAAGAGTGCTAGCTTCAAGAGATAGAACGACTATAAAAATATTCTGTTCCTCTATCTATCTTTTAGACTTAATGTTATTTTTATAGTGCCTCTTAACAAAACCCTAAAAAAGTCTTAGCCTTAGTCTAACTAAATTAGATCTTTTGAGTCCTTTAAAATTACTTAATCCAAATCCAATTAACTGTAGGCATACTCTAACATCCACCACTCTACCCTTCACCGAAAAGCACCACTCTACAGCCTTGTTCCAAACCAATCCCGAGACCAAACCACCATACAGCATCCCAACTCAAACCATCTCCTATCGTTTAAACCTAAGCCACGCCACAATCCGAGGCAACCAAAACAGCCTACAACCAACCCAAATCTCTTCAAATCCAGAATACAGCAAGCTTCAAAACCACCGTGACAACTAGCAAAAATCAGAACCCCACAGCCAAACAAATCCAGAATCCAAATCCTGAACCCCCCATAGCAGCCAACACAAAACAAAAAAAAAAAAGAAATAAGGAATCACATTCCAAGCCACAGCAAAGAAACATCAAAAAAGGGGAAGTTTGATAGAACCAGAGAAAAGGCGTTTCGGTTTAGAGCTTTTAAGGGATTATTGGGTTTCAAATCATGTTGAGAAAGGAGCTTAGGTAAAAGCGGAAGACATAGTGAATAGTGAGTTCATTTGGCCGACGATGAGGAGATTCAGGCATTTGAAGGCCGAATCTCTAGGCCTAGATCTAAGAAAAGAAAAGACGATTTGAGGAAAGTCAAGGGAAGAGGAAGAAAGAGCGGACAGAGAAGCTTCCGAAAAGGGAAACCTTTCAGGCTTTCGTTGCCGGCAAGTGGCGACAGAGACGGTGACCGGAGAAGGGCAGTGGTCGGTTGTTCATCTGGGAGGGAGAGTAGAGTTGGGAGAATAAGAAAGTTTTTTATGGAGTAAAAATCTATTAAAATAAAATAAATAGTTTTGGTTTTGAAAAGGAAACACCAAAACAGTGCACTTTGGAGTAGAAGGAACCTCAGTCGCCACCTGTTCGACCCGGATTCAAAGGAGGCCGACCAACTCGAAGTCTGATGATAGGATGTTAGGAAAATTATAAGTATTGATTTTTAATTGATGTCTAGATAAGAGAAATTTATTAAATATTATCAGTGTATTGGAGTATTTAATAATTTAAATTTTTATTATTTTTTAATCAAAACAAAGAAAAATTAGTAATAAAATTTAAATTTAATTAAATTAATGTCAGATGATGGGATGTTACGAAAATCACAATTAGTGATTCTTAATTGGTCCTTAGGTGAGAGAAGTCCGCTAGATATTACTAGCGTATTGGAATACTTCGTGTGATTTTTCAAAAATGTGAATTTTTGCTAAAAATAAAAATGAACTAGGTTTTTTTAAAAAAAAGAAATTAATAATATAATTCAAATTTAAGTGAATATTTTTCGATGATGGGATGTTACATAAATCACAAGTAATAATTCCTAACTGATCCCTAGGTGAGAGAGGTTAACTAAATATTACCAAAGTATTGGGATATTTAGTCTAACTTTTCAATAACGAGAATATTTATAAAAAATAAATAAAGTTTTTTTTTTAAAATAAAATTCATATGCATCATTGATAATATGCTTGTATCATGTGCATTTCATTTTATAAAAAAAAATAATAAAGTACTGATGTGGGTCAGGTTAAGGATTACTGAGCTTTTTTATAAGTCGGGTTGAAGACCACAAACATGTGACAGACACTTTGTCGCAATCTAACACGAGGCTCTCACGACGGAACAATTCATGCAACCGAAGACATATGCGATAAGTCATGGGCGATAGAGTGGCAATCGTGCGTGACAGGCTTTCTGTGATAGAATACATACTATTGGCGACAGCCTTGTTTGTTACTCGAAAGATATTTGGCGACAAAGTATAAAGGAGTAGGCGAGAGAGGCATTGGGCGAGAGAGTTTCCAGCCTGTCGCATAAAATCTGTCGACACAAGCCTGTCACACAAAGCCTGTTGGCACAAACCTATCGACACATTTCATAAATTTGGTTGCAGTTGGCATTAATTAATGAAAAGGGCCAAATTGAGCATATGAGGACATACTTTCATCATCCAATCCGAAACCAGAATCAGACAACGCTCAAACTCCAAAACCCCAGAACAAGGAGAAAAAAAAATATAAAATAAAATAACATAAAACTTCTTTTCTTTCATCAAGCAAAGACACAAGTGCTATTGACACCAGCAGTTTCATCATCGTCCTCGATCCTAAAAAAAAAAGAGATCTCTCGATTCTTATGGAATCTAGCTGCCACCTCTCCTATTGATCATCATCTTCCTTCATGCTCTGTGGCTGTCGTTCCCATCGCTTCAACCCAGTCTCGCCGCTGCTGTGCGCCTGCATCAATCTTGGCCTACGCACCAACCCCTTGCCCTGTTGCAGTGACCTTTCTCTCTTCTCCAGTTCACTGCACCAGTATAGTCACTACCCCTTTTTTGCTTCTGCACCAGCACCTGAGTCGCGCACTGCCCCTATATTGTTGCTTCCCTGCTACGCCGCCGGTACTTCTGCGTGTTTCAATTTCCGCTCCTGCCTTGTTCTTCATCACTGTTTACTGCTCTTGACTCCAACATCACTGAACCGCCTGCTCGAGCACCGTCTTCGCCTATCGCCTACTTATACACTACCATGAACTATTGAGCTCAGCGTGGCTTGCTACGTTGGTGTATTGTGGGTGGGCTTTGATTACACATATTGCAAAGCTTTGAAAGAGACGTTAACAAGGAAGACAAAAAGGAAGGGAGCACTAAAAAAAAAAGGTCAACACCATGGTTAAAAATAATGATGACGAATTGTGGATGTATTGCTTCTAGGTGCTTGCGTGAGCTTCTTGATAGTAGGGCCATCAACTGTACAAGCTGTGCTAGAAATTCAGGATTTAATCTCATGATTCAAGATGAAAACCCAAATGGATTTGGCATAGTGAACGATGATACTGGTCAATTGCACTCAATCTTTGCTGACACCAAATTGACCGCACACAAGGTTCGTCCAATTCGGGAGAGCATAGGTCCCACGTGGAAGGCCACTATGACGACACAGTGCTCAACCAAGTGACTGCCAAAACGGGCGAATGAAAGCCATAAGGCAGACTTTTTAGGCGAGAGGGTGCCTTGCCCATTCGACAGCTAAAGCGGGCGAGCAGTGATTCTCGGACGCGACATCTCCCCTGGGCGAGAAGAGTCTCCCACACGCAAAATTGTGAGAGAGGGGCTCTCGCACGTGAACAACAAGAGGGTCTCCCGCGCATTGATAGCGAGAGAAGGGCTTCCGTTCTTGGCAATCCCCTTTGTCGAGAGAGTGGCAAGCGCAGCAGGTGCCCTGGTAGAACAACGCATGCGTGCAAACAAAGCCTAACTAGAAATGCTTATTTGGCGATGGTGAACAAAGGACTGTCACGTGGGCTCGCGCCAAGAGCGGAATGTGGGTGAACAGGACCATACAACAAGACCCTTTGGCGAAATATAGCAACTTGCGCATGCAAGGGAGGTAGGGTGCTGCACAAAGAGCACACGCAGGCGTGAATGTGGCAAGCATGTTGCATCGTAGGCCTTTGATGAGAGATTATGGCTCGCCTATCGACAACCAGAATAGGCAAGCACAGTTAAAGGGAGCACAAGTTTTGGCAAAAGAGTAAGCCACGATGGCGAGCGCCGCACATACACGACAGTCTTGGGCAGTAAAGAGACGATGGCAAGCATGGCCTGTAGAGTTAAAGGTCAAAAAAACAGGTCACGTATGGCAAACTGCTATAACAGAAAGGCTCTTGCCACGATAGGTCAATCCACCATACACAAGGTAGAGGTGCAATACACGAGCATTGATCCTAAGTTACATGCTAGCCTGATAGGTAAAAGGTGATGGTGAGCAAATTTGACAAGTTAGATTGCGATAAAGCAATTTGTCCTATGCAGCAACCGTATGGGCGAGAAAAAGTCACACGACAAGCATCCTAGGTGAGCGAATGACACTCGTAAGCCCAGCCTTCCGCACACAAGGTGTGAAGCAATGCTGAGGAATGTAGTGTCATGTGACGAGCACAAGACCACTGCGGTAGACATTTCGGCGATTAAGTGGCATGTGGCGATTGCATGACCAACGCCACAGCCCAACCTCCGTAACAAGGCTCACTCGGTAAAGCACGTGTCAAGCATGAAAAACGATCTAGATGGGCAGGCAAGGAATAGGCCGCAGGGTCTGGCAGAGGTGCATGCACAATGCTAGATGAGCTTGCTCAAGAAAGGAAAAAATTGGATGAAGGGCTCAAAAGGAGCGAACGTAAATCCAGGGGAGCTCTATTGGGCAAGCCCCAACCAAAGACCTCAGGAAACACGCTAGAACTTCAAATGCCCGCTCATGTTCTCCCAGATGCGTAAGAACATAGACGAGCGGTGAAAACCAAGCAGGGCACAAAAGGTCAGATGAGCTAGCGGCCACCACGCGAGTACAATTGTGAATGATGAGTAAGAATACAGCCATCCTAAGACCCAGGCAAGCAAGCCCTTGACAACCGATATAGGAACTCGCCTAGGAGAGAGAACTCTATGGGCAAGCCATTTTGAGTGACTTAAGCGAAAAAGGATTACACAACTCTGTACATCATCAAGCACAACGCTCGAGAAAAAGTTCATCTTTGAACAGTAATGACAACACTATTTCAAAGAAGAACTTGAGGAGCTATATGGTGTAAAGGTACACTAAATACTGTAAAAGTAAAAGGTATTGTGCTACAAAAAAAGGAAAGACAAAAGAAGAGAAAGAAAAAGCTGAGGCTACAACCAGTCACATATTTGAGTGCATGGAATGGGCGACAGGTAGTGATCTTTGGTGGGAGAAAACAAGAAGCAGGCTATAGCCCTGCCTATCGCCCAAAAGTTTCCTGGTGATTGAGTACACGGAATGGGCAAAGCCCAGCCTGTCGCCTGAAAGATCTTTGGCGACAAAGTGCAAGGAATGAGTGACAGCAGTGTCCTCAATTCGGCAAGCATAGGCACGCACATGACAAATTTTGGTGACAAGGTTCCACGTGGCAGACTCTTTCTGCGAGAGGTGACTCACGAGTGTGATAACCAAATTGACGAGAAAGGGGGACCACTATTAAAGATCTCACAAAGATGCCATTCTTTTGAATAGTCAGTTGCATTCAAGACGTCATACGACAGAACAATTTGTCACTCGAAAGGTGCTTGCTACACTGCAAATTTGCGTGACTACAAACATGTAACAAGCACTCTATCGTGAGTTAGCTCAAGGCCACGCAACAGAGCAATTTGTACAACTACAGGCATGCGACACGACTCGAACATGGGCAACCTTATCTTCTTCATTGTCAAATTGAACTTCAAAGCCAAGAAGCACGACAGGCCTTGTGCAAGACAAGGGCCCCCGCGTGCAACAAGCCTTGGGGGAGAGACTGGCTCCGAGTGACAAGCCTTGTGCAGGACAAGAGCCCCCGCACGCGAGAGGCCTTTGGCAAGAGAGGAACTCCCGCGCGTGACAGGCCTTGAGCGAGACAAGGGCTCCCGCACGTGACAGGCCTTGGGCAACAGGGGAGCTCCTATGCGCGACAGGTCTTGGATGAGATAGGGGCTCTCGCATGCACATGACAAGCTCCCTACTTGGATAAAATGATAGTGAAGAAAATTAAGTGAACACAGCACCCATAGGCAAGATTCCCCCGTTAGCATAATGCAGGCGAGTAAAGAACACTCGAGTTATGCCTTTCGACAATGGCTAGCAACCTGGCGAGCACGGAATCCAAACTATTGGTTCGCCCATTAGAAAGAAATTTGGTGAGCACATTTAAATTTGATGATCCAAGTGCACGCCTAAGTGCGGGATCTGAATGGAATGATCTAGAATCTTCTAGACATGGTGCGCGCACTAATCCGACAGAATATCCAAAAGCTTCCTTCGGCCCATCTATCACAGAAGCTTTCAAGAACTGCTCTAGCAACGATCTAAAAGTGGCTTAAGAGCCACACACTTGGCATATTGACAACCACACATGTGAAAGAGGGTTTGTCTATATAAAGGTTGTGTCAGCTTTGTGAGTCCTTTAAGCAAGACAAGGATGTGCCAATTTAGGGCGTCGAGATCAAGGTTGTGTTTCCCTTGTAAGCCCCTATACATAGCATTCTTGAGTATCAATACAAGTGAGTGCTCGACACAACGAAAATTGCAAACACACTCAAACAGGGACATACGGGTGTTAACCAGATTTGAAGTACTCTCATACGATGTTTTCTATTTTCTTGTCCACTCTAACAATTGTGATTGAATTAGGCAGGTGTCCAAGGCAGGCACTAGCCATTGTCGTGTAAGGCAGCAAGCCAAGGAGAGCTTGGTTCGATCAAAAACAACTTGTGGTAAGCTCGTGAAGGTAGATTGCTGGTACCAAGGCACGACTTAGTGCACAATCCATGGTCGACAGCAAAACATACCAGCACTTGTACTTTACAGATTTTTCAAAGACAAAGACTTGGAATGGTACTGGTGGTAAACATTTGCTATTATTGTTTTAATATTTGCTGCAATTATATTGTTACTTATTCCACTTAATTGAAAATACTACATTATGAAACAAAAGGCCACTTATTTTTATCTGTACTATGATAATCCCCCATGTTTGATAGACATGTTGCAGGAATAGAAGAAGAAAAAATAGAAGCTAGCCGAAGACGCGAGACGGGCACAAATAAGTCCCTAAGCAAAAAATGCGTGAGACAGGCAAAAATAAGTCCCTAAGCGAGAAGAAGACGCGAGACGGGCACAAATAAGTCTCTAAGTGAAAAATGCGTGAGACGGGCATAAATAAGACCTTAAGCGTGAAGAAGACGTGAGACGGGCACAAATAAGTCCCTAAGCGAAAAATGCGCGAGACGGGCATAAACAAGACCTTAAGCGTGAAGAAGACGCGAGACGGGCACAAATAAGTCCCTAAGCGAAAAATGCGCGAGACGGGCACAAATAAGACCTTAAGCATGAAGAAGACGAGACGGGCACAAATAAGTCCCTAAGCAAAAAATGTGCGAGACGGGCAAAAATAAGTCTCTAAACAAGGTACGTTACAATTTTTTCAGATTACATTTAACGTATTATATTCTAATAAGTCTTTAAGCGGATAGTACGCAAGACAAGACCAATACTCCAGTAAAAGTTCTTCTTTGGACACAAAAAGTCGGAAAGAAAAACTTGAACACAGTATGCAGGCTGCTGTGAGGTATGTTACAATTTTATCGGATGTTATGTTCTTATGATATTATATTCTTATCAAGTCTATAAAATCCCTAAGCACAAAAGGGTGCGAGAAGGGTAAATTCGAAAGTCCTTAAGCAAAAAATGCGCGAGACGGGCAAATTAAAAGTCCCTAAGCACAAAAGGGTGCGAGACCGACAAACCAAAAGCCTGAAGCGAAAAATGCGCGATGTAGGCTACGCATGTACTTGAAGCGAAAAGTGCGCGATGTAAGTCATGCATAAAGTGTAAGGGCTTGAAGCAGTAATTGGACGACATAAGCCACATATGTAAAAGAACTTGAAGCAAAAAGTGCACGAGGAAAGTCTGATTACTACATAAGATTAATACAAGGTAAATATGTAGTTGCCTCTATAGATGAGTTTAAAAATGTATTGATTAGTTTGTAAAAGACTAAGCTCTTTCACAAAATACTGGGGAGCACTCTAGATTAACTCCCGCCTCAAAAAGAGCATCGATACTAACAGACACCCAAGCATGTACGCCCTGAGGTGCTATAATTATCCAAATCATCTTCGTCCAAGCCTATGAGAACCCCGATCATCTCGGGTCAACGAAAAGGCTCTTAAGGGCTGGTAAGATCAAATAGATCTTTATAAATGCAAAGGTTCCAAATCCTCAGCATCTGGATCAAACTTCAACAAATCAAGAGCATGCCAAGCACAAATCGCATCTGATAAAACCAATTAAGAACATATGCACCCTCTTGTGGTATTTCTTGACGATGTGCCCTCATAGCTTTAACTCAGATTTGGTTTTCTTCCTCTTGGCTAATAGAAGGCTTTGGTGGCTCTGTAATCTTGTAATTTCTCCTTATAGCTCTTGGTTTCGGTCAGCTAAGACCTTGAATTTGAAAAGAAGGGTGGTATATTCCACTGGAGAAGCATTTAGTTCAGTGGAGAAAAACGTATCTCGGTAGTGTTCTGAAAAGACACTTAACAAAAGAAATGATAACACGACGTCGTTTCTATTACAAATAATAATGAAGTTCACTAGTTGAGCCCTCAAGTGAAGATGAAAAGACTCTTGTGATAATCCCAGAAAGAGGATAGAAAAGAATTTGAAAAGCTCATTCTTTATATACTCTTTCACAGGGTAAACCTTGCAAAAGAGCAGGGAGCAATTGATGTGGGTTAGGTTAAAGATTACTGGGCTTTTCTATAAGTCAAGTTGAAGACCATTGAGCCAAATGATAATCTAAGCCCAAGAGGAAAGAGGATTCAGAAGGCCCATAAATGATCCACTAGTAAGCTGTGGGGCTTAAAGGTAATTACGCGCAAAATAACTCCTATAAATAAGTCACAGGTATCATTCTTAAACCCTAAGCTCTATTTGCCTACTGAAACCCTATCTGACTTAAGCATCGGAGTGTACGCGCAGGGGAAAACCCCTGTATCCCCTGATGGGTTTTTATTTTGCAGAATTCTTGGAGACAACTTGACATGAAAATTGAGATTCGTACCTCATAAAAAATTATTGTTGTTTTAGGGAACAACAAGTATAATGATAAGATATTATAGAAATCATAAGTAGTGATTCCTAATTGATCCTTAGGTGAGAAGAGTACATTAAATACTACCAGTGTATTGGAGTATTTAGTGTGATTTTTCAATAATTTGAATTTCTGTTAAAAAATAAAAATAAATAAGTTTTTTATAAAAGGAAATTAATGATAGAGTTTAAATCTAAGTAAACATTATTCTGAAGATGAGATGTTATGAAATTCACAAGTAGTGATTTCTAACTAATCTCTAGGTGAGAAGAATCTACCAAGTGTTACCAGAGTATTGAAATACTTAGTGTGATTTTTCAATAACACATTATGTTTTAAAATAAATAAATAAAGTTTTTTTAATAAATGAAAATAATAATAATAAATTCATATGCATAATTGCATCATATGCATCATTGTATCATATGCATCCATGTTTAATCACAAAAATAAAATGTAAACTTTTCCCGAGGATGAGACTCTATGGAAATCGCAAGTAGCAATTCTTAAGAAATCTCTAGGTGAGAATATTATTTCAAATATTACCAAAAGTATTGGAGTATTTAATTTAATTTTTCAATACAAGAGGTTCACATTCACTTTTGAAAAATAAAATTTAACTTTTTAAAATAAGAAAAAATGATTTTTACAAAAAAAAAAACTTACATTGAATAAAAAGAATAAAATTGGTTGCAATAAATAAAGAAATTATTTTTAAATATTAAATTAAGACCATTTTATTAAAGCCAAAGGATAACATATGATTAATATGGTACCGTTTTTTAATGAGCGTTACAGGTTGCTAATCTTTCTCTATGCGTAACCGTACTTTCAAACTTAGATTTTGTTTTTGCATACCCAAATTGTCTTTTTAATAAACTTAATTAATTTTGAGATTTTGTTAAAAAGATAAATATTTTCAAGTGGCCAATCACACCTAGTAAAAAAAACATTGGTGGCGACTCCCTATTTTTTCAATATTTTCAAAATAATCAAGCGGTCGAATCTCCGGATGAAATAATTATAACAGCTTGACGACTCCACTAGGGAATTTTTTTAGAGTCGAGCCATTAACTAATCACATGTTATCCTAAGTTTTAATCTAATGGTCTTAATTGATATTTAAATTGTATTTCTTTAACTTCTAATAATTTGAGTTGCATTTATGTCTTATTCATGTTATTTTATTATTTGGTATATATTATTGTTAATAAATTGTAGGGCTTCTAGGATAGGGATAATGGTTGACGAATGTTTGATGTGTCCCCTCATACACGCACTTGACTTGCATTTGCATAACATGAGCTCTATACTCGGGCTCCTTCCTCCTTAGGAGGAAGTAAAGTACTTATACTCTCGTGAGGTAATAACTTTCATAATGGCAAGCGAAATACTCCTACTCAAATTAATTCTTTACTAGTCTAGAGTGGATGTCAGTAAACAGTTTGAGAACCTTTAGATCCTTATAAATCCAAGCCTAGCATATAGAAAAACCTAAGAAGCTAATCTTAGGTAGAGCCATGCCCAAATTATGTAGAGATTATCTCAAAATTAAGACACATGAGGGAACATTATTCGACCCATTTTCTTACGTCAATAATAAAGGTACTATTGATTTTTGTTTGAATTGTCCATAATTTAAGTCTTTGAAATTTTTTTCAAAAGGGAATTTTTGTAAAATAAAAGTAGAATTTTTTAGAAAGAGATCTTGTTAGAAAAAAAAAGAAATTCAAGTTATTATTATTTTTAATCAAGAAGTGTAAGAAAAATGATAAAACAAATATGTAACTTTTCTTTTAAAAAGTAAGAATAATTCTTTCTTTTTAAAAAAATGGAAATTTCTTTTGAAAATATGGGCATTAAAATAGGAATAAATAAAAAATGTGCCCTGTAAACTAAGAAAAAAATAGAGTTGACATTTCCCTAAATAAAGGTAATATAGGGTCAACAAAATTTTTCATTGATTTTTTTTATGTGAATAATTTAAAGAATAATTTGACATGAAAAAATGAAGAAAAAATATTTTTTGGGTTGTGTACGAATTTTAATGTAAATCTAAAAATGCTTAAAAAATTTTAAAAAAGAGGTTTTAGAAAAAAAATGTTTTCTTTTCCTTTTCTTGGTTATCTCATTGCAAAAAATTTCTTGAACAAAAAAAGACGTCAAAAATTGTCCTTGAATTTATTTGGTAAAGAATTTAAAGAATAATTTGATATGGAATAAAAATGAAATAAAAATAATTTTTGAATAAAATCTAGTAGGAAATGTGAAAATTTTTAGAAAAATAGAAAATTTGAATCAAAATTGTTTGGTGATAAAAGAAAAATGATTTTTAGAAAAATTAAGAAGAGTGTTTAGGTTTAGTTAGGAATTCCATTTTCCTTGCAGGTTAGATTTAGTAATAATAGGATGTGTCTAGGTATTGTGAATATAGGTATTCATTTTTTTTCAAGCATGTTAGCATCATATATCATTTTATTTTCATATCATTTTGTCATCATCGCGTCTATATATATTGATAATCATGTCATGTGCATTTTAGAATCATGTAAGCTAGGTTAAATAAAAACAAAATTGATCTCCATTATAATTGCATTTTACATAAATTGCATTTTTTATAAACATGTTTTTCATCAATGCCTTATTATTGTGTCATGTTTTGAACGTTTTAGATAGCATTTCATGGTTAAAATATATATATATATATATATATATGTTCTTTCTCGCAAAAAAAAACAAAAAACAAAAAAGAGAGTTTTTTTGAAACAATTTTGGCATGGCTAAGGTTATTCTTCAATTTCTCTGACTTGTTTTGGACTTGATCTCTCAAGTTAATAAGTGAATGTGTTGAGTAAAGGGCAAATTTTAGTTTGAACTTTGGTATGCATATTACATTGTTGCACCATATTTTGTAGATAAATCTTTGAGAAATGAGGCCAAGTCTTTTATAATTTGAATTTGTTTATTGTTTCAATTTTCTTCTCTATCAAATCTGTGTACATGCGTTATTGATTGGTTATTTTCATTAAAATTATTCCTCTATAAGATTTAGTTCAAGTGAAATCCTAAATATCTAAACTGTAAAACCAAGAAAGTTATGCAAATTAACAAAAAAAAAATTAAAAAAATTGTTCCATTTCATCTTTCAAGATAATAAGAATAGATTTTTTTTTGGTCACATATAGCATTTGCATACATATACAAATAATATGATTTTCATAAAACTTACATCATACACTTATTATATTTCAATCAATATGGCAATACTCTTCATTTTTCATAAAAAAAGGAGAAATTTGTTTGTTTCAAAAATTCTTGAAAAAAACAAGAGAGTTTTTTTTAGATATAAGTAAGATAATAATATGGATTTCTAATTAAAAAAATTACGGTAATAAGGTTTAAGGTCTCTCGACCATTAACGGTTACAAGGCAGTTCGAGGCTCACTCAAGTTTAGGTCATGAAAGAAGGACAAGATAGCCGAATGAAGAAAATAGAAATGGCGCAAGAAGAGATAAAAGGGCAATTGGCTGCGATAATGGAGATGATGACAAAAATGAATAAAGGAAAAGAACTAGTGGGGGAAACAACTACTGAAGAAAGGGGTTTATCACAAGAAGGTGAGCATTCATATCCACTGAGGCTCATTTCACCTGAAACCAATACTCCACAGCATATGTTATCTTTGGGGCATGTCATTCCAAACCCTAAGAGAAAGTCATCAGACCCAATCCATGTTCATGATTCAGATGATCCTAAGAAACAAGAAAAGCTGAAGATAAGTGTATCAACAGTGAAAGAGAACTTAGAGCCTCAAACAAAATTAGACCTCTTTGAAGAAAGGTTACGAGATATTGAAGGGATGGATTTATATGGTTTTATAAATGCGAGTGAGCTCTGTTTGGTACTGGGTGTAGTTATCTCACCAAAGTTCAAGGTTTCAAAATTTGAAAAGTATGATGGGATTAAATGCCCAACAACTCATATCAAGATGTATTTCCGAAAAATGGTTGCCTATGCTCAGAATGATGAATTATTAGTGCATATTTCCAAGATAGTCTTACCGGATCAACTGTCAGGTGGTACACCAAACTAGATCAAGCCCATATCCGCTCATGGAAGGAATTGGCTAGGGCATTTATCACCCAATAGATGCACGTTGAAGATTGGGCACCAGACTACTTATCCTTATAGGGCATGAGGAAGAAATAGGAGGAGAGATTTAGAGAATAAGCTCAGAGATGGAGGGATGTTACTGCCCAAGTTCAATGGCCCCTCACAAAGAAAGAAACTACCATCTTGTTTGTTAACACACTCCCAGCACCGTTTTATGAAATGATGGTTGGAAATGCCATGAAGAATTTTGCAGATATGGTGATTTCTAGTGAAATGATAGAGAATGCAATTAAGAGCGGCAAACTTATGAGTGATGTTGCAATGAAATGATACACTAAGTAAAGAAGAAGGAGATATTCACGTTGTGAATTATAGGGGGCAACATGTGGGAAGCTTTGCTTCATATCAGCCTTATCCAGTGAGCCAAACTTATTACCTCACCACAAATAATATCTCTCCAAGCGTAAATACCAATCAACCAATTCCACAATCTGGTTGGCAAATGGATCTTCAAAGACCTATACCTACCCAAAGCAACCGAAAAGGATCTCGAAACAAGCTGAGAAGGACCAACATTGATCCAATTCCTTTGTCTTACACTGAAGTATTTCAATTCCTTGTTGAGAACCAACTTGTTACCCCAATCCCACTAAAGCCTTTGGAGCCTCCATATCTAGAATGGTACAACCGTGATGCTTGATGTGACTATCATAATAGGAACTTGGGTCACTTAATAGAAAGCTGTCCTGCTTTTAAGCGTAAGGTGCAAAGTTTGATTAGACGGGGTCTATGGAATCTCAAGACAAAGGAATGAATGAATATTAATCTCTCATCCAACCATGCCAGGGCATAACTACAAAAATGATCTTTTTGGTGGGTCATTCATGATGACGTGAAATTGTTTTTGGTCAAAGTTATAGCCCAATTTTAATGGCTTTTTATGTATATACTTTCATTTATTTATTTTTATCATTTTAATGAAGTAATAAATGCATTTTCATCACGTTTCTCTATCCTTCGATTCAAATTAGGCATTATCTCCTTTATATACCTCATCGTATTTCCTCCATTGTTTTTTATTTTTGAATGATAAATATGATATCAATGTTGACAATAATTTGGGATTTGAACTCTACAAAGCTCTATTCGTGTTGGCAAATTTGTTCAAAATCTTGTCATGCATATTGAAAAGAAAATATGAGTTGTACATAGAGTAGGTGGGGATCGACATGTAGTTTTGTAATGGATGGTTTGACAAGTTGGTGTTTGCTCAGTAAATGATTCTTCGATAAGAGTTTTCACATTTGAAATGAATAATGACCATCTTTCATCTGCATTTCACTTGTAAAAAAATTGTCCATTGCTAACCCCTTTGAGTCTAGAATGTTTGTTTGCTTTTTCTAAGAAATCCACCAAGGATCACCATCCACATTGGTGGGGCAAAATTTGGAAAAAAAAAGAGAAAGAAAGAAAAAAAAAGAAAGAAGTTTGTTCACTTGAAATCCATAAAAGAATTTGAGGGGCAAACTAAAAAAAACCCCTTTTACATTTTGAAATTATTTGTTGAAAAAAGGAGAAAATAAGATATGAAGTTCGAATGAAAAAGAAAGGAGGAAAAATGAGGCAAAGTTCCTAAATGAGTCAAGAAATGATCCTTTGGTTTATACCCTTTAAAACACAAGTTTTGGGCTTGCTGTGTCTTTTCTTTCATAACCTCTCACCTTAGCCCACATTACATACCTTAAAAATCCATTTTGATTAAATGTGAAAATTTGAGTTGAAGGACCATATATTAGGCCAAAAAATGCATGAAGATTATGATTCTTTAATAGTGGACCATAAAGAGGATACGGAGGATGAATGAAAAAATGATGAAAAACAAAAGTTGAAAAATGATGAAAAAAATGAAAAAATGTTGAAAAGAAAAAGAAAAAGGAAAATGATGACTCAAATTGAAAAGCCAAAAAGGACGGTTTGGGTCAAATAAGGATGGATGATCAAGCTAATAATTAGAGAAGAGATCTTTGGCTTAGATCATCATAGTGGGAACATTTCATCAAGAAAGGGCCAAATTCAATGCAATAGGCTCAAAAAGATTAATGACATTAAGGAAATAGATTTTAAAGAAAGAATCCCAAATTTTCTATCAAGATTGTCTGAAAGTTGTTGCCTTTTTTTTATTCCTTCAAGTTGCCTTGCCCTACGGTAAAATTATTTTTTGTTCCTTTCATCATAAGTACCCTTCCTTTAATTTTTAACCAGTTTGCACACCAATAAAAAATCAAAGAAATGTGATGACATTACATTTGTTATGAAATTGAAATGATGATAAATAAATGAATAGTAATGCTCACAAAAGTTCATGCATTACCAAAAAAAAAACTGTCAAGGATGATTTAGGGCAAAGGAAAATTGAAATAGTAATGAGATGTGCAAATGCTCAAAGTCTCCAATTGAAATAGGCCAGTGTTGATTAGGTAGTGAAGAATGAAGGAAAACAAGTTAGGATTGTGAGGAAAGGTAAAATGATGGAAACTATGGTTTTGTAAACCTCATTACCATTGTTTTTGCATGATTTTTTCATCAACCTTTGCATTGCATTCATCACATAAATTTGGGAAAGAAATATAAAAATTTTAACTTTGTGTAAGAGAATTAGTCAATCTTAAGTTAAGGAAAATTTTGGAAGCATGATTTTCAAGAATTTTAGAGCAAGAATTAAGATTTTAAGGTGATGAACTTTGAATTCTATAAGAAATTATAATAAGAGAAGTTTTAAAAAGAGAAAATGTTAATATGTGAGAAATTTTCATATGTAAATCCCCGAAACCAACATTCAGATAGGACTTCTCGAACAATTTTCTAGAAGTGAATTCCTAGATTGTAGGATGTGAATTCCCGAAACATATATTTGCAGATGTGAATACTTGGACCTTCGGATTTGAATTCCTGAACAAATTTTTCCAGATGTGAATACCTAGACTTTCATATGTGAATTCCTAAACAAATTTTCAAGATGTGAATACTTGGACTTTCTGATGTGAATCCATGAAACAAACATTCGAATGCAAATTCCTAAACAATTTTCTAGAAGTGAATTCCTAGATGTCTTGCTAAAATTTAAAACTAATTTCGAAAGAAATGTGAATTTGTCCAATGATGAGATTTCATAAAATTCGCAAGTAGCGATTTTTCAAAAATCTTTAGGTGATAGAAAATTTTCATTTATTACCAGAGTATTGGAATATTTGGAGTAATTTTTCAATATGTAGATTCATATTTATTATTCAAAAGTAATGAGAAATTTTCATAAAATAAAATAAACAAAAATAAATAGAGAATAAAATGATAAGTTAAGAAACAAAATAACAAATTAGAAATCAAATGAGCATCTAAAGTATAATTGTATAATTTGCATTGATTTTAAGTCCGATGATGGAATGCTAGGGAAATCACAAGTAGTAATTCTTAACTTATCCCTAGGTGAGAGAAATTCATTAAATACTACCAGCGTATTAAGTGCGATTTTTAAATAATTTAAATTTTTAATGTTTTTTAATCAAAACAAAGAAAAATTAATAATAAAATTTAAATTTATTTAAATGAATGTACGATGATGGGATGTTACAAAAATCGCAAGTAGTGATTTCTAACTGATCTCTAGGTGAGAGAAGTCCGCTAGATATTACTAGCGTATTGGAATACTTAGTGTGATTTAGCAAAAATGTGAATTTTCGCTAAAAATAAAAATGAACCAGGTTTTTCTTAGAAAAAGAAATTAATAATATAATTCAAATTTAAGTGAACATTTTTCGATGATGAGATGTTACGGAAATCACAAGTAGTGATTCTTAACTGATCCCTAAGTGAGAGGTGTTAACTAAATATTACCAAAGTATTGAGATATTTAGTCTAACTTTTCAATAATGCGAATATTTATAAAAAATAAATAAAGTTTTTTTAAAAATAAAATTCATATGCATCATTGATAATATGCTTGTATCATGCGCATTTCATTTTATAAAGAAAATAATAAAGTCCGATGATAGGATGTTATGGAAATCATGAGTAGTTATTCCTAACTAATCAATAGGTGAGAAGAGTCCATTAAATAGTACAAGTGTATTGGAGTATTTAGCATGATTTTTCAATAATTTGAATTTCTGTTAAAAGATAAAAATAAATAAGGTTTTTATAAAAGGAAATTAATGATAGAGTTTAAATCTAAGTAAACATTATTCTGAAGATGAGATGTTATGAAATTCACAAGTAGTGATTTCTAACTAATCTCTAGGTGAGAAGAATCCACCTAGTGTTACCAGAGTATTGGAATACTTAGTGTGATTTTTTAATAACATATTTTGTTTTAAAATAAATAAATAAAGTTTTTTTTTAATAAATGAAAATAATAATAATAAATTCATATGCATCATTGCATCATATGCATCCATGTTTAATCACAAAAATAAAATATGAACTTTTCCAAGGATAAGATTCTATAGAAATCACAAGTTGCGATTATTAAGAAATCTTTAGATGAGAATGTTATTTCAAATATTACCAAAAGTAGTGAAATATTTGATTTAATTGTTTAATACAAAAAGGTTCACATTTACTTTTGAAAAATAAAATTTAACTTTTTAAATTAGAAAAAATGATTTTTACAAAAAAATGACTTTGAATAAAAGGAATAAAATTGGTTGCAGTAAATAAAGAAAATATTTTTAAATATTAAATTAAGATCATTTTTTTAAGCCAAAGGATAACATATGATTAATATGGTACTATTTTTTAACGGGTGTTATGGGAGTGCTAATCCTTCCTTATGCGTAACCATACTCCTGAACTTGATTTTTGTTTTTGCAAACTTAAATTGTCTTTTTAGTAAACTTAATTAATTTTGAGATTTTGTTAAAAAGATAAATATTTTCAAGTGGCCAATCACACATAATTAAAAAAAAAGATTGGTGGTGACTCCTTATTTTTTTAATATTTTCAAAATCGTCGAGCAGTTGAGTCTTCAGACGAAATCATTACGACAGTAATACTATCCTTTTAATACTTTTTCAAACAATTAAAACTTGAATGCATATGAAAAAAGAGAGTTTTAAAGTTAATTTTTGAGTAAATTTATCATTGACTTAAATATTAAATACAAAATTTGAATTGATACTTGTGGTTGGATATATTAAGGATAATGAATTTTTTGTTTTACTAGAATCACATGATTTTATCTTTATTAGATCTGGTAATTCATATCTCATTGTCATGTTTCGTGTCATACATGGTTTTTGACACAATACAATTTATAAAATATGTCTAAATCTTAAACACATACATGATATATTTTTTATATGTGTGTACACATGGTACAAGAGGTGGTACAAGACAATTAACATGTCATAATTGTCCATGTAATGCGATATAATACAACACGATTAGACACAACTAACATGATCAAACATGGATAACACGATTAAATACGGCTGACATGAGTAATATTAAGAATAAATCTAAGCTAAAAATGAATAAAAAGACTACAATATTTACATTAATAATTTACTAAAAAATAATAATTTACATCCATAATTAACATCCAAATTAATAATCACAATTATAAGAAAATAATAATATATTAAAATAATTTCAAAATTTTTTATATCTTTTAATTTGAACACAATTTAATCTATTGGTGGAACTAATTAATTGAAATGATTAATTGATTATAGCCTATAAGCATAACCTTAACCTATTAATTAATTTTCATGACTTGTTATGATAATATAATATTATGATAATACACTATATTACTATAATTTAGAATCAACAACCCAGGTACATAAAATAAATCATTAATATTAGATATGTATATGATATATCTTTATCATGATAATATACTTATTATGTTAATATACCATTATTTAAATTCACATACATAGAATAAATCATTATATCAAATATGTATGTCTATCATTATAATAGTATACTATTATTTAGAATACTATTATTTAGAATCAAGTACATAAAATAGATCTTTAATATTAAATATGTATATGATATATCATTATCAAGAATATCATCAGAAGGCTCAAGGAACTTCAAAAGAGACTCAACGGTGGCCAAGGATTCTTCTAAAGGAAAGGTCAAGAAAAGACTTTCAAATCTTTCTCCTTGGCTCCAATTTCTTAAATCTAAAAATAATTTTTCACATTTCATTCCTTCGGTTGGACTGTGCTCAATGTTATCCATTCAATAATTAGCCAAAACATACTTAGCTACATTAATGTTTAACATTTGAATTAGGTCCCAGTTCAATCATCTAATAAACTATAATTCATATTCATTTTTAGGTTTACATCCCTTTCTCAGACACTATAGTACTGTACAATAAAGTCTAAATATACAAAATAACTGTACTTAGTATACCTTCAAGGCATGATTGGCTTGCCTCAAAGAAATCCGAATAGAACCTCTTTAAAAATAGGAACTACTGCATTTAATTTGAAAGTGGGAATGGAGGGGGTAAGCTTTATGCCAAGTAAGAAATATATACAAAAATACAGATACTGTAAGTTATATGCAGAAATCTTAAACAAATTACTATATGCCAGAGTTCAAATGATAATTCTAAATAAAGATTTGGAAGGAATAATCTTTATAGCTCGTTAAGGGTTTAGGGATGAGTACAAAAGGATGCTTTAAAGCACCTTACTTGTCCATTTTCCCAACACTTCAACTATAGAGCAGACCAAGGAAATATACCATAGAAAGAATTCATGCATTTTCAAAATCAAAGACATAACAGTTTAACGTACGAATATTCATTTTCAAAACCATACTATACAGATATCTTAAATCAGTTAGAAACCATGTAGATTACAGTGTTTAGTTAACATTCATTACCAGTACATTTCAAATACACTTTAAATCAGTATCAAAATCAATATCAAACAATTTCAGATTCAGAGTTTAGAGTTCAGAGATCAAATGTTCAGAAATCATTTTCAAAACCATACTATGTAGATATCTTAAATCAATTAGAAACCATGTAGATTTTAGCGTTTAATTAACATTCATTATCAGTACATTTCGAATACACTTTAAATCAGTATCAAAATCAATATCAAACAAAGAGTTCACAGATCAAAGGTTCATAAATCATACAAATCCACATAAATCAAAATCAGTGGAGACATAGTAACATCCCAATAGAAATCATGCAGTTCAGATCCCATAAAGGGAGAAATGTAGACATATGGTCATAGTCCTAAGGGATCGACAGTTAGCACTAGTTAGGTTATAGTTGTGGGTACTGAAGCTGTGACTAAAGTCAATTAGCGGTTCATAATTAGAATGAGAGCCAGAAATACTGCAAGCTTACCCAAAGGTAACTAAGGGAGCCGAAGTCTCAAAACAGTTCATATACTATTTGAAAGTACTTATAGAAATTGATGTCAATAAAATATATCTTTAGTCAGTCCATAAATATCAAAATAGATAACAATTTCATTTCAAGTGTAAAAATTCAACAAATATTCTTGGTGTAATAACCAGTATTTAAAATTTTTTATTTACATATAAACACATGTCTAAAACACGCTAGTAACTTAAAATGTGAGTAAACGATTAAAATCCCAGTTGAAAACCAAGTTACAAAATAGCATGTCTTTAATGTCAAACCACTTGATAATTTAGTGTTTAAAATATCATGATGCTTTCCAAAACCATAACTAAATCAGATCATTTAAACTTCAATACAATGAAATCATGAGATAGTTTTCAAGAACCAAAACCTATGACAATTTCCATTTTCATGTATATTTTCAGATTCAAAGTCTAATTCATGCTAAACTAACGTTTTACGAAATTTCGGCGGCATAACAATACGATAGTTCTAAACCTCCTGCAATGTAAACACAATGTGTATTCCCAAAGCAGTTGGTTTTAAAACCATGTTCAATATCTCTTATGTTCTTTATACATATTTGTTAACACTCAGTCACAACGTACTATATGAAATCAATTCCTATAGCCACAGTATATATAAGTGAGCATATATTTGCTTATAGCCTCCTTAACGTCACTTACTTCGGGACTACAAAACAGTATTAAAACACAATCAAATCTCAACATCCCTTTTACAAAAATGTTCTAGAATTTACAATCTTTTATATTTTCTAATAAAACTGTGAGAGCCCAAATTTCTTTATTCTCCTTATACCTAATGAAGGTAATGAATTGGAATAAAATTATGAAAACTAATTCTTTTTCGTTATGGAATTATGGGAAAATTGCCAAGTCGGCCCTATAGGGCAATCTGTAATCTGAATGCTCTCCAAAATGGCAAAATATTAAAATTGGGGCCAAACTAACTAAAGGCCAAGAAGACCATTTTTTAGAATTCTTTAAGACGAGCATACCTAGGTTTACATGCAACAAATTCAAAAATAATGATCGTGTCCATACCTCGGAAGAACTTTTCTAAATAACTGTCAAACCAAATTGATTTTGGACGCACAAACTATCATAGGATGATCCTCTTGTAAAGAAGTTTCACGTGGATCTAGCCCGTGATCTGAATTACACGAAAGTGCTAAAACAACGCGAACGAAACAAAAAAATTTGTTTGGAGTAAGTTTGGTAATTTCACTACCCATGACCAGTCAAACCACCTTCGGAGTCAATATTTGACCATGTTTGACTTGAATATGGGAAAACAATAAAAATAAAATATTAATTTTGAATTTAAAAAATATTAAAATAAAGTAAGGATATAATTAGAAATAATGAAATTGTACAACGGTAGTATGGTCAGTTAACTGGGGGCTGGTCAAATTGGTCAATGTTTGACCAGAATTGACTAAAATAAATAAAATATAATAAAAATAAAATTAAAAATCTAAAATTTAAAAATAATAAGATAATTCAATGGCATCATTGTGAATATTGAATTTTAAGAGGGCAAATTAGTCATTTTGCATGTGGGCTAGAAAAATATCTTTAAAATATCTATAAAACTAGAGAATTCTGGTTTCTTTAAGCTGCTAACAAACTTTCCCCTGCAACTTCTCTTTTTCTCCATCTTTCTCACGTTTTTCTTCCTTCATCCTAACAAATATATCATTTCTCCTTACTAAATCATCAATCACCCTTCACAAATCTGTCCCCCACCTTAAGAATATCTTAAACTCAGATTTAGAGGGCTGAAAGGAAGAATACAGCACTGGTTTGGGAAAGTTGTACTATTCGGCAATGGTGGAAGGTGAGAAATTGATGATGCTTCTTTAATACTAGCTATGGCATTTAATTGATTCATGTATGGGAAACATGTTTGATACCATAGATTGAAGTAAAATGAAGTGTAGTGATGTGTGTGAGATTCGGCCATGGTAGGAGCATGTTGATATTATTGTGTTTTTAATTCAAGAAGGGTAGGAAATGATAATATGTGATGTGTAAAGTATGATTATTGTGTTGGAATTAATTGAATTCATGTGTTGGAGTTCCATGTTGATTCGGCCATAGGAGGAATTTAGAGAATTTATAGTGATTTTTTATGTATGTTGGATAGAAAATGGCAGCTTGTAGTTAGTCAAATATAATTATAACCATAAATTAGCTAAAATAATTAATTAACATGAAGAGGTAAATTCGGCCATGAGTAAAGGGGATTAGTGATTATTTAATTTTGATATTTGATGATTATGGAAATAATGTATAGGATGAATAGAGATTATTTATAAAATTAAATTTGGAAAATGATTAATGTTGTGTAAGAAAAATCATTCAGCCATAGGGTAGAAGAGATGAGAATGATGAGTTTTGATATATGGAAGGTGTTTGATAAAAATTCTAAGTGATTGGGAATATTTACAAGAAGAGAATTAAGCAAAAAAATAGAAAACAATGAAAACAATATTATAGGGAATATTTAGTTAGGATAAAGAAAAAGGTGAGGTTGATATAATTTTGATATATATTAATTTTAAAATTAATATATGGATTTTATAAAGCTAATGGATGAATTTAAAATTGGAAAATAGCTAGTGTTATACAAGCATGAGCAATCGACTGTAATGTGAGGTATGTGACTAGCTGAAATTTTGATATATGGAGTGAGTAAAATAGAAATAGGACGTAAATAAGTGATATCCATGGAATAAGAAATTGAAAAATGATAAATATTGGACAAATGAAGTATCCAGCCAAGGCATGATTTATGGGGTTTTCATGTTAATTTTTATGACCTAATGGTTAAAGAAAAATGAATAACGGATAATAAGACTATTGGTAAAATTAAAAGTGAAAAAGAATAAATTTTGGACAAGCAGTAGATTCGGCCAAAGCATATCCCCTCGGATGGATTATTGAATTTTGATGGTTAATGGATAGGGGATGAGATGTATATGTCAATAAGATAATTTGGTGGAATTAAATTGGAAAAAGAATGAGTTTTAAGCAAATGGGAAAATTCGTTTAAGCTTAAATGATGAGATCTCATACAAAATTTCATGATTTATTAAGTAAGGAATAATGAATTAAAGTTAAAGAATTTATTGGTGCTATTGGAGTTGGAAAAGAATATGATTTAATTATAGTTATATTGTGGCATTTAGTAGAAAATAAAATAAATTAATTGTTGAGAATGATAAATAGAAAATAGAAATTAATGGAACATTTATTAGAATTATAATATGGAATTTTAAATATAATTTAGAATTATTATGCATTGCGAAGTACGAAAAATAAAGTGGCGTAAGTGGTGCTATCGAATTTTGTACTGCGTAGAAGTAAAGGTAAAAAACATGTATGGGAGATGCGTAGAAAATGCTATGCTTGCATGTGGAAGCTTTCGGAAAACAGTCTTAACTGTTTCTCATTCAATTTTTCCTAAACAAAAAAAGTAGAAATTTATTTATTATCAATACAAGTTTAAATATGGTTTAAATTGCATAAAGTATATTTTTATTATTTTACATGAATGATTTAGTAATTATGTGGAAATGTGTTATTTGGATATTTACAGTTTTTCGTTGAATATTTGATGAATTTTATTGCTACCAAATATAATAATTATTCTTTTATATGATTTTAGACCGATTGAAAATAATTACTATTTAAAAATAATTGCTACTGTTGAATTATATGATTTATGAAAATGATTTTGTGATGGTTACTCCTTAGTGATCATGCATACTGTTATATGAGTGCACATGATTGTGGGATTACGGTCAACCTCATAGGTTTCCACAATGAGCACCTGACCAATGCGCATTATGATTGTCGATGATAGCCATTTGTTATTAATCGTCCCTTCGGGGATACGAATAATGTCGTCCCTTCGAGGATACTAATCGTCCCTTCGGGGATACTGTATTATGCATGATTTTATTGAATGTGACTATCTCTACTGAATTGATTATTAATGATTTGAATACTGATTTGACAGAAAGAAAGAAATGTTTAAAATTGAATGATTGATGGTGTTGATTTTAAATGAATTGTTTTACTGTACTAGAGGAGAATATGGAAAGTATTGCTTCCATCATGATTTGAAATGTTATTGTTCTATTTACTGAAATTTTTACTGAAATTGCATATCTCAATTGTTTAAATAAATTGTTTTGTATACTAATGTCATTTTGAAATTGCAAAATTTTTTAAATGGTTTATGTTGATTAGCTATTTCTTTGTCAACTGCTTACTCCCTATAGTCGGAACTAGAGACCAGGACACGAAAGGAAATTCAAAGTACCTCCCATACTCAATCTAGTTATCTAACCGACTATAGTATCCTTCCTAAGAGTCCCTTAGTGTACTGATAGAAACTTAATGATTTTATGCATTTCTAATATTTATATGTAATAGGCTTTTCATACAAATGAAATAAGTTTAAGTTTATTTACCTGTATATAGTAGCCACTTTTATACATGTTTCTTATTGGGCTTTCCCCAAAGCTCACCCCTTTGATCACCATTCCAGATAGTTCTTCTGTGTACGTGGCTACGACTGTTTTAAGGTAGTGAAGAAGATCACTAGAAGTTAAAGTGTAAAGCAAACAGGTATATGTAGAATGTTATTTTTATATTCAGACAAATATGTGCACAGCAGATGTATTTATAGATGGGATGTATATAATGCAGTGTAAATTTTACAAATTATACAAGAATTTATGGGATATATCAAAATAGAAATGATATTAATAAAATTATAAATTTTTATATTATAGTTTATATTTTATATTCTGATTTCTGGTTTATTTCTTATGGATTAAATGGTCTTATGGTATAAAGATGAATTTGTAATGAATGTTATAGATTGTACTTATATTGACACTGAATGCAAACCAAATACTAACGAGTGATTGAATGAGAAAGATAGTATTAAAAAGGAAAATTTTAATTCGAAATTTTATAATTTTGGACATTACAACAACAGCAAATCTGGTCTAATTCCTATCGAATGCTAATACTACAACTACTGTCAAAACTCATCCTTTTTCAAATCTGACTTCACAGACAGTCTTATTATCATTTATACATTATTCTTTAACTATCAAATCATTGAATTGAGCACAGTAATGCCATAATAACTCTTGGTCGAAACTACCTCTTAGTGTTAAACTCCTTATTTTCAATTCTAATGACATGGCTAGCTTCTACACATTCTCTACATTCATATTAAACCATTCATGCATGCCAAACAACATGGTACCATATAAAGCCTTACTTGGCCGAAACCCAAAAGCATTCCTACACTCAAATTTGTTTCATTTCAAGCACATAAACATGTTATACTAACTTAGAACAATCATAAACACTAGATAGAATCAAGAGAAACTTCATCTTATTTCACCTTTATGCTTGGCCAAAAATGGAATGGGTTGATTAACCATGAAAATGGCCACTTTAATGCTTGATTTTGGTAGCATATTATAAAGCTATGAGAGCTAGACAAGTTCGCTTAAGACTGTTTTCGGTTTCAGAGTGTTTTTACTAGAGTTTAAATGGCTTTCTCTCTCTTAACCAAGCTTTTTAGTGTTAAAAAGTAATGGTGAAGATGATGGTCGACTATGAGAGGAAGAAGACTAGAAAAATCTATTTAAATTAATATATTGGGTGATAAATTACCAAAATGCCCTTATGTTTAATAAAAATCCCATTTTGCCCTTCACACTTCAACTTCTATTTAAACAGTCAGTTTAACTTCTAAATTATCTCATTCAATCATAAAACATATCTATTCTAACCATTGAATAGGCTTTTGATAGAGTTTGACGGATAAAAAAGACGAAATTACCAAAATAGCATTAATCGTCCGATCGCATAATTTCCTGTTTATGTTATTTAGTCTATATTTTAACATGCAACGAGACTTCTTCACGTGATGATTAACCTGTGACTGTCAGTTGGTCTTAATTCAAATCAGATTGACCATTATTCGTAAAAATTTTTCGGGCCTATGGATTTAATGTCATGACCTGAAGGCTATGAGGTACACCTAACACTAACACTTATTCCATTACCCCAAATTTATGAACTAAATTTTTCCTTTTTGATTTACGGTTTGTATTCAGTGTCAGTGTAGTCAATAAACTAATTTCACTGATCCTTCATTATATTGTAGCCTTGATAACATAAACTTAATTTTTGTGAGTGTATTTACTCAATTCTCTAGGTGAGCTATAGTTATTTCACTTAATTATTAAACTACCAAAGAAACGGATCGAAAACCTCCTCCCGTATATTTTATCAATTTCTCCAGTAAATCACCTGCACTGCAAACACAATTTTTATTTTCACAATATAGCTAGCTCTAGTTTTCATAATTCTTACCATCATACATTATATGTTTCCAAAGATTCAACACAACAACACTTCCACATTTTTGGCAGTTTATATGCATATCAAAATATAATCTTATCCTGGATCGTACTCGATAATCATATAAACCAATACAATAATCTAGTGCGATCCTAAATTACATTCCATTTCACTTCCTAGTACTGTGAAAGTAAAGTTTGCACAATTATCAAAATGATATACAATTTGTATACCTTAAAAGTACAAAAACAAGGCTCGGAGGACGTTGATGAGTTCCACGATCGGGTACAATCCCTAAGAGCCTACACAATATTCTAAAACTGGAGTCTAGCTCGGATGATCTGCAAGGAGTTAAATTAAGGAGTGAGCAATCAATGGCTCAGTAAGTAGCTTAAATAAATACAACTAGGCTCATGTCGTAAAATATGATTATGTATGCATGAACCGCATTAAATCATGTACACACAACATCATGATTAGCTATTGACATTTAAGTCCATAATAAATTGTATAGACTAATTCAATCGTTCCTCCATGTACTTAACTCACACATTTGCTTGCCTTTTTAAAACCTTATTAGGTATGGTTAAACATATTGTTTCTAACCATCACAGATAGCTAATGGTAGTATAACATGATACAGATAAAGTTTAGGCAATTGTTCTAATCCATTATCATATATATTTAATATCCATCCTAATTAGTGATGGGTGAAAGGTCACAAAGACATAACCGTGTAGCACGTAGTTCCCAAAGGACTCTAGAGGTAGCTCCCACTGTTCAAAGGACAATTGTGTAGCACGTAGCTCTTTTGGGGTCTCTAAAGGTGGCTCCCATGGTACATTAAATATGGCCATAGTATTTTCTAGTCTCGATGATTAGTCTAGAATTGAAATCTGTCTACTAGTTTTCCAAACAAGTATAATTCGTCTAGAGCACTAGGCTCGACAGGTATACGATACCAGTTTTCTAAAGCATAGAGCTCGATAAATGAGTATTAGACCTAAAGCAATGCTCAATAGGTTTGCAGCACCTGAAGGTTAATGAACTGCTCACTTTCAAGTTTGAATTACAATTTCATACAAATCACATACTATCACTTCAAACTATTCACTTTCTAGCCATTATTTAACCTAGAGGACTAAGTTGTTGAGATTCATAGATATTCGCGTAGCATTTAGTTCCCAAGGACCCTAGAGGTGGCTCCCACAATTTCGTAGGTCACTGTGTAGCACGTAGCTCCTTTGGGGGTCTCTAGAGGTAGCTCACACGGCTCAAAAGCAATCAGTCTTATTCAGTTGCCCTTTAGACATATGTTTTCCAATGATTCATAGGTACTTGTGTAGTACTTAGTTCCCAAAGGACTTTAAAGGTGGCTCACACGCGTAACTTCTAATCCAACTCCTATGATTATATAATTTCATATGTTCACATAATATAAATAAGTCCTTACACACAAGGCGCAACTTGGTTAGCAACAACAGATAAGGGATCATTAAAGTTTCATTATAGCCCAAGCACTATTCACAATCGTATTAAGTTAGGCTTGCATCCTACCAGTGCTTATCTTTATACTCGTTTCGAATATAATTCTTAGAGCTTATAACAAGACAAGGTAATTATTATATATGACTCTTGTCATTTCTCACGAGGTGATACTAGTAATATTTATTTAATCCACTTACCTTGAGGCGTAGAACTTTTCCTTCTTAAGCTCTCAATTCCATACTTAAGCCTCTTTTGTTAAAGCTTGATCTTCCAATTCCAGTCGAATCCACCCTTTTAGACAATTCCCAATCGAGAGCTTCAAGCTCTCCTTTCCTTTTTCTGCATACAGGGTTGAACCCTGAAATTGCACCTTCTTTCTATCCTTTTGTTAGTGCTAAATATCCTTTAAATCATACTCAACATTCCACAACCAATAGTTACACACACAACCACCTAACTCAGCTTTCAAAGGTTGTCGAAAAGCCTTTGGTGGTTGTCCTAATCAGGCTACCCGTAATGCTCTTATCCAAGTAGGGATTCAGTCAGGCATAGGAACATCTATATTCAGCCAATAAAACCAGTAGTTATGGCGCCAAATTTGTAAGTTAAGATAGATTCAAACAAGATTTAAAAGACCTCTACGCTAACCTATATAGCTTCGTAAATTTCAATTCCTGTTCATGTCCTACTCAGCCCCAAATTCCACCTCGTTTTTTGGTGCTTGAACGACTACTCTCAGCCTTAGATCTGCTCACTATCGAGCTTAAATGGCCACTCGAAATTTACTGATCTTCAGACCTCACTACTAGCCCATTTCCTTCCCATGTCGCTGATTGCTTCAGCCTTTTCTTCTTTCGGTTTTTGGCTTTCCTTTTCCCTTCACTACAGTTCATTCTTTCTCTACTGCAACAGCTTCTCTTCTTTTTTTCATCGAATGGCTACAGCTCTTTTCCTTTCGCTCTTTCGATTTGCTGCATAAACCCTCTTCTCTTCTACAGTTTCTCACCACTCCACATTTTCTTTCTCTTCTTTCCTTTTTGACACTTTCCTCAAATTTCCTTTTCTTTTGCTTTTTGGTCTGATTTTTGGCAAAGGTTCTCCTTTGCTTTTCTTGAGTTTTTCGTTTTCCTGTTCCCACGTTAGTAGGAGCAGGTG
This sequence comes from Heritiera fomes, assembly GCA_032173925.1. Classification (NCBI taxonomy): domain Eukaryota; kingdom Viridiplantae; phylum Streptophyta; class Magnoliopsida; order Malvales; family Malvaceae; genus Heritiera; species Heritiera fomes. The sequence goes on from JAPDPM010000015.1 coordinate 18,145,866, forward strand.
GGAGGAGCAATCGAGTGGCTTCTAAAGAAAGCCAATCTCGATTTTTCCCTCTTTATATATATATATATATATATATATATATATAAAATCTGTCTCATCTTATTTACATATATATATTTCTTATTATACAAATATATATACAAAATAGTATGTCATATATGTTTATATATATATATATATATATATATATATTCTTAATATACTCTTGTATATTACATTTAATTTAATGTATTTGTATTCTTTATTTGTTTAAGTGAATATATATATATATATATATATATTTACATATATTTATTTATTCTTTTAATTATCCATGTACTTAGGTTTTGTAAGCACATTTATATAATTTATTAGGTTTCTTCACAATGTGCAAAATATTACTTATTTTCCTTATTAAATCAATATATATTTATATATCTGAAATTTATTTATCTAAATCCAAAATTTATATATTAATCATTTATTATTAATATGCTATACCCACATCTTTGATTTCATTACTCAATAATAGTATTCTTTAGAGTACATCTCACATTAAGTTAATTTATTTTCTTCATTTATTTACAGACTTAGTACGAAAAATTTACAGTCTTCACACTTAACCCTCATTTTTGAAATTATTTTACACTTTTTGAAATATGTACAAAAAAAGGAATTTTGAGATGTAGATTCCTCCTACCTCTGTATTTTACTCCAAATATCATGACTTTGAAGTTTCACCCCAATCCGGACGATAGAAGTCCCATGGGGCCTATATGACGATTTCGTTCTATAACTCCCATTATTCCATTTCTTAATAGTTTATCCTTTGTCTTTCCATTTTCATAACCTTTAACCTATATAATTTATTGGAAAAATGTGATCCTTTCATCATCCCCTCCTTAAAAGAATTTGGTCTTCCAAATTCAATAAAGGTACCTTGCATTAGAACATTCTTATCAGTCAATGTCATTACTATATTCCTAACCTAAACATTAAACCCCTTCTTAAAATAAACATAATATTATAAGCTGTTAGTCAAACAATTTCTTAACGATATTTTCCTATAACATACTTATCAGGAAAAAGGTAGGTTACTATCTTAAGGTAACCGTCTAAATTAATCCCTGGGTGTAAGTAGATTCTGTAGACAATCTTTTACTAAGTGCCCCTTCTATCCAAAACTAAAACATGCACTTGTTGCCCATTGGTAAGGCCTACTAGCATGTGCTTTACCATAAGTTTCACATATAGTTATTGGGCTTTTCTGAGAATCCATATTCTTATTTGAGATTGAAGACTTAGTTAACCTATCTCTTGAACTGTTATCATTTACTATCCTTTTCTCAATACCCTCATCTTTTTTTGGCTTCTTATCAGATCACTTGGAAACAAGAGAACTATCATCTGAAGCCCTTTTAACCTTAAAGCGAGTCCCATACTCAGACTGATGGAAGTAATAGTCCTGCTTAACAAGCTACGCTCTCCGAATTGCTTGATCATAAGTAATTATATCTAATGGGGCTAACTTTGTTCGAATAGACGGCTTCAGACCGGCCATGAACATCTCAATTTTATGTTCCTCCTCCTCCCTGTCTCTAGATCAAAGCGACTGAATACAATAAATTTGGACTTATACTGGTCCATTGTCATATTCCCTTATGATAAACCCAAAAACTCAACTTGGTATCCCTTTTGAGCGATGCAGGGGATATACTGCTTGTTAAAAGCCTCAAAAAATATACCCTAGCTCACTACTGGATAACTGGCGGCTAAAGCTATCTTGGTGGACTTCTACTAGTGTTCTGCCTCATCAACTAGCAGAATAGTGGCCAGACCCACTTTTTTGGTCTCCATGCACCTCATATATGTGAACAATTTCTCCACAGCATTCACTCAGTTCTGTGCTACCATAAAATCCTTATTGCCCTTAAATTTCGGTGAATCCAATTTCTGAACTGCCTCAAAAGATTTATGTCACAATCAATCACTCGATTAGCCCACTGAGGTGATAGTGGCAGCGGTTCAGGCTGTGGCTGAGGCACTGGAGGAGATTGTGAAGGAGGAGGTAGCACCATTTCTGGTGCTGGTGCTATGACATTAGCATTATTACCAGAATCTGCTATAAACTCCGTAAACATATGCTCTAGCTTGGAGATACATTTATTGGGACTCTTAGGCTATAGAGTGAGAGCAGGTTCTAGAAAGGTTTCATGCATTGGTTCCAGAGATGGTTCCCTCCATCTCCATCCCATTCGTTGTCTTCTTTGCCTATCGCTCATTATGACAAAACAGATACGAGAATCATTTTCAACCACCCAAATAATCATACATTCAGACAAGTATAGTACTTAAGGGATATAAACCATTTCTGACCTACAGATACTGAAGCACAATAGTCCAACCCCTCTCTAATACCAACTTCTATCACACTCCAATTTCTTAAATTTCACAACAATTTTTCGCATTTCATTCTTTTAGTTGGACTGTGCTCAGTGTTATACATTCAATAATTAGCAAAAACATACTTAGCTAAATTAATGTTTAACATTTGAATTAGGTCTCCGTTCAATCATCCACTAGACTATAATTCATATTCGTTTTCATTAGGTTTACATCCCTTTCCTTAGACCTGACAATTCATGTTTCTGATTCGTTTTTATGTCATGTAAAATTGTGGTCATGTCATATAAAACACGAAAATTTTGTGTTGACACGGAAAACATAAAATCTTATTTTTAGCTTATTTTTAGTTTTTATCATATTCATAAACAATTTTTACTTAATTTTAGCCCGTGTCACTTTCTTATCTTATATTCATATCGTTTTCGTATTGTGTAATTGTGTTGCCAGGTCTACCTTTAATACAGACTACAGTACTATACAATAAAGTCTGAATATACAAAATAACTATATTTAATATACCTTCAAGGTACGATCAGCCCACCTCGAATGAATCCGAATAGAACCTCTTTAAAAACAAGAACTACTATAGATAATCTGAATGTGGGAAAGGAGGGGATGAGCTTTATGCCCAGTAAGAAATATATACAAAGATACAGATACTGTAAGCTCTATGCAGACATCTTAAACAAATTACTATATGCTAGAGTTCAAACGGTAGTTTTAAACAAAGACTTGGAAGGAATAATATCTATAGCTCATTAGGGTTTTAGGGATAAGTACAAAAGGATGCTTTAAAGCACCTCACTTGTCCCTTTTTTCTAACATCTCATCTATAGTGCAGCTAAGAAAATATACCAGAGAAGGAATTCATGCGTTTTCAAAATCAAAGACATAACGGTTTAACGTTCAAACATTCATTTTCAAAACAATACTGTGCAAATATCTTAAATTACTTAGAAACAATGTAGATTTCAGAGTTCAATTGACATTCACTATCAGTACATTTCAAATACGTTTTAAATCAGTATCAGAATTAATATCAAACCATTTCAGATTTAGAATTCGAAGTTTAGATATTAAAGGTTTAGAAATCATATAAATCTAGATAAATCGGAATCAATGAAGACATGGCAACATCCCAATAGAAATCATGTAGTTTAGATTCCATAAAGAGAGAAATGTAGACATATGGCCATGTACCTAAGGGATCCACAGTGCACACTAGTCAAGCAACAGCTGTGAGTGCTGAAGACGTAACTAAGGTCATTTAGCAGTTCATAAGCAGAATCAAAGCCATAAATATTGCAAGGTTACTCGAACGCAACTACAGAAGCGGAAGTCTCAAAACAGTTCATATACTATTCGAAAGTACTTACAAAAACCAATGTGAAAAAAATATATCTTTAGTCGGTCCATAAATATCAAAACATATAACAACTTCATTTCAAGTATAAAAATTCAACAAATATTCTCGGTGCAATGACAAGTGTTCAAAATTTTATATTTATGTATAAACACATGTCTAGAATATGCTGATAACTTAAAACGTGAGTAAACGATTAAAAACCTAGTCAAAAACCAAGTTACAAAATAGCATGTCTTTAGTGTCAAACCACTCAATAATTTAGTGTTTAAAATATCATAATGCTTTCCAAAACCATAACTAAATCAGAACATCATTTAAACTTCAATGCAATAAAATCATGAGACAGTTTTCAAAAACCAAAACCTATGACAATTTCCACTTCATGTAAATTTTTAGATTTAAAGTCTAATTCATGCTAAACTAACTTTTTATGAAATTTCGGCAGCATAACAATGCAACAGTTCTAAACCTCCTGCAATGTAAACACAATGTATATTCCCAAAGCAATTGATTTTAAAACCATGTTCAGTATCTCCTACATTCTTTATACATATTCCTTACCACTCAGCCGTATCTTACTATACGAAATCAATTCCAGTAGCCGCAATATATATAAGCGAGTATATATTCGCTTATAGCCTCCTTAACATCACTTGCTTCAGGGTTGCAAGACAGTAGTAAAACACAGTCAAATCTCAACATCTCTTTTACAGAAATGTTCTAGACTCTACAATCTTCTATATTTCCTAAGACAACAACAAATCTAGTCTAATTCCTACCGTATGCCAAACTACAACTATTGTCAAAACTCATTCTTTTTTTAATCTAACTTTATAGACAGTCTTATTATCATTTACACATTATTATTTAACTATCAAATAATTGAATTGAGCATGTAATCCTATAATTCCCTTTTGGCTGAAACTACCTCTTAGTGTCAAACTCCTCATTTTTCTATTCTAATACCGCGGCTAGCTTCTGCACATTCTCTACATTCATATTAAACCATTCATGCATGCCAAACTACATGGTACCATATAAACCATTACTTGGCCAAAACCCTAAAGCATTCCTACACTCAAATTTGTTTCATTTCAAGCACATACACATGTTATATTAACTTAGAACAACCATAAACACTAGATAGAATCAAGAGAAACTTCGTCTTCTCTCACCTTTATGCTAGGCCAAAAACGGAAGGGATTGATTCACCATGAAAATGGCCACTTTAATGCTTGATTTTGATAGTATATTATAAAGCTCTAAGAGCTAGCCAAGTTTGCTTAAGACTATTTTCGATTTCAGAGTGTTTTTACTAGAGTTTAAATGGCTTTTTGTCTCTTAACCAAGCTTTTTTAGTGTGAGAAAGTAATGGTGAAGATGATGGCCGGCTATGAGAGGAAGAATACTAGAAAACTCTATTTAAATTAATATCTTGGGTGGCAAATTACCAAAATGCGCTTATGTTTAATAAAATTCCCATTTTGCCCTTCACACTTCAACTTCTGTTTAAACAGTTAGCTTAACGTCTAAATTATCTCATTCAATCGTAAAACAAATCTATTTAACCTATTCTAACCATTGAATAGGCTTTTGATAGAGTTTGACAGATAAAATGGGCGAAATTATCAAAATAGCCATAACTATCTAATCGCATAATTTCATGCTTTTTCATGTGAATTAGTCTACATTTTAACATGGCATGAGACTTCTTCACATGACGATTAACCTGTGACTGTCAGTTAGTCTTAATTCAAATAAGATTGATCGTTGTTCGCAAAAGTTTTTTGGGTCTGTGGACTTAACCATCACTTTTGAAATTGTTGCATGTTTTTCAAAACATGCACAAACAGAGAAATTTTGAGATGCAGATTCCTCTCACCTCAATATTTCACTCCAAATATCATGACTTTTGAGTTTCACCCTAATTAGGACTGTAGAAGTCCTATGGGGCCTACATGACAATTTCTTTCTATAACTCCCGTTATTCCATTTCTCAAAAGTTTATCCTTTGTCCTTCCATTTCCATAACCTCTAATTTATAGAATTTATTCGAACAATGTGATACTCACACTATCTTTCTTAGAAGTATCACTCTTATCTAAGGCTTCTTCTCCCTTATCTCCTAAGGAAGAACCTTGTAAACCCTCAAGCTCTAAAATAAGACCTATGAGAGCAAGGTGAGGATTGACAAGAATGTCTACAATGCCATAACCAGTGACTCGAATGTTCTCTTAGGTGAGCAAAGGAAATAAATTAGTCTCTCTTCTAGAATATAAATGGTCAATCTGCTAACTATATCTCTTTAAGACCGAGAGAATCTAGTCCTTGGACAATTTAGGCCATGCACATCTCATTAGGTAGGGATACCTATACCCTCTAGGATTTCAATGATGAGCTAATCAGACTCATATTTGTGAGGTTTGCTTGGAAGTTCCCTAGAAAGTTTATTTTGAAATCCTTTTTCAAAAACCTACTGGACAGAATAGGGTTCTAACCCATGGATTCTACGAACCCTGAAAAAGGCACTTAACAAAAAAAGTGATGGCACGAAGCCACTCATAACAAACTACAGTGAAGCCCACTAGTTATGCCCACAAGTAAAGACTAAGAGTCTTTCACAATAATTTCAAAAAAGAGGGTCATGTGAGAATCTAGAAAGTCTATGAACTTGAAATGATTTGAAAGTGCTAAAAAAAAACCTTTATATACTCTTTAATAGGATATACCTTGCGAAAGAGTTGGTAGCAATTCATGAGAGTTATATGAAAGGTTATTAAGCCTTGGTATGAGTCAAACTAAAGCTCACTGGGCCTAAAGATAGGTTCAGCCCAAGAGAAAAGAGGTCTCAAATAGACCATAAAAGATCCATTATGCGATAATTTAAGCTATTGGCCTTAACAGTAATTATACGCAAGATAACTCTTATAAATAGGTGATAAGTATCATATTTACGATCTAAACTCTATTTACTTATTGAAACTCTTCTAAATTCCTATCTGACTTAAGAATTGAAGTGCATGAGAATGGGAAAGCCTTGCACCCTTTGATCGTTTTCTTTCTTGTAGAGTTTGGGGAAACAAGCTAGCGCAAAGATGGAGATTTCTTCGTCATCAAATTTCATTGTTGTGAACAAACAACAATATCATCCATGTCCAATGATAACCACTCATGATCAACTATTACATCGTTGATGGAAAAACATATAAAAATTAAATTTAGGTATGGATCTTTAATTTGAGCATTCTATGAGTCCAAGACCATTATTATGAGATTGCTTTAAGATTAAATGATTCCATATACTAGATGTTAGTATATCTCCATAATTATGGAAATAATTGTTTGGTTGACCAATTCCGGATATGGTCCATAATTTCATGGTGAATCTCAACTCAATATTTGGCTATTAAAAGCATGATTTTATGATGGTTAAAACGTGATTTTATTGCCATAATTAGCACGCTCTCATTAGTATTTAAGGAAGGCTCCTTCCGGTCCCCAAGTACGTGAATCTCAAAAACATAAACACCATCTAGTGAGGTTTTGAGTGCTTGGAAGATTTGGAAGGTTTGTGATCGACACAGAGTAGACTGTCAGATTCGGAAATTGCTTCAACAGCAGAGTTACAGAGTGCAATGGCTGAACGTTAGATCCTGTCGCTTCCGCATTTAATTGTTTAACATGTTTCATATTGTGTAGAAGCATGTATAATCTATTTGATGTACTTACATTTGGCATCAGAGCTCTAATTAATCTCTGTCTTGCATGAAGAAAATATGCTCTGCAATTTTGTCGATTTTGTCAATTCTATCAAAATATCTACTTGTGTTTTAAGAAGGTTTCTGGTTACAACGAGGTTAGGAAATAATCTGGAATTGTTTTTCTAACCATTTAGCAATCACAAACAGAACAAATAATTCGTGAATGCTCCCTGTATATTTGACCAACGATAATGATTTTTGGGAAATTTGGACTTCCATTTTAAATCGTTTTTGGCCAAAACAAATTTCATAAAACTTGTTTTCATTTGATTCTGATCGATTTGGGATAAAGAATCACTCAAATCGATGAATGGAAGGCCAAGTTTCAACCGGGTCAGCCATAGAATCCGTTTTCTGCGTTCCCCTCGAACAGAGGAAGAAGACAATCTGGCGCGTACATGCACGCACCCGACAAGGGACGTGAGCAACATAATGCTCAGCATAAAAAATTATATATATAATTTTCAGCCCTTTGACCCACGTTTTGGGTTGTTTCTGTTGGGTTGGCTTTTAATTGTTATGGGCTTCTCCTTTGTAAGTTTAATTTAGGGCCAATACTTTTTGTTTGGGCCACCAACGGAACAAAAAAAAATTACAGCCATTATTTTGTCTCTTTCTAGGCCATACGGTTGGGCCTATTTTGGGTTGATTGTCAAATATTTATTATGAGCTCATTTTTTTTTTTGGGCTGTCATCATGATTTTTAAAATGACCACTTTGCTTTTATGGGCTTCTAATTTGGAGTTGGGCCATTTGTTGAGGCTTTAAGGATTTAATTGTTATAGGCAAAAAATAATTTTTGTTATGTGGATTTATTTTTGCTATTTAGTATTAAATTAATTTTTGAAAGAAATTTGCAATCTCATAATATTTAAGATTTTCATGAATTATGTAAATTTTCATAAATTTGGAATTTATGAATTTTTTGTATAATTTTAAACATTGCAAATAATTCATAAATAAATTATGGAAATAATCATGAAAATTTATTGATTTGCCAAAATTATGAGAACTTAAATTTGGATGCTATATGTGCTTATTATGAATGTATATAATTTGTTATGTTTACATACTGTGGTTAACTTTAAGCACATGAAGCTAAGTTATTCATATTATTTGGAATTAAAGTTGCCTTGTGATAATTGCAATTTTAAAATATGAATAAACTTAGAATTTTACCAATATGTCTAAATGATTTATAATTTATTTAATCAGGGCTTAGCCACAGCAACCTTAATTAAGTAAAATTTTTTTTGTAAAATCACATAATGATATTAGACATAAATTGTGATTAGTTATAAGGTTATGATAAATTTTATCCCACAGGAATTTTTATTATAATTTTATAACTAATTAGGATAAAATATCAAATTAGTTTCTTAATTTACCCACAGGAATTAGGAAATGATATAATTTGATAGTTTTATCATGATAATATGAATCTATTAGAATTAGAACTTTAGCCCACAAGCAAGTTTTATGTCTAGGATTCATTAATAAAATATGTTTACATTGGTAGACATAATTAAGTTTGCCTCAAAAATTCTAGATGCATAAGCATGTTTATTTTCTATATGCAATGTTTCCTCAGGCTAGTATTAACCTAGAAATTCCCGAGCTGGATGGAGAGAACTACAAGGTTTGGAAGGAGAGAGTTCTCCTCCAATTAGGGTGCATGGATATAGACTATGCTATAAGGAAAGACGAGCCCGTATTGACTGAGACCAGCACTCCTACTGAAGTAGCTTTACATGAACGCTGGGAGCGATCCAATCGCCTTAGTGTCATGTATATAAAGACAAAGATATCTGCTGGGATACGTGGTTCAGTCGAACAGCATACCAACATTAGAACCTTACTGAAGGCCATAGATGATCAATTTGTCACTTCAGACAAAGCGTTGGCCAGCACCCTAATAATGAAGTTCTCATCAATGAGGCTCACCAATGTCAAAGGAGTGCGCGAGCACATAATGGCCATGAGAGATATAGCGGCCCAACTCAAGAAGCTAGAGGTGGAGATGTCTGAGTCTTTTCTTGTGCATTATATATTGAACACTCTACCAAAGCAGTACGGATCATTCAAGATATCCTACAACACACATAAGGATAAGTGGACCATCAATGAATTGATGACCATGTGTGTTCAAGAGGAGGGAAGGCTGCTTATGGAATCAGGTGAAAGTGCATTTTTTGCAAGCCAAGGAAAGACCAAAGATCGAGCCAAGAACAAGGGAAAAGGGAAAATCCCTGCCCAAGCTGACATTAAGAAAGAGTCCAAGTGTTTCTTCTGTAAAAAGAAGGGACACATGAAGAAGGACTGTGCTAAGCTTCAGCAGTGGCTCGTTAAGAAAGGTAATCCACTCTCATATGTTTGTTTTGAATCAAATATGGTTGAGGTTAATCATAACACATGGTGGATTGATTCTGGATCTACAATTCACATTTCGACTTCCTTACAAGGTATGACAAACCTAAGGAAGCTAGTGGGAAATGAGGAGAGCATCTATTCAGGAAACAAGATGCGCTCGTGTGTTGAAGGCGTTGGAACATGCACTTTAGTTCTTAGGAGTGGTTTTGTTTTGCAATTAGAAAAGACCTTTTATATTCCTAGTTTCTCGAGAAATTTAATCTCTGTTTCTAGGCTGGTACCTTATGGATATTCCTTTCAATTTTCAAATAAATCAGTATTGATATATTTTAAGTCTGATATTGTTGGGAATGGTACCTTATGTGATGATCTTTTCTCTATTGATTTGCAAAATGACACTACTCATAACGCCTTGCATGTTCAAACTAGCACTAAAAGATGTGTTATGAATGAGGACTCCTCCACGTTATGGCACCGGAGATTAGGTCATATCTCTATAAATAGAATTAAGAGATTGTTAAATGACGGAATACTTAGTACTCTCGATTTACTGATTTCGACACTTGTGTGGATTGCATTAAGGGTAAGCAAACTAACAAGTCGAAGAAAGGTGCCAATAGGAGTTTAACCATATTAGAGATCATACATTCTGACATATGTTGTCCAGACATTGATGCATATGGTCAGAAATACTTCATCACCTTTATTTATGATTACTCGAGGTTTATGTATCTCTACATGCTTCATAACAAGAGCGAAGCATTAGATGCCTTTAAAATCTTTAAGGCTGAAATAGAGAAACAATGTGGAAAACCCATAAAGATAGTAAGAACTGATAGAGGTGGGGAGTATTACGGTAGATACACTAAAGATGGACAAGCACCTGGACCATTTGCGAAGTTCCTTCAAGAAAATGGGATTATTGCCCAATATACCATGCCTGGTTCACCGGATCAGAATGGTGTTGTAGAAAGAAGGAATCGAACCTTGATGGAAATGGTGCGTAGTATGCTTAGCAACTCGAAGTTGCCTAAGTCTTTGTGGATTGAAGCTCTTAAAACTGCAGCGTATATATTGAACCGGGTTCCGACCAAGGCTGTTCCAAAGACGCCTTTTGAATTATTCAAAGGTTGAAAACCGAGTTTGCGTCATATGCGCGTTTGGGGATGCCCTTCTGAGATAAGAGTTTACAACCCACAGGAAAAGAAACTGGATCCTAGGACCATAAGTGGGTATTTCATCGGATATGCCGAACGGTCCAAAGGCTACAAATTCTATTGTCCATCTCATAGCACTAGATTTGTGGAATCAAGGAATGCCAAGTTTCTTGAAAATGACTTAGTTAGTGGGAGCGATCAATCTCAAGACCTAGTTTCTGTGAGAGATCAACCCTCTACCTCGAGTCAAGGATTGGTTATCATGAACAATGTCGCTTCAGTACAACTAGACATTGAACAACCAATCGTTGAAGATCCACAAGTAGCTGATAACTTACGAGTAGATGAGGCTCCTCTGGATACACCAGAATTGAGTGAGCAACCAGTTGAACAACATGATCCTTCGGAGAATGTTGAACCAACATTAAGAAGGTCTACTAGAGAAAGGAAATCAGCTATTCCTAGTGATTATATTGTGTATCTACAAGAGTATGATTTCAATATTGGGCCCGTTAATGATCCAGAGACATTTTCACAAGCCATGAACAGCAAAGAATCAAAACTTTGGTTCGATGCTATGAAGGATGAGATGGATTCGATGGCATCTAATGGAGTATGGTATCTTGTCGAGTTGCCTAATGGGGCTAGGGCTATAGGCTGTAAATGGGTCTTTAAGACCAAGACTGACTCATTAGGCAACATTGAGCGTTATAAGGCAAGACTTGTAGCCAAAGGATTCACTCAAAGGAGGGAATCGATTACAAGGAGACCTTCTCTCCTGTATCTAAGAAAGATTCTCTCCGCATCATAATGGCACTTGTTGCACATTTTGACTTAGAGTTGCAACAAATGGATGTGAAAACGACATTTCTCAATGGTGATCTAGAGGAAGAGGTTTACATGAAACAACCTGAAGGTTTTTCCTCTAGTAATGGTGAGCATTTGGTCTGTAAGCTCAAGAAGTCCATATATGGATTCAAACAAGCTTCCCGCCAATGGTATTTAAAATTCCATGAAGTCATCTCATCATTTGGTTTTGTTGAGAACATCATGGATCAGTGTATATACCAGAAGGTCAGTGGGAGCAAGATTTGTTTCCTTTTGCTATATGTGGATGATATTCTGCTTGCAACCAATGATAAGGGGATGCTACGTGAGGTGAAGCAATTTCTTTCTGAGAACTTTGACATGAAGGATATGGGCGATGCATCTTATGTCATTGGCATTAAGATCCATAGAGACATACATAGAAGTATATTAGGTCTGTCACAAGAAGCCTATATCAATAAAGTCTTGGAAAGATTCAGGATGAAAGATTGTTCACCAAGCCCAGCTCCCATTGTGAAGGGTGACAGGTTCAATTTGAACCAATGCCCGAAAAATGATCTTGAGCAGGAACAGATGAAGAATATTCCATATGCATCAGCTGTTGGAAGCATTATGTATGCACAGGTCTGTACTAGGCCTGATATTGCTTTTGTTGTGGGAATGTTGGGTAGATATCAAAGTGACCCGGGGATGGACCACTGGAGAGCTGCGAAGAAGGTGCTTAGATATCTTCAAGGCACTAAGGATTACATGCTTATGTATAGACGAACTGATGAGTTGGAAGTGATTGGCTACTCAGACTCAGACTTTGCTGGCTGTGTTGATACTCGGAAATCAACATCCGGTTACATCTTCATGCTTGCCGGTGGAGCTGTTTCATGGAAGAGTGCTAAGCAGACACTGACTGCCACTTCTACTATGCAGGCCGAGTTCGTTTCCTGTTTTGAGGCTACCTCACATGGTGTGTGGCTTAAGAGTTTCATTGGTGGGCTTAGAGTTGTTGACTCCATATCTAAGCCATTGAGGATATATTGTGACAATTCAGTTGCGGTATTCATGGCTAAGAACAATAAGAGTGGAAGTTGAAGTAAACACATCGACATTAAGTACTTGGCCATTAGAGAACGTGTTAGAAATAAAAGAGTGGTCATTGAACACGTTAGCACTGAATTGATGTTAGCTGATCCTTTGACTAAGGGCATGCCACCGTTTAAATTTAAGGATCATGTAGAGAGAATGGGACTTGGTCCCACATTTTGATTGTAATTGAAACTCTTATTAATAATATGATGTTTCTCATTTTGATTTGTATACACTAAAGTTTTATTTGAGAAATATCCTTGTTGTTTGGACCGAGAATAAACATAAGGTTTATTCATTAAGTAAAGATGGGTTGATTTAGAAACATTTTACATAGTAATACATGGAAGATAATACTCACCATTTGAGGAACTGTCGCCATGATTCATGTGATTTGTTTCTTCTATAAGTGAAATATATGGACCAAGTGGGAGAATGTTAGTATATCTCCATAATTATGGAAATAATTGTTTGGTTGACCAATTCCGGATATGGTCCATAATTTCATGGTGAATCTCAACTCAATATTTGGCTATTAAAAGCATGATTTTATGATGGTTAAAACGTGATTTTATTGCCATAATTAGCACGCTCTCATTAGTATTTAAGGAGGGCTCCTTCCGGTCCCCAAGTATGTGAATCTCAAAAACATAAACACCATCTAGTGAGGTTTTGAGTGCTTGGAAGATTTGGAAGGTTTGTGATCGACACAGAGTAGACTGTCAGATTCGGAAATTGCTTCAACAGCAGAGTTACAGAGTGCAATAGCTGGAGGTTAGATCCTGTCGCTTCCGCATTTAATTGTTTAACATGTTTCATATTGTGTAGAAGCATGTATAATCTATTTGATGTACTTACACTAGAAACAATATTTTCACCACTGCTTGAAATCATTGGTATCAATAGCCAATTCTACATTTTAATCTGTTATGTACTGTTTATGTTATTAGTTGACAATGCATAGATAAATCATTAGGAAGTCTTTCATAACCGTGAAAGAAACTTAGGAGCTTGAACACAACTCTGTTACTCTAATAATGAAAATTTTTAGACTCGATAAGATTTGATTGTAGCTTAAATTGCAACTATAGCTTTGAGCATAATTAACTTGATTAATTTGGTTTTAGCGGACCTATCTTTGACATGTAATTTAGTGGATGAAACAAGGGTTAGGAAACGAGATTCCATTTCCTGTTCTTGTAGCATGTTAGGCGAAAAGTCAAAAAGGCCGCGCATGTTATAGTCCAGCGTGCAATTCGCATTACTGAAGATATAATATGGAAGAAGACTCGGAGAGTACTAGAACCATCGTCACTTTTGATTGTGACTCCATTCATTAAGCTTACCAAAACAAAAGGGAAAAGAAAAGGGGACCATATATAGTCCAAAAAAGTCAAAAGAAAACAAAGCCTTAGAGAATATTCCATTTTTAATTAATTAAAATAAGCTCACATAACGATCACTTCCTTTGGTATGGCATTCATATCTGCCTTGTCTTTTACAAAATACTAATAATATCAGTAACTACTAAACCAAGTGGAGAGAAAAAAGTACTTCTGCACAGAATACATTACAAAAACAGGACACAGACAAAGCAGATGGGGTGCTTAATTTTTCTAATGATTTTGATTAAAATGCAGCTAAATCAAATAACTGCTCCTTCTACTGCAGCTGCTGTTACTGCTGAACAACTGGCTGCATCTGCTGATGCTGCAGCAATTGCAGATTCAGCCGAGAGCATGATCGAGCAATCTCACCAGCTAGTGGGATCACTGGTAGGTTATCACAGTTGCATATCTCAATCATGAACCCATCTGGGTCATGGAAGAACAATTGTTCAACAGAGATCCCTCCTTCTTCCACAATTGCCCGCACGTATTCCAGTTCCATTTCCTTCAGCTTCTTCTCCACTGTCCCCATGCTCTCACACTACACATGGGAATACAATTGTTAATAGGTGTTTAGTTAACTAAGCTGCATATCTATAGATACCAGGATTTGGACATGACTCGAATCCTAGAATCGTTATTGTTGGAAGGATTTTATCATTTATTACTCTCGGCTCGAACAAGATTAAGCTCAAACCATAAAACATAAAACTAATGATGATACTTGTTAACAAAAATAGCTACCAGTATTCCTTATGAATTTATAATTAATTCATCTTCTTGTCAATTCTATCAGTATAAACAAATCAATATATGTCCGGACCATGCATGTAGTGAATTACATATTCAAGTAACATTCCAGCATTATTACACTAAAAAAAAGGTTAAAAAGAGAGGGAAGTGGTCAGAAAGATAACATGGCATCTTGATTTATTTGAGTTGCTGCTATCAGAATTGAAATCCTTAGCAGTTACACTGTCATTACTAAATCACAAACACTATTATGATTATCAGCGTATTCAAACTGAAACAAGATTCTCATGAAAAAAAAAATTAAAACCTAATTTGGACAGTACTCATTCCTTTGTGAAGCTTCAAGAATAATATTAAGTTGAAATACAGTATGTTGTCACATATTTGTCATGCATCTGAACGTCCAAGACTGACAACTAAATATGTTGTCACATATTTGTCATGCATCTGAATTGTCAACTTTGTTAACTTTTTCAGATCCTTTTAGATGCATGGATCCTGAAAAGAATATACCAAGAAAGGTATACTGTCTTATTCTCCAATGAAACAGATTGAAATCAAAAAGGAGAAAAGAAATAAACCTGGAAAGAAATGTGTTTGTCCTTGGGATTGATTTCCTTTTTCCTTGGCATGTTCTCTGGATCCTCTGATTGCAGAAGATGTATCCCAATCCCATATCCAAACAACCTGCATAACAGAAATTATCCACACAAATATAATCATAACCTGAAAAAAGAAAACCAACCCAATATTTCTCGCACTTTTCATCAAAATATTTCAGAGGGAATTTCTTGAAACATTAAGATTGACAAGATGATCGTTTTTGTTTCATTACCATGCCCCATTAAAGTCAAATGATCCAGGCCTCCTGATTGGAACAAACCCAAGAACATTCTGATAGAAATTCATGGATTCCTCTACTGATCTACACACAAGGGAGATGTGGTTCAAAGATTTGAGGTGAAGAGGGTTTTCCACACTTTCCTTCATTTTCTTTTGCTTTTCCAAGAAAAAAAGATGTTAGAACCACCTCGACAGACAAACACACCAGAATAGAATTGAAAAACAGATGGATTTGAGAACCAGAAATCTATTATTAGGAAAACCAAAGAAATTGAACAAGGGAGTCTAAAAACCGAAGAAACGAAGGTGAGGAAGTCACGGCACTCCCGTAATGGAGTTGGGCTTATGTAGAGAGCGAAAGATGCAATGGGACCTCTACATACACGCCACGTGTCTTGTAATACGTGACGCATAGACGCCACGTGCTGACTCGGATTACCACCAAAACCAACTAAAAGATTCTTGTCAGCGACACGCAAGCAGTTCAATTTTTTAATGATGGGCTATGGGTTCTGGTCGGATTTGACGTGGAGATGAGTATTCTTTGTTTTTAGATATTCATATTCAAATTCAATTTTTTTTTCTATGTTTTTGTATGACATATAAATTTGGATAATAAAAATAAAAAATCGGAATATTAAAGGATCTTGAATTTGAATATCAAATTCATGATCCTTTAATATTCCGATTTTTTATTTTTATTATCCAAATTTATATGTCATACAAAAACATCTATTAATTATATGAATCCAATAAATATTTATTTATAAGTTAAAATTTGATTTTCAACTAAAATTTAATATCGAATTTAATGTGTATTGTTAAAAAATTAAATTAATAATTTTAAAATTAACTCATATAAAAATAAAATAATTAAAAATTATAATTACTCTCAACTTTTGATCGAGGGTCTTCTCTTTCTATGTTTTTTCTTATTAATTGAGTTTTAATCAATGTATCTGGGGCATAAAAAAAACATGTATATGGAGTATAGATGCTTAAAACATTTAAAGAATTAATTTAATTAAATATTATAGTAATAAATTATTTACAATTAAAAATATAATAATTATTAAAAATTTATTATATATAATTGAGTTAAAATGAGTATATGAGGATCATTATCAAAAACCTATTCAAACTTATAATATATAGTAATTTCATTGTTACAAGAGGAATGTTAAATAACTAGAGATAGGGGTATTATTCGAACTTTGTTTGAATTCGATTACAAAATGTTATAATATTATTTAATCAAATCGAATAGTATAAAGGATTGTTTATAGGGTTATTGTTAACATCTTCAACTTGATGCATAAGTTTGTTAAGAATTTTTCTATAAAATTTGTTAATTTTTTATTTGTAAGATTTATAATTGTATATTGATGCAGTATCTTTAATGATATTTTAATGTTATTGATTAAAGTAATAATTACCGTATTTTTTTTTGAATTTATTAAAAATATTGCATTAAATGTAAATTCTTTTAAATTAATATTTTAATTAACCTTAAAAGATGTTTATAAATACCCACTAATCAAATTATTTTTATTTTAATAAAAGAGATTTCTGGGTACATTTTAATAAAAGAGATTTCAAACCCGAGTATGAAGTAATAGTTAATATACGGTTATCCTTCTGGACCAATCTCTAAATGAATGGAAGCATTTTTACCTTCTTTTATGGGTTTTTAATTTAAAATGAAAAAGCTAGAGAATTTTTGAAAAATAAAAGCAATGGCAGTAAGAAAAAGGGTTTTTCTAGAGCTTTCAATCGGATTTGGATTATTTGTTCACTGACAGTGAACTGTTATACAAAACTCGTACTCGTGAATTATGACATTTGCTACGAGAAGGGTTTTTTTTTATTTAATTTTTATTTGTAAGGAACCCATATTTTTTTTTATTTTTTTGAGTAGAGTAACAGCTTTCATTAATTAAACGTCAGGATTACAAACAGGAGGAAATGAATCCACCCAAGGACAAGAATCATTTTGGACAACTGTGAGAACCGATTATATAGCACTGTACATATGTATTATATGAAAATTTTAATTTATTTTGGAATATAATTGTAAAATTTACGTAAATAATTATGTGAGTTTCACTTGGAATTTCGAGCCCAGATGTACATATGATTGAAGAAACAGTGTACGGATAATGTAACAATGATGTTACAAGAATTTGAAGGTCAAAATACCTTGTTGGCATCGTTTGGTGAAGTATGAGAAATAAATTAGAAAATGATAGATACGTTCCGAAGGTATTTTCGTAATATGTATCCAAACTAAAATGAATTGGGATGAAGTAAAATATCGTGTTATTTTACATGAAAAGTACTTCAACATGGTGTCAATAGATTTTCCGAAACGGTCACAAAAATAGAAAATTTCTTTGGTGGGTCGTGGGGGTAAAATTGTAATTTTTTATTATCCGTGCATTGCGCATTAATGAAACCACTTCCAATCATAAGATATGTTTAATATGAACATTTGAAACTAGAATCCGAAAATTTGGAGTGCGTTTACATAGTTTTTACGCCAGCGGGATTGTAAGGGAAAAATTATCCAAAATTTTCATAACCAAGGGCATTTTGATAATTTTACCTATTTCCAGACTTTTCTCCAGAATTATTTCTACAGGGAGCTGGTACTATTCATCATCTTCTCCCATAGCCTCCCCGCCATTTCCAAAGAAAAATAAGAAAGAAATTTTCCAAGCTTTATAACTACTAATCTAGCTAGAATTTCAACACACTCTCTTCACAAAAATTGATCCACTCTCTCTCCTCTATAATCCTACACCAATTTCTCATCCTATAAGGCACTATACAAGGAGAAAGAACTCCTCAAAGATTCAGCCAAGTAAGGTAATGTTGCCATTCTTTATGTTTTTCTTAAGTTCAATGGCATGAAATTATTTCTTTCAGCTTAATGATCTTGTTTATAGCCATAGTTTTAATTAAAAGTTGAAAAATCAAAAGATGCCACTAGAGGGGGTTTTGGCCAACTTGGGAGCATGATGAATCCATATGGTTTCAAGCTTAAAAATGGTGCCAAATTAGTTG
Source organism: Heritiera fomes (assembly GCA_032173925.1). NCBI lineage: Eukaryota > Viridiplantae > Streptophyta > Magnoliopsida > Malvales > Malvaceae > Heritiera > Heritiera fomes. The sequence goes on from JAPDPM010000015.1 coordinate 18,164,863, forward strand.
TTGAGCATAGTAAAATAACTTAATGAAAATAGATTCATGAAATTCCATCAAAATCACCACCCATCAATTTCGGTCTAGGTGAAGGGGAATAAATTCATGGTTGTTCTTGATGGTTTAAGGGTAGATTGAGACTGTAGGAATTACGAGGAGTTTGCCAGTATGCTTGGATTTAAAATTCGATGCAAAATGAAAAAATTACGTTATACTACCGGTAGAAATTATATTGCGAAAATATTTGCAGTATCCAATGTAGCTGCATATAGACATGAATAATAGCTCGAAAATAAGTAATTAATGAGCTAATAATTTTGGTATAATTATCTGCAACTCGGGAGTAACGAATTACGATTGACGTAGTCGAAAGAGTCGGATACGACAGACAGGTAAGGGATGCGTATGTGAACTGTAAGGATATTTCGATTGCACGATTTTAATGCAAATAATTTTATGAAAATGTTTTGAAGTGAATTGTCTTGGAAAATGTGAAACTTGTGGCTGTTGGCTAGAAATATACTATGTTTGAAATGAAGGAAGGCTAAGATAATAGCAGTTGTTATGGTGTTGAAATTTCCTAGAAATCTTCTAAAAATCTCATGAAATATTTTAATGCATCTTGAGATAATTTCCTAGCTTTGAAAATGATGAATTTATTATTTTTCATAAAACATGAATATACCGAAAAATATTATTTAAATATTCATGTTATCGAAAATGATGAAAGTGAGGTTACAGAAAATTCCTCCTATATGTTTTACAATATATGAGGTGGTTTATAAAGTGAAAAGTGGAAAGGTGAATATTTTATAAATTATTTTCCCTAAATATTCACCATATGTTTTAATAAAACCTTTACGGACTAACTTAAGATTTTACTCATTTTATTGATTTCCACAAAAGTGATATTTTCATGTGAATAATGTTTTGAGACTAAAATGTCTCTACATGTATTCCACAGTGAAAAATATGTTTATGGAATTTTTATTATTATTTTTGGAAAATAAATATTACTATTTTCCATAAAATATGAAATTACCGGAAAATGATTTCCTGTAATTTTAAAAGTGAAAATTTTGAAAGGGAAATGTGGATATACGAATATGTGTTTGCGGTGGAATGGAATATTCATGAGATTTATTACTACAATGTAATTAGTTTATAACACTGTTTTCACCGTACGAGATACTGTGATTTATACCTTTATGGATTTTCTGAAAGATATTATTGATTTTACTTAATTCCATAAAGGTAATGAGATTTCACATATACTGTTTGAGACTGATAGGCCTTGCATCATGCTGATATGTGACATGTAATATGTGATATGTGATATGTGAAGCTGTTGACACTGATCTTGTCTTTAGCGTCTTGGTTGACACTTGATCAGTGTACGATCGAGGACATTTATAGACTATGACCATAGATCTCACGTGTTTACTGATACTGTTCCCTTTGAGGATTATAGCATGATATATTAAGAGTGTTGCCTTAGTCTCCATTATTTTCATGAGATGAAAAGTGATGATTTTTAAATGAATGAGGATATGAAAAGATGAAGGATTATTTATATGTTTTAAATGAAATGAAAGATGCTTTTCTAAACAGTTTACTGTACTAAATTAAGTACAATACTGTTTACGAATTTTCAGTGATATATGTGACACGTGTTTAAAGGAAAAAAGGGATTATTTAATCTAATATTCTTTTTATGATTCAGTATGAATATTAGATTTTTGATTTAAATGCTTTGAATTATAAACGCATTGATTTTGAGATTTACTATGACATGATATGGAAAAGTATTTTAATTTATGACTTTTATACAGTCAGTGCACCATACTATGTAAATGCGATACTGTTACGATTTCAATAATATATGTGATATATAATATGTTTTCAAAAAAGAAATAAAGAGTGATTAATCTAATATTCTTTTATGATTTAAATTGGAATATTAGATTATAGGACTAAATGATTTACATGTCGAAAATGAAGTTTTGTAATGAAGATAATAGGTTATTAAAAAGGTGATTTATCTTCAAAAATGATGATTACTCCCTATAGTCCCTTCTAGGTTCCAGAACAAGGCAGGTGTTTCAAAATACTTTTCTTACTCTATTCAGATCCCTAGTCGACTATAGTATCCTTCCTATTTCGGTCCCTAGTAAACCTATAGGAAAAATAAAGGATTTTTATTGCATATGGATTTCGAAATATCAAGATTTGCGTACAAATTTTTTACTAAGCCGTGGTTTTGCTCACTCCTTTAATTTTAACATCCACAGATTACCTTCAAAGGATTGAGAGATTTACATACCGTGGAATGACTACCTATGGTTATTCTGATGCGAACTATAAAGGATTCTGAAGATTTTGTGTTTACATTTATATTTTCAAACATTTTTATACAGTACTACTTGTTGTAAATTTAAATTCAAGGGATGAAAATTAACTTATACAGTTGTGGATATTATTTATTAATAAATAAATGTTATCTAAATTGTTTTATTGTTGTAGATAAATAGTGTTTAAAGGCATCACAGACAGTCCAACCAGTACAGTGTATATCAAAAAGTGTGAAAAAGTGTAAGATATTGTATATACAAACTGTTACTACAACAAATGTGAAAGCTTATTATAATTGACACTTAATTAAACCCTTACCAAATTCTTGAATATTTTCAATTAAGTGGCCTCCCTTCCAGTAAGACACAACCTTGTCCCAAATCTCCTTAATTGCAACTAACGAGTCACTCTCAATAATGACATCCTGAAAACCCGAGGACAAGCCGACTGCAACAGCCCACTAAATAGCATGGACTTCAGCAAATAAAGGATTAGCTACATGTGCTAGGTTTTTCACACCCAATAATAGCATTGCTGAAGATGAGTTCCTTGCCACCAATCCTAAACCAACAATTTTTTCCTGTACATCAAAATAGGCATCCACATTTATCTTAATAGATCGGCCAGTAGGTGGAATCCAAGCCCCAGAATTTGCATGACTAGTCACACCCTCGGTTGCTGTCCTAGATATTTCCATTAACTCTACAAATCTATGAACAGCCAACAAAATGGACTTTGCAGACCTGCAATATTCTTTATGCAAATAGGTGTTTCCATTATCCCATAATAACCAAAGCACATAAAGACCAAGCCTTAGTTCATTCCACCTCTTTCATTGATCGAAAACACCTTTCCAGAAAACCGTGGAACCTGACTATATATCATCAAGCTACATGTAAGGAAAAGCTGCGGTAAAAATTTGCCTGCTAAGAGGACAATCAACGAGTACATGCTTCCAAGATTCCTCAGATGCGCCACAAATAGAACAACTCTTGTCTACATCAATCCATTTCCTTTTTAATGCTTCTATTATTGGTAAGACTTCCCTTAGTAAGTGCCAAAGGAAATATCTAACCTTAGGAAGCACAGCTGCCTTCCATATAATACTCCATATCTCAACTCTGTCAGATAATTCAATCACCTACCAACATTCCTCTAGCAACAACATAAGCAGACTTGACAGTGAATATACCCATCATTGACTCTGCCATATAAGGATGTCTTTTGACTGTCTGCAAGGCAGAGGCATTTGAAGAATACTTTGAACATCCTTTGTAACAAACAATTCTGATAGCATTTCTGACTTCCAGGTCATACTTGAAGCATCTATAATTATCTCTATTGGCATTAGGGTTGGAGTGGGATCTTCCCGTGCTTGTACTATGAATTCAGGAGGTCTTGCAAGCCATTTGTCTCACCAAATATTTACATCCCTACCAGACCCGATTCTCCACCGTAACCCTTTTATTACCACCTCTCTCCCTACAGTAAACTACGCCATAAGAATGATGGATTCACCCCAGGTTTAACTCTCATAAAAGATACTTTAGGGAAGCACTAAGACTTTAGAACTTGGAAACATAGGGATTCTCCATCGTGCAGCAAACGCTACCACTTCTAAGCTAATAAAGTTAGATTGAATGATTTGAAGATTCAGAATCCAAGGCCCCCATCCAATTTAGAACAACATAACGCTTTCTATTTTTTTTGGTGTGAACCACAAGTATCTTCATCTGTTTTAACAGTCTGAGACTAATTCTGCTAAGGACTTCGTCACAGTTAAAGCTCCTCACCCCTTCCTAAAAGTATAAAGCTTTCCATTTTAACCAATGAATATGTCTCCTATTCTCTCCATCTCCCCACCAAAATCCCGCAACCAACCTATTCAATTGATGATAAAGCATTTGGGGAAAAGGAAATAACTCATATAATTGTTAGAATATGCCCTACTAATCAATTGGATTTGGATTAAGTAATTTTAAAAAACCCAAAAAACTCAACCTGGTTGGACTAAGATTAAGGCCTTTTTAGGGTTTTTTTAAGAGGCACTATATAAACAACATTAAGTCTAAAAGTTAGACAAAATGTTTTTAATAGCCGCTTTGCCTCTTGGAGCTAGCATTTAGAAAACAATTCCCTTCCTCCTCCCTTTGCTTCCGATCACACATTATCTCAGGTAAAGGTCTTATTTTGTGTCCTACTCATGTGGATACTATTAGAGAGCTTCTTTCAGCTAGGAGTCTTGAGTTAACAATAAATTGAGAGCTGTTCATGGGTTGCCATATTCAAAAAATTGAACATTCCTACATGAGCGACACCAAAAGGTTAGATTCTATTTTGAAAGCAATCATGATGCATGATCTTGGTAATTTTGGTTTTGTTGTTTTTCTAATCCACTACTTATTTTCGTATATGACATAATAAACCGAGACAACGAAACCTATAATGATATTAGAGCCAGTGTGCAAACAGCTTTTGAGATAACGAATGCGATTCACAATGATACTGTTTTCTTATAAGTTATTACAGATTTGATTTTAATTTTCAAAATTCGTTTGGGCAACCTAAAATAATTGTAAGACAATTATAGATTTAAATAGACCCTGTAGAGATTTGTTGAATTAAAAGTTACATGTTAGAATTCTTTTCAAACTTGTAATTAAAATATTGTCAAAATTATTTGGCATAAACCCTGCACGCTTTTATCTAATATAATTGATATTAGAGCAGTTGTCAAAATTGTTTTGACAAAAACCCTGTAGGAAACCTTGTAGTTGCCACCCTTGAAAAAAAATACTTGTTATTATTTTATTTAAAATATATTTAAATTAAAATAAATTAGGATAAAAGTTATCCTAATAAGAGTTTTAAATTAAATATATTTGAAGGAAATATATTTTTTAAAATAAAATTAGATAAGAGTTATCCAATGGTTTTTGAAATTTTAATAAGATTAAAATTTCAAAAATGTTATCTAGATAAAATTTTGCTTTAAAAATTAAACATTTTTATTAAATTAGATAAGAGTTATCTCATGGTTTTGCGATTTTAATGAGATTCAAATTTCAAAAGGAATTATCTTGATAAAATTTTGTTTTAAAATAAAATATTTTCTATCTTAAATTGGATAAGAGTTATCCAATAGTTTTTGAGATTTTAATGAGATTAAAATTTCAAAAGAATTATCTTGATAAAATTTTGTTTTAAAATAAAATATTTTCTATATTAAAATGGATAAGAGTTATCCAATAGTTTTGAGATTTTAACGAGATTATAATTTCAAAAGAAATTATCTTCATAAAATTTTTATTTTCAGTATTCCCTATATTAAATTGAATAAGAGTTATCCAATGGTCTTGAGATTTTAAAAAGATTAAAATTTCAATTAAGCCCAAATTGAATTTTGAGAATTAAAATTAGATTAAAAGAGCCCTTGATACCCATAATTAATTAAAATTTGATTAATTAAAATTAGATTTTAATTAGGAAGCATGTAAATTAATATTTGATATTCCTATGTATGCTTGATGCTTGATTTGTATGTGATATGTCTTGGCTCTATAGGCTATACCGAGAGGGGGGTGAATCGGTTTTTCGCTAATCTTAAGTTCGTTTTTCGATTCTTATAAATTCTCTAGCCTATATTGATATTTTCTAAGTTCTCTAGACTACTCAATTATGCAATAGAGATTCAATACAATAAACACAAATATAATTGCAAATAAGTAAAGAGAGTAAGGATAGAGAAATTTATGCAAGTGATTTATAGAGGTTCGGCAACCTTACCTACGTCTTCTACCTTGAGACGCTCCCAAGGATTTTCCCCAAATTCACTATCTTTGAATTTGTCTTTACAATCCCTCTTTTTCAAGGCTCAAGAGAAACCTCTCTCTTTTTCTAGGCTCAAGAGAAGCCTCCCTCTTTTTCTGAGGCTAAAGAGAAACCTCCCTCTTTTTCTTAGGCTAAAGAGAAACCTCCCCTTTTACAAGGAATGGATTGGTTTACAAATTGTGTAATCAAGGAAGACCGCTAAGTAGGTAAATGATTACGGAAATTAGGCACAAAGAAAAGCCTATACAATATTTGTGCTAAGCAATACAAGAGATATGTGAATGATGGAAGATAAAGACTTTGTAGCTCTTGATTTGTTGTTGAGGCTTGAGGAAGATGAATAAGATGATGAAAGATGTTGCTTGGTTGTTCCTCTTACTTCCTTTAGCTTCTAAGCCTTTATTTATAGTCCCTTGGATGGTTTGTGGACGTTGGTTGGAGCCAAAACAGAAACTAGCCGTTGTATCTCACAAAAACTAGCCGTTGTATCTCACAAAAACTAGCCGTTGGGGACTTTTTGACATAAAGGGATCGATCCTTTTGCAAAAGGGATCGATCCCATGCTTCATTCTAGGCTTCCAGGGCATTCTGCCAAAAAGGGATCGATCCCTTTCCTTAGGGGATCGATCCCATGCTTGCAGAATGAGTTTTTCCTGCACTTTTGGGTTAGAAATGATATGGCTTTTGAATTTAATTCAACCCAAAACATTTATAAGTTTTAAGGGAGTTTTTCTTGACTTTCTCAAATGAAAATATTGTTTAAAAACTTATAAGTAATTTTCAAAACTTATGTTCAATAATTCTTGAGAAAATTACTTAATATTGAAAACCATTTTATAAAGTATTAAAACCAATAAGAATATGTAATTAAATCATGGTCTTAATGTTTGATATGAACACTTAAACATGGATTGAGAAAATCATGTGTGATAAGGCAAATTTACAATATGAATTAAAACATTAAAGCTTACTTAAGTTTTTGTCATTTCAAAATATATATGGCAATTTAAAGCTAACAATATGGATGGTTGCATGGTGCATGGTTATAGGCATAAGTTTACGCCGGTTGTAATTTATTTAAATAAATTTAAATTGGACCAGCGAGCTTTGATTTATTTGTAATTTATTTATGTAATAGTTACATCGATAAATTAGGATTATCATGTAAAATGGACAACATGTGGAGCCAAGATAGTCCGAAGCCAAGGTGAACAAAAGTGATGCTTGAAGGGAAATCGAGGAGAAGATATTTAGAAAACAATATATCTCTAGGTTCTTTTGTAATAGAAAAGCCATAACCATGTCATGTTTAATTTTATGCTTTTACTTATATATATTGATATATATATGTTAGAAAGCCTGCTAGGTGAGACGGTAAAATTAAAAATCTCTCAAAATAAATATTAAGTCAAAGATAACAAACAAAGATGCCTTCCAATAAGATGTATGTGAAAGAGACTTTGTTCGGTATTGTGCTACTTTGGCTCAGTCAAGGCCATATCTATCTTAAGAATTTGCATTGCATGAGATAATAATTATCTACAATTGTATTGGGTTAAACTTAACTAAATCAAATTAGGGCATTGGCTCAGTCAAACCTAATAAGATTTAGACACATAAGTTGGGCTTTAACCCATGTGATGATTTAGAACAAGAGTTGTTCATCCAACTATCCAGGAGTTGCATGAGATGTAATTGACAAGAGTTATTTACCTAAATAATCTCATTGGACACATTAGCTCAGCTAAAGTTGTGATGGGACCAAAGATGTATCTTGGCCTACTAGGAAGTTTAGGCGAAAAGGCTTCTCGAGTTGATAGTGAGGGCTATTAGCTTGAGGAAAATAGTAGGAGCAATTTATTAAATTAAAAGACCATAATTAAATGATTTTAATCACAATGTTACTTACTTGCATATTTTATAATTGTAGAATTATCATGGCAAACAACAATTTATCCCTTCTTTCTATCCTTGAGAAGGATAACAAGTTGGTTGGGGCAAACTTCTTAGAGTGGTACAAAAATTTGTGGATAGTCCTCACTCAGGAAAAAAAGTTATATGTTCTAGAGCATGTGATCTTGCTCAACCTCGACAAAATGCTTCCACTACTGATAAGTAAGCTTATCAAAAACATTTGGATGATGCCACTGACGTGTGGTGCCTAGTGTTTAGCTTCCATGAGTTCTGAACTCTATAAGCAACATGAGAATATGACACTGTTTGATATGATTGAACATCTCAAGGAAATGTTCCAAGAGCAAGCACAGCACGAACGTTATGAGGTGTCTAAGGTGCTCTTCCAAAGCAAGATGGTTGAGGGAGCTTCAGTGCACACTCATGTACTTAACATGATTAGGTACATTGAGAGGCTGGAAGCACTAGGCTTCATCATGCATAAAGAGTTTTCAGTTGATCTCATCCTCCAATCCTTACCGGATAACTATAGTTTGTTTGTGTTGCACTACAACATAAATAGTATGGATAAGACACTGGAAGAATTGCTCAACATGTTGAGAATTGCTAAGCAGGACTTGAAGAAGTTAAGGCCTACTTCTGTTATGGTGATTGACAAGACAAATCTAAAGGGAAAGTCAAGCCTAAGGGTAAGCCCAAGCACAAGGGTAATGAGAAGGAAAAGGCTAAGAAGCTCAAGCCATCTGGTGGAGTTGCTAAGATAGGAAAGTTCTTCTATTACGGTAAGACTGGTCATGGGAAGCGAAACTACACAGTGTACCTTGAGGAGCTGAAGAAAAAGAAAGGAAGTGAGACTTCCACCTCAAGTATATATGTGATTCAGATAAATTTGTCTACTTCTTCATCTTGGGTATTAGAGACTGGATGTGGTTATCACATTTGCATAAATGTGCAGGGACTAACAAGGAGTAGAAAATTTTGCCAAGGGCGAGGTGGTCCTACAGGTTAGAAATGGAGCACCGGTTACTATATTAGCTGCAGGAACATTTAATTTATCATTGTCTTCGAGCCTAATTCTAGAACTTGATAATTGTTAAAATAGCTCCAGCAATTGCTAAGAATATTATTTCCTTTTCTTGTTTGGACAAGAAAGGTTTTTCTTCTAAAATAATGAACAATAGTTGTTCAATTTACTTTAATGATATTTTCTATGGCAATGCTTCCATTATGAATGGATTGTTTGTTCTAGACTTAGATAATCACATGTACAATGTTGATTTCAAGAGGTCAAAGGGTAATGAGATTAACCTTACATTCCTTTGGCATTGTAGACTTGGTCACATAAACAAGAAATGTATATATAGGCTCCACAAAGATGGACACTTAGATTCATTTGATTTTGAATCATATGATGTATGCGAATCTTGTTTGCTTGGTAAAATAACCAAGGCTTCTTTTACATGAACAAGTGAAAAGGGCTAGTGGTTTCCTAAAGCTTATACATACAGATGTATGTGGCCCATTAACCACATAGGCTAAAGGAGGGTTCCAATACTTCATCACATTTACTGATGACTACAGTAGATATGGCTATGTGTACCTAATGAGACATAAGTCAGAATCCTTTGAAAAGTTCACAGAATTCAAGAATGAACTACAAAGCCAACTAGGCAATAATATCAAGACACTCCGATCAGATCACGGTGGAGAGTATTTGAGCCTAGAATTTACAGATCATCTAAAGGAGTGTGGAATAGTTCCACAACTCACTCCACCTAGTACAACTGAATGGAACGGTATATCTGAAAGGAGGAATTGGACCTTGTTTGACATGGTTCGATCCATGATGAGTCTATCTGACCTCTCTATCTCCTTTTAAGGTTATGCTTTAGAGATAGCAGCATTTACACTAAATCGTGTTCCTACTAAAGCGGTTGAAAAGACACCACATGAGATGTGGACTGGAAAAAAGCCTAATTTGTTTTTTCTAAAGGTTTGTGGTTGTGATGCTTATGTCAAAAGAGAAGTCTTAGACAAATTAGGATCCAAATCTAATAAATGCATACTTGTGGGGTATCCTAAAGAGACAAAAGGATACTATTTCTATAATCCCATAAAGGACAAAGTGTTTGTGGCTCGGTATGATGTCTTTCTAGAAAAGGACTTCCTTTTTAGAAGAAATAGCGGGAAGAAAATAAAGCTTGAAGAGGTTTAAGAACCATAAAATATCATTAAACTTTTAGTGGAACAGGGTCAAGTCCCACAAGATATTGTAGAATAGGAAATAGCTTCGGAAACACAAGGCCCATGTAGGTCTAATAGGATACGTCGAGAGCCTGAGAAGCTTAACCTTCTCACCTCTCAACACGACGATGTATTTCTCATGGATAATGATAAGCCTACCACATACGAAGAAGCAATTATGGGCCCAGATTCTGAGAAATGGCTTGAAGCTATGAAATCTGAAATGGACTCCATGTATGCAAACCAAGTATGGACCTTGGTTGATCCACCTGAAGAGGTAAAACCTATACGGTGCAAGTGGATCTTCAAAAAGAAGACTGACATTGATGGTAACGTGCATACCTATAAAGGCCGATTGGTGGCCAAAGGTTTCAAACAAAGGCATGGTATAGGCTATGATGAAACCTTTTCACCAGTTGCAATGCTCAAGTCCATTCGGATTTTGCTTGCTATCGCTGCATACCATGATTATGAGATATGGCAGATGGATGTTAAAACCGCGTTCCTGAATGGAAACTTGTCAGAAGATGTGTATATGACACAACCTGATGGTTTTATCACTCCTGAGAATGCCAACAAGGTATGCAAGCTTCAGAAATCCATTTATGGAATAAAGCAAGCTTCTCGGAGTTAGAACATTCATTTTGATGAGACAGTCAAAGAGTTTGGCTTCATCAAGAACGATGATGAACCTTGTGTTCACAAAAAGGTTAATGGGAGTGCTGTCATATTCCTAGTGCTATATGTGGATTACATATTACTCATAGGAAATGGCATTCATGCCCTATAATCTGTCAAAACTTGGCTAGGGAATCGCTTCTCCATGAAAGACTTAGGAGAAGTAGTCTATATCCTTGGAATAAAGATCTATAGAGATAAATCGAGTAGGCTACTAGGTCTATGTCAAAGTACACATATTGAATAAGTGTTGACAAGGTTCAACATCGAAGAATCCAAGAAAGGATTCTTACCTATGTTACATGGCATTTATTTCTCAAAGGACATTTGTCCTTAAACACAAGATGAGAGAGATAAAATGGCTAAGATTCCATATGCTTCAGCTATTGGATCTATCATGTATGTCATGTTATGTACTGGGTTTGATGTCTCACATGCTTTAAGCATGGCGAGTAGGTATCAAGCTAACCCAGGTGAGCATCCCTAGGTAGCAGTTAAGAACATCCTTAAGTACTTAAGAAGGACTAAGGATGCCTTCTTAGTTTATAGAGGAGAGAATGAGCTCATTGTAAATGGTTACACTGATGCTAGTTTCCAGTCAGATAAGGATGACTTTAAGTCACAATCTAGCTATGTGTTTTGCCTGAATGATGGAGCTATAAAGTTGGAAGTGTTCTAAAAAAGAGACAGTGGCCGATTCTACGATCAAGGTTAAGTATATAGCGGTATTAGATGTAGCTAAGGAAGTTGTTTGGATCAAGAAGTTCATCAGAACTTGGATAGTCTCTAGCATTGCTAATCTAGTGGTACTCTATTGTGACAATAATGGAGCCATTGCACAAGCTAAGAAACCCAGGTCTCACCAGCGATCCAAACATATACTCAGACGCTTCTATCTGATTAGGTAGTTCATATAAAAAGGTGAGGTGAAGATATGCAAAATACACACAGATGATAATATTACTGACCCGCTTACGAAGGCATTATCATAGTAAAAGCATGATGCACATGTTAGGTCATTTGGTATTAGATACATGACCGATTGGCTGTAGTGCAAGTGGGAGACTATTAGTGTGTGCCTTAACAGCCAATCAGATTTGGATTTGTATTACACTTATGACATTGTGATTATTTATGTTATTTAATAATACATGGCAATTGTTTATCATTATTGACTATATTTAATTTGATCAAGTCATAATCAAATGATAAAGTCCCTAGAATAGCGGATTTGTACCATGGGAATCAAAGTAGTGACTTTGATGATGAGATCCTTATGATACAAAGAATACTATTCTTAAATATCCTCAGTCATAGTACCATTGAGAAGGGACATCAGTGATACGGTAAGACTAACATGTGTTAGATTCCTTTGGGTGACTGATATCATAAGTCATGGATATGGTGATATTCAGATTAACACATGGGTGATCATTGTGAGTAAATACATTGGATTGACCCACCTTGAGAACTCTACGTGGATCGTTACATTGAGTGTCATTAGAAATTCTCAAATGGTAATGGTATATGTGATCCTTAGAGTTGAGATCACCATGATATCCTATGTGTGGATTGGTGTACTTTGATGCTAGTAAACGTAGCTCAATGAGGGTTGCAAGTAAGATAGTAATTAGGTATATCATGAATCATATGAGGGTTGTGAGTGATCAAGATAAGATTTGTCCCTCTTGGTAACAAGAGTCTATATCTCATGGCCTTTCAATAAAGATTAATGATTGAAAATCTATGGCCACAGTACAAATGAGATTTAAGATGAGATCTTGAATTCATTTGATTAAATCATTTATCTTGAGATTGAGAAACAATGTAGTTGAACTTATTAGAGATAACACATTCCATACTCTATGGTCAACTGAGATAATAGGTGACGAAAGGATCAAATTATACTGTAATTGCTTATTAAAAGGTTGTCATCAACTCATCGACATTTTCATTACTTGGGTAGCCATGATGCATTGCTAGATGCCAATCTTGCCTTGTGATTTATGAATGAGATTCTAAATCACTACCAACGTAATGGAAACCTAAAGGGTCACACACAATAAGAGTATGACCAAAATAAGGTAATTGGAGTTGGATCCATGTGATGAATCTTAATACAAGTAGGATTCTTAGTGAGACTAGAATCCTGTTCCAACTAGAATCTTGTTCGAACTAGAATTCAGGATTTAATTAATGGTAATTTCAGCTCGAGTTACTAAAGGGTATTTTGGTCTTTTCAATTATAATGAGATTATAGTTATGAATTATTAATTTAATAATTCATGAGTAGACCAAATTATTAATCCAAATGCATGACCATTAGTTGTAGTGCAAGTGGGAGATTGTTAGAGTATGCCCTACTAATCAATTGGATTTGGATTAAGTAATTTTAAAAGGCCCAAAAGACCCAATTTAGTTGGACTAAGGCTAAGGCCCTTTTAGGGTTTTGTTAAGCGGCACTATATAAACAACATTAAGTCTAGAAGTTAGACAGAATGTTTTTTATAGCCACTTTATCTCTTGGAGCTAGCACTCACAGAAAACAATTCCGTTCCTCTTTCCTTTGCTTTCGATCACACATTGTCTTAGGCAAAGGTCTTGTTTTACGTCTTACTCATGTGGATACCGTTAGAGGGCTTCTCTTAGCTAGGAGTCTTGAGTTAACGATAGATCGAGTGCTGTTCATGGGTTGCCATATTCAAAAAGTTGAATATTCCTACACGAGTAACACTAAAAGATTAGATTCTATCTTGAAAGCAATCATGATGCATGATCCTGGTAATTTTGGTTTTGTTGTTTTTCTAATCTGCTACTTATTTTCATGTATGACATGATAAACTGAGACAACGAAACCTTACAATAATATATCGGGATAGCTTGTGCAACTGCACGTATTACCACCCTTTTTCCCGCTTGAGACAATAAGAAGTTCTGCCAGCCTTGTAATCTCTTCCACAATTGGTCTTCTAAAGGTTTCAATGCTGAAAGTTTATTTTTGCCGAATGTAAGAGGCAACCCCAAATAAGAGCTTTGACCAAGAGTCTTGGTTACGTACATTGCTACTATGATCCCAGATGATCCAAAAGTCAATAAAATATAATAATTGTGCGCAATTCATTGTAAACTTAACAATAATTATTCATCCAATTAGATTCATTAAAATTAAGGTTAAGTCAAGACTAGAATATTAAAAAAATCTTTGAATTATTTCATTTTTTAAAAATAAATTCTTATTATTTTATTATATCTAATTAAGTTTTTATCTTTTGATTTGTACTCAAATAAACCCAGCTTGTTTCAAATAAAATTTACCAATAAATAAAAGTCAATTCAAAATGATTTAACCTATTGAAATTCAATTAATTTGGCGCGGTTAAGTCAGTCTCAAATTTAAGCCAATTTTTTAGTTCAGTTTATTTGGTGAAGTCAATGTCTAATATTACAAGTTGAACTAGTTGAATTAATTGATATTTTTAAATATATTATATAATATAAATTATTAAATATTAATAATAATATATAATTGATCCTTTTTTATGTAAGAAGTTGGGCTTTAAACCTAATTGAAAAAATTGATTACTTACCCTTATAAAAGATTGATTTATACAAAAGAGCTCATTTCGCTACAAATTAAAAGTTATGGGCTTATATCGTTATAATAAAAATATAAAGATATAAAGATTTATTTAAATAAAGTGATACTATTTATGAGCTTTTTTTTAAGCTTAAGTTAACGAATTGAATCTCAAACTTTTCTCAAATTTATTGCCTGCAATTTTTATTTATTAAAAAGGCTGACAAGCTGTCCATAAAAAAAGTTCATCATTATCACATCAGATGTATCAAGCTGAACTAAATGGTTGTTAACTAAAAAATAAAAAGGATACTTTAATGTTGTTTAAAGTTCGAAAATATAAAGAGTTAATGTGAAGAAGCTAGGTTTGCACTATTAACATTGTTTTTAAGAAGCTAACATGTCTGTTGATTACTTAGCAAGTCAAGCACATAATAGCTCCTTTGCTTTGAAGAAACTTGACCATCCACTAGCAGGGTTGAACAATTCTTAGAGGATGATTTTTATAGTGTTTCACATTTTGGAATGTGTTTAGATTAAACAAGAAACTTTGCTTTGAGGAAACTTGACCATCCACTAGCAGGGTTGAACGAATTCTTAGAGGATGATTTTTATAGTGTTTCACATTTTGGAATGTGTTTAGATTAAACAAGAAACTGCTTTTTTCTACAAAAAAAAGTTTAGAAACTTTGCCTTGTAGCAATGTTTCTCTCCTACAATCAAACACATCAAAGTTTTACCTTAGGTGCCCAAATTTTCTTTGGTCCTTGAAAGTTAGTACAAATTATCTTTGATCCTTTAGAAATCCATTTCATTTTCAAAGATTCATCATTTGAATTTACAATATACTTGGTTACCCAAAGTTTTTTAACTAATTTTCCTCTAAAAGTGGTTTTTTTTATGTGCATGCTTGTGAGAAAGAAGTGTCCTAGTCTAATGCATAAAGGGCACAAAAAATAATTTTTCATTCTTAACTAGGAAATTTTTTAGGTGAGTTTTCTTATTTGATGCATTAAAACTTACTCTTTCTTTATGAAAGAATGCTCTTTGGGTTTCACCATGTGATCAAGTTTTTGTTGACCCATATAATATCTAGAAAAGGAGTTATGCAAATTAATGTTCTTTTTATTTAATTCATCTATTTCTAGATTGGCATTTTTTAACTTCTTTTCATATTCTAATTTAGCAATTATAAGCATTTCATTTTCCATTTTCAATTTTGAAATCATTTTCTTATATTTTATATTCATGCTTTCAAATTCACTAACTGGATCATCAAAGGCATCTTGTAACTCATCAAATGTATATTCATTAGTATCAAGTGAGTATGAGTTTACCTTATCATCATTAATAGCCATAATGCAAAAATTAGCCACTTCATCTTCAACATCTTCCTCATCGAAACAATCACTATCGCTCCATATAACCATTATTGTTTTCTTCTTTGGTTTCTTCTCACCTTGTTTTCTATAAGAAGGGCAATCAAATTTAATGTGACTAGGCTTCTTACATTCATAACAAATAATGAGTTCTTTTGCTTTCCTACTAGTTTCTCCCTTGCTAGAGTCTCACCTAGAGGGTCTCCTCGAATTTCCAATAGTTCTCATTCTCATAAATTTAGCAAACATTGCCATGTCAATATCCTCATCATCACCACTTTCGTCATTATCATCCTTGTATTCCTTATATGGTGGATTTCAATGCAAATGTGTGGTGGATTTCAATCCAACTCCAACTTTCTTACGAGATTTTTTATTTCTTTTGATTTTCATTTCTTAAGTAAGAAGAGACCTCATGAGTTCATCTAAAGATAGTGTATATGGATCCTTTGACTCCTTAATAGTAGTTACTTTAGCTTCCTATGATTTGGGTAAACTAGTAACGATTTTCTTAACCATTTCAACATTAGTAAGGATTTTCTTAACAATTTCAACATTAGATTATGTCTTACCCAAAGACTTGAGGCCATTTATGATATCAGTGAACCTAGTAAATATGTTACTAATGGTTTCTTCATTTTTCATTTTGAATAACTCATAGTCTTGAGTGAGCATGCCTACTTTAGTCTCCTTGACCTGAGTTGTTCCCTTATAAGTGATTGCTAACCTATCTTAAATTTGTTTTGCATTCTCATACAATGACATCCTATTGTATTCATTAGGCCCTAGTGCACAAAAGAGTGTGTATTGCCTTAGCATTTAATTGTGTCATTCTAAAGTCATTTGTATCTCATTCATCCTCTTTCTTTGGAATCTCTTCCTTATCAACTTTCTTAATTGGAATTAAGGCACCTTTTACAATTATTCTCCAAACCTCATAATCGTTAGCTTGAATGAACAACATCATTCTAGTATTCCAATATGCATAGTTTTCACCATTAAAGAGTGGTAGCCTAACTGTAAAATGTCCTTCTCCTACTAAGGGTATAGCTACACTAGTTTGAGCCATCTAGATCATTTATACTCGATGAATGCTAATCCAAATCAATCTCGAGCCCAACCTCTGATACCAACTGTTGGCTTTACTAAGAGGGGGATTAATCGGTTTTTGAACTAAATTCTAGTTCTTAAGGCTTAAGTAGCTACTTAAAAAAATTGCACAATATATTCACAAAAACAATAGATAAAGAGTAAGGAAGAAGATGCAAACATAAGATTTATAGAGATTCGGCCAAACTTTTTCCTACGTCCTCTCTCTTTGATTCTCTTGTCAAGGTGTTGATTCCACTCTTCTTTAAGATTCAATACACACCACTCCAAGGTGTGGTGAGACCTCTAACACTTCCTTTTGTAGGCTTAGCTTCCCTTGTGAAGCTACTTAATCACTCACAAGATATTCTTACAAGATTACACTCTCCTTTAGAATAGAGAATTGAGTTTTTGATGGGTTGTGTACAATAGAAAACCTCTAAAAAGTAGAATACACAAAATGGAGCACAATGAATATGAAGAAGTCAAGATTTGAACTTCGAATTCCTTCTTGACGGTTAGAAAAGATATTCTAGTGCTTGTTCTACTCTTTAAGCTCATAAATGCTTGTATTTATAGTCCACCCAAAGCTGAGAACGGTTGTTGGAGCATTTAAGGCAAATCTTCCCATTGAAACCCTCAAAAACTAGCCTTTGTGCACATTTCACGTGGTGGGGGATCGATCCTTAGGCATAGGGGATCAATCTTACAATTTCAGGCAGCTTTCTCAAGGTTTCTACCCTCTTGGGATCAATCATCTAAGGGTGGAGATCGATCTTTTTAGTCTTGATTTGCCTTAGAAGTTTTTTGCCATTCAAGGATCGATGGGATGAAGGGGGGATCAATCCGGTCACTCTAAATTTTGATTTTCTGGGCAATTTTGAATTGAAATACATGCACTAATTCATTCTTAAGTTGTTTTTTTGACTTCATTTTAATGTTTCTTGGTTAAATGTCATGAAAGTATAGTTCAAATATTGATTAAGTGATTTTGAAAATATTTTATATTTAATAAACAATCACTTAATAATATTTTCTAAGTATTATAAGACCATTCAAAATATGTAATCACAATATAGTCTTGTACTTGATAGGTTTTGTAAATTGACATGCAAATTTACATTCATCATAAATCATTTCATTGTGCTTAAGTTTTTGTCATTTCAAAATAAATATATGTCAATTTAAAGCTAACACTTGTGAAGTAAACAAAGAAACAAAATTGCTGGAGAAAAGAGAAGTTGCAATAATAGGGCTGATTGGAATCAAATCAGACAGATTACAGCCATGCTTTAAAGGCAACAAGATGATATCCACACCAGCTTTTGCAAGAGAGGTAGTGAAACCATTAGATTCATAGAAAATATTCTTGAATGATAAATCACACTTGTCTTTATACATATCGATCTAAGAGAAAAGGTACCATAATTTCCATGGTCAAGAAATTTTGTGGCCACACCAGGTGACCGCAACTTTGGAATCCGATTTAATAACTAAACGAGAACTTGTAAGTCTATCAAAGCAAACAAACATATCAAGTGAAAATTTAATGGCAGCAATTTTAGCTTCATTAGGATAAAAGACACCAAAGGGAGCAGAGTAGATCGTTAATATATTTAGATTCATGATCCCTTAATACACCTTTGCTACCTACAAGGCTAGGTTTGCCCCTAGTAGATCCATCAACAATGAACTTAAGCAGCCAGTTTCCAGTGGATCCCAAACCACTCCCGATTTGTCATTTTAATAATTGGTTAATTAATACTTAATAGAGAGCTAAACCATCATATTGATTTGATTATAGAGAATTTTTTTTATTGCTTTGATCCAATGGAGAGATCGAAGCTTAATCAATAAGAGAAGTTCTTCCCCATTAAGTTTCTTATTATTAAAGACAACTTCATTTTTATAGAGCTAGGAAGACCAAATCACAACTGCACATGTGGAGATCCACCTTATTTTTGTATGACCAGGTAAATGGATTTCAAAACATCGGAAGAGAAAATACATGAAAGAGGATGGATGGACAAAACTTAAACCCCACCAATCAAAGACATTACACCAAATCTTATATATCAAAGGGCATGTAAAAAAAAATAGATGAGTGGAATCTTCCATAACTAAAGATGGCACGACCTGAATGCCATAACGTACATTTACTTAACACTTATTTCATTCATCGAAATTTACGAACTAAATTTTTTTTTTCGATTTAAGGTTTGTATTCGGTGTTAGTGTAGTCACTAAACTAATTTCATTGATCCTTTCATTATATTTTAACCTTGATAACTTAAACATTAATTTTGTGAGTGTATTTACTCAACTCTCTAGGTGAACTATAGTCATTTAACTTAAATATTAAACTGGTAAAGAAATGGGTCGAAAATATCCCCTTCATATTTTATCACTTTCCCCAGTTAATTAACCTACAAAGAATCCACAATCCACAATATATATACTCATGTACTACATACAATCTCAGAATCATCTTAATTACAATTTCATATTCCACAAAACATATAGTCAACCAAACATAATCACATCCCAGATAGCATTCAATGATTATATGAACCTATATAATATTTACCATGGTCCTAAGTTACATCCCGACTCATTGAACAAA
This sequence comes from Heritiera fomes, assembly GCA_032173925.1. Classification (NCBI taxonomy): domain Eukaryota; kingdom Viridiplantae; phylum Streptophyta; class Magnoliopsida; order Malvales; family Malvaceae; genus Heritiera; species Heritiera fomes. The sequence continues at coordinate 18,184,541 of JAPDPM010000015.1, forward strand.
ATACGTACTATGTATCAATTAAAGTCTTACATGTAAACAAGTGATTTATAAAGAGTGTATACCTCAAAAGTGATAAAGTAAGTTTGGAGGACAAGGGCCAGTACTAAGCCTAGGTATTGTCTTTGAATGCCCACACAATAGCTCTTATGGAAGAGTTTAACTCAATTAGTCTGAAAATATGTGAAATTGAGGGGTGAGCAAATCCACGGCTCAGTAAGATACTAATATAACTGTAGGAGTAGAATTATACTGTCCTAAATGCAATGCATGAAACCTGCAAGTCTGCAATTGCAATTCACCATTTCAATAGATAACATCTCATATTTATAGCAGGATCATGTCCTAAGGACTTTAAGTGAGCGAGGGTTTTGGAGTATTGATGTAAGGCAATTTGAAGTACCTCATTTGCTCCATTCCCACCATCTGTCCATCACTCAAACCTCTAAATCAATCAATTCAATCACTTTCAATCTTCTTGTCCTTATACAACAATGCATCAAGTATAATTTGAATATCATATACTACTAATCCATACTCATATCAATCTCATAGTATATCATGTTCAATTGAGATATCATATCAGGTGACTTTACATTTAACAATTATACTCTTGTATTATATCAAATCATATCACTTTTCATATGAAAAATCATGATCACGAGTAGTTTAAAGTCATAATTCTCTTCATATAAATGTTATGTTAATGTACAGTGTAGTATCATGACATCATGTAGATAGAATGTCGTTATGTCATAACTCAGCGTGCAAAACTTATTCAAGCTTTACTGTATAAGATGGCTATCATTTCAAATCATATCACATATACTTTTAGAGCATGTTCAAAACATGCAAATTCTCAATTCATTTCATATTTACTTTTAAGACATGATTAGAGCATGTACAATTTGCAAATTATCACTTGCACTTTTAAGGCATGTTTTAAAAAGGAAAACATATATCAAAACATTTCATATTCACTTTTAGAGTATGTCTAAAACATGTACAATCTCAAAACATTTTTGATATACTGTAAAGCCATATCAACTCTAGAGTTCATATCAAATAAAACTATACTCTAGACCGCATATCATATCATGTCGAGACTAGGCTGAATCCCTAATACTCTATCAATAAAGACTTAGTTCACTATAGCTAGCAATAAGAAATCATGTCATCGTCTCTAGAAACCAACTAGGGTGCTATCTATGGCCATAAACCTCATTTCTATCAGGCCCATTGATCAAGTGTGACTGAGCCCTATCCACGACTATTGTCGGACAAGCATCTCTACCTAATGAGTAATCTCCAATTAGGCGGTTTCCACTATGTTTTATTGAGTTTAACTCTCTTAGAGTGCCTATAGTCTCATAAAACATTCAATTATAAACCTTTAAGTTCAATAACTCAAAATCGTATAAAGTATACATCACTTTTCTTTCTAATCATTTATGTAGACATTTATGTCATATATATTTTTTTTAAAATGGTTCGATAGAGTAAATGTTCCGGTATGTAGATGCAACATTTCTAAATCTCAAGTCATAAGCGATGCATGCTTAAAACCAATGCAAGTGAAAACTTGAGCTCAAAACAATTTAATATAATAATCATGAAATGCATCGATGTAATATTCTTTGACATGATACTAACAATAATACCAACTCCTCAATAAATCGTCTCTCTCAAAGCTCATCAGTATAGCATCTTTAACAAGCTTAATATCATTAACGCAAAACATCTCTTTCAATCGAATCCATAATGTTGTGTGTTCACATATCATATGCACCACATGGCTACCATGCCTTCCTTAAGCAACAGGAATACATAATATATACACACACACACACACACACACACACACACATTTATATACAAGCATGTCATCCATCGAGTCGACAAGGTATCATAATCCAATTTTTCTCAATCTCATTACCACAATCCACCATGGCCTTAGCTACCATGTCACACATATCAAATGAAACATCTTTTATCATTTCTTGCAATACACTAAAGTTGCTTCATCTTAATTATTCAGTCCATAATCATTAGCTACACTATATTCATTTCATATAATATTTTCCAATCCACTAATATCATATTGATGCAAATAAACCGTTTACATAACCCATATCATTAACTATAAAAACCATATTATCCATAGGACTTTCATAAGGTACTTTAAATCGTATTTCTATAGCTATCTAATCTCGCCATAGGCATTACTTATTTTTTTTTTATCATTTTGATCATACTACAATAATGGACCACTCACCATGGTAGCTTTTACCATACTTCACATAATCTTTCACTTTCTAACAACCATCTAACCATTATTCAAATATCAATTCATGAGTATACTATCAATATTATAATAGTATTCCACGATATTCCATCATCATCTGATAATACAATTATTCATACTTATCCATATCATTATAGCCAGCCCTTTTTTCTCTATCCACTCACATAAATGTTCAACTTATTCAAAAAAATTCCATCATGCTTCCAATAATATTAAATCAATATTCTAACAATGCTCTAATAAAATTCTAATCATACACAATTAGAACATCACGATATCCCAAAATTTCCAAAACATCCATTAGTATTTCAATAATAGTATCCAAGCATATCTAGACAATTTCATTTACATTTTCTCAACCTCTTAATTCCTATTCACCAATATTCAAACATTACTACAGTAACATTTCCAACAAGTTTGTAGCCTCATTCCATACTAGTACCAATAAACCAAACTTAATACAATATAATGCTACCTCTACTTTATATAAATATCTCGCCACGACTAGAATATAATTCATCATGTTATCATGCACAACCATTTACCTTCTCAAACTATTCCAAAAACAAATTTTTCAGGCAATACGATAAAATCCTTTCTAAACTTATCTTTCTATAATTCTTTCCAAAATTCCATTTATATGAGAAAACATTAACCTTTTTCATCAAACATTTTCATAAAAATTCTGGCAGCATAACATTTCAGGAACTAAAACCTTCTATAAACAATTCCAAATAAACACAATAGTATTCCACAATCATTTCATTGCAATATCATGATCATTACTAAGACCTCCACTACCAATTGTAGGTTCTCTGAGCATTTTAACGTCATTTCATCAATAATTCATTCTCAAGATCACAACTCTAAACTTTACAATATAATATTACTATTACTTTGTAAGAGTATCTTACCGAGTGTCAAAGCTTGCGATTTAATCTTTCCCAAACTCTGTCAGGCTCCAATCACCTGGAGCAAATTCTACGAGTTCAAATCCATACTCAAACTTAGAATTTTATAAAATTACTTAATAATTTAATATAAATAAAATTTCAATAATTGTTACCATTCCTTCTTCTTCTCTATTCTCTCTCTTTTTCTTCTTCTTTTCCTTTTTCTTTTTTTTCTTTCTGTTTTTTTCTAGCTGAACTGGTTTAGCCATGCCCTACCGGTTCAGCCTTGTATTCCCCCTATCGCCATTGATTCAACCACTCCGGCAACACCTAAGGGCGTGGCGTGGCTGTTCCCTTCTCTTCCTTCCTTCCCCATTCTGGATATGCCCGTCAACAGCTTTGTTTCTCTCCTCTTCTTTTTTTTTTATCGGCTCCTCCTCTCTCTTCCTTCATCACCAGTGAACGTTCCTTTCCTTCTTCACGCCGGTGTCAGATCGAGGTTCATCGCTCCAATCGGTTCTTCTCCTTTTTCTTTTCTTTTCTTTTTTGCCGCTGCTAATGGGGGACTCTAATGCCAGCGTCAGCTTCCTCGCCGAGCTCTCTTCCTTCTCTCCTTGGTCTCGCCGGCACCGTTCCCTCTCTCTGATTGGGCCATGTTCCAGGGTTTTCCTCTGTTTGTACACAGAGGAGATAATGAAGGGAATCGGGTTATCCTGATTCCCTCTTCTCTTCCTTTTTTTTTCTTTTTATTATATATATTCTTGATATATAGTATATATATTTAATTAAAATGTATACTTACAATACAACTAATATATATTAAAACACATTTATATATAATTTATATTTTTTATATATATCCTTAAAAATATATTTATCCATTTTATTATTTATTAATACATACATATATAGTCTAATTCAAAATAATATTTATTATTTATACATATATACTTATATATTTGTACGTATATACAATGATATATGTGTGTGTCTATATATATAAATATATATATATATATATATATACACACATACAAACACATGTTTTTATTTCCTTAAATTTTAATTTCTTTAATGTCGTAACGTCTAGGTCCGTGAACATAACCGTTAGACTTTAAAATTCAAGGAATCGCCACTAACCATTCAAACCTAAGGTGTGATTGGTCACCTATTCATGTCTAAAGATAAGGTATGGTCTACGTTCAAAGATTCTTGGACTCGGGAGTACGGTTACGTGTGGGGAAGGATTAGCACCCTCACAACACCCATCCTAAGATAGTACCAACTAGCTTTAGGTTATCTTTATAGTTTGCCTTGGGTTCATATTAATTTCGATATACTTATATATTGGAAATTTTCTAAGATTTTTCCATCGATTTAGCTCCAACCTGAGAAACTCTCCTCACCTCAAAATATCTAAGGAGTCTCAATTGACTTTCTTGAACTCCATCGTCGGATAAATTTTAATATTTTATGAGATTCCTACTTTCTCCTAATTTTGTCTCTAGTTTTAACTCTGTATCCATTTTATAAATTTCTTAGATTTTCTAATTTTTTAATTATTTTTATATTATTATTTATTTTATTTGTAAGAAATAAACATGAATTATGTTTTTATTGAAAATTTACTTTTAAGCGTCCCATCAATTTGGCTCGGCCCAAAAGGAACCTCCTCACCTAGAAATTTTCAAGGAGTCTCAATTGACTTTCTTGAAATTTCATCATCGGCATAACTCATATTTACTTTTTTATTTATCTTATTTATTATAATTCTATTTATTATTTATATACTTTATCTTATCTTATTTTATTTATTTATCTTCATTTGTTTACTCGTCTTTATTTGCTCATTTTTATTTATCTATATCTAATCCATCTATCTTATCTTACTTTTATTTTTATTTATCATAAATAAATATGAATTAATTTTAAAAAAAATCTTTCAAAAGTATTCCATCAATTTGGCTCAACTTAAGAAAGATTCTTTCACCTAGAAATTTCCAAGGAGTCTCGATTGACTTTCTTGGAATTTCATCCTCGGTATAATCCATATTTATCTTTGATAATTAATTAATATTTTTATTTCCTATCTAATTCCTATCTTATAAAACGAACACCAAGCCAGATCATAAATCATCTATCATAAATCCTATATTAAATCACTTCAATTAATCATGCAAAATTATAATATTTGATTAAATACTAGTTAGACATGCAAATCAAATTATCCTATCATAACGTTGTCATGCAAATAAATCAATCATGCAAAATCACATATTAATTACCAAACCATTAACTTATGAACATACAAATTAAAACCAAGTGATTAAATTGAATTAATTATTAGCATGCAAATCACTCACAAGTTAGATCACATAAAACCAAATTAATTAGATTGATATGTTTACTACACTTATTGGTTAAGATGCTATTATTCAATTATTATTCAATTAAATATTAAGTTCACATCTAACAAACAAAACCGATATATTCCCATATTTAATGGCACCATCACTTCAACTTATAACTTACCTTTGTAACTTATCTTTATTCTTTGCAAAGCCTTGTTGCAACAAATGAGATATCACAGCGGAAGAGGTGCAGCAAACGTGAAATGCAAGCAGGTGGCGATGATTCTTGACGAGAATTGAGACACGTAACTCCCTTGTTTGCAGCAAGAGTGGTGAGCAGCAATGTCGAATAGGTGCAACAAACGTGAAACAGCAGCAAGGAGCAGTCAATGCGCAAGTGATGGACGTGCAGGACTGAGTGATCAAACACAACTTTTTGTTAAAGAGGCAAGAATCGTAAGGCTAGGATTTTGGTGCTCTTGCAACTCGGTTTTGCAGGGTACAGAGCAGAGAAAGTTATAGTATTTGAAGGTGAGTAGTGAAAGTAAGGTAAAGTGCTGAGTCAAGGCTGAGTATATTTTTTTTGTTTTTTTCCAAATCATAAGCCTTAATCCCTTTTTATAGCCACAAATTTGTTAGAGTCCTAATACAACTATACTTATTCTAATAATTATCTTCTATTTTTAATATTTTATCTATTTAATTCTTGTGTTAATCCTAATCTAACTCTACCAAATTTAATATTAATCCAACTAATTATCCTAAAAAAAATTATCCTAATCCTAAAATTAATTTTATTTTTATTTTTTATTTCTTATTTCATTTTTTGTTTTTTCTTATTTTATTTATTAATTCTTCCTAAATCCTAATTTTAGTGTTAATTCTAATCTTAAAAAAAATACTAATTTAATTTTAACGTAATTCTAAATTGTTAAATTAAATTAAAATACAATGTCACCCAACCTAATTAATTATTTTTACAAATTAAGACTCCGGACAAAATAGGGTGTCTGCAGCTGCCCCTCTTTGTGCATTTGCTGTGAAACAGTAATTGCACAAAGACATAGACTTCTATTTTGTCTGACTTCTTCTCCTTTTTTTTTAACTTTTTTTATTTTTTAATTTTTTTAAATTTTTTTTGAAAAAGCTCCCTCTAAACAGAAAGGCAGTCAAACTTCAAAATCTTGTCCAAAAAGCTCCCCCTAAACAGGCAGGCAGTCAAACTTTAAAATCTTGTCTAAAATGCTCCTCCTAAACAAGCAGGCAGTCATACTTTAAAATCTTGTCCAAAAAGCTCCCGCTAAACAGGCAGGCAGTGAAACTTTAAAATCTTGTCAAAAATGCTCCTCCTAAACAGGCAAGCAGTCAAACTTGAAAATCTTGTCTTAAAAAGCTCTGATTTTTTTTTTTGAAAATTTTAGGAAACTCCTCTAAATATTTCTTGTTAAAATTTGGAATCTTAGGAAACCCCTCTAAAATTCCTTTTCTTATTCAATTTTGAAATTTTGGGAAACCCCTCCAAAACTTCTTTTCCTTTCTAATTTTGAAATTTTAGGAAACCCCCTCTAAAATTCTTATCTTATCAAAATTTGGAATTTTAGGAAACCCCTTTAAAACTCCTTTTCTTGTCCAAAATTTGAAATTTTGAGAAACTCCTCCAAAACTTCTCTTATCTAATTTTTGAAATTTTAGGAAACCCCTCTAAAATTCCTTTTCTTGTCAAATTTTGAAATTTATGGGAAACCCCTCCAAAACTTCTTTTCTTGTCTAATTTTGAAATTTTAGGAAACTCCTTTAAAATTTCTTTTCTTGTCAAATTTTGAATTTTAGGAAACCCATCTAAAATTTTCTTCTTGTCAAATTTTGAAATTTTGGGAAACTCCTCCAAAACTTTTTTTTTTCTTGTCAAATTTTGAAATTTTAGGAAACCCCTCTAAAATTTCTTTTTCTTGTCCAAAATTTGAAATCTTGGGAAACTCCTCCAAGACTTCTATCTTGTCTAATTTTTGAAATTTTAGGAAACCCCTCTAAAATTTCTTGTCTTGTTAAAATTTGAAATCTTGGGAAATTTATCTTATCCATGCAATTGCAACCTGTTCTATCCATGCAATGTCATTCATGTAAGCTATCTTATTCAAGCAATATCATTCATGCAATCTAGTCTATCCATGCAATGTTATTGATGCAATCAATTCTATCCATGTAATGCAGTCTGTTTTATCCATGCAATGTCATTCATGCAATCTGTTTTATCTCTATGATGCAATCTACTCTATCCATACAATGTTTTTTCGAAAAACATTTCAAGCTTAATTGTGGCAACAACAAGGTTATTCTTTATCAATCCATCTCATGCATTCTTCTCTTTCATCTGTCCTCTTGTCCTTCTATTTCTTATTTCTTTCCTCATTTTCCTTTTTCCGTTTTTCTTGCCCAATGAAACTCTTGTCTTCATGCCCTCTTTATCTTATCTTCTCCCTTGATTCTTCTTTTTACTTTCTTCTCTATCTGGTCACTCATTTGCTCATTAAAATCTTTACTGAGACCTCATCATTCATTCTTTCTTATTCATTGGTTTTTCTTGATTTCCAATTTCCATTCATCCACAAGTTTCCTTTTCTTTCATTTTCCTAAATAATATAGGAGTCTTTCACATATTTTGCCAAGCAAACATTCATTACCATTCTAATTTCAAGATCAATGCGACACAATTTCTCAATCCCTCAAGGTAAGGATATAGCAAAGAAATGATAAGTGAAATGAAGAGAGTGGTATTATTCAACATTTAGAAATATTTAACAAGAAATTGTCAGGCTTAGAAGGAAAGTAGGCTTGAATGAAAAGTGAGAATTTTTAGGATTAGGTAATAGTATCCAAATAAAAACAATTCAAACAATTTTGATCAATAAATACAAAATTCCCTTCAAAGGTCCATTAATCTGATTATGTTGAGTTCATCAAAATATCCTCTTGCCTTAGTATCATTGACATCCAGTTTTTCTGGTATCTAAGCCTCCTTTTCAAGTTTTCAACTTAGATGCACTCCATTGATCCAAAACGCCCTTTTTGGGTTTTCGATCTGAATTCTCCTTTCATCTCTTTTTTTTTCTTTTCCTTTTCCTTTTTTTCTTTTTCTTTTTTTTTCGTGAAATTTCTTTTGTTTGTTCTTGATTCTAATACATGCCCCAACAACAGATATTTCTTCACCCATTTTAATGCTCTCATGGATTCAAGACAATTTTTGGAATCCCATTACTTCCATCTAGGCTAGATCTCTTTGTTTATCTTGATCTGCTTCTTCTAATTCCATCCAAAGGATCATCATCTCATAGTGTAAGTATGCCTTTATTCAACACATGATTCATCAATGGGAGTACTCATATTTGATCAAAATGGACTTTTAAGGCACGTAACATAGGCTCAGGTGAGGGTTTACGAAAGAAAGGATAAAATAGGCCCAAAATAAGTGTTTCAGGGTTTATCAAACCAAGAATCATTTTTCATGAATCATTTAGGCCTTTTGCCCCATTTGCTTTTTCTCTCCTTTTTTCATTTTAATGTGACTAGGGTTTTCACTTTCTTGATTCAAACCCTCTTTCCTTCTTCATTCTTTTTTCTTTTGTTCTTTTTTTCCACAAAATGTTTTTTTTTTCACTTTGCCCCACTAATCCTTCATTTTCCATTCTCTTTGCCCCCCAGTGTAGAGGGTGATTCTTGGTGGGTTATATTAAAAAGAATATAATAGGCTCAAAAGGGGTAATTAATGGATAATTTTACTCACACTTGAAAGGTAGTGAAAGAAGGCCATTTCTCATCTCATTACAAGTACTCTCATTAAAGGTCATCTATTGAACAAAGACAAACTCATTAGAATTTCATGTAGAGATTCACCTTTACTCGTAACATTCTATAGGTGAAGATTTTAGACAAATATCTTCTATTCTCTTCTTACTTGAACAATCTTGGCAAATTGGATACCCATTCAACCAACCAAAGCAACTCTTTCAAAACTGAATTTTATACTCATTGCCATCATCATTATCATGTTCATTATTTGGATACTTTTAAGCTTGGTAACAATGTAGAGAATATGGGTATTGGTGTTTGGCATTAAAGAACAAGATTGGAATGAGGAATTAAGAAATATGCATCACACTAATCCTTTATTGAAAATGAAAACAAATGAAAACTGGCCCAATACATAAAAGAATTCTTAATGCCTTTTGGGCTTAGGCACTCCTATATTACCTAAGAAATTGAAATGTCCTAAGATGAATGAAATTAGAAACAAAGAAACAACCATAATCTTCAAGTTAGTGAATCAATCAATATCATCCACTTTCTTCCATAGCATTAACCGCTACCCCTTGTGTGATCTGCAGAGGATTATCCTTCATATTTGGGTTATTCTTTGCCCCAAAACTCAAAATTCCAGTGTTGACAAGTGCTTGGACTTTCCTCTTCAAGCCCATACAATTCTCAATAGAGTGACCAACATTGTCATTATGATAAGCACACTTTGCGTTAGGATCATACCACTTTGGGTAAGGAGGCTTCAAGGGCTCTATATAAACAGGGGCAATAAGGTGACCCCTTACCAACTGTGGGAACAACTCTGTGTATGTCATTGGTATAGGGTCTATTGTGACATTTCGGCTAGCTCAAGTATTCTTTTGGTCATTAGGTGAAAAAGTGGGGTCTTGTGAATGGGAAATGGGTTGGTAAGCATTCTGATGATAAGTTTGTGGGTGGGGTTGAGAATAAGTGTAATTCACTGAAGGTGAATAAGAGGTATAGGAGCGACGTGAGTTATTGAAGACAGCTTGTGCATCTTCTTCCTTCTTCTTTGAAAACCCATTCCTCTTGCTATCATTCATAGATGCTTCAATCTTACCACTCTTAAAGGCATTTTCAATAGCTTCGCCTGTCAACACCATGTCTGCAAAAATCTTGGTCACACTACTAAGCATACGCTCATAGTAAGGAGCCTTGAGAGTATTCAAAAAGAACATGGTAATTTCCTTCTCAGTCAAAGGAGGTTGAACTAGTGATGCCACGTCTCTCCATCGTTGGGCATATTTTTTGAAGCTCTCATCTTTTTTCTTTTCCATACCTTGGAGAGATAAGCGGTCAGGAGCTACATTGGACACATGTTTGTATTGAGCTATAAAAGCTCTCACCAACTCAGACCAAGAAGAAAATTTGCTCCTTTCTAATTGGTTGTACCACTTAGCGACTGACCCAGTCAAACTGTCTTGAAAAACATGAATTAATAGCTTATCATCCCATGCATATGCCGCCATCTTCCTACAGTACATGGTGAGATGATCTTTTGGGCACGATGTTCCGTTGAACTTTTCAAATTCAAGCACCTTGAATTTTGGTGGAAGCGCGACACCCGATACCAAACACAACCTTTCAGCATCAATGGGTCCAAAATAGTCAAATCCTTCCATGGCACTTAGTCTTTCCTCTATCAAGCTCAGCTGAGCTTTAGTACCGCTATATTCCTCCTTATGCTTTAACTTTTCTAACTCTGTGGGATCATCCAAATTTGGCACTTCTACTGGGTTTTGAACTTGTATCTGTAGAGGTGTTGGAGCTTTGACAGTACTTCCTTCAGGAACAAAAACGGGGTTGTCTCGCATGCTTTGTTGAGCCTCTTGGACAGACTCGTCTGGATTACCCATCTTCTCCTTTCCTCTAATCATGGCTTTTAGCAACTGGGTAATTTCACTCAATTGCCCCCTTATCTCTGCATTTTCCTTTTCCAACTTCTCTATCCTATTATTTTGGTCTTCTTCCATTATGCGAGCTTGATACCTTGTATGGTATTTATGGAGGGCAGACCGTCTACTAGATGCAATTTGATACCTTGAGTGCCACAATTAAGTTGAAATTATTTCATGTGGTGATGTGTTTATGCACAAAAATGAATGCACATGGAATGCACTTAGGTCTAGCAATCTCTCCTAACAATCAAAAGTATGGTCATTCTCATGATAAGATAGGTGCAAACTTACATGAATGATATGTTATGCGACACAACTATGCATGACTTAATGATACAGACAAACTCTTTTTTTTTGAAAAATGGAAGAAAGAAAAACTATTTTTTTTTATTTTTTATTTTTGTAAAAACAATGTAAAAAGAGGAAGTAAAACTTATTCCTTAATGTGTCCTATCTTAGGTTTATATCTACACTTCAATCTAGCATGGTTCCACTCTAAGGCTAGGTCTTATGTTTCATTACATGCTGGGTTGGGATAATTAAAGGTTCTAAAGGTTCCCAAATTGTCCCCCACTGTCGTCCACTCAAGACTAGTAAGGTACCCAATCCTCACCCATGACAGGCTACAAACGGAAAGGTTCAATTTGAGTAGTAGTATTTCACTAGCCATTGCGGAGGTATTACCTCACGAGAGCGTAGTTACTCTACTTCCTCCTAAAAAGGATAAAGCCCGGGTAGAGGGCCAATGCATGTACATGCACGTGAAGTGTGTGTTGAAGGAACAAACAATTATTTTATCAAAATTAACATTCCTAAGGCAAACATAGAATAAAATAAAACCAATTATTGGCTCGACTCTCTAAAGTCCCCAGTGGAGTCGCCAAGCTGTCGTAACATCTAGGTCCGTGAACCTAACCGCTAGACTTTAAAATTCAAGGAGTCGCCACCAACCATTCAAACCTAAGGTGTGATTGGTCACCTATTCATGTCTAAAGATAAGGCATGGTCTACGTTCAAAGATTATTGGACTCGGGAGTACTGTTACGTGTGGGGAAGGATTAGCATCCCCACAACGCCCATCCTAAGATGGTACCAACTAGCTTTAGGTTATCTTTATAGTTTGCCTTGGGTTCATGTTAATTTCGATATACTTATATATTGGAAATTTTCTAAGATTTTTCCATCGATTTGGCTCCAACCTTAGAAACTCTCCTCACCTCAAGATATCCAAGGAGTCTCAATTGACTTTCTTGAACTCCATCGTCGGATAAATTTTAATATTTTATGAGATTCCTACTTTCTCCTAATTTTGTCTCTAGTTTTAACTCTATATCCATTTTATAAATTTCTTAAATTTTCTAATTTTTTAATTATTTTTATATTATTATTTATTTTATTTGTAAGAAATAAACATGAATTATGTTTTTATTGAAAATTTACTTTTAAGCGTCCCATCAATTTGGCTCGGCCCAAAAGGAACCTCCTCACCTAGAAATTTCCAAGGAGTCTCAATTGACTTTCTTGAAATTTCATTATCGGCATAACTCATATTTACTTTTTTTTATTTATCTTATTTATTATAATTCTATTTATTATTTATATACTTTATCTTATCTTATCTTATTTTATTTATTTATCTTTATTTGTTTACTCGTCTTTATTTGCTCATTTTTATTTATCTATATCTAATCCATCTATCTTATCTTACTTTTATTTTTTATTTATCATAAATAAATATGAATTAATTTTACAAAAAATCTTTCAAAAGTATTCCATCAATTTGGCTCAACTTAAGAAAGATTCTTTCACCTAGAAATTTCCAAGGAGTCTCGATTGACTTTCTCGAAATTTCATCCTCGGTATAATCCATATTTATCTTTGATAATTAATTAATATTTTTATTTTCTATCTAATTCCTATCTTATAAAATGAACACCAAGCCAGATCATAAATCATCTATCATAAATCCTATATTAAATCACTTCAATTAATCATGCAAAATTATAATATTTGATTAAATACTAGTTAGGCATGCAAATCAAATTATCCTATCATAACATTGTCATGCAAATAAATCAATCATGCAAAATCACATATTAATTACCAAACCATTAACTTATGAACATACAAATTAAAACCAAGTGATTAAATTGAATTAAATATTAGCATGCAAATCACTCACAAGTTAGATCACATAAAACCAAATTAATTAGATTGATATGTTTACTACACTTATTGGTTAAGATGCTATTATTCAATTATTATTCAATTAAATATTAAGTTCACATCTAACAAACAAAACCGATATATTCCCATATTTAATGGCATCATCACGTCAACTTATAACTTACCTTTGTAACTTATCTTTATTCTTTGCAGAGCCTGGTTGCAACAAATGAGATATCACAGTGGAAGAGGTGCAGCAAACGTGAAATGCGAGCAGGTGGCGATGATGCTTGACGAGAGTTGAGACACGTAACTGCCTTGTTTGCAGCAATAGTGGTGAGCAGCAATGTCGAATAGGTGCAACAAACGTGAAACAGTGGCAAGGAGCAGTCAATGCGCAAGTGATTGACGTGCAGGACTGAGTGATCAAACACAACTTTTTGTTAAAGAGGCAAGAATCGTAAGGCTAGGATTTTGGTGCTCTTGCAACTCGGTTTTGCAGGGTACAGAGCAGAGAAAGTTATAGTATTTGAAGGTGAGTAGTGAAAGTAAGGTAAAGTGTTGAGTCAAGGCTGAGTATATTTTTTTTGTTTTTTTCCAAATCATAAGCCTTAATCCCTTTTTATAGCCACAAATTTGTTAAAGTCCTAATACAACTATACTTATTCTAATAATTATCTTCTATTTTTAATATTTTATCTATTTAATTCTTGTGTTAATCCTAATCTAACTCTACCAAATTTAATATTAATCCAACTAATTATCCTAAAAAAAATTATCCTAATCCTAAAATTAATTTTATTTTTATTTTTTATTTCTTATTTCATTTTTTTGTTTTTTCTTATTTTATTTATTAATTCTTCCTAAATCCTAATTTTAGTGTTAATTCTAATCTTAAAAAAAATAGTAATTTAATTTTAACCTAATTCTAAATTGTTAAATTAAATTAAAATACAATGTTACCCAACCTAATTAATTATTTTTACAAATTAAGACTCCGGACAAAATAAGGTGTCTACACTTAATATTCAAATTAATTTCGTAATTATTAAATCTTGAATTTGTCAATAGAACAAATATCAAAATCCCGAAATATCTCTGTCCTCTAATAATATATTTATTTATTTTAACTTGTATACTAACATTTGAAATTAAATTTATAGATCCCCAAATCCAAAAATGGAAAATTCTCAGTTATCAGAAAAGAACACTATGGGCAGAGGCTTTATGAGTTGGAATGAAGAAAATCCTTGGAAATCAAATTTGTTTTATAGGTTTTCTCTTCAATTAAACCATCCAGAGAAAACATTGGACCTTGAGGGGGATCCTAAATTTCCAAAGATAAGAGAATATCGAAAAATGGGATTTCGTAAGAGATTGCTCAAGTAAACCAATCAATTTCTTCACAGTGAACATTCCATGTTTGTCAAACTCGCAAAAAAGCTTATTAGATTTAGATGGATCAAGAAACATACCATTAAACAAAGAGCACATCTCCTTTAGTGAAGGAATTTCTCTATTAAATAGAAGACAACTAAAGAAGCTAACCCAATTATGATACTAGAGGGAAGAATCAATAATGTATTCAAAGAGTTTGGCATTTCTATTAGAAGCAAGAAGGAAGAGTCTATGAGAAAGATCACAAAGAGGTTTGCTTGAACACCCGTTATTGAACCAAAAAAAGCTACCTGACCATTACCAAGACATCACCTACTGTCACAGTTTATATAAACAGTATATCACACATTTCCACATATACAGTAATGGTTGGGTTGTCTGCGATGTCTTTATTTCCACTTTCTTTAAACATTAAACACTTTATAACAGTTGTGAGACTTGATTCTATTATACTGTACAGAATATTTTGTAATTATTTGTATAGTGAAAAATAAATGATTTGGTGAAATTAAATAAATATTAAATGTGGGCCCCACTTTGAATCTTATGATTATTAGTGGAATTATGAATGATATTATAGTGTACTGAAGGTGAAATAAATATAAAATAATGATTTAAAGGCAAAGAAATAATTTTTATGTCATTTGGAATTATTTTGAGAATTTTGGAAAAACAAATTGGAAATATAACAGTTATGTCCCGATTGCATTTTCATATATTACGCTCATATTAAAATGAATTGGGAGAAAGTAAAAATATCATGATAATCTACATGAAAATGAGAATAACATAGTACAAAAAGATTTATTGAAAAAGGTGGTTTAATCGAAAAATTTCACTAACAGTCTGTAAGGGGTAAAACTGTAATTTCACATTATCGATGCATCGCAAGTCAACAAAACCACTTCCATTCATTAAGATACATTAAATGTGATTGATTGGTGCTAGAATCATAATTTTTGGAGTTCACTTACACTATTTTTAAGAAATCGAAAGCTTAATGGCAAAACCGTTAATATTTTAAGTAACCGAGGGCAAAATTGTAATTTTGTCCATCTCTAGAATTTTCAGCATATTTGGCTGAAGTGTGCCGGCCACTATTCATCATCACTTACCAGCCCCCTCATGACATAAGAGAAAGAAAAGGAGAGAAAGAAAGAAAAAAAAGAAAATAAACTAGGAAAAACTTATAGAAAATCACAAAATCTCACCATAAACCCTTATAAAAAATTAATCCCTATCACTTCCTCTCTTCATTGGTGCCTATATCTCATCATAAGAGGAAGAAAACAAGGAGAAAGGAGACCAAGGAAGGTTCGGCCAAGGTATGGAAGATTTGAATTTTTAATGTTTTGATTCATTCCAAAATGGTATTCTAACTAAGTAAAAGGTGTAGATTTCATTCATGCCATTGGAATTTCATAATTTAACTCAATAAAAATTTGCCATTTTGTGGGTTTCGGTGTGCTTGTGAAATCATGGAAGACATGCACTTTCTTGCATGAAAATGGTAGAAAATGATAGTTTGTGATGGAAAAGAAAGGATAGAAACATTAGATTTAGAAAAAGATTGAAGATCATGAAATGGTACCATAAGGGGGTTTCGACCATGATGGATTTGACCATGAAATCATGCTGCATTTTTTGGTTTGATGATAGAACATGACTGTAGAAATCAAAAGAGGAAGATTGGTGAAATCGGATTCGAAAAAGGAGCTAAAACGTGAAAGTTAAGGTTTAGTACCAGTATAAAATATACTGGTTGTTCATGTGTTGTATCTTTAGTGGCTGCATTTTATGAAAGTTAATGGCTTAAAATTAAGAGGAAAATTAATGATAAATTTTGATAAAATTATTTTGCAGCCAGGGATTTCATATTACAGTTGGTGCTACCGAACGAGTCGGTGTCACTAGACAAGTATGGGAGAAGTGTGTGAGCTGTAGGGATATAATTGTGAAATCCCCAATTTCCATGTAATTCCTCCATGATTGTAAAGTGTTATAAGCTGAAGTAATGAAATAAATATGAAGTTGTATGTGTAAATGATGTATGAATGATGTATGGAAGAAATAATAAAGTTGAAAGTCAATTAGTCAAATGATTTAAGATTGATATCAGAAATTATTAAGAGTAGGAGAAAAGAAATAAAATCAGAAATTTAATTTGTAAGTAAATGGATGAGTCATAGGAAGAGAGGAGAAGGAGAATTAATGATGGTCAATGGGTCAAAGGGTCAAGGGAAGATGCATGGTTGAGATGAAGGATGATAAAGCATGCATTAAATGCAAACATGCATAGTCATCATCCCTCCCATCACCCCACGGCAACAACACTTCCAACCCTCTCCATCGTGTTCTCCAAGTTTCCATCCCAAGCTACCTTGACAAACCCTCTCATCCATCCATCGATTCATTTAGTTTGTTGAATGAAAAATGATCCTTGTCACTAGAATAAGTGATATCCAAAGTTTGGTAGATTGAATCCAAGTATTGGAGGAGATCTCAAAGCTTGAGATTTTGGTCTCTAGCAAAGGTAAGGGAAGAAGATGATTCTTGCAATTTCGTTCATGATAAGGAGTTGTATTGAGTTAGTATGAGACATGTATGGTGATTAATTAAAGGTCTGAATTGATATGATGATTTCAGGTTGAAGAAGTGAAAAGCTAGGGTTAACGCGCCAAGTGATTTCACGTTCTCGAAGGAATCGAGGTAAGGAATTTATGTAACGGGCGTAAGGCGGCTATGTCCGCATGTTTTATGATGTTTGTATGTGGTTTGGAGAGAAACACCAGTTGATTTCATGCAGGAAAAGATGCATATTTGGTTTCTACTCCTAGTACCAATTAGGCTAGGAGCAGCCGACTGCCTAGAGACATCCAAAACGCCGTTTTTCGAAAACCGATTCAAGCCAGTCGACTGTTATGTAAGCCAGTCGACTGCTATTTACCCAGTAAGCATTTTGTTTCAAACCAGTCAACTGCTATATGAGACAGTCAACTGCTATTTGCTAAAATGCATTCTGCTTGAAAACCAGCCGACTACCCTATGAGACCAGTCGACTGCTAATTTTCAAGAAGCATTCTGTTTCGAAAACAGTCGACTACTATATGACCAGTCGACTGCTATTTGTTAAGAAGCATTCTGTTTGAAAACCAGTCGACCGCCCTTATATGTTTTCAAAGATGAAAAAATCGAAATTTTAAATGAAAATAATTTTGATAAAGGAAGTTATAAAGCAACAGTTGACTGCCCTATGAGGCCAGTCGACTGCCATGTATGAAAAGAGCTTTCAAAGCTTATTTGATTTAAACACAAAAGTGTTTTCTGAAAAAGCATATAATAAATGTTTTGAGACTATGGACTACGTGATGATCATGCGTTTCTAATGGCTGAGAGAATCTGATCAAGTCCTCAGTAATATGTATGTTAAGCGAGGAACCGTAGTCCGGTCCTTAAGACCACAAGTGACACCTGACTATTGTTCACTGTGGTATTACTAAAGGCAGGAGAGAATCCCTGACCTATACATGGTGCACCACTGTACTAATGCATGATTAGAATCATATAAATGGGTATAAATGATTTATATGATGATGCAATCGCTTAATTAATTGTACATAGTCTCCATCTATTTCAAAGTATATGATGTATGTATGAAGAAGTATAAGATGTATGTTTTGAAGTAAGTTATGAAGTATGATGCTTTAAAGAAAGTATGTATGATGTTTTAAAGAAAGTATGTTTGCTTATACCATTTGAAAGATATGCGTATGGTTGCAAACGATGCATGAAAGATGTTTATGATGCATGCTTTATAATGCTTTACATGACATTATAGAGCCGAGTAGGAAAAATGCATATAGAGGCATAGTACGCTCTTTAACATAATTTTCTTACTGAGCGTAAACTCACCCTTTTACGACCATTTTTCATACAGATTACCTGAAGTAAGGCCTCGCTCCAATTAGGGGAGCTTGTTTTTAAAAGATTGCAATGTACCTTCTCGATACGTTTCCCGGTTAACATAGAAAGTATACTTATATGCTTATGAATAGTTAATTGTAATTCAGCTACGGTACAGTACAAGTAGCAATTATGTATATAGAATGTCAAGGATGTAAGTTAAGATGATGTGAAAGATCCTGTGGAAATGAAATGATATTTATATATATATATATATATATATATCATTAGCATGTTTTATTGAAAGTGAATTTATTTTAGTGAGCTATTGATAATTAGCTAAGAAAAGAAAAGATGAATGACATTGATGAACTAGATCTAATTAAGTCGAATAAGATAATAAGGAAAAAGTTAAGTGATAAGAAGTAGTGGCGGGAACATCACAATAATGGATTACATGATTTATTAAGTGTGATTTTATGAAATTATTGGAAGCTTGAATTGCTTTGAAAATCATGCAAATTGTAGTTGAAAGTTGGTTTTATATATTGTAATTTCCGTGCAGGAGGTTAGAAATTTGCAGCCGTTATGCTGCCGGAAAATTATCAAAATTTTTCTAAAATATCATGAAATATTTTAGATGCATCAATTGAATAAATTGTGAAGTTTGGAAACCATTTCTATAAATTTTCCATAATTTGGAAATTGTTGAAAAATGATTAAATTAAATATTCATTTTATGGCTTTTATTTTAAAGTGAGAATAAAATTATATTCTTTATAATATTAAATATTAAAAAAGAATGTTTATGAGGTTTCTCACTAAATACATGAATATTTATTGACTGTTTTCACTGTATTTGGAGGTATGAAATAAATACCTTTTTGGAATATTTATTTAAATAAATGATTAAATTTAATAAACTTCCTTAAAGGTATTTTTAATGGAAAATAAATGATTTTGAGACTTTAGGCCCCAATTTCATGCTCACTGTTACTGTACTATCATGTGGCTGATTGACCCACCAAGTCATCAGCAGTCCTGGAGTCACCTGGCAAGTGTACACCAAGGATGCCTTATAGACTATAGCCATAGATCTAATTATATACTGTTACTGTGTTCCTTCGGGAATGATTATAGCATTATTTGATTTAGAGTGATGCTTAGTCAGTCTCAACCTACTGAATTACTGTTTACTGAATTGGATTTTACTGAATACTATTTAATGTATTGTACTGTATTGAGAAATACTGTTTACTGAACTGTATCTTACTGATTACTGTTTACTGAACCATACTGAAAATTACTGTTTGATGGAAAGGAATATTATGAAAATTATTTCTAAAATTAGAAATAATTACCGAACTGTTTATCCACTAATTTTCTGGATAATTATATCATACTGTACTGAAGCGACTGTATACTGTTTTTACAGTTTTACACCTACTGTTCACTGTATTGCTATACTACTGTACTGTCACGTGTTTTAAACTGTTACTGAAGTGATGAAAATTAAATGGTTTATTCTATTTATATTTATGAAAAAATAAACATTAAATTGTTTTATTATAACAATTTAATTATTTACTCCCTATAGTCGCTCTGGGTTTCTAGGACAAGACAGGTATTTCAAAATACCTTTCATGCTCCATCTGGATTTCCTGAACTATAGTATCCTTCCTCTATTGTGCTTAGTACACTACTAGGACAATAAATATTTTTCTGCATATAGACTATCAAGCTTGCATACGACTCCTTTACTGAGCACATTGTCGCTCACCCCTTTATTTCCACTCCACAGGTTATTATATTGGATTAAGAGACGTACCATCTTGAGTTATCGGCTGCTATATCAGTTACCCGAGTCAGTAGATTTACGATATCAGAGGTATATTATTTTCTTTTATATATTCATAAATTTTTTACAGTACTACTTTAAGTTTAAGTAGAACATAAGGGATGTAAATATGAAAATAAATAGTGAAATGTTCACATTCTGAAATTGTATTTTAAATGATATTTACTGTTTATTTATTGTAGCTAGTAAGTGATTAAAGCATCGTAGACAGCCCAACCGATAAATGTGGATAAAAATGAGTAAATTATTGTATACTCATATCGTTACAACAGTAATATAATTTAATTTACATAAGTAAGAAATAATTCATATCAGTATTTGTTTCCTGTTTACATCCCCTGTTCATAATTACAACACAGTAGTACTGTAAAATAAGTTTGAACATATAAAGTAAATGATTATACCTCTAGGAACCACACTACACTGCCTCAAGGTAACCAAAAGCGCAGCCAAAAATCCTCGAAAAGGTAAATCACGCAATCACTGAAAGTAATCTATAGATAGTGAAAATAAAAGAGTGAGCAAATCATGGCTCAGTAAAGGAATTGTATGCAGTACTTGATATTATGAAATCTATATGCAATAAAATAGTTTATTTTCTTATAGGTGCACTAGGGACCGTAAAGGAAAGATACTATAGTCGGCTAGGGATCCAGATGGAGTAAGGAAGGTATTTGGATATACATGTTTTGTCTCGGAATCTAAAAGCGACTATAGGGAGTAGGTATTGATAATTGACATGAAACACCTTTTCATAACATTTCAATAAGTTGATTTCAAATCAATACTTATATAAATTAAAGTATTTAGTTAAGTAATCTAATATTTATATTTAATCATAAAAAAAATATTAGATTAAGAAAATCACAATTCAAATTTAAAACACACTTCACATAAATTGCTGACAGTTTCGTAAACAATATCGTACACTATTTAGTATGGTAAACCATTTAGAGATAATCACCCATTTTACCAAAAACACATTAATACTCACTTATAACTTAATATCACCATTTAATTAAAACAATTTAATATCACAATAAATGGTGGAGACTAGGTATCACACAAGATATATCATGCTATAATCCCTGTAGGGTATAATAATAATCATATGACATTTATGGCCATAGTCTATAAATTATCCTTAGTCGTACACTGATCAGGTGTCAACCGGGAGGCTGAAGATAAGATTAGTATCAAATGCTTCACACAGCATACACACATTATCACATCAGCATGATACGGGGCCTATTAGTCTCAAAACAATATTCACACAGTAAAATCACCTTTATGGAAATCAATAAAATAGGTAAAATCTTCAGTCAGTCCATAAAGGTTAATTTATAACACAGTGAATATTATAATGAAAATAATTTATAAAATATTCACTTTTCACTACTTCACTTTATAAATCACTTATTATATTGTAAATCACGTAGGAGTAATTTTCGGTAACTTTACTTTAATTAAATTCGATAACACGAATATTTAAAAAAACGTTTTTCGTTATATTTATATTTTATGAAAAATATGAAATATTACACTTCCAAGGCTAGGAATTTACTTAGTAATGCATCAAAATATTTCATGGTATTTTTAGAAAATTTGCTAAGAAATTTCAGTAGCATAATGGCTGCTAATACCTTAGCTTCTCTGCATTCCAAACACAGTTCATTACCAACCAAAAGCCAGAATTTTCATTGTTTTCAAGGCATTTCAATTCCAAAATATTCTCATAAAATTATTTGCATTAAAAGTATGCATTCATAATATCCTTACAGGCTACACACGCATTCCACCTATCTGACTTACCGGCTTTCTTGATTGCACCACTAGTAAACCGATACTCTTGGGCTGCAAATAATTTCACCAAAAATATTAGCTCACTTAATACTTATTTTTAATCTACTTTTCATGTTTAATTGCAGCCACATTGTACATTGCAAATATTTTTGCAGTATATTTTCTACCAGTACTAAAACACAACTTCTTTGTTTGAAGTGTGATTTTAAATTTGATTGCATCCGTGGACTCCTTGTAATTTCTACAGTTTAATGGCACCCTAAAATCATCAAATTCAGCCATGAACATAGGTCCCCTTAGGTTGACCGAATTCACTCTCTTGCAAGTCCTAAAGAATTTCAACAATCTAATGCCATATCCATACTTAGCCATTCTCATTACATCATTTGACATTAAATTCATGCATTAAAAGCCATGTTTTCCTTAGGTTCCCATCATGGCCGAAACCTCCCTTTAATGGTGCATTTTTATTTTGTTCAATTTAATCAAATCTAATGCTATAAACATGATTAGCATGCTTAAAGGAATCTTCCTACACCATTGAAATTGAATGAAACACAACGGATAAAGAGGACTTTACCTTGACCGAAACTTTAAGCTCTCCTATCTCCAAATTTTGTCACTTGTTCAAGAAAATATTGGTATGGGTAGAAAGAGCTTGAGGAATAGAACAATTTTGATGAAAGAAGTTTGTTATGATTTTGTGTATATGAAGAGTTATAAGAGCTTTTTATTTTCTTCTTTCTTTTGGCTATGGTGGACGTGAGGTGTGGGCGAGGAATGATGAATAGTGGCCGGCAATCATCCAAAAAATTATAAAGAATTCTCTAGAAATAGGCAAAATTATAAAAATTCCCTTGGTTATGAAAATTTCAGACAATTTTGCTCTTAAGCTTCCGTAGTCGTAATAACTATGTACTTACACTCAAAAATTTCAGATTCCATCACTAAATAATCTTATTAGATGTGTTTTGATGAATCATAGTAGTTTCGTCGATGCGCGGTACATCGAATGTTTGAAATTACAAATTTACCCCTAGTGGACCGCCAGCAAAATTCTCCGATTTAACTATCGATTCGATAAATCTATTGACACTATCTTAAACTCCTTTTCATGTAGAATATCATGACATTTTTACTTCGTCCAAATTCATTTTAGTTTGGGCACAATTTACAAAAATACCCTCGAAACCTAACCATTATTTTCTAATTTATTTGCCACACTTTCCAAAATAATGAAAATAAAGTCTTTTGATCTAAAAAAATTTTCACATTATAATTATTACACCTTTCGTACATTGTTTCCTCAATCATAATTACATCGGGACACTGTAAATCAAGTGGAACTCATATCACTATTTACTTATAATTTACAAAATATACTCAAAAATAAATTAATAATTACATATTTACAAATGTACAGTACAATATAAATGTTTCTCACACCTACAGCCATTAAGACCAAGAGGTTTGTTAACATCCAGATCCAAAGCAACCTTAACTATGTCTCTCCAGATGAACATCTTGCTTCTGTTACTATCATTAGGCAACCAATCTTTAACATTAGAACCATATTTGAGCTCAACTATTTTTCTCCTCAATGAGTTTGGTTCATTTGAGTACCTCCACCACCATTTGGTTAATAATGCAGAATTTTTTTTTTAAAGTTACAAATCCCCAGACCACCAAGATTATTTAGTTTACACATAGTGCTCCAACTTACTTTTGCCATTTTTCTCTTATTAACTCCACAACCCCAAAGAAAATTTCTTCTAATTTTATCAATTTTCTTAACAGCACCAACTAGGACTTTGAATGAAGGTATTTAATACACGGGGAGAGAGCAGAGAATAGAATTAATAAGAATAACTCAACCTCACGGGATAATAACTTCCTCTTCGAGGATGTAAGTCGGTCATTAACCTTCTTTATGACTGAATTCCAAGTGGACAAATTCATTGGACAAGCTCCCATAGGGATCCCCAAATAAATAAAAGGAACAGAACCAATTTTACATTCACGTCACCCAAGGAATTAACCAAAGTTGAATCAACAGCAATAGAGTAGATACATGATTTGGAGAAATTAATTTTAAGGTTAGAACTCATTTCAAATCAGAGAAGAATAGCCTTGAGATTAAGAATTACCTCATTATCTGCTAGAAGGAATAAGACGATATCATTAGCGAATTGCAGGTGGGTTAATAACCAATCCAATTCAAAGTAGGGCACTCCTTGGATAAGATTAGATTTCTCAGCCTTAGAAAGCACTTGATGCAAAGCTTAAGTAACAAGAAGAAACAGAAAGGGGGACAATGGGTCCCCTTGACACAAACCTTTCTCCATAAAGAATTCTGATGTTGGTGAGCTATTAAACAGAAAAGAAACCTTGGCCGAGGACAAGCATTCGATAATCCAATCTCTCCATTCACTGCAAAATCCCATTGCACTCATAATTTGGTTCAGGAAACTCAAATTAACATTGTCAAGTGCCTTCCCAAAGGCAAGTTTCATAATGATTCCTTTGGATCTTCCATTTCCTTTCTTCCATGAACTTATAATCTCATTGGCAAGAATAATGCCGTCTAGGATTTGACGATCAGCAATGAAGGCAGAGTGATTATCGCTAATGAGGTTTCTGACGACACCCTTGAGTCTAATAGCCAAAACTTTAGACAATGTCTTATATGAGGAATTAACAAGACTGATAGGGCAGAAATCATGCAAATTTCAGGGTTATCAACCTTAGGTATGTGTGTGAAAAAAAGAAGAATCGATCCCTTTGTCTAGCTTGCCAAAAATAAAGAATTTTTCCAGAAAGTGAAACAAATCATCCTTTAAGAACTCCTATGATTTTCGGAAGAATGAGAGGTTAAATCCATCAAGACCCGGTTCCTTGGATCCTTCGCCACACCAAAGAGAAATTTTGAGTTCTTCCATATTAAAGGGCTTCTCCAAAAAATCAGCCTCATTATCAGTCAAACACTTAAATTCCAAATCCAGCCAAGCTTTGTTTTTCCATAAATCAGCTTTGAAACAGTTAATGAAAAAATTGAGTACCAAATTTTTTACAGCATTGGGTTCCGAAACACATTCACCATTATTGTTGAGACCTGAAATGGCATTTCTTCTGGCTTTGAATCTTGCATTGCTGTGAAAAAATTGAGTGTTTATCCCCTTGTTTAATCCACAACATTCTCGATTTTTGCCTTTAGATGGATTCTTTTTCCTGACATGCACTCCATAAATCACTTGCCAGTTTCTTCTTTTGAACGATCTCAGATTGTTCAAGGTCCCTCAAACAACTTTCGGCGTCTAGAAACTCAAGTTGTTTTCCCAGAACATTAATTCTGTCTTCCACATTGCCAAAATCATTGTTGTTCTAGCTCTTTAGAAAGAGTCGAGATGAACATTTTTGTTCAACTCAGAAATTCTTAACCAATTGCTCTCCATAGTCTGCAAAGCACCTTTATCATGGAACCAACAATTAAGAACTCTAAAAGGTTTTGGTCCCTAGTTAATCTCATCAGAGTAAAGAAGGATAGGACAATGGTCGAGAGGGCACAGTTAAGGCCCCTTTGATGAATGTTGCTATAGTAAGATAGCCAATCAGTTGAAATAAGAAATTTGTCAAACCTACTTTTTTTGTTCTCAAGCTCGAACCATGTAAAAGCATTACCACATACTACCACATCCACAAGTTCACTATGTTGATAAAATCATTAAAATCAGAAATGCCTAAGCGTGCAAATGAACAACCTTTCCTTTCAGACGCATCTATGGCACAATTAAAGCCATCCGCTACACACCATTAACCACCCATTGATTCTTTGACCTCAAGGATATTTTTCCATAACGACCTTTTATCATTAAGGTCACATGGGGTATAGACATTAAAGAAAACACAGTGAAAGTTTGAATGGGTCCAAACACCCTTAATAATAATCATACGATTCTGTGATAATTTAAGGTCAGCTTAGAAGCGATTGCCATCCCAAACCAGACATAACCGACTTGAGAGCCCTTGCTATGAAAGACCTATCAAAGTTATCATTGGCCCAAAATTTTTTACATCCAAATTTGTTAGAAAATCCAACTTTGTTTCTTGTATCAGCAGCATGTCAACATTATGCTCTTGAATAATATTCCTCAACTCTCTTCTCTTGATTCTACTACCCAAGCCACGACAATTCCAACATAGGATTCTTATTTGGAAATCACCAGGACAAATCCACTACCAAAGTACCAAGCAAGTACCACATGAATAGACCAATATACAAAGCTTATAACCAACCCTCATTGAATTCAAACAAAAGGGAATAAAACCAACCACCACCAAAAGATGGAGATAACATGGAACCAATAACTGAATGCTAATTCCAATTATCCAAACACATAATCCTTTTGGCCACTTCATTATCATTACAATTGGCTTTAAATCCTACTGACTTACCAACCTCCCACATGTCTTGAGCTTCTTTTAGAATAATATTGCAACAATTCATAATGTCATTGTCAGAGAGTGAATCACTGGTGATTAAACTATTGGCTGAGCTACCTTTTTTCAGCTGAGCATTCTTGGATCACCTTCCTCTTTTCTATTTTTTTTTATGAATTTTCTTGAATATGTCCTCTTCCACGTCTTCTAAGAATTTCACTTTCTTGATTTTTTTTTCCTAATAACTTAGAGCATGGAACATTTGCATAAGATGGAAACTCAATAGGATTAATCGAGAGAGGGACGATATTGTCAGTAACTTCAACAAAGTTGCTTGTAAATAAAGTCCTTCCCTATGTTGGATTATGCCCTTAGAACCATTCATTAGATGATTGACTTTGACATTTTTATGTATCATGACATTTTATTATAGCTCATTATTATATTTATCTTATAACTGCGTAATGTAATCTTATATGATAATGTCCTTAGAATAGTAATAACACACTATTCTTAAAATATCCCTAGTCAAGTATTATTGTGAACAAGGATAACAATGATATGATAAGACTAGTATGTGGTTGATTGATGACCATTGTCATGGATATAGGATATCAAGTCATCACATAGGTACATGTTAGAGAACTATGTACTGGATCGACCCTCCATGAGAACGCTACATGGATTGTTATATGAGTGTCATAAGTGATTCTCATAGTGATGATGGTGTATGTGATCCTTTGACTTGAGATCTGTGACGTCCCCGTCACTTCATCTTATCACTTATCTTTTTCCTTCTTTATTTAGATTTAGTTCATCCAATGTCATTCTTCCTTTATTCTTAAGCTAATTATCTGATAGCTCATAAAATTTTATTCAATTCCAATAAAACAGACTAATGATACATGTATATATGTATCATCCGTTTCCACATGATCTCATACATCATCTTAACTTAAATCCCCGACATCTTATATACATTAATGTTAGTCGTACTGTACCATAACTGAATTACAATTTACTTTGCATAATTACATAAGTATACCTTCTATACTACTTAGGAAGCGTCTCTCGAAGGTAAACTTTCAAGATCCACTCGTAGGCTCTTCTATCGAGAGCGAGGGATTACTTCAGATAGTCTGTATGAAAAATGGTCGTAAAAGGGTGAGTTTATGCTCAGTAAGTAAAATATGTAAAAGAGCGTACTATGCCTCTATATGCATTTTTCCTACTTGGCTCTATAATGTCATGTAAAGCATTATAAAGCATGCATCATAAACATCTTTCATGCATTATTTGCAACCATGCATATTTATTTCAAATGACATGGAAATCATACTTTGTATGCTTCTTTTAAAATATAGCATACATATAAAACATGCATCATCTTCTATCTTTAAAACATACTTTACATGCTTTTATAACATAGCATGTTTCGTATACTTCTTCAAAACATACTTCATGTACTTCTTTCAAATATCATTTACATACATACATACTTCCTTTAAAACATCTTATACAAGTACACCAAGTACTTTCGATTTCTTTATTTCTTTGAAATCGTATATACATATAGTTTTTTTGATAACATAAAAACTATTTGTACTTTTATGGAGTTATGCACTGCATCATCATCATCATCATCATGTGGCGTACCCCGTAGGGCCAGGAATCCTCCCTTAGCCGAATATGAAATATAAACAGATTGGCCAACTGCGGGTGGCTACAGTTAACACTAGTCAGGTGTTCTTCTGTAGCGACTGAGGCCTGACTTATGGTTCCTCAGCCCATAACATACATTACATCATTTCAGGACTTGATGAGAGCCCCTACTATAAACATGAAAGTGCATAATCTCAAAACATATGCCATATAGCTTCTTGCCATGACATTTCATACTTTTTGAAAATAGGTGTAAAAATCTTTTTTCAAAACAGGGCAGTCGATTGGCCTCATAGGGCAGTTGGCTACTGCTTCATAATTTCATTTATCGAAATTATTTTCATTTTAAAATTTCGATATTTTCATCTTTGAAAATACATGGGGGCAATCGACTGGTGCATATAGTAGTCGACTGGTTTTCAAACAGAATGCTTCTTAGCAAATAGCAATCGACTGGTCATATAGCAGTCGACTGGTTTTCAAACAGAATGCATTTTAGCAAATAGCAGTCGACTGGTCCATATAGCAGTCGACTGGTTTTAAACAGAATGCATTTTGGAAAATAGCAGTCGACTGTCCCATATAATAGTCGACTGGTTTGAAACAGAATGCTTCTGGGAAAATAGCAGTCGACTGGCTTACATAGCAGTCGACTGGTTTGAGTCGATTTTCGGAAAATGACGTTTTGGTTGTCTCTAGGCAGTCGACTTCCCTTTCAAGGCAGTCGGCTGCCCCTAGCCTAATTGGTACTAGGGAACAAGTCCGAAAATACACTTTTCCTGCCAAAGACAACTAGTATTTCTCCCCAAAGCAGTTCAAAATCATATTAAAACATGCGGACATAGCCGCCTTACGTCCGTTACATAAATTTCTTACCTTAATTCCTTCAGAAACGCGAAATCACTTGGTGCGTAACCCTAGCTTTTACTCCTTCAAATTTGAAATCATCATACCAAATCAAACCTTAAATTAAACAACATACACATATCATATCAACTCCATACAACTCCATATCATGAACGAAATTGCAAGAATCATCTTCTTCTCTTACCTTCGCTAGAGATCAAAATCTCAAATGTTGAGATCTCCTCCAATACTTGAAATCAATCCACCAAACTTTGGATATCTCTTAGTCTAACTACAAGGATCGTTTTTCGTTCAACTAGCTAAAGAGATCGATGGAAGAATAAGGTAGCTTGTCAAGGTAGCTATGGAAGAAGACTTGGAAGCTTGGAGAAATGGAGAGAACGATAGGGAGAGAGCTGGAAAGAAGAGTGGCTGACGTTGGTGATAGCTGATGAAGATGGTGAGTCATGCAAGATGCATTTAATGCATGCTCATCTCATTAATCATCTCAGCCCTTTCTTTCCTCTTTGACTCATCCATTTGACCATTTAATTCCTCTTTTTCTCCTATGACTCATCCACTTAAATCCAATCAAAATCCTGATTTTATTTTCTTTCCTACTTCAATTATTTTCCTGATATTAACATTACTTCATTTGACTTATTAACATTCAACTTCATTATTTCTTCTCATTCTACTTATTTCTTACATGCTTTATACCTCATGCATACATCATTCATACATTAAACTTCATATTTATTTAATCATATTAATTGAAATACTTTACATGCATGGACGAATACATGGAAATTGGGGATTTCACATCCTCCCCACCTTAGAAAATTTGGTCCTCCAAATTTTCAGTAGCTCATCATGTGAACAACTCTGGATTTCTTTCTTTCATTAAGCTATTTATTTTCACGTATCTTTTTCCATGATGTGGTATTGTCAATAATCTTTAACTAATGGTATCATCATAGACTTCTATACCTTATCTTTTCTGTCCAAAATCCCAAATGGCTTATTTCACATGACTTATGTTTTTCTGAACTTCTAAGGTTTCATCTTTTATGACATAAGATGAATTCTGGATTATACTTTCAAAGTATTGACATATACAAACATTACGTATCCTCAATAACTCTGAAGTTAACATCAATTTATTGGTGATATCTCCAATTTGATCTAAGACTTCAATTGGATCGATATAACGAGGGCTCAACTTACCTCGTCGACCAATTCTTATAATTCCTTTGGATAGAGAACTTTCAATTTACTGAGTCTCCAACCAAAACATCAATTAGTCTTTGTCAAGCATTTGTATAACCTTTTTGTCTATTCTGAGCTATCTTAAATCTTTGACCACTCACTTAATCTCTTTAGATGCTTGCTCGACTAAATTAAAAGCTAATAACTTTCATTCGCCTACTTCTTCCCACCAATTCGAAGAATGACACTTTTTATTCTTATAACATTTCATACAGTGTCATTTGGATACTTATATAATAGCTATTATCATAAGTAAACTCAGTCAATGGCAGATGGTCATCCCATGAGCATTTAAAATACATAGCACCAGCTCTTTACATATCCTCGAGCGTCTAAATCATGTGCTCGGACTACTCATCAGCCTGCGGATGAAAAGCTGTGCAAAATTTTCAACTGAGATCCCATGGTTCCTTGCTAATCTCCTTAAAATGAGAAGTGAACCTGAAATCTCTACCATATGAAATGCTCATTGGAACTCCATGTAGTCTAACACTTCTTTCACCTACATTTTGCCAACTCACTGAGTGTATCTGCAGACTTCATGGGCAGGAAGTGGGCTGACTTAGCAGATTCGTTCATCAATTCTGGCTTAAACATTATACTAGCCATCATTCCAAATTTACTTTGAAGGCATAACATTTAGCTTAAGGCTTGTAAATTGCTCAAGTACATCATACTTTCTTATCATCATACAAACCATTATTACTTCATGCTTTCAGCTTAGAGCATTTACCACCACAGTGGTTTTCCCTAGGTGATCTAATTTCACCTTCACAATCCTTTGAAAACTCGAGTCATCTCTTCTATCTTAATTAGAATTATAGCCATAATTTATTCACAATGGCTATCCATAATTTCTTACTTTTGCTCTCTAAATACCCATATATTTATCACATTTTAAACTATTAGCATAGTTCTTTTAATTCATATCCAAAATATTTTCTTCCCATAGCATCAAACATGCCAATGAATGAATGTCCTCATTTCCCTATGGTACTCTAGGGATCAACCAGGAAAGATACTATAGTTGGCTAGGGATCCGGATGGAGTAAGGAAGGT
Organism: Heritiera fomes; assembly: GCA_032173925.1. Classification (NCBI taxonomy): domain Eukaryota; kingdom Viridiplantae; phylum Streptophyta; class Magnoliopsida; order Malvales; family Malvaceae; genus Heritiera; species Heritiera fomes. The sequence goes on from JAPDPM010000015.1 coordinate 18,216,220, forward strand.
ACTTTGAAATACCTGTCTTGTTCCGAAACCTAGAAGCGACTATAGGGAATAATTACCGTTGTTGAGACAATCCATCTCTCATATTAATTCATATTCTTTTCAGAGTAATGCTTTCATAGAATAAAACATTTAAGTAAAGTCGACTAATAAAAGTCAATCATCATTCTTATTTAAACTCCTTTCACACATCACTATATATCATAAAACTTTATACCAAAGAGTACTTCAGAATTCCAACTATCATTTCTTATCAATTATTGTATTTCATTAAGTTCGGGACTTTTCTTTACTATCTCAACATCGTAAGCAAAAATCCTTCATATAACCATACATACCTTCTATTAACTTCATTTACAATGAGTCAGATAATACCACATACTTTTACATTAGACATCTTTAACATTTACATCATAATTAATAGGTGTCTTTCCCTTCTCTTCAGTAGTGGCTTTGTGTTGTGGTTGAGGGGTCTCCTCAGATTCCTCGGGTGTCCTCAAATCTCTCTTGGAACAATTCCTAATCATATGTCCCTGTTCACCACATCTAAAACATGCGCCACTTGCCAACCAGCATGGCTGTGCTCTGTGGAACTTTCTGCAATGTTCACACCTTTGTCTTGTACTCTTAGGTGAGCTAACGATACTACTAGCTGAATGTCGGGATCTCTCATCATTAATCCTGATCCCAGTAGTTCTCGGGGTCCCTATACCATAATCATCATAATACTCCCAATTTAATATATATTTCCATATAACCATTTAATTAAAACAATCATCATTTTCTTATACTTTACTTGCTTACCTATCGAAGCTCTGTCATATGGCTTACTTCTCCCAGATGGATATCTGTCACGGGAGGCTTTCCCTTTTGACTTCCGCTTCATCGGTCCTTTGCCTTTACTTTGGGCTCGGAAATCATCATAGTGAAACTCATAGTCCTGCTCACATAACTGAGCCTTACGGACTATCTCATTATAAGTAGTGATACCCATAGTATACAACTTGGATATGATAGGAGACTTCAGTCCTTCTATAAATCTATATATCTTATATCCTTCACTCCTAATAGTCTCTCGATCGAATCCGCTTAGAGAAATAAACCTTGACTCATATTGATTAACTGATATTGTCCCCTGAGTCAATTTCAAAAATTCAATCTTCAACCTGGTCTGATCGGTGCGTGGGATGTACTTCTCAGTAAAAGCCTCTAAAAATCTATCCCACGTAACCTCAACATGTTGAGCCTCCAAAATGGCCCGAGTGGACTGCCACCAATACTCTGCATCATCCACTAACAGATACACAGCCAAGCCCACCTTTTCCTTTTCGGAACATAGCATATACTCGAAAGATCTAGTGATCGCCTTCACCCAATTCACTACGGCCAACGTGTCCTTATCCCCTTTAAACTTAGGCGGATCCAGCTTCTTATATTCCTTAATTAAGGTCATACTGCAATAAGCTGTGAGATTCCTCCTTTCAATAACTGGGACTGGTGGGGGTAACTCTATCTGTACTGGTGGTGGTTGTACTATAGGAATACCGAATGGTACACTCGTGACCACATTTGAAAAGTTCGCCATAAACTGCGTAAACATGGTGGTCATATTCTCCACATGCTTCTCCATCTTCGCTAACCTAGTGTTTAGGCTATGCGATGGAGATGGAAAAGGAGACTGTGTTAGGGACTGTTCTACATAACCCCTTCCTCTTCCTTTCTCAATACCACTTCTACCTGAGCTCATTCTGTTGATAAATCACAAAGTTGAGCTATTTAGTATAACTTCAAACAGTTATACATCGTATATGTATTCAGACAAGTACAGTACATTTGGGGATATATTCTACTTCTAACTCATCGACACTGACAAACCTCAATCTAATTGCTCTGATACCACTCTGTGACGTCCCCGTCACTTCATCTTATCACTTATCTTTTTCCTTCTTTATTTAGATTTAGTTCATCCAGTGTCATTCTTCCTTTATTCTTAAGCTAATTATCTGATAGCTCATAAAATTTTATTCAATTTCAATAAAACAGACTAATGATACATGTATATATGTATCATCCGTTTCCATAGGATCTCATACATCATCTTAACTTAAATCCCCGACATCTTATAAACATTAATGTTAGTTGTACTGTACCATAACTGAATTACAATTTACTTTGCATAATTACATAAGTATACCTTCTATACTACTTGGGAAACATCTCTCGAAGGTAAACTTTCAAGATCCACTCATAGGCTCTTCTATCGAGAGCGAGGGATTACTTCAGATAGTTTGTATGAAAAATGCTCGTAAAAGGGTGAGTTTACGCTCAATAAGAAAAATATGTAAAAGAGCGTACTATGCCTCTATATGCAATTTTCCTACTTGGCTCTATAATGTCATGGAAAGCATTATAAAGCATGCATCATAAACATCTTTCATGCATTATTTGCAACCATGCATATTTATTTCAAATGATATGGAAATCATACTTTGTATGCTTCTTTTAAAATATAGCATACATATAAAACATGCATCATCTTCTATCTTTAAAACATACTTTACATGCTTTTATAACATAGCATGTTTCGTATACTTCTTCAAAACATACTTCATGTACTTCTTTCAAATATCATTTACATACATACATACTTCCTTTAAAACATCTTATACAAGTACACCAAGTACTTTCGATTTCTTTATTTCTTTGAAATCGTATATACATATAGTTTTTTTGATAACATAAAAACTATTTGTACTTTTATGGAGTTATGCACTGCATCATCATCATCATCATCATCATCATGTGGCGTACCCCGTAGGGCCAGGAATCCTCCCTTAGCCGAACATGAAATATAAACAGATTGGCCAACTGCGGGTGGCTACAGTTAACACTAGTCAGGTGTCCTTCTCTAGCGACTGAGGCCTGACTTATGGTTCCTCAGCCCATAACATACATTACATCATTTCAGGACTTGATCAGAGCCCCTACTATAAACATGAAAGTGCATAATCTCAAAACATATGCCATATAGCTTCTTGCCATGACATTTCATACTTTTTGAAAATAGGTGTAAAAATCTCTTTTCAAAACAGGGCAGTCGACTGGCCTCATAGGGCAGTTGGCTGCTGCTTCATAATTTCATTTATCAAAATTATTTTCATTTTAAAATTCCGATATTTTCATCTTTGAAAATACATGGGGGCAATCGACTGGTGCATATAGTAGTCGACTGGTTTTCAAACAGAATGCTTCTTAGCAAATAGCAGTCGAATGGTTTTCAAACAGAATGCATTTTAGCAAATAGCAGTCGACTGGTCCATATAGCAGTCGACTGCTTTTAAACAGAATGCATTTTGGAAAATAGCAGTCGACTGTCCCATATAGCAGTCGACTGGTTTGAAACAGAATGCTTCTGGGAAAATAGCAGTCGACTGGCTTACATAGCAGTCGACTGGTTTGAGTCGATTTTCGGAAAACGACGTTTTGGTTGTCTCTAGGCAGTCGACTTCCCTTTCAAGGCAGTCGGATGCCCCTAGCCTAATTGGTACTAGGGAACAAGTCCGAAAATACAATTTTCCTGCCAAAGACAACTAGTATTTCTCCCCAAAGCAGTTCAAAATCATATTAAAACATGTGGACATAGCCGCCTTACGTCCGTTACATAAATTTCTTACCTTAATTCCTTCAGAAACATGAAATCACTTGGCGCGTAACCCTAGCTTTTACTCCTTCAAATTTGAAATCATCATACCAAATCAAACCTTAGATTAAACAACATACACATATCATATCAACTCCATACAACTCCATATCATGAACGAAATTGCAAGAATCATCTTCTTCTCTTACCTTCGCTAGAGATCAAAATCTCAAATGTTGAGATCTCCTCCAATACTTGAAATCAATCCACCAAACTTTGGATATCTCTTAGTCTAACTACAAGGATCGTTTTTCGTTCAACTAGCTAAAGAGATCGATGGAAGAATAAGGTAGCTTGTCAAGGTAGCTATGGAAGAAGACTTGGAAGCTTGGAGAAATGGAGAGAACGATAGGGAGAGAGCTGGAAAGAAGAGTGGCTGACATTGGTGATAGCTGATGAAGATGGTGAGTCATGCAAGATGCATTTAATGCATGCTCATCTCATTAATCATATCAGCCCTTTCTTTCCTCTTTGACTCATCCATTTGACCATTTAATTCCTCTTTTTCTCCTATGACTCATCCACTTAAATCCAATCAAAATCCTGATTTTATTTTCTTTCCTACTTCAATTATTTTCCTGATATTAGCATTACTTCATTTGACTTATTAACATTCAACTTCATTATTTCTTCTCATTCTACTTATTTCTTACATGCTCTATACCTCATGCATACATCATTCATACATTAAACTTCATATTTATTTAATCATATTAATTGAAATACTTTACATGCATGGCGGAATACATAGAAATTGGGGATTTCACAAGATCATCAGAGATCCCAACATAGAGAATTGCATACTTTAATGCTGCTAGATGTCATTCGTAACAGGATGGACTATAAAGGTAGTAATTGGGTATGCCTTGATCTATGTAAAGGGATGTTGAGTGATCAAGATAAGATTTATCCCTCTTATATAACAAGAGTGATGTCTTGGGCCCTTTGATAGAGTAAGACTAAAAAAGCATGGCCGTGCTCGAATAAGTCAATATGAGATATTGATTTTATTTGTTTAATTAGTCTACTCAGGAATCAAGAAACGCTGATTAGACTATACAAGTGTGACACATTCCATGACTTGTGTCTAATCAAGACATCAAAGGATAAAGGGATTAGACTACACGGTAACATCTATCACGAGTAAGGTTATGTCGAGTCATTGACATTCTCGTTACATGGGTAGCAATGATGTGTTGCTAGATACCGCTCATTGCCTGTGACAATTTTGTCATTGCCATTGTTCTGAGAACCTATTGGGTCGCACACTTAGAACAGATCAATGAGGAGCTTAATTAATCCTATTCTGAATTGGATTAAGGATATGACTAATCCTATTCTGAATTGGATTAAGGATATAACTAATCCTATTCTAAGTAGGATTAGAGTTCTGTTTGACAGTAAATTTTAGGGTAAAATTTACTGCCTATAAAAGGATGTTTTGTGTTTTCTAAAACAGAGCCGCACAAAAAAAAACAAAATATCCTTTTAATCGAAGCTAGCAATTCGGTTATAAGGAATCAAAAACGCTCTTTAAGGCTTCTGATCGTGAGACGTTCAAGAGTCGTGAGATCCGTTCGTGTGGATACCATAGAGGTAGGAACGAAAAGTTGTTGCTTGTGACTCGACCAACGACAGAAAATCAGAGAAAACGTTAGGTAAATCTCGAAACACTAGTCAGGCAACTCTCCGAATCGATCCTGGTGGAGGCCGAATGATTTAAATTCCGCAGCGTGTTTGTTTTGGTTTCCTTTCACCTTATGGGTCACTTCTTTGCTCTAATCATTAGGAGATAGATCATATTAAAAGATAAATTCACTGGGGAAGATTTAGTAGTAATAACTCTATTATGGGGACTAGTTGTTTTGTCAGACACCACAACCTCATTAATTGGATAATTCAAATTATCATTAATGCTAAAGTTCAAACTATTCCCTAATTATACAATGGAATTGGGAGATCAGCAGCTGCCTTGAGATCCTCATTCGGCTCCTGACACTTATCATTTCCCATGCAACAAAGCGAAAACACCACTTTCTGATCCCCTTTAGAGGGATTTAGGTCGCCTTTGCTACTTGCCATGAACGTCTATTCATCTTCACTAGATAGCTGAACTTCGTCAGAATAAATTTTTGAAGAACATGATTGAGAAGGACAAGGAGGGCTAACTGCATTCTTATTAGATTTGGAGACAGAACCGATGGTGAAAGAATGATGAAACATCAGTTCCAACAACGTTGAAGCATAACCATTTCATCGATTCTTTCAACCTAATTTGTAGTGATCAACATAGCACCTTTACTGAAGTAAGAAAATTTGAGAGTGCTGTTATCCATTGAGATGAGATCTCTCCCATAAATTTGTTACATCTATGGACGTGTTATAGCACCATGCATGCAATAGAACACCAGAGTAGGTAATCCAATTAGAAAGAAACTAAAACTTAATTGAGTCAACCAATCCTGGACCTCTATAAACCATTTACTTAGCGAGGACCACCCATTTTGCTTCATCACCTCCATAGTTTCTGCCTCATCAAATTCAATTAAAAATTGCCTCCCTAAAATTTTGTTGACTTAAATATCAAACACACCTTGCATGCGAAAAATTTCCGGAGCGAATTCAGTTTATAATAACATCTCACTATTCCTGTCAAGCACCTTTCAAGTTTATGGATAACATTAGAATCAATATCCCATGGCAGGTCTTCAACTTAACATTAGTCTCATTATAAGAAGACCAAGAGATTGAATAAGACTCCCTTTCCACAGCAACACCCTCTCCCGTTAATGCTTCCTTGTATGATATTTTCACTTCAATAGACTCAGACTTAGTAATTGAGTCTTGAAGTTGATTGTCTTTTGTTGGAACCTATCTCTAGAATTAGGACCTTGGCTTGAATCTGGCATGATTAACACCTATTTTGTGGTCAAAAAGCCAAGATCCTTTGAGTCTATGGACAGCTCTGCATGCACCTTTAAAATCTTGGAATCTAACAAACCCAAATCTTTTTCCAAGTGCAGACTTTTTGTAGCAATGAAAACATCCATTACTTGGCCATGCGAGCAAAAAACCCTTTGAAACCATTTCCAATACACCTTTGATGGTATATTGTTGACGAAGATAGAAAATAACCTTTGATCATTTTTAGAAGCCATCTGTTGGTTTATCAGTTACTTAGCACTTTTATATTAAGTATGCCAAACGTTAGTTTAACTTCTCTTAAATGTACTTTTAAAAAAGCCAAACTCCAACAACACTTTTTATATAAGTTCTGATTGCTCCAAATAGACCTTGATTGTACTGCAATGGCAGAAAGCGTGACAGTAAGAGATGGTATTTAGCTAGCTTTACAAAACAAATATTAGAGAGTTATATTTGAGATAGATGCTAAAGAAGATGTATCAAATGATTAAGGAAGGAGTGAATAGTTTTGAATGAAGGATAATGTATGATGAGTGATATTTAGATAATGTTAAGTTCAAATATGTTAGAGTGGAGATTGTTAGAATAAATGCAGCTATGGCTGTAGATTGGGTGGTTACCCATGCAAGAAAGAAGATGTGTTTATTTGGTTGGTCCAAAGGATTGTTATTCTCTTTGGTTGGAATTTTGAACAAAGATAGGCTTCCTGCTATACCAAATGCATAAAGGAAGATTTGAGAGTTGATATGAGAGCTTTTGTATAGTATGCTTGGGCATATAAATCCTATTCGAATATGTGAGAGGTAACAATTTTACTACTCGATTTGATTATAAAATTTTATAATCCTACTTAATCGAATCGAATGATACAAATTACTATTTATAGGATACTTGTTACCTCCTCAAACTTGATGAGTAAGTTTGTTAAGAGTTTTTCTAATATCCATCGGTTTTTTTTTGTAAAATTTGTAATTGTATATGATACAGTAATTTTAATGATATTTTAATGATTTGATTAAAGTAATAATTAATATATTATCTTTTTGAATTTATTAAAAATATTGCATTAAATGTAAATCTCTTAAAATAATATTTTAATTAACATTAAAAGCTTTTATAGATACCCATTAATCAAATTATTTTTATTTAAACAAAAGAGATTTCAAAGTTCAAACTCGTCTTTATGTCTAAAGTAATAGTTAATATAAGGTTATCCTTTTAGACCAATCATCAAACGGATGGATGGATGTTTATTTTTTTTACGAGTTTTAAATTCAAATGAAAACGAAAAAAGTAGAAAATTTTTGAAAAATAAAAGCAATCGGAGAGGGAAGAGGGTGTAAGAGCCGACCTAGTCCACATAGCATGGTCGCACAACTCTTACAATATGAGGTGGCGGTCGCCCAACCTCATCAACGTATTGTCTGCTTTGGGCGATTGTCGCCCTCACGGCTTTATTCCCACTGGGACGCGTCATTCCACGTTCGAACCCAAGACCACTTAAAGTATCTCGGTTCTACATACATGTTACCATTGAGACAATGGTAACATGTATGTAGAACCGAGATACTTTAAGTGGTCTTGGGTTCGAACGTGGAATGACGCGTCCCAGTCGGAATAAAGCCGTGAGGCCGGCAATCGCCCAAAACAGACAATACGTTGGTGAGGTTGGGCGACCGCCACCTCACGTTGTAAGAGTTGGGCTGTGAGACCTGATTCTACACTACTGTAGACCCAAATTTTATAAAATTTGATAATGGAAATTAAATAAATAATGAATGTTGATTTCCACTTGAGTGAAAAGTTCCTTAACTTAGGATGTAAATGGAGCAATTTCTGTGAAACACTCGATGGGCGAGTATTATAATGGAAGGGCTCGCTAATGGGCGAGCAAGGGTGATCGCCAATGGATGATGGCGAGATTGATTTAATGGCATATCGGCAAGTAGACAAGTTCGCTAAGTCAGTTGGTTAGGATGATCGCCTGAATGAGACGAGGGCAATGATCGCCCAAATGAAACTAGTAATGATCACCCAAAGAGTGAGTATGGCGAGTAACGTGATCTCCCATATAAAGGGGCAAATGATAGCCTAGTAGGCGAGTAAGGCAATAGGTACTCGCCAAATCTCAATGTGATCACCAAGAAAAGGAAATCAGCAAGTAATCGCCAAATCCTAAATTGGCGAACTGAAATTGAGTTAGCGAGCTGATGTCTCAAGATGAGAAGGCGAACTGGAATCTGCACGTGTGGATAAAATGGAAATAAAAGCTGATGATACGGGGAAATAAATTCAACCTATTGCAGTAAAAATTGACTTTGCATGCCATACGGTTGAAGACAATTAATAGAGAAAGGTTAAAGTCAATAAAGGAATTATCCTCATTGGTTGAGGAATAAAACAAAGAAGGCAAATAAGTCAAGAAACGGTACAGAAAAGATTGGCAGGCTGTTTCTTTGGCCACAGGTGTCTTCACCCATTAATGAGGGTAAAAAATTGACCCTAGCTGTCTCTTTCATTTAATTAATGTTTGTAAGACGTGAAATAATTAAAGAAAATGGGATAAGGCCAAGTGATAGGTTCTGATTTGATTAGCATGGCTATATAAGTAGAAGCACTTGAGGAAAACTGACTTAGCAAACTTCATCTTCTTTACGAAAACTATCCTATTGCAAGTTTATGTTATGTTCCTTCCATTTCTAGCCATGTTTGATCTACTAAACTTCATCCTTAAGTTGGCCAAAGAAGTAAACCTGCTTGCAAAACCTTTCTTCCATCGTTTGATGAGCTAAAGGAATAAGCAAAGTAAGGCCAACGTGAGACAGAAAGTGTTCTGTTCTAGAAGTGCAGTTGGTTAAGGTGAGTTCCATATTTCTATGGTTCTCTTGATATTCAATGGTAGATTTGTAACATCCCATTACCACCTTTTTCACGAATTTCTATACAACTTTACCGGTTGGGCTGTCTGCAATGCCATTAACATCTAACAGTGACAATAATAAGTGATAAACATTTATTAACAAATACGAAATATAAAAATCTTTTCTTTATTTCCTACATCTGACATCCCCTACTGACTTTGTTTCACTAAAGTACTATTGTATACTCATGTCTGAAATGTAGAAGAAAAGGGACTCTACCTGTCATGTTAATCATCCATCTTGGAGCTACTTTCTAACTCCGTGTCCTTTATCTATGGAGTTAAAACAAAAGGGATGAGCAATTCATTTGCTCAGTAAAGGAGACATATGCTGCTTTACAAAACCAAAGCCATATACCATAATAAATTTGTTTTTTTCTAAAATCATGTCAAATAGGAAAACAGTGGTTATATTAACCAGTACTCTTAATGCGTCATTCAAATCATTTTCTCAACAGTTTACAATAAAATAGATTAAACAGCAAATAGGATTTTAACAAATCCTTTTAGTAAACAGAAATCAACAAGTTGACACTAGGCATCACCCTACGAATAATTCATGCTATCATCGTTCCCCCTCCCCCTTGCAAGAACGGAATCTACCGCTATTGGGGTGCACCCGTAGGCCATCGCCCCTCACGGTTATCCCTGCTAGATCTATGGCCATAATCTATAGGTGGTCCTCGGGTCAACTTCCCAAGTAAGCTCGAGACCGCTGATGACTTGGCGGGTCCATCAGCCCTGTGATGACTTGAGGTGCACCCATTGGTCCATCGACCCGAGCCACCGCCCCAGGTGGGTCACGCAATAACATAAATAATAATCAATGAAACTAGGGGCCTAAAGTCTCAAAATCACTTTATATCTCATGAAAAACCTTTAAGGAATTACTTTATAAATTCATCATTTGCTCAAAATGATTTTCTTTCCAAAAAGGTTTTAAAAATGGCCCGCAGTCTTACTGAATTCAGTGTGAGAAAGTCCCGGGTTAAACTGGCTCGCCATGGCTAATTCGCCCATGGTCGACTCGGCCATTGGTCAACTCGCCCATCAAAGGGTTTCATATTTTCTATTTTTAAAGCTCTTAAAAATAACTCATTTTTCGTTGAGAAAATGTAAATAGAACTTTTTTCACCATGGTCAGTTCGCCCATCGTGGCTCGCCCATGGTAAATTAGAAAGTGGGGTGACAAGTAGTCGCCTGCTAACCATTGCTTTTAACAACAAGTAAAACTGATTCGCCAAAGCGGCTCCCCCATCATAGAGTTGCCATGGTCAACTCGCCCAAAAGTGGCACTCCATAGTTAACTCGCCCATTACATGAAAACAGGGGTCGCCCGTCCCAAAACCACATTAAAAGGGTTCGCCCATTTAGCTCGCTCGGATTTTTTTATCTAAAACAAAGCCACTTGCCCAAAATATAATAAAAGGGTTCTATGCCCAAAATGATAAAAGTTTTGGCTCGCCCATCGTAACAGTTCGCCCAATCTTAGAAAACAAGGGCTCGCCCGCTCTGTACCCAATTATAACATAATGGTCGGATTTTAGCTTGCCTAATTCACACCCATTATCACAACAATTATCAAAACAATGCTTGTCAGAAAACAAAACATTTATCTCAATATTTTCATAAAATTTACTCCACAGGACATGCATTCACTTCACACACATCTCCCTTACCTGGTTCAACGAAGCCTTGCTTCCTGCTCGCCTTCCTGATCACATTTACCAAGTACATAATTCCCGGCTGCAAAATAATTTATACATTCCATTAATATTCTCATTTTTGAATGTTTCTACTCTTTGTCAAGACTTGACATTACATTTCTCATGATGAGCTTGCCATTCGCCCAACATTCTTTCTTGTTATTCATATAGTGGCTTCTTTGTGGGAGCTCGCCCACAATATCAGTTCACCACAAATTTTCAAGTGAGTTCGCCCGACAAGGCTTTTTAGACCAAGGTGGGCTCGCCAATGACTTAACATGTGGCGACCTCGCCCACAAACACACTTCACTTTATTTAGTTCGCCAATGATGGCTGAGCTCTCCATTTATCAGTTCGCCCATGAATTAAACTAAGTTGGGCAACCTCGCTCTCTTGGGCTTGGCGAGTTCATATTGCCTACTCGCCACATTGGCGGTTACTAACATTTAACACGGGCGATCACCATAATCGCCACTCTCATCACTTTTACACCATTTCAACCTAGTTGCATTTTATTCTTCATCTACTTCAAGTTATGAATTCATTCTATTTCTATGATCTAATAAAAAATAAATCAAAAGCAAGACAATCATCATGCTTCTCATGCTTGAAATCATAGAAATATATCATTCAATCATTAAATCTCACCTTAATCAACTGTACTTCCAACACAGATCACTTTATGTCTCATGTTGGCCTTACTTTGCTTAATCCTTTAGCTCATCAACTATAGGGAAAAGGTTTTGCAAGCTGTTTTTCTTATTAAATCGAGCATGGTAGAATTGAGAGAAAATCAGAATATGAACTTGCAGTTGCATAACTCTTGTGAATAAATGAAATTTTGCTAAATGGGTTTTCCTCAAGTGTTTCTGCTTATATAGCCATGCTCATCCAATCAAAACTAATCACTTGGCCTTTATTCCGTTTCTTTCCTCATTTCATGGGTCAGACATCCCTTAAATGCATGAAGACAAGCTGCAGTTCATGTTGTTGTGAAAGTCTTCCTTCCACATGCCTCTTTCTTCTTCTAACGACTTTGTTCTATATTTCCACCAATCGCTTTCCAGCCATGTCAGCGTTTAATTAATTTCTTGTCTCATGCAGAATTGACCAGCCTTTAACAGATTGAAGGATATAACGTGTAGCAGTAGCAAAGTGTCATGAAGTCCACTTTTGCTGCATCTTTGTTGACTTTCATTCTCCTTCTCTTCTAAGCATCATTTGTTGCATTAATTCATGAAGACCATTGCAACAAAAGAAGTCAACTGGAACTCTTTTCTTCCTACACGTTATTGAATTTGTTTGCCAACCTTTGATGGCTACTTCAGCCAATAGAGTTCATCCCTTGTTAGACTTTTCTTCAACCTTATCACAATAGCAACAAAAGTCAAATTTGGCTGCACGGTTTATTGTTTCCAACTCGCCAACACTAAGCAAATTATCAGCTCGCCCTCTACTTACACCAGGTCGCCACTTTGTTTTGATGACAACTTAGTATTTGGCCATTATGAAATAATATCCTTTCCTTGGCGATCACATAGAGGTTTGGCGATTGTAACAATTTTCATTGTTGTCGATCACCATGTTTTGCTCTACTCGCCAATTGCTATGATTCCCCACAAATTGGCAATTTTTATTTAGCATTTCAATTTACTCAATCCATCTGGGCGATCAAAAGCCCTCACCCGAATCACCATAACTTGGCGAACTCAACATTCGCCCTCGCCATCATCCATTGGCGATCTGCTCGCCCATTGGCGAACGTCCTACCTTGCTCGCCCATTGGCGAGCTGAACAACATTCTCGCCCATACATTATTCCACCGAAATTGCTCCATTCTCATCTTATGATAAGGAGCTTTTCACCCAAGTGGAAATCAATGTTCATTATTTATTTAATTTCCATTATCAATTTTATGAGTTTAGGGTCTACAGTAGTGTAGAATCAGATCTTACATTTTCTCCCCACCTTAAGAAATTTGGTCCTCCAAATTTCAACCTGACCTATCAGTTATAAAGCTCTGGATATTTCTCACTTATAAGACTATCTACTCTCTAGTAGACTCCCATTATCAGAGCATTCCAATCAAAGGATTAATCTTAGATCACAATCACTTTGTTACTACACTTAACCTTCCTATCCAGAAGTCTTACCGGTCTCTCAACATAATTATGTCCTCTCTAATCTCTAAGGACTCATGTCGAATTACATGAGAAAGATCTGGATAACATTTTCTCAATCCTCGAGACATGTGATACTTCTGGAAACTTTGGGGTAGTGCTCAATTCCCCCATGATCTAAGATCTTTAATAATCCAATACGTCGGGGCTTAATTTCCCTCTCATTATGCCTCTAACTGGTAAGACTTCAATATACATAATCTCTTGTATATCTCAAGAAGGTTGTTCGACCAAGTCAAAAATAATTCTCTGTTTCTTGTCTTTTCATGCTATCGTGGATTATATTGTCTGCTAACTAAACCCTTTAAGGTGTTATGCCTATACTCTCCTTTGGCCATTATCATAAACGACTCTACTAGGGTAGAGGATTATCCCAGGAGCCTATACAATCACATGCACATGCTGACACCATATCCTCGAGCGTCCATATCATATGCTCGGACTGTCCATCAGTCTACGGATAAACTGCGGTGCAAAACTCAATCGGGATCCCATAGCTTCCTGAAATCTCTCTCAACACTGAGATACGAAGCGAGATTCCCTATCATATGTAATGCTCACTGGCACCCTGTATAACCTCATCATTTCCCTGACATATAACTCGACCAAGGCATAATTTAACTCAAAAATTCCACTTCAAGGAATAAGCAGACTTACTCAATATGTCCACAACTATCTAGATAGCATTATACTCTTTTCAATTTTCACTTAGTATAGGAAGTACCTCTAATATGGGTATTTTTCTTCCTTATCACCTTCTCAACTCTTATTTATTATTGTCTCTAATATGAGACCACAAATATCTCTTTATACTTCTTATTGTTTTTAAGAGTACTGCCCGCCTCTTCAGGCCATTAATAACCATCCCTTTAGCGCTCTCCCGCGCTCTAGGATTACTCTTTCAAGTGAGTCGGCGACCACCTAGTTCGCCCACATCTCTCATCATATTATCCGGTGTTGAGTGATCGTCCCATCTCATAGGTCGCCATCCCGGATTTTATTCAAGGATCCTGAAGAACTCGGGCTTCTCCTCTCAAAATCAATTCATACTCCCTGAAATCTTTTATCATCCTTGGGAGCTAACAAATTTCCACTTCTTTTACACAGTAACTCATTCATACTACTTACCAATTATCCTTTCATTCAATGCTAAGTCGATAATAATTTGGTGACTATCATTTAGATAGGTTTAATCAATCGTATGTAATTGTCCCAATAGTCTTTTAACTACAACGCACCCACTCTCAATATCCCAGAGCGTCCATACAATGCGCTCGGATATCTATATCAATCAGAGGTGGTGCTGACAGTAAAAATTTTGGAATCCCAAAGCCTCTTGCTATCCTCTCAAAGAATATGGCAATTCAGGGATCCCTATCACATGTACTTCCTTACTGGAACTTCACATACGTTCTCACTGTTTCACCGATATTTATCGACTAAAGCACTCAAGACATCTCTAAACCTGATGATGAAGTGAATTAATTTGGTTACTCAATCCATAATCACTTCAATATCCTCTTGGTTCTTTCGGATTCTCTACCATTCCACAACGATTATCTCATGGTTAGACTATGACTGCCATTCTTTTGCAAATATTAATACTAACCATCGATTACATCTTAGGTAATCATTTACCTAGATAACTTCTTTTCATATCGAGTTATCATTTTATCTCTTATTCTCCTAGTACATACAATGTCACTACTTGGAGAATATATTTAAGAGTATAATTTCCTCACCTCAATTTCTGAAAATTGAATTTTATCATCATTCTGATTTCATCACCATTTTATTTATACAATTTCACATTCTCAATATGTACATGTATACACATATGTATATCCTTTTTCAGGATTAGCAGTACTTCTTGTATTTGCTCCTCTGAGTATAATAAACTTCCTCTGTCCAAATCTGGCGTGTTATTAATTCTAGCCATAACTAGCTGATGATCAAAGGAAATTACATTCATTCTTATACTTGAGAACTACCTCATAACCTGTGTTCCCTAGTCATCATATGACTTATCTCTTAAGACATTTTCATTCTTTGCCTTTCTTCACCACTATTGTTTTCCCACTTAATATAGCATTTTACCGTTACAATCTCGTAACCATTTTAAATACTATACTCACGCATACCCATTCACGTTCACTTTCTCACATGTATGTATCACATCAGTAAGGTAGTGAATTTCACAAACTCTTCAACAATTCATTTATGCCATATGGGTACAGCTCATAGGTTTTATACCTCAATAACCATAATTTAATCTCACTTAAGTAGTAAGATCCTTTTCTCATACAACTTCAATGTTCGCTTATTTGAGAACTCACGTCTCTAATGTACAGAGTTCAATCTAAACCCATATTCACTGACTTAACAGTAAGGTTTTCCACACCTTATTCAACAATATTACTTATATCAATATACATATTTATTTCTTTAAAATCATCCTAATTGGCTCTATGCACACATATAGGAAGGATACTACAGTCGGCTAGGGATCCAGATAGAATATGATAGGTATTTTAGAATACCATACTTGTTCCGAAACCTAAAAGCAACTGTAGAGAGTACAAATCTCATTGTTTTCAAAACGATATAATTATAATTTTCGTTTTCACGAGTTATACCAAAACAGTTGAGTCTCTACTCATCAATCTTTTGGGTAATTTTTTTCAAGCTCTTCTGATTCACTGGTAAGAGCTTATAAACAAATTCCATATTGTGAATCGAGTCAACAATCTCTCGAATCCACATTACTCCAAAAGTTTACTTAGAATTTCATTCCATAAATTCTAATTCATAAACTCATTTCATCTTGAAGATCTCGTTATTTACATCCAATGGTTCCACCATATATATATATATATATATATATATCCTCCAAACGCATATATATATATATCAATTTTTCAAGTCATTTCACATGTATTTCATAATATTTTTGTTCTATGGATATCGTAACGGACCAGCCCAACCGGCCATGGCAACCCCTTCTTGGGCCCATCGACAACGATTGTTGTGACAACGCTACTCATCCATACTATCCTCTTTGGCGAATGCCTCGACGCCCCGGTCCTTCCAACCGTGCTCGAGCTCGCCCATCTCAAGGTTTTCTTTCTCATTCGCAATGACTCGAACACTTGACTTCTTCAATTGTCAAGTCACTACTAACATTTATTCTTCTAAATCATAAGGAGTGTCTAGAACCAGTATTAACATCATCAATTTGATATCATTTCTCACACAGTTCACTTTTCATAATATTCAATAATCTCATATCTTCACTTTAATTCTCTCTCCTCGATATATCTCCACACATACGATCTTAGGGCTTATGTACTAATATTATCCCTTTTCATTTCAGGATCTTAGTTCGATATGGACAGAGAAGTCCTGGTGGGGCCCTCACCGAATTCCTCACTATACCTTACCGAATAGACCTGACATTATGATGATAAGATCGCTATCTAATGCAAAATTCCCGGATTACAATCTCTATTTGTAACCCTTAATTCATCAACTTTCAGCATATTTCAATACTTAACTCAATTTACAGTCATTTGACTCCTCTATACATTAAGACTATACAGTACTACAGGGGATGTTAACATTTTTCAACACATTTCGGACTAAAGGCATCAACAGACATCAGACTAACTCAAGCTCTGATACCATTAAATCTGTAACATCCGATTACAACCTTTTTCATGAATTTCTATACAACTTTACCGGTTTAGCTATCTGCGATGCCATTAACATCAAACAGTGACAATAATAAATGATAAACATTTAATAACAAATACGAAATATAAAATTCTTTTCTTTATTTTCTACATCTGACATCCCCTACTGACTTTGTTTCACTAAAGTAGTACTGTATACTCATGTCTGAAATATAGAAGAGAAGGGACTGTACCTATCATTTTAATCATCCATCTTGGAGCTACTTCTCTAACTCTGTGTCTTTTATTTGTGGAGTTAAAACAAAGGGATGAGCAATTCATTTGCTCAGTAAAGGAGCCATATGCTGCTTTACAAAACCAAAGTCATATATCATAATAAATTTGTTTTTTTCTAAAATCATGTCAAATAGGAAAACAGTGGATATATTAACCAGTACTCTTAATGCGTCATTCAAATCATTTTCTCAACAGTTTACAATAAAATAGATTAAACAGCAAATAGGATTTTAACAAATCCTTTCACTAAACATAAATCAACAAATTGAGACTAGGCATCACCCTACGAATAATTCATGCTATCATCGTTCCCCCTCCCCCTTGCGAGAATGGAATCTTCCGCTATTGGGGTGTACCCGTAGGCCATCGCCCCTCACGATTATCTCTGCTAGATCTATAGCTATAATCTATAGGTGGTCCTCGGGTCCACTTGCAAAGTCACCTCGAGACCGCTGATGACTTGACGGGTCCATCAGCCCTGTGACACCCTGAGGTGCACTCGTTGGTCCATCGACCCGAGCCACCGCCCCAGGTGGGTCACGCAATAAAATAAATAATAATGCATGAAACTAGGGGCCTAAAGTCTCAAAATCACTTTATATCTTATGAAAAACCTTTAAGGAATTACTTTATAAATTCATCATTTGCTCAAAATGATTTTCTTTCCAAAAAGGTTCTAAAAACAGCTCGCAATCTCACTGAATTTTATGTGAGAAAGTCCCAGGTTAAACTGGCTCGCTATGGCTAATTCGCCCATGGTCGACTCGACCATTGGTCAACTCGCCCATCAAAGGGTTTCATATTTTCTATTTTTAAAGCTCTTAAAAATAACTCATTTTTCGTTGAGAAAATGTAAATAGAACTCTGTTCGCCATGGTCAGTTCGCCCATCGTGGCTCGCCTATGGTAAATTAGAAAGTGGGGTGACAAGTAGTCGCCCGCCAACCATTGCTTTTAACAACAAGTAAAACTGACTCGCCAAAGCGGCTCGGCCATCATAGAGTTGCCATGGTCAACTCGCCCAAAAGCGGCACTCCATGGTTAACTCGCCCATTACATGAAAATGGGGGTCGCCCGTCCGAAAACCACATTAAAAGGGTTCGCCCATTTAGCTCGCCCGGATTTTTTTATCTAAAACAAAACCACTTGCCCAAAATATAATAAAAGGGTTCTACGCCCAAAATGATAAAAGTTTTGGCTCGCCTGCCGTAACAGTTCACCTAATCTTAGAAAATAAGGGCTCGCCCACTCTGTACCCAATTATAACATAATGGTCGGATTTTAGCTCGCCCAATTCACACCCATTATCACAACAATTATCAAAACAATGCATGTCAGAAAACAAAACATTTATCTCAATATTTTCATAAAATTGACTCCACAGGACATGCATTCACTTCACACACATCTCCCTTACCTGGTTCAACGAAGCCTTGCTTCCTGCTCGCCTTCCTGATCACATTTACCAAGTACATAATTCCCAGCTGTAAAATAATTTATACATTCCATTAATATTCCCATTTTCGAATGTTTCTACTCTTTGTCAAGACTTGACATTACATTTCTCATGAAGAGCTCGCCATTCGCCCAACATTCTTTCATGCTATTCATATAGTGCTTCTTTGTGGGAGCTCGCCCACAATATCAGTTTGCCACACATCTTCAGGTGAGTTCGCCCGACAAGGCTTTTTAGTCCAAGGTGGGCTCGCCAATGACTTAACATGTGGCGACCTCCCCACAAACACACTTCACTTTATTTAATTCTCTAATGATGGCTAAGCTCGCCATTTATCAGTTCGCCCATGAATTAAACTAAGTTGGGCGACCTCGCTCTCTTGGGCTTGGCAAGTTCATATTGCCTACTCGCCACATTGGCGATTACTAACATTTAACACGGACGATCACCATAATCGCCACTCTCATCACTTTTACACCATTTCAACCCAGTTTCATTTTATTCTTCATCTACTTCAAGTTATGAATTCATTCTATTTCTATGATCTAATAAAAAATAAATCAAAAGCAAGACAATCATCATGCTTCTCATGCTTGAAATCATAGAAATATATCATTCAATCATTAAATCTCACCTTAATCAACTGTACTTCCAACACAGATCACTTTCTGTCTCATGTTGGCCTTACTTTGCTTAATCCTTTAGCTCATCAACTATAGGGAAAAGGTTTTGCAAGCTGTTTTTCTTATTAAATCTAGCATGGTAGAATTGAGAGAAAATCAGAATATAAACTTGCAGTTGCATAGCTCTTGTGAATAAATGAAATTTTGCTAAATGGGTTCACCTCAAGTGTTTCTGCTTATATAGCCATGCTCATCCAATCAAAACTCATCACTTGGCCTTTATTCCGTTTCTTTCCTCATTTCATGGGTCAGACATCCCTTAAATGCATGAAGACAAGCTGCAGTTCATGTTGTTGTGAAAGTCTTCCTTCCACATGCCTCTTTCTTCTTCTAACGACTTTGTTCTATATTTCCACCAATCGCTTTTCAGCCATGTCAGCGTTTAATTAATTTCTTGTCTCATGCAGAATTGACCAGCCTTTAACAGATTGAAGGATATAACGTGTAGCAGTAGCAAAGTGTCATGAAGTCCACTTTTGCTGCATCTTTGTTGACTTCCATTCTCCTTCTCTTCTAAGCATCATTTGTTGCATTAATTCATGAAGACCATTGCAACAAAAGAAGTCAACTGGAACTCTTTTCTTCCTACACGTTATTGACTTTGTTTGCCAACCTTTGATGGCCACTTTAGCCAATAGAGTTCATCCCTTGTTAGACTTTTCTTCAACCTTATCACAATAGCAACAAAAGTCAAATTTGGCTGCACAGTTTATTGTTTCCAACTCGCCAACACTAAGCAAATTATCAGCTCTCCCTCTACTTACACCAGGCCGCCACTTTGTTTTGATGCCAACTTAGTATTTGGCCATTACGAAATAATATCCTCTCCTTGGCGATCACATAGAGGTTTGGCAATTATAGCAATTTTCATTGTTGGTGATCACCATGTTTTGCTCTACTCGCCAATTGCTATGATTCCACACAAATTGGCAATTTTTATTCAGTATTTCAATTTACTCAATCCATCTGGGAGATCAGAAGCCCTCGCCCGAATCACCATAACTTGGCGAACTCAACATTCGCCCTCGCCATCATCCATTGGCGATCTGCTCGCCCATTGGTGAACGTCCTACCTTGCTCGCCCATTGGCGAGCTGAACAACATTCTCCCCCATACATTATTTCACCGAAATTGCTCCATTCGCATCTTATGATAAGGAGCTTTTCACCCAAGTGAAAATCAATGTTCATTATTTATTTAATTTCTATTATCAATTTTATGAGTTTAGGGTCTACAGTACTGTAGAATTAGATCTTACAAGATTTCTATATTTTACAAAGTAATAAACATAGATACAGCCTTGTTTTTAGTTAAATCCTTAGAGAATATGAAAACTAGAAACAAGATGTAGTCTTAGAAATAGACAAAAATAAATAAGGAAAATACTGGAAAATTGACGAGAATGGCAATTGTTGTGATCGACCATGTTGAATGTTAGTGATCGCCAGTGAGGCGAGTAGGAAATAAAGAACTCGCCAAGTTGAAAGTTCTTGTCCAAGTGGGCGAGGTCGCCCAACGCTAGTTTAATTCACAGGTGAGCCCATCTCTGAATAAAAAGCTGTGGATGGCGAACTCACATGCATAGGCACTGGCAAGTTGAATTGTGGGCGAACTCCCACATTTAAGCCAATATAGGCATGGCGAGTTGAATGTGGGCGAGCTCCTACGAATAAGCCAAAATGAGAATGGTGAGAATGTTGGGCGAGCTCCCACGTGTAAGCCATTTGATGAATGGCGCGCTCGGTTGGGCGAGCTAGTAAGAGCTTGGTTGGGTGAACTAGTAGGAGCTCTCTTGGGCAAGCTAGTTGATTTGCCTCAAGTCTTGCCCAAGTGATGGAAATATATAAAAAGAAAATATTAATAGTTTTAATAAATTATTTTGCAGCCGGGAATTAAGGATTCGGTAAAAGCGATCGGGAAGGCGAGCAGGAAGCTAGGCTTCGTAATACCAGGTAAGGGAGTTGTATGTGAAGTAAAATACATGTCCTATGGAGTAAAAATATTATGAAATTATTAAGAAATTGTTTTGGTTTATGACATGCACTAATTTGATAAATCATTTGATTTGGGCGAACTGGTAAAAGGGCAGGCAAGCCAATGTGGGGAACCCTTTTATGTTGTTTTAGGCGAACGACCCTATTTTAATTGAAATTCGGGCGAGCAAAGAAAGGCGACCCCTTTTATAATGTTTTGGGCGGGGACCCTGTTTTAATAAATATGGGCGAGTTGACCATGAAAGTGCCGCATTGGGCGAGTTGACCATTGAAGTACCCCATTGGGTGAGTTGACCATGGAAGTGCCGCATTTGGGCGAGTTGACCATGGGCAAGGCCATAATGGGCGAACTGACTATGGGCAATACCATAGTGGGCGAACTGGCCATAGGCGAGCCGATATGAGTGAGCCAGTTTAACTTGTTTTTAAATGCTAAGGTTGGCGGGCGAACACTAGTTCACCACTATGGGCGAGCTAACCATAGGCTAACCGCTGGGGGCGAGTTGACCATGGGCGAGCTGATTTACTTGATATTTTTCTCACATGAAAAATGGCTATTTTTAATATCTTTGTAAACAGAAAAATAAAACCTTTTTGGGGTGAATTGACAATGGGCGAGTTGACCATGGGCAAACTAGCCATGGACGAGCCAGTTTAACCCGTGCCTTTCTCACACGAAAAATGATGAGATTGCGGGCTGTTTTTACTATTTTATATAAGACCTTTTTGGAAAATAAATCATTTGAGAAAATGATGAATTTGGTGAAATAATTCCATAAAGGTGTTTTATGAGATATAATGTGATTTTGAGACTTTAGGCCCCTAGTTTCATGCATTGTTATTTGCGAGGCTGATGGACCCGCCAAGTCATCAGCGGTCTCGAGGTCACCTGGCAAGTGAACCCGATGACTACCTATAGATTATGGCTATAGATCTAGCCGAGATAGCCGTGAGGGGCGATGGCCTACGGGTGCAGCCCAAAAGCGGATGGCTTGTGTTCCTGGAAAGGGGTAGGGAACGATGAGAGCATGATTTATTTGTAGGGTGATGCCTAGTCTCAACTTATTGATTTCTGTTTACTGAGGGGATTATTGAATCCTATTTACTGTTTACTACATTTTAATGTAAATTGTTTAACCAATGATTGGAATGGTGTATTGAGAGTATTGTCTACTATATCCACTGTTTTCCTACTTGGTATGATTTTAGGAAAAATAAATACTTTGTGGCATATAATTTTGCTTTCTTTAAAGCAGCATATGTCTCCTTTACTAAGCACGTGATTCGCTCACCCCTTTGTTTTAACTCCACAGATAAAAAGACACGGAGTTAGAGAAACTATATCCCAAATGGATATAGCTACGTGTAAAGCGCTGGAGCAAATTATGTTAAATATGACAGGTACAGTCACTTCTCTTTTACATTTCAGACATAAGTATACAGTACTACTTTATTGAAACAAGGACAATAGGGGATGTCAGATGTAAGGAATAGTGAAAAAAATTTCATATTTCGTATTTGTTAAATAAATGTTTATCATTTATTACTATCATTGTGGAATGTTAATGGCATCACAGACAGCCTAACTGAAAAAGTGTATAGAAATATGTGACCCTGCTGTGAGGACTGGATCAACTCTTACAATGCCCAACTCTTACAATGTGAGGTGGTGGTCGCCCAACCTCACCAACGTAATGTCCGCTTTGGGCGACCGGCGCCCTCACGGCTTTTTTCCCCACTGGGACGCGTCCTTCCACTTTCGAACCCAAGGCCTCTTAAAGTATCTCGATTCTACATACATGTTACCATTGAGACAACTTGTCTCAATGTTAACATGTATGTAGAACCGAGATACTTTAAGAGGTCTTCAGTTCGAACGTGGAATGACGCATCCCAGTGGGAATAAAGTCGTGAGGGCGGCAATCGCCCAAAGCAGACAATACGTTGGTGAGGTTGGGCGACCGCCACCTCACGTTATAAGAGTTGTGCAACCATGCTATGTGGTTCTTATAGAGGGTTTTTCTAGAGCTTTCATTTGGATTTGGATATAAATGTGTGAGAACTCATTATTTTGTACTGTACATATATAGACATATAAATTTTAATTAATAAATAAATTATTTTTGTATATTTTTATAAATATTACGTGAAGAGCCATGTGAGGCCCACTTAAAATTCAGTGTCCAGATGACGATATGAGTGAGAATATAATTTTTGGGAGGTTGAATAATGATATTATGGTGATTTGGAAGTCAAAATACTCAAGTTGCATTATTTTGTGAAATATGATAAACAAATTGGAAAATGACGAATACATCCTGGGGGTATTTTCGTAAATTTCTCCTAAACCAAAATGAATTGGGATGAAGTAAAAATGTCATGTTGTTCTACATGAAAAGTACTTTGATATGGTGTCAATAGATTTTCCGAAACGATCGTAAAAACAAAAAATTTCATTGTCGGGTCGTCGGGGTAAAATTATAATTTCTCACTATTCGTGTGCAGCGGGTTAATGAAACCAATTCCAATCATCAAGATACACTATTCACTTTCGTCTTCAACCAAGCCCCACGCCATCTTCAACAAGAAAGAAAGAAAGAAAGAAATTCCAAGCCTTCTAACTAATAAACTACTTAGAATTTCAACAAGATTTATACACCAAAATTGATCTCCTCTCTCTCCTTTACAATCCTATACCCATATTTCATTCTATCAAGCATTATACAAGGAGAAAGGTGTCACAGCCCATGACCTTATTTTTCACTTTATTCTATACATCTTATTTGGTTGGGCTGTCTGCGATACTTTACTTTTCTTTTACATATAAACAATTACATATTAAATTATAATATGAATTACATCCCCTATTTTAAATCATAAGGAAGTAGTACTATAGATAAGTCTAAATACAGAAAATAAATGATCATACCTTATTAAATAAATCAAGTTGTCGCATCGTCTCCAAATGCACAGTCGAAGTCCTTTAGATGTCAGACTCTTAGTCCTTGAAAATCTGAAATGTTAATATTAAGGAGTGAGCAAACAACGGCTCAGTAAGGGAATTACATGCCTCACTTGATACTCAGCTATCTATATGCTGAAAAACTTTTTCATTTTTTTCCTATGGGCTCTAGGCTGGCATGTATGAAGGATACTACAGTCGGCTAGGGATCCGAATGCAGTAAGGTAGGTATTTTGAAATACCTATCTTGTCCCGAAACCTAGAAGCAACTATAGAGAATAATTTCCTTTTCGTTTGGAATTTTAATCCTTTTTACCTTTTTACTCCATAACATTTCATATAGTTTTCAAAATAATGCTTTTATAAAATAAAGCATTTAAATAAAGTAACTAATATTCATATTTTTTTGAAAAGAATATTAGTTAAATTCTCATCATTCTCATTTATAACTTATTTCATGTTTTACTGTACAACCATAATTAGTATAGTACTTTAAATAGCAAAATTAGCTATTAAATACTTTTCGTATAACATATATATCATTTAAATCTAATATTCAATTTAAAAATTAAAATAAGAATATTAGATTTATTTTCCTCCTCTTTCCTCTTTTTTTTTGGAAAACATATCACATATTCACGTCACATATAGTCTAATATTCAATTTAAAATCATAGTAAGAATATTAGACTTATAAACTCCTTTTCCTTTTGAAAACATATTACATGTTCATATCACATGTCATATAAAGATCATCTCGTAATACTAAAATCAGTACTGAAATAAACATTATGTAAAATGCTGTAAATCACTTTCATCTAACTTATCACATATCATGTAAAACGTTTACATTTAACATATAACATGTCATATAAAACATTTCTCATATATGGAGACTTAGGCACGCACTCCCAGCCTGTCCACTGGGTCGTTACTCACATCATGCTATAGACCCCAAAGGGTATAAATAATCATGTCAGATCTATGGTCATAGTCTATAATTGTCCTCGGCGGATCACTGATCAGGTGTCAGCCGGGACTACATATCACATATCACATATTACATATCACATGTCACATATCAGCATGATAGGATGCCATCTAGTCTCAAAACCGTATTTTTCACTATAAAATAACCTTTATGGAATTTATAAAAATATATAATTTCATAATTTAAAACCATAAAGGTTATAAAATCATTTAGTGAATATTTAAGAAATATATATAAAAATATTCACTTTATTTCTTTTTATTTTTCATCTCGCATTGCGTGTAATTTACATATCAGGAGAATTTTCGGTGATTTCATTATCACCATTCTCGAAAACATGAATATTTTAAAATCACTTTCATTTTATTCATGTTTTTATGGAAAATATTCATTTTCTCGATTTTCGTGGTTAAAAATTATTTCTCGTGAAATAAAATCATTTATTATGATTTTATGAAATTTTCTAGAAATTTTCGATAATTTTCGATAATTTTTCGGTAGTATAACGGCTGCCGATTGGCTAGCCTCCTGCACAAAAAATACAGTTTATAATTTCAATCGGTACTTCACCACAATTTTCCAGCCAATCATTCATCGCAATATTTTCATAAATATTTCATAATTAAAATCATGCAGACTGAATATCCTTACAGTGCTGCACATGCATCCCTTGCCTTTTTCGGGTCGACGACTTCCTCTTATCGGTCGCGCCCGTACTCCATCTCTCCGGATCCATCGTCTCGATCGCTGAGGATAATTTCTGAAAATTAAATTCTAAATTTTAGAATTTTTATAAATAATTTATTAAATTTTTTACACGAAATCATTTTTCGAAATTCTTACCGAATTTCTGTAATTTTCGAGTAATCATATCCCGTTAATACACTTTTTAATTCAGACCCTCAAAAATCAATAATAGAGTCGCTCATCCTACGACTTCCCTATAACCATTCGGGTCACATCAGCACTCTTAGTGTAGTGAAATTTATAATCGGGATCATTATACTCATATTATGTCCTTTATACCCTCAATAACTCCATTACTATCAATAAGTTCAAAATCGACTTGATTTATCACAATTCAAAACATAATCCAACATAGGGGCATTTTCGTCCTTTCACATTTTTTTCTTTCTCCTCATTATATATTTAAATCAGTAATCTTATTATCAATTTGCTGATAGTACCCCTTTCTCGTACCAATATCAGTATTTTAAGATCTTATTCGATTTCGACAGAGAAGTCCACTAGGATCCATAATTGAATTATTTTGCATGAAATGCAGTTTTACATCATCAATTTCTCTGTCAAATCAATCAATTTCAACTTTTGTTGGTCTATTTTGACTCTTGGTAAAATTTCAGAGGTAAGGGTATTTTGGTCATTTTTGGTCAAAAATATTATCTCTCCTCAAAATACCTTCAATCGGTGATCTTAAGGTCTATTTAATGATGATATTTCATTTCATTCCTTTATATCATCACTTTCAAGTCTCAGTTCGATCCGGACAGAAAATACTGGTGAGGCCCTCACCGAGTCCATTTCTGTTCCTTACCAAACCGACCTTCATTTAGATTATAAGATCAGCATTTTAGGTATCATTCCTGAGCCGTTTTCCCTTTTTGACATCCTTAATTCATAATTCTCACCCCCTTCTAAACACTTAACTCAATTTACAATCATTTATTTTCTCTATGTATTTAGACTACACAGTACTACAGGGGATGTTAACCTTTTCAACACATTTTCTTTCCAAAAGTATCAGTAGACATCAGGCCAACCCTGCTCTGATACCATTAAATCTATCACAGCCCGTGACTCTATTTTTCACCTTATTCTATACATCTTATTTGGTTGGGCTGTCTGCGATACTTTACTTTTCTTTTCTTTTACATATAAACAGTTACATATTAAATTATAATATGAATTACATCCCCTATTTTAATTCATAAGAAAGTAGTAATATAGATAAGTTTAAACACAGAAAATAAATGATCATACCTTATTAAATAAATCCAACTGTCGCATCGTCCCCAAATGCATAGCCGAAGTCCTTTAGATGTTAGACTCTTAGTCCTCGAAAACCTGAAATGTTAATATTAAGGGGTGAGCAAACCACGGCTCAGAAAGGGAATTATATGCCTCACTTGATACTTAACTATATATATGCTGAAAAACTTTTTCATTTTTTTCCTATGGGCTCTAGGCTCGCATGTAGAAAGGATACTATAGTCGGCTAGGGATCCGGATAGAGTAAGGTAGGTATTTTGAAATACCCATCTTGTCCCAAAATCTAGAAGCAACTGTAGAGAATAATTTCCTTTTCGTTTGGAATTTTAATCTTTTTTACCTTTTTATTCCATAACATTTTCATGTTCTTTTCAAAATAATGCTTTTATAAAATAAAGCATTTAAATAAAGTAACGAATATTCATATATTCTTTGAAAAGAGTATTAGTTAAATTCTCATTATTCTCATTTAAAACTGATTTTATGATTTACTGTACAACCATAATTAGTACAGTACTTTAAATAGCAAAATCAGCTATTAAATCCTTTTCGTATAACATATATATCATTTGAATCTAATATTCAATTTAAAAATTAAAATAAGAATATTAGATTTATTTTCCTCCTCTTTTCTTTTTTTTGGAAAACATATCACGTATTCATGTCACATATAGTCTAATATTCAATTTAAAATCATAGTAAGAATATTAGACTTATAAACTCCTTTTCCTTTTGAAAACATATTACATGTTCATATCACAAGTTATATGAAGATCATCTCGTAGTACTAAAATCAATACTGAAATAAGCATTATGTAAAATGTTGTAAATCACTTTCATTTAACTTATCATATATCATGTAAAACGTTTACATTTAACATATAACATATCATATAAAACATTTCTCATATATGGAAACTTAGGCACGCATGCCCAGCCCGTCCACTGGGTCATTACTCACATCATGCTATAGACCCCGAAGGGTATAAATAATCATGTCAGATTTATGGCCATAGTCTATAATTGTCCTCGGCGGATCACTGATCAGGTGTCGGCCGGGACTACATATCATATATCACATATTACATATCACATGTCACATATCAACATGATAGGATGCCATCTAGTCTCAAAACCATATTTTTCATCATAAAATAACCTTTATGAAATTTATAAAAATATATAATTTCATAATTTAAAACCATAAAGGTAATAAAATCATTTAGTGAATTTTTAAGAAATATATATAAAAATATTCACTTTATTTCTTTTCATTTTTCATCTCGTATTACGTGTAATTTACATATCAGGAGAATTTTCGGTGATTTCATTATCACCATTCTCGAAACATGAATATTTTAAATCACTTTCATTTTATTCATGTTTTTATGGAAAATATTCATTTTCTCGATTTTCATGGTTGAAAATCATTTCTCGTGAAATAAAATCATTTATTATGATTTTATGAAATTTTCTAAAAATTATCGATAATTTTTCAGCAGTATAACGGCTGCTGATTGGCTAGCCTCCTACACGAAAAATACAGTTTATAATTTCAACCGGTACTTCACCACAATTTTCCAACCAATCATTCATCGCAATATTTTCAGAAATATTTTCATAAAATATTTCATAATTAAAATCATGCAGACTGAATATCCTTACAGTGCTGCACATGCATCCCTTACCTTTTCTGGGTCAGCGACTTCCTCTTATCGATCGCGTCCGTACTCCATCTCTCCCGATCCATCGTCTCGATCGCTGAGAATAATTTCTGAAAATTAAATTCTAAATTTTAGAATTTTCATAAATAATTTATTAAATTTTTTACTCGAAATCATTTTCCGGAATTCTTATTAAATTTTCGTAATTTTCAAGTTGCCAACTTCCCGGGAAATTCTGAATTCCCGAAATTCTCCTTTTTCCTCTTTTTCTTCCTTTTTCTCTTTTCTTTTTCTTTCTTTCTTTTTCTTTTCTTTCTCTTTCTTTTCTTTTTCTTTTTCCTTTTTCTTTTCTTTTTCTTTTCTTTTTCCTTTTCCTTTCCCGGTCAGACTGGTTCAGACCGGTCAGTGTTCCTCCTCGTTGGTTCCTCACCGGCGGCCGGTTCACCAGTGGTTCAAGCGCCTTTCAACTGGCCGATGGCACGGCGAAGCTACCGGTGCCCTCCATTTGCCTTGGATCGACAGCACGGCGGTAGATCGAGTAAATTTTCCTTCGGTTTCTTCCGCCTCTTCGCCGGCCCTCCTCCGCCGTTCACCACGCCTCGAGTGGCATCCTTCCTCTTCCTCTTCCTCTGGCAGTGTTTCGGTGGTAGTGGCAGTGGCCAAATCGGCCGGCATCGCCGTTTCCTATTTTCTTTTCTCTTCCCGATTTCCTCCGTTTTGCGTCTTCCATTCCGCTTCTATTTTCCGTTTTTCCCGCTGCCGGCCTCCTCTTCTCACATCGCCGGCGTCGTTCCCTTCTCTTCTTCTCTCTTATCCTGCCGACAGTGGCAGGTTTGTTGCCGGCGGTTTTCAGCTGGGAAGGAATCGAGCTCTGTCTCGATTCTTCCTATTTCTTTCCTTTTTTATTTTATCCTCTTTTCTATTTTTATCTGTATCATAATATATATTATATTTATATAATGTATATATATATAGATATAATATAACAATATATATACTTTATATTTATGTTATACATTTTAAATATAATAATATTAATTTATATATAGTATTGTAGTATATATATAATATATATATTGTAACATCCGGTTTTCACCAAAATGCCAATTAACTTTTTCCTTTTTCTACAATTGGTTAGGCTGTTTGTCGATGTCGATTTCTTATTTCATTTCACTCGATTATGTACATAAAATATTTTATGATATTTTAGTAAATTTCTGACAAAATTTCGGCAGCATAACTGCTGCAAATATCCTAACCTCCTGCACTTTAAACACAATTTATATACCAGCCAAAAACCACAGTTTTCACATGATTTCAATGCAATTAAAATATCAAATAATTTCATATAATTAAGTCCACAAAATTTGGACATTCGATATATCCTTATATAAAAGTGCAGGTCTCTAAGCACATATACAAAATTTCTTTCTTTTTAATTTACATCCCCTTAGCCTTTACAACATAATAAGTACTGTACTATTCAAGTCTGAAATATATAGAAAATACAATATACCTTCACTAGATAAATAACCAGCCTCGAAGGAAATACTGTAGGGTCCAAAAAGCGTGCTCCTCTCGTATGAGCAGAATCTACTGCAAATAGTCTGGGTGGAAAAATAAGGGGTGAGTTTACGCTCAGTAAGGAAGAGCATATAAAAGAGTGGTACCATGCCACTATATGCAATAATAATCATGAATTTAAATTTTTATAACCAAAATAATGCATGCGGTTTCATGAAAACATATATAGAAATCTTGTTTAAAACGTATACGATTCATATACTTTTTCACTTTTTTATAATCCTTTAAAACAGTCTGTTGTCTATCGGTAACTCGATTATCTCATATACTGTATCATTTGAAATCAATTTATCATCTGTCTGTAAAATTAATCATATCACATACTGTTGAAATCACTATAGAAGTTAACATCCAAGAAACTCATGCACGAACTGTATCCCTACAGGGACCTGTATAGGATTAGGCGTACCCACATGGGGCCAGGCATCCAGCCCTAAGCCGTTCCTACCTGTAACAATGGCCATTGTCGAAGATCTACAGTGTACACTCGTCAGGGACAATTGTGATCGGAAAAGGGAAGGTACTGGGGACTTAGCTACGGTCTCCCAGCCCTAATCATCAATCTGTATGCATGAATTCACAAGGAGCTAACGCTCTTATAAAATCAGTTTCATATATCTTAAAATCACAGTAAATCAATTTTGATGTAAACTATTTCAATCGATTTCTATTCATGTAAACAAATCAACACTTTATATATTCTAAATAAATTTTATAAAACTCATAAAACATATTATCATCATTTCACGTATTCATATATTCAAACTATATTAAAATACTATTTATTTAAGATACTGAGCGTGTAAAGAATTAAGGAAAATTTTCTGTACTTTTCGGTAACCTTTCGGTAAATTTCTATCCTAACCCCTTTTATAAATTTCGATTTATAATTTCTAAATCACCCAATTTTTCCCACATGCATACACGGTAGTTCCTACACTACTTCCATATACAATTCCTTACCTTATTTACCGTGTAGGAAAATAAATCCAGTCACAATACCGAGCCCTTAATCCTCCAAATTACGAGCTGCAAAGATGATAATTAAAATGATTAGACTTATTCCTTTACTTCTCCTCATCTTCTATTTTATTCGTTTATATTTAAGAATTTACATGGAATTCCTATGAATTCCCATGAATTCCCATTCGGTCAAACATAGCCTTCAACAATAAGCATTATTTTCCTTTCATTTTAATTTCATGCTTAACTTATATTTATTTCCTATCCTCATTCCATTTACTATTTTAATCATCAACACTTGGCATGTTTTATGGGAATTTTTATATCCTGTCCAGCTTCTATTTTTCATTATTCATGCCATTAGTCAATATTTGTATAGTCTAAGATTTTCTATAGTCAACTACCTGGTAGTCCATCAATTTCATATTTTAATAGCTTTAATTTATGGCCATATTTATCACGTCCATTGCTGCCTATTTCCTACAGTTTACATTATAAAGTAAGCTAAATTTTCTTTTCTGGGTTCTCTTTTCCACTGCCGGCAGCATCTTCCCACTTCTCCCCCTTCATGGCCGGCAGCTCAATATTTCTCCCTTGGTGTTTCCATCCTTCAATTAACTCTAATCTTGTATACCTATTTTATTCATTTAGGATTTTCATTAATATCTTTAATTCATCAACTATCATCACCATTGTTTGGCCCAATTCATCCTCTGTTTCACGCCACTTTTCCTCTGTTTTGCAAGGTTATCACCACGCCATTTTCCTCATTTCTTTAACATAGCCGATTGGCTTTCATAAGGCCAAACTTATTATTTTAATTACCTATGCTATTCACTATCATTATCACACTAAATATGATCACATTACATCTATTAGCTATTAAAAACAACATTATTTTCCACCATTCATGCCATGACCGAACAACCAAATGGGTTGTCTACATCTATTTATTTTAAACCAAATCACCAGCAGCAGCTACTCATCTCATATTCACATAAAAACCAAATAAAATCATATAAAACAATTGATTCCTTCTTACCTATACAGGGATCGATTCTGTCAGCCACCGAACAGCAGACTTTTTGGCTGATTTTGGTTGCCTTAAGCTGAGCTTTTTAGATGATCATGAAGCTATGGAGGTGGGGAATATTTTTCATGAAGAAGTCTAGGTGAAATGGTGATGAAATGGGGGTATTCCAATGGTTGAAACGTGGGGAACGAGAGAGGGAAAAGAGGAAAGCGTGAGCTGTAGAGTAGAAATGGTGAGGCGGTGAAAGAAGATTCAAGAAAATAAAAGAAGTGGCTGTTGTGTCATAATTCTATTGGTGGAAAAAAAAATTTTTTTTATATTAATTCAGATTTGACTCTGAAAGCCTAAAATACCTTTTACAAACTCAACTATTTACATGGCATGCCACTAAACAGTGCATTTTCTGTCCAAATCAGATTTTCATTCATTTTTTTTTAACCACAGCACATAGGGAAATTAATTTCCATAACTCTACTCAATATTTTAATTTAGCACTTTTAATAAGTATAGGAAAAATGGAGAAATTTGGGATTTCACATTATAAAGAGGTACATACATATATATATGTATATTATGTATTACAAAATGTATATCTAGTGTATATATATATATATATATATATATATATATATGTATATTTATATCCTTAAAAATTTTAATAACCTTTACACATATTTATATGTTGTATTTACAATATAAAATTATACAACTTTTAAGGTAAAATTTATATTTTACATTCTCATATATGTATATATATATATATTTTATATATACATAAAACATTATAATTGTATACATATGTATTATTTAACTTTATGAAATAGTATATATATTCCTATATACTAACATATATAAATATATACTATATAGCATTTACATACATATATATATTTGTATAAAAACATGTGTAAATATATTTATATAATCTAATTATATAAATATATTTTTATACGCATTCTATTTTTATTTGGATTTTAACTAAACCAAATTATATTTGCTTCCCTTCATTATTTTTTTTTCAAAATTTAAATGTCTTTCACTAAATTTCTAATTTTCATCACTTCCTTAATTTCCCGAATTTCAACGATATTCGATCTCGTAAATAAATTTTATTTATTTACTTTAATTTATTTATTTCATCTTATCTATTTTCTTTAATATTAATTTCCAAAAATAGAAAATTTACAGTTATCATAAAAGGAGACTCCCCATTTTTGGTCAAGCTTGGTAAGTTACCATCCCTTGTGCTTTTTTTGATTTTAATGGCATAGATTTATTCCTTATAGCCTAGTGAGTAGATTTATAGCCATGGTTTTATCTAAAACTTGGAAAATAAAAATTTGCCATGAGAGACCCATTCAGGCAGCATGGGTTATGGGATTCCATTGTGTTCTAAGCTAAAAAATGGTGCCAAATAATTCATTAAGCTTAAAAAATTAACTTAGGAAAATTAGATTGTTGAAAATCAAGCAAAATCACCCCCCATCCAATTCGGCCTAGGTGAAGGGGAATTAATCCATGGCCACTCTTGATGGTTTGAGGGTAGATTTAGACTGTAGAATTTACGAGGAGTCTATCGGTATGCTCAGATTTAAAATCCAACATAAAACGAAGAAGTTACGTTATACAACCAGTAGAAATAACATTGCAAAAATATTTGTAGTATCTAATGTGGCTGCATTTTGGTATAAATTATAGATTGAAAATAAGGATTAAATAAGCTAATAATTTTGGTGAATTTAATTGCAGCTTGGGAGTCACGGTTTTCATGTGGTGCAGTCGAGAAGCGCGTATACCTCGGACAGCTAAGAGACGCATGTGTGAATTTGTAGAGATATCCGAATGCATGTTTTTTATGTTATGAATTTTATAAAATTATTTAGGAAGTGAATTGTCTCAAATTGCTATGAAATTGTGGTTATCTAGCTGGTTATATTGTGTTTGAAAGTACAGGGAGGCTAGGACACTGGTAGTCGTTATGCTGCCGAAATTTATTAAAAATATTTCTAAAAATGTTATAAAATGTTTTGGTGTATTATTGATTTTCCTCCTAGCCTTAAAAGTGAGAAATTAAATATTTTTCATAAATGATGAATTTACCGTAATATATTTATTAAATATTCATGATATCGATTTCAGTAAAAGTCAAACTACCGAAAATTCATCCTAAGTGTTTTATGGAGAAATGTGTGATTGGTGAAGTGGAATGATGAATAGTCAATATTTTATAAATTATTTTCAATATAATACTCACTATTTTATTTAGTATCCTTTATGGATTTATTGAAGTTTTATCACGTGTAATGATTTTCCATAAATGTTAATTCACTGTGTAAATACTGTTTTCAGACTGTTAGGCCCCATATCATGCTCACGTGTTCATGTGTTATTATATCATGTGTGAAGCTATTGACATTGAGCCGTCTTTAGCGTCCCGATTGACACCAGCTCAGTGTACGACCGAGGATATTTATAGACTATGGTCATAGGTCTCACGTGTTTATATTTATTGTTCCCTACGGGGATTATAGCATGATATCATTAGGTGTTGCTTGGTCTCCATTATTATATTTAACAATTATTTGACACCAATTTAGTATACGATTGAGGACATTTATAGACTATGGCTATAGATCTCACGTGTTTATATTTATTGCTCCCTACGAGGATGTGACATCCTAGTAACTACATATTACCACCTAACTTTACCCTTTCTTATATGACTTGATTAGACTCGTCTTTCAATGTCATTCTTCTTTCTTCTTCTTAAGCTGGATATTTAATAATTCATCATAAAGATTTGATTTTAGTTAAAACATAATAATGATATATATACATATCATTCCTTACCACAGGATCTTACACATCTTACCTAACCTAAATCCCCGAAATCTTATTTACATTATTATAAGCTTGTACTATACAATAGCTGAATTACATGTTACTTAAGTATACCTTCAACAATTATTCAGAAGCGTATCTCGAAGGTACACTAAGATACCTCAAAAGCAAGCTCCTCTATTTGGAGCGGAATTACTTCAAATAATCTGTATGAAAAATAGTTGTAAAGGGGTAAGTTTACGTTCAGTAAGAAATATATGTAAAAGAGCGTACTACACCTCTATATGTATTTTCCCTACTTGGCTCTATAATGTCATGTAAAATCATTATAAAGCATATAACATATACTTCTTTTTAAACATCATAGGCAAGCATACATCTTATACTTCTTTCAAATCATCGTATGAAAACATACACCATATACTTCTTTCAAATCATCGTATAAAAACATACATCATATACTTCTTTCAAATATCATTTGCAAATATACATACTTCTTTCGAAACATCTTATACAAGTAAATCAAACACTTTTGATTTCTTTATTCTTTTGAAATCGCATATATATATATATGTTTCAAATAACATAGAGACTATTTGCATTTTAACGAAATTATGCCCTAAATCATCAGGTGGCGTACCCCGTAAGGCCAAGAATCCTCCCTCTAGCCAAACATATAACATAGACAAATTGGCCGAATGTCGGTGGCTACAGTGAACACTAGTCAAGTATCATTCTGTAGCATTGAGGACCGGACTTAGGCTCATCAGCAACTTAATTCATACCAGGGACTTGATCAGAGCCCCTCAATTAAATACAGAAGTGCATAATCATCAATTACTTCATAGTCTCAAAACATTTGTCATATAGCTTTTGCAATGACAATTCATACTTTTCTAATATAGGTTTTGACACCTCTTTTTCAAAGGGGGCAGTCGATTGACTTCATAGGGCAAGCGGCTGCTATTGCATATTTTCATTTATCGAAATTATTTTCTTTTATAAATTTCAATAATTCAAAATTCTGAAAACACATGTGGCAGTCGACTGGTCCATATAGCAGTTGGCTGGTTTTGAAATAGAATGCTTTTCGAGAAAAAGGTAGTCGACTGGTCATACAACAGTTGACTGTTTTCGCAAACAGAATGCTTCTGAAAACAAGGCAGTCAACTAGTTTTATAGTGTCATGACCCGAAGGCTATGACGTTCCCTTAACACTTACCTTATTTCATGTAGAAAATTACGAACTAAATTTTTCTTTTCTATTTACGGTTTGTATTCGGTGTTAGTGTAGTAATTAAACCAAATCTTGCCTTAATAATATTATTTCTCTGGCTATATTATAAATCTCAAGGTGAATATAACTATTTTAGTCTCATATTCACTTATCCCAAAAGGAATGGGTCGAAAACCTCCCTTTTGTATTTTATCAATTTCTCCAGTAAAATCACCTGCATTAAAAATACATTTCTAACTTTCACAATACAGCCAGCTTTAATTTCCACAATTCATGCAATCATGCATCTCATGTTTCTCGAGATCCATCTCACTAGGAATTCCACATTCTTTTGTTTACAGTTTATACGTATTTCAAAAAATAATATTATCCTGGATCGTACTCGATAACCACATAAATCTATATAATAATTTAGTGCGATCCAAAGTTACATCCCATTTACTTCATAGTACTATGAAAATAAAGTTTGCATAATTATCAAAAAGATATACCATTGTATACCTCAAAAGCACAAAAGCAAGGCTCGGAGAACGTAGACGAGTACCATAGCTAGGTACAGTTCCCGAGAGAGCTTATATGAAGCCAGAGCTGGATATCAACTCATATGATCTGCAGATGTTAAATTTAAGGGGGTGACCAATCCATGGCTCAGTAAGTAGCTTAAATAAATACAGATTAGGCTCATATCGTAAAATATGATCATACATGCATGAACTCCATAAAATATCATGTATGCATTATGTCAAGATTAACTACTATCATATAATCTACAACAGATTGTATAGGCTCATTCATACTTTTCTTCATATCTTTAACTCGCACAATATCATCCTTTTCTTTCCTTTCATCGATATGGTTAAGCGTGAAATAACTAACCATTTCAAATAGCACATGATGCTATAGCATAATATAAGTAAGTTCGATAACTATTCTGTTGGCTCCTATAGGCAATACCGAGAGGGGGGTGAATCGGTTCTTAGCTAGCCTTAAGCCCGTTTTTCAATTCTTCTAAATTCTCTAGCCTATATGAATATTTTCTAAGTTCTCTAAGCTACTCAAGCATGCAATATAAATTCAATTCAATAAGCACAATATAATTGCAAGTAAAGAGAGTAGGGAAAGAGAGATTTACACAAGCGATTTATAGAGGTTCGACTACCTTGCCTACGTCCTCTACCTTGGGACGCTCCTAAGGATTTTCCCCAAATTCACTATCTTTGAATTTGTATTACACTCCCTCTTTTCAAGGCTCAAAAGAAACCTCTCTCTTTTTCTAGGCTCAAGAGAAACCTCTTCTCCCTCTTTTTTTAAGGCTAAAGAGAAAACTCCCTCTTTTTCTAAGGCTAAAGAGAAACCTCCCTCTTTTTCTAGGCTTAAGAGAAACCTCCCCTTTACAAGGAATGATGGGTTACAAATAATGTAATCAAAGAAAGGCCTCAAGGTAGGCAAGTGATTACAGAAATTAAGCACAATGAAAAGCCTATACAATATTTGTGCTAAACAATATAAGAGACAAGTGAATGATAGAAGATGTAGACTTCGGAGCTCTTGATTTGTTGTTTGAGGCTTGAGGAAGATGAATAAGATGATGAAAGATGTTGCTTGGTTGTTCCCCTTCTTTCTTTAGCTTCTAAGCCTCTATTTATAGTCCCTTGGATGTATTCTAGCCGTTGGGTGGAGCCGAATCTCGGATATTACCGTTGTCTCAAAAAAACTAGCCGTTATAGGCTATTTTCGGGCGAAAGGATCGATCCTTTTCCATAGGGGATCTATCCCTTTTGTCCAGAATCTTGATTCTGGGCTTCAGGGACCTTGGGAAGACTTTCTGCCAAAAAGAGATCGTTCCTGCTACAGTGGGGATCGATCTTTTTATTCCAGAGGACATTTTTCCTGCACTTTTGGGTTAGAAATGATATGACCTTTGATCCTAATTCAACCCAAAACATTTATAAGCTTTAAGGGAGTTTTTCTTGACTTTCTCAAATGACAATATTGTCCAAGAAATCATCAAGTGATTTTCTAAAATATTCAAAACATTTATAAAGTGTTAAGACCAATAAGAGTATGCATCATTAAATCATGGTCTTAATGTTTGATATGAACACTTGAAATGTATTGAGAAAATTATGTGTGATAAGGCAAATTTACAATATGAATTAAAACATTAAAGCTTACTTAAGTTTTTGTCATTTCAAAATATATATGGCAATTTAAAGCTAACAATCTCCCCCTTTTTGATATGACAAAACTTAATGTAAATTTGCTTTGAAAATTCTTTGATAAAATACTCCCCCTCAAATAAAGCAGGATTTTACAAAGCTCCGCCTTAATATAAGCATGGGTTTTGAAAATGAATTTTCAAACTATTCCCCCATTATCTCTCCCCCTTAATATCTCTCCCTTTTAATATCTATCTCTCCCCCTTTTTGTCATAGCAAAAAGAAGGAAAAATAATAAAAAATATGTTCCCCCTAAAATCATGGCTATGTGAGAAGAGATAAAAAAAATGCTCCATCCAACAAGAAACATGTTAGTACATGGGACTAATAGCACAAATAAATAAGTCAATATTCACAAAGAGTATGAAATATTCATGCAATGAATATGACTTATGATCCTATACCAATTGTTTATAAATAATTTTGATACCAATTGTTAATAAATAATTTTGCAAAAAGGTCCCAATTGGTAAATAATGAAGCAAGTTGTGTTTAAATATCTATTAAGGTCTATGACTTGCTCATTTCAATCCTATTAAGCACCTAAGTACATCAATTGTTCTCTTAAGTCCAACTAAGGTGCATGGCAATACATCATGATTATGAGCTAAAATTATATAACAAATCATATGCATGTGCTCATAAATCATTTTCAAGAAAAATTGTGCCTAGAATTAAGATATATAGCAATTAATTACAAATTCTAGCACACACGAGTTTCATGCAAAAATATCCTAAATGAATTCTTCTCTATTTGGCATTTCAAACTAAAGAGCATGAGAAGAATTGTCAATTTAAAGCTCATACCAATTGGCAATTTAGTTTTGGCCTACCAATTGTTGAAAATATGGTTACCAATGATACTAATTGTTATTTCAATCTAAATACCAATTGTTACTAATGGTTGACTTAGGCATTTTGCATGAATCCAATATCTATGTGTAGTGTGTTCATGTCAAGAAAATAATCATTCTAAATATGCAAGAACACAATCACACATCATCAAATATGCATATGGATCAATTAATCATTAGCACACTATCATAGAGTATTAATCCATATTCACATTCACAACATTATACCACATGGAAGATACAAAAAGTCAAGGTATTCAAGCAAACACATTTTCTTCCATGAAACTAACGAATCTGATGCTCAATTTTTCATTCAAGATCTTAATCAATTATGAGCAAAGAAAGATTCAAAATTACCATTTTAATCAATTAAAAACCATATCCCTAGTTGTTATCATCATTTAACATTCTAGAGGGTATATGCTATTTTAACTAAAATGGCTTCACCTAAGTGAATCAATATTATCAAGCTAAAATGTATTTTATCATCAAAATCCATAAGCTATGAGTGAGATTAAGCACATAATATCATGAAATAACTATTCTCATCTCATAGGCATGATTATTGATTCAACTTAAGCAAATATGCATGTTCATCATCAAAACAATCAAGAATCTATGCATGTGTATCAAATGTTTGTGTTGTCATTAATGCTCAAGTTCCAAAATAATTTGGCTATAAAGAATTAATTTCATGGATGATAAATTTTCATGTAACTCAACATTTATGATTCATTTATCATCATTAATTATAAGCCAAGGAAAAATATGACCTTATACCAATTGTTGAATTTACATTTGAAGTCAATCCTTAAGGTCAAGTTTTAATTATTCTTCCACTAGATGTACAATTATCATGAAACCTAGAGTGGAGTAGTTGAGTCAAGCTAATACACATAATCCTATAAGCATGCTTGACTAAGATGAACAAAAGATCTGAAAAACACTCATTATGCACAAGTTCATCAAATTCTCAAATATATCCATAAATTCTTGAAATATTTCTCAAAATTATGTTTAAGCATTCATTGACAGTATATTTCAAGATTATTTCAAGATTTATGCAAATCATGAATGTTTTCAACAAGAAAAATGAATTTGCACTTGTGAGCTCAAGAAAAATGGTATTGATTGTTGAAAGTGATACCATTTGTTGGAAATGATATTAATTGATGAAGTTGAGGCATGATATCAATGGAAAATGAATTTTCATAGTTTAAAGATCATCAAAAAGAAGTTAAAACAATGAATTTTAAGTTGAGAAGAAAGAAGATATCAAGAAAGTGAAAAATCCTTCTCAAATTCGGTTGAAAAAGTGCAGAAAAGCCATTTTGGCCTGGGGGGATCGATCCCTTTGGGAGGGGGATCGATCCCTTAAGTCCAGAATGCAGATTTCCTGCATTCTGTTCAAGGGGGATCGATCCTGCTTGATAAGGGATCGATCCCTCATCCTGTTTCTGCAGTTTTTGACGGAAAATCCAACCTTTGAGGTGCCCAAACTTCGTTTTTGAGTAATTTAAGTCCAAGTAAATGTTTAAACATTTGTAAAACATGATTTTGGACTTGTATGAATGAAAAATCTGAATGAAAAACCATTTTACAAAAGATTTTGCAATTTTGGAAGAATTTACACAATAAAATGCATTTTTGGCCTCAAAGGGGGTCATTTTAAGCATTATGCATATTTTGTCAAAACCAAAGCTTTGGAAACCACAAATATGTCAAAACAAACTTGTTCACATAGGTTTTAAACACATATAACATCAAAGCATACATCTTGTGAACAACATGCCATGATTTCCAACATACAAATTCTTCATTAATGCTCATGACATAGCATTTTGCATATATGGCATATTTGACAATTTTTGAGCAACTAAATTGTGACATCCTCGTCACTCCCAAATACCAACTAAATTTTTCTTCTTTCCCATAGTTTTGGTTAGGCTGTTCAACGGTGCATCCTTCTTCTTTAATATAGCTAACACTATATTGTTTACATGATGATATATTTCTCATACACATACAGGATCGTCTTACACATAAGTCTAAAACTTTAATATAAATTACGTACTAATCTCTTTAACAATTTACATCCCCAATGTGTCTAATATACATCACTGTACTATAGTCTAAATTACATAATCAAAATGTATCTACCTTCAAAGGATTGGAAGCTAGCATCGAAGGAATATCGTATAGTCCAAATATATACTCCTCTACCAAGAGCAGACTTCACTGCAAATAATCTGGATGAAAAATATTATAAAGGAATGAGTTTACGCTCAGTAAGAAATATACATAAAAGAGCGTACTATGCCACTATATGCAGTTTTCCTGCTTGGCTCTATAACGTCATATAATATTCTTATAAAAACATATAACATATAAGTTCATCAAATATCATATAACACATGACAAAATCATATGAAGTCACTTGCACGTATTCAAATAACTCAAATACTTTCACATATATATGTCAAATAACTTGAAATTATATATACAATTAATCTTCAAATAAGGGGAGACCGTCAACATCCAATAGAATCATGCACCAAATAAAGTGGCGTACCCACGTATGGGCCAGGGATCCTCCCTTAAGCTAAACACATATAAAGGACTAATGGCCATTGTCAATATTCCACGGTGTGCACTAGTCAGGTGACACCCGTGGTACTGAGGGCTTGACTAGAGTCCCCCAGCCAAATACAAATAAGGAAGTAATATGCATGATCACCAATGGAGTCGTTAATCTCAAAATATTGAGTAGTAAAACTCATTCGTGTAAAACCATGGATATTCATAACCCTTCTTATATACTTTAATGATAATCCAAATACATTTATATAAATAAATTAATAATTATTATTTTTCAAAGGGGGCAGTTGACTGCTCTTTTAGGGCAGTCGACTGCTCTAGTATAAAAATATTAAATGAATTTTATTTTCTTTTTGCATTTGAAATATTTAATTTTCGGATGCAAGTAAGGCAGTTGACTGCTAAAATGGGGCAGTCGACTGGCCCGCAAACAGAATGTTTCTCGGAAAAATGCAGTCGACTGGCTCTTTAGCAGTCGACTGGTTTGCAAACAGAAAGCTTCTGGAAAAATGGAAGTCGACTGCTATATAGGGCAGTCGGCTGCTCTAAGTCGGTTTCGGAAAAAGTTACGTCACGACTGTCTCTGAGCAGTCGGCTGCTATTTAGGGCAGTCGGCTGCCCCGAGCCAAATCGTAACTGGGCGAAAACCGTGAATTTTACATTTCCTGCACTTACACCAGCTTTTGTTTCATCCCAAAACATTTAAAACATGCGGATATAGTCACCCTACGTCCGTTACATATATTCCTTACCTCAAATAGCCAAATAATACGAAATCCCTTGGTTGCACCGATTCTTTCCTTCACTTCTTCAAAACTGCATAATTCATATAAATTGAAACCTTTAACTTTCTTTCATTTCAACACCATAAGTATACTATACCAACATCACATGACTCCAAATTATGGACGAAATCAAATGAATCAATTTCTTTTCTTACCTTTGTCAATAGCCAAATTTACAGGATTTCTGATCTCCTTAAATTCTTTGTTTCAGCCTTCCATATTACAGACATAGAGAGAGCTAGTGATGAGGATCGTTTTTCGTTTAAGGAGTTTGTTAATTTGTTGGAGGAATAAGGCAGTTCTACAAGGTGAATATGGAAGAAAACCTTAGAGAATTTCAGAGGAAGAGCTATGGCTGCCGGCTCTCTTTGCTGGAAAAGATGACAATTGCATTGAATGCATAATTAATGTGTATTTATCCCTTACTTCATGTCAGCCAACTTCCTTGACCCTTTGACAATTTGACCATTTATTAATTCTTCTTCTTCATATGACAAATATCCTTTAAACAAGTAAACTCTGATCTTAATGTCTCATTTAATTTATCTCAGCCATTGACCATTAAATTCTTTGACAATGTGATTATTGACTATTCTATTGCTTTAATTCCATTCATGTCCCATATATCCTTTATATATCAAAATTTCACATTTATTTACATCATTTAAGCTGGAAGACTACACAAATATGAGGGATTTACATGAATTTGGGGTTTTCACATAAATATATTATCTAAACATATCAAACTTGCTCAAACTGCAGAAATTCAATAAACATTTCAAAATCATAAATCATGCCTTTCATTCAATCGTCAAGATTTGTCCATCAAACACTCAACAATCATGCTTTTTGCTCAATCATAACTCACAATGCATCAAGAATCATCAACCAAGTGCCTCAATAAAACACAGAAATAATTTTAGCAAAAATGAGTTTTGAAGAGATAAGATTTAAGCTTACAAAGCTCCTTTGCTAGAGAATGCTTTGCCTTGAATAGTTGAATCCACCTTGTGCCATTCTTTGAAGAATTGTTGTGACCTTGCCAAGGATGGATTTCCAAGCTCTTCCTTTTTCTCATTTGCACAAGCAATCTCCATGAGGTGTGTAGAGCATTCAATCCCTATTGTTTCTTTGTAATTCCATGCTCTAACACTCCTACAACAAACACATTTTCAAGCATGCTTTGGTACCCAAATTTTCTTGGGTCCATGAGAGTTAGTGT
Organism: Heritiera fomes; assembly: GCA_032173925.1. Lineage (NCBI taxonomy): Eukaryota > Viridiplantae > Streptophyta > Magnoliopsida > Malvales > Malvaceae > Heritiera > Heritiera fomes. Next base: position 18,260,710 of record JAPDPM010000015.1, read on the forward strand.
TCACAATTTTAGATCCCTTAGGGATCCATTTCAAACATAATTCATCATTGTTTATAGCATGCTTTGGCACCCACAATTTTCTAACCACTCTTCCTCTAAATGTTGTTTTTCTATAAGTGCATGCTTGTGAAGAGTGTCCTATTCTATTGCAAAGTGAGCATGTAAGAGATAAATCATTCATAGTATTTTTGCTCACAAGGAAATTCTTAAGATGAGTTTCTTTTTGTTTAGCATTATAGCCTAACCCATCTTTGTCAAAGAAAGCTCTTTGGGTCTCTAACATGTGATCTAATTTTTGTTGACCCATATAGAACCTAGTAAATGAGTTATGCAAATTTAAGTTCTTTTTATTTAACTCATTTATTTCTAAGTTGGCCTCTTCTAGTTTCTTCTCTAATTCTAGCTTAACATTAGTCAAGGTTTCCTTTTCTATTTTCAAATTAGCAATGATTTTCTTATATTTAGAATTCATGCATTGAAATTCATTTGCTAATTCATTAAAAGCATTTTGTAACTCATCAAATGTGAAATCATTATTTTCACTAGAACTAGAGCTAGCCTCATCATCACTAATGGCCATAAAGCATGTGTAGGCTACCTCATTATCTACGTTTTCCTCATCGGAGCTATCACTATCACTCCATGCAGCCACAAATGTTTTCTTCTTAGGTTTCCTATCCTTTTCTTTCCTAAGTAAGGGGCAATCTAGCTTAGTGTGACCCGGTTCATTACATTCATAACACGCTAAGTGGTCTTTTTCTCTTCTACTTGACTCTCCCCTATGATGTCTCCTATTTTGCTCTCTCTTTTTCATTCTCATAAATCTATTAAATCTTTTGGCAAACATTGCCATTTCTTTTTCTTCCTCATTTCCACTCTCATCACTATCATCTTCAATGACCTCATGAGTGGAAAACTTAAGCGCTACCCCTACTTTCTTTAAAGGCACTTCATTCTTTTCAATTTCATCTCATATGTAAGTAGGGAGCCCATAAGTTCATCTAGAGACAAGATATTTGGATCTTTAGACTCTTCTATTGCGGTTACCTTTGCCTCCTATGATTGTGGCAAGCTATTCAAAATTTTCTTTACCATTTCAACATTGGAATAGTTCTTGCCTAATGCCTTAAGTCCATTAATTATATCATTAAACCTATTGAACATTTCGCTAATGGACTCATTTTCTTTCATCCTAAATAGCTCATAATCATGTGTGAGCATTCCTGCTTTGGTTTCCCTAACTTGATTGGTCCCTTCATGGGTGATGGCTAGTTTGTCCCATATTTGTTTGGCATTCTCACACAAGGAAACTCTATTATATTCATTGGGACCTAAAGCACAAAAGAGAGTGTGCATAGCCTTGGCATTCAATTGTGCCACTCTTATGTCATTTGTGTCCCACTCATCCTCACTCTTAGGGACATCTATTCCATCTATTTTCTTCATGGGAATTCTAGGACCATTCACCATAATTCTCCACACTTTATAATCGTTTGATTGTACAAACAACATCATTCTAGTTTTCCAATATGAATAATTTTCACCATTGAAGAGTGGAGGTCTAACTAATGATTGTCCTTCTTCTCCTAGGGGTGTGCCTATATTCAAGTGAGCCATTTAAGATCGTTTTGCTCGATAGAGGTTAGTCTAAATCGATCTCGAGCCCAAGCTTTGATACCAATTGTTGGCTCCTATAGGCAATACTAAAAGGGGGGGTGAACTAGTTCTTAGCTAGCCTTAAGCCCGTTTTTCGATTCTTCTAAATTCTCTAGCCTATATGAATATTTTCTAAGTTCTCTAAGCTACTCAAGCATGCAATATAAATTCAATTCAATAAGCACAATATAATTGCAAGTAAAGAGAGTAGGGAAAGAGAGATTTACACAAGCGATTTATAGAGGTTCGGCTACCTTGCCTACGTCCTCTACCTTGAGACGCTCCCAAGGATTTTCCCCACATTCACTATCTTTGAATTTGTATTACACTCCCTCTTTTCAAGGCTCAAGAGAAACCTCTCTCTTTTTCTAGGCTAAAGAGAAACCTCTTCTCCCTCTTTTTCTAAGGCTAAAGAGAAACCTCCCTCTTTTTCTAAGGCTAAAGAGAAACCTCCCTCTTTTTCTAAGGCTAAAGAGAAACCTCCCCTTTACAAGGAATGATGGGTTACAAATAATGTAATCAAAGAAAGGCCTCTAGGTAAGTGATTACAGAAATTAAGCACAATGAAAAGCCTATACAATATTTGTGCTAAACAATACAAGAGATAAGTGAATGATAGAAGATGTAGACTTTGGAGCTCTTGATTTGTTGTTTGAGGCTTGAGGAAGATGAATAAGATGATGAAAGATGTTGCTTGGTTGTTCCCCTTCTTTCTTTAGCTTCTAAGCCTCTATTTATAGTCCCTTGGATGTATTCTAGCCGTTGGGTGGAGCCAAATCTCGGATATTACCGTTGTCTCACAAAAACTAGCCGTTATAGGCTATTTTCGGGCAAAGGGATCGATCCCTTTCCATAGGGGATCGATCCCTTTTGTCCAGAATCTTGATTCTGGGCTTCAGGGACCTTGGGAAGACTTTCTGCCAAAAAGGGATCGATCCTGCTACAGTGGGGATCGATCCTTTTCTTCCAGAGGGCATTTTTCCTGCACTTTTGGGTTAGAAATGATATGACCTTTGATCCTAATTCAACCCAAAACATTTATAAGCTTTAAGGGAGTTTTTCTTGACTTTCTCAAATGACAATATTGTCTAAGAAATCATCAAGTGATTTTCTAAAATATTCAAAACATTTATAAAGTGTTAAGACCAATAAGAGTATGCATCATTAAATCATGGTCTTAATGTTTGATATGAACACTTGAAATGTATTGAGAAAATCATGTGTGATAAGGCAAATTTACAATATGAATTAAAACATTAAAGCTTACTTAAGTTTTTGTCATTTCAAAATATATATGGCAATTTAAAGCTAACATATTCCAATTCACTGTCGTATGTATAATATCCATCTTATCTAATGATAGTTACAACATCACAAGTCACAATCATTTTATCCATTGTCTTATTGGTGTATGATCTCTCATGATTCATCAGTACACATGCAGCACTTAGCTCTCAGAGGATTCTAGAGGTTGTTCCCACAGTTTCGAAGAATCTATGTAGCACGTAGGTCCTTTGAGTTCTCTAGAGGTGGCTCACATGGTACAAAAGATTGAGTTTTACTCGGGTTTGCCTCTATGGCGCATGCTTTCTAATGGTTCGTCGGAACTCGTGTAGCACTTAGCTCTCAAAGGACTCTAGAGGTAGCTCCCACAGTTCTGAAGAATTTGTGTAGCATGTAGTTCCTTTGAGTTCTCTAAAGTTGGCTCACACGGTACAAAGGAATGAGTTTTTCTCGGATTGGCCTCTATGGTGCATGCTTTCTAATGGTTCATCAGAACTCGTGTAGCACTTAGCTCTCAAAGGACTCTAGAGGTGGCTCCCACAGTTCCGAAGAATCTGTGTAGCACGTAGTTCGTTTGAGTTCTCTAAAGGTGGCTCACACGATACAAAGGAATGAGTTTTTCCCTAATTGGTCTCTATGGTGCATGCTTTCTAATGGTTCATCGGAACTCTGTAGCACTTAGCTCTCAAAAGACTCTAGAGGTGGCTCCCACAATTTAAAAGAATCTGTGTAGCATTTAGTTCCTTTGAGTTCTCTAGAGGTGGCTCACACGGTACAAAAGATTGAGTTTTACTCGGGTTTGCCATTTTGGCGTATGATTTCTAGTAGTAATGTTCTAAAAATCATTCAAGTCCTCGAGTCACATATATACATCAGTTGTCATACAATTCCATTATCCTAGTTTCAATGAATACAACTTGGTGCTATTCGAGGTCTATGAATTTAAACATCATAAGTTACATATATACTGTATACTACTGCACATATTCATTCTCAAAGTATCGCCATATATTAGCATGCTTACTTGGTGCAACTTAATAAATCACATGCATTTCTCATGATGCAGGCACCGATAATTTATACGATTCTATATGCTCAGTAAGCATAAACAAGTCATACACATAATGCACAAGTCACAAATAAGGTTTCATTCCGGAAGAATACTACTCACGAACACATCAAGTCAACTTATATCTTACCAAGACTTACCCTCGTAGTCTTTTCCATCATATTTCACCAAACTTGATATAAATTAGATAATTATCGAATAAAGATATATTTCATCTCTTACGAGATGATACTAGTATGGTTTATTTACCCCACTTACCTTGAGGTTTAATCGTTTCTTCCTGACCTTTTGGAATCCAAATTCAAGTCCTCAACCGTTCCGATTCACTACACATAATCCATTAACATTTCGATAAGTTTTTATCATTATGTTTAATCACGTACTTAAAACAAGGATCTTAAAAACGCTATTAATTTCAAGTAACTATTAATCTAAGGCTACCTCCTTATCGTCAATTACGACATATCCATGGTACGAGTCCTCATGTACATATACATTTATATATGTTTAAACACCTATGTGTTTATATCCATGTGTATATTCCAATATATATATATATATATATTATAGATATATATATATTTACCCATGCTCATCTCTTTTCTTCTCCTTATCAATATTTATTACGTATAAATATATATATTTATACATTTATATCATTTTTAATGGCACATAACATATTGATCATCATGATATATGTATATATATACATATATATATATCCATATCTCTATCAGTCTCAATAATATATCTTAGAGCAAAATTAATCGAAGCCACTTGTACATTGAGAATTTATTCATTTATATTCTATTTATCATACTAATGATATTAATTTGCATGTGTGTGTATATATATTTATATACTTGTATCCATCCTAAACTGATGTATGGTTTCATACCTTTAAAAAAAATAGTAATAAAACTTCTTCCACTGAATTTCATATTGTCTTTTCTCCTTAAAGTGTTCAATTAAAACCCATGCCAATAATTAACTTATCATTATCATACTAGTGATATGTATGTATATTTATATAAATCTATACATACATGTGTATAAAATTAAGACTCAAAGCAAAGAAGTCTTACCCCTTTAAAATTTCCAAGCTTCTACCTCAATGCTCCAAGGTCTTGAATTTATTCACAAGATATTTACATAAAAAAAACGCACTGTTTCAGCCTTAGAGAAATGCCACTCCAAGCTCATTAACCTTCCCGGTTCTTCCTCTTTAATAGCCCTTAGATGTTCTGTTTTGAGCACCAAAGCTTAGCTTCCAATAGCCCGTCAATCACAGCTCAAACACCAAATTTTTTAGCCTTATTTTAGCACTACATTCCGCCCCATTTGTTGTCCCGTTCATGACTCCATTTTAGAGCTTAGCACCAGCTCCTTTCAACCCCATGTCTAGTACTTAAGAGGACCCAAACTCATCCTCCCTGCTTTGGTTTGGGCCCTTATTCAGGTAGCCCTTTCTTCTGCCCTACTTTGCACTCAAGCATGGAGCCCTTATTTGCCACGCCTACTGTAGTTCTGCTTTGACTCGCCTATAACATCTTACAAAATAGTTGCTGGTTCTCATCTAAGTCATCTATTATTCCAACCAGTAAAGCTCATTTAGGTAGCTAGTTCAACCCCACGTTAAAAGCTTCTCTTTCACATATTTTGTCTTCCTTCCTTTAGCCAATAAATCACTTCATCGGTGCTTTGTCAACATCCAAAAACGTCTTTTTCCTTATTTTATGTGTCTTGATCAAACCATTTACTCCTTCATTTTAGCACCAGTTAAACGTCCTTAATTACCAAGGAATTACATAGCATTCACGCCACTGATCTAGTTTTGCAAAAGAAAACAAAAATGAATACCTTTCCCTGCATCTCCTTGATTTTCCTCTCATAGCTGTCGCTACTTCATTTGGCATCTGTTTCTTTCTTGCCTGAAGCTTACATTTCCTTCATTTTCTTGGCAACTTCAACCTTGATAATATCCCAAGAGAAATCAGCGAACAACCCTTTGTTTAAAGCCTTCATTCCACTTGATCAGCCCTTGAAGAACCCAGCTGAAAACCATTCTTCCAGCCTTCAAATATCACCAAAAATCCCTAGCTTAGCCACGCTTACATCAGCTTTAGTTGTCTCTCTCTTCCAGTCATGTTTTCCTCATTTTTAAGCCCTTATTTTGGCCACTATGTTCTACCATTTGTCACGGCAACAGCCCATGTTGTCCCCCTTTTTTCCTCTCAACTCCATTCTCTCTTTCCTCACTTTCTTCTTTCCCTTTCGGTTTTACCTTTCCTTTCTTCCTTTCCTTCCCAGCTTTACCTTTCTCTTCTTCCTTTCCTTCTCGGCTTCACCTTTCTCTTCTTCACTATCGAGTTCAGCCTCCTTCTTTGGTTCTCTTCGAGTCTCTCTTCCTCTCCTTCACTTCTTTTCTTTTCTTTCAATTACAAAGCTTCTTTGAGAAGCTTAGGTGATAATGCCGATGGTGTTACTAGAATTTGACGGGAGAAAGTCCCATCAAACTTTACTAACACATATTTTAATCTATATTTTTATTTTATAAATTTCAACTTTATTTTATTTTATATTTTTATTCCTATTTCAAATATCTATATCCATATAATTTATAATTATCTTTATATAGTAATATATTTATATATATCTAATATATATATTCATATATGTATATATATTTATTTATTTATTTATTTTGTTATGTTACTTACATGTAATATATATTTGTACTTATATTTTAAACATTAATATATAATATCTACATACACATATATATACATATACATATTTTCATATGTTCATGTCTAATGCATTTTTAATGTAGGTATGTGTATATATATATATATATATATATATATATTCCTCATTTATTTTAAAATTTACATATATCTATATATATATTTAATACTCAATATGTGTATATATATATATATATGTATTCCTTTTTATTTTATTTTAACTATTTTAATATTCAAGTATACTACATTTCCTTTAGCATACTTGTGTCCTTATTTTATTAAAACAAATATACTTACATATTGTGGAATGTATGTACCTTTTTGTTCTTATATATGATAACCATAAATTTTTCATTTATTGAAAATTATAAATATTGTAAATAAATAAATAAAATTGTGAGAACGGGATATTGGTGAAAATCTCGAGAATTAAGGAAGTGATAAATCGAAAAATACGAGTGAAGGAAAATAAAATTGGAATTATGAAAAATAATGGAAAAAGGAGATTTAATTTGGATAAATGGAAATCCAAATTAAATGACAAAATGAGGAAAAGAAAATGAAGTATATTTATATAATTTTATATTATATAAATGTATTTTTATATAAATACATACTTATTTAAATACTGTATAGTATATAGTAATATACAGTGGTATATATATGTGTGTATACTATTTTACAAATTTAAATAATACGTATTTATAGATACAACATTTTATGTATATATAAATATATATACATATATAAGAAATGTAAATATTAATTTACATTAAAGTTTGAAAATATATATAAAAGTTATTTAATTTAAAATATATAAATATACATATATATACTAAATATATATTTTGTAATATACAATATATATTTTATATATAATATATATTGTATTATATTATATATGAAGTAATATATGTATAATATATAGTATATATTATTTGTATAAAATATATCTTATAGTATATAGTATATTATATACTAAATATAGAAAGTAAAATAAAGAAAACAAAAAAAAATGGAAAAACAGAGGAAGAATCGAGAGAGGCCCGATTCTGCCTCCCGAAGCAGTCGGCTACCGTTGGCCGGCCAGGTGAGGAAGAGAGAAGAGGAGAGACGTCGTCGCTGGCCAAAGAGGAAAGGAAGGAAGCCATCGGTGGCGAAAGAAAGGAAGGAAAAATCGAAGGAAACCGAAAAAAAACCGGGAAGAAAAGGAAAATAGGAATGACGGTACCGGCCGAATTGGCCACCGCCACTACAACCGAAGCTTCACCGGAGGAAGACAAAGACGTGGGAGGCCACCGGAGAGGCGAAGAACAGTGGAGGAGGGCTGGCGAAGAGGCGGAAGAAACCGAAGGTAAACCGAGTAGATCCGCCGCTGTGCCGCCGATCCAGGCCGAAATAAGGCCACCGGCAAGTTTGTCTCAATGTCGGCCAGCTGCTGAGCCACCGAACCACCGGAGAACCGGCCACCAGAAAAGAACCTATGGTGAGGGGGTGATCAGTCCGACTGGAAAGAAAGAAAAGGAAAAAGAAAAAGAAAGAGGAAAAAGAAAAAGAAAAGAAAAGGAAATAAAAAAAGAAAGAAGAAAAAGAAAGAGAAAAAGGAATTCCGGGAATTTGGAAAATTTCCGAGAATTCGAAAATTACGAAAAATCTCGAGAATTATGGGAATCAGTAAGAAATCCTGAAAAATGTTAAATTATTTAAATAATTTATTTATTTAAATAATTATGGAAAAATTCTAAATTTTAGAATTAAATTTCCAGAAAATTCCCTCGATGATCGAGCCGATGGAATCGGGCGAGGTGAACACGGGCGCGACCTTCGAGAGGCAGTCGCAGACCCGAAACAGGTAAGGGAGACATGTGCCACCTGTAAGGATATTCGGCCACATGTTTTAAATTATGCATTTAAATTTTATAAATGCAATTAACATTGATTGGTTGAAATTTGTGGTGATTTATCGGTTTGAAATTGTAGTGAAATACCGGTTGAGAAATATAAACTGTATTTTCCATGCAAGAGGCTAGCCAAATCGGCAGTCGTTATATTGCCGAAAAATTATTGAAAAAATTACTGAAATTTACCGAAAATCACCAAAAACCATAATAAATGATTTGATTTCACGTGAAACGATTCTCAGGTACAAAAATAGAGAAATCAAGTAAATTTAATAAAACATGAATATAATGATATTTGATTTTAAAATATTCATGTTTTCGAGAATGGTGAAAAGGAAATCACTGAAAATTCAACCAGTAGGTGATATTTCACGTGAAATGAGATGAAAATGAAAAAGAGACTGAAGTGAATATTTTTATAAATATTCTTAAATATTCACTAGATTTCATATAAAACCTTTATGGTTTTAATTATGGAAATAATTAATTATGAAAAATTTATAAAGGTTAAGAAATGATGAATAACTATGATTTCGAGACTAAAGGTCTCTACACGTCTTTTTAGAAGAAAACATGGTGATGGGATTTTAAAGTTAGCAAATAAATATTTTATTTTCTTAAATTATAAAAATAATTTATTTGAATTCCGATAATTGTAAAACCATGTTTTCGATTGAATGCACGGAAAAGCGTGCATATGTGTTTTACAGTGGAAAAAGGATAGTTTTGCCCTTTTATATTTTAAGTGATGATTTTGCAAACTGTCTTCGTCGTATGCAAAACATGATATATACCTTTATGAAATAATTTGAAAAATGTTATTTATTTTATAAATTTCATAAAGGTGATTATATTTACATGTGAGCCTTATGGATATTTAATTTACGGTGTTTAAAATCCATAAAGGCTAAGGTACGGTTTTTATACTGTTTTGAGACTTAGGCCCCAAGCTTCATGCATCATACTATACTGTTACTGTCACGTGGTTGATTGACCAGCTAGTCATCAGCGTCCCGGATTGTCGCCTAGCAAGCGTACACCGAGGACATATTATAGATCATGGCCATAGATCTCATTACTGTTACTATGTCCCTAGTGGACGAGATAGCATGATTTGATTGTAGGGTGATGCCTAGTCTCACTTACTGCTTACTGTTTACTGAAAGGATTTACAGAATCCTATTTACTGTACTGTACTACTGTACTGTACTACTGTTTACTGATGAAAAACCGTACCAAAATACTGTTTACAGAACTATACTATACACTGAAATGGTAGCCACTGATTACTGTTTTACTGAACTGAAAGCTACCAATTACTGTTTACTGAACTGAAAGCTATTATATCCTATTTACTGAATTGGTAGCTACTGTTTACTGTTATTGACTGAACCGTATCGAGATACTGTTTTATTGAATACTGCATATACTATTTTATTGAACTGTACGATATGGTTACTTATTTAAAAAGAGAAATAAATGTTTATTCTAAAAGAATAACATAAGAATTATTCTAAGATAGAAATAATCGAAGAAGTAATTATCCAATGATTGGATATTTACAAATCACTGTACTGTCACGTGTTTTTATTGTACAAAGAGAAGAGAAGTAAACCATTGTTTTTATTACTGAACTGCCACATGTTTTAAAGTATAGTGGTTTACTCTGTGGAAAAATGTAAATTATATCGTTTTGAAAACAATCGATATAGTACTCTTTACAGTTGCTTCTAGGTTCCGGAACAAGTCAGGTATTTTAAAATACCTGTCTTACTCTATTTGGATCCCTAGCCGACTGTAGTATCCTTCCTACATGTGTGCCTAGAGCCAGCTAGGAAGATTTTAAAGAAAATGAAAAAAAATATTTTCAGCATATAGGTAGCCGAATATCAAGTGTGACATATAATTCTCTTACTGAGCCATGGTTTGCTCACCCCTTAATTTTAAACATTTTAGGTTTTTAATGATTGTGAGATCCAAAGGTTGTGGATTACGGCTACACATAAAGGACAATGTGACAGACCGACTGATTTATATGAGGTACGATCATTTATTTTCTGTATTTAGACATGTATGCAATACTACTTGCTTATTAAGTAAGATAGGGGATGTATGTAATATAAACAATATTTTATGAAATTGTTTAACATAAGAAATAAAGTGAAGTATCACAGACAGCTCAACCGGATAAATTGTATAAAATAAGGTGAAAAATGTAGTAACGGGTCGTTACATTATACCTCTCTTGAACTCATTATAAGAATTTTAAATTACCTCAAGGTATCAATCATTTATTGCTACATTTGCTAAACTAGTAACTTCATTCTCATTACTTGAAATAATGATAATAACAAAGTGCATCATAGTGCTTAGCTTATTCTATGTCTCTTATTTATTCACTAATATGGTACAAAGTTTTGTAGTTTTTACATATAGGCAGTCGGCTGGTTTCTCAAATAGAATGCTTTTTTGGAAAATAGCAGTCGATTGGTCCATATAGCAGTCGACTAGTTTGAAACATAATGCTTTCTGGAAAATAGCAATCGACTGGTTTGTCTCGGTTTTTGAAAATTTACACTTTGGTTGTCTCTAGGCAATCGGCTGCCCCTAGCATTTTGGTAACTAGGAGTAAAACCCAAAAATCACATTTCCTACACCTAAAACAGTTGGTACTTTATTTCAAAACACTTCAAAACATGCAGACATAGCCACCCTACGTCCGTTACATAAATTCCTTACCTCGATTCACTTCGAATATGCAAATCCCTTGGTTGCACCAATTCTTGCCTTTCACTTCCTCAAAGTTGCATAATTCATAACAAATCAAACCTTTAAAAACCTTTATAACCATACTCTACCAACTCAACTCAACTCCAAACCATGAATAAAATCGACTAGAACCACTTCCATCTTTTACTTTTATAAATCACCAAATAACAAGATTTCTGATCTCCTTAATCACTTTGATTCAGCCTTTCATATTAGAGGTATGGCTTGAGCTAGTGACAAGGAACAATTTTCGTTACAAACGCTTAATGATTCGATGACTGGACAAGGGTGTTTGTCAAGGTGAGTGGGAATGGAACATAGGAAAAATGGAGGGAACAAGAGGGGCTGGTGTTGCCACCGACTTTGGCTGATGAAGAAGATGACAAGGCAATTGGCATTTAATGCTTGCTCATCCCATAATCATCTCAACCATTAATACTTTGACCATTTGACCATTAATCTCTCTTCTTCCATTCTTCTTCCACATGTCATTTAATTGCACAAAATCTGATATTAATTCTTTTCATACTCTAATATTCTTACAATATCAGAATTTATTTCTTGACTATTTGACTATAAGTTTTATTATTCCTTCCATGTTCCATCCATCATTCCTACTTCATAATTCTCATATTTATTTCATTCTTTTCAGCTGGAAGACTTTACAAATATGGGGAAATTTACATGAAATTGGGGATTTCACAGGGGATTAGAGTATGATATCATTAGGGTGTTGTCTGGTCTCCATTATTATTCAAATGTTATTTATTGGATTTTGTGGTGGATATTGAAAAGTGATATTTAATATGGAATTTTATCACTGATTTGGAATATATATATTTAACAGTTATTTTACTGTTTCACTTGTTTAAAGTGATGATTTCAATAGTGGAAATCATATTATTTCAAATGTTGTTTTACATGTTTGAATAAGTTATTTTACTCGAATTTATAAAATATTTATATACAGTAATACTTAACTAAAATTTGTATCATAATTTAATTCTACTCCTTATAGTCGCTTTAGGTTTTCGAGACAAGACAGGTATTTCAAAATACCTTCCATGCTCCATCCGGATATCCCAGCCGACTATAGTATCCTTTCCTTTTAGTATGCCTAGCATACAAATAGGAAATTAAAGACTTTATTGCATATAGTCTTTGAGATATCAAAATTTGCATACAGCTCTCTTATTGAGCCGTGGTTTGCTCACCCTATTATTTTATCTTTCCAGAGTATTTTCAGTGACAGCCGGATATATCATTCGAGAATTAGTGACTGCATATTGAGCACCTTGAGGCAGTTATTGTTTATCACGGAGGTATATTTATTTTATATTATATATTCAGACTTTTGGTTTACAGTACTATAGTGTTATATTAAACATGGGAGGTATATGAAAGAGTTAGATATTGTTTGTAAATGATTTTATTTATGTAAATTAAAGTGAAATATAGTATTTACTGTTCACTAGTGTTTTAAAAGTGAAAAATAAAGACATCGCAAACAGCCCAACCGATTCATGTGTATGAAAATGTGTGAAAAAGTGTAAAATATTGTGTACTTAGACTGTGACACAATGACAATGATATTTTATACAAATCTCTATGACATATGCTATGTTTAAAGTTTTTATTTATTTATTATTTTTAAGGATTCATTATTGTTAGTTATGGATGTTGCTACAAAGATAGCTAATTATAAAAAAAAACAATAAAAAAATTGTGTGCAACACATGGCAATTTTAAAAATTATTGTTCATCTAATTAGATTCATTACAATTGAGGATAAATCAAGACTAAAATGTTAAAAAAAAGCCTTTTAATTATTTCATTTTTAAAAAATAAACTCATAAACATTTTTATTTAAAGGAGATATAGAAGGGAAAATTTAAACTTATATAATTTAAAAATTACCATTAGAACAAGTTTGGCTGTTATAAATTCATATAATTTTATTATACACAAATAAGTCTTGATCTTTTCTTTTGGTCTTACAATCAAAGTATCTCTAAACCAGCTTGAGTGCACCTCAGGACTAATCCCTCCTTAGGCGACTTAAGAACGCACTTCTCACATCGGCCTGGTGCATTTAAGAAAATCAACTTTTTGGGGTGTTGGCCCTAAAACTTGAATTCTAGATCTGACTTACAAGGCAACACATGTTAACTAGTGAATCCAACCATTGGGGTAAAGTCTTTTATCTTATGTTAGATTTAACTACCTTAAAAACCAGTTGATTGCCCCTAACTAAAATCAAACAAAACCAACCAACTACCTTAAAGACCAGTCAACTGCCTTTTACCTAGAAACTTACTGTCTGAAAAACAGTCAACTACCATGAAGGCTAGTCGAGCGTTCTTTACTCGAAGCTTTCTGCTTGAAAACTGTCAACTGTCCATGTAACCAATCGACTGCCCAATGTATAGTCAATTTTAAATATTATGAAATTTTAATTTGGAAAATTAAAGAAATGCATAGCAGCGACTACCCCAAAAGAGCAATTAGCTGCCCTAAATCAGAATGGTTTTAGCTTAAGAAAATGTTAGTTAAAGTAATGATTTAAATAAGTTAACATATCCTAAAAGGTTTAATGTCAATTGATTGCTTTGGAATCGTTAGATTTTGATAGTGAATGATGATTTTAGAATGAGACTTTAGCTCGAAATGGTTGGTATTGATTTAAAGATATACATTTTGGACGTGTTAAGTTATATTACATGATCGAAAGGTTATGAGAAGTACTGAAAGATTTTAAAGTACAACATTTGAAAATGGAGTGTATCGTAATGATTGAATAGATTTTAATGTTTGATGAATTGAAATGGTTGATTGTTATTGAATGAAAGAAAACATTTTGGGATTGGTTAATGATTATATAGGATTAATGATTGGATGTTATGAATTGTATCAAAAGTACTAGATTTCGAATTATAAGAATGGTATAGAATCGAAAATGAAATGATAATGCATAGGCATGTGTCAGTCAAGCACACTTGCATCACTCATGTGCATAATCATTGTTTTGATGTTTTCAATCATTATACGTAATGGATTTAAAGTACATTGTTTAATGTTCTAATTGGATTGAATGAAAGTATAGTTTTGAATGCTTTGAAAATCGAGTGAATATGAAATGTTTTGGCATTATAGTAGTGAAATATTTTTGAAGCTTGAATGAAATGTTTTGACTGTATATCGAATGAAATGTTTTGACTGTATATCAAATGAAATGTTTGATAGAAGATAGGTTATAGTAAATGTTTTAACATGGTATGCTACGATTTGAGAGCTATATTGTAAGAGCCACCTCTTGAGTCTTACGGACCTATATGCTATACGAGTTCTTTTGAGACCGTGTAAGTACCTCAAGATCCTAAAGGAGTTAAGTGCTACACAATGTACCTCACCGTTAGAATCCATGGCAATGTAAAATGAAATATGGTTCTCTAAAAGTTATATTTTAAATGTGTCATTGTTTTATTATTATCATGAGAGTCAAATAAATGTTTTGATATTGTTATCTCCTATAGCTACCTTCGGGTAATCATGCTAATGTAATGTAATGTTTGCTGTTAGACTTAGAGCAAGTCTACAGGCTATTATCATGAGAGTCAAGTAAATGTTTTGAGATTGTTAGCTCCTATAGTTACCTCTGGGTAATCATGCCAATGTAATGTAATGTTTGCTGTTAGACCTAGAGCAAGTCTACAGGCACCTCTGTATCACTTGCTCCGTGGTACTACAAGGTGTAATGTTTGCTGTTGACCCTCAGCAAGTCTTCTATAGTCTGCAAGATATCACTAGCTTTGTGACACTAAATGGACACTACTATGACTATGGCCATATGTCTTAATGTTATTCCCTTTTGGGAACCTAATGTCGCATGATTCTATTGGAATGTTGACTTTCTCCATTGAATGTTTTATTGAAATGAAATGAAATGAAATGAAATGTTTCTATCGAATGTTTTATTGAAATGAAATGAAATGAAATGTTTCTATTGAGTATTTTATTGAAATGAAACACAACGGAATGAATTGTTCCTATTGAATGTTTTATTGAAATTGTAACAGTCCACAGAGCAATATTTTAACATATTTTATACATAAAGTATAATTGGGCTATCTGTGATGCCTTTAACATGTGATCAGTAACAGTAATACATGGCAAACATTTATTTATTCAGTAAATTCGTAATATGAAAATTTACAATATTCCTTACACTTTACATCCCCTGTTTCTATTTTACAATAATGTAGTACTATATACAAGTGTCTGAATATATAAGAGAGGTGACTGTATCTTTAAATTTCAATGCTTTTTGTCCCAGTAGGCTACTCGCAGCTATATTTAACTGAGGAAGCCATCAAATAATCCTCGTGATCAATCTGGAAAGTTTGAAAGTAAGGGGTAAGCGAACCACATGCTCAGTAAAAGAGTTGTATACTGCTTGATATAATGAAATCTATATGCTGGAAAATATTTATTTTCAAATAAATATAAATGGAATAAATCATTTAATTTCCACCACTTCAGTAACAGTTCAAAACACGTGACAGTACAGTGGTAAAACAGTAGTTACGGTAAACAGTCTTTCAGTACAGTAGCTTATAAACATCCAAATCATTGGATAACAGTTCAGTAATTATTTCTATTTTAGAGATAATTTTTAAAATATTCTTTCTCGATAACAGTAAATTTCCTTTCAGTTCAGTAAACCGAAATCAGTAGCTACCAGTTCAGTAAACAGAAATCAGTAGTTACTAGTTTAGTAAACAGTATTTCCCAATGCAGTACAGTTTAATAAAACAGTATTTTAGTACAGTTCAGTTCAGTAAACAGTAATTCACAGTGTAGTACAGTAAAACAGGATTAAGTAAATCCCTTCAGTAAAACAGTAATCAATAAGTTGAGACTAGGCATCACCCTACAATTAAATCATGCTATCATCGTCCACTAAGGGACACAGTAATCATCTCCAAAGGGACACAGTATATAGTGAGATCTATGGCCATGATCTATAGGGTGTCATCGGTGTACACTTGCCAGGTGACATCCGGGACACTGATGACTGGCAGTCAATCAGCCACGTGACAGTAACAGTATTAGTATGATGCATGAAACTCAGGGCCTAAGTCTCAAAACAGTATAAAAATCGTACCATAACTTTTATGGATCTTATTCAAAGTAATTTGAAATATTTCATATTTATCCATAAGGCTCTCACATTTTTATATATCATCACCTTTATGAAATTTAGAAAATAAATAAAATCATCACTTAATTCCATAAAAGTATAAAATCATTCATTTTCTCATAAAAATACCTTTAAGGAAATCAAATGAATTAAATCATTTATTTAAAGAATTATTTTCCAAAAAGGTATTTTATTCCTCATTTTCACATACAATAATTCCATCAGTAAATATTCATGTATCAAGTGAGAAAATAAATAAATATTCAGTTTGAATATTTAATATCATATAAAATAAATCAATTTCTCACTTTAATAAAATATAAAACATGAATATTTAATTTCTCATAACTTTCTCAAAATTTCCAATTTATGGAAAACCAGTGGAAATTATATTTAAATTTCCAATTTAAATCATTTAATGCTTCTAAAATATTTTATGATATTTTAGAATATTTTTGGAAATTTTCCGACAGCATAACGACTGCGGATTCCTAACCTCCTACACACAATTCGCAGTATATAAACCAACTTATCAACCACAATTTTGCATGTTTTCAAACCAAATCATGCATCCAATATTCTCATAAAATTTAGCTCGAGAAAACATACAATTCATTATATCACTACAACTCACACACTCCCCCCTTATCTGTACGGTGTTATTTCATTCAAATCGTACACTTTGTGGCCTTGAACCAATGATTAGGTCCTTATTCGTCTCCTTTCCCATTTCATTTATTTAGCTTCGGAGTTGCAGAAGATGAGTCATACAAGTTCAATTCCGAAACATACATATACACTATGCATTCTTATAAATCCTACTCACTAAGGTAGAGTAATTCTTTATAAGAATTTCCGACCTATCAAGGCCTTTCTATTCATAACAGAAAATATTGAATTCCGATTTATGCACCTTCAATTTTATATGTAATCTGACTTAATTTCCTATCCAGAAGTATAAAGCCCATTTTCTAGTTCATTCCATATTGTTCCTCACAATTTTCTGAAGTTCAGCCTAATTCTGACCCATATGGTAGGATGGTTTTCTGACCTTTGTGCATTAAAATTTATATTACTAATTATAGGGTTATCAAAAATTATGAATCCCAAAACCATATGAATCTTAATCCAATTCCCTATTCAGAATAGCAAGCTTCACAATTTTATCATTTCGGAATTAGTTTTAATAATTCCTTAAATTTACCCTGTTTTCAGATGTATTCTGGCAGATTGTCTACTGACCTTTATATACAAATTGAGTCATATCTCAAGATAGGTTTGTCCAAATTGTGAAAACTCAGAACAATAGTATTCTCAACTCATTTACCTTTCTAGAAATGTAAAGCTTGCAGCCAAATTCAACCTGTGCTATTATCTATAAGTTTTCAAAGTTTCCACAGAGCATCTCGCCTATTGCATTGAGTGCCCTGTGTTCAGCTGCCTATATCTCAGGCTATACAACTCCAAATTAGATAATTTCAAAACCAAATTTTTTTTAACTCATGAGGCTATCTGTTATAATTTTTCCAAAATTTATTTCATTCTAAAACCCCCAAACTGAATTTTTTCAACTTGGGACTCGGAATAAGACAGTGCAGCATAATCAGCACATACATACTTTACACTTTGTTTCTTTTCTTTCCTCAACCCTAACCTTATGAACATTTTCTATTTACGTAGTATATTTATCAAACATATTAAATTTATCACAAACATCTTCACTATGATTCAGCCCATCATTGACCGAATAGCATCATTCTTCTCGTCCCATTTTCTGTTTTAGCAAATCAGCCCCCATTGTTCAACTCTCACCCTCACATCACTTCCATACTTTGCAAGATTATCACCCAATTCAAGTTCCCAACAGATTATAGTCATTATTTCTATTTATTTTCTACTAATCATACAGTAAAACCACAATAGTTCTATTAATTTCTTTCCATGGCAGATTCTATTTGGCACATCTACACGTCCATTTAATTCCATCTCAAGCTCTAATCGCTTCATTCAAGCTTAAAACAAGTAACACCAAAATTAGATTCAGCAAAATATCATCGATTTACTTTACCTTGAATTGCCGAACTGCACTACCCAAAAACTGTCCCGATTTCTTTCGTTCTGCACTCTCACTACTGGCTTTTTGAATGTTCTGAGGTGAGGGATTGATATGGAGAAGATGATTTAATGGTTTGATAAAGAAACAATAGGGATTTATCGAGTAAACATGAGGAATTGTGAGAAAATGTTGAAGCAAAAACATGTGGTAGTGAAACAGAGGATGAAAGTCGGTTAGGCATGGTAAGTCGGCAGAAACCAAAATGAAATTGCTGAGTTTTTATCACATTTTTGTCTTCTTTTTATCACGGTGTTCAATAAGAGCTTGCCACCTAGCTTCCTACCTTTTTTTCCTCATCATTTCTGAAGGAAACCGAAACAAACACGCAGCGAAATTTAATTCATTCGGCCTCCACCAGGATCGATTCGGAGAGTTGCCTGATTAGGGTTTCAAGATTTTACCTAATGTTTTCTCTGATTTTCTGTCGTTGGTCGAGTCATAAGCAACAACTTTTCGTTCCTGCCTCTATGGTATCTACACGAACAAATCTCATGACTCTTGAACGTCTCACGATCAGAAGCCTTAAAGAGCGTTTTTTATTCCTTATAACCGAATTGCTAGCTTCGATTAAAAGGAATATTTTGTTTTTCTGTTTAATTGTGCGGCTCTCTTTTAGAAAACACAAAACATCTTTTTATAGGCAGTAAATTTTACCCTAAAATTTACTGTCAAACAGAACTCTAATCCTACTTAGAATAGGATTAGTTATATCCTTAATCCAATTCAGAATAGGATTAGTTATATCCTTAATCCAATTCAGAATAGGATTAATCAAGCTCCTCATTAATCCGTTCTAAGTGTGCGACCCAATAGATTCTCAGAACAATGGCAATGACAAAATTGTCACAGGCAATGAGCGGTATCTAGCAACACATCATTGCTACCCATGTAACGAGAATGTCAATGACTCGACATAACCTTACTCGTGATAGATGTTACCGTGTAGTCTAATCCCTTTATCCTTTGATGTCTTGATTAGACACAAGTCATGGAATGTGTCACACTTGTATAGTCTAATCAGCGTTTCTTGATTCCTGAGTAGACTAATTAAATAAATAAAATCAATATATCATATTGACTTATTCAAGCACGGCCATGCATTTCTTAGTCTCACTCTATCAAAGGGCCCAAGACATCACTCTTGTTATATAAGAGGGATAAATCCTATCTTGATCATTTAACTATACATCTACATAGATCAAGGCATATCCAATTACTACCTTTATAGTCCATCCTGTTACGAATGACATCTACAGCATTAAAGTATGCAATTCACATACACCATCATCACTATGAGAATCGCTTATGACACTCATATAACAATCCATGTAGCGTTCTCATGGAGGGTCGATCCAGTACATAGTTCTCTAACATGTACCTATGTGATGACTTGATATCCTATATCCATGACAATGGTCATCAGTCAACCACATACTAGTCTTATCGTATCATTATTATCCTTGTTCACAATAATACTTGACTAGGGATATTTTAAGAATAATGTGTTATTACTATTCTAAGGACATTATCATATAAGATTACATTACGCAGTTATAAGACAAATATAATAATGAACTATAAATAAAATGTCATGATACATAAAAAATGCCAAAGTCAATCATCTAATGAATGGTTCTAAGGGCATAATCCAACAATTTCATATCCTATGGAGCATTAAAACTTGGAGAAAAAATGGCAGCAAAAAGAATGGCTGGAGTTCATTTTTCTGCACACTTTGTTAATTTATTTTGCTTACTTTTTATTTATATTTCAGTCAACAAAATCAACCATATCTCCGATTAATAAATCCTTTACATCTAATTATCATTTATCAATTTTTATAGCATAAAAAAATTGCCTTTCAATTTATGTCCAGCCATATAGCACACTACCACAGCAAAATGACGTGCAGTCCAATTTGCTGCATGGTTTTGCTTGTTTTCTACCTCCTTTAATATATTTCAACCCATGAAATTTAATCACTTGTCCAATAGATGAATTTCCTTTCCTTTAAATATATTTATTTGTATTTTTATGTCATGAAATAATACTTTCATTCTAAAATTTCAAATTTTCTTTTCTTTCTTTATTCCATACTTTCTTGTGACAGTTGTGAATTTTGCACTTGGTAAGTGAATTAAGGAGTTATTGGAAATTAGATTTCATAACTGAGAGATTATATTGAAGTGAGAGAGTAAGCATGACGAACTATAATTTGGAGGAATTAAATAAGGTGATCTTAAGAAATTGAGGTATGAGGAATTCAATGAGAAATATAATGTTTGGGATTTTATAAAGGGGTATTTTAATGAAATTATGAGAGGTGAATTTTAAACTTTTAATAACTTAAAAAAATATTTAGTAAATTACTGGAGAAATTAATTTGATAAATTTTATGTGGAGTTAAATCATAATAGGAATTTAATTGTAAGAGGTTGATGATGTAAATTGATAAATATGATAGATAAATGATAAGGGATATAAATAAAATAAAAGCATATAACCTATTTAAATACTAATTCAATAAGATATATATACACACATAGTAAAAGATATAAAAGATATATATTGAATTAATAATAATATGTATAAAATATATTTTATTATATAGATATAATAGATATATTTACAGTGATAGAATTAATAAAAGAAATATTATATCAGTTGGCAACACAGGCTAAGTTTGTGGGAAGAGCTTTCGGGTTTGACTCCCACTAAACACATCTTTGGGAAGGGGTGAAGAGCCTTAACTGTGACTAAACCCCGAACAGGATTAATCTCATACCGTTAAAACGGATGAGAATACCTGTGGTCTATACCAAAAAAAAAAGAAATATTATATATATAATAATATATATAGTGGCGTTTGGTGGGAAATTTCCCACCAAATCCACTTACACGGTGTGCCTTTTGGCAGACCATCATTTTCTCCTTTTATTAGGTTAAACAAAGTCAAAGGAAAAAGAGAAAAATGGGAAAGATACCCAAGAAAGAGAGTGTGAAAATAGAAAGGAAAGAAGAAGAGTGATAAGCGAGAGAAGTAGGGAACCAAGGCACGGGTGATAGTGAAGTCGTGTGAGGGCTGGTAACGAGGAACAGTAGAAAGGAAAGAACAGGCTGGAGGTGGCGTTGCAAGGCTGTTGGAGCTGCTTGTGGTGGTGTTTCATAGAGGCGATAACAGAGAAGAAACAGTGATTTTCGGGAGGAGGAAACGTGGTTTGTTAAGGGTTGTGTAAACAGGGTTTTTAGGTGTTAGAAGCAAGGGCTTCTCGGCTGGAAAAGAAAGGAAATAATGAAGGATAGTAGAAAATAGTTGGAGAAGAAAGAAAACTGAAGCAGGGGCATTAACTTAGGAAACTGATTAGTGGCTTTGGAAGTTGATTCAACTTCCTGAAAGAAGATCGAAAGTGGGATTGTAAAGTCGAAAATGGTGGCTGAACCATGGTGGAAGAGAGGCATGAACGAAACAGAGAAGAGAGGAACAAAATGTGTTGAAATGGGTGCTGAACAAAGGGGACGTTTTAGCTGTGCTCAAGGGGTTAAGTAGGGCTCTCGATTGGCACAATGAATGGGTGGAAATGTGAGGAAAGGAAGCAAAGAAAGAATTGTAAAAGAACAAGACGTTGGCATGGGAGCAGAAGCTTAAAAAATAATAATAAAAAAATAAAGAAAGGAGTAAGAAAAATTGAAAGAAAAGAAGAGGCTTGAACGAGAGTGATTTTTGGGTAATGGTCAAGGGCTGAAATAGGGTTTGATAGCCAGTGTTTTAGAGACTAATTTAAAATGGAAAAAGGTGGCTGTTGGAGCTACAAAACAGAGGTTGATGGGCTTGTTGGTGATTTGATTTTTAGGACTATGGAAATTGGTAAGTTGTTTTTATATTGTATTGTTGAGATTACATTTAAAAGGTGAATAATTTGCAAATTTAGCTTTTGTTTGAAATTGTGTATGTTGGAAAGACAATGAAATATTAGGTGAAATAAGGATTACTATAATTGATAATTGTTGAATGATGTTGGAATGCGAATTTTAATAGTAAAGGATAAATTCAAGATGTGCGCTTGAATTATGAAATAAATAGAATTATATTGAAATGATTTTTGGTGTAGGAACAATTGAGAAACCTTAGGAATATTGTATTGTTTGACCTTAAGGTATATGTTTTTTTAGGAAATTATTAATCATGATATTAATGTATGTTTGTAGAAAAATATTGTGGAAGAAATTATCAAAGTTGCACTAAAGTGAACTAAGGAATATATATAGAAGGATTAATTTTGAGTAAAGTTATGAGATGTTGCCTGAAATTGTGTTTATAGAGGCTGTTTGGTGGACAAATGCAATGAAGGGATAAAGAGAAGAGGATTTTGTTAGTAAGTCAGCTAAGGTAAGGGAATATACGGTAAACGTTTATTAGTCTACTATGTTGTGTATGTCCAAATTTCTGTTATTTAATACGTATTGATTCGAAATGCATTCTTGGTTGAATTTCATACGTATTGAACTGAGTTGAAGTACAAATGGTTTTGAATCTGAACTGTGTTGGACTTGTGGATGAACATACTGTTGGTTGGTGTTGTATGCAGGTTGTTTGGTTGTGGATTATGATGCTGGGTAGGGTTCTACCTATGCCGTCATAATGCCGAAATTTCGTTAGAAATTATTAAATAGATTTTTGGCATTGGTTTAAATTCCATAATGTATTTAAAACCTCATATACCTCGAGCACCATTACTAGTCATCGAGATACTATCTTTTTAAAATATGTTTTGTACGATGAGGTTATCAAAACGTGAGGGTTTAATACAATTTATGCTTCCCATACTACATTGTAAAAGTATTCTTGCATGAATTTTGGCATAAGAGACAAGGGATGCTTGGAATTTGCCTGTGTGGCACTTAACTCACCTGTGTGGTGTTTGCTGAACCTGTGTGACACTCGCCTATGTGGCGTTTATTAAGCCTGTGTGGCACTCGCATCTGTGGCATTTAAGTTATGCCTATGTGGTATTTAGTGAGCCTGTGTGGCAATTATCATGAAATATCCTGGATGCTTTGTGATCTTCCAGGTCCTGGATGCTTTGTGATCTTTCAGGCGTCCAACAAATAGTCGTGACTTGTACCTCAACTACTAGATGATCACTGGTGCTGGGATGATTCATGATCATAGATAGAATCTTGGTTCGGAACCGTAACCACTACTAGCTACAATGGATGCTCTCATAGAAAGCTTTCGGTTATTTCCAAAGATCTCGGTTATATTATGATACCTTATCAATGAAATCTTGTCTCTTGAAAATATTTTGATTGTGTATTTCGATTTTATAAATGCGTGAGTGCAAGTGTTTTTATAGCTTATAGAACAATGATTGTCAACTTGCATTTTTCCGTAAGGCATACTTAAGCATGAGTTTTGACGCACTTATTCATGCATACACATGCACGAACATAGTAGAATATCTAATATCACTTAGCGTATGTTTTCTTACTGGACTTCCCCAAAGTTTACCCCCTTCCACCTCAAATTATTTCAGGTAGACTCGGCACGAGCGTGGTGCATCGAAAGTCTTTTTATCGAGCTGCAAAAAGCTATATTTTGAGCTAAGGTATAATATTTTGTTCTTTTGTTTATATCCCAGACTAAATTCTTTTGTGTACACAGTGTATAGGATTCGGGATGTAAGTACTAGGTGATATTGAGTCTGTAAACATACTGTGATTCGTAGTTAAGTTGTAAATATTGAATCACATGGATGTCTAATATTTTAGAAGTTACATGGAGATTTGAAATTTCTACAGGTTGAAACGATGATATACTTAGTATGGGGATGGATACTAGACTAAAATAGGGGCTGAGTTTTTCAGTGTCGTTTTCGACACGTCTTACGAGAAGACTATATTGGGACCTTAGACAACCTGTCTTAAACAAATATGAGAGTAAGACTACTCATTAGATTTTTAGCTACTTTGAACGAGAGACAAACATAGGAAGTAAAGGAAAAAAAAAGTTAACTCGAAAATCCGGCTTTCAAGGGCGTTATTTTCTATTCATCATCCAATATTTATTCAACTCTTATACACCATATTATAAATTATAATTCCAATAATTCCTTAATTTAAAGTAGAAATTCATATTCAATATTTATTTAATTCCACTAAATAATTTATTTCAGCTATAAATCATTTACAATATGGTGTACAGTGTTATAAAATCGAGCCTCACATAAATGAAATGAAATGAAATGAATTGTTTCTATTGAATTTTATTTATTGAAATGAAATGTTTTATTGCAAATAAATGTGTTTGTGATATGGCTTTATTGAATAATAGTTAACGAAATGAAATGTTTTAATACAAAGGAATATACCATGGTTATGGTTTTATCATTTGAAAGAAAAGATTTTCCGAAATGTTATTGATATAACTTTATTGTTTATTACTACATAATGATTTAATGACTGTTTCCAACAAATGGTTTTACATGATATGATTATTGATTTGAATGTAAATTGTCTAATGAATGATATTGTCGTAATTCTTATTGCTTGAAATTGAAACTGTTATCGGATTTTATCATTTTAATGGTTATTAATTTGAAAGTTAGAATTATGGATTTGAAATAAAATGTTTATCATCTACATTATCATGGTCTTTGGAAATATTGTATTGTAATTTCATTGTTTCGAAAATGCATGAATCCAAAGTCTGTAAATTCACTTATGTAATGTCCGAAATTATAAAATTCCGAACCAAATTTTTCTTTTCAAAACACTTATTCACTTACCATCTTTTTGTTTGCATTCGGTGTCAGTGTAAGCACACTCCACATTTTTATTTTTTCGTCAACTCACTATACCATTAAACAAATAAATAAATAAATAATTTAATGTATCTACAACAAAATATATATATCCATATAATTTACATTCCACTATAAAATTTATATTCTTTTCCATAAATACATTTTATGTGCAATTAAACGTCTGAATATAAATATAAATATATACATGTATGTTTGTTACTTTAAACTTCTAATAATTTCCTCAACAGGTCTGGAAGCATAGGTAGACATGGACATTGAAAATTTATCTGGGAGAGAGAGGAGTAAGGGGTGAGCTTTGGGAAAGCTCAGTAAGAAACATATATAAAAATGCAAAAACCATTATGAAAATGCTTTAGAAATCATATCATAATTTATTTCAATATATAACCCATTTATATTTATATTTAAAACACTATAGTACACAGTAAACCATTTTTGTAATAATCGACAGTTTACTGTCAATAAACAGTTCAGTAAACAATGCGGCAGTAATTGAGTATCAGTAAACAATAAAAATATAGTACTTATTTTTAATCCTATCTGTAACAGCCCGAGCACACAATATTTACTCATTTTAACACTCTTTTATCGGTTGGGCTGTCTGTGATGCTTTTAACACTCGCATAATACAGTAATAAATGATAAACATTTATTTATTTAATAAATTCAGAATATAAAAATTTTACAATATTCCGTTCACTTTACATCCCCTGTTTCTATTTTACAGTAAAGTAGTACTGTATGCATATGTCTGAATATAAAAGAAATGTGACTGTACCTTTAAAATATGACGCACTTCGCTTCTGGGTGTAAATTCTCAACTCTATTCTCTGAAAAGCTCTCTAATCATCCTTGAAATTAATCTGAAATGTTAGAAAATAAAGAGGTGAGCGAACCACGTGCTCAGTAAAGGAGTCGTATGCTGCTTGATATAATGAAATCTATATGTAGCAAAAACATTTATTTTCTTAACGGTGTACTAGGTACTGTAAGAAAGGATACTATAGTTGGCCGGGAAATCCAGATAGAGTATAGAAGGTATTTTGAAATACTTGTCTTGTCCCGAAAACCCAGAGCGACTGTAGGGAATAATTAAATAATTTGTATTATTTAAAAAATGAATTTACTTTTATTTCTCATAATTGATAAATGGTATAAACCATTTAAAATTTCCTTTCATTAATTCTTTTCAAAAACGTGACAGTATAATGATAAAACAGTATAGTGAGCAGTAGCTTTAAAATTGTAGAAATTGTAAACATCCTTTGAATTCTGTAGCTTACAAAAATCTAAATCACCGGATAATTAATTCAAAAATTATTTCTATTTTAGAAATAATTTTCATAGTGTTCTTTTCCAATAAACACTAATTCTCAATCAGTTTGGTAAGCAAAATCAATACAATTTAGGTTCAATAAATAGTATTTTATAATATAGTTCATGCTCCGTAAACAATATTTCATATTGTAGTCCAGTGCAGGAGGATAGTATTCTAAAATATTCATTTTCAGTAAATGGTGAAAGGTTTTGAATAAACCTTTTTAGTTTAGGAATAATAAAATGTTCATTTTGGAACATTTTCATTTTATAAAACACTTAAATCTCATATAACAGTAACAGTGGATGAAAAACGTAGAAACAGTAGTAATCATATCCAGTACAAAATTTCCAAATATCCAAATAATGAATTAAATATTATAACAATTATTTCTGTTTTAGAAATAATTTCCATGATTCTTTTTCCAGTAAATAGTGGTGTTTATTTCTTTCCAATAAACAGTAAACAATAAAATAGAACTTATAGTTCTCAGTTCGATAAAGCATAAAACAGTGAATCACAATCCAGTAGTAATAAACTGAAATCCACAGTTTCAGTAAAACATAAATCAGTGATTCACAGTATAGTATCAGTAAACAGTAAGTTGAGACTAGGCATCACCCTACATGGTATCATGCTATAATCGTCCACTAGGGACACAGTATCGCCCACTCAAGGACACAGTACAGTAACAGTCTAGATCTATGGCCATAGTCTAAGGTTGTCCTCGGATACACTTGCCAGGTGGCACCAGGACCGCTAATGACTTGGCGGGTCTATCAGCACACGTGAATAGTAACAGTAATAGTAGTAAGCATGAATCTCGGAGCCTAAGTCTCAAAACAGTATAAAAATTGTATCATAGCCTTTATGGAATTTATGAAATAAATAAAATCATTAATTAGTTCCATAAAGGAATAAAATCATTTCTTTTCCATAAAATACCTTTAAGGAAATTCAAGAAATTAAATCATTTATTTAAATAATCATTTCAAAGGTATTTATTTCTCATTCCAAATACAGTGAAACAGTCCATAAATATTCATGTATTTAGTGAGAAAATATACATAAGTATTCCTTTTGAATATTTATAATTTTATAAATTATAAGTAATTTCTCACTAAATCAAAATAATAAAACATGAATATTTAAATTTGGAAATTTTCTCATAAATTCATCTTTTATGGGAAGTTTGTGTAAATAGTCTCCGATTATGTCATTTGACCCAAATGTAATTATCTAAAATATTCATAATATTTTAGAATATTTTTGTTAAAATTTCGGCAGCATAACAGCTGCGGATTCCTAATCTCCTGCACCGAGAATACAGTATATAAATACAGCTTTTAAACCACAATTCATGCATGTTTCAAACCAAATCATATTCACAACATTTCCATAAAATATTTCTCAATAAAACATGCATTCATCATATCCTTACAACTCACACACTTCTTCCTTACCTATCTCACGAAATCGAACTTCTCGGTTGCACCTACCGTAATCTTTAATCTCCAGCTGCAAAATAATTTTATTAAAATTTATCAATATTTTTCCTCTTAATTTTAAGATACTAACTTCCATAAAATGCAGCCACAAATGACACTGCATATGTACAACCAGTATTATTTAGACAGGTGCTAAAACTACACTTTCTCGTTTTAGCTCCTTTCCCGGTTCTGATTTCACCAACCTTTCTCTTTTGATTTCCACATTAAATTTCTACCATCAAACACTAAAATTCAGCATTAAATCATGCCCAAACCAGCCTTGGCCAAAAGCTCCATTCACCACACTTCATGATTTTTCAACTATTTTTCAAATCTAATGCTTAAAGTCTTCTTAATCCATCTCTAGTCACCATTTTCTACCATTTTCATTCATCAAAATGCATGGTTTTTATGAGATCTCAAAGTGTCCAAAACCCACAAATATGGCACTTTTTTATACAACCATTTTTAAGCAAATCTAATGCCATAGCCTTTTTCTACACCTTGAATACATTAGGATTACAATCTTAAAACAAATCAAAGCATGAAATTTTGGCATGAACATACCTTGACCGAACGCTTCTTTGAGTCCTTTCTCTTTGTTTTCTTCCTCTCTTGATGATTTAAAGGTAGCTATGGATAGAAGAGATGATGAGGATCATTTTTAGTAGAAATAGCTAAGTTGAAATTCTAAGTGTTTTAGGTGTTATGAAAGCTTGAAAGTTTTCTTTTTTTTCTTAGCTATGGAGGTGGCGTGGGAGAGGTTGAAGAAGGCTGGGTTTCTGCCGACTTTCATCTGTTTTTAACTGCTGGAATTTTCTGGATAATGGCAAAATGTGACGTCCCCGTCACTTCATCTTATCACTTATCTTTTTCTTTCTTATTTAGATTTAGTTCATCCAGTGTCATTCTTCCTTTATTCTTAAGCTAATTATTTAATAGCTCATGAAATTTTATTCAATTTTCATAAGCATAAAAAAAATGATATATATAAATATCATTCCACTTCCACAGGATCTCATTCATCATCTTAACTTACATCCCCGGCATCTTATATATAAAATTTCTACTTGTACTGTACCGTAGTTGAATTACAATTTAACTTTACAGATGAACATATAAGTATACCTTCTATGCTAACTGGGAAGCGTATCGAGAACGTACACTTCGATTCTTCAAATACAAGCCCCTCTAGTCGGAACGGGATTCACTTCAGGTAATCTGTAGGAAAAATGGTCGTAAAAGGGTGAGTTTACGCTCAGTAAGAAAAGTATGTAAAAGAGCGTGCTATGTCTCTATATGCACCTTTCCTACTTGGCTCTATGATGTCATGTAAAGCATTATAAAACATACATCATAAACTTTCTTCATGCATTGTTTGCAACCATGCATATTTGTTTCAAATGACATGGAAATCATACTTTGTATGCTTCTTTTAAAACATAGCATACATATAAAACATGCATCATACTTCTTTTTTTAAAACATCATACTTCATATCATACTTTAAAAACATACATCATACATTTCTTTATACATACATCTTGTACTTTGAAATAGATGGAGACTATGTACAATGTTTAAGCGATTGAGTCGTCATATGAACCGTTCATTCCCATTCATATGACTCATATGACTCTAATCATGCATTAGTACATTGGTATACCATGTTGAGGTCAGGGATTCTCTCCTGCCTTAATAATACCATAGTGAGCACTAGTCAGATGTCACTTATGGTCTTGAGGACCGGACTAGGGTTCCTCACTTAACATACATATTACTGAGGACTTGATCAGAGTCTCTCAGCCATCAGAAATGCATAATCATTACGCAGTCCATAGCCTCAAAACATTTATAATATACTTTTCAGAAAACACCTTTGTGTTTAAAACAATTAAGCCTTGAAAACATCTTTTCATACATGGCAGTCGACTGGTCTTATAGGGCAGTCGGCTGCTGCTTCATAACATCATTTCTCGAAATTATTTTCTTTTCGAAAAATACATGGGGGCAGTCGACTAGTCCATATAGTAGTCGACTGGTTTTCAAACAGAATGCTTGTTAAAAAATAGCAGTCGACTGGTCCATATAGCAGTCGACTGGTTTTCAAACAGAATGCTTTTGAGAAAATAGCAGTCGACTGGTCATATAGGGCAGTCGACTGTTTTTGAAACAGAATGCAATTTGGTAAATAGCAGTCGACTGTCTCATATAGCAGTCGACTGGTCATATAGGGCAGTCGACTGTTTTTGAAACAGAATGCAATTTGGTAAATAGCAGTCGACTGGTTTGCATCGGTTTTCGGAAAACAGCGTTTTGGTTGTCTCTAGGCAGTCGACTTCCCTTTATGGCAGTCGGCTGCCCCTAGCCTAATTGGCACTAGGGAACAAGTCCGAAAATGCATCCTTTCCTGCACAACATCAACTGATGCTTCTCTCCAAACTACATAAAATCATTATAAAACATGCGGACATAGCCGCCTTATGTTCGTTACATAGATTTCTTACCTCGATTTCTTCGGGAACGCAAGATCACTTGGTGCTTTAACCCTAGCTTTCACTCCTTCAAAGCTGAAATCATCATATCATATCAAACCTTAAATTAAACCACATACACATGTTATACTAACTTAAAACAACTCCAAAACAAGAACGAAATTGCAAGAATCATCTTTTTCTCTTACCTTTACTAGAGACCAAAATTTCAATTGTTGAGATCTCCTTCAATACTTGGATTCAGTCCTCCAAACTTTGGATATCACTTAATCTAGTGACAAGGATTATTTTTCGTTCTATGAACTTAATAGATTAGTGGAAGAGTAAGGTGGTTTAGCAAGGTAGCTAGAGATGGAAGCTTGGAAGATTGGATAGAACGAGAGGGAGAGGGCTGGAAGGGTGGCTGACATTGGTGATAGCTGATGAAGATGGTGAGTCATGCAAGATGCATTTAATGCATGCTAATTTCATTAATCATCTCAGCCTTTTCTTTCCTCTTTGACTCATCCATTTGACCATTTAATTCCTTTTTTTCTCCTATGACTCATCCACTTAAATCCAATTAAAATCCTGATTTTATTTTCTTTCCTACTTCAATGATTTTCCTGATATTAACATTAATTCATTATTTCTTCTCATCCTACTTATTTCTTACATGCTCTATACCTCATGCATACATCATTCATACATTAAACTTCATATCTATTTAATCATATTAATTGAAATACTTTACATGCATGGAGGAATTACATGGAAATTGGGGATCTCACATCCTCCCCACCTTAGAAAATTTGGTCCTCCAAATTTGCCTTAGCTTGTCATGTAAATAATTCTGGATACCTTTCCTTCATTAAGCTCTCTAGCTCCCATGTAGCTTCTTCCATTATATGGTATTGCCAGAGAACTTTCACTAACGAGATCGTCTTAGACCTCAAAACTTTCTCTTTTCTGTCCAAAATCCGAATCGGCTTCTCTACATAGCTCATATCTTCCCTTATCTCCAAGGGTTCATACTCAATGACATGAGACGGATCCGGATTGTACTTCCGAAGCATCGATACATGAAACACATTATGCACTCCCAATAGCTCCGGAGGCAATGCCAATCTATAGGCAACATCGCCTATTCGATCTAAGACTTCAAATGGACCGATGTAACGAGGACTCAGCTTACCTCGTCGGCCAAATCTCATAATTCCTTTGGATGGAGAAACTTTCAAGAATACAACATCTCCAACCATAAACTCAAGTGGTCTCCGTCGAGCACCCGCATAGCTCTTTTGTCTACTCTGAGCTATCTTAAGCCTCTAACAAATCAACTTAACATCTTCTGATGCTTGCTCGACTAGATCTGGAGCCAATAACTTATGTTCGCCCACTTCTTCCCACCCAATCGGAGATCGACACCTTCTTCCATACAAAGCTTCATATGGTGCCATCCCAATGCTCGCATGATAACTATTATTGTATGCAAACTCAGCCAATGGCAGATGGTCATCCCAGGAACCTTTAAAATCCATAGCACAAGCCCTCAACATATCCTCGAGCGTCTGAATCGTGCGCTCGGACTGTCCATCAGTCTGCGGATGAAAAGCTGTGCTAAAATTTAACTTAGATCCCATGGCTTCCTGAAAATGCTCCCAGAAATGGGAAGTAAACCTGGAATCTCTATCTGAAGTGATGCTCACTGGAACACCGTGTAGTCTTACGATGTTTTTTACATACATATCTGCCAAAGCATTGAGTGTATTAGTTGACTTCATATGTAGGAAGTGAGCTGATTTTGTCAATCTATCGACAATCACCCAAATACCATCATGATTCTTCTTGGTTCTGGGCAACCCCATAATAAAATCCATCACTACTGACATTAAATTCTGAGGTCATACCCGATTGCATCTGATTCATAGCCTCAATCCATCTATCATCTTTCTTTTGAGCACTTCGGATTCTGTCCATTAACTCTGACTAGCCATCATTCCAATTTGCTCATAAGTCATAACGTTAAGGTTGAGGCTTGCGAATTGCTCAATTAATTCATGCTCTTTTATCATCATATAAGACACCATACTTACATGCTTCCGGCTCAGAGCATCCGCCACCACATTGGCTTTCCCCGGGTGGTAAAAGATCTCACAATCGTAATCCTTTAATAGCTCAAGCCATCTTCTTTGCCTCATGTTTAATTCCTTCTGGGAGAATAAGTATTTCAGACTTTTGTGATCCGTAAAAATCTGAAATCTCTCACCATACAAGTAATGCCTCCATATCTTCAGGGCAAATATTACTGCAGCTAACTCTAAATCATGAGTCGGGTAGTTCTTCTCATGGTCCTTCAATTGTCTGGAACCATAGGCTACTACCTTACCATGCTGCATTAACACGCATCCCAAACCTTGCCCTGAGGCATCACTATACACCGCAAATCCACCTGAACCACTAGGGATGGTGAGAATCGGTGCAGTCGTCAACCTGTGCTTCAACTCTTGGAAGCTACACTCACAGGCTTCATTCCACTCATACTTCACTTCCTTGCGCGTCAAGCACGTCAATGGAGCAGCTAACTTCGAGAAACCCTCTACAAACCTCCTATAGTAGCCAGCTAAACCCAAGAAACTCCTAATCTCTGTCGCAGTCTTCGGTCTTTCCCATTGAACCACCGCTTCAATCTTCGATGGATCAACTGAGACTCCATCTTTACTGATAATGTGACCTAAGAAGGAGATCTGATTCAACCAGAAATCACATTTACTTAATTTGGCATATAGTCCTCTATCTCTGAGGGTTTGCAGAACTATCCTCAAATGCTGCTCATGTTCTTCCCATGACCTCGAGTACACCAAGATGTCATCGATGAAGACAATGACAAACTGGTCCAAGTACTGCTTAAACACATCATTCATCAAATTCATGAAGGCTGCAGGTGCATTGGTTAATCCAAACGGCATCACCAAGAATTAATAATGGTCATACCGTGTCCTGAACGCAGTCTTAGGGATATCTTCATCTCGGATCTTCAACTGCTGATATCCCGATCTCAAGTCTATCTTGGAGAAGACTTGTGCACCCTTTAGCTGATCAAAGAGGTCATCTATCCTGGGAAAAGGATACTTATTCTTGATTGTCACTTTATTCAACCACCGGTAGTCGATGCACAACCTCATACTACCGTCCTTCTTCTTGACAAAAAGCACAGGAGCACCCCAAGGGGATACGCTGGGTCGTATGAATCCCTTGTCTAGCAACTCCTGAAGCTGCTTCTTAAGTTCTTCCAATTCTACCAAGGCCATCCGATAGGGAGCTCTTGAAATGGGCTCAGTCCCCAGCACCAAATCGATAGTGAACTCCACTTCCCTATCCAGAGGAAGTCCTGGAAGATCATCCGGGAACACCTCGGGAAAATCTCGGACTACAGGAATATCATTGAGTCATATCATTGAGTCCGAGACGTTTCTGATCTACGTCCTCCACATAAGCAATGAATCCTTCATACAACCATACATGCTTCTCATTATTTTCATATGAATTCAAATCAAAAACCAAACAGGTTTCATATTAATTTCTTGCAAAATTTACAACATAGCTAACGGGTGAAGAGAATGTTACACTCTTAGCATAACAGTCTAATAAAACATGATTATTAGCTAACCAATCCATACCTAAAATAACATCAAACCCATACATATTTAGTAGGATTAGATCAGCCTTAGATTCTCTTTCTCCTACCCGTAGCTTACAATTTTTATACACCAACTCTGTCACTTGTGATTCTCTAAGTGGCGTGCTTATCTTTAATGAGTGTTCTAAAGTCTCAGGGTCAACAGGTATTTTCATAGCAAACTTAGGAGACACAAAAGAATGCGTAGAGCCTGGATCAAACAATGCTATAACCTTCACATCAAACAGGTAAATTGTACCTTTAATCACTTTGGACGAGACATCGGCAGACTCTTCGTCGATGGCAAACACTCGTCCTTGGGTCACAGCTTTCTTTCCCTTCTCAGCAGCAGTGGCCTTAGGTTGTAGTTTAGGGGTCTTATCGGATTCGTCAGGCATCCTCGGATCTCTCTGAGGGCAATCTCTAATCATGTGCCCTTTCTCCCCACATCTAAAGCAAGCGCCACTCGCCAAGCGACATGGCTGTGATCCATGAAACTTCCCACACTGCTCACATCTTTGCATCGTACTCTTTGGTGAGCTAGCGATACTTCCAACTTGATTTCGGGATCGCTCATCACTTATCTTGATCCCGGTAGCTCTAGGAGTACCTATATCAGTATCATCATCATCATAACTCCAACTTCAATATAATTCCATATAACCATTAAATTAATTTAAAGATCATCTTTCTATACTTTACTTACCTATAGAAACTCCTTCAGATTGTCTACTTCTCCGAAATGGATACCTATCGCTCGAAGCTTTCTCATCCGACTTCCGCTTCATCGGTTCCTTGCCTTTACCCTTGGCTCGAAAGTCAGCATGGTGTAGATCATAGTCCTGCTCACACAGCTGAGCCTTACGGACAGTTTCTCCATAGGTGGTGATATCTATCGGATACAGTTTAGATCTAATCGGGGACTTCAATCCCTCTATGAATTTGTAGATCTTATGCCCTTCATCTCTTCGGACCTCTGGATAGAATCTACTCAAGGTGGTGAACTTAGATTCATACTGATTCACCGTCATCGTACCTTGAGTCAAACTTAGGAACTCGATCTTCAGTCTATTCTGATTCGTGCGTGGGATGTACTGTTCATTAAAAGCTTCCACAAATCTGTCCCACGTGACCTCATCATATCGGGCCTCTAATACGGTCTGAGTGGCTTGCCACCAATATTCAGCATCATCAATCAACAGATAGGCAGCCAAACCTACTTTCTCCCTTTCGAAGCAGGGCATATACTCGAAAGATTTTAGAACTGCTTTCATCCAGTTCTCAGCTGTCAACAAATCTCTTTCCCCCTTGAATTTAGGCGGATCCAACTTCTTGAATTCCTTAATCAATGCTACACTGCAATAAGCTCTAGGATCCCGCCTTTCAGTAACTGGGACTGGTGGGGTTACTTCAGTAGGAGGAATAACAGTTGCAGTTGCTTGGGTACTTGTGGCCACATTTGGGAAGTTAGACATGAACTGCGTAAACATCGTGGCCATGTTCTCCATGTGCTTCTCCATTTTCGCTAGCCTTGTATTCGGGCTATGTGGTGGAGATGGATGAGGAGACGGAACTGGGGGCTCTTCAGTGCGACCCCGTCCTCTTCCTCTACTTGTACCTCTTCTTCGTGAGCTCATACTGTAAATATAATCATCATTGAGCTCTTTAGTATAACTAGAAACAGCTATACTATACATTTGTATTCAGACAAGTACAATACAATTGGGGGATATACTCTATTTCTAGCTTCTTGATACTGACAAACTTCAATCTAAACTGCTCTGATACCACTCTGTGACGTCCCCATCACTTCATCTTATCACTTATCTTTTTCTTTCTTATTTAGATTTAGTTCATCCAGTGTCATTCTTCCTTTATTCTTAAGCTAATTATTTAATAGCTCATGAAATTTTATTCAATTTTCATAAGCATAAAAAAAATGATATATATAAATATCATTCCACTTCCACAGGATCTCATTCATCATCTTAACTTACATCCCCGACATCTTATATATATAAAATTTCTACTTGTACTATACTGTAGCTGAATTACAATTTAACTTTACAAATGAACATATAAGTATACCTTCTATGCTAACTGGGAAGCGTATCGAGAAGGTACACTTCGATTCTTCAAATACAAGCTCCTCTAGTCGGAGCGGGATTCACTTCAGGTAATCTGTAGGAAAAATGGTCGTAAAAGGGTGAGTTTACGCTCAGTAAGAAAAGTATGTAAAAGAGCGTGCTATGTCTCTATATGCACCTTTCCTACTTGGCTCTATGATGTCATGTAAAGCATTATAAAACATACATCATAAACTTTCTTCATGCATTGTTTGCAACCATGCATATTTGTTTCAAATGACATGGAAATCATACTTTGTATGCTTCTTTTAAAACATAGCATACATATAAAACATGCATCATACTTCTTTCTTTAAAACATCATACTTCATATCATACTTTAAAAACATACATCATACATTTCTTTATACATACATCTTGTACTTTGAAATAGATGGAGACTATGTACAATGTTTAAGCGATTGAGTCGTCATATGAACCGTTCATTCCCATTCATATGACTCATATGACTCTAATCATGCATTAGTACATTGGTATACCATGTAGAGGTCAGGGATTCTCTCCAAACTACATAAAATCATTATAAAACATGCGGACATAGCCGCCTTATATTCGTTACATAGATTTCTTACCTCGATTTCTTCGGGAACGCAAGATCACTTGGTGCTTTAACCCTGGCTTTCACTCCTTCAAAGCTGAAATCATCATATCATATCAAACCTTAAATTAAACCACATACACATGCTATACTAACTTAAAATAACTCCAAAACAAGAACGAAATTGCAAGAATCATTTTCTTCTCTTACCTTTACTAGAGACCAAAATTTCAATTGTTGAGATCTCCTTCAATACTTGGATTCAGTCCTCCAAACTTTGGATATCACTTAATCTAGTGACAAGGATTATTTTCGTTCTACGAACTTAATGGATTAGTGGAAGAGTAAGGTGGTTTAGCAAGGTAGCTAGAGATGGAAGCTTGGAAGATTGGATGGAACGAGAGGGAGAGGGCTGGAAGGGTGGCTGACGTTGGTGATAGCTGATGAAGATGGTGAGTCATGCAAGATGCATTTAATACATGCTAATCTCATTAATCATCTCAGACTTTTCTTTCCTCTTTGACTCATCCATTTGACCATTTAATTCCTCTTTTTCTCCTATGACTCATCCACTTAAATCCAATTAAAATCCTGATTTTATTTTCTTTCCTACTTCAATGATTTTCCTAATATTAACATTACTTCATTATTTCTTCTCATCCTACTTATTTCTTACATGCTCTATACCTCATGCATACATCATTCATACATTAAACTTCATATCTATTTAATCATATTAATTGAAATACTTTACATGCATGGAGGAATTACATGGAAATTGGGGATCTCACACAAAATTATCATTTTGCCATTACTAAGTTGAAATATTTACGGTTTCATGCCATTATGCCTCTTTTTCGTAAAAAATGTGTAAATGGCTTCCAAAAATTATAATTCCAGCACTAAAATATCACATTTAATGTAACTTGATGAATGGAAGTGGTTTCGTTGCAGCACGGTGTACCAATAATGAGAAATTACAGTTTTACCCCTTACAAACGCTAACAAAATTTTTCGATCAAACCA
The DNA here is from genome assembly GCA_032173925.1 of Heritiera fomes. Lineage (NCBI taxonomy): Eukaryota > Viridiplantae > Streptophyta > Magnoliopsida > Malvales > Malvaceae > Heritiera > Heritiera fomes. The sequence goes on from JAPDPM010000015.1 coordinate 18,298,948, forward strand.
ACTTTTTTTTCAAATCTTTTGACACCATGATTTTCCTCTTTTTATTTAGTTTATCATGGTGTTCTCACTTTGTTCTAACTCATTTTATGATGAGTGAAATTACGAAAATATCCCTCGGGACATAATCGTCATTTTCCAATTTGTTTTTCCAAAATTTGTAAATTATTTTCAAAAATTCCAAAAATTATTCTTATGCCTCCAAATGATTATTTAATATTTATTTTACCTTTTTGACACTCAAATAAAATTTTAACCTCAATAAAATAATAAAATCCCATGTGGGACCCACATATAATATTTATTTAAATTCACTCAAAATTTTATTTTACACTATACAAATATTACAAAATATTATGTACAGTATAATAGAATCAGGTCTTACACTATCATAAATTATTTCAATAAGAAAACAATTTATAACCAATATTTAAAAACACTGTAGTGATCAGATTTGAGTAAGTAGTTTACCAGTAGTAAACAATTCACTTATAAATAGGATTATACACAGTCTAGTACAGTAAACCATTTATAAATGATCACACATTTCACAGAAATCACATCGGTAAACCTTTATGATTCAGTAACACAATTCGGTTAAACGGTTTAATATCACAGTAAAATGGTAAAGACCAGGCATCACCCAAGATATATCATGCTATAATCCCCGTAGGGTAAAATGATAATCACAAGAGACATATGGCCATAGTCTATAAATGTTCTCAGTCATACACTGATCAGGTGTTAACCGGGACGCTGAAGATAGGATCAATATCAACAGCTTCACACAAATAACACACATTAACACATGAGCATGATACGGGGGCTATTAGTCTCAAAACAATATAAAAAACGATATTAGAGCCTTTATGGATTTTATCAAAATAAATTAAATTTTCATATTTATCCATAAAGGAATATAATTTCAAATAATACAAAATTTCAGAAAACAGTCTGTAAAATATTCACATTTCAATATAATTTTCATAAACACTCTATTTCACTATAAAACACATTTAAGAACACATCAGTAACTTTATTTCGATAAAATTCTTTTTCATGAATATTTAAATATTGTTTTTCGATAACTTCACATTTTATGAGAAATATATCATTTCACTATAGATAGGTAAAAGAACATGTTGGTTCTCTTTCACGTGTAAAATTCAATAACATAAATATTTAAATATTACTTTTCAGTATATAAACTATATATAAACGGTAAATCTGTAGTCACTGCAGTAATATTTCAATATCAGTAAATAGTTTGAAAGTACACAATTTAGTACATAGTATAGTAATCATGCAACTTAGAAACATATTTGGTTATGTAGATAAATTATATTTCCCCCTTTAGAAAAATTTATGGGAAACGGTTAAGAATTGAATTTCCAGAAATTCTAAAAACATGAAAAACATTTGTAGGCAACTCCTATAAATGTTTCTTACCTCGAGTGCATGAAATATATCTATGTTCCTACTATCGCTTGTGTAATTCTATTTCCCAGAATTGTTACTCTTGCATAGTAATATCACCTTATATTTTATATTACCATATCACAATGATAATAAGTATTCCATAGTTTCTATTTTACATATATCATTCTCCACACTTGATATATTCTATCTCCTATTAATTACCTCAATATAATTATAATTAAATCATACCCCTTTCAAATTCCAAAAATCAATTACCTCATTAACTTTTATGTTATATTTATTTGTTCTAAGATCATAATAATTCACATTGTAATCCCTTTTTTATGTCCCAACCAATTATCTCCTTTATGCACACAATTTATTTCCTTCCAAATTTACTTCCAACAATAATCTCTACTCCTCTTTAATTATTTCTCTTTAATCATTTAGTCATAAATTTAACTTGAGAACCTCGTGGACAATGCCTTAACCAACTATTTATTTCTTGCACTAGAATTATTATTTCTTAATTCCAATTTCATCCATAGTTTATAAATTATGAAATTTTCCATAATTCATAAAATTTCCGAATTCCCTCTCATTAACTAAAAATTTATTCTTTTCTCAAATTTAATTCCACCAACAATTTCATCCACCTTTATATTTTATTCACTCATTCTCAATCATAAAATTTATATTGAATCCCATTACCAAACTTAATCCATACTCTCCTCTTGCATATAATTTATCTTCTATCTAATTTACTTCCACTAACACTCTTATTAATATTGCTATATTATTTCTTACTCATCAACCATCAAAATTCAACATTTCATATTATGAAATGTACTCCAATTGATCTAAAAATTTATTCATTCTTCTCCCACTTTCAATTTCATTAATAATTTAATTAACCTATGTATTTTATTTATTAACTATTAACTTATAAAATTCGACATGATAAGCTCATGTCTTGAGCTTTGACCAAAATTTACACTTGCGCAATTACCATTTATCAAATTACATTTATCATTTATCATTTTTCTTTTCTTTTCTTTTCTGCTTCATTTCTTTTCTTTTCTGTTTTGGTTTCCTTCCACTGCCGGCACTCTCCTTTTGTTTTCTTCATTGCCGTGAGTCCCTAAATGCCATGTCTTCATGATTTTTCCTCCTTTGTTCACTTAAATCTTTACATACATCATTATTCACTTAAGAATTTCATCAAACATGTTAAATTCAACAAAATTTCCTCACCATCGTGACTGCCCTGTTCTGCCATTAATCCCCCACATTCACGCCACTTTGTTGCACTTTGGTGTTTTGCAAGATTCATAACCATAATCCTATTCCACACAAATCCTATCATCATCTACTACTAAATTTTACCCCAAAACACACAAAAATCACAACAATTTCTTCATCTATTACTCATCACCGAATCCACATGAAACTTAAAAAATTTTAATTTTATTTGATCCTAATGCTATAAAACATACTCCCATGCATAAATCAATCCCAAACCTTAGCTAGGATCGATCAAAGCATTTTCTAACTAACTTACCTTGATCCATCGAGCAACACAACCCCTCAACCCATAAATTTCCTTCACGTCAGCCTCACCATTTCTAAGTTTAAGACGCCATTCAGGTGGAAGACAGATTTGTGAAGTTGGATTATTGAATTGGTGAAGAGAATTGGAAGTTTGGAAAGGTGAACGTGAAGAAAACGTGAAAGAAAAAGAAGCAAAACGTGCAGCCAGTAGCAAGGGACTAAGTCGGTGATGGAGTTGGGAAAAATCAGCAGAAAATGGGATGAAAATGCTGAGCTTGGGTCTTCTTATTAATTTTTCCTCCAATGATATTTTGCCACATAGATTTCTCTTTTAACTTTTCAACAATTTACACTTTTGCTATCAAATATTTTATTATTTTTAAATTTTCAGATTTTAACTTTTTATTTTAATTAAATTTAATTTATTTAGGTTAATATTTGGTCAATCTTTGACCAAGTTGACCAACTTTATGTAAAATGATCATTTTACCCTTACACAATTCCAATTAAGTCCAATCATTAAATTAATATTTTTAAATTCAAATTTAATATTTATTTTTATTATTTCTCATATATTTAAATTAAACATGGTCAATTATTAACTCACAAGGTGGTTTGACCGGTCATAATTGGTGAAATTACTAAATTACCCCTAATCGTAAAATCGTATAAATTTATGTTTTTACGCTTGATCACTTTTATCAATTCACATAATTTAAAACCTTATTACATATAAAATTATTTACCTTAAATATCATAATTCTAGCATCTTACTTCGATCAGGACAGAGAAAGTCTTGGTGAGGCTCACACCGAGTACTTTCTTGACCTTATCAAATAGACCCCTCCTTTAAATATTTTAACAATAAATTTCCCCATTTAAAATCCTACACTCAATAACTTATTTAAAATATGAGGAATTCAAGGCTCTCACAACTCAGGACACCTATAATTGAACCTAGGAATCATGACAAGTGAGGTGCTTCAAAGCATTCTTTTTTACTCAGCCTGATGTCCCTAATCAATTATAGCAAATCCTTCCTTCCTTCTTTACTTAACATGCATGTTAGTTACATAGTATCTATTCCTTTCGAGTTCAGGTCTAATGTTATTTATGATAAAGTGTCATTATAAGAACATGTATAAGATACGTGCATATAATTAGCATGGTATATGCTATTATATATATTTCTTACTGGGCTTAAAGCTCACTGGCTACCATACTAAAAGAGGATTGTGATCAAATTCCTTCAAGGCTTTAGCATTGTACTATGAAGGTATAATCGTACAGTTGCTTTATGTATTTAGACTTTATTGTACAGTACTTTAGTGTGTCAAAGGGATGTAAACAAAAGGAATGTAAATGTCAATTATAGTCAATTAATATAGAAATGAATGTATACAGATGTTAACAGTTTGACACTAGACTTTTTTATAGTTTAAGGTTGTTTAATTAAGTACAATTATGAAGTAATCTTACTTGACTTGATGTAGATGAAATGAGAATGTAAAGGAAAGTAAACATATATTGGAATGATTGTATTGAGACCAATCTGAAAAATTGGATATTGATTTAGCTAAGTAAGTTTTAACTTAACAATAAAATGATAACATTGATCACAGCCCAACCAAATGAATGAAAAAGAACATGTTAGCTTTAATTTTGGGTAAAAAGGACGTGTCATTTATTATGTTTCATTAATTTTTTTTAAAGAGTTCTAACTCTCAATTATAATTGATAAATTTCTAATAACACAATCTCATATCCATGATCCATCTATTATTTCACATGGATCATTTTATCTTAATATAAAAATGTTTTCAATTTTAATCTATAATCATACGTAAGAATATAATGTTGTATTTCTAGTTTCAAACATTTAATTTCTTATAATGTATTCATATATATAGATTAACTTGATCAATGATCTTAATATTAGACAATTAAATAGTTATTGTGAGATCCCAAAATTCTCAATTTCTTATATACTTATTGAATATGATGAGGTAGAATATCAAGCCAAATTCATATATGTGGAAGTTATCAAGAAAAATTATCAAGCGAGCCCATAGGATAATCTTTAATATGGATGACCTTTGAAGTGGCAAAATGTGAAAGTTAGGCCCAGAACACCTAAAGGACAAGAGTACCACATTTTGAAATTCTTTAAGATGAACACATCTAGGTTTACGTGCAACAAATTTAAAAATAACGATTTAGTCCATACCCGAAAGAATTTTTCTAAATAACAGTCAAATAAATTGACTTTGGACCTACAGACTATCATAAGAAAATCCTCGCGTAAAGAAGTTTCACGTGGATTCAGCCCGTGAACTGAATCACACGAAAGAGCTAAAAAAATGGGAACGAAGCTAATAGCTTCCGTTTAGGGGTAGTTTGGTAATTTTGCTACCATGACCGGTCAAACCACTTTGGGAGTCAACCATTGACTATGTTTGACCTAAAAATATGAAAAATAATAAAAATAAAAAATAAATTCTGAATATAAAAATATTAAAATAATGTTATGACATATTTGGAAATAATGAGATTGTATAATGGTATTATGGTCTTTTAGCATGGGGATGGTCAAATTGGTTAATGTTGACTGGAATTGACCTAAATAAATAGAATTTAATAAAATTAAAAATTAAAAATCTAAATTGGAAAATAATAAAATATTAGCTATGCCATGGTTGTAATAGTGAATCTTAAGAGGGGCAAATTGGCCATTTTATATGTGAACTGAAAATATCTCTAAATATTAATAAAGAAACCAGAAAATTCTGGTTATTTCAACCCAACCAGCTAACCTTCCCCTGCAAGTTTTGTAAGAGCCTTGCCCGTCTCACTAGGCCATCGACGAGCATCCCCTGGGCGTCCCACACGTCCCAGGTTTACTCTTACACGTCAAGGCCTCGCCCGTTCTAGTGGGCCGTCGGCGAGCATCCCTTAGGCTTCCTCGCCCCAGGTTTGCCTTGGCAGCTAGAGTAGGCGGTCGCCCAACACTCACTAACAACATATTGTCCGCTTTGGGCGATCGCCACCCTCACGGCTTTGTCCTAAGGCTCCTGAAGAACTTAAGATTAATGCCTTGAGCGCATTTTTCTGAGGCTCGAATCTCGGCACCCTTAAGTACCTGAACCTTACACTCATGTTACCATTAGAACATGAAAGAGTAAACCTGGGGCGTGTGGGACGCCCAGGGGATGCTCGCCGATGGCCTGATGAGACAGGCGAGGCTCTTACAGTTTCTTTCTCCTCCATTTCTCTTCACATCACCCTTTTCCACCTTGTAGAACATCATCAAATCTTCACCAAATCAACAAGTGTTCTAAATTAAAATTATTCCTCATCCCAAGAGTTGTTTAAACTTAGATTTTGGTGAATTAATTCCAGCATTTGAAGGATGAAATCCCTACTGGTAGATTCGATTCAAGGTGTTAATGTTTTCATTAATTTTAGCTATGGTTTCAAATTGTTTTAGGCATGAATAACATATTTAATGCCTTAAATTGAAACAAAATGAAGTGTAGTGAGGCATGTAGGTTTCAGCCATGAGAGAGAAGTAGGAAGATTATGGTGGTTCTAAGGCATGTTGGGTAAAGGATAAAAGTAGAAGATGTGTAAAGTATAGTTGTAATGTTGAAATTGCAAGAAAATATGAATGTGGTATCAAGGGAATCATTCAGCCATGGCTAAATTAAAATGATGATGAAGAGTTTTTCATGTAGGGAAGGTGTTTGATGGATGTCTTAAGTGAAGTAGGAAATATTCATAAGCTAAGTTGAGGAAAGAATCCATGGAAACCAAATAATGTTATGGCCTTAAGGAGTTTTCGGCCAAGGCATTATGCATGGGGTCCTTATGCTAATTTTATGACCTAAGGGTTAAGAAAAAATAAATTAAGGATAATAGGATTATTGGTGAAATTAAAGTTGGAAATAGAATAAGATTGGGCAAGTGTGGAATCCAGCCAAGGCATAGTGTGGGGTGTTGTTAAATGAATTTTCATAGTTGATGGCTAAAGAAATAATTATAAAGGTTAATAGGATTATTGGTGGAAATTGAACTTGGGAAAAAGAATACAATTTAATCTTGGTTATGTATTTAATAGGAAATAAAATAATTTAATTGTCGAAATTAATAGAATGGAAGATAAGAATTAAAAGAAAATTTATTAAAGTCATAGTATGGAATTTTGAATATAATTTGGAATTATTGTGCTGTGTTAAAATTTGAAAGATAAAGGACATAAATGGTGCTGTTGGTTTTTGGTACTACATGGTAATTGAGATAAGGAATATGTATGAGGATGCATAGGAAATGCTATACTTGCATTTGGAAATTTTTGAAAATTGAATCCTACTGTTGGCTTGCTCACTTTTCCTAAATGAGAAATAGAAATTTATTTTTAAATCCATACCAGTCTAAGTATGGTTTAATTTGCATAAAATATATTTTTATTATTTTACGTACAATGATTTATCATTTATGTACAAATGTACTATTGAATATTTAAAGTTTTGCATTAAGTATTTAATGAATTTTATTACTACCTAATGCAATAATTAATTTTTTATATGATTATGGACTGACTGAAGATAATAAAATGATTTCCAATTGTGATTTGTGAATATATGAAAATGATTTTGAGACGGTTGCTCCCTAGTGATCATGCATATAGGTATATGTACATGATATGACTGTGAGACTACGATCAAGTCCATAGGTTCCCATAGTGAGCACTTGATCAGTGCAAATTATGATAGATCGACAATAGCCATTGTTATAGGTAGGAACGACTTATGGTTGGTTACCTAGCTCCTCGTGGGTACACCCAATTCTTATATAGGTCCCTGAAGGGATATAGTACGTGCATGATTCTATTGGATGTTGATTGTCTCCACTTAATTTATTGCGAATTAACTGAATACTGATTTGATTGATCTGAAAGAAAAAATGTTTAAAGAAAGAAATGTTTAAATCAAATGGTTAGTAATGATGATTTTAAAATGACTTGTTTTATTGTACTAGATGAGAATACATAAAAATACTACTTTGCTTTATGATTTTGAAGCGTATCGTATTGTTTATCAAAATTTCATATTGAAATTACTTTAAGGAATTGTTTTAAATAAATTGTTTTATGTATTGTTATTGAATAGATTTTACATGAATTATTAAATGTTATACTGATTAATAATTTGATCGTCAACTATTTGCTCCTTATAGTCAGAACTAGGGATCGGAACACGAAAAATATTTCAAAGTACCTCCCATACTCTATCTTATTTCTGAGCCAATTATAGTATCCTTCTTAAAACATCCCTTTGTGTACCGTTAGGAATTAATTGATTTTTATGCATTTTAATATTCATATTTAATACGCTTTTCATAATTAATGAAATAAGTTTATATTTATTTATCTACATATAGTAGCATAGTACACACTTTTATATATGTTTCTTACTAGGCTTTCCTCACAACTCACCCTTTTACTCACCCTCTCGGATAGTTATTAATATACGTGCCAACCTTCGCTTCCAAGTTAGTTGACAAAGATCACTAGAAGTTTAAAGCAACAAATAAATAGGTATATGTTGAGTATTGTATTTTATATTTAGACAGTATATGCACAGCTAATGTAATTATAGTTTGGAATGTAAATCGTATAATATAGTGTCAAAGAATGCTAAAGAACTAGTGGGAAGTACTTGAATGGAATATATAAATGAAAGTAAGAATTTGGATACTGTAGTTTATACCCTGATTATATTATTATTTATTGGTTTATGATTTAAGGGTAAAATGATTGATATGTAATTGAAAATTATAAAGTGAGCTTATACTGACATTGAATGCAAACCGAATGGTAATGAATGAATGAAAGAAAAAGATAGTATCGAAAGGAGAAGTTAGTTCGGAATTTCATAATTTCAGACGTTACAGTTATTGGCCTTAAATTTTTTTTTTAGTCAAAAAAAGATTTTTTCAATTTATTATAAATAGTTACACAAACGCATATATATATATATATATATATATATATATATATATTTATATATATATATATTTATATATATATACACACATACAATTACATATACACATATGCATATGCATACATATTTCTTGTACAATTAAGCAATTTTCGTATTATGTTTCATTACTTTTTTTGAGTCAATTATATTTTTTTAAAATTGATAATTACAATTTTAAGTATAATTTGTATCATATACTTACACTATAGTATCATATATGTAATTAGTGAAGACTACGAAATTCTCTGTACCTAAACTATAAAATAAATAAATAAATAAATAAAATTAATTAAATAAACTTAGCAGTAAATTGTAACCTAAATTTTGTATTAACTTGATTACTGAATCCGAAAGTTTGAGTTTAGTGCGTTTAACAGTTAATGAATTTCTATCTATTCATTTGATTAACATACATACATATATATATATATATAAATATATAAATTCAATAAATAAAATAAATTTATACTTTTATATTTTTGCACGTTGATGATATAAGTTAATTGGTATATATATTACCATTAGTTAAATTTATACGCTTTAGACATGAAATGTATATAAATAACATATATAGATATATAAATATTTAAGATAAAAATATATATATGTTTAAAAAAATATATGGATAAATAATGATAATAAATAAATAACTAAATAAGTAATAGTGAAAGTAAAAATAATGAAATAATATGTATATGCATAAAATAAAATAATAATGATGCAATATATATAATAATAATATAAAATTTGATTGGCTTCCTTAGGAAGCCAATCAAAACATCACTTGCTCCCGCTGAAACTAGGAAGCCAATCAAAACATCACTTGCTCCCGCTGAAACTAAAGGAGACAGATAGGTTGCCTCTGTTAAAACAAAACCGAAAATAAAAAGAAGAAAAGAGGAAATCACGGCAAGAAAAGAAGGGAAAAAGAAAAAGAAAAAGAGAAGAGAGACAAGGGAATGGAAGGAAGAGGAGCTGCAGCCGTGCAGTAAAGAGAAGAAAAAGAGAGGAAACTGCTGCAGTAGAGGAGAACGAATCGGGTTTGTTAGAGAGGGAAAGAAACGGAGCATTCGGGAGAGGGGACGTGACAAACAGGTGCAACAGCTGGTGTTCGGTGAAGCAATGGGAAGAGGTGGTTGTGCTGACTAAAGAAGAAAGAGAGAAGAAAGAAAAAGAGGTTGAAACATGTTTAAAACAAGGACGTCTGGGTCTGAAAATAGTGGCTGAAGTATCAGTGCTGAGATAGAGGAGAAGCAAAATGCAGAAAAAAATGGAGGCTAAGCAAGGTTGAGACGTGACTGGACAGGGGGCTTCCTTAGACACTAATTAGGGGTTGCTATCAAGGAAATATTGGGCTGATCTACGTCTGAAACAGGTAGGATATTACAGCAAAATTAACTTTTAGCGGCATAAATTTAACGATATTTTTATTGAAAAAATCGCTATGTTTCGTGTTTTTCAGTAACTCATGACATTTTATCTAGAAAACGTCGTTTATTATAAAAATTTTGAATAATAACGACGTTTTTTCGTAAAATGTCATAAAATTTAATAAATAGCGACATTTATTTTTAAAAACGTCGCTATATAATAAATATTTTAAATATTTTTTTTAGAAAATATGGATAATTTAGCTGCGTTTTAACGCCGTTAAGTTTTACGTATAACGGTGTTTTCTCTTAAAAACGCCACTATTTTTTAAATAAAAATGGTTTTCGAAAATGTGTTTTCTTTTTCACTGACCCCAGTAGCCGATCTCAAATTTTCTCTCTTCGATTTTCAGGCTCACGTCTCTCTCTCTCTCTCTCTCTCTCTCCGATTCTCTTTCACGTCTTCAACTTCTTCATACAGAATCACCTCTGCTATCGTTGTTATAATTTAGGGATTTTTTTTTAATTTCTCAATCATATGTTGTTATAATTTCATTTACTGATTTAATGATTTGCTAATTTATATAAGTTGCTACAGGGTTAATTGATCAATAGTTTTGATTTACTGATTTAATGATTCACTTCATTTGGTAGTTCATCTTAAAGGTAAGCCGTTTTCTGTTTGTTCCTTGAAATAATTTGAATTTTTTTATATGTTTTCATTTCTGCTTTAGCCTTAGTTGGTAGTTCATCCCCGGCGCTTGTGTTTTTTCTTGGTGTATTTGTTTGTCTGTTGTTGTGGTTCTATGTTGATTGGTTGCGGTGTTGTTTTCTAATGGGTTTTGGTTGTGTTATCGGTTACTCCTTCATGATGCTGATGTCTTAGTCTTCTAGTTCTGTGTCACAAGCCAAACGTTTGTTTTTTTGTCTCTTTGGTGGATGGATGGTTCCTTCATTTCCTTCTTTTCTGGTAGAATGAGCCAGTTACTGAACCAGTATTACCACTTGAGATGAATAAAATCCTAAAACCTTTTTAAAATAAACATTTAGAAGAATCGATTCTATTACTTAGAAAAACTACCATACAAAATATTTTCTAGCTTAATGGAGGAAAGTATGATTCAGTTAAGCATTTTTTTTTACTATCGAGGAACACTATGATCAAAGCGGCCTTAAACAATGACGATGTCCTACTTGGCCTCACTTAGTTTCTTAGCATTAGACTATAACTCACAGGAATTTCAAGGGTGTAATTGAAGCAAAATACTCATCTGACTATTGATTAAGTTTTAATAATTAGTTATTATTCTACTACTATATTGCAAATACGCAATCGTCCTTTGGTTGTTGCTTCCTTTGTTAAGTGTAGAAAAAGTAAATAACTACAAATAATGACTTTTTTTCCTATTGATAGTGTTCTTATTTGTGATACCAGGCACATTAATTTAAATCTTGTTTAAAATTTTGGCCACTTGGATACAACTTATTGACTAGATTAAACTTGCTCTTAAATTGAACTTTTACAACTCTAGAAGCTAAACAAGTGTTCTGAATAAATAAAATTTAGATTGCATCAACATTTTCATAGATGCTATTATCACTATCCACTAAAGCTACTAATATCTTGACAGTTTGTTTGGCCAAAGTGCTCCTAACAAGTTTTAAGTCCAAAGAACCTCTCAGTCTATAACTATCAATCAAACTGGTATTATTCTTGGTAGGCTTGACACTAAGACTGTAGATGTAATTAAGCTCTTAAGAAAGATAATACTAGAGCTACTACACGCTACTGCAAATTTATGATCTGCTACAACTCCCACCTCTAATAATAATTTTTCTTTGGATTTTGTATCATGATAATAATTCCAATTTTTCTAATTCAAATCCGTAGCGGAGGATGTCTTTTCCTTATCTTGGAACAGTACCTTTAACAGAGCTCACAGCTTTTGCTAGTGCACGGGACATAACATCATTGATTGACGTAGTTTTGAATTATTGATCCATTTATTTTAGTCTATTTTTGATTATTTCTCAGCATTAATTTTCTCTTTTTTTCTGAATTTGTGATTGAAAATTCATTTACTGTTAAACTTTGGTTCTCTCTTTTTTTTGAATTTGTGTTTATTCTGCAGGTTATTGCGAGGAGGTTATTGGAATCAAAACAGTATACACCCTATTTGCATTTATCTTCCGGTAGGAACTTTAAATATTTATCTACAGGGTTTAGTATCATTTAACCTTGGATCTTAATGGTTTAACTGTGTTCATCAGATGTTATATTAGATCCTCTTCTTTTGTTTAGGATGGAGCTTAAAGGTATTGAACGAGTTCCTGTATCATCAATTTGATTTTTGATTTGTAGATATGTTGACTGCTGATTGTTCTATTCTTTATCAATTTGCAGAGAAGCATGATATTAAAGCTTCTATTAATGACATTGTCATAAAAGCGGTGGCAATTGCTCTAAATAATGTACCTGAAGTTAATGGTAAGACACAATTTCAATAAAATTGGTCCTTATAGATTTCTCAGTAAACATGGTCTAGGAGCCAAGCCACCGTAACCTTCTAATAAGCATGATCAATTATAAAATGTAGTAAAGACTGCTAGAGATGTTGGGTGATATTTATCTTTTGGACTAGATTCCACCTTGTTTTGCTGCTGCATTGGTAATGACATGCATTTTTAAAATGATGCAAGCCCAAAAATGCTTTTGTTATCTTCGGTTTTTCAGGATTGTTAGAATCGTGAGTTTTTCCGCATGAAACCTTTCTTTTTATGGCTTTTTTTCCTCTTTTTTAATTAAATATATTTATATTTTACTAATGTTGGGTTTTGTAGATTTGAGGAGATGTGACCCCAAGGATGTAGAACAGATGGTGACTATTTTGTAGTGCAGGTATGTTACACAAAAAATTGTGTTTTAGTTTTACATATATGCTATAGGATAACACTAATTCTAATAATTGTGCTTTCTTTACTGTTTTTTTGTTGCAGAGTGGATGTTATGGTCTTTGTTATATGGAAACTTATCAGAGAAAGAAATGACAACTTTTGGATGTAAAAGCCTAAGTATATAGAAACATTAATCTTTGTTCTTTCTTTTTTCTTATATATGTTTTTTTTTATTTAGATATTAAGAGACTCAAGTGTTTAGGACAGATTTATTTTTATATAAAATAGGTGATGTATTTTATATATAAATATATTTTTACATTACACTTATTTTATATGTGAACAAGCTCATAGTTTCATTATTCCCTTCTATTCTTTTCCATATATTATATTGCCAAATGATGTGTATTGTGCTGATGAGGTTGGTTTTTCTACTTATGTGTATTGTGCTGCCAAGAACTTGAAACTGAAGGATGTGTATTGTATTGAAACCATATCCCTCCGATACAGTTACATACCAAATAATGTGTATTGTACTGAAAGGATTAGGGTGGACTTGACCTAAGCCAGGAGTGGTCCAGTCCTCCCTTTGTGAAATTTCTTTTGAAAAAATTATAAAATTTAATTATATAATTAGAATCTAAAAAAAAAAAAGAAAAGCCTAACTTAGCGGCATTTCATAAAAGAAACGCCGCTAAGTTCCAACACAGCAGCGTTTTAGAGAGAAACGCCGCTAAATTTGTGGCGTTTTACAGAAAAATGCCGCTAAATTCGCAAACTTGCAGCGAGTATAACGTCGGTAATTTGTATGAAATTGCCGCAAACTTAGTGACGTTTTTCTAAGAAACGCCGCTATTTTTGCCGACACTAGCAAAGCCAGCGTTTTTTACTAGTGTCGTGATAGTTTAGTAGAATTTATAAACGCCGCTAACGAACCAAAAAAACGCTGCTCAAAGTACATTTTGCCGTAGTGGGATTACGGTGATTTTAAACACTGAAATAAGCACCAAACATGAGGCATTTGAGCTAAACTGGAAGGTGTGTTTTGGTGACTGAATTAAGGTCTAGAAAGTGAGCGAACAAGAGGCTGAAGTGGACGGTATAAAGTAGCAACCAGATCTAAACTCTGAAGCAGAAACGTGAGGGAGAAGGATAGGGCATTTGGACAGTAATTAGAGGGTAAGAATCCCTAAGCCTAATACCAAGGTGTATATATATACACATTAGTTTTATGCTAAGGATTGGAGATGCATTTATATAGAATAATATAGATATAGCTAGTATGATGTCATTAATATGTAAATATGTACCCAAAAGGAGTGATGAAGATAAATGCACGAAGGTCTATTAATATATATATATATATATATATATATATATATATATATATATACACGTAGACATGTATGCTGTTTGAACAATAATAAAGAAATAAAACTTGGGTGTAAGACTTGGTTGCAAATCTTGAGAAAAAAAAATATATAACTAATTGAAGTTAATAAATATTTTATTATCCTATAAGAAATATAAGGTAGGGTTGCATTTAAAACAATAAGTAGTATTTTAGTAAGATACATGAAGACTTTAACTTTTGACCAAAGAGTGAATTCAAGTAATTATGGTTCAAAGATGTATATTTTTTGTGAGAACTCATTAAATTGTACTGTACATGTATGAAATAATAAAAATATTTTAAATAGAAAGAAAATGGCTGACTTTGGCAGGGAAAGAAAGATTAAATTTATGAGAAAATGACTAAGAAGTAAATGGTCAATAAAAGAGGCTAATGAAACGTGAAAGGAGAAAGGAAAAATTGGCTGAAAATAAGTGTGGTATGTGATGTGAAACGAGAAACAAGAAAAGGTGGTGAGTGACGTGAAGAGGGGAAGAAATGAGAGCTGAAATGTGTGCTATGTAGTCAATAATAAAAGTCAATAAAAGGGGCTGAAATGAAGGCTGTTAGAGCAGAAAAAAAAATTTATAAAAGAATGAATATAGTCAATACATGTAGCTTCCGAATGGAGAAGAAATGAAAGAAATAAAAATATGCTATTTTTTTTCTTAATTGATAGAAATATACAAGTAAAGGGCAGCTCATGCATTTATTATATTAACAAAAAATTTAAAACAATAAATTTATTTATTTAAAGGTCATTCAGCCATAGTAGGACGAGGGAGAAAAAAAAGGATGAAAATAGCCATTTTAGTTATAAGCATATACTTACATCTACATGTTGATGTAGACAATAGCTTAAAATAAAATGAAATTTTAGCTAATGATTGCGATAAATTTAATTTCAGTCGGAAGCTCGGCGTTCGAGAGGAGCACGAGATAATGCGATCTCGATACTCAGGTAAGGGAGACATGTGCAGCCTGTAGGAATATTGGGCACACATGTTTTAAATATGCATTTAAATTTTTATTAATGCTATTGAGGATGATTGGTTGGAAATTTGTGGTGATTTACCGGTTGAAATTATAAACTGTATTTTTCGTGCAAGAGGCTAGCCAATCGGCTACCGTTATATTGCTGAAAATTTCTCGAAAATTACCAAAAATCATAATAAATGATTTTATGTCACAAGAAATGATTTTCAACTACGAAAATCGAGAAAGTGAATATTTTCATAAAAACATGAATAAAATGAAAGTGATTTTAAAATATTCATGTTTTCGAGAATGGTGATAATGAAATCACCGAAAAATTTTCTTCGAGAATGGTGATAATGAAATCACCAAAAATTCTCTTGATATGTAAATTACACGTAATACGAGATGAAAAATGAAAAGAAATAAAGTGAATATTTTTATATATATATTTCTTAAATATTCACTAAATGGTTTTATAACCTTTATGGTTTTAAATTATGAAATTATATATTTTTATAAATTCCATAAAGGTTTATTGATGATGAAAAATACTGATTTGAGACTAGTTGGCAACCTTATCATGCTGATATGTGATATGAGGTATGTGACATGTGACATGTGATATGTAGTCCCGGTCGACACCTGATCAGTGATCCGCCGAGGACAATTATAGACTATGGCCATAGATCTGACATGATTATTTTATACCCTTCGGGGTCTATAGCATAATATGAGTAACGACCAAGTGGACGAGCTGGGCGTGCCTTAGTCTCCATATATGAAAAATATTTTATATGATATGTTATACGTTAAATGTAAACATTTTACATGATATGTGATAAGTTGAATGAAAGTGATCTACAACATTTTACATAATGCTTATTTTGGTACTAATTTTAGTACTACGAGATGATTTTCATATGACATGTGATATGAACATGTAATATGTTTTCAAAAGGAAAAAGAGTTTATAAGTCTAATATTCTTACTATGATTTTTAATTGAATATTAGACTATATGTGACATGAATATGTGATATGTTTTCTAAAAGGAAGGAGGAGGAAAATAAATATAATATTCTTATTATAATTTCTTAAATTGAATATTAGATTTAAATGATGTATATTTTATATAAAAAGGATTTAATAGCTTATTTTGCTATTTAAAGTACTGTACCAATTATGCTTTGTACAGTAAAACATGAAAAGATTTCAAATGAAAATGACATGAAATGAAAAGAAAAAGGATTTAAATTTCAAAAGGAATTTATTACTCTCTACAATTGCTTCTAGGTTTCGGGACAAGACAGGTATTTCAAAATACCTGCCTTACTCCATCCCGATCCCTAGCCGACTGTAGTATCCTTCCTACATGTGAGCCTAGAGCCCTTATAGGAAATGAAAAAGTATTTTCAGCATATAGATAGCTGAATATCAAGTGTTGCATATAACTCTCTTACTGAGCCATGGTTTGCTCACCCCCAAATTTTAACATTTCAGATTTTCGAGAACTGAGAGTCTGACATCTAAAGGATATCGGCTGTGCATTTGGGGTTGATGCGACAGCTTGATTTATTATATAAGGTACGACTATTTATTTTTTATATTTAGACTTATCTACGGTACTACTTTCTTATGAATTAAGATAGGGGATGTAATTCATATTATAATTATATATGAAATTGTTTATATGTAAAAAAAAAAAGTAAAGTGTCGCAGACAACCCAACCAAATAAGATGTATAGAAAGAGATGAAAATAGGGTCACGGGCTGTGACATGTTTCGTATGTGATTTAATTTAATTAAGATATACTATTAAGACAGTAATGAATCAGTTGTAGTGACTTGGAGCGGTGTAGGAGCTTAAGTCGCGATTTGGAAATTCGAGGAAGTGAACTACTAAGCTTTGAGATAAGTGGGTTAAATAAACCATGCTAGTATCATCTTGTAAGAAATGAATGAGTCTTTACCTAGATGAATGAATCTTTATCTAACATATTTCTAGTCTCTTATTAAGTTTTGTGAAATATCATTGAAATGACTATAGGGATGAGTACTGGTAAGATACAAGTTCGACGTGATGTGATTGTGAATAGTGCTTGGGCTGGAATGAAACCTTGTTTGTGCCTTGTGTGTTGGGGCTAGCCAAGCTTGTGTGTTGTGTGTTATGACTTATTTGTGCTAAGTGGACATATGAACTTGTATAAACCATAAGTGCTTGCATTGTGAGTAATACGTGTGATCCACTCAAGTTGCATTGCATGAGCATGCCAATATATTGCGATATTTCGTGGATGAATATGTGATTATGTAAGGACCCAGACCTATTCCACACAGCAGGGTCGGTCGCCTATCCTTACAATGTGAGGTGACGATCGCCCAAAGCGGATAATACGTTGGTGAGGTTTGGGCGACAACCACCTCACATTGTAAGGATGGGCGACTGACCCTACTATGTGGACTGGGTCGAGGTCCTTACAATAAAAACGTACGTTTTTATTGAAAGAGCCAACCCAGTCCACACAGCAAGGTCGCCCAACTCTTACAACGTGAGGTGGCGGTCGCCTAACCTCACCAACGTATTGTCCACTTTGGGCGATAGCAGCCCTCACGTCTTTATTCCCCACTGGGACGCATCATTCCACGTTCGAACCCAGTACCTCCTCAAGTATCCGGGTTCTACATACACGTAACCATTTGGACAACTAGTCCAAATGGTAACGTGTATGTAGAACCCAGATACTTGAGGAGGTCTTGGGTTCGAACGTGGAATGACTCGTCCCAATAGGGAATAAAGCCGTGAGGGCGGCGATCGCCCAAAGTGGACAATACGTTGGTGAGGTTGGGCGATCGCCACCTCACGTTGTAAGAATTAGGCGACCCTGCTGTGTGGACTGGGTCGGCTCTTACAGATTGTGTATGATTTATTTAGTTCACGATGTTGAACACATGAGTTGTGAATAGCACAAATTAGGTTCTAAATCAAAATTTGGATACTGGATTTATGTGTTATATATGTAGACACGTGAATGGTGAACTCAAAATCGATTTCGAAAAGCTTCATTAGACATCATACATTTAAAAGACAACTGAATAAGATTGACTGTTTTAGACCGTGTGAGCCACCCCTAGAGACCCCAAAGGAGCTACGTGCTACACAGTCACTATCAGAACTATAGGAGCCACCTCTAAAGTTTTTTAGGAACTAAGTGCTACACAAGTACCCATGAACCTCAATGATTCAGTCCTCAATGTTAAGCACGTCTAGAAAGTGAATAATCTTGAATTGACGAATGTGATTGGTATGTGGTTCAACTCGAACTCGAGAGTAAGCAGTCCATTAACCTTCGGGTCACCACAAACCTATTGAGCATTGCTTTAGGTCTAATACTCAACTATCGAGCTTTGTGCTTTAGACAACTGGTACCATGTACCTATCGAGCTTAGTGCTCTAGGCAAATTATACTCATCTAGCAAACCAGTAGACAAATTCTAGTTCTCAACTGATCACTGATACTAGAAAATACTATTGCCATAATTAATGCAGTGTGTGAGCCACCTCTAAAGACCCCAAAGGAGCTACATGCTACACAGTTGTCCTTTGATATGTGGGAGCCACTTGTAGAGTCCTTTGAGAACTACGTGCTACATGGTTATGTCTTTGTGACATTTTACCCATCACTAGCTAGGGTGGATGTGATATATATGATAGAGGTGGCAAACGGGCTGGTTCGAGCGAGTTTGGTCCCAGTAGTATTCGGGTTCGATCTTTTTCCGATTTCGAGCTTTTTTAATTTCGTATTTTTCAGTCTTGGGTTTTTTCGGTCTCGAGTTTTTTCGATTTTAAGTTTTTTCGATTTCGGGTATTTTCAGGTTCGGTTATTTTCAGTTTCAGTCCGATTTTGTGTTCGGTCCAATTTTAACTGGGCGGGCTTAGTAGGTTTAGTCAAATTATTTTGAAATTTTATATGTTATAAATACTTTTATAATTTTAAATATATTAATTAATTTAATTTTATATAGTTAAATAAAAATATAATAGAAATGCTAAATTAAAGTTAAAATTTAATAAATATTTATATAAATATAAATTTTTACATTTTAATATTTTTATTACTTGACAATTATTATTTTTTTAATTTTTTGCAATATTCACATTTGTTATAAAGTAATACTACTACTATAGTATATTATTAAATTACCACTTACACAATAATATTACTATAGTATATTATTAAATTACACTTTAAGTTACTATTAAAATTATTATTTTTATCTACACTTTATTTTATATTTAATAGATAATAAATAAATTATTTTTAATAAATACTTAATTCTCTCAAATTAATATTTACACACAAAGAGATTACATAATTTATTCTTAAAAGATTATTATAATATAATATACAAATCATTATTATAATATACCAAATTAGTTTATTCCTGTATAAGATTATACAATATAATAATTAATTAATACTATCTTGATTTATCAATGTCATTTGTTTTAAGTTTAAAAATAAAATATTAAGATATTATTATTATTTATATTTTAGATTGAAATTGAAAACGTACTTTTATATTAAGATAAGAGTTGAATAATACGAAGATTTAAATAAAATGATCCATGTGAGATAATAGATGGATCTTAGATTCATAGTGTTATTACAAATTTATCAATTATTCAATTATACTTGATAATTAGAACTTTTTTAGAAAAAATTAGTGAAACATATTCAATTAAATTAGTTAATTATCTTCTATAAATATAAAGTACTTAATTTAAATTTATAAAAAAATTTATAATATTTTAATATAATATTTTTACGCATTAATAAATCATAATTAGTTAACTAACCTCCAATTAAAAAAGATAAGAAAATAATTTAATTAAAAAATAAACTAATAATATAATTTTAAATTTATACTGTATAAAAGATAGTCTATATAAAATGATTATAGCACCTAGTCGGTATAGATAGAGTGTAACTCATAAAATATTCGATGAGTTATAGTTATACTTTAATATTCTATTAAATAATATCTTCTATAACTTTAATATTTGATAAAATAATATATTCTATAGAATATAACATAGTATAATTTTAAATTTATGCAGTATAGAATATAGCTTATATTTTAATCAGTTAATTCATAAATCATAATATATTCCTTTTTTTTGACAAAATCAATATTCAATAAATCATAATATATTCTATACACTGTAACACTATAGAATATATATACTTTTCATAAAATAATTAAAAAAATGTTATTGATTAAAAATATTTGGTGCGAGCCAAGGAAAAATAATTAAAAAAATTAAGAGCAAAAAAAAAAAGGCGCGAATTGCTTTGTTTTGTGCTTGCTCAGTTGCTTGGATTTACTAGATTTGTGGGCTTCATCTCCATTTGTATTAAACGACATCGTATCTAAAAAAAACTACTTTTTTCAATCCGTTCGATTTACTAATTACCAACAGATCCCAACCATCCATTTCTTTTCCCAACAACCAAAATAAAACAAAATCTCCTTCCACTTCTAGTTCGGCAGTTCCACCGAATCGCATCATTCTCCAGCCAAGCGAAAAAATCAATCACTAGATCAAAGTTAATCGGACCCTCTCGATAGCCCAGAAGTAGAAGAAGAAGATGTCAAGAGTAACCAGTTGAGAGCAAGACAAGAAGCCAGTAGCTTTATTAAATAGTACTAGCAGTCTCGGCAGTGATGCTCTCCGGCAGACCAGTAGCTTGCTTCCACTTGCGTGGCTCTCTCCGGTGGTAGCTGCTGCATATCTTGGTCTTGGTATCCATCCGACAGTTCAGCTATTTTCTTCTCCAGATCCAACACCAGCTGCTCTCTCTCTCTCTCTCTCCAAATCCGACAATAGCAGCTCTCTCTCTCACTCCGGATCTGGCAACATTAGCTCCTCTCTTCACAGATCCGACAAGGGTAGCTCTCTCTGACTCCGAATTTGGCGACAGTAGCTCTTTCACTCTCCAGATCCAGCTGCAACAACACCTGCTCAGTGCTCTGTAAGTGACAATGAGAAATGATTTTCAAGAGTCAATGTCACGACCCGAAGGCCGCGACTTTCCTTTATACTCATACTTTTCTTAGTCTACAAATTTATGGACTAAATTTTTCCTTTTCATTTTAAGGTTTGTATTCGGTGTCAGTGTAGTTACTATACTATCTCGGTGACCTATAGTTATTCCATTTAAATATTTAACAACCACGGAAACGATTCTTAGTTACATCCCGACTTGTTAAACAGAATATGTACTGTGCTTCAATTTAAGTCTTACATGTAAACAAGTAATTTATAAGAAACATATACCTCAGAAGACTAGTACCAAGTCCATATACAGTCTCCGATGCCCACTGAGCAGCTCACATGGCAGATGTTAACTTCAATAATCTGAAAGAGATGAAATTTAGTGGGGTGAGCAAAACCACGGCTCAGTAAGATACTAATATAAATACAAGAATAGGATTACACTGTCTTAATCTGCAATGCTTAAAACTTGCAAATTTGCAATCACAATTAATCCTTTCTCATCGATAACATATCATTATCTCATTTCTTGTCATCTGTCTATCACTTATACTTTTAAAATTATCATCATAATCACTTTTCAGTCTTCTTGTCCTTACACTATAGTGCATCACACAACAATCTGTCGTATCCAAATTGAATGTCATATACTATTAGTCTATATTTTCCTCTATCTCGGAGTACATCATGTCCAATTGAAGCACCATATCAATTCACTTTATATTTCATAATCGTACTCCTGTAATTTATCATCTCATATCACTTTTCCTTATAGAGAAATCATGATCACCACAGTGTAAGTTCACAATTTTCTTCATATCTATCATATGTTCATGTATCATATCATGTCATCGTCTAGATGAAATATCATTTATGTCGAGTCATGACATTTATCATGAAACTCGTGTACGAAACATATTATCATGTCAAGGTTTAATAGGCAATTATGTAACTTTACTGTATAAACCGCTATCATCTCTAATCGTGTCATATGTACTTTAGAACATGCTCCACGTATAAATTTTCAATTCATTCAAGTCTACCTTTATGGCATGATAAAAACATGTTCAATTTCAATTCATGTATTCATTTTCAGAGCATGTCTAAAACATGTGCGGTTTTAAAACATTTTTCATATACTATAAGTCATATCAGGTCTAGAGTTCATTTCAAATCGATTTATACTCTAGACCGCATATCATTTTAAATTCGACACGAAATCGTATATAAATCATGACAGTGTCGAAATCATTTATCATATACTTTTAAAACATATACTGTAAATCATATCAGGTCTAGAGTTCATATCAAATCAAACTATACTCTAGACCGCATATCATGCCATGTTCGACACAAAATTACGTATAAATCATATAAGTGTCGAAATCATATCTCATGGACTTTTAAAACATGTTTAAAACATGTACTGTTTCAAAACATATTTCATTTCAAATCTGTTTTATGTACAGTATAAATCATGTCAAGTCTAGAGTTCATATCAATAAAATCATACTCTAGACTTCATATCATATCAATTAGAGACTAGGCTAGATCCCTATCATCTCTATCAATAAAGACTTAAATCACTGTAGCTAGCAGTGAAAATCATGTCATCGTCCCCTGGAAACCAACTAGGGCGCTATCTATGGCCATAGACCTCATCTCTCTCAGCCCCACTGATCAGGCGTGACTGAGACCTGTCCACGACTATTGTCGGACAAGCATATCTGCCTAATGAGCAAAGCTCCAATTAGGCGGTTTCCACTATGCTTTATTGAATTTAATTCTCTTAGGGTGCCTATAGTCTCATAAAACATTTAAATCTATAGCTTTATTTTCAATATCATGTAAAACATATGGTAAAATTCTGAATGATATTTCATATATCAAAATATATATATATATATATATCTACCATATACTTTCATTTCAAAACAAATCAATACTTTTCAGTATTCATATAAACATTATTAAAATGTTTCAAGTTGCAAGAAAGCATGCTTAAATGCGATGCTATAAAACATTTCAGTATGCAACTTCGGTATTATTTCCATCAAATACGCTGAAGCGATTCATTTAACTTTATCACCATCAGTTATTCGATTTCAAGACTTTCTTTCTGTCCAATCAGTAAATCACTATTCAAATCATTCAAGATCATTTCATTCAGTATTCAGATTGCTCAATACTCTAATTATTTAATAACCAGATCACTTGGTATTCAGACCATTCGGTATTCAATATCCTTTTTCGATAGCTATAAACTATACCAATCATTTCTACCTTTCACTATTAATACTAAGACCACATCACTTGCATGAATCCTCTTAGTATTCATAAATATTTAAATATCATGTCACTATATAGCCATCAAAATACTGAAATTATGCAATATTAATATCCTCATTCGTTATCTATTCCAGAGTCGACATCAAGGATTATAGAACCACAAGATCAATAATCGCTTATCAAATCCATTTATGGTTTGACCTATAAGTACATATTCAGAATCCTCAACTTGCGGTTCAATTTCATTTACTATCGTAAAATCAAATCACAATCCTCAATTCACTTTTCATATGGTCTGTAGAATGTAATATCATGCTAGAATTATCTATAAGACATCTTCAATTCAATTTTTTTGATTGGCAATTTACCACTTAAAAGAATTTGTCAATTTCAATTATCAACAGTGTTTCAATCATTTAAGTCGCCTTGCGACTATCCATATTATTGCAAAAATCTCAGTTCACATCTATTTAACATCGATATCACAATCATACCACTAAAACGGTCCATTCATTTGAATTTATCAATTCTATAATCATCACTGTATCAGTGATCCGTCTAATAATTAATTCCACCTCAATCTCAACTTGATACCATTTGTGCTATTAACATCACTGGATTTATCGAGCCTTAAGGTTTAAACCATATAATTCATCACATTATCGTGTTTCAACGATCTATCTTTTCATCGATTTCAATATCAAACTTCTCCAGTAATATCATAAAGTCCTTTAAATGTATATTTTTCAATAATTTTTTCCAAGATTCCATTTTCGTGAGAACTTAAATCTTTTTCCTCAACATTTTCCTAAGAATTTCGGCAGCATAACGACTTAATTTTCCCTAACCTCCTGCAAGGGAAACACAATTTATACTTGCAGCCGTTGATTCTCACCAATTTTACCTCTTACTAAGACCCCCACCATCAGTTGTGGGTCCTCTTAGCATTTTTAGCAAATCAATTTAAATCGATGCATCATATAAAAATCACAATTCCATTTAAAATCAATTAAATAAATGCATCATATATAAAATCATAATTCCCACATACAATATAAAGCTACTAATGCTTTATAAAAGTATCTTACCTATTCGCCAAGCTTAGCGCACTTTCCGATTTTTCGAGCCTTGCCGAATTCCACCATTCGTCTCATTTTCATTTTTGCTACAATTTCAAAATCAATGCACTACATCAATATAACCATAAATTATTTAATAAAGACCATCAATTTATTTTCTATATTTTTCCTTACCACATTTTTTTTCTTTTTTCTTCTCTTTCTTTTTCCTTTCCTTCTTCTTCTTCTTCCTTCTTTTCTTTCTCCTTTTCTTTTCTTTTCTTCTTTCTTTTCTTTTTCTTTCCCTTTCTTTTCTGTTCTGTTTTTTTTTCTGGCCTGAACCGGTTCGGACCGGTTCAGGCCGATTCGACAGGTTCGGCCACCGGCGGCCACCCTCTCCGTCGGTTCAGGCCTCCCACAGGTAGCCGAGGTGGTGCTGAAGCCGAATCTGGTCTCCTTTCCTCCCCACCGGCGATGACGGCACCGGATCTGGAGGTGGCAGCGGCGGCTTCTTCCCTCTCTATTTCTTCCTTTCTCCGCCGGCCCTTGCCTCGTCGGTGGCAGTCCTTTGCTTCCCCTCAGCTCCGCTGAGCTCGAGGTTGGGGTGGCGGTGCCTAGACCGGCCGGCACCGCCACTTTCCTCTTTTCTTTTTCTCTTCGGTTTCACCCGCTTCTCCCGTTTCCGCTTCGCTTTTGTTTTCCTTTTTTTTCCCCGCCGTCGACGTCTACGTCGGATGCCTCTCCTTGGCTCGCCGGCGGCATCGCTGCCACTTCCTCCCTCTCCGGCGTCGCCAGCTTCTCCTTATGTTTCTTTTTATTTTCTCCTCTGTTTTGAAACAGAGGAGAATAAGGCTGGGAATCGGGTTATCCCGATTCCCGCCTGTTTTTTTTTTTAACATATATATAATTATATTTTTTTTATAATTATATATATATAATCAAAATATTAAACATATATATATATATGTAAATATATATTTTTCGTATAAATCATCTATATATATATACTTTGATTTAAAGTACTATATATATATATATATATATATACATTTTTCATATATTATATATATACATAAATGTATAATAAAATACATATGTATTTATTCCATGTATAAATATATTTTTATCAAAAGCATATTTATATAATATCATATATAAATCTATCAAAATACATACATACATATATATATATATATTTATTTCTTATTAAGTTTTGGATTTCTTGATATCCAATTAATTTCTCCATTTTCTTATTTAATTTGGATTTCCATTTTTCCAAATTAAATTTCCTCCTTTATTTCTTATTTCCAATTTAATTTTCCTTTTCATTTCTTATTTAATTTGGATTTCAATTTGTCCAAATTAAATTTTCCAGATACCTTATATTTATTTAGAAAATTCTCGGTCTTCACAGTCAATTTGCTTTGCCTACATTGGGTTATTTTGGAAAAATCATTAATGAGGATTGAAAATAGGATTTGTCCTGATTCTCTTAAATTCCTGATTCAATTTTGTTTTGGCATGATTGATGATTGCATGTATTGCTCTTTGATTGCAAGAATAAAATTTGACCCACACTGGGAGAGTCTTATTTATTTTTTTAATATTATATTCTAAACTTGCCATTATTGCATGATTTAATCGATACAATAAATGCAATGCTGAACATTAATTTAATTTCCATATCAAAGAGGAGCAGTTGGGTCTTTTTTTGTTTTGCTTGAAAATCTTTTACAATGCATTTCTTTCAGAATTTTTTTTACTCTTTTGCAGATCTAGTCATGTTGCAATCTCTATTGGAATGAAAGGATTATGATAAAATTGGATAACTTTAGCTACTACTCTTAGAGTTTTGATGCAGTGTTTTAGCTCATTTACTTATGCTTCAAAAGGGGGACTTTTATGGTCTTAATATTCCAAGGAAGAATGGTCTATGTGTGTTTAAAGCTTCCCAGCTATGATAGGAAGATTTTCTAGCTCCACAAAGATGTTAAGGTCATACATTTTAAAAAATGATGAAAAAAATGAAACTAACGAATTAGATAAAGAGCAACTAAGAATAATATGAATGGGCTTATTGCAAAATAATTGTTACCATAAGGGAGTGGGTTGTTAGGGATGGACAACATTAATATGATGCTCTACTAAAGGAGAGGTGTAATAGAACAAATGATTTTGTTTAAAGTAACCATGTTGGGTGAGTAGATGATGCAATAGTATATCGTCAGAACTGTAGTATAAATGTATATACTTACCCTAAGTACATGTAGAACTGTTTATAGTCTTTTAAGGATGGCCATAGAGTGGGTCATTTTACTGAAACTATTTCAAAAGTGGGTTGAACATTTTAAACCCTGATCATTGGGTTTCTGAAGTTGATCCCTAGGTCCCATGGTCAGCAAAACTTTTAAATTTCTGCATGATGGTTTCATTCATGGCCCTTCAAAGTTGATATCTATGGGTTGTGGTATTAAATTTGTCTTCTTTATGAATTGACTGACCTTTTTACTTTTTGTTGGTGCCCTTCCCCCTTATGCTAATCATTTACTAAAAATTCATGTCCTGGATTTATCTTGAGCAGGAACTTGTCCTAGATAGGGTTGCAGCATCAGGAGATGGTGGAGTTTCAGTGTAAGAGGCATCGGTTGAACTGCAATTAGGCTAATTGGTTTGGCATTTTCCTTTCTTTACAACTACTTTTGTTGGAACAAAGCGTTGTGCAATACTTCAATTTTCTTTCTGTTGGCTCTATAGGCTATACCGAGAGGGGGGTGAATCGGTTTTTCACTAACCTTAGGTTCGTTTTTCGGTTTCTCTAAATTCTCTAGCCTATATTGATATTTTCTAAGTTCTCTAGGCTATTCAATCATGCAATCCAAATTCAATACAATAAGCACAAATATAATTGCAAGTAATTAAAGAGAGTAGGGAAAAAGAAATGTACGCAAGCGATTTATAGAGGTTCGGCAACCTTGCCTACGTCCTCTACCTTGAGACACTCCTAAGGATTTTCTCCAAATCCACTATCTTGAATTTGTTACACTCCCTCTTTTTCTAGGCTAAAGAGAAACCTCTCTCTTTTTCTAGGCTCAAGAGAAACCTCCCTCTTTTTCTTAGGCTAAAGAGTAACCTCCCTCTTTTTCTTAGGCTAAAGAGAAACCTCCCCTTTACAAGGAATGATTTTGGTTTACAAGAGATGTAATCAAAGAAGACCTCTAAGTAGGTAAATGATTACAGAAATTAGGCACAAGTAAAAGCCTATACAAGATTTGTGCTAAACAATACAAGAGATAAGTGAATGATGGAAGATGAAGACTTGTAGCTCTTGATTTGTTGTTTGAGGCTTGAGGATTTGAGGAATATGTGTTTTGGAGTTGCTCAGTAGTTCCTCTTGCTTCCTTTAGGTTCTAGGCCTCTATTTATAGTCCCTTGGATGGTTTGTGGACGTTGGTTGGAGCCAAAACAGAAACTAGCCGTTATGTCTCACAGAAACTAGCCGTTGGGGGCTTTCTGGCACAAAGGGATCGATCCTTTTACCAAAGGGATCGTTCCTTTTCTTCATTCTGGGCTTCCTGGGCATTCTGCCATAAAGGGATCGATCCCTTCCCTTAGGGGATCGATCCCATGCTTCCAGAATGTGATTTTCTTGCACTTTTGGGTTAGAAATGATGTGGTCTTTAATCCTAATTCAACCCAAAACGTATTGGCACTTTTGTGGGAGTTTTTCTTGACTTTCTTTGATGAAAACATTGTCCAAAAATTCATTAAGTGATTTTCTAAAATATTCAAAACATTTATAAAGAATTAAGACCAATAAGGATGTATCATTAAATCATGGCCTTAATGTTGATATGATCACTTGAAAATGGATTGAGAAAATCATGTGTGATAAGGCAAATTTAAAATATGAATTAGAACATTAAAGCTTACTTAAGTTTTTGTCGTTTCAAAATATATATGGCAATTTAAAGCTAACACTTTCTAAAAGATATTCAAAGTAAAGATAGTAAAGCATGGATTTTGACATGACTACAGTCGGCATTACGAGATATTCTATGCTTTAATTTGAAAATTTTACAATTTTATTTCACAAAAAATATAAGTATGAGTTTATGTTTTTATTTATATATTATAGCAAAATTTCTTAATATGTCGACATAAATCGGTACAGTACAGTTGAGAAGTATCTATCAGCTGAGAAAGAAAAATAAACAAAACTTGATAGGAATTATAACAAAATGATTGTATATATGAGAGATAAAGAGAATTCTGATAAGCAGTAGATAACTGCATCATAAGGCATTGAAGCTGATAAAGTGAATAAATTTTATTAAGAAAAAGATATTTTTTCTCTCACTTTATTACAGCTTTGAACATTTCTGCAGAAAACTAATCTTGCTTCACATCAACAAAGTCCTGAGGTCTGCCTGGCTAGACTAGATCCTAACATCTCCATTAAAATCTGCAACACATTTCATCTTCCTAATCCATTATTCTTGAAGCAAGTTCTTGCTGAAACTAGAAATTTCCTTCAAAACTTTGACACTCTTGGAACACTTGCAATACTGTAAGTTTAGGCAATAGTCACCTTCTTGGTTTCCTACTTTCCTTCTTGATTTTATTTATCTTTAATAAAGAAAGTAAACTCTCATTCTAGAATGTTTTAAATATATATATTTAACTCTAAATTCTTTAGTTCTAAAATAGTTTTAGGTTCCACAATGTAACGCCCCGTTACCACATTTTTCACCTTATTTTACACAATTTATCCGGTTGGGCTGTCTATGATACTTCACTTTACACTTGATGTTAAACAATTTAATAAAATATTGTTAACATTATACACATCCCCTATCTTAATTACAAATATGTAGTGCTGTAGACATGTCTAAATACAGAAAATAAATGATCGTACCTGATATATCTTAGTCAGTCTGTCACATTGTCCATTATGTGCAGTCGTAATCCACAAATATTGGATCTCACCATTATCAAAACCTGAAATGTTAAAATTGGGAAGTGAGCAAACCACGGCTCAGTAAGAGAGTTATATGTCACACTTGATATTCAGCTATCTATATGCTGAAAATAATTTTTTCATTTTCTTTAAAATCTTCCTAGCTGGCTCTAGGCACACACGTAGAAAGATTACTACAGTCAGCTAGGGATCCAGATAGAGTAAGGCAGGTATTTTGAAATACCTGACATGTTTTGGAACCTAAAAGCAACTGTAAAGAGTATTATTTACATTGTTTTCAAAATGATATAATTTTCGTTTTTCCACGGAGTAAACCACTATTTCTTTTCACATCCAATATACTTTAAAACACGTGGCAGTTCAGTAATAAAAATAGTGGTTTACTCTCTTCTCTTCAGTACAGTAAAACACGTGACAGTATAGTGGTTCGTAAATATCCAATCATTGAATAAGTACTTTTGCGATTATTTTTATCTTAGAAATAATTCTAATGTTATTCTCATTTATTTCTCTTTTCAAATCAGTAACCATATTGTACAGTTCAGTAAAACAGTATATTCAGTATTCAGTAAAATAGTATCTCGATACGGTTCAATCAGTAACAGTAAGCAGTAGCTACCCATTCAATAAATAGTATAGGGTAGCTTTCAGTTTAGTAAACAGTAAATGATAGCTTTTTCTTCAGTAAAATAGTAATCAGTGGCTACCATTTCAGTAAACAGTACAGTTCAGTCAACAATGTTTTGGTACAGTTTTTTCATCAGTAACAGTAAACAGTAGTTTAGAACAGTAAACAGTACAGTACAGTACAGTACAATAAATAGGATTCTGTAAATTCTTTTAGTAAACAGTAACAGTATGTGAGACTAGGCATCACCCTACAATTAAATCATGCTATCATCGTCCAATAATGGACCAGTAATCATCATCCCCGAAGGGACACAGTAACAGTCTCGAAATCATAGTTTTCCATCATTTCTTAACCTTTGTGGAATTTATATAATTATTTATCTCACAATTAAAATCATAAAGGTTTTATATTAAATCAAGTGAATATTTAAGAATATTTATAAAAATATTCACTTCGGTCTCTTTTTCATTTTCATCTCATTTCACGTGAAATATCACCTATCGGTGAATTTTCGGTGATTTCCTTTTCACCATACTCGAAAACATGAATATTTTAAAATTAAATATCACTATATTCATGTTTTATGAAATTTACTTGATTTCTTGATTTTCATACCTGAAAATCGTTTCACGTGTAATCAAATCATTTATTATGGTTTTCGGTGATTTTCGGTAAATTTCAATAATTTTTCGATAATTTTTCGGCAGTATAACGGCTGCCGATTTGGCTAGCCTCCTGCACGAAAAATACAGTTTATATTTATCAACCGGTATTTCACCACAATTTAAAACCGATAAATCACCACAAATTTCAAAACCAATCATTATAAATTACATTTATAAATTAAATGCATAATTTAAAACATGTGGTCGAATATCCTTACAGGCGGCACATGTCTCCCTTACCTGTTTTGGGTCGACGACTACCTCTCGAAGGTCGCGCCTGTGTTCACCTCGCCCGATTTCATCGGCTCGGTCATCGAAGGAATTTTCTGGAATTTAAATTCTAAAATTTAGAATTTTTTCATAATTATTTAAATAAATAAATTATTTAAATAATTTAATACTTTTCGAGATTTCTTACCGATTCCCGTAATTCTCGGGATTTCCCGTAATTTTCGAATTCTCGAGAATTTTTCAAATTCTCGAAATTCCTTTTTCTTTTCTCTATCTTCTTTTCTTCCTTCTCTTTTTTTTCTCTTTTCTTTTCTTTTCTTTTTCTTTTTCCTTTTTCTTTTCTTTTTCTTTTTCCTTTTTCTCCTTTGCTGGCCGGACCCGTCAGATCGGTCAAACTGGTTCACCGTAGGTTCTCCTCTGATGGCTGGTTCTCCGACGGTTCGACCTTCCCTCAACTGGCTAACGTCACGACAAACCTGCTGGTGGTCTCCGTTCGACCTAGATCGGCGGCACGGCGACAGATCGAGTCAGTTTAGCTTCGGTTCTTCCACCTCTTGGTTCTTCCTCCTCCGTCGTTCACCGCCCCTCCGGTGGTCTCCTTCCTCTTCCTCTTCCTCCGGCGATGCTTCAGTGACAGTGGCTACGACCGATTTGGCCGGCACTGCCACTTTCTCTTCCTTTTTTTCTTCCCGGCCTCCGCCGGTTTTTCCTTCGATTTTCCTTCCTGTTTCCGTCGTTTCTTTTTCTCTTACGGTCACCGGCTTCTTCTCCTCTCCTTGCCGGTGCCGGCTTCCTCCATCTCTCTCTTCCTTTCTCCGGCGAAGGGCCGGTCGCCCTTCGAGGAGACAAAATCGGGAGTCTTCCCGATTCTGTTTGTTTTCTTTTTTTTTGTATTTTATTTTAATTATAATTATATTATAAATATAATTATATTATTTTATTATATAGTACTTTGTACTATATGTTATATAAATATATATTATATATTAATAATATATATTTACACATAAAAATATATATTTTCATGTACTTTAAATTAAATAACATTTATATAAATATTCATATAAATGTAATAATTCCATATATATTGTATTTACAATATATATATACATTCAAACTTTAATGTAATTTAATATTTACATTTTCTCAAATATGTATATACTTATATATACATAAAATGTCATACTTGAATACATATGTATTATTTAAATTTATCAAATAGTATATATACTTATATATACCAATGTATATTTAATATATACTATATACCATACGGTATTTAAATACATATGTATTTACATCAAAATACATTTATGTAATTTGTAATTATATAAACATATTTTATTTTCATTTCTCATTTTCTTTATTTAATTTGGATTTTGATTTATCCAATTTAATTTTCCTCCGTTCATTATTTTCCATAATTTCTCATTTAACTCTTCTTGACTCGGATTTTCACTATCCGTTCCTTTCTCAATTCTCAGGATTTTCACCAATATCTCATTCTCATAATTTTATTTATTTATTTATTTCCAATATTTATTTGCTCCAATATTTATTTCCAATATTTATAATTTCTAATTAAAACTCCGCCTGTGTGAGTTAACGCAGCCCGTCCCAAGCCCGGGTAAAGGAGGAGGGTGGCGGTAGGTTTGGACAACCAGCCTTAAAAACTAGTCCAATCTCATGAAATGAACCAATATCAAAACATCGTTAGGGCGTCCCCTACTAAGCGACGCGCTGCATCGGAGTCCGGGTGTAGTGAAAAGTGGGCAAGGGTTGCTATGTCGTCGCCCGGAAGTGACGCGCCACATCGATGCCTAGATGTGGTGTTAAATAGGCAAAGGTTCCCACACCACAATGGACAGGCGTAGGTAAAGAAGTTAGTCCATAACCATAAGCTTAGGTTAGGATCTTGGAATATAGGTACGCTTAGTGGTAAGTTAGTTGAGATTTGTGAGGTTATGAGTAGGAGGAGGGTTAACATCTTGTGTCTCCAAGAGACCAAATGGGTTAGGGAAAAGGCTAGAGAGATAGCACCTTGGCAATATAAGCTTTGGTACACAGGGAAAGATAGAGACCGAAATGGAGTAGGTATCATTATAGATAAAGAGTACCATAAGGATGTTGTACAGATTAAGAGATAAGGGGATAGGATTATTTTGGTTAAACTAGTTTTAGGAGAAGAGGTGTTGAATGTCACTAGCGTGTATGCACCCCAGATAGGACTTGATGAGGTTAGCAAACGACAGTTTCGGGAGGATTTAGATAAGGTAGTACAAGAAGTACCCATAGGAGAAAACTTTTTTATTGGAGGTGATCTTAATGGACATGTAGGTGCAAGTAGAGAGGGTTGTGAGAGAGTACATGGGGGTTTTAGTTATGGTGTAAGAAACGAGGGAGGAGATGCTATCTTAAATTTTGCTTTATCTTATGACCTAATCTTAGCAAATACATTGTTTAAGAAGAGAGATTCTCATCTTATAACCTTTAGAAGTGGACCCAGAGCAAGTCAGATAGATTTCTTTTTAACTAGGAGTAGGGATAAACATAGATGTTTGGATTGTAAGGTTATCCCAGGTGAGAGTGTTACCGTGTAACATAGACTCTTAGTTCTAGATATGAAGATAGATAAACGACATTGAAGGAACCAACAAAAAGGAATTGAACGGATTCGATGGTGGAAGCCAAAAAAAGATTGTTATACAACATGTAGAGATAGTTGGATTCAAAAAGAGGCTTGGACAACAGAAGAGAACCCAAATGTAATGTGGAATAAGATGGCAAAATGCATTCGAGAGGTAGGCAAAGAGACATTAGGAGTATCAAACGGAAGAGTGCCGATGGGAAAGGACACGACATGGTGGACTGCAGTAGTAAAAGATGCTATAAAGACTAAGCGAGAGCGTTACAAGGCTTTGAAGAAGAACAATACAGAAGAGAGTTTTTCGGAATATAAGTTAGCAAGAAAGGAGGCAAAGAA
This sequence comes from Heritiera fomes, assembly GCA_032173925.1. Lineage (NCBI taxonomy): Eukaryota > Viridiplantae > Streptophyta > Magnoliopsida > Malvales > Malvaceae > Heritiera > Heritiera fomes. Next base: position 18,333,487 of record JAPDPM010000015.1, read on the forward strand.
GGCTGTGGCAGAAGCTAAGACGAAGGTTGCGAAAGAAATTTACGACAAGTTGAATACAAAGGAGGGAGAGAAAAGGATATACAGATTGGCACGAGCAAGAGAAAGGAGGAATCGCGACCTAGGAGTCGTGAAATGTATTAAGGATGAGCATCAAAGAACTCTCGTTAAGATAATGACATTAAGGACAGGTGGCGAGATTATTTTAACAAATTATTTAATGACGGACAAAATAAAGTTTTGGATAATATTTCGGTGCCTCTCAAGGATTTAAATCGGTGCTTTATGCGTAGAATCCAAGAGATAGAGGTAAAAGAGGCACTAAAGATGATGAAGAATGGAAAAGCTGTTGGACCTGATGACATCCCAATTGAAGTTTGGAAATGCCTTGGAGATGTAAGAGTTAGGTGGTTGACAAATCTATTTAATAAGATTTTGCACACCAACAAAATGCCAGAGGAATGGAGGAAGAGTGTCTTAGTACCTTTATATAAGAACAAGGGAGATATTCAAAGTTACGTCAACTACCGAGGCATAAAATTGATGAGTCACACGATGAAACTATGGGAGAGAGTGATAGAACAGAGATTAAGAAAGAATGTAGAGATATCAAAGAATCAATTTGGTTTTATGCCGGGTCGATCAACTATGGAGGCAATATATTTGCTTAGACAACTTATGGAGCGCTTTTGAGTAATGGGTAAAAACCTCCATATGGTCTTTATAGATTTGGAGAAAGCATATGATAAAGTGCCTAGGGAGGTACTATGGTGGTCCTTAATGAAGAAAAGAGTTCTTTTGAAATATATTAAACTAATTAAGGACATGTATAGAGATGCAAGGACACATGTGAGGACAGGTGGAGGTAGGGCTGAGAAAAAAAACCGATAAAACCGAAAAACGGACTCGAACCGGGGATTTCGGATCGGATCGGTTCGGATAATAGACAAATTCGGTTCGGATTCGGATCATGACATCATTGAACCGAATAAAATCGGTTCGGATCGGATTCGGATACGGATAATATCCGAATACTTTGTTATTTGATATTTTGTAATTTTTACTATTTAAATTAAAAGCTCAAGTTTTATATTTAATTAAAAATCCTAAGGAAAATTTAAAATAAAGTCCAAAAGTACTTAAAATGCCTTAAAAAAATTGAAATAAAATTTAAAATTGCATTAAAAAAAACCGAATAACCGATCCGATCCAATCCGTATAAATTCGGATCGGATAGTTTTTTAATTCGGATCGGATCGGATCACAAAACAAAAAAACCACTTAATTCGGATCGGATCGAGTTTTTGAAAAAAAATCGATCCGATCCGACCCGTTATCAGCCTTAGGTGGAGGGCAAACAAGTGAGTTTCCTATCACAGTGGGATTACACCAAGGGTCAGTGTTGAGTCCATTCTTGTTTGCGGTACTTATGGACGAACTGACAAAATCCATCCAGGATAAGGTGCCTTGGTGTATGATGTTTGCAGATGATATTGTCCAATGTGCGGAAACTAGAGCGGAGATCAATACAAAGTTGGAATTATGGAGACAAATGTTGGAATCAAAAGGATTTAAACTAAGCAGGGTGAAGACTGAATACATGGAGTTTAAATTCAGTTCTAGCCGACTGGAAGAGCATGATATAGTGAAGTTAGATGGGGTGGCGATACCTAAGCGGGATCATTTTCGATACTTGGGATCAATAGTACAAATGGATGGAGAGATTGATGGTGATGTGACCTATAGGATCCAGGCTGGATGGAGTAAGTGGAGAAGTGCTATATGTGTGTTGTGCGATAAAGGAATTCCTACATGGTTGAAAGGCAAGTTTTATAGGACAGTTGTTAGACCAACATTGTTATATGGTAGTGAATGTTGGGCGACTAAGAGGCTACATACACAAAAGATGAGTGTAACAGAAATGAGAATGTTACGGTGGATATGTGGATATACAAGAAAGGATAGAATGAGAAATGACGATATTCGTAAGATGATTGGAGTGGCACCTATTGAAGACAAAATTTGTGAAAATCGTTTACGTTGGTTTGGACATGTAAGACGTAGACCTATAGATGCTCCAGTTAGGAGAATAGAGGCTATGGATGTTGAGAGAAGGGTTAAGACTAGAGGAAGACAGAAAAAGACTTGGAAGGAAGTAGTTTGTAAAGACATGGAGGTTTTAGAATTAAATGAGCAAATGGCCTTGAATAGGAATCTATGGAGGCAGAGAATACATATGGACGATCTAACGTGATTTTAGATATTGGTTCATATAGCCTACCCCAATCTATTGGGATAAAGGCTCTGATGATGATGATGATGATGATGATGATGATGATTTATAATTTCTAATTAAATGAAAAATTTACGGTTATCACATCCTCCCCACCTTAAGAAATTCGGTCCTCCGAATTTAACTTAAGTCCAAAGGGGGTACATGTCTTATACTTACGACTTTTGACCTCTAAGTCATCCTCCAAGTAATACTGCCAATACACTTTCAACATCAAGAGTACTTTAGACCACTATATACTGTCTTTCATCATATATATCTATACTCCCATAAGTTCATTCATCAAATTGGGAGTCATTCATTTCATTCCTCTTTTCACATAAGAGTCTATGCACAATATTTTTCATGTCACAGCTGTTCTATGCTGTTCATCATCCATTTTTCTCACTTAGTGCCAAGTCGATATAGTTTAAAACTATCAATTACACATGTCAGTCAGTTATATGTAATTGTCCCAGTAGCTTATACATCTCATGCATCTACTCTCTCAATGTATCTTCAAGCGTTTCAATATTACGCTAAGATATTTACATCAGTACGGAGCGATGCTATCAATACACTTGGGATCTCAAAGCCTTTTGCTCTTTCTCATTAAACATATGGCATCTCAGAGACTCCCATCACATGTAATGCTCACTGGAACTGTACATATACATCTCCAATGTTTCTCACTCATACTGGGACTAAGGCACTAGAGAATCTAAGAGTCTGATAATGGAAAGTGATTCTATTGAGATCATCAGTCTTTAATCACTTCCATATCATCATTTCTCTTTTGAACTCGTTATTGTCCACAATATTCATTTTCTCTTTTATTTCATTAAGGTTGCATCTCACTTGCAGACTTTACTATTGATCATCTCTTACAGTCATAGCTCATGAGACAATCATGTTCTCTTCATGTAGTATGGTCATTCGATTATTGAATCCTCAATTATCCATTTAATCACCACATTATCCATATAGTTCCACCGTTTCTATCATGTTACGATGGTTATATGTATAATCATTTTTCATTTATATACTGGCAGTAAAATAACACGTGTCATTCATTTTATTCCTTTGAGTATCGTTACTTTCACTTGTCAAATTTGGCTTGATTTTACATCTAGTCATTGTCGTGTGATAACCAACATTAGATCATTTTTAGTCTTACCTTCGGGAACTGTTTCATATTGATGCTCCCTTCTCATCATGCAATTTATTTCCTTATTCCACTTTCATTTTCGTTTTCATATTTCCACTTTTATCTTTTCATATTTTTACTCTCATCCTTTTAGTCTGTTTTCTCGATTGGTATGGTACTATACTGCTAAGATCTTTTAAAATCTTGCATACCATCTTTTCTTTACACTTATCCATTTATCGACTTAAATTTCTTTCTTTAATTACATCACATTAGTAGAGCAGCTAGTCTCATCACTTTTTTATAGACTGGCAGTAGTATCTAGCTAGACTCATTAATCTCGTATCTCAATCATTATCTTTATATCATAGACAGGTTCACTGTCATCTTGTCGTCTCGAGATCATATATCTCAGGAGGAGATACTATCTAGCCAAATCTCTTAGTTACCAATCTTAACATAATTCCACATTCTTTAAGAGTGTAAGAGTTATACCACAATGCTGCTCTTTTTCCATTTATACTTTAGACTCTATCAGTATTTCATCAATTTACTCATGTATGGATGCCTCATTCTTTAGGGTTATATACGTCACAAGGCAAATCATTAACCTTGTAACCTCAATAGGAACTCGTAAAATTCACTCTGAGTTCTAATCATCATCTTATGGACATCATTTTCCCATCTTTTATCTAAGGACGCTTTATACCGATGCTAGTCTTATAAACTCCTCATGCATATCGAATCATATCCATAAAGCATCTATTTCATCATATAGATGAATATTTGTTCTTCACAAAACTTTATTACATAGTAACCATTTACTATATCATGTCAATTCATCTACTTATTAAAGTCATTTGTGCTTCTCTCACTTACACTTATACAGATAACTTTCTTATCCTCATTTTACGTTATCTGTGTTTCCCTCAATCACACCTTATACACATGCATTTCATTATTCTCACATTTTCCAAAGTGTATTTCTTAAGCTTTCGGATTTTCTTAAGTTCTTTGATATAACCTTAGAATCAGATTTCATATTCAAAATCGAGTCAATGTTATCTTGATTCCTCCAATTTATAAAACTCTGCAAGTTCTATCGGAAATCAAATCCGATACTTTCTTTAATCACACATTTCTTATTAATTCAGACATTTCATCCTCATGTCCTCTCATTTACACTGTGTATTCTCAAGGCAGAGACATTTACTATTCGATTCATTTCGACTCATACTCTACCTTGATTTTATTGTTTACTCATACTTTACAGTCTTACGAATCTCATTCCAATAAGCTGTAGTAAGTACAACAGTTATCAACACATGTTACAGCTAACCAATTTATTACCACTGTAATTTACTTTGGAATCAAGTTCATTTAATAAATTCAGGATTAACTCCCTTGAGCATATTATCCACGAGGTTTGAACCTGGCACCCTTACATACCTAGTTCCTTACACTCGTGTTATCACTAAGCTCCTTGTAAGAGTCTCGCCCGTTCGAATTGGCCGTCGGCGAGCATCCCCTAGGCGATCCTTTCGGCCCAGGTTTACCCTTACTAGTGAGTCGGCGATAACATTGTTCGCCCGCATCTCACAACACATGATCCAATACGGGTCACCCATCATTGGGTCACCCATCACAATTCTGTCTGAAGGGTATGAAGAACTTAGGTTAGCTGTCATCTTCTTCTTTATCACTTTACTATTCTTATATATATTCACCAATTCACAGTACTCCATATAGTACATTAATTTGCAAGGCATATCTCAAATGCTCCGATTCTATAATTAATTATTCTTTTAATAATTCACAATTAGTATAAATATATAGAACCTCAGTCAACAGTACTGTTATGGATTTCATTATCTGTACTATTCACCTTCTCAGTCATTTTCTGTAATTATTTCACTTCTCATAATATTCAACGATCCCGTAATAATTATCCGAGTTGATACACTCATAATTCAGGCCCTTACAGTCAATATTCGGGCTAATCATCTGATGACATTCCACTACACTTTTATCGGATCGCATCATATAAGGCCTCAGCCTGTCCACCGTCCGCCTTTACATATGTGTACTGTCCTCTTTGAGAATGCCCCGCCCGTTCACTGGGTCATCTCTCAAGGATCTATCGTGAGGCCTAGCTCGTTCACTAAGTCACCCGTAATTCGCGTCCGTAATTTAAGTGTTAGTGGAATCAGTAATAGGGATCGATATATTCATATGACATCTTCTATGCCATTTATAACTCCATTACTATCAATGGATTCAAGATCTACTTGGTTTTATCACAATTCAGACTTTGCCCAACATAAGGGCATTTTTATCATATTGACATTTATTCCTTTCTCCTCAGTATACATTTGAATCAATGAACTGCTCATTTATGTGCTGATAGTATCCTTTCTCATACTAATATCAGCCATTAAGATCTTGTTCAATTTCGACATAGAAGTTCACTAAAATCCATAATTGGATTATTCTGCTTGTAATTCAGCTTTACATCATCAATTTCTCTATCAAATCACTCAATTCCAACTTTTGTTGGTCTATTCTGACTCCCAGTAAAATTTTGGAGGTAGGGGTATTTTGGTCATTTTTGGCCAAAATTTTCTCTCTCTTAAAATTACCCTTAATCGATGATCTTAAAATCTATTTAATGATGATATTTCATTCTCTTCCTTTATATTATCACTTTCAGGTCTTAGTTTGATCCGGACCGTAAAGTATTGGTGGGGCCCTCACCAAGTCTTTTCGGTTCCTTACCGAACAGACTTTCATTTAGATTATAACCATCACCAATTTTTTTGGTAATTTCTGAGCCTATTATTTCTCTTTAACATTCTCAATTTATACTTTCTCACTCCCTTTAATTTATTTTTCTAAATTTACAATCATTTATTTTCTCTATGTATTCAAACGACACAGTACTACCGGATATGTTTAATACTTTTCTTTCTAAAAGTATCCACAGACATCAGGCCAACCATGCTCTGATACCATTAAATCTGTAACGTCCCGTTACCACATTTTTCACCTTATTTTACATAATTTATCCGGTTGGGCTGTCTGTGATACTTCACTTTACACTTGATGTTAAACAATTTAATAAAATATTGTTAACATTATACACATCCCCTATCTTAATTACAAATATGTAGTACTGTAGGCATGTCTAAATACAAAAAATAAATGATCGTACTTGATATATCTTAGTCGGTCTGTCACATTGTCCATTATGTGCAGCTGTAATCCATAAATATTGGATCTCACCATCATCAAGACCTGAAATATTAAAATTGGAGAGTGAGCAAACCACGGCTCAGTAAGAGAGTTATATGTCACAATTGATATTCAGCTATCTATATGCTAAAAATAATTTTTTTCATTTTCTTTAAAATCTTCCTAGCTGGCTCTAGGCACACATGTAGGAAGGATACTACAGTCGGTTATGGATCCATATAGAGTAAGGCAGGTATTTTGAAATACCTAACTTGTTCCGGAACCTAGAAGCAACTGTAGAGAATACTATTTCCGTTGTTTTCAAAACGATATAATTTTTGTTTTTCCACAGAGTAAACCACTATTTCTTTTCTCATCCAGTATACTTTAAAACACGTGGCAGTTCAGTAATAAAAATAGTGGTTTACTTCTCTTCTCTTCAGTACAGTAAAACACGTGACAATACATTGGTTCGCAAATATCCAATCATTGGATAAGTACTTTTGCGATTATCTTTATCTTAGAAATAATTCTTATGTTATTCTTTTAGAATAAACATTTATTTCTCTTTTCAAATCAGTAATCGTATCGTACAGTTCAAGTAAAACAGTATATTCAGTATTCAATAAAACAATATCTCGATACGGTTCAATCAGTAACAGTAATCAGTAGCTACCCATTCAATAAATAGTATACGATAGCTTTCAGTTCAGTAAATAGTAAATGATAGCTTTTTCTTCAGTAAAACAGTAATCAGTGGCTACCATTTCAGTAAACACTACAGTTCAGTCAATAATGTTTTGGTACAGTTTTTTCGTCAGTAACAGTAAACAGTAGTTCAGAACAGTAAACAGTACAGTACAGTACAGTACAATAAATAGGATTCTGTAAATCCTTTCAGTAAATAGTAACAGTATGTGAGACTAGGCATCACCCTACAATTAAATCATGCTATCATCGTCCAATAATGGACTAGTAATCATCATCCCCGAAGGGACACAGTAACAGTATAACAGTAAGATCTATGGCCATGATTTATATGGTGTCCTCGGTGTACACTTGCCAAGTGACATCCGTGACGCTAATGACTGGCAAGTCTATTAGCCACATGACAGTAACAGTATAAGTGTGATGCATGAAACTCGGGGCCTAAGTCTCAAAACAGCATAAACCGTACCATAGCCTTTATGGATTTTAAATACAGTAAATCGAAATATTTCACAAATGTCCATAAGGCTCACTTGTAATAAAATCATCACCTTTATGAAATTTATAATTTAAATAATATTTCTCAAAATATTTCATAAAGGTATAAATCGTGTTTTCCTCACAGTGAAACAGTTTGCAAAATCATCAATGTAACATATAAAAGGGCAAAACTATCCTTTCTCCACCGTAAAACACGTATGCACGCTTTTCCGTGCTTTCACTTGAAAACATGGTTTTTCAATAATTTATGAAAAATAAAATATTTATTTTTCCAAATTCATAAATCCTGTAACCATGTTTCTTTCTAAAAACACGTGTAGAGACCTCTAGTCTCGAAATCATAGTTTTTCATCATTTCTTAACCTTTATGGAATTTATATAATTATTTATCTCACAATTAAAACCATAAAGGTTTTATATTAAATCAAGTGAATATTTAAGAATATTTATAAAAATATTCACTTCGGTCTCTTTTTCATTTTCATCTCGTTTCATGTGAAATATCACCTACCGGTGAATTTTCGATGATTTGCTTTTCACCATACTCGAAAACATGAATATTTTAAAATTAAATATCACTATATTCATGTTTTATGAAATTTACTTGATTTCTCGATTTTCGTACCTGAAAATCATTTCACGTGAAATCAAATCATTTATTATGGTTTTCGGTGATTTTCGGTAAATTTTAGTAATTTTTCGATAATTTTTTGGCAGTATAACGGCTGCAGATTTGGCTAGCCTCCTGCACAAAAAATACAGTTTATATTTCTCAACCGGTATTTCACCACAATTTAAAACCGATAAATCACCACAAATTTCAAAACCAATCATTATAAATTGCATTTATAAATTAAATGCATAATTTAAAACATGTGGCCGAATATCCTTACAGGTGGCACATGTCTCCCTTACCTGTTTCGGGTCGACAACTACCTGTCGAAGGTCACGCCTGTGTTCACCTTGCCCGATTCCATCGGCTCGGTCATCGAAGGAATTTTTTGGAATTTAAATTCTAAAATTTAGAATTTTTCCATAATTATTTAAATAAATAAATTATTTAAATAATTTAATACTTTTCGAAATTTTTTACCGATTCCCGTAATTCTCAGGATTTCTCGTAATTTTCGAATTCTTGATAATTTCCAAATTCTCGAAATTCCTTTTTCTTTTCTCTTTCTTCTTTTCCTCCTTCTCTTTTTTTTCTCTTTTCTTTTCTTTTCTTTTTCCTTTTTCTTTTCTTTTTCTTTTTCCTTTTTCTCCTTTGCTGGCCGGACCCGTCAGATCGGTCAGACTAGTTCACCGCCGGTTCTCCTCCGATGGCCGGTTCTCCGGTGGTTCGACCTTCCCTCAGCTGGCCGACGTCATGGCAAACCTGCTGGTGGTCTCTGTTTGACCTGAATCGACCGCACGGCGACGGATCGAGTCGGTTTAGCTTCGGTTCTTCCACCTCTTGGTTCTCCCTCCTCCGCCATTCACCGCCCCTTCGATGGTCTCCTTCCTCTTCTTCTTCCTCCGGCGATGCTTCGGTGACAGTGGCTGTGACAGATTTGGCCGGCACCGCCACTTTCTCTTCCTTTTTTTCTTCCCGGCCTCCGCAGGTTTTTCCTTCAATTTTCCTTCCTGTTTCTGTCGTTTCTTTTTCTCTTCCGATCACCGGCTTCTTCTCCTCTCCTTGCCAGCGCCGTCTTCCTCCATCTCTCTCTTCCTTTCTTCGGCGAAGGGCCGGTCGCCCTTCGGGGAGACAGAATCGAGAGTCTTCCCGATTCTGTTTGTTTTCTTTTTTTTTTGTATTTTATTTTAATAATAATTATATTATTTTATTATATAGTACTTTGTACTATATATTATATAATTATATATTATATATTAATAATATATATTTACATATAAAAATATATATTTTCATGTACTTTAAATTAAATAACAGTTATATAAATATTCATATAAATGTAATAATTCCATATATATATTGTATTTACAATATATATACATTCAAACTTTAATGTAATTTAATATTTACATTTTCTCAAATATGTATATACTTATATATACATAAAATGCCATACTTGAATACATATGTATTATTTAAATTTGTCAAATAGTATATATACTTATATATACCAATGTATATTTAATATATATTATATACCATGCGGTATTTAAATACATATGTATTTATATCAAAATACATTTATATAATTTGTAATTATATAAACATATTTTATTTTCATTTCTCATTTTCCTTATTTAATTTGGATTTTGATTTATCCAATTTAATTTTCCTCCGTTCATTATTTTCCATAATTTCTCATTTAACTCTTATTGACTCGGATTTTCACTATCCGTTCCTTTCTCAATTCTCGAGATTTTCACTAATATCTCATTCTCATAATTTTATTTATTTATTTATTTCAAATATTTATTTGCTCCAATATTTATTTTCAATATTTATAATTTCTAATTAAATGGAAAATTTACGGTTATCACACACAAAATTTTTAAACTCTCTTCTTATTGCACTACATTAGGATTTGTGACACATTCTCCAAACCTAAAATAGGTTGCAGGCCATGGATTATTAACTTGGTTTAATTTCTCATGATCATAGGATTTCCAAGAGACTTTGCATATAATTAAAGACTCCATGCAAACATCTTGAGTTAGGTTTAAGAGAATTATTAGTATTTTTATTAAATCTGCAGCTATGTAACAATTACAGTTGAGGATTGATTCTCTTTATATTAGAACCTTACATCATTTTAAAATTTACTTAGTTGCTTGTGGTTACTTAATCTCACTGCCTTTGTTTTTTTTAGAAGTTCCTATATCTAAAGTTGCTAATTTGCTATACTATCAGCTATTGTCAAATCTTAGCTCAAATTAGTTGCCCTGCTCAAGACAAAGTTATTTTTTATGTGCTATAATATTTACAATGCTTAATACTTTTCTGTTTACATATATGTATCTTGTTAATTTTTATTATGTCTATGTTATGTGCGATTCATATATGTATCATATTATTTTCTATTATGTCGATGTTGATTGAGCATGTATTCTAATTAAATAACAAGTTTGTTTTTAATAGTTAGAATTTTATTATTTTTTTTACAGATATGAATATGGAATCCAATTCTAATGATTATGATGGCTTTAATACTATAGAATGATCATCAACACCTGCTTCTCTTACTTCTAGTTTTTCAAAAAGACAAAAAAAAATCCAATGTTTGGACTGTTTTTAATATGCTTGATCCTGAGGAACAACTAGTATATCAAAAGAAATACAATGATACCAAAGAAAGAGCAAAATGTAAGTTTTGTGGGACTATAGTGATTGGAGAGTCACATTCAGGTACATCTACTATGCATCGACATATTCAAACTTGCAAGAAAATAGATCATTCTTCTGAGAGTGAGGTTCAAATTGGGTGTGGAAGTAAGAAAATAGACCCATTAGTTATATATGAAAGGTTAGCTAGATGTGTTATTACTCATGCATATCCATTTAAAATTGTTGAAGATGTTGAGTTTACAGGCTTGCTTTCCTCTCTTAATGATGATTTCAAACCCATTTTTAGGAATACTTACAAGGCTGATTGTTTGAAATTACGCAAGAAAATGAGAGAGAAAATTTAATCTGATATGGAAAAACTTTCAAGTAGAATTTGTTTGACTGCTGATATGTGGACATCATACACTACTAAAGGATATCTTTGTTTAACTGCGCATTTTGTTGATGATGATTGGAAGTTGTGTCGTTTAATTTTAAATTTTCAACATGTGCTACCACCCCATACTTCATTTGTTTTGTACAACATGATTTATGATTTACTAAAAGAATGGGGAATTGATAGAAAAATTTTTAGTATTACTTTGAATAATGCCAGTAATATGGATAGTGTTAGCTTTAAATTGCCATATATATTTTGAAATGACAAAAACTTAAGTAAGCTTTAATGTTTTGAATTCATATTGTAAATTTACCTTATCACACATGATTTTCTCAATCCATTTTTAAGTGTTCATATCAAACATTAAGACCATGATTTAATGATATATTCTTATAGGTCTTAATACTTTATAAAATGGTTTTCAATATTAAGTAATTTTCTCAAGAATTATTGAACATAAGTTTAGAAAATTACTTATAAGTTTTTGGACAATATTTTCATTTGAGAAAGTCAAGAAAAACTCCCTTAAAGCTTATAAATGTTTTGGGTTATATTAAATTCAAGTCTACATCATTTCTAACCCAAAAAGTGCAGAAAAATGGCTCTATGGAAGAAAAGGATCGATCCCCTAAGGAAAGGGATCGATCCTTTTTTGGCAAAATGCCCTGGAAGCTTAAAATGAAGAAAAGGATCGATCCCTTTGGTAAAAGGATCGATCCTTTTACACCAGAAAGTCCCCAACGGCTAGTTTTTGTGAGATACAACAGGTAGTTTCGGTTTTGGCTCCAACCAACATCCACAAACCATCCAAGGGACTATAAATAGAGGCTTAGAAGCTAAAGGAAGAAAAGGGGGAACTACTCAGCAACTCCAAAACTCATTTTTCTCAAATCTACAAGCCTCAAACAACAAATCAAGAGCTACAAAGTCTTCATCATCTATCATTCTCTTATTCCTTGTAGTGCTTGGCACATATCTTGTATAGGTTTTCATTGTGCTTAATTTCTGTAATCACTTGCCTACCTTGAGGCCTTTCTTTGATTACATTATTTGTAACCCATCATTCCTTGTAAAGGCGAGGTTTCTCTTAAGCCTAGAAAAAGAGGGAGGTTTCTCTTTAGCCTTAGAAAAAAAGGGAGAAGAGGTTTCTCTTGAGCCTAGAAAAAGAGAGAGGTTTCTCTTGAGCCTTGAAAAGAGGGAGTGTAAAGCAAATTCAAGTTAGTGAATTTTGGAAAAATCCTTGGGAGCGTCTCAAGGTAGAGGACGTAGGCAAGGTTGCCGAACCTCTATAAATCGCTTGCGTACATTTCTCTTTCCCTACTCTCTTTAATTACTTGCAATTATATTGTGCTTATTGAATTGAATTTATATTGCATGCTTGAGTAGCTTAGAGAACTTAGAAAATATCAATCTAAGCTAGAGAATTTAGAAGAACCGAAAAATGAGCGTAAAGTTAGTGAAAAACTGATTCACCCCCCTCTCGGTATAGCCTATAAGAGCCAACAATCGGTATCAGAGCTTGGGCTCGAGATTGATTTAGACTAACCTCTATCGAGCAAAACGATCTTTAATGGCTCACTTGGATGTAGGCACACCCCTAGGAGAAGAGGGACACTCATTAGTAAGACCTCCACTCTTCAATAGTGAGAATTACTCTTATTGGAAAATTAGGATGATGCTATTTGTTCAATCCAATGACTATGAAGTCTGGAGAATAATAGTTAATGGCCCTAGAATCCCAATAAAGAAAGTAGATGGAAAAGATGTCCCTAAGAGTGAAGATGAGTGGGACACCAATGACATGAGATTGGCACAATTGAATGCCAAGGCTATGCACACCCTCTTTTATGCATTAGGTCCCAATGAGTATAATAGAGTCTCCTTTTGTAAAAATGCTAAACAAATATGGGACAAACTAGCCATCACACATGAAGGGATAAATCAAGTTAGAGAGACCAAAGTAGGAATGCTCACACATGATTACGAGCTATTTAGGATGAAAGAAAATGAGTCCATTAGCGAAATGTTCACTAGGTTTAATGATATAATTAATGGACTTAAGGCATTATGCAAGAGCTATTCCAATGTAGAAATGGTTAAGAAAATTTTGAATAGCTTGCCAAAATCTTGGGAGGGAGGCAAAGGTAACCGCAATAGAAGAGTCTAAAGATCCAAATACTTGTCTCTAGATGAACTTATGGGCTCTCTACTTACTCATGAAATGAAATTAAAAAGAAATGAAGAGCCTTCAAAGAAAGTAGGGGTAGCACTTAAGTCTTCCACTCATGAGGATGATAGTGATGAGAGTAGAAATGAGGAAGAAAAGGAAATGGCAATGTTTGCCAAAAAATTCAATAGATTTATGAAAATGAAAGAGAGAGAGAGTAATAGGAGACATCAAAGGGGAGAGTCAAGTAGAAGGGAAAAGGACCCCTTAGTATGTTATGAGTGCAATGAACCGGGTCATACTAAGTTAGATTGCCCCTTACTTAGGAAGGAAAAGGATAGGAAGCCTAGGAAGAAAGCATTTGTGGCTGCATGGAGCGATAGTGATAGCTCCGATGAGGAAATGTAGATGAAGAGGTAGCCTACTCATGCTTTATGGCTATTAGTGATGATGAGGCTAGTAGTAGTTCTAGTGAAGATAATGATTATACCTTTAGTGAACTACAAAATGCCTTTAATGATTTAGCAAATGAATTTCAATGCATGAACTCCAAATATAAGAAAATCATTGCTAAATTAAAAATAGAAAATGAAACCTTGATAAATGCTAAGCTAGAATTTGAAAAGAAATTAGAAGAGGCTAACTTAGAAATAAATGAGTTGAATAAAAAGAACTTAAATTTGCATAACTCATTTTCTAGGTTTTATATGGGTCAACAAAAGCTAGATCACATGTTAGAGCCCAAAGAGCTTTCTTTGACAAAGATGGGTTAGGATATAATGCAATACAAAAAGAGACTTATCTAAAAAATTTCCTAGTGAGCAAAAATTATATGCATGATACATCTCTCACATGCTCACTATGCAATAGAATAGGACACTCTTCACAAGCATGCACATATAGAAAAACTACATTTAGAGGAAGAGTTGTTAGGAAAATATGGGTGCCAAAGCATGCAATAAATAATGATGAATTGAGTTTGAAATGGATCCCAAAAGGATCAAAAATTGTTTGCACTAACTTTTATGGACCTAAGAAAATTTGGGTACCAAAGCATGCATAAATTTGTTTGTTGTAGGAGTGTTAGAGCATGGGAATACAATGGAACAATAGAGTTTAAATGCTCAACACATCCTCATGGAGTTTGCTTGTGCTAATGAGAAAAAGGGAGAGCTTGGAAATCCATCCTTAGCAAGGTGACAACAATTTCTCAAAGAATGGCTAATGGTGGATCCAACACATCAAGGCAAAGCACTCTCAAGCAAAGGAGCTTTGTAAGCTTAATTCCTTACTCCTTAAATTTTTTATTTGATTAGTTATGCCTTGATGAGAAAATTGGTTAATGATTAATGATGCATTGTGAATGAGCAAAAGCCATGATGAATGATTGTTGAGTGTTTGATGGACAATTCATGATGCATTGAATGAAAAGCATGATTTATGATTTTGAAATGATTATTAGATTTCTGCATTTTGAGCAAGTCTTTTATGTGTTGATAATGTATTTACTTGCCTCAAATTGCCAAATATGTCATATATGCAAAATGCCATGTCATATGCATTAATGAAGAACTTGTATGTTGGAAATCATGGCATAATGTTCACAAGTATGATGATTTGATGATATATGTGCTAAAAACCTATGTGAACAAGTTTGTTTTGACATATTTGTGGTTTCTAATGCTTTGGTTTTGTCAAAATGTGCTTACTCTCAAAATGACATCCTTTGAGGCCAAAAATGCATTTTATTGTGTAAATTCTTACAAAATTGCAAAATCTTTTGTAAAATGATTTTTCATTCATGTTTTTCATTCATACAAGTCCAAAATCATGTTTTACAAGTGTTTAAACCTTTACTTGGATCTAAAATACTCAAAAACAAAGTTTTGGCACCTCACAAGTTGGATTTTCTGTCAAAAATATGTAGAACCAAAATGAGGGATCGATCCCTCTACATACAGGATCGATCCCTTTGGAAAAACATGCAGGAAACTTAATTCTAGAGTTTAGGGATCGATCCCTTTCCTCATAGGATCGATCCCTCTAGGCAATTTATGCCCTTTTCTGCATTTTTAAGCCTTAGTTGAGAAGTTTTATTAATTCTCTTGATATCTTCTTTCTCCTCAACTTAAAATTCATTGTTTTAACTTCTTTTTGATGAACTTTAAAATATGAAAATTCATTTTTCATTGATATCATGCCTCAACTCAATTAATTTGTATCATTCCCAACAAATGGTATTACTTTCAACAATCAATATCATTTTTCTTAAGCTCACAAGTGCTAAATCAGTTTTCTTACTGAAGATGGTCATGAATTGCATAAAACTTGAAATAATCTTGAAATATATTTTCAATGAATACTTAAACATAATTTTGAGAAATATTTCAAGAATTTATGGATATATTTGAGAATTTGATGAACTTGTGCATAATGAATATTTTTCATTTTTTTGTTCATCTTAGTCAAGCATGCTTATAGGATTAAATCTCTTAGCTTGACTTATCAATTCCACACTAGGTTTCATGATAATTATACATCTAGTGGATTGATTTCAAATGTAAACTCAACAATTGGTAATGGTCATTGGCCTATAATTTGTGATGGTAAATGGATCCTAAATGTTAAATGCATGAAACTTTATCATCCATGTACTTAAATTTTTCTTATAGCCAAATTAGTAAAGAACTTGGGCTTTAATGACAACACCAACAATTGATATACATGCATTGTATCTTGTTTATTTGATGTTGAACATGCATGTTTACTTAAGTTGAATCAATAATCATGCCTATAAGATGAGAATAGTTGTTTTCATGATATTATGTGCTTAACCTCACTCATAGCTTATGGATTTTGATGATAAAATATATTTTAGCTTGATAATATTGATTCACTTAGGTGAAGCCATTTTAGTTAAAATAGCATATACCCTCTAGAACGTTAAATGATGATAACAACTAGGGATATGGCTCTTAATTGATTAAAATGGTAATTTTGAATCTTTCCTTGCTCATAATTGGTTAAGGACTTGAATTGGAAAATGAGCATAGGATTTTTGTGCTTAAAATCATGGAAGAAAATGTGTTTACTTGAATACCTTGATTTTTTGAATCTTCCATATGGTATAATTTTGTGAATATGAATATGGATTAATACTTTATGATAATGTGCTAATGTTTAATTGATCCATATGCATATTTGACGATGTGTGATTGTGTTCTTGCATATTTAGAATGATTATCTTCTTGACATGAACACACTACACATAAATATTGGATTCATGCAAAATGCCTAAGTCAACCATTAGTAACAACTGGTATTTAGATTGAAATAACAATTAGTATCATTGGCAACCATATTTTCAACAATTGGTAGGCCAAAACTAAATTGCCAATTGGTATGAGCTTTAAATTGACAATTCTTCTTGTGCTCTTTAGTTTGAAATGACAAATAGAGAAGAATCCACTTAGGATATTTTTGCATGAAACTCTTATGTGCTAGAATTTGAAGTTAATTGCCATATGTTTTGATTCTATGCACACTCTTGATTGAACATGATTTATGAGCTCTTGCATATGATATATCATCTAATTTTAGCTCATAATCACGATGTATTGTCATGCACCTTAGTTAGACTTTAGAGAACAATTGTTATACTTAGGTGCTTGCTTAATTTCTTACCAATTGAGACCTTATTGCAAAATCATTTATAAACAATTGGTTTAGGATCATAAGTTATATTCTTTGCTAAATATTTCATACTCTTTGTGAATATTGACTTATTTATTTGTGCGATGAGTCCCATGTACTAACATGTTTCTTGTTGGATGGAACATATTTTTATCTCTTCTCACATAGCCATGATTTTAGGGGGAGCATATTTTTTATTATTTTTTCCTTCTTTTTGCTATGACAAAAAGGGGGAGAGATAGATATTAAAAGGGAGAGATATTAAGGGGGAGAGATAATGAGGGAGAAATAGTTTGAAAATTCTTTTTCAAAACCCATGCTTATATTAAGGGGGAGCTTTATAAAATCCTGCTTTATTTGAATGGGAGTATTTTAGGAAAGAATTTTCAAAGCAAATTTACATTAAGTTTTGTCATATCAAAAAGGGGGAGATTGTTAGCCTATAAGAGCCATATATATTTTGAAATGACAAAAACTTAAGTAAGCTTTAATGTTTTAATTCATATTGTAAATTTGCCTTATCACACATGATTTTCTCAATCCATTTTTAAGTGTTCATATCAAACATTAAGACCATGATTTAATGATATATTCTTATGGGTCTTAATACTTTATAAAATGGTTTTCAATATTAAGTAATTTTCTCAAGAATTATTAAACATAAGTTTAGAAAATTACTTATAAGTTTTTGGACAATATTTTCATTTGAGAAAGTCAAGAAAAACTCCCTTAAAGCTTATAAATGTCTTGGGTTATATTAAATTCAAGTCTACATCATTTCTAACCCAAAAAGTGCAGGAAAATGGCTCTCTGGAAGAAAAGGATCGATCCCCTAAGGAAAGGGATCGATCCCTTTTTGGTAGAATGCCCTAGAAGCTTAAAATGAAGAAAAGGATCGATCCCTTTGGTAAAAGGATCGATCCCTTTACACCAAAAAGTCCCCAACGACTAGTTTCTGTGAGATACAACGGGTAGTTTCGGTTTTGGCTCCAACCAACGTCTACAAACCATCCAAGGGACTATAAATAGAGGCTTAGAAGCTAAAGGAAGAAAAGTGGGAACTACTCAGCAACTCCAAAACTCATTTTCCTCAAATCTACAAGCCTCAAACAACAAATCAAGAGCTACAAAGTCTTCATCATCTATCATTCTCTTATTCCTTGTAGTTCTTGGCACATATCTTGTATAGGTTTTCATTGTGCTTAATTTGTGTAATCACTTGCCTACCTTGAGGCCTTTCTTTGATTACATTATTTGTAACCCATCATTCCTTGTAAAGGCGAGGTTTCTCTTAAGCTTAGAAAAAGAGGGAGGTTTCTCTTTAGCCTTAGAAAAAGAGGGAGGTTTCTCTTGAGCCTTAAAAAAAGAGGGAGAAGAGGTTTCTCTTGAGCCTAGAAAAAGAGAGAGGTTTCTCTTGAGCCTTGAAAAGAGGGAGTGTAAAGCAAATTCGAGTTAGTGAATTTTGGGAAAATCCTTGGGAGCGTCTCAAGATAGAGGACGTAGGCAAGGTTGCCTAACTTTTATAAATCGCTTGCGTACATTTCTTTTTCCCTACTCTCTTTAATTACTTGCAATTATATTGTGCTTATTGAATTGAATTTATATTGCATGCTTGAGTAGCTTAGAGAACTTAGAAAATATCAATCTAAGCTAGAGAATTTAGAGGAACTGAAAAACGAGCTTAAAGTTAGTGAAAAACCGATTCACCCCCCCTTTCGGTATAGCCTATAAGAGCTAACAGATAGTATACAAGGACATTTATGTGATCTTCTTAATCAACAAGGTGTATTGTTATGTCATGAAAAAAAATTTTATATTTGTTGTGCTGCTCATATATTAAATCTTGTTGTTCAAAAGGGTTTGTTAGTGATTAGTGAAGCTTTGAAAAAAGTAAGAGAAAGTGTAAAATAGGTTGAGGGTTCCAAAGGAAGAAAGATCAAGTTTCGTGATTGTGTACTTCAATCAAAGTTGAATTATTCAAGGGGTATGTGGTTGGATGTTGTAACTCGGTGGAACTCTACATATTTGATGTTAGAGAAATTTCTTTATTATCATGAAGCTTTTGAGAAATTGAAAATGTCTGATGGAAATTACACTATGCTTCCAATTCCTGAAGAGTTCTTTTGGCTTAAGAATGTTTCTATGTTTTTGAAGCCTTTTTATGAGATTACCACTTTATTTTCAGGAAGAGACTATCCCACGACTAATTTATACTTTGAAAATGTATGGGAAATTCAAAAGAATATTCAGGATGTACTTGTATCTGAAGACCAAATGATGGCATTAATGGCAGTGGAGATGGATGATAAATTTTGTAAATATTGGGAAGATTACACTCTGGTGTTATCTTTTGCAGCTATACTTGATCCTCGATTTAAGTTGCAATTTTTGCAATTTCTTTTAGCAAACTTGGGTGTTGAATATGAAGATAAGTGGAAGGATATTTTGGAAGAAATGAAACTACTTTTCAAGGAGTATGAAAATCAAAGTAAGCTTCTTTCTCAATCATCTGTGATTGTAGGTGAAACAGATCAAAGTAATCGAAGAACAATTTCTCAAAGGATGAGTATAAGTTTAATTTTTGTTTTTATTTTTTGATTAAGGGTTTGATATTATTTACTTTAGTAACTTATTAAATTATTACTTATTTCTTAGATAGTAAGCAATTTCATCATTTTTACGTTTTCATTTACATTTATTACTATTGTAGCATTCAAAAGCTCTAACAATGAGTCAAGTTCACGTAGATCAAAGTTAAAAATATATCTGGATGAACCAAGAGAAGATTATGAAATGCAACTTGATGTGCTTGAGTATTGGAAGAAAAATCAATTTCGATATCTTATACTTTCTATCATGGCTAAGGATGTATTGAGTATTCCAATTACCACAGTTGCATCTGAATCAGCATTTAAGGTGATAGAGTTATCAACAAATGGAGAAATTGTCTTACACGAGAGAATGCAAAAATATTGATTACCACTCGTAATTGGTTGTATGGATTATGATATAGATGATGATGGTAAGATTTTAGTTTCATTATTATTTTATTAATTTTTTTATTATTTAAATTCTTATATGATTATTTTCAATGTATTTCATTAACCAAAAAAGATGAAACATCAGGATGTGAAAAGAGTGTTCCTCTACAATGAAGTTGAATTAATTGTCTTATGAAGGAAAAGGAGGATTAAGAGCTTCTAATTGCAATGTATGTTGATATTCTACATTTTACTAACTTCATTGATAAAAATTTAAGATTTTTTATTAAGAGTAATTAGTTGTGATTGATTTGGTTGTAATTTGCAAGTTTCAATTTGGATGTTGGAATCATTTGATGTATAATTAAAGTTGAAGATTGGAGGTGATCTAGATGGGGCATGATAAGTTGTCTATCTTTGTTTTAGTGATTTTGGTTAAGGAGTTGTTGTTTGATTTGGGGGAATCTCAAGTTGTTGATCTTTAGTTTAAGATGTATCTCTAAACCATATATTTCTTGGCCATTATGATCCATGCCATTCTGCCTCTTCATTATGTATTACTAGCCTGATTTTTCATTATGTTTTGGCTTGACCGTATGTCACTTAGTAATATGTTAAGCAAAGAATTTAGTATTATGCTAATTTTGTGGCTTTCCCTTCATTATGTTTTGTTGAAGTGTTTCATTTGATTGGTAGTTCTTCCTTACTATACATGGCATGTGGAAATAATGTTGTTTTCTTTTTAATCATTCATATTAATATCTTCCTTTTATTGAGTCATATTTTAATTTCAGCCTTCAGGTGACTGCACGTGAAGTATTATTCAGCACTTAAAAGAATAATTAATAAAAAAAAAACCAAAATATCAGTTGGATCTTATTCCTTCCTGCAAATTCCTTTAAGTTTCTAATCATAAATGTAAATAAATTAAAGCCGCATTTACGTTACAATAGCTTATTATTTAACAGATCATTGAGGATCCATGGAATATTAGAAGGCTCTTTCATCACTAGGACCTAGCTAATTATATTTCTGATCAACCGATCCAAATCAACTTAATTTATCCCATTAGGTTAACAAGTACCCATGCTTTTTTATACTTTGATGCAATACTTTACAATATTACAAATCCAACTGACTTTTTTTTCTGGAAAGATATTGAGAAAATATATATTTATTTTCTAAAGATTGGTTAATGACTTATCAGGATTTTCTCATCCATGTCAATTGATGACAAACGTAATTAACAATCATTTTGTGGCTTTCCCTTCATTATGATTTGAAGTGTTTTGTTGAAGCTTTTCTCTTTGTCATGGATCATATCTTGAAAAGAATAGATTAAAGCTTAACAATACTAAATTCTTTGCTTAACATATTATTCTTTGCTTAACATATTATGGTGTTTTAAATTAATTTAATTTAATAATTGAATTAAAAATATTCAATATTGATTTTGCTAGTAATGCATAATTGATATAATTGTATAATAATAATAATTGTTTTCTAAATTTCAAAATTTTAATTAAAAAAGTGTATCAATTATTTATTTATTTTTAAATAATAATCACATAATTATAGTTTGAGTTTTTTCGGGTTATAAATTCGATTTTTTACGGGTTTCGGATCGAATCGGTCTCGATTTCAGATCATATCGGGTTCGGGTTATGTTGAGTTTGGGTTGTGTTGAGTTCGAGCTTTTTCGCTTTCGAGCTTTTTCAGTTTCGAATTTTTTCGGTTACGGGCTTTTTCAGTTATGGGTCTTTGACTTTTTTTGTCAATTCGGGCTAGTCCCAGTTCAGTCTCGGGTGGATTCGGGCTGGTTTTCGGGCTCGGGCCAATTTTTGCCACCTCTAATATATGATAGTGGATTAGAATAATTGCCTAAGCTTTATCTGTATCACTCTATACTATTATTAGCTATCTGTAATGGTTAGAAACAATATGTTTAACCATACCTATTAAAGTTTCAAAAAGGTAAGTAATTGCGTGAGTTAAGTATATGGAGGAGAGATTGAATTAATCTATACCATTTATTTTGGATTGGACTGTTAATGGCTAATCATGGTGTTGTGCATACATGATATCTGATGCGGTTCATGCATACATAATCATATTTTACGACACGAGCCTAATTATATATATTTAAGCTACTTACTGAGCCATGGATCGCTCATTCCTTAATTTAACTCCTTGCAGATCATTTGAGCTAGACTACAGTTCCAGAATATTGTGTAGGCTCTCAGGGACTATACTTGGTCATGGTACTCGTCAACGTCCTCCGAGCCTTGTTTTTGTACTTTTGAGGTATACGAATTGTATATCATTTTGATAATTGCGCAAACTTTACTTTCACAGTACTAGGAAGTGAAATAGGATGTAACTTAGGATCGCACTAGATTATTGTATAAGTTCGTATGATTATCGAGTATGATCCAAGATAAGTTTACATTTTGATGTATGCATAATTGATAAATGTAGAAGTGTTGTTATGTTGGATCTTGAAAACATGTAATGTATGTTGGCACAAATTGTGGGAAGTAGAAACTGGCTGGATTGTGGAAAATTAAAATGTGTTTGTAATGCAGGTGATTTACTGGAGAAATTGATAAAATATAAGGGGGAGGTTTTAAACTTCTTTCTTTGTTAAGTGATAATGGAATTAAATAACTATAATTCCCCTTAAGATTTATGAGGTAGCTAGTGAAGTAATATTATCTCAATGTAAGATTTGTTTAGTAACTATATTAACACTGAATACAAACCCAAAAAAACAAATTGTTCGTAAATTTGTTAAGTGAAATAGTCTATATGCTAAGCATACGCCCTGACCTTAGGGTCGTGACATAATTAGTCAGTGTGTAAGAATTGTATATTAGCTTATTATAAAAACTTTTATTAATTTAATTTCAATTCCAATGTTGAAATTTAAAAATTTATTATCTTAAACATAATTAACTAATTTAATTTGATAATTAATTTATTATAATGTTCCATCAATTTTTTGAGTCAACAATGTTTTATTAAAATTAATAATTTCAATTTTAAGTGCAATTTGTATCATATGCATATATTATAGTATCATATATGTTACCATTTATCACTTTTAGTCCGAACAAGATTAATCTCAGACCGTAAAACGAAAGAAAATACTTGTGATTAAACAAAAAAAATAGTATCATATATGTAAATTGTCAATGTGTAAGAATTGTATCTTAACTAATTATAAAATTTTTATCAAAATAATTTCATTACCCTATGTTTAAAATTTTTTTAAAAAAACTTATTATTTTAAGCATAATTAACTAATTTAATTTTATAATTATTTTATTATTACATTTTATTAATTTTTTAAGCCAAGAAAATTGTATTGTATAAATTTGTTTAAGAATTAGATACAAATTCTTTAGGTTAAATATTAAAGATAAGGTATATATATTACATAACTTATATAATAAGTAATTTAATATTTTAATAAATAACAAACGAACAATAAACGAATGAATAACAAATAAATAATAAATTACATTTTAAATGAACGAACAATAAATGAATAAGTAACAAATGAATATCAAATGATACTTTAAATGTACGAAAATTAAATAAACATAAATGAGTCTATTCACAAACAATAACAAACTAACCACACTTTGGTTTATGTTCAATTTATTTAATAAACGAACAGAAATCGAACAAGTTCACAAACAATTCATCGAATATTTTGTTAATTTACATCTCCCATCACACTCTTCAATTTTCAATTTCGCCTTTTTTTTCTTTTAACAGTATAATATTGGATAACAATATCTTTATATTTATATATTTTTATTTTAATTTATATTAAACAATGTTACAATAACTTTATTAATTTGGTATAACATATAAATAAATATTATTATTATATAGCAAATTAATATTACATGTATACCAAAGCATAATAATTTTTAAATATTTAATATTAAAAATATTATTTAATATAATAATCATTTTAACGATTTTTAATTTATTAAAAAATAATTTCATATAAAATAATTTTAATAATTTTTAATTATATGTTAATTTTACAACTATAAAATATATATATTATAATATTTATTATATATAAATTTTAATTTTTTTTTGGTTACAATAAATTTTAATTTTGTGTTTAATAATAATTTTAGCTTTATACAGCTCGTTACGGGAACTACTGTCGGTCCCATCATTACTTTCAATCAGATTGTAATAACGCGTCTCTGTTCGTCTAAAGTAAAGCGCACCAGCCATTCTCACTGTTCATTGATTTTTTTTTGGTTTAAAAATTCTAATACCCAATCTTTTTTCTTTCTATCTTTTTCGCTCGAAATTACGTTTTAAAGAAGCAACAAATCTAATCGAATTATGATCTAAAAATCATAGAAAAAAATGAAAAAATTGCATGAAATAGGGGTGAAGCCACTGTTCATAATCATCTCGATTGTTTTCTTCTTCTTGGCCGTCGTTTTGCTCTCTCCTTCGACGACGGTTTTGAAGCCTTTACATTCTTCGAACTCTCCCAACAGGTTACCAATCCATTCTCTCTATTTGGATTCTCATTTTCCCGTTATATATGTGATAAATTTATTATGAATCTTTTCTGTTTCGGCAATATTGCAGCGCCAAATTGGATATATGGAGCGTCAAGAGAATTGTGGAATGGAGACCTTGCAATTGGTGGCTTCAATCCCACTTAACTCGTTAGTGTTTACTGTATTCCTTTCTCTCTCTCTTTTTTTTTTATAGATTATTATTCTTGTTGGCTTTATTTCTAAGATTTTTTTTTATTTTGGGGGAAATTCATTATTCTTTGTGAATGGGTTTCTTATATATAGTTATCTGCATATGGAGGTAGAAAAGGAGTAAATTTTAGTATTTGGGAACTGGATTTTTTAAGATTTTAATGCAAAAAATAGGCAAACATTTATCTGGTCGGTATCGAAACTAAAATTTAGATTATACTAATATTATAAGGCTGAATGACCTAAGTTCAGGGATTGCTTAATGTAGATTCGGAATGAGTACACGGATAATGGAACATTTTGGGAAGTAGTGTTAAAGTTTTAAAGGAGTGGGAAGTGGGGTTTCGATTAGGTTAAAGCTTCTTGTCTGGATTTTGATATTCTGAGTCAATTTTTTTTTAATTGGCTATCATTGCAGACATTTGCATTGGTTTTTTTGTTGAAATCCTGCAGCTCTGCCAGCCAAAAGTAATGGATATATCCGTGTGGATTGCTATGGTGGCCTCAATCAAATGAGAAGAGATGTAAGTGCATGGCTATTGTAAATTTTTTTAATCTTTTGTAAAGTAAACTTCTTTGGCACTAAAAATTAGATATTTTTCATGGTGAGGACAGTTTTGTGATGGTGTTGGTATTGCACGTTTGCTAAATGCTACTTTGGTGTTGCCTAAGTTTGAGGTGGCTGCATATTGGAATGAATCGAGGTATTGTATGCCTCTTGAAATTCTTGACAATATTTTCTACTTGTGATAATTAAACTCGCACAGGTTGGCATTGCTGATGTTGATTATAGAAATGAAGTGAATAGGTTATCTTGTTTTGAGGGGATCTATGATTTCTGAATCTGTATTGAACAGTTTAAAACAATGTTAAGGCAGTAGAGGTCTAGAAATGTTATTCTTGTCCGTAACTTTGTAATGCTTGTATGGGAAATACCCTCAGTGATATAACATTCTAGTAATTGCGAATCTACACTATATAATAGTTCTAATCATTATGAATCTACCTATTGAAGTTAAGATTACCAGAAAAAGTGAGTGTAAAACCAAAACCAAGGCATTACCTGATTAACTGTAGTATGATATTTGGGGGATTAGTGTTACAAGTCATGTCTTCAGGACATCACCACTTGCCCTATCTTAGTGTTGCTACCATCCCTACTTTCCTTTCCTTTATTACGTTGGTGTTTGTCGTTGCTATTCTCTTGAGAAAATTTGCTGGTAGTTATCAAGGGATTAACTTAGTAGCTTCTTGTATGTCTCTTGTCTTTGTGTTCCTGAATTTCTAAACTATTAGAATGCAGAAGAATTTAGATAAATCTTTATTAATTGAAGCTGGAGAGGACAAATGTTCTGGTTCAACTAACTGATTTTTCTTTTTGTGGAAATTGAACCTGTACTTAACTGTCCTATCATAAATTCATAATGTTAATAATTTAAGTGCTACTAGAGCTTTATTGTTTCTTCACAGAGGTTGCCCAAGCTTCCGTGTGGATGTTAATTAGATCATTATGATACGTCCAGTATGCTTTTTTTTTTTAATTTTTTATGAACAATTATCAGTAGATATTTCTTATTATGTACTGGAAATTTGGTCATAAATACTGCAATCATGATTCCAGTGGTCATTAACAGTTTCTTTTTTTTTAGTATTACATTTAATTTATATCAACTGCCTGTATCCGAAATGTTTCCTTCAATGGAGTGCCAAATGATATCCAATCGTGTATATGTGGCTTTTTTGTTTTATGTAGATAACATCTTTATAATTCTTTGCTCTGGATACAGTGGCTTTGCAGATGTATTTGATGTCAATTACTTCATAAAACAGATGAATGGTTTTGTTAAAGTTGTCAGAGAATTGCCACCAGAGATATCATCAAAAGAACCCTATCGAGTAGATTGTAGTAAACGGAAAGGTCAATTTGATTACATTGAAAGTGTTCTTCCATCCTTGTTGAAATATCATTACATCTCTATCACACCTGCAATGAGCCAAAGAAGGGATAGGTATTGCTTTTTGTGTATCAGAATGTCTCAAATGTCAGTTATTTAGAATTATGGCAAAGATGAAGAGTATGTTTCTTTTTTTTTTCTTTTTAATGGCATCTTTTAGGTACCCTCAGTATGCAAAAGCTGCCCTTTGTCAAGCCTGTTATGGTGCATTAAGGCTGACCAAATCCTTGGAGAAGAAGGCTAATGAGCTTCTGGAAGCCATACCCAAACCTTTCCTCTCCCTCCACCTTCGATTTGAACCAGACATGGTAGCTTATAGCCAATGTCAGTACTCAGGCCTTTCTCTTACCTCGATGGAAGCCATTGAAGCTGCACGTGGGGATGATAGAAAGCCATGGACTGGAGAGGCAGCTCGCATTTGGAGGAAAAGGGGGAAATGTCCTCTCACACCCAATGAGACTGCCTTTATACTCGAAGCACTTTCTATACCCACCAACACAAATATTTATCTTTCAGCTGGGGATGGACTAATGGAGATTGAAGGTTTAACATCCATTTATACCAATATATTTACCAAGTCTGCTCTTCTTAGTGGTGAGGATTTCAAAAGCATGCATGGGAACACAAAAGCTGCCTTGGATTATTATGTATCTATAAACAGCGATTCTTACATGGCTACATATTTTGGAAATATGGATAAGATGGTGGCAGCAATGCGAGCTTTTAAAGGATTATACAAAACTCTTTTCTTAAGCAGAAGAGCTTTCGCGGAGTTTACTTTTGAAGGGTTGGAAGGAAAGCAGTTGATGCAAGCGTTGTGGAAGGCTCACAAAGATAATTTTATCTTGGGACGAGGGTCTGCCTTGCCTGACTGCTTTTGTGAGTTCAAATTATAGTTTCTAGTTAATTTATTTCTTTTTCCCCTTTTGTGATGATTCATTGTTAATTGTTTTAGGTAATTGTTAGTTGTTTTGTGATGATTCATTGTTAATTGTTTTAGGTTTCCTTTTTGTATGAAATTTTATGGGAATGGGATAGTTGTAACCCTTCCAACTGGGTGTCTTTAAATTTAAAACATACTGTGTAATTGGCTTAAATGTAAAACGCTTGCTCATGTTATTCTCTGCAGTACCAGGCAATACATATGTAAAATTTTGAGGATTAGACATGGATTCATGGCTAGGCTTGTTAGCTTCAGAAAATTGATATAACACTGAAGGGGGATTTATCAGAGGCCGAGCCTGTATTTGAGACAGGAATTCTAGTAATTTTAAACACAATAAGATTACGCGACACGAAAATAATATGAATAAATGACACGAGATAAAATTAAGTAAAAATAGCATATGAATATGGTAAAAGTTAAAAATAAAATTGAGTTTATCGTGTCACACAATTTTTATGTTTTACACGATATGAATATGATTTTACTTTCGTGTTTTATACAATATGAATATTATTTTACATGATACGAAAATGAATTATAAATAAGTTATAAACACGAATTTTCAGATGTAAGCTCAAGGTACTTAACAAGCAATGGTACCATGTTCATAAAGCATTGCTATTGTCAATCAGCATTGTTCGACGTCATACTAGAAACAAAACCTTTTCATACTCATTGAAACCTTTTAAAGAAAGAAGCACAATTTCTTGTCCTTTACATTTATGATAAAAATTTTCACTCGCTATTTGATTAGAAAATTTGATGAGTGCTCCATTTAATGAAAAGGTGCTTCAAAAGGTATAATATTGGGCAGGGCACATCTAAAAGTAATCAAGAAATCGCATGCTTTGGAAGCGAAGCAAAAATAAGAACCACTATTTTATTACCATGGTACATGCATGGGTGCTTTTCCACGCTGGAATGAATGGTCAAAACTGAAGATATATAAACATAAGCAAATAAGATATGAAATAAGTGACTTGTGCATTATTACTCAAAGATTATCTTCTCTTTACAACTACGTCAGGAACTTTGCTAGCCTTGTGCCCTCCACTAACGGAAAAGGTAAGAAAATGATGGGACCTGAATGGATCTTCTTATTTTATTCTCTCTCTCTCTCTCTCCCTCTATATATATATATATATATATATATATATATATATATATATATATATATATATATATATATATATATTATTTACATTTTATTTTATATATATATAGAGAAAAAAAATCCACTTACTTCAATATAAAATATTTTTGTTTTACATTATTTTTATAATTTTATATAAAATTAATATTTTTACAAATTAACTGTTAGATTGAACAATTTACTTGTATCCATTATGCATATAAAATTTTGAGTCGATTTGATATTCTTATTTTTTTGATCGAAAATAATATATTTTTTAATATATATTAAAGGTTAAAATTTTATTATTATCAAACTAATAGTTGAATATTTTCGATTAACTGAAACTGTTGTACACATAATCTACTTGAATAGAATATAATATTCAACGGTCGAATTAAAAAAATCTAAATCATATAAAAAATGGAATAATGTAAAAAAAATTTTATATTAATATAAGTGGATCCCTTCTCAATATATGTATATGTGTTTTGTTTTATTAAAATCTATTACAAATTAATGACAAGACAATCCTGTTATATGTATAATTTAGTTAAGAAACAACTAAAGGGAACACAATTAATTAAAAGATTTTGCATAGCACCAAGTTAAATATACCTTTCAGATGTAAGCAAATCCTTTTTTAAAGATCCTTTCTACTTTCGCCAGCATGTAATAATGTCGCTAGCTAATCAACCATATCTAAATGCGGACTAAGCCTTAACTTAAATGATGACATTCACGTGCATCAAATTCCAAAAGATCACAGGAAAGGACTTTAAAAGGTAGTATTTTTCAGGATGAGTTAATTAAATAGGAGGCTAAGAGTCACGGGTAAATTACTAATTAAAAAAAAAAGAAGAGAAAACTGTCCAAGAATTCAAGTGGCTTATATATTTAAAAGTATGGTGATCTCAAACGCGTTTTAGGTCACCTGAAATGATCCACGGCAGCACATGAAATATCAGATGGTTTATGTTATTCTTTGCTTCAGGAAATGGCACTCCTGATCTTTGCAATTGTGATTGCTGCAGTGATAAGCAAAGAAGCCTACCTCGCCCATGGTGATATTGGCACTGCATCATTTTATAACCCTCCATATATACGTGAGTATCATTTCTTTCCATTTTCACCTTCTCTCTTCATTCCTTACACCTTTTGCTCGTGCACTCTATCTTGCAGCAACTAAATGTGATGGTAACAGAGAAGAACAGTTTCCACCTGGGAATCTGTTCGTTGCAGTCAGCGATGGATTATGGGACAATGGCGCTGCTTGTGGGAGGCGCTACAGAATAAGATGCCTGAGCGGACCCAAGAGACCATGTAAGCGAAGAACCATTGATGTCAAAGTGGTGGATTTCTGCCCTGTCACGCCATGCCCCTCTACAATTATGCTGTCCAGGGATGCTTTTGCAGCTGTTGCACATCGGCATGGAAGGAAAATAAATATTGAATATATACAGTAATAAATCCCTCGCTTTTTAGCTTATTCATTTCCTTATTTGAAAAAATAGCAGACAAACCTTATATAGAATTTATGTCTCTGAATCATAGTTGATGACATGTTGCAGGATTTGATGAAGTACCTTGTATGAGTACATTAAGATCCAAGTACCAGCTTCTGTGTCATGAGCCAACCATGTATAAGGCCATGATCGGGTAAAAGTGCATTGGCGAAAATAGAATCCATGTATTAGGAAAATAGAATCCATGTATTAAGAAAGTGTCCATATTTCAAACATTTTAATGGTTACTGGTAGCATAGCTATAAAAGCTCTTTAGCTCTTTAGGAGGGGTAAGTAGTCGGCGGAATGTGAGGCTGCCTCACTGTTTAAGGTATGTGCAAGCACACCCATCTAGGGCTGCCCTCCTTGGCCCCGACGATGGTGTGGAAGAACCAATTCCTTTTGTAATCTTTTGTAAACTCTTTATTATTAATAAAACAAATTTTTTTCTACGGGAACACATGTGGTTATGATGTGTGAATTCTTTATGCCCCGTTATATCGTGGCGTGCCCCATAGTAACTTGTTGCTTGATTGTTGATTGTTCAGATAGTTGTGATGTGAAATCCAAAATTTCATGTAATTTCCTCATGTTTGTAAAGTATTCCAACTGAAATGATTAAGTAAATATGAGGATTTGATATATGAATGTTATATGTAGAACATTGAAAGAATAATTGAGATTGAAAGTCAAGTAGTCAAGGAATTAAATCGATATCGTAAGAATATTGGAGTATGAAAAGAAGTAATATCAGAAATTTAGTGTAATTAAAATGACATGTGGCTGATATGAAAAAGGGAAGAATAGAGTTAAATGGGTCAAAGGGTCAATGGCTGAAGAAATAAATGGATAGAGGTGCAATTAATGAAGCTTGATGAATCATCATCTTCAGGCATCACCAAGTCGATAGCCATCCTTACTCTCCTCGTTCATCTCTCCAAGTTTCTATCTTAGTTACCTTGACAAACCACCACTTCTTGTCAACAAATCGTTAAGCTCACTTAACGAAAATTGATCATTGTCGCTAGCTTAAGTTATATCCGAAGTTTGGTAGATTGAATCCAAGGAATTGAAGAGATCTAAGTTGCTGTTATTTAGTCATTGACAAAGGTAAAGATAGAAGTTGGTTCTTTGAATTCTATCTATGGTTTGGAGTTGAGTTGGTAAAGTATATTTATAAAAGCTTCTTAAAGGTTTGATCTTTTATGATGTTTACAGCTTTGAAGAAGTGAAGAAAAAGGATTGTTGCAATCAAGCAAATCTCATATTCAGAGTTAATCAAGGTAAGGAATTTATGTAACGGACGTAGAGTGATTATGTCCGCATGTTTTTAATTGTTTTGGAGAGAAGTAAAAGCTGATTTGATATGTGGAAAGTTAAATTTCGAGTTTTACTCCTAGTTACCAAAATGCTAGGAGCAGCTGACTGCCTAGAGACAGCCAAAGTGTAGATTTTCGAAAATTGAGACAAACCAGTCGACTGCTATATAAGCCGTCGACTGCTATTTTCCAGAAAGCATTCTGTTTCAAACCAGTCGACTGCTTAATGAGCCAGTCGACTGTTATTTACTTGAAAAGTATTCTGTTTCAAAATCAGCCGACTGCCTATGGAGCCAGCCGACTGCCCTATTTTCAAAAGAATTTTGTTTCAAAACTAGTCGACTGCTATATGGGACCAGTCAACTGCTTTTATGTGTTTTCGAAAAATAAAATATTTGAATTTCAAAAAGGAAAAGAAATTCAGTAAAACAATATATAGTGTAGCAGTCGACTGCCCTATGTGACTAGTCGACTGCCCTATTTGAAAAAAGGAGGTTTTAGAGCCTATTTCAAGAAAGAATAATTATAATTACTAAAAGTTATATGACAAAGGTTTTGGAGACCATGGATTCCTTGACGATCATGCGTGTTACTTATATTTGTACTTGGCTGAGGAACCTTAGTTCGGTCCTCAGTGCCACAAATGTCACTTGACTAATGTTCATTGTGGTCTATAGACAATGGCCAATGTCTCTTATTTGTATTCTGCTTTGGGGAGGATCCCTGGCCCATGCGTGGGTACGCCACTTATTTGATATCTCTCGGGATTATCCTTTACGGATATATTTGTGGTATCCTTTAGGAGATCTCTCACGTGATTATCCATTATGGGATATATTTACTGTATCCTTGTGAGAATTACTTGAGGCATGATTCGGTTGGAAGTTAATTGTCTCCCATTTATTTGAAAGTATGCGAACGTATTTGAAGCTATTTGTATTTGTATAGGTGATTTCACATGATTTGAGATCCGTGAAAATATTTGAAATATTTTGAATTAATAGATTTTACTTGTATTTGATAATTGAGGAAAATATATATGATATATGCTTTATAATGCTTTTACATGATATTATAGAGCCAAGCAGAAAAACTGTATATGAAGACATAGTACGCTCTTTTACATATATTTCTTACTGAGCGTAAACTCACTCCTTTACAACTATTTTTCATACAGATTACTTGAAGTAAATCTCGCTCCAGATAGAGGAGTCTACCTTTAAGAATTTCTAGTGTACCTTCGAGACACGCTTCCCAATAACTATTGAAGGTATACTCATGCATTATGTGCTCCAGACTATTGTACAGTACAATACCATAGTAATGTATATTAGTTGTTTTGGGGATATAGGATATGTAAGTTATGTGAGATCCTGATGTATTTGACTTATGTGAATATATAAAAATCTAAATTCTTGTGATAAATTTATATCATGTTATAAGTGATAAAGTATAAAGAATAAGGAGAAGGAAGAATGACATTGACGAGCGAGTCTAATCAAACTTATATGAAGAAAAAGTTAGTTGGTGTTTGGGTAGTGACGAGGATGTCACATGTGATATCTTGGCTGACTTGTGTGGACGAGACAATTCAAGTGCCGTGCGACCAATCGCTTTAGTTAGAAAAAGCCTTGTCCGTGACACGTGGTATCAAAGCTTGATTAATTGCACTAGTGAACGAAAAGAAAATGGTGACGACTCAAGGAGGGTCAGACGATAGAATGAGAATTGAGGAGCTCGAGGCCGCAGTGGCCGCCTTGAAAGCTCACATGGTCACTAACAACCGATTGGGGGAAATTGAAGCAGCCCAACGAGAGCTGTCCAAGTCATTAGCTAACTTGGGCGAAGAGACCAGAGATGTATTGAGAATGATTCAGAAAGAGTTCGAGGAACTCAATGCTCAAATTATTGTGCTTCAACTAGCTGTGGGCAGGGCTGGTGCTAGCACGGTAGATAGGGGAAAAGAGCTAAGGTGTCGAAACCGCACCGTTATGAGGGAGCAAGGGACGCAAAAAAACTTGAGAATTTCTTGTTTGACATCGAGCAATACTTTTGAGCGATGTGCACAGAGTCGGAGGAAGAAAAGGTTGCAATGGCCTCGATGTATCTTGCTGGAGATGCCAAGTTATGGTGGCGTTCAAAATTTACGGGTGAGAATTGCCCCATCAAAACATGGAGCGATCTAAAGCAAGAACTAAAGAACCAATTCTTCCCCAAAAATGTTGAATACTTGGCTCGGAGAAAGCTACGAGAATTGGTGCAAACAGAAACAGTGCGAGAGTTTGTTAGGAACTTTTCTTCCCTGATGTTGGATGTTAGGGACATGTCCGAAAAGGATAAGATGTTCTATTTTCTTGAGGGACTTAAGCCTTGGGCTAGAATAGAAATCCAGAGGCAAAAGGTACAAGACGTAGCTACAGCAATGGCTGCCATCGAACGCCTCAACGATTACAATGACAGCTCAAGCAAGCGCAAGAACCCTCCATCAGTAGGCAATAACTCCAACTATGGAAACGGAGGAAAGGCGGCCAGGGTGGATTGACCCTCAAGTGGGGGAGTGGACAGGAGACCATCGGGTAGAGACGCCCCTCCATCTACAACAAACAATGCTCCGACGTTCAAGCCTAGACAACTATTAGATTGCTTCCTATGCTAGGGACCGCATCGAGTGGCCGAGTGTCCCCATAGAGGTGCCCTCAATGCACTAAGGACTTCCACCCAAGAAGCTCCCTAATTGCCGCCAGTGGTCGAAGAAACTGTGGAAGAACCCGCGAGAATGGGTTCTATCCGATTCTTGAACGCCCTTTATTCGTAGCTAAGTCAAATGAAGAAAGAGCCTGAGAGGGGCTTAATGTACGTGGAGGTAATGCTTAATGGGAAATCTATAAGGGCAATGGTCGATAAGGGGGCAATCGATACCTTTATCACACTCGAAGAAGCCAAGAGGTGTGGTCTAAAGGTTAGTAAGGATTGTGGACAGATGAAAGCGGTCAATTCACTAGCCTTTGCCATTTGTGGAAGTTCTAAGAACGTGATGACCAAACTTGGACCATAGGAAGGAGGCATCAACTTCACCGTTTTCCCCATGGACGATTTTGATGTTGTCTTGAGATCAGATTTCATGATGCTTGCTTAGGCGATCTCGATTCCAACTACCAGTTGCCTATTGTTCTTGGGGGAACGCCCATGTGTAGTGCCGGCCACGATCCTCCCTAGGAGGGGGAAGATAATTTCAGCTTTGCAGTTTAAGAAAGGAGTAAAAAGAAGGGAGCCCTCCTACATGGCCATGCCGATTTGCAAAGAGGGGGTCGGGTCAGAGTTTGTGCCAGAGGGGATAAGGCAGGTGCTAGAAGAATTCATAGGGGTAATGCCCGACCAATTACCAAAGGTCCTACCACCACGAAGATCGATAGATCATGAAATCAAACTCCTCCCCGGAGTAAAGCCTCCTGCAAAAGGACCTTATCATATGGCTCCTCCAGAGTTGGCCGAGTTGAGAAAACAGTTGGATGAGCTATTACAAACCGGTTTTATCAGACCTTCCAAAGCATCGTTTGGGGCACCGGTGTTGTTCCAAAAGAAGCAAGATGGGAGCTTACGATTATATGTGGATTATAGAGCCTTGAACAAGGTGATAGTGAGGAACAAATATCCAATCCCCCTAATAGCGGACATCTTTGATCAGTTAAGCCAGGCCAAGTATTTCTCTAAACTTGACCTAAGATCCGGGTATCATTAAGTTAGAATCGTGGAAGGAGACGAGCCAAAGACTACTTGTGTAACTCGGTATAGTGCATTTGAATTCTTAGTCATGCCTTTTGGACTAACCAATGCTCCTGCCACTTTTTCTACTTTAATGAACCAGATATTTCATGACTACCTTGATAAATTTATGGTCATCTATTTGGACGACATCTTGGTCTTTAGCCCTACCCTAAAGGAACATCAAGATCATCTTAGACTAGTCTTCAAAAGGCTTCGAGACCAACAGTTGTATGTAAAAAGGGAGAAGTGCTGCTTTGCTCAAACCTGAGTCCATTTCCTAGGCCATGTTGTGGAACAAGGGAAGATTCGAATGGATATGGAGAAAGTCAAGGCGATTAAGGAGTGCAATGCCTCGAAAAATGTTAAGGAACTTCGCTCATTTCTTAGACTGGCCAACTATTATTGAAGATTTGTGGAAGGATACTCCTGTAGAATAACAGCCCTCACGGAATTATTGAAGAAAAAGAAGAAGTGGGATTGGTCGGGTGAATGCCACAAGGCGTTTGAGGATTTGAAGTAAACCTTAATTGAAGACCCTGTATTGGTCCTCCCAAACCTTGGAAAACCCTTTGAAGTACAAACAGATGCTTCGGATTTTGCCATTGGGGGAGTGCTCTTGCAAGAAAGACACCCGGTTGCTTTCGAAAGCTGTAAGTTAAATGAGGCCGAAAGAAGATACACAGCACAAGAGAAGGAACTCTTAGCTGTAATCCATTGTTTGAGGGCCTAGCGGCATTATTTACTTAGGTCAAAATTTGTCGTCAAAATGGACAACATGGCAGTTAGCCATTTCCTCACTCAACCAAAATTCACAGCTAAACAGGCAAGGTGGCAAGAATTTCTTGCAAAGTTTGATTTTCATTTTGAATACAAAGCAGGGAGTACCAATCAGGTAGCCGATGCACTGAGTCGACGGGCGGAATTAGCAGCACTTAGGAGAATTGTCCCGATGTCAGCTACCAAAGTGACCACAGAGATTCGTAAGCTAATTGAAGAAAATCTAAATAAAGATCCCCAAGCTAAGTCCTTAATGAAGATGGTAGAAGAAGAGAAGTTTAAGTATTTCTGGTGTGAGAATGGTGCCTTGTTAATAAGAGGTCCAAGATTATTTGTCCAAGAGCAGGAAACCTGAGACAGATGCTAATACGGGAATGTCATGATACCCCTTGGGCAGACCATCCGGTTTGGCAACGCACCCTTGCTCTATTAAAGCAAGTATATTATTGGCTGCATATGAGACAGGATTTGATGGATTACACCAAGACATGCCTTATCTGCTAGCAAGACAAAGTGAAGCGGGCTTACTCGAACCATTGCTAGTGCCAACAAGACCTTGGGAAAGCCTCTCTCTAGATTTCATAGCTGGGCTCCCTAAAGTTGGCGATCTTGGGTCCATCCTTGTAGTCATTGACCGGTTTTCAAAATATGCCACATTCATCCCAGCCCAGAAGTACTGTACAGCAGAAGACACAGCTCGTCTAATCTTCAAGCATATAGTCAAGTATTGGGGTATTCTAAAGAGCATCATTAGTGACAGAGATCCCAGATTCACAGGGTTATTTTGGCGAGAACTCTTCACTATCTTGGGATCTCAACTTAACATCTCCTCAAGTTATCATCCTCAAACAGATGGGCAAACAGAACGCTTTAATGGTTTGTAGGAAGAGTACTTGAGACATTTTGTGCAAGTGAATAAGAAGAATTGGCCTCTGCTATTAGATGTGGCCCAACTGTGTTTTAATTCTAGAAAGAGCTCCGCCACGAACAACAGTCCCTTCGAAGTAGTTACGGGATAGCAACTGTGATTACCCCACACTCCTTTTGAGCCATATAAAGGGAAAAACCCTTGAGCCTTCAACTTCACCAAAGAGTGGAGACAAAACACCGAGATTGCTTGAGCTTATTTGGAGAAAGCATCAAAGCACATGAAGAAATGGGTGGACAAGGGTTGAAAAGCACAACAGTCTAATGTGGGTGATTTGGTATTGGTCAGACTAGTGCCTGAACAGCTTAGATTTCTACGGAAGCAAAACCGCAGATTGGTGTGCAAGTATGAGGGTTCAGTGAAAATTCTTAGCAAGGTGGGACAAGCCTCCTACAAAATTGATCCTCCAAAGTGGATGAAAGTGTACCCAGTTTTCCATGTGAGCAACTTGAAGCCATATCATGTAGACCCAATAGATGCAAGCAGAAGTAGAACAACTAGGGCTGCCATCAGCATGAAGCCTCCTTCAGAACGCCGAGTAGAGGAAATCTTGGCTGATAGACGATTCGTAGTGTCAAGAAGACTGATCCAAGAATACCTTGTGAAGTAGGAAGGATTAGGACCAGAAGAAGTCAGTTAGGAGAAAGAGCATAACCTTAGAGCCTTCAAGTAGAAGATTGAGGAGTTCTAAGCAACCAAGTCAATGAGGATATCGACAGATTAAGTGGGGGATGATGTCATGAGCCAACCATGTATAGGGCTATGACCGGGTAGAAGTGCCTAGGGGAAAATAGAATCCATGTATTAGGAAAATAGAATCCAGGGGAATTTAGAAAAGTGTCCCCATTTCAAACATTTTAATGGTTACTGGTAGCATGGCTATAAAAGCTCTTTAGCTCTTTATGAGGGGTGAGTAGTCGGTGGAATGTTAGGCTGCCTCACTGTTTAAGGCATGTGCAAGCACACCCATCTAGGGCTGCCCTCCTTGGCCCGGACGATGGTGTGGAAGAACCAACTCCTTTTGTAATCTTTTTGTAAACTATTTATTATTAATAAAACAAAATTTTTTCTACGGGAACACCTGTGCTTATGATGTGTGAATTCTTTATGCCCCGTTATATTGTGGCGTGCCCCATAGTAACTTGTTGCTTGATTGTTGATTGTTCAGATAGTTGTGATATCTTGGTTGACTTGTGTGGACGAGACCATTCAAGTGTCGCGCGGCCAATCGCTTTACTGAGAAAAAGCCTTGTCCGTGACAATCTGCCTGTGCAAGAAGAAAAATACATGGAGGAAATGCATTAGAAGCGTGATAAAAGATATTAATATCAAGTTCATAAATTCTTTCACTGATATTATGTCTGAAATAGTTATTGTTAAATACTGTCACACACTGTCTAAGGCAAAGTTGCACATTCATAAATCACTTTTCATGAACTATCTTGACAATCACAAACTGCCGAATGCATAGTTATCGTTAGAGGTGGCAAATGGGCAGGTCGGATTGGATTTGGGTTGGATCATTTTGGATCGGATCATTTCGGGTTAAGAAAAAATCGGATCATTTTGGATTCGGATCATTTCGGGTTCGGATAAGGTCGGGTTTGGGTCAAGGAAAAATTGGTCTATTTCGGGTTTGGATCATTTCGGGTTTGGATAAGGTCGGGTTTGGGTCAAGGAAAAATCGGTCTATTTCGGATTTGGATCATTTCGGGTTCGGATAAGGTCGGGTTTGGGTCGTTGACTTTTTTAATCAATTCGGGTTGGTCGGATTTGGATTCGGGTCGATTTGACAGATTTATTGGATTAAGCTTTGGTCATCTTGATGTAATTTATCTGATATAAAAATCAACTGAAACCATATTTCTAAGAACTACAAAACTCATGAATATAAAATTGTCTTCTTACATGACCTATGGTACAATTGGGATTGAAATAATCAAAATATTTAATAATCTGTATGATAGTTTTCTTTATAATATATTTACCAATATTCATAAATTAATTACGTTTTTTTCATTTTATTTTTATTATCTACAATAATTAATAACTTTTGAATCAAAGTGATTTAATAATCCATACTAAATATTATAAAACAATACTATATATCTCTTTAATTTAGTTTGATTTTTTATAGAATAATTAGAGACATTAGTGTAGATGATATAGCTTCTGTACTCTATTATAGATTAACCATTAAATAATTATACATTATGTTCAAATGAATGCAATATAAAAGCGAATATTTAAATTAAACTATATTAAAAAAATATATAACACTCATATTATTGAAAAAAATTATATTTTTACTATATTAAAATACTTTGATATTTAATTTTAACATTTAAATATTTATTAATAATATTAAATTTAAGTTTGAATATTTTCAGGTTTGGGTAAATTTGGATTCGAATCAATTTGGATTCGGGTCAATTTGGGTTCGGATCAATTCGAGTTCGGGTTAATCTAAATTCGGATGAATTTGGGTTCGGATAAATTCGGGTTCGGATCCGGTCGGGTTTGGATCAATGTAAATTCGGATAAATTTGGTTTCGGATCAATTCAGATTTGGATCGGGTTAGATTTGGATTGTTGACTTTTTTAGTTAAATCGGATCGGTCGAATTTGGATTCGGGTTAATCGGACGGATTTTTTGGGTCGGGTCAACTTTTGCCACCTCTAGTTATCGTTTATACATATCAATTTTCATGAACCATCTTGAAAATCACACAATAAAGTTGGTATTTAATTATATATATTGGTTGATACACAGCCATATGGATTTATCCAAAAGTACAGAAAAAATTTAGCCATATATTGAAAATTTGCAATCACATACACAAGTTTTACTGTCTTGCAGCAAACTAAATTTATGCATCTTATAGTTGTATGATAGGGTAGGAATTTTCTTATCCTTTATCAGATAAAAACATTTTTTGCCCCTACAATAAAATAGTCAAATAAATTAATAACAATTTTATCAAAGAATTTAAAATCTAAACCAGGTTCTTCCATAGCGAAAATTCCACATAGCACCAATATATCTACATATTAATTTATAATATGGACTGAATAAAGTAGTTTCATGTTTTACTTAGCCATCAGCTCATTAACTACTTCCCAGTCAAATTTCTATTATGTTCTTAACCACCGATGAATAAAGCAGTCTGCTGCTTAACTGTTTCTGCCATGTAAAAGATTAATAGACACTTTCAAGAATACATTCATATTAAGAGTCAAATAATGTCTATATAAAAAAAAAAGAGTCAAATAATGAATACTGGTACATACCTCCAAGTCAATTCTCCTCAGAAACTGTCTCTATACATAATGACTTTGTTAGAATGCAATTACAGTTGATCTGTCTGCACAAACACCGTTTGTGAGATTAGCCCATACTTGCCAGTATCCATCCTAAGCTTCCAACAAACATAGAAACTGAAGAAGACAATATACTAATGACTTTGTTAGAATGCAATTACAGTTGATCTGTCTGCACAAACACCGTTTGTGAGATTAGCCCATACTTGCCAGTATCCATCCTAAGCTTCCAACAAACATAGAAACTGAAGAAGACAATATACTACCTAAATTACACCTTGTTATTTGTAACCAAAAAAAATTACACCTTGTTATTGTTTGCTATTTTGGGGATAAAATGAATTATAAAGGTCTGCCAAAAAAATGTTAACCAACCACCTCTACCTCATTTAAGATCACCAATTCGCCTGTGAAGCCAACTAAATATTAATTTCATTTCCATGTCTTTCTAGTAAACCCAGATGATGTGTTTTACTCCGGATTTTTCCTCTATTTTATGGAGACTTTGAGATCTTCCTTTTGGTTTTCATAGCTGTAGTGTTTAAATCAAGGGTCTGCAGAATAAGTGATGCCTCAGAAGGTATTCCATATGGTAGATATTGGTTCAAAAGTTGTGAGTACTTCAAAGCAGTTTGAAGTTCCTGTTCATTTAAACCAATGGAGATATGTTTCTCCAGTCCTTTGCTTGTACCTCCATGCAAATGCCATGTAGAAAGGCAGCAAAAGAATCAAGGTCAGGAAGGAAGCCCTTATTCATCGTCTTATCCTTTAATTGCAAAGCAGTTGTAGTCATTCCGTTTTGGCGAAGACAGAGGAGGATAGAGTTAAACAGCAGCTCTTCTAGCAGATCCATCATATATAATCATATTAAAATATTGAAGAGAAAGAGATTTATTCTCCAAAGACGGATTATCCAGAATTGCATGTGGCTGTTTGCGAAGCCATTTAGAACATAATGAAAAGTAACATCATTAGGCATGCACTTGTTAGAAAACATCAATTCAAAATAGAAGACTGCTTTTGCAAATTCCCTTTCTTGCAAAAGCTCCAATAGGTTTAGCATTTGTGTTTACATTGGGCTCCAAATCACAATATTGCATCTCTTTAAAAGCTTTTTGAAATCTCCACTTCGATAAAATCCATTGACCAGAGAGATGTATGTCATCAAATTGGGCTTGCATTTTCTTTTCACAATCTGTCTAAACATTCTTAGTGCAACGCCCATGTATTGCTGGTTTATTTAATCATCTAAATTTGCAGAGTAAGTGAACTAATCTGAAGTGACATGCTACTATCATTCCAGTGACGCATAACCATGCTTCCTTCATCCTTCCAAATTTGCAGAAACGCAATACTCATGGCATTGTATCCGATAACACCAGGATCCCTGCCTTCTTCAATCATAATGTCAAAGAATTTCTTTGCCTCATGGAGATTACCACTCAGATGAACTCATCGACAATTTGTGATAAACAAATGCATCAAGGGGTACATTTTGGTCAAGCATCTCGGCAAGGACTTTAGCAACAGAAAATTTTCCTTTCTTGCAAAGTGTATTCATCAAACATTATATATACCACTCCCATTTCAATCATCCTGTTTCTAATAATTAATGCAGCATCCATCTCTCCTGTTCCAACGAGTACATGGACAAGCTCCAAAAGCAACTATATCAGGTTTATGTCTTTCTCTGACATTTCAATAAGCAATTCCAATGCCACCATATATTCCCCTACTCTGCAATAGCCTTATATCAAAGGAGTATAACTATTTTTATTCTCTATCAGTCCCCTCTTCTTTGCCTGCTCCAGAAGTTGAACAGCTTCCTGAACCTTCCCATCCTTATATAAACACTAATCAAAGTGTTTTACGGAAGAATGTCAGGTTCACATCCAGTCTCAATCATCTGCTTTATAGTGTCTCTCACTTTAACTTCAAAACCATGCTTATATTAAGCATCAGTAATTGTAGTCTGAACTTGAGTATTAACAGCCACACCCATTTCTTTCATTTCTTTCAAAAGCCTATCAATTGCCTTAAAATCCTTTTCTTAACAAAACCTATTTATCATAGCTCCATAAGTCTTCGATGTTAGGCAAAAACCCTTTCACTGTCAACTTCTTAAGAAGCTCATTAGCGCTATCAGCATCAGCTTTTATGAAATAACCACCCATCAATTAATGTATAAAAAATCTGGAAAACACCTTCCCCCCCTATTTTCAAGCAAAATTTACCTTCCTTAACCTTCCCTATTTCACATAAACCCTTCACTATTATACTCACTATAATTATCAAAACAGCCATCTCTTACAACCATTTCACCAAACACATTACGGGCGATCTCAACTTTTAAACTTCACAAGATAATAAACAACGAATTACAAGCAAACAGAATAGGAAAATAGTTATACACAGAATAAAATAGTTCAAGAGCTTTATCAACAAAACTATAGTCCGCATAGACGCGAATAACCAAGCTTAAAGATTCATGGGTAGGCTTTACTCCTTCCATTTTCATGTTCTCCAGCGCGGTTTCCACGTCGGAGAACAGTTTAAACCACGCTACGTGCTTTAAAAAAGAAGAATAAGCCAAACCATTGATGTGAAAATGCTGGGGTTCCTGTTTAGAGACCCAATCAAAGAACATTATGCCTAATTCTATGTCGTCGTTTATTTGATCAAACACGTAACGGGCAACCTTGTTAATTAAACTGTACTACGCAAATAAACCATGATTTTGCATAATCATGATTTCCAAGTTCTTAAAACAAAATGATTTTTACAATTACCTAATTAAGAGAAAACATACATTATTCTATGATAAATTCTTGAAAATAATTTTGACGAATCCTTAAAAATAATTTCGTGAAGAGCTTTTTTCTTTCATTTGACCCTTCATACTCTTAATCCTATTTTTTTGATGAAGAACAATACTTTACATAGGTTAGTGAAAGGAGGAGTTTTTTTTTTCGTGAAAAGCATTATGTCTTTGCACATTTT
Organism: Heritiera fomes; assembly: GCA_032173925.1. NCBI lineage: Eukaryota > Viridiplantae > Streptophyta > Magnoliopsida > Malvales > Malvaceae > Heritiera > Heritiera fomes. The sequence continues at coordinate 18,377,260 of JAPDPM010000015.1, forward strand.
CGTAAAAATTAATTGCAATATAATGGCATACATGTCCATCAAGTGTAAGCCCTTAAATTCTAATCAATGCAATGTATCTTTTAATATTTAATTTATGATGATAAGGAAAAATACTAAAGAGTTATATTGATTTATCATCTCTTTTCATTTGATCAAAGAGTCACATTAATCACATGAGGACTTTGGTATCCTAAAGATTCTACACTAGATCTCCATGCTTATTCCAATGCGGATTTTGGTGGATGCAAAGTGGATAGGAAAAGCACATCGGGAACATGCCAATTCTTAGGAAGTAGGCTCATCTCATGGTTCTCTAAGAAACAAAATAGTGTAGCTCAATCCACAACCGAGGCTGAATATATAGCTTCCGGAAGTTGCTGTGCTCAAGTTTTATGGATTAAGCAACAAATGAGAGACTATGGATTAGAAATGAACCAAGTTCCCATTAGGTGTGACAACACTAGTGCTATCAATCTTACAAAAAATCCTATCCAACACTCTAGAACCAAGCACATTGAGATTAGGCATCATTTTATATGAGATCATGTGCAAAAAGGGGACATAATTTTAGAGTATGTAGACACATTGCACCAATTAGCTGATATCTTCACAAAGCCCTTGGACAAGGAGAGATTTTGCACTCTTAGAGGTGAATTAGGCATTATGAATGCTCCTTAAATTGATTTGATGTTGGATGAATGCAATAACTTGACATGTTACTGTTCATGTTCATAGCTCCTTGCGATTGAAATGTTGAATTCTGTGTGTTTTGCTCATGTTAAACTTCTTTCATTAGCCAAAACCCATTTCTCATGGTTAAGACACTATCACATCTATGTTCACCTATTGTGTCTGCATACTTAAGCCATTTCTGCACTTTTCTGCAGTTTTCTGCATTTTTTTTCTGCAATTTTTCAAGCTCATTTCATGCATCTCAAGTGCAAAAATCAACTTTTGATTTTTAGATGGTCAAACTGCATAAGTTTCATTGTTTTCAAATCATTTTTATGCATCACGAATGCGGCAAGTGACTAAGGAGACAATTCTTCACAAATAGGATTGATTTCCCAGTATGTTAGGCCAAAATTCTGGGTGATGGGAGCAATCTGCCTAAAAGGGATCAATCCCTCTACAGTAGGGGATCAATCCCCTCGTGACAGAATTGACTTCGTGCTTCTTTTAAAACGTCGGGCCCTCCTTCCTTTCCAACTATTCACCTTCTTCTTCACCTCTCCACGCCGTTCCCCATTTCCTCTCATCCAAAACTTCTAGATCTCACTCATTTCTACACCAAATCGCTCCATTCTTTCACCAATCTTTCTCATTTCCTTCTCTTGTTCATTTCCCCTCCTCCTTTCCTGACAAAATTTCCTCTTTTCTTCTCTTCCTTCTTCTTCCACACTGTGGTTACTTTTCACCCAACATTTCATTTGTAAGTTTTTCTAACATTTTTCACTAAATTTTTCTTGCATTTCTAGTTTCTTTCATCATGTCTTGCCTACCCATGTGCATATCTTGCATCAATTTCTTCTCCATCTAGGTTTTCACTTCCTTTGGCACTTGTATTTTTCTAGGGTTTATACTTAGACTATTTGTCATTATTCATCCGAATTTCCTTGTCATAATTGTTAAATGCATCTTGGGTTGTGGCTCTCCGCTGTTGGTTAGATCATATCTCTCCCACACACTCATCCCTAGTTCCCCAAACTTGTGCACACCACCTGTTCGATAAAAGTCTTCAACGAACTCTCCTGCATTTTTCCCACTCCCTATGGCTCCTAAACTTAAGCACACTGCTCAAAAACGCAAAACCAGTGCTTCCTTCTCTTCCTCCTCCATACCGGCCACCTTTAACCGATGCTTTCACCATGCCAATGAGAAAACACGATTTCTAGCGAACTTTGCCAATATGCCTATTAAGCATTGGCGTCCAATTGATTTTGATTTCCTTGAATCAATTAATTTCCCTTACTTGGCCAAATTCGCTGAATTTAATTGGATTAACTTTCTCAAAATCAACACTCCGGTTCCTCCAAACATCATTCGTGCTTTCTTTTCCAATGTCGAATCCATCACGGATCCAAATGATGAATGTCATGTTGTAGGAATTCGATCCTATGTCATGGACAAACACATTGAAATCACCACACAATCCCTCTGTTATCTTTAGAGTTCCCGACGACGGTGCTATCTATGAGAATGTTGACGTCCCCTTAGAGTTTCCCGTTACCAATAATCGTGCAAGTGACCTTCCTGTCTTCGCCCGACTCCTACATATCATAATCTCCTGGAATCTTCGACCACTTGGCACAAGATATTCTCACCTTAAGAAACTTGGTCGTTTTTGGCTCCATCATATTCATTCCCCTGATGGTCTTCAACCACACCTCCTTCACTTTATCCTTCAAAACTGGGTGAAGATTGTCACTGACAAGGTGCACACCATTGTCTTCCCTCAGCCTCTCGCCTACTACTTAATCTCTAAAGGCGTTGACTGTTCCTGTGAGGTTGGTGTACTTCCAGATCCCAGCACCACGATCAATCATGCCACTCTCCATAACCTTGGGTGGTATCAACGTCAATAGGGAGATACAATCGAATGGCTCAAGGGTCATGGACAGGCTAAACCTCCCGAACATGCTCCGAAAGACGTCGGAGAAGAAGGAGGAGACGAAGACGACGTACCTGCAGCTCCCACATCTTTTGCATCCTCCGGCTCTACGTCAACCTCTCTTGACCATATCATGCTAATGTTTCAACAAATGCACACCTCTCAGCAAAATTTCCAGCTGGACGTCACTCAGCGCCTTGATCAAATCGAGGAAACTCAAGCTACTATGTATGATGAAATCCAAGATGTTCGTATGCAGCATGAGGATTTCATGGATCAGTACTACAAGACGTTCCCTAGGCGCTGATTATGATTTTTGAGTGACTTTGTATGCTGTTTGTGCTGTTTGTTTCTGTTATTTTCTAGTGTGTTTATGATGTCTTAGCTTTATGTTTATAACTATGACTAGTATCTATTTCCATTGGCTTGATCTATATGTTTGCCTTTGGCTTGATCTATATGTATGACTTTGGCTTGATCTATATTTCCATTGGCTTGACTTATCACTTTGCTTAGTATTTTTTCTCCATTGTTGCTTTAAATTGACTTATACATCTGACCCTTTCTTTTTATATCATCATATTTGCTTTAATCTTTGATATGACAAAAAGGGGGAGAATTAATATGGTAAATCTTTCATGCATAAATTGAGGGGAAGCAAGATAAGCAAGATATTTTTCATTTAGAAATTGAGGGGGAGCAAAGCAAAATGATTTTCAAGCAAAATATTTCTCCATGTATAAATTGAGGGGGAGCCAAGCAAAATGATTTTCATAATGTCAAAATTATAAGCAAATATAAGCAAATTTACCTTAGGTTTTGTCATATTAAAAAGGGGGAGATTGTTAGCTTTAATTTGACAAGTATTTTGAAATGACAAAACTCAAGTAAGCTTAAAAATGATTTTTCTCTAAGTAAATTTGCTTTGAATGAACTCAATGATAGAAATTATTTTAACAAAGTCTTGGATTGAGATTTCAATTGAAGAAGTCAGTAAATACTCTTAGAAAAGTGTTAGAAAGTTTTTAACTGACTTAGAATCATAAAAGCCATAAACTATGCCGCAAATTAAGTGCAGGAAAGCCTACTGGACAAAAGGGATCGATCCCTACTGTAGAGGGATCGATCCCAAAAAGGCAAAATGCTTAGAAGCCACCCGAGAGAAGTTTGGAAAGCATTTTGGTGAAAAAGGATCGATCCCCCCATGAAAGGGATCGATCCTTTTGCTCGAAATCTGACTCCAACGGCTAGTTGTTGAGGGTTTCAACGGGAAGAAATGCATTAAATGCTTCACCAACTGTTCCATTCGTTTGGGGGACTATAAATAGAGGCATTTATGAAGTTTGGAAAAACAACAAGCACTGAAAAATCCTCAAGCTTCAAGAGAGAAATTCAAATCTGAAATTGTTCATTGTGTTACTCCATTTTGTGAGACTCATCTGTGTTCTTCACCCATTCACTGAAATTCTTGTTATTCAAGGGGTGAGCTATCCTTATAAGGTCTGATATTGTAGAGTGTTGGGTAGCAATACAAGGGTAGAGGCTTAGAAGGAGATTTCAAAGTCTTTAAAAATATTGTAAGAGGTCTTGCCACACCTTCAAGTGGTTTGTAAGGATTCTCAAGGAAGAGGTGAATCAAAACCTTGACAAGGAGTTTAAGGAGAGAGGACGTAGGCAAGAGATTGGTCGAACCTCTATAACTTGTGTTTCTTTCTCTTTCTCTTACTCTTATTTACTGCATTTATTTCATCATTGTTTATTTTGCTTGGATTGTGCATTAAGAGCTAGGAAAATTAGAAAGAATTAGAAAAACCGATTCACCCCCCCTCTCGGTAGAGCCAACACATAAGATGCCTTACTTATATCCTTCATTTCAAAGTTCTTAAAGAGAATTTTCTTGGTGTCAAATAATAAACCATGATAGTTAGTAGCAAGTAAGATATCATCAATATATAGAATCAGAAATATAAATTTGCTCCCATTAACCTTTAGATATATACACTTATCAACGATATTTTCCTTGAATCCTAAGGAAACAATAGTATCATTAAACATAAGATACCATTGCCTGGAAGCTTATTTAAGTCCGTATATTTATTTCTTTAGTTTACACACCATATTTTCTTTACTTTTAACTGAAAAACCCTCAGGTTGATTCATGTAAACTTTTTCCTCTAAATTCCCATTCAAAAAGATAGTTTTCACATCCATTTGGTGTAGCTCTAGATCATAATGAGTAACCATTGCCACAATAATGCTAAAAGAGTCCTTTTTGGAAACTGGAGAAAAAGTCTGTTTATATTCAATGCCATCTTTTTGAGTGAAACCTTTGGTAACAAGTCTAGCCTTATATCGTTCAATATTGCCCTTTGAGTCACACTTAGTCTTAAAGACCCATTTGCACCTGACTCTCTTACAACTTTAAGGCAATTCAACAAGATCCCAAACTTCATTCTGATCTATTGATTTCAACTCTTCTTTCATAGCATCTAACCATTCATTAGAATTAGCACTTTCTATGGCCTGTGAAAACAAAACTTGATCTTCATCAATTCCTAAGTCAAATTCTGACTCTTCTAGATAAACCAGATAATCATAAAAAAAAATAGTAGATCCTTTTTGCCTTTGAGGTCTTTTTAAGTCTTTTTCATGTGGTTCATATGCTGTAGGTTTATTGGTATCAACTTCATTATAGAGTGTTTAATCATTTATTTGTTGTTTTCTAAGTTGTTAATCAGTTTAACAACTATTGGAACAACTTAAGAAGAAGTTAAAGGTAAAGGAATTTGCATTCTAACTTCTTGAATTTTCACTTTACATGGTTCGAAACTCCCACTAATTTCATCATTTTCAATGAACCTAGCATTTCCAATTTCAATAGTTCTTGTACAATGGTTTAGACTATAAAATCTATATCCTTTAGATTTTTCTAGATAATTAATGAAGAAACTACTGGTTGTTCTTGAATCCAATTTCTTTTCATGTGGATTATTCATACTTCTGCCTAGCAACCCCAAACATATAGGTGCCTTAAACGAGGTTTCCTTCTTGTCCACAATTCGAAAAGAGTTTTTTTGAACTGCCTTACTAAAAACCCCATTTAACAAATACATGACAGTTTTTAAAGCATGCATCGATAAGGATAAGGGTAAAGATGAATAATTAAACATACTCCTAACCATATCTATTAACATACGATTACACATTTCTGCAACATCGTTTTGTTGTGGTGTTTCTGACATTGTGCATTGAGCATAAATACCACGTCTTTCAATGAATTTAGCAAATGGATAATGGTTTTGTCCAGTTTCATCATACCTTCCATAATATTCACCACATCAATCAAATTTGACAATTTTCACCTTTCTGTCTAATGGTCTTCCAACCTTATTAATAAACACTTTTAAGGCATTTACAAATTGAGATTTTTCATGCAATAAATAGACAGCCATAACATGAAAAATTGTCAATAAAGGTGATGAAATGCTTTTCTCCACCAAAAGATGGAACATCAAAAGGTCCACATATATCAGTGTGTATAAGTTCAAGGAGCTGTGTGCTTCTTGTGGTTGCTTTCTTAATTGTGTTTTGTGAATTTTTCTTAATACAATTCGAACAAGTACCAAGATCAATAAAATCCAAATCATGAAGGATTTCATTCTTTACCAATCTTAGTTTCTTTCTTTGGATATATAACCCAAATGTTTATGTCACAAGTAAGCTAAACTTTCATCCACTGAACCACGTTTAGTGCCAACATTATGATGCAAGGTCATTAGAGTTTCAGAAAAAAGGTTATCAAGCTTTAATTTGTATAAACCGTCATAGAGAACACCAGAACCAATAAGATGGTTATGCTTAAAAAGACTAAAACAACAATTTCCAAATTTAAAAGAGTATCAAGTTGCATCAAGTTTAGATAGAGAAGCTAAATTTCAAGAAATAAAGGGAACATAAAGAGTTTCAAAAAGGTATAAATGATGTTCAATATCTAAAATCAAATGATAAGTTCCAATGATTTCAATTAGAGCTCTAACTCTATTTCCCATGAAAACACTTTTCATTTCGGTTTATGGTTTAGGTCATAAGGAATCCTTGCAACGTATTTGAAACGTGAGTGGTACAACTAAAATCAATTTGCCAAGTATTATAAGGAACTTTTGCCAAATTAGATTCGAAACATATGAAAGCACTAGGCTTACCTTTCTTTTCGAATCAGGCTTTATGTTTCAGGTAGTCTTTCCGATAGTGTCCAAGCTTTTCAACGAAATGACACTTATATTTCTATTGTTCATTCTTGGTGATTTGGGCAAATGGCACATTAGACTTTAGTGGTCCTTTATTGCCATTTCCGTACTTCTTTCCTGGTTTACTTTTAGCTTCCTGATGACCTATAAGATTAACAGAGTGAATTCCTTGCTTCTTAAGTCTTACCTCCTCCTGAATAAGCATAGATTGCAGCTCAGTCACATTCCATTTATCTTGAATGGTGTTGTAATTGAATTGGAATTGACCATACTTAGAAGGTAGGGATTTAATAATAAACTACATAAAAAAACTTTCATTCACTTCCATTCCCATAGATCTTAATCTTACTGCTATATTTGTTATCTTAGCGACATGCATGGTACGAGAACCATCACACTTCATAGTGGTTAGCGTACCTATTAATGTCCCGGTAAGTGACTTACCCACAGATTTAGATTGAGATATATCTTTCACAAACTTTAGGAATACCTTAGCATTATCAATGGCAGAAATTGTTAACTTAATGTTGTTTACTATTATCATCTGCATAAACATTAAGCTTAGTCTGTTTGATCTTTCCCAAGCTTTATGAAAAGATCTTTCTTCACTACTACTTGAATCACTAATAACGTTGGGTTTATGTGATAACTGGGAATTTTCCTATCTTGATTTTGCACCCAAGTGTAAATTGTATATGTACTAAGTGTGATTAAGTGATTTTGGGAGTTTAAGTGTATCTATCTTAGTCCGAAGTTATGAGAATGAATTTTTGGATATAAATATATATAAGTTGTGAATGCAAGTGAAACATATATGTATACTGTATATATGTAAGAAGCTTGTAATTCAATATGAATGTTAACATATGCATTAACTAGTGCATGCATGCATACATATGTACCTAGATATATACGAATAATCAAGTGGAATAAAAAAATAAAAAATAATGAACTTGTATATATAAATATATATAATACAAACTTGCTCACATGAACGAAAGGAAATTAAAATTTATGTATATACATATATATATATATCTATGTATAAATTTTATACATGCAAGTGCAAAATGCATGTATATAATTATATATATAAGTAAATATAAATTATATGTGTGTGGAAATTTACACATGTAAGGAAATGTAAATATATGTAAATATATATATATATATATATATATATATATATAGACTATGAATAAAAATTTGAAATAAAAAATAATAAAATTAAAATATATAAGAATTTAATTGTATAAATAAATATAAAAGGAAATTTAATTAAAATAATTAAATATATATAAATATATTATAAAAAAAGGGGGTGGGGTGGGGGGGGGGGGGGGGGGGGGGGGGGAGCCCATCCTTTCCTTTTCATACACGCTACCTCCATCAGTTTTCATCTTCTCGACTGACTCCCTTCACATGGGATCATCCTCAACCTCTCTCAATCTTTAGACTCTATCCTCATGTCTCTTTCATTCCCTCTTTCCCTCATTGTCTTGTACACTCTCTTGTCTCATGTTTGATCTCACTCCCTGCCTTCGAAAATAAAAGCAGATTTTGGTGGTTCTCTCAAGCTTTCATAGTAACACAAGGGGTGAGAGAAAGGGTGAAAGAGAGAGCCAAATGAAAGAGTACCTTGTTGAAGAGGTAGAAGCTGAAACCAAAGGAAGGTAAGGCATGGAAGTGAGGGAGATGAGCATGAAATGGTTGAACCAAAAGAGGTTAGAGGAGAGCCACTCTCGGCTGGAACAGGGGTTCCTTTTTTGCTACTAACCAGGCTGAAGCGAGGCATGAGGCAGAGGCTTTTTTTGGCCAAACGAAACTAGATCAATGAAGAGTCGAGAAAGTCTTAGTAGAGGAAAGCCTTGTTGCACTGTCCAGCAAAAGTTTCCCCTATGCGAATGGCATAACAAAGCAATGAGAAGGGTGGCTACTTTTGGACTATCCTAAGGGCTGAAGTACAGGTGGCAGCAGGGATTTTTGAGGTAGTTAGGTGAGCTAAACCGTGAACTCCTGGAGACTGAATTTTGGGCCAAGTTAGGGGCTGATCTTGGCTTGAACTGTCACATCCCAAGTACACAGTATTTTACACTTTTTACACAATTTCACAACACATGAATAGGTTGGGCTATTTGAGATATCTTATTTTTCATATTTAATTTGCTAAAAACACGATATCCATAAATTAATATAATTAATGGAAATAAATATTTACAAATTGTATTTTAATCCACACTTCCATCCCCTAATTTAATATAACACTGTAGTACTGTAAATCAGAAGTCTAAACATATAAAATAACATAAATATACCTCCAGGATCTATAAATGCTGCCTCGGGGTGCTCAATGTGCAGCCTCTAATCCTCGGATGATATACTTCAAACGGTCATTGAAAATGATCTAGAGAGATAAAATATTGGGTGAGCAAACCACGGCTCAATAAGAGATTTGTATGCAAATCTTGATACCTCGAAGACTATATGCAGTAAAATCTTTTCATTCCTATGTATAAGTTGGCACACTACAAAGGAAATGATACTATAGTCGGTCGGAAAATTCAGATGGAACATGGAAGGTATTTTGAAATACCTGTCTTATCCTGGAAACCCAGAGCGACTATAGGGAGTGAAGTAGTTTAAATAAAATTCATTTAAAAATAATCACTGCATATATAGATATATATGTCACATGGTTAACTAAAATAACTCATAAAATCAAGTAATTAGTACTCGAAATCATTTTGATTTCCACCATTGAAATCATCACTTTAAACATATGTAGTAGTAAATACACTACTCACATATTTCAAAAATCAGTGATAAAGCATCAGAATAAACTGTATATTTCCAGAATCATCACTAAAACCAGTAATAACACATGAAATGATAGTGGAGACCAGGCAGCACCCTAATAATATCATGCTGTAAGTCCCATAGGGAATAATAGGATACATGTGAGATCCCTGTAGGGACAATATAGTAAACACTTGGCCATAGTCTATATGTGTCCTCAGTCATACACTGAGCGAGTGATAACCAAGATGTTGAAGACGGCTCAATGTCAACAGCTTACACATGAGAGGGTACACATGAACATGTGAGTATGATATGGGGCCTAACAGTCTCAAAACAATATTTACACAATGATAAAACCTTTATGGAATTTATTACACATGCATAAAATTTATTAATTCCACAAAGGAAAATTATATTTAAATAATGAATATTATTCTGAGTTTAATTATAGAATATTCACTATTTATCATGTCATTTCACTAAACACATTTTTCACTATAAAACACGTGAGAGGAATTTTCGATAGTACAACCCTTACCGAAATTGATGTCATAAATATTTAATAAATGAATTATGGTAAAATCACCACTTATGAAAAATAATTAATTAAGCATTTTCAAGGCTAGGAAAAATATCCATCATGTACCAAAATATTTCTAATATTTTTAGAAACATTTTTAATAATATTCGTTAGCATAACAACTGCTCGAGTCTTAGCCTTCCTCTACTTTTAACCAAAATCTCGACAACCAGAAACCAAAATTTTCATGCTATTCGAAGCAATTCAATATTCCATAATGCTTATAAATTTATAGCATGTAAATCATGCATTCGGATATCCTTACAAATCTATATATGCGTATCTTACCTGTCTATCGAAATTGCGCTATTGTGTGCACCATACGAACGTCGAAATTCTCGACTGCAATTTAATTTCACCAAATCATTAGCTTATTTATCCTTATTTTTAAGCTATGATTTATATCAAAATGTAGATGTAAGTAAGGTCTTATGGCTAAAAATAATTATCCTTCATGCCATCTTCCTCGCTTTTCCACTATGGCCGAATGGCCTCTATATAAATAAAATTATTATTTCATTTTTTTGTCCATGTACCAAATAAATATGCTGCCTACTTTGTAAGGGCCTCGCCCGTCTCATAGGCCGCCGGCAAGCATCCCCTTGGCGAGCTCCCACTTCGCCCGCCCCAGGTTTACTCTTACTGCTGGCTAGGCGATCACCAGTTCGCCCGCCCCCCTCACAACGTATTGTCTGTTTTGGGGTGCGCCCACTGGCCATCGCCCCTCACGGCTTTATTCCAAGGGACTTGAAGAACTAAAGCTAATTCCCTCGGATGGGGTGCGCCCACTGGCCATCGCCCCTCACGACTTTATTCCAAGGGACTTGAAGAACTAAAGCTAATTCCCTCGGACGCGTTCCATGGGACGCTCGAACCCTGGTATCCCATAGATACCTCGAGCCTTAATGTAAGGCTTGAGGTATCTATGGGATACCAGGGTTCGAGCGTCCCATGGAACGCGTCCTAGGGAATTAGCTTGAGTTCTTCAAGTCCCTTGGAATAAAGCCGTGAGGGGCGATGGCCAGTGGGCACACCCCAAAGCGGACAATACGTTGTGAGAGGGGCGGGCGAACTGGTGATCGCCTAGCCAGCAGTAAGAGTAAACCTGGGGTGGGCGAAGTGGGAGCTCGCCAAGGGGATGCTCGCCGGCGGCCTATGAGACGGGCGAGGCTCTTACATAAAAACGTGCATTTTTATGTAAGAGCCTCGCCCGTCTCATAGGTCGCTGGCGAGCATCCCCTTCGCGAGCTCACACTTCGCCCGCCCCAGGTTTACTCTTACTGGCTAGCTAGGCGATCACCAGTTCGCCCGCCCCTCTCACAACGTATTGTTCGCTTTGGGGTGCGCCCACTGGCCATCGCCCCTCACGGCTTTATTCCAAGGGACTTGAAGAACTCAAGCTAATTCCCTCGGACGCGTTCCATGAGATGCTCGAACCCTGATATCCCATAGATACCTTGAGCCTTACACTCATGTTACCATTGAGACAATTTTTATGTAAGAGCCTCGCCCGTCTCATAGGCCGCCGGCGAGCATCCCCTTGGCGAGCTCCCACTTCGCCCGCCCCAAGTTTACTCTTACTGCTGGCTAGGCGATCACCAGTTCGCCCGCCCCTCTCACAACGTATTGTCCGCTTTGGGGTGCGCCCACTGGCCATCGCCCCTCACAGCTTTATTTCAAGGGACTTGAAGAACTCAAGCTAATTCCCTCGAACGCGTTCCATGAGACGCTCGAACCCTGGTATCCCATAGATACCTCGAGCCTTACACTCATGGATGGGATACCAGGGTTCGAGCGTCTCATGGAACGCGTTCGAGGGAATTAGCTTGAGTTCTTCAAGTCCCTTGAAATAAAGCTGTGAGGGGCGATGGCCAGTGGGCGCACCCCAAAGCGGACAATACGTTGTGAGAGGGGCGGGCGAACTGGTGATCGCCTAGCCAGCAGTAAGAGTAAACCTGGGGCGGGCGAAGTGGGAGCTCGCCAAGGGGATGCTCGCCGGCGGCCTATGAGACGGGCGAGGCTCTTACATACTTACTTATGTTTTTCCATCACTTAAGCAACAAAAGGCAATATTAATTCCTTCACTTCCTCTGTAACCGGCAACATACACACACATTGACTATACTTATATTTTAATTATATTTTGTGGTTACATTTTCCTCATCACAAGCTCTCATTTTTTACTCTTCACTCTTGACCATTCATCACAAATCAGTCCATGTTTTTCCTCTATCCACGTCAATAGCCCCCTCATTCTTGACTTTCATGCCACCCTTCCTTAAAATCGGTCAACACACTAAATCAGTCCCTATTTTCTGTTCGATTCAGCCTTTATATTCGGTTTTCATGCCTTTAAAACACTATGTCTATACCTCTTGAATTATCATGACCAACCGGCAGCATGGTCTCATAAATAAATATATATATATATAATTTTTTTCCATGTTAAATCTTTGTCTCCTGCCATCCATGTCACACACACACACAACAGAATTTTTTGTTTAGCCATTAACGCCACCAACAACAAGAGATTCAACCCTATTGAGTTGCCTACATGTTTTTATTCCAAACCATATGCATACACATCATTTACCTAACTAATACCACCATAATCGAAGGGCTCAAAAGCATGAAATGTTGGCTAGAAATTTTACTTACACAAAATGCCATTGTCCAACTGCAGGAGAGCCTCTTTTGGTGGTTTTTGACTGAGGTTTTTAGATGATTATGAGCTATGGAGGTGGGGATTAATTTATATGAAGGAATTTAGCTGATTTGGTGATGAGAAGGTGGTGATTTCAAGGATGGAGCATGAAGTTCAGTGGAGGAGAAGAATAACAAATGTGAGCTGTAGGTAGAAATGGCTGAGGCAGTGCAACAAGGCTGAAGAAATAAAGGAAGCTAGCCTTGTTGTCTCAATTTAATTGGTTATAAATAAAATTTAATTTCTAAAATCTGATTTAATTTATTTAAAGTCCAAAATGTCCTCTAAAGTCACTTTATTTACTCATTTTGCCACTGCACAGTCCACTTTTCTGTCCAGGCCAATTTTAATTTTTATTTATTTTATTTATTTCTTAAGCCAAATTAGTCGAACATTGATCAACTTTGACCAACTCTTGAGAAAAGGCAACTTTGCCCTTACATAATTTGAAAATTTTCAATTCTATCCCACTTTTATTTCGATATTTTCATTTTTTTGATTTAGTATTTTAATTTTATTATTTTCTCCCTCATCTAATTATCTAGGCACAAAAATTCTAAGTGGGGCCCACGTGGCTTATCACTTAATATTTAGAAAAATATACAAAATTAATTAATTAATTTATTTAAAATTTACAATTCCGTACATGTACAGTACAAAATAATAAGTTCTCACATGAACAAAAACTAGTTAGGCATGCCGATATGGAGTTAAGGCCAGAAACAATAGCAATACCGCCTAGAACAGTCCATCAACAAAAGTTATTGCTGCATGCTTCCATGTTTCTTGGATAGAAAAGAAAATAATTATGACAGTGATGGACCTTAAAACGGAAGCCATAACAGAAAAATAAAAGGCTGATTACACTGTATCTTTGGTTTGTGTCAAAGGGTAAGCATATTATGTTTAGAGTAAAAGTGTGTATGTATATATATGCACACAAGTTTAGTAAGAGTATATGATGAGATAGGTTGGCATTAATTATATATATTTGTGTTTGTATCATTAACATGACAATGGAGGAAGGCTAGATTCTTGGTGTAGGAATTATTAAACGCTTTAAGAAGTTGGTAAAAAAAAACTCGGTTTTGAAGATATCATAAAGACAACCAACGTGTTATTACTAAAGGTTAATATAAATATATATATATATATATATATATACTCACACACATTGTTGAAATGATGAGGACAGGCTAATGTAGATATATATATATATATATATATATATATATATATATATATATATGACGTGGTGATGAAGAATTTAAATATGATGTAGGAGTTCAATGAAGACTATAAGGAAATGGTGAAACGCTTGAATTTTAAGGTTCCTTGAGGTGATTTGGAGCGGTGAGAAAGCTTAAGTTTTGATTTGGAAGCTCGAGGAAGAAAGTTGCTAAGCATTCAGGTAAATGGATTAAGTAAATCTTATTAGCACCATCTCATAAGAATGGTTTAAATTTTATAAATATTTAAATTAATTCTTATTAATTGATGCAAATGCTGTGGTTGGATATTGAGGTAAGTAAGCTAAGAGCAAAGGTATAGTTAGTTTATAAATTCGGTTTATGCTTGGGTTGGATTGAAACTTATTTTTTGCCTTGTGTGTTATGGCCAACGAAGCATGCATGTTAAATGAGTCAAGTTATTTTATAACTATGTTTTATAACAACTTACATTATGTTTTAAATTGAAAAGTCTTGGTTTGAATTGAATTTTGAAATAAATTGAAACTTTTACATATTTGAAACTCAAAACCGGTTTAATAAGTGTTTTGAAATCCGTGAAAGCTAAGTGCTACACGAGAAATATGTTTTCAGATTCATTTTTGAGTGCAAACAGACCCATTGACCTTCGAGTCACTTTGAGCTTATCGAGCTTGCTCTCGGTTTTATTACCCATCTGTCAAGCTTGTGCTTTAGACTATCAGTGCAATGTGCCTATTGAGCTTAGTGCTCTAGGCAAATCATACTTATCTGGAAAACCAACAGACAGGTTCTAGTTCTTGACTGATCAACAAGACTGAAGTATTCTATGGCCATAGATATTATACTATTGGAGCCACCTCAAGAATCTTAAAGGACCTACGTGCTACACGGATACCCTTTGGATCATAGGAGCCATCTCTAGAATCCCGAAGGATCTATGTGCTACATGGATATCACTCGGACTATGGGAGTCACTTCTAGAATCCTAAGGGACCTATGTGCTACATAGATACCTTTTGGACCGTGGAGCCACCTCTAGAATCCTAAACGACCTGCTTGCTACAAGAGTTCCTCATCACGACACTTTTTTCATCACTAACAAGGATAGATGTCATAACAGTATTAGTGAGTGGGGTCTTTGCTAAAACTCTATATATCATTTTTCAGTAATTTGAGGCTTTTGCTTACAAGCGATGAGTGATGGTTTTGATATCGTTTTTCAATGATTTGAGGCTTTTGCCTACAAAATGACAAGTGGTTGTTTTGATATAGTTTTTCAGTGAATTGAAGCCTTTGCCTAAAGTGACAAGTGATCGATTTTGAAACTGTTTTCAATGAATTGAGGCTTATACCTAAAGTGATAAGTGATTGGGTTTAAAATCGTTTTTAGTGACTGAGGTTTTGTCTAAAAGTGATAATCGATCGGTTTTGAAATTGTTTTCCATAATCGGAGGCTTACGCCTAAAGGGATTAGTTTCATGTTTGATGTCTACATTTGTTTTAGTACTAAGAGGCATTTTGCCTAACCATATCGATTCTTGATTTTCATGAGTTCATCCATTTTAAATGAAGTGCATAAGAATCTGTTTTGAACTAAATTCATAGTGATCGTATTTGGAACTAAGTGTATAGTGAAAGCATTTTAATCGAAGGGCACAATGAAAGCATTTAATCGATGTACATGTGAAAGTATTTTAATCGAAGTGCATAGTGAAAGCATTTTAATCGAGGAGCTTAGTGAAAGTGATTTAAATGAAGTGTGTAGTGAAAGTGTTTTAATTGAAATGTATACTAAAAGTGTTTTGATCAAAGTCCATAGTGGAACACTTGATTTCAAGATATAATGCCATGCATACACATCACTTCAGTATTGCTTATTCATATACTTGCATGAAGATCGACATGAGTCTAGCATGCATTTACTTAAACTACTTACTAAGCCATGGATTTGCTCACCCTTTTTTAACAATCTTGTAGATCATACGAGCTAGACTCTACACTCGGAGTTTCTGTGAAGGCCTCGAGGATGGTGTCTACTAGCAGTACTTGTCTAAGTCCTTCAAATGCTGTTTTTGTTTCTTTTGAGGTATAAAAAACTTGTATATCATTTTGGTTATCATGTATGGACATTTAAAAGTGCACAGTACATGTTTATTAGAAATATTTTGGGATGTAACTTAGGAATGCTCTAGATTATTATATACTAGAATGATTATCAAGTGCGATCTGGGATATGATTATAGTATGATAAATATGAACTTTATGGAGTGTAAATATGTTTAATTGATGATTCTGGGAATGTATATAGTGTATGATAATATAAACTATAAATTGTTGAGTTGAGATATGATGTTAGAAATATAAATATTTTGCAGATGAATTAATTGGGAAAAATTGATTATATATAAGGGGGAGGTTTCCGATCTTTTTCTTTTACTAGGTTAATCTTGAATTAAAATATCGAGAAAGTAAATTGATTTACTCTAGGAGTTAACAAGTTAAATGGCAGCATGAAGTTAAATCGAATTGAGAAAGATGAATATTGTTTAGCAATGACACTGACATCGAATACAAACCTTAAAGTGAAAAAAATTTAGTTCATAAATTTAGAAAAACAATATAAGTGTGATTGTTAAGTGTACGTTACAATCTTTGGGTTGTGACAATTTGTCAATTAGGAGTGCCAAATCAAGATCTAAAACACCTAAATGAAATTGGATTTGTTCCCACCATTTAGTAAAATTAAGCTCATTAAACTTTATAATAGACGAGGCTTGCAAATGAAGAGAAACAAAAGCAGATATTGTAAATACATAAAATGCTCATACGTTAATGCTTTGAGTTATACATATTACAATTTAAACATAATAAGTATGTATATTGAGATCTCCTTTAGGCGATAATATGACACACATATAAAACCCATAATGATGCTAAAAATATTTAAGATAATTTGGTAATTAAATATATTACATTTAAACAAGTTTGTTATCTTTAGACAAACAAAACAATTTTAAAGTAATAAATTAATTACCACTATCATGTTCATAAATTATAAGACAATTAACCTTTGGGCGATCCTTAAATGCCTTATAATTATGAACTTCAATTGCTCACAATGGTCTTATCATTTCCATCCATTAGCATCATTAAATTATGAGTAGTTAAAAATAATTATAAATTTGATATCATAAAATCTTAAAGTTTGACCACTTTTGTGACTGTTGGCTCTATAGGCTATACCGAAAGGGGGGGTGAATCGGTTCTTAACTAACTTTATGCTCGTTTTTCGATTCTTCTAAATTCTCTAGCCTATTTAGGTGTTTTCTAAGTTCTCTAAGCTAGGCAATTATACAATATGGATTCAATACAATAAACACAAATATAATTGCAAATAAGTAAAGAGAGTAAGGATAGAGAAATGTACGCAAGCGATTTATAGAGGTTCGACAACCTTGCCTACGTCCTCTACCTTGAGACGCTCCCAAGGATTTTCCCCAAATTCACTATCTTTGAATTTGTATTACACTCCCTCTTTTTCTAGGCTAAAGAGAAACCTCTCTCTTTTTCTAGGCTCAAGAGAAACCTCTCTCTTTTTCAAGGCTCAAGAGAAACCTCCCTCTTTTTCTTAGGCTAAAGAGAAACCTCCCTCTTTTTCTTAGGCTAAAGAGAAACCTCCCTCTTTTTCTTAGGCTAAAGAGAAACCTCCCTTTTTACAAGTAATGATTTGGTTTACAAGAGATGTAATCAAGGAAGACCTCTAAGTAGGTAAATGATTACATAAATTAGGCACAAAGAAAAGCCTTACAATATTTGTGCTAAGCAATACAAGAGATATGTGAATGATGGAAGATGAAGACTTTGTAGCTCTTGATTTATTGTTGAGGCTTGAGGATTTGAGAAATATGAGTTTTGGAGTTGTTGAGTAGTTCCTCTTACTTCCTTTAGCTTCTAAGCCTCTATTTATAGTCCCTTGGATGTGTTCTAGACGTTGGTTGGAGCCAAAACTCGAATATTACCGTTGTCTCACAAAAACTAGCCGTTACAGGCTATTTTCGGGCAAAGGGATCGATCCCTTTCCATAGGAGATCGATCCCTTCATTCCAGAATGCTTATTCTAGGCTGAGGGAGCTTTCTGCCATAAAGGAATCGATTCCTTCCCTTAGGGGATCGATCCCATGCTTCCAGAGAGCCATTTTCCTACACTTTTTAGGTTAGAAATGATGTAGACTTGAATTTAATTTAACCCAAAATGTTTATAAACTTTAAGGGAGTTTTTCTGACTTTCTCAAATGAAAATATTGTCCAAAAACTTATAAGTAATTTTCTAAACTTATATTCAATAATTCTTGAGAAAATTACTTAATATTCAAAACCATTTTATAAAGTATTAAGACCAATGAGAATGTAACATTAAATTATGGTCTTAATGTTTGATATGAACTCTTAAAATGGATTGAAAAAATCATGTGTGATAAGGTAAATTTACAATACGAATTAAAATATTAAAGCTTACTTAAGTTTTTGTCATTTGAAAATACATATGGCAATTTAAAGCTAACAATCTCCCCCTTTTTGATATGACAAAACTTAATGTAAATTTGCTATGAAAATTCTTTGATAAAATACTCCCCCTTAAATAAAGTAGGATTCTATAAAGCTCCCCCTTAATATACGCATGGGTTTTCAAAAGAAAATTTCAAACTATTTCTCCCCCATTATCTCTCCCCCTTAATACCTTAATATCTCTCCCCCTTTTTGTCATAGCAAAAAAGAAGGAAAAATAAAAAATAAAAAAAATGCTCCCCCTAAAATTATGGCTATGTGAGAACAAATAAATATGCTCCATCCAACAAGAAACATGTTAGTACATGAGACTCATAGCACAAATTAATAAGTCAATATCCACAAAGAATATGAAAAATTCATGCAAAGAATATGACTTATGATCCTATAACAATTGTTTATTAAATAATTTTGCGAGAAGTTCCTAATTGGTAAATAATGAAGCAAGTTGTTTATAAATTTTCTACTATGTTCTATAACTTGCTTATATCAATTCTATCAAGCACCTAAGTATATCAATTGTTTTCTAAAGTCCAACTAAGGTGCATGACAATACATCATGATTATGAGCTGGATTTAGATGACATATCATATGCATGAGCTCATAAATCATTTTCAAGCAAGAGTGTGCATAAAATTAAGACATATAGCAATTAACTACACATTCTAGCACACAAGGGTTTCCTGTAAAAGTATCCTAAATGGATTCTTCTCTATTTGTCATTTCAAACTAAAGAGCATAAGAAGAATTGTCAATTTAAAGCTCATATCAATTGTCGATTTAGTTTTGGCTTGCCAATTGTTGAAAATATGGTTGTCAATGACACCAATTGTTATTTCAATCTAAATACCAATTGTTACTAATGGTTGACTTAGGCATTTTGCATAAATCCAATATTTATGTGTAGTGTGTTCATGTCAAGAAAAGAATCATTCTAAATATGCAAGAACACAATCACACAAAATCATACCATATGGAAGATTCAAAAATCAAGGTATTCAAGCAAACACATTTTCTTCCATGGTTTCAAGCACAAAAATCCTATGCCTATTTTCCAATTCAAGTCCTTAACCAATTATGAGCAAGGAAAGATTTCAATATTACCATTTTAATCATTTAATAGCCATATCCCTAGTTGTTTTATCATTTAAGGTTCTAAGGGGTATGCTATTTTAAATCAATATCATGCTCAAAATATTAAAGTTCATGATCTATGAGTGAGATTAAGCACATAATTTCATGAAAATAACTACTCTCATCTCATAGGCATGAATATTGATTCAACTCAAGCAAGTATGTAAGTTCACATCAAAAAAATCAAAAGAATAAATACATGGATATCAATCAAGGTACATTTGTTCATGTTTGCATTTATCTTTAAATGTTGGTGTTGTCATTAAAGCCTAAGTTCTTTAACAATTTGGCCATAAGAGAAGTTTAAGTTCATGGATGACAAATTTTCATGCATTTGAACATTTTAGATCCATTTACCATCACAAATTATAAGCCAATGACCATTACCAATTGTTGAATTTACATTTGGAATCAATCCACTAGATGTATAATTATCATGAAACCTAGTGTGGAATTGATAAGTCAAGCTAAGAGACATAATCCTATAAGCATGCTTGACTAAGGTGAACAAAAGGAATGAAGAATATTCATAATGCACAATTTTATCAAATTCTCAAATATATCCATAAATTCTTGAAATATTTCTCAAAATTATGTTTAAGCATTCATTGAAAGTATGTTTCAAGATTATTTCAAGATTTATGCAATTCATGACCATTTTCAATGAGAACACTGATTTTGCACTTGTGAGCTCAAGAAAAATTATATTGATTGTTGAAAGTGATACCATTTGTTGGAAATGATACAAATTGATGGAGTTGAGGCATGATATTAATGAAAAATGAATTTTCATATTGTAAAGATCATCAAAAAGAAGTTAAAACAATGAATTTTAAGTTGAGAAGAAAGAAGAGACCAAGAAAGTGAAAAATCCTTCTCAAATTCAGTTGAAATAGTGCAGGGAAGGCATTCTGCCTTGGTGGGATCGATCCCTATAGGAGGGGGATCGATCCCTATAGGAGGGGGATCAATCCCTCATATGATTTCTATAGTTTTTAGCCTTTCTGGCCTGGGGGGATCGATCCCCATATGAGGGGGATCGATCCCTCATATGTTTTCTGCAGTTTTTGACAGAAAATTCAACCTTTGAGGTGCCAAAACTTGGTTTTTGAGTATTTTAAGTCCAAGTAAAGGTTTAAACATTTGTAAAACATGATTTTGGACTTGTATGAATGACAAATATAAATGAAAAACCATTTTACAAAAGATTTTGTAATTTTGAAAGGATTTTCACAATAAAATGCATTTTTGGCCTCAAAGGGGGTCATTTTGAGAGTTATGCATGTTTTGGCAAAACTAAAGCATTAGAACACACAAATATGTCAAAACAAACTTGTTCACATAAGTTTTAAGCACATATATCATCAAATCATCATACTTGTGAACACTATGCCATGATTTCTAACATACAAGTTTTTCATTAATGCTCATGACATGGCATTTTGCATAATTTGGTAATTTGAGGCAAGTAAATTCATTATCAACACATAGAAAACTTGCTCAAAATGCAGAAATCCAATAATCATTTCAAAATAACTATACATGCTTTTTATCCAATCATCAAGAATGCCTTAAGAACAATCCATCAAACAATCAAAAATCATTCATGTCTTTTCTTTATTTATTCAACTCACAAAGCATCATGAATCATCAACCAAGTGCCTCATTAAATCAAACAAATCATTTTAATAATTATGAGTTTTGAAAAGATAGGATATAAGCTTACAAAACTCCTTTGCTTGAGTGTGCTTTGCCTTGACTTGTTGAGTCCACCTTGAGCTATCCTTTGAAGAATTTTTTGTAACCTTGCCAAGGGTGGATCCTCAAGCTCTTCCTCTTTCTCATTGGTACAAGCAAACTCCATGAGGATGTGTAGAGCATTCAAACTCTATTGTTTCTTTGTAACTCCATGCTCTAACACTCCTACAACAAACACATTCATGCATGTTTTGGTACCCAAATTTTCTTGGGTCCATGAGAGTTAGTGCAAACAATTTTTGATTCTTTTGGGATCCATTTCAAGCTCAAATCATCATTATTTATTGCATGCTTTGGCACCCACATTTTTCTAACCACTCTTCCTCTAAATGTGGTTTTTCTATTTGTGCATGCTTGTGAAGAATGGCCTATCCTATTGCATAATGAGCATGTAAGAGATAAATCATGCATAGTATTTTTGCTCACTAGGAAATTCTTAAGATGAGTTTCTTTTTGTTTAGCATTATAGCCTAACCCATCTTTGTCAAAGAAGGCTCTTTGGGTCTCAAGCATGTGATCTAATTTTTGTTGACCCATATAAAACCTAGTAAATGAGTTATGCAAATTTGTATTCTTTTCATTCAACTCATTTATCTCTAAGTTAGCCTCTTCTAATTTCTTTTCAAATTCTAACTTAGCATTTTTCAAGGCTTCATTTTCAATTTTTAATTTAGCAATGTTTTTCTTATATTTGGAGTTCATGCATTGAAATTCATTTGCTAAATCATTAAAGACATTTTGTAGCTCATCAAATGTAAAATCATTATTTTCACTAGAGCTACTACTAGCTTCATCATCACTAATGGCCATAAAGCATGAGTAGGCTACCTCTTCATCTACATTTTCCTCATCGGAGCTATCACTATCGCTCCATGCAGCCACAAATGCTTTCTTCTTAGGTTTCCTATCCTTTTCTTTCCTAAGTAAGGGGCAATCTAGCTTAGTGTGACCCGGTTCATTACATTCATAACACACTAAGTGGTCCTTTTCTCTTCTACTTGACTCCCATCTTTGATGTCTCCTATTATTTTCTTTTATTCTCATGAACCTATTAAATGTTTTGGCAAACATCGCCATTTCCTTTTCTTCCTCATTTCCACTCTCATTACTATCATCTTCAATGGCCTCATGAGTGGAAGACTTAAGTGCTACCCCTACTTTCTTTGAAGGCTCTTCATTTCTTTTTAACTTCATTTCATATGTAAGTAGGGAGCCCATAAGTTCATCTAGAGACAAGGTATTTGGATCCTTAGACTCTTCTATTGCGGTTACCTTTGCCTCCCAAGATTTTGGCAAGCTATTCAAAATTTTCTTAACCATTTCTACATTGGAATAGCTCTTGCCTAATGCCTTAAGTCCATTGATTATGTTATTAAACCTAGTGTACATTTCACTCATGGACTCATTTTCTTTCATTCTAAAAAGCTCATAATCATGAGTGAGCATACCTACTTTGGTTTCTTTCACTTGATTTGTTTTCACAGCTTTTTTTTTCTTATTCTATACATCTTATATGGTTGGGCTATCTGCGATACTTTACTTTTCCTTTACATCTAAACAATTTCATATTAAATTATAATACGAATTACATCCCCTATCTTATTTCATAAGAAAGTAGTACTGTGAATATGTCTAAATACAAAAAATAAATGATCATACCTTATTAAATAAATCGACCTGTCGCATCGTCCCCAAATGCGCAATCGAAAATCCTTTTACTGCTAGACTCTCGGTCTTCGAAAACCTGAAATGTTAAAATTAAGGGTTGAGCAAACCACGGCTCAGTAAGGGAATTATATGCCTCACTTGATACTCAGCTATCTATATGCTGAAAAACTTTTTCATTTTTCCTATGGGCTCTAGGCTCGCATGTAGGAAAGATACTACAGTCGGCTAGGGATCCGGATGGAGTAAGGTAAGTATTTTGAAATACCGATCTTGTCCCGGAACCTAGAAGCAACTGTAGAGAGTAAATTTCATTTTTGTTTTGAAATTTAAATCCTTTTTCCTTTTTATTCCATAACCTTTTCATATTCTTTTCAAAATAATGCTTTTATGAAATAAAGCATTTAAATAAAATAACTAATATTCATATTTTCTTTGAAAAGAATATTAGTTAAATCATCATCATTTTCCTTTAAAACTCATTTCATGTTTTACTGTACAATCATAATTAGTACAGTACTTTAAATAGCAAAATTAGCTATTAAATCTTTTTCGTATAACATATATATCATTTAAATCTAATATTCAATTTAAAATTAAAATAAGAATATTATATTTATTTTTCTCCTCTTTCCTTTTGAAAACATATTACATATTCATGTCACATATAGTCTAATATTCAATTTCAAATCATAGTAAGAATATTAGACTTATAAACTCTTCTTCCTTTTGAAAACATATTACATGTTCATATCACATATCATATGAAAATCATCTCGTAGTACTAAAATCAGTACTGAAATAAGCATTTTGTAAAATGCTGTAAATCTCTTTCATTTTGCTTGTCACATATCATGTAAAACATTTACATTTCACATATCATGTAAAACATTTACATTTCACGTATCACATATCATATAAAACATTTTCATATATGGAGACTTAGGCACGCACGCCCAGCCCGTCCACTGGGTCGTTACTCATATCATGATATAGACCGCGAAGGGTATAAAATAATCATGTCAGATCTATGGCCATAGCCTATAATTGTCCTCGGCGGATCACTGATCAGGTGTCGGCCGGGACTACATATCACATATCACATATTACATATCACATGTCACATATCACATATCAGCATGATAAGGTTGCCATCTAGTCTCAAAACAGTATTTTTCATCATCAGAAAACCTTTATGGAATTTATAAAAATATATAATTTCATAATTAAAACCATATAGGTTATATAATAAATCAAGTGAATATTTAAGAAAATATTTATAAAATATTCACTTTATCCTTTTTTCATCTTTCATTTCATATCATGTATAATTCATATATCGAGAGAATATTTAGAAAACTTTTATAAAATATTCTCTTTATCCCCTTTTCATTTTCCATTTCATATTACATATAATTTATATATCGAAAGAATTTTCGGTGATCTCATTATCACCAATTTCGAAAACATGAATATTTTAAAATGAATTTCGTTATATTCATGTTTTATGAAAAATAATCATTTTCTCGATTTTTGTGGTTGGAAATCGTTTCTCATGAAATAAAATCATTTATTATGATTCATAAATTTTCTAGAAATTTTTTTGGTAATTTTCGATAATTTTTCGGCAGTATAACGGCTGCCGATTGGCTAGCCTCCTGCACGAAAAATACAGTTTATAATTCCAGCCAGTACTTCACCACAATTTTCCAACCAATCATTCATCGCAATATTTTCATAAATATTTTCATAAAATATTTCATAATTAAAATCATGCAGACTGAATATCCCTACAGTGCTGCACATGCATCCCTTACCTTTTTTTTGGGTCGGCGACTTCCTCTTACCGGTCGCGCCCGTACTCCATCTCTTCTGATTCTTCATCTCGATCGCCAAGAATAATTTCTGAAATTTAAATTCTAAATTTTAGAATTTTCTCAAATTATTTAAATAAACAAATTATTTAAATAATTATCATTAATAATTTCCCGGATTTCTTACCGATTCCCGAGTTCCCAAAATTCTCGAAATTTTTGAATTCCAAAAATTTCCTTTTTCTTCTTCTTTTTCTCTTTTTCTTCCTTTTTCTCTTTTCTTTCCTTTCTCTTTCTTTTCTTTTTCTTTTCCTTTTTTTCCTCTTCCTTTCCCGTTGACCGGTTTAGCTTTCTTCCTCGCCGGTTCCTCGCCGGCAGCCGGTTCTCCGGTGGTTCGGCGGCTCCACAGCTGGCCAGCATCAAGGCGAACTCACTGGTGGTCTCCGTTCGGCCTGGATCGACGGCACGGCAGCGGATCTACTCGGTTTGCCTCGGTTTCTTCTCCTCCTCCGTCGTTCCCAGCTTCTCCGGTGGCCTTCCACGTCTTCCTCTTCCTCCGGGGAAGCTTCGGTGGCAGTGGCAGTGACTAATTTGGCCGGCACCGCCACTTTCTCTTCTCTTCTCCTTCTCGACTTTCGCCGGATTTTTGCTTCTGTTTCCGTTTCTGTTTCCTCCCGTTTCCGTCACCGGTCGCCTTCCTTCACGTCGCCGGCTGCTTCACCTCCTTTTGTTCTTCCTCTCTTGGCCGGCCGACGGTGGCCGGCTTCCATGCAGGAGGCAGAATCGGGAGTTCCCGATTCTGTTCTTCCATTTTTTTCCTTTTTATTTTAATTATTTTATATTATATTTATATATACCATATATAAACATAATATTTTAACATACATATATATATTTTATACACAAAATACATATATATAAATTTTTATTTGAATTAATATATATTTCATATATATATATATATATGTATTTATAGATATATATATTGTATTACAATATATATATGTATAAGTTTTGATAGTAAATAATATTTACTTTTCTTATATATGTATATATATATATATATATATATATATATATATATATATACACAAAATATCATATTTATATACATATGAATTATTTAAATGTACTAAATAGTATATATACATATATATACTAATGTATATTAATATAAACTATATAGTATTTCAATACATATGTATTTGTATAAAAAAACATTTATATAATATATAATTATATAAATCTATTTTATATTCTTTTCTCCATTTCTTATTTAATTTGGATTTTCATTTATCTAAATTAAATTTCCTCCTTCATTTCTTATTTCCAATTTAAATGTCTTTCACTAAATTTCTAATTTTCATCACTTCCTTAATTTCGGGAATTTCAATGATATTCTCATCTCATAAATAAATTTTATTTATTACTTTAATTTATTTATTTTCTTTAATATTAATTTCCAAAAAAGAAAATTTGCGGTTATCACATTTGTCCCTTTATGTGTGATGGCTAATTTGTCCCATACTTGCTTGGCATTCTCATATAGAGAGATTCTATTTTATTCTGTTGGCTCTTATAGGCTATACCGAGAGGGGGGTGAATCGGTTTTTACTAACCTTAGGTTCGTTTTTCGGTTCCTCTAAGTTCTCTAGCTTAGATTGATATCTTCTAAGTTCTCTAGGCTACTCAAGCATGCAATATAAATTCAATTCAATAAGCACAATATAATTGCAAGTAAAGAGAGTAGGGAAAGAGAGATTTATACAAGCGATTTATAGAGGTTCGGCAACTTGCCTACGTCCTCTACCTTGAGACGCTCCCAAAGATTTTCCCCAAATTCACTATCCTTGAATTTGTGTTACACTCCCTCTTTTTCTAGGCTAAAGAGAAACCTCTCTCTTTTTCTAGGCTCAAGAGAAACCTCCCTCTTTTTCTTACGCTAAAGAGTAACCTCTCTTTTTCTTAGGCTAAAGAGAAACCTCCCCTTTTACAAGGAATGAGTGTGTTTACAAATTGTGTAATCAAAGAAGGGCCTTTAGATAGGCAAGTGATTACAATGTTTAACCACAAAGAAAAAGCTTATACAAGATTTGTGCTATTCTATACAGAGAATATGAGAATGATGGAAGATGAAGACTTTGTAGCTCTTGATTTGTTGTTGAGGCTTGAGGAAAATGAAGAAGATGATGAATAGAATTTCTGAGTAGTTCCTCTTGCTTTCTTTAGCTTCTAAGCCTCTATTTATAGTCCCTTGGATGTATTCTAGCCATTGGGTGGAGCCAAAACTTGAATATGACCGTTGTCTCACAAAAACTAGCCGTTATAGGCTATTTTCGGGCAAAGGGATTGATCCCTTCCCATAGGGGATCAATCCCTTCATTCCAGATTCGATTATTCTGGGTTGAGGGACCTTTTCTTGTGTTGGGGTGCTTACTGCCAAAAGGGGATTGATCCTTTCCCTTACGGGATCGATCCCATGCCTCCAGAAAGCCTATTTCCTGCACTTTTGGGTTAGAAATGATGTGACCTTTGATCCTAATCCAACCCAAAACATTTTGACATTTTTGTGGGAGTTTTTCTTGACTTTCTCTAATGAAAGCATGGTCCAAAAATTCATCAAGTAATTTTCTAAAATATTCAAAACATTTTATAAAGTATTAAGACCAATAAGAATATGTAATTAAATCATGGTCTTAATATTTGATACGATCACTTGAAAATGGATTGAGAAAATCATGTGTGATAAGGCAAATTTACAATATGAATTAAAACATTAAAGCTTACTTAAGTTTTTGTCATTTCAAAATACATATGGCAATTTAAAGCTAACAATCTCCCCCTTTTTGATATGACAAAACTTAATGTAAATTTGCTTTGAAAATTCTTTAGAGAAATACTCCCCCTCAAATAAAGCAGGATTTTATAAAGCTCCCCCTTAATATAAGCATGAGCTTTGAAAATGAATTTTCAAACTATTTCTCCCCCATTATTTCTCCCCCTTAATATCTCTCCTTTTTAATATCTATCTCTCCCCCTTTTTGTCATAGCAAAAAGTAGGAAAAATAAAAAAAAATATGCTCTCCTTAAAATCATGGCTATGTGAGAAGAGATAAATATGCTCCATCCAACAAGAAACATGTTAGTGCATGGGACTCATAGCACAAATAAATAAGTCAATATCCACAAAGTGTATGAAATATTCATGCAAAGAATATGACTTATGATCCTATACCAATTGTTTATAAATAATTTTGCAATAAGTTCTCAATTGGTAAGAAATTAAGCAAGCACCTAAGTATATCAATTGTTCTCTTAAGTCCAACTAAGGTGCATGGCAATACATCATGATTATGAGCTGAAATTAGATGACATATCATATGCAAGAGCTCATAAATCACGTTCAAGCAAGAGTGTGCATAGAATTAAGACATATATCAATTAATTACAAATTCTAGCACAAAAGTGTTTCACGCAAAAGTGTCTTATATGAATTCTTCCCTATTTGTTATTTCAATCTAAGGAGTATGAGAAGAATTGTCAATTTAAAGCGCATACCAATTGGCAATTTAGTTTTGGCTTACCAATTGTTGAAAATATGGTTGCCAATGATACTAATTGTTATTTCAATCTAAATACCAATTGTTACTAATGGTTGACTTAGTCATTTTACATGAATCTAATATTTATGTGTAGTGTGTTCATGTCAAAAAAATAGTTGTTAGCTTTAAATTGCCATATATATTTTGAAATGACAAAAACTTAAGTAAGCTTTAATGTTCTAATTCATATTGTAAATTTGCCTTATCACACATGATTTTCTCAATCCATTTTCAAGTGATCATATCAACATTAAGGCCATGATTTAATGATACATCCTTATTGGTCTTAATTCTTTATAAATGTTTTGAATATTTTAGAAAATCACTTAATGAATTTTTGGACAATGTTTTCATCAAAGAAAGTCAAGAAAAACTCCCACAAAAGTGCCAATATGTTTTGGGTTGAATTAGGATCAAAGACCACATCATTTCTAACCCAAAAGTGCAGGAAAATCACATTCTGGAAGCATGGGATCGATCCCCCAAGGGAAGGGATCGATCCCTTTTTGGCAGAATGCCCCGGAAGCAAGAAAATGAAGCATGGGATCGATCCCCTAAGGAAAGGGATCGATCCCTTTGTGTCAGAAAGTCCCCAACGGCTAGTTTCTGTGAGATACAACGGCTAGTTTCTGTTTTGGCTCCAAACAACGTCCACAAACCATCCAAGGGACTATAAATAGAGGCCTAGAAGCTAAAGGAAGCAAGAGGAACAACCAAGCAACATCTTTCATCATCTTATTCATCTTCTCAAGCCTCAAACAACAAATCAAGAGCTCAAAAGTCTACATCTTCTATCATTCATCTATTTCTTGTATTGCTTAGCACAAACTTTGTATAGGCTTTTACTTGTGCTTAATCTCTGTAATCACTTGCCTATCTAGAGGCCTTCTTTGATTACATCTCTTGTAAACCAAAATCATTCCTTGTAAAGGGGAGGTTTCTCTTTAGCCTAAGAAAAAGAGGGAGGTTACTCTTTAGCCTAAGAAAAAGAGGGAGGTTACTCTTTAGCCTAAGAAAAAGAGGGAGGTTTCTCTTGAGCCTAGAAAAAGAGAGAGGTTTCTCTTTAGCCTAGAAAAAGAGGGAGTGTAACAAATTCAAGATAGTGGATTTGGAGAAAATCCTTGGGAGTGTCTCAAGGTAGAGGACGTAGGCAAGGTTGCCGAACCTCTATAAATCGCTTGCGTACATTTCTCTTTCCCTACTCTCTTTAATTACTTGCAATTATATTTGTGCTTATTGTATTGAATTTGGATTGCATGATTGAATAGCCTAGAGAACTTAGAAAATATCAATATAGGCTAGAGAATTTAGAGAAACCGAAAAACGAGCTTAAGGGTAGTTAAAAACCGATTCACCCCCCTCTCGGTATAGCCTATAAGAGCCAACAATTGGTATCAGAGCTTGGGCTTGAGATTGAATTAGACTAACCTCTATCGAGCTAAACGATCTTAAATGGCTCATTTGAATATAGGCACACCCCTAGGAGAAGAGGGACAATCATTAGTTAGACCTCCACTCTTTAATGGTGAGAACTATTCATATTGGAAAACTAGAATGATGTTATTTGTACAATCAAACGATTATGAAGTGTGGAGAATTATAGTGAATGGTCCTAGAATTCCCATGAAGAAAGTAGATGGAAAGGATGTCCCTAAGAGTGAGGATGAGTGGGACACAAATGACATGAGAGTGGCACAATTGAATGCCAAGGCCATGCACACTCTCTTTTGTGCATTAGGTCCCAATGAATATAATAGAGTGTCCCTATGTGAAAATGCTAAACAAATATGGGACAAACTAGCCATCACACATGAAGGGACCAATCAAGTTAGAGAGACTAAGGTAGGAATGCTCACACATGATTATGAGCTATTTAGGATGAAAGAAAATGAGTCCATGAGTGATATGTATACTAGATTTAATGACATAATCAATGGACTTAAGGCATTAGGCAAGACCTATTCCAATGTAGAAATGGTGAAGAAAATCTTGAATAGCTTGCCACAATCATGGGAGGCAAAGGTAACCGCAATAGAAGAGTCTAAAGATCCAAATACCTTGTCTCTAGATGAACTTATGGGCTCCCTACTTACATATGAGATGAAATTGAAAAGAAATGAAGAGCCTTCAAAGAAAATAGGGGTAGCACTTAAGTCTTCCACTCATGAGGATGATAGTGATGAAAGTGGAAATGAGGAAGAAAAGGAAATGGCAATGTTTGCCAAAAGATTCAATAGATTTATGAGAATGAAAGAGAGAGAGAGTAATAGGAGACACCATAGGGGAGAAACAAGTAGAAGAGAAAAGGACCACTTAGTGTGTTATGAGTGTAATGAACTAGGTCACACTAAGCTAGATTGCCCCTTACTTAGGAAAGAAAAGGATAGAAAATCTAAGAAGAAAGCATTTGTGGCTGCATGGAGCGATAGTGATAGCTCCGATGAGGAAAACATAGATGATGAGGTAGCCTACTCATGCTTTATGGCTATTAGTGACGATGAGGCTAGCTCTAGTTCTAGTGAAAATAATGATTTTACATTTGATGAGTTACAAGATGCTTTTAATGATTTAGCAAATGAATTTCAATGCATGAATTCTAAATATAAGAAAATCATTGCTAAATTAAAAATAGAAAATGAAGCCTTGACTAGTGCTAAGATAGAATTTGAAAAGAAACTAGAAGAGGCCAACTTAGAAATAAATGAGTTAAATAAAAAGAACACAAATTTGCATAACTCATTTTCTAGGTTTTATATGGGTCAACAAAAGCTAGATCACATGTTAGAGACCCAAAGAGCTTTCTTTGACAAAGATGGGTTAGGCTATAATGCTAAACAAAAAGAAACTCATCTTAAGAATTTCCTAGTGAGCAAAAATACCATGCATGATTTATCTCTCACATGCTCACTTTGCAATAGAATAGGCCACACCTCACAAGCATGCACAAATAGAAAAACCACATTTAGAGGAAGAGTGGTTAGAAAAATGTGGGTGCCTAAGCATGCTGTAAATAATGATGAATTGTGCTTGAAATGGATCCCAAAAGGATCAAAAATTATTTGTACTAACTCTCATGGACCCAAGAAAATTTGGGTACCAAAGCATGCTTGAATTTGTTTGTTGTAGGAGTGTTAGAGCATAGAGTTACAAAGAAACAATGGGGTTTGAATGCTCTACACACCTCTATGGAGTTTGCATATGCCAATGAGAAAAAGGAAAAGCTTGAGAATCCATCTTTGACTGATCACAACAATTCTTCAAATGATAGCTCAAGGTGGACTCAACAATTCAAGGCAAAGCATACTCAAGCAAAGGAGTTTTGTAAGCTTAATTCTTTACTCCTTAAAACTTTTATTTGATTATTTGTGCATTGATGAGAAATGTGGTTGATAATCTTTGTGAGTTGAATGATTGATCAAAAGGAATGAAAAATGATTTTTGAGTAGTTGATGGATAGTTCTTGATGCATTGAATGATTAGATGAAAAGCATGATTTGTGAATTTGAAATGATTATTGAATTTCTGTAGTTTGAGCAAGTTTGATATGTCTAGATAATATATTTAGTTGCTCAAAAGCTGTCAAATATGTCATTTATACAAAATGTCTTGTCATGAGCCTTAATGAAGAATATGTATGTTGGAAATCATGGCATAATGTTCACAAGTATGATGATTTGATGTTATATGTGCTTAAAATCTATGTGAACAAGTTTGTTTTGGCATATTTGTGGTTTCCAAAGCTTTGGTTTTGACAAAATATGCATAATGCTTAAAATGACCCCCTTTGAGGCCAAAAATGCATTTTATTGTGTAAATTCTTCCAAAATTGCAAAATCTTTTGTAAAATGGTTTTTCATTCAGATTTTTCATTCATACAAGTCCAAAATCATGTTTTACAAATGTTTAAACCTTTACTTGGACTTAAATTACTCAAAAATGAAGTTTGGGCACCTCAAAGGTTGAATTTTTCTGTCAAAAACTGCAGAAACAGGATGAGGGATCGATCCCTTAGCAAGAAGGATCGATCCCCTTGAACAAAATGCAGGAAATTTGCATTCTGGACTAAAGGGGGATCGATCCCCATCCCAAAGGGATCGATCCCCCCAGGCCAAAATGGCTTTTTTGCACTTTTTCAACCGAATTTGAGAAGGATTTTTCCCTTTCTTGATATCTTCTTTCTTCTCAACTTAAAATCCAGTATTTTAACTTCTTTTTGATGATCTTTAAACTATGAAAATTCATTTTTCATTGATATCATGCCTCAACTTCATCAATTTGAATCATTTCCAACAAAATGGTATCACTTCCAACAATCAACTCACAAGTGCAAAATCATCTTTTGTTGAAAACATTCATAAATCTTGAAATAATCTTGAAATATACTTTCAATGAATGCTTTAACATAATTTTGAGATTTATTTCAATGATTTGTGTATATATTTGAGAATTTGATAAACTTGTAATCATATCTTTTGTTCATCTTAGTCAAGCATGTTTAGAGAACTTTATCTTTTAGCTTGACTCATATATTCCCATTGAGCATCATGATATAATTCTTAGTGGAAGTTGATTAGTTAAGGTCATATACCTTAATGATAAAATGATTGAAACTTGACCTTATGGATTGATTTTAAATATAAATTCAACAATTGGTAAGGGTCATTGGCCTATAATTTGTGATGGTAAATGGATCCTCAATGTTCAAATGCATGAAACTTTATCATCCTTGTACTTAAAGAACTAAGGTCTTAATGACAACACCAACATTCAAAGATAAATGCAAACTTGAGCAAACTTGAACAAACTTGATATCCATGCATTTATTATTTGAATATTTCCTTTCTCATAATTAGTTAAGGACTTGAATTAGAAAATGAGCATAGGATTTGTGTGCTTGAAACCATGGAAGAAAATGTGTTTGCTTGAATTCCTTGATTTTTTGAATCTTCCATATGGTATCAATTTGTGAATATGAATATGGATTAATATTTTATGATAGTGTGCTAATGTTTAATTGATCCGTATGCATATTTGATAATGTGTGATTGTGTTCTTGCATATTTAGAATGATTATTTTCTTGACATGAACACACTACATATTGGATTCATGCAAAATGACTAAGTCAATCATTAGTAACAATTGGTATTTAGATTGAAATAACAATTAGTATCATTGGAAACCATATTTTCAATAATTGGTCAGCCAAAACTAAATTGCCAATTGGTTTGAGCTTTAAATTGACAATTCTTCTCATGCTCCTTAGATTGAAATAACAAATAGAGAAGAATTCTCTTAGGATATTTTTGCATGAAACTCTTGTGTGCTAGAATTTGAAGTTAATTGCTATATGATTTAATTCTAGACACAATATTTCTTGAGAATGATTTATGAGCACATGCATATGATATGTTATATAATTTTAGCTCATAATCATGATGTATTGTCGTGCACCTTAGTTGGACCTTAGAGAACAATTGATATACTTAGGTGCTTGCTTAACTTCTTACCAATTGGAACCCTTTTGCAAAATTACTTATCAACAATTGGTATCAAAATTATTTATAAACAATTGGTCTAGGATCATAAGTCATATTCATTGCATAAATATTTCATACTCTTTGAGAATATTGACTTATTTATTTGTGCTATAAGTCCCATGTGCTAACATGTTTCTTGTTGGATGGAGCATTTTTATTTGTTCTCACATAGCCATGATTTTAGGAGGAGCATATTTTTTATTATTTTTCCTTCTTTTTGCTATGACAAAAAGGGGGAGAGATAGATAAAGGGAGAGATATTAAGGGGGAGAGATAATGAAGGAAAATTCATTTTCAAAACCCATGCTTATATTAAGGGGGAGCTTTATAAAATCCTGCTTTATTTGAGGGGGAGTATTTTATCAAAGAATTTTCAAAGCAAATTTACATTAAGTTTTGTCATATCAAAAAGGGGGAGATTGTTAGCTTTAAATTGCCATATATATTTTGAAATGACAAAAACTTAAGTAAGCTTTAATGTTCTAATTCATATTGTAAATTTGCCTTATCACACATGATTTTCTCAATCCATTTTCAAGTGATCATATCAACATTAAGGCCATGATTTAATGATACATCCTTATTGGTCTTAATTCTTTATAAATGTTTTGAATATTTTAGAAAATCACTTAATGAATTTTTGGACAATGTTTTCATCAAAGAAAGTCAAGAAAAACTCCCACAAAAGTGCCAATATGTTTTGGGTTGAATTAGGATCAAAGACCACATCATTTCTAACCCAAAAGTGCAGGAAAATCACATTCTGGAAGCATGGGATCGATCCCCCAAGGGAAGGGATCGATCCCTTTTTGGCAGAATGCCCCGGAAGCAAGAAAATGAAGCATGGGATCGATCCCCTAAGGAAAGGGATCGATCCCTTTGTGTCAGAAAGTCCCCAACGGCTAGTTTCTGTGAGATACAACGGCTAGTTTCTGTTTTGGCTCCAAACAACGTCCACAAACCATCCAAGGGACTATAAATAGAGGCCTAGAAGCTAAAGGAAGCAAGAGGAACAACCAAGCAACATCTTTCATCATCTTATTCATCTTCTCAAGCCTCAAACAACAAATCAAGAGCTTAAAAGTCTACATCTTCTATCATTCATCTATTTCTTGTATTGCTTAGCACAAACTTTGTATAGGCTTTTACTTGTGCTTAATCTCTGTAATCACTTGCCTATCTAGAGGCCTTCTTTGATTACATCTCTCGTAAACCAAAATCATTCCTTGTAAAGGGGAGGTTTCTCTTTAGCCTAAGAAAAAGAGGGAGGTTACTCTTTAGCCTAAGAAAAAGAGGGAGGTTACTCTTTAGCCTAAGAAAAAGAGGGAGGTTTCTCTTGAGCCTAGAAAAAGAGAGAGGTTTCTCTTTAGCCTAGAAAAAGAGGGAGTGTAACAAATTCAAGATAGTGGATTTGGAAAAAATCCTTGGGAGTGTCTCAAGGTAGAGGACGTAGGCAAGGTTGCCGAACCTCTATAAATCGCTTGCGTACATTTCTCTTTCCCTACTCTCTTTAATTACTTGCAATTATATTTGTGCTTATTGTATTGAATTTGGATTGCATGATTGAATAGCCTAGAGAACTTAGAAAATATCAATATAGGCTAGAGAATTTAGAGAAACCGAAAAACGAGCTTAAGGGTAGTTAAAAACCGATTCACCCCCCTCTCGGTATAGCCTATAAGAGCCAACAATTGGTATCAGAGCTTGGGCTTGAGATTGAATTAGACTAACCTCTATCGAGCTAAACGATCTTAAATGGCTCATTTGAATATAGGCACACCCCTAGGAGAAGAGGGACAATCATTAGTTAGACCTCCACTCTTTAATGGTGAGAACTATTCATATTGGAAAACTAGAATGATGTTATTTGTACAATCAAACGATTATGAAGTGTGGAGAATTATAGTGAATGGTCCTAGAATTCCCATGAAGAAAGTAGATGGAAAGGATGTCCCTAAGAGTGAGGATGAGTGGGACACAAATGACATGAGAGTGGCACAATTGAATGCCAAGGCCATGCACACTCTCTTTTGTGCATTAGGTCCCAATGAATATAATAGAGTGTCCCTATGTGAAAATGCTAAACAAATATGGGACAAACTAGCCATCACACATGAAGGGACCAATCAAGTTAGAGAGACTAAGGTAGGAATGC
Organism: Heritiera fomes; assembly: GCA_032173925.1. Classification (NCBI taxonomy): domain Eukaryota; kingdom Viridiplantae; phylum Streptophyta; class Magnoliopsida; order Malvales; family Malvaceae; genus Heritiera; species Heritiera fomes. The sequence goes on from JAPDPM010000015.1 coordinate 18,413,645, forward strand.
TCACACATGATTATGAGCTATTTAGGATGAAAGAAAATGAGTCCATGAGTGATATGTATACTAGATTTAATGACATAATCAATGGACTTAAGGCATTAGGCAAGACCTATTCCAATGTAGAAATGGTGAAGAAAATCTTGAATAGCTTGCCACAATCATGGGAGGCAAAGGTAACCGCAATAGAAGAGTCTAAAGATCCAAATACCTTGTCTCTAGATGAACTTATGGGCTCCCTACTTACATATGAGATGAAATTGAAAAGAAATGAAGAGCCTTCAAAGAAAATAGGGGTAGCACTTAAGTCTTCCACTCATGAGGATGATAGTGATGAAAGTGGAAATGAGGAAGAAAAGGAAATGGCAATGTTTGCCAAAAGATTCAATAGATTTATGAGAATGAAAGAGAGAGAGAGTAATAGGAGACACCATAGGGGAGAAACAAGTAGAAGAGAAAAGGACCACTTAGTGTGTTATGAGTGTAATGAACTAGGTCACACTAAGCTAGATTGCCCCTTACTTAGGAAAGAAAAGGATAGAAAATCTAAGAAGAAAGCATTTGTGGCTGCATGGAGCGATAGTGATAGCTCCGATGAGGAAAACATAGATGATGAGGTAGCCTACTCATGCTTTATGGCTATTAGTGACGATGAGGCTAGCTCTAGTTCTAGTGAAAATAATGATTTTACATTTGATGAGTTACAAGATGCTTTTAATGATTTAGCAAATGAATTTCAATGCATGAATTCTAAATATAAGAAAATCATTGCTAAATTAAAAATAGAAAATGAAGCCTTGACTAGTGCTAAGATAGAATTTGAAAAGAAACTAGAAGAGGCCAACTTAGAAATAAATGAGTTAAATAAAAAGAACACAAATTTGCATAACTCATTTTCTAGGTTTTATATGGGTCAACAAAAGCTAGATCACATGTTAGAGACCCAAAGAGCTTTCTTTGACAAAGCTTTCTTTGACAAATTTACATTTTAATTAAATCGTACTATATAAATAAACTATGATTTTGCATAATCATGATTCTCAAATTTGTAAAATAAAATGATTTTCATAATTGCCTAATTAAGAGAAAACATACATTGTTCTACGATGAATTCTTGAAGATAATCTTGATAAATCCTTAAAGAAAATTTAAGAAAGAACTTTCTCTCACTTGGCCACTTATACTTTTAATCGTATTTTCTTGATGAAGAGAAAAATACTCTATATAAGGTAGTGAGAGGAGGAGATTTTTCGTGAAATGCAACATACATTTTCACATTTCCCTATAACTTAATGGTATACACATCCATAAAGTGTAACTCTTTAAATTCTAATGAATACAATGTATTTTTTAATATTTCATTTATAATAATAAGTATTGACATCGAAGAATCACGTTAATTTATCATTTCTTTTCATTTGACCGAAGAGTGACACTAATCACATCTGTCATTAAAATATCTATAAAACCTCATAAATAAGGTTTCTTCATCGTAGAAGTAGGCTTCCAGGGATTATGGCCATTGTCATGTGAGTGGGTTTTAAGGATTTCGATTATTTCATTGATGTGATTTTTGATAGGGGTGACAACATGTAGGTTTCGACCTGATTTGGATGGGGTTATTTTTTTATTTGATTCATTTCTGTTCAAATTTATTTTGGGTTTGAATAATTTTGAATTCAAAAATTTGAAATGTTTTGATAATTTTTTATGGAAATAATTTCAAGATATGAGTTTATTTTACTTCGGATAATTTCAAGATTATGAAATTTTATAAAGTATGTACGTTTTTCTTATTATTTTGAATTTAATAATTAACTTCTATTTTTTACATTGTTAAATAAAAATATGATAAAAATAATAATTTTAAAATAAATAAATATTTATATATTGAGAAATTCTATAGTATGGTCAACCTTATTGTAAGTTTGATATGTTTTATGTTTATTTTAAGGTTATTTTCACATATTTTTATGTGTTTACACTTAGTTATGGTAATATTAATTTATTTTATGTTTATTGGCACTAAGTTTATGTTTATTTTTATGTGTTTATATTTATGTTCATGTGTTTACCCTTATCATCATGTGTTTATGTCTTTTTGGCACTAACTTTATGTTTTTTTCATATGTTTATGTTTATTATCATGTAATTACGTCTATTGACATTAATTTTATGCTTGTTCTCATGTGTTTACCCATATTTTTAACATGAAAATAAATTTAAAATACGAATAAAATAGATCAACCTTATAATAATATCAACCTTACTGTAGAATTTCCTATATTGGACTAATAAAGTTTGTTATGTACAAGTTAGTTAGTATATGTGTACAAGTTAGTTTTGTTATAAAGTTACGTAACTTTTGGTATAAAGCTAGTAACTGCTATTGCTGTAATGTCCTCAAATTTTAGACTAAAATTTTCTTTCATTCAATCATTTGGTTGGGTTGTGAGCAGTGTCATACAATCAAACTTAGTTAAATCAATATCCACTTAATCAGAGTAGTCCCAGTATATTCATTTACAGTACACCATCACTCACATTACATTATCATCAAGTCAAGTATAATTATTTCATATCTATACTTGACTAAACAATTTCAGATTATAAATATCAAGTTTCAAACTCTTAAACTTGGTATACATTCTTTTCTGTATCAGACGACTATCATTAACATACAAATTCTTGTAGTTTACATCCCATTGACACACTAAAGTACTATACAATAAAGTCTAAATATATAACGTAAATGCGTGAATATACCTTAAAAGTACAATATGAAAGCCTCAAGGAATTTTATTAGAATCCTTTCTTTAACCAAGCAGTTACTAATGCCAACTATGTATTAGGTGGAATAGGGGTGAGCTTTATGCCCAATAAGAAATACATGTAAAAGAGCTGATATCATGCTAACTATTTGGACGTATCCTATATAGGTTCTTCAACAACAGTTTACCATTAATAACCTTAAATCTGATTTCGGTAGGAATAAATGCTTTGCAACTACATGCATGTATCCTAACAATACTAAGACATTTCCATTAACATATTTTAACAGTGACATAGTACGAAAAGGAAAGGAATTGCTATAACTGGTTAAGGATACTAGGCTGAGTATGAAGGGATGCTTTAGAGCACCTCACATATCCTGATCCCTAGGTCCAATTATAGGTGTCCTAAACGAACTTCATAGGTAAGGAATTCATGTGTTTTAAACCAATGGGATTTCAATACAATACTTTTGAAAATCCTAATAATTCAATTGATAAACATTTCATTTTTAGTAAATAAAATTCAATGCAAATCTTTCAATAAAATCTTTTGATACTATCATTCAATGAAATCATTCAATGCAATCAATCAATGAAATCATTTTATACAATCATTCAATAAAATCATTCAGTGCAAACATTCAATAAAATCAGTCAATGCAATCATTCGATAAAAACATTTTATACAATCATTTTATAGAATCGTTCGGTATACACATTCAGTAAAATCAATCAGTGCAATCTTTTGATAAAAGTAATCAGTACAATTATTTGGTAAAAACATTTGGTACAATCATTCGGTGAAAATAATCAACATCCCAATAGAATCATGCTAATAAAGTTCTCATGAGTGATATAATGTAAGACTTATGGCCACAGTAAAAAAGGTTGTCCTTTGTGTACACTGATCAAGTGACATTTAGGACTGCTGAAGATGTGATCAATGTCATTTAGTGAACAGTACACCTCATTGTACCACTGTACGGTGATATAGAGATGGCTGTAGACTTGCTTAAGGTCTAACAGCAAACAAACGAACGATCGGACAAATGAAATGCATGATTGTTGAAGGCAACTATAGGAGCTAACAATCTCAAAATATTTACTTAATTCCCATAAACAGTAAACATTTTATACTTTAAAATATAGCATAAAATACCTTCAAAAACCTTTAAACAGTTGGGAACCAAGTCTAGTTTACCATTTCATGGATTTTAATGGTGAGGTACACTACATAGCACTTAGCTCATTTGGGATCCTAAAATTGATTGTCATGATCTTAAAGAACTTGTGTAGCTTATAAGTCCCTTAGGACTTTGAGGTGGCCCCTACATTATAATCCTCAACTGTAGAATACCATATACAAAATACTTATAGTAAACCATCTTTATGAAACATTTCATTCGATGTAAACAAAATCATTAACGGTACGTTCAAAACATTTCAAACCAATTCAATGTGATAAACTCAAACACTTTATATTTGTTTTGGTCTTTAAAACACTCAAACTATGCATTATTTCCAAACAATCAAACATTAAAATAATGCACTTTAAAACCATCATGCATAAGGATTGATAAAGTATCAAACAATGATTATGCATATAAGTAATGCAATTATGCATGACTAGCGCATGTTTATGAATTACCCTTTCATTTTTTATTCTATACTTTCAATTTCAATACTTTCAGTATGATCAATGACATTCAATCAATCTTAGTGCTTCCATTACAACTAATGTCATTCAATCCATTCTAATGCTTTCAATACGATCAATGCCATTTAATCTATTCCAATAGCTTCCATATGATCAATAACATCAAATTAATGACTCTTTCAATCATGGGTTTGTATATGATGCACTGACAGTATATAATTTTTATGCACTTTCAATGCATCAAAAGTTGACATCTCATGAATTGGCAAATTAAAAAATATGTCAAGCCCTTGAAAATATATATAAATAATTTTTTTTAATTTTCTCATAAGGATTTATTGATGATGTGTCAACCTTTGGTGTATTGACAGTGTATAGAAACTATACATTGTTAGTGCATCATATATAAATCCTTTAATCATTAACCAATCTCAAAACATTTCTTTTCACTCGATAAAAGTTAATAGTTTCAGTTATTCAAACTCTATAATTTATTCAATTATTTTAATAAAATCCATTTTCAAAACATCTCACTTTATAACCATTCATACATTTCACAAACTTTTGATTGTTTAACACAAAGCAATACTTTCAAAAATATACTTTTGAATCAATACTAATCATTTACAATCTAACAAATCATTCTAACAATCATATTTCACTATCAAAATTCAAAGATTTCAAAATATCAATTTAACTTATTTAAACTCTTACTTTACCTAACACTTTTTTAAGTCAGAACCATTTTGACTTAGGGCAATTGACTACTCTTTTAGGGCTGTCAGCTATTATATCTTTCCATTAATTTTCTTTTCTGAATTAATATTTTAAGTATTTAAAATCAAACTGAAAAAGGGGCAGTCGGCTAGCCTACAAATAGAAAGATTTTCAGTAAAATACAGTCGATTGGCATTTAAGGCAGTCGGTTGGTTTAAGTTGGTTGTAGTTAGGGGCAATCGATTGCTATTTGGGGCAGTCAACTGGTCTAAGTTAGTTACAATGAAAATATCCAAATTCTGTGTCCAAGCAATCAACTACTCCCATTAGGTAGTCAGCTGCTCTAGACAAAACGACATCTAGGGGTTAACAACCCATTTTCCAAGACTTCACACACAATCAATCACAATCCAATACACCACAATTCAGCCACAAAACATTGCAAACACGATATCCCTATGTTCATTTATACATATCCCTTACCTAACAATCGTGATTATGCAATAACAGTCTCTCAGTACCACTTTTTATGAGTAAGCTTAAATGTTAACTTCATTTTCAAGCTGTAGAGATCAATTTACACATAGTTTTTCATATTAGATTTCATATTCATGCTCTATAGACTCGGATCTATCACATATATTCGATTGAATCAAAAACCGAAAATTTTCTCTTTTACCTTCATTAAGACTGAAATCTTTGGGGTGCCCTTTCACCCTCTAAATGGCTTCCTCAACAGCCCGTTCCACATTATGTGGTAAAGCTCATCGAGATAAACAACTTTCATCTAAGGTGTTTTCGGTTTGGAGTTGTTACATTAGGGTTTTACAAGCTTTCTCTCTCCAAAAACCATGAAAAAGTTTGTAGTTTTTCTCCCTCCCCTCACATGGCGGCCAAACACATGGGGAATATGACTTTTGGGACAAAATATCTCATATAAATATATTTAATGGCAAATTACCATTTTGCCTCTCAACAATATTTAAAATTCCCTTTATGTCCCAACTACTTCAACATTCGATTAAACATTCAGTTTAACTTCAAATTGTTTTTTTATTTCAATGCCAAATATATCAATTCGACATAATTTAATCAAAACATTGACTTTTGTTGGGGTTTGTGTCACATCCCGTGTGATAACCGCAAATTCTCCTATTTTGAGAGTTAGGTATCTGTAAATTTAATTTCAGATGTTAATAGACTGGTTGAAATAAATATATAAATTTATTAAAGGACTGGAATATTTTGAAATTATAATACCTGATTAATTGATAAATAAAAAAATTTGATAATTAGGAATTTAATCCGAGTATTAGGAGAAAAAAAAGTGTGTACGTATATATATGTAATTGTTAAATATATATATTCATCATATATTGATGTTATGTATTTCTAAATAAAATAAATAGATAACTAAATAAAAATCTGAAAATTATAAATAGAAGATATTTCAAGTAGCTAAAGTGTAAATATAAAGACTTTTTAGGGGAATTTAAATTGTTCGCCATGTGGCCAATTTCTATTGGATGCAATGTCACTAAAAGGAGTCATTCTCAGCCAATTCTAGCAGCTTCATTACCGACTTCACCCTGCCATTTTCTGCCTGAAAATTGACGTCCCCTGCAGCAGTGTTTTCTTTCCATTTTCTTCCTCACGTCCCCCTCAATTTCACCATGAAAATCTTCCTTCAACCCCTCAACTCACCAAGCATCATTAACCAGCCTTCTTCCCCATCTTAAAAGTTGTCTAAGGCTAGGATTTTGTGGACAGAAACCAACGTGATAGGGGCTGGAATGGGTCTCTACGGTTCGGCAATGGAAAAGGTAAGGAATGGGTGATGTGTTACATAATTCTAGCTATAGCCTCTACTTGGTCATATCATGGATGGTGTGTTTTATATCTTGAATTGAATTAGATGAAAATGAAGAAGAAAACAGAACAGATTCGGTTGACAGAAAATGAAGAAAAATTTGATGAATTTAATGTATTTTGCATAGAAATTAGTTTGTAGGAGATGAATTAAGCTTGATTGAAACTTGGATGAAATGATAATTGGTGGAACTATGGAATTGGCTTGTTGAGTGTTCAAAACAGAGCATGTGGCGTGAAAATGGGTTGTTTGGTCATGATAGGGGCTAAGCAAGGATGTTGATGAATTGGTGAATTGAAGATATTTGAAATAAATTCTAAATGAGGAGAGGAGAGTTATAAAATTAGAATTGATTTAGAGAAAGTACAACACAAGGATAGGATAATTGAAGCTCACAACAATGGTTGGAATAGTAGGAAGATGATGAGGAATTCTTTTACTGCAGAAAAATATTCAGCTATGAGAAAATAAAGTGAAAAATATTTATGAACTAAATTTAGAGAAGAATAAATGAAAGATCACGAAGGTTGTAAAATTTGGGGTTGCCGGCCATTAAGGAAAATATGACAAATCTGCCAGCAGTGGAAAAAAAAAAAGAAATTTAGGCTGACTGGGCTGATTTGGAATGGTGAAAATATTAGTATGTAATATATTAGATATGATTCAGTTCATAAATTAAAAGAAGACTATGCCTATGCATGTAATGGCCATTTGGCCATTAAGAAAAGATGATGATAGTGGCGTGGATAGGTCCAGGAAAAATGGAGGAAATTAATGTAAGAAAAATATAAAGAATATTAGTGAAGTTAATGAAAAAAAAGGGGGGGGGGGGGGGGGGGCTAGAAGACTATGGCTATTCGGTGTGGACTGTTCAAGAAGGAAGCAAATTGGTTTTTATGAATTAATGGTAAAATAATAATACAAATATAGTGAGGCAAAATGATCATGCCCTTGAATTGACTAAAGATTTTCTTAGCATAAGTGGCCATGATAAAGCTTTATGGGAAAGAAGTAAGTTTAATTTAGTGGTGGAATTATTTGGATGGTGGTAAGATATAAGAATTTACATGAATCTAATTAAAAAAGAATAGAGTGACAATGGCCACATTCGGCCAAGAAGGGGATTTATAGGAAACTTATTTTGGTTCCTAAATGAAAATGGTTAAATGAAAATTTAGGTAAAATGAAAAAGGGAATAATGTATAATAATGAGGGTCATATTTGGCCCCAATAGGAATTCATAGGAATTATATTTTAATTTTAAGTATAAATGGATAAATAGAAGTTAGGAGAAGTAAAGGAAAATTTTATAGATTGAATGCAATAAGTCTAATTATTTTAATAAATATATTTGCAGCTACTAATTCGGGGAATTAGGTGATTCAGTGGTGCGAATTGGAGTGCTATCTCATACTACGATTAAGGTAAGGAATATGTATAGGAGTTGCATAAAATAATCTTTACTTGCATTTAGAAATTTTCGGATACCAAATCATAACCGTTTATTCGCTTAATCCTCCCAAATGAACGATAGAAATTTATCTTAAATACTTACAATTTAAATATTGTCTTACATGAAATGATTTACATGAATCGAATTACATGAAACGATATACATGGATTTAATTGCATGAAATGATTTATATGGAATAATTTATATGGATAGCATTATATGAATTGATTTACATGAAAGGTTTCAAATTTCATAAAATGTAATTTCTTATGATTTACCATTTATGTTCATATATGTTACTGTGTAATTAAAGTTTTGCATTGAGTTTTAAATGAATTTTATTATTGTTCAATTACAATAATTACTCTTTATATGATTTTGAACTGATTGAAGATAATGGCTATTTGAAATGAGTTATATTGTAAATTGCTATATGAGATGATTTCTACTGCAAACTGCTATTTGAAAAGATTTCTATCGTTAATTGCTATTTAAAAATGATTTCTACTATTGAATTATATGATTTAAAGAAATGTTTTGAGACGGTCGTTCCTTAGTGATCATGCATACTGTTACCGACTGCGAGACCTTGATCAAGTCCGCAGGTTACTGACATACTGACTACCGGCTGCGGGATTATTATGGTCAAACCCACAGATTTACTCAGCTAGCACCTGACCAGTGCGAACTGTGACCGTTCAACAATGGCCATTCGTTACCGATCGTCCCTTCGGGGATATTGATATTGTTTTATGCATGATTCTATTAGATGTGACTGTCTCCACTGAATTGTATTTGAATGATTTGAATACCGAATTGAGTGAGGTGATGAATGACCCGTAAGGTACTTCGGGCCCTCACAATAAATACCAAATACTTTGAATACTGAATGAATTGATTTCTAAATGATTTGAATACTGATTTGACAGAAAGAAAGAAAGGTTTGAAATTAAATGATTGAAAGTGATAAACTTAAATGAATACCTTTACTGTATAAGATGAAAATCTTGTTTATATTGACATTTAAAACTGTTACCGAAGTTGCATACTGAAATTTGTTTTATAGCATCGCCTACATAAATGGCTTATATATTGATTAATGATTTAAAAGTGCATCGCATAAATTATAAAATGTTTTATACGGATTATTGATTTGAAATAGCATCACATGGATTATTAATTGTTTTATATTGATTAATGAATTGAAATTGCGTTGCATAAAATGTTAAGCCTGTCTTTAACATGCTTTTCTCTTAATTAGTAAAATAAGTGATTTTTTATTTTACTGCATTTTATACGCGCTTTTATATATGTTTCTTACTGGGCTTTCCCCAAAGCTCACCCCCTTACTCACCATCCCAGATAGCCCATTAGTGTAAAGGATACCCGCTGTCTTCGAGTTAGTTGAAGAATTCACTATAAGTTTAAGGTATCAAGTGAACAGGTATATGTCTAGAATTTTATATTTATATTCGGATTTATAAATGCATAGTAGATGTGTTTGTGATGAGATGTAAATAGTGTGATGTTAAGTTAAAGCATGTTTATGAATTGTAATGAAAATTGTAAAATGAACTTACACTGACACCGAATGCAAACCGATTGATACCGACTAATTGAATGGGAAAGATAGTAATTAAAAGGAAAAAGTTAGTCCGAATTTCATAAATTTGGATGTTACAAAAGTGGTATCAGAGCAAGGTTTGCCTAGTACGTGTCGGTGTAAGTAAGTTAGAATTGATTTACATCCCACGCTGCTGTGCATAGTCTGAATATAAATTATAAAGAATAGTTAGAGAATGGAACAAGATGTCGATCGATAGAGAAATTTTGGTAGTAATGGAAGGAACAAGTAGGATAGATATGGATATAGTATGAAATTATTGTGGAGATAAATATTGAATTATCGGAGATAATTGATGATGATTAAAGGCGTCAGATTAAGTAAGAGTGATTGAAAGTGATTGGTGGTTTCCGAGTAATTAGAGATGATGGAACGATTATATTGGAGATGAGTGGTACAAATAGAAATGAAAATTGTTAGCGAATAATGTAGAAGTTATACGAAAGTATGAATATAAATGAATGAGATATGTATTAAGTGATTGAAAATGATTGATAACATTGTGGTCAATTGGAGACGATAGAATGATCTTTTGGAATATGTTGATCTAGAGATCGATGTGAATTAACAAAGGCAAGTGAATTGATAGAAAATGGTGTAAACATAGTATGAGAATATTGATATTAGTGAGTGATAGGACGAATTACAACGAGTAGTTATGAAAATGATAAGTCTTCAGGTATTGAATTGCTGGATTACTTGTATCGAATTTGGAGGATCCCAAATTTTCTTATATTCGATATAAACTACAAAGTGGAGGAATTTAAAAGAGAAAAATTATTTTTAAAATATTTAATGAAGGATCTCTTCGATAAGGTTCAGAGAGGTACTCGGTGAGGGCCCCACCAGGACTTTCTCTATCCAGATCGAAGTGAGACCCTAAAATGATGATGTATGAGGCAAAATATGAATATGGCAAAATTTATAAGAGTATTGGTGTCAGTATACTGGAAAGAGAATAAATTATGTGTATGATGAGAGGTACGGTTTAAGTGTAATAATAGAATTGTGGTTGTTTGGAAGTGATAAAATGATTGTAAAGGATATGAGTACTATGGGGATTGATGAGAATAGAAGGGATGCAATAGAATAGTTGTTAAATGGTATAGACATGACAATATATAGAAAATCGTGTATCACCGTAAAGGAATAAGATAGATAACGAATGATCGAGATTGATTTATTGAAGTATGTATTATTTGAGGATAATAGGACGATTGTATATGATATAATTGATGTGGAAAGTGATATGGATCAACAAAAATAAGAGAATTGTTAGTAAATGTGAGAAATTGATAAGTCTCAAAGTATTGAATAAGTGGAGCACGTGTGTTGAATTTGGAGGACCAAATTCTTTAAAGGTGAGGAGGATGTGATAACCGCAAATTCTCCTATTTTGAGAGTTAGGTATCTGTAAATTTAATTTCAGATGTTAATAGACTGGTTGAAATAAATATATAAATTTATTAAAGGACTGGAATATTTTGAAATTATAATACCTGATCAATTGATAAATAAAAAAATTTGATAATTAGGAATTTACTCCGGGTATTAGGAGAAAAAAAAGTGTGTACGTATATATATGTAATTGTTAAATATATTTATATATATATATATATATATATTCATCATATATTGATATTATGTATTTCTAAATAAAATAAATAGATAAATAAATAAAAATCTGAAAATTATAAATAAAAGATATTTCAAGTGGCTAAAGTGTAAATATAAAAACTTTTTAGGGGAATTTAAATTGTTGGCCATGTGGCCAATTTCTATTGGATGCAATGTCACTAAAAGGAGTCATTCTCAGCCAATTCTAGCAGCTTCATTACCGACTTCACCCTGCCATTTTCTGCCTGAAAATCGACGTCCCCTGCAGCAGTGTTTTCTTTCCATTTTCTTCCTCACGTCTCCCTCAATTTCACCATGAAAATCTTCCTTCAACCCCTCAACTCACCAAGCATCATTAACCAGCCTTCTTCCCCATCTTAAAAGTTGTCTAAGGCTAGGATTTTGTGGACAGAAACCAACGTGATAGGGGCTGGAATGGGTCTCTACGGTTCGGCAATGGAAAAGGTAAGGAATGGGTGATGTGTTACATAATTCTAGCTATAGCCTCTACCTGGTCATATCATGGATGGTGTGTTTTATATCTTGAATTGAATTAGATGAAAATGAAGAAGAAAACAGAACAGATTTGGTTGACAGAAAATGAAGAAAAATTTGATGAATTTAATGTATTTTGCATAGAAATTAGTTTGTAGGAGATGAATTAAGCTTGATTGAAACTTGGATGAAATGATAATTGGTGGAACTATGGAATTGGCTTGTTGAGTGTTCAAAACAGAGCATGTGGCGTGAAAATGGGTTGTTTGGTCATGATAGGGGCTAAGCAAGGGTGTTGATGAATTGGTGAATTGAAGATATTTGAAATAAATTCTAAATGAGGAGAGGAGAGTTATAAAATTAGAATTGATTTAGTGAAAGTACAACACAAGGATAGGATAATTGAAGCTCACAACAATGGTTGGAATAGTAGGAAGATGATGAGGAATTCTTTTACTGCAGAAAAATATTCAGCTATTAGAAAATAAAGTGAAAAATATTTATGAACTAAATTTAGAGAAGAATAAATGAAAGATCACGAAGGTTGTAAAATTTGGGGTTGCCGGCCATTAAGGAAAATATGACAAATCTGCCAGCAGTGGAAAAAAAAAAAGAAATTTAGGCTGACTGGGCTGATTTGGAATGGTGAAAATATTAGTATGTAATATATTAGATATGATTAAGTTCATAAATTAAAAGAAGACTATGCCTATGCATGTAATGGCCATTTGGCCATTAAGAAAAGATGATGATAGTGGCCTGGATAGGTCCAGGAAAAATGGAGGAAATTAATGTAAGAAAAATATAAAGAATATTAGTGAAGTTAATGAAAAAAAGGGGGGGGGGGGGGGGGGGCTAGAAGACTATGGCTATTCGGTGTGGACTGTTCAAGAAGGAAGCAAATTGGTTTTTATGAATTAATGGTAAAATAATAATACAGATATAGTGAGGCAAAATGATCATGCCCTTGAATTGACTAAAGATTTTCTTAGCATAAGTGGCCATGATAAAGCTTTATGGGAAAGAAGTAAGTTTAATTTAGTGGTGGAATTATTTAGATGGTGGTAAGATATAAGAATTTACATGAATCTAATTAAAAAAGAATAGAGTGACAATGGCCACATTCGGCCAAGAAGCGGATTTATAGGAAACTTATTTTGGTTCCTAAATGAAAATGGTTAAATGAAAATTTAGGTAAAATGAAAAAGGGAATAATGTATAATAATGAGGGTCATATTTGGCCCCAATAGGAATTCATAGGAATTATATTTTAATTTTAAGTATAAATGGATAAATAGAAGTTAGGAGAAGTAAAGGAAAATTTTATAGATTGAATGCAATAAGTCTAATTATTTTAATAAATATATTTGCAGCTACTAATTCGGGGAATTAGGTGATTCAGTGGTGCGAATTGGAGTGCTATCTCATACAACGATTAAGGTAAGGAATATGTATAAGAGTTGCATAAAATAATCTTTACTTGCATTTAGAAATTTTCGGATACCAAATCATAACCGTTTATTCGCTTAATCCTCCTAAATGAACGATAGAAATTTATCTTAAATATTTACAATTTAAATATTGTCTTACATGAAATGATTTACATGAATCGAATTACATGAAACGATATGCATGGATTTAATTGCATGAAATGATTTATATGGAATAATTTATATGGATAGCATTATATGAATTGATTTACATGAAAGGTTTCAAATTTCATAAAATGTAATTTCTTATGATTTACCATTTATGTTCATATATGTTACTGTGTAATTAAAGTTTTGCATTGAGTTTTAAATGAATTTTATTATTGTTCAATTACAATAATTACTCTTTATATGATTTTGAACTGACTGAAGATAATGGCTATTTGAAATGAGTCATATTGTAAATTGCTATATGAGATGATTTCTATTGCAAACTGCTATTTGAAAAGATTTCTATCGTTAATTGCTATTTAAAAATGATTTCTACTATTGAATTATATGATTTAAAGAAATGTTTTGAGACGGTCGTTCCTTAGTGATCATGCATACTGTTACCGATTGCGAGACCTTGATCAAGTCCGCCGGTTACTGACATACTGACTACCGGCTGTGGGATTATTATGGTCAAACCCACAGATTTACTCAGCTAGCACTTGACTAGTGCGAACTGTGACCGTTCAACAATGGCCATTCGTTACCGATCGTCCCTTCGGGGATATTGATATTGTTTTATGCATGATTCTATTAGATGTGACTGTCTCCACTGAATTGTATTTGAATGATTTGAATACCGAATTGAGTGAGGTGATGAATGACCCGTAAGGTACTTCGGGCCCTCACAATAAATACCAAATACTTTGAATACTGAATGAATTGATTTCTAAATGATTTGAATACTGATTTGACAGAAAGAAAGAAAGGTTTGAAATTAAATGATTGAAAGTGATAAACTTAAATGAATACCTTTACTGTATAAGATGAAAATCTTGTTTATATTGACATTTAAAACTGTTACCGAAGTTGCATACTGAAATTTGTTTTATAGCATCGCCTACATAAATGGCTTATATATTGATTAATGATTTAAAAGTGCATCGCATAAATTATAAAATGTTTTATACGGATTATTGATTTGAAATAGCATCACATGGATTATTAATTGTTTTATATTGATTAATGAATTGAAATTGCGTTGCATAAAATGTTAAGCCTGTCTTTAACATGCTTTTCTCTTAATTAGTAAAATAAGTGATTTTTTATTTTACTGCATTTTATACGCGCTTTTATATATGTTTCTTACTGGGCTTTCCCCAAAGCTCACCCCCTTACTCACCATCCCAGATAGCCCATCAGTGTACAGGATATCCGCTGTCTTCGAGTTAGTTGAAGAATTCACTAGAAGTTTAAGGTATCAAGTGAACAGGTATATGTCTAGAATTTTATATTTATATTCGGATTTATAAATGCACAGCAGATGTGTTTGTGATGGGATGTAAATAGTGTGATGTTAAGTTAAAGAATGTTTATGAATTATAATGAAATTGTAAAATGAACTTACACTGACACCGAATGCAAACCGATTGATATCGACTAATTGAATGGGAAAGATAGTAATTAAAAGGAAAAAGTTAGTCCGAATTTCATAAATTTGGATGTTACATCCCGTGACTACATTTTTCACGTATTTCTAAACAACTTACCCGGTTGGACTGTTTGTGATACTTCACTTTTTCATTTACTATTAAACAATTTCATACAAAATTATAATATGAATTAAATCTCCTATCTTAATTCTCAAGAAAGAAGTACTGAAAGTAAGTCTAAATACAGAAAATAAATGATCATACCTCATATTACAAATCAAGGTGTCGCAATGTCCTCAAATGCGCAGCCGAAATGCTCGTATGCCAGATCTCTTAGTCCTCGAAAATCTGAAATGTTAATATTAGGGAGTGAGCAAACCACAGTTCAGTAAGAGAGTTATATGCAACACTTGATATTCAGCTACCTATATGCTGAAAATAATTTTTTTTTTCACTTTCTTTAAATCTTCCTAGAGGCTCTAAGCTCACATGTAGGAAGGATACTATAGTCGGCTAGGGATCCAGATGAAGTAAGGTAGGTATTTTGAAATATTTGTCTTGTCCCGGAACCTAGAAGAAACTGTAAAGAGTACTATATAAATTGTTCTCAAACGATTTAATATTCGTTTTCCATAGAGTAAACTATTTGTTTCTCTTCACTTCAGTATGTTTTAAAACACGTGACAGTTCAGTAGTAAAATAGTGGTTTAGGATAAACCATTCTGTAATTATTTCTATCTTCAAAATAATTTTCAATGTTATTCGTTTTGAATAAACATTAATTTCTCTTTAG
The DNA here is from genome assembly GCA_032173925.1 of Heritiera fomes. Classification (NCBI taxonomy): domain Eukaryota; kingdom Viridiplantae; phylum Streptophyta; class Magnoliopsida; order Malvales; family Malvaceae; genus Heritiera; species Heritiera fomes. Next base: position 18,429,712 of record JAPDPM010000015.1, read on the forward strand.
TTCAATAATCGTATCTTACAGTTCAGTAAAACAGTAATATTCAATACAATACCATTCGGTAAAACGGAATTTTCAAATAAGTAAAACAATATCTTGATACGGTTCAGTCAGTAAACAGTAAACAGTAGCTACCAATTCAGTAAACAGTATACGATAGCTTTCAGTTCAGTATCATGGAGACCAGGCAACACCCTAAATATATCATGCTATAATAATATCATCCCTAATAGCAGAAACACATGAGATCTATGACCATAGTCTATGGGGTCCTCAATGTGCACTGATCAGGTGTCCACTGGGACGCTAATAATAGGATCAGTATCTATCAGCACTAACACCTGACACGTGAGCATGATATGGGGCCTAACAGTCTCAAAATAGTAAACACGTCATATAAACTCCATTTATGAAATCAATTTCACTGAATATAAGTTCAATCAATCCACAAATATTCATAAGGAAAATATTTTCATCTTATGAATAACAATTTATAAAATATTCATATTGGGGTCATCATTTCCGAAAATGTTCTAAACATTATAGAACAGTATAAATCACATTTTCCATATAGTGAAAATAGCTTATAAAATAATCACTGTAAAATATAAAAGATCATAATTGTCCTTTTTCACCGTAAAACATATACGCACGTTTTTCCGTGCTTTCTATCGAAAACACGATTTTCAAAGTTATCGGGATTCAAATCAATTATTTTTATGATTTATGAAAGATTAAAATATTTATTTTCCAGATCAACACTCTCGTCCCGTGTTTTCTCTGTAAATACATGCGGAGACCTTTTAGTCTTAAAACACTATTTTTCACCTTTAATTACCTTTATGGAATTTTCTATAAACACTTATTTTCACAATTGAACCCATAAAGGTTATTTATAAAATCAAGTGAATATTTGGAAAAATATATTAAAGTATTCACTTTGGTCCTTTTTATTTTTCACCTCGTTTCACGTGAAATATCACCTACCGGGATAAATTTAAGTGATTTCCTTTTTCACCATTTTTGAAACATGAATATTTTAAAATTAATTATCAGTATATTCATGTTTTATGAAAACTAATCGATTTCTTGATTTTCGTGGTTGGAAATCGTTTCTCGTAATGAAAAACCATTTATTATGATTTTTGGTAATTTTTTCAATAATTTTCGGTAGTATAACGGCTGCCGATTGGCTAGCCTTCTGCACGAAAAATACAGTTTATATTTTCAACTGGTAAATCATCACAACTTTCCAACCAATCATTATCAACAACATTTATAAATTTAAATGCATATTTAAAGCATGCATACTGAATATCCTTACAGGCTACACATGCCTCCCTTACCTGTCTAGGGTCGGCGACTGCCTCTTGAAGGTCGCGCCTGTATTCATCTCGCCCGATTTCATCGGCTCGATTATCGAGGGAATTTTTTGAAAATTAAAATTCTAAAATTTAAAATTTTTCCATAATTATTTAAATAAATAAATTATTTAACACTTTCCAGGATTTCTTACCGGTTCCCGTAATTCCTGGGATTTCTCGTAATTTCCGAATTCTCGGGAATTTTCCAAATTCTCGAAATTTCTTTTCTTTTCCTCTTTCTTCTTTTTCCTCTTTTCCTTCTTTTTCCTATTTTCTTTCTTTTTCTTTTTCTTTTTCTTTTTCTTTTTCTTTTTCCTTTTTCTTTTCTTTTTTTCTTCCTTTCTTATCCTGGCCGATTAAGGCCATTTAGACCGGTCAGATCCCCTCCATGGCTGATTCTCCTCCGACGGCTGGTTCTCCGATGGTTCAGTGACCCCTCAGCTGGCCGACACCACGGAGAGTCTGGATCTAGCCTCCGTTCATCCCGAATCGATGGCATGGCGGTAGATTAAGTCGGTTTTGGTTCGGTCTCTTCCATCTCTTCGCTAACCCTCCTCCGCCGTTCTCCACCTCTTCGGTGGCCTTCCACGTCTTCCTCTTCCTCCGGCGAAGCATCGATGACAGTGGCGGCAACCAATTCCACCGGCATCGCCAGATCCCTTTCTCTTTTTTCTTCATGGCTTCCGCCAGTTCTGCCACTGTTTCCTTCGATTTTTCCTTCCTTTCTTCCGCCGCCGGTGGCTTCCTTCCTTTCCTCTTTGGCCGACGACGGCGTCTCTCCTCTTCTCTCTTCCTCACCTGGCCGGTTGACAATGGCCCGCCTTCATCGAGGAAGGTGGAGTTCTCCTGATTTTCCTTCTATTTTCCTTTTTATTTTTATTTTGTCTTTTCTATTTTTAGTATACAATATACTATAATATATATTATATCTATATAATATATATATATATAAATATAATATAACAATATATATACACTTTATATTTACATTATACATTTTAAATATAATGATGATAATTTATATATAGTATTGTACTATATATATATAATATAAAGATATATATATATGTATATTATGTATTGCAAAATATATAGCTAGTATATATACGTACAATTCAAATGTAAAATCATATTTACATTTCTTTTCGAATATGTATATACTTATATATACATATTATGTTATATTTAATACATATGTATTATTTAAATTTATACAATAGTATATATATCTATATATACCTCTGTATATATTAATATATACTATATTATATTTCAGTACATATGTATTCATTTAAAATTACATTTATATAATTTATAATTATATAAATATATTTCTCTTTCATTTCTCATTTTCTTATTTAATTTGGATTTTCATTTATCCAAATTAAATTTCCTTCTTTCCTTATTTAATTTCCTTCACTCGGATTTCCACAATCCGTCACTTCCTCAATTCTCGGGATTTTCACCAAAAATCCCGTTCTCATAATTTTATTTATTTATTTATTTCCAATATTTATTTTCTCCAATATTTATTTCCAATAAATGAAAAATTTACGGTTATCACATTCTCTCCACCTTAAGAGATTCGGTCTTCCAAATTTAACTTAAGTCCAAAGGTGGTATATGCCGTATACTTACGACTTCTGACCTCTAGGTCATCCTTCAAGTAATACTGCCAGTACACTTTCAGCATTCAAGATTACTTTAGACCACTACATGCTGTCTTTCATCATATATTTATACTCCCATGAGTTTATTTATCAAATCGGGAGTTATTCGTTTCCACTCTTTTCACATAAGAGTCCATGCACAGTATTTTTCATATCACAACTGATCTATGCTGTTCATCATCCATTTTTCTCACTTAGTGCCAAGTCGATATAGTTTAAAACTATCAATTACACATGTCAGTCAGGTATATGTAATTGTCCTAGTAGCTTATACATCTCATGCACACGCTCTCTTAATATCATGAAGCATTTACATCACACGCTCATATATGTATACATCAGTATGGAGCGGTGCTATCAGTACAGTTGGGATCTCAAGCCTTTTGCTATTTCTCATTGAGCATATGGTATCTCAGAGACTCCCATCACATGTAATGCTCGCTAGAACTGTACATATACATTAACACCGTTTCACACTCATACGTGGACTATGGTACTAGAGAATCTAGGAGTCTGATAATGGAAAGTGATTCTATTTAGATCATCAGTCTCTAATCACTTCCATATCGTCATTTCTCTTTTGGACTCTTGATTGTCCACAATATTCATATTATTAAGGTTGCATCTCACTGCAGGCTTTACTGTGGATCATCTTTTACAGTCATAGATCATGAAACAATCATGTTCTCTTCATGTAGTATGGTCTTTACATCTCTTTTCATAATTTAGATTCTACAATTGAATCCTTAAATTATTCATTTACTCACCACATTATCTATACAATTCCACCATTTCTATCATTTCAAGGTGGTTATGTGTATAATCATATTCCATTTATATACTGGCAATAAATAATATTTGTCATTCTTTTTACTCCTTTGAGTATCATTAATTTCACTTGTCAAATTTGGCTTGATTTTACATCTAGCCACTGTCATGTGATAACCAATATTAGATCCTTTTTAGTCTTAATTTCGGGAACTATTTCATGTTCCTTACTCATCATACAATTTATCTTCTTATTTCACTTTCATCAATTTAGTCGATTTCCTCAAGTGGTATAGTACTTTACTGTTAAATTCTTTTAACTTTTTGCATGCCATCTTTTCTTTACACTTATTCATTTACCGACTTTAACTTCTTTAATTATATCCCTTTAGTAGAGCAGCTAATCCCCTAACTCTTTTATATTCTGGCAGAAATATCTAGCTAGACTTATTAATTTCGTATCTCCATCATTATCTCTCTATCAGAGACAGATTCATTGTCATTCTATCATTTCGAGATCATATATCTTCGAAAGAGACACTGTCTATCCAAATCTCTTATTTGCCAATTTTAACTCATAGATCACAATCTCTGAGACTTTAAAGTGTCATACCACAATGCTGCTCATATTTCATTTGTATCTTTAATTGTTTCGACACTTCATCACTTTATCTTGTATGGAGGCCTCATTCATTAGGCTTATATACCTCACAAGGTAATTCATTAACCTTGTAACCTCAATAGGAACTCGAAAAAATTCACTCCGAGTTCAAATCATTATCTCATGTACATCAATCTCCAATCTTTTATTTAATGACGCTTTATGTTGAGGCTAGTCTTATAACTCCTCATGTATTTTTGATTAGATCAATAAAGCGTCCATTTTCATATAGATGAATACTTTTTCTTCATAAGAACTTTATTAAAAATAAGAATTTACTATATTCTTTAATTCATCTACATATCAAGGTCATCTGTGCTTCTTTCATTCACATTTATACAGATAACTTCATTAACCTCAAATTACGTTATTTGTATTTCCCTCAATCACACCTTTTCAAGTGAATTACATTATTCACACATTTTCCAGAGTTAATTTTTAAGCTTTTCGGATTCTTTCTTTATTTCTCGATATATAGATTTCATATAATCAATCGAGTCAATGTTATCTCGATTCCTCCAATTTATATAACTTTGAAAATTTATCGAAAATCACATCTGATACTCTTTTTAATCACACATCTTTTATCATTTGGACATTTCATCCTCATGTTCTGTCATTTTCACTATATATCCTCAAGGTAGAAACATTTAATATTCAAATCATTTTGAAATATTATCCACCTTGATTTCATTATTTGTACTATTCACTTTCTCAGTCATTTTTTGTATTCATTTCACTTTTCATAATATTCAACGATCCCGTTCAATACACTCTTAATTTCAGCCCTTACAGTCAATAACCGGGTCAATCATCTTATAATATTCCACTATGCACTCATTGGATCGCATCATGTAAGGCCTCGACCCGTCCGTTGTCCGACTGTACACATCTGTACCGTCCTTTTTTGGCGAGCACTCTGGCCCCCCTCAAGGATCTATCGTGAGGCCCAGCCCGTTCACTAAGTCACTCACCATTCGCGTCCATAATCTACGTGTAAGTAGAATCAATAATAGGGATCGTTATGTTCATATCATGGCCTTTATGCCATTTACAACTCCATTACTATCAATGGATTCCAATTTAGCAAAGTTTTATCACTGTTCCGAAGATCACCCAACATAGGGGCATTTTCATCATTTTGATATTTATTCTTTCTCCTCAGTATACATTTAAACCAGTGATCTTATTATCCATGTGCTAATATTATCCTTTCTCATACTTATATCAGCAATTTAGATTTTATTCGATTTCGATAAAGAAGTCCATTAAAATCTATAATTAGATTATTTTGCTTGTAATTCAGCTTTACATCATCAATTTCTCTGTCAAATCAATTAATCCCAACTTCTGTTGGTCTATTATGACTCCCATCAAAATTTTGGAAGTAGGGGTATTTTGGTCATTTTTGGCTAAAATTTTCTCTCTCTTCCAAATACCTTCATCTAGTGATCTTAAAGTCTATTTAATGATGATATTTCATTCCCCTCCTTTATATCATCACTTTCAGGTCTCAGTTTAATCCGGACAGAAAATACTGGTGGGGCCCTCACCAAGTCCTTTTCTATTCCTTACCGAACTAGTCTTCATTTAGATTATAAGATCACCATTTTCTGGCAAATTTTGAGCTATTTTTTAATCTCAATTTATAATTTCTTACTCACTTCAATCATTTTACTCAATTTGCAATCATTTATTTTCTCTATATATTTAGACTACACAGTACTACAGGAGATGTTAACATTTTCGACACGTTTTCTCTCCAAAAGTATCAACAGACATCAGGCCAACCATGCTCTGATACCATTAAATCTGTCACATCCCGTGACCACATTTTTCACGTATTTCTATACAACTTACCCGGTTGGGCTATATGTGATACTTCACTTTTTCATTTACTTTTAAACAATTTCGTATAAAATTATAATATGAATTACATCTCTGATCTTAATTCTCAAGAAAGTAGTACTGAAAGTAAGTCTAAATATAGAAAATAAATGATCATACCTCATATTATGAATCAAGCAGTCGCAATGTCCTCAAATGCACAGTCGAAATGCTCGTATGTCAGATCTCTTAGTCCTTGAAAATCTAAAATGTTAATATTGGGGAGTGAGCAAACCACGACTCAGTAAGAGAGTTATATGCAACACTTGATATTCAACTACCTATATGCTAAAAATAATTTTTTTTCACTTTCTTTAAATCTTCCTAGAGGCTCTAGGCTCACATGTAGGAAGGACACTACAGTCGGTTAGGGATCCGGATGGAGTAAGGCAGGTATTTTGAAATACCTGTCTTGTCCCGGAACCTAGAAGCAATTGTAGAGAGTACTATATAAATTGTTCTCAAAACGATTTAATATTCGTTTTCCATAGAGTAAACCATTTGTTTCTCTTCACTTCAGTATGTTTTAAAACACGTGACAGTTCAATAGTAAAACAGTGGTTTAGGATAAACCATTCTGTAATTATTTCTATCTTCGAAATAATTTTCAATGTTATTCTTTTTGAATAAACATTAATTTCTCTTTAGTTCAATAATCGTATCTTACAGTTTAGTAAAACAGTAATATTCAATACAATACCATTTGGTAAAACAATATTTTTCAAATAAGTAAAACAATATCTTGATACAGTTCAGTCAGTAAACAGTAAACAGTAAACAGTAGCTACCAATTCAGTAAACAGTATACGGTAGCTTTCAGTTCAGTATCATGGAGACCAGGTAACACCCTAAACATATCATGCTATAATAATATTATCCCTAATAGCAGAAACACATGAGATCTATGGCCATAGTCTATGGGGTCCTCAGTGTGCACTGATCAGGTGTCCACTGGGACGCTGATAATAGGATCAGTATCTATCAGCACTAACACGTGACACGTGAGCATGATATGGGGCCTAACAGTCTCAAAATAGTAAACACGTCATATAAACTCTATTTATGAAATCAATTTCACTGAATATAAGTTCAATCAATCCACAAATATTCATAAGGAAAATATTTTCATCTTATGAATAACAATTTATAAAATATTCATATTGGGGTCATCATTCCCGAAAATATTCTAAACATTGTAGAACAGTATAAATCACATTTTCCATACGGTGAAAATAGCTTATAAAATATCACTGTAAAATATAAAAGGTCATAACTGTTCTTTTTCACCGTAAAACATATACGCACACTTTTCCGTGCTTTCTATCGAAAACATGATTTTCAAAGTTATCGGGATTCAAATCAATTATTTTTAAGATTTATGAAAGATTAAAATATTTATTTTCCAGATCAACACTCTCGTCCTGTGTTTTCTCTGTAAACACATGCGGGGACATTTTAGTCTCAAAACACTATTTTTTACCTTTAATTACCTTTATGGAATTTTCTATAAACACTTATTTTCACAATTGAACCCGTAAAGGTTATTTATAAAATCAAGTGAATATTTGGAAAATATATTAAAATATTCACTTTGATCCTTTTCATTTTTCACCTCGTTTCACATGAAATATCACCTATCGGAATAAATTTAGGTGATTTCCTTTTTCACCATTTTCAAAACATGAATATTTTAAAATTAATTATCAGTATATTCATGTTTTATGAAAACTAATCGATTTTTTGATTTTCGTGATTGGAAATCGTTTCTCATAATAAAAAATCATTTATTATGATTTTTGGTAATTTTTTCAATAATTTTCGGTTGTATAACGGTTGCCGATTGGCTATCCTCCTGCACGAAAAATACAGTTTATATTTTCAACTAGTAAACCGCCACAACTTTCCAACCAATCATTATCAACAGCATTTATAAAATTAAATGCATATTTAAAACATGCATACTGAATATCCTTACAGGCTACACATGCCTCCCTTACCTGTCTTGGGTCGATGACTGCCTCTCGAAGGTGGCGCCCGTGTTCACTTCGCTCGGTTCCATTGACTCGGTTATCGAGGGAATTTTTTGAAAATTAAAATTCTAAAATTTAAAATTTTTTCATAATTATTTAAATAAATAAATTATTTAAATAATTTAACACTTTCCAGGATTTCTTACCGATTTTCGTAATTCCTAGGATTTCTCATAATTTTCGAATTCTCGGAAATTTTTCAAATTCTCAGAATTCCTTTTCTTTTCCTCTTTCTTCTTGTTCCTCTTTTCTTTCTTTTTCTCTTTTCTTTTCTTTTCTTTTCTTTTCTTTTCCTTTTTCTTTTTCCTTTTTCTTTTCTTTTTTTCTTCCTTTCTTTTCCTGGCCGGTTCTGGCCATTCATACTGGTCAGATCTCCTCCGACGGCCGATTCTTCGACGGTTCGGTGACCCCTCAGCTGGCCGGCACCACGGCGAGTCTAGATCTGGCCTCCATTCATCCCAAATCGACGGCACGGCGGCAGATCGAGTCAGTTTTCGTTCGGTCTCTTCAACCTCTTCGCTGACCCTCCTCCGCCGTTCTCCGCCTCTCCGATGGCCTTTCACGTCTTCCTCTTCCTCCTGCGAAGCTTCGGTGACAGTGGCGGTAGCCAATTCCGCCGGCACCGCCAGAGCCCTTTCTCTTTTTTCTTCCTGGCTTCCGCCGGTTCCTTCATTGTTTCCTTCGATTTTTCCTTCCTTTCTTCCGCCGTCAGTGGCTTCCTTCCTTTCCTCTTTGGCTGGCGACGACGTCTCTCCTCTTCTCTCTTCCTCACCTTCATCAGGGAAGGTCGGGTTCTCCCGATTTTCCTTCTATTTTCCTTTCTATTTTTATTTTGTCTTTTCTATTTTTAGTATACAATATACTATAATATATATTATATCTATATAATATATATAAATATAATATAACAATATATATACACCTTATATTTACATTATACATTTTAAATATAATGATGATAATTTATATATAGTATTGTACTATATATAATATGAAGAGATATATATGTATATTATGTATTGCAAAATATATAGCCGGTATATATACGTACAATTCAAATGTAAAATCATATTTACATTTCTTTTCGAATATGTATATACTTAGATATACATATTATGTTATATTTAATACATATGTATTATTTAAATTTATACAATAGTATATATATCTATATATACCTCTGTATATATTAGTGTATACTATATTATATTTCAGTGCATATGTATTCATTTAAAATTACATTTATATAATTTATAATTATATAAATATATTTCTCTTTCATTTCTCATTTTCTTATTTAATTTGGATTTTCATTTATCCAAATTAAATTTCCTCCTTTCCTTATTTAATTTCCTTCACTCGGATTTCCACAATCCGTCACTTCCTCAATTCTCGGAATTTTCACCAATATCCCATTCTCATAACTTTATTTATTTATTTATTTCCAATATTTATTTTCTCCAATATTTATTTTCAATAAATGAAAAATTTACGGTTATCACAGTTTGACCATTCACAAGAGTGAAATTACCAAAATACCCCCAATTGTTTATTTGCATTATTTTCTGCGTTTTCGTATGATTCAGTCTATGGGTTGGAGTCACTAAGACATCTCACACAAGGATTCACCTATGATAGTCTGTGGGTCAAAACTTCAACTAGGTTGATCGATATTCACAAATGTTTTTCTGCCTTGGTTAAGAATTCAGGGGTAATTATGGAAGAATGCTTTAAAGCACCTTTGTGCGCCAGTTTCTTAACACCTCAACTATAGAGATCCAGAAGGTTACTAACAAAGAAGAAATTCGTGCATATTTAAATTAGAGTTAAATCATTTAAAACTTCCAAAACCAAATCAAATACAAAAATAAACAGAGGTCATTTAAATTATAACAAGCAGTCAAATCAATAGAGTTCAAATACCAGAATTCAGAAAATCAATAATAGTTCAGACAAAACGAATTACTAGGGAGACAAGACAACATCCCAATAGAAATCATGCAGATTTTAGATCGCCCATAAAGGGAGGATAAGTCAAATCGCCCATAAAGAGAGGAATGTCAGATCACATATATAGGAAGTAACGTCAAATCGCCCATATAAGGAGGATGTCAAGCTTTAAAGTGAAGGAGTTTATAACACCCTTATCCCACATTGGGAGTTTGTTAGAATTTGCTATACTATATATGTAGAGACTTGAACTCATACTTGTAAGACACTTTTTGTGGTTCAAAACCGTAAAACTTTCAAGCCAAAGTGGACAATACCTCACAGGTTGGGTGCAGGTCTCCACACATGTTGCCATAGGTTGGGTTTGAGCTGTAAATATTTATTTTATATTTTTAGTTTAATATTTTTTTATAATAAAAGCCCACAAGATATCTTTTGTGTTAACAATCTCAAAGAATTGGTGCTTATGGCTATGAATAAGCATCCCTATCCATTTAGCTGATTATTTCAATCTCTATTTCAGTTGAAAATTAAGACAAACCAAAAGCTTCAACTTTTAAGGAAAAATAAGTGTGAACTTCCTGAACCTAATTTTTCTTTATCATGGTAATATTTTGAAGTCAACAATCGTTATTTAAGTTATGAGCAACGAAATGGTTTTTTTTTTTGTAAATATCTTTTGTAAATTTTAAGAATCAATCTATAAGGTACTTTATGAAATATTCTTATTGTGGTTATTTAGTACGTGCCTAAGTTATACTAGAGTCATAAAGACATCATCATCTGAACTTTTCACCGAACTCAAATTCTTTAACTCTTTTTTTTTTTGAATTATCCCTCGCCCAAATCCTGAGGCAAAGTTGTGGAAAGAGATAAATTATTTAATGTTTCCTATATATATGAGAAGGAATCTACTTATACTAGTGTAAAACAAATTGTTTTATAGACTTTTTATGACTTCACGTAAGATTATTATTTTTGTAATCTAATTGTTATATTTAACAATCTACTTATATTTATTATGCACTTAAATTTTTTAGTCAATCCAATATTTCTATCATTTCAAGTGAGAATAATATTTTTTAAAAGTTTATTAACAATTGAAATTTTATTATTATGGAACAAATAGTTGAACATCTTCAATTAACTTGAAATTTGGCTTGTATGATTACATGAATAGAACATAAAATTCAATAGTCTTGTTAACTTTGAAATACTTAGGATTTTGAGATGACTTCCTTTGAACTTAAGAAGAATATAATATTAATTATAAGTATGAAAGTATTACTTGTATAAATCTAATATAATCATGCTTGATCAATGAATAGTCAAATATGCATGATCTTAAGTGATAACTTATCCTTGCATGAGATTTCATCCTGCAATGAATGTTAGTATTATAAGTTTACTAATTAAGTATCCATTCACTTTGAATATTTATCGATATGATATGTTCAAATATTAGCGGGACTCATGATGTAGTTGTACCCTATCTTAACTATGAAACAAAAGCTTCATGATCTATTCTAGTAGCGATATGGTTAAGATTAGTATTAATACATATGTGTTATTTTGTGTATGATCTTTTCATGAAGCATCATACACAGAAGGAATTTACTAATACCTTTTAAGTCTAGCAGATCTCGTTGGTCAAATTTCTGAGTCTACAATGGGAAAAATCTTAAATTACAACATCAATAGCCAAAAACTTAAGTGAAGCTACTTAAGAAAGAAGCCAAGAGTTGAACAAGAGAGAGCCAAAGTTCCAAATCCATAGTTATAGTTATACCCAAGCTTCATTCAAAGAGGACAAAAAGAAAGAGAAAAAGTTCATAGTCTTCATCACTTGTCTCAAGTATAATGTCACGATCCTTAATATACATTACTTATTCATTTTCACACACACAGTAGATGGTTAGGCTGTCTACGATGCTTTACCACATTCCTTTTTAAACGGTAACCACTTTATAAATAAAACTCAAATTTATAGTGCATATAAATATTTACAACAAAATATTATTTTAGGTATCTTTTACACATTCTACATCCCTTGCACATAAATATACAAATGTAGTACTGTACACAACAAGTCTAAACATATAAAATAAGTAAAATATACCTCTAGGATCCACTCAAAGCTGCCTCGAGGAAACTATTGCGTAGCCAAAATTTATGGAACGGTATATAAACGATCACTACATGCAATCTATGGAGTGGAAAAATAAGAATTGAGATAACATGCTCAGTAAGAGAATCATATGCAAAGACTGATATTATGAAATCTATATGCTAAAAACATTTAGTTCCTAGTAGTGCACTAAGGTACAAATCAGGAAGGATACTATAGTTGGCTAGGAAACCGGATGGAGTATGGGAGGTATTTTAGAATACCTGTCGTGTCCTGGCCCCTAGAAGCGACTATAGGAAGTAATCAGTTGAATTTGATGTCAAAACAGTATAAAAATGCTATTGAAATTATATAGTAAAATAATTTAACAAATAAATAAATATTTCCTTTCAGTGATAATATCCAATTCGATATTGATAAACACAGTACAGTAAACAGTTCAGTAAACAGTCTGTAAACAGCTTAATATCAGTAAATAATTCACTAACAACAACAGTTCAGTAAAACAATATAATAAATAGTAACATTATGGTGGAGACCAGGCAACACCCAAAGTATATCATGATATAATATTATCCCGAAAAGGGAGATACAGTAAACACGTGAGACATGTGGCCATAGTCTATAGGGTCCATAGTGTGCACTTTGCCAGGTGACACTTGTGGAGGTTGAAGAATTGGATGGTCTATCAGCACAATAACAATAGTAACAGTAACAATAGCACTACACGTGACATGTGAGCATAATACGGGGCCTAACAGTCTCAAGACAATGTATATATAGTAGAAACACCATTTATGAAATCAATTTCACTGATAATATCTTCAATTAGCCCATAAATAAATATAATGAAAAATATATTCAATTCAAGAATAAAATTCATAAAATATTCACACTTTAATATTCTTTTCTGAAAGTATTCGATTTATCTGCAATACAGTAATAAGCATATGCTGGTACCTTCATATAATTAAAATTCATTAACATGAATATTTAAATATTGTTTTTCAAAAAATAATAAAATAATGCAATTTACATAAATCACATCGAATCACTTGGGAATCTATTTATTTCTATCATTCAAAAATATTAGAATTAATTTCTTAAAATTTTCTATAAATTTCAGCAAAATAATGGCTATTTTTAACCTAGCCCTCCTGCATTGAAAACACAGTATATAAACCAGCCAGTATCCACAATTTCACCAATTCCAAAGCAATTGATTTCCAAATCACTTCATAAAATTTATTTAAACCAAAAATGCATTCACAGTATCCTTACGACTTACACACTCATCCCTTACCAATCCTTTTCCTACCAACTTATCGATAGCACCACTCAACATTTCTTTACTCTTGAGTTGCAGACATTATACCAATCACCATTATTCATCATAATTACATTTTTTAATAAATTTTCCTTCAATAAATTCTACCACATTGTCAGTATAAAATATTAAACCAGTCTAAATTACATCGGTAGTAAAACACAACTTTGTCTACACAAGTCCAATCTTATTTCCGACTTCACCTATAGTCTCCTCTCAATTTCTAAAGTCTCATGGTACCTTAAATTTATCAAATTGAGCATAAAATCATCCTCCCCTTGCCATGGCCGAATTCACCCTATAGGAAAATCTATAGAATTTCAACAATTTAATCTTACATTCATATTTTATCATGCTTCCTCATTAATTTGGCACCATTTCCATGCATCAAACTACAAGAATTCCTAAGTTTCCATTAATGGTCGAAACCTTAGGGTGGGGAATGAATGAGATTCAATCAAAACTAAGGCTAGAATCATGTTTAGGAATATTGATTTCATCATGTAGTAACCTTAAAATTTAAAGAAATCAAATGTACAAAAATTCCTCACCTTGGCCGAATCCTATATTCCCTCTTTCCTATTGATTTTTTCCACTTTACAATGAGCTATGGGTATGGGTTTGTAGATGATGAAGTGTAGAACAACTTTGTAAAAGGGATTTTGGTGAGATAAGGTGATTTAAGTGGTGATTTTGTTGAATTTTTATTTTTACTTAAGGTTTGGCTATGGGAGCTTGTCATGAGGTGGAAGAAGAAGAGAGGAGTGGCTGGCTGCTGCATGTGGAAAAAAATTTAGAAGCTTCATTTAGGGGTAAAATGACCAAAATGCCATTGGTTATAAAGATTTTGGATAAAATTGCCCTTTAAACTTCTATAATTTTTCTAACTAGTTAATTTAACTCCAAAATTTCATATTCCATCACTAAATATTATTATTGAACACGTTGTGATGAATGAAGTTGGTTTCATTAAGGTTCAACTGACCGTAAGGGTGAAATTATGAAAATACCCCTACTTGGCAAATCGCGTAAATTTCTGATTTAACAACTGATTCGATCTATCTATTGACATAGCCTAGAACTTATTTTCATGTAGAATGTCATACTTCAGTCAGTGGATCAAAATTTCATTTAGTTTGACCGCTATTAACGAAAATCCATCCGGGCTAGTCCTTAACGTCATTTTCTAAATTGTTGGCATACATCCAAAAAATAATCTCAATAGAGGATATTAGGTTCTCGATTCTTATCATAGGCTTATTGGACTCCTTGAATGACTCCCCGAATAATATTTGTCTGGTCTCACGTCCATCTGGGCACTGTAGCCCTGTAGGGCCCACCTTACTATACTAGGTCATACTTGCGAAATACACAAGAATTGAACAATGGTGAGTATCCCTACATGTACAACAATTCCAAAATACATGGCTCTTAGATTCTCCCCACCATTAGAAATTTGGTCCTCCAAATTTGATTGGACTAGTCACTGGAATAGCTAGGGTACTTTTCCCACATCAAACTTTCCAATTCCTAGGTAGCCTCCTCCTTCGAGTGGTACAACCAGAGCACTTTCACTAATGGAATTTTCTTAGATCGTAGTACTTTATCTTTTCAATCCAGAATCTAAAAGGTCTCTCTATGTAACTCATGTCCTCTCTGATCTCTAACAGCTCATACTGAATTATGTGAGAAGGATCTGGATGGTACTTCCTCAACATCGACACGTGGAAGACTGTGAAACCCGATTTTATAATATTGTACACCATATTTTGTAAATCGTTGATAGTGACAATAAATTATTTACTGAAATTAAATAAATATTGAATGTGGATATTCACTTTGGATGTTGGATTTATTGGACTTATGATTTATAATATGGTGTATAAGAGGTGAAATAAATATTAAATGATGAATGGAAGGTATAGAATAAATAAAGAAAACAAATCTGAAAATTAGAATTGGAAATGCAAGTTTAATGGTAAAAAATTAAGAATTAAAAATAAATGATTTCTTTAAGAGAGGGAAATTTATTTAATTAGACATGTGATTAATTGTGATTGGTTTAAGTATATAAAAGAGAGGGGGAAATGAGTCAAACCGTGCAGCAAATTAGCCTTCACGCCACTTCTCTTGTTGCTATATTGCTGCTCGGCTGGATCCATCTAAATGGAATTGAATTGTAATTTTTATGGTAAAAAATGCAAACAAATGATATTTAAATGGAGAGAAATTTTTGTATTTGAAAATATGGTTAATTTCTATTGGTTGGAGCCTTCAAAAAGAAGGAAAACAAGTCAAAAACGTGCAGCAAAAACTGTCTTCACCACCTCTCATCCTTGTTGCCATTTAACCGCACGTGTAAACACAATTAAAAGAGAGAAATGATGAAAGAAATGTAAGAGTTAGTTATGTGGCAAAATTTTACTAGTTAATATGAGGAAAAGAAGACTAAATAGAACTGAACTTTGCCATTTGCTTCAGCTTTGGCAACTTACTTTGCTGCAAATTGACCTTACTATTTTGGCTACAAATTTGCTCTAATTTGTTCCCGTTTCTTCCAAGGATTTTTAGCAAAAATTCTCATCTTCTTGCTAGCTAATCCTCTAACCCTTCTTATTAAACCTTTCCTCCATCTTAAGACTATCTAAGAACCAAGAAAGGAAGGGCTGACGTGAAATAAAAATAGCTTTGTATGGAGTTGTTTGATTCAATGAAGGTGAGCTTTCTATATTCTTATGGTTTCCTTAATATTCAATGATAGATTTCTATGTTCCACAACATGATAAACATGGTTATAGCATTGTTTTTAGTTAAACCTCATTAGAACATGAAGATGGGACAAAATGGGGTTTTGATGTAGGTGATAATAAGATGGAAAACATGCTGGAAATTATACAAAAATGGTGAGAAATGGTTATAGGAACAAGAATAAGATGAATAGAAAGCTTGAATTCATGAAATGGTTAAGAATCAAAAATTAGCTATTGAAGAGGGGCTTCGGTTGGCATGAGAGAAGGTAGGATTTCTTTATGGTTCATGCAGGAAAATAATAAGAGATGCTCACGTCGACAAGAACTTACAAGTTGGAAACAATAATTATGGAAAAAAGTTGAAAGTCAAGAAAATGGCCAAATGGGGGTTTCGACCATGACATTTTTTGGCATGAAAATATGCTGAATTTTATGGTTTAATGGTAGAAAGTGAATATAGAAATTGGAAGAAAAAGATTGGTGAAATCGAAACCGAAAAAGAAGCTAAAACGAGAAAGTTTGGTTTTAGCACCAGTATAAATTATACTGGTTAGGCATATATTTTATCATTAATGGCTGCATTTTATGAAAGTTAGAGGCTTAATATTAAGAGGAAAATTATTGATAAATTTTGATAAAATTATTTTGAAGCCGGGAAATTCGGATTTTGGTGGGTGCTACCGACAAGCTCGGTATTGCTATACATGTAAGGGAGAAGTGTATGAGTTGTAGAAATATAATGAATTGTATGTTTTACCAAGATTAAATTTATGAAAATATTGGAAGCAAGATTTGGTATGAAAACATGCAAAATTTGTGGTTGAAAAGTTGATTTATATACTATGAATTCTGTGCAAGAGGTTAGAAATCCGCAATCGTTATGCTGCTGAAAAACTACCAAAAATATTCTAAAATATCATAAAATATTTTAGATGCATAAATGGAATAAATTATGAATTTTGGAAATTATTTCCATAGATTTTCTATAAATGGGAAATTGTGAGAAAAATGCTAAATTAAATATTCATGTTAAAGATTTTTATTTAAAGTGAGAATAAAATATATTCTTTATACTATTAAATATTCGAAAAGAATATTTATGAGATTTCTCACTAGGTACATGAATATTTATCGATTGTTTTCACTGTATTTGGAATTAAGAAATAAATACCTTATTGGAAATGTTTATTTAAATAAATGATTTAATTCATTTAAATTCCTTAAAGGTATTTTCTATGGGAAATAAATGATTTTGAGGCTTGGCCCGAATTTCATGCTTACTGATTACTGTTACTGCCATGTGGCTGATTGACTCGCCAAGTCATCAGCAATCCCGGAGTCACCTGGCAAGTTTACACCGAGGCGCTCTATAGACTATGGTCATAGATCTTACTGTATACTGTTACTGTGTCCCTTAGGGGATGATGATAGCATGATATGATTTAGGGTGATGTCTAGTCTCAAACCCACTAATACTGTTTATTGAACTAGATTTTACTGAATACTGTTTACTGTACTGTACTGAGAAATACTGTTTACTGAACGGTATCTTGCTGATTACTATTTACTGAATTGAACTGAAAATTACTGGTTGATGGAAAAGAATATTATGAAAATTTTTTCTAAAGTTAGAAATAATTACTATACTGAAGCAACTGTTTACTGCTTCTAAGGTTATATACCTACTGCTCACTGAACTGTTTCACTACTGTACTGTCACGTGTTTTGAGCTGTTACTGAAGTGATGGAAATAAAATGTTTTATTCCATTTATGTTTATGGAAAAATGAATAATAAATATTTTTCAACATATAGACTTCATTGCATCAAGCCTACATACGACTCCTTTACTGAGCACATTGTCGCTCACCCCTTTAATTCCACTCCATAGGGCATTATATTGGATTGAGAGATGTACCATCCTAAGTTATTGGCTGCTATATCGGTTACCTAAGTTAGTCGATATACGATATCGGAGGTATATAATTTTCTCCTATATATTCAGAAATTATGTACAATACTACTTTAAGTCTAAATTGAATACAGGGGATGTAGATATGAAAGAAAATAGTGAAATATCACTTTTCTAGAATTGTACTGTTAATGAAATTTAATGTTTACTACTGTGACTGATAAATGATTTAGAGCATTGTAGACAGCCTAATCGATAAATGTGTATAAAAATGAGTAATTTACTGTGTATTCGGACCGTTACAAATTTAATGGTATCAGAGCAGGGTTGGCATGAAGTCTGTCAGTACTTTAAATTAAAAAGTGAATAGTAAACATCCCCTATAGTACTGTCTAATCCAAATGTATAATAGAAATTGTAATAGAAAGTGGAATAAATGATCTTTGCGGTGCATATATGCGTTGAAGGAGGGTAACGCGCTCAGTTAGAGTTAGAGGCAGAGGTAGGGCGGCACAGACTCCGGAGCCACATACGCCCGAGTTAGCATCGGAGCCCGCCCCAGGACCTACTTATCCTCAGCAGTTGGAGAGTCCGAGTACTCGCATGACCAGGATGGAAAGGATGTTAGCAGATTTCATGGCTATGTATGTATCAGGCGGATAGAGCTGCGGATAGGGCGGAGAGAGAGAGAGTAGCAGCTCCCGCAGCCCTCGCAGTAGCACCACCCCCACCACAGCAGGCATTCTTTATACCCGAACCACAGCCTAATCCACCACCAGTACCTCAGCCACTGGTAGTTCCACCACAGCTACTAGTCCAGTCGGCCCGAGATGTAGAGTCGTACTGTGATGTGACTATGGTGCGGTCATTCAAAAAGTTGGATCCACCTAAGTTTAAGGATACCAAGGATCCGTTGGTGGCAAAAGAGTGGATTATTGCTGTAGAGAAGTTATTCATATATGTAAGGTGCACAGAGACCAAAAGAGTGGGTCTGGCAATGTTCCAATTGATAAGTGATGTAAAGCACTGGTGGAAGGCTACTCAGACAGTACTGCTCACCCAGCATCAGGTGGTGACATGGTACATTTTTGTGGAGTCATTCAGGCGACAGTATATCCCTAATACTGCTCAGTAGAGATTACAGCAGGAGTTTATGGATTTAGTTCAGGGGAGTCTGTCAGTGAATGAGTATGAGGCTAAGTTCACCACCTTGAGCAGGTTTGATTCACAAACTAGTGTTAATGAGGAGCATAAGATAGAGAGGTTTAAAGCTGGTTTGAGACCCTTTATCAGATCGAAGCTAGCCCCATTTGATATACGGATGTATGATGAGGTAGTACGGCGGGCTCAGCTATGTGAGAGGGAGTTCGAGCAATACCATGTAGAGGGTAGTGGTAAGAGTAAGAGTAAAGGTAAAGGCAAGGCTAAGAGATTTTCAGAGGATAGACATGGCAAGGAGCAGCCTAAGAGCGCTAGGACTTCAAGCATACAGATTACGAAGGGGCGATTTACAAGATCAGCAGCTTCTACCCCACTACTGGCCCCACCCTAACTCAGAGGAGTACCGCGACCCTATGTAGACATTGTGGTAGGTCGCATGGTTCATGCCCCTGGTACTTATTGTCTAAGGCATGTTTTCGGTGTGGACAAATGGGGCATATGGTTAGAGATTGACCGATGATTAGGGAGTCCGCTGCTTCTACAGTTCCTCCTATAGTGCCTCAGATATCGGCATCGGCAGCTTCGAGTGAATCAGAGAAGGCGACACCCTCACAGCCTAGGTGTGACATCCTTATTCTTCCAAATAAACATATAAATCTTTACTTTGCATTTGTGTGGTTAGGCTGTTCGTCAATTGTTGACCCTAAAAGGTATCTACACGCAAGTGCACGTGGTCTTCAAGTAATACGGAGGTGAGTCCGGAAATATCGTCCTACAGAGACTGGTGTTGCGAAGCTTAGCTAAATACTGGATACTATTACCTATGGTATATCTTAGCAAATTACGAAATTAGTTGAATGTGTGATCTACAAAGGCTAATAAAATAAGATAAAATAAATAGAAATACTAAAATAAAATAAAATAAAATGAAATTAAAAAGAAAATAAGAAATACTTATAGTGAAGATGATCAAAATAAAAAAAAACTACAAAAGAAATGAAACAAAATTTTAAGTTAGTAAACTATAAGGATAAAAAAAATGTAATTTCTAAAAAAATGCAAATAATGAAAATATGTATTAAATTCCTAATATGAAACTAATAATGGAAAAAAAAACTAATTAAAAATCAATTAAAAACTAATTTAAGAAAGAAAATGATGTATGAATTTCCTAAAACTAATTTAAACCCCAAAAATCCTAAATGAAACCTTAATCAACCCTAATCTTAACTACACTCTAATGCATGAATTAAACCCCTAAACTTATGCACTTAATAACTGAAACAGTAACTAAAATGCATCTAAAACAGCCCCTAACCTTTACTAAAACAGTCTACTAAAATTATTAAATGAAAATGTAACTCAAACCTAAATTAATGCATCTAAATGATTTAGAAACTAATCCAAACTTTTCCTAACTAAAGACCTATATGAATGCTGACCTAAGACATATAAAACTACCCTAAAACAGTACCTAAATGCATGGAATTAATGGAGGAACAAAATCTGGACAGCAAGCAAATTTAATGCTAAATGAACCTAAAAATGCAACTAAATGCTCATGTAAATTAACCAAACTTGTCCTATACTTAAATCACTATCTAAATGCACTTAAAATGACCTAACTTAATGTGACTTGACCTAAACAACTTCCAAAGCAGCAGCTAAAAAAATCTGGACAGAACACTTATAATGCAAGGATGCCTAACATGGAATTAATGCCAAAAATGTTATGCAAATGCTATGGAAATGGCATGAAAATGTAACTTCAGCTAGCCTAAAAAATTATCTAATGAATGTATGGTCCTAATATGATCTAATACTACCTAAATGCACCTTAAGATGTCATAAAACAATAGTAAAAAAAAAGTAAACAGCCCATAAAAACTGATCAGGAAAAACAGTGTTCTAATATGACTATGTCTAAGAAAATGCAATGGAACCTAATCTAAATGAAGTCCTAAAATTCCCAAATTAAAATATAACCTAAATATGACCCTAAGACACAAACATGGACCTTAAAATGAAGCAAATACAGACCTAAAAAATTGCTATAAAAAACGTCACTTTGTTGGACAGATTTAAAAAAAAATGCATGAAACACCTAAACTAATGCCTAGAACATGCATCAAACACTTAGTAAACCCTAACCTAATTGCATGAAATTAATACCAACCAATATAAAACTTAAAAGACACTGAAAAGGACCAAAACCAGAACCTAAAGGGACCCTAAAACTGAACCACACAGCAGCTACAAAGTGAAGAACCAAAAACAGTCACAAGTAATGCCTAAGCTAACCTATCCTACTTTGATCATTATTTGTATTTTAGTTTTGCAAGATATTTAAAAAAATGTTTTAACCCAATAAACTAGACTCCTAACTCAGTGGAATAAAAATAAAAATAAATCATTTTAAATTTTAAAAACGTAAAATAAAAATACCTACTCTAGACTAGCCTAAAATAAGACCAACTTCCTACATATCCTATTTTAAACATTTTTTGTATTTTTGTTTTAAAAGATTTTTAAAAAACTGCTTTGACCTATTAAACTAGACCCATAAAACAGCAGAATAAAAATACTAAAAAATCATTTAGACGTTTAAAAGCATAAAATAAAAATTGCAAAATGAAGCTATGGACCAAGCTCCCTCACAAGAGCTATGGAGGTAGTTTTTCAACCTCTTAAGCTCCCATGATCATGGGACTCAATCATGAACCAAAATAACAGAAAAAGAAAGAGTAGAAGATGAATATAGCTGCTGGAAATTTAAAGAAACAAAAAGCTTAATTAAAGAGTGCAAGAATGTAGTAAAGAGTAAAGCAAAATATCATGAAAACTTGTATTTAACCTGCAAAAATGTAAAGAACTTCAAGGAATAAAATAGTGGCTGTTCTAAACTTGTAAAGAAATAAAAATTTGATGGAAAAGTAAATCTAAGAAACCCTAGGCAGCCCCCTTAGGTTAGGTCTCATAAAGTTGCTTATATAGTCACTTAACCTAGGGATACAATGGTAATTTCCTATCCTAGATGAGTTGATTAATTGCCACTTGTCTTCATGTCCTTGGCTCTTCAAAATGGATATTTTCATGTCATTTAAGTGCTCACATCAGCCATGGACATCTCATCCCTTCTAGCACCTTCCTTTTTGTCTTCTAATCCACATAAGCATGCAAGGTGGCAAGGTCATGTGTCCTCCATGTGTTGGCATGTGTCTTTTGTTCTTATCCACTAAGAGTGAGTAGGATGATGACATGTGGCATGCTAGATGTCAAAAGATAAGAGAGAAAATGAAGAGTCATGCTCCCTTGTCTTGTAGTGGTCCAGTCTCCTTTCTTGCTCATTTTCAGTTTATTTGCTACCGAAAAGACTGAAATTCATCTAGAATTTGTTTTTCTGCACAATATGAGGAATTTAACAAAATTAGGGGAATAATTAATAAAATCATGGAGGATTTAAATAATTATTAATCAATAAAATACTAAAATAACTCTATTTTCATAGAGTTATCATCAATGTTAGTTCTTCTTCTTATACTTTATCCATTATAACTATTTATTTTGATATAAAATTTCTCATGAAATATATTTTTTCAGGTATATATACATGAACCAATTACATCAGGATCTCACTTACTTACATATCTTGTATCCCCAATGATCTAATATGCATCAATGTACTGTACAATAGCCGAGATATACGGTAACATAATTATATCTTCAAAGGTTGGGAAGCATATTTCAAAAGTATACTATGCAATCCCAAAAATGAGCTCTTCTATCTGGAGCAAAATTTACTTCAAGTAATCTGGATGAAAAATAATTGTAAAGGGGTGAGTTTATGCACAGTAAGAAACGTATGTAAAATAGCGTACTATGCCGCTATATGCAGTTTTCCTCCTTGGCTCTATAATGTCATGTAAAACCATTATAAAGCATATTCATATAATTCTTTTACCAATTACATGAAAGTTCTTCAAATAGCTTATGCATATAAATCAAGTAAATTACATACTTTTATACTTTACTTCAAATACTTTCATATAAAAGTAACTTCGTGTGCCTCAAATACTTCAAATACTTTCAATTAAATGGGAGACATATAATTCCAGCAAAATCATGCATCCTGTCAATCTCATATGGGGAAGTCCAGTAAAGGATGCCAAGTATCCCCCATAAGAAATATGACAATTAATGGTGTACCCACAAATGGGCCAGGAATCCTCCCCAAGCCAAACATATAATATAGACAAATTGGCCAATGTCGGTGGCTACAGTGAACACTGGTTAGGTGACATCTGTAGCACTGAGGACCTGACTTAGGCTCCTCAGCCAAGTAAACATATACAAGTAATATGCATGATCACCATAGGTGTCCATAGTCTCCAAAACATTATTCATACAATTTTGGCATATGTAATTATACTTTCTTAAAATAGGTTTTCAAAACCTCTTTTCCAAATGGGCGGTCGACTGGTCTTTAGAGCAGTCGGCTGCTACACCATATTTTGCTTTATTGAATTTCCTTTCTTTTTGAAATTCAAATGTTTTATTTTTCGAAAATGCATAGGGCAGTCGACTGGTCTCTTATAGCAGTCGACTGGTTTTGAAACAGAATGCTTCTGAGAAAAAGGCAGTCGACTGGCTCCTTGGCGGTCGACCATTTTCGCAAACAAAATGCTTCTGAAAACAGGGCAGTCGACTGGCTCCATGAGCAGCCGGCTGGTTTTGAAACAGAATGATTTTTAAGTAAAAGCAGTCGACTGTCTAATATAGCAGTCGACTGGTTTGAAAAAGAATACATTTTGGAAAATAGCAGTCGAGTGGCTTATACAGCAATCAACTAATTTGAGTTGGTTTTTCGAAAATCTACTCTTTGGCTGTCTCTAGGTAGGCGACTTCCATTCAAGGCAGTCAACTGCTTCTAGCCTAATTGGTACTAGGAGTAAAATCCAAAATTTAACTTCCTGCACTTCAAATCCAACTTTTGTTTCATCCCAAAGGCATTTCAAACATATTAAAACATGTTGACATAACCACCCTACGTCTGTTACATAAATTCCTTACCTTGATAGTCGATTATCCACTAGCTCGGTTGCATCAACCCTAGCTTTTCTCTTTTTCAAAGCTGCACAAAAGCCATAATAATTCCAATCTTTAAGTAACTTCAATAATTACCCTCTACCAACTTTACACAACTCCAAACCATGGCCAAAATCAGCTAAAACCATTTAAATCTCTTACCTTTGTTAGTCACCAAAATAATAGCAAATTATATCTCCTTAATCCTTTTGATTCAGCTCTTCATATTAAAGGCATGAGTAGAGCCAGTGATGAGGATCATTTTTTGCTAAGTAGGCTTAACGATTGGATGATAAGAGATGGTGGTTTGTTAAGGTAGCTATGGAGGAAACTTGGAGAAAATGGAGTGAACAAGAGGGAGCTAGGAAATGCGGCTACCGACTTTAGGGAGATAAAGATGATGACTCATTGCTTCATTAATTGCATGTTAATCCCTTCCCTTTATCAGCCATGCTTCCCTTGACCCTTTACCATTCACTTAATTGGTCTTCTTTCATTTATATGCCACATGTATTTTACACTCAATAAAATCTTATGTTTATTTTTTTAACCATTTGACCTTTAATTCTTCTTCTTTCATTTAATATTTCTACCATTGATTATTTGAATCTCAATTTCCTTATTTCTTCCATATGTCTCATATATCATTTATACTTCATAATTCTCATATTTATTTACTTCATTGAAGCTGAAATACTTTACAATCATAAGGAAATTACATGAAATTGGGGATTTCACATTCTCCCCACCTTATAGAATTTGGTCCTCCAAATTCAAATCAAGTTATGTCTCAAACAATTTCGAATACTTCTCTTTCATTAAGCTCTCTAGCTCCTACGTAGCTTCTTCCGTAGTATGGTATTGCCAGAGAACTTTGACTAAGGAAATCATCTTAGACCTCAACACTTTATCTTTTCTGTCCAAAATTCGAACCAACCTCTCCACATAGCTCATGTCTTCCCGAATCTCCAATGGTCCATATTCAATGACATGAGATGGATCCGGATAATACTTCCGAAGCATTGATACATGCAAGACATTATGTACTCCTGATAACTCTGAAGGTAGTGCCAATCTATAGGCAACATCACCAATTTAGTCCAAGACCTCAAATGGCCATATATAGCGAGGACTAAGCTTACCTCTTCGGCCAAATCTCACAATCCCTTTGGATGGAGAGACTTTCAAAAACACTGAGTCTCCAACCAAAAACTCAAGTGGTCTCCGTCGAGCATTTGCATAACTCTTTTGTCGGCTCTGAGCTGTCTTAAGTCTTTGACAAATCAACTTAACATCTTCAGAAGCCTGCTCAACTAAATCTAGAGCCAAAAATTTACGTTCGCCCACTTCTTCCCACCCAATAGGAGATCGACACCTTCTACCATATAAAGCTTCATATGGTGCCATCGCGATACTTGCATGGTAACTATTATTGTATGCAAACTCAGCCAATGGCAGATGGTTGTCCCATGAGCCTTTGAAATCCAAGGCACAAGCTCTTAACATATCCTTGAGCGTTTGAATAGTGCACTCGGACTGCTCATCAGTCTGCAGATGAAAAGCTGTGCTGAAATTCAACTGAGATCCCATGGCTTCTTGAAAATGCTCCAAAAAATGAAAGGTAAACTTGGAATCTCTATCAGATGTTATGCTCAGTGGAACTCTATGTAGTTTGACAACTTCTCTCACATACAAATCTGCTACAGCACTAAGTGTATCTATAGACTTCATAGGTAGGAAGTGGGCTGACTTGGTTAGCCTGTCTACGATTACCCAAATACCATCATGGCTTCTTCTAGTTCGAGGCAATCCCATAACAAAATCTATCGTAATATGCTCTCATTTCCACATAAGTATAGGTAAAGGCTGTAGCAAACCTGCTGGTCGTTGGTGCTCTACCTTAACCTGTTGGCACGTGAGACACTTTGCCATAAATTCTATTGTGTCTCTCTTTATGCCAGTCCATCAACACACCTTGCGAAGATTATGATACATCTTCGTATTTCCCAGATACAACGTGTATCTAGTGGCATGTGCCTCTGTCAAAATCAACTTCCTCAACTCTTTATCATTAGGAACACATATACGATTCCTAAACCTCAAAATTCCATCACTACCAATATCAAATTCTGATGGCATACCTGATTGAATTCCATTCATAGCCTCTATGCATTGATCATCTTCCCTTTGAGCAATCCGAATTTTGTCCATCAACTCCAGCTCAATCATCAAATTGGCTATCGTTCCAAAATGCTCAAGAGGTATAACATTTAAGCTGAGGCTTGCAAACTGCTCAAGCAACTCATATTCTCTTACCATCATGTAAGATACCATTCCCACATGTTTCCTACTTAGAGCATTCTCCACCACATTGGCCTTCCCCGGGTGGTACAAGATCTCACAATCATAATCCTTTAGAAGCTCGAGCCATCTTCACTGTCTCAAATTCAACTCCTTCTGAGAGAATAAGTACTTCAGACTTTTATGATCCGTAAAAATCTGAAATCTCTCACCATACAAGAATGCCTCTCTTTAAAGCAAACACCACTGCAGCTAACTCCAAGTCATAAGTCGGGTAGTTCTTTTCATGGTCCTTTAATTGTCGAGAACCATATGCAACTACCTTACCGTGCTGCATTAGCACACAACCTAGACCTTGTGCAGAGGCATCACTATATACTGAAAATCCTCCAGGACCACTAGGAATGGTGAGGATAGGTGCAAATGTGAGCCTGCGCTTCAACTTTTGGAAACTACATTTGCAAGCATCATTCCATTCATACTTCACTTCTTTGCGCGTTAAGCGCGTCAAGGGAGCAGCTAATTTTGAGAAACCCTCTACAAATCTTCTGTAGTAGTTAGCTAAACCCAAGAAACTTATAATCTCCGTTGTTGTTTTCAGTCTCTCCCATTGAACCACAGCTTCAATCTTTGATGGATCGACCGAAACTCCATCTTTACTGATTATATGACCCAAGAAAGAGATTTGATCTAGCCAATAATCACACTTACTTAGCTTGGCATACAATCCTTGATCCCTAAGGTTTTCCAAAACTATCCGCAAGTGCTACTCATGCTCTTCCCAGGATTTTGAATACACCAAGATGTCATTGATAAAAACAATGACAAACTGGTCCAAATATGACTTGAACACTTCATTCATCAGATTCATAAAAGTCGCGGGTGTATTAGTTAATCCAAACGGCATCACTAGAAATTCATAGTGACCATACCGTGTCCTGAATGCTGTCTTAGAGATATCTTCACTCCGAATCTTCAATTGATGATATCACAACCTCAAGTCTATCTTGGAAAAGACTTGTGCGCCCTTAAGCTGATCAAAAAGATCTCAATCCTGGGAAGAGGATACTTGTTCTTAATCGTCACCTTATTCAACCATTGGTAGTCGATGCACAACCTCATGCTGCCATCTTTCTTCTGGACAAATAGCACAGGAGCACCCCAAGGGGATACGCTTGGTCGTATGAACCCCTTATCAAGTAACTCTTGATGCTGCTTCTTCAATTCTTCCAATTCCACTAATGCCATCCGATAGGGTGATCTCGAAATGGGCTCAGTTCCTAGCACCAAATCGATAGTAAATTCCACTTCCCTATCCGGAAGGAGTCCTGGAAGATCGTTCGAAAATACCTCGAAAAAATCCCCGACTATCGGAATCTCATGAAGTCCAAGACGTTTCTTTTCTACTTCCACCACATATGCTACAAATCCTTCACATAACAATAAATACTTTCTATTACTTTCAATTTCAAGAAGGGTAATTAACAATTATACTTTTGCATTAAACACTTACAAAATTTACAACATAGCTAACGGGTGAAGAGAAGATTACACTTTTAGCATGACAATCTAACATCATATGATTCTTAGCTAACCAATTCATACCCAAAATAACATCAAATCCATACATATTTAGTAAGATTAGGTCAGCTATTAATTCTCTTTCTCCTACCTGTAGCTTACAACTACGATATATTATGTCCGTCATTTGAGATTCCCTAAAGAGAGTACTTATTTGTAACGAATATCCTAAAGACTCAGGCTCAATAGGTACTTTCATAGTAATCATAGGAGAAATAAAGGAATATGTAGAGCCTGGATCAAATAAGGCATTAACACTTATATCAAAAGATGGATCTTACCCTTAATCATCTTGGACGAAGCATTTGCAGACTCCTCATCGATAGCAAATACTTGTCCTTGAGTCACAGCTTTCTTTCCTTTCTCAGCAGCTGTGGCCTTAGACTGTGGTTGGGTGGTCTTTCCTGATCCTTCAGATTCTCTCAAATTCTTCTTGGGACAATCCTTAATCATATGTCCATGTTCACCACACCAAAAACAAGCTCCAGTTGTCAACCGACAAGGCTGTGTTCCATGAAATCTCTCGCATAATTCACATCTTTGCATTATACTTTTGGTGAACTAGTGGTACTGCCTGTAGAATGTCGAGATCTTTCATCACTTATCTTGATCTCGATAGCTCTAGGAGTCCCTGTTTTATCATAATTCCCAATTCAATATACTTCTATATATCCATTTAATTAAATAAAAATCATTCTCTTCTAAAATATTTTCTTACCTGACGAAGCTCTTTCAAAGGGTCTACTTCTCCTATATAGATATCTATCACTAGAAGCTTTCTCCTCTGACTTCTGCTTCATTGGTTACTTGCCTTTACCCTTGGCTCAGAAATCAGCATGATGAAAATCATAGTCCTGCTCACACAACTGAGCAATACGGACTGCCTCATTATAAGTGGTGATATCCATAGGGTATAACTTTAATCTGATAGGAGACTTCAATCCCTCTATGAATCGATAAATCTTATATCTCTCACTCCTTAGGACTTCAAGCTCAAATCTACTCAAAGAAATGAACTTTGACTCATATTGATTAACCATCATCGTCCCTTAATTCAAACTCAAAAATTCGATCTTTCACCTGGTTTGTTCAGTGCGTGGAATATACTATTCATTAAAGACTTCTAGAAATCTATTCCACGTAACTTCGGCATATTGAGCTTCCAACATAGCCCGAGTAGACTGCCACCAATGTTCAGCATCGTCTACTAACAAATAGGTTGCCAAACCTACTTTCTCTCTCTCAGAACAAGTCATGTATTCAAATGATTTAGTGACAGCCTTCACCCAGTTTTTTGCAGTCAATGGATCCCTATCCCCCTTAAACTTAGGCGAATTCAACTTCTTAAATTCTTTAATCAATGCAACACTGCAATAAGCACTTGGATCCCGCCTCTCAGTAGTTGGGACTGGTGGGGGCAGCATTGGACGAGTAGGAGACCTGTTCATGGGCCGGGCCGGGCCCATGACAGGTATTAATGAAATTTTCCCACGCCCAAGCCCGGCTCGGCCCGACATTCGGGCCTGATTTTTTTGTCCAAGCCCGTTTTCATTTTTATACTACAAGCCCGAGCCCGATCAGAAAATAATTTTTTTATATTTTAATTTTATATTTATTTGTTTTTTATTATTTTATATCCTTTAAAATTTAATATAATTTGTCAAAATTTATATATTAATTTTCATATTAAATATTTATAATCATATTTATTATTCAATAGTATTTTATATACATATAATTATATTATATTTAGTAAATATATATAAAAATTTAATTAATATTAAAAAAGATATATAAAAAATAAAAAAAATTCATAATTCGGGCCAGGCGTATTTAAAACGGGCCTAAAAATTTTGCCCAAGCCCCTTTTTTATCAAATATTTTTGTCCAAACCCAACCAAATTTAGAACAGGCTCTCGGGCTTGGGCGGGTAGCCCGGCCCTTGAGCAGGTCAAAGTAGGAGGAACTGTAGTAGTGGTTGCTGGTGTACTAGTAGCCACGTTCGAATGACTAGCCATGAACTGAGTAAACATAGTAGTCATGGCTTCCATATGTCGTCTATTTTTGATAATCGGATATTTGGACTACCCGATGGAGAAGAAGGAGGAGATTACATTGGGGAAGGTTCCACAAGACCCCGTCCTCTACCAGTACCTCTTTTTCGAGTACTCATTCTGCTAAAACACCATCAAATAACACTATTTAGTATAACTTTAAACAGTTATACTACACATAGGTATTCAGACAAGTACAGTACTTTGGGGATATACACTATTCCTAACCTAATGACACTGACAAACATCAGACTAACATGCTCTGATACCAATCTGTGACATCCTTATTCTTCCAAATAAACATATAAATCTTTTCTTTACATTTGTATGGTTGGCTGTTCGTCAATGTCAGTGTTTCTTCTTATACTTTATCCATTATCACTATTTATTTTGATATAAAATTTCTCATGAAATATATTTTTTCAGGTATATATACATGAACCAATTACATCAGGATCTCACTTACTTAAATAGCTTATATCCCCAATGATCTAATATACATCAATGTACTGTACGATAGCCGAGATATACGGTAACATAATTATATCTTCAAAGGTTGGGAAGTGTATTCGAAAGTATACTATACAATCCCAAAAATGAACTCTTCTATCTGGAGTGGAATTTACTTCAAGTAATTTGGATGAAAAATGATTGTAAAGGGGTGAGTTTACGCACAGTAAGAAACGTATGTAAAAGAGCGTACTATGCCTCTATATGCAGTTTTCCTGCTTGGCTCTATAATGTCATGTAAAACCATTATAAAGCATATTCATATAATTCTTTTACTAATTACATAAAAGTTCTTCAAATAGCATATGCATATAAATCAAGTAAATTACATACTTTCATACTTATACTTCAAATACTTTCATATACAAGTAACTTCGTGTGCCTCAAATACTTCAAATACTTTCAATTAAATGGGACACATATAATTCCAACAGAATCATGCATCCTGTCAATCTCATATGGGGAAGTCCAGTAAAGGATGCCAGGTATCCCCCATAAGAAATATGACAATTAACCCACAAATGGGCCAGGAATCCTCCCTAAGACAAACATATAATATAGACAAATTGGCCAATGTCGGTGGCTACAATGAACACTAGTCAGGTGACATCTGTAGCACTGAGTACCGGACTTAGGCTCCTCAGCCAAGTAAACATATACAAGTAAAATGCATGATCACCATAGGTGTCCATAGTCTCCAAAACATTATTCATATAATTTTGGCAAATACAATTATACTTTCTTAAAACATTTTGACTGGTCTTTAGGACGGTCGACTGCTACACCATATTTTGCTTTATTAAATTTCCTTTCTTTTTGAAATTCAAATGTTTTATTTTTCGAAAATGCATAGGGTAGTCGACTGGTCCCTTATAACAGTCGACTGGTTTTGAAACAGAATACTTCTGAGAAAAAGGCAGTCGACTGGCTCCTTGGCGGTCGACCGTCTTCGCAAACAGAATGCTTTTGAAAACAAGGCAGTCGACTGGCTCCATAAGCAGTCGACTGGTTTTCAAACAGAATGCTTTTTAAGTAAAAGCAGTCGACTGGTTTGAAACAGAATACATTCTGGAAAATAGCAATCGACTGGCTTATATAGCAGTCGATTGGTTTGCATTAGTTTTTCGAAAATCTACGCTTTGGCTGTCTCTAGGCAATCGACTTCCATTCAAGGTAGTCGGCTGCTCCTAGCCTAATTGGTACTAGGAGTAAAATCCAAAATTTAACTTCCTGCACTTTAAATCCAACTTTTGTTTCATCCCAAAGGCATTTTAAACATATTAAAACATGCGAACATAGCCACCCTACGTCTGTTACATAAATTACTTACCTTGATAGTCGATTATCCACTAGCTCGGTTGCATCAACCCTAGCTTTTCACTTCTTCAAAGCTGCACAAAAGCCATAATAATTCCAACCTTTAAGTAACTTCTATAATTACTCTCTACCAACTTTGCACAACTCCAAACCATGGCCAAAATCAGCTAAAACCATTTAAATCTCTTACCTTTGTTAGTCACCAAAATAATAGCAAATTAGATCTCCTTAATCCTTTTGATTCAGCTCTTCATATTAAAGGCATGAGTAGAGCCAGTGATGAGGATCATTTTTTGTTAAGTAGGCTTAACGATTGGATGATAGGAGATGGTGGTTTGTTAAGGTAGCTATGGAGGAAACTTAGAGAAAATGGAGTGAACGAAAAGGAGCTAGGAAATGTGGCTGTCGACTTTGGGGAGATAAAGATGATGACTCATTGCTTCATTAATTGCATGTTAAGCCCTTCCCTTTATCAGCCATGCTTCCCTTGACCTTTTGACCATTCACTTAATTGGTCTTCTTTCATTTATATGCCACATGTATTTTACACTCACTAAAATCTGATGTTTATTTTCTTAACCATTTGACCTTTAATTCTTCTTCTTTAATTTAATATTTCTACCATTGACTATTTGACTCTCAATTTCCTTATTTCTTCCATATGTCTCATATATCATTTATACTTCATAATTCTCATATTTATTTACTTCATTTAAGCTGAAATACTTTACAATCATAAGGAAATTACATGAAATTGGGGATTTCACACTAGGCGGGCGACAGCCACAGAGAAAGGGAAAAAGGTTGTGACACATGGACGGGTGTACACGTTAGATCAAGAGACTACCGATGCTTCAGCCGATGTGATTAAAGGTAAAGTATATCTTTTTGATATTCCAGTAATTGCCTTATTTGATCCAAGCTCTAAAAATTCGTTCTTATTGCCTACATGTGCTAACAGGACACCCGTAGAGCTGGAGATGTTAGGATATACTTTACAAGTAAATACCCCTTTCAAGGAATCATAGATGACAGATACTGTATATAGAAATTGTAAAATAGTTATAGGAGAGAAGGATACAACAGCTGACCTAATTTTGTTAAATATGTATGATTTTGATATAATTTTAGGTATGGATTCGTTAGCTACAAATCATGTTAGTTTGGACTGCTATACTAAGTTCATTACCTTCCCTCATCCGAAAAAGTATATTGTAAAGTTATTTGTAAATTAATAAAAGTGATGTAAATGTATGATTATGAAATGCCATCTGTACTGAACTTTGTGATTATGTATGTATGTGAAGGTTTTGTCGCTAGTCTGGAGGATGTAGAGAGAGAACGTCCAGAGGTACAGGAGATTCCTGTGGTTAAGGAGTTCCTGGATGTATTTTCAGAGGATTTACCAGGGTTACCATCGAATCGAGAGATGGATTTTAAGATTAATTTGGTACCTAGTACGGAGCCGATTTCCAGACTTCCATATCAGATGGCACTGAATGAGTTAGAGGAGTTAAGAAGCAGCTCCAAGAGTTACTGGATAAGGGATTTATACGTCCTAGTGTGTCACAGTGGGGAGCTCCAGTATTATTTGTCCAGAAGAAGGATGGTAGTCTTCGGTTGTGTATAGATTATTGGATGTTGAATCGGGCTACCATTAAGAATAAATATCCCCTACCCAAGATCAATGATTTATTTGATCAACTCAGGGGTACACAGGTATTTTCCAAGATAAATCTTCGATCAGGCTACCACCAGTTAAGGAACAAGGAGTCAGATGTTCATAAGACAGCATTTTGGACTCGGTACGGTCACTATGATTCCTGGTGATGCCTTTTGGATTGACAAATGCCCCTGTAGTATTTATGAGCTTGATGAATGAGGTATTCAAGCCGTTTTTGGATAAGTTTGTAATAGTATTTATTGATGACATTTTTGATTTATTCTATGTGACATCCTCATCACTATCCAAATAACAACTAACTTTTTCCTTTCACATAACATTTCTTAGACTAGTTTGTCAATATCATCCTTACTTCTTCTTATGCTTGAGGCATTATTATTGAAATATGATATCAAATTCCACATGAATATAATTTTCACATATATACATGCGTTACATACATCAGGATCACAAATATCTTACATATCCTATATCCCCAAAACAAATAATATACATTACTGTAGTATTGTACTATACAACAGCCGAAGCACACGGCCAACTGATTATACCTTCAAAGAATAAGTAGGAAGCGTGTCTCAAAGGTATATCAAAAGATCTCAAAATGTGCTCCTCTATCCGGAGTGGAAATTACTTCAAGTAATCTGTATGAAAAATGTTTATAAAGGAGTGAGTTTATGCTTAGTAAGAAATATATGTAAAAGAGCGTACTATGTCACTATATGCAGTTTTCCTGCTTGGCTCTATAATGTCATGTAAAACCATTATAAAGCATATATCAAGTAAGTTCTTCAAATATCAAATATTCGTAAAGTCAAATAATTCGAATACTTTCAAATACAAGTAAAATCGTCTCTTTCAAATACTTTCACGGATATCAAATCACGTGAAATCGCATATACAGGTACAAATAACTTCAAATACTTTTACATGCTTTCAAATAATTTCAAATAGGTGGGAGACAATTAATTTCCAATAGATTCATGAACCAAGTAATTCTCATAATGGATACAGCAAATATATCCCGTAAGGGATAATCCATAACAGATCTCATAAGGATACCACAAATATATCCCGTAAGGGATAATCCTGAGAGATAACAAATAAGTGACATACCCACGTATGGGCCAAGAATCCTCCCCAAAGCCTAAACAAGTAAGAGACATATGGCCATTGTCTATAGCCCACAGTGCTCACTAGTTAGGTGCCTTACTGTGGGTCTGAGGATCGGACTAGGGCTCTTCAGCCAAGTACAAATATAAATAATGTGCATGATCATTAAAGGTATTCATAGTCTTCAAGACATTATTCATATAATTCTTGGCAAATACGAATATACTTTCTTAAAATAGGTTTTCAAAACCTCATTTTCAAATGGGTAGTCGACTGGTCTTTAGGGCAGTCGGCTGCTACACCATATTTTGCTTTATTGAATTTCTTTTCCTTTTTGAAATTCAAAATAATTTATTTTTCGTAAAACACATAGGGCAGTCGACTGGTCCCATATAGCAGTCGACTGATTTTAAAACAGAATGTTTCCCAAAAAAAAGTAGTCGACTGGCTCCCTAGGCAGTCGACCGTTTCGCAAACAAAATATTTCTGAAAACAGGGCAATCGACTGGCCCCATAGGCAGTCAGCTGGTTTTGAAACAGAATGCTTCTAGAAGAAAAGCAATCGATTGGCATTCTTAGCAGTCGACTGGTTTGAAACAGAATATTTTTTGGGAAAATAGTAGTCGACTGGATTATATAGCAGTCGACTGGTTTGTCTCGATTTTTTAAAATCTATGCTTTGGTTGTCTCTAGGCAGTCGGCTGCTACTTAAGGCAGTCGGCTGCTCCTAGCATTTTGGTAACTAGGAGTAAAATCCGAAATTTACCATTTCCTGCACTTAAACAACTTATACTTTGTCTCAAGACATTTAAAACATATTAAAACATGCGGACATAACCACCCTACGTCCATTACATAAATTCCTTACCTCAAATAGCAAAATCCAATAACTTGATTGCACCAACGATTTCCTCTTCTCTTCTTCACAGCTGTAATATCATAACCATTCAAACCTCTTAAGAAACTTATACAAATATGTTACACCAATTCTATACAACTCCAAACCGTGCACGAAATTGAAAGAATCAATTTCTACTCTTACCTTTGCTAATGACTCAAAATTAACAACAGTTCTGATCTCTTTAAATACTTAGATTCAGCTCTTCATGTTACAGACCTAGCTAGAGCTAGTGACAAGGATCATTTTTCGTCAAAGGAGTTTAACGATTTAGTGACATGAGATGGTGGTTTGTCAAGGTAGCTAAAATGGAAACTTAAGAGAAATTGAAGGAGAGCAAAATGGCTGCCGACTTGGAGTAAAGAAGATGATGACTATGCAAATGGCATTTAATGCCTATTTATCTCTTAATCATCTCAGCCATTAATACTTTGACCATCTAATTATTTGACCATTCAATTGCTTTTATTCCATCTATATCTCATATAACATATATATCAATTCCTCTATATTTATTTGATTATTTCAGCTTACAATACTTTACAATTATGGAGGAATTACATGAAATTGGAGATTTCGCATTCTTCCCACATTTAGAAATTTGGTCCTCCAAATTTAAATCGGGTTAAGTCTCAAATAACTCCGAGTACTTCTCTTTCATTAAGCTCTCTAGCTCCCATGTAGCTTCTTCCGTAGTATGGTATTGCCAGAGAACTTTGACTAAAGGAATAGTCTTAAACCTTAACACCTTATCTTTTCTATCCAAAATCCGAATCGGCTTCTCCACATAACTCATGTCTTCCCCAATCTTTAAGGGTTAATATTCAATGACATGAGATGGATCCAGATTATACTTCCGAAGCATCGACACATGAAAAACATTATGTACTCCCGATAGCTCCGGAGGTAATGCCAACCTATAGGCAACATCTCCCATACGATCTAATACCTCAAATAAACCGATATAATGAGGACTAAGCTTACCTTTTCAACCAAATCTCATAATTCATTTGGATGGAGATACTTTCAAAAACATTGAATCTCCAACCATAAACTCAATGGGTCTCCGTCGAGCATCTGCATAACTCTTTTGTCGACTCTGAGCTGTCTTGAGTCTTTGACAAATCAGCTTAACATCCTCGGAGGCTTGCTCGACTAAATCTGGAGCTAATAATTTGTGTTCGCCCACTTCTTCCCACCCAATCGGAGATCGACACCTTCTACCATATAAAGCTTCATATGGTGCAATCCAGATACTTGCATGATAGCTATTGTTGTAAGCAAACTCAACCAATGGCAGATGGTCATCCCATGAGCCTTTAAAATCCAAAACACTAGCTCTCAACATATCCTTGAGCGTCTGAATGGTGCGCTCAGACTGCCCATCAGTCTGCAAATGAAAAGTTGTGCTAAATTTTGGCGAGATCCCATGGCTTCTTGAAAATGTTCCCAAAAATGAGAAGTAAACCTGGAATCTCTATCAGAAGTAATGCTCACTGGAACTCCGTGTAGTCTGACGACTTCTCTCACATACAAATATGCCAAAGTACTAAGTGTATCTGTAGATTTCATAGGTAGAAAGTGAGGTGACTTGGTTAAACGATCCACGATTACCCAAATACCGTCATGATTCCTCTTGGTCCTGGGCAATCCCATAACAAAGTCCATAGTAATGTGTTCCCATTTCCACATAGGTATAGGTAGAAGATGTAGTAAACCCACTGGTCTTTGGTGCTCTACCTTAACCTAATGGCACGTGAGACACTTCGCCACAAACTCTGCTATGTCTCTCTTCATGCCAGTCCACCAATACACCCTGCGAAGATTGTGATACATCTTCATATTTCCCAGATGTAACGTGTATCTAGTGGCATGTGCTTCTGTCAAAATTTGCTTCTTCAACTCATTATCCTTAGGAACACATATACGGCCATTAAATATCAAAATTCCATCACTACAAATGTCAAGTTCCGAGATTATACCTGATTGGATTCCATCCATAGCCTCCATACACTAGGCATACTCCCTCTGAGCCACTCGAATTCTGCCCATTAACTCCGGCTCAATCCTCAAACTTGCTATCATTCCTAAATGCTCATGAGGGGTAAGACTTAAGCTGAGGCTTACAAATTGTTCAAGCAACTCATACTATTGAATCATCATGTAAGCCACTATTCCCATATGCTTCCGACTCAAAGCATCTGCCACCACATTAGCCTTTCCCGGGTGGTACAAAATCTCACAATCATAATCCTTCACAAGTTCAAGCCATCTCCTCTGCCTCATGTTCAATTCTCTTTGAGAGAACAAGTATTTCAGACTTTTATGGTCTGTAAAAATCTGAAATTTCTCACCATATAAGTAATACCTCCAGATCTTTAGAGCAAATACTACTGCAGCTAACTCCAAATCATGAGTTGGGTAGTTCTTCTCATGGTCCTTTAATTGGTGAGAACTATATGCAACTACCTTACCATGTTGCATTAGTACACATCTCAAACCTTGTCCCGAGGCATCACTATACATCGCAAATCCACTAAACCCACTAGGAATGGTGAGAATAGGTGCAATTATCAGCCTACGCTTCAACTCTTGAAAGCTACACTCGCAGGCATCATTCCATTCGAATTTCACCTCTTTACGAGTTAAACGTGTCAAGGGAGCAGCTAACTTCAAGAAACCCTCTACATATCTTCGATAGTAGCTAGCTAGACCCAAGAAACTCCTAATCTCTGTAACTGTTTTCGGTCTCTCCCATTGAACCACTGCTTCAATCTTCGATGGATCGACTGAAACTCCATCTTTACTGATTATATGACCCAAAAAGGAGATATGATCTAGCCAGAAATCACACTTACTTAGCTTGGCATACAATCCTCGATCTCTGAGGGTTTGCAGGACTATTCTTAAGTGCTGCTCATGCTCTTCCCGGGATCTTGAATACACCAAAATGTCATCGATAAAGACAATGACAAACTGGTCTAAATACTATTTGAACACATCATTCATTAAGTTCATGAAAGCCGCGGGTGCATTGGTTAATCCAAATGGCATCACTAGAAATTCATAGTGACCATACCGTGTCCTGAATGCTGTTTTAGGGATATCTTCACTCCGAATCTTCAATTGATGATATCCCGACCTCAAGTCTATCTTGAAAAAGACTTGTGCACCCTTAAGCTGATCAAAAAGGTCATCAATCCTGGGAAGAAGATACTTGTTCTTAATTGTCACCTTATTCAACCATCGGTAAACGATGTACAGCCTCATGCTACTATCCTTCTTCCGGACAAATAGCACAGGAGCACTCCAAGGGGATACGTTGGGCCGTATGAATCCCTTGTCTAGTAACTCCTAAAGCTGCTTCTTCTGTTCTTCCAATTCCACTAATAACATCCGATAGGGTGATCTCGAAATGGGCTCAGTTCCTGGCACCAAATCGATATTGAACTCTATCTCCCTATTCGGAGGAAGTCCTGAAAGATCGTCCGGAAACACCTCGAAAAATTCCTTGACTACCGGAATTTCATGAAGTTCGGGACGTTTCTGATCTACGTCCACCACATATGCTATAAATCCTTCACATAACAATTATACTCTATCAATTTCACCTTAATTAAACCAAACAAGCACATATGCTTTTACATTAAACATATGCTTTTACATTAAACATCTGCAAAATTTACAATATAGCTAACGGGAGAAGAGAAGATCAAACTTTTAGCATGACAATCTAACATCACATGATTCTTAGCTAACCAATCCATTCCCAAAATAACATCAAATACATACATGTTTAATAGGATTAGGTCAGCTATTGATTCTCTCTCTCCTACCCGTAGCTTACAACTACGCACTATGTCTGTCATTTGAGATTCCCTAAATAGAGTACTTATTTGTAATAGTTGTCCTAAAAGCTAGGCTCAACAGGCAATTTCATAGCAATTTTAGGTGACACAAAAGAGTGCGTAGAGCCTTGAATCGTCTTAGACGAAGCATCAGCAGACTCCTTATCAATGGCAAACACCCGACCCTGAGTCATAGTTGCCTTTCCCTTCTCTGCCGCTGTGACCTTACGCTGGGGTTGGGTGGTCTTAGGCTATAATTGAGGGGTTTCTCTGATTCTTCAAACACCCTTTGATTTATTTTGGAACAGTCCTTAATACGATGTCCCTGTTCACCACACCAATAACAAGACCCACTCACAAACCGACAAGGTTGTGCTCCATGAAATTTGCCGCAATGCTCACACCTTGGCATTATACTCCTCGGTGAGCTAGTGGTACTACCAGCTAGATGTCAGGATCTCTGATCATTTATCTTAATCTCGGTGGGTCTAGGAGTCCCTGTACCATAATCATTATTACTCCTATTCAGTATATTGCCATATAACCCTTTAATCACATTAGACAATCATTTTCTTATAATTTATTTGCTTACCTATCGAAGCTCAGTCATAAGGCCTACTTCTCCTAGATGGATATCTTTCACTCAAGGCTCTCTCATCTGACATCCATTTCATCGATTCTTTACCTTTACTCCTAGCTCGAAAGTCGGCCTGAACAAACTCATAGTCCTGCTCACACAATTAAGCCTTACGGACTGCCTTTCCATAGGTAGTGATATCCATGGGATATAACTTAGACTTGATGGAAGGTCTCAATCCCTCCATTAACCTGTAGGTCTTATGCTCCTCTCTCTTTAATACTTCCGAATCAAATCTGCTCAGTGTAGTAAACTTAGACTCGTATTGACTAACCGTCATATTCCCCTGAGTCAAGTTCAAGAATTCAACCTGCAATCTCCTCTGAGCAGTGCATGGGACCTATTATTCATTAAAGGCTTCTACAAATCTATCCCACGTTACCTCTGAATGTCTAGGCTCAACACCGTTTGAGTGGCCTGCCACCATGGTTCTACCTCATCCACTAACAAATAGGCAGCCAATCCTACCTTTTCTTTCTCAGTACAAGTCATATACCCGAATGATTTAGTGACCACCTTCAGCCAATTCTCTGTGGCCAACGGATCACTGTCTCCCTTAAACTTAGGCGAATCTAGCTTTTTGAACTCTTTGATTAAGGTCACATTACAATAAGCTGTAGGATCCCGCCTCTCGTAGCTAGGACTGGTGGGGGTTGTACCGTAGGAGTATGAGGAACAGTAGGTGGAGCTGTTGGTACACTCATGGCTACGTTCGAAAAGTTTGACATAAATTGTGTGAACATCGTGGCCATGTTCTCCATATGCTTCTCCATTTTAGCTAGCCTAGTATTCGGGCTATGCGGTGGAGATGGAGGAGAAGACTGTGTTGGGGGCAGTTCCTCACGACCCCGTCCTCGTCCTCGTCTACGTCTACGTCTACGTCTAGTACCCCTCCTTCGAGTACTCATTCTATTAATATCACCATCAATTAACACGATTTAGTATAACTTTAAACAGTTATACTACACATAATTATGTAGACAAGTACAATACATTGGGGATATACTCTAATTCTAGCTTATTGACATAGACAAACTTCAGTCTAATAGCTCTGATACCGATCTGTGACATCCTCATCACTATCCAAATAATAACTAACTTTTTCCTTTCACATAACATTTCTTGGACTAGTTTGTCAATATCATCCTTACTTTTTCTTATGCTTTAGGCATTATTATCGAAATATGATATCAAATTCCACATGAATATAATTTTCATATATATACATGCGTCACATACATCAGGATCTCAAATATCTTACATATCATATATCCTCAAAACAAATAATATACATTATTGTAGTATTTTACTATACAATAGCCGAAGCACACGGCCAACTGATTATACCTTCAAAGAATAAGTAGGAAACATGTCTCGAAGGTATATCAAAAGTTCTCAAAATGTGCTCCTCTATCCGGAGCGAAAATTACTTCAAGTAATCTGTATGAAAAATGTTTGTAAAGGAGTGAGTTTACGCTCAGTAAGAAATATATGTAAAAGAGCGTACTATGTCACTATATGCAGTTTTCTTGCTTGGCTCTATAATGTCATGTAAAACCATTATAAAGCATATATCAAGTAAGTTCTTCAAATATTAAATACTCGTAAAATCAAATAATTCGAATACTTTCAAATACAAGTAAAATCGTCTCTTTCAAATACTTTCACGGATCTCAAATCAAGTGAAATCGCATATACAGGTACAAATAACTTCAAATACTTTTACATGCTTTCAAATACTTTCAAATAGGTGGGAGACAATTAATTTCCAATAAATTCATGCACCAAGTAATTCTCATAATGGATACAACAAATATATCCCATAAGGGATAATCCATGAGACATCTCATAAGGATATCACAAATATATCCCGTAAGGGATAATCCTGAGAGATATCAAATAAGTGGCGTACCCATGTATGAGCCAGGGATCCTCCCCAAAGCCTAAAAAAGTAAAAGACATATGGCCATCGCTTATAGCCTACAGTGCTCACAATCAGGTGCCTTACTATGGATCTGAGGACCGAACTAGGGCTCCTCAGCCAAATACAAATACAAATAATGTGCATGATCATTAAAGGTATTCATAATCTCCAAGACATTACTCATATAATTCTTGGAAAATAAAAATATACTTTCTTAAAATAGGTTTTCAAAACCTCCTTTTCAAATGAGCAGCCGACGGCTACACCATATTTTGCATTATTGAATTTCTTTTCTTTTTTGAAATTCAAATAATTTATTTTTCATAAAACACATAGGGCAGTCGACTGGTTTTGAAACAGAATGTTTCCCGAAAAAAAAGTAGTCGACTGGCTCCCTGGGCAGTCGATCGTTTCGCAAACAGAATGTTTCTGAAAACAGGGCAGTCGACTAGCCCCATAGGTAGTCTGTTGGTTTTGAAACAGAATGCTTTTAGAAGAAAAGTAGTCGACTGGCATTCTTAGTAATCGACTGATTTGAAACAGAATGTTTTTTGGGAAAATAGCAGTCGACTGGTTTGTTTCGATTTTTGAAAATCTATGCTTTGGTTGTCTCTAGGCAATCGGCTGCTACTTAAGGCAATCGGCTGCTCCTAGCATTTTGGTAACTAGGAGTAAAATCCGAAATTTACCATTTCCTGCACTTAAACAACTTGTACTTCGTCCCAAGACATTTAAAACATATTAAAACATGCGGACATAGCCACCCTACGTCCGTTACATAATTCCTTACCTCAAATAGCAAAATCCAATAACTTGATTACACTAACGATTTCCTCTTCTCTTTTTCACAGCTGTAACATCATAACCATTCAAACCTCTTAAGAAACTTATACAAATATGTTACACCAACTTTATACAACTCTAAACCATGCACGAAATTGAAAGAATCAATTTCTACTCTTACCTTTGCTAATGACTCAAAATTAACAACAGCTCTGATCTCTTTAAATACTTGTATTCAACTCTTCATGTTACAGACCTAGCTAGAGCTAGTGACAAGGATCATTTTTCGTCAAATGAGTTTAACGATTTAGTGACATGAGATGGTGGTTTGTCAAGGCAGCTAAAATGGAAACTCAAGAGAAATTAAAGGAGAGCAAAATGGCTACCGACTTGGAGTAGAAAAGATGATGACTATGCCAATCGCATTTAATGTCTCTTTATCTCTTAATCATCTCAGCCATTAATACTTTGACCATCTAATTATTTGACCATTCAATTGCTTTTATTCCATCTATATCCCATATATCATATATAATTCAATTCCTCTATATTTATTTGACTATTTCAGCTTATAATACTTTACAATTATGGAGGAATTACATGAAATTGGGGATTTCACATTCTAAGTCTTTGAAGGAGCACAAGCAGTATTTGTATATAGTGTTACAAACCCTCGAGAACCGGAAGTTATATGCCAAGTTCTGTAA
Organism: Heritiera fomes; assembly: GCA_032173925.1. Taxonomy (NCBI): domain Eukaryota; kingdom Viridiplantae; phylum Streptophyta; class Magnoliopsida; order Malvales; family Malvaceae; genus Heritiera; species Heritiera fomes. Next base: position 18,473,755 of record JAPDPM010000015.1, read on the forward strand.
GTGCGAGTTCTGGCTTGACCATATTATCTTTTTGGGACACATGGTTTCAAAGGACGGGGTATCAGTTGATCCATCCAAGATAGAGGCCATTGTACAGTGGGAGTGGCCTAGCACTGTTATTGAGATACGAAGCTTCTTGGGTCTTGCCAGATATTATCACAGGTTCGTAGAGGAATTTTCCAAACTTGCTGCTCCATTGACACGACTCACACATAAGGATGTGAAGTTTGAATGGAATGATGCGTGTGAGCGCAATTTTCTAGAGCTTAAGCAGAGATTGATTACTACCCCTGTATTAGCCTTCCCTGCGGATCAAGTGGATTTATGGTGTATACTGATGCTTTCGCTCAGGGATTAGGGTGTGTACTCATACAACATGGTCGATTATAGCCTATGGTTCTCGGCAGTTGAAGGATCATGATAGGAATTACCCGAAGCATGATTTAGAGCTAGCCGCAGTAGTGTTTGCACTGAAGATTTGGCGGCATTATTTGTACGGGGAGAAATTTCAGGTATATACAGACCACAAGAGTCTGAAGTATCTATTCTCGCAGTGAGAGTTGAATATGAGGCAGTGATGATGGATGGAGCTGCTAAAGGATTATGACTGCGAGATTTTATATCACTCGAGTAAGGCTAATGTAGTGGCGGATGATTTAGCCATAAAAATGTTGGCATGGTATCTTATATGATGATCGGGAAGCAAGATTTGATAGAGCAGTTCTCTAACCTCAGCCTGACGGTTATTTCCTCTGACCAGTATGGATTTAAAGCTAGTTTTCGTATGGAGCCAGATTTGATAGATTGGATTAGGGAACCTCAGAGGAGAGATGATTATTGCATCGGGGTTGCCAATCAGATTCAGATGGGAGTAGAGTCAGATTTTGAGATTGGCACCGATGGGATACTGAGGTTCAGAGGCAGAATATGTATTCTTGATGATCAGCATATCAGAGATTTGATTTTGTCAAAGGCCCATACCTCCAGGTATACATTACATCCAGGTACTACTAAGATGTATCAGAATCTCCGAAGGGTATATTGGTGGCCTAAGATGAAGAAGGACTTCACTGAGTATGTTGTAAGATGTCTGACATGCCAACATATTAAAATTAAGCATCAGAAGCCAGCAAGTATGCTTCGACCATTATTGATTCCTACTTGGAAATGGTAGCACGTGACTATGGATTTTATTATGCGTTTACCACGAACCTGATAAGGGTATGACGCTATCTGGGTGATTGTGGATAGATTGACTAAGTTTGCTCATTTCTTGGCTATGAAATCTACTGATTCAGTGAGTACCTTAGTCGACTTATATGTCAGGGAGATAGTGAGATTACATGGTATGCTAGTGAGCTTCACATCTGATAGGGACTCCTGCTTCACATCTCATTTTTTGGAGAGATTTCAAGAGGCTATGGGATCCCAGTTGAATTTCAGCACTGTTTTTCATCCACAGAATGATGGACAATCCGAGCGTATGATACAGACGCTCGAGAATATGTCGAGAGGGTGTGCATTGGATTTTAGAGGCTCCTAGGATGATCACCTACCCCTGGCAGAGTTTGCTTATAATAATAGCTTTTATATGAGCATCGGTATGGCACCTTATGAGGCCTTATATGGCAGACGATGCAAATCCCCGATAGCATGGGAAGAAGTGGGAGACCGTAAGTTATTAGCTCCTGACTTGGTCGAGCAGGCTTCCCGAGATGTACAGGTGATTTGTGAGAGGCTAAAGACGACTCAGAGTCGGCAAAAGAGCTATGCAGATACTAGACGCTGACCACTAGAGTTTTCAGCACGTGATTATGTACTTTTGAAGGTCTCACCCTCCAAAGGCATAATGACATTTGGAAAGAAAGGAAAATTGAGTCCTCGATACATTGGACCTTTTGAGATCTTAGATTGCGTGGGAGATGTGGCATATCGATTAGCACTACCACCAGAGCTGTCAGGAGTGCATAATGTATTCCACGTCTCGATGTTCAGAAAGTACCATCCAGATCCTTCTCACGTAATTCGACATGAGCCACTGGAGATTAGAGAAGACATGAGTTACGTTGAGAAGCTAATACAGATCGTGGATAGGAAGGATAAAGTGCTGTGATCTAAGACTATTCCTTTGGTTAAGGTCCTCTGGCAGTATCACACTGAGTAAGAGGCTACTTGGGCGTTAGAAAGTCTTATGCGTGAGAGGTATCCAAAGCTCTTTCAGTGATAGGTCCAGGTGAAATTTGGAGGACCAAATTTCCTAAGGTGGGGAGAAAATATAAGACCCGATTTTATAATACTGTACACCAAATTTTGTAAATCGTTGATAGTGAAAATAAACTATTTAGTGAAATTAAATAAATATTGAATGTGGATATTCACTTTAGATGTTGGATTTATTGGACTTATGATTTATAATATGGTGTATAAGAGGTAAAATAAATATTAAATGATGAATGGAAGGTATAGAATAAATAAAGAAAACAAATCTGAAAATTAGAAATGGAAATGCAAGTTTAATGGCAAAAAATTAAGAATTACAAATAAATGATTTCTTTAAGAGAGGGAAATTTATTTAATTGGACATGTGATTAATTGTGATTGGTTGAAGTATATAAAAGAGGGGGAAATTAGTCAAACCATGCAGCAAATTGGTTTTCACGCCACTTCTCTTGCTGCTATATTGCTGCTCGATTGGATCTATCTAAATGGAATTGAATTGCAATTTTTATGGTATAAAATGCAAAAAAATGATATTTAAATGAAGGAAATTTTTGTATTTGGAAATATGGTTAATTTCTATTAGTTGGAGCCTTCAAAAAGAAGGAAAACAAGTCAAAAACATGCAGCAAAAACGATCTTCACCACCTCTCATCCTTGCTGCCGTTTTACTACACGTGTAAACACAATTAAAAGAGAGAAATGATGAAAGAAATGTAAGAGTTAGTTATGTGGCAAAATTTTACTGGTTAATATGAGGAAAAGAAGACTAAATAGAACTGAACTTTGCCATTTGCTTCAGCTTTGCCGACTTACTCTGTTGCACATCGACCTCACTGTTTTGGCTGCAAATTTGCTCTGCTTTGTTCTTGTTTCTTCCAAGGATTTTTAGCAAAAATTCTCATCTTCTTGCTAGCTAATCCTCTAACCCTTCTTATTAAACCTTTCCTCCATCTTAAGACTATCTAAGAACCAAGAATGGAAGGGTTGACGTGAAATAGAAACAGCTCTATTTGGAGTTGTTTGATTCGGTCAAGGTGAGCTTTCTATATTCTTATGGTTTCCTTAATATTCAATGATAGATTTCTATGTTCCACAACATGATAAGCATGGTTCTAGCATTGTTTTTAGTTAAACCTCATTAGAACATGAAGATGGGACAAAATGGGGTTTTGGTGTAGGTGATAACAAGATGAAAAACATGCTGGAAATTATACAAAAATGGTGAGAAATGGTTAAAGGAACAAGAATAAGATGAATAGAAAGCTTGAATTCATGAAATGGTTGAGAATAAAAAATTAGCTATTGAAGAAGGGTTTCGATTGGCATGAGAAGGTAGGATTTCTTTATGGTTCTTGCAGGAAAATAATAGGAGATGCTCACGTGGACAAGAACTTACAAGTTGGAAACAATAATTATGGAAAAAAGTTGAAAATCAAGAAAATGGCCAAATAGGGGTTTCGGCCATGACATTTTTGCGCATGAAAATATGCTTAACTTTATGGTTTAATGGTAGAAAATGAATATAGAAATTGGAAGAAAAAGATTGGTGAAATCGAAACCAAAAAAGAAGCTAAAACGAGAAAGTTTGGTTTTAGCACCAGTGTAAATTATACTGGTTAGGCATATGTTTTATTATTAATGGCTACATTTGATGAAAGTTAGAGGCTTAATATTAAGAGGAAAATTATTGATAAATTTTGATAAAATTATTTTGCAGTCGAGAAATTCTGATTTTGGTGGGTGCTACCGACAAGCTCAGTATTGCTATACAGGTAAGGGAGAAGTGTGTGAGCTGTAGAGATATAATGAATTGCATGTTTTACCAAGATTAAATTTATGGAAATATTGGAAGCATGATTTGGTATGAAAATATGCAAAATTTGTGGTTGAAAAGCTTGTTTATATACTATGAATTCTGTGTAGGAGGTTAGAAATCTGCAGTCGTTATGCTACCAGAAAACTACCAAAAATATTCTAAAATATCATAAAATTTTTAGATGCATAAATGGAATAAATTATGAATTTTGGAAATTATTTCCATAGATTTTCTATAAATGGGAAATTGTGAGAAAAAATGCTAAATGAAATATTCATGTTAAAGATTTTTATTTAAAGTGAGAATAAAATATATTCTTTATACTATTAAATATTGAAAAAGAATATTTATGAAATCTCTCACTAGATACATGAATATTTATCGACTATTCTCACTGTATTTGGAATTGAGAAATAAATACCTTATTGGAAATGTTTATTTAAATAAATAATTTAATTTATTTAAATTACTTAAAGGTATTTTCTATGGGAAATAAATGATTTTGAGACTTAGGCCCCGATTTCATGCTTACTGATTACTGTTACTGTCACGTGGCTAATTGACCGTCAAGTCATCAGCAGTCTCGGAGTCACCTGCCAAGTGTACACCGAGGACGCCCTATAGACTATGGTCATAAATTTACTGTATATTGTTACTATGTCCCTTAAGGGATGATGATAGCATGATATGATTTAGAGTGATGCCTAGTCTCAAACCCACTAATACTATTTACTGAACTGGATTTTACTGAATACTGTTTACTGTACTGTACAGAGAAATATTGTTTACTGAACGGTATCTTACTGATGACTGTTTACTTAACTGAACTGAAAACTACTGGTTGATGGAAAAAATATTATGAAAATTATTTCTAAATTTAGAAATAATTACTGAACTGATTATCCACTTATTTTCTAGATAATATAATGTACTGAAGCAACTGTTTACTGCTTCAAGGTTATATACCTACTGCTCACTGAACTGTTTCACTACTGTACTGTCACGTGCTTTGAACTGTTACTGAAGTGATGGAAATAAAATGTTTTATTCCATTTATGTTTATGGAAAAATGAATAATAAATATTTTCCAGCATATAGACTTCATTGTATCAAGCCTACATACGACTCATTTACTGAGCACATTGTGGCTCACCCCTTTAATTCCACTCCATAAGGCATTACATTGGATCGAGAGACGTACCATCCTGAGTTATCGGCTGCTATATCGATTACCCGAGTTAGTCGATATACGATATCGGAGGTATATCATTTTTTCTTATATATTCAGAAATTATGTACAATACTACTTTAAGTCTAAATTGAATATATGGGATGTAGATATGAAAGGAAATAGTGAAATATCACTTTTTTGGAATTGTACTGTTAATGAAATTTACTGTTTACTACTATGATTGATAAATGATTTAGAGCATCGTAGATAGCCCAACCGATAAATGTGTATAAAAATGAGTAATTTACTGTGTACTCGGACAGTTACAAAGACCTTATGCACCCCGGATAATTCTGGAGGTAGTGCCAACCGCTAAGCGACATCTCCCACACGATCTAAGATCTTGAACGGCTCGATACATCGAAGACTCAGTTTCCCTTTCTTACCGAATCTCATGATGCCCTTCGATGATGAGACCTTCAGGAAGACAAAATCTCCAACTGAGAATTCTAGTGGTAGGCGTTTGGTATATGCATAGCTTTTCTGCCAACTTTGGGCTGTCTTTAGCCTCTCACAGATAAGTTGTACATCTTGAGAAGCTTGCTCTACCAAGTTGGGAGCTAACAATTTTCGATCACCCACTTCCTCCCATGCAACCGATGACCTACGTCATCTGCCATATTAATGCCTCATATGGTGCCATGCCGATGCTAGCATGATAGTTGTTATTATATGCAAACTTCGCCAGTGGTAAGTGGTGTCCCAAGAGCCTTTAAAATCAAGTGCACTCTCAATATATCCTTGAGCGTCTGGATGATGCCCTCGAACTGCCCATCAGTCTGCGGATGTAAAGCGATGCTAAAGTTCAATTAGGATCCCATAGCCTCCTGAAACCTCTCCCAAAAGTGTGAAGTAAACCGGAAATCCCTATCAGAAGTGATGCTCACTAGAACACCATGTAATCTTACGATCTCCTGAACATACAAATCGGCTAAGGCACAGAAGGAATGGATAGATCTAATGGTAAGAAAGTGAGCGGACTTCGTCAATTGATCAACAATCACCCATAACCCATCATGATTCCTCCGGTCTTTGGCAAATCCATAATGAAGTCTGTAGTGATATGCTTCCACTTTCACATCGAAATTGGTAGAGGCTATAACAATCCCGCAGGCTTTTGGTGCTTAATCTTCACTTGCTGGCATATGAGACATTTAGCAACAAACTTCGTGATGTCTCGTTTCATCTGAAGCCACCAATACAGTCTCCATAAATTATGGTACATCTTATTACTGCTTGGGTGCAAAGTGTACCTAGATGTATGGGCTTCTGTCAAAATTAGATGCTTCAGCTACTGGTCATTGGAAACAGAAATCCTACCTCTAAACCTCAGTATCCCATCGGTGCCAATCCCATAATCTGACTGTACACCCATATAAACCCTAACTAGCAACCTTTATATAATGTGTATCACCCTTCTGAGCATCCCTGATTCTGTCTATCAAATTCGGCTTAATCCTGAAACTGGTTGTAAACCCATATCTCTCAAAGGAAATTACATTAAGACTGAGGCTTAAGAACTGCTCTAACAAGTCATACTCCTAGACCATCATATAAGATAACATTCCCATATGCTTTCGGCTCAAAGCATCTGCCACCACGTTTTCTTTCCCTGGTTGGTATAGGATCTCGCAGTCATAATGCTTTAACAATTCCATCCATCTGAGCTGTCTCATATTCAACTCTTGCTGCGAGAATAAATATTTCAGACTCTTATGGTCTGTATATACCTAGAATTTCTCCCCGTAAAGATAGTCCGCCAAATCTTCAATGCAAACACCATAGCAGCTAATTCCAAGTCATGTGTTAGATAATTCTTCTCATGCTCTTTCAACTGCTTAGAACCATAAGCAATTACTTGACCATTCTGCATCAAAACACATCCCAATCCCAATGTGAATGCATCACTGTATATTGAGAAAGCCCCGAATCCGCTAGGAAGGGCAAGAACAAGAGTAGTAGTCAACCTCCTCTTCAACTCCTGGAAGTTGCGCTCACATGCATCTGTCCACTCAAACTTAACATCCTTACGTGTAAGTCGTGTCAATGGAGCAACTAGTCTTAAGAATCCCTCGATAAACTAGTGGTAGTATCGGGCTAAACCCAAAAAACTCTGAATCTCTGTCACTGTCTTAGGCCTCTCCCACTGCACTATGGCTCTATCTTGATGGATCTATAGACACCCCGTCCTTAGACACGACATGTCCCAGGAATGTGATATGATCTAGCCAGAACTCACACTTACTGAACTTCGCATATAGCTTCCGATCTCTGAGGGTCTGTAGGACTATGTAGAGATGCTGCTCATGCTCCTCTAGTGACTTGGAATATACCAAGATATCATCAATAAACACTATCAGAAACCTATCCAGGTAGGGTTTAAACACCTCATTCATCAAACCTATGAAAGTTGCAGGGCATTCGTCAATCTAAATGGCATCACCAAGAACTCATAATGTCCATAACGAGTTCTGAATGCCGTATTAGGGACATCAGCCTCTCAGATCTTCAATTGATGATACCCTGATCGGAGATCAATCTTCAAGAACACCTATGCACCCCTGAGCTGATCGAATACATCATCAATTCTGGGCAAGGGATACTTATTCTTGATCGTAACTCTATTAAGCAGCCAATAGTCTATACACAACCTCAAGCTACCATCCTTCTTCCGGATGAATAACATTAGAGCACCCTACAAAGACACACTGGGGTGAATGAAGCCCTTATCCAATAATTCCTGGAGCTCCTTCTTAAGCTCCTCCAACTCCACCAATGCCATCCGATATAGGAGCTTAGATATGGGCTCCGTACTGGGTACCAAGTCGATGGTGAACTCGATCTCCTGATCTAGTGGTAACCCTAGTAAATCATCTGGAAATACATCTGGAAAATCCCTAACCACAGGAATCTCTGGTAGGTTTGGACGTTTCTTTTCTACGTCCTCCACATACGTAATGTAACCTTCAATCACATCACAGATACACTCAAACAATTTTAGTAACAGTATTTCACTTTTATTACTTATCTAATAACTTTACAGTATATCTTTCAAGATAAGAGAAGGTAATAAACTTAGTATAACAGTCTAGACTAACATAGTTTGTAGCTAACTAATCCATCCCTAAGATTACATCAAAATCATACATTTTCAACAAAATTAGGTTAGTTATCGTTTCCTTCTCTCCTACTGTCACTTTACAGTTTCTATACACAACATCAGTCATTTATGATTCTCTAAAGGGCGTATTAATCTGCAAAGTATACCTTAAGGGTTCAGGTACTACTAATATCTTACTAGCACATGCAGGTGATACAAATGAATGCGTAGAACCAAGATCAAATAAAACAAACACTAACCTATCAAAAATATAAATCTTACCCTTAATCATATCTGTAAAAGCATCAGCAGCCTCCTGATCTAGTGCGAACACCTGATCCTGCATCACAGCCTTCTTGCCCTTCTCTGCTGTTGTAGCACGTCTCAATTGTGAGGGTGTCGCCTTCTCTGACTCAATCTGTGTCAGGGCTGCTAGAGGTGGTACTATAGCTAGAGCTTTAGATGTAGCTACCTCTCTCAACATCGGGCAATCTCTCACTAAATGCCCCATTTGTCCACATCTGAAACAAGCCTTAGAGAGCATATAACAAGGTCGAGTACCATGCGACCTCACACACAATGTACACCTAGCCGCAGTACCCCTCTGAGTAGTAATAGGGCTAGTAGTAGGGGTAGTAGTAGTAGATCAAACTGATCTCCCCTTAAAAATCTAAATACCCAATGTCCTAGCCTTTTTAGGCTGCCATCTACCTAATCTGTCCTCTGGACCCCTCTTCACCTTCTCCTTTCCCTTACCTTTAACCTTAGAACCCAAATCGACATGGAACTGCTTGTAGTCCCTCTCGCACAACTATGCTTGTCTGACCGCCTCATCATAAGTCCTAATATCGAGAGGAACCAACCGGCTCCTAATAGAGGGTCATAATCCAACCATAAACATGTCAATCCGATTCACCATCCTTCTAGTTAGCGGTGAGTCAACAATTCGAATTAGAAAAACTCTAAATCGTATGTGTAAAACTAAACTTGTTTTACACTAATGTGAGTGGATCCTTCCTTTGTATACGGATAAGTATCTCACAATCTAACTAACATTGTTTTAATTCTTTTTTCCTGTTTCAAACCATGGATGTTTTAATTAAGTAGTAGCCTAATAAATTCAGTAATAATGTGTTGACTAAAAATAAAAGCAAAATAAATGGATAATTTTTGAAAACATTGGATGAGAAACACAATCCTCATCTTAACAAGCTAAATTTATCAAGGATTTCGAAGGAAAGCTGAAAATGGGACTTGGGATAAGCAGCAAGATTTAGACTGAAGATCAGAGCTATGGTAAATGAGAGAGGAGGGAGATAACCAACAGATCTAGATAGGGAAGAGGAGAGAAGACATCTTTCTAGAGGGAGGATGACAAAAGAGAGCAAAACGTAAGATGAAAAATGTAACAAATAAGAACATGAGGTCACTTTGGATAGTGCATTATCTATTTTTATTTGATTTAATAATACCATTTTTGTAAATCACACGTAAAAATAAGCTCAGAATAATTATTTCATTTCACTAACTAAATAATAGAATACATATTCTATTTTTATAAATCACACGTAAAATCAAATTCAGAATAATTATTTCATTTCATTTACTAAACGATAGAATACATATTCTATTTATGTTGTTTCAGTATCCACATTATAATAAATTCATTTTTCATTTATTCCATTTTTTTGGTAATGTGACAAGAAATATTATTAATAAAACCTTGAGTAATACAAGCAAATTAGAGAGAAGATAAAGGAAAGAAAATAACAAATAAATCGACCATCAACAGAAATTAAAGCCAAACAAAGGATATCCTGCTCTAAGTTGCTCTCTTAGCCACTTGGTCAACTTCCTTCACAAAGGGGTGCCATCCATCAAAGAAATGAAACTCCATACCTTTCCTGATTATAGTTTGTATGTCTTTCAAGGCCGGTTCAAGTTTCCAATGAATCTCTGCTGAGCTTGAAAGAATTTTTTTCCTTCCTCGTCTATCATTTCTAAACTTGACCGTTTGGACATTTAGGTTATAAAGATGCATGATTACCTTCCTAGCAAACAGAACCTTAGCCACCTCCAGTGAATGCCCTTCAAATCTGTTTGAAAGAACGATTGGTTGTTTCCACTCATGCTAAAAGATCGCCCCCATTCCTATACTGTTATAACATTTTGATTTGTAAGTTCCCATAAACACAATCCACCTATCCTCTCCCCCTTTAGGTTCACTTATATTCACTCTTAAACTTGGTTGATCACAGATCAGAGTATTCCTCTTATCCCGCAGTGGTTTGCTATTGAACTCTTGAAAAGCTTTGAGAATAGATCCCTTGAGGTTTTGCTAATGCCTAAGGATTTTGATTGGGTTTGGTTCCATGCCTTTAAAAACATTCATTTCTATGGATCCACAAGGCTTAGAGAATACTAGCGAATTGGGTATAAATCTCAACCTTTTCAGCCAAACTATTATTCCTTATAATAGCCAGCTGTTTTATCCACTCGACAATTTTTTAGGGATAAATCTTATTGGCACAAAGGGTAAGATCAAATGCAAACCAAACCGCTCTTGCAACTTGGGATGTGATAAACAGATGATCAGTGGTCTCTTCCTCTTTCTCACCAAGACGACAATTCTTGTTAAGGCTTGTGATTCTCTTCCCTAGTTCTGCCCGAATCCGTAAACAATTATTATAGATTTTCCACAACAAAATAACCAACTTGAAAGGAAGTTTCAGAGTCCAAAGTTATTTCCAAAAGGTGGTACTCATCCTATTGTCATTACCTACTTTAGAACCCTCGAAATACACCAAAAAACTGAGCTGACAGTATACTCACCCGTGAATGTAAACTTCCAAACCATTCTATCTTCCCTACCAAGAACTGAGAACGTTCTATCATTCAATTTCGCAGCTAATTCCAAGTCCCACATATTTTCCCCTCCTATATTGTGCCATCGTCCTTGATTGGTATTCATAAGTCTCGCGACAAGATATTGGGAATGATTTGTGTTGGTATTTTGATCCGCCAATTGAATCTTCCCTTCTTTAACCACCGAATGTTTACCATCCCTCACTTGGACATCCATTCCAATAAGACAAAGATCTCTTCCCACAAGTAAGCTTTTCCAAATCTAGGAGTCAGCAACCTTACCTCTGACATCTCTAAAATCTTGCTTCCTACAATACTTCTTAGTTGGAATCATACCTGTTAAGAAGTTAGGTTGTGAAATAATTCTCCAGGCTTGCTTTCCCAATAAGGCTTTGTTCATATGTTCAGTTCGTCTAAGTCCAATTTGTTTGACATGATTTTGATGTCTTTGTCAGGGCTTTATATATCTCTAACGCAACAAATCCCATTACAGGTTTTGATGATGATTGTATATCTCATGGTGCTCTCATTTGAAAAATTTTAAGATCGTCAAAGGGCACTACAGTAAATAATTACGGGAAATCATATTATTTCTGTTACAAGGGATCATTCAATCCATTAAAATATATATTTAAATTTCATACATTTTTATTTTAAATTTTTTATATTTCAATTAAACATTTCCAAATTTTCAAATAAGTAAACGAAAAATCATAATTTTATCAAGTAAACTGATTTAAATCTATTCTACTATTAATTTAATTAAAACTGAAATATAAAAATTCTTTAGATTGACCCAAAAATCAACCACATCAATGATCCTTCTAACCTGATTAATTATAATACCTTCTTACATTTGCTTTCCAATAGTTACCATCAATTTAAGATATAGTTATGCATTTAGCAGCTTTTACAAATTTGGTTAGTTCTAGTTATTTATTAATTTATTTAGTTTAAGTGACTTTCATAGTTACCAAATAATATATGGATTATAATTGTAATTTCTAATAAAAATGTACTACTCAAAATATATAATCATGCATTTAGCAGTTTTTACAACAGTCAATCTCAAATCCTAGACAGAATACACCCAAATGGCTGACTACAACAGCACTATTTTATTGCTTTCAAAAAGGTGAACCAATGAAGCAAGAAAAAATGGAGGAAAAGTGGAGAAGGAACGTGCAGAGAAGGCAGACAGGAAGCTTATTCACGCAGAAGTGTAGGCAAGGAGATGACCTTTCTATTTCTGATAAGAAGGATGTAAGTTTTTTCTTTTCGAAGTAAAGACCAAAATTATGTTTCTTTCCGAAAAATATGGAGGGAAAGAAAAGAAGAAAGTCTCATCCATGGAAACATTTAAGCATACCAAGAAGAAGCTCCTCAAATCTACCACTACATCCTATAAAAGAAAACCCTCCATTCTGATATCATAGTGAGATTGCTCTCTTTAATCTCTACAAAAGAACTAAGAAAAGCTATAAAGTTCCTGCAGCCCCCAAAAACACTACCAAGCACATTAAACAAATAATTGTGGCAATGTTTCAAGCCTAAACCACTAACTCCCTTCTCTTTTTCCCCTTTTTCTTCTCTTTTTCCCCTTTTTTCAGCTAAGGACTGAGTTTCATGGGAAGGAAAAATAGGACTGAAGGAGAACTAAGCTGTTTTCCCTTCTTGCAACCTCACTGAGAGAAAGTTAAGGGGCTGAATCCTTTACCAAATCTTCCAATGGAGGCCCTTCTCAGAGCCTTAAAATGCAATTCAGGGAAGAAACCAACCTCAAATTCTTTACCAATTTAGTGGCCAACATAAAACATCAATAGAGTGCCTCCAAGTGCACCTCCCAATCCTGCACAATACAAAAGTTACCAATGAACTTAAAATAAAAATTGGTGTGTCTAGTGGCATCACAATAAGCTTCTGAGGGAATATAATTAAATCCCAGTTACTCTGTTATGCATCTTTCTTTAGTAAAGAGTGATATGAGTAAGCAAGCACAATGAGCCACTTAACCCAAAATGATAAAAATATGGGATACTCACTAATTTAGCATCCGATCAGTATCTAATTAGAAAGATTTTTCCTTTTTTCTCTGGCCATTCTATTCTTCATCATTGAAGCTGAAACATTTGGTAAAGTCAATGCCTCAGAATCCAAGTATCAACACATCAAAGCTCGGAATTTTGCTTAGGTAATTTATCATGTACAGAGCAGGATATTTTGAGCCAAGTAAGAACCAATATTAAAACTTACATATGAAAACATGCATTAGCAGACACAGAAGACAAAAAATATGGTTCATGTAGTTTAAACCTAAAACGAAGGATTGCCAATGCCATGCTGACAAGGTGCAAAAGCAAAGATCCAAGAAACAAAGACAACATTTCATGCTTATGGAACATCCAATGCCATATGGATGCTTCATTGAGAGAAAAGTGGAATTGCAATTGCAAAACAGTTTAGCAAGCATCTTTCATTCTACAAAAAGAAAATGAGAGTTGCAATCAATGGAGCTCCTTGTGCAAAAAGCAAAACAAATCAGGGGAGAGAGAGAGAGAGAGAGAGCTTGCATGATGACTTACAAAAATTGGATTTCAGCTATCCATTAGAATTCCCATTCATCAGGGACTTAGGTGGTAACGACAAATTAATTCAAGAAAAATGGGATTTTCCTGTGCTTTGATGTTAACCATAAAAGTCAATCTCCAATGAGTTTGTGAAACTACAACTGCATGGAGTAAAAGAAACATCAGCTTCTTTTTAAGCTGTGTTTTTACACTAATCAAACTGGTCCTTTTTCAACCCATCATCTTTATTTAATTCTTCGACAAAACTGATTGCAAAAAATCCAATTGAACAGAGGAAAAGGGCGGTATCCGACTCCTAACCAACGTCATTATCATAGTAGCCTTATCCAGTTGCCCATTTTTCATAAGTCCTTGAAGAAGTGAATAAATAGTATCCACATTTGGAAACCAATTCTTCCTCATGCAGTCTTTACACAGGGTATAGGATAAATTGTATTCCCCTCCCTTGCAGAGATAATGAATCATTGTCTGGTAAATGTTAACATTGGGCTTATACTTACTACGACGTTCTAAAGAAGAATAAACCCTTGTAGCCATTTTAAGATAACCAGCCTGGAAAAAACCTTTGATTACCAAATTGTAAGTAACCTCATCAGGGTCTATCCCAATTTTCTGCATCAAACGCATCACATCATTAGCTTGCCATGCCCGTCTCCTATTAATCAAATACTGGATCCTGACATTAAAAGTTGTAAGATTAGGTTTGCACCCCTTATACACCATGAGATTCCACAACCCGTTGCCAATCTCGGACCAGTTTCTTTTATAAGAAGCTGATATAAGTGTTGTGTACGTAATGACATCTGGCCTTACTCCCAGCCTTTCCATCTGTACCATGATCAAATATGCTCTACCCAGAAAATCCATATCACAAAATGCTTTGATAAGTATATTGACTGTATACGTATCCAATTCAACATAGAAATTTGATGGAACATCGGTAATAAATGCCTCAATAGCTCTTAAATCACGAGATTGAATCAAAACCTTAAGTGCAGCATTGAAAGATTTAACAGTTCTCTTACATCCATACAAATGCATATGACAAAAAGTATCAACAGCATGCTTTATCATCCCAGCCTTACCATACAACATTATAATCCTCATAATGAAGCCTTCTCGTCTACCCTGTGGAAGAGTTTTCTGATGCTCAAGTAAATGCTCAATGAGATCAAAGCGGCGAGCCCCAGCTAATCGAGAAACTGTATCTTCAAATGCAAACTTGTTTTCAACGACAAGTTTATTGTGGGCATTAGCCTTGAATAAAGCAAATAGCTTATCAGGGTCCCTTTCATTTTTAAGCTTGGAAAGGGCACTTTCTTGAAAAGGTATTGTCTTTGATGGTTGATTTGAGAAAGCTGCAGAAGTATCAGTTGTTGATGCGATGGCAGCAGAAGCAGAAGCAGCATGACACAGTCTACGAATTGGCCGCAGAGATAACATGTTCTGATATCTTCTCATCCATACGACAACAATGTATCAAAACCTTGTTCACCCATTTCACAAAATGGAGAATTCCAGAAACATGAACCCAGCCAATGCACAACAACTCCAGAAGGACTTTCATCAAATAGAATCATACCCAGATATCAAAACCCTTCCTTCAAGGCATTATCATAAAAATATCCTCAAAAACACAATACCCAGATATTGAAATTAGAGTCAAATGCACCATCATGAACAATATGAACCCAGAAACAACTACACCCAGATACACAGTTTAACAGGCGCTAAATATATCAAAATGACCAAAGAATAACCCTTCCTTTAATCGAAATTAAAGAGCATGAAGACGATAAGTTTACCTAGAAAATTAAAAGGGAGCTGGAAGAGAGCCCATCGTTGCTCTCAGCTGGTTACGGTGGAGGTTGTCGTAGGGTTTTTGGGGTTTAGATTTTGCCGTCTTGGTTTGGGAAACAATTTCGTTTTAGATATAAACAGGGAAGACTCCCTGGACCTCAATGAGCATTTTGATTAAAACCAAAAGGATCTAAATCCAGTGCCTGCCGTGTCAAAACATGGGCCTGAAAAATAGTGTTTAATTTGGGAAAAGAATACAAAACTAAAATTTAAAACCAAGTTAATAGATGTAATATCAAATACATCATAAGTAAAAATTTTTGATTCAATAAATAAGATTAAGGTGATACATATTCTTGCCAATGAGGCTTTGGCTTAGTGGCAACGAAGAGGCTCTGAGATTTTGAAGTCTAAGGTTCGAGTCTCACCAAGTGTGAGTTCGAATAAGTTTATTTGTTATTTGTTTAGTTGGTTATTATCATCTGTATTTATCAAGTTATGTGATTGTAACTTTGAATGAGAATGTACTACTCAAAAAAAAAGATGATACATATTCTTTAAAAATATTAAAAAAATAAAATATGACATACATCATCATTCTAATTCCGCTTGTTGAATCAAAAACTATATTGATGGTATATTGGGTAATTATCTTTAATAAATTAATCTATGTTTTCTAGTATTTTGCATATGGTTACTTTTTTTTTATGGACAATATCCCTAATGAAAAATTATTTCACTGGAGATATATTTATAAATATGAAAAAAATTAAATAATCAATAAATAAATACCTGTGAAATTAATCATAATATTTTTTGACATTCTTTCTTCCTTCTTATTATAAAAGAAAAAAAGAAAAAATACATGAGAGCTCTTTAATTTGCTTGGCAAGTTTTTCCATAATGCAGTATAGAAAATAAAATTCTTAAAATAATTAATTAAAAATATAAAATATTAAAATTTATATGATAAATTTGTCGTATTTTATTTTTTTTATCAATGCTAATATATAAAAAAAACTCTAATACTTGCAAAATTTAAAATTATTGTAATAAATTACATATTCTAATTTTTTAATACTAAATTATTCGAACTAAAAACGTATTTAATAAATATTTTTTATTATAGACATATATATATATATATATTAATACTAAATTATTCGAACCAAAAAAAGTATTTAGTAAATATTTTTTTATTATAGATAGATGGAATTGGATTGATTTCTATTTGATATATATATATATATATATATATATATATATATATATATATATATATAATTAAACGAATATGAAAACATTTCATATCCTACATCAAATACTAATCTATTCAAAAAAAAAAACTCTAGTAGAAATTAAAAGTGATTTTCACATGTAAGCAAATGGTATTTGATTAAAAAAAAAATTGCTGCTTCAAATGGCTCTCCCAATCCAGGTCATGGATCCAGCGACATATTGTAAAACTGATGATTCAGAACAGGTGGGAAATGTTCTGCTTCAGTTTTCAAGTTGGGAGGATAGCAATATTTTTCCTATTCACCTTCGACCATTTCATCAATGAATGCACAAAGATCATGCATGTATCTAAAAATCAAAATCTTTAACTCAGTCACAAACATGGTAAAGTCAGAGTTGCTGAAGCCTGCTTCACTATCATTCTTTCTGCCTTAAATTATCAAACCATAACCAAGTATTCTGTTCTCAGTATAAAAAGCAAGGAATGACTAATACAAAGGAAGAGAGTAGAAGCAGTTGGCAATTGTAGAAGGATCTCCTTGGAGTTTGGGCAGATCTTCAATTTGCTTCGGCTGTCAGTCTTTGGAAGTTATAACAAGCAACCCCAATGCCCCGATGAGAATATACTGCAATGAAGAAACAAAATATATTTTTTGTTCTTTAGCACACTAGGAAAAACAGTTTCTGGTTTAAGCAAAACTAAGTTATATAGAAATCGAACCTTGATAATTGGCTTTTCAGTCATGATTATAGTCACCCAACCAACGTAGGGCAAGAACCTGCAATTAAAGTAAGCAATTAGAAGTTTCTTTTTTGTTTTTTAAATTTGACAAACAGTATACTACCTCATAGCTTGAAACATGTTAGATTATCTAATTGAGCAGTATAAACCCTCAGGCTCAGAAGATCTTTCCCATAACTCCAAAAGCCTTAAAAGGCACACCAACAGCAACACCATTAAAGACAAAAAGGCCAATTGACACGTACTAATATCCTAAACTTGGATCAAGTCTTTCCCAGAGAATAAAACAAAATGCTCATGGACTGACATACATCACTAGTTGCTATCATGCTTCCAAAGCCAAACCCTTGACAGAAATCAAACTCCATCGCCCATTTTTTTCCTTGTCCCCAAAAGAAAGCCATTTCCATAGGAGGACAAAATTCTCCTCTAGAATCCACCATTCCTCTCCTAACACTTAAATTAACTTTCTAGTATCCAATTTGGAGGTGGTACTGTACATAGAAACACTATGGAATCATATTTCAAAGAAAAGTAATAATAGTAATTGATAAAGCTTTGTTCCAAAGTGCACTATGTCCATAACAAGCATGAGTGTGTGTGTGTGTGTTTATGATTTCTTCAGACATGATATGAGTTTTGAAGATGGCAACACAGAATAACCAATCATATGTCAACTCCTTGATGCGTACAGAAAAAGAAAGGTGAATGCTAGAGGCTTTACCCCACAGCTCTGCCCATGATATGGTGCTGTTGAAGCCAGAGCTGACCTTGAGCATATAAAAGCCTGTCATCCCCATAATTGTTGTCTCCTGAAAATGCACAGATAAAGAGAGGACATTAAAATACCAAACAATGCAATTCTGGCAATTTAACAAATTTAATCTTTATTCAAATATGCTGTTACCTTTGGTGAGGACATCAACTTCTCCAGTATCTTGCCTTTCATGGACCTACAATAATATCAAATATCAAAATTCATCAGATGCCAAGATCATGTTTATTGATTAATCTGCTAAAGTAACAAAATCAAGTAGATAGAAGCTTGGTTGCCAAGGCATCCTCATTGTCTGTGCCCTTAAGTTTTATATATACAAATGAGCTTCTTAAGCCATTATCCTCAGAACATATTGTTTGCAACAAAAATCAGTCATCCAGCATCTATGACTAATCAATTTATCAACCATGAACCAGTTGCTTTAGCAAATATATGTTCCCCACAAACTAACTCTTACATGGAAACATATGTTTGTAAGCAAAGAAGGCAGAAAAAGAGATATCAGATTAGCAAATTACAATTTGGTGCTCCTATTCGATGGCAAGTGAAAATCAGTTGCTAATATGCATGAATGCCCAGATGCAGATGATAACTTCAGTGCTTCAAAGTCACTTGAATATCACTTTTTCACAGATATAATACATACACAGCAGTCCAAGATCAATAAAACATGTGGAATGATTTATTAGAATGTTTACCTTAATTACACGATGGACAATAGGGATTTCACGGCCCTGAGAAATTCACAGTTTGAAAAAGGAATTAGCAAAAGATCATGAAGGCAAAAACAACCGCACTAACAATAAAAAATACAAAACATACAGAACCAAATAAAATTAAAAACAAAGGCACTTACATCAACATTAAAAACAACAATCTCCCCTGCCCGGATAGGATCTTTACTCATGTGCAAGAACAAAATATCCCCCTGCAAATGATATAATCCTCATTAATTAAAGTCAGAATCCAAATGAACAAAAATTATCAAAAATGTCAAGCAGGCTAGTGGAAGTAATTGTGTAACAAAAAAACTTTCAATGTGATCTTAATACATGTCCAAAGCAAATCATATTAAATAAAATGGAATGATTGTTGTCAAATTGCTAAAAATAACTAGCAGAATGCAGTTTCCACCAACCAAGTATACTCTTGCTTTACTTTGCCCTAATTTAAGGTCAAGCAGGGAGTGGCCAGATATTGCCATGATAATGACAGCATACAAGGAAAGGTAAAAACTGATATGGATTTCAAGGAGCTGTAAGTAAACATAATTGATGCATGTTATTACTCAAAGCTTCAAGTTACATAACACACAAAGCTCAGAATATAATCTAGAAAAATGGTAAATACATAAGGTGTAAGGTGGACTCAACAACATTGTCTTTTATTTGTAAAATTGGAATATCAAAGCCATAGAGTTTCAAAAACTCTTATGTTTCTTTCTAAAATAACTGAGTATAGTCTGAACTTCTCCAAAGGAGAAGATAGAAACACTTGAGGGGGACTCCAGACACACTAATCTGAAGGACTTGTTTCCTTCTAACAGAGTGGTCCATAAAGAAAAATCTTACGGGTGCAACTCTCAGTAGCTAAAACAGAGCTTTGAAAAGAAACAATCGTAGCACATGGAAGAACAGCAAATCAACCTTAGTATAAAAATAGGTGGTCTGTTCAAGGGAGGGACAGAAATTGAGGCTTCCGATATTCTATTCTCAAATATTTTGGAGGAACATTCACATCACATTTGATTGCAGAAGTGCAGTGCAGAATGGTATTAGGCTACACTTTGCTAGAAACACCAAAATCATTTAAGCATTTGCTTTGTAAGTTGACCTACCCTCTTGAAACCTGGTTCCATACTTCCAGAAAGAACGACGACAACGGGAGATTCACTGCCAGTGACACACATCAAGGCCTTCCATATTATGAGGGCCGATGTAACAATCATACCTGAAATAGAAAGGTTTTTCATAAGATAAAATTTCAACGGGTGAATAACTGATGGCAACAACTTTTCAAAACAAATTTGTTCATTGGAAAATCCCACGCACGCCTAACATGATTCTACAACAAGCTTGAAATTTAAAATTTCTAACAAATCAAAGAAAGCTCAAAAGACATGTAGAATATCATACACTTTTGCAGAGTTTATTCAGCTATTATCACGACAAATGAATTAAAAGGTAACTCTGCTTTTATCAAAATCTCAACTTATTAATATCTTGATCTACAGTTCTAAATGTTCACCCAAATTCAAAACATTTGGGACCAACATGAGTTAACAGGAAGAAAAAACATTATTTTCTGTACAATTGAAAGTCAATAGGAGTCAACTTCAAGAAAATTTCTCGACAACCCACTAAACAAGCGCATAAACAGAAAACAAACCAATGTTTTCAATTCTTAAAAGGGTAAAAATAATTTCGAGCTCAACAAGGCTGAAGTAGAATAGTTAGACAAAAGAAAGCAAGGGGAATTGTGACATTCGTATCAAAATATAATAGAGAAGTAATTTACAAACGTACCAAGACTGACGGCCTGGGTGAGAAGCTGGCGGATCTGGATTGATTTGATAGAGTCTACGGTGTCTCCGATCCAACCCATTTTTTCTCTCTTCGATCCCTTTCTCTTTCTTTTGCTCTCCGCTTTGTTTTTCTTCTTCCTCCTTCGCAAGCCGATACAAATTACAAGGCGCAAACGGAAACCCAATTCACCCTCTCAGTTGCTCCATATATTTTCTTTTCTTGCCTTTTCCCCAAATAGCAAACCATCAAAAAATGGATTTTATTTGGTGGGAAAAAAGATTTTTTTTTCTTTTTATTTTTTTATTAAAATAAAAAATCTTTTGTAGTCATAATAATTTTGAGAAATTCTAAATGTTACTTTAATTTGACTTTTTTAATCAAATAACTTAAGTAAAATTATAATCAAATAACTTAAGTAAAATTATTAAATGAAGCCTAACATTAAGAAAGTTAAGTTTATTTCTTATTTCTCTTCTTTTAATTTATTTTTTTTCAATCGTAAATGTTAGGGATGGATTTAGCTCAAAAACTACTACAGCTAGCTTGATCCAGTAGGTCCCGTTGAGATCTTGTTCAATCTCATTGTCTCTCCAATGTCATGACTTGAAGACAGATTGATTTCACTTAGATAATCAAACTCCAGCAGATGGTGACACAACATGATATTTGTACCCCAAATGCTTATGAATAGACCCTCGTGACCAAAGACATAAGGATCTTTTGACTTTCATTGTTGTTTGGACTTAGGTAATGAGCTTACAGGGCTAGCAATCAATGTTATATATGAAGGAGAATCGTTGGCTGGCACTTTCTCCTTTTCTAGAAAGCCCTACGCTCGACAAGCTTACCAAATCAACTCGGTGATGGAAGGAGGCAAGATGAGGAACCAATCACCTTCATGCCAGCCGACAGGGGAGATATCACAATTCCCCATGATGACCCGATGGTAATATCAGCAGTCGTGTCAAAGCATCTAGTTCTTCGGATCCTTGTCGATAACGAAAGTTTTGTGAACTTGATCTACTAGAACTGCTTTGAGAAAATGAACATCTCGGAGGATAGGCTAAAATCGGTGCCAGCACCCTTGTATAGTTTCTCTGGAGAGAAAGTGAAGGTAGTAGGGGCAATTCAGCTACCTGTCACGTTGGGGTAGAGCTCGAGGAATGTTATTCGCCAAGTACTATTCATGGTGGTGAAGTCAACTTCAGTGGCATACAATATGATATTCAAGGGACCATTATTGAATGAAATGAGGGTCGTTGTGCATCCCTATTACTTGCTAACGAAGTTTCTAACTCCTTATGGTGTAGGCTAAGTTAGAAGAGACCAAAGGAAGGCCAGGACGTGTAATATCGTGTCAACTACATGCAAGGAAATTCAGAGAAAAGAGACCCTCACAATCGAAGAACCGCCTAAGCCGAAGCCTGATGAGGAGATGGAGGTAGTTTGATTAGATGATGAAGATGAAGAAAAGGTGGTACACGTGGGAAGTTCGCTGCCAGAAAAAGCAAAGGAGGAAATAATCTGATGCTTGAAGGAGAACGTTGATGTCTTTGCTTGGACTCCCAACAATATGCCTAGAATTGACCCTGAGGGTGCTTGCCACCGGTTAAATGTAGTTCTAGGAACCAAACCAGTCAAGCAAAAGAAGAGAAATTTTGCTCCAGAAAGGCAGCAGGTTATAGACAATGAGATCCAGAAGCTATTGCAAGCATTATCAGAGAAGTTGATTACCCTAAATGGTCGGCTAACGTGGTGATGGTGAAGAAGGCCAACGGAAAATGGAGGATATGTGTGGATTTTACGGACTTGAACAAAGGCTACCCTAAGGATTCATATCTTTTACCTCGAATTGATAAATTGGTGGATAAGACTTGTGGATATGAGCAACTTAGTTTTTTGGACGCTTTTTCGGGGTACCACTAAATCATAATGCATCCAGATGATGATAAGAAAACTTCTTTTCATCACTGATAGTGGAACATATTGTTACCAAGTGATGCCTTTTGGTCTAAAGAATGCAGGGGCAACATATCAGCGCATGGTAAATAAGGTGTTCAAGGACTTGTTGGGAAACACCATGGAAACATATGTGGATGACATGATCATCAAAAGCCGAAGAGAGGAGTCACATGCTGAGAAAATATCAAAGGTGTTCAAGGTGTTACGGCAATATAAGTTGAAGTTGAACCCCAACAAATGCTCATTTGGAGTAATGGCGGGAAAGTTCTTAGGGTTCATGATCACTAATCGAGGAATAGAAGCGAACCCCGAAAATATTCAAGCCATCTTGGACATGAAGCCACCCAATACTATTAGAGAAGTTCAAAGGCTAACAGGGAGGATAGCAGCTTTAAATCGCTTTTTGTCCAAATCAGCTAAAAGGAGTCTACCATTCTTTAAGACGATAAAGGCGAGAACGAATTTTAAATGGACCGAAAAGTGCCACGACGCTTTCGAAAGATTAAAGGATTACTTGAAAGAGTTGCCACTGTTGTCTCGACCCCAACCTGGAGACTAACTCCTTATGTATCTCGGTGTGGGCGAAAAGGTTGTGGGCGCAATCCTATTAAGGAAGGATGGAGACAAGGACTGTCTGATCTACTATGTGAGTAAAGTTTTGCTAGATGTCGAGACGAGATATCCCCAAATAGAAAAAGTAGCCTTATCACTGGTAATGGCAATTCGAAAACTAAGGCCATACTTTGTGAGATCCCCAATTTCCATGTATTCCCATATATGTAAAGTATTCTAAGCTAATATGATTAAATGAATATGAAGTTTAATGTGTGAATGATGTATGCATGATGTGTAGAAGAAATAAGAAAGTTGATAGTCAATGAATCAGATACAATATGTTGATATCAGGAAAATAAATGGAACATGAGAAAAGAAACAAAATCAGAAATTTAATTGGGCATGTAGTTGTGGAAGAAAGGAGAAGAGGAATTAATTGATGGTCAAATGGTCTTGAGTCAAAGGGATAAAGCTTGGCTGAGATGATTAATGGGATAAAGAGACATTTAATGCATGAAGCATGACTCATCATCCCCATCAGCTATCACCAACGTCAGCCACTCTTCTTCCCAGCTCTCCCTCTCGTGCCATCTCCAATCTTCCAAGCTTCCATCTCTAGCTACCTTGCTAAACCACCTTACTCTTCCACTAATCCACTAAGTTCGTAGAATGAAAAATAATCCTTGTCACTAGACTAAGTGATATCCAAAGTTTGGTGGATTGAATCCAAGTATTGGAGGAGATCTCAACAATTGAAATTTTGGTCTCTTGTGAAGGTAAGAGAAGAAAATGATTTAGTCAATTTCGTTTATGGATTTGAGTTGTGCTGAGTTGATATGATATGTGTATGTAGTTTAAATTAAGGTTTGATGTGGTATGATGATTTTAGGTTGAAGAAGTGAAAAGCTAGGGTGACGCATCAAGTGATTTCGCGTTTCCGAAGAAATTGAGGTAAGAAATTTATTTAACGGACGTAAGGCGGTTATGTCCGCATGTTTTAATATGATTTTGAAATTGCTTTGGGGAGAAATACTAGTTGTCTTTGGCAGGAAAAGATGCATTTTCGGACTTGTCTCCTAGTACCAATTAGGCTAGGGGCAGCCGACTACCTTGAAAGGGAAGTCGACTGCCTAGAGACAATCAAAACGCCGTTTTCCGAAAACCGATGCAAACCAGTCGACTGCTATGTAAGCCAGTCGACTGCTATTTACCCAGAAGCATTCTGTTTCAAACCAGTCGACTGCTATATGGGACAGTCGACTGCTATTTACCAAATTGCTTTCTGTTTCAAAAACAGTCGACTGCCCTATATGACCAGTCGACTGCTATTTCTTAAGAAGCATTCTGTTTGAAAACCAGTCGACTGCTATATGGACCAGTCGACTGCCCCCATGTATTTTCAAATATGAAAATATTGGAAAATTTAAATGAAATTATTTCGATAAAAGAAGTTATGAAGGAGCAGTCGACTGCCCTATAAGACCAGTCGACTGCCATGTATGAAAAGAGCTTTCAAAGCTTATTTGATTTAAACACAAAAGTGTTTTCTGAAAAGAATATTATAAATGTTTTGAGGCTATGGACTGCGTAATGATTATGCATTTCTAATGGCTGAGAGACTCTGATCAAGTCCTCAGTAATATGTATGTTAAGTGAGGAACCCTAGTCCGGTCCTCAAGACCATCAGTGACACCTGACTAGTGCTCACTATGGTATTATTAAGGCAGGAGAGAATCCCTGACCTCTACATGGTATACCAATGTACTAATGCATGATTAGAGTCATATGAGTCATATGAATGGGAATGAACGGTTCATATGATGACTCAATCGCTTAAACATTGTACATAGTCTCCATCTATTTCAAAGTACAAGATGTATGTATAAAGAAATGTATGATGTATGTTTTTAAAGTATGATATGAAGTAAGATGTTTTAAAGAAAGAAGTTTAAGTATGATGTTTTAAAGAAAGTATGTTTGCCATTTCATTTGAAATGAATATGCATAGTTGCAAACAATGCATGAAAGAGGTTTATGATACATGCTTTATAATGCTTTACATGACATTATAGAGCCAAGTAGGAAAAATGCATATAGAGGCATAGTACGCTATTTTACATATTTTTCTTACTAAGCGTAAACTCACCCTTTTACGACCATTTTTCTTACAGATTACCTGAAGTGAATCCCGCTCCGACTAGAGGAGCTTGTTTTTGAAGAATCAAGGTGTACCTTCTTAATACGCTTCCCAGTTAGCATAGAAGGTATACTTATATGTTCATGTATATAGTAAATTGTAATTCAGCTACAGTACAGTACAAGTAGAGAATATATATATATATAAGATGTCGGGGATGTAAGTTAAGATGATGTATGAGATCCTGTGGAAATGAAATGATATTTATATATATCATTTTATGTTTATGAAAATTGAATAAAATTTCATGAGCTATTAAATGATTAGCTTAAGATTAAGGGAAGAACGACACTGGATAAACTAAATCTAAATAAAGAAGGAAAAAGATAAGTGATAAGATAAAGTGACGGGGACGTCACAGAGTGGTATCAGAGCAGTTTAGATTGAAGTTTGTCAGTGTCAAGGAGCTAGAAATAGAGTATATTCCCCAATTGTACTGTACTTGTCTGAATACAAATGTATAGTATAACTATTTCTAGTTATACTAAAGAGCTCAATGATAATTATATTTACAGTATGAGCTCACGAAGAAGAGGTACAAGTAGAGGAAGAGGACGGGGTCGCACTGAAGAGCCCCCAGTTCCGTCTCCTCAACCATCTCCACCACATAGCCCGAATACAAGGCTAGCGAAGATGGAAAAGCATATGGAGAACATGGCCACGATGTTCACCCAGTTTATGTCTAACTTCCCAAGTGTGGCCACAAGTACCCAAGCAACTGAAACTGTTATTCTTCCTACGGAAGTAACCCCACCAGTCCCAGTTACTGGAAGGCGGGATCCTAGAGCTTATTGCAGTGTGGCATTGATTAAGGAATTCAAGAAGTTGGATCCGCCTAAATTCAAGGGGGAAAGAGATTTGTTGACAGCTGAGAACTGGATGAAAGCTGTTCTAAAATCTTTCAAGTACATGCCCTGCTCCGAAAGGGAGAAAGTAGGCTTGGCTGCCTATCTGTTGATAGATGATGCTGAATATTGGTGGCAAGCCACTAGAACCGTGTTAGAGGCCCGATATGATGAAGTTACGTGGGACAGATTTGTGGAAGCTTTTAATGAACAATACATCCCACGTACGGATCAGAATAGATTGAAGATTGAGTTTTTGAGTTTGACTCAAGGTACGATGACGGTGAATCAATATGAATCTAAGTTCACCACCTTGAGTAGATTCGATCCAGAGGTCCGAAGAGATGAAGGGCATAAGATCTACAGATTCATCGAGGGATTGAAGTCCCCGATTAGATCTAAGTTGTATCCAATGGATATCACCACCTATGGAGAAGCTGTCCGTAAGGCTCAGCTGTGTGAGCAGGACTATGATCTACATCATGCTGACTTCCGAGCCAAGGGTAAAGGCAAGGAACCGATGAAGCGGAAGTCGGATGAGAAAGCTTCGAGCGATAGGTATCCATTTCGGAGGAGTAGACGATCTGAAGGAGTTTCTATAGGTAAGTAAAGTATAGAAAGATGATCTTTAAATTAATTAAATAGTTATATGGAATTATATTGAAGTTGGAGTTATGATGATGATGATAATGATATAGGTACTCCTAGAGCTACCGGGATCAAGATAAGTGATGAGCGATCCCGAAATCAAGTTGGAAGTACCGCTAGTTCACCAAAGAGTACGATGCAAAGATGTGAGCAGTGCGGGAAGTTTCATGGATCACAGCCATGTCGCTTGGCGAGTGGCGCTTGCTTTAGATGTGGGGAGAAAGGGCACATGATTAGGGATTGCCCTCAGAGAGATCCGAGGATGCCTGACGAATCAGATAAGGCCCCTAAACCACAACCTAAGGCCACTGCTGCTGAGAAGGGAAAGAAAGCTGTGACCCAAGGACGAGTGTTTGCCATCGACGAAGAGTCTGCCGATGCCTCGTCCAAAGTGATTAAAGGTACAATTTACCTGTTTGATGTGAATGTCATAGCATTGTTTGATCCAGGCTCTACGCATTCTTTTGTGTCTCATAAGTTTGCTATGAAAATAGCTATTGAGCCTGAGACTTTAGAACACTCATTAAAGATAAGCACACCACTTAGAGAATCACAAGTGACAGAGTTGGTGTATAGAAATTGTAATCTACGGGTCGGAGAAAGAGAATCTAAGGCTGACCTAATCCTATCGAATATGTATGGGTTTGATGTTATTTTAGGTATGGATTGGTTAGCTAACAATCATGTTATAGTGGACTGTTATGCTAAGAGTGTAACATTCTCTTCACCCGTTAGCTATGTTGTAAATTTTGCAAGTAATTAATATGAAAGTATGTTTGATTTTGATTTGTTTGCAAATGAAAGTAATGGATAATGTGTATGATGATGTGAAGGATTTATTGCTTATGTGGAGGACGTAGATCAGAAACGTCCCGGACTCAAGGATATTCCTGTAGTCCAAGATTTTCCTGAGGTGTTCCCGGATGATCTTCCAGGACTTCCTCCGGATAGGGAAGTGGAGTTCACTATCGATTTGGTGCCGGGGACTGAGCCTATATCAAGAGCTCCTTACCGGATGGCTTTGGTAGAATTGGAAGAACTTAAGAAGCAGCTTCAGGAGTTGCTAGACAAGGGATTCATACGACCCAGCGTATCCCCTTGGGGTGCTCCTGTACTTTTTGTCAAGAAGAAGGACGGTAGTATGAGGTTATGCATTGACTACCGATGGTTGAATAAAGTGACAATTAAGAATAAGTATCCTCTTCCCAGGATAGATGACCTCTTTGATCAGCTAAAGGGTGCACAAGTCTTCTCTAAGATAGACTTGAGATCGGGATATCATCAGTTGAAGATCCGAGATGAAGATATCCCTAAGACTGCGTTCAGGACACGGTATGGCCATTATGAATTCTTGGTGATGCCGTTTGGATTAACCAATGCACCTGCAGCATTCATGAATTTGATGAATGATGTGTTTAAGCAATACTTGGACCAGTTTGTCATTGTTTTCATCGATGACATCTTGGTGTACTCGAGGTCGCGGGAAGAGCATGAGCAGCATTTGAGGATTGTTTTGGAGACCCTCAGAGATAGAGGACTATATGCCAAGCTAAGTAAATGTGATTTCTGGTTGAATCAAATCTCCTTCTTATGTCATGTGATCAGTAAAGATGGAGTTTCAGTTGATCCATCGAAGATTGAAGCGGTGTTCAAGTGGGAAAGACCGAAGACTGTGACAGAGATTAGGAGTTTCTTGTGTTTAGCTGGCTACTATAGAAGGTTTGTAGAGGGTTTCTCGAAGTTAGCTGCTCCACTGACGCGTTTGACGCACAAGGAAATGAAGTATGAGTGGAATGAAGCCTATGAGTGTAGTTTCCAAGAGTTGAAGCGCAGACTAACGACTGCACCAATTCTCACC
This sequence comes from Heritiera fomes, assembly GCA_032173925.1. Classification (NCBI taxonomy): domain Eukaryota; kingdom Viridiplantae; phylum Streptophyta; class Magnoliopsida; order Malvales; family Malvaceae; genus Heritiera; species Heritiera fomes. The sequence continues at coordinate 18,502,724 of JAPDPM010000015.1, forward strand.
ATCCCTAGTGGTTCAGGTGGATTTGCGGTGTATAGTGATGCCTCAGGGCAAGGCTTGGGATGTGTGTTAATGCAGCATGGTAAGGTAGTAGCCTATGGTCCTAGACAATTGAAGGACCATGAGAAGAACTACCCGACTCATGATTTGGAGTTAGCTGCAGTAGTGTTTGCCCTGAAAATATGGAGACATTACTTGTATGGTGAGAGATTTCAGATTTTTACGGATCACAAAAGTCTGAAATACTTGTTTTCTCAGAAGGAATTAAACATGAGGCAAAGAAGATGGCTCGAGCTACTAAAGGATTACGATTGTGAGATCTTGTACCACCCGGGGAAAGCAAATGTGGTGGCGGATGCTCTGAGCCGGAAGCATGTAAGTATGGTGTCTTATTTGATGATAAAAGAGCATGAACTAATTGAGCAATTCGCAAGTCTCAACCTTAATGTTATGACTTATGAGCAAATTGGAATGATGGCTAGTTTGAGGATTAAGCCAGAGTTAATGGACAGAATCCGAAGTGCTCAAAAGGAAGATGATAGATGCATAGAGGCTATGAATCAGATGCAATCAGGTATGACCTCAGAATTTAATGTTAGTAGTGATGGAATTTTGAGGTTTAGAGGTCGTATATGTGTTCCTAATGATGACGAATTGAAAAAGTTGATCTTGATTGAAACACATGTCACTAAGTACACGTTACATCCAGGAAATACAAAGATGTATCACAATCTTCGCAAGGTGTACTGGTGGAAGGGCATGAAGAGAGACATAGCAGATTTTGTAGCAAAATGTCTCACATGTCAACAGGTCAAGGTAGAGCACCAAAAGCCAGTAGGATTACGGCACCCTCTGCCTATACCTATGTGGAAGTGGGAACACATTACGATGGACTTTATTATGGGATTGCCCAGAACCAAGAAGAATCATGATGGTATTTGGGTGATTGTCGATAGATTGACAAAATCAGCTCACTTCCTACCTATGAAGTCAACTGATACACTCAATGCTTTGGCAGATATGTATGTAAAAGATGTAGTAAGACTACACGGTGTTCCAGTGAGCATCACTTCTGATAGAGATTCCAGGTTTACTTCCCATTTCTGGGAGCATTTTCAGGAAGCCATGGGATCTAAGTTAAATTTTAGCACAGCTTTTCATCCACAGACTGATGGACAGTCCGAGCGCAAGATTCAGACGCTCGAGGATATGTTGAGGGCTTGTGCTATGGACTTTAAAGGCTCCTGGGATGACCATCTGCCATTGGCTGAGTTTGCATACAATAATAGTTATCATGCAAGCATCGAGATGGCACCATATGAAGCTTTGTATGGAAGAAGGTGTCGATCTCCGATTGGGTGGGAAGAAGTGGGCGAACGTAAGTTATTGGCTCCAGATCTAGTCGAGCAAGCATCAGAAGATGTTAAGTTGATTTGTCAGAGACTTAAGACAGCTCAGAGTAGACAAAAGAGCTATGCAGATGCTCGACGGAGGCCACTTGAGTTCATGGTTGGAGATTTTGTGTTCTTGAAAGTTTCTCCATCCAAAGGGATCATGAGATTTGGCCGACGAGGTAAGCTGAGTCCTCGTTACATCGGTCCATTTGAGGTCTTAGATCGGATAGGTGATGTTGCCTATAGATTGACATTACCTCCGGAGCTATCGGGAGTGCATGATGTGTTTCATGTATCGATGCTTCGGAAGTATAATCCGGATCCGTCTCATGTCATTGAGTATGAACCCTTGGAGATAAGGGAAGATATGAGTTATGTAGAGAAGCCGATTCAGATTTTGGACAGAAAAGAGAAAGTTTTGAGGTCTAAGACGATCTCGTTAGTGAAAGTTCTCTGGCAATACCATACGATGGAAGAAGCTACATGGGAGCTAGAGAGCTTAATGAAGGAAAGGTATCCAGAATTATTTACATGACAAGCTAAGGCAAATTTGGAGGACCAAATTTTCTAAGGTGGGGAGGATGTGAGATCCCCAATTTCCATGTATTCCTCCATGTATGTAAAGTATTCTAAGCTAATATGATTAAATGAATATGAAGTTTAATGTGTGAATGATGTATGCATGATGTGTAGAAGAAATAAGAAAGTTGATAGTCAATGAATCAAATACAATATGTTAATATCAGGAAAATAAATGGAACATGAGAAAAGAGACAAAATCAGAAATTTAATTGGGCATGTAGTTGTGGAAGAAAGGAGAAGAGGAATTAATTGATGGTCAAATGGTCTTGAGTCAAAGGGATAAAGCTTGGCTGAGATGATTAATGGGATAAAGAGACATTTAATGCATGAAGCATGACTCATCATCCCCATCAGCTATCACCAACGTCAGCCACTCTTCTTCCCAGCTCTCCTTCTCGTGCCATCTCCAATCTTCCAAGCTTCCATCTCTAGCTACCTTGCTAAACCACCTTACTCTTCCACTAATCCACTAAGTTCGTAGAATGAAAAATAATCCTTGTCACTAGACTAAGTGATATCCAAAGTTTGGTGGATTGAATCCAAGTATTGGAGGAGATCTCAACAATTGAAATTTTGGTCTCTTGTGAAGGTAAGAGAAGAAAATGATTTAGTCAATTTCGTTCATGGATTTGAGTTGTGCTGAGTTGATATGATATGTGTATGTAGTTTAAATTAAGGTTTGATGTGGTATGATGATTTTAGGTTGAAGAAGTGAAAAGCTAGGGTGACGCATCAAGTGATTTCACGTTTCCGAAGAAATTGAGGTAAGAAATTTATGTAACGGACGTAAGGCGGCTATGTCCGCATGTTTTAATATGATTTTGAACTGCTTTGGGGAGAAATACTAGTTGTCTTTGGCAGGAAAAGATGCATTTTCGGACTTGTCTCCTAGTACCAATTAGGCTAGGGGCAGCCGACTGCCTTGAAAGGGAAGTCGACTGCCTAGAGACAACCAAAACGCCGTTTTCCGAAAATCGATGCAAACCAATCGACTGCTATGTAAGCCAGTCGACTGCTATTTACCCAGAAGCATTCTGTTTCAAACCAGTCGACTGCTATATGGGACAGTCGACTGCTATTTACCAAATTGCATTCTGTTTCAAAAACAGTCGACTGCCCTATATGACAAGTCGACTGCTATTTCTTAAGAAGCATTCTGTTTGAAAACCAGTCGACTGCTATATGGACCAGTCGACTGCCCCCATGTATTTTCAAATATGAAAATATTGGAAAATTTAAATGAAATTATTTCGATAAAAGAAGTTATGAAGGAGCAGTCGACTGCCATATAAGACCAGTTGACTGCCATGTATGAAAAGAGTTTTCAAAGCTTATTTGATTTAAACACAAAAGTGTTTTCTGAAAAGAATATTATAAATGTTTTGAGGCTATGGACTGCGTAATGATTATGCATTTCTAATGGCTGAGAGACTCTGATCAAGTCCTCAGTAATATGTATGTTAAGTGAGGAACCCTAGTCCGGTCCTCAAGACCATCAGTGACACCTGACTAGTGCTCACTATGGTATTATTAAGGCAGAAGAGAATCCCTGACCTCTACATGGTATACCAATGTACTAATGCATGATTAGAGTCATATGAGTCATATGAATGGGAATGAACGGTTCATATGACGACTCAATCGTTTAAACATTGTACATAGTCTCCATCTATTTCAAAGTACAAGATGTATGTATAAAGAAATGTATGATGTATGTTTTTAAAGTATGATATGAAGTAAGATGTTTTAAAGAAAGAAGTTTAAGTATGATGTTTTAAAGAAAGTATGTTTGCCATGTCATTTGAAATGAATATGCATGGTTGCAAACAATACATGAAAGAGGTTTATGATGCATGCTTTATAATGCTTTACATGACATTATAGAGCCAAGTAGGAAAAATGCATATAGAGGCATAGTACGCTATTTTACATATTTTTCTTACTGAGCGTAAACTCACCCTTTTACGACCATTTTTCCTACAGATTACCTGAAGTGAATCCCGCTCCGACTAGAGGAGCTTGTTTTTGAAGAATCAAGGTGTACCTTCTTGATACGCTTCCCAGTTAGCATAGAAGGTATACTTATATGTTCATGTATATAGTAAATTGTAATTCAGCTACAGTACAGTACAAGTAGAGAATATATATATATATATATATAAGATGTCGGGGATGTAAGTTAAGATGATGTATGAGATCCTGTGGCAATGGAATGATATTTATATATATCATTTTATGTTTATGGAAATTGAATAAAATTTCATGAGCTATTAAATGATTAGCTTAAGATTAAGGGAAGAACGACACTGGATAAACTAAATCTAAATAAAGAAGGAAAAAGATAAGTGATAAGATGAAATGACGGGGACGTCACATACTTTCAGGCTCACTCAGTTATAATCCTCATTGACCAGCCTTTAAGGTAGATATTGCAAAAGCCAGAACACTCTGGACGGTTAACTAAATGGGCGATTAAGCTTAGTGAATATGACATACACTTCCAGCCTTGTCAGGCGATAAAAGGATAGGCATTGATAGATTTTATTATAGAATGCACTGGTTGAAAGGACCAACAGGTGCTAGAATTAGTTTGGTGGAAGTTGTTTGTAGATAGAGCTCATAGTGCAGATGATAGTGGAGCTAGAGTCGTGATGATTTCGCCCGAAAGGGAAATTTATGAATATTCTCTACGTTTTGACTTTCCAAGCTCGAATAATGTGGCTGAATACGAAGCTTTGATAGCCAGAATGAAGCTGGCAGAAAAATTGGAAGTCAACAATTTAATGGCTCATAGTGATTCACAGTTGGTGGTAAATCAATTCTCTAATGAGTATGAAGCACGTGAACCAGCTCTAGTCCCTTACTTACAGAAGGTTCAGTTATTGGCAAAAATCATTCAAGAACTTTCAGTTGACCTAGATAAATTGGTCGGAGAACAATCATGCAAATGCTCTTTTGAAGTTGGCCTCTTCTAGGGGAATAAAAGGTGGCATAGTGAAGGTGGAATCCTTAGCCAAGCCGAGTATTGAAGAGGAGGAAGTTTGCGTTGTCGAGATCAGGAGTGATTGGAGAAACTCAATCAAAGATTACATTGTAAAGGGAAAACTCCCCGATGACAGAGATGAAGCCCGAAGACTGAATTGCAAAGTGCCAGATTTACAGTGATAAATGGGGAGCTCTAGGTTCACTTCGCCCTTGCTAAAATGTTTAGGGCCTGAACAAGCTGAATATGTATTGGCTGAAGTTCACGAGGGCATATGTGGTGAACACTTAGGGGCTCAAGCATTAGCCGTGAAAATACTTCATATGGGGTTCTATTAGCCTACACTAAAAAGAGATGCCATTGAGAAGGTGAGAAGGTGTGATAAATGCCAGAAGTTTGCTCCTATAACGTCCACACTAGTCTCGGCCCTATAGAGCACCCTTCAACCAACACCATTCGCGCAATGGGGGCTAGACATCTTGGGACCTTTTCCCTTAGGCACAGGCCAAAGAAAGTTTCTGCTAGTAGCCACTGATTACTTCACCAAATGGATAGAGGCAAAGCCCTTGGCAACAATATCTGAAAAGAAAGTAGAAGGGATGGTATGGAAAGATGTTATCTACCGCTTTGGAATCCCTCAGGTGTTGAATGTCGATCACGGGAAACAGTTCGATTGTAACGCGTTTCGAGAGTTTTGCAAAGGCCTGAGTATCCAGCTAAGGATATCATCCGTGTCTTACCCACAAGCCAATGGGCAGGCCAAAGTTAACAATTAAACCATATTGCATGGATTGAAAACTAGACTAGACAAAGCAAAGAGAGCATGGGTAGATGAGCTCTCAAATGTTCTATGGGCTTATAGGACGACAAGTAGAGTATCGACAAGAGAAACACCATTTAACTTGGTGTATGGAACTAAAGCCCTCATCCCAACTGAAATTGGAGCTGGATCGCCTAGGCTAACCCCTTATGTTCAAGAAATTAACTCCCAGGGGCTTAGAGAGAATCTTGATCTGATAGATGAACTAAGGGACACAGTGAAGATGAAGTTAGCCGCCTATCAACAGCGGATAGCCGCTTACTACAATGCTTGAGTTAAAAGCAGGGAATTGCAAGAATGAGACTTAGTACTAAGAAAGTCAGCCATCACAAATGCTCACAGAGAATATGGTAAGCTCCGAGCCAATTAGGAAGCACCTTACAAAATCAGGAGGGTGATCGGACCCAGCACATGTGCTCTGGAGACTTTACAAGGGAAAAAGATCTCGAAGACTTGGAATTTTAATCACCTAAAGTTGTACTGGCAATAAGATAATTGTGTTCTTTACTTTATTGCTTTGTTTTCTTGTCGTTATTTCATACATTACTTTGCGCAAATTGCAAATATTATATGATGTTATTGATTAAATTATGAATAGGAGGCCAGTTATTCATATTTTATGTCTTATACGGTGACGATTTAACTAATAAATGTGTTACATGAATAACAACAACATAAGCAGAAGCTGGCCAAATTCTTAAAGTCCCTAAGTACAAAATGGTGTGAAACGGGCAAATGAAAAGTCCCTAAGCGAAAAATGCACGAGATAGGCAAACAAAAAGTCCCTAAGCACAAAATGGTGCGAGACGAGCAAATGAAAAGTCCCTAAGCAAAAAATGAGCGAGATGGGCAAACCAAATGCAAAAGTCCCTAAGCACAAAAGTGGGGCGAAACGGGCATATAGAGCACACAAGTCCTTAAACGGATAATGCGTGAGACATGCACAATGCTTGAGTAAAAGTTCTTCTTTGAACAAGAAGTAACAAGAAGTAACGCTGTCTCAAAGAAAAACTTGGGGAGCAATATAATATGGCATGACAAAAAGGTATGCTCAGCTAAAAAGCATGTTATGCCGTTTTACCAATAAAATGTCTTTGTGTTGTAGCATTTTTAGCACATCATGCATTTTAACGAATTATGCTTTGTGGTAATAAGGCAAGCAATATAAAGAAAAAGAAAAATTGCAAAAGAAACTGCAAATTTCATTAACTGTGAACCTTTACATCGTCTATATTACAATGGAAATAAAAAACGAAATGAAAAAGGAAAAACACCTAATTACTCTATAGTGAGAACTGAGTCAGCAGGTAGAGAAGGCGCTGTATCAACATTAAGATTCTGGGGAGCTGGAGCTGCATTTGGATCTTCAGAAGGAGCAAACTCGGAAAGAGGATCGACAGTTGAAGGCCCGACAATCTCAACAGCTACGGAGTCTAGGGCAGGATCGACAGCAGTAGAATCGAAGAGTTGGAGATCTTCGTTGTCTAATCCTTGTAATGCCTCGATAGGCTTAAGTTGGTTGCGTGCCTCAACAAGCTCGAGCTGATTGCATGCCTCGACAGACCCGGGCTGATCATATGCCTCAGTGGATTCGGGCTGACTGCGTGGCTGCCGAGGGGGCCAAGGACCTTCAAGGTGGTCTAAGTCATCCACAGCCCCTTCCTGTAAGTAATCCTTCAGATCTTTCGAGTCGGGCTCATACATAGTCTAGGAAGGAACATTATAGTACTCGGCCTCTTCAGTAAAGAGCAGTTTAAAGAAGGTCTTATTAGGCCTCTGCTTCTCTAGCCAAGCGCAAGCAAGATAGAAGCCATACTTGACAAATCCCGCCACATATTCCTGCTTCTTTTCAAAACAGTGTTGAGACAGGCGGTATTCACGGATAGCCTCAGCTTGGACCTCCCTTTGTCGATCTAGCATATTTTGCAGTTCGTCGATGGCCTCGTCCCGTTGTAACCTTATGGCCTCAAAATCATGCGTCGCTTTGTTATAAGCCTCCCGGTACCCATAAAGAGATGCAACCTTCGCTTGTTCTTCTTTCAGCTTTAGTTCAAGGTCCGTATTTTCCTTCCTCAACTCGTCTACTCTGTTGGGAAGTGGACGGAGTTGGTCAACCTCATTCTGAAGCACCATGTACTTCTCCCAAAGGTCATGCAACTGTTTCTCAACTCGTTCCCTAAGAGTCCGATGCTACGCATTAACAGCCACTGCTTGCTGAGCAGCCTGGCAAAAACAAAAAGAAAATAATTTAAAAACCCGACAAAAGAAGTTAAAAGGTGTGCATCATTATCAAAGAAGGCCGACACTCTCACCTTCATTATAAGGTAATTAGCAGTGTCCTCAGCCTCGGGAAGACTTTTGAAAATTCCCTTCTCATCGCGAGGAAGGATAGTACTCCAAGCCAGGCGAGAAGCTACCCCAGGCTCCTCGATGCTATCATTATCGTTAACACCGAGGTAGGTCTAAAAGTCATCCCCATCAACAACCACGCCACCATCCACTCTATAGCACCTAAGCATAGGTGGCTCCATTTTGGGCAAAATCGGCCTCGTAACCATCGCATCTTCGATGATCAGCCTTTTTCAATACTTACGGCGAGGCTTGTGAGGACCCGGCCTATCCCCAGCAAAGTCAGGATCACCTTCTTGGGGAGCAAACTGTGACGTCCTCGTCACTAACCAAATAACAACTAACTTTTATCTCAAATAACAAATAAATCGATTAGTTTATCCGATGTCAATCTCTCTTACTGTTATGCTTTAGGCATTTCTATCAGAGTATAATATTCATATTCACATGCATAAAATTTTTCATTTATAAACATGTGCCATATACATCAGGATCTCAAATATTCATACACCCTAATCCCCAACATATACAAAACTGTAGTATTGTACTGTACTGTACATTAACCGAAGTAACGGCCGACTAAATATACCTTCAAAGGATAAGTAGGAAGCGTGCCTCGAAGGTATCTCAAAAATCCCGAAATGAGCTCCTCTATCCGGAGCAAAATTACTTCAAGTAATCTGTATGAAAATAATTGCAAAAGAGTGAGTTTACGCTCAGTAAGAAACTCATGTAAAAGAGCGTACTATATCACTATATGCAGTTTTCCTGCTTGGCTCTATAATGTCATGTAAAATCATTATAAAGCATAGTGCTTATATTTCTTTCGCAAATATCAAATACAAGTAAATCATGCTCTCAAATATTTCCACGGATCTCAAATCACGTGAAATCAAGTAGGTAAATATAATTAATTACAAATAGATGGGAGACAATTTATATCCAACAGATTCATGCACCAAGTAATTTCTCATCATGGATACCGCAAATATATCCTTTAAGGAAAATCCAAAGAGATAATGGATACAGCAAATATATCCCGTAAGGGATAATCCAATAGATAAATCTCATAAGGATACCGCAAATATATCCCGTTAGGGATAATCCTGAGAGATATCAAATAAATGGCGTACCCAAGTATGGGCCAGGGATCCTCCCCAAAGCCGAATCAAATAAGAGACTCATGGCCATTGTCTATATCCCACAGTTTCACTAGTCAGGTGCCGTACTGCGGGTCTGAAGGCTGGACTAGAGCTCCTCAGTTAAATACAAGTAACAAATAATGTGCATGCTCTTTTGAGAGATTTATAGTCTCCAAAAACCTTGTTCATATAGGTTTTTAAACAAGTATGAATATCCTTTCTTAAAACAGGTTCTCAAAACCTTTCTTTCAAATAGGCAGTCGACTGGTCATATATGGCAGTCGACTGCTACCCCATGTTTTTCCTTATTGAATTTCTTTCCCTTTTTGAAATTCAATTATTATATTTTTTCAAAATACAAATAGGGCAGTCGACTGGCCCCAAATGGCAGTCGACTGGTTTTGAAACAGAATGTTTCCCGAGAATTAGCAGTCGACTGGCCCCCTTGGCAGTCGACTGGTTTTGAAACAGAATACTTCTGGACAATTAGCAGTCGACTGGCTCCCCCTGGTAGTCGACTGGTTTGAAACAGAATGGTTTCTGGAAAATGGCAGTCGACTGGCTCCCATGGCAGTCGACTGGTTTGCATCGATTTTTGAAAAACGGCGTTTTTGATGTCTCTAAGCAGTCGGCTGCTACTTAAGGCAGTCGGCTGCTCCTAACCTAATTGGTACTAGGAAACAAGTCCGAAAATGTCATTTTCCTGCAAAGAAACAGCTGGTACTTCTCTCCAAACCACATCAAAACATATTAAAACATGCAGACATAGTCACCCTACGTCCGTTACATAAATTCCTTACCTCAATTATCAATTAATCCATAAGTTGGTTGCACCAACACTTGTCCTTTTTCCACTTCTTCAAGCTGTAAACATCATGACAATTTAAACCTCAATAAATCTACTAAATCAACTTTATACAATCCCAAACCATCAAAATATCAACATAAACCATCTAACTCCCTTACCTTTGCAATTCACCAAATCTTTGGATTTTGAGATCTACTTAACCACTTGGATTCACTCTCTCATATTAAAGGCATAGGTTAAGCTATCGACAAGGATCATTTTTCATTAGAGAAGCTTAACGAATCGATGGTATGAGATGATGGTTTGTCAAGGTGAGAAACTTGGACACTTAGAGGAAAATATGGAAGCAACGAGAGTGATGGGGAAATGGGGCTGCCGACCTTGGCTGGTAGAGATGATGATGAGTCATGCAATTCCATTAAATGCCCATTAATGCATGTTCATCATCTCAGCCATTGACCACCTCCTTTGACTTTTTGACCTTTGATTGTTTGACCATCAATTGCCTTAATTCCCTTTATGTCCCATGCATCATATATATATATATCAGAAATTCATATTTATTCCATTAATTCAAGTTGAAAAACTATACAAGCATGGAAAATTTATAGAATTTTGGGGATTTCACATTCTCCCCACCTTAGAGAATTTGGTCCTCCAAATTCAAGTAAGGTTATGTTCTAAAACAATTCCGGGTATCTCTCTCTCATTAAGTTCTCTAGTTCCCAAGTAGCTTCTTCTATCGTATGGTATTGCCAGAGAACTTTAACCAATGGAATCGTCTTAGATCTTAACACCTTATCTTTTCTATCCAAAATCCGAATCGGTTTCTCCACATAACTCATGTCTTCTTGAATCTCCAAGGGTTCATATTTAATGACATGAGATGGATCCGGATTATACTTCCGAAGCATCGATACATGAAAGACATTATGTACTCCCGATAACTCCGGAGGTAGTGCCAACCTATAGGCCACATCTCCAATACGATCTAGGATCTCAAATGGTCCGATATAACGAGGATTTAACTTACCTCGTCAGCCAAATCTCATAATCCCTTTGGATGGAGAAACTTTCAAAAACACATAGTCTCCAACCAAAAACTCAAGTGGCCTCCGTCGAACATCTGCATAGCTCTTTTGTCGATTCTGAGCTGTCTTAAGTCTTTGACAAATCAATTTAACATTCTCAGAGGCTTGTTCGACTAAATCTGGAGTCAATAACTTGCGTTCACCCACTTCTTCCCACCCAATCGGTGATCGACACCGTCTACCATATAGAGCCTCATATGGTGCCATCCCGATGCTTACATGATAGCTATTATTATAAGCAAACTCAGCCAATGGCAGATGGTCGTCCCATGAGCCTTTAAAATCCAAAGCACATGCTCTCAACATATCCTCGAGCGTCTGAATAGTGCGCTCGGACTGCCCATCAGTCTGTGGATGAAAAGCTGTGCTAAAATTCAGCTGGGATCCCATGGCTTCCTGAAAATGTTCCCAAAAGTGGGAAGTAAACCTGGAATCTCTATCCGATGTGATGCTCACTGGAACACCGTGTAGTCTGACGACTTCTCTCACGTATAAGTCTGCCAAAGCGCTAAGTGTATCTGTAGACTTCATAGGTAGGAAGTGAGCTGACTTCGACAATCTATCCACTATCACCCAAATACCATCATGATTCCTCTTGGTTTTGGGCAATCCCATAATAAAGTCCATCGTAATGTGTTCCCATTTCCACATAGGTATAGGTAGAGGGTGCAATAATCCCGCTGGCTTTTGGTGCTCTACCTTAACTTGTTGACATGTAAGACATTTCGCCACAAAATCAGCTATGTCTTTCTTCATGCCCTTCCACCAATACACCTTGCGAAGATTATGATACATCTTCGTGTTCCCCGGGTGTAATGTGTACTTAGTGTAATGTGCTTCCGTCAAGATTAACTTCCTCAATTCATTATCCTCGGGAACACAAATACGGTTATTAAACCTTAAAATTTCATCCTCACTCATATGGAATTCTGAGGTCATACCCGATTGAATTTTCTCTATAGCCTCCATACACTGGACATCTTCTCTCTGAGCAGCTCGGATTCTGTCCATCAATTCTGGCTCAATTCTCAAACTAGCCATCATACCACATTGCTCAAGAGATGTAACACTTAAACTGAGGCTTGCAAACTGCTCAATTAGTTCGTGTTCTTTTATCATCATATATGCTATCATACTTACATGTTTCCGGCTCAGAGCATCCGCCACCACATTGGCCTTCCCCGGGTGGTACATGATCTCACAATCATAATCCTTCAGAAGCTCTAGCCACCTTCTTTGCCTCATGTTCAATTCTTTCTGGGAGAATAAGTATTTTAGACTTTTATGATCCGTAAAAATCTGAAATTTCTCACCATACAAGTAATGTCTCCATATTTTCAGGGCAAATAGTACTGCAGCTAACTCCAAGTCATGAGTCGGGTAGTTCTTCTCATGGTCCTTTAACTGTCTAGAACCATAGGCCACTACTTTACCATGCTGCATTAACATGCATCCCAAACCTTGCCCTGAGGCATCACTATACACCGCAAATCCACCTGAACCGCTAGGGATGGTGAGAATCGGTGCAGTCGTCAGCCTATGCTTCAACTCTTAGAAACTTTGCTCACAAGCTTCATTCCATTCATACTTCACCTCTTTACGCGTCAGTCTCGTCAATGGAGCAGCTAGCTTCGAGAAACCCTCTATAAACCTTCTATAGTAGCCAGCTAAACCCAAGAAACTCCTAATCTCCGTTACCGTCTTCAGTCTTTCCCATTGGACCACCGCTTCAATCTTTGATGGATCAACTGAAACTCCATCTTTACTGATCACATGACCTAAAAAGGAGATTTGGTTTAACCAGAATTCACACTTATTTAGCTTGGCATACAATCCTCTATCTCTGAGGGTTTCCAAAACAATCCTCAAATGCCGCTCATGTTCTTCCCATGACCTCGAGTACACCAAGATGTCATCGATGAAGACAATGACAAACTGGTCCAAGTACTGCTTAAACACATCATTCATCAAGTTCATGAATGCTGCGGGTGCATTGGTTAACCCAAACGGCATCACCAAGAATTCATAGTGGCCATACCGTGTCCTGAACGCAGTCTTAGGGATATCTTCATCTCGGATCTTTAACTGATGATATCCCGATCTCAAGTCTATCTTGGAGAAGACTTGTGCACCCTTTAGCTGATCAAAGAGGTCATCTATCCTGGGAAGAGGATACTTATTCTTGATTGTCACTTTATTCAACCACCGGTAGTCAATGCACAACCTCATACTACCGTCTTTCTTCTTGACAAAAAGCACAGGAGCACCCCAAGGGGATACGCTGGGTCGTATGAATCCCTTGTCTAGCAACTCCTGAAGCTGTTTCTTAAGTTCTTCCAATTCTACCAAAGCCATCCGGTAGGGAGCTCTTGATATAGGCTCAGTCCCCGGCACCAATTCGATAGTGAACTCTACTTCCCTATCCGGAGGAAGTCCTGGAAGATCTTCCGGAAATACCTCGAAAAATTCCTTAACTACTGGAATTTTGTGAAGTGTGGGACGTTTCTGATCTACGTCTACCACGTGTGCTACAAACTCTTCACATCACAAATATGTTCTATCAATTAAATCTCAATTAAACCAAACAAGTAATTATGCTTTGGCATTACATATTTGCAAAATTTACAATATAGCTAACGGGAGAGGAGAAAATCACACTCTTAGCATGACAATCTATCATCACATGATTTTCAGCTAACCAATCCATTCCTAATATAACATCAAATCCAGACATATTTAATAAGATTAGGTCAGCTATTGACTCTCTTTCTCCTACCCGTAGCTTACAATTACAATACACTATGTCCGTTATTTGGGATTTTCTAAATGGAGTAATTATTTGTAGCAATCCTCCTAACTGCTCAGGCTCAACATTTAATTTCCTAGTAGCCATAGGGGAAATAAAAGAGTGCGTAGAGCCTGGATCAAATAAAGCAAGGACATATGTATCATTAAGGTAAATCTTACCCTGAATCATCTTTGATGAAGCATCAGCGGACTCTTTATCGATGGCAAATACCCTTCCCTGAGTCACTGGTGCTTTTCTTTTCTTTGCCGCTGTGGCTTTACGCTGGGGTTGTGTGGTCTTAGATTGTGGTTGAGGGGTCTTTTCTGACTCTTCGGGTGCCCTCTAATTTATCTTGGGACAATCTTTAATTCTATGTCCCTGTTCACCACACCAATAGCACACCCCACTCGCCAATCGGCAAGGTTGTGCTCCATGAAATTTCCCGCATTGCACACACCTCTGTATCGTACTCCTCAGTGAGCTAGCGGTACTACCATTTGGATGTTGTGATCTTTCATCACCTATTTTGATCCCGGCGGATCTAGGAATTCCTGTATCATAATCTTCATAACTCCATATTTATCATAATTCCATATAACCATTAATGAAGACAATATATTTTCTTATAATCAACTTGCTTACCTATTGAAGCTCTGTCATAAGGCCTATTCCTCCTAGATGGATATCTATCCCTCGAGGCCTTCTCATCTGACTTCCGCTTCATAGGTTCTTTACCCTTATTCCTTGCTCGGAAGTCTGCCTGATGAAACTCATAGTCCTGCTCACACAGTTGAGCCTTACGGACTGCCTTTCCATAAGTAGTGATATCCAACGGATATAGCTTAGACCTAATGGAAGGTCTCAATCCCTCCATGAATCTGTAGGTCTTATGATCCTCTCTTTTCATTACTTCAAGATCAAATCTACTCAATGTAATGAACTTCGACTCATATTGGCTAACCGTCATACTTCCCTGAGTCAAGTTCAAAAACTCAACCTGTAACCTCCTCTGAGCAGTACGTGGGACATATTGTTCATTAAAAGCTTCCACAAATCTATCCCACGTCACCTATGGATACTTAGCTTCTAATACTGTCTGAGTAGCCTGCCACCATGGTTCGGCCTCATCCACTAGCAAAGAGGCGACTAATCCCACCTTCTCTTTCTCCGTACAAGCCATGTATCCGAATGACTTAGTAACCGCTTTCATCCAGTTCTCCGCGGCTACTGGATCACTGTCCCCTTTGAACTTTGGCGGATCCAGCTTCTTAAACTCCTTTATTAATGCCACACTGCAGTAAGCTGTAGGATCTCGCCTCTCATTAGCTAGAACTGGTGCAGGTTGTACCACCGGAGTAGGAGGTACTGTAGGGGTAATTGCCGGTGTATTATCGGCCATGTCCGAAAATTTAGCCATAAACTGGGTGAACATTGCGAACATGTTTTCCATATGTTTCTCCATTTTAGCTAGCCTCGTATTCGGGCTATGCGGTGGAGATGGATGAGGAGACGGAACTGGGGGCTCTTCAGTGCGACCCCGTCCTCTTCCTCGTCCTCGTCTAGTACCCCTCCTTCGAGTACTCATTCTGTTAAAATCATAATCAAATAACATAATTTAGTATAACCTTAAGCCGTTATACTACTTAAAATCAAGTAAGCTAGTACAGTACATTGGGAAATTACTCTAATTCTAGCTTATTGATATCGACAAACTTCAGTTGAATCTGCTCTGATACCAATCTGTGACGTCCTCGTCACTAACCAAATAACAACTAACTTTTATCTCAAATAACAAATAAATCGACTAGTTTATCCGATGTCAATCTCCCTTACTCTTATGCTTTAGGCATTTCTATCAGAGTATAATATTCATTTTCACATGCATAAAATTTTTCATTTATAAACATGTGCCATATACATCAGGATCTCAAATATTCATACACCCTAATCCCCAACATATACAAAACTGTAGTATTGTACTGTACTGTACATTAACCGAAGTAACGGCCGACTAAATATACCTTCAAAGGATAAGTAGGAAGCGTGCCTCGAAGGTATCTCAAAAATCCCGAAATGAGCTCCTCTATCCGAAGCGGAATTACTTCAAGTAATCTGTATGAAAATAATTGTAAAAGAGTGAGTTTACGCTCAGTAAGAAACTCATGTAAAAGAGCGTACTATATCACTATATGCAGTTTTCCTGCTTGGCTCTATAATGTCATGTAAAATCATTATAAAGCATAGTGCTTATATTTCTTTCGCAAATATCAAATACAAGTAAATCATGCTTTCAAATATTTCCACGGATCTCAAATCACGTGAAATCAAGTAGGCAAATATAATTAATTTCAAATAGATGGGAGACAATTTATATCCAACAGATTCATGCACCAAGTAATTTCTCATCATGGATTCCGCAAATATATCCTTTAAGGATAATCCAGAGAGATAATGGATACAGCAAATATATCCCATAAGGGATAATCCAATAGATAAATCTCACAAGGATACCGCAAATATATCCCGTTAGGGATAATCCTGAGAGATATCAAATAAATGGCGTACCCACGTATGGGCCAGGGATCCTCCCCAAAGCCGAATCAAATAAGAGACTCATGGCAATTGTCTATATCCCACAGTTTCACTAGTCAGGTGTCGTACTGCGGGTCTGAGGGCTGGACTAGAGCTCCTCAGTCAAATACAAGTAACAAATAATGTGCATGCTCTTTTGAGAGATTTATAGTCTCCAAAAACCTTGTTCATATAGGTTTTTAAACAAGTATGAATATCCTTTCTTAAAACAGGTTCTCAAAACCTTTCTTTCAAATAGGCAGTCGACTGGTCATATATGGCAGTCGACTGCTACCCCATGTTTTGCCTTATTGAATTTCTTTCCCTTTTTGAAATTCAATTATTATATTTTTTTCAAAATACAAATAGGGCAGTCGACTGGCCCCAAATGGCAGTCGACTGGTTTTGAAACAGAATGTTTCCCGAGAATTAGCAGTCAACTGGCCCCCTTGGCAGTCGGCTGGTTTTGAAACAAAATACTTCTGGACAATTAGCAGTCGACTGGCTCCCCCTGGCAGTCGACTGGTTTGCATCGATTTTCGAAAAACGGCGTTTTTGATGTCTCTAGGCAGTCGGTTGCTACTTAAGGCAGTCGGCTGCTCCTAACCTAATTGGTACTAGGAAACAAGTCCGAAAATGTCATTTTCCTGCAAAGAAACAGCTTGTACTTCTCTCCAAACCACATCAAAACATATTAAAACATGCAGACATAGTCACCCTACATCCGTTACATAAATTCCTTACCTCAATTATCAATTAATCCACAAGTTGGTTGCACCAACACTTGTCCTTTTTCCACTTCTTCAAGCTGTAAACATCATGACAATTTAAACCTCAATAAATCTACTAAATCAACTTTATACAATCCCAAACCATCAAAATATCAACATAAACCATCAACTCCCTTACCTTTACAATTCGCCAAATCTTTGGATTTTGAGATCTACTTAACCACTTGGATTCACTCTCTCATATTAAAGGCATAGGTTAAGCTATCGACAAGGATCGTCTTTCGTTAGAGAAGCTTAACGAATCGATGGTATGAGATGATGGTTTGTCAAGGTGAGAAACTTGGACACTTAGAGGAAAATATGGAAGCAACGAGAGTGATGGGGAAATGGGGCTGCCGACCTTGGCTGGTAGAGATGATGATGAGTCATGCAATTCCATTAAATGCCCATTAATGCATGTTCATCATCTCAACCATTGACCACCTCCTTTGACTCTTTGACCTTTGATTGTTTGACCATCAATTGCCTTAATTCCCTTTATGTCCCATGCATCATATATATATCAGAAATTCATTTATTCAATTAATTCAAGTTGAAAAACTATACAAGCATGGAAAATTTACAGAATTTTGGGGATTTCACACAAACTCACTTCGTTGAGAACCCGAGCTCTCGTGATCGTCTAAGCCACGGTCATGGATGAGGTGCCTCTTCCGCTTACTTCTTTCTGCCTCTTGTATGAGGCGACTAGGCATGCTGATGGCCGAAAGAAGGGGGAGTAGGAGCGCAAGGATGTTCTAACGTAGTTGCCTCAACCCAAGGCTACTTCCGAGGTGGAGGAGCTTCTAGGGGAACTCTAGAAGACACAGTTGTCTGCCTCCTACGCATAGCAGCTTAGAAGCTCATATCTATATAACACGAGAAGAAAGAGTTAGTGAACCAGGTTGAAAAGACTATAAACACGTATGCGGAGGTAAAGGGAATTATCATTGAAAACCTATAAAATCACCAAAATCATCTATGTTAGCCAAATTTGCATCCGATGGGAAGTTGTAGAAGTGACTCCTAAAGGCGTCTCCTTGGTTCCATTCAAGATCTTCCTCGGATGAATCACTGGCATCCGCGACCCCAGGTGTTTCGTCCCCCGAGTCAGAAGAAGATTCATCTACAAGATGACCTACGGGGTTAGTTGGTTCGGCTACGGGAACCACAGGCGGATGGCTAGAACTAGAACCAGGTCTATGCGAGGTTGTGGGAAGGCTTGATGGAATAGTAAGAGTCTTAGGGGTAACTCTGCTCACTCCCCAACCGACCGTTGTAATGTTCTCAGGGATTAAAAGAGAAAAAAGGTTCCGCTCCCCGGTAGAGAAAATGAGTTATATAGGCTCACCAAAGTGGATCCTTAAGGGGCCTATACTAAACCTTTCAGAGCGATTAGAATGGTCATTAGTATCATGGTTCCATCTAATGCGAATTCTCAAATCACTTGGAATCTCAACAACGACCCACTCGCTCTCGAAATTGCGCAATTTATTAGGAAGGTCCGAAAAAATTTTATTGGGAAACCCATTGACCTTCAACCTTTGGAGAGAAAATGTAATCAACCCTTTCAACCCACGAACTCTAAAAAAGAAACTTAAAAAGGGGATGGTGGGAACGACACCTAAACTATGGCATACTATTGAAAATCCTACTAAATGAGCCCATGCATAAGGATGGAGTTGACAGGGAACTATATCCTTATACCTAAGGAAAGCTAAAGCAAATTCGGGAAGAGGAAAGCAAAAACCGAAGACTAAGGACGCTTTATGAACAGCTACGCCTGTAAAAACTACAAACCTTGTACCACACTAGTGAATAAATGAAAGACATAGAATAAGCTTGGTAGTATGATTTCACCTTGTAATTTCCATTATTCCACGTAATGAGAATGAAGTTACAAGTTTAGGGAAGTTAGCAAAAAATGGTCTTTAAGATAAATTAGAAATCTTATATAAGTTCAAAAATTATATAAGAACAAATAAGTGCTTGAATTCCATAATATAGAAGTGTATTTGTTTAAAATGAAATAAGGACACAAGTATACTAAAAGAAATGTAGTATACTTGAATATTAAAATAGTCAAAATAAAATAAATAAGAAATACCTATATATGTGTGTATTGAGTGTTAAATATGTATACATATAGATATGCAAATTTTAAAAGAATGGAAAAAGAAAATATATATATGAGTAAATGGATATATATATATATATATAAAAATATATGTTAATGTCTAAAATATAAGTACAAATATATATTACATGTAAGTAGTATAACAAATAAATAAATATATATGAATACATATATTAGATATATACATGTATAAATATATATCATTATTATATAAAGATAATAATAATTATCATGAATATAGATAAATGAAATAAAAATAAAAGCACATAAATCAAAAATAAAATAGAAATAAAAACAAAAGTTAAATAAAACTAAAATAATAGTTAGTGGAGTTTGATGGGACTTACTCCCATCAAACTCCACTATCTCATTCTCGGCAGCCAAGGAGAGAACCAAAAGCTTCTTGAGGAAGCTTGGGAAAAGTCCAAAGAAAAGAAAAGAAAGTGTAAAGGAAAGGGGAGGCTCGGGTGGAACCGAGAAAGAGGGAAAAGAGGTTGTAGCCGAGAGGGAAGGAAAGAAAGAAAAGAAAGAGCAGCCAAAGGAAAAACTGAGAAGGAAGAAAAAAGGAAGTTCCAGCCGAGAGAGGGGAAAGAAGAAAAAAGGAAAGGAGGAAGAGTAAGGCTGGAAGTGGCGTGGAACAAGGCACCTTGGGCTGAAAATTTTCCAAACCGAGAGGAGCACTTTAAAGGGTTGATTTCACAGCCAAATTTGGAGGTACTGAATAGGGGATTTGAACGTGGTTTTGGAATGAGAGCTACTGCTTCAGAAAAAATAAGGAAGAGCTGCTGGAAAAAATTAGGTAAATGAGATATTCTTCTAACTTTACAATGTTTATTTATTAAGTATGAAAATGAAATTATGATCAATTGAATCAAATGGGCACTCTATGGATGAAGGATTGATTTAATTCTGACTTGATGTTCAAATTTGAAATTGATGTCCTGTTTTGGGTTGTAATTAAAATGATCAATTTAATTGTTCTACATAGAGAAAAATTCTGGAAAAATTATGATTAATAACCCTTTAAGTTACAAGAAATTCGGTTTTGGAATTTCTTGATTTGGATTTCTATAACGTGGGATATGTACAAGTAAGTACAGGATACTCTGTCCAGAAACGTGAATCATGAGTCTGACTAAAAAATTGTAGAAGATAGCCTACAATGAATTAGGTTGCAAGCCTTACATTTCTAGAAAGGTAATTAAGTTAGGATTGTGATGGTTCTGGGTTTGCACCAATTGGACATGTGTATTAAATATGAAGTATTTTGTGCAAGTAGGTCAGTGTAACCCTGTGCTTGAATACTGCTGGAAGATAGTGCAACTTTGGAAAATTGCTAATGCTGATATAGGAAGAATTAAATCATGAACCTTATATTTCTAGATAGGGAAATGACTTAGCTTTCATCTAGTTTTGGAATTTGTGGATTTGGAATTATGTAGTTTAAGCTATGTACATATGAATGCAGGATACTCACTGCAAGGTACAAACAACCTAGTGTCAACTTCAAAAATTTCTAGAAAATAATTCAGATGGAGTTTGATTTCAAAATTTACATTTTCAGAAAGGTAAATGAGTCAGGATTGATATGGTTTTGGCTTTATACAAATTGCATATCCCTACAATTAGTAATCTAAATTTTAATGAACAGAGGTCAGGAAATTATCTTACCTGATGCGCCCGATTTGGACCAAAGTTTGGAAAATTATTGGAAATGGCACAAGATGAATTAAGAAGTAAGCCTTATACTTTCGAATAGGGAACTGAGTTAGAAGTAATGTAAAAATTTACGGCTTGACGATTAAATTCTTAAATTTTTACAAAAGGCTAACAAAGATGCTTAAAACATATATATATGTATATAAGGACTTGTATCCATGAATACGTCGTAATTGACGATAAGGAGGTAGCTTTAAATTAATAGTTAATCGAAATTAATAGCGTTTAAGGTCCTTATTTTAAATACGTGATTAAGCACGATGATGTAGACTTATCGAAATGTTAATGGATTATGTGTAGCGAAGTGGAACGGTGTAGAAGTTTGAGTACAGACTTGGAAGCGCGAGGAGGATAATCTCTAAGCCCCGAGGTAAGTGGGTTAAATAAGCCTTACTAGTGTCATCTCATAAGGGATGAAAGAAATCTTAATAAATGCTTATTTAAATTTATATCAAACTTGGTGGGACATTACGGATAAAACTAATAGAGTAAGTATGGCAAGATATAAATTGGACATGATGTAATCGTGAATAATACTTGTTTACAGAGAAATCTTAGTTGTGACTTGCGTGCTATGTGTTATAGTTTATTTATGTTTATTAACCATGCTGATGTATTATGAATCTTTGAGAATAAATGTGTGAAATAGTGTGCAATATATATATGCTACTTACAATGTTGAATTTATGGACCTCGATTATTACCTAGTCGTGTTTGTCGAAAACTAAGAAAGAAGCCAACCCGAGTAAAGACTCGATCTTTGTACCATGTGAGCCACCTCTAGAGAACTCAAGGTACCTAAGTGCTCCATAGAATCTTCGGAAACCATGGAAGCCACCTCTAGAATCCTTTGAGAACTAAGTGCTACACGAGTTCTGATGTGATAGTAGAAAGTATGTGTCATAAAGGCCAACCCGAGTAAAGAACTCGATCTTTGTACCGTGTGAGTCACCTCTAGAGAACTCAAGGGACCTACGAGCTACATAGGTTCTTCGAAAACTATGGGAGCCACCTCTAGAATCCTTTGAGAACTAAGTGCTACACGAGTTCTGATGAGATAGTGGAAAGTATGTGTCATAAAGGCCAACCCGAGTAAAGACTCGATCTTTGTACCGTGTGAGCCACCTCTAGAGAACTCAAGGGACCTAAGTGCTTCATAGGTTCTTCGAAAACTATGGGAGCCAGCTCTAGAATCCATTGAGAGCTAAGTGCTACACGAGTTCCGATGTGATAGTAGAAAGTATGTGTCATAAAGGCCAACCCGAGTAAAGACTCGATCTTTGTACCGTGTGAGTCACCTCTAGAACTCAAGGGACCTACGTGCTACATAGGTTCTTCGGAAACTATGGGAGCCACCTCTAGAATCCTTTGAGAGCTAAGTGCTACACGTGTTTTGATTAAATATGAGGAATCATAGGTTATTGTGACAATAAGTAAATGATTGTGATTCGTGAATGTGATGAATGTCAGTAGATGGAATAGATCTTATACATAAGACAGAGAATGTGTATGATCATTGAATTATGCTTATATATGTCATACAAACATGTGCTATTTGAATGTTTGTCTTCCTTCACACTTAACCATACTGATAAAAAGAATGATACCTTGTGAATTTAAGAATGGAATGAAAGCATGAATAAGTTTATGAAATCTATGTACATACGAATTGATAACAAACCTTGATATAATGCATACATGCCATTTTATAGAACTCATGCATGTATGTTCGTGTTTTACGATATGAGCCTACTATGTACTTATTTAAACTACTTACTGAGCCGTGGATTTGCTCACCCCTTAAATTTAAACATCTATAAATCTTACAAGTTGATAGTCAGCCCAGGCTTCGTATAGGCTCCCGGGAACTGTACCTAGTAGTGGTACTCGTCTGCGTTCTCCGGACCTAGCTTTTGCATTTTTGAGGTATACTACTTGTATATCATTTTGATAGTTATATGTACTTTAATTTCACAGTACTGGGAAAGAATATGGGATGTAGCTTTGGATCGCGCTAGATTATTATGTGAGTCTAGGTGATTTTCAAGTTCGATCCGAGTTCAGATGTACATTTTGAATGATGTATAAACTATTAGATGTGGGCTTATTAATGGTTAATTCTTGAGATGCATGATTGTGTGAATTGTGGGAAACAACAGCTACCTACATTATGAAGATTAAAAATGTTTTTTAATGCAGGAAATTTTACCTGGGGAAATTGATAAAATACAAAGGGGAGGTTTTCGACCCACTTCTTTTGGGAATAGTAAAATAAGGCTAAAATCATAAAAAAAATCACCTTAAGAAATGTGACATAGCTCGAGAAATAATATTAGTAAGATAGGATTTGATTCAGATACTACACTAACACCGAATACAAACCGTACGTAGAAAAAGAAAAATTTGGTTCGTAATTTTCATAAGCAATAAAGTAAGTGTTAAGTGGACGTCATTGGCCTTTGGGTCGTGACAGATTTAATGGTATCAGAGCCAGGTTTGTCTAGTACGTGTTAGTGTAGTTTAGACCGTCTGTAGTGTTACATCCCATGTAATGTGAAAATATATTTGAAAATTTTTCAGTTATTGACTTATACTGAGATTGGTCTACTCTTGGTATAGTTTGTTTTAATTCGAATTAGAATGAGGAGGATTGGACGTAAAGGCGGGCCCGAAAGGCCATCTCGAAGGTCGATAATGCAACCATCAACGCCATCACCCTCATATGCTGGACATGTAATAGGCTACATATAAAGTTAGAAACTTTAAGTCATCTATTGCATACTAGCACTCCATTCAAGGAAGTCTTAGATGAAAGGGAGGGCTTATCATCAGTGTAAAGTGAAGGCCAGAAATAAAAACCTAATAGTAGATCCGATATTGTTACACTTTTATGACATTGGTTTCATTTTGGGTATAGACTGGATAGTCACCCATAGTACTGTCAATGCCTGAATGTTAAATGCTCAATAAGTGCAGAAAACTGTTCTAAATGCATGTGTTTTGCATTGAAATTAAATGATAACAAGGTGCATAAAACGATTTAGTTATGGATAGCCTCAAGAAATGAGACAATGGCCTATAAGGTAGTGCGATGTACAACAAGAATTGAAAAGACACAATAACCAATAGGTAATATTTGGTTGTGGAGATTGATATGGTATGCCTGTCGAGGCTTAAGAATTTCGTCTGATGGAATTACTTGTGAAGTAATCTAGCATAGTTTGCTTAAGATAGGTCATGCAATGATCTGAGATCATCAATTGGAATACGATTTGCTTTGAAAGAGATAGAATTATTGCCTCTTATATGATTGATGCAGAAATAGGTATTGATTGAAAGATGCAAGAGGAATTCGTCGATATGGAATTGCAGAAACGTATGATGGGTACTATGAGGCTTTTGATAGAGCAATAATAAAAATAAAAAAAATTGATGTTAAAAGATAAGAGACTATGAAAATTGTGGAATGAGCTTGGATACATGAGCATGGTGTTGAGATATAAATTTGAGTTATGATATTGCATCCTAAGAATAGTATATATATTAAGCTATGTCGAGAGACCTATTCGGATCTTAGACAGGAAAGATAAGATATTGAGGTCTAAGACAATCCCTTTAGTCAAAGTACTTTGGCAGCACCACTCTTCAGAGGAAGGCACATGGGAGTTGGAAAGCTTAATGAAAGAGAAATACCCTCACCTATTTCAGATAGACACGGAAAATTTGGAGGACCAAATTTCCTAAGGCGGGGAGGATGTAAAAACTACGAACCTTGTACCACATTAGTGAATAAATGAGAGACATAGAATAAGCTTGGTATTATGATTTCACCTTGTAATTTCCATTATTCCACGCAATGAGAATGAAGTTACAAGTTTAGGCAAGTTAGCAACAAATGGTCTTTAAGATAAATTAGAAATCTTATATAAGTTCAAAAATTATATAAGAACAAATAAGTGCTTGAATTCCATAATATAGAAGTGTATTTGTTTAAAATGAAATAAGGACACAAGTATACTAAAAGAAATATAGTACACTTGAATACTAAAATAGTCAAAATAAAATAAACAAGAAATACCTATATATGTGTGTATTGAGTGTTAAATATGTATACATATAGATATGCAAATTTTAAAAGAATGGAAAAAGAAAATATATATATGAGTAAATGGATATATATATATATATATATATATATATATATGTTAATGTCTAAAATATAAGTACAAATATATATTACATGTAAGTAGTATAACAAATAAATAAATATATATATGAATACATATATTAGATATATACATGTATAAATATATATCATTATTATATAAAGATAATAATAATTATCATGAATATAGATAAATGAAATAAAAATAAAAGCACATAAATCAAAAATAAAATAGAAATAAAAACAAAAGTTAATAAAACTAAAATAATAGTTAGTGGAGTTTGACGGGACTTACTCCCATCAAACTCCACTATCTCATTCTCGGCAGCCAAGGAGAGAACCAAAAGCTTCTTGAGGAAGCTTGGGAAAAGTCCAAAGAAAAGAAAAGAAAGTGTAAAGGAAAGGGGAGGCTCGGGTGGAACCGAGAAGAGGGAAAAGAGGCTGTAGTCGAGAGGGAAGGAAAGAAAGAAAAGAAAGAGCAACCAAAGGAAAAACCGAGAAGGAAGAAAAAAGGAAGTTCCAGCCGAGAGAGGGGAAAGAAGAAAAAAGGAAAGGAGGAAGAGTAAGGCTGGAAGTGGCGTGGAACAAGGCACCTTGGGGTGAAAATTTTCCAAACCGAGAGGAGCATTTTAAAGGGGTGATTTCACAGCCAAATTTGGAGGTACTGAATAGGGGATTTGAACGTGGTTTTGGAATGAGAGTTACTGCTTCAGAAAAAATAAGGAAGAGCTGCTGGAAAAAATTAGGTAAATGAGATATTCTTCTAACTTTACAATGTTTATTTATTAAGTATGAAAATGAAATTATGATCAATTGAATCAAATAGGCACTCTATGGATGAAGGATTGTTTTAATTCTGACTTAATGTTCAAATCTGAAATTGATGTCCTGTTCTGGGTTGTAATTAAAATGATCAGTTTAATTGTTCTACATGGAGAAAAATTCTGGAAAAATTTTGATTAATAGCGCTTTAAGTTACAAGAAAGTCGGTTTTGGAATTTCTTGATTTGGATTTCTATAACTTGAGATATGTACAAGTAAGTGTAGGATACTCTGTCCAGAAACGTGAATCATGAGTCTAACTTTGAAAAAATTGTAGAAGATATCCTACAATGGATTAGGTTGCAAGCCTTACATTTATAGAAAGGTAATTAAGTTAGGATTGTGATGGCTCTGGGTTTGCACCAATTGGACATGTGTATAATTAACTATGAAGTACTTTGTGCGAGTAGGTCAATGTAACCCTGTGCTTGAATACTGCTGGAAGATAGTGCAAATTTGGAAAATTGCTAATGCTGATATAGGAAGAATTAAATCATGAACCTTATATTTCTAGATAGGGAAATTAGTTAGCTTTCATATAGTTTTGGAATTTGTGGATTTGGAATTATGTAGCTTAAGCTATGTACATATGAATGCAGGATACTCATTGCAAGGTAAAAATAACCTAGTGTCAACTTCAAAAATTTCTAGAAAATAATTCAGACGGAGTTTGATTTCAAACTTTACATTTCAGAAAGGTAAATGAGTCAGAATTGATATCCTTTTGGCTTTGTACAAATTGCATATCCCTATAATTGGTAATCTAAATTTTAATGAACAGAGGTCAGGAAATTATCTTACTTGATGTGCCAGATTTGGACCAAAGTTTGGAAAATTATTGGAAATGGCACAAGATGAATTAAGAAGTAAGCCTTATACTTCCGAATAGGGAACTGAGTTAAAAGTAATGTAAAAATTTACGGCTTGACGATTAAATTCTTAAATTTTTACAAAAGGCTAACAAAGATGCTTAAAACATATATATATATATATATGTATATAAAGACTTGTATCCATGAATACGTCGTAATTGACAATAAGGAGGTAGCTTTAAATTAACAGTTACTCAAAATTAATAGCGTTTAAGGTCCTTATTTTAAATACGTGATTAAGCACGATGATGTAAACTTATCGAAATGTTAATGGATTATGTGTAGCGAAGCGGAACGGTGTAGAAGTTTGAGTACAAACTTGGAAGCGCGAGGAGGATAATTACTAAGCCTCGAGGTAAGTGGGTTAAATAAGCCTTACTAGTGTCATCTCGTAAGAGATGAAAGAAATCTTAATAAATGCTTATTTAAATTTATATCAAACTTGGTGGGACATTACGGATAAAACTAATAGAGTAAGTATGGTAAGATATAAATTGGACATGATGTAATCGTGAATAATACTTGTTTACAGAGAAATCTTAGTTGTGACTTGCGTGCTATGTGTTATAGTTTATTTATGTTTATTAAGCATGCTGATGTATTATGATACTTTGAGAATGAATGTGTGAAATAGTGTGCAGTATATATATGCTACTTATAATGTTGAATTTATGGACCTCGATTATTACCTAGTCGTGTTTGTCGAAAACTAGGAAAGAGGCCAACCCGAGTAAAGACTCGATCTTTGTACCGTGTGAGCCACCTCTAGAGAACTCAAGGGACTTAAGTGCTACATAGAATCTTCGGAAACCATGGGAGCCACCTCTAGAATCCTTTGAGAACTAAGTGCTACACGAGTTTCGATGTGATAGTAGAAAGTATGTGTCATAAAGGCCAACCCGAGTAAAGAACTCGATCTTTGTACCGTGTGAGCCACCTCTAGAGAACTCAAGGGACCTACGTACTACATAGGTTCTTCGAAAACTATGGGAGCCACCTCTAGAATCCTTTGAGAACTAAGTGCTACATGAGTTCCGATGAGATAGTGGAAAGTATATGTCATAAAGGCCAACTCGAGTAAAGACTCGATCTTTGTACCGTGTGAGCCACCTCTAGAGAACTCAAGGGACCTAAGTGCTACATAGGTTCTTCGAAAACTATGGGAGCCACCTCTAAAATTCTTTGAGAGCTAAGTGCTACACGAGTTTCGATGTGATAGTAGAAAGTATGTGTCATAAAGGTCAACCCGAGTAAAGACTCGATCTTTGTACCGTGTGAGTCACCTCTAGAACTCAAGGGACCTACGTGCTACATAGGTTCTTCGGAAACTATGGGAGCCACCTCTAGAATCCTTTGAGAGCTAAGTGCTACACGTATTTTGATTAAATATGAGGAATCGTAGGTTATTATGACAATAAATAAATGATTGTGATTCGTGAATGTGATGAATGTCAGTAAATGGAATAAATCTTATACATAAGACAGAGAATGTGTATGATCATTGAATTATGCTTATATATGCCATACAAACATGTGCTATTTGAATGTTTGTCTTTCTTCACACTTAACCATACTGATAAAAAGAATGATACCTTGTGAATTTAAGAATGGAATGAAAGCATGAATAAGCTTATGAAATCTATGTACATACGAATTGATAAAAAACCTTGATATAATGCATACATGCCATTTTATAGAACTCATGCATGTATGATCGTGTTTTACGATATGAGCCTACTATGTACTTATTTAAACTACTTACTGAGCCGTGGATTTGCTCACCCTTTAAATTTAAACATCTACAGATTTTACAAGTTGATAGCCGGCCCAGGCTTCGTATAGGCTCCCGAGAATTGTACCTAGTAGTGGTACGCGTCTGGGTTCTCCGAGCCTAGCTTTTGCATTTTTGAGGTATACTATTTGTATATCATTTTGATAGTTATATGTACTTTAATTTCACAGTACTGGGAAAGAATATGGGATGTAGCTTTGGATCGCGCTAGATTATTATGTGAGTCTAGGTGATTTTCGAGTTCGATCCGAGTTCAGATGTACATTTTGAATGATTTATAAACTGTTAGATGTGGGCTTATTAATGGTTAATTCTTGAGATGCATGATTGTGTGAATTGTGGGAAACAACAGCTGCCTACATTGTGAAGATTAAAAATGTGTTTTAATGCAGGAAATTTTGCCTGGGGAAATTGATAAAATACAAAGGGGAGGTTTTCGACCCACTTCTTTTGGGAATAGTAAAATAAGGCTAAAATCATAAAAAAAAATCACCTTGAGAAATGTGACATAGCTCGAGAAATAATATTAGTAAGATAGGATTTGATTTAGATACTACACTAACACCGAATACAAACCGTAAGTAGAAAAAGAAAAATTTAGTTCGTAATTTTCATAAGCAATAAAGTAAGTGTTAAGTGGACGTCATTGGCCTTCGGGTCGTGACAACGTCACTCCTAACCAAATCAGGCGAAGGTTCCCTATCGGTTGGAAGTCTATATTGGTAACTGGGACGAAAGGGAAAGCAAGTGTTGATTTCTTCTAAGTCCGCGTTTGACAACTTGCACTCAACACCACCTTTCCTTAGTGTTTTAACAGCGCGTTGAGAAGACATGACTAAGGATTGACTAAGTAGGGGAACCAATGAGAGAGGCAGCAAACCTAGACTTGCGAGAGACCTAGACCTGTGGGAGACATGGACCTGCAGGAGAACCAGACCTGCGGAAGGCAAAATGAAGCGACAGATACAAGACAGCGGCAGACTTACTTTTCGACAATAGATCACTAGCGAGGGGTGTATGCGAGAAACTAAAAAATCTGTGAGAGGCTAAATGTGCGGCAGACTGGTGTTGCGGGAGAGTTAGTGTGCGCAGCAGAGTTCTGGTACAGAGGATTTCTTGTGCAATTTGTAGGATTTCTGCTGTTTATATAGTGTCGACAAAGAATATGAAACGTCGCGCGCCTGGAACACCTCAAGCAAAGTTCTACCTTTCTACCTGCAAAAAATATTGAAAAACAACAAAAATTCTGGAAAAGACCAAAAAATCCCGTATTTAAGTATTTCTATATACTCTCTTTATTGGAGAAAATCCAACAAGAGAGTGGGGAGCAATTGATATGGCAAAGCCCACTTGCACTTGGCTGAAGCCCAAAAACCTGAGAGGCTGCCACGTGGCATCCGGTGAGAGATAGCGCGAAAGCTAGAGACAAAATAGGGGAGAGACCCCTCTCACCTACGGATGGACTCTGTCGCCAGCGAGAGAGTCTAATGGTCTACCGTGTCGTAGTCTGTCGCCAGATGCCTGCGACACCTCTCATGACCTCCCGCACTAGCGATAGACGTCTCCGCCGAAGTGTGTCATATCCGCTTGTGGTCTCCTGCTCGGTGACAGACCTCCGCTATCCAAATTTGACGAGTTAGAGTCGTACTGGAACACGAACTCTTCTAAAATGACGCAATCACTCTGCACGTGATTACTTTGCAATAGTGGTAATTTATTCGCCTATAAATAGGCCACAAGTATTATTTCTGAGCTCTAATTTTTGACTTCTGGCTTTTACGTTTCCCAATACTCAAGAACCTTCTATTGACTTAAGCATCGGAGTGCCTACGCAGGGAACCACCCCCTGCATTCCTTTGACTTTTCCTATTTTATAGAGGCTTTTAAGAGACACGTGGAGAGAAAAGGACAAACATCGACATCAGCAATCACTCATTGTTGTTTTGTGCAGTTTTGTGCAACAACAAATTTCATTTTTCATTTGCCCCAATTTGGAGAAATGTCAAGGAAAGGAAATGAGAAAAAAAAATTAATTGTAAAATAATGTTTGTACCCTTAGTGTTTTGTTTTTAATTTTTAAATAGCCATTATATTTATTTGTCTTTTATAACTTATTTATGAATTTTTTGTTTTTATTTTTACTTGAATCACAAATATGATTTTACAATTTTATTATTATTTCAAAATTTTGATTATTTTATTTTATTTTATTATTTTTGAACGTTGTTTCTTGAATGCTATGTAAGCACGTTGACTCTAATGTTACAATTATCACTTAGACCAATTTGAAGAAAAAAATAAAATACCTTAATGTATACCAAAATTTTATTTTCAATTAAATGAATAACCAATATACATTATTATTTTATTTTGTACAAATAAAATTATATTGAAAAAAAATATTATAATGAATCTTTTCATTTCCTCCTCACTCTTTAACCAAACAGTATTTTTCAAAATTCTTTCATTTTCCTTTCCTTTATTCATTTTAACAATACAAACAAATGACCTTTTACTTTTCTTTTTTTTCTAACAAAACCACTGCACGCTTTTTCTGCCATTCAGACTCATGTTAGTTGTGAAGACAGTGAAGTAATGTATTCAGTCATTATACTCACTACAAGGAAACGGTTTTTTTTTTGACATATTTTTACTGGCGTTTTACTACAAAACGCCGCTTTCATCCATAATTTAAAAGGATAACGGCGTTTTTTTTTTCAAAAATGTGCCGTTAGATTTGAAATATAGCGGCATTTAAATGGAAAAACGCCGCTAAATTATTTAATTTTATGAAAAAAAAACGTATAAATTTAAAAAAAAAAACTTTAGTGGCGTTTTCTTCCTGTGAACGCCACTAGGTAAAATGAAGCTTTCGCCTCTACCAAAATCGCAGAGCTTAAATTTTTAGGTTTAGTTTTTGGACGCTGACTCGAAATCCGATCCATCATCGAAAAAGGGATATTTATCAGTGGAGGAAATTTAAGTTCCTTTGGGGGAGGGAAATGCAAAATCTTAAAGGAAATCAGTGGAAAAATCGCATGTTGCTCCATCGGCAAAACAAAGTTGGTGATCGGCTGTGACGATGGCACTGTTCGCCTCTTTGACTTTTCAAATAGGTTTTGGCCTTCTCCATTGATCCAAAATTGAAATTTCTACACTTATACTGTTGTTACTGTCATGATTGTAGACTAACTCTAAATAGGCATCCAAGCCAAGATTAATAGATATCATGGCAACCATTGGTAAACTCTTCCCGGAAGAAAAGGCAAAAAATTATAGACAATATAAAACACAGTTTTGTGAAGTTTTTGATCTATCTACATAAAGTTCCTAGCTAGCTTATTTTTCAATATTATTCCAGCTTTAGTTTTTTGTTGAATATTCCAGGGCAATAGATGTCGAAAATGCTTAAGGCAGAGGCTATTGGTTTAGGTGCATCGTACGAAACTAGGACAATTCATGTGCCTAAGCCCTTTAAGGTAAGAGTCAAGTTTACCATTTCAGTTTTGATGGTATTGGAGAATTCAGGATGGTCTGTATGCTTTAGAACTTCTTTAAGTTTTAACAATGACCAGTGGATGATCCACTAAACAAAAAAGAAAAACAAGGAGCAAATTTTCCTGATAAGTTGGAAAAAAGTGTCCTCTATTAACAAATTTTCACTCCTATGTGTAGAAAATATTAAAATTCTTATAATTTTCTATAGCATTAGATTGAGGTAGCTAAATTGTGAAAGGGTATAAATTTTAAAATGCCTAGAAAGATTTATTATGACCAATAGAATTTACACACTTTATTCATTTGTCTCCTATATTTGGGTGCTTCAAGCATCATTTCTCCCCTTTGTTTTTCTTTCAACCTTACTTTACTGCAAAGTCTGCTTTCAGGTGGTTGAAAATTATAAAGATTTTGCATTCTCAAACTGTGCAAGAGTTGGAAGGGCATTGGCCTTGTATGAGGTTGGAGACAGAGAAGTAGCTATTGCAGAGATGGAGGACGTT
Organism: Heritiera fomes; assembly: GCA_032173925.1. Classification (NCBI taxonomy): domain Eukaryota; kingdom Viridiplantae; phylum Streptophyta; class Magnoliopsida; order Malvales; family Malvaceae; genus Heritiera; species Heritiera fomes. Next base: position 18,535,527 of record JAPDPM010000015.1, read on the forward strand.
TCAATATCTTTAAAGGGATATACACGTACTAAAATGTTTCGAATTTATTATATTCATCTCATTATTGTAGGCTTTTGATATATAAAGCATTGCAGATTTTTTTTTTGTTTTTATTTTGATTTTTTATGCTTTTTGGAATATATATTGAAGCTCAAAAGGTCATATGATCAGAGCTCAAGCTCGATTGAACATTAGAGTTGCTTTGCTTTGGTGATCATGAAGAATGCTCCATTTGCTCCAGAAGGATTTGTTGTTTGCTTATTAATTGTTTTCTTTCTCTATTGAAAAGTAGTGGTGTAAATAATTGTTTTGAACCATACAACATTTTTATGTCTTGATTCTTTGAATTCATGGCTTAATGCTCATGATAAATTTTTAGGGGCCCTTTTACTTAACTATTGCAACGCATTGCAGTGAAGATTTTAAGAAAACAAATGATCCATGCATCTTTGCTTCTCTGCTTCTAGGTTTGGGGGCAACCATGAATGTTGCTAACCCCAAAAAGGGTCAAACTGTTGGAATTTTTGGGCTTGGTGCTATTGGCCTTGCTTTGAGTTATTCTTGTTGCTCTTATGATTTTATTCTCTTGGCAGTGGCAATTAGGAAAATTATGGGATTGACGTATGCTTTCTTGAAATTTAGGCTACTGAAGGTGCAAGGATTTGTGAGGCTGCTGTTGATTTGAATCCCAGAAGATTCGAAGGAGGTAGCCAAGAAGTTTGGTATCATAGAATTTGTGAATCCCAAATATTACAACAAGCATGTTCAGGAGGTTGGTGCCAACACAAACTATTGGCCCTTTGCCTTCTTGCTACTTTCCATCATTGTAAGTCAAATTATTTATGTATCTAGGAAATTTGAAACTAGCTTCTTGCTAACTCTTTTTTTCCCATTGTAAAGCACAAACTAGTGAATTTTGATGTTAAAGCACAAACTCATTTTTTCTCACAGGAAAACACATATCAAGGGCGTGCTAAGAAAGAATCTAGAGCATTGACCAAGTGTAAGAGTTTCTTTTTGCCAAGTCTAAGAATTCTCCACCTGCAGGACTTCAATATAACAATTTGAATTTTCATCTTGTTTAGGCATCAGAGCTTTTGAAGCACCCTTATTTGAACAAGGATCTAATGTTCAATCAAAGCAACCGAAAACCATCAAAAGTATAATGATGGCTTTGAAAGAAGGGAAAGTAAGAGAAAATGGTTCCCCAATGAGAGGCAGCCATATAAAAGCTGTAGATGGATTGACTCAAAAAAATAATGTAGAGGCATCATCCAAAGTTCTCAAACCACCTGCTCCCATCTCGGGTTCAAAGTATAATGCAGATACTGCATCTATTGCTTCCGCAAAACTACCCTTAGATTCTGCAAAAAGGATACCAAGATCCCACCATTTGAAGCACCAAGTATGACTACCGGTTACTGGTTCTATTTTAATTTAATTCATTATTGGTATCCTCACTTGTTTTGCAAGATTCATCAACAAGGCCTTGATTACATGCTCTAGGGCATCGGTCTGAGATGCATGATTCACTTGGATGTTTAGGGAACTGGTTCTGTATAATATTACTCCATGCATGGATGAAAGGTATTGATGTATTTGTTATAGTGCTAGTGCCCGGTAGAATTTAATATAATTTGTATTTAAGTTTAGGAATGGAATGTAGCAAGAGTTTCTTAATCTGCTATTTAACTACCGAGTTCATTCAATTTGTGACTATCTGTCTTGTAATGTAAGTTATGCTTGTTTAGGATTTAATATATTTGTGAGTAAGTTTAGGAATGGAATGCAGCAAGAATTTTTTTCTTAATCATCATTGTTTCTGACTGTCTTAACCAACTGAAAATGCTATTGAGTAATCAACCTGTGTAAAACAAGTTGTTCCAGTAATAGTAACTTTTTGAGCTCAAACTATGTAATAATATAATATCTTAATATTTTAATTGTATTGATAGTAGTCTTGTGGAAAACAAAAATTGAATGATACAACAATCTTTTATATATATTTATATATTAATAATAGATATAAAAAGGAAAATTTTATGAGATTGTTTTACTAACAACAGATGAAGGGCATTTTTTAATGATTTATCATAATTAAAAGTAGGCTAAATGCTCAAATAAGGATATAAAGTTTTCGGAAATATTCAATTCAGGATCTAAACTTTTATTTTGCTCAATTCAGGATAAAACGTTTTCAATTTTGCTCAAATAAGGATTTTTTAACGCGTGTGAGTTACACGCGCCGTTAAAGAGAGTGACTGACGATGAAAGGATAATTATTACCACGTGTCACACTCACACTCTGCCACGTGTCACAATTACACTACGCCACATGTCAATTTATTTTTACCTATTAAAAGAAAATAATTATAAAATCACTGCCACGTGTCCCACTCATAGGTTGCCACGTGTCTCACTCACACGCTGCCACGTGTCCACATAATTTTTTTTTACTTTTTTTCTTTCTTTTTTTATTCAAGAAAAACTATATATTTTGATAAAATAATATTTTCTTGAATAAATTTTTTAAAATTATTTTTTGAAATAATTAAAAATTAAAAATTTTGTTTTAGAAAATAAATTCTCAAACATAAAAATTATTATAAAACTTTTTTGTAACTAGTATAATTATTATTTTTTCTTCCGTAATTTTTTTTTCATTTTTACCATAAAAAAGGAAAAAAACTATTAGCCATAAAATTATTAGAAATTATATATTTTTTAAAGAAAAAATTTTAAATTACTAAATTTAATTTGTATTTTTCTTCTTTTTTTGTTTTCTATATTTTCTTCTAATTGACAAAAAAAGAAAGAAGATAAAGAAACTATAAAAATAAAGAAAAATATGTAAGAATTGTCTTTTTAGAAAAATTAATGTAATTAAAAAAAATAAACGTTTTTCCTAGAAAAACTCAATTTTCTAAAAATAAATATATTTAATTTACAGTAAAAAATTATTTTATATTTAAATCATATAAAAGAAATAAAAACAGAAAGGAATGAAAAGAAAAACAAAGTGAAAAAAATACAGAAATATTTTTTATAAAATTTTTTTTTAACAAATTTTTTTAAAATGTAATATAAATTTTTAAAAGTTATTTTTTATTAAAAAATCAACTAACAAAATTAACTACTAATTATAATATTATAAATAATATTTAATTTTTTATTAATATTTATAACAAAAAAATTTGGCTGAATGCTCAAATAAGGATCTAACGTTTTCGAAAATGTTCAATTCAGGATCTAAACTTTGCCACGTGTCCCACTAATGATTATAAGTCACTGCCACGTGTCCCACTCACACGTTGCCACATGTCAATCTTGCCACGTGTCCCACTAATACGCTGCCACGTGTCCATGTATTTTTTACCTATTAAAAGAAAATTAATTATATGTCACTACCACGTGTCCCACCCTTATGCTGCCACGTGTCCACTTCTGCCACGTGGCCCAATCACATGCTGCCACGTGTCTTTTATAAACGCCGTTATTATTTTAACGGCGCGTGTAACTCACGCGCTTTAAAAAGTCTTTATTTGAACAAAATCGAAAACGTTTTATCCTGAATTGAGCAAAATAAAAGTTTAGATCCTGAATTGAATATTTTCGGAAACTTTATATCCTTATTTGAGCATTCAGCCTTAAAAGTAAGTCCAAATTTAGGAGGAGAAATCTCAAAATCTTTTACTAGATATTTAGGAGGAAATCTCAAAATTTTAGGAAGAAAAAGTGAGTTCTCAAAAATCATGGGAAGTTTGGTGTTTATTTCCATCCGGGTGGAAAAAATTTAGTAAACTGGTATAATTATCGTATCATCAATTATAATTTAAACATACCCATAGCATAACATGGAAATTTGTTGGGTTCTTTTGCAAAAGCAATAGCTTGAAAGACATTATTGAAGGTTGAAGCTTTTACTTAGAAGGAATAGCATGCCCACAAATGATGGCTTGAAAATAAAATTGTTTATTTTCTCAATCTTTTATTTACCTAAAAGGAATAACAATTTACTTAAAAGAAATAAAAATTGATGATCTCGTGAATCCGCTTGGTTATTATTTTCTCAATGCTTGAAAACCAATAAAAAATTGTTGATAAGACATAAAGTGATGACTTTATTTTTTACAATATTTTGAGCAGGAAATGCGAATGATTGATTTGGGTTTCTAACAAAAAAAGAGAGATGAAATGACGTTACTACTAGCTGCAAAAAGGGGAGGGGACGCTGATGGTGTATGGTAATTAGATGCGGTAAAAGTTGACTTGATCCGAAAAATTTATTTAATTAATTCAAATTTAAACTCGATCGATCTGTTTTGACTAAAAAAGTCAATAACCCAAATCCAACCCGATCCGAATCTGAATTGATCCGAAACCAAATTTATCCGAATTTACATTGATCCGAACCCGACCGGATCCGAACCTGAATTCATCCGAACCTGAATTCATCCGAATTTAGATTAACCCGAACTGGAATTGATTCGAATCCGAATTGATCCGAACCCAAATTGATCCGAATCCAAATTGACCCGAATCCAAATTTACCCAAACCTGAAAAAGATTCAAACTTAAATTTAATATTATCAATAAATATTTAAATGTTAAAATTAAATATCAAAGTATTTTAATATAGTAAAAATATAATTTTTTCAATAATATGAGTGTTATATATTTTTTTAATCTAGTTAAATTTAAATATTCACTTTTATATTGCTTTCATTTGAACTTAATGTATAATTATTTAATGGTTAATCTATAATAGAGTACAGAAGCTATATCATCTACACTAATGTTTTCAATTATTCTATAAAAAATCAAAATAAATTAAAGAGATATATAGTACTATTTTATGATATTTAATAGAGATTATTAAATCACTTTGATTCAAAAGTTATTAATTATTGTAGATAATAAAAATAAAATGAAAAAATGTAATTAATTTATGAATATTGGTAAATATATTATAAAGAAAACTATCATACAGATTATTAAATATTTTGATTATTTCAATCCCAATTGTACTATAGGTCATGTAAGAAGAAAATTTTATTTTCATGAGTTTTGAAACTCTGAGAAATATGGTTTCAGTTGATTTTCATACCAGATAAATCACATCAAGATGACCAAAGCATAAAATATGTTAAATCAACCCGAATCCAAATTCGACCAACCTGAATCTAAATCCGATCAACCCGAACCCGAATCCAAATCCGATCAATCCAAATTGACTAAAAAAGTCAACGACCCAAACCCGACCTTATCCGAACCCGAAATGATCCAAACCCAAAATAGACCGATTTTTCCTTGACCCGAACCCGACCTTATCCGAACCCGAAATGATCCAAACCCGAAATAGATCGATTTTTCCTTGACCCAAACCCGACCTTATCCGAACACGAAATGACCCGAATCCGCAATGATCCGATTTTTCCTTAACCCAAAATGATCCGATCCAAAATGATCCAACCCAAACCCGATCCGACCCGCCCATTTGCCACCTCTAATGGTAATTGTCACGACCCGAAGGCCGCGACTTTCCTTTAATACTTATACTTTTCTTAGTCTACAAATTTATGGACTAAATTTTTCTTTTTCATTTTAAGGTTTGTATTCGGTGTCAGTGTAGTTACTATACTATCTAGGTGGCTTATAGTCATTCCATTTAAATATTAAACAAACACGGAAACGGTTCTTAGTTACATCCCGACTTGTTAAACAAAATATGTACTGTGCATCAATTAAAGTCATACATGTAAACAAGTATTTTATAAGTTCCATATACCTCCGGAAACTAGTACCAAGTCCATACACCGTCTCCGATGCCCACCTAGCAGCTCACACGGCAGATGTTAACTTCAATAATCTGAAAGAGATGAAATTTAGTAGGGTGAGCAAAACCACGACTCAGTAAGATACTAATATAAATACAGAAGTAGGATTACACTGTCTTAAACTACAATGCTTAAACTTGCAATGATGCAATTACTGTGACGTCCCCGTCACTTCACCTTAACACCTAACTTTTTCTTATTATCTTATCCGATCTTATTTTGATTTAGTTTATCCAGTGTCAACCCTTCCTTACTTTCAAGCTAATTATCATACAGCTCATGAAATTTTATTCAATTTCCATAAACATAAAATGATATATATAAATACCATTTCCTTTTTCCACAGGATCTCATACATCATCTTTTCTTACATCCCCGACATTCTATATACATAATTTCTACTTGTACTGTACCATAGCTGAAAATACAATTTACTGTACATAAACATATAAGTATACCTTCTATGCTAACCGGGAAGCGTATCAAGAAGGTACACTGCAACTTTTCAAAATCAGGCTCCTCTAACTGGAGCGAGGCTTACTTCAAGAAATCTGAAAAATAGTCGTAAAAGGGTGAGTTTACGCTCAGTAAGAAAACTACATAAAAGAGCGTGCTATGTCTCTATATGCATTTTTCCTACTTGGCTCTACAATGTCATGTAAAGCCTTATAAAACATGCTTCATAAACTTCTTTCATGCCTTGTTTGTAACCATGCATATTCATTTAAAATGACATGGCAAACATACTTTGTATGCTTCATTTAAATATAGCATACATATAAAACATGCATCATACTTCTTTCTTGAAAATTTCCTACTTCATAGCATACTTCAAAACATACTTCATATCATACTTTAAAACATCATACTTTAAACATACAACATATATCCTTTGAAATAGGATGGAGACTATGTACAATATTTTAAGCGATTGAAACGTCATATGAGTCGTTCATTCCCATTCATATGACTATAATTATGCATTGGTACAGTAGTGCACTCTGCATAGGTCAGGGATTCTCTCCTGCCTTACATAACCCATAGTGAACACTAGTCAGGTGTCACTTATGGGATTGAGGGCCGGACTAGGGCTCCTCGCTCAACATACATATTACTGAGGACTTGATCAGAGTCGCTCAGCCATCAGAAATGCATAATCATTACTCAGTCCATAGTCTCAAAACATTTATAACATACTTTTCAGAAAACACCTTTGTGTTTTAAAGCAAATAAGCTTTTGAAAACATCTTTTCATACATGGCAGTCGACTGGTCTTATAGGGCAGTCGACTGCTGCTTCATAACTTTATTTCTCGAAATTATTTTCTTTTCGAAAAATACATGGGGGCAGTCGACTGGTCCATATAGCAGTCGACTGGTTTTCAAACAGAATGCTTCTTAGCAAATAGCAGTCGACTGGTCATATAGCAGTCGACTGGTTTTCAAACAGAATGCAATTTGACAAATAGCAGTCGACTGTCCCATATAGCAGTCGACTGGTTTGAAACAGAATACTTCTGGGTAAATAGCAGTCGACTGGCTTACATAGCAGTCGACTGGTTTGCATCGGTTTTCGAAAACGACGTTTTGGTTGTCTCTAGGCAGTCGACTTCCCTCTAAGGCAGTCGGCTGCCCCTAGCCTAATTGGTACTAGGAGACAAGTCCGAAAATGCATTTTTTTTCCTACACAAAACCAACTATTATTTCTCTCCAAAGCACATAACAACATCATAAAACATGCGGACATAGCCACCTTACGTCCGTTACATAATTTCCTTACCTCGATTCCTTCGAAAACGCGAAATCACTTGATGCGTCACCTTAGCTCTTCACTTCTTTAACCTAAAATCATCATACCATATCAAACCTTAAATTAAACCACATACACATGTTATACTAACTTAAAACAACTCCAAATCATCAACAAAGTTAGCTAAATCATCCTCTTCTCTTACCTTCACTAGAGACCAAAACTTCACATCTTGAGATCTCCTCCAATACTTGAAATCAATCCACCAAACTTTGGATTTCACTTAGTCTAGTGACAAGGATCGATTTTCATCTAATAAACTTAGTGAATTGATGAGGGAGTAAGGTGGTTTAGCAAGGAACTTGGAATGGAAAACTTGGAAGAATGGAGATGAACGAGAGGGAGAGCTGGGAGAAGAGTGGCTGACGTTGATGATGAGATGATGAGGGTGATGAGTCATGCTTCATGCATTAAATGCATGCTCATCTATTCTCTATCTCAGCCATTAGCATCCCCTTGACTCATTTGACCCATTAATTTCCTTATGACTCATCCATTTAACCTCCAATAAAAATCTGATTTAATTTCTTGTCTCATACTCTTAATATTTCCTGATATCAACATGCTTCATTTGACTTATTGACTATCAACTTTCTTATTTCTTCTATATTCTCTTCATCATGCATACATCATTCATACATTAAACTTCTCATTCATTTAGTCATATTAGATTAAAATACTTTGTATACATGAGGGAATACATGAAAATTGGGGATCTCACAATTACAGTTAATCCTTTCTCATCGATACATCTCATTATTACTTCTCATTTTCACTTTTCATTTCATAATCATACTCTGATATGCCATCATCTCATATCAGTTCTCATATTTACCTTTCATTTCATAATCATATTTCTGTATTCTATCATCTCTTATCAATTCTCATATCATCTCTTATCAATTCTCATATTGTGGATCATGATCACGGTGGTACGAAGTCAGAATTCTCTTCGTATATTTCTATATTCATGTTTCATATCATATCATGACATCATATCGATGAAATATCGCTACCACCGAGTCATGATGCTCCTCATATATTCTTCATGTTTAATTGAGGTATCCTATCGAGTCACTTTACATTTAACAATCATATTCCCGTCTTATATCAATTCATATCACTTATCGTATGGGAATTTATGATCACGATAGAGTAAGATCAGAATTCTCTTCATATCAATCTTATGTTCATATATCATATCGTATCATGTCATCGTATAGATGAAACATCATTAACGTCTAGTCATGACATTCCTCATGGAATTCTCATATACTAAGCATATTATCATATCAGGGTTTAATATGCAATTCATGAAATTTTTTTCTGTATAAACCGCTATCTTTTCAAATCATATCATATATACTTTAGGACATGCTCAACATATGAATTTTCAATTCATTTCAAATTTGCCTTTAAGACATGATAGAAACATGTTCATTTTTAGTTCATGTATTCGTTTTCGGAGCATGTCTAAAACATGTGCGGTTTTAAAACATTTTTCATATACTATAAATCATATCAGGTTTAGAGTTCATATCAAAACAGTCTATACTCTAAACCGCATGTCATTTCAAATTCGACACAAAATCTTATATAAATCATGTAAGTGTCGAAATCATTTATCATATACTTTTAAAACATATTTTGTAAATCATATCAGGCCTAGAGTTCATATCAAATCAAACTATACTCTAGACCACATATCATGCCATGTTCGACACAAAATCACATATAAATCATATAAGTGTCGAAATCATATCTCATGGACTTTTAAACATGTTTAAAACATGTACTGTTTCAAAACATATTTCATTTCAAATCTGTTTCATGTACAGTATAAATCATGTCAAGTCTAGAGTTCATATCAATAAAATCATACTCTAGACTTCATATCATATCGATTAGAGACTAGGCTAGATCCCTATCATCTCTATCAATAAAGACTTAAATCACTGTAGCTAGCAGTGAAAATCATGTCATCGTCCCCTGGAAACCAACTAGGGCGCTATCTATGGCCATAGACCTCATCTCTCTCAGCCCTACTGATCAGGAGTGACTGAGACCTGTCCACGACTATTGTCGGACAAGCATATCTGCCTAATGAGCAAAGCTCCAATTAGGCGGTTTCCACTATGCTTTATTGAATTTAATTCTTTTAGGGTGCCTACAGTCTCATAAAACATTTAAATCTATAGCTTTATTTTCAATATCATGTAAAGCATATGGTAAAATTCTGTATGATAATTCATATATCAAAATATATATATCTACCATATACTTTCATTTCAAAACAAATCAATACTTTTCAGTATTCATATAAACATTATTAAAATGTTTCAAGTTGCAAGAAAGCATGCTTAAATGCGATGCTATAAAACATTTCAGTATGCAACTTCGGTATTATTTCCATCAAATACGCTGAAGCGATTCATTTAACTTTATCACCATCAGTTATTTGATTTCAAGACTTTCTTTCTGTCCAATCAGTAAATCACTATTCAAATCGTTCAAGATTCATTTCATTCAGTATTCAGATTGCTCAATACTCTAATTATTTAATAACCAGATCACTTGGTATTCAAACCATTCGGTATTCAATATCCTTTTTCGATAATTATCGACTATAATAATCAATTGTACTTTTATTACCGATACTAGAACCACATCATCAGTGTGAATCCTCTTAGTATCTATGAGCATCAAATATCATGTTTCCATATAGCCATCAGGATACTGAAATTATGAAATACTAATATCCTCATTCGATATCTATTCCAGAGTCGACATCGAGGATCGTAGAACCACAAGATCAATAATCGCATATCAAATCCATTTATGGTTTGATCTATTGGTACATATTTAGAATTTTCGACTTGCGGTTCATTTTTCATTCACTATCATCAAAATCATATCACAATCCTCAATTCACTTTTCATCTGGCCTGTAGAATGTAATATCATGTTAAAATTATCCATAAACGTCCTCAATTCAATTTTTGATTGGCAATTCACCACTTAAAAGAATTTGCCAATTTCCACTATCAACAGTATTTTAATCATTTAAGTCGCCTTGCAACTATCCATATTATTGCCAAAAATCTCAGTTCATACCACTAAGACGGTCCATTTATTTGAATTTATCAATCCTATAATCGTCACTCGATTGATAATTCCGCAATTCTATCATTCGACCATCTAAATCACAACCTCGATTTTTTTTTCTCTTTTAAGTTGTATCATATAATTATCATCACCTTTATCTGTGATTTGTCAAATAAATAATTTCACCTCAATCTCAACTTGATACCATTTATGATATTAAAATCACTTGATTTATCAATTCTATAATGTTTAGACCATATAATTCATCACATTATTGTTTTCAATAATCTATCTTCCCATCGATTTCAATATCAAACTCTTCAGTAATACCATATAATCCTTTTAATATTTATTTCCAATAATTATCTCCAAGATTCCATTTATGTGAGAAACTTAATCTTTTTCCTCAGATATTTTCCTAAAAATTTCGGCAGCATAACGGCTTAATTTTCCCTAACCTCCTGCAAGGGAAACACAATTTATACTTGCAGCCATTGATTCTCACCAATTTTACCTCTTACTAAGACCCCCACCATCAGTTGTGGGTCCTCTTAGCATTTTTAGCAAATCAATTTAAATCGATGCATCATATAAAAATCACAATTCCATTTAAAATCAATTAAATAAATGCATCATATATAAAATCATAATTCCCACATACAATATAAAGCTACTAATGCTTTATAAAAGTATCTTACCTATTCGCCAAGCTTGGTGCACTTTCTGATTTTCGAGCATTGCCGAACTCCACCATTCGTCGCATTTCCGCTTTACTACAATTTCAATATCAATGCACTACATCAATATAACCATAATTTATTCAATAAATACCATTAATTTATTTTCTATATTTTCCTTACCACATTTTTTTTTCTTCTCTTTCTTTTTCCTTTCCTTCTTCTTCTTCTTCCTTCTTTTCTTTCTCCTTTTCTTTTCTTTTCTTCTTTCTTTTCTTTTTCTTTCCTTTTTCTTTTCTGTTTTGTTTTTTTTTTCTGGCCTGAACCGGTTCGGACCGGTTCAGGCCGGTTCACTTCTGCTGGCCGGTTCGGTCACCGGCGGCCACCCATTCCGGCGATTCGGCCACCCAACAGCTTGCCGAGGTTGCCACGAAGTCGGATCTGGTCTCGGTTTGCTCAGCGGCGGCGCAGACGGTAGCAGATCTGGGACGGGCAGCGACGGCTCCTTCTCTCTTTTCTTCCTCTCTTTTCTCGTCGTTTTCTTCACCGTCGGGCGTTCCTCCCTCCAGATCTGGCTTCACTGAGGCTTCGCAAGGCGGCGGCGACCGGTGGATCGGCCGGCGTCGCCTCCTTTCCTTTTTCCTTCTCCTTTCGGTTTCACTTCGCCCCTTTTGTTTTCTTTCCTCTCTTTTTCTTTTCCGTCGCCGGCAAGCCCTCTCTCCCTCTCTTCGGCTCGCCGGCGACCTTCTCCTCTTTTCTTCTCTCGCCGGTTGTCGACCGGCCACTTTTATTTTCCCTCGTTTTCGTTTTTTTTTTCTTTAAGTTTTCTCACAAACAGAGGAGAAACGGGGTAGGGAATCGGGAATAGCCCGATTCCCGCCTCTTTCCTTTTTTTTTTTTAAATTAATATATATTTATTATTATATATATTAATTATATTCATATAATTATATATATTAATATATATATATATATACATAATTTGTATAAATCAAATATATATACTTTAATTTCAAATACTATACATATATTTCATATAGGAATGTATATATATATATATAGAAAAATATATATTTATATAATAACCTTATATAAATTTATAAAATTACATATTTTTATTTCTTATAAAATTTGAATTTCTTGATATCCATATTTATTTTCTCCAATTTCATTTTTATTTAATTTGGATTTCAATTTATCCAAATTAAATTTTTTTGGATACTTTATATTTATTTAGAAAATTCTCGATCTTCACAGTAATGGTGTTCTTTGTGTCCATTTATAAAAAAACGCCTCTAAAATAAATAACTTAGTGGCGTTTTTTTCAAAGGAACGCCGCTAAACAACGACATTTGTAAATGCTGTCTCGTTTGCGGCAGTTTTTTTTGAAAATGCTGTTATATTTGTCAACATTAGTATAGCCAGCGTTTTATGACGGCATTTTGATCATTTAGCGGTATTTATAAAAGATACTAAATACCTACAAAAATGCCACTAAAACTCTATTTTCCTGTAGTGACTCTTTTAAAGAAATTTATATAGGGAAGTAAAAATGAGGGGATCTTGAATTGGTAAACCATTATTTGCTTCATAGAACAGAATGACTTAAGATGTTAAGTATGGATGAAGATTTTCAGTCTCAATTTGGTTTGACTTGCTTTATATGAATCCTGATGCTTTGAGCAACTGTAAAGCTTATCTTTCAAGTAGCAGTGGCATAATCTAATTTCTAGCATCCTTGTTTTCTTAGAGATACCTTCTGATGTCATTACTCTAATGAATAGAATAATATTAAGCTCCTATGCTTAAGGCTTCTTGCTCAAAGTATTTTTCATGCTAAAACAGTTTTTTTCCTTGTCTATTTTTCTTGTATTCAAGTTCTTTATTATTTAAATGAATTCTCATATAGACATAGAGCTTGCCTTCAGAAAGCCTTATTTAAACTAGTTGTCAACTTTTTCAAAAGAAAAAAAAAACTAGTTGTCAGCTACATTAATACATTTTGCAATAAAAAGGGAGGCTTCAAATGCTTAGGCCTTTTGGACCAGTTGATAGTGTTCATGTATGTTGCTGTCTAACAGTCAGCTTTTACCGATACTTTTCTTTTTTGTTCTCTACTTTTTTTTTTCATAAGAAAGTATAAGAAAGAAAAAAGATCCGAACCTTAAAACTAAAATTTTTTAAAGAGGAGTAACAATTGGTCAAAACTTGATTGTTAAATTAACTTTTTTTCTCCACCACTTCTCTTCTTATACCATGACGTTGAAGCTTGTCTATTGAATGGTGACGAAGTGTTCATGAAATTGAACCCAAATTTAACTAGTTTTCTTATTATAGTATTATCATTTTCTTTGATGTCCTCTCAATATTATTGGAAGTTGTGACTGCATGTGGAAACAAAAGTTTGACATATAGAATTTGGAGGTAGAGTTATGCACCTTATTTACACACCGGCAACAGCCTAACTTCTTTATATTTCCCTGTTGTCAAGTTCTTAATGAGTTGCATAAATTTTTTAATTTTTCTCGGATGGTAAATAAGGAATTTCTTATATTAATTAGTTTACTCAACTCTTTAATTAAATATGGAGAAGGAAGAAATGACAATGCTTGAATCACCTAATTTTCCCATTAAATTACTTCCGCATCAAACACATCATATTATTTTTCCAATTGTCGGCTCCTTGAATAAAAGGAGACTACAAAGATTTTAGGCCATGGAACATGCAGGTTTTTAGTCGAATGGTTTACTATTTAAATGTCTAAAATGAAGAATACACTGGATTTGAAATAGTATAGGGTGAGACCTGAGAACTAAGTGCTTTACAATTTTCTTGTCATTTATTTTGGAAAAAAAAAAGTTTGTTGTAGTTTAATTCATGCAAAAGTCTCCTTTAGACTAGTGGAAAATCATGTTTAAAGGGTTACCCAAACCTTGGCTGTTAAGAAAGTTAGGGGATGAGTTTTAAAGTTTAATCATATGTTACTGGAACAAATCTTCATGTTTGCATCTGAGGCTGAGAATTTTGGAATCTTGAGGTAGAATTAAACAAGCGAGTAAATGTTTCATGATTCTTTGACCTAGGCAACTGGGTAAGGATTCAAGAATGAATTTTGATTCCCGTTAAGCCTTTGGACTTCATGAGATTGAAATGGTACAAGTTAATATCTATTTAGAAATCTAATTAGCAAAATTTTAGATTAGGCTTAAGAATAAGTTTTAATCTCAGATTAGTTTCAGCACATTTATTTTTCTAGAAATACATGGCAATGCTTTTCATAAAAAAAGGGGGTGAAGAATTTTGAATGCAATTTTTCCATTTCTATGCAACAAGTTATATAAGGAAGTTTCTGATCACTAATTCAATATGTACAATAATCTTTCCAATAGAATTAATTAAATGGAGACCCAAGGGTTGTGGCTCAGTTGGTAATGCAGGCTGAGTTTGTGGGAAGAGCTCTCGGGTTCGACTCCCACTAAACACATCTTTGGAGAGGGGTGAAGAGCCTTAACTGTGACTAAACCCCGAATAGGATTAGTCTCAGACCGTTAAAATAGATAAGGATACCTGTGGTCTATACCAAAAAAAAAATTAATTAAATGGAGAACAATAAGTAAATGATACATCATTATAATATAATTCTGGTTCTTTACATTACAATGAAGAGTCATCAGGCATGTATTTCCTTTACATGCTACTAATCCAACTACATTTAGTTTAAAAAGTAATACAGGCTTCGACTCCGGTTTTTGTTTTATCTCTTTCTGCACATGCACCCGGAAGATAGTAGCCTAGAAGTAATGTTCAAAAAATAAAAGAATTGAAGATTTATGTATTTACATGAACAAGCACAAGGATTCATTTATACCTATAATCATATACATTCAGGAATCTAGATTTTACCTACTGATTATTGTTATCCATTTATTGAGGGCATGTGATATAGGGTTCAAACTCCTACCTATTGACTCTCGTCAAAATGTACAAAAAAATGGAATGAATTGTTCATATACGCACTGCAGATGAAAACAAATGAAATGAGAGTTCTAGTATCATACTTGTGCTGCTGGCAAAAGAGTTAATTGAGCTGACACAAAAATGGTCTTAGTCAGGACTCAGTCCAATCTGTTGAGAGGTTTGCATTATAAAGTCTGACCTTTAAATAGCCTAGATAAGCCAATTGCATATCTGCCACAATGCCAGAAAAAGTTAGCTGAAGGTAGATAGATTTTAATGTCAAATCTTCAATAGATCTTTAGTACTTTACCCGACAATCAAAAGGACTAAGGCAATAACCAATAAGAGATATTGGTAGCATTTGTGCTTTGGCTTTTTATGTTTTATCTCATATCCAGATGGAATGTGCTTGTGGCTTACATATCCGAACTGAGGACGCATTAGAAGTATAAAACCAGCAAGAAATCCAGAGATAAACCCTCCTATATGAGCTGAATTGTCCACATGAGGTAGAAATCCGACAGCTAGATTCAGGGTAATAATCAACAACATGGTTGACAGGGATTGACACTGGAAAGGCAATAGTTAGAACCCTCTAATCTAAACTTAAACAGTTGTTATTCTTTTAGCTCATTATAGTCTGAGAGCATTCTAATTTTCTTATACAAGTTTTTTTTATAGTAAATTTTCTTATACAAATTAAATCTTGTAAAGCATACAATGTTTACCTTGTTTCTATAGTTTGTCCAATTTGTAATGAGCTCTGAAAGCATGGCTCCCAACAGCCCGAAAAGTGCTCCTGATGCACCGACAGATATGGTTTGTTTCCGCGTAGGAGCTAGAGCAGACTTCAAGCTCCCACCAAAGCCAGAAAGCATATATAAGAGTCCAATTCTCACTGCAATGTTCAAGTAACTAAGAATTAGTTACCTTATGAAAGCTCAATAGTTTTATTTACTAATTCAGTTCTTACAGAATCCAAATTCTCTCTCCATTCGGATTCCTATGAATAAAAGGCTTATCATATTAGTTAGTAAATGGATGACTCCAGCGTGAAGCCATATGCAGGATATGAGGCGCCAAGCTTGCTTGCTCTTTACCACTAGTTTCCAATCAAGGGCTCCTAGTTCCCTTAGCCTGTGAAAACCAAAATTATATGTAGGAGGTTACATAACATGATAGAACTCTGGTTTATTGCTGGGAGTGGAAATATAGATTATCACCAACTGAATCTATTTCAGCATTCTAACCTCAAGAGTTTCTTTTGGTATCAACCAAAACATGCATGTCTTTTGATTTTTTACTTACATATATCCACTGATGAAATTTCTTGTGGGAATGATTTTATAAGGTCATTTGCCATACTGCGAGAGTACAAAGTGACATATTGAACAGCCTACTTTTGTCTTGAAGTTTTGATAGCATATATGGTAATGTTCCAGAACATGTGATGATTATAAACTTAAATAATCTAGCATCAAGCAGGGTATAAATCCTAGTTAAGTGCCAAAGCAGAACATATACTTTCATGTATCAAGATATTAGTCTGCTTTTTTATGCATTCTCCAATGATAAAGTAAGGCAATTGGCCTTAATGTTGTTGACAAGTAGACTTAGCTATCGATAAATTGTAGTGCAAATCAATTATTGCATTGCAGCAACTTGAACTTAAACCTTATTCAATTTTTAGCCTCCAAAGCTGCGGGAAAAAATGCCTAATGGGAAGAGATGATTGGATTTATCTTAAATTTTATTAAAGCAGCGTTGCTTTCATAAAGATTCTGATATTTGATAATTGGCAGAAGAAAATAAGAAAGAATCAATCAAAAAATTTTAAGAACAATGTTAATTCATTCAACAAAAAGATTATGACGGTCCAGAAATAAAGACATAGAAGTTGAACAGTAAGGTTAATGAGATAAGAAAAGCAAATTCTTACGTGATTAAAGAAGGGCCAAGAATAGGGTTATCCTTGAGAGACTGGAAAGAAAACCTTCCAAGATAATCATAGAATAGACAGTTCTTTGGCTTGGTTTTCGCTGGACAATCATTGATATACATGGTGACCACAAACATCAGAATGTTAGCCACAAATACGAGAGGCAAGAGCCACACAAACCATGGTTCTGGAGCTGGGGGTAAAAACTGTGGTGGAGGAGATGGTCGCCTCCTACGATGTGGCCTGTGGTTGTTTGTTCCTACCTCGATGTCTGAGTATGGTAATGGTGAGGGTGGTAGCCCCTTCCCCATGTTTGTGAGGAAGAGACGTTGACGGAAAGGCTGCCAATGCCAACGTTAGAGAGGTGCTATTATGCACCCAAGAAAGGGAGACAGGCAAAGAGGAAATTAAGAGGATTTGGGTGGCAAGAATGAGTTTTGTAGGTTGGTAGTCGGTTACAAAGTTTGGTGTCTTTCCAACATGTAGAAATAGAATAAAGGAATTTGAGGACAATTTTGGAGTATGTTCGTGTTGGTATAAGACAGAGGCTGACAGATCTTTGGCCTCAGCCAATATTGTTGCCTCTTTTCTTTAATTTTTCTTAATTGCCTGTAAATGTTTCTGTTTCTGCTGTTTTTTTTTCTTCGTTGTTGTCAGCTATTACTATTAGCATCTTAATTGAAAAAAAAAAAGAGATTTCTTTTAAATATAATTTATTCTTTAAGAATGTCACATAATTATATTTTTAAATGTAATTTCTCTCTCTCTCTCTCTCTCTCTCTCTCTCTCTCTCTCTCTCTCTCTCTCTCTCTCTTTTGTTCATTTTCTCTCTCTCTCTCTCTCTTGGCATGAAATGCTTCCATTCCAATATATTTAATATAACAAAAAAAAAATCTAAGTTAATTCGCCAAGGTAAGGTTAAGAAATAAAACTTATGCCGTGGCTAGGACCATAAGTAACTAACTACAGGCGGGGCGGGGCCCGTGCGGATACATGCTTAAACAGGTTAAGTTCGTTTAGGTCCGTTTTTAAACGAGTTAAAATTTATATGCTCAGTCTATTTTTAATACGGATCGGACAGCTCGCAGGTCACTATTTTTTAAATGAAAATAATAAAAATAAAATAAAATTAAAAAAAACATTAAAATTCACATATAAATACAATCTAAATACAATTACAATTCACTTATAATATTTTAAAATAAATAATTATAATATTAAAAAACATAAATTTTTATTAAACATTAAACCCTTCCAGCATCTTTTTTTTCACTAACATACATATAATATCATAGTTTGAATTCAAAGTAAAATTACATAAACTCATTTTTTTTGCTAGAATACAATAAAATCATGTCATGTATTATTTTGTAAGAAATAAAAATACATTGTAATATAATTAAAAACTAATTATATATAAAATTAAATAGGGCCTAAATAGGCCAGCCCGCGGTTTGTGTGAACCGGCCCGAGCGGATTGTCGGAGGCCAATCTGTGGGCCTAAAAAATTGTAACCGGCCCTTAAAAAACCCGTAAATTTAATAAATCGACCTGCAAGTTTCAGTCCGTTTTACACCCCTATAAGTAACTCCCATTAATCATCTACAACACTATATAAAAATAATCCCCTTTTGAGTTCTTTTATTGACACGTGTAATTCTTTTGTTGTAAAATTGCTAAAAACGCTTTTAAGATATTTTTGCTTTTTACTTTTTATTTTCTTTTTCTACATTATTTTTTATTTTCAAATATTTAACCTTATATAAAAAAAATCCCAATAGAGTTCTTTAATTGACAACTATCCAAAGATACAAAAATAATATTAGAAAATCTATGTTTATTTTTTTATTCATTACTTTTTTATTTTTATCTATTAAAATCCAAAAAAAATAAAAAGAACAAAAAATAATGTATTATATAATATATTATAATGTAACCTAAAAAATCTATATAACTATAATAAAAAGAATCCCATGTATCAAGCATATTTTTCAAAATTCAAAAACTAAAAAATAATTTTTAAAAAATAAAAATAAAAGATTATTTTCTAAAATCAAACAGATTTTTATAATTTTACTCTCAGAGAGTAGCTTGATCACTAGTGTCATAAAAGATTAATAACAAGACAATCAAATTTAGCTTGAACGGATTATCCTTGAACAGTCATAAATATATAATTTATCAGACTTTTCATTATATATTAATTTTTATCCCATACTAAAAATAATCCCCCGGATGATGGATAATAACACCGATCATAGTTTCTTTTATCCCACCGATTTGCATCCAGTTGAGTTGATCTGCAGTCAATACCAGCTAGCTTTTTTTTTAATCAAATTCCTTTCTTCACGTCCTAGAATTTTCATATGTACGTATGTATGTATGTATATTTAAAAAAAATTGAAATTAAGATATGGTCGGTATCTATAAACTATAATTTAAAGTATTCTGCAGTAATTAAAATTCATGTTGACACATGCTCAAACTATTTTATTGACAATTTTTCTGCCCAGAACCAAAGGAGAAATCTATAGATGCTACAGCACTTTTTCCATCTTCTATGTTTTGAAGGTGAAGAGAAAAGAAAGTGGACACAAAAAGTGGGCATATGTCCTAAGCCCATCAAGATTTGTCTTGGGCTAAGCCCAAAATTAATTAATTAATTAATTATTATATTAAAATTTGCAATGTGAAATAATTCTAATTAACCATAAGAATATAAAATAAAGAAAAAAATTTTCACTTGGATGTTATCTTTTTAGAGTTTGTATTAGTTTTAAAAAATTATTTTTACTATTTTTCCTATTTTTTTATTATTATTGTTTTTTACTATGGGTACAAAAAAGATTTTATTTTTATTACAAATAATTTCTCTTTTATTTGGGATTCTCATTTCATAAAGTTAATAATTCTTTTTGAAGTATTTATATTTTTTATTGATAGATTTATATCATTGTGTTCCCTTTTTTTGCCATTTTTTTATTTTTTCCTCTTTTCTCATTATTTGTTATTGTTTGTTTGTGTTTATTATACATATTTAATATAAATTCTTAATATTTTACTTAATAATTTCTTACACATGATTTAAATATAAAATGTATTTGAATATTTTTTATCATGCGTTTGTATTACAAATTTTAAAATATTTTAAATGATCTCATACATAATACAGGTTAAACAAAATAAAAACCATTTTATTAAAATTTATAATTGTTGTTTTGTTTTTTTGTTTTAACTTTCTCAACGGAAAAGAGTTCATAATTTACAATAATTGAAAAAAATCATACATTTAATCAAATTTTTAACAAGAAAATAAAATACTCATATTATAGCCAAAAAAACTAACAACTAAAACGTAATTATAATATATTAAATTTTTATTTTATTATCGTATAAAATTTTAAGTTAAATTATAATTTTTTATTATTATTATTATTATTATTATTGTTGTTGTTGTTAAAATAATTATAAATATACTTAAAAAACGATTTACCCAGCATAGCGGGTGTGTAATCTAGTGGAGTATTAAATTAAAAGTTTCTTTTTCAGATAATTTATTACCATTAACTACCTTGTTCTCATCATAAATAGCATCATACCCCTCACTATTGTCATGTCCCGCGCACAAGCCCAAGGCCTGATAGACGGAAGCAAGCCCAATTAGGTCTCAACCAAGGAGGTGAGAGGCTGGAGGCTCAAACCAAGGCAGCCCAAAGTAGTGGGAGTGATGTGGATGCTAGTTAGAAGGTGTGCGGAGAGATAGGCACATGGGTGCACGAGACTGAAGCTAACCAGGTGAGTCAGACATTTGGGTGAGGCTCTTACCAGGTGGGCAAGCAAAGTCCCAGTCGCCAAGACCAAGCAAGCCAAACAGTTGGGTGAGGCTCCAGGCGTAGGCAAAGGCGAGGGCGAGGGCGAGGGCGAGCGCACCAGGCAGGTAGGTGAGCAAAAGGAACAGGCGAGCTTAAGGGCGTAGTTGAGACAGATTCTCTGGTAGAACAATGTCAGTAAGGCTGAATGCGCACCAGCTGCTATACACTCAAGGAAGGTTCCCAAAACAGTCTGCCAGCCACATACTTGGCCCAACCACTATCTCACACTTGTATGAGGGTTTGCCTATATAAAGAAGTGTCTTCCCCGTATTGTACAGAGATATAGAGATACACTTTAGTGTTGAGAGAGGCTTAGGGGAGAGTCTCTGTGTGGGTGAGGGAGTGAGCCGCTGAGATAGGTTGAGGCCCTTGTGAGAACCTCCTAGGAAGCCAAGCCAAGTGTGCCGGCTATGATAGTTGAGAGCCATAGGCTGTGCCTCCCTATTGTAAGCTCCTGTACATTGTTGAGTTGAATAATCCAAGTGTACAGTTCCCCACATCGTGTGCCCCTGCATTTGTGCCTTTTGTGCGTGTGCTTGTTGCGTGTCTGCTAGCTTGTTGGCTTGTGTGCTTGGTTGTATGCTGCAGGGTGTTGAGATTTCCGCTGTGAATAAGCATCCTGGGCAGGAGTAGGCTAACCTAGGAACGTGGGAGGTGAGTTTCCCACCTAAGGCCGCACGGTTGCTGGGCTCAAGCTCCCGGAACGTGACACTATGCTTCAAGTTAAATTTTTTATAAATACTGAAATGAGTCAATAACAAATGAATAACAAAAATTTTATATAACATGTAATAATGTTTAAACGTAGGAAAATATATTAATTATTGAGTTGAATTATATATATATGAATAATTTATTATTAAATATATTAATTTATGTTTTAAAAAATATCTAATTAATTAAAAAAAGCGATTAGAGTATGACAGATTGATTTTTTTTAATATAGTTTCCTTCAAAATTAATTATTTTAAAAAATATAAATTAATAAAAATAATATGTATGCTTAATAGCTTTTTTTTTGTAAAAATTTTGTTTAAAATATTTAAAAATAAATCTAAGAACACAAGAAGAAAAAATACATGAATTTGAAACACTTACCAAAAAAAAAAACTATATCTATTACTACAAAATAATCTAAACTATTTTTGACCCAACTAATTAGTTTTGATAAAAAAAATCCAAAATCTGTTTACTTAACAAACTAAACTGTTTTATTAATTTTAATAATCATCTAATGAGAAATAAAAAAATTAAAAATAAAAAAATGTTGAGGATTAAATAATTAGCATCCTTGGAGGAAAAAAAAGTATGAAATTTTTTCTTACTAACCACCAAAGTTAAGTGTCACCATATTCATTCATCATTAGTATTCTTTTTATATATTGTTTAACTTGTCACAGATATGGATTATAGGATGTCGGGCCAAGACTTAACCCAACTTAACTGGTTCATAAAAGATTCGGGATAGCCTTAAACCAGAAATGAAAAACTGGTCCGTAAAAGAAACGGTTTAGCCCAAGAATAAGGGAGAAAAGCAAAAACCCAATCCATAAACATAACAAGCATCGATCATTAAAGCAATAGGGGGATTTTTTATTTATATTTATATATATATATATATATTATCTTTAATCTAACAAGAGTTATGCCCCGTTTCGCCGGGGAAAATTTTTTAATTTAAATAATATTAAAAATAATTTATTTAAATAATTTTTTATGTTTTAGTATATATACTATAATATTAAAATAATTATTTTATTAATTTTTAAAATTAAATATATAAAAATTAATCATTTATAAATTTCATGATATAAACACACTTGTAAATGTAATTTATATGAATTTTTAAGAAATGAGTAATTTATATGAAATTTTGAGCATTACTTAAATATTTAATATTCACCATGTGTCAATGAAGCAATATCTTTGAAGATTGTTTTTATATCATTAAAATTTATTAAGATAATTAATAAACATTAATAAAAAAATATTTTTCAAAAGTATCAAGTAACGAGCGAAAAAAATCATTATGTAATAGTCAAATAACCATTTTAATTTGTTTTTTATTATAGCTAGTGAATTTTCTGTTTTCGCAACAAAAATTGTAAGAGTGTTAATTTTAAATCTGTCAGTAAAGATCTAGTTAAAAAATTTAAAATTTTTAAAAGAAGTTAAATCTAAGCTCTTTTAATTAAAAAAATTCAGATTAATGTTTTTGTTTTTTATGTTATATTTTAATTATTTTTTTGTTTGTATCGGGAATGAAGATGGAAAGAGAATAGATATTATTGTTTATATTTTTTTATGTAAATCACAGTTAAAGTTTTTCATTCTTTTACAAAAGTGTATTTAATGAAAATCGAACTTAAGTGTTCTTCTTAAAATTTTAACTTGCATTATCAATTAAATCACAATCTATGAGTTATTATTGTTGATATTTATCGTAAACAATTGTCTGAAAACAAAGACTTAAACCTAACGAAAGTTGAGCACATAGCAACTAATGCCAATGCTACACTTGGCGTTGAATTAGGTTTTTGGATTGAGCAATACCAATTTAAAAGATTACTTTACCAATAATTGGTTGGCGTAGGTAGCAAGCGGCCCTCGTCCCTTAAGCAAGATCAGGATTCGAATCTTAACTTGTGTATGGAGTGCCAGTGTTGGAAGGGGGACAAGCCTAACCATGCTCTGCTTCTCTCGACTCCGGAATAGACACTGAAAGTGGATATCGAAGGGTTTCGACCAAAAAAAATTACTTTATATATTAGATATAGATTTGCCTTGGGTTAATTACAGTACACGCTATATAAGTAGATAAATTAGACTTAAGCGTTAACCAAAAAAAAAAATTAGACTTAAGCCTTAACCAAACATATGCATTCTCGCTCTCATTTTGAGATGATTTGTATTAGAAATGGATGCTTATTGCTCACAGATTATGTTGAGTGCATTAGGCAATAGAATATGTATGAATGTGTACATGTGATGAGAGATCCACTTGGCAGTTGGCATTTTATACTAATGTAAAATAAATTTAATTTTTCATTCTTTTATATTTTTAATATGATTTATATTTTTTAATCCAATATTTGAATTTTATTTTTTATTTAGGTGAATCATGCATGACAAGTTTTAAGTTGATTGAAAATGTTTAGCTATTTGTTTAATAATAATAAAATTTCAATTGTTAATATATAATTAATTGAAAAAGATACTTCATTATCCCCGATCAAATTGATAGAGATATGAGATATTGAATCAACTAAAAATTTTACGTGCATAAAGAATACGAGTATTGATCTTACATTAGGTTATAAAAATAGTATAAAACAAATTGTTTTATATGAATGTAACATAATCTCTTTTATATATATATAAAAGAAGGATCCATTTATATTGGTATAAAATTATTTTAGTTTTACTTATTTTCGTAACTTTTTAAACAATTATAATTGTTGAATTATATATTATATTCACATAGATTGTGCATATCAAATTTCAAATTAATTAAATTTATGTAACTATTTGTTCAATAATAATAAAATTTTATCGAAATGATATATATTTTTTATCGAAATGATATATATCAAATCGATTTAAAATTTAACATGCATAATGAATACAATAAAATTTTCACCAAAAAAAATACAATAAATGGTTTAATTTGTTGGTTTATTTGCATAAATATTAATTTTATATAAAATTATAAAAATCGTATAAAATAATTTATTTTATATCGATGTAACTTGATCAAATCATTACATAAAATTATAAAAATATTTGTGCTACGAATGTCTCAAAACTAATTTAAATTCAAAAAATATATAAAAAAAAGTGAAAAAGAAATTAAAATATTAATGAAATATTAATGGGTGACCGACATAGGTGATTACTGGAGTCGTTGATAATGAACCTCGGGTATCATGAAGACGCCACGAACACCGAAATAATTAAGCCACTTTAAATAAAACAAGCAACTGAAATTTAGCCACTCGTTTTATTGAGACGCGTGGCATTTTCTTAACAATTGCTCATGATGGGTTCTTGTCTCTTGAATCTTGATGTAGCCTATTCATTATCTTTCCTTAATTTAATATATCCTGTTCAAGAACCATGATGGGACTTCTGTTCTTGCCGACCATTGGATCTGAAAACTAATGTCGGCAATCTAACCTTTTTAGGCCAAACCCTTCCGCCTTGTTGTTGCTTTTTGTTCACCAAAGACCAACTTTTACCAGCACAAAGAAAATATGTTCACCAACTGGTTAAAAAAAAGAGCGGATTTTATTTTTGGATACTTAGATAATTGTCAAGTTTTGGAGTCTCCTTGTTTAAAGAATTTTATCGTTTTTTATTTTTTATCCAAATAAAATTAATATCAAACTAAAAACAGATAAATATATCTGTGTTTAAAAATAAATATATGTTCAACTCATGTTATCTGCCCTGAGTTGACGGTTAGATGCTTGTTGTCTGCTTTGAGAACTCAGGTTCAAAGGCTACAAGAAGAAAGAAAATATGTTCAACTCTAAATAAATAAGTCATCCAGTGATTATAGAGAAGTTTGATATATTGTGCATTTAAATAAATTATTTTATTTTATTTTTGATTTTCAAATATTAAAAGAAACTCTAAATAAATAAAAGGAAAACTGTTTTACTTAATTAATGAATTTCCTTTTCTAACATCTTATCGCAAAAATTACAAAGTATTATTCCAAATATATATAATTACTTGCAACAAAAAATATATATTATTATTTAGCCAAATAATAAATTTAAACATTATAATTTATTTATTATTTTACGACATAAGCTAACATGAAATAAAATAAAAAGACACATAATTTAGACGATTAGATAAAATGTACATCAATGAAAAAATATAATGGAATTTAGTTGCTAATTTTTAAATTTATAAAGATATTGAAATTTATTATCAAAAAATTGAAAAAATAAAATACCTATCATCTATGAGGGAAACATAATAGAATCTACTAAATGAATATATTGAATTTGTATTTATCTTAAAATTTTAATTTATTTTTGCTAATCACTAGTTTGTTTCAAAAAAATTTTATCTTACCATACAGCTAAATCAAGTGTAAATTTTTTTATCTTAATAATTTAAATTTTATGAGTTTTTAATAGTAATACAATTTCATAAAAAGTATATATATATATATAGAGAGAGAGAGAGAGAGAGAGAATGACATATCATATATTCAGAATAAAAGAAGTACAAATTATGTATCAATAATTTAAAAACTTAATGATTAAATTTATTTAATATAATTTTATTCTTATATATTACCCAAAAAATGCCAAAAGTAAGTATAACTTCATCACAAAAAACAATGAATGTATTTAAAGAACTAACGAATTGAATCTTATTATAGACCAATAAGCACGGCGCATGAGTTTGTGTCATGCATCTCGTGCTAGCTCATGTATTATGCTTTAGTACTGATCAGTTATAAACTATTTATGTCAATTTATATGTCTAAAAACTTTTAACCTGATACAAAGCTTTATCCGATTCATTTATCTAACACCAAATTATGCTAAATCATATCTTATATCGTCTCAAATTGTATCATGCTACTCAGTCATTTCTATGTTTATAACTAATAGCTCTATAATCTTTTTTTTTTCCTTAATACTCCCACCAATTGCATCAAAATTGGCCACGTGTTTCATGAAAAATTAAAGATAGTAATTTTTTTTTCAAATTATGTTATTTTGTTTTATTTGGAATGTGAATGAGTCATATATAGAAATGTAAACGAACATAACGTTCGATGAACCGTTCGTGAACTCGTTTAGTTTCTGTTCGTTTATTAAGCTTAATGAACGAACACGAACAATATTTTAGTGTTCGTTTGTTAAACAAACCGGACATGAACAAAGATATGATTCGTTCGTTTTTGTTCGCGAACAAGCTCGTTTATATTCGTTTATTGTTCGTTCGTTTAAAGTGTCATTTATTGTTCGTTCGTTGTTCGTTCGTTTAAAGTGTCATTTGTTGTTCGTTCGTTTAAAGTGTCATTTTTTGTTCGTTCGTTTATGTTCGTTTATTGTTCGTATGTTATTTATTAAAATACTAAAATTACTTATATTATATAAGCTATATAATATATATATATATCCTATTTTTAAGACATTAACCTAAAAAATTAGTACCTAATTTTTAAATATATTTATACAATATAACTTTGTTGTTTAAAAAAATTAATAAAATATAATTATAAAATTAAATTAGTTAATTATACTTAAAATAATTATTTTTTTAAAATTTTAAACATAATGTGTTGAAATAAAATTAATAAAAGTCTCATAATAAATTAAGATTTCATTCATATAATATTATCCATTGATCATTTACATATATATATATATGTTACATATATTTGTGTATACACACACATATATATGATACTTTAATATATGTATATGTGTATAATATAAATTGTACTTAAAATAGTAATTATCAATTTTAATAAAACATTGTTGACTTAAGTTGTATTTAAGATTTTGTATTAGATGATTTCAATTTGCATGTGAAATTTAATCTTTATATAAGATTTTTAATATTTAATATTTAGTTTATTCTTATGAATATTTGTTCATGTGTTCGCGAACGCATTCGTTTACGTGTTCGTGAACACGTTCGTTTACATGTTCATGAACGTGTTATAAACAAACATGTTCGTTTACATGTTCGTGAACTGTTCACGAACATTAACGAACAATCTCTACTAAACAAAAGAACGAACACGAACGCACTCCTTAACGAACACGAACGGCATTAAAAAACAAATGAACGAACACAAACATCAATTCGTTCGTTCGTGTTCGGTTCATTTATAACCTTAATCATATAAAGCAAACAAAATAGAATCTTTTAATTAATTAATTAATTAAAGCTACTGAAGTGTATTCATTGTTTTCTTTTCACATTCATAAGATTCATAGATTGGAAGATCGATTCTGATTTAGTAATTTTTATTTTTTTTGAGAGGGAATAAGTCTAAAATTATTTTTTATATTTTTTAACTAAAAAAATAATAAAAAAGTCTATTTAATTATGAGTGTGTATATGAGAACAAAGATGGACTTAGTTGTTCTCTAGTTAAATTTATTAGGCCGCATAGCCAATCACGTAACCCACAAGCTTCCTTTGGTGGGATGATGTGGACACGTGTGCAAATCTCACCTGCTTGTTCACCTGATATCAAACCTTCAATCTCTTACAAGCAATTTATTTTCTTTTTGGCATATTTTTCTATTTTAAATAATTTTGGTTTATAATTTTTTATAAATAAAACTTTTATGATCATTACAAAATTGAAAATAAAAGGTGGAATCAACAAAAAATTGAAAGAAAGGGAAGAGAATTTGTTTTTCAAGTATTTAGATATGGTTCGAGAATCATCGTTGTTGAAAAAGTTTTATTTTTTATCACATTCGATTCGAACAAAATTAATCTCAAATTAAAAAACAGATAAAGATAGATAGGTTTCATTAAAAAATATAGAAGCCGGACACTCCTCTGCCCAAATAGTATTAAACTTAGAATCTAATGCATATTTCTCTGAAAAATGAATAATTTTATTGGCTTCTCTTCTAATATGCTCAACTCTAAATTGCTGGAAATTTCTTTAGGACTTTGTTTGGTATGATGGAAAGAAAAGGGTAAGAAAAGAAAATTAGTTAATCAAATGGTTAAGCTACAAAGTAAAAAAATTGTTATGAAACATAACCATTTGATTAACTAATTTTCCTTTCTCATCTCTTTTTTTTCATCTTACCAAGCAAAGCTTAAGTGTTTAGACATGCTACAAGATTTCCAATATCAGATTAATCACACCCAAGCAATCGCCTTCAAGAACAATTGCAATTAAGCCTATCTGTCCAGCAAATTCTAGTGCGCTGACAGCAACCAATGTCTGTGCTATCATCACATCCCTGACTTTTATTTACAAAAGAAAAGCATCAGAAAACTGACCGATAATTATGCCAATCCCACAACTACCTTGTACTGTATGCATTGCTGCTTGAACGTTAACTTTGAACCAGCCCGATGATGGCGCACAATATCTATTGACTGCTTTGATTTCTACTTCATCAATTTTTTTTTTACTTAAATTACGATGTATTCTTGCATCGCATTGAATAAAAGACTAATTTTTACTTATGTTGTGTGGTTACAAAACCTGTCATTTTCTTTGGACTTGATTTCCCCGTTCCACCCATACCAAAACATCCGGCATGTAACATGTTATTTTCTTTTGTTATTTGTTTTTTTTTTTGAGGATATTTGGCCTAATAAGTAATAAATAGTTGTAACATATTTTAAAGTTTAAGCAAGAATTACGATATTTAGATAAAAGAAAGAAATAAAAAGTTGTTAATAATTGTCCAATTAAAAAAAATAAGGATTTCTATTTGTTTTACTAACAATGTATGTATACACTCTTAACCAAAAAAATATTACCTTATTAACGAATAAAGTTAAAAATTATGTAAATCTTTAAAAATAAATATCAATAAAATTTTTTTATTTATTTTTAAAGATATGCTTAATTTTTAATTTTACTCATTAATAAAATAATATTTTATTGTTTATTGACAATATATAACCATTATACACAGTTAGATTGCCAGTGCAATAAATATAAACTCAAAATAGTGCTAATATTTTCAATAACTAAGATATATACAAGGGAAGTCTTGCATTTTTTTATAATAGTTAATCGTTAAATACTTATATTAATGAAATTAAAATCAAGCTAAATTTTTTCTCAAAAAAAAAATCAAGCTAAATTTATTTTGTTTTAAAAGCATAATACACTACTAGATATTATAGGAATTTTAAATAGAGTGTATATATAATGTATGTACTGTGTATAAAAATTATAAACTATCAATAAACTAAATAATGCCACTTCATTAATGTGCAAAACTTAAAATTACATTAGCCTTTAAATGTAAATATTAATGAAATTTTTAAATTTATTGTTAAGAACATGTACATTTTTAAGTTTTGCTCATTAATAAGATGGCATTACGTGATTCATTGATAATGTATAGAAACTACATACTATCAGTGCATCATATATAAATTTATTTAAATATTTTAAAATCAAATCATTAAAATCAAATCGTCAAACTAGTTGGCATCGGTGAATCATGATGCGGTGGTTTTGGAGTATAAGACAAAGAACTTTGGAATGTTCAATTACTTTTTTAGCCTTGGTGATAAATTCTTTTTATTATTTTATTAATATATATATATATATATATATATTTATATATCCATAATAATTATTTTTCTAGTTGGCATCGGTGAATCATGATGCGGTAGATTTTGGAGTGTAAGACAAAGAACTTTGGAATGTTCAATTACTTTTTTAGCCTTGGTGATAAATTTTTTTTATTATTTTATTAATATATATTCATAATAATTTTTTTTTTCAATCTCATCAAAATTAATCGTACTATCCATTCAAATTAACTCGTATTAGACTAAACTTAAAATTTTGAGTTTGTAAGTGAAACTTAAAAGAAAAGATAGATTCTGCTTATTCTAATTCTAAGCTCTTTCCTACCCAAATTCTTCAACTTCCAATCACAATATTAATAGTTTGAAATTCCCTTTTCTTTTCCAAAATGAGAAAGAAAAAATCAATTTGGAATGCTCTTACACCTATATATTTCCTTTTGCTAACTCTTCTATTTCCTCTTTTTTATTATTATTATTATTATTATTATTATTAGTATTAGTGTGAGCCTCCCACTACGTTAGGGATTAAATAATTTTTATTTTAAAATATAAATTATTTAAAATATATTTTAATAGAAAAATTATTTATATAACTCTTTTATGATTTGGATTTGGATTATATTAATAAAAACATAAAAATTAAAGAATAATGTAACTATATTTTGGAATTTATTTTAATTATTTAAATTCAACATTTATTTTATAGTTTTTTAATTATATTGTTTATTTATTAAAAAATTTATTTTGTTCTATTTCTTAAATAATTATATTTAATTATCTAATTCATTCAATGTTTTAACTTTATCATTTTTAAATTAATAGTTTGATAAATTTAATATATACAGAAAATTAAAAAAAATAAATAGAAAAAAATAGGTTTAACAAATATTTTAGTTACTATTATTATAATAATATATTATTTTTTTCGTAACATTATAATATTATTATATAAAATATTTTTTTGGATTTTAATTGATAAAATTAAAGAATAAAAAATAAAAATAAATTTTATAATATTACTTTTATATTCTCGACACTTTTCAATTAAAAAATTTCTTCACATATTCTTATTATTATTATTATTATTATTGTTGTTGTTGTTGTTGTGGTTGTTGTTATTATTATTGTTGTTAATGCAAATGTATAAAAAACTCCGGTGAAAATCGGAACGGTGGATCCACGTGCCCTTGGGCTTTGAGGTCGTTGATTATATGAGCCTAAAGGCCGGCGGAATGTGCTCCACAACATAGGATTGGTGTCCCAGTAAAGAAAGGACAAATGTCATGGGATCCGCATTTCGCTTTAAAAATTGTGCCTCAAATTAATAATGATATATATATATCTTCTATAAATAGTTCAACCTTTTTTTAGAAAACCCCATTATCTTTGTATTTTTTTCTTTTACCACCTTAAAATTTAGAATAATCGTGTTTTGCCTTCTGATTTTGTAAATTGGACATTTTCGGCTTTTCATTTTAAAAAAAATAATTTGGAGAATAATCTTTTCTCATTTCATAAATTTATCTCATTTATTTTATTATATAAATTTGAGTGTTTTAAGATGATTTTTAAAATTTTAATCGTTGTGATGTTCCTTTAAATGTGTTTTCAACAAAATTTATGTTTTATGATTTTTCAATTTTCTAATAAACTTTAAAATAAACTTCTTAGCATCCAAATATGTTCTGTTTAATTCATTAAATGGATTCAACATGTTCGATTAAATATAACTATGATATGAGTGATTAAAAAATATTTTAAATAAATGTTAATTAATGAAATAATCATTGATAATCGAGGGCTTCTTTTTCTTTTAAATTTATTCAATGTTGAATAAAAATATTTTGACGACCTTGTAATTTAGCACATGTTGCATTTTACAGAAGATACCATTCATCGTATTATAAATTTTATGTAGTTAGCTATAATAAAGAATACTTGCAAAAAAACTAGTACAAAAAACAAAGTTAATAATCAAAATTTTAATTTATTAAATTCTTCAATAGTTAAAATTTCCAAATACGCCAAACAATTACTTGTTGTATGAATATTTGTAGTGCCTGGATCCTTCAAAACTTTATTTTTAATTTAGAACCTTACCCACTTATCAAATTGTTACTCGTAACATTTAAGATAATTTTTTTTCTTGAAAGAATCATCATTTTATAAGAAATTTGCCATCTAATATCCCAAATTTTCATAAAACAAGGGCTTTCTATATTATTGAAAAGTGCATCTATCTATCATCATTTTCCTATTATTCAAGTGATAATTTACATAGGAGATATTTTGTTTAATTTATTACAATTGAACCTTTTGACTTTAGCAATCCCAAATAATTTTTAAGATATTTTTATTTGCATAAAAGAAGATTTCCTCTAATAGAGAATTTTAAGCTACCTTTTTTATTTCATCTCAGAAATATTGTATATGAAGTTGTAATCAAAATAATTGTTTTTTGGTTACAAATGAAATATTTAATAACAAGGATTGGGTTGAATTATTTGGATTCGAACCTAAATCTTATAACATATTACAATTCATGCTCAATCACTCATTATTAGAAAATAATATCTTTTCAAAAATAATTATTATCATGTACTTTAGAATCTTGTCATGAAAACCCTCTTTTAGTTGGTATACATATTGAGTTTATCAAAAAATTATACCCCATACAAAATTTTGAAACCTATTAATGGATTAGAATACCAAGTTGATAATAAAATCTTGATTTTATGAGGTCAATTGGTAGCTATATTTCCCCTAATTCAACTAGCTATTGTTTGGTATCTATAAATGATAACATATGTTTTCAAATCTAAAGCTTTTAGGAGTAATTGAATCATCAATACTATTGTTCCAATTTTTTAATCTTTTGAATTTGTCACTTCCCATAAACTCTAATGGGTGATGCTTGAAGCGTATATAGTTCACTAACTTTTTATTTTAATGTGTTAATGTAAAAATTGACACTACACTAAATATGAAATATATACGCGAATTGTCATGTTTATAATTTAAGTCTCAATCAACATGAAATAGATAGAGTAAATTGGTTATTCTAATAAAACATCAAAACCGCAACATCTTGCACAATATCTATGCAATGTTTGAGTTTCATAACTTCTTCTCTAATATTCACACTCATTCCAAAAACATCAAACGCCCTTAATTTAATTTACCGTTTTCTCTTAACGAAGTCCTTTTCATATTTTGGTGTTTAGCCCAAAGGGATAATCCTACGCTCCTCCATTCCAAATCTCGCAACATCAACAAAAGGACACAATAGCAAAACTTTCTTCTTATTCATTGCCATAGTTAAATTCTAGGAAACATCAAACCCAATTCTATAATTACAAAAAAGCCAAAAAAGGAGTATTATAAATACAAATATATAAAACGTAATAAAAAAAATTAAAAATCTCGTTCTCAGTCTCTCACTTCTTTCTTCCACGTGGAAGCTTTTCTACGGTCTCTCTCTGTTCTCTGTCTCTCCACACTCCGACCTTACTCTATAATTGATATGTATCCATATCCATGACTGAAAATAGAATAGGCGGTGTTTTTCGTATATAAATGCAAACCCAGTAAACATCAAAGAGATCCCACACGCACAAAAAAAATATATATATTTACACTGTGCTGCATCAAATTCTCTGATCAAGATCTCTTTAGACTAAAGCTGGTATTTTTTGAATGTGCCGTTTTTCTTATCTCCATTCATCACTCGGTTTTTCAAGTTTTTTTTTTGTTCATCTCTGTTTCAACTGTTTTCTGGAGTGATCTTAATTTTATTTTTCTACTTTTTTCGAGTATTGATAAGGTGAATATGTGAACATCTTTATCTGGGTTGGCTTAATTTTCTTTCTTTTTTCTCATTTCTTCATTTTTAGGTGAGAAATGGCGCAGATATTGCTTCATGGGACTTTACATGCTACAATCTATGAAGCTTCACAGCTTCACAGCGGTGGTGGAGGCGGTCACTTCTTCCGCAAGGTATAATTTTCTTATACTGGATCAGGATCATCTTTTGCTTCTTTGATATTATTGCTTTGAGTACTTTTTGGACTCTCTGTGTCATTAATCAGTTTTTTTAGTTTTTTAAGAGTAACTCTTTTTTTTTTGGTTTTTTTGGTATTAAACATTGAAAATTGTGATTTTGATCATATGAGGTACAAAAGAAAGAGCTTTTTCCTTTTTATTTTTGGATAATCTGAAATTTGAATGATTGCATTACTCTCTTTATATATATGGAGATATATATGGATATTTCCTGAAGTGGTAGTACTAGATGAGATTTAGATTGCAGGACCCATCAGCGGGGCCTATCGAATGCTCTTAAGAAATTCCATTCAGTTATTCCAGCAGTGAAGAGTATCCTAGTTGAAGTGAGTGTATTTGGAGATGGTTTCACTGTTGAACCGTCACACAACAGACTTTTGAAAATATAGGAGCCAATTTGGATGATTCTAAAGAAAGAAAATGCTTAAAGATGCTTGTAGCATGCATTCTTTCCCAAGATGATTTAGATTTTCGGAAAACAAGAATGTAGCAATTCTTCGGTCTTTCTTTTGGTTGGGTTGCTGTAATAGGATATCCATAAGGTCAGGATAGTTAGAAGGGGAAAATGTATGCATCTAGCATTTATATTTGCAGGCTAATGTCAGTGCAAGTGGCAAAAGAAGGTGTGGATATGATTGTGTATAGATGTGTGTGTATGTGTTTGTATATGCGTGTGTATACATATATATAATTTGAAACCAAAACTAATTTGATACTCTTGTAATCAAATTATACTAAATACATTTGATACCTATTTGCTGTACTTTTACATTTGCGACAAACATGTTTTAGATAGCTCTTTACCTCAGACCTGGTAGTAATTAGGCACTGATCATTACTCTAAAGAATTTGGAACGTTAAAACCTCAACTTCCCTCTCTTTTTCGGTGTGGGAATCAGCAGGCTGAATTTTTGCCTCTTTAACTGTGACATTTTACCTTTGTCTTTACCATTGTTCTCTTATACCTCTATTCATGCTGCCAATGGTTTTTTACTGTTTTGTGTCATTTAAACATGAACTTCTATGCAATTCTTTTTACTCACTTTCAATATGCTTATAGTTGGCTATATTTTTGAAGATTTTATAAGAAGATCTATTGATCTTTTCATTCGAATGTTCTTTCTTTTGTTCATTCATGCTACTGGAACTGATTTTCTCCTTTTCTTTTGGCTGTCAATTAGGTCTATCTCTTATTTACTCTCTCTTGTTCTTAAATAAACTGTTTCGCATGGTAATGTTTCGGAGCTGAAGTTTTCCATTCTTTCCTTAAGATGGCATCTTATTGATGACTTTTTCTGTTTTAACTTGTCTTTTCATTCTTTGAAATGTCATCATATATCAACTCTTTTGTGTTATCTAAGTATCTTATGGATGTAATTCTTCTTGTAGCTTATGGCAAATGTTGAGGAGACGATTGGTATTGGCAAAGGAGTTCCAAAGATTTATGCTACTATTGATCTTGAAAGGGCTAGAGTTGGAAGAACCAGAATAATAGAAAAAGAAATTTCCAACCCTAGGTGGTATGAATCTTTTCACATTTACTGTGCCCATACAGCTTCCAATGTCGTATTCACTATCAAGGATGACAATCCTATTGGAGCCACTCTGATTGGAAGAGCATATGTACCTGTTGAAGATCTCTTAACTGGGGAAGAAGTGGATAAGTGGGTTGAAATCCTGGATGAAGACAAGAAACCCGTGGAAAGTGGTGCTAAAATCCATGTGAAGCTTCAATATTTTGATGTGACAAAGGACCGCAATTGGGGTCGTGGTATTGTAAGCCGGAAATTTCCGGGAGTTCCATATACATTTTATCCACAGAGACAAGGATGTAAAGTTTCTCTATACCAGGATGCTCATATCCCAGATGGATTTGTTCCTAAAATTCCTCTTGCTGGAAGAAAGTATTTTGAGCCAGATAGATGCTGGGAAGATGTTTTTGATGCCATCACCAATGCTAAACACTTGATCTACATTACTGGTTGGTCTGTCTATACTGAGATCACTTTGGTGAGAGACTCAAGGAGACCAAAGCAAGGGGGAGACATCACTCTTGGTGAGCTGCTTAAAAAGAAAGCAGGTGAAGGTGTCAGGGTTAATATGCTTGTTTGGGATGACAGAACATCTGTTGGTTTGCTGAAGAAGGATGGGCTAATGGCCACCCATGATGAGGAAACTGAACAGTTCTTCAAGGATACTGAGGTCAACTGTGTCTTATGTCCTCGCAATCCAGATGATGGTGGAAGTTTTGTCCAGGATTTACAAATCTCTACCATGTTCACTCATCACCAGAAGATTGTTGTGGTGGATGCTGCAATGCCTAATGGAGATACACAGAAAAGGAGAATTGTGAGCTTTGTTGGAGGTATTGATCTTTGCGATGGGAGATATGACACACCTTTCCATTCCCTTTTCAGGACCTTGGACACAGCTCACCATGATGATTTCCATCAGCCAAATTTTACTGGTGCTTCAATCACCAAAGGTGGTCCAAGGGAACCTTGGCATGATATCCACTCCCGACTTGAAGGGCCAATTGCTTGGGATGTCTTGTTCAATTTTGAACAAAGATGGAGACGACAAGGTGGTAAAGATGTGCTGCTTCAGCTGAGAGAACTTGAAGATATCATCATTCCCCCATCTCCAGTCACATTCCCTGATGACCATGAGACTTGGAATGTGCAATTATTTAGATCAATTGATGGTGGGGCTGCTTTTGGTTTCCCTGACACACCTGAAGATGCTGCAAGGGCTGGGCTTGTCAGTGGAAAGGACAATATCATTGACAGGAGTATTCAGGATGCCTATATTAATGCTATCCGACGAGCAAAGAATTATATCTATATTGAAAATCAGTACTTCCTTGGAAGCTCCTTTGGCTGGAGTCCTGATGACATTAAGCCTGAAGATATTAATGCTTTGCATCTGATTCCAAAAGAGCTTTCACTTAAGATTGTTAGCAAGATTGAGGCAGGAGAGAGGTTTACAGTTTATGTTGTCGTCCCTATGTGGCCAGAAGGAATCCCAGAGAGTGCATCTGTTCAGGCAATATTAGATTGGCAGAAAAGGACAATGGACATGATGTATAAAGTTGTCATTGAGGCTCTCAGAGCCAAGGGTATTGAGGAGGATCCCCGAAACTATTTAACATTTTTCTGCCTTGGGAACAGGGAGGTGAAGAAGAGTGGAGAATATGAACCTTCCGAAAAACCGGAGCATGATACAGATTATGCCAGAGCCCAGTTGTCCCGTCGTTTCATGATCTATGTTCATGCCAAAATGATGATTGGTAGGTAATGAAAACCCTAAAATAACACAATGCACTTACCTCGCATACTACTGCTTATTAAATTTTTGCTTTCATGTTGTTTGGAATATATTTTCCTGGATGATAGATGATGTCATAGGAGGTCCTTGATTGTTCAAACCACTAGTGGAACGATGACACTGAAGTTGAATATTTCTTTATGAAATAATACAAGCCTTTGCAGAATATATCCGCTAAGGTTTGGGTCATAAGGAAATTTCCTTTGAATTAGGCTGGCATAAGGAGCTATGATCATGTTACTTATAGAACATAATTCTTCAGAGAATAATGAATGAATCTCATTTGAGCACTAAGGTCCTTTCATTTTTTATTATGTTCATAGTTCTTTCCTACGTTTCATTTAACTTTGCTTTTCCTTCTGCAGTTGATGATGAATACATAATAATTGGATCAGCCAACATTAACCAACGATCAATGGATGGTGCTCGAGATTCTGAGATAGCCATGGGAGCCTATCAACCATATCATTTATCGGCTGGGCAACCAGCGCGAGGTCGAATCCATGCTTTCCGTTTGGCACTGTGGTATGAGCACCTGGGCATGCTTGATGATGTCTTCCTCAGTCCAGAAAGTAAGGAGTGTGTCAGGAAGGTGAACCAGATTGCTGACAAATACTGGGATCTGTATTCAAGTGAGTCACTTGACCGAGACTTGCCTGGCCACCTACTCCGCTACCCCATTGGCATTTCTAGTGATGGAATTGTCAATGAACTGCCAGGCTTCGAGTTCTTCCCTGACACAAAGGCTCGTGTTCTTGGTGCCAAATCTGATTATCTCCCTCCTATTCTCACCACTTAGAATATCTGTCTTGATCTTAAGTGATAATAACCTCTTACCTTGTCTGGTTCTATGGTACTAGCTTTGGTAGTAGCAATAAATCTTGTTTTGTGATTGTGTCATAACCAGCAGAACAGCAGAGTTGCTACTATTTGTCTGTCAGGGTGTTCATATCCAACTCTAAATAGCTGTCATGATAGGTGTGATTCTGATGCTGACTGGCATAAACTTAAAGCCTGTGTTTATCTGATCCTTGCATGTTTTCCGTGGTTATTGTTAATTATTAGTATTAGTTGTTACTATTTTGTGTTGGTGAAGCATTTCTATAGCAGTTTCAGTGAAACTCCCATAGATGGTTCTTTTCATGATCTCCTGATGGATTATGGCAATGAAGCTTATTAATTAGCTCGTTGGCTGTCAGTTAAAGATGATGATCATATTGATCGTAAACAGGGTGGTGATAGCCTGCGGGAGCTCGGAGCTAGACTCGGTAATTTTAGACGTAATATGATGACATAACATGAAAATAATTGAAATAAAAAGTACGAAAGCGAAACGAATTAAAATTAAGTAAAAATTATACGTGAATATGATAAAAATTAAAAATAAAATTTTTTTCCTATCAACACGAATTTTAAAACGAAATTTTTATGTTTTATATGACACTAACATAAATTATTAGGTCTATTTACAGCAACGGAGCATATGAATTATGCTGATGTAAAAATGATCATATTCAAATTGTATCCAAACTCGTGCATTAGGAAATAATTAATTGGTTTTATGCTGTTGTTGTTGGTGATATGTTTTTGTTTATATTTGAAATTTTCTATTCAAAGATTGAACTGATAGCGTATCCAGCAGTGAACTTTTCATTGCATTTTTTACATCGGCATAATTCATCGTTCATCTAGTTCTAATGAAACGAAAATTTTCTTCATGTCTATTTTCTACTGAAAGTTTTCTTTGGTTGTAATCATGATCAATAATTATCCGTCAATCTAATCAACTAAGGATGGGTTTGGTTTCCACGGAACTTCCGGCACGTTCGAATCCACCCACAAAAAGACAAAAATTTAAAAAATAAAATATATTTTTATCCCTGTTTTCTATTTTTATTATTTTATTAAAAATATATATTTTTAATAAATTTTTTATTATTTTATTTTTTCGAAATTAATCACAGCATCCGTAGAAAGTAATTCTAAGTCAGGTTGAGAAATCACTCGAAAAATATTTTGCAGAGTTCATGGCCTGGCGTTGCCGTTGGATGATCATTGCAAATTGCCTACTGGTCTATTATTTAAACAATAAAACCAAAATTCCTTAGCAAAAAGTATGATTAATATAGAGAAGTTGATACTTTTATTTTTAATAAGATGGAAATCATTTAGATAATTTTTATTTTATTTTTATTAAGATTAATATGATCTAAAATAAATGTATTTTATTTTAGAGAATTCTAATTTAAGGAAAAAAAGTATGATGGAAATCATGAGACCGATTTCATCTTTAAAATGTGGAAAAAATATTATAAAAATGTTTGTCATAACGTTTCCTAAGGTCGGGACACTAAACATTAAACAAATGGAGTCGTCACCAATCTTTTTTAACTTAAATGTGATTGATCACCTAATTATGATTCTAAAAACTGGTCTATATTTTAAGTTTTTGGGTTCGAGAGTTCATTTACGTGTAGAGAAGGTTATAGC
Source organism: Heritiera fomes (assembly GCA_032173925.1). Classification (NCBI taxonomy): domain Eukaryota; kingdom Viridiplantae; phylum Streptophyta; class Magnoliopsida; order Malvales; family Malvaceae; genus Heritiera; species Heritiera fomes. The sequence goes on from JAPDPM010000015.1 coordinate 18,575,890, forward strand.
ACCCCTACAACGCCCAATATTGGTACTATTTTTATCTTGTGTTATTTTAACTTAGTCTTAATTATGTGGTCTTTCAATATTTCATATTATTGTTTAAATATTGAAAAATCTCTTAAGAATCCTTCATCATTCTGAATGAACTCTAAAAAGACTCTTCTCACCTTAAGAGTATTCAAGGGGTACCATTCGACTCCCATAAAGAGGCTCTATCGTCGAAAATATTTTAGAATTTTATTATTCCTTAATTTATTTTTTTATTTAATTATTTAATTACTTTTATTTATTTATTTTAAATATTATTTATATATATTATAATATTGTTAGGATTTTGGTATTTAATATTGATAATATCTCCTAAATTTTCCATCGTTCTGGATAAACTTAGGAGAACTCTCTCATCTAAGAATTTTTCAAGTGTTACTCATTTGCAATCGTCTTGAGGATTCCATCCTCGAAATTAATTATATAATTTATATTTTTATTATTATTTTAGTCTTCTACCATTATTATTATTACATAATTATTTTATAATTAATTTTTATTTTTATTCGGATTTTGGTATTTATTATTGAGAATATCTCATAAATTTTTCATCATTTTGGATAAACTTAGAAGAATCTTCTTACTTAAGAATTCCTCAAGTGTTACTCATTCGCAATCGCCTCGAGGATTCCATCATCGGAATTATTATTTTATTATTTATTAATTTTTATTAATTATTATTTTTATTTATCTTTATTATTTAATTAGAATATAAATTTTATTATTGTGTTATTATCTTTATTATTTATTTATTTTTTTGGAAATGCCTTCTAGATCTTCCATTGTTCTGGATAAACTTAGAAGGATACTCTCACTTAAGAATTCCTCGAGTGTTACTCGTTCGTAATCGCTTCAAAGATTCCATCATCGGATTTAATTATATAATTTATGTTTTATTATTTGTTATCATCTTATGAAATAGCTTTTTTCACCATTATTATTGTTATAGTATCATTATTTTTATAATTATTATTTATTATTTATTTTTATTATTTGAAGAGTAAAGCATTAACCTTTATTTTTTGAAAATGCCTCTAAATCTTCTATCGTTTTGGATAAACTTCGAAGGATTTTCTCACCTAGGAACTCCCTGAGTGTTACTTGTTCGTAATCGCCTCAAGGATTCCATTATTGGAATGATTTAGCTTACCTTCAGATTATATTTTATCACTTAATTAATTTTCATTGCTTTCTTATAATTTGCTATGCCATTGTTTTTATCACCGATTCTTAATGATTTATTCGGTTTTGCTTATTCCAATTCTCTTTTATCTATTTGTTTATTCATGCATACATATACGTTTGCTGGCTGTTATTATTTCTATTATTATTTAATTATCCTTCTTATATTTGTTATATTTAATCCTTTATTTATTAGTTGGTCATTGTTTGCATGTTTATCCGCGATATTATTATATTTCATAACTTAACTACTGACAAACAATACACTAAACATTAAGAATTGAACTATTAACGTAAAGAAGCAAAGGCGTAGAGTTTTACCAATTTTGGATTAAGCAAATCAAGTACTCTGAAGCAAGCAGACAGAATTGGCTTGAGTATACGGACTTGCTTCCCTTCAATGCTAGCGGGCTGAAGTTGAGACTGGTCCATGAATTGAAGTCGCGATAGGTTGGGACTGGTGCTGCATACAAGAACTGAAGGTGTTGGGGTCATTGACTGCATTACCGAAGATGAAGCTGACAACGTCGTGAAAGCTAGCCACTGCCGGTATTGTGATTCCTGGGTTTATGATCGAACCAATGATGTTGGAGATGATGGCCGTTGCTGGTACTGGTTTCCCTCGGGTCAATTGCAGCTACAGTAGCCCGTGTTGCTTCAAAGTTCTAGAGAAAGAAAGATCGAAAATATCTTTGCTTGCTGTTTATGTGATACACTACTATTCTCCCTTTATTATTTTCCTAATTGCTTTCCCATTGTTCCCTATTTACTTGCTTCCAAAATTCTCTGAAATTGCTCTCCTTGTGTAAGCTTTGTTTCTGTATCCTAATTGCTCCCTTCTTTTTTTTTATTTGCTCTTACTGTGCCTCTCTCCCTTAAGTTATGGGGTTTAACCCTTTTTTAAAATCATAAATTTATTAGAGTCTTAATACAACTAAACCTATCCTATTAATTATCTCTTATTTTTAATATTTTATTTATTTAATTCTTATGTTAATCATAATCTAACTGTGTCAAATTTAATATTAATCTAAATAATTATCCTAAAAAATCTGATTATCCTATCCAAAAATTAATTTTATTTTCTTTTCTTATCTCTTCTTTTTTTTTTATTTATTCCTAAATCCTATTTTAACTTTAATTTACTAATTAATGTTAATTCTAAACCTGAAAATTCTAATTTAATTCTAACCTAATTCTAAATTGTTAAATTAAAATACAATATTACCCAATCCAATTAATTATTTTTAAAAATTAAGATTCCGAACAAAATAATGTGTCTACAATATTTTTTTAAAATAAAAATATATTATGGAAGAGAATATTTTTGTATCATAACATTTTTTTTACCTGGTAAAAAGAATGAAAATGCATAATGATTGAAAATTAGTAATGATGAAAATTTTATTAATCTCTAATTCTAATGATTAAGTAAAAATATTAAAAAACAAAAAAAATCTTAGCAAATGGATTACTAATTTTTTTTCATTTTATTTTTTTGTCATTTCTACAAAATAATGTAAGAATTTAATTATAAATTTTATGTTATAATTATAGCACTAAACATTATAGATGATTAAATATGCATACCTTTTGTGACATACATCATTGAAAGCGAAAGAATGATTATCAAAATCTTAACAAGCGATTCTTCCTCATCATCTTCTCCTTCAAGTGATTTTCAATTGGTAGATACCAAATTATAAAAAATGAAGAAGTTGTGCACATAAATATTATTTACTAAAACTCTAATGACCCAACAAAATGTGCAAAACCATATCATGTATGATCACAATTATTAAATTGAACTCACTTGTATGTTTCATTTATCAAGCCTAAATTACCAATCTGTTTTGTTAAACCATAAAATTTATACTATTTTCCTCGTAACTTTCAAGAATGAATTCAAAATATTATTCAAAACAAATAAAGAAAACTATTAAAATTTATATTTTCTCTTAAAAAATAGTTTAGGTAAGAAATAAAAAAATAAATTGAATAAATGAAGGCAAAATTCATGGAAGCTTAACAAGGAATTTGTGAAAACCCTAAACTTTCTTACCCCGATTATGCACCCAAGTGTAAATTATATAAGACTAAGTGTGATTAAGTGAATTCGAGAATTTGAATATACCCACCTTGCCCCGATACTCGAGAATGAAATTTTAAATATATAATTAGCCAAGAATGCAAGGGTGATGCATATGTATGCCATATATATATATACATTGTACCGAGTTTCATATGAGTGTTGACGTATGCATCGACTAATGCATGCAACGTACAGGCATGCATATGCATGTACATAAATATATATTGTTATATTATAAAATGATTGAGTAAATATTATAAATATAAATATAAATATAATACTCTAACGCACATAACTGTATAAATATATATTGGTAATTAAGATATATGCAAATAAGATAATTAGCTTGTGATAAATATATATAATTATCATAAGATGATATATATTAAGACGTATGTATAAATAAGATATTTAAGATATGATAAATATATAATTATCATAAGAAAATATTTAATAAGAAAATAAAGTATTTAAATGTAATTATAAATATGAAGATTAAAACAAACAAGAAATATATACATATATATACATACATATATTGTCACAGTTTGAACACAGTATTTTATACTTTTTTACATTTTTTCATGCATATGTATTGGTTGGGCTGTTTGTGATGCCTATATTTCCCACTTTTAAATCAATAGTAATCAATAAATGCTGTAAATTACTTTAATTTACATAAATAAATATTTACAAAACAATATTTATACCAATCCTATAAATCCCCATTTAACACAACATTGCAGTACTGTATAAAAATTATCTGAACATATAAATGTAAATACGATACCTTTGGACTTTATTAGAGGTTACTTTGAGCTAATCAAAGTGCAGCTAATCCACGAATTTACACTTTAGTTAATCCATATATAAAATCTATGGAAGATGAAAATAAAGGGGTGAGTACCATAGCTCAGTAAGAGAGTTGTATGCAATTTTGATACGTCGAAGACTATATGTAGTAAAATCCTTAATTTCCTATTGGTATGTGACGTACACTAAAAGGAAAGGATACTTTACTCGGCCGAAAAATCAAGATAGAGCATGGAAGGTATTTTGAAATACCTATCTTGTCCCAAAAACCCAGAGCGATTATAAGGAGTAGAAACTTAATTTCACATAAAACTTATTTAAAATTTATTGCATATAAATATCTCATATACTTGAGTAAAAAAACTCATCAAGTCATTTGATTCAACACTTGAAAATCACTGGATTTTCACCATTGAAACCATCACTTTAAACACTTGTAATAGTAAAAATAAACTATTCAAATATAATAACAATTTAATAATAAAACACATGGTAAACAGTGTATTTCAATAAATATCACCAAAATCAATAATAACACCTGAAGTCATAGTGGAGACCAGGCAACACCCTAATGATATCATGCTATAATCTCTGTAGGGAACAGTAAAAATAAACACGTGAGATCAATGGTCATAGTGTATAAATGTCCTCGGTCGTATACTGAGCCAGTGTCAACCAGAACGCTAAAGACAAGCTTAATGTCAATAGCTTCACATATGATATAGTAACACATGAAACACATGACACGTGAGCATGATACGAGGCTTATCAATCTCAAAACAGTGTATAAGAAATCTCATCACCTTTATGAAATTTAATAAAATAGGTAATGTCATTCAGAAATCCATAAAGGAATAAATTACAGTGATTCGTACGGTGAAACAGTGTTATAAAATATTTACATTGTAGAAATAAATCTCGTAAAATATTCCGTTTCATCGTAGAACACATACATACGTGTTTGCATGCTTTCTTTCCAAAACTTTTAATTTCAAGATTATTGGAAACCATTTTCCTATAATTTCATATATTATGGAAAATAAAAATATTTATTTTCCAAAATTAATAGTAATTCCACCAAACACATTTTTTCACTATAAAACACATGTAGAAACAATTTAGTCTCAAAACAATATTTACACAGTGATATAGCTTTTATGAAAATCATTACACGTGGTAAAACTTCAGTCAGTTCATGAAGGATAATAAATAAAATAGTGAATATTATACTAAAAATAGTTTATTAAATATTCACTACGCACCATTTTACTTCACAAATCACACATTTCACTATAAAATATGTGGGATGAATTTTCGGAAGTTTAATCTTTATCGAAATCGGCATTATAAATATTTAATAAATGAATTTCGGCAAATTCACCGTTTATGAAAATAATTAATTTCTCACTTTTAAGGCTAGGAGAAAAATCAATAATACACCAAAATATTTTATGACATTCTTAGAAATATCTTTAATAAATTTCGGTAGCATAACGACTGCCCGTGTCCTAGCCTCCCTGCACTTTCAAACATAATTCAACTAGCCAGAAAACCACAATTTGACAGAAATTCGAGGTAATTCACTCTCCAAATAATTTTATAAAATTCATAATATGAAAAGCATGCATTTGGATATCCCTACAAATCACACACGCTTCTCTTACTTGTCTGAGGTATCCGCGCTTCTCGATAGCACCACACGAAAACCGTAACTCCCGGACTGCAATTAATTCCACCAAAATTATTAACTTACTAAATACTTATTTTTAAGCTATAGTTCATATCAAAATGCAGCCACATTGGACATTGCAATTATTTTTGTAGTATAATTGTTACTAGTAGTATAACGTAACTTCTTCGTTTTGCATCGGATTTTAAATCCGAGCATACCGACCGACTCCTCGTAATTTCTACAATCTAAATCTACCCTTAATTCATCAAGAACAACAATGGATCCTAGTCCCCTTCATTAGGCCAAATCCTCCCTTAAAATTTATTCTTTTCAAATTTATTTCCACCATTTGCTTCCATTAAACTTACTTCCACTAACACTTTTATTAAATTTGTTATATTATTATTTCTTACATATCAATCATCCAATTTTAACATTTCATATTGTGAAATATACATTGAAATTGGTCTCAAAATTTATTCATTCTTCTCCCACTTCCAATTTCATTAATAGTCTAATTAACTTATAGACATTAGACTACTAAATCCTAACATTTTACATGTAAAACTCATGCATTTGGCCTTGGCCAAATTCACACTTGCCCAAATTTCATTCTTTTTCCAAATTTAATTCCTTAAATAATTTCATTAACACTTATGTTTTATTCTTAAATTTCAACCCTGGATATTGAAGGAAACCGAAACAAACATGCAGCGGAATTTAAATCATTCGGCCTCCACCAGGATCGATTCGGAGAGTTGCCTGATTAGGGTTTCGAGATTTTACCTAACGTTTTCTCTGATTTCTGTCGTTGGTCGAGTCACAAGCAACAACTTTTCGTTCCTGCCTCTATGGTATCCACACGAACGGATCTCACGACTCTTGAACGTCTCACGATCAGAAGCCTTAAAGAGCGTTTTTGATTCTTATAATCGATTTGCTAGCTTCGATTAAAAGAATACCGTTTCTTTTTTAATTAATTGTGCAGCTCTGTTTTAGAAAAACATCCTTTTATAAGCAGTAAATTTTACCCTAAAATTTACTGCCAAACAGAACTCTAATCCTACTTAGAATAGGATTAACTATATCCTTAATCCAATTCAGAATAGGATTAGATATATCCTTAATCCAATTCAGAATAGGATTAATTAAGCTCCTCATTGATCCGTTCTAAGTGTGCGACCCAATAGGTTCTCAAAACAATGGCAATGACAAAATTGTCACAGGCAATAAGCTGTATCTAGCAACACATCATTGCTACCCATGTAACGAGAATGTCAATGACTCGACATAACCTTACTCGTGATAGATGTTACCGTGTAGTCTAATCCCTTTATCCTTTGATGTCTTGATTAGACACAAGTCATGGAATGTGTCACACTTGTATAGTCTAATTAGCGTTTCTTGATTCCTGAGTAGACTAATTAAACAAATAAAATCAATATCTCATATTGACTTATTCGAGCACGACCATGCATTTTTAGTCTCACTCTATCAAAGGGCCCAAGACATCACTCTTGTTATATAAGAGGGATAAATCCTATCTTGATCACTCAACATCCCTCTACATAGATCAAGGCATACCCAATTACTACCTTTATAGTCCATCCTATTACGAATGACATCTAGCATCATTAAAGTATGCAATTCTCTATGTTGGGATCTCTGATGATCTCAAGTCAAAGGATCACATACACCATCATCACTATGAGAATTGCTTATGACACTCATATAACAATCCATTTAGCGTTCTCATGGAGGGTCGATCCAGTACATAGTTCTCTAACATGTACCTATGTGATGACTTGATATCCTATATCCATGACAATGGTCATCAGTCAACCACATACTAGTTTTATCGTATCATTGTTATCCTTGTTCACAATAATACTTGAGTAGGGATATTTTAAGAATAGTGTGTTATTACTATTCTAAGGACATTATCATATAAGATTATATTACGCAGTTATAAGACAAATATAATAATGAACTATAAATAAAAATGTCATGATACATAAAAATGCCAAAGTCAATCATCTAATGAATGGTTCTAAGGGCATAATCCAACAATCTCCCACTTGCACTAAGACCATTCACTCATGTATCTAATACCTAGTGACCTAGTGTGACGATCATGTCTCTGCTGCGTCAAAGGCTTCGTCAGTGGGTCGGCGATGTTATCATCAGTTGGTACTTTGCATATCCTCACATCTCCTCTCTCGATGATATCTCGAATGAGATGGAAGCGCCGTAGTATATGTTTGGATCGTTGGTGAGATCTAGGTTCCTTGGCTTGTGCGATGGCTCCATTGTTGTCACAATAGAGCTCAATCGGATCTATAATGCTAGGAACAACTTCAAGCTCAGTAATGAACTTCCTGATCCAAACAGCCTCCTTAGCAGCTTCAGAGGCAGCTATATACTCAGCCTCTGTTGTAGAATCGGCCACTGTCGCCTGCTTTGAACTCTTCCAGCTCACAGCACCACCATTAAGGCAAAACACATAACCAGACTGCGATCTATAGTCATCTTTATCAGTTTGGAAGCTAGCATCAGTGTAACCTGTTACAATGAGCTCTTCCTCACCTTCATATATCAAGAATGTATCCTTAGTCTTTCTCAAGTACTTAAGAATATTCTTGACAGTGATCCAGTGACGTTCACCAGGATCAACTTGATATCTACTCGTCATGCTCAAGGCATACGAGACATCGGGACGTGTGCATAACATGGCATACATAATGGATCCAATAGCAGATGCATATGGAACTTTACTCATACGTTCTCTCTCTTCTTGTGTTGTAGGACACTGTTCTTTTGAGAGAGTAATGCCATGTGTCATAGGCAAGAATCCTTTCTTGGAATCCTGCATGCTAAACCTCTTTAGCACTTTATCTATGTATGCACTTTGACTTAGGCCAATTAATTTCCTTGATCTATCTCTATAGATCCTTATACCCAGTACATAGGTAGCTTCGCCCAAGTCCTTCATTGAAAAGCAATTCCCTAACCAAGTCTTTACAGACTGAAGGGTAGGGATGTTATTCCCAATGAGTAGTATGTCATCTACATACAACACCAGGAAGACAATAGTGCTCCCACTGACCTTCTTGTAGACACAAGGTTCATCTTCGTTCTTGATGAAACCAAACTCTTTGATTGCATCATCAAAACGAAGATTCCAACTTCGAGAAGCTTGCTTTAGTCCATAAATAGAACGTTGCAGCTTACAAACCTTTCCAGCATTTTTTGGATCAACAAAACCCTCAGGTTGTGTCATGTACACATCCTCGAGTAGCTTTCCATTAAGAAAAGCGGTCTTGACGTCCATTTGCCAGATTTCATAATCATGGTATGCAGCTATCGCAAGCAATATCCTAATGGATTTGATCATTGCGACTGGTGAAAAAGTTTCATCATAGTCAATACCATGAATTTGTTTAAAACACTTTGCAACCAATCGCCCTTTATAGGTATGAACATTTCCTTCCATGTCGGTTTTCTTCTTAAAAACCCATTTACACCCTATAGGTTTTACCCTTTCGGGTAAGTCAACCAAGGTCTAAACTTGGTTGGCATACATGGATTCCATCTCAGATCTCATGGCTTCAAGCCATTTCTCAGAGTCTGGCCCTGTAATAGCCTCTTGATAGGTAGTAGGCTCATCTTGGTCCATGAGCAATACATCACCATTCTGAGTCATTAGAAATCCATATCTCTGTGGCTCACGATGTGTTCTAACTGATCTACACAAGGCTTGTGTCTCTTGAGCAGGCGGTTGCTCCACAACAGCTTGTGGTTCTGGTTCCACAACAACTTGTGGTGCTTGCTCAGGCTCCATCTCAACATCGGGTGCGCTATCTTGTAGCTCTTGAATTTCTTCAAGTTGTACTTTTCTCCCACTAGTTCTTCTAAAAATGAATTCTCTTTCTAGAAAGACACCTGTTCGAGCTACAAACACTTTGCGCTCAGTCGGATTGTAAAAATAATATCCTTTAGTTAGTTTAGGATATCCCACAAAATAGCACTTATCAGATTTAGGTGCAAGTTTGTTAGAGACTTGACGTCTTACATAAGCCTCACAACCCCAAATCTTCATAAAAGACATACTGGGACGTTTACCAGTCCATATCTCATATGGTGTCTTTGGAACCGATTTAGATGGAACACGGTTCAGTGTAAAAGCAGCTGTTTCTAATGCATGTCCCCAAAAGGATTCTGGAAGATCTGTATGACTCATCATTGATCGAACCATATCTAATAAAGTTCGGTTTCTCCTTTCAGATACACCATTCCATTGTGGTGTACCTGGAGGAGTGAGTTGTGAGACAATCCCACACTCTTTAAGATAGTCATAAAATTCTTGGCTTAAGTATTCACCACCTCGATCTGATCGAAGTGCCTTAATGCTCTTGCCAAGTTGGTTTTGTACTTCATTCTTAAATTCTTTGAACTTTTCAAAAGATTCTGACTTGTGTCTCATAAGATACACATAGCCATATCTACTGAAATCATCAGTAAATGTAATAAAGTACATAAACCCACCTCTGGCCTGTGTGTTTAAAGGTCCACATACATCTGTATGTACTAAGCCCAATAAATCACTTGCCCTTTCACTATGTCCTTTGAAAGGGGCTTTAGTCATCTTACCCATCAAACAAGATTCACATGTCTCATACGATTCAAAATCAAATGAGTCCAAAATTCCATCTTTATGGAGTTTGGAAATGCGATTCTCATTTATGTGTCCCAAGCGACAATGCCAGAGATATGTTGGATTTTGATCATTAGATTTAATCCTTTTAGCATTTATGTTATAAATAGGCATATCAAGATTTAGAATGTAAAGACCATTAATTAGTTGTGCACTACCATAAAAGATATCATTTAAATAAATGGAGCAACAGTTGTCCTTTATTATAAATGAAAAACCCTTCTTGTCCAAACAAGAAATAGAAATAATGTTTTTAGTGATGGAAGGCACATAATAACAATCATCTAATTCTAAAACAAGCCCTATGGGCAATGTCAAAATATAAGTTCCTACAGCTAATGCAGCAACCCTTGCTCCATTTCCCACTCGTAGGTCGACCTCGCCCTTAGTCAACGATCTACTCCTTTTGAGTTCCTGCACATTTACACAAATGTGAGAACCACATCCAGTATCTAATAACCATGATGAAGAAGTAGATAGATTAACTTGTATAACATAAATACCTGAAGTGGTAGTCTCACTTCCTTTCTTCTTCTTTAGCTCTTCCAGGTATTTGTTGCAGTTCCTCTTCCAATGTCCGGTCTCACCGCAATGGAAGCATTTCCCTTCTTTGGCAACCCCACCTTTAGGCTTCAGTGCAGTATCATTGGGCTTGAACTTGCTGTTGGCTTTATTACCCTTTTTCTTGCCCTTTGCATTAGCCCTGCCCTTAGCTTTCTTAACTATTAAGACATCTTTGAGCTTGGCCTTTTTCATGTTGGATTCAGCTGTTTTCAACATGCTAAGTAACTGTGGCAGAGTCTTGTCAATTTCATTCATGTTGTAATTAACAACAAACTGACTGTAGCTGTCTGGCAACGATTGCATAATCACATCAGTGGCCAACTCTTGGCCCAAAGGAAATCCCAATCTTTCAAGGTTTTCAATGTACCCAATCATCTTGAGCACATGAGTACCAACGGGAGTCCCCTCTGCCATCCTACACTGAAACAATGCCTTAGAGACATTGTACCTTTCTTGCCTAGCTTCCTCTTGATAGAGTTGCTTGAGATGCTCGATCATATCGAACGCATCCATTTCCTCATGTTGCTTTTGAAGCTCAGGATTCATGGAGGCAAGCATAAGGCAACTAACATCCAATGCATCATCTTGATGCTTCTTATAAGCATCTCTTTCTGCCCTTGGAGCATTAGAGGGTGGTTCCTCAAGTAAGGGCATCTCAAGGACATACAACTTCTTTTCTTGCTTGAGGACTATCCTCAGGTTCCTGTACCAATCCAGGAAGTTTGTCCATTCAACTTGTCCTTCTCAAGGACAGATCGCAGTGAAAGTGTGTTATTTGTGTTTGATGCCATGATAATCTACAACAGAAATATGCAAAATATAAGTATCATGAATGCATTCATTTAATTAAATATTTATTTATTAAATGATGCTCCCACTATTTTTTATCGAATCAACAACCCTCACTATTAATTCGGAAAAATTATCACATAATTTCTCTAGTGGGCCAAGATCCATATTTCACCTTATCTAGAGTTAGCTTTGGCTAATCGCCCAAGATTTGGCTATTTAGGTAGGCAACACTTACCAATTACATCTCATGTAACTCTTGGATAGTTGGGTGAACAACACTTGTTCTAATTTATCTCATGAATGGAAGCCCAACTTTATGCCTCTAAATTCCCAATCCTATTGAGGAAATCTAGTTAAGTCAACCCACTTTATAGCCTTTGGATATCACTATTATCCCATCGTGTCTTACTAAGATAGATATGATATTTTGCTTTGGCAAACATAACAAAATCGATTCTAGCCTTGACGAGTGCTATTCATTGGTAGGCATCTATTATTGACTTAATTTAATTTGAGGGATTTTCTTAGTTTATTGAATAAGATCTCACCAATTTTACTTTTTTTTTTTAAATTATCATATGATTTTCATATCATAAACGTACAAAATAAACCATGCATCTCATGCAATTAAGCAATAAAATAAACGTGACATAGTTATAGCCCAAACTAAATGGATTTCCCAAGCCAATGAGAAACCCTAAGGGTTAACCTAAGGGTAATAGCATCTTCTCCAAGTGCCTCTTTGGTCTTCCTTTGCATGGTTGTCAGCTCCATTAGTGTTGATCACAATCAATTCATACTTAGCTAAATTCTAACCCTATACTACGTTACAATTACATAGTTTAAGAGAAACCTCGAGTTACATTCGAGGGGAGTAAGATGAGAAAAGAATGTACAACTAGAATTTCAAGAACAAGGCACGACACGCAGGTCGTATTTATTAAAATTTACAACCACCAAAATAAAATCATATTGGGCTAGGGCTATAACTATGCACCATGCTCAAACAACAACCACCGTGTTATACAAACAAGTGTAATGCAATTTCAACTTTTAGTTTTATTAATGAGGCATATTTGAAAAGAATTATGACCCTGATTGCGGGGTTCCCGGGGCGGTGGTCCCGCTGGTCGGTCAGTGGGCGGGGTCAAGGGGCAGCGCCCCTTGCGGGGGTTTGGGGGCGGAGCCCCCGAAAAAAAAAAGGTCAACAGTATTGACATTGCCAACGCCCCTTATCCGGAAGTGTCCTAATCTTATCAGGATGTTCCAGCCAGTATCTCATACTGACTATAATTTTAGTCGCATTAGAACACTTTCGACATTGTTCTGTTTCTTCCATAACGTTTATGCAAAACAGAAATCGCCATTAATAATTCGCATCACAGATTATATCTCACATATAAGTTGAATCGAAATTGATATATATCATATATATAATTTCAACAATTCGATTTCTAGCCTCTGAATATATCATATACATTCTAATCCATATTAATCTCTTTAAAACGATTGCATGTAATCATAAACAGAAAGTAACCAGAGATCATGCTTTTATCAAAACAAATCAAGGACTCCGAATCTGGCTCTGATGCCAGTGAAGGAAACCGAAACAAACATGCAGTAGAATTTAAATCATTCGGCCTCCACCAGGATCGATTCGGAGAGTTGCCTGATTAGGGTTTCGAGATTTTACCTAACGTTTTCTCTGATTTCTGTCATTGGTTGAGTCACAAGCAACAACTTTTCGTTCCTGCCTCTATGGTATCCACATGAACGGATCTCACGACTCTTGAACGTCTCATGATCAGAAGCCTTAAAGAGCGTTTTTGATTCTTATAATCGATTTGCTAGCTTCGATTAAAAGAATACCGTTTCTGTTTTAATTAATTGTGCAGCTCTGTTTTAGAAAAACATCCTTTTATAAGCAGTAAATTTTACCCTAAAATTTATTGCCAAACAGAACTCTAATCCTACTTAGAATAGGATTAACTATATCCTTAATCCAATTCAGAATAGGATTAATTAAGCTCCTCATTGATCCGTTCTAAGTGTGCGACCCAATAGGTTCTCAAAACAATGGCAATGACAAAATTGTCACAGGCAATGAGCGGTATCTAGCAACACATCATTGCTACCCATGTAACGAGAATGTCAATGACTCGACATAACCTTACTCGTGATAGATGTTACCGTGTAGTCTAATCCCTTTATCCTTTGATGTCTTGATTAGACACAAGTCATGGAATGTGTCACACTTGTATAGTCTAATCAGCGTTTCTTGATTCCTGAGTAGACTAATTAAACAAATAAAATCAATATCTCATATTGACTTATTCGAGCACAGCCATGCATTTTTAGTCTCACTCTATCAAAGGGCCCAAGACATCACTCTTGTTATATAAGAAGGATAAATCCTATCTTGATCACTCAACATCCCTCTACATAGATCAAGGCATCATTATTATATTTGTCTTATAACTGCGTAATATAATCTTATATGATAATGTCCTTAGAATAGTAATAACACACTATTCTTAAAATATCCCTAGTCAAGTATTATTGTGAACAAGGATAACAATGATACGATAAGACTAGTATGTGGTTGACTGATGACCATTGTCATGGATATAGGATATCAAGTCATCACATAGGTACATAAAAATGCCAAAGTCAATCATCTAATGAATGGTTCTAAGGGCATAATCCAACAGATATTGCTATGATGTTCCCACTTTCAAGCATAAGTTAAACATTCTTCTATGCATCAAATTTACCTTTTTCTTTAATCTAACTTTATCATTAATCCTTGTTCATTACCATATTAGTTTTAGAATCATTAAGTAATAAACTCATCTTCAACGTTACTACATTTTCTCTTTTCAACCGTGAGCAGCTTCACCATATTCTTAAGGTTTCATTCTTTAATAAATTTCAAATTTTCATAACCTACTTCTATTTACTTAAAGGTTACACCAAACACTTCAAATTCATTATTTGTCATTATTCCCGTTCAGCATAGGCCCTAACCGAATGGTATTAAGGTTCACGCCATCACCCCTGTTTTTATAGATTTTCATTCCATCAAAGTTCCAAACAGATTCACTCATCATTCACTATAATTTCCTACTTAAAACACATTGATTTCCCATAAATTTTCCATTTTCCTTTTCTAGCTCTTTCTCTTTTAATTTTCTTCCATGGTTGAACTACCAAGAAGAACCTATTCATAATTCTAATTTAATCCAAAGCTCAAAACACTTCTTTCATACTCAAAACAAGTAGACAACATGGCCAAAGTTAAAGAAACATCATCCTATCGTTTTACTTTCTTCAACCTAGGGGTGTAATCGAGCCGAGTTGAGACAATCCAGTATCAGGCTCGAGCTCGGCTCAGTTCAAATACTCGAAGCTCGAAGCTCGGCTCAAGCTCGATCGAGCTTTAAATTTGATGCTCGAGCTCGGCTCGTGAAATACTCGATCCGCTCGAAGCTCGACTCGTAAGCTCGAATCTAATTCCAAAAATTCAATTTCACTTATCATTTTTCAAGCAAAATTTAAATACAACTTCAATATAAAAAATTAATAATATTTAAACCAAATAAAAGTAATCACAACTCAAAAAACAACTTAAAACTCAACTCAAAATTAATGTTCTTTGAACACTTAATCTTTTTAAACCCCATCAAGCAATTCAACACAATAAACAATTAATAAATCAACACTAAACTACCTGCAATGCAGTCCATGAAGCTGTTAAATTACACAGTAACACAACAAACAATTAACAAAATCAGCATTAAACCACCAGACCATGAAGCTATTACATTACATTGTTAACAATTAATAAATCAACACTAAATCAGCCACTATCGCAACAATCATCTACTTGCCTTAAAATCTACCTCATAAACCATAACTTAATAGCTTGCAAGATCACTTATAACTACCCAACCAAAGCCGAACAATGAGGATTATGTTTAAGAAATCATAACAGCCACAATCAAAACAGTCAAGATACAACTCAAAATAAATCTCAAAACATAAACAACTCAAACATAACTCAGAACTAAGGAGTCACAATGCAACTTAGTAAAAAAAAGGAAATAGAAATGTTCACTCAAGTTTGTCCTTGCAGCTTAAACTCTTGGCTGTTGAGCTGTGTCCTGTCGCTAGCTGGGATAGGGAGTAAGCAACATCACCAAATCAAAGAGGCTGCTGTCAACAACTAAATCAAGGCTAATGGAAGATTGGAATCTGGAAACTTTTGATGAAGATTGAATCAGATGAGCGACAGACACCACTTGGTGGGTATGGGGTAGGAAAGAATTTGAGAATGAGTTTAGGCTTTTAGGGTTTAGAAAACAAAAAAGATGATGGAAGATTGAGAGTTAAGGCTGTCGCTGGTCGAAACTGTTGACGAGATCTGAGATCTGATGAGCGACGACATCTCTTGGGGCTTGGGTACAATCGGGGTAAGAGAGATCTAAGAATCGATATAGGGCTTTAGGTTGTTAGGGTCTAGAAAATGGAAACAAGATGGAAGATTGAGAGGAATTTCCATTGACAATGGAGGATTTTGATGAGTGGCGCTGTTTGGAGGCTATACGGTTGGGTAGTCAGGAAACGAAGGAGAAACTGAGATGAGAATGAATGAGGGCTGCTAGGGTTAGCGTTAAGAAAGTAGGGAATAAATTAAAGGGTTTTTTTTGTAATATTACATGTTTATAAGGGTAACTAAGTAATTTAATAAATAAAATATTAAATTATATATAAAAAATTAACAAGCTTGTTAAGGCTCGCGAGCCGCTCGAACCGGACTTAACTACTCGAATTTGGCTCGACTCGATACTCGAGTAGCTTGAGCTCGACTCGTTTACACCCTTACTTCAGCTGAACAGTGCAGTAGCTATTTCCAGTCGCCCACGTTAGTTTCTGCTGCCAATATTCCCGCTTGAACCAACTCTAATGATGAGGAAGAAAGTTTATTAAAGGTTCTTAATGTTTTGGTGATGAATCAGGAAGAATTTATTGGGTATATATATGAGAAAAATGGGAGAAATTTTCGAAGAGAATAAGCAAAATCGGCAATAGCAAAAACAGAGCAAGAAGTCGGTGGAGAAGCTCAATTTTGGATGAAATTGGTCTTCTTAATTATTGCCTCATCCAATAAAAATTTGCCATGTGTCAATTTATCAAATTTCCCCCCTAATTCTTCATTATTTACACTAATACCACATCAATTATCTTACAATTTAAAATTTCAGATTTCAGATTTTTGATTTTGTATTTAATTTATTTAAATCAATAATTAATAAATTTTTGACCAATTTGGCCAATTCCATGTTAAATGACCATTTTATCCCTATATAATTTCATTAATTCCAATTAAGTCCAATCATTAAATTAATATTTTAATAAAAAATATATATTTTTTACATACACAGTACCATAAAATCGATTCTCACAGTTAGAGACTTTAAGATAAAAGAATAGATTTGAACCTCCAATTAAATTTGTTTATAGGCTTGGCTATCCGCCCAAATCTGAATGTTTGTCAATTTTCTTAGCGGGGTTGGATAAAAATATTAAGCACGTTAAATGGGTTTGGGCTTAATAATCGAGGCTTGTTAAAAAATGGACTGGGCTTGGATTCATTGTTTCAAACCCAAACCCGACTCAACCTGCCCATTTACTATACTTTTTTATTAATTTTTATACTAATATATTTTTAATTAATTTTGCTTTCTTTGTGCAATTTATTTTGAGTTTGTATTTTTTTTATACTTTAATTTACATTTTCATTTTTTTAGTCTTTATGCAAAAATTTATTCAAATTTATTGTGTTATACTTATTAACTATTATGTATTTTAAGATTTTTCATATTTTATTATAAATATTTTTAAAAAAATTAATAGTATTTGGACGGACTTAGATGAGCTTGGATTTATTCATTATGTGTGAAAACAACTTTGGGGAAAAAAATAGACCCTAAAAATGAGTTGAGTTGGGTTTAGGCACGCTTTCACTTTTTTTATACCTTATCTAAACCTTTTTTGTTTGGTCATTTACCTTATCTAAACTTGATTCAAATCTGATTCGGTCCGGCCCATGAACCGGTGTACCTCTAATTGTAGGTTCATAGAAGCTTTATTTGAAATGAAACACCAAGTTCTAGCTTCGGAAAGCATATTTATACAGGAGAAAGAGATAGGAAAAGTCAACGGAAAAGGAAAGAAATTTTAATTGAATCCTCACAGGCATTAATTTAACCAGAAATGAAATTTTTATGGCCTATCAGCCTTCTAAGTAGTGATTGCAACGTTGCTAGACGCCCTTCAAAAAAAATGTGAAAAGAAAGAACATTAAAACGGATGAGAGTCATTCACCATAAAAAAAAAACGGATGACAGTCTCTGCGCTTTCATGGTAGCCATGAACCAACCATAGTGGGGTTTTAGGGAGTTGGGATTTCTAGGATTGGATTTTTAAGTGTACGGAATTAGCATTTGTTTGAATTATATGTGTATGATTAAGATGTACTCTGAGAGCCAGCTGTTCACGAGTTGTATTAAATTTCCCTGATCCGCAGGCTAAAACTGATCAAAAGTCCATCAGAATTCCAAAGTTCCCTTGCCGAATTGCTGTTGCCATTAGGGATTAAGCTAATGGCTGTACTTTTTCCTTAGAAAAGAAAAAGGAAATGGTTGCAGCTGCATTAGTCTTTGTAGGGAAGGGTGCCTGCAGCGCCAAGATTAGGATGCTTGGCCCTATGGTCAATGTTATCTGCTATATGTCATTGGTAGATCATGCTAAACCCTATGTCCGGTAAGCTCTTACCTCATTTTCAAAATGATGTCTTTTAACTGCGCTTTGAAGAAATTAACTTTGAAGTAAGAGTTGGTTTGGTAACGGAAATGAAAAAAATTAGTTTACTTTAATGATTGCATCATGTTATTATGTATTTCAATTATTTAGGTTGAAATTTTTTTATCAAACAGAATGTGAAAAAGAAAAAAAATTGCGGATTGGATGGTAATTTTTTTAAACTATTTTTATTGATTTTTTTTGTATCTTTAGAAGAACCACAATTGGTTACCTTATCCAATTTTAATTTAATTTCTTTTTTAAATTTCGATAAGGTAAATAAAAAATAAATTACAGACTTGCAGCAATGCTCGGGCACAATATATCTAGTAGAGATAGTAATATTGATCTAATTTGATCATTTTAACACTAAAATTAGATATAATTATATTTATCAATTACCAAATGTATAGACATTATGAAAAAAATATCAATTATCGTTTAAAAAAATTCTTAATATGAATAATGGATAATCTAATTTGCTTAATTTTATATCTAGTTTGCTTTCGGTTTGTATATAAATCATAATATTAGCCTTATTACTAGCACCAAAAAAAATATTAGCATTATTACATTAAATATAATTGTATACATTACTTAATCAAATATTTTATTAAAAATTTAGAATTTAGAATTAAAAAATTATATACAATAATTGACATTATATTATCAACATTTGATATAATGTTGAGCCTTTGTTTGAGATGGATTGCATGGAAAGATTGAAGTTACTTGCCAGAGATTTCTCTCCCTTTTGAGCAAAGCATTGATATTTGATGGTTTCTTATTAATTACTTTTTATCATGAGAATTGTAGAGATAATTATACTTCTATCTATTATTTTACTTTAGAATGAGTCTTAAAGTACTATATGAATCTTTTTACATGGAATGCTCTGAATGTCATGGAATTTAAAATTTAAAACTTCCCATTTTAAAAGAATCCCAGAATTTTAAAATACATAGCAGGAAACTCACTAGACCCAAAATTAATCTTTTGATAAAAGAGGATGGTCTAACATCAGCTTGTTAAATGGGGTATATAATAAACATATATCATTTTGTTCAAGGAAAGAATCTCTTATAAAATAAGAAAAGACGTGGCATCAGATGCCTTTCCCTCTGGAACACTTTGTAATGTTTGAGAAGGCCCAAGAACTATCCCCTCAACTGTTCCAATAAGTTTATTTGGGTGCGTCTTTTTCGATGTCTATCCAGCAGCTCCTAGAAGCCTAGAATCTAGCAGAACACTCCAATCCTACAAAATCCAAAACCCAACAGGGCTAGCACTGCTTTAAATTTCCTCCCTCAACATCGACACTTCGACTGCAAACATAAAATAACCGAACAAAAGTTCCACCACTGTCTCAGGCTGCCTGCCTTGGGAACAAACAATTTACTCTGCGCAACAATGGCACTGGCTCGTCTAGCTTTGAGAAATTTGCAGCAAAGGGTTTCCCCTTCTTTTTCTTTTTCGGGTCATAACCCAAGGCAAAGATGGAATGATGAGATTTTGAAGAGGTTAATGACAACAACTACTGCCAAGGTCTCCGACGAGAAAAAAGAAGGCAAAGAAGTATCTGTTTCTGAAGGTGAAAAGAAGGCCAGGATTTTCCCAAGGAGGAAAAACAAGAGGAGTCTCTGGAATTGGAGAAATGAACGACATGAATTTGCTCCTGCGCTTTTTGGTATATACGATTTCTTTAGTCCTTAACTTTCTTTCCTTTTTTTTTATATTAAATATTAATGAACTGACGCTTTTCTTCTTAGAATTCTTCCCATCAGGCCTTGGGAATGCACTTTTGCAAGCAACAGAAAATATAAACAGGCTTTTCGACAGCCTAAACTTGACACCTTCGCAGCTGATGGGGCGAGTAAAAGAGCAAGACGACTGCTATAAACTGCGGTACAACGTGCCAGGGCTAGCCAAAGAGGATGTCAAGATCACCATTGATGATGGGATTCTCAACATAAAGGGAGAGCAGAAGGAAGAAGAAGGATCGGACGATGAGCAATGGACTGCCAGGAGCTATGGCTACTATAACACAAGCCTCGTGTTGCCTGATGATGCAAAAGTTGATGAAATCAAGGCTGAGTTGAAGGATGGTGTGCTTGCTGTTATCATCCCAAGAGCTGAACAACCCAAAAAGGATGTGAAGGAAGTCCAAATCCATTGATGGGGTCGTGTATGAACTTGATTAGTACTTTATGGTTTGTTGTTTTTGTCATGATGACGAGTGGCTGTGTGAATCGAAATGGGAAATAAAATGTTTAGACAAGTGCTGAGAATATGATGTATTTTTAAAATTTAACTGATCTTTCCTCCCTGTCTCTTTTATTTACCTTCTTTTGAAATTCGTTCTGTAGGGTTATGAATGGGTAAGGGGCATAGTTATCAATATTACTTATATAACTTATCATTAATAGGAGGTATTTATTAATACACAATCAAATCAATATGTATAACGAGTGGTGCTAACGGTAATCACACCAACACTTGTTTTTCGAGACTTGAATTCATATAAAAGTAAAACCACATCATCTCATTTTTTAGGTTTGAAACCGACAACTTGCAACAGAAGTTACTTCACTTCTGATTTAGTTTTTCAATTGAAAAATATAAAAAAAGCTATTATCCGTGATTTTTGCCGTTTTACATTATTTAAAAAGACAGAATTTATATATTCTTTATAATAATAAAAAATTCCCTTATACTTTTAATGGAAACATGTTTTATGGGAATTTAATTAAATAGAAGTAATAAATTTTTATCATAATTTTTAGGATCAAAATAATTAATCTATATATATATATATATTTATATATTGGTTGGGATCTTGTTTTAAATACGACAATCTTTTTGTTTCAATCCCCTGTTACAAAATTTAATTACAAAAAATAAAATTATTTTAAAGTTGTATAAAACGATAACTAGCCAATAATTTCTTGATCAAGTAATTAAAGAAAAATTACGACATATTGTAAGATTTGATTTTGAATCCAAATAATTTCATCTCACTTCCAATTATCAAATATGTTCCTTGAAATTAAAAAAAATGTAACTCAATTTTCTTTTGATTGAAAACTTTTGTATTTTTAATTGAATGAGAATACTTGTTACCAGAGCAGAGGCATTCACCCATTTGGATTTAGATAAAAGATTGTATTAAATGGTTATTTCACATTAATATATATCCATTCTATTTAAATTATGTCAAGTAATTGTAAGGTTTCGTTGTCTCGGTTTATCATTTCATACACGAAAATAAGCAGCGGATTAAAAATCAACAAAACCAAAATCACCAAGATCATGCAACAAGATTAATTTCGGGATAAAATCTAACCTTTTGGTGTACTCGTGTAGGAATGTTCGACTTCTGAATATGGGAGCCCACGAATAGCCCTTGATTTATCGTTAACTCAAGACTTCTAGCTGAAAGAAGCCCTCTAATGGTATCCACACGAGTAAGACGCAAAACAAGACCTTTGCCTGAGACAAGATGTGATCAGAAGTAAAGGGAGGAGAAAGGGAGTTGTTTTCTGAGAGTGCTAACTCCAAGAGGCAGAACGGCTATAAAAATATTCTGTTCTTCTTATGTCTAACTTTTAGACTTAATGTTGTTTTTATAATGCCTCTTAACAAAACCCTAAAAAAGGCCTTAGTCTTAGTCCAACTAAATTGGGTCTTTTGGGCCTTTTAAAATTACTTAATCCAAATAAAATTAATTGTAGGGCATACTCTAACAATCTCCCACTTGCACTATAACCAATTGGTTATGCATTTGGATTAATAATTTGGTCTACCAATGAATTATTATATTAATAATTCATAATTATAATCTCATTATAATTGAAAAGACCAAAATACCCTTTAGTAATCTCGGGCTAAAATTACTATTAATTAAATCCCGAATTGTAGTTGGAACAGGATTCTAGTCTCACTAGGAATCCTTCTTGTACTAGGATTAATCACATGAATCCAACTCCAATTACCTTGTCTTGGTCATACCCTTATTGTGTGTGACCCTTTAGGTTTCCATTACGTTGGCAGTGATTCAGAATCTCATTCATAAATCACAAGCCAAGATTGGCATCTAGCAATGCATCATGGCTACCCAAGTAATGAAAATGTCGGTGAGTTGACGACAACCTTTCAATGAGCAATTACCGTATAATTCGATCCTTTTGTCACCTAATATCTCAGTTGAACATAGAGTATGGAACGTGTCATCTCTATTAAGGTTCAACTCCATTGTTTCTCAATCTTAAGATAAATGATTTAATCAAATGAATTCAAGATCTCATCTTAAATTTCATTTGTACTGTGGCCACAGATTTTCAATCATTAATCTCTATTGAGAGTCCTTGAGATATAGACTCTTGTTACCAAGAGGGACAAATCCTATCTTGATCGCTCACAACCCTCATATGATTCATGATGTACCCAATTACTGTCTTACTTGCAACCCTTATTGAGCTACGTTTACTAGCATCAAAGTACACCAATCCACACATAGGATACCATGGTGATCTCAAGTCTAAGGATCACATATACCATTGCCATTTGAGAACATCTAATGACACTCAATGTAACGATCCACATAGAGTTCTCAAGATGGGTCAATCCAGTGTATTCATTCACAATGATCACCCATGTGTTGATCTGGATATCACCATATCCATGACTTATGAGATCAGTCACCTAAAGGAATCTAACACATGTTAGTCTTACCGTATCACTGATGTCCCTTCTTAGTGATACTACGACTAAGGATATTTAAGAATAGTATTCTTTGTATCATAAGGACCTCATTATCAAAGTCACTACTTTGATTCCTTTGATACGAATCCACTATTCTATGGACTTTATCATTTAATTATGACTTGATCAAATTAAATATAGTCAATAATGATAAATAACTGCCATGTATTATTAAATAACATAAATAATCACAATGTCTTAAGTGTACTATAAGTCTAAATCTGATTGGCTTATAACGCATACACTAACATTCTCCCACTTGCACTAAGCCAATCGATCATGGAAGGGCTTGAGTATTTGTTTGGACCATTGGTGAGACCAAGATTTCTCAGCTTGTGCAATTGCTCCATTGTTGTCACAATAGAGTGCCATTGGATCAGTAATGCTAGGGACTACTCCAAGTTCTGTGACGAACTTTTTTGATTCAAACAGCTTCCTTAGCTGCATCTGAAGCCACTATATACTCAGCCTCGATCGTAGAATTGGCCACTGTCTCTTGTTTAGAACCTTTCCAACTTAATAGTGCCATCATTTAGGCAAAACACATAGCCAGATTATGACTTAAAGTCATCCTTATCTGACTAGAAACTGGCATTAGTGTAACCATTTACAATGAGCTCATTCTCTCCTCCATAGACTAAGAAAGCATCCTTAATCCTTCTTAAGTACTTAAGGATGTTCTTAACTGCTATCTAGTGACGCTCACCTGGGTCAGCTTGATACCTACTCACCATGCTTAAAGCATGGGAAACATCAAGCCTCGTACATAACATGGCGTACATGATAGATCCAATAGCCGAAGCATATGGAATCTTAGCTATTTTATCTCTCTCATCTTATGTTTTAGGACACATGTCCTTTGGGAGATAAATGCCATGAGACATAGGTAAGAATCCTTTCTTAGATTCTTCCACATTGAACCTTTTCAACACTTTGTCAATATATGTACTTTGACTTAGACCTAGCAGCCTACTCGATCTATCTCTATAGATCTTTATTCAAATGATATAGGCTGCTTCTCCTAAGTCTTTCATGGATAAGAAATTCCCTAGCCAAGTTTTGATAGAATGTAGGGCAGGAATGTCATTTCCTATGAATAGTATGTCATCCACATATAACACTAGGAATATGATAGCACTCCCACTAACCTTTTTGTAAACACAAGGTTCATCTTCGTTCTTGATGAAGCCAAACTCTTTGAATATCTTATCAAAACGAATGTTTCAGCTCCGAGAAGCTTGCTTCTCAAGCTCTCGAAGTATCCTATTAGACCTACGCGGGCCTTGTGTTTTTGGAGCTATTTCCTGTTCCACAACATCTTGTGGGACTTGCTCCTGTTCCACTAAAGGTTCAGTGACATTTTGTGGTTCTTGAACCTCTTCAAGCTCTATTTTCTTCCCACTAGTTCTTCTAAAAGGAAGTCCTTTTCTAGAAAAACACCGTACTAAGCCACAAACACTTTGTGCTCTGTGGGATTATAGAAATAGTATCCTTTTGTCTCTTTAGGATACCCCACAAATATGCATTTATCAAATTTGGGTCCTAATTTGTTTGAGACTTGTCTTTTGACATAAGCCTCACAACCTCACATCTTTAGAAAAGATAGATTAGGCTTTTTTTTAATCCACATCTCATGTGGTGTCTTTTCAAAAGCTTTAGTAGAACACGATTTAGTGTGAATGCTGCTGTCTCTAAAGCATAACCCCAAAAGAAGATAGGAGGTCAGATAGACTCATCATGGATTGAACCATGTCTAACAAGGTCCGATTCCTCCTCTCAGATACACTCCATCGCGATATGATCGGAGTGTCTTGATATTCTTGCCTAGCTGGTTTTGTACTTCATTCTTGAATTCTTTGAACTTTTCAAAGGATTCTGACTTATGTCTCATTAAATAAAGATAGCCATATCTACTGTAGTCATTAGTAAATGTGATGAAGTAATGGAACCCTCCTCTAGCCTGTATGGTTAATGAACCACATATATTTGTATGTATGAGCTCTAATAAACCACTAGCCCTTTCACTTATTCCTGTAAAAGGGGCCTTGGTCATTTTACCAAGCAAACAAGATTCGCATACATCATATGATTCAAAATCAAATGAATCTAAGTGTCCTTCCTTGTGGAGCCTAGATATGCGTTTCTCGTTTATGTGACCAAGTCTACAATGCCAGAGGAATGTAGGGTTAATCTCATTACCCTTTGACATCTTGAAATCAACACTGTATATGTGATTATCTAAATCTAGAATATACAATCCATTCATAATGGAAGCATTGCCATAGAAAATATCATTAAAGTAAATTGAACAACTATTGTTCATTATTTTAAAAGAAAAACCTTTCTTGTCCAAACAAGAAACATTAATAATGTTCTTGGCAATTGCTGGAATATAATAACAATTATCAATTCTAGAATTAGGCCCGAAGGCAACGATAAGTTAAATGTTCCCACAGCTAACGCAGCAACCGTTGCTCCATTTCCAACTCGTAGGACCACCTCGCCCTTAGGAAGTTTTCTACTCCTTGTTAGTCCCTGCACATTCATGCAAATGTGAGAACCACATCCAGTATTTAATACCCAAGATGAAGAAGTAGATAAATTTATCTCAATCACATATATACCTGAGATGGAAGTCTCACTTCCTTTCTTTTTCTTCAGCTCCTCAAGGTACACAGTGCAATTTCGCTTCCAATGACCAGTCTTACTGCAATGGAAGCATTTTCCTGTCTTAGCAACTCTACCAGATGGCTTGAGTTTCTTGGCCTTTTCCTTCTTGTTACCCTTGGGCTTAGGCTTACCCTTAGGCTTGCCTTTGCCTTTGGATTTGGTCTTGTCAATCACCATAATAGAAGTAGGCCTTGACTTCTTCAAGTCCTGCTCAACAGTTCTCAACACATTGAGCAATTCTGCCAGTGTCTTATCCATACTGTTCATGTTGTAGTGCAACACAAACGAACTATAGCTATCCGGTAAGGATTGGAGGATGAGATCAACTGACAACTCTTTATGCATGGTGAAGCCCAGTGCTTCCAACCTCTCAATGTACCTAATCATATTAAGTACATGAGTGTGCACTGGACCTCCCTCAGCCATCTTGCTTTGGAAGAGCGCCTTAGATATCTCATAACGTTCGTGCCGTGCTTGCTTTTGGAACATTTCCTTGAGATGTTCGATCATATCAAACGGTTTCATATTCTCATGTTGCTTCTGGAGTTCAGAACTCATGGAAGCTAACATTAGGCACTGTACGTCAATGGCATCATCCAAATGCTTTTGATAAGCTTGCTTATTAGTAGCGGAAGCATTCTGTCGGGGTTGAGTAGGGATCGCATGCTCTAAAACATATAACTTCTTTTCTTGCGTGAGGACTATCCTCAAATTTCTGTACCAGTTCAAGAAGTTTGCCCCAACCAACTTGTTATCCTTCTCAAGATAGAACGAAGGGATAAATTGTTGTTTGCCATGATAATTCTACAATCATAAAATATGCAAGTAAGTAACATTATGATTAAAATCATTAATTATGGTCTTTTAATTAAATGAATTACTCCCACTATTTTCCTCAAGCTAATAGCCCTCACTATCAACTTGAGAAGCCTTTTCACCTAGACTTCCTAGTGGGCTAGGATCCATATTTGGCCCCATTATAACTTTAGCTGAGCTAATGCGTCCAATGAGATTACTTAGGTAGACAACTCTTGTCAATTGCATCTCATACAACTCCTAGATAGTTGGGTGAACAACTCTTGTTCTAACTCATCATATGGGTTAAAGCCCAACCTATGCCTCTAAATCTTATTAGGTTTGACTGAGCCAATGCCCTAATTTAATTTAGTAAAGTTTGACCCAATACACTTGGAGATAACTATTATCTCATGCAATGTGAATTCCTAAGGTAGGTATGGCCTTGACTGAGCCAAAGTAGCACAATACCGAACAAAGTCTCTTTCACATGCATCGTATTGGAAGACATCTTTATTTGTTATCTTTGACTTAATATTTATTTTGAGGGATTTTCAATTTTACCGTCTCACCTAGCATACTTTTCTAACATATATATCAACATATATAAGTAAAAGCGTAAAATTAAACGTGATATGGTTATGGCCTTTCTATTACAAAAGAACCTAAGGATACATTATTTTTCTAAATGCCTTCTCCTTGATTTCCCTTCAAGCGTCACCTCGGTTCGCCTTGGCTCCGAATCATCTTGGCTCCAAATGTTGTACATTTTACAAGATAATCCTAATTTATCTATATAACTATTACATAAATAAATTACAAATAAATCAAGGCTCACAGGCCCAATTTAAATTTATTTAAATAAATTACAACCCATGTAAACCTAGGCCCATAACCATGCACCATGCAATCATCCATATCACATAAGAATCAAGTATCAAGCATACACAGTAATATCACATATTAATTTGCATGCTTCCTAATTAAAATCTAATTTTAATTAATCAAATTTTAATTAATTATGGGTATCAAGGGCTGTTTTAATTTAATTTTAATTCTCAAAAATCAATTTGGGCTTAATTGAAATTTTAATTTTATTAAAATCTTAAAACCATTGGATAACTCTTATCCATTTTAAAATATTTTATTTTAAAACAAAAAATTTATAAAGATAACTCCTTTTGAAATTTTAATCTCATTAAAATATCAAAAGTGTTGGATAACTCTTATCCAATTTAAGATAGAAAATAATTTATTTTAAAACAAAATTTTATTAAGATAATTCCTTTTGAAATTTTAATCTCATTAAAATCTCAAAACTATTGGATAACTCTTATCCAATTTAATACAGGATATATATTTTATTTTAAAACAATTTTATCAAGATAATGTTTTTGAAATTTTAATCTTATTAAAATCTCAAAACTATTGGATAAATCTTATCCAATTTCATAAAGGATATATATTTTATCTTAAAACAATTTTATCAAGATAATGTTTTTGAAATTTTAATCTTATTAAAATCTCAAAACTATTGGATAACTCTTATCCAATTTAATTTTTAAAATATCTTTCTTTAAAATATATTTAATTTAAAACTCTTATCAGGATAACTTTTATCCTAATTTATTTTATATATTTTAAATAAAATAATAACAAGTAAATTTTTTTTTAAATCTATAATTGTCTTACAATTATTTTAGGGTTAAATAAAATAATAACAAGTAATTTTTTTTTTAAAATCTATAATTGTATTACAATTATTTTAGGTTGCCTAAACAAATTTTGAAAATTAAAATCAAATCTGTAACAACTTATAATAAAACAACATCACCACGAATCGAATTCGCTATTCCAAAAGCCGTTTGCACACTGGCTCGGATACTACTGTAAGGTTTCATTGTCTCGGTTTATCATGTCATACACGAAAATAAGCAGCGGATTAAAAATCAACAAAACCAAAATCACCAAGATCATGCAACAAGATTAATTTCGGGATAAAATCTAATCTTTTGGTGTACTCGTGTAGGAATGTTCGACTTCTGAATATGAGAGCCCACGAACAGCCTTTGATTTATCGTTAACTCAAGACTTCTAGCTGAGAGAAGCCCTCTAACGATATCCACATGAGTAAGACGCAAAACAAGACCTTTGCCTGAGACAAGATGTGATCAGAAGCAAAGGGAGGAGAAAGGGAATTGTTTTCTGAGAGTGCTAGCTCCAAGAGGCAGAACGGCTATAAAAATATTCTGTTCTTCTCATGTCTAACTTTTAGACTAAATGTTGTTTTTATAGTGCCTCTTAACAAAACCCTAAAAAAGGCCTTAGCCTTAGTCCAACTAAATTGGGTCTTTTGGGCCTTTTAAAATTACTTAATCCAAATACAATTAATTGTAGGGCATACTCTAACAGTAATCACATTTTTAAAAAAATCATTCATTTATTACACATCACATGTAATAATTAAATTGTGAATATTTCTTTCAAAAAATTCATCAAGGATTCTTATAATAAATTATTGATTTTTTGTTTTGTTACAAGGAAATTATTTAATAAACAGGGGATGAGGAGGGATTGCTTAGATTTGAAATGAAGCCATATAATATGCTACAACTCATTCTTAATCATTAGGTCAATAGGTTATTGGCAAATTATTGATTTTTCATGACGTAATTTAAATGGAAAGATATATACTAATGTTGATTAATTGTTTCATTCAATCTTTTCTATTAATATTTAGTAAAAAACATAAAAGAAACCGTATCATCTAATTATTGAAGCTCAGAACTTGTCATTGGATATTAAAAAATTGGTTTATTTTGGTGTTTTGCTCCTCAAAAAGGTTTGTATAAATATTAAAAGGCCCATATTATGCTACTTGACTTCAATTATCCTTTGATCGAAAAATTTTTTATCAAAAATTTTAACTTATTCATGATCAGTTTTATTTTTATATTTCTTAATAAAACAATAACTCAATCATTCATTTTCATTTTTTATTACACAGAAAATTAGATATAGTGTTATTACTTATTTTCTCACTTAAAATATTTTCTTAATCACTCAAAAACTTTTTTTTATTTAATACAACATTCAATATATTTTATAAATAGAAGATAAGAAATTAAGCAAACCATCAAAGTCAAAGCTTAGAAAAGATAATAACGAACCTTCTATCATATATTTCAAACTAAAATTTAAATTTTGATTTTCAATTTATTAAACAACAATTAACTTAAAATATAATAAAATAAATCAAACAGTAGAAAATATTTCTACAATATTCAAGCACAGTTATTTTTAAAATTATAGAAAGAAAAATATACAATGATTTTACTCTTAAAATATATTCTTCAAAATAACTTATGATAAATAATTTTTTGCAATTTAATTTTGTAATAGGAAATGAAAGAAAAAACTTTAGGTATTTAAAACAATATCCCAACCAAAATATGTGCCTATTAATTATTTTTCCTCTATTTAATCAATCGCCCCAAAAAAACGTTTCCATTAAAATTATAAAGCAATTTTGAATTATTAAAAAAAGCGTATAACTTTGACTTTTTAATTTGTTTAAAACAACAAAAGTTAAGTTAATAACTTCTTACTAAAACGTTTAAAAGAATCGAAGTAACCTACTATTTAAAGTTACCAGTTACAAGTCTAAAAGATGAGGCGACGTGGCTTTATACATATTCGAGTGTCAAAATGACTGTGTTGGTGCGGCAGCTGCCAGCATTTCTCATAGTATAATATAATGATATATTTCGATATTTTTATAGTAAATTTGGATCAGGTCCAATCAAAATATTATTAAATTCAATTAATATGTTTTTGTTATAATGGGAAATAAGAAATAACCAAACAATTTAAAGTTAATTCATATTCTAAATTTTTGAGGGAATCACTCACTACAGGACAATTGACTTTTATCGATACTTATAAGTATCACTAAAAGACCAATGAATTGCCAGTAAAAACCTTACAAGCGGTCAACGAATCGTTGGCTAACCGCTAGCCAGGTGAATGTCGATGAAGGTTTGTGGGTAGTGATGTACTCCAATGCTAGCAAAGGTAAGACAAATTATGACATGATTTTTTTCGACGCTTTTAAATGCCTTTAAAAGTAAAAGGTTTTTTTCCGACAATGCTGGCAAAAGTCTTGTTTGAAATTTGAAATTTTTATATTTTGTTGGCTCTATAGGCTATACCGGGAGGGCGGGTGAATCGGTTTTTCACTAACCTTAGGTTCGTTTTTCAGTTTCTCTAAATTCTCTAGCCTATATTGATATTTTCTAAGTTCTCTAGGCTACTCAATTATGCAATATAAATTCAAAGCAATAAACACAAATATAATTGCAAATAAGTAAAGAGAGTAAGGATAGAGAAATGTACGCAAGCGATTTATAGAGGTTCGGCAACCTTGCCTACGTCTTCTACCTTGAGACGCTCCCAAGGATTTTTCCCAAATTCACTATCCTTGAATTTGTTACACTCCCTCTTTTCAAGGATCAAGAGAAACCTCTCTCTTTTTCTAGGCTCAAGAGAAACCTCCCTCTTTTTCTAAGGCTAAAGAGTAACCTCCCTCTTTTTCTAAGGCTTAAGAGAAACCTCCCCTTTACAAGGAATGATTGATTTACAAATAATGTAATCAAGGAAAGGCCTCTAGGTAGGCAAATGATTACAGAAATTAGGCACAAAGAAAACCTATACAAGATTTGTGCTAAGCAATACAAGAGATAAGATGAATGATAGATGATGAAGACTTTGGAGCTCTTGATTTGTTGTTTGAGGCTTGAGGATTTGAGGAATATGTGTTATGGAGTTGCTGAGTAGTTCCTCTTGCTTTCTTTAGCTTCTAAGCCTCTATTTATAGTCCCTTGGATGTATTCTAGCCGTTGGGTGGAGCCAAAACTCGGATATTACCGTTGTCTCACAAAAACTAGCCGTTATAGGCTATTTTCGTGCAAAGGGATCGATCCCTTTCCATAGGGGATCGATCCCTTTTGTCCAGACTCTTGATTCTGGGCTTCAGGGACCTTGGGAAGACTTTCTGCCAAAAAGGGATCGATCCTGCTACAGTGGGGATCGATCCTTTTCTTCCAGAGGGCATTTTTCCTGCACTTTTGGGTTAGAAATGATATGACCTTTGATCCTAATTCAACCCAAAATATTTATAAGCTTTAAGGGAGTTTTTCTTGACTTTCTCAGATAAAAACATGGTCTAAACATTCATCAAGTGATTTTCTAAAATATTCAAAACATTTATAAAGAATTAAGACCAATAGGGATGTATCATTAAATCATGGTCTTAATGTTTGATATGATCACTTGAAAATGGATTGAGAAAATCATGTGTGATAATGCAAATTTACAATATGAATTAAAACATTAAAGCTTACTTAAGTTTTTGTCATTTCAAAATATATATGTCAATTTAAAGCTAACAATCTCCCCCTTTTTGATATGACAAAACTTAATGTAAATTTGCTTTGAAAATTCTTTAATACAATACTCCCCCTCAAATAAAGCAGGATTTTATAAAGCTCCCCCTTAATATATGCATGGGTTTTGAAAATGAATTTTCAAACTATTTCTCCCATTATCTCTCCCCCTTAATATCTCTCCCTTTTAATATCTATCTCTCCCCCTTTTTGTCATAGCAAAAAGAAGGGAAACTAAGAAAAAATATGCTCCCCCTAAAATTATGGCTATGTGAGAAGAGATAAAAATGCTCCATCCAACAAGAAACTTGTTAGTACATGGGACTCATAGCACAAATAAATAAGTCAATATTCACAAAGAGTATGAAATATTCATGCAATGAATATGACTTATGATCCTATACCAATTGTTTATAAATAATTTTGATACCAATTGTTGATAAGTAATGTTGCAAGAAGGTTCCAATTGGTAAGAAGTTAAGCAAGCACCTAAGTATATCCATTGTTCTCTAAGGTCCAACTAAGGTGCATGGTAATACATCATGATTATGAGCTAAAATTAGATGACATATCATATGCATGAGCTCATAAATCATGTTCAAGCAAGAGTGTGCATAGAATAAAGACATATATCAATTAATTACAAATTCTAGCACAAAAGTGTTTCATGCAAAAGTGGCTTATGTGAATTCTTCCCTATTTGTCATTTCAATCTAAGGAGCATGAGAAGAATTGTCAATTTAAAACTCATACCAATTGTCAATTTAGTTTTGGCTTACCAATTGGTGAAAATATGGTTGCCAATGATACCAATTGTTATTTCAATCTAAATACCAATTGTTATTAATGGTTGACTTAGGCATTTTGCATGAATCCAATATTCATGTGTAGTGTGTTCATGTCAAAATAATCATCCTAAATATGCAAGAACACAACTCACATCATCAAATATGCATATGGATCAATTAAACATTAGCACACTATCATAGAGTATTAATCCATATTCATATTCACAAAGTTATACCATATGGAAGATTCAAAAAATCAAAGTATTCAAGCAAACACATTTTCTTCCATGTGATTTAAGCACAAAAATCCTATGCTCATTTTCCAATTCAAGTCCTTAACCAATTATGAGCAAGGAAAGATTCAAATAATAAATGCATGGATATCAAGTTTGTTCAAGTTTGCATTTATCTTTGAATGTTGATGTTGTCATTAAGACCCTAGTTCTTTAAGTACAAGGATGATAAAGTTTCATGCATTTAAACATTTAAGATCCATTTATCATCATAAATTATAGGCCAATGACCATTACCAATTGTTGAATTTACATTTGAAATCAATCCACTAGATGTATAATTTTCATGAAACCTAGTATGGAATTGATAAGTCAAGCTAAGAGACATAATCCTATAAGCATGCTTGACTAAGATGAACAACAAGTAATGAAGAATATTCATTATGCACAAGTTCATCAAATTCTCAAATCATTGAAATAAATCTCAAAATTATGTTTAAGCATTCATTGAAAATATATTTCAAGATTATTTCAAGATTTATGTAATTCAGAACTATTTTCAATGAGAAAACTGATTTTGTACTTGTCAGCTCAGGAAAAATGATATTGATTGTTGAAAGTGATACCATTTGTTGGAAATGATATTGCTGAAGTTAAGGCATGATATCAATGAAAAATGATTTTTCATATTTTAAAGTTCATCAAAAAGAAGTTAAAAACAATTAATTTTAAGTTGAGAAGAGAAAAAGTATCAAAACAATGAAAAGTTCTTCTCAATTTCTGTTGAACACATGCAGGAGAGCCTTTTCTGGCCTGAGGGGATCGATCCTGCTACAGTGGGGATCGATCCCTCATATGTCCTGCAGATTCTGCAGTTGTTTTGACAGAAAATTGGACTTGTGAGGTACCAAAACTTCGTTTTTGAGTAATTTAAGTCCAAGTAAGGGTTTAAACATTTGTAAAACATGATTTTGAACTGTATGAACGAAAAACATGATTGAAAAACCATTTTACAAAAGATTTTGCAATTTTGGAAGAATTTACACAATAAAATGCATTTTTGGCCTCAAAGGGGGTCGTTTTGAGAGTTATGCATATTTTGGCCAAACCAATGCATTGAATTACATAAATTGTCAAAACAAACTTGTTCACATAGATTTTAAGCGTATATATCATTAAAGCAGATATCTTGTGAACAACATGCCATGATTTCCAATATACAAGTTCTTCATTAATGCTCATGACATGACATTTTGCATATATGACATATTTGACATCT
This sequence comes from Heritiera fomes, assembly GCA_032173925.1. Taxonomy (NCBI): domain Eukaryota; kingdom Viridiplantae; phylum Streptophyta; class Magnoliopsida; order Malvales; family Malvaceae; genus Heritiera; species Heritiera fomes. The sequence goes on from JAPDPM010000015.1 coordinate 18,610,595, forward strand.
TTTGAGCAACTAAATATATTATCTAGACATATCAAACTTGCTCAAGATGCAGAAAACCAATAATTTTTTCAAAATCATGCTTTTCATTCAATGCATCAAGTACTATTCATCAAACATTCAACAATCATTCATCATGCCTTTTGTTCTATCATTAAACTCACAATGCATCATTAATCATCAACCAATTTTCTCATCAAAGCATAACTAATCAAATAAAAAGTTTAAGGAGTAAGGAATTAAGCTTACAATACTCCTTTGCTTGAGTATGCTTTGCCTTGACTAGTTGAATCCACCTTGTGTCATCCTTTGAAGAATTGTTATGATGGATCCTCAAGCTTTTTCTTTTTCTCATTGGCACAAGCAAACTCCATAGAGGTGTGTAGAGCATTCAAACCCCATTGTTTCTTTGTAACTCCATGCTCTAACACTCCTACAACAAACACATTTTCAAGCATGCTTTGGTACCCAAATTTTCTTGTGTCCTTGAGAGTTAGTGCAAATAATTTTTGATCCTTTTGGGATCCATTTCAAGCTCAAATCATCATTATTTATTACATGCTTTGGCACCCACATTTTCTTAACTACTCTTCCTCTAAATGTAGTTTTTCTATAAGTGCATGCTTATGAAGAGTGTCCTATCCTATTGCATAGTGAGCATGTAAGAGATGTATCATGCATAGAATTTTTGCTGATTAGGAAATTCTTAAGATGAGTTTCTTTTTGTATTGCATTATAACCTAACCCATCTTTATCAAAGAAAGCTCTTTGGGTCTCAAGCATGTGATCTAATTTTTGTTGACCCATATAGAACCTAGAAACTGAGTTATGTAAATTTAAGTTCTTTTTATTCAACTCATTTATTTCTAAATTTGCTTCTTCTAACTTCTTCTCAAATTCATGTTTGGCATTTAATAGCATTTCATTTTCTATTTTCAATTTAGCAATGATTTTCTTATATTTGGAGTTCATGCATTGAAAATCATTTGCTAATTCATTAAAAGCATTTTGTAGTTCATCAAATGTATAATCATTATCTTCACTAGAACTACAACTAGCCTCATCATCACTAATGGCCATAAAGCATGAGTAGGCTACCTCTTCATCTACATTTTCCTTATCGGAGCTATCACTATCACTCCATGCAGCCACAAATGCTTTCTTCTTAGGTTTCCTATCCTTTTCCTTCCTAAGTATAGGGCAATCTAGCTTAGTGTGACCCGGTTCATTGCATTCATAACACACTAAGTGGTCTTTTTCTCTTCTACTTGACTCTCCCCTATGATGTTACCTATTTTGCTCTCTCTCTTTCATTCTCATAAATCTATTAAATCTTTTGGCAAACATTGCCATTTCCTTTTCTTCCTCATTTCCACTCTCATCACTATTATCTTCAATGACCTCATGAGTGGAAGACTTAAGTGCTACCCCTACTTTCTTTGAAGGCTCTTCATTTCTTTTTAATTTCATTTCATATGTAAGTAGGGAGCCCATAAGTTCATCTAGAGACAAGGTGTTAGGGTCTTTAGATTCTTCTATAGCAATCACCTTTGCCTCCCAAGATTTTGGCAAGCTATTCAAGATTTTCTTGACCATTTCTACATTGGAATAGCTCTTGCCTAATGCCTTAAGTCCATTGATTATATCATTAAACCTAGTGAACATTTCGCTAATGGACTCATTTTCTTTCATCCTAAATAGCTCATAATCATGTGTGAGCATTCCTACTTTGGTCTCTTTCACTTGATTGGTCCTTTCATGTGTGATGGCTAATTTGTCCCATATTTGCTTGGCATTCTCACATAGGGAGACTCTATTATATTCATTGGGACCTAATGCACAAAAGAGGGTGTGCATAGCCTTGGCATTCAATTGTGCCAATCTCATGTCATTGGTGTCCCACTCATCTTCACTCTTAGGGACATCTTTTCCATCTACTTTCTTTATTGGGATTCTAGGGCCATTAACAATTACTCTCCACACTTCGTAGTCATTGGATTGCACAAATAACATCATCCTAATTTTCCAATAGGAGTAATTCTCACCATTGAAGAGTGGAGGTCTAACTAATGAGTGTACCTCTTCTCCTAGGGGTGTGCCTACATTCAAGTGAGCCATTTAAGATCGTTTTGCTCGATAGAGGTTAGTCTAAATCAATCTCGAGCCCAAGATCTGATACCAATTGTTGGCTCTATAGGCTATACCGAGAGGGGGGTGAATCGGTTTTTCACTAACCTTAGGTTCGTTTTTCGGTTTCTCTAAATTCTCTAGCCTATATTGATATTTTCTAAGTTCTCTAGGCTACTCAATTATGCAATATAAATTCAAAGCAATAAACACAAATATAATTGCAAATAAGTAAAGAGAGTAAGGATAGAGAAATGTACGCAAGCGATTTATAGAGGTTCGGCAACCTTGCCTACGTCTTCTACCTTGAGACGCTCCCAAGGATTTTCCCCAAATTCACTATCCTTGAATTTGTTACACTCCCTCTTTTCAAGGATCAAGAGAAACCTCTCTCTTTTTCTAGGCTCAAGAGAAACCTCCCTCTTTTTCTAAGGCTAAAGAGTAACCTCCCTCTTTTTCTAAGGCTTAAGAGAAACCTCCCCTTTACAAGGAATGATTGATTTACAAATAATGTAATCAAGGAAAGGCCTCTAGGTAGGCAAATGATTACAGAAATTAGGCACAAAGAAAACCTATACAAGATTTGTGCTAAGCAATACAAGAGATAAGATGAATGATAGATGATGAAGACTTTGGAGCTCTTGATTTGTTGTTTGAGGCTTGAGGATTTGAGGAATATGTGTTATGGAGTTGCTGAGTAGTTCCTCTTGCTTTCTTTAGCTTCTAAGCCTCTATTTATAGTCCCTTGGATGTATTCTAGCCGTTGGGTGGAGCCAAAACTCGGATATTACCGTTGTCTCACAAAAACTAGCCGTTATAGGCTATTTTCGTGCAAAGGGATCGATCCCTTTCCATAGGGGATCGATCCCTTTTGTCCAGACTCTTGATTCTGGGCTTCAGGGACCTTGGGAAGACTTTCTGCCAAAAAGGGATCGATCCTGCTATAGTGGGGATCGATCCTTTTCTTCCAGAGGGCATTTTTCCTGCACTTTTGGGTTAGAAATGATATGACCTTTGATCCTAATTCAACCCAAAATATTTATAAGCTTTAAGGGAGTTTTTCTTGACTTTCTCAGATAAAAACATGGTCTAAACATTCATCAAGTGATTTTCTAAAATATTCAAAACATTTATAAAGAATTAAGACCAATAGGGATGTATCATTAAATCATGGTCTTAATGTTTGATATGATCACTTGAAAATGGATTGAGAAAATCATGTGTGATAATGCAAATTTACAATATGAATTAAAACATTAAAGCTTACTTAAGTTTTTGTCATTTCAAAATATATATGTCAATTTAAAGCTAACATATTTATTCGGCTTTATTTTAAATTAAAATCTTTTACTGACACTTAAAAATGATGGTAAAAGTCTTATCTGAAATTTGAAATTTTATTTTTACTAAATTTTATTTTAAATTTAAAATCTTGATTAATTCTTTATGTTAATGCCATTGTTCACTGATAGTAAAATAAAATGATTTTAACTCTTAATTCAAATTTTTTTAATGCAAGTTAATAAAATAATTGTTAATGCATGAATAGTATCTATGGAGGTGTTGGCAGCATGCTTCATTTGGTAATTCAATTAATTCATGTCCATTGCACTAATGAAAATAGAAAGTTAGAATTATTTGCTTTGTAACACTAACATGCATTAACAATTTCCTAACAATTGTGACTTTCATTTGTTCAAAGTTCAATTCAAAGTACTTATAACCAAAAAGTTATCAAAATACCAATTATCATTTTTAAAGCAACAATTAACTTCACAAAGTAACCAATAAGGTCCTCAAGTACCAATTAAAACAGCTACAGTTTTCTAAACTTCCTAGAGTTTAATACAAGCATAAAATGTCAGAACCTCAATTTTCTCACATTTGATATAATCTACAGAGTGTAGGAATTTAAAAAGAAAATATTAATGGTTAAAATATTTAAATAAAGGGTCTGTTCGATAAGATTCAAGGAGACTCAGTGGGAGCCCTACCAAGACCTTTTTTGTCCAGATCGAAGTGGGACCCTAGAATGATGATATTTGAGATGAAATATAAATATAGAAAGAATTTGCATCTCAAAATTACCCTGTTTGAGTGTATTTTGAGAAGCGAGAAACAAATTTGAAAATGACAATTGTGTCCATATCCCGGACGAACTTTTTTGAATAACGATCAAACTAAATTGACTTTGAATCCACAAACTATCATAGGATGATCCTCGCGTAAAGAATCACGTGGATCCAGCTTGTGAACTGAATTATGCAAAAGTGTTAAAAACAACGCGAACAAAATCGAAAATATTCGTTAAGGGGTAGTTTGGTAATTTCACTATCTATGATGGGTCAAACCATATTGAGAGTCAATAAATGACTAAGTTTGACCTAAATATATGAAAAATAATTAAAATAAAATATTAATTTTGAATTTACAAATATTAAATTAATGATAGGATATAAATGAAAATAATTGAATTATATAAGGGTATTATGGTCATTTAACATGGGGCTGGTCAAAATGGTCAAAGATTTACTAGAATTGACCTAAATAAATTAAATTTAATTAAATTAAAATCTAAATCTGAAATTTGGAAATAATAAGACATTTTAATGGCATAAGTGTAAATAAGTGATTTTTAAAGGGGAATTTTACTGATTGGCCAAGGGGCAAATTTTCATTGGATTGAGTATAAATAAAATAAGACAAAACCAAAAAATTTTCTAGGAAATTTCAGTAGCATAACAGCTGCCGATGTCCTATCATCCTTGCAATTGCAAACACAATTCAACCAGCCAAAACAACCACAATTTCACGGTATTCGAGGTAATTTACTTTCAAAATAATTTCATAAAATTATTGGCATGAAAACCATGCATTCAGGATAACCCTACAAACTACATACGCGTCTCTTACCTGTATGCGAAAATCGAGGTTCTCGATCGCACCCCACGAAAATCGTAACTCTCTGGCTACAAATAATTCTACCAAAAATATTAGCTTATTAAATACTTATTTTTAAGCTATTATTCATATCATTATGCAGCCACATTTAACATTGCAAATATTTTCGCAGTATGATTCTATTAGTAGTATAACATAACTTCTTTGTTTTGTGTCAGATTTTAAATCCGAGCATATCGACAGACTCCTTGTAATTCTTATAGTCTAAATCTACCATCAACTCATTTAAATCAGCCATGGATGCATATCCCCTTGTCATGGCCGAATTCCACCTCGGCCATTTTTGATGGTTTTTCAACAATTCAATCTTACATTCTTGTTTAGACTTGCTTATCTTTAATTTTGGTACCATTTCCATGCATAAAACATAATGAATCACTAAGAATCCATGCTTGGCCGAACACTCCTCCCATGGCAAATTTTTATTTTGCAATATTTAAATGAAACAAATGCTAGAAACGTGTTTAACATGCTTAAAGGAGTAAGTCTACACCATTGGAATTAAAGAAAGCTAAATGAATGGTGAAGTACCCTGCTTGACCGAAACTTGGAAGCTTTCTTTCTCCTTGTGTAGTGGCTTATACAATGATCTATGGGTATGTAGAGGAGAGAGAATAGAATATTTTCCTAGTTATAATTTTGGTGAAATTTTGGCTAGATAGTGAGATATAATGGTTTGAATTTTCTTACTTCTTTTCTTCTTAGCTATGGTGTGGGAGACAAATGAGAAAGAAAATGAATAGTGCCAGCTTTCAGCAGAAAGAAATATGAAGTAAATTCTGAAAATGGGCAAAATTACCAAAATGCCCCTAGTTATGAAAATTTGGGATAATTTTGCCCTTAAGTTCTAGCAGTCGTAAAATGATGTAATTGCACTCCAAATTTTTAGATTCCATCACCAAATGATCTTATTAAATGTAGTTTGATGATTGGAAGTGGTTTCGTTGACGCGCGGTACATGGATAGTGAGAAATTACGATTTTACTCCCGCAACCTGCCAGCAAAATTTTCTGGTTTAGATATCGATTCACAAAATCTATTGACACTAGGTTACTCTACTTTTCATGTAGAATATCATGGTATTTTTACTTCGTCCCAATTCATTTTGGTTTGGATGGAATTTACGAAAATGCCCTCAAGATGTAACCGTCTTTTTCCAATTTGTTTATGCCAACATAATAATGCCAACAAGGTATTTTGGCCTCCAAATTCCCATAATATCATTATTACACCTTCCAGAAACTATTTTATCAATCATTTCCACATCTGGACATTTAAAATATAAGTGGGGCTCACATCACTATTCACTTGAAATTCACAAAAATATACAAAATAATTTATTTATTAATTAATAATTAGATATCCATACATGTACAATACAAAATAATTGGTTCTCACACCCATACTTTACCCAGTTACCTAGTTAACTATGGTGTCTTTCCTAGACTGTCCCCTAGTAAGCCGTTAGGTAATATATATTTATATTGCATTTTACTATTTAGATTAATATGCCTCTTTCATAATTAGTTTAAATAAATTATTTTTATTTAACTGCATATAGTATACACTTTTATATATGTTTCTTATTAGGCTTTCCCCAAAGTTCATCCCTTACTTACCATCCCAAATAGCTCACCAGTGTACGTACCATCCTCTGCGATAAGATAGTTGAAGAAAATTACTAAAAGTTTAAAGTACTAAGTGGCCAAGTATATGTAGAATTTTACAATTATATTCAAACTAGTATATGCACAGCAGCAATAGATAAATATTGGGATGTAAATAGTGTAATGACTGATTAAAGAATGTATATGAATTTTATGGAATGTAATTACATTGAATATTTATAAATAGAATTATAAATATTATGTTATAGATTTTAACTTGATTTTTATATTTATTATTTATGGATTTATTTATTTAATGGTATAAAGATATAATTGAAATGAAAATTGTATATTGAACTTACATCGACACCGAATGCAAACCGACTAATGCCGAATAATTGAATAAGAAATATAGTATCGAAAAAGAAAAAGTTAGTTCGAAATTTTATAATTCTAGGTGTTACATAAATTTCTAGCTAAATTGTATACTGATTATTATCCTTGAAGCTTCCATCTTCATTTAAGTATTTACACGTGTGGCCCCAACAAACTAGATGCATTTGAAACCTATAATAAGAGAGAATGAAACCTTTTAACTGTTATCACCGTGCTATAAACCCCTAACAACATCCAAAATAAGATATCTTGGAAAACACACCAAGAACATTCTCTATGTTTGCTCTCCATTACATTACTAATTGTAATATCAGTTGATTAGATAGAAAACCAGTATGAATAGTCCACTTGGCTAATGTTATATTAGTAGTAGCATGGGATAAAGACTAGACTTCCTAATGTTGATTTCGTACATCTCTAATAGAGATGTTATGCATTTATGCTCAATGTGTGGTGGTGTGTTTAAAAATATTTGAGGCAAATAAAAATATACAGCAAAAAGTTCATTAACCATTAGCGTTCACTTTCATGCTTGCATTATTGATTTCTCTAACACTTATGATACAATATAATCAGAGTATTCCCTTCTTTCACATAACATGGATGAAGATCTAGTAAAGGCTGTAGATAATGATGATCGGTCTAGTAAGATATGGTTGTGGCCATTGACAGGGGAAGTGCATTGGCAAGGAATTTATGAAAGGGAGAGGGAGGCAAGGGTACAGGCAGAGACCACTTAATTATAAGATACTAGCTGGAGGGATGCAAAGAAGACAAAACAATTACAGATATAAAAGAAATGAAAAAAACAATATCAAATCAAACAAGCATGCAACATAACCCATAGCTCACATTTCAAAATTTATGCTAATATAAAAAAAATATATAAACAAATATGGTTCTTACCTGTTTGCTGCCAACTGCAAGGGAAGTTAAGCTGATTTCCATGCTTGGCACATGTGGAATTCTCCTTTGCATGACATTCGTAAATTTAACTAGCTTAACATTAACCTTTTTAAGTGATGCTAATTTTGCCTCAAGTTCATCCACCTTAGAGGCTTTTTCTTCAAGCTCAGACATCCTAGCTGCCTTTCCCTCCAAGTTGAAAACTTTATTAGTCATAGTGTCTAGCTTCTCTTGTAGCTTGAGAACTTTTTCATCTCTATCTTTCATTGCTTGGAAGTGACGGGAAGACAAGCCGCATATCTTCGTAGGTGTAAGGCCTAATCCTAACCCCATACACAACCAGAATGTTCTTTATCCATCACTTCAACAAAAACCTCATCGACTGAAGAAGTTGTTGCTCACGATTGCTCCAAGTTGCTAGAACGTTGAGAAAGCACCTTCTTTAACTTCTCTTATAAAACACTCAACCAAAACAAGCATTTTATAGATTTTGTATCATCTTAACCAGACAATGTAATTTTCAAGAACTAAAACATTTGTTAAAAACAGCAAGAAAAACCTTACAATAGGAGAAATTAAAGAATTAACTGGTTAGTCTCAATTGTAAAGCTTGTTGCACGTGTCCAACAACAAGATTTCTTCGTCTATGTTAACAGCAAAAATGTATGACAACATTGTCATGCTTATGTTTGACTATCAAAAAAGAAGTACAGAAATCATAATCATAATTTTACAGCTTAACACAACTTCAACAAATGCCTTTTGAAAATCTCAAAACCAACTTAGGAATTCATAAAAAAGTCAACACTTATGGTAGCTTGTGCAGCAAAATCATCCACAAAACTTCCATCTTTATGTTGATGAGTCATCACAAATAGTTCTATCCTGTTTGGTTCCACCCCACCACTTTGCTTTTATTATCACAAAACATCGTTATCTTAAATTAATATAGTACTAATGAGCAAGGATAAATAGAAAGAGAAAAATGTGATAACCGAAAATTTTTCTATTTTTTGTATTAATTGCCCAGAAATTTAATTTAAATGTAAATAGATAAGTGAAGTAAATAAATAAAGTTATTTACGAGATAGGAATATTGTTGGAATTCCCGAAATTGATGAAATGATAAATTGAGGAAATTATTTTGGATATTAAGAAATCCAAAAATAAAAGAAATAAAAATGTGTATATTTATATAATTATATTATATAAAATATATTTTAAATGTTAAAGAAATAAAAATGTGTATATTTATATAAATATACATATGAAATATAAATGTTATTTTCTATTAAAGTGTATAGATATGTATATAAAATTATATACAAAATATATATCTATATACATTAATATAGTATATTTATATATATAAATATATATAAATAAAAAAGAAAATAAAAAGGAAAGAAACTGAAAAATCGGGATACCCGATTACCCCGTTCTTCTCTTTTGCAAAACAGAGAAACACATACACACACCAGCCGACCATCGTCAGCGGTGAGAAGGAAAGAGAGAGGAAGAAAGTTGTCGTTGGCCAATGAGAGGAAAAGGAAAGTCACCAGCGATAGCAAAAAAAGAAGAGGAAAGGAGAAACAAGGCGGGAACAGAGAAGGAAAAAGAAGAGAAAGGAAAAAGGAAAAACGGCGGTGTCGATCGATTCGGGCACCGCCATCGCTGCTTTTGACACTAGCAAGGTCAGGCCAAGTGAAAGGAACGACCGGCGGTGAAGGGGGAGGAGAAAGGAGGGAGAAAAAAGAAGAGAAGGAGCCGAACCCACCTTTTCCAAATCTGGCGCTGTCGCCGTCGATGGGGAGAAAAGGAGGCCAGAAACAGCTTTGCCGCCACCCCAACAAGCTTTGGAGAGGTTGAATCGGCGGTCATGACGGCTGATGGAGGCTGAACCAGCGGTGATAACGGCCGATGCAGGCTAAACCGGCGGGAGGATGGTGAACCGACTGAGGGAGGCCGAATCGGTCTGAATCGGTTCAGACCAAAAAAGAAGAAAAGAAAAAGAAAAACGATAAGAAAAGGAAAAGGAAAAAGAAAAGAAAAAGAAGAAAAGAGAAAAAAAAGGAAAAGGAAAAAGAAGAAGAAAAAGGAAAAAGAAGACAAAGGGTAGGAAAAATTTATGGTAATTTTATTATAATTATTCGTTGAATAATTTTAAAAAAAATTCTAAATTGAGTATGGAATTGAATTTGTAGAAAATCATACTCAGTGAATTGAGACGATGGAATCGGGAGAAGTGGGCTACGGGCGCGACGTTAGTGAGGAAGTCGCTAACCCGGAAACAGGTAAGGGACGCATGTGTAGCCTGTAAGGATATTTAGATTTTGCATGATTTTAATTATGCATAATTTTATGAAAATGTGGTGAAATTAAATTGGTTGGAAAAATTGTGGATATTGGCTGGTTGTGAATAGAAACTATCTTTTGTGCAGGGAGGCTAGTCAATCGACAGCCGTTATGCTGTCGAAAAATTTTAGAAAATTACGTAAAATCATAATAAATGATTTTATTACACAAGAAACGATTTTCAACCACGAAAAATGAGAAATTAATTATTTTTCATAAAACATGAATATACTCAATTCTTTTTTTAAAATATTCATGTTTTCAAAATTGGTGATAATGAGATCACCGAAAATTCTCTCGATATATGAATTATATGTGATATGAAATGGAAAATGAAAAAGGGATAAAGAGAATATTTTATAAAGGTTTTTCTAAATATTCTCTCGATATATGAATTATATGTGATATGAAATGAAAAATGAAAAAGGGATAAAGTGAATATTTTATAAATATTTTTTTAATTATTCACTTGGTTTATTATATAACCGTTATGGTTTTAATTATGAAATTACTTATTTCTATAAATTCCATAAAGGTGAATTTATGGAAAAAAAACACTATTTTGAAACTAGTTAGCCCCTTTATCATGCTGATATGTGATATGTGACATGTGATATGTGATATGTAGTCTTGGTCGATACCTGATCAGTGATCCACCAAGGACAATGATAGACTATGGCCATAGATCTGATGTACTTATTTCTTTACCCTTCTAGGTTTATAGCATGATACGATATGGGTGAATGCCTCAGTCTCCATTATGATATGTGATATGTTAAAAGTGAAATGTTTTATATGATATGTGATATGGTAAAAAGTGAAATGTTTTATATGATATGTAACATGTTACAAAGGAAATGTCTTATATGATATGTGGAAAAAAATGATTTACAGTACTTTTCTACAGTATTTATTACTATACTGAGTACTATACTACATAATCATTTTTATAATATATGTGACATGAACATGTGATATGCTTTCAAAAAAGGAAAAAGGAGATTATAAATCTAATATTCTTACTATGATTTTAAATTGAATATTAGATTTAAATGATGTAAATGTTATAAGGAAATGATGTTAATAGCTTATTTTGCTATTTAAAGTACTGTACTAATTATGAATTGTACAGTAAAATATAAAAGGAATTCAAAGGAGAATGATGATAGTTTAAACTAATATTTTTCTAAAGGAATAGATAAATATTAGTTATTTATTTAAATGCTTTAGTTTATAAAAGCATTAAATGGAAATGATATGAAATGTAAAGGAAAAAGGATTTAAATTTCAAACGAAAATGAAATTACTCTCTACAGTTACTTCTAGGTTCTAGGATAAGACAGGTATTTCAAAATACCTACCTTACTCCATCCGGATCCCTAGCCAACTGTAGTATCCTTCCTAAATGTGAGCCTAGTACACTTTTAGGAAATTCAAAGAAAAAGATTTTACAGCATATAGATAACTGAGTATCAAGTGTTGCATATAACTCCTTTACTGAGCTGTGGTTTGCTCACTCCCCATTTTTAACATTTCAGATTTTCAATGACTGAGAGATTTGACATCCGAGCACCTCGGCTGCGCATTTGAGGAACTATGTGACAACTTGACTGAAATATGAGCTACAATCATTTATTTCATGTATTTAGACGTATATACAGTACTACTTTATTGTAGATTATAATAGGGGATGTAAATAATATTGTGTTTTAATATGTAATATTTTAAATGAAAAAGGAAAGTAAAGTATCGTAGACAGCCCAACCAAATAAATGTGTGGAAAAATGTGAAATAATATAGTCACAGGTTGTGAAAAAAAATCAGATCCAATTGTTCATTTTAGGTAATAGTTCAAAACATTTATCTATCTTTTAGCTTTTTACTTATTATTTTTTTTTGTTGAAAACAAGGCTGAGATTTAGGTAATTGTTATCAAAACTTGACTACTTGAGTAACTTAAAATTAAAAACATACCTTTTTGTCCACAAAAGAAGCAAAACTCTTTGAGCTTGTAGTGTGAAGCATGGTTTGTTTGGCTCATCAGTCACTATTTAATTTAGCAAGAGTCTACATCATTCACAAACAAACAAAATAATCAACTTGCCTTTAAAGCAATTCCAAATTAGCATGCATTTGATAGACTTAAGCAAATTTGTTATGTAAACCTTACCTTCCTTTCAATGAAAGCTAATATGCTACAAGAGTTGCCCATTGATCTCTTAGAACATCTGAAGGTTTGTTTCGTAGTAACTTTTCTTCAGTATCAGAGTGGAAGGAGTTAGCTTTTAGCTCAGCCTTGTATTCCCTCCAATTCTTTGCCAAAGACTTTAATATCTAACCAGTATAACGTTTAGGAAACACAAAAATTTCCTACACAGAAATAAAAATTATTAGAATATCTAATCAAAACAAGAAAACTTCCTATAAACAAATTAATAATTTGAATAATAAATGAAAAAAAACCTTAATATGGCTTAAGGAGTCCATCTTGAACATTTGAGGCACATCCCTCTAAGTCTTATGGCCCAATGGCAGTAATTAGCCATTTTTTCCCAAGACAAGATGATAATATGCGAGCTTCATGTCTAATTGGTTGACCTTTATTGTTAAAATATACTTTAATTTGTTTTCTGGGTGGAAGATTCAACACATCGACCACCTTATTATGACCACGACACTTCTTACTTTGTTGAGAGAGTAAGGGTTGCTGAGGAGCATCTTGTTGAGTATCTTCAGTATCTTGTGTTACAATTTCACAATTTTGAATGCTTCTAGTCTTCCCCATGATGTATGGTGAAGCAAACCTGCATAGAAGAGGAATAAATCAGTTGGTTAAGAATAAAAGATAAAATGGCACTAATTTCTTGAAGTTTAAAACATATTCAATAAATTAAATGAGTTCTTGTCTTAGAATGGTAACTTTTCACTATTGAATGAACTAGAAGTTTGCCCAACCAAAAGTTTTAGCAACACAAACCCAAGAGCTTGATGAACCTGCTCCCATATAAAAAGGACTGAAAGTCTGAATAATATAATGTCTAGGAATATTTTCATGTAATGCAGTTTTCAACCTTTACATGCTTTCTTGCTTATAAAATGTACCTTACATCTAATTTCATGTGTTGTCGCATCTGTAAACTCTATTTAGATGAAGTGTTTTTGAGTTTTTTTTCTTTATCAACTGACTTTGCTTATATACATAAAGAGAGTTTCTATGTGCAGTTTCCCAAGCAGAAAATTTAACTTAATAATAAGAGCAGTAAAAATTAGAACTATTAATTCAAGTTTTAGAAGTGCATAACTATTTATTCTAGCCTTTAAAGAGAATGAAACAGTAACAGTAGTAATTGGTAGTGTTGTAGGTACCAGTAATAAATTACTTTACTTAAACCTATAGATAAGGCAAGCAAAGGTCGATCCCACAGAGAATGTTTTATTCAAGTTAATTATTAAAACTAAATACCTAACTATTGTGTAGAGAGAAAATGAATATTTTTGGGGGTTTTTCAATTAAACTATGATTAAGAAAATAATCAGAAAAATAAACAATTAAATAAATTAGAAAATATCAAATATCTCAAAACTTTAGTTACAAGGTAATTAATTATTCTTGAGATATGATGTTGATCATTGATTACTAAAGATCATTATCAATTAAGTAGTCAACCATAGTGTAATCCCCAGTGTCTAATTACACCTATCTTTCCTTACTTTGTCATTAATTAAAGGCTCAACATCTTAATTAATCTCTAACTATCAAAATTTACCTATGCTTAACGTTATAGATTAAGTTTTAATAGCAGCATTAACATCTTGAAAGGTTTGAGTCAACATTAAGTAACAAACTCACTCAGCATGGTTCATTTAACTTAAACCTTAATTCTCCTAGATTCCTAATTGTTGGCTATATAGGCTATATCGAAAGGGGGGGTGAATCGATTTTTAACTAACCTTAAGATCGTTTTTTGGTTCCTCTAAATTCACTAGCCTATATTAATGTTTTATAAGTTCTATAGGCTATGCAAGCATGCAATCCAAATTCAATACAATAAACATAAATATAATTGCAAGTAAATAAAGAGAGTAGGGAAAGAGAAATGTACGCAAGCGATTTATAGAGGTTCGACAACCTTGCCTACGTCCTCTACCTTGAGATGCTCCCAAGGATTGTTCCCAAATCCATTAAGTTGAATTTGTATTACAATCCCTCTTTTTCAAAGCTCAAGATCTTTTTCTAGGCTAAAGAGAAACCTCCCCTGTACAAGGTGTGTTTGTGTTTACAATGGGTGTAACCAAAGAAGGCCTCTAGGTAGGCAAATGATTACAAATATTAAGCACAAAGAAAAGCCTATACAATATTTGTACTGTGCTATGCTATACAAGGAATATGAGAGTGATGGAAGATGAAGACTTTGTAGCACTTGAATTGTTGTTGAGGCTTGAAGAAGATGAAGAAGATGTAGAAAAATGTTGCTCAACTATTCCTATTGCTTCCTTGAGCTTCCAAGCCTCTATTTATAGTCCCTTGGCTGTATTCTTGACGTTGGTTGGAGCCAAAAACGAATGTAGCCGTTGTATCTCACTGAAACTAGCCGTTGGGCACCGTTTCCATGAAAAGGGATTGATCCTTTGCCATAGGGGATCGATTCGAATTTTCTCGAATGCCTTCCAATGCATTCTGCCATGAAGGGATCAATCCCTTCCTTTAGGGGATCGATCCCATGCTTCTAGAGAGCATTTCCTGCACTTTTCTAGACCATTTTGGGTTAGAAATGATGTAGACTTGATTTTAATTCAACCCAAAACATTTTAGAATTTTGTGGGAGTTTTTCTTGACTTTCTCAAATTAAACATAGTCCAAAAACTCATTAAGTAATTTTCTAAGATTTTGTTCAAATATATTCTTGAAAACATTTCTTAATGAAAATATTCAAAACCATTTTATAAAGTATTAAGACCAATAAAAATATATCATTAAATCATGATCTTAGACTTAAAATGGTTTGAGAAAATCATGTGTGATAAAGCAAATTTACAATATGAATCAAAACATAAAAGATTACTTAAGTTTTTGTTATTTCAAAATACATATGTCAATTTAAAGTTAACAATCTCCCCTTTTTTGATATGACAAAACTTAAGGTAAATTTACTTTGAAAATTCTTTGATAAATACTCTCTCTCAAATAAAACATGATTTTGTAAAGCTCCCCTTTAATATAAGCATGGTTTTCAAAAAGAATTTTCCAAATCAAAACTATCAAAACCTATTATTTCTCCCTCTTGTTGTCATAGCAAAAAGAAAAAAAAATAAAAATTATACTCTCCCTAAAATTATGGCTATGTGAGAACAAATAAATATGCTCCATCCACCAAGATTTATGTTAGTACATAAGACTCATAGCACAAATAAATAAGTCAATGTCCATGAATAGATTATGAAATGTGTGTTCATGCAAAAGACATTACTAATGATTCTATACCAATTGTTTATAATAATTTTTACAAGAAGTTCCCAATTGGTAAATAAAGAAGCAAGTTAATTATAAAATATCTACTAAGTCCTATAACTTGCTTATTTCAATTCTATCAAGCACCTAGGTATATCAATTGTTCTCTAAGGTCCAACTAAGGTGTATGGCAATACATCATGATTATGAGCTGAACTAAGATGACAAATTGTATGCATTGAGCTCATAAACTATTTTTCAAGAAAGAATATGCTTAGAATTAATACATATATCAATTAACCACAAATTCTAGCACACAAATGTCTCATGCAAAAGAATTGTCAGCTTAAAGCTTATATTGATTGTTACCAATGGTTGACTTAGCCATTTTGCATGATGCTAATTGTTATGTGTGGTGTGCTTAGTGAATAATCATGTCAAGCATGTAAGCATACAATCACACACACCATTAAACATGGATATGGATTAATTAAACATTAGCATACTATCATAAAGCATTAATCCATATTCATAAGCACGAATCTAATTATATGGAAGATTTAAAAATTTATATCATTCAAACACACACATTGTCCTCCATAGTTATAAGCACAAAGAATCCTATGCTTATTTTCCAATTCAAGATCTTCACCAATTATGAGCAAAGAAAGATTCAAAATTACCATTTTAATCAATTCAAAGCAATATCCCTAGTTAATTTTAACATTTAAAGTTCCAAAGTGTATATGCTATTTTAACTAAAATTGATTTGCCTAAATAAATCAATATCATGTGTAATTATATTTTAACAATAAAGTCCATAATCTATGAGTGAGGTCAAGCACATAATATCATGAAAAAAAACTATTCTCATCTCATAGGCATGATTATTGATTCAACTCAAGCAAGCATGCAAGTTCAACATCAAAACAATCAAGAATAAATGCATGGATATCAATCAAGGTGCATTTGTTCAAGTTTGCATTTATCTTTGAATGTTGGTGTTGTCATTAAAGCCCAAGTTCTTTAATAATTTGGCCATAAGAAAAATCTAAGTTCATGGATGACAAATTTTCATGGATTTGAACATTTAAGATCCATTCATCATCACAAATTGTAGGCCAATGACAGTTATGACTTTAGGTAATGTGTTAGGCATCTCAAACATTATATTTACCTAAGTCATATTTGCATTCAATCCTTAAGGTCAAGTTTTGATCATTTTATCATTCAAGCATATATATTGACCTTTAATTATTCATATTCCACTAATAAATATATCATGATGTCTAATAGGAATATGTGAGTCAAGCTAAGAGATAAAATCCTCTAAGCATGCTTGACTAAGAAGAACAAAAGGTATGAACAATATTTATTATGCACAAGTTCATCTAATTCTCAAATATATCCACAAATTCTTGAAATAATTCTTAAAAAAATGTTTAAGCATTTATTGAAAGTATGATTGAAGAGTATTTCAAGATTTATGCATTTCAGAAATGCATTCAACAAGAAAAATGAATTTGCACTTTTAAGTTCAAGAAAATGATATTAATTGTTGAAAATAACACCAAATGTTGAAGTTGAGGCATGATATCAATGAAAAATGATTATTCAAATTGAAAAGATCATCAAGAAGAAGTTGAAAACAATGAATTTTAAGTTGAGAAGAAAGAATGTATTAAGAAAATTAAGAAAACTTCTCAATTTTTCCTAAAAAGTGCAGAAATAGGCACATTTTGCCTCAAGGGATCGATCCCAAGAGTAAAGGGATCGATCCTTTAATTCCTGAATGCAGATTTTCTGCATTTTGTCTAAGGGGATCGATCCCTAATCCATTTTCTGCAGAAGTTTGACAGAAAATTCAACTTTTGAGGTGCAAAAACTTCGTTTTTGAGTATTTTAAGTCCAAGTAAAAGTTTAAACATTTGTATAACATGATTTTGGACTTGTATCAATGAAAAATATGAATGAAAAACCATTTAACAATAGATTTTGCAATTTTGGAGGAATTTGCACCGTAAAATGAATTTTTGGTTACAAAGGAGATCATTTTAAGAGTTATGCATATTTTTGCTAAACCAATAAGTTCAAAAACATAAATATGCCAAAACAAACATGTTCACATAGATTTTAAGCACATATATCATCAAATCACCACACTTGTGAACATCATGCCATGATTTCTAACATGCATATTTCTCATTGATGCTCATGACATGGCATTTTGCATGAATGACATATTTGACATTTTTGGAGCAAATAAATATATTATCAACACATCTTATACTTGCTCAAATCACACAATATCATTTCAAAATCTTTAAGCATGCTTTTCATTCAATGCATCAAAGATCATCAACAACCATATCATCAAGGCACAAATAATTTAATCAAATAAAAATTTAAGAAGTAAGGAATTAAGCTTACAAAACTCCTTTGCTTGAGAGTGCTTTGCCATGATTTGTAGGATCTACCATTAGCCATTCTTTGAGAAATTGTTGTCACCTTGCTAAGAATGGATTCTCAAGCTTTTTCTCTTTCTTATTGGTACAAGCAAACTCCATGAGGATGTGTTGAGCATTCAAACTCCATTGTTCCATTGTAATTCCATGCTTTAACACTCCTACACCAAGCAATTTTAAACATGCTTTGGTCCCCAAATTTTCTTGAGTCCATGAGAGTTAGTGCAAACAATTTTTGATCCTTTTGGGATCAATTCCAAGCACAATTCATCATTATTTACAGCATGCTTTGGCGCCCACATTTTTCTAGCTACTCTTCCTCTAAATGTGGTTTTTCTATATGTGCATGCTTAAGTGGTGTGGCCTATCCTATTGCATAGTTAGCATATGAGAGATGTATCATGCATAAAATTTTTGCTCACTAGGAAATTCTTAAGATGAGTTTCTTTTTGTTTTGAATTATAGCCTAACCCATCTTTGTCAAAGAAAGCTCTTTGGGTCTCTAACATATGATCTAGCTTTTGTTGACCCATGTAGAATCTAGAAAATGAATTATGCAAATTTAAGTTCTTTTTATTTACTTCATCAATTTCTAGATTTGCTTCTTTTAATTTCTTTTCTAATTCTAGCTTAGCACTTAATAACATTTCATTCTCTATTTTTAATTTAGCAATGATTTTCTTATATTTAGAATTCATGCATTGAAATTCATCTGCTAATTCATTAAAGGCATTTTGTAGTTCATCAAATGTATAATCATTATCTTCACTAGAACTACAACTAGCCTCATCATCACTAATGGCCATAAAACATGTGTAGGCTACCTCATCAACCATGTTATCCTCATCGGAGCTATCACTGTCGCTCCATGCAGCCACAAATGTTTTCTTCCTGGGTTTCCTATCCTTTTCTTTCCTAAGTAAGGGGCAATCTAGCTTAGTGTGACCCGGTTCATTACATTCATAGCACACTAAGAGGTCCTTTTCTTTCCTACTTGACTCTCCTCTTATTACCTCCTTCTTTGATGTCTCCTATCATTCTCTCTCTCCTTCATTCTCATGAACCTATTAAATCTTTTGGCTAACATTGCCATTTCCTTTTCTTCCTCATTTCCACTCTCATCACTATCATCTTCAATGATCTCATGAGTGGAAGACTTAAGTGTTACCCCTACTTTCTTTGAAGGCTCTTCATTTCTTTTTAATTTCATTTCATATGTAAGTAGGGAGCTCATAAGTTCATCTAGAGACAAGGTATTAGGATCCTTAGACTCTTCTATTGCGGTTATCTTTGCCTCCCAAGATTTTGGCAAGCTATTCAAAATTTTCTTAACCATTTCTACATTGGAATAGGTCTTGCCTAATGCCTTAAGTCCATTGATTATGTCATTAAACCTAATAAGCATATCACTCATGGACTCATCTTCTTTCATGCTAAAAAGTTCATAATCATGTGTGAGCATGCCTACTTTGGTTTCTTTAACTTGATTGGTCCCTTCATGTGTAATAGCTAATTTGTCCCATATTTGCTTGGCATTCTCACATAGGGAGACTCTATTTTATTCATTGGGATCTAATGCACAAAAGAGAGTGTGCATAGCCTTGGCATTCAATTGTGCCAATCTCATGTCATTTGTGTCCTACTCGTCCTTACCTTTAGGGACATCTTTTCTATCAACTTTCTTCATTGGGATTTTAGGACCATTTACTATTACTCTCCACACTTCATAGTCACTTGATTGCACAAGCAAAATCATCCTAATTTTCCAATATGAGTAATTCTCTCCATTGAAGAATGGAGGTCTAACTAATGAGTGTCCCTCTTCTTTTAGGGGTGTGCCTACATCCAAGTGAGCCATTTATGATCGTTTTACTCGATAGATGTTAATCTAAATCAATCTCGAGCCCAAACTCTGATACCAATTGTTGGCTCTATAGGCTATATCGAGAGGGGGGTGAATCGGTTTTTAACTAACCTTAAGGTCGTTTTTTGGTTCCTCTAAATTCACTAGCCTATATTAATGTCTTCTAAGTTCTCTAGGCTATGCAAGCATGCAATCCAAATTCAATACAATAAACACAAATATAATTGTAAGGAAATAAAGAGAGTAGGGAAAGAGAAATGTACGCAAGCGATTTATAGAAGTTCGGTAACCTTGCCTATGTCTTCTACCTTGAGACGCTCCCAAGGATTTTCCCCAAATCCACTAAGTTGAATTGTATTACAATCCCTCTTTTTCAAGGCTCAAGAGAAACCTCTCTCTTTTTCTAGGCTCAAGAGAAATCTCCCTCTTTTTCTAAGGCTAAAGAGAAACCTCCCCTTTAGAAGGTGTTTTTGTGTTTACAATGGGTGTAACCAAAGAAGGCCTTTAGGTAAGCAAATGATTACAAATATTAAGCCCAAAGAAAAACCTATACAATATTTGTGCTATGCTATACAAGGAATATGAGAGTGATGGAAGATAAAGACTTTGTAGCACTTGAATTGTTGTTGAGACTTGAGGAAGATGATGAAGATGATGAAAAATGTTTCTCAGCTATTCCTCTTGCTTCCTTGAGCTTCAAAGCCTCTATTTATAGTCCCTTGGATGTATTCTTGATGTTGGTTGGAGCAAAAAACGAATGTAGCCGTTGTATCTCATAAAAACTAGCTGTTGGACACTGTTTTCATGAAAAGGGATCGATCCTTTGCCATAGGGGATCGATCCGAATTTTCCCAAATGCCTTCCAATGCATTCTACCATGAAAGGTCGATCCCTTCCCTTAGGAGATCGATCCCATGCTTCCAGAGAGCATTTCCTACACTTTTCTAGATCATTTTGGATTAGAAATGATGTAGACTTTGATTTTAATTCAACCCAAAACATTTTAGAATTTTGTATGAGTTTTTCTTCTTTCTCAAATGAAAACATAGTCCAAAAACTTATTAAGTAATTTTCTAAGATTTTGTTCAAATATATTCTTGAAAACATTACATAATGAAAATATTCAAAACCATTTTATAAAGTATTAAGACCAATAAGAATATATCATTAAATCATGATCTTAGACTTAAAATAGTTTGAGAAAATCATGTGTGATAAAGCAAATTTACAATATAAATCAAAACATAAAAGATTACTTAATTTTTTGTCATTTCAAAATACATGTCAATTTAAAGCTAACACTAATGATTAAATCCACAAGCAATTACGGATTTATGTGTAACATTCGAAATTATAAAATTTCGAATCAAATTTTTCTTTTTTCTTTTATCTTTCTCATTCAATTATTCGATGTCGATTGTTTGCATTCGGTGTCGATGTAAGTTCGATTATATAACAGAACTATGATATAATATTTATAATTCTATTTATAACAATTCAATATAAATTTACATCCCACTAGATCATGTATATTGTTTTTTTCAACACTACACTGATTTCATTCCACTTACAAATATGTCTGCTGTGCATTTATTAGTTTGAATATAAATATAAAATTCCACATGTACCTGTACTCCTGACATACCACTTTTAGTGATCTCTTCCACTACCTTATAACTTCTGTAACCATGCGCACAGATGAACTATCTAGGATGGTGAGTAAGGGGGTGAGCTTTGGGAAAAACCCAGTAAGAAAAAGCATATAAAAGAGTGGTACTATACCACTATATGTAATAAAAATCATAAATTTAAATTTCATAAATAAAATAATGCATATGGTGCATGTAAACATTTATTGAAAACTCTTTTAAAACATATACTGTTCATATAAATATTCACTGTTCAAATCATTTAAAATCAATCTATCTTTAATTCAATCACTGTTCATATATTCTTTCACAGTTCACTTTTCAAATCATTTAAATCGAATCTGTCATTTGTCTGTAAATCAATCATTTCATATACTGTGTAAAACAATAGAGTGTGAGCATCCAAGAAACCTATACACGAACTATATCCCTACGGGGACTTGTATAGGATTAGGCGTACCCACGTGGGGCCAAGCATCCAGCCCTAAGCCATTCCTACCTGTAACAATGGCCATTGTCAAAGATCTACAGTGTACACTCGTCAGTGACAACTGTGATCGGAAAAAGGGGAAGGTACTGGGGACCTGTGCGACAGTCTCCCAGCCCTAATTATCAATATGTATGCATGAATCCACATGGAGCCAACACTCTTTAAAAATCATGTTCATATATCGATAAAACTCCAATGAAATCATGTTCATATAAATTGTTCTAAATCAATGCATATTCATATAATCAAATAAACATTCATTTGTTATAAATCAATCTCATGAAATTCTCTACCAAAATCTCATATATTCAAGTAATAAATTTATATGTAAAATATCATTTTATTCTATGTAAAAATACTATGAAATAACTTTAAAATAATTCTTATGTAATCATATGGCTTAAAACATGTTGTAAATCCATATAATAAATTTTCTATTATTTATTTAGAAAATAGGGTGTATGGAAGATTCAAGAGTAGGATTTCTAAAATTTTCTGTAGAAATTCGATTTAAGTTCTATTCAAACCCCTTGCATAAAAATCACAATTCCAAAAATCCAAATCACCATTTACTCGCATGCAAGCACAGTATTTCCTATACTACTTCCATATACTATTTCTTACCTCAATTTCCAATGTGGGATAATCGATCCGAATTGCACCACTATGCCTCTTATTTCTCCAAATTACAAGCCGTAGGATAACATTTTAAAATAGTCAACATTCATTGTTCAAAGTTGTAAAATCCTTTTATTTTCCTAAACTTCTATTTTTATTTATCAACACTTGAAAAATAATATTTTGGAATTTCCATGAATTCCTATGGTGACTGAATAGGTTAAATGAAATTTAATTAATTTAAGTGCTTAGTTGTATTTTCTCACTATATATATATATATATATATATAACCCTTTATCCATTAAAAATTAATTTCTTTCCTTCATGGACAGCTCACACCAAAATTGCCCTGCTCCTTGATTCTTCCTATTATTTTCTGTCTTCACAACATATCACCAACATCATATTCTTTGGTATGACCGAATGGCTCTCTTTCAAAACCAATTATTTCTTCAATTTATTTTATGACTATTTCATGACCGAAGGCTACACCCCTGCCACCCACTTTTTTTAATGTTCGGTTGCCTAATTTTCCATTAGCTGACGTTTCTACTATTTCAAGTTTCATGGTTATTTTATATCCTGTCCAGCTTCTATTTTTCATTGTTCATGCCATTAATCAATATTTGTACACTAAGATTTTCTATAGTCAACTACCTAGTAGTCCATCAATTTCATATTTTAATAGCTTTAATTTATGGACATATTTATCACGTCCTTTGTTGCCTATTTACTACAGTTTACACTACAAAGTAAGCTAAATTTTCTTCTCTTTCTTAATGGTTGGCTACCTACTTCTTCTTCAGCCTATTTTTCTTTTCTTTTCTTCCATATTCGGCTGTACAAAACAGCCAAGATTTTCTCCCCTTTCAGCCCACATTTGCTGACTAAATTAAAGACTCTACACTTATTTTCAAAATGTGGTCAGCTTCCTTCCTCGTTGTTCACGTCAATAACACTTATTTTCATATTCAAACCCTCATGGCTGAATATACTACAGCACTCCAAATTCAAGTTTTTTTTTTGTTTATTAAATTTCGTGGCTATACTTCCTTTTCCATTTCCATGCCATTCACGTTACCAACATCAGCCCTATATTTTCTATCATTTACGGCAACATCATCAAGAACTCAGCCCCCTCAAACGCCATTCACACCATGCTTACTCCCCTCCCTTAATTCATAATAGACATGGTAGCTTCTATACCTATATTTTAATCAATTAAATTCCATGATTTCATTTTATTTTCTGTTTCAGCCTTTATTTTCCTACTTCACGCCATTAACAGCCACCGCAATACAGCCTCCCAACACCATGACCGAATACCCTACCCTGCTTTATTCAAATTTTTATTCAAAATCCTAATCATATCCATCATCTATACATCAAATTCAACCACCAACAAGAGGATAAAGTGAATGAAATAAAAGCTGTAATGTTACCTGTGCAGAACCGTTACTTCCAGCAGCAGGGGAGCTCTGTTTTGGCTAATTTAGGCTGAGATTTTTGGATGTTTAGGAAGCTTTTTAGGTAAGGAATAACTTTTATTAAAAAGCCTAAGGAATTAGATGAAAAAAGGAAGGTATTTAGCTAGTTGACGTGAAGAATTTCTGGACAGAAAAATAGGATTCAACGTTGCAGCAGAGCAGATCGGGTGGAAAGGCAGAGGAAATTGGTAGAAATAATTAGAAGATGGTGTCTTGGCTTTATTCTATTGGTCCACAATTATATTTTTAATTTATTAATTCTTTCCATAATTTTAAAATGGCTAAAATATCCTCTTTACTTCCCAAAATCCACCAATATGCCACTGAACTGTGTATTTTCTGTCAGGTCAGATTTACACATTAAATTTTTATTTATTTTATTTATTTAATTATTTACTATAGCTAATATTTCATCATGACATTATATTATTATTATTATTATTATTATTATTATTATTATTATAACCACAGCATATAGGAAAATTAGTTTTCATAACTTAGTAGTTTAAATTTAGCACTTTTAATAAGTATAGGAAGAATGGAGAAATTTGGGATCTCACATTATGTTTTTAATATAACTGTAGATTATTTAATTTAACTAGATAGTAGGTCTCATATCTAATCAAAACAAACAATCATGCAAATGTGCTTAGAGAATCTTGGATACTTAATCAAAAATTATATTATAAGTTTAAAATCTTGTAACATGCTTTTTCTAAGAACAATTAATTTACCTTATAACTAAACAAGAAAATTACTCACTATTCATATTTATGAACATAAATTCCAAGTTATATATCATAAAGATCACAAATATCATGCAAGAAACAATCAAAGAAGCAATCTTTAATAATATAAAATGAGAATTAATAATCAAGATTATAAACTAGCAAGCAAGAGCACACAAACAATATTAATTTAAATAAAGAAAACAAAATCAGAATAAAAAATAATAAAGAAATCAGCAAAAGAGAAAAAAAAGAAAAATAAAATTTTTATTAAACCATACAATAGAGAGGAGGAGGGAAGAGAGATCTGATTTTTATAAGAGCCAATGTGCTCTTTATATAGGCCTAAAATGTTAGGTAGAGTAGAAGTCTGAGAAGAGTTTTGATTGGTTTAAACATTTTTTAGAACTTCTCTCTCTTTATAATTATTTCTTTACGCAAACTCTATTTTCATACTTTATTACATTGTCTTTAAAAATAATTAAAACTTTAAGACATAACAAAATTTTCATACATATCTTGTTTCAACCAAATTTTGTCTTCACAAAATCTTATCTTAACAAAACCTTGTCTTGGCCCTACTTTGTTGAAACTCTTTCTAAAAATAGAAATTCTGGGCAGATTTTCGTTATAACTTTCCATAAATATTTGACCCATCAAACGAACTCCCATTTTTGCGATCTTGTACATTCTAGAAACCTTGAGAAGTCCTCTACAACTTCTATGGACGCCACTTCTTGAGATCAGGTTGCTAAGATGGTCAAATTCATCAATCTTTCAAACTGGACAGAAAATACTACACTTTGTTCTTTTTAGCTTTAATTAATTCCAACTTTGATATTTAATACCTAAATCATAAAATAAGCATTAGCAAACTATTTTAGGAATAAAACATCAATAAAGCAAATATATTAGCACATATGTAATTCTCAAAATATCATCCTATCGGCAGTAAAAGTTATTATCTCGAGTAGCAACATGGAAATTAGATAAAAGGTACAAAAAGTGAATAAAACTCTTTTTAATTCCAAAATCCAAATACAAGTCAATAAAAGTTTTCAACAAAAACAAAGTAAATATAAAACTAAATTAGATACAAATCTCTTCCTCAATTGATTCAACCTTCTTCCCCAATTGATTCCACACCTATATCATACAAATCTCTTTGTACTGCATTTAATACAATTTTCCAATTTTGATGCTAAGGATCTTGTACATAAAACACTTGTTTCGCTTGGGACGCAAGCACAAAAGGTTCATGCTTCCATCATTACCCATATGAATTAAATTTGAGAAATTCACAGGGTAAATCCATATTGATCTTTCTTAGTGCCCTTTCCTTCAATAAGGCTAACCCAATCACATCAAAACAATCCAAACTTAAATATATCAAAGTAATTCAGCTCTATTATATCTGTCAGTACTCCATAATAAGTATCTTCATAACAAGAAGATCTCCACCTCGAGCATTTGGATAATGAGTGGTTTTTGCAATCACAACTACTCCACTATTTTGAGTTTTTTTGTCTTCTCATGACTTTTGGTATGAAACCTAAGCCCATTGATCACATAACCCTTATATCTTATTACCACCTATTAAGACCTTGAGAAAGATACCTAACATCTATTGTAGTTTTAAAGGATCCATTTTTGTAACCTAATTTAACATTTAAAAGATATGAGACTTGCTATTTTGACCTTGAATACAAAACAAAGAGAAAAAGAAAGAATATGGTCAATTGGAAAATTCCTAACCCAATCATAAAACCATTCATGAAATGTAGTCTTGATCATGTCACTTATTTCAATTGGACGAGCTCGTTTGCGCCTTTGTTGCTTTCTTATATTTTTCTCAAATTCTACAATTTAACTAAAAAACTTTATAAGAGAAAGACAAGGCTTTCGTAGAGGGCTTACTGCTGAAATTCATGAATTACTTCTCATTGAAATAGCACATAATGATGAGCTTGTACCCATGTTTTTTCATCTAGCTTAAAACCTATTGTCTTTCCTAATGGTTGCCTTAAACTTGAAAATAAGCTAGATCTTTGTTGTGGTTCACTAGGAACATCATAATTTCTAACTGAGGGGCAAAATCGGGGTTTTAAACTTTTCTATGTATCTTGAACAAAAAACCATACACTCTTTAGCTGAGTAAGCCTCTGCGATCAAGCCTTTTGGGTGAGTTTTATTAGTCTTATAGGACTAATTTAAAAAGGAACCTATAATAAAAGGACCACAATTAAAGAAAAGAAAATACTTTAACTCATAAGAAATCATCTATAATTGAAGGACCAAAATGGATCATACCTTTCGATTGGATACATCCATCTATAATACATAGGTCCTGTAATTTTTGCCTTTTCAACCAAATGAACCACCCAATGTACCATGATGGTAGAGAATTAAGGAGTGAAAATCTTCTCCATTGGACAAATAGTGACCATAATCTTAGACTGAAGTCTCTCAAGTTCTACTTTAAGAACTTTAGCACATAATGCCTTGAAAAATTGACCCAATTCAACCACAACTATGGTCACATCTCTAGGTAGAAGCCCATATAATGCAAGTCTAAGGAACTCCTCCATCAATATATGGTTGTTGTCAAAGGAAAAATTTTGCGATGTTTGAGACTGATGCATTGGGAGATATTTGAAGAGAAACCATTTGGAACTTTGATACTTTTTAAAACTTCTAGAAACATGTCTTTCTCTTTTGTTGACATCCAATAGTAAGCAAGAGGTATATGAAGCTTACCATCCTCATTTTTCCTTATACGTAGCTCTTTGCTTATACTAATTGCTTTCAAGTCTAGACATGCCTTCAAATTATTCTTAGTCTTCACATCAATATTTAATAAAGTCCCTAAAATATTATCACACGCCTTTTTTTTCTTTATACATCACATCCAAATTATGACATAAAAAATTGTGCTCCCAATATGGCAAACTAAAAAGAATATCTTCTTTTTCCAAGTATTAAAATGAATTGGATTTTTCTTTCCAAAAGTAACATGAAAGTTATCTACTTGACTTAAAACCATACTTCTTGAAGGTGAAATTGGGGTAGCGCTTAATTCTTGAGTGGCATCAAAAGAGGAATCAATCTGAAATTCATGATTAATATCTAAAAATCGAAGATGACCCACGAAACAATATTTACCCCCATGATGTAGCCATAAATAACATGTGTCTTCAGAACAGTGAGGACATGCAAAATGACTTTTAACACTTCAACTAGACAAATCCCCACAAGTAGGAAAGTCGTTTATTATCCACATTAATGCAACATGTAATTGAAAATTCTCTTCAGTAAAAGCATCAAAGGTGTTTATCCCAACTTCCCACAATTCTTTTAACTCTCTTACTAGTGGTTGTAAATTATGAGAACCATTTATTTTGTACTGTACATGTGTATATATGTAATTATTAATTTATTTCAAATATATTTTGTAAATTATAAGTAAATAGTAATGTGGGCCTTACTTGAAACTTTGAACCCCAGATGTATATATAACTGAAGAATAGTGTACAGATAGTGTGATAATGATATTATGGGAATTTGAGACCCAAAATACCTTATTTGCATTATTTTGGGAAATGTGACAAACAAATTGGAAAATGATAATTACGTCCAGAGGGTATTTTCGTAAATTATACCCAAACTAAAATGAATTGGGATGAAGTAAAAATATCATGATATTCTACTTGAAAAGAAGGTTAAGATAGTGTCAATAGACTTATCGAATCGGTAGTTAAATCAAAAAATTTTACTGGCGATCCGTTAGGGGGTAAAATCGTAATTTCATGCGATCGGTGTATCGCGCATCGACGAAACCACTTTTAGTCATCAAAATACATTTAATAAGAGTATTTGGTGATGAAATCCAAAATTTTGGAGTGCAATAACATAGTTTTTACGATTACAGAAGCTTAAGGGCAAAATTATTTGAAATTTTCATAACTAAGGGCATTTTCGTCATTTTATCTACTTTTAGAAGGGTCTTTATAATTCCATCAGCTGATGGATGGCACTATTCATCATCTTCTCCTAAGCCTCCCATGCCACCATTAAAGGGAAAAAGAAGAAAAGAAAAGAAAGGTTCTATACTTTCATCTACACACCTTATCTCACCAAAGTTATTTCACCAAAATTGCTCCTTTCTTTATGCTCTCTCTAGCCATACTAATAGGTTCATGAAAAAGTAACAAATTCAAGAGAAAAGTGGGTTGAAAGTTTCAGTCAAGGTACCCATTTTTACATACCTTAGTGTTCTTTGCATTCTAATGATGAATTTTGATGTTTCTAAGTTACCTAAGCATGAATTTAGTGCTTGTTTTGTTTAAATGTTATTAAATCGTGTCAAAGGCATACCTTGGGGTTTTGGTTTGAAGGACATAATGAAACCATGTTGAAATTTGCATGAAAGTGGTGCCAAATTACTTAGTAAGAATGAATAGATAATTACATGAGCTTAAGTTGTTGAAAAACCATAAGTTGGTATAAAGGTGCAAATCGGCCATGGCTGTTTGGGCAGGTTATGGTGCTGCATTTCATGATTTTAATGTGCCAAAATAATGTAGAAATTAAGAGGAATCCAATGGTGCAATCGGATATGAAATCGGAGTTAAAACAGAGAAGTTGTGTTTTACTATCGGTATAAATTATACTGATTAGGCATAAGCAATTAACAATGTGGCTACTGTAGACACCTAATTTTGTCCGAACAATTTTTTTATGTAAAAAAAAATAAAAAAAATAAGAAAATGATTAAAAAAAGAAAAGAAAGTCAACTTGGGCCTTCATGTAATCCCAAACCTTAAAAGAACTCTCCATGCAAAACCCAGGCAAACCGTATATAAATCTAATGCATGCTCCCTATAAATCTCATGTAAATCAATGAGATTTGGTGCCAAATAAAGAGAGTTGACCAATTGATTAAATTGCCTTAAATAAAAGATATATATTATCAGTAAAACGAGAAAGAATTAAATAAAATCTGCCCTTGAATGACAGCCATGATCTGGGGCCTAAACTTGAGGAAAGTTGATTCTTTCCTCAAGCATACGGCCATGAAATGGCTATAAAAACCAAGAGAGAGTTTGACAAAAGGGCAAGGACACAACCATTGGTCATCATCTTCATCACACAATCCTGCTTGCTCATCTTCATCTCACCGCCCCTACCGATCATCATAATTTTCACCTTGATCTTCATCGTCGGCCTTGCCATCCCTTTCGTCACTAACGCCTTTTTTTGCACCTTGAACCGCCCCTGTTCTGCTGTGTCCACTACTGTCAACTGGTGGCAGGCCTTTCCTGTGCACACCCCTGCACCAGCATCATCTTCATCGTTTCTGCTGTGCCTTAATCCATCTCAATTCGTTGCATCAATACTTGCTGCAACGCACAGCAGCATTTTTCTTCACCCTGCTCTTCCCCGATCTGCTGCTTTTTTTGCTGTTACAAAAGCTCGTTGCATCGTTGCTGTGAAGATCCTCTAAGCTGATACTACGCCATTTGCCCTATTACGATTGAAAACTGAATGAGAATAAGACAAAAAAAGAACAAAAGGCTGTTTTGTTACTGCGTGAAACCATCAAGGTATGTGCATGTATATTTATTTATTGTATTGTTTTTATTTTAGATTTATATTTGTTAAAAGTAGTAGTATTGAAGGTGACGTCTTGAAGGATATTTCCATGGAAAAACATGTTTAGGCACACATGCTTAATCTTATATTCATTATTTTTATAATAAAAGATTTTAAAAATATATATAATGAATAAAATATAAAAAATAAAAATTTATGGAAGAATTTAAATTAAAAATTCTCCGATGATAGGATTTCTTAGAAATCACAAGTAGTGATTCTTCAATAATCCTTAGGATCGAAATAAAATATTTGAATATTACCAGCGTATTGGGATATTCGAGTAATTTTAGTTCGATATTAAGATTTCTAATATAATTAATTTGTATGACATAAGCTACTAATAATAATAATAATAAAAATAAATAAACAAATAAAAATTTTAAACAAATAAATAAACAAGATTGCAATTTTGTTTGGAAATAAAGAGTAATAACAATTAAAAGTAAATAAGATATAAATAATTTCTGATGGTGAGATGTTATGGAATTCACAAGTAGTAATTCCTAACTGATCTCTAGGTGAGAGAAATATGCTAAATATTACCAGCATATTGGAATATTTTGTATGATTTTTCAATAAAAATAAGGTTCTATAAAATAAATAAATTTCAAAATATAAATATATATAAATAAATAAAATAAAATAAAATAATAAATTTCTCATGTGCATCATCTATATTTAGTTTGCATCATTTGCATCCATGAAATTTCAAAGTAAGTGTAAATCTCCCGAAGATGGGATTCTATAGAAATCGCAAGTAGCGATTCTTAAGAAATCTCTAGGTGTGGAAATAAACCAAAATGCTACCAGAAGTATTGGGGTACTTCGAAATAATTTTCAATAAAAATGATTATCATTTATTTCAAATAAAAAATAAAATTTAACATAAATAAAAATAAATTTAATATTTCAAATAACAATTAAATAAAAAATTGATTTCAAAATAAATGAATTTCATTTTAAATGTTTGACTAAGACCATTTTGTTAAAATCAAAAGATAATACATGATTAAGTGGTGTCGTTTTCTAACGGGCGCTGTGGGGGTGCAATCCTTCCCCACGCGTAACCGAACTCCCGAACCCTAACTTTGTTTTTGCAGAACAAGAATTTTCTCTTTAATAAAGTTTAATTAATTTTAAGATTTTATTAAAAAGATAAATGATTTTAGGTGGCCAATCACACCTGGTAAAAAAAAAGATTGGTGGCGACTCCGTTTGAGTTTTTTTCAAAATTGTCTAGCGATCGAGTCCCCGGACGAAAATCGTTACGACAGCTTAACAACTTCGCTGGGGACAAATAGAGAGTCGAACCATAATTAATCATGTTTTATCCAAAATCTTAATTGAATGGTCCTAATAAACATTTAATAAAATTTTCCATACAATAACATAAAAAAAACAACACAAATAATAAAAGATTTTGATCATTCTTATTCACGTCATTTGCTTTTTTGCTGGGATGCATTTTAAATTTTGTTAATTTATGTACATGACATATTCATTTGCATACGTCAACCTTACACCCTGGTTTGTCCCTTTTAGGAGGGAGTAGAGTATCTTTGCTCTCGTGAGGTGGTAACCTCCACAATAGCAAGTGAAATACTCTCACTCAAGTTAAACCTTTTCCGTCTGTAGCCTATCATGGGTGAGGATTGGGGTGCCTTACTACTCTAGTGTGGATGTCAGTAAGGAACAATTTGGGAACCTCTTGTCCTTTAGAACCCCAAACCATACATATAGTAAACTTAAGAGGACCAACTTAGGATAGAGTCCTGTTAACCCAAAGAAAATACCTATTACTTAGGACACGTCTTTGATCATGTATGTTTGCTTTTGTTTGACATGTGAGACACTAATAGGGAATCATAGGTTCTTTAGCAAAACATTTCCATGCATATCTCATCCATGATTGTTTTTTTTTTCAAACGCATGTCGCATTTTGTTCATTCATTCATCTTCATTCATTATTTTTAAACACAACACTTTTAAAATTTTTCAAGCATCACCACATGATAAATTCTAAATTGTGGTAATAAAAGATTTGAAGATAGCTCGACCAAAGGTTTATTCACACAACACTCGTTATCGAGCTAAGATCATGGAAGAAGAATCAAGCATGCGCATGGAGAAGATGGAAAAAGCTCAAGAGGAAATGAGGGGGCAATTGGCCCAAATTACAGAGCTGTTGAAAAATCTAAGCAAGGGTAAAGGAGTAGTAGAGGAAGTTGTAGTCCAAGAAGGGGTTCAACAATGCAGTATGGAAGATCCTATCTATCCTCCTGGATTCAGTCCATTTCCAAGTCAAACATCCCAAGAAAGAAGATATCCACCTGCTTACACTGCTATACCCCAAGTGTTTGGACAAGCTCAATTCCAAGGACCCGCCCATCCTTCCCAAGGCACAAAACCTACTGATCCCATTGAGGTACCAGACTTAGATGACCCAAGGGAAATTGAGAAGTTGAAAGCTAAACAAGTAGAAGAGAAAGATGAGGTGAAGTCACAACAAAAGATTACTATGTTGGAGGAAAGGATTCAAGCTATTGAAGGCTTAGATTTTTATGGTTCCATGGATGCTACCAGGTTGTGTTTGGTGTCAAACTTGGTTATTCCACCCAAGTTCAAAGCGCCAGAGTTTGAGAAGTATAATGGAACTTCTTGCCCTAGGTCTCATCTTATTATGTATTGTCGAAAGATGGCTACTTTTGC
Source organism: Heritiera fomes (assembly GCA_032173925.1). Classification (NCBI taxonomy): domain Eukaryota; kingdom Viridiplantae; phylum Streptophyta; class Magnoliopsida; order Malvales; family Malvaceae; genus Heritiera; species Heritiera fomes. The sequence goes on from JAPDPM010000015.1 coordinate 18,644,059, forward strand.
TCAAGATGATAAGCTCATTATTCACATTTTTCGAGAAAGTCTTATTGGATCTGTTGCCAAGTGGTACAATCAATTAGACAAAACTCGAATTACCACATGGAATGACTTAGCAAGGGCATTCATGACCCAATATCGACATATTGCTGATATGGCCCCTGACCGTTTATCAATTCAAACATGGAGATGAAAGCCAATGAAAGCTTCAAGCAATATGCGCAACGGTGGAGCGATGTAGTTGTAGAAGTGCAACCTCCTCTTTCAGAAAAAGAGCTCACCATCGTATTTGTGAATACTTTGAAGGCTCCATATTATGATAGGATGATAGGCAATGCCACTAAGAATTTTGCTGATATGGTGTTATCTGGGGAGATCATTGAGAACTCGATCAAACATGGCAAGATCGAAGTTGCCAACAATACTGAGAAGAAAAGAAGAGCCAACAAAAGGAGGGAAGAGGATGCCAATTCTGTTATACATGGGGGGCAATATGGACGGTACACTCCATGACACTCTTATCCCATGCCACAGCCATATTATCCTGTTCAATACCCTTACCAGTCATATCCGCAAATTAATGCTCAGCCTAACTTTCACCCTCAAACACATGCATCAACTACTCAATCAGTTGCCCAATCCAACAAACAAGAAAGCAATCCTAAGGAGGCATGGCCAAAACGACAAAAAATGACCATTAACCCAATTCCCATAACCTATACTGAGTTGTACCCAAAACTAATCAAAGAGCAACTCATTGCCCCAGTCTATGTGGAACCTCTCAAGCCTCCATATCCAAAATGGTATAATGAGAATGCTCGATGTGAGTATCATTTTAGGTATCCAGGTCACTTCTTGGAGAATTGCACTGCTTTAAAGTATAAGGTACAAGGTTTGATAAAAGCTGGCATATTGCACTTTGAAACAAAGGGGGAACCGGCTGTGAATGCAAATCCATTGCCCAACCATGCAGATGAGGGATGATTCTTTTGAGGTGAGAGGAGTTCAAGCCATGCAAGTCTGGAGATTTATTAGAATTTTTTTCTGTTATATCCTTTAAGTAATGCAAGACATTTTTTTAAGTGCTTAAGCCCATAGGCACAAAATAAAGTTTTATGTATGGGCTAACTTTTATACGGTTTCTTTTCAATAAAGCGACTAGTGTGATGCACTGTCATTTTCTCATTTTCTATGTTCATTGGTCATTACCCACATACTCATCATATCTTTCTTTCATAAGTATCCAAATAATGAACATGATGATAATGATGTCAATAAATCTGGAATTCAATTTTGAAAGAACCACTTTTGCTTATAGATTATCAATCTGCCAAGTTGTCCAAGTAAGAAAGAATAAAATTTGTTCACAATTTTCACCCAAATTTGATGGTATAAGAAAAGGTGAATCTCTTATAGAAGTTTCTAACAAGTTTGTATTTTTTCAGTAAATGACCTTCAAGAAGAGTATTTGCATTTGAAATGATAAATAGCCTTCTTTCACTATCCTTCAAGTGTGAGTAAAATTATCCTTTGATTACCCCTTTGAGCCTATTATGTTTTTTTTGTGATGTAACCCACTAAGGATCACCCTCCACAATAGGGGGCAAGAAAGATGAAAAATTATTCATGAGGGGCAAAAGAAAGAAAAAGAAAGTGCCCATTTATGTGATAAAAAAAGAGAAAAGAAAATAAGAAGAAAAGGGTTTGAATACAAAGAACCCTAAAAGAACGAAAAAAAGAAAGAAATAAAGAAAAAGATATGAGTGAATTAGAATGGGGCAAAATGCTCAAATGATGTACTTCATAAGAAAGTGGTCCTTTGGTTTGTAAATCCTGAAACACATTTTGGGCCTATTTTATCATTTTCTTGTAAACCCTCACTTGAGCCTACATTACGTACCTTTAAAAGTCCATTTTGATGAAATGTAAATGCTCAATTTGAAGAATCGCATATTGAATGAAGGCATACTAGTGCAATGAGTTAATAATCCTTTGAAGATTCATTAGTTGGGTGAAATAAAAAGAAGCAGATCAAGCTGAATGAAGGAATTCATGCCTGAATAAAAGAACAGGCTTTGGAAGTTATCTTTTAGATCAAAAGCAAGAATGACTTTTAGGGGCATGAATTTGGATTGAAAACAAAAGGTTGAAATTTGTCAAAGCTAATGGAGTTGAAATGAAGAAAAAAAAGAAATAGATAAAAAAAGAAAATGAAAAGAAAAAAGAAAAAGGAGGATTCAAATTGAAAACCTGAAAAGGCAGTTTGAATCAAAAGAGGGGAACCTAAGTTGAAAACCTGAAAAGGCAACTTAGGAAAAGATCATCACAAAGAGTTTTGATATAGGAGCAAGATTGGCAGACTCAACATGAATGAACATACCAAAAGAAGTGAATTTTTCAGAAAAGAATTCCTGATTGATGTAATTAAATTTGTCAGAATGTTTATTAGATGGATACTATAAACACTATCCCAAACAGTTGCCCCATTGATCTCCTTTTTAAAACTATATATTCCCTTCAAGAATAAAAACTTCCCCACTTCAGATTATTTGACATATACTCTTCACCCTCACGATAAATTGAGAAAATGCATGAGTGTATCACTTTGGTCATTGAATTGAAAGGATAATAAATAAATGTTAACAAATTTTGATTTTTTTTCTCAAAAATCTTGCATTGCTTAAAGAAAAGACAAGAGAAAAATTGATGAAAAAAGAAGAAACTGTGAATCTGAAAGTGTGCTAGTATCTCTTCGGTATGATTGAATCAAGACTCAATAGAAGATGGGATAAGAAATGAAGATAAAGGATTTAAACAAGGAGAATTCAACAGACAGAATGGACTTGAAAGACAAGATGAGCTTGAGAATCTTATTACCACAATTGAGATTGCCTTTACAGACATTCATCAAGAATTTTTTAGAATATTTTAGGGGGCATGACATCGACATTGACATTGACATTGGCATTACATGTATTACAAATGATTAAAAATTGTTTTTAGAATGAGCACCAAGCATTGTTTGGCACACAAGATAAGATAATAAGATAATTCCTTAATCTTTATAATAGGAAAGGATTAGGTAATTTCATTCATTAGTCTTATGAAAAGACTAAAAATCAATTTTGCATTCATTTCCTTAGTCCTATGATAGAAAGGATGAGGAAATTCCATTTTGCATCATTCTTACTTTTATGATAGAAGAGATTAAGAATTTTTGCTTTGCATTCCTTAATCTTATGATAGAAAAGGTTAGAAAATTTCACTCTTAGTCTTATGATAAAAAAAAGACTAAAAAAAATCATTTTTGGCATTTGTTTCTTCGTCTTAGGATAGAAAGGACAAGGAGATTCTATTTTGCATCATTCTTAGTCTTATGATAGAAGAGATTAAGAATTTTTGCTTTGTATTCCTTAATCTTTTGATAGAAAAGGTTAGGAAATTTCACTCTTAGTCTTATGATAAAAAAAGACTAAAAAAGAAAAAAAATCATTTTTGGCATTTGTTCCTTTGTCTTATGATAGAAAGGACGACGAGATTCTATTTTGCATCATTCTTAGTCATATGATTAAAGATATTAAGAAGTTTTGTTTTGCATTTCTTAATCTTATGATAGAAAAGATTAGGAAGTTTCATTCTTTAATCTTATGATAGAAAAGATTAAAAAAAAACTTCATTTAGCATCATTCCTTAGTCTTATGATAGAAAAGACTAGGAAATTCATTTTACATCATTCTTAGCCTTATGATAGAAAAGACTAAAAAAAATAAAATAAAATAAAATCATTTTGCATTCGCCCAATACTTTTTATAATAAAAGAAGATTAGGAAATTTCTTAGTTCTAAATCATTTTAATGGTGTAATTTTCTAGGATAAACATGTTGATATGATGAATTTGGATAAAATAGTTGTCTATTGTCTTTGCCTTATTCCTGATTCTCAGCAATGCGCAAAGAGGGGCAGCTATAGACACCTAATTTTGTCCGAACAATTTTTTTTATTTTGTTAAAAAAAATAAAAAATAAGAAAATGATTAAAAAAAAGAAAAGAAAGTCAACTTGGGCCTTCATGTAATCCCATACCCTAAAAGAACTCTCCATGCAAAACCCAGGCAAACCGTATATAAATCCAATGCATGCCCCCTATAAATCTCATGTAAATCAATGAGATTTGGTGCCATATAAAGAGAGTTGACCAATTGATTAAATTGCCTTAAATAAAAGATATATATTATCTGCAAAATGAGAAAGAATTAAATAAAATCTGCCCTTGAATGACAACCATGATTTGGGGCCTAAACTTGAGGAAAGTTGATTCTTTCCTCAAGCATACAGCCATGAAATGGCTATAAAAACCAAGAGAGAGTTTGACAAAAGGGCGGGGACACAACCACTGGTCATCATCTTCATCACACAATCCTGCTTGCTCATCTTCATCTCGCCGCCTCTACCGATCATCATCATTTTCACCTTGATCTTCCTCGTCGGCCTTGCCATCCCTGTCATCACTACCACCTTTTTTTGCACCTTGAACCGCCCCTGTTCTGCTGTGTCCACTACTGTCAACTGGTGGCAGGCCTTTCCTGCGCACACCCCTGCACTAACATCATCTTCATCGTTTCTGCTGTGCCTTAATCCATCTCAGTCCGTTGCATCAGTACTTGCTGCAACGCACAGCAGCATTTTTCTTCACCCTGCTCTTCCCCTATCTGCTGCGTTTTTTGCTGTTACAAAAGCTCGTTGCATCGTTGCTGTGAAGATCCTCTAAGCTGCTACTGTGCCACTTGCCCCTATTATCATTGAAAACTGAACGAGAATAAGACAAAAAAGAACAAAAGGCTGTTTTGTTACTGCGTGAAAGCATCAAGGTATGTGCATGTATATTTATTTATTGTATTGTTTTTATTTTAGATTTATATTTGTTAAAAGTAGTAGTATTGAAGGTGACGTCTTGAAGGATATTTCCATGGAAAAACATGTTTAGGCACACATGCTTAATCTTATATTCATTATTTTTATAATAAAAGATTTTAAAAATATATATAATGAATAAAATATAAAAAATAAAACTTTATGGAAGAGTTTAAATTAAAAATTCTCCGATAATAGGATTTCTTAGAAATCACAAGTAGTGATTCTTCGATAATCCTTTGGGTCGAAATAAAATATTTGAATATTACTAGCGTATCGAGATATTCAAGTAATTTTAGTTCGATATCAAGATTTCTAATATAATTAATTTGTATGATATAAACTAATACTAAAAGTAAAAATAATAACAATAATAAATAATAAACAAATAAAAATTTTAAACAAATAAATAAACAAGATTACAATTTTGTTTGGAAATAAAGAGTAATAACAATTAAAAGTAAATAAGATATAAATAATTTCCGATGATGAGATGTTATGGAATTCATAAGTAGTGATTCCTAACTGATCTCTAGGTGAGAGAAATATGCTAAATGTTACCAGCATATTGGAATATTTAGTATGATTTTTCAATAAAAAAAAGGTTCTATAAAATAAATAAATTTCAAAATATAAATATAAATATAAATAAAAAAAATAAAATAATAAATTTCTCATGTGCATCATCTATATTTAGTTTGCATCATTTGCATCCATGAAATTTCAAAATAAGTGTGAATCTCCCGAAGATGGGATTCTATAGAAATCGCAAGTAGCGATTCTTAAGAAATTTCTAGGTGAGGAAATTATCTGAAATGCTACCAGAAGTATTGGGGTACTTCGGAATAATTTTCAATAAAAATGATTCTCATTTATTTCAAATAAAAAATAAAATTTAACAGAAATAAAAATAAAATTTAATATTTCAAATAATAATCAAATAAAAAATTGATTTCAAAATAAATGAATTTCATTTTAAATGTTTAACTAAGACCATTTTATTAAGATCAAAAGATAATACATGATTAAGTGGTGCCGTTTTCTAACGGGCGTTGTGGGGGTGCTAATTCTTCTCCACGCGTAACCAAACTCCCGAACCCTAACTTTATTTTTGCAGACCAAGAATTGTCATTTTAATAAAGTTTAATTAATTTTAAGATTTTGTTAAAAAGATAAATGATTTTAGGTGGCCAATCACACCTGGTAAAAAAAAGATTGGTGGCGACTCCGTTTGAGTTTTTTTCAAAATTGTCTAGCGATCGAGTCCTTGGATGAAAATCATTATGACAGCTACATTTAGTGGTGAATAATGGTTCAAAAATTAGAGGAAAATTAATCAAAATTATTGGTGAAATTGTTTTGCAGTCGAGAGGAAAAAATCAAATGTTCTGCTATTAAGTTCGATAACACGAGACAGGTAAGGGATGTGTATGTAACTGTAAGGATATCTTGAATGCATGATTTTGATACAAATAATTTTATAAGAATATTTATGAAATGAAATGCCTTGGAAACTATGAAATTGTGGATGTTGGTTGGTTTTGAACTGCGTTTGAATTTGCAGGAAGGCTAGGGTAGTAGCAGCTGTTATGTTGCTGAAATTTTCTAGAAAATTTTCTATAAATGGCATGAAATATTTTAGTGCATATTTGAATGATTTCCTAGCCTTGAAAATGAGATATTTAATATTTTTCATAAAATATGAATATATCGAAAAAGATTATTTATATATTCATGTTACCGAATTTACTGAAAGTAAAGCTATTGAAAATTTCTCCTAAATGTTTTATAGTGTATAAAGCTATTGAAAATTTCTCCTAAATGTTTTATAGTGTAAGAAATGGTTTAAAAAGGGGAAATGTTGAGAAGTGAATATTTTATAAATTACTTTCAATAAATATTCACCATATGATAAATAAAATCTTTATAAACTGACTGAAGATTTTACTTATTTTATTAATTTCCAATATTGTTTGAGATTGAAATGTTCCTAAATGTGTTTCACAGTGAAACAGTGTGTTTATGGAACTACTATAAGCTTTGGGAAATAAATATTACTATTTTCCATAAAGTGTTAAATTACCAAGAAATAATATTTCAGTAATCTTAAAATTGAATTTCCCAAAAGGAAAGTATGGAAATCTGAGTATATATGTTTTACGGTGAAATGGAATATTTATGGAATTTATTACTACAGTGCAAATATTTAATAACACTGTTTTCACCATACTATATACTGTGTGATTTTATACCTTTATGGATTTTGATGATATTATATATTTTACTAAATTTCATAAAGGTGATATGATTTCTCCTAAATTGTTTTGAGACTGATAGGCACTGTATCTTGCTGATATGTGATATGTAACATGTAATATGTGATATGTGAAGTTGTTGATACTGATCCTATCTTCAGTGTCCCGGTTGACACCTGATCAGTGTACGACTGAGGACAATTGTCGACCGAGACAATTATAGACTATGGCCATAGGTCTCATGATGATATTGATACTATTCCCTATGAGGATTATAGAGTGATATATTGAGGGTGTTGCCTGGTCTCCATTCACATGTTACTGATTTACTACTACGGTTTTCACTGAAATTGTTATGATTACAGTTACTAAAGAGAAGTGTTTACCATATTGAACCATTATTACTTACACGGTTTATTGAAATGTGTGAGATGTGTATAAAGTGATGGGTAAAATACTAATTAAAGTATTTTATTAAATTGGTTTTATAAACCAGTACGTGATTATTTATTTAATTAGTACGATTTACCTAATAGGTTTTCGTACTGTTTACGAAATTTTCAGTGATATATGTTAACTATGTCCAAAGGGAAATGATAATTTATTAATCTAATATTCTTTTCATGATTTAATATGAATATTAGATTATTTGATTTAAATGTTTTGCTTTATGAAAAAACTTATTTGAATTTATTGGGAAATGTTATGGAAAAATGTTTTATTTAAAAAATAAATACTTATTCCCTATAGTTGCTTCAAAGTTCTGAGACAAGACAGATATTTCAAAATACTTTCCATACTTTATCCGGATCCCTAGCTGACTATGGTATCCTTCCTTTACGATCCCCAGTATACCAATAGGAAAATAAATGATTTTATTGCATATAGATTTCATGATATCGAGTTCTACATACAATTCTTTTACTGAGCCGTAGTTTGCTCACTCCTTTATTTTCACTATCCACAAACCATTTTCAATGATTGCGTGATTTACCTATCCATGGATTGGTTACATTTTGGTTACCCCGAAGCAATGGTAGTGGATCTTGGAGGTATTGTGTTTACATTTGTATGTTCAGACATTTTTATACAGTACTACTTGTTGTAAATTTAATCTCAGGGGAAGTAAATTGATTTATAAAATTGTAAAGATTAAGCATTAATAAATAAATATTGTTTAAAGTGTTTTAATGTTGTAAGTGAACAGTGTTAAGGCATCACAGACAGCCCAACCAACTACTGTATATGTATGATATGCGATAAATGTGAATGATCACTGTATATAATAGACCGTGACATAAGTAAACATCAATATCATTTCCAGGTCTACTCCAACTTGGAATCACTAAAGAAAGAATAAAACTAGACTCTTTCATGGACAACCAAGGGGGAAAGTTGTATGGTATCACTATAACAAGCTAAATACTATACTTATTGTTCATTATTCTAAATGGATTAAACCCATCAATAGCCAAGCCTAGCTTCACATTACGAGGGTCTGAGGCAAAATCAGGATATCGCAATTCAAAAGATTTCTAAGCAAGAAAGTCAGCTGGATGCCTCAATTTTCCATCTTTCTTACGACCCTTATCATGCCATGACATAGCAAAAGCTATTTTTGGAGAAAAGAACAATTTTTGAAGTCTAGGTTTCAAGGGAAAATGATGTAACACCTTGCACGTCGACCTAGAAGCACTGTATGTAACATGACTCTTCATTTGGACAAGCATGAATCTTGTCATACCTAAGACCTAATTCCTTAATCATGTTCTTAGCTTCGCGATAGGAATTAGGCAATGTTTCATCCTCAAGAAGAATCCTTTTCATTAGTGAAAGGAGCAAATTGAATGACTCATTACTCATCCCACTAGAAACCTTTATTTAAAACAACTTTAAGATGATAGATAATCTAGGCATTTTTTTTTGAATTTCAAGTACAATTCTTGGTTTAAATCATTTGACAACTTATAAAACTTAGTTGCTTCAACATTTAGCTTTTCTTGGGATTGTCTATTATCACTCCTTCCACCAGAAAATTGAGATAAGTCAATCTCATTCTCATATTCATCCACTCCTGAAGTCTCTTTAACATTAAGATCTCGAAGTTCTTGAGAGCTTTTTGGTAAATGAGACTCGTAAGAGGACAATGAAGTCTCACCATGACAAATCGAATGAGAATAACCCGACAAAAATCCATTCCAAATCAAATGCTCTTGTACAACTTCTAATGGTTTCCAGCACAAATTGACACATTTTATGCATGGACATAAGATCATGCCATCTCGACATGCATTCTCAAATGCAAATCTTAAAAATTGGTTATAACCCATTGCACATATTCACTACTAAACAAGGACTTTCCAGTCCAACTCTTATCCATGGTTGTAGTAGTAATGGCAAAAGAAAAAAACCAATGAAGGAGAGCACAACCTAGAAAACAACAAAGTAACTTGATTATATATCTATAATCTATATGTGCATATAAAACCGGCTAAGAAATAATATCCTAAGCAATTTGGGGAAGAAAATCTGTCTCTTTTAGTTTACTGCTTTACTGTTTTCAACAAAAATTCAGTCTTGAGACTTGAGTTCTAATGCAATATGCTTTCATGTTATCTAAATGTCATGTCAAAGTTTGCTTGTTAGTAAAGGCTAAAGAATTTGTTATAATAATGAGATTAGATTAGAGTTATGATGGTGTTTAAATTAAAAACCCTTTTCAAACTAGTAAGATAGTAGACACAACAAACAATCAAGCATGATAAGAGATAATCTTTAATGAGCAATTTTGCATCTATAGATACATGTAGTAATTGCAATCTTAGCCACACACGAATTTTGCTAATTCAAGAGTAGAGAAAGGCAGCAACCTAGCCTAAATCACATGTAAATCAGAGAAAGGCAGGCAAGGTTCAAGAAATACATTCCAGATCACATGTAAATCAAGCATTAGTTCAAAGATTTGTGCACATGGATGATTCATAAATAAGGCTGATGAACTTCCAAAATGTAATTGCATCAGAAAAAAGATAATTTTAAATTATAGATAAGCAAGCTTACGTAAAGCAACTCTAGGTCTCCAATACAAGAGGGGTTTTGAACCAAAACTAACAAGCACAGTACTTGGGCCATAATGGAAAAGAGGACCATATCAAGGAAAAAGGGTAGAAAAAACTAAAAAAGCAAGTAGAGATTGGTTAGGCAAGCAAACAAAACTTAGGCACTCACAAATTGAAAAAACCAAGTTTAATTGAGTAGCATAATATGAGGCACTCTTGGCTAGCATGGCAATAATAGCAGCTATGGCGTCATTGAAATGAGCATCTCTTGTATTTATAGACAAAGCAAAATTGTAGTAAACTATCAACAAAGCATAACAGTCAAGCACATCTATCTATAAGCTTTTGTCACCTATCTGTCATAATTCAACAATAAAAATTCGAAGCTTCTTTGGTCTGAAAAGAAAGACTACTTATATGAATCAATCACAAAACTCAGCCAAATATCTTGTTCATAAACACCATCCTTTCCCAGTTTATCCGATCCTTACAATTTGAATTGAAGAAAATCTTAGAATGCCAAACATCAAAATCAAAGCCAAGTTATATCTTAGAACTTTACAAACAGTAAATTAAAATTCTAAATATATTAAAATGGACTGAACCCCAACATCAACAATCATCACATTGAATGAACAATGGACATCAAGTGACTAACATTGCACCTTGGATTGCTAAAATAAGGCTAATGAACTTCCAAAATGTAAGACAAAGGCTAAACAAATAATAATTGAAACCAAAAAAGCTTAATTTCTAAATACTGTAACTGTTCTAGTATTACATAAAGATATATACATGCATGTAGAGTAAAGATCATGAAATGATCAATCACAATTCAGCATATGAGATGTGTATAACAAAGCAAACATCAGAAGCAAGAAGTTAGAATTTCATTCTGCATTTTGATATATTGAACTCAATCAGCAATTTTTGATGTTTGGCTATGTTGCTCTTTAATCAAAGTTTGTACTCTTTACGGTCAAAATCAAATTGAAATCTTACAAGTGGAATTCTTTAAAGCGATAAATCGATTAAAAATGCAGCCTCAGGCTTAGACATACAACATCAAGAATGAGTGATATGCTTTAATGATTAATTAAAGGATAGAAAGTAATAAGTTTGATGTCAAAAGACAATAACCAAAAGAAATTGCGTTCTAAGAAGAATAGGAAAAGCAAAAAAATTAGAAAGCAAAAGTAGTACTACTGACCAGGAAGAAGTATGAAGTTCAAAGGCAGACTAGGATCCTTTCAGTTTTGTGCTACTTGAACCCAGTAAAAGCAAAAAAGCTAGATTAATCAACCAACTTAAAAATAAAAAAATAAGACTACACTGCAGTTTGTAGCTCCCAATTACATCAAACAAGAAAAACAAATAATGTCCACATAGGACAACAAGGAATCCAAGTTGATGTTAAACAAACAAAACAACCTGAACTTATACAAAATATAAGTTTAATTGTTCAATCAATTCATTTGAGACTGTAAATTCTAGAAAATACATGTTGATATAGAATATCTAGGTACTAGTCTTAAAATTTACAAGATAACAGAAAGCCTACTGTTTCTGGCCTTTTTTCTGAAACAGGGATAGTTTGCCAAATCGATTTTAAGAAAAATGAAAGATGATTATCCAACCTCACCATGTTCCATGTTCCCTTCTCTTTTGAGAACAAAGCACAAGAAAATTGATTATATCACAAGCTTGGAGACGTAAACATTACTTTTCTCTGAAGGCCACGTAGTTATAAGGTCCATTCGTCTTCTGTATCTTAGAAATTCGCCTAACAATGGTGTGATTATAGATTTCAGAAAGCACATCAATAAGTATTAAACCAACAAAACAAATGAATCACTTTCAAGTAACAAAATAGGCAAAAGAATGGATTATGGAAGGCAGTATACTTCGGGAGATTTTAATTTAGCTTTGAAATTGTAGCAAGATCTAATGTTGTCGTAGGTGCCTTTTGTAGTAAAACAGCTCTAATTCCCTTCGCCAAAGCCAATATACCTAAACACAATAAGAAAACATCAACAAAAAAACTCAACACCAATTGTGATTATAACTCAATCTTTTCTCCTATCATCACAAAATAACCTTAAATCTACCTCTGAAAAAAATATTAATATAGTTCTAACTTACCAGTTGACATGAAAGCAAATCATGTCCTTACAAATAAACAATTCTAACTTCTAATAGAAGAAAAAACAAAGTCCTTATAGTTCAAATTTGTGGACAAAGTATAGATCGATGAAGAGCTATCGTTCATAGGCTTCTGAGAAGAGCTGTCGGCGAAGGCCCAAAATATGTGGGGACCGATAAACGATGGAGATGATGGAGACTGATGGTCCTTTTTAAAACGATGGAAATAGAGCTAAGTGTGATATGGAGAATGATGGAAATTAGGCGATGGAAAAATGACTGTGAACGATGTAACAGAGGAAGTAATAGAATGATTGTGAGAGTCGCTTATACCATTAATGATACACATGTTAGATTTCTTACTGTTGCTCAATTCTTGTGTATTTTGCAGATAATAAGGGAAATAGTGTAGTGGGCCCCATCAGCTCTATAGCACCAGGATGGAGGTGAGACTAACCAAACATGGAACAGGAGGCCAAATAAACCTAAGATAAGAATTTTGAACCAAAAATCCCTCATTAGGATTATTTTTGAGAAGCGTGCTAACAATTTAAGAAATGACGATTAAAGACATAGTCTAGTGGCATTTTTGTAAATTGTGGTCAAACTAAATTGAATTTTGATCAAGTGATTAAAGAATGATAATCTACATGAAAATAAGCCCTAGGTTATGTCAATTGATAGATTGAATCGGTAGTTAAAATAGAAATTTACGCGATTTACCCGATTATGGTAATTTCATAATTTCACCTTCATGGTAGATCGAACTTCGATGAAACTACCTTTATTCATCAAAATATGTTTAATAATAATTTTTAGTGATGAAATATAAATTTTTGGAGTTTAACTGGATAGTAATAAAAATTACAAAAACTTAAGGGCATTTTTGTCCAAAAATTTCATAACCAAGGGTATTTTGGTCATTTTGCCCCTTTCTAGAAGACTCTAAATTATCTCCCATCAGCCTTGGCTGGCACTATTCCCCTTTCTTCTTCCTTCCTTCCTTCACGCCACCATAGCTAAAGAAAAAGAAAGAAAAGAAAAGCTTTTAAAACATAACCTAAACTTGCTTATTTTACCAAATTGTCTTCTACAAATTTATTCATCTCTCCAAGCTCTATCTACCCATACCAATAGCTTCTTGAAAAAGTGACAAAATCAAGGGAAAAGGGACCTATGCCATTCGGCCAAGAAGAGGTAATTTCTTGTTGTTAATTTCTTTGAATTTTAATGGTAGAAAATGGTAAATTTAAGTGTGTTAAGCATGAATTTGACATTAGTTTGGATTGAATCCTCCTAAATCCTCCCCTAGGGTATTCGGCCATTGAAGGATCTTCATGTTTTCATGTTGTTTGATCTATAAAAATGGTGCCAAAATGAAGAAGAAACATGAATAAACACGAAACAAGTGTTAGAATGTTGAAATTCCATGAATTTGGCTACACGTATGTTACGGCCATGGCTATGGGGGAGTGTTTTTGTACTGCATTTGATGAGTTTGAGATGCCAAAATACTATAGAAATTATGAGGAGTCCACTGGTGAAATCGAAATTAAAATTGGACTTAAAACAGTGAAGTTATGTCTTAGCACCAATAGAATATATATTGGTTTAATATTTTCAATGTACAATGTGGTTGCATTTAGTGAAGAAAAATAAGTTAAAAATTAAAGTGAGGTTAATTAATAATGTTGGTGAAATGTTTTGTAGCCCGAAAGGATTGAATCACGTGTGGTGCTATCGGACAAATCGATAATGTTAGACAGGTAAGGGATGAGTGTGGAAGTTGTAGGGATATTATGAATGCATGATTTTATTGAGAATAATTTTATGAAAATATTTTGAATCTTAATTGTGTTGGAATTGTGGAAATTGTGGTTTCTGGCTGGTTTATTGAATTGTATTGAAAATGATTTTATAAATTGTTTATTAAATGAAATCGTATTTATATTATTTCATATCAAAATCAACGGCTACTCCCTATAGTCACTTCTAAGTTTCGGGACACGACAGGTATTTTAAAATACCTCCCGTACTCCATCTGAATCCCTAACCAACTATAGTATCCTTCTTTTATAATCCCTAGTCCACCCAAAGGAAAATAATTGATTTTTAAGCATACAGATTTCATAATATTAGTCTTGCATACGATTTTCTTACTGAGCACGTTTTACTCACCCCTTTATTTTTCGCTCCACAGATTGCTTTCAGTGACTGCTTGATATACTGTTCCTAGGACTAGGCTGCATTTCGTTACCTCGAGGTAGCTTATTGTGGATCCTGGAGATATATTAGTTTATTTTTAGATGTTCAGACTTATCGTACATTACTACTTTATTTTTGTAAATTATAAATAGGGGATGTAAATATTAAATGAATAATGCTTGATAAGATGATATTTTGTGAATTTTATATGTGCTAATATATTCTCTATATTGATGTTTTATACATAAAAGAGCTTACTAATGTTTATTATATATTTTAGGTATTAAATATCAATATTGGAATTAAAAGCAGCTAAAAAGAACAAAGTGCAGATTTTTCTGTCCAGTTCAAAGATTAATGAATTTGATCAACTTAATGACCTGATCTCAAGAAGTGACCTTCATGAAAGTTGTAGAGGACTTCTCAAGGTTTTCGGAATATACAAGATCACAAAAATCGGAGTTCGTTTGATAGGTCAAACTTCTAGACAAAATCAGTATAAAATTCTGGGCAAAATAACGAAATTTAGAAAGAATTCCAACAAAGCAAGGTGAAGACAAAATTTTGTGAAGATAAGATTTGGTTGAGACAAGACATGTCTAAAAATTTTCTTATGTCTTAAGGTTTTAATTATTTTTAAGACAATGTAATAAAGTAGAAAAATAGAATTTGAGTAGAAAAAAATTGTAAAGAGAGGAAGTATTAAAAAGAGTTTGAGTTAAATTAAAACTCATCTCAGACTTCTACTCTAATTTAGATTCTTAGGCCTATATAAAGAGCATATTGGCTCTCATAAAAATCATATCTCTCTACCCCCTCTTCTTTCTTATTTAGTTTTAGAGTAGATTTAATAAAAATTTTATTTTATTATTTATTATTTTTAATTCTGATTTTTGTTTTCTTTATTTAAATTAATATTGTTTGTGTGTTCTTGCTTGCTAGTTTATAATCTTGATTAGTAATTCTGATTTTATATTATTAAAGATTGCTTCTTTGATTGTTTCTTGCATGATATTTGTAATCTTTATACTATATAACTTGAAATTTATGATCTTAAATATGACTAGTGAGTAGGTTTCTTATTCAGTTATGATCTTGAATATCAAATCTTTGTTAGAATGATGAATTTTGATTCGTTATGCATCAACAAATTACATATTTATGTACCAAAAGAAAATAATGACAAATTACATATTTAAAGACCAAAACTTATTGACTTATGGTTAATTTGGATAAACGGTGAGATTGGTTGCGGTGAGATTGAAAAGAATAAAATGACTATTTAAGATTTATATTTTAAAATAAAATAATTATAAAAAATTAAAATCAAGGGGCAAAGAAGTAATTTTCTTTCTCCAATTTTTTTGTCTCTTGTGCCACATGGGCTATCGATCGCATCTCATTGGTGCTGACTGGAGTGCCAAACTTAGCATTAAGCTTAGTTTGGATCCTTAGCCAGCTTTGGCGCGGTGGGTTCGATGTGATTAAAAGAAAAAGGGCAAAAATTTGAAGAATAAAATTATTATTTTGTCCTTCCTTTTTCTATTATTTTATTAAAAAACATATATTTTTAATATTCATTTTATTTTTTTAATCATACTTAAATCAATCACACTATCTATCTAAACTAGCTTTTACACAAGTCTCAAATTTGGATAACTTGTGATGCTTGGTGAATGAAAATTGAAGGAGCAAAACATTACATAAGCCCAATTTTAGCAAAGAAAGGCCCAAAAGGCGAATTGAGGCTTGTAATCCAAACCCATCACTATAAATGATACACTTTTCCCAGTTTCTGTGATTTTCTTATAAGAAACGTATTTGGTGGAATGGAAATGGCCACCACTTTCTCTGCGTCTCCTTCGCACCACCACATTTTTTCCGCTTACTCCAATTCCAAAACTTTCAATTCCTATTCACTTCAACCCTTGTTCTTTTTCCCCTTGTATCCCCACCGTCCTTCCCTATGGGTCCGCCTCCGTTCTAATTCTAGTACGCGCTGGCCACGTTGCCTCTCGGCCGGCCCCGGCCCACCTTCCCCGCCTGACTCCGACCCTACTCGGCCCCCAGGTTTCCATCATATTTACATCTAGTATTGGTAATTATATTTATGTGTTGTGACTTGGATTAATTTTTTTCTATGAATAATTTTGTAAACTTTAAGGTTTGGATATTTTCTGCTCATTTTTTTTTCTTTTGGTTTTAGTTACTGGGTTTGTCCTTAAAAAAAATAAAAATAAAAATAAAAATAAAAATCCAAATATATCATATAAATTTGGAGCTCTGTTTTTGACAAAGAGTGAAAGTTTCTAAATTTGGAGAAATATTGGCAAAGTGGGAATCTAAGATAAGAACTAGCAAGTACTTTTTTTTTTTATTAAGAAGCAAAAAAAGTTTATCAGTAACATTTCGAGATCTTCAAAAGTTGTCATTATTATTGTTATTATTTTCCTTCTTCAATACCAAAATTAACATGGTAGTGTAACTGTTGAAAAATAAGCATTAGTGCATAACTTTGGACATCATCTGTTAATGCAGAGAGTAAAAGCAAGTGATAAGAAATTACTATTGTGACAGAGTAATGCAATAGAAGGGTATTAAAAGCACCCATAATTTTTTTTTTTGCGTATAATTAGTTGGATTCCTCTCGTTCTTGTTTGCTTATTGTATTTGAAGTCAAAATTCCAATTCAAATTGCTTTGAAGGAAGCCTGTTCATTCTAGTGTCTTATGATCTTTTTCATGGAACAGGGTTCACAGGAAAGTTATCTAGATTTCAAGATCGTGTGCAGATCTTCTTTGCTGTTCTTTTCTGGATGTCTCTGTTTTTCTGGTCCTGTGCATGGGATGGGAGGAATTCTGGTAGACCAAATAAAGGATCTCGATTTAGAAGATAATCTAGTAAGAATTTGATTGTGTGTGTATATACAAGGCGTAGATAGAGTATTACTGGAAATATATGAAGAAAATTTAAATATGGATAATGGACATGTACTTTTTTTCTTTCATCCCCAATTGGTATAATTATGTTAGAAAAACATTTTTCTTGTAACATTTTAGTGAATCTATCTCAAAATGATTTATTTCACTGTCTAAGAAGAAGATAATGGTGTGTTGGAATTAGAATAGATGTGGGAGAGAGTAAGTTGTCTGATGCTTTTTGTAGGCTTGTGCTTGTAGACTAACAAATATGTTAACCATTTACTGTAGAATGAACACATAGCCATTGATGTATCGCTAAGGTCTAGAAAGAATGTAATTTTTTTTTCTTTTTGGGTTTGGGGCAGAAAGGGGTAGAGTGCCGTTGAATTGGGCTCTTTCTACTCAGTTGCTTACAGAAAATGATCCCAGTAATAGTTACTCTTATTTATCTATGGCTAGTTAGATATCACAAGAGCAACATCTTACACGCTTAAACTTATAGTGCACTTCCTTTTTTCAGATGCAATTAATATGATATTCTTTTGTTAATTCTGTGCATTATATGCAGTAATTGCATGGTTATCATGCTTATTGATTCCTTGAGTGCATGTTTTGAGGCTAGTAATTAAATTAGGTTACTATTCATACTATTGCTTCTTCCATTTGTTAGATATTTGACCAATTGGATCATGTATGATGATGTAAAGGCATTTAATGACAAGGAGGGTCTCTTTTTTTTATGACACATGTTTTGCTTTGATTTTGTATTTTGAATATGTGTGATCCTGAAGAAAATTGTATTTTTTTTTATTGTAATGCATTAACTTCATCTGAATATATTGGCCTTACAGATTACTGGCAATTAAGGGCATGAACCATGACATTTGAGCCTCTTATGATGAGTAAATGAGAATCTTTGTGTAGCATAGTGGGACTATATGTGGTAGTATAAATTTGGGAGAGATTTTGTATATTCACTTTGGGTAGTCCTCGGCAAATGATAGTTTATAAGGTTGAATATCTTAGTGACAGATATCCTAGGGTTTAGGTACTTAGTGACTAATGAATGCCCAGTGGACAGGTATAGGTAGGGAAATGCAGAATTTGTCTATCTCAGTCTTCTAATTTATATTTTTTGTTGTCCTTATTGCATACTATTGTAGTATGGTTGCTGATAAATTGTTGATTTGAGTATCAATATGGCCAAACTTGTGGATTAGCTTCTCTAATCCAGAAGCTGGGTTACCTGTGTGAGTTTGGAAAATGAATTTTTATTTTCCTAAAAAGATGGAAACGAGTTTATGGTTGCTAAGTCTGAAACTCCGTACTAAAGCTTTCATATAGCAGTAATGTGACGATACTTGATAGGCTTGTTTAAAAAAATTTTTATCTACACCTATTCGTATTACTAGCAAATTGTGTCAATTCTGATAATACTTTCCGAAAAGCTGTATTTTAAGAATACTTTAGTTGGGCCAAATATGCTTGTGCTTTTTAATAAGAAAATGTAGGCATGTAACTTTTTGCACATTGCACGAGATATTCATTTAATTAATTGGATTCAATTATTGGTAGGAGATAGGTAAATGTAGTCTATTTCCAGGAATTGATGCTTGTTTTTGGGTTCGATCTGAGTATTGGTGGGAGGAGTTTAGGTTGATTGTATTCTTGTTATTAGGTGGTCCAGGAGTAATGGAAGATAGACAGCTTTGGTAAAAAATAAAAATGAAAAGAAAAAATCATTTACTACAGTGACATGATAAATAAAATCATCTTTGGCTGAGAACTTTTCTCCAGTATGGTGGCTCGAAGAGGCCTGATTGCTTGAGTTTGCCTCATTTCCTTAATAAACAGAGAATTAGTTCAAAGAGGTCTGATTGCTTGAATTTGCCTAATTTCCTCAATAATATTTTGAATTGACTTTGATCAAAGTTTTATGTGGAAGATTTTGTCCGAATCAGAATTTGCAGAAAATCCTTGAAGAGGAGCGAAAATGTTTGTTGCCAGTTTTAATGTTGTCCTTGAGACGACATAAATTCGAAATATTGGGAGTAAAAAAGGATAAGATCAAAGAGAACTTTATAGATGAAAAGGTAGATTAGGACTGAAGTTATGGTTTGGTTGCTGATAAGCAGTTGGGAGGATGAAAGACAAAGATAAGGGCACACCTCCATCTCGGTTGTCTATCATGAAGAGCTGAAATCAATAGAAGAAAACGTTGACAGTGCACTGCTTGTATAACGTTGATGTATAAATTGGTTAGGTAAAGGTAGGTTTAGTAATCTTAAAAATGATACAATGACATGAAAATGATATAAAAAAAACATATAAAAGTAGTACGTGTTAAAATTAATTAAAAATCGTATATGAATATGTAAAATATTAAATATAAAATTTTTAGTTTTTCATGTTGACTAATTTTAATATGAAATTTTTTTATTTTATATGATATAAATATAATTTTATATAATACAAAAATAAATTATAAATACGAATTATCATATTTCGTTAAAGTAGATTAGAGCTGAATCAAACAATACCCATCTCTTTCTTTTTTAACTTCGTAGATTAGAGCTGAATCAAACAATACCCATCTCTTTCTTTTTTAACTTCTCAATCTAGCATTTGACATCGATAATTTTCGCCAATGGGTGACAACGGCTTTGAAACAAGTTAAAAATGGTCACCAGTCTCTCTGATTCACTATCACTCGGTGCTGAAGCACGCGTCAACCTTGGCTTGGAGGAAAATGAAGGCAAAGCATGAGATAACATTAATGCAAATGAATCCAGGACTTGTTTTCTTTTTACTGCAAAATGCAGTCAGAAAACGGCTCTTCTAAGGTGGCCATCAACGTGTCCCTGCCTTAGAGGTCGTAAAGGGAAGTACCAATTGAATCCATGGGCTTACCCGGTGAATCCAACACATCCAAAACTAAATATGCTGGGGGGATCTCTGCCGTTACGGATTGATCTTTCGCATATCGTGATATCAGACAGATAATGATTCAATCATTGACAGCTTCTTTTTTTACTCATTTTCTTTAAATCCGACTTGACTCTTTGCTCTTCTGACTTCTTAAACGGGAGCTTCTTTCTCCTCTGCCCTCCCAGTTTTGTTCTCTCTTTGAATCCAAAAGTGCTTACAAGAAAGGAAAAAAAAAACAATAAAATCTTCCAATCTGTTACTATCTGCCAAAATCTCTAGTTCTTTATTTTCCGCAGGAAAGAAGCAAGTTTCCTTCTCTTTAGTCTTTACATTTTGGTTAGTTGGATTTGTGATTCAAGAACAATGAAAATGCTGATGAGAAGCTTATCGACACCAATCTCAAGCTCATGGTTACCCCACTCAACAGACTCTTCCTTACCAGAGCCATATTTTCCAGTTCTCCAAAGATCCAGATCAATCTGCTTTTACCCCTCATCTTCCGTAGATGACCATAGGCAGAAACTAACACAAACCTTGGCTGATATCAACATCCAAAATGATACACCAAAACCAAGAAAAAAGGGCAAAGGCATAATACCAGCACCTCACTCTCTTGACAATCAAGAAAAGCAAGAAAGTGATAAAAAAAAAGAGTCAGAGCCCAACTTTTGCTCAATCCAAGGACTGTTTTCAAGTTCTGGGTTGGGAGAGCAATCAGTGGATGATGAAGTTGGCCAAGATAGTAATGTGATGGGAGGTGGAGCAGGAAATGATGGTGGTAAAATCGGTGGTGCTGCTGGTGGGGGAGGAGAAGGATCAGACGGTGGAGATGATGATGGTGGCTCAGGGTTCTTTGGGAGCAATAATCATGGGAGCAATAATCCCGTAATTTTTCCCTTATTGTAAAAGCACATACGTTTTTGGAGACAAAGAACTTTTCAAAAGTTAATGTATATATGTAGCAGCTCTACTTTGATTGTTGGAACTCAGAATCACTCATGTTCAGTTCAAACTTAATGTGTGATCTTCAATATTTTCTGCAGTTTTGTCTTGGCTTCGTACGCAAAATTTCTTTGGGATGCTGAAGAAGTAGAAGAGGAAGAGGAAAAAGAGCATGATGAGAATGGACAAGAAACTGTGCACTGCTCTCTAGATTTCTTCCTTCTTTCTCCTCTACACCCTTCCATAGCTGCAGCTTCCTAACTGAGATATATACAAAAGCTTTGACTTGGTAGGTATGCTAAAGAAAATAGTAGATGAGAATATCTTCTGTTCCTTTCGTGATCGTAGCTTGCAATAGTAATATAAGCAAAATTTTGTATAAGTGAGAGGATATTTTCTGGAAAACTGTTTTCATTAATCTTTTCAGAATTATGTAGTAACCTCATAAACTTCTCTTTAATATGAGATATCTACTTGGCTAAGAGATATTTTCAGCCCATTTTTAGCTCTAAAAACAGTATATACTTATTTCTGTCTGGATTTATCGTTTTTTTTTAATGTAACCACACGTATTCTCATCCGTTTTATGATTTAAGATAAATATGTTCGAATCAAAAATGATAAACGGTAAAATCTAGCAGTGACGACTCCATATTTACCGCTCTTTTTAGTTTAATACTAACTGTGATTTTCTCATTTTGTGGTTCTGTTTCTCACCCGTGATCCCCAATCTCATATTTCTATTACTTTCTAAACAAAGAGAAGCCCAAGACCATAGTGTAAGCAATGCCATCTACTTTAGGAAACATAAGATGTCAAGTCATTCAGCCACTATAACGTAACACATGGTATCTTCTGCTGGGGCCTTACAATAATTGCACTTCTTGTTTGAGTTTTTATGAATGAGTTGTGAATGTAATAACCTCAATTTTTACTTCTCAATTATCACAATTTGCTAGAGAAAAAATAAGGGCGGGCAGATAAGTGGGCTTTTATCGAAACTCTTTTTTGAAATGTTGTTGCCCAGCTTAAGGCTTGCGGTACTATTTTCTATACCTTGCCCTTTACATGGATTGGAGTAGGTGTGTAAACGAGTTAAGCTATTCGTAAGCTATTTAAGTTTGACTTGATGATTACTAGAGTTTAACTCATTTATTTTTTAGCCGAGCTCAAGCTCGAGCTCGAGTTACTAAAGTAACGAGTTAAGCCGAGTTCGAGTTTCTTAGTACTCGGCTTGAGTGGTTCTTAATACTCGGCTCAGCTTGATTCGATTATACCTCTAGATTATAGTGATCAGCTGATAAAATATATTTAACATATCCCTTGGCACTGTTTGTAGTTGTTATTTCGTATGGAGCAACAGGGGAAATATGTCATGATTCTGGCTGTTGAAATGATTGGAATCATCTAAAGTTGAGACTCATTTTATGTTAGCATTTCACACTCCTTTTATCTGTTTTCCAATTGGCTTTTCGGCTTACAAGATTGGCTCCATTAGTGTCACTGACCATCATGCCTTAACTCCGCACGTGAAACTAGAAATCGATTTGAAAGATTGGATTTGTTGGTTTAAAAAGAAAAAAAGAGCAGTAACTGCAGAAAGAGAAGGAAAATAACACAAAGAAAATAGACTGAAAAGTTTACTACAACATCATTTTGACAAGCCAAATCCGATTTAAATACATAAACGAATAACTGAAAATTCCTAAGAAAATGCATTACACAACTAGCATGTTCTCCTACTTTCTTGCCATTACAATCCACTTCACAACTAGCATGTTCTCCTAGTCTCTTGCCATTACACAACTAACATGTTCTCCTAGTCTCTTGCCACTAAAATCCACTACTTCCATGAAAGCAACTACTTGATGCACAACTTCAACACTCCTCCTTGCTTCAATAGTTGCAGACTCCAAGCTTCTTTCTCAACAATTCAAATCTGTTTTCAGGGAGTGCTTTGGTGAATATGTCAGCAATCTGATCATTAGTCTTGCAATACAACAAGCATACTTCACCATTCTTTTGTACTTCCCTTAAGAAATACAACTTAATATTAAAATGTTTTGTCTTCCCATGGAAGACAGGATTGTTGGAGATTGCAATTGCTGCTTGATTATCAACAAACACCTTTGTACTCTCCTTTTGCTCCATATGCAAATCAATCAAGACTTTTTTAAGCCATAAGGCTTGATTCACAGCTGCAGTGGCGGCAATGAACTCAGCTTCAGCCGTCGATTGTGCCACAGTCTCCTGCTTCTTGGAACTCCATGAGAACACTCCTGAGCCAAAAGTGAAACAGTACCCTGAGGTACTCTTCATATCATCTAAGGACCCTGCCCAATCACTGTCAGAATACCCATGAAACAGAAAATTCTGATTATAACAAAACAAAACTCCATAATCAAGAGTCCCTTTGACATATCTAAGAACACGTTTGGCTGCTTTAAAATGCACTTCACTGGCACAGTGCATAAACCTTGACAAAACACTGACGGCATGCAGAATGTCAGGTCTAGTTGCTGTGAGATACATCAGGCATCCAATGAGACTTCTGTAAACAGCCTCTTCCACTTTCTCTACACCATCTTCTTTGCTTAGCTTCTCCTTTTGATTCATAGGAGTACTCACCGATTTGCAATTCTCCATATGAAATTTCTTCAAAATTTCCTTAGCATATTTCCTCTGACAGATAAACACACATTGCTCGTTCTGTCTAATCTCCATGCCAAGGAAATACGTCATCTCGCCCAAGTCTGTCATGTCAAAGACCTCCATCATTTCTTTTTTAAATTGCTCAATCAACATCGCATCACTTCCTGTTATCAAGAGATCATCAACATATAATGAAACAATCACAATGTTAGCTTTATAATTTCTAACATAGAGTGTAACTTCACTTTGGCTTTTTACAAAGCCTAAACCCAGCAAGTGCTCATCAATCCTGCCATACCAAGCCCTAGGTGCCTGCTTCAAGCTATATAGAGCCTTCTTTAGCAGATAGACCTTGTCTTCCTGCCCTTTCACAACAAAACCTTCAGGCTGTTCAACATAAATCTCCTCTTGCAGATGACCATTGAGAAAGGCTGATTTGACGTCAAGCTGAAATACCTTCCATCCATTTTGGGCTGCTAATGCTAGCAACATTCTGATGGTGTCTAGTCGTGCAACAGGAGCAAATGTCTCTGAGAAATCAACACCAAACACTTGAACAAAGCCTTTCACCACAAGTCTAGCTTTATGCTTGTTGATGGAGCCATCAGCATTCAGTTTTGTTCTAAACACCCACTTAACACCAATAATCTTCCGATTCTCAGGTCTCTCAACTAGCTTCCAAGTTTGATTTTTCTCAATCATATTCAGCTCCTCTTGCATAGCAACTATCCATTTTGGATCCTTCTCAGCTTCCTCATACCCTGCAGGCTCAAAAATAGCAACATTGCACCTCTGATAAATATCAGTAAGTAGTCTAGTACCTTATAGGTGGTTCATCAACCTCCTCTCCATGAGTCAATGGCACATCAATGTTTTGATTTCCCTTTTCAGTTTCCCAACACCACTGTTGATCCTCCACAAATTGAACATCCCTGCTTATCAGAATCTTTCCTGTTTGAGGTTGAAAAATTCTGTAAGCCTTTGAGACAGTGCTGTAACCAATAAAGATGCCAGGTTCTGCTCTCCTATCAAGCTTGTCTCTTTTCACCTGTGGAACATGTGAAAAACAAACACAACCAAAAGTTTTTAGGTTTGATACAGATGGTTTATATCCATACCAAGCCTCAAATGGAGTCTTTCCCTTTACTGCCTTTGTAGGAAGCCTGTTTAGTAGAAATACAAATGTGTTTGTTGCTTCTGCCCAAAAATGTTTAGGAAGCCCTTTCTCGTACAACATGCATCTAGCCATCTCCATTATGGTTCTGTTCTTCCTTTCACTTACTCCATTCTGCTGTGGAGTGTAAGGGGCAGTCAACTGGTGCTCAATGCCAGCCTCATCGCAGAATAAATTGAACTGTTCTGATGTATACTCCTTGCCATTGTCTGATCTCAAGACTTGAATTCTGCAATTACTCTGATTCTCAATCCATGCTTTGAACTTCCAAAATACTTCTGCAACCTCTGTCTTGAACCTAAGGAAGTAAATCCAACACATTCTTGTTAAATCATCAATGAAAACAATGTAGTATTTACTTCCCTTTAAGGATGGAGTTCTCTGAGGTCCACAGAGGTCTGTATGAATCAACTGCAACTTCTGCGATGCTCTCCAAGTTGTCTGTGAAAATGGTAGCCTTCTTTGCTTGCCAAATTGACATGCACTGCAACTTGATGAAAACTCTTCCAGTGAAGGTAAGCCTTGCACCGGCTCTATTTTCTTCATGTATAAAAGTGCTGCATGATTGAAGTGCCCTAGCCTCTTATGCCAAAGTTCTGTAGTATTGATTGAGCTTGAGTATGCAGCTTGCTCCTCCTCCATTAAGTCCAAGGAGAAACTTTTACGTTTCATTCTGACTCTGAACATATCATGACCATCTGCATCCTTAATCAAACATATCTTGTCTTCAAATATCACTTTGAAGCCTTTATCTAGCAGCTGACCCACACTTAACAAATTTTGATTAATATCAGGTACATAAAACACATCAGTTATGATTCTAGTACCTGAACAGCTTTCAATGGCAACAGTCCCTTTCCCTTTAACAGCAATACAGTCACCATTACCAATTTTGACTTGTGATGTTACAGATCTATCAAGCTCCTTGAAAAGCTCTTCATCATAAGTCATGTGATTGGTGCAGCCACTATCAATTAGCCAGCTTCCACTTGAGTTGTTGGTTGCAAAACAAGTTGCCACAAATAGCTGCTCCTCCTCTTGTTGATCTGCAACTTGAGCCTCATTCTTCTGCTGTTGATTTTTGTTCCTGCAGATTTTCTCGATATGGCCTAGTTGATTGCATTTTCTGCATCTCACATCAGGTTTTCTCCAACACTTGACTTGAGGATGATTCTTTCTTCCACAATACTGACAAGGAGGGTATACTCCTTTGTTGTTGTTGCCTCCACTACTACTATCATTGTTTGCAACAGCTTCATTTGAGTTAGCAGAACTTTTCTTCCATTTCTTTTTCTTTCCTTTCTTGCCTTCATTGATCTGCAACTGTGCTTGCAGAGCTCCTTCCACTGAGCCTTCCTGTCTCATCATTCTCCTTTGTTCTTGTGCCTGTAAAGCATTTAACAACTCTGCCAAGGTGATACTTGACAGGTCCTTAGAATTCTCCAAAGAGGAAATTGTTGCCTCAAATCTTTCAGGTATAGTAACAAGGATTTTTTGCACAATCCTACTATCAGGAAAATCAGTACCAAGCAATCTTACCTTGTTGACAATGCTTAGAAGTCTGTCAGAATACTCTTTGATTGTTTCTGACTCCTTCATCCTCTGCATTTCAAATTCCCTGACCAAGTTCAGCACCTGCATTCCTCTGATTCTCTCATTGCCAGCATACTCTTCTTTGAGAAAATCCCAGATCTTTTTGGCTGACTTGAAGGTCATAATTCTGGTGAAGATTATTGGTGAGACAGCTGAAAACAGACAGGCTCTTGCCTTTGACTTTCTTTGCCTCTTTTCCTTGTGATTCTTCAACTGTGCAAGTGTTGGATTGTTTGGCAAAGGAGGAATCTCGTAGTCCTCTTCAACTGCATCCCAGAGGTCACTTGCTTCCAAATATGCTTCCATTTTAACTGCCCAAACTTGATAATTCTCTCCATCAAATACAGGCGGAGCAACAACTGCAAATGATGTTTCTGTGTCCATTGTTTTGATGGCTTTTTAAAGAGAAGAAATTTGGCTTATGGTCCCTTAAGAAAATATGCTCTGATACCAATTTGTTAAAAAGAAAAGAAGAGCAGTAACTGCAGAAAGAGAAGGAAAATAACACAAAGAAAATAGGCTGAAAAGTTTACTACAACATCATTTTGACAAGCCAAATCCGATTTAAATACATAAACGAATAACTGAAAATTCCTAAGAAAATGCATTACACAACTAGCATGTTCTCCTACTTTTTTGCCACTACAATCCATTTCACAACTAGCATGTTCTCCTAGTCTCTTGCCATTACACAACTAACATGTTCTCCTAGTCTCTTGCCACTAAAATCCACTACTTCCATGAAAGCTACTACTTGATGCACAACTTCAACAGGATTAATTCATGATATCGTGCAAAATAGATATTTATCAGCAATTTTAGAATTTTTAAATATGTTGTTAGCTTCAGATTAGACCGAATGAAATAGCTATTGCTCTTGCATACTTGAAGCAATGTACTACTTACTAGAATCCAAAAAATTGACGGCAAAAAGGCTTAAGTGATATATCAGTCAACTATTTACACCATTTTCTCTCTTACTTGAATGTGAAATATTGCCATCAAATGGGAAAAAATAAAAGTCTTTCCACCATGATCAAATTCACCTAGGGTAAGTGCTAATGACAATGGAATTAGTCTTTACCATTGGAAACTGTCAACCATTTCTTGTTCAATTTGTTCTTGTTCTCTTTCTAAATATGACATGGTGTTGAATATCGTCGACCTACGGAGTCAATCCAAGTTTGCACTGGGTTCGAAAAAGATCTTTTAATAACCAAAATGTTTGATTTCCCAGAGAACGCATAGATGTCGAATTCAATAATTTTGGAGCAATCAACAACAGGCTATTTCTTTAGAAATATCCAATCCCATCAGATGGCAAGATCATTACACTATCGGAAATAAGATACTTAGGGTCTATTTGGTTCAATAAAAATGTTTTTTTTGGAAAATGATCTTTGCATCTTCTAGTGTTGGGTTGGCAAAAATTGATTGGTCAATTGAAAAATTAGGCCATTTACCAGGAAAATGTTTTACGTTTTTGAAAAGTTAAAGACATTTTTTGAAAAATAGCTGTTTATATGTAAAGACATTTAAATATTATAATATTAGTAGGGATAGTAAAGGAAATAATAAGAATATAAAGGGGAAGAATTGTCTTATTGCCAGGGCTGATATTTTAATAATAAAATAATAATTAAATAAGATATTTTCAGCCATGTTCTCTCCTAACAGCAGGCCTGTGAGATATCAAAATTTTCTATTTTTTCCATACAATTTAAAGGTATTGAATTAGAATATTAAATCAAGTTACGAAAACTAATTCCCACATGTTGTGGAGTTATCGGAGAATCTTTTCCAAATTTAATATCACCGATAATCTTATTAATATTACTATACCACTAATCACCAAAATTCAACATTTTAATATTATAGAACATGCTTGGCCGAATTCACCAACTTGCTCAAAACTCAATCTTTTTCAATTTTAACTTCATGAATACACTTTACTCACATAGTACATTCCTTATACACCTTCTATACATTTAAAATTGCACCAACATCAACCCATTCTAGCCATGGTAGAATGCTTCCCACTTACCTAACGCTAGTCATTTTTCAAATTTAACTTCATAAGAAATCTTTATTCATCCCATACAATATTTCCACAATTACCATATATCAAAATTACCTCAACACTACTTCCCCTTCATCGTGGCCGAACCTACTCCTTAGTGCCAATTAATTGTTTTGGCTAGTTTATGGTTATGGCTATGTTTAACTAATTACAAGCTTCTATTTTCTATCCACCATGCATCAACATCATCATGACTTCTTCATCTTCTCTTCATGGCCAAAACCTTTACCTATCTCTACACTTAGTTTTGTTTCAATCTAAGGCTATAGGCATGTTATTCATGCTTAGAACAATCCAAAACCATGATTGGAATTAATGAAAACATTAACACCTATGAACTTTACCTTGGACTGAAATTGCCAGCAGTAAAATTAGCCTTCAAATGTTGGATTTAATTCACCAAACTCCAAGTTTAGAGAGCTCTTGATGTGAGAAATAATTTTTGTTTAGAAAGCTAGTTGATTTGGTGAAGGTTTGATGGTGTTTCACAAGGTGGAAGAGAAGAAAATTTACAGAATGGGTGCAGCAATGGTGTATGGCTGGCCAAAGGTAGGAAAAGACCAGAATTTTCTAGGTTTTGCTGATATTTAAAGATATTTTCCAGCCCATGTGAGAAATGACAAAATTGCCTCTTTAAAATTCTAATATTTACAACTATGCCATGGCTATTATTTTAATATTTTTAATTTCAAATTTTAATTTTAATTTTATTATGTTTTACTTTATTTAGGTCAAATCTAGTCAAGCATTGACCAAGTATAAAGTTTGACTAGCAACCGGTCGAGGAAAGATTATAATGCCCTTATGCAATTTCATTATTTGCAATTATGTCCTACCATTATTTTATTATTTAAATTCTAAATTTTTATATTTTATTTTATTATTTTTTCACGTATTCAGGTTAAACATGGTCAAAGGTTGACTCTCAAGGTGGTTTGACCAATCATGAGTAGTGAAAATACCAAACTACCCCTAAACGAAAGCTTTTGGCTTCGTTCATGTTGTTTTTAGCAATTCTGCATAATTCAGTTCATGGGCTAGATCCACATAAAACTTCTTTACACGAGGATTTTCCTATGAGAGACTGTCGGTCCAAAGTCAATTTAGTTTGACCATTATTCAAAAAAATTCTTTTGGCTTATGGACACAATCATCATTTTTGAATTTGTTGCACGAGGCATGTTTATCTTAAGAATTCCAAAAAGTAGTCTTCTTGCCTCTTAGGTATTTTGGGCCTAAATTTTACATTTTTCCACTTCGGAGGCCATTTGGATTACAGATTGTCTTGTGGGCCTCACTTAATAGTTTCTCCAGTACCTTCCCAACATGTAAGAATTAATTATCATAACTTGTCTTAATATTTTAATTCAACACCTTCAATAGGTATAGAAGGAATAGACAAATTTGGGATCTCACACTTACACTTTTGAATAGGGAATTAAATTAGGTTACATACGAAATTGACGGTGTATTAATTGGAATTTAATATTTTTGGTTATGAACAGAAAGGTATCGATAGGTTAGAATGTTCTTACAAATGGTGAGCTACTCATATAACGAAATGGTGAAACTTTGGTATACATGGTTGGATAAGAAAATCGAACTGCCAATGAGTATAAATTGTAAAAATGTTTGTATATAAATTTTGAAACTCAACTTGTATGAATGATTTTTAGCAGCTTTGAAGTTAGATGAGTGAAATGGAAAAGTAGGCGAATAAAGCTCTATCCACTGGTTCAATGCTACCAATTATACTGTTTGAGGGAAGTGACACCCTATAGGTAAGGGACATATATAGGAGAAGGATGGTATCATTTTGCATATTGAGTTGGTTTTGGTTTGTTTACTGGAAAGAGAGTAAGACCGATTAATCTTAAGTTTAAAAGTTTAAAGTTTAACAAACATAACTAGAAATTCTTATTGGATGAATTAAATGATTTCATGCTAGTAGTTAAAGAATAATGTTGATGAAATTATGGGTTGAAGGTTATTGGATAAATGATAAATTGAGTGGTTGATGTATGAATAATGATTTGAGAAATAATATATACTTATAAATGGACTGCATTGGGAAAGTGTGGCTGGTTTGAGATATATAAACTGCGTTTTTGTGCAAAAGGGTTAGGATAGTTATAGTCGTTATAGATAAAAGAAAAGTAAATTGTTAGAAAAGCCATACTTTTAAAGAAAGCATTTGGATAATAAGTTATTTGTATTTTCTAAGAAAAAACTTGAAGCTTTCAATTTGATTTATCGATCTAAACTTATTGAAGGATTTAAATGGTTTTGAGACGAAGTAATTGAAATGGTTGACAAATAATGAATCGAAAGAAGTCTTAAAATTAGTTATAGATTTTGGAAGTCAAATATTAACTTTAATGATCGAAATGGAAAAGTCAAGTAAACTTAATGAAACTGTATAGAATTAGATTGGAATTATAGTGTTTGCACATGTTAATCATGCATAATTGCATCGTTCATGTCGCACACATTGTTTGACAATTTTTAACAGTTATGCATGATGGTTTTAAAGTGCATTATTTTACTGTTTTAAATTGATTTGAAAGAATGCATAATTTGAGATGGTTATGTCACAAGTTTTAAAGTGCATTAAATACTGTTTTAAAATAATTTGAAAGAATGCATCAATTAAATGTTTTAAAGATCGAATGAATATGAAACGTTTTGATTTTATGGCATTGATTTGCAAAAAGAAACTTGGTTCCCAATTGAATGAAAAGCTTCAATTGTATTTTACATTATGTCTTAAAGTACAAATGTGATGACCCCAATTTTCTTATATTTGATATAAGTCACGGAGTGTAGGAGTTTAAAAAGAAAATATAAATTGTTAAAATATTTAAATAAAGGATCTGTTCGATAAGATTCAAAGGAGTACTCGGTGAGGGCCTTACTAGGACTTCTTCTGTCCAGATCGAAGTAAAACTCTAGAATGATGATATTAGAGGATGAAATTAGTGTAATTTTAAGTACAAAATAAGTGTATCATAAATATATTACGTGAGTAGAAATAACTCTTAAGTTAAGTTGAAAAAAAAATGAAATGTTGTAATTGTTAATATTTGTTAATTATGGAATTAAAGTAAATAATGAATAAAGATAGATTTTGAAATTAAAATTGAAAAAGAATACGATTTATTGTAATTATATTTTAGT
Organism: Heritiera fomes; assembly: GCA_032173925.1. NCBI lineage: Eukaryota > Viridiplantae > Streptophyta > Magnoliopsida > Malvales > Malvaceae > Heritiera > Heritiera fomes. Next base: position 18,676,091 of record JAPDPM010000015.1, read on the forward strand.
AATATGTAATAAGAAATAAAATAAATTAATTATAGGAATTAATAAAATAGAAGATAGGAAATTAAAAAGAAATTACTAAGATTATAGTTTAGAAATTGGAATATAATTAGTGAAAGAATATAATCTAATGGTAATTATATTTTAAACAATTAATAAGAAATAAAATAAATTAACTATTGAAATTAATAAAATATATATAATAAAAATATAAATTAAAATCTGAAGAAAAAAGAAGAGGAAGAAAATATCGCAGCAAGCTTCTCATTGAAGCGTGCTGCACTGCAGACCCATTTAGTACATAAAAAGAAAAAAAAAGAGAAAAAAAAAAAACAGAAGAAGAGGCAATTTGACTAACTATCTAGATGGCACAATTTCATCGGAAGGAATGTTAATAAGAGAAGAGACATCAAAGTAAAACTCAGCAATTCTCATCTTCACTCCTGCCGATTTTTTTTTCTCTCCATCAACGACTTACTTGGCTGCTGTGCTCTGCTCATCGATTTTCTCAAGGTTCCCTACGTTAGTCATTGTAAATCTCCATTTTCCTACATTAAATTGTTAAGCCTCCTGCACCCATTTTATTTCTTATCTCAAAGGCTATTTAAGGCTTGAGTGGGTGACCTGGAACCGAGAGAAAGAGGATGATTTAGCTGCTGTTCTGTTCGGTAAATGGACAGGTAAGGAAGAAGATGAAGATCCCATGCAACCGTACTTAGTATTTATGCTTGAATTAGATGAATATGTGATGTTTGTGACTTTAGATTGAAGCAAACTGAATTGTAATGATGAATGAATGGTTCGGTTGGGAGAAGAAAATAAAGAAATTTTATTAATTTTGATGTATAATTGATAGAGATTAGTAGAAAAGATGACGAATGAAAACTGTTTGGGACTTAGCTGAAATGAAGCTTGCAAAATAGAGCATGTGGCGTGATGTTGGACGAGCATGGGTTCCATTCGGCCATGCTGTGGCTGAAACGATGGTGGCGATGTTTCATGCATTTAAACTGTTTGATGAAACTCTTAAATGGGTAAGGATGTTTAGGAAGCTAAAGCTGAGATCAAGAATGAAAATAAAGCATGAAGATCATGAAGGCTGGGCCAATTGAGGCTGCCGACCATGAAAGAAAAGGAAGGGAAGTTGTCGGCAGTGAAAAGAAAACCAGAAAAAAATTATTTAATGTAATGTTGATAAATAGTTATAATAGAATTAAATAATGATAAAGTAAAATTAATTGTAAAACTACCATTAAGAAAAAGAATAAGATTTGGACGAGAAAGAAATTGGCCAAACTCAAAAGAGGAAGTTTCATACAAAAATTTATTAAGTTGAGGTATAGAGAATAATGAATTCAAGTAATAAGATTTTGGGTGAAATTTGATTTAGGATAAAGAATGTAATTTAAATTGTAAACATATTTGGTGATTGATAAGAAGTAAATTAAATTAAATAAATTGTTGAAATTGAGAAAGTAAAAAATGAAAATTAAGAGAAAATTTTAGTTAAGGATTAATAGGATTATTAGTGAAGCCAAACTAGTAAGAAGTATGATTTAAGTATGGTTATATTTCAATATTTGTTAGGAAATTAAATAAAATAATTATTGAGATTAATAACATTGGTGAAGTAAATTAGGAGAAGAGATAGAGTTGTTTTATAGAATTCTTTTGATTGATTTCACAGTGATAATTAATAGGAAATACAATGAATCAATTAAGTGAATTAATAAAATAGAAGTAATTTTGATATAAGCAAATGGCAAATTCATAATTATAATGAATAAAGATTAGTGGTAAAATTTGAATAAGAAAATAATAAATATGGTATAAGAATGAAATAAATAATTAAAGATAAAACAATTTTCGTAAATTAAAATTTGGACAGTAAAACAATTTAGTTATAGCTAAATTGAAATATTAGGAAATTATGGAAATATTCATTTTAGTTATCTATGAGATTTTAAATAGAATTTAAGAAAGAATGAGAATCAATAGAAAATAGATAATGGGATTTAACTGAAAACATATTTGGCATATAATAGAAAATAGAATTAATAAAATAATTATTAGATTTGAAATATAAAATTTTTAGTGAAATTATAATTAAGAAAAGATCTCAATTTAGATATAGTTAGGAAATTAAATAATTGAATTATTGAAATTTATAAATGGGAAAGTTGGAAAATTATAGAATATTTATTATAATTATACATGGGATTTTAAATATAAGTTTACAATGTATCTTTCTAGGTGGGAGAAGGTTACAAATTTAATATAACAGTCTAAGGTTACATAGTTCGTAGCTAACCAATCCATTCCTAATATCACATCAAAATCGTACATGGTTAACAAAATTAGGTTAGCTGTGGTTTCCTTCTCACCTACAATTACTTTACAGTTTCTATACACTATATCTATGGCTTGCGATTCTCTAAATGAAGCATTTACTTGCAAAGTGTATGCTAGAGGCTCTGGCTCTATTAGGACTCTGTTTGCACAAGTAGGAGATATAAATGAATGAGTAGAACCAGGGTTAAATAACACAAGTGCAGGTATAGCGAAAATCTAAATTTTACCTTTAATAACGTCCGCGGATACATCAGCGGTCTCTTGATCTAATGTGTACACCCGTCCCTGATTCACAAGCTTCTTACCATTCTCCGCTGCTGTCGCCCGTCTCGGTTGTGAGGGTGTCGCTCTCTCTAATTTTGTCGGAACTGCTGGTGTTGGTGGCGATGATGGAAGGACTGAGGCTGGTGTAGTTAATGCAGCTGACTCTTGCAATATCGGGCAGTCTCTCACTAGGTGTTTCACCTGCCTACATCTAAAATAGGTCCTTGTCACCATGTGGCAGGGTCAGGTACCGTGCGACAGTCCACATCTGTCACGTCTGGCCGCAGTACCTCTCGTTGTAGAAGTGGGACCACTAGTAGTAGGGGCAGTAGCTGATCTCATGGATCACCCCTCCGAAATCTGAATGCCTGATGGTCTGGGCCTCTTGAACTTCTTTCTACCCAATCTATCATCCGTGCCCCTACTTTGCCTTACCCTTCCCTTTACCTTTACTCTTACCAGCGGACTTTGAATGAAACTGCTCACAATCTTGCTCACAGAGCTGAGCACGTTTGACCACCTCATTGTAGGTGCAAATATCAAACAGAGCTAACTTCAATCTGATAGACGGTTTCAACCCAGCCTTAATCTATCTATCTTGTGCCACTCATCTACTCGAGTCAGTGGATTAAATCAGCTAAGTGTGGGAACTCGAGACTCTTCCTTATCCACCATCATACTCCCCTGTGTTAACTCCATAAATTCATGCTGAAGCTTCTTTTGTATAGTGTCGAGGATGTACTGGCGATGAAAAGCGTCTACAAAAGTATCTCAGGTGATAACCCGATGCTGGGCGAATAATACCGTCTGTGCGGACTTCCACCAGTGCTTCGTATCGTTTGTCATCTGGAACATTGTAAGTCCTACCCGCTCCATATGGGAACATCTCATGTACCAAAATAGCTTCTCCACTGCTGTAATCCATTGCTCCACAACCAGTGGATCTTGATCGCCCTTAAATTTCGACGGATTTAGCTTAGTAAACTACCGCACTAGTGTCACATTGCAATAAGACTCTACGTCACGTGGCGGCTATATTGGTGGCGGTGGTACGGCTTGGGCCTATTATACTAGCTGCAGTGCAGGTTGTAACTCGGGAGCAAGCTGTATGAGAGGTGGTGGAGGTGGTGCAATAGGTGGAGCTGTTGGAGCTGCGTGCTCTCTCTTTGTTCTATCGGTAGCTCTATCAACATGGTACATGATGATGAAATCCGCCAACATGCGCTTCATCCTAAACATCTGAATGTTAGGACTCTTTGGCTACAGAGGGTGAGCCAGTCATGGGGCAGGCTCCGGTATCGGCCCTGGTGTATGGGGCTCTGGAGTATGCTCCGCTCGACCTTGACCCCTATTAGCTCGAGTCACCCGTCGTCCACTCATATCTGCACCACACAAATGATTTATTGAATTTTGGTCAGTGACCTTTTTAAATATCCAGACTATACAGTACTACAAGGGATGTTATCACTTCACATTATCTTAAAGACACTGATAGACATTAGGCCAACTTGGCTCTGATACCAATAAATACTGTCACGATACAAGTATACAGTATTTTATACTTTTTCACACTTTTCTATACACGTGAATTGGTTGGGCTGTCTGCAATGCATTTATTTCCGACTTTTACTTCAATAGTAAATAATAAATACTGTGAATTACATTAATTTACATAAGTAAAATATTTATAAAATAGTATTTATATTAATCATACACATCCCCTGTTTAATTTAACACTGTAGTACAGTAAATAAAAAGTCTAAACGTATAAAATAAAATAAATATACCTTCGAGATCCACAACAGCTGCCTCGGGATGCTCAATATGCAGCCACTAATCCTCGGATGATATATTTGGTGATCACTAAAAATATTCTGGAGAGATAAAATAATAGGGTGAGCGACCATGGCTCAGTAAGAGAGTTGTATGCAATTTTGATATCACGAAACTATATGCAGTAAAATCCTTAATTTTTCCTATTGGTATGCTAGGCACACTAAAAAGAAAGGATACTATAGTCAGCCAGGTAATCCAAATAGAGTATGGAAGGTATTTTGAAATACATGTCTTGTCCCGAAAACCCAAAGTGACTATAGGGAGAAGAAATTAATTTTAATGTAAATTTCATTTAAATATTTATTGCATATAAATATTTCACATATTCAAGTAAAATAATTCATTTAATCATGTAAAACAACACTTGGAAATAATTTAATTTCCACCATTGAAATCATTATCTTAAACATGTGTAACAGTAAAATAAACTGTTAAATATATACTCCAAATCAGTGATAAAATACCACGGTAAACATTACTTTTCAATAAACACCACAAAATCCAATAAATAACACGTGAAGTAATAATGGAGACCAGGCAACACCCTAATGATATCATGCTATAATCCCTGTAGGGAGCAGTAAATATATACACGTGAAATTTATGGCCATAGTCTATAAATGTCTTCGGTTGTACATTGAGCGGATGTCAACCGGGACGCTAAAGAAGGCTCAATGTCAATAGCTTTACACATGATATAATAACACATGAACACGTGAGTATGATATGGGGCCTAACAATCTCAAAACATATTTACACAGTGAAATAGCTTTTATGGAAAATCATTACACGTGATACAACTTCAGTCAGTCCATAAAGGGTAATAAATACAATAGTGAATATTATACTGAAAATAATTTATAAAATATTCACTATTTAATCTTTTACTTCACAAATCATATATTCCACCATAAAACATTTGGGATGAATTTTCAGTAGTTTAATTTTTACCGAAATCGGTTTCATGAATATTTAATAAAAGTTTTTCGGTAAATTCACCATTTATGAAAAATAATTAATTTCTCACTTTTGAGGCTAGGATAAAAGTCAAAAATGCATCAACATATTTTATGGCATTATTAGAAATATTTCTAATAAATTTCGGCAGCATAACGGTTGCCAGTGTCCTAGCCTTCCTGTAGTTTCAAACACAATTCAACCAGCCAGATAACCACAATTTCCCAGCAATTCGAGGCAATTCATTTTTCAAAATAATTTCATAAAATTAGTAGCATGAAAAACATGCCCTCAGGATATCCCTACAATCACACACGTGTCTCTTACCTGTCTATCGAGATCGCGTCTCCTGATCGCATCACACGAAAATCGTAACTCCCGGGCTGCAATTAATTTCACCAAAATTATTAACTTATTAAATACTTATTTTTAAGCTATAATTCATATCATAATCAGCCACAATGGATACTGTAAATATTTTTGCAGTATAATTTCTATAGATAGTATAACGTAACTTATTCGTTTTGCGTTGGATTTTAAATCCGAGCATACTGGTAGACTCCTCATAACTCCTACAGTCTAAATCTACCCTTAATTCACCAAGAACAGCCATGGAATCTATTCCCCTTCACCTTGGCCGAAAATCCCTTATGGCATTTTTGATTGTTTTTCAACAATCCAATGTTACTAGTTTATTCTACTATGTTTAACAATTTATTTGGCACCATTTTTAAGCTTGAAACACAATGAGGCACCAAGATACCATGCATGGCCGAATGTATATTTTTATTTTTCAATTTTTAAATGAAACCATGGCTATAGAAATGTTAAGCATGCTTAGATGAGTGATTTCATGCCATTAGATTTAAGGAAAACATAAGGAATGGCCTAGTACCTTTGCTTGGCTGAAAGTTGCAAGCCTCTTTTGTCCTTGTATAGTGCCTTATAGGATGAGATATTGGTGTAGAATTGTAGAGGAGAGAAAGAAGATCAAATTTGGTATAGAAATTGTGTTAAGATTCTAAGTAAATTGGTAGTTACAAAGCTTAGAAAAATTTCTTTCTTTCTTTCTCTTGAAGATGGCGTTTGGCTTGATGCAGAAGAAGGTGAATAGTGCATCTTAGCTACTGAGTGAATTTCAAAGAGAATTCGGAAATTTTGTAAATTGACCAAAATGCCCTTAGTTATGAAAATTTTGGATGATTTTGCCCTTACAGTCCTGTTGGCATAAAAACCATGTAAATGCACTCCAAATTTTTGGATTCTAGTTCCAAATGGTCATATTAAATGTATCTTGATGGTTGAAAGTGGTTTTGATGACGCGTGGTGCATAGATAGTGAGAAATTATGATTTTACCCTCGCGACCTGCCAGCAAAATTTTCTGTTTTTGTGACGATTTTGAAAGATCCATTGACACCATGTTAAAGCTTTTCATGTAGAATAACCTGATATTTTTAATTCATTCCAATTCTTTTTGGTTTGGGAGAAATTTACGAAAATATCCTTAGGACATATCCATCATTTTCCAATTTATTTCTCATACTTCACAAAACAATACAACTTAGGTATTTTGACTTCCAAATCACCATAATATCATTATTCAACCTCCCAAAAATTATTTTCTCTCTCATATCATTATCTGGGCATTGAAATTCAGGGGGGCCCACATAGCTTTTCACTTAATATTTATAAAGATATACAAAATAATTTATATATTAATAAAAATTTACATGTCTGTACATGTACATTACAAAATAATCAGTTCTCACAATCATCTTCACTCATGCCGATTTTTTCTCTCCCTCACCGACTTACTTGGCTGCTATGCTCTACTCATCGATTTTCTTAAGGTTCCCTACGTTAGCCATTGTAAATCTCCATTTTCCAACATTAAATTGTTAAGCCTCTTCCACCCATTTTATTTCTTATCTCAAAGGCTATTTAAGGCTTGAGTGGGTGACCTGGAATCGAGAAAAAGAGGATGATTTAGCTGCTGTTCTGTTCAGTAAATAGACAAGTAAAGAAGAAGATGAAGATCCCATGCAATCTTACTTAGTATTTATGCTTGTATTAGATGAATAGATGTTTGTGACTTTAGATTGAAGTAAACTGAACTGTAATGATCAATGAATGGTTCGGTTGGGAAATGAAAATAAAGAAATTTTATTGATTTTGATGTATAATTGATAGAGATTAGTAGAAAAGATGATGAATGAAAACTGTTTGGGACTTAGCTGGGTTGAAGCTTGCAAAACAGAGATGTGGCGTGTGATGTTGGACAAGCATGGGTTCCATTCGGCCATGATGTGGCTGAAACGATGGTGGTGATGTTTCATGCATTTAAACTGTATTAGATTAACTAAGACTGGTTAGCTTAACTAGCTATCGTTAGTTGATTAGTTAAGTAAGTCAGTTACAGTTTACAGTTAGTTACAGCAGTTACTACTCCGTTTTTTGGTTGCTTATATACCAGACTCTCATGTATATTGTTAACCATCTTCTTCCTTCTTGAATAACAATCAATACAAACATTTTCCTCTTCATTCTCGATTCACGATTATGTAAAATGGTATTAGAAGTTCATTTTTGATCTTTCTTTTTTGCTTCGATGGCTCGTGGGAATGCCAATAACAATGGTGCACCTAATCGGATTATGGTTGCTACACCTCATTCATTTGAAGATTCAAGCAGTCCTTTCTTTCTTCACAATGGAGACCATCCAGGGCTTGTACTTGTGTCTCATATCTTGCTTGGTTCGAACTATAATACGTGGAGTAAGGCCATGTTGATGGCTTTAACTGCCAAGAACAAGACTTCCTTTGTTGATGGCTCCATCGTTAAACTAGAACCTGAAGATCTTTTGTATGGGGCATGGACTCGTTGCAACAGCATGGTAATCTCTTGGCTTTTCAACTCAGTTGCTCGAGAGATTCCTGAAAGCCTTCTTTATTATTCTACTGCTCATGAAGTCTGGAAAGATCTGAGAGATAGGTTTCAACAGAGTAATGGTCCAAGAATTTTTCAAATCAAGAAGAGTCTTCTTGCTTTACAGCAAGGTAATTTGGATGTTAGTAGTTACTATACGAAGCTCAAGATTCTTTGGGATGAACTCAAAGAATTTCACCAGTTCCTGTTTGCAATTGTGGAGGGATGAAAACTTGGACTGATTTTCAACAAAATGAATGCACCATGCAATTTTTAATGGGTCTGAATGATTCTTTTGCTCAAATAAGGGCTCAAATCTTGATGATGGAACCATTTCCACCTGTTACTAAGGTGTTCTCATTAGTCATACATGAAGAAAGGCAAAGGAATATCGGTCAAACTGTTCTTCCTATATCAAATCCATCTCTTCAAAATGAAGTAACAGTGGTTGCAAGCTCTTCTCGAAATTCTGGATTTAAGGGCAAGAAAGATCGACCCTTATGCACACATTGCAACATACTTGGCCACACCGTTGAAAAGTGCTACAAATTGATTGGATATCCACCTGGTTACAAATTGAAGGGCAAGAATTTTGCTTCAAAGGGACATGTAAATCAGATTAGTTCACTGCTAAATGATGGTTCTAATGCTTCTTCAACAGGATTGAGCACTGATCAGTGCAAGACACTCATTGCTTTCTTAAGCTCACAACTCAAACTTGACTCCCAGAACATTTCAGAATCACAGCAGCCTGAGCCTATGGTATCATGTTTCAATGGTATTTGCTCTTCTATCTCTCATTCCTCATTTTCAGCATCTACCTGGATCTTAGCTAGTGGAGCTACTCATCACATATGTTGTTCTTTAGAGTCTTTCCAATCTATTACATCAACAATTAATTCATCTGTTACACTTCCTAATGGGTTCTCAATTGCCATATCACAAGTAGGGACAGTTCAAGTATTGGAAAATCTTGTTTTAGAAAATGTCCTATTCGTACCTGATTTTAAATTCAACTTGATTTCCATCAGCTCCTTGTTGCAAAAATATAAGTACACTGTTAATTTTTATCCTCAATCTTGTGAAATTCAGGAACCTATACAACGGAAGACGATTGGGATGGGTAATCGAGTTGGGAATCTCTATGTTTTGAGCTCAAGTTGTACATTTCCTTCATACACACATATGTCTTCTCTTTGCAACAATGTTACCATGACAGAAAGAGACTTATGGCACTTTAGATTGGGACATCCTTCTCTTGTCAGAATACAACTTTTACAGAATGATTTGAACATCTCATCTAGTTCAAAAATTTTACTTTCGTGTTCTGTATGTCCTCTAGCTAAACAAAAGAGATTACCTTTTGTATCACACAATTCTTTTTCAGATTCACCTTTTCAATTAATACATCTTGATATATGGGGGCCTTTTACTCCATTGTCTGTTGAAGGATTCAAGTACTTCTTGACCATTGTAGATGACTGTACTCGATTTACCTGGGTTTACCTATTAAAAAAATAAAGCTGATGTGATCCATATTTTTCCTGAATTTTATGCTTTGATTCAAAATCAGTTTGATATTTCCATTAAGTCAGTAAGGTCAAGCAATGCTCCAGAACTAATGTTCACTGATTTTTTTAAAACAAAAGGTATCATTCCATTTCATTCTTGTGTAGACACTCCACAACAGAATTCTGTTGTAGAGCGCAAGCATCAACACATTCTTAATGTTGCAAGATCTTTGTTTTTTCAATCAAATATACCTCTGCCTTTTTGGAGTGATTGCATTTTGACTTCTGTGTATCTCATCAATCGAATTCCATCACCAATCTTGAATAACAAATGCCCTTTTGAACTGTTATGGCATAAGAAACCCTCTTATACACATCTTAGAGTCTTTGGTTGCTTGTGTTATAGCTCCACTTTGAATAGAAATCGTTCAAAATTCTCTCCAAGAGCAGCTTCAGCTGCATTCCTTGGCTATCCTCCAGGAAACAAAGGCTACAAATTATTGGATCTATCTACAAATACAGTATACATCTCTCGTGATGTTGTTTTTCATGAAAGCATATTTCCTTTTCAATCTTCATCTACACAATCACATGAAACTTCTATTTTTTTCTCAGATCACATACTATCACACATACAAGACTCTTTTCTATCTCAACGTAACATGTCAGTTCCTTCATCAGAGTCATTTTCCTTCCCAAATCAAATTCCTTCTACTTCCACTAGAGTTAGGAATTCTCCTTCCTATCTTAAAGATTTTCATTGTTACTTCGTTCATAACTCTGATAATTCTACTCCTTATCCTTTATCATCTGTCATTGGATATAATAATCTTTCTTCTTCATACAAGACTTTTGTACATGCTGTTTCTTCATACATTGAACCATGTACGTATGCTCAAGCTGCCAAAGTTCAGGAATGGCGAGAAGCTATGTCTGAGGAACTGAATGCTTTAGAATCCAATGGTACTTGGACTGTCACTGCCCTACCTCCTGGTAAGAAGCCTATTGGTTGTCGTTGGGTGTATAAAATCAAGTTGCGAGCTGATGGTAGCTTGGAAAGGTATAAAGCTCGCCTTGTAGCCAAAGGCTACACACAACAAGAAGGTGTGGATTATCTTGATACTTTTGCCCCTGTTGCTAAGCTAGTCACTGTAAAGGTTCTTCTTGCCTTAGCCTCCATTCATGGTTGGAGTTTGTCACAGCTTGATGTGAACAATGCTTTTTTGCATGGTGACTTAGCTGAAGACGTATACATGTTCCTACCTCCTGGATATACTCGAAAGGGGGAGAATTGGCCTGCTAACTCAGTATGCAAGCTGCATAAATCCTTGTATGGCTTGAAACAGGCATCTCGGCAATGGTTCTCCAAATTTTTTGATGCTTTACTTCAACCTGGATTCACACAATCTTCTGCTGATAGCTCTTTGTTTACACGAATTCATGGTAATTCTTTTCTGGCCTTACTTGTTTATGTAGATGATATTGTGATTGCAAGCAATAATTCTGAAGAAGTCACATGTTTGAAACATTATCTTAACAAATTTTTCAAACTTAAGGACCTTGGAGACTTGAAATATTTTTTGGGTTTGGAGATTGCCAGATCAAGCAAGGGTATTTCTCTGTCACAAAGAAATTATGCCTTACAGTTGCTTTCAGATACTGGTTATTTAGCTTGCAAGCCAAGAAGTACCCCTATGGATCCTAATATCAAGCTATCCAGAGAGCAAGGTGAACTCCTTAAAGATCCTACTATCTTCCGTAGACTAATAGGAAGGTTGCAGTATCTTACCATTTCTCGGCCAGACCTCTCTTATTCAGTGAATTTTCTCAGTCAGTTTCTTTCACAGCCTAGACTCCCTCATTTACAAGCAGCATACCGCATTCTTCATTACATCAAAGGATCTATTGGCCAAGGATTGTTTTTTAGCTCTACTTCAGTCACTGAGTTAAGGGGCTTTGCTGATGCTGATTGGGCTGCATGCCCTGATAGCAGACGTTCCATTAGAGGCTTTTGTGTTTTCATTGGAGATTCACTGGTGTCTTGGAAATCTAAGAAGCAACATACTGTTTCCAGGTCCTCTGCAGAAGCTGAGTATCGTTCAATGGCTAATGCGACCTGTGAATTCATATGGTTACTTGCTCTGTTCAAAGATTTGCAGATATCTCATTCTAAACCTGTTGTTCTTTACTGTGACAACCAAGCAGCTCTTCACATTGCTGCCAATCCTGTCTTCCACGAGAGGACTAAACACATAGAACTTGATTGTCATCTGGTTCGAGAGAAGATGAAGACTGGAGTTCTCAAGACAATGTTTGTCTCTTTTCATCATCAAGTTGCTGATCTTCTCACCAAACCTTTGTTTCCCACTCAATTTCAGTTCTTACTTCGCAAGATGGGTGTTCATAACATTCACACTCCATCTTGAGGGGGAGTATTAGATTAACTAAGACTGGTTAGCTTAACTAGCTATCGTTAGTTGATTAGTTAAGTAAGTCAGTTATAGTTTACAGTTAGTTACAGAAGTTACTACTCTGTTTTTTGGTTGCTTATATACCAGACTCTCATGTATATTGTTAACCATCTTCTTCCTTCTTGAATAACAATCAATACAAACATTTTCCTCTTCATTCTCGATTCACGATTATGTAAAAAACTGTTTGATGAAACTCTTAAATGGGTAAAGGATGATTAGGAAGTTAGAGTTGAGATCAAGAATGAAAATAAAGCATGAAGATCATGAAGGCTGGGCAAATTGAGGTTACTGACCATGAAAGAAAAGAAAGAGAAGTTGTCGGCAGTGCAAAGAAAACAAGAAAAAAATTATTTAATGTAATATTGACAAATAGTAATAACAGAATTAAATAATGATAAAATAAAATTAATTGTAAAACTACCATTAGGAAAAAGAATAAGATTTGGATGAATAAGAAATTGGCCAAACTCAAAAGAGGAAGTTCCATACAAAAATTTATTAGGTTAAGGTATAGAGAATAATGAATTCAAGTAATAAGATTTTAGGTGAAATTTGATTTAGGAAAAAGAATGTAATTTAAATTGTAAATATATTTGGTGATTGATAAGAAGTAAATTAAATTAAATAAATTGTTGAAATAATAAAGTAGAAAATGAAAATTAAGAGAAAATTTTAGTTAAGGATTAATAGGATTATTAGTGAAGCTAAACTAGTAAGAAGTATGATTTAATTATGGTTATATTTCAATATTTGTTAGGAAATTAAATAAAATAATTATTGAGATTAATAACATTGGTGAAGTAAATTAGGAGAAGAGATATAGTTGTTTTATAGAATTCTTTTGATTGATTTCATAGTGATAATTAATAGGAAATAAAATGAATCAATTATGTGAATTAATAAAATGGAAGTAATTTTGATATAAGCTACTGGCAAATTCATAATTATAATGAATGAAGACTAGTGGTAAAATGTGAATTAGAAAATAATAAATATGGTACAAGAATGAAATATTTGACTATAATAAATAATTAACGATAATACAATTTTCGTAAATTAAAATTTGGACAGTAAAACAATTTAGTTATAGATAAATGTTGGCATCTAATAAGAAGTAAAATAAATACACCATGAAAAGTGATAAATAGACAATAAGGATTTATAAAATAATTATTAAAATTGAAATAGTAGGAAATTATGGAAATATTCATTTTAGTTATCTATGATTTTTTAAATAGAATTTAAGAAAGAATGAGAATCAATAGAAAATAGATAATAGGATTTAATTGAAAACATATTTGGCATTTAATAGAACATAGAATTAATTAAATAATTATTAGATTTGAAATATAAAATTGTTAGTGAAATTATAACTAAGAAAAGATCTCAATTTAGGTATAGTTGAGAAATTAAATAATTGAAATTTATGAATGGGAAAGTTGGAAAATTATAGAATATTTATTATAATTATACATGGGATTTTAAATATAAGTTGAAATTAGTGGTAACATGAAAATTAAAGAAAGAATAGGATATAATTAAAATTATATTTTATTTTAGTATTTAGTAGAAAATAAAATAAATTAATTGTTGAGAATGATAAATAGGGATTAGAAGTTAATGGAATATTTATTAAAGTCATTGTCACATCCCAAGTACACAGTATTTTACACTTTTTATACATTTTCACCACACATGAATAGGCTGGGCTGTCTGCGATATCTTAATTTTCACATTTAATTCATTGAAAACACGATTTCCATAATTTAATATAATTAACGGAAATAAATATTTACAAGTTGTATTTTAATCAATACTTACATTAATTTAATATAACACTGTAATACCGTAAATCAGAAGTCTGAACATATATGTAAAATAAATATACCTCTGGGATCTATAAATGCTGCCTCGTGGTGCTCAGTGTGCAGCCTCTAATCTTCGAATGATATACTCAATCGGTCACTGCAAAATATCTTGGGAGATAAAATATTGGGGTGAGCAAAACCACGGTTCAGTAAGAGATTTGTATGCAAATTTTGATACCTCGAAGACTACATGCAGTAAAACCTTTAGTTTCCTATTTATAAACTGGCACTCTACAAGGGAGTGATACTATAGTTGGCCGAGAAATTCAAATGGAGCATGAAAGGTATTTTGAAATATCTGTCTTGTCTCGGAAACCCAGAGCAACTATAGGGAGTAAAAATTTATTTTAATATAAACTCACTAAAATATTTACTGCATATAAAATATCACATGTTTAAATAAAATAATTTATTAAATCATGTGAACAACACTTGAAAATTATTTGATTTCCACCATTGAAATCAATCACTTAAAACACGTGTAACAATAAAACACTCGTTCACATATTTCACTAGTCAGTGATAAAGCATCACAATAAACAGTATATTTCGATAGTTATCACCAAAACCAATAATAACACGTGGAATAATAGTGGAGAACATGCAACACCCTGATGATATCATGCTATAAGTCCCGTAAGGAATAATAGGGTACACGTGAGATCCCTATAGGGATAGTATAATAAACACATGAGATCTATAGCCATAGTCTATAAGTGTCTTCGGTGTACACTGAGCGGGTGACGTTGGGACCGCTGACGACGGCTCAATGTCAGCAGCATAACACATGAGAAGGTACACATGAACACGTGAGCATGATATGGGGCATAATAGTCTCAAAATAGTATATGTGAAATCTCGTTACCTTTATGGAATTAAGTAAAATCAATAACATCTTTCAAAAAACAACATGCCATGATTTCCAACAAACATATTCTTCATTAAAGCTCATGATATGACATTTTGCATATATGACATATTTGACAACTTTTGAGCAACTAAATATATTATCTAAACATATCAAACTTGCTCAAACTACAGAAATTCAATAATCATTTCAAATTCACAAATCATGCTTTTCATCCAATCATCCAATGCATCAAGAACTATTCATCAAACATTCAACAATCATTCATCATGCCTTTTGTTCTATCATGCAACTCACAATGCATCATTAATCATCAACTAATTTTCTCATCAAAGCATAACTAATCACATAAAAAGTTTAAGGAGTACGGAATTAAGCTTACAATACTCCTTTGCTTGAGTATGCTTTGCCTTGACTAGTTGAATCCACCTTATGCCATCCTTTGAAGAATTGTTGTGATGGATCCTCAAGCTTTTTCTTTTTCTCATTAGCACAAGCAAACTCCATAGAGGTGTGTAGAGCATTCAAACCCCATTGTTTCTTTGTAACTCCATGCTCTAACACTCCTACAACAAACACATTTTCAAGCATGCTTTGGTACCCAAATTTTCTTGGGTCCTTGAGAGTTAGTGCAAATAATTTTTGATCCTTTTGGGATCCATTTCAAGCTCAAATCATCATTATTTATTGCATGCTTTGGCACCCACATTTTTCTAACCACTCTTCCTCTAAATGTGGTTTTTCTATTTGTGCATGCTTGTGAAGAGTGTCCTATTCTATTGCATAGTGAGCATGTAAGAGATAGATCATGCATAGTATTTTTGCTCTCTAGGAAATTCTTAAGATGAGTTTCTTTTTGTATTGCATTATAACCTAACCCATCTTTATCAAAGAAAGCTCTTTGGGTCTCAAGCATGTGATCTAATTTTTGTTGACCCATATAGAACCTAGAAAATGAGTTATGCAAATTTAAGTTCTTTTTATTCAACTCATTTATTTCTAGATTTGCTTCTTCCAACTTCTTCTCAAATTCAAGTTTGGCATTTAATAGCATTTCATTTTCTATTTTCAATTTAGCAATGATTTTCTTATATTTGGAGTTCATGCATTGAAATTCATTTGCTAAATCATCAAAGACATTTTGTAGTTCACTAAAGGTAAAATCATTATCTTCACTAGAACTACTACTAGCCTCATCATCACTAATGGCCATAAAGCATGAGTAGGCTATCTTATTATCTACATTTTCCTCATCGGAGCTATCACTATCGCTCCATGCAACCACAAATGCTTTCTTCCTAGGTTTCCTATCCTTTTCTCTTCTAAGTAAGGGGCAATCTAATTTATTATGACCCGGTTCATTGCACTCATAACATACTAAGGGGTCCTTTTCTCTTCTACTTGACTCTCCCCTTTGATGTCTCCTATTACTCTCTCTCTCTTTCATTCTCATAAATCTATTAAATCTTTTGGCAAACATTGCCATTTCTTTTTCTTCCTCATTTCCACTCTCATCACTATTATCTTCAATGAGCTCATGAGTGGAAGACTTAAGTGCTACCCCTACTTTCTTTGAAGGCTCTTCATTTCTTTTCAATTTCATCTATATGTAAGTAGGGAGCCCATAAGTTCATCTAGAGACAGGGTATTTGGATCTTTAGACTCTTCTATTGCGGTTACCTTTGCCTCCCATGATTGTGGCAAGCTATTCAAGATTTTCTTCATCATTTCTACATTGGAATAGGTCTTGCCTAATGCCTTAAGTCCATTGATTATGTCATTAAATCTAGTGTACATATCACTCATGGACTCATTTTCTTTCATTCTAAAAAGCTCATAATCATGTGTGAGCATTTCTACTTTGGTCTCTCTAACTTGATTTGTCCCTTCATGTGTGATGGCTAGTTTGTCCCATATTTGCTTAGCATTTTCACATAGGGACACTCTATTATATTCATTTGGACCTAATGCACAAAAGAGGGTGTGCATAGCCTTGGCATTCAATTGTGCTAATCTCATGTCATTGGTGTCCCACTCATCTTCACTCTTAGGGACATCCTTTCCATCTACTTTCTTTATTGGGATTCTAGGGCCATTTACTATTACTCTCCACACTTCATAGTCATTAGATTGTACAAATAACATCATCCTAATTTTCCAATAAGAGTAATTTTCATCATTAAATAGTGGAGGTCTAACTAATGAGTGTCCCTCTTCTCCTAGGGGTGTGCCTACATTCAAATGAGCCATTTAAGATCGTTTTGCTCGATAGAGGTTAGTCTAATTCAATCTCGAGCCCAAGCTCTCATACCAAGCTCTGATACCAATTGTTGGCTCTTATAGGCAATACCGAGAGGGGGGTGAATCGGTTTTTCACTAATCTTAAGCTCGTTTTTCGGTTTCTCTAAATTCTCTAGCCTATATGAATATTTTCTAAGTTCTCTAGGCTATTCAATCATGCAATTCAAATTCAATACAATGAGCACAAATATAATTGCAAGAAAGTAAAGAGAGTAGGGAAAGAGAGATTTACACAAGCAATTTATAGAGATTCGGCAACTTGCCTACGTCCTCTACCTTGAGACGCTCCCAAGGATTTTCCCCAAATTCACTAACTTGAATTTGTGTTACACTCCCTCTTTTCAAGGATCAAGAGAAACCTCTCTCTTTTTCTAGACTCAAGAGAAACCTCTTCTCCCTCTTTTTCTAGGCTCAAGAGAAACCTCCTTCTTTTTCTTAGGCTAAAGAGTAACCTCCCTCTTTTTCATAGGTTAAAGAGAAACCTCCCCTTTTACAAGGAATGAATTGGTTTACAAGAGAAGTAATCAAAGAAGGCCTCTAGATAGGCAAGTGATTACAAATATTAAGCACAAATAAAAGCCTATACAAGATTTGTGCTAAGCACTACAAGGAATAAGAGAATGATAGATGATGGAAACTTTGTAGCTCTTGATTTGTTGTTTGAGGCTTGTAGATTTGATGAATATGAGATTTGAAGTTGCTGAGTGGTTCCTCTTCCTTTCTTTAGCTTATAAGCCTCTATTTATAGTCCATTGGATGTATTCTAGCCGTTGGGTGGAGCCAAATCTCGGATATTACCGTTGTCTCACAAAAACTAGCCGTTATAGGCTATTTTCGAGCAAAGGGATCGATCCTGCTATAGTGGGGATCGATCCCTTTTGTCTAGAATCTTGATTCTGGGCTTCAGGGACCTTGGGAAGACTTTCTGCCAAAAAGGGATCGATCCTGCTACAGTGGGGATCGATCCTTTTCTTCCAGAAGGCATTTTTCCTGCACTTTTGGGTTAGAAATGATATGACCTTTGATCCTAATTCAACCCAAAACATTTATAAGCTTTAAGGGAGTTTTTCTTGACTTTCTCAGATAAAAACATGGTCTAAACATTCATCAAGTGATTTTCTAAAATATTCAAAACGTTTATAAAGAATTAAGACCAATAAGAATATGCATCATTAAATCATGGTCTTAATGTTTGATATGAACATTTGAAATGTATTGAAAAAATCATGTGTGATAAGGCAAATTTACAATATGAATTAAAACATTAAAGCTTACTTAAGTTTTTGTCATTTCAAAATATATATTGCAATTTAAAGCTAACAGTTTCTCTTTAGCCTAGAAAAAGAGGGAGTGTAACACAAATTCAAGGATAGTGAATTTGGAGAAAATCCTTGGGAGCGTCTCAAGTTAGAGGACGTAGGCAAGGTTGCCGAACCTCTATAAATCGCTTGCATATATTTCTCTTTCCCTACTCTCTTTAATTACTTGCAATTATATTTGTGCTTATTGTATTGAATTTGGATTGCATGATTAAATAGCCTAGAGAACTTAGAAAATATTTATATAGGCTAGAGAATTTAGGAGAATCGCAAAACGAGCTTAAGGTTAATTAAAAAACCAATTTACCCCCCTCTCGGTATAGCCTATAGAGCCAACAAACTTAAAACCCTCCTTGACCGAACATATAAACTTTATTTATCTATATTTTAATTCTTGCAATTCTCATGGCTGTCTCACTTCTACGTTGATCACAAATCTCACGTCAGTCATCTCCTTAAAACCTCATCTTCTTCCTACAACCCTCACAACCAAACACTAGGATTTTTCTTTTACTTATGTTCATTTCAAACAAATGCTATAAACATAATAATCTTGATCTTTAAAGCCAAAAATTAAAGAATAAAGAGCTCAAAAACTACTTTTGGATCTTTACCTGTACAGAGGAACAATCTATCCACGTAAATCAGTTTCCTGTTTTGAGGTTTAAACTAAGTTTCTTTGGTGGCTTTGGAAGCTCTTGAGACAAGCTTTATTTTTCCTCAATAAACTTAGGTTATTTACTGCAGAAATAGGGTGATTCTGTTATGGAGAAGAAGGGCTGCTCGACGTGAAACAGAGGAGGAAATTCGGTAATAGTGAAAAATCAGTAAACTTTAATTACTTTACAAAATTGGAATATGAAAATTTTACAATATTCCTTAACACTTTACATCCCCTATAATCTACTTACAATTTAAGTAGTGCTATACAATAATTTTGAATATATAAAAGAAAATAAAATACCTCCAAGATTGAAAATCTGCAGACTCAGGTAATTGAAATCGCAGCTGATACCTTCGGGATGGTATATCTCTTATCCGAATATAATATCCTGTGCACTGGAAAGTAAAGGGGTGAGCGACAACGTGCTTAGTAAAGGAGTTGTATGCAAGATTGATATAATGAAAACTATATGCTAAAAAGTATTTATTTTCCTAACGGTTCACTAAGCACAGTAATACTATAGTTGGCCGAGAAATTCAGATGGAGCATGGAAGGTATTTTGAAATACCTATCTTGTCCCGGAAACCCAGAGCGACTATAGAGAGTATTTAATAAATTGTTGTTATAAACAATTTAATAATGTTTTCAATAATTATAAATGGTAATAAACAATTTATTTCATCACTTTAGTCACATTTTTAAAAACACGTGACAATGATGATAGTAAAACAGTAGAGTTTGTACAATGGAAACAGTATACAAATTGATTCAATAACAGTACGATAAAACTTTTCAATAATCAGTAAGTAAACAGTTAGGTAATTATTTCAAGTTTAGAAATAATATTACAATTCATTTCAATTCAGTAAACAATATTATAATACAGTTCAGTAAACAGTATTCAATAAGTCACAATTCAGTAAACAGTATTTTTCAGTACAATTCAGTAAACAGTAATCAGTAAATCACAGTTCAGTAATCATGTAACAGTAGGTTGAGACTAGGCAAGTCCCTAAATTATCATGCTATAATTATCTCCGAAGGGAAAACAATAACAGTATGCAGTAAGATTTATGGCCATAGTCTATAGGGTATCCGTAGAGTACACTTACTAGGTGACCCTAGGACTGCTGATGACTTCGTAGGTCAATCAGCCACAATGATAGTATAGTAACAGTGAGCATGATAATGGGGCATGAAGTTTCAAAATCATTTTATTTCAATATAAAATACGTTTAAGAAATTTAAACAAAATATCATTAAATTTAATAAAATTTCATAAGGTATTAAATTCATATTTAACAGTACAGTGAAAAAATCGATAAAATATTCATGCTTTAGTGAGAAATTCTATAAACATTCAATTTTACTATAAAATATTTTAAAGAACATATTTATAATCTCACTTTAATAAAATTAAATTTCATGAATATTTAATTAATATTTTCCAGTAAAAATTTCCATTTATGAAAAAAATATTGGAAATAAATTCCAAAATCCATAATTCACTCAATTTATGCATCTAAAATATTTCATGCTATTTTAGAATTTTTTGATAAATTTTCGACAACATAACAACTATAATTTCCTAACCCCTTGCATGTAAAATACAGTTTATAAACCAACCGTAATACCACAATTTGCATGATTTTCAAGGCAATTCATCACCCAAATAATTTTATAAAATCATACTTATAAAATCATGCAGTTCATCATATCCCTACAGCTTACACATTTTTCCCTTACCTGTCTCGTAATACCGACTCTTTTTGCAGCACCAATTGTAATCCGACAATCCCGGCTGCAAAACAATTTCACCAAAATTTTTCATTAATTTTCCTCTTTTTTTTTTAAGCTATTAACTTTCACTAAATGCAGCCACATAGAATACTATCTATGCGTAACCAGTGTAAATTACACCGGTAGTAAAACTTAACTTTTCCGTTTTAGCTCCGATTTCACCATTCTTCTTCTTTTATTTTCTACAGCAATTAGCATATCAAATAAATGAAATGCAACATAATGACACCTCAAAAGGCCTTGGTCGAAACCTCCCTTATGCCTCCCTTAATGATTTTCATCCATTTTCAACAATCTATCCTTCCTAACCTTTAAATCCATGTTCATTGTCTCATTTTCTATTATTTTTATGCAAAGATCTACATAGATTCCATAAGTTCACAAGCACACCGAAATCCCCTTTCATGGTGGATTTTTATTTAGCCAACAAAACTAAATTCCAATGGTATATTCATAATCTACACCTTGGATTTAACCAAAATATAACTTTGAAATTAATTGAAACATTAGAAATTGGAATTCCTTACCTTTGGCCGAACACTGTAGCCCTTCCTTTCTCCTTGATTTCTTCCTTATTTGATGAGATAATGGCACCAATGAAGAGAGGAAATGGTGTAGATAATTTTTCTAGAAAGAAATTTGGTGAGAAAAAAACAATTTCTTATAGTTTTTTCTTGTTTTCTTTATTTTTCTTTTTCTTTCTCTTCTTTTCTTTCTTCTTTGTTGTGCAAGCCAAATGAAGGAGAAAGTGAAGAGTGGCAGGCACTTATGGCTGAAGTGTGATGATGTTTCTTAAAGAGGGTGAAATTACCATTTTGCCCTTGGTTATGTAAATTTCAGACAATTTTGCCCTTAACTTCCATAATCGTAAAAACCATGTAATTGAACTTCAAAACTTTGGATTCCAGCACCAAATAATCACATTTAATGTATCTTGATGATTGGAAGTGGTTTCGTTGACGCACGGTGTACCGATAATGAGAAATTATGATTTTACCCCTAATAGACTGCCAATTAAATTTTTCAATTTAACCACCGTTTAGATCAATATCTTAACTCTATCTTATGCTTCTTTTCATGTATAATATCATGATATTTTTACTTCGTCCCAACTCATTTTAGTTTGGGTGTAATTTACGAAAATGCCTTCGAGACGTAACTGTTATTTTTCAATTTGTTTTCTAAAATTCACAAAATAATTCCAAATAATATAAAAATTAATTTTATATCTCAAAATCATTATCTTATATTTATTTCACCCACTGCACACTGTATTATCAGTCTTGAATCCATCAAAACCATAAAAATTAAAGTGGGGCCCACATGACACTCTTCACTTAAATAATAAAATATATTATATTCACTAAATAAATAATTACAAAATATCATATACAGTACAGTAGAAACAGGTTTCACACCAAATTTCTCTATTCTCCCTATACCTATTGAAGATGCTGAATTAGAATATTAAGTAAAGTTACGGAAATTATTTCCTATATGTTATGGAGTTATTGGGAAAACTGCCAAGTGGGCCCTACAGGACAATCCATAACTTGGATGACCTCTGAAGTGACAAAATGTGAAATATGGGCCCGAAATACCTAAAGGTCAAGAAGCCTATTTTTCGAAATTAATTAAGATGAGCACACCTAGGTTTACGTGTAACAAATTCAAAAATGACGATTTGGTCCATACCCCAGAAGAACATTTCTGAATAACGGTCAAGCTAAATTGACTTCAGACCCAAGACTGTCATAGGAAAATCCTCAAGTAAAGAAGTTTCATGTGGATCCAGCCCATGAACTGAATTACGCAAAAGTGCTGAAAACAACGCGAATGAAGCAAAAAGCATTCGTTTAAGGGTAATTTGGTAATTTCACTACCCATGACGGTCAAACCACCTTGAGAGTCAATATTTGACCATGTTTGATCTAAATATATGAAAAATAATAAAAATAAAATATGAAATTTGGAATTAAAAATAATAAACTAATGTTGGGACGTAAATAAAAATAATGAGATTGTACAAGGGTATTATGGTCATTTAAGTGGGCTAGTCAAGTGGTCAAAGATTGACTAGAATTGACCTAAATAAATAAAATTTATTTAAAATAAAATAAAATTTTTGGAAAACTAAAAATAATAAAATAATCCAATGGCATAGGTGTAAACTTTGGAAAATTAAAGGGGCCAACTTGTCATTTTGCATAGGGCAGATTTTTATGCAATAAAATAATATAAATTAAACATAAAATCGGACTTTCTTCAACCTTTAGAAGATTTACTCCCTTGCAGCTTCTATCTCTCTCCATTTCTCACGTTTTTCCTCTCTTTTTCTTAGCCAAACCATTTGTCTCGATTAAAATACCAAACACCTTCTACAAATTCCGTCTTGCACCCCAAGAACACCCTAAAACCAGAAAATTAAAGAGTAGAATTTAAAGTTTGAAGGCTATTAAAGGTGCTGTGCTGTTTGGTTCTTAAAGGAGGTAAGTGAAGAAATGAATTCAGTCAATCCTACTTACTAATTATGGTTGTATTTGGTTGGTAGAAAATATTTATGGCTTTGGATTGGAACAAAATTAAGTGTAGAAATAAGAGTAGGTTTCGGCCATGGAGGGTAGGTAGGAAGAATATGATGATTTTGTTGTATGATGGGTGTAGCATGGCTATATATAATGAATGGAATGTAGCTATAAGGCTGGAAATTGTAAAACCATGATTTGGATATTAAGGGGAGCATTCCATCATTAGAGGGTTAGATGACGATGGTGAAAGGTTGATGTAGGAAAGGTGTTTGATAAATGTATTTAGTGAATTTGGAATATTCATGAGTTAAATTGGGAGAAGAATAAATGAAAAACAATAGGAATGAGACTATAGGAGGCTTGCGGCTATAGTTAAAGTGTGATGTGGATGATGAAATTTTAATGTGTAAAAGATATAATAAGATGTAGAGAAAGAACAGGAAACATTTATAAAGGTTAATAAGATTATTAGTGAATTAGACTTAGAAAAGATTTGTAATTTAAGAGTAATTATATTGTAGCATTTGGTAGGAAATAAATAAATTAATTATTGAAATTAATAAAGTGGAAGATAATGAATTTGGGGTTAATAAAATTATTGGTGAAATTGGATTTAGAAGAAGAATGTGATTTAATTGTAATTATATTTTGGCAATTTGTAGGAAATAAATTAAGTTAAATTAATTGTTGAAATTAATAAAAATGGAGGTAATTTTAATATAAGCAAATGGTTGAATTAATACTAATAATGAATAAAGATTATTTGTAAAAATTAGAATTGGAAAATAATAAGTAGAATGCAAGAATGAATATTTGACTGTAATAAGAATTGATGTAGAAAGAGAGTTAAATGAAAATGAAACATGAATAAATAATATCCATGAAATAGGAATTGAAAAAAATGACAAATATTAGACAAGAAAAGCTTTTGGTGAAAGCATGTTTTATAAAGTCTATATTGATTTCCATAAAATTTAAGAGTTAGAAAATAATATTATAAGATCAATAGAAAAATTAATTGTGTCAAATAAAATAAAATAGAAATAAATAGAATAAATCTTATACTTGGATTGTAAATTTTAAATATATTTTGATATGATTTTGTAGCACTGAGTCTAGAAAATTAGGTGACAAAGGTGGTACCATTGGATTTTTATATTGCACGACAGTTTGAGGTAAAGAATCTTATAAAGAAGTTGCATAGGAAAAACTATACTTTTATCTAGAATTTGAATTTTAGAAAATTAATTTAGCTATCCAATCTTCCAAATTCCATCCCAAAGAAAAATGGAAATTTACTTTTAAGTCACATGAATCTCAATATGATTTACATTGCATAAAAATTATTTTAATTATTTTACGTCAAATAGAATATTGATTATAATATATTATTGGATATTTAAAGTTTGATATCGTGAATTTAAATGATTTTTGTTACTATTAAATATAGTGTGTATTACTATTATTTAATTTATGGATTGATTGAAGACAGTTTTATGAAATGATTTATTATTGTAATTGAATGATTTTGTGTAAATGGTTTTGGGACTATTGCTCCCTAGTAATCATGCATATTGTTATAGTGATATGACTGTGGGACTATGGTCAAGCTCACATGTTTCCACAGTGAGCATATGACCAGTGCAAACTGTGACTATTTCGTCCCTTTGGGGATATTGATTGTCCCTTCGAAGATACTGTTCTGTGCATGTTATACTAGAATTGAACTGTCTCTACTGATTTGATTATTGGATTATTTAAATATCGATTTGACTGAATTGAAAAGAAAGAAATGTTTAAAGTGAATGACAATAATTGATGATTTAAAGAAAATGATATTATTGTACAGTTGCACCTACAGTTTTATATTTAATATGTTTTGAATTATTATAATCGATGATTTTTACAATAACCGCTTTTACTGTACATTTACATCTTAATGTTTTTTTAATAGACTTTTCATGAATAGTGAAAATGAATTTTATCAACGATTTTATTCTGTATGTAGTGCCATAGTTCAGCCCTTTTGTATAGGTTTCTTTACTAAGCATAAAATCACTCTCCTATTTTTCCTCCCAGACTATTTACAGTAAATTCTGCTCACCGTAGAGGAGCTTACTTTTGGGACATACAGTATTTCTTTAAGACATGAGCACCGTCTGCGAAAGGTATATTGTATTTTATTATATATATTTTAGACATTTGTATAGTACTTTCTACTCTGTAAATGCCTTTAGGGATGTAAACTAATAGGATTAGTATCGTGACAGTGAATAAAAATGGTACTTGTATATGCATAATGATATAAAATTAACTATTTTTGCAATAAATGGTATGAAATTTCGTTACTACTAGTGTTAAATTTACTGTTGAGGAAAATAAAGTTGTCAAAATGACTTACATGACATGTGTCACAGTCCATATACACAATATTTCACGTATTTTCATACAAACAGTAATGGTTGGGCTATGTGCGATGCATTTATTTCCCATTTTCTTTAAACAATGAACACTTTTAAACAGTAATTTATTTTAAACTTACATAAGTACAAATATTTATATATCAATGTTTGTTTAGCATTTACATCCCTTGTTCGTAATTACAATATAGTAGTATTGTAAAATAAGTCTGAACATATAAAGTAAATGATTATACCTCCAAGATCCACACTAATTGCCTTAAGGTAACTAAAAGCGCAGTCGAAATCCTCAGATAGTAAATCACACAATCACTAAAAAAATCTGTTGATTTGCAAGATAAAGGAGTGAGCAAACCATGGCTCAGTAAAAGAATTGTATATAGAACTTGATATTACGAAATCTATATGCAATAAAATAATTTATTTTTTTATAGGTGCACTAGGGACCCTGAAGGAAGGATACTGTAGTCGGCAAGGGATTCAGATGGAGTATGAAAGGTATTTTGAAATACCTGTCTTGTCCCGGAACCTAGAAGCGATTATAGGAAGTAGTTGTTTATTTTGATATAAAAATCACATTTAGAAGAATTTCAATAAATAAACAATTCAAAAAATTGCATATAAAACCATTTTAAATAAAATACTTAGATAAGTATTTATAAATTCACTTTAACACATATCACACATTTCAGTCAAGTTCAATAAACAATAGTATCGGTAATAGTTAAGTAATAATATGCTAGGTAATTCAGTAAACAGTAAACACATTGTGAGAACCACAATTTTCTTCAACCAATAATGTACTTAAAGTATAACCTTAAGTGATTATAATGAAAATTTCAAGATTTCAAATATAAGATCATGTCTCGTATTTATAGAAACAAAATCTTTGAGAGTAACGTGAAGCGTAAGCTAATACAATATATGTAATGGACGTTAAATGCATACAAAAAGGAGTTGCAATTATATGAATATATATACATTTTATACATACATAAGGCAAACTAAAAGTACGTAACGTACATACATGCATATACGTATGTACACGTGCATACATGTATGCAACGTACATATGCACGTATATAAATGCATATATAAATAATAAATAAATATGTATATGCATAGATGGAAATAAATTAAAATACATATAAATAAATACGTAAGTGTATAGTGTGTATATACATACTTATATTTATATACATAAGAATAGGTGATGATATATATATATATATATATATATATTTAAATGTGTATATGAGTGAAAGGTTTATATAGATATATACATGTATGTACCAGTATAAATATATATACTTATATGTATATTGGGCTTAAATATATACGAATATGGAGTAATATATATTAGATTTATTGAAGAATAAATATAAGTATAATAAAAAAAAGAATGTATCTATAAACATGATATTTATTTTAGAAAATTATAAAAGATAAACATATGTAAGTATAATAAAATATATACGTATAAATATATATATATATATATATTGAAAAATATATATTTTGATATATAGAATAAATATATAAATATGTATTGAAATAAAGAAACATATAACAAAAAAAAATTTGGAGTCGGTGGGAAAAGTCCCACCAATGCCAATTGTACTCTGCCATTTCGGCAGAGCATCATTCAGCCCCAATTCCCCACTCATTTCAGTCTTTTCTCCATCTTTCGCCTCCCCTCAAGCTTTCTTTATCTCATCATTTGCTTCACCCGATTATCATCATTGTATGACCTCTTTGTCGTCCTCCTTAAAGAAGTGAATGAGCAAAGCGTAAAGCAGCGGTTCGAGCAAGCAAAAACTAGTAAACAGAGGCGTGAATTGAAGTTAAAGTCAGGCGTTAGGTGCTGCCTGGAACGAGGATTCTCGGGTTGAAACAGGCACTTAAGAAGGAGTGATTTTCAAGGCTTTTCTAGGATGAAAACAGATACATTTCAAGGGTTCTTGGACTCGAGTTAGAGGTGATTTTAAGGCAAGATCTGGGCTAACGTTGAAGGTTATATTTTGGGCTCTAGCTTGGGGGTTACCTTGCAACGTTGGAGTGGCTATTTTTAAAGGCTGATCTTAAATGGTTAAACATTTGGTGTTATGATGGCTGTTTAGAGAAGAAAGAAGAGGGCCAAGGCTGATGTTGTTGAAGTAGAGGAAAAACCACAATGAAGCTGCTGTGTTTGTGGCCCTCGGTAAGGCCTGGCTCTTAACAGCACTCTCAGACTGGAAGTGTATGATCTAGTGACTATTAGAGCTGACTTTAGGGAGGGCTGAGAATCAGCGGATATGACAGCATCGAAAGGCAATGAAAGGGTAGCTTTTGTGCTAGCGTATGAGGCTCACGGCATAGTCAAAGTCAAGCTAGAGAAAGGGCTGTAAACAGGAAACTCGCGGCAAACTTGGAGCGGCTGTTTGGAGATGGTTCTGGCAGCTGAAGCTGACTTGAGGCAAGCTATTTTGGTTGTTTTGATAAGGGGACTACGGGAGCCAGTAGCAAATATATATATATATATATATATATATATATATATATGTAGAGAGAGAGAGAGAGAGAGAGAGAGAGAGAGAGAGAGGCTTACAACAATGATTTCGGTGGCTGCTTGGGGCATTGTTGAGGGACAAGTGGAGGTGCCGATAGTGGGCTGAGTTGTTGAGAAGGTTTGGGGCTATGTTCAGTGGCTGGAAATATGGCAGTAAAAGGTTTCTTTTGGCAGCCATTTGGTTAGTAATTTGAGGTTGAAAGGAGAACTCTCTCTCTCACGGGTAAAAGGAGAGAAATAACAAAGGGCTGGCCTGAAATCAAAAGGAAATATGGAGTGAATATTAACCCGAGAGTCAATGAAAGAGCTTAAAGGAGGGGACTGAAATTATCGGTTCTTGACGGGGTATTTGCAAGAGTTTGGCGCGGTTTGGAACTTAAACTAAGAGGGGTAAGGACTCTTTAAGTTTAGCATTTAAGCATGTAAACATTGATGAGTTAATGGATGATTTAAACTTGTTGAAAACATGCAATACATGGACTATTATATGTCTATGTGCACACACACATCTGTGCATAAATATATGTATATTTGTTACGAAAAATGAGAAATTAAAATGTGGTGTAGGAATTTATTGAAGACCTTAAAGAAGTGGAGATTCACATAGAGCTTGGGATAGGCTCAGTACTCAAGAGAACTAGAGTAAGTGCACGAGTCTTGGATTAAGCTTTGGTCATGCATAAGTCTTGATATAGGTACGCGTATATATATATATATATATATATATATATATATATACACACACACATGTAAATATATTTTGATATATATATATATATATATATATATATATATAGATATTAGATAAAGACTTCCTTAGACATAATGATAAAGAATTAAATATGATCATGTAATTATACATGGATATTTAAACATACATTTTGTGTACATATATGTGTCGTGAGTCTAAAGAGGAACAATATTGGCTTTAATTTAAATAGTTGCACTTTGATGCAATATGGAAATATTAGGTACTTATAGATATCCATATGCTATAAAATAAGAACTCGAGAGATGAAACATTCGTGTAGGAATCAAGTTGGAAAAATATAAAAGAGAATGATCGGTATGATTTTAACTAAGGAGATTTTATGTAAGGACTAAACATCGGTTCAAGATTAATATACGCACGCATAACCCTCTAAGGATGAAGGTTATATACGTTTAGAATGATACGGCGGAGTCAATTGTAGCGTGATAGCAAATTTTAATATTTGTGCATAGTTTAAATTATGCACTCCAAGTTCAGTATTTCACATGCTGTGAGTAGTTGATTGAGACAATATTAAAATGATTGTAGTGGCTTCGATTGGAGCAATGTAGAAGCTAAGCTCGAGTTTGAGGATCGAGGAAAAGTAACCTATCAAGCATCGAGGTAAGTGGGATAAATATGCCTTGCTAGTGTCATTTCGTAAGAGATGAATAAATACTTATTAAAATACTTATCTAAATTTACCTCAAGTTGGTGGAATACTATGGGTAAGACTATAAGAGTAAGTACGGTAAAATACAAATTGGACATAATGTGATCGTGAATAATAGTTGTTTAGAAAAGAATCTTGCTTGTGATTTGCATGTTTTGTGTTACAGTTTGTTCGTGGTTGTTGAATGTTTAAATTATATACTTTTTGGTGCTTGCATTTTTAGGAATGCATATGAATTAATTAAATCGCACTGAGAGAGCATGTTAGCATATTGTGATACTTTGACGATGCATATGTGATTTGTGTGCGGTATGTATAGCTCCCAATATTGAGTTCTTGGACCTAAATTAGTACCTAGTCGTGTTTGTCGAAAGCTAGGAAAAAGGTCAACTCGAGTAAAGACTCGATCTTTGTACCGTGTGAGCCACCTCTAGAAAACTCAAAGGACCTACGTGCTACATAGAATCTTCGGAAACTATGGGAGCCACCTCTAGAATCTTTTGAGAACTAAGTGCTACACGAGTTTCGATGTGATAGTAGAAAGTATGTGTCATGAAGGCCAACCCGAGTAAAGACTCGACCCTTGTACCGTGTGAGCCACCTCTAGAGAACTCAAGGGACCTAAGTGCTACATAGATTCTTCAGAAACTATGGGAGCCATCTCTAGAATCATTTAAGAACTAAGTGCTACACGAGTTCCGATGAGATAGTGGAAAGTATATGTCATAAAGGCCAACCCGAGTAAAGACCCGATCTTTGTACTGTGGGAGCCACCTCTAGAAAACTCAAAGGACCTAAGTGCTACATAGAATCTTCGGAAACTATGGGAGTGTGATAACCGTAAATTTTTCATTTATTGGAAATAAATATTGAAATAAATAAATAAATAAAATTGTGAGAACGGGATATTGGTGAAATCTCGAGAATTGAGGAAGTGACAGAATAGGAAAAAGTTGTGAAGGAAAATTAAATTCGGAATTAAGTATAAGATGAGAAATTATGGAAAAATAATGAAAGAAGGAAATTTAATTTGGATAAATGTAAATCCAAATTAAATAAGAAAATGAAGAAGTATATATATATATATTGTAAATACAATATATATTGTATTATTTCATTTATATATATATATATGTTATTCTATTTTAAAGTATATACGTATACATAATATATATTTGATATATATTTGTAATATATAATGTATATATACATATTTATATATATATATAATACATATATATAGTACTATACTATATATAAAATAATATATAGTATAATATAGAGTATAATATGTATATAATATAATTAAAAAAAAAGAAACAGAATAGAGGAAAGAATCGGGCGAAGGATCCCGACCCATCCCGAAACAGTGGAACGACGTCAGCAACCACTGCCGCCGCCGGCGAGAGGAGGCCAGAGAGAGGTAGAGGACGCCACCGGCCAGAAGGGGGAAGTGGTTGTTGGTGTCGAAAGGAAGAAAATCGGAAGGAAACAGAGGTGAAAACCGGAGGAGGCCAGGAAGAAAAAGGAAAATGGATCTGGCGATGCCGGCCAAACCGACCACCGCCACTGCAGCCACACTATCGCCGGAGGAAGCGAAAGACGTGTGAGGCTACAGGCGAGGCGGAGAACGACGGAGGAAGGCCGACGGAGGAGGAGAAGAAACCGAAGGTAAATCGAGTAGATCCACTGCCGTGCTGTCGATTCGTGACGAACGAAGGCCAGATCCGGCTTCGTCGTGGTGCCGGCCAGCTGTGGAGCTGCCGAACCGTCGAAGAACCGGCCACCAAAGAAGAATCGACGGTGAGGGAGGTAGACCGGTCCAGCGGGAAAAGAAAGAAAAGGAAAAAGAAAAAGAAAAGAAAAAGGAAAAAGAAAAAGAAAAGAAAAGAAAAGAAAAGAGAAAAAGAAAGAAGGAAGAAAAAGAAGAAAGAAAAAGGGAAAAGGAATTTCGGGAATTTGGAGAATTCCCGAGAATTCGAAAATTACGGGAGATCCCGAGAATTACGGGAATTGATAAGAAATCTCGAAAAGTATTAAATTATTTAAATAATTTATTTATTTAAATAATTATGGAAAAATTCTAAATTTTAGAATTTAATTTCCGGAAAATATCCTCGATGACCGAGCCAATGGAATCGGGTGAGGTGAACACGGGCGCGACCTTTGAGAGGCAATTGCCTACCCGAAACAGGTAAGGGAGACATGTGCCGCCTGTAAGGATATTCGGCCACATGTTTTAAATTATGCATTTAATTTATAAATGCAATTTATAATGATTAGTTTTGAAAATTGTGGTGATTTATCGGTTTCAAATTGTGGTGAAATACCAGTAGAGAAATATAAAATGTATTTTCCATGCAGGAGGCTAGCCAAATCGGCAGCCGTTATACTGCCGAAAAATTATTGAAAAATTACTGAAATTTACTGAAAATCACCGAAAACTAAAATAAAAGATTTGATTTCACGTGAATCGATTTTCGGGTACAAAAATCGAGAAATAAGTAAATTTCATAAAACTTGAGTATAGTGATATTTAATTTTAAAATATTCATGTTTTCAAGAATGGTGAAAAGGAAATCACCAAAAATTCACCTGGTAGGTGATATTTCACATGAAACGAGATAAAAATGAAAAAGAGATTGAAGTGAATATTTTTATAAATATTCTTAAATATTCACTTGATTTACATAAAACCTTATGGTTTCAATTATGGAAATAATTAATTATGAAAATTCCATAAAGGTTAAGAAATAAAGAAAAACCATGATTTCGAGAGTAGATGTCTCTACACGGGTTTTTAGAAGAAAACATGGTGATGGGAATTTAAAGTTAGAAAATAAATAATTTATTTTCATAAATTATAAAAATGAATTGTTTGAAATTCCGATAATTATAAAACCATGTTTTCGATTGAATGCACGAAAAAGCGTACATATGTGTTTTACTGTGAAAAAAGACAGTTTTGCCCTTCTATATTTTCAATGATGATTTTGCAAACTGTCTTCATTGTATGGAAAAACATGATTGATACCTTTATGAAATATTTTGAAAAATGTGATTTAAATTATAAATTTCAGAAAGGTGATGATTTTCTTATATGTGAGCCTTATGGATATTTATGAAATATTTCAATTTCTTGTATTTAAAATCCACAAAGGCTATGGTACGGCTTATACTATTTTGAGACTTAGGCCCCGAGTATCATGCATCACATATACTGTTACTGTCACGTGGCTGATTTACAAGCTAGTCATCAGCGTCCCGGATTGTCGCCTAACAAGCGTACACCGAGGACATATTATAGATCATGGCCATAGATCTCATTACTGTTACTGTGTCCCTAGTGGACAATGACAGCATGATTTACTTGTAGGATGGTTCCTAGTCTCACTTATTACTTATCACTTACTGTTTATTGTACTATCTACTGTACTGAACCACTGTGTACTGTTTACTGATGAAAGACCGTACCAAAACACTGTGTTACTGAACTGTACTGTTTACTGAAATGGTAGCCATTGATTACTGTTTTACTGAACTGAAAGCTACCATTTATTGTTTATTGAACTGAAAGCTACTTTATACTATTTTCTGAATTGGTAGCTGTTGTTTACTGTCTACTGATTGAACCATATCGATTCACTGTTTTATTGAATATACTGTTTTACTAAATCGTACGATATGGTTACTGATTTGAAAAGAGAAATAAATGTTTATTCTAAAAGAATAACATCAGAATTATTTCTAAGATAGAAATAATCGAAGAAGTAATTATCCAATGATTGGATATTTACAAATCACTGTATTGTACTGTTTTTACTGTACTGAAGAGAAGTAAACCACTGTTTTTATTACTGAACTGCCACGTGTTTTATAAAGTATACTGAAGTGAAAAGAAATAAGTGGTTTACTTTGTGGAAAAACGAAAATTATATCGTTCTGAAAACAATGGAATTGGTATTCTCTACAGTTGCTTCTAGGTTTCGGAACAAGTCAGGTATTTTAAAATACTGTCTTACTCTATCTGGATCCCTAGCCGACTGTAGTATCCTTCCTACATGTGAGCCTAGAGCCAGTTAGGAAGATTTTAAAGAAAATGAAAAATATTTTCAGCATAGAGATAGCCGAATATCAAGTGTGACATATAACTCTCTTACTGAGCCGTGGTTTACTCACCCCTTAATTTTAAACATTTCAGGTTTTAATGATGTTGAGATCCAATATTTGTGGATTACGGCTGTACACAAAGGATAATGTGACAGACCGACTGATTTATCTGAGGTACGATCATTTATTTTCTGTATTTAGACATGTATGCAGTACTACTTGCTTATTAAGTAAGATAGGGGATGTATGTAATATAAACAATATTTTATGAAATTGTTTAACATAAGAAATAAAGTGAAGTATCACAGACAGCCCAACCGGATAAATTGTGTAAAATAAGGTGAAAAATATGGTAACGGGTCGTTACAGATTTAATGGTATTAGAGCATGATTGGCCTGATGCCTGTGAATACTTTTGGAAGGAAAAGTGTTAAACATCCCCGGTAGTATTGTGTCGTCGAATACACAGAGAAAATAAATGATTGTAAATTGAGTAAAATGATTTAAAGGGAGTGAGAAAGTATAAATTGAGAATGTGAAAGAGGAAAATAGGCTCAGAAATTACCAAAAAATTGGTGATTCTTATAATCTAAATGAAGGCCTGTTCGGTAAGGAATTGAAAGGACTCGGTGAGGGCCCCACCAGTACTTTACGATCCGAATCGAACAGAGACCTGAAAGTGATGATATAAGGAGGGGAATGACATATCATCATTGAATAGACTTTAAGATCACCGATTGAGAGTAATTTGAAGAGAGAGAAAATTTTGTCCAAAAATGACCAAAATACCCCTGACTCCAAAATTTTACAGGGAGTTAGAGTAGACCAACAGAGGTTGGAATTGAGTAATTTGACAGAGAAATTAATAATGTAAAGCTGCATTTTGTGTAAAATAATCCAATTATGGATTTTAGTGGACTTCTCTGTCGAAATCGAATGAGATATAAATTGCTGATATAAGTATCAAAAAGGATACTATCAGCACATAAATGATCAGATCATTGATTTAAATGTATACTGAGGAGAAAGAAAGAAATATCAAAATGACGAAAATGCCTCTATGTTGGGTGAAGTTTGGAACAGAGATAAAATCGAGCTGAATTGGAATCCATTGAGAGAAATGGAATTATTAATGGCATAGAGGATGTCATATGAATATAACGATCCCTATTACTGATTCCACTGACACGTAGATTACGGACGCGATTGTGAGTGACCTAGTGAACGGGCTGGGCATTCTCAAAGAGGACAGTACAGATGTGTACAGGCGAACGGCAGACGGGCCGGGGCCTTATATGATGCGATCCAAATAGTGTAGTGGAATGTTGTAATATGATTGGCCCAGTTATTGATTGTAAGGGCCGAAAATTAAGAGTGTATTGAACGGGATCGTTGAATACTATGAAAAGTGAAATGATTACAGGAATTGACTGATGAGGTGAATAGTACAGATAATGAAATACATATTGGTGTGGTTAATTAGGGTTCTATATATTTTACTACTTTAAGGTATCAAACGGATAATCTTATATAGAACCAAAAATATCTTGAAATATGTACTATAGAATGAGGCACTATGTGGAGTACTGTTTAAATATAAGAACAGTAAAGTTATAAAAAGAAGATGACAACTAACCTAGAGATCTTCAGGACCCTTGAGACAGAACTGTGATGGGCGACCCAATGATGGGTGACCCGTAGTAGATTATGTGTTGTGAGGTGTAGGCGAACTATGTGGTTGCCAACTCACTAGTAAAGGTAAACCTTGGGCGAAAGGATCGCCTAAGGGATGCTCGCCGACGGCCGATACGAACGGGCGAGGCTCTTACAATTATTTCAGTGATAACATTAGTGTAAGGAACTAGGTACGTAAAGGTGCCAAGGTTCGAACCTCGTGAATAACATACTCAAGGGAATTAAGCCTGAATTCATTAAATGAAAATGATTTTAAAGTGAATAACTGTAATAAATTGGTTAGCTGTAACATGTGTTGATAACTATTGTACTTACTACAGCTTATTGGAATGAGATTCGTAAGGCTGTAAAGTATGAGTGAACAATGAAATCAAGGTAGAGTATGAGTTGAAATGAATTGAATAGCAAATGTCTCTGCCTTGAGAATACACAGTGTGAATGAAAGGACATAAGAATGAAATGTCCAAGTTGATAAGAAATATGTGATTAAAGAAAGTATCGGATTTGATTTCCGATAGAACTTCCAGAGTTATATAAATTGAAGGAATCGAGATAACATTGACTCGATTTGGAATATGAAATCTGATTCTAAGCTTATATCAGAGAACTTAAGAAAATCCAAAAGGCTTAAGAAAATAACTCTGAAAAATGTGTGAATAATGAAGTGCATGTGTATAGGGTAATTGATGGAAATAAAGATAGTGAAAATTGAGAATAATGAAATTGGCTGCATAAGTGTAAAAGAGAGCAGCACAAATGATTTTAATAAGTAGATGAATCGACATGATATAGTAAATGGTTACTATGTAATAAAGTTCTTATAAAGAACAAGTATTCATCTACATGATGAAATGGACGCTTTATGGATCTGATTTGATAAACATGAGGAGTTAATAAGACTAGCCCTAGTATAAAGCGTCCTTAGATAAAAGATTGGAGACTAATGTCCATAAGATGATGATTAGAACTCGGAGTGAATTTTACGAGTTCCTATTGAGGTTACAAGGTTGATGAGTTGCCTTGTGAAGTATATAAGCCTAAAGAATGAGGCACCCATACATGAGTAAATTGATGAAATGCTGATAGAGCTTAAAGTACAAATGAAACATGAGCAGCATTGTGGTATAATCCTTAAACTATTAAAGACTGTGGAATTGTGCTAAGATTGGCAACTAAGATGTTTGGCTAGACAGTGTCTCCTTATGAGGGATATTAGATCTCGAAATGACAGAATGACAGTGAATCTGTCTATAAGAGATAATGATTGAGATACGGAAGTAATGAGTCTAGCCAGATACTACTTCTAGTCTATAGAAGAGTGATGAGATTAGCTGCTCTATTAATGCGAAGTAATTAAAGAAAGAAGTTAAAGTCGGTAAATGAATAAGTGTAGAGAAAAGATGGTATGCAAGATTTTAAAAGATCTTAGCAGTATAATACCATACCAATTGAGAAAACTGACTAAAAGGATGAGAGTAAAAATATAAAGAGATAAAAGTGGAAATATGAAAACAAAAATGAAAGTGGAATAAAGAAATAAGTTGCATGATGAGAATGGAACATCAATATGAAACAGTTCCCGAAGGTAAGACTGAAGGTGATTTGTGTTGGTTATCACATAACTGTGGCAAGATGAAAATCAAGTCAGATTTGATAAGTGAAAGTAATGATACTCAAAGGAGTAGAATGAATGACACGTGTTATTTTACTGCCAGTATATAAATGAAAAATGATTATACATATAACCACCGTAATATGATAGAAATGGTGGAAGTATATAGATGATGTGGTGATTAAATATATAAATTGAGGATTCAATTGTGGAATCTAAATTATGAAAAGAGATTTAAAGACCATACTACATGAAGAGAACATGATTGTCTCATGATTTATAACTGTAAGAGATGATCAATAGTAAAGTCTGCAATGAGATGCAGCCTTGGTAGAATAAATGTGTGAATGTGAATACTGTGAATAATAAAGAGTCCAAAAGAGATATGATGATATGGAAGTGATTAAAGACTGATGATCTAAATAGAATAACTTTCCATTACCAGTATTCTAGATTCTCTAGTGCCTTAGTCGAAGTATAAGTGTTAAATGGTGTGAATGTGTATATACAGTTCCAGTGAGCCTTACATGTGATGGGAGTCTCTGAGATGCCATATGCTAATGAGAAATAGCAAAAGGCTTTGAGATCCCAAGTGTATTGATAACACCGCTCCATACTGATGTATACATATATGAGCGTGAGATGTAAACGCTCCATGATATTGAGAGAGCGTGTGCATGAGATATGAAAACTATTAGGACACTTACATACAACTGACTGATATGTGTAATTGATAGTTTTAAACTATATCGACTTGGCACTAAGTGAGAAAAATGGATGATGAACAGCATAGATCAACTGTGATATGAAAAATACTGTACATGGACTTTATATGAAAAAAGTATAAATGAATAACTCCCGATGTGAGAAATGAATTACGGGAGTTATTCATTTATACTTTTTTCATATAAAGTCCACTGCAGCCACACCATCGCCGGAGGAAGAGGAAGATGTGGGAGGCCACAGGCGAGGCGGAGAACGGCGGAGGAAGGCCGACGGAGGAGGAGAAGAAATCGAAGGTAAACTGAGTAGATCTGCCGTCGTGCCGTCGATTCGTGACGAACGAAGGCCAGATCCGGCTTCGTCGTGGTGCCGGCCAACTGTGGAGCTGCCGAACCACCGGAGAACCGGCCACCGGAGAAGAACCGGCGGTGAGGGAGGTAGACCGGTTCAGCGGGAAAAGAAAGAAAAGGAAAAAGAAAAAGAAAAAGAAAAGAAAAAGGAAAAAGAAAAAGAAAAGAGAAAAAGAAAGAAGGAAGAAAAAGAAGAAAGAAAAAGGGAAAAGGAATTCCGAGAATTTGGAGAATTCCCGAGAATTCGAAAATTACGGGAGATCCCGAGAATTACGAGAATCGGTAAGAAATCTCGAAAAGTATTAAATTATTTAAATAATTTATTTATTTAAATAATTATGAAAAATTTCTAAATTTTAGAATTTAATTTCCAGAAAATATCCTCGATGACCGAGCCGATGGAATCGGGTGAGGTGAACGCGGACACGACCTTCAACAGGCAGTCGCCGACCCGAAACAGGTAAGGGAGATATGTGCCGCCTGTAAGGATATTCGGCCACATGTTTTAAATTATGCATTTAATTTATAAATGCAATTTATAATGATTAGTTTTGAAAATTGTGGTGATTTATCGGTTTCAAATTATGGTGAAATACCAGTTGAGAAATATAAAATTTATTTTCCGTGCAGGAGGCTAGCCAAATCGACAGCCGTTATACTGTCGAAAAATTATCGAAAAATTACTGAAATTTACCGAAAATCACCGAAAACTAAAATAAAAGATTTGATTTCACGTGAATCGATTTTCGGGTACGAAAATCGAGAAGTTAAGTAAATTTCATAAAACATGAGTATAGTGATATTTAATTTTAAAATATTCATGTTTTCGAGAATGGTGAAAAGGAAATCACCGAAAATTCACCCAGTAGGTGATATTTCACGTGAAACGAGATGAAAATAAAAAAAGACTAAAGTGAATATTTTTATAAATATTCTTAAATATTCACTTGATTTACATAAAACCTTAAGGTTTCAATTATGGAAATAATTAATTATGAAAATTCCATAGAGGTTAAGAAATAAAGAAAAACTATGATTTCGAGACTAGATGTCTCTACACGGGTTTTTAGAAGAAAACATGGTGATAGGAATTTAAAGTTAGAAAATAAATAATTTATTTTCATAAATTATAAAAATGAATTGTTTGAAATTCCGATAATTATAAAACCATGTTTTCGATTGAATGCACGGAAAAGCGTGCATATGTGTTTTACTGTGAAAAAAGACAATTTTGCCCTTCTATATTTTCAATGATGATTTTGCAAACTGTCTTCATTGTATGGAAAAACATGATTTATACCCTTATGAAATATTTTGAAAAATGTGATTTAAATTATAAATTTCATAAAGGTGATGATTTTCTTATATGTGAGCCTTATGGATATTTGTGAAATATTTCGATTTCTTGTATTTAAAATCCATAAAGGCTATGGTACGGCTTATACTGTTTTGAGACTTAGGCCCCGAGTTTCATGCATCACATATACTGTTACTGTCACGTGGCTGATTGACCAGCTAGTCATCAGCGTCCCGGATTGTCGCCTAACAAGCGTACACCGAGAACATATTATAGATCATGGCCATAGATCTCATTACTGTTACTGTGTCCCTAGTGGACAATGATAGCATGATTTACTTGTAGGGTGTTGCCTAGTCTCACTTATTACTTATCACTTACTGTTTATTGTACTGTCTACTGTACTGAACCACTGTGTACTGTTTACTGATGAAAGACCGTACCAAAACACTGTGTTACTGAACTGTACTGTTTACTGAAATGGTAGCCATTGATTACTGTTTTACTGAATTGAAAGCTACCATTTACTTTTTATTGAACTGAAAGCTACCTTATACTATTTTCTGAATTAGTAGTTACTGTTTACTGTCTACTAATTGAACGATATCGATTTACTATTTTATTGAATATACTGTTTTACTAAATCGTACGATACGGTTACTAATTTGAAAAGAGAAATAAATGTTTATTCTAAAAGAATAACATAAGAATTATTTCTAAGATAGAATTAATCGAAGAAGTAATTATCCAATGATTGGATATTTACAAATCATTGTACTGTACTGTTTTTACTGTACTGAAGAGAAGTAAACCACTGTTTTTATTATTGAATTGCCACGTGTTTTAAAGTATACTGAAGTGAAAAGAAATAAGTGGTTTACTCTGTGGAAAAACGAAAATTATATCGTTTTGAAAACAATGGAATTGGTATTCTCTACAGTTGCTTCTAGGTTCCGGAACAAGTCAAGTATTTTAAAATACCTGTCTTACTCTATCTGGATCCCTAGCCGACTGTAGTATCCTTCCTACATGTGAGCCTAGAGCCAGTTAGGATGATTTTAAAGAAAATGAAAAATATTTTCAGCATATAGATAGCCGAATATCAAGTGTGACATATAACTCTCTTACTGAGCCGTGGTTTGCTCACCCTTTAATTTTAAACATTTCAGGTTTTAATGATGGTGAGATCCAATATTTGTGGATTACGGCTGTGCACAAAGGACAATGTGACAAACCGACTGATTTATATGAGGTACGATCATTTATTTTCTGTATTTAGACATGTATGCAGTACTACTTGCTGATTAAGTAAGATAGGGGATGTATGTAATATAAACAATATTTTATGAAATTGTTTAACATAAGAAATAAAGTGAAGTATCACAGACAGCCCAACTGGATAAATTGTGTAAAATAAGGTGAAAAATATGGTAATGGGTCGTTACAGGGAGCCACCTCTAAAATCCTTTGAGAGTTAAGTGCTACACGTATTTTGATGAAATATGAGGAATCGTAGGTTATTGTGACAATAAATAAATGATTGTGATTCGTGAATGTGATGAATGTCAGTAGATGGAATAAATCTTACACATAAGACAGAGAATGTGTATAATCATTGAATTATACTTATATATGCCATAAAAACATGTGCTATTTGAATGTTTGTCTTCTTTCACACTTAACCGTACTGATAAAAAGAATGATACTTTGTGAGTTTGTGATGAATATCAGTAGATGAAATAGATCTTATACATAAGACAGAGAATGTGTATAATCATTGAATTATACTTATATATGCCATAAAAACATGTGCTATTCGAATGTTTGTCTTCTTTCACACTTAACCATACTGATAAAAAGAATGATACTTTGTGAGTTTAAGAATGGAATGAAAGCATGAATAAGCTTATGAAATATGTGTACATATGAATTGGTCGCAAACCTTGATATAATGCATACATGCCATTTTATTAAACTCATGCATGTATGATCGTGTTTTACGATATGAGTCTAGTATGTACTTATTTAAACTACTTAATGAGCCGTGGATTTGCTCACCCCTTATATTTAAACATCTACAGATCTTACGAGTTGATAGCCGGCTCAGGCTTTGTATAGGCTCCCGAGAATTGTACCTAGTAGTGGTACTCATCTGCGTTCTCCGGGCCTAGCTTTTGTATTTTTAGGTATACTACTTGTATATCAGTTGATAGTTATATGTACTTTAATTTCACAGTACTAGGAAAGAATATGGGATGTAGCTTTGGATCGTACTAGATTATTATGTGAGTTTAAGTGATTATCGAGTTCGATCCGGGTTGTGATGTATATTTTGAATGATGTATAATTTGTTAGATGTAGACTTATTAATGATTAAACCCTTGAGAAGCATGAGATGTTTAATTGTATGAACTGTGGGAAAACAACAACTGGCTGTATTGTGAAGTTTAAAAATCTTTATGCAGGTGATTTTACTGGAGAAATCGATAAAATACAAGGGGGAGGTTTTCGACCCACTTCTTTTGGGAATAGTAAAATAAGGCTAAAATCATAAAAATCACCTTGAGAAATGTGACATAGCTCGAGAAATAATATTAGTAAGATAGGATTTGATTTAGATACTACACTAATACCGAATACAAACCGTAAGTAGAAAAAGAAAAATTTGGTTCGTAATTTTCATAAGCAATAAAGTAAGTGTTAAGTGGATATCATTGGCCTTTGAGTCATGACAGATTGAATGGTATCAGAGCCTAGTTTGTCTAATACGTGTTAGTGTAGTTTAAACCGTTTGTTGTGCTACATCTCATGTACTGTGAAATTTATGTTTGAAAGTTTTCCAATTTTGACTTATACTAAGATTGATCTACTCTTGGTATAGTTCGTTTTTAATTTGAATTAGAATGAGGAGGATTGGACGTAAAGGTGGGCCTGAAAGGCCACTTCGGAGGCCGATGATGCAACCATCAACTCCATCACCCTCATATGCTGGACAGTAATAGGCTATATATAAAGTTAGAAACTTTAAGTCATCTGTTGCATACTAGCACTCCATTCAAAGAAGTCTTAGATGAAAGAGAGTGCTTATCATCAGTGTAAAGTGAAGGTCAGAGATAAAAACCTAATAGTATATTCGATATTGTTGCACTTTTACGACATTGGTTTCAATTTGGGTATAGACTGGATAGTTACCCATAGTACTATAAAGCCTGAATGTTAAATGCTCAGTAAGTGCAGAAAATTGTTCTAAATGCATGTGTTTTGCATCAAAATTAAATGATAACAAGGCAAAGAGGATTGCTAAATTGTGAATGATTTGGAGTCTCGATAAGTAACACAATAGCCTATAAGGTATTATAATGTACAATGAGATTAGAAAAGGCACAATAGCTTATATGAATTTTGGGAGATTAGGCATTCTTAGTGAGCCTCCATAAAATATTATTTGACTAAGTTTACTGGATTTGACCAGTAAGAGTTTAGATTTGTCCACCAGGTGAGATAGGAAGTGGA
Organism: Heritiera fomes; assembly: GCA_032173925.1. Lineage (NCBI taxonomy): Eukaryota > Viridiplantae > Streptophyta > Magnoliopsida > Malvales > Malvaceae > Heritiera > Heritiera fomes. Next base: position 18,719,448 of record JAPDPM010000015.1, read on the forward strand.
TTTTTGGAGATGTTTTCAAGAGGATTGTTAACGAACAATATAGGCATTGTGATTGATATGAATAGGCGAAATGATTGATTGTCAAGATTTGACTTTGATAGAAAGGCATAGCAGTATGGTAACAATATGTATAGAAATGTTCATTTTGCATAGAAAATTGATGATTGATTGGAATATGCGATTGAATTTCTAAATGACTAATGTAAGTAATGTGTGGAATTATTATTGGGATAGTTATTAAATGATCAAGAATGGTTGGTAGAGCTATGTTTTGTTTTGAAGTTAATAAAATAATTATACTGGACATGATTAATATGGAATTGTGAGAACTTATGTCGGGTACCATGAGAATTTTGATGGAAAAAAAAATTTTACGTTAAGGTTAGGATAAGAGACTATGGGAATTGTGGAATGAAGCTTGGATACATGGGGATTGTGTTGAAATATAAATTTGTGTTATGATAGTGCCCCTTAAGAATAGTATTTATATGTGATCAAGCATTGAAATAAATAAAGGACATGTATGAGAGTTACATAGAATGATTTACATGAAATATTTTAAATTGCATAAAATATAGATTTATTCCAAATACATATGATGTTTTAATTGTTTTAATTTGCATAAAGTCTTACTATGTTTTTAAATTGCATAAATGATATTTTATTTATTTTTACATGAACGATTTATTATTTATTTATGTACCAACGAGTTACTAGTATATGTAAAGTTTTCAATGAGTTTTTAATGAGCTTTATTGTTACCAAATTTAATAATTATCCTTTAATATGATTTATAAAAATGTTTTTAGACAGTTGCTCCTTAGTAATCATGCATACTGAGCGTATATGACTGCGAGACCCTGATCAAGTCCGCAGATTTATGATTGTGGGAATATGGTCAAACCTACAGGTTTTCACAGTGAGCACCTGACCTGTGCAAACTGTGACTGTCAACGATAGCCACTCGTTACTGACTTTCCCTTTGGGAATATTGTATCATGCATGATTCTTTTGAATGTGACTATCTCCACTGAACTGAATGTGAATTGATTTGGATATTAAAATGATTTAAATACTGATTTGTTGATTTGATAGACAAAAAAAAATTTTGTCTAACTTCTGTATGGATTTAAGAGACGTTCAAGATCTTGTATATGTTGAGAAGAGTATGACCTTAAGAAAACAATGTGATTTAGAAAATATGTGAATTGGAGACTACATGAATTTCAAATTATTTGACTATTGAAATTTGCCTCTTTGAATTACTTGGACCTTGAGAGTCTAATGAATTGAACCTTATGATCTTGAACTATGTGGATTCAGAACCTACAAGGCTCTTCAGATTTCTCACTATTAGAGTTAAAATGAACGTAACATGTTATAAAGAGGTCTTTAAATGGAAATTTGAGATTTTTAGAGCATGTCATGCAAAATAACAAATTGATGTGAAAGTTAAGACTGAGTGAGATAAGATATTCGAGATCATCAAGTATTGACATTGATCTTGATCTAGTTTGACAGTTTATGAATTATAAGAACTAATGGTCATAAGATGTGAACTAATGAGATACGCCCAAGTTGGTGAACTTATTGAGTATTGAACTTTGAAATTTATATAAGAACGATTTATCCGTAGAATAAGTGATAATATACAAATTTAATTTTGAAATTTATCAGACTTGAGATGATATGGAGATAAAGGAAAATATAAAGACAAGCACTCCCATATGTTGGAAAGACATTGATTTGTGTTGGAAGAACTTAAAAGCCAATGCGATAGTTGCTAGACAAGGGATCTACACAACCAAGTATGTTACCTTAAAGGCTTTAATATTGTATATGAAAAAGATAGACAACAATTTGAGGCTGTATATAGATTTTAGACAGTTAAATCAGGTGACAGTTAAGAATAAATGACTGCTGCTTATGATTAATAACTTACTGGATGAGTTGAAGTTATTCAAGTAAATTATAAGATCGACTTGAGATTAAGGTAGCCTCAGTTGAGAATTAAAAGGAAAGATGTTTTCTAAATAGCATTTAAGGGAAGGTACAACCAAATTAGGACTAAGGGCATGAGATCAGTGATGATAGAATTGTTGGGGTATAAAGGGCAAGCTAAAAGAAGAGCTTTGCGCATACATGAGAAATGGGCGAAAGCCCACTCATAGTTGAAATCCGATGATTGCTCCCTACGCGTAAGATTGATCTGATCGAAGACCAATTCAGGTATTGGATCGAAAGGATAAGGCATTAAAGGCTAAGACAAGTCCCTTGAAGAAGGTACTCTGACAATACCACTTCTCAAAAGAAGCGACACGAGAGTTGGGAAGTTGAATGAAAGAAAAATAGCCTCATCTGTTCTAGAAAACTTAGAGAAATTTAGAGGACCAAATTTTCTAAGGTGGGGAGGATGTGAGAACCACAATTTTCTTCAACCAATAATGTACTTAATGTATAACCTTAAGTGATTATAATGAAAATTCTAAGATTTCAAATATAAGATCATGTCTCGTATTTATAGAAACAAAGTCTTCGAGAGTAATGTGAAGCGTAAGCTAATACAATATATGTAATGGACGTTAAATGCATACAAAAAGGAGTTGCAATTATATGAATATATATATATATATATATCTATATTTTATACACACATAAGGCAAACTAAAAGTACGCAACGTACATACATGCATATATACGTACGTACACGTGCATACATGTATGCAATGTACATATGCACGTATATAAACGCATATATAAATAATAAATAAATATGTATATGCATAGATGGAAATAAATTAAAATACATATAAATAAATATGTAAGAGTATAATGTGTATATACATACTTATATTTATATACATAAGAATAGGTGATGATATATATTTAAATGTGTATATGAGTGAAAGGTATATATAGATATATATGTATATACCAGTAGAAATATATATACTTATATGTAGATTGGGCTTAAATATATACGAATATGGAGTTATATATATTAGATTTATGGAAGAATAAAAATAAGTGTAATAAAAAAAAGAATGTATCTGTAAACATGATATTTATTTTAGAAAATTATAAAAGGTAAACATATGTAGGTATAATAAAATATATATGTATAAATATATATATATATATATTAAAAAATATATATTTTGATATATAAAATAAATATATAAATATGTATTGAAATAAAGAAACATATAACAAAAAAAAATTTGGAGTCGGTGGGAAAAGTCCCACCAACGCCAGTTGTACTCTGCCATTTTGGCAGAGCATTATTCAGCCCAATTCCCCACTCATTTCAGTCTTTTCGCCATCTCTCGCCTCCCCTCAAGCTTTCTTTATCTCATCATTTGCTTCACCCGATTATCATCACTGTATGAGCTCTTTGTCGTCCTTCTTAAAGAAGTGAAAGAGAAAAGCGTAAAGCAGCGGTTCGAGCAAGCAAGAACTTGTAAACAGAGGCGTGAACTGAAGTTAAAGTCAGGCGTTAGGTGTTGCCTGGAACGGGGATTCTCGGGTTGAAACAAGCACTTAAGGAGTGATTTTCAAGGTTTTTCCAGGATGAAAACATATACATTTCAAGGGTTCTTGGACTCGAGTTAGAGGTGATTTTAAGGCAAGATCTGGGCTAAAGTTAGAGGTTATATTTTGGGCTCTAGCTTGGGGGTTTCCTTGCAACGTTGGAATAGCTATTTTTAAAGGCTGATCTTAAATGGTTAAACATTTGGTGTTATTATGGCTGTTTAGAGAAGAAAGAAGAGGGCCAAGGCTGATGTTGTTGAAGTAGAGGAAAAACCACAATGAAGCAGCTGTGTTTGTGGCCCTCGGTAAGGCCTGGCTCTTAACAGCACTCTCAGACTGGAAGTGTGTGATCTAGGGACTATTAAAGCTGACTTTAGGGAGGGCTGAGAATCAGCGGATATGACAGCATCGAAAGGCAATGAAAGGGTAGCTTTTGTGCTAGCGTATGAGGCTCACGGCATAGTCAAAGTCAAGCTAGAGAAAGGGCTGTAAACAGGAAACTCTCGGCAAACTTGGAGCGGCTGTTTGGAGATGGTTCTGGCAGCTGAAGCTGACTTGAGGCAAGCCATTTTGGTTGTTTTGATAAGGGGACTACGGGAGCTAGTAGCAAATATATATATATATATACACACACACAGAGAGGCCTACAACAAGGATTTCGCTGGCTGCTTGGGCCATTGTTGAGGGACTAGTGGAGGTGCCGATAGTGGGCTGAGTTGTTGAGCAGGTTTGGGGCTATGTTCAGTGGCTGGAAATAGGGCAGTAAAAGGTTTCTTTTGGCAGCCATTTGGTTAGTAATTTGAGGTTGAAAGGAGAACTCTCTCTCATGGGTAAAAGGAGAGAAATAACAAAGGGCTGGCCTGAAATCAAAAGGAAATATGATGGAGTGAATATTAACCCGAGAGTCAATGAAAGAGCTTAAAGGAGAGGACTGAAATTATCGGTTCTTGACGGGGTATTTGCAAGAGTTTGGCTCGGTTTGGAACTTAAACTAAGAGGGGTAAGGACTCTTTAAGTTTAGCATTTAAGCATGTAAACATTGATGAGGCAATGGATGATTTAAACTTGTTGAAAACATGCAATACATGGACTGTTATATGTCTATGTGCACACGCACATCTGTGTATAAATATATGTATATTTGTTACGAAAAATGAGAAATTAAAATGTGGTGTAGGAATTTATTGGAGACCTTAAAGAAGTGGAGATTCAAAGAGAGCTTGGGATAGGCTCAGTACTCAAGAGAACTAGAGTAAGTGTACGAGTCTTGGATTAAGCTTTGGTCTTGCATATGTCTTCATAAAGGTACGCGTATATATATATATATATATATATATATATATATATAGATATATATATATTTATATATATATATAGACACACACACACACATGTAAATATATTTTGATATATATATATATTAGATAAAGACTTCCTTAGACATAATGATAAAGAATTAATATGATCATGTAATTATACATGGATATTTAGACATACATTTTGTGTACATATGTGTCGTGAGTCTAAAGAGGAACAATATTGGCTTTAATTTAAATAATTGCACTTTGATGCAATATGGAAATATTATGTACTTATAGATATCCATATGCTATTAAATAAGAACTCGAGAAATGAAACATTCGTGTAGGAATCAAGTTGGAAAAATATGAAAGAGAATGATCGGTATGAATTTAACTAAGGAGATTTTAAGGACTAAACATCGGTTCAAGATTAATATACGCACACATAACCCTCTAAGGATGAAGGTTATATACGTTCAGAATGATACGGCGGAGTCAATCGTAGTGTGATAGCAAATTTTAATATTTGTGCGTAGCTTAAATTATGCACTCCAAGTTCAGTATTTCACTTGCTGTGAGTAGTTGATTGAGACAATATTAAAATGATTATAGTGGCTGCGATTGGTGCAGTGTAGAAGTTAAGCTCGAGTTTGAGGATTGAGGAAAAGTAACCTACCAAGCATCGAGGTAAGTGGGATAAATAAGCCTTTGCTAGTATCATCTCGTAAGAGATGAATAAATACTTTTTAAAATACTTATCTAAATTTACCTCAAGTTGGTGGAATACTATGGGTAAGACTATAAAAGTAAGTATGGTAAAATACAAATTAGACATAATGTGATCGTGAATAATAGTTGTTTAGAAAAGAATCTTGCTTGTGATTTGCATGTTTTGTGTTACAGTTTGTTCGTGGTTGTTGAATGTTTAAATTATATACTTTTTAGTGCTTGCATTTTTAGGAATGCATATGAATTAATTAAATCGCACCGAGGGAGCATGTTAGCATATTGTGATACTTTGACGATGCATATGTGATTTGTGTGCGGGATGAATAGCTCCCAATATTGAGTTCTTGGACCTAAATTAGTACCTAGTCGTGTTTGTCGAAAGCTAGGAAAATGGTCAACCCGAGTAAAAACTCGATCTTTGTACCGTGTGAGCCACCTCTAGAGAACTCAAAGGACCTACGTGCTACATAGAATCTTCGGAAACTATGGGAGCCACCTCTAGAATCTTTTGAGAGCGAAGTGCTACACGAGTTTCGATGTGATTGTAGAAAGCATGTGTCATGAAGGCCAACTCGAGTAAAGACTCGACCCTTGCACCGTGTGAGCCATCTCTAGAGAACTTAAGGGACCTAAGTGCTACATCGGTTCTTTAGAAACTATGGGAGCCACCTCTAGAATCCTTTGAGAACTAAGTGCTACACGAGTTTCGATGAGATAGTGGAAAGTATATGTCATAAAGGCCAACTCGAGTAAAGACTCGATCATTGTACCGTGGGAGCCACCTCTAGAAAACTCAAAGAACCTAAGTGCTGCATAGAATTTTCGGAAACTATGGGAGCCACCTCTAGAATCCTTTGAGAGCTAAGTGCTATACGTGTTTTGATGAAATATGAGGAATCGTAGGTTATTGTGACAATAAATAAATGATTGTGATTCGTGAATGTGATGAATGTCAGTAGATGGAATAGATCTTATACATAAGACAGAGAATGTGTATAATCATTGAATTATACTTATATATGCCATAAAAACATGTGCTATTTGAATGTTTGTCTTCTTTCACACTTAACCATACTGATAAAAAGAATGATACTTTGTGAGTTTGTGATGAATATCAGTAGATGAAATAGATGTTATACATAAGACAGAGCATGTGTATAATCATTGAATTATACTTATATATATGCCATAAAAACATGTGCTATTCGAATGTTTGTCTTCTTTCACACTTAACCATACTGATAAAAAGAATGATACTTTGTGAGTTTAAGAATGGAATGAAAGTATGAATAAGCTTATGAAATCTGTGTACATATGAATTGGTAGCAAACCTTGATATAATGCATACATGCCATTTTATAAAACTCATGCATGTATGATCGTGTTTTACGATATGAGCCTTGTATGTACTTATTTAAACTATTTACTGAGTCGTGGATTTGCTCACCCCTTAAATTTAAACATTTACAGATCTTACGAGTTGATAGCCGGCTCAGGCTTTGTATAGGCTCCGAGAATTGTACCTAGTAGTGGTACTCGTTTGCATTCTCTGGGCCTAGCTTTTGTATTTTGAGGTATACTACTTGTATATCAGTTGATAGTTATATGTACTTTAATTTCACAATACTAGGAAAGAATATGGGATGTATCTTTGGATCGCACTAGATTATTTGTGAGTTTAGGTGATTATCGAGTTCGATCCGGGTTGTGATGTATATTTTGAATGATGTATAATTTGTTAGATGTGGACTTATTAATGATTAAACGCTTGAGAAGCATGAGATGTTTAATTGTGTGAACTGTGGGGAAACAACAGCTGGCTGTATTGTGAAGTTTAAAATGTATCTTTATGCAAGTGATTTAACTAGAGAAATCGATAAAATACAAGGGGGAGGTTTTCGACCCACTTCTTTTGGGAATAGTAAAATAAGGTTAAAATCATAAAAATCACCTTGAGAAATGTGACATAGCTCGAGAAATAATATTAGGAAGATAGGATTTGATTTAGATACTACACTAACACCGAATACAAACCGTAAGTAGAAAAAGAAAAATTTGGTTCGTAATTTTCATAAGCAATAAAGTAAATGTTAAGTGGACATCATTGGCCTCCGGGTCGTGACACACGTAAATGTCAGTAACATTTCAGTAAAATAGTACAATAAATAGTACGATAAACAGTAACAATGGTGGAGACCAGGCAACACCCAAAATATATTATGCTATAATCCTTGTAGTGAACAGTAACAGTAAATATATGAGATGTATGACCATAGTCTATAAATGTCCTCAATTGTAGATTGATTAGGTGTCAACCGGGACACTGAAGATAGGATCAATATCAACAGCTTCACACAGTAACACTACAGTAAACACGTGAGCATGATACGTGGCCTAACAGTCTCAAAACAGTATTTAAATGGTAGTGTCACCTTTATGAAAATCAATTAAATAAGTAAAATCTTCAGTTAGTTCATAAAGATTATTTTATAATATAGTGAATATTATAGTGAAATTAATTTATAAAATATTCACTTTTCAACACTTCACTTTATAAACCACTTATTACACTATAAAAAGCTTAGGAGAAATTTTCAGTAACTTTACTTTAATTAAATTCGATAACACAAATATTTAAATAATGTTTTTTAGTATATTCATATTTTATGAAAAATATTAAACATCTCATTTTCAAGGCTAGGAAATCACTTGATATTGCATTAGAATAATTTGACATTTTTAGAAAATTTTCTATGAAATTTCAGCAGCATAACGACTGCTAATACCATAGCCTCCTTGTATTTTAAACATAATATAATACCAGCCAAAAGCCATAGTTTTCAAAGCATTTCACTTCCAAAATATTCTCATAAAATTATTTGCATAAAAAACATGCATTCAAAATATCCTTACAGTCTACACACGTATCCTTTACCTGTTTGACTTAATCGACATTCTCGAGTGCACCACTCGTAATTCGATGCTCCAGGGCCACAGATAAATTCACAAAAAATATTAGCTCACTTAATACTTATTTTTAAGTTACATTTCATGCTTAATTGCAGTCACATTGTATACTGCAAATATTTATGCAATATATTTTCTACCGGTGCTAAAACATAACTTCTCCGTTTTAAGTCAGATTTTAAATCCGATCGCACCAGTGGACTCCTTGTAATTTCTATAGTCAAATGGCATCTTAAAATCATCAAAATGCAGCACCAAACCATCTCCCCTCCATGTGGCTGAATACACTCTCTTGCAATTTTCATGGAAAATCAACAATTTAACACCACATTCATGTTTAACCATGCTCATTCATCATTTTGGCATCAATTTCATGCATGAAAAGCCATGTTTTCCCTAGGTTCTAATCATGGCCAAAACCTCCTTTAATGGTGGATTATGATTTAAACAATTTCAAGCAAAACTAATGCCATAAACATGATTAGCATGCTTGAATTAATCATTTCCTACCATTGAAATTAAATAAAAGCTCATGAATGGTGAAGATTACCTATGGCCAAATCCTTCAAGTCCTCTTTTCTTCTTGTTTTGTCACTTGTTTAATGATATATGGGTGTAAATGAAGAGAGGAGAATGAGTAGAATAATTTTCTAGTTGGAAGTTCGTTGAAATATGAAGATTTGGTTGTGTTTTTCTTTAGTTTTCTTTCTTTCTTCAATGGCATGAGAACAAGTGAGGAAGAAGATGAATAGTGGCCGGCCAAGATAAGTGAACAAATATAAAGAGTCTTCTAGAAGGGGAAAACTGACGAAAATGCTCCTAGTTATGAAATTTTCGGACAATTTTACCATTAAGCTTTCGAAATCATTATAACTATGTAATTCCACTCCAAAATTTTGGATTTCATCACCAAATACTCTTATTGGATGTATTTTGATGAATTATGGTGGTTCGTCGATGCACGGTACATCGAATGTGTGAAATTACTAATTTACCCCTAGCGAACCGCCAACTAAATTTTTTTGATTTAACCACCGATTCAATAAATCTATTGCTACTATCTTAAACTTCTTTTCATGTAGAATATCATGATATTTTTATTTCATCCAAATTCATTTTAGTTTGGACACAATTTACGAAAAAACCCTCGGGATGTAACTATCATTTTCTAATTTGTTTACCACACTTCCCAAAATAATAAAAATAAGGGATTTTGGTCTCAAAATTTCCACATTATAATTATTGCACCTTCCATACACTATTTCCCTCAGTCATTCATACATCTAGGCATTATAAATCAAGTGGGGCCCACATTGTTAATTCACATATAACTTACAAAATATATAGAAATTAATTAATAAATAAATATTAATTCATGTACAGTATAATATAAACGATTCTCACATTTCCTCCCCACCTTTAAGAAATTCAATCCTCCAAATTTTGTCCAGACCAATCATTGGAACAACTCTGGGTACTTCTCCTGCATCAAGCTCTCCAATTCCCATGTCACCTCCTCTTTGGAATGGTACTGCCAGAGCACTTTTACTAATGAAATCGTCTTAGATCGCAATACCTTATCTTTTCGATCCAGGATCCGGATAGGTCTCTCCACATAACACATGTCTTCTCGGATTTCCAGTGGCTCATACCAAATTACGTGAGACAGATCTAGAAGATTCTTCCTGAGCATTTAGACATGGAATATATTATGCACTTCTAATAACTCCGGTGGTAGTGCCAATCTGTACGCCATGTCTCACACGCGATCTAAGATCTCAAATGGTCCGATGTATTAAGGGCTCAACTTTCCCTTCTTCCTAAATCTCATTATGCCCTTAGATGGGGAAACCTTTAAAAATACCGTATCACTTACCGAGAACTCTAGTGGTTGGCAGCTCGTGTTTGCATAACTCGTCTGCCGACTCTAAGCAGCTCTTAATCTCTCATAGATTAACTGTACATCTCGCGAAGCTTGCTCTACCAAGTCGACAGCCAATAACTTTCGATCTCCCACTTCTTCCCATGTAATCAGAGATCTATAGCTTCTACTATATAAAACCTCGTACGATGCCATGCTGATACTAGTTTGATAGCTATTATTATATGCAAACTTAGCTCGTGGGAAGTGGTCATCCCAGGAGCCCTTAGAATCCAACGCACATGCCTTTAACATATCCTCGAGCATCTGAATCACTCGCTCGGACTGTCCATCAGTCTGCTGATGAAAGGCGGTGCTGAAATTCAGTCGGGACCCCATAGCCTCCTGAAATCACTTCTAAAAGTGAGACGTAAATAGGGAATCCCTACTAGAAGTGATGCTCACTAGAATACCATGCAATCTCATTATCTCCGTACGTACAGATCGGTTAGGGCACTGAAGGAATTTATAGATCTGATGTAACAGTCTAAATGTACAGTATATCATACAATTTACACATAAATTACGGTTGGGTTGTCTGTGATGTCTTTAACACTTGAACATTAACAATGATAAACAGTAAACTTTAATTAATTTATAAAATCGAAATATGTAAATTAACATTATTCCTTACATTTTACATCCCCTATTTCTGCTTTATAATTTAAGTAGTACTATACAATAAATCTGAATATATAAAAGAAAAATTACAGATACCTCCAAGATCGACATAATGCAGTCTCAGATAACCTAAAACACAACAGATAACCACGGGATGGTGCACTTCTTAACCAATTATAGTATCTTGTGGAGTAGAAAAATAAGGGGTGAGATAAACGTGCTCAGTAAAGGAATCATATGCAAGACTGATATAACAAAATCTATATGCTGGAAAACATTTATTATCCTAACAATTCACAAGGCACAAAAATTGGAAGGATACTATAGTCGGCCAGGCAACCGGATTTAGCATGGAAGGTATTCTAAAATACTTGTCGTGTCCTGAAAACCCAGAGCGACTATAGGGAGTAGTTGATAAATTGTTGATATAAAATAATTTAATAAAATTATTGGTGAATAAATGGTAATAAAACCATTTAATAAAACACTTCAGTAAACACTTTAAACACATAACAATAACAATAGTAGAGACAGTAACAATAGTAGAGTTTAATTAAACAGTAGTAATAGTATAAAAATCAATTCAGTAACTGTAAGAGCCTCACCTGTCTCACCAGGCCATCGGCGAGCATCCCTTAGGAGTCCCACACTCCACAGGTTTACCCTTACACGAGAGGCGATCGCCCACTCTCACTTACGTATTGTCCACTTCGACGGTCACCCACCTCACGGCTTTGCCTCAAAGGTCTTGAAGAACTCAAGAATAATCCCTTGAGCCCATTTCTGAGGCTCGAACTTTAGTACTTTTCAAGTACCCGAGCCTTACACTCATCATACCATTGAGACAAGCAATGGTATGATGAGTGTAAGGCTCGGGTACTTGAAGAGTACCAGGGTTGGAGCCTCAGAAATGCGTCAAGGGATTATTCTTGAGTTCTTCAAGACCCTTGAGGCAAAGCCATGAGGTGGGCGACTGTCGAAGCAGACAATACGTAAGTGAGAGTGGGCGATCGCCTATCTCGTGTGTAAGAGTAAACCTGGGGAGTGTGGGACTCCTAGGAGATGCTCACCGATGGCCTGGTGAGATGAGCGAGGCTCTTAGATAGCGCGTTTTTATGTAAAAACCTCGCCCGTCTCACCAGGCCGTCGGTAAGCATCCCCTAGGAGTCCCACACTCCCCAGGTTTACCCTTACACATGAGATAGGCGATTGGCCACTCTCACTTACGTATTATCCGCTTCGACAGTCGCCCGCCTTAGAGATTTGCCTCAAGGGTCTTGAAGAACTCAAGAATAATCCCTTGATTGAATTTATGAGGCTCAAACCCTTTTTCTGCTACTGTTGCACGCCTCAGTTATAAGGTGTAGCTTTCTCCGACTCATTCGGAGTTGCTGGTGTTGGTGCCGGTGCCGGTGCCGGTGCCGGTGGGGCAGTAAAAGGAACAATAGAAGCAGCGGACTCTCTAAGCATCGGGCAATCCCTGACCATATGCCCCATCTGTCCACATCTAAAACATGCCTTAGTTAGTATATAGCAAGGGCGTGAACCATGCGACCTACCACAATGTTCACATCTGGTTGCAATACTCCTCTGAGTAGAGGTAGGGCCAATAATAGGGGCTGAAGCTGCCGATCTCGTAAATCGCCCCTTAGTAATCTAAATGCCCGATGACTTAGCCTTCTTAGGTTGCTCCCTACTCGATCTATCCTCCAAAGCTCTCTTAGCTTTGCCTTTCCCTTTTGCCTTACCCTTACCACTAAAATCTGTATGGTACTGCTCGAAATCCCTCTCACATAACTGCGCCCATCATACTACCTCATCATATGTATGAATATCGAATAGGGCTAACTTAGATCTAATAGAGGGCCTCAAACCTGCCTTAAATCTGTCAATCTTATGCCTCTCGTCAACTCTGGTCTGAAGATCAAATTTGCTCAGTATGGTGAATCTAGCCTCATACTCGTCAATCGACATACTCCCTTAAACCAAATCTAGAAACTTTTGCTGTAAAATCCTCTGAGCAGTGTCGGGGATGTACTATCGTTTAAAGGCCTCTACAAAGATATCCCAAGTCACTAATTGATGCTGAGCAAGTAAAACAATCTGTGTAGCCTTCCATTAGTGCCTCACATCATCCGTTAACTGAAACGGTGCTAGACCTATCTTCTCGATCTCCGAACACCTCATATATCTGAATAACTTCTCAACCGTATTAATTCACTGCTTTGCCACCAATGAATCCCTAGTACCCTTAAACTTTGATGGATCCAATTTTTGAAATGATCGCACCATACTTACATCACAATATGACCCCATATCTTTGAACGGCTGAACTGGTGGCTGTGGTGGAACTGCTTTTCGCTAAGGTGTCGGTGGTGGGATAAGCAGTGGCTCGGGCGCTATTATAGCCGGCTGAGGTGGGGGTGGTGCTACTGCAGGAGCTGCGGGAATTGCTGCTCTATCTCTCTTCACCCTATCCATTGCTCGATGTACCTGATACATAGCCATAAAGTAGGCTAGCATCCTCTCCATTCTCGTCATACAACTATTAGGACTCTTCGGCTGCTATGGGTGAGCAGGTCCTAGGGCGGGCTCAGTGCTGGCTTGGGTGTATGGGGCTCCGGAGTCTGCTCCGTCCTAACTCTACCTCTGCCCCTAACTGAGTGCGTTACCCTCCTTCCACTCATATTTGCAACACAAATAAAATTTATTTCACTTGCCATTAGTTATTCTATTATACATTCAGACTATATAGTACTACAGGGGTGGTTACTATTTTACTTTTATCTTAAGGCACCGACAGACAATAGACTAACCTTGCTCTAATAGCAATAAAATTGTAACACTCTAAATATGCAGTAAATCACTTATTTTTACACACATTTGACGGTTGCGCCATCGGCGATGCCTTAATCACTTAAACAGTAACAGTAATAAATAATGAATTTTATTTAACTTATTAGTTCGGAATATGAATATTGCATTATTCCTTATCATATTTACATCCCTTGTAATCTACTTACAATTTAAGTAGTAATGTACAAAATTTCTGAATATATAAAAGAAAACAAAATACCTCCAAGATCGTAAATCTGTCGACTGGGGAAACCAAAATCGCAGCGGATGCCTCGGGATGGCATATCTCTTATCCAAATACAATATCTTGTAGAGTGGAAAATAAAAGGGTGAGCGACAACGTGCTCAGTAAACAAGTCGTATGCAAATCTGATATAATAAAACCTATATGCAAGAAAATATTTTATTTTCCTAACAGGTCACTAAGCATAGTAAAAAGGGAAGTATACTATAGTCAGCCGAAAAATCCAGATGGAGCATGGAAGATATTTTGAAATACCTGTCTTGTCCCGAACACCCAAAGCGACTATAGGAAGTAATTTATAAATTGTTGAAATAATTCAATTTAATAACAATTTCAATAAATATAAATGGTAATAAACCATTTAATTTTATCACTTCAGTAACACTTTAAAACATGTGACAATACAGTAGTGAAACTGTACAGTAAAACAGTAGAGTTTAAACAACGAAAACAATATACAGTCATTTCAGTACAATATGATGAAACTCTTCAGTAATCAGTACATAAACAGTTCCGGTAATTATTTCAATTTAGAAATAATATCATAGATATTTTCTTTTCAATAAACAGAGTATTTCAGTACAGTTCAGTAAATAGTAATCAATAAGTTATAGTTCAGTAAACAGTATTTTCTAGTACAGTATAATAAACAATATTCAGTAAAACACAGTTCAGTAATCATTTAACAGTAGGTTGAGACTAAGCAACACCCTAAGTCAATCATGCTATAATTATCCTCGAAGGGAAACAGTAATAGTATATAGTTAGATCTACGGCCATAGTCTATAGGGCGTCCACAGAGTACACTTGCTAGGTGACCCCGGGATTGTTGGCAGGTCAATCAGCCACAATGACAGTACAGTAATAGTGAGCATGAAGTTGGGGCCTAAAGTCTCAAAATCATTTAATTTCAAAATAAAATGCCTTTAAGGAATTTAAATAAAAATTATCATTTAATTTAATAAAAATTCCTAAAGGTATTAAATTCTTATTTATCAGTACAGTGGAAACAGTAGATAAAATATTCATGTTTTGGTGAGAAAATTTATAAATGTTCACTTTCAATATAAATTTCCTAAAGAACATTTTTCTAATCTCACTTTAATAAAATTTCACAACATGAATATTTAATTTATATTTTTCAATAAAATTCCAACATATGGAAAATTTATGGAAATAAATTCCAAAATCCATAATTCACTCAAATTATGCATTTAAAATATTTCATGCTATTTTAGAATAATTTCGATAATTTTTCGGCAGCATAACAGCTGCGTTTCCTTAACCCCCTGCACTTAAAATACAGTATATAAAACCAGCCATATACCGCAATTCGCATGATTTTTAAGGCAATTTATCACCCAAATAATTTCATAAAATCATACTCATAAAATGTAAGAGCCTTGCCTGATCACCAGGCCGACGGCAAGCGTTCCCTTGGTAGTCCACGCCCCAGGTTTACTCTTACTACATCGTCAAGGTCTTGCCCGTATCACTAGGCTGACGATGAGCATCCCCTAGGCTCCTTGCCCCAGGTTTGCCTTGACAGCAAGAGTAGGTGGTCGCCCAACACTCACCAACAATGTATTGTCCGCTCTGGGAGGTCGCCCACCCTCATAACTTTGTCTTAAGGCTCCTGAAGAACTCAGGATAATGCCTTGAACACATTTTCTGAGGCTCAAACCTTGGCATCCTTAGATATCCGAGCCTTACACTCATGATACCATCGAGACAACTTGTCTTAATGGTATGATGAGTGTAAGGCATTGGTATCTAAGGATACCAAGGTTTGAACCTCAGAAAACGCATTCAAGGCATTATCCTGAGTTCTTCAGGAGCCTTGAGACAAAGCCGTGAGGGTGGGCGACCTCCCAGAGTGGAAAATACGTTGTTCGTGAGTGTTAGACGACCGCCTACTCTTACTGTCAAGGCCAACCTGGGGCGAGGAGTATAGGGGATGCTCGCCGTCAGCCTGGTGATACGGGCGAGGCCTTGACGATGTAGTAAGAATAAACCTGGGGTGTGGATCGCCAAGGGGATGCTCATCGTTGGCCTGGTGATCGGGTGAGGCTCTTACATAAAATCATGCAATTCATTATATCCCTACAACTTACACACTTCACCCTTACCTTTCAGCAATGCCGACTCTTTCAGTAGCACCAATCGTAAACCATCAGTCCCGGCTGCAAAAGAATTTTACCAAAAATTATCATTAATTTTCCTCTTATTTTTAGGCTATTTACTTTCACTAAATGCAGCCACTTAGGATATTGTCTATGACTAACCAGTGTAAATTACACCAGTAGTAAACCTTAACTTTACTGTTTTCGCTCCGATTTCGAATCTGATTTCACCAATCTTCTTCTCTTAATTCTTATAGTCATTTTTCATATTCAAACCATATAATGCAGCATCTCAACCTACCCAAAATGCACTTGGTCGAATGCCCCCTTAAGCAATCCTTAATAAATTTCCAAATTCTAATGCTACCATGTTGTTTATCTTTGTCTCTTATGCATTTTGGCACCAATTTCATGTAAGTTTCAATCGGATTTCCTTATACCCTTGTCCAAGCCAAAACCCCAAGGTGCCTTTTCCTCTTGATTTAATTGGTTTTAAACAAAATAAATGGTAGATCTAGACTTAGCATTAAGAAAAACATAGAAATCTAACATTAGTTTTTAAGGAAATGTAAAATCACCGAGGGTACTCACCTTTGCCACCCCCTTCCTCCTTTCTTGAATTTTCACTTATTCAATACATTCTTGGTTGGGTTTGATAGAGCAAAGGGTGAGGATCAATTTTGCTAGAGATAGGTTATTTGAGAAAATGATGTTTTGATATGATTTTTGTAGTTTTTGTTTTTCATTTTCTTTTTCTTCTTCTTTTCTTCTCTAATGGTGAAAGTTACCAAGGTTGAAGATGAGTAAGGATGGCAGGCTGAATAAGAGAGAATAATGGAGAATATTCAAGATAGGGGCAAAATTACCATTTTGACCTTGATTATGTAAATTTTAGACAATTTTGCCCCTAAACTTCCGTAGTCGTAAAAACCATGTAATTGGGCTCCAAAATTTTGGATTTCCAGTACCAATCAATCAAATTTAATGTATCTTGATAAATGGAAGTGGTTTCGTTGACACACGATGCACCGATAATGAAAAATTACTGTTTTACCCCTAATGGATCGTAGTGAAATTTTTCGATTAAACCACTGTTTCAAACAATCTATTGGCACTATGTTATTTTCCTTTTCATGTAGATTATCATGGTATTTTTACTTCATCCCAACTCATTTTAGTTTGGGTGTAATTTACGAAAATGCCTTCATGACATATCTGTCTTTTTTCAATTTGTTTTCCAAAACTCACAAAAAAATTCTAATTAATATAAAAATTATTTTTATGCCTCAAAATCATTATTTTATATTTATTTCACCCATTGTACAGTGTATTATCAGTCTTGAATCCATCAAAACCATAGAATTAAAGTGGGGCCCACATAACAATTTAACTTAATTTCACAAAATAAATTATATTTCATTAATTAGATAATTACAAAATATTCTGTACAGTACAGTAGAAACATGTCTCACATTTTCTCCCCACCTTTAGGAAATTTGGTCCTCCAAATTTCACCTGGACCAATCACTAAAAAAGCTCTGGATACTTCTTACGCATAAAGCTCTTTAACTCCCAAGTAGCCTCATCTTTAGAGTGATACTGCTAGAGCACCTTAACCAATGGAATAGTTTTAGACCGCAACATTTTATCATTCCTATCTAAGATCCGTATCGATCTCTCAACATAACTCATGTCCTTTCTAATCTCCAATGGCTCGTATCGAATTACGTGAGAAGGATCTGGATGGTACTTCCTCAACATCGAGACATGGAACACATTATGCACTCCAGACAACTTTAGTGGTAGTGCTAACCTGTATGCCACATCTCCTATGTGATCTAAGATCTCAAAGGGTCCAATGTATCGAGGACTCAACTTTCCTTTCTTACCGAACCTCATTATACCTTTAGATGGTGAGACCTTCAAAAACACATAATCACCCGCTGAGAATTCTAGTGGTCAGCGTCTAGTATTTGCATAGCTCTTTTTCCCACTCTGAGCAGCCTTTAACCTTTCACAAATCACCTGTAAATCTCGGGAAGCTTGCTCGACCAAATCAGCAGCTAATAACTTACGATCTCATATTTTTTCCCAAGCTATCGGGGATCTACATTGTTTGCCATACAATGCCTCAAAAGGTGCCATGCTGCTGCTCGCCTGATAGCTTATAGGCAAATTCTACTAAAGGTAGATGATCGTGCTAGGAGCCTTTAAAATCCAGCGCACACGTTCTCAACATATCCTCGAGCATCTGCATCGTACGCTCGGGCTGTCCATTAGTCTACGAATGAAAAGCGATGCTGAAATTCAGTTGGGATCCCATGGCCTCTTGAAATCTCTCCAAAAAATGAGATGTGAACTGGGAATCCCGATCAGAAGTGATGCTCACTAGAATACCATGCAACCTCACTATCTCCCTGACATATAAATCGACAAAGGCACTAACTAGATCAGTAGATTTAATGGCCAAGAAATGAGCAGACTTTGTCAATCTATCCACAATCACCCAAATAGCATCATACCCTTTTCGGGTCCGTGGCAAACCCATAATAAAATCTATAGTCACGTCCTCCCATTTTTATGTTGGAATCAGTAAAGGTCGTAACATACCTGCAGGCTTCTGATGCTCAATCTTAATCTGCTGGCATGTAAGACATCTTGCAACATACTCTGTATTGTCTTTCTTCATCTTAGGCCACCAATATATTCTCCTTAAATTTTGCTACATCTTAGTACTACCCGAATGTAAAGTGTATCTAGAGGTATAGGCCTATGAAAATATCAAATCCCTTAACTACTGATCGTTGGGAACACAAATCCTACCCCTGAACATTAGTATACCATCGGTGCCAATCTCAAAGTCTGACTGTACTCCCATCTGTATTTGACTGGCAACCCCGATGCAATAATCATCCGTCCTCTATGCTTCTCTGATCCGATCAATCAAATATGGCTTTATTCTAAAACTAGCTATGAATCCATATCTATCAGAGGAAATCACATTCAGACTGAGGCTAAAAAACTGCTCTAGAAGGTCGTGCTCCCTGACCATCATATACGATTGGTAGTGTCGCAGGTACTAATAATAAATTACTTTACTTAAACTTATAGATAGGGCAAGCAAAGGTCTATCCCACAGAGATTGTTTTATTCAAGTTAATTATTTAAATTAAATACCTAACTATTATTTAGAGAGAGAAAAGAGATTTGGGGGAGGGGTTTCAATTAAACTATAATAACTAAGAAAATAATTAGAAAAATAAACAAGTAAATAAATTAGAAAATATCAAATACCACAAAACTTCAGTTACAAGGTAATTAATTATTCTTGGGATATGATGCTGATCATTGATTATTTAAGATCATTGTCAATTAAGTAGTCAACCGTAGTGTAATTCCCCAGCGTCCAATTACACCTATTTTTCCTTACTGTGTTGTTAATTAAAGGCTCAGCGTCTTAATAAATCTCTAACTATCAAATTTACCTATGCTCAGCGCTATAGATTAAGTTTTAATAGCAGCATTAATATCTAGAAAGATTTGAGTCAACATTAAGTAACAAACTCACTCAGCGCAATTTATTTAACTTAAACCTTAATTCTCCTAAATCCCTAGTGATTAAATTCACAAGCTATTACGGACTTATGTTTTTAATCTGGCCGTAGATTATTTAATTTAACTAAATAGTAGGCCTCCTATCTAATCTAACAAACAATCATGCAAATGTGGTGAGAGAATCTTGGATACTTAATCAACAATTATATTATAAGTTTAAAATCTCATAACATACTTTTTCCAAGAACAGCTAATTTACCTTGTAACTTAATAAGAAACCTACTCACTAATCATATTCAAGATTATAAATCTCAAGTTTAATATTATAAAGATATCAAGAATCATGCAAAAAACAATCAATATATCAATCTTTAATAATATAAAACAAGAAATCTAAAATCAAGATTATAAACTAGTAAGAAATAACAAATAATATGAAAAACAAAAAAAGAATCAAAATAATTATCAGTAAAGAAATAAGCAACCATATAAAATAGATAAAGCCTAATAAACCTAAGGGAAGAATCAGTTTAAATAAAGAAAAGAAAAGAAAACAATTTAATCCTAAAAACTATAAAGAAATTTCTTTACTTTGAAAAATATTAAATACGAAATTAAATCTGTTTCTATTGGGAAGACTAAAAAGAAAATAATTTTATAACATAAAAGAAAGAAATCAGCAAAACTAATGATAAAAAAAAAGAAGAAAAATAAAATTTTTAAAAAAAAAGAAATCAGCAATATCCAATTTTATTCAAACCCTAAGGAAAACCTTACAAAAGACTAAGAGGGAAGAGGGAGGAGAGCGATGTAAGGGGATTTTGTTTATGAGAGCCTTGTGCTCTTTATATAGGCTTAAGGAAGAGTTTAAAAGACTTTCCTAAGTAATGTAGGATTCAGATAAGAGTTTACTTGGTAAACAAGTAATTTGACTAGTCAAACTCTTACCTTTATCTCATCATCTTTTTACAACTATTTTCTAAGTAAAATTCCTAAGGCCTATTTTTATTGATTAATTACAGAACTAAGACATAATAAAATTAAGAAATTATCTTGTCTTAACAAAATCTTGTCTTGAACTTGCTTTGTTGAAATTTCTTCTTAATCTCGTTTTTCTGCCCAGAATTTAATACTGATTTTGTCCAGACGTTTGACCCATCAAACGAACTCCGATTTTTGCGATCTTATACATTCCGGAAACCTTGAGAAGTCCTCTACAACTTTCATGAAGGCCACCTCTTGAGATCAGATTGTTAAATTGGTAAAAAATGTCAATCTTTCAAGCTGGACAGAAAATATTGCACTTTGCTCTTTTTAGTTACTTTTTATTCCAACTTTGATATTTAATATCTAAAACATAAAATAAACATTAGTAAGCTCTTTTAGGCATAAACCATCAATAAAACAAATATATTAGCACATATAAAATTCACAAAATATCATCCTATCAAATTCCCCCACACTTAGGTTTTGCTTGTCCTCAAGCAAAACCTAAACTAACTTCCTAAAGAACTAAATCCTAAAGTCCAAATCTTAAATCCTTTTCCTAAAACCTAACTCACTTTCGTAGGAATCACGATTGCATTTAGCTTATGCAATAAGCCTTTAAACCCCTAGGTCACCCCTTGTGGACGAGTTGTGTCTCGTGAGGGCTTTTAGAAGATATACCCACAAAATCTTTTACTTGAGACTTAATCCTAAAAATTCAAAATAAGACTCAAAAATTAAAAAATTAAGACTCTAAACAAGATTAAGATCATGAAAAAATTTTCCAATCTTTCAATTCTTAACTCATAACTTCAACAAGAGTCAAATAATCAAGTCAATCATATTCTAATCATTACTTCTCATATTCATGCATACTTCTAAATAAATTCATGCTAATCAACACAACTGAAACATATAATATCAACTTTGCAATTATCCATTTTACATTACTATAAACAAAGTCAATAGATCAAGAACTTTTTTTTTCTATTTTCTCTTCCTTCTTTTTCTTTTTTCTTTTGAGGTTTCAACAATGGTTTCCTTAAGTACTTACTTGCCTTTTTACGCGAATGTTAATATTGGTGATACCAACACCCGGTTACTCAACAAGAAAGCCCTCTTTTAGAGTGCTTTGCATACTCATATTTTAAGTCACTTCAAGAAATTAATCAACAAGATTGAGTAACTCAAAACATTGGAGTAGAATTTAAAGCTTTCAATCTCTATTTTTCTTCTCTTTTTATGTTTTTTTTTGTTCTTGTCTATTTATCCTTTGCTTATACCAACTTCAATGAACTAATCACATTATCAATATCATATGAGCAATCACATTTAATCATGAACTCACATAAATTCTTTAGAAAGTATTCACTTCAGCAATAATAACAATCAAAATACATTCAACTTTCTTATAAAACTTTGTTTTAGTTTAGAATCAATCCTTAAAAGAAAGAAAACATATCATGATCTTTTAAAACTCTTAAAAATTTGACCCTTTTTTTTATTCAAAAAAAAAACTCTATAGACTCATAAACCAATATTCCCTCCCCCCCTCCCACTTAAATCTTACTTTGTCCTCAAAGTAAGTCTAGCATGCAAAGAAGAACAATAAAGACTCAAAAATTAAATGGTAATACAAGTAAGGAAAGAAATACTCCCTCGTTTTTACATCTTTGGGTTGCCTCCCAAGTAGCACTTTTGTTTAATATCGTTGGCTCGACATTTCCACTATCATCAATCTTCATAGGTTGGATCTTCCAATTGCATCTCATCCACTGTGTAGACTTGGAATCCTTCATAGTATGGTTTTAATCTTTTTCCATTCACTTTGAAAGCTTTAAAGGTATTTAAGCTTTGGATTTCAACTGCACCATGAGGGTAAACATTAGTAACAATAAAAGGCCCTAACCATTTAGAACGTAACTTACCTGGAAATAACTTCAACCTTGAATGATAAAGAACTTTTTGACCAATTTCAAAAGGCTTTCTTGAAATCATCTTGTCATGGAAGGCTTTAGTCTTTTCCTTGTAAATTCTTGAGTTCTCATAGGCTTCATTACGAATCTCCTCTAGCTCTTGCAACTGAAGCTTTCTATGGTTTCCCACTTTATCATAATTCATGCTGCATTGTTTTATAGCCCAATAAGCTTTATGTTCCAATTCAACAGGAAGATGGCATGGCTTACCATAAACCAACCTATAAGGGGACATCCCAATAGGTGTTTTATAGGCTGTTTTATATGCCCATAATGCATCATTAAGCCTCATACTCCAGTCTTTCCTTTGAGGGTTCACTGTTTTCTCTAGAATACTTTTTATCTCCCTATTAGAGACTTCTACTTGGCCACTTGTTTAAGGATGGTAGGTTATTGACACCTTGTGAGTGACGTGGTACCTCTTCAATAAAGCTTCAATCATACGATTACAAAAGTGGGTACCTCTATCACTTATCAAAGCTCTTGGTGTTCCATACCTAGCAAAAATATTAGATTTAACAAATTCTACAACAACTTTAGAATCATCAGTCCTAATGGCTTTAGCTTCCACCCATTTCGAGACATAATCAACAGCAAGAATTATGTAAAGATTACTATAGGAGGAAGGAAAAGGTCCCATGAAATCAATGCCCCAAACATAAAAAATTTCACAAACTAGAATAGGGATTTGTGGCATTTGGTTTCTTTGAGAGATGTTACCTGACTTTTGGCAATGCTCACATGTCTTGCAAAATAAGTATGCATCTTTAAATATTGTGGGCCAAAAGAATCCACATTCTAATACCTTTCTTGTCGTCCTATTAGGTCTAAAGTGGCCTCCACACTCATAGCTACGGCAAAAGGTCAAGATTGATGGAATCTCATCTTGTGTGACACACCTTGTTATTATTTGGTCAAAGCAATTCTTCCACAAGTAAGGGTCATCCCAAATATAATATTTGGCATCACTCTTAAGCTTATCCTTTTTAGCTCTAGTCAAATCATGAGGCAAAGTGTTAGTAACTAGATAATTCACAATATCAACATACCATGGTGTAGTTACTTTGACTACTATCAATTGTTCATTAGGAAAGAACTCTTGAAGTGGTAACGCATCTTCTTCTCTTTCTAATCTACCTAAATGATCTGCCACAAAGTTCTCTACACCTTTCTTGTCTTTGATCTCTAAGTTAAATTCTTGAAGCAAAAGGATCCATCTTATGAGTCTTGGCTTTGCCTCCTTTTTGGATAGTAAATATCTCAAGGTTGCATGATCAGAATAAACAATTATTTTAGTACCAAGCAAGTAAGATCGAAACTTATCTAAAGCAAAGACAATAGAAAGAAGCTCTTTTTCTGTGGTGGAGTAGTTTCGTTGAGCTTCATTTAGGGTCCTTGAAGCATAATAGATAACGTGTGAAGCTCTTTCAACTTTTTGTCCCAAAATAGCCCCAATTGTGTAATCACTTGTGTCACACATCAATTCGAATGGTAGATCCCAATTAGGTGGTTGAATGATTGGGGCAGAGATTAAACATTCTTTCAACTTGTCGAATGCTTCCTTGCATCTCTCGTCAAACACAAAATCAACATCCTTTTGTAAGAGTTTACACAAAGGTAAGACAATCTTGGAGAAGTCTTTGATAAACCTGATAAAAACCTGCATGTCCAAGAAAAGAACGCACTTCCCGCACATTTGTGGGGTAAGGTAAAGATTGAACAATGCTAATCTTAGATTTATCAACTTCTATGCCATTTGCAAAAATTACATGCCCTAAAACTATTCCTTGTTCTACCATAAAGTGACATTTTTTAGAATTTAAAACAAGGTTAGTTTCCATGCATCTTTGAAGGATAAGTGTAAGGTTGTCTAGGCATTCATCAAAGGAGTTTCCATAGACTGTGAAGTCATCCATCAAAACTTCTATGATATTTTCTACATAATCAAAAAATATGCTTACCATACACCTTTAGAAAGTGGCAAGGGCATTACAATGACCAAATGGCATGCGTCTATAAGAAAAAGTGCCAAAGAGGCATGTGAAGGTGGTCTTTTCATGATCCTCAGGGGCTATCACAATCTGATTATAACCTAAATAACCATCAAGAAAACAATAGTGAGTTCTACCAGCAAGTCTTTCAAGCATTTTAATCAATAAAAGGTAAAGGAAAGTGATCCTTGCGAGTAGAAGCATTCAATTTTCTATAATCTATACCAACTCTCCACCCATTTTGTATTCTTGTTGGTATCAACTCGTTATCTTCATTCTTCATAACCGTGATGCCTGACTTCTTTGGAACCACTTGTATTGGGCTTCCCACTTACTGTCAGAGATTGGATAGATAATCCCAACATTAAGGAGTTTTAAGATCTCCTTTTTCACAACTTTCATCATTGGAGGATTTAATCTTCTCTGAGCCTCTCGTGTTGGTTTTGAACCTTCCTCAAGTAAGATTCGATGCATACACACAGTTGGGCTTATTCCCTTGATGTCTGCAATAGTCCATCCTATGGCTATCTTTAGAGGTGGCAAACGGGCGGGTTTGGGCGGGTTTCGGTCTGGGTTTTTTCGGTTACAGGCTTTTTCGGTTACGGGTTTTTTCGGTTGCGGGTTTTCTCGGTTGCGGGTTTTTTCGGTCTCGGGTTTTTTCAGTTGCGGGTTTTCTCGGTTTCGGGTTTTTTCGGTTACAGGTTTTCTCGGTTTCGGTCTGGTTTTAATCGGGCAGGCTTAGTCAAATTATTTTAAAATTTTATAAATTATAAATATTTTATAATTTTGAATGTAATAATTAATTTAATTTTATATAGTTAAATAAAAATATAATAGAAATGCTAAATTAAAGTTAAAATTTAATAAATGAGAATTGTATAATATATATATATATTGAGAAATTTGGTTGGGATGATTTTGAAAACATTGGGAGTGGACCAATGAAGAATATAGTTATCTACAATAATAAAAGAGAACATATCATCTATAATTATGACATTATAATTAATTAATCAAAATTTAAAGTCACATGAGATCTATCAAAATAATACATAAAGTTCGCACTTGTAAATAATGGACCAGTACATAATTTTTAATTATAATTGATTAATTATCGTAAAAAAAATTACAAGTAAAACACTCGAAGATGTAAAAGACATTGAAAAAGTTTTAAATCTTGCATTGCATTTGCAAGAAATGAAAGCACTTTTGCTATTGTAAACTTCTGCCTTGGAAGCATATGGATTTCTGTACTAATTAATTTTTTTGTCCACAAACTCCAACTACTAAAAATCATCTTTGAATTGCCAACAACCTGTTAGCCTAGTGGTTAAAGATGAGTTGTGACATATTGTAGGTCTTGGGTTTGAATCCAACACCCCCATCCTCAGTTATTTAATATTTCCCTTATAATAAAAAAAATCATCTTTGAATTTCGATTATAATTAAAACGATTATAATAGACATTACATTATATTAGACTTAATAATTCGTATATATATATTGTATTCGTATTGCATCAAATATATTTGTATCATATAAAATATAAAAATTATTGTATTAAAATTTATATTGATATACCAAACACAATTTTTTTTCTAATTTTTATCAAAATTTGATCCAATGTCACGTTCATTTTTTTTAATTATCATATCTACATTGCATGACAGTATATTGAGATAAAAATATTTCAAAGTTTGCTTTTGAAGTTTTTTCATGTGATTCTCAAGGGAGGGAAAAGGCATATTCCCAAAGAATTTGAAATTTTTTGGTAATATGGGAAAAGCTTGTTTGGAGGGAATTGAAAAATGAAAATTAAACAGATCTCTTTTCACACGAAATTCTCATAAATAAAATATTATTATTCATTATTTTTAATTTCTTTTGTTGTTTTGACTAAATTTATATAAATATAAATTTTTACATTTTAATGTTTTTATTACTTGATAATTATTATTTATTCTTTTTAATTTCCTGTGATATTTACATTTGTTATAAAATATATAATTATATATTAATAATTATATAAAAATTTATTTTTTAAATGAGCCAAATATATATAGTAAAACTAAAAGAAAGTGAAAATCCAAAAGTATTAGCTATACAAATAAATAATGAACAAATTATAAATAAATCACATTAAACAATTAAACATTTATATAAATAGCTTTATACTCTTAACAATAACTTATTGAGTCATTGTGTTTTTTTTTGGGTCAATATTAGGTCATTGGAATTTAGATACTCTTAGTTCAATAAATTTGTTTTTTTTACTTTGTTTAATTAGCTTTTTTAATAATTATATTATATTTTTAATAAAATTTTAAATTTTTAAGAATCTTTTTTACATTTATTTTGTCTTTTAAATACCAACATAATTAGTAATTAAATTAAATTTAACCGCATAACTAGTTAACTAATTCTGCTATTATATAGTTGAATAAAATTATAGTATACATTAAAAAAATAATTAATATTACGAATAATTGGTCAATTAATTATCTCAATTTTATATTTATTTTGTTTTTAGTTTGTACATAAATCATAATATAACATTATTTTTATTAAATATAATCATACTCAAACACATTAATTAATCAAATATCTCATTAAAAATTTAGAACGTTAAATTAAACAAGTTATATACACCAATTGACATTATATTATAAATAATAACATTTGATATAATGTACCAAAAAAAAACATTTGATATAATGATATAAATGGGTAATATATAATCAGGTACCCGACACTACCTGACTCTATAATCGAATAATTATAGGGTTCGGATAGTGTTCTTATTACCCGTATCGGATTCGGGTAGTACCCTTAGGGTACGCTATACCCGATTAACTTTTGATCAAGTAGTATCTGGTACCTGAATTTGTTCATCAATTATATGAAAGTAATCAAAATTATATGCTTGTACAAAGATTTGAACCATGGCCTCTTATATTTATTGTTATATGTTTAACCACGTGAGTTAGATTGGGAATTTGTTATATTTGTTGTAAATTTTATTTTTATTTTAACACAACTTGCAATTTAAAATTTAATGAAACATTGTTGGCCAAAAAAATAGTTTATTGAATAATAATAATAATAATAATAATAATAATAATAATAATAATAATAATAATTTATTCTTAAGATAATAAGATTTTAAAATTTCAGACATAAAGTACTAAAATTAAATTAATAGAAATTTCATAATATGTTAAGATACAATTCTTAAGATATTGATAATTTAACATATATGACATTTTATTATAATGTAAATCTTAATATATATATATATATATATATATATATATAGTATATTATGTTTATTATTTTATTTGTAACTCATTATAATAAATTAAAAAAACACCTTTTTTTGACTAAAAAAGTAGTTGAGAAGGTCAATATCTATTTAATCATCCAATATTATGATTATTAATTGATCAAGTTAAACTAAATTACATGAATACATCATAAGAGATTAAATGTTTGAAATTAAAAACAAGAGTATATTCTAAAAGCATGATAAGAAATTGGAATGAAAAATGTCTGAAATTAAAACTATAATATGCTATGAGAGATTATTTAATTTATTCTATATTACATGGTAAGAGATTATTATAATGTAACATACAAATCATTATGATAAGGTAAACATATTAATAATCTATTTTATATAATTAAGAGCTTGTATAGTTGATTATATATCACATGATAAGATATTATTTTTAAAGTTATAATAACATACAAATCATTATGATAAGGCGTTATTTATTAACTATATTATGTATTTTATTTGCTATCAAAAAAACTATTCCAAATTGAGTACTGATTTTTTTTCATACTCACATTAACATAATAATATTAGATATACAACAATTGATTGAATATTTGATTAAAATGTTAAATAATAGATATTACTAAATTAATTAATATAATGCTAGTTATTTAAATATAATTAATAATAATATTAACAAAGTATAAAAAATAAATTTTATTAAAATTTTCACTTACATAGTAATACAACCCTAATATATTATTAAATTACACTTTAATTTACTATTAGAATTATTATTTTTATCCACACTTTAATTTTACATTTAATAGATAATAAATAAATTATTTTTAATAAATACTTAATTCTATCAAAATAATACTTACACACTAAGAGGTTACATAATTTATTCTTAAAAGATTATTATAATATAATATACAAATCATTATTATAAGATACCAAATTAGTTTATTCATGTATAAGATTATTATAATATAATAAATAATTAATTATCACTAGCTTGATTTTTTAATTTCTTTTGTTTTAAGGCAAAAAATAAAATTACCACTATAATTTTCTCTTTTAATGATACCCAAGTATAAAAAAATTGTACTTGTATTGTTTAATTTAATTACTTACCTTTTTCTAATCTTAAAAACTTGAATTTTAATTTTAAGATTAGGTTTTTTTAATCTAAATTTAATATCTTTCTATACTTGAAACTTTAAGAAAATATAGTTTAAATTTAATTTTATTAAAAATATTTTTAATGTGTTGCACAAAATATCAAATTAAAAGTTTCAAACAAATATTGAAATTATATAATTTTTATATATTTGATTTATTATTATATTAAAATTAAAATTTTATTATAAATAAAAATAATAAAATGTTAAAATGATTTTTATAATAAAATCAAATGTCAAATTAATAATATATTTATTATTATACATGCAATAAGGATAATTTTAAAGATTATTTGATATCATATATTATGGTATTTTAAATTAATTTAATTTAATTAAAAATATTCAATATTTATTATGCTGGTAATATATAATTGATAAAATTGTATAATAAATAATAATAATTTTCAAAATTTTAAACTTTTTAATTAAAAAAGTGTATCAATTATTTATTTTTTTTAAATAATAATTATATAAATATAATTCAGGTTTTCTCAGGTTATAAATTCGGTTTTTTTCGATTTTCGCTTCGGGTCGGTCTCGGTTTCGGATCGTATCGGGCTCGGGTTGTGTCAGGTTCGGGTTGTGTCAGGTTCAAGTTTTTTCGGTTCCGAGCTTTTTCGGTTTCGGGCCTTTGACTTTTTTGGTCAATTCAGGCTGATCCCGGTTCGGTCTCGGGCGGATTCAGGCGGGTTTTTGGGTTTGGGCCAATTTTTGCCACCTCTAGCTATCTTATTATCTTTAAGCACTTGAATGAGCTTTTCTTCTTGCATTGGTGTGAGGTCCTTTGCAATGATTACAGGCAAGGTTTCATTCTCTCCCAAAAACACATATTTAAGATGTTTTGGTAATGGCTTCAATTCGATCTCAGAGGCTTGCATAACAGAAGGAAGAAGCTTTGTATGAGTAACAGGCAAGTCTCTCTTTAAATTTTCATACCTTGCTTTGGGTGGGGACTGAAGAGCAAAATCTTCCTCCTTTAAGAAACCATTAAAATCAGCGAAAGGGTCTTTTTCAAAATTTTCTATTTTTAAATTGTGGCTTATAGCCACCTCTAACTTGTGTTCTCTTCCTAGCTCAAAGAACTGTTGGGTTAAATCATCAATAACATCAATTCTAAAAGCAGCATGCACATCACTAGGATATCTCAAGGCTTCAAAAATATTAAATTTAACACTTTCACCGTCAAATTCCATAGTTATTGTTCCATTGTGCACATCAATTTTAGTCCTAGATGTTTTTAAGAATGGTCTACCTAACAATATAGGTGCAGCATTAGGAGAGTCATCATCTTCCATATTCAGTATGTAAAAATCTGCAGGGAAGACAAGTTCATTAACTTGGACTAGTACATCCTCAATTACCCCTTCAGGATATGCATTAGATCTATCAGCTAATTGAATTATTACACCAGTCTCTTTTAAAGTTCCAAGATTCAAACTTTTAAAGATCGACAATGGCATAACATTAATCGAAGCACTTAGATCTATCATGCATCTTTCAAGTCTAATATCACCTATCTTACAAGGGATAGTGAATGTACCTGGATCCTTGCACTTGGGAGGGAGTTTCCTTTGGATAATTGCAGAAACATTCTCCCCCACACTTACCTTCTCATTACCTTGCAATTTCTTCTTGTTAGTGCACAATTCTTTCAGAAACTTTGCATACCTTGGCACTTGCTTAATGGCATCAAAAAGAGGAATATTGACTTCAACCTTCCTAAAGGTTTCCAAAATCTCCTTTTCTTGCTCATCTTTTTCGTTTTTGGCTAACCTGCTAGGAAAAGGAGGAGGGTAAGTGCCTGTGTTAAATGAAACTTTTTTATTACTTATCTCTCTATAAAGTGGAGGAAGGTTGCTGACATATCTTTCCTTGCCTGCATTATGCTTGTCAAAATCCCCATTTGCATTAACAAAATCGGTCCCTTGGTTCCCTTTATTTTTAGAGTTGACATCCTCCTTTATTTCCCTTGAATTTTCAATTTCTTGATAGTTTTTAGAGCCATTGTCAACATTTATAATTAAAGGTTCCTTAAGGCCAATTTCCTTACCACTTCTCAAAGTTATGGCATGTGCATTCTCTCTTGGATTGACCTCTGGTTGATGGCAACTTGTTGGATTCCTTGGCTTCAAGTCTGCTTAGGGAATTAGCCATTTGGCTCATTTGACGCTCAAGATGTACAATTCTTTGATTATTCTCTTATTGATTTTGTAAAGTAGAGGTAGCAAGGTTCTTTACAATTTCTTCAAAAGACATTGTTCCACTTTGGTGTTGTGTTTGGGATGGTGGCCTCTCTTGGTATGTAGGTTTAGGGACTTGGAAATTATTTGGCCTATTGTGTGGTGGGACATATGGTGCAGACCTATTTCCATATTGCAAATTTGGGTGGTCCCTCAAACCAAGGTTGTAAGAATTGGAGTAAGCATACTTACCTTAGGAAGGCCCTAGGAATCCTCCTACAACATTAGCTTGCTCCATGGAATCTTCTTGTAAGGTTGGACACATATCAGTAGGGTGTCCTATGTTGAAGCAAACTCCACAAGCCTTGGCTTGTTGCATTTTACCTACAGTCAATTGTTGCATAAGAGATGTTAGATTAGCAATTTGTTTTTCCAAAGAAGAAGTACTTACCTCGTGTGCTTGCTTAGATGGTGGTGGTGGATCATGCCTTGTATTAAATTGTTGAGAATTGGCAGCCATGTTTGCTATCAAGTTTAGGGCTTCTTGAGGAGTCTTATCCACTAAAGCTCCTCCACTAGCTGCATATTTCATACTTCTATCATGGGGTAATAGTCCCTCATAGAAATATTAGATCAATAGTTGCTCATGAATTTGGTGATGTGGGCAACTAGCACATAATCGTTTAAATCTTTCCCAATATTCATAGAGTGACTCACCATTAAATTGCCTAATTCCACAAATTTCTTTGCGGATGTTGGCTGCCCTAGAAGCAGGAAAATATCTTTCCAAGAAGAGTTTCTTCATATCATCCCAAGTGTTGATGGTCCCAGAAGGTAAGTAGTAAAGCTAATCCTTGGCTGCATCTGCTAGAGAGAATGGAAGGCCCTCAGCTTGATTTGCTCTTCACTAACCCTAGCTGGCTTCATGGTTGAGCAAACCACATGGAATTCCGTTAGATGTTTGTGTGGATCTTCACCTACAAAACCACGAAAAGTTGGTAAAAGATGTATCAAACCAGATTTTAATTCAAAAGCAACATCTAAAGTAGGATAGGCTATGCAAAGGGGTTGTTGGTTCATAGTGGGTGCTGCCAACTCCTTCAAGGTTCTTTTAGCGTTTTGAGCCATGGTGTCCTCTTTTGAATCACTAGAGAATTCAAAAGTACGATTGTCGTAACGATTTCGCGCTCGACGATTTTGAAAAATATTTAAAAACAAAGGGAGTCGCCACCAATCTTTTTTGACTAGGTGTGATTGGTCACCTAAAAATATTTATCTTTTTAACAAAATCTCAAAATTAATTAAGTTTTATTAAAAAGACAATTTTTGGTCTGCGAAAACAAAATCAGGTTCGGGAGTACGGTTAGCATGGGGAAGGATTAGTACCGCCACGACGCCCGTTAAAAAACGGTACCATAATAATCATGTGTTATCTTTTAGTTTTAATAAAATAGTCTTAGCTTAAGTTTAATTCATTTATTATATAAAAAAAATTTCGTGCATTTACTTAAAAAATTACTATTTCATATGTTTTAAAAAATTTCATTATGAAAATCAACATGAACACCATTTATTGAAAAATTAAATCAAATATCCCAATACTCTGGTAACATTTGAAATAATTTTCCTCACCTAGAGATTTCTTAAGAATCACTACTTGTGAGTTCTATAGAATCTCATCTTCAGTAGGGCTCATGCTGTTTTATAATTGATCGTGTACACATGCAGTATTGATCAAAATGTATGATGCATATGAAACTTAAAAGAAATTTTATTTATTTTGATTTTATTAATGAAACTCTTGATTTTGAAAAATTTAGCTAAATATCTTAAGACTCTGGTAACATTTAGTTAATTCCTCTCACCTAGGGATCAATCAAGAAATCACTACTTGTGAGTTTCATGACATCCTATTGTCGTAACGGCTTCGTGCTTGATGATTTTGAAAACATTTAAAAACAGGGAGTCGCCACCAATCTTTTTTGACTAGGTGTGATTGGTCACCTAAAATATTTATCTTTTTAACAAAATCTCAAAACTAATTAAGTTTTATTAAAAAGACAATTTTTGTCTGTGAAAACAAAAATCAGGTTCGGGAGTACGGTTACGGGTGGGGAAGGATTAGCACCCTCACGACGCCCGTTAAAAAACGGTACCATAATAATCATGTGTTATCCTTTAGTTTTAATAAAATGGCTTTGAATTGATATTCAAAAATAATTCTTATTTTATTGCAATCTTTTTATTCAAAATCATTTTTTTATTTGTAACTTTATTTTGGTTTATTTTAAAAGGTTAAACTTTATTTTTCGAAAGTAAATGTGAACCTTTTTGTATTGAATAATTAAATCAAATACTCCAATACTTTTGGCAGCATTTGAAATAATTTTCCTCACCTAGAGATTTCTTAAGAATCACTACTTGTGACTTCTACAGAATCTCATCCTCGGAAGATTCACACTTACTTGGAAATTAAATGGATGCACATGATGCAAACAGATAATATATGATGCAAATGAATTTTTAATTTTAAATTTCATTATTTATTTGTTAATTTACTTTTGAAAAAATTTATTTATATTCATTTTTAATAAAAATTTAAATTATTGAAAAATCATACTAAATATTCCAATACTGTTGGCAACATTTAGTACAACTCTTCTCACCTAGGGATCAGTTAAGAATCACTACTTGTGACTTCCGTAACATCCCATCATCGGAAATATTTTTTATTGAATTTAAATTTCATTATTTATTTATTTTTAAAACTTATTTTTATTTTTTTTAAAAAAAATTAAATTATTAAAAAATCATACTAAATATTCCAATACTTTTGGCAACATTTAGTACAACTCTTCTCACCTAGGGATCAACTAGGAATCACTACTTGTGACTTCCGTAGCATCCCATCATCGGACTTTCATATTTAATTGATTAAAATTTTATTAACGCTTCCTAAGATACACTTTTTTTAACACATTTTTAGTAAATTGTCTAAAAAGAATTTTATTTTATACATTTATTTTATGTATTTATTTATATATATTTAAGAACTATATGCTCATTACTTAAACTAATTTCATGCAATTAATTTAACTAAACTAAAAATTATTTTAAATCCTAGAAAATTTTATATACAAATAAATATATATATTTTTACTAAGAAAATATATTGAAAACACCTAAAAATAATTTAACAAACATAAAATAATTAAATATAAAAATGCAAATATACTTAAGCTGATTTGGGCTTAAAACCCAAAGAAATCCTTCCACACGGGCCCACAAATCAGGCCCGATAGACAGGACCCAAGCCTGCCAAGGAAAACGGGTCGCGAGCGAGTCGGAGTATCGGGTCGGGCGTGGACGCGGGTCACGATGGAAAGTGGAGCCGGGTCGGCACGCGGGTGGCAGAAGCGGGTCGCGCGGATCTTGGGTCGGGTCGGGGCTACGTGCGGATCTCCTGGGCTCACCGAAACGCAGCGTTTTGCTCTCTATAAAAGCCCCAATTTTTTGTTTCCCCTCATTTTCACCGGTTTCTCCAAAAACAAAATCCCAAAATTCTCTCAAAATCCTCTCAGCATCTTAGCCCTATGGAACAGCTACCACCGTGCGTCGTCGTACGCCGGTCGCCGGTGGTACTCCCAAAGCCCTAAAAACACTCCTCTCACCTTCCTCTTTTCCGATCCAACCTCCGTTTACCCTAAAAATAACCCTAACCCTACAGATCTAGCCCTCTCTGAAAACACTTAACCTCTCCTTTTTATTTTTTTGTTTTGTTTTCTTTTTGGTTGATGTCGTTGGATCTACTTTGCAGCTGCTTTTGTTGTTTTCTTTCCTTTTTTGCAGGTTTAAGATCTAGGTTTTGAGGGGTTTTCGGGATCTAGGGTTCCCGATCTGGGATCCTAAAGGTCTCGGGTTTGGGGTTTTCTGATATTGGCGGTTTTGAGGTTGTGTTCGATGGTTGTTGGTCTCATTGGTGAAGATGGTGGTGCGTGGTGGTTTCAGTGGTAGGACGAGTAGTGGCTTCAGTGGTGGTGAGTAGTGGCGCAGTGGTGGTGGCTTAGGGTTTCTGTTGATAGGTTTAGTGTTCAGAAGTCTCTAAAAAAAACCTGAAGAAAATTTAGTCCTTTTAAACAAATTCAGGATCAACCTTTGATCCGGGGGGTTAGAACCAATCTAGGTTCTCTCTATTGTCTCCCAGACTTCCAAGACAATGTTAGGATGGGATTGATTCCTGGGGAAGATGAAATTTGGTGATGCCCGAGACCTAGGGGAAAGGCTGGAGAACCGACGGTTGTGGCAGAAAACCTGGATGATGGATGGGTTTGACAGGAACGGTATCAGCGGCTAGGGCAACAAAACAAAAAACAAAAAATATAATAATAATAATAATAATAATAATAATAATAATAATAATAATACACATGTGATAGTAATAATAATAATAATAATAATAATAATAATAATATACATGATAACAAAATAAAAATAAAAAATAAATATATATATAAAAATAATAATAATAAAAATGAAAATAAAAAATAACAATAACAATAAAAATAATTATATAAAAAAATTAAATTAAAAAATAAAAAAAATCAAATTTTACTCATTTTAATGGGCTTTGAAGTCCAATGTTTTAATTTGGACTTTGAGAGTCCAATTGAGTTTAAAACCATCAATTTGGACAAAATTTGGTGTCTACAGCTGCCCCTCTTTGCTCATTGCTAAGTATCAAGAATAGAGCAAATACAATAGACAACAATTTTGTCTAACTTAAGACCTAATCCTCCTTTTTTTTTTGGGTGTTCCTCTTACAATAGAGGTAGCGAGATTTTAAAATTCTTCCTGAAAAGCTCCTCTTGCAACAGAGGCGATGAGACTTTAAATTCTTCCTGAGAAAGCTCCTCTTGCAGCAGAGGCTATGAAACTTTAAAATCTTTTTTTTCTTTTTTTCTTCTTCTTCTTTTTTTTTTGAAAATGTGCTCCTCTTGAGCAGAGGCGATGAAACTTTAAATTCTTTTTCTGGAAATGTGCTCCTCTTGCAGCAAAGGCGATGAAACTTTAAATTCTTTTTTCTGGAAATGTGCTCCTCTTACAGCAGAGGCAATGGAACTTTAAATTCTTTTTCTAGAAATGTGCTCCTCTTGTAGCAGAGGCGATGGAACTTTAAATTCTTTTTCTGAAATGTGCTCCTCTTGCAGCAGAGGCGATGAAACTTTAAAATCTTTTTCTGAAAACGTGCTCCTCTTGCAGCAGAGACGATGAAACTTTAAATTCTTTTTCTGGAAATGTGCTCCTCTTGTAGCAGAGGCGATAGAACTTTAAATTCTTTTTCTGAAATGTACTCCTCTTGCAGCAGAGGCGATGGAACTTTAAATTCTTTTTCTGAAAATGTGCTCCTCTTGCAGCTGAGGCGATGGAACTTTAAATTCTTTTTCTGAAAATGTGCTCCTCTTGCAGCAGAGGCGATGAAACTTTAAATTCTTTTTCTGAAAATGTGCTCCTCTTGCAGCAGAGGCGATGGAACTTTAAAAAATTTTGTCCGGAGGACTTATGATTTGTGCTCGGAGGACTTAAATTCCTTTTCTGAAAAGTGCTCCTCTTGCAGCAGAGGCATTGAAACTTTAAAAAATTTTGCCCGGAGGACTTAGAATTGGTGCCCAGAGGACTTATGATTTGTGCCTGGAGGACTTAGAATTGGTGCCCGGAGGTCTTATGATTTGTGCCCGGAGGACTTATGATTTGTGCCCGGAGGACTTATAATTTGTGCCCGGAGGACTTAAATTCTTTTTTTGGAAAGTGCTCCTCTTGCAGCAGAGGCATTGAAACTTTAAAAATTTTTCCCGGAGGACTTGAGATTTATGCCCGGAGGACTTATGATTTATGCCCGGAGGACTTAAATTCCTTTTCTAAAAAGTGCTCCTCTTGCAGCAGAGGCAATGAAACTTTAAATATTTTGCCCGGAGGACTTAGAATTGTGCCCGGAGGACTTATAATTTGTGCCCGGAGGACTTAAATTTGACAATTTGTGCCCAGAGGCCTTAGAAATTTATGCCTGGAGAACTTACAATTAATGCCCGGAGGTCTTAGGATTCATGCCCGGAGGACTTAGATTTTGTGCCCGGAGGTCTTATGATTTGTGCCCGGAGGACTTAAATTTCTTTTCTGAAAAGTGCTCATCTTGCAGCAGAGGCATTGAAACTTTAAAAATTTAGCTTATCTTCTGAAAATCAATCTTTAATCTTGATTAAACATGGCATTGATCAAACTGGATTTGAAAATTTCTTTATCATGAGCAAACTTAACTTTCTTATCTTGGGAAAAGGTGCATTGGTGCCAGCTACATTGGGCTTAAGTTTTTATCTTGGGTGCCAACTTTACTGGACTTTAAAAACCTCATCTTATAATATGTCGGTTTCGCTGGGCTTAATACCACACAACGGTGCCAACTACATCGGGCTTAAACTTTCATCTCATGCTCACAAAAACTTTACCCTTTTTTTTCTTTTTTTTTCTTCTTTTTTTTAAGAACAATGTTCCTTTGTATTTAATATTTTCTTTTTTCTCACAACTCAAACTCAAGAATCATTGACTTGTTCATTCATCTCAAAGGCTCTCAATTTTCAAGTATTTTTCAAATGTTCCAAATGTGAAAACTCTCTTAATTATTTTTCATCTTCTCAAACATTCTACTTATCTTTTCTCATTTTTTCTTCTTCTTTATTTGACTTTCTAACTTTCCAAAAGCTCTCTTCTTTTTTTTTTTATTTTTTGCTTTTTCTTTTATGTGTTTACAATAAATCTCTCATTTTCTTATCAAACTACATCTTCATCACCTTATTATTTTCAACAAGAAATTTCCTTTTATCACTTCCATCCCTTTTTTTTTAAACTTTTTCTCATTTTTCCTTTTCTTTTTTTTTCTTTCTCTTCTTTCTTTTTCTTTCTTTCTTTTCCTTCTTTTTCTGCTTTTTTTTGAACAAGTTTTTCTCTCTTGTTTGATCAATTTTTTTCAATCCAAAATCTCCTATATTCACAATGTTTGGCAGATACAATGATCACTGATTCAAATGCAATATCAACAATGTCAGTGCAAATTTCTTTATCAATAATATTAATAAATAGACAATTATTATGATGCAAATACAGACAACTTCTATCATGATGCAAATGCAAATGAATTCTATCAAGATGCAAATGCTAATGTTTCATGCGAATGTGCATTGTAAAGATGCAAATGCAATTATCCAAAAATTTCTTTCAATTTTCTCTTCTTGTTGACGAAAACTTTTTCATTTATAATTTCTCATCTATCTTACCCTAAAATATGTCTCATCACTTGAAGCCATTTTTTACTATGCAACAAAGGTTGCCCAAAGACAATCATCATATTTTTATTTACCCTTATTTTTTAAAACACCTTAAGAGTTCATTTTACAAACAAAAATTTTTTCTAACAAAATTTTCCTCCAAAATGGCACAAGAAATTCTTTTCGCCACAATAATTATTGAATTCTCTCTCATTTCTGCTTGAAACGCTATCAAAAGTTTGATTAGCAATCGAAAAATTTTCAAACAAAATTGCCTCAAGCATCCTTTCCATTTTCATATTCAAAAGATAAACGTTTTTTTATTTTTGAAAATGTTTATCTATTCAAAACTTTTTAATTTCACAAGATTGCCCCACACAACAATGATCAAAGAAAGTTAAACACAAATGCAACAAAGAATTATCATTTGAGTTTCTTGAAGATTGGTAATCACTATTTAGGTGGGTGTGGGGGGGAAGGTAATTTGTTCTCATCAAATGAATCAGGTGGTTTCACACATCAATGTTTTGGTTTAGCACGAAAGGCTTACAACCTGATGGAAAATGATATGAATGTTCCCTCATCTAGGCTCACAAATAAAACACAACTTTTTTCAAAAAAATGGATTCATTGCAAATCAAGGTTTTGTAAAAAGGTTTATCTTGAAATGTAGACAAAGTTTTACACTCTTTTAATTTTCAATTTATGTATTTTGATAGTTGTCAAGACTAGCCAAAATGGGCTCAAGCTTTTGCTGAGTTATTTGGAAATGGAGAAAAGGTTTTTATATCAGTCCCTTTGATGGATCATCAAAATGGACATTCTCTTAAGGGCCTTAGATGTTCATGGGTCTCAAAATTATTTCACAATATCACTTCTTGTTTGACCTTGACAATACCATGAATGACCTTAAAAGGTTT
Source organism: Heritiera fomes (assembly GCA_032173925.1). NCBI lineage: Eukaryota > Viridiplantae > Streptophyta > Magnoliopsida > Malvales > Malvaceae > Heritiera > Heritiera fomes. Next base: position 18,759,130 of record JAPDPM010000015.1, read on the forward strand.
TCACTCTTGCTCTAGACTACCCCTTTTGGGGTTTTCACCCTAAAGCCCCATTCTTTTTCTTTTTTTTGTTTTTTTTTTGCCCTTTTTGTGTAATTGTTCCATCATGCACTCAAGAATTCAAAATTCATCCAAATTTCGTTATGAAGATTCTTGAAGGGTAATCCAGGCTTAGAGATGAGCTAAGTGCCTCACTGGTTATGATCATTCATCAAGGAAAAATCTCTTCGGTTTAAGTATCCACGCTTGATCGAAATGGACTTTTCATGGTACGTAATGCAAGCAATGGTTCAGGATTCTAAAAGAATGGATAAAAGGCCCAAAAATGTGTTTAAGGGTGATCAACCAAGGATCATTAATATAAAACGAAGACTTATTCAAGTCATTTGTCTTCTTATTTCTTATTTCTCCACTCCTTCCTTTCAACTTCTCTCTTTTTTCTTTTCTTGCAATTTCTTTTCTCTTTCTCTTCTTTTTTTTTTTACTTTAAATGGAGTGAGATCAAAATTTTGTAAAGCTAATTCATCTCACATTTGTCCCACAACATGATGAACCTTTTCGATCTATAATTAGGGTTGGTCATTCGTACTATTGGAGAAGGTTTTTGTATATCTGCCCCACAATGTGGAGGGTGATCCTTGGTTAAGGTTTATTTAAAAAGAATTTATAAAGCTCAAAGAGGGTAGCAAATGGATAAATTTTAGATTTGTTAAAAGGATGGTGAAAGATGACCATTTGTCATTTCAAACATGTCATTCAAATTGACGAAAATTTCCTTGAGCCAAAAGGGTCAAACATTTTGTCTTTCTGGCTTTTTTTTTAATTGAATTTCTTGGAAATTTTCATATTTTGGCATCTTCTTCTTCTTCTTCTTCTTCTTCTCCTCCTCCTCCTCTCTTTCTCTCTCTCTCCCTTTTTGTTGTTTGGAATCATTCGAATATCTCAGGTGCATGATGTCACAATCAATTTTTCTTTTTTTTTGTTTTTGTTTCATTTTTTTCTTTTTTTTTGCTTTTTTCTTTTTTCTTTCTTTCTTTCTTTTTTTTACAACTCATGCGACAACAAAATATTGCTACAAAATGCCCACAAGCTAGTGAAAACTATTGGAATTGGCATATTCAGCTTTGGGTTGCTCATGGTATTTTTACCGAGAGAGGAAAAAGGTATTGCATCATTTGGGCAAGTTAAAGGTATGATACTTTGTCCTCCTCAATCTTGGTTTCAGTCACATAAATGAATCAAAGATTCAGAAATAGCCTAAGGAATCTCATGGTTTGTGGTTTTTCAAACAAAATTGGGCAATTCGGACAAGTATGAATTTCTGGCATAATTTTGACACATATCAAATTACTAAAATTCAAATTTAAAAGAGTGTCGTGCTTGATTATTCAAGGAATCCAAAAATGAATTTTATCAAATTGATTATTTCATTGTTCATTGCCCAGGTGAAGGTCATTACACTGTAATGGCATATTGTGATTGGATGAAAATGGATCATTTGAGTTCAAGGCCTTTTAAGAATTTTAGGGCATGGAAACAATCGGAGAAGGTAGTGGATGAATTTTTCTGATAATAATCACCAACTTTTCAAAACTCTCTTCAATCTTTCTTTATTTTGTCATTTTGTTCAACTTCTTTGATCATTCGGTTTAGTCATGTGAGCCTTTATCATTATATATATATATATATATATATATATATATTAAAAATGTGATTTCTTTGCAAAAAGAATCAATCAATGCCATTTATACATATCAAATACAATGACAAAATAAAATAAAAAAATGTACATAAAAAATTTTCAAATATATTTTCAAAAAATCTATTTACAACAATTAATGACATAGCAAAGTAAAATACACAAAAATTTTTGTTGAAAATTCCCTCCTATTTGACAACATTTCATATCAACTTGGAGAACCAAGATTGAGATATGTAAAAATAACAAGTTAGAAAATCAAAGAATCATTTTATGCCCCACAAAATGTTCCAAAGAGTTTCTTTTTTAATAAAAATCAGAAAGAATTTCTTTATCTTTGAAATGCAATGTAAAAATGCATGAGATATGATACAACAATGATGCATTGGTGAAAGACATGTATATACGAAATACAATCTATGCAAAATCCAATTATAAATGAAAATCAAATTCTGTTTTATTTCAGTTGTATGATCCTAAAATGCACCTAACATGATCTTCAATACATGTAGACACGATAATGTCAAAATGATATGAAATTAAAATGATATATGATGCTAACATGCTTAAAAAATGAATGCTTGTATACACAGTACCTAGACACAAATTCTATTGTTGCTGAGTCCGTATGCAAGGAGGAAAGAAGAAAAACATAATTTTTAACTAAAACTAAACACTCTTCACACATTTTTTCATTCTTTTTCCCCCTTTTTTTTCTTTTTCTTTTTTCTTTTTTTTGTGTACCAGACAAAGTTTTTCTTTTTTTTTCTTTTTAAAAAAAATTCACATTTTCTAGTAGATTTTTTTCAAAAATTATTTTTATTTCATTTTTATTCCCAATCAAATTATTCTTTAAATTCTTTACCAAATAAATTCAAGAAAAATTGTTGTTGACATCTTTTTATTCAAGAAAAACTCAAATGTTTTTATATTTTCATTAAATTTCCTATACAACCCAAAAATAAAAAATATTTTTTTTATTTTTTTCTTGTCAACTTATTCTTTAAATTATTCAGAAAAAGAGATAAAAAAATCAAGGAAAGATTTTGTTGACTCTATTTTACCTTTATTTAGAAAAATGTCAACTCTCTTTTTTATTGCTTTATAAAGCTCATTTTTCTATTTATTCCCATTTTTATGTCTATATCTTTGAAAGAAATCCCTCTCCTCTTTTTATTCTCCAAGAAAAATCATTCTCATTATTTTGAAAGAAAAGTTTGTTTTATTGTTTTTCTCACACTTTCTTTTTTCATTAAAACTTAGATTTCTTTCTTTTTATTCTACAAAATCTCTTTTTCCACATTTATTATTATTTTTTTGAAAATCCTTTTTGAAAAACAAGAAAAAATTTCTAAGACTTTAATTATGGACAATTCAAACCAAAATTCATAGTACCTTTATTATTGATACGAGAAATGGGGTCAAATAATGTTCCATCTTGCGTCCTAATATCGGGATAATTTCTACAAAAATTGGACATAGCTCTACCTAAGGCTGGCCTCTTAGGTTTTTTTACATGCTGGGTTAGGATATAAAGATCTAAAGGTTCCCAAATTATACCTCACTGTCGTCCACACTGGACTAGTAAGATTTAATTTGAGTGGGAGTATTTCGCTTGCCATTGCGGAGGTGATTAACTCACGAGAGCAAAGGTACTCTACTCCCTCCTAAGAAGGACATAACCCGAGTATAGGGCTCATGTTATGCAAACGCAAGTGCAAGTGTGTGTATGAGAGAACATTTATCAAACCGTAACCCTTATTCTACCCCCAACAATTTATTAAGAATAATATATACAAATAAAGAATGATATAAAATAAACATAATAACTTATTCACACAAATGCAACAAATTATTTAAAATTAAAGAAATTAAATTTAAATATTAATTAAGACCCTTAAATTAAAACTTAGGATAACACATGATTAATAAATGGCTTGACCCTCAAAAAGTCCCCAGTGGAGTCGCCAAGCGGTCGTAACAGCTTCGCACTCGACGATTTTGAAAACATTTAAAAACAGGGAGTCGCCACCAATCTTTTTTGACTAGGGGTGATTGGTCACCTAAAATATTTATCTTTTTAACAAAATCTCAAAACTAATTAAGTTTTATTAAAAAGAAAATTTTTGTCTGCGAAAACAAAAATCGGGTTCGGGAGTACGGTTACGCGTGGGGAAGGATTAGCACCCCCACGACGCCCGTTAAAAAAGGTACCATAATAATCATGTGTTATCCTTTAGTTTTAATAAAATGGCCTTGAATTGATATTCAAAAATAATTCTTATTTTATTGCAATCTTTTTATTCAAAATCATTTTTTTATTTGTAACTTTATTTTGGTTTATTTTAAAAGGTTAAACTTTATTTTTCGAAAGTGAATGTGAACCTTTTTGTATTGAATAATTAAATCAAATACTCCAATACTTTTGGCAGCATTTGAAATAATTTTCCTCACCTAGAGATTTCTTAAGAATCACTACTTGTGACTTCTACAGAATCTCATGCTCGGAAGATTCACACTTACTTGGAAATTAAATGGATGCACATGATACAAACAAATAACATATGATGCAAATGAATTTTTAATTTTAAATTTCATTATTTATTTGTTAATTTACTTTGAAAAAATTTATTTATATTCATTTTTAATAAAAATTTAAATTATTGAAAAATCATACTAAATATTCCAATACTTTTGACAACATTTAGTACAACTCTTCTCACCTAGGGATCAGCTAGGAATCACTACTTGTGACTTTCGTAACATCCCATCATCGGAAATATTTTTTATTGAATTTAAATTTCATTATTTATTTATTTTTAAAAACTTATTTTTATTTTTTTTAAAAAATTAAATTATTGAAAAATCATACTAAATATTCCAATACTTTTGGCAACATTTAGTACAACTCTTCTCACCTAGGGATCAGCTAGGAATCACTACTTGTGACTTCCGTAGCATCCCATCATCGAAAATTTATTAAATTAATTTTAAAGATTCAATTTTATCATTGGAAAAGGAGAGAAATGAGTCATAAGCAGGACAAAATTACTGTCAATTGTCTTTGCTCTATTCCTGCTCCTCAGCAATGAGCAAAAAGGGACAGTTGTTGACACTTAATTTTGTCCATTTTTGTTATTATTACTATTATTATTATTTGTTTATATTTATTTTTTATTTTTTGGTTTTTATTATTCTTATTATTACTATTATTATTATTATTATTATTATTATTATTATTATTATTATTATTATTTATATTATTATTTTTATTTTTATTTTTATTTTCTTTGTTTTTTTTTGGTCTAATCTGCCATCAGTCGCCTGTCACCCATCCCATCACCGCCGGCCACCAGCTACTCCTGCCAGCCATCCCTTCTACACCAAACCCCTATACCAGTCCCTCTAAAATCCCCCATTCGATCACCACCCGAGGGAGAGAGGATTCCACAGAGAGACCCAAGCTTCAAGCCCCCTCCACTCACCCGAACACTCAGCCCTCACCAGCAACCACTCACCATCATCCAACCACCACTGTGACCCTCCATACCCAAAAAATACACAAGCCCGATCCCTCCATCCTTAGCTCACCATCAACACAGCATCATCTTCACCCAAAACCTCCGACCGCCATAAACCCACATCTCAGATCTGAAACACACATACACACACACACACACCAACAACCATCATCATCACAAAAGCATCCGAAATCATCAACCAAAACAAAAAAAAAATAAAGAGGGGAAGGGTTTCAGTTTGTCAGATCCGGCGGCTTAGGGGAATTTTTAGGAAAAAGGAAGGCCAGACTTGGTTTGACGGGAGCAAGAGCTTTCGAAAAGTCGAAAGCTTTTCGCATTTGGCTGCCGACGAACGGCGGTCGGCGGCGAGCTAGGCGGCGGAGGACGGCGGTCCGGCGGTTGCCGAAAATCGCTTGGCTGGGAGAGCTTAGAGAGCTCTAAAGTTTTTTTTGGTGAAAGAAAGAAAAAAGAAGTAAAAAAAAAAGGAGGCCTTTTATAGAGGTGCAAAACGCACCGTTTTGGAAACCCCCTGGGATCCGCGCCTGGACCCGACCTAGGTCTGAGATCCACGCACCCGACCCGACTCGCGAAAAGAAGACCCGCTCGTTGACCCGACACGAGATCCGACCCACGTGTTTGACCCGAAAGGAGGAGATCCGCGCGCCAATCCGTCGGCCCGACCCGATCCGACCCGTGTCCGGCCCAGCAGCATCTGGCCCATCCGTGGCCTGTTTGGGCCTTCAAATTTGGGCCCACTACAAGTGCTTTTGGGCTCAATTTTCTTGGACTGTTTTGAAAGGGTTTTCTTTGGGTCCAAGCCCAAAAATCATTTAGGTAATTTAGTAATTTTGGTTTCTTTTAATTTAGTAATTTTTTATTTTGATTATTATTATTATTATTATTATTATTATTATTATTATTATTATTATTATTATTATTATTATTATTATTATTATTATTATTTTGATTGTTATTATTATTATTATTATTGTTATTGTTGTTGTTTTCATTATTGTTGTTATTATTATCAATGCATGTTGTAAAATAAAAGTTTTTGAAAAATTTTCTTTTATTTGTATTTTCATTAATTATTATTATTGATTAGAAAATGTATTTAAAAATAATGAAATTTAAATTTAAATAGATAATTAAATTCAATTAAATGAATGTTCCGATGATGGGACGTTATGGAAGTCACAAGTAGTGATTTCTTAACTAATCCTTAGGTGAGAAGAGTCTACTAAATATTGTCAAAAGTATTAAGGTATTTAGTATGATTTTTCAATAATTTAAATTTTTGGAAACAAAATTGATTTTTTTTTTAAAATTAATAATAAATTTTATAATTCAATTAAATGAATGTCCCGATGATGGGATGCTACGGAAGTCACAAGTAGTGATTCCTAGTTGATCCCTAGGTGAGAAGAGTCGTACTAAATGTTGCCAAAAGTATTGGAATATTTAGTATGATTTTTCAATAATTTAATTTTTTGATAAACATAAAAATAAATAATTTTTTTTCTAAAAAGAAAATAGAAAAAGAAAATAAATAATAAAATTTAAATTAAAATGAAAGCCCGATGATGGGATGTTACGGAAGTCACAAGTAGTGATTCCTAACTGATCCCTAGGTGAGAGAAATCTTACTAAATGTTGTCAAAAGTATTGGAATATTTAGTATGATTTTTCAATAATTTAAATTTTTATTAGAAATGAAAATGAATAAGTTTTGTTAAAACAAAGAAATATAAATAAATAAACAAATAAATAATGAAATTTAAAATTAAAATTCATTTGCATCATTTTTATTTGTTTGCATCATGTGCATTCATAATAATTTTCGAAGCAAGTGTGAATTTTTCGAGGATGAGATTCTATAGAAGTCACAAGTAGTGATTCTTAGGAAATCTCTAGGTGAGAAAAATTATTTCGAATGCTGCCAAAAGTATTGGAGTATTCGATTTAATTATTCAATATGAAAAGGTTCACATTTACTTTCGAAAAATAAAGTTTAACTTTTAAAATAAAGCCAAAATAAATTTACAAATAAAAAATGATTTTGAATAAAAAGATTGCAATAAAATAAGAATTATTTTTGAATATCAATTCAAGACAATTTTATTAAAACTAAAGGATAACACATGATTACTATGGTACCGTTTTTTAACGGGCTTCGTGGGGGTGCTAATCCTTCCCTATGCGTAACCGTACTCTCGAACCTAACTTTGTTTTCGTGGACCCAAATTTGTCTTTTTAATAAAACTTAATTAATTTTGAGATTTTGTTAAAAAGATAAATATTTTTAGATGACCAATCACACCTTACAAAAAAGATTGGTGGCGACTCCCCTTTGTTTTTAATTATTTTGGAAATCGTCGAGTGCGAAAACCGTTACGACAGCTTGGCGACTTCGCTGGGGACGCTTTTTGGGGGTCAAGCCATTCATTAATCATGTGTTATCCAAAGTTTTAATTTAATAGTCTTGTTTGGTATTTAAACTTAATTCACTTAGATTTTGAAAATGATTTTGTTTGCATTTGCATTTTTTATGTTATTTATTTTATGTTTTATATTTGTATATACTTGTTGTTAATAAATTGTTGAGGCATTTAGGATAAAGATAATAATTTAATTTGAGTCTGACGTGTTCCTTCATACACACACTTGCACTTGCATTTGCGTAACATGAGCTCTATACCCGGGTTCTATCCTTCTTAGGAGGGAGTAGAGTACCTTTGCTCTCGTGAGGTAATCACCTCCGCAATGGCAATCGAAATACTCCCACTCAAATTAAATCTTACTAATCCAGTGTGGATGACAGTAAGGTATAATTTGGGAACACTTTTAACCTTTTAGAGACTTAAACCAGCATATAGAAAAACCTAAAAGGCCAGCCTTAGGTAGAGTCATGTCCAATTTTTGTAGAAATTATCCCAAAATTAGGACACGAGGGAACACTATTTGACCCATTTTCTCATGTCAATAATAAAGGTACAATCGATTTTGATTTGAATTGTATATAATTTAAATCTTTGATTTTTTTCTAAAAAAAAGGAATTTTGTAAAATAAAAATGAAAAAATATATTTTCTTTGGAAAAGATTTTGTCCGAAAAAGAAATCCATTTATTTTTGAAAAAAATAAAGATGTGTGATAAAAATAATAGAACAAATAGGTAACTTTTATTTTAAAGATGTAAATAATTCTTTATTCCTTTTTTAAAGGGGAATTTTGTTTTGAAAATAGGTTCATTAAAATAGGAACTAATAAAAGTACATTCTCCAAATCAAGAGGAAGAAAAAGAAGTTTTATGTATATTTGGTTACAAGATGTTTATATACAAAGATAAAAAAGTTTTAATTTCTTTTATTTTTTATTCTTTAAAATAAAAATATGAAATGATAAAATGTGGATAAACTTTTCTTTTTACAATAAAAAATGAAAAAATTGTTAAAAAAAATGCCTCTCTCACTAAAAATAATAAGAAGAAATTCAATTAAGTTTTTTAATTAAAAAAAAACAAACAAATTCTTTATTCTTTATTATTCTTGGAAAAATTTCTTAAGATAAAGGCATAGAAAAGAAAAGTAAAAGAGATTGAGTGGGAAATGAATTAATTTTTCTTCAAAAAAAAGAGTTAGAAAAAAAATGAGAGAATAAATGAGAAATAATTCTTCCTTTCTTTTTAAAGTCAAAATATTGAAGAAAAAAGATGAATAAATTTTTTATAGAATTTTCAAAGAATAGTTTGACATGTAAAATATTATTGGCTGTCTAGGAAGTTTAATGAAAATGGTAAAATGCTTGTGAAAAATAATTGAAAAATAGTTTGAAAATAAAAACAAAAATTGTTTTTAATCTTCTCATTGTAAGAAATTTTTTGAATAAAGGTAAACAAAAGTCAACAAAAGTTTTCTTTAAATTTGTTTGGTGTATAATTTCAAGAATAACTTGATATTGAAAAAGAATGCAAAAGAAATAAATTTTTTTGGTACAATAAAAGTCTCATAGAAAATGTGAAAATGGTTGTGCAAATGGTAAAGTAAAAGGAAAATTAAGAAAAATGTCTGGTAAAAAATTAAAAAATGTTTTAATAAAAAAATTAGAAGAATTTTTGGGTTTAGTTAGGAGTTATATTTGTCATTTTTTTCTCTTGGCATGTACATTCATAAAAAATTTGTTATTGTTTAGGTGTTGTTTATATAAGAATCCAGTTTCTTAAACATTTTTGCATTTCACATCATTTTTACTTCATGTCATCTAGTTCATTTGTCATCATCGCATACATGATGTCCATACATTCATTAACATGTGTTTATTTTATCATCAAGCAAGTCAAGTAAAAAAAAAGAGAAAAAAAGAAGAGGTCAGATCTTCATCATATTTGCAATAGGGCATACATTACATTTCATGCAAACATTCATTGTATTCCGTCCCATTGTATCATATCTCATGCATTTCACACCGCATTTCAAAGTGGAAGAAATTCTTTTTGATTTTTATGAAAAAGGAAACTTTTTGGAACATTTTGTAGGGCATAAAATGATTCTTTGATTTTTTAACTTGTCATTTCTACATGTTTCAGATTTGATTTTCCAAGTTGATATGAAAAGTTGTCAGACAGGAGGGAATTTTCAACAAAAATTTTTGTGTATTTTACTTTGCTATGCCATTAATTGTTGTAAATAGATTTTTTTGAAAATATAGTAGAAAATTTTTCATGTACATTTTTTATTTTGATTTGTCATTGTATTTGATATATATAAACGGCATTGATTGATTTTTTTTTGTAAAGAAATCACATTTTTTAAAATATATATATATATATATATATATATATATATATATAATGATTCAAATAAAGCCTCACGTGACTAAACCAAATGATCAAAGAAGTTGAACAAAATGACAAAATAAAAAGAGATTAAAGAGTTTTGAAAAATTGGTGATCATTATTAGAAAAATTCATCTCATCAACTACCTTTTCCAATTGTTTCCATGCCTTAAATCTCTTATAAAGCCTTCATGCATTTGAGGAGGATAAGTGCAAACTTCATGATCCATGTTTATCAGGTCACAATATGTCATCAAAGTGTAATGACCTTTACCTAGGCAATGAACAATGAAACGATCAATTTGATAAAATTCATTTTTGGATTCTTTGAAAAATCAAGCATGATACTCTTTTAAAATTTGAATTTTGGTAATTTGATATGTGTCAAAACTATGCTAGAAACCACTCCTTTCTATTAATGGCCACAGGGGCGTCATACTTGTCAGAATTACCCGAATCTGTTTGAAAAACAACAAACCATGAGATTCCTTAGGCCATTTTTGAATCTTTGATTCATTCATGTGATTGAAACCAAAATTGAGGAGGACAAAGTACCATACCCTTAACTTGCCCAAATAATGCAATACCTTTTTCCTCTTTCGGTAAAAACACCATGAGCAACCCAAAGTTAAATATGTCAATTCCAACAGTTTTGTCACGACCCGAATGTCAATGACATCCACTTAACACTTACTAGATTTGCTTACGAAAATTTCGAACCAAATTTTTCTTTTTCTACTTACGGTTTGTATTCGGTGTTAGTGTAGTATCTAAATTCCGATCCTATCTTACTCATATTATTTCTCGAGCTATGACACGTTTCTCAAAGAGGTTTTTCTTATGATTTTCGTCTTATTTTACTATTCCCCAAAGAAACAGATCGAAAACCTCCCCTTTGTATTTTATCAATTTCCCCAGGTATAATTCCCTGCACAAAACGCATTTCTAAATCACATAATACAACAGCTGGTGTTTCTCCACAATTTCATGCAATCACGTATTTCAAGATCTCGAGAGTTTAACCGTTACTAAGTTCGTATCTACCACATTTATACATAATTCAAAACATAATTTAAGACCTGGATCGGACTCGATAACCACCTAGACTCTCATAGTCATCTAATGCGATCCATAGTTACATCCCACATATTATCTTAGTACTGTGAAAGTTAACGTACACATAATTATCAAAATGATATACTATCAGTATACCTCAAAATACAAAATGCTAGCTCTGGAGAACGCAATGGGTACCACTACTAGGTACGATTTCCCAGGAGCCTACGCGAAGCCTGAGCCGGCTATCAACTCGTATGATCTGCAGTTGTTAAATTAAGGGGTGAGCAATCCACGGCTCAGTAAGTAGTTTAAATAAAACATACTAGGCTCATATCGTAAAACACGATCATACATGCTTGAGTTATTGTAAATTAGCATGTATGGGTTATACTAAGGTTTATTACCCTTTTCGTAAGTGTACACACGTCATAACTTACTCATACTTACTTTTCATCCTTAGTTACACCAGTCATCGTTCTTATTAAAAATATAATTATGTGTGGAAGCACGAATATTCAAGTAGCACATGTTCAATGACATATATAGACATAACTCAAATAATCGAAAGAAACGAACATTCAAGTAGCACATGTTCAAATGGCATATATAGATATCATTCAATAATCACATACATCATGTGTCATATGCCTAAGATCTATGTCATCCTTCAACATTCATCGCCTTCATGAATCACAATCACTTACTTACTTATAATCGCAATACCCTACGATTTCTCATATTTCGTCGAAACTTGTGTAGCACTTAGTTCCCGAAGGATTTTAGGGGTGTGACGAACCAGCACAATCGGCCATGGCAACCTCTCTGGGCCCATCAGACAACGATTGCCTAGCTTCATCACTCATCCGTACTGTCCTCTATGGCCCAAAGTCCACTCGAGGTTTTAGAGATTATGACGAACCAGCACAATCGGCCATGGCAACCTCTCTGGGCCCATCAGACAACGATTGCCTAGCTTCATCACTCATCCGTACTGTCCTCTATGGCCCAAAGTCCACTCGAGGTTTTACTCGGTTAATGCCTTTAGCACATCGAAGCTCGTGTAGCACGTAGTTCCCGAAGGATCCTAGAGGTGACTCCCACGGTTCGGAATTCGAGTCTTTACTCTTGGTACATAAAACTAGGTGCTAATTGAGGTCTATGGACTCAACATTGAGACGATATGTGTATTTGGTACTCAACTCACGTATTCATACCCAAGCATAACAATATGTTAACATGTTCAATGATCATGAGAGTGCCATAACACATAACACATTACACAATACACGACAAAGATCACCTTTTAAATAAGGGCATTTCACAGGCACATTATGTTCGGTTTAAAACTCTTGCATAATTATTCTAATTATCTTACCCGTAATGCTCAACCAATATCCTATATAATTTAATTAATTATTTAATAAGGATTCCTTCATCTCTTACGAGACGATGCTAGTAAGATTTATTTAACCCACTTACCTCGGTGCTTGGTAGGTTACCTTTCCTCGATCCTCAACTCAAGCTAAACTCCTACACCGCTCCAAATTCACTACAATTAAATCAAATGATGTTTCAATAACATGTCTTAATTATATTTTGATCATATATCAATTATATGTCTTAGGATCTAAACTATTCTAACTCATTTCTTGGTTCCACCTCTTAACAGCCCACTTATTGACTAACATTCTACCATTTATTAAAATCAGTCAACACAATTTATTAACATAAGACTTCCTTTCGGGTTCCAGCTTGCAGGTTCCATTCGGTTCAGCCTTATTTTCACTTCTGTGTCCTTTAAACACTACAACACCAACTAACAGCATAGTCCCCTGTTATTTTAGATATATATATATATATATTTTAATGTCTTCTTAGTTTTTTTTTTTTTTGGTTTAGCCATGCCACCTCCCCATTTACACAGTAGAAATTCTGCTTTACTCATTCACGTCATACAAGCAGTCACGTTTCATCCCTCTTTCTCATTTTCTGTTTTTACCATCAGCATACCACCCTTACACCTCTTAAAAATTCTCATGGCTGACCGTAGGAGCAGGGTCCCATATCCATTTAATTTTCTTATGTTCTATCTTACTTCTCATCATTCACCACACACACACCCAGCATAATTTATTCTAGCATTCACGTTACTAACCTACAGCCACATATTTCAGCTTTCTTTCTTTCTCGCCAATCATGTCAACAATCCCCTGATTCCCTATATCGAAACCCTCATGTCTGACTGTATAACACCTTATTAGCTTAAGTCAGTACTTCATTAATTTCATGATGGTTCAAGGTTACGTGTATTCCCTTGGTATGTCAACCTTTTCTGTCTTTGTTTGGTCAGCAACTATCATCATCATCGTTTTAATTTTTCACAGGAATTACCCTTGCATGATATCCCTTAAAGTTTTTTATTCAAATCAAGCTCCCTCTCGACATTAACTTAATCAACACATACATCCATAACAAACTGAATTTACAAGAACGGAAGTATCACCATACCTGGGCAGAATTGGTTTTGCCAGCAGTAGAAGGAATCACGTATGGCAACTTTAGTTGAACTTTTTAGAAGCATTTGGGAAGCTCTTGCAGCCTAAAATAATTTTTTTATGATAGAACTCAGCAATTTACTACAAGAAAGAGGGGGTTTCCATAAGGAAAATCGGGTGAGCATTTGAGAATTCAACAGAAACGAGAGGAAGATGCAGCAAGACAGAGGCGGTGGAAAAGACTGAAGAAATTTGTAGAAGTCCGCTGTGTTGTCCCGATTTTCATTTGTGGATTTAAACATTTTCTTAATTATAATTAAGCTCTTGTCTTAAAGTCAAAATACTACTAAAATTTCCATTTATTTCCTAAATGTGCCACTGCACCGAATTTTCTGTCCAGCCTTCTTTTTTTTTTTTTTTTTTTAAGCCAAATTATGGCTTATTTGGTCCACTTTAACCACTCCATGAGAAAACAAATTTTACTCTTGTATAAATTCGAAATTTCAAATTTATCTCACCTAAATTTCGATATTTAGAATTTATCAACTATTTATTTATTTATTTTAAAATTTATTATTCCGTACATGTACAGTACGAAATAACGAGTTCTCACATTCTCCCCACCTTAAGAAATTTGGTCCCCCAAATTTTCTGTGTCTATCTGAAATAGGTGAGGGTATTTCTCTCTCATTAAGCTTTCTAACTCCCATGTGGCTTCCTCTGAAGAGTGGTGCTGCCAAAGCACTTTGACTAAAGGGATTGTCTTAGACCTCAATATCTTATCTTTCCTGTCTAAGATCCGAATTGGTCTCTCGACATAGCTTAAGTCCTCTCTAATCTCCAGTGGCTCATACTCGATCACATGAGATGGGTCCGGATGATATTTCCGTAGCATCGACACATGAAAGACGTTATGCACACCCGATAGCTCCGGGGGTAATGCTAGTCGATATGCTACGTCACCCACTCTCTCCAATATCTCAAACGGACCAATGTATCGAGGACTCAACTTCCCTTTCTTGCCAAATCTCATTATGCCTTTAGACGGAGAGATTCTCAAGAACACTTTATCACCCACTTGGAACTCTAAAGGCCTCCTTCGACAGTCGGCATAACTTTTCTGTCTACTTTGGGCTGTCCTCAGTCTATCACATATCAATCTCACATCTTCGGAAGCTTTCTCTACAATCTCCGGAGTGAATAACTTTCTTTCACCTACCTCTTCCCAGCCAATGGGAGACCTACACCTACGCCCATACAATGCCTCGTAAGGTGCCATCCCAATACTAGAGTGAAAGCTGTTGTTATATGCAAACTCCGCTAGTGCCAGATGATCATCCCATGAGCCTCGAAAATCCATAACAAATGCCCTCAACATGTCCTCAAGTGTCTGAATAGTCCTCTCTGATTGCCCATCGGTTTGAGGATGGAAGGCTGTGCTAAAGCTTAGTTTAGTTCCCAAGGCATCTTGGAAGTGTTCCCAGAAACGGGAAGTAAACCGAGAATCCCTGTCCGAAACTATGCTCACTGGGACTCCATGTAACCTCACAATCTCCTTAACATACATATTTGCTAAGGCACTAAGCGAGTCAGTAGCCTTCATAGCTAGGAAATGAGCGGATTTTGTCAATCTGTCAACTATCACCCAGATCGCATCATGATTCCTACGAGTCCTCGGGAGCCCCATAATGAAGTCCATAGTCACATGCTCCCACCTCCATGTAGGTATGGGCAAAGGCTTTAGTAAGCCCGCTGGCCGCTGGTGTTCAATCTTAACCTTTTGGCACACTAGACACCTCGACACAAAGGTCGCTATATCTTTCTTCATACCAGCCCACCAAAACACCTTTCGTAAATTCTGATACATCTTCGTATTCCCTGGATGCATAGTGTATTTGGAGCTGTGTGCCTCTTCTAAAATTTGCCTCTTCAACATCTCATCATTCGGGACATAAATTCTACCCCTATATCTCAACAACCCATCATCTGAAACCCTAAACTCTGAGTCTTGTCCCGGTTGTATTCCACCAATGATCTCCACAAGTCTAGGATCCTCTTTCTGAGCTTGTCTAATTTGATCCATAATGTTAGGCTCTATCCTCAAGCTAGCCATCAAATACTCACCATCGGGCTCTAGGTTGATATTCAACTCTGAAAATTTCTCCAGCAAATCCCATTCCCGGACCATCATGTAACTAACAAAACCCACACTCTTCCTACTTAATGCATCCGCTACCCGGTTTGCTTTACCCGGATGATAGAGAATCTCGCAGTCATAGTCCTTCAATAGCTCCATCCATCTTCTCTGTCTCATATTCAACTCTTTCTGCGAGAATAGGTACTTTAAGCTCTTGTGGTCTGTATAAACCTGGAACCGCTCACCATACAAATAATGGCGCCATATCTTTAGCGCAAACACTACCGCTGCCAACTCCAGATCATGAGTAGGGTAGTTCCTCTCGTGGTCCTTCAACTGTCTTGAACCATATGCCACTACTCTACCATTCTGCATCAACACACACCCTAGACCCTGTAGAGAAGCATCACTATACACTGCAAATCCTCCGGATCCACTTGGAACCGTCAACACAGGAGCCGTAGTCAACCTTTGCTTGAGTTCTAGAAAGCTACGCTCACACGCATCATTCCATTCAAACTTGACATCCTTGCGTGTAAGTCGGGTTAGTGGAGCAGCAAGCTTGGAAAACCCCTCTACAAATCTCCTATAGTAACCTGCAAGCCCTAAAAAGCTGCGAATCTCGGTCACTGTTTTAGGCCTCTCCCAATTCATCACGGCCTCTATCTTAACTGGATCAACTGCTACACCATCCTTGGATACCACATGCCCCAGAAAACTGATTTGTTCCAACCAAAACTCACACTTGCTGAACTTCGCGTATAGCCCTTCCTTCCTAAGAGTTTGGAGTACTATGTGGAGGTGGTGCTCATGTTCTTCCCGGGATCGGGAATACACCAGTATGTCATCTATGAACACAATGACGAACTTATCCAAGTGAGGCTTGAATACTTCATTCATCAATGCCATGAATGCTGCAGGGGCATTCGTTAGGCCGAATGGCATAACTAGGAATTCGTAGTGGCCATATCGAGTTCTAAAGGCTGTCTTTGGCACATCTTCCCCTTTAATCCTCAATTGGTGGTACCCCGACCTCAAATCAATCTTCGAAAATATTTGGGCACCTTTCAATTGATCCAACAGATCATCAATCCTAGGCAGGGGATACTTATTCTTCACCGTTGCTTGATTCAACTGCCTATAATCGATACATAGCCTCAAACTGCCATCCTTCTTTTTCACAAACAACACTGGAGCTCCCCATGGCGACACACTCGGTCTTATGAACCCTTTGTCCAACAACTCTTGTAATTGCTTTTTCAACTCCTCTAATTCAACTAAGGCCATTCGATACGGGGGCTTGGATATGGGTTGAGTGCCTGGGAGTAGCTCTATAGCAAACTCCATCTCTCTTTCCGGAGGTAGCCCTGGTAGCTCATCCGGAAATACATCGGAGAAGTCCTTGACAACTGGGATGTCAGACAGTTCCGATTGGCTCTTTTCGGCATCCTCGACAAACGCGAGATAGCCTTCACAAACAAATCAATCTCATATTAGTGAGACACCAATAAAATCATAATTATTCTATTCATTATCTCCAAGACGTAGTACAAGCTTTTCAGGTAAGGAGAAAGTAACAACTTTGCTATAGCAGTCCACACTGGCATGGTGGTTGGTTAGCCAATCCATGCCTAGTATTACATCAAAGTCATACATGTCTAATAACACCAAATCTACCACTAGGTATTTATCTCCCACCTTTACTTTACACTTACGATACACATGTTCGGTCATTTGAAATTCTTTGAGCGGAGTAATCACATGTAATAGATGTCCTAAGGGCTCACACTCTATATGCAATTTACTAGCAAACATAGGTGAAATAAAGGAGTGTGTTGAGCCTGGATCAACAAGTACAAATGCTTCTAAATTACAAATAGTAAGCTTACCCTTAATGACCGAACCAGAAGCGTCGGCTGTTTCTTGGTCGAGAGCAAACACCCTTCCATGCTCCATGGGTTTCTTACCCTTATCTTGGGCCTTCTTCTGCTGGGCTATCGATGGTCTATCATCTCTTTTTTCTGTGGCCTTAGGATGAGGGCAATCTCTAATCAAGTGGCCTCTTTCACCACAATTAAAACAAGCTCCGGAAGATTTAAGACAAGGTCGATTCCTATGAATTCTGCCGCAAGCAGTACACGGCTGAGAAGTATCAATGGGTGTTGTAGTTACGGCTCGAGTAGTGGGTGTAGCTGTAGTAATAGGCCTAATAGCCTGTGGTCGAGGCGCAACAAACTTCTGCCTCTTACTAGGGCCCTGATATCTTCTTTGTTCTGGCCTCCTTCTATCAAATCTTTTATTAGGGGGCTGGTTCGGCTTGGGCTGTCTTCTAGCATCATATTCGACCTGAGAAGCCTCAATTTCTTGTTCGACTGTCAATGCCTTCCTCATAACAGCCGCATACTCCGTAAGCTCAAAGGGCCTAACTCTACCCCTAATATTGGACCTCAAACCCGAAGTGAATTTCTCTGCCTTCTTCTCATCATTGTTGGCATAATCCGCATCATATTTGACTAAGGCAGTGAATCGGGTCTCATACTCCTCTACTTTCATAGACCCTTGCTTTAGTTCAAGAAACTGTGTCTTCTTCTTTCGTCTTGCCACTGCCGACACATAATAATCCATAAAGGTCTCAACAAACTTCTCCCATGTAATAATGGGATCTTTGGCCAATACCAAGGGCTCATTAGTCTTCCACCACTTCTGAGCCTCACCTCTCATCATATACACGGCTAAGGATACCTTCTCGGTGGAATTGCAGCCCATGTATTTAAAGAGGAACTCCATCTCCTCTATCCACTCTTCCGCCTTAGTGGGATCTTTTTCCCCCTTGAACTGTGGAGGATTCATCTTTTGAAATTGCTTCAAGAGAGACATATTCCGATCCACTGGACTCCCAACCTGAATAGTAGCTGGCTGCGGCACGGCTACTTGGGGTGTAACTGGAGGAGGAGCAATCTGTGGCTCTACGGGAGTCGGTGGAGGCGGTACCTGTGGTGGTGCAGGTGGAGGCACTACGGGAGCAGATGGAGGCACCAAAGGTGCTGAAGATGCATGTGGAGGTGGCGGAGCCTGAGGTACACTAGTTTGGTTTGCCACAAGTTGTTGTAGCAAGGCTGTCATAACCTCATAATTCTGCTCCATTCTAGCCATCCTCGCCTCCATGCTATCCGGTGGTGGTGGAGTCGGATGTGGAGGAGTCGGATGTGGAGGTGATGGAGGTGCAGAGGGTGAAGGAGTCGAGGGTGGTATTGCTGACCCCCGAGATGGCCTCCCGGGTCCACCTCTACGTCTCGTTCTCCTCATTCTACTCAAATTTCAAGTGCCTATACCAAGAGCAGATCAATCTCAGTATAAGTCAAATTTGGAAACTTTCACATAAATTTCACAGTACATGGGATGTAACGCTACAGACAATCTAACTACACTACCACGTACTAGACAAACCATGCTCTGATACCATTTAATCTGTCACGACCCGAATGTCAATGACATCCACTTAACACTTACTAGATTTGCTTACGAAAATTTCGAACCAAATTTTTCTTTTTCTACTTACGGTTTGTATTCGGTGTTAGTGTAGTATCTAAATTCCGATCCTATCTTACTCATATTATTTCTCGAGCTATGACACGTTTCTCAAAGAGGTTTTTCTTATGATTTTCGTCTTATTTTACTATTCCCCAAAGAAACAGATCGAAAACCTCCCCTTTGTATTTTATCAATTTCCCCAGGTATAATTCCCTGCACAAAACGCATTTCTAAATCACATAATACAACAGCTGGTGTTTCTCCACAATTTCATGCAATCACGTATTTCAAGATCTCGAGAGTTTAACCGTTACTAAGTTCGTATCTACCACATTTATACATAATTCAAAACATAATTTAAGACCTGGATCGGACTCGATAACCACCTAGACTCTCATAGTCATCTAATGCGATCCATAGTTACATCCCACATATTATCTTAGTACTGTGAAAGTTAACGTACACATAATTATCAAAATGATATACTATCAGTATACCTCAAAATACAAAATGCTAGCTCTGGAGAACGCAATGGGTACCACTACTAGGTACGATTTCCCAGGAGCCTACGCGAAGCCTGAGCCGGCTATCAACTCGTATGATCTGCAGTTGTTAAATTAAGGGGTGAGCAATCCACGGCTCAGTAAGTAGTTTAAATAAAACATACTAGGCTCATATCGTAAAACACGATCATACATGCTTGAGTTATTGTAAATTAGCATGTATGGGTTATACTAAGGTTTATTACCCTTTTCGTAAGTGTACACACGTCATAACTTACTCATACTTACTTTTCATCCTTAGTTACACCAGTCATCGTTCTTATTAAAAATATAATTATGTGTGGAAGCACGAATATTCAAGTAGCACATGTTCAATGACATATATAGACATAACTCAAATAATCGAAAGAAACGAACATTCAAGTAGCACATGTTCAAATGGCATATATAGATATCATTCAATAATCACATACATCATGTGTCATATGCCTAAGATCTATGTCATCCTTCAACATTCATCGCCTTCATGAATCACAATCACTTACTTACTTATAATCGCAATACCCTACGATTTCTCGTATTTCGTCGAAACTTGTGTAGCACTTAGTTCCCGAAGGATTTTAGGGGTGTGACGAACCAGCACAATCGGCCATGGCAACCTCTCTGGGCCCATCAGACAACGATTGCCTAGCTTCATCACTCATCCGTACTGTCCTCTATGGCCCAAAGTCCACTCGAGGTTTTAGAGATTATGACGAACCAGCACAATCGGCCATGGCAACCTCTCTGGGCCCATCAGACAACGATTGCCTAGCTTCATCACTCATCCGTACTGTCCTCTATGGCCCAAAGTCCACTCGAGGTTTTACTCGGTTAATGCCTTTAGCACATCGAAGCTCGTGTAGCACGTAGTTCCCGAAGGATTTTAGGGGTGTGACGAACCAGCACAATCGGCCATGGCAACCTCTCTGGGCCCATCAGACAACGATTGCCTAGCTTCATCACTCATCCGTACTGTCCTCTATGGCCCAAAGTCCACTCGAGGTTTTACTCGGTTAATGCCTTTAGCACATCGAAGCTCGTGTAGCACGTAGTTCCCGAAGGATCCTAGAGGTGACTCCCACGGTTCGGAATTCGAGTCTTTACTCTTGGTACATAAAACTAGGTGCTAATTGAGGTCTATGGACTCAACATTGAGACGATATGTGTATTTGGTACTCAACTCACGTATTCATACCCAAGCATAACAATATGTTAACATGTTCAATGATCATGAGAGTGCCATAACACATAACACATTACACAATACACGACAAAGATCACCTTTTAAATAAGGGCATTTCACAGGCACATTATGTTCGGTTTAAAACTCTTGCATAATTATTCTAATTATCTTACCCGTAATGCTCAACCAATATCCTATATAATTTAATTAATTATTTAATAAGGATTCCTTCATCTCTTACGAGACGATGCTAGTAAGATTTATTTAACCCACTTACCTCGGTGCTTGGTAGGTTACCTTTCCTCGATCCTCAACTCAAGCTAAACTCCTACACCGCTCCAAATTCACTACAATTAAATCAAATGATGTTTCAATAACATGTCTTAATTATATTTTGATCATATATCAATTATATGTCTTAGGATCTAAACTATTCTAACTCATTTCTTGGTTCCACCTCTTAACAGCCCACTTATTGACTAACATTCTACCATTTATTAAAATCAGTCAACACAATTTATTAACATAAGACTTCCTTTCGGGTTCCAGCTTGCAGGTTCCATTCGGTTCAGCCTTATTTTCACTTCTGTGTCCTTTAAACACTACAACACCAACTAACAGCATAGTCCCCTGTTATTTTAGATATATATATATATATATTTTAATGTCTTCTTAGTTTTTTTTTTTTTTTTGGTTTAGCCATGCCACCTCCCCATTTACACAGTAGAAATTCTGCTTTACTCATTCACGTCATACAAGCAGTCACGTTTCATCCCTCTTTCTCATTTTCTGTTTTTACCATCAGCATACCACCCTTACACCTCTTAAAAATTCTCATGGCTGACCGTAGGAGCAGGGTCCCATATCCATTTAATTTTCTTATGTTCTATCTTACTTCTCATCATTCACCACACACACACCCAGCATAATTTATTCTAGCATTCACGTTACTAACCTACAGCCACATATTTCAGCTTTCTTTCTTTCTCGCCAATCATGTCAACAATCCCCTGATTCCCTATATCGAAACCCTCATGTCTGACTGTATAACACCTTATTAGCTTAAGTCAGTACTTCATTAATTTCATGATGGTTCAAGGTTACGTGTATTCCCTTGGTATGTCAACCTTTTCTGTCTTTGTTTGGTCAGCAACTATCATCATCATCGTTTTAATTTTTCACAGGAATTACCCTTGCATGATATCCCTTAAAGTTTTTTATTCAAATCAAGCTCCCTCTCGACATTAACTTAATCAACACATACATCCATAACAAACTGAATTTACAAGAACGGAAGTATCACCATACCTGGGCAGAATTGGTTTTGCCAGCAGTAGAAGGAATCACGTATGGCAACTTTAGTTGAACTTTTTAGAAGCATTTGGGAAGCTCTTGCAGCCTAAAATAATTTTTTTATGATAGAACTCAGCAATTTACTACAAGAAAGAGGGGGTTTCCATAAGGAAAATCGGGTGAGCATTTGAGAATTCAACAGAAACGAGAGGAAGATGCAGCAAGACAGAGGCGGTGGAAAAGACTGAAGAAATTTGTAGAAGTCCGCTGTGTTGTCCCGATTTTCATTTGTGGATTTAAACATTTTCTTAATTATAATTAAGCTCTTGTCTTAAAGTCAAAATACTACTAAAATTTCCATTTATTTCCTAAATGTGCCACTGCACCGAATTTTCTGTCCAGCCTTCTTTTTTTTTTTTTAAGCCAAATTATGGCTTATTTGGTCCACTTTAACCACTCCATGAGAAAACAAATTTTACTCTTGTATAAATTCGAAATTTCAAATTTATCTCACCTAAATTTCGATATTTAGAATTTATCAACTATTTATTTATTTATTTTAAAATTTATTATTCCGTACATGTACAGTACGAAATAACGAGTTCTCACAAGTTTTCACTAGCTTGTGGGCATTTTGTAGCAATGTTTGTTGCCGCATGAGTTGTAAAAAAAAAAGCAAAGAAAAAAAAACAAACAAAAAAAAGAAAAAATGAAACAAAAAAATGAAAAAGAAAAATCGATTGTGACATCATGCACTTGGGATATTCGAATGATTCCAAACAACACAAAAGAGAGAGGGAGAGAGAAAGAAAGAGAGAGAGAAGAAGAAGAAGAATAAGGAACCAAAATTTGAAAATATCCAAGAAATTCCATCTTGAAAAACAAAAAAGCCAGAAAGACAAAATGTTTGACCCTTTTGGCTCATGGAAATTTTCATCAATTTAAGTGACAATGTTTGAAATGACAAATGGCCATCTTTCACCATCCTTTTCACAAATCTAAAATTTATCCATTTGCTACCCTCTTTGAGCCTTATAAATTCTTTCTAAATAAATCTTAACCAAGGATCACCCTCCACATTGGGGGGCACATATACAAAAACCTTCTCCAAGAGTACAAATGACCAGCCCCAATTCTAAGTCAAAATGGTTTATCATGCTAAGGGGCAAATGTGAGGTGAATTAGCTTTACAAGATTTTGATTTCACTCCATAAAGTAAAAAAAAAAAAGAGAAAAAAATGAAAAAAAAGAAGAAATTGCAAGAAAGAAAAAGAAAAAAAAAGAATGAAATGAAAGAGTGGCAAAATAAGAAATAAGAGGACAAATGAATTGAATAAGTCTTCACATTATACTAAATGATCCTTGGTTGATCACCCTTAAACACATTTTTGGACCTTATTATCCATTCTTTCAGAACCCCGAAACCTGGCCTACATTACGTACCTTGAAAAGTCCATTTTGATCAAACGTGGATACTTAAGCTGAAGGGATTTTTCCTTGATGAATTATCGTAACCAATGAGGCACTTAGCTCATTTTCAACCAAGATTATCCTTCAAGAATCTTTACAGCCAATTTTGGGTGAATTTTGAATTCTTAAGTGCATGATGGAACAATTACACAAAAAAAGAAAGAAAGAAAAAAATAAAAAGAAAATAGAATGGGGCTTTAGGGTGAAAACCCTAAAAGGGACAGTCTAAAGCAAAAGTGAAAACCTTTTGAGGTCATTCATGGTATTGTCAAGGTTTAAAAAGAAGTGACTTTATGAAATAATTTCAATGAGACCTATGACCATCCATAACCCTCAAGAGAACCAAGAATGTCCATTTTGATGATCCATCAAAGGGACTGATATAAAAACCTTTTCTCCATTTCCAAATAACTCAGCAAAAGCTTGAGCCCATTTTGGCTAGTCTTGACAACTATCAAAATACATAAATTGAAAATTACAAGAGTGTAAAACTTTGTCTACATTTCAAGATAAACCTTTTTACAAAACCTTGATTTGCAAGGAATCCATTTTTTTGAAAAACTTGTGTTTTATTTGTGAGCCTAGATGAGGGAACATTCATCTCATTTTCTATCAGGTTGTAAGCCTTTCTTGCCAAACCAAAACATTGATGTGTGAAACCACCTGATCCATTTGATGAGAACAAATTACCTTCCCCCACGCCCACCTAAATAGTGATCACCAATCTTTAAAAAACTCAAATGATAATTCTTTGTTGCATTTGTGTTTAACTTTCTTTGATCATTGTTGTGTTGGGCAATCTTGTGAAATTAAAAAGTTTTGGATAGATAAACATTTTCAAAAATAAAAACCTTTTATCTTTTGAATCTGAAAATGGAAAAGATGCTTGAGGCAATTTTGTTTGAAAATTTTTCGATTGCTAATTAAAATTTTGATAGTGTTTTAAGCAAGAATGAGGGAGAAATTTGATAATTATGGTGGGGCAATAAATTTCTTATGCCTTCTTGGGGCAATTCTCATTAAGGAAAATTTTGATAGTGTTTCAAAATAATAGTTAAAAGGAATGTGATGATTGGGGCAACTCCTGAAGAAGAATAGAACTTCATGGAATAAAGAATTTTGTTGACAAAGGGATCAAATAGAAAATTCTTGGATTATTGTGTTTGCATCTTTATAATACAAATTGGCATTTTCATGGGACATTTGAATTTGCATTTCGACAAAAGTTGTTTGCATTGGCATCAGAATAGTTGATCATTCACTAAAATAAAATTGTATTTGCATCATCAATCATTGTATTTGTCAATGTTGAAAAAAAAAAGAAAGGGAAGATAGGAGTTTTGTGTATGAGGAAAGAAAATGAAAATTGAAAAAAGGAAAAGAAAAGTTTGTGTGAAAGAGAGGAGTTTCTTTTTGAAAATGACAAGAATATCAAAATGTAGCTTGAAAAGCAAAAAAAAAAAAGAAAAAGAAAAAAAAAGAGAAAAAAAACTCCTTTTTTAGAGAACAAAGGAAAGAAAAAGCAAGAAGAACAAAACTCAAACAAAAGGAGAAAATGAGATGAGTTAATGGAATTTTGAGAATACGAGAGATAAAATGGAAAGTTCCAAAATTTTGAGAATTTGAGATGAGATAGTAAAGAATTGTTAAAGGAATTTGCAGAATCCAGAATCTTCGAAAAATAATTGCAATTTTGATGTTTGATGAAAATTTAAGCCTAACGAGGTTGGCACTTAGAGGAGGATTAAGCCCAGTAAAGTTGGCATCCAAAATGAAAATTTAAGCCCAACGTAGCTGGCACCTAGATGAGGTTAAGCTCGATGTAGTTGGCACCGTTGTGTGGTGTTAAGCCCAGCAAAATCGGCACATTGTGAGATGAAATTGTTAAGCCCAGTAAAGTTGGCACCCAAGATGACATTTAAGCCCAACATAGCTAGCACCTAGATGATGTCTAAGCCCGATGTAGTTGGCACCTAGATGATGTCTAAGCCTGATGTAGTTGGCACCGTTGTGTGGTATTAAGCCCAATGAAATCGGCACATAATTAGAGGAGATTTTTAAGCCCACTAAAGTTGGCACCCTAGATGAATTTAAGCCCAACGTAGCTGGCACCTAGATGAAGTTTAAGCCCGATGTAGTTGGCACCGTTATGTAGTATTAAGCCCAATGAAATCGGCACATTATGAGACGAGATTTAAGCACAGTAAAGTTGGCACCCAAGATAAATTTAAGCCCAACGTAACTGGCACCTAGATGAAGTTTAAGCCCAATGTAGTTGGCACCGTTGTGTGGTATTAAGCCCAATGAAATCGGCACATAATTAGAGGAGATTGTTAAGCCCAGTAAAGTTGGCACCCAAGATGAATTTAAGCCCAACGTAGCTGGCACCTAGATAATGTCTAAGCCCGATGTAGTTGGCACCATTGTGTGGTATTAAGTCCAATGAAATCGGCACATTATGAGATGAGATTTTAAGCCCAGTTCAATTGGCACCAAAATTTTGGATCGAATTAAGGGGATGTGTGATTTTCAAGGTAGGAAATAATTTCTAGGTCCTTTGAGCACATTTCAAAAAAAAAAAAGAGAGAAAGAAAAAAGAAAAAAGAGGGAATTTAAAGGTTCATTGCCTCTGTTGCAAGAGGAGCTTTCTCGCAAAAAAAAAGAAAAAATTTAAAGTTTCATCGCCTTTGCTACAAGAGGAGCATATTTTCATGAAAAAAATTTAAAGTTTCATTGGCTCTGCTGCAAGAGGAGCACATTTCCAGGAAGAATTTAAAGTTTCATTGCCTCTGCTGCAAAAGGAGCTTTTTCAGAAAAGAAATTTAAAGTTTCATTGCCTTTGCTGCAAGAGGAGCACATTTCCAAGAAGAATTTAAAGTTTCATCGCCTCTGCTGCAATAGGAGCACATTTCAGAAAAAGAATTTAAAGTTTCATCACCTCTGTTGCAAGAGGAGCACATTTCAGAAAAAGAATTTAAAGTTTTATTGCCTCTGCTGCAAGAGGAGCTTTTTTAGAAAAGAAATTTAAAGTTTCATTGCCTCTGCTGCAAGAGGAGCTTTTTCAAAAAAGAATTTAAAGTTTCATTGCCTCTGCTGCAAGAGGAGCTTTTTCAGAAAAGAATTTAAAGTTTCATTGCCTCTGCTGCAAGAGGAGCACATTTCCAAGAAAAATTTAAAGTTTCATCGCCTCTGCCGCAAAAGGAGCATATTTTCATGAAAAAAATTTAAAGTTTCATCGCCTCTGCTGCAAGAGGAGCACATTTTCAGAAAGGAATTTAAAGTTTCATTGCCTCTGTTGCAAGAGGAGCACATTTTCAGAAAGGAATTTAAAGTTTCATTGCCTCTGTTGCAAGAGGAGCTTTCTCGAAAAAAAAAGAGAGAAAAAAAAGAAAGGAAATTTAAAGTTTCATTGCCTCTATTGCAAGAGGAGCACATTTTCAGAAAGGAATTTAAAGTTTCATTGCCTCTGCTGCAAGAGGAGCTTTCTCAAAAAAAAAGAAAAAACAAAACAAATTTAAATTTAAAGTTTCATCGCCTCTGTTGCAAGAGGAGCACATTTAAAAAAAATGGATGATTTAAATTTAAAGTTTCATCGCCTCTGCTGCAAGACGATTTAAATTTAAAGTTTCATCGCCTCTGCTGCAAGAGGAGCACATACAAAAAAGAAGAAGAAAAAAAAAGAGAAAGAGAAAAAAGAAAAAAAGGAAGAAAAAAGAAGAAAGAAAGAAAAAAAAGAGAAAAGGAGAGAAATGAGTCATAAGCCGGACAAAATTACTGTCAATTGTCTTTGCTCTATTCCTGATCCTCAGCAATGAGCAAAGAGGGACAACTGTTGATACCTAATTTTGTCCCTTTTTGTTATTATTACTATTATTATTATTTGTTTATATTTATTTTTTATTATTTGGTTTTTATTATTCTTATTATTACTGTTATTATTATTATTATTTATATTATTATTATTATTTTATTATTATTATTTTTATTTTCTTTGTTTTTTTTTGGTCTAATCTGCCATCAATCGCCTGTCACCCATCCCATCACCGCCGGCCACCAGCTACTCCTGCCAGCCATCCCTTCTACAGCAAACCCCTATACCAATCCCTATAAAAACCCCCATTCGATCACCACCCGGGGGAGAGAGGATTCCACATAGAGACCCAAGCTTCAACCCCCTCCACTCACCCGAACACTTTGCCCTCACCAGCAACCACTCACCATCGTCCAACCACCACCGTGACCCTCCATACCCAAAAAATACACAAGCCTGATCCCTCTCACCATCAACACAGCATCATCTTCACCCAAAACCTCCGATCGCCATAAACCCACATCTCAAATCTGAAACACACACACACACACACACACACACACACACACACACACACACACCAACAACCATCATCATCACAAAAGCATATGAAATCATCAACCAAAACAAAAAAAAAACAAAGAGGGGAAGGGTTTCGATTTGTCAGATCTGGCGGCTTAGGGGAATTTTCAGGAAAAAGGAAGGCCAGACTTGGTTTGACGGTAGCAAGAGCTTTCGAAAAGTCGAAAGCTTTTCGCATTTGGCCACCGACGAACGGCAGCCGGCGGTGAGCTAGGCAGAGGAGGATGGCGGTCCGGCGGCTGCCGGAAATCGCCTGGCCGGGAGAGCTTAGAGAGCTCTGAAGTTTTTTTTGGTGAAAGAAAGAAAAATGAACTAAAAAAAAAAAAGGAGGCCTTTTATAGAGGTGCAAAACGCACCATTTTGGAAACCCCCTGGGATCCGCGCCTGGACCCGACCCAGGTCCGAGACCTGCACACTCGACCCGACTAACGAAAGGAAGACCCGCACATTGACCAGACTCGAGATCCGACCCGCGCGTTCGACCCGGAAGAGGAGATCCGCCCGCCAATCCGCCGGCCCAACCCGGTTCGACCCGTGTCTGTCCCAGCAGCATCTGGCCCATCTGTGGCCTGTTTGGGCCTTCAAATTTGGGCCCACTACAAGTGCTTTTGGGCTCAATTTTCTTGGGCTATTTTGAAAGGGTTTTCTTTGGGTCTAAGCCCAAAAATCATTTAGGTAATTTAGTAATTTTGGTTTCTTTTAATTTAGTAATTTTTTATTTTGATTATTATTATTATTATTATTATTATTGTTATTATTATTATTATTGTTATTGTTGTTGTTTTCATTATTGTTGTTATTATTATCAAAGCATGTTGTAAAATAAAAGTTTTTGAAAAATTTTCTTTTATTTGTATTTTCATTAATTATTATTATTGATTAGAAAATGTATTTAAAAATAATGAAATTTAAATTTAAATAGATAATTAGATTCAATTAAATGAATGTTCCGATGATGGGACATTATGGAAGTCACAAGTAGTGATTCCTTAACTGATCCCTAGGTGAGAAGAGTCTACTAAATATTGTTAAAAGTATTGAGGTATTTAGTATGATTTTTCAATAATTTAAATTTTTGGAAACAAAATTGATTTTTTTTAAAAATTAATAATAAATTTTATAATTCAATTAAATGAATGTCCCGATGATGGGATGCTACGGAAGTCACAAGTAGTGATTCCTAGCTGATCGCTATGTGAAAAGAGTCGTACTAAATGTTGCCAAAAGTATTGGAATATTTAGTATGATTTTTCAATAATTTAATTTTTTGATAAACATAAAAATAAATAATTTTTTTCTAAAAAGAAAATAGAAAAAGAAAATAAATAATAAAATTTAAATTAAAAAGAAAGCCCGATGATGGGATGTTACGGAAGTCACATGTAGTGATTCCTAACTGATCCCTAGGTGAGAGAAATCTTACTAAATGTTGCCAAAAGTATTAGAATATTTAGTATGATTTTTCAATAATTTAAATTTTTATTAGAAATGAAAATGAATAAGTTTTGTTAAAAACAAAGAAATATAAATAAATAAACAAATAAATAATGAAATTTAAAATTAAAATTCATTTGCATCATTTTTATTTGTTTGCATCATGTGCATTCATAATAATTTTTGAAGCAAGTGTGAATTTTCCGAGGATGAGATTCTATAGAAGTCACAAGTAGTGATTCTTAGGAAATCTCTAGGTGAGAAAAATTATTTCGAATGCTGCCAAAAGTATTGGAGTATTCGATTTAATTATTCAATACAAAAAGGTTCACATTTACTTTCGAAAAATAAAGTTTAACTTTTAAAATAAAGCCAAAATAAATTTACAAATAAAAAAATGATTTTGAATAAAAAGATTGCAATAAAATAAGAATTATTTTTGAATATCAATTCAAGACCATTTTATTAAAACTAAAGGATAACACATGATTATTATGGTACCGTTTTTTAACGGGCGTCATGGGGGTGCTAATCCTTCCCCACGCGTAACCGTACTCCCGAACCTAACTTTGTTTTCGCAGACCCAAATTTGTCTTTTTAATAAAACTTAATTAATTTTTAGATTTTGTTAAAAAGATAAATATTTTTAGGTGACCAATCACACCTTATAAAAAAGATTGGTGGCGACTCCCATTTGTTTTTAATTATTTTCAAAATCGTTGAGCGCAAAAACCGTTACGATACCCATCATCGGAAGAATTTCATTTATTTTGAAGTTAATGTTTATGCATATGATGTAAGCACATAATATATGATGCATGTGGAATTATAAAAAGAACTTTATATTTTGATTTTTATTGATAAAACTCTTAATATTGAAAAATTTAGCTAAATATCTCAATACTCTGGTAACATTTAACTAACTCCTCTCACCTAGGGATCAGTCAAGAAATCACTACTTGTGAGTTTCATAACATCCCATCATCGGACGAATTTCATTTAATTAAATTTAATTTTTATTATTAATTTTCTTTTTCGATTTTCTTTTAAAAACTTACTTATTTTTATTTTTAATAAAAAATTTAAATTGTTAAAAAATCATACTAAATATCTCAATACTCTGGTAACATTTAGTAGACTCTTCTCACCTAGGAATCAGTAAAGAAATCACTACTTGTAAGTTTCATAACATCCCATCATCGGACAGTTATTTATTTAAATTTTATTATTTAATCAAATTTAAATTTCATTATTTTTGAATATGTTTTTTAATCAATAATAATAATTAATGAAAATGCCAATGAAAGAAAATTTTTCAAAAACTTTTATTTTACAACATGCAATAATAATAATAATAATAATGATAATAATAATAATTATAATAATAACAGTAACAACAACAACAACAACAACAACAACAATAATAATAATAATAATAATAATAATAATAAAAGCACAATAATAATAATAATAATAATAATAATAATAATAATAATAATAATAATAATAATAATAATAAACGCATGATAATAATAATAATAATAATAATAATAATAATAATAATAATAATAATAATAATAAAAGCATGATAATAATAATAATAATAGTAATTAAAAACGAACAAAAGGCTGAAAGAAAGAAAGAAATTATACCCAAATGATTGGGTTTTAAAACCTAAAAAGCCTTCCTTTATGATAGCCCAAAAGTCAAGCCCAAATGCAAATTAGAGTGGGCTAAATCTACTGGGCTGGACACAAACCACAGACGGGTAGCAGACCGGGTCACGCACCGGTAGTCGGGTCAGCTGGGGGCGACGCTCGGATCTTCCCTCTCCTCAGGCGGGCGGGCGTGCGGATCCAGGGTTGGATCGGGGTCCACCCGCGAATCCTTCTTCTTTCCTCTTTTTTTCGGCTATAAAAGCCTCTTTTTTTTATTACTTCATTTTTCCTTTCTTTCACAAAAAAAATTTCAGAGCTTTTGAAGCTCTCCCAGTGCGATTTTCGGCTGCCGTCGCTGGTGGCCAAATGCCCAAAAGCTTTCGACTTTCCGAAAGCTTTTGGGTTCCTTTTTCCGTTTCTGGCCTTTTCTCCCTCCAAAAACATCTTTATACCGGTAGATCTGAAGCTAAACCCTCGGCCTCCTTTTTTTCTTTTTTCGTTTCTCTTTTTTTTTTTGTTGTAGTGTTGCTTGTGGTTTTATTGTTGTTTTTTTTTTGTTGTAAGTATGGTGAGTGATGGGCTTGGTTTGGGATCGAGTTTAGGGGTAGTGGTGTGTTTAGGGCTTTTGTGATGGTGGTTTGGTGAGGGTTGCGGGTAGTGAGGAGGGCTTGGATGATGGTTTGCGATCAGGGGTGGTTCGGTGATGGTGGTAGTGGTCTCTGGGTGAGGCTCAGGTAGCGAAGATGGCCGAGTGGTTGAGGGTATCGGGTGGTTTGTGTATGCGTGTGTTGTGTGTTGAGTCTAGGTAGTTTTGGGTTTTCGGTTGTGTGGCTTGGTGAAGCCGGGGCTGAGGGTGTTCGGGTGAGGCTCAATGGTTCCGAAGGGTTTGGTTTGGTCGTTCTGGGTTTTTGAAGAGTCTTGTGGGTGATGGTGGAGCTGAGAAAGGATGGCAGAGTAGCTGGCTGATGGATGGTCGACAGAGACTGGTGGTGGCTAATGGACAGCCTCAAGAAGAGGGGTTAGGAGGAACTAGTGGCCATCGATGGGATGGGTTGGCAGGATGGTGGCAGTGGGCTGATTAGCAGATAGGGCAAAAAACAAAAAAATAAAATAAAATAAAAATAATAATAAAAATAATAATAATAATAAAACAAATAATAAAAATAAAAACAAATACAAATATAAAATAATAATAATAATAATAATAATAATAATAATAATAATAACAAAAATGGGACAAAATTAGGTGTCAACAGCTGCCCCTCTTTGCTCATTGCTGGGGATCAGGAATAGAGCAAAGACAATAGACAATAGATAACAATTTTGTCCAACTCAAGACCTAATCCTTTTTCTTTTTTTTTAATGCGCTCCTCTTGCAGCAGAGGTGATGAAACTTTAAATGTTCTTTTCTGAAAATGCGTTTCTTTTGCAGTAGAGGCGATGAAACTTTAAAATTTTCTGAAGATGTGCTCTTCTTACAGCAGAGGCGATGAAAATTTAAATTAATTTTTTAATTAATTTTTTTTGAAATGTGCTCCTCTTGCAGCAGAGGCAATGAAACTTTCGAATTTTTTTTTGAAGGTGCTCCTCTTGCAGCAAAGGCTATGAAACTTTAAATTCTTTCTTGAACTGTGCTTCTCTTGCAGCAGAGGCCATGAAACTTTAAATCTTAAAAATCTTGCTCAGAGGACTTAAAATTTATGCTCGAAGGATTTAGAATTGGTGCCCGAAGGCCTTAGAATTATCTCCGAAGGACTTGAGATTTGGGCCCGGAGGACTTAAATTTGTGCCCAGAGGTCTGAAAATTGGTGCCAGGAGGTCTTAGAATTATGCCCGGAGGACTTGAATTTTGCTTTGATATCTTGAAATATGCGCCCGGAAGACTTGAAAATTTATGCCCGGAGGTCTTAGAATTATGCC
The DNA here is from genome assembly GCA_032173925.1 of Heritiera fomes. Lineage (NCBI taxonomy): Eukaryota > Viridiplantae > Streptophyta > Magnoliopsida > Malvales > Malvaceae > Heritiera > Heritiera fomes. The sequence continues at coordinate 18,792,298 of JAPDPM010000015.1, forward strand.
CGAAGGACTTGGAATTATGCTCGGAGGACTTGAATTTGTGCTCGGAGGTCTTAAAATTGGTGCACGGAGGTCTTAGAATTATGCCCGAAGGACTTGAATATTGCTTTGATATCTTGAAATATGTGCCTGGAGGACTTAGAATTGTGCCCGGAGGACTTGGAATTGGTTTAGCGAATTTGAAATTTGTGCTCGGAGGACTTGGAAATTTATGCCCGAAGGTTTTAAAATTATGCCCGGAGGACTTGAGATTTACTTGAAAAGTTTAAAATTGATGCCCGGAGGTCTTGAAATTTTATCTGAAGAGTTGTTTAAATTAGTGCCTGGAGGATTTGAAAATTTTGTGCCTAGAGTACTTACAATTGGTGCCCGGAGGTTTTTGAAATTTTATCTGAAGAGTTTAAAATTAGTGCCTGGAGGACTTAAGATTTTTCCTGAAGAGTTTAAAATTGGTGCTCGGAGGACTTAGACTTTACATGAAAAGTTTAAAATTGATGCCTGGAGGACTTGAAATTTGTGCCTGGAGGTCTTTGAAATTTTCTTGAAAGGTTTGAAATTTTGCCCGGAGGATTTGAAATTTGTGCCCGGAGGACTTTGAATTGGATTTGGAATTTTGCCCAGAGGACTTACAATTTGTGCCCGGAGGACTTATAATTTATTTGAAAAGTTTGAAATTCTTGCTTGGAGGTCTTAGAATTATACTTGAAGAGTTAAACTTTGTGCTCAGAGGACTTGGAATTAGTGCCCATAGGACTTAAGATTTTTTAATTTGTGCTCGGAGGACTTGGAATTTGCTTATCTTCTGAAAATCAATCTTCAATCTTAATTAAACATGGCAATGGTCAAACTGCATTTGAAATTTTCTTTATCATGAGCAAACTTGACCCCTTTTTTTTTATCTTGGAAAAGGTTGCATAACCTTTAAAATCTTGATTGGATGGTGTCGAGCCTTCAGCTTGAGAAACATGTTTTAATCTCAAAATTTGCATAAAAACTTTCAATGCTGATGTTGTATGCTATTGTGTATGTATTCATGTATGCATGGCACTCACCTATACATTCTCTAACTTTGAAACTCTATCTTGTCTGGCCAAAAGAGGCACATCATTTCCTTTTTTTTTATTTTCTTTACCCCCAACATGATCATGAAAGCTCCTTTCTATTTCCTATTTCTGCAAATTTCTTGTACTCATATCATAGCCTTTTTGACGAAAAGCATGTAAAATTTTCTCATAACTACTTTCCAGGAGGGAATTGAATCTAAATTGCACAAGTGATATTTGATTCTTTCAAAAAAAATTAGTGATTACTTTTCAAGATGAGTGACGTAAATCCTACTCGGATCTCTTCAATTGGACAATTGAAAGTTTGATGCACTAGGATGTTTTGTTTTGGGAATACTTTGCCACTTATCCAAAAAATCAAACATTCCCCTCTTGATTCAAAATGGTTTTCTTAAAATACCATCGCTTTTCTTCCCTTCTTTTTTTTGGTAACAAAATTTTGAATGAGAAAAGAAACAAAATATTTACAACTTGGTTTGACAATCTCTTAAATTCTCGAATAATGGCATTCTACAAATGCCAAGATCATGCATATATGACTGAGGTTTTTTTTGTTTAGGAAGAGTATGTACAAGAAGAAGGTTTCAAACTTTTTAGAAAAATGTCGAGCAATCGAGTGACATCAAAATCTTTGGATATCTCGAGAGTTTCTCAAGGCTTGTTGATTTTTTCCGTGTTTTCAATTCACATCACTGCATGACTTGGTTGCAATAAGAGTTCATCATTTGCTCTAGACTGCCCTTTTCGGGTTTTCACCCTAGAGCTCTACTCTTTCTTTTATTTTCTTTTCTCTCTCTTTTTTTTTCTCTCTTTTTTTTATTCCACCATGCATTCAAGAATTCAAATTTCATTCAAACCAAATAATAGTGAGAATTTTCCAAAGAAGAGCTCTTCGATACGAGCATCCATATTTGATCAAAATGGACTTTTAAGTACGTAATGTAGGCCATGGTTCAAGGTTTTGAAAGAATAGATAAATAAGCCCAAAAATGTTGTTTAAGGGTGATCAATCCAAGGATCATTTCTTATCATGTGGATGTCTATCATTTTCATTCTTTGAAGCACCTTTCTTTTCCTGCTTTTCGATGTATCTCTTCTTCTTTTTTTTATCCTTTGAACTATCTTTCTTCGTGTACTTTCACATGTATCCTTTCTCCTTTATTTTTCTCTTTTTTTTTATTTTTTTCATTGATTCATGTCCAAGATTTCAAAAACGTAGTAAATCTTATTTGATCGAAAACAAAAGTTTAATCAGTCATTTTCTTTGAAGAGATATTTTCTGCATATGCCCCCGGTGTGGAGGGTGATCCTTGGAAGAAGTTTATTGTAAAAGTTTTTCGATGTTCAAGTCGCCTTTACACCAAATCGTGTCATAATCTCATATTAGATGTCATGTATGCCATGTTAACATGAAGCTTTTATTGTATTGCAATTGTATATCTACATGGGAAAGAAATTTCAGCCTTGTGATTATTTTACAATATCACAAGTTACATACCAAAAGGAAAGAAAAAAAATTATAAACTGAAAATTGTTTTTCTATTTTGACCATTCATTTGCTTTGATCATTTTTTTTGAAACAGTTATTGTTGGCCTTATTATTTTCTGTCAAAATCATGTTATGTACATATGAATGAAGTGAATGCAAACTTATATAAAATCTTGTAACATTCACATTCATACAAGAATTGTTTAGAAGATGCAAAAATTCCTTACTAACTCTCCATTATTCTAGTGTCCTCAACATTCAAAGTCTTTCAAAAACAAATTTCACAACAACGGCCACCTTTTTCACTTTCTAAACTCTAATATGGCAGACTCCTGTTCAAACACCTCCCCTATATCGAGGAACTTTGCATCAATCAGTCCTTTCACCTTATATGAAAAGTCGATTGGTCTTCACTTACTGTTGATTCAACATGTAGTCATTCTGGATACAACAGCGATCCTTAAGAATGAACCAATTTAGCCTCTCCAAAACTTTCAAGCATCTGCATTATCTTAGCTAGCTTTCCTTTCATCTCCCGTATATCATGTCCAAACTCCTCTCGATTATTCTCTAAGATAGTCTAGCTTCTAATTGATCTCCCATGTTTTTAACCTCCTTTAATCTAGAAAGACAAACAATCTCTTCATTATGTGAATGCATTAATGTAATGAGCTATGCCATGCTAAAATTTAAGAATAAAAGAATCAAAATTTTCTCTTATTTAAGTTCAAAGACTGAAATCTCTTTTTTTCTTTTTTCTTTTTCTTTTTTTTTTGAGTTTGATGAATTCTTCTTCTTCTTTTCCTTTTTTTTAAAGAATAAATTTTTTTTTCTTTTTTTTTTAAAAAATCTTATTTTCACACCACAATTTATTTTCTTTAACCTCCTTTTTATTTATTTTATTTTCAAAGGGATGTGACAATGTACTTACCTTTTTTATTTCATAAAAAAAATCTGTGCCTATGCATAAGTTTCAAAAAAATAAAATATTGTTATTTTTTAAATTGTATTAAAGAATGAAGGAATATTTTCATGTTATTTCCTGACAAAGAAGAAAAATCTAATGAATCTTTGTTTTATCATTTAAAATTGTAAAATTGCAAAATCTTATTTGAAAACAAATATCTCTTGATTTTATGAGAGCATGAATTTGGAAAATCGTTAGAGTTATGATATGGAAAAAGTAGTAAAATGTTCCCTCATGTGCCCTAATTTCGGGATAATTTCTACAAAAATTTGACATGGCTGTAGCTATGATCGGCTTTTTAGGGCCTTTTACATGCTGGGTTGGGATTTAAAGATATAAAGGTTCTCAAATTATACCTTACTGTCATCCACACTGGACTAGTAAGATTTAATTTGAGTGGGAGTATTTCACTTGCCATTGCGGAGGTGATTACCTCACAAGAGCATAGCTACTCTACTTCCTCCTAAGAAGGACGAAGCCCGGGTATAGAGCTCGTATTATTCAAATGCATGTGCAAGTGTGTGTATGAGGAAACACATCAAACATTCATCAAACCATAACCCCTGTCCTAGATGCTCCACAATTTATTAGCAATAACATATATACAAAATAAAGAATGACATAAAATAAATATAATAGCTAAAACAAAAATGCAACAAATTATTTAAAATTAAAGAAATTAAATTTAAATATTAATTAAGATCATTAAATTAAAACTTAGGATAACACATGACTAATAAATGGCTTGACTCTCAAAAAAGTCCCCAGTGGAGTCGTCAAGCTGTCATAATGGTTTCGCTCTCGATGATTTTGAAAAAAATTTAAAAACAAAGGGAGTCGACACCAATCTTTTTTGACTAGGTGTGATTGGTCACCTAAAAATATTTATCCTTTTAACAAAATCTCAAAATTAATTAAGTTTTATTAAAAAGACAATTTTTGGTTTGCGAAAACAAAATCAAGTCCGGGAGTACGGTTACGCGTGGGGAAGGATTAGCACCCTCACGACGCCCATTAAAAAACGGTACCATAATAATCATGTGTTATCCTTTAGTTTTAATAAAATAGTCTTGCTTAAGTTTAATTCATTTATTATATAAAAAAAATTTCGTGAATTTGCTTAAAAAATTACTATTTCATATGTTTTAAAAAATTTCATTATGAAAATCAACATGAACACCATTTATTGTAAAATTAAATCAAATATCCCAATACTCTGGTAACATTTGAAATAATTTTCCTCACCTAGAGATTTCTTAAGAATCACTACTTGTGAGTTCTATAGAATCTCATCTTCGGTAGGGCTCATGTTGTTTTATAATTGATCGTGTACACATGTAGTATTGATAAAAACGTATGATGCATACGAAACTTAAAAGAAATTTTATTTATTTTGATTTTATTAATGAAACTCTTGATATTGAAATATTTAGCTAAATATCCCAATACTCTGGTAACATTTAGTTAATTCCTCTCACCTAGGGATCAGTCAAGAAATAACTATTTGTGAGTTTCATGACATCCCATCATTGGAAGAATTTCATTTATTTTGAAATTAATGTTTATGCGTATGATTTAAGCACATAATATATGATGCATGTGGAATTATAAAAAGAACTTTATATTTTGATTTTTATTGATGAAACTCTTAATATTGAAAAATTTAGCTAAATATCCCAATACTCTGGTAACATTTAACTAACTTCTCTCACCTAGGGATCAGTCAAGAAATCACTACTTGTGAGTTTCATGACATCCCATCATCGGACGAATTTCATTTAATTAAATTTAATTTTTATTATTAATTTCCTTTTTTCGATTTTCTTTTAAAAACTTATTTATTTTTATTTTTAATAAAAAATTTAAATTATTGAAAAATCATACTAAATATCCCAATACGCTGGTAGCATTTAGTAGACTCTTCTTACCTAGGGATCAGTAAAGAAATCACCACTTGTGAGTTTCATAACATCCCATCATCGTACAGTTATTTATTTAAATTTTATTATTTACTCAAATTTAAATTTCATTATTTTTGAATACGTTTTCTAATCAATAATAATAATTAATGAAAATGCCAATAAAAGAAATTTTTTCAAAAACTTTTATTTTACAACATGCAATAATAATAATAATAATAATAATAATAATAATAATAATAATAATAATAATAATGATAATAATAATTATAATAATAACAGTAACAACAACAATAATAAAAACACAATAATAATAATAATAATAATAATAATAATAATAATAATAATAATAAAAGCACAATAATAATAATAATAATAATAATAAATGCATGATAATAATAATAATAATAATAATAATAATAATAATAATAAAAAATAAAAGCATGATAATAATAATAATAATAATAATAATAAAAAATAATAAAAGCATGATAATAATAATAATAATAATAATAATAATAACAATAATAATAACAATAATAATAGTAATTAAAAACGAACAAAAGGCTGAAAGAAAGAAAGAAATTATACCCAAATGATTGGGTTTTAAAACCCAAAAGGCCTTCCTCTAAGATAGCCCAAAAGTCAAGCCCAAATGCAAATTGGAGTGGGCTGAATCTACTGGGCTGGACACAAACCATGGACGGGTAGCGTATCGGGTCACGCGCGGGTCGTCGGGTCAGCTGGGGGCAACGCACAGATCTTCCCTCTCTTCAGGCGGGCGGGCGTGCGGATCTAAGGTCGAATCCGGGTCCACCCGCGGATCCTCATTCTTTCCTTTTTTTTCTGCTATAAAAATCTCTTTTTTTTTTTATTTCTTCATTTTCCCTTTCTTTCACAAAAAAATGTTTTAGAGCTTTTGAAGCTCTCCCCGTGCGATTTTCGGCCGCCGCTGGGGTTACCGCTTGCTGCCGTCGCTGGTGGCCGAATGCCCAAAAGCTTTCGACTTTCCGAAAGCTTTTGGGTTCCTCTTTTCGTTTTTGGCCTTCTCTCCCTCCGAAAACAACTCTATTCTGGTGGATCTGAAGCTAAACCCTCGGTCTCCTTTTTTTCTTTTTTCGTTTCTCTTTTTTTTTGTTGCGGTGTTGCTTGTGGTTTTGTTGTTGTTTTTTTTTGTTGTAGGTGTGGTGAGTGATGGGCTTGGTTTGGGATCGATTTTAGGGGTAGTGGTGTTTTTAGGGCTTTTGTGATGGTGGTTTGGTGAGGGTTACGGGTAGTGAAGAGGGCTTGGATGATGGTTTGTGATCAAGGGTGGTTCAGTGATGGTCGTGGTGGTCTCGGGGTGAGGCTCAAGTAGCGAAGATGGCCGAGTGGTTGAGGGTATTGGGTGGTTTGTGTATGCGTGTGTTGTGTGTTGAGTCTAGGTAGTTTTGGGTTTTCGGTTGTGTGGCTTGGTGAAGCCGGGGCTGAAGGTGTTCGGGTGAGGCTCAATGGTTTCGAAGGGTTTGGTTTTGTCGTTCTGGGTTTTTGAAGAGTCTTGTGGGTGATGGTGGAGGTGAGAAAGGATGGCAGAGTAGCTGGCTGATGGATGGTTGATAGAGACTGGTGGTGGCTGATGGACAGCCTCGGGGAGAGGGGCTGGTAGGAACTGGTGGCCAGCGATGGGATGGGTTGGCAGGATGGTGGTAGTGGGCTGATTGATAGATTGGGCAAAAAACAAAAAAATAAAATAAAATAAAAATAATAATATAAAAGTAATAATAATAATATAAATAATAATAATAATAATAAAAGAAGAAAAAATAATAATGCTAATAATAATAATAATAATAAATAATAAAAATAAAAACAAAAATCAAATATATAATAATAATAATAATAATAATAATAATAATAATAATAATAATAATAATAATAATAACAAAAATGGGACAAAATTAGGTGTCAACAACGATTAAACGTGGGCTCGGTGGAAGGTGGATCATTGGAAGTGGATGGTGGTGGTCGGGGCGTTTGTAGCACCACGCTTTGGGTTGCTTAAATGTAATCTCTAATCTTTCGAAGTCTGTAACTAGAGTCCTCGTCAATCATGCAAAACCTGCAAGGAAGAAAGAAAAGAAAATAATTAGATCTTTAAATTATAACAAACAACTTAAATAAATAACAATCCCCCAACAATGGCGCCAAAAATTGGTAGTATCGCAGGTACCAATAATAAATTATTTTACTTTAACCTATAGATAGGGCAAGCAAAGGTCTATCCCACAGAGATTATTTTATTCAAGTTAATTATTTAAATTAAATGCCTAACTATTATTTAGAAAGAGAAAAGAGATTTTGGGGAAGGGTTTCAATTAAACTATAATAACTAAGAAAATAATCAGAAAAATAAACAAGTAAATAAATTAGAAAATATCAAATACCACAAAACTTCAATTACAAGGTAATTAATTATTCTTGGGATATGATGTTGATCATTGATTATTTAAGATCATTGTCAATTAAGTAGTCAGTCGTAGTGTAATTCCCCAGTGTCCAATTACGCCTATCTTTCCTTACTGTGTTGTTAATCAAAGGCTCATCGTCTTAATTAATCTCTAACTATCAAAATTTACCTATGCTCAGCGTTATAGATTAAATTTTAATAGCAGCATTAATATCTAGAAAGATTTGAATCAACATTAAGTAACAAACTCACTCAGCGCAGTTTCTTTAACTTAAACCCTAATTCTTCTAGATTCCTAGTGATTAAATTCACAAGCTATTACAGACTTATGTTTTTAATCTGGCTGTAGATTATTTAATTTAACTAAATAGCAGGCCTCCTATCTAATCTAACAAACAATCATGCAAATGTGCTCAGAGAATCTTGGATACTTAATCAACAATTATATTATAAGTTTAAAATCTCACAACATACTTTTTCAAAGAACAATTAATTTACCTTGTAACTGAATAAGAAACCTACTCACTAATCATATTCAAGACTATAATTCTCAAGCTTAATATTATAAAGATATCAAGAATCATATAAAAAACAATCAATATATCAATATTTAATAATTTAAAACAAGAAATCTAAAATCAAGATTATAAACTAGTAAGTACTAACAAATAATATGAAAAACAAAACAAGAATCAAAATAATTATCACTAAAGAAATCAACAACCATATAAAATAGATAAAGCCTAATAAACCTAAGGGAAGAATCAGTTTAAATAAAGAAAAGAAAAGAAAACAATTTAATCCTAAAAACTATAAAGAAATTGCTTTACTTTGAAAAATATTAAATACGAAATTAAATCTGTTTCTATTGGGAAGACTAAAAAGAAAATAATTTTATAACATAAAAGAAAGAAATCGGCAAGACCAATGATAAAGAAAAGAAGAAAAATAAAATTTTTAAAGAAAAAGAAATCAGCAATATCCAAATTAAAAGAAAGAAAATAAAACTTTTATTAAAACCTTAAGGAAAACCTTACAAAAGACTAAGAGGGAAGAGGGAGGAGAGGGATGTAAGGGGATTCTGTTTATGAGAGCCTTGTGTTCTTTATATAGGCCTAAGGAAGAGTTTAAAAGACTTTCTTAAGCAATGTAGGATTCAAATAAGAGTTTACTTGGGAAACAAGTAATTTGACTAGTCAAACTCTTACCTTTATCTCATCATCTTTTTACAACTATTTTCTAAGTAAAATTTCTAAGGCCTATTTTTATTAATTAATTACAGATCTAAGACATAATAAAATTAAGAAATTATCTTGTCTTAACAAAATCTTGTCTTGAACTTGCTTTGTTGAAATTTCTTCTCAATCTCGTTTTTCTGCCTAGAATTTTGTACTGATTTTGTCCAGACGTTTGACCCATCAAACGAACTCCGATTTTTGCGATCTTATACATTTCGAAAACCTTGGGAAGTCCTCTACAACTTCCATGAAAGTCACATCTTGAGATCAGATTGTTAAATTGGTCAAAAATGCCAATCTTTCAAGCTGGACAAAAAATACTGCATTTTGCTCTTTTTAGCTACTTTTTATTCTTACTTTGATATTTAATACCTAAAACATAAAATAAACATTAGTAAGCTCTTTTAGGCATAAAACATCAATAAAGCAAATATATTAGCACATATAAAATTCACAAAATATCATCCTATCAATGATACCATGCCAACATGCTTTCGGCTCAATGCATCCGCCATTACATTAGCCTTTCCCGGGTGATACAAAATCTCGCAGTCATAATCATTTAATAGCTCCACTCATCATTGATATCTCATATTCAGCTTTAGCTGCGAGAATAGATATTTCAAACTCTTATGGTCTGTATAAACCTGAAATTTCTCCCCATATAAATAATGCCACCAAATCTTTAGTGCAAACACCACTGCGGCTAACTCTAAGTCATGCGTCAAGTAAGTCCTCTCATGATCTTTTAACTGCTGAGAACCATAGGTGATAACCCGACCATGCTGCATGAGTACACATCCCAATCCTTGAGCCGAAGCATCAGTATAAACCGTAAATCCATCAGATCCGCTAGGAAGGGCTACTACGAGGGCAATAGTAAGTCTCCACTTTAACTCCTGAAAACTGCAGTCACACGTATCAGTCCACTTGAACTTCACATCCTTACGTGTGAGTCGTGTCAAGGGAGTAGCTAATCTGGAAAATCCCTCCACGAATCGACGATAACATCCGATGCGGTGCATCAATAATGAGAAATCACATTTAACGTATCTTGATGAATGGAAGTGGTTTCGTTGACGCGGTGCACCAATAATGAAAAATTACGATTTTACCCCTAATGGACCACCAACGAATTTTTTTGATTAAACCACTATTTCAATCAATCTCTTAGCACTATGTTATTCTCCTTTTCATGTAGATTATTATGGTATTTTTACTTCGTCTCAACTCATTTTAGTTTGGGCGTAATTTATGAAAATGCCCTCGGGACGTATTTGTCATTTTCCAATTTGTTTTCCAAAATTCACAAAATAATTCCAATTAATATAAAAATTATTTTTATGCCTTAAAATCTTTATTTTATATTTATTTCACCCACTGTAAGTGTATTATCAGTCTTGAATCCATCAAAACCATAAAATTAAAGTGGGGCCCACGTAACAATTTCACTTAATTTCACAAAATAAATTATATTTTATTAATTAGATAATTACAAAATATTTTGTACAGTACAGTAGAATCAGGTCTCACAAGGCATCACCAAAAACTAGTAGTGTTTGTATTGAGTCCGAAATACTGTTTTAAGCTGATGATAGCCCGATCGGAGATCTATCTTAGAAAACACCTACGCACCCTTGAGCTAATCAAATAAATCGTCGATCTTGGGCAGGGGATATTTGTTCTTGATGGTCACCTTATTCCACATTTAATAGTCAATATATAACCATAAACTTCCATCCTTTTTTCGGACAAATAATATTGGTGCGCCTTACGGAGACACACTAGGATGGATAAATCTTTTATCCAATAGCTCTTGGAGTTGCTTCTTAAGCTCCTTTAACTCCGTTAATGCCATCTTATATGGGGGCATAGAAATAGGCCCTGTATAGGGTACCAAGTCAACGGTGAATTCGATCTCCCGATCCGGCAGTAACCTTAGCAAATCCTCTAGGAATATGTCTGGAAATACCCTAACCATAAGAATCTCATACAACTCAGGATGTTTCTTTTCTACATCCTCCACATAGGCAATAAAACCTTCAACACATTCACACAATACTTAAACAATTTAGTAAATACATTACTTTCATTATAACTTATTAAAAGTTTTACAGTATAGTGTTCCGGGCGAGGGAAGGTAACAAACTTAGTATAGCAGTTTAAACTAACAAAACTTGCAACTAACCAATCCATTCCTAATATTACATCAAAATCATACATAGTTAACAAAATTAGGTTAGTTGTCGGTTCCTTCCCTCCTACAATTACTTTACAGTTTCTATACACTACATCAGTAACTTGTGATTCTTTAAACGGAGAATTTACTTGTAATGTGTACCCTAATGGCTCCAGTTCTACTGACAAGAAGGGGATATGAATGAATGAGTATAACCAGGATCAAATAATGCAATTATTGGTATATCAAAAATATAAATTTTACCTTTAATCACATCTGCAATTGCATAAGCAGTCTCCTAATCCAATGCATACACATGTCCCTGAGTCACGGGCTTTTTACCCTTTTCTACTGCAGTTGCTCGTCTCGGTGGTGAGGGTGTAGCTCTCTCTAACTCGGTCAGAGTTGCTGGTGCCGGTGTCGATGCAAGAGGAACAGGGTTGGTGCGATAGATGCAGCTGACTCCCGTAACATCAGGCAATCTCTCACCAAATGTCCAATCTGCCCACATCTGAAATAGAACCTCGTCAACAAGTAGCAGGGTTATGTACCATGCAACTGTCCACAATGCATACACTTGGTTACGGTACTCCTTGATGTCGAGGTGGGGCTAATAGTAGGGACTGTGTTAGCTGATATGGTAAATCACCCCTTTGAAATCTGTATGCTCAATGATTTAGCCTTCTTGGGCTGCTCTCTACCTGATCTGTGATCTACACCCCTCTTCGCCTTGCCTTAGCCATAAATGCCGGCTTTGAATGCAATTGCCCAAAATCCTGCTCACATAACTGAGCACATCTAACAACTTCATCATATGTCCGAATGTCGAATGGGGCCAGCTTTGACCTAATAGATGGTCTCAACCCAGCATTAAATCTGTCAATCTTATGCCGGTTGTCATAACGTCTAGGTCCGTGAACCTAATCGCTAGACTTTAAAATTCTAGGAGTTGCCACCAACCATTCAAACCTAAGGTGTGATTGGTCACCTTTTCTTGTCTAGAGAAAAAGCTTGGTCTACGTTCAAAGAATCTAGGGTTCGGGAGTACGGTTACGTGTGGGGAAGGATTAGCACCCCTACCACGCCCATCCTAAAATGGTACCAACTATTCTAGGTCATTCTAAATTTATCTTAATTTGAGTTAATTTCGATATGCTTAATATATTGGGAATTTACTTAAAATCCTTCCATCAATCTGGTTCAGACAATAAGTAAATCCCCTCACCTCAGGAGTATTCAAGTAGTACCAATTGACTTGTTCAAAGAGGCTCCGTCGTCGAATCATTTAAATACATTATGAAAATCCTAATATTGACTTTATACCCAATAGGTCATTTTAAAATTACTTTAATTTAATTTCGATATGCTTAAAATATTGAAAATTTACTTCAAATCCTTCCATCAATCTGGTTCAAACAATAAGTAAATTTCCTCACCTCAGGAGTATTCAAGTAGTACCGCTTGACTTGCTTGAAGAGGCTCCGTTGTCAGATCATTTAAATACATTATGAAAATCCTAATATTGACTCTATACTCAATAGGTCATTCTAAATTTATCTTAATTTAATTTCGATATGCTTAAAATATTGGAAATTTACCTAAAATCCTTCCATCAATCTGGTTCAGACAATAAGTAAATCTCCTCACCTCAGGAGTATTCAAGTAGTACCGATTGACTTGCTTGAAGAGGCTCCGTCGTCGGATCATTTAAATACATTATGAAAATCCTAATATTGACTCTATACCCAATAGGTCATTCTAAATTTACTTTAATTTAATTTCGATATGCTTAAAATATTGAAAATTTACTTAAAATCCTTCCATCAATCTGGTTCAGATAATAAGTAAATCTCCTCACCTCAGGAGTAATCAAGTAGTATCGATTGACTTGCTTGAATAGGCTCCGTCGTCGGAATATATTATGAAAATCTTAATTTTGGCTCTATGTCTAATCCTTACTAATTTTCTATTTTTTATTGCTTATTATCTTTTACTTTAATTATTTCCATATCCCATTTTTATTTTATTCTATTTGTCTTTATTATTATTTTATTTCTATTTTAGAAAATGAATACATATTATTATATTGAAAATTTACTCTAAACCTTCCATCAATCTGGTTCAGTCTAGAGCAAACTCCTCACCTAGAAATTTCCAAGGAGTACCATTTGACTTTCTTGAAATTTCATCATCGGATAACTTGCATTCATCTTCTTAATATAATTTTATTATTTCCTTATTCAATCTTTATTCTATTTTATTCTTATTCGCATTTTTTCCTCTAATTCAATTTATTTTTTATATTATTTTATTTATCTAATATCTATCATACCAAACATATAAAATATATCATGCAAATTAAACTAAACAAATCATATCAAAATACAAATTATTTATTCAATATGTATACATTAGTCAAATATTACCAAATTAATTAAATCATACAAAATCACTCAAATAATATAATACAAGTCATGCAAATAAATTCATGTAAATTAATTCACGTCAAATTATTAAATTGTCATGTTATATTAATTATATTAGTTATATCACTTTATTAAATTATCCAACTATTAAATTATCAACTTATTATTATACATTCAACTACCAAAATGCTAGGTTATTAACATATGCCAATTAATTATTCCATTAATGAAATAAATTCCATTAACAAATTAATTAATCACTCACCTGTAGCCTTACCTTTGGCTTTCTTTCTTTTTTCAACAACTGCAAGTCACATTGTTCTTTTCCTTGGCTTTAATCTCATGTGGCTTGTAAAGTAACACTTAGCAGCAAACAATGATGACGACGGGGTTGGACGAAAATGCAACAACAGGAATGCAATGCAACAGCGGCAGAGCTTAGTCCTATGAAGCAGTAGATGACGGTGGAGCAAGGCAATCCGAATGGTGGAATCGTGATGAACTCGATAGCAGCTGTGACGTGTGAGGCGATGTGCGACGATGATGATAATGGCTGATAAAGTCACTTGGTGCCGGATGATAATCAGGCAGGGATGGGCGATGAAGATCAGATGGTGTTGATCGATGTTGTAGTGCAAGGATGCAGAGTTTAAGATGCTTGATTGTCAATTTTTCTCCCCTTTAAATCCTGAGCTTTAATCCTTTTTATAGCCATAAATTAGTTAGAGTCCTAATACAACTATACTTATTCTAATAATTATCTCATATTTTTAATATTTTATCTATTTAATTCTTATGTTAATCCTAATCTAACTCTACCAAATTTAATATTAATCCATATAATTATCCTAAAAAAATCTAATTATCCTAATTATCTAATCCTAAAATTAATTTTATTTTTATCTTTTCTCTCTCTTTTCTTTTTTATTCCTAAATCCTATTTTAATTTTAATTTCCTAATTAATGTTAATTCTAAATCTAAAAATTCTAATTTAATTCTAGCCTAATTCTAAATTGTTAAAATACAAATGTCACCCAACCTAATTAATTATTTATACAAATTAAGACCCCGGACAAAATAGGGTGTCTACAGCTGCCCCTCTTTGTGCATTTGTTGTGAAACAGTAATTGCACAAATACATAGACACCTATTTTGTCTGACTTCTCTTTTTTTTTAATTTTTTTTTAAATTTTTTCAAAAATCCCTCTAAACAGAAAGGCAGTCAAACTTTAAAAATCTTGTCCAAAAGGCTCCCCCTAAACAGGTTGGCAGTCAAACTTTAAAATCTTGTCTAAAACCTCCTCCTAAGCAGGCAGACAGTCAAACTTTAAAATCTTGTCCAAAATGCTCCCCCTAAACAGGCAGGCAGTCAAACTTTAAAATCTTGTCTAAAAAGCTCCTCCTAAACAGGCGGGCAATCAAACTTTAAAAATCTTGTCCAAAAGGCTCCCCCTAAACAGGCAGACAGTCAAACTTTAAAATCTTGTCTAAAAAGCTCCCCCTAAATAGGTAGGCAATCAAACTTTAAAATCTTGTCCAAAAGGCTCCCCCTAAACAGGCAGGTAGTCAAACTTAAAAATCTTGTCTAAAAAGCTCCCCATAAACAGGCGAGCAGTCAAACTTTAAAAATCTTGTCCAAAAGGCTCCCCCCTAAACAGGCAGGCAGTCAAACTTTAAAATCTTGTCTAAAAGCTCCTCCTAAATAGGTAGGCAGTCAAACTTTAAAATCTTGTCCAAAATGCTCCCCCTAAACAAGTAGGCAGTTAAACTTAAAAATCTTGTCTAAAAAGCTTCCTCTAAATAGGTGGGCAGTCAAACTTTAAAAATCTTGTCCAAAAGGCTTCGCCTAAACAGGCAGGCAGTCAAACTTTAAAATCTTGTCTAAAAGCTCCTCCTAAACAGGTAGGCAATCAAACTTTAAAATCTTGTCCAAAATGCTCCCCCTAAACAGGCAGGCAGTCAAACTTAAAAATCTTGTCCAAAATGCTCCTCCTAAACAGGTAGGCAGTCAAACTTTAAAATCTTGTCCAAAATTTTGGAAGAAACATGTCCGAAAGTCTTATAGATTGTACTCAAGGAACCTTATCTGTAATTTTTTTCTTTTTCTCATGCAATGCATCATGTGTGCAACCGTGCATGCATTCTATCCTATCTATGCAGTTTTTTCTATCATGCAATGCCATTCATGCAATATCACTTCACACAATCTATTATGTTCATGCAATGTTTTCTTTGAAAAACATTTTAACTTTAACTGTGGCAATAACAAGGTTTTTCTTAATCAGTCCATCTCATACATTCTTCTCTTTTCATTTGTCATCCTGTCCTTATATTTCCTATTTCTTTCCTCATTTTCCTTCTTCTATGTTTCTTTCCCAATGAATCTCTTGTTTTCGTGCCCTCTATATCTTATCTTATCCCTTGTTTCTTCTTTCACCTTCATTCACTCTTTCTGGTCATTCATTTGCTCATTAAAATCTTTACTGAGACCTCATCATTCGTTCTTTCTTATTCATTGGTTTTTCTTGATTTCCAATTTCCATTCATTCACAAGTTTCCTTTTCTTTCATTTTCCTAAATAATATAGGAGTCTTTCACATATTTTGCCAAGCAGACATTCATTATCATTCCAATTTCAAAATCAATGCAATACAATTTCACAATCCCTCAAGGTAAAGACATAATAGGTGAAAATGAAAGTAATGGTATTATTCAATATCTGAAAATATTACAAAAGGTAGCCAAGTGTGAAGGCAAAGCAAGGTTAAAATAAAAACAAGAATTATAGGACTATTCAAACAGGCTTTGGGCAAATAACAAAAATTCAAATAACTTTGATCAATTAATACAAAATTCTCATCCAAAAATCTCATTCTCTTCAAGTTATCTGACCATGTAAAGTCTTATCAAATCATATTAGTGCTTCTGTATCATGACCCTTCAATGCCTTTTCTCATACCTAAGTCACCTTTTCAGGTTTTCAACTTAGATATGCCTCCTTGATTCAAACCGCCCTTTATGGGTTTTCAGTTCGAATTCACCCCCGATTGACTCAAATTGCCCTTTTGGGTTTTCAATTTGAATCCTCCTTTTTCTTTATCTCTTTTTTCTTTTTTTTTCTTTTTCTCTTTTTTTCTTTCTCTCCTTTTTTTCTTTTTTTCCTTTTTTTAGGCATAATATTTCTTCACAGCATTTGAATTTATTGGTTTTGGTAAATCATCTCCATCCATATATGCCAAAAGTAATGCCCCACCAGAGAATGCCTTTTTCACAACATAAGGAGCTTCCCAATTTGGAGCCCATTTTCCCTTATTGTCTAGTTGATTTGGGAAAATCTTCTTCAGGACTAATTCTCCTTCTCTGAATTTTCTTGGTCGAACCTTCTTATCATGCGCTTTCATCATTCTCCTTTGATACAATTGGCCATGACACAATGCTGCCACTCTCTTTTCCTCAATGAAGTTGAGTTGCTCGTAACGATCTCTCACCCAATCAGCCTCTTCTAACTTTGTTTCCATCAGGACCCTCAAGGATGGAATTTCAACTTCAACAGGCAGTACAGCTTCCATCCCATACACTAGTGAAAATGGTGTTGCCCCAATAGAAGTACGAAAAGATGTTCTATAAGCATGTAAGGCAAATGGCAACTTCTCATGCCAATCTCTATATGTCTCAACCATTTTTTCCACTATCCTCTTGATGTTTTTATTTACTGCCTCTACTGCCCCATCATCTTTGGAAGATATGGCGCTGAATTATGATGCTTGATCTTGAACTGAGTACACATATCTTCCATCATCTTGTTGTTGAAGTTTCGAGCATTATCAGAGATAATTCTTTCTGGAAGCCCGTATCGACAAATTATCTCCCTCTTGATAAACTTGTAAACCACTGCTCGTGTTACAGTTGTATAAGGAGCAGCTTCAACCCATTTGGTAAAGTAATCAATCATCACAAAAATGAACCTATGCCCATTCGAAGCCTTTGGAGTAATTGGTCCGATTACATCCATGCCCCACATTGAAAAAGGCCATGGAGGTGCTAACACATTTAGCGCATTTGGAGGTACATGAATTTTATCTGCATAAATCTGGCACTTGTGGCATTTTCGAGCATAGTTAATACAATCTCTCTCCATAGTCAGCCAGTAGTAACCTGCTCTCATGATTTTTCGAGCCATCATGTGACCATTAGCATGAGCTCCACAAACTCCATCATGCACTTCTTCAAGAATTTTAGTAGCTTTAGTTGAATTCATGCACCTTAACAGTACTTGATCTCGACTTCTCTTGTACAAAATTTGTCCATCTAAGAAGAATCCCATAGCCAATCTTCGTATAGTTCTTTTGTCATTTTCAGTAGCATGCTCAGAATACTGCTGATTTTTTATGTATTGCAGAATATCATGATACCAAGGCTTCCCATCTACTTCTTCTTCAACACTCAAGCAGTGTGCTGGGGAACTCTTCACTTTCATCCTAATTGGTTGGATCTCTGCGTTTGCATCCAACTTGAACATTGCTGCTAGGGTGGCTAAAGCATCAGCTATCTGATTTTCTTCTCGTGGCAAATGTTCGAATGGATATTTTCAAAATAATCAATCAACTCAGAATATACTTTCGGTACTGGATTAATTTTGGATCTCTGGTTTCCCATTCTCCTTTTAATTGATAAATTACGAGAGCTGAATCACCATACACCTCAAGTATCTTGACTTTTCTTTCTACGGTCGCCTGCAAACCCATGACACATGCCTCATACTCAGCTACATTGTTCGTGCAATTAAAATCCAATTTGGCAGTAATTGGATAATAACTACCTTCAGGAGATATAAGAATCACTCCTACCCCGTGCCCCAGAGCGTTCAACGCCCCATCAAAACACATCTTCCATGGTCTTTTCTCACATTTTTCTTCTACAAATATCAAATCTTCATCTGGGAACTCTAGCTTCATCGGTTCATAACCATTCGTATTGCGATCAGCAAAAAATTCTGCAATTGCACTCCCTTTGATGGCTTTTTGGGCCACATATGTGATATCATATTCGGACAGCATTACTTGCCACCTTGCGATCCTTCCAGACAATGTAGGCTTTTCAAAGATGTACCTGAGAGGATCCAATTTTGTGATCAACCATGTGGTATGATACAACATGTACTGTTTGAGTCTATGAGCCGTCCAAGCCAATGCCCAACACACTTTTTCTAACTCGATATATTTGGACTCATAATCTGTGAATTTTTTGCTTAGATAGTAAATTGCATGTTCTTTCTTCCCAGATTCATCTCTTTGCCCCGACACACATCCCATTGACTTCTTGTAGACTATCAAATACAAAATCAAAGGTCTTCCAGTTACTGGTGGTACCAACACAGGAGGGTTCGACAAATATTCTTTGATTTTGTTGAAGGCTTCCTGGCATTCTTCATTCCATTCCCCGGGATCTCTCTTATGCAGCAACTTGAATATTGGATCACATTTGAGGGTGAGTTGAGAAATGAAACGAGAAATATAGTTTAATCTACCCAAAAATCTTCTCACTTCTTTTTGGGTGTGTGGAGGAGTCAAGTCTTGAATAGCTTGTATGTTATCTAGATCCACTTCTATCCCTTTTTCACTGATCATAAGGCCCAATAGTTTCCCAGATTTAACCCCGAATGTACACTTAGTCGGATTCAGCTTCAATTGATACTTCCTCAATCTATCAAATAGTTTTCTGAGACTAGTGACATGATTCTCCCATTTACGCGATTTTGCAATCATATCGTCCACATAGACCTCTATCTCTTTATGCATCATGTCATGGAAGAGAGTCACCATTGCTCTTTGGTATGTAGCTCCAGCATTCTTCAGCCTAAAAGGCATAACTTTGTAACAAAAGGTCCCCCACATTGTCACAAATGTGATTTTCTCCATATCTTCGCGAGCCATTTTTATTTGATTATAGCCCAAAAATCCATCCATGAATGAAAATGTGGAGTATTTGGCAGTATTGTCCACAAGTGTATCAATGTGGGGTAAAGGAAAATTATCCTTAGGACTAGCTTTGTTCAAGTCTCTATAGTCCACACACATTCGCACTTTCCCCCTTTCTTCGGAACTGGAACTATATTGGCTACCCATTCAGGGTACCTGGCCACCTCCAAGAAACCAACATCAAATTGCTTCTTAACTTCATCTCTAATCTTCAATAGCATATCAGGCTTCATGCACCTTAACTTCTGCTATACAGGCTTACATTCGGGCTTTAATGGCAACTTGTGCTCCACAATTCTAGTATCGAGTCCAGCATATCTTGATAGGACTAAGCGAACACATCTACATATTCATGAAGTAGCTCCTTTAATTCTTCCCTTTCATTGGATGGTAAGGACGTTCCAATCTTAACCTCCTTTTTATTCTCATCATCTCCCAAACTTATTATTTCTGTTTCTTCTTGATAAGGTTCAATGGTTTTTTTCTTCTGATCCACCAATCTTAATAACTCAAAAGGCACGATATAATCCTCAAGGTTCTCTTCATGATCAGATTCATTAAATTGAACAAGATTCTCAAAATTAAATTCTGAATTATTGTCATTGTTATCATCATTTTCATTGTCTGGATCCCTGAAAATTGGTAAAATGAAGAATGTGGGTAATTTTGTCTTGGAAAGAAATGAGATTTGCACTTTAGGAATTGAAGAAAATGCATTTTACTAATCTTTTTATTGAAATGAAAATGAATGAAAGTTGGCCCAATACATGAAAGAAACTCTCAGTGCTCTTGGGCATAAGCACTCCTACATTATTTAAGAAACTGAATGATCCTAAGAAAACCTAGAACAAATGAAAATAAGAAAATAAAGAAAATCCATTACTCTTGGGTGGCATAGACAACTGGCATCTCATAAACCGTCCAATTTCCTAGCTTTGCGTCTGAAGGGTACACGAACTGATCAACGTCAAACTCTCCACTTCCTTCTTCATCAACCATGGAAACAGAAAAATTTGCGAAAACCTTCAACAATCCATTTTCAATCACCATCATTGAATCTGGATGAATATACCCTGCTGAGTGAAACGAATCATATAAGTGTGGAATGATTAATCTCTTAGACTCAAAATCACGGCCATGAAAACGAGCAATTCTCTTCTCTTTCTTTTCAGTCATCATCTTCATTTTTTCCATCCTTGTCGGTCTGTACCCTAACCCAAATCTGTCCTTGTTTTCGATGATCTCTAGTGGCTCCAACATTCCTTGCAGGTTTCTGCCCAACCCAAAACCAAGGTGCCATCCTTTCCACAATGTTTGCTTCACGACCATACCAGTGGGATTTGACAAGCGAGGAGTACACAGACTTGATCCTTCACCCACATATAGAGCATTTGCCACCTCAAAGGATCTATATGAGCATTCCACAGCTTTATCTCCAATGTCCACATAAGGTGTAGCGGAAGTTTGAGCTACCATCATGTCTTCTTCTCCTAAGATAATAATTATTTGGCCATCCACCATAAATTTTAGCTTTTGGTGAAGAGAGGAAGGAATCACTCCTGCCATATGAATCCATTGCCTTCCCAAAAGGCAACTATAAGATGGTGTAATGTCCATCACCTGGAATTGTATATTAAAAGTACATGGACCAATCTGCATTGGAAGCTCTATATCTCCCATAACTTCTCTACGAGCTCCATCAAATGCCTTCACCACCATATTACTTGGCTTCATGTGAGATTCATCTATCGGCATCCTTGTCAAAGTGATCATCGGTATGATATTGATAGATGAGCCATTATCAATCAACACCTTACCAATTGTGATGCCTCTGCATTTTGCATTTATATGGAGAGCTTTAGTACTCCCTCTTCCTTCAGCTGGAAGTTCATCGTCACTAAAGGATATAAAGTTATCTATCACCAAGTTGCCAACTAAGTGGTCTATTTTCTCTACAGATACATCGTGTTCCACATAAGCTTGATTCAACACTTTCAACAACGCCCTCCTGTGGGGTTCCGAGTTCAAAAGTAGAGACAATAATGAAATTCGAGTTGGCATCTTGTTTAATTGTTCTACGACACTATACTCGCTATGCTTAATGAGTCTCAAGAATTCACAAGCATCTTCATCTGTTATAGGCCTTTGTCGATTCTCCTCAAAAACTAAGGCCGGTGCTACTTCTTCTTCTCCCATTTTGGCCTTTCCTTTTCTTGCTTGTTGTACCATCTCAGGGGTATAGCAACGTCCACTACGTGTCATTCCCCCAACTCCAGCTATATTGGCAGAATCAGGATCATTCACCATTAGTTCTACATTTGCCCCATCCTTGATTATTGCATCATACCCATACCTCCAAGGTACGGCTTTGTCACTCTTGTATGGGAATGGAGTTGGCACCTCTATCACCACCTTAGGCCCTTGAACTGATGGCGTAGGTTTCTCTTCATAAAGCACTTTCAATAGTTTCAAAACAAACTCTTTATCAGTGGCATGAACTCCTTCATCTTGAACTTCTTCATAGAATTCCACGCAAGATTCATCAATTAGTTCTTGCAACTTCTTTCTAAAATCCTCGCAATACTGATTAGAGTGCCCTATTGCTCCACAATGGTATTTGCAGGTCATTTTTCTATCATATTGTCCCTTATAAGAGCTTGCGACAAACACCACTGGTTGTAATAAGTCAGACTCCACCAGAACCTCAAACACCTTTTCCAATGGAGTTTTTACTTGGGCCACAGTCCTCTTGATTATGCCTCTCCTTTGGTGCTCAACCGCATTTACCGTTGTCCCAGCATGATCGGGTAATGGGTTTGCATTAACATCTGGCTCACCTTTTTTTCCAAAACTTAAAAGTCCAGCTTTGACAAGTGATTGGACTTTCACCTTCAAACCCATGCAATTCTCAATAGAATGACCAATATTGCCGTTATGATAGGCACATTTCGCATTGGGCTCGTACCACTTTGGGTAAGGAGGTTTCAAGGGTTCTATATAAATAGGGGCAATGAGATGACCTTATACCAACTTTGGGAATAGCTCGGCGTATGTCATGGGTATAGGGTCTACGACAATATTTCGGCTAAGTCGGGTGTACCTTTGGTCATTAGGTGGGAAAGTGAGGTTTGTTGAGGTTGTAGGAGTTTGTCGATGGAAAACAGGTTGATAGGTGTTTTGGGGATGAGTTTGTGGGTAAGATTGAGAATAAGTGTAGTTTACTGAAGGTGGGTGAGGGGTATAAGGGTGAAGCAAATTGTTTGAAACAACTTGTGCATCTCCTTCCTTTTTCTTCAAGAATCCCCCTTTTCTACTGTCGTTCACTGGTGCTTCGATCTTACCACTCTTGATGGCATTCTTAATGGCTTCACCAGTTAGCACCATGTCTGCAAAGTTTTTAGTTACACTATTAAGCATACGTTCATAGTAGGGTGCCTTGAAAGTATTCAAAAAGAATATGGTGACTTCCTTTTCAGTTAAAAGAGGTTGAACTTGCGATGCCACATCTCTCCACCGTTGGGCATATTCTTTGAAGCTCTCTTCCTTTTTCTTTTCCATACCTTGGAGAGATAAGCGGTCAGGAGCTACATTAGACACATGTTTGTATTGAGCTATAAAAGCTCTTGCCAACTCAGACCAAGAGGAAACTTTGCTCCTTTCCAATTGGTTGTACCACTTAGCAGCTGACCCAGTCAAGCTATCTTGAAAAACATGAATTAATAGCTTGTCGTCCCATGCATACGCTCTCATCTTTCTACAGTACATGGTGAGGTGATCTTTTGGGCACGATGTTCCATTGAATTTTTCAAATTCGGGCACCTTGAATTTTGATGGAAGGACAACACCCCATACTAAACACAACTTTTTAGCATTAATGGGTCCAAAATAGTCAACTCCTTCCACGACACTTAGTCTTTCCTCTATCAAGCTTAGCTGGGCTTTAGTACCACTATGTTCTTCCTTATGCTTCAACTTTTCTAGCTCTGTGGGATCATCTAAATTTGGCACCTCTACTGAGTTTTGAACTTGTATCTGTAGAGGTGTTGGAGCTTTGACAGTACTTCCTTCATGAACAAAAATAGGGTTGTCTCGCATGCTTTGTTGAGCCTCTTGGATAGACTCCTCTTGATTACCCATCTTCTCCTTTCCTTTAATCATGGCTTTTAGCAACTGAGTAATCTCGCTCAATTGCTCCTTTATCTCTGCATTTTCCCTTTCCAACTTCTCTATCCTGTTATTTTGATCTTCTTCCATTATACGAGCTTGATACCTTGTATGGTATTTGTGGAGGGTGGACCGTCTAGTAGATTCAATTTTGACACCCTTTGAATGCCACAATTAAGTTGAAATTATTTTCAAGAAAAATGTGCAAAGACTTAAAAGAATTCAAAGATGTATTTTATTAATAGATGGAATTTTACAACCTAAATGCATAAGATGAAAAAATAACTTGTCTCATAACAATTATTTAGCAAAACCAAAATCCTAAGACATCCATGAAGAAATTTAATGGTGCCACATGAGTCTTCTAACAGCACTATAATGGCCTTCTATCTCTTCCAACAATTGTAGCATTCTTTCTCCATGCTCAGTTATTGGGTTAACTCCAGGCTTCATTTCCCTTATTTCATCTTCGATTTGTTGGGCCTTATGAGCTACTCCATTGATTTGATGAAACATTGTCCATAGGAGTTGTGAGTCCTTCTTGAAGATTTTCCATTCTTCTACTAAGGTTTGCATATTTTGAGCCATCTTTTGTTGATCTTTTTGGGCTTGGTTGAGAACTCCTTGTAGTCAAATCTTCCATCGTATTATCTCCTTTTGAGCTTCATCAAGCTCATTTTCCTTCTTTTGTGTTTTCCCCTTGAGTTGTGCAATGTCTTCCTGGTTCTTCTGAGCTTTTTCCTTTAGTTGTTTGTTTTCTTCCATCAGACGACTATTCTCATACATCGCGAGCTTTTTCTTTAAGTAACTAATCTCGTCCAACAACTTGTTCTTCTCTCGATGGACCTTTGAATATGCATGGTCTCTTTTTCCTATCTTCACATCAGTTTCATACTTGAACCTCTTGTATTCTTGTTCCAACTCCCTTTTTTCTTCTTCCAACTTCCTTTTGGCCATCTCCAAATCTATCATAGGGTCTCGAAGTATAGGTTTTTCAAGGGCTTCATCAGTTTCTTCAAGGGGAACCTTAAGATCCTTTCCTCGTTTAGCATGCCAAACGGAATACTCACGAGTGACTTTATCTATGAATCTCCCTTTTTCTATTCTTTTCATCATCTTCCAAGCTTTGATATCTTCACCAATTTTGCTAAAAGTGCTTGCCTCAGTGTAGTCATATTCTCGCTGATTTAGGCCATACATCATGGGGACAAATTGTACATATCCCAATTGCCTTCACACCATTAATGGTGCATAACTAACGGTGCCCCAAATTCCTAACAAAGTGACCCACGGTTGATCCCCACATTGGTACCGCATTGTCTTTCGTTTCATCCATGGTGCCACCCAAACCACATCACGACTCACCAATTTAAGCAAGAACGCAGTCCAAGCTCTCTTCGTCTTCGTCTTTGGCCATTCACTGTCACAGAACACTAGTTTTTAATAAGGCTGATCCAAATTTTAATAGGAACACTAGTTTTTAATAAGGTTGATCCAAATTTTGATTCTTCACATTTGAAATGACTCTTCATCCATATTGTCAACAATTGAGCACACCCAAAGAAACGCCCTTTCCCTTTCTTCCTGCAATAGTTCAAAGATCTGATAGTTTCTGCTAGAATAGTCGGGGTAGCATTAACTTGATGCCCCACTTGTTCAACAAAGTCCACCACTGTAATCTCAATATGCCCTAAGATTTTGGGAAAGACCACCAAGCCATAAATTGCTAAAGCTAATATACTCATGCATTGTTGATCATCCATTCCCTCATGAAGGCAAGCTCGCAAAGACTCCCAAGAAAAGCATGAACTCTCCCCTTTAATTAGGATGAGTTGGTCAATTCTTTGGACTTCCATATTTGTCACTGAGGCCCATTTCTTGCGAAGGCTTGTTTTATTCCTCCAATAGATCTTATTAGTGTTCTCCAATTTGCGATGAAGCAACATCTCATATTCTTCAATTGTTGGCACCATATCCAGTTCATTAAAGACGAAGCATCGGTAAGATGGATCCCAAAATTGCACCATGTCCCTTATCATATCAATGTCTATAGGTACAGAGAGTAGTAAGGCCAAATACCCATACTTTTCTTGGAATGCTATTCTCCTCTCTTCTTTCCATCCTTTCCATATGTTGACCAAATCAGCTAGATCATTTTGCTTAAGGTCCAAGTGGACCTTTTCAAGAAGGTTAGAAACATAATCAACTGGCAGGCAATCACCGTTTCTCTGTTGGGTTGCTTCAAACTTAGCCTTGACATCATCAGCCGCTTCTTTCAACTCTTCCCTTTTAGATTTATCCATGGATGTGGATTTCAAGTCTGCCAATAATTGTTATGAGACTGACTCCTAAAACATGCAAGAAAAATGTTAGTCATTATTTTCATTTTTATTTTTGATGTTTTTATTTATTTTTTGTTGACATGAGTTTTTTTGTATCCTATTTTGGATTCGAGTATAATACTTTAAGGGTTTTGTAGGGCTCTAACTAAAGTTTAGGCCCCTTAGGTTTCCCTATATGTGGGGCCTGGATCATTTAAAGTTCTAAAGGTTCCCAAATTGCTCCTCACTGTCATCCATACTGGACTAGTAAGGCACCCAATCCTCACCCATTATAGGCTACAAGCGAAAAGGTTCAATTTGAGTGGGAGTTTTTCGCCAGCCAATGCGGAGGTTATCACCTTACGAAGGCATAGGTACTTTTCTCCCTCCTAACAAGGATAGAGCCCGGGTTGAGGGCTTATGCATGTATCCATGTGAAGTGTGTGTGTATTAAATGATTATTAAGCATTATGAAATCAACATTATTTCTAACCAAATTTCTAATGACCTAAAATATATGTTGGCCTGACTCTCTAATGTCTCCGGTGGAGTCGCCAACTGTCATAACGTCTAGGTCCGTGAACCTAACTGCTAGACTTTAAAATTCTAGGAGTCGCCACCAACCATTCAAACCTAAGATGTGATTGGTCACCTATTCTTGTCTAGAGATAAGGCTTGGTCTACGTTCAAAGAATCTAGGGTTCGAGAGTACGGTTACGTATGGGGAAGGATTAGCACCCCCGCCACGCCCATCCTAAAATGGTACCAACTATTCTAGGTCATTCTAAATTTATCTTAATTTGAGATAATTTCGATATGCTTAATATATTGGGAATTTACTTAAAATCCTTCCATCAATCTGGTTCAGAAAATAAGTAAATCCCCTCACCTCAGGAGTATTCAAGTAGTACCAATTGACTTGCTCAAAGAGGTTCCATCGTCGGATCATTTAAATACATTATGAAAATCCTAATATTGACTTTATACCCAATAGGTCATTCTAAATTTACTTTAATTTAATTTCGATATGCTTAAAATATTGAAAATTTACTTAAAATCCTTCTATCAATCTGGTTCAGACAATAAGTAAATCTCCTCACCTCAGGAGTATTCAAGTAGTACCGCTTGACTTGCTTGAAGAGGCTCCGTCGTCGGATCATTTAAATACATTATGAAAATCCTAATATTGACTCTATACTCAATAGGTCATTCTAAATTTATCTTAATTTACTTTCGATATGCTTAAAATATTGAAAATTCACTTAAAATCCTTCCATCAATCTGGTTCAGACAATAAGTAAATCCCCTCACCTCAGGACTATTCAAGTAATACCGATTGACTTGCTTGAAGAGGCTCCGTCGTCGGATCATTTAAATACATTATGAAAATCCTAATATTGACTCTATACCCAATAAGTCATTCTAAATTTACTTTAATTTAATTTCGATATGCTTAAAATATTGAAAATTTACTTAAAATCCTTCCATCAATTTGGTTCAGATAATAAGTAAATCTCCTCACCTCTGGAGTATTCAAGTAGTACCGATTGACTTGCTTGAAGAGGCTCCGTCGTCGGAATATATTATGAAAATCTTAATTTTGGCTCTATATCTAATCCTTACTAATTTTCTATTTTTTTATTGCTTATTATCTTTTACTTTAATTATTTCCATATCCCATTTTTATTTTATTCTATTTGTCTTTATTATTATTTTATTTCTATTTTAGAAAATGAATACATATTATTATATTGAAAATTTACTCCAAACCTTCCATCAATCTGGTTCAGTCTAGAGCAAACTCCTCACCTAGAAATTTACAAGGAGTACCATTTGACTTTCTTGAAATTTCATCATCGCATAACTTGCATTCATCTTCTTAATATAATTTTATTATTTCCTTTTCAATCTTTATTCTATTTTATTCTCATTTGCATTTTTTCCTCTAATTCAATTTATTTTTTATATTATTTTATTTATCTAATATCTATCATACCAAACATATAAAATATATCATGCAAATTAAACTAAACAAATCATATCAACATACAAATTATTTATTCAACATGTATACATTAGTCAAATATTACCAAATTAATTAAATCATACAAAATCACTCAAATAATATAATACAAGTCATGCAAATAAATTCATGTAAATTAATTCACGTCAAATTATTAAATTGTCATGTTATATTAATTATATTAGTTATATCACTTTATTAAATTATCCAACTATTAAATTATCAACTTATTATTATTGTGACGCCCCGGGGTGCACCCGCTGGTCCACCGACCCGAGCCACCGCCCCAGGCGGGTCACTCATCCGTATTGTCCGCTCTGGGGTGCACCACACAGGCCACCGCCCCTCACGGATTTATCGGGAATAAATTCCCAATTCGCGTCCCCCAGGAGGTTCGAACTTAGGACCCTTAAGTACCTAGTTCTTACACTCCTGGTACCATTGAGACAACTTGTCTCAATGGTACCAGGAGTGTAAGAACTAGGTACTTAAGGGTCCTAAGTTCGAACCTCCTGGGGGACGCGAATTGGGAATTTATTCCCGATAAATCCGTGAGGGGCGGTGGCCTGTGTGGTGCACCCCAGAGCGGACAATACGGATGAGTGAGCTCGGGCGGTGGCCTGTTGGTGCACCCGAGTCGTCACAAAAGGTCCAATGGTTAGTCATGACTTGACACTTACAAGTGGTAAGGGGTTCAAGTCATGGCGGACGCGAATTGGGGATTTATTCCCGATAAATCCGTGAGGGTGGTGGCCTGTGTGGTGCACCCCAGAGCGGACAATACGGATGAGTGACCCGCCTGGGGCAGTGGCTCAGGTCGGTGGACCAACGGGTGCACCCCGGGGCGTCACAATAAAACGCACGTTTTTTTGTGACGACTCGGGTGCACCCACAGGCCACCGCCCGAGCTCACTCAACCGTATTGTCCGCTTTGGGGTGCACCACACGGGCCACCGCCCCTCACGGATTTATCGGGAATAAATTCCCAATTCGCGTCCCCCAGGAGGTTCGAACTTAGGACCCTTAAGTACCTAGTTCTTACACTCCTGGTACCATTGAGACAACTTGTCTCAATGGTACCATTGTCTCAATGGTACCATTGTCTCAATGGTACCAGGAGTGTAAGAACTAGGTACTTAAAGGTCCTAAGTTCGAACCTCCTGGGGGACGCGAATTGGGAATTTATTCCCGATAAATCCGTGAGGGGCGGTGGCCCGTGTGGTGCACCCCAAAGCAGACAATACGGTTGAGTGAGCTCGGGCGGTGGCCTATGGGTGCACCCGAGTCGTCACAATTATACATTCAACTACCAAAATGCTAGGTTATTAACATATGCCAATTAATTATTCCATTAATGAAATAAATTCCATTAACAAATTAATTAATCACTCACCTGTAGCCGTACCTTTGGCTTTCTTTCTTTTTTCAACAACTGCAAGTCACTTTGTTCTTTTCCTTGGCTTTAATCTCACGTGGCTTGTAAAGTAACATTTAGCAGCAAACAATGATGACGACGGGGTTGGACGAAAATGCAACAACAGGAATGCAATGCAACAGCAGCAGAGCTTAGTCTTATGAAGCAGCAGATGACGGTGGAGCAAGGCAATCCGAATGGTGGAATCGTGATGAACTTGACAGCAGCTGGGACGTGTGAGGCGATGTGCGACGATGATGATAATGGTTGATAAAGTCACTTGGTGCCGGATGATAATCAAACAGGGATGGGCGATGAAGATTAAATGGTGTTGATCGATGTTGTAGTGCAAGGATGCAGAGTTTAAGATGCTTGATTGTTAATTTTTCTCCCCCTTAAATCCTGAGCTTTAATCCTTTTTATAGCCATAAATTAGTTAGAGACCTAATACAACTATACTTATTCTAATAATTATCTCATATTTTTAATATTTTATCTATTTAATTCTTATGTTAATCCCAATTTAACTCTACCAAATTTAATATTAATCCATATAATTATCCTAAAAAAATCTAATTATCCTAATTATCTAATCCTAAAATTAATTTTATTTTTATTTCTTTTTACCTTTTCTCTCTCTTTTCTTTTTTTTTAGTCCTAAATCCTATTTTAATTTTAATTTCCTAATTAATGTTAATTCTAAATCTAAAAATTCTAATTTAATTCTAGCCTAATTCTAAATTGTTAAAATACAAATGTCACTCAACCCAATTAATTATTTATACAAATTAAGACCCCGGACAAAATAGGGTGTCTACACCGGTCATCAACCCGAGTCAGTGGATCAAATCTGCTAAGTGTTGTAAACCTCGATTCGTACTAATCCACTGTCATGCTCCCCTGAACCAACTCCATAAACTTCTGTTGTAATTTCTTTTGAGCTGTATCGGGGATGTACTAGCGGTGAAAAGCATCCACAAATACCTTCCATGTAATCACTAGATGTTGGGCAAACAAAACAGTCTATGCAGACTTCCACCAGTACTTCGCATCATTAGTCGTTTAAAACACTGCTAACCCCACTCTCTTCGTACCCAAACACCTCATATATCTGAATAACTTCTCTATGGTAGTCACCCACTGCTCTGCCACCAGAAGATCCTTGTCTCCCATAAATTTCAATAGATTTAGCTTAGTGAACTGCCGCACCAATGCCACATCACAATACGACTCTACATCCCTGGGCTGCTGAATTGGTGGCGGTAGTGGTATTGCCTGCGCTTGCAGTGTGGGCTGTTGAGCAAACTGAGGCTCGAGAGTTGGCTATGCAGGAGGTGGTGGAGCTGCTCGCATTCTTTCTACCCAATCAATAGCTCGGTCTGTGTGATACATGGCGATAAAATCCACCAACATTCTCTCCATCCTAGACATCTGAGTATTCGGGCTCTCTAACTACGAAGGGTGAGCAGGTCCTGGGGTTGGCTCCGGTACAGGTTCTGGCATGTGAGGCTCCAGTGTCTGCTTTACCCTACCTCTGCCTCTACCCTTATTAGCTCAAGTTATTCGTCGTCCACTCATCTTTGCACAGCACAAACAATTTATCGATTTTCGGTTAGTCACTTATTTATATATCCAGACTATACAGTACTACAGAGGATGTTAACCACTTCACTTTATTATAAAGACACCGACAGACATCAAGCTAACCTTGCTCTGATACCAATAAATACTGTCACAGTCCATATATACGGTACTTCATGTATTTCTACACAAACAGTAATGGTTGGGCTGTCTACAATACCTTTATTTTCCATTTTTTTAAATAGTGAACACTTTAAAAAATAATTTATTTTAAATTTACATAAGTACGAATATTTGCATATCAATATTTATTTAACATTTACATCTCTTGTTCATAATTACAACATAGTAGTGCTGTAAAATAAGTCTGAACATATAAAGTAAATGATTATACCTCCAGGATCCACACTAGCTGCCTTGGAGTAACTAAAAGCGCAGTCGAAATGCTTAGATAATAAATCACGCAATCACTGAAAAAAATCTGTGGGTGTGAAAAATAAATGAGTGAACAAACCAAGACTCAATAAAGGAATTGTATGCAGAACTTGATATTACGAAATCTATATACAATAAAATAATTTATTTTTTCCATAGGTGCACTAGGGACCCTAAAGGAAGGATACTATAGTCAACTAGAGATCTGGATGGAGTATGGAAGGTATTTTGAAATACCTGTCTTGTATTGAAACCTAAAAGTGACTATAGGGAGTAGTTATTTATTTTGATATAAAAATCGCATTTAGAAGAATATCAATAAATAAACAATTCAAAAAATGGCATATAAAACCATTTTAAATAAAATACTTAAATAAGTATTTATAAATTCACTTTAACACATATCACATTTCAGTCAAGTTCAATAAACAGTAGTATTGGTAATAGTTCGGTAATAATATGCTAGGTAATTTAGTAAACACTTAAACGTCAGTAACACTTCAGTAAAATAGTATAGCAAATAGTATAATAAACAGTAATAGTGGTGGAAACCAAGCAACACTCAGAATATATCATACTATAATCCTCGTAGGGAACAGTAATAGTAAATATATGAGATGTATGGCCATAGTCTATAAATGTCCTCAGTCGTACACTGATCAGGTGTCAATCGGATGCTAAAGATAGGATCAGTATCAACAGCTTTATACAGTAACAATACAGTAAACATGTGAGCATGATACGGGACATAACAGTCTCAAAACAGTATTTAAATAATAATGTCACCTTTTTGGAAATCAATAAAATAAGTAAATGTGAGACCTGTTTCTACTGTATTGTACATGAGTTATGTATTCATTTATTAAGTAAATTTAGTGTATTATGTAATTATAAGTGAGAGTGTAATGTAGGCCCTACTTAATTTTAATGTGTTTTGATGGGCTTGAGACTGATAATACAATGTATAGTGGGTGTAATAAATATAATATGATGATTTCAGTTTTAAAATCATTTATTTATATTATTTTGTGAAGTGTGACAAACAAATTAGAAAATGACGGTTACGTCCTAAGGGTATTTTCGTAAATTGTGCCCAAACCAAAATGACTTGTGATAAAGTAAAAATATCATGATATTCTACATGAAAAGGAGTATAATATTGTGTTAATAGATTTATCAAATTGGTGGTTAAATTAGATCAAAAAATTTTGCTGGCAGTTCACTAGGGGTAATTTCGTAATTTCATGCAATTGGTGTACTGTGCGTTAACGAAACCACTTCTAATCATCAAAATACATCCAATGTGAGTATTTGGTGATGGAATCCAGAATTTTGGAGTCTGATGACATAGTTTTTATAATTACGAAAGCTTAAGGGCAAAATTATCCAAAATTTACATAACCAAGGGCATTTCGGTAATTTCACACCCTTCTAGAATGCTCTTTAATTTTCAGCTAACTTGTGCCAGCACTATTCACCTTCTTCTTCAAGAGCTCCCACGCCATTTTCGAAGGAAAAAGAAGAAAGAAAATAAAATCAACAAAAACTTAGTTAAATCTACTTTTTTTCACCAAGATCAAAACTAGAAAAATATTCTACTCACTCTCCTTTCTTTATCCATACCCATAGATCATCAAATAAGAATCAAAACAAGAAGAAAAGGAAGGGTGAAGGTTTCGGGCAAGGTATCACTTCCACACCCATTTTAGTTTCTTGAATTTTAAAGATGGATTCTTATGTTTTTAACATTTCTAAGCAAGGATCTAGTGTTTATTTTGCTTAAATCTAATTGAATCAAGCTCTATGGTGACATTGGGGTTTTGGTTTGCATAAGGGGATAGTGAAACCATGGTAGTTTTTGCATGAAAATGGTGCCAAAAAGCTTAATGAGCATGAATAAATTGCTAGGTAACCATAGCTTGAAGAAAAGCCATGGGCAACCATTAAGGTACCATTCAACCAAGGTCTTTTAGGTAGGTTAGAATGCTGCATTTTTATGAGTTTAGTGTGCCAAAATAATGTAGAAATTAAGAGAAGATCAATGGTGCAATTGGATTTGAAATCGGAGTTAAAACGGAGAAGTTGTGTTTTGCTATCGGTATAAATTACACTGGCTAGACATAAGCAATGGACAATGTGGCTGCATTTAGTGGTGAATAATGGTTCAAAAATTAGAGGAAAATGAGTGAAAATTATTGGTGAAATTGTTTAGCAGCCGGGATAAGTGGATTTCGTGTGGTGCTATCGAGAAGTTCGGTAACACGAGATAGGTAAAGGATGAGTGTGGAAGTCGTAAGGATATATCGAATACATGATTTTTGTTGATTTAATTTTATAAAATTATTGGGTATTTAATTGCCTTTGAAATCATGCAAAATTGTGGTTTTTCATTGGTATACAAAATGTGTTTGAAGTGCAAGAGGTTAAGATATTCGCAGCTGTTATGCTACCGAAATTTCCTCCAAAATTTTCTAAAATATCATGAAATATTTTATGAGCATAAATTGAGTGAAATTGTCAATCTTGGAATTTATTTCCAATATTTTCCATAAATTGGTAATTTATCGAAATATAATATTTAAATATTCATGTAATTGAATTCTAACAAAGTGAGACTACTAATACGTTCTGTAAAATGTTTTACAGTAAAATAGAATGTTTATAGAAATTCTCACTAAAGCATGAATATTTTATTGATTGTTTTCACTGTACTGTTAAATGTAAAATTAAATACCTTTTTGAAATTTTATTAATTTTAATTATATTTATTTAATTTCCTTAAAGGTATTTCTACTGTAAATAAAATGTTTTGAGACTATTAAGCCCCATATCGTGCTCACTATTTATTGTACTGTTATTGTGGCTGATAGACTAACCAAGTCATCAACAGTCTTAGGGACACCTGGCAAGTGTACTCTGAGGACACCTTATAGTCTATGGCCATAGATTCACGTGTTACTGTTTTCCTTCAGGAGTTATTATAGCATGATGTACATATGGTGTTGCCTGGTCTCCACTTACTGTTAACTGTTTACTGAATTGTGATTTACTGTTAACTATTTACTGAACTATGATTTACTATTAAATGTTTATTGAATTGTAGTGAATTATTACTATTTACTAAATTGAAAATGTTTATGGAATTATTACTGATTATGAAATGTTTATTGAACTGTGATTGTGTTGTGAACTTCAAGTGTTTACTGTACTGAACAATTTTGCACTGTTTTCTAAACTGTCTATCGTACCATTACCGAACTGTTCTACTGTTACTGAAAAGATTACTATTACCGAACTATTACTAATATTTTTTTATTGAACTATTAATGTTTTGAAATGAACATTTTTACTGTCTCTAAACTTATTACGATTTATTGAAACTGCTTACTTCATTTTGATATTTGCTGAACTGGGATTGAACTGTTACTGTTTACTAAAATTGTTACGGTTTACTGAACTGTTACAACTAAATGTGCTTATCAAATTAATTGTTAAAGTTAAATTGTTCACTGAACCGAATACTCACTGTTTTACCAAAGTGTGTATTGTGTTAAATCCTATTTCTACTGCTTTCCGTATTATCACTGTACTGTTACTATTATTCACCAAAACTATTTACCATACTGTCATTTATTACCATTTACTATCATATAATTTTATATAATACTGAAATGTTTATTAAATGGTTTTCTTACCATTTATTTATTTATTGAGAATATATTAAATTGTTTTTATATCGATAATTCAACAGTTACTCCCTATAGTTGCTTCTAGGCTTTCAAGACAAGACAGGTATTTCAAAATACCTTCCATGCTCCATCCGGTTGCCTGGTCAACTATAGTATCCTTCCTATTACTGAGCTTAGTGAACTGTTAGGATAATAAAGGTTTTTGAGCATATAGATTTCGCTATATCAGTCTTGCATACGATTCCTTTACTAAGCACGTTTCACTCACTCCTTATTTTTCCACTCCACAGGGTACTATAATTGATTAAGAGGTATACCATTTCGAGGTTATCGACTACGTTTTGGGTTACCCGAGACTGCAATGTGTCGATCTTGGAGGTATTTGTATTTCTTTTATATATTCAGATTTATTGTACAGTACTACTTAAAATGTAAAGTAGGAACAAAGGATGTAACTTGTTAAGGAATTATTGTTTAATTATATATATTCCGGTTTTGTAAATTAATTAAAATTTACTGTTTATTATTGTTATTGTTCAAGTGTTAAAGGCATCACAGACGGTCCAACCATAAATTTATATGTAAAATGTGTGATATAGTGTACATATGGACTGTTACAGTAAAATCTTCGTCAGTCCATAAAGGTTATTTTATAATGTAGTGAATATTATGGTGAAATTAATTTATAAAATATTCACTTTTCAACACTTCACTTTATAAACCACTTATTACACTGTAAAACACTTAAGAGAAATTTTCAGTAACTTTACTTTAATTAAATTCGATAATACGAATATTTAACTAATATTTTTCGGTATATTCATATTTTACGAAAAATATTAAATATCTCATTTTCAAGGCCAGGAAATCACTTGATATTGCACTAGAATAATTTATGACATTTTTAGAAAATTTTTTATGAAATTTCAATAGCATAATGGCTGCTAATACCCTAGCTTGCCTGCACTTTAAACACAGTATAATACCAGCCAAAAGCCACAGTTTTCAAAGTTTTCAAGGCATTTCACTTCCAAAATATTCTCATAAAATTATTTGCATCGAAAACGTGCATCCGAAATATCCTTACAGTCTATGTTAGCTTTAAATTGACATATATATTTTGAAATGACAAAAACTTAAGTAAGCTTTAATGTTTTAATTCATATTGTAAATTTACCTTATCACACATGATTTTCTCAATCCATTTTCAAGTGATTATATCAAACATTAAGACCATGATTTAGTGATGCATACTCTTATTGGTCTTAATACTTTGTAAATGTTTTGAATATTTTAGAAAATTACTTAATGAATTTTTGGACCATGTTTTCATTAGAGAAAGTCAACAAAAACTCCTACAAAAATGTCAAAATGTTTTGGGTTGGATTAGAATCAAAGGTCATATCATTTCTAACCCAAAAGTGCAGGAAAATAGCTCTCTGGAGGCATGGGATCGATCCCCTAAGGGAAGGGATCGATCCCTATTTGGTAGTAGGCATTTTGGCGGAAGGAAAGGTCCCTCAGCCCAAAATAAAGCATTCTGGAATGAAGGAATCGATCCCCTATAGAAAGGGATCGATCCCTTTGCCCGAAAATAGCTTGTAACGGCTAGTTTTGTGAGATACAACGGTCATATTCAAATTTGGCTCCACCCAACGTTCACAAACCATCCAAGGGACTATAAATAGAGGCTTAGAAGCTGAAGCAACTAAGAAGAACTACTCAGCAACTCCAAAACACATATTCCTCAAATCCTCAAGCCTCAACAACAAATCAAGAGCTACAAATTCCTCATTTTCTATCATTCACATATCTCTTGTATTGTTTAGCACAAACATTGTATAGGCTTTTCTTTGTGCCTAATTTATGTAATCACTTGCCTATCTAGAGGCCCTTCTTTGATTACATTATTTGTAACCCATTATTTGTAACCCATCATTCCTTGTAAAGGGGAGGTTTCTCTTAAGTCTTAAAAAAAGAGGGAGGTTTCTCTTGAGCCTAGAAAAAGAGGAAGGTTTCTCTTAAGCCTAGAAAAAGAGGGAGGTTACTCTTGAGCCTAAGAAAAAGAGGGATTGTAATCACAAATTCAAGATAGTGGATTTGGAGAAAATCCTTGGGAGCGTCTCAAGGTAAAGGACGTAGGCAAGGTTTCCGAACCTCTATAAATCGCTTGCATACATTTCTCTATCCTTACTCTCTTTACTTATTTGCAATTATATTTGTGTTTATTGTATTGAATTTATATTGTATAATTGCCTAGCTTAGAGAACTTAAAAAACACTCAAATAGGCTAGAGAATTTAGAAGAATCGAAAAACGGGCATAAGGTCAGCTAAGAACCGATTCACCCCCCCTCTCGGTATAGCCTATAGAGCCAACAGTCTACACACGCATCCCTTACCTGTCTGATTTAATTGACTTTCTCGATTGCACCACTCATAATCCGATATTCCGGGGCTACAGATAAATTCACTAAAAATATTAACTCACTTAATACTTATTTTTAAACTACTTTTCACGCTTGATTGCAGCCACATTGTATACTGCAAATATTTATGCAATATATTTTCGACCGGTACTAAAACATAACTTCTCCGTTTTAAGTCGGATTTTAAATCCGATCGCATTGGTGGACTTCTTGTAATTTCTACAGTTAATGGCATCTTAAAATCATCAAAATGCAGCACCAAACCACTCGTCTTCATGTGGCCAAATACACTCTCTTGCAATTCTCATGGAAATTCAATAATCTAACACCACATTCATGTTTAACCGTGCTCATTCATCATTTTGGCATCAATTTCTGCATGAAAAACCATGTTTTCCCTAGGTTCTCATCATGGCTGAAACCTCCTTTAATGGTGGATTATGATTTAAATAATTTCAAGCAAAACTAATGCCATAAACATGATTAGCATGCTTGAATTAATCATTTCCTAACATTGAAATTAAATAAAAGCTCATGAATGGTGAAGAGTACCTTGTGGCCGAATCCTTCAAGTCCTCTTTTCTTCTTGTTTTGTCACTTGTTTAATGATCTATGGGTGTAGATGAAGAGAGGAGAGTGAGTAGAATAATTTTCTAGTTGGAAGTTTGTTGAAATAATGAAGATTTGGTTTGTGTTTTTCTTTGGTTTTCTTTCTTTCTTCAATGGCATGAGAACAAGTGACGAAGAAGATGAATAGTGGCCGGCCAAGATAAGTGAAGAAATATGTAGTCTTCTAGAAGGGAGGAAAATGACAAAAATGCCTCTAGTTATGAAATTTTCAAACAATTTTGCTTTTAAGCTTCCGTTATTGTTATAACTATGTAATTGCACTCCAAATTTTCAGATTTCATCACCAAATACTCTTATTATATGTATTTTGATGAATTATGGTGGTTTAATCAACGCACGGTACATCGAATGTGTGAAATTACGAATTTACCCCTAGCGGATCGCCAAAGAAAATTTCCAATTTAACCACAGATTCGATAAATCTATTGACACTATCTTAAACTCTTTTTCATGTAGAATATCATGATGTTTTTATTTCATCCAAATTCATTTTAGTTTGGGCACAATTTACGAAAATACCTTTGGGATGTAATCGTCATTTTCTAATTTGTTTACCACACTTCCCAAAATAGTAAAAAAATAATAAAAATAAGGGATTTTAGTCTCAAAATTTCCACATTATAATTATTGCACCTTCCATACACTGTTTCCCTCAGTCATTCATACATCTAGGCACTATAAATCAAGCGGGGCCCACATTGTTAATTCACTTATAATTTATAAAATATACAAAAATTAATTAATAAATAAATATTAATTCATGTACAGTACAATATAAACGATTCTCACAACATGAAAGAATAAGGAAATGATACCAACAAACAGCCTAACCATTATAAGAAAAAGAAAAAGTTAATTAGTATTGTCATAACGTGTCAAGTCTTAGAACCTAACTCGCTAGACTTAAATTCATAGAGTCGCCACCAACCATTCTAACCTAAGGTGTGATTGGTCACCTATTCTTGTCTAAAGATAAGGCTTGGTCTACATTCGAAAATTCTAAAGTTCGGGAGTACGGTTACATGTAGGGAATGATTAGCACCCCCACAATGCCTATCTTAAGATGGTACCAAATAGTCTAGAGTTATCTTAATTTTGCCTATATGTTTGCTTTAATTTCGATATGATTAAATATTGAAAAATCTTCTAAATCTCCTCCATCAAGCTGGTTGACCAACTTAAAAGTTCTTCTCACCTCAAGAGTATTCAAGTAGGACTAATCACCTTTTTGAAGAGGCTCCGTCGTCGGATGATTTAAATATATTATGGAATACCTATTTTTGACTCCTATCCCAATTTATATAAATTACTTGTTACTTTTCTATTTTTGATTTTTTATAATTTGTAATTTCTTTTTATCCTAAATTATTTTTTACTTTTTATATCTTGAATAAATATGAATTATTTAATTTTGAAAATTTCCTCTAGACCTTCCATCAAGTTGGTCAGACCTTGGAAGAAATCTCCTTACTTAGGAATTTTAAAGAAAACTACTCAAGCGCAATTCCCTTTTAAATTCCATCATTGGAATAATCCACATTTATCCAAGTTGTTTATTATTGTTCAATTTTATTTTAATTTTTCCTAATTTTTACTCCTATATTTATCTTATTTTTATTCTATTCTTTTAATTATTTTTTATTTGAATTTATTAATTTTATTTTAATTTTTATGATGAATTATTAAATATTGGAAATATCCTCTCAAATCTTCCATCAAGCTGATAAGACTTAAAAGAACTCTTCTCACCTCAAGATATCTAAAAATACTACTCAAGCACAGTCTCTTTAGAATTCGACTTACTTTAAATTTTATATAT
Source organism: Heritiera fomes (assembly GCA_032173925.1). Taxonomy (NCBI): domain Eukaryota; kingdom Viridiplantae; phylum Streptophyta; class Magnoliopsida; order Malvales; family Malvaceae; genus Heritiera; species Heritiera fomes. Next base: position 18,832,505 of record JAPDPM010000015.1, read on the forward strand.
ATATATATTTAATATATCCATTCGTAATTTCATTTCAATCCTAATTTTAACATTAAAAAAAACCAAGCAAATAAATAATACATCAAATATACAAATCTAAACATGATCAAATTATATAATTTATATTATCTAATGCTAAGCATGCAAGTCAAATCTTTCAAATTAATTTTCTTTACTTTATATTTTGATTTTACCTAAGCTATTAGTAAACTAAATTTATGGTATACCTAAAAATATTAATTGAAAAAGGACGATCAAGTGATTCTTACCTTGGCAAAATCCATTTAATGGCAAAAGCCTTCTGACCTTTATTCTTCTGACAACCAAATATCAATTTCTCCTTAACAATGATGTTCACTCTTATTGCCTCTATATCTCCTCTCAGCGGCAACCGTTGATGATGGAACTTGGGCTGCAGCTTGTAACAGGGGCAGCGTTTAGCAAGTGCAGTGCGTCTCGATGACGAAGCTAGTTGGTGTTTTGATGAGCACAGCCAAGAAACATGAGCAGCAACCGCAGCTGGACAATCGATGTAACAATGGGGATGCGAGAACAGGGCAGGCCGCAAGTTAGAGCAAGCGATGACGTTGGCAAATGGAGTTTGCTTCAGGACTGGTGAAGATGATGAAGATGATGAGCGGAGCGACAGCAAAGGTGGTGGTGTTCTAGCGGTGATGTGGGTTATTTGGCAACAAGCAAGGTGGTGGCTAGCTGTGTGAATGATGAAGAGCTGGCGTGGAGCGGCGGCGAGGATGCAAGGATGATAAAAGCAAAGGAAGTGCGGTGAAAACAGAGGTGTGGAAAGGCAGTAGTCTTGGAGCAAAGTCAACAATTAAGAGTAAAAATTATAGATCGAGATGCTTTACTGTGAATCCCTTTTTATAGTAAAAAATTTGTTAAAGTCTTAATACAACTATATTTATTTTAATAATTATCTTATATTTTTAATATTTTATCTATTTAATTCTTATGTTAATTCTAATCTAAATCAAATTTAATATTATCATAAAAAATCTAATTATCCTATCTTAAAATTAATTTTTTTACTTTTATTTCTCTTCTAAATACTTTATTTTAATTTTAATTTCATAATTAATATTAATTCTAAATCTAAAAATTATAATTTAATTCTAGCCTAATTTTTAATTGTTAAATTAAAATACAATGTCACCCAATTCAATTTATTATTTTTACAAATTAATAACCCGGACAAATTAAAGTGTCTACAGGTATTTTTATAGAAAACCGGACGTTACATGCCTTGTGAAGACCGAGAATTTTCTAAATAGATATAAGGTATCCGGAAAAATTTAATTTGGACAAATTGAAATCCAAATTAAATAAGAAATGAAAAGGAAAATTAAATTGGAAATAAGAAATGAAGGAGGAAATTTAATTTGGATAAATGGAAATCCAAATTAAATAAGAAAATGGAGAAATAATTTTGGATATTTAGAAATCCAAAACTTAATAAGAAATAAAAATATTTCGATATATTTATATAATGATATTATATAAATATACCTTGGATAAATATAAATATTATTTTGTGTTAAAAGTGTAAAAAGTATATATATATTTTGATACAAAATATGTATTTAAATATATTATGAATAGTGTATATATATAATTATGTTGTATAATAATTATATATATATTATAGTTATTATTTGTATATATAATAAATATATAAAAAAATAAAAAAGAAACTGAAGTGGGAATCGGGAAACCCGATTCCCACACTTCTCTTCTGTTAACTAAAACAGAAGAGAAGCAAATAGAGAAACAATGGAGAGCCGGCCGGCGCGGGGAGGAGGAAGTGGCCGCGACGCCGCCGGCGAGCCGAGGAGAGGCATCCGACGTCGACATCGACGTCGACGGCGGGAAAAAAAAAAGAAGGAAAACAGAAGCGAAACGGAAATGGGAGAAGAGGAAAATCGAAGAAAAAAAAAAGGGGGGAAAGAGGGAATGCCGGTCGATCCAGATGCCGGTACCGCCACCAACGCCACCGGCAAGGACCAACGAAGGAGAAGGAGGCCACCAACGGTGAAGGAAACGGCGGAGGAAGGAGAAGAGAGGAAGAAAAAGGGCCGAAACCCACGAACCCAGATCCGGCGCCGTCGCCGGTGATGGGGTGAAACCGAGGCCAGATCTGGCTTCCCCACAACCGTGGCCAGCTGAGGGAGGCCCGAACCGGCGGTGATGCCGGCGGGAAGAGGTCGAACCGGCCAGCAGAAGTGAACCGGCCAGAACCGGCCTGAACCGGTCCGAACCGGTTCAGGCCAGGAAAAAAAAAAAAACAGAAACAGAAAAGAAAAGAAAAGAAAGAAGAAAAGAAAAGAAAAGAAAAGAAAAGGAGAAAGAAAAGAAGGAAGAAGAAGAAGAAGGAAAGGAAAAAGAAAGAGAAGAAAAAAAAAATGTGGTAAGGAAAATTTAAGTCTTTTCGCCATATGTCTATTGGATTTATTGGAAATTTTCGGATTATTTTCTAAATGAAAATATATGTTAATTTTTGAAATTGTAGCAAAAATGGAAATGAGACGAATGGTGGAGTTCGGCAAGGCTTGAAAAATCAGAAAATGCACTAAGCTTGGCGAATAGGTAAGATACTTTTATAAAGCATTAGTAGCATCATATTGTATGTGGGATTTATAATTTTTATATGATGCATGGCTGAAATGATTTTAATGGAATTGTGATATTTTTATATATGATGCATTGATTTAATTGATTTTAAAAATGCTAAGAGGACCCACAACTGATGGTGGGGGTCTTAGTAAGAGATAAAGAAAATGTGAGAAACAACGACTGCAATTATAAATTGTCTTTCCCTTGCAGGAGGTTAGGGAAAATTAAGCCGTTATGCTGCCGAAATTTTTAAGAAAATATCTAAGGAAAAAGATTAAGTTTCTCACATAAATGGAATCTTGGAGATAATTATTGGAAATAAATATTAAGAGGATTTTATGGTATTACCGAAAGAGTTTGATATTGAAATTGATGAGAAGATAGATCGTTGAAAACGATAATGTGATGAATTATATGGTTTAAACCTTATAGAATTGATAAATCAAGTGATTTTAATATCATAAATGGTATCAAGTTGAGATTGAGGTGAAATTATTTATTTGACGGATCACAGATAAAGGTGATGATAATTATATGATACAACTTAAAAGAGAAAAATCGAAGTTGTGATTTAGATGGTCGAATGATAGAATTGTGGAATTATCAATCGAGTGACGATTATAGGATTGATAAATTCAAATAAATGGACCGTCTTAGTGGTATGAATTGAGATTTTTGGCAATAATATGGATAGTTGCAAGGCGACTTAAATGATTGAAATACTGTTGATAGTGGAAATTGGCAAATTCTTTTAAGTGGTGAATTGCCAATCAAAAATTGAATTGAGGACGTTTATGGATAATTTTAACATGATATTACATTCTACAGGCCAGATGAAAAGTGAATTGAGGATTGCGATATGATTTTTATGCTAGTGAATGAAAAATGAACCGCAAGTCGAAAATTCTGAATATGTACCAATAGGTCAAACCATAAATGGATTTGATATGCGATTATTGATCTTGTGGTTCTACGATCCTCGATGTCGACTCTGGAGTAGATATCGAATGAGGATATTAGTATTTCATAATTTCAGTATCCTGATGGCTATATGGAAACATGATATTTAGATGCTCATAGATACTAAGAGGATTCACACTGATGATGTGGTTCTAGTATCGATAATAAAAGTACAATTGATTATTATAGTCGATAATTATCGAAAAAGGATATTGAATACCGAATGATTTGAATACCAAGTGATCTGGTTATTAAATGATTAGAGTATTGAGAAATCTGAATACTGAATGAAATGAATCTTGAATGATTTGAATAGTGATTTACTGGTTTGATAGAAAGAAAGTCCTGAAATCGAATAACTGATGGTGATAAAGTTAAATGAATCGCTTCAGCGTATTTGATGGAAATAATACTAAAGTTGCATACTGAAATGTTTTATAGCATCGCATTTAAGCATGCTTTTCTTGCAACTTGAAACATTTTAATAATGTTATATGAATACTGAAAAGTATTGATTTGTTTTGAAATGAAAGTATATGGTAGATATATATATTTTGATATATGAAATATCCTACAGAATTTTACCATATGCTTTACATGATATTGAAAATAAAGCTATAGATTTAAATGTTTTATGAGACTGTAGGCACCCTAAAAGAATTAAATTCAATAAAGCATAGTGGAAACCGCCTAATTGGAGCTTTGCTCATTAGGCAGATATGCTTGTCCGACAATAGTCGTGGACAGGTCTCAGTCACGCCTGATCAATGGGGCTGAGAGAGATGAGGTCTATGGCCATAGATAGCGCCCTAGTTGGTTTCCAGGGGACGATGACATGATTTTCACTGCTAGCTACAGTGATTTAAGTCTTTATTGATAGAGAGATGATAGGGATCTAGCCTAGTCTCTAACCGATATGATATGAAGTCTAGAGTATGATTTTTATTGATATGAACTCTAGACTTGATATGATTATACTGTACATGAAACAGATTTGAAATGAAATATGTTTTGAAACTGTACATGTTTTAAACATGTTTTAAAAGTCCATGAGATATGATTTCGACACTTATATGATTTATATGTGATTTTGTGTCGAACATGGCATGATATGCGGTCTAGAGTATAGTTTGATTTGATATGAACTCTAGACCTGATATGATTTATAGTATATGTTTTAAAAGTACATGATAAATGATTTCGACATTGATATGATTTATATACGATTTTGTGTCGAATTTAAAATGATATGCGGTCTAGAGTATAAATTGATTTGAAATGAACTCTAGACCTGATATGACTCATAGTATATGAAAAATGTTTTAAAACCGCACATGTTTTAGACATGCTCTGAAATGAATACATGAACTGAAATTGAATATGTTTCTATCATGCCTTAAAGGCAAATTTGAAATGAATTGAAAATTCATATGTTGAGCATGTCCTAAAGTATATGATGATATGATAGGATATGATATGATATATGAACATAAGATTGATATGAAGAGAATTCTGATCCTACTCTATCGTGGTCATAAATTCCCATACGATAAGTGATATGAATTGATTTAAGACGGGAACATGATTGTTAAATGTAAAGTGACTCGATAGGATATCTCAATTAAATATGAAGAATATATGAGGAGCATCATGACTCGGTGGTAACGATATTTCATTTATATGATGTTATGATCTGATATGAAACATGAATATAGAGATACATGAAGAGAATTATGACTTCGTACCACCGTGATCATGATCCACAATATGAGAATTGATAAGAGATTATATGAGAATTGATAAGAGATGATAGAATACAGAAATATGATTATGAAATGAAAGGTAAATATGAGAACTGATATGAGATGATGGCATACCAGAGTATGATTATGAAATGAAAAGTGAAAATGAGAAGTAATAATGAGATGTATCGATGAGAAAGGATTAACTGTAATTGCATCATTGCAAGTTTAAGCATTGCAGTTTAAGACAGTGTAATCCTACTTCTGTATTTATATTAGTATCTTACTGAGCCGTGGTTTTGCTCACCCCACTAAATTTCATCTCTTTCAGACTATTGAAGTTAACATCTGCCATGTGAGCTGTTCAGTGGGCATCGGAGACGGTGTGTGGACTTGGTACTAGTCTTCTGAGGTATATGCTCCTTATAAAATACTTGTTTACATGTAAGACTTAAATTGATGCACAGTACATATTCTGTTTAACAAGTCGGGATGTAACTAAGAACAGTTTCCATGTTTGTTTAATATTTAAATGGAATGACTATAGGTCACCTAGATAGTATAGTAACTACACTGACACCGAATACAAACCTTAAAATGAAAAAGAAAAATTTAGTCCATAAATTGTAGACTAAGAAAAGTATAAGAATCAAGTGAAAGTCGCGATTTTCGGGTCGTGACAGATTTAATGGTATCAGAGCATGGTTTGTCTAGTACGTGTCGGTGTAGTTAAGACAGTGATAGTGTTACATCCCATGTACTGTGTAGTGTCTACATGTAAACTTGTTGATTTTCAATATGTACCAAGATTAGTCAGCTATTGGTATGGGTGATACCAGTCGACGGCCTATTGAAACTGGCTGGGCTTTGACAAAAAAAAATGCCAATCGATGACCTATTGAAACGGACTGGAAACCGGTAATGAATGGTATCGGTATGGTATAGAAGAATTGTGTATCACCTTAAAGGAATAGGATATGAATGATCGAGAATGATTGATTGTGGCAGTTTATATGGAAGATAATGGAATGATTGTATAGAATATGATCGATATGTGAACTGAAAAAGGATTGAAGGAAGTAAAGAAATGGCCAACGAAAAATGATCGAACCCAAATGTATGGCTTGATTGAAAGTACAATCTCACCTTAATTATGAGGACTATTGGAAATTGAAAATATGATTTCGAGTTATAAGGGAACATGAATATGAAGCAGTTCTCGAATTTAAGACTGAAAGTGTTTCACTCTGGTTATCACATCGAGATGTAATAAGAATACTACGTGAAAGGAGATATAGAGAGAAGATGATTGATAAATGTTGCAATTATGGCAAGAGATGATTAACAGTAAAGTCTGCAATGAGGTGCAGCTTTGATTTATCAATGTGACAATGAGTGATATGGGATAATACGAAACCCAAAAGAAATATGATGATATGTAAGTGATTAAGGACTGATTGTCTGAATGGAATCACTTTCCATTATCAGGCTCCAAAATTCTCTAGTGCCATAGTCGGAATATGATTATAAAATGATGAGAACATATGTGAAGTTCCAGTGAGCATACATGTGATGGGAGTCCCTGAGTTGCCATATGCTTATGGGAAATAGCAAAAGGCTTTGGGATTTCCAAATTTATTGATAGCACTGCTCCGTATTGATATGAATATTTGAGCGTAATATGTGAACGCTTACAGTATATTGAGAGCGGGTGCACTGAATTTAAAAGCTACTGGGACACTTACATTCTACTGATTAAATTGTTTAAATGATAGCTATCAAGCTATATCGACTTGGCACCAAATGAGAAAAATGGATGATGAGCAATATGAATCAGCTATAATGCAAAAAAAGGATGAAAGAGATAACTCCCAAGGTGATAAGAAATTTTAAGAGGTATGAATATATGGTGGGAAATGATATGTAATGGTATAAAAGGTGATTCTAATGATGGAGGTACGCGGACAATATCATTTAAAGGATGATTGAAAGGATAAGAAAGATAAGAGTACAGGATGGTACCACCTTTTAATTTAAGTTCAATTCGGAGGACCGAATTTCTTAAGGTGGGGAGAATGTGAAGACCGAGAATTTTCTAAATAGATATAAGGTATCCGGAAAAATTTAATTTGGACAAATTGAAATCCAAATTAAATAAGAAATGAAAAGGAAAATTAAATTGGAAATAAGAAATGAAGGAGGAAATTTAATTTGGATAAATGGAAATCCAAATTAAATAAGAAAATGGAGAAATAATTTTGGATATTTAGAAATCCAAAACTTAATAAGAAATAAAAATATTTCGATATATTTATATAATGATATTATATAAATATACCTTGGATAAATATAAATATTATTTTGTGTTAAAAGTGTAAAAAGTATATATATATTTTGATACAAAATATGTATTTAAATATATTATGAATAGTGTATATATATAATTATGTTGTATAATAATTATATATATATTATAGTTATTATTTGTATATATAATAAATATATATAAAAAAAAAAAAAGAAACTGAAGTGGGAATCGGGAAACCCGATTCCCACACTTCTCTTCTGTTAACTAAAACAGAAGAGAAGCAAATAGAGAAACAATGGAGAGCCGGCCGGCGCGGGGAGGAGGAAGTGGCCGCGACGCCGCCGGCGAGCCGAGGAGAGGCATCCGACGTCGACATCGACGTCGACGGCGGGAAAAAAAAAAAGAAGGAAAACAGAAGCGAAACGGAAATGGGAGAAGAGGAAAATCGAAGAAAAAAAAAAGGGGGGAAAGAGGGAATGCCGGTCGATCCAGATGCCGGTACCGCCACCAACGCCACCGGCAAGGACCAACGAAGGAGAAGGAGGCCACCAACGGTGAAGGAAACGGCGGAGGAAGGAGAAGAGAGGAAGAAAAAGGGCCGAAACCCACGAACCCAGATCCGGCGCCGTCGCCGGTGATGGGGTGAAACCGAGGCCAGATCTGGCTTCCCCACAACCGTGGCCAGCTGAGGGAGGCCCGAACCGGCGGTGATGCCGGCGGGAAGAGGTCGAACCGGCCAGCAGAAGTGAACCGGCCAGAACCGGCCTGAACCGGTCCGAACCGGTTCAGGCCAGGAAAAAAAAAAAAACAGAAACAGAAAAGAAAAGAAAAGAAAGAAGAAAAGAAAAGAAAAGAAAAGAAAAGGAGAAAGAAAAGAAGGAAGAAGAAGAAGAAGGAAAGGAAAAAGAAAGAGAAGAAAAAAAAAATGTGGTAAGGAAAATTTAAGTCTTTTCGCCATATGTCTATTGGATTTATTGGAAATTTTCGGATTATTTTCTAAATGAAAATATATGTTAATTTTTGAAATTGTAGCAAAAATGGAAATGAGACGAATGGTGGAGTTCGGCAAGGCTTGAAAAATCAGAAAATGCACTAAGCTTGGCGAATAGGTAAGATACTTTTATAAAGCATTAGTAGCATCATATTGTATGTGGGATTTATAATTTTTATATGATGCATGGCTGAAATGATTTTAATGGAATTGTGATATTTTTATATATGATGCATTGATTTAATTGATTTTAAAAATGCTAAGAGGACCCACAACTGATGGTGGGGGTCTTAGTAAGAGATAAAGAAAATGTGAGAAACAACGGCTGCAATTATAAATTGTCTTTCCCTTGCAGGAGGTTAGGGAAAATTAAGCCGTTATGCTGCCGAAATTTTTAAGAAAATATCTAAGGAAAAAGATTAAGTTTCTCACATAAATGGAATCTTGGAGATAATTATTGGAAATAAATATTAAGAGGATTTTATGGTATTACCGAAAGAGTTTGATATTGAAATTGATGAGAAGATAGATCGTTGAAAACGATAATGTGATGAATTATATGGTTTAAACCTTATAGAATTGATAAATCAAGTGATTTTAATATCATAAATGGTATCAAGTTGAGATTGAGGTGAAATTATTTATTTGACGGATCACAGATAAAGGTGATGATAATTATATGATACAACTTAAAAGAGAAAAATCGAAGTTGTGATTTAGATGGTCGAATGATAGAATTGTGGAATTATCAATCGAGTGACGATTATAGGATTGATAAATTCAAATAAATGGACCGTCTTAGTGGTATGAATTGAGATTTTTGGCAATAATATGGATAGTTGCAAGGCGACTTAAATGATTGAAATACTGTTGATAGTGGAAATTGGCAAATTCTTTTAAGTGGTGAATTGCCAATCAAAAATTGAATTGAGGACGTTTATGGATAATTTTAACATGATATTACATTCTACAGGCCAGATGAAAAGTGAATTGAGGATTGCGATATGATTTTTATGCTAGTGAATGAAAAATGAACCGCAAGTCGAAAATTCTGAATATGTACCAATAGGTCAAACCATAAATGGATTTGATATGCGATTATTGATCTTGTGGTTCTACGATCCTCGATGTCGACTCTGGAGTAGATATCGAATGAGGATATTAGTATTTCATAATTTCAGTATCCTGATGGCTATATGGAAACATGATATTTAGATGCTCATAGATACTAAGAGGATTCACACTGATGATGTGGTTCTAGTATCGATAATAAAAGTACAATTGATTATTATAGTCGATAATTATCGAAAAAGGATATTGAATACCGAATGATTTGAATACCAAGTGATCTGGTTATTAAATGATTAGAGTATTGAGAAATCTGAATACTGAATGAAATGAATCTTGAATGATTTGAATAGTGATTTACTGGTTTGATAGAAAGAAAGTCCTGAAATCGAATAACTGATGGTGATAAAGTTAAATGAATCGCTTCAGCGTATTTGATGGAAATAATACTAAAGTTGCATACTGAAATGTTTTATAGCATCGCATTTAAGCATGCTTTTCTTGCAACTTGAAACATTTTAATAATGTTATATGAATACTGAAAAGTATTGATTTGTTTTGAAATGAAAGTATATGGTAGATATATATATTTTGATATATGAAATATCCTACAGAATTTTACCATATGCTTTACATGATATTGAAAATAAAGCTATAGATTTAAATGTTTTATGAGACTGTAGGCACCCTAAAAGAATTAAATTCAATAAAGCATAGTGGAAACCGCCTAATTGGAGCTTTGCTCATTAGGCAGATATGCTTGTCCGACAATAGTCGTGGACAGGTCTCAGTCACGCCTGATCAGTGGGGCTGAGAGAGATGAAGTCTATGGCCATAGATAGCGCCCTAGTTGGTTTCCAGGGGACGATGACATGATTTTCACTGCTAGCTACAGTGATTTAAGTCTTTATTGATAGAGAGATGATAGGGATCTAGCCTAGTCTCTAACCGATATGATATGAAGTCTAGAGTATGATTTTTATTGATATGAACTCTAGACTTGATATGATTTATACTGTACATGAAACAGATTTGAAATGAAATATGTTTTGAAACTGTACATGTTTTAAACATGTTTTAAAAGTCCATGAGATATGATTTCGACACTTATATGATTTATATGTGATTTTGTGTCGAACATGGCATGATATGCGGTCTAGAGTATAGTTTGATTTGATATGAACTCTAGACCTGATATGATTTATAGTATATGTTTTAAAAGTACATGATAAATGATTTCGACACTGATATGATTTATATACGATTTTGTGTCGAATTTAAAATGATATGCGGTCTAGAGTATAAATTGATTTGAAATGAACTCTAGACCTGATATGACTCATAGTATATGAAAAATGTTTTAAAACCGCACATGTTTTAGACATGCTCTGAAACGAATACATGAACTGAAATTGAATATGTTTCTATCATGCCTTAAAGGCAAATTTGAAATGAATTGAAAATTCATATGTTGAGCATGTCCTAAAGTATATGATGATATGATAGGATATGATATGATATATGAACATAAGATTGATATGAAGAGAATTCTGATCCTACTCTATCGTGGTCATAAATTCCCATACGATAAGTGATATGAATTGATTTAAGACGGGAACATGATTGTTAAATGTAAAGTGACTCGATAGGATATCTCAATTAAATATGAAGAATATATGAGGAGCATCATGACTCGGTGGTAACGATATTTCATTTATATGATGTTATGATCTGATATGAAACATGAATATAAAGATACATGAAGAGAATTATGACTTCGTACCACCGTGATCATGATCCACAATATGAGAATTGATAAGAGATTATATGAGAATTGATAAGAGATGATAGAATACAGAAATATGATTATGAAATGAAAGGTAAATATGAGAACTGATATGAGATGATGGCATACCAGAGTATGATTATGAAATGAAAAGTGAAAATGAGAAGTAATAATGAGATGTATCGATGAGAAAGGATTAACTGTAATTGCATCATTGCAAGTTTAAGCATTGCAGTTTAAGACAGTGTAATCCTACTTCTGTATTTATATTAGTATCTTACTGAGCCGTGGTTTTGCTCACCCCACTAAATTTCATCTCTTTCAGACTATTGAAGTTAACATCTGCCATGTGAGCTGTTCAGTGGGCATCGGAGACGGTGTGTGGACTTGGTACTAGTCTTCTGAGGTATATGCTCCTTATAAAATACTTGTTTACATGTAAGACTTAAATTGATGCACAGTACATATTCTGTTTAACAAGTCGGGATGTAACTAAGAACAGTTTCCATGTTTGTTTAATATTTAAATGGAATGACTATAGGTCACCTAGATAGTATAGTAACTACACTGACACCGAATACAAACCTTAAAATGAAAAAGAAAAATTTAGTCCATAAATTGTAGACTAAGAAAAGTATAAGAATCAAGTGAAAGTCGCGATTTTCGGGTCGTGACATGCCTTAAGTTTTATTCTTTTCATTAAATTGTTGTTTTCCCACAAAACTTTATTGAAAACCATGATTTTGATAAAATTAAAAGTCAATTCTATTAACCTTTTTTAGGATTGCCATAAACACTTGAGTTAATACTAACAAATTTGGCTATTTATTCATTTTTGAGTTTTGCAAAAAACTCATATTGTAAAGGTCTAATCTTTGAACCTTTGAAAAAGGAAAGCGTAGGATTACTTCTAAGCCCGAAAAAGAGAAGTTTCAAAAGTTTTCTTCTTTGAGCCTTAGAAAAGGGAAATGTAAGCTTACTCTTAAGCTCGAAAAAAAAAAGGAGTTACAAAAAATTACTCTTGAGTCTTAAAAATGATGGCATAAGCAAATTTAACAATGAATTTGGAAACTTCTTAGTGGGCTGCTAAAGAGAATGTGTAGGCATGGTTGGTTGATGCTGTATAAATACTTGTGTCAATTCTTTCTATTCCTATACTCTTAATACTTTAAATTTTATCAAATTCATTGAATTGTTTCTTTCTCACGAAACTTTTATTGAAAAACCATGATTTTAATAAAACTAGGAGTAAATCATATTCACCTCTTTTAGGATTACCATAAACACTTGAGCTAACACTAACAAATTTGACTATTTATTCATTTTTGTTAATTAGCAACAACCATAATGCCTTAATTTACTGAAAAAATAAACAACAACAAATTTAAGAAAATATTGAAAAATTTGTAATTTGAATTGATCTGCTGCAACTGAAAAAAAAAAATGAATATTGATCGGTTATGTTCTATTTAACCAAAGAAAAATTATTTCCACGGAATCTGGGACTAGCATGTGAATTATGGAAAAAAAAACCCATGTCCCAAGAACCTCAATCCCAAGGGCCTTTACGGCTTTTTCTCTTCATTTTTTCCCCCGTAAAACCACATTAACCAACATTTTCAATTGCAAATTTCCTAAAACCACTAAAAACAGCTTTGGTAATGTTGGCATTTTATATGATTACATTTATATTTTAGTAGCACAAAAAAACAGAAAATGAATAATCACCTTTGCAACAGATTAATTTAAAAAAAAAATGAAGAAAGAGATCATTTCAAATATATTAATTTAAAACACCTTGCACGATGTAAGCGTAGGCTCTTTAAACTTTTTAGCAAAAATTGTAAAATAATTAGCTGGAGCTTAGGCATTATAATTTTAAGATTATGTGCGTCATTGGACATTTTTTGTCAGTATATAATGAGAAAAATATTAAGGTTGAGAAAGAAAATTGGTTAAAAACAAGTGTTTAAAAATATGATTTAAATTTTAAGTTTTGGGCATTTTAAAAAAATAGTGCAATAAATTAAAATAACAATAATAAAGGTTTTTTACATATAAAAATTATGATTGAAAATGTTTTCTTTTTTTTAATTAAAAATTAATATCTTATGCACAGTTGGTGAAGTTTTTTACCACATAAGTGGAGCTATAATAATGATACATATCCTATAAAATATTAAAATAAATAAATAAATAAAATAAGGCATGTATTATGATTTTAAACTCGCTTGTGGAGTCAAAAAAACTCCATTGACAGTTAGAGATGTAAATGGGTAACATATAAATGAGTATCCTATACTACCCGACCTGATTAAGTAGGGTTAATGTATTTGGTAATCAGGTTCGTGTAGGTTTCAGGTAGTAGTTTTACTACATGTTACGGGTTTGAGTAGGGATCGAGTAGTAATCTTAGAGTACCTTACTACCCGAACTAGATTATAAATAATATTTTTAAATATTATTATATACACTTTTATTTATAAATTGATTAATTTTAATATAATACTTAATTAATTGAACTCATTAAGTATTTTAATTATGATTTTTAATATTAATTTATTTTAATGAGTTAATTTAAGTTTATTAATATAATTTTTCCTAATAATATACATTAAAATTTAATTTAATTTAAATTTAAAAGTCAAACTTTAACTTAATAAACGGGCATTTAATCGGGTTCGAGTAGTTAACAGGTTTTTCTTATATTAAATTGGTAGGGTTCGGATAGTAAAAATCAAAATATTCGAAAAGTTAATCTTGTTCAGATATTCTAAAATAAAATTGGGTTCGGATTCGAGTACTTCAAAATTACCAGTATCCACCTCGTTGACATCCTTACTAACGATGTATAGGATAATTATCCTTTTACAAATGCTTTAATTATTATCCCATATAAATACCTTTATTGTCCATTTTTCACAACCATTCATTCATATAAAGTAAAATTTGCCTTAAGAAATACTCATAGGTTGTGGCTCAGTTGGTAATGCAGGCTGAGTTTGTAGGAAGAGCTCTCGAGTTCGACTCCTACTAAACAAATCTTTGGGGAGGGGTGAAAAACTTTAACTGTTACTAAACCCCGAACAGGATTAGTCTCAGACCGTTAAAACGGATGAGGATATATGTGGTTTACACAAAAAAAAAATTACCTTAGGAAATTTAATGTTACCAAAAAAATGCACGTCTTCTTTGTTTAAGAAATTAAGTTGGCATATCCATTTCATTTTTATTTCTTTACATATGAAAATCGGAATGCCGATAAATTATTTAATTTCATGTCAAAATTTCATGCATTGAGATTAACATTAATAACAAAATCAGTAGAAGATCAGGCATTAAAGGCCAGAGGAATTCATATACTGAGTTATATTTTAATCGGTCTCAATTTGAATGTATCCTAATAATAAAAAAATATGAAAAAGATTAAGAATACTTTAGATTTCATTTGTTAATTAATATACTAAGTAATCAATACTACCATATCATGTGGGTGGTCCTATCTTCCATCTGAAAATCATGAAATTGTCATTCCTTTTCTTCTAAAAAAATCCATAGATTTAAACAAAGTAAAATTACAAAGACTAATATCCAATAAACCGTCAATGAAGTTTTTTAACTCCTCAAACGATGTTAGGATGATGACACATATTTTTTAAAAATATTTAAAAAATTAAAAAAATAAATAAAATACGATATGTATCATTATCTTAGCTCTTTCGTAGAGTCAAAATAAACTTTTTTGTATAATCACAAGTATCTTCAATCATTTTACAATATGAGATTACTTATATTAGAGTCAAAAGTAATAAATAATAAAATTCTCTAAAAAATAAATTAAAAAAATTTTATTGACAGTATATTAAATTTTTTTTATAAGTATATGAATAAATTATCCACGTTACAACGAGAGACTCCATATTCTACATTGTATCATAACGACTCTACGTTACTCTTTCCCAACACAGCTCATAGCCCATACTGTAGCAATCCTCGTAATTTTCCTCAAATTCTAAGCCCGTTATATAAAGCCCGGATATTATATTACATCAGTCTTGGTCTAAATTAAAAAAATCCGGTGCGGCACTATCTGCCGCCGATGATGCACAATCAGAAGATTCTCATTCGCTTAGCATTTTAAAAATGAAAACCTTCGATTAAATTTTTTAAAATCATTGACTTATATTTCTTTTGTTCTCTGTTAGAAAACGAATGAATTGATTGAGACTATCATTTTCGTCATCATCATCGTCATATATATAAAATTAGCCAAACTGATAAGTTAAATTTTATTTTCTTCCCAAAAAATGTTGTGTCGCAAAAATTCGAGTTGCGAGGAGACAGGATCGGCTCCAGTGTATCTCAATGTGTATGATCTAACACCGATTAATGGCTATGCATATTGGTTTGGACTTGGGGTGTATCATTCTGGCGTTCAAGGTTAGTTTTCTTAGAACTATGAACTTTCCTTCCTTTCTTTTTTTTTTCTTCTAACTTTCACTTGTTTTATATGTTTTGTAAGTTAGATCTATTGTTGAGTTGGCCTAAGGTTTTGATTTTCTTTGTCATTGCACTAAATCTTTGAAACTGTTATACTTGAAAAATCTGGATTGCTGTTCATTGATGTTTAAAAGGGTAGGCTTGTTAGATGTTCTTTTCCATTTTAGATCGAAAACTTTAGCTGAAGTGAGCTTGAAGAAAAAGACTTTGGATGGTTTGTTTTTCGTTTCCTTTTCTGCTATCTGTTTGAGAATAAGACGGTTTCTGAATCTGCAGTTCATGGGGTTGAATATGCGTTCGGAGCTCATGAATATCCAACGACTGGAATATTTGAAGCAGAACCAAAACACTGTGATGGGTTCACCTTTAGGAAATCAATTTTGATTGGGAAAACAGATTTGGGACCTGCAGATGTGAGGGGAGTAATGGAGGACTTAGCAGAGGAGTACAAAGGAAATGCCTACAATTTAATCACCAAAAACTGCAACCATTTCTGCAATGATGCTTGCGTCAGGTTGACTGGGAATCCAATCCCGAGTTGGGTTAATCGGCTTGCTAGAATTGGTAAGATTAAGAATCAATACTTTTATCTTCGTGAAAATGGGTTCTTTTAATTAAATTCCAAACAACCTGATAAACTGATGATTTCTTTTTCTTTTTATCTCATTTTCTTTAGAATACCAACTTGCACTTGATTTTTTTTTTTAATTTTCATATATGAAAGTGTCAATAATGAAAGAATTGATTCAATGCTTTAGTTCAGTTCAAAAAAAAAAAAAGATAAGACTGCTAGGTGGAACTTCAAAAACTTTTTTTTTAGAATCACAAAGTGTTTTCATATTATATTAGATACGATACAAATTTGATCTTGCTCTGCGTGATTGAAGCTGACTCAAAAAATTTGATCTGAAGAGATTTCGAATATGAAATCTCCTGTCATCGATCCTTTTCACTCAGGAACTGTTGTAAACATTTAGTTTAAAGGGCAATGTATAATTGTTGCATCTGTTGTTAATGGCAGGCTTCTTCTGCAACTGTGTTCTTCCGGTGACTTTGAATGCAACCAAAATCCAGCATCACAGAATTGAAGACAAAGCTTATGAAGGAGAGAATAAAAAATTGACAAGCGGCTCTAACAGATTTGCATCTTCTTCAAATTCTTCATCCTCATCAAATTCATCACCCTTAATCACTCAAACTCGTGGTAGAAGCAGAAGTAGACGTTCACTTCCCCCATCTTCACCTTTGATTCTTGGTCCTTCATCGTCAGGATGAGGATAAACAGTGTTGTTGGGGACATTTTTATTGAATCAAATGCAC
Source organism: Heritiera fomes (assembly GCA_032173925.1). NCBI lineage: Eukaryota > Viridiplantae > Streptophyta > Magnoliopsida > Malvales > Malvaceae > Heritiera > Heritiera fomes. Next base: position 18,849,808 of record JAPDPM010000015.1, read on the forward strand.
AAAAGAGGGGCCAAAAAGAACAGCTAAGCAAATCATTGATTTTTTTTTCTTTTCTCGTGATTTAATGACGCTAACATGGTCTTGAGAGATTTTGCAGGCATGATATCTGTAAATGCGTATAATGTCGTTTTTTCTTTTTGCGAGGGATGTTTTGTGTCTGCAAATATCATTCGACTTATTTTCATTTTCATTTTTGCCAACACGTGGTGGAAGAAGGGAAACGAATTTTTTTTCAGGTATTTAAACATGATTTAAATTTTGAAATTGTCACGATGGGAAGGGTTTTATTATTTTTTATTCTTGATTCGAATATGATTAATTTTAAATTGTAAAACAAACGAGAATACTTACGATAACACAAAAAAAAAATTTCTCATTTTCATACTTTTATTTTACTCAAAAGAAATTGAATTTCTCTGGAATCACGGGATATTCATTAGCCAACGCCCCTTCTTTTCACAATGCAAAACGATGTAATTTGAACCAATCATCAATCAACCAAGTCACTATTATTACCTCTAATCAAAATATTTAGATAATTTCAACCATTTTTTAAATTTATTTAAAGCTGTCGAGTTCAAATTTCTCAATCAATTTCAATTTATCAGTGTATTCTCATTTTTTTAGATCACAGGTATCTTCATTCGTTTTAATGGTCTGAGACTAATCCTGTTCGGAGTTTAGTCACAGTTAAAGCTTTTTACCTTTCTCCAAAATGTGTTTAGTGAAAATCGAACTTAAAAGCTTTTCTCACAAACTCAACTTGCATTACCAACTGAACCAGAACTCTTATGTCAGTGTATTCCCATTTTGGTGAAAAGCGAAATTGGATTTGATATTTTATTCAACTTTTAACAGACCCTGTGTTCAATTATTAGGTGCAATGTTAATGCTTAAATGGCAAAAAGAAGGGAGCATCTAATCAATTTCAATCTTTTGCGGCCACTTTTTCTGATTTGATACTGCTCAAAATTGAAAGCAACAATTTGGGTCTTTGATGATAAAGCACTTTGATTTTTTTTTCCCTTTTGTTTTAGGGCATTTTTTTTTCCCACAACCGTTCAATTCATGGTCTCTTTAACTTTCCCCCGAAGCATACGTTATCTTACCAAACAAACATGGATCCCACGACCCACGTTCTCCTTTGGAATCATTGACTTCTCATAAAAGATGCAGTGATTTTTATTGCCCGGGTGATTAGTAAGGGTAGTTAGTTTTTGTCAGTAAACAATTATTATTATTATTATTATTCAAAAGGAGGTAAGCAAAAAGGAAAATTTGAATCAATGAGGGTTGAATCATCGAAAGTTAGGGTAAACGGTTAAAATTTGAATTTTATGGTTTGTTATCGGTAAGTTGTCTATAAGTTCAAAAAATTCGCATATAAAAATTTAATAATTTCGTAAATTTCAAAATAAGTTATTCATTTAGTCTGGTCTTAAATATGAAATAATCTCTTCTATTTTAATTTTTTATCACAAAAAAAAATCAAATTTTGAATTTAATTTCTCTTAAAAAAATTAAAAAATTATTATTATTATTATTATTGTTAGAGCCACCTCACAAATAGCCAAAACATGCTTACCAACTAATTACCTACTTTTGTCAGAGTACGATTTCTGCTTGATTTTTAGTTGTCCTAGAAGAAAATGCAGCCTTACAAAATGCCAACCACTCAAATGCTCCAAAAAAATGTCCACTCTTTCTTTTCATTCAAACGGCAATCACCTAGCAAACTTTGCAAACACATGGGCACAAGGAAAAGCATCCAACTTTATGCATTATTTTGCATTTGGCTAATTCCAAAAAATATGCTCCAAGTGGTTATCTAAAGTCTGATTATTCACAGCAAATCTTAGGCCTTTTCGCAATCAAGGCATACGCAGGCATGACAGAGCTGTTTCTATTAGACATGTTTCGTGCAAACAATTGACAGAGCTAATTTAGTACAAGAAAGATAACATAATGGCAACACTTTGAAAAGTACATTTCCTTGATAGGGTTACAGAAATTCACGCCATGCTTACCATACCTGAACCTGATGTCCAACGGATTGCTTGGCTGCTGAAGACTGCCCAATATAGGCACAAGAATAGCAGTGTTGAAGATATACGTTAGAAAATAAGGATGGTCTTACAGGGATATACTAAAAGAAACACTACCAATTTGGTTGATGAAATTATCTCCTAAAGTTGTGGGTGATCTGATAAAGAGGAAAATGTTGCTACAATCGATCCTTTAAAGGATCATTCTCAATGGTTGCATCATTAGCTCAGGCATGCCTGCAACGAGGCCAATACCTAACACAGCAGACTGGAGAGACAAGGGAACCAGTTGCAGGGAGATTTTTCATCTACTAAGAAGTTGTTATTTCAGTCAAAATATTCTATACAAGAAAAAAGTGGCTGACTTTATATGTAATAAATCAGAATAAAAATCAAACAACCCTAACATCTCTGTAATCTGATAAATAGTTTTGTTTATAAAATCACAATCCAACTGCATTGAAGGTTAAGACAAATTATTATAATAAATCTCGTTGACCACAGTTTAGAAGTGTTCACGATAGGCGCTACAATTCAATATATTGAGACTCTCTCCAGCATATTTGTAACAAGAAGACGTAATTTTGGAAGGTATGTTCCAGAGAAGACTTCATGTTTTTAACTAAAAAGATAGGAAGCACTGGAGAAGCATGGTTCCACAATTTGAACACTCCTGACCAAGATTATTCACAGTAATTTTTGATTAAAGAATGGCGCACTTGAACAATCTTTCAAGTTGACTTACTTATGATCCAACAGAAAAATTACATGAGGCTCTAGAAAAGGAGAGCAAAGAAAAGGAGGGTTAAACTTTAAATAAGACCCACTTTGATATAGATGGACTTTACAGCTGAGAATCAAGTTCACTGAACCAAATCAGATTTTAGTCTGCTTCACCTGTGTCCACTCTACAAAATTGTCCAGGATTAATGGTCAAGCGAGGTCTGGATTATAATTACTAAAGTCTGGGAAACATATCAAAAACGAAATAAGGTTAAGCACTTGCTGTATTAACATGAGGTAGATCTCTGACAAGACAAAAAGCTGAGATTAGGTTATTATTAGAAATATATATAGGCTAAATAAATAGTCTTTAGAATGTTCTGGTTGTTACGTCTTTTTAATTTCTTTTAGCGTCTTTTGCGGGTGAGCTGGTAAAACGCTTGTACCAGCCTCCTATATAAACTCTGTATTTTTTCATTTTTCAAATCAAGAAAGTATGCTCAACATACTCCTCATATTCTGAAGCTTCTATGCTAATATAAGACAAAAAGCTAAGATTAGGTGTGACGTCCTCGTCACTAACCAAATAACAACTAACTTTTATCTCAAATAACAATTAAATCGACTAGTTTATCCGATGTCAATCTTCCTTACTCTTATGCTTTAGGCATTTTTTTTTCAGAGTATAATAATCATTTTCACATGCATAAAATTTTTAATTTATAAACATGTGTCATGTACATCAGGATCTCAAATATTCAGACAACCTAATTTCTCCCGCATATACAAAACTGTAGTACCGTACTGTACATTAGCCGAAGTAACGGCCGACTAAATATATCTTCACGGGATAATTAGGAAGCGTGCCCCGAAGGTATCTCAAAATCCCAAAAGATGGGTTTCTCTATCCGGAGCGGAATTACTTCAAGTAATCTGTATGAAAAATAGTTGTAAAGGAGTGAGTTTACGCTCAGTAAGAAACTTATGTAAAAGAGCGTACTATATCACTATATGCAGTTTTCCTGCTTAGCTCTATAATGTCATGTAAAATCATTATAAAGCATATTTCGTATGTTTCTTTTGCAAATACCAAATACAAGTAAATCATGCTTTCAAATATTTCCACGGATCTCAAATCGCGTGAAATCAAGTAGGCAAGTACAAATATTTTCAAATAGATGGGAGACAATTTATATCCAACAGATTAATGCACCAAATAATTCTCATCATGGATACAGCAAATATATCCCGTAAGGGATAATCCAGAGAGATAATGGATACAGCAAATATATCCCATAAGGGATAATCCAATATAAAGATCTCATGAGGATACCGCAAATATATCCCGTAAGGGATAATCCTAAGAGATATCAAATAAATGGCGTACCCACGTATGGGCCAGGGATCCTCCCCAAAGCCGAATCAAATAAAAGACTCATGGCCATTGTCTATAGCCCACAGTTTCACTAGTCAGGTGCCGTACTGCGGGTTTGAGGGCTGGACTAGAGCTCCTCAGTCAAGTACAAGTAAAAATTAATGTGCATGCTCTTTTGAGAGATTCATAGTCTCCAAAAACCTTATTCGTATAGGTTTTAAACAAGTATGAATATCCTTTCTTAAAACAGGTTCTCAAAACTTTCTTTCAAATAGGCAGTCGACTGGTCATATATAGCAGTCGACTGCTACACCATGTTTTGCCTTATTGAATTTCTTTCTCTTTTTGAAATTCAATTATTATATTTTTCAAAATACAAATAGGGCAGTCGACTGGTCCCAAATGGCAGTCGACTGGTTTTAAAACAGATGTTTCCCGAGAATTAGCAGTCGACTGGCCCCCTTGGCAGTCGGCTGGTTTTGAGACAGAATGCTTCTGGACAAATAGCGTCGACTGGCTCCCCTGGCAGTCGACTAGTTTGAAACAAAATGGTTTCTGGAAAATGGCAGTCGACTGGCTCCCATGGCAGTCGACTGGTTTGAGTCGGTTTTCGAAAAACGACGTTTTAGATGTCTCTAGGCAGTCGGCTGCTCCTAGCCTAATTAGTACTAGGAGTAGGACCCAAATTGCCCTTTTTTTTTCTATCCATAAAGCAACTGTTGTTTCTCTCCCAAAACAGTTAAAATAATTAAAAACATGCGGACATAGTTACCCTACGTCTGTTACATAAATTCCTTACCTCAATTAGCAATTAATCCACAAGTTGGTTGCACCAACACTTGTCCTTTTTCTTTACTCTTCAAGCTGTAAACATCATAACAATTAAAAACTCAATAAACCTACTATATCAACTTCATATAATCCTAAACCATCAAAATTATCAACATAAACCATATCTTCTCTTACCTTTGCTATTCACCAACTTTTAAGATTTTAAGATCTCTTCAATCACTTGGATCTAGCCTTTCATATTAAAGGCATAGGTTAAGCTATCGATAAGGCTCGTTTTTCTTTAGAGGAGCTTAACGAATCGATGGCCTGAAATGGTGGTTTGTCAAGGTGAGAATTTGAACACTTAGAGGAAAATATGGAAGCAACGAGAGGGAGAGGGAGATGGGCTGGTACCGTGGGGTGAAAGGGATGATGATGATGAGTCATGGCTCTCATTAATTGCCCATAAATGCATTCTAATCCCCTCATCATCCTATCTCAGTCATTGACCATCCATTGACCCTTTTGACCATTGATTCTTTGACCATTCAATTGCCTTAATTCCTCTTATGTCCCATACACCATATATATATATGTATATCAGAAAATTCATATTTATTTTATTAATCCAAGTTGAAAAACTGTACAAGTATGTAAAAATTACCGAAAATTAGGGATTTCACATTCTCCCCACCTTAGAGAATTTGGTCCTCCAAATTCAAGTAAGGTTATGTCTTAAACAATTCCGGATATTTCTCTCTCATCAAGTTCTCTAGTTCCCAAGTAGCTTCTTCTGTAGTATGGTGTTGCCAAAGAACTTTCACTAAAGGAATCGTCTTTGATCTCAACACCTTATCTTTCCTATCCAAAATCCGAATCGGTTTCTCCACATAACTCATGTCTTCTCGAATCTCCAAGGTTTCATATTCAATGACATGAGATGGATCTGGATTATACTTCCGAAGCGTTGATACATGAAAGACATTATGCACTCCCGATAACTCCGGAGGTAGTGCCAACCTATAGGCCACATCTCCAACACGATCTAGGATCTCAAATGGTCCGATGTAGCGAGGACTTAGCTTACCTCGTCGGCCAAATCTTATGATCCCTTTGGATGGAGAGACTTTCAAAAACACAGTCTCCAACCAAAAACTCAAGTAGCCTCTGTCGAACATCTGCATAGCTCTTTTGTCGACTCTGAGCTGTCTTAAGTCTTTGACAAATCAGTTTAACATTCTCAGAGGCTTGCTCGACTAAATCTGGAGCCAACAACTTGCGCTCGCCCACTTCTTCCCACCCAATCGGTGATCGACACCGTCTTCCATACAAAGCCTCGTATGGTGCCATCCCGATGCTTGCATGATAGCTATTATTATAAGCAAACTCAGCCAATGGCAGATGGTCGTCCTATGAGCCTTTAAAATCCAAAGCACATGCTCTCAACATATCCTCGAGCGTCTAAATAGTGCGCTCGGACTGCCCATCAGTCTGCGGATGAAAAGCTGTGCTAAAATTCAGCTGAGATCCCATGGCTTCCTGAAAATGTTCCCAAAAGTGAGAAGTAAACCTGGAATCTCTATCCGATGTGATGCTCACTGGAACACCGTGTAATCTAATGACTTTTCTCACGTATAAGTCTGCCAAAGCGCTAAGTGTATCTGTAGACTTCATAGGTAGGAAGTGAGCTGACTTCGTCAATCTATCCACTATCACCCAAATACCATCATGATTCCTCTTAGTTCTGGGCAATCCCATAATAAAGTCCATCGTAATGTGTTCCCATTTCCACATAGGTATAGGCAGAGGGTGCAGTAATCCCGCTGGCTTTTGGTGCTCTACCTTAACCTGTTGACATGTAAGACATTTTGCCACAAAATCAGCTATGTCTTTCTTCATGCCCTTCCACTAATACACCTTGCGAAGATTATGATACATCTTTGTATTTCCTGGATGTAACGTGTACTTAGTGGAATGTGCTTCAATCAAGATGAACTTCTTCAATTCGTCATCATTAGGAACACATATACGACCTCTAAACCTCAAAATTCCATCACTACCGAGACTGAACTCTGAGATCATACCTGACTGCATCTGACTCATAGCCTCAATGCATCTATCATCTTCCTTTTGAGCACTTCGAATTCTGTCCATCAAATTTGGTTCAATCCTCAAACTAGCCATCATTCCAAATTGCTCATTAGGCATAACGTTAAGGTTGAGGCTTGTGAATTGCTCAATTAGTTCATGCTCTTTTATCATCATATAAGACACCATACTTACATGCTTCCGACTCAGAGCATCCGCCACCACATTGGCTTTCCCCGGGTGGTACAAGATCTCACAATCGTAATCCTTTAGTAGCTCGAGCCATCTTCTTTGCCTCATGTTTAATTCCTTCTGGGAGAATAAGTATTTCATACTTTTGTGATCCGTAAAAATCTGAAATCTCTCACCATATAAGTAATGTCTCCATATTTTCAGGGCAAACACTACTGCAGCTAACTCCAAATCATGAGTCGGGTAGTTCTTCTCATGGTCCTTCAATTGTCTGGAACCATAGGCTACTACCTTACCATGCTGCATTAACACGCATCCCAAACCTTGCCCTGAGGCATCACTATACACCGCAAATCCACCTGAACCACTAGGGATGGTGAGAATCTGTGCAGTCGTCAGCCTGTGCTTCAACTCTTGGAAACTACACTCACAGGCTTCATTCCACTCATACTTCATTTCCTTGCGCGTCAAGCGCGTCAATGGAGCAGCTAGCTTTGAGAAACCCTCTACAAACTTCCTATAGTAGCCAGCTAAACCCAAGGAACTCCTAATCTCCGTCACAGTCTTCGGTCTTTCCCATTGAACCACCGCTTCAATCTTCGACGGATCAATTGAGACTCCATCTTTACTGATCACATGACCTAAAAAGGAGATTTGGTTTAACCAGAATTCACACTTATTTAGCTTGGCATACAATCCTCTATCTCTGAGGGTCTCCAAAACAATCCTCAAATGCTGCTCATACTCTTCCCGTGACCTCGAGTACACCAAGATGTCATCGATGAAGACAATGACAAACTGGTCCAAGTATTGCTTAAACACATCATTCATCAAATTCATGAATGCTGCGGGTGCATTGGTTAACCCAAACGACATCACCAAGAATTCATAATGGCCATACCGTGTCCTGAATGCAGTCTTAGGGATATCTTCATCTCGGATCTTCAACTGATGATATCCCGATCTCAAGTCTATCTTGGAAAAGACTTGTGCACCCTTTAGCTGATCAAAGAGGTCGTCTATCCTAGGAAGAGGATACTTGTTCTTGATCGTCACTTTATTCAACCACCGGTAGTCGATGCACAACCTTATACTACCGTCCTTCTTCTTGACAAAAAGCACAGGAGCACCCCAAGGGGATACGCTGGGTCGTATGAATCCCTTGTCTAGCAACTCCTGAAGCTGCTTCTTAAGTTCTTCCAATTCTACCAAAGCCATCTGGTAGGGAGCTCTTGATATAGGCTCAGTCCCCGGCACCAATTCGATCGTGAACTCTACTTCCCTATTCGGAGGAAGTCCTGGAAGATCATCCGGAAATACTTCGAAAAATTCTTAACTACTGGAATTTCGTGAAGTGTGGGACGTTTCTGATCTACATCCACCACGTGTGCTACAAACCCTTCACATCACAAATATGTTCTATCAATTAAATCTCAATTAAACCAAACAAGTAATTATGCTTTTGCATTACATATTTGCAAAATTTACAACATAGCTAACGGGAGAGGAGAAAATCACACTCTTAGCATGACAATCTATCATCACATGATTTTCAGCTAACCAATCCATTCCTAATATAACATCAAATCCAGACATATTTAATAGGATTAGGTCAGCTATCGACTCTCTTTCTCCTACCCGTAGCTTACAATTACGATACACTATGTCCGTCATTTGGGATTCCCTAAATGGAGTAATTATTTGTAGCAATCCTCCTAACTGCTCAGGCTCAATATTTAATCTCCTAATAGCCATAGGGGAAATAAAAGAGTGCGTAGAGCCTGGATCAAATAAAGCAAGGACATATGTATCATTAAGGTAAATCTTACCCTGAATCATCTTCGATGAAGCATCAGCGGACTCCTTGTCAATGGCAAATACCCTTCCCTGAGTCACTGGCGCCTTTCCTTTCTCTGCCGCTGTGGCTTTACGCTGGGGTTGTGTGGTCTTAGATTGTGGTTGAGGGCTCTTTTCTGACTCTTCAGGTGCCCTCTGATTTATCTTGGGACAATCTTTAATTCTATGTCCCTGTTCACCACACCAATAGCACGCCCCACTCGCCAACCGGCAAGGTTGTGCTCCATGAAATTTCTCGCATTGCACACACCTCGGTATCATACTCCTCGGTGAGCTAGCGGTACTACCAACTGGATGTTGTGATCTTTCATCACCTATTTTGATCCCGGTGGATCTAGGAGTTCCTGTATCATAATCATCATAACTCCTATTTAACATAATTTCATATAATTATTCAATTAAGACACTTTATTTTCGTATAATGGACTTGCTTACCTGTCGAGGCTTTATCATAAGGCCTATTCCTCCTAGATGGATATCTATCCCTCGAGGCCTTCTCATCTGACTTCCGCTTCATAAGTTCTTTACCCTTATTCCTTGCTCGAAAGTCTGCCTGATGAAACTCATAGTCCTGCTCACATAGTTGAGCCTTACGGACTGCCTCTCCATAGGTAGTGATGTCCAATGGATATAACTTAGACCTAATGGAAGGTCTCAATCCCTCCATTAATCTGTAGGTCTTATGATCCTCTCTTCTCAGTACTTCAGGATCAAATCTGCTTAGTGTAATGAACTTCGACTCATATTGGCTAACCGTCATACTTCCCTGAGTCAAGTTCAAAAACTCAACCTGTAACCTCCTCTGAGTAGTACGTGGGACATATTGTTCATTAAAAGCTTCCACAAATCTACCCCACGTCACTTCAGTATGCTTAGCCTCTAATACTGTGTGAGTAGCCTGCCACCATGGTTCGGCCTCATCCACTAGCAAGTAGGCGGCCAATCCTACTTTTTCTTTCTCTGTGCAAGCCAAGTACCCAAATGGCTTGGTAACCGCTTTCATCCAATTTTTCGCGGCCAATGGGTCACTGTCCCCCTTAAACTTTGGCGGATCCAGCTTCTTAAACTCCTTTATCAGTGCCACACTGCAGTAAGCTGTAGGATCTCGCCTCTCATTAGCTGGGACTGGTGGAGGTTGTACCACCGGAGTAGGAGGTACTGTAGGGGTAACTGCTAGTGCATTAGCGGCCACGTCCGGAAATTTAGCCATAAACTGGGTGAACATTGCGGCCATGTTTTCCATATGTTTCTCCATTTTAGCTAGCCTCGTATTCGGGCTATGCGGTGGAGATGGAGGAGAAGACTGTGTTGGGGGCGGTTCATCACGACCCCATCCTCGTCCTCGTCTAGTACCCCTCCTTCGAGTACTCATTCTGTTAAGATCATGATCAAATAACATCATTTGGTATAACTTTAAGCCGTTATACTACTTAAAATCAAGTAAGCTAGTACAGTACATTGGGGAATTACTCTAATTCTAGCTTATTGACATCGACAAACTTCAGTCGAATCTACTCTGATACCAATCTGTGACGTCCTCGTCACTAACCAAATAACAACTAACTTTTATCTCAAATAACAATTAAATCGACTAGTTTATCCGATGTCAATCTTCCTTACTTTTATGCTTTAGGCATTTTTTTTTCAGAGTATAATAATCATTTTCACATGCATAAAATTTTTCATTTATAAACATGTGTCATGTACATCAAGATCTCAAATATTCAGACAACCTAATTTCCCCCGCATATACAAAACTGTAGTATCGTACTGTACATTAGCCGAAGTAACGGCCGACTAAATATACCTTCACGGGATAATTAGGAAGCGTGCCCCGAAGGTATCTCAAAATCCCAAAAGATGGGCTTCTCTATCCGGAGCGGAATTACTTCAAGTAATCTGTATGAAAAATAGTTGTAAAGGAGTAAGTTTACGCTCAGTAAGAAACTTATGTAAAAGAGCGTACTATATCACTATATGCAGTTTTCCTGCTTAGCTCTATAATGTTATGTAAAATCATTATAAAGCATTTTTCATATGTTTCTTTTGCAAATACCAAATACAAGTAAATCATGCTTTCAAATATTTCCACGGATCTCAAATCACGTGAAATCAAGTAGGCAAGTACAAATATTTTCAAATAGATGGGAGACAATTTATATCCAACAGATTCATGCACCAAATAATTCTCATCATGGATACATCAAATATATCCCGTAAGGGATAATCCAATATAAAGATCTCATGAGGATACCGCAAATATATCCCGTAAGGGATAATCCTAAGAGATATCAAATAAATGGCGTACCCACGTATGGGCCAGGGATCCTCCCCAAAGCCGAATCAAATAAAAGACTCATGGCCATTGTCTATAGCCCACAGTTTCACTAGTCAGGTGCCGTACTGTGGGTTTGAGGGCTGGACTAGAGCTCCTCAGTCAAGTACAAATAACAATTAATGTGCATGCTCTTTTGAGAGATTCATAGTCTCCAAAAACCTTATTCATATAGGTTTTAAACAAGTATGAATATCCTTTCTTAAAACAGGTTCTCAAAACTTTCTTTCAAATAGGCAGTCGACTGGTCATATATAGCAGTCGACTGCTACACCATGTTTTGCCTTATTGAATTTCTTTCCCTTTTTGAAATTCAATTATTATATTTTTCAAAATACAAATAGGGCAGTCGACTGGTCCCAAATGGCAGTCGACTGGTTTTAAAATAGAATGTTTCCCGAGAATTAGCAGTCGACTGGCCCCCTTAGCAGTCGGCTGGTTTTGAGACAGAATGCTTCTGGACAAATAGCAGTCGACTGGCTCCCCTGGCAGTCGACTGGTTTGAAACAGAATGGTTTCTGAAAATGGCAGTCGACTGGCTCCCATGGCAGTCGACTGGCTCCCATGGCAGTCGACTGGTTTGAGTCGGTTTTCGAAAAACGGCGTTTTAGATGTCTCTAGGCAGTCGGCTGCTACTTAAGGCAGTCAGCTGCTCCTAGCCTAATTGGTACTAGGAGTAGGACCCAAATTGCCCTTTTTTTTTCTATCCATAAAGCAACTGTTGTTTCTCTCCCAAAACAGTTAAAATAATTAAAAACATGCGGACATAGTTACCCTACGTCCGTTACATAAATTCCTTACCTCAATTAGCAATTAATCCACAAGTTGGTTGCACCAACACTTGTCCTTTTTCTTTACTCTTCAAGCAGTAAACATCATAACAATTAAAAACTCAATAAACCTACTATATCAACTTCATATAATCCCAAACTATCAAAATTATCAACATAAACCATATCTTATCTTACCTTTGCTATTCACCAACTTTTAAGATTTTAAGATCTCTTCAATCACTTGGATCTAGCCTTTCATATTAAAGGCATAAGTTAAGCTATCGATAAGGATCGTTTTTCTTTAGAGGAGCTTAACGAATCGATGGCCTGAAATGGTGGTTTGTCAAGGTGAGAATTTGAACACTTAGAGGAAAATATGGAAGCAACGAGAAGGAGAGGGAGATGGGCTGGTACCGTGGGGTGAAAGGGATGATGATGATGAGTCATGGCTCTCATTAATTACCCATAAATGCATTCTAATCCCCTCATCATCCTATCTCAACCATTGACCATCCATTGACCCTTTTGACCATTGATTCTTTGATCATTCAATTGCCTTAATTCCTCTTATGTCCCATACACCATATATATATATATATCAGAAAATTCATATTTATTTTATTAATCCAAGTTGAAAAACTGTACAAGTATGTAAAAATTACAGAAAATTAGGGATTTCACATTAGGTTATTATTAGAAATATATATAGGCTAAATAAATAGTCTTTAGAATGTTCTGGTTGTTACGTCTTTTTAATTTCTTTTAGCGTCTTTTGCGGGTGAGCTGGTAAAATGCTTGTACCAGCCTCCTATATAAACTCTGTATTTTTTCATTTTTCAAATCAAGAAAGTATGCTCAACATGCTCCTCATATTCTGAAGCTTCTATGCTAGTATAAGCTATCAGAGCTTATATTAGCATAGAAGCTTCAGAATATGAGGAGCATGTTGAGCATACTTTCTTGATTTGAAAAATGAAAAAATACAGAGTTTATGTAGGAGGCTGGTACAAGCGTTTTACCAGCTCACCCGCAAAAGACGCTAAAAGAAATTAAAAAGACGTAACAACTAGAACATTCTAAAGACTATTTATTTAGCCTATATATATTTCTAATAGTTATTATGGCAAACAATGTGAAAAGAGGCAAGTGGCAATTGAGTGTACAAGATGCATGAGAATTTTTCAATAAAATTACAAGATTATATTCTTTTCCTTTCTTGTCCTCTATCTTTTTTGATGATTAAAAAATTTTTTACTATATTATCTAAGTTGACAATTGGATTGTATTTTGCAATGACCCATAATTTACCATGTAGAACTGAAAAAGATCAATAGTTTCCTACTCTTTATGTGGTCCCAAATTTTATGCCAAAGAAAGTCGGTGTTGTCATTCCATATTTGCAAGAACTGAAAATTTTTTAACTAATAAAGGAAAAGCAAACCAAATCAGTTTCATCCCAAACATATGAATACTTTTATCAATGAAAAACAATTACTCAGAGCAGATGAATGAAAATGAAAAGAACAGAAAAGAGAACACTAGAACTCTCATGAGTAACGAGTCAATTATAACCACAACCTGTAGGAAGAGAGGGCAACCCTTTGGTCTCCTCTCTTATCTTATATAAAAATATGCCATGGGCGTTCTGCCACACACTACCCAGTTGCTGTTAATGTCTTCATACATAGAAGCAGTGAGTATGGCATCACATTATCATCACCCCATCACTAGAAATAAGTTGTTTAAAAGATAAAGTATAATTTTGTAAGTCACTCCAGAATCATCTTCATCATCATCATCAGAGCTTTTATCCCAAGAGATTGGGTAGACCACATGAACCAATATTTGAACTCACGCTAGATTGTCCATATGAATTCTCCTTCCTCACACATTTCTATTCAAGGTAATGTGTTCATACAACTCTAGTGTCTCCATATCTTTTCAAATTACTTCCAAGTCTTTTTTATCTTCCTCTAGTCTTACTCTTCTCTCAACATTCATAGCCTTTACTCTCCTAACTAGAGCATCTCTAGGTCTACGTCGTACATATCCAAACCAACGTAAATGACTTTCATAAATCTTGTCTTCAATAGATACCACTCCCACCATCTTATTGATTTATTCATTTCTCATTTTATCATTTATTGTATATCCACACATCCACCACAACATTCGTATTTCTACTACACTCATCTTTTATGTGTGCAATCTCTTAATTGCCCAACATTCACTATCATATAGCAACGTTGGTCTAATAACTATCATATAAACTTACCTTCCAATCAAATAAGAATTCATTTATCACACAATACACCTGTAGCATTTCTCTACTTACTCCATTCAGCCTAGATCCTATGGGTCACATCACCATCAATCTTTCCATCCGTCTTACTATCGACCCCAGGTATTGAAAATGGTCCCGCTTAAGTAGCGCCACCCCACCTAATGTCACCACATTTACTCTTCCACTTGGTTTGAACTAAATTTACACTCCATGTATTCAATCTTCACTTTGCTTAGTTTGAACCTCTTGATTCTAACGCCTATCTCCATAATTCTAACTTTGCATTGGTCTCCACTTTAGTTTTAGCACATAAGACAATATCAACTGCAATCGTATTGCCTAAGTTGATCGTCCCAGTATTCGAGAGCGCTCCATAAGTTGTTTAAGCAAATGAATTGCCTCCACTGTGAGAATTCGTTAATTTATACTGTAAATGTACGGAATAATAGATTTTAAATAAATTTTTGATATTTTATAAATATCGAAAGAAAGGTGTGATAGAATCAAAAATTCTGAAGTTGTACAAAGGCAAAATTAGTTTTCTCATGAAGTGGTCCAAGTGGACCAAATAAGCCATAATTTGACTTAAGAAGTAAATTAAAATAACTAAAGTTTTAAATGGAAAAATGGGCTAAATTAGAAAGTTACTGTGCAATGGCAAATGAAGTAAATATGGTGACTTTAGAGGACCTTTTAGTCTTTAGATAAATGGAATCAGAAATTTATTAATTAAAATTTATTTTTGGCCAATCAAAATAATCTAACAATGCAAGCTTCATTTATTTCTCCAGCTGAATGCACCGCCTCAGCCATTTCTGTTGCATCAGTCATGGTTTTGTTCTTCTCCTCTTCCACCGAGTCCCTGTTCTAGCTCTGAAATACCACCCTCTCATCAAGAAATCAGCCAAGCTTCTTTCATATAATCTTCCCCTCACCACCTTAACTTGATCTTTCTTTCAAAAGTTCAGCCAAAAAACGCCTAAGGAGGGCTCCCCTGCAGCTGACCAGTAACATGAATCAGGTAAAATTTCAGCCAACGCTTCATGCATTAATCCTTAGTTGTGGTGATGACTTGTAAGTAGGTGATGCACAGGCACATGGCTTGGCATGAAAAACATGTAGAAAATTTAGTATGGCTGAACATAATCTGTTATTGTGGTGTGTGTGTGACGTGAATGGTGAGGAAGAAAGAAAATATGGCTGTAGGTTAGCAACGTGAATGATGGAATGAATTTCTGCTGTATGTATGTGGCGTAAATGGCAGTAAAGAGGGCTTCAACATGAAAATAAATTATTGATAGTATATATATTCAAGAAGCCATAGTAATTAGGCTAGCCATGAGGGTTAAAAGAAGCCTAACGTGGTGCTTAAATGATGTTAAAACAGAAAACAAAAGCTAAGGTGGAGGTGTCGTAGTTGATATAAACGAGAGTAAAATAGGAAGAGGAAATATATATATATATATATATATATATATATATAAATAAATATGGGACCATGTTGCCTGTTGACTTTGATAAATTAAGAGATAAACATGGTGTTTAAAAAGCATGAAAACTGAATATAAATGCTGCCTGAAGCCGAACAGAACAAGGGGGAGCTGAATTGTTATGTTGACCGATTATGATGAGGGTTGACATAAAAGTCAATAAAAGGGGCTGAAATGGTGGGGAAATGAGAAAGACAATGAACATGTTGCTGTTGTGAATGGAAGAAAAGAACATGGACTGATTTGTAATAAATAGCCATGTAAAGGAAGACAAAAGGAAAGGTTGAAAATGAAGAAAAAATGGCCATAAGATATAGTTAAAATACAAGTATGGTCAATGTATGAGGGCAGCCGATTTTAAAGGAAATTGAAAGAATAAAATATTACATTTTATTTCTTATATGATGGAAAATGGCA
This sequence comes from Heritiera fomes, assembly GCA_032173925.1. Classification (NCBI taxonomy): domain Eukaryota; kingdom Viridiplantae; phylum Streptophyta; class Magnoliopsida; order Malvales; family Malvaceae; genus Heritiera; species Heritiera fomes. Next base: position 18,866,158 of record JAPDPM010000015.1, read on the forward strand.
AGGAAGAAGGCAGTACAGCTATATTTCACATTGACTAAGAAAATGAAATAATGAAATTAATTAGATAAAGGCCATTTGGCCATAGAGAAAGAAAGGGAGAAAGAATGGCCATTTTAGCTATGAGATCGTACTTACATTTACATTTTTACATAAATCATAGCTCCAAAGTAAAGGATAATTGAACAAATGTAACGATTCGTTACCATATTTTTCACCTTATTTTACACAATTTATCCGGTTGGGCTGTCTGTGATACTTCACTTGCACTTAATGTTAAACATATTTAATATAACATTGTTAATATAATACACATCCCTTATCTTATTTACAAAAATGTAGTACTGTATACATATCTAAATACAGAAAATAAATGATCGTACCTTATATAAATCAGTTGGTCTGTTACATTGTCCATTATGTGCAGCCATAATCCACAAATATTGGATCTCACCATCATCAAAACCTGAAATGTTAAAATTGGGGAGTGAGCAAACCACGGCTCAGTAAGAGAGTTATATGCTACACTTGATATTCAGCTATCTATATGCTGAAAATATTTTTCATTTTCTTTAAAATCTTCCTAACTGGCTCTAGGCTCACATGTAGGAAGGATACTACAGTCGGCTAGGGATCCAGATAGAGTAAGGCAGGTATTTTGAAATACCTGACTTGTTCCGGAACCTAGAAGCAACTGTAGACAGTACTATTTCCGTTGTTTTCAAAACGATATAATTTTCGTTTTCCACAAAGTAAACCACTTATTTCTTTTCACATCAGTATACTTTAAAACACGTGACAATTCAGTAATAAAAACAGTGGTTTACTTCTCTTCTCTTCGGTACAGTAAAACACGTGACAGTACAGTGATTTGTAAATATCCAATCGTGGATAGTTACTTCTTCGATTATTTATTTCTTAGAAATAATTCTTATGTTATTCTTTTAGAATAAACATTTATTTCTCTTTTCAAATCAGTAACCGTATCGTACAGTTCAGTAAAACAGTATATTCAGTAAAACAGTAAGTCGATACAGTTCACTCAGTAGACAGTAAATAGTAGCTACCAGTTCAGAAAACAGTATAAGGTAGCTTTCAATTCAGTAAAAAGTAAATGGTAGCTTTCGATTCAGTAAACAGTAATCAATGGCTACCATTTTAGTAAACAGTATAGTTCAGTAAACAGTGTTTTGGTACGGTCTTTCATCAGTAAACAGTAAAACAGTGAACAGTAAACAGTGAACAGTGGTTCAGTACAGTAAACAGGATTTTGTAAATCCTTTCAGTAAATAGTAAATAGTAAGTGAGACTAAGCATCACCCTACAATTAAATCATGCTATCATCGTCCAATAATGGACCAGTAATCATTATCCCCGAAGGGACACAGTAACAGTATAAAAGTGAGATCTATGGCCATGATCTATATGGTGTCCTCGGTGTACACTTGCCAGGTGACATCCGGGACGCTGATGACTGGCAGGTCTATCAGCCACGTGACAGTAACAGTATAAGTGTGATGCATGAAACTCGGGGCCTAAGTCTCAAAACAGTATAAACCGTACCATAGCCTTTATGGATTTTAAATACAGTAAATCGAAATATCCATAAGGCTCACATGTAAATATAATCACCTTTATGAAATTTATAAAATAATAACATTTTTCAAACTATTTCATAAAGGTATTTATTATGTTTTTCATATGATGAAGACAGTTAGCAAAATCATCACTGTGAAAATAGAAGGGCAAAACTGTCTTTTTCCACCGTAAAATACATATGCACGCTTTTCCGTGCTTTTTATCCAAAACATGGTTTTCAAAGAAATCGGGATTCAAATCAAATATTTTCATAATTTATGTAAAAATAAATTATTTACTTTCCAAATTCAAAATCCCTTAACCATGTTAGAAACACGTGTAGAGACCTCTAGTCTCGAAATCATTGTTTCCCATCACTTCTTAACCTTTATGGAATTTTCATAATTATTTGTTTCCATCATTAAAACCATAAAGGTTTTATGTAAAATCAAGTGAATATTTAAGAATATTTATAAAAATATTCACTTCAGTCTCTTTTTCATTTTCATCTCGTTTCACGTGAAATATCACCTACAGGGTGAATTTTCGGTGATTTCCTTTTCACCATTCTCGAAAACATGAATATTTTAAAATCAATTATCGTTATATTCTTATTTTATGAAATTTGCTTAATTTCTCGATTTTCGTACTTGAAAATCATTTCACGTGAAATCAAATCTTTTATTTTGGTTTTTAGTGATTTTCGGTAAATTTCAGTAAATTTTCGATAATTTTTCGGCAGTATAATGACTGCCGATTTGGCTAGCCTCCTGCACCGAAAATACAGTTTATATTTCTCAACTGGTATTTCACCACAATTTAAAACCGATAAATCACCACATTATAAACCAATAATTATCGATAGCATTTAAAAATTAAATGCAATTTAAAAACATGGCCGAATATCCTTACAGACGGCACATGTCTCCCTTACCTATTTCGGGTAGGCGACTGCCTCTCGAAGGTCGCGCCCGTGTTCACCTCTCCCGATTCCATCGTCTCGGTAATCGAGGATGATTTTCTGGAAATTAAATTCTAAAAATTAGAATTTTTCCATAATTATTTAAATAAATAAATTATTTAAATAATTTAATACTTTTCGGGATTTCTTACCGATTCCCGTAATTCTCGGGATTTCCCATAATTTTCGAATTCTCGGGAATTCTCTAAATTCCCGGAATTCCTTTTCTCTTTCTCTTTCTTCTTTTTCTTCCTTCTTTCTTTTTCTCTTTTCTTTTCTTTTTCTTTTTCCTTTTTCTTTTCTTTTTCTTTTTCTTTTTCCTTTTCTTTCTTTTCCCGCCGGACCGGTCTACCTCCCTCACCGCCGGTTCTTCTCCGGTGGCCGGTTCTCCGGCGGTTTGGCGGCTCCACAGCTAGCCGGCACCACGACGAAGTCGGATCTGGCCTTCGTTCGTCACGAATCGAGGGCATGGCGGCGGATCTACTCGGTTTTGGTTCGGTTCCTTCTCTTCCTCCGTCGGCCTTCCTCCGCCGTCGTTGGCTTCACCGGTGGCATCCCACGTTTTCCTCTTCCTCCGGTGGAGCTTCGGTAGCACTAGCGGTGGCCAATTTCGCCGGCACCGCCAGATCTGGTTTTCGGTTCCTTCTTCGATTTTTCGCTGTTTCGCGTCGATTCCTTCTCCGTTTCGCTTTGCCCGCGTTGCCGTCAGCTTCCTTTTCCTTTGCCGGCGACGACGCTTCTCCTTTCCTCTCTCTTTTCCCTCGCCGACGGCCGCTGACGGGGGCGGCTACGCCTGGGGAGGCAAAATCGGAGTCTTCCCGATTCTGTTTCTTTTGTTTCCCCTTTCCCCTTTTGTTTTTATTTTACTTACTATTTTTAGTATATTTATATAATATCTACTTTATACTATATACATATAATATATATACTATATATTACACATATATTACAATATATATTATATGTAAATTATATATATTGTACATTACAAAATATATATCTAGTATATATATTTATGTATATTTATATACTTTAAAATAAATAACATTTATATAAATGTAATAATTCCATATATATATATATATTGTATTAACAATATATATACCTTTAAACTTTAATGTAATTTAATATTTACATTTCCTCAAATATGTATATACTTATATATATACATACACTGTTGTAAATAATACATATGTACTATTTAAATTTATCAAATAGTATATATACTTATATATACCATCGTATATTTAATATATACTATATACCATACGGTATTTAAGTACATATGTATTTATATCAAAATATATTTATATAATTAGTAATTATATAAACATATTTATTTTCACTTCTCATCTTCCTTATTTAATTTGGATTTCCATTTATCCAAATTAAATTTCCTTCTTCCATTATTTTCCATAATATCTCATCTTATTTTTCCAATTTATTTTTCCTTCACTCGGATTTCCACCATCCGTTTCCTTTCTCAATTTTCGGGATTTTCACCAATATCCCGTTCTCACAATTTTATTTATTTATTTATTTCCAATATTTATTTCCAATATTTATAATTTCCAATTAAATGGAAAATTTACGGTTATCACAACTAATGATCTGTTGAAATCATATTGCAGTCGGAAATTCGACGTTCGTGTGGACCACAAGATAGCGTGATCTCGATAAACAGGTAAGAGATGCGTGTATAGATTTCTAGGGATACTCGGATTCATTATTCAAATGCTATGAATTTTATAAGAATTATGAAATGTTGGTTTACCTCGAATGGCATGAAATCTGTGGTTTTCTGGTTGGTGAATTGTGTTTATAAGTGTAGGGGGCTAGGATTCAAGCAGTCGTTATACTGTCAAAATTTATTCAAAATATTTCTAAAAATGTTAGAAAATATTTTGGTGCATTATTGATATTTTCCTAGCCTCAAAAGGAATGAATTAAATATTTTTCATAAATGGTTATTATATCGAAAAATATTTGTTACATATGTTGGATACCGATTTCGGTGAAGGTGTCATTATTGAAAATTCATCCCATATGTTATACAGTGAAATGTGTGATTGGTAAAATGAAAAGGTGAATAGTGAATATTTTATAATTATTTTTAGTATGATATTCACTATTTTAATTATGATTTTCCTTTATGGAATAAAGAAGATTTTATCACCTGAAATGATTTCCATAAAGACTTAATCACTGTGTAAATATTATTTTGAGACTAAAATGTCTCTACACGTGTTTATGGTGGTAAATGTGTTGGCAGAATTATCGAATTTGGAAAATAAAATATTTTATTTTTCCATAAATCATGAAAAATATTGGAAGTGATTTTCAATAACTTTGAATTTCGTGTTTTGGAAAGAAAGCATGGAAACATGTGTATATGTGCTCTATGGTGAAAAGAAACAGTTACAAGATTTTATTACTATAGTGTAATTATTTTATTAACTGTTTTCACAGTACGAGATACTGTGATTTATACCTTTATGGATTTTTTGAAAGATATTATTGATTTTACTTAATTCTATAAAGGTGATGAGATTTCTTATACACTATTTTGAGACTGATAGGCCCCATATCATGCTCACGTGTTCATGTGTATCTTCTCATGTGTTATGCTGTTGACATTGAGCCATCTTCAGCGGTCCTGGCGTCCCCCGCTCAGTGTACGACCGAGAACACTTATAGACTATGGTCATAGATCTCATGTGTTTATTATAATGTCTCTACAGGGATCTCACATGTACCCTATTATTCCTTACAAGACTTATAGCATGATATCATCAGAGTGTTGCCTGGTCTCCACTATTATTACACGTGTTATTATTGGTTTTGGTAATAACTATTGAAATATACTATTTATTGTGATGCTTTATCACTGACTGGTGAAGTATGTGAACGGTGTTTTATTGTGTTGGCTCTACCGAAAGGGGGGGTGAATCGGTTTTTCTAATTCTTTCTAATATTCCTAGCTCTTAAAGCACAATCCAAGTAAAATAAACAATGATGAAATAAATGCAGTAAATAAGAGTAAGGGAAAGAGAAGCAAACACAAGTTTATAGAGGTTCGGCCAATCTCTTGCCTACGTCCTCTCTCCTTGAACTCCTTGTCAAGGTTTTGATTCACCTCTTCCTTGAGAATCCTTACAAACCACTTGAAGGCGTGGCAAGACTCTTACAATCTTTCTAGAGACTTTGAAATCTCCTTCTAAGCCTCTACCCTTGTATTGCTACCCAACACTCTACAATATCAGACCTTACAAGGATAGCTCACCCCTTGAATAACAAGAATTTCAGTAAATGGGTGAAGAACACAGATGAGTCTCACAAAATGGAGTAACACAATGAACAATTTCAGATTTGAATTTCTCTCTTGAAGCTTGAGGATTTTTCAGTGCTTGGTCTTCCTTCAAACATCATAAATGCCTCTATTTATAACCCACTAAACGAATGGAACAGTTGGTGAAGCATTTAATGCATTTCTTCCCGTTGAAAACCTCAAAAACTAGCCGTTGGTGTCAAGGCCCGTGAAAAGGGATCGATCCTTTTTATCCAGAAACTTGTTTCAACTTTTTCCTGGTGTTCGTCCACCTTACTGCTAAAATGGGATCGATCCCTTTACAGTAGGGATCGATCCCTTTTAATCAGAATGCCTTCCTGCACGTCTTTAAATGCATTTTGAGATAGTTTATGGTTTTTTGTGATTCTAAGTCAGTTCAAAAACTTCTAGCACTTTTATTAAGAGTATTTACTGACTTTTTCAGTTGAAATCACACTCCAAAACTTGTTTAAAATATTTTCTATCATTGAGTTCATTCAAGGCAAATTTACTTAGAGAAAAAAATCATTTTTAAGCTTACTTGAATTTTGTCATTTCAAAATACTTGTCAATTTAAAGCTAACAATCTCCCCCTTTTTGATATGACAAAACTTAAGGTAAATTTGCTTAGGAAATGAGATTGCTTAAATTTTTGAAAATAATGCTCCCCTTTAATATTTGCTCCCCCTCAAAGTTAGCTTCCCCTTTTAGTACCAAGATCACATTAATTCTCCCCCTTTTTGTCATAGAAAAAAAAATGACATACTCCCCCTCAACAATAATAATAAACATGGAGAATTGGTTAGTCAATTTAAAGCAATAGGTCAATGAGAGATATTGAAGAACATAGACAACCATGGCAGAATGATAAAATAACCAGAAATATATAACATGCCATATCATAGAGGTTCAAACATCTAACAAAGTTTACACAGACAAAAACAAAATCTGACAGTGAAGTTCAACAAACATAGCACAGAGGTTCAAACATCTAAGCATAACAAGGTAAATGCACCCCCTACACACAAAGAACAAAATCAACGCCTGGGAAATGTCTTATAATACTGATCCATGAAGTCCTCATGCTGCATGCGGATGTCTTGGACTTCATCAAATAAGACAGCCTGTGTAGCCTCCATGGTGTCAAGGCGAGCGTCGACATGATCAAAGCATTGAGTAACGGTGGCCTGTAGGTTTTGAAGCGATAGCATGATCTGGTCAAGAGAGACCGAGGTCGAGGCAGATGGGGCTGAAGATGGGGCTGCAGAAGGAGCTGCCTCTTTGTCGTCGCCTTCATCGCCGCCTTTTTCCGGGTCATGTCTGGGAGATGCTGGAGCACCATGGGCCTTTTCCCAAACGATGGTATCCCCTTGCTGACGAGAGTACCTACCAAGATTATGCAAAGTAGCAAGGTTGATGGTGTTGCCTGCCTCTGGAAGGGAGCCAGGCTCACACGAACAGTCGATCCCGTGGTCGAGTAGGTAGAAAGCAAGTGGTTGTGGGAAGACAATTGTCTGAACTTTGCCAAGAACAATCTTGATCCAATCGTGGAGAATGAAATGGAGAAGATCCGGTCGATCGCCATCAGGTGAGTGAATGTGATGAAGCCAAAAACGATCAAGTCTTCGGAGTTGGGAATATTTGGTGCCAAGTGGGCGAAGATTCCAAGAGATGATGATGTGGAGAAGGCGAGCAAAGACGGGAAGGTCACCCGCACGGTCATTGACGATATTGAATTCTAATAGGACATTGACATTTTCGTGTGCAAGACCATGCTCCGGAATTCGAAAGGCACAGGAGAGAGAATATTTGGTGATTTCCACATCCCGACCCATAACAAATGATTGAATTCCCACTGCCTTACATGGGTCATTAGGCGAATATATAACTTTGGCATTGGAAAAGAAAGCTCGAATGATGTTCAAAGGAACCGGAGTGTTGATTTTGAGAAAGTATGTCCAATGGAAGGCGTCAAATTTGGCCAAGTAGGGAAAGTTTATCGATTCCAAAAAACCGAAGTCAATTGAGCGGCAGTGCTTGACGCACATATGGGCATAGAGGGCATGGTAACGGTTTTTCTCTTCCGCATTCCTAAAGCAGCGATTGAAGGCGGTTGGAACGGAGGCGGAGGAAGAGGAAGGACCAGATCTTTTTTGAGAGACAGCATGTTTGACTTTGGGAGCCATGGGGAAGAAGAATGATGAGGGAAATGTCTAAGAGGAGTTTTGTCGAACAGGTGATGGGCACAAGTTTGAGTGAGGATAGATAGGAGTATGGGGAAAGATGACCCTAACTGACAGCGGAGAGCCACAACCCAAGATGCATGTAACAATTATGATAAGGAATGTCGGATGAACAACTGCAAATAGGCTAAGTATAATTCCTAGAAAAAGACAAGTGCCAAATGAAATGAAAACCTAGATGGAGAGGAAATTAATGCAAGATATGCAAATGGGCAGTCAAGACAAGATGAAAGAAATTAGAAATGCAAGAAAAATGGAATGAAAAATGTGAGAAAAACTTACAATTGAAATGTTGGGTGAATAGTAACCATGGTGTGGAGGAAGAAGGAAGAGAAGAAAAGAAGAGATTTTGTCAGGAAATGAGGAGGGGAAATGAAAAAGAGAAAGAAATGAGGAAGATTGGTGAAAGAATGAAGTGATTTGGTGTAGAAATGAGTGAGATCTTGAAGGCTGTGGGAGGAGGAATGGAGAAGGGGGAAGGCTTACGGACGATGGGGAAGAGGAATAGGGAAAATGAGTGAAATCCCGACGTTTTAACAAGGGCACGCGTGACGGTTTGCCCGAAGGGATCGATCCCTTTAAGGATGGGATCGATCCGTTTTTGGCAGTGTGTACCCCTGCCCATTCTGATGCTATGGGATTGATCCCATGATGAAAGGGATCGATCCCTCATAGCAAAAACCCAGAATTTTAGGCCTTAATGACCCGGAAATCAATCCAATTTTCATAAGAATTGACCCCTTAGTCCATTGCCTCAGTTGTGATGCAGAAAAATGATTTGCAACTTAAAGAACTTGTGCATTTTCAATGTTTAAAAACAAAATCTGGTTTGGCCACTTAGGATGTATGAGACATGTCTTGAAAACTGCAGAAAAATTGCAGAAAAATGCAAAAAAATGCATAAGTATCCAAAAATGATGCAGAGCAGTTTTGAGCAATAAGTAACCATGATTGTGATAGTGTCTTAACCATTAGAAAAGGGTTTTGGCTAATGAAGGAAGTTTATCATGATCAAAACACACACAAATCAACAGTTCAATTTCAAAAAGTTAAGAACATGAACAGTAACATGGTGAATTAAGGTCATGAATTGCAAGTGGAAATGATATGCTCCAAATTTCTTTCTTGCAATCATATCAAACCAACTTAAGTCATTCATTCAATATCAAATCAATTCAAGGAGCATTCATAATGCCTAATTCACCTCTAAGAGTGCAAAATCTCTCCTTGTCCAAGGGCTTTGTGAAAATATTAGCTAATTGGTGCAAGGTGCCCACATACTCTAGAATTATGTCTCCTTTTTGCACATGATCTCGTATAAAATGATGTCTAATCTCAATGTGCTTGGTTCTAGAGTGTTGGATGGGATTTTTTGTAAGATTGATGGCACTAGTGTTGTCACACCTAATGGGAACTTGGTTCATTTCTATTCCATAGTCTCTCATTTGTTGCTTAATCCATAAAACTTGAGCACAGCAACTTCTGGAAGCTATATATTCAGCCTTGGTTGTGGATTGAGCTACACTATTTTGTTTCTTAGAGAACCATGAGATGAGCCTACTTCCTAAGAATTGGCATGTTCCCGATGTGCTTTTCCTATCCACTTTGCATCCACCAAAATCCGCATCGGAATAAGCATGGAGATCTAGTGTAGAATCTTTAGGATACCAAAGTCCTAAGGATGAAGTGTCTTTGAGGTATCTAAGGATTCTTTTTACTGCTTGTAGGTGTGATTCTCTAGGGGATGACTGAAATCTAGCACACAAGCATACACTAAACATTATATCAGGTCTACTAGCAGTTAAATATAACAATGAACCAATCATAGACCTATATAGTTTAGTGTCTACACATTTTCCTCCTTCATCCTTATCAAGCTTAATATTTGTGCTCATAGGTGTAGAGAAAGGTTTAGATTCATCCATTCCAAATCTTTTGAGCAAATCTTTAGTGTACTTAGCTTGATTTATGAAAATACCTTCTTTACATTATTTAACTTGAAGTCCTAGAAAGAAGGTTAATTCACTCATCATACTCATTTCAAATTCACCTTGCATTAGTTTTGAGAAATTTTTGCACAATGACTCATTTGTAGATCCAAAAATGATATCATCGACATAAATTGAACTACTAATAAGTCATGACCCTTAGATTGAATAAACAAGGTTGTGTCTACCTTTCCCCTTGTAAATCCTTTTTCGATTAAAAACTTTGAAAGTCTTTCATACCAAGCTCTAGGAGCTTGTTTTAATCCATATAAGGCTTTTGAAAGTTTGAAAACATGGTTAGGAAATTTTGGATTTTCAAAACCGGGAGGTTGCTCAACATAAACCTCTTCATTTATATAACCATTTAAGAAAGCACTTTTCACATCCATTTGATATAATTTAAAATCCTTGTAGCATGCAAAGGCAAGTAGCATCCTAATGGCTTCTAATCTAGCTACCGGAGCATAGGTTTCATCATAGTCTATTCCTTCTTCTTGTCTATATCCTTGAGCTACTAACCTAGCCTTGTTTCTAACAATAATGCTATTTTCATCCATCTTGTTCTTGATTATCCATTTGGTTCCAATGATGGGATAATCTTTAGGTCTTTCTACTAATGTCCACACTTTGCTTCTCTCAAATTGATTTAATTCTTCTTGCATGGCCATAATCCAATTTTCATCATTTAAGGCCTCATCCACTTTCTTTGGTTCAAATTGTGACACAAAGGCTACATGTTGACATATGTTTCTATATGTTGACCTAGTCCTAACTCCAATGGTTGGATCTCCAACAATATCATTTTCTTTCACATATCCTAGTTCTCTAAGACACCTAGATTCCTTCTCAATTATTTCTTATTCCATGGACTCCTCATTTTTGTTAATAGTAAGATCTTCTAATTGATCTCTAACATCCTTATCTTGAGATGGATCAACTATATGTTCATCAAAAATCTCAACTTCATCATCAAGATTGGTTCTACTAGTGATATTTGATTCATCAAAAATTACATGTATTGACTCTTCTACTACAAGTGTTCTTTTATTGAAAATTCTATAGACCTTAGAATTTAGAGAATAGCCAAGAAAAATACCTTCATCACTTTTAGCATCAAATTTTCCTAGGTTATCTTTACCATTGTTCAAAACAAAACATTTACATCCAAATGGGTGAAAATAACTTATGTTAGGTCTTTTTCCTTTATAGAGCTCATAGGGAGTTTTCTTTAAAACAGGCCTTACCATAGCTCTATTTATGACATAGCAAGAAGTGTTTATTGCTTCAGCCCAAAAATATTTAGGTAAGTTATTTTCACAAAGCATGGTTCTAGCCATTTCTTCTAATGTTCTATTTCTCCTTTCAACTACCCTATTTTGTTGAGGAGTTCTAGAAGCTGAAAAATTATGGCTAATGCCATTCTCATTGCAAAATGTATCAAAACCCATATTTTCAAATTCTTTTCCATGGTCACTCGTAATACTAGAAATAGAGTAACCTTTTTCATTTTGAACAAGTTTTGAGAAAGCAATGAATTTTTCTAAGGCTTCATTTTTCATACTTAAAAAGAACACCCATGTGAACCTAGTGTAATCATCAACTACCATAAATCCATAGTGTTTACCTCCTAAACTAGTTGTCCTAGTTGGTCCAAAGAGATCTAAGTGAAGAAGTTGAAGTGATCTAGAGGTAGTGACACACTTCTTAGATTTAAATGAATTTCTTTTGTGTTTTCCTCTTACACATGCTTCACAAACTTTATCATTTTCAAATTGAAGCTTAAGTAATCCTACTACTAGGTCTCTTTTGGCTAATTTAGACAAAACATGCATGCTAGCATGACCTAGTCTTCTATGCCATAACCAAGGTTCATCTTCTCTAGTGGCCATAAAGCATACATTTTTGCTATTAAGTTCATTTAAATCCACAATATAAATATTTCCATGTCTATGTTCAATAAACACAATTTGATTAGTTTTGGCATAAACAACATTGCAACACAAATCATCAAACATAACTTTAAATCCCCTATCACACAATTGACTAATACTAAGTAAATTATGTTTTAAGCCTCTAACATACAACACATTCTCAATAGTTGAGGAAGAGTTATCAATTGAGCCAATTCCTTCAATTTGTCCTTTGGAGTTGTCTCCAAATGTGACTTCTTCACCATTTTTATGCTTTAGGAACTTGAATTGGCTCTTGTCACCCGTCATGTGTCATGAGCATCCACTATTAAGGTACCAATGCTCCTTGGACTTAGCCTTGTAGCAATACTCTTCCTCCTACAAACACATCAAGCTTTTATCTTGGGTACCCAAATTTTCTTGGGTCCTTGAGAGTTAGTACTAATAATTTTTGATCCTTTAGGGATCCATTTCATCTTTAAGGACTCATCACTTGAATTTAAAACATGTTTAGGCACCCAAATCTTGACAGCCATTTTTCCTCTAAACATGGTCTTTCTAGAGGTGCATGCTTGTGAAGAGTGTCCTAGTTTATTACATAATGTGCACAAAACAAATTTTCCATCTTTAACTAGGAAATTTTTAAGATGAGTCTCTTTGTTAGATGCATTGTAGCCTAACCCTTCTCTATCAAAGAATGCTCTTTGAGTCTCTAGCATTTGATCAAGTTTTTGTTGACCCATGTAAAATCTAGAAAAGGAGTTTTGCAAATTAGTGTTCTTTCTATTTAATTCTTCTATTTTTAGATTTGCATTCTTTAATTTCTTTTCACATTCTAATTTAACATTCACAAGTATTTCATTCTCCTTTTTCAACTTAGAGATCATTTTCTTATATTTCAAATTCATGCATTCAAATTCATTGGCTAACTCATCAAATGCATCTTGCAATTCATCAAAAGTGTATTCATTAGTATCTAACAAGTTAGAGGTTACCTTCTCATCTTCAAAAGCCATGAAACAAAGGTTGGCTACTTCATCTTCCACATTTTCTTCATCGGAGCAATCACTATCACTCCAAGTAGCCACCATTGCCTTCTTCTTTTGTTTCTTCTCATTTTGCTTTCTATACAAAGGACAATCAAATTTAATATGACCAGGTTTTTTGCATTCATAACAAATAATTTGGTCCTTTTCTTTCCTACTAGTTTCACCTCTATTTAACTCTCTCCTAAGGGGTCTCCTAGAGTTTCCACTAGCTCTTATCCTCATGAATTTATTGAATCTCTTGGCAAACATGGCCATTTCCAAATCCTCTTCATCACCACTTACATCATGATCATCTTTTGATTCCTTAATTGTGGTGGATTTTAGTGCTACTCCAACTTTCTTTGGGGGATCTTGATTTCTCTTAATTTTCATCTCATAAGTGAGTAAGGATCCCATAAGTTCATCCAAAGAGAGTGTATGAGGATCCTTAGATTCTTCAATAGCAGTGACTTTAGCTTCCCATGATTTAGGTAAGCTATTGAGAACCTTTTTCACCATCTCTACATTAGAGTATGTCTTCCCTAAAGCTTTAAGACCATTTATTATGTCCGTAAACCTAGTAAACATGTCACTAATTGACTCGTCATTCTTCATTCTAAATAGTTCATAGTCTTGAGTGAGCATGCCTACTTTGGTTTCTTTGACTTGTGTGGTTCCCTCATGTGTGATTGCTAGTTTATCCCAAACTTGTTTAGCATTCTCACATTGTGAAACTCGATTATACTCATTTGGTCCTAATGCACAAAATAGTGTGTCTATTGCTTTAGCATTAAGTTGTGCCATCCTAATATCATTAGTATCCCACTCATCTTCTTTCTTAGGCACATCCGACCCATCTACTTTCTTGATAGGAATAAGAGGACCTTTAACAATAATTCTCCACACTTTATAATCATTGGCTTGAATAAATAGCATCATTCTAGTCTTCCAATAGGCATAGTTTTCACCATTAAAGAGTGAAGGTCTAACCGTAGAGTGTCCCTCTCCTACTAAGGGTGTAGACAAACTAGTTTGAGCCATTAGTGATCGCTTTTACTCGATAGATGTTAATCTAATTCAATCTGGAGCCCAAGCTCTGATACCAATTGTTGGCTCTACCGAGAGGGGGTGAATCGATTTTTCTAATTCTTTCTAATTTTCCTAGCTCTTAAAGCACAATCCAAGTAAAATAAACAATGATGAAATAAATGCAGTAAATAAGAGTAAGGGAAAGAGAAGCAAACACAAGTTTATAGAGGTTCGGCCAATCTCTTGCCTACGTCCTCTCTCCTTGAACTCCTTGTCAAGGTTTTGATTCACCTCTTCCTTGAGAATCCTTACAAACCACTTGAAGGTGTGGCAAGACCTCTTACAATCTTTCTAGAGACTTTGAAATCTCCTTCTAAGCCTCTACCCTTGTATTGCTACCCAACACTCTACAATATTAGACCTTACAAGGATAGCTCACCCCTTGAATAACAAGAATTTCAGTAAATGGGTGAAGAACACAGATGAGTCTCACAAAATGGAGTAACACAATGAACAATTTCAGATTTGAATTTCTCTCTTGAAGCTTGAGGATTTTTCAGTGGTTGGTCTTCCTTCAAACTTCATAAATGCCTCTATTTATAACCCACCAAATGAATGGAATAGTTGGTGAAGCATTTAATGCATTTCTTCCCGTTGAAAACCTCAAAAACTAGCCGTTGGTGTCAAGGCCTGTGAAAAGGGATCGATCCCTTTACCAAAGGGATCGATCCTTTTTATCCAGAAACTTGTTTCAACTTTTTCCTGGTGTTCGTCCACCTTACTGCTAAAATGGGATCGATCCCTTTATAGTAGGGATCGATCCCTTTTAATCAGAATGCCTTCCTGCACGTCTTTAACTGCATTTTGAGATAGTTTATGGTTTTTTGTGATTCTAAGTCAGTTCAAAAACTTCTAGCACTTTTCTTAAGAGTATTTACTGACTTTTTCAGTTGAAATCACACTCCAAAACTTGTTTAAAATATTTTCTATCATTGAGTTCATTCAAGGCAAATTTAGTTAGAGAAAAAATCATTTTTAAGCTTACTTGAATTTTGTCATTTCAAAATACTTGTCAATTTAAAGCTAACATATTGCTACACGTGTTTCAAGTGATTGATTTCAATGGTGGAAATCAAATAATTTTCAAGTGTTGTTCACATGATTTAATAAATTATTTTATTTAAACATGTGATATTTTATATGCAGTAGATATTTTAGTGAGTTTATATTAAAATAAATTTTTACTCCCTATAATCGCTCTGGGTTTTCGAGACAAGACAGGTATTTCAAAATACCTTTCATGCTCCATCTAGATTTCCCGGCCGACTATAGTATCACTCCCTTGTAGAGTGCCAGTTTATAAATAGGAAACTAAAGGTTTTACTGCATGTAGTCTTCGAAGTATCAAAATTTGCATACAAATCTCTTACTGAGCTGTGGTTTTGCTCACTCCAATATTTTATCTCCCCAGATATTTTGCAGTGACCGGTTGAGTATATCATTCGAGGATTAGAGGCTGCATACTGAGCACCACGAGGCAGCATTTATAGATCCTGGAGGTATATTTATTTTACATTATATGTTCAGACTTCTGATTTACGGTACTACAGTGTTATATTAAATTAGGGGATGTAAGTATTGATTAAAATACAACTTGTAAATATTTATTTCCATTAATTATATTAAATTGCGAAAATCGTGTTTTTAGTGAATTAAATGTGGAAATTAAGATATCGCAGACAGCCTAACCTGTTCATGTGTGGTGAAAATGTGTAAAAAGTGTAAAATACTGTGTACTTGGGATGTGACAATTTTTATGGTATCAGAGCGAGGTTGGCCTGATGTCTGTCGATATTGTAGTGATAAAGTGAAGTGATTACATCCCTTGTAAAACTGTAGAGTCTGGATATATATATGAAAAAAAGGTCACTAACTGAAATTAGTGAGAGAGATCCACTGGTGGTGGAGTAGTGGATAATAACTGTGGAGAAACTGTTTAAGTACATGAGATGTTCTGATACAAAGTGAGTCGGACTAGCAGTGTTCCAGATGAGTAATGATGCGGAACACTGGTGGAAGTCTACACAGACGGTACTCTTTGCCCAATATCCAGTGATTACATGGATATATTTGTTGAGGCTTTCCACCGTCAGTACATCCCCGATACTACACAGAAGAAGCTTCAATAGGAGTTTATAGATTTGATATAAGGGGAGTATGTCCGTGGACCAGTACGAGTCCCGATTTACCACACTTAGTAGATTTGATCCATTGACTAAGATTGACGAGCGGCATAAGATTGACAGATTTAAGGCTGGGTTGAGACCGTCTATTCGGCCTAAGTTGACTCCTTTTGATATACGGACATATGATGAGGTCGTCCGACGTGCTTAGCTTTGTAAGAATTCGAGCAGTATCATATAGAGTCCACTAGTAAAGGTAAAGCGAAGAGGGGCACGAATGATAGATCTGGTAGAGAGCAGCCCAAGAGAGCTATATCATCTAGTATTCAGATCTCAGAGGGGCGATCCACGAGATTGACTGCTGTAGCCCCCACTACTACTAGTCCTACTTCTGCACCGAGAGGTACCACAGCCAGATGTGATCGGTGTGGACGGTTATCGACCAGGGCTTGTTTTAGATGTGGGCAATCAGAATGATTGGTGAGAGACTACCCCATGCTCAGAGAGGCAGCTGCATCTACCACCCCAGCCCTAGTACTTCCATTACCGACTCCGGCACCAGCAGCTCTGACAGAATCGAAGAGAGTGACACCCTCTCAGCCTAAATGGGCGATAGTGCGATAACCTTTATTTGTGATATCAATCGTAAGTGTACTAAAGTGAATTTTAACTAATTTGAGGTTATTTTGAAATTATGGACAGATTGTTGAAGCTAAGAATGTCAGGGTCATCTTGGTCAAGAATTGGTGGAATCAGATTTTCAAAAAAAAAAGGTAATTTCCAATCGAAAGACTATTTGGGTTTAAATTCGGAATTAAGGTGTTAGTGGAAGATTATGGAAAAGGAAGATTCTTATGTAGTTTTAATAATTAGCAATATTATAGACAGAGGTGATCATGGAATATCTATTAATTAAGAATAGTGGAAATTATGGTAGATATATATATATATATGTATGTATGTAGGTATTAAGATATAAAGTAGGAAATTAATTAATTAATTAAAATATACTATAAGGGAATTAAATATATATATATATAAAAGATATGGAAATTAAATTTATAAAGACAATAAATAGTGGGGGACACATAAACATAGTCCAATTTATGTCTCAAAGAAAAAGGCTAGTTTAGGAGACATTATTATTTGCTTGAAACAATAATTATTTATGTACTAATCCATTAATATTAAATTGGATTATTAGAAGCTGATAATACAAGAGTTAAAGGGCTGGTAACACAAGTCGAGGGCTGAAAAATGTGGGCTCACTTCAGTTTATCAAGCAAATAGTAAAAAAAAATGAATGAATGAACCAGCCAAGGTATAACCGAACTATTCACCATTTTTCCTTCTTTTATGTTCAACCACTTAAAGACTTGGAAAAAAAATAAAAGCTGTCTAAACAGTCATGATGGAGAAGGAAAATTCATGAAAAAAATTTATCAAAAAAGAAAAAGAGGAAATCTTGAGAAGATCCTGATTTAGCCTCTGTTTGTGTGTTTACCTGGAAAGGCCAAGGATTCAAAAGGGAGAGGCATTCAGTTCCAAAAGCCTTGGGTAAGAAAGATGATTTTCTTGCAATTTTGGGAGTTTATACTTCATGAATACTATGTTTGATGGGGTAAATGTTGATTGCATGTAGACTTTGAGGTGAATCCAAGAAATGAGGAAGGGTGAAACCGAGAGTGAAGGGTCAGCTTGATGGATTTGGGAACTTCAAGAGACCAAGGTAAGGAAGATAAATTCTTTTGAAGTCCTGCTGTATAAACTCTCTTAGATTGTGAATTCATGGGTTTCCATATGATAATGCTGTTAGGAAAAGCATTAACCGAAGAGAGAAGAATGGGTTAGGTTCTGATTTGAAGGAAATCAAAGGCAAGGTTTGGAATGAGAGCTACTGTTTCAGAGAAATAAAGAAGAGCTGTTGGAAATTTGGGTAAATGAAATATTCTACTGACCATGCAATGTTTATTTATTGAATATGAAAATAAAATTATGATAAATTGAATCAAATGGCTGTTGTATAGATAAAGGATTAATTGAATTCTGACTTGATGTTCAAATCTAGAATTGATGTTCTGTTCTAGGTTGTAATTAAAACGCTCAGTTTAATTGTTCTTGTGATAACCGTAAATTTTCCATTTAATTGGAAATTATAAATATTGGAAATAAATATTGGAAATAAAGAAATAAATAAAATTATGAGAACGGGATATTGGTGAAAATCCCGAGAATTGAGAAAGGAAACGGATGGTGGAAATCCGAGTGAAGGAAAAATAAATCGGAAAAATAAGATGAGATATTATGGAAAATAATGATAGAAGGAAATTTAATTTGGATAAATGGAAATCCAAATTAAATAAGAAAATGAGAAGAAAATATATATATATATATATATTGTACATACAATATATATTGTATTATTTCATTTATATAAATATATATATGTTGTGTAATTTAAATTCAACATATATGTATATACCAAATATGTATTTTGTTAATACATGAAATATATATATATACTCATTTATATATATAATATATCTATAGTACTATAATATATAATAATATTATTATATGTATTTTGTATATCATATATATATATGTGTGTATATAATTAAATAAAAAAAAGAGAAAGAAACAAAAAACAGAGGAAGGATCGGGACAACCCCGACCCCTTCCCAGCCATTACCGTCGGTGGCGGAGATGCCACCGCTAGCGAGGGAAAAGAGAGAGGAAGGGAGAGACGATGTCGCCGGCGAAGAAAGGAAGGGAAGAGGATGACCGGCGAAGGAAAATCGGAAGGAAAATAGAAGCGGAAACGCGACAGAGGCCGGGAAGAGAAGTGGCGGTGCCGGCCAAATCGGTCGTCGCCACTGCCACCGAAGCTTCGCCGGAGGGAGAGGAAGACGATGGAGGCCACGGTTCAGGCGGAGAACGACAGAGGACGGCTGACGGAGGAAGAGAAGGAACCGAACCAAAACCAAGTAGATCCGCCGCCGTGCCATCGATTCGTGACGAATGGAGGCCAGATCCGACTTCGCCGTGGTGCCGGCCAGCGGTGGAGCCGCTGAACCGCCGGAGAACCGGCCACCGGAGAAGAACCGGCGGTGAGGGAGGTAGACCGGTCCGGCGGGAAAAGAAAGAAAAGGAAAAAGAAAAAGAAAAAGAAAAGAAAAAGGAAAAAGAAAAAGAAAAGAAAAGAAAAGAGAAAAAGAAAGAAGGAAGAAAAAGAAGAAAGACAAAGAGAAAAGGAATTCCGGAATTTGGAGAATTCCCGAGAATTCGAAAATTACGGGAAATCCCGAGAATTACGGGAATTGGTAAGAAATCCCGAAAAGTATTAAATTATTTAAATAATTTATTTATTTAAATAATTATGGAAAAATTCTAATTTCTGGAATTTAATTTCCAAAAAATCATCATCGATTACCGAGACGATGGAATCGGGAGAGGTGAACACGGGCGCGACCTTCGAGAGGCAGTCACCGACTCGAAACAGGTAAGGGAGACATGTGCCACCTGTAAGGATATTCGGCCATGTTTTTAAATTGCATTTAATTTTTAAATGCTATTGATAATTATCGGTTTATAATGTGGTGATTTATCGGTTTTAAATTGTGGTGAAATACCAGTTGAGAAATATAAACTGTATTTTCGGTGCAGGAGGCTAGCCAAATCGGCAGCCGTTATACTGCCGAAAAATTATCGATAAATTACTGAAATTTACCGAAAATCACTGAAAACCAAAATAAAAGATTTGATTTCACGTGAAACGATTTTCAAGTACGAAAATCGAGAAATTAAGTAAATTTCATAAAACATGAACATAACGATATTTGATTTTAAAATATTCATGTTTTCGAGAATGGTGAAAAGGAAATCACCGAAAATTCACCCTGTAGGTAATATTTCACGTGAAACGAGATGAAAATAAAAAAAGAGACTGAAGTGAATATTTTTATAAATATTCTTAAATATTCACTTGATTTTACATAAAACCTTTATGGTTTTAATTATGGAAACAAATAATTATGAAAATTCCATAAAGGTTAAGAAATGATGGGAAATCATGATTTCGAGACTAGAGGTCTCTACACGTGTTTCTAGAAGAAAAACATGGTTAAGGGATTTTGAATTTGGAAAGTAAATAATTTATTTTTACATAAATTATGAAAATATTTGATTTGAATCCCGATTTCTTTGAAAACCATGTTTTGGATAAAAAGCACGGGAAAACGTGCATATGTGTTTTACGGTGGAAAAAGACAGTTTTGCCCTTTTATTTTTACAGTGATGATTTTGCAAACTATTTTCACCGTATGGAAAACATAATTTATACCTTTATGAAATAATTTGAAAAATATTATTTATTTTATAAATTTCATAAAGGTGATTATATTTACATGTGAGCCTTATGGATATTTCGATTTACTGTATTTAAAATCCATAAAGGCTATGGTACGGTTTATACTGTTTTGAGACTTAGGCCTCGAGTTTCATGCATCACACTTATACTGTTACTGTCACGTGGCTGATAGACCTGCCAGTCATCAGCGTCTCGAATGTCACCTGGCAAGTGTACACCGAGGACACCATATAGATCATGGCCATAGATCTCACTGTTATACTGTTACTGTGTCCCTTCGGGGATAATGATTACTGGTCCATTATTGGACGATGATAGCATGATTTAATTGTAGGGTGATGCCTAGTCTCACTTACTGTTTACTATTTACTGAAAGGATTTACGAAATCCTGTTTACTGTACTGTTTACTGTATTGAACCATTGTTCACTGTTTACTGATGAAAGACCGTACCAAAACACTGTTTACTGAACTATACTGTTTACTAAAATGGTAGCCATTGATTACTGTTTACTAAAAGCTACCATTTACTGTTTATTGAATCGAAAGCTACCTTATATTGTTTTCTGAACTGGTAGCTACTGTTTACTGTCTACTGAGTGAACCGTATTGACTTACTATTTTACTGAATACACTGTTTTAATGAACTGTACGATACGGTTACTGATTCGAAAAGAGAAATAAATGTTTATTCTAAAAGAATAACATAAGAATTATTTCTAAGAAAGAAATAATCGAAGAAGTAACTATCCAATGATTGGATATTTACAAATCACTGTACTGTCACGTGTTTTACTGTACCGAAGAGAAGAGAAGTAAACCACTGTTTTTATTACTGAACTGTCACGTGTTTTAAAGTATACTGATGTGAAAAGAAATAAGTGGTTTACTTTGTGGAAAACGAAAATTATATCGTTTGAAAACAACGAAAATAGTACTCTCTACAGTTGCTTCTAGATTCAGGAACAAGCCAGGTATTTCAAAATACCTACCTTTCTCTATCTGGATCCCTAGTCGACTGTAGTATCCTTCCTACATGTGAGCCTAGAGCCAGTTAGGAAGATTTTAAAGAAAATAAAAATTATTTTCAGTATATAGATAGCTGAATATCAAGTGTAGCATATAACTCTCTTACTGAGCCGTGGTTTGCTTACCGCTTAATTTTTAACATTTCAGGTTTTAAAGATTGTGAGATCAGTTGATTGTGGATCACGGCTGTACACAAAGGACAATGTGACAGACCGACTGATTTATATGAGGTACGATCATTTATTTTCTGTATTTAGACATGTCTACAGTACTACGTATCGGATTAATTAAGATAGGGGATGTGTATAATGTTAAAAATATTATATTAAATTGTTTAACATCAAGTGTAAAGTGAAGTATCACAGACAGCCCAACCGGATAAATTGTGTAAAATAAGGTGAAAAATGTGGTAACGGGTTGTTACAGTTCTACATAGAGAAAAATTGTAGAAAAATTCTGATTAATAGCCCTTTAAGTTACAAGAAAGTCGGTTTTGGAATTTCTTGATTTGGATTTCTATAACTTGAGATATGTACAAATGAGTGCAGGGTATTCTGTCCAGAAACGTGAATCATGGTCCTGACTTTGAAAAATTGTGGCAAATAGCCTAAATTGAATTAGGTTGCAAGCCTTGCATTTATAGAAAGGTAATTAAGTTAGGATTGTGATGGTTTTGGGTTTGCACCAATTGGATATACCTATAATTAAATATGAAGTATTTTGTGCAAGTAGGTCAGTGTAACACTGTGCCTGAAAACTGCTGGAACATGGTGCAAGTTTGGAAACTTGCTGATGTTGATCTGGGAAGAATTAAATTATGAACCTTACATTTCTAGATAGGGAAATGAGTTAGCTTTCATCTAGTTTTGGAATTTGTGGATTTGGAATTATGTAGCTTAAGCTATGTATATATGAATGCAGGATACTCACTGCAAGGTACAAACAGCCTAGTGTCAAATTCAAAAATTCCTAGAAAATAATTCAAATGGAGTTTGATTGCAAACTTTACATTTTCAGAAAGGTAAATGAGTCATGATTGATATGGTTTTGGGTTTGTACAAATTACATATCCCTATAATTAGTAATATATATTTTAATGAACACAGGTCAAGAAACTATCATGCCTAATGTGCCAGATTTGGACCAAAGTTTGAAAAATTATTGGAAATGGCACAGGATGAATTAGGAAGTATCCCTTACACTTCCGAATAGGGAACTGAGTTAGGGGTAATATAAAATTTACAGCTTGATGATTAGATTCTGAAATTTATACTTAAGGCTAGCACAATGACAAAAGGTCAGAAAATCCTAAAATGCAGGAATTGATATAATTTAGAATTACTCCTTGATATCATTCTTATTAAATTGTATAATTCTTAATCGTAGCATGCCACTGGGGGTAATGAGTAACCCAATCCATCTTGTATATGTAGAGGGTGATGCTAAAGACTGAAATTGACTAAGAGCTCACATAGCTCGTGTAGAACTTAATAGGCCATGGAGGATTGAATCTATAAGCTAAGGAAGCATTGTAAGTAACCCTAAGCAACTACCTTGCATCCAAATTGTTTAATGCTATAAATTTTTGAATTTGGCAATTGAAACAAAACAAATGCTGCATATGAGATGTCTTTCCTTGACTGTTGGCTTTGCTTTACTAGAATTGGGGTTTGTAAACAGGTGATGGGCTCGCAATTATTGTACTGTTTGTACGTACTATATAATCAAGAAATATTTTAAATGTTTTAAAGGTTTAGATTAAATTCTAACTTAATATGATCTCATATTTTGAGTTGTAACCTTGTTGATATTTTAAATGCCTTGTGAGCTTTGGTTTGTGGAATTACCTTTTTATGAACCACGATAATTGCTATGAGGTCATGGAAGAATGATTTTTAAAAGATTACTGGATTTCTATTTTAGACCCGAGGTATTGAAACCTTAGGGCACTGTACCTTGAGAATTTGTAGGCATTCTTGATTGACTTAGAGCACTGTTTCTCGAGCATTAGTCTCGGAAACGGTCGGCTTTTCCATTATACTATGTTGGGATAGGTCCCGGTGTCATATGCGTAATGAATCGGGGTGGATTGGTCCATGCATAGGCAGCGTCCCTTTTTGGGAGATTGCTACGGTTAGCTACCGTAGATCGTTATAGTGTTAGCTCTAAGTAGCTTGGATTGATACTATGCGGACTCTCTTGGTACTACGATTTGTTTTATTGATTGCACTGCATAGTTTATGCATGAGTTGATATTGAGACTTCTAGTCTAATGATGGAACTCTATGTTTTGCTTACGATTTATCATTGAGTTTCCATACTGTATCTTAAGCTTAATGCAACATAATTGATTTGATATATTTGAAAGTGATTTGTTTTCGTTTTCACAAGTAAGAGATGCTTAGTATGAATTAGTTGCTTATTGTTATTACTTACTGAGTTACGACTCACTCCCCTCTTCTTTCCGCTCCCTTTTAGATTGATTGATATCGTTACTGTTGATTTTGGCTTGGGAAGCTTCTTGAGAGTGGTCTTCCCTGTACAGTTTAAGGTATATGGCCCCCAGCAGATTGTATAAACATAGGTGGATGATGGCACAGTGTATTGAAAATCTTTTGGTTGTATATATAAATATATATATACTAATGTGACGAGTCTGGGATGTAAGCTAGGTTATGTTTATTGGAATATTATGACCATTATACTTTTTGAGTTGGCATTATGTATGTTTGTAGATGTGCCTGAATAGATTAAAAAGTCTGATGTTGATTATCTTGATAAGGGAATTTATCTACGAAAAGAGTTAATATGTTAATAAGTGATCTTACTGATTCAAGGGTTACATGAAATCAAAAGGTAGCCTACACAGTCTTCTACAAACAAGAAGCGAAGTAAAGGAAAATAAATTTAGCCCGCAAATTTAAGCTTCCGTAAGATATTAAGAAAGACAGGACGTGTCAAGTTGGTATCAGAGTGGGTTTGTTCGTGTCTGTGTAGGTCGATAAAGTTAGCTTACATCCCTGTACATTGTGCCTATGTCTATCCTCGAACTGTGGTTGCCATATGAATTGTACTAAATTGTTGTTAATGTGACAGGAAGTAAGTGATAATGAAGAGAAGAGATAGACCACGACAAGTTCTTCCTACAGATCGTCTAGGTCTCCTACTCCCCTTCCTCCACCAAAACCTCTTCAGGCCCCATATCTTAACACAGAAGTGGGCCAACTATCCAGGACTGTTAGAGAACTACAACAGACGGTCCAAAATCTTGCAGCTTTTATAGTGCAACAATTCGGAGGCAACCCTAATCAGCTTCCAGCTCAAGCTTAAGCTTAAGCTTAGGCACAAGCATAAGTCCCTCCTCCTGTGCCACAACCTTAGGTTGCTCCGCAGCAACAACCGACTGTGCCACCACAGCCACTAGCACCACCGCAACTACCTGCAGCTC
The DNA here is from genome assembly GCA_032173925.1 of Heritiera fomes. NCBI lineage: Eukaryota > Viridiplantae > Streptophyta > Magnoliopsida > Malvales > Malvaceae > Heritiera > Heritiera fomes. The sequence continues at coordinate 18,891,248 of JAPDPM010000015.1, forward strand.
CACAGACTTTACCACCTCTAGTGCCACCACCACAGGCTGGAGATCAGGTAGATAGGAACATGAACAGACTTCAACAGTTTCAAAAGATGAACTCGCTCACTTTTAAGGGTGAAAAGGACCCAGAAGCAGTCGAGGAGTGGGTCAAATAGCTAGAGTAGTTATTCAAGTGTATGGGTTGCAGTTCTGCTGAAAAAGTAAGATTAGCTGTATTCATGTTCCGAGAGAAGGTAGAAATTTGGTAGGAATTAACTGAGAAACTGTTGACAAATTAGAACCCGAAGATTACATGGGAAGCTTTTCTGGAGAGCTTCTTTAAGCAATATATTCTAGAGCCTGCTCAGTTAAAAAGAAATAGGCAGATTTTTTGACATTGACTCAGGGTTCCAACACAGTTGATAAATATGAGTCAAAGTTTTCAGCCTTGTGTAGGTATGATCTTTTAGCATCAAGGATGAAAAAGCTAAGACCATCAAATTCATTTCGGGATTGAAACCCACTATTCGGAGTAAGATGGCAATACTGGATATCACTAATTATGTAGAAGCTCTTAGACGAGCTCAGATGGTTGAGCTTGAACACGACCTGATTTAGCAGGAATATGGGCCCAAGTGGAAGAACAAAGGAAAAGACAAGTGAGTAGATGATAGAAAGCCCTACAAAGGCAAGCAGCTAGAAAAGAAGCAGAAGACAATGGGAAACAGACAGAAAAGGGATGAGACAAAGAAGGGTCCAACTTGTCCTAAGTGTGGAAACAATCATGGTACTAAACCTTGCTATAGAGATACAAGAGCTTGTTTTCACTGCGAGAAACAGGGACATATGATCAAAGATTGTCCCAATCGCAAGATTGTAGAAAAGGGCCTTTGAGCATTCGGCTAGTGACAAGGGAAAAGTAGTTGATAAGGGCAAGAAGCCAACAGCTCAGGGTTAAGTCTTTGTGTTGGATGAGGCTTCTGCACAGGGAATAGACTCTGTGGTCAAAGGATATTTAGCCTATGTGGAAGATGCCTTCAAGAAACATCCTGAATTAAAGGATATACCAATCGTCAGAGAGTTTCCAAATGTATTCCCTGATGACTTGCCAGGCTTACCACCCAAGCGAGAGACTGAGTTCACCATCGACTTAGTCCCGAGTACTCAGCCTATCTCAAGGGCACCTTATAGAATAGCTCTTGTGGAACTGGATGAATTAAAGAAGCAGTTACAAGAGCTACTTGATAAGGGATTTATACGCCCGAGCGTATCTCCTTGGGGTGCACCAGTGTTGTTTGTTAGAAAGAAGGATGGAAGTTTAAGACTATGTATTGACTACAGGTTACTCAATAAGGCAACAATTAGGAACAAGTACCCATTACCAAGGATTGATGATCTATTCGATCAGTTGAAGGGTGCCACAGTGTAAGGGTGCCACGGTGTTTTCCAAAATTGACCTTCGATCCGGCTATCATCAGCTGAGTATTTGAGAGGATGATGTTCCTAAAACGGCCTTTTGAACTAGATACGACCATTATGAATTTTTGGTGATGCCATTTGGCTTGACTAATGCACCGGCGGCTTTCATGAGCTTAATAAATGAGGTGTTCAAGCCTTTCTTAGACTTATTTGTGATTGTTTTTCATAAATGACATTTTGATATATTCCAAGTCAATAGACGAGATTGAACACATTTGCGAACAGTACTCCAAGTCCTTAGAGACAAGAAGTTGTATGCTAAGCTCAGTAAATGTGACTTCTGGTTGGATCAGATTACTTTTCTGGGGCATATCGTGTCAAAGGACGGGGTGTCAGTAGATTCGTCCAAGATTGAAGCCATTGTGAAGTGGGAAAGGCCTAAGACTGTAACAAAAGTCCGAAGTTTCCTGGTTTTAGTAGGTTATTATAGGAGATTTGTGGAATGTTTCTCTAAGATTGCTGCACCACTGCATCGACTCACTCAGAAAAGAGTGAACTTTGATTGGAATGAGGCATGTGAAAACAGCTTTCAAGAGTTGAAAAGACGACTTACCTCTGCTCCGATATTGACTATTCCTAGTGGGTCAAGAGGTTTTGCTGTCTACAGTGATGCTTCGTATCAAGGATTAGGGTGTGTTTTAATGCAACGCGAGAAGATAATAGCTTATGGTTCTCGTCAGTTGAAAGACCATGAGAAGAATTATCTGACACATGACCTAGAACTTGCAGCCGTAGTGTTCGCGCTCAAGATTTGGCACCATTATCTCAAAGGAGAAACATTTCAGATTTTTACAGATCATAAAAGTCTGAAGTACTTATTCTCCCAAAAAGAGTTGAATATACGCCAGCGGAGATGGATGGAATTGTTGAAAGACTACGACTGTGAAATTCTTTACCACTCAAGCAAGGCTATTGTCGTAGTAGATGCGTTGAGTAAGAAAGGCACTATTATGGTCTCAATATTGATGGTCCAGGAATGGTGTATGCTATAGCAGTTTGCAAACTTGAGATTAGATATAAAACCAGTCGGAGAGGGTTGTATGATAGCCAGTATGAGGATAGAGCCTGAACTGATTGATCGAATTTGTCAAAAGCAAAAAGAGGTTCCTCGATTAAGAGAGATTGTTTGTGAAAATGAAGGGAACCAAAATGAAGAAACAGAGTTTATGTTTGGTAGTGATGGCATTTTGAAGTATAGAAATCAAATGTATGTTCCGAATTATTCAGAGCTGAAGAAGTTGATCCTAGAGGAAGCTCATAGCTCGAAATATGTTATGCACCCAGGCAGTACTAAGATGTACCAGAAACTGCGTAGCTTATACTATTGGTCTGGAATGAAGAAAGATATCATTGATTTTGTTGCAAAATGTCAATTCTGTCAACAAGTGAAAGTTGAGCATCAAAAGCCCGCGGGGTTACTTCAACCATTGTCTATTCTGAGCTGGAAATGGGAGCACATCACCATAGACTTCGTGCTAGGTCTTCCAAGGACTAAAAGACAGCATGATGCTATCTGGGTGATAGTGGACAGACTAACCAAATCAGCTCACTTTTTAGCCATTAAGGCTACAGATTCTCTTAGTGCTTTGGCTGATCTCTATGTTTGAGAAATTGTTCGGCTACACGGTGTCTCAGTGAGCATTGTGTCTGATCGAGATTCCCGATTTACTTTCAGATTTTGGGAGAAGTTTCAGGAAGCAATGGGGACTCAGTTACACTTCAGCACCACTTACCATCCCCAGACCGATGGTTAGTCCGAGAGAACCATTTAGACTCTCGAGGACATGGTGAGAGTGTGTACACTTGATTACAAAGGCTCTTGGGATGAACATTTACCATTGGTAGAATTTGCATACAACAATAGCTTCCACTCGAGTATAGGGATGGCCCCGTATGAAGCACTGTACGGAAGAAAGTGTAGGTCTCCGGTTGGATGGGAAGAAGTGGGAGACAAAATTGTTTGCACCTGACTTTGTTCAGCAAGCTTCGAATAGTATAAGACTTATTTGTGAAAGACTTAAAACTGCCCAGAGCAGACAGAAGTCATATGCCGATAATCGTAGGAGACATTTGAAGTTTGAGGTTAGTGATTCGGTATTTTTGAAAGTTTCCCCTTCGAAGGGCATTATGAGATTCAGGAAGAAGGGCAAACTTAGCCCAAGGTATGTGGGACCGTTCGAGATTTTGGAAAAGGTTGGTGAAGTGGCATACAGGTTGGCTCTACCACCACAGCTAGTGGGTGTGCATAACGTGTTTCATGTGTCATTGTTAAGGAAATACCACCCGGATCCTTCACACGTGGTAGATTATGGAGAGTTAGATATCCAGGATGATCTTACATATGCAGAGAAGCCTATCAGGATCTTAGATCGCAAGGAGAAGGTGTTAAGATCCAAAACTATCCCACTAGTGAAGGTATTGTGGCAAAGGCATTCAAAGGAAGAAGCCACCTGGGAAGTAGAGAATCTAATAAAAGAGAGGTACCCTCACTTGTTTTGAAGTAACGGTACTTAAATTTGGGGACCAAATTTCCCGAGGTGGGAAGAATGCGATAACCCTTATTTACGATATCAATCATAAGTGTACTAAAGTGAATTTTTACTAATTTGAGGTTATTTTGGAATTATGGACATATTGTTGAAGTTGAGAATGTCCTAGTCATCTTGGTCAAGAATTGGTGGAATCGGATTTTCAAAAAAAAAAGGGTAATTTCCAATCGAAAGACTATTTGGGTTTAAATTCCGAATTAAGGAGTTAGCGGAAGATTATGGAAAAGGAAGATTCTTAAGTAATTTTAATAATTAGCACTATTATAGACAGAGGTGATCATGGAATATCTATTAATTAAGAATAGTGGAAATTATGGTGAATACATATATATATATGTATGTATGTACGTAGGTATTAAGATATAAAGTAGGAAATTAATTAATTAATTAAGATATGCTATAAGGGAATTAAATATATATATATATATATATAAGATATGGAAATTAAATTTATAAAGACAATAAATAGTGGGGGACACATAAACATAGTCCAATTTATGTCTCAAAGAAAAAGGCTAGTTTAGGAGACATTATTATTTGCTTGAAACAATAATTATTTATCTACTAATTCATTAATATTAAATTGGATTATTAGAAGTTGATATTACAAGAGTTAAAGGGCTAATAACACAAGTCAAGCGCTGAAAAACGTGGACTCACTTCAGTTTATTAAGCAAACAGTAAAAAAAAAACGTGGACTCACTTCAGTTTATACTTCATGAATACTATGTTTGATGGGGTAAATGTGGATTGCATGTAGGCTTTGAGGTGAATCCAAGAAAGGAGGAAGGGTGAAACCGAGAGTGAAGGGTCAGCTTGAGGGATTTGGGAACTTCAAGAGACCAAGGTAAGGAAGATAAATTCTTTTGAATTCCTGCTGTCTAAACTCTCTTAGATTGTGAATTCATGGGTTTCCATATGACAATGCTGTTAGGAAAAGCATTAACCGAAGAAAGGAGAATGGGTTAGGTTTTGATTTGAAGGAAATCAAAGGCAAAGTTTGGAATGAGAGCTACTGTTTCAGAGAAATAAAGAAGAGCTGTTGGAAATTTGGGTAAATGAAATATTCTACTGACCTTGCAATGTTTATTTATTGAATATGAAAATGAAATTATGATAAATTGAATCTAATGGCTGTTGTATAGATGAAGGATTAATTGAATTTTGACTTGATGTTCAAATCTGGAATTGATGTTCTGTTCTGGGTTGTAATTAAAATGCTCAGTTTAATTTTTCTACATAGAGAAAAATTCTATAAAAATTATGATTAATATCCCTTTAAGTTACAAGAAAGTCGGTTTTAGAATTTCTTGATTTGGATTTCTATAACGTGAGATATATACAAATGAGTGCAGGGTATTCTGTCCAGAAACTTGAATCATGGTTTTGACTTTCAAAAATTGTGGCAAATAGCGTAAATTGAATTAGGTTGCAAGCCTTACATTTCTAGAAAGCTAATTAAGTTATGATTGTGGTGGTTCTGGGTTTGCACCAATTGGATATGCCTATAATTAAATATGAAGTATTTTGTGCAAGTAGGTTAGTGTAACACTATGCCTAAAAACTGCTAGAACATGGTGCAACTTTGGAAAATTGCTGATGTTGATCTGGGAACAATTAAATCATGAACCTTACATTTCTAGATAGGGAAATGAGTTAGCTTTCATCTGTTTTTGGAATTTGAGGATTTGGAATTATGTAGCTTAAGCTATGTATATATGAATGCAGGATACTCACTGCAAGGTACAAACAGCCTAGTGTCAACTTCAAAAATTCCTAGAAAATAATTCAAATGGAGTTTGATTGCAAACTTTAGATTTGCAGAAAGGTAAATGAGTCATGATTGATATGGTTTTGAGTTTGTACAAATTACATATCCCTATAATTAGTAATATATATTTTAATGAACACAGGTTAGGAAACTATCCTGCCCAATGTGTCAGATTTGGACCAAAGTTTGGAAAATTATTGGAAATGGCATAGGATGAATTAGGAAGTAACCCTTATACTTCCGAATAGGGAACTAAGTTAAGAGTAACATAAAATTTACAGCTTGACGATTAGATTCTGAAATTTATACTTAAGGCTAGCACAATGACAAAAGGTCAGAAAATCCTAAAATGTAGGAATTGATATAATTCAGAATTACTCCTTGACATCATTCTTATTGAATTCTATAATTCTTAATCCTAGCATGCCATTGGGGGTAACGAGTAACCCAATCCATCTTATATATGTAGAGGGTGATGCTAAAGACTGAAATTGACTAAGAGCTCACATAGCTCGTGTGGAACTTAATAGGCCAGGGAGGATTGAATTTGTAAACTAAAGAAGCATTGTAAGTAACCCTAAGCAACTACCTTGCATCCAAATTGTTTAATGCTATAAATTTTTGAATTTGGCAATTGAAACAAAATAAATGCTGCATATGAGATGTCTTCCCTTGACTGTTGGCTTTGCTTTACTAGAATTGGTTTGTAAACAGGTGATGGGCTCGTAAGTATTGTACTGTTTGTACGTACTATATAATCAAGAAATATTTTAAATGTTTTAAAGGTTTAGATTAAATTCTAACTTAATATGATCTCATATTTTGAGTTGTAACCTTGTTGATATTTTAAATGCCTTATGAGCCTTGGTTTGTGGAATTACCTCTTTATGAACTACGATAATTGCTATGAGGTCAGGGAAGAATGATTTTTAAAAGATTACTGGATTTCTATTTTAGACCCGAGGTATTGAAACCTTAGGGCACTGTACCTTGAGAATTTTGTAGGCATTCTTGATTGACTTGGAGCACTCTTTCTCAAGCATTAGTCTTGGAAATGATCGGCTTGTCCCGTATACTACGTTGGGATAGGTCCCGGAGTCATATGCGCAATGAATCGAGGTGGATAGGTCTATGCATAGGCAGCGTCCCTTTCTGGGAGATTGCTACGGTTAGCTACCGTAGATTATTATAGTGTTAGCTCTAAGTAGCCTGGATTGATACTATGCAGACTCTCTTGGTAGTACGATTTGTTTTATAGATTGCACTGCATAGTTTATGCATGAGTTGATATTGAGACTTCTAGTCTAATGATGGAACTCTATGTTTTGCTTACGATTTGTCATTGGGTTTCCATACTGTATCTTAAACTTAATGCAACATAATTGATTTGATATATTTGAAAATGATTTGTTTTAGTTTTCACAAGTGAGAGATGCTTGGTATGAATTAGTTGCTTATTGTTGTTACTTACTGAGTTACAACTCAGTTCCCTCTTCTTTCCCTTCCCTTTCAGATTGATTGATATCGTTACTGTTGATTTTGGCTTGGAAAGCTTCTTGAAAGTGGTCTTCCCTGCACAGTTTAAGGTATATGGCTCCCAGCAGATTGTATAGACATAGGTGGATGATGGCACAGTGTATTGAAAATCTTTTAGTTGTATATATATATATATATATACTTACGTGACGAGTCTGGGATGTAAGCTAGGTTATGTTATTATTGGAATATTATGACCATTATACTTGTTGAGTTGGCATTATGTATGTTTGTAGATGTGCCTGAATATATTAAAAAGTCTGATGTAGATGATCTTGATAAGGGAATTTATCTACTAAAAAAGTTAATATGTTAATAAGTGATCTTACTGATCCAAAGGTTACATGAAATTGAAAGGTAGCCTACACAGTCACCTACAAATAAGAAGCGAAGTAAAGGAAAAAAAATTTAGCCCGCAAATTTAAGCTTCCGTAAGATATTAAGAAAGACAGGACGTGTCAGATAGTAACGGAGAAGGGTAGGAACCCCATTCAGGGATGGGTGTGCGCATTAGGAGACTGCTGATGCATCCGCGAACTTCATTAAAGGGTTTTAGTAGAGTCGGAGCAGTTAGGGTATATAATACATGTAAATGCTTCTTTTAAAGAAGCGCAAGTTATTGATGTTGTATATAGAAACGGTAGGAAAACAGTAGGCGAGAAGGAAATTACAGCTAACCTAATTTTAATAGTGATGTATGATTTTGATGTGATATTGAGTATGGACTGGTTAGCTGCAAACCATGTAACTATAGATTCTTACACTAAATTTGTAACCTTCTCCCAACCCAAGAAATATATTGTAAAGTTTTATGATGAGCAATAATAAAAGTGAATGTGTATGTCACGTGTGAAAGGATATAAAGTTTGAGTAAACAGACACTCTGAGCTGAAAGCATGTAGCAAGGGTGTCATATATGATGGTCAGGGAACATGAACTACTAGAACAGTTCTCGAGCCTCAGCATTAGTATGGTATCCTCTGAGAGTTATAGGTTTACTAATAGCTTTAGAATCGAGCTCGACTTGATAAGTCAAATCATGGAAGCTCAGAGGACAAGTGATTATTGTATATCGGTTGCCAATCAGGTATAAGTGAAAGTACAATCCGATTATGAAATTGCCACTAACGGGATTCTGAGGTTTCGAGACAGAAATTGTGTTCTCGATAATAAGCAACTCAGAGACTTGATTTTGATTTAGGCCATACCTCCAGATACACTCTGCATCATGGCAGTATTAATATGTACCAAAATCTATGGAGGAATTACTGGTGGCATAAGATGAAGAGAGAGACATCGCAGAGTTTGCAGCAAAATTCTCACGTATCAGCAGGTGAAGATCGAGCATTAAAAACCTACAAGATTTTGACAGCATCTACCAATTCCTTCTTGGAAATGGGAGCACATTACGATGGACTTCATCATGGGTTACCAAGGATCGGTGACAATATGATACAATTGGGTGATAGTTGACAGATTAATGAAGTACGCCGACCTCCTAGATATTAGATCTACCAATCCTCTCAATGCCTTGCCGATCTATATGTGCGGGAACTAGTGAGGCTACACAGAGTTCCAGTGAGCAGTATCTTGGGTAGGGATTCTCAGTTTTCATCCCATTTCTGGGAGAGATGTCAGGAAGCCATAGGATCCTAGTTGAACTTTGGCACCACCTTTCATCCGTAGACTGATGGGCAGTCCGAGCGAATGATACAGATGCTCGAGGATATGTTATGGGCGTGTGTGTTAGATTTTAAAGGCTCCTGGGATGATCATTTGCCGTTAGCCAAGTTTACATATAATAACAATGACCAGACTTACATCGGCATGGCACGATATGAGGCGTTATATGATAGACGATGTAGATCTTCGATCGCATGAGAAGAAGTGGGAGATCGAAAGTTATCAGCTCTCGAATTGGTAGAGTGAGCCTCAAAGGATTTACAGTAGATATGTGAGAGACTCCGTATAGCACAAAGTTGGAAAAAGAGTTACGCGGACATGAGACGCCGACTACTTGAGTTCTCACCAGATGATTATGTATTTCTGGAAGTTTCCCCATATAATGACATTATGAGATTTTACAGGAAAGGAAAACTAAGTCCTCGCTACATCGGACCATTCGAGAGATGGGATCGTGTAAGGTTTGGAAAGATAAAATGTCGTGATTTAAGACAATTCCTCTAGCAAAAGTGCTTTGGTAGTACCACCTCGAAGAAGATGCTACATGGAAATTGGAAAGCCTAATGAGAGAAAAGTATCCAGAACTATTCCAGTGAGTGGTTCGAATAAAATTCGGAGGACCAAATTTCTTAAGGTGGGGAGAATATGAGAACTCGTTAATTTATATTATACATGTATGGAATAATAGATTTTAATGATATTTTATAAATGTCGAAAGAAAGGTGTGATAGAATCGAAAATTTTGAAGTTGTACAAGGGCAAATTAATTTTCTCATGAACTGGTCCAAGTGGACCAAATAAGGCATAATTTGCTTAAAAAGTAAATTAAAATAACTAAAGTTTTAAATGGAAAAATGGACTGAACTAGAAAGTTACTGTGCAATGGCAAATGAAGTAAATATGGTGACTTTAGAGGGCCTTTTAGTCTTTAGATAAATGGAATCAGAAATTTATTAATTAAAATTTATTTTTGGCCAATCAAAATAATCCAACAATGCAAGCTTCATTTATTTCTCCAGCTGAATGCACTGCCTCAGCCATTTCTGCTGCATCAATCATGGTGTTGTTCTTCTCCTCCTCCATCGAATCCTTGTTGTAGCTCTGAAATACGACCCTCTCATCAAGAAATCAGCCAAGCTTCTTCATATAATCTTCCCCTCACCACCTTAACTTCATCTTTCTTTCAAAAGTTCAGCAAAAAAACGCCTAAGGAGGGCTCCCCTATAGCTGACCAGTAGTGTGAATCAGGTAAAGGAATTTCAGCCAACGCTTCATACATTAATCCTTAGTTGTGGTGATGACTTATAAGTAAGTGATGCATAGGCACATGACTTGGCATGAAAAACATGTAGAAAATTTAGTATGGTTGAACATAATCTGTTATTGTGGTGTGTGTGTGACGTGAATGGTGAGGAAGAAAGAAAATATGGCTGTAGGTTAGCAACGTGAATGATGGAATGAATTTTTGTTGTATGTATGTGGCGTAAATGTAATAAAGAGGGCTTCAACATGAAAATAAATTAATGATAGTATATATATATTCAAGAAGCCATAGTAATTAGGCTAGCCATGAGGGTTCAAAGAAGCCTAACGTGGTGCTTAAATGATGTTAAAACAGAAAACAAAAGCTAAGGTGCAGGCATCGTAGCTGATATAAACGAGAGTGAAATAGGAAGAGGAAATATGTATATATAAATATATATGGGACCATGTTGCCTGTTGACTTTGATAAATTAAGAGATAAACATGGTGTTTAAAAAGCATGAAAACTGAATATAAATGCTGCCTGAAGGCGAACAGAACAAGGGGGAGCTGAATTGTTATGTTGACCGATTATGATGAGGGTTGACATAAAAGTCAATAAAAGAGGCTGAAATGGTGGGGAAATAAGAAAGAAAATGAACATGTTGCTGCCGTGAATGGAAGAAAAGAACATGGACTGATTTGTAATAAATAGCCATGTAAAGGAAGACAAAAGGAAAGGCTGAAAATGAAGAAAATATGGCCATAAGATATAGTTAAAATACAAGTATGGTCAATGTGTGAGGGCAGCTGATTTTAAAGGAAATTGAAAGAATAAAATATTAAATTTTATTTCTTATATGATGGAAAATGGCAAGGAAGAAGGCAGTATAGCTATATTTCACATTGACTAAGAAAATGAAATAATGAAATTAATTAGATAAAGGCCATTCGGCCATAGGGGAAGAAAGGGAGAAAGAATGGCCATTTTAGCTATGAGATCGTACTTACATTTACATTTTTACATAAATCATAGCTCCAAAGTAAAGGATAATTGAACTAATGATTTGTTGAAATCATATTGCAGTCGAAAATTCGACGTTCGTGTGGACCACGAGATAGCGCGATCTCGATAAACAAGTAAGAGATGCGTGTGTAGATTTGTAGGGATACCCGGATGCATTATTCAAATGCTATGAATTTTATAAGAATTATGAAATGTTGGTTTACCTCTAATGGCATGAAATCTGTGGTTTTCTGGTTGGTGAATTGTGTTTATAAGTGCATGCGGCTAGGATTCGAGCAGTCGTTATACTGCCGAAATTTATTCAAAATATTTTTAAAAATGTTAGAAAATATTTGGGTGCATTATTGATATTTTCCTAGCCTTAAAAGGAATGTATTAAATATTTTTCATAAATGGTTATTATACTGAAAAATATTTATTACATATGTTGGATATCGATTTCGGTGAAGATGTCATTATTGAAAATTCATCCCATATGTTATACAATGAAATGTGTTATTGGTAAAATGAAAAGGTGAATAGTGAATATTTTATAATTATTTTCAGTATGATATTCACTATTTTAATTATGATTTTCCTTTATGGAATAAAGAAGATTTTATCACTTGAAATGATTTCCATAAAGACTTAATCATTGTGTAAATATTATTTTGAGATTAAAATATCTCTACACGTGTTTATGGTGGTAAATGTATTGGCAGAATTATCGAATTTGGAAAATAAAATATTTTATTTTTCCATAAATCATGAAAAATATTGGATTTGATTTCCAATAACTTTGAATTTCATGTTTTGGAAAGAGAAGCATAGAAACATGTGTGTATGTGCTCTATGGTGAAAAGAAACAGTTACGAGATTTTATTACTACAGTGTAATTATTTTATAAACTGTTTTCACTGTACAAGATACTATAATTTATACCTTTATGGATTTTCTGAAAGATATTATTGATTTTACTTAATTCCATAAAGGTGATGAGATTTCTCATACACTGTTTTGAGATTGATAGGCCCCATATCATGCTCACGTGTTCATGTGTACCTTCTCATATGTTATGCTATTGACACTGAGCCATCTTCAGCGGTCCCGGTATCACCCGCTCAGTGTACAACCGAGGACACTTATAGACTATGACTATATATCTCATGTGTTTATTACACTGTCCTAACAGGGATCTCATGTGTACCCTATTATTCCTTACAGGACTTATAACATGATATCATCAGGGTGTTGTTTGGTCTCCACTATTATTCCATGTGTTATTATTGGTTTTGGTGATAACTATCGAAATATACTGTTTATTGTGATGTTTTATCACTGACTGGTGAAATATGTGAACGAGTGTTTTATTGCTACACGTGTTTTAAGTGATTGATTTCAATGGTGGAAATCAAATAATTTTCAAGTGTTGTTCACATGATTTAATAAATTATTTTATTTAAACATGTGATATTTTATATGCAGTAAATATTTTAGTGAGTTTATATTAAAATAAATTTTTACTCCCTATAGTCGCTCTGGGTTTCTGGGACAAGACAGGTATTTCAAAATACCTTCCATGCTCAATCTGGATTTCCCGGCCGACTATAGTATCACTCCCTTGTAGAGTGCCAGTTTATAAATAGGAAACTAAAGGTTTTACTACATGTAGTCTTCGAGGTATCAAAATTTGCATACAAATCTCTTACTGAGCAGTGGTTTTGCTCACTCCAACATTTTATCTCCCCAGATATTTTGTAGTGATCGATTGAGTATATCATCCGAGGATTAGAGGCTGCACACAGAGCACCACGAGGCAGCATTTATAGATCCCGGAGTTATATTTATTTTACATTATATGTTCAGACTTCTGATTTACAGTACTACAGTGTTATATTAAATTAGGGGATGTAGGTATTGATTAAAAAACAACTTGTAAATATTTATTTCCGTTAATTATATTAAATTACGAAAATCGTGTTTTCAGTGAATTAAATGTGGAAATTAAGATATCGCAGACAGCCCAACCTGTTCATGTGTGGTGAAAATGTGTAAAAAGTGTAAAATACTGTGTACTTGAGATGTGACATCCACAGTTGATCGTCCAGGCGTAAAATTAAATTGATTCTCTGATATCTCTACATTATTTCTTAATCTCTGTTCTATCACTCTCTGCCATAATTTCATCGTGTGACTCATCAATTTTATGCCTTGGTAATTGGCACAACTTTTAATATCTCTCTTGTTCTTATAAAAAGGTATCAAGACACTCTTCTTTTATTCCTCAGGTATTTTGTTAGTACGCCAAATCTTATGAAAAAAATTTGTCAACCACCTAACTCCTACGTCTGCAAGACATTTTCAAATTTCAATTGGAATGTCATTAGGTCCAATAGCTTTTCCAGTCTTCATCCTCTTTGGTGCCTCTTTTCCTCAATCTCTTTGATTCTACGCATAAAGTATAGATTCATATCCTCGAGAGGCACCAAGGTATCATCCAAATTTTGATTTTGTCCATCATAAAATAATTTGTCAAAAATAATCACACCATCTTTCCTTAATGTCATTGTCCTTAACAAGAGTTCTTTAATGCTCATTCTTAATACATTTCATGACTCCCAGGTTGCAACTCCTCCTTTCTCTTGCTCACATCAATCTGTATATTTTTTTCTCTCCCTCTTTTGTGTCTAACTTGCTGTAAATTTCTTTCACAACTTTTGCTTTAACTTCTAGCACCACCTTTTTTGCCTTCTTACCAGCTAACTTATATTTTGTAAAACTCTCTTCTATTTTATTCTTCTTCAAAGCCTTATAACACTCTCGCTTAGTCTTTATAGCATCTTTTACTGCTGTAATCCACCATGTTGCATCCTTTCTAGTCGGCACTCGTCCGTTTGATACTCCTAGCATCTCCTTGTCCACCACCGGATGCATTTTGCATCTTGTTCCACGGTACATTTGGGTTCTCTTCATTGTCCAGTCCTTTTTTTGAATCTAACTATCTCCACATATTGCATGACAATCTTCTTTTAGCTTCCACCATCGAATACCTTTCAGTTCCTTTTTGTTAGTTCTTTGATGTCATCTACGTATCCTCATATCTAAGACTAAGAGTCTATGTTGCGTGGTAACACTCTCACCTAGGATAACCTTACAGTCTAGACATCTATGTCTATCCCTACTCCTAGTTAAAAAGAAATCTATCTGACTTTGTCACGTCTTGTACTATACAGTAAATACCATATTTTACACATATAATAGTAATCGGTCGAGCTGTCTGTGATGTCTTTACCACTATTCACTTATGCTGACAACTGTAAACGTATTAGAAATAAAATTTCTATTTCTTTAATTTCAGTATTTACATTACTGTGCTATTTATTTACATCACTTGTACAATAATATACAACTGTAGTACTGTCCAATATAAAGTCTGAACAATTAAAAGAAAGTAAATATACCTCCAGGATCCGCTCAAAGCTGCCTCGAGGAAACTATAACGCACCTAAATCCATGAATGGTATAAAGACAGTCACTGCAAGTAATCTGGAGAGTGGAAAAATAAAGAGTGAGCTAATGTGTTCAGTAAGAGAACCATATGTAAAGACTAATACTATGAAATCTATATACGAAAAAATATTTAATTCCCTATTAGTTCATTAAAGCAGCAAATCAGGAAGGATATTATAGTCCGCTAGGAAACCTGAAGAAGTATGGGAGGTATTTTAGAATATCTTTCGTGTCCTGGCTCCTACAAGCGACTATAGGGAGTAATAATTGATTTGATATTAAAACAATATGATATACTATTAAAATGATTATAGTAAAACAATTTAATAAATAAAGGAATATTTCTTTTCAACAATAATAATATTCACTTAAATAACAGTAAACACAATACGGGAAACAATTAAGTGAACGATAAATAAACAGTTCAATATAAGTGAAAATTTAGTACCAGTAAACCAATCAGTAAAACAATATAATAAACAGTAACAGTATAATGGAGACCAGACAACACCCAAATATATCATGCTATTATTAGATCCCAAAAAGGAAATAATCATAAACACATGAGACATATGGCCATAGTCTATAAGGTCCACAGTGTACACTTGCTAGGTGCCACTAGTGGAGGCTGAAGACTTTGCGGGTCTATCAGAACAATAACAGTAATAACAGTAACAGTACACGTGACACGTGAGCATGATACGAGGCCTAACAGTCTCAAAATAGTAGATAAACAGTAGAAAGAGCATTTATGAAATCACTTTCACTGAAATTATCTTCAGTCAGTCCATAAATAAATGTCTTTAAAATATATTCAGTTTATGAATAAAAAACTCATAAAATATTCATGCTTCAGTATTATTTACTGAAAATGCTCTATTCATCTATAGAACAATAAATAACAAAAACTGGTACTCTCACGTGATTAAAATTCATTAAGATGAATATTTAAATAATGTTTTTCGGTAAATAATAAAATAATGCAATTTAATTAAATTCCATGGAAATTCCTTGAGATTCTATTTAATTCTATCATTTAAAATATTGAAATTTGTTTATTAAAATTTTCAATAAATTTCAGCAGAATAACAGCTTTCTATAACCTAATCTTCCTGCACAGAAAAGACAGTTTCTAGACCATCTAGTAACCACAATTTCACCAATTTCAATGCAAATAACTTGCAAAACACTTCATAAAATTTATTTGACGGGAACCATGCATTCATAGTATCCCTATGCATCACACACTCATCCCTTACCTATCTAATTCCTCTGCCTTTTTCGATAGCACCACACGTCAATTAATTCTCTCGAGCTACAAAACATTACACCAATATTATTAATTCACCTCACTTTAATTTATAAAATATTTTTCTTCACTAAATGCAGCCACATTGTCTACAGTAAATATTGAACCAGTCTAAATTACACTGGTAGTAAAACATAACTTTTCCTACACAACTCTAATTTTAATTCTGACTTCACCAACAATCTCCTTATGATTTTTATAGTATTTTGGCACTTCAAACTTATCAATTGCATCACAATATCCCCCCTTATAGCCATGGCCAAAATCACCATCACGAGAAATTTATGGAATTTCAACAAAATTTCATCTCTACCATGTTTATCTATGTTCATTCTATCATTTAACACCATTACCATGCAAGAATCAACATATTCTCCTTATGTTCTTCACATGGACGAATACATGGGGTAGGGATTGGGTGAGATTCAAGTAAAACCAATGCTAGATTCAAGTTTAGGAAGCTTATTTTAACTATTTTCTAACATTTAAATTAAAAGAAATGAAAAGTATATAGAATCATCACCTTGGCCGAATTCCTTGGGCTGCTTTTCCTCTTGACTTTGTCACTTTTACAAAGAGATATTGGTATGGGTGAAGAGAGAATTTAATTTGGAGTAATTTTGTAGAAGAAAACTTTTGATTCTAAGGTAATTTTAATGGTGATTTGTTGAGTTTTTTTTTTTGTTTTTTGCAAGCTTTTGGCTATGGTGGTATTCACGTGAGGAAGAAGAAGATGGGAGGAGGTGGCTGACTGGCTATGTGGAAGATTATAGAATTCTTTACATAATTGTAAAATGACCATTTTGCCCTTGGTTATGAGATTTTTGGACAAAAATAACTTTAAACTTCCACAGTTTTTCTAACCATGTAATTTAACTCCAAAAATTCATATTTTATCATTAAATATTATTATTAATCATATTTTAATGGATAAAAGAGGTTGGGTTTGGGTTTGACCTACCATGAAGGTGAAATTACGAAAATACCCTTATCGGGTAAATCGTGTAAATTTCTAATTTTACTACCAATTCGTTCTATCTATGGACATAGCCTAAAACTTATTTTCATTTAGAATATCATGCTTAAATTACCAAATCAAAATTCCATTTATTTTGACCACAATTTACAAAAATGCCACTGGGTAATATCCTTAATTGTTATTTTCTAATTTCTTGGCATGCTTATCAAAAATGACCCAAATAAAGGATTTTAAGTTTTGAATTCCTACCATAAGCTTTTGGACCTCCCGAATAATATTTATCCAGTCTCATGTCCATCCGAGCATTGTAGAGCCTGCGGGGCCTACCTGTCTGTATTAGGTCATACCTACGAAATACATAAGAAATGAACAGTGGTGAGTTTCCTATGTATACAACAGTACCAGTATACACAGCTCTTACAGGCTTGCTCTCATTCCACTTCTAAAGGTTAATTTCTCTTCCTAAACAGTGGTTTACTATTGTTAGGTTATAAGATAAAGCAAAATCTAGAATAGCATCTTCACCCTCAATTCTTACATCATAACTGTCACATCCTGTGACTACAAAATTTCACGTTTTTCCAAACATTTTGTCTAGTTGGGCTATCTGGGATGCTTTTCTTTTCCTTTTCCTTACACCGTACTCATTCAACAACTGTAAATTGTAATTATAGAAGTATTTATATGTTGAGAATTTATTCAACATTTACATCCCCTGTTTAATTTACAATAAAGTAGTACTGTGGTAAGTCTGAATACATAAAACAAATGGTTTTACCTTCTGGAATCAATCAAGCTGTCGCAAGATACCCAGAGGCGTAGCCAAGATCCTCGGATGCAAGATCTCATAGTCACTGAAAATTTAAAATGTTAAAGATAGGGAGTGAGCAAACCACGGCTCAGTAAAGGAGTTATATGGGAGACTGAGGCAATCACCCAAATCATATCATGCTATGGATCCCGGAGGGTAGCGAAATAAACATATCAGATCCATGGCCATAGTTTATATTGTCCTCAGTGGATCATTGATCAAGTGTCGACCGGAACAAATTACATATCACATATCACATGTCACATATCACATATCACATATCAACATGATAGAGGGGCCCACTAGTCTCAAAACAGTACATGTTAAATCTCATTACCTTTATGGGATCAAGTAAAATTAATAATACGTTTTAAAAAATCCATAACAGTATAAATCACAGTATTTTGTACAGTAAAAACAGTGTTATAAAATAATTACACTGGAGTAATAACTTTCATAAATATTTAGCTTCATCGTAAACACATATTCTCGTATTCCCACATTCTTTTTCATACATTTCACCTTTAAGATTACTGGAAATCCTTTTTCTGGAAATTTTCATAATTTATGGAAAATGGAAATATTTGATTTCCAAAAATAATAATAAAATTCCATAAACATACTGTTCACTGTGGAACACATGTAGAGACATTTTAGTCTCAAAACATCATTTTCATAATCGTATTACCTTTATGGAAATAGTTAAAATCGGTAAATCTTCAGTCAGTCCATAAAGGTGAAATTACGAAAATACCCTTATCGGGTAAATCGTGTAAATTTCTAATTTTACTACCAATTCGTTCTATCTATGGACATAGCCTAAAACTTATTTTCATTTAGAATATCATGCTTAAATTACCAAATCAAAATTCCACTTATTTTGACCACAATTTACAAAAATGCCACCAGGTTATATCCTTAATTGTTATTTTCTAATTTCTTGGCATGCTTATCAAAAATGACCCAAATAAAGGATTTTAAGTTTTGAATTCCTACCATAAGCTTTTGGACCTCCCGAATAATATCTATCCAGTCTCACGTCCATCCGAGCATTGTAGAGCCTGCGGGGCCCACCTGTCTGTATTAGGTCATACCTACGAAATACATAAGAAATGAACAGTGGTGAGATTCCTATGTATACAACAGTACCAGTATACACAGCTCTCACAGGCTTGCTCTCATTCCACTTCTAAAGGTTAATTTCTCTTCCTAAACAGTGGTTTATTATTGTTAGGTCATAAGATAAAGCAAAATCTAGAATAGCATCTTCACCCTCAATTCTTACATCATAGCTGTCACATCCTGTGACTACATAATTTCACGTTTTTCCAAACATTTTGTCTGGTTGGGCTATCTGGGATGCTTTTCTTTTCTTTTTCCTTACACTGTACTCATTCAACAACTGTAAATTGTAATTATAGAAGTATTTATATGTTGAGAATTTATTCAACATTTACATCCCCTGTTTAATTTACAATAAAGTAGTACTGTGGTAAGTCTGAATACATAAAACAAATGGCTTTACCTTCTGGAATCAATCAAGCTGTCGCAAGATACCCAGAGGCGTAGCCAAGATCCTCGGATGCAAGATCTCATAGTCACTGAAAATTTAAAATGTTAAAGATAGGGAGTGAGCAAACCACGGCTCAGTAAAGGAGTTATATAGGAGACTGAGGCAATCACCCAAATCATATCATGCTATGGATCTCGGAGTGTAGGGAAATAAACATATCAGATCCATGGCCATAGTTTATATTGTCCTCGGTGGATCATTGATCAAGTGTCGACCGGAACAAATTACATATCACATATCACATGTCACATATCACATATCACATATCAACATGATAGAGGGGCCCACTAGTCTCAAAACAGTACATGTTAAATCTCATTACCTTTATGGGATCAAGTAAAATTAATAATACGTTTTAAAAAATCCATAACAGTATAAATCACAGTATTTTGTACAGTAAAAACAGTGTTATAAAATAATTACACTAGAGTAATAACTTTCATAAATATTTAGTTTCATCGTAAACACATATTCTCGTATTCCCACGTTCTTTTTCAAACATTTCACCTTTAAGATTACTGGAAATCCTTTTTCTGGAAATTTTCATAATTTATGGAAAATGGAAATATTTGATTTCCAAAAATAATAATAAAATTCCATAAACATACTGTTCACTGTGGAACACATGTAGAGACATTTTAGTCTCAAAACATCATTTTCATAATCGTATTACCTTTATGGAAATAGTTAAAATCGGTAAATCTTCAGTCAGTCCATAAAAGTGAAATTACGAAAATACCCTTATCGGGTAAATCGTGTAAATTTCTAATTTTACTACCAATTCGTTCTATCTATGGACATAGCCAAAACTTATTTTCATTTAGAATATCATGCTTAAATTACCAAATCAAAATTCCATTTATTTTGACCAAAATTTACAAAAATGCCACCGGGTTATATCCTTAATTGTTATTTTCTAATTTCTTGGCATGCTTATCAAAAATGACCCAAATAAAGGATTTTAAGTTTTGAATTCCTACCATAAGCTTTTGGACCTCCCGAATAATATCTATCCAGTCTCATGTCCATCCGAGCATTGTAGAGCCTGCGGGGCCCACCTGTCTGTATTAGGTCATACCTACGAAATACATAAGAAATGAACAGTGGTGAGATTCCTATTTACACAACAGTACCAGTATACACAGCTCTCACAGGCTTGCTCTCATTCCACTTCTAAAGGTTAATTTCTCTTCCTAAACAGTGGTTTACTATTGTTAGGTCATAAGATAAAGCAAAATCTAGAATAGCATCTTCACCCTCAATTCTTACATCATAACTGTCACATCCTGTGACTACATAATTTCACATTTTTCCAAACATTTTGTCTGGTTGGGCTATCTGGGATGTTTTTCTTTTCTTTTTCCTTACACTGTACTCATTCAACAACTGTAAATTGTAATTATAGAAGTATTTATATGTTGAGAATTTATTCAACATTTACATCCCCTGTTTAATTTACAATAAAGTAGTACTGTGGTAAGTCTGAATACATAAAACAAATGGCTTTACCTTCTGGAATCAATCAAGCTGTCGCAAGATACCCAGAGGCGTAGCCAAGATCCTCGGATGCAAGATCTCATAGTCACTGAAAATTTAAAATGTTAAAGATAGGGAGTGAGCAAACCACGGCTCAGTAAAGGAGTTATATGGGAGACTGAGGCAATCACCCAAATCATATCATGCTATGGATCTCGGAGGGTAGGTAAATAAACATATCAGATCCATGGCCATAGTTTATATTGTCCTCGGTGGATCATTGATCAAGTGTCGACCGGAACAAATTACATAACACATATCACATGTCACATATCACATATCACATATCACATATCACATATCAACATGATAGATGGGCCCACTAGTATCAAAACAGTACATGTTAAATCTCATTACCTTTATGGGATCAAGTAAAATTAATAATATGTTTTAAAAAATCCATAACAGTATAAATCACAGTATTTTGTACAGTACAAACAGTGTTATAAAATAATTACACTGGAGTAATAACTTTCATAAATATTTTGTTTCATCGTAAACACATATTCTCATATTCCCACGTTCTTTTTCAAACCTTTCACCTTTAAGATTACTGGAAATCCTCTTTTTGGAAATTTTCATAATTAATGGAAAATGGAAATATTTGATTTCCAAAAATAATAATAAAATTCCATAAACATACTGTTCACTGTGGAACACATGTAGAGACATTTTAGTCTCAAAACATCGTTTTCATAATCGTATTACCTTTATGGAAATAGTTAAAATCGGTAAATCTTCAGTTAGTCCATAAAGGTGAAATTACGAAAATACTCTTATCGGGTAAATCGTGTAAATTTCAAATTTTACTACCAATTCGTTCTATCTATGGACATAGCCTAAAACTTATTTTCATTTAGAATATCATGCTTAAATTACCAAATCAAAATTCCATTTATTTTGACCACAATTTACAAAAATGCCACCGAGTTATATCCTTAATTGTTATTTTCTAATTTCTTGGCATGCTTATCAAAAATGACCCAAATAATGGATTTTAAGTTTTGAATTCCTACCATGAGCTTTTGGACCTCCCGAATAATATCTATCCAGTCTCATGTCCATCCGAGCATTGTAGAGCCTGCGGGGCCCACCTTTCTGTATTAGGTCAGACCTACGAAATACATAAGAAATGAACAGTAGTGAGTTTCCTATGTATACAACAGTACCAGTATACACAGCTCTCGCAGGTTGCTCTCATTCCACTTCTAAAGGTTAATTTCTCTTCCTAAACAGTGGTTTACTATTGTTAGGTCATAAGATAAAGCAAAATCTAGAATAGCATCTTCACCCTCAATTCTTACATCATAACTGTCACATCCTGTGACTACATAATTTCACGTTTTTCCAAACATTTTGTCTGGTTGGGCTATCTGGGATGCTTTTCTTTTCTTTTTCCTTACACTGTACTCATTCAACAACTGTAAATTGTAATTATAGAAGTATTTATATGTTGAGAATTTATTCAACATTTACATCCCCTGTTTAATTTACAATAAAGTAGTACTGTGGTAAGTCTGAATACATAAAACAAATGGCTTTACCTTCTGGAATCAATCAAGCTGTCGCAAGATACCCAGAGGCGTAGCCAAGATCCTCGGATGCAAGATCTCATAGTCACTGAAAATTTAAAATGTTAAAGATAGGGAGTGAGCAAACCACGGCTCAGTAAAGGAGTTATATGGGAGACTGAGGCAATCACCCAAATCGTATCATGCTATGGATCCCGGAGGGTAGGGAAATAAACATATCGGATCCATGGCCATAGTTTATATTGTCCTCGATGGATCATTGATCAAGTGTCGACCGGAACAAATTACATATCACATATCACATGTCACATATCACATATCACATATCAACATGATAGAGGGGCCCACTAGTCTCAAAACAGTACATGTAAAATCTCATTACCTTTATGGGATCAAGTAAAATTAATAATATGTTTTAAAAAATCCATAACAGTATAAATCACAGTATTTTGTACAGTAAAAACAGTGTTATAAAATAATTACACTGGAGTAATAACTTTCATAAATATTTTGTTTCATCGTAAACACATATTCTCGTATTCCCACGTTCTTTTTCAAACATTTCACCTTTAAGATTACTGGAAATCCTTTTTCTGGAAATTTTCATAATTTATGGAAAATGGAAATATTTGATTTCCCAAAATAATAATAAAATTCCATAAATATACTGTTCACTGTGGAACACATGTAGAGACATTTTAGTCTCAAAACATCATTTTCATAATCGTATTACCTTTATGGAAATAGTTAAAATCGGTGAATCTTCAGTCAGTCTATAAAGGTGAAATTACGAAAATACCCTCATCAGGTAAATTGTGTAAATTTCTAATTTTACTACCAATTCGTTCTATCTATGGACATAGCCTAAAACTTATTTTCATTTAGAATGTCATGCTTAAATTACCAAATCAAAATTCCATTTATTTTGACCACAATTTACAAAAATGCCACCGGATTATATCCTTAATTGTTATTTTCTAATTTCTTGGCATGCTTATCAAAAATGACCCAAATAAAGGATTTTAAGTTTTGAATTCCTACCATAAGCTTTTGGACCTCCCGAATAATATCTATCCAGTCTCATGTCCATCTGAGCATTGTAGAGCATGCGGGGCCCACCTGTCTGTATTAGGTCATACCTACGAAATACATAAGAAATGAACAGTGGTGAGTTTCCTATGTATACAACAATACCAGTATACATAGCTCTCACAGGCTTGCTCTCATTCCACTTCTAAAGGTTAATTTCTCTTCCTAAACAGTGGTTTACTATTGTTCGGTCATAAGATAAAGCAAAATCTAGAATAGCATCTTCACCCTCAGTTCTTACATTATAACTGTCACATCCTGTGACTACATAATTTCACGTTTTTCCAAACATTTTGTTTGGTTGGGCTATCTGGGATGCTTTTCTCTTCTTTTTCCTTACACTGTACTCATTCAACAACTGTAAATTGTAATTATAGAAGTATTTATATGTTGAGAATTTATTCAACATTTACATCCCCTGTTTAATTTACAATAAAGTAGTACAATAGAAGCAAATACAAAGGTATAAGTTTATCAAGTACCATGTAAACATATAATCAGATTTTATTTCATCACTTACATATATTCAAATCGATTAAATAAATAGAAATCATTTAAATCAATGATACGATAAATTTTGATAATTCGGTGGAGACGGTCAGCATAAGAAATAGAGACCCAACGCATGGCCCAGGGATCCACCCTTAAGCCAAGCACATAAAGGAGGCAAATTGTGATAACCGTAAATTTTCCGTTTATTGGAAATTAATAATATTAGAATTTAGTGAAACAAATATAAATGGGAAAATAAGGTTGAAATTCGGAAAAAAAATGAAGAGAAGGGAATTTAATTTGGATAAATTGAAATCCAAATTAAATAAGGAAAATGAAATATATTTATATAATTTTATATTTTATAAATGTATTTTTATACAAATACATACGTATTTAAATACTGTATAGTATATAGTATATAGTAATATACAGTGGTATATATACGTGTATACTATTTTACAAATTTAAATAATACGTATGTATAAATACAACATTTTATGTATATATAAACATATATACATATATAAGAAATGTAAATATTAATTTACATTAAAGTTTGAAAATATATATAAACGTTATTTAAATTTAAAATATATAAATAGACATATATATACTAGATATATATATTTTGTAATATACAATATATATTTTATATATAATATATATTGTATTATATTATATATGAAATAATATATGTATAATATATAGTATATATTATATGTATAAACTATATTATATAGTATATAGTATATTATATACTAAATATAGAAATAAGACAAAACAAAAGAGGAAAGTGAAACAAAAATGGAAAGGGAAGAAATCGGGAGGATCCCGACCTTCCCCAGCCAGTGAGGCCAACCATCGTCGACGAGGGAGAGCGAGGAAGAGACGGCACCGGCGAGGAGAGGAGAAGACGCCGGCGACTGGAAGAGGGAAAGAAACGGATGGAAGGAAGAAACAGAAGGAGAATCGGGAAGGAAATTTCGGCAGAAGCCGAGAGGAAAAGAGAAAAAGGATCTGGCGGTTCCGGCCAAATTGGCCACTGCCATTGCCACTGAAGCACCGTCGGAGGAAGAGGAAAAAGAAGGAGGCCACCGGAGAGGTGGAGAACGGCAGAGGAGGGTCGGCGAAGAGGTGGAAGAGACCGGGCCTAAACCGAGTCGATCCGTCGTCGTGCTGCCGATCCAAACCGAACGGAGGCCAGATCCAGCTTCGCCGTGGTGTCGGCTAGCTGAGGGGCCACCGAACCATCGGAGAACCGACCGTCGGAGGAGAACCGATCGTGGAGGAAGGTTGACTGGTCTAAACGGGTCTGACCAGAGAAGAAAGGAAAAGAAAAGAAAAAAAAAGAAAAGAAAAGAAAAGAGAAAAAGAAAGAAAAGAGGAAAAAGAAGAAAGAGGAAAAGAAAAGGAATTTCGGAAATTTGAAAAATTCTCAAGAATTCGAAAATTACGAGAAATCCCGAGAATTACGAGAATTGGTAAGAAATCTCGGAAAGTGTTAAATTATTTAAATAATTATGAAAAAATTCTAAATTTTAGAATTTTAATTTCCAAAAAATTCTCTCGATAACCGAGCCTATGGGATCGAGCGAGGTGAACACGGGAGCGACCTTCGAGAGGCAATCGTTGACCTGAGACAGGTAATGGAGACATGTGCAGCCTGTAAGGATATTTGGCACACATGTTTTAAATTATGCATTTAATTTTATAAATGCTATTGATAATGATTGGTTGGAAAATTGTGGTGATTTACAGGTTGAGATTTAAACTGTATTTTTCGTACAGGAGGCTAGCCAATCGGCATCCGTTATATTATCGAACATTATTGGAAAAAATTACCGAAAATCATAATAAATGATTTTTCATTGCGAGAAACGATTTCCAACCACTAAAATCGAGAAATCGATTAGTTTTCATAAAACATGAATATACTGATAATTAATTTTAAAATATTCATGTTTTTGAAAATGGTGAAAAAGGAAATCACCTAAATTTATCCGGATAGGTGATATTTCATGTGAAACGATGTGAAAAATGAAAAGGACCAAAGTGAATATTTTAATAATATTTCTCCAAATATTCACTTGATTTTATAAATAACCTTTATGGGTTCAATTGTGAAAATAAGTATTTATAGAAAATTCCATAAAGGTCATTAAAGGTGGAAAATAGTGTTTTGAGACTAAAAGGTCTCCGCATGTGTTTATAGAGAAAACACGGCACGAGAGTGTTGATTTAGAAAATAAATATTTTAATTTTCCATAAATCATAAATGTAATTGATTTGAATCCCGATAACTTTGAAAATCATGTTTTCGATACAAAGCACGGAAAAGCGTGCGTATATGTTTTACGGTGAAAAAGGACAGTTATGACCTTTTATATTTTACAGTAATTATTTTATAAACTGTTTTCACCGTATGGAAAATGTGATTTATATTATTCTATAATGTTTAGAACATTTTCAGAAATGATGACCCCAGTATGGATATTTTATAAATTGTTATTCATAAGATGAAAATATTTTCCTTATGAATATTTGTGTATTGATTGAACTTATATTCAGTGAAATTGATTTCATAAATGGGGTTTATATCACATGTTTACTATTTTGAGACTGTTAGGCCCCATATCATGCTCACGTGTCACGTGTTAGTGCTGATAGATACTGAGCCTATTATCAGCGTCCCAGTGGACACCTGATCAGTGCACACTGAGGACCCCATAGACTATGGCCATAGATCTCATGTGTTTTCCCTATTAAGGATGATATTATTATAGCATGATATATTTAGGGTGTTGCCTGGTCTCCATGATACTGAACTGAAAGCTACCGTATACTGCTTACTGAATTGGTAGCTACTGTTTACTGTTTACTAACTGAACCGTATCAAGATATTGTTTTACTGATTAGCAAAATATTGTTTTACCGAATGGTATTGTATTGAATATTAGTGTTTTACTGAACTGTAAGATACGATTATTGAACTAAAGAGAAAGTAAGGTTTATTCAAAAAGAATAACATGAAATTATTTCTAAGATAGAAATAATTGCAGAAGTGGTTATCCAATGACTTGGATATTTACAGACCACTGTACTGTCACGTGTTTTTAATTGTAGTGAAGGAAACCACTGTTTTATTACTGAACTGTTATGTGTTTTAAATTATACTGAAGTGAAAAGAAATAAGTGGTTTGCTCTATAAAAATGAAAATTATATCGTTTCGAAAATAAAGAATATAGTACTCTCTACAGTTGCTTCTAGGTTCCGGGACAAGACAGGTATTTCAAAATACCTGCCTTACTCTATCCAGATCCCTAGCCGATTGTAGTATCCTTCCTACATGTAAGCCTAGAGCCAGCTAGGAAGATTTAAAAAGAAAGTGAAAAATATTTTCAGCATATAGATAGCTAGATATCAAGTGTTGCGTATAATTCTCTTACTGAGTCGTGGTTTGCTCACTCCCCAATTTTAACATTTCAGATTTTCAGTGACTGTGAGATCTGACATCTGAGGATTCCGAGCTGCGCATTTGGAGACATTGCGACAGCTTGATTTATAATGTGAGGTATGATCATTTATTTTCTGTATTTGGACTTACTTTCAGTACTACTTTCTTTAGAATTAAGATAAATGATGTAATTGATTTGCTAATTTTATAGTTCATAGTTAAATGATTATGAAAAGTAAAGTATCATAGATAGCCCAACCGTATAAAATGTATGGAAAAATGTGAAAAATGTGGTCATGGGATGTGACACAAATGGTCATCGTCAACAATCCACAGTGTGTACTAGTCAGGTGACAGTTGTGGTGCTGAGGACTTGATTAAGGTCTCACAGCCAAATACACATAATTCACATAAGCACATAAGTATGCATGATCACCACGAAAGCTAACAATCTCAAAGCATTTATTATCAAAAATAATGCTTTTAAAACCATCAATATCTATCAAAACCCTTTTTGAAATACATGAGTTATAAACTAATACATTTATACTGACTATGAACTTCAAATGAATATGTCAAAAGGGGTAGTGACTGCTCTTTTAAGGCAGTCGACTACTATGCACTTTCTTCAATTAATAATTTTATTTTCTAAAATTAATTTTGAAATATTTAAAAATGGAATACAAAGAAAAGCAATCGACAGATTTTGAAACAGAATGCTTCTGGATAAAATGCAATCGATTGGCCTATGTGGCACTTGATTGGTGTGCAAACAGAATGTTTTTGGAAAAAAGGCAGTCGAATGGTCTTCATGGCAATCGGTTGGTTTTGAAACAAAATGCCACGGGATAAAAGCAATCGACTTATCTTCAGGGCAATCGATTGGTTTTAAGTCTGTCATAAAAGTAGGCAGTCGACTGGTTTAAGTCGGTTTTGGAAATAAGTATATCGTGTCTGGGTCTGAACAGTTAGCTGCCCTGTAGGGCAATCGGCTGCTCCTAAACAAAATCAATAGTAGGAGTTAAACTGAATTTCAATCTTATTACACTTATAAAACAATTTCATTTTGCATCCAACCATTCAACCACAATGTAGGCATAGTCTCTTTCTATGTCATTTTACATACGTCCTATAACGACCCGAGTATACATTATTACACAATATTTACTGATGATTTACACATTTTTACTAGTTGGGCTATTTGTGATGCTTTTAACACTTGCACAATAAGTAATAAATGGTAAACATTTATTTATTTGAATAAATTTGGAATATAAAATTTTTACTATATTTCGTACACTTTACATCCCCTGTTTCTATTTTACAATAAAGTAGTACTGTATATATATGTCTGAATATAAAAGAAATGTGACTGTACCTTTAAAATTGACGCACTTTGCCCCAGTGTACAATTCATAGTTCTATTATCTGAGGAAGCTCTCAAATCATCTTTGAAATTAATCTGAAATGTTGGGAAATAAAGGAGTGAGTGAACCACGTGCTCAGTAACGGAGTCGTATGCTGCTTGATATAATGAAATCTATATGTAGCAAAACACTTATCTTCCTAACGGTGTACTAGGCACTGTAAGGAAAGATACTATAGTCGGTCGGGAATTCCAGATGGAGCATGGAAGGTACCTGTCTTGTCCCAGAAACCCAGAGCGACTATAGAGAATAATTAAACAATTTGTTTTATTTAAAAACAAATTAACTTTCATTTCTCATAAGTAATCAATGGTATAAACCATTTAACATTTCTTTTCAGTAATCTATTTCAAAACACGTGACAATATAGTGAAACAACAGTACAATGAACAGTAACTTTAAAACTGTAGAAACACTAAATATCTTTTCAAATAAGTAACTTATGAGAATCCAAATTGTTGGATAAACAGTTCAGTAATTATTTCTATTTTAGAAATAATTTTCATAATATTTTTTCCTAGTAAAACACTAATTCTAATCTCAGTTCAGTAAATAGGATTCAGTACAGTTCAGTAAACAGTATTTCACAATGCTGTTCAGTGCAGAAGGATAGTTTCAGTAAAATTCGTTTCAGTAAACGATGAAAGGTTTTTAGTAAACCTTTTTACTTTAGAAATACTAAAATGTTCATTTTGGAACGTTTTAAATTTATGAAACACTTAAATCCCACAGTACAGTAACAGTAGATGTAAAACCGTAGAAACTGTAGTAATCATATCCGGTACGGTAATTTTCAAATATCCAAATAATGGATTAAACAGTATAATAATTATTTCTATTTTTAGAAATAATTTCTATCATTCTTTTCTCCAGTAAACAGTGGCGTCCATTTCTTTTTAATAAACAGTAAACAGTACTTTTCCAGTTCAAAAATCAGTAAATCACAAAACAATACAGTAATCAGTAATCAGCAATTTCTCTTCAGTAAACAGTAACAGTTTAGTAAAACGATTAACAGTAGTTCTAAGTTCAATAATTGTAAATCATAAATCGTAATTCAATAAAATAGGACTTGTAATTCTTAGTTCGATAAAGCACTAAATAGTGAATCACAGTTTAGTAGTAATAAATAGTAGTTCACAGTTTCAATAAAGCATAAATCAATGACTCACAGTGCAGTATCAGTAAATAGTAAATTGAGACTAGGCATCACCCTACATGGTATCATGCTATAATCGTCTACTAGGGACACAGTACAGTAAATAGTCTAGATCTATGGCCATAGTCTAATAGTAGTTCTCGGGTACACTTGCCAGGTGACTCCGAGACTGCTGATGAATTGGCGAGTCTATCAGCCACGTGAACAGTAACAGTATAACAGTAGTAAGCATGAATCTCGGGGCATATGTCTCAAAATCAATTTATTTTCGCATAAAATACCTTTAAGGAAATTTCATAAATTAAATCATTTATTTAAATAATTATTTCCCAAAAGGTATTTATTTTCCCCTTTTTAAAGACAGTAAATCAGTCGGTAAATATTCATGTATAAAGTGAGAAAATATATAAATATTCATTTTGAATATTTAAAATCATTTGAATCCTAATTAATTTCTCACTTATGTAAAATTTTAAAACATGAATATTTAATTTTCATATTTCTCTCATAATTTTCATTTTATGGGAAATTTATATAAATGGTTTCCAAATATGCCATTTGACTCAAATTCAAGCATCTAAAATATTTATAATATTTTAGAATATTTTCGGTAAATTTTTCGGCAGCATAACAGCTGCGGATTCCTAACCTCCTGCAGTGAAATTACAATATATAAACCAGCTTTTCAACCACAATTCATGCATGTTTCAAACCAAATCATGTTCTCAACATTTCCATAAAATTTATCTCAATAAAACATGCATTCACTATATCTCTACAACTCACACACTTCTCCCTTACCTATACGATGTCATTTCATTCAAACCGTATACTTTGTGGCCTTGAACCAATGATTAGGTCCTTATTCGTCTCCTTTCCCATTTCGTGGGTTTAGCTTCAGAGCTGCAGAAGATAAGTCAAACAAGTTCGATTCCGAAACATATATATACATTAAGCATTCTTAGAAATCCTACTCATTAAGGTAGAATTATTCTTTATAAGAATTTCTGACCTATTGACGCCTTTTTCTTCATAACGGAAAATATTGAATTCCGATTAATGTACCGTCAATTTTATATGTAATCTGACTTAATTCCCTATCCAAGAGTATAAGGGCCATTTGCTAATTCATTCTATATTGTTCCTCACAATTTTCCAAATTTCAACCTAATTCTGACCCATAAGGTAGAATGGTTTTCTGACCTTTGTGCATTAAAATTTATATTACTAATTATAGGGATATCCAAAATTATGAATCCCAAAACCATATGAATCTTGATCCAATTACCTATTCAGAATATCAAGTTTCACAATTTTATCATTTTGGAATTAGTTTTAATAATTCATCAAATTTACCCTGTTTCCAGAGGCATTATGGCAGATTGTCTACTGACCTCTGTGTACAAATTGGGCCATATCTCAAGCTAGGTTTGTCAAAATTGTGCAAACTCAAACCCATATTATTCTGAACTCATTTACCTTTCCAGAAACATAAATGTTGCAGCCAAATTCAATCTGTACTAATTTCTACAAATTTTCAAATTTGACACAGCATCTCGCCTACTGCACTGAGTGCCCTGTGTTCAACTGCCTATATCTCAGGCTATACCACTCCAAATTAGGTAATTCAAAAACGTAAGTTTTTCTAATTCATAAGGCTATCTTTCATAATTTTTTCAGAATTTATTTCATTCTAAAACCCTCAACTAAATTTGTTAAATTGGAGCTCAGACAGGACAGAATTCCAGCAGAGTTGAAATCTACCATTCACATTTGTTTCTCTTCTTTTCTGACCTTATGAATATATTTTTTTATTCCCTTACTATATTTATCACACACCTTCTATGCATTAAGTTTCATCACCATCTTTATTTTTACAACCATTGTCGTAAGCTTCAATTTCCCTCTCTTTATAGTTTTCATTCTTTAATCCATTCTAGTTTCATAATCCTCTTCTACTCACTTAAGTATTAAATCAAACACATAAAATTCATCAAATATCATCACCAACGTCAGCCTCTGTTTGGCTGAAGCACACACAAAGTCTCGTTACTTTGGCTGATTTTGCAACATCATCAGTAAACATGCTTACATCAAGTTTCTTCCATGACCTATTGCTAATTTCCAGCCAACAACCACTAAATCATAAATTTCTGTATTTTTTTCCTTTAATGCCAGATTTTGTTCTGCACCTCTACACTCGTATTTAATTAAATTTAGAGTTGAAATCACATTATCCATGCATGAAACAAAGAAATACTATAACTAGGATGAACTAAAACATCACCACCTCACCTTCACCATTGTCGAACTGTACACGGGACCAAACCAGTGCTGATTTCCGCCATTCAGCCCCTCCAATTTAGAGTTTGAGGTCATCTTGATGTAAAGAAGATGTTTTGGGAAGGAGGTTAGGTGATTGGATGAAGAGAAAATGAGATCTTGCCATGAAAACGTGAGAAATCTTCAAGGAAATTGAGCAAAACGTGAACAGCAGAAAACAGAAGAGAGTAAGTCGGTTTTTGCCGGAGAATTAGCTGAATTTGGTCTTCTTTATTCATATTCCAACCAATAAAAAGTGGCCACATGGTCCACTAATCCCACTTCCTTTTATATATATATATATATATATATATATATATATATATATATATTTATCATCTTTAAACATTAGTCTCATTTTTTTGATTACTTTACTGCACTTATAGCTAACTTTAAAAATTCACCGAGATCAATCTAAAATGTATAAAAATATGAGCCATATATCACCGGAAAGGTCTTTGAGTTAACTTTCCAAAGAATTTTACGATTTATCGTTTCAGTACTTCGATCAAAATTTATAATCAAAACACTATCCATTTGTCATTCAAGCCTCATGATATTTTTATCCTCAAATTTCCAATCTTTAATTCAATCTCCAAAAATATATTTTCTCACTCATATCATTGTTTGAGCACCGAAATCTAAGTGGGGTACATGTCCGTACATGTACAGTATAGTAGAATCGGATCTTACATTTTCTCCCCACCTTAAGAAATTCGATCCTCTGAATTTCGCTCAAACCGATCATTGACATGACTTATGTACTTTGAATTCTCTATTTCTCATATCATTTCTTTCTTAAGTATTTCTTCCACCATGCATTTGAAATGCAACATTCCTAACAAGGAATTCTCAAGGTCGGCATTAATTAATTGTATAACTTTACTGCCGCTTCATATATGTTAAGGTCTTGTTTCTTTATACTAAATCTGTATGTAATAGGGAGCTCACTTTACTATTTCAGGAGTTAACTGTTTCAAATTCTCCATTTCCATCTATATCATTAGAAATCTACATCGTACACCATCTTACATCTCATGTAGTACCATACCGATATTAGTTTGAAACAAATTTATAGTAGTTCTAGGAGTTTTTGAATCCATAGCACTTGCTTCCATGTATTCTCAAGCGTCTAAATAGGACGCTCAATTCTCTACCAATTACAAGTAAGAAGCAGTGCTGGAACTATATTAGAACTCCTATAGTCTATTAAATTCTTTCCAAATTTAGAATGCAACATGGGAATCCATATCATAAACAATGCTCCTTGGAACTCAACATACCATCTCACTATTTATCGGCTAAGGCACTAAGAAGAGTCATAAATCTGGATATTGAGAAGTTTTGTTATTTTAATCATTTCTATAACATTATAGTTCTTACATTTCTTCAGTAATCTCAAAACAAAGTCCCTCCTGGTTGGCTCCCTTTTTCACATTAATTTGATAAAGACTGTAATAAATTTGCTGTTTAACTTCCATTCACTGTCTATAAAATATTCAGTATCAATCTCGTTATACCTCCTTTCAGCTGGAGATGTAATCTCTTTCATTAACATTAGATCTCAAATTTAAGCAAATCTATAGTTGCTTCGTCAATAGAGATCATGTCTTAGCAGAATACGTTTAATTGAAATTCATTATCAATGCACCTTAGTTATGAAGCTTCCAATCTCTGAAAGTCTATAAAATTATATATATAACACTAGTCATATTCTTCAAGTGCCTTAACATATCTTGGCATTTCATCGTTAAGCACCATCACAATTAGTCCAGGTATAATTTAAATACCTCATTCATTTGACTCATATATCATTATTATTCTCCCAAACAATTTAATACTGGTTTCTCCCATAAATATACATTACGAGAAATAATTTCTTTATTCAGTAAATTTTTGTAGTGACTTCCTAAGCTTTTTAATCTTGCTTATAACATTTGGTAATAATTACAGCTTAGAGGTAGTCTCCATACCAGTTATCGGGTCAATAATGAACTCGATATTCCGAATAGTGGTGGTGTTCATCTAGAAATATATTTGAAAATTTCCAATCACATCTCTTACACCACTTTGGACATTTCATCTTTATGTCCTTTACATAAATAATATTTCTCACAACATTTGTACATAACTCTTAAACAATTTTAACACACCTCCTTCTCTAATTCATTATTTAACAATTTTCCACAATATCACATTCAAGTAAGAGAAGGCGGCAAATTAAATATAATATTTAGTTTAACAAATCTGCGGCTAACCTATCCCTTTTCGGACTTACATCGAAATTTTATACGTTCGATAAGCTTAGGTTAGCTGTCATATTCTTTCTCTCTTCAAACCATTCTACAATTTCTATACACCCTTTTTTCACAATTTGGTGACATTACAGTATCTTGTTTCTACAAGGTATATCCTTAAATTCTTTGATTCTACAAGTATCCTATTAGTACCCACACACAAAGGATACAAAAGAAAAGTGTAGAATCAGAATTAACAGTATCAATATTAAATTATCGAATCCACAAATCACAATCTCATTCAGTAGATATATCACCTTTCATATCATTAAACAATCCTTAACCAGGTACCCCATTCATTTACACCTCAGCCTTAAGAAATGCATAGCTAGGCTAATTATCTAGCAACCCCCATTTATGTATACATCAGGTCGCACCTGTCATTTGAATAAAGGTGGGACCGATAATAGGGATTGTTATACTAAAATTTCTCCATCACAATATCACAAAAACATTCTTTATATAATCCACTTCTCTATCACTTCCATTTAGTTCAATATCCAATCCATTTACTGTTATTCAGGGGTTGTTTCAATGTAAGGACACATTCATCATTTCCAAATTTATTTCTCTCTCATTTTAAGTTCATCTAAGAAGCTGACCTTAAGGTCTATACATTGAAGATATTTATATTTCACCTCAATTTCATCACTTTAGGGTCTTATTTCGACTTCGAACAGAGGAAATCCTAATGGGGCTCTCACCGACTTCCTCCCTATACCTTGTCGAACAAAACCCTTCATGAGGATTATAAAATCAACAATTTACTTAGAATTCTAGAGTTACTACCCCTTTTTATACTTTTAATCCACCAACTTTTTACACAATTCCAACACTTAATCCCGAATTTCAGTCACTTATTTCATTTATATATTCAGACTATACAGTACTCCAGGAGATGTTAACCACTTTCGACATTTTTTTGCTAGAGACATCAACAAACATCAAGCCAACCTTGCTTTAATACCATTAAACATCCCTTACCTCAACTACCACAATAGTATAGTAACTTGTAGCACCAACAATCTCCCTTACTTCCCCAAAGCTGCAAAACAATAGCAACTATAATCAAATCATGTTTTCTTTTAAGTCTAACTTCACTAGCACTTCTTTTAACACTTAAACATTATCTCACAACCTTCAAATATTAACTTGATATACTAACCCTTTACTGAAAGAAACCTTAAAGAGCCTTTATACTCAATTTTGCTTCATTTCAAGGCCATAAACATGTTTTACTAACTTGGCACAATCCCAAACCTTAGGTAGACTTGAAGAAAACATCTTCTCTTACCTGGTAATCGAAAATATCAACAACAAAATACCCCACAAATGCTTGATTCAACCCTCCAAATTACAGGTTTAGCTAGAGCTAAGGATGAGAAACAATTTTCATTAAGGAGGCTTGGTGATTTGGTGAAGGAAATTAAGGGATTCTCAAAGTTCTCACTCTAACACTTATGAAATTGTAGAGAAAGAAGAGCTTCGATGGTGATGGCCGGCTATGAGAAAGAAGATGACCCAAATATCCAATTTTATTATTATTTTAATATTAAAATATCATCCTTTGCTAGTTAACAAATTTACCCTTTTAAAATTTCCATAATTTCACTTATATCCCAAGTAATATAATATTAATTTACTCATTTTGTTTAATTCCTATTTATTTTTATTTTCCATAATTATAGTATTCTAATATTAGAAGAAGTCAAATCTTTAACCTTGAGGATATGGGTTGAGCGACCATAAGGGTAAAATTACCAAAATACCCTTAGTGGTACAGACACTTATTTTTCAACATTTTCGAGAGATTCAATTTATGCTTGGAATGGCATAAGACATCTTTACACAAGGGTTTGACTGTAACAATCTGTAGGTCAGAAGTCAAACTAGGTTGACCATTATTTAGAAAAGTTCTCTCAGCCTATGGACAAAATTATCATTTTTAATATGTTTCACTAAACCTTAACATGCTTAAATAAAAGAATTTCGAGAAGTGCTCTTCTTACTAATTATGTATTTTGTGTCAAAATTCGCATTTTGCCACTTCGATGTTGTCACAGCCCGTGACCCTATTTTTCATCTTATTCTATACATCTTATATGGTTGGGCTGTCTGCGATACTTTACTTTTCCTTTACATATAAATAATTTCATATTAAATTATAATACGAATTACATCCCCTATCTTACTTCATAAGAAAGTAGTACTGTGAATATGTCTAAATACAGAAAATCTCATACCTTATTAATTAAATCGACCTGTCGCATCGTCCCCGAATGCGCAGTCGAAAATCCTTTTACTGCTAGACTCTCGGTCTTCGAAAACCTGAAATGTTAAAATTAAGGGGTGAGCAAACCACAGCTCAGTAAAGGAATTATATGCCTCAATTGATACTCAGCTATCTATATGCTGAAAAACTTTTTCATTTTTCCTATGGGCTCTAGGCTCGCATGTAGGAAGGATACTACAGTCGGCTAGGGATCCGGATGGAGTAAGGTAGGTATTTTGAAATACCAATCTTGTTCCGGAACCTAGAAGCAACTGTAGAGAGTAATATTCTTTCTTGTTTTGAAATTCAAATCCTTTCCTCTTTTTTTCGTAACATTTTCATATTCTTTTTCAAATAATGCTTTTATGAAATAAAGCATTTAAATAAAATAACTAATATTCATATTTTCTTTAAAAAGAATATTAGTTAAATTCTCATCATTCTCGTTTAAAACGCATTTCATGTTTTACTGTACAACCATAATTAGTACAATACTTTAAATAGCAAAATCAACTATTAAACCTTTTTTCGTATAACATATAAATCATTTAAATCTAATATTCAATTTAAAATTTAAAATAAGAATATTAGATTTATTTTCCTCCTCTTTCCTTTTGAAAACATATTATATATT
The DNA here is from genome assembly GCA_032173925.1 of Heritiera fomes. Classification (NCBI taxonomy): domain Eukaryota; kingdom Viridiplantae; phylum Streptophyta; class Magnoliopsida; order Malvales; family Malvaceae; genus Heritiera; species Heritiera fomes. The sequence continues at coordinate 18,928,887 of JAPDPM010000015.1, forward strand.
CGTGTCACATATCATATGAAAATCATTTCATAGTACTTAAGAACAGTACTGAAATTAGCATTTATAAAAATGCTATAAATCATTTCATTTCACATATCACATATTATGTAAAACATTTACATTTCACATATCACATATCATGTAAAACATTTTCATTTAAAACATATCATATATGGAGACAATGGCAACCACCGAATCCTATCATGCAATAATACCCAAAGGTATGAAATAATCATATCAGATCTATGGCCATAGTCTATAATTGTTCTCGGCGAATCACTGATCAGGTGTCGGCCGGGACTACATATCACATGTTACATATCACATATCACGTATTACATATCACATGTCGGCATGATAGAGGAGCCAACTAGTCTCAAAACCATGTTTTCATCATAAAATAACCTTTATGAAATTTATAAAATATATAATTTCATAATTTAAAATCATAAAGGTTATAAAACAATTTAGTGAATATTTAAGAAATATTTATGAAAATATTTATAAAAACATTCACTTTACATCTTTTTATTTTTCGTCTCGTATTACGTGTAATTTACATTTTAAGAGAATTTTCGGTGATTTCATTATCACCATTCTCGAAGAGGATTTTCGGTGATTTCATTATCACCGTTCTCAGAAACATGAATATTTTAAAATTAAATCTTAATATATTCATGTTTTATTAAAATAATAATATTCTCGTTTTTCGTGCTTAAATATCGATTTTTGAAAATAAAATCATTTAATATGGTTTTATGAGATTTTTCTAAAATTTTCGGCAGCATAACGGCTGCCGATTGACTAACCTCCTGTACGGAAAATACAGTTTATAAATTCCAACCAGTACTTCATCCCAAATTTTCAACCAGTCATTCATCAAAAATTTCATAAAATATTTTTCTTAAAATAATTCGAAATTAAAACATGCAGACTGAATATCCTTACAGTGCTGCACATGCATCCCTTACCTTTTCCCGGGTCGACGACTTCCTCTTGTCGGTCGCGCCCGTACTCCATATCTCCCGATTCCTCATCTCGATCGTAGAGAATAATTTCTGGAATTCAAATTCTAAATTTTTAGAATTTTTCATAATTTATTAAATTTTAATTAAAATTAATTTTCGAAAATTTCTTACCGAATTTCCATAAATTTCCAGATTGTTGAATTCCCGGGAATCTTCCGATTTCCCAAACTTCTCCCTTTTTCCTCTTTTTTTTCTTTTGCTTTTCTTTTCTTCTTTTTTTTCCTTTTTCCTCTTTTCTGGTCTGAACCGGTTCGGACCGGTTCAACTCGGTCCGCCTCATCACCGCCGGTTCAGCTTCATCCCGCCAGCATCACCGCCGGTTCGAGCCTCCCAGAGCTTGTCGGAGTGGCGGGCACGTTGGATCTGGTGTCTGTTTCTTCCCATCACCGGCGACGGCGCCGGATCTGGGTCCGTGGGTTTCGACCCCTTCCTCCTCTCTTTTCTCCTTCCTCCGCCGTTTCCTTCACTGCCGGTGGCCTCCTTCGCCTTCGTTGGTCCTCACCGGTGGCGTTGGTGGCGGTGGCGGTGCTCGGATCGGCCAGCACCGCCGCATCTCTTTTTCTTTTCTCCTCTCGGTTCCGTCGGTTTTTCCCTTCTGTTTCACCGCGTTTCGCTTCTTCTTTCCGTCCTTTCCCGTCGCTGGTCGACTCCTCTTCTTCCTCCCCTCGTCGGCGACATCTTCTTCTTCCTCCTTGGGTCGGCCGGTGTCGGCTGGCTTCCTCTGTTTGTTCACGTTTTCTCCTCTGTTTTAACAGAGGATAAATAACATGGGAATCGGGTATATCCCGACTCCCCTTTTCCTTTCCTTTTTTTTTAATTTATTTATTTATTTATATATATAATTATTTTCTTTTAATTATATATATTTATAGATATATATATTTATATAACCCTTTTTTTTTCTTCTTTATATATATATATATATATACACACACACACACACACACACATCACTTTAAAATAAAATAATATATATATTTCATATATATTTTATTTATATACATAATTGTATATAAAAATATATACATTTATTTATTTAATATAAAATAGTATATATTCATTTATAATATATATACTATATTTCAAATACATACATATGTATTTATATAAAATCATATCAAAATATATTTATATAATCTAATTATATAAATATATAATATACGCATTTTATTTCATTTAATTGGATTTCTTAATATCCAATTATTTTCTCCTTTTTCATTTCTTATTTAATTTGGATTTCCATTTATCCAAATTAAATTCCTCAAATTTATCCAAATTAATTTTCTTCACTCCTTCACTTCATTCATTTCGGGAATTTCAACGATATTCCCATCTCGTAATTAAATTTTTTTATTTACTTTAATTTATTTATTTCCTCTTATCTATTTTCTTAAATATTAATTTCCAAAAATCGAAAATTTGCGGTTATCACATTCTCCCCACCTTAAGAAATTTGGTCCTTCGAATTTAACTTAAGTCATAAGGTGGTAGCATCCTGTATACTTATCATCTTGTATATTTATCATTCTTGACTTTTAGATCATCTTTTAAATTATACTGCCAGTATACCTTTAACATCATAATCATCTCATATATCATTACATATCATCTTTCATCATATATTTATACTCCATTAAATTTCTTATCAATTGGGAGTTTTCCATTTTTCACTCATTTTCATATCACATATGATCCATATGGTTCATTATCTATCTTCTTTATTTGGTGCCAAGTCGATATAGTTTGGTACTGTCATTTAAACAAGTTAATCAATTGTATGTAATTGTCCAGTAGCTTTTACATCTCATGCATCCGCTCATTCAACATATCATCGAGCGTTTTCATTCTATGCTCAGATATTTACATCATGTACGAAGCGGTGCTATCAATAGATTTGGAATCTCAGAGCCTTTTGCTATTTCCCATAACATATATAGCTACTCAGAGATTCCCGTCACATATAGAGCTCACTGGAACTTCACATATATTCTCATCATCTTTTAATCATATTTCGACTATGGCACTAAAGAATCTTAGAGTTTGATAATGGAGAAGTGATTTCATTAGACTATCCGTCTATAATCACTTCCGTATTATCATATCTCTTTTAGATTCTTTTTTTATCCACAATATTCATTTTTGTATTTATTTCATCAAATGCTGCAGCTCATTTGCAAACTTTACCATTTACCATCTTTTACCATAATAGAATCAGGAGACAATCATTTTCTCTCCATATCGTCTTTTCATATAATATTCTTATTACCTCTTTTATTCTTATGGTATATTCATTATCACTTTAATCTTAGAACATACTTGAAATTATACTCTTTTGATAATTTAGATTCCATAACGACATAATCAAATCATAATTTGATCTTCTCATTATTTAACTTCATCATTGAATCTATAATTATCAATTTAATCACATCATTATCCATATAATTCCACCATTTCCATCATTTCGAGGTGGTATATATATTTATAATTTTCCATTCATATTACTGGCAATAAAAATATAAGTCATTTCTTTACTCTTTTGAGTATCATTACTTTTCCTCTATCGAGTTTGGCTCGATCTTACAGCTAGCCATAATCATGTGATAACCACAAAATCACTTTTAACTTTAAATTCGGGAACTACCTCATATTCGTGTTCCCTCTTCGTCATGTGCTTATCCTCTTATTACCTTTTCATCATTTCCTTTATCATTGTTTCGATCACTTTTCATCAGTAGTAAAATATTCCACTAATAAAATCCTTTAACCTTTTACATCTCCTCTTTATACTTATTCATTCACTGACTTAAACTTATTAAATTTTAAGTCACATATGTAGAGCAGCTAACCCATAACTCTCTTCTAGACTGGCAACAGTATTTAGCTAGACCCATTTCATTTTGTATCTCAATCATTATCTCGTCATCCTGGACAGATCCATTTCGCTCTGTCATTCGAGATCATATATCTTAGAAAGAGATACCGTCTAGCTAAATCTTCTATTTGCCCTTCTTAACATATAATTCACTGTCTTTAAGAGTCTACGGGATTATACCACTATGCTGCTCATTTTCCATTTGTGCCTTAGGCTGTATGGTATACCATCACTTTATCCTTATATAATTGTCTTATTCATTAGTCTTATGTACCTCAGTAAGGTATTTCATTTACCTGGTAAACCTCTATAGAACTCGTAAACATTATCTCGAGTTCTAATCATTATCATCTTACGACCATCAATTTCTAACTTTCCATCTAGTGATGCCTTGTACAGAGATTGATCTTATAAGGTCCTTGTACATCTCTGATTAAATCAAATAAGGCATCACTTCACATAGCCGATTATTTGTTCTTCATAAGAACTTTATCATAAAATAGGAATTTAATTCCCCATTTATATTTCATCCTCAATCACATCATTTGTATTTCCATCCTTTACATCAATACATGTGAATTTCATTATCCACAATATTTTCCAAAATTATTTTCTTAAACTTTTCGGATTCTTCTATGTTCTCCGATATAAGCTTAAAATAAATTTCTGTATCCATAATCAAGTGGATATTAACCCGATCTCTCAATCTATGTTACTTTGAAAATTTAGCGGGAATCTCATCCGATACTTTCTTAAACCACACATCTCTTATCATTTTGGACATTTCATCTCTATGTCGCATCATTTCACTGCATAACCTCAAGGCAAAGACATTTAACATTTAAATCATTTTAATACCTACTCCGCCTTGATTCACTTATTTCCTCATACTTCACAGCATATCAATCATCTTAATTTATATGTTGGATTAAGTATAACCGTTTCATTAACACCATTTTACAGCTAACCGATTTATTATTGTAATTTACTTTTACAATCATTTTCCGTTAATAATACAGGTTAGCTGTTATCTTCCTCATCTCTTATCATCATTTATTGTTCTTATGCATATACTCAAATTTTATATCACTCCATACAGTATATCATTCCTTAAAACATAATTCATAATATTCCGGTTCTATAATTATCTGTTTAATACTTCAAAGATAGTAGGGATGTATAGAACCATAATTAACAGTACTGTTATGGATTTCATCCTCTATACTAATCTCCTTGTCAGTCATCTCCAGTAATCATATTACTTTTCATTGTATCCAACGATCCTGTAATCAACATCTCATTAATACACTTTTAAGTTAGACCCACAATATCAATACTAAGTCGCTCATCCTGCGACTTCCCTATAACCATTTGGGTTGTATTAGCACACTAAGTGTAGTGAAATTTATAATCGGGATCATTATACTCATTTTATGTCCTTATACCATCAAAAACTCCATTACTATCAATATATTCAAAATCGACTTGATTTTATCACTATTCAAACCATAATCCCACATAGGGGCATTTTCGTCATTTTCACATTTATTTCTTTCTCCTCAATATACATTTAAATCAATGATCTTATTATCTATTGGCTGATAGTACTCCTTTCTCATACCATTATCATCAGTTTAAAATCTTTTTCGATTTCGACAAAGAAATCTAATAGAATCCATAATTGGATTATTTTACTTAAAATGCAGCTTTACATCATCAATCTCTCTGTCAAATCGGTCAATTCCAACTTCTGTTGGTCTATTTTGACTCCCGGCAAAATTTTGAGGGTAGGGGTATTTTGGTCATTTTTGACCAAAATTTTTCTCTCTCCTCAAAATACCTTTAATCGATAATCTTAATGTCTATTTAGTGATGATACTTCTTTCCCCTCCTTTTTATCATCACTTTCAGGTCTCAGTTCGATCCGGACAGAAAAGTACTGGTGGGGCCCTCACCCAGTCCATTTCTGTTCCTTACCGAACCGACCTTCATTTAGATCATAAGATCACCCTTTCATATAACATTCCTGAGCCGTTTTCCCTTTTTAGCATTCCTTATTTCATAATTGCTCACTCCCTTCTAAACATTTAATTCAATTTGCAATCATTTATTTTCTCTATGTATTCAGACTACACAGTACTACAGGGGATATTAACCTTTTCAACACATTTTCTTTCCAAAGTATCGACAGACATCAGGCCAACTATGCTCTGATACCATTAAATCTGTCACAGATCGTGACCCTATTTTTCATCTTATTCTATACATCTTATATGGTTAGGCTGTCTGCGATACTTTACTTTTCCTTTACATATAAATAATTTCATATTAAATTATAATACGAATTACATCCCCTATCTTACTTCATAAGAAAGTAGTACTGTGAATATGTCTAAATACAGAAAATAAATGATCATACCTTATTAATTAAATCGACCTGTCGCATCGTCCCCGAATGCGCAGTCGAAAATCCTTTTACTGCTAGACTCTCGGTCTTCGAAAACCTGAAATGTTAAAATTAAGGGGTGAGCAAACCACAGCTCAGTAAGGGAATTATATGCCTCACTTGATACTCAGCTATCTATATGCTGAAAAACTTTTTCATTTTTCCTATGGGCTCTAGGCTCGCATGTAGGTAGGATACTACAGTCGGCTAGGGATCCGGATGGAGTAAGGTAGGTATTTTGAAATACCTATCTTGTTCCGGAACCTAGAAGCAACTATAGAGAGTAATATTCTTTCTTGTTTTGAAATTCAAATCCTTTCCTCTTTATTCCGTAACATTTTCATATTCTTTTTCAAATAATGCTTTTATGAAATAAAGCATTTAAATAAAATAACTAATATTCATATTTTCTTTAAAAAGAATATTAGTTAAATTCTCATCATTCTCGTTTAAAACTCATTTCATGTTTTACTGTACAACCATAATTAGTACAATACTTTAAATAGCAAAATAAGCTATTAAACCTTTTTTCGTATAACATATAAATCATTTAAATCTAATATTCAATTTAAAATTTAAAATAAGAATATTAGATTTATTTTCCTCCTCTTTCCTTTTGAAAACATATTACATATTCGTGTCACATATCATATGAAAATCATTTCATAGTACTTAAAAACAGTACTGAAATTAGCATTTATAAAAATGCTATAAATCATTTCATTTCACGTATCACATATCAAGTAAAACATTTACATTTCACATATCACATATCATGTAAAATATTTTCATTTAAAACATATCATATATGGAGACAGTGGCAACCACCGAATCCTATCATGCAATAATACCCGAAGGTATGAAATAATCATGTCAGATCTATGGCCATAGTCTATAATTGTCCTCGGCGGATCACTGATCAGGTGTCGGCCGGGACTACATATCACGTGTTACATATCACATATCACATATTACATATCACATGTCGGCATGATAGAGGAGCCAACTAGTCTCAAAACCATGTTTTCATCATAAAATAACCTTTATGAAATTTATAAAATATATAATTTCATAATTTAAAATCATAAAGGTTATAAAACAATTTAGTGAATATTTAAGAAATATTTATGAAAATATTTATAAAAATATTCACTTTACTTCTTTTCATTTTTCGTCTTGTATTACGTGTAATTTCATTTTAAGAGAATTTTCGGTGATTTCATTATCACCATTCTCGAAGAGGATTTTCGGTGATTTCATTATCACCGTTCTCAGAAACATGAATATTTTAAAATTAAATCTTAATATATTCATTTTTATTAAAATAATAATATTCTCGTTTTCCGTGCTTAAATATCGATTTTTGAAAATAAAATCATTTAATATGGTTTTATGAAATTTTTCTAAAATTTTCGGCAGCATAACGGTTGCCGATTGACTAACCTCCTGCACGGAAAATACAGTTTATAAATTCCAATCGGTACTTCATCCCAAATTTTCAACCAGTCATTCATCAAAATATTTCATAAAATATTTTTCATAAAATAATTCGAAATTAAAACATGCAGATTGAATATCCTTACAGTGCTGCACATGCATCCTTTACCTTTTCCCGGGTCGACGACTTCCTCTTGTCGATCGCGCCCGTACTCCATATGTCCCGATTCCTCATCTCGATCGTAGAGAATAATTTCTGGAATTCAAATTCTAAATTTTTAGAATTTTTCATAATTTATTAAATTTTAATTAAAATTAATTTTCGAAAATTTCTTATCGAATTTCCATAAATTTTCGGGTTGCTGAATTCCTGAGAATCTTCCGATTTCCCAAACTTCTCCCTTTTTCCTCTTTTTCTTTCTTTTTCTTTTCTTTTCTTCTTTTTTTTCTTTTTCCTCTTTTCTTGTCTGAGCCGGTTCGGACCGGTTCAGACTGGTTCAACCCGGTCCGCCTCATCACTGCCGGTTCAGCTTCATCTCGCTGGCATCACCGCCGGTTCGGGCCTCCCAGAGCTTGCCGTAGTGGCGGGCACGTAGGATCTGGTGTCTGTTTCTTCCCATCACCGGCGACGGCGCCGGATCTGGGTCCGTGGGTTTCGACCCCTTCCTTCTCTCTTTTCTCCTTCCTCCGCCGTTTCCTTCACTTCCGGTGGCCTCCTTCGCCTTCGTTGGTGGCGGTGCCCGGATCGGCCGGCACCGCCACATCTCTTTTCCTTTTCTCCTCTTGGTTCCACCGGTTTTTCCCTTCTGTTTCACCGCGTTTCGCTTCTTCTTTCCGTCCTTTCCCGTCGCCGGTCGACTCCTCTTCTTCCTCCCCTCGCCGGCGACATCTTCTTCTTCCTCCTTGGGTCGGCCGGCGTCGGCCGGCTTCCTCTGTTTGTTCACGTTTTCTCCTCTGTTTTAACAGAGGATAAATAACATGGGAATCGGGTATATCCCGATTCCCCTTTTCCTTTTCTTTTTTTTTAAATTTATTTATTTATTTATATATATATAATTATTTTCTTTTAATTATATATATTTATAGATATATATATATATATTTATATAACCCTTTTTTTTTCTTCTTTATATATATATACACACACACACACATCACTTTAAAATAAAATAATATATATTTCATATATATATTTTATTTATATACATAATTGTATATAAAAATATATACATTTATTTATTTAATATAAAATAGTATATATTCATTTATAATATATATACTATATTTCAAATACATACATATGTATTTATATAAAATCATATCAAAATATATTTATATAATCTAATTATATAAATATATAATATACGCATTTTATTTCATTTAATTGGATTTCTTAATATCCAATTATTTTCTCCTTTTTCATTTCTTATTTAATTTGGATTTCCATTTATCCAAATTAAATTCCTCAAATTTATCCAAATTAATTTTCTTCACTCTTTCACTTCATTCATTTCGGGAATTTCAACGATATTCCCATCTCGTAATTAAATTTTATTTATTTACTTTAATTTATTTATTTCCTCTTATCTATTTTCTTGAATATTAATTTCCAAAAATCAAAAATTTGCGGTTATCACAGATGTCTATCTGGATTACAGATTATCCTGTGGGGCCCACTTGATAGTTTCCCTGATACTTACAAAGTACATAAGAGTTAATTGTCGTAACTTGGTTCATTATTCTAACTTAACATATTCAGTAGGTGTGGAAAGAATAGAGAAAATTTAGGATCTCACATCCTCCCTACCTTTAGAAATTTGGTTCTCTAAATTTGAATCGAACTACTACTCAAATAGTTCTAGATATTTTTCTTTCATCAAGCTCTCTAGCTTCTATGTGGCTTCTTCCATTGTATGGTACTACCAGAGACAAGAGAACCTTGACTAATGGAATTGTTTTAGGCTGCAACACTTTCTCTTTCCTATCCATAATCTGAATAGGCTTCTCCATATAGCTTATGTCTTCTCGAATCTCTAAAGGCTCATACTCAATCACATGAGATGGATCCAGATGAAATTTTCAGAGTATGGACACGTGGAAGACATTGTGCACATTGGCTAGTTCTAGAGGTAATGCTAATCTGTAAGCAACATCTCCCATATGGTTAAAGATTTCGAATGGCCTAATATAAAGAGGACTGAGCTTACCATCTTTACCAAATCTCATAATTCCCTTAGACGAAGAAACTTTCAAAAATACCTAGTCCCCAACAGAAAATTCTAATGGCCTACGTCCAATATCTACATAACTCTTTTGTCGACTCTGAGCTGTCTTAAGTCTTTAACAAATCAATTTGACATCCTTAGAAGCCTGTTTAACTAAATATTGGGCTAACAATTTGAGCTCGCCCACTTCTTCCTAACCAATCGGGGATCGGCACCTTCTACCATAAAAGGCTTCGTATGGTGCCATCTCAATACTTGAGTGATAGCTGTTGTTATAAGCAAACTTGGTTAATGGTAGATGATCATCCTAGGAGCCATTAAAATCTAAAGCACAGGCTCTCAACATATCCTCGAGCATCTGAATGGTGTGCTTGAACTGACCATTAGTTGGTAAGAACCATAAGCGACTACCTTACCATACTACATTAATACATAACCCAAGCCTTGTGCAAAGGCATCACTATACATTGAGAAACCTCCCGAACCATCGGGAATGGTAAGGATGGGTGCCTTTGTTAACCTGCGCTTCAACTCTTGGAAAATGCGTTTGCAAGCATCATCTCACTCAAACTTCACGTCTTTACGTGTTAAGCGCATCAAGGGAGCAGCTAACCTTGAAAAACCTTCAATAAATCGTCGATAATAAATGGCTAGACCCAAGAAACTTCGAACCTCTATTACTGTTTTCAGCCTCTCCCATTGTACAATGCCCTCAATCTTGGATGGATCGAACGAAACTCCCTCTTTATTGAGTATGTGACCTAAAAAGGAAATTTGATCCAACCAAAAATCACATTTACTCAACTTGGCATATAGTGTGAAGACCCTAATTTTCTTATATTCAATATAAGCTAAAGAGTGTAGGAATTTAAAAGAAAATACAAATTGTTAAAATATTTAAATAAAGGGTCTGTTTGATAAGGTTCAAGGAGGTACTCAATGAGGGCCCCACCAAGACTTTTTCTGTCCAGATCAAAGTAAGACCCTGGAACGATGATATTGAGGTGAAATATGAACATAGCATGAATCTGTACCTCAAAATCACCTCGTTTGAGTATATTTTGAAAAGCAAGGAACAAATTCGAAAATGACAATCTTGTTCATACCCCGAAATAATTTTCCTGAATACTGTCAAACTAAATTGACTTTGAACCCACAGACTGTTATAGGATGATCCTCACGTAAAGAATTTTCATTAGGATTCAACCCGTGAACAGAATTACGCAAAAGGTGCTAAAAACAACGTGAACGTGTCACGACCCGTGACCACATTTCTCACCTTATTGTACACAACTTAACCAGTAGGGCTATCCGTGATACTTCACTTGTACTGACTGTTAAACAATTTTACATAACATTGTTTATATTATACACATCCCCTACCGTATTTAATCAAATAAGTAGTACTGTAGACATGTCTAACTACAAAGAATAAATGATCATACCTCAAATAATTCAGACGATCTGTCACATTGTCCTTTGTGTACAGCCGTGATCCACAATAAACTGATCTCACGATCATCAAAACCTGGAATGTTTAAAATTAAGGGGTGAGCAAAACCATGGCTCAATAAGGGAATTATATGCCTCACTTGATACTCAGCTTCCTATATGCTGAAAATCATTTTCATTTTTCCTATGGGCTCTAAGCTCGCATGTAGGAAGGATACTACAGTCGGCTAGGGATCCGGATGGAATAAGGTAGGTATTTTGAAATACCTATCTTGTTCCGAAACCTAGAAGCAACTGTAGAGAGTGATAAATTTCTTTTCGTTTCAAATTTAAATCATTTTCCTTTTTAATTTCATATCATTTTCATATTCTTTTCAAAATAATGCTTTTACGAAATAAAGCGTTTAAATAAAGTAACTAATATTCATATATTCTTTGAAAAGAATGTTAGTTAAATCCTCATCATTCTTATTTAAACTCATTTCATATTTTAATGTACAATCATAATTAGTACAGTACTTTAAATAGCAAAATAAGCTATTAATTCCTTTTCGTATAACATATAAATCATTTATTATCTATTATTCAATTTAAAAATTAAAATTAAAATAAGAATATTAAAATCTATTCAGCTTATCACATTAGCAAAGCAGCAAGCACTTCGGTAGATTAGTCACTATACACGTCGATAATTTGATTACTATGCAAGTTAATAAATCAATCCATTTACAAAACGAAAATCATTAAACTTTAAGCGTATAGCTTAACTGATTGAAAACAGTTCCAATATAACCGAATTCCTTAATCACTTTAGGCGTAAGCCCCAATTCACTGATTCAGTTACGACATCCATCCGAACTAGTAATGGAGTTAAGTGTCATATCGAGGAACTCGTGTAGCACGTAGGTCCTTCGGGATTCTAGAGGTGACTCCCACGGTCCAACTGGTATCTATGTAGCATGTAGGTCCCTTGGGATTCTAGAGGTGGCTCCCACGGTACAGAAATCGAGTCTTCACTCGGTTTGGCCTTTAGGACACAAACTTCTTACTAACACATCGGAACTCATGTAGCACTTAGTTCTCAAAAGATTCTAGAGGTGGCTCCCCATAGTTCACATAGAATCTATGTAGCACTTAGGTCCATTGAGTTCTCTAAAGGTGGCTCACACGGTATAGAAACTTCTTACTAACACATCGGAACTCATGTAGCACTTAGTGCTCAAAGGATTCTAGAAGTGGCTACCCATAGTTCACAAAGAATCTATGTAGCACGTAGGTCCCTTGAGTCTTCTAGAGGTGGCTCACACGGTACAAAAACTTCTTACTAACACATCGGAACTCGTGTAGCACTTAGTGCTCAAAGGATTCTAGAGGTGGCTCTCCATAGTTCACAAAGAATCTATGTAGCACTTAGGTCCATTGAGTCTTCTAGAGGTGGCTCACACGGTACAGAAACTTCTTACTAACACATCGGAACTCGTGTAGCACTTAGTGCTCAAAGGATTCTAGAGGTGGCTCCCCATAGTTCACAAAGAATCTATGTAGCACTTAGGTCCCTTGAGTCTTCTAGAGGTGGCTCACACGGTACAAAAACTTCTTACTAACACATCGGAACTCGTGTAGCACTTAGTGCTCAAAGGATTCTAGAGGTGGCTCCCATAGTTCACAAAGAATCTATGTAGCACTTAGGTCCCTTAAGTCTTCTAGAGGTGGCTCCCCATAGTTCACAAAGAATTTATGTAGCACCTAGGCCATTGAGTTCTCTAGAAGTGGCTCACACGGTGCAAAAACTTCTTACTAACACATCGGAACTCGTGTAGCACTTAGTGTTCAAAGGATTCTAGAGGTGGCTCCCCATAGTTCACAAAGAATCTATGTAGCACTTAGGTCCCTTGAGTCTTCTAGAGGTGGCTCACACGGTACAAAGATCGAGTCTTTACTCGGGTTGGCCTTTATGCCATATATACTTTCCGCTATCTTATCAAAACTCATGTAGTACTTATAATCTAATATTCCATTTAAGACCATAGTAAGAATATTAGATTTATCATTTCTTTCTTTTTGAAAACATATTACATGTTCGTATCACATGTCTTATGAAAATCATCTCACAGTACTATAATCAATACCGAAATGAGCATTTTGTAAAAATGCTATAAATCAATTGATTTTCTTCTCATATCATATAAAACATGTTCTTTTCACATGTCACGCAATCATATTTCACATTTTCCGTTTGACATATTCCATATCATGTAAAACACTTTCCTTTTTAACATATCACCTATCATTTATGGAGTCTAAGATAGACATCAATCTTATCATACTATAAACCCCGGAGGGTAAGGAAATAAACCGGTCAAATCTATGACCATAATCTATATTGTACTCGGTGGATCACGGATCAGGTGTCGACCGGGACTAAACATATCACATATCATGCATCAGCATGATAGGAATGCCAACCAATCTCAAAACCGTAGTTTTGATCATAAAATAAACCTTTATGGAATTTATATAAATATATAATCCCATAATTTAAAACCATACGGGTTAAAATCCTTTAGTGAATATTTATAAAAATATTCATAAAAATATTCACTATATTTCACTTCATCTTTCACCTCGCATTACGTATAATTTATCTATTCCGAGAATTCTCAGTGGTTTCATTATCACCATTCTCGAATACATGAATATTTTAAAATTCCATCTCATTATTCATGTTTTATGGAATTTAGTAATTTCCTCATGTTTTGTGATTTAATATCGATTTTTGAAAATAAAATCATTTAATACGATTTTATAAAGTTTTTCTAAAATTTTCGGCAGCATAACGGCTGCCGATTTACTAACCTCCTGCACGGAAAATACTGTTTTAAATTTCCAGCCAGTACTTCAACCCAAAATTTTCAGCCAATCATGCATCATAATAATTTCATAAAATATTTGCATAAAATATTTCAAATTAAAATATGCATACTGAATATCCTTACAGTGCTGCACATGCATCCCTTACTTTTTTCCGGGTTGGCGACTTCCTCTTATCGATCGCGCCCGCACTCCATTTCTCCCGATTCCTTATCCCGATTGCTGAAAATAAATTTTTGGAAATAAAAATTCTAATTTTTAGAATTTTTTCATAATTTATTAAATTTTTCTGAAATTAACTTTTCGGGAAATTTCTTACCGAATTTTCGTAAATTTCTGGGTTGTCGAATTTTCGGGAATCTCCGAATTCCCAAAATTCTCCTTTTTCCTCTTTTTCTTCCTTTTTTCTCTTTTCTTTTTCTTCCTTTCTTTTTCTTTTCTTTCTCTTTCTTTTCTTTTTCTTTTTTTCTTTTTCTTTTTCCTTTTTCTTTTCCTTTTCTTTTCTTTTTTCCTCTTCCTTTCCCGGTCAGATTGGTTCAGACCATTCCTCGCCGGTTCCTCGCCAGCGATCAATTCTCCAACGGTTCGGGCATCCTTCAGCTGGCCGGCGTCGAGACAAACTTGCCGGTGGCCTCAGTTTGGCCTGGATTGGCGGCAAGGTGGCGGATCGAGGCGGAATAGGTTCGGTTTCTCCTTCCTCTTCGCCGGCCCTCCTCCGCCGTTCATTGCGCCTCCGGTGGCTTCCCACGTCTTCCTCTTCCTCTAGTGAAGCTTCGGTTGCAGTGGCAACCATCGATTTGGCTGCCACTGCCGTTGGCCATTTTCCTTTTTTCCTTCCAGCTTTTGCTTCCGTTTCACTTCGATTCTTTCTCCGTTTCGCTTCGCCGGCGTTGGCGTCGGCTTCCTCTTCCTTTGCCGGCGACGACGCTTCTCTTCCCTCTTCTCCTTTCCTTCTCCGACGACCGCTGACGGGGTCGGCTTCTTCCGAAGACAGAATCGGGAATCCCGATTCTGGTCTTCTCTTCTTTTCTTTTTTTTTGTTTCATTTCTATTTTTAGTTTATTTTCTTTCCCTTTTTAGTATATAATATACTATATATCATACACTATAATTTATATTTTATACTTATAATATATATTATATATCATACATATATTATCTCATAAATAATGTAATACAATATAAATTATATATATTGTATAATACAAAATATATATCTAGTATATATATGTATATTTATATACTTTAAAATAAATAACATTTACATATACAAATTATATAGATGTTATAACACAATATTTATACATGTAAACTTTAATATAAAACCACATTTACCTTTCTTCTATATGTATTTATATAATTATATATACACATAAAATATTATGTTTGTATACATGTGTATTATTTAAATTCATAAAATAGTATATATTTCCATATATATATACCAATGTATATTAAAATATATTGTATAATATTTTAAATACATACGTATTTGTATAACATACATTTATAAAATTTGTAATTATATAAACATATTTTATTTTCATTTCTCCTTTTCCTTATTTAATTTGGATTTTAATTTATCCAATTTCATTCTTTTTCCTTTACACCAATTTCCCAATTCTTTCATTTCCTTAATTCTCGGGATTTTCACCAATATCCCGTTCTCGTAATTTTTATTTATTTCCTCTTATTTAATTTCTCCAATATTTATTTTCAATATTTATAATTTCCAATAAATGGAAAATTTACGGTTATCACATCCTCCCCACCTTAAATCCTCCCCACCTTAAGAAATTCGGTCCTCCGAATTTAACTTAAGTCCAAAGGTGGTATATGCCGTACACTTACGACTTTTGACCTCTAGGTCATCCTCCAAGTAATACTACCAGTACACTTTCAACATTAATAATACTTTAGACCACTACATGCTGTCTTTCATCATATATGTCTATGCTCCTGTAAGTTCATTTCTCAAATCGGGAGTTATTCACTTTTACTCTTTTCATATAAGAGTCCGTACATAATATTTTTCATATTACAGCTGATCTATGCTGTTCATCATCCATTCTTCTCACTTAGTGCCGAGTCGACATAATTTGGTACTATCATTTACTCATGTCAATCAATTATATGTAAGTGTCCCAGTAGCTTTCACATCTCATGCACACGCTCTCTCAATATCATGGAGCGTTTACATCTCACACTCATATATATATATATATATATATATCAGTATGGAGCGGTGCTATCAATACACTTGGGATCTCAAGGCCTTTTGCTATCTCTCATTAGCATATGGCAACTCAGAGACTCCCATCACATGTAAGGCTCATTGGAACTGTACATACACATTCACACGGTTTAACACTTATACTTCGACTAATGCACTAGAGAATTTAGAAGTCTAATAGTGGAAAGTGATTCTATTTAGATCATCAGTCTTTGATCACTTCCATATCATCATTTCTCTTTTGGACTCTTTATTGTCCACAATATTCATTTTCACACTTATTCCATCAAGGCTGCATCTCATTGCAAATTTTACTGTTAATCATCTCTTACAGTAATAAATCATGAGACACTCATTTTCTCTCCATGTCTCTTTTCATGTAGTATGGTCATTACATCTCTTATTCATAATTTAGATTCTCCAATTAAATCCTCCAATCATCCATTTAGTCATCACATTATCTATACAGTTCCACCATTTCTATCATGACGAGGTGGTTATATGTGCAAACATTTCTTATTTATATACTGACAGTAAACATATCATTTATCTTACTCCTTTGAGTATCATTAATTGTGCTTATCAAAGTTGGCTTGATTTTTACATCTTGCCACAGTTATGTGATAACCAACACAAATCAGCCTCAGTCTTACCTTCGGGAACTGTTTCATATTGATGTTCCCTTCTCATCATGCAATTTATTTCCTTATTCCTCTTTCATTTTCGTTTTCATATTTCCACTTTTATCTCTTCATATATGTATATATATATTTTTAATTGGTATGGTACTATACTGCTAAGATCTTTTAAAATCTTGCATACCATCTTTTTCTTTACACTTATCCATCTACCGACTTTAATTTCTTTAATTAGATCTCCTCTATAGAGCAGCTAGTCTCATCACTCTTGTATAGGCTGGCAATAGTATTTAGCTAGACTCATTACTTTCGTATCTCAATCATTATCTTTATATCATAGACAGGTTCACTGTCATCCTGTCGTCTCAAGATTATATATCTCAAGAGGAGATATTGTCTAGCCAAATTTCTTAGTTGCTAATCTTAGCACAATTCCACAGCCTTTAAGATTTTAAGGATCATATCGCAATGCTGCTCATGTTTCATTTATACTTTAGACTCTATCAGTATTTCATCAATTTACTCATGTAAGGATGCCTCATTCTTTAGGCTTATATACTTTACAAGGCAACTCATTACCCTTGTAACTTCAATAGGAACTTGTAAAATTCACTCCGAGTTCAAATCATCATCTTATGGACACCAATCTTTAATCTTTTATCTAAGGACTCTTTATACTGAGGTTAGTCTTATTAACTCCTCACACATCCCTAATCAGCTTAATAAAACGTCTATTTTCATGTAGATGAATATTTGTTCTTTACCAGAACTTTATTAATGATAGGAAATCAATACATCCTTTTTAATTCATCTACAACTCAATATTATTTGTATTTCTCTCATTTACACTTATACAGATAATTTCATTATTCTCAGTTTTTTTTGTATTTTCGTCATCCAGACTTTTACACATGAATTTCATTATTCACACATTTTTTTTGATAAGCTTTTCGGATTCTTTCTATATCCTCTGATATAAGCTTAGAATTTAACTTCATATTCAAAATCGAGTCAATGTTATCTCGATTCTTCTAATTTATATAATTCTGAAAGTTTTATCAGAAATCAAATCTGATATTTTCTTTAATCATACATTTCTTATCATTTTGTGACCATCGTTCTTTAACTTTTCATCTGATGATGCCTTTACAAGGATTGCTCTTATAAGCTCCTTATAGATCTCCGATTAAATCATATTTAAGGCATCACTTCCATATAGATATTTGTTTGTTCTCCATAAGAACTTTAGTGTATAATAAAAATTTTAATACATCATTTAATTCATCCTCAAATCATATCATTTGTATTTCCATCATTTACATCGATACATGTGAATTTCATCATCCACAATCGAGTCAACATTAACCTGATTTCTCAATCTATGTTACTTTGGAATTTATCGGGATTCTCATCCGATAGTTTCTTTAACCGCACTTCTCTTATCATTTTGGACCTTCATCTTTGTGTCCCATCATTTCACAGTGTATTCTCAAGGCAGAGACATTTAATATTCAAATCATTTTGATACATACTCTACCTTGATTTCATTATCTAGTTATACTTTACAGCGTTACGAATCTCATTCTGGTAAGCTGTATCAAGTACAATGGTTCTCAACACATTTTACAGCTACCCGTTTCAATTCAGTCATTCACTTTAAAACCATTTCCATTTACTGAATTCAGGCTTAATTCCCTTGAGTATATTATCCACGAGGTTCGATTCTTGGCACCCTTATGTACCTAGTTCCCTACACTCGTGTTATCACTAAGCTTCTTGTAAGAGTCTCGCCCGTTCGAATCGACCGTCGGTGAGCATCCCCTAAGCAATCCTTTCGCCCCAGGTTTACCCTTACTAGTGAGTCGGCGATAATATTGTTTGCCTGTATCTCACAACACATGATCCACTACGGGTCGCCCATCATTGGGTCGCCCATCACAGTTCTGTCTCAAGGGTCCTAAAGAACTTCGGTTAGCTGTGATCTTCTTTTTATCACTTCACTATTCTTATAATTATTCTCTAATTCACAGTACTCCACACAGTACCTCATTCTGTAGCACATATGTAAAGATATGTCGTTTCTATATAAGATTATCTGTTTGATACCTCAAAGTAGTAAAAATGTATAGAACCATAAGTAACTACACCGGTATGTATTTCATTATCTGTACTATTCACCTCATCAGTCAATTCCTGTAATCATTTCACTTTTCATAGTATTCAACGATCCCGTTCAATACACTCTTAATTTTTCGACCCTTACAGTCAATAACCGGGCCAAACATTTGATGACATTCCACTACACTCTTTGGATCGCATCACATAAGGCCTCGGCCCGTCCGCCGTCTGCTTGTACACATCTGTATTGTCCGCTCTGGGTTCTAGAGGTGGCCCCCGTCACACAGACGTGGCACTTAGCCCCTCACGGATTTCTTTCGTGTCCGTAATCTAAGTATTAGTGGAATCAATAATAGGGATCGTTAGATTCATATGACATCTTCTATGCCATTAATAATTCCATTACTATCAATGGATTCTAATTCAACTCGGTTTTAATCCTATTCCGAACATCGCCCAATATAGGGGCATTTTCGTCATTTTGATATTTATTTCTATCTCCTCAATATACATTTAAATCAATGAACTGATCATCTATATGTTGATAGTATCCTTTCTGATACTTATAACAGCAATTTAGATCTCATTCGATTTCGACAGAGAAGTTCACTAAAATTCACAATTGGATTATTTTGCTTGTAATTCAGCTTTATATCATCAATTTCTCTATCAGATCAATCAATTCCAACCTCTGTTGGTTTATTTTAACTCCTTGTAAAATTTCAGAGTCAGGGGTATTTTGGTCATTTTTGGTTAAAAATTTTCTCTCTCTTCAAATTACCCTCAATCGGTGATCTTAGAGTCTATTTAAGGATGATATTTCATTCCCCTCCTTTATACCATCACTTTCAGGTCTCAATTCGATTCGGATAGAAAAGTACTGTTGGGGCCCTCACCAAGTCCATTTCTGTTCCTTACCGTACCGACCTTCACTTAGATCAAAAGATCACTATTTCAGGAAACATTCTCGAGCCGTTTTCCCTTTTTAGCATTCCTTATTCCAAAATTGCTCACTCCCTTCTAAACACTTAATTCAATTTGCAATCATTTATTTTCTCTATGTATTTAGACTACACAGTACTACAGGGGATGTTTAACTCTTTTCCTTCCAAAAGTATCCACAGACATCAGGCCAACCATTGCTCTGATATCATTGAATCTGTCATGACCCGTGACCACATTTCTCACCTTATTGTACACAACTTAATTGGTTGGGCTGTTTGTGATACTTCACTTGTACTAACTGTTAAACAATTTTACATAACATTGTTTATAATATACAAATCCCCTATCGTATTTAATTAGATAAGTAGTACTATAGACATGTCTAAATACAAAGAATAAATGATCATACCTCAAATAATTCAGTCGGTCTGTCACATTGTCCTTTGTGTACAGTCGTGATCCACAATAAACTGATCTCACGATCATCAAAACCTGAAATGTTTAAAATTAAGGGTGAGCAAAACCACAGCTCAGTAAGGGAATTATATGCCTCACTTGATACTCAGATTCCTATATGCTGAAAATCTTTTTCATTTTTCCTATGGGCTCTAGGCTCGCATGTAGGAAGGATACTACAGTCGGCTAGGGATCCGGATGGAGTAAGGTAGGTATTTTGAAATACCTATCTTGTTCCAAAACCTAGAAGCAACTGTAGAGAGTGATAAATTTCTTTTCGTTTCAAATTTAAATCATTTTCCTTTTTAATTTCATATCATTTTCATATTCTTTTCAAAATAATACTTTTACGAAATAAAGCGTTTAAATAAAGTAACTAATATTCATATATTCTTTGAAAAGAATGTTAGTTAAATCTTCATCATTCTTATTTAAACTCATTTCATATTTTACTATACAATCATAATTAGTACAGTACTTTAAATAGCAAAATAAGCTATTAATTCCTTTTTGTAAAAACCACAAACTTTGTACCACATGATGTGAATAAATAAGAGACATGGAGTAAGTTGAGTATTATGATATATGTTGTAAGAAATAATCTTATGACAAGTAATGAGGATGAAACCTCATTTTAGTGGAATTAGAAAACAATTAACTTATAATTTTGTGTCATTTAGAAAATCTCATAACTAAGTTCAAGAATTTAAATATGAACTAATGAGATGCATATATTCCACCAAATCCATAGGTAGGATTGTTTTAATAAAACAAGTATACAAGTATATTAAAGGAAATGTAGTATGTATGAGGAATGAATAATTAAAATAAATTGAAGAATTCATATGTATACACATATCCATACAAAAAGATATATAAATATATATAGGTATATATATATATATACATATTAGACATGAATATATATAAATATACGTATACTTATATGAATATGAGCATGTGTATATATATATATATGTTTTATTATAATTAAGGTTTTTAAATATAAGTACATATACACATTATATGTAAAGAGTATAATAAAATAAATGAATACATATGAATATATGATTGGTATATGTAGATAAAATTTATTATTTAAAGACAATTATAATTCATATGAATTATAAATATTTGAGATAATAATAAGAATATAAATAAAATATAATTTAGTGTGTGTTAGTGGAGTTTGATGGGACTTTCTCCCATCAAACCCCACTAACTTCACCCGGATACACCAACCCAAGCTTCTAAGAGAAGCCTTGAAAATAGAAGAAATGAGATGAGAGGAAGGGAGATGTGCGACACGAGACAGAGGGCTGGAGATTTAAACCATTCGGTGAAGAGGAAAGAAAGGAGATGAACTGAAGCCGAGAAGAAAGAAAAGTAGCCGGAAAGAAAAGGAAAAGAAGAGAAAAAGACGTTGCAAAGGAACATTTCAGTGAAGGAAGAAGAACTGCAGTTATGCAGTAAAGAAACGGAAAAGAGAGGAAATTCTTGATGTACAGAAGAATGAATTGGGTCTGAAGAAAAATGGGGCTCGTACGGTGATGACTGCTGGAACCGTGGGTTGAAGGAGGAGATTTTATGACAATGCCATGAGGAACTTAATGGTATAGCAAGGATGTTGTTCAGAGGCCATTACTGTCAGATTTTTTTTAGGTTAGTAATGTGGGATTTTGATGTTGTTTGAGGTTGAGTTTGTGAGGCTCAAAGTAGGGAATTGAAGATTGAAATTGGTTGCTTCCTAGCTGCTAGAAGGTGACAATCACAGAGACTCTCAAGTGGCATTTAAGACTGGAGGACAGGGGAGTCTCGGGTTGGATTTACCAGCCAAGATAAACGCTGGAAGTGACATGGAAACTGAGTTTCGAAGTGGTGAAATGGAGCTGTGATGATGCTATAAAACATCAGGAAAATTAGGGCAAGGAACGTGAGGCAGCTTAGGAACCATCATTGTTCCTCTCGGCTTGGGAACAGAGCAACGAAAGGGGGTCAACTTGGCTGGGCAAGAAAACTACAGTAACTGACCAATTGGTGCAGGAAAACTCCTCCCCTCAGCACATACGGGACAGCAGTAAAGAAGCTTGATTTACTTCTACCTTTTGGTCCAATAGAAACCTAGAACAAGAGTGGTTCGGTTTAAAGGTTCCAAGAGGGAATTTGGAGCGGTGTAGGAGTTTAGCTTGAGTTGAGGATCGAGGAAAGGTAACCTACCAAGCACCGAGGTAAGTGGGTTAAATAAATCTTACTAGCATCGTCTCGTAAGAGATGAAGGAATCCTTATTAAATAATTAATTAAATTATATAGGATATTGGTTGAGCATTACGGGTAAGATAATTAGAATAATTATGCAAGAGTTTTAAACCGAACATAATGTGCCTGTGAAATGCCCTTATTTAAAAGGTGATCTTTGTCGTGTATTGTGTAATGTGTTATGTGTTATGGCACTCTCATGATCATTGAACATGTTAACATATTGTTATGCTTGGGTATGAATACGTGAGTTGAGTACCAAATACACATATCGTCTCGATGTTGAGTTCATAGACCTCAATTAGCACCTAGTTTTATGTACCAAGAGTAAAGACTCGAATTCCGAACCGTGGGAGTCACCTCTAGGATCCTTCGGGAACTACGTGCTACACGAGCTTCGATGTGCTAAAGGCATTAACCGAGTAAAACCTCGAGTGGACTTTGGGCCATAGAGGACAGTACGGATGAGTGATGAAGCTAGGCAATCGTTGTCTGATGGGCCCAGAGAGGTTGCCATGGCCGATTGTGCTGGTTCGTCATAATCTCTAAAACCTCGAGTGGACTTTGGGCCATAGAGGACAGTACGGATGAGTGATGAAGCTAGGCAATCGTTGTCTGATGGGCCCAGAGAGGTTGCCATGGCCGATTGTGCTGGTTCGTCACACCCCTAAAATCCTTCGGGAACTAAGTGCTACACAAGTTTCGACGAAATATGAGAAATCGTAGGGTATTGCGATTATAAGTAAGTAAGTGATTTTGATTCATGAAGGCGATGAATGTTGAAGGATGACATAGATCTTAGGCATATGACACATGATGTATGTGATTATTGAATGATATCTATATATGCCATTTGAACATGTGCTACTTGAATATTCGTGCTTCCACACATAATTATATTTTTAATAAGAACGATGACTGGTGTAACTAAGGATGAAAAGTAAGTATGAGTAAGTTATGACGTGTGTACACTTACGAAAAGGGTAATAAACCTTAGTATAACCCATACATGCTAATTTACAATAACTCAAGCATGTATGATCGTGTTTTACGATATGAGCCTAGTATGTTTTATTTAAACTACTTACTGAGCCGTGGATTGCTCACCCCTTAATTTAACAACTGCAGATCATACGAGTTGATAGCCGGCTCAGGCTTCGCGTAGGCTCCTGGGAAATCGTACCTAGTAGTGGTACCCATTGCGTTCTCCAGAGCTAGCATTTTGTATTTTGAGGTATACTGATAGTATATCATTTTGATAATTATGTGTACGTTAACTTTCACAGTACTAAGATAATATGTGGGATGTAACTATGGATCGCATTAGATGACTATGAGAGTCTAGGTGGTTATCGAGTCCGATCCAGGTCTTAAATTATGTTTTGAATTATGTATAATTGTGGTAGATACGAACTTAGTAACGGTTAAACTCTCGAGATCTTGAAATACGTGATTGCATGAAATTGTGGAGAAACACCAGCTGTTGTATTATGTGATTTAGAAATGCGTTTTGTGCAGGGAATTATACCTGGGGAAATTGATAAAATACAAAAGGGAGGTTTTCGATCTGTTTCTTTTGGGAATAGTAAAATAAGACGAAAATCATAAGAAAAACCTCTTTGAGAAACGTGTCATAGCTCGAGAAATAATATGAGTAAGATAGGATCGGAATTTAGATACTACACTAACACCGAATACAAACCGTAAGTAGAAAAAGAAAAATTTGGTTCGAAATTTTCGTAAGCAAATCTAGTAAGTGTTAAGTGGATGTCATTGACATTCGGGTCGTGACAGATTAAATGGTATCAGAGCATGGTTTGTCTAGTACGTGGTAGTGTAGTTAGATTGTCTGTAGCGTTACATCCCATGTACTGTGAAATTTATGTGAAAGTTTCCAAATTTGACTTATACTGAGATTGATCTGCTCTTGGTATAGGCACTTGAAATTTGAGTAGAATGAGGAGAACGAGACGTAGAGGTGGACCCGGGAGGCCATCTCGGGGGTCAGCAATACCACCCTCGACTCCTTCACCCTCTGCACCTCCATCACCTCCACATCCGACTCCTCCACATCCGACTCCACCACCACCGGATAGCATGGAGGCGAGGATGGCTAGAATGGAGCAGAATTATGAGGTTATGACAGCCTTGCTACAACAACTTGTGGCAAACCAAACTAGTGTACCTCAGGCTCCGCCACCTCCACATGCATCTTCAGCACCTTTGGTGCCTCCATCTGCTCCCGTAGTGCCTCCACCTGCACCACCACAGGTACCCGCCTCCACCGACTCCCGTAGAGCCACAGATTGCTCCTCCTCCAGTTACACCCCAAGTAGCCGTGCCGCAGCCAGCTACTATTCAGGTTGGGAGTCCAGTGGATCGGAATATGTCTCTCTTGAAGCAATTTCAAAAGATGAATCCTCCACAGTTCAAGGGGGAAAAAGATCCCACTAAGGCGGAAGAGTGGATAGAGGAGATGGAGTTCCTCTTTAAATACATGGGCTGCAATTCCACCGAGAAGGTATCCTTAGCCGTGTATATGATGAGAGGTGAGGCTCAGAAGTGGTGGAAGACTAATGAGCCCTTGGTATTGGCCAAAGATCCCATTATTACATGGGAGAAGTTTGTTGAGACCTTTATGGATTATTATGTGTCGGCAGTGGCAAGACGAAAGAAGAAGACACAGTTTCTTGAACTAAAGCAAGGGTCTATGAAAGTAGAGGAGTATGAGACCCGATTCACTGCCTTAGTCAAATATGATGCGGATTATGCCAACAATGATGAGAAGAAGGCAGAGAAATTCACTTCGGGTTTGAGGTCCAATATTAGGGGTAGAGTTAGGCCCTTTGAGCTTACGGAGTATGCGGCTGTTGTGAGGAAGGCATTGACAGTCGAACAAGAAATTGAGGCTTCTCAGGTCGAATATGATGCTAGAAGACAGCCCAAGCCGAACCAGCCCCCTAATAAAAGATTTGATAGAAGGAGGCCAGAACAAAGAAGATATCAGGGCCCTAGTAAGAGGCAGAAGTTTGTTGCGCCTCGACCACAGGCTATTAGGCCTATTACTACAGCTACACCCACTACTCGAGCCGTAACTACAACACCCATTGATACTTCTCAGCCGTGTACTGCTTGCGGCAGAATTCATAGGAATCGACCTTGTCTTAAATCTTCCGGAGCTTGTTTTAATTGTGGTGAAAGAGGCCACTTGATTAGAGATTGCCCCCATCCTAAGGCCACAGAAAAACGAGATGATAGACCATCGATAGCCCAGCAGAAGAAGGCCCAAGATAAGGGTAAGAAACCCATGGAGCATGGAAGGGTGTTTGCTCTCGACCAAGAAACAGCCGACGCTTCTGGTTCGGTCATTAAGGGTAAGCTTACTATTTGTAATTTAGAAGCATTTGTACTTGTTGATCCAGGCTCAACACACTCCTTTATTTCACCTATGTTTGCTAGTAAATTGCATATAGAGTGTGAGCCCTTAGGACATCTATTACATGTGATTACTCCGCTCAAAGAATTTCAAATGACCGAACATGTGTATCGTAAGTGTAAAGTAAAGGTGGGAGATAAATACCTAGTGGTAGATTTGGTGTTATTAGACATGTATGACTTTGATGTAATACTAGGCATGGATTGGCTAACCAACCACCATGCCAGTGTGGACTGCTATAGCAAAGTTGTTACTTTCTCCTTACCTGAAAAGCTTGTACTACGTCTTGGAGATAATGAATAGAATAATTATGATTTTATTGGTGTCTCACTAATATGAGATTGATTTGTTTGTGAAGGCTATCTCGCGTTTGTCGAGGATGCCGAAAAGAGCCAATCGGAACTGTCTGACATCCCAGTTGTCAAGGACTTCTCCGATGTATTTCCGGATGAGCTACCAGGGCTACCTCCGGAAAGAGAGATGGAGTTTGCTATAGAGCTACTCCCAGGCACTCAACCCATATCCAAGCCCCCGTATCGAATGGCCTTAGTTGAGTTAGAGGAGTTGAAAAAGCAATTACAAGAGTTGTTGGACAAAGGGTTCATAAGACCGAGTGTGTCGCCATGGGGAGCTCCAGTGTTGTTTGTGAAAAAGAAGGATGGCAGTTTGAGGCTATGTATCGATTATAGGCAGTTGAATCAAGCAACGGTGAAGAATAAGTATCCCCTGCCTAGGATTGATGATCTGTTGGATCAATTGAAAGGTGCCCAAATATTTTCGAAGATTGATTTGAGGTCGGGGTACCACCAATTGAGGATTAAAGGGGAAGATGTGCCAAAGACAGCCTTTAGAACTCGATATGGCCACTACGAATTCCTAGTTATGCCATTCGGCCTAACGAATGCCCCTGCAGCATTCATGGCATTGATGAATGAAGTATTCAAGCCTCACTTGGATAAGTTCGTCATTGTGTTCATAGATGACATACTGGTGTATTCCCGATCCCGGGAAGAACATGAGCACCACCTCCACATAGTACTCCAAACTCTTAGGAAGGAAGGGCTATACGCGAAGTTCAGCAAGTGTGAGTTTTGGTTGGAACAAATCAGTTTTCTGGGGCATGTGGTATCCAAGGATGGTGTAGCAGTTGATCCAGTTAAGATAGAGGCCGTGATGAATTGGGAGAGGCCTAAAACAGTGACCGAGATTCGCAGCTTTTTAGGGCTTGCAGGTTACTATAGGATATTTGTAGAGGGGTTTTCCAAGCTTGCTGCTCCACTAACCCGACTTACACGCAAGGATGTCAAGTTTGAATGGAATGATGCGTGTGAGCGTAGCTTTCTAGAACTCAAGCAAAGGTTGACTACGGCTCCTGTGTTGACGGTTCCAAGTGGATCCGGAGGATTTGCAGTGTATAGTGATGCTTCTCTACAGGGTCTAGGGTGTGTGTTGATGCAGAATGGTAGAGTAGTGGCATATGGTTCAAGACAGTTGAAGGACCACGAGAGGAACTACCCTACTCATGATCTGGAGTTGGCAGCGGTAGTGTTTGCGCTAAAGATATGGCGCCATTATTTGTATGGTGAGCGGTTCCAGGTTTATACAGACCACAAGAGCTTAAAGTACCTATTCTCGCAGAAAGAGTTGAATATGAGACAGAGAAGATGGATGGAGCTATTGAAGGACTATGACTGCGAGATTCTCTATCATCCGGGTAAAGCAAACCGGGTAGCGGATGCATTAAGTAGGAAGAGTGTGGGTTTTGTTAGTTACATGATGGTCCGGGAATGGGATTTGCTGGAGAAATTTTCAGAGTTGAATATCAACCTAGAGCCCGATGGTGAGTATTTGATGGCTAGCTTGAGGATAGAGCCTAACATTATGGATCAAATTAGACAAGCTCAGAAAGAGGATCCTAGACTTGTGGAGATCATTGGTGGAATACAACCGGGACAAGACTCAGAGTTTAGGGTTTCAGATGATGGGTTGTTGAGATATAGGGGTAGAATTTATGTCCCGAATGATGAGATGTTGAAGAGGCAAATTTTAGAAGAGGCACACAGCTCCAAATACACTATGCATCCAGGGAATACGAAGATGTATCAGAATTTACGAAAGGTGTTTTGGTGGGCTGGTATGAAGAAAGATATAGCGACCTTTGTGTCGAGGTGTCTAGTGTGCCAAAAGGTTAAGATTGAACACCAGCGGCCAGCGGGCTTACTAAAGCCTTTGCCCATACCTACATGGAAGTGGGAGCATGTGACTATGGACTTCATTATGGGGCTCCCGAGGACTCGTAGGAATCATGATGCGATCTGGGTGATAGTTGACAGATTGACAAAATCCGCTCATTTCCTAGCTATGAAGGCTACTGACTCGCTTAGTGCCTTAGCAAATATGTATGTTAAGGAGATTGTGAGGTTACATGGAGTCCCAGTGAGCATAGTTTCGGACAGGGATTCTCGGTTTACTTCCCGTTTCTGGGGACACTTCCAAGATGCCTTGGGAACTAAACTAAGCTTTAGCACAGCCTTCCATCCTCAAACCGATGGGCAATCAGAGAGGACTATTCAGACACTTGAGGACATGTTGAGGGCATGTGTTATGGATTTTCGAGGCTCATGGGATGATCATCTGGCACTAGCGGAGTTTGCATATAACAACAGCTTTCACTCTAGTATTGGGATGGCACCTTACGAGGCATTGTATGGGCGTAGGTGTAGGTCTCCCATTGGCTGGGAAGAGGTAGGTGAAAGAAAGTTATTCACTCCGGAGATTGTAGAGAAAGCTTCCGAAGATGTGAGATTGATATGTGATAGACTGAGGACAGCCCAAAGTAGACAGAAAAGTTATGCCGACTGTCGAAGGAGGCCTTTAGAGTTCCAAGTGGGTGATAAAGTGTTCTTGAGAATCTCTCCGTCTAAAGGCATAATGAGATTTGGCAAGAAAGGGAAGTTGAGTCCTCGATACATTGGTCCGTTTGAGATATTGGAGAGAGTGGGTGACGTAGCATATCGACTAGCATTACCCCCGGAGCTATCGGGTGTGCATAACGTCTTTCATGTGTCGATGCTACGGAAATATCATCCGGACCCATCTCATGTGATCGAGTATGAGCCACTGGAGATTAGAGAGGACTTAAGCTATGTCGAGAGACCAATTCGGATCTTAGACAGGAAAGATAAGATATTGAGGTCTAAGACAATCCCTTTAGTCAAAGTGCTTTAGCAGCACCACTCTTCAGAGGAAGCCACATGGGAGTTAGAAAGCTTAATGAGAGAGAAATACCCTCACCTATTTCAGATAGACACAGAAAATTTGGGGGACCAAATTTCCTAAGGTGGGGAGGATGTAAAAACCACAAACTTTGTACCACATGATGTGAATAAATAAGAGACATGGAGTAAGTTGAGTATTATGATATATGTTGTAAGAAATAATCTTATGACAAGTAATGAGGATGAAACCTCATTTTAGTGGAATTAGAAAACAATTAACTTATAATTTTGTGTCATTTAGAAAATCTCATAACTAAGTTCAAGAATTTAAATATGAACTAATGAGATGCATATATTCCACCAAATCCATAGGTAGGATTGTTTTAATAAAACAAGTATACAAGTATATTAAAGGAAATGTAGTATGTATGAGAAATGAATAATTAAAATAAATTGAAGAATTCATATGTATACACATATCCATACAAAAAGATATATAAATATATATAGGTATATATATATATACATATTAGACATGAATATATATAAATATACGTATACTTATATGAATATGAGTATGTGTATATATATATATATATATGTTTTATTATAATTAAGGTTTTTAAATATAAGTACATATACACATTATATGTAAAGAGTATAATAAAATAAATGAATACATATGAATATATGATTGGTATATGTAGATAAAATTTATTATTTAAAGACAATTATAATTCATATGAATTATAAATATTTGAGATAATAATAAGAATATAAATAAAATATAATTTAGTGTGTGTTAGTGGAGTTTGATGGGACTTTCTCCCATCAAACCCCACTAACTTCACCCGGATACACCAACCCAAGCTTCTAAGAGAAGCCTTGAAAATAGAAGAAATGAGATGAGAGGAAGGGAGATGTGCGACACGAGACAGAGGGCTGGAGATTTAAACCATTCGGTGAAGAGGAAAGAAAGGAGATGAACTGAAGCCGAGAAGAAAGAAAAGTAGCCGGAAAGAAAAGGAAAAGAAGAGAAAAAGACGTTGCAAAGGAACATTTCAGTGAAGGAAGAAGAACTGCAGTTATGCAGTAAAGAAACGGAAAAGAGAGGAAATTCTTGATGTACAGAAGAATGAATTGGGTCTGAAGAAAAATGGGGCTCGTACGGTGATGACTGCTGGAACCGTGGGTTGAAGGAGGAGATTTTATGACAATGCCATGAGGAACTTAATGGTATAGCAAGGATGTTGTTCAGAGGCCATTACTGTCAGATTTTTTTTAGGTTAGTAATGTGGGATTTTGATGTTGTTTGAGGTTGAGTTTGTGAGGCTCAAAGTAGGGAATTGAAGATTGAAATTGGTTGCTTCCTAGCTGCTAGAAGGTGACAATCACAGAGACTCTCAAGTGGCATTTAAGACTGGAGGACAGGGGAGTCTCGGGTTGGATTTACCAGCCAAGATAAACGCTGGAAGTGACATGGAAACTGAGTTTCGAAGTGGTGAAATGGAGCTGTGATGATGCTATAAAACATCAGGAAAATTAGGGCAAGGAACGTGAGGCAGCTTAGGAACCATCATTGTTCCTCTCGGCTTGGGAACAGAGCAACGAAAGGGGGTCAACTTGGCTGGGCAAGAAAACTACAGTAACTGACCAATTGGTGCAGGAAAACTCCTCCCCTCAGCACATACGGGACAGCAGTAAAGAAGCTTGATTTACTTCTACCTTTTGGTCCAATAGAAACCTAGAACAAGAGTGGTTCGGTTTAAAGGTTCCAAGAGGGAATTTGGAGCGGTGTAGGAGTTTAGCTTGAGTTGAGGATCGAGGAAAGGTAACCTACCAAGCACCGAGGTAAGTGGGTTAAATAAATCTTACTAGCATCGTCTCGTAAGAGATGAAGGAATCCTTATTAAATAATTAATTAAATTATATAGGATATTGGTTGAGCATTACGGGTAAGATAATTAGAATAATTATGCAAGAGTTTTAAACCGAACATAATGTGCCTGTGAAATGCCCTTATTTAAAAGGTGATCTTTGTCGTGTATTGTGTAATGTGTTATGTGTTATGGCACTCTCATGATCATTGAACATGTTAACATATTGTTATGCTTGGGTATGAATACGTGAGTTGAGTACCAAATACACATATCGTCTCGATGTTGAGTTCATAGACCTCAATTAGCACCTAGTTTTATGTACCAAGAGTAAAGACTCGAATTCCGAACCGTGGGAGTCACCTCTAGGATCCTTCGGGAACTACGTGCTACACGAGCTTCGATGTGCTAAAGGCATTAACCGAGTAAAACCTCGAGTGGACTTTGGGCCATAGAGGACAGTACGGATGAGTGATGAAGCTAGGCAATCGTTGTCTGATGGGCCCAGAGAGGTTGCCATGGCCGATTGTGCTGGTTCGTCATAATCTCTAAAACCTCGAGTGGACTTTGGGCCATAGAGGACAGTACGGATGAGTGATGAAGCTAGGCAATCGTTGTCTGATGGGCCCAGAGAGGTTGCCATGGCCGATTGTGCTGGTTCGTCACACCCCTAAAATCCTTCGGGAACTAAGTGCTACACAAGTTTCGACGAAATATGAGAAATCGTAGGGTATTGCGATTATAAGTAAGTAAGTGATTGTGATTCATGAAGGCGATGAATGTTGAAGGATGACATAGATCTTAGGCATATGACACATGATGTATGTGATTATTGAATGATATCTATATATGCCATTTGAACATGTGCTACTTGAATGTTCGTTTCTTTCGATTATTTGAGTTATGTCTATATATGCCATTGAACATGTGCTACTTGAATATTCGTGCTTCCACACATAATTATATTTTTAATAAGAACGATGACTGGTGTAACTAAGGATGAAAAGTAAGTATGAGTAAGTTATGACGTGTGTACACTTACGAAAAGGGTAATAAACCTTAGTATAACCCATACATGCTAATTTACAATAACTCAAGCATGTATGATCGTGTTTTACGATATGAGCCTAGTATGTTTTATTTAAACTACTTACTGAGCCGTGGATTGCTCACCCCTTAATTTAACAACTGCAGATCATACGAGTTGATAGCCGGCTCAGGCTTCGCGTAGGCTCCTGGGAAATCGTACCTAGTAGTGGTACCCATTGCGTTCTCCAGAGCTAGCATTTTGTATTTTGAGGTATACTGATAGTATATCATTTTGATAATTATGTGTACGTTAACTTTCACAGTACTAAGATAATATGTGGGATGTAACTATGGATCGCATTAGATGACTATGAGAGTCTAGGTGGTTATCGAGTCCGATCCAGGTCTTAAATTATGTTTTGAATTATGTATAATTGTGGTAGATACGAACTTAGTAACGGTTAAACTCTCGAGATCTTGAAATACGTGATTGCATGAAATTGTGGAGAAACACCAGCTGTTGTATTATGTGATTTAGAAATGCGTTTTGTGCAGGGAATTATACCTGGGGAAATTGATAAAATACAAAGGGGAGGTTTTCGATCTGTTTCTTTTGGGAATAGTAAAATAAGACGAAAATCATAAGAAAAACCTCTTTGAGAAACGTGTCATAGCTCGAGAAATAATATGAGTAAGATAGGATCGGAATTTAGATACTACACTAACACCGAATACAAACCGTAAGTAGAAAAAGAAAAATTTGGTTCGAAATTTTCGTAAGCAAATCTAGTAAGTGTTAAGTGGATGTCATTGACATTCGGGTCGTGACACTTTTTGTATAACATATAAATCATTTATTATCTATTATTCAATTTAAAAATTAAAATTAAAATAAGAATATTAAAATCTATTCCACTTATCACATTAGCAAAGCAGTAAGCACTTCGGTAGATTAGTCACTATACACGTCGATAATTCGATTACTATGCAAGTTAATAAATCAATCCATTTACAAAACGAAAGTCAATAAACTTTAAGCGTATAGCTTAACTCATTGAAAACAGTTCCAATATAACCGAATTACTTAATCACTTTAGGTGTAAGCCCCAATTCACTGATTCAGTTACGACATCCATCCTAACTAGCAATGGAGTTAAGTGTCATATCGAGGAACTCGTGTAGCACGTAGGTCCTTCGGGATTCTAAGGGGGCTCCCACGGTCCAATTGGTATCCGTGTAGCACGTAGGTCCCTTTGGATTCTAGAGGTGGCTCCCACAATACAAAAATCGAGTCTTCACTCGGTTTGGCCTCTAGGACACAGACTTCTTACTAACACATCAGAACTCGTGTAGCACTTAGTTCTCAAAGGATTCTAGAGGTGGCTCCCCATAGTTCACAAAGAATCTATGTAGCACTTAGGCCATTGAGTTCTCTAGAAGTGGCTCACACGGTACAGAAACTTCTTACTAACACATCGGAACTCGTGTAGCACTTAGTGCTCAAAGGATTCTAGAGGTGGCTCCCTATAGTTCACAAAGAATCTATGTAGCACTTAGGTCCCTTGAGTCTTCTAGAGGTGGCTCACACGGTACAGAAACTTCTTAATAACACATCGAAACTCGTGTAGCACTTAGTGCTCAAAGGATTCTAGAGGTGGCTCCCCATAGTTCACAAAGAATCTATGTAGCACTTAGGTCCCTTGAGTCTTCTATAGGTGGTTCACACGGTACAAAGATCGAGTCTTTACTCGTGTTGGCCTTTATGCCATATATACTTTCCACTATCTTATCAGAACTCATGTAGTACTTATAATCTAATATTCCATTTAAGACCATAGTAAGAATATTAGATTTATCATTTCTTTCTTTTTGAAAACATATTACATGTTCATATCACATGTCTTATGAAAATCATCTCACAGTACTATAATCAGTACCGAAATGAGCATTTTGTAAAAATGCTATAAATCAATTGGTTTTCTTCTCATATCATATAAAACATGTTCTTTTCACATGTCACGCAATCATATTTCACATTTTCCGTTTGACATATTCCATATCATGTAAAACACTTTCCTTTTTAACATATCACCTATCATTTATGGAGTCTAAGATAGACATCAATCTTTTCATACTATAAACCCTGGAGGGTAAGGAAATAAACCGGTCAAATCTATGACCATAATCTATATTGTCCTCGGTGGATCACAGATCAGGTGTCGACCGGGACTAAATATATCACATATCATGCATCAGCATGATAGAAATGCCAACCAATCTCAAAACCGTAGTTTTCATTATAAAATAAACCTTTATGGAATTTATATAAATATATAATCCCATAATTTAAAACCATACGAGTTAAAATCCTTTAGTGAATATTTATAAAAATATTCATAAAAATATTCACTATATTTCACTTCATCTTTCACCTCGCATTACGTATAATTTATCTATTCCGAGAATTCTCGGTGGTTTCATTATCACCATTCTCGAATATATGAATATTTTAAAATTCCATCTCATTATATTCATGTTTTATGAAATTTAGTAATTTCCTCATGTTTCGTGATTTATTATCGATTTTCGGAAATAAAATCATTTAATATGATTTTATAAAGTTTTTCTAAAATTTTCAGTAGCATAACGGCTGCAGATTTACTAACCTCCTGCACGGAAAATACAGTTTTAAATTTCTAGCCAGTACTTCAACCCAAAATTTTCAGTCAATCATGCATCATAATAATTTTCATAAAATATTTGCATAAAATATTTCAAATTAAAATATGCAGACTGAATATCCTTACTGTGCTGCATATGCATCCCTTACTTTTTTTCGGGTAGGCGACTTCCTATTATCGATCGCGCCCGCACTCCATTTCTCCCTATTCCTTATCCCGATTGCTAAAAATAAATTTCTGGAAATAAAAATTCTAATTTTTAGAATTTTTTAATAATTTATTTAATTTTTTTGAAATTAAATTTCTGGGAAATTTCTTACCGAATTTTCGTAAATTTTCGGGTTGTCGAATTTCCAGGAATCTCCGAATTCTCGAAATTCTCCTTTTTCGTCTTTTTCTTCCTTTTTCCTTTTTTCTTTTTCTTTCTTTCTTTTTCTTTTCTTTCTCTTTCTTTTCTTTTTCTTTTTTTCTTTTTCTTTTTCTTTTTCCTTTTTCTTTTCTTTTTTTTTCTTTTTTCCTCTTCCTTTCCCGGTCAGACCGGTTTAGACCATTCCTTGCCGGTTCCTCACCAGCGACCGGTTCTCCGGCGGTTCGGGCGTCCTTCAGTTGGCCGGCGTCGAGACGAACTTGCCGGTAGCCTCAGCTTGGCCTGGATCGGCGGCACAGCAGCGGATCGAGGCTGAATAGGTTCGGTTTCTCCTTCCTCTTCGCCGGCCCTCCTCCGCCGTTCATTGCGCCTCTGGTGGCTTCCCACGTCTTCCTCTTCCTCCGGTGAAGCTTCGGTTGCAGTGGTAGCTACCGATTTGGCCGGCACCGCCGTCGGCCATTTTCCTTTTTTCCTTCCGGCTTTTGCTTCCATTTCACTTCGATTCTTTCTCCGTTTCGCTTCGCCGGCGTTGACGTCGGCTTCCCCTTCCTTTGCCGATGACGACGCTTCTCTTCCCTCTTCTCCTTTCCTTCTCCGGCGACCGCTGACGGGAGCGGCTTCTTCCGGAGACAGAATCAGGAATCCCGATTCTGGTCTTCTCTTCTTTTCTTTTTTTTGTTTCATTTCTATTTTTAGTTTATTTTCTTTCCCTTTTTAGTATATAATATACTATATATTATACACTATAATTTATATTTTATACTTATAATATACATTATATATCATACATATATTATCTCATATATAATGTAATACAATATAAATTATATATATATTGTATAATACAAAATATATATCTAGTATATATATGTATATTTATATACTTTAAAATAAATAACATTTACATATACAAATTATATAGATGTTGTAACACAATATTTATACATGTAAACTTTAATATAAAACCACATTTACCTTTCTTCTATATGTATTTATATAATTATATATACACATAAAATATTATGTTTGTATACATGTGTATTATTTAAATTCATAAAATAGTATATATTTCCATATATATTTACCAATGTATATTAAAATATACTGTATAATATTTTAAATACATACGTATTTGTATAAAATACATTTATAAAATTTGTAATTATATAAACATACTTTATTTTCATTTCTCATTTTCCTTATTTAATTTGGTTTTTAATTTATCCAATTTAATTCTTTTTCCTTTACACCAATTTCCCAATTCTTTCATTTCCTTAATTCTCGAGATTTTCACAAATATCCCGTTCTCATAATTTTTATTTATTTCCTCTTATTTAATTTCTCCAATATTTATTTTCAATATTTATAATTTCCAATAAATGAAAAATTTACGGTTATCACAGAACGAAACCAAAAAATATTCGTTTAGGGGTAGTTTGATAATTTCACTATCCATAATAAGTCAAACCACTTTGTGAGTCAATAATTGACCATGTTTAATTAAAATATATGAGAAATAATAAAAATAAAATATTAAATTTGAATTTTAAATTATTAAATTAAGGATGGGATATAAAAAGAAATAATGAAAATATACAAGGGTAAAATGATCATTTAACATAGGAGAAGGTCATATGGTCAATGTTTGACCAAAATTGACTTAAATAAATTGAGTCATAAAACAAAAATTAAAATCTGAAATTTGGATGTAATAAAATAATTTAGTGGCATAAGTGTGAATAATTAATTTTTAAAGGGGCAATTTAGTCTTCTTGTCATATCAGATTTTTTTAAGGGAATACAATAATATTAAAAATGAAAATTAAAATAGAAAAGATCTTCATCTCCATTCATCTACAGCGACTTCCCCTGGTGCTTCCATCCCCTTCCGTTTCTCATGTTTCCTTTCATTTTCTTCCTCCGCCAAAACACTAAGCCTCCTCTACATAATCTATCCCTTACTCTAAGAGCTCTTTAAACTCAGTTTTGGAGGGGTTGAATTGAAGGATTGTCGACTGGTTTAAGGGGCTATACAGTTCGGGTTTCATGGGAGGTAAGGGAAGAGATGAAATTAATCAATTTTACTAACTAATTATGATTGTATTAGGCTAGTAGGATATATCTATGGCTGTGGTTTGAAACAAAATTAAGAGCAGAAATGAAAATGGGTTTCGGTTGTGGAACTTAGATAGGTGGAGTATGATGATTTTGTTGTATGATGGATGTAGCATGGCTGTATATGAGGGATGGAATGTAACTATAAGGCTAGAAAATTGTAAAATCATAATTATTAAGGGAAGCATTCGGTTATGGTGGTGATTTTCAGAATAGGGAAAATGGTGTGAATATGGTGTGAAGATAGGCCATTCGGCCTTGAGGGAGATGAGATGATGAGGATGAATTCTTTGTGTAGCAAAAGTGTTTGAAGAAAATTCTAAATGAGCAGGAAGAGTTTATAAAACAAGAAGTGAAGAAAGAATGAAAATCATAAGTGCATGGCAATTGGTAGTGTCGGCCATGAAGAAGGAAGAGTAGTGTTAGTGCAATTCCAATATATACTAATTGGTAAATTAAAATAAATAATAAATTTTGATAAAAAATAAATAATAAATGATGATAAATTGTGAAATTAGAAAAAATAAATAATAAAAAATAAATAACAAGAAAAATTTAATAATGAATATTAGACTAAGATATAATATTTGAAGTTCTCATGTAAATTTTATAGCTTGATAATTAATAAATAATATATAAAGATTTATTTGAATATTAGTAGGATTGAAATTGGAAACGAAATGTGATTAAGCCAATTAGAATATTTGGTCAAGGTTAAAGAATGAAAATGAAAATAAAAATTGGAAGAGAATAAATGAGGTGTATGAAGAGTGTTGGGTTTAGGCTAGAAAATATGGTTATCATCTAAATTTTTATGGTTAAGAATTAAAGGATAAAATATAAATGTTAATGAAAAATATTTGAGGAATAAAAATTGGTGGGAATTCCATCAAGTGTAATTGTATTATAGTAATTGGTAGAAAAGAAAATAAATTAAATCAAATAAATTGTTGGAATTAGTAAAATAATGCGAAATTGAGATGTATCCATATTGTAACATTTGGTAGAAACTAACTTAATTGTTGAAATTAACAAAGCAGAAAATAAGAAATTAAGAGAAAAATTCATTAAAAAGTTACTGTATAGAACTAAATTTGGAAAGGAATATAAATTTAATTGTGGTCATGTGTAGTAATTAACAGAAAATAAAATAAATTGATTGTGGGAATTAATATGAATAATGAATAAAGACTAATTGTAAAATTTAGATTGCAAAAGAAATATTTGACTATAATAAATAATTAAAGGTTATAGATTTTTAATGAAATTAAAATTAGGAGAATAAGTCAATTTAAATATAGCTAAATTTTGGTATTTAATATGAAATAAAATAAACTATTATGAAAGTGATAATTAATGGAAAATAAGAAGTAATAAAAAGTTATTGGGGATAAGATATGAAATTATTAGTGGAATTAAAATTTGGAAAAGACTCCTAGTGTAGTAAAGTTAAGGAATTTAGTAGGAAATTAAATAAATAAGATTAATGAGATTTATAAAATAAAAGATGGAAATTTAAAGAATATTCATTAAAGTGTGTGTGTGTGTGTGTATATCTGGGTATTTAAATATAAATTGAAATTGTTGTTGACATGAGATTTAAATTGAAATTATATTTTGGTAATTGATAAGAAATAAAACAAATTAATTATTGAGAATGATAAATAGAAAATAAAAAATTATAGAATATTTATTTAAATTATAATATGAAATTTTGAATATAATTTAGAATTTTTATGCAATATGAAGTACAAATGATAAAGAAGCATAATTGGAGACGCTGAATTTTTATACTACATAGAAGTAAAGATAAGGAACATATATGAGAGTTGTTTACTTTGATATACATGGTAGATGGAAAAAGGTAGAAATGAAGAGTAAATGAAGAGTTGCTGGGCGTATAAGCTAAACAATGAAAAGTGCTAAAGTCGAAAGAGAGAAGAACGAAAGGAGGGGTTTCTTTTTCATGGTTTTATCAAGGACTAAATAGTCTTTGTTATTTCCTTCCTACTAATTTCTAGAGTTCTCATTTCCATTGTGGTAATTAAAGGACACAATGATACCAAATATTCTTGTTCCAAACACCTTTTTCAAATTTTTCTTTTTTTTATTAGTATGTAAATAATTTACTGTTAGAAACTGCAAGTTTCAACTTCATGTGGTTTCTCATTTTTATTTTGTGACCTCAAATTTTAATGATTAAATTTATACTATATTGTTTTCTATAAAGGTTATTTTAAAAATAATTTTTTCATGATATACATCTGTTTTTACTAATATATATTTCATTGATTCTTATTCTCAAAGAATTAACTAATAGGGATTTATCAAATCATTCATCATCCATAATATTTTCCTTATTAAAAATATAATTTACTTGTTAAATTGGGCTTAACAACCAAATATACTCTCAACATTTTGCGTAAAATGAAAATAAATCCTTGATCTTTAATTTACTGTATGAACTTTTAATCTTTCTAAATAATATAATTAAGTCTAAATCTGTTATAAACTTTTATAGTAGAATAAAATGTTGAGTGCTTGTAAGATCTTAACTTTTTATTTATTTTACTTAATTGTGTTATTTTGAAAGATTATGAGTTTATTTACAAAAAAATAAAAATTTATGAACTTTTACAATAAAATTGAAAGTTGATGGCTTATATTTATTTTGTATAAAAAGTTGAAAGTATATTTAACTATTAAAACTTAAAATCATGCACGAGTAAAACAAACATAGAAAAAACTATATACAGGAGTACGGATGTGGAGAAACATTTGAACTAACTATAGTGATCATTGTTATTCACAATATTTTGAAATTGCCATTGTATATATTTTCTTGTTAATGTATCAAGTTCGTAAATAAGAAATCTGATTTCATTAAAAGATTTTTGTTTAATGAATTTATTTAATGATAAATTAAAAAGATTAATAGTTTAGTTAATTGAATTATTTTATTTTCATAGTTCTACTTTTTCATTAACCTTAAAAAATAAATAAATTTATTTAATAAATAAAAGAGTTAAAATTTACATTCAATTTTTTTTTCTTAAAAATTTTTAAGTTTAAATTAACATTGGAAATAATAAACTTTCTATTAATTTGATATAATTTACTCATAAAACAAATTTTGCATTTTGATGTAAATTTTGATTAACAGACACTTTCTTAATTTATTTAATTTTAAAATATGCAATCATGCGTTGGAAAAATAATAAAACAGGTATTCATGATTGATGCACATAATAACAAATGCTACAGCTTGACTGAATTCAAACTTCACTCTCTTTTAATGCTTAAATTTACTTCCAACCCATTGGTTGCAGCACTTCCATTAATGGTTGTATCTACAATGAATGAAGCATCCTTCACACAACAGTAATCATGCTCAATTTCAAATAAAAAATAATTGGTGAGTTTACGGCTTAAGAAAACTGTTGAGTGAGATGGCCGAATGACCTGGGCTGCGTAGACCAAGAGACTCCCGCTCCTTCGCTTATTTACGGTTGATTTTTCAAAAACAAGTGATCAATCTACTATTTAGAGGCCATGCAATACACTGAAACTTTACGTCTTCGCTTTGTACCATTTTGTATTATAGCAACCAAACTAACAAAAAACAAACAAACAAAATACTGTAATTAAGTTGTTCTTATTGGCCTTTTTCTTTGAAGGAGTAAAATGAAGAAGTAGCAAATAGCCTCAGCTTCCATTTTAGTAACGTGCTTTTGTCTTTTGCTTCGCATGCAAACTTAAACAGACTGCATTTCTCTTCTTTTTTTTTTTATCTGGGAATGTAAATAGAAGGCAAAGATGACGGATAAGAGCATCAGCTTGGAAGAAATCAAGAATGAGACTATCGACCTTGTAAGTGTATTTTTCTTTGTATTTTTTCATTGAACTTTTTCTTTTCTTTTGTATGTTCTTAACATGGTATGTGTTTTACATTTTAAATCTTCAATTACATATTCCTTTTCTTTGCGTTTGTGTCGTTGCAGGAGCGCATTCCTGTTGAAGAAGTGTTCCAGCAGTTGAAATGCACCAAGGAAGGTCTATCAAGTGAGGAAGGGGAAAAAGGCTGCAGATCTTTGGTCCAAACAAGCTTGAAGAGAAAAAGGCAAATTTGCTAATTAATTTCAACTTGTTTTTTGTTTATTTCTAATACAAAATATAGGTAGATACTGATTAGTGTTGAACAAAATTAAACAAAGTAAAGCAAGCTTTTAAAGCTCTTGGGATTTATGTGGGATCCTCTCTCATGGGTCATGGAGATTGCTGCTATTATGGCCATTTTTTTTGCAAACGGAGTAGCAAATCTATCTCTCCCTTGAATTAATAACAGACGTCGATAAGCAATCTCAAATCTATGACTAAATGCAGGGCAAGCCTCCGGATTGACAAGATTTTATTGGCATTGTGGCATTGCTCTTTATCAACTCAACTATTAGCTTCATTGAAGAAAATAATGCAGGCAATGCTGCAGCTGCACTTATGGCCGGTCTTGCACCCAAAAACAAGGTACTTAAGAATATGAAAACCAAGGTTGCAAT
Source organism: Heritiera fomes (assembly GCA_032173925.1). Classification (NCBI taxonomy): domain Eukaryota; kingdom Viridiplantae; phylum Streptophyta; class Magnoliopsida; order Malvales; family Malvaceae; genus Heritiera; species Heritiera fomes. Next base: position 18,971,144 of record JAPDPM010000015.1, read on the forward strand.
AGAAAGGAATAAGGACTAACCTATTTTTCATGTTTGAATGATTGAAGATCCTTAGAGATGAAAGGTGGTGCGAGCAAGACGCTTCAATTTTGGTACAGGGAGACATCATCAGCATCAAGTTGGGGGATATCATCCCAGCAGACGCACGCCTCCTGGAAGGCGACCCACTCAAGATTAATCAATCTGCCCTTACTGGTGAGTCTCTGCCTGTAACAAAGAATCCGGGGGATGAGGCATTCTCTGGTTCTACCGTCAAGCAAGATGAGATTGAGGCTGTTGTCATTGCCACAGGCGTGCACACCTTCTTTGGCAAAGCTGCTCATCTTGTTGATAGCACCAACAACGTAGGACGCTTCCAGAAGGCAATGTCAGATAGAATAATAGTCTTTGTATGCTCCAAACTTTCTCTGAATGGTGATTGTTTTATCAGGTGCTGACAGCAATTGGGAACTTCTGCATATGCTTAATTGCAGTAGGGATGATTGTCGAGATTGTGGTGATGTATCCAATCCAGAACCGTTTCTCATTGGAGGGATTCCAATTGCCATGCCAACAGTTTTACCTGTCACAATGGCCATTGGATCTCACCGGCTTTCAGAACAAGGAGCTATCACTAAGAGAATGACAGCCATTGAAGAAATGGCTGGAATGGATGTACTGTGCAGCGACAAGACTGGGACACTTACTCTCAACAAGCTTACCGTAGACAAGACCATGATCGAGGTTATGGATTAATGATGCATTAAATCTTATCATATACGATAGAAAAATAAGGAAAGAGAATCAGAGTATGATTTTTTGTTGAGTTGACAATGGAAACGGTTTTGTGAAATGTCAGGTGTTCACAAAAGATATTGACAAGGACATGGTTATCCTACTTGCGGCAAGGGCTTCCAGGGTTGAGAATCAAGATGCTATTGATGCCTGTATTGTTGGAATGCTAGGTGATCCCAAGGAGGTGAGTTAAGAAATTGCCTTAACTTTTTCTCCATAAGTTTTAACCTGTGTGAGCCATTTGTCACAATGAGCAGGTTAAGCATTTGATATTATCATTTGCAGGCCAGAGCAGGTGTTACAGAGGTGCATTTCTTCCCCTTTAACCCTGTAGATAAGCGTACAGCGATGACATATATTGAGCCTGATGGTACTTGGCATCGAGTTAGCAAAGGTGCACCGGAACAGGTAAATGGATCGGCTTGTATTGCATCAATGCTTTTCTTTTCATCACTGTTCTTAGTTTCTTTGTTACTACTTATTCCTGACATCTCTGACAGATTATTGAACTATGCAACCTTTGACCTGATGTGAAGAAGAAAGCTCATGATATCATCTCTAAATTTGCTGATCGTGGGCTTCGCTCTCTTGCCGTGGCTAAACAAGTGACTTTCTATGCTACTTCCTCCTAAAACTTCATTTGAATTGCAAGTAAACGGGAAGAAAAGCTTATTATGGAATAAACTTTTATGATTTGTAGACTGTGCTAGAGAAAACCAAGGAGAGCAAGGGAGAACTGTGGCAATTTGTGGGTTTATTGCCTCTTTTTGATCCTCCAAGGCATGATAGTGCAGAGACAATTCGCCGTGCTCTAAGTCTTGGTGTCAATGTCAAGATGATCACTGGTGATCAGCTAGCTATCGGAAAGGAAACCGGTCGCAGGCTCGGCATGGGAACCAACATGTATCCATCGTCTGCTCTGCTTGGCCAAAATAAGGATGAGACAGTAGATACAATTGCTGTCGATGAGCTTATTGAGAAGGCTGATGGCTTTGCGGGCGTTTTCCCTGGTAAATTAATTTGATACCTGAAATTTCAAGATCCTAAAATGGGATATCATTTTGGTGCCTTGAAAACTGTCATTATTCTCCTAACTAAGGGCTACGATTCAGAGCACAAATATGAGATTGTGAAGAGGCTACAACAAAGGAAACACATATGCGGCATGACAGGAGACGGTGTGAATGATGCACCAGCCCTAAAGAAGGCAGACAGTGGAATTGCAGTCAATGATGCAACTGATACAGCTCGAGGAGCATCAGACATAGTCTTAACAGAACCGGGATTAAGTGTGATTGTGAGTGCTGTACTGACAAGCAGAGCAATTTTTCAGAGAATGAAAAACTACACCATCTATGCCCAGTGGCGTAGCCACGTACAAAATATGGGGTTAATTGATCCCACTGAATTTTAGTCAAGTTATATTTATATATATAGAAAATATTAAATTTTTATTTTTTATATTGAAGCCAATAAATTTCATAAAAATATAAAGTAAATGATCAAAAATAAAATTTTTATTTATTTTTATAATGATAATATTAATATTTAGGTTGCAAAGAAAATTTTAAAAAATCTTTCTATTTTGGTAAAATTATAAAGGTTAGTTTTTGATACATTGACAATGAAAATTTTTAATTTGACAATCATGGTTAAAAAACTGTCATGCATCCTACATTATTTTCTAATTAGTTTTTATTTTTTTATTTTTTTACTATTCCTTAAGGGATATGTATCGTCCTATTAACTACGTTTATGAAGTTTAAAAACTCTATTAATAGTATATTTGGTAATTTCTCTAAATATAATCATATGTTAATAAGTATTAAAAAATAAAATGTGATGTATATAATTTCTCATAAAGATATATTTATGTATAAATGTTCTATATAAAACTAAAATCATACATTTTATTATATATAAATATACTGTTAATTTTTATTTCTTTTTTATTAAAAAAAATTCTATATGTCTAAGGATATCTTTTGCAAATTAAAATATAAATAATAAAATCATTAATCAAGCAATTTTCAACTTAATTTATATATTTAAAAATGATTACTTCATATAATAATTGGATAATTATTATATACACTGTCAGTAAATTTTTTTTGACTCCACAAGTGAAGTTAGGATGATGACACGTGTATTATTTTATTTTTAATATTTTTAAAAGACATGTGTCTCGTGTTAACTCCGTATGTGGAGTCAAAATACTATTTTTAATATAATATAAAAATATTTATATAATATGGATTATCACACATATGCGATCCCACTAAATTTTATTTCTGGCTACGCCTCTGTCTATGCTGTCTCCATTACCATCCGTATCGTGCTGGGTTTCATGCTCCTCGCTCTCTTTTGGAAGTTTGATTTCTCGCCTTTCATGGTTTTGATCATTGCCATACTCAATGATGGAACAATCATGACCATTTCCAAGGACAGGGTTAAGCCATCTCCTATGCCTGACTCATGGAAGCTCAAGGAGATATTTGTTCCGGGCGTTGTCCTCGGCGCCTATCTTGCTTGCATGACTGTTGTTTTCTTCTGGGTTGCTCAAGAGTCTGATTTCTTTTCAGTAAGAAAAATCTCTTCGTGTTCGCCTTATACCGTAACAGGAACCACAAAGCAGCAACTAAAGCATTGATAACAATTACAGGATAAATTTGGAGTGAAATCTATCAGGGACAGTCAGGAGGAACTTACTGTTGCTGTATACCTTCAAGTGAGTATTGTGAGTCAGGCACTCATCTTTGTCACTTGTTCTCGGAGCTGGTCTTTTGTTGAACGACCTGGTCTCCTACTCGTGACTGCCTTCATTTTAGCACAACTCGTAAGTTTCGTAAAATTTGCTAGAATGGAATATGGTTGTTGTTTGTTGTTATAAATTTGATCTTCTTTGATTCAACTGTTCAGGTGGCTACTGTAATTACCGTTTATGCAAACTGAGGCTTTGCCAGAACGAAAGGCATCGGATGGGGCTGGGCTGGAGCTATCTGGCTCTTCAGTATAGTCTTCTACTTCGCACTTGATGTACTCAAGTTCTTGATCCGTTATCTTTGAGTGGAAAGGCTTGGGATAATCTGCTTCAAAATAAGGTATCTAATCAGTACTCTCAGCGAAAACAAATCATGTTTTCCTCTGCAAAATAAGGTATTTCATTCTATGTTACATTCAATTTGTAGACTGCCTTCACGACAATGGGCCGTGGCTCAACGTACCCTTCATGGCTTGACACCCCCTGAAATGACAGAGCTATACAACGAGAAGAGCAACTACGGAGAACTGTCAGAGCTTGCTGAACAAGCCAGGAAGCGTGCTGAAGTATCAAGGTGAAAATCATTCCCAACTTCGGTTTCTGTTGCTCTATTTTAATGTCTAAAAAATCTGCTTTCCAGGTTGAGGGAGCTCCATACACTCAAAGGACATGTTGAATCTGTAGTGAAATTCAAAGGACTCGACATTTACACCATCCAACAGCACTACATTGTTTGAGGGAGAGAATGGAACTGTGGTTGTTGACTCGCAATTTTGTAGTAGGAGAAGATGTGGTATTGGAATATTGCTTTGAATAATCCAATGAAAGAGATTGTTTTATAGTTGACTCAGACAATCCATGATTGGAGTATGCAAAGATTTTGTCATCATTTTTCTCTTTAAAATATATACAAAAACTGTGCACATGGTAAAAGTTCTAGTTATTCTCCTCTGCACTGAATAAGGATAAGCATGGTCTGAGTACGAACTAGTGACATACTCTGATTTTAAATCAACCTTTAAACGTTTTAAAAAAAATTATATTTAGTCTACTGTTATCTAGATTTTTAATTATTAATACTTGTCAAGCATAACAAACTTGATTTTTCTTCCTTTTTTTTCTTTCACAAAAAGAGAAAAAGAAATAATATAACATGTACAATTTAAGAACATTAAGTTCATTTGTCACACTCTGAACAATTGCACAAATCAACAAATTGCCCTATCCATCCATAATACAAACTAGTAACAAATTTGTCCAAAACAATATAACAAAAGAACAATCTCATCCAAAGATTAAAGGTCATATTGAGATTGTCATAATGATAACATTGCACGCAATGGAATCATTATTATTATTATTATTAACTAAAAAACAATTGCAAGCCATATGTGGTAGGGCTGCAATATAATTCAAACAGCATAGAAATTCAACATTCAAATGGATCTTTTCACCCTAAGTTGAGATTTTTAATATAACTTATACACCACTCTGAAAAGTTTGTACATTATGCTCAAAAACAATTTTAAGACCCTCTGTTTGCTGAGAGTTCTTCCTTGCAGGTTGCATTGTAAGTATTCATTGGCTAGTTAAAGTCTTGTTTAAGTCTTATCATCTAACCTTCCACATCATCCTGTGACGATTTTCCGCCTCGTATCTACTCAAGTATATATGATCAAAGCGACACTCAGTATTTGCAAAGTATTATTAAAAAAACTAAAGTATGGAAAAGTAGAAAAAGCTAATAAAACTGATACAACCAACACGTCAAAAGGCACGAAAAACCTGATAAACCCAGCGAGACAAATAAGCTACTAAATTCATATCTACAATATGCTTCACAACTGCTTCACAACAGATTAAAATACCTTGTTAATTTTCCAAGCCAAATATAGAAAGTGAAGGCCTTTGATTTTTCATTTTAGTTTAGAGAAGTTGAAAATTTGAAATTCATTCACACGACTCGGTTGAATGTACCTGCAATGTATTACTTAGAATTGAAAGACCTTTCATGTTTCTGTATCGAAAATTACGGTAACAATTTTAGTTGTGCTTGGAATCATGAGAGAAGAATTGAATGAATTGAATTGATGATGGCAGCATTTATAAGTTACAAATACCAAGAGCTTGATTTTGTAGCTAAATGACTGAATTGAATTGAATAGAGAAAAAGTTTTTTTTTACAAATTCCTTGTTCAATTCATATCTGTTATCTAGCTCCCAAAATAATCTGTGGGTATTTATAACATATTCAACACTCACGATATCAGTGCGAATGACGCGAAAGAGTGCAAACTCAGTCAAAAAGATACAACCTTAAACCTCTTGAGTTTGCATATCTCCAAACACAACTTCAAAATTTATAATGGGTATCACGAAAACAAACTAAAAAAATTTATACAAATCTGATTATGCGTAAGACACGAGATTCAAAAAAACTAAACCTTAAACCTGAGATCATACCAAAATATAAGATATTAGACTAAAGAAAATGTTTTAATCACAACAAAGAACTGAATTCTAATAAAAGGATATACAGATTAAACATCATTATAACAAAAAAAAAATAGCAACAGTCTAAAAGTAAAAAGTGATAGAGTGACCATGGGATACTTATTTGTGAAAGATAACTCCACACCATTATCTTGCCTCAGAAGAGCATTCAGATGGTATCTTCCACACCATCATCTTGCCTCAAAAGAGCATTTAGATGGTGTCTTCCAATCATGTACTTAAGCTTCTGATATGAATTAAAATTGTCTTGAGTTTTAGGCTTATATAGCCTAATATTACTTCGAAAAAAAATCTTAATCACAACGAAGAACTGAATGCTAATAAAAAGATATACAGATTAAAAATCATTATAACAAAAAATATAGCAACAGTCTAAAACAAAGTAAAAAGTGATAAAGTGATCATGGGATACTTGTTTGTGAAATATAACTCCACACCAACATCTTGCCTCAAAAGAGCATTCAGATGGTGTCTTCCAATCATGTATTAAAGCTTCTGATTTGCATTAAAATTGTCTTGAGTTTTAGGCTTATATAGCCTAATATTAGTTCAAAAAAAAATCTAGTCAATAACAATTTGAAAGCTTCAATATCCAATTTATAACTGCAAGCTAGTAGCCAATGATACATTAGGACTACTCTGTCTCTCTCTCCATATTTTACACTTTTAAATATATAGATTCATACAAATTAAGAGTATAAATTCAGCCAATAAATGGGGTCATTGCCTCCATAGTGGCTAAAAAAAATTTGGTTATCCACATAAATTTAAATTCAACTGGTGAATTTAATAAATAATTATCAATTAAATAATCCTTTCACTTTCCATGCTAATTAACAGATGAGAAGTCCATTGAAAGAAACATTTTGGCTTACCTACACAGATTCGCTGTATAGAAAAGATCAACCAAGATTATTAGACTTGGAAATATTTGTAATTGAATATCATTATTTAGCACAATGCACCTCATTCCGTTCAGCATTAAGATTTAAAATCCAACGTCATTAAGAGTTGAACTCTGAGACTTGAACATTTGGTTTTCAGCAATCCATCATTCTCAAACTCTTCCCCCGTAGAGAGGAGGGTGGTCCTCCATATAACTGCCCCCATTGTATAATTTCTATCCCTTTCTCTTTCCCACATTTCTTCACCGTCTTTATTGGCTTGTATTCAAGAATGAAACTATGCTTCACTAAATATCTAAGCTCCTTTCAAAACAATGAAATAACATATTATATACTGCCTAATTCCTTATAAAGTAAATCAGGAAATTGTAACAGTTATCAATTCCCAATAATACATAGATACTTTATTTGTCACTACAAACAAAGGAACTTTTAGAGACGCTTTTATGACTGCGGTTTTAAAAACCGCCAGCAATTTTGTTATTTTATATGCTTTTACCGACGTAAAAACAAGCGCTGTTGGTTAGCATGTTTTAAACAGCACTATGAGTCTATGACTCGACTCTTTTACTCTTCTCCTTGCCTAATCTGAACATTTTCATTTTTCTCCTTTGCTAGCTGCTTTACTAGACCCAACCCCTTTACTCTTCTCATTGCCTAATCTGAATATTTTCTCCTTAGCTAGCTGCTTTACGAATTCATTTTTCTTCATCTCATATCAAATTTTCCCTAATCTGGAAACCAACACTACAAAAAAAAGAGCATTAGAGACGGAATTTGCGACAGAATTTTCATCACAAATTTTCAATTTCTGTCACTGATTATAATTAGTGACGAATTTGAGAAGGAATATTCTATCTTCAAATTTGAAGCGGCTAAAAGTCTTTCTGTCAGAAATTTTTTTTTCTGTTGCAAATTTGAGACGGATATTTGTGACCAAAATCCATTTCTAAATACTTTCAAAATCCATTTCTAAATACTTTCAAAATCCATTTCTAAATACTTTTTTCCTTTAGAAAAAATATAATAAAACAAAAAAAATTGTTTTTTCTACGCTTTTCGCATCGGATTTTGCAACCGATTTTTCTGTTGCAAATTTTTGTGATGGAAATTTTGATACAATTTTCATCACAAATTGTGATAGAAATTCGGTCTTTAAAACTATTTTCTGTCACAAAGAATTAATTTGTTCAAAATAAAAAAATTCGAATTTTAATGTTTGTGACGGAATTTCGATAGAAAATTCCGTCTCAAATAAGTTGCAATGGAATTTGTAACTAAAAATTCCGTCTGTAAATCTATTTTTTTTCGTTACAACAAATATATTATTAAAATAATATAAAAAATTAAAATTATATTTTTTGATGGAAAATCCGTTACAAATTGCTATTTTCTGTTAAAAATTTTGTCACAATTTGTGACAAAAATTCTGTAACAAATTCCATCACAAAACTGTGACAAAAAAAATCAACATTTAAATTGTTATTTCATAGCTATTAAAATTGTTTGAATTTCATTAAAAAACAATTAATTTTGTTAGCTAAAATCTAATTTCCAAGTACACCTAAAATTGAATCCAATTAATTTACAATATATATATAGTTTAACAAAAATCTATACATTTAATATATACATAGTCGAACAAAAACCTTAAATATAATCTAATATCCACAAAATATGTACCAACATCTATAAACATTATGTTCAATTCAGAAATATATACTATGTTGAAATACAAAAGTATGAAGATAAAGTTGTACATCATCGTAGTGCTTCATGAAGACGGTCTTTGCTTCAAAAAGTGAACACCTAAAACAAAATAAATTGTTTTGTTAAATATGATTTAACAAAAATTCATACAATTAATATATATTCTACTAACACACATACATAATCAAATAAAATATGCAAAATATTTAGAAAATATCCATTCAACATCCCAAACATCATGTCCAATTCATAAATGCAAATATATATAAATATATATATGTATATATATATATATATATATATATATATATATATATATAGATATAACATTCAAATAAAATAGAAAGAAAAATAATGTCTACAAAGCAATGTTGACTCATTAACATCCAACTCCAAGAAGTGAACACCTAAAACATAATCGAATCTACTTATACTACAGTTTAAAGAAAATCTATACATTTAATATATATACTTAAATAATCAAATAAAAATTGTAAATATCTATAAAAATATCCATTTAATATCCACAGATCATGTTCTATTCACAAATAATGTTTTTAAATCAATAACAATCATATTATTAAAAATAAATTATGTTTATTTTAATTATTACATATTATTAAAAGAATTTTTAAAAGAAATTGCAACAGCAACTGCTGTCCAGCAGCTGGTGGTGCACCAACTACTGCTGTCCAACAACTAGTGGTGCAATAACAGCTGAGTAGTAGCTGACCCTTTGGGCTTCATCTTAAATTTTTCTTCTTCTTCTTCTTCTTCTTCTAAACAATATTTTGTGCCCTTAGATAAGCAAAAATCATTCCTAAAACAAATCCTAGCTTTTCCTCTCAACTCTCACATTCTTTTCTTCTTTCCATCGATCATCTTAGCTCTGCCAACCCTTGCCTCGCGTTTGTTAGTTGAGAAACACTTTCGATTAGTGAAAATTTGGGATGTTGAAGGGGAGGCAAGGGATTGAGGAAGGGAGGAGCCAAGAGGCACAAGAAGGTGCTTTGGGATAGCATTCAGAGTATTACAAGGCCGACGATTCGAAGGTTGGCTCGTAGAGGATACTCACGATGTCCTCAACATCCGATTGCAGGAAAAACCTCTACATCATTGATTAATCTCGCTCGTGTTCAAAACCAGTGACACCGCCATCTCTACTCACTCTTGCTCAATGGCAATGGACTGATCAATAGTCGACCTCATTCTACTAATTTCTTCATCACTATCGTATTGATTGTTTATGTTTCATCAGTTCCAAATCTTAGCTCATTAGGTTGTAGGTTTATGTTTTCATTCGGTTACAAATAGAGTTTTCAAAACATAAACTCTACTAATTTCATCAACTCAAAATCTCAGGTCACTGTCCAGGTCTCTACTTCATCAATTCCAAATCTCAGGTTATTTTTCACTATAATTTTTTTTAATATTCTTTCATATTCTCTTTGATTTGTAAGTTATTACTTGATTGAATGATTGCTTTGTCTTCTAATGTTTGCTTCAATTTGAACCATAAGGACTCTTTAGACAATATCTCATAACTAATGACCATAACTCAAGTTTGCAGTGGAAACAAATCCACTATTTTGACAAATACAACTATAGAGATCAGAGTCCTTGAGAATGTTATTGACTCAGTTTATGGGGAGAATGGTTGCAATCTAGCTCACTTAAGAGAGGTAACAGTTTTTTTAATTTATGTTATATTTGGTCGATTTTTATTTTTTATAAATTATTAGTTTTAACATTCGCTTTAATTTAGCGAACTTACATTCTTAGTTTTATTTGTTAATTTTATGTTTGTTAACTACTGGTTTAAATTAAATAGAAATACATAAGTATAGTAGATATGTATGTGGCTTATAAGTTGTAAAAATGAGAATCTGTTGGTAAGCTTTAACTGTTTAACTATTTTATCTAATACTTTAACTCCTAGTTAATCTTTATTTTTTAAAGATTTTGCTTGTCGCCAATAACTTGGTTGTACATCTATTCGTCATTTGATTTTGCATGCTTGTTTTGTTTTGCCTACTTGAAGTAATTTTGCCTCTTTCTAGGATTTTGGTTTGCTTGACTAAAGTATCTTTCCAAGCCTCGAATGTTCTATGCTACAATCTAATATCAATCATGTAGGCTTTTTTATATTGCAGTTCTGGTTGTAGTCCAACAGCAAAACCAATGTTTGAGGTGATTTTGCTTTATTTCCTTGTTGGTTGAATTGGTTGAATTTAGATGAATATTTTTATCTTCATTTTATTTCTTTGTTAATGTTGGTTAAGGTAATATTGCAATTTTGTTTACTTAAAAAGTAATAAAGGGAGTAAGTTGGAAGAATGGTATGCATTTATCAAGTAAATTGGTATTTGTGCTGTGGAAGGGACTAACTCTATTCTAGTATGTTCTATCTTAGCTTAGCTTTTTGTACATATTATAATGTAATTATTGCCAAGGCTTGTCTGTCTTTAGTCCTCCATTGTGTTATTGTAAGAGTCTCGCCCATCTCACCAGGCCGTCGGCTAGCATCCCCTAGGCTTCCTTTCGCACGCCCCAAGTTTACTCTTACAACGTCAAGGCCTCACCCGTTCCAGTGGGCCGTCGGCGAGCATCCCCTAGGCCTCTTATTGCCCCACGTTTGCCTTGACAGCAAGAGTAGGCAGTTGCCCAACACTCACTAACAACGTATTGTCCGCTTTGGGCGATCACCCACCCTTACGGCTTTGTCCCAAGGCTCCTGAAGAACTCAAGATTAATTCCTTGAGCGCGTTTTCTGAGGCTCAAACCCCAGCACGACCGCCTACTCTCGCTGTCAAGGCAAACTTGGGGCAATGAGAGGCCTAGGGGATGCTCGTCAACGGCTCACTAGAACGGGTGAGGCCTTGACGTTGTAAGAGTAAACTTGGGACGTGTGAGAGGATGCCTAGGGGATGCTCGTCGACGGCCTGGTGAGACGGGCGAGGCTCTTACAATTATTCATAATCTGTCGTTCAATTTGTTTTACATGTTAAATTCTTTTATTTTATTTTTCACAGGGTAGAGGGGGTGACGAGATGTCCACAAAACTCTTAGTTGCTCTACTAAATGGCCTCGTTATTAGTTCAAACTGGAATTTGCTAGAAGCCCTTGCTGTTGCCATTAAGGTATTTTAGTTATTGAAATTGTGTTCTCTCTCTCTCTCTTTGCTGGGTTGTGATGAGGGTTCAAATTTCAAATTAACTACAAGTATAGAAAAGCAATCATACTTATTATTAGTTGAAATGGGTTCTGAATCATTTATGCTTAATTTGATACTGTCTTCTCAACTTACATTATCAAATTGACAGAAGATTTGCCATATAATTAACTCCTAATGATTATCCTCTGTCACTCAAATTTTTGTAACTTTTTGATTGCCTATATCCTATATTTACTATATCAGGCATGGTGAGGTGTCCATTTTTGCATCAATTTACAATGTCCAAATGCTTAGATATTGTAGTAAGTCTTAACGGTGTCTAAATGCTTAGATAATGGGTGTGATTTGAGTGCATATTTCTATCTTGCTCTGTAGACTTTTAGGAGTTCTGACCTGAAATACATAAAAGAACTTGGTGCGGGTGCATATGGAAAGGTGTTACATGGAAAATGGAATGAGTTTGATGTTACAATGAAGAGGAGCCAAGTTGTTTCTCTGAAGGTTCAATGGAAGAGGAGTGATTGGTAAATATTTATAAGATATTTATATTGTACTACTGTTAACTTTCTCCTTTTTGGTCACCTTTAATGATCGATTATCTACAAATACAATTTTCTTATTATCACTCATGAATTACAGTATGTATTGCACTAACCTACAAATACAGTTTAACTAAATAATTAGACTAAAAAAACTAGGTAAATAATAAGAAATTTTTTTCAATTTAGATTGTAAGGATCAGATAGATTGAAGAAAGGATGGTGTTTGTGAACAAGAGATTTGATTGAGTTGGTCACAATGTTGCTACTGTGGTAATTTTTTTTATCTCCTCTGGTCACTTATACTCGAGAACAATAGAATAAACAGAATATAAAATTTCTTTGTAGCCACAAAAATATTTTTTTTTTCATTTGAAAATCTTGTTTTAATATTAGTATGTGTATAGTCAATGTTTACTGAAAGTTAATAGTGTTACAACAACGGATCTTTTCTAATATGTAAGATGGAATTGCAAAATATAAATGTATTGGTCAAAGTTGCTTAAATCAGTTAGCTGATCAATCAATTGACTTCGGCTATCAAGGCCTTTGTTAATCCAGCTCACTTCATACTACCCCTGATAAAGCCACCAAAGGCTACTTTATGCAAAAAGCTGAAAGCCTTTTTTTTTGTTTGTTTATGTGTATATATGTAAATTTATGTTTCTACTAAGTTTATGCTAATGCCTCTAACCCTTTGTTGCATATGCTTCGAATTAAGGATTCAAAAGTTAGTCTTGATTTTTTACTTTTGTGTATTAGGTATGTCGTAAGTAACACTACAATTTTCTGTTTTTTGGTTTCGTTTTTAATTTAGTAAAGTCTACTGGTTATTTGCCATCTTTTGTTTTCCTAGTTTGATTAATTAGTTGGTTATTTATTGATGAATCAAGGTTGAAATATCTCATTGTTGTGACTAGAGCTTTCATTTCATGTAGCATCATTCGAATTGACTCTTTTATTTGAGTTTTTGTTGCTCATGAAATCTATTAAGGTTTAACACAGCTAACATTTTTTTCCTTTACCTTTTTTCAGGTTGTTTAAGAGGGTGGATGCTCCAAAATTGAAGTTTACCTTGTACTTTCTGGGCTATAAGGTAAAATCCATCTAATTACTCTACAAGAAGATCTTGTATTAGTGTTCACTCATAGTGACTTATCGTGGCATCTCTGTAATGTCCCTTTTTATCGAAAATACGAATCAGATTTTTTCTTTTTCACTTACTTGGTTGGGCTGTTCGTAATGTCAAAAATCAATTCTTCACCTAACTTTATATTAGCTAAGTCAATATCTTTTAATTACCTTAGGTCCCACTCAAATTCTCTCACTAAGCATGCATTTACAATTTCGAATCATTCTACTTGACTAAATATACCTCCACCCAAGTTGCATGCATTGTTATAAACCATAAATATATCATATACTTCCTTTAATTACATCCCTATACTATAAAAGTACTGAAATTACAAGTCTGAATATAAAAAGGAATACTGTACATCACATACCTTCAAGGGAAGGCAAAAACCTCAAAGGACGTGTAGAACCCTACGTACAAACTCTTACTGCAAGTTATCTGGAAGGAGAGGGGGTGAGCTTATAAAGGCCAATGAGAAATATATATATATATAAGAGACAGATATCAAATTTCTATATGCAAGTTTTCTAAAATATTTATTAAAGTTCGAATATCGTAACTCATTCAATTTGGAGATCAAATCATGCTTATGCAATGCATTAGAAAGTATTTCATTTGAGCCGAAACATAAACAATTGAATTTCTAACATAATCCAAACATATACATGCTTATCACATTTAGTTTCAATACAGATCATCAAATTAAAATTGTATCAGTTTCAAAGTCGAAGAATCAGACATTCAGAATTCATATACGAAAATAAGCACGAAAAAGCATATACATACTAAGCTGGAGACATATTAGCGACTAAGTAATAATCATGCAATTCAGATATTTCCGTGAGAGAATGTGCAAGTCGGAAAAACTTATGACCATAGTCCAGAGGGGGTCCACAGTGAGCACTGATCAAGTGTCAACTGGGCCCATTGTGGACTGGATCAAGGTCACACAGCTCAGAAGATAAATACTTGCTGTGGATTGGATTAGGGTCACACACATTAGTCAAAAGATAAATACCTACTGTGGACTGGATTAGGTTCACACAGTAGTCAGAACTAATATTGCAATGACGTTAGCTAATCATGTCTCAAAACATTTTATATATATATATTTTTCGGAGTTCGAAACAGTATTTTTCGAGCTTTAGGAAAGATCACAAAAGAATTCATATATATTTCTTTCAAAAGCAAATAAATCATACATGCTCATAATATATTCAAACCAATATCATCAGTTAATAATTTCCATGAGATTAATATCTCGACTAAAAGTCTCATAAGCAAATCAAAATCATAAAATTTAACCTTTTTTCAAAATAAGCTTGCCAGATACTTTGCCATTTTCAAATTGTTGCTTAAGTTAAGCTTAAATCACAAAACCATTATTTTCATAAAAATCCGACAGCATAACAACTTATATTTCTTAAAACCCCTGGAAGAAAATACAGTTTATATAACCACAAGGCAGTTGATTTGAAAATTGCATCCAATATCCCTTATGTTCTAATATATATATATATATATATCTTATCTCAATTTAGCATAATCGTAGCTTAATCAAATAGTCTTGTAGTCGGTATCCCAAAATCGAACTTGTACAATATCAGTCACCACTCACTCTCGGATTGCAGAAAATCATTTAAATCAATTTAATTTCCAAAATTACCTTCACATCATATTTATAAGTCCTAGAAATCTCTCAAAATTCCCCTTAATATTTTCCAAAATAATTATACCAAGATCACCTCCTTCCATATCATATTTAATAGCACTTAGATGTTGGTAAATACTCAATATACTCATATTGCTTTAAAATGCAACTATTTAAGCAAAAGCCTATTTTGTTCTTCTTCATCAAGCTCATGGTGTGTGTGTGTGTGTGTATATGTTTATACCTGACACTCCATCTTATCCATGCCTAAGCACCGATACTCATAAATATTATTCAACCATATCATATATAATTTCACAATGCACTTATGCAAATCTTATACCTTCAATTAATCTTCACCTTTAGCACACCTTCAGAACGAAATGTACAAATTTGCCAACTTTAAAAGCCAAGGTTCCAAGGCTTCAAGCTCTCAATATCATCACATCAAACCACTTCAAAACCCTTATTGCCATAAGCATTTTCATCCTCCATTTAGTTACTGAACTAGTACCAACTAATCCCTCTTTTCTTTCCTTTATTACTACTAATCCCACTCAAACCATTCTTCCTTAATCCTCCAACGCTGTTATTCAACAGAACCATCCTTCCCCTTCTTCTCATTTTTCAATCAAACCTCCTAAGATTCATATTCCCATGTTTGATGGATCAAATCCTTTTGATTGGTTATTCCAGGTTGAGAAGTATTTCAAATTTCATAATATTGGCCTTGGTCCTTATTTATCCATTGTTGCATTTATTATGACTAGCCAAGCTCTCACCTAGTATCAATGGATGCATCGCAACAATCAGCACCAAGATTGGCCATCCTTAACTTGTGCCTTGGAGCTGCGATTCGGCCCTTCTTCCTTTGTGGAACACTAGGCCAGTCTCTTCAAACTTATATAGACCTCCTCTATTACAGCTTATCAAATGGAGTTTGAAACCTTTTCAAATAAATTCTCTGGGCTCTCAAAGGAACACCTCCTCAACTGTTTCCTTTCTGGGCTTAAACCTGAGATTTAACGTGAGTTAATGATCCTTAAACCCCACTCCCTATCACAAGTGTGACGTCCTCGTCACTAACCAAATAGCAACTAATTTACTTCAAATAACAAATAAATCGATTAGTTTATCTGATGTCAATCTCCCTTACTCTTATGCTTTAGGCATTTCTATCAGAGTATAATATTTATTTTCACATGCATAAATTTTTTTTTTTCATTTATAAACATGTGCCATATACACCAGGATCTCAAATATTCATACACCCTAATCCCCAACATATACAAAACTGTAGTATTGTACTGTACATTAGCCGAAGTAACGACCGACTAAATATACCTTCAAAGGATAAGTAGGAAGCGTGCCTCGAAGGTATCTCAAAATCCCAAAATGAGCTCCTCTATCCGGAGCGGAATTACTTCAAGTAATCTGTATGAAAAATAGTTTGTAAAGGAGTGAGTTTACGCTCAGTAAGAAACTTATGTAAAAGAGCGTACTATATCACTATATGCAGTTTTCCTGCTTGGCTCTATAATGTCATGTAAAATCATTATAAAGCATAGCGCTTATATTTCTTTCAAATATATCAAAAGCAAGTAAATCACACTTTCAAGTATTTCCACGGATCTCCAATCACGTGAAATCAAGTAGGCAAATATAATTATTTTCAAATAGATGGGAGACAATTTATATCCAATAGATTCATGCACCAAGTAATTCTCATCATGGATACCGCAAATATATCCTTTAAGGATAATCCAGAGAGATAATGGATACAGCAAATACATCCCGTGAGGGATAATCCATTAGAGATGATGGATACAGCAAATATATCCCATGAGGGATAATCCATACTGGATACAGCAAATATATCCCGTAAGGGATAATCCAATATATCAAATAAATGGCGTACCCACGTATGGGTCAGGGATCCTCCCCAAAGCCGAAACAAATAAGAGACTCATGGCCATTGTCTATATCCCACAGTTTCACTAGTCAGGTGTCGTACTGCGGGTCTGAGGGCTGGATTAGAGCTCCTCAGTCAAATACAAGTAATAAATAATGTGCATGCTCTTTTGAGAGATTCATAGTCTCCAAAACCTTATTCATATAGGTTTTAAACAAGTATGAATATTCTTTCTTAAAATAGGTTCTCAAAACCTCTCTTTCAAATAGGCAGTCGATTGGTCATATATGGCAGTCGACTGCTACCCCATGTTTTGCCTTATTGAATTTCTTTCCCTTTTTGAAATTCAATTATTATATTTTTCAAAATACAAATAGGGCAGTCGACTGGTCCCAAACAGCAGTCGACTGGTTTTGAAACAGAATGTTTCTCGAGAAATAGCAGTCGACTGGCCCCCTTGGCAGTCGGCTGGTTTTGAAACAGAATGCTTCTGGACAAATAGCAGTCGACTGGCCCCCTTGGCAGTCGGCTGGTGTTTGAAACAGAATGTTTTCCAAATAAAAGCAGTCGACTGGTTTGAAACAGAATGATTTCTGGAAAAATGGCAGTCGACTGGCTCCCATGGCAATCGACTGGTTTATCTCGGTTTTCAAAAATCACCGTTTTGGTTGTCTCTAGGCAGTCGGCTGCTCCTAACCTAATTGGTACTACAAGTAGGACCCAAAATGTCCCTTTTTCCTGCACTTCAAGCAACCGTTGTTTCTCTCCAAAACAGTTAAGATAATTTAAAACATGCGGACATAGCCACCCTACGTCCGTTACATAAATTCCTTACCTCGATTGAGATTAATCCACAAGCTTGTTAGAATCAACCCTTAGTCCTTTTTCACTTCTTCAAGCTGTAAACATCATGATAATTTAAAGCTCAATAAATACACTCGATCAACTACATACAACTCCAAACCATCCATAAAATTAACCAAAACCTTCTAACTTGCTTACCTTTGCAATTCACCAAATCTTTGGATTTCTAGATCTCCTTATTCACTTGGATTCACTCTCTCATATTAAAGGTATAGGCTAAGCTATCGACAAGGATCGTTTTTTCGTTAATGGAACTTAACGAATCGATGGCATGAGAGGGTGGTTTGTCAAGGTGAGAAGCTTGGACACTTAGAAGAAATGGAGGCAACGAGAGGGAGAAGAAGATGGGCTGGTACGTGGGATGCAAGAGCTGATGATGGTGGTGAGGGTGAGTCATACTATTTCATTTAATGCTCATCAATGCATCCTCATCAATCTCAGCCATTGACCACCTCCTTTGGCCCCTTTGACCTTTGATTATTTGACCCTCAATTCCTTTAATTCCTCCTATGTCCCATACACCATTTGTATATCAGAATTTCATATTTATTTCATTAATTCAAGCTGGAAAAATGTACAAACATGGGAAAATTACAGAAAATTGGGGATTTCACATTCTCCCCACCTTAGAGAATTTGGTCCTCCAAATTCAAGTAAGGTTATGTCTCAAACAATTCCGGGTATCTCTCTCTCATCAAGTTCTCTAGTTCCCAAGTAGCTTCTTCCATCGTATGGTGTTGCCAAAGAACTTTAACCAATGGAATTGTCTTAGATCTTAGCACCTTATCTTTCCTATCCAAAATCCGAATCGGTTTCTCCACATAACTCATGTCTTCTTGAATCTCCAAGGGTTCATATTCAATGACATGAGATGGATCCGGATTATACTTCCGAAGCATCGATACATGAAAGACATCGTGTACTCCCGACAACTCCGGAGGTAGTGCCAACCTATAGGCCACATCTCCTACTCGATCGAGTATTTCAAATGGTCCGATATAGCGAGGACTCAGCTTACCTCGTCGGCCAAATCTCATGATCCCTTTGGATGGAGAGACTTTTAAAAACACATAGTCTCCAACCAAAAACTCAAGTGGCCTCCGTCGAACATCTGCATAGCTCTTTTGTCTATTCTGGGCTGTCTTAAGCCTCTGACAAATCAGTTTAACATCCTCAGTGGCTTGCTCGACTAAGTCTGGAGCCAATAACCTTCGCTCACCCACTTCTTCCCACCCAATCGGTGATCGACACCTTCTACCATATAGGGCCTCATATGGTGCCATCCCGATGCTAGCATGATAGCTATTGTTATAAGCAAATTCAGCCAATGGCAGATGGTCGTCCCATGAGCCTTTAAAATCCAAAGCACATGCTCTCAACATATCCTCGAGCGTCTGAATAGTGCGCTCGGACTGCCCATCAGTCTGCGGATGAAAAGCTGTGCTAAAATTCAACTGAGATCCCATGGCTTCCTGAAAATGTTCCCAAAAGTGGGAAGTAAACCTGGAATCTCTATCCGATGTGATGCTCACTGGAACACCATGTAGTCTGACGACCTCTCTCACATACAAGTCTGCCAAAGTACTAAGTGTGTCCGTAGATTTCATAGGCAGGAAGTGAGTTGACTTCGTCAATCTATCCACTATCACCCAAATACCATCATGATTCCTCTTGGTTTTGGGCAATCCCATAATAAAGTCCATCGTAATGTGTTCCCATTTCCACATAGGTATAGGCAGAGGGTGCAGTAATCCTGCTGGCTTTTGGTGCTCTACCTTGACTTGTTGACAAGTAAGACATTTCGCCACAAACTCAGCTATGTCTCTCTTCATGCCAGTCCACCAATACACCTTGCGAAGATTATGATACATCTTCGTGCTTCCCGGGTGTAGTGTGTACCTAGTGGAATGTGCTTCTGTCAAGATAAGCTTCCTCAACTCATCATCCTTTGGAACACATATACGGGTATTAAACCTTAAAATCCCATCACTACCAATATCAAACTCCGAGAGCATACCTGATTGGATTTCGTCCATAGCCTCAATGCACCGAACATCTTCTCTCTGAGCAATCCGGATTTTATCCATCAACTCTGGCTCAATTCTCAAGCTAGCCATCATCCCATTTTGCTCAAGAGATGTAACACTTAAGTTGAGGCTTGCAAACTGCTCAAGTAACTCATATTCTCTTACCATCATGTATAATACCATACTCACGGGCTTCCGGCTCAGAGCATCTGCTACCACATTGGCTTTTCCCGGGTGGTATAGGATTTCACAATCAAAATCTTTAAGTAGCTCGAGCCATCTCCTTTGCCTCATGTTCAACTCCTTCTGGGAGAACAAGTATTTCAGACTTTTATGATCCGTAAAAATCTGAAATTTCTCACCATACAAGTAATGCCTCCATATCTTCAGGGCAAACACTACTGCAGCTAACTCCAAATCATGAATCGGATAGTTCTTCTCATGGTCCTTCAATTGTCTGGAACCATAGGCTACTACCTTATCATGTTGCATTAATACACATCCCAAACCTTGCCCTGAGGCATCACTATATATTGCAAATCCTCCTGAACCACTAGGAATGGTGAGGATAGGTGCAGTCGTCAGCCTATGCTTCAACTCTTGGAAACTTTGCTCACAAGCTTCATTCCATTCATACTTTACCTCTTTGCGCGTCAGTCTTGTCAATGGAGCAGCTAACTTCGAGAAACCTTCTACAAACCTTCTATAGTAGCCAGCTAAACCCAAGAAACTCCTTATCTCCGTCACTGTCTTCGGTCTTTCCCATTGAACTACCGCTTCAATCTTTGATGGGTCAACCGAGACTCCATCTTTACTAATCACATGACCTAAAAAGGAGATTTGGTTTAACCAGAATTCACACTTATTTAGCTTGGCATACAATCCTCTTTCTCTGAGGGTTTCCAAAACAATCCTCAAATGTTGCTCATGCTCTTCCCGTGACCTCGAATATACCAAGATGTCATCGATAAAGACAATGACAAACTGGTCCAAGTATTGCTTAAACACATCATTCATCAAGTTCATGAATGCTGCGGGTGCATTGGTTAACCCAAACGGCATCACCAAGAATTCATAATGGCCATACCGTGTCCTGAATGCAGTCTTAGAGATATCTTCATCTCGAATCTTCAACTGATGATATCCCGATCTTAAGTCTATCTTGGAAAAGACTTGTGCACCCTTTAGCTGATCAAATAGATCATCGATCCTGGGAAGAGGATACTTGTTCTTGATGGTCACCTTGTTCAACCATCGGTAGTCGATGCACAACCTCATACTACCATCCTTCTTCCTGACAAAAAGCACAGGAGCACCCCAAGGGGATACGCTGGGTCGTATGAATCCCTTGTCTAGCAACTCCTGAAGCTGCTTCTTTAGTTCTTCCAATTCTACCAAGGCCATCCGGTAGGGAGCTCTTGAAATGGGCTCTGTCCCCGGTACCAATTCTATAGTGAACTCTACTTCCCTATCCGGAGGAAGTCCTGGAAGATCATCCGGAAATACTTCGGAAAATTCCTTAACTATTGGAATTTCGTGAAGTGTGGGACGTTTCTGATCTACGTCAACCACGTGTGCTACAAACCCTTCACATCACAAATATGTTCTATCAATTAATTCTCAATTAAACCAAACAAGTAATTATGCTTTTACATTACATATTTGCAAAATTTACAACATAGCTAACGGGAGAGGAGAAAACCACACTCTTAGCATGACAATCTATCATCACGTGATTTTCAGCTAACCAATCCATTCCTAATATAACATCAAATCCAGACATGTTTAATAAGATTAGGTCAGATATTGACTCTCTTTCTCCTACCCGTAGCTTACAATTACGATACACTATGTCCGTTATTTTGGATTCCCTAAATGGAGTAATTATTTGCAGCACTTTTCCTAGATGCTCAGGCTCAATATTTAATCTCCTAGTAGCCATAGGGGAAATAAAAGAGTGCGTAGAGCCTGGATCAAATAAAGCAAGGACATATGTATCATTAAGGTAAATCTTACCCTGAATCATCTTCGATGAAGCATCAGCGGACTCCTTGTCAATGGCAAATACCCTTCCCTGAGTCACTGGCGCTTTTCCTTTCTCTGCCGCTGTGGCTTTACGCTGGGGTTGTGGTCTTAGATTGTGGTTGAGAAGTCTTCTCTGACTCTCCAGGTACCCTCTGGTTTATCTTGGGACAATCTTTAATTCTATGTCCCTGTTCACCACACCAATAGCACGCCCCACTCGCAGATCGGCAAGGCTGTGCTCCATGAAATTTCCCGCATTGCACACACCTCGGCATTGTACTCCTCGGTGAGCTAGCGGTACTACCAACTGGATGTCGGGATCTTTCATCACCTATTTTGATCCCGGTAGATCTAGGAGTTCCTGTATCATCATCATAACTCCATTTAACTTAATTCCATATAACCATTAATGAAGACAATTTATTTTCTTATAATTGACTTGCTTACCTGTCGAAGTTCTATCATACGGCCTATTTCTCCTAGATGGATACCTATCACTCGAGGCCTTCTCATCTGACTTCCGCTTCATAGGTTCTTTACCCTTATTCCTCGCTCGGAAGTCTGCCTGATGAAACTCATAGTCCTGCTCACACAGTTGAGCCTTATGGACTGCCTCTCCATAGGTAGTGATATCCAACGGATATAACTTAGACCTAATGGAAGGTCTCAATCCCTCCATGAATCTATAGGTCTTATGATCCTCTCTTCTCAGTACTTCAGGATCAAATCTGCTCAGCGTAATGAACTTCGACTCATACTGGCTAACCCTCATACTTCCTTGAGTCAAGTTCAAGAATTCAACCTGTAGTCTCCTCTGAGCAGTACGTGGGACATATTGCTCATTAAAAGCTTCTACGAACCTATCCCACGTTACCTCGGTATGTTTAGCCTCTAGAACAGTCTGCGTAGCCTGCCACCATGGCTCGGCCTCATCCACTAGCAAGTAGGCGGCTAATCCCACCTTCTCTTTCTCAGTACAAGCCATGTATCCGAATGACTTAGTAACTGCTTTCATCCAGTTCTCTGCGGCTACTGGATCACTGTCCCCTTTGAACTTTGGCGGATCCAGCTTCTTAAACTCCTTTATTAATGCCACACTGCAGTAAGCTGTAGGATCTCGCCTCTCATTAGCTGGGACTGGTGGGGGTTGTACCACAGAAGTAAGAGGTACTGTAGAGGTAACTGCCGGTGCACTAGCGGCCACGTCCGGAAATTTAGCCATAAACTGGGTGAACATTGCGGATATATTTTCCATATGTTTCTCCATTTTAGCTAGCCTCGTATTCGGGCTATGCGGTGGAGATGGATGAGGAGACGGAACTGGGGGCTCTTCAGTGCGACCCCGTCCTCTTCCTCGTCCTCGTCTAGTACCCCTCCTTCGAGTACTCATTCTGTTAAGATCATAATCAAATAACATCATTTAGTATAACCTTAAGCCGTTATACTACTCATAGTCAAGTAAATTAGTACAGTACATTGGGAAATTACTCTAATTCTAGCTTATTGACATCGATAAACTTCAATCGAATCAGCTCTGATACCAATCTGTGACGTCCTCGTCATTAACCAAATAGCAACTAATTTACTTCAAATAACAAATAAATCGATTAGTTTATCCGATGTCAATCTCCCTTACTCTTATGCTTTAGGCATTTCTATCAGAGTATAATATTTATTTTCACATGCATAAATTTTTTTTTTCATTTATAAACATGTGCCATATACACCAGGATCTCAAATATTCATACACCCTAATCCCCAACATATACAAAACTGTAGTATTGTACTGTACATTAGCCGAAGTAACGGCCGACTAAATATACCTTCAAAGGATAAGTAGGAAGCGTGCCTCGAAGGTATCTCAAAATCCCAAAATGAGCTCCTCTATCCGGAGCGGAATTACTTCAAGTAATCTGTATGAAAAATAGTTTGTAAAGGAGTGAGTTTACGCTCAGTAAGAAACTTATGTAAAAAAGCGTACTATATCACTATATGCAGTTTTCCTGCTTGGCTCTATAATGTCATGTAAAATCATTATAAAGCATAGCGCTTATATTTCTTTCAAATATATCAAAAGCAAGTAAATCACACTTTCAAGTATTTCCAAGGATCTCCAATCACGTGAAATCAAGTAGGCAAATATAATTATTTTCAAATAGATGGGAGACAATTTATATCCAATAGATTCATGCACCAAGTAATTCTCATCATGGATACCGCAAATATATCCTTTAAGGATAATCCAGAGAGATAATGGATACAGCAAATATATCCCGTGAGGGATAATCCATTAGAGATGATGGATACAGCAAATATATCCCATGAGGGATAATCCATACTGGATACAGCAAATATATCCCGTAAGGGATAATCCAATATATCAAATAAATGGCGTACCCACGTATGGGTCAGGGATCCTCCCCAAAGCCGAAACAAATAAGAGACTCATGGCCATTGTCTATATCCCACAGTTTCACTAGTCAGGTGCCGTACTGCGGGTCTGAGGGCTGGACTAGAGCTCCTCAGTCAAATACAAGTAACAAATAATGTGCATGCTCTTTTGAGAGATTCATAGTCTCCAAAACCTTATTCATATAGGTTTTAAACAAGTATGAATATTCTTTCTTAAAATAGGTTCTCAAAACCTCTCTTTCAAATAGGCAGTCGATTGGTCATATATGGCAGTCGACTGCTACCCCATGTTTTGCCTTATTGAATTTCTTTCCCTTTTTGAAATTCAATTATTATATTTTTCAAAATACAAATAGGGCAGTCGACTGGTCCCAAATAGCAGTCGACTGGTTTTGAAACAGAATGTTTCTCGAGAAATAGCAGTCGACTGGCCCCCTTGGCAGTCGGCTGGTTTTGAAACAGAATACTTCTGGACAAATAGCAGTCGACTGGCCCCTTTGGCAGTCGGCTGGTGTTTGAAACAGAATGTTTTCCAAATAAAAGCAGTCGACTGTCCACCATAGCAGTCGACTGGTTTGAAACAGAATGATTTCTGGAAAAATGGCAGTCGACTGGCTCCCATGGCAGTCGACTGGTTTATCTCGGTTTTCGAAAATCACCGTTTTGGTTGTCTTTAGGCAGTCGGCTGCTACTTAAGGCAGTCGGCTGCTCCTAACCTAATTGGTACTACAAGTAGGACCCAAAATGTCCCTTTTTCCTGCACTTCAAGCAACCGTTGTTTCTCTCCAAAACAGTTAAGATAATTTAAAACATGCGGACATAGCCACCCTACGTCCGTTACATAAATTCCTTACCTCGATTGAGATTAATCCACAAGCTTGTTAGAATCAACCCTTAGTCCTTTTTCACTTCTTCAAGCTGTAAACATCATGATAATTTAAAGCTCAATAAATACACTCGATCAACTACATACAACTCCAAACCATCCATAAAATTAACCAAAACCTTCTAACTTGCTTACCTTTGCAATTCACCAAATCTTTGGATTTCTAGATCTCCTTATTCACTTGGATTCACTCTCTCATATTAAAGGTATAGGCTAAGCTATCGACAAGGATCGTTTTTTCGTTAATGGAACTTAACGAATCGATGGCATGAGAGGGTGGTTTGTCAAGGTGAGAAGCTTGGACACTTAGAAGAAATGGAGGCAACGAGAGGGAGAAGAAGATGGGCTGGTACGTGGGATGCAAGAGCTGATGATGGTGGTGAGGGTGAGTCATACTATTTCATTTAATGCTCATCAATGCATCCTCATCAATCTCAGCCATTGACCACCTCCTTTGGCCCCTTTGACCTTTGATTATTTGACCCTCAATTCCTTTAATTCCTCCTATGTCCCATACACCATTTGTATATCAGAATTTCATATTTATGTCATTAATTCAAGCTGGAAAAATGTACAAACATGGGAAAATTACAGAAAATTGGGGATTTCACAACAAGCTTCTGGCATGGCTAAACTTCTAAAAACAAAATCCCTGGAGACACGACCAACCCCACATCGGCTGCCCTCTAGACCACCACCACCCAATTTTCCTTTTAAGCCTTCTTTTCAATCCCCATTTCCTATCAAATGCCTCAACCCCACTGAAATGCAAGCACACCGAGAAAAGGGCTTATGCTTTAACTATGATGAACTTTAGAAACTAGGTCACCATTGCAAATCTGTTCCATTTCTATTACTCCAAGCTGATGATGACCAACACCTTGACAATCCTACTCCACCTCACTCACCATTTCCAACCATTCCTCTAACTTCTATTCCCCCTTCCCCCTCATTACTCTGACCCATCAAAAGATCAACCACACTTCTAAGTTTCTCTCCATGCCCTTGCTGACAACATATCACCAACCACCATGAAACTTTCGGGTTCCATCAATGGTAAACCAATTACTGTCCATATTGACTCGAGTAGCACTCACAACCTAATGCAACCACGTGTCGCTCACTTTTTAGGGCTACCAATTCAAAAAGGGTCTCATTTTTCAATAATCGTTGGAAATGAAGATTTCTTACATTGCTTGGGTGTCTGCATCGATGTTGTCTTACACATACAAGGCCATGATTTTCCAGTAGGTCTTTTTCTCCTTGATGTATGTGGGGCTGATGTTATTCTTAGGATGTAATGGCTTTCCAATCTCGGTGATATTCTCTCCAATTTTGGAACACTTCAGATGACCTTTGACCACAAGGCTCCCTCATTACACTTTCTGGTAATAAACCCACTACTCCTTTATCATATAGCCAACTTTGCCGCCTAGTTCATACTAATTCCATTACATCTGCACACTTTCTAACTTACTCTGCCATTGAAACACTAGTAGCTCCACCTGTCCATCCAGATATCCAGAGCCTCTTTGACCATTATACCTTTGTTTTCAGCACACCGCACGGTCTTACCCCACCCAGAAAAACAGACCACCACATTCACCTTATTCCAAACACTAAACCCATTAACATCAAACCTTATCGATACCCTCACCACCAAAAGAATGACATGGAGAAAATCATCCAAGAAATGCTCTCGGATGGCATCATTCAACCTAGCACAAGCCCATTTTCTTCTCCTGTTATTTTAGTAAAGAAGAGGGATGGCACTTGGTGCTTTTACGTCGACTACCATGCCTTGAATGCTATTACTATTCGAGACAACTTTCCTATTCCAACAGTGGACGAACTTCTTGATGAAGTATATGGTGCTATGGTTTTCTCCAAGCTTGACTTACAGGCTGGTTACCACGAGATTTGGATAGCCCTTGAAGACACACATAAAACAGCCTTCAGAATAGTGGATGGCCACTTTGAATTTCTAGTTTTACCCTTTGTGCTTAGCAACGCCCCTTCCACTTTTCAAGAAACCATGAATGAGTTATTTCAGCCACTGCTCCCCAAGTTTGTGTTGGTTTTCTTTGACGACATTCTCATCTATAGCAAATCATGGTCTGATCATTTACAACATCTAGCTACTGTTCTTCAACTACTGCACCAACATCAATTCTACGCCAAATTATCACAGTGTTCTTTTGGCTGTTCTCAAATTGATTATTTGGGTCATATAATCTCTTCTAAAGGAGTCCAAGTAGATCCCTCTAAAATTGATGTTATTATCAAATGGCCACCTCCATCTTCACTAAATGATCTTCGTAGCTTTTTAGGCCTCTCTAGCTATTATAGAAAATTTGTTCAACACTATGCGACCTTAGCAGCACCTTTAACTGATTTATTAAAAAAAGATCAGTTTAATTGGACATCTCAAGCAGCTATAGCTTTTCATCAATTGAAACAAGCATTGACATCAACTCCTGTGCTTGCACTACCTAAGTTTTCTAAAACCTTTGTGTTGGAAACAGATGCTTCTTTAGTTGCTGTTGGTGCAGTTTTATCACAACAAGGTCATCTTATAGCTTCTTCAGCCACAAATTGGGACCTCGTATGCAAGGAGCTTCCACTTATGCTCGGGAAATGTATGTTATTAATAGTGCTATCCACAAATGGCGCCAATACTTATTGGGAAGCCCTTTCATTATTTACACGGATCAACAGAGCCTCAAGAACCTCATGTCCCAAACTATTCAAACACCTGAGCAGCAAAAGTGGTTGGTTAAACTCTTGGGTTTCTAGTATACCATTTTATATAAACCAGGCAAGCATAACAGAGTAGTTGATGCTCTATCTCACTATCCCTGTTCTGCAGCAACTTATCAGGTTATTTTCGAACCTCTCTTCACCTATTTGGATGCTCTAAAGCATTATTATTCTTCTATGATGGAAGGACTAGCAACTGTCCAACAAACTTCTAATGATGCTGCTTACTCTTACAGGGATAATCTCTTATTTTATAATGGCAAAATTATAGTGCCTCCCAACTAGTCTTTACAACAAACCTTGCTTAAGGAATTTCATTCCTCTGTTATTGGTGGTCATGCAAGTATTACCAAGACTATTTCTCGATTGACTGCCAACTTTTATTGGCCTGGGTCCATGCTGCTGTCAAACACTTCATCAATCATTGCCAAGTATGCCAACAGAACAAATACATTACCACAAAGACTACGGGTCTATTGCAACCACTTCCCATTCCATCGCAAATCTGGCAAGACATCACAAGGACTTCATTACTCATCTTCCATTGTCTAATGGCAAATCTACCATTTTGGTCGTGGTAGACCGTTTCTCTAAACAAGTGCATTTTGTACCTCTGCCTCCATCCATCACTGCCCCACAACTTGCTGAGATGTTTGTTAAAGAAATATTTTGCCTACATGAGTTACCACGATTTATTATCACTAATCGAGACCCCTTATTTCTTAGCAGGTTTCAACGTGAGGTATTTCGTCTTTAAGGCACCAATCTTCAAATGAGCAGTAGCTACCATCCATAGATAGATGGTCAATCAGAAGTTCTTAACCGTTGCCTTGAAACCTATCTATGTTGTTTTGTCTCGGATAAGCCTTTTCATTGGACCAAACTATTGCCTTGGGCTGAATGGTCTTATAACTTTTCCTTTCATTCTGCTATTGGCATGTCTCCTTTTCAAGCGGTCTATGGTATTCCTTCTCCATCTATTCAAACATATATACAAGATACTGCAACATTGGAACAAGTCAACAGTGTCCTTGTTGATCGACAAGCCTTACTTACAAAATTGAAACATCATTTGGCTTGCATTCAAAATTGAATGAAGATGTAGGCAGATCATCATCGCCAAGAGCGCTCTTTCAATGAAGGTGATTTTATGTTTGTCAAACTGCAACCATACCGCCAACACTCTGTAGTCAGGTAGACTTCTCAAAAGCTTGCAAAGAGATTTTTTGGTCCCTTTAAAATCCTTAAAAGAATTGGTTCAGTAGCCTATCAGCTGGAGCTACCACGTACTGCCAAAATACACCCGGTCTTCCATATCTCTCTTCTCAAGCTTTGCAAAGGAGATCCTACCATTGCAGCTTGCCCACTTCCTCTTGATACTATTGACAACCAACTTGTGCTGTAGCCTGCTTGAGTTCTAAAGCAACGATGGATCACTTCAAGGCCTCGACCTCTTTCTCAAGTTTTTATCCAATGGACTAATTTGCCACCTTAAGAGGCCACCTAGGAATGGGCTGATGACATTCGCCACAACTATCCTACTTTCAACCTTGAGGACAAGGTTGCTTTGCATGGGGAAAGGACTGATACAGACCAAGGTGCAAGTAATGTGGCCCAGAGTCAGAACAGGAAACAAGAGGTTAGGCCCAATCGTACCCATAAGAAACCTCAGTGGCTAGCTGACTGTTTAGAACCTTGAAGAACATTCAAGGAATAGAAAAACCGTTGGCTGTGATGCTTTGTTGTCAGCACCAGCGTGAATTTAGGAAATTGTTAGGGAGAATCTTCACAAAATGGAATTGTATTTAACAGAATGGTGTAATGAAAGAGGGCAGACTGCTCATTCCAATTTTTCTCCTTCCTTTCTTCTATCTTCTTTCTGTCTTCCTTTCTCCTTCTCTAAATTTTCTCTAATATTTTTATGGTGATTTGTTTTGGGATATTTACCCAGTATCAAATTCCATGGGTTATGGATTCTGAAATGGTTGAAGCTCTAGTTGTAGTTAAGGCATTGGACTTTGCATGGCTGATGGGTTTCAGGGAGATAAGGTGGAAAGAGATGCTTCGAGACTAATTACCAAGGTTCGAAATCAAGGAAATGACTCTTTAGCAATAGGAGCTTTGTGGACGAGATAACAAAAAAAGCTTCTTCTTTTTCATGGTATCAGTTTATGAATATTAAATGCAAAGGAAATGTGGTAGCTCATCATCTAGCTAAGTATGGGTTGAGTTGTTCTGAAAAAATTACTTGAGTAGAGGAATTTCCAATTTTTTTACAACAGAGTGTTGTTGAGGATTTAAACTCATTTATGCAATGAAAGTAATTTCCATAATAATAATAATAATAATAATAATAATAATAATAATAATAATAGAAGAATGCAACAACCAAGTGTTTGCATGTGAACCCATCGTGACAATTTTTTGGGTTTTCTCTCCGTCATTGTCTGTCTGCTTTCCCAGCACTCTCTCAACTATACCCATGTAGAGTTTGTCTTCCCTCTTTTTTCTTCTTCTTTTCTTTGCTCTTTCTTCTCTTTCTTTTTTTTTCTCTTTTTTTTTTCTTACGACTGCTGCTCCCCCTTTCTCTTCCTAAATCTCTTAAAAACTTGAGCGACCGCTGGTTGTAGGAAATGGGTTTGTCTTGGTGGGAGTGGAGGAGGACTTGAAGGGACGTTTAACCTATAAATGGCAGTAATGAGTGAGGAAAAGGTTTCCTAGGTTATAATCGAGTTTAGGTGGTCCAATCTTGAAGGATGGAAATGTTTACTAGAATTTTGGAAAGTTTATGAGAATAATTTCAATAATAAAATAATTAAAGTTTATTTTAATTAAATAATAAATAAAATAGGAAAGTTAAAGAATTAAATAATAAATGAACAAGAATTGGATAAATAAATAATAAAATATAAAAAAGGTATAACATTTAGGAAAATAGATAGAAATTATATAAATAGAAATTAGAAGTTTAGGGAAAGTTAACAAAATTTCATAAGACACTTTATGAATTCGACGTTTCAACCTCTTCAAATTAGTTAAATGTGACTACTTGAATATTCTTGATGTGAAGAGATTTTTTTTAATGATTCTGCTGGAATGTTGGAGATGACTCAGAAAAGTTTCCAATAATAATAATATCAAAACTTAATAACACTTAAAAGCAAATTTAGGAAACTTAAGACTAAGTGGTACCATTTTAGGATGAACGTTGTGAAGCTGTTAGTCCTTCCTCACACGTAACTATACTCCCAAACCCTAGCATATTTAATTGTAGACCAAATCTCGTTCTTAGATGAGAATAGATGACCAATTATATCTTAGGTTAAAATAATTGGTGGTGACTTCTGATTGTGTCTAACATGTTTAGTTTTAGAACTTAGCACATTATGATACTTTCCATTTTCAATTTTTGTTTTTAACACAATGATTACCTTATTTGTAATTTGGTTTGCTAATCAAATTGAAATTTACTATAGAAATTGAGATTCGATTAGCATATGGGTCAACTTAAGGAAGTTGTTCTTGATCATCAATAAGTCAACCCATTTTAGAAAGAAACGGAATTATAATTCATTTAATTAATTGTATACTTTTTCCTTTTTAAACTTGAAATTTTATTGTATCATTTGAAACGCTTGCTTCAAACATTTTTAGATTTCGTTTATATATGTATCAAATTATTTGGGAAGTCGAATGTATTTTGTTTATCGAATCATATTTGCATAGAAACTTTATCTGACTCAACAATGTCGTTTTACTCAGCCTTCTTCCTAGCATGGCTCACTGAACTAACGGTCCTAAGGTACCATTCTTTTCATGTCCATATTTCTTTCTTTTCTTTTTAACTTGTAAAATAAAAAAAGAGAGAATCTTACATGTTTAGTGCACGGTGTTGTATTAATCTTACATTTATTTTCATGTTTTTTTATTTCTTGCTCACCTGAAACTTTGGTTCATGCTCAAAACAATAGTCATGGCCTGCGATAAAAGGTTTCGATTAACAAAATAATGTCATCTTTTAGATGTTGTGATTGTGCAACCTTAATTGCATTTGATTCTGCAACGATGAGATTACCTGTTTTGACTCGATTGCGTTTAATAATCATTGAAACAGATAATCGAGGCCAACAATTTGGCTTGAGGAGTTGAAAATGATTTGAAACTTCATAGGAGAGGTTGAGAATCGAATTAATAGACAACTACTTTGTTCGATTTTTGATCTAGCCTCTTTGTGGTGAATGAAGATAAACTTGTTCCTTTATTGAGTGGTTCTAACACTTTGGTCTTTGAATTCTTTGTTGAACTCTGATAAAACAAGAAAAAATGTTGAAATGACTTTCAAGGCATGCTGCTAATGTCAATTTTCTCAGACTTATTTCGTCCTTACCAATTACAGTATGCAACAATGATTTGTTAAATAGCCTTAGGATACAATAAAGCTACCATTTGAAATCACATTATACTTGTGAAATCAAACCTCTAAACACACTTGACAAATATAAAAATATCTTGTCTTAGTCACTATTTTCTACCCTAAATAATACTTAAGAGATTTAACTACAGTTTGAGAGAGAAGGGAAGAGAGAATATCAAAATTCTTATGATTTTTTGGTATCTCTCAAAATGAACCACTAGATTGAGTGTTGAATATTCAATGACCTATAACCTTAGACACTCTGGTTATTTAGAAGTAAAATAAACAGGTGCTTCTGTATGCAATAATTTTAACTTATAACCTGCATTGTTTGGTTTACAGTCGAATTGATAATATTTGGGGATCATATCTAGTGGAAATTGAAGTGTAAAAATTGGTTGTTGATAGAAGGCTGTTGATGCTATATGTTTTACATATGGATTGTATGTTTGAAAAGTTCGACAATGGATAACGTTTGCTGGTTTTTAGTTTTCGATTTTGCTTTATTTTGTTATATTATCAAATGTCTAATAAACAAAAAAATGTTACATAACGCAATCAATACTCGAGACTGGAGATAGATACACTGGGTTTTTTTTTCCCTCTCCAAAAGACGGGAAAAACCTTATTGGAGCAAGGTTATATAGAATGCTTTGGTGAGAGCTTGGCCATTGGTGCACAAACAAGTGTTGAATCTAATATCTAAGCAGTTTGTCATAGCTATAATGTAAGCGAGGCAAATTACTCGTGAGTTATTCGAGTTTGACTCGATGATTACTCGAGTTTGACTTGTTTAATTTTGAGCCAAACTCGAGCTCAAGCTACTCGAGTAATGAGTCGAGCAGAGTTCGAGCTTATTAATATTCTGCTTGAACAGCTCACGAGCTTTATTGAGCTTTTTTTAATATATATATATTTAATATTTTATTATTAATTTACCAATTTACAATTATAATATATGGATAAAATTTGACAGTTCGAGCTTATCAAATCAAGTTTGAACAGTTCGAATATTTCATCAAGTCGAGGTCAAGCATGAGTTTTAAAAATCAAGTTCGATTGAACTCGAATCGATCTTCGAGCCTTGAATTTTCAAATCGAATCAAACTCAAACCTGCTACTAAATTGTCTCGATTCGGTTCGATTACACCCTAGTCATGATGAATATTCACCTTACCATCACTATGGGAAGAAGTCAGAAATGAATCGACTGAAGCTAAAAGGTTGGATTGAGTATTAAATTTTTTTGTCTTTGGTCGCAGAGTAATTATTAATTAAGAAGTTTGGCTTTGTTGCATTTTGACATTATGAGCTTATATTTGTTATCATGTCTTCTATATTCACAAAATTGAATTTGCTGCACAAGATAGGCCCACCAAAAGTTCCGCTACAATTTCATTTGCTATATTTTTCTTTCTTTGTTATAAAAAAATAAATTTAAGTTCAAATTTACTAACTTAATACACACATTTAAAGAAACTAATATAAAATCTTATAAATTTGGAGTCAAATTTTATCCTATGTAATATTATTTTTATTAACGGATCATTCATTTGCTTGAATATTATCTTTGGATAAGAAATTATTTTGTCTGCATATCTTTTTAACTATCTTATTTTTATTTTACTATTTATTTTTCTTAATCAATAAAAAATATTAATTCTAACAAATTATTTTCAGTTCCGCGTCATAGCCGCAGCATTACAAGAAAATTAGAAACTCATGCCAACAATTTGCTAATACCATAAAAGTTGTCAACATTCAACTTGTTAAGATCATAACAATAAAATAAATAAAGTGGCTTTCAAACACATAAAGGTTTATTTTTCTAAATAACTCGCAATCAAAAAGTAATAATAATAATAATAAGCTTGTATTTTCAAGAATCAAAAAAGTTTTTACAATGAACATGGGCATTTTATTCCTTTTTATTTGTTTACATGAAAGATTTATCATGATTAACTAGAGTTTTACAATGCTTGCAGCATATTGCTACTTAAATTGACAAATAACAAGAAATTTAGATCATTAAAAAAATGTACAAGTTGAAAATTCCCTGCAATTATCTTCTATTAGAAAAGGAATGGAACAACCATGGTGTGATTTTGGTGGTCCTATGAGTCAACAGGCTTTTGACTGCTTGATGGGAAGAAAATACCCGACACGATCCAAGTACCACAATGCCCCTTCAGCTGCATGATCTGCTGCCATTTTCTTCTTAGTCTGAGGATCACTGAAGCACTCTAAAATCGTAGTTGATTCTTCTTTTATCTCAACAACAACCTTGAAAGTGAATCTGTTTAAGACATAAATTAGTCACCGCATTCATAAAAAGTAATTTTGTTACACACTAATTAGGAGCCACTCAAGAACACGGATTACTGCATTACAATTAAGGAGCTTTTTTTTTTAATAACTACAGGTATTTTCATCCATTTTATAGTTTAAGATTAATTCTGTTTAGCTCGGAAGTAGTAAACAGTAAAACCCTTCCAACAATGACAACTCTAAGATTCAAATCATGTCCGAACGTTTGGGAAAGAAATTCACTTTCACTTTTTTCAACCACTTGTTGGTATAGTTGAAAAGCTTTTCGTTGCACTAACAAATGCTCAATTTAGATGTATGTGACATTAAGCTTTATGAATATCAATGTTCATGAAAATAGCTTTTCTGGTGGTAACTTAAATTACGAATTATAATTGTGTCCTTTTTAGTCAAGCAGAAGGGAGAAGGATACATAGAATTAAGGGATGTGGCTCAAGAACTGCAGCTGATGTTACTTACAATTTCATGTGGGAAGGACCTTCCTCCTTGCAGCACTCATACAACGGAAATTTCCAGTTGTTTGCAACACATATCTCATGCAAGTGTGATTTGGCTGATGCCTTTTTCGGAGCATCTAACAGGAAAAGAAGATCATATTAGAACCTTGCTAGTAAATTTCAATACACCAATTGTCCAAAGCCTTGGGTAAGGAGATTAATGAGCAAAAGGTAAGACTTGATGAGAACAAAGAAGAAGAGAGATTGGATCAACAAACTTTAGAAAGGGAGCTTAGATTAGAGAATTTAGAAAGGACGAAAGAGAAATTTTCCCTCTGCCCCAATTTTTGTCTTTTGTGGAAAAAGGCCACCAGTCGCAATCCACTGGTGTTGACCGGTGTGCCAAGCTTTGAGCGGCAAAGTCTCACTGGGAATGAATAACAAACTCAAGAACTGAAAATAATATATAGGGTGACAAATAACTCAAACCCCAAAGGTTACTCAAAAATCAAATTGAAACTTGAACCTGTCAAAACCTGAATTGATTAAAGAGTCAAATATCTGAGTCTGCAATGATCCTAAACCAAAAACAATTTGAGCTCAAGACAAATCCTATAATGAAGATAAAAAAACAAACCTCAACCCCAATCTCTACTTATTAAAAAAAAAATTTTCGTTTAGATAGTTCAGTTATTACTTTAATTTTGAAGAGTTGTGTAATTTGGAAACGAAGTTCATCTTGATACTTTAAGTTTGGGTAAACAAAGATGGATTTGTACATTCAAATTATAGAGATATGCGTGGTGCTTCCAAAGTGTATAATGAAATAGCTGAAAGAGATGTTTACACTTCAATGACAACTGGATATGCACAAGTTGGCGATATGCTTGCTTATGAGGCTTTTAAAGTAGCACGCCACATGCAAAAGGAAGAGATTGATCCGAACATGGTGAAAATGGTGACTTTATCGCAGGCAGCAGCAGTGTCGAAAGCACTGGAAGAAGGCAGGTCATCCATGGATACGCTGTTAGAAGAGGGATTGGTTGTTTAGATGAAGCATTTGAGACAACTCTCATGGAGAGTATTTTAAATGCAGGGTTCAAACAATAGCGAATTGCATTTTTGGTATAACAAAGATGAGAACAATTGGTTCTTGGAACGCAATGATAACCGGATATCTTCACATGGGGCAGCCCTTTTTTGGACATATTTGTGCAATGGCACAAGAAAATGTTTTTTTCCAGATTTGATTATCTTTGGCAATGGGATTTTTCTATCCTGTGTTCATGCTTGTAATTGTCTCTATGTAAGGCTCTTAACTGTGACATGGATTAACACAAAATGGACTTGGCTTGATTATAATCTGTTAAATCAATGGATTTGGCTTCAATTATAGTCAGGAGCCAGATGAAATAACATTAACAAGAAAGAATGCAGGGTAAAGAGTAGTTTTGTCTTTTCCTGAGACTCAAGCTCATTTACTTACTTGCCGTTAATGAGTAAAGCTAATTAGATTTAGATTAGAACAAGAGGAAACATAGATGAGAATTGGAGAGAAAAATACTCTCGGAAAGTTCAGAATTGACAGGATCATTACCTTCAACAGCAAAGTTGCCATGGAAAATCGCATTCTCTCTGTTGAAGTTGAAGCCTTTGGTGTTGTTGAGGTTTATTAACCTGGTCGAAGATAAACAAAAATCTTCCTCAACCTCCGTATTCCGGCTTAAATTCCCATCTGCTTTTCTGGGTAGCCGATCAAATTCTACCGGCTTTGTTCTTGCTGTTGCTCCATTAGGTTCATTTCTGGAACTGGGGTTCTCATGCTTGTCCTGGAAAGACACAAAACAAAGAGAAATTTCAGACAGATTGATTGATTGAACACCCTGAATTGTGTTATGCTTTGGGTTATTTACCTGATAGAGCGGGCTGACGATTGAAGGATCTATAGGAGGAAGGTTCTTGAGATTGACACGAAATCTGTGAGGTTTTTTGTTGCTTTTTGTCTTTTCCATTTTTGGGTTGGCAGAACAGGAGAGACAATTTTACCAATTCTCTCTCACCTTAATATACTGGACTCGCATATCTTGATAGATGTTCGATAGCGAGTAACACAAGTGGCACCGGAATTAAAGGCTGTGGGTGAACGGGCACAAGTAACGAATGCCCGCTTCTTAACAAACCAACGCTTGCCTGTTTTCTGTAGCTTCAAATTGGTAATGTTACAACATTGGATGCACGGAATTCTTAAAATTCTCTGGACACTGCACCACATTGCCTTTGAGTGAAGCCATGGTACGTATAGTTTAACTTGTATGTATTCCAACTATAATGAAAAAGAATACTTATCGTAAACAAAATTATCCTAAAAAATCACTTTTGAGGCACTTACTAAGAATATGTCATTCATATTTTATTAAAATAAAATAAATTTTTATAATCTAATATTATCTTTGATTAATTAACTAAAATTCAAAATTATGAACGCTAAATTAACTCTTTCAATTTCTTATCCTTGCTTAATTAGATAAAACTGAAAATCTATGACTTTTTTTTTTATAGAGAATTTGTAATTTATAAATAAAAATGAAAATTAGATAATAAATTAGGTAAAACCTTCCAAACTCTCACAATTTCAGCAACACAGCCAAATCTAGTTAACACATCAACCAAATCTTTTGCTTCATCCAAATAAAAAGAAAAATAATAATGACGCATATCACCAAATTTCTTCAACCATTAACCATAAATTTTTTTTTTGAAATAAATAATCTTCATTCATTCATTGAATCAAAGCAAAGCACAATCGTTTTCTAAATTGTTTGCACTAGAGGGTGGATGATCCTCTATCCATAACACATCATTCTCTTGATTGAGTGCAATTTTGTCTAGTGTATGAGCTGTTGGCATATTCCTTGATCATAGGTTGACAAAATCTGGCTATTGCCATATCTAACCTATGATAATCAATGTCAAATAAATGATCCATTATTTCACTGATTCTCTGACCATAAAAGGATGTTCTGTGATGGTTTGAACTATCGTTTTTCAGTTGGTCAGTTTTTGAGAGGCTCCGAGTTCACAAACAGAGAGCAAGAATCCGGTCCCCAAGCATCACTTGCTCTATCATACACCATCTAATGAGTATTTGAGTGCTTGGAAGGTCTGTGATCGACATAGAGAAGATTATTAGATTCAGAAATCGCTTCAACAGCAAAGATACAAAGTGCAATGGCTGGATGTTAGATCTTATCACTTTCGCATTTAATTGTTTTAACATGTTTCATATTGTGTAGAAGCATGTTAGGCTTGTATGACGAACTAACATTTGGCATCAGAGCCGTATTAATCTCTATCTTGCATTAAGATGTATACTCTGTATCTTGTTGATTTGCCAAATTGTCTGCCTTTGTTTTGTAAGTTTTGGTTATAATGGATTCCTAAAAAATTTGGAATTGTGTTTTAAGACATTTTTAGCCGAAACCATTTTCGAGAAAACTATTTTTTCGTTTCCCCTTATTGATTTAGGACCAAGAACCACTCAAATAGAAGCAGGGAAGGTTGTTTTTCAAACAGGTGGCAAACCAGGTTGAAAACCAGGCATTCAGGCGAAGCAGATGGTGTTTTTTGCGAAGAAGGAAGCAGCAACGATGTCGATCGCCGTTCGCCATAAGGGAAAAAGCGGGGCGTTTGCCATCAAGTTTGCTTCCTTAATCGCCGTTCGCCATAAAGGAAAGGCGGGGTACGTTCGCCATTAAGTTTTGCTTCTCTCGAATTACAGTTCGCCATAAAAAGACCAGGCGAGCACTGTTCGCCATAAAAGGAATGGGCGATCATAACAGGCACTCAGCTCGGCATTAAAGCTAAGGTGAATAGCCGGCACACAGTTCACCATAAAGGAATGGGCGATCATAACAGGCACTCAGCTCGACATTAAAGCTAAGGCGAATAGTAGGCACACAGTTCGCCATTTCAGTTGAAAGCAGAATGACAGGCACTGAGCTCGCCATTCTTTAAGGTGAAATGGTGGACACGCTATTCGCCATTCGGTGAACGCGAAATGGCGAGCACGTTTGTTTGCCTTAAGACTAGATCGCCGTTCGCCATACAGACCGCCTGAAATTTAAAAAAAAATTATGGAAGGGCATTTTGGCATAATTTTAATATTTAAAATTTTTTTATTAATTGAGTGCTTATTATGATTATATATAATCTTGTTATTTGCATACTATGATTGATTTAAGCACATGTAATAGAGTTTATTCATATTATTAAGAATTAAATTGTCTTGTGTTGATTGCAATTTAAAAATATGAATAAACTTAAAATTTGATAATATGTCTAAGTGATCCATAATTTGTTTGATTAAGGCTTAGCCATAGCAACCTTAATTAAATGAAATTATATTTGTAAAATCACATAATGATATTAGACATAAATTGTGATTAGTTATAAGGTTATGGTAAATTTTATCCTACAAGAATTTTTATCATAATTTTATAACTAATTAGGATAAAATATGAAATTAGTTTCTTAATTTACCTACAGGAATTAGGAAATGATATAATTTGATAGTTTTATTATTTTGAAATGAATCTATTAGAATTAGAACTTTAGCCCACAGGCAAGTTTTATGTCTGAGATTCATTAATAAAATATGTTTACATTGGTAGACATAATTAAGTTTGTCTCAAAAATTCTAGATACATAAGCATGTTGTTTTTCTATATGCAGTGTTTCCTCAGGCTAGTATTAACTTGGAAGTTCCCGAGCTAGATGGAGAGAACTACAAGGTTTGGAAGGAGAGAGTTCTCCTCCAATTAAGGTGCATGGATATAGACTATGCTATAAGGAAAGACGAGCTCGTATTAACTGAGACCAACACTCCTGCTCAAGTAGCTTTACATGAAAGCTGGGAGCGATCCAATCGCCTTACTCTCATGTATATTAAGACAAAAATATCTGCTGGGATACGTGGTTCAGTCAAATAGCATACCAACGTTAGGACCTTGTTGAAGGCCATAGATGATCAGTTTGTCACTTCAGACAAAGCGTTGGCCAGCACCCTAATAATGAAGTTCTCATCAATGAGGCTCACCAGTGTCAAAGGAGTGCGCGAGCACATAATGGCCATGAGAGATATAGTGGCCCAACTCAAGAAGCTAGAGGTGGAGATGTCTGAGTCTTTTCTTGTGCACTATATATTGAGCACTCTACCAAAGCAATACGGACCATTCAAGATATCCTACAACACATAAGGATAAGTGGACCATCAATGAATTGATGACCACGTGTGTTCAAGAGAAGGGAAGACTGCTTATGGAATCAGGTGAGAGTGCATTTTTTGCAAGCCAAGGAAAGACCAAGGATCGAGCCAAGAACAAGGGAAAAGGGAAACTCCTTGCCCAAGCTGAAATTAAGAAAGAGTCCAAGTGTTTCTTCTGTAAAAAGAAGGGACACATGAAGAAGGACTGTGCCAAGCTTTAGCAGTGGCTCGTTAAGAAAGGTAATCCACTCTCATATGTTTGTTTTGAATCAAATATGGTTGAGGTTAATCATAACACATGGTGGATTGATTCTGGATCTACAATTCACATTTCGACTTCCTTACAGGGTATGACAAACCTAAGAAAGCCAGTGGGAAATGAGGATAGCATCTATTCAGGAAACAAGATGCGCTCGCGTGTTGACGGCGTTGGAACGCGTACTTTAGTTCTTAGGAGTGGTTTTATTTTGCAATTAGAAAAGACCTTTTATATTCCTAGTTTCTCGAGAAATTTAATCTCTGTTTCTAGGTTGGTACCTTATAGATATTCCTTTCAGTTTTCAAATAAATCAGTATTGATATATTTTAAGTCTGATATTTGTTGTGAATGATACCTTATATGATGGTCTTTTCTCTATTGATTTGCAAAATGACACTGCTCATAACGCCTTGCATGTTCAAACTGGCACTAAAAGATGTGTTATGAATGAGGACTCCTCCACGTTATGGCACCGGAGATTAGGTCATATCTCCATGAATAGAATTAAGAGATTGGCAAATGACGAAATACTTAG
Source organism: Heritiera fomes (assembly GCA_032173925.1). NCBI lineage: Eukaryota > Viridiplantae > Streptophyta > Magnoliopsida > Malvales > Malvaceae > Heritiera > Heritiera fomes. The sequence continues at coordinate 19,012,430 of JAPDPM010000015.1, forward strand.
TACTCTCGATTTTACTGATTTCGACACTTGTGTGGATTGCATTAAGGGTAAGCAAACCAACAAGTTTAAGAAAGATGCTAATAGGAGTTCAACCATATTAGAGATCATACATTCTGACATATGTTGTCCAGTCATTGATGCATATGGTCAGAAATATTTCATCACCTTTATTGATGATTACTCGAGGTTTATGTATTTCTACATGCTTTATAACAAGAACAAAGCATTAGACGACTTTAAGATCTTTAAGGTTGAAGTAGAGAAACAATGTGGAAAACCTGTAAAGATAGTAAGAACCGACAGAGGTGGAGAGTATTATGGTAGATACACCGAAGATGGACAAGCACCTGGACCATTTGCGAAGTTCCTTCAAGAAAATGGAATTGTTGCCCAATATATCATGCCGGGTTCACCGGATCAAAATGGTGTTGCAGAAAGAAGGAACCGAACTTTGATGGAAATGGTGTGTAGTATGCTTAGCAACTCGAAGTTGCCTAAGTCCTTGTGGATTGATGCTCTTAAAACGACAGCGTATATATTGAATCGGGTTCCAACCAAGGCTAGTCCAAAGACGCCTTTCGAATTATTCAAGGGTTGGAAATCGAGTTTGCGTCATATGCGCGTTTGGGGATGCCCTTTTGAGATAAGAGGTTACAACCCACAAGAAAAGAAACTGGATCCTAGGACCATAAGTGGGTATTTCATTGGATATGCCAAACGGTCCAGAGGCTACAGATTCTATTGTCCATCACATAGCACTAGAATTGTGGAATCAAGGAACGACAAGTTTCTTGAAAATGACTTAGTTAGTGGGAGCGATCAATCTCAAGAACTAGTTTCTGTAAGAGATCAACCCTCTAACTCGAGTCAAGTATTGGTTATCATGAACAATGTCCCTTCAGTACAGCTGGACATTGAACAACCAATCATTGAAGATCCACAAGAAGTTGATAACTTACCAGTAGACGAGGCTCCTCTGGATACACCAGAATTGAGTGAGCAACCAGTTGAACAACATGATCCTTCGAAGAATGTTGAACCAACATTAAGAAGGTCTACTAGGGAAAGGAAATAAGCTATTCCTAGTGATTATATTGTGTATCTACAAGAGTATGATTTCAATATTAGGCCCGTTAATGATCAAGAGATGTTTTCACAAGCCATGAACAGCAAAGAATCAAAACTTTGGTTCGATGCTATGAAGGATGAGATGGATTCGATGGCAGCTAATGGATTATGGGATCTTGTCGAGTTGCCTAATGGGGCCAAGGCTATAGACTGTAAATGGGTCTTTAAGACTAAGACTGACTCATTAGGCAACATTGAGCGTTACAAGGCAAGACTCTTAGCCAAAGGATTCACTCAAAATGAGGGAATCAATTACAAGGAGACCTTCTCTCGTGTATCTAAGAAAGATTCTCTCCGCATCATAATAGAGTTGCAACAAATGGATGTGAAAACAGCATTTCTTAATGGTGATCTAGAGGAAGAGGTTTACATGAAACAACCTGAAGCTTTTTCCTCTAGTAATGGTGAGCATTTGGTCTATAAGCTCAAGAAATCCATATATGGGTTGAAACAAGCTTCCCGCCAATGATATTTAAAATTCCATGAAGTCATCTCATCATTCGGTTTCGTTGAGAATATCATGAATCAATGTATATACCAGAAGGTTAGTGGGAGCAAGATTTGTTTCCTTGTGCTATATGTGGATGACATTTTTCTTGCAACCAATGATAAGGGGATGCTATGTGAGGTGAAACAATTTCTTTCTAAGAACTTTGATATGAAGGATATGGGCGATGCATCTTATGTCATTGGCATTAAGATCCATAGAGATAGACATAGAGGTATATTAGGTCTGTCACAAGAAGCCTATATCAACAAAGTCTTGGAAAGATTCAAAATGAAAGATTGTTCACCAAGCCCAACTCCCATTGTGAAGGGTGACAAGTTCAATTTGAACCAGTGCCCGAAAAATGATCTTGAACGGGAACAAATGAAGAACATTCCATATGCCTCAGCTGTTGGAAGCATTATGTATGCACAGGTATGTACCAGGCCTGATATTGCTTTTGCTGTGGGAGTGTTAGGTAGATATCAAAGTGACCCAGGGATGGACCATTGGAGAGTTGTGAAGAAAGTGCTTAGATATCTTCAAGGCATTAAGGACTACATGCTTATGTATAGACGGACCTATGAGTTGGAGGTGATTGGCTACTCAGACTTTGCTGGCTGTATTAATACCCGAAAATCAACATCCGATTACATCTTCATGCTTGCCGGTGGAACTGTTTCATGGAAGAGTGCTAAGCAGACACTGACTGCCACTTCCACAATGGAGGCCGAGTTCATTTCCTGTTTTGAGGCTACCTCACATGGTGTATGGCTTAAGAGTTTCATTGGTGGGCTTAGAGTTGTTGACTCCATATCTAAGCCATTGAGGATATATTGTGACAATTCAGCTGTGGTATGAAGGAAACCAAAACAAACACGCAGTAGAATTTAAATCATTCGACCTCCATCAGGATCGATTCGGAGAGTTGCCTGATTAGGGTTTCGAGATTTTACCTAACGTTTTCTCTGATTTTCTGTCGTTGGTCGAGTCACAAGCAACAACTTTTCGTTCCTGCCTCTATGGTATCCACACGAACGGACCTCACGACTCTTGAACGTCTCACGATCAGAAGCCTTAAAGAGCGTTTTTTTATTTATTTAACCGAATTGCTAGCTTCGATTAAAAGAATATTTTGTTTTGTTTGAAAAAAGCTCTAAAACCACAGAGAACAAGTTTCTCTTTTTTTTTTGTTTAATTGTGCGACTCCGTTTTTTTTAGAAAACACAAAACATCCTTTTATAGGCAGTAAATTTTACCCTAAAATTTACTGTCAAACAAAACTCTAATCCTACTTAGAATATGATTAGTTATATCCTTAATCCAATTCAGAATAGGATTAGTTATATCCTTAATCCAATTCAGAATAGGATTAATTAAGCTCCTCATTGATCAGTTCTAAGTGTGCGACCTAATAGGTTCTCAAAACAATGGCAATGGCAATGACAAAATTGTCACAGGCAATGAGCGGTATCTAGCAACACATCATTGCTACCCATGTAACGAGAATGTCAATGACTCGACATAACCTTACTCGTGATAGATGTTACCGTGTAGTCTAATCTCTTTATCCTTTGATGTCTTGATTAGACACAAGTCATGGAATGTGTCACACTTGTATAGTCTAATCAGTGTTTCTTGATGCCTGAGTAGACTAATTAATCAAATAAAATCAATATCTCATATTGACTTATTCGAGCATGGCCATGCATTTCTTAGTCTCACTCTATCAAAGGGCCCAAGACATCACTTTTGTTATATAAGAGGGATAAATCCTATCTTGATCACTCAACATCCCTCTACATAGATCAAGGCATACCCAATTACTACATTTATAGTCCATCCTGTTACGAATGACATCTAGCAGCATTAAAGTATGCAATTCTCTATGTTGGGATCTCTGATGATCTCAAGTCAAAGGATCACATACACCACCATCACTATGAGAATCGCTTATGACACTCATATAACAATCCATGTAGCGTTCTCATGGAGGGTCGATCCAGTACATAGTTCTCTAACATGTACCTATGTGATGACTTGATATCCTATATCCATGACAATGGTCATCAGTCAACCACATACGAGTCTTATCGTATCATTGTTATCCTTATTCACAATAATACTTGACTAGGGATAATTTAAGAATAGTGTGTTATTACTATTCTAAGGACATTATCCTATAAGATTACATTACGCAGTTATAAGACAAATATAATAATGAACTATAATAAATAAAATGTCATGATACATAAAAAAATGCCAAAGTCAATCATCTAATGAATGGTTCTAAGGGCATAATCCAACATGGTATTCATGGCTAAGAACAACAAGAGTGGAAGTCGAAGTAAACACATCGACATTAAGTACTTGGCCATTAGAGAACGTGTTAGAGATAAAAGAGTGGTCATTGAACACGTTAGCGCTGAATTGATGTTAGCTGATCCTTTGACTAAGGGCATACCACTGTTTAAATTTAAAGATCATGTAGAGAGAATGGGACTTGGTCCCACATTATGATTGTAATTGAAACTCTTATTAATAAAATGATGTTTCTCATTTTGATTTGTATACACTAAAGTTTTATTTGAGAAATATCCTTGTTGTTTGGACCGAGAATAAACATAAGATTTATTCATTAAGTAAAATGAGTTGATTTTGAAACATTTTACACAGTAATACATGGAAAATAATACTCACCATTAGAAGAACTATCGCCATGATTCATGTGATTTGTTTCTTCTGTGAGTGAAATATATGGACAAAGTAGGAGAATGTTGGCATATTCCTTGATCATAGGTTGACAAAATCTGGCTATTGCCATATATAACCTATGATAATCAATGTCAAATAAATGGTCCATTAATTCACTGATTCTCTAACCATAAAAGGATGTTTTGTGATGGTTTGAATTATCGTTTTTGAGTTGGCCAGTTTTTGAGAGGCTTCGAGTTCACAAACAGAGAGCAAGAATCCGGTCCCCAAGCATCACTTGTTCTATCATACACCATCTAGTGAGCATTCGAGTGCTTGGAAGGCCTGTGATCGACATAGAAAAGATTATCAGATTCAGAAATAGCTTCAATAGCAAAGATACAGAGTGCAATGGCTGGAGGTTAGATCTTATCGCTTCCGCATTTAATTGTTTTAACATGTTTCATATTGTGTAGAAGCATGTTAGGCTTGTATGAAGAACTAACACGAGCTGCCACATTAGCTTCTCTCCTTACATGACTTACTGAAAAAGTTCTAACATTACTTTCAATTCCTCCAATCCTCCATGATGTTTCTAATTTCTGAGAGGTCTTCGTCATTGGATTTCATCATCTTTACTATCAACATGCAGTCCCCTTCTAGCATAACATTACTAAGTCCCAAACTTTAGCTACCCCTATGGCCTTCAGTACCGCTAATGCCTCTACAACAAGAGGATTAACGACATGTTTTTATTGCTCCAGCTACCATCAACGATCCTCTTGAATCTCTAATTATCAAGCCAATTCCACTCAAAGTATCTTGATGGAGGCTTATCAAGCTCGCCAAAACCAAGCCATGCTCGTGATTTTCGTGATCCTATGAGCTTCCATGCAGGTCCAATGACAAGAGTTAGAACTAAAAAGATTTCGCAAGCCTTGGTTAGTTTCATTTATATTGCTAAATAAAAAGCCCAACAAAGCTTAAGTATGGTAGATGACAAAGTCCTTTACAACTTGATCCAAGCCTAAGTTTAACCTTCTTGAAGATTTACAAGTACTGTGCCAAAAATAAAATTGGGTCGGATGCATAATGTGGGCCTAGTGCAATTGGACCCAATGCTATACTTATATTAATTAGTTATATCTAATTAGGCTAAACGTTGTCTTAATTTAATTTATGCCAAATCTTTTTTTTTCATTAGGTTATTAAGAAGGATTCCTATTTCTTATTCTACAAGATAGCTAATTAGGATTCCTATTGCTTATTCTGCAAGTTTACTTTTTGCCTATAAATAAGCATTTAACTCTTCGGGTAGAACACAATTGATTTGATTTATAATATTGAGAGATTTTTCTTTTGGTTCTCTTAAGAACTCTTGAGCTTATTAAGGTCTTTCTTGTAACATTCTTCTACCTTCCACCAATCTACTGTAAGGTTTCGTTGTCTTAGTTTATCATGTCATACACGCAATGGATTAGAAAAACAACAAAACCAAAATCATCAGGATCACATAACAAGATTGCTTTCAGGATGGAATCTAACCTTTTTGGTGTTGCTCGTATAGGAAAGTTCAACTTTTGAATATAGCAACCTATGAACAGTCCTTGATTTATCGTTAACTTGAGACTCCTAGCTAAGATAAGTCCTCTGACGATATCCACACAAGTAGAATGCAAAACAGGACCCTTGCCTAGGCAAAGGGAGGAAGAAAGGGATTGTTTTCTAAGTGTTAGCTCTAAGAGGCAGAGCGGCTATCAAGAACGTCCGTCTAACTTTTAGACTTAATGTTGTTTATATAGTGCCTCTTAACAAAACCCTAAAAAGACCTTAGCCTTAGTCCAAATAAATTAGGTCTTTTGGCCACTTTAAATTACTTAATCCAAATCCAATTGACTTATAGGGCATACTATAACAATCTTCCACTTGCACTATAACCAATTGGTCATGTATTTGGACTAATAATTTGGGCTATCCATGAATTATTAAATTAATAATTCATAATTATAATCTAATTATAATTGAAAAGATCAAAATACCTTTTAGTCATCTTGGGCTAAAATTATCATTAATTAAATCCTACTTATACTAGGATACATTACAAGGATCCAACTCCAATTACTTTGTTTTGGTCATACTCTTATTGTGTGTGACCTTTTAGGTTTTCATTACGTTGGTAGTGATTTAGAATCTCATTCATGAATCACAAGCTAAGATTGGCATCTAGCAATGAATTATGGCTAGCCAAGTAATGAAAATGTCGGTGAGTTGACGACAACCTCTCCATGAGCAATTACCGTATAATTCAATACTTTCATCACTTAATATCTTAGTTGAACATTATAGAACTTGTCATCTCTATTAAAAGTTCAACTATATTGTTTCTTAATCTCAAGATAAATAATTCAATAAAATAAATTCAAGATTTCATCTTAAATCTCATTTGTACTGTGGCCACAGATTGTCAATCATTAATCTCTATTGAGAGACCTTGAGATATAGACACTTGTTACCAAGATGGGCGAATCCTATCTTGCACACTGTAACGTCCGGAATTAGAAAATTTTGAACTAACTTTTTCCTTATTATCACTATCTTTCTCATTCAGTTATTCAGTATCAATCGGTTTGCGTTCGGTGTCGATGTAAGTTCAATCTATAATTTTCATTTCGATTAAGAATTTATACCATTAAATTAATTTATTCTTAAAGAATAAATATGAAACTAGAATAAAATCTATAACATAATATTTATAATTCTATTTGTAACAATTCAATATAATTTACATCCCATTAATGCATATATAGTTATTAAATCTAACATTACTCTATTTACATCCCATTATAAAGACATCTGTTGTGCATTTACTAGTCTGAATATAAATATAAAATTAACATATACTTATTTACTCTATAATATAAATTTTCTAACGGTCTTCTTTAACTAATTGGGAAGTAGCTGGCAGCACGTACATTGGTGGACTATATTTGAGATGGTGAGTAAGGGGGTGAGCTTTGGGGAAAGTCCAATAAGAAACATATATAAAAGTGCGCACTCTATGTAGTTAAACATTTATTTTACTAATTATGGAAGGCTGTATTAAATATAAATAATAATATGCATAAAAACATTTATTTCCTAATAGCTCACTAGTGGACATTATAGGAAGGATACTATAGTCGGCTAAAAAACCAGATAGAGCACAGGAGGTACTTTGAAGTACTTATCGTGTTTCGGTCCCCAAATGGGACTATAGGGAGGAAATAAAGTTGACGATGAAATGATTAATCAATATAAAACATTTACTACTTTATAAAATTTTCAATCGATGTTGGTATGTAAATCAATTTCTTTAAACAAATCTATAAAGCAAGTTCATTATGCATGCACTTGTAAATCAATGTCAATATATATCTATAAAACTGTCTATTTTAAAAATAATTTTATAAGATAATTTAAATAGGCAATTATAGAAATAGTACAATAACATTTTAAATCATGATATAATCAATAATTCCCATATTCTCATTTAATTCAGTAAAGCAATTCATTTTAAAGTAATATTATTAATCTTTTGATTTGAAATATTCTTTCTTTCGTCAAATCAGTAAATCAGTATTCAAATCGTTCAGTATCCAAATCATGCAGTAATCAAATCATTCACATATAGTTTAGTAGAAACAGTCATATCTAATAGAATCATGCACAATCAATAACAATATCCCTGAAGGGACAATCAATAATAGTATCCTGGTAGGGACAAAACAGCAACAAATGGCCATCGTCGAACAGTCACAGATTGCACTAGTCAGGTGCTCACTGTGGAAACCTACGGGTCTGACCATTTTTCCCACACTCATGTACAATAAATAGTAAACTTGCGGACTGATCAGGTTTTGCAGTCATATAACAGTATGTGAGAACCGTTTCTACTATTACTGTACATGTGTTAAATGTAAAATTATTAATTAAATTTTATGTATTTAGTACATTATAAGTACAATAGTGATGTGGGCCTAGACTTGGCAATTCGTGTTAGTAATTTGTTTTCGTGTCATGTAAAACCGTATTCGTGTCGTGTAAAACACGAAAATTTCGTGTCAAAATTCACGTCGACACGGAAAACTCAAAATGTTATTTTTAGCTTTTACTATATTCATATATTAATTTTACTTAATTTTAACCCTGTGTAATCTCGTATCATTTATTCGTATCGTGTTCGTGTCGTGTAATCGTGTCGTGTTTGAGATTGCCAGTTCTATGTGAGCCCCACTTGTTTTAAAGTGCTCAGATGGATATAAGACTGATGAAACAATGTACGGAAGAATTAATAATCATAATATGAAAATTTCGAGATCAAAATCTTTTATTTACATTATTTTTGGGAAGTGTGGCAACAAATTTGAAAATAACAGTTACGTCCTGAGGGTATTTTCGTAAATTATGCCCAAACTAAAATGAATTTGGATGAAGTAAAAATACCATGATATTCTACATGAAAAGAAGTTTAAGATGGTGTCAATAGATTAACCAAATTGGTGGTTAAATCATAAATTTATGCGATGTACCTAATGGGGGTAAATTCGTAATTTCACATCTTTGGTGAACCGCGCGTCATTGAAACCACCATGATTCATCAAAATACATCCAATAAGAATTTTTTCATAACAAAGGGTGTTTACATAGTTATAAAAATTACAGAAGCTTATGGGCAAAATTGTCCGAAAATCTCATAACAAAGGGCGTTTTCATAATTTTTTCCATATCTAGAAAATTCCACATAAATCCCACTCAAAGCAGCTGGTCACTATTCACCTTCTTCAACCTTGAGCTCCCAGCCATTTGAGAAGAAAAAGAAAGAAAAGAAAATAAACCAAGTGAAACCATACCAAATCAACCTTATCTCACCAAAATTGTTCCTCTCTTCATGCTCTATCAACTTATACCAATAGCTTCATGAAAAAGTAACAAATTCAAGAGAAAAGTGGGCTAGAAGCATTCGGCCAAGGTACCCATTTTTCTTGTATTTTAGTTCCTTGAATTTTAAAGGTAGATTTTGATGGTTTTAACCTTGCTAAGCATGAATCTAGTGATAGTTTTGGCTAAATCTCATTGAATCATGCTATATGGATGCCTGAGGGTTTCGATTAGATGAAGGAAACAATGAAACCATGTTGAAACCTGCATGAAAATGGTGCCAAATTGCTTAGTGAGCATGGATAGACAAGTATGCGAGCTTAAGTTGTTGAAAAACCATAAAATGGCATAAATGTACCTTTTGGCCATAGCCGTTTGGGTAGGCTTAGGTGCTGCATTTGATGAGTTTAATATGCTAAAATAATGTAGAAATTAATGGAGTCCGATGGTGTTATTGGATTCAAGTTCTAACTTAAAACAGAGAAGTTATGTTTTAGCATTAGTAGAAATTATACTGAGTTAATATTCCTAGTGTATAATGTGACTGCAATTATTAAAGGAAATTATTTTAAAAATTTAATTGAGGCTAATAAATATTTTTGGTGAATTTATTTGCAGCCCAGGAGTATTGGATTACGAATTGTGCTATCGAGAAGTTCAATATCAAGAGATAGGTAAGAGATGAGTGAGTAGGCTGTAAGGATACTATGAGTGAATGATTTCATTGGAAATAATTTTATGAGAATATTTTGAAACCAATGACATTGAAATTGGTGAAATTGAGGTTTCTAGTTGGATTATAAATTGTGTTTTCCGTATAGGAAGGTTAGGATTTAACTAGCTGATATTCTATTGAAATTTCTAAAAATCATATAAATATTATCAAATAATTTCTAAGTATGAAAAAAGTGAGATTCAATATTTAATTTGCAATTTATTAATTAAATTGCATTGTTTTATTTCTTATTGAAAAATAATAATTAAATATTTGCCGTATCAATTTTTACTGATAAAAGAGTGCTAGCATGTTCTTCTAGTTTAATCACAGTGAAATAGAATGTTTTCAGAAAGGAAAACTAAAATGTGAATATTTTATGAAATTTCAATTATTATGTGAATTTATTTATGATTTTATTAAGGAAATTAAATATGATTTAATTTATGGAAATTAAATGATTTCCTTTATGAAGTTTAAAATGTGATTAAACCGTTTTGAATCTGTTGGGCCCGTATCATGCTCATGCGTTTACTATTACTGTACTGTTACTGTGGCTGATAGACTGGTCAAGTCATCAGCAGTCTTAGAGACACTCGGCAAGTGTACTCTGAGGACACCCATAGACTATGGCCATACATCTCACGTGTTTACTGTTACTGTTATAGCATGATATACTTCAGGTGTTGCCGAGTCTCCACCTACTGTTACTGTTATTGAAGTGAAATTGTTTACTGTTACTGAAGTGTTTATCGTTACTAAACTGTTCACTATTACTGAATGTATTCACTGTTACTTAAATTGTTTACTGCTATTGAAAACAATTTTATTGATACCAAAGTGTTTACAAATCATGTAGACTGTGGGGGCCACCTCTTGAGTCCTATGAGAACAAAGTGCCACGCAGTTGTTATATTTTAATATCATTACAAAAAAAACTGTTTTGCTATTGTTAACTATCGAAGTGATAGTATTTACCGCTACTGAAATGTTTACTGTACTGTTTTACTGAATTGTTACTGTTACCTTACTGTTTTACTGAACTATTGCTGGTACTCAAACTGTTTACTGTTACTAAAAATATTTCTGTTACTGAATTGTTACTAAAAGTGCTTTACCGAACTGTTAATGTTTTGAAGAGAACATTTTTACTTTCACTAGATCTAATATTGTTTACTGAAACTGTTCACTTCACTGTGATGTTTACTAAACTGTGATTGAACTGTCACTGTTTATTGAAATTGCTATGGTTTATTAAACTGTTGCTGGTACTCAAACTGTTTACTGTTACTGAAAAGACTACTGTTACCGAACTGTTACTAAAAGTGCTTTACCGAACTGTTAATGTTTTGAAGAGAACATTTTTATTGTCACTAGATCCAATACTGTTTACTGAAACCATTCACTTCACTATGATGTTTATTGAACTGTGATTGAATTTTTACTGCTTACTGAAATTGTTACGGTTTACTGAACTGTTACAACTGAATGCGTTTACCAAAATAATTGTTAAAGTGAAACTATTCACTAAATTGTTTACTCACTGTTTTACTGAAGTGTTTATTGTGTTAATACTGTTTCCATTGGTTTCCTTACTATCACTGTATTGTTACTATTGTTCATCGAACTATTTACCATATTGTCACTGTTATTGTTTATTGTCATAAGTTTTAAATAATATTGAAATGTTTATTAAATGGTTTTCTTACCATTTATTTATTTAGAATATATTAAATTTTTTTTTATATTGACAATTTAACAATTGCTCCATATAGTCGCTTTTGGGTTTCCGGGACATGATAGGTATTTCAAAATACCTTCGACATTCCATTGGTTGCCGGGCCGACTATAGTATCCATCCTTTTACTGCCTTTAGTGTACTATTAGGGAAATTAAACTCTTTTGTGCATATAGATTTCAGAGTATCAAGACTTACATATGATTCTCTTACTGAGCACGTTTTGCTCACTCTTTATTTTTGGACTTCACAGATTACATTAAGTGGTTAATTGGCATACCCTTACGTGGATTGGCTATGCTTTGATTATCCTGAAGCAATGTATAGTGGATCTTGGAGGTATTGTGCTTATATTTGTATGTTCAGACATTTATTATACAATACTACTTGTTGTAAATTTAATCTTAAGGGATATAAACTGATTTATACAGTTGTAAATATTAATTATTTATGTGAATAAAATATTGTGTAAAGTGTTTTACTGTTTTAAGTGAATAGTGTTAAAGGCATCACAGACAGCCCGACTGTGATAACCGCAAATTTTCCATTTATTGGGAATTATTAATATTAGAAATTAATATTAAAGAAAATAGATAAGAGGAAATAAATAAATTAGTAGAAACAAATAAATAAATAAAATTGTGAGAATCGGAATATTGTGGAAATTCCGAAAATGGAGGAAGTGATAAAATTTGGAAATTTAAGTGAAGGAAATTAAATAAGGAATAGAAGAAATTTAATTTGGATAAATGGAAATCCAAATTAAATAAGAAAATGAGAAATGAGAATAAAATATGGTTATATAATTACAAATTATATAAATGTATTTTGATATAAATACATATGTGTTTAAATACCGTATGGTATATAGTATATATTAAAGGTACATTGGTATATATAAGTATATATATACTTTTTGATAAATTTAAATAATACATATGTATTCAAGTATGATATTTTATGTATATGTAAGCATATACATATTTGAGAAAATGTAAATATTAAATTACATTAAAGTTTGAATGTATATATATTGTTAATACAATATATATGGAATTAATACATTTATATAAATACTTATATAAATGTTATGTATTTTAAAGTATATAAATATACATATATATATATACTAAATATATATTTTGTAATATACAATATATATTATATATAATATATATTATACTATACTTATATGAAATAATATATATGTAATATATAGTATGTATATTATATATATGTATAAAGTATAAAGTATATAGTATATAATATATTTATATGCTAAAAATAGAAAGAAAGGTAAAACAAAAAATGGAAAGAAGAAACAGAATCGGAAGACCCCGATTCTGCCTTCCCTAGGCGAGACAGCCCCCGTCAGCGGCCGTCGGAGAAGGAAAGGGAGAGAGGAGAAGAGAAAGTCGTCGCCGGCAAAGGAAGAGGAAGCCGAAGGAAACGCCGGCGAAGCGAAACGGAGAAGGAATCAACGCGAAACGGCTGAAAACCGAGGAAGAAAACGGAAATCAGATTTGGCGGTTGCCGGCGGAATTGGCCGCCGCCACTACAGCCGAAGCATCGGTGGAAGGAGAGGAATGGGATGGAGGCCACCGGTGAGGCCAACGACGGCGGAGGAAGGCCGACGGAGGAGGAGAAGTAATCGAAGGTAAACCGAGTAGATCCGCCGCCGTACCGCCGATCCAGGCCGAGCTGAGGCCACCGACAGCTTTGTCTCAATGTCGGCCAGCTGCCGAGCCACTGAACCGCCAGAGAATTGGCCGCCGGAGGAGAACCAGCAGTAGAGGAAGGTTGACCGGTCTGACTGGTCTGAGCCGGCCAGACCAAGAAAAAAAAAAGAAAGAAAAAAAAGAAAAGAAAAAGGAAAAAGAAAAAGAAAAGAAAAGAGAAAAAGAAGAAAAGGAAGAAAGAGGAGAGAGAAAAAGGGAATTTCGGGAATTTGGAAAATTCTCGAGAATTCGAAAATTATGGGAAATCCCGAGAAATACAGGAATCAGTAAGAAATCTCGAAAAGTACTAAATTATTTAAATAATTTATTTATTTAAATAATTGTAGAAAAATTCTAAATTTTAGAATTTAAATTCCAGAAAAATTTCCTCGATGATCGAGATGAGGAATCGGAAGAGATGGAGTACGGGCGCGACCGGTAAGAGGCAGTCGCCAACCCGAGACAGGTAAGGGAGACATGTGCCGCCTGTAAGGATATTCGGCCATGTTTTTAAATTGCATTTAATTTTATAAATGCTATTGATAACTATCGGTTTTATAGTGTGATGGTTTATCGGATGAAATTGTGATGAAACACCGGTTGAAAATATAAACTGTATTTTCGTGCAGGAGGCTAACCAAATCGGTAGCCGTTATAATGCAGAAAAATTATCAAAAAAATTACTGAAATTTATCGAAAATCACCGAAAATCAAAATAAAAGATTTGATTTCACGTGAAACGATTTCTAACACGAAAATCGAGAAATCGATTAGTTTTCATAAAACATGAATATATTGATAATTAGCTTTAAAATATTCATGTTTTGAAAATGGTGAAAAAGGAAATCACCTAAATTTATTCCGATAGGTGATATTTCACGTGAAACGAAATGAAAATTAAAAAGAGACTGAAGTGAATATTTTTACAAATATTCTTAAATATTCACTTGATTTTACAGAAAACCTTTGTGGTTGTAATTATGGAAATAATTAATTATGAATATTCCATAAAGGTTAAGAAATGATGAATAATTATGATTTCGAGACTAAAGGTCCCTACATTTGTTTTTAAAAGAAAACATGGTGATGAGAATTTGAATTTAGAAAATAAATATTTTATTTTCATAAAGTATAAAAATAATTTATTTGAATTCCGATAATTATAAAATTATGTTTTCAATTAAATGCACAGAAAAAACATGCATATATGTTTTATGGTGGAAAAAGGACAGTTTTACCCTTTTATATGTTCAGTGATGATTTTTCAAACTGTCTTCATCGCAATTTATAAAGAAATGTTTAAAGCATGAATTTCGTTCTGAAATTAAATTCCATAGTCTTTTGATAATTAGCTAAACGAATTTATGATTTCTATGCATATTTTCCAATAATTCTATAAGTATATGTTTTTCGAAAAAGGTATCGGAGTGGCACACCCCAGGCTAACTTAGACCTTGGCACGCCCGGTCCTTACTATTTTATATCAATTGTATGATTTAAGTATATGTTTTCCGAAAAAGGTATCGGAGTGGCACACCCCAGGCTAACTTAGACCCTGGCACGTCCGGTCCTTACTATTTTATATCGATGGTATGTAAGTAAGTTTTGAGACTAAGGCTTTCCTATAGTTTATGTTATTGCCTGTCATGTCTGCCATATTGTGGCATAAGTTTAGCCATGTCGTGCATGTTCTCGCCCACATTGTGTATGTTTTCATCCTTTGTGGGTATGTTGGTCCTTCGTGGTGTATGTATATGTTTGCTGTACGACTCTGATCAGGTCTACAGCCCATACCATGGCCATAGGTATTCCGTTCCCTCTTCGGAGGAAGAAGTAAGTGTCATGACCGCATACTGGCTATATGATTTTGCCTAGTCTCCATGAATTGTATGAAAAGTTTTATTAATTATGATGTTAAGTTTCTAAAGTATGATGCATGTTTGAAACAAGTATGAATTTTAGATATATGCATTAAAGAATTCATACAATGATTTAAAGTATGAAATGCATTATTATGGCATTTGTTTTCTGCATATATCGATACTATGACTATTTTAAATGCATTTATTATGAGGCTTTAGTACGATACGGTTATTGATTTGAAAAGAGAAATAAATGTTTATTCTAAAAGAGTAACATAAGAATTATTTCTAAGATAAAGAAAATCGAAGAAGTAATTATCCAATGATTTGATATTTGCAAATCACTGTACTGTACTGTTTTTACTGTACTGAAGAGAAGAGAAGAGAAGTAAACCACTGTTTTTATTACTGATCTGTCAAGTGTTTTAAAGTATACTGAAGTGGAAAGGAACAATTGGTTTACTCTGTGGAAAAACGAAAATTATATCGTTTTGAAACAACAAAATTGATATTCTCTACAGTTGCTTCTAGGTTCCGGGACAAGTATGCTATTCTAACATACCTACCTTATTCTATCTGGATCCCTAGTCGACTGTAGTATCCTTCCTACATGTGTGCCTAGAGCCAGCTAGGAAGATTTTAAAGAAAGTGAAAAAAAAATATATTTTCAGCATATAGATAGCTGAATATCAAGTGTGACATATAACTCTCTTACTGAGCCGTGGTTTGCTCACCCCTTAATTTTAAACATTTCATGTTTTAATGATTGTGAGATCAACTGATTGTGGATCACGGCTGTACACAAAGGACAATGTGACAAACCGACTAATTTATTTGAGGTATGATCATTTATTTTCTGTATTTAGACATATATGCAGTACTACTTATCTGATTAATTAAGATAGGGGATGTGTATAATATAAACAATGTACTGTATATTTGTTTAACAGTTAGTAAAAGTGAAGTATCACAGACAGCCCAACCAAAGGAATCGTGTAAAATAAGGTGAAAAATACGGTAACGGGATGTGGCAGGTTTAATGGTATCAGAGCATGGTTGACCTGATGTCTGTGAATACTTTTGGAAGGAAAAGTGTTAAACATCCCCGGTGGTACTGTGTTGTCTGAATATATAGAGAAAATAAATGATTGTAAATGGAGTAAAATAATTTAAAGGTAGTGAGAAAGTATAAATTGAAAATGTTAAAGAAGAAAATAGGCTCAGAAATTACCAGAAAATTTGTGATCTTAAAATTTATTTGAAGGCATGTTCGGTAAGGAATCGAAAGGACTCGGTGAGGGCCCCACCAGTACTTTACGGTCCGAATCGTACTGAGACCTGAAAGTGATGATATAAGGAGGGGAATGACATATCATCATTAAATAGACTTTAAGATCACCGATTGAGGGTAATTTGAAGAGAGAGAAAATTTTTGGCCAAAAATGACCAAAATACCCCTACCTCTGAAATTTTACAGGGAGTTAAAATAAACCAACAGAAGTTGGATTTGAGTGATTTGACAGAGAAATTGATGATGTAAAGCTGCATTACATACAAAATAATTCAATTATAGATTTTAGTGGAATTCTCTATCGAAATCGAATAAGATCTCAAATCGCTGATATTAGTACGAGAAGAGATACTATCAGCACATAGATATTAAGATCCTAGATTCAAATGTATACTGAGGAGAAAGAAATAAATGTCAAAATGATGAAAATGCCCCTATGTTGGGCAAAGCTTTGAATAGTGATGAAATCAAGTTAATCTTGAATCCATTGATAATAATGGAATTATTAATGGCATGAGGATGAAATGTCCGAATTAATAAGAAAGGTGGGATTAAAGAAAGCATCGGAGTTGAATTTCGATGGAACTTCTAGAATTATATAAATTGGAGGAATCGGGATAACTTTGACTCGATTTTGAATATGAAACCTGATTCTAAGCTTATATCGGAAAACTTAGGAGAATCCAAAAGCTTAAGAAATCCACTCTGGAAAATGAAAGAATAATGAAGTGCATGTGTATAAGGTGTGATTGATGGAAATACAGATAACATAAATTGTGGATAAGAAAGTTATCTGTATAAGTGTAAGTGAGAGAATCACAGATGACATTGAAAAGTAGATGAATAAAAAGGATGTATTAAATTCCTATCATTAGTAAGTTCTTTTGAAGAACAAATATTCATCTATATTATGGAATAGATGTCTTATGGATCTGAATCGATATGCATGAGGAGTTTATAAGACGTGTCTTGGTATAAAGCGTCCTTAGATAAAATATGGGAGATTGATGTCCGTAAGATTATGATTAGAAACTCGGAGTGAATTTTACGAGTTCCTATTGAGGTTACAAGGTTAATGATTTACCTTGTGAGGTATATAAACCTAAAGAATGAGGCATCCATACATGAGTAAATTGATGAAATGCTAATAGAGCCTAAAGTACAAATGAAACATGAGCAGCATTGTGGTATAACCCTTAAACTCTTAAAGACTGTGAAATTGTGTTAAGATTGGCAAATAAGAGATGTGGCTAGATAGTATCTCCTCTTGAGATATATGATCTCGGGATGACCGGATGACAGTGAATCTGTCTACGATATAGAGATAATGATTGAGATACGAGATTAATGAGTCTAGCTAGATATTACTGCCAATCTATAAAAGAGTAATGAGATTAGCTGCTCTACTAATGTGATGTAATTAAAGAAAGAAGTTAAAGTCGTAAATGGATATGTGTAAAGAAAAGATGGTATGCAAGATTTTACGAGATCTTAGCAGTATAGTACCATACCAATTGAGAAAACCGACAAAAAGGATAAGAGTAAAAATATGGAAAGATAAAAGTGGAAATATGAAAACGAAAATGAAAGTGGAATAAGGAAATAAATTGCATGATGAGAAGGGAACATCAATATGAAACCGTTCCCGAAGGTAAGACTGAAAGTGATTTGTATTGGTTATCACATAACTGCGGCGAGATGTAAAATTAAGTCAGATTTGATAAATGAAATTAATGATACTCCAAGAAGTAAGATAATTGATATGTTTACTGCCAGTATATAAATGAAAAATGATTATACATATAACCATCGTAACATGATAGAAACGGTAGAAGTATATAGATGATGTGGTGATTAAATGTATAAATTGAGGATTCAATTGTGGAATCTAGATTATGAAAAGAAATTTAAAGACCATACTACATGAAGAGAATATGATTGTCTCATGATTTGTAATTGTAAGAGATAATCCATAATAAAGTCTGCAAATGAAATGTCGTTTTGATAAAATGAATATTGAGGACGATAAAGAGTCCAAAAGAGAGATGATGATATGGAAGTGATTAAAGACTGATGATCTAAATAGAATCACTTTCCATTATCAGACTCTTAGATTCTCTAGTGCTGTAGTCGAAGTATTAGTGTTAAACGGTGTGAATGTGTATGTACAGTTCCAGTGAGCCTTACATGTGAAGGGAGTCTCTGAGTTGCCATATGCTTAATGAGAAATAGCAAAAGGCTTGAGATCCCAAGTGTACTGATAGCACCGCTCCATACTGATATATATACATATATGAGCGTGAGATGTAAACGCTCCAAGATATTGAGAGAGCGTGTGCATGAGATGTATAAGCTATTGGGACAATTACATATAACTGACTGATATATGTAATTGATAGTTTTAAACTATATCGACTTGGCACTAAGTGAGAAAAATGGATGATGAACAGCATAGAGCAGCTGTAATATGAAAAATATTGTGTATGGACTCTTATGTGAAAAGAGTAAAAGTGAATAACTCCCGATTTGAGAAATGAACTTACGGGAGTATAGACATATATGCGATGAAAGACAACATGTAGTGGTCTAAAGCATTCTTGATGTTGAAAGTGTATTGGCAGTATTACTTGGAGGATGACCTAGAGGTCAAAAGTTGTAAGTATACGGCATGTATCACCTTTGGACTTAAGTTAAATTCGGAGGACCGAATTTCTTAAGGTGGGGAGAATGTGATAACCGCAAATTTTTCATTTATTTGGAATTATTAATATTAGAAATTAATATTAAAGAAAATAGATAAGAGGAAATAAATAAATTAGTAGAAAAAAATAAATAAATAAAATTGTGAGAATCGGAATATTGTGGAAATTCCGAAAATGGAGGAAGTGATAAAATTTGGAAATTTAAGTGAAGGAAATTAAATAAGGAATAGAGGAAATTTAATTTGGATAAACGGAAATCCAAATTAAATAAGAAAATGAGAAATGAGAATAAAATATGGTTATATAATTACAAATTATATAAATGTATTTTGATATAAATACATATGTGTTTAAATACCGTATGGTATATAGTATATATTAAAGGTACATTGGTATATATAAGTATATATATACTTTTTGATAAATTTAAATAATACATATGTATTCAAGTATGATATTTTATGTATATGTAAGTATATACATATTTGAAAAAATGTAAATATTAAATTACATTAAAGTTTGAATGTATATATATATTGTTAATACAATATATATATGGAATTAATACATTTATATAAATACTTATATAAATGTTATGTATTTTAAAGTATATAAATATACATATATATATATATATATATATACTAAATATATATTTTGTAATATACAATATATTATATATAATATATATTATACTATACTTATATGAAATAATATATATGTAATATATAGTATGTATATTATATATATATATATATGTATAAAGTATAAAGTATATAGTATATAATATATTTATATGCTAAAAATAGAAAGAAAGGTAAAACAAAAAATGGAAAGAAGAAACAGAATCGGAAGACCTCGATTCTGCCTTCCCCAGGCGAGACCGCCCCCGTCAGCGGTCGCCGGAGAAGGAAAGGGAGAGAGAGGAGAAGAGAAAGTCGTCGCCGGCAAAGGAAGAGGAAGCCGAAGGAAACGCCGGCGAAGCGAAACGGAGAAGGAATCGACACGAAACGGCGGAAAACCGAGGAAGAAAACGAAAACCAGATCTGGCAGTTGCCGGCGGAATTGGCCGCCACCACTACAGCCGAAGCATCGGTGGAAGGAGAGGAATGGGATGGAGGCCATCGGTGAGGCCAACGATGGCAGAGGAAGGCCGACGGAGGAGGAGAAGTAACCAAAGGTAAACCGAGTAGATCCGCCGCCGTGCCGTCAATCCAGGCTGAGCTGAGGCCACCGACAGCTTTGTCTCAACGTCGGCCAGCTGCGGAGCCATTGAACCGCCGGAGAATTGGCCGCCGGAGGAGAATTGGCCGTAGAGGAAGGTTGACCGGTCTGACTGGTCTGAGCCGGCCAGACCAAGAAAAAAAAGAAGAAAGAAAAAAAAGAAAAAAAAAGAAAAGAAAAAGGAAAAAGAAAAAGAAAAGAAAAGAGAAAAAGAAGAAAAGGAAGAAAGAGGAGAGAGAAAAAGGGAATTCCGGGAATTTGGAAAATTCCCGAGAATTCGAAAATTACGGGAAATCCCGAGAAATACGGGAATCAGTAAGAAATCTCGAAAAGTACTAAATTATTTAAATAATTTATTTATTTAAATAATTGTAGAAAAATTCTAAATTTTAGAATTTAAATTCCAGAAAAATTTCCTCGATGATCGAGATGAGGAATCGGAAGAGATGGAGTACGGGCGTGACCGGTAAGAGGCAGTCGCCAACCCGAGACAGGTAAGGGAGACATGTGCTGCCTGTAAGGATATTCGGCCATGTTTTTAAATTGCATTTAATTTTATAAATGCTATTGATAACTATCGGTTTTATAGTGTGATGGTTTATCGGATGAAATTGTGATGAAACACCGGTTGAAAATATAAACTGTATTTTCATGCAGGAGGCTAACCAAATCGGTAGCCGTTATAATGCAGAAAAATTATCAAAAAAATTACTGAAATTTATCGAAAATCACCGAAAACCAAAATAAAAGATTTGATTTCACGTGAAATGATTTCTAACACGAAAATCGAGAAATCGATTAGTTTTCATAAAACATGAATATATTGATAATTAGTTTTAAAATATTCATGTTTTGAAAATGGTGAAAAAGGAAATCATCTAAATTTATTCCGATAGGTGATATTTCACGTGAAACGAAATGAAAATGAAAAAGAGACTGAAGTGAATATTTTTACAAATATTCTTAAATATTCACTTGATTTTACAGAAAACCTTTGTGGTTTTAATTATGGAAATAATTAATTATGAATATTCCATAAAGGTTAAGAAATGATGAATAATTATGATTTCGAGACTAAAGGTCCCTACATTTGTTTTTAAAAGAAAACATGGTGATGAGAATTTAAATTTAGAAAATAAATATTTTATTTTCATAAAGTATAAAAATAATTTATTTGAATTCCGATAATTATAAAATTATGTTTTTAATTAAATGCACAGAAAAAACATGCATATATGTTTTATGGTGGAAAAAGGACAGTTTTACCCTTTTATATGTTCAGTGATGATTTTTCAAACTGTCTTCAACGCAATTTATAAAGAAATGTTTAAAGCATGAATTTCGTTCTGAAATTAAATTCCATAGTCTTTTGATAATTAGCTAAACGAATTTATGATTTCTATGCATATTTTCCAATAATTCTATAAGTATATATTTTTCGAAAAAGGTATCGGAGTGGCACACCCCAGGCTAACTTAGACCCTGGCACGCCCGGTCCTTACTATTTTATATCAATTGTATGATTTAAGTATATGTTTTCCGAAAAAGGTATCGGAGTGGCATACCCCAGGCTAACTTAGACCCTGGCACGTCCGGTCCTTACTATTTTATATCAATGGTATGTAAGTAAGTTTTGAGACTAAGGCTTTCCTATAGTTTATGTTATTGCCTGTCATGTCTGCCACATTGTGGCATAAGTTTAGCCACGTCGTGCATGTTCTTGCCCACATTGTGTATGTTTTCATCCTTTGTGGGTATGTTGGTCCTTCGTGGTGTATGTATATGTTTGCTGTACGACTCTGATCAGGTCTACAGCCCATACCATGGCCATAGGTATTCCGTTCCCCCTTCGGAGGAAGTGATAGGATGATATTTTGAGAAATTTATATGTGCTAATATATTTGCTTTATTGATGTTTTATGCCTAAAAGAGCTTACTAATGGTTATTTTATGTTTTAGGTATTAAATATCAAAGTTGGAATAAAAAGAAGCTAAAAAGAGCAAAGTGCAGTATTTTCTGTCTAGCTTGAAAGATTGACTTTTTTGACCAATTTAACGACCTGATCTCAAGAAGTGGCCTTCATGAAAGTTGTAGAGGACTTCTCAAGGTTTCCAGAATGCACAAGATCGCAAAAATCGGAGTTCATTTGGTGGGTCAAACGTCTGGACAAAATCAGTACAAAATTCTGGGCAGAAAAACGAGATTGAGAAGAAATTCCAACAAAGCAAGTTCAAAGACCATATTTTGTTGAGAGAAGATAATTTCTTAATTTTATTTTATCTTAGATCTGTAATTAATTAACAAAAATAAGCCTTAGGAATTTTACTTAGAAAATAATTGTAAAAAGATGATGAGATAAAGGTAAGAGTTTGACTAGTCAAATTACTTGTTTTCCAAGTAAACTCTTATCTGAATCCCACATTGCTTAGGAAAGTCTTTTAAACTCTTCCTTAGGCCTATATAAAGAGCACAAGGCTCTCATAAACAGCATCCCTCTTAGCCCTCACATCCTTCAAATCCCTCTCCTCCCTCTTCTCTTTTAGTCTTGTAGGATTTTCTTTAGGGTTTTTAATAAAATTTTATTTTTTTCTTTATTTTTAATTAGTTGCTGATTTCTTTATTATTTTTAATTCTGATTTTGTTTTCTTTATTTAAATTAAAATTATTTGTGTGTTCTTGCTTGCTAGTTTATAATCTTGATTAGTAATTCTGATTTTATATTATTAAAGATTGCTTCTTTGATTGTTTCTTGCATGATATTTGTAATCTTTATAATATTAAACTTGAATTTTATGATCTTGAATATGACTAGTGAGTAGTTTTCTTATTCAGTTATGAGGTAAATTGATTATTCTTGGGAAAAGCATGTTGTGAGATTCTTGAACCTATAATATAATTGTTGATTAAGTGTCACGACCCGAAGACCGCGACTTTCACTTGATTCTTATACTTTTCTTAGTCTACAAATTTATGGACTAAATTTTTCTTTTTCATTTTAAGGTTTGTATTCGGTGTCAGTGTAGTTACTATACTATCTCGGTGACCTATAGTTATTCCATTTAAATATTTAACAACCACGGAAACGATTCTTAGTTACATCCCGACTTGTTAAACAGAATATGTACTGTGCTTCAATTTAAGTCTTACATGTAAACAAGTAATTTATAAGAAACATATACCTCAGAAGACTAGTACCAAGTCCATATACAGTCTCCGATGCCCACTGAGCAGCTCACATGGCAGATGTTAACTTCAATAATCTGAAAGAGATGAAATTTAGTGGGGTGAGCAAAACCACGGCTCAGTAAGATACTAATATAAATACAAGAGTAGGATTACACTGTCTTAATCTGCAATGCTCAAAACTTGCAAATTTGCAATCACAGTTAATCCTTTCTCATCGATAACATATCATTATCTCATTTCTTGTCATCTGTCTATCACTTATACTTTTAAAATTATCATCATAATCACTTTTCAGTCTTCTTGTCCTTACACTATAGTGCATCGCACAACAATCTGTCGTATCCAAATTGAATGTCATACACTATTAGTCTATATTTTCCTCTATCTCGGAGTACATCATGTCCAATTGAAGCACCATATCAATTCACTTTATATTTCATAATTGTACTCCTGTAATTTATCATCCATATAACTTTTCCTTATAGAGAAATCATGATCACCACAGTGTAAGTTCACGATTCTCTTCATATCTATCATATGTCCATGTATCATATCATGTCATCGTCTAGATGAAATATCATTTATGTCGAGTCATGACATTTATCATGAAACTCGTGTATGAAGCATATTATCATGTCAAGGTTTAATATGCAATTATGTAACTTTACTGTATAAACCGCTATCATCTCTAATCGTGTCATATGTACTTTAGAACATGCTCCACGTATGAATTTTCAATTCATTCAAGTCTACCTTTATGGCATGATAAAAACATGTTCAATTTCAATTCATGTATTCATTTTCAGAGCATGTCTAAAACATGTGCGGTTTTAAAACATTTTTCATATACTATAAGTCATATCAGGTCTAGAGTTCATTTCAAATCGATTTATACTCTAGACCGCATATCATTTTAAATTCGACACGAAATCGTATATAAATCATGGCAGTGTCGAAATCATTTATCATATACTTTTAAAACATATACTGTAAATCATATCAGGTCTAGAGTTCATATCAAATCAAACTATACTCTAGACCGCATATCATGCCATGTTCGACACAAAATTACGTATAAATCATATAAGTGTCGAAATCATATCTCATGGACTTTTAAAACATGTTTAAAACATGTACTGTTTCAAAACATATTTCATTTCAAATCTATTTCATGTACAGTATAAATCATGTCAAGTCTAGAGTT
This sequence comes from Heritiera fomes, assembly GCA_032173925.1. Classification (NCBI taxonomy): domain Eukaryota; kingdom Viridiplantae; phylum Streptophyta; class Magnoliopsida; order Malvales; family Malvaceae; genus Heritiera; species Heritiera fomes. The sequence goes on from JAPDPM010000015.1 coordinate 19,037,297, forward strand.
CATATCAATAAAATCATACTCTAGACTTCATATCATATCAATTAGAGACTAGGCTAGATCCCTATCATCTCTATCAATAAAGACTTAAATCACTGTAGCTAGCAGTGAATCATATCATCGTCCCCTGGAAACCAACTAGGGCGCTATCTATGGCCATAGACCTCATCTCTCTCAGCCCCACTGATCAGGCGTGACTGAGACCTGTCCACGACTATTGTCGGACAAGCATCTCTCTGCCTAATGAGCAAAGCTCCAATTAGGCGGTTTCCACTATGCTTTATTGAGTTTCATTCTTTTAGGGTGCCTACAGTCTCATAAAACATTTAAATCTATAGCTTTCTTTTCAATATCATGTAAAGCATATGGTAAAATTCTATATGAGACTTCATATATCAAAATATATATATATCTACCATATACTTTCATTTCAAAACAAATCAATACTTTTTAGTATTCATATAAACATTATTAAAATGTTTCAAGTTGCAAGAAGGTATGCTTAATTGCGATGCTATAAAATATTTCAATATGCAACTTCAGTAATATTTTCCTCTAATATAGTGGAGAAATTCATTTACATTCATCACCATCAATCATTCGCTTTCGAGACTCTCTTTCTGTAAAATCAGTAATTCAATTTTCAAATCATTCAATATTCAATTATTCAGTACTCTAATTGTTCAATAATCAGATCACTTGGTATTCAAACCATTCAGTATTCAATATCCTTTTTCGATAATTATCGACTATAATAATTATTTGTACATTTTATTATCGATACTAGAACCACATCTTCAGTGTGAATCCTCTTAGTATCTATGTGTATCTAAATATCGTGTTTCCATATAGCCATCAACATACTGAAATTATGAATTACTAATATCTTCATTCGATATCTATTTCAGAGTCAACATCGAGGATCATAGAACCACAAGATCAATAATCGCTTATCAAATCCATTTATGGTTTGACCTATTGGTACATATTCAGAATTTTCGACTTGCGGTTCAATTTCATTCACTATTAAAAATCATATCACAATCCTCAATTCACTTTTCATATGGCCTATAGAATGTAATATCATGCTAGAATTATCTGTAAAACTCCTCAATTCAATTTTTTGATTGGCAATTTACCACTAAAAACAAATTTGCCAATTTCCACTATCAATAGTGTTTCAATCGTTTAAGTCACCTTACGACTATTCACATTATTGCAAAAATCTCAGTTTATACTACTAAGACGGTCCATTTATTTGAATTTATCAATCCTATAATCGTCACTCGATTGATAATTCCGCAATTCTATCATTCGACCATCTAAATCACAACTTCGATTTTTTTTTTCTCTTTTAAGTTGTATCATATAACTATCATCACCTTTATCTGTGATTTGTCAAATAAATAATTTCACCTCAATCTCAACTTGATACCATTTATGATATTAAAATCACTTGATTTATCAATTCTATAATGTTTAGACCATATAATTCATCACATTATCGTTTTCAATAATCTATCTTCCCATCGATTTCAATATCAAACTCTTCAGTAATACCATATAATCCTTTTAATATTTATTTCCAATAATTATCTCCAAGATTCCATTTATGTAAGAAACTTAATCTTTTTCCTCAAATATTTTCCTAAAAATTTCGGCAACATAACGGCTTAATTTTCCCTAACCTCCTGCAAGGGAAACACAATTTATGCTTGCAGCCGTTGATTCTCACCAATTTTACCTCTTACTAAGACCCCCACCATCAGTTGTGGGTCCTCTTAACATTTTTAGCAAATCAATTTAAATCGATGCATCATATAAAAATCACAATTCCATTTAAAATCAATTAAATAAATGCATCATATATAAAATCATAATTCCCACATACAATATAAAGCTACTAATGCTTTATAAAAGTATCTTACCGAGCGTCAAAGCTCAGGGCTTTGACGAACATCCAACTTTTTCGAATTCCAAATCGCACCTTCTACGTTTACTCTACAATTCAAATCCAACCCATATTCACACTTACGAAATTTTTCAAAATTTATTCAACAATATAATAATAATAATAATTTCCTTACCATTTTTTTTTTGCTAACATTTTCTTTCTGTCTTGTATTTTTTTTTTCTGCTGAATCCATCAAAATCGGTTCAACCTAGCCTTGCCGGCGGTGAGCAACGCCATGGCGACGGCGACGTGCAACTGGAGGCAACGCCATGGCGACGGCGACGTGCAACGCCGGCGGCGCTGGTAGCTCTTCCTTCTTCCTCTCCTTCCTTTTCTCTCTTTTTCTTTCCTTTTCTTCTTCCTTTTTCCTTCTTTTTCGATCTACTGTTTTCTCATTTTTTTTTTTTTAGTCACCGGTCAGCCATTTTTCTCTTCTTGGCCAGCGACATCTCCAGCCTCCCTTCCCAGTCAGCTCCTCCGATCTGCTCTCCTCATTCTATCTCTTCGTTTTCTCTTTTTTTTTTATCGGGTCTGCTTTGTGTGCAGCAAGCTTCCACGAGAAGCTTGCTGCGATTTCTTTAATTTTTTTTTTTTTTATATATTTTTTTTTATTATTATCATTATTTTATATTATTTTTTTTAAAATTTGTCTGCTCTAGCAGACGTCAGTCTGCTGAGCAGACCTTGTAAATCGGGACAAGCTTCCCGCTTCCCGCTTGTCCCCTTTTTTTTTTTAAAACACGTTTATTATTTTATTTTTTTTATTGGTCTGCTTTAGCAGACCGTGTAGTCTGCTCAGCAAGTCTGCTGAGCAGACTTGTAAACTGGGACAAGCTTCCCGCTTGTCCCATTTTTTTTTTAAATAACATATATAATATTATATTTATAAATAAATATTTATAAATATAAATATTACCAATAATATAAATTATAATTATACACATAATTATAATTATATATCTATAATTATTTTACTTAAAATTTGTATTCAAATATATATATTTTGTATCAAATACATATATGTATATATATATATTTTTATATACTATACATATATATTTTATATATGTATATCATATATACGTAATGTATAATAAAATACATACGTATTCATTCTATGATATAAAATAGTATTTCAACATATGATATGTACATATATTTATTTAAAAATATATTTATATAATAACCTTATATAAATATATAAAATTACATATCTTTATTTCTTATTAAATTTGGATTTCTTTATATCCAAATTTATTTTCTCCATTTTCATTTCTTATTAAATCTCGATTTTAATTTGTCCCCCAATAAAATTCTCCGGATATCTAATATTTATTTAAAAATTCTCGATTTTCACATTAAGTATCCAAGATTCTCTGAGCACATTATAATGATTGTTTGTTTGATTAGATAGGGTGCACACTATTTAGTTAAATTAAATAATCTACCGCCAGATTAAAAACATAAGTCCGTAATTGCTTGTGGAGTTAATCACTAGGGATGGAAGAGAATTAAGGTTTAGATTAAATGAACCGAGCTTATGTGTTTGTTATCTAATGTCAACCCATATCTTTCTTGTTGTTAATGCTGCTACAACTTATATCTAGAGAGCTTGTTCTAGGTAGGTTAAGTAGTTAGAGATTAGTTAAAGAGCTTGTTTTAACTAACGACTCAGTAAGGAAAGATGGTGTAACAGAGCTTGTTGTTATGCTACGGTTGACTATTTAATTGACAGTGATATTTTGTAATCAATGATCAACATCAAAATCCAAGAATGATTGATTGCCTTGTAACTGAAGCTTTTTGCTATTTGTTTTTTTTATATTTAATAATTCTTGTTTTCTTTATTTTGGAATAGTTTACAAAACCCCCAAACTTCTTCTTTCCCTAAACCGTAAGATTAGATTTTTAATTTAATAATTAACTCAAAAAATTCAGTCTCTGTGGGTTCGACCCTTACTCCGCTATCTACATAGTAGAGTTAGGAAATTTTATTTTTGGTGACTGACGACACTCATCAGGAAGAAGTAAGTGTCATGACCGCATACTGGCTATATGATTTTGGCTAGTCTCCATGAATTGTATGAAAAGTATTATTAATTATGATGTTAAGTTTCTAAAGTATGATGCATGTTTGAAACAAGTATGAATTTTATATATATGCATTAAAGAATTCATACAATGATTTAAAGTATGAAATGCATTATTATGGCATTTGTTTTCTACATATATCGATACTATGACTATTTTAAATGCATTTATTATGAGGCTTTAGTACGATACGGTTATTGATTTGAAAAGAGAAATAAATGTTTATTCTAAAAGAGTAACATAAGAATTATTTCTAAGATAAAGAAAATCGAAGAAATAATTATCCAATGATTTGATATTTGCAAATCACTGTACTGTACTGTTTTTACTGTACTGAAGAGAAGAGAAGAGAAGTAAACCATTGTTTTTATTACTGAACTGTCAAGTGTTTTAAAGTATACTGAAGTGGAAAGGAACAATTGGTTTACTCTGTGGAAAAACGAAAATTATATCGTTTTGAAACAACAAAATTGATATTCTCTACAGTTGCTTCTAGGTTCCGGGACAAGTATGGTATTCTAAAATACCTACCTTATTCTATCTGGATCCCTAGTCGACTGTAGTATCCTTCCTACATGTGTGCCTAGAGCCAGCTAGGAAGATTTTAAAGAAAGTGAAAAAAAAATATATTTTCAGCATATAGATAGCTGAATATCAAGTGTGACATATAACTCTCTTACTGAGCCGTGGTTTGTTCACCCCTTAATTTTAAACATTTCATGTTTTAATGATTGTGAGATCAACTGATTGTGGATCACGGTTGTACACAAAGGACAATGTGACAGACTGACTGATTTATATGAGGTATGATCATTTATTTTCTGTATTTAGACATATATGCAGTACTACTTATCTGATTAATTAAGATAGGGGATGTGTATAATATAAACAATGTACTGTACATTTGTTTAACAGTTAGTAAAAGTGAAGTATCACAGACAGCCCAACCGAAGGAATCGTGTAAAATAAGGTGAAAAATACGGTAACGGGATGTGACACCGACCAACCACTGTATACGTATGATATGTGATAAATGTGATAATTACTCTATATAACATACTGTTACACAGTATACATGACCACTAAAGGACGACTGTCTCAAAACATTTCCATAAATCATTTAATGTAAACCAATTCATGTAAATCATTTCATGTAAATCAATGCATGTAAATCATTTCATGTATAATAATAATAATAATAATAATAATAATAATAATATTTCATGTAAATAAAATCATATTTTAGACTTGTATGGATATACAATAAACTCCTCTTTTCATGTTTAGAATAATTGAGTATGAAACGAGTACGATTTGGTTTTCCAAAAAATTGACGAATATAAGTAAAACATTTCCTAAACAACTCTAATATATGTTCCTTACCTCTGTTTCGTGCAGTATGAAATTCGGTAGCCCCATTTACGCCTGTTTATTTCTCATACTTTACACTGCACAATAATTTCTAAATTATATTCAAAATTTGATATTATACTTCTAATAAATATTCCATAATTTTCTATTTTCTATTAATCATTCTCAATAATTAATTTATTTTATTTTCTACTAAATACAAAAATATAATTTCAATTAAATCCATTCCTTCTTTACTTTTCATGTCACCAATAATTTCAATTTCTATTAAAATCCCATATATAACTAAAATGAATATTTTTGTAAATTCCCATCTTCCATGTTGTAAATCTCAATAATTTATTTCCCAACATTTATTTCCTACTAAATGTCTTAACATAACTATACTTAAATTGAAATCTTTTCTTAATTATAATTCCAATAATAATTTCATATTTCAAGTCTAATAATTATTTTATTTATCCTTATTTTCTATTTTATCACTTTTTTATGGTAAATTATTTTGTTTCTTATTAAATAGCAAAATTTAACTATAATTAAATTGACTTATTCTCCTTATTTTAATTTCATTAAAATAATATTATCTTTAATTATTTATTATAATCAAATATTTTATTCTCATTTTATATTTATTACTTCTAATTCAAATTTTAGCAATAATCTTTGTTCATTATTAATATAAATTCCACCGTTTGCTTCAAAAATTACTTCCATCTTATTAATTCCAACAATTTATTTATTTTATTTTCTATAAACTATCCTAATATCCAACAATTTATTTTATTTATTTACATTCCCTTCTTGTAATTCATTCCACCAATATCACATAATTTTATAGTCAAGTTACCATTCTTAGATTTCACTTATCGCTTTCCAAATCTAATCTTACTAATACTTTTATTAATGTTGTTATATTGTTTCTTATTCATTAACCATTAAATTAAATATTTAATATTATAAAATTTAGTTAACCAATCTCCTATTTACCCAAAATTAATTTTTTATTCAAATTTAATCTCGCTAATAATTTTATTAACCTATATATGGTATTTAATTATTAAATTTATAAACTTTTACATGAGAAGCTCATGGACTATACCTTAACCAACTTATATATTACTTATTACTATCAAACTACAAAATTTCGATGAGAACCTCAAACATTATGCCTTAGTTTAATATTCATGATTGAATTTTTACTTATTATTTTCAATTTCTAATTTCATAATTAATTAATATATATAATTTATATTAATTCACCAATTAATTTATATTAAAATTTCATCAATTCCTACTCTACTCCTTTCATGGTCAAGAATTCCCATAATTCCATCTTCATGAATTTTCATTCTTTGCTCAACCCAATTCATAGACATCTTCAATTTAACTTTAAAATTAATTCTTTCTCATTACCATATTAATTTTAAAATCATTACTTAATAAAATCAACCCAACACTTCTTCATTTTTCCTCCATAACCGTATGCCTCCAGTTAGCAAATCCTTATGATTTTCATTCTTTAATCAATTTTAATTTCATGAACCTATTCTATTCACATAGGAATTATATCAAGCACCTTCAATTTATCACAATTCATCATCATCATCTATTTTTCCAACATGGCCGAATGGCCCTTACCATGCTATTATCATGCCACACAAAAAAAATTGAAAGATTATCAGTAAGATCAAGTTCAATTCACTATTTTCCATCATCTCCTACCAAACAAACATTTGAATCATCAAAATCTCCTCATCCCCTTTCCATGGCCGAAACTACAAGAAGAGCCTACACATAATTCTGGTTTAATCCAAGGCTATAAACACATCTTTCATGCCTAAAAGCAAGTAAAAACTATAGCTATGATTAAGGAAAACATCAACATACCCTTTCACCCATAGCCACCGAATAGGACAGTAGCCTTTCTAGCCCTCCAAGGTTGGATTTCACCCATCAAATTTTGGGTTTCAGTAGTCCCTAAGATGAGGATTAATTTCTATTAAGGAAGCTTGATGGTTTAGTAGAAGGATGGTGATGAATTTGCTAGGTGAAAAGGGAAGAAACATAAGCCAAAAATGGGAAGAAAGACTGCTGTTGCTGGCCAACCTTCTTAGCTGGAAGAAGACACATTTTTAACTCTATTTAATATAATTTTAATGTACAAAAATATGCCATGTGCCAATTAACTCATTTACCCCCTTTAAAATTCAATATTTCCCATTATACCATTGTATTATTTTATTATTTTTAATTTCCAGATTTTAAAATTTTATTTTAATTAAATTTAATTTATTTAGTCAAATTTTGATCAACCTTGATTAATTTTGACCAGTCGTCATGTTAAATGACCATTTTATCCTTGTATAATTTCATTATTTTCATTTATGTCCTATCTTTAATTTAATAATTTTAAATTCAGATTTAATATTTTATTTTTATTATTTCTCATATATTTAGGTCAAACAGGATCAATTGTTGACTCTCAAAGGGGTTTGATCGAGTATGGATAGTTAAATTACCAAACTACCCCTATACGAAGGTTTTCGGTTTTGTTTGCGTTATTTTTAACACTTTTGAGTAATTCAGTTCATGGGTTGGATCCTCATGAAATTTATTTACGTGAGGAATATCTTATGGCAATATGTGGGTTTGAAGTCAATTAAATTTGACAGTTATTCAAAAAAATTATTCCGGGGTATGGATACGATCGTCATTTTTGAATTTGTTGCACTTAAACTGAGGTATACTTATCTTAAAGAATTCAGAAAAATGGTCTTCTTGACCTTTAGATATTTTGGGCCCAATTTTAATATTTTTCCACTTCAAAGATCATCTGGATTATCGATTGCCCTGTGGAGCCCACTTAACAATTTTCTTGATAATTCTATGATGTAGGAAAAATAGTTTTCGAAACTTTACTTATTATTCCAATTCATCACCTTCAATAGGTGTACGGAGCATAGAGAAATTCGAGCTCTCACACACACTCACAACCTTAATAAGATTCATGATGTACCCAATTACTATCTTACTTGCAACTTTCATTAAGCTACATTTACAGCATCAAAGTACACCGATCCACGTATAGGATACCATAGTGACCTCAAGTCTAAGGATCACATATACCATTACCATTTGAGAACTTCTAATGACACTTAATGTAACGATCCACATAGAGTTCTCAAGATGGGTTAATCTAGTGTATTCATTCACAATGATCACCCATGTGTTGATCAGGATATCGCCGTATCCATGGCTTATGAGATCAGTCACCCAAAATAATCTAACACATGTTAGTCTTACCGTATCACTAATGTCCCTTCTCACTGATACTATGACTAAGGATATTTAAGGATAGTATTTTTTATATCATAAGGATCTCATTATCAAAGTCACTACTTTGATTCCCTTCGTACGAATCCACTATTCTAGGGACTTTATCATTTGATTATAATTTGATCAAAGTAAATATAGTCAATAATGATAAATACCTGTCATGTATTATTAAATAACACAAATAATCACAATATCATAAGTGTAATACAAGTCCAAATCCGATTGGCTCATAGCGTATACACTAACATTCTCCCACTTGCATTACAGCCAATCGATCATGCAAGGGCCTGATGTGAGACCTGATTCTATTGTACTGTACAGAATATTTTGTAATTATTTATATACTGGAAAATAAATTACTTAGTGAAATTAAATAAATATTAAATGTGAGCCCCACTTTAAATTTTATGGTTTTAATGGACTTATGATTGATATTATAGTGTTTTGAAGGTGAAATAAATATTAAATAATGATTTGGAGGCATAGAAATAATTTTTATGTCATTTGGAATTATTTTAAGAATTTTGGAAAACAAATTGGAAAATGACGATTATGTCCCGAGCACATTTTTATAAATTACGCCCATATTAAAATGAGTTGGGACAAAGTAAAAATATCATGATAATCTACATGAAAAGGAAAATAACATAATGCCAAAAGATTGATTGGAAAAGGCGATTTAATCGAAAAATTTCGCTGGCGGTCCACAAAGGGTATAATCATAAATTCTCCTTATCGGTGCACCGCGTGGAAACGAAACCACTTCCATTTATTAATGTACATTAAATGTGATTTATTGGTACTGGAATCATAATTTTTGGAGTTCATTTGTATGGTTTTTATGAAATTGGAAGCTTAGTGGCAAAACCGTTAATATTTTAAGTAACTATGGGCAAAATTGTAATTTAGCCCATCTCTAGAATTTTCAGCACATTTAAGCTGAAGTGTACCGGCCACTATTCATCATCCCTTACCAGCCCATTCACAACACCAAGAGAAAGAAAGGAGAGAGAGAAAAGAAAAGAAAAACTAAAAGCTTCCGAAACACCTTAAACATTTAAAATTTCACAGTCTATTTCTAGCAAAATTATTCTCCATCTCATGCTCTATCAAACCCACCTAAAAAAACATTGAAAAAATTGAGGAAGGCAAGGGAATTCAGTTAAGGTAAGGGGATACCATTTCCTATTGTTTTATTTAAATCTAAAGTTGTATTCTAGCTTAATCTAAGGTGTTAAAAAAGATTATGAAATTAGTTTTGCATAATATTGGCTAGATAAAAATTAGCCATTGAAGAGGGGTTTTGGTTGGCATGAGAATGTGGGGATACCTCATGGTTTCATGCAAGAAAATGTTAGGAAATGATCAAGTGAGCAAGGATTTAAAAGTTTGAAACATTTGATTTTGGAAAAAGATTGAAAATCAAGAAACGGGTTCAAGAGGGGGTTTCGGCCATGGTGCTTTTGGGCATGAAATCATGCTACATTTTATGGTTTAATGATACAAAATGAATGTCGAAATCAAAAGAGGAAGATTGGTGAAATCGGATTCGAAAAAGGAGCTAAAACGGGAAAGTTTAGTTTTAGTACTGGTATAAATTATACTGGTTGTATATGTGCTGCATCTTTAGTGGCTGCATTTTATGAAAGTTAATGGCTTATAATTAAGAGGAAAATTATTGATAATTTTTGATAAAATTATTTTATAGCCGGGATTTATGGATTATGGTTGGTGCTACCAAAAGACTCGGTATCACTAGATAGGTAAGGGAGAAGTTCGTAAGTTGTAGGGATATAATGGATTGCATGATTTATTAAGTGTGATTTTATGAAATTATTGTAAGCTTGAATTGCTTTGAAAATCATGCAAATTGTGGTTGAAAGCTAGTTTTATATACTGTAATTTCCGTGAAGGAGGTTAGAAATTCATAGCCGTTATGCTGCCGGAAAACTATCAAAATTGTTTTAAAATATCATGAAATATTTTAGATGCATAATTTGAATAAATTATGAATTGTGGAAATCATTTCCATAAATTTTCGATAACTTAGAAATTTGTTGAAAAATGATTAAATAAAATATTCATGTTTTGGATTTTAATTAAAGTGAGAATAAAAATATATTCTTTATAATATTAATTATTAAAAAGAATATTATTGAGATTTCTCACTAAACATGAATATTTATCGACTGTTTTATTTGGATATATGAAATTAATACCTTTTTGGAATATTTATTTAAATAAATGATTAAATTTATTAAAATTCCTTAAAGGTATTTATGTGGAAAAATAAATGATTTTGAGACTTTAGGCCCCAATTTCATGCTTACTATTTACTGTATTGTCACGTGGTTGACTGACCTGCCAAGTCATCAGCAGTCCCAGAGTCACCTAGCAAGTGTACATCGAGAATGCCCTATAGACTATGGCCATAGATCTAACTGTATACTGTTATTATGTCCCTTAGGAGATGATTATAGCATGATTTGATTTAGGGTGATGCCCAGTCTCAACCTACTGATCATTGTTTACTGAATTGGATTTTATCAAATACTATTTATTGTACTGTATTGTACTAAGAAATACTGTTTGCTGAACTGTATTTTACTGATTACTGTTTACTAAATCGTATTGAAGCTATTGTTTAATGGAAAAGAATATTATGAGAATTATTTCTAAAATTAGAAATAATTATTGAACTATTTATGCACTGATTTCAGGATAATTATAACATATTGTACTGAAGTGACTGTATATTGTTTTTACGATTTTATGCCTACTGTTCACTGTATTGCTTTACTACTAAACTGTCACGTGTTTTGAACTATTAGTGAAGTCATGAAAATCAAATGGTTTAATCCATTTATATTTATGGAATATGAGTATTAAATTGTTTTATCATAACAATTTATTAATTACTCCTTATAGTCGCTCTGGGTTTTTGGGACAAGACAAATATTTCAAAATATCTTCCATGCTCCATTTAAATTTCTCAGCGGACTATAGTATCCTTCCTCTATTGTAGTTAGTACACCATAAGGAAAATAAATATTTTTTGGTATATAGATTTCATTGTATCAAGTTTGCATACGACTCCTTTACTGAGCACATTGTCGCTCACCCCTTTATTTCCACTGCACAAGTTATTATATTGCATTAAGAGACGTAACATCCTGAGTTATCGGCTGCTATATCAGTTACCTGAGCCAATAGATTTACAATATTGGAGGTATATTATTTTCTTTTATATATTCAAAAAATTTGTACAGTACTACTTTAAGTTTAAGTAGAATACATGGGATGTAAATATAAAAGGGAATAGTGAAATATTCACATTCTGAAATTGTATCTTAAATGATATTTACTATTTAATTACTGTAACTGTTTAGTGAATAATGCATCGTAGACAGCCCAACCGATAAATGTGGATAAAAATGAGTAAATTACTGTATACTCAAACTGTTACACCTAAGTATTTATTTGGACCATTGGTGAGATCGGGGCTGTGAGGACCCCAATTTTCTTATATTCAGTATAATTTACAGAGTGTAGGAATTTAAAAAAATATTAATTGTTAAAATATTTAAATAAAGGGTTTGTTCGATAAGGTTTAGGGAGGTACTCGGTGAGGGCCCTACCAGAACTTTCTCTGTCCAGATCGAAGTGAGACCCTAGAATGTTGATATTTGAGGTGAAAAATGAATACAACAAGAATCTGTATCTCAAAATCACTTCGTTTGAGTGTATTTTGAAAAGCAAGAAACAAATTTGAAAATGACGATCGTGTCCAGACCCTGGATGAATTTTTCTGAATAACGGTCAAACTAAATTGACTTCAAACCTACATACTGTTATAGGAGAAGCCTCACGTAAAGAAGTTTCACGTGGATCTAGCCCATGAACCGAATTATGTGAAAGTGCTAAAAATAACACGAATGAAACCAAAAACACCCGTTAAGGGGTAGTTTTGTAATTTCACCCATAATCAGTCAAACCATTTTGTGAGTCAACAATTTACCATGTTCAACCAAAATATATGAAAAATAATAAAAATAAAATATTAATTTTAAATTTTAAAATATTAAAATATTAAAAAAGATTAGGATATAATTGGAAATAATGAAGTTATATAAGGGTATTATGGTCAATTAACATGAAGGCTGATTAAAAAGGTCAAAGATTGAACAAAATTAATTTAAATAAATAAAATTTAATAATAATATAAAAATCTGAAATTATGAAGAATAAGACTTTTTTTAATGGTAAAAGTGTAAATATAAAGATGTTTAAGGGGAATTTTGTTTATTGGGCCATGTGTCAATTTTTTATTGGATAAAACATAGATAAAGAAGACCAACTCAGCTAAAAATTCATCATCTTCACCAACCTTCCCCCTATTTTATGTTACTGTCTGATTTTCTCCATTTTTCCCAAAAATTCCTCACGTTTCTTCCATTTTCACTCAAGCAATTCATCATATTTCATCACCAAAATACCAAGTTTCTTTTAAAACCCATCCCTCTTCCTAAGAACTCTTTAAACTTAGATTTGAAGGTGATGAATAGCATAAAACAGCACTGGTTTTTGGGTGCAGGACAATACATTTTGGAAGCAAGGTGAGTGAAGAAATAGACCCAATCAATTCTAGTTGTTTTTTGTAATTGTATTAGGCTAGTGAAGCATGTTTGTAGTCTTAAATATAACAAAATTGAGTATAGGATTTTATGTTAGGTTCGGTCATGGTAGGGAAATGGATGAATTTTGGTGATTTTGGTGTATATTAGGTAACTAGAAGAAGATGATGCATGGAAACTAGTTGAACCTTGAATTGAATGGTAGCTTGCAAATGGTAGGACGTGGGCATGAGTTGAAACAGGCCATTCGACCATGAGAGAAAAACGTGAGATTTATGATGATTTTCATGTATTTTTAGTAGGAATTTGTAGAAAAGAGATGAAGAAATTTGTTTTGAACTTGCGTGAAGTAACGGTTGACTCAAACAGAAAAGTGGCGTAGAGAGGGCTGCTGTTCGGCTATGGAATGGCTGGACGATGGTGATGATATGTTGATGAATTGAACCAATTTGATAAAAGGCTTAATAGAGGTAGGAAATGCTTGTAAGTTAGATGAAGAAAGAATCAAAGAAACCATGAAGATAGAACAAAGAGAGCTACCAGCCCTAAAAGGGAAAAAATTGTAAAGCTGCCGACAGTCGAGGAAAAAGGAAAACCAAAAAAGAAAACAAAAGAAAACAAAAGAAAAGAAAAAAGAAAAGAAAAGAAAAAATGATTGATGTAATTTGATAAATGGTAATAATAGAATTAATATAATAATGTAATTTGATAAATTGTAAAACTAATATTGAAAAAGAATAGAATTTAGGCAAGTGTAAAATTTGGTCAAAGCCTAATGCATGAGCTTATCAAGTAGAATTTTATAAGTTAATAGTTAATAAATAATATACATAGGTTAATTAAATCATTAATGGAATTGAATAAGGAAAAGAATGAATTTTTAATAAATATGGAATTTGGTCAAGCTCTTGAATTAAGGGTTAAAGAAAAGTAAACTAAAAATCAAGAAGGTTATTGGTGAGGTTAGGAGTGAAAAAGAAAATGATCTAAATGGTAATTATGTTATGCTAATTTTGTGAAATCCACAATTTCCTTTAACCTTCCCATATTTGTATAGTATTACAAGCTAGAATGATTAGATAAATTGTGATGGGAAGTTACATTGTGTAATATAGGTAAAGGAGGAAACGTATCAAGTGGGCCCTACATGATAATCTGTATTTTGGACGGATCTCGAAGTGACAAAATGTGAATCGTGGGCTCAAAATACCTAAGTGGTAAGAAGACAACTTCCTGAAATTCCTTTGTTTAAGTATACTTAGGTTTATATGAAACAAATTTTAAAATGATAATTTTATCCATAGGTTGGAAGAACATTTTTAAATAACAGTCAATATAGTTGGACTTTTGACCAATAGACTGGCATAGATGAATCATCGAGTGAAGATGTCTGAGACTATCCCAAACTATGGACTAAATCAATTAGAAATGTCGAAAATTAAGTAATCGTACTATTAAAGGCATTTTAGTCATTTCACACACATTGTCGCCCCATTTATATCTTTAAGGTCAAAGAATTGACTTTTATATTATTAGAATATTATGATTATGAGAAAATAAATATAAAATCTTAATATATTAAAGTGATATGTGGGACATGGAAGGAATAATAGCAATTTAATGGTCAAATGGTCATATAGTTAAAAGTCAAAAGGGAATGATATTTTAAATGGATAAATACTAACTAAATGAGATTGTCATCTTCTCCACTAAGAGGGTCGGCCACCATAAAAGTTCTTTCTCTCAAAAATTTTCTAACTTTTCCCCATATTCACCATAACAAACATCTATCTCCTTTCATCGAATCACCAAGCTTCTTAAACAAAAACCGTTCCTCATCACTAGCTCTAGCTATACTTGTAATTTGGAGGGCTGAATCAAAGGTTTTGGGGAGCATCTTGTTGCTGTTATTTTGGTTACTAACAAAGGTAAGAAAAGATGTTGTTTCTTTCAATTCTATCCAAGGTTTGGACTTGTGTTGAGTTGGTATAAAACGTTTATAGCCTTGAAATGAAATAAGATCAATTGTAGAGGTTTCTTAAGGGTTTGGTCAAGAGAGGGTTTGTGATATTTAAAGGTTGTAGGATGAAGTTTAGGTATTAAAAGAAGTCTTAGAGAGATTTGATCTAAGTGATGGTTTGATTTGTTGATGGTTACTATAGTTTTTGCAGCTTTGAAGAAGTGAAGGGAAAATTATTAATGCAACAAGCTACTGCGTTTTTGAGTTATTTGAGGTAAGGAATATGTATAACGGACGTCGGGTGACTATGTCTGCATATGGTTGAATGGTTGGATATCAAATGAAACTGTTTTATAAGTGTAGGCGGTTTGAATCTCCGTTTTATTCCTAGTGTCAGTTCTAACTAGGGGCAGTCGACTACCTTAAAGGGCAGCTGACTGCCAGAAATAGCCGTGACGTACTTATTTTTGAAACCGACTTAAAACAGTCGACTGCCCTATAGAGCAGTCGACTGCCATTTTTTCAAAAGCATTCAGTTTGCACACCAGTTGACTGTCATAGAGCCAGTCGACTACATTTTCTCAAAAAGCATTCTGTTTACGCACTAGTCGACTGCCTTACTTGCATCCAAATTTTCAAATATTTTAAATTTAAAAAGAATATAAATTTATTAAATTTATATATGTCATAACAGTCGAGGGCAGTCAACTGCCCTCTTTTTAAAATAGTGGTTTAAGCCTTTTTTTAAAGGTATTTCAATTCCCATTAAGGTATATAAGAATGTTTATAATTATGAATGGTTTTTCAAAAAGTAATAATTTGATAACAAGTGTTTTGAGATTGTTAACTCCTTTGGTGATCATGCATACTTATGTGCTTATTATTTGTATTTGGCTGTGGGACTTTAGTTAAGTCCTCAGCACCACAGTTGTCACCTGACTAGTGTTCAATATGGACTAGTGACGATGGCCATTTGTCTCTTATATGTATTTGGCTTAAGGGAGGAGTCCTAGCCTATACGTGGGTATGCCACTTTATATGTGTATCCCTTACGAGATTTATTTGATGCATGATTCTATTGGGTGTTAACCGTCTCTTCAAATTATTGGAAGTTTATTTGCACACTTGATTTCATATGATTTGATGCATATGCAAGTATTCGATTTACTTGAATATATGTAAGTGATTTATAAGATAGGATTATATATGTTATATGGTATTTGATGAACTCATATTTTATTTGACATTTGTTTTATAACGAGTTCCAACACATATTTGTGAACATATGATAAATCCTTATCGGTTATAGTAATTCTTTCCTTTCGAACTATTAGTGCTATTAAAGATCCTATATGACATGATAGAGCCAAGTAGGAACTTGCATATAGAGGCATAGTATGCACTTTTATATATATTCTATATAGAGTGTAAACTCACTCCCTTATATTTCTACCCAGATTATTTGCCGTGATTTTTCACTCTTGGTAGAGGAGCTTGCATTTTGGATTGTACAGTATTCCTTCGAAGCACGCTTCCAAATCCTGGTAGGTATATTCATTTTGTTATGTATTTTAGACTATGGTATAGTAATGTGATGTATATTAGACCATGTTGGAGATGTAAATTATTAAAGGAACTAGTATGCACTTGAATGAAAGTTTTAACCCTATTTGTAAAATGACTCATGTATGTGTATAAGAAATACTTTTACATTGAAATTGAAATCGCCATGTTAATCGATGAAATATAAAGTATAAGAAGAGGAAAGGATGACTTGACAAACAGCCTAACCAATCTTAAGTGAAAGAAAAAGTTAGTTGCATTTGAATTAAAAGAGAATGTTACAAGATTGGTATCAGAGTGAGGTTAGTCTAATGTTTGTCGGTGTGATTAGGTTAGAAATAGTTTACATCCCCGAGTACTGTATTTGTCTGAATACATATGCGTGGTATAACTATTTAAAGTTATACTAAATAGTTTGATTTTGTTGTGATATTGGTAGAATGAGCACTCGTAGAAGGGGTATTGGTAGAGGAAGAGGTCGGGGCTGAATAGAACCACCCCCAACACAGTCTCCTCCTCCATCTCCACCCGGTAGCCTGAACACCCGGCTGTCGAGAGTAAAGCGGAGTGTCGAGACAATGGCCACTCTATTCACTCAGTTCATGTCTAACTTCCCAAATATGGCCACTAGTGCACCAACAGCCCTTCCTACAGTACCTCCTATTCCATCAGGGAATGCTTCTCCTACAGCTCCTGCTCCTCTAGTGTAGCCTCCACCAGTGCAACCAGACTTGCCCCCACCAGTCCAAGCTCCAGAAAGGCGAGATCCTAATGCTTATTATAATGTTGGTTTAATTAAAGAATTTAAGAAGTTGGATCCGCCTACGTTCAAAGGGGAGAGAGATCCATTGGCCATAGAGAATTGGGTGAAGGCAGTCACCAAATTATTCAAGTACATGACATGTTTAGAGAGGGAGAAAGTGGAGACATATTTATTAGTGGACGAGGCAAAACATTGGTGGTAGTCCACACAGACCATATTGGAGGCTAGGCATTTAGAGGTAACGTGGGACATATTTTTAGAGGCATTCAATAGACAGTACATCCTACGCACTGCTTAGAAAAAGTTGAAGGTGGAGTTTTTGAACTTGACTTAGGGGACTATGTCAGTTGATCAGTATGAGTCAAAGTTTACTACCTTGAGCAGATTCGATTCAAAAGTTTTGAAGAGTGAGGAGCACAAAACTTACAGGTTTGTGGAAGGATTAAGGCCTTCTATCAGGTCTAAGCTATATCCTCTGGATATCACCACCTATGATGAGGCAGTCCGTAAGGCTCAGTTGTGTGAGCAGGACTATGAATTTCATCAAGCATATTTCCAGGCTAAAGGTAAATGCAAGGAAAAGATGAAGTGAAAGTTAGAGGAGAAAGCCTCTAGTGATAGATATCCATTTAGAAAAAGTAAGAAAGATGAAGGGACTCCTAGATATACTAGGATTAAGATAGCTGATGAGAAATCACGATCTTCAGCAGGTAGTACTGCTAGCTCACAAAAGAGTGTAATGTAGAAATGCGAGCATTGCAGGAGGTTTCATGGGTCACAGCCATGTTGTATGGCGACCGGGGCTTGTTTTTGGTGTGGTGAGAAGAGACACCGGATTAAAGATTGTCCCAAGATTACTCAGAAGGCGTCCGAGGAATCAGAAAAGACCACTCAGCCTCAGCGTAAGGCCATGATTGTAGAGAAGGGAAAGAAAGCCGTGACTTAAGGTCGGGTATTTGCAATTGATAAAAAGGCCATTGATACTTCATCTAAGGTGATTAAGGGTAAGATTTTTCTCTTTAATATAAATGTCACTGCATTATTAGATCCAGGTTCTACGCACTCATTTATATCTCCTATGACTGCTATGAAATTACCTATTGAACTTGAACCCTTAAGACATTTATTACAAATAAATACTCCTTTTAGGGAATCTCAAATGAAGGACATAGTGTATCGTAATTGTAAGCTATGGGTAGGAGACAGAGAATCAATAGCTTACCTAATCCTATTAAATATGTACGGAATTGATGTCATATTAGGGATGGATTAGTTAACTAGGAATTATGTTATTTTGGACTGTTATACTAAAACTGTGACTTTTTCTTCTCCCATTAGCTATGTTGTAAATTTTGCAAGTGTTTAATGCAAAAATATAATTGTTAAGTGACTTGTTTGAAAATGAATTTAATAGAATATGTTTGTTATGTGAAGGATTTATAGCATATGTGGTGGACGTAGAACAGAAACATCTCGAACTTCATAAAATTTCGGTAGTAAGTGACTCTCCCGATGTGTTTCCGGATGAACTTCAAGACTTCCTCCGGATATGGAGATTGAATTTACCATCGATTTGATGCCGGGAACTAAACCTATCTCTAGACCTCCCTATCGGATTGCTTTAGTAGAACTTGAGGAATTAAAGAAGCAACTTCAGGAGCTATTAGATAAGGGGTTCATATGACTCAGCGTATCCCCGTAGGGTGCTCCTGTGCTATTTGTCTAGAAGAAAGATGGTAGTTTAAGGCTTTGCTTTGACTACCGATGGTTGAATAGAGTCACAATCAAGAACAAGTACCATTTTCCTAGGATTGATGATATTTTTTATCAGCTTCAGGGTGCACAAGTCTTCTCCAAGATAGACTTGAGATCGAGATATCATCAATTGAAGATCCAGAGTGAAGATGTCCCTAAGACAACATTTAGGACAAGGAACGACCATTATGAATTCCTGGTGATGCCGTTTGGTCTAACGAATGCCCCCGCAACATTTATGAACTTGATGAATGAAGTGTTCAAGCAATACTTGGACAATTTTGTCATTGTTTTTATCGATGACATATTGGTATATGCAAGATCTAGGGAAGAGCACGAGCAGCATCTTCGGATAGTCCTGCAGACCCTCAGATATCAAGGATTTTATGCCAAGCTAACTAAGTGTGATTTCTAGCTAGATCAAATCTCATTTTTGGATCATATAGTTAGTAAAGATGGTGTTTCGGTCGATCCAATGAAGATTGAAGCTATTGTACAGTAGGAGAGACCTAAAATAGTTATAAAGATTAGGAGTTTCTTAGGTCTAGCTAGCTACTACCGACGATTTGTAGAGGGTCCCTTGGTGCACTTAACGCGCAAAGATGTGAAGTTTGGGTGGGATGATGCCTGCGAGCGTAGTTTTCAAGAGTTTAAGCGCAAGTTGACTACTACACCTATTCTCACCATTCCTAATGTTCTAGAGGTTTTTTCGTATACAGTGATGCCTCTGCACAAGGTCTAGGTTGTGTGTTAATGTAGCATGGTAAGGTAGTCGCATATGGTTCTAGCCAATTAAAGAACCATGAGAAGAACTACCCAACTCATGACTTGGAGTTAGCTGCAATGGTATTTGCTCTAAAGATTTGGAGGTATTACTTGTATAAGGAGAAATTTCAAGTTTTTATGGATCATAAGAGTTTGAAGTATTTGTTCTCTCAGAGGGAATTGAACATGATATAGAGGAGATGGCTTGAGCTTTTGAAGGATTATGATTGTGAGATCCTGTACCACACGGGAAAGGCCAATGTGGTGGCAGATGCTCTAAGCAATGGGAATAGTGTCTTATATGATTGTCTGAGAGTATGAGTTGCTTGAGTAGTTTGCAAGCCTTAGCCTAAATGTTATACCTTTTGAGCATTATAGGA
Organism: Heritiera fomes; assembly: GCA_032173925.1. NCBI lineage: Eukaryota > Viridiplantae > Streptophyta > Magnoliopsida > Malvales > Malvaceae > Heritiera > Heritiera fomes. The sequence continues at coordinate 19,057,866 of JAPDPM010000015.1, forward strand.
TGATAGCTAGTTTGTTGATTGAGCTAGAGTTGATGGATAGAATTTGCGTTGCTCAGAGGGAGGATGCTCAGTGTGTCGAGGCTGTGAATTAGATTCAATCGCGTATGTCATTAGAATTTGCTATTGGTAGTGATGGAATTTTGAGGTTTAAGAATCGTATATGTGTTCCAGATGATAAAGAGTTGAAGAAGTTGATTTTGATTGAAACACATTCCACTGAGTACACTTTACACCCGGGGAATACTAAGATGAATCATAATCTACGCAAGGTGTATTGGTGGTTTGGCATGTAAAGAGACGTAGTGGAATTTTTGGCGAAGTGTCTCACGTGCCAACAGGTTAAGGTAAAGCACCAAAGACCAGCTGGTTTGTTACAGCCTCTGCCTATACCTATGTGGAAATGGAAGCACATTACAATGGATTTTGTTATGGGATTACCTCAAACCAGAAGGAGTCATTATAACATTTGGGTGATTGTGGATCGATTAACTAAGTCTGCTCACTTCCTACCTATCAAAGCTATAAACTCACTTAGCGCTTTGGCAAATTTATATGTTAAGGAGATTGTTCGATTGCATGGGGTTCCAGTGAGCATTACCTTTGACAGAGATTCCAGGTTCACTTCTCATTTCGAGGAATATTTCCAAGAAGCCATAGGATCTCAGTTGAACTTTAGCACGGCATTCCATCCATAGATTGTTGTTTAGTCCGAGCGCACCATTCAAACGCTCAAGGATATGTTGAAAGCCTATGCTTTGGATTTCAAAGGCTCTTGGGATGATCATCTTGTATTAGTCGAGTTTGCTTATAACAATAGCTATCACTCAAGTATTAGGCTGACGCCATATGAAGCTTTATATGGTAGAAGGTGTCGATCCCTAATTGGTTGGGAAGAAGTAGGCAAGCGCAAGTTATTAGCCCCCACATCTAGTTAAGTAAGCCTTTGAGGATGTTAAGCTAATTTGTCAAAGACTTAAGATAGCTCAGAGCCGATAAAAGAGTTATGCAGATACTCGGGGCAGACCACTTGAGTTTTTTGTTGGGGACTCGGTATTTTTGAAAGTTTCTCCATCCAAAAGAATCATGAGGTTTGGTAGAAGGGGTAACCTTAGTCCTCCTATATCGGGCCATTTGAAATCTTAGACCGTACGGGAGATGTTGCATACCGATTAGCACTACCTCCTAAGCTATCAGGAGTACATAATGTCTTCCATGTGTCCATTCTTCGAAAATATCATCCGGATCCATCTCATGTCATAGAATATGAACCTTTGTAGATTTGGGAGGATATGAGCTATGTGGAGAAGTCGGTTCGGATTTTGGACAAAAAAGAGAAAGTGTTACGGTCTAAGATAATTCCATTAGTCAAGGTTCTCTAGAAGAATCATACTACAAAAGAAGCTACATGGGAGCTAGAGAGCTTGATAAAAAAAATCTGGAACTATTGCATGATAGCCCGAATAAAAATTTGGAGGACTAAATTTTTAAAGGTAGGGAGAATGTGAAATCCACCATTTCCTTTAACCTTCCCATATTTGTGTAGTATTAAAAGCTAGAATGATTGGATAAATTGTGATAGGAAGTTGCATTGTGTAATATGGGTAAAGCAAGAAACATATCAAGTGAGCCCCCATGATAATCTGTAATCTGGACGGATCCCGAAGTGACAAAATGTGAATCATGGGCTCAAAATACCTAAGTGGTAAGAAGACAACTTCCTGAAATTCCTTTGTTTAAGTATACTTAGGTTTATATGAAACAAATTTAAAAATGATGATTTTGTCCACAGGTTGGAAGAACATTTTTAAATAACAGTCAATATAGTTGGACTTTTGACCAATAGACTGTCATATATGAATTATAGGGTGATGATGTCTTAGATTTTCCCAAACTATGGACTGAATCCATTAGAAAGGTCGAAAATTAAGTGATCGTACCGTTGGGGATTTTAGTCATTTCACCCACATTGCCGCCCCATGTATATCTTTAAGGTCAAAGAATTGACTTCAATATTATGAGAAGATTGTGATTATGAGAAACTAAATATAAAATCTTAATATATTAAAGTGATATGTGGGACATGGAAGAGATAAGAGTAATTTAATGGTCAAATGGTCATATAGTCAATAATCAAAAGTCAAAAGGGGATGATATCCTAAATGGATAAATACTAAGGGGTCGTTTGGTATCGTTTCCTGTTTTCTGTTTTATGTTTTTTGTTTTTGAAAATTCTGTTTTTGTTTTATTTTGTTTTGTTTTCAATTTCTGAAAACAGAAAACATGTTTGTTTCATACTGTTACATTTTGAAAACAAATATTTAAACTGATTTAGATATAATAATTCAATTCACAAAAAAAATTTTAAAAATTAAATAAAAATAATATATTTATTAAATAATAATATGTAGATAATATTAAATAATATTATTTTATATTATTTAATACTAATATTAAATATTTTTATTTAATCATATAAAAATTTAGTATAATTTAAATAATGTTATAATTAAATATAATATTAAATAAAATAATATTATTGAATTTAATTGTAATAATCATAAATTATATTTAATAATAATTTTTATTTAATTGTAATAATAATATTACATTATTAAATAAAATATTTAACTAATTAATTTATAATAAATTATATAGTTATTAAAATATATTATATTTAATATAAATAATATTATTTAATGTTAAGTATTTACTTATTTAATAATATTAAATTATTTAATAGTAGCAATGATATATTTTAAATTTAAGATAGAATATAATATTAAATAATAATATTATTTAGTAAAATAAAAATTAATTATATTATATAATAATATTAATTATTAGCATATCAAAATTATAATAACTGATATTATTTAAAATATTTAATATATTCAATAAATTATTATAAAAGTTTAAATTAAATAATATTATAATATTATAATTCAATTTAATATATATTTAATTGCTTTTTACTTTTTCAACTTTTCTATATTAAAATAAATATATTAATTTTAAAATATTAAATAATATTTTATATTAAAATTTAATATTATTTTATTTAAAAAAGTAATTAATTTTATTTCTATTTTTATTATAAAAAATATTAATATTATAGTAATATATAAACTCTGTTCACTTACTTATGAACAGTAACAGAAATGAAAACATGTTTTCAAACACAATGAAAACAAGAAATTCTTGTTTCCAACAATTTTGAAAATTCTTGTTTTTGTTTTCGTTTTTTGAAAACGAAAACATGTTACCAACGCGTTTTCTGTTTCTGTTTCCAAAAAAACTGAAAACAAAAACAGAAAACAGGAAACAAAAACGATGCCAAACGAGGCCTAATTAAATGAGATTGTCATCTTCTCCACTAAGAGGTTGGCCACCATAGAAGTTCTTTCTCTCAAAAATTTTTCAAGTTTTCCTCATACTCAACTTGACAAACACCCATCTCTTTTCATCAAATCACCAAGCTTCTTTAATGAAAACTATTCCTCATCACTAGCTCTAGCTATACCTATAATTTGGAGGGTTGAATCAAAGGTTTTGGGGTGCATATTGTTGCTGTTATTTTGGTTACTAACAAAGGTAAGAAAATAAGTTGTTTCTTTCAATTCTATCCAAGGTTTGGAGTTGTGTTGAATTGGTATAAAACGTTTATAGCCTTGAAATGAAATAAGATCAATTGTAGAGGTTTCTTAAGGGTTTGGTCAAGAGAGGGTTTGTGATATTGAAAGGTTGTATGATGAAGTTTAGGTGTTAAACGTAGCCTTAGAGAGATTTGATCTAAGTGATGGTTTGATTTGTTGATGGTTACTATGGATTTTGCAACCTTGAAGAAGTGAAGCGAAAATTGTTAGTGCAGCAAGCTACTGCGTTTTTGAGTTATTCGAGGCAAAGAATATGTATAACGGACTTAGGGTGACTATTTCTGCATCTGGTTGAATGGTTGGATATCAAATGAAACTATTTTATAAGTGCAAGGGGTTTGAATCTCGATTTTACACCTAGTGTCAATTCTGTTTAGGGGTAGCCGACTACCTTAAAGGGCGGCTGACTACCCAGAAACAGCCGTGACGTACTTATTTTTGAACCGACTTAAAGCAGTCAATTGTCCTATATAGCTATCGACTGCCCTATTGTAACAGTCTGAGTGTACATTTTTACACAATATTTCCTAGTATTTTACACATTTTTACCTGTTGAGCTGTCTGTGATGCCTTTAACGCTTGATCATTAATAGTAGTAAATGGTAAACATTTATTCAATAAATTCAGAATATGCAAATTTTTTTACAATATTCCATACACTTTACATCCCCTATTTCTATTTTACAATAATGTAGTACTGTATATAAGTGTCTGAATATATAAGAGAAGTGACTGTACCTTTAAATTTCAATGCTCTTTGTCCCAGTGGACTGCTTGCAGCTATATTTATTCGAGGAAGCCATGAAATAATCCTCGTAATAAATCTGGAAAATTTGAAAGTAAAGGGATGAGCGAACCTCATGCTCAGGAAAGGAGTCGTATGCTGCTTAATATAATGAAAACTATATGCCATAAAACATTTTTTCCTAACGGTGTACTAAGCACAGTATTGGAAGGATACTATAATCGAACGAAAAATCCAAATGGAGCATGGAAGGTATTTTGAAATACTTGTCTTGTCCTGGAAACTCAGAGCGACTATAGGGAGTATTTTATAAATTGTTTCGATAAAACAATTTAATACTCATTTTTTCCATAAGTATAAATGGAATAAACCATTTATTTCTCTTCACTTCAGTACAGTTCAAAACAGGTGACAGTACAGTCGTAAAACAGTAGATACAGTAAACAGTCTTTTCAGTTTAGTAGCTTATACATATCCAAATCACTAGATAATAGTTCAGTAATTATTTCTATTTTAGGAATAATTTTCACAAGATTCTTTTCCAATAAACAGTGAATTCCTTTCAGTTCAGTAAACAGTAATCAGCCACTTTCAGTACGGTACAGTTCAATAAAACAACATTTCTCAATACAATACAGTTTAGTAAAACAGTATTTCCCAGTGCAGTATAGTTCAGTAAAATAGTATTTTGGTACGGTTAAATTCAGTAAACAGTAATTCACAGTGCAGTACAGTAAAACAAGATTCAGTAAATCCCTTCAGTAAATAGTAATCAGTAAGTTGAGACTAGGCATCACCCTACATCATATCATGCTATCATCATCCACTAAGGGACACAGTAATAGTATACAGTGGGATCAATGGTCATGATCTATAGGGTGTCCTTAGTGTACACTGGCCAGGTGACATCCGGGACCACTGATGACTGGTGGGTCAATTGGCCACGTGACAGTAATAGTAATAGTAACAGTAGTAAGCATGAATCTCGGGGCCTAAGTCTCAAAGAAGTATAAAAACTATACCACAACCTCTATGGATCTTATTCAAAATAATTTGAAATATTTCATGTTTATCCATAAAGCTCTTACATTTTCATATATCATCACCTTTATGGATTTTATAAAATAAATAAGATCAGTATTTAGTTCTATAAAGGTATAAAATCATTTCTTTTCCCATAAAAATACCTTTAAGGAAATCTCATGAATCAAATCATTTATTTAAGTAATTATTTCCAAAAAGGTATTTATTTCTCATTTCCACATACCGTAAATCAGTCGATAAATATTCATGTATTAAGTGAGAACACAATCAATATTCATTTTGAATATTAGTATCATATAAAACAAAATTAATTTCTCACTTTAATGAAAATATAAAACATGAATATTTAATTTTATCACTTTCTCATAATTTCCCATTTAAATCCTTTCATGCATCTAAAATATTTTATAATATTTTAGAATACTTTTGGAAATTTTCCGACAGCATAACGGCTGCGGATTCCTAATCTCCTGCACACAATTCGCAATATATAAACCAGCTTATCAACCACAATTTTGCATGTTTTCAAACCAAATAATGCATCCAATATTCTCATAAAATTTAGCTTAAGAAAACATGCAATTCATTATATCACTACAACTCACACATTCCCCCTTACTAGTCTTATGAAGTTGAGCTTCCTGGTTACGCAAACCGAAATCTGTCAACTCGGGCTGCAAAATAATTTTATCAAAATTTATTAATATTCTTCTTATTATTTTTAAGCCACTAATACTCATAAAATGTAGCCACTACTGTCATATTATAAGCACAATCAGTATAAATTATACTGGTGCTAAAACTCAACTTCCTCATTCTAGCTTCTTTTTCGGTTTTAATTTCACCAATCCTTCTCTTTTAATTTCTATAATTATTTTCCATCAAAATCCCTAATTTTCAGCACATTTTCATGCATAATTAAGGTCATGGCCGAATCCCCTTCTTTGGCCATTTCTTTGTCTTTCAACATTTTCCTTAATTTTCTTCTTTCCAATCTATTTCTCCTTATCTACGTAAGCCTTCCTTGGCCTATTCTTGCATGAAGCCTTAAATTCTCATTTATTCCATGTCCAAACCGAGACCTCATTCATTATCCAAATTTTGCTTTTCAACCCTTTTTACAATTTTAAGCTTCTTCTTCAATTTGTTTATATTCCACAATTCATTTCATGAAATTTCCAGCCCATTTTATTGCTTATTCTCATCTATGCCTAAATTTCTTCTTAATTCAATTTCCATATTCTAACAAGATTTAACTAAAAACAACACTGTAATCATGCTTCTTATATGAAGAACATAGAGATTCATCATGTACTATCAAGTAAACCATAAAATCATTGAAACTTACCTTAACCGAGTGGTGTACTCCAAAACAGAACAAGTTTCTGTTTCAAGTCAGTCCCTATTCTCTTGTTTATTTGATGGTTTAAATGATGTAGGAGGGGTTGATGATGAAAGCTTAAGTGGTTATGTATCAAGGGTTTGCAATTTTGCTGAGTTTCTTTGGAAGAACGATGGCCAACGGAATGCCAAACCGTAGCAAAATTCTATTTCTCGTGGGATAGCAGAATATCAGTGATGAAGGAAATATTTTGCTGATGTTTTTGTTTCTTTATTCTTCCATGTATTCAAGACCTCCAATAGTAAATAACCACCTAGCTTTTTATCTTTGTTTTTCATCATTTTGGTCTTAACATGCATTAAATTGTTAAAGAACTTGTAGCAAAGGAACGACTGTAATCTTGCTTGGCTGTTTCGGTTTTGACCATGTTTTCTTCTCTCCTTTTTGTAATTTTCAGCCAATTAAAATTAACCTGATGGTATGTCTAACTTCTCTCCCCTTTTTGTACTAGTTATATTGCATTTTATTATATAAAATTCATAGTTAAAAACTCACTATAAATCTCCAGCTGGCCACGCATAATGGCAGAAATAAAAAGGCTTACCGTCCATACTTGGCTGCACTTTTTTAACTTTTCTTGGCCTCTTTTGATAGTTATTTCATCCAATAAAATTTAACTTCATGTTAGATTGTTAACTCCTCTTCCTTCTATGTTATTCCTATTGCCTTTTTATCATCCTTTAGCAAATTTCCAGTCATGAAATTTACGGCAGCAAGGGTGACGTTTGTCCATATTTTCTGCACACTTTATTGACTCCTCTTGCTTACTTTTAATATAAATTTTTGCCAATAAATCAGCCAATAAAATTACACCATATTCCTACTTAAGAAAGTCCTTTTTATCTATCATTATCATCAATTTTTACATTATAAAATCTAAACAATTTTGTGTTCAACCGTGCATCATAACAGCAGTAAAAATTGGTGCACGGTTTGGACTTTGTTTCTCCATCTCCTTTAATATATTCACCAAGGAAGAATTTAATCACTTGTACAATATATAAATTTTCCTCTCTTATACTTCATTTATTAATTTTCTGATTTGTTTTTCTTCCTTTATTCTATACTTTTAATTTATCATTCAATATTTGTTTCAACGCTTATACACCATACTATAATTTATAAATCTAATAATTCCAAATTGAGAGTGGAAATTCATTCAATCTTTACTTAATTCCACTAAATAATTTAATTCCACTCTCAATAATTTACAAATTATAGTGTATAGTGTAAAAAAAATTAGATCTCACATTTTCTCCCCATCTTAAGAAATTTGGTCCTCCAAAATTCACTCGGACCTATCATTGAAAGAGCTCTGGATACCTCTCACGCATAAGGCTCTCTAACTCCCAAGTAGCCTCCTCCTCAGTGTGATACTACTAGAGCACCTTAACCAAAGGAATAGTCTTAGATCGTAACACTTTATTCTTTCCATCCAAAATCTGTATCGGTTTCTCACGTAACTGATATCTTCTCTAATCTCCAGTAGCTCGTATCGAATTACGTGAGAAGGATCTAGATGGTATTTCCTCAACCTTGAGACGTGGAATACCTTATGCACTCCTAACAGCTTTGGTGGTAGTGTTAACCGATATGCCACATCTCCTACGCGATCTAAGATCTCAAAAGGTTCAATGTATCGATGACCCAACTTTCCTCTCTTTTTGAATCTCTTTATGCCTTTGGAGAGTGAGACCTTCAACATACCTAATCATCCGTACATCTTGGGAACCTGCTCGATCAAGTCGAGAGCTAATAACTCACGGTCTCCCACTTTTTCTTATGCTATCTTAGATCGACATCATCTGCCATATAAACCTCGTAAGGTGCCATATCGATACTTGCCTGTTAGCTATTATTATAAGCAAACTTTGTCAGGGTAGATGATCGTTCCAAGAGCCTCTAAAATCAAGTGCACACACTCACAACATATCCTCGAGCGTCTGTATCGTACGCTTGGACTGTCCATCAATCTACGGATGAAACACGGTGCTAAAACTCAGTTGCGATCCCATAGCATCCTGAAGTCTCTCTCAATAATGAGATGCAAAGCGGGACTCCCTGTCAGATGTAATGCTCTCTAGAACACCATGTACTCTCACTATCTCCCTGACATATAATTCGGCTAAGGCAATAATTGGATCAGTAGATTTCATAACCAAGAAATTGGGCAGACTTAGTTAATTTATCCACAATTATCCAGATAGCTTCAGATTCATTTGGGGTTCCTTCGAATTTCACTAATACAGTAATTAATTCACACTATTATCACATATTATCTCATTTGGTGCCAAGTCGATAATAATTTGGCGACAATTATTTAAATAATTTTAATCAATCGTATGTAATTGTCCCAGTAGCTTTTACATCCAATGCACCCGCTCTTAACATATCATTGAGCGTTTACATATTACGCTCGAATATTTAATCAGTACTGAGCAGTGTTATCCGTAAATTTGGAATCCCAAAGTCTCTTGCTATTTTCTATAAGCATATGGCAAATCAGGGATCCACATCACATGTAACGCTCACCGGAACTTCACATACATTCTCACCGTTTCATAGATATATTTCAACTATGGCACTAGAGAAATTTAGAAGCCTATTAATGTAAAGTGATTCAATTTGATCAATCAATCTATAATCACTTCCACAACATTATAGTTCCTTTGGATTCTTTATTATCCCACCATATTCATTTTCACATTAATTTAACTAAGGCTGCACTTTATTTGCAGACTTTAATATTAGCAATCAATTACAGTGAATGAGATATTAGGTAATAATTTTCCTTGATATCTCTTTTCATATTGAGTTATCATTACATCCCTCATTCTCATGGTACATGTAATATCACTTAATCGGAGGATGTACTTAAGGATGTAATCTTTTCACAGTCAAATTCTATAATTGAATTTATCAAAGTACCAATCTGTCTCCACATTACTTATGCACTTTCACAATTCCAATATATATACATCCATTTACATAACCTTTATTTATTTTCTCCTCTGAGTATACTAATTTTATCTGTTAAGTTTGGCTCGATCTTATATCTAGCCATAACCACATAATAATAAGAGGAAATCACATTCAATCTTAGATTTGGGAACTATTTCATAACTTTTGTTCCCTTATCATCATATGGTTTATCTTCTTAATGCATTTTCATCTTTTTGCACTTATCACTCCAATTGATTTTCCAAGTGGTATAGTACTCTTCCGTTAAGACCTTTTAACATTTTTGAATACTATACTCTCATATATTTATCTATTCCCATTTAATTTTCTCACATGTATGCATCATATCAGTGAAGCAGCCAATTCCACAAACTTCTCAACCAATCATTTATTTTATTCGGTTTCCAAAAGTTGTGAAATTAATCAAGGGTACTACTTATATTCTTCAAATAAATATACATATTCACATCTAGTGGTTTCATGCTATTATAATTTATCTGTATGTGATAGAAATATTTCATTCATTAAACTCATATACTTCACAGGATATTTTATAAGTCTCTTAAGTACCACAAAGGACTCGTAAGAGTTATACCGAGTCCTAAATATTATCTTATACACATAAATCTCCAGGCTTTCATCTGTTGACACCCTATCCAGAGATTGATCTTAGGAATTGCTTATACTCTCTCTAATGAGATCATCAGTGTTTCCTTCGAACACACATATACAATAAATTCTTTATGCACCATTTTTTGGAGTAATTTCTTAAGCTCTTCGAACTCCTTTATATTCTCTGATAAGAGCTTAGAAATGGAATCCATACTGTGAATCATGTCAATGATCTCTCAAATCTATTCTACTCTAGAAATTTATTTAGAGTTACCTTCAGTAACTTTTAAATCATAACCTCATACCATTATGGATGTTTCATCATTTACATCCTGTAATTTTACTTTAAAATCATATTCATTTAATAACTCAAGTTAACTGTGATTCTCTTATAGTCACTTAACAGCTCTTATACACATTTCTTCATGTCTATATAGTATATCATTTTCTAAAGCATACCCAAAATATTCTGGTTCTATAAATATCTGATTTGTTTCCATAAGAAACAAAAGGAATATATAGAACCAAAATTAGTAACATTGGTATTGAATCATCAATACACAATTCACTTTTTCAGTTACACTCAGTAAGTGTATCACTTTTCATAATATCCATTAATCCCTAATCAAATACCTCGTCTTTTCACTTTCAAATCAGGCCCTAAAGAATTCATAACAGGGCCGATTATCTCGCGACCTCCCACAGTATACACTTCAGTCGCATTACACATCAAAATATAAGTAGGGCTTACAGTAAGGATCATTACACATGTAATATGTTCTTTACACCATCAATTTCCCTATCACAATCAGTCAGATTCAATTCAATTTAGTCATCTATGATTCGAGGGATTATTTCAATAGAGGGGCATATTCATCATTTCTCAGTTTATTTCTCTCTCTTTAAGATACATTCAACAGGTGATCTTAAGATCTATTAACTGATGATATCTTATTCCACTCCAATATCATCATTTCAGGGTCTTAGTTTGATTCGGACAAAGAAGTCCTGGTAGGGCCCTCACCGAGTTCTTCTTTGTTCCTTACCGAACAAACCTTCATTTAAGATTATAAGATCACCTATTTTAGGTAAAAGTCTAGGATTATTATCCCTCTTTAGCATCCTTAATTCATAAATTCCCACACCATTTAAAACATTTAACCCAATTTAAGTCACTTATTTTCTTTATACTTTTAGACTATACAGTACTATAAGGGATGTTAACTTTTTTCAACACTTTTTGTTCTAAAAGCATTTACAGATATTAGGCCAATCTTGCTCTGATACCATTAAAGCTGTAACAGTCTGAGTGTACATTTTTACACAATATTTACTAATATTTTACACATTTTTACCGGTTGGGCTGTTTGTGATGCCTTTAACGTTTGATCATTAATAGTAGTAAATGGTAAACATTTATTCAATAAATTCATAATATAAAATTTTTTCACAATATTCCATACACTTTACATCCCATGTTTCTATTTTACAATAATGTAGTACTGTATACAAGTGTTTGAATATATAAGAGAAATGACTGTACCTTTAAATTTCAATACTTTTTGTCCCAGTGAGCTACTTGCAGCTATATTTATCCGAGGAAGCCTTCAAATAATCCTCGTAATAAATCTGAAAAATTTGAAAGTAAAAGGGTGAGCGAACCACATGCTCAGTAAAGGAGTCGTATGCTGCTTGATATAATGAAAACTATATGCCATAAAACACTTTTTTCCTAATGGTGAAATAAGCACAATAAAGGAAGGATACTATAGTCGGCCGGGAAATATAAATGGAGCATGGAAAGTATTTTGAAATACCTGTCTTGTCCCAGAAACCCAAAGTGACTATAGGGAGTATTTTATAAATTGTTTCTGATAAAACAATTTAATACTCATTTTTTCCATAACTATAAATGGAATAAACTATTTATTTCTCTTCACTTCAGTACAGTTCAAAATAGGTGACAGTACAGTGGTAAAACAGTAGATACAGTAAACAGTCTTTTCAGTTCAGTAGCTTATACATATCCAAATCACTAGATAACAGTTCAGTAATTATTTCTATTTTAGAAATAATTTTCATAAGATTCTTTTGCAATAAACAATGAATTCCTTTCAGTTCAGTAAACAGTAATCAGCCACTTTCAGTACAGTACAGTTCAATAAAACAGTATTTCTCAGTATAATATAGTTCAGTAAAATAGTATTTTCCAGTGCAGTATAGTTCAGTAAAACAGTATTTCGGTACGGTACAGTTCAGTTCAGTAAACAGTAATTCACAGTGCAGTACAATAAAACAGGATTTAGTAAATTCCTTCAGTAAACAGTAATCAGTAAATTGAGACTAGGCATCACCCTACATCATATGTGAAAAACCGTAATTTTCAATATAAATATAAATTAACCGAAAATTTAATTTGGATAAATTGAAATCCAAATTAAATAAGAAATGAAAATGGAGAAATATAATTTGGATATTAAGAAATCCAAATTATAAGAAATACAAATGTGAGTAATTATATATTTATATAATTTTATTGTATAAATATATTTTTAAATATTATATATGTTTTATATAATTACATATGTATATATATATATGAAATATAGTATATATATATATATATATATATTATATATGGATATATACTATTTTATATCATAAAATAAATACATGAGTATATTATAAAAATATATATTTATGTATATATATAAATATATGTATATATATGAAATATATATACCTTATTATTTTAAATAAAAGTATATAAATATATATAAGAAATATATATTATTTTATTTTAAAATGATGTGTATAGATATATATATATATATATATAAATGGCTTATATATATCTATGTCTATATATCTTAATATTGTAATTATATATATAATTATATAAAAGAAATAATTATATATAATATAAAAAATGTAAAACAAAAACAGGATCGAGACCATGTTTATGTCTAAAAACAGAGGAAGCTAGCCGACCACTATCGGCGGCACCGGAGAAGGAAAAGGAGAGAAGAGCGTTTTCGGTGAGACGAGGGGGAAGACGAGAAGTGACCGGCGACGGCTCGAAACTGGAAAAGGAAAAATCGAAGGAGAAATTGGCTGAAGTCGAGAAGAAAAAAAAAAGAGAAAAATAGGAAAGTGGCGGTGCCGGCCGATTCAGCCACCGCCACTGCAACCACACCGTCAGCGGAGGAAAAGGAAAGGGTAGGAGGCCACCGGTGAGAAGGAAAATGGCGGAGGAAGAAGGAAGAAGAGGGAGAAGGGGTCGAACCCATCCCAACCAGATCCGTTATCATGCCGTCGATCTGGGAGGAATGGAGGCCACAAGCAGGTTCGCCGTGATCTCCGCCAACCGTGGGAAGGCTGAACCGCTGAAGAACCGACCACCAAAGGAGAACAGATGGTAAGGGGGGTTGGACTTGTTTGAACTGGTCTAAACCGGTTTAGACCAAGAAAAAGGGAAGAAAAAGAAAAGAAAAGAAAAAGAAAAAGAAAAAGAGAAGGAAATTTTTGGGAATTCAAAAATTTCAGAAATTTATGAAAATTCGGTAAGAAATTTCCAAAAATTGTTTAAGGAAATTATTAATTTATTTATTTAAATAAATTAAGAAAAAATTCTAAATGTTTTAATTTGGTTTCTAGAAATCATTCGCGGTGAATGAGACGATGGAATCGGGAGAGGTGAACACGGGCGTGATGGTGGTGAGGAAGTCGCCGACCTAGGACAGGTAAGGGAGACATGTGCAGCCTGTAAGGATATTCGGCACAGATGTTTTAAATATGCATTTAATTTTTTTAAATGCTGTTGATAATGATTGGTTGGAAAATTGTGGTGATGTACCGGTTGAAATTATAAATTGTATTTTCTGTGCAGGAGGCTAGCCAATCGACAGTCGTTATACTGCCGAAAAATATTAGAAAATTACTGAAAATCATAATAAATGATTTTATGTCACGAGAAACGATTTTCAATCACGAAAATTGAGAAATCGATTATTTTTCATAAAACATGAATATACTAATGTTTAATTGTAGAATATTCATGTTTTTGAGAATTGTGTAAAGGAAATCACCAAAAATTTCTCTTGATGTGTAAATTACACGTAATTCGAGATGAAAGATGAAAAGATAGAAAGTGAATATTTTATTAATAATTCTTTAAATATTCACTTGATTTCTTATATAATCTTTATGGTTTTAATTATAGAAATAATTATTGTTATAATTTCCATAAAGGTTAATTAGAGATGAAAAATAGTATTTTGAGACTAGAAGGTCTCTACATGTGTTTATAGAGGAAAACATAGTGACGGGATTGTTGAATTGGAAAATAAATAATTTATTTTTCCATAAATCATAAAAATAATTGATTTGAATTTCGATAACTTTGAAAACCATGTTTTGGATAGAAAGTAAGGAAAAGCGTGCGTATATGTTTTACGGTGAAAAAGAAACAATTATGAGATTTTATTTTACAGTGTGATTAATTAATTAACTGTTTTCACCGTATGAAAAATATGATTTATGCCTTTATGAAATATTTTGAAAAATGTTATTTATTTTATAAAGGTGAGGATATATACATGTGAGCCTTATGGATAATTGTGAAATAATTCGATTTGCTGTGTTTAAAATCCATAAAGGCTATGGTACAGTTTTATACTGTTTTGAGACTTGGGCCCCGAGTTTCATGCATCGTACTATTACTATTACTATCACGTGGCTGATTGACCAACTAGTCATCAGCGTCCCGGATTGTCACCTAGCAAGTGTACACCAAGGACATATTATAGATCATGGCCATAGATCTCAGTACTGATACTGTGTCCCTTAGTGGACGAAGATAGCATGATTTAATTATAAGGTGATGCCTAGTCTCACTTACTGATTACTGTTTACTGAAAGGATTTACTGAATCCTGTATACTGTACTATATTGTTTACTGTACTGAACTACTGTACTGTTTACTGTTTACTGAACAAAACCGTACCAAAATACTGTTTTACTGAACTGTATTCTTACTATTGACTGTTTACTGAAATGGTAGCCACTGATTACTGTTTTATTGAACTATACTGTTACTGTTGACTGTTTACTAAAATGGTAGCCACTGATTACTATTTTATTGAACTGAAAGCCACCATTTACTGTTTACCGAACTAAAAGCTACCGTATACTGTTTACTGAATTGGTAGCTATTGTTTACTATTTTACTGAACTATAAGGTACGGTTTATCGAACTGTAAGGTACTGAATTATTAAATGGTACCGAAAATTACTGTTTAATGGAAATGATTTCATTAAAGTTATTTCTAAAGTAGAAATAATTAATGAACTAATTATCCAACGATTTTGGATATTTATAAAATCATTGTACTGAAGTGATAAGAAGTAAACTACAGTTATACTATTGTACTGTCACGTGTTTTTAACTGTACTGAAGAGAAGAGAAGTAAACTACGATTTTACTACTATACTGTCACGTGTTTTAAACTGTACAGAAGGGATATAATAAAATGGTTTATACAATTTTTATAATTATGAGAAAAGAGAAGGAAATTATATTAAAATAGAACAATTTATAAAGTACTTTCTATAGTTGCTTCTAAGTTCCGGGACAAGACAGGTATTTCAAAATACTTGCCTTACTCAATCCGGATCCCTAGCCGACTGTAGTATCCTTCCTACATGTGAGCTTAGAACACTTTTAGGAAAATTTAAAGAAAGTGAAAAAGTTTTTCAGCATATAGATAGCCGAATATCAAGTGTTGCATATAACTCTCTTACTGAGTCGTGGTTTGCTCACCCCTTAATTTTAACATTTTAGATTTTCGAGGACTAAGAATCTAACATATGAGGATCTCGGCTACGCATTTAGAGACACTGCGACAGCTCGAATTAATCACGAAAGGTACGATCATTTATTTTTCGTATTTAGACTTATCGACAGTACTACCTTATTGTGAATTAAGATAAGGGATATAATTCATATTATAATTTCATATGAAATTGTTTAAATGTAAATGAAAAGCAAAGGATCGCAAACAACCAAACCGTCAAAATTGTGTAATAATATGTGTATTACTGTGTTACTGGACCGTTACATCATAACATGCTATCATCGTCCACTAAGGGACACAGTAATCATCCCCGAAGGGATACAATAACAATATATAGTGAGATCTATGGCCATGATCTATAGGGGGTCCTCAGTGTACAATTGCCATGTGACATCCGGGACCACTGATGACTGACGGGTCAATCAGCCACGTGATAGTAACAGTACCAGTAGTAAGCATAAATTTTGGGGCTTAAGTCTCAAAACAGTATAAAAATCGTACCATAGCCTTTATGGATCTTATTCAAAATAATTTAAAATATTTTATGTTTATCCATAAGGCTCTTACATTTTCATATATCATCACCTTTATGGAATTTATAAAATAAATAAGATCAGTATTTAGTTCCATAAAGGTATAAAATCATTTCTTTTCCCATAAAAATACTTTTAAGGAAATCCCATGAATCAAATCATTTATTTAAGTAATTATTTTCAAAAAGGTATTTATTTCTCATTTCCACATACCGTAAATCAATCGTTAAATATTCATGTATTAAGTGAGAACACAATCAATATTCACTTTGAATATTTAGTATCATATAAAACAAAATTAATTTCTCACTTTAATGAAAATATAAAGCATGAATATTTAATTTTATCACTTTCTCATAATTTCCAATTTATGGAAAATTGGTGGAAATTATATTCAAAATTTCCCATTTAAATCATTTCATGCATCTAAAATATTTTATAATATTTTAGAATACTTTTGGAAATTTTCCGACAGCATAACGACTGCGGATTCCTAACTTCCTGAACACAATTTGCAGTATATAAACCAGCTTATCAACCACAATTTTGCATGTTTTCAAACCAAATCATGCATCCAATATTCTCATAAAATTTAGCTTAAGAAAACATTCAATTCATTATATCACTACAACTCACACACTCCCCCTTACCAATTTTATGAAGTTGAGCTTCCCGGTTACACTAACCGAAATCCGTCAACTCGGGCTACAAAATAATTTTATCAAAATTTATTAATATTCTTTTTTTTATTTTTAAGCCACTAATATTCATAAAATGCAGCCACTACTGTCATAATATAAGCACAACCAGTATAAATTATACTGGTGCTAAAACTCAACTTCCTCATTCGAGCTTCTTTTTCGGTTTTAATTTCACCAATCCTTCTCTTTTAATTTCTATAATTATTTTCCATCAAAATCCCTAATTTTCAGCAAATTTTCATGCATAATTAAGGTCATGGCCGAATCCCCTTCTTTGGCCATTTCTTTATCTTTCAACATTTTCCTTAATTTTCTTCTTTCCAATCTATTTCTCCTTATCTACGTAAGCCTCCCTTGACCTATTCTTGCATGAAGCCTTAAATTCTTATTTATTCCATGTCCAAACCGAGACCTCATTCATTATTCAAATTTTGCTTTTCAACCCATTTTACAATTTTAAGCTTCTTCTGCAATTTGTTTATATTCCATAATTCATTTCATGAAATTTCCAACCCATTTTATTGCTTATTCTCATCTATGCCTAAATTTCTTCTTGATTCAATTTCCATATTCTAATAAGATTTAACTAAAAACAACACTATAATCATGCTTCTCATATAAAGAACATAGAGATTCATCATGTACTATCAAGCAAACCATAAAATCATTGAAACTTACCTTAATCGAGTGGTGTAATCCAAAACAGAACAAGTTTCTATTTCAAATCAGTCCCTATTCTCTTCTTTCTTTGATGGTTTAAATGATGTGGGAAGGGTTGATGATGAAAGCTTAAGTGGTTTTGTATCAAGGGTTTGCAATTTTGTTGAGTTTCTTTGGAAGAACGATGGCCAACAGAACACCAGACCGAAACAAAATTCTGTTTCTCGTGGGATAGCAGAATATCGGTGATGAAGGAAGTATTTTGTTGATGTTTTTGTTTCTTTATTCTTCTATGTATTCAAGACCTCCAATAGTAAATAACCACCTAGCTTCTTATCTTTGTTTTCCATCATTTTGGTCTTAACATGTGTTAGCTTTAAAGTGCCATATATATTTTGAAATGACAAAAACTTAAGTAAGCTTTAATGTTTCAATTCATATTGTAAATTTGCCTTATCACACATGATTTTCTCAATACATTTTAAGTGATCATATCAAACATTAAGACCATGATTTAATAATGCATATTCTTATTGGTCTTAATACTTTATAAATGTTTTGAATATTTTAGAAAATCACTTGATGATTTCTTGGATCATGCTTTTATTAAAGAGAGTCAAGAAAAACTCCCACAAAAGTACCAAAATGTTTTGGGTTGAATTAGGATCAAAGACCACATCATTTCTAACCTAAAAGTGCAGGAAAAATGCCCTCTGGAAGAAAAGGATCGATCCCCTAGGGAAAGGGATCGATCCCTTTTTGGCAGAATGCCCCGGAAGCCCAAAATGAAGGAAAGGATCGATCCCTTTGGTGAAAGGATCGATCCCTTTATGCCAGAAAGCCCTTAACGGCTAGTTTCTGTGAGACATAACGGCTAGCTTCTGTTTTGGCTCCAACCAACGTCCACAAACCATCCAAGGGACTATAAATAGAGGCTTAAAAGCTAAAGAAAGGAAGATGAACGACTCAGCAACTCCATAACACATATTCCTCAAATCTATAAGCCTCAAACAACAAATCAAGAGCTACAAAGTCTTCATCATCTATCATTCTCTTATTCCTTGTAGTGCTTAGCACAAATCTTGTATAGGTTTTCATTGTGCTTAATTTTTGTAATCACTTGCCTATCTAGAGGCATTCTTTGATTACTTCTCTTGTAAACCAATTCATACCTTGTAAAAGAGGAGGTTTCTCTTTAGCCTTAGAAAAAGAGGGAGATTACTCTTTAGCCTAAGAAAAAGAGGGAGGTTTCTCTTTAGCCTAGAAAAAGAGGGAGAAGAGGTTTCTCTTGAGCCTAGAAAAAGAGAGAGGTTTCTATTAAGCCTGTAAAAAGAGGGATTGTAAAGACAAATTCAAGTATAGTGAATTTTGGGGAAAATCCTTGGGAGCGTCTCAAGGTAGAGGACGTAGGCAAGGTAGCCGAACCTCTATAAATCAATTGTGTAAATCTCTGTCTCCCTACTCTTTATTTACTTGCACTTATATTGTGTTTATTTCATTGAACTTGAATTGCATGCTTGTCTAGCCTAGAGAACTTATAAGATATTAATAGAGGCTAGAAAATTTAGAAAAACCGAAAAACGAACCTAAGGCTAGCTAAAAACCGATTCACCCCCCTCTCGGTATAGCCTATAAGAGCCAACAATTGGTATCAGAGCTTGGGCTCGAGATTGATTTAGACTAACCTCTATCGAGCAAAACGATCTTAAATGGCTCACTTGAATATAGGCACATCCCTAGGAGAAGAAGGACAATCATTAGTTAGACCTCCACTCTTCAATGGTGAAAATTATTCATATTGGAAAACTAGAATGATGTTGTTTGTACAATCAAATAATTATGAAGTGTGGAGAATTATAGTGAATGGTCCTAGAATTCCCATGAAGAAAATAGATGGAAAAGATGTCCCTAAGAGTGAGGATGAGTGGGACACAAATGACATGAGAGTGGCACAATTGAATGCCAAGGCTATGCACACTCTCTTTTGTGCTTTAGGTCCCAATGAATATAATAGAGCATCCTTGTGTGAGAATGCCAAACAAATATGGGACAAACTAGCCATCTCCCATGAAGGGACCAATCAAGTTAGGGAAACCAAAGTAGGAATGCTCACACATGATTATGAGCTTTTTAGGATGAAAGAAAATGAGTCCATTAGCGAAATGTTCACTAGGTTTAATGATATAATTAATGGACTTAAAGCTCTAGGCAAGGCTTATTCCAATCTTGAAATGGTAAAGAAAATTTTGAATAGCTTGCCTAAGTCTTGGGAGGCAAAGGTAACTGCAATAGAAGAGTCTAAAGATCCAAATACCTTGTCTCTAGATGAACTTATGGGCTCCCTACTTACATATGAGATGAAATTGAAAAGAAATGAAGTGCCTTCAAAGAAAGTAGGGGTAGCACTTAAGTCTTCCACTCATGAGGTCATTGAAGATGATAGTGATGAGAGTGGAAATGAGGAAGAAAAGGAAATGGCAATGTTTGCCAAAAGATTCAATAGATTCATGAGAATGAAAGAAAAAGAAAATAATAGGAGACATCAAAGAGGGGAGTCAAGTAGAAGAGAAAAGGACCCTTTAGTGTGTTGTGATGAACTGGGTCATACTAAGTTAGATTGCCCCTTACTTAGGAAAGAAAAGGATAAGAAACGTAGGAAGAAAGCATTTGTGGCTGCATGGAGCGATAGTGATAGCTCCGATGAAGAAAATGTAGATGAAGAGGTAGCCTACTCATGCTTTATGGCTATTATTGATGATGAGGCTAGTTGTAGTTCTAGTGAAGATAATGATTATACATTTGATGAACTACAAAATGCTTTTAATGAATTAGCAAATGATTTTCAATGCATGAACTCCAAATATAAGAAAATCATTGCTAAATTGAAAATAGAAAATGAAATGCTATTAAATGCCAAACTTGAATTTGAGAAGAAGTTAGAAGAAGCAAATCTAGAAATAAATGAGTTGAATAAAAAGAACTTAAATTTGCATAACTCATTTTCTAGGTTTTATATGGGTCAACAAAAGTTAGATCACATGTTAGAGACCCAAAGAGCTTTCTTTGACAAAGATGGGTTAGGATATAATGCAATACAAAAAGAGACTCATCTAAAGAACTTCCTAGTGAGCAAAAATTCTATGCATGATACATCTCTCACATGCTCACTATGCAATAGAATAGGACACTCTTCACAAGCATGCACTTATAGAAAAACTACATTTAGAGGAAGAGTTGTTAGAAAAATGTGGGTGCCAAAGCATTTAAATAATGATGAATTAAGTTTGAAATGGATTCCTAAGGGATCTAAAATTGTGAACACTAACTCTCATGGACCCAAGAAAATTTGGGTACCAAAACATGCTTAAACTTGTTTGTTGTAGGAGTGTTAGAGCATGGAGCTACAATGAAACAATAAAGTTCAAATGCTCTACACATCCATGGAGTTGCTTGTGCTAATGAGAAAAAGGAAGAGCTTGGAAATCCATCCTTTGCTAAGATCACAACAAGTCTTCAAAAGATGGCTAATGGTGGATTCAACTATTCAAGGCAAAACATTCTCTAGCAAAGGAGTTTTGTAAGCTTAACTCCTTCCTCCTTAAATTTTTTATTTGATTAGTTATGCCTTGATGAGAAAATTGGTTAATGATTAATGATACATTGTGAATGAGCAAAAGGCATGATGAATGATTGTTGATTGGTTGATGGATGGTTCTTGAGGCATTGGGTTATTGGATGAAAAGCATGTTTAGTAATTTTGAAATGATTATTGGATTTCTGCATTTTGAGCAAGTCTACTGTGTGTTGATAATGTATTTACTTGCCTCAAATTGCCAAATATGTCATATATTCAAAATGTCATGTCATGAGCAAGAATGAAGAACTTGTATGTTGGAAATTATGGCATGTTGTTCACAAGATGTATGCTTTAATGATATATGTACTTAAAATCTATGTGAACAAGTTTATTTTGACATATTTGTGGTATCCAATGCTTTGGTTTGGTGAAAATATGCATAATGCTTAAAATGACCTCCTTTGAGACAAAAAATGCATATATTGGTGAAAATCCTTCCAAAATTGCAAAATCTATTGTAAAATGATTTTTCATCCATGTTTTTCATTCATACAAGTCCAAAATCATGTTTTACAAATGTTTAAACTCTTACTTGGACTTAAATTACTCAAAAACGGAGTTTTGGTACCTCACAAGTTCAATTTTTTGTCAAAAATCTGCAGAAACAGGATGAGGGATCAATCCCTCAACAAGCAGGATCGATCCCCCCTTGAACAGAATGCAAAATCTGTATTCTGGAACTAAGGAATCGATCCCCCCAAGCCAGAAAGGGCTTTCCTGCATGTTTTCAACCGAAATTGAGAAGAACTTTTCATTGTTTTGATACTTTCTCTCTTCTCAACTTAAAATTCATTGTTTTGACTTCTTTTTGATGAACTTTAAAATATGAAAAATCATTTTTCATTGATATCATGCCTCAACTCCATCAACTTGTGTTATTTCCAACAAATGGTATCACTTTCAACAATCAATATCATTTTTCTTGATCTCACAGGTGCAAAATCAGTTTTCTCATTAAAGATTGTCTTGAATTACATAAATCTTGAAATAATCTTGAAATATATTTTCAATGAATGCTTAAACATAATTTTTAAGATTTATTTCAATGATTTATGGATATATTTAAGAATTTGATTAACTTGTGCATAATGAATATTCTTCATTCCTTTTGTTCATCTTAGTCAAGCATGCTTATAGGATTAAATCTCTTAGCTTGACTCACCTATTCCACACTAGGTTTCATGATAATTATACATCTAGTGGATTGACTTCAAATGTAAATTCAACAAATTGGTATAAGGTCATAATTTTCCTTGGCTTATAATTAGTGATGATAAATGAATCCTAAATGTTGAGTTACATGAAAATTTTGTTGGATTATGCCTTTAGAACCATTCATTAGATGATTGACTTTAGCATTTTTATGTATCATGACATTTTATTGTAGCTCATTATTATATTTGTCTTATAACTGCGTAATGTAATCTTATATGATAATGTCCTTAGAATAGTAATAACACACTACTCTTAAAATATCCCTAGTCAAGTATTATTGTGAACAAGGATAACAATGATACGATAAGACTAGTATGTGGTTGACTGATGACCATTGTCATGGATATAGGATATCAAGTCATCACATAGGTACATGTTAAAGAACTATGTACTGGATCGACCCTCCATGAGAACGCTACATGGATTGTTATATGAGTGTCATAAGCGATTCTCATAGTGATGATGGTGTATGTGATCCTTTGACTTGAGATCATCAGAGATCCCAACATAGAGAATTGTATACTTTAATGCTGCTAGATGTCATTCGTAATAGGATGGACTATAAAGGTAGTAATTGGGTATGCCTTGATCTATGTAGAGGGATGTTGAGTGATCAAGATAGGATTTATCCCTCTTATATAACAAGAGTGATGTCTTGGGCCCTTTGATAGAGTGAGACTAAGAAATGCATGGCCGTGCTCGAATAAGTCAATATGAGATATTGATTTTATTTGTTTAATTAGTCTACTCAGGAATCAAGAAACGCTTATTAGACTATATAAGTGTGACACATTCCATGACTTGTGTCTAATCAAGACATCAAAGGATAAAGGGATTAGACTACAAGGTAACATCTATCACGAGTAAGGTTATGTCGAGTCATTGACATTCTCGTTACATGGGTAGCAATGATATGTTGCTAGATACCGCTCATTGCCTATGACAATTTTCTCATTGCCATTGTTTTGAGAACCTATTGGGTCGCACACTTAGAACGGATCAATGAGGAGCTTAATTAATCCTATTCTGAATTGGATTAAGGATATATCTAATCCTATTCTGAATTGGATTAAGGATATAGCTAATCCTATTCTAAGTAGGATTAGAGTTCTGTTTGGCAGTAAATTTTCCCTAAAATTTACTGCCTATAAAAGGATGTTTTCTAAAACAGAGCCGCACAGAAAAAAAACAGAACAAAAATTATTCTTTTAATCGAAGCTAGCAATTCGGTTATAAGGAATCAAAAACGCTCTTTAAGGCTTCTGATCGTGAGACGTTCAAGAGTCGTGAGATCCGTTTGTGTGGATACCATAGAGGCAGGAACGAAAAGTTGTTGCTTGTGACTCGACCAACGACAGAAAATCAAAGAAAACGTTAGGTAAAATCTCGAAACCCTAATCAGGCAACTCTTCGAATCGATCCTGGTGGAGGCCGAATGATTTAAATTCCGCTGTGTGTTTGTTTCGGTTTCCTTCAAATTTATCATCCATGAAATTAATTCTTTATGGCAAAATTATTATGGAACTTGGGCTTTAATGACAACATCAATAATTGATATACATGCATTGAATCTTGATTGTTTTGATGTTGAACATGCATGTTTACTTAAGTTGAATCAATAATCATGCCTATAAGATGAGAATTGTTTTCATGATATTATGTGCTTAACCTCACTCATAGCTTATAGATTTTAATGGTAAAATATATTTTAGCTTGATAATATTGATTCACTTAGGTGAAGCCATTTTAGTTAAAATAGCATATACCCTCTAGAACGTTAAATGATGATAACAACTAGGGATATGGTTTTTAATTGATTAAAATGATAATTTTGAATCTTTCATTGCTCATAATTGGTTAAGGACTTGAATTGGAAAATGAGCATAGGCTTTTTATGCTTGAAACCATGGAAGAAAATGTGTTTGCTTGAATTCCTTTATTTTTTTTAATCTTCCATATGGTATAAATTTATGAATATGAATATGGATTAATACTCTATGATAGTGTGCTAAAGATTAATTGATCCATATGCATATTTGATGATGTGTGTTGTGTTCTTGCATATCTAGAATAATTATTTTCTTGACATGAACACACTACACATAGATATTGGATTCATGCAAAAGGCCTAAGTCAACCATTAGTAACAATTCGCATTTAGATTAAAATAACAATTAGTATCATTGGCAACCATATTTTCAACAATTGGTAAGCCAAATCTAAATTGCCAATTTGTATGAGCTTTAAATTGACAATTCTTCTCATGCTCTTTAGTTTAAAATGACAAATAGAGGAGAATTCTCTTAGGATATTTTTACATGAAACTCTTGTGTGCTAGAATTTGAAGTTAATTGCTATATGTCTTGATTCTATACACACTCTTGATTGAACGTGATTCATGAGCTCATGTATTCATATGTCATCTAATTTTAGCTCATAATCATGATGTATTACCATGCACCTTAGTTGGACTTTAGAGAACAATTGATACACTTAGGTGCTTAATAGGATTGAAATAAGCAAGTCATAGACCTTAGTAGATATTTATACTAAACTTGCTTCATTGTGAACTTCTTGCAAAATTATTTATAAACAATTGGTATAGGATCATAAGTCATGTTCTTTGCATGAATATTTCTTACTTTTTATGAACAATTGACTTATTTATTTGTGCTATGAGTCCCATGTACTAACATGTTTCTTGTTGGATGGAGCATATTCTTTTATCTCTTCTCACATAGCCATAATTTTAGGGGGAGCATATTTTTCTTTATTTTTTTCCTTATGACAAAAAGGGAGAGAGATAGATATTAAAAGGGAGAGATAGTAAGGGGGAGAGATAATGGGGGAGAAATAGTTTGAAAATTCATTTTCAACACCCATGCTTTTATTAAGGGGGAGCTTTGTAAAATCTTGCTTTATTTGAGGGGGAGTATTTTATTAAAGAATTTTCAAAGCAAATTTACATTAAGTTTTGTCATATCAAAAAGGGGGAGATTGTTAGCTTTAAATTGCCATATATATTTTGAAATGACAAAAACTTAAGTAAGCTTTAATGCTTAAATTCATATTGTAAATTTGCCTTATCACACATGATTTTCTCAATACATTTTAAGTGATCATATCAAACATTAAGACCATGATTTAATAATGCATATTCTTATTGGTCTTAATACTTTATAAATGTTTTGAATATTTTAGAAAATCACTTGATGATTTCTTGGATCATGCTTTTATCAAAGAGAGTCAAGAAAAACTTCCACAAAAGTACCAAAATGTTTTGGGTTGAATTAGGATCAAAGACCACATCATTTTTAACCCAAAAGTGCAGGAAAAATGCCCTCTGGAAGAAAAAGATCGATCCCCTAAGGAAAGGGATCGATCTCTTTTTGGTAGAATGCCCCAGAAGCCTAGAATGAAGGAAAGGATCGATCCCTTTGGTGAAAGGATCTATCCCTTTATGCCAGAAAGCCCCCAACGGCTAGTTTCTGTGAGACATAACGGCTAGCTTTTGTTTTGGCTCCAACCAACGTCCACAAACTATCCAAAGGATTATAAATAGAGGCTTAGAAGCTAAAGAAAGGAAGATGAACGACTCAGCAACTCCATAACACATATTCCTCAAATCTATAAGCCTCAAACAACAAATCAACAGCTACAAAGTCTTCATCATCTATCATTCTCTTATTTTTTGTAGTGCTTAGCACAAATCTTGTATAGGTTTTCATTGTGCTTAATTTTTGTAATCACTTGCCTATTTAGAGGCCTTCTTTGATTACTTCTCTTGTAAACCAATTCATACCTTGTAAAAGGGGAGGTTTCTCTTTAGCCTTAGAAAAAGTGGGAGGTTACTCTTTAGCCTAAGAAAAAGAGGGAGGTTTCTCTTTAGCCTAGAAAAAGAGGGAGAAGAAGTTTCTCTTGAGCCTAGAAAAAAAGAGAGATTTCTCTTGAGCCTGTAAAAAGAGGGATTGTAAAGACAAATTCAAGTATAGTGAATTTGGGGAAAATCCTTGGGAGCGTCTCAAGGTAGAGGACGTAGGCAAGGTAGCCGAACCTCTATAAATCGATTGTGTAAATCTCTCTCTCCATACTCTTTATTTACTTGCACTTATATTGTGTTTATTTCATTGAACTTGAATTGCATGCTTGTCTAGCCTAGAGAACTTAGAAAATATTAATATAGGCTAGAAAATTTAAAGGAACGGAAAAACGAACCTAAAGCTAGCTAAAAACCGATTCACCCCCCTTTTGGTATAGCCTATAAGAGCCAACAACATGCATTAAATTGCTGAAGAACTTGCAGCAAAGGAACGACTGTAATCTTGCTTGGTTGTTTCGATTTTGACCATGTTTTCTTCTCTCCTTTTTGTAATTTTTAGCCAATTAAAATTAACCTCATGGTATGTCTAACTCCTCTCCCCTTTTTGTACTAGTTATATTGCATTTTATTATATAAAATTCATAGTTAAAAACTCACTAAAAATCTCCAGTTGGCCACACATAATGGAAAAAATAAAAAGGCTTACCGTCCATACTTGGCTACACTTTCTTGACTTTTCTTGGCCTCTTTTGATAGCTATTTCATCCAATAAAATTTAACTTCATGTTAGATTGTTAACTCCTCTTCCTTCTATGTTATTCCTATTGCCTTTTTATGATCCTTTAGCAAATTTCCAGCCATGAAATTCACAGCAGCAAGGGTGTCGTGTAGTCCATATTTTTTGCACACTTTGTTGACTCCTCTTGCTTACTTTTAATATATATTTTAGCCAATAAATCAGCCAATAAAATTCCACCATATTCCTACTTAATAAAGTCCTCTTTATCTATCATTATCATCAAATTTTACATCATAAAATTTGAACAATTTTGTGTTCAACTGTGCATCATAACAGCAGAAAAATTGATGCATGGTTTGGACTTTCTTTCTCCATCTCCTTTAATATATTCACCAAGGAAGAATTTAATCACTTGTACAATACATAAATTTTCCTCTCTTATACTTCATTTATTATATATTTTATGCCATGAAAATATCACTTCCATTTATAATTTTCTGATTTGTTTTTCTTTCTTTATTCTATACTTTTAATTCATCATTCAATATTTTTTTCAACGCTTATACACCATACTACAATTTATAAATCCAATAATTTAGATTGAGAGCTGAAATTCATTCAATCTTTACTTAATTCCACTAAATAATTTAATTCCACTCTCAATAATTTACAAAGTATAGTGTACAGTGTAAAAAAAATCGGATCTCTAGGTGACTATTTCTGCATCTAGTTGAATGGTTAGATATCAAATGAAACTGTTTTATAAGTGCAAGGGGTTTGAATCTCGGTTTTACTCTTAGTGTCAATTCTGACTAGGGGTAGCTGACTGCCTTAAAGGGCGACTGACTACCCTGAAACAGTCATGACGTACTTATTTCTGAAACCGACTTAAAGCAGTCGACTGCCATTTTTTTCAGAAGCATTCTGTTTGCGCACCAGTCGATTGCATTTTCTCGGAAAGCATTCTGTTTACGCACCAGTTGACTGCCTTACTTGCATCCGAATTTTCAAATATTTTAAATTTAAAAAGAAAGTAAATTTATCAAATTTATATATGTCATAGCCGTCGATTGCCTTAAAAGAGCAGTCAACTGCCCCCTTTTTAAAACAGTGGTTTAACCCAATTTTGTATAAAGGTATTTCGATTTCCATTAAGGTATATAAGAATGTTTATAATTATCAATAGTTTTTCAAAAAGTAAAAATTTGATAACAACTGTTTTGAGATTGTTAACTCCTTTGGTGATCATGCATACTTATATGCTTATTATTTATATTTGGCTGTGGGACCTTAGTCAAGTCCTCAGCACCACAGTTGTCACCTGACTAGTGTTCACTGTGGACTATCGACGATGGCCATTTGTCTCTTATATGTGTTTGGATTAAGGGAGGAGCCCTGGCCCGTAGGTGGGTACGCCACTTTATATGTACATCCCTTACGGTATTTATTTGGTGCATGATTCTATTGGGTGTTAACCGTCTCTTCAAATTATTAGAAGTTTATTTGCATACTTGATTTCATATGATTTGATGCATATGCAAGTATTTGATTTACTTGAATATATGTAAGAGATTTATAAGATGGGATTATATGTGTTATATGGTATTTGATGAACTCATATTTTATTTGGCATCTGTTTTATAACGAGTTCCAACATATATTTGTGAACATACGATAAATCCTTATCGGCTATAGTAATACTTTCCTTTCGAACTATCAGTGCTATTAAGGATCCTACATGACATTATAGAGCCAAGTAGGAGCCTGCATATAAGCATATAGTATGCACTTTTATATATATTTCTTACTGAGGGTAAACTCACTCCCTTATTTTTTCACCCTGATTTTTTTTCAATGATTTCTCACTCTTGGTAAAGGAGCTTGCATTTTGGATTGTACAGTATTCCTTTGAGGCATGCTTCCAAATCCATGAAGGTATATTTATTTTGTTATGTATTTCAGACTATGGTACAGTATTGTGATGTATATTAGACCATGTTAGGGATGTAAATTGTTAAAGGAACTAGTATGCACTTGAATGAAAGTTTTAAACCTATTTGTAAAATGACTCATGTATGTGTATAAGAAATACTTTTCAATCAAAATTGAAATCGCCATGTTAAGCGATTAAATATAAAGTATAAGAAGAGGAAAGGATGACCCGACAAACAACTTAACCAATCTTAACTGAAAGAAAAAGGTAGTTGGTATTTGAATTAAACGAGGATGCTACCAATTTAATAGAAAATAAAATAAATTAATTATTGAAGTTTATATAGGAAAGATAAGAGATTGTAGGAAAATTGATTATAATTAAAATATAAAATTTTAAGTATAAGTTGGAAAATGATAAATGAAATTCAAGAATGGAAAATGTATCATGGTAAATATTACATGACATTTGTGAAGTGAATTAGAATAACAGAATATAATTTAATTCTAGTTATATTGTGACCATTAATAGAAATTAAAATAAATTGATTATGATAATTAATAAAATGGAAGTAAATTGATATAAGTAAATGGTAAAATTGATAGTAGTAGTGAATAAAGATTATTTGTAAAATTGAATTAGGAAGCAATAAATATACTAGAAGAAGAAAATATTTGATCTTAATAAATAATTAAAGATAAGAAAATTTTAATAATATTAAAACTAGGGAGATAAGTCAATTTAATAATAGTTAGAGTGTACTATTTAATAAGAGATATAATAAATTTCTATGAAAATGATACAGTAGGAAATAAGGATTAATAGAGTAATTAATTTATAGAATAATTATTAGAGTTGAAATATGAATTATTAGTAGAAATTAAAATTGGGGAAAGATTTCAATGCAAGCGTAGTTAAGACATTTAATAAGAAATTAAATAAATAAAAGTCATTGAGATTGACAAAATGGAAAATAGGAATTTATAGAATTAATTATTAGAGTTATACATGAGAATTTAAATATAAATTGAAATTATTGGTGACATGAAAATTAAAGAAAGAATAGAATTTAATTGAAATTATATTTTGGTATTTAGTAGAGAATTATGAAATATTTATTAGAATTATAGTATAGAATTTTGAACCTATTTTGAAATTATTGTGTAGTGCTAGGAAATCGAAAAATAAAGAGGCGTGACTAGAGTTATCGGATTTTAAATTGCACGGAAGTAGACGTAAGGAACATAATAAGAGTTACATATGATATGTTTTATTTGCAATCGAAAATTCTCCAAAATCTAGGTTTAATCGTTTCTCACATACTTTTCCTGGATACAAGAAATGGAAATTTATTTTATATTCATATAAGTTAAATATGATTTTATTTGCATGAAAAATATTTTATTATTATTTTATACGAAATGATTTGCACGAATTGCATTATATGAAATGAATTACATTATATGAAACGATTTACATGAATTGCATTTCATGAAATGTTTTATATTAAAGGAGTTACATGAGATGACATATATGAAATGTTTAAATTGCATAAATTGTTATTTTTCATAATTATGGATTGACTAAAGATAATTGCTATTTGAAATGATTCCTACTGTTAATGAAATAATTTATGAAATGTTTTGAGACAGTCATTCTTTAGTGATCCTGCATACTGTTACATGATTACAAGACCTGATTAGTCAACAGGTTTACTTGCTTATTGTATATGACTATGGGAATTATGGTCAAACCCATAAGTTTTCACAGTGAGCACCTGACTAGTGCGAACTGACTGTTGACAGTGGCAATTGTTATGACATATGTGATCGTCCCTATGGGGATACAAGGTCCTTTCAGGGATACGAGATCGTGCATGATTATATTGTATACGATTGTCTCCACTGAATTATATGTGAATGATTTGATTACTAAAGGATTTGATTACTGGGTGATTTAAATACTGAATGATTTGAATACTGATTTATTGATTTGACAGAAAGAAATAAATGATTAAAATTGATTGATTGAAAGTGACAGTTTTAAATGAATTGTTTAATGCACTAGATTGGAATACGAGAGTATTGCTTATAGTATGATCTGAAATATTATTGTTTTATTTTCTGTAATTTTTACTAAAATTGCTTTACATAACTATTTAAATAAATTGTTTTATATATTGACATTGATTTGAAATTGCATTGCATAAATGATTAAATGATTTATTCGAATTAATGATTTGAAATTTATATGGGATAAATTATTAAATTAAATGTTTTATACTAATTAATGATTCCATCGTCAATCGCTTACTCCCTATAGTTGCATCTAAGGACTGGAACACAAAAGGTATTCTAAAATACCTCTCATACTCTACCCGATTACCTAGCCGATTATAGTATCCTTCCCATACTGCCCCCTAAGAAGCCGTTAGGTAATAAAATATTTTATTGCATTTTAATATTTACATTTAATATGCCTCTTTCATAATTAGTTTAAATAAATTATTTTTATTTAACTGCATATACTATACACTTTTATATATGGTTCTTACTGGGCTTTCCCCAAAGCTCACCCCCTTACTCACTATCCCAGATAGTTCACTAGTATACGTATCATCCGCTACAATAGGAGAGTTGAAGATAATTACTAGAAGTTTAAAGTACTCAGTGGCTAGGTAAATGTAAAATTTTACATTTACATTCAGACTAGTATATGCACAACAATAGTAGATAAATATTGGGATGTAAATAGTATAACGACTGAATAAAGAATGTATATGAATTTTATGGAATGCAATTATACTGAATTTATTATAAATATAATTATAAATATTATGTTATAGATTTTATTCTGATTTTATATTGATTATGTATGTATTAATTTATTTAATGGTATAAAGAAATAATTGAAATGAAAATTGTATATTAAACTTACATCGATACCGAACTCAAACCAACTGATACCGAATAATTGAATAAGGAAGATAGACGCAAAAAAAAATTTTAGTTTGGAATTTTATAATTCCGGACGTTATAGGGGTTCCTTAGCTTGTGAAATGGCTCCATTATTGTCACAATAGAGTGCCACTGTATTAGCAATGCTAGAGACCATCCAAGTTCTGATGAACTTCTTGATCCAAACAACTTCCTTAGCTGCATCTAATGCCGCTATATACTCAGCTTCGATTGTAGAATCGGCCACTATCTCTTATTTAAAACACTTCCAACTTTACAGTGCCATCATTCAGGTAAAACACATAGCCAGATTGTGACTTGAAGTTATTTTTATCTGATTGAAACTAGAACCGTGTAACTATTTACAACGAGCTCATTTTCTTCTCATAGTCTAAGAAGGCATCCTTAGTGCTTCTTAAGTACTTAAGGATGTTTTTAACTGCTACCCAGTGATGCTCACCTTGGTCAGCCTGATACCTGCTCGCCTTGCTTAAAGCATGTGAGACATCAAGCCTGGTACATAACATGGCATACGTGATAGATCCAATTGCTAAAGCATATAGAATCTCAGCCATTTTATCTCTCTCATCTTATGTTTTAGGACACATGTCCTTTGAGAGATAATTGCCATGTGACATAGGTAAGAATCCTTTCTTGGATTCTTCCATACTGAACCTTTTCAACACTTTGTCAATATATGTACTTTGACTTAGACCAAGCAGCCTATTCATCTATATCTATAGATCTTTATTCCAAGGATATAAGCTGCTTCTCCTAAGTCTTTCATGGAGAAGCAATTCCCTAGCCAAGTTTTGACAAATTATAGAGTATGGATGTCTTTCCTATGAGTAATATGTCATCCAGATATAGCACTAGGAATATGACAGCGCTCTCACTATCCTTTTTGTAAACACAAGATTCATCTTCATTCTTGATGAAGCCAAACTCTTTGACTGTCTCATCAAAATGAACGTTCTAGCTCCGAGAAGCTTGCTTTAATTCATAAATGGATTTTTGAAGCTTGCATACCTTGTTGGCATTCTCAAGAGTGATAAAACCGTTAGGTTGTGTCATATACACATCTTTCGGCAAGTTTCCATTCAAAAACGTGATTTTAAGATCCATTTGCCATATCTCATAATCATGGTATGCAGCGATAGCAAGCAAAATCTGAATGAACTTGAGCATTGCAACTGGTTAAAAGGTTTCATCATAGTTTATACCATGCCTTTGTTTGAAACTTTTGGCCACCAATCGGCCTGTATAGGTATGCATGTTACCATCCATGTTAGTTTTCTTTTTGAAGACCCACTTGTACCCTTATGGGTTTTACCCCTTCAAGTGGATCAACCAAGGTCCATACTTGGTTTGTCTACATGGAATCCATTTCGGATCTCATGGCTTCAAGCTATTTCTCAAAATCTGGGCTCGTAATTGCTTCTTCGTAGGTGGTAGGCTCATCATTATCCATGAGCAATACATCGTAGTGCTGAGTGGTGAGAAGGTTAACCTTCTCAAGTTCTCAACGTATCCTATTAGACCTATGCGGGCCTTGTGTTTCTAGAGCAATTTCCTGTTCCACAACATCTTGTGGGACTTGCTTCTATTCCACTAAAGGTTCAGTGACATTTTGTGGTTGTTGAACCTCTTCAAGCTCTATTTTCTTCTCATTAGTTCTTCTAAAAAGGAAGTCCTTTTCTAGAACGACACTCTACCGAGCCACAAACACTTTATGCTTTTTGGGATTATAGAAATTATATCCTTGTCTCTTTACGATACCCCAGAAATATGTATTTATCAAATTTGGGTCTTGATTTGTCTGAGACTTGTCGTTTGACATAAGCCTCACAACCCCAAATCTTTAGAAAATACAGATTAGGTTTTTTTCAGTCCACATCTCATGTGGTGTCTTTTCAACCGCTTTAGTAGGAACACGATTTAGTGTGAATGCTGCTGTCTATAAAGCATAACCCCAAAAGGAGACAAGAAGGTCAGATAGACTCATCATGGATTGATCCATGTCTAATAAGGTCTGATTCCTCCTCTCAGATACACCGTTCCATTCAAGTGTACCAAGTGGAGTGAGTTGTGGAATTATTCCACACTCCTTTAAATGGTCTGTAAATTCTAGGCTCAAATACTCTCCATCACGATTTGATTGGAGTGTCTTGGTATTCTTGCCTAGCTGGTTTTGTACTTCATTCTTGAATTCTTTGAACTTTGTAAAGGATTTTGACTTGTGTCTCATTAGATACACATAGCCATATCTACTGTAGTCATTAGTAAATGTAATGAAGTATTGGAACCCTCCTCTAGCCTATGTGACTAATGAGCCATATACATCTGTATGTATGAGCTCTAGTAAACCACTAGCCCTTTCACTTGTTCCTATAAAAGGGGCCTTGGTCATTTTACCAAGTAAACAAGATTCGCATACATCATATGATTCAAAATCAAATGAATCTAAGTGTCCATCTTTGTGGAGCCTAGATATGCGTTTCTCATTTATGTGACCAAGTCTACAATGCCAGAGGAATGTAGGGTTAATCTCATTACCCTTGACCTCTTGGAATCGACGCTGTATATGTGATTATCTAAGTCAAAAACATACAATCCATTCATAATGGAAGCATTGCCATAGACAATATCATTTAAGTAAATTGAACAACTATTGCTCATTATTTTAAAAGAAAAACCTTTCTTGTCCAAACAAGAAATAGAAATAATATTCTTGGCAATTGCTGGAACATAATTGCAATTATCAAGTGCTAGAATTAGGCCCAAAGGCAACGATAAATTAAATGTTTCTATTGCTAATGCAACAACCGTTGCTCCATTTCCAACTCGTAGGACCACCTCGACCTTGGCAAGTTTTATGCTCGTTAATTCTTGTACATTCAAGCAAATGTGAGAACCACAACCATTATCTAATACCCAAGATGAAGAAGTAGATTGATTTATCTAAATCACATATATACATAAGGTGGAAGTCTCACTACCTTTCTTTTTCTTTAGCTCCTCAAGGTACACAGTGCAATTTCACTTCCAATGACCAATCTTACCGCAATGGAAGCACTTTCCTATCTTAGCAACTCCACCAGATGGCTTGAGCTTCTTAGACTTTTTCTTTCTTGTTACTCTTGGGCTTGGGCTTGGGCTTACCCTTAGGCTTGCTTTTGCCTTTGGATTTGGTCTTGTCAATCACCATAACAGAAGTAGGCCTTGACTTCTTCAAGTCCTGCTCAGCAGTTCTCAACATGTTGAACAATTCTACTAGTGTCTTGTCCATACTGTTCATGTTGTAGTGCAACACAAATGAACTATAGCTATCTGGTAAGGATTGCAGAATGAGATCAACTGACAACTCTTTATGCATGGTGAAGCCCAGTGCTTCCAACCTCTCAATGTACCTAATCATATTAAGTACATGAGTGTGCACCGAAGCTCTCTCAGCTATCTTGCTTTGGAAGAGCACCTTAGCTACCTCATAACGTTCGTGTCATGCTTGCTCTTGGAACATTTCCTTGAGATGTTCGATCATATCAAACTGTTTCATATTCTCATGTTGCTTTTGGTGTTCAGAACTTATGGAAGCTAACATTAGACACTGCACGTCAGTGGCATCATCCAAATGCTTTTGATAAGCTTGCTTATCAGTAGTGGAAGTATTTTGTCGGGGTTAAGCAGGGATCGCATGCTCTAGAACATATAACTTCTTTTCTTGAGTGAAGACTATCCTCAAATTTCTGTACCAGTCTACAAAGTTTGTCCCAACCAACTTGTTATCCTTCTTAAGGATAGAACGAAGGGATCAATTGTTGTTTGCCTTGATAATTCTACAATCATAAAATATGCAAGTAAGTAACATTGTGATTAAAATCATTTAATTATGGTCTTTTAATTAAATGAACTGCTCCCACTATTTTCCTCAAGCTAATAGCCCTGACTATCAACTCGTGAAGCCTTTTCGCCTAAACTTCCTAGTGGGACAGGATCCATATTTGGTCCCATTATGACTTTAGCAAAGCTAATGCGTCTAATGAGATTTTTTAGGTAGACAACTCTTGTCAATTGCATCTTATGCAACTCCCGGATAGTTGGGTGAATAACTCTTGTTCTAACTCATAATATGGGTTAAAGCCTAACCTATGTCTCTAAATCTTATTAGGTTTGACTGAGCTAATGCCTTAATTTGATTTAGTGAGTGAATCCAGGAAAAGTATGTGAGAAACGATTAAACCTAGATTTTGGAGAATTTTCGATTGCAAATAAAACATATCATATGTAACTCTTATTATGTTCCTTACGTCTACTTCCGTGCAATTTAAAATCCGATAACTCTAGCCACGCCTCTTTATTTTTCGATTTCCTAGCACTACACAATAATTTCAAAATAGGTTCAAAATTCTATACTATAATTCTAATAAATATTTCATAATTCTCTACTAAATACCAAAATATAATTTCAATTAAATTCTATTCTTTCTTTAATTTTCATGTCACCAATAATTTCAATTTATATTTAAATTCTCATGTATAACTCTAATAATTAATTTTATAAATTCCTATTTTCCATTTTGTCAATCTCAATGACTTTTATTTATTTAATTTCTTATTAAATGTCTTAACTACGCTTGCATTGAAATCTTTCCCCAATTTTAATTTCTACTAATAATTCATATTTCAACTCTAATAATTATTCTATAAATTAATTACTCTATTAATCCTTATTTACTACTGTATCATTTTCATAGAAATTTATTATATCTCTTATTAAATAGTACACTCTAACTATTATTAAATTGACTTATCTCCCTAATTTTAATATTATTAAAATTTTCTTATCTTTAATTATTTATTAAGATCAAATATTTTCTTCTTCTAGTATATTTATTGCTTCCTAATTCAATTTTACAAATAATCTTTATTCACTACTACTATCAATTTTACCATTTACTTATATCAATTTACTTCCATTTTATTAATTATCATAATCAATTTATTTTAATTTCTATTAATGGTCATAATATAACTAGAATTAAATTATATTCTGTTATTCTAATTCACTTCACAAATGTCAAGTAATATTTACCATGATACATTTTCCATTCTTGAATTTCATTTATCATTTTCCAACATATACTTAAAATTTTATATTTTAATTATAATCAATTTTCCTACAATCTCTTATCTTTCCTATATAAACTTCAATAATTAATTTATTTTATTTTCTATTAAATTGGTAGCATCCTCTTTTAATTCAAATACCAACTACCTTTTTCTTTCAGTTAAGATTGGTTAAGTTGTTTGTCGGGTCATCCTTTCCTCTTCTTATACTTTATATTTAATCACTTAACATGGCGATTTCAATTTCGATGGAAAAGTATATCTTATACACATACATGAGTCATTTTACAAATAGGTTTAAAACTTTCATTCAAGTGCATACTAGTTCCTTTAACAATTTACATCCCTAACATGGTCTAATATACATCACAATACTGTACCATAGTCTGAAATACATAACAAAATAAATATACCTTCATGGATTTGGAAGCGTGCCTCGAAGGAATACTGTACAATCCAAAATGCAAGCTCCTTTACCAAGAGTGAAAAATCATTGAAAAAAATTCAGGGTGAAAAAATAAGGGAGTGAGTTTACCTTCAGTAAGAAATATATATAAAAGTGCATACTATATGCTTATATGCAGGCTCCTACTTGGCTCTATCATGTCATGTAGGATCCTTAATAGCACTGATAGTTCGAACGGAAAGTAGTACTATAGCCGATAAGGAGTTATCGTATGTTCACAAATATATGTTGGAACTCGTTATAAAACAGATGCCAAATAAAATATGAGTTTATCAAATACCATATAACACATACAATCCCATCTTATAAATCACTTACATATATTCAAGTAAATCAAATACTTGCGTATGCATCAAATCATATGAAATCAAGTATGCAAATAAACTTCTAATAATTTGAAGAGACGGTTAACACCCAATAGAATCATGCACCAAATAAATACCGTAAGGGATGTACATATAAAGTGGCGTACCCACCTACGGGCCAGGGCTCCTCCCTTAATCCAAACACATATAAGAGACAAATGGCCATCGTCGATAGTCCACAGTGAATACTAGTCAGGTGACAACTGTGATGCTGAGGACTTGACTAAGGTCCCACAGCCAAATATTAATAATAAGCATATAAGTATGCATGATCACCAAAGGAGTTAACAATCTCAAAACATTTGTTATCAAATTTTTACTTTTTGAAAAACTATTGATAATTATAAACATTCTTATAATTATAATTATTTATTGGTTTTTCATTTTCACAAAATATAAAACAGACAAATTTATATTTTCACAGACAGCCAATTTCCACAATTTCCAACCAAATCATTTCACCAATCATTTCATAAAATCATGCATATTTAATTTATGCAATCTAGATATCTTATAGGCTACTTATGAATCTCTTACCTGTTCCGCATTAGCGACTTCTCACTAACGTCGCATGTGTAATCCTCTTCTCCCAGTTCAATCGTCTCTAATTACCAAGTATGATTTTCTACAAATTCAATTCCATACTCAATTTAGAATTTTAGTAAAATTATTCAACAAAGTAATAATATTAAAATTATCGTAAATTTTTCCTACCCTTTTTCTTCTTTTTCCTCCTATTTCTTCTTCTTCTTCCTTTTTCTTTTTCTTTTCTTCTTTTTCTTTTTCCTTTTTTTTCCTTTTCTTTTTCTAGTCTGAACCGGTTCAGACCCTTCCCCGCCAGTTCAACCTTTATTAGCCGGTTCAACCAACATCAGTCGGTTCACTGCTAGTTCGACATCTCCACAGCTGGCCAAGGTTGTGCTGAAGTCGTTTCTAGTCTCCTTTTCCTCCTAATCAACGGCGGCGGATCTGGAGGCAGTGGTTCGGTCCTCTTTCTCCTCTTTTTCTCTCATTTTCCTTTTCCCCCTTCACCACCAGCTACCCCTTTCCTCTTGGTTGACCTTCACCGGTGATGAAGACGATGGTGGCGATGCCTGAATCGGCCAACACCACCTTTGTCCTTTTTTCTTCTCCTTTTCTCTTTTGTTTTCGCTTCGTTTCTTCTTTTTCTGTTCCGTCCATCGCCGATCGCTTCTTCCTTCCCCCTTGTCTCGCCAGCGACGCCTCTCTCTTCTCTTCCTTCTCTTCTCGTCAACAGCATCGACTTCTCCTTAACAGAGGAGAAGAAACGAGGTCGGGTTTTCCAATCCCGTTTTCCTTTCTTTTTTTTTAATTTATTTATATATATTTGTATTTATAAATATATATAAATACACTATAATTATATTTATATATATAAATGTACTATATTTCCATATATATAGATATATATTTTGTATTTATAATTTATATATATATATCTATACACTTTAATTTGAAATAATATATATTTCATATATATATTCATATATATATATATATATAAATGTATAATAATATACATATGCATTTATTTAAAAATATATTTATATATGGATATATAATTATATATAAATATACCGATTTTATTCATTATAATTTGGATCTCTTAATATCCAAGTTATATTCCTCAAATTCATCACTTCATCACTTTCCGAAATTCAACATATTTCAATCTTGTCATTACTTTTATTTATTTACTTCCGCTTATCTATTTGCATTAAAATAAATTTTTGGGTATTTAATACCAAAAATAGCAAAATTCTCGGTTATCACACATGGTATCGTACATGATTGTTAGGGAGCATGAGTTGTTGGAATAGTTCTCGAACCTCAATCAGAATGTGGTTGTAAGATCCGATTCTACACTACTGTAGAGTCTAATTTCATAAAAGTAATAATGGAAAATAAATAAATAAAGAATATTGATTTCCACTTGAGTGAAAAGCTCCTTAAGTTGAGTAGTAAATGGAGCAATTATGGTGAAATAATGTATGAGCGAGTATACAGAATAGCTCGCCAACGATTTAGCAAGAAAGGATGTTCGCCAGTGGGCGAGCAGATCACCAATGGTGATGGCGAGTTGGATGGTATCAAGGGCGAATAGGTGTGTTCACCAACGTGTGAGGTGAATCAGAACAAGGTTGGCGAGTTGAGCATACCTGGTGATCACCTAAATGGGCGACAACTTGTGATCGCCATATTGAGAGGCAAAGAATAGCCTAGTTGGCGAGAAAGGCAACTGCCACTTGCTAAATCTCAATATGATTGCCAAGAAAAAAAGAATTTCTTGTAATTGCCAAGATAAAGCTGGAAAGCTGAATGGTTGGCGAACTGGAATTGTGTTGGCGAGCTGAGGCCTCAAAATTGACCAGGCGAACTGAATAAGCATGGGCAAAATGAAAACAGATTCAACCTGGCAGCCAAGATTAACTTTGTGATTTGTACCGTTGAAGACAATAAATTGAGAAAGAATAAAGTCAACAAAGGAAGTAATCTTATTGGTTGAGGAATAAGACAAATGGTGTAATAAGTCAAGAAAAGAGGTTGTGCACTTCACGCCATTGGCTTCTCAGTTTACACAATTAATGGCAAGTGAAGTCAAATTGTGTAGAGATTAGCTTCTCTTAGCCGTTGCTTTTGCTGCAGTTTTCTTCATGCATTAAATACATGAAAGACGTGAAATAAATGCAAGAAGAAGGGATAAGGCCAAGTGATGAATTCTGATTGGATAGCATGTCTATATAAGGAGAAACAATTGAGGAAGACCGGCTTAGCCATATTCATCTTCTTCACAAGAGCTATGCAATTGCCAGTTTATGTTTTGATTTCCTCCCATTTCTATCATGCTCGGTTTACAAAATTTCATCCACAAGCTGGCTAAACATGTAAACCTGCTTGCAAACTTTTCCTCCTTAGCTTGATGAGTTAAAGGAAAAAGCAAGGGAAGGCCAACGTGAGATGGAAAGCAATCTGTTCTGGAAGTGCAGTTGGTTGAGGTGAGTTTCATATTTTTGAGGTGTTCTTGATGCTCAATGATAGATTTCTATGTTTTATGAAGTAATAAACATAGATACAGTCTTGTTTTTAGTTAGATCCTTGGAGAATATGGAAACAAGGAAAATAATGAAATAAGTGATGACAATGGCAACTATAGTGATCGCCCATGTTGAAAATTAGTAATCGCCAATGAGGCGAGTAGATAATAAGGAACTCGCCAAGATAAAGTCTGTTCAAAGCGCGAGAATGCCCAATTCTAGTGAAGTGAATTAATGGGCGAGCTCAAATACATAAGGCATTGGGCGAGTAGAAATGTGGGCGAACTCCCACATGTAAGTCATTTATTGAATGGCGAACTCGATTGGGCGAGCGAGTTAGTGCTCTGTTGGGCGAATAGTCATTTGATTTATCTCTGTCTCGCCAAGTGATATGAAATGAAAATATTAATGGCATTTATATATTATTTGCAGCCGATAATTGGGAATGGCTATTGGCGAGCAGGAAGTAGGGCGAAGCAAGGCTTCGTTAAACCAGGTAAGGGAGATGTGTGTGAAGTGAATGCATGTCCTGTGGAGTATAAATTTCATTAAAATTATTGAGAAATGGTTTTGTTTTATGACATGCATTGTTTTGATAATGGTTTTGGATTTGGGCGAGCTAAAATCTAACCATTATGTTATGAATGGGTATAGAGTGGGTGAGCCTTTGTGTTATAATTTTGGGCGAACTGTTATGGCGGGCGAGCCAAGACTCTTATAATTTTTGGTGAACCCTTTTTATTATACTTCGAGGCGAATGGCTCTGTTTTAAATAGAAAATTCGAGCGAACCAATATGGGCGAACCCATTTAATGTGGTTTTGGGGCGGGCGACCCCTGTTTTCATGAAATGGGCGAGTTGAACATGGGAATGCCGCATATGGGCGAGTTGACCATGGCAACGCCATAATGGGCGAGCCAACGAGGGCGGGCCAGTTTTGCTTTATGATTTTGAAAGCAAGGTTTGGCTGGCGAACACAGGTTCATCGCAATGGGCGAGCTGCCATGGTCGAACCGATTAGATGAGCAGACCATGGGCGAGCAGGTTTTAAAAGGTTGATATTTTGAAGGGTTGTCGAGGTGTTTTGTAAACAGAAACCTAAACCTTGTTGGAAAATTAAATCATTTTGAGAAAATGATAATGTGGGTGAGAAAATCCCTTAAAGGTTTTTCATGAGATATAAAAGTGATTTTTGAGACTTTAGGCCCTGAGTTCATGCAGTATTATTCATGTAGTTGCGTGACCAGCCTGGGGCGGTGGCTCGATCGATGGAC
The DNA here is from genome assembly GCA_032173925.1 of Heritiera fomes. NCBI lineage: Eukaryota > Viridiplantae > Streptophyta > Magnoliopsida > Malvales > Malvaceae > Heritiera > Heritiera fomes. The sequence goes on from JAPDPM010000015.1 coordinate 19,100,621, forward strand.
CAACGAGTGCACCTCAGGGCATCACAGGGCTGATGGACCCACCAAGTCATCAGCGGTCTCGAGGTCACTTGGCAAGTGGACCCGAGGACCATCTATAGATTATGGCCATAGATCTGAGATAGCCGTGAGGGGCGGTGGCCTACGGGTGCACCCCAAAAGCGGACTTGTGTTCTTGGGGGGAAACGATGATAGCATGGTTTATTTGCTGCCTAGTCTCAACTTACCAATTTCTGTTTACTATGAGGATTTGTTGAAATCCTATATAATGTTTACTACATTTAAAGTAAACTGTTTAACCAGTGATTTGAATGGTGTTTTAAGAGAGTTGTTTACTATATATCCACTGTCTTTTCTACTGGGTTATTGTTAAGAAAAGAATAAATGTGTTGTGATATATAGTTTTGCTTTATTTAAAATAGCATACGTTTCTTTTACTGAGCGTATGAATCGCTCACTCCTTTGTTTTAACTCCACAGATAAAAGACACGGAGTTAGAGAAGTAGCTCCAAGATGGATGTTAAACATGACAGGTACAGTCTCTTCTCTTTTACATTTCAGACATAAGCATACAGTACTACTGTAGTGAAATAAGATAATATGGGGATGTTAGATGTAAGGAATAATGAAAAGAAATTTCATATTCTGTATTTGATAAATAAATATTTATTATTTATCACTAACCTTGTAGAATGTTATTGGCATCGCAGACAGCCCAACCGGTAAAGTTGTATAGAAATTCATGAAAAATATGATAACGGGATGTTACAGATTTAATGGTATCAGAGCTTAGGTTGGTCTGATGTCTGTTGATGCCTTTAGCATGAAAAAGGTTGAAAAAGGTTAACATCCCCTGTAGTATTGTATAGTCTGTATGTATAGAGGAGTTAAGTGACTGTAAATTGAGTTAAGTGTTTAAAAGTGGTGAAAATTGATGAATTAAGGATTACAAATAGAAATTGTAATCCGAAAATTTCGCATGAGATAGGCGATCTTATCATCATAACGTCAGGTTTATTCGGTAAGGTACAGTGAGGAACTCGATGAGGGCCCCACCAGGACTTCTCTGTCCATATCGAAAAAAGATCCTAAAATGATGATATTGAGATGAAAAGAGATAATATTAGCATATAAGCCCTAAGATCGCGTGTTTTGAGGTATATAGAAGAAAGGGAATTAAAGGGGAATTTATGAACATACCCCTATATAGAAATATTTTATTTAAGTCATAAAATAAAAGACTAAATTGATTTAAAATAGTATTTGATGGTGTAAAGAATGATTCCTACTGTGGACACCACTGATATATTGATGAGTAAGGCGACCCGGAGTATATGCGATGAGAGGTCACAAAATTGTCAGCCTTGTTGTGGATTTTAGGGTCTGAATTTAAAGTGAAAATATGGGTTATATTGATGAGAGATTATTGAATATTATGAAAAATGATGATACTGGAAATATATATACTCCTTGTGTTTTAGGAGAATGAATATTAGTAGTGACTTGACAATTGAGGAAGTCAAGTGTTCGAGTCAATGTGGACGAGAAAGAAAACTCTGAGATTGGCAAACTCGAGCACGGTTGGAAGGACCGGGGCGTCGATGCAATCGCCAAAGAAGACAGTATGGATATGTCACGACCCGTGACCACATTTTTCATCTTCTTATACACATCTTAACCGGTTGGGCTGTCTATGATACTTCACTTGTACTGACTGTTAAACAATTTTACAATGTATTGTTTATATTATACACATCCCCTATCGTAATTTATCAGATAAGTAGTACTGTTGACATGTCTAAATACAGAGAATAAATGATCATACCTCAAATAATCAGTCGGTCTGACACATTGCCCTTCATGTACAGCCAAGATCCACAATCCACTGAACTCACATTCATCAAAACCTAAAATGTTGAAAATTAAGGGGTGAGCAAAACCACGGCTCAGTAAGAGAATTATATGCCTCACTTGATACTCAGCTCCCTATATGCTGAAAATCTTTTTTTTTTCCTATGGGCTCTAGGCTCGCATGTAGGAAGGATACTACAGTCGGCTAGGGATCCAATTAGAGTAAGGTAGGTATTTTAGAATACCATACTTGTTCCGGAACCTAGAAGCAACTGTTGAGAGAGATTTTCATTTCATTTTGACTTAATAAATCCTTTTCCTTTTTCACCCCAAAAATCTTTTCGTATTCTTTTCAAAATGATGCTTTTATGAAATACAAGGGTTTAATTACAATAACTAATATTCATATATTCTTTAAAAAGAATATTAGTTAAATCATTATCATTTTTCTTTAAAACTTATTTCATATACATACAGACGTCTCAAACTTGTTTATGCTTTCATTCTATTCTTAAATTCCTAAGGCACCATTCTTTTTATCAGTATGATTAAGTGTGAAAGAACGAACTCATTGTAAGGACCGGGAGTGCCTGGATCTCTGTTAACCAGGGATTTACCACCCCAGTGCCTTACTCATCCGATATATCACACACATCATATGTCATATGCACAAGATCTATTTCATCCTTCGACATTTGTCGCATCCCCATCAGAACTTAGACTGATTACTAACACATTAGAACTCGTGTAGCACTTAGTTCCCGAAGGATTCTAGAGGTGGCTCACACGGTAAAATCATCGAGTCTTTGCTCGGTTTGGCCTTTACTAACACATCAGAACACGTGCAGCACTTAGTTCCCGAAGGATTCTAGAGGTGACTCACACGGTACAATCATCGAGTCTCTGCTCGGTTTGGCCTTTACTAACACATCAGAACACGTGCAGCACTTAGTTCCTGAAGGATTCTAGAGGTGGCTCACACGGTACAATCATCGAGTCTCTGCTCGGTTTGGCCTTTACTAACACATCAGAACACGTGCAGCACTTAGTTCCCGAAGGATTCTAGAGGTGGCTCACACGGTAAAATCATCGAGTCTCTGCTCGATTTGGCCTTTACTAACACATCAGAACACGTGCAGCACTTAGTTCCTGAAGGATTCTAGAGGTGGCTCACACGGTACAATCATCGAGTCTCTGCTCGGTTTGGCCTTTATGCCATATGTATTTTCCACTGTCTTATCAGATCTCATGTAGTTCTTATGATCTAATATTTCATTTGAGACCATAGAAAGAATATTAGAATTATCATTTCTTCCTTTTGAAAACATATTACCTATCATTTATGGAGTCTAAGATAGACATCAATCTTATCATACTGTATACCTCGGAGGGTAAGGAAGTACACCGGTCAAATCTATGACCATAACCTATATTGTCCTCGGTGGATCACTGATTAGATGTCCACCGGGACTAAACATATCACATATCATGCATCAGCATGATAAGAATACCAACCAGTCTCAAAACCGTAATTTTCATCATAAAATACACCTTTATGGAATTTATATAAATATATAATTCCATGATTTAAAACCATAAGGGTTAAAATCCTTTAGTGAATATTTATAAAAATATTCATAAGAATACGCACTATATTTCTCTTCATCTTTCGTCTCGTAATTCGTGTAATTTATCTATTCCGAGAATTTTCGGTGGTTTCATTGTCACCATTCTCGAATACATGAATATTTTAAAATTTCATCTCATTATATTCATGTTTTATGAAATTTAGTAATTTCCTCATGTTTCGTGATTTACTATCGAAATTCGGAAATAAAATCATTTAATATGATTTTTTAAAGTTTTTCTAAAATTTTCGGCAGCATAACGGCTGCCGATTTACTAACCTCTTGCACAAAAAATACAGTTTAAAATCTTTCAGCCAGTACTTCTTCCCAAATTATTTTCAGCAAATCATGCATTATAATAATTTTCATAAAATAATTGCATAAAATATTTCAAATTAAATTATGCACACTGAGTATCCTTACAGTGCTGCATATGCATCCCTTACCTTTTTCCGGGTCGGCGAATTTCGCTTATCGATCGCGCTCGCACTCCATTTCTCCCGATTCCTTATCCCGATTGCTGAAAATAATTTCTGGAATTAAAATTCTAATTTTTTAGAATTTTTCATAATTTATTTAATTTTTTTTGAAATTAAATTCTCGGGAAATTTCTTACCGAATTTGTAAAATCCCGGGTTGTCGAATTTCCGGGAATTTTTTGAATTCCCGAAATTCTCTTTTTCCTCTTTTTCTTCCTTTTTCTTCCTTTTTCCTCTTTTTCTTTTCTTTCTTTTCTTTTCTTTTTCTTTTTCTTTTTCCTTTTTCTTTTCTTTTTCTTTTTTTTTTCTTCTTCCTTTCCCGGTCAGACCGGTTCAGACCGGTCCAGCTCCTTTCCTCGCCGGCGGCCGGTTCTCCGGCGGTTCGGCATCTCCACGGCTAGCGGACATCACGGCGAAGTTGCTGGTGGCCTTCGTTCAACCTAGACCGGCGGCACGACGACGGATCTGACGGCATGGGTCTCGGTCCTTTCTTCCTCCGTTCGTCCTTCCTCGGCCGCCGTTGGTCTCATCGGTGGCCTCCTTCATCTTCCCCTCACCTCCGCCGAGGTTCGGGTTGGGGTGGCGGTGCCTGGAACAGCCGGCACCGCCGATTCCCTCCTCTTTCTTTCCTCTCTTTTTCGCCTCGCGTCGCTCCTTTCTCTTTCGTTTTTTTCCCATCGCAAACGTTGGCTTCTTCTTTCTCTCTTCTCGCCGACGACCTCTCCTCCTCTTCCTTCTCCTCTCTCAGCCGACGGTGGCAGCTGCTGCTGCCGTCGGTTTTGACTGTGAAAGGGAATCAGGGTCTTTCTCGATTTCCATTTTGTTTCTTTTTCTTTTTTTTTGTTTCCTTTTTAGTTTTATTTTCCTTTCCATTTTTAGTATAAAATACACTATTTATTATACACTACATTTTATATTTTATACATATAATATATACTATATATTATTCATATATTATTTCATATATAATATTATACAATATATATTATATATAAAATATATATTGTACATTACAAAATACATGTCTAGTATATATATGTATATTTATATACTTTAAAATAAATAACATTTATATATAGAGAATCATATAAATGCTATAATACTATATATATACTTATAAACTTTAATATAAAATAACATTTACTTTTCTTATATATTCATATACTTTTATTTAAAATAATAATATATATATTTCATATATATATATATGTATATCTGTACATATATATTTATAATTATATAAATACATTTTATAATATACACATGTATTTATTTAAGACAAAATAGTATATATTTCATTTTATAATATATACTAATATTCATATACATACATATGTATTTATATAAAAACATGTGTAAATATATTTATATAATTTAATTATATAAGTATATAATATACGCATTTTTATTTTATAAATTTTGGATTTCCATTAATCCAATTTAAATTCCTCTTTTCCTTATTTTCCATAACTCCGATTTTATTTTTATTTTCATTTAATTTCCTTCACACGAATTTCCTTATTCATCACTTCTTCATTTCTCGGGATTTTCACCAATATCCCGTTTCTCGCAATTTTATTTATTTCCCCTTATTTAATTTCTCTAATATTTATTTTCAATATTTCTAATTTCCAATAAATGGAAAAATTTACGGTTATCACAGGATAAGTAGCGTTGTCACAGCAATCGTTGTCGATGGGCCCAAAAAAAAAAGGGGATTGCCATGGCCGGTTGGGCTGGTCCGTTACGATATCAATAGAACCGAGATATTATGAAATTTATCTGAAATACTCTACGGGCGAGAACTACATTGGGAAAGATCGCCAATGGTGTGGGCGAGTTAGATGATGGCGAGGACTTAAATGAGTCCGCCAATATAACATGAATTACTAAAGTGGGCGAGGATCCTGACCGCCCAAAAACTTTTAGTGAGGATCGCCCAAAGAGTATGGTGAGTAATCTGATCAACAAATTGTGGTATGAATCCTAGCAAAGTGGCGAGAAGAGCGATCACCAACGATATGACATGAATCAAAGCAATATGGCGAACAGAACAATAGCTGTAATCGCCAAGAAAATGAAAGGTCTCGTAGTTGCCAAATTATAAAGTTGGCATCAAGATTTAGTTGACAAGCCTAGAGGTTGGCGAATTGAAATAGAAATTGTTTGTAAGCTCTTACTAGTGAATCAGTAGAGCTTCAGAAATTACTCAAGAGATTGATGAGTAAAGAGTTAAACTGGTTTGATATAACTGGTGAAAACGAAAATTTTATCGTTTTGAAAACAATGGGATTAGTACTCTCTACAGTTGCTTCTAGGTTCCGAAACAAGTATGGTATTCTAAAATACCTATCATATTCTATCTGGATTCCTAGCCGACTGTAGTATCCTTCCTATTTGTGTGCCTAGAGCCAACTAGGATGATTTTAAAGAGAATAAATTTGTATATTAATATAAACAATATTGTTGTATAAGGTATGGAAAACCTTATTGTTAAGTCAGTGAACATGAGTTCTAATTACACTATATGCAGTAGAGACGTGAGGACTCGAATGATTAAGTGGACATTAAAATTGTCTGAGTAAAAGACTTTACTACTTAAGTGAGGTTAATGTGTGCTTATTGGGGTATAAAATTTATGAGTTTTACCCATATAGCACAAATGAATTGTTGAAGAGTTTGTGGAATTTGCTACCCTATTGATACAATACTTGTGGAAAAAGTGAAAGTGAATGGGAATGTATGAATACAGTATTTGAAAGGGTTACGAGATTGTAATAGTAAAGTACTATATTAAGTGGGAAAACAACTGTGGTGATGAATGCAAAAGAATGAAGCTATCTTGAGAGACAAGTCATATGATGACTAGGGAACACGAGTTATGAGGTAGTTCCTAAGAATAAAAATAAATGAGATTTCCTCTGATCATTATGTGGTTATGGCTGGATTTAATGACAAGCCGGAATTGGAAAGATGAAATTGTCATACTCAGAGGAGCAGATACAAGAAGTACTGCTAATCCTGAAAAAGGATATACATATGTGTATATATCTACATATTGGGATTGTGAAATTGTATAAATAAAGTGGTGATGAAAATCTGAAAGATAATAAATTTAAATTCAGAAAATGATGTAAGGAAAAGTATACTCTCAAGTATATTCTCGAAGTAGTGACATTGTATGTACTAGGAGAATAAGAGATAAAATGATAACTCGATAAAAAAAAAAGAAGTTATCAAGGAAAATGATTACTTGAGACGTAATCGATGGTTAGTATTAAAGTCTGCAAAAGAAGGGCAGTCTTAGTTTAACCATGAAATAATCACTGTGAGATGGTAGAAAATCCAAAAGAACCATGAGGTTATAGAAGTGATTATGGATTGAGTAACCAAATTAATTCACTTATTCATCATTAGGTTTTGGGATGTAATGAGTGCCTTAGTCGATATATATTGGTGAAACAGAGAGAACGTATGTGAAGTTCCAGTGAGTGGGTACTTGTGTTAGGGATCCCTGATTTGCCACCTGCTTCGATAGGATAGCAAGAGGCTCGGGATTCCCAATTTTAATGTTAGCACCGCCTCAGATTGATATAGATATCCGAGCGTATTATGTAGACGCTCTGGGATATATTAAGAGTGAGTGCATTGTATTTAAAAACTACTGGGACAATTATATACAAATGATTAAAACTATCTAAATGATAGTCACCAAAATTATTATCGACTAGCACTGACTGAGATGGTAAGTGATAAATAGTATAGATGAGTTACTAACTCTCAAGGATGATAAAAGACTTGAGGAAGTGTAAATTGGTTTTGAGAGAAGATGCCCGAGATTCTTCAGGACCTTGAGAAAATTCGGGATGGGCGACCCACGAGTGGGGCGATCGTTCAATACCGGAGATTATGATGTGAAATGTGGGCGAACTAGGTGGTCGCCGACTAACTTGAATGAGTAATCCTAGAGCGCGGGAGAGCGCCAAACGGATGATTGTTGATGGCCTAAAGAGGCGGGTAAGATTTTTAAAGAAAAATGGGAGCATATTGAGAGGTTAGCGGTCTCATAGTAGAGACGAGATTTGCTAGAAGTGAAAATGTGATAAGGAAGAAAAATACCTATATTAAAGGTACTTCCTAAAATAAGTGGAAATAATTGAATTAACCACAAAAAGGTGTGTTGCTATCTGGATAGTTGTGGATATATTGAGTAAGTCTGCTTATTCCTTAATTATGGAATTGGTTGAGCTAATTAATGCCTTGGCCAGGTTATATGTCAGGGAAATGGTGAGGTTATACAGTATTCCAGTGAGCATTACATTTGATAGGGAGTCCCGCTTCATATCTCAGTGTTGTGAGAGATTACAGGAAGCTATGGGATCCCGATTGAGTTTTGCACCGCAGTTTATCCGCAGACTGAGAGACAGTCCAAGCGTATGATATGGACGCTCGAGGATATGGTGTGAGCGTGTGCAGTTGATTTTATAGGCTCCTGGGATAATCCTCTACCCTGGCAAAGTTGTTTAAGATAATGGCTACATGAGAGTATAGGCATAGCACTTGAAAATGATTATTTAGCGGACGATATAATCCACGGTAGCATGAGAAAATGGGAGACCGAAAATTTTTTTCGACTTGGTCGAATAGACTTCTTAAGATATACAAGAGGTTATGTATATTAAGGTCTCACCATTGGGATGCATAGTGAGAGAGAAATTGAGTTCTCGATGCATTGGATTGTTGAAGATCTTAGATCAAGTGAAAGATATGCACTACCTCCCAAGTTGTCAGGAGTGCATAACGTATTTCATGTTGTAATAATGAGAAAATACTATTCATATCCTTCTCACGTGATTCGAGATGAGTCCTAGAGATTGGAGAGGGTATTGTACTCAAGTAGCTTGCTATTCATATCCTTATAATTAAATATTTAGAAAATATAAATCATGTCAATTTAGTTGTAGATTTTTGCTTTGACTCAATATTTTTTAAATTAGGACTTTTTGAAATATTTCCTTTGAGGTTCTTTGAGAATAGAAAATATGGAAAAGGTTTTCCTGTAAGTTTCTAAAAATAGATGGAAATTCAATTTGATATGTTAGCCATTTTTTTCTATAGAGGTGGCATGCAGTAGACCATGTTATTAGAGATAAGTAAAGTTTTTTTTGAACTTAAGATAAAAATATTAGAATTGTAGTTGCTTGTCGTATTCTGGATTGTCTTACTACCTTAAAATTCATATTAAGATTACAAGACTACTTTGTACTGCAGATCATATTTGCAGGACCCTCTTGGTATTATAATATAATGATTTTGCTTCTTTATGTGATTGTTTCCTTCTATAAAATTCATTTTTCACAAAGTGAATTTTTTTCTTTTTGCCCCCCTAATCCTTCATTTTCCATTCTCTTTGCCCCCCAGTGTAGAGGGTGATTCTTGGTGGGTTATATTAAAAAGAATATAATAGGCTCAAAAGGGGTAATCAATGGATAATTTTACTCACACTTGAAAGGTAGTGAAAGAAGGTCATTTCTCATCTCATTACAAGTACTCTCATTAAAGGTCATCTATTGAACAAAGACAAACTCATTAGAATTTCATGTAGAGATTCACTTTTACTCGTAACATTCTATAGGTGAAGATTTTAGACAAATATATTCTATTCTCTTCTTACTTGAACAATCTTGGCAAATTGGAAACCCATTCAACCAACCAAAGCAACTATTTCAAAACTGAATTTTATACTCATTGCCATCATCATTATCATGTTCATTATTTGGATACTTTTAAGCTTGGTAACAAAGTAGAGAATATGGGTATTAGTGTTTTGCATTAAAGAACAAGATTGGAATGAGGAATTAAGAAATATGCATCACACTAATCCTTTATTGAAAATGAAAATGAATGAAAGTTGGCCCAATACATAAAAGAAAATCTTAGTGCTTTTGGGCACAAGACTCCTACATTATCTAAGAAATGTCCTAATATGAATGAAATTAGACACAAAGAAACAACCATTATCTTCAAATTCAGTGAATCAATCAATATCATCCACTTTCTTCCATAGCATCAACCGCTACCCTTTGTGTGATTTGGTAGAGGATTATTATTCACATTTGGACCATTCTTTGCCCCAAAACTCAAAATTCCAACGTTGACAAGTGCTTGGACTTTCCTCTTCAAGCCGATACAACTCTCAATAGAGTGACCAACATTGTCATCATGATAAGCACACTTTGCATTAGGATCATACCACTTTGGGTAGGGAGGCTTCAATGGCTCCACATAAACAGAGGCAATAAGGTGACCCCTTACCAACTGTGGGAACAACTCAGCGTATGTCATTGGTATAGGGTATATGGTGACATTTCGGCTAACTTGAATATTCTTTTGGTCATTAGGTGAAAAAGTAGGGGCTTGTGAATGGGAAATGGGTTGGTAAGCATTTTGATGATGAGTTTGTGGGTGGGGTTGAGAATAAGCGTAATTCACTGAAGGTGAACAAGGGGTATAGGAACGACGTGAATTATTAGAGACTGCTTGTGCATCTTCTTCCTTCTTCTTTGAAAACCCATTCCTTTTGCTATCATTCATAGATGCTTCAATCTTACCACTCTTGATGGCATTTTCAATAGCTTCGCCAGTCAGCATCATGTCTGCAAAATTCTTGGTCACACTGCTAAGCATACGCTCATAGTAAGGTACCTTGAGAGTATTCAAAAAGAACATGGTGATTTCCTTCTTTGTCAAGGGAGGTTGAACTTGTGATGCCACGTCTCTCCACCGTTGGGCATATTCTTTGAAGCTCTCGTCCTTCTTCTTTTCCATACCTTGGAGAGATAAGCAGTCAGGAGCTACATCATACACATGTTTGTATTGAGCTATAAAAGCTCTTGCTAACTCAGACCAAGAGGAAACTTTGCTCCTTTCCAATTGGTTATACCACTTGGCAGCTGACCCAATCAAGCTATCTTGAAAAACATGAATTAATAGCTTGTCATCACATGCATATGCTGCCATCTTCCTACAGTACATGGTGAGGTGATCTTTTGGGCACGATGTTCCGTTGAACTTTTCAAATTCAGGCATCTTGAATTTTGGTGGAAGCACAACACCAGATACCAAACTCAACCTTTCAGCATCAACGGGTCCAAAATAGTCAACTCCTTCCACAGCACTTAGTCTTTCCTCTATCAAGCTCAGTTGAGCTTTAGTACCATTATATTCTTCTTTATGCTTCAACTTTTCTAACTCTGTGGGATCATCTAAATTTGGTACTTCAATTGGATTTTGAGCTTGTATATGTAGAGGTGTTGGAGCTTTGACAGTAATCCCTTCAGGGATGAAGACGGGATTGTCTCGCATGTTTTGTTGGGTCTCTTGGACAGACTCGTCTTGATTACCCATCTTCTCCTTTCCTTTAATCATGGCTTTTAGCAACTGAGTAATTTCGCTTAATTGCCCCCTTATCTCTGCATTTTCCCTTTCCAACTTCTCTATCCTACTATTTTGATCCTCTTCCATCATGCATGCTTGATACCTTGTATGATATTTATGGAGAGCGAACCGTCTAGTAGATTCAATCTTGACACCTTGAATGCCACAATTAAGTCGAAATTATTTTTCATGTGATGATATGTTTATGCACATACAAATGAATGAACTACATGGGATGCACTAAAGTCTTGCAATCTCTCCTAACAATTAAAAGAATGTTCCATGATAAGACCAATGTAAAGAACATGTTATGCAATGCAAAATCAAATGTAAAGATGCATGACTTAATGATATAAACAAACTCCTTTTTTTTTTTGAAAACTGGAAGGGAAAATAAAAAAACTAAATTTTTTTTTGAATTTTTTTTAAAAAAACAATGTACAAAAGAGGAAGTAAAACTTATTCCTTCATCTGTCCTATCTTGGGTCTGAGTTTATATTTCAATCTAGTATGGTTCCACCCTAAAGCTGAGTCTTATGTTTTATTACATGCTAGGCTTGGGTAGTTTAAAGTTCTAAAGGTCCCCAAATTGCTCCTTACTGTCGTCCACACAAGACTAGTAAGGCACCCAATCCTCACCCATGATAGGCTACAAACAAAAAGGTTCAATTTGAGCGAGAGTATTTCATAGCCATTGCGGAGGTATTTACCTCACGAGGGCGTAGGTACTTTACTCTCTCCTAAGAAGGACGGAGCCCGGGTCGGGGGCTTATGCATGCAAGTGATGTGTGTGTTGAAGGAACAATGTTTCATTAAAATTTTCCAAATTATGATTGCCCAAGCAAATTCCAAGAAAACCTAAAACCAAGTATTGGCCTGACTCTCTATGGTCCCCAGTGGAGTCGCCAAACTATCATAACGTGTCAGGTCCTAGAACCTAACCCGCTAGACTTAAATTCTTAGAGTCGCCACCAACCATTCAAACTTAAGGTGTGATTGGTCACCTATTCTTGTCTAAAGATAAGGCTTGGTCTACGTTCAAAGATTCTTAGACTCGGGAGTACGGTTACGTGTGGGGAAAGATTAACACCCCCACAACGCCCATCCTAAAATGGTACCACTTAGTCTTAGGTTATTTTCTAAATTTGCTTAGGTTAATCTTTAATTTCGATATGCTCAATATTGAAAAATATTTCTAAATATCCTCCATTAAGCTAGTGGGATAACTTCACAAAAATCCTTCTCACCTCAAGAGTATTCAAGTAGTACTATGTGACTTGCTTGAAGAGGCTCCGTCGTCGGATGAATTTTAGTATTTTATGAAAATTTCCTAACTTTGACTCCTCTACCCAAATTATCTTATTTTATTTTTATCATTTATTATTTTCTATTATTTTCATGACTAATATCTTTATCTATTATTTATTGTTATATTTATCTTATGAATATAAATTATCTTTATTTTTTAGAAAATGAATATAAATTATTTTATCAAAAATTCTCTTAAAATCCTGCATTAAGCTGGTAGAATTTAAAAGAAATTCTTTTACCTAAAAATTTTCAAAGTATTACTTAAACGTAACCCTCTTCGAAATCTTATCATCGGAATAATCGATACTCACTTTCATGAATTATTATTATCTGACTCTTATCATTATTATATTTTTATTTATCATATTCTTTCATTATTATTTATTATATTTTTAAAAAATGTACATGAATTATTTTTTATTGAAAATTCCCTTTAGCTCCTTCCATTAAGCTGGTCAGACCATGAAGGAAATCCTCTTACCTAGAGATTCCAAAGTATTACTTAAGCGTAACCCTCTTTAGAATCTTATCATCGGAATAAATCATGTTCACCTTTAATATTTTTTTTACTGAATCTTATCATTATTTTAACTTGTGTTTTGTATTTATATTTATATATTTTTTATTACAATTTCCTGAGACCTTACCCAATAAACCGAGCATACAACATTAATTACATCCTAATTACTCATGCAAATCATACAAGTTAATTATATTAGTCATTAACATGCAAAATTAGTATTTTATAGATAATTTATTTAATCAAGTTACCATGCAAAGTCATATTAATTAAATTTTATTATTAAATCAAGTTATTAAATTATACAAATTAAACTATTAAGTCAAATTTATTATCAAATCATTAACCTATTATTAAACTATAAAATTAATTAAATAGGAAAAGAAATGATTAACATACCTTGTTCCACGTGCCTTTCTTTTTTCAATCTTTCTTTCTTTGCTTTCCCACGTCTCTTTCTTTTTTATTCTTGTAGCAACTCTTTCTTTCTTTGCTTTCCTTTTGTAGTTGGTAGCAGCAAGGTTAATGATGATGATGATCAATGAGAGAGACAGGGGCGACAATATCGTTACAAATAAAGAGTCAGGCAGCGAAATGGGGCAGGGAGAGAACTAAGATAGGGGCGGCGGAAGTGGTGAAGTGCAGTGCTACGCAGGGCAGTGGCAGTGTGAAGCGGACCAAAAGGATTCAAGGCAATTCGGTTCGGTGTTTTATGAATATGGGTGGTGTGATGGAATTTTTTTTTTGATTGATGCCAAGGTGACGGGTGACTCCGGTTTTCTGATCCTCCCCACTACAATCAAGAGTGCTCCCCTTTTTATAATAAAAAATTTATTTGAGTCCTAATACAACTCTACCTATTTTATTAATTATCTCCTACTTTTTAACATTTTATCTATTTCTTATATTAATCCTAATCTAACTCTATCAAATTTAATATTAATCCATATAATTATCCTAAAAAATCTAATTATCCTAATTATCTAATCCTAAAATTAATTTTATTTTTATTTCTTTTTATCTTTTCTCTCTCTTTTCTTTTTTTTATTCCTAAAGCCTATTTTAATTTTAATTTCCTAATTAATGTTAATTCTAAATCTAAAAATTCTAATTTAATTCTAGCCTAATTCTAAATTGTTAAATTAAAATACAAATGTCACCCAACCCAATTAATTATTTATACAAATTAAGACCCCGAACAAAATAGGGTATCTACAGGCAGGATCGATCCCCCTTGAGTAGAATGCAGGAAATTTGCATTCTGGAGTTAAGGGATCGATCCCCCTCCTTAAGAGATCGATCCCCCCAAGCCAGAAAGGGCTTTCCTACATGTTTTTAACTGAAATTGAGAAGAACTTTTCACTGTTTTGATACTTTCTCTCTTCTCAACTTAAAATTCATTGTTTTAACTTCTTTTTGATGAACTTTAAAATATGAAAATTCATTTTTCATTGATATCATGCCTCAACTCTATCAATTAATATCATTTCCAACAAATGGTATCACTTTCAACAATCAATACCATTTTTCTTGAGCTCACAAGTGCTAAATCAGTTTTCTCATTGAAGATGGTTATAAATTGCATAAAACATGAAATAATCTTGAATTATATTTTTAATGAATGCTTAAACATAATTTTGAGATTTATTTCAAGAATTTATGGATATATTTGAGAATTTGATGAACTTGTGCATAATGAGTGTTTTTCATATCTTTTGTTCATCTTAGTCAAGCATGCTTATAGGATTATGTGTATTAGCTTGACTCAACTACTCCACTCTAGGTTACATGATAATTATACATCTAGTGGAAGAATAATTAAAACTTGACCTTAAGGATTGACTTCAAATGTAAATTCAACAATTGGTATAAGGTCATAATTTTCCTTGGCTTATAATTAGTGATGATAAATGAATCCTAAATGTTGAGTTACATAAAAATTTATCATCCATGAAATTAATTCTTTATGGCCAAATTATTATGGAACTTGAGCATTAATGACAACACAAACAATTGACTCTTGATTGTTTTAATGATGAACATGCATATTTGCTTAAGTTGAATCAATAATCATGCCTATGAGATGAGAATAGTTATTTCATGATATTATGTGCTTAACCTCACTCATAGTTTATGGATTTTGATGATAAAATATATTTTAGCTTGATAATATTGATTCACTTAGGTGAAGCCATTTTAGTTAAAATAGCATATACCCTCTAGAACGTTAAATGATGATAACAACTAGGGATATGGCTCTTAATTGATTAAAATGGTAATTTTGAATTTTTTCTTGCTCATAATTGGTTAAGGACTTGAATTGGAAAATGAGCATAGGATTTTTGTGCTTGAAACCATGGAAGAAAATGTGTTTGCTTGAATACCTTATTGTTGAATCTTCCATATGGTATAACTTTGTGCATATGAATATGGATTAATACTTTATCATAGTATGCTTATGTTTAATTAATCCATATGCATATTTGATGATGTGTGATGGTGTTCTTGCATATCTAGAATGATTATTTTCTTGACATGAACACACTACACATAGATATTGGATTCATGCAAAATGCCTAAGTCAACCATTAGTAACAATTGGTATTTAGATTGAAATAACAATTAGTATCATTGGCAACTATATTTTCAACAATTGGTAAGCCAAAACTAAATTGCCAATTGCCATGAGCTTTAAATTGACAATTCTTCTTGTACTTTTTAGTTTGAAATGACAAATAGAGAAGAATTCTCTTAGGATATTTTTGCATGAAACTCTTGTGTGCAAGAATTTGAAGTTAATTGCTATATGTTTTGATTCTATGCACACTCTTGCTTGAACATGATTTATGAGCTCTTGCATATGATATGTAATCTAATTTTAGCTCATAATCATGATGTATTGACATGCACCTTAGTTGGACTTTAGAGAACAATTGATACACTTAGGTGCTTAATAGGATTGAAATAAGCAAGTCATAGACCTTAGTAAATATTTATACTAAACTTGCTTCATTTCTTACCAATTGTGAACTTCTTGCAAAATTATTTATAAACAATTAGTATAGGATCATAAGTCATGTTCTTTGCATGAATATTTCATACTCTTTATGAACAATTGACTTATTAATTTGTGCTATGAGTCCCATGTACTAACACATTTCTTGTTGGATAGAGTATATTTCTTCTCACATAGCTATAATTTTAGGAGGAGCATATTTTTTCTTATTTTTCCTTCTTTTTGCTATGACAAAAAGGGGAGAGATAGATATTAAAAGGGAGAGATATAAATGGGGAGAGATAATGGGGGAGAAATAGTTTGAAAATTCATTTTCAAAACCCATGCTTATATTAAGGGGGAGCTTTATAAAATCCTGCTTTATTTGAGGGGGAGTATTTTATTAAAGAATTTTCAAAGCAAATTTACATTAAGTTTGGTCATATAAAAAAGGAGGAGATTGTTAGCTTTAAATTGACATATATATTTTGAAATGACAAAAACTTAAGTAAGCTTTAATGTTTGAATTCATATTATAAATTTGCCTTATCACACATGATTTTCTCAATCCATTTTCAAGTGATCATATCAAACATTAAGACCATGATTTAATGATGCATATTTTTATTGGTCTTAATACTGTAAAAATGCTTTGAATATTTTAGAAAATCACTTGATGAATTTTTGGACCATGTTTTCATCAGAGAAAGTCAAGAAAAACTCCCACAAAAATGCCAAAATATTTTTGGTTGAATTAGGATCAAAGACCACATCATTTCTAACCCAAAAAGTGCAGGAAATAGCTTTCTGGAGGCATGGGATCGATCCCCTAAGGGAAGGGATCTATCCCTTCAAGGCAGAATGATCCTCAAGCCCATAATAAGCAATCGGAAGCTTGGGATCGATCCCCTATGGAAAGGGATCGATCCCTTTGCCCGAAAATAGCCTGTAACGGCTAGTTTTGTGAGATACAACGGTCATATTCAAATTTGGCTCCACCCAACGTTCACAAACCATCCAAGGGACTATAAATAGAGGCTTAGAAGCTGAAGCAACCAAGGGGAACAGCTCAGAAATTCTATTCATCATCTTCTTCATTTTCCTCAAGCCTCAACAACAAATCAAGAGATACAAAGTCTTCTTCTTCTATCATTCACATATCTCTTGTATTGCTTAGCACATATCTTGTATAGGTTTTCATTGTGCTTAATTTTTGTAATCACTTGCCTACCTAGAGGCCTTTCTTTGATTACATTATTTGTAACCCATCATTCCTTGTAAAGGGGAGGTTTCTCTTAAGCCTAGAAAAAGAGAGAGGTTTCTCTTTAGCTTTAGAAAAAGAGGGAGGTTTCTCTTTAGCCTTAGAAAAAGAGGGAGAAGAGGTTTCTCTTGAGCCTAGAAAAAGAGAGAGGTTTCTCTTGAGCCTTGAAAAGAGGGAGTGTAATACAAATTCAAAGATAGTGAATTTGGGGAAAATCCTTGGGAGCGTCTCAAGGTAGAAAACGTAGGCAAGGTAGCCGAACCTCTATAAATCGCTTGTGTAAATCTCTCTTTCCCTACTCTCTTTACTTGCAATTATATTGTGCTTATTGAATCGAATTTATATTGCCTGCTTGAGTAGCTTAGAGAACTTAGAAAATATTCATATAGGCTAGAGAATTTAGAGGCACCGAAAAACGAGCTTAAAGTTAGTGAAAAACCGATTCACCCCTCCTCTCGGTATAGCCTATAAGAGCCAACATAGATTTCATGATATCAAGATCTGCATACAACTCCTTTACTGAGCCATGGTTTGCTCACCTATTTATTTTAATCTCTCCATATTATTTTCAGTGAGTGCGTGATATATCATTCGAGGATTTCGATTGCGTTTTGAGTACCCTGAGGTAGCTACTGTAGATCCTGGAGGTATAATCGCTTTCCTTTATATGTTTCGATTTATTTTTACGGTACTACAGTGTTGTAATTATAAACAGGGATGTAAATGTTTAAGCAAACACTATTATATAAATATTGTACTTATGTCAATTAAATTAATTTACAGTTATTTACTGTACACTATTAATAAAGTGGAAAATAAAGGCATCGCAGACAGTCAACCCTTATGAAATGTGTGAAAAACTGTGAAAAACTATATATATAGACTGTGACATCTTCTTTTTGGTAAGGTTTTTCTATCATTTGGCATTAGAATATAGGTTTGATTTATAGAAGTCTCGTTTTGTTGCGTTCTCGTGTTTTTTTGTCTTCTTCTTATTGGTTAATTTCCTTATGTCTTGTGTCTTTGTTTTTTTCTTCATAATTGAGTCTTGTTTCATGTTTGTCTCTTAAGCTTATTATCTTTTTTAAATAACCTACTTTTACTTAACCACCAAGTAAACCCGAAACACTTATTGTTTTCTTTGTCTTCAAGACAACTCTTTTTACCAAGTCAAAACCTAAAATTAACTTGTTCTCCAAGCAATTTTAACCCCAAAAGTTTTTTTTGCTCACCAAGGGATCGTTTGGCATCGTTTCCTGTTTTTTGTTTTATGTTTTCTATTTTTGAAAATTTTGTTTTTTGTTTTGTTTTATTTTCAATTTCTAAAAACAGAAAACATGTTTGCTTAATATTATTATGTTTTGAAAACAAATACTTAAACTCATTTAGATATAATAATTCCATTCACAAAATAAAAATTTAAAAATTAAATAAAAATAATATATTTATTAAATAATAATATGTAAATAATATTATTTTATATTATTTAATACTAATATTAAATATTTTCATTTAATCATATAAAAATTTAATATAATTAAATATAATATTAAATACAATAATATTATTTTATTTAATTGTAATAATTATAAATTATATTTAATAATAATTTTTGATTTAATTGCAATAATGATATTACATTATTAAATAAAATATTTAACTAATTAATTTATAATAAATTATATAGTTATTCAAATTTATTATAAGTAATATAAATAATAATATTTAATGTTAAGTATTCACTTATTTAATAATATTAAATTATTTAATAGTTGTAGTGATATATTTTAAATTTAAGATAGAATATAATATTAAATAATAATATTGTTTAGTAAAATAAAAATTAATTATATTAGATAATAATATTAATTATTAACATATCAAAATTACAATAAATGATATTATTTAAGACATATAATATATTCAATAAATTATTATAAAAATTTAAATTAAATAATATTAAATATTAGAGTTCAACGTAATTTATATTTAATTGCTTTTTACGTTTTCAACTTTTTTATATTAAAAAATAAATATATTAATTTTAAAATATTAATTAATTAATTAATATTTTATATTCAAAATTAATATTATTTTTTAAAAAATTAATTTATTTTATTTTATATTTTATTATAAAAATATTAATATTATATTAATATATAAACTCTATTCACTTACTTATGAACAGTAACAGAAATGAAAACATGTTTCTGAAAACAATGAAAACAAGAAATTCATGTTTTCAATAATTTTGAAAATTCTTGTTTTCGTTTTCATTTTTTGAAAACGAAAATACGTTGTCAAACATGTTTTTTGCTTCTATTTCCTAAAAAATAGAAAACAAAAACAGGAAACAAAAACGATACCAAACAACCCCCAAGAAACTTTCAAAAGTTTTACTTTCATATAGAGACTACTTTGTTTCTCAAGTCACCTTTCCTTCTCGTTTCTTGCTAAACAAACTATCACCAAAACTAGCTTGTTTCCTTAAAAGTTGCTTTGCTCTCTAAATAAACATCTTCTTATCATTTAGTATTTAGAAAACCACTTTTTGCTTGTTTTGTTATCTTTATAGATTGAATATGCAAAACAAGCGAGTGCTGATTGTTGTGTTAGATGGATTCACAATTGAAAAATGAAAAACAATTGATAATCATGTTGGAGGTTCAAATAATGTTCCTAAGAGAGCTTAGAAGTGTCATTGAGATTTGCTAAATCAAAAAGCAACCTATACAATGTGCTTTTGCAAAGTAATTCGATAAAACATGAAAAAATTATCAAGTTCGGTTAATCACATCACTTGATTGCATTTGTTTATCATTTATATTAAAGTTTGACATTTCAAGGAAGTTATGAAATTGATAATTCTCACAATCAAGATAGTTTTATTAGTTTCTTACATTTTTTTTTTTTGCAAATCGGAATGAAACCATCAATAGTGTTGTCTTGGATTATGGATGGTAAAATTTTACAAAAGTTCTAAATTATGAAAGCATGTTTTCTTTTTTCATTTATATATAAAATAATTTTTTATGTATTTTGATTAATTTGTATTTAATATTATATATATTACTTTGCACCCACTGAGTATAAATCTTTGGATTCGTCCTTAGGTATCTTATAAATGGGTATCTAGCACTATCCAACCCAATTAAATAGTATTGAGTATTATATAATCAGGTTCAGGTAGTAAAATTACAATTCATGATGGATTCAAGTAAGATTTGGATAGTTATCTTAAGGTACTCGCTATTTCAATCTGATTATATTGTATTTTTATTTATAAATTATTTATTTTAATGTAATATTTAACTAAAATAATTTATTAAATATTATGATTATGATTTTTAACTTTATTTTTATGAGTTAAATTAAATTTATTAATTAAATTTTTTTAATAATTTGTTCTAAAGTTGGTTTTAATTTAAATTTAAAAGTCAAACTTTGACTTAATAAATGAGTAATTTAGCAGATTTGGATAGTTAATGGGTTTTTTCTATATTATATGGGTAATGTTCAAGTAATAAACCAAAATAATCAGATAGTCAATTGGGTTCGACTCGTTTACTATTATGAAAAATAATCGAATTTGGTTTTGATATCCCAAAATTAAAGGGTATCCGACCTGTTTACATTCTTAAGTATTAGGGATTTTTAGGTTATTTTACTTAAGATACTAAAAACTTCTTTTAAAATTAAAACAAATAAAAATGGATACTAACAACTATGATGGGTTGGTAGAAAAACAGATATAGTTTTTGGCTTTTGCTTGGTTCATTTTAAGTAAGCAAATCTAATATAAATAAATCAAGATTTAGATTAGCCAGTTGTAGACCTGCTTAAGGGCTGGGCTACCCATCCAAGCCTGAAGGCCCATTCAAAATTTGGTCGGATTTGGACAAAAATATTAGACGCATTTATCAGGTCTGGACAAAATTTTCATGCCCGATCAAAAATAAGCCCGGGCCCGAGCTTGACTGTTCAAGGCCCGGGCCCGGCCCGACCTGAACATATTGTTAATTAATTTTTTTTAAATATATCTATTAAGTATAATATAATTATATGTATATAAAATATATTGATTAATAAACATGATTATATATATAATATGAAAATTAACATGAAAAATTTGACAAATCAAATTAAATTTTAAAGTGAATAAAAGAATAAAAAACAAATAAATAAAAAATAAAATACAAAAAATAAATTAATAAAATAAAATACCGGCGGGCCGGGCCGAGCCCCTGACTTATATAGTAAAATTAAAAATGGGCCGAGACTAAAATCCAAGCTCGAATTTACAGACTGGGCTGGATTTGGGCTTAACCAAAATATATTATTATGTGCCTTAGGCCAGGCCCGAACTCGGCCCGACCTACACAATGAGCAGGTCTAGCCAGTTGTTATCTCTATTTAACAAGAATTAAATCTAATATTTAATTTTCCTTCCTTTGTACTTTTTTATTAAAAAAATTTTAAAAAAGAAATGTTTTATTCTTATTTCATTTTCTTAGAAACATTTCAACACACTAGAAATATATATTTTTAAATTTTGATTTACATATATTTATTTTATGTTATTTTAAATATATTTATTTATTATTAGAAAATAAAAATACTTTTTATTAATTTATAAAAAATGAAAAAATAAAAAATAAGACCTTTTTTTTACATTTCTTGCGACTTGGTGACGTCGGTGGATTTCGAGGTTTAGATTAAATTTTACAACAATCCTTTGATAATTACAAAATTTATAAAATTATAAATTTTGCAAAAAAAATTATACAAATTTATTAGATAAAATCCAAATAATTAAATGAGATATATGCATATATTTTTATTAAAGAAATATTCAAATGATTTATATGCTCTTAAAATAAAAAAAAAACCTGTGCCTCCAAACGTAAACGTAAAAAATAACAATTGTTTACGTTTTTCAATTTGAAAAGATTTATTCTCATTAGGGGTACTAAATTCATTTAAGAAGCTCAATAAAAATAAGAAATCCTTGTCACAAAAAAAAAAAAAAACCCTTCAAGATCAAAGGATATGAACCACATAACACTAACCTCAAGTCTTCATGCATACAGCTAAAGCAAGCTGCTTCCATTCTACCTAGATGCTTTTAACTATAAGCTTCATAACAGTAACGATGATAAAACTTTACTAAACATAGATTAATGTCATCTTTGACATGACTATAGCAGAAAGTTAACTTTCTTAGTCAAGTGGCTGTATGAAAGGTTTAATATCTGTACTACGAAGATATATCCAAGACATTTGAAAACATCAATTTATGTCGCTTTACATAGTAACATCAGAAACCAACCAAAAAAACACCTCCAAAGCATACTTAAATTGCATCAGATCCCAAGGGGAAAGGTTCACGAGGAAAAGAATGAGCAGCACATAACAAGGGAAGCTATCAATGCAATCTTGTGATGCTTGTCGATTTCAAGACGTAGCTCACAGTCACAAGTTCTGATTAATATAATTAAGCAAGAAAGAGGGCCGAGAGAGGAGGGACAGGCTATGTAACTCTTAACGAACCTCCAAGTTCCGCAGGTACAAGAGGGATGAGAGAATGCAGGACATCAGTTATCAGTGGCCTATAACTTGGTTCAGGTTGTATGCACAGCACAGCAACAGCAGCAACCTATTCAGCACGAGATACAATTCCAATTTATAACCAGAACCAGGGCATACAACAGACGCACAATATTTTTTTTCTTCTACCTGATATAGGTGCTTTAAATCCATTGTGTCCCTTATTATTGAATCCACTATATTTGGAAGTTTTGATCTGTCGGTAAGCTGAGGCATGGCCTGCGAAAATTGTATATAAAGTAAGTTGAAAATACAATTAAAACACCACCTTCTTGAGGAAAATAGTAGGGTTGAAATAAATTACCCATGTGACAAGAGATTGGCACTGGGTTGCTGACATTTTCTCAAGTGGTTTCTTCCCAATTAGCAACTCCAGAAGGACGACTCCAAAAGCATATACATCACTTTTATCAGTCAATTTACCTGAGAAAAGCAACACTGTTATTTCTCAAAATAAAATTGAGACTAAATTTGGCGCTAGAAAAGCTGGTAAGACAGTTATCATTTGGTTGAGGTGTTTAACAATTCAAAGATTCTCCCAGTAGATAGGAAAAAAAAATGTCTCCTTCACTTTCAGGATATCTGCATTTGCTCAAGACTTCATGAATCCCATTCAATGTCACAGAGACAACCATAAGAATACATGCCAAATTGACAAGCTACAGTCTCATGAATTTAGATTCAGCATACACTTGCAATAAAATAGTCCATCAGCAAAAATATACCAGGGCAGACAGATAAGTTTTGAAAATCTGGAAGTCAACTCTATGGTTTATTCAAACGATGTCCCATTTAATATTACTCCTGAAAGATACAGTGGCCTAGCGCACCTTGAAGTCAAAAGGCAACAAGCCACCAAGATTAAATAAAACCACAGGGTACTACGAACTTTGGCTTACCAATTTCACCAAAAGAAAAAAATAACAAATTTCACCCAAACATTCAAGAAGTTACAAAGGAAATATACATCCTCATTGAAGTATTTTATTTTGTGAAAAGATGAATTTCAATAGAAAATGCATCAGATCTAGTTCAGACTCTCTTACGCATTAACTATATCAAACTTTGGCTTACCCTCTAAAAGGTACTCTGGAGCTACATAGCCCAGTGTTCCTGACAACTTTACATTCTTGTTTTGGGATCCAGTAGTCACAGCAAGGCCAAAGTCAGACAGCTGAATCAAGGAAAAGATTGTTGAGGGAAACATTCTAGCTAAAGTTTCAAGAACAAAGGTACATAAGACAAGATAGTTCCTCAGCCATAGTGTCATATATAATGTTACCTTAGCATTGAAGTTGGAATCCAGAAGAATGTTAGATGACTTTATGTCTCTGTGGACAACAGGTGGGTTGCAGTGCTCGTGGAGATATTCTAATGCTCTATCAGATATCAATGACAACATTTAGAACCACGCTAATAACAAATAAGTAATAAAACAGGTTAAGAGATTAGAACATAATTGGCTATGGAATTCACCTTGCAACATCAATTGCAATTTTCATTCGTAGATGCCAGGTTAAAGCTGATCCTTGACTAGTTCCTATAGTGTCCAAGATGAAATCAATAAAATTACAACAAAAGATAAATTTTAGCATCTTCCACTAACTTTAACTATGCTTTTAATTACTTTGGAATCAAGAAAAGAGTTTATACCATGCAGTTGACTCTCCAAAGAACCATTTTGCATCATTTCATATACAAGTAATCTTGTTTCACCATGGATACAGTAACCCAATAGTGAAACAATATTCTGATGCTGGATTTTGACCAACCAATCAACCTCATTCTGCACATGAAATGAATATTGAGCAAACCAGATATCCAAACCAATTTCAGTCAGGCAGAAAATTTCATTACCTCAAACTCTCTTTCAGCAGCTTGTCCTCCACCATCTAATTTTTTCACAGCAGCAAGAAATTTCTCATCAAAACGAGCTTTATAGACTTGTCCACGTCCACCTTCACCCAAAACATTACTTTCCTGGAAATTGTTTGTTGCAGCTTCCAATAACTGATAATCAATAACAGCTACTGAACCCGTTTTGCCAGCCATCCATAAGGAATGAAACCGATCCACAATTGGATTTAATGAAAGTGCCTTTGTAGATTCTTCAGATTGCATATTAAAGGCAAAAATTAAACAACAAAGTTCAAATCAGAAGACAAGAAGCATAACCAAACGTACATCTGTCTCAAGAAGATAACTTGGAAACCAGAACAACGGTGATTGAGTGAGAAAAAAAGATACCCAAGTTTTGTTTGCTTTTAGCATTGGAATTCTTCAAACTTTTCTGTCTACAGATCCAGAAACATAACAAAAAGAGCAATATTCCACCAAGGAGAGTGGAGGCAACAATTAGAGCTATAAGAATTCTCTTGTTCAGATCCTGGTGGTGCACTACTCTAACCACAGCCACTCCTGCTTTGCCATTAACAAGGTTAAAGTCATTTACTGACTTGTAAAAGCAAATTAAAACTAACATAGTTACAGTTAAAAGGAGCAAAGAAAAAGACCAAGTTTTTGTTTGCAGAAGGAGCTATATTAAAAAATAAAAAAAATTTAAAAAAAAAAAAGACCACCTCAGAGAAATAGAGCACAAAAATCTTTGCTTGGAAAACAACAGCCATTTCAATAAACATACATGTTATTTTGATCTACGAATAAGAAGCTACTCTTAGAAAACTGAAAGGAAAAACATAGCCATAACTCAATCATTACACCTCATTACTTTAGATTACTGAAGAAAAAAGCACAAATTGCAAGTTTCTTCAAAACCAAATAAGGTAAATTTGGCCACTTTGATGGAACTAGCAGTTATCCCTAACCGCCCAAGTATTCAAATTCAGATGGTCTAAATCCTAATACAAACACAGCAGAAAATGTGGCAAATTCCTAAGAAACGAGACAGAAGCGTAATGGTACTAGAGAATGCAGAAATCTAGACCATTTGAGCATCTAAAGCAAGTAAACAAAAAACCCAATTAAGAGAAATGAAGAACAGAACCAGCAAACTGCCAGTAGAGTTGAAATACCTGGAGAAACAGCTTCCATTTCTGAAGAAAATTGAAAAACGGGTTCTTGTTTAGAATGAAGAACAGAAGCAGAAATGGAAGAAACAGTTGACTCTGGTCTGGCAGGAATTATAAGTGACAACAAAGAGAAGGTACATGCCCACATGGATAGTAATAGACAGAGAAGATTCATGTCTCCACCAAGACAACAGAGAAGAGGGTTTTTTTAAGATGTAGGTACTAATGAGTGAAACTTCTTTACCTGTTAAAAGATCTTGCCGTTTCACTTTTGAATCTACCTAAGATAAACTCGTATTTTGAAAAAAAAAAAAATGTAAGCAGATGGAGACAAAAGTGCTGATGATGCAAGGAAACCAAGAAAAAAAAGAGAAAAGAAAAAGAGAGCTCTTTTATTTATCCAATCTAATCCGTTACTTTTCTGTGAGGGAGAGTTAATGGGAGGGAGGAAATGAACATAGTGCATCATGTGTGGCAGTTATGAAAAGAGAAAGTTCATTAAGTTTTATGGGTTTGCTTTGAGTGATGACAGTTGGGGATATGGATGGTAGCAGGAACAAACGACATTGCCACATTGCCCCTTTTTCAGTTACATTTAGACCTGCTCAAGGGTCAGGCTACTCGTTCAAATCCGAAGGTCCGTTCGATATTTGGGAGGGTTTGGACAAAAATATTTGATGCAATTACCGAACTTGGACAAAATTTTTAGGCCCGTGGCCCGGGCCCGACCGGAATTTAATGTTAAATATATTTTTTTAATATATTTCTAATATTAAGTATATTTTAAATATATTTGTTATGTATAATATAATTTTATATATATAAAACATTATTAATTAAAAAACATGATTATAAATATTTAATATGAAAATTGATATATAAATTTTGACAAATTAAATTAAATTTTAAAGGAAATAAAATAATAAATAAATAAATAATTAAAATATAAAAAAATTATATTCGGGAGGGCCGGGCTCGAGCTCGGGCTTATTGTATAAAAAATGAGACGGGCTTGGACAAAATATCAGGCCCGATTTATCAGGCCGGGTCGGGCTTGGGCATTGACTAATTTCCTTATTACCTTTCGTGGGCCCAGCCCGAAGCCGGCCCGGCCTGGCCCATGAGCAAGTTTAGCTACATTCTTGGAGCTTGTTTTTTTAGCATTTTCTCTAGGCTGCAATTACAATAACTATAACAAAAACAATTCACAAAAATTATTATTATTATTATTATTATTATTATTATTATTATTATTATTAGTAGAAAGTTTACGAATTGGAGAGATTATACTATTTTCAATATCACGTCATATCGTTAATTCATTATTAGGATTTATAGATTTATTGAATATTCAACTATAGATTTTTCAAGATTTAAAAATTGTCTTCTAACAAAAGATTGTAAAAATTCGAATTTGAGCATTTTGTGCTTAGTATTTTAAGATTAACCACTTGTGCCTACCCCGCTGGCTATAAAATTACATTATTAGTATTACTATTACATGACAAATTAGTACTCTCTATCTTTGTCTGGTTTTATTTTATCTACTTGACTTACATTAGATTTAAGATAATATTAGTAATTTGTTTATATTTTGTTATTTGGGAAAGAAATTTTCTTTTTTTTAGTAGTATATATTCAATAGAAGTTAAAATCACAATTAGCATATTATATTATTTGAATTGGTAATTATAAAAATCGCTTTTTTTGGGGGGTCAACACTCAAGGAAATTAATTTTCTTGATTGCATCAGCTTGATGTGAGAGGTACACTCTTAAGATCGTTGGGAAAGTGATTAATCTCAAGGTTTATGTAAACTAGTTCGAGGACATCCTAGCAGTAAGACAAAAAAAATGAAAATCACTTTACTCGAACTAAGTAAACTAGTAAAGTGATTTTCATACCTTTTATTTGAATAGAAAAATCATGCATTGATTATTGAACAAAAACTCGAATATTTAATCTAAATATAATTTAAATAGTTAGAAAAATGTAAAAATGAATTTGGAAAGTAAGCAAAAAGTTAAGACCATTAGAAAAAAAATAAAGGACAAAAAAAACTATTATTATTATTATTATTATTATTATTATTATTATTATTATTATCTATTTCTCAAGAAGAAAATTTTGAATATGTATCCATAATCACAAGATTTATTTCTCTTTTTTAAATGATATCCATAATAAGTAGGAATCAATTTTCTCACGAACAAATTCGAATATTAGAGGTGAGTATATAGATTAATAGACATGCATATATACATATAAATTGACAAATAATAAAAAAAACATAGACAAATCGAGATATATGAGTCGGTTAATATATCATCAACATACTTTCAATAATTCTTACCTAATAAATCTTCCCTATACCATATACATTTATATATATATATATATATATATATATATATATATATAAAGGTTAGATGTTCTTATTAGAGCATTATTATTATATGTGAGAACTCATTATTTTGTATTATACATATACGGATATGTAATTATTAATTAATAAATAAATTATTTTGTATATTTTTGTAAATTTCAAGTGAAAAGAGATGTGAGCCCCACTTGGATTTTAAGGCCTAGATGTGGAAATGACTGATAAAATAGTGTACGGAAAGTGTAATAATGATATTATGAAAATTTGGAGGCCAAAGTACCTTATTTGCAGTGTTTTGTGAAGTATGGTAAACAAATTAGAAATGACAGTTATGTCCTGAAGGTATTTTCGTAAATTTCACCCAAACAAAAATGAATTGAGACGAAGTAAAAATACCATGATATCCTAAATGAAAAAAAGAGTAACACAGTGTCAATAGATTTCACGAATCGATCATTAAATCAGAAAATTTCGCTGGTAGGTCGCGAGGGTAAAATTGTAATTTCTCACTATACGTGTACTGCGCGTTGACGAAACCATTTCCAATCATCAAAATACATTTATAAGATCATTTGGTCATGGAATCCAAAAATTTGGAGTGTGATTACATTGTTTTACGACGGCGAACTTAAGGGCAAAATTGTCTGAAATTTTCATAACTAAGGGCATTTTGGTAATTTTGTCCATTTCCAGAATTTTCTTTATAATTCTTTCAGCAGCTGAGCTGCACTATTCATCATCCTCTCCAACAAGCCCCATGCCATTGCTAAGGAAATAAAGAAGAAAGAAAATTCAAGCTAACATATCTCACTATCTAGCCAAAGTTTTACCAAAATTATAACTAGAAAAATATTCTATTATCTCTCCTCTACATAACCATACCCATAGATCATCATATAAGCCACTATACAAGGAGAAAGAAAGCTTCCAAGTTTCAGCCAAGTAAGGTACTTTACTATCCATTAAGCTTTCTTTAATTCCAATGGTGTAGACTTACTCTTTTAAGCATGTTAAACATGTTTTTAGCATTTGTTTCATTTAAATGTTGCAAAATAAAAATTTGCTATGGGAGGAGTGTTTGGCCAAGCATGGGTTCTTAGTGATTCATTGTGTTCTATGCATGAAAATGGTACCAAAATTAAAGATAATCAAGGCTAAACAAGAAAGTGAGGTTGAATTGTTGAAATGCCATCAAATTTGGCTAAGGTGGAATTCAGCCATGGCAAGGGGACTAGGATCCATGGCTAATTTTAATGGTTTGATGGTACATTTAGACTTTAGGAATTACAAGGAGTCTATTGGTATGCTCAGATTTAAAATCCAACACAAAACGAAGAAGTTATGTTATACTACCGGTAGGAATTATACTGCGAAAATATTTGTAATGTCCAATGTGGCTGCATTATGATATGAATAATAGCTTAAAAATAAGTGTTTAATGAACTAATAATTTTGATGGAATTATCTGCAGCTTGGGAGTTACGATTTTCGAGTAGTGCTATCAGGAAGCTCGATTTCATCAAACAGGTAAAGAACGTATGTGTAGTTTGTAGGGATATCCTGAATGCATTGTTTTCATGCCAATAATTTTATGAAAATTATTTTGAAGGTGAATTGTCTTGAACACTGTGAAATTGTGGCTATTTGGCTGTGTTGAACTGTGTTTACCTTTGCAGGAAGGCTAGGCTATTTGCAGCCGTTATGCTGCTGAAATTTTATGAGAAAATTTTATAAAAATATCATGAAATATTTTAATGCATTGTGGAGTGTTTTCCTAGCCTTGGAAGTGAGATATTTGATATTTTCTCATAAATTATGAATTTATCGAAAAATATTATTTAAATATTCATGTTATCGAATTTATTCAAAGTTAAAGTGTTGAAAATTTCTCCTAATTGTTTTATAATGAAATATGTGGTTTATAAAGTAAAGTATGGAATAGTGAATATTTTATGGATTTATTTTAGTATAATATTCACTATTTTATTAATTTTTTCTTTATGAATTGATTGAAGTTTTAGCTGATTAAATGATTTCCATAAAGGGGATATCACTGTTTAAATATTGTTTTGATACTGTTAGGCCGCATATCATGCTGATGTGTGTTATCGTACTATATTGTGTAAAGCTGTTGACACCGGTCCTGTTTTCAGCGTTCTGATTAACACCTGATCAGTATACGACCGATGACATTTATAGACCATAGCTATAGATCTTACTGTTTACTGCTACTGTTCCCTATAGGGATTATAACATGATATCATTAGGGTGTTGCCTGGTCTCCACTGTTATTACATATTACTATGATATTTTACTAAACTACATTGTTACTGAAAACTGTT
This sequence comes from Heritiera fomes, assembly GCA_032173925.1. NCBI lineage: Eukaryota > Viridiplantae > Streptophyta > Magnoliopsida > Malvales > Malvaceae > Heritiera > Heritiera fomes. The sequence goes on from JAPDPM010000015.1 coordinate 19,131,461, forward strand.
TACTGAAGTGTTCTTATCACTGAACTGTGATCATACTGAAATATATATCATACTATTACTGTGATTTAACTACATGTGAAAGTGATGATTTTCAGTGTGAAGTTAAATTACTTTCTAAATGATTATTTATGTGAAATTAAATGATTTATTTCATTAATTTGTTAGAAATATTTATATATAGTGATTTATGGAATGAATTACATATCAACTTAGATTTCTACTCCTTATAGTCGCTTTTAGGTTCTGGGACAAGACAGTATTTCAAAATATCTTCTTTACTCCATTCGGATCCGTAGCTGACTATAGTATCCTTCATTTTAGTGTGCTTAGCATGCCGATAGGAAAATAAAGGATTTTACTGCATATAGTTTTCGCGATATCAAAATTGCATACAACTCCTTTTACTGAGCCGTGGTTTGCTCACCCTTTTATTTTCATCTCTCCAGAGTATTTCCAGTGATCGCGAGATATATTATCCGAGGATTATTGGCTATGTTGTGAGTACCCTGAGGTAGCTAGTGTAGATCTTGGAGGTATATTCATTTTCTTTTATATGTTCAGACTTTCCTTTACAATACTACAGTGTTGTATTATAACAGGGGATGTATCTGATTAATATAGATATTGTTTTACCCATGGGTTGTGGCTCAGTTGGCAACGCAGGTTGAGTTTGTGGGAAGAGCTCTCAGGTTCGACTCCCATTAAACACATCTTTGGGGAAGGGTGAAGAGCCTTAACTGTGACTAAACCCCAAAGAGGATTAGTCCTAGACTGTTAAAACGGATGAGGATGCTTGTGGTTTACACCAAAAAAATATAAATACTGTTTTGTAAATCTTTTACTTATGTAAGTTAAATTAATTTGTGGTTATTTATTATTTGCTGTTAATTAAAAGTGGAAAATAAAGGCATCGCAGACAGCCCAACCAATCATGTGTGTACGAAAAAATGAAAAAAATGTAAAATACTGTATGTACAAACTGTGACAGTATTTATTGGTATCAGAATGAGGTTGGCCTGATGTCTGTTGATGTCTTTATGATAAAGTGAAGTAATTAACATCTTCTGTAGTACTGTATAGTCTGGATATATAGATGAATGATTAATTGAAAATTGATAAATTGACTGTGCTGTGCAGTTATGAGTGGACGACGGGTTACTCGTGCTAATAGGGGTTGAGGCAAAGGTCGAGCGGAGCAGACTTTGGAGCCCAACACACCTGAGCCAATATCGGAGCCCACCTAAGACCTCTCACCCCCCTCAGCCTGAGAGCCTGAATACTCGGATGTCGACGATGGAGCGTATGTTGGCGGATTTTATCGCCATATATCACGCAGATAGAGCCGCTGATCGAGCAGAGAGGGAGCAAGTAGCTCTAGTAGCTCTACCAATTACACCACCTCCACAACCTCTTGCACAACCTACTCCCGAGCCTCAGCCTGCACTACAACCAGTACAGCAGGCACAAGCCGTACCACCACCACTACCAGTACAACTGCCCAGAGATATGAAGTCCTACTGTGACGTAGCTTTAGTGTGGCAGTTTACTAAGTTTAATCCACCGAACTTTAAGGGTGATCGAGATCCACTGGTGGTAGAGTAGTGGGTTACAGTTGTTGAGAAGCTATTTCGGTAGATGAGATGTTCTGATACGAAGCGAGTAGGGCTAGTAGTGTTTCGGATGACAAATGATGTAGAGCACAAACGATATTGTTTTTCTAGCATCCAGTGATTACCAGGAAGATTTTTGTAGATGCTTTTCGCGACCAGTATATCCTCAACACAGCACAGAAGAAGCTGTAGCGGAGTTCATGGAGTTAGTATAGGGGAATATGATAGTGGATCAGTACGAGTCGAGATTCACTACACTCAGCAGCAACAGATTTGATCCACTGACACTAGTAGACGAACGACATAAGATAAATAGATTTAAGGCTGGGTTGAGACCGTCAATCATATCTAAGTTGGCTTTGTTCGATATCTGCACATATGATGAGGTGGTCAGACATGCTCAGTTGTGTGAACAAGACTTTGAACAGTTCTATTCTGAGTCAGCTTCTAAGAGTAAGGTTAAGGGAAAGGCGAAGAGGGGTGCAAATGATAGATCTGATAGAAAGCAATCTAAGAGGGTTAGACCATCGAGTGTCTAGATTTTTGAGGGGCGATCTACGAGATCAGCTACTACTACCTTTACTAGTGGTCCCACTTCTACATCGAAGAGTACTGCAACCATATGTGCTCACTGTGGACGGTTGTACGGTACACGAACCTGCTACATGTTGACGAGGGCCTGTATTAGATGTGGGTAGACGGGACACTTAGTGAGAGACTGCCCGATGCTGTGAGAGTCAGCTGCATCCACACCCCAGCCCCAGTTCTTCCTACATTGACACCAGCACTCGTAGCTCTGATTGAATAGAAGAGAGGGACACCTTCACAGTCGAGACGGGCGACCGTAGTGGAGAACGGTAAGAAGCCCGTGACTCAAGGACGAGTGTACGCACTAGACCAGGAGACTGCTGATGCCTTTGCAGATATCATTAAAGGTAAATTTTACATTTTCGATATACCTGTACTTGCAATATTCTATCTTGGTTCTACTCATTCATTTATATCTCTTACTTATTCTAATAGAGTCCAGTAGAGCCAGAACCTTTAGGGTATACATTACAAGTGAATACTCTTTTTAGAGAACCACAAATTATATATATAGTGTATAGAAATCGTAAAGTAACTGTAGGTGAGAAGGGACGACAGCTAACGTAATTGTGTTAACTATGTACGATTTTGATGTAATATTAGGAATGGACTGGTTAGCGGAGAACTATGTAACTCTAGACTGTTATACTAAGTTTGTAAGCTTCTCCCAACCAAAACTTATACTGTATAGCTTTTCGATAAGTTATAATAAAAGTGATATGTTTACTAAATCGTGTGAATGTGTGTGTGATGTATTGAAGGTTTTATAGCATATGTGGAGGACGTGGAACAGAGATGTCCCGAGCTGCATGAGATTCCTATGGTCAGGGATTTTTTGGACGTATTTATAGAGGATTTACTAGGGTTACCGACGGATCAAGAGATCGAGTTTACTATTGACTTGGTACTTGGCATGGAGCCCATTTCTAAGCCCCCGTATCGATGGCACTATCAGAGTTGGAGGAGCTTAAGAAGTAGTTCCAGGAGCTATTGAATAAGGGATTTATCCATCCGAGTGTCTCTGTGGGGTGCACTGGTTTTATTCATCCAGAAGAAGGATGGAAGCCTGCGGTTATGTATTAACTACTGGATGCTGAATAGGGCGACCATCAGGAATAAGTATCCCCTGCCTAGGATCGATGATCTATTTGATCAACTGAGGGGCCCCACTTGGATTTTAAGGCCCAAATGTGGAAATGACTGATAAAATAGTATACAGAAGGTGTAATAATAATATTATGGAAATTTGGAGGCTAAAGCACCCTATTTGCAGTGTTTTTGTGAAGTATGATAAACAAATTGAAAAATGACAGTTACGTCCCAAGGGTATTTTATAAATTTCACCCAAACCAAAATAAATTAGGATGAAGTAAAAATATCATGATATCCTACATGAAAAGTAGAGTAACATAGTGTCAATAGATTTTGTGAATCGATTGCAAATCAGAAAATTTCGCCTGCAAGTCACGAGGGTAAAATCGTAATTTCTCACTATCTGTGTACCGCGCATTGACGAAATCATTTCCAATCATCAAAATACCTTTAATAAGATCATTTGGTGACGGAATCCAAAAATGTGGAGTACGATTACATTGTTTTACGACTGCAGAAAGTTAAGGGCAAAACTATCCAAAAATGTCATAACATGGTCATTTTGGTAATTTTGCCCATTTCCAGAATTTCTTTACAATTCTTTCAACAGTTGAGTTGTACTATTCATCATCCTTTCCAACAAGCCCCACACCATTGCTAAGGAAAGAAAGAAGAAAGAAAATTCAAGCTCACATATCTCACTATCGAGCCAAAATTTCACCAAAATTATAACTAGAAAAATATTCTATTTTCTCTCCTCTACATAACCATAACCATAGATCATCATATAAGCCACTATACAAGGAGAAAGAAAGCTTCCAAGTTTCGGCCAAGTAAGGTACTTCAGTATCCATTAAGATTTCTTTAATTCCAATGGTGTAGACTTACTCCTTTAAGCATGTTAAACATGTTTTTAGCATTTGTTTCATTTAAATGTTGCAAAATAAAAATTTTCCATGGGAGGAGTGTTCGGCAAAGCATGGGTTCTTAGTGAATTATTGTGTTTTATGCATGAAAATGGTACCAAAATTAAAGATAAGCAAGGCTAAACAAGAATGTGAGGTTGAATTGTTGAAATGACATCAAATTTGGCTAAGGTGGAATTCGGCCATGGCAAGGGGACTAGGATCCATGGTTGATTTTGATGGTTTGATGGTGCATTTAGACTGTAGGAATTACAAGGTGTGAGACCCAATTTTATTACACTGTACACTATACTTTGTAAAATCTTGATGGTGGAATTAAATTATTTAGTGGAATTAAATAAAGATTGAATGAATTTCCACTCTCATTTGGAATTATTAGAATTATAAATTATAAAGTATAGTATGGTGTATAAGAGATGAGACAAATATTGAATGATGAATAGAAAGTATGGTATGGAATGAAGGAAGAAAAAAGAAATCTGAAAAAATTTAGAATGGAAGTATTATTTTATGGCATAAAATGCCAATAAATATAATTATAAGAGAAAGAAAATTATTTATTGTACATACGATTTATTTTGATTGGATGGAATATACAAAAGAGAGGAGACACAAGGCCAAACCGTGTAGCATAAGAAGAATTGGCTGTTACACCACTTAATTGGTTCTGTTATGATACACGGTTGGAAGAAAAAATTTTGTGATGAAATTGTACTATAAAAAGTGAGAAATGATAATAGATAAAGAGGATATTATTAATAGGATATATGGCTGATTTTATTGGCTGAAAATATATATCAAAGAGGCAAAGTGGATCAAGAAAACTTGCAGCCAAGAAAAGTGAATAACACGTCAATTTGATGCCATGGTACCGAATTTTTCAGTTGGAAAAGTTGGCTGAAATTTCTACCATATTTTATAGAATAAAATAATACAAAAGAGAAGAGAAATTAAAGATGAACATGAGGTAAATTATCATTGGCTGAAGTCTTCAAAAATGAGAAGCAAAACATGGTCAAACCGAATAGCTAAGGACCCTCCTAGCCGTTCCTTTGTTGCAGTTTTTCTTCAGCAATTTAATGCTCAATATGTCATAAAATGATGAAGAAAAGAGATAAGTAAATAAGGTGGCAATTCCCTATTGGTTGTCATGAACAAAGGGATGGTTAAAGTGAGCAAAACTTCAGAAAAAACTTTATCTTCATCACCGAATTTTCTACTGTCCACGAGAATCAGAATTGTGTTCATTTTGTATTCTATTTGCTCTCGTTCTTCCAAAAGAATTCAGCAAAATTATGTCCTCTTAATACCTAACCACTTAAGCCTTCACCATCAACCTTTCCTCCATCTTTGAACCAACTAAGAAACAAGAGAAGAAGGGTTAACGTGAGGCAAAAAACTTGTTTTGTTTTGGAGTGAGCAATTTGGTTAAGGTGAGCTTCCAAAATTTTGTGGTTTCTTTGATATTAAATGGTGGATTTATATGTTTCTTAACATGAGAATCATGATTTTAGGCTTGTTTTTAGTTAAATCTTGTTAGAATATAGAAATTGAATCAAGAAGAGATTTTGACTTAGATGAGAAAAACAAAGAAAGTGGGCTGGAGTTTAAGTAAAGATGATGAGAAATGGTTAAAGGAATTTAGATAAAATGAAGAAATAGCTTGGAAACATGAAATGGTGAAGAATCAAATTTTGGCTAGTGAATGAGGGTTTCGGTTGGACATGAATAAATAGGAAAACTTTATGATTCATGTAAGAAAATGACAAGGATGGCTCACGTAGGCAAGAAACAACCAATTGGAAACAACAATTGAGGAAAAAGATTGAAAGACAAAGAAATGGCCATGAAAGGGGGTTCGGCCATGACAATTTGGAAGCATAAAAAATGTACTGAAAATTACGGATTATGGTAAGAAATGATTATAGAAATTAAAAGAGAAATATTGGTGTAATTAGAACCAAAAAAGGAACTAAAATGAGGAAGTTGAGTTTTAGCACCATTATAATTTATACTAGTTGTGCTTATATTATGATATTAGTGGCTGCATTTTATGAATACTACTGATATAGAAATAAGAAGAAAAATATTAATAATTTTTTATAAAATTATTTTGCAACCCAAGTTGACGGATTTCGGTAAACATAACCAAGAAGCTCGGCTTTATAAGAATGGTAAGGGGGGAGTGTGTGAGTTGTAGTGATATAATGAATTGCATGTTTTCTCGAGCTAAATTTTATGAGAATATTGGATGCATGATTTGGTTTGAAAACATGCAAAATTGTGGTTGATAAGCTAGTTTATAAATTGCGATTTGTGTGTAGGAGGTTAGGAATTCGCAGCTGTTATGCTGTCGGAAAATTTCCTAAAACATTCTTAAATATTATAAAATATTTTAGCAGCATGAAATGATTTGAAATGGGAAATTTAAATATAAATTCCCACCAATTTTTCATAAATTGGAAATCATGAGAAAGTTATGAAAAATTAAATAAATATGTTTATATTTTATTAAAGTGAGAATTTGAATTATTTTATATGATATTAAATATTCAAATTGAATATTTATTTATTTTCACACTTGATACATGAATATCTACTGATGGATTTACTGTATGTGAAAATGGGGAATAAAATACCTTTTTGGAAAATAATTCTTTAAATAAAGGATGAAATTTACAAAATATTCTTGAGACTTCAGGCCCCGAGATTCATGCTTTACTGTTACACTGTTACTGTGACGTGGCTGATTGACCCGTCAGTCATCAACGATTTCGGAGGCACTTGGAAAGTGTACACCGAGAACTACCTATAGATTATGGCCATAAATTTAATTATATATTGTTACTATGTTCCTTCGGGAACGATTATTGTATCCCTAGTGGATGATTATAGCATGATACCATGTAGGGTGATGCCTAGTCTCATCTTACTGTTTATTGAACTAGTAGCTATCGATTACTGTTTACTGAACCTAAAAACTACTGATTACTGTTTATTGAACTGGTAGCTACCGATTACTGTTTACTGAACTGAAAAACTACTGATTATTGTTTACTGAACTGGTAGCTATTATTTACTGTTTACTGAATTGAAAGCTACCAATTACTGTTTACTGAATTGGTAACTACTGATTACAGTTTACTAAACTGAAACCTACTGATTACTGTTTATTGAACTGAACTGTGCTGAATACTGTTTACTGAACTAAACTGTGCTGAATACTGTTTACTGAACTGAAAGGAAACTTACTGTTATCGAGAAAGAATACCTTGAAAATTATTTCTAAAATAGAAATAATTACTGAACTGTTATCCAGTGATTTGGATATTTATAAGCTACTATACTGAAAAGACTGTTTACTATAACTACTGTTTTACCACTGTATTGTCACGTGTTTTGAACTGTACTGAAAGGAAGGAAAACAAATGGTTTATCCCGTTTATAAGTATGGAAAAATGGGTATTAAATTGTTTTATCAAGACAATTTATAAATTACTCCTTATAGTTGCTCTGGGTTTTCAGGACAAGACAGGTATTCCAAATTACCTTACATGCTCCATTTGGATTTCCTGGTCGACTATAGTATCCTTCCTTTACTGTGCTTAGTACACCGTTAGGAAATAAATGTTTTACTGCATATAGTTTTCATTATATCAAGCAGCATACCACTCTTTTATTGAGCATGTGGCTCACTCACCCCTTACTTTCAAATTTTCCAGATTTATTATGAGATTTATTTGATGGCTTCCTCGGATAAATATAGCTGCGAGTAGCCCATTGGGACAAAGAACATTCAAATTTAAGGTACAGTCACTTCTCTTATATATTCAGACACTTGTATACAGTACTACATTATTGTAAAATAGAAACAGGGGATGTAAAGTGTATGGAATATTATAAAAAATTTTATATTCCGAATTTATTGAATAAATGATTACCATTTATTACTGTGAATGATCAAGTGTTAAAGGCATCGCAGACAGCCCAATCGGTAAAAATATGTAAAATACTAGTAAATATTGTGTAAAAATGTACACTCAGACTGTTACAGAAGGAATCTGCCGGTATGCTCGGATTTAAAATCCGACACAAAATGAAGATGTTATACTACCGGTAGGAACTATACTACGAAAATATTTGCAGTGTCCAATATGGTTGCATTATGATATGAATAATAGTTTAAAAATATGGGTTTAATGAACTAATAATTTTGATGGAATTATCTACAGCATGGGAGTTATAGTTTTCGAGTGGTGCTATCGGGAAGCTCGATTTCATCAGACAGCTAAGGGATACGTGTGTAGTTTGTAGGGATATCTCGAATATGCATGGTTTTCATGCCAATAATTTTATGAAATTATTTTGAAGGTGAATTGTCTTGAACACTATGAAATTGCGGCTATTTGGATGTGTTGAACTGTGTTTACCTTTGCATGAAGGCTAGGCTATTTGTAGCCGTTATGCTGCTGAAATTTTATTAGAAAATTTTATAAAAATATCGTGAAATATTTTAATGCATTGTGGAGTGTTTTCCTAGCCTTGGAAGTGAGATATTTGATATTTCTCATAAATTATGAATTTATCAAAAAATATTATTTAAATATTCGTATTACTGAATTTATTCAAAGTTAAAGTGTTGGAATTTTCTCCTAAGTGTTTTATAGTGAAATATGTGGTTTATAAAGTGAAGGATGGAATAGTGAATATTTTTATGAATTTATTTTAGTATAATATTCACTATTTTATTAATTTTTCCTTTATGGACTTACTGAAGTTTTATCTGATTAAATGATTTCTATAAAAGGGATATCACCGTTTTAATATTGTTTTGAGACTGTTAGGCCCCATATCATGCTCACGTGTATTACCGCACTGTACTGTGTGAAGCTACTGCCATTAATCCTGATTTCAGCATCCCGATTGACACTGATCAGTGTACGACTGAGGACATTTATAGACTATGGCTATAGATCTTACTGTTTACTGTTACTATTCTCTACGGGGATTATAGCATGATATCATTAGAGTGTTGCTTGGTCTCCACTGTTATTATGGATTACTGTGATATTTTACTAAACTGCACTGTTACTGAAAACTATTTATTGAAGTGTTCTTACCACTGAGCTGTGATCGTACTGAAATATATATCATTGTTACTGTGATTTAACTACATGTGAAAGTGATGATTTTAAGTGTGAAGTTAAATTACTTTCTAAATGATGATTTATGTGAAATTAAATGATTTATTTCATTAATTTATGAGAAATATTTATATATAGTGATTCATGGAATGAATTACATATCAACTTAAATTTCTACTCCCTATAGTTGCTTTTAGGTTCCGGGACAAGATAAGTATTTCAGAATACCTTCCTTACTCCATCTGGATCCCTAGCCGACTATAGTATCCTTCCTTTTAGTGTGCTTAGGATACCGATAGGAAAATAAAGGATTTTACTGCATATAGTTTTCACGATATCAAAATTGCATACAACTCCTTTATTGAGTCGTGGTTTGCTCACCCTTTTATATTCATCTCTCCAGAGTATTTCCAGTGATCGTGGGATATATTATCTGAGGATTATTGGCTGCGTTATGAGTAGCCCAAGGTAGCTGGTGTAGATCCTGGAGGTATATTCAATTTTTCTTTTATATGTTCAGACTTTCTTTTATAGTACTATAGTGTTGTATTATAACATGGGATGTATCTGATTAATATAAATACTGTTTTGTAAACCTTTTACTTATGTAAGTTAAATTAATTTACGGTTATTTACTGTTCACTGTTAATTAAAAGTGGGAAATAAAGGCATCGCAGACAGCCCAACCAATAATGTGTGTACAGAAAAATGTGAAAAAGTGTAAAATACTGTATGTAAAAACTGTGACATTATAATATTATGAAAATTGTTTTTTGTGAATGTAATGGTAAATGTTATTCTTTTTATCTCAAATCATAATTATTTTTCATAATGATTTTTAATTTTTGTTATTAAAAATTATTGTACATCGATAGTATAGAAGTTACTTTAAATTTTTAAGGCTTAATAGTCAAATAAACCCTCAACCTTTAGCCCAAAATGGAATTCAGCCCTCAACGTTTTATCGCATGAAATTCAGTCCATAAACTTTTATTTTAGTGGAAACAAACCCTCAATCTTTTACAATTATGCAATTAAGTCAAAATCTGTTAAATGTCACTAACTACCGTTAGTTTTGCATACGTGGCAGCTGATGTGGATAGCTTAGTTAGCTGCCACGTGGCATGCCACGTATGCAAAACTAACGGCAGTTAGTTTATTTAACAGATTTGGTCTATTTCTATTAAAATAAAAGTTTATGGACTGAATTTCATGTGACAAAACGTTGAGGGCTGAATTTCATTTTGCGCCAAAGGTTGAGGGCTTATTTGGCTATTAAGCCAAATTTTTAATAAAAAAAGGTAAAACGCAATGGTTGTTGCTTAGGACAACAATGATGTAACAATAACGTAAGATCCCTTATCTACATGCTAGCTTATTTTCAAGAATTCTGCGAGAAAGAAAACAACCAAAGAGTGCAAGGGGGATTTTCCTTGCACGCACACTCCAATGCTTAAGTCAGACAAGATTTTGACAGAGTTTCAGTAAGCAAATAGAGCTTAAGGAGTAAAGATAATACCTATGACCTATTTATAAAAGTTATTTTATGCATATTTACTAATAAGACCCTTAACTTAAGTTATTACTTAATAGATCTTTCATGGTCTTCATGAGTCTTCTTTCTTGTTGGGCTTAGTCTATCTTTAGGCCTAATGACCTTCAGTTAGACTCATAACAAGGCCCAATGATCTTTAGTATGACTTTCATCAATTTCTCTTTACTCTTTTGTAGGATATACTCTGTGAAAGAGTATATAAATTTCTTTTTAATCATCATGGGTCCATAGACTTTTAAGATTCTCTCACAACCCCTTCTTTCAGAATTATTGTGAAAAACTCTTCATCTTCATTCATAGGCTTAACTAGTGGGCTTCACCCTAGTTTATTCTATGTGTGCTTTTTGTTAGGCATGCTTTTTGCAAGAGGAAGTATATTGAGAGCTTTTTTGGCTCTCGAGCTGAAATACATCGTTGTCAGAAAATGAGTTCACCTTGGAGTGGTGCTTCTAGAACACACTCGACCTCGTACTCTTCTTCATGATCATTATGATGGATTAAGTTCTTCTCAATCCCATAACTGTGGAAAGAGCAAGTCTGTTACCTGTGAATTGCCAGTGATAGGTTACAGTGAAAAGGAGGAATTAAAAGAGTTGCACGGGCAGAATCAGGCTAAGTGTAATATATCCAAGCTTGTCATGAAAGGTAGGAGGCAGCTGTTCTGAAGCTGTCAATGAGAGACGTGCCTCTGATCCCTAGATCACTCCCCTTAACACTAATTACTTCGTAGTAGATGGAGGGAGTGTCGTTCATAGGCAGAATTTTATGGGTCTACCTAGGGGTTAATGATAATGATTTCATAAAAGACCAAAGGTTGCTTCCTATTTTGGTTGGTCCACCATTCTTCCTTATGATGAGGCCAGGTTATTCAGAAGCTTCTTGAAATGCGAGTACCACACCACAACACTTGTATCGAGCATATAGAGCGTTGACTGAGAAAAAACTTCAATAACTACATACGAAGAAGGTTGAGCATTTCACAAAAAGGGAACAATGGTGCCAACTTGTGAAAGAAGGTTGACGATCTAAAGAGAGATAATGAGAAGTTTAAACTTAAGTTAATTTGACTTAAAGCTGAACTAGATGTAGAAAAGGCCAGGACAGCTTTGCGGGAGTAGTATAAGGAGGCATTAGATTCAGTTTCCACCAAGTTGAACTCCTTACTAACCAAACACCAGTCTCCCTAGTCAGTGTATAACGTTCTTTATGTAGAGCTCAAAATTCTCGTTGAAGGTTGAGATCACAAGTATACACAATCAACCGTAACCTTCTTCTATCAACTATAAGAGCGAGTCAATATCAGTGTTAAGGCCGTGAGAGAACATTGCTTATTTGAAGATAATTTACAATTTTCCTCATGATGAGGCTAGATTATTTAATAGTTTCCTTGAGGGTAATAACATAGCCGATTTAGAAGTGATGAGTATAGGTTTCAAATCCTCTATTTCACTTTCACGTGAATATGTTGTGAGTTTTCTAACTCTTTTTACTTGTTTGCAAGCCGCGTAATAAACAATAGCTATTAATGCTCAGCATCGAGCGTTTAAGATGCAATCTGTAAGAGAACTTAAGCAACTAGAGCTGCTTCATCTTAAAGATATGTTTGAGATGAAAAAGACCAAGAGTGCCTCTTTAGAGCACTACGGGGATGCATTTTCCTTAACTTTGATTGAGCTGAACGTTCTTCAAGTGGAGTATACCACTCTTTTCTTCGAATTCAAGTCCTAGTTGATGAAACCAAGCGTTATACAAAAGCCTTCTCTTAGCCAAGAGGAATAAGATCATATCTAGGTTAAGGCCATGAGGGAGTATCGTCTTTTCAAAAAGTGCCACAAAAGAGGCTCATATTCTTAATTGGTTTTATCAAATATGGTTTTAACCTGGCACGCTCCTGATTAGACAAAACTTGATCTAGATGCTGAGGGTTTGAAACCTCTTTTAAAGAGAGCACTTATGAAGATCTATCTGATCTCACTGGCCCTTAGGAGCCTTTTCGTCAACCCAAAGTGGTCAAGGTTATTACAGGCTTGGATGGAGATGATTTCGATAATCCAGAGGCTAGCTTTTCTACGGATCAAGCTCCTGACATTGTAGTGCCATAGGATGCACATGTTTAGGTGCCTGTTGGTATAGATACTTCTCTTACTGCTGAGGTCAATTTAAAAGCTACTCATTGTAATAAAAATTTAGAATTGAATGAATGAAAAATTTCATTTTCTTGCTTTAATTTTTCATGTTCTAATCTATATGTATGGACGTAGCAAATGCTCCCCAATTCTTTGTAAAAGAGCTTAGTTTTTTTTATAAAGAACTCTTCGACGACTACACATTTACCTTGCACTTATTTAAACTCATCTTACATTTCACATGTGTGGATTAAGTTATGCATTTTTCACATCAAGCTTTTGAATTTCTCATATGTAACTTACTGTGCATTTTTTATTTAAGCCCTTTACTTTATTCGTAGCTTACCTCACACATTTTTTGTTTCAAGCCCTTAAATTTTTCATGAGTGGCATACTCGTGCATTTTTTGCTTTAGGCACTTTACTTTATTCGTGGCTTATCTCGCGCACTTTTCACTTCAAGCTCTTAAATTTCTCATGTGTGGCTTACTCGCACATTTTTCACTTTAAGCACTTTACTTTATTCGTGGCTTAGCTCGTGTAATTTTTGCTTCAAGCTTTTAAATTTCTCATATGTGGCTTACTTACGCATTTTTCGCTTCAAGACCTTGAATTTCTCTCGTGTAGCTTAATCGTGAATTTTTTACTTTAAGCCCTTTACTTTATTTATGGCTTACCTTGCACATTTTTCATTTCAAACCCTTGAATTTCTCATGTGTGGCTTAATCATGCATTTTTCGCTTTATGCCCTTTACTTTATTAGTGGCTTACCTTGCACATTTTTCACTTCAAGCCTTTAAATTTCTCATGTGTGGCTTACTTGCGCATTTTTTGCTTTAGGCCTTTTTCTTCGAGTGAGTGGCTTACCTCATGCATTATTCACTTTAAGCCTTTTTCTTTGAGTGCGTGACCTTGTACTTTTTTCGCTTCAAGCCCTTGTACTTTAAAAATGAGTAGCCTATCTCGTGTATTTTTCGTTTTAGGCTTTTACACTATATGTGAGTGGCTCTTTGCATATTGTGTTGAGTTCCTCATTCCTTTCATATGACTTTTAAGTATTGTCAATCATAATTATGAATTGAGAATTCCTTTATCAAATGCATGATAGCATAAAAATTTGAAATAAACAACATGAATTATCATTTAAAAACATATGGCCTTGTCATTTTTTTGACTCAGTATTGCCTCTCTATTATCTTTCAGTGGGTAATGGCTGGGTCATTGACTATTCCATGATATTAAAGGTATCATTTTAATCAATAAGGCTATTGGTCACATAAAATATGTGATTCCTAGTGGTATGAACTTTGGCATTGGATAAAATTAGATTGCTGGTCACAAAAAAAATTGTGATTCATAGTGGTATGATTTTTATATGATGGAGCATGAATGCTGTAAGCCTGTTAGCTTTAAATTGACATATGTCTTTTGAAATGACAAAAACTTAAGTAAGCCTTAATGTCTCTTTTATATTGTAAATTTGCTTTATCACACATGATTCTCTCAAACCATTTTAAGTGTTCATATCAAACATTGAGACCATGATTTAATTGTATATTCTTGTTGGTTTTAATACTTTATAAAATGAGTTTGAATGTTTCATGAAAGTAATTTTCTCAAGAATATATTGAACAACAAGTTTAGAAAATTACTTAATAAGTTTTTGGACTAAGTCTTCATTTCAGAAAGACAAGAAAAGCTCCCATAAAATTCATAAATGTTTTGCGGTGAATTAAAACCAAAGATCACATCATTTCTAACCCAAAATGGCCCAGAAAAGTGCAGGTTTAAGATGAGGGATCGATCCCCCATGTTGAGGGATCCATCCCCAAGTGGCAGAATGCTCTAGGAAGCAAAATTAAAGCATGGGATCGATCCCTTAAGGGAAGGGATTGATCCCTTCGTGGCAAAATGCCTAGGAAGCATGGCAAGAGGCACAGGATCGATCCCCTAGCACGAAAAAGCACTCCAACGACTAGTTTGTGTGAGATACAACAGTAACTTTCAGCTTTGGCTCCACCTAACATCACGAACACGTCCAAGGGACTATAAAAAGAGGCTTGGAAGCTTAGGAAAGAATGAGGAACAGCTGAGCATCAATATTCTTCATCTTCTCCTTCTTCTTCAAGTCTCAACAACATTTTCAAGTGCTAAAATTCTTCACATTCTATCATTCTCATCTTCCTTGTATAAACTAGCACAAATATTGTATAAGTTTGATTTTGAGCTTAACCTTTGTAATCATTTGCCTATCTAGAGGTATCTCCTTGATTACACAAACTAGAAAACCCATTCACAATTTGTAAAAGGGAGAGAACCCTTGAGTGCTTCATTGTAAGTAAGGATTGGGTAAAAGGTTTTCTCCTTGAGCCATAAAAGGGAGAGGTTGTAAGGTTTCCTTCTTGAGCCCTGAAAAAGAAGGGGAAAGGTTTTCTCCTTAAGCTCGGAAAAAAGAGAGGTGTAAAGGTTTCTCTTGAGCCTTGAAAAAGAGAGAGGTTTCTCTTGAGCCTACGAAAAAGACGGATTGTAAAGACAAATTCAAGTTAGTGAATTTAGGGAAAATCCTTAAAAGCGTCTCAAGGTAGAGGACATAGGAAAGGTTGCCGAACCTCTATAAATCACTTGTGTACATTTCTCTTTCCCTTCTCTCTTTATTTACTTGCAATTATATTTGTGCTTATTATATTGAATTTGGATTGCATGCTTGCATAGCCTAGAGAACTTAGAAAACATTAGTATAGGCTAATGAATTGAGAAGAACTGAAAAACGAACTTAAGGTTAGTTAAAAATCGATTCACCCCTCTTCTTGGTATTGTTATAGAGCCAACAATTGGTATCCAGAGCTTGGGCTCGAGACTGATTTGCATTAACATCCAACGAGTAAAACGATAAAAAATAGCTCATTTGAACATAGGTACACCCCTAGGAGAAGAGGGACACTTATTAGTTAGACCTCCACCTTTCAATGGAGAGAATTACTCATATTGGAAAATTAGGATGATGTTGTTTGTACAATCAAATGACTATAAAGTGTGGAGAGTGATAGTTAATGGTCCAAAAATTCCAATGAAGAAAGTTGATGGAAAGGATGTCCCTAAAAGTGAAGATGACTGGGACACAAATGACATGAGATTGGCTCAATTGAATGCCAAGGGACCAATCAAGTTAGAGAAACCAAAGTAGGTATGCTCACACATGACTATGAACTTTTTAGGATGAAAGAAGATGAGTCCATGAGTGATATGTTTACTAGGTATAATGACATAATCAATGGACTTAAGGCATTAGGCAAGACCTATTCCAATGTATAAATGGTTAAGAAAATTTTGAATAGCTTGCCACAATCTTGGGAGGCAAAGGTAACCGTAATAGAAGAATCTAAGGATCCTAACACCTTGTCTCTAGATGAGCTTATCGGCTCCCTACTCACATATGAAATGAAATTAAAAAGAAATGAAGTGTTTTCAAAAAAAGTAGGGGTAGCTCTTAAATCATCCACTCATGAAATCATTGGAGATGATAGTGATGAGAGTGGAAATGAGGAAGAAAAGGAAATGACAATTTTTGCCAAAAGATTTAATAGATTTATGAGAATGAAGGAGAGAAATAATGATATGAGACATCAAAAAATAGGGGTAATAAGAGGAGAGTCAAGTAGGAAAGAAAAAGACCTCTTAGTGTGCTGTGAATGTAATGAACCGAGTCACACTGAGCTAGATTACCCCTTACTTAGGAAAGAAAAGGATAGGAAGTTAAAGAAGAAAGCATTTGTGGCTGCATGTCACGACCCATGACCACATTTTTCATCTTCTTATACACAACTTAACCGGTTGGGCTGTCTGTGATACTTCACTTGTAATGACTGCTAAACAATTTTACATAATATTGTTTATATTATACACATCCCCTATCGTAATTTATCAGATAAGTAGTACTGTTGACATGTCTAAATACAGAGAATAAATGATCATACCTCAAATAAACAGTCGGTCTGACACATTGTCCTTCGTGTACAGCCAGGATCCACAATCCACTGAACTCACATTCATCAAAACCTGAAATGTTGAAAATGAAGGGGTCAGCAAAACCATGGCTCAGTAAGAGAATTATATGCCTCACTTGACGCTCAGCTTCCTATATGCTGAAAATCTTTTTCATTTTTCCTATGGGCTCTAGGCTCGCATGTAGGAAGGATACTACAGTCGGCTAGGGATCCGATTAGAGTAAGGTAGGTATTTTAGAATACCATACTTGTTCCGGAACCTAGAAGCAACTGTAAAGAGAGATTTTCATTTCATTTTGACTTAATAAATCCTTTTCCTTTTCACCCCAAAAATCTTTTCGTATTCTTTTCAAAATGATGCTTTTATGAAATACAAGAGTTTAATTACAATAACTAATATTCATATATTCTTTAAAAAGAATATTAGTTAAATCATTATCATTTTTTTAAAAAAAACTTATTCCATATACATACAGACGTCTCAAACTTCTTTATGCTTTCATTTTATTCTTAAATTCCTAAGGCACCATTCTTTTTATCAGTATGATTAAGTGTGAAAGAATGAACTCATTGTAAGGACTGGGAGTGCCTAGATCTCTGTTAACCAGGGATTTACCACCCCAGTGCCTTACTCATCCGATATATCACACACATCATATGTCATATGCACCAGATCTATTTCATCCTTTGACATTTGTCGAATTCACGAATCACAATCACTTACTTATCATCACAATATCCTACAGAATTTCTTACTAACTCATCAGAACTCGTGTAGCACTTAGTTCCCGAAGGACTCTAGAGGTGGCTCCCACGGTACAGTCGTCGAGTTTCTGCTCGGTTTGGCCTTTAATAAAACATCGGAACACGTGTAGCACTTAGTTCCCGAAGGACTCTAGAGGTGGCTCCCACGATTCAATCATCAAGTCTCTGCTTGGTATGGCCTGTACTGAAACATCAGAACACGTGTAGCACTTAGTTCCCAAAGGACTCTAGAGGTGGCTCCCACGGTTCAATCATCGAGTCTCTGCTCGGTATGGCCTGTACTGAAACATCAGAACACGTGTAGCACTTAGTTCCCGAAGGACTCTAGAGGTGGCTCCCACGGTTCAATCATCAAGTCTCTGCTCGGTCTGGCCTTTACTAAAACGTCAGAACACGTGTAGTACTTAGTTCCCGAAGGACTCTAGAGGTGGCTCCCACGGTTCAATCATCGAGTCTCTGCTCGGATTGGCCTTTATGCCATATGTATTTTCCATTGTCTTATCAGATCTCATGTAGTACTTATGATCTAATATTTCATTTGAGACCATAGAAAGAATACTAGAATTATCATTTCTTCCTTACTAGAATTATCATTTCTTCCTTTTGAAAACATATTACCTATCATTTATGGAGTCTAAGATAGACATCAATCTTATCATACTGTATACCTCGGAGGGTAAGGAAGTACACCGGTCAAATCTATGACCATAACCTATATTGTCCTCGGTGGATCACTGATTAGGCGTCGACCGGGACTAAACATATCACATATCATGCATCAGCATGATAAGAATACCAACCAGTCTCAAAACCGTAATTCTCATCATAAAATACACCTTTATAGAATTTATATAAATATATAATTCATGATTTAAAACCATAAGGGTTAAAATCCTTTAGTGAATATTTATAAGAATATTCATAAGAATACTCACTATGTTTCACTTCAACTTTCGTCTCGTAATTCGTGTAATTTATCTATTTCGAGAATGTTCGGTGGTTTCATTATCACCATTCTCGAATACATGAACATTTTAGAATTTCATCTCATTATATTCATGTTTTATGAAATTTTAGTAATTCCCTCATGTTTCGTGATTTACTATCGAAATTCGGAAATAAAATCATTTAATATGATTTTATAAAGTTTTTCTAAAATTTTCGGCAGCATAACGGCTGCCGATTCACTAACCTCATGCATGGAAAATACAGTTTAAAATCTTTCAGCCAGTACTTCTTCCCAAATTATTTTCAGCAAATCATGCATCATAATAATTTTCATAAAATAATTGCATAAAATATTTCAAATTAAATTATGCAGACTGAGTATCCTTACAGTGCTGCACATGCATCCCTTACCTTTTTCCGGGTTGGCGAATTCCGCTTATCGATCGCGGCCGCACTCCATTTCTCCCGATTCCTTATCCCGATTGCTGAAAATAATTTCTGGAAATAAAAATTCTAATTTTTAAAATTTTTCATAATTTATTTAACTTTTTCTAAAAATTAAATCTCCGGAAAATTTCTTACCGAATTTTGTAAAATCCCGGGTTATCGAATTTCCGGGAATTTTTCGAATTCCCGAAATTCTCCTTTTTCCTCTTTTTCTTCCTTTTTCCTCTTTTTCTTTTCTTTCTTTCTTTTCTTTTTCTTTTTATTTTTCTTTTTCCTTTTTCTTTTCTTTTTCTTTTCTTTTTTCTTCTTCCTTTCCCGGTCAGACCGGTTCAGACCGGTCCAGCTCCTTTCCTCGCCGGTTCCTCGCCGGCGGCCGGTTCTCCGGCGGTTCGGCATCTCCACGGCTGGCGAACATTACGGCGAAGCTGCTGGTGGCCTTCGTTCAGCCCAGACCGGCGGCACGATGACGGATCTGACAGCTTGGGTCTCGGTCCTTTCTTCCTCCGTTTGTCCTTCCTCGGCCGCCGTTGGTCTCGCCGGTGGCCTCCTTCATCTTCCCCTCACCTCCGCCGAGGTTCGGGTTAGGCTGGCGGTGCCTGGAACGGCCGGCACTGCCGATTCCCTCCTCTTTCTTTCCTCTCTTTTTCGCCTCGCGTCGCTCCTTTCTCTTTCGTTTTTTCCCGTCGCAGACGTCGGCTTCTTCTTTCTCTCTTCTCGCCGACGACCTCTCCTCTTCCTTCTCCTCTCTCAGCCGACGGTGGCAGCTGTTGCTGCCGTCGGTTTCGACTGTGAAAGGGAATCGGGGTCTTTCCCGATTTCCATTCTGTTTCTTTTTCTTCTTTTTTTTGTTTCCTTTTTAGTTTTATTTTCCTTTCCATTTTTAGTATAAAATACACTATATATTATACACTACATTTTATATTTTATACATATAATATATACTATATATTATTCATATATTATTTCATATATAATATTATACAATATATATTATATATAAAATATATATTGTACATTACAAAATACATGTCTAGTATATATATGTATATTTATATATATAATTAAAATTAAGTAACATTTATATATATAAATTATATAAATGCTATAATAAAATATTTATACATATAAACTTTAATATAAAACCATACTTACTTTTCTTCTATATGTATTTATATAATTATATATACACATAAAACATTATATTTATATACATATGTATTGGTATAAAAATACATTTATATAATAATATATAATTATATAAATATATTTCATTTATTTTCTTATTCCCTTATTAAATTTTAAATTCCTCACTTTCCTTAATTTCGGGAATTTCAACGATATTCCCATCTCGTAAATAAATTTTATTTATTTACTTTTATTTATTTATTTCCTCTTATCTATTTTCTTTAATATTTATTTTCAATATTTATTATTTCCAATAATTGAAAAATTTACGGTTATCACATCCTCCCCACCTTAAGAAATTCAGTCCTCCGAATTTAACTTAAATCCAAAGGTGGTACATGCCGTATACTTATGGCTTCTGACCTTTAGTTCATCCTCCAAGTAATACTGCCAGTACACTTCCAACATCAAGAGTACTTTAGACCACTACATGCTGTCTTTCATCATATATGTCTAAGCTCATGTAATTTCTTTTCTCAAATCGAGAGTTTTTCACTTTTATTCTTTTCATATAAGAGTCCATACACAATATTTTTCATATTACAGCTGGTCTATGCCGTTCATCATCCATTCTTCTCACTTAGTGCCGAGTCAACATAATTTGGTACTATCATGTACTCATGTCAATCAATTATATGTAAGTGTCCCAGTAGCTGTCACATCACATGCACACGCTCTCTCAATATCATGGAGCGGTTACATCTCACGCTCATATATATAAATATATATAGCAGTATGGAGCGGTGCTATCAATACACTTAGGATCTCAAAGCCTTTTGCTATCTCTCATTAGCATATGGCAACACAGAGACTCCCATCACATGCAAGGCTCACTGGAACTGTATATACACATTCACATCGTTTAACACTTATACTTCGACTAAGGCATTAGAGAATCTAGATGTCTGATAATGGAAAGTGATTCTATTTAGATCATCAGTCTTTAATCACTTCCATATCATCATTTCTCTTTTGGACTCTTTATTGTCCACAATGTTCATTTTCACACTTATTCCATCAATGCTGCATCTCATTTGCCGATTTTACTATTAATCATCTCTTACAGTAATTAAATCATGAGACAATCATTTTCTCTCCATGTCTCTTTTCATGTAGTATGGTCATTACATCTCTTACGCTTATGGTATATTCAATATCATTTAAATTTTATGATATAACCAGGAATATACTCTTTTCATAATTTAGATTCTGTGATTGAATCCTCGAATTATCCATTTAAGCACCACATTATTTATACAATTCCACCATCTCTATCATTTCGAGGTGGTTATATGTACAAATATTTTACTGGCAGTAAACGTATCAATTATCTTACTCCTTGGAGTATCATTACTTTCACTTATCAGTTCTGGCTTTGATTTTACATCTTGCCACAGTTATGTGATAACCAACACCATTCACTTTCAGTCTTAATTGCGGGAACTGTTTCATATTGATGTTCCCTTTTCATCATGTCATTTATTTCCTTATTTCACTTTCATTTTCGTTTTCATATTTTTACTCTCATTCCTTTTTATCGGTTTTCTCGATTGGTATGGTACTATACAGCTAAGATCTTTTAAAATCTTGCATACCATCTTTTTCTTTACACTATCCATCTACCGACTTTAATTTCTTTAATTAGATCTCCTCTATAGAGCAGCTAGTCTCATCACTCTTTTATAGGCTGACAATAGTATTTAGCTAGACTCATTACTTTCGTATCTCAATCATTATCTTTATATCATAGACAGGTTCACTGTCATCCTGTCGTTTAGAGATTTTATATCTCAAGAAGAGATACTATCCAGCCAAATTTCTTAGTTGCTAATCTTAGCACAATTTCACAGCCTTTAAGAGTCTAAGGATCATATTACAATGCTGCTCATGTTCCATTTATACTTTAGACTCTATCAATATTTCAACTATTTACTCATGTAAGAATGCCTCATTCTTCAGGCTTATATACTTCACAAGGCAACTCATTACCCTTGTAACTTCAATAGGAACTCGTAAAATTCACTCCGAGTTCGAATCATTATCTTATGGACAGCAACCTTCAATCTTTTATCTAAGGACGCTTTATACAGCAGCTAGTCTTATTTACTCCTCACGTATCTCTAATCAGATCAATAAAGCGTCTATTTTCACGTAGATTAATACTTGTTCTTCACCAGAACCTCATCAATGATAGAAATTTAATATATCCTTTTTGATTCGTCTACAACTCAACATCGTCTATATTTCTCTCATTTACACCTATACAGATAACTCCATTATTCTCAATTTTTTTCATTATCAGTATTTTCGTCATCCAGACCTCTACACGTGAATTTCATTATTCACACCTTTTCCAGAGTTATTTTCTTAAGCTTTTCAGATTCTTTCTACATCCTCCGATATAAGCTTAGAATTTAACTTCATATTCAAAATCGAATCAGTGTTATCTCGATTCCTCTAATTTATATAACTTTGGAAGTTTTATCGGAAATCAAATCTGATACTTTCTTTAATCATTCATTTCTTATCATCTTGTGACCATCGTTCTTCAACTTTTCATCTGATGATGCCTTTTACAAAGATTGCTCTTATAAGCTCCTTATACATCTCCGATTAAATCATATTTAAGGCATCACTTCCATATGATATTTATTTGTTCTTCATAAGAACTTTAGTGTATAACCAAAAATTTTAATACATCATTTAATTCATCCTCAAATCATATCATTTGTATTTCCATCCTTTACATCGATACATGCGAATTTCATCATCCACAATATTTTACAAAAATTCTTTTCTTAAACTTGTTGGATTTCTTCCATATTCTTCGATATAAGCTTAAGAATAAATTTCATATCCACGATCGAGTCAACATTAACCTGATTTCTCAATTTATGTTACTCTGAAATTTATCGGGATTCTCATCCGGTAGTTTCTTTAACCACACTTCTTTTATCATTTTGGACCTTCATCATTGTGTCCCATCATTTCACAGTGTATTCTCAAGGCAGAGACATTCAATATTCAAATCATTTTGATACATATTCTACCTTGATTTCATTACTTAATCATACTTTACAGCGTTACGAATCTCATTCTGGTAAGTTGTATCAAGTACAACAGTTCTTAACAGACTTTATAGCTACCTGTTTCAATTCAGTTATTCACTTTAAAACCATTTCCATTTACTGAATTCAGGCTTAGTTCCCTTGAGTATATTCTCCATGAGGTTTGAACCTTGGCACCCCTTACGTACCTAGTTCCTTACACTCGTGTTACCATTGAGATACCTATAAGGGCCTCGCCCGTTCATATCGACCATCGACGAGCATCCCCTAGGCGATCCTTTCACCTCAGGTTTATCCTTACTAGTGAGTCGGCGATGAGATAGTTCGCCTATATCTCACAACACATGATCCACTACGGGTCGCCCACCATTGGGTCGCCCATCACAGTTCTATCTCAAGGGTCCTGAAGAACTTAGGTTAGCGGTCATCTTTTTTTTATCACTTGACTGTTCTTATAATTATCCTCTAATTCACAGTACTCCAAACAGTACCTCATTCTGTAGCACATATTCCAAGATACGTCGGTTCTATGTACAATTATCTGTTTGATACCTCAAAGAAATGAAAACGTACAGAACCATAAGTAATCACACCAGTATGTATTTCATTATCTGTACTTTTCACCTCATCAGTCAATTCTTGTAATCATTTCACTTTTCATAGTATTTAACGATCCCATTCAATACACTCTTAATTTTTCGACCCTTACAGTCAATAACCGGGTCAAACATCTGATGACATTCCACTACACTCTTTGGATTGCATCATACCGTTTTATTGTGAAGCCCCGGATTTACCGTTTCTTTCAGGGATTTATCGAGCCACTTCACTCATCCGTACTCGTTTTATTGTGAAGCCCAGGATTTACCACTATGGCCCAAAGTCCATTCGTGGGGGGGCCCTGGCCGCCTCACTCAACCGTACTGTTATCCCTATGGCCTACAGTCCACTCAGGGTTTTTCTTTCGCGTCCGTAATTTAAGTGTTAGTGGAATCAGTAATAGGGATCGTTAGATTCATATGACATCTTTATGCCATTAATAATTCCATTACTATCAATGGATTCCAATTCAGCTCGGTTTTAACACTATTCCGAACATCACCCAATATAGGGGCATTTTCGTCATTTCGACATTTATTTCTATCTCCTCAATATCCATTTAAATCAATGAACTAATCATCTATATGTTGATAGTATCCTTTCTGATACTTATAACAGCAATTTAGATCTCATTCGATTTTCAACAGAGAAGTTCACAAAAATCCTCAATTGGATTATTTTGCTTGTAATTCAGCTTTATATCTTTAATTTCTCTGCCAAATCGGTCAATTCCAACTTCTAGAGATCTATTTTGACTCCCGGTAAAATTTTAGGGGTAGGGGTATTTTGATCATTTTTGGTTAAAAATTTTCTCTCTATTCAAATTACCCTCAATCGGTGATCTTAAAGTCTATCTAATGATGATATTTTATCCCCCTTCTTTATACCATCACTTTCAGGCCTCAGTTCGGTTCGGACAGAAAAGTACTGGTGGGGCCCTTACCGAATCCATTTCTGTTCCTTACCGAACAGGCCTTCATTTAGACTAGAAGAATCACTAATAATTCGGTAATTTCTGAGCCTATTTTCTTCTTTAACATTCTCAGTTTATACTTTCTCACTCCCTTTAAATCATTTTACTCCATTTACAATCATTTATTTTCTCTATGTATTCAGACGACACAGTACTACAGGGGATGTTTAACTCTTTTCCTTCCAAAAGTATCCACAGACATCAGGCCAACCATTGCTCTGATACCATTAAATCTGTCACGACCCGTGACCACATTTTTCATCTTCTTATACACAACTTAACCGGTTGGGCTGTCTGCGATACTTCACTTGTACTGACTGCTAAACAATTTTACATAATATTGTTTATATTATACACATCCCCTATCGTAATTTATCAGATAAGTAGTACTGTTGACATGTCTAAATACAGAGAATAAATGATCATACCTCAAATAAACAGTCGGTCTGACACATTGTCCTTCGTGTACAACCAGGATCCACAATCCACTGAACTCACATTCATCAAAACCTGAAATGTTGAAAATTAAGGGGTGAGCAAAACCACGGCTCAGTAAGAGAATTATATGCCTCACTTGATGCTCAGCTTCCTATATGCTGAAAATCTTTTTCATTTTTCCTATGGGCTCTAGGCTCGCATGTAGGAAGGATACTACAGTCGGCTAGGGATCCGATTAGAGTAAGGTAGGTATTTTAGAATACCATACTTGTTCCGAAACCTAGAAGCAACTGTAGAGAGAGATTTTCATTTCATTTTGACTTAATAAATCCTTTTCCTTTTCACCC
This sequence comes from Heritiera fomes, assembly GCA_032173925.1. NCBI lineage: Eukaryota > Viridiplantae > Streptophyta > Magnoliopsida > Malvales > Malvaceae > Heritiera > Heritiera fomes. The sequence continues at coordinate 19,157,276 of JAPDPM010000015.1, forward strand.
CAAAAATCTTTTCGTATTCTTTTCAAAATGATGCTTTTATGAAATACAAGGGTTTAATTACAATAACTAATATTCATATATTCTTTAAAAAGAATATTAGTTAAATCATTATCATTTTTTTTAAAAAACTTATTCCATATACATACAGACGTCTCAAACTTGTTTATGCTTTCATTCTATTCTTAAATTCCTAAGGCACCATTCTTTTTATCAGTATGATTAAGTGTGAAAGAACGAACTCATTGTAAGGACCGGGAGTGCCTAGATCTCTGTTAACCAGGGATTTACCACCCCAGTGCCTTACTCATCCGATATATCACACACATCATATGTCATATGCACCAGATCTATTTCATCCTTTGACATTTGTCGAATTCACAAATCACAATCACTTACTTATCATCACAATATCCTACAGAATTTCTTACTAACTCATCAGAACTCGTGTAGCACTTAGTTCCCGAAGGACTCTAGAGGTGGCTCCCACGGTACAGTCGTTGAGTCTCTGCTCGGTTTGGCCTTTACTAAAACATCGGAACACGTGTAGCACTTAGTTCCCGAAGGACTCTAGAGGTGGCTCCCACGGTTCAATCATCGAGTCTCTGCTCGGTATGGCCTGTACTGAAACATTAGAACACGTGTAGCACTTAGTTCCCGAAGGACTCTAGAGGTGGCTCCCACGGTTCAATCATCGAGTCTCTTCTCGGTATGGCCTGTACTGAAACATCAGAACACGTGTAGCACTTAGTTCCCGAAGGACTCTAGAGGTGGCTCCCACGGTTCAATCATCGAGTCTTTGCTCGGTCTGGCCTTTACTAAAACATCAGAACACGTGTAGCACTTAGTTCCCGAAGGACTCTAGAGGTGGCTCCCACGGTTCAATCATCGAGTCTCTGCTCGGATTGGCCTTTATGCCATATGTATTTTCCATTGTCTTATCAGATCTCATGTAGTACTTATGATCTAATATTTCATTTGAGACCATAGAAAGAATATTAGAATTATCATTTCTTCCTTTTGAAAACATATTACCTATCATTTATGGAGTCTAAGATAGACATCAATCTTATCATACTGTATACCTCGGAGGGTAAGGAAGTACACCAGTCAAATCTATGACCATAACCTATATTGTCCTCGGTGGATCACTGATTAGGCGTCGACCGAGACTAAACATATCACATATCATGCATCAGTATGATAAGAATACCAACCAGTCTCAAAACCGTAATTCTCATCATAAAATACACCTTTATGAAATTTATATAAATATATAATTCCATGATTTAAAACCATAAGGGTTAAAATCCTTTAGTGAATATTTATAAGAATATTCATAAGAATACTCACTATATTTCACTTCAACTTTCGTCTCGTAATTCGTGTAATTTATCTATTTCGAGAATGTTCGGTGGTTTCATTATCACCATTCTCGAATACATGAACATTTTAGAATTTCATCTCATTATATTCATGTTTTATGAAATTTTAGTAATTCCCTCATGTTTCGTGATTTACTATCGAAATTCGGAAATAAAATCATTTAATATGATTTTATAAAGTTTTTCTAAAATTTTCGGCAGCATAACGGCTGCCGATTCACTAACTTCCTGCATGGAAAATACAGTTTAAAATCTTTCAGTCAGTACTTCTTCCCAAATTATTTTCAGCAAATCATGCATCATAATAATTTTCATAAAATAATTGCATAAAATATTTCAAATTAAATTATGCAGACTGAGTATCCTTACAGTGCTGCACATGCATCCCTTACCTTTTTCCGGGTCGGCGAATTCCGCTTATCGATCACGCCCACACTCCATTTCTCCCGATTCCTTATCCCGATTGCTGAAAATAATTTCTGGAAATAGAAATTCTAATTTTTAGAATTTTTCATAATTTATTTAACTTTTTCTAAAAGTTAAATCTCCGGAAAATTTCTTACCGAATTTTGTAAAATCCCGGGTTGTCGAATTTCCTGGAATTTTTCGAATTCTCGAAATTCTCCTTTTTCCTCTTTTTCTTTTCTTTCTTTCTTTTCTTTTTCTTTTTCTTTTTCCTTTTTCTTTTCTTTTTCTTTTCTTTTTTCTTCTTCCTTTCCCGGTCAGACCGGTTCAGACCAGTCCAGCTCCTTTCCTCGCCGGTTCCTCGCCGGCGGCCGGTTCTCCGGCGGTTCGGCATCTCCACGGCTGGCGGACATCACGGCGAAGCTACTGGTGGCCTTCGTTCAGCCCAGACCGGCGGCACGACGACGGATCTGACGGCATGGGTCTCGGTCCTTTCTTCCTTCGTTTGTCCTTCCTCGGCCGCCGTTGGTCTCGCCGGTGGCCTCCTTCATCTTCCCCTCACCTCCGCTGAGGTTCGGATTAGGGTGGCGGTGCCTGGAACGGCCGGCACCGCCGATTCCCTCCTCTTTCTTTCCTCTCTTTTTCGCCTCGCGTCACTCCTTTCTCTTTCGTTTTTTTCCCGTCGCAGACGTCGGCTTCTTCTTTCTCTCTTCTCGCTGACGACCTCTCCTCCTCTTCCTTCTCCTCTCTCAGCCGACGGTGGCAGCTGTTGCTGCCGTCGGTTTCGGCTGTGAAAGGGAATCGGGGTCTTTCCCGATTTCCATTCTGTTTCTTTTTCTTCTTTTTTTTTGTTTCCTTTTTAGTTTTATTTTCCTTTCCATTTTTAGTATAAAATACACTATATATTATACACTACATTTTATATTTTATACATATAATATATACTATATATTATTCATATATTATTTCATATATAATATTATACAATATATATTATATATAAAATATATATTGTACATTACAAAATACATGTCTAGTATATATATGTATATTTATATATATAATTAAAATTAAGTAACATTTATATATATAAATTATATAAATGCTATAATAAAATATTTATACATATAAACTTTAATATAAAACCATACTTACTTTTCTTCTATATGTATTTACATAATTATATATACACATAAAACATTATATTTATATACATATGTATTGGTATAAAAATACATTTATATAATAATATATAATTATATAAATATATTTTATTTATTTTCTTATTCCCTTATTAAATTTTAAATTCCTCACTTTCCTTAATTTCGGGAATTTCAACGATATTCCCATCTCGTAAATAAATTTTATTTATTTACTTTTATTTATTTATTTCCTCTTATCTATTTTCTTTAATATTTATTTTCAATATTTATTATTTCCAATAATTGAAAAATTTACGATTATCACACTGCATGGAGCGATAGTGATAGCTCCAATGAGGATAACATAGATGATGAGGTAGCCTATTGATGCTTTATGACTATTAGTGATGATGAAGCTAGTTCTAGTTCTAGTGAAGATAATGATTATACTTTTGGTGAACTACAAAATGCCTTTAATGAACTAGAAAATGAGTTTCAATGCATGAACTCTAAATATAAAAAGATTATTGCTAAATTGAAAATGGAAAATGAAATGCTATTAAATGCCAAACTTGAATTTCAAAAGAAATTAGAAGAAGCAAACTTAGAGATAAATGAGTTGAATAAAAAAAATACAAATTTACAAAAGTCATTTTCTAGATTTTACATGGGTCAACAAAAATTGGATCATATGCTTGAGACCCAAAGAGCTTTCGTTGACAAAGATGGGCTAGGATACAATGCAATACATAAAGAAACTCATCTAAAAAATTTCCTTGTGAGCAAAAATACTGTGTATAATTTATCTCTTACATGCTCACTTTGCAATAGGATTAGCCACTCTTCACAAGCATACACATATAGAAAAACCACATTCAGAGGAAGAGTAGTTAGAAAAATGTGGGTGCCAAAGAATGCTGTAAATAATGATGAATTGTGTTTGAAATGGATCCCTAAAGGATAAAAAATTCTTTGCACTAACTTTCATGGACCCAAGAAAATTTGGATACCAAAACATCCTTGAAATTGTTTATTGTAGGAGTGTTAGAGCATAGAGCTACAATGAAATAATGAAGTTCAAATGCTTTACACATCCTATGGAGTTTGCTTGTGCCAATAAGAAAGAGAAAAAGCTTGGGAATCCATCCTTGTCAAGATCGCAACAATTCCTCAAAAGATAGCTCAAGGTGGATTCAACAAATCAAGACAAAGCATTCTCAAGCAAATGAGTTTTGTAAGCTTAAATTCTATCTTCTCAAAACTCATATTTGTTAAAATTATTTGTGATTTAATGAGGCATTTTGTTGATGAATCTTGATGCATTGAATGAAAAGCATGTTTAATGATTTTGAAATGATATTGTGTGATTTGAGAAAGTATGAGATGTGTCGATAATATATTTATTTGCTCCAAAATTGTGAGATATGTCATGTATGCAAAATGCCATGTCATGAGCATCAATAAGAAATATGCATATGAAAATTATGGCATAATGTTCACAAATGTGGTGGTTTGATGATATGTGCTTAAAATCTATGCGAACATGTTTGTTTTGACATATTTGTGTTTTCCAATGCCTTGTTTTTGACAAAATATGCATAACTCTTAAAATGACCACTTTTGAGACAAAAAATGAATTTTATGGTTTAAATCCTGCCAAAATTGTGAAATCTATTGTTAAATTATTTTTCATCCATATTTTTCATTCATACAAGTCCAAAATCATGTTACACAAATGTTTAAACTTTTACTTGGCCTTAAAATACTCAAAAACGAAGTTTTGGCACCTCCGAAGTTAATTTTAAGCCAAAATTTTGAAGAAATTGAATGAGGGATCGATCACTTCACATGGAGGCTCGATCCTTTAGCAAAAAATGCAGAATTTTTGCATTCTAGAAATTAGGGATCGATCGCCCTCCTCTAAGGATTGATCCATCCAAGGCAAAATGCCTTCCTTGCACTATTTAAACCAAATTTGAGAAGGATTTTTTCTTACCTTTATATTTTCTTTCTTCTCAACTTAAAATTCAGTATTTTAACTTCTTTTTAATGATCTTTTTTATATGAAAATCATTTTTCATTGGTATCATGCCTCAACTTTAACAATTTGTATTATTTTCAACAATTAATATAATTTTCATTGAACTCACAAGTGCAAAATTAGTTTCAATGTTGAAGACATTCATGAATTGCATAAATCTTGAAATAATCTTGAAATATTTTTTCAATGAATGCCTAACCATTATTTTAAGAATTGTTTCAATGATTTGTGTGTATATTTCAGAATTTGATGAACTTGTGCATGAAAGATGTTGTTCATACCTTTAGTTTATCTTAGTCAAGCATACTTAAAAGATTATATCTCATAACTTGACTTACCTATTCCACACTAGGCTTCATGATAACTATACATCTAGTGGAATATGAGTGATTAAAGGTCAAGATATATGCTTGAAAGATAAAATGATCGAAACTTAACCTTAATGATAGAATTCAAATATAAAGTCATATTTGTCCTTGGCCTATAATTTATGATGATAAATGTTTTGGCTCTATAGACTATATCGAGAGGGGGGGTGAATCGGTTCTTAGCTAACTTTATGCTCGCTTTTCGATTCTTCTAAATTCTCTAGCCTATTTGAGTGTTTTCTAAGTCCTCTAAGCTAGGCAATTATACAATATAAATTCAATGCAATAAACATAAATATAATTGCAAATAAGTAAAGAGAGTAAGGATAGAGAAATGTACGCAAGCGATTTATAGAGGTTCGGCAACCTTGCCTACGTCCTCTACCTTGAGACGCTCCCAAGGATTTTCCCCAAATTCACTATCTTTGAATTTGTCTTTACAATCCCTCTTTTCAAGGCTCAAGAGAAACCTCTCTCTTTTTCTAGGCTCAAGAGAAACCTCTTCTCCCTCTTTTTCTAGGCTAAAGAGAAACCTCCCTCTTTTTCAAGGCTAAAGAGAAACCTCCCTTTTTACAAGGAATAATTTGGCTTACAAGGAATGTAATTAAGGAAGACCTCTAAGTAGGTAAGTGATTACAGAAATTAAGCACAATGAAAAGCCTATACAATATTTGTGCTAAACAATACAAGAGATAAGTGAATGATAGAAGATGTAGACTTTGGAGCTCTTGATTTGTTGTTTGAGGCTTGAGGAAGATGAATAAGATGATGAAAGATGTTGCTTGGTTGTTCCTCTTCTTTCTTTAGCTTCTAAGCCTCTATTTATAGTGCCTTGGATGTATTCTAGCCGTTGGGTGGAGCCAAATCTCGGATATTACCGTTGTCTCACAAAAACTAGCCGTTATAGGCTATTTTCGAGCAAAGGGATCGATCCCTTTCCATAGGGGATCGATCCCTTTTGTCCAGAATCTTGATTCTGGGCTTCAAGGACCTTGGGAAGACTTTCTGCCAAAAAGGGATCGATCCTGCTACAGTGGGGATTGATCCTTTTCTTCCAGAGGGCATTTTTCCTGCACTTTTGGGTTAGAAATGATATGACCTTTGATCCTAATTCAACCCAAAACATTTATAAGCTTTAAGGGAGTTTTTCTTAACTTTCTCAAATGAAAATATTGTCCAAGAAATCATCAAGTGATTTTCTAAAATATTCAAAACATTTATAAAGTGTTAAGACCAATAAGAGTATGCATCATTAAATTATGGTCTTAATGTTTGATATGAACACTTGAAATGTATTTGAGAAAATCATGTGTGATAAGGCAAATTTACAATATGAATTAAAACATTAAAGCTTACTTAAGTTTTTGTCATTTCAAAATATATATTGCAATTTAAAGCTAACAATCTCCCCCTTTTTGATATGACAAAACTTAATGTAAATTTGCTTTGAAAATCCTTTCATAAAATACTCCCCCTCAAATAAAGCAGGATTTTATAAAGCTCCCCCTTAATATAAGCATGGGTTTTGAAAACGAATTTTCCCTCATTATCTCTCACCCTTAATATCTCTCCCTTTTAATATATATCTCTCCCCCTTTTTGTCATAGGAAAAAGAAGGAAAAATAATAAAAAAATATGCTCCCCCTAAAATCATGGCTATGTGAGAACAAATAAAGATGCTTCATCCAATAAGAAACATGTTAGTACATGGGACTCATAGCACAAATAAATAAGTCAATATTCACAAAGAGTATGAAATATTCATGCAATGAATATGACTTATGATCATATACCAATTGTTGATAAATAATTTTGCAATAAGTTCCCAATTGGTAAGAAATTAAGCAAGCACCTAAGTATATTAATTGTTCTTTCTAAAGTCCAACTAAGGTGCATGGCAATACATCATGATTATGAGCTGAAATTAGGTGACATATGATATGCATGAGCTCATAAATCACGTTCAAGCAACAGTGTGCATAGAATATAGACATATAGCAATTAACTACAAATTCTAGCACATAAGAGTTTCATGCAAAAATATCCTAAATGAATTCTTTTCTATTTGGCATTTCAAACTAAAGAGCACAAGAAGAATTGTCAATTTAAAGCTCATACCAATTGGCAATTTAGATTTGGCTTACCAATTATTGAAAATATGGTTACCAATGATACTAATTGTTATTTCAATCTAAATACCAATTGTTACTAATGGTTGACTTAGACATTTTGCATGAATCCAATATTTATGTATAGTGTGTTCATGTCAATAAAATAATCATTCTAAATATGCAAGAATACAATCACACATCATCAAATATGCATATGGATCAATTAATCATTAGTCCACTATCATAAAGTATTAATCCATATTCATATTCACAAATTTATACCATATGGAAGATTCAAAAAATCAAGGAATTCAAGCAAACACATTTTCTTCCATGGTTTCAAGCACAAAAGTCCTATGCTCATTTTCTAATTCAAGTCCTTAACCAATTATGAGCAAGAAAAGATTCAAAATTACCATATTAGTCAATTAAGAGCCATATCCCTAGTTGTTATTATCATTTAACGTTCTAGAGGGTATATGCTATTTTAAGTAAAATGGCTTCACCTAAGTGAATCAATATTATCAAGCTAAAATATATTTTATCATCAAATCCATAAGCTATGAGTGAGATTAAGCACATAATATCATGAAATAACTATTCTCATCTCATAGGCATGATTATTGATTCAACTTAAGCAAACATGCATGTTCATCATCAAAACAATCAAGAATCTATGCATGTGTATCAAATGTTTGTGTTGTCATTAAAGCTCAAGTTCTTTACTAATTTGGCCATAAGAAAAATTTAAGTACACGGATGATAAAGTTTCATGCATTTGAACATTTAGGATCCATTTATCATCACAAATTATAGACCAATAACCATTACCAATTGTTGAATTTACATTTGAAATCAATCCACTAGATATATAATTATCATGAAACCTAGTGTGGAATTGATAAGTCAAGCTAAGAGACATAATCCTATAAGCATGCTTGACTAAGATGAACAAAAGGAATGAAGAATATTCATTATGCATAAGTTCATCAAATTCTCAAATATATCCACAAATCATTGAAATAAATCTCAAAAATTATGTTTAAACATTCATTGAAAATATATTTCAAGATTATTTCATGTTTTATGCAATTCATGATCATTTTCAATGAGAAAATTGATTTTGCACTTGTGAGCTCAGGAAAAAAATGATATCGATTGTTGAAAGTGATACAATTTGTTGGAAATGATATTAATTGATGAAGTTGAGGCCTGATATCAATGAAAAATGAGTTTTCATATATTAAAGATCATCAAAAAGAAGTTAAAACAATGAATTTTAAGTTGAGAAGAGAGAAAGTATCAAAACAGTGAAAAGTTCTTAATTTCGGTTAAAAACATGCAGGAAAGCCTTTTCTGGCTTAGGGGGATCGATCCCTATAGGAGGGGGATCGATCCCTTAACTCCAGAATACACCAATTCTGTTTTCTGTACAAGGGGATCGATCCTGCTTGTTGAGGGATCGATCCCTCATCCTGTTTCTGCAGATTTTTGACAGAAAATCCAACTTTTGAGGTACCAAAACTTCGTTTTTGAGTATTTTAAGTCCAAGTAAGGGTTTAAACATTTGTAAAACATGATTTTGGACTTGTGTGAATGAAAAACATGAATGAAAAACCATTTTACAAAATATTTTGCAATTTTGGAAGAATTTACACAATAAAATGCATTTTTGGCCTCAAAGGGGGTCATTTTAAGCATTATACATATTTTGTCAAAACCAAAGCTTTGGAAACCACAAATATGCCAAAACAAACTTGTTCACATAGATTTTAAGCACATATAACATCAAATCATCATACTTGTGAACATTATGCCATGATTTCCAACATACATATTCTTCATTAAGGCTCATGACAAGGCATTTTGCATAAATGACATATTTGACAGCTTTTGAGCAACTAAATATATTATCTAGACATATCAAACTTGCTCAAGATGTAGAAAACCAATAATCATTTCAAAATCACAAATCATGCTTTTCATTCAATGCATCAAGTACTATTCATCAAACACTCAAAAATCATTTATCATGCCTTCTGTTCAATCATTCAACTCACAATGCATCAAGAATCATCAACCAACTTGCTCATCAAAGCACAAATAATCAAATAAAGTTTTAAGGGGTAAAGAATTAAACTTACAAAACTCCTTTGCTAGAGAATGCTTTGCCTTGATGTGTTGGATCCATCATTAGTCATTCTTTGAGAAATTGTTGTCACTTTGCTAAGAATGGATCTCCAAGCTCTTCCTATTGGCACAAGCAAACTCCATGGGATGTGTTGAGCATTTAAACTGCATTGTTTCATTATATTCCCATGCTCCAACACTCCTATAACAAATAAATTCAAGCATGCTTTGGTACCAAAATTTTCTTGAGTCCATGAGAGTTAGTGTTCACAATTTTAGATCCCTTAGGGATTCGTTTTAAGCACAATTCATCATTATTTATTGCATGCTTTGGCATTCATATTTTTCTAACAACTCTTTCTCTAAATGTGGTTTTTCTATATGTGCATGCTTGTGAAGAGTGTCCTATTCTATTACATAGTGAGCATGTGAGAGATGTATCATGCATAGTATTTTTGCTCACAAGGAAATTCTTTAGATGAGTTTCTTTTTGTATTGCATTATATCCTAATCCATCTTTGTCAAAGAAAGCTCTTTGGGTCTCAAGCATGTGATCTAATTTTTGTTGACCCATATAGAACCTAGTAAATGAGTTATGCAAATTTGTATTCTTTTCATTTAACTCATTTATCTCTAAGTTAGCCTTTTCTAATTTCTTTTCAAATTCTAGCTTAGCATTTATCAAGGCTTCATTTTTTATTTTTAATTTAGCAATGATTTTCTAATATTTGGAGTTCATGCATTGATATTCATTTGCTAAATCATCAAAGGCATTTTGTAGTTCACTAAAGGTATAATCATTATCTTCACTAGAACTACTACTAGCCTCATCATCACTAATAGCCATAAAGCATGAGTAGGCTACCTCTTCATCTACATTTTCCTCATCGGAGCTATCACTATCGCTACATGCAGCCACAAATGCTTTCTTTCTAGGCTTCCTATCCTTTTCCTTCCTAAGTAAAGGGCAATCTAACTTAGTATGACCCGGTTCATTGCACTCATAACATACTAAGGGGTCCTTTTCTCTTCTACTTGACTCTCCCCTTTGATGTCTCCTATTACTCTCTCTCTCTTTCATTTTCATAAATCTATTAAATCTTTTGGCAAACATTGCCATTTCTTTTTCTTCCTCATTTCCACTCTCATCACTATCATCTTCAATGACCTCATGAGTGGAAGACTTAAGTGCTACCCCTACTTTCTTTGAAGGCACTTCATTTCTTTTCATTTTCATTTCATATGTAAGTAGGGAGCCCATAAGCTCATCTAGAGACAAGGTATTTGGATCCTTAGACTCTTCTATTGCGGTTACCTTTGCCTCCCATGATTTAGGCAAGCTATTCAAAATTTTCTTTACCATTTCAACATTAGAATAAGCCTTGCCTAGAGCCTTAAGTCCATTAATTATATCATTAAACCTAGTGAACATTTCACTAATGGACTCATTTTCTTTCATCCTAAATAGCTCATAATCATGTGTGAGCATTCCTACTTTTGTCTCTTTCACTTGATTGGTCCCTTCATGTGTGATGGCTAATTTGTCCCATATTTGCTTGGCATTCTCACATAGGGAGACTCTATTACATTCATTAGGACCTAATGCACAAAAGAGAGTGTGCATAGCCTTGGCATTCAATTGTGCCACTCTCATGTCATTTGTGTCCCACTCATCCTCTAGCTTAGGGACATCTTTTCCATCTACTTTCTTCATGGGAATTCTAGGACCATTCACTATAATTCTCCACACTTCATAATCATTTGATTGTATAAATAACATCATTCTAGTTTTCCAATATGAATAATTCTCACCATTGAAGAGTGGAGGTCTAACTAATGATTGTCCCTCTTCTCCTAGAGGTGTGCCTATATTCAAGTGAGCCATTTAAGATCGTTTTGCTCGATAGAGGTTAGTCTAAATCAATCTCGAGCCCAATCTCTGATACCAATTGTTGGCTCTATAGACTATACCGAGAGGGGGGTGAATCGGTTCTTAGCTAACCTTATGCTCGTTTTTCGATTCTTCTAAATTCTCTAGCCTATTTGAGTATTTTTTAAGTCCTCTAAGCTAGGCAATTATACAATAAAAATTCAATGCAATAAACACAAATATAATTGCAAATAAGTAAAGAGAGTAAGGATAGAGAAATGTACGCAAGCGATTTATAGAGGTTCGGCAACCTTGCCTACGTCCTCTACCTTGAAACGCTCCCAAGGATTTTCCCCAAATTCACTATCTTTGAATTTGTCTTTACAATCCCTCTTTTCAAGGCTCAAGAGAAACCTCTCTCTTTTTCTAGGCTCAAGAGAAACCTCTTCTCCCTCTTTTTCTAGGCTAAAGAGAAACCTCCCTCTTTTTCTTAGGCTAAAGAGAAACCTCCCTCTTTTTCAAGGCTAAAAAGAAACCTCCCCTTTTACAAGGAATAATTTGGTTTACAAGGAATGTAATCAAGGAAGACCTCTAAGTAGGTAAGTGATTACAGAAATTAAGCACAATGAAAAGCCTATACAATATTTGTGCTAAACAATACAAGAGATAAGTGAATGATAGAAGATGTAGCCTTTGGAGCTCTTGATTTGTTGTTTGAGGCTTGAGGAAGATGAATAAGATGATGAAAGATGTTGCTTGGTTGTTCCTCTTCTTTCTTTAGCTTCTAAGCCTCTATTTATAGTGCCTTGGATGTATTCTAGCCGTTGGGTGGAGCCAAATCTCGGATATTACCGTTGTCTCACAAAAACTAGCCGTTATAGGCTATTTTTGAGCAAAGGGATCGATCCCTTTCCATAGGGGATCGATCCCTTTTGTCCAGAATCTTGATTCTGGGCTTCAGGGACCTTGGGAAGACTTTCTGCCAAAAAGGGATTGATCCTGCTACAGTGGGGATCGATCCTTTTCTTCCAGAGGGCATTTTTCCTGCACTTTTGAGTTAGAAATGATATGACCTTTGATCCTAATTCAACCCAAAACATTTATAAGCTTTAAGGGAGTTTTTCTTGACTTTCTCAAATGAAAATATTATCCAAGAAATCATTAAGTGATTTTCTAAAATATTCAAAACATTTATAAAGTGTTAAGACCAATAAGAGTAAGCATCATTAAATCATGGTCTTAATGTTTGATATGAACACTTGAAATGTATTTGAGAAAATCATGTGTGATAAGGCAAATTTACAATATGAATTAAAACATTAAAGCTTACTTAAGTTTTTGTCATTTCAAAATATATATTGCAATTTAAAGCTAACAAAATGGATCTTAAATGTTTAAATGTATGAAAATTTTGACCTTAGATTTTTTTATGGCCAAATTTTTAAAGAATTTAGGCTTTAATGACAACATCAACATTCAAGGATAAATGCAAACTTGAACAAATGCACTTTGATTGATATCCATGCATTGAATCTTGATTGTTTTGATGTTGAACATGCATGTTTGCTTAAGTCGAATCAATGATCATGAGATGAGAATATTAGTTTTTCATGAAATTGTACTTGACCTCACTCATAGATTGAAAATCTTAATGATAAAATACATTTTAGCTTGATAATATTGATTCACTTAGGTAAAGCCATTTTAGTTAAAATAGCATATACCTTCTAGAATCTTAAATGATGAAAACAATTAGGGATATGGCTATTAAATGATTAAGAGGAAAATCTTGAACCTTTCCTTGCTTATAATTGGTTAAGGATTTGAATTGGAAAATGGGCATAGGATTTTTATGCTTATAACTATGGAAAAAAATGTGTGTGGTTGGATGATATAAATTTTTGAATATTCCATTTGTGCTTATGAATATGGATTAACATTTTATGATAGGATGCTAACGTTTAATTAATCCATATGCATGTTTGATGGTGTGTGATTGTGTTCTTACATGTTTGACTTGATTATTCACTAAGCATACCACACAAAACAATTAACATCATGCAAAATGTCTAAGTCAATAATTGGTAACAATTAGTATCAGCTTTAAATTGACAATTCTTCTACTTCTCTTTAGAGTGAAATGACAAATAGAGAAGAATTTATTTAGGACATTTTTGCATGAGATAACTTTTGTGTTAGAATTTGTGGATAATTGACATACGTATTAATTCTAAACACATTCTTACTTGAAAATGATTTATGAGCTCAATGCATATGATATGCCATCTAATTTTAGCTCATACTCATCATGTATTGACATGCACCTTCGATGGACCTTAGAGAACAATCGATGTATCTAAGTGCTTGAAAGAATTAAAATGAGCAAGTTATAGATTTTAGTAGATAAATTGTAAACAACTTGTGTCATTATCTACCAATTGAGAACTTCTTGCAAAACTAATTATGAACAATTGGTATAGAATCATAAGTAATGTCATTTGCATGCTCAAACATCTCATAATTTTTTTATGGACATTGATTTATTTTCTTTGTGCTATTAGTCCCATGTACTAACATGTTTCTTGTTGGATGGAGCATATTTCTTGGTTCTCATATTTATTAAGCCATAACTTTAGGGGAAGTATAATTTTTCCTTCTTTTTGCTATGACAAAAGAGTGAGAATAATGGGTTTTGATTTGGAAAATTCTTTCGAAAACCATGCTAACTTTTAAGGGGAGCTTTATATTTAAAACCATGCTTTATTTGAGGGGAAGTATTTCTTCAAAGAATTTTCAAAGTAAATTTACCTTAAGTTTTGTCATATCAAAAAGGGGGAGATTGTTAGCTTTAAATTGACATATGTATTTTGAAATGACAAAGACTTAAGTAAGCCTTAATGTTTCTTTCATATTGTAAATTTGCTATATCACACATGATTCTCTCAAACCATTTTAAGTGTTCATATCAAACATTAAGACCATGATTTAGTTGTATATTCTTATTGGTCTTAATACTTTACAAAATGAGTTTGAATGTTTCATTAAAGTAATTTTCTCAAGAATATAGTGAACAACAAGTTTAGAAATTTACTTAATAAGTTTTTAGACTAAGTCTTCATTTGAGAAAGACAAGAAAAACTCCCATAAAATTCATAAATGTTTTGGGGTGAATTAAAACCAAAGATCACATCATTTCTAACCCAAAACGGCCCAGAAAAGTGCAGGTTTAAGATGAGGGATCGATCCCTCATGTCGAGGGATCCATCCCCGAGTGGCAGAATGCTCTAGGAAGTAAAATTGAAGCATGGGATTGATCCCTTAAAGGAAGGGATTGATACTTTCATGGTAGAATGCCCAAGAAGCATGGCAAAAGGCATAGGATCGATCCCCCAAGGCATAGAATCAATCCCTTAGCACGAAAAAGCACTCCAACGGCTAGTTTTTGTGAGATACAACGATAACTTTCAGTTTTGGCTCCACCCAATGTCAAGAACACGTCCAAGGGACTATAAAAAGAGGCTCAGAAGCTTAAGAAAGAATGAGGAACAATTGAGCATCAATGTTCTTCATCTTTGCCATCTTTTTCAAGTTTCAACAACATTTTCAAGTGCTAAAATTCTTCATATTCTATCATTCTCATCTTCCTTGTATAAACTAGCACAAATGTTGTATAGGTTTGATTTTGAGCTTAACCTTTGTAATCATTTGCCTATCTGAGGTATCTCCTTGATTACACAAACTAGAAAACACATTCACAATTTGTAAAAGGGAGAGAACCCTTGAGTGCTTCATTGTATGTGAGGATTGGGTAAAAGGTTTTCTCCTTGAGCCATAAAAGGGAGAGGTTGTAAGGTTTCCTTCTTGAGCCCGAAAAAAGAAGGGGAAAGGTTTTCTCCTTAAGCTCGGAAAAAAGAGAGGTGTAAAGGTTTCTCTTAAGCCTACGAAAAAGAGGGATTGTAAAGACCAATTCAAGTTACTGAATTTGGGGAAAATCCTTAAGAGCGTCTCAAGGTAGAGGACATAGGCAAGGTTGCCGAACCTCTATAAATCACTTGTGTACATTTCTCTTTACCTTCTCTCTTTATTTACTTGCAATTATATTTGTGCTTATTGTATTGAATTTGGATTGCATGCTTGCATAGCCTAGAGAACTTAGAAAACATTAACATAGGCTAGTGAATTGAGACGAACCGAAAAAACGAACTTAAGGTTAGTTAAAAACTGATTCACCCCCCTCTCGGTATTATTATAGAGCCAATATACCCTTACTATAAAAATATAGTTGTGGCAAGAAAATTGAGTATTGTGTGGCTGTTTGACAGTCTTTAATCTGATTCACATGATGAAATATATTTGTGATAGCGCTGTTACAATTGGTAGAGTGCATAACGATTATTACAATGGTGGATTCAAATCTATTAAAAAGAAACACACTATAAAGAGATTTTATTTGAGTAACGTGATTATAAATGACAATAATATAAATATTATTGATAATTTATTAGAGGTTTTTACTAAAGATAAGATCTGGCATACATCGAGGGGGATGGAATGTTTGCCCAAGTAATTTGAAATCTCCTATGATGATATGCAACCTAATTATCAAAGATCTTGAGAGTAAGGTTCAATAGGAAAAACAAATCATAGAGAGGTCGTTAAAAGATTCACATTAAAAAGTTTTAAAGCTTATTTGTCTGTCCCTATGGTGTAGTGTATCATCTTGTAACGTTGGAGGGTTGATTCTTTAAGAATCTTAATGAAATCTAGAGCTCATTATAAGTAGGGTGTATTAGTTATAAGAACACTCTTGATAGATTTCACCTATGTGAGTATTAGAGTGAGGCCGCTCTTATGAAGCTTGGTTGGACAAGTTTCTAGATTACTCACTAAGTCCAAGATCAAGCACAAGGCCAAAACGTGTTGGCCTAATATGAAGCTCGTAAACACCCGAATTATTATACGTGTGTTGCAAACTCTTGTCTCCCTTATACAGTCAAAGTTCAATATGTGTGACGTCCTCGTCACTAACCAAATAGCAACTAATTTACTTCAAATAACAAATAAATCGATTAGTTTATCCGATGTCAATCTCCCTTACTCTTATGCTTTAGGCATTTCTATCAGAGTATAATATTTATTTTCACATGCATAAA
Organism: Heritiera fomes; assembly: GCA_032173925.1. Taxonomy (NCBI): domain Eukaryota; kingdom Viridiplantae; phylum Streptophyta; class Magnoliopsida; order Malvales; family Malvaceae; genus Heritiera; species Heritiera fomes. The sequence goes on from JAPDPM010000015.1 coordinate 19,173,878, forward strand.
TTTTTTTTATTTATAAACATGTGCCATATACACCAGGATCTCAAATATTCATACACCCTAATCCCCAACATATACAAAACTGTAGTATTGTACTGTACATTAGCCGAAGTAATGGCCGACTAAATATACCTTCAAAGGATAAGTAGGAAGCGTGCCTCGAAGGTATCTCAAAATCCCAAAATGAGCTCCTCTATCCGGAGCGGAATTACTTCAAGTAATCTGTATGAAAAATAGTTTGTAAAGGAGTGAGTTTACGCTCAGTAAGAAACTTATGTAAAAGAGCGTACTATATCACTATATGCAGTTTTCCTGCTTGGCTCTATAATGTCATGTAAAATCATTATAAAGCATAGCGCTTATATTTCTTTCAAATATATCAAAAGCAAGTAAATCACACTTTCAAGTATTTCCACGGATCTCCAATCGCGTGAAATCAAGTAGGCAAATATAATTATTTTCAAATAGATGGGAGACAATTTATATCCAATAGATTCATGCACCAAGTAATTCTCATCATGGATACCGCAAATATATCCTTTAAGGATAATCCAGAGAGATAATGGATACAGCAAATATATCCCGTGAGGGATAATCCATTAGAGATGATGGATACAGCAAATATATCCCATGAGGGATAATCCATACTGGATACAGCAAATATATCCCGTAAGGGATAATCCAATATATCAAATAAATGGCGTACCCACGTATGGGCCAGGGATCCTCCCCCAAAGCCGAAACAAATAAGAGACTCATGGCCATTGTCTATATCCCACAGTTTCACTAGTCAGGTGCCGTACTGCGGGTCTGAGGGCTGGACTAGAGCTCCTCAGTCAAATACAAGTAACAAATAATGTGCATGCTCTTTTGAGAGATTCATAGTCTCCAAAACCTTATTCATATAGGTTTTAAACAAGTATGAATATTCTTTCTTAAAATAGGTTCTCAAAACCTCTCTTTCAAATAGGCAGTCGACTGGTCATATATGGCGACTGCTACCCCATGTTTTGCCTTATTGAATTTCTTTCCCTTTTTGAAATTCAATTATTATATTTTTCAAAATACAAATAGGGTAGTCGACTGGTCCCAAATAGCAGTCGACTGGTTTTGAAACAGAATGTTTCCCGAGAAATAGCAGTCGACTGGCCCCCTTGGCAGTCGGCTGGTTTTGAAACAGAATGCTTCTGGACAAATAGCAGTCGACTGGCCCCCTGGGCAGTCGGCTGGTTTTGAAACAGAATGTTTTCCAAATAAAAGCAGTCGACTGTCCACCATAGCAGTCGACTGGTTTGAAACAGAATGATTTCTGGAAAAATGGCAGTCGACTGGCTCCCATGGCAGTCGACTGGTTTATCTCGGTTTTCGAAAATCACCGTTTTGGTTGTCTCTAGGCAGTCGGCTGCTACTTAAGGCAGTCGGCTGCTCCTAACCTAATTGGTACTACAAGTAGGACCCAAAATGTCCCTTTTTCCTGCACTTCAAGCAACCGTTGTTTCTCTCCAAAATAGTTAAGATAATTTAAAACATGCGGACATAGCCACCCTACGTCCGTTACATAAATTCCTTACCTCGATTGAGATTAATCCACAAGCTTGTTAGAATCAACCCTTAGCCCTTTTTCACTTCTTCAAGCTGTAAACATCATGATAATTTAAAGCTCAATAAATACGCTCTATCAACTATATACTACTCCAAACCATCCATAAAATTATCCAAAACCTTCTAACTTGCTTACCTTTGCAATTCACCAAATCTTTGGATTTCTAGATCTCCTTATTCACTTGGATTCACTTTCTCATATTAAAGGTATAGGCTAAGCTATCGACAAGGATCGTTTTTCGTTAATGGAACTTAACGAATCGATGGCATGAGAGGGTGGTTTGTCAAGGTAAGAAGCTTGGACACTTAGAAGAAATGGAAGCAACGAGAGGGAAAAGAAGATGGGCTGGTGCCGTGGGGTGCAAGAGCTGATGATGATGGTGAGGGTGAGTCATACTATTTCATTTAATGCTCATCAATGCATCCTCATCAATCTCAGCCATTGACCACCTCCTTTGGCCCCTTTGACCTTTGATTATTTGACCCTCAATTCCTTTAATTCCTCCTATGTCCCATACACCATTTGTATATCAAAATTTCACATTTATTCCATTAATTCAAGTCAGAAAACTGTACAATTAAGGGAAAATTACAGAAAATTGGGGATTTCACAATACGTATGACACACTATTAGCTTAGGATCAAGATTTGCTACTACACTAAGTAAAGGTTCAATGCGATTGCATAACTTTATGCATAATAATTCATCTCTATCCAAGTTCATAAAATAGTTTAAAACTTCTAAAATATTATTTTATTATTAAAATGGAGAGGGAATTGTTGTATCTATAAGTTTTAACAATAAAATTATAACATACAATAAATTAAACATTACAATAATATTGGTGTAAAACATGTTAAGCCATTTCATTAGTATTAAATTTAAGGTTATAAACTTATTGTATCATTAATATAGCTGTTTATGGCTTTTAAAATGTCATGACATTATGTTAGCTATAATAGTGTTGTTAATATTGCTGTTACTTACATTATTGTTATTATTTGATGATAATCTATTATATATCTTAATTTATTATTTTGTGTATAAATTCATCATTATTGTTGAGTATGAGTTACAAATGTTTGAATCTTATAAATAAATGATCACTTTTTAAAACAAATACACATCAATTCAGTACTTAGATATTTCACTCATATATTCTTGTACAAGAGAAAGGTTTTAACACCAATAACTTTTAAATTCATTAGTAGAATCATCTTAAAAAGAGTGAGATATCTGTGCCTCAGTCTAACTTTTCGTGATCAGTAAAATAATTCTAATTTATAATTTCTTATATTATATTTATTACTAATATTTTCTCTTGTTTCAGGTTCTAACACCAACAATTTTGGGATGAACTCCAATAATTTTAAGACGAAATCTAATATAGACATGGTATAATATGCTCTTAATTGTTTTTGATCTCCTGTACTTGAAGAAATAATATAAGATTCCCAATTTTTTCTTCTTCTATAAGTTAATTTTAGAGTTAGGATAATTAGATTTAAAGATAGTAAATGAATTTCTTATGTTTTGGTGTTATAGGAAGAAAGTGGATCATGGGTCCCACTGATGATTTTGATATTCGAAGGGATACAGATCTCTCATAATAAGGATTTTGGGTGAAATATGGTAATGGTAAGTATTTGCATCTTGAATACTTTCATTTGTGTATGTCTTGGGAAACATGCCAAAAATGTGCAAAATGACGATTTTGCCTCTAGGTGGGAAAAGTGTCAATTTTGAATATAGGTCCATATGACTTGAATTTAGACCCACAAAATAGTTTAATTGAGCCCTCATGTAAGATGTCTCACTCTGTTTCGAATTGTAGATCGAATCACACGAAAATGCATAAAAACCCTATTAGGGGTTTTTTTTAGTAATTTTGCATTTTGAAGGTCAAACCTCATTAAAAGTCAAGGTTTGAGCCACAATATGTTAAATAGATATATTTCATAGTAAAATAAAAATATTTGGTAATTTATTTAAATAGTTTAAATGAAATTGTAAAGGTTAGGACATAAATGGTGTTAATGGAATTAAGGAAGACATTTTGGTAAATTTACACCCATGGCCAACTACCTTTTTAAGAAAGTCAAATTTTGACTCATAAATACATATTATGTAATAAAATTTATGAAGAAATCAAGAAAAAAGAAATAATATCTAAATTAAATATTATTTTGAAAATATAAAATAAGTGGAGTAACTATTCACGTATAGTTACCCCACTTACATTAACATGTAAATAATATAAAAGTACATGATATTTCCCATTTTTCCCTCACATTGCCGGCCACACTCACATGCCTCATATAAGCCCTACGGTTTTGAGAAGAAAGGAAGGAGAATTGAATTGTAACATCCCAAAACCACTATACAACAGAATATTCACTTGTAAACTACACTTATTTACCGGTTGGGCTGTCTGTGGTGCTTAACAACTTTTACTACATCATGAATTAATAAAGTATGTTCCTTAAGATGTATATACATTCCCTTCGTAGTTAAAGTAGTACTGTACAACTTTGCTGAATATATAAAAGAATATAACATACCTTCGATCTCAAATCTCTGGAAGGTAAGTCTCTTAGTTCAAATCAGTTATCTGTGGAGTGGAAAATAAGGAGTGAGCGACAATGTGCTCAGTAAAGAAGGTGTATGCTGCTTTTAAAAAAATAAAAGCTAAAATCTCAAAACCATTTAATCATCCTAACGATCACACTCATTAGGAAATAATAAACACAGTTAACATAAAAACAGGATTTACCAGATCCTTTCATAAATCTTTAGAAACTGATAAGTTGAGACTAGGCAACAAATAAATCATGCTAAGAACACAAGTCATCCGCTTTTGGGGTGCACCCGTAGGCCATCGCCCCTCACGGCTATCTCATCTAGATGTATGGCCATAATCTGTAGGTGGTCCTCGGGTCTACTTGCCAAGTGACCTCGAGACCGCTGAAGACTTGGCAGGTCCATCAGCCCTGTGACGCCCCAGGGTGCACTCGCTGGTCTATTTGACCCGAGCCATCGCCCTAGTTAGGTCACGCAAAGTACATAAGTGATAATGCATGAACTCATGGCCTAATGTCTCAAAATCAAGTTATCATTTCCATAAAATGATTTAGTTTCCAAAAGGGTTTATAACAAGTAAAACAACCCTCCTTTTTCAACATTTTCTATGAAAGAGAGGCAGGTTGGGAGCCGGTTCGCCCACGGCTAATTCGCCCAGGGTCAGCTCGCCCATTAGCCCATTTCGCCCAAGGGACTACTCGCCCGAGAATCGATTCGCCCAAGGGACCACTCGCCCGAAAATTTGATATTTTCTATTTTCAAAATAATTAAAATACTTCATTTTTCATTTACGAAATTACATTTAAAAATCGTTCGCCAGAGCCTACTCGCCCTCAGTAGCTCGCCCTGACTACTCGACAAGACGGCGAATAATAGTCGCCCGCCTCATGGTTTTCAAAACACAGTACGGCTGTTTTGCTAACAGTTCGCCCGCCTTTTACTTAAAATAAAGATCGCCCGCCCTAACACTTTAAAAAGGTTCGCCCGATCAAGGCTTACCGGATTTCTCTTAAAAACAAAGGCACTCGCCCAGATCTCAAACAAAGAATTCGCCATTTGCTCGCCCGAGTTTCTGTCTAATACAAAACTACTCGCCCGCCTTAGTCAATTCGACCAACCAATGAACTTATGGCGGCTTGTAGCTCGCCCGAAACCAAAACAATTTATCAAACATGCATGTCAGAAAATAAAACAAATTCCGATATTTTCTTAACGTTTTTACTCCACAGGACATGCATTTGCATCACATACAACTTCCTTACCTCGTCTGATACGGCGTAGCTTCTCGCCCGCCTTGCTCAATTCCGGTCTGCAAAGCATTTATTCACATTATTAATATTTTCCAAAAAGACTTATATTTTTCCTAAAAATATGGCACTTTGGCGAACTCAGTTCGCCATTCGCCCGTCATAGCACCCTTTTCATTTGCGGCTTATTCGTGGGAATTCGCCCTGTAACGGAATACGTTGGCGCCTTCTTTTTCACCTACTCGCCCTACTGGCTATCATCAACTCTACATGGGCGACTACTATTATCGCCATTCTCGCACACTGGCGATCACTGGTCCTCGCCCGCCGGGACCACATACTGGCGAACTCATATAAGCTTTCTCCTAACCTCGTCCCATCTTTTTGGGCGAGTACTACCCCATTTCGACTAGCAATTTCTACTCGCCCGTCGTTTTTCCTTACTCATTCTTGGTTATTTTTCCATCTATTTTCTTATCTTGTTCATCAATATTCAACTACAACCAGGCTATATCTATGATTAATATCAAGAGAACCATAAAAGCTATGAAACTCACCTTTACTGAGCTGCTCTTCCAACAACAGAATGCTTTCTTGCCTTCTTAGCTTAGTTGTTTGTTTCCTTAGTTCTTCAACATTAGAGGAAGGTTTGGCTAGTTAAGAGTGAGATTTTCACGGCTCCTGTACGTGAGGAAAGGGAAGAAAAGTTAACTTGCATAAATCCCAGAATTGGGTGAGACGGTTGTTTAAGGAGGAGAAGTTTGCTTCCTTATATAGGCATGTTAGTCCAACCAGAATTCACCATCTGCTCCTTATCCCTTCCTTCATCATTACCTCGTCTGATAGTGCATTAATTCATGAAGAAAATTGCATCAAGAGAACATCTGAACAGCATTAAAACGGGTAGAAAAAGTGCAGCAAAAGACGTCATGTTATTGACTAAATTTTCTCTTCTTCTCGCCAACTTCTTCCAGCAGCCCACGTTGATTGGCTCTCCTTCCTCTCTTTTCTCCATTCGTCTGACAGCCCATTAATATTGAAGAATTTCCAGCCAAAGGAACGGATTGCAGTCAAAAAGGCAACGGGCGACAGGCCTTCTGCACATTTTTGACTCCAATTTCTCTTTTATTCTTCTTCTTTCCCACGCCAATGTCAACCACAATTATTAACTTTGTCTTACCTCATTTAATGCTTTCATACCATAATAATTAAATCCCAACAATATCTTGTTACACTTTAATATTTGTTTCTCTTTCTTTATACACTACACTATAAATCATCTCTTAGATTGAAAAGTGGAAATTTACATTCGATTTAATTTCACAAAATTTTTATTTCCACTATCAATAATGTACACATATGGCATACAGTATAATAAAATTCGGATTTTACATTTCTCCCCACCTTAAGAAATTTGGTCCTCCAAATTTAACTTGGACCTATCACTGAAAGAGCTCCGGATACCTCTCATACATAAGGCTCTCTAACTCCCAAGTAGCCTCCTCCTCGTTATGATACTGCCAGAGCACTTTAACCAACGAAATCGTCTTAGATCGCAATACCTTATCTTTCCTATCCAAAATCCGCACCGGTTTCTCAACGTAACTCATGTCCTCTCTGATCTCCAATGGCTCGTGTCGAATCACGTGAGAAGGATCTGGGTTGTACTTTCTTAACATCGAGACATGGAATACGTTATGCACTCCTGACAACTCTGGTGGTAGTGCTAACCGATATGCCACATCTCCTACGCGATCTAAGATCTCATAAGGCCCAATGTATCGAGGACTCAACTTTCCTCTCTTCCTGAATCTCATTATACCTTTGGACGGTGAAACCTTTAAAAACACATAATCACCCGCTATAAACTCCAACGGTCGGCGTCTAATATCTGCATAACTCTTCTGCCGACTCTGAGCTGTTCGGAGCCTCTCACAAATTATTCGTACATCACGAGAAGCCTGCTCGACCAAATCGGGAGCTAACAATTTACGGTCTCCAACTTCTTCCCATGCTATAGGGGATCTGCATCGTCTGCCATACAAGGCCTCATATGGTGCCATGCCGATACTCGTATGAAAACTATTATTATAAGCAAACTCTGCCAGGGGTAAATGATCGTCCCAAGAGCCTCTAAAATCCAATGCACACGCTCTCAACATATCCTCGAGCGTCTGTATCGTACGCTCGGACTGCCCATCAGTCTGTGGATGAAAAGCGGTGCTAAAACTCAACTGGGATCCCATAGCCTCCTGAAATCTCTCCCAAAAATGAGAGGTGAAGCGAGAGTCCCTATCAGAGGTGATACTCACTGGAACACCATGTAACTTCACTATCTCCCTGACATACAACTCGGCCAAGGCACTAACTGAATCTGTAGATCTCATGGCTAAGAAATGAGCAGACTTAGTCAATCTGTCGACTATTACCCAAATAGCATCATACCCTTTCCGGGTCCGTGGTAATCCCATAATAAAATCCATAGTTACATGCTCCCATTTCCATGTAGGAATCGATAACGGTCGAAGCATACCTGCCGGCTTCTGATGTTCAATCTTAATCTGTTGACATGTTAGACATCTAGTAACAAAATCTGCGATGTCCTTTTTCATCTTAGGCCACCAGTACACTTTCCGGAGATTCTGGTACATCTTAGTACTACCCGGGTGTAACGTGTATCTAGAGGTATGGGCCTCTGATAAAATCAACTCTCTAAGCTGCTGATCACCGGGAACACATATCCGACCTCTAAACCTCAGTATCTCATCGGTGCCAATCTCAAAATCCAACTCATCTCCTATTTGAATCTGGCTGGCCACCCCAATACAATAATCATCACTCCTCTGAGCTTCCTTAATTCGATCCATCAAATCCGGCTCGATACGAAAACTAGCTGTAAACCCATACTGGTCAGAGGAAACAACTGTCAAACTGAGGTTAGAGAACTGCTCTATCAACTCATGTTCCCTGATCATCATGTACGATATCATGCCAACATGCTTACGGCTCAGTGCATCAGCTACTACATTAGCTTTACCTGGGTGATACAAAATCTCACAATCATAGTCCTTTAATAGTTCCATCCACCGTCGCTGTCTCAAATTCAACTCTTTCTGTGAGAATATATACTTCAGACTCTTATGGTCTGTATATATCTGAAATTTCTCTCCGTACAAATAATGTCGCCATATCTTCAGTGCAAACACCACTGCGGCTAGCTCCAAGTCATGTGTCGGGTAATTCTTCTCATGATCCTTCAACTGTCGAGAACCATAGGCTATAACCCGACCATGCTGCATGAGCACACACCCTAAACCTTGAGCGGATGCATCAGTATACACCATAAATCCACCTGATCCGCTAGGAAGGGCTAATACAGGGGCACTAGTTAATCTCTTCTTAAGTTCACCAAAACTACGCTCACACGCATCATTCCACTCAAATTTTACATCCTTACGTGTGAGTCGTGTCAATGGAGCAGCAAGTCTAGAAAATCCCTCCACAAACCTGCGATAATATCCGGCAAGACCTAAGAAACTCCGTATCTCGGTAACCGTGTTAGGCCTCTCCCACTGAACAATGGCCTCTATCTTGGACGGATCAACTGATACCCCGTCTCTCGACACTACATGTCCGAGAAATATAATGTGGTCAAGCCAGAACTCGCACTTACTAAGCTTAGCATATAACTTTCGCTCTCTGAGGGTTTGTAGAACAATCTGCAAATGCTGCTCATGCTCCTCTGAAGTCTTAGAGTAAATCAGTATGTCATCAATAAATACTATGACAAACTTATCCAAAAATGAATGAAATACCTCATTCATCAAACTCATAAAAGCTGCAGGGGCATTTGTCAGTCCAAATGGCATCACTAAGAACTCATGTGGCCATAGCGAGTTCGAAAGGCTGTCTTATGCACATCCGACTCCTTAATCTTCAACTGGTGATAGCCTGATCGAAGGTCTATCTTGGAAAACACCTGTGCACCCCTGAGCTGATCAAACAAATCATCAATCCGAGGTAGTGGATACTTATTCTTAACAGTAGCCCGATTCAACATCCGATAATCAATACACAACCGAAGGCTACCATCCTTCTTCCGAACAAATAATACTGGAGCTCCCCACGGTGACACACTAGGACGTATAAATCCCTTATCTAATAATTCTTGGAGCTGCTTCTTGAGCTCATTCAACTCTGTCAGTGCCATCCTATATGGGGGTCTAGAAATCGGCTCCGTACCGGGTACCAACTCGATCATAAACTCCGTCTCTCGATCCGGTGGTAACCCTGGTAAGTCCTCTGGAAATACATCCGAGAAGTCCTTAACCACATGAATCTCTTGTATCTTTGGATGCTTCCTCTCAACATCCTCCACACTAGCAATATATCCTTCATAAACATTCATACACAACCACAATTTCAGTACACATGTCATTTCACAACATAAATTCTCATACTTTTATTAATTTACAGTAACTTTACAATGTACTTTTCGGGATAAGAGAAGGTAATAAACTTAGTATTACAGTCCAAACTAACATGATTTGCAGCCAACCAATCCATTCCTAAAATGATATCAAAATCATATATATCCAACAAAATTAGGTTAGCTGTCACAACCTTCTCTCCTATAGTCAATTTACAACTCCTATATATAACATCTGTCATCTGGAAATCATTAAAAGGAGTTTTCACTCGCAATGTATATTCTAACAACTCCGGCTCTACTGGGGTCCTGTTGGCATATGCAGGGGATAAGAATGAGTGGGTAGAACCCGGGTCAATTAAGGCAATTACGGGAATATCAAAAAGATAAATTTTACCTTTAATCACATCGATAGAGGCGTCGGCAGTCTCCTGATCCAACGCGTACACCCGACCCTGAGTCACAACCTTCTTACCCTTTTCTGCGGCTGTCGCTCGCCTTGGCTGTGAGGGTGTCGCTTTCTCTGGTACATTCTGAGCTGCCGGGGCCGCTATCTGAGGTACTGCAGGAGGTATAGTAGAAGCAGTCGACTCTCTACGCATCGGGCAATCCTTAATAAAGTGCCCCGTCTGTCCACATCTAAAACATACTCCAGTCATTACAGGACAAGGGCGCGATCCATGCGACCTTCCACAATGTCTACATAAGGGCGCAACACTCCTCTGAGTGGTAGTGGGGCCACTAGCAGGAGTAGAAACTGCTGGTCTATCAATTTTGCCCTCTGAAATCTGTATGCCCGAAGATCTGGTCTTCTTAAACTGCTCTCTACCTGGTCTATCCTCCATAAACCTCTTAGCTTTTCCTTTTCCTCTGCCTTTATTCTTGCTACTGAAATCGAGCTGGAACTGCTCATAGTCCCTCTCACATAGCTGAGCCCGTTGAACTATCTCATCATAAGTCTGTATAACAAATGGGGCTAGCTTTACTCTGATGGATGGCCTCAAACCCGCTTTAAATCTCGAAATCTTATACCGGGCATTTGTACTGGTCTGTGGATCAAAACGGCTCAAGGTAGTAAATTTAGCCTCATACTCATTCACTGACATACTACCCTGTACTAAATCCATAAATTCCTGCTGTAATTTATCTTGAGCAGTGTCAGGAATATATTGCCTTCTAAAAGCTTCCACAAACATATCCCATGACAGATTCTGATGCTGAGCAAATAATACCGTCTGGGTGGCCTTCCACCAATGTCTCGCATCATCTGCCAGTTGGAACACAGCTAGGCCCACTTTCTCTGTCTCTGAACATCTCATAATCTCGAGTAATCTATCAATCTCTATAACCCACTGTTCTGCCACCAATGGATCCCTAGTACCTTTAAACTTCGGTGGATCCAATTTCTTAAATGATTTCACCAATGCCACATTACAATATGACTCTGCATTTCGTGGCTGCTGAATCAGTGGCTGTGGTGGAGCTATCGGTGGCTGAGGTGCTGGTGGTGGAATAGGCTCAGGCTCAGGCACAGCTGGTGCCGGCTGTGGCGGTGCAGGTGCCTCTACTGGGGCTGCGGGAGCTGTAGCTCTCTCCCTCTCTGCCCTATCAGCGGCTCTATCCGCCTGATACATAGCCATAAAATCGGCTACCAATCTCTCTACTTGGTTCACACGAGCATCAATGCTCTCTAACTGTAGAGGACGTGGAGGTCTTGGGGCAGGTTCCGGTGTCTGTGGTTCCGGAGTCTGTGCCGCCCTACCTCGGCCTATACCTCTCACTGAGCGTACCCTCCTCCTTCCACTCATATCTGTAGTACAGAAATCGTTTATCACTTATCATTAACACATCCATTATATATTCAGTTTATACAGTACTACAGGGGAATGTATACTATTTCACTATTAAAGCATCACTAGACATCCGACCAACCCTGCTCTGATACCATTAAATCTGTAACATCCCAAAACCACTATACAACAGAATATTCACTTGTAAACTACACTTATTTACCGGTTGGGCTGTCTGTGGTGCTTAACAACTTTTACTACATCATGAATTAATAAAGTATGTTCCTTAAGATGTATATACATTCCCTTCGTAGTTAAAGTAGTACTGTACAACTTTGCTGAATATATAAAAGAATATAACATACCTTCGATCTCAAATCTCTGGAAGGTAAGTCTCTTAGTTCAAATCAGTTATCTGTGGAGTGGAAAATAAGGAGTGAGCGACAATGTGCTCAGTAAAGAAGGTGTATGCTGCTTTTAAAAAAATAAAAGCTAAAATCTCAAAACCATTTAATCATCCTAACGATCACACTCATTAGGAAATAATAAACACAGTTAACATAAAAACAGGATTTACCAGATCCTTTCATAAATCTTTAGAAACTGATAAGTTGAGACTAGGCAACAAATAAATCATGCTAAGAACACAAGTCATCCGCTTTTGGGGTGCACCCGTAGGCCATCGCCCCTCACGGCTATCTCATCTAGATGTATGGCCATAATCTGTAGGTGGTCCTCGGGTCTACTTGCCAAGTGACCTCGAGACCGCTGAAGACTTGGCAGGTCCATCAGCCCTGTGACGCCCCAGGGTGCACTCGCTGGTCTATTTGACCCGAGCCATCGCCCTAGTTAGGTCACGCAAAGTACATAAGTGATAATGCATGAACTCATGGCCTAATGTCTCAAAATCAAGTTATCATTTCCATAAAATGATTTAGTTTCCAAAAGGGTTTATAACAAGTAAAACAACCCTCCTTTTTCAACATTTTCTATGAAAGAGAGGCAGGTTGGGAGCCGGTTCGCCCACGGCTAATTCGCCCAGGGTCAGCTCGCCCATTAGCCCATTTCGCCCAAGGGACTACTCGCCCGAGAATCGATTCGCCCAAGGGACCACTCGCCCGAAAATTTGATATTTTCTATTTTCAAAATAATTAAAATACTTCATTTTTCATTTACGAAATTACATTTAAAAATCGTTCGCCAGAGCCTACTCGCCCTCAGTAGCTCGCCCTGACTACTCGACAAGACGGCGAATAATAGTCGCCCGCCTCATGGTTTTCAAAACACAGTACGGCTGTTTTGCTAACAGTTCGCCCGCCTTTTACTTAAAATAAAGATCGCCCGCCCTAACACTTTAAAAAGGTTCGCCCGATCAAGGCTTACCGGATTTCTCTTAAAAACAAAGGCACTCGCCCAGATCTCAAACAAAGAATTCGCCATTTGCTCGCCCGAGTTTCTGTCTAATACAAAACTACTCGCCCGCCTTAGTCAATTCGACCAACCAATGAACTTATGGCGGCTTGTAGCTCGCCCGAAACCAAAACAATTTATCAAACATGCATGTCAGAAAATAAAACAAATTCCGATATTTTCTTAACGTTTTTACTCCACAGGACATGCATTTGCATCACATACAACTTCCTTACCTCGTCTGATACGGCGTAGCTTCTCGCCCGCCTTGCTCAATTCCGGTCTGCAAAGCATTTATTCACATTATTAATATTTTCCAAAAAGACTTATATTTTTCCTAAAAATATGGCACTTTGGCGAACTCAGTTCGCCATTCGCCCGTCATAGCACCCTTTTCATTTGCGGCTTATTCGTGGGAATTCGCCCTGTAACGGAATACGTTGGCGCCTTCTTTTTCACCTACTCGCCCTACTGGCTATCATCAACTCTACATGGGCGACTACTATTATCGCCATTCTCGCACACTGGCGATCACTGGTCCTCGCCCGCCGGGACCACATACTGGCGAACTCATATAAGCTTTCTCCTAACCTCGTCCCATCTTTTTGGGCGAGTACTACCCCATTTCGACTAGCAATTTCTACTCGCCCGTCGTTTTTCCTTACTCATTCTTGGTTATTTTTCCATCTATTTTCTTATCTTGTTCATCAATATTCAACTACAACCAGGCTATATCTATGATTAATATCAAGAGAACCATAAAAGCTATGAAACTCACCTTTACTGAGCTGCTCTTCCAACAACAGAATGCTTTCTTGCCTTCTTAGCTTAGTTGTTTGTTTCCTTAGTTCTTCAACATTAGAGGAAGGTTTGGCTAGTTAAGAGTGAGATTTTCACGGCTCCTGTACGTGAGGAAAGGGAAGAAAAGTTAACTTGCATAAATCCCAGAATTGGGTGAGACGGTTGTTTAAGGAGGAGAAGTTTGCTTCCTTATATAGGCATGTTAGTCCAACCAGAATTCACCATCTGCTCCTTATCCCTTCCTTCATCATTACCTCGTCTGATAGTGCATTAATTCATGAAGAAAATTGCATCAAGAGAACATCTGAACAGCATTAAAACGGGTAGAAAAAGTGCAGCAAAAGACGTCATGTTATTGACTAAATTTTCTCTTCTTCTCGCCAACTTCTTCCAGCCGCCCACGTTGATTGGCTCTCCTTCCTCTCTTTTCTCCATTCGTCTGACAGCCCATTAATATTGAAGAATTTCCAGCCAAAGGAACGGATTGCAGTCAAAAAGGCAACGGGCGACAGGCCTTCTGCACATTTTTGACTCCAATTTCTCTTTTATTCTTCTTCTTTCCCACGCCAATGTCAACCACAATTATTAACTTTGTCTTACCTCATTTAATGCTTTCATACCATAATAATTAAATCCCAACAATATCTTGTTACACTTTAATATTTGTTTCTCTTTCTTTATACACTACACTATAAATCATCTCTTAGATTGAAAAGTGGAAATTTACATTCGATTTAATTTCACAAAATTTTTATTTCCACTATCAATAATGTACACATATGGCATACAGTATAATAAAATTCGGATTTTACATGAATAAATAAATAATGGTAAGTGGTGTAAGTGGAAGTAACTATGCAAGCATAGTTACCCCTACTATCTATGTCGCAATCTGTTATAAACAGTAATCATCACCTTTATCACATATCACACATATTTGGTGGCTGGTTGGGCTGTTTGTGATGCCTTTAACACTATTCATCTAAACAGTAACATTTTACATATTAGTTTATTCATATAAATAATTAATTTTTACAACAATATAAATTAATTCACATCTTTTGAAATTATGTTTATAATAAGTAGTATTGTATAAAAGTGTCTGAACATACAAATGTAAACACAATACTTCCAGGATCCACTATAAACTACTTGGGGTAACCAAAATGTAGTTGAAATCCTTGGATAGTAAATTACACAGTCACTGAAAATAATCTGTCGATGGTGAGAATAAATGAGTGAGCAAACCACGGCTTAGTAAAGGAATTGTATGCAGAACTTGATATTACGAAATCTATATGCAATAAAATAATTTTATTTTCCTATAGGTGCACTAGGGACCATAAAGAAAGGATACTATAGTCGGCTAGGGATTTGGATGGAGTATGGAAGATATTTTAAAATACATGTCTTGTCCCGAAACCTAGAAGTGACTATAGGGAGTAAGTATTGATTTTTGAAATAAAACACCTTTTCATAACATTTCACAATAAATTCAATCAATATTTTCATAAATCAAAACATTTAAATAAAATAATTTAATATTCATATTAAGTCATGAAAAGAATATTAGATTAATAAATTATCATTTCCCTTTGGACACAATTAACATATATCATTGAAATTTTCGTAAATAGTATGAAAACTTGTTAGGTAAACCGTGCTCATTAAATAAATAATCACATAATGGTTTATAAAACCGATTAAATAAAATACTTTAATTAGTATTTTACCCATCACTTTATACACGTTTCACACATTTCAATAAACCTTGTAAGTAATAACAGTTCAGTACGGTAAACACTTCTCTTTAGTAACTGTAATCATAACAGTTTCAGTGAAAACTGTAGTAGTAAATCAGTAACATGTGAATGGAGACCAGGCAACACCTTTAATATATCATGCTATAATCTCGTAGGGAATAGTATTAATATCATATGAGACCTATGGTCATAGTCTATAATTGTCCTCGATCGTACACTGATCAGAGTAGTAAATCAGTAACATATGAAGGCAACACCCTCAATATATCATGCTATAATCTCGTAGGGAACAATATCAATATCATATGAGACCTATGACCATAGTCTATAATTGTCCTCGATCGTACATTGATTAGGTGTCAATCGGGACGCTGAAGATAGGATCAGTATCAACAGCTTCACACAGCATGTACGTATCACATATCACATATCTGTAACAACCCGTTACCACATTTTTCACGTATTTCTATACACTTTTTCGGTTGGGCTGTTTGTGATGCCATTAACATTCTATAGTGATAGCAATAAATGATAAACATTTATTTAACAAATATGGAATATGAACTTTTTTAACTATTCCTTACATCTAACATCCTCTATTGTCCTTGTTTCAATAAAGTAGTACTGTATACTTATGTCTGAAATGTAAAAGAGATGTGACTGTACCTGTCATATTTAACATAATTTGCCCCAGTGCTTTACACGTAGCTATTTCCATTTGGGATATAGTTCTCTAATTCTGTGTCTTTTTATCTGTGGAGTTAAAACAAAGGGGTGAGCGAATCACGCGCTCAGTAAAGGAGACGTATGCTGCTTTAAAGAAAGGAAAACTATATGTCACAAAGTATTTATTTTTTTCTAAAATCATACCAAGTAGAAAAAAAGTGGATATAGTAAACAATACTCTCAATACACCATTCCAATCATTGGTTAAACAATTTACATTAAAATGTAGTAAACAATAATAGGATTCAATAAATCCCCTCAGTAAACAGAAATCAATAAGTTGAGACTAGGGATCACCCTACAAATAAATCATGCTCTCATCATTCCCTACCCCTTTCCAGGAACATAAGCCATCCGCTTTTGGAGTGCACCCGTAGGTCATCGCCCCTCACGGCTATCTCGGCTAGATCTATGGCCATAATCTATAGGTGGTCCTCGGGTCTACTTGCCAGGTGACCTCGAGACCGCTGATGACTTGGCGGGTCAATCAGCCTTGTGACGCCCTGGGGTGCACTAGTGGGTCCATCGAACGGAGCCATCGTCCCAGGCGATCACTCAGTTACGTGAATATTAATGCATGAACTCGAGGCCTAAAGTCTCAAAATCACTTTACATCTCATAACTAGCCTTTAAGGAATATTTCATAATTTCATCATTTTCTCAAAATGATTTGTTTTCCAAAAAGGTTTTATATTTTCTATTTACAAAAGGCAATAAAACAGCCAGTTCTTTTCTTTGGTTTTCGTATGAGAAAACACATTTAAAACCTACTCACCCATGGTAAGCTCGCCCATCATGGCTCGCCCATCACGGTGAACTAGTGTTTGCCCACCAAAATTAGCTTTTAAAAAAAAATTAAACTGGCTCGCCCATATCAACTCGCCCCTTCCGGCTTGCCCATGGCCAGTTCGCTCACTATGGCTTGTCCATGGCCAGTTCGCCCATTGTCACAAAAAGGGATCGCCTATTTTTGGCTCGCCTGGCTTTTTATTAAAACATGGGTCGCCTACAATTGGCTCGCCCAAAACATCATAAAGGGGTCGGCTTTGTAGCTCGCCCGATGTTTATTAAAACAGGGTCGCTCGCCCAAAACATTACAAAAGGGTTTGCCCACTTTGGCTCGCCCGGAATTTTCTTAACAAAGGGGTCGCCTGCTCTAAAACATCATAAAAGGGTTCGCCCACTAGTTTCTCAATATTTTTATAATATTTTTACTCCACAGGACATGCATTTTACTTCACATACAACTCCCTTACCTAGTATTACGAAGCCTAGCTTCCTGCTTATCTTCCCGATGGCTTTTACCGAATCCTTAATTCTCGACTGCAAAATAATTTATTAAAACTATTAATATTTTCTTTTTATATATTTCCATCACTTGGGTGAGACTTAAGACAAATCAACTAGCTTGCCCACAGAGATTCTACTAGCTCGCCCAATAGGGCTCTTACTAGCTCGCCCAACCGAGCGCGCCATTCATCATATGGCTTACACGTGGGAGCTCGCCCAACATTCTCGCCATTCTCATATTGGCTTATTAGTGGGAGCTCGCCCAACAATCAACTCGCCATTGCCTATGCATGCGAGTTCGCCATTCACGACTTTTTATTCAGAGATGGGCTTGCCTATGGTTTAAACTAACATGTGGCGACCTCGCCACTACCACAATCCATTTTATTTAGCTCGCCCATGATGGCTGACCTCGTCCATTTATCATCATTTTATACAATTTCCATTACTTTTTACTTGGCGAGTTCTTTATTTCCTACTCGCTTCATTGGCGATCACTAACATTCAACATAGGCGATCACAATAGTTGCCATTCTCGTCACTTTTCCAGTATTTTTCGTTAATAATTTTCCATCATCCTACTACAATTTCAACCCAGTTTAATTTTATTCTTCATCTACTTCATGATATGACTTTATTCTATTTCTATGATCTAACAAGAATAGATCAAAAGCAAGACTATAATCATGCTTTTCATGCTCGAAATCATAAAAATATATCATTCAATCTCAAGAAACCATTAAATCTAACCTTAATCAACTACACTTCCTGAACAGAACACTTTCTGTCTCACGTTGACCTTACTTTGCTGATTCCTTGAGCTCATCAAACGATGAAGGAAAGGTTTTGAAAGCAGGTTTACTTATTTAGCCAACTTAAGGACAAAGTTTAGTAGATCAAGCATAGCAGAAATGGAAGGAACAGAACCTAAACTTGCAGTAGGATAGTTTTTGTGAAGAAGATGGTGTTTGCTAAGTCGGTTTTCCTCAAATGTTTCATCTTATATAGTCATGCTAATCCAATCAGAACCTATCACTTGGCCTTATCCCATTTTCTTTCCTTATTTCATATCTTACATACATTAATTAAATGAAAGAGACATTTAGGGTCTATTTTTTACCCTCATTAATGGGTGAAGACACCTGTGGCTAAAGAAATAGCCTGTAATTCTTTTCTGTACCGTTTCTTAACTTATTTGCCTTCTTTGTTTTATTCCTCAACCAATGAGGATAATTCTTTTATTGAATTTAACCTTTCTCTATTAATTGTCTTCAGCCATATGGCGTACAAAATCAATTTTTGCTGCAATGGTTTGAATTTATTTCCCCATATCGTCAGCTTTTATTTCCATTTTGTCCACACGTACTAATTCCAGTTTCAGTTCACCTATTCAACTTGAGACCTTAGCTCGCCTCCTCTATTTCAATTTTAGTTCGCCAACTTAAGATTTCGCAATTACTTGCTGATTTCCTTTTCTTGGCGATCACATTGAGATTTGGCTAATAACTATTGCCTTTCTCGCCAACTAGGCTATCATTTTCCCCTCTATATGGGCGATCACATTACTCGCCATTCTCACTCTTTGGGTTATCATTACTATGTTCATTTGGGCGATCATTGCCCTTGCCTCATTCGGGCGATCATCTAACCAAGTGACTTGGCGAACTTGTCTATTCGCCGATATGGCCATTAAATCAATCTCGCCATTATCCATTGGCGATCAATGGGCGAGCCCTTCCATTATAGTTGTCACATCCCGTTACCGTATTTTTCACCTTATTTTACACAATTCCTTCGGTTGGGCTGTCTGTGATACTTCACTTTTACTAACTGTTAAATAAATTTGCATTACATTGTTTATATTATACACATCCCCTATTTTAAGTAATCAGATAAGTAGTACTGCAGACATGTCTAAATACAGAAAATAAATAATCGTACCTCATATAAATCAGTCGATCTGTCACATTGTCCTTTGTGTACAGCCGTAATTCACAATCAATTGATCTCACAATCATTAAAACCTGAAATGTTTAAAATTAAGGGGTGAGCAAACCACGGCTCAGTAAGAGAGCTATATGTCACACTTGATATTCAGCTATCTATATGCTGAAAATATATTTTTTTTTCTTCACTTTCTTTAAAATCTTCCTAGCTGGCTCTAGGCACACATGTAGGAAGGATACTACAGTCGGCTAGGGATCCAAATAGAATAAGATAGGTACTTTAGAATACCATACTTGTTCCGGAACCTAGAAGCAACTGTAGAGAATATCAATTTTGTTATTTCAAAACGATAAAATTTTCGTTTTTCCATAGAGTAAACCACGTGTTCCTTTTTTTTCTTCAGTATACTTTAAAACACTTGGCAGTTCAGTAATAAAAACAGTGGTTTACTTCTCTTCTCTTCAGTACAGTAAAAACAGTACAGTACAGTGATTTGTAAATATCAAATCATTGGATAATTACTTCTTCAATTTTCTTTATCTTAAAATAATTCTTATGTTATTCTTTTAGAACAAACATTTATTTCTCTTTTCAAATTAGTATCCGTATCGTACTAAAGCCTCGTAAGAAATGCATTTAAAATAGTCATAGTATCGATATATGCAGAAAACAAATGCCATAATAATGCATTTCATACTTTAAATCATTGTATGAATTCTTTAATGCACGTATCTAAAATTCATACTTGTTTCAAACATGCATCATACTTTAGAAACTTAACATCATAATTTATAAAACTTTTCATACAATTCATGGAGACTAGGCAAAATCATATAGTCAGTATGCGGTCATGACACTTACTTCTTCCTCCGAAGAGGGAACATAATACCTATGGCCATGGTATGGGCTGTAGACCTGATCAGAGTCGTACAGCAAACATATACATACACCACGAAGGACCAGCATACCCACAAAGGATGTAATCATACACAATGTGGGCGAGAATGTGATAACCGTAAATTTTCCAATTATTGGAAATTATAAATATTGAAAATAAATAAAATTATGAGAACGGGATATTGGTGAAAATCCCGAGAATCAAGAAAGGAATGGATGGTAAAAATTCCGAGGATTGAGGAAGTGATGAAATTGGAAATTTAAGTGAAGGAAATTTAAATCGGAAAAAATAAGATGAGATATTATGGAAAATAATGAAAGAAGGAAATTTAATTTGGATAATGGAAATCCAAATTAAATAAGAAAATGAGAAGAAAATATATATATTGTACATACAATATATATTGTATTATTTCATTTATATAAATATATATATGTTATGTAATTTAAATTCAACATATATATATATGCTAAATATGTATTTTGTTAATACATGAAATATATATACACATTTATATATATATATATAATATCTATAGTGCTATAATATATATAATAATATTATTATATGTATTTTGTATATATATAATATATATATGTGTGTGTATATAATTAAATGAAATAAAATTAAAAAAAAAAAAAAGAGGAAACAGAAAGGAAAATAGGAGGAGGAATCGGGGAAGGATCCCGACCCTCCCAGCCAGACCCGTCGGTGGCGGAGCTGCCACCGCCGGCGAGGGAAAAGGGAAGAGACGGCGCCGGCTAGAGAGGAGAAGACGACCGGCGACGGAAACGGAAGGGACCAGAAGCGGAAACAGGGGCGGAAGCCGACGAAACCGGAAGAGGAAAGGAAAACCAGATCTGGCGGTGCCGGCCAAATCGGTCGTCGCCACTACCACCGAAGCATCGCCGGAGGGAGAGGAAGACGATGGAGGCCACGGTTCAGGCAGAGAACGGCGGAGGAAGGCCGACGGAGGAGGAGTAGTGACCGAACCAAAACCGAGTAGATCCGCCGCCGTGCCATCGATTCGTGACGAACGGAGGCCAGATCCGGCTTCACCGTGGTGCCGGCCAGCTGCTGAGCCCCTGAGCCGCCGGAGAACCGGCCACCGGAGGAGAACCGGCAGTGAAGGAGGCAGACCGGTCCGGCGGGAAAAGGAAAGAAAAGGAAAAAGAAAAAGGAAAGAAAAAAGGGAAAAAAGGAATTCCGGGAATTTGGAGAATTCCCGAGAATTTGAAAATTACGGGAATCGGTAAGAAATCCCGAAAAGTATTAAATTATTTAAATAATTTATTTATTTAAATAATTATGGAAAAATTCTAAATTTTAGAATTTAATTTCCAGAAAATATCCTCGACGACCGAGCCGATGGAATCGGGCGAGGTGAACACGGGCGCGACCTTCGAGAGGTAGTCGCCGACCCGAAACAGGTAAGGGAGACATGTGCCGCCTGTAAGGATATTCGGCCACATGTTTTAAATTATGCATTTAATTTATAAATGCAATTTATAATGATTAATTTTGGAAATTGTGGTGATTTATTGGTTTCAAATTGTGGTGAAATACCAATTGAAAAGTATAAACTGTATTTTCTGTGCAGAA
Source organism: Heritiera fomes (assembly GCA_032173925.1). Taxonomy (NCBI): domain Eukaryota; kingdom Viridiplantae; phylum Streptophyta; class Magnoliopsida; order Malvales; family Malvaceae; genus Heritiera; species Heritiera fomes. The sequence continues at coordinate 19,195,961 of JAPDPM010000015.1, forward strand.
GGCTAGCCAAATCGGCAGCCGATATACTGTCGAAAAATTATCAAATAATTATTGAAATTTACCGAAAATCACCGAAAACCAAAATAAATGATTTGATTTCACGTGAAATGATTTTCAAGTACGAAAATCGAGAAATTAAGTAAATTTCATAAAACATGAATATAACGATATTTGATTTTTAAAATATTCATGTTTTCGAGAAGGGTGAAAAGGAAATCACCGAAAATTTACCCTGTAGGTGATATTTCACGTGAAACGAGATGGAAATGAAAAAGAGACTGAAGTGAATATTTTTATAAATATTCTTAAATATTCACTTGATTTCATATAAAACCTTTATGGTTTTAATTATGGAAATAATTAATTATGAAAATTCCATAAAAGTTAAAAAATGAAGAAAAACTATGATTTCGAGACTAGAGGTCTCTACACGTGTTTTTAGAAGAAAACATGGTGATGGGAATTTAAAGTTAGAAAATAAATAATTTATCTTCATAAATTATAAAAATGATTTGTTTGAAATTCCGATAATTATAAAACCATGTTTTCGATTGAATGCACGGAAAAGTGTGCATATGTGTTTTACGGTGGAAAAAGGACAGTTTTGCCCTTCTATATTTTCAGTAATGATTTATAAACTGTTTTCACCGTATGGAAAATATGATTTATACCTTTATGAAATATTTTGAGAAATGTTATTTTAATTTAATTATTTCATAAAGGTGATGATTTATTACATGTGAGCCTTATGGATAATTGTGAAATGTTTTAATTTACTGTATTTAAAATCCATAAAGGCTATGGTACGGTTACACTGTTTTGAGACTTAGGCCCCGAGCTTCATGCATCACATATACTGTTACTGTCACGTGGCTGATTGACCAGCTAGTCATCAGCGTCCCGGATTGTCGCCTAGCAAGCGTACACCGAGGACATTATAGATCATGGCCATAGATCTCATTACTGTTACTGTGTCCCTTAGTGGACGATGATAGCATGATTTACTTGTAGGGTGTTGCCTAGTCTCACTTACTGCTTATCACTTACTGTTTACTGTTTACTGTTTACTGTATTGTTTTACTGTACTGAACCACTGTTCACTATTTTTACTGTTTATTGATGAAAGACCGTACCAAAACATTGTGTTACTGAACTGTACTATTTATTGAAATGGTAGCCATTGATTACTATTTTACTGAACTGAAAGCTACCATTTACTGTTTACCGAACTAAAAGCTACCTTATACTATTTACTGAATTGGTAGTTACTGTTACTGTTACTGATTTAACCGTATCGAATTACTGTTCTACTGAATATGCTGTTTTACTAAACTGTACGATACGGTTACTGATTTGAAAAGAGAAATAAATGTTTATTCTAAAAGAATAACATAAGAATTATTTCTAAGATAGAAATAATCGAAGAAGTAATTATCCAATGATTGGATATTTACAAATCACTGTATTATATTGTTTTTACTGTACCGAAGAGAAGAGAAGTAAACCACTATTTTTACTACTGAACTGTTATGTGCTTTAAAGTATATTGAAGTGAAAAGAAATAAGTGGTTTACTTTGTGGAAAAGCGAAAATTATATCGTTTTGAAAACAACGGAATCGATATTCTCTACAGTTGCTTCTAGGTTCCGGAACAAGTATGGTATTCTAAAATACCTATCTTATTCTATCTGGATCCCTAGCCGACTGTAGTATCCTTCCTACATGTGAGCCTAGAGCCAGCTAGGAAGATTTTAAAGAAAATGAAAAAATTTATTTTCAGCATATAGATAGCTGAATATCAAGTGTGACATATAACTCTCTTACTGAGCCGTGGTTTGCTCACCCCTTAATTTTAACATTTCAGGTTTTGATAGTGGTGAGATTCAATATTGTGGATTACGGCTGCACATAATGGACAATGTGACAGATCGACTGATTTATATGAGGTACGGTCATTTATTTTCTGTATTTAGACATGTATGCAGTACTACTTGCTTATTAAGTAAGATAGGGGATGTATGTAATATAAACAATATTTTATGAAATTGTTTAACATGAGTAGTAAAAGTGAAGTATCACAGACAGCCCAACCGGATAAATTGTGTAAAATAAGGTTTAAAAATATGGTAACGGGTCGTTACAGATTTAATGGTATCAGAGCATGGTTGGCCTGATGTCTGTGAATACTTTTGGAAGAAAAAATGTTAAACATCCCCGGTAGTACTGTATCGTCTGAATACATAGAGAAAATAAATGATTGTAAATTGAGTAAAATGAAATTAAGGAAGTTGGCTGCATAAGTGTAAAAGAGAGCAGCACAAATGATTTTAATAAGTAGATGAATCGATATGATATAGTAAATGGTTACTATGTAATAAAGTTCTTATAAAGAACAAGTATTCATCTACATGATGAAATGGACGCTTTATGGATTTGATTTAATAAACATGAGGAGTTAATAAGACTAGCCTCAGTATAAAGTGTCCTTAGATAAAAGATTGGAGACTGATGTCCATAAGATGATGATTAGAACTCGGAGTGAATTTTACGAGTTCCTATTGAGGTTACAAGGTTAATGAGTTGCCTTGTAGGGTATATAAGCCTAAAGAATGAGGCATCCATACATGAGTAAATTGATGAAATGCTGATAGAGCCTAAAGTACAAATGAAACATGAGCAACATTGTGGTATAACCCTTAAAGTCTCAAAGACTACAGACTTGTATTAAGATTGGCAAATAAGAGGTTTGGCTAGACAGTGTCTCTTTCTGAGATATATAATCTCGAAATGACAAAATGACAGTGAATCTGTCTATGATAGAGAGGTAATAATTGATATACGAAAGTAATGAGTCTAGCTAGATACTACTGCCAGTCTATAAAAGAGTGATGAGACTAACTGCTCTACTAATGTGATGTAATTAAAGAAAGAAGTTAAAGTCGGTAAATGAATAGTGTAGAGAAAAGATGGTATGCAAGATTTTAAAAGATCTTAGCAGTATAGTACCATACCAATCGAGAAAGCCGACTAAAAGAATGAAAGTGGAATAAGGAAATAAATTGCATGATGAGAAGGGAACATCAATATGAAATAGTTCCCGAAGGTAAGACTGAAAGTGATTTGTATTGGTTATCACATAAATGTGACAAGTGAAATTAATGATACTCCAAGGAGTAAGATAAATGACAAGTATTATTTATTGCCAGTATATAAATAAAAAATGATCATACATATAACCATCGTAACATGATAGAAACGGTGGAAGTATATAGATGATGTGGTGATTAAATACATAAATTGAGGATTCAATTGTGGAATCTAAATTATGAAAAGAAATTTAAAGACCATACTACATGAAGAGAATATGATTGTCTCATGATCTATGACTGTAAGAGATGATCAATAGTAAAGTCTGCAATGAGATGCAGCCTTAGTAGAATAAATGTGTGAATATGAATACTGTGAATAATAAAGAGTCCAAAAGAGATATGATGATATGGAAGTGATTAAAGACTGATGATCTAAATAGAATCACTTTCCATTATCAGTATTCTAGATTCTCTAGTGCCTCAGTCGAAGTATAAATGTTAAAGGATGTGAATGTGTATGTACAGTTCCAGTGAGCCTTACATGCGATGGGAGTCTCTGAGATGCCATATGCTAATGAGAGAATAGCAAAAGGCTTTGAGATTCCAAGTGTACTGATAGCACCGCTCCATACTGATATATATATGAGCGTGAGATGTAAACGCTCCATGATACTGAGAGTGTGTGTGCATGAGATGTGAAAGCTACTGGGACACTTACATATAACTGACTGACATGTGTAATTGATAGTTTTAAATTATATCGACTTGGCACTAAGTGAGAAAAATGGATGATGAACAGCATAGATCAGCTGTGACATGAAAAATACTGTGCATGGACTCTTATGTGAAAAGAGTGGAAATGAATAACTCCCGATTTGAGAAATAAACTTATGGGAGTATAGACATATATGATAAAAGACAACATGTAGTGGTCTAAAGTATTTTTGATGTTGAAAGTATGCTGGCAGTAATTATGTAAAAGTTGACCTAGAGGTCAGAAGTCGTAAGTATACGGCATATACCACCTTTGGACTTAAGTTAAATTCGGAGGACCGAATTTCTTAAGGTGGGTAGAATGTGATAACCGTAAATTTTCCAATTATTGGAAATTATAAATATTGAAAATAAATAAAATTATGAGAACGGGATATTGGTGAAAATCCCGAGAATCAAGAAAGGAATGGATGGTGGAAATTCCGAGGATTGAGGAAGTGATGAAATTGGAAATTTAAGTGAAGGAAATTTAAATCGGAAAAAATAAGATGAGATATTATGGAAAATAATGAAAGAAGGAAATTTAATTTGGATAATGGAAATCCAAATTAAATAAGAAAATGAGAAGAAAATATATATATTGTACATACAATATATATTGTATTATTTCATTTATATAAATATATATATGTTATGTAATTTAAATTCAACATATATATATATGCTAAATATGTATTTTGTTAATACATGAAATATATATACACATTTATATATATATATATATAATATCTATAGTGCTATAATATATATAATAATATTATTATATGTATTTTGTATATATATAATATATATATGTGTGTGTATATAATTAAATGAAATAAAATTAAAAAAAAAAAAAAGAGGAAACAGAAAGGAAAATAGGAGGAGGAATCGGGGAAGGATCCCGACCCTCCCAGCCAGACCCGTCGGTGGCGGAGCTGCCACCGCCGGCGAGGGAAAAGGGAAGAGACGGCGCCGGCTAGAGAGGAGAAGACGACCGGCGACGGAAACGGAAGGGACCAGAAGCGGAAACAGGGGCGGAAGCCGACGAAACCGGAAGAGGAAAGGAAAACCAGATCTGGCGGTGCCGGCCAAATCGGTCGTCGCCACTACCACCGAAGCATCGCCGGAGGGAGAGGAAGACGATGGAGGCCACGGTTCAGGCAGAGAACGGCGGAGGAAGGCCGACGGAGGAGGAGTAGTGACCGAACCAAAACCGAGTAGATCCGCCGCCGTGCCATCGATTCGTGACGAACGGAGGCCAGATCCGGCTTCACCGTGGTGCCGGCCAGCTGCTGAGCCCCTGAGCCGCCGGAGAACCGGCCACCGGAGGAGAACCGGCAGTGAAGGAGGCAGACCGGTCCGGCGGGAAAAGGAAAGAAAAGGAAAAAGAAAAAGGAAAGAAAAAAGGGAAAAAAGGAATTCCGGGAATTTGGAGAATTCCCGAGAATTTGAAAATTACGGGAATCGGTAAGAAATCCCGAAAAGTATTAAATTATTTAAATAATTTATTTATTTAAATAATTATGGAAAAATTCTAAATTTTAGAATTTAATTTCCAGAAAATATCCTCGACGACCGAGCCGATGGAATCGGGCGAGGTGAACACGGGCGCGACCTTCGAGAGGTAGTCGCCGACCCGAAACAGGTAAGGGAGACATGTGCCGCCTGTAAGGATATTCGGCCACATGTTTTAAATTATGCATTTAATTTATAAATGCAATTTATAATGATTAATTTTGGAAATTGTGGTGATTTATTGGTTTCAAATTGTGGTGAAATACCAATTGAAAAGTATAAACTGTATTTTCTGTGCAGAAGGCTAGCCAAATCGGCAGCCGATATACTGTCGAAAAATTATCAAATAATTATTGAAATTTACCGAAAATCACCGAAAACCAAAATAAATGATTTGATTTCACGTGAAATGATTTTCAAGTACGAAAATCGAGAAATTAAGTAAATTTCATAAAACATGAATATAACGATATTTGATTTTTAAAATATTCATGTTTTCGAGAAGGGTGAAAAGGAAATCACCGAAAATTTACCCTGTAGGTGATATTTCACGTGAAACGAGATGGAAATGAAAAAGAGACTGAAGTGAATATTTTTATAAATATTCTTAAATATTCACTTGATTTCATATAAAACCTTTATGGTTTTAATTATGGAAATAATTAATTATGAAAATTCCATAAAAGTTAAAAAATGAAGAAAAACTATGATTTCGAGACTAGAGGTCTCTACACGTGTTTTTAGAAGAAAACATGGTGATGGGAATTTAAAGTTAGAAAATAAATAATTTATCTTCATAAATTATAAAAATGATTTGTTTGAAATTCCGATAATTATAAAACCATGTTTTCGATTGAATGCACGGAAAAGTGTGCATATGTGTTTTACGGTGGAAAAAGGACAGTTTTGCCCTTCTATATTTTCAGTAATGATTTATAAACTGTTTTCACCGTATGGAAAATATGATTTATACCTTTATGAAATATTTTGAGAAATGTTATTTTAATTTAATTATTTCATAAAGGTGATGATTTATTACATGTGAGCCTTATGGATAATTGTGAAATGTTTTAATTTACTGTATTTAAAATCCATAAAGGCTATGGTACGGTTACACTGTTTTGAGACTTAGGCCCCGAGCTTCATGCATCACATATACTGTTACTGTCACGTGGCTGATTGACCAGCTAGTCATCAGCGTCCCGGATTGTCGCCTAGCAAGCGTACACCGAGGACATTATAGATCATGGCCATAGATCTCATTACTGTTACTGTGTCCCTTAGTGGACGATGATAGCATGATTTACTTGTAGGGTGTTGCCTAGTCTCACTTACTGCTTATCACTTACTGTTTACTGTTTACTGTTTACTGTATTGTTTTACTGTACTGAACCACTGTTCACTATTTTTACTGTTTATTGATGAAAGACCGTACCAAAACATTGTGTTACTGAACTGTACTATTTATTGAAATGGTTGCCATTGATTACTATTTTACTGAACTGAAAGCTACCATTTACTGTTTACCGAACTAAAAGCTACCTTATACTATTTACTGAATTGGTAGTTACTGTTACTGTTACTGATTTAACCGTATCGAATTACTGTTCTACTGAATATGCTGTTTTACTAAACTGTACGATACGGTTACTGATTTGAAAAGAGAAATAAATGTTTATTCTAAAAGAATAACATAAGAATTATTTCTAAGATAGAAATAATCGAAGAAGTAATTATCCAATGATTGGATATTTACAAATCACTGTATTATATTGTTTTTACTGTACCGAAGAGAAGAGAAGTAAACCACTATTTTTACTACTGAACTGTTATGTGCTTTAAAGTATATTGAAGTGAAAAGAAATAAGTGGTTTACTTTGTGGAAAAGCGAAAATTATATCGTTTTGAAAACAACGGAATCGATATTCTCTACAGTTGCTTCTAGGTTCCGGAACAAGTATGGTATTCTAAAATACCTATCTTATTCTATCTGGATCCCTAGCCGACTGTAGTATCCTTCCTACATGTGAGCCTAGAGCCAGCTAGGAAGATTTTAAAGAAAATGAAAAAATTTATTTTCAGCATATAGATAGCTGAATATCAAGTGTGACATATAACTCTCTTACTGAGCCGTGGTTTGCTCACCCCTTAATTTTAACATTTCAGGTTTTGATAGTGGTGAGATTCAATATTGTGGATTACGGCTGCACATAATGGACAATGTGACAGATCGACTGATTTATATGAGGTACGGTCATTTATTTTCTGTATTTAGACATGTATGCAGTACTACTTGCTTATTAAGTAAGATAGGGGATGTATGTAATATAAACAATATTTTATGAAATTGTTTAACATGAGTAGTAAAAGTGAAGTATCACAGACAGCCCAACCGGATAAATTGTGTAAAATAAGGTTTAAAAATATGGTAACGGGTCGTTACAGAGAACATGCACGACGTGGTTAAACTTATGCCACAATGTGGCAGACATGACAGGCAATAACATAAACTATAGGAAGGCCTTAGTCTCAAAACTTACTTACATACAATTGATATAAAATAGTAAGGATCGGGCGTGCCAGGGTCTAAGTTAGCCTGGGGGGTGCCACTCCGATACCTTTTTCGGAAAACATACTTATAGCATTATTGAAAAATATATATAGAAATCATAAATTCGTTTAGCTAATTATCAAAATATTATGGAATTTAATTTCAGAACGAAATTCATGCTTCAAACATTTCTTTATAAATTGCGATGAAGACAGTTTGAAAAATCATCACTGAACATGTAAAAGAGTAAAACTGTCTTTTTTTCCACCATAAAACATATATGCACGTTTTTCCATGCATTAAATTGAAAACATGATTTTATAATTATCGGAATTCAAATAAATTATTTTTATACTTTATGAAAATAAAATATTTATTTTCTAACTTTAAATTCTCATCTCAATGTTTTCTTTTAAAAAACAAGTGTAGGGACCTTTAGTCTCGAAATCATAATTATTCATCCTTTCTTAACCTTTATGGAATATTCATAATTAATTATTTCCATAATTAAACCACAAAGGTTTTCTGTAAAATCAAGTGAATATTTAAGAATATTTGTAAAAATATTCACTTCAGTCTCTTTTTCATTTTCATTTCGTTTCACGTGAAATATCACCTATCAGAATAAATTTAAGTGATTTCCTTTTTCACCATTTTCAAAACATGAATATTTTAAAATTAATTATCAATATATTCATGTTTTATGAAAACTAATCGATTTCTCGATTTTCATGTTAGAAATCGTTTCACGTGAAATCAAATCTTTTATTTTGGTTTTCGGTGATTTTCGGTAAATTTCAGTAATTTTTTCGATAATTTTTCGGCATTATAACGGCTACCGATTTGGTTAGCCTCCTGCACGAAAATACAGTTTATATTTTCAACCGGTGTTTCATCAAAATTTCATCCGATAAACAATCACACTATAAAACCGATAATTATTAATAGCATTTATAAAATTAAATGCAATTTAAAAACATGGCCGAATATCCTTACAGGCGGCACATGTCTCCCTTACCTGTTTCGGGTCGGCGACTGCCTCTCGAAGGTCGCGCCTGTGTTCACCTCGCCCGATTCCATTGGCTCGGTCATCGAGGGAATTTTCTGGAATTTAAATTCTAAAATTTAGAAAGTTTCCACAATTATTTAAATAAATAATTTACTCTTTTTCGGGATTTCTTACCGATTCCCGTAATTCTCCGAATTCTCGGAAATTTTTTCAAATTCCCGAAATTCCTTTTTTTCTCTCTCCTTTTCTTCTTTTTCTTCCTTCTTTCTTTTTCTCTTTTCTTTTCTTTTTCTTTTTCTTTTTCTTTTTTTTTTTTTTTCTTTTTCTTTTTCTTTCTTTTCCAGCCGAACCGGTCACCCCCTCACCGCCGGTTCTCCTCCGACGGCCGGTTCTCCGGCGGTTCAGTGGCTCAGCAGCTGGCCGGCAACACGGCGAAGCCGGATCTGGCCTCCGTTCGTCACGAATCGACAGCACGGCGGCGGATCTACTCGATTTTGGTTCGGTTTCTTCCCCTCCTCCGTCGGCCTTCCTCCGCCGTCGTTGGCCTCATCGGTGGCCTCCATCCCATTCCTCTCCTTCCGCCGATGCTTCGACTGTGGTGGCAGCGGCCAATTCCGCCGGCAACCGCCAGATCTAGTTTCGTTTTCTTCCTCGGTTTTCCGCCGTTTTGCGTCGATTCCTTCTCCGTTTCGCTTCGCCGGCGTTGCCATCAGCTTCCTCTTCCTTTGCCGGCGACGACTTTCTCTTCTCCTCTCTCCCTTTCCTTCTCCGGCGGCCGCTGACGGGGCGATCTCGCCTGGGGAAGGCAGAATCGGGGTCTTCCCGATTCTGTTTCTCTTTTCTGTTTAGTTTCCTTTTTTTTTTGTTTATTTTCCTTTCTAAATTTAGTATATACTACATTATATACTATATATCATATATTATACATATAATATTTATCATATATTATACATATAATATTATTTCATGTATAATGTAATACAATATATATATTATATAAATTATATATATTGTACATTACAAAAATATATATCTAGTATATATATGTATATTTATATACTTAAAATTAAATAACATTTATGTAAATATTTATATAAATGTCATAATTCCATATATATTGTATTTACAATATATATACATTTAAACTTTAATGTAAATTAGTATTTACATTTCTCATTTATGTATATATCTATATATATACATAAAATACTTTACTTAGATACATATGTATTATTTTATTTTGTACAATAGTATATATATCTATATATACCTCAGTATATATATGTATACTATATAAAAATTTCAATACATATGTATTCATTTAAAATTACATTTATATAATTTATAATTATATAAATATATTTCTCTTTTATTTCTCATTTTCTTATTTAATTTGGATTTCCATTTATCCAAATTAAATTTCCTCTATTCCTTATTTTATTTCCAACATCCGTTCCTTTCTCAATTCTATTTATTTATTTCACCAATTTCCAATATTCCTTATTTCCAATAAATGGAAAATTTACGGTTATCACATCCTCCCCACCTTAAGAAATTCGGTCCTCCGAATTTAACTTCAGTCCAAAGGTGGTACATGCCGTATACTTACGACTTTTAACCTCTAGGTCATCCTCCAAGTAATACTGCCAGTACACTTTCAACATCAAGAATACTTTAAACCACTACATGCTGTATTTCATCATATATGTCTATACTCCCGTAAGTTCATTAATTAAATCGGGAGTTTTCATTTCCACTCTTTTCACATAAAAGTCCATGCACAGTATTTTTCATATCGTAGCTGATCCATGCTGTTCATCCTCCATTTTTCTCACTTAGTGCCAAGTCGATATAGTTTAAAACTATCAATTACACATGTCAATCAGTTGTATGTAAGTGTCCCAGTAGCTTTCACATCTCATGCACACGCTCTCTCAATATCATGGAGCGTTTACATCTTACGCTCATATATGTATATATATCAATATGGAGCGGTGCTATCAGTACACTTGGAATCTCAAGCCTTTTGCTATCTCTCATTAGCATACGGCAACTCAGAGACTCCCATCACATGTAATGCTCACTGGAACTGTACATACACATTCATACCGTTTAACACTTATACTTCGACTAAGGCACTAGAGAATCTAGAATTTTGATAATGGAAAGTGATTCTATTTAGATCATCAGTCTTTAATCACTTCCATATCATTATTTCTCTTTTGGACTCTTTATTATTCACAATATTCATATTCACACATTTATTCTACCAAGGCTGCATCTCATTGCAGACTTTACTATTGATCATCTCTTACAATCATAAATCATGAGACACTCATGTTCTCTTCATGTTGTATGGTCATTCGATTATTGAATCCTCAATTTATATTTTTGATCACCACATCATCTATATACTTCTACCGTTTCTATCATGTTACGATGGTTATATGTATAATCATTTTTCATTTACATATTGGCAGTAAACATATCAATTATCTTACTCCTTGGAGTATCATTAATTTCATTTATCAAATCTGACTTAATTTTACATCTCGCCGCAGTTATGTGATAACCAATACAAATCACTTTCAGTCTTACCTTCGGGAACGGTTTCATATTGATGTTCCCTTCTCATCATGCAATTTATTTCCTTATTCCACTTTCATTTTTGGTTTTCATATTCCCACTTTTATCTCTTCATATATATATATATATATTCATCATTTTAGTCGATTTTCTCGATTGGTATGGTACTATACTGCTAAGATCTTTTAAAATCTTGCATTCCATCATTTCTTTACACTTATCCTTTTACCGACTTTAACTTCTTTCTTTAATTACATCACATTAGTAGAGCAGCTAATCTCATCACTCTTTTATAGATTGGCAGTAATATCTAGCTAGACTCATTAATCTCGTATCTCAATCATTATCTCTATATCGTAGACATATTCACTGTTATCCAGTCATCTCGAGATCATATATCTCAAGAGGAGATATTGTATAGCCAAATCTCTTATTTGCCAATCTTAACACAATTTCACAATCTTTAAGAGTCTAAGGGTTATACCACAATGCTGCTCATGTTTCATTTGTACTTTAGGCTCTATCAGCATTTCATCAATTTACTCATGTATGGTTCTTTAGGTTTATATACCTCACAAGGTAAATCATTAACCTTGTAACCTCAATAGGAACTCGTAAAATTCACTCCGAGTTTCTAATCATAATCTTACAGACATCAATCTCCAATCTTTTATCTAAGGACGCTTTATACCAAGACAGGTCTTATAAACTCCTCATGCATATCGAATCAGATCCATAAGACATCTATTCCATAATATAGATGAATATTTGTTCTTCAAAAGAACTTTATTAATGATAGGAATTTAATACATCCTTTTTATTCATCTAATTTTCAATGTCATCTGTGCTTCTCTCACTTACACTTATACAGATAACTTTCTTATCCACAATTTATGTTATCAGTATTTCCATCAATCACACCTTATACACATGCACTTCATTATTCTTTCATTTTCTAGAGTGGATTTCTTAAGCTTTCGGATTCTCCTAAGTTCTCCGATATAAGCTTAGAATCAGATTTCATATTCAAAATCGAGTCAAAGTTATCTCGATTCCTCCAATTTATATAATTCTAGAAGTTCCATCGAAATTCAAATCCGATGCTTTCTTTAATCACACCTTTCTTATTAATTCGGACATTTCATCCTCATGCCATTAATAATTCCATTACTATCAATGAATTCAAGATTAACTTGATTTCCTCACTATTCAGAGCTTTGCCCAACATAGGGGCATTTTTGTCATTTCGACATTTATTTCTTTCTCCTCAGTACACATTTAGATCAATGATCTGATCATCTATATGTTGATAGTACCTCTTCTCGTACTAATATCAGCAATTTGAGATCTTATTCGATTTCGACAGAGAATTCCACTAAAATCTATAATTGAATTATTTTGTATGTAATGCAGCTTTACATCATCAATTTCTCTGTCAAATCACTCAAATCCAACTTCTGTTGGTTTATTTTAACTCCCTGTAAAATTTCAGAGGTAGGGATATTTTGGTCATTTTTGGCCAAAAATTTTCTCTCTCTTCAAATTACCCTCAATCGGTGATCTTAAAATCTATTTAATGATGATATATCATTCCTCTCCTTATATCATCACTTTCAGGTCTCAGTTCGGTTCAGACTGTAAAGTACTGGTGGGGCCCTCACCGAGTCCTTTCGATTCTTTACCGAACAGGCCTTCAAATAAATTTTAAGATCACAAATTTTCTGGTAATTTCTGAACCTATTTTCTTCTTTAACATTTTCAATTTATACTTTCTCACTCCCTTTAAATCATTTTACTCAGCTTACAATCATTTATTTTCTCTATGTATTTAGACGACACAGTACTACTGGGGATGTTTTAACATTTTTCCTTCCAAAAGTATTCACAGACATCAGGCCAACCATGCTTTGATACCATTAAACCTGTCACATCCCGTTACCGTATTTTTCACCTTATTTTACACAATTCCTTCGGTTGGGCTGTCTGTGATACTTCACTTTTACTAACTGTTAAATAAATTTGCATTACATTGTTTATATTATACACATCCCCTATTTTAAGTAATCAGATAAGTAGTACTGCAGACATGTCTAAATACAGAAAATAAATAATCGTACCTCATATAAATCAGTCGATCTGTCACATTGTCCTTTATGTACAGCCGTAATTCACAATCAATTGATCTCACAATCATTAAAACCTGAAATGTTTAAAATTAAGGGGTGAGCAAACCACGGCTCAGTAAGAGAGTTATATGTCACACTTGATATTCAGCTATCTATATGCTGAAAATATATTTTTTTTTCTTCACTTTCTTTAAAATCTTCCTAGCTGGCTCTAGGCACACATGCAGGAAGGATACTACAGTCGGCTAGGGATCCAAATAGAATAAGGTAGGTACTTTAGAATACCATACTTGTTCCGGAACCTAGAAGCAACTGTAGAGAATATCAATTTTGTTATTTCAAAACGATAAAATTTTCGTTTTTCCATAGAGTAAACCACGTGTTCCTTTTTTTTCTTCAGTATACTTTAAAACACTTGGCAGTTCAGTAATAAAAACAGTGGTTTACTTCTCTTCTCTTCAGTACAGTAAAAACAGTACAGTACAGTGATTTGTAAATATCAAATCATTGGATAATTACTTCTTCAATTTTCTTTATCTTAAAATAATTCTTATGTTATTCTTTTAGAACAAACATTTATTTCTCTTTTCAAATCAGTATCCGTATCGTACTAAAGCCTCGTAAGAAATGCATTTAAAATAGTCATAGTATCGATATATGCAGAAAACAAATGCCATAATAATGCATTTCATACTTTAAATCATTGTATGAATTCTTTAATGCACGTATCTAAAATTCATACTTGTTTCAAACATGCATCATACTTTAGAAACTTAACATCATAATTTATAAAACTTTTCATACAATTCATGGAGACTAGGCAAAATCATATAGTCAGTATGCGGTCATGACACTTACTTCTTCCTCCGAAGAGGGAACATAATACCTGTGGCCATGGTATGGGCTGTAGACCTGATCAGAGTCGTACAGCAAACATATACATACACCACGAAGGACCAACATACCCACAAAGGATGTAATCATACACAATGTGGGCGAGAACATGCACGACGTGGTTAAACTTATGCCACAATGTGGCAGACATGACAGGCAATAACATAAATTATAGGAAGGCCTTAGTCTCAAAACTTACTTACATACAATTGATATAAAATAGTAAGGATCGGGCGTGCCAGGGTCTAAGTTAGCCTGGGGGGTGCCACTCCGATACCTTTTTCGGAAAACATACTTATAGCATTATTGAAAAATATACATAGAAATCATAAATTCGTTTAGCTAATTATCAAAAGACTATGGAATTTAATTTCAGAACGAAATTCATGCTTCAAACATTTCTTTATAAATTGCGATGAAGACAGTTTGAAAAATCATCACTGAACATGTAAAAGAGTAAAACTGTCTTTTTTTCCACCATAAAACATATATGCACGTTTTTCCATGCATTAAATTGAAAACATGATTTTATAATTATCGGAATTCAAATAAATTATTTTTATACTTTATGAAAATAAAATATTTATTTTCTAACTTTAAATTCTCATCTCAATGTTTTCTTTTAAAAAACAAGTGTAGGGACCTTTAGTCTCGAAATCATAATTATTCATCCTTTCTTAACCTTTATGGAATATTCATAATTAATTATTTCCATAATTAAACCACAAAGGTTTTCTGTAAAATCAAGTGAATATTTAAGAATATTTGTAAAAATATTCACTTCAGTCTCTTTTTCATTTTCATTTCGTTTCACGTGAAATATCACCTATCAGAATAAATTTAGGTGATTTCCTTTTTCACCATTTTCAAAACATGAATATTTTAAAATTAATTATCAATATATTCATGTTTTATGAAAACTAATCGATTTCTCGATTTTCATGTTAGAAATCGTTTCACGTGAAATCAAATCTTTTATTTTGGTTTTCGGTGATTTTCGGTAAATTTCAGTAATTTTTTCGATAATTTTTCGGCATTATAACGGCTACCGATTTGGTTAGCCTCCTGCACGAAAATACATTTTATATTTTCAACCGGTGTTTCATCAAAATTTCATCCGATAAACAATCACACTATAAAACCGATAATTATTAATAGCATTTATAAAATTAAATGCAATTTAAAAACATGGCCGAATATCCTTACAGGCGGCACATGTCTCCCTTACCTGTTTCGGGTCGGCGACTGCCTCTCGAAGGTCGCGCCTGTGTTCACCTCGCCCGATTCCATTGGCTCGGTCATCGAGGGAATTTTCTGGAATTTAAATTTTAAAATTTAGAATTTTTCCACAATTATTTAAATAAATAATTTATTTAAATAATTTACTCTTTTTCGGAATTTCTTACCGATTCCCGTAATTCTCCGAATTCTCAGGAATTTTTTCAAATTCCCAGAATTCCTTTTTTTCTCTCTCCTTTTCTTCTTTTTCTTCCTTCTTTCTTTTTCTCTTTTCTTTTCTTTTTCTTTTTCTTTTTCTTTTTTTTTTCTTTTCTTTTTCTTTTTCTTTCTTTTCCAGCCGAACCGGTCACCCCCTCACCGCCGGTTCTCCTCCAACGGCCGGTTCTCCGGCGGTTCGGTGGCTCAGCAGCTGGCCGGCAACACGGCGAAGCCGGATCTGGCCTCCGTTCGTCACGAATTGACGGCACGGCGGCGGATCTACTCGATTTTGGTTCGGTTTCTTCCCCTCCTCCGTCGGCCTTCCTCCGCCGTCGTTGGCCTCACCGGTGGCCTCCATCCCATTCCTCTCCTTCCGCCGATGCTTCGACTGTGGTGGCGGCGGCCAATTCCGCCGGCAACCGCTAGATCTAGTTTCGTTTTCTTCCTCGGTTTTCCGCCGTTTTGCGTCGATTCCTTCTCCGTTTCGCTTCGCCGGCGTTGCCATCAGCTTCCTCTTCCTTTGCCGGCAACGACTTTCTCTTCTCCTCTCTCCCTTTCCTTCTCCGGCGGCCGCTGACGGGACGATCTCGCCTGGGGAAGGCAGAATCGGGGTCTTCCCGATTCTGTTTCTCTTTTCTGTTTAGTTTCCTTTTTTTTTTGTTTATTTTCCTTTCTAAATTTAGTATATACTACATTATATACTATATATCATATATTATACATATAATATTTATCATATATTATACATATAATATTATTTCATGTATAATGTAATACAATATATATATATTATATAAATTATATATATTGTACATTACAAAAATATATATCTAGTATATATATATGTATATTTATATACTTAAAATTAAATAACATTTATATAAATATTTATATAAATGTCATAATTCCATATATATTGTATTTACAATATATATACATTTAAACTTTAATGTAAATTAGTATTTACGTTCTCATTTATGTATATATCTATATATATACATAAAATACTTTACTTAGATACATATGTATTATTTTATTTTGTACAATAGTATATATATCTATATATACCTCAGTATATATATGTATACTATATAATAATTTCAATACATATGTATTCATTTAAAATTACATTTATATAATTTATAATTATATAAATATATTTCTCTTTCATTTCTCATTTTCTTATTTAATTTGGATTTCCATTTATCCAAATTAAATTTCCTCTATTCCTTATTTTATTTCCAACATCCGTTCCTTTCTCAATTCTATTTATTTATTTCACCAATTTCCAATATTCCTTATTTCCAATAAATGGAAAATTTACGGTTATCACAATAGTACTCACCCATAGAGTGTTTCACAGGGATTGTTCCTTTCACATCCCAAGTTAAGGAGCTTTTCACTCAAGTGGAATTCAACATTCATTATTTATTTAATTTCCATTATCAAATTTGATAAAATTTGGGTCTACAGTAGTGTAGAATCAGGTCTTACAATATCACATATTAGCATGATACGAGGCCTATCAATCTCAAAACAGTTTATAAGTAATCATATCACTTTTATGGAATTTAGGAAAATAGACAATATCTTTAAGAAAATCCATAAAGGTATAAAATCACAGAGTGTACAGTACGGTGAAAACAATGTTGTAAAATATTCACACTGTAGTAATAATTTCCATAAATATTTGATTTCATTGTAAAACACATATACACATTTCAATACTTTCATTTAAGTGGAATTCAATTTTTAGCATTACAAAAATATCATTTTCAATACTTTCATGCTTTATGGAAAATAGTAATATTTATTTTCCAAAGCTAATAGTAGTTCCATAAACACATTGTTTCATTGTGGAACACATTTAGGAACATTTCAATCTCAAAATAATATTCACATAGTAGTATCACCTTTATGGAAAGCAATAAAATTGGTAAAATCTTCAATCAGTCTATAAAGGTTAAATTATAATACAATGAATATTATAATGAAAATAATTTACAAAATATTTACTTTTTAACACTTTACCTTATAAACCACTTTTTACACTGTAAAACATTTAGGAGAAATTTTCAGTGGCTTTACTTTCATGAAATTCGATAACATGAATATTTAAATATTATTTTTTGATAAATTCACATTTTATGAGAAATATTAGATATTGTCACATCCCAAGTACACAGTATTTTACACTATTTACACATTTTCACAACACATGAGTAGGTTGGGCTGTCTGCCATGTCTTATTTTCCACATGTAATTCACTTTAAGCACGATACCCATAATTTAATATAATGAAAGGAAATCAATATTTATAAATTTTATTTAATCCACACTTACATCGCCTAATTTAATCCAATATCGTAGTACTGTAAATCAAAAGTCTGAATATATAAAATAAAGTAATTATACCTCCGGGATCTATAAGCGCTGCCTCAGAGTGCTCAATACGCAACCTCTAATCCTCGGATGATATACCTCAAATGGTTACTGAAAATAATCTGGAAAAATAAAATATTGGAGTGAGCAAACCACGGCTCAGTAAGAGATTTGTATGCAAATATTGATACCTCGAAGACAATATGCAGTAAAATCTTTAAATTCCTATTGATAAGTTGGCACACTACAAAGGAAATGATACTATAGTCAGCCGAGAAATCTAGATGGACCATGGAAGGTATTTTGAAATATCTGTCTTGTCCCAAAAATCCAGAGCGACTATAGGGAATATGAATTTATTTAACTATAAAGTTCATTGAAATGTTTACTGCATGTAAAATGTCATATGACTAAATAAAATAATTAGTAAATCATATGAACCACACTAGAAATTTATTTTGATTTCCATCGTTGAAATCAATCACTTTAAACACATGTAGCAGTAAAATACATTGTTCACATATTTCGCAAATCAGTGATAAAGCATCACAATAACAGTATATTTCCAAATTTCTCACCAAATCCAATAATAACACGTGGAATAATAGTGGAGACCAGGCAACACCCTAATGATATCATGCTATAAGTCCCATAAGGAATAATAGGGTACACGTGAGATCCTTATAGGGACAGTAAAATAAATATAAGAGACCTATGGCCATAGTCTATAGGTGTCCTCGATTGTACACTAAGCGGGTGACAACCAGGACGCTGAAGACGGCTCAATGTCAACAGCCTAACACATGAGAAGGTACACATGAACACATGAGCATGATATGGGGCCTAACAGTCTCAAAACAGTCTTTACATGATGATAAAATGTCACAGCTTGTGACCCTATTTTTCACCTTATTCTATACATCTTATATGGTTGGGCTGTCTGCGATACTTTACTTTTCTTTTACATATTAACACTTTCATATTAAATTATAATATGAAATACATGCCCTATCTTACTTCATAAGAAAATAGTACTCTGAAAATGTCTAAATATAGAAAATAAATGATCATACCTCATGTCATCAGTCGAACTGTCGCATCGTCCCCAAATGCGTAGCCGAAATCCTTTAAGTGTTAGAATCTCAATCTTCGAAAACCTGAAATGTTAAAATTAAGGGGTGAGCAAAACCACAACTTAGTAAGGGAATTATATGCCTCACTTGATACTCAGCAATCTATATGCTGAAAAACTTTTTTTCATTTTTCCAATGGGCTCCAGGCTCGCATGTAGGAAAGATACTACAGTCGGCTAAGGATTTGAATGGAGTAAGGTAGGTATTTTGAAATATCTATCTTGTCCCGGAACCTAGAAGAAACTGTAGAGAATAATTTCCTTTTTGTTTGGAATTTTAATCCCTTTTACCTTTTTCTTCCATAACATTTTCATATTCTTTTCAAAATAATGCTTTTATAAAATAAAGCATTTAAATAAAGTAACAAATATTCATATTTTCTTTGAAAAGAATATTAGTTAAATTCTCATCATTCTCATTTAAAACTCATTTCATATTTTACTGTACAACCATAATTAGTACAGTACTTTAAATAGCAAAATCAGCTATTAAATCATTTTCGTATAACATATACATAATTTAAATCTAATATTCAATTTAAATTTCCAAAATAAGAATATTAGATTTATTTTTCCTCCTCTTTCCTTTTTGGAAAACATATCACATATTCGTGTCACATATCATATGAAAATCATATCATAGTACTTAAAACAGTACTGAAATAAGCATTTTATAAAAATGTTATAAATCATTTACATTTCACGTATCACATATCATGTAAAACATTTTCATTTAAAACATATCATATATGGAGACTTAGGCACACACGCCCAGCTCGTCCACTAGGTCGTTACTCATATCATGCTATAGACCCTGAAGGGTATAAAATCATCATGTCAGACCTATGGCCATAGTCTATAATTGTCCTCGGCGGATCACTGATCAGGTGTCGGCCGGCACTATATATCACATATCACATATTACATATTACATGTCACATATCACATATCAGCATGATAGGATGCCAACTAGTCTCAAAACAATATTTTTCATCATCAGAAAACCTTTATGAAATTTATAAAAATATATACTTTCATCATTTAAAACCATAAAGGCTATAAAACCATTTAGTGAATATTTAAGAAGTATATATAAAAATATTCACATTATTTCCTTTCATTTTCCATCTCGTATTACGTGTAACTTACATATCAAGAGAATTTTCGGTGATTTCATTATCACCTTTCAAGAAGAGATTTTTCGGTGATTTCATTATCACCATTCTTGAAAATATTTTTCTGTGATTTCATTATTACCATTTTATCCATGTTTTTATGGAAAATACTCATTTTCTCGATTTTCGTGGTTGAAAATCATTTCTCGTGAAATAAAATCATTTATTATGATTTTCTGAAATTTTCTAGAAATTTTCAGTAATTTTCGATAATTTTTCGGCAGTATAACGGCTGCCGATTAGCTAGCCTCCTGCATGAAAAATACAGTTTATAATTTTCAACCAGTACATCATCACAAATTTCCAACTGATAAATCACCACAATTTTTTCAACTAATCATTTATCGCAATATTTTCATAAAATATTTCCATAAATTATTTCGTAATTAAAACAAGCAGACTGAATATCCTTACAGTGCAGCACATGCATCCCTTACCTATTCCGGGTAGGCGACTTCCTCTTACCGGTTGCGCCCATACTCCATCTCTTCCGATTCCTCATCTCGATCGCCGAGAATAATTTCTGGAATTTAAATTCTAAATTTTAGAATTTTCTCAAATTATTTAAATAAATAATTTATTTAAATAATTATCATTAATA
This sequence comes from Heritiera fomes, assembly GCA_032173925.1. NCBI lineage: Eukaryota > Viridiplantae > Streptophyta > Magnoliopsida > Malvales > Malvaceae > Heritiera > Heritiera fomes. Next base: position 19,217,214 of record JAPDPM010000015.1, read on the forward strand.
ATTTCTCGGATTTCTTACCGATTCCCGAGATTCTCGAGTTCCTGAGAATTTTTCGAATTCCCGAACATTTTCCTCTTTTTCTTCCTTTTTCTCTTTTTCTCTTTTTTTCTTTCTTTTTTTTTTCTTTTCTTTTTCTTTTTCTTTTTTTTCCTTTTATTTTCTTCCAGCCGGACCGGTCAGACCGGTCAGTGTCCTTCCTCTTCGGTTCTTCGTCGGCGGTAGATTCTCCGGCGGTTCACTGGCTCCTCAGCTGGCTGACAGCACGGCGAAGCTACCAGTGCCCTCCATTTACCTTGGATCGATGGCACGGCGGTGGATCGACTTGATTTAGCTTCAGTTTCTTCCGCCTCTTCGCCGGCCTTCCTCTGCTGTTCACCGCGCCTCGGGTGGCCTCCATCGTCTTCCTCTCCCTCCGGCGGTGCTTCGATGGCAGTGGAGGTGCCTGGATCGGCCGGCACCGCCATCTACCATTTTTCCTTTCCTTTCCGACTTTGCCTGTTTTTTGCTTCGATTTTCTTCTTTCCTTCTCTTTTTCTCACCGTTTCGTTTCCTCTTCCGGTCACCGGCATCCTCTCCTCTCTCCGCCGGTGCCGTCTTCTTCTCTCTTTCTCCTCCGGTGCCGCCAACGGGGTCGGCTTCCATTTCTGTGATATTAACACAGAAACGGGAACAGGTGTTTCCCGTTTTTGTTACTTCTTCCTTTTTTTATATTATATTATATATATAAACATAATATAACACACACACACACATATATATATATATATTTATATATAAATATGATCTTTTATGTATATATATAAATATATATATATATAAGAAAAGTAAATATTATTTTATATATACATGTATATACTAATGTATATTAATATATATCATATAGTAGTTCAATACATATGTATTTGTATAAAAATACATTTATATAATATATAATTATATAAATATATTTTATATTTTTTTCTCCTTGTCTTATTTAATTTAGATTTCCATTTATCCAAATTAAATTTCCTCAATTTTATCCAAATTAATTTTCTCTACTTCTTCACTTCATCAATTCCGGGAATTTCAACGATATCCCATCTCGTAAATAAATTTTATTTATTTACTTTAATTTGTTTATTTCCTCATCTATTTTCTTTAATATTAAATTTCCAAAAATAGAAAATTTACGGTTATCACATTTTCCCCACCTTAAGAAATTCGGTCCTTCGAATTTAACTTAATTCATAAGGTGGTAGCATCCTGTATACGTATAGTTCTTGTCCTCTACATTGTCTTTCAAATTACACTGCCAGTATATCATCAACATCAGAATCACCTCTTATATCATTTCATATCATTTCTCATCATATATTTATACTCCCTAAAATTTGTTATCAATTGGGAGTTATCCATTTTCACTCTTTTTTATATCACATATGATTCATATTATTCATCATCCATCTTCCTTATTTGGTGCCAAGTCGATACATTTCGATAATTATCATTTGCTGATTTAAATCAATAGTATGTAATGGTCCAGTAGCTTTCACATCTCGTGCATCCGCTCACTCAACATATCATCGAGCATTTCATACTACGCTCACATATCTATATCATGTACGGAGCGGTGATGTCTATAAATTTGGAATCTCAGAGCCTTTTGCTATTTCCCATAAACATATAGCTACTCAGAGATTCCCATCACATATAAGGCTCACTGGAACCTCACATACATTCTCATCCTTTTATAATCATATTTCGACTATGGCACTATAGAATCTAAAAGTTTGATAATGGAGAAGTGATTTCATTAGACTATCAGTCTATAATCACTTCCATATTATCATATCTCTTATAGATTCTTCATTATTATCTCCAATATTCTTTTCATATTTATTTCATCAAATGCTGCAGTTCATTTGCAAACTTTACCATTCACCATCTTTTACCATAATTTAATCAGGAGACAATTATTTCCTCCCCATATCTACTTCCATGTAATCTCATCATTACTTCTCTTATTCTTATGTTATACTCTATATCACTTAGGTTTTAGAATATACCAGAGAATATACTCTTTTGATAATTTAGATTCCATCATGGCATCATCAAATTATAATTTGATTTTCTTATTATTTAACTTCATCATTAAATCTATAATTATCAATTTAATCACCTCATTATCCATACAAATCCACTATTTCCATCATTTCGAGGTGGTGATATATATATATATATATCATTTTTCATTTACATTACTGGCAGTAAAATGTAGATTATTTCTTTACTCCTGTGAGTAGAATTATTTTTCCTCTATCGAGTTTGGCTCGATCTTACATCTAGCCATAATCATGTGATAACCACAAAATCACTTTTAGTTTTAAATTCGGGAACTACCTCATATTCGTGTTCCCTCTTTATCATGTACTTTCCTCTTATGACATATTCATCTTTTCCTTCATCATCATTTCATTCACTTTTCTTTAGTGATAACATATTCCATTATTACCTCTTTTAATCGTTTATATACCGTCTTTACATTTATTCATCCCCTGGCTTTAACCTTTTACTTATTAATCACATCTATAGAGTAGCTAACCCATAACTCTCCTATAGACTGGCAATAGTATTTAGCTAGACCCATTTCATTCTGTATCTCAATCATTATCTCTTCATCCTTGACAGATCCACATCGCTCTGTCATTTGAGATTATATATCTTAGAAAGAGATATTGTCTAGCCAAATCTTTTATTTGCCAATCTTATCATATAAATCACTATCTTTAAGAGTCCGCGGGGTTATACCACTATGCTACTTATTTTCCATTTGTGCCATAGACTGTATCGCTATCTTATCATATTATCCATATATATGGTCGCCTCATTCATTAGGCTCATATACCTCACAAGGTATTTCGTTGATCCTGTAAACCTTAATAGGGACTCGTAAAAATTATCTCGAGTTCTAATCATTATCATCTTATAACCATTAGTCTTCAACTTTTCATCTAGTGATGCCTTGTACAGAGATTTGTCTTATAAGCTTCTTATACATCTCCGATTAAACCAAACAAGACATCACTTTCATAAAAATAATTATTTGTTCTTCATAAGAACTTTATTCATTATAAGAATTTAATATCTCATTTAATTCATCCTTAAATCATATCATCTGTATTTCCATCAATTTTCCTTATGTACGTGAATTTCATTATTCACTAATTTTCCAAAATTATTTCTTAAGCTTTTCGGATTCCTCTATGTTCTCCGATATAAGCTTAGAATAGATTTCATATAATCAATCGAGTCAATGTTAGCTCGATGTCTCCAATCCATATAACTCTAAAATTTATCAGGAATCTCATCCGATACTTTTTTATTTCATCTCTGTGTCCTATCATTTCCACTGTATATCCTCAAGACAGGGACATTTAATAGTCAAAATTATTTTAACTTATACTCCACCTCGATTCATTTAGTTACTCATACTTCACAGCATATCGATCATTTTAATTAGTATGCTGTATCCAGTACAATTATTTAATTAACACCTTTTACATCTAACCGATTTATTATTTAAATTTTTTTTCAATCATCTTCATTTATAATTAAGGTTAGCTGTCATCATCCTCATCTCTTATCTTTACTTACTGACCTTATGTATATTCTCCAATTTCATATACTCCATACAGTACATCATTTCTATAAAACATATTTCAAAATATTTCGGTTTTATAATTATCTGTTTAATACCTCAAGGACAGTAGGGATGTATAAAACCAGAATTAACAGTACTGCTATGGATTTCATCCTCTATACTGATCTCCTTGTCAGTCATCTCCAGTAATCATATTACTTTTCATCGTATCCAACGATCCCGTAATCAACATCTCATTAATGCACTTTTAAGTTAGACCCATAAAATCAATACTAAGTCGCTCATCCTTCGACTTCCCTATAACCATTTGGGTCATATCAGCACACTAAGTGTAGTGAAATTTATAATCGAGATCATTATACTCATTTTATGTCCTTATACCATCAATAACTCCATTACTATCAATATATTCAAAATCGACTTGATTTTATCACTATTCAAACCATAATCCCACATAGGGGCATTTTCGTCAATTTGACATTTATTTCTTTCTCCTCAATATACATTTAAATCAGTGATCTTATTATCTATTTGTTGATAGTACCCCTTTCTCATACTTATATCAGCAATTTAGATCTCATTCGATTTCGACAGAGAAGTTCATTAAAATCCACAATTGGATTATTTTGCTTGTAATTCAGCTTTACATCATCAATTTCTCTGTCAGATCAATCAATTCCAACCTCTATTGGTTTATTTTAACTCCTTGTAAAATTTTGGAGGTAGGGGTATTTTGCTTATTTTTAGTCAAAAATTTTATCTCTATTCAAATTACCCTCAATCGGTGATCTTAAAGTCTATTTAATGATGATATTTCATTCCCCTCCTTTATATAATCACTCTCAGGTCTCAATACGATCCGGACAAAAAGTACTGGTGGGGCCCTCACCGAGTCCATTTCTGTTCCTCACCGAACCGACCTTCATTTAAATTATAAGATCACCAATTTTAGGTAACATTCCTGAGCCGTTTTCCCTTTTAACATTCTTAGTTTATAATCCTCACCCCCTTTTAAACACTTAACTCAATTTACAATCATTTATTTCCTTCATGTATTTAGACTACACAGTACTATAGGGGATGTTAACCTTTTCAACACAATTTCTTTCCAAAACTATCGACAGACATCAGGCCAATCTTGTTTTGATACCATTAAATCTGTCACAGCCCGTAACCCTATTTTTCACCTTATTCTATACATCTTATATGGTTGGGTTGTCTGCGATACTTTACTTTTCTTTTACATATTAACACTATCATATTAAATTATAATATGAAATACATCCCCTACCTTACTTCATAAGAAAATAGTACTGTGAAAATGTCTAAATACAGAAAATAAATGATCATATCTCATGTCATCAGTCGAGCTGTCGCATCGTCCCCAAATGCGCAGTCGAAATCCTTTTAAGTGTTAGAATCTCAATCTTCGAAAACCTGAAATGTTAAAATTAAGGGGTGAGCAAAACCACGGCTCAGTAAGGGAATTATACGCCTCACTTGATACTCAGCTATTTATATGCTGAAAAATTTTTTTTCATTTTTCCTACGAGCTCTAGGCTCGCATGTAGGAAAGATACTACAGTCGGCTAGGGATCCGGATAGAGTAAGGTAGGTATTTTGAAATACCTATCTTGTCCCAGAACCTAGAAGCAACTGTAGAGAATAATTTCCTTTTTGTTTGGAATTTTAATCCCTTTTACCTTTTTATTCCATAACATTTTCATATTCTTTTCAAAATAATGCTTTTATAAAATAAAGCATTTAAATAAAGTAACTAATATTCATATTTTCTTTGAAAAGAATATTAGTTAAATTCTCATCATTTTCATTTAAAACTCATTTCATATTTTACTGTACAACCATAATTAGTACAGTACTTTAAATAGCAAAATCAGCTATTAAATCATTTTCGTATAACATATACATAATTTAAATCTAATATTCAATTTAAATTTCCAAAATAAGAATATTAGATTTATTTTTCCTCCTCTTTCCTTTTTGGAAAACATATCACATATTCGTGTCACATATCATATGAAATTAATATCATAGTACTTAAAACAGTACTGAATAGGCATTTTATAAAAATGCTATAAATCATTTACATTTCATGTATCACATATCATGTAAAACATTTTCATTTAAAACATATCATATACGGAGACTTAGGCACACACGCCCAGCCCGTCCACTGAGTCATTACTCATATCATGCTATAGACCCTGAAGGGTATAAAATCATCATGTCAGATCTATGGCCATAGTCTATAATTGTCCTCGGTGGATCACTGATCAGGTGTCGGCTGGGACTACATATCACATAACACATATTACATATTACATGTCACATATCACATATCAGCATGATAGGATGCCAACTAGTCTCAAAACAATATTTTTCATCATCAGAAAACCTTTATGGAATTTATAAAAATATATAATTTCATCATTGAAAACCATAAAGGTTATAAAACAATTTAGTGAATATTTAAGAAGTATATATAAAAATATTCACTTTATTTCCTTTCATTTTCCATCTCGTATTACGTGTAACTTACATATCAAGAGAATTTTCGGTGATTTCATTATCACCATTTTAGTGAATATTTAAGAAGTATATATAAAAATATTCACTTTATTTCCTTTCATTTTCCATATCGTATTACGTGTAACTTACATATCAAGAGAATTTTCGGTGATTTCATTATCACCATTCTTGAAAACATTTTTTTAGTGATTTCATTATTACCATTCTTGAAAACATGAATATTTTAAAATCACTCTCATTTTATCCATGTTTTTATGGAAAATACTCATTTTCTCGATTTTCGTGGTTGAAAATCATTTCTCGTGAAATAAAATCATTTATTATGATTTTATGAAATTTTCTAGAAATTTTCAGTAATTTTTGATAATTTTTCGGCAGTATAACGGCTGCCGATTGGCTAGCCTCCTGCACGAAAAATACAGTTTATAATTTCCAGCCAGTACATCTGTCACGACCCGTGACCACATTTTTCATCTTCTTATACCCAACTTAACCGGTTGGGCTGTCTGCGATACTTCACTTGTACTGACTGTTAAACAATTTTACATAATATTGTTTATATTATATACATCCCCTATCGTAATTTATCAGATAAGTAGTACTGTTGACATGTCTAAATACAGAGAATAAATGATCATACCTCAAATAAACAGTCGGTCTGACACATTGTCCTTCGTGTACAGCCAGGATCCACAATCCACTGAACTCACATTCATCAAAACCTGAAATGTTGAAAATTAAGGGGTGAGCAAAACCACGGCTCAGTAAGAGAATTATATGCCTCACATGATACTCAGCTTCCTATGCTGAAAATCTTTTTTATTTTTCCTATGGGCTCTAGGCTCGCATGTAGGAAGGATACTACAGTCGGTTAGGGATCCGAATAGAGTAAGGTAGGTATTTTAGAATACCATACTTGTTACGGAACCTAGAAGCAACTGTAGAGAGCATTTTCATTTCGTTTTGAATTAATAAATCCTTTTCTCCTTCAAACTTTCATAACCTTTTTCATATGCTTTTCAAAATAATGCTTCTACGAAACAAAGCATTTAAATAAAATAATTAATATTCGTATATTCCTTGAAAAGAATATTAGTTAAATCATCATCTTATTTCTTTAAGACTTTTCATGTTTTAATGTACTCTCTTAATTAGTTCCGTCCTTTAAAAAGTAAAATAAGCTATTAAAATCTATTCCATTCTTAAGTTCACAATATCCTACGATTTCTCATACTAACATCGGAACACGTGTAGCACTTAGTTCCCGAAGGACTCTAGAGGTGGCTCCCACTGTTCAGTCATCGAGTCTCTGCTCGGTTTGGCCTTTACTAAAACGTCGGAACACGTGTAGCACTTAGTTCTCGAAGGACTCTAGAGGTGGCTCCCACAGTTCAATCATCGAGTCTCTGCTCGGTATGGCCTGTACTGAAACATCAGAACACGTGTAGCACTTAGTTCCCGAAGGACTCTAGAGGTGGCTCCCACAGTTCAATCATCGAGTCTCTGCTCGGTATGGCCTGTACTGAAACATCAGAACACGTGTAGCACTTAGTTCCCGAAGGACTCTAGAGGTGGCTCCCACGGTTCAATCATCGAGTCTCTGCTCGGTATGGCCTTTTCCGTTTGACATATTCCATGTCATGTAAAATATTTCCCTTTTTAACATGTCACCTATCATTTATGGATTCTAAGATAGACGTTAATCTTGTCGTACTATAAACCCCGGAAGGTAAAGGACTAAACCGGTCAAATCTATGACCATAATCTATATTGTCCTCGGTGGATCACGGATCAGGTGTCGACCGGGACTAAACATGTCACATATCATGCATCAGCATGATAAGAATACCAACCAGTCTCAAAACCGTATTTTTCATCATAAAATACACCTTTATGGAATTTATATAATTATATAATTCCATGATTTAAAACCATAAGGGTTATAATCCTTTAGTGAATACTGATAAAAATATTCATAAAAATATTCACTATATTTCACTTCATCTTTCGTCTCGTAATTCGTGTAATTTATCTATTCCGAGAATTTTCGGTGATTTCATTATCACCATTCTCGAATACATGAATATTCTAAAGTTCCATCTCATTATATTCATATTTTATGAAATTTAGAAATTTCCTCATGTCTCGTGATTTACTATCGAAATTCGGAAATAAATCATTTAATATGATTTTATAAAGTTTTTCTAAAATTTTCGGCAGCAAAACGGCTGCCGATTTACTAACCTCCTGCACGGAAAATACAGTTTAAAATCTTTCATCCAGTACTTCTTCCCAAATTATTTTCAGCAAATCATGCATCATAATAATTTTCATAAAATAATTGCATAAAATATTTCAAATTAAATTATGCAGACTGAGTATCCTTACAGTGCTGCACATGCATCCCTTACCTTTTTCCGGGTCGGCGAATTTCGCTTATCGATCGCGCCCGCACTCCATTTCTCCCGATTCCTTATCCCGATTGCTGAAAATAATTTCTAGAATTAAAATTCTAATTTTTAGAATTTTTCATAATTTATTTAATTTTTTCTGAAATTAAATTCTCGGAAAATTTCTTACCGAATTTGTAAAATCCCGGGTTGTCGAATTTCCGGGAATTTTTGAAATTCGCGAAATTCTCCTTTTCCTCTTTTTCTTCCTTTTTCTTCCTCTTTCCACTTTTTCTTTTCTTTCTTTTCTTTTCTTTTCTTTTTCTTTTTCTTTTTCCTTTTTCTTTTCTTTTTCTTTTCTTTTTTTTCTTCTTCCTTTTCCCGGTCAGACCGATTCAGATCGGTCCAGAGCCCTTCCTCGCCGGCGGCCGGTTCTCCGGCAGTTCAGGCGTCCCTCAGCTAGCCGGCTGCACGACTAACTTGCCGGTGCCCTCCGTTTGCCCTGGATCGGCGGCACGGCGACGGATCGAGGCGGTTTTGCCTCAGTGTCTTCTTCCTCTTCGCCGGCCTTCCTTCGCCGTCCATTGCGCGTCGGGTGACCTCCATCGTGTTCCTCTCCCTCCGTCGGTGCTTCGGTGACAGTGGCGGCCACCGATTTGGCCGGCACCGCCGTCGGCATTTTCCTTTTTCCTTCTCGGTTTTCCTTCGTTTCTTCCTCTGTTTCCTTCTTTTCTTCCGCCGCCGACAGCTTCCTCCCTCTCTTCCTTTGCCGGCGACGTCGTCTGCACCTTTTTCTCTCGCCGGCGGTGGCATCTCCGCCACCGATGGTTGCGGCTGGGAGGGTCGGGATTCCTTCCCCCGATCCTTCCTTTCTTTTCTGTTTTAGTTTTATTTCCTCTTTTGGTTTTTGTCTTCTGTCTATTTTTAGTATACTATATACTATATATTATACCATATATTTTATACATATAATATATATTATATGTTATACATACATTATTTCATACATAATGTTATACTATATTTATTATATATAAAATATATCTTGTACATTACAAAATACATGTCTAGTATATATATATATGTATATTCATATACTTAAATAACATTTATATATACAAATTATATAAATGCTATAATAAAATATTTATACATATAAATTTTAATATAAAATAATATTTACATTTTCTATATATGTATGTATATAATTATATATACACATAAAACATTATATTTATATACATATGTATTATTTGAATTTATGAAATAGTATATATATTTCTATATATATAACAACGTATTTTAAAATATACTATATAATATTTTGAATACATATGTATTGGTATAAAAATACATTTATATAATAATATATAATTATATAAATATATTTCATTTATTTTCTTATTCTCTTATTAAATTTTAAATTCCTCACTTTCCTTAATTTCGGGAATTTCAACGATATTCCCATCTCGTAAATAAATTTTATTTATTTATTTCCTCTTATCTATTTTCTTTAATATTTATTTTCAATATTTCTAATTTCCAATAAATGGAAAATTTACGGTTATCACATCCTCCCCACCTTAAGAAATTCGGTCCTCCGAATTTAACTTAAGTCCAAAGGTGGTATATGTCGTATACTTACGACTTCTGACCTCTAGTTCATCCTCCAAGTAATACTGCCAGTACACTTCAACATCAAGAGTGCTTTAGACCACTACATGCTGTCTTTCATCATATACATCTATACTCCCGTAAGTTCATTTCTCAAATTGGGAGTTATTCCCTTTTATTCTTTTCATAAAAGAGTCCATACACAATATTTTTCATATTACAACCGATCTATGCTGTTCATCATCCATTCTTCTCACTTAGTGCCGAGTCGACAAAATATGGTACTATCATGTACTCATATCGATCAATTATATGTAAGTGTCCCAGTAGCTTTCACATCTCATGCACACGCTCTCTCAATATCATGGAGCGTTTACATCTCACGCTCATATATATAAATATATATCAGTATGGAGCGGTGTTATCAATATACTTGGGATCTCAAAGCCTTTTGCTATCTCTCATTAGCATATGGCAACACAGAGACTCCCATCACATGTAAGGCTCACTGGAACTGTACATACACATTCACACCGTTTAACACTTATACTTCGACTAAGGCACTAGAGAATCTAGATGTCTGATAAGGGAAAGTGATTCTATTTAGATCATTAGTCTTTAATCACTTCCATATCATCATTTCTCTTTTGAACTCTTTATTGTCCACAATATTCATTTTCACCCTTATTCCATCAAGGCTGTATATCATTGCAAATTTTACTGTTAATCATCTCTTACAATAATAAATTATGAGACAATCATTTTCTCTCCATGTCTCTTTTCATGTAGTATGGTCATTACATCTCTTACGCTTATGGTATATTCAATATCATTTAAATTTTAGCATATACCCAGGAATATACTCTTTTCATAATTTAGATTCTGTGATTGAATCCTCGAATTATCCATTTAAGCACCACATTATTTATACAATTCCACCATCTCTATCATTTCGAGGTGGTTATATGTACAAACATTTTACTGACAGTAAACATATCAATTACCATACTCCTTGGAGTATCATTACTTTCACTTATCAATTCTGGCTTTGATTTTACATCTTGCCACAGTTATGTGATAACCAACACAATTCACTTCCAGTCTTAACTTCGGGAACTGTTTCATATTGATGTTCCCTTTTCATCATGTCATTTATTTCCTTATTTCACTTTCATTTTCGTTTTCATATTTTTACTCTCATTCCTTTTTATCGGTTTTCTCGATTGGTATGGTACTATACAGCTAAGATCTTTTAAAATCTTGCATACCATCTTTTTCTTTACACTATCCATCTACCGACTTTAATTTCTTTAATTAGATCTCATCTATAGAGCAGCTAGTCTCATCACTCTTTTATAGGCTGACAATAGTATTTAGCTGTACTCATTACTTTCGTATCTCAATCATTATCTTTATATCATAGACAGGTTCACTATCATCCTGTCGTTTCGAGATTTTTATATCTCAAGAAGAGATACTATCTAGCCAAATTTCTTAGTTGCAAATCTTAGCACAATCCCATAGCCTTTAAGAGTTTAAGGATCATATCACAATGCTGCTCATGTTCCATTTATACTTTGGACTCTATCAGTATTTCATCCATTTACTCATGTAAGAATGCCTTATTCTTCAGGCTTATATACTTTACAAGGCAACTCATTACCCTTGTAACTTCAATAAGAACTCATAAAATTCATTTCGAGTTCAAATCATCATCTTATGGACACCAACCTTCAATCTTTTATCTAAGGACGCTTTATACAGCAGCTAGTCTTATTTACTCCTCACGTATCTCTAATCAGATCAATAAAGCGTCTATTTTCACGTAGATTAATACTTGTTTTTCACTAGAACTTCATCAATGATAGAAATTTAATATATCCTTTTTGATTCGTCTACAACTCAACATCATTTGCATTTCTCTCATTTACACCTATACAGATAACTCCTTTATTCTCAATTTTTTCATTATCAGTATTTTCGTCATCTAGACTTCTACACGTGAATTTCATTATTCACACATTTTCCAGAGTTATTTTCTTAAGCTTTTCAGATTCTTTCTACATCTTCCGATATAAGCTTAGAATTTAACTTCATATTTAAAATCAAATCAGTGTTATCTCGATTCCTCTAATTTATATAACTTTGGAAGTTTTATCGGAAATCAAATCTGATACTTTCTTTAATCGTACCTTTCTTATCATCTTGTGACCATCGTTCTTTAACTTTTCATCTGATGATGCCTTTTACAAAGATTGCTCTTATAAGCTCCTTGTACATCTCCGATTAAATCATATTTAAGGCATCACTTCCATATAGATATTTATTTGTTCTTCATACGAACTTTAGTGTATAATAAAAATGTTAATATATCATTTAATTCATACGAAAATCATGTCATTTGTATTTCCATCCTTTACATCGATAAATGCGAATTTCATCATTGTTTCCCATCATTTCACAGTGTAGTTTAAAGGCAGAGACATTCCATATTCAAATCATTTTGATACATACTCTACCTTGATTTCATTACCTAGTCATACTTTACAGCGTTACGAATCCCGTTCTGGTAAGCTGTATCAATTACAATGATTCTCAACACACTTCACAGCTACCCGTTTCAATTCCGTTATTCACTTAAAAACCATTTCCATTTACTGAATTCAGGCTTAGTTCCCTTGAGTATATTCTCCATGAGGTTTGAACCTTGGCACCCCTTACGTACCTAGTTCCTTACACTCGTGTTACCATTGAGATACTTATAAGGGCCTCGCCCGTTCATATCGACCATCGACGAGCATCCCCTAGGCGATCCTTTCGCCTCAGGTTTACCCTTACTGGTGAGTCGGCGATGAGATAGTTCGTCTATATCTCACAACACATGATCCACTACGGGTCGCCCACCATTGGGTCGCCTATCGCAGTTCTATCTCAAGGGTCTTGAAGAACTTAGGTTAGCTGTCATCTTCTTTTTATCCCTTGACTGTTCTTATACTTATCCTTTAATTCACAGTACTCCATACAGTACCTCATTCTGTAGCACATATTCCAAGATACGTCGGTTCTATGTACGATTATCTGTTTGATACCTCAAAGTAATGAATACGTACAGAACCATAAGTAATCACACCAGTATGTATTTCATTATCTGTACTTTTCACCTCATCTGTCAATTCTTGTAATCATTTCACTTTTCATAGTACTTAACGATCCCATTCAATACACTCTAAATTTTTCGACCCTTACAGTCAATAACCGGGTCAATCATCTGATGACATTCCACTACACTCTTTGGATCGCATCATATAAGGCCCGGCTCGTTCGCCGTCCGCCCGTACACGTTTTATTGTAAAGCCCAGGATTTACCACTATGGCCCAAAGTCCACTCGTGGGGGGGCCCTGGCCGCCTCACTCAACCGTACTGTTATCCCCTATGGCCCACAGTCCACTCGGGGTTTTTCTTTCGCATCCGTAATTTAAGTGTTAGTGGAATCAGTAATAGGGATCGTTAGATTCATATGACATCTTCTATGCCATTAATAATTCCATTACTATCAATGGATTCCAATTTAGCTCGGTTCTTAACACAATTCCGAACATCGCCCAATATAGGGGCATTTTCGTCATTTCGACATTTATTTCTATCTCCTCAATATCCATTTAAATCAATGAACTAATCACCTCTAAGTTGATAATATCCTTTCCGATACTTATACTAGTAATTTAGATCTCATTCGATTTCAATAGAGAAATTCACTAAAATCCATAATTGGATTATTTTGCTTGGAATTCAACTTTATATCATTAATTTCTCTGTCAAATCTATCAATTCCAACTTCTGGTGATCTATTTCGACTCCCAGTAAAATTTTGAGGTAGGGGTATTTTGGTCATTTTTGGCTAAAAATTTTCTCTCTCTTCAATACCCTCAATCGGTGATCTTAAAGTCTATTTAATGATGATATTTTATTCCCTTTTTTATACCATCACTTTCAGGTCTCAGTTCGGCTGGGACAGAAAAGTACTGGTGGGGCCCTCACCGAGTCCATTTCTGTTCCTTACCGAACAGGCCTTCATATAGATTAGAAGAATCACCAATTTTTCGGTAATTTCTGAGCCTATTTTCTTCTTTAACATTCTCAGTTCATTCTTTCTCACTCCCTTTAAATCATTTTACTCCATTTACAATCATTTATTTTCTCTATGTATTCAGACGACACAGTACTACCGGGGATGTTTAACTCTTTTCCTTCCAAAAGTATCCACAGACATCAGGCCAACCATTGCTCTGATACCATTAAATCTGTCACGACCCGTGACCACATTTTTCATCTTCTTATACACAACTTAATCGGTTGGGCTATCTGCGATACTTCACTTGTACTGACTGTTAAACAATTTTACATAATATTGTTTATATTATACACATCCCCTATCGTAATTTATCAGATAAGTAGTACTGTTGACATGTCTAAATACAGAGAATAAATGATCATACCTCAAATAAACAGTCGGTCTGACACATTGTCTTTCGTGTACAGCCAGGATCCACAATCCACTGAACTCACATTCATCAAAACCTGAAATGTTGAAAATTAAGGGGTGAGCAAAACCACGGCTCAGTAAGAGAATTATATGCCTCACTTGATACTCAGCTTCCTATATGCTGAAAATCTTTTTCATTTTTCCTATGAGCTCTAGGCTCGCATGTAGGAAGGATACTACAGTCGGTTAGGGATCCAAATAGAGTAAGGTAGGTATTTTAGAATACCATACTTGTTACGGAACCTAGAAGCAACTGTAGAGAGCATTTTCATTTCGTTTTGAATTAATAAATCCTTTTCTCTTTCAAACTTTCATAACCTTTTTCATATGCTTTTCAAAATAATGCTTCTACGAAACAAAGCATTTAAATAAAATAATTAATATTCGTATATTCCTTGAAAAGAATATTAGTTAAATCATCATCTTATTTCTTTAAGACTTTTCATGTTTTAATGTACTCTCTTAATTAGTTCCGTCCTTTAAAAAGCAAAATAAGCTATTAAAATCTATTCCATTCTTAAGTTCACAATATCCTACGATTTCTCATACTAACATCGGAACACGTGTAACACTTAGTTCCCGAAGGACTCTAGAGGTTGCTCCCACTGTTCAGTCATCGAGTCTCTGCTCGGTTTGGCCTTTACTAAAACGTCGGAACACGTGTAGCACTTAGTTCCCGAAGGACTCTAGAGGTGGCTCCCACAGTTCAATCATCGAGTCTCTGCTCGGTATGGCTTGTACTGAAACATCAGAACACGTGTAGCACTTAGTTCCCGAAGGACTCTAGAGGTGGCTCCCACGGTTCAATCATCGAGTCTCTGCTCGATATGGCCTGTACTGAAACATCAGAACACGTGTAGCACTTAGTTCCCGAAGGACTTTGGAGGTGGCTCCCACGGTTCAATCATCGAGTCTCTGCTCGGTATGGCCTGTACTGAAACATCAGAACACGTGTAGCACTTAGTTCCCGAAGGACTCTAGAGGTGGCTCCCACAGTTCAATCATCGAGTCTCTGCTCGGTATGGCCTGTACTGAAACATCAGAACACGTGTAGCACTTAGTTCCCGAAGGACTCTAGAGGTGGCTCCCACGGTTCAATCATCGAGTCTCTGCTCGATATGGCCTGTACTGAAACATCAGAACACGTGTAGCACTTAGTTCCCGAAGGACTCTAGAGGTGGCTCCCACGGTTCAGTCATCGAGTCTCTGCTCGGTATGGCCTTTTCCGTTTGACATATTCCATGTCATGTAAAATATTTCCCTTTTTAACATGTCACCTATCATTTATGGATTCTAAGATAGACGTTAATCTTGTCGTACTATAAACCCCGGAGGGTAAAGGACTAAACCGGTCAAATCTATGACCATAATCTATATTGTCCTCGGTGGATCACGGATCAGGTGTCGACCGGGACTAAACATGTCACATATCATGCATCAGCATGATAAGAATACCAACCAGTCTCAAAACCGTATTTTTCATCATAAAATGCACCTTTATGAAATTTATATAATTATATAATTCCATGATTTAAAACCATAAGGGTTATAATCCTTTAGTGAATACTGATAAAAATATTCATAAAAATATTCACTATATTTCACTTCATCTTTCGTCTCGTAATTCGTGTAATTTATCTATTCCGAGAATTTTCGGTGATTTCATTATCACCATTCTCGAATACATGAATATTCTAAAGTTCCATCTCATTATATTCATATTTTATGAAATTTAGAAATTTCCTCATGTCTCGTGATTTACTATCGAAATTCGGAAATAAATCATTTAATATGATTTTATAAAGTTTTTCTAAAATTTTCGGCAGCATAACGGCTGCCGATTTACTAACCTCTTGCACGGAAAATACAGTTTAAAATCTTTCAGCCAGTACTTATTCCCAAATTATTTTCAGCAAATCATGCATCATAATAATTTTCATAAAATAATTGCATAAAATATTTCAAATTAAATTATGCAGACTGAGTATCCTTACAGTGCTGCACATGCATCCCTTACCTTTTTCCGGGTCGGCAAATTCCGCTTATCGATCGCGCCCGCACTCCATTTCTCCCGATTCCTTATCCCGATTGCTGAAAATAATTTCTAGAATTAAAATTCTAATTTTTAGAATTTTTCATAATTTATTTAATTTTTTCTGAAATTAAATTCTCGGAAAATTTCTTACCGAATTTGTAAAATCCCGGGTTGTCGAATTTCCGGGAATTTTCGAAATTCGCGAAATTCTCCTTTTCCTCTTTTTCTTCCTTTTTCTTCCTCTTTCCACTTTTTCTTTTCTTTCTTTTCTTTTCTTTTCTTTTTCTTTTTCTTTTTCCTTTTTCTTTTCTTTTTCTTTTCTTTTTTTTCTTCTTCCTTTTCCCGGTCAGACCGATTCAGATCGGTCCAGAGCCCTTCCTCGCCGGCGGCCGGTTCTCCGGCGGTTCAGGCGTCCCTCAGCTGGCCGGCTGCACGACTAACTTGCCGGTGCCCTTCGTTTGCCCTGGATCGGCGGCACGGCGACGGATCGAGGCGGTTTTGCCTCAGTGTCTTCTTCCTCTTCGCCGGCCTTCCTTCGCCGTCCATTGCGCGTCGGGTGACCTCCATCGTGTTCCTCTCCCTCCGTCGGTGCTTCGGTGACAGTGGCGGCCACCGATTTGACCGGCACCGCCGTCGGCATTTTCCTTTTTCCTTCCCGGTTTTCCTTCGTTTCTTCCTCTGTTTCCTTCTTTTCTTCCGCCACCGACAGCTTCCTCCCTCTCTTCCTTTGCCGGCGACGTCGTCTGCACCTTTTTCTCTCGCCGGCGGTGGCATCTCCGCCACCGATGGTTGCGGCTGGGAGGGTCGGGATTCCTTCCCCCGATCCTTCCTTTCTTTTCTGTTTTAGTTTTATTTCCTCTTTTGGTTTTTGTCTTCTTTCTATTTTTAGTATACTATATACTATATATTATACCATATATTTTATACATATAATATATATTATATGTTATACATACATTATTTTATACATAATGTTATACAATATTTATTATATATAAAATATATCTTATACATTACAAAATACATGTCTAGTATATATATATGTATATTCATATACTTAAATAACATTTATATATACAAATTATATAAATGCTATAATAAAATATTTATACATATAAACTTTAATATAAAATAATATTTACATTTTCTATATATGTATGTATATAATTATATATACACATAAAACATTATATTTATATACATATGTATTATTTGAATTTATGAAATAGTATATATATATATTTCTATATATATAACAACGTATTTTAAAATATACTATATAATATTTTGAATACATATGTATTGGTATAAAAATACATTTATATAATAATATATAATTATATAAATATATTTCATTTATTTTCTTATTCTCTTATTAAATTTTAAATTCCTCACTTTCCTTAATTTCGGGAATTTCAACGATATTCCCATCTTGTAAATAAATTTTATTTATTTACTTTTATTTATTTATTTCCTCTTATCTATTTTCTTTAATATTTATTTTCAATATTTCTAATTTCCAATAAATAGAAAATTTACGGTTATCACAACATCATCACAAATTTCCAACTGATAAATCACCACAATTTTTTCAACCAATCATTTATCGCAATATTTTGATAAAATATTTCCATAAATTATTTCGTAATTAAAACAAGCAGACTGAATATCCTTACAGTGCAGCACATGCATCCCTTACCTGTTCCGAATCGGTGACTTCCTCTTACCGGTCACGCCCATACTCCATCTCTTCCGATTCCTCATCTCGATCGCTGAGAATAATTTTCGGAATTTAAATTCTAAATTTTAGAATTTCTCAAATTATTTAAATAAATAATTTATTTAAATAATTATCGTTAATAATTTCTCGGATTTCTTACCGATTCCCGAGATTCTTGAGTTCCTGAGAATTTTTCGAATTCCCGAACATTTTCCTCTTTTTCTTCCTTTTTCTCTTTTTCTTTTTTTTCTTTCTTTTTTTTTCTTTCTTTTTTTCTTTTTCTTTTTTTTTTCCTTTTGTTTTCTTCCAACCGGACCGGTCAGACCGGCCAGTGTCCTTCCTCGTCGGTTCTTCATCAGCGGCCTATTCTCCTGCGATTCACTGGCTCCTCAGCTGGCCGATGGCACGACGAAGCTACCGGTGCCCTCCGTTTACCCTGGATCGGCGGCACGGCGGCGGATCGACTCGATTTAGCTTCAATTTCTTCCGCCTCCTCGCCGGCCTTCCTCCGCCTTTCACCGCGCCTCGGGTGGCCTCCATCGCCTTCCTCTCGCTCCGGCGGTGCTTCGATGGCAGTGGCGGTGCCTGGATCGGCCGGCACCTCCGTCTACCATTTTTCCTTTCCTTTCCTGCTTCGCCAGTTTTTCGCTTCGATTTTCTTCTTTCCTTCTCTTTTTTTCACCGTTTCTTTTCCTCTTCTGGTCACCGGCGTCCTCTCCTCTCTCCGCCGGTGCCGTCTTCTTCTCTCTTTCTCCTCCGGCACTGCCAACGGGGTCGGCTTCCATTTCTGTGATATTAACACAGAAACGAGAACGGGTGTTTCCCGTTTCTGTTACTTCTTCCTTTTTTTATATTATATTATATATATAAACATAATATAACACACATATATATATATATTTATACATAAATATGATCTTTTATGTATATATATAAATATATACATATATAAGAAAAGTAAATATTATTTTATATACATATGTATTATTTAAATGTACTCAATAGTATATACATGTATATACTAATGTATATTAATATATACTATATAGTATTTCAATACATATGTATTTGTATAAAAATACATTTATATAATATATAATTATATAAATATATTTGATATTCTTTTCTCCTTTTCTTATTTAATTTAGATTTCCATTTATCCAAATTAAATTTCCTCAATTTTATCCAAATTAATTTTCTCCACTTCTTCACTTCATCAATTTCGGGAATTTCAACGATATTCCCATCTTGTAAATAAATTTTATTTATTTACTTTAATTTATTTATTTCCTCATCTATTTTCTTTAATATTAAATTTTCAAAAATAGAAAATTTGCGGTTATCGCATAAAACCTTTACGGAATTTTATAACACATCGTAGAATTTCATAAATTCCATAAAGGAAAATATATATTTTCAAATAGTGAATATTAATTTAAAATCATTTATAAAATATTCACTATTTATTATTTCACATCACCGATCACACAATTCACTGTAAAACGCGTGGGATGAATTTTCAGTAGTGACACCTTCATTGAAATCGATGTTAAGAATATTTAATAAATATTTTTCAGTATAATAACCTTTTATGAAAAATATTTAATTTAATAATTTCAAGGCTAGGAGAATATCAATAATGCATCCAAAATATTTTCTAGCATTGTTAGAAAAATTTTTAATAAATTTTGGTAGCATAATGGTTGCCCAGGTCCTAGCCTCCCTGCACTTTCAAACACAGTTCACCAACCAAAATCCACAGGTTTTCGTACATTTCGAGGCAAAACCATATTCCACAGTTCCTATAAAATTCATAGCACGTAAATCATGCATTCGAATATCCCTACAAATCTACATAAGCGTCTCTTACCTGTTTATCGAGATTGCACTCTCGTGTGCACCACACAAACGTCGAATCTCCCGACTGCAATTTGATTTCACCAAAAATCATTAGCTTATTTATTCTTTATTTTTAAGCTATGATTTTTAAAAATATAAATGTAAACAAGGTCTCATAGCTAAAAATGGCCACTCTTCATGTCATCTTCTTCTTATTCCACTATAGCCGAATGGCCTTCATATAATTAAATTTATCGTTTCATTTTTAGTCAATGTATCAATTAGATAAGTTACCTTCTCATTTGTATTTTTCCACCATTTAAGAAATAAAGGCCATATTTCTTTCCTTTATTTCTTCTCTAATCGACAGCACACACACAGTGATAACCGGGAATTTTGCTATTTTGGTATTAATTGCCCGTAAATAAATAAATAAAGTTATTTACGAGGATTGGAATATGTTGAATTTTGGAAAGTGATGAAGTGATGAAATTGAGAAATTTAATTTAGATATTAAGAGATCCAAATTATAAGAAATAAAATGGGTATATTTACATATATTTATATATATAAATATATTTTTAAATATATACATATGTATGTTATTATACATTTATATATAAATATATATATATGAAATATAAATTATTCTAAATTAAAGTGTATAGATATGTATATAAAATTATATACAAAATATATATCTATATACATTAATATAGTATATTTATATTTATATATAAATATGTAAATATAATTATATTTTGTACTTTTATATATTTATAAATATATATAAATAATAAAAAAAAGAAAAGAAAGGAAAACAGGATTGGGAAACTCAACCCTGTTCTTATCCGCTGTTGTAACAGAGGAGAAGCCAACAAGAGGAGGCCGACCCTGTCGGTTGAGAGAGAACGAAGAGGAGGGAGGAGAGGTCACCGGCGAGCCGAGAAGAGAAAGAGGATGCCCATGCCGGTGATGAGAAAAGAAAAGAAAGGAGTGAAGCTGAAACAAGAAAGGAGAAAAAAAGGAAAATGGCGGTGTCGACTGATTCGGGCACAGCCACCGCTGCCTTCGACACCGGCAAGATCAAACCAAGTGAAAGGAACAGTTGGCGGTGAAAGGAGGAAGAGAAAAGGGGGAGAAAAGAGAGGAGAAAGGAGTCGAAATCGCCACTCCAGATTCGCTGCCGTCGCCGCTGATCTGGGCAAACAGAGACAAGAATTGGCATCACCGCAACTCCAGCATGCTTGGGAATGGCTGAACCGATGGTGATGGAGGCCAATGGAGGGAAGCTGAACCAGCCGAATCGATCTAAACCGATTCAAATCGATTCAGACTAGAAAAGAAAAGAAAAAGAAGAAAAGGGAAAAAGAAAAAGGAAAAGAAAGAAGAAAAAGAAGAAAGGGAAAATAGTAGGAAAATTATTAGAATTTTATTATTATTATTTTATAGAATAATTTTATAAAATTCTAAATTGAGTATGCTATTGAAATTGATAGAAAATCATACTCAGTGATCAGAGATTGATGGAAATCAGGAGAAGTGGACTGCGGGTGTGACGTAGTGAGGAAGTCGCCAACCTGGAACAGGTAAGGGAGGCATGTGTAGCTTGTAAGGATATTTAGATTTTGCATGATTTAATTATGCATAATTTTATGAAAATATTAGTGAGATGATATGGTTGGAAATTGTTGAAATTGGCTGGTTGTGAAATTATAAACTGTCTATTTTGTGTAAGGAAGCTAGTTAATAAGCAGCCGTTATGCTGCCGAAAATTTTAGAAAAACTATATAAAATTATTAAATGATTTTCTTAGATGAAAAATAATTTCCAACCACGGAAATAAGGAAAATTATTATTTTTCGTAAAACATGAATATATCAAAATTTGATTTTAAAATATTCATGTTATTGAAATTGGTGATAATGAGATCACCGAAAATTCTCTCGATATATGAATTATATGTGATATGAAATGGAAAATGAAAAAGGGATAAAGAGAATATTTTATAAAGGTTTTTCTAAATATTCTCTCGATATATGAATCATATGTGATATGAAATGAAAAATGAAAAAAAAAGGATAAAGTGAATATTTTATAAATATTTTCTTAAATATTCACTTGATTTATTATATAACTTTTATGGTTTTAATTATGAAATTACTTATTTCTATAAATTTCATAAAGGTGAATCTATGATGAAAAACACTGTTTTGAGACTATTTGGCACCTTTATCATACTAATATGTGACATGTGATATGCGATATGTAGTCCCGATCGACACCTGATCAGTGATCCACCGAGGACGATGATAGACTATGACCATAGATCTGATATATTTATTTCTTTACCCTTCTGGGTTTATAGCATGATACGCTTTGAGTGATTGCCTCAGTCTCCACTATGATATGTGATATGGTTAAAGTGAAATGTTTTATATGATATGTGATATGTTAAAAAGTGAAATGTTTTATATGATATGTGACATGTTACAAAGGAAATGTCTTATACGATATGTGGAAAAATAAAAATGATTTACAGTACTTTTCTACAGTGTTTATTACTATACTGAGCACTGTACTACATAATCTTTTTTATAATATATGTGACATGAACATGTGATATGTTTTCAAAAAGGAAAAAGGAGATTATAAATCTAATATTCATATTATGATTTTAAATTGAATATTAGATTTAAATATGGTTTCAAAAAGAAAAGAGCAGATTATAAATCTAATATTCTTATTTAATTTTAAATTGAATATTAGATTTAAAAGATGAAAATGTTATAAGGAAATGATTTTAATAGCTTATTTTGCTATTTAAAGTACTATACTAATTATGATTGTATAGTAAAACATGAAATGAGTTTAAATGAGAATGATGATGATTTAACTAATATTCTTTTCAAAGAATATATGAATATTAGTTATTTTATTTAAATGCTTTATTTCATAAAAGCATTATTTTGAAAGGAATATGAACATGATATGGAATAAAAAGGAAAAAGGATTTGAATTACTCTCTACAGTTGCTTCTAAGTTTCGGAACAATACAAGTAGTTCAAAATACCTTCTGAACTCCATTCGAATCCCTAGCTGACTGTAGTATCCTTCCTATTTGGTCCCTAGAGCAACTATAGGAAAAATGAAAATTTTATAGCATATAGATATCTAGATATCAAGAGTTACATATAACTCCTTTATTGAGCTGTGGTTTGCTCACTCCCTAATTTTAACATTTCAGATTCTCAATGACTGAGAGATTTGACATCCGAGCACCTCGGCTGCGCATCTAAGGAACTATGTGACAGCTCGACTGAAATATGAGGTACAATAATTTATTTCATGTATTTAGACGTATCTACAGTACTACTTTATTGTAGATTATAATAAGGGATGTAAATAATATTGTGTTTTGATATGTAATATTTTAAATGAAAAAGGAAAGTAAAGTATCGCAGACAGCCCAACCAAATAAAACGTGTAGAAAAATGTGAAATAATTTGGTCATGGCCTGTGACAGATTTAATGATATCAGAGCATGATGGGCCTGATGTCTGTCGATACTTTTAGAAAGAAAACGAGTCGAAAAAGGTTAACATCCCCTATAGTACTGTATAATCTGCATACATAAAGGAAATAAATGATTGTAAATTGAGTTAAATGTTTTGGAAGAGAGTGAGCATTTATGAACTATGGACTGCTAAAGAGGGGTAATGGTTCTAAAATTTTACTTGAAATAGGTGATCTTATAACCTTGAATGAAAGTCTATTCAATAAGGAACAGAAAAGGACTCTGTGAGGGCCCCACCAGGACTTTTATGTCCGGATCGAATTGAGATCTTATAATGATGATATAAGAGTGGAATGAGATATCTTTAGTAAATAGATCTTAAGATCACCTGTTGAATGTATCTCAAAGAAAGAGAAATTAATGGAGAAATAAGCAAAATGCCCCTATATGGAAATAATGCCTTTGATTCATAGTAGACCAAATTGATATGGAATTGACTGATTTGATAGAGTGATTGATGGTGTGAGGATGCATTTGTGATAACCGTAAAATTTTCAATTATTAGAAATAATAAATATTGAAAATAAATATTAAAGAAAATAGATAAGAGGAAATAAATAAATTAAAGTAAATAAATAAAATTTATTTACGAGATAGGAATATCGTAGAAATTCCCGAAAATAAGGAAAGGAGGAATTTAAATTGGGTTAATGGAAATCCAAAATTAATAAAATAAAAAAGTGCGTATAATATATATTTATATAATTAAATTATATAAATATATTTACACATGTTTTTATATAAATACATATGTATGTATATGAATATTAGTATATATTATAAAATAAAATATATATTATTTTGTCTTAAATAAATACATGTGTATATTATAAAATGTATTTATATAATTATAAATATATATGTACAGATATATATATGAAATATATATATTATTACTTTAAATAAAAGTATATGAATATAGAAGAAAAGTAAATGTGGTTTTATATTAAAGTTTAAATGTGTAAATATTGTATTATACCATCTATATAATTTGTACATGTAAAGGTTATTTATTTTTAAAGTATATGAATATACATATATACATATATATATATACTAGATATATATTTGGTAATATACATTATATATATAATTTATATATAATATGTATTGTATTACATTATATATGTAATGATATATATATGATATATAAAATATATTATATGTATAAAATATAAAACATAGCGTATAATATATAGTGTATTATATACTAAATATAGAAAGGGAATAAAAACCAAAAAGAGGAAAGTAAACAGAAAACAAAAGGAAGGATCGGGGAAGGAATCCCGACCCTCCCAGCCGCAACCATCGGTGGCGGAGATGCCACCACCGGCGAGAGAAAAAGGTGCAGACGACGTCGCCGGCAAAGGAAGAGAGGGAGGAAGCTGTCGGCGGCGGAAGAAAAGAAGGAAACAGAGGCAGAAAACGAAGGAAAACCGGGAAGAAAAAGGAAAATGCCGACGGCGGTGCCGGCCAAATCGGTGGCCGCCACTGCCACCGAAGCATCGCCGGAGGGAGAGGAACACGATGGAGGTCACCCGACGCGCAATGGAAGGCGAAGGAAGGCCGGCGAAGAGGAAGAAGAAACCGAGGCAAAATCGCCTCGATCCGCCACCGTGCCACCGATCCAGGGCAAACGGAGGGCACCGGCAAGTTCGTCGTACAGTCGGCCAGCTGAGGGACGCCTGAACCACCGGAGAACCGACCGCCGGAGAGGAACCGACGAGGAAAGGAGCTGGACCGGTCTGAACCGGTCTGACCGGGAAAGGAAGAAGAAAAAAGAAAAGAAAAAGAAAAGAAAAAGGAAAAAGAAAAAGAAAAAGAAAAAAAAGAAAAGAAAGAAAGAAAAGAAAAAGAGGAAAAAAGGAAGAAAAAGAGGAAAAGGAGAATTTCGGGAATTTGGAAAATTCCCGAAAATTCGACAACCCGGGATTTACGAAAATTCGCAATCGGGATAAGGAATCGGGAGAAATGGAGTGTGGGCGCGATCGATAAGCGAAAGTCGCCGACCCGAAAAAAAGGTAAGGGATGCATGTGCAGCACTGTAAGGATACTCAGTCTGCATAATTTAATTTGAAATATTTTATGCAATTATTTTATGAAAATTATTATGATGCATGATTTGTTGAAAATAATTTGGGAAGAAGTACTGGCTGAAAGATTTTAAACTGTATTTTTCGTGCAGGAGGTTAGTGAATCGGCAGCCGTTATGCTGCCGAAAATTTTAGAAAAAACTTTATAAAATCACATTAAATGATTTTATTTCCGAATTTCGATAGTAAATCACGAAACATGAGGAAATTACTAAAATTTCATAAAACATGAATATAATGAGATGAAATTCTAAAATGTTCATATATTCGAGAATGGTGATAATGAAACCACCGAACATTCTCGAAATAGATAAATTACACGAATTACGAGACGAAAGTTGAAGTGAAATATAGTGAGTATTCTTATGAATATTCTTATAAATATTCACTAAAGGATTTTAACCCTTATGGTTTTAAATCATGGAATTATATATTTATATAAATTCCATAAAGGTGTATTTTATGATGAGAATTACGGTTTTGAGACTAGTTGGTATTCTTGTCATGCTGATGCATGATATGTGATATGTTTAGTCCCGATCGACGTCTAATCAGTGATCCACCGAGGACAATATAGGTTATGGTCATAGATTTGATCGGTGTACTTCCTTACCCTCCGAGGTATATAGTATGATAAGATTGATGTCTATCTTAGACTCCATAAATGATAGGTAATATATTTTCAAAAGGAAAAAAATGATAATTCTAATATTCTTTCTATGGTCTCAAATGAAATATTAGATCATAAGTACTACATGAGATCTGATAAGACAGTGGAAAGTACATATGGCATAAAGGCCAAACCGAGCAGAGACTCGATGATTGTACCGTGTGAGCCACCTCTAGAATCCTTCGGGAACTAAGTGCTGCACGTGTTCTGATGTGTTAGTAAAGGCCAAACCGAGCAGAGACTCGATGATTGTACCGTGTGAGCCACCTCTAGAATCCTTCGGGAACTAAGTGCTGCACGTGTTCTAATGTGTTAGTAAAGGCCAAACCGAGCAGAGACTCGATGATTGTGCCGTGTGAGTGTGTTAGTAAAGGCCAAACCGAGCAGAGACTCGATGATTGTACCGTGTGAGCCACCTCTAGAATCCTTCGAGAACTAAGTGCTGCACGTGTTCTGATGTGTTAGTAAAGGCCAAACCGAGCAGAGACTCGATGATTGTACCGTGTGAGCCACCTCTAGAATCCTTCGGGAACTAAGTGCTGCACGTGTTCTGATGTGTTAGTAAAGGCCAAACCGAGCAGAGACTCGATGATTGTACCGTGTGAGCCACCTCTAGAATCCTTCGGGAACTAAGTGCTGCACGTGTTCTGATGTGTTAGTAAAGGCCAAACCGAGTAGAGACTCGATGATTGTACCGTGTGAGCCACCTCTAGAATCCTTCGGGAACTAAGTGCTGCACGTGTTCTGATGTGTTAGTAAAGGCCAAACCGAGCAAAGACTCGATGATTTTACCGTGTGAGCCACCTCTAGAATCCTTCGGGAACTAAGTGCTACACGAGTTCTGATGTGTGAGTAATCAGTCTAAGTTCTGATGGGGATGCGACAAATGTCGAAGGATGAAATAGATCTTGTGCACATGACATATGATGTGTGTGATATATCTGATTATGTTTATATATGCCACTCAAACATGTGCTACTTGAATGTTCGTCTCTTTCACACTTAATCATACTGATATAAAGAATGATGCCTTGTGAACTTAAGAATGGAATAGATTTTAATAGCTTATTTTGCTTTTTAAAGGACGGTACTAATTAAGAGAATACATTAAAACATGAAATGAGTTTTAAAGAAATAAGATGATGATTTAACTAATATTCTTTTAAAGGAATATACGAATATTAATTATTCTATTTAAATGCTTTATTTCGTAGAAGCATTATTTTGAAAAGAATATGAAAAAGGTTATGAAAGTTTAAAAAAAAAAGGAAAAAGGATTTATTAATTCAAAACAAAAAGGAAACAAATTCTCTCTACAGTTGCTTCTACGTTCCGTAACAAGTATGGTATTCTAAAATACCTACCTTACTCCATTCGGATTCCTAGCCGACAGTAGTATCTTTCCTACATGCGAGCCTAGAGCCCATAGGAAAAATGAAAAAGATTTTTAGCATATAGGAAGCTGAGTATCAAGTGAGACATATAATTTTCTTACTGAGCCGTGGTTTTGCTCACCCCTTAATTTTCAACATTTCAGGTTTTGATGAATGTGAGTTCAGTGGATTGTGGATCCTGGCTGTACACGAAGGACAATGTGTCAGACCGACTGATTATTTGAGGTATGATAATTTATTCTTTGTATTTAGACACGTCAACAGTACTACTTATCTCATTAATTACGATAGGGGATGTGTATAATATAAACAATATTATGTAAAATTGTTTAACAGTCAGTACAAGTGAAGTATCGCAGACAGCCCAACCGGTTAAGTTGTGTATAAGAAGATGAAAAATGTGGTCACGGGTCGTGACAGCATTACATGCAAAATGATCCATCCATAAATCCCATCAATATTTCTCTGTCTAAATCGGACAAAATCTTAAATTGATGATATTAATGTGAGAAAGGATATCATCATCATATAGATAATAAGATCACCGGTTTAAAGTTATATTGAAGAGAAAGAAATAAATTATGAAATGACGAATATGTCCTTATATTGGACTGATTTCTGGATAGTGATGGACCAAATCGATCTTGAATTCCTTGATAGTAGTGGAGCTAATAATAGCATAAAGAATGCAACATGTGTATAACGGTCCCTATTAATAATTCCGCTTACAGTTAGATTAATGATGCAACTCGAAATATTTATAGTGGGAAGTCGCAAGATGATTGGCCTTGTTAGTGATTCTTTAGGGTCTGAATTGAAAGTGTACTAACGGGAGATTTAGTAAGGGATCATTAGATATAATGAAAAGTGATAGAATTACCAAAGATGAATGAGGAAGTGATAAGACATAGAGATGAAATGTCCAAAACAGTAAGAGATGTGTGATTAAAGAAAGTATCGGATGTGATTCCCGATAAATTTTCAGAGTAGTATAGATGTGGGAGATCGAGTTAACATTGACTCGATTGTTGATAAGGAATCTATTTCTAAGCTTATATCTGAGAATATAGAAAAAATCTGAAAAGCTTAAGAAACAACTCTGGAAAAAAAATTGGGATAATGAATTCCCTTATATAAAAGTAATCGATGGAAACACAGATGACTTTGAATTGAGGATGATTTATAATCGTGAATTAAATTCCTATTGTTTAATAGAGTTCTTACTAGGAACGGATATTCATATGTATGGAATTGATGCCTTACTAGATTTAATCAGAGATGTATAAGGAGTTCATAAGATCAATCTTTGTACAAGGCGTCATCAGCTAAAAGTTGGAAACTGATGTCCAAAAGATAATAATTAGAACTCGATATAATTCTTACGAGTTCGCATTGAGGTTTACAAGATTAATGAAATAACTTGTGAGGTATGTAAGCCTAACTAATGAGGTTTCTAAACCATACATGGATAAAGTGTAAAATAGTGTGCACTGATGAGATATCGATATAGTCTAAGACATAAATGAAACATGAGCAGCCCTTTGGTATAACCCTACAGACTCTCAAAGATTGGGAAACTACATGTTAAGCTTGGTAAATGGGAGATTTGGTTATACTGTATCTCATTCTGAGATATATGATCTTGAATGACAGAGCGAATGTGGATCTATCTATGATTGAAAGATAGTGATAGAGATACAAAATTACTGGGTCTAGCTAAATATTATTGCCAGTCTATAAAAGAGTTATGGAGCTAGTTGCTCTACAGATGTGACTGATAATTAAAGAGGTTAAGGTCGATGGAAGAATAAGTGTGAAGATAGTATTCAAAAGTTAAAAGAGTTTAACAGTGGAGTACTATACCACTGAGGAAAAGCCGACGAAATGATGAGAATGAAAAGATGAAAATGAAATAAGAAGGTAAGTTATATGATGAGTAGGGAACACGAATATGAAGCAGTTCCCAAATTTAAGATTAAAAATGATTTTCCCTTTGAGTATCATGTGGTTATGGTTAAACGAAAGATCGAGTCAAACTTGACAGATGAAATTTAATCATACTCAAAGGAGTAAATAAATGAATTTTATTATTTACTGCCAATCATGTAAGTAGAAAATTGTTATATATATATATATATATATCCATGCATTGGAATGGTGGAATTATATGGATAATGTGGTGACGAAATTGATGATTTTATTAGTCACCTATGGAATTTAAATTATGAAAGGATTATATTCTAAGGTATATTCTAAAATTTAAATGATATTGAGTATACCATAAGAATAAAGAATGTCATGACCATAC
Source organism: Heritiera fomes (assembly GCA_032173925.1). Classification (NCBI taxonomy): domain Eukaryota; kingdom Viridiplantae; phylum Streptophyta; class Magnoliopsida; order Malvales; family Malvaceae; genus Heritiera; species Heritiera fomes. Next base: position 19,247,588 of record JAPDPM010000015.1, read on the forward strand.
GACATGAAAAGAGATATTGAGAGAAAATGATGGCTTAATGTTTCATTTACAGCTAGATATGATTATTATTAAAGTCTGCAAGTAAGGTGCAGCCTTGGTTAAATTTATGTGAAAATGAGTATTATGGGATAATGAAGAATCCAAAAGGAATATGATGGTATGGAAGTAATTATAGACTGATTGCTTAAATTGAATCACTTTTCCATCATCAAACTTCTAGAATTCTCTAGTGCGATAGTTGAAATATAGTTATAAAACAATGAGAATGTATGCGAAGTTCCAGTTAGTGTTATATGTAATGGGAATCTCTAAGTTGCTATATGCTTAGGGGAAATAGCAAAAGACTTTGAGATTCCAAATTTGTTGACAGCACCACTCCGTACTGATATAAATATTCGAGCGAAATATGTGGACGCTTGAAGATATAATGAGAGAGTAGGTGCAATGGATTTGAAAGCTACTGGGACAATTACATACTACTGATGAAATTGTCTAAATGATAATTACTAAGCTATATCGACTTGGAACCAAATGAGAAAAATGGATGATAAATAGTATAAATCAACTATTGTGCTAAAAAGGAGTGGAAATTGATAATTCCCAAATTGATAAGAGATTTTAGGGAGTATAAATATATGGTGAAAGACAATATGTAGTGGACTAAAAGTGATCCTGATTTTGAAAGTATACTGGTAGTAATTTAAAGATTATCTGGAAGGTAGAAACAATAAGCATACAGAACGGCACCACCTTTTAATATAAGTTAAATTCGGAGGACCAAATTTCTTAAGGTGGGGAGAATGTGATAACCAGGAATTTTGCTATTTTTTGTATTAATTACCCGGAAATAAATAAATACAGTTATTTACGAGGATTGGAATATGTTGAATTTCGAAAAGTGATGAAGTGATGAAATTGAGGAATTTAATTTGGATATTAAGAGATTCAAATTATAAGAAATAAAATGGGTATATTTACATATGTTTATATATTTATATATAAATATATTTTTAAATAAATACATATGTATATTATTATACATTTATATATAAAAATATATATGAAATATATATATTATTCTAAATTAAAGTGTATAGATATGTATATAAAATTATATACAAAATATATATCTATATACATTAATATAGTATATTTACATTTATATATAAATATATAAATATAATTATATTTTGTATTTATATATACTTATAAATATAAATATATATAAATAATAAAAAAAGAAAAGAAAGGAAAACGGGATCGGGAAACCCGACCTCGTTCTTCTCCTTTGTTGTAACAGATGAGAAGCCAACAAGAGGAAGCCGACCCCGTTGCCTAAGAGAGAAGGAAGAGGATGGAGGAAAGGTCGCCGACGAGCCGAGAAGAGAAAGAGGAAGTCGACGCCGGCGACGGGAAAAGGAAAGAGAGGAGTGAAGCCGAAACAGGAAAGAAGAAAATAAAAAGGAAAATGGCGGTGCCGGCCAATTCGGGCATTGCCACCGCTGCCTTCAACGCCGGCGAGGTCAGGCCAAGTGAAAGGAACAGTCGACAGTGAAAGGCAAAAGAGAAAAGAGGGAGAAAAGAGAGGAGAAAGGAGCTGAAATTGTCGCCGCCGCTATCGATATGAGGAAACGGAGACCAGAAACGGCGTCGCCGCAACTCCAGCAAGCTTCGGAAGGGCTCAACCAGCGATGATGGAGGCGATGGAGGCTGAATCGGCGGAGGGAAGTTGAATCGCTCTAATCGGTCCGAACCGGTTCAGACCAGAAAAGAAAAGAAAAGAAAAAGAAAAAGAAAAGAAGAAAAGAAAAGAAAAAGAATAAACGGAAAGAAAGAAAAAAACAAGAGAGAGAAAATGGTAGGAAAATTATTAGAATTTTATTATTATTATTTTATAGAATAATTTTATAAAATTCTAAATTGAGTATGTTATTGAAATTGATAGAAAATCATACTCAGTGATCGAAGATTGATGGAAATCGGGAGAAGTGGACTACGGGCGCAACGTATTGAGGAAGTCGCCAACTCGGAACATGTAAGGGAGGCATGTGTAGCCTGTAAGGATATTTAGATTTTGCATGATTTAATTATGCATGATTTTATGAAAATATTGGTGAGATGATACGATTGGAAATTGTGGAAATTGGCTGGCTGTGAAATTATAAACTGTCTATTTTATGCAGGGAGGCTAGTTAATAGGCAGCCGTTATGCTGCCAAAAATTTTAGAAAAATTATATAAAATCATTAAATGATTTTATTATATGAAAATAATTTCCAACCACGGAAATGAGAAAAATTATTATTTTTCATAAAACATGAATATATCGAAATTTGTTTTTAAAATATTCATGTAATTGAAATTGGTGATAATGAGATCACCGAAAATTCTCTCGATATATGAATTATATGTGATATGAAATGGAAAATGAAAAAGGGATAAAGAGAATATTTTATAAAGGTTTTTCTAAATATTCTCTCGATATATGAATTATATGTGATATGAAATGAAAAATGAAAAAAAGCGATAAAGTGAATATTTTATAAATATTTTCTTAAATATTCACTTGATTTATTATTTATTTCTATAAATTCCATAAAGGTAAATTTATGATGAAAAATACTGTTTTGAGACTAGTTGGCACCTTTATCATGTTAATATGTGATATGTGACATGTGATATGTGATATATGATATGTGATATGTAGTCCCGATCGACACCTGATCAGTGATTCACCGGGGACGATGATAGACTATGGCCATAGATCTGATATATTTATTTCTTTACCCTTCTGAGTTTATAGCATGATACGACATGGGTGATTGCCTCAGTCTCCATTATGATATGTGATATATTAAAAGTGAAATATTTTATGTGAAATGTGATATGTTAAAAAGTGAAATGTTTTATATGATATGTGACATGTTACAAAGGAAATGTCTTATACGATATGTAGAAAAATAAAAATGATTTACAATAATTTTCTACAGTGTTTATTACTATACTGAGCACTGTACTACATAATCATTTTTATAATATATGTGACATGAACATATGATATGTTTTCAAAAAGGAAAAAGGAGATTATAAATCTAATATTCATATTATGATTTTAAATTGAATATTAGATTTAAATACGATTTCAAAAAGAAAAGAGGGGATTATAAATCTAATATTCTTATTTAATTTTAAATTGAATATTAGATTTAAAAGATGAAAATGTTATAAGGAAATGATTTTAATAGCTTATTTTGCTATTTAATGTACAATACTAATTATGATTGTACAGTAAAACATGAAATGAGTTTAAATGAGAATGATGATGATTTAACTAATATTCTTTTCAAAGAATATATGAATATTAGTTATTTTATTTAAATGCTTTATTTCATAAAAGCATTATTTTGAAAGGAATATGAACATGATATGGAATAAAAAGGAAAAAGGATTTGAATTACTCTCTATAGTTGCTTCTAGGTTCCAGGACAAGACAGGTATTTCAAAATACCTTCTGAACTCCATTCAGATCCCTAATCGACTGTAGTATCCTTCCTATTTGGTCCCTAGAGCACCTATAGGAAAAATGAAAATTTTACAGCATATAGATACACACACCTACATTGACTATATTTACATTTTGTGGTTAAAATTTCTTCTCTACCAACCCTTATTTTTGACCACTTTCACTTGGTCATTCCTCATAAATGCAAGCCCTTTTTCTTTCTCCTTTCCACGCCACTACAACCATTTTTTTTCCTCCTCATTTCCACGCCACTATAGCCAGTGGCGGAGCAAAAAAATTTATTTAGTGGGGGCTTCATTCATATATATATATATATATATATATATATTTAACTATAAAAAATAATAACAATAACAATAATAGTAATAATTAAAAAATTAAAGGTTTTGAAGTAGTCATAATTGTGAAAAAAATATTAATTGTTTTTTATACGATTTTATATTTTGAAAATTATGTACAATAATTTCGTCATCAATGTTTTAGAACACATTTTTTTAATGTACACAATTAATTTACCATTCAATCATTAATCTCTCATTTCGTTACACAAAAAAATTTTCAACATATTTTTTTGTTAAAAATACATTATGTCTTGTTATAATAATCGATAAAATCAATGTTAGCATCTACAACAAATAAACTATCGAATACATTTTTTCTTTTCAATTTCTACTATTCTTATAGTAAAATTGTAAATTTTTTTCAGCACTAAAAACTCAATACTAGTATACATAAACTTAAAAACTCAATACTAGTATACATAAACTTAAACTTTATCTACTAGACGTTTTTCTTAAAAAAAAAGAATAAAATTTAATAAAATATATAATTTTATTTATATAATATAGTGTTTTTTTTGTAAGGGTCACCCCGCCATTTTTATTGACTTTTATGTTAGCCTTCATTACCATCGGTCCACAGCAAAATAACTCAGCCCAAGTTCCTGTTCGGTTCAGCCTTTACATTCTGTTTCCATGCCTATTAAACACCATGTTTACCTCTTAAATTATTTACTAACTGACAACATGGTCCCATGTCTATTAAATTTTCTTTCCATGTTAATTTTTGGTCTCATGTCATGACAACATAGCCTTAGTTTTTCTTTTTGTTTTCTGTTAATCACGCCATTTACATGCAGCCATGTTTTCAGTTTTTCAATCCTACTTCAAGAATTTATTTCACAACCGACATTCCAAAATGCACTATAACAAGTCTCCCTCAAAGCAACAGTCATATACATCATCTACTTAACCAACATCACCATAAACTAAAGATCAAAGTGCATGAACGTTGGCTGAAGAATTCTTTACCTGTATCACGCCATTATCCAGCAGTAGGGGAGTCTCTTTGGGCGATTTTTTGGCTAAACTTTTTAAAGAACTAGGAAGCTATTGAGGTGATGACGAAGTTATGTGAAGAAGCTTAGCTGATTTGGTTATGGGAGGATGGCGATTCAGAGCTGAAGCATGAAGATCGGTGGAGGAAAAGAACAGAAAACGGACTGTAGGCAGAAAATGGCTGAGGCGGTGCAACTTAGCTGAAGAAATAATGAAAGCTAGCTTGTTGTCTTAATTTAATTGGCCATAAATTAATTTTAATTTATAAAAATTCAAATACAATTTATTTAAGTCCAAAATACTCTCTAATACCACTTTATTTACTCACTTGCCATTGCACAGTCCATTTTCTGTCCAGTCCATTTTTTTAACTTTTATTTATTTTAATTATTTCTTAATCCAATTAGTTAAAAATTAATCAACTTTGACCAATCCTTGAGAAAAGCCAACTTGGCCCTTGCATAATTTCGAAATTTTCAATTTTATCCCACCTTTATTTCGGCTTTTAGAAAAATATACAAAATTAATTAATTTATTTAAAATTTACAATTTCGTATATGTACAGTACAAAAGAACGATTTCTCACAAATATCTCATTTTCAAGGCTAGGAAATCGATCAATGATACACTAAAATATTTCATGGCATTTTTAGAAAATTTTCTAAGAAATTTTAGTGGCATAACGGTTGCAAATACCTTAACTTTCCCACAATTCAACCACAATTCAAATACCAGCCAAAACCACAATTTTCGCAGCTTTAAAGGCATTTCACTTTCAAAATATTCTTATAAAATTATTTGCATTAAAATCATGCTTTCAAAATATCTTTACAGTCCACATATGCAAACCTTACCTATCTCGTGATATCAGACTTCTCGATAGCACCATCCGTAATTCGATACTTTCAAGCTGTAGATAAATTCACCAAAAATATTAATTCACTTAGCACTTATTTTTAAGCTATTTTTCATGCTTAATTGCAGCCACATTGTACATTGTAAATATTTATGCAGTATATTTTCTACTGATAGTAAAGCTTAACTTCTTCCTTTTAAAATCGAAATTTAAATATGATTTCACCGGTGGACTCCATATAATTTCTATAGTTTAATGGCACCCTAAAATCATCAAATTCAGCCATGAACAGAAGTCCCCTTATGTTCACCGAATGCTTCATCTAGCCAATTCCATGGAAATTCAACAATCTAAGCTAACATACTTGTCTATCCATGCTTACTAAGCAATTTGGCTCCATTTTCATGCATGAAACACTAAGTTTTCCTTAGGTTCACATCATGACCGAAACCCCCATTCATGGCACATTTTCATTTTGTTCAATTTAATCAAAACTAATGCCACCAACATGTTTAGCAAGCTTAAATGAATCTTCTTACACTATTGAAATTAAATGAAACACCATGGATGAAGAGAACCTTACCATGACCGAAACTTCAAGCTCTCTTTTCTCCTTATTTTCTCACTTATTCAATAAGCTATGGGTATGTGTAGGTAGATCTTGAAGAGAGGAAGAGGTTTGTAGAAGAGATTTTTGTGAGATAAGGTGTGTATGTAAAGTTATGGAAGCTTTCTTTTCTTTTCTTCTTTCTCTCTCCCATGGAAGACATGAGAGAGGCAAGGCAGATGAGTGAATAGTTGCAGTAGCTAATGGGGAGAAATATAAAGAGAATTCTAGAAGGGGGCAAAATTACGAAAATGCTCTTGGTTATGAAAATTTCGGAGAATTTTACCCTTAAGCTTCTATAATCGTAAAAACTATGTAATTGTACTCCAAAACTTTGGATTTCGTCACCAAAGAATCTTATTAGATGTATTTTGATGAATCATGGTGGTTTCATTAACGCGCAATACACCTGTAACAGTCTGAGTGTACATTTTTACATAATTTTTACTAGTATTTTACACATTTTTACCGGTTAGGCTGTCTGTGATGCCTTTAACACTTGATCCTTAACAGTAATAAATGGTGAACATTTATTCAATAAATTCAAAATATAAAAATTTTTATACAATATTCCATACACTTTATATCCCCTGTTTCTATTTTACAATAATGTAGTACTGTATACAAGTGTCTGAATATATAAGAGAAGTGATTGTACCTTTAAATTTCAATGCTTTTTGTCTCAGTGGGCTACTTGTAGCTATATTTATCTAAGGAAGCCATCAAATAATCCTTGTAATTAATCTCGAAAATTTTGAAAGTAAAGGGTGAGCAAACCACATGCTCAGTAAAGGAGTCATATGTTGCTTAATATAATGAAATCTATATGCTGGAAAATATTTATTTTTCCATAAATCTAAATGAAATAAAACATTTAATTTCCACCACTTCAGTAACAGTTCAAAACACGTGACAGTATAGTGGTAAAATAGTAGATACAGTTAACAGTCTTGTCAGTTCAGTAGCTTATAAATATCCAAATCATTGGATAACAGTTCAGTAATTATTTCTATTTTAGAAATAATTTTCAAAGTATTCTTTCTCGATAATAGTAAATTTCCTTTCAGTTCAGTAAACAGTATTCCATACAATTCAGTTCAGTAAACATAAATCAGTAGGTTTCAGTTCAGTAAACCGTAATCAGTAGCTACTAGTTTAGTAAACAGTAATCAATAGCTATCATCGTCCATTAAGGGACACAGTAATCATCCCCGAAGGGACACAGTAACAGTATACAGTGAGATCTATGATCATGATCTATAAGGGATTCTTAGTGTACACTTGCCAAGTGATATCCGGGACCGTTGATGACTGGCGGGTCAATCAACCACATGACAGTAACAGTAACAGTAGTAAGCATGAATCTCAGGGCCTAAGTCTCAAAACAGTATAAAAATCGTACCACAGCCTTTATGGATCTTATTCAAAATAATTTAAAATATTTCATGTTTATACATAAGGCTCTCACATTTTCATATATATCATCACCTTTATGGAATTTATAAAATAAATAAGATCAGTATTTAGTTCCATAAAGGTATAAAATCATTTCTTTCCCATAAAAAAACCTTTAAGGAAATCCCATGAATCAAATCATTTATTTAAGTAATTATTTCCAAAAAGGTATTTATTTCTCATTTCTACATACCGTAAATCAGTCGGTAAATATTCATGTACTAAGTGAGAACACAATAAATATTCGTTTTGAATATTTAATATCATATAAAACATAATTAATTTCTCACTTTAATGAAAATATAAAACATGAATATTTAATTTTATAACTTTCTCATAATTTCCAATTTATGGAAAATTGGTGGAAATTATATTCAAAATTTCTCATTTAAATCATTTCATGCATATAAAATATTTTATAATATTTTAGAATACTTTTGAAATTTTTTCGACAGCATAACGGTTGCGGATTTCTAACGTCCTGCACACAATTCGCAGTATATAAACCAGCTTGTTAACCATAATTTTGCATGTTATCAAACCAAATCCTGCATTCGATATGTTCATAACAGTTAGCTCAAGAAAACATGCAATTCATTATATCACTACAACTCACACACTCCCTCCTCCCCCCCCCCCCCCCCCCCCTTTATCGATGTTATGGTACTGAGCTTCTCGGTTGGGCTTACCGAAACCTGTAATTCCCGACTGCAAAATAATTTCACCAACTCATGAGCTTAATTTATCCTTTTATTTTCAGCTATGATTTATGTCAAAAATATAAATATAAGTAAGTCTCGTGGCTAAAATGACTATTTTTCATGCCATTCTTTCTTCCTTTTTCTTCAATGGCCGAATGGCCTTTATTTAGTTAAAGTCATGGTTTTAATTTCTTAGTCAATGTCTTAAGTATATAGGCTGCCATCTTCTTGACATTTTTCATCATTTATGAAATAAAAACATTATCTTCTCTCCCTCATTTCTTCTACAATCGGCAGCCACATTGACTATCCTTATGTTTTAATTTCTTATATTAAATGATTACATTTTCTCATCATTAGTCCTTATTGTTGACCACTTTTCATTTGGTCATTGTTCATTAATTCAATCCAGCTTTTTCCTCCTTATTCACGGCAGCCATAGTCCTTTATTCTTTCTTAGTTCTACACCTCTTTAGCCTCTTTTGTTGACTACCAAGCCAGCCTTCATTTTTTTCGGTCAACACAATTACTTAGCCTCAATCTTCCATTCGGTTTTCCAGCCCTTATATCTATTTGGTTCAGCCATTTAAACACCAATTTCTACCTCTTAATTTCTATGGCTAACCAATCACATGGTCCCCTGTTATATTTATATATATATATATATATATATATGAAATTTTCTTTCTATGGTCAGCCTTTGTTCTATGCCGTTCACTTCCCTCACACTTAGCCAAAATCTCACTTCTGTCATTTTCATTACTTCCAGCATAAATTTAGTCCTTCAATCAGCATTATCAAGCATCCTAAAAATTTGCCTACATGATTTTATTTTAAATCATGTCCATATACAGCATGTACACATCCCATTCAACCACAAACAAACGGCACAAGGGGAAGAAATTAAAGCTGGAAAATTACCTGAACACAACCGTGACTGTTCAGCAGTAGGGGACTGATTTTGATGATTTTTGGTTCAGATTTTTAGATAGTTGAGGAGCTATGGATGTGAGGATGATTTTATATGAAGAAACTTAGGTGATTTGGTGATGAGAAGAGGGTGATTCAAGGCTAGGAATGTAAGAAACCGTGGAGGAGAAGAAGCAGAATCGTGAGCTGCAGCTAAGTAAGTCGACAAGGAGAAAAAACTTCGCTGAAGTTTTTGGTCCATTTAATTTTCTATTCACTCATGTCATCCAATAATAGGTTGCAACTTATCTCTTTTCTCATCGTTTCACGTCTCATATTGCATTTAAAATGCACAGCTAACGGCAGCAGAAAAATTGTGGCAGTGATGAATTTGCTGCACGTTTCTTTGACTGGTTTTCCTTTTCTTTTTATAGTTTCCAGCCACTAAAATAAATTCCCATGTTAAACATTGAATTTTTCTTCTTTTAAGTATTGTTTATATTGTATTTTATATCATAAAAATATGCTTTTAAGTCTTCTTTTTGCTGATTGAATCGTGCACTACCTGCAGCAAAAGTGGCGTGAAGATCACTTTGCTAATTGATTCTAGCTTGTTTTCCCCCTTTTTTATATTTTCAACCAATGAAAATTCATTACATGTCAAATAAATCTTCTTTCTTTAAATATAATTTATTTTTATTCTTGTACACCATAAAATTCTACATTTTAATTGCCTTTAAATGGATGAAACCGTGGAGCTTAACGGCAGCAAAATGAGTGACGTACAGGTTGCCAATTTCCTGATCAATTTTTGAGTTAAAGTCTCCTTTTATTTTGTGCGTTCCATCCAATGATAAATTAGCATATGTCCAAGAATAAAATTTCTCTATCTTATAATTCACATATTTACATATTATGCTATGGAAATATCACTTCCATGTATAAATTTCAGATTTATTTCCTTCATTTCTTTCTATACCTCTACTTCATCATGAAATATTTATTTCACCTCTTATACACCATATTCTAAATTATAAATCCAATAATTCCAAAATTCTAAGTGGAAATCCATATTCAATAGTTATTTAATCTCACTAATTAATTTATTTCAACTATCAAGGATTTACGAAAATATGGTATACAGTACTATAAAATCGGGTTTCACATTTTCGCCCCACCTTAAGAAATTTGGTCCTCCATATTTCACTCGGACCTATCATCAAAAAATTTCTAGATACTTCTCACACAATTTAAGATCTCGAAATGTTCGATGTATCGAGGACTCAGCTTTCCTTTCTTACCGAATCTCATTATGTCTTTAGGGGGTGAGACCTTCAAAATATATTATCACCCGTACATCTCAGGAATCTGCTCAACCCTATAGAGAGCTAAGAACTTATGGTCTCCCACTTTTTCCCATGGTTTCGTGGATCGATATCGTCTGCCATATATAGTTTCGTAAGATGTCATGCCGATAGTCACCTGTTAGCTATTATTATAAGCAAACTCTGTCAGGGTAAATGATCATCCCAAGAGCTTCTAAAATCAAGTGCACATGCTTACAACATATCCTCGAGCGTCTGTATCATACGCTTAGACTGTCCATCAATCTGCGGATAAAACGCGATGCTAAAACTCAATTAGGATCCCATAGTTTCCTGAAGTCTCTCTCAACAATGACATGCGAGCGGGACTCCCAATCGAATGTAATGCTCGCTGGAACACCATGTACTCTCACTATCTTCCTGACATACAATTCGACTAAGGCAATAATTGGATCAGTAGATTTCATAATCAAGAAATGGGGCAGACCTAGTTATTTTATCCACAATTATCCAGATAGCTTCAGATTCATTTGCAATTCGTCCGAATTTCACTAATACAGTAATTAATTCACACTATTATCACATATTATCTCATTTGGTGCCAAGTTGATAATAATTTGGCGACAGTCGTTTAAACAATTTTAATCAATCGTATGTAATTGTCCCAGTAGCTTTTATATCCAGTGCACCCGTTCTCAACATATCATTGAGCGTTTACATATTACGCTCGAATATTTAATTAGTACTGAGTGGTGCTATCCGTAAATTTGGAATCCCAAAGCCTCTTGCTATTTTCTATAAGCATATGACAAATCAGGGATCCACATCACATGTAACACTCATTGGAACTTCACATACATTCTCACCGTTTCACAAATATATTTCGACTATGGCATTAGAGAAATTTAGAAGCCTATTAATGGAAAGTAATTCAATTTGATCAATCAGTCTATAATCACTTCCATAACATCATAGTTCCTTTGGATTCTTTATTATCCCACCATATTCATTTTCACATTAATTTAGCTAAGGCTACACTTCATTTGCAGACTTTAATATTAGCCATCAATTATAGTGAATGAGACATTAGGTAATAATTTTCCTTGATATCTCTTTTCATATTGAGTTATCATTACATCCCTCATTCTCGTAGTACATGTAATATCACTTAATTTTAGAATGTACCCAAGAATGTAATCTTTTCACAAATCCAATTATGTAATTAGAATTATCAAAATACCAATCCCGTCTCCGCATTAATCATGCAATTTCATTGTTCCAATATATATATATATGTATATCTATATATCCATTTACATGACTGGCAGTACTTCATTTATTTACTCCTCTGAGTATAACAAAATTTCATTTGTCAATCTGGCTCGATCTTAAATCTAACCGTGACACTATGATAGTCAGAGGAATCACATTCAATCTTTAGCAATGCTAGAGACCATCCAAGTTCTGATGAACTTCTACATTAGAGTACAATACATAGTCTAATCACGTGATGAACAACTAAATTATAATTATACTATAATTATAATAATTAAATATTTAATTATAATAATACTATTCATATCCTTCTACATTAGTGATGAACAACTAAATTGTTCCAATATATATATATATATATATGTATATCTATATAAATCATCATTTTTAAATTTGTTTCATATAAACCTAAGTATACTTAAACAAAGGAATTTCAGGAAGTTGTCTTCTTACCACTTAGGTATTTTGAGCCCATGATTCACATTTTGTCACTTCGAGATTTGTCCAGATTACAGATTATCATGGGGGCCCACTTGATATGTTTCTTGCTTTACCCATATTACACAATGCAACTTCCTATCACAATTTATCAAATCATTCTAGCTTTTAATACTATACAAATATGGGAAGGTTAAAGGAAATGGTGGATTTCACATTCTCCCTACCTTTAAAAATTTAGTCCTCCAAATTTTTATTCGGGCTATCACGCAATAGTTCCAGATTTTTTTTATCAAGCTCTCTAGCTCCCATGTAGCTTCTTTTGTAGTATGATTCTGCTAGAGAACCTTGACTAATGGAATTATCTTAGATCGTAACACTTTCTCTTTTTTGTCCAAAATCCGAACCGACTTCTCCACATAGCTCATGTCCTCCCAAATCTACAAAGCTTCATATTCTATGACATGAGATGGATCCGAATGATATTTTCGAAGCATGGACACATGGAAGACATTATGTACTCCTGATAGCTTAGGAGGTAGTGCTAATCGGTATGCAACATCTCCCGTACGGTTTAAGATTTCAAATGGCCCGATATAGGAGGACTAAGGTTACCCCTTCTACCAAACCTCATGATTCTTTTGGATGGAGAAACTTTCAAAAATACCGATTCCCCAACAAAAAACTCAAGTGGTCTACCACGAGTATCTGCATAACTCTTTTATCGGCTCTGAGCTATCTTAAGTCTTTAACAAATTAGCTTAACATCCTCAAAGGCCTACTTAACTAGATGTGGGGGCTAATAACTTGCGCTTGCCTACTTCTTCCCAACCAATTAGGGATCGACACCTTCTACCATATAAAGCTTCATATGGCGTCAGCCTAATACTTGAGTGATAGCTATTGTTATAAGCAAACTCGGCTAATACAAGATGATCATCCCAAGAGCCTTTGAAATCCAAAGCACAGGCTTTCAACATATCCTTGAGCATTTGAATGGTGCGCTCGGACTAACCAACAATCTGTGGATGGAATGTCGTGCTAAAGTTCAACTGAGATCCTATGCCTTCTTGGAAATGTTCCTCGAAATGAGAAGTGAACCTGGAATCTCTGTCAAAGGTAATGCTCACTGGAACCCCATGCAATCGAATAATCTCCTTAACATATAAATTTGCCAAAGCGCTAAGTGAGTTTATAGCTTTGATAGGTAGGAAGTGAGCGGACTTAGTTAATCGATCCACAATCACCCAAATGTTATAATGACTCCTTCTGGTTTGAGGTAATCCCATAACAAAATCCATTGGAATGTGCTCCCATTTCCACATAGGTATAGGCAGAGGCTGTAACAAACCAGCTGGTCTTTGGTGCTTTACCTTAACCTGTTGGCACGTGAGACACTTCGCCAAAAATTCCACTACGTCTCTTTACATGCCAAACCACCAATACACCTTGCGTAGATTATGATTCATCTTAGTATTCCCCGGGTGTAAAGTGTACTTAGTGGAATGTGTTTCAATCAAAATCAACTTCTTCAACTCTTTATCATCTGGAACACATATACGATTCTTAAACCTCAAAATTCCATCACTACCAATAGCAAATTCTAATGGCATACGCGATTGAATCTAATTCACAACCTCGACACACTGAGCATCCTCCCTCTGAGCAACGCAAATTCTATCCATCAACTCTAGCTCAATCAACAAACTAGCTATTATCCTATAATGCTCAAAAGGTATAACATTTAGGCTAAGGCTTGCAAACTACTCAAGCAACTCATACTCTCGGACCATCATATAAGACACTATTCCCATTGCTCAGAGCATCTGCCACCACATTGGCCTTTCCCGTGTGGTACAGGATCTCACAATTATAATCCTTCAAAAGCTCAAGCCATCTCCTCTATATCATGTTCAATTCCCTCTGAGAGAACAAATACTTCAAACTCTTATGATCCATAAAAACTTGAAATTTCTCCCTATACAAGTAATACCTCCAAATCTTTAGAGCAAATACCATTGCAGCTAACTCCAAGTCATGAGTTGGGTAGTTCTTCTCATGGTTCTTTAATTGGCTAGAACCATATGCGACTACCTTACCATGCTATATTAACACACAACCTAGACCTTGTGCAAAGGCATCACTGTATACGAAAATACCTCTAAAACCATTAGGAATGGTGAGAATAGGTGTAGTAGTCAACTTGAGCTTAAACTCTTGGAAACTACGCTCGCAGGCATCATCCCACCCAAACTTCACATCTTTGCGCGTTAAGTGCACCAAGGGACCCTCTACAAATCGTCGGTAGTAGCTAGCTAGACCTAAGAAACTCCTAATCTTTATAACTATTTTAGGTCTCTCCCACTGTACAATAGCTTCAATCTTCATTGGATCGACCGAAACACCATCTTTACTAACTATATGATCCAAAAATGAGATTTGATCTAGCTAGAAATCACACTTAGTTAGCTTGGCATAAAATCCTTGATATCTAAAGGTCTGCAGGACTATCCGAAGATGCTGCTCGTGCTCTTCCCTAGATCTTGCATACACCAATATGTCATCGATAAAAACAATGACAAAATTGTCCAAGTATTGCTTGAACACTTCATTCATCAAGTTCATAAATGTTGCGGGGGCATTGGTTAGACCAAACGGCATCACCAGGAATTCATAATGGTCGTTCCTTGTCCTAAATGTTGTCTTAGGGACATCTTCACTCTGGATCTTCAATTGATGATATCTCGATCTCAAGTCTATCTTGGAGAAGACTTGTGCACCCTGAAGCTGATCAAAAATATCATCAATCCTAGGAAAATGGTACTTGTTCTTGACTGTGACTCTATTCAACCATTGGTAGTCAAAGCAAAGCCTTAAACTACCATCTTTCTTCTAGACAAATAGCACAGCAGCACCCTACAGGGATACGCTGAGTCATATGAACCCCTTATCTAATAGCTCTTGAAGTTGCTTCTTTAATTCCTCAATGTGATAACCGCAAATTTTCCATATATTGGAAATTATTAATATTAGAAATTAATATTAAAGAAAACAGATAAGTGGAAATAAGTATAAGATGAGAAATCATGAAAAATAATGAAGAGAGGAAATTTAATTTGGATAATGGAAATCCAAATTAAATAGGAAATAAAAAGGAGAAATAAATGGATATTAAGAAAATCCAAATTAAATGAAATAAAATGCATATATTATATATTTATATGATTAGATTATATAAATATATTTTGATATGTTTTTATATAAATACATATGTATATATGAAATATAGTATATATTATAAAATGATATATATACTATTTTATGTTAAATAAATACATATGTATGTTATTATAATACATTTTTGTATATAAATATATAATATATAAATATATATAGTATTTGATTTTAAATGTATAGATATATATATATATGGTATTATATGAAATATATATCATAAAATAATTATATATAATTATATAAATATAATTATATATATTATTTATAAAAAAAAAAAAGAGAAAAAGGGAATCGGGATATACCCGATTCCCATGTTATTTTCTCCTCTGTTAAAACAGAGGAGAAAACGTAAACAAAACAGAGGAAGCCGGCCACCGTCGGTCGGCCGATCGAGGGAGAAAGGAGAGGAGCGCGACGTCGCCGGCGAGAGGAAAAGCGAACGACGGTGACCCGAGGCGGAAGAAGAAAGAAAACAGAAACGGAAACGAAGGAAAAACCGACGGAAAATCGGAAGAGAAAAGAAAATGGAAACCGGCGGTACCGGCAGAATTGGTTGCCGCCACTGCCACCGAAGCATCGCCGGGGAAAGAGGAAAAGGATGGAGGCCACGGTTTAGGCGGTGAACGGCGGAGGAACGCCGACGGAGGAGGAGAAGAGACCGAAGGTAAACCGAGTAGATCCGCCGCCGTACCGTCGATCCAGGCCGAACGGAGACCACCAGCGGACTCGCCGTGCCGTCGGCCAGCTGCTGAGCCACCGAACCGCCGGAGAATCAGCCGCCGGAGGAGAACCGGCAGTGGAGGAAGGTTGACCGGTCTGACTGGTCTGAACCGGTCAGACCAAGGAAAAAAGAAAAAGAAAAAAAGAAAAAAAAAAGAAAAGAAAAAGGAAAAAGAAAAAGAAAAGAAAAGAGAAAAAGAAGAAAAGGAAGAAAGAGGAGAGAGAAAAAGGGAATTCCGGGAATTTAGAAAATTCTCGAGAATTTGGAGATTACGGGAAATCTCGAGAAATACGGGAATCGGTAAGAAATCCCGAAAAGTACTAAATTATTTAAATAATTTATTTATTTAAATAATTGTAGAAAAATTCTAAATTTTAGAATTTAAATTCCAGAAAAAATTCTCTCGATGATCGAGATGAGGAATCGGAACAGATGGAGTACGGGCGCGACCGGTAAGAGGCAGTCGCCAACCCGAAACAGGTAAGGGAGACATGTGCCGCCTGTAAGGATATTCGGCCATGTTTTTAAATTGCATTTAATTTTATAAATGCTATTGATAACTATCGGTTTTATAGTGTGATGGTTTATCGGATGAAATTGTGATGAAACACCGGTTGAAAATATAAACTGTATTTTCGTGTAGGAGGCTAACCAAATCGGTAGCCGTTATAATGCCGAAATATTATCGAAAAAAATTACTGAAATTTACCGAAAATCACCGAAAACCAAAATAAAAGATTTGATTTCACGTGAAACGATTTCTAACATGAAAATCGAGAAATCGATTAGTTTTCATAAAACATGAATATATTGATAATTAATTTTAAAATATTCATGTTTTGAAAATGGTGAAAAAGGAAATCACCTAAATTTATTCTGATAGGTGATATTTCACGTGAAACGAAATGAAAGTGAAAAAGAGACTGAAGTGAATATTTTTACAAATATTCTTAAATATTCACTTGATTTTACAGAAAACATTTGTGGTTTAATTATGGAAATAATTAATTATGAATATTCCATAAAGGTTAAGAAAGGATGAATAATTATGATTTCGAGACTAAAGGTCCCTACACTTGTTTTTAAAAGAAAACATTGAGATGAGAATTTAAAGTTGGAAAATAAATATTTTATTTTCATAAAGTATAAAAATAATTTATTTGAATTCCGATAATTATAAAATTATGTTTTCAATTAAACGCACAGAAAAACATGCATATATGTTTTATGGTAGAAAAAAGACAGTTTTACCCTTTTACATGTTCAGTGATGATTTTTCAAACTGTCTTCATCGCATTTTATAAAGAAATGTTTGAAGCATGAATTTCGTTCTGAAATTAAATTCCATAGTCTTTTGATAATTAGCTAAACGAATTTATGATTTCTATGTATATTTTTCAATAATGCTATAAGTATGTTTTCCGAAAAAGGTATCGGAGTGGCACCCCCCAGGCTAACTTAGACCCTGGCACGCCCGGTCCTTACTATTTTATATCAGTTGTATGATTTAAGTATATGTTTTCCGAAAAAGGTATCGGAGTGGCACCCCCCAGGTTAACTTAGACCCTGGCACGCCCGATCCTTACTATTTTATATCAATTGTATGTAAGTAAGTTTTGAGACTAAGGCCTTCCTATAGTTTATGTTATTGCCTGTCATGTCTGCCACATTGTGGCATAAGTTTAACCACGTCGTGCATGTTCTCGCCCACATTGTGTATGATTACATCCTTTGTGGGTATGTTGGTCCTTCGTGGTGTATGTATATGTTTGCTGTACGACTCTGATCAGGTCTACAGCCCATACCATGGCCATAGGTATTATGTTCCCTCTTCGGAGGAAGAAGTAAGTGTCATGACCGCATACTTGCTATATGATTTTGCCTAGTCTCCATGAATTGTATGAAAAGTTTTATAAATTATGAAGTTAAGTTTCTAAAGTATGATGCATGTTTGAAACAAGTATGAATTTTAGATATATGCATTAAAGAATTCATACAATGATTTAAAGTATGAAATGCATTATTATGGCATTTGTTTTCTGCATATATCGATACTATGACTATTTTAAATGCATTTCTTATGAGGCTTTAGTACGATACGGTTATTGATTTGAAAAGAGAAATAAATGTTTATTCTAAAAGAGTAACATAAGAATTATTTCTAAGATAAAGAAAATCGAAGAAG
The DNA here is from genome assembly GCA_032173925.1 of Heritiera fomes. Lineage (NCBI taxonomy): Eukaryota > Viridiplantae > Streptophyta > Magnoliopsida > Malvales > Malvaceae > Heritiera > Heritiera fomes. The sequence continues at coordinate 19,266,156 of JAPDPM010000015.1, forward strand.
TAATTATCCAATGATTTGATATTTGCAAATCACTGTACTGTACTGTTTTTACTGTACTGAAGAGAAGAGAAGAGAAGTAAACCACTGTTTTTATTACTGAACTGTCAAGTGTTTTAAAGTATACTGAAGTGGAAAGGAACAAGTGGTTTACTCTGTGGAAAAACGAAAATTATATCGTTTTGAAACAACAAAATTGATATTCTCTACAGTTGCTTCTAGGTTCCGGGACAAGTATGGTATTCTAAAATACCTACCTTATTCTATCTGGATCCCTAGCCGACTGTAGTATCCTTCCTACATGTGTGCCTAGAGCCAGTTAGGAAGATTTTAAAGAAAGTGAAGAAAAAAAAATATTTTCAGCATATAGATAGCTGAATATCAAGTGTGACATATAACTCTCTTACTGAGCCGTGGTTTGCTCACCCCTTAATTTTAAACATTTCAGGTTTTAATGATTGTGAGATCAATTGATTGTGAATTACGGCTGTACACAAAGGACAATGTGACAGACCGACTGATTTATATGAGGTACGATTATTTATTTTCTGTATTTAGACATATCTGCAGTACTACTTATCTGATTAATTAAGATAGGGGATGTGTATAATATAAACAATGTACTGTACATTTGTTTAACAGTTAGTAAAAGTGAAGTATCACAGACAGCCCAACCGAAGGAATCGTGTAAAATAAAGTGAAAAATACGGTAACGGGATGTGACACTCAAGTTCTACTAAAGCAATCTGATAGGGAGGTCTAGAGATAGGTTTAGTTCCCGGCATCAAATCGATGGTAAATTCAATCTCCATATCCAGAGGAAGTCTTGAAGTTCATCCGGAAACACATCGAGAGAGTCACTGACTACCGAAATTTTATGAAGTTCGAGACGTTTCTGTTCTACGTCCACCACATATGCTATAAATCCTTCACATAACAAACATATTCTATTAAATTCATTTTCAAACAAGTCACTTAACAATTATATTTTTGCATTAAACACTTGCAAAATTTACAACATAGCTAATGGGAGAAGAAAAAGTCACAGTTTTAGTATAACAGTCCAAAATAACATAATTCCTAGTTAACTAATCCATCCCTAATATGACATCAATTCTGTACATATTTAATAGGATTAGGTAAGCTATTGATTCTCTCTCCTACCTATAGCTTACAATTACGATACACTATGTCCTTCATTTGAGATTCCCTAAAAGGAGTATTTATTTGTAATAAATGTCTTAAGGGTTCAAGTTCAATAGGTAATTTCATAGCAGTCATAGGAGATATAAATGAGTGCGTAGAACCTGGATCTAATAATGCAGTGACATTTATATTAAAGAGAAAAATCTTACCCTTAATCACCTCAGATGAAGTATCAATGGCCTTTTTATTAATTGCAAATACCCGACCTTAAGTCACGGCTTTCTTTCCCTTCTCTACAATCATGGCCTTACGCTGAGGCTGAGTGGTCTTTTCTGATTCCTCGGACGCCTTCTGAGTAATCTTGGGACAATCTTTAATCCGGTGTCTCTTCTCACCACACCAAAAACAAGCCCCGGTCGCCATACAGCATGGCTATGACCCATAAAACCTCCTGCAATGCTCGCATTTCTACATTACACTCTTTTGTGAGCTAGCAGTACTACCTGCTGAAGATCGGGATTTCTCATCAGCTATCTTAATTCTAGTATATCTAGGAGTCCCTTCATCTTTCTTACTTTTTTCTAAATGGATATCTATCACTAGAGGCTTTCTCCTCTAACTTTCACTTCATCTTTTCCTTGCATTTACCTTTAGCCTGGAAATATGCTTGATGAAATTCGTAGTCCTACTCACACAACTGAGCCTTACGGACTGCCTCATCATAGGTGGTGATATCCAGAGGATATAGCTTAGACCTGATAGAAGGCCTTAATCCTTCCATAAACCTGTAAGTTTTGTGCTCCTCACTCTTCAAAACTTTTGAATCGAATCTGCTCAAGGTAGTAAACTTTGACTCATACTGATCAACTGACATAGTCTCCTAAGTCAAGTTCAAAAACTACACCTTCAACTTTTTCTAAGCAGTGCGTAGGATGTACTGTCTATTGAATGCCTCTAAAAATATGTCCCACGTTACCTTTAAATGCCTAGCCTCCAATATGGTCTGTGTGGACTACCACTAATGTTTTGCCTCGTCCACTAATAAATATGTCTCCACCTTCTCCCTCTCTAAACATGTCATGTACTTGAATAATTTGGTGACTGCCTTCACCCAATTCTCTATGGCCAATGGATCTCTCTCCCCTTTGAACGTAGGCAGATCCAACTTCTTAAATTCTTTAATTAAACCAACATTATAATAAGCATTAGGATCTCACCTTTCCGGAGCTTGGATTGGTGGGGGCAAGTCTGGTTGCACAGGTGGAGGCTACACCAGAGGAGCAGGAGCTGTAGGAGAAGCATTCCCTGATGGAATAGGAGGTGTTGTAGGAAGGGCTGTTGGTGCACTAGTGGCCATATTTGGGAAGTTAGACATGAACTGAGTGAATAGAGTGGCCATTGTTTCGACACTCCGCTTTACTCTCGACAGTCGGGTGTTCAGGCTACCGGGTGGAGATGGAGGAGGAGACTGTGTTGGGGGTGGTTCTATTCAGCCCCGACCTCTTCCTCTACCAATACCCCTTCTACGAGTGCTCATTCTACCAATATCACAAAAAAATCAAACTATTTAGTATAACTTTAAATAGTTATACCACGCATATGTATTCAGACAAATACAGTACTCGGGGATGTAAACTATTTCTAACCTAATCACACCGACAAACATTAGACTAACCTCACTCTGATACCAATCTTGTAACATTCTCTTTTAATTCAAATGCCAACTAACTTTTTCTTTCACTTACGATTGGTTAGGCTGTTTGTCAAGTCATCCTTTCCTCTTCTTATACTTTATATTTCATCGATTAACATGGCGATTTCAATTTCAATGGAAAAGTATTTCTTATACACATACATGAGTCATTTTACAAATAGGTTTAAAACTTTCATTCAAGTGCATACTAGTTCCTTTAATAATTTACATCTCCAACATGGTCTAATATACATCACATTACTATACCATAGTCTAAAATACATAACAAAATGAATATACCTACCAGGATTTGGAAGCGTGCTTCGAAGGAATACTGTACAATCCAAAATGCAAGCTCCTCTACCAAGAGTGAAAAATCACGGCAAATAATTTGGGTGGAAATATATGGGAGTGAGTTTACAATATATAGAATATATATAAAAGTGCATACTATGCCTCTATATGCAAGTTCCTACTTGGCTCTATCATGTCATATAGGATCTTTAATAGCACTAATAGTTCGAAAGGAAAGAATTACTATAACCGATAAGGATTTATCATATGTTCACAAATATGTGTTGGAACTCGTTATAAAACAAATGTCAAATAAAATATGAGTTCATCAAATACCATATAACATATATAATCCTATCTTATAAATCACTTACATATATTCAAGTAAACCGAATACTTGCATATGCATCAAATCATATGAAATCAAGTGTGCAAATAAACTTCCAATAATTTGAAGAGACGGTTAACACCCAATAGAATCATGCATCAAATAAATCTCGTAAGGGATACACATATAAAGTGGCATACCCACGTATGGGCTAGGACTCCTCCCTTAAGCCAAATACATATAAGAGAGAAATGGCCATCGTCGCTAGTCCATATTGAACACTAGTCAGGTGACAACTGTGGTACTGAGGACTTAACTAAAGTCCCACAGCCAAATACAAATAATAAGCACATAAGTATGCATGATCACCAAAGGAGTTAACAATCTCAAAACACTTGTTATCAAATTATTACTTTTTGAAAAACCATTCATAATTATAAACATTATTATATACCTTAATGGGAATTGAAATACCTTTAAAAAAAGGCTTAAACAACTATTTTAAAAAGAGGGCAGTTGACTGCCCTTTTAGGGCAGTCGACTGTTATGACATATATAAATTTAATAAATTTATATTCTTTTTAAATTTAAAATATTTGAAAATTTGGATGCAAGTAAGGCAGTCGACTAGTGCGTAAACAGAATGCTTTTCGAGAAAATGTAGTCGACTGGCTCTATGACAGTCAACTGGTGTGCAAACTGAATGCTTTTGAAAAAATGGTAGTCGACTGCTCTATAGGGCAGTCGACTGTTTTAAGTCGGTTTCAAAAATAAGTACGTCACGGCTATTTCTGGCAGTCAGCTGCCCTTTAAGGTAGTCGGCTGCCCCTAGTTAGAACTGACACTAGGAATAAAACGGAGATTCAAACCGCCTTCACTTATAAAACAGTTTCATTTGATATCCAACCATTCAACCACATGCAGACATAGTCACCCGACGTCCGTTATACATATTCCTTACCTCAAATAACTCAAAAACACAGTAGCTTGTTGCACTAATAATTTTCTCTTCACTTCTTCAAAGCTGCAAAAACTATAGTAACCATCAACAAATCAAACCATCACTTAGATCAAATCTCTCTAAGACTTCTTTTAATACCTAAATTTCATCCTACAACCTTCAAATATCACAAACCCTCTCTTGACCAAACCCTTAAGAAACCTCTACAATTGATCTTATTTCATTTCAAGGCTATAAACGTTTTATACCAACTCAACACAAGTCCAAACCTTGGATAGAATTGAAAGAAACAACATCTTTTCTTACCTTTGTTAGTAACCAAAATAACAGCAACAAGATGCTCCCCAAAACCTTTGATTCAACCCTCCAAATTACAAATATAGCTAGAGCTAGTGATGAGGAACAGTTTTTGTTTAAGAAGCTTGGTGATTCGATGAAAGGAGATAGATGTTTGTTATGGTGAATATGGGGAAAAGTTAGAAAATTTTTGAGAGAAAGAACTTTTATGGTGGCCGACCCTCTTAGTGGAGAAGATGACAATCTCATTTAGTTAATATTTATCCATTTAAAATATCATTCCCTTTTGACTTTTAACTATATGACCATTTGACCATTAAATTGCTATTTTTCCTTCCATGTCCCATATATCACTTTAATATATTAAGATTTTATATTTATTTTCTCATAATCATAATATTCTGATAATATAAAAGTCAATTCTTTGACTTTAAAGATATAAATGGGGCGACAATGTGTGTGAAATGACTAAAATGCCCTTAATAGTACGATTACTTAATTTTCGACATTTCTAATTGATTTAGTCCATAGTTTGGGATAGTCTCAGACATCTTCACTCGATGATTCATCTATGCCAGTCTATTGGTCAAAAGTCCAACTATATTGACTGTTATTTAAAAATGTTCTTCCAACCTATGGATAAAATTATCATTTTAAAATTTGTTTCATATAAACCTAAGTATACTTAAACAAAGGAATTTCAGGAAGTTGTCTTCTTACCACTTAGGCATTTTGAGCCCACGATTCACATTTTACCACTTCGAGATCCGTCCAAAATACAGATTATCATGTAGGGCCCACTTGATACGTTTCTTCCTTTACCTATATTACACAATGTAACTTCCCATCACAATTTATCTAATCATTCTAGCTTGTAATACTATACAAATATGGGAAGGTTAAAGGAAATTGTGGATTTCACAAAATTAGAATAACATAATTACTATTTAGATCATTTTCTTTTTCACTCCTAACCTCACCAATAACCTTCTTGATTTTTAGTTTACTTTTCTTTAACCCTTAATTCAAGAGCTTGACCAAATTCCATATTTATTAAAAATTCATTCTTTTCCTTATTCAATTCCATTAATGATTTAATTAACCTATGTATATTATTTATTAACTATTAACTTATAAAATTCTACTTGATAAGCTCATGCATTAGGCTTTGACCAAATTTTACACTTGCCTAAATTCTATTCTTTTTCAATATTAGTTTTACAATTTATCAAATTACATTATTATATTAATTCTATTATTACCATTTATCAAATTACATCAATCATTTTTTCTTTTCTTTTCTTTTTTCTTTTCTTTTGTTTTCTTTTTTGGTTTTCCTTTTTCCTCGACTGTCGGCAGCTTTACAATTTTTTCCCCCTTTAGGGCTGGTAGCTCTCTTTGTTCTATCTTCATAGTTTCTTTGATTCTTTCTTCATCTAACTTACAAGCATTTCCTACCTCTATTAAGCCTTTTATCAAAGTGGTTCAATTCATCAACATATCATCACCATCGTCCAGCCATTCCATAGCCGAACAGCAACCCTCTCTATGCCACTTTTCTGTTTGAGTCAACCTTTACTTCACGCAAGTTCAAAACAAATTTCTTCATCTCTTTTTTACAAATTCCTACTAAAAATACATGAAAATCATCATAAATCTCACGTTTTTCTCTCATGGTCGAATGGCCTGTTTCAACTCATGCCCATGTCCTACCATTTGCAAGCTACCATTCAATTCAAGGTTCAACTAGTTTCCATGCATCATCTTCTTCTAGTTACCTAATATACACCAAAATCACCAAAATTCATCCATTTCCCTACCATGACCGAACCTAACATAAAATCCTATACTCAATTTTGTTATATTTAAGACTACAAACATGCTTCACTAACCTAATACAATTACAAAAAACAACTAGAATTGATTGGGTCTATTTCTTCACTCACCTTGCTTCCAAAATGTATTGTCCTGCACCCAAAAACCAGTGTTGTTTTGTGCTATTCAGCACCTTCAAATCTAAGTTTAAAGAGTTCTTAGGAAGAGGGATGAGTTTTAAAAGAAACTTGGTATTTTGGTGATGAAATATGATGAGTTGCTTAAGTGAAAATGGAAGAAACGTGAGGAATTTTTGGGAAAAATGGAGAAAATCAGACAGTAACATAAAATAGGGGGAAGGTTGGTGAAGATGATGAATTTTTAGCTGAGTTGGTCTTCTTTATCTATGTTTTATCCAATAAAAAATTGACACATGGCCCAATAAACAAAATTCCCCTTAAACATCTTTATATTTACACTTTTACCATTAAAAAAAGTCTTATTCTTCATAATTTCAGATTTTTATATTATTATTAAATTTTATTTATTTAAATTAATTTTGGTCAATCTTTGACCTTTTTAATCAGCCTTCATGTTAATTGACCATAATACCCTTATATAACTTCATTATTTCCAATTATATCCTAACCTTTTTTAATATTTTAATATTTTAAAATTCAAAATTAATATTTTATTTTTATTATTTTTCATATATTTTGGTTGAACATGGTAAATTGTTGACTCACAAAATGGTTTGACTGATTATGGGTGAAATTACAAAACTACCCCTTAACGGGTGTTTTCGGTTTCATTCGTGTTATTTTTAGCACTTTCACATAATTCGGTTCATGGGCTAGATCCACGTGAAACTTCTTTACGTGAGGCTTCTCCTATAACAGTATGTAGGTTTGAAGTCAATTTAGTTTGACCGTTATTCAGAAAAATTCATCCAGGTTATAGACACGATCGTCATTTTCAAATTTGTTTCTTGCTTTTCAAAATACACTCAAACGAAGTGATTTTGAGATACAGATTCTTGCTGTATTCATTTTTCACCTCAAATATCAACATTCTAGGGTCTCACTTCGATCTGGACAGAGAAAGTCCTGGTGGGGCCCTCACCGAGTACCTCCCTAAACCTTATCGAACAAACCCTTTATTTAAATATTTTAACAATTAATATTTTCTTAAATTCCTACACTCTGTAAATTATATTGAATATAAGAAAATTGGGGTCCTCACAACCCCGATCTCACCAATGGTCCAAATAAATACTTAGGTGTAACAGTTTGAGTATACAGTAATTTACTCATTTTTATCCACATTTATCGGTTGGGCTGTCTACGATGCATTATTCACTAAATAGTTACAGTAATTAAACAGTAAATATCATTTAAGATACAATTTCAGAATGTGAATATTTCACTATTCCCTTTTATATTTACATCCCATGTATTCTACTTAAACTTAAAGTAGTATTGTACAAATTTTTTGAATATATAAAAGAAAATAATATACCTCCAATATTGTAAATCTATTGACTCAGGTAACTGATATAGCAGCCGATAACTCAGGATGTTACGTCTCTTAATCCAATATAATAACTTGTGGAGTGGAAATAAAGGGGTGAGCGACAATGTGCTCAGTAAAGGAGTCGTATGCAAACTTGATACAATGAAATCTATATACCAAAAAAACATTTATTTTCCTAATGGTGTACTAAGTACAATAGAGGAAGGATACTATAGTCAGCTGAGAAATTTAAATGGAGCATGGAAGGAATCACATTTAAAAAAAAAAGGGAACAAAAAAGAAAAAGAGAATGGAGAAGGAAAGAAGGTTTGAATCAAGAAAGTGAAAACCCTAGTCACATTTAAATAAAAAAGGAGAGAGAAAGCAAATTAGAATGGGGCAAAAGTCAAAATGCCTAAATGATTCATGAAAAATGATTCTTGGTTTGATGAACCCTGAAACACTTATTTTGGGCTTATATTATCCTTTCTTTCATGAACCCTCACCTGAGCCTACATTACGTGCCTTAAAAGTCCATTTTGATCAAATATGAGTACTCCTATTGAAGAATTATGTGTTGAGTAAAAGCATACTTACACTATGAGATGATGATCCTTTGGATGGAATTAGGACAAGCAGATCAAGATAAGCAAAAAGATTTCGTCTAGATGGAAGAAGTGGGATTCCAAAGACTCTCTTGGATCCATGTGAGCATTAAATTGGGTGAAGAAATATCTGATGTTAGGGCATGAATCAGAATGGAGAGCAGATAAGAGGGGTTTCATCAAGGACAATGAAGTTGAAAATGAAGAGAAATGAATAAAAATAAAAAAAGAAAGAAATGAAAATGAAAAAGAAGAAAAAAAAAGAGAAAAAATGAAAGGAGGATTCAAATCGAAAACCCAAAAAGGGCGGTTTGGATCAATGGAGTGCATCTAAGTTGAAAACCTGAAAAGGCGGCTTGGATACGAGAAAAGCTAGATGTCAAAGATGCTGGGGTTAAAGGATGTTTTGATAAACTCAACATGATCAGATAAAGTAGACATTTGGAAGGGAATTTTGTATTCGTTGACCAAAATCATTTTAATTTTTGTTGTTTGGATACTGTTACCTAAAACTTAATCCTGATAATTCTAGCTTTTCCTTTCTCGCCTTTTTTCCTTCAAGCTTGGCTACCCCTTATAATACTTTCAGATATTGAATACTATTATTGTTTTCACCTATCATTCTTTTGCTATATCCTTACCTTGAGGGATTGAGAAATTGTGTTGCATTGATCTTGAAATTAGAATGGTAATGAATGTTTGCTTGGCAAAATATGTGAAAGACTCCTATATTTATTTAGGAAACTGAAAGAAAAGGAAACTTGTGAATGAATGGAAATTGGAAATCAAGAAAAATCAATGAATAAGAAAGAATGAATGATGAGGTATCAGTAAAGATTTTAATGAGCAAATGAATGACCAAAAAGAGTAAATAAAGGTAAAAGATGAAACAAGGGATAAAATAAGTTAAAGAGGGCACGAAGACAAGAGCTTCATTGGGAAAGAAAATGGAAAAAGGAAAATTGAGAAGAGAAATAGGAAATATAAGGACAGGATGACAGATGAAAAGAGAAGAATGCATGAGATAGACTGATAAAGAAAAACCTTGTTGTTGCCACAGTTAAAGTTGAAATGCTTTTCAAAGAAAGCATTGCATGAACAGAATAGATTGTGTGAGTGATATTGCATGAATGGCATTGCATGGATAGAATAAACTGCATAGATAGGATAGAGTGCATGCACGGTTGCACACATGATGCACTGCATGAGAAAAATTACAGACAAGATTCCTTGAGTACAATCTATAAGACCTTCGGGCATGATTCCTCCAAATTTAGACAAGATTTTAAAGTTTGACTGCCTGCCTGTTTAGGAGGAGCCTTTTAGACAAGATTTTAAAGTTTGACTGCCTGCCTGTTTAGGAGGAGCTTTTAGACAAGATTTTAAAGTTTGACTGCCTGTCTGTTTAGGAGGAGCTTTTAGACAAGATTTTTAAAGTTTGACTGCCTGCCTGTTTAGGAGGAGCTTTTAGACAAGATTTTAAAGTTTGACTGACTGCCTGCCTGTTTAGGAGGAGCTTTTAGACAAGATTTAAAGTTTGACTGCCTGCCTGTTTAGGATGAGCATTTTGGACAAGATTTTAAAGTTTGACTGCCTGCCTGTTTAGGGGGAGCTTTTTAGACAAGATTTTAAAGTTTGACTGCCTGCCTGTTTAGGAGGAGCATTTTGGACAAGATTTTAAAGTTTGACTGCCTGCCTGTTTAGGCGGAGCATTTTGGACAAGATTTTTAAAGTTTGACTGCCTGCCTGTTTAGGAGGAGCTTTTAGACAAGATTTTAAAGTTTGACTGCCTTTCTGTTTAGAGGGAGCTTTTTGAAAAAATAAAAAAATTAAAAAAAGAGAAGTCAGACAAAATAGGTGTCTATGTCTTTGTGCAATTACTGTTTCACAGCAAATGCACAAAGAGGGGCAGCTGTAGACACACTATTTTGTCCGGGGTCTTAATTTGTATAAATAATTAATTGGGTTGGGTGACATTTGTATTTTAATTTAATAATTTAGAATTAGGCTAGAATTAAATTAGAATTTTTAGATTTAGAATTAACATTAATTAGGAAATTAAAATTAAAATAGGATTTAGGAATAAAAAAAAGAAAAGAGAGAGAAAAGATAAAAAGAAATAAAAATAAAATTAATTTTAGGATTAGATAATTAGGATAATTAGATTTTTAGGATAATTATATGGATTAATATTAAATTTGATAGAGTTAGATTAGGATTAATATAAGAAATAGATAAAATGTTAAAAAGTAGGAGATAATTAATAAAATAGGTAGAGTTGTATTAGGACTCAAATAAATTTTTTATTATAAAAAGGGGAGTACTCTTGATTGTAGTGGGGAGGATCAGAAAACCGGATTCACCCGTCACCTTGGCATCAATCAAAAAAAAATTTCCATCACACCACCTATATTCATAAAACACCGAACCGAATTGCCTTGAATCCTTTTGGTCCGCTTCACACTGCCACTGCCCTACGTAGCACTGCACTTCACCACTTCCGCCACCCCTATCTTAGTTCTCTCCCTGCCCCATTTTGCTGCCTGACTCTTTACTTGTAACGCTATTGTCGCCCCTGTCTCTCTCTTTGATCATCATCATCATTAACCTTGCTGCTACCAACTACAAAAGGAAAGCAAAGAAAGAAAGAGTTGCTACAAGGATAAAAAAGGAAGAGACGTGGGAAAGCAAAGAAAGAAAGATCGAAAAAAGAAAGGCACGTGGAACAAGGTATGTTAATCATTTCTTTTCCTATTTAATTAATTTTATAGTTTAATAATAGGTTAATGATTTGATAATAAATTTGACTTAATAGTTTAATTTGTATAATTTAATAACTTGATTTAATAATAAAATTTAATTAATATGGCTTTGCATGATAACTTGATTAAATAAATTATCTATAAAATACTAATTTTGCATGTTAATGACTAATATAATTAACTTGTATGATTTGCATGAGTAATTAGGATGTAATTAATGTTGTATACTCGATTTATTGGGTAAGGTCTCAGGAAATTGTAATAAAAATATATAAATATAAATACAAAACACAAGTTAAAATAATAAAATAATGATAAGATTCAGTAAAAAAAATATTAAAGGTGAACATGATTTATTCCGATGATAAGATTATAAAGAGGGTTACGCTTAAGTAATACTTTGGAATCTCTAGGTAAGAGGATTTCCTTCATGGTCTGACCAGCTTAATGGAAGGAGCTGAAGGGAATTTTCAATAAAAATAATTCATGTACATTTTTTAAAAATATAATAAATAATAATAAAACAATATGATAAATAAAAATATAATAATGATAAGAGTCAGATAATAATAATTCATGAAAGTGAGTATCGATTATTCCAATGATAAGATTTCGAAGAGGGTTACGCTTAAGTAATACTTTGAAAATCTTTAGGTAAGAGAATTTCTTTTAAATTCTACCAGCTTAATGCAAGATTTTAAGAGAATTTTTGATAAAATAATTTATATTCATTTTCTAAAAAATAAAGATAATTTATATTCATAAGATAAATATAACAATAAATAATAGATAAAGATATTAGTCATGAAAATAATAGAAAATAATAAATGATAAAAATAAAATAAGATAATTTGGGTAGAGAAGTCAAAGTTAGGAAATTTTCATAAAATACTAAAATTCATCTGACGACGGAGCCTCTTCAAGCAAGTCACATAGTACTACTTGAATACTCTTGAGGTGAGAAGGATTTTTTTAAGTTATCCCACCAGCTTAATGGAGGATACTTAGAAATATTTTTCAATATTAAGCATATCGAAATTAAAGATTAACCTAAGCAAATTTAGAAAATAACCTAAGACTAAGTGGTACCATTTTAGGATGGGCGTTGTGGGGGTGCTAATCCTTCCCCACACGTAACCGTACTCCCGAGTCTAAGAATCTTTGAACGTAGACCAAGCCTTATCTTTAGACAAGAATAGGTGACCAATCACACCTTAAGTTTGAATGGTTGGTGGCAACTCTAAGAATTTAAGTCTAGCGGGTTAGGTTCTAGAACTTGACACATTATGACACTGCCTGTTGAGGGATCGATCCCTCATCCTGTTTCTGTAGTTTTTGACAGAAAATCCAACCTTTGAGGTACCAAAACTTCATTTTTGAGTATTTTAAGTCCAAGTAAGGGTTTAAACATTTGTAAAACATGATTTTGGACTTGTATGAATAGAAAACATGAATGAAAAACCATTTTACAAAACATTTTGCAATTTTGGAAGAATTTACACAATAAAATGCATTTTTTGCCTCAAAGGATGTCATTTTGAGAGTTAAGCATATTTTGACAAAACTCAATCATTGGAAACCACAAATATGTCAAAACAAACTTGTTCACATAAGTTTTAAGCACATATATCATCAAATCATCATACTTGTGAACATTATGCCATGATTTCCAACATACAAGTTCTTCATTAATGCACATGACATGGAATTTTGCATATATGACATATTTGGCAATTTGAGGCAACTAAATACATTATCAACACATAGAAGACTTGCTTAAAATGCAGAAATCCAATAATCATTTCAAAATTACTAAACATGCTTTTCATCCAATAATCCAATGCCTCAGGAACCATCCATCAACCAATCAACAATCATTCAACATGCCTTTTCTTTATTCATTCAACTCACAATGCACCAAGAATCATTAACACATTTTCTCATCAAAGCACAACTAATCAAATAAAAAGTTTAAGGTGTAAGGAATTAAGCTTACAAAACTCCTTTGCTTGAGACTGCTTTGCCTTGATATGTTGAGTCCACCATTAGCCATATTTTGAAGACTTGTTGTGATCTTAGCCAAGGATGGATTCTTAAGTTCTTCTTCTTTCTCATTGGCACAAGCAATCTCCATGAGGTGTGTAGAGCATTCAATCTCCATTGTTTCTTTGTAACTCCATGCTCTAACACTCCTACAACAAACACATTTTCAAGCATGTTTTGGTACCCAAATTTTCTTGGGTCCATGAGAGTTAATGCAAACAATTTTTGATCCTTTTGGGATCCATTTCAAACTCAATTCATCATTATTTATTGCATGCTTTGGCACCCATATTTTCCTAACAACTCTTCCTCTAAATGTAGTTTTTCTATATGTGCATGCTTGTGAAGAGTGTCCTATTCTATTGCATAGTGAGCATGTGAGAGATGTATCATGCATATAATTTTTGCACACTAGGAAGTTCTTTAGATGAGTCTCTTTTTGTATTGCATTATATCCTAACTCATCTTTGTGAAAGAAAGCTCTTTGGGTCTCTAACATGTGATCTAGCTTTTGTTGACCCATATAAAACCTAGAAAATGAGTTATGCAAATTTAAGTTCTTTTTATTCAACTCATTTATTTCTAAGTTAGTCTCTTCTAATTTCTTTTCAAATTCTAGCTTAGCATTTATCAAAGCTTCATTTTCTATTTTTAATTTAGCAATGATTTTCTTATATTTGGAGTTCATGCATTGAAATTCATTTGCTAAATCATTAAAGGCATTTTGTAGTTCACTAAAGGTATAATCATTATCTTCACTAGAACTACAACTAGCCTCATCATTACTAATGGCCATAAAGCATGTATAGGCTACCTCATTATCTACGTTTTCCTCATCGGAGCTATCACTATCACTCCATGCAGTCACAAATGCTTTCTTCCTAGGCTTCCTATCCTTTTCCTTCCTAAGTAAGGGGCAATCTAGCTTAGTGTGACCCGGTTCATTACATTCATAACACACTAAGGGGTCTTTTTCTCTCCTACTAGATTCTCCTCTTATTACCCCTCTACTTTGGTGCCTCCTATCATTCTCTCTCTCTTTCATTCTAATAAATCTATTAAATCTTTTGGCAAACAATGCCATTTCTTTTCCTTCCTCATTTCCACTCTCATCACTATCATCTTCAATGACCTCATGAGTGGAAGACTTAAGTGCTACGCCTACTTTCTTTGAAGGCACTTCATTTCTTTTCAATTTCATCTCATATGTAAGTAGGGAGCCCATAAGTTCATCTAGAGAGAAGGTATTTGGATCTTTAGACTCTTCTATTGCGGTTACCTTTGCCTCCCAAGACTTAGGCAAGCTATTCAAAATTTTCTTTACCATTTCAACATTGGAATAAGCCTTGCCTAGAGCCTTAAGTCCATTAATTATATCATTAAACCTAGTGAACATTTCGCTAATGGACTCATTTTCTTTCATCCTAAATAGCTCATAATCATGTGTGAGCATTCCTACTTTGGTCTTTCTAACTTGATTTGTCCCTTCATGTGTGATGGCTAGTTTATCACATATTTGTTTAGCATTTTCACATAAGGAGACTCTATTATATTCATTAGGACCTAATGCACAAAAGAGGGTGTGCATAGCCTTGGCATTCAATTATGCCAATCTCATATCATTGGTGTCCCACTCATCTTCACTCTTAAGGATATCTTTCCCATCTACTTTCTTTATTGGGATTCTAGGGTCATTAACTATTACTCTCCACACTTCATAGTCATTAGATTGCACAAATAACATAATCCTAATTTTCCAATATGAATAATTCTCACCATTAAAGAGTGGAGGTCTAACTAATGATTGTCCCTCTTCTCCTAAGGATGTGCCTACATTCAAGTGAGCCATTTAAGATCGTTTTGCTCGATACAGGTTAGTCTAAATCAATCCCGAGCCCAAGTTCTGATACCAATTGTTGGCTCTTATAGGCTATACCGAGAGGGGGTGAATCGGTTTTTCACTAACTTTAAGCTCGTTTTTCGGTTCCTCTAAATTCTCTAGCCTATATGAATATTTTCTAAGTTCTCTAAGCTACTCAAGCATGCAATATAAATTCGATTCAATAAGCATAATATAATTGCAAGTAAAGAGAGTAGGGAAAGAGAGATTTACACAAGCGATTTATAGAGGTTCAGTTACCTTGCCTACGTCCTCTACCTTGGGACGCTCTCAAGGATTTTCCCCAAATTCACTATCTTTGAATTTGTATTACACTCCCTCTTTTCAAGGCTCAAGAGAAACCTCTCTCTTTTTCTAAGCTCAAGAGAAACCTCTTCTCCCTCTTTTTCTAAGGCTCAAGAGAAACCTCCCTCTTTTTCTAAGGCTAAAGAGAAACCTCTCTCTTTTTCTAGGCTTAAGAGAAACCTCCCCTTTACAAAGAATGATGGGTTACAAATAATGTAATCAAAGAAAGGCCTCTAGGTAGGCAAGTGATTACAGAAATTAAGCACAATGAAAACCTATACAAGATATGTGCTAAGCAATACAAGAGATATGTGAATGATAGAAGAAGAAGACTTTGTATCTCTTGATTTGTTGTTGAGGCTTGAAGAAAATGAAGAAGATGATGAATAGAATTTCTAAGTTGTTCCCCTTGGTTGCTTCAGCTTCTAAGCCTCTATTTATAGTCCCTTGGATGGTTTGTGAACGTTGGGTGGAGCCAAATTTGAATATGACTGTTGTATGTCACAAAACTAGCCGTTACAGGCTATTTTCGGGCAAATGGATCGATCCCTTTCCATAAGGGATCGATCCCAAGCTTCCAGATTGCTTATTCTAGGCTTGAGGATCATTCTGCCTTGAAGGGATCGATCCCTTCCCTTAGGGGATCGATCCCATACCTCCAAAAAGCTATTTTTTGCACTTTTTGGGTTAAAAATGATGTGGTCTTTGATCCTAATTCAACCAAAAACATTTTGGCATTTTTGTGGGAGTTTTTCTTGACTTTCTCTGATGAAAACATGATCCGAAAACTCATCAAGTGATTTTCTAAAATATTCAAAACATTTTTAAAGTATTAAGACCAATAAGAATATGCATCATTAAATCATGGTCTTAATGTTTGATATGATCACGTGAATATGGATTGAGAAAATCATGTGTGATAAGGCAAATTTACAATATGAATTCAAACATTAAAGCTTACTTAAGTTTTTGTCATTTCAAAATATATATGTCAATTTAAAGCTAACAATCTATATGCAATAAAATCCTTTATTTTCCTATCAGTAAGCTAGGGACCCTAATAGGAAGAATATTATAGTTGACTAGGGATCCGGATGGAGTAAGGAAGGTATTTTGAAATATTTGTTTTGTCCCAGAACCTAGAAGTGACTATAGGGAGTAGAAATTTAAGTTGATATGAAATTCATTCAATAATTCACTATAAATATATCACATAACTTAATATAAGAAATCATTAAAATCGCATTAATCATCATTTTGAAAATAATTTAACTTTCACAATTAAAATCATCCCTTTCATGTGTAGTTAAATCACAGTAACAGTATGATATACAGTTCAACACGATAATAGTTTAGTGATAAGAACACTTCAGTAAACCGTTTCAATAATAGTACAGTTCAATAAAATATCACAGTAATTGATAATAATAGTGGAAACCAGGCAACACCCTCATTATATCATGCTATAATCCTTGCAAGGAATAGTAACAGCAAACAGTAAGATTTATGGCCATAGTCTATAAATGTCTTCGGTTTACACTGATCAGGTGTCAATCGAGACGTTGAAGATAAGATTAGTGTCACAATTAAGATCATCCCTTTCACGTGTAGTTAAATCACAGTAACTGTCACGCCCGATCTTTCTTAATATCTTACGGAAGCCTAAATTGCGGAATTAAATTTTTTTTTATATCACTATTCATTTGTAGGTGAATATGTAGGCCAATCTCAATTTCATATAACTCCCTTGATATATCTAGGCACATCTACCAACATACATAATGACAATTCAAAAAGTATATTGATCGTCATATTCCAATAATACATAATCTAGCTTACATCCCAAACTCATCACATAAGTATATATATATACAATCAAAAGAATTCCAATACACTGTGCCATCATCCATCTCTATCTATACAAACCGCTGGGAGCCATATACCTTAGATTGTGCAGGGAAGTCCACTCTCAAGAAGCTTCGCAAGCCAAAAAGAACAGTCGCTGTATCGATCACTCTGAAAGGGAGGGGAAAGAAGAGGGGAGTGAGTCATAAACTCAGTAAGTAACAACAATAAGCAACTAATTATACCAAGCATCCCTCATTTATGAAAGCTAATTCAAATCACTTTCAAATAAATCAAATCAATTATGCTGCATCAAACTTAAAACACATTATGGAACTTAATAGCAATTCATAATCAAATATGGAGTCCCATCATTAGACTAGAAGTCTTAATATCAAACCATACTTAAAGTATGCAATTAAGTCAATAAAACAAATCATAGTACCAAGAGAGTTCACAGAGTATCAGTCGATGCTACTTAGAGCGAACAAACCCACGGTAGCTAACCGTAGCAAACTCCCATCAAGGGCGCTGCCTATGCATAAACCAATCAAACCCCGGCTCATTGCGCATATGAAACCGAGACCTGTCCAAACGTAATATACAGGACAAGCCAAACGTCTCCGAGGCTAATGCTCGAGAAACAATGCTCTAAGTCAATCAAATGTGTCTACAAAGTTCTCAAGGTACAATGCCCTGAGGTCTTAATACCTCGGGTCTAAAACAAATATCCGGTAGTCTTAAAACAAATCTCATTCTTCCCTGACCTCATAGCGATCATTGTAGTTTATAAGGAAGTAATTCAACAAACAAGACTCACAAGGCATTTAAAAACATTAACAAGGTTACAACACAAAGTATAAAATCATATTAAGTCAGAATTTAATTTGAACCTTTAAAACATTTAAAATATTTCTTGTGCATATAATACGCGCAAACAATACATTTCTTGTGAGCCCATCACTTGTTTACAAACCATTCTAGTAAAGCAAAATCAACAGTCAAGGGAAGACATCTCATATGCAGCATTCATTTGGTTTCAATTGCCAAATTCCAAAAGTTTATAGCATTAAGCAAATTGGATGCAAGTAGTCACTTAGGGTTACTTACCGTACTTCCTTAGCTTCTGAATCAGTTCTCCCTCGCCTACCAAGTCTTGGAGTATCGATTGATTTTGGGTCTATCTTAGTCCTTAGGACAACCCTCTACATAACAAATGGTAGATTGAATCAATCTCTATACATCCATCGATCTTAGTATTTCAAATCATAAGCTAACATTAAGCATTGTATAATTCAACAAGAAACAATACTTGGCTGTGTTTCCAGAGTTATTTCAAACGTTACTAGCACCATTTATTGTCTTTTCGTTCATTTGAACTACTTATGACCCATTTGGTCTATTTCTGTCCTTTAAGGTTTCGGACCTTATGGTATTGTGCTAGCCTTTGGTATAAATTTCAGAACTTGGTTGTCAAACCGACATTTTTATATCACTTCTAACTCAAATCCCTATTTATACATATAAGGCTCATTTTCTAATTCATTTTGTGCCATTTCCCATAAATTTTTAGACCTTAATCCAAATATGTCACAGTAGGCAGGAAATTTCCTGACCTATGTACAGTAAAATGCCTACTACCAACTATAGGGATATGAGATCTTTACAAACTCAATACCATGTAAATCATGACTCATTTATCTTTCTGAACATGTAAAGTTTGCAGTCATATATGATCTGGACAATTTTCTATGAATATTTGAAGTTTACATTAAAAATCTGTCCCCAGCAGTGAGTATCCTGCATGCATTCATACATATCTTACGCCATGAAGTTCCAAATCTGGAAATTCCAAAACTAGATGAAAGTTAACTCATTTACCTATCTAGAAGTGTACGATTCATACTTTAATTCCTCCTACATCAATATCAGAAATTTTCCAAAGTTCCAGTGTGTTCAACAGTTTCCTGACACAGTAAGCACTGACCAATATGCACCAACTGTCTCATATCTGGTTATAGGAGTATCCAAATGATGCAAACCCAGAACCATCATGCTCCTAACTTAAATACCCTTTCTAGACATGTAAGGCTCACAACCTAATTCAATTTAGGCCATTTGCTATGATTTTTCAAAGTTAGGACTGTGATTCACGTTTCTGGACAGGACACCCTGCACTCATTTGTGCATAACTCAAGCTACAGAAGTCCAATTCAAGAAATTCCAAAACTGACTTTCTTGTAACTTAAAGGGCCATAATTCATAATTTTTCCAGAATTTTTCTCCATACAGAACTATTAAACTGCTCTTTTTAATTTTCCAGCCAGACAGAACAGTAAATTCCAGATTCACACCAAGTCAGAATTTCAGTTTATCTTTATCTAACAATTGTCATTTGATTTAATTCATCACAATTGCATTTTCATGCATAATAATCAAATAGTATAAAGTTAGAATATTACCCACTTACCAAATTGCAACAGTTAGTTTCTTTAACCCAAGAGCCATATCGAAACTATCCTTACCCCTGCTGTGAAACTAAGGATCCTCCTTCCTTCAATGCTATGGTTTCAACTTTTAAAGCTGGAAACCTGCTTAACCGAGAGCTAATTTCCAGGCTCATCTTGTGTTCTTTTTTTTTCTATACAAAATCTCCAACATGCAAACACATAAGTTTACAATCTGAAATGGTTTACACCTTAGGAGTTCAAAGAACATTCTCTTCTTACCTCTTCTCTTATGAAACCATAACTCAGGTCTCCCTTCTCTTGGTTTCTCCTTCAGCCGAATGGTAACAGCCACATGCAAAGCTCTTTTGTGATTTTCTATTAATCCTAACCAACAACCATAGAAACATCAAAATTTCTAATTTTCTTTCTAAAACCGAATCTGTCTTGCTTCTGCTACAATCAAATTTAATTCAATTCAAAGCTTAATCCATATCATCTATTCATAAAATAAGTGAATACTACAAATAAGATCAAGCAAAACATCACCCAACAACTTACCTAGTTCAACCGAACAGCACAGCCCCTAAACCCATTTTAATTTCTTCACGTCAAATTCTGCTCTTCAAAACCCATTTGGTTTTTCCTCCTTCCAGCCCTCTAATCCTAGGTTTAAAGTGATCTTGATGTGAGGAAGGTGGTTTGTGAAGGATATTGGATGAGTGGCTGAAGAAAATATGAGACTTGGTATAGCTCACGTGAAGCCTTTTGGAGGAGAAGGAGCAATTCGTGCAACAGACCAGTAAGGAGAAGAGGAGGTTGGTTTTACTGCTTTTGAAGACAGATATATAACTCTTTTTAATAAAATTTTTAACGTACAAAAATCCACCTTAAGTTAATTTATTTACCCCTTAAAAATCAATTTATTTCACTTAGGCCACACATAACTGTTATTATTTATAAACTCAGATTTTTTTTTTCAACCAGTCTATTAGTATCTAAAATTAGATTTACAGATATTTAATTCTAAAACGAGAGAATTCATGGTTATCACATCCTCCCTACCTTTAAAGAATTTGGTCCTCCAAATTTGAGTACCGTTACTTCAAAACAAGTGAGGATACCTCTCCTTCATTAGATTCTCTACTTCCCAGGTGGCTTCTTCCTCCGAATGCCTTTGCCACAATACCTTCACTAGTGGAATAGTTTTGGATCTTAGCACCTTCTCCTTGCGATCTAAGATCCTGACAGGCTTCTCTTCATATGTGAGATCATCCCGAATATCTAACTCTCCATAATCTACCACGTGAGAAGGATCCGGGTGGTATTTCCTTAACATTGACACGTGAAACACATTGTGCACACCCGCTAGCTGTGGTGGTAGAGCCAACCTGTATGCCACTTCACCTACCTTCTCTAAAATCTCGAATGGTCCCACATACCTCGGGCTAAGTTTGCCTTTCTTCCCGAATCTCATAATGCCCTTCGAAGGAGAAACTTTCAAAAATACCGAATCACCAACTTCAAACTCCAAACGTCTCCTCCGATTATCGGCATATGACTTCTGCCTACTCTGGGCAGTCTTAAGTCTATCACGAATAAGCTTTATTCTGTCCGAAGCTTGCTGAACCAGGTCAGGTGCAAACAATTTTCTGTCTCCCACTTCTTCCCATCCAACTGGAGACCGACACTTTCTCCCGTACAGTGCTTCATATGGGGCCATCCCTATACTCGAGTGGAAGCTATTGTTGTATGCAAATTCTGCTAATGGCAAGTGTTCATCCCAAGAGCCTTTGTAATCAAGTGCACACGCTCTCAACATGTCCTCGAGAGTCTGAATGGTTCTCTCAGACTGACCATCAGTCTGACGATGGTAAGCGGTGCTTAAGTGTAACCGAGTTCCCATTGCTTCTTGAAACTTCTCCCAAAATCTAGAAGTGAATCGGGGATCTCGATCAGACACAATGCTCACTGGGACACCATGTAACCGAACAATTTCCCGAACATAGAGATTGGCCAAGGCACTGAGTGAATCCGTAGCCTTCATGGCTAAAAAGTGAGCTGATTTGGTTAGTCTATCCACTATCACCCAAATGGCATCATGCTGTCTCTTAGTCCTTGGAAGACCTAGCACGAAGTCCATGGTGATGTGCTCCCATTTCCAGCTCGGAATAGACAATGGTTGAAGCAACCCCGCGAGCCTTTGATGTTCAACCTTCACCTGCTGACAGACTAGACATTTTGCAACAAAATCGGCAATATCTTTCTTCATTCCAGACCAATAGTATAAGCTACGCAGGTTCTGGTACATTTTGGTACTACCAGGGTGCATAGCATATTTCGAGCTATGAGCTTCCTCCAAAATCAACTTCTTTAACTCTGAATCATTCGGAACATACATTCGGCCCTTATACCTTAAAATGCCATCATTGCCGAACCTAAACTCTGTCTCTTCATTTTGGTTCCCTTCATTTCCACAAACAATCTCTTTCAATCGAGGATCCTCTTTTTGCTTTTGACGGATTCGATCAATCAATTCAGGCTCTAACCTCATACTGGCCATCATACAACCCTCTCCAACGGGTTCTATATCTAATCTCAAGTCTGCAAACTGCTGTAGCATACACCATTTCTGAACCATCAACATCGAGACCATAGCAGTGCCTTTCCTACTCAACGCATCTGCTACCACATTAGCCTTGCCTGGATGGTAAAGAATTTCACAGTTGTAGTCCTTCAACAACTCCATCCATCTCCGCTGCCGCATATTCAATTCTTTTTGGGAGAATAAGTACTTCAGACTTTTATGATCTGTAAAAATCTGAAATGTTTCCCCATAGAGATAATGGCGCCAAATCTTGAGTGCGAACACTACGGCAGCAAGCTCTAGGTCGTGTGTTGGATAATTCTTCTCGTGGTCCTTCAACTGACGAGAACCATAAGCTATTACCTTCCCGTGCTGCATTAAGACACACCCTAATCCTTGATACGAAGCATCACTGTAGATAGCAAAACCTCCTGACCCACTAGGAATAGTTAGTATTGGAGCAGAGGTAAGCCGCCTCTTCAACTCCTGAAAGCTATTTTCACATGCCTCATTCCAATCAAAGTTCACTCCTTTACGAGTGAGTCGATGCAGTGGGGTAGCAATCTTGGAGAAACCTTCTACAAATTTCCTGTAATAACCTGCTAAACCCAAGAAACTTCGAACGTCTGTTACAGTCTGAGGCCTTCCCCACTTCACAATAGCTTCAATCTTGGATGGATCTACTGACACCCCGTCCTTTAACACAATATGCCCCAGAAAAGCAATCTGATCCAACCAGAAGTCACATTTACTGAGCTTAGCATACAACTCCTTATCTCTAAGGACTTGGAGCACTGTTCGTAAATGCTGTTTGTGCTCGTCTTTTGACTTGGAGTATACCAGGATGTCGTCTATGAAGACAATCACAAATAAGTCTAAGAAAGGCTTGAACACCTCATTCATTAAGCTCATGAAAGCCGCTGGTGCATTTGTCAAGCCAAATGGCATCACTAGAAATTCATAATGGCCATATCTAGTCCGAAAGGCCGTCTTAGAAACATCATCCTCTCGAATCCTCAGTTGATGATAGCCGGATCGAAGGTCTATTTTAGAAAACACCGTAGCACCCTTTAACTGATCGAATAAATCATCAATCCTCGGTAATGGGTACTTGTTCCTAACTGTTGCCTTGTTGAGTAATCTGTAATCAATACACAGTCTTAGACTCCCATCCTTCTTTCTAACAAACAACACCGGTGCACCCCAGGGAGATACGTTCGGACGTATAAATCCCTTATCAAGTAGCTCTTGCAACTGCTTCTTTAATTCATCCAGTTCCACAAGAGCCATTCTATAAGGTGCCCTTGATATAGGCTGAGTACCCGGGACTAAGTCGATGATGAACTCAGTCTCTCGCTTGGGTGGTAATCCTGGCAAGTCATTAGGGAATACATCTGGAAACTCTCTGACGATTGGTATATCCTTTAATTCAGGATGTTCCTTGGAGGCATCTTCCACAAAGGCTAAATACCCTTCACAAACATCATGCATTCTTAGGTAAAATAATCAAACAAAAACAACCATCACTTATTATTACTTATCAAAAGAGATTACAACAGTTTCAGGTAGGGAGAACATCACTATTTTCTTATAACAATCTAACCAAGCATGATGTCTAGCTAGCCAATCCATTCCTAGGATTACATCAAAATCTTTCATATTTAACAAAATCAAATCGACTAGCAGACTCCTATCTCCCACCTTAACCTCACAATCCCTATATACAATATCAGTTATATGGTTTTCCTTTAGGGGAGTGCTCACATGAAGCGGACGATCTAACCTTACAGGTTCTAATTTAATCTTGCTAGCAAAATATGGAGCAATAAAGGAATGAGTGGAACCAGAGTCTATTAAAACATAAGCTTCAAAATCAGCAATAGTAAGCTTACCTTTAACCACGGAGTCTCTTCCCTGTGCAGAAGCCTCATCCAATGCAAAGACTCGACCCTGAGCTACTGGCTTCTTGCCCTTATCCACTGCTTTACCCTTGTCACCAGTCGAATGCTCAAAGGCCCTTTCTACAGTCTTGCGGTAGGGACAATCTCTGACCATATGTCCCTGTTTCCCGCAGTGGAAACAAGCTCCTGTCTCCCTATAACAAGGTTTAGTACCATGATTGCTTCCACACTTAGGACAAGTTGGACCCCTCTTAGTCTCATCCCCTTTCGGTTTGGTTCCCACTGTCTTCTGCCTCTTTTCTAGCTGCTTGCCCTTGTAGGGCTTTCTATCATCGACCCTCTTATCTTTTCCCTTGTTCCTCCACTTAGACCCATATTCCTGCTGAATTAGGTCATGTTCAAGCTCGACCATCTGAGCTCGTCTGAGAGCTTCTGCAAAATCAGTGATATCTAGCACTGCCATCTTACTCCGAATTACGGGTTTCAATCCCGAAATGAACTTGATGGTCTTAGCTTTCTCATCCTTGGATGCTAGAAGGTCATACCGACACAAAGCTGAGAACTTTGACTCATATTCATCCACGGTGTTGGAACCCTGAGTCAATTTCAGAAAATCTGCCTGTTTCTTTCTTTGAGCAGGCTCGGGAATATACTGCTTAAAGAAGCTCTCCAGAAAAGCTTCCCATGTGATCTCCGGGTTCTGACTTGTCAACAATTTCTCAGCTGATTCCCACCAAACCTCTGCTTTCTCTCGGAACATAAATACCGCTAATCTCACTTTTTCAGTAGAACTATAGCCCATACACTTGAACAATTTCTCTAACTGTTTGACCCATTCTTCGGCTACATCCGGGTCCTTTTCACCCTTAAAAGTGGGCGGATTCATCTTCTGAAATTGCCGAAGCCTATTCATGTTCCTATCTACCTGATCTCCAACCTGTGGTGGTGGCACTAGAGGTGGTAGAGATTGTGGGGCTACAGGTGGCTGCGGTGGTGCTGGTGGCTGTGGTGGTACAGCCGGTTGTTGCTGTGGAGCAGCCTGAGGTTGTGGCACAGGAGGAGGGACTTGTGCCTGTGCCTGAGCTTGAGCTGGAGGCTGATTAGAGTTGCCTCCGAATTGTTGCGCTATGAAAGCCGCAAGATTTTGGACTGTTTGCTGTAATTCTCCCACAGTCCTCGATAACTGGCCCACTTCTGCATTAAGATCTGGGGCCCGAGGAGGCTGTGGTGGAGGCGGGGGAGTAGGAGACCTGGACCGCTCTGTAGGAAGAACTCGTTGTGGTCTACCTCTCCTCTTCATTATCACTTACTTCCTGTCACATTAACAACAATTAGTACAGTTTATATGGCAACCGCAGCTCAAAGATAGACATAGGCACAGTGCATAGGGATGTAAGCTAACTTTATCGACCTACACAGACACGAACAAACCCGCTCTGATACCAAACTGTCACGCCCGATCTTTCTTAATATCTTACGGAAGCCTAAATTGCGGAATTAAATTTTTTTTTTATATCACTATTCATTTGTAGGTGAATATGTAGGCCAATCTCAATTTCATATAACTCCCTTGATATATCTAGGCACATCTACCAACATACATAATGACAATTCAAAAAGTATATTGATCGTCATATTCCAATAATACATAATCTAGCTTACATCCCAGACTCATCACATAAGTATATATATATACAATCAAAAGAATTCCAATACACTGTGCCATCATCCATCTCTATCTATACAAACCGCTGGGAGCCATATACCTTAGATTGTGTAGGGAAGTCCACTCTCAAGAAGCTTCCCAAGCCAAAAAGAACAGTCGCTGTATCGATCACTCTGAAAGGGAGGGGAAAGAAGAGGGGAGTGAGTCATAAACTCAGTAAGTAACAACAATAAGCAACTAATTATACCAAGCATCCCTCATTTATGAAAGCTAATTCAAATCACTTTCAAATAAATCAAATCAATTATGCTGCATCAAACTTAAAACACATTATGGAACTTAATAGCAATTCATAATCAAATATGGAGTCCCATCATTAGACTAGAAGTCTTAATATCAAACCATACTTAAAGTATGCAATTAAGTCAATAAAACAAATCATAGTACCAAGAGAGTTCACAGAGTATCAGTCGATGCTACTTAGAGCGAACAAACCCACGGTAGCTAACCGTAGCAAACTCCCATCAAGGGCGCTGCCTATGCATAGACCAATCAAACCCCGGCTCATTGCGCATATGAAACCGGGACCTGTCCAAACGTAATATACAGGACAAGCCAAACGTCTCCGAGGCTAATGCTCGAGAAACAGTGCTCTAAGTCAATCAAATGTGTCTACAAAGTTCTCAAGGTACAATGCCCTGAGGTCTTAATACCTCGGGTCTAAAACAAATATCCGGTAGTCTTAAAACAAATCTCATTCTTCCCTGACCTCATAGCGATCATTGTAGTTTATAAGGAAGTAATTCAACAAACAAGACTCACAAGGCATTTAAAAACATTAACAAGGTTACAACACAAAGTATAAAATCATATTAAGTCAGAATTTAATTTGAACCTTTAAAACATTTAAAATATTTCTTGTGCATATAATACGCGCAAACAATACATTTCTTGTAAGCCCATCACTTGTTTACAAACCATTCTAGTAAAGCAAAATCAACAGTCAAGGGAAGACATCTCATATGCAGCATTCATTTGGTTTCAATTGCCAAATTCCAAAAGTTTATAGCATTAAGCAAATTGGATGCAAGTAGTCACTTAGGGTTACTTACCGTACTTCCTTAGCTTCTGAATCAGTTCTCCCTCGCCTACCAAGTCTTGGAGTATCGATTGATTTTGGGTCTATCTTAGTCCTTAGGACAACCCTCTACATAACAAATGGTAGATTGAATCAATCTCTATACATCCATCGATCTTAGTATTTCAAATCATAAGCTAACATTAAGCATTGTATAATTCAACAAGAAACAATACTTGGCTGTGTTTCCAGAGTTATTTCAAACGTTACTAGCACCGTTTATTGTCTTTTCGTTCATTTGAACTACTTATGACCCATTTGGTCTATTTCTGTCCTTTAAGGTTTCGGACCTTATGGTATTGTGCTAGCCTTTGGTATAAATTTCAGAACTTGGTTGTCAAACCGACATTTTTATATCACTTCTAACTCAAATCCCTATTTATACATATAAGGCTCATTTTCTAATTCATTTTGTGCCATTTCCCATAAATTTTTAGACCTTAATCCAAATATGTCACAGTAGGCAGGAAATTTCCTGACCTGTGTACAGTAAAATGCCTACTACCAACTATAGGGATATGAGATCTTTACAAACTCAATACCATGTAAATCATGACTCATTTATCTTTCTGAACATGTAAAGTTTGCAGTCATATATGATCTGGACAATTTTCTATGAATATTTGAAGTTTACATTAAAAATCTGTCCCCAGCAATGAGTATCCTGCATGCATTCATACATATCTTACGCCATGAAGTTCCAAATCTGGAAATTCCAAAACTAGATGAAATTTAACTCATTTACCTATCTAGAAGTGTACGATTCATAATTTAATTCCTCCTACATCAATATCAGAAATTTTCCAAAGTTCCAGTGTGTTCAACAGTTTCCTGACACAGTAAGCACTGACCAATATGCACCAACTGTCTCATATCTGGTTATAGGAGTATCCAAATGATGCAAACCCAGAACCATCATGCTCCTAACTTAAATACCCTTTCTAGACATGTAAGGCTCACAACCTAATTCAATTTAGGCCATTTGCTATGATTTTTCAAAGTTAGGACTGTGATTCACGTTTCTGGACAGGACACCCTGCACTCATTTGTGCATAACTCAAGCTACAGAAGTCCAATTCAAGAAATTCCAAAACTGACTTTCTTGTAACTTAAAGGGCCATAATTCATAATTTTTCCAGAATTTTTCTCCATACAGAACTATTAAACTGCTCTTTTTAATTTTCCAGCCAGACAGAACAGTAAATTCCAGATTCACACCAAGTCAGAATTTCAGTTTATCTTTATCTAACAATTGTCATTTGATTTAATTCATCACAATTGCATTTTCATGCATAATAATCAAATAGTATAAAGTTAGAATATTACCCACTTACCAAATTGCAACAGTTAGTTTCTTCAACCCAAGAGCCATATCGAAACTATCCTTACCCCTGCTGTGAAACTAAGGATCCTCCTTCCTTCAATGCTATGGTTTCAACTTTTAAAGCTGGAAACCTGCTTAACCGAGAGCTAATTTCCAGGCTCATCTTGTGTTCTTTTTTTTTCTATACAAAATCTCCAACATGCAAACACATAAGTTTACAATCTGAAATGGTTTACACCTTAGGAGTTCAAAGAACATTCTCTTCTTACCTCTTCTCTTATGAAACCATAACTCAGGTCTCCCTTCTCTTGGTTTCTCCTTCAGCCGAATGGTAACAGCCACATGCAAAGCTCTTTTGTGATTTTCTATTAATCCTAACCAACAACCATAGAAACATCAAAATTTCTAATTTTCTTTCTAAAACCGAATCTGTCTTGCTTCTGCTACAATCAAATTTAATTCAATTCAAAGCTTAATCCATATCATCTATTCATAAAATAAGTGAATACTACAAATAAGATCAAGCAAAACATCACCCAACAACTTACCTAGTTTAACCGAACAGCACAGCCTCTAAACCCATTTTAATTTCT
Source organism: Heritiera fomes (assembly GCA_032173925.1). NCBI lineage: Eukaryota > Viridiplantae > Streptophyta > Magnoliopsida > Malvales > Malvaceae > Heritiera > Heritiera fomes. The sequence continues at coordinate 19,295,295 of JAPDPM010000015.1, forward strand.
TCACGTCAAATTCTGCTCTTCAAAACCCATTTGGTTTTTCCTCCTTCCAGCCCTCTAATCCTAGGTTTAAAGTGATCTTGATGTGAGGAAGGTGGTTTGTGAAGGATATTGGATGAGTGGCTGAAGAAAATATGAGACTTGGTATAGCTCACGTGAAGCCTTTTGGAGGAGAAGGAGCAATTCGTGCAACAGACTAGTAAGGAGAAGAGGAGGTTGGTTTTACTGCTTTTGAAGACAGATATATAACTCTTTTTAATAAAATTTTTAACGTACAAAAATCCACCTTAAGTTAATTTATTTACCCCTTAAAAATCAATTTATTTCACTTAGGCCACACATAACTGTTATTATTTATAAACTCAGATTTTTTTTTCAACCAGTCTATTAGTATCTAAAATTAGATTTACAGATATTTAATTCTAAAACGAGAGAATTCACGGTTATCACAGTAACAGTATGATATACAGTTCAGTACGATAATAGAACACTTTAGTAAATCGTTTTAGTAACAGTACAGTTCAATAACATATCACAGTAATCGATAATAATAGTGGAGACCAGGCAACACACAATTATATCATGCTATGATCCCCACAGGGAACAATAACAGTAAACAGTAAGATCTATGATCATAGTCTATAAATGTCTTCGGTCGTACACTGATCAGATGTCAATTGGGACGTTGAAGATAGGATTAGTGTCAACAGCTTCACACAGTAATAGAACAGTAATACACGTGAGCTTGATACGGGGCCTAACAATCTCAAAACAGTGTTTAAACAATAATATCACTTTTATGGAAGTCATTAAACTGGATAAAACCTTTAGTCAGTCTATAAAGGAAAAATTAATAAAATAGTGAATATCATAATGAGAATAATTTATAAAATTTTCATCATTTAACCCTTAACTGTATAAACTACTTATTTCACTTTAAAACACTTAGGAGAAATTTCCAATAACTTTTCTTTTATTAAATTCAGTAACATAAATATTTAAGTAATATTTTTTGGTAAATTCATAATTTATGAAAAATATTAAATATCTCACTCATCAAGGCTAGGAAAATACTCCACTATGCACTAAAATATTTCATGATAATTTTATAAAATTTTCTAATAAATTTCAGTAGTATAACGGCTGCTAATATCTTAGCCCTCCTATAATTGTAAACACAGTTTAAACCAGCCAATTAACCACAATTTCACAATTCTCAAGGCAATTCTCTTCCAAAAGATTTTCATAAAATTATTGGCAATAAAACCATGTGTTGGCTCTATAGGCTAAACCGATAGGGGAGGTGAATCGGTTCTTAGCTAACCTTATGTTTGTTTTTCGATTTTTCTAAATTCTCTAGCCTATATTGAAGTTTTCTAAGTTCTCTAGGCTATGCAAGCATGCAATCCAAATTCAATACAATAAGCACAAATATAATTGCTAATAAATAAAGAGAGAAAGGAAAGAGAAATGTAAGCAAGTGATTTATAGAGGTTCGACAACCTTGCCTACGTCCTCTACCTTAAGACGCTCCCAAGGATTTTTCCAAAATCCACTAACTTGAATTTGTATTACAATCCCTCTTTTTCTAAGGCTAAAGAGAAACCTCCCTTTTACAAGGTATGAGTAGGTTTACAAAAAGTGTAATCAAAGAAGGCCTCTAGTTAGGCAAGTAATTACAAAGGTTAAGAATAAGGAAAAGCCTATACAATATTTGTGCTAGTTTATATAAGGGGGATGAGAATGATAGAAGATATTGAATTTTAGCTCTTGTAATCTTTGAGTTGCTTGGAGAAGATGAAGAAATTGAAGATTGATATGTCTTGGCTACTCTTTCTTCTTTCTTGAGCTTCCAAGCCTCTATTTATAGTCCCTTGGATGTATTCTTAACGTTGGTTGGAGCAAAAAACGAAAGTTACTGTTGTATCTCATAGAAACTAGCCATTGGAGGCTTTCCACGTGTTAAGGGATAGATCTTATGTCCTAAGGGATCTATCCCATGCTTTATTCCACGCCTCCAAAGTATCCTGCCAATAGGGGATCGATCCCTTATCTTTTTCTACACTTTTCTGAGTCATTTTGGGTTAGAAATGATGTGATCTTTGGTTTTAATTTACCCCGAAACATTTATGAATTTTATGAGAGTTTTTCTTAACTCTCTCAAATGAAGACTTAGTCCAAAAACTTATTAAGTAATTTTCTAAACTTGTGTTCAATATATTCTAGAGAAAATTACTTAATGAAAACATTCAAACTCATTTTGTAAAATATTAAAACCAATAAGAATATACAATTAAATCATGGTCTTAATGTTTGATATGAAAACTTAAAATCGTTTGAGAGAATCATGTGTGATAAAGCAAATTTACAATACGAAAGAAACATTAATGCTTACTTAAGCTTTTGTCATTTCAAAATGCATATGTTAATTTAAAGCTAACAATCTCCCCTTTTTAAATTACTTAATAAGTTTTTGGACTAAGTCTTCATTTGAGAAAGTCAAGAAAAATATTTGAAAGAGTTTTTGGATAAGAGTTTTAAATTAAATGTATTTGAAAGAAAAATATTTTTTAAAATCAAAATTGGATAAGAGTTATCCAATGGTTTTCGAGATTTTAATGAGATTAAAATTTCAAAAATGATTATCTTGATAAAATTTTTATTTTAAAATAAAATATTTTCTATATCAAATTGGATAAAAGTTATCTAATGCCTTTTGATATTTTGTTGATATTAAAATTTCAATTAAGTCCAAATTGAATTTTGAGAATTAAAACTAAATTAAAACAACCATTGATACCCATAATTAATTACAATTTGATTAATTAAAATTAGATTTTAATTAGAAAGCATGAGAGTTAATAATTGATATTGCTATGTATGCTTGATGCTTGATTCATATGTGATATGGATGGTTGCATGATGCATGGTTATGGGCCTAGGTTTACATGGTTGCAATTTATTTAAATAAATTGAAATTGAGCCTGCGAGTCCTGTTTTATTTATAATTTATTTTTGTAATAGTTACATAGATAAATTAGGATTATCTTGTAAAATGAACAACATTTGAAGCTAATATGGTCAGAACCAAGGTGACGCTTGAAGGGAAACAAAGGAGAAGGCATTTAAAAAATAATGTATCCTTAGGTTCTTTTGTAATAGAAAGGCCATAATCATGTTATGTTTAATTTTATGCTTTTACTTATATATGTTGATATATATGTTAGAAAAGCATACTAGGTGAGAAGGTAAAATTAAAAATCCCTCAAAATAAATATTAAGTCAAAGATAACAAGCAAAGATGCCTTACAATACGGTGCATGTGAAAGAGACTCTATTCAGTATTGTGCTATTTGGCTCATCAATGCCATACCTACATTAGGAATAGTAGTTATCTCAAGTGTGTTGAGTTAGACTTAACTAAATCAAGTTAGGGCATTGGCTCAGTCAAATCTAATAAGATTTAGAGGCATAGGTTGGGCTTTAACTTATATGATTAGTTAGAATAAAAGTTCTTCACCCAACTATCCAGAAATTGCATGAGATATAATTGAAAAAAGTTGTCTACCTAAATAATCTTATTGGATGCATTAGCTCAGCTAAAGTCATCATGGGACCAAATATGGATCTTGGCCCACTAAGAAGTTTAGGCGAAAAAGCTTCCCCAGTAAATAGTGAGGACTATTAGCTTGAGAAAAATAGTGGGAGCAATTCATTTGATTAAAAGACCAAAATTGAATGATTATTAATCATAATGTTACTTACTTGCATATGTATCTATTATGATTGTAGAATTCTAATAGCAAATAATAGTTCATCCCTACGTTCTATCCTTAAGAAGAATAACAAGTTAGTTAGGGCAAACTTCTTAGATTGGTATAGAATTTGAGAGTAGTCTTCACTCAGGAAAAGAAGTTATATGTTCTAGAGAGAGCAAAACCTACTCAACCCCAACAAAATGCTTTTACTGCTGATCAGGAAGCTTATCAGAAGCATTTGGATGAAGCCACTGATGTACAGTGCCTAATATTAGCTTCCATGAGTTCTGAACTCTAAAAACAACATGAGAATATGAACCCATTTAATATGATCAAACAGCTCAAGGAAATATTCCAAAAGCAAGCACGACACAAACATTATAAGGTGTCTAAGGCACTCTTCTAGAGTAAGATGGCTGAAGGAGCTCTAGTGTACACTCATGTACTTAATATGTACATTGAGAGGTTGGAAGCACTACGCTTCACCATGCATAAAGAGCTGTCAGTTGATCCTAACCTCCAATCCTTATCGGATGGCTATAGTTCATTTGTGTTACACTACAACATAAACAGTATGGATAAGATACTGGCGGAATTGCTCAACATGTTGAGTACGCTGAGCAAGACTTGAAGAAGTCAAGGCTTACTTTTGTTATGGTGGTTAATGAGGCCAAATCTAAAGGCAAAGGCAAGCTTGAGTGCAAACCCAAGCCCAAGGGTAATAAGAAGGGAAAGGCTAAGAATCTTAAACCATCTAATGGAGTTGCTAAGATAGGAAACTGCTTCCTTTATGGTAAGACTGGTCATTGGAAGAGAAACTACACTATGTACCTGATAATAATTGTTAGCTTTAAATTGACAAGTATTTTGACATGATAAAAACTTAAGTAAGACTAAACTTTTTCTCTATAATGTAAATTTGCTCAAAATGGACTTAATGATAAAAAATCTTTTAAACAAAGTTTTGGACTATGATTTCAATTGAGAAAGTTAGGAAATACTCTTATAAAACTGAAGAAATATTTTGAACTGACTTGAAATCATGAAAACCCATCAGATTTCCCAAAATAGCTTACCAAAAATGCATGAAGAGCTTGAGGGATTGATCCCTATTGTTGAGGGATCGATTGGCAGTACACTTTCCAAGAGTCCGAAAGGATCCCACAAGGTAGAATCAAGCATTCTGGAACTTAGGGATCGATCCCCACTATGAAGGGATCGATCCCCATTTGGCAAAATAGGCTGGAAGGCTCTCTGGAACTTAGGGATCGATCCCCTATGGCTAAGGATCGATCCTTCTTCACAAAAATAGTGCCCAACGGCTAGTTTTTGAGGGTTTTAACGGGAAGTTTTGCATTAAATGCTTCAACAACTGTCCCAAGTAGTTGGTGGACTATAAATAGAGGCCTTTATGAAGATTGAAGATAGAACAAGCACTCAGCAATCTCTCTAAGCTTCAAGAAAGAAATCTAAGCCGAAAAATCATCCTTTTTATTCCATTTGTGATATCTCATCTTGTACATCACCCACTTACATAAATTTCTGATATTAAAAGGGGTGTACTAGCCTTATAAGGATATCTTGTAAGAGTGAGGGTACCTTTACAAGGGGATAGGTTTAGAAGTTCATTTTTAAACCTCCAAAAGGATTGTAAGAGGTCTCACCACACCTTGAAGTGGTTTGTATTCAATCATAAAAGAAGAGTGGAATCAATCCCTTGACAAGAGGATCAAGGAGAGAAAATGTAGGCAAGAGATTGACCGAACTTCTATAAATTCTATGTTTGCTTCTCTTCCCTTACCTTATTTACTGCATTTACTTCATTATTGCTTTGTTTGTTTTATTTGTTAATTGAGGTCTTAAAAACTCAAAATTAGGAGTTAAACCGATTCACCCCCCTTTCGGTAGAGCCAACAATTGGTATCAGAGCTTGGGCTTGAGAATTGATTTGGAGTAATTTTCTTCGAGTATAAACGATCTAGATGGCTCAAAATAGTGTAGCTACACCCTTAGTAGGAGAGGGACACTCTACAGTTAGGCCACCATTCTTCAATGGTGAAAATTATGCATATTGGAAGATTAGGATAATGTTATTCATTCAAGCTAATGACTAGGAAGTGTGGAGGATTATTGTTAAATGTCCCCTAGTTCCTATTAAGAAAGTTAATGGGGATGAAGTGCCGAAGAAAGAGGATGAATGAGACACAAATGAATTTAGAATGACACAATTAAATGCTAAGGTAATGCACACACTCTTTTATGCACTAGGACCTAATGAGTATAATAGAGTCTCACAATGTGAGAATGCAAAACAAATTTGGGATAAGCTAGCCATTACTCATGAGGGAACCCCACAAGTCAAAGAGACTAAAGTAGGCATGCTCACTTAAGATTATAAGCTATTTAAAATGAAGAGTGATGAGACAATTAGTGACATGTTTACTAGATTCACTGATATTATAAATGGTCTCAAAGCCTTAGGAAAAACGTACTCTAATGTAGAAATGGTGAAAAAGATCCTTAATAGCTTACCTAAATCATGGGAAGCTAAAGTCACAGCCATTGAGAAATCTAAGGATCTTTATACTCTTTCATTAGATGAACTCATGGGATCTCTACTCACTTATGAGATGAAACTCAAAAGAAATCAAGAACCCCCTAAGAAGGTAAGAGTTGCATTAATATCCACCACAAATGAGGAATCCAAAGATGATCATGATAAAAGTGGTGATGATGAGGACTTAGAGAGGGCTATGTTTGCTAAGAGGTTTAACAAATTCATTAGAATGAGAGCTAGTGGAAACCCTAGGAGACCTCCTAGGAGAGACTTTAGAAAATGAGAAACAAGTAGGAAAGAAAAGGACCCCATAATTTATTATGAATGAAAGAAATCTGGTCACATTAAATTTGATTATCCTTTTTATAGAAAACAACATGAGAAGAAACCAAAAAAGAAGGCAATAATGGCTACATGGAGTGATAGTCATTACTTCGACGAAGAAAATATATAAGAAGAAGTGGCAAATCTTTGTTTTATGGCAATTGTAGATGAGAAGGTAAAATCCAACTCATTTGATACTTATGAATATACATTTGATGAGTTGCAAAATGCATTTGATGATTTAGCAAATGAGTTTGAATGCATGACTATGAAATATAAGAAAATGATTTCAAAATTGAAAAAGGAAAATGAAATGCTCATAAATGTTAATTTAGAATGTGAGAAGAAATTAGAAAATGCAAATCTAGAAATAGAAGAGTTAAGTAAAAAGAATATTAATTTGCAAAATTCATTTTCTAGATTTTATATGGGTCAACAAAAACTTGATCATATGCTAGAGACCCAAAGAACATTCTTTGATACAGAACGAGTAGGTTACAATGCATCAAATAAAGAAATTCATCTTAAAAATTTTCTTGCTAAAATGAAAAATTTGTGTGTGCACTTCATGTAATAAACTTGGACACTCCTCACAAGCATGCACATCTAGAAAGACCATCATTAGAGGAAAAGTAACTATGAAGATTTGGGTACCTAAGCATGTTTTAAATTCAAATGATGAGTCATTAAGAATGAAATGGATCCATAAAGGATAAAAAATTATTAGTACTAACTCTTAAGGACCCAAGAAATTTTGGATACCTAAGATAAAAGTCTGATATATTTGTGTGTAGGAGGTAGAGCATTGCTATAAGGCTAAGTCTAGAGAGCATTGGTACCTTGGTAGTGGATGCTCAAGACACATGACCGGTGACAAGAGCCAATTCAAGTTCTTAAAGCCTAAAAGTGGTGGAGAAGTCACATTTGGAGGCAACTCCAAATGACAAATTGAAGGAATTGGCTCCATTGGTAACTCTTTTTCAACTATTGAAAATGTTTTGTATGTTAGAGGCTTAAAACATAACTTGCTTAGTATTAGTCAATTGTGTGATAAAGGTTTTAAAGTTGTGTTTGATGCTTTGTATTGTAGTGTTATTGATGCTAAAACTAATCAAATTCTTTTCATAGGACATAGACAAGGAAATATTTACATTATTTTCTTAGATGAACTAAATAGCCAAAATGTATGTTTTATGGCCACAAAAGAAGATGAACCTTGGTTATGGCATAGAAGACTAGGTCATGCTAGCATGCATGTTCTATCTAAATTAGCGAAAAGGGACATAGTCATAGGATTGCCTAAACTTCAATTTGAAAATGATAAGGTATGTGAGACTTGTGTAAAAGGAAAACACAAAAGAGTATCATTTAAGACTAAGAAGTGTGTTACAACCTCTAGGTCACTCTAACTCCTCCACTTAGATCTTTTTAGACCAATTAGAACCACTAGTTTGGGAGGAAAACATTATGGTTTTGTTATAGTTGATGACTACACTAGGTTCACTTGGTTGTTCTTTTTAAGTGTAAAAAATGAAGCCTTAGATAAATTCATCATTTTTTCAAAGCTTGTTCAAAATGAAAAAGGGTATTCTATCACTAGCATTAGAAGTGATCATGGAAAAGAATTTGAAAATCTTGGTTTTGATACTTATTGTAATGAAAATGGAATTAGCCATAATTTTTCAGCTCCTAGAACTCCTCAACAAAATGAGGTAGTTGAAAGGAGAAATAGAACCTTAGAAGAAATGGCTAGAACTATGCTTTGTGAAAAGAATTTACCAAAATATTTTTGGTATGAAGCTATTAACACTGTATGTTATGTTATAAATAGAGCTATGGTTAGGCCTATTTTAAAGAAAACCCCTTATGAGCTTTATAAAGGAAAAAGGCCAAACATAAGCTTCTTTCATCCATTTGGTTGCAAATGTTTTGTTTTGAACAATGGAAAAGACAATTTAGGAAACTTTGATGCAAAAAGTGATGAAGGTATTTTTCTTGGTTATTCTTTAAATTCTAAGGCATATAGATTTTTCAATAAAAGAACACTTGTTGTAAAAGAATCAATTCATGTGATCTTTGATGAGTCAAACTCTTCTAGTAGAACCAATCTTGATGATCAAGTGAAAATATTTGATGAACCAACAATTGATCCATCTCAAGATAAAGATGTTAAAGAACAATTAGAAGATCTTGATATAAATAAGAATAAGGAGTCATTGGAATAAGAAATAATTGAAAAAGAATCAAGATGTCCTAGAGAACTTGGTTATGTGAAGAATAATGATATTGTTGGAGATCCAAATATTGGTGTTAGAACTAGGTCAACATATAGAAATATATGTCAACATGTGGCTTTTGTATCACAATTTGAATAAAAAAATGTGCATGAGGCCCTAAAAGATGAAAATTGGATTATAGCTATGTAAGAGCAATTAAATTAATTTGAAAGAAGCAAAGTATGGACATTAGTGGAAAGACTTAAGGATCATCCAATTATTGGAATGAAATGGACATTCAAGAATAAAATGGATAAGAATAGTATAATAGTTAGAAACAAAGCTAGATTAGTGGCACAAGGATATAGGCAAGAAGAAGGAATAGACTATGATGAAACTTATGCTCTGGTAGCTAGATTAGAATCCATTAGGATGCTACTTGCCTTTGCATGTTACAAAGACTTTAAACTATATCAAATGGATGTTAAAAGTGCTTTCTTAAATGGTTACATAAATGAAGAGGTTTATGTTGAGCAACCTCCTAGTTTTGAAAATCCAAAAATTCCTAATCATGTTTTCAAACTCTCAAAAGTTTTGTATGGGTTAAAAACAAGTTCCTAGAACTTGGAATGAAAGACTTTCAAAATTTTTAATTGAAAAAGGTTTTGCAAGAGGCAAACTAGATACAACTTTGTTTATCCAATCAAAGAGTAGTGACTTATTAGTGGTGCAAATTTATGTAGATGATATCATTTTTGGATCCACAAATGAGTCATTATGTAGAGATTTCTCCAAATTAATGCAAGGTGAATTTGAAATGAGCATGATGGGAGAGCTAACCTTCTTCCTAAGACTTCAAGTTAAACAATGTAAAGATGGAATTTTTATAAATCAAGCTAAGGACACTAAAGACTTACTCAAAAGATTTGGAATGGATGAGTCTAAACCTCATTCCACCCCAATGAGCACAAATACTAAGCATGATAAGGATGAAGGAGGAAAATGTGTAGACACTAAACTATATAGGTCTATGATTGGTTCATTGTTATATCTCATTGCTAGTAGACCTGATATAGTGTTTAGTGTATGCTTGTGTGCTAGATTTCAATCATCTCTTAGAGAATCACACTTACAAGCTGTAAAAAGAATTCTTAGATACCTTAAAGACACTTCTTCCTTAGGACTTTGGTATCCTAAAGATTCTACTTTTGCCCTCCATGCTTATTCCGATGTGGATTTTGGTGGTTGAAAAGTTATAGGAAAAGTACATCTGGGACCTGCAATTCTTAAGAAATAGACTCATTTCATGGTTCTCCAAGAAACAAAATAGTGTAGCTCAATCCACAATAGAAGCTGAATATATTGCTTCCAGAAGTTGTTGTGCACAAGTATTGTGGATTAAGCAACAAATGAGTGACTATGGAATAGAGATGAATCAAATTCCTATCAAATGTGATAATACTAGTCCTATCAACCTTACCAAAAATCCCATACAACACTCTAGAACTAAGCACATTGAAATAAGACATCATTTTATAAGAGATCATGTGCGAAAAGTTGATATTGTTCTAAAGTACATAGATACCTTGCACTAATTGGCTGATATCTTTACAAAACCCTTGGATAAAGAGTGATTTTGTACACTTAAAGGTGAACTAGGTCTCATGAATGCTCCTTGAACTAAATTGATTTCTTTGTGATTTTGAATGAATGGTCTAAGTTTGTTGTGATGACTAAAAGTAAAGAATTTAGAGAATGTATTGACCACTTGTTATTCATGGCCTTAACTTGCCATATTTTTCCTAGTTATTAGGATGAATTGTTGAAATATGTGTGTTCGATCATGCTTAGCTCTTACCACTTGGTTCCAATAGCTAAAATTCACTTCTCATGTTTAAAACTTCCTCAAAATCACAACAAAATTGTTTTCAATGACTTTTCCACATGTTTTTGCCTTTGACAAGTCACACTACATGTTTTTCAATTTGCTCAAATCTGATTTTGATTTCAAAATACTGAAAAATGCACCATGTCATCTATTTTCAAATCATTTTTCTACATAAAAACTAAGGGAATTGACTGAGGGGTTGATTCCTCAAGAAATAGGATTGATTTCCTAGGTTTTTAGGCCTAAATTGTTGGGTTTAGGCCATAAGGGATCGATCCCCTTCATCATGGGATCGATTCTCTGGCACCATAATGGCTGGGCATACATTCTGCCTGAAAAGGATCCCCTCAAGATAGAATGCTTAAAATTATGCCTTTTAAGTATCGTGCCTCACAACCCCTTTCACTATTCACCTTCCCCCTTCACCAAAACGCCATTCTACCATTTCCTTTACCTCAAAAACTTCAAATCTCACTCAATTCTACACCAAATCACATCATTTCTTTAGCATTCTTCATCAGTTCACCATCCCTTTCACTTCCCACCATCATTTTTCTTTAAAACCTAAATTTTTTTTATTTTGGTTCTCCTCCAACGCCATACCCACTATTCACGCCCAACATCTCGATTGTAAGTGTTTTTTCATCAATTTCCATCGTTTATCTTGCATTTTTTGCTCACTTCATCATATTTTACACGCCCATTTCCATTTCTTTCACATATTCTTATTCCATGTCATTTTCCAATTCACACAAAACCCATATTTTTTGTCTCACTTTTAGCTTTCATAACTTTCAATTCCCTTCATATTTCATCACTGTTCTTTTATCAAAGTTGTTGTTTGCATTGCACTCTGTGGGTTTACGTTGTTGGTTAGTTCCTTATTCCCTCATACACTCATCCACACTCAACCAAACTAGTGCTCACCACCTATTTGACAAAATTCCTCAAAGAACTTTGCTTCACTTCTCATACTCAAGCCTCACTCAAAATGGCCCCTCGTGTTAAACACACCGCACAAAAGAGAAAAGCTCCCTCCTCTTCCACTTCTTCTGTACCGATAGCCTTTAATCGGTGTTCTAGAAATGCAGAAGTGAAGAATTGCTTTCATGAGAAATTTGCCAACATGCGCATCAAGCATTGGCGCCTGATTAACGTTGAATTTCTAGAGGAAATTGGATTTCCCTATTTGGACAAATTTGACACATTCCGGTGGACTTATTTTTTGAAGATCAACACTCTGGTACCTTGCAACATCGTTCGGGCATTCTTCCCTAAAGCAGAGCTTATCATGAGTCCAAATGATCCGTGCAAGGTTGTGGGGATTAGATCGTTTGTTATGGGAAAGCATGTTGACGTCACCAAGCTATCACTCTCTTATGCTTTTCGCATTCCCGAAGGCGACCTTTCCTTTGAGGATGCCTAGGTTCCTTTGGAGTTTGCCGTTACTGATAAGCATGCTGGTGATCTTTCGGTCTTCGCACGGCTTTTACACATCATCATGTCATGGAATCTCCGTCCTTTCGGCACGAAATACTCTCAAGTTTGTAAGCTCGATAGATTTTGGCTTCACCATATCCATTCACGCGATGGTTATCAACCCGACCTCCTTCATTTCATCCTTCATGACTGGGTGAAAGTTGTCCGCGGTGGAGTCAAGACCATTGTCTTCCCTCAGCCCCTACCCTATTCTTGCTTAACCTAGGTGTTGACTGCTCATACGAAGCAGGTGTTCTGTCGAATCCAAGTACCACCATCAATCCGCCACAATGCATAACCTTGGCTGGTACTTACCTCAGAGAGGTGATGATTTCGTGTGGGAGAAACGTCATGGACACCCAACATCCCTCAAACATGCTCTTAAAGAGGAAGCCCTTGAAGAACCTTCTTCCTTAGCACCATCCGGATCCACATCTGCTTCTCTCGACCAGATCATGCTGATGCTACAAAATTTCCAGTAGACTGTCAATCAGTAGTTTGATCAAATAGATGCCCGTCTTAGTAGTATTGAGGAGACCTAGGCTGCCTTGTTCAATGAACTCCAAGATGTGCGCATGAAGCATCGGGACTTCATTAAGCAGTATCTGATGACTTTTCCTAGAAGGCGTTGACTAGAGCATCTTAGGCCTTCGGACTTTTTACTTTATTAGCTTGTTGTGATGTTTCTTAGTTGTATGAATTGGTTTCTTATGTTTGTGGCTTCTTAGACATCTATTTTTCTATGGCCTAGTTTATGTTTATGTTTGTGTTTATGACATTGTCTTTAATTGATTACGCTTATGTTGCTTTAAATTGACTATGATCTTCACTTATGCTAATGACCATTTCTCCATGATGCGTATTTTCTTCCTATATCTGATTTATTAAAGAGGGAATCTGTCTATAATCTTTGCTATCATTTTTGCTATGACAAAAAGGGGGAGAATTAATGTGGTAAATTTCTATCAATTTTCATGCTTAAATTAAAGGGGAGCAAATCTTGAGGGGGAGCATTTTTCAAAAATATGAGCAAATTTGTTCCTAAAAAATATAAGCAAATTTACCTTAAGTTTTGTTATATAAAAAATGGGAGATTGTTAGCTTTAAATTGACAAGTATTTTGAAATGACAAAAACTTAAGTAAGACTAAATTTTTTCTCTATAATGTAAACTTGCTCAAAATGGACTCAATGATATAAAATCTTTTAAACAAAGTTTTGGACTATGATTTCAACTGAGAAAATCAGGAAATACTCTTATAAAACTAAAGAAATATTTTGAACTGACTTGAAATCATGAAAACCCATCAAATTATCCCAAAATATCTCACAAAAAATGCATGAAGAGCTTGAGGGATCGATCCCTAAATGGCAATACACTTTCCAGGAGTCAGAAAGGATCCCACAAGGTAGAATCAAGCATTCTAGAACCTAGGGATCAATCCCCACTGTGAAGGGATTGATCCCCACTTGGAAAAATAGGCTGGAAGGCTCTCTGGAACTTAGGGATCAATCCCTTATGGCTAAGGATCAATCATTTTTCACGAAAATAGTGCCCAACGGCTAGTTTTTAAGGGTTTCAATAGGAAGTTTTGCATTAAATGTTTCAACAACCGTCCCAAGCAGTTGGTGGACTATAAATATAGACATTTATGAAGATTGAAGATAGAACAAGCACTCAGCAATCTCTCTAAGCTTCAAGAAAGAAATCTAAGCTGAAAAATCATCCTTTGAATTCCATTTGTGATATCTCATATTGTACATCACTCACTTACATAAATTTCTGATATTAAAAGGGGTGTGTTAGCTTTGTAAGGATATCTTGTAAGAGTGAGGGTACCTTTACAAGGGGATAGGTTTAGAAGTTCATTTCTAAGCATTCAAAAGGTCGTAAGAGGTCTCACCACACCTTAAAGTGGTTTGTATTCAGTCACAAAAGACGAGTGAAATCAATCCCATGACAAGAGGATCAAAGAGAGAGGATGTAGGCAAGAGATTGGCCGAACCTCTACAAATTCTATGTTTTCTTCTCTTCCCTTACCTTATTTATTGCATTTACTTCATTATTGCTTTATTTGTTTTATTGGTTAATTGAGGTTTTAAAAAGTAAAAATTAGGAGTTAAACCGATTCACCCCCCTCTTAGTAGAGCTAACAATAATATATTTGTTATATTATTTTATTATTTATTACCACATTTATTGCTATATTCTTGTGTAAAACTAATTGTTAAATGTATCTTTTGAATTAATTTAGAGAAAGTGATTTTGGAATTAATTTTGGAAGTTATGGCATGAAATCAAATAATAATTTATGTGATTTGAATAAATTTTGGAAGATATATTGCTTGAAGTTATAATTAAATTCTGATTTGTTTTAAAGACCTTTGGACCGTAGGATTAAATGAGAATGAGGGATGAGATTTATTTCTTGATTAAAAAGAAGCCTTAGAAATTTTTAAGGAAAGAAAACAAATTATAAAAGAGAAGGAGAAGGGCGATAGTAAAACAACACAGAGAAACAAATCAACAAAATAGGAGGAGAATTTTGGTTTTAGCTTTTTATGCCTTCTTGCTGTTTGGTTTTTTTTTACAGCTTGATTCAAGGTTGTTAGCAAACAACCCGAGGGGAATTGAAAAGAAGAAAGGGCTGTTGTTGAAGCCAAGACAGAAACTGTGAGTAGCAGCTGTTCCATTCGCTAAAATTTCTTGAACTGTGAGTTGCTGGTAAGGGAAGGGTCTACTGCAGATGAAAGCTATTGATCAAGCTTCAAGGTAGCTGAGTTTCTTTGAAGCAGCAAAATTTTGAAGGAAGAAAATTAGAGAAACAGAGAGCAAGACATAGACAGAGCAGAACCATGAGCCACTATTGCAGGACCTGACCAAATTTTTGCTGGAAGCTAGAGAGAAAGTGAAAAGAGTTGTTATGGACTGAACGTGAGTGAAGCAAGCTGAAGTTGTTGGAACTAATAGCTGCTGTTCATCTCAAATAGTGTGAAGTTTTGGTGAAATTCTCTCAACTATTATTAGGTCCATGTGTTTGGTTTGCTGAGCAAGGACTAATTTGTTTCACTTTATTATATTATTCTATTTATATATTGAATTAGTTATTGTTTAATTTAAAGCATGAGTTTTCAATTTTTTTTTTGATATTTTGTTTGGCTAAATTAAACATGAACTAATTTATTTATTAAAAATTTGATTGAGCCTACTTGTATATTTTATGTCTTTATGATTAATTGATCAATTCTTATTTCTAGTATCATTCATTGTGATTAATTCAATCTTTTAATTTGTGTTATTGTTTGGCCACCTTTAATATAAATTAATTGATTGTTTGAGACATGGTAAGGGTACACATCATATGCTAAGCCATGTATAGCTTTTTTGAATGATTGAATAAATATTTGATGCATACATTAGGCTAGAATATCTATTTGGTTCTTGTTACATATTCTTCTATTCTTAATGGGTTTTTAGTCATTGATTATGCTACACATCATAGATAATTAATGATTAAAAATACTTGATTATAGCTGTCATCAAATAGAGTAATCATATATTAGAAAGAATGAACCCTAGAATTGAATTGAGATTTTTAGGATTGAAGATATCAAATTGCAATGTATTGGTGAAATCAAATTCCTAGGCTTTTCTTTATTAGTTAATTTCTTGATTTTATTAGGTTAGTTAATTTAATTAGTTAATTTAGTAATTAATTAGATACTTAGGTAATTTGTTTACTTGACTTTTATAATTTTTAGAGTATAAGTAGTTAAATTTTAATTGATTAAATTTAACAATCTTTGTGGGATTGACTCTTGTATTTGCACGCTAAACTATCTTGATTTGTGCACTTGCAAGAATATAACTTTTGTTCATCAGTACCTCAAGGAGCTGAAAAAAAAAAGAAAGGATGTGAGACTTCCACCTCATGTATATATGTGATTGATATAAATTTGTCTACTTCATCTTGGGTATTAGATACTGGATGTGGTTCTCTCATTTGCATGAATGTGCAAGGGCTAACAAGGAGTAGAAAACTTGCCAAGGGCGAAGTGGTCTTACGAATTGGAAATAGAGTAATGGTTGCTATATTAGCTGTAGGAACATTTAATTTATTGTTGCCTTCGGGCCTAATTCTAGAACTCGATAATTGTTATTATATTTTAGCAATTGCTAAGGACATTATTTTTGTTTCTTGTTTGGACAAGAAAAGTTTTTCTTCTAAAATAATGAACAATAGCTGTTCAATTTACTTTAATGATATTTTTTATGGCAATGCTTCCATTATGAATGGATTGTATGTTCTAAACTTAGATAATCACATATACAGTGTTGATTCCAAGAGGTCAAAGCGTAATGAGATTAACCCTACATTCCTTTGGCATTGTAGACTTGGTCACATAAATGAGAAACACATATCTAGGCTCCATAAAGATGGACACCTAGATTCATTTGATTTTGAATTATATGATGTATGTGAATCTTGTTTTCTTTGTAAAATGACAAAGGCTCGTTTTACAAGAACAAGTAAAAATGCTAGTGGTTTACTATAGCTGTAACAGTGCACAGTATAGTAAATAACATATTTTACACAAAAGTTACTAGTATTTTACATATTTTTACCGGTTGGGCTATCTGCGATGCCTTTAACACTTGATCATTAATAGAAATAAATGGTAAATATTTATTCAATAAATTCGGAATATAATAATTTTTACAATATTCCATACACTATACATCCTCTGTTTCTATTTTACAATAATGTAGTACTGTATACAAGTGTCTGAATATATAAGAGAAGTGACTGTACCTTTAAATTTCAATGCTCTTTGTCCCAGTAGGCTACTCGCAGCTATATTTAACTGAGGAAGCCATCAAATAATCCTCGTGATTAATTTGGAAAGTTTGAAAGTAAGGGATGAGCGAACCACATGCTCAGTAAAGGAGTCGTATGTTGCTTGATATAATGAAAACTATATGCTGTAAAACATTTATTTCTTAGTGGTGTACTAAGCATAGTAAAGGAAGGATACTATAGTCGACCGAGGAATCTAGATGGAGCATGGAAGGTATTTTGGAATACCTGTCTTGTCCCAGAAACCCAGAGCGACTATAGGGAGAAATTTATAAATTGTCTTGATAAAACAATTTAATAGCCATTTTTCCATAATTACAAATGGGATAAACCATTTATTTTCTTTTCTTTCAGCATAGTTCAAAACACGTGATAGTACAGTGGTAAAACAGTAGTTACGGTAAACAGTCTTTTCAGTACCGTAGCTTATAAATATCCAAATTACTGGATAACAGTTCAATAATTATTTCTATTTTAGAAATAATTTTCAAACTATCCTTTCTTGATAACAGTAAATTTCCTTTCAGTTCAGTAAACAGTATTCCTTATAATTCAGTTCAGTAAACAGTTATCAATAGATTTCAATTCAGTAAACCGTAATCAGTAGCTATTAGTTCAGTAAACAGTAATCAGTAGCTACTAGTTCAGTAAACAGTAATCAGTAGCTTTCACTTCAGTAAACAGAAATCAGTAGCTACCAATTCAGTAAACAGTATTTCAGTACGGTTCAGTTCAATAAACAGTAATTCACAGTGCAGTACAGTAAAACAGGATTCAATAAATCCCTTCAGTAAACAAAATCAGTAAGTTGAGACTAGGCATCACCCTACATCATATCATGCTATCATCGTCCACTAAAGGACATAGTAATCATCCTCGAAGGGACACAGTAATAGTATACAGTGAGATCTATGGCTATGATATATAGGGGATCCTCGATGTACACTTGCCAGGTGACATCCAGGATAGCTGATGACTAGCAGGTCAATCAGCCACGTGACAGTAACAGTAACAGTAGTACGCATGAATCTCGGGGCCTAAGTCTCAAAACAGTATAAAAACCGTACCACAGCCTTTATGGATCTTATTCAAATAATTTGAAATATTTCATGTTTATCCATAAGGCTCTCACATTTTCATATATCATCACCTTTATGGAATTTATAAAATAAATAAGATCAGTCTTTGGTTCCATAAAGGTATAAAATCATTTCTTTTCCCATAAAAATACCTTTAAGGAAATCCCATGAATCAAATCATTTATTTAAAGAATTATTTTCCAAAAAGGTATTTTATTCCCCATTTTCACATACAGTAAATCCATCAGTAAATATTCATGTATCAAGTGAGAAAGTAAATAAATATTTAATATCATATAAAATAATTCAAATTCTCACTTAATAAAAATATAAAACATGAATATTTAATTTCTCATAGCTTTCTCAAAATTTTCAATTTATGAAAAATTGGTGAAAATTATCTTTAAATTTCCAATTTAAATCATTTCATGCATATAAAATATTTTATAATATTTTAGAATACTTTTGGAAATTTTCCGACAGCATAACGGTTGCGGATTCCTAACCTCCTACACACAATTCGCAGTATATAAACCAGCTTATCAACCACAATTTTGCATGTTTTCAAACCAAATCATGCATCAATATGCTCATAAACTTTAGCTTAAGAAAACATGCAATTCATTATATCACTACAACTCACACACTCCCCCTTACCTGTCTTACGAAACCGAGCTTCCCGGTTGTGCCTACCTAATTTCGTAATTCTCAACTGCAAAATAATTTTATCCAAATTTATCATCATTTTTCCTCTTAATTTTAAGCCACTAGCTTTTATAAAATGCAGCCACTAATGACACAGTACATGCACAACCAGTATTATTTACATTGGTGCTAAAACCGAACTTTCTCATTTTAGCTCCTTTTTCTATTCCAATTTCATAAATCTTTTTCTTCTAATTTCTATATTCACTTTCCCTTATTAAACCATAAAATTAAATATGGCATCATGGCCAAAACAACATGGCTGAAACCCCCGTAATTGCACTCTTTCATGATTTTGTTTCCTTTATGGAAGTCTAACATTTCCATCCTTTTTATTTTATCATATGCTATTATTTTATATCATTTTCATGCAAGAATTATATGTCCTCCATGAATTCACACCTCCACCGAGAGTCCATAAAATGGTAAGATTTTGATTTTTCAAACTTCTCCCATAATTAAATATTTCTAACTCAATTTCTTCATTTACTAATCATTTCCTATTAATTTCTTGCATGAAAAACACGAAATATTACTCATTTACATGTCAATTGAAACTCCATTCCCATGGCAATTTTTCATGGAAAACTAGCTTCATAAACTTTCTTTATACCTTAAACTGAGCTATAACATAACATGGAATTTAATTAAAACAAGAGGAAATAAATTTTCCATACCTTAACTGACTAAACCGCTCAAGGTTTTGTGTTGCTTCCTTCCACGTAAATCCTCCCTTTCTTGGTCTTTTAGGTAGTTTTAAAAATGAAGGGAAGGCTTACTAAAAGGGTTAAGGGATTAGCTATTAAGAAGATGAGATTTTGCTAAAAATCCATGGAATAAACGGAAGCAAGAACAGAGTAGAACACATAGCCAAAACAGAAAATCTTGGAGCAGTAGAACAGAATCGGTAAGGAAGAAAGAATTTGCTGAAGTTAAATTTTCATTTTAGTTTTCTTTTATTCATATTATCAATTAGGAATTTGCCACCTATCTTACTTATCCATTTTCCTCATTATTTCTCGTCTTACATAGCATTTATTTGTGAAGAAATCTGCAGCAAAAAAGGAACGGCTATGCAAGCTCTTTGCTGCCTTTAAAAATTTCCTACCGAACAGCACACCAACGTCATTTTCTGCTGCCCTCTTTTGCTGTTCGATTTTAACTGGTTTCCTCTTCTTTTTAATAGACTTTAGCCAATAAAATTAATCCATGTTAGATATTGCACTTCTCTTATTTTAAGTATCAATTATGTGGCATTTTATACAATAAATATTTCAATTCACTCTCCTTTAAGTGGATTCAGCTGAGAAATCAAGACAGCAGCAAAGTGAGTGGCGTGAAAGCCATTATGCTGATCAGTTTTGACCATTTCCATCTCCTTTTTGCAAGCTTCATCCAATAGCAATTTTTCATATTTTCAAATACAATATTTCCCTTATCTTTTCTCTTCTCTTTCTTTCCATCATTTCTTTTTCTTTATTGAGCATTAAAACAAGAAGAAACAAAACTGCAGCAAGTGATTGACGGTAATGAAGTGGGCTGCACGTTTCTTTGACTTGTTTTAATTGCTTTTGATGTATTCTTTGGTCAAAATTAATTACATGTTAGCTTTTACATTTCACTTACTTTATGTTGCATTTCATTTCCTTTGGACAATTTTCAGCCATGCATCACAAAGACAAAGAAGAAGTGGCGTACATGCTACCAATTTTCCTGATCAGTTTTTGAGTTAAATTCTCTCATTCTTTGGTGTGTTCCCTCTAATGATAATTTAACATATGTCCAACAAATAAAATTTCTCTCTCTTATAATTCACATATTTACATATTATACTATGGAAATATCACTTCCATGTATAAATTTTAAATTTATTTTCTCTATTTCTTTCTATACCTCCACTTCATCATGAAATATTTTTTCCACCTTTTATACACCATATTATAAATTATAAATCAAATTATTCCAATTTCTAAGTGAAAATTCAAATTAAATTTTTATTTAATTTCACTAATTAATTTATTTCCACTATCAAGGATTTACGAAAATATGGTGTACAGTATTATAAAATCGGGTCTCATAATAGCTCATACATAAAGATGTATGTGGCCCATTAACCACACAGGCTAGAGGAAGGTTCTAATACTTCATCACTTTTACTGATGACTAGAGTAAATATAACTATGTGTATCTAATGGACACAAGTTAGAATCCTTTGAAAAGTTCCAGGAATTCAATAATGAAGTACAAAATCAACGAAGCAAGAATATCAAGATATACCAATCAGATCATGATGGAGAATATTTGAGCCTAGAATTTACAAATCATCTAAAGGAGTGTGGAATAGTTCCACAACTCACTCCACTTGGAACACATGAATGGAATGGTGTATTTAATCGAAGGAATCCGAGCTTGTTAAACATGATTTGATCTATGATGAGTCTAGCTAATCTGACAAATGCATATTTGTGGGGTATCCTAAAGAGACAAAAGGATATTATTTCTACAATCCCACTTAGCACAAAGTGTTTTTGGCTCTATACGATGTTTTTCTATAAAAGGACATCTTTTTTAGAAGAACAAGTGAGAATAAAATACAGCTTGAAGAGGTTCAAGAACCACAAAATGTTACTAAATCTTTAGTGGAATAGGAGCAAGTCCTACAAGATGTTGTGGAACAGGAAAAACTCCAGAAACACAAGGCTTGTGTAGGTTTAATAGGATATGTCAAGAGTTTAGGAAGCTTAGCCTTCTCACCACTCAACATGACGACATATAACTCATGGATAATGATGAGCCTACCACCTACAAAGTAGCAATTACGGGCATAGATTCTAAGAAACGGCTTGAAGCCATGAAATCCGAAATGAACACCATGTATACAAACCAAGTATGGACTTTGGTTAATCCGCCTAAAGGGGTAAAACCCATAAGGTGCAAGTGGGTCTTCAAAAAGAAGATTGATATGGATAGTAATGTGCATACCTATAAGGGCTGATTGGTAGCCAATGGTTTCAAACAAAGGCATGGTATAGACTGTGATGAGGCCTTTTCTTTCACCTTTTGCAATGCTCAAGTCCATTCGAATTTTGCATGCTATTGTTGTATACCATGATTATGAGATATGGCAGATGGATGTTAAAACTACGTTCCTGAATGAAACTTGTCGAATGATATGTATATGACATAACCTGACTGTTTTATGACTCTTGAGAATGCCAACAAGGTATGCAAGCTTCTAAAATCTGTTTATTGATTAAAGCAAGCTTCTCGAAGCTGGAACATTCATTTTGATGAGGCAGTCAAAGAGTTTGACTTCAACAAGAATGAAGATGAACCTTATATTTATAAGAAGGTTAGTGGGAGTGCTGTTATATTCCTAGTGTTATATATGGATGACATACTACTCATAGGAAATGATATTTCCGCCCTACAATTTGTCAAAACTTGGCTAGGGAATTGCTTCTCCGTGAAAGACTTAGGAGAAGCAACCTATAGCCTTGGGATAACGATCTATAGAGATAGATCGAGTAAGCTGCTTGGTTTAAGTCAAAAGTACATATATTGAGAAAGTATTGCAAAGATTCAGCATGGAAAAATCCAAGAAAGGATTCTTACCTATGTCACATGGCATTTGTTTCTCAAATGACATGTGTCTTAAAACACAAAATGAGAGAGATAAAATGGCTAAGATTCCATATGCTTCAACTATTGGATCTATAATATACACCATGTTATGCACTAAGCTTAACGTCTCGCATGCTCTAAGCATGGTGAGCAGGTATCAGGTTGAGCATCATTATGTGAGATCCCAAAATTCTCTATTCCTCCCATAATTATTGAAGGTGTTGAACTAGAAAATTAAGTGAGGCTATGGAAAATTATTTTCATATGTGCTGTAGTTACCGAGAAAATTGTCAAGTGGGCCCTACAAGGCAATCCTATCTCGGATGGCCTTCGAAGTGGTAAAATGTGAAAATTGGGCTCGATATATCTAAAGGTCTAGAAGACCATTTTTGGAATTCTTTAAGATAGACACACCTAAGTTTACGTGCAATAAATTTAAAAATGACGATCGTATCCATATCCCAGAAGAATTTTTCTAAATAACAGTCAAACCAAATTGATTTTGAACCCACTAATTGTCATAGGAAAGTCCTCGCATAAAGAGGTTTCATGTGGATCCAGCTCGTGAACTGAATTACATGAGAGTGCTGAAAACAACGCAAACGAAACAAAAAACATTCGTGTAGGGGTAATTTGGTAATTTCACTCCTTTACTTGGTCAAACCACCTTAAGAGTCAATATTTGACCATGTTTGACTTAAATATATAAAAAATAATAAAAATATAAATATAAATTTTGAAATTAAAAGATTAAATAAAACTAGGATACAATTGAAAATAATGACATTATACAAAGGCATTATCGTCATTTGATATGGGGCTGGTCAAATAGGTCAGTGTTGACCAAAAATGTACTTAAATAAAATTAGATTCTAAAATTTATAAAATAATAATATAACACAAATGATAAAGATGTAAATACAAGAAATTTTAAGGGGCCATTTTGTCCTTTTCTTTCTACATTAGATTTTTTCGAAATAAAATAATTATTAAATGTTAAAATGGGACAAAAAAGCATCATCTTCAAGCTTTCCTGCACCGACTTTTCTGCTGTGCGTTTCTGCTGCATATTTTCCAAACTTTCACCCATGTTATTCTTGCAATACTCCATCATCTCTTCATCAATTCACCTAACCCACTTCATAATCTTTGCTCCTCACCTCAATGGTCCCCTCACCGTCCCAATTTCATAGCCAAAAACTGAACAGAACCCAGTTGTTCTGCTACTGGCAGTGTCGATTCTAGGTAAGAAATCATGGTGTTGAGATTTTCCTTTAGTTTTAGTCATGTCATTGGATGGTATCATGCATGGGAAATATGTTTACAACTTCAGTTGAATGAAATTTAGTTGTTGAAGAAAAAAGTGCTGTTCGTCAATAAAAAAGAAAGGAAGGAAACATGGAAATTTTGATGTACGTGGGGCAGAATTTAAAAGCTGGACATTGGATAAATATAGTCAAAACCATAAACTAATCAAATTAGTTCTGTAGATGTAAGGACTCCAATTTTTATATATCGGATATAAGTTACATAGTGCAGGAATTTAAAAAGAAAATATTAATTGTTAAAATTTTTAAATAAAAGATTTGTTTGATAAGATTTAGAAAAGTACTTAGTGCGGGTCTCACTAGGATTTTTTTTACTCAGATCGAAGTGAAACCCTAGAATAATGATATTAGAGGATGAGATTATTGTAATTTTAAGTACAAAATAAGTGTATCATAAATATATTACGTGAGTAAATATAACTCTTAAGTTAAGTTGAACAAGAATACGATTCATTGTAATTACATTTTAGTAATATGTAATAAAAAATAAAATAAATTAATTATAGGAATTAATAAAATAGAAGATAGGAAATTAAAAAGAAATTATTAAGATTATAGTATAGAAATTAGAATATAATTTGTGAAAGAATATAAGCTAATGGTAATTATGTTTTAAATAATTATTAAGAAATAAAGTAAGTTAACTATTGGAATTAACAAAATATAAATAATAAAAATATATAAAAAATAAAATAAAAAATAAATATTATAATAATAATAATTAAAATAAAATAATTAATCTGAATTCAAATTTATTGAATTAATAATAGGACATAAACGAAAATAATGAGAGTATAAAATGATAAAATGGTCATTTAACATGAGAGAAAAGTTAGACCAGGAATTTATCAAAATAAATTGGATTTAATAAAATGAAATTTAAAATTCTGAAAATTTGTAAATAATAAGATATTTTGACTGGTATGAGTGTAACTAAGGGAGTATTGAAGGGGGATTTTAATTACTTGAAATATAGCAAAATTTTATTGGCTAGCGCAATAATAAAATAAGATGAAATGAGACCAAATTCAGCATTTTCTTCTGCCCAGCACCGACCTTTCTTCTCTGTTCTGCTACACGTTCTGTTTTTCTTCTTCTTCAGCGTTTCTTCATGTTTTCCTTCCGTTTTTCTTATATCTACCCATCAAATTCATTTTATCTCATCACTAAAAAACTAAACCACCTTCATAGAACCCGCTCCTCCAGATTTTGAGGATGGAAATTAACATTGGGGCCTGCCTGGAGGTGCTGTACGTTTCTGTTTTGGAAGAAAGAGGTAAGTAGAGAGATGTATCTATCCCACATATCTTCTTGTTTGTGGTTGTATTGAGCTTGTAAAACCTGATTGTAGTTGTTGATTGAATTAAAATTGATTTTTAGACAGTGATGATGCAACCGGTTATGGAAAGAAAATGGAGGGAATTGGTGATTTTAAATGTTTGTTGGGGTTGTAATGGATGAATGGGACTTGGATTAGATGATATTAAGTTTGATTGAACTTGGATGAGACGATAAAATGCAAAATAGAGAATGTGACGGGGTGATGAGTGACCATAGAGAAGTTCTAAACAAACCCACATTTTACTCTTCCTACTCCACTATGTGTACCCCACCAAAAAAAATATTACAAACCCAAAATTTTTTACCATTTAACCCTCCTACCACATTTTACTGAGAAGTTCTAAAAACATAAGAGAAATCCTACCATTCCTCTTAGAGCTCTTCTTCTCCATCTCCATCGTGGGGCATAATGTAGCAGAAGCTCTTAGAGCTCAGGTGAATGCTGAAGGGAAAGAAGAACAGACTTCGAGCTGAAGCAGTAGTAGTGGAAGTGAGAGTAGCGAGAGTGCCAATGGAAGTGGGAGCATAGTAGTGATAGTGAAAGCAGTGATGGTGACTCAGTCATCTCTGTTTAAGTGCAAGACTATTTCAGTTTTACTCAGTCTTCCAACAACTCAGTAGCGGTTTTATATTGGCTAATTTGTCATGGCTGTTGAATTACTGGTTGGAAAACTGGGTTGAAAATTTGTTGTAAAAGATTAATATGCAAAATTGCCATGAATTAATATGCTCAAAGAGAGATTAATGAAATAATGAGACGCTGAGTTGTACAATTGATGTCTGATGCCATAGCCTGATGCAAAAGAGATTGTAAAAACCAGCTAAAATAGGGTAAAAAGTTATCAACCATATCAACCTCATGCGCAAGTTAGCTTGCGCATAAATGGCCAGGCTGCGCAAGCTAGTCTGCGCAAAAGTATTCTCCATGCACAAACTAGCTTGCGCAGGAATGGTCAATATGCGCAAACTAGACTGCGCATGAAATTGATAATTGCGCAAGTTCAATTGCGCGCAAAGCGAAACCGGCGAAAGCATTTTTGTTGCTAGGCACTGGCATTTTTCTCCTTCATTGCCATGGCCATTCATGCGCAAGTTAGCCCAAAAACAGGAACCCACTTCATTGCCAAACGAGGCTTAAGTCTCGGGAGAGCATTGTAAGGAGCCATAGCCTCATGCAATAATGCAGCCATAGCCTGATGCAATTGATGTCTGATTCCATAGCCTGATGCAAAATAACCAGTCGAAACCATTAGCTAAAATAACCATATCAACCTTATGCGCAAGTTAGCTTGCGCGTAAATGGCCCGTTTGCGCAACCTATTATGCGCAAAAATGTTCCAAATGCGCATTCAAGATTGCGCAGGAAAGGAAAATACGTGCAAACTAGACTGCACATGAAATTGATAACTGCGCACACTTGGTTGCGCGCAAAGCGAAACCGATGAAAACAATTTTGTTGCTAGGCACTGGCATTTTTCTCCTTCATTGCCATAGCCATTCATGCGCAAGTTATCCCAAAAGCAGGATCCCACTTCATTGCCAAATGAGGCTTAAGTCTCGGGAGAGCATTGTAAGGAGCCATAGCCTCATGCGATACTGCAGCCATAGCCTGATGCAATTGATGTCTGATGCCATAGCTTGATGCAAAATAACCAGTCGAAACCATTAGCTAAAATAACCATATCAACCTCATGCGCAAGTTAGTTTGCGCATAAATGGAGATATTGCGCAATCGTGTCTGCGCAAAAGTGCGCCTCATGCGCAAACTAGTTTGCGCAAATATGGCCAATATGCGCAATCTAGAATGCGCACAAAATTAATAACTGCGCAAGTCCGATTGCGCGCAAGACATCTTCAGCAAAATCATCTGTTGCCAAATCCATTTCCCGCGGAAATCAGTATATGAAATGTTTAATAAATATATCTTCAGCCATAAGACAAATACCGTACTCTTTTTCTCGTTTTTCTCTCTTAACGCTCTACTTTATTCTCTTTTCTTGCTTCTCATCATTTTCTTCTTCTAAAGCTTAAAATCTATTTTCTTTCACAAAAATAATGGAAAATGTAAGTGAAAATAGCTACTATTATAGTTATGAAGGATATGAAAGCATTCAAGAAGGAGAAGAAGAAGGAAAACAGGTAGTATTTTTTTTCACGGGTTTCGATTATTGCGCAATTAGATTTCGGCAGTAATGAAGAGATAGCGCAATCTAAGCTGTGCAAATATCAAGTTTGTGCACAAGATAGGTTGCTCAATACTTCCATTTCTGCATAAACTCATTTGCGCATAAAGTGCAAATATGTGCAAGTTATCTTGTGCATAAGTCTACCCTATGCGCAAATCAAGTTGCGCGAATATTGCTGTCAGGAAGTTTTTGTTTTTTTTTAAGTGCTTATGTATTATTATATAATTGATATGTAATTTTTTGATAAGTAGTTATTTTTATTGTATAATTGATATGTATTTAATTATATAATTGATATGTGTTTTTTTAAGTTAAGTTGTTATTATTTTTTTAAGTAATTATAATTAATTACTTTGTTTAATATTTGCAGATTGACAACATAGTAGTATCTGGAGAATTGGAAGGTGTAGATGAAGAAATTTTTGACTATACTCATGCATTTACTACTAACCAAGTAAGTATATTTAAAATTAATATAAGTTTTTAATAGAAATATAGTACAAAAAACTAATTATTAATTTTATTTTGTCTTAGGTTTTCAATAGTCGAAATGCCTTGATCACATGGGCTAGAGAGCTTAGAAGAGACTTGGGTTTTGTTATTGTGATTAGATCATCAGATGTTGGTGTTACCCGAAGAAAACCTAGACTTCGACTTGTATGTGAAAGGCATGGAGCATATAAGTCAAACACAGATGAATTCCGTCGCTTGGGAACAGGAACAAAGAAATGCAATTGTCCATTCGAGTTACATGGGGTGAAATTGGATAGGGATGATGAATGGGCAGTGAAAGTAGTATATGGGATGCATAATCATTTGGCCGCAAAACATTTAGAAGGACATTCCTTTGCTGGTCGTTTGACAGTGAAAGAGCAAAGTATGGTGGGTAATATGACAAATGTTATGGTAAAACCAAGAAATATATTACTGATGTTGAAACAACATGATGAGAAGAATGTGAGTACGATGAAGACTATCTACAATGCACGACAAAAATATAGAATGCTTGACAAAGCTGATAGATCACAAATGCAACAACTCATGAAACACTTGAATGAATGTAAATATGTGGAGTGGCATAGGAGTGATGAGTTAAGTGATTGTGTTAGAGATTTATTTTGGGCACATTCAATAGCTATAGATTTGTTGAATGCTTTTCCCCATGTGTTAATTATGGATTATACATATAAAACTAATAAATATCGACTCCCACTCCTTGAGATTGTTGGTGTGACATGTACAAATTTGACATTTTCATTTGCATTTTTTTACATGGAGGCTGAACGCACTAACAACTATACTTGGGCATTAGAGAAACTAAGAAGCTTGATGTCTTCTGATTCAACACCTTCCGTCATTATTACTGATAGGGATTTAGCATTGTTGACAGCAGTACAGACAGTGTTCCCTAGTGCAACCAATCTCTTATGTAGATGGCATATATCAAAGAATGTACTTGCTCATTGTAAAAAGTTGTTTGAGAGCAATGAGAAGTGGGAGGCATTTATGTCAGCTTGGGTTGTTCTTGTATTCTCTTCGAATGAGTATGAGTACGAAACAAATTTATGTTCAATGGTAACTCATTACCGTTCTTATCCAAGAGCACTCCAGTACTTGACTGACACATGGTTAAATAAGTATAAAGAGAGATTTGTTGCTGCGTGGACAAATAAAGTAAAGCACTTCGAAAATGTTACAACTAATAGGTATGTAGGTTTATAAAGTTTAAAATTTGTTTTATTGCACAATTTATATTATACATCATTATAATAAACACTTTTCTGATGTCATGTAGGGCAGAGAGTGCACATGCGAAGTTAAAGAGACACCTTGGTTCGTCTCTAGAAGATTTTGATAGATGTTGGAAAACTATGAACTCCCTGATTGAGTTGCAACATACGGAGATAAAGGCTTCGTTTGAGAAAAGTCTTATTGTTGTTGAACATAATTTTCGGCCAACTTTGTTTAGGGAGTTGCGAGGATTGGTGTCTAGGACAGCATTGAATATTATTTTGAAGGAGGCACAACGAGCAAATGATATTGGCATTGACCATCTTGCCTGTGGTTGCGTCATTCGAAGTACCCATGGGTTGCCTTGTGCTCACGAGATTGCTGAATTAACAAGAGATGGAAAACCAATTCCCTTATCCGTTGTGGATCCCTACTGGTCGAAGTTGGACTTGAAGAAGATCAATGTTGATTACATGTCTGAGCTGAATCTTGATGCTGAGTGGGAGCTTATAGTTAAACGCTTCGATGCATGTGATCTCTCAGGAAAATTAGCCTTGAAGAAAAAGTTAAGGGAACTAGGTGATCCGGCAACTACCTTCCTTGTTCCTCCACTCGAGAAACCTAAGACCAAAGGTCATTCAGACAAATCAACTCGACGTGCCCCATCATACTTTGAGATTGTTGAATCTCAACAGGATAACGCCTCAACACCCGTCTTAGTCAATTCAATGGCAAAGAAGATGAAACTACCAGTTCATCAGAAAAAGAAAATCAAATATATTGATTCTTTCCCTTTAGAGATACGCCAACACATATGCTCTATTATGGATGTTGAATCAGATGGAAATTGTGGTTTTCGAGCTATAGCTAGTTTGCTAGGCATGGGCATTGACGCATGGGCTAAGGTGCGACAAGATTTGATTCATGAGATATGTCAATTTCGAGCTTATTATGCTAATCTCTATGGATCCGTAGAGCGTGTTGATGAATTGATAGAGACATTATCGTATTTCAACACACCGGCTCCTTATGATAAATGGATGACCTTACCCGATATGGGTCATTTGATAGCAACACGGTATGAAGTTGTGCTAGTCCATTTATCTTCGAGACAGTGCTTGACATATCTCCCACTGAGAAGTGCACCACCTCCACCACTACAGCATGGATTTATTGCAATTGGATTTGTTAATGATTTGCACTTTGTTGAGGTATTGATAATAATAATATTTACGTCATAATTGACTTTTTTTTTGTTTTCTATTTGTACATTCGCTTAACATGCTACTTTTCAGGTATTTATGGACCCATTCGCACCAATACCTCCGATTGCATGCAACTGGTATCGATATTGTTGGGATTCTGCTCGTGAATGGGAGCTTTCATATATATCATGTATTGAGGAATTTCAAAATTTGTTATCAAGATCGGATGTTTCTACTAGAGAAACCATTAACATATATGAGCCTTGATATTTTATAAAATATTATTGTATTTTCATATTTATGTCTTTAAATGAATGTATTATCCAATTATAAATTATATATTTTAATTTATATTTGTAACATGTAAGAAAATCAATGAACGATGATGAAAACGTAATTATAAATATAAGCAAATAATATAACATTATCTTCGGATGTCACAAACATAAACTGTATGTTTAGAAAACAAAAATACCTCTATACAAAACACTAATCATCCACGTCATCCCGTAGAATTACCCTCCCCTTTCTCTTCCTAGTCCTAGTAAAATAACGTAGACATGTAGTTGAGGCAGGAGCTGTCTCCGATGGAGCTGGAGGAGGGGCCGTCACTAATGGAGGTGGAGGAACTATCTCGAATGGAGCTGGAGGACTAGTCTCCAATGGAGTTGGAGGAGGAGCTGTCTCGAATGGAGCTGGAGGAGGAGCAATCTCGGATGGAGCTGGAGGACTAGTCTCCAATGGAGCTGGAGGAGGAGCTGTCTTGTATGAAGCTGGAGGAGGAGCAGTCTCAGATGGAGCTATAAGTGATGTGGATGTGGTAACTGCTATCTCTGACTCTCCACATAATAAGGCACGCAAGTCGCTAAGTCCTTTTGTCAATGTCTCCACATTTTTGTTGCCACTCATCAGTATATCAATACGAGACACGGCTTTTGAGATGCGCTGCAAGACAAGGCAATAGAGATTTGATGAAATCAATTGATATGAATAAGAATTCGAATAACTTAAGATTTAAAGCTAATAACGTACATCAGAATAATTAGAATCAACTGGTCTAGCTTGAAACCTCGATCTGCGTGTGGGATTTTGTACAAATCGATGAGAAATCGATTCGTACCAAGACATGTATTCTAGAACTGTCTCACCTGGGATCACACACTTCTACCTCTATTTTCTTCAGTGAGCACATACATAGTCCATCTCTCCCATAATTGATCCATGAATTGATATGAAACATGATAAGTGGAACTCGTACTACCTCGTTGTGCTCTATATGGTGCTAAAGGTCTTGGAGGTATGGTTTGCACGTAGCCCCATTGTCGTAACACTCTCTCCGAATGATGCGACTCTACAATATCTCCAACTTTCAAACAAGCAGTGAAAAATGTAATCGGAGGCAATGGATGATGCCTCCGACTATCAGCATATGGATCCCAGTACACTTGATTACTCTGGAGATCATCTAACTGCTCTCGCAAGATCTGCACATCTTGACCGTAACCACGTGGCTTCCATCGTCGAGCCTGAGGCATACTATCTTCATAATTGAGGTTTGCCTCTGGACTCAACGATGGAAAATGCTCATAAATCCAAGCCTACATCAAATAAAACATTAATAATTAATAAAAATTTTACAAACCAATAACAATTAACAAGTTCTTTATATTTATAAATCATAATACCTGCATAAGGGTCATATATCCGCTAATCCCATATACTTTTGATCTGCTCGCAAGACCTAGCTGTCTATACATGTAAGCAAGAGCAGATGCACCCCATGCATATCCACTAATAGCTGATAGATCCTCTAGATAGGCCAATAATGATACGAGAACATGTGATCCGCTCTTGTCCACAAATATTATGCACCCAAGTAAATGGAGCAAGTATGCTCGAGTAGCATAGACTATCTCCTCATCACTTTTCCTATTAGTCACATCGCCAAAGTTCGATCTCAACCAATGCAATGTGACACTTGACCTACAACCAGTACTTGTCGCTGCTTTAGCTGCTGTACGAGAGATGCCTAACAAGCGTACTAACATTTTATTTGTGCGCTTCACAGACATGTGCTAAAATGATACGATCTGCCCTACCACTGGTATGCCTAGGAGTGTAGCTACATCATCCAGAGTAATTGTCATCTCTCCAAAAGGCAAATGGAATGTATTTGTCTCCGGCTGCCACCTTTCACAAAAAGCAGAGGTGACGGT
The DNA here is from genome assembly GCA_032173925.1 of Heritiera fomes. Lineage (NCBI taxonomy): Eukaryota > Viridiplantae > Streptophyta > Magnoliopsida > Malvales > Malvaceae > Heritiera > Heritiera fomes. The sequence goes on from JAPDPM010000015.1 coordinate 19,327,787, forward strand.
GCTGTTGCATATGCGGTAACTGCAGTCAACCAAACACCCTAAGCTAGACTGCAAAACAGTGGAGCGAATATGTGACCGATCATTGTCTAAAATCCAGTGAGAGATTTTTTGACTATGATTAATAGCCTTCAAATTGCCTCGCTCCTATATCAGAAACAACAAACAATAAGATCATTTTTAATAAATAATAGAGATAAATTTTTTTCAATTTTACACAATTATTACCTGACCATCCCATATGGCAAAGGCAATATGCGATCTAAAACTTTTAAGAATTAAAGCATCAATCGGGCCTCCAGGACAAGTTTCGGATTCCTCCTCTGCATCATCCGAATTTGTCTCCTCAGCTTGGTCTTCTAAATCAGTATGCTTAGCAGTTCAACTTGCTCGACAGGTTCAGCTTGCTCAGCCTGCTCGGCCTGCTCAACATGCTCTGTATGATCTGTCCCAGCCTGTCTCCTTCTCTCAGAGGTAGTGGGTCGCTTTCGTCTTCCTTGAGATGAACCTCCACCTCGTGTTAATATCATGTCTGAAAAAAACATTTAAATAATTATAAACCCATAAACAAAATGCAATTGCAAAAAAATGCAATGACAAAAGAGAAGTTGTTTAGAGATTGTAAATTGATTGTAAGTTGTTAGCAATTCTGTGAAAATTAACTATGTTCTTTGTAAAGAAAAAAAAACAGATTTTTGACTGCTTTATAAGCAGTTTCTTTATAAGATTTTTGGCTGTAAGTTTAGTACTTTTTTAGGGTTGATCCTACTGTTGGAAGTCCTTGATAGGTTCTTACTCTCACTAGCCACTTTTTTCAATGACTAACGTCTTGTGTATTTCATTACAGCAAGTACTTATGTTCCTGGATAGCAATCATATGCCTCTGGTTTGTACTTGCTTAAGAGATAAAGAAAGACAATAAATAGCAAGTGATGAGACACGATGGGGGACTAGTTGTGAGCCTAATGTTACAAACAGAAGCACAAGTTTGTAGAGTGAACCAACAAAAAGCATAGACTTACTGCTTTGTCAATTTTTTTGAGGATTAGTGTAGTCATTACATTTGAGGGAGTATAAAATAATCCATTTGAAATTCACTTTGTCATCTAGGTAATTTAAATTCATTACTCTTGAGTCATTCTATAAATTCATATATATTTGAATCTAATTATATAACTCATACATTCATTAGTATTGCTGTATAAGTTCCAATGTATTGGAAATCCAAATTCATCTTCTAAAATGTAAATTTACAAATGCAAAATGAAATTACATGGCTTAGTTGCTAAAAGAAATTATCCATGAAAGTTAGGATCCATACTCACTGCTCAGGAAAACCCTCAAATGGAGAGTTGTTTTAAGAGGAATAGCTGTTAAAGTTGTTTGAGTAGCCTTTGAACTGCATGAATCAGAGAAAAGAAGACAAGGATTCTGGTATGAACTAGAGAATATGGTAGTCATTGATTTCACACTGTACAAGAGAATGAAGGAGCAAAGGTCATTTTTCTTTATTTCTTTAAAACCTATGCACATTGGCATCACTACTCCAGGAAATCCAACTTTAAAATGAAGTACACAGAGCTTGATGCAAAGTGTTGAACCATCAAAAACTGTCTGTCATTTAGATAATTATGAGGATGATTGTAGTCATTACATTTAAGAGATTATAAAATGAGCTATCGTACCTCCAGCCTAATGCAACCAAAGGAAGATGAACTTCATTTTGATGGAAATCATCAATTAGAATTTGCAACAATACTCAAAGGTAGCTAGGTTGATGGTAGCCTGTAAAAGTAAAGCAATTTGCCATAAATTAAGTATCAGTTGTAGACTTAATTCCATCTAACAGGGGAACCATTGAAAGAGAAAAATCAACTAGCAAAACATAAATGCAATACAAAAATCTTTTTCCCAACCAATTAAGAACTTTTGTCAAAAAAAAATTGATAATATTGCAATCTCTAATTTTGACCTTGTGCAGAACACAAAGTAGCCCCTCAAAAGGCAGCAAAGCAGTCCCCCTTTATTAGTTCATTATTCACAAGTTTCATTGAAATGACAAAACATGTCAATTAGCTTATGACAGCAATGTTCTTCAACATAACAGAATGCCCCTCATTCTTTGTTGCCTTCAGAAAAATACTTGGAAACAAGTATTTGAGAGAGTGAATTATAAATTTGACTTGTTGTTCATTTTTCTGAGGATGATTGTAATCATCACATTTAAGAGATTATAAAAAGACGTATCAGGAATTCCTATTAAAGAGGAATTTTATAAATCCATGTATTTACATGTACTATATAATTCATGTATTTATGAGTAGGAAAATATAGTCTCAAATGTAAATAAATAGTCTTATTTTTTAAAATTTTGCCTTTTTATGAAAAGAAGAACACAATTCAACAACTCATACTAGAGAATAATAAGAGAAATATTGCTATGGGTACAAAAATGATCGAAAAAAATAAAAGAAAGAGAAAATTTTGTGAACAATAGAATTTTCAGTTAATATCCTAATTAAACTGCAAACAAAATTTTAAAAAAATGAGAAAACAGTACACAAACTTTAAATAATTAAGAATTTTCTTTAAAGAAAAATGAATAAATAACTTAGTAAATAAGTAGCAAAATTAAATGAAAATGAGAGTGATAAGTACATGAGTCTGAGTCTGACTCAGATTGCGTTTGTTAATTATGCACAAATAAGCCTTAACTGACGAAACAAAGAAGCATCAAGGACCAAGTGGAAAACAGTCCTAGTTCCTCAACTAACGAAAAAGTTCTTCTCTTAAGACTTAGCACAGCAAATCTTAACAGTCCTAGTTCTATTTTTAGCTTAACTGACGAAGGCTCAAGCCAGCAAATCCAACAACAAACTACAAAATAATCACAAATATTAAAAACCCAGGAGTGAAAAGTAGAAACTCAAGAAAGAACAGTTGCCACAGGTCAAACTGAAGTTGAGATCAACCTGAACAATTTCTAGCATAATTTTTAAACCATGTTTCATGAATTAAATCATATAGAATTATTATTGTACCTTTCTCTGTGTGTCTCTCTTACTTCCGGTTACTTGCAGCGCCTTAATGTAGTTTATCTAACATATAAATCATAATATGTTAGATTTTAAGGTATGTCCATTTAGTAACTTGTAAATTGTAAGTGTTATACATTTCCATATAGACTCTATTATTGATATTCTAACAACAAAATAAAAGAAAACTGCTATGCATGCATTTAATGCCAGAAGTCCATCCTAAAATGCTAAAGTAAAACTGTAATGACAAACCTTAAAACTTAACACAAAGAAGCCTTAACTGACAAAACAAAGAAGCATCAAGGACCAAGTGGAAAACAATCCTAGTTCCTCAATTGACGAAAAAGTTCTTCTCTTAAGACTTAACACAGAAAATCTTAACAATCATGCAAACCTTCTTCTATATTTAGCTTAGCTGACAGAAAGGTTATTGTCCTATAGATATTTGCCGATCTGGAAGCTCAAATTTTGGATTCACATGTGAGTTTTTTGTATGTTGTTCCTGTCTTTATGGTTGTTTTAACAAATTTCGCTTATTCTAAATTATCTAGTTCAGTTTCTTTCATTGAGGTCAGAGTTAAACTTTTGAAAAATAAAGGCTGCTGTTAGCTTTTTCACTTCCATGGCCAGAGTTAAACTGTTGAAAAATAAATGGCATGAAAAAAAAACACAAAACAGAACTAAAACTAAACCCAAGGTACTATTATTGCATCTTCCTGAGCTTGACTGCTCTCTCTCAAACTACACAGACCAATGTGCATAGACCCAAACAAGACAAATACAAATTACTATTATTGCATCTTACTGAGTTTGAAGAAGAAAGCATTGACAGAAGATAACCAGCCAGTTTCAAACAAAAACAGAGTTGCAAGCTAGGTTCATCATTACAATCAATCTACAAAAAGAATCCTAGTATTCCAAGGCTGGTAGTGCTGTAGTGGATGGTAAAAAAGAAAAGACATGAATTTGAAGGAATTACCTGCTGACCAAAGCAAATTTCGGGTAGAATGTCTGCAAGGAATCCAACTTGTTCAAAAGATTGCAAACTACAGATCCAAATATCATCACCGTTAGCCACCCTAAAAACATTTCAAGTCTTAAACAATACCCAAAGATTTGACAGAAATGCTACAGTGACTACATAATTTGTAAAAAAATAAAAATAAAAATTAAACAATAAAAGAATGAAATCAGGGGAACAATGAAAGAATGAAATCATGGGTCGGATATCGATCTCGCACAAATCGACTTGCGCGAGACTCGTGGTCTTGCGCACATCAGTTTGCCATGGACGGTCGGTCCTGCGCGACCCACACCCACCCAGCGACGGACAGTGGTTCTGCGAGTGCCTTGCTTGTGCAAGACCAACGATGTGGCACGCTGGTATGCATGCATGAGACTAATGGGTCTCATGTAGGTCTGCTTCAAGGCGAGCCTTACCTGACGACGATGATGGAGGAAGAACCAGCAACTGTTGGAGAAGATTAGAAACGGGCAGGAGATCGGAAGCCTCTGAACATTTTGAGATGATGGCCTTAGCGGGAGTGTAGTGTAGGCGGAAGAGTAAAATGAGGAGTTTGTTTAGAACTTCTCGGTAAAATGTGGTAGGAGGGTTAAATGGTAAAAAATTTTGGGTTTGTAATATTTTTTTGGTGGGGTACACATAGTGTAGTAAGAAGAGTAAAATGTGGAGTTTGTTTAGAACTTCTCGTGACCATACGGGTATGGTGAAAATGGAATAACAATGATGAAATTTTGTATATGGAAGGTGTTTGATAAAAGTTCTTAGTGTAATAAAAGGTGTTCATAAGTGAGATTGAGAAGAGAATAAATCAGCAACAATAAGGATAGAATCAAAAGGGGCTGTTCGGCCATGACGGCGAAAGGAAACGTGAAGCTGCTGCTGCTCAAAGAAAAAAGAAAGAAAAAGAAAGAAATAGAAAAGAAAAAAGTAAATAAATAAAATAACCTTATACCTTATCATAAAAAGTCATAAGGTTGAAAAATAAGGACTAATGGAATGAATGAGTAATTATTTGAATTGGAAATATGAATGTATTAGTGGAATTAGAATTGAGTAATGATTTCAATTTAGGAATAGTTATATTAAGACATTTAGTAGGATATTAAGTAAATTATTGAGATTTACACAATAAGAAAATAGGGATTTATAGAAATATTTATTATAGTAATATATGGGATTTTAAATAGAAATTGAAATTATTGGTGACATAGGATTTAAAGAAAAGAATGAATTTGACTAAAATTGGAAACATTCAGCTAAGATTTAAGAGTGAATAAGTTGATATAATTTCAGTATCTAAAAATTGTAAGTTAAATATAAGAAGTAAGAAGAGAATATTTATGAAAATAAAAGTAGAAGAAAATAAATGAAAAACAATGGAAATAAAACAATAAGGAAATTTGGCCAAACTTAAAAGAATGAACTTCTAGATGAAATTTCATGATTTTGTTGACATAGGATTCTTTAATTTAAATTATGTATGATAATTGATAGGAAATAAAATAAATTAATTATTGAAATTACAAGATAGAAAGAAGACATTTATAGAATATTTATTAGAATTATAATATAGAATTTTGAATATAATTTAGAATTATTGTGCAGTGCTAGGAAATGAAAAGGTAAAGAGGCGTATATGAGACTATCGGATTTTATACAGCACAGAAGTAGAGGTAGGAGACATATATGAAAGTTGCATAGGAATGATTTACATGGATTGATTTTATGAGAAATGCTTTACATGAATCATTCTACATGACATGATTTGCTTGCATTGAGTTTCATGAAATAATTTACATGATTTAAACTACAAAAAATGATTTACATTATTTGAATTACATGAAATGATTTACATGAAATTGAATTTAAATGAAATGAGTTACATAAATTGATTTATATGAAAGGATTTTATGAGAGTGATATCTCCCTGATGATCGTGCATACAAGATAGTGATGATTAGGCTGGGAGACGTCCCAGACCTTCCCTTTACATGATATGACTATGGGAGTTACGGTCAAACCCCACAAGTTTACGTATTAAGCCCCTGACCAGTGCGAACTGTGAGTGATCGACAGTGGTCATTGTTACGAGGTCTCTACGTGGATACAAGGTCCCTTCGAGGATACGAGATTGTGCATGATTCTCTGGGAGATTGTTTTCTATTGATATGTAATATTTGATAGGTAATTGATTTACTGAATGATTTGATTTATGAGAATAGTATATGATTTGACTAAAAAGTTACGAGAGAAGTGATACAAGTTTTTAAAAGGATATCTTTTCATGTCATATGTGCATTTATCATATCTTAATGATTTTAGATGAATTGAGTTACTGCATAAGTGAAAATTTCGCATGGTTTTGAGATGTCATTGCATTATTTACTAGAAACTCATATTGTGATCATTTTATAACATGCTTTTCATACAAATGAAATAAGTTTATTTTTATTTAAATGCATATAGTACAGCTTTTATATATGTTTCTTACTGAGCTTCCCAAAGCTCACTCCTCTTCTCACCATCCCAAATAGCTTATTAGAGGGTGCGTAACATTCGCTGCAATAAGATAATTGAAGGAAATTACTAGAAGTTCAAGTTACCCGCGAACAAGTATGAGTAGAGTTTAATATTTATATTCAGACTAGTAAATGCACATCAGCCGTATTTATAACGGGATGTAAATAGTGACATGTTCATGTTATGAATTAGTGGGATGTAATTTATATTGCATTGTTATAGATAGCATAATAAATATTATGTTATATATTTTATTCTAAATTCTTAATTAATTGATAGTAGATTAATTAATTTAAGGGTATCGAGATTTAATGGTAATGAGAATTGTAAAATGAACTTACATTGACGTTGAACGTAAACCAAATGATACCGATTAATTGAATGAGAAAGATAAAAGTAGAAAGGAAAATTTTAGAAATCAAATAAAGTAGGTGTAAAGATTAAGTGTAGTCGGCTGTAAATGAGTATACAAATAGGACATGGTGAATTTGGGCGTTTTAGGAGCATAACGTGAGGGTATGCGATAGAACAAACATAGCCATGATGAAGAAAATTGTGAAATCATTAAATTTGCTGTCAAGAGGGAAGGTTCGGCTATGGGATGAGTAGGAAGGATGATGATGAGTATAGTGTATGAATGGTATTTGACAAAAATCCTAAGTGAAATGGAAATCCACAAAACTAAACCTTACGGGTCTTCAGCCAAGCAAAGAAGGGAATAGAGTAGATATAAATTTAGTGAATAAATAGTGTAAAATAGATATGTAAAATTTATAAAGATTAAATATAAAGTTAAAATTTAAAGGAAGAATGAAACTAAGCAACTTGAAATATTTTGGCCAAGCTTAAAGATGAGGTTTCATGTAAAAAGTTTCATGACTATGAGAGTAGAGAAAGATAAAATTAAGTTAATAAAAATTTTGATGGAATGAACTTTGGAAAAGAATCCAATGTAATTGAGGTTATATTTTGATATTTGATTGAAAATAAAATAAAAGATGAGAAAAGAATAAATTTTGGTAATAGGAAAACTTGGCTGCTCTCAAGAATGGAATTATTATGTTAAATTTTATGATTTAATGGTTAAAGAAAAATAAATTAAAATTTATAGGATTATTGGTGAGATTAGAAATTAGAAAAGAATATAATTTAATTGAAGTGATATTTTAGTACTTAATAGAAATAAAATAGAATAACAATTAGAATTAATAATTAGGAAATAGAAATTAGTACAATATTCGTTATAGTTAATATATATAATTTTAAATATAATTTGGAATTATTGATGAAATTGAAATTTAGAAAAAAGATACAATTTAATTGGGGACATGTGTTAGTAATTAATAGAAAATAAAATAACTAATTATAGTAATTAATAAAATAGAATAGAAGATAGAAATTAAGAGAAAATTTAAATTAAGGATTAATAGAACTATTCGTGAAATTAAATTAGCAAGAGGCTACAATTAAGTATGGTTATATTTTGAGTATTTAATAGGAAATTAAATAAATTGAAGATAATAGGAATATTGGAGGAATTGAATTGGAGAAAAGAATAAAATTCAAAAACCATAATGTTTTGGTAATTAATAGAAAGTATAATAAATAAATGGTTGAAAATAATAAAATGGGGAATAGAAATTAAATATTATTCATTAAAAATTATAACATGGAATTTTAAATATAATTGAAATTATTGTGCAGTGCTAAGTTTGAAAGGTAAAAAGGTGTAAGTGGCGTTACCAAATTTTTAATATTGTGAGGGAGTAGAGATAAGGAATCTTATACAAAAGTCGCATAGGAAGGCTATGCTTGCATGGTTTAAAACGAAAAGTTATTTGAAATTTTCATAAAACTGAATTTAGTGATCCAATTACTTTGATTTGCTTCAAAAAAATTAGGAAATTTATTGAAATTCCACTTAAAAACTAAATATGGTTTAAATTGCGTGAGAATGATTTTAAATTATTTTACATGAAATGATTTACTATTTAGAGTGCAAATATGTTACCGAAATATTTGGAAATATGCATTGAGAATTTTAAATGATTTCTATTACTGTTAAATATAGTATTTATTGATTTTACTGTTATGAATTGACTAAAGATGACTTTATGAAATGACTTCTTATTATGATCGTATATTTTAAATGAAATGATTTTGGGACTGTTGCTACTTGGTAATCGTGCATACTATTGTATGTACATGATATGACCGTGAGACCCTAGTTAAGTCCACGGGTTCCACAGTGAGCAGTTGTGTGATAACCGTAAATTTTCCATTTAATTGGAAATTATAAATATTGGAGATAAATATTGGAAATAAATAAATAAATAAAATTATGAGAACGGGTTATTGGTGAAAATCCCGAGATTTGAGAAAGGAAACGGATGGTGGAAATCCGAGTGAAGGAAAATTAAATCGGAAAAATAAGATGAGATATTATGGAAAATAATGAAAGTAGGGAAATTTAATTTGGATAAATGAAAATCCAAATTAAATAAAAAAATGAGAAATGAAAGAGAAATATATTTATATAATTATAAATTATATAAATGTAATTTTAAATGAATACATATGTATTAAAATATAATATAGTATATATTAATATATACAAAGGTATATATAGATATATATACTATTGTATAAATTTAAATAATACGTATGTATTAAATATAACAGAATATGTATATATAAGCATATACATATTTGGAAAGAAATGTAAATATGATTTTACATTTGAATTGAACATGTATATATTGTAAATACAATATATATTGTAGTATTACATTTATATAAATATATATAAATGTTATTTAATTTTAAAGTGTATAAATATATATACTAGATATATATATATTTTTAATACACCATATAAATATATCTTAATATACATTATATGTATAATATATGATATATTGTATATAATATATTATATGTATAATGAAAATAGAAAAAAATGAAACAAAACAGAAGCAGAAACATAATAGAAAGGAAACAAATCGGGATTGCCCCGACCCTCCCAGCCAGAACCGTTGTTGGCGGAGATGCCACCGCCGGCGAGGGAAAAGAGGAGAGGGGACGTTGCCAGTCGACGAGGAAGGGCGAGGGTCATCGGCGACGGCCCAAAACAGAACGAAAATCAGAGAGAAAAACAGAAACCGACGGAAAATCGAGAAGAAGAAGAAAATGAGATCTGGCGGTGCCGGCCAAACCGATTGCCGCCACTGCCACCGAAGCTTCGCCGGAGGGAGAGAAAGACGATGGAGGCCACGGTTCAAGCGGAGAATGGCGGAGGAAGGCCGACGGAGGAGGAGAAGGAACCGAACCAAAACCGAGTAGATCCGCCGCCGTGCCATCGATTCGTGACGAACGGAGGCCAGATCCAGCTTCGCCGTGGTGCCGGCCAGCTGTGGAGCCGTCGAACCGCCGGAGAATCGGCCACCAGAGAAGAACCGGCGGTGAGGGAGGTAGACCGGTCCGGCGGGAAAAGAAAGAAAAGGAAAAAGAAAAAGAAAAAGAGAAAAAGAAAAAGAAAAGAAAAAGGAAAAAGAAAAAAAAGAAAAGAGAAAAAGAAAGAAAAGGAAAAAGAAAAAGAAGAAAGAAAAAGGGAAAAGGAATTCCGGGAATTTGGAGAATTTCCAAGAATTTGAAAATTAAGGGAAATCCCGAGAATTACAAGAATCGGTAAGAAATCCCGAAAAGTGTTAAATTATTTAAATAAGTTATTTATTTAAATAATTATGGAAAAATTCTAAATTTTACAATTTAATTTCCAGAAAATTCCCTCGATGACCGAGCCAATGGAATCGGGCGAGGTGAACACGGGCGCGACCTTCAAGAGGCAATCGCCGACCCGAAACAGTTAAGGGAGACATGTGCCGCCTGTAAGGATATTCGGCCACATGTTTTAAATTATGCATTTAATTTATAAATGCAATTTATATTGATTAGTTTTGAAATTTGTGGTGATTTATCGGTTTCAAATTGTGGTGAAATACCGGTTGAAAAATATAAACTGTATTTTTCGTACAGGAGGCTAGCCAAATCGGCAGCCGTTATACTGCCGAAAAATTATCGAATAATTACTGAAACTTACCGAAAATCACCGAAAATCATAATAAATAATTTGATTTCACGTGAAACGATTTTCGGGTACGAAAATCGAGAAATTATGTAAATTTCATAAAACATGAATATAATGATATTTGATTTTAAAATATTCATGTTTTCAAGAATGGTGAAAAGGAAATCACCGAAAATTCACTCTGTAAGTGATATTTCACGTGAAACAAGATGAAAATGAAAAAGAGACTAAAGTGAATATTTTTATAAATATTCTTAAATATTCACTTAATTTCATATAAAACCTTTATGGTTTTAATTATGTAAATAATTAATTATGAAAATTCTATAAAAGGTTAAGAAATGATGAATAACTATGATTTCGAGACTAGAGGTCTCTACATGTGTTTTTAGAAGAAAACATGGTGATGAGAATTTAAAGTTAGAGAATAAATATTTTATTTTCATAAATTATAAAAATGATTTGTTTGAAATTTTGATAATTATAAAACCATGTTTTCGATTTAATGTACGAAAAAGCGTGCATATGTGTTTTACGGTGGAAAATGGACAGTTTTGCCCTTCTATAATTTCAGTGATGATTTATAAACTGTTTTCACCGTATGGAAAATATGATTTATACCTTTATGAAATATTTTGAGAAATGTTATTTTAATTTAATTATTTCATAAAGGTGATGATTTATTACATGTGAGCCTTATGGATACTTGTGAAATATTTTAATTTACTGTGTTTAAAATCCATAAAGGGTATGGTACGGTTACACTGTGTTGAGACTTAGGCCCCGAGCTTCATGCATCACATATACTGTTACTGTCACGTGGCTGATTGACCAGCTAGTCATCAGCGTCCCGGATTGTCGCCTAGCAAGCGTACACCGAGGACATATTATAGATCATGGCCATAGATCTCATTACTGTTACTATGTCCCTTAGTGGACAATGATAGCATGATTTACTTGTAGGGTGTTGCCTAGTCTCACTTATTACTTATTACTTATCACTTACTGTTTACTGTACTGAACCACTGTGTACTGTTTACTGTTTACTGATGAAAGACCGTACCAAAACACTGTGTTATTGAACTGTACTGTTTACTGAAATGGTAGCCATTGATTTCCGTTTTACTGAACTGAAAGCTACCATTTACTGTTTATTGAACTGAAAGCTACCTTATACTGTTTTCTGAACTGGTAGCTACTGTTTACTGTTACTGATTGAATCGTATCGAATTACTGTTTTACTAAATATACTGTTTTACTGAATTGTACGATACGGTTACTGATTTGTACGATACGGTTACTGATTTGAAAAGAGAAATAAATGTTATTCTAAAAGAATAATCATAAGAATTATTTCTAAGATAGAAATAATCGAAGAAGTGATTGGATATTTACAAATCACTGTACTGTACTGTTTTTACTATACTGAAGAGAAGAGAAGTAAACCACTGTTTTATTACTGAACTGCCACGTGTTTTAAAGTATACTGAAGTGAAAAGAAATAAGTGGTTTACTCTGTGGGAAAAATGAAAATTATATCGTTTTGAAAACAACGAAATTAGTATTCTCTACAGTTGCTTCTAGATTCCGAAACAAGTATGGTATTCTAAAATACCTACCTTATTCTATCTGGATCCCTAGCTGACTGTAGTATCCTTCCTACATGTGAGCCTAGAGCCAGCTAGGAAGATTTTAAAGAGAATGAAAAAAAAATATTTTCAGCATATAGATAGCTGAATATCAAGTGTGGCATATAACTCTCTTACTGAGCCATGGTTTGCTCACCCCTTAATTTTAACATTTCAAGTTTTAATGATGGTGAGATCCAATATTTGTGGATTACGGCTGTACACAAAGGACAATGTGACAGACCGACTGATTTATATGAGGTACGATTATTTATTTTCTGTATTTAGACATGTATGCAGTACTACTTGCTTATTAAGTAAGATAGGGGATGTATGTAATATAAACAATATTTTATGAAATTGTTTAACATAAGAAATAAAGTGAAGTATCACAGACAGCCCAACAAGATAAATTGTGTAAAATAAGGTGAAAATATGGTAACGGGTCGTTACAAGTTGACTAGTGCGAACTGTGACTGTTCGACGATGGCCATTTGTTATTGTTTCGTCCCTTTTAAGGATACTGTTTCATCCCTACGGGGATACTATTTCGTGTTGGATTATATTGGAAGTGAAGTGTCTCTATTGATTTGATTATTGATTTAACTAAATTTAAAAGAGATATGATTGTATGAATGTTAATGACAGTAAATGTGGATTTCAAAGTGAAATAATTTTATTGTACAGTAGCGCTTTATTGTTTATGATTAATTGTTTAAATGATGATCATTAATGATTTTGAAAGAATTTCTTCCATTTTACAACTGCCTTCTAAATGCTTTTATTGATAAATACTTCAACACTAGTTCTAAAAGAAGTTTATTAAATGATTTTAACTGCATATAGTAGCATAGTTCAGCCTTTTGTATAGGTTTCCTTACTAAGCATAAATTCACTCTTTTATTTTTCCACCCAGACTATTTGCAGTGAAATCCGCTCATTGTAGAGGAGCACAAATTTTTGGGAGATACAGTATTCCTTCGGGGTGTGTGTAGAGTCCACTAAGGTATATTGTATTTTATTATATATTTTAGATATTTTGTACAGTAGTCACTATTGGTAATAACTCTAAGGATGTAAACTAATAGGATTGGTACTGTGATAGTAACGAGAACCTAAGAATGGACATATGTGTAAAGTTATGAATAAATATTTTTTTATTATATGGTTTATAGTTTTATTACTATTCATAGTAAATCTATTGTTGAGAAAACAAGTTACTTAATAACATGAAAGAAAAAGAGAAAATGATACCGATAAACAGCTTAATCATTATGAGAGAAAGTGAAAAAGATAGTGGTATTTTTATAGAAACCGGACGTTACACATTGGGTAGCAGTTAAGAACATTCTTAAATACTTGAGAAGGACTAAAGATACTTTCTTAGTCTATGGAGGTGAGAATAAGCTTATTGTAAATAGTTACACCAATGCTAGCTTTTAGTCAGATAAAGATGACTTTAAGTCATAATTTGGCTATGTGTTTTGCTTGAATGATGGCACTATAGAGTTGAAAGTGTTCTAAACAATAGATAGTGGCCAGTTCTACAATCAAGGCTAAGTATATAGCGGCTTTAAATGCAATTAAGGAAGTTGTTTGGATCAAGAAGTTCATCACAGAACTTGGAGTGGTCCCTAACATTACTGATCCAGTGGCACTCTATTGTAACAAAAATAGAGCCATTGCCCAACCTAAGGAGCGCTGGTCTCACCAGTGGTCTAAACAGATACTTAGGTTCTTCCATGATCGATTGATTGTAGTGCAAGTGGGGAATGTTAGTGTATGCACTACGAGCCAATTAGATTTGGACTTGTATCACACTTATAACATCATGATTGTTTATGTTAGTTTGCTCATGTCATAACCAAATGATAAGTCCCTAGAATAGCGGATTCGTATCAAAGGAATCAAAGCAGTGACTTTGATAATAAGATCCTTATGATACAAAAAATACTATTCTTAAATATCCTTAGTCATAATATCATTGAGAAGGGACATTAGTGATATGTTAAGACTAACATGTGTTAGATTCCTTTAGGTGACTGATCTCATAAGTCATGGATATGGTGATATCCAGATCAACACATAGGTGATCACACCTTGTCTCAGGAAAAGGTCTTGTTTTGCGTCCTACTCGTGTAGATACCGTTAAAGGGTTTCTTAGGGGGTGTAATCAAGCTGAGCTAATACAGTGAGATGCTTGAGCTCGAGCTCGACTGAGAAACTTGGCACTCAGCTCGAGCTCGGTCGAGCCTTATTGTTTTAGTTCGAGCTCAACTCGAGATTAAAAATGAGCTACTCGAGCTCGCTCGATTAGACTTGACAATTAAGATCAACTATTTGAGCTGTTTATCTTACTCATATATTCATCACACAACAAACATATACATAAAAAATTATGGTTGTTTTCTGCTGTCCTGAATGCTTAAACAAGTAAATGAAACAACCCTAACATCAAACAAGCAAATGAAATGATCAAGATCTCTCTTTAATTCATCTAATGAGTAAAAGATATATACCAAACATAATAAAGAACAAAGATAAATCTTCAAACTTTCTTATTTTCATTTTAAATATTCTTCTATTTACTATGCTCTCTCGATTTCATTTTCAAGCAAAACAAAATAAAGAAATTATGTCAGCTGAATAATGGCAGTTACCAAAGAAAGAGGGTTTTCACTAGCGAAGTGGCTTGGATCGTCGAATCTGGTTTAGGTCGCACACACTGTGAGATGCTTTGAGACGTTGAGTGATGCCGCTAGAGAGTTAGAGAGAGGGTGGTCTGGGCCGTGAGATTTTGGTCTAAGTCATGAGAGAGAGGGGTCATTAGAGAGTCACGCAAAAGAGTGAAGGCAGATATAGTCTCTAGTTTGGGTTACCGATTAAGTGCACCATGAGATGTGGTCTTCTAACTCTAAGACGAGCAATACGCCATCGGAGAGTTAGAGAGAGGGTGGTGTGGGTCATGCTTGCGCCTGTCGCCAGAAGGGCTTGGTCAGGGATAGCTCAAGAATGAAGGGTGCGACGTCATTGAGAGAATTGAAAGGAAAGGAGCCTTTGTTTGAAAATGAAAAACCTAAAAAAATAAGCTACTTGAGCCTCTAGGGTTTTGAAATAGATAATTTTAAAATTTTATAAAGATATAAATAAATAATAATATAAATAAAATAAAAATATATTAAAATATTAAAAAGCTCGATTAGGCTTGCGAGCTACTCGAGCTAGGTATTTTGTTGCTCGAACTCGGCTTGCTCAATAGCTTGAGTAGCTTGAGCTCGAGTTTGGCTCGACAAAAATTGAGCTGAATTCGAGTTTTGTTCGAGCTGAGCCTGAGTAGCTTGCGAGCACCAGTGTATCGTTTACACCCTTAGAGCTTCTCTAAGCTAGGAGTCTTGAGTTAATGATAAACCGAAGGCTGTTATGGGTTGCTATATTCTGAAAATAGAACATTCCTACACGAGCGACACCAAAAAGGTTAGATTCTATCCTAAAAGTAATCATGATGCATGATCTTGATAATTTTGGTTTTGTTGTTTTCCTAATACGCCACTTATTTTCGTGTATGACATAATAAATCCAGACAACAAAACCTTATAGTAGTATTTGAGCTAGTGTGCAAACGGCTTTCAGGATAGCGAATTCGATTCGCAGTGATGCTGTTTTATTGTAAGTTGTTACAGATTTGATTTTAATTTTAAAAATTCGTTTGGCAACCTAAAATAATTGTAAGACAATTATAGATTTAAATAAACCCTGTAGCGATTTGTTGAATTAAAAGTTACATGTTAGAATTCTTTTCAAATTTGTAATTCAAATGTTGTCAAAATTGTTTGGCACAAACCCTGCACGTTTTATCTAATATAATTGATATTAGAGTAGTTGTCAAAATTGTTTTGACAAAAACCCTGTAGGCAAACTTAGAGTTGCCACCTTTGCCAAAAAAATATTTTTAAAATAAATTGGATAAGAGTTATCCAATGGTTTTTGAAATTTTAATAAGATTAAAATTTCAAAAACGTTATCTTGATAAAATTTTGTTTTAAAAATAAAATATTTTTATTAAATTGGATAAGAGTTATCCAATGGTTTTGAGATTTTAAAGAGATCAAAATTTCAAAAGGAATTATCTTGATAAAATTTTGTTTTAAAATAAAATATTTTCTATCTTAAATTGGATAAGAGTTATCCAATGATTTTTGAGATTTTAATGAGATTAAAATTTCAAAAGGAATTATCTTGATAAAATTTTGTTTTAAAATAAAATATTTTCTATATTAAAATGGTTAAGAGTTATCCAATAGTTTTGAGATTTTAACGAGATTAAAATTTCAAAAGGAATTATCTTAATAAAATTTTTATTTTCAATATTCTCTATATTAAATTGGGTAAGAGTTATCCAATGGTCCTGAGATTTTAATGAGAATAAAATTTAAATTAAGCCCAAATTGAATTTTGAGAATTAAAATTAAATTAAAACAACCCTTGATACCCATAATTTATTAAAATTTGATTAATTAAAATTAGATTTTAATTAGGAAGGATGCAAATTAATATATGATATTCCTATGTATGCTTGATGCTTGATTCGTATATAATATGAGTGGTTGCATGGTGCATGGTTATGGGCCTAGGTTTACATGGGTTGTAATTTATTTAAATAAATTTAAATTGGGCCTACGAGCCTTGATTTATTTGTAATTTATTTATGTAATAGTTACATAGATAAATTAGGATTATCTTGTAAAATGGACAACATTTGGAGCAAAAATTGTTCGGAGCCAAGGTGAACCAAAGTGATTCATGAAAGGAAACCGAGGAGAAGATATTTAAAAAACAATATATCTCTAGGTTCTTTCGTAATAGAAGGGCCATAACCATATCACATTTAATCTTATGCTTTTACTTATATATGTTGATTTATATGTCAGAAAAGCATGCTAGGTGAGATGGTAAAACTAAAAATCCCTCAAAATAAATATTAAGTCAAAGATAATAAACAAAGATGTCTTCTAATACAATCCATGTGAAAGAGAATTTGTATAGTATTGTGCTACTTTGGCTCAGTTAAGGCCATACCTACCTTAGGAATTCATGTTGCATGAGATAATAGTTAACTCTAAGTGTATTAGGTTAGACTTAACTAAATCAAATTAAGGCATTAGCTCAGTCAAACCTAATAAGATTTAGAGACATAGGTTAGGCTTTAACCGATATTATGAGTTAGAACAAGAGTTATTCACCTAACTATCCGGGAGTTGCATAAGATGCAATTGACAAGAGTTGTCTACCTAAAAAATCTCATTAGACGCATTAGCTTTGCTAAAGTCATAATGGGACCAAATATGGATCCTGGCCCACTAGGAAGTCTAGGCGAAAAGGCTTCACGAGTTGATAGTCAGGGCTATTAGCTTGAGGAAAATAGTGGGAGCAGTTCATTTAATTAAAAGACCATAATTAAATGATTTTAATCACAATGTTACTTACTTGCATATTTTATGATTGTAGAATTATCAAGGCAAACAACAATTGATCCCTTCGTTCTATCCTTAAGAAGGATAACAAGTTGGTTGGGACAAACTTTGTAGACTGGTACAGAAATTTGAGGATAGTCTTCACTCAAGAAAAGAAGTTATATGTTCTAGAGCATGCGATCCCTGCTTAACCTCGACAAAATACTTCCACTACTGATAAGCAAGCTTATCAAAAGCATTTGGATGATGCCACTGGCGTGCAGTGTCTAATATTAGCTTCCATAAGTTCTGAACACCAAAAGCAACATGAGAATATGAAACAGTTTGATATGATCAAACATCTCAAGGAAATGTTCCAAGAGCAAGCATGACATGAACGTTATGAGGTAGCTAAGGTGCTCTTCCAGAGCAAGTAGCTGAGAGAGCTTCGGTGCACACTAATGTACTTAATATGATTAGGTATATTGAGAGGTTGGAAGCACTGGGCTTCACCATGCATAAAGAGTTGTCAGTTGATCTCATTCTGCAATCCTTACCAGATAGCTATAGCTCATTTGTGTTGCACTACAACATGAACAGTATGGACAAGACACTAGTAGAATTGTTCAACATGTTGAGAACTGCTGAGCAGGACTTGAAGAAGTCAAGGCCTACTTCTGTTATGGTGATTGACAAGACCAAATCCAAAGGCAAAAGCAAGCCTAAGGGTAAGCCCAAGCCCAAGAGTAACAAGAAAGAAAAAGTCTAAGAAGCTCAAGCCATCTGGTGGAGTTGCTAAGATAGGAAAGTGCTTCCATTGCGGTAAGATTGGTCATTGGAAGTGAAATTGCACTGTGTACCTTGAGGAACTAAAGAAAAAGAAAGTTAGTGAGACTTCCACCTTATGTATATATGTGATTTAGATAAATCAATCTACTTCTTCATCTTGGGTATTAGATAATGGTTGTGGTTCTCACATTTGCTTGAATGTACAAGAATTAACGAGCATAAAACTTGCCAAGGTCGAGGTGGTCCTACGAGTTGGAAATGGAGCAACGGTTGTTGCATTAGCAATAGAAACATTTAATTTATCGTTGCCTTTGGGCCTAATTCTAGCACTTGATAATTGCAATTATGTTCCAGCAATTACCAAGAATATTATTTCTGTTTCTTGTTTGGACAAGAAAGGTTTTTCTTTTAAAATAATGAGCAATAGTTCAATTTACTTAAATGATATTTTCTATGGCAATGCTTCCATTATGAATGGATTGTATGTTATTGACTTAGATAATCACATATACAGCGTCGATTCCAAGAGGTCAAGGGTAATGAGATTAACCCTACATTCCTCTGGCATTGTAGACTTGGTCACATAAATGAGAAACGCATATCTAGGCTCCACAAAGATGGACACTTAGATTCATTTGATTTTGAATCATATGATGTATGCGAATCTTGTTTACTTGGTAAAATGACCAAGGCCCTTTTTATAGGAACAAGTGAAAGGGCTAGTGGTTTACTAGAGCTCATACATACAGATGTATGTGGCTCATTAGTCACATAGGCCAGAGGAGGGTTCCAATACTTCATTACATTTACTGATGACTACAGTAGATATGGCTATGTGTATCTAATGAGACACAAGTCAGAATCCTTTAAAAAGTTCAAAGAATTCAAGAATTAAGTACAAAACCAGCTAGGCAAGAATACCAAGACACTCCAATCAAATCGTGATGGAGAGTATTTGAGCCTAGAATTTACAGACCATTTAAAGGAGTGTGGAATAATTCCACAACTCACTCCACTTGGTACACTTGAATGGAACGGTGTATCTGAGAGGAGGAATCAGACCTTATTAGACATGGATCAATCCATGATGAGTCTATCTGACCTTCTTGTCTCCTTTTGGGGTTATGCTTTATAGACAGCAGCATTCACACTAAATCGTGTTCCTACTAAAGCGGTTGAAAAGACACCACATGAGATGTGGACTGAAAAAAACCTAATCTGTATTTTCTAAAGATTTGGGGTTGTGAGGCTTATGTCAAACGACAAGTCTCAGACAAATCAAGACCCAAATTTGATAAATACATATTTCTGGGGTATTGTAAAGAGACAAGGATACAATTTCTATAATCCCAAAAAGCATAAAGTGTTTGTGGCTCGGTATAGTGTCGTTCTAGAAAAGGACTTCCTTTTTAGAAGAACTAATGAGAAGAAAATAAAGCTTGAAGAGGTTCAACAACCACAAAATGTCACTGAACCTTTAGTGGAATAGAAGCAAGTCCCACAAGATGTTGTGAAACAGGAAATTGCTCCAGAAACACAAGGCCCGCATAGGTCTAATAGGATACGTTGAGAACTTGAGAAGGTTAACCTTCTCACCACTCAGCACGACGATGTATTGCTCATGGATAATGATGAGCCTACCACCTACGAAGAAGCAATTACGAGCCCAGATTTTGAGAAATAGCTTGAAGCCATGAGATCCGAAATGGATTCCATGTAGACAAACCAAGTATGGTCCTTGGTTGATCCACTTGAAGGGGTAAAACCCATAAGGGTACAAGTGGGTCTTCAAAAAGAAAACTAACATGTATGGTAACATGCATACCTATAAAGGCCGATTGGTGGCTAAAAGTTTCAAACAAAGGCATGGTATAAACTATGATGAAACCTTTTAACCAGTTGCAATGCTCAAGTTCATTCGGATTTTGCTTGCTATCGCTGCATACCATGATTATGAGATATGGCAAATGGATCTTAAAATCACATTTTTGAATGGAAACTTGCCGAAAGATGTGTATATGACACAACCTAACGGTTTTATCACTCTTGAGAATGCCAACAAGGTATGCAAGCTTCAAAAATCCATTTATGAATTAAAGCAAGCTTCTCGGAGCTAGAACGTTCATTTTGATGAGACAGTCAAAGAGTTTGGCTTCATCAAGAATGAAGATGAATCTTGTGTTTACAAAAAGGATAGTGAGAGTGTTGTCATATTCCTAGTGCTATATCTGGATGACATATTACTCATAGGAAAGACATCCCTACTCTATAATTTGTCAAAACTTGGCTAGCGAATTGCTTCTCCATGAAAGACTTAGGAGAAGCAGCTTATATCCTTGGAATAAAGATCTATAGATATAGATGAATAGGCTGCTTGGTCTAAGTCAAAGTACATATATTGACAAAGTGTTGAAAAGGTTCAGTATGGAAGAATCCAAGAAAGGATTCTTACCTATGTCACATGGCATTTATCTCTCAAAGGACATGTGTCCTAAAACATAAGATGAGAGAGATAAAATGGCTGAGATTCTATATGCTTTAGCAATTGGATCATCACGTATGCCATGTTATGTACCAGGCTTGATGTCTCACATGCTTTAAGCAAGGCAAGTAGGTATCAGGCTGACCAAGGTGAGCATCACTGGGTAGCAGTTAAGAACATCCTTAAGTACTTAAGAAGCACCAAGGATGCCTTCTTAGACTATGAGAAGAAAATGAGCTCATTGTAAATAGTTACACGGTTCTAGTTTCAGTCAGATAAAAATAACTTTAAGTCACAATCTGGCTATGTGTTTTACCTGAATGATGGCACTGTAAAGTTGGAAGTGTTTTAAATAAGAGACAGTGGCCGATTCTACAATCGAAGCTAAGTATATAGCGGCATTAGATGCAGCTAAGGAAGTTGTTTGGATCAAGAAGTTCATCAGAACTTGGATGGTCTCTAGCATTGCTAATACCTTCCATTGTGAAAATGATTGGTGAATTGATCTATGGACATGATGTTTGGGATGTTAAATGAATATTTTCTAAATATTTTGCGGATTTTATTTGATTATGTACATATGTGTGTCAGTGTATATATTAATTGTATAGATTTTTTTAAAATTGTATTTAACAAAAAAAATTATTTTGTTTTAGGTGTTCACTTTTTGAAGCGAAGACCGTCTTCAGGAAGCACTACGATGTTGTACGACTTTACCTGCATACTTTTGTATTTCAACATAGCATATATTTCTGAACTAAACATAATCTTTATGGATGTTGGTACATATTCTGTGGATATTAGATGTATATTTAAGGTATTTGTTTGAGTATGCATATATTCAATGTATAGATTTTTTATTAAACTATATTGTAATTTAATTGGATTCAATTTCAGGTGTACTTAGATGGAAAATAGATTTTAGCTTACAAAAATAATCGTTTTTTAAATGAAATTCAACAATTTAAATAGCTATGAAATAACAATTTAAATGTTGATTTTTTTTTGTCATAGCTTTGTGACGAAATTTGTTACGGAATTTTTGTCGCAAATTGTGACAAAATTTTTAACAGAAAGTAGCAATTTGTAACGGATTTTTCATCACAAAATATAACTTTAATTTGTTATATTATTTTAACAATATATTTGTTGTGACGGAAAAATGGACTTACAGACATAATTTTTAGTCATAAATTCCATTGTAACTTATTTGAGACGAAATTTCCGTAGGAAATTTCATCACAAATATTAAAAAATTTGAAATTTTTTTATTTGAACAAATTAATTTTTTGTGATGGAAAATAGTTTTAAAGACAAAATTTTCGTCACAAAAATTTGCAACGGAAAATCAGTCACAAAATCTGATGCAAAACTGGTAGAAAAAACCAATTTGTTTTTCATTTTATTATATTTTTTCTGATGGAAAAAATGGTTTCAGAGATGGATTTTGGTTGCAAATATCCATCTCAAATTTGCAATGGATTAGCAATGGAAAAAATTACTTTTTAACGAAAAAAATTTCAGCCACTTCAAATTTACAGATGGAATTTGAGACAGAATATTCCGTCTCAAATCCATCGCTAATTGTTATCAGTGACCGAATTAGAAAATTTGTAACGGAAATTCTATCATAAATTCCGTCTCTAATGCTATGTTTTTTTGTAGTAAAAAAGGGGGCCTGCTAGGCAAATCGAGTTTGCACCAGCAAACTCGAGCTTGCTAAAGTAGACCATAGTTAAAAAAAAGAGAGATAAAAAATAAAATAAAAATGTTAATAAATAAAATAAAATAAAAGAGAAGCTTGCCCATGCATATACAGTTAACATATTAAAAAAAAAACGAAGAGGAAGAGAGGGGAGAGAAGCACTGGCAGTGGTAGAGAGGGAGATTATCGTCGGCTAAGAAAAGGAATGGAAAAGAAAAGAAAAGGGAAGAGAAAAAGGAAAAAAAGGAAAGGAGAGAGGAGAGAAGACTATTGTCCCACCGCTACCCGATTCCATTTGTGGTGCGCCACCACTGCAACCGATGACATCATCGATGGTAGATCTAGAGGTGAGGGAGAATGATATGCCCATGGTGGGCTTGTAGGGCCACTAGGAGAGAGAAAGAGAAGAAGAGCCACACGCCTCTGTTGTTGCCCTCTTACCACCCCGCCACCGTCATCAACTCCAGCTATCGTCGGTAAAGGTAAGGAGGGTTAATTTAGGGCTAAACTGGGTTGACCGATTCAACAAAGAAAATTATAATAAAATAAAAAATATATATAAATATATATGTATATATATTAAAAAAATGAAGATGAAATGAGTAAGAAAACTACAGTTGTTATTTAGCGAAAGTGTTATGTAATTTTATACAAGTTTCTAAATAGATTTATGTGTTTAAATTATAGAGGTAGCTAATGGTGACTAATTGGGAGCTGTTAAGAAGCTTGAATAGGGAAGATTCGGTTTGTTGTATGGATTACAGCTAGGCGTTGTGTGGGTGCTGATAAGGGTTAAAGAAAAGGCTGAACATGGTTGGAATACAGGTTGAAAAATAAGGGTTTCAGGGTTGTAAACAAGGGTAAAATAGGGTTAAAGGTGGTTAAGGGCTGATTAAAGATAATATCGAGCAGCAAGTGGGGTGTTATTGGGAGCAAAAATTTGGTGCCTAGAAAAAGGCCCAGACCAGGGTTAGTTTCGAGTGTTTTGGGTGCTGGGTTAAGGCCAAAAGCAAAGAATGGAATAACAACTACTGAGCTTGATTGGCTGCTGTCCTGAGCAAAGGGAAAGAGATAGAATTTATATCGTTAACTTGAATTAGTATAACTGAATGGTATGACAATGCCACAGACACCGTATTAGATTTCTATAAATATTTAGGACTTATTTGATCGAAACTAAGCAATTTTAATAATTTTTTAATGTGAAGCAACATCCTAATGCGATCATCAAGGAGTTGGCCATGCTCTAGTCTAATCGCTAAACTCAAAATTGGTAAGGATGATGGATACATATTAAGGTATGGATTTTTGTACCCTATGGAAGTGGAATGGGTAACTTGTTTAAAATGATTTTGTTGTCATAGTTATTAATGCATGGCATAAATGAAATGCGATTGAAAGTCAGGGAAATATTATTGAATATTTATTGAGAAATTTACAAAGCAAGATTAAATTATTAGGTGAAATGGGAGTATGGGTTAAGGTGCATTTATGTCTAAGGTAATGTGATTGTGACAAGAGTGATCTAATTTATATGTTTTATATATATTATGAGAATATATACTTGCATGTATGTATGCAAAGATAGGGTAATCTTAATAGATTATGATCTTAAAGATAGAAAATGTATGTTTGAAAGATAGTGCTTTTGTGAATCTTGATAATTACATAAGTGGCTCAATTTGATCGTGTGGTATGAAGTAGCTAGCTATTGATAAATGTTAACTTTGGTAAGGTGATTATACATGTATATTGATGGTGTTAATGACGTAATGTTGAAAATACTATTGAACATTATTGAGATATTGTCAAAATAGTGGAGAACTATATATATGCGTGTGAGAATCGTTTATACTATTACTATATATGTGTAGACATTTATTTATTAATTAATTTTTGTATATTTTGTAAATTATAGGTCAAATAATATGTGGGCCCCACTTGATTTATAGTGCCTAGATGTATATAAGACTGAAGAAAAACAGTGTACGGAAAGGTTTAAATATCATAGTGTGAAAATTTCGAGATTAAAATCTCTTATTTACATTATTTTTGAGAAGTGTGGCAACAAATTAGAAAATGACGGCTACGTCCCGAGGGTATTTCGTAAATTGGGCTCAAACTAAAATGAATTTGGACGAAGTAAAAATACCATGATATTCTACATGGAAAGAAGTTTAAGATAGTGTTAATAGATTTATTGAATCGGTGGTTAAATAAAAAATTTATGCAATTGACCCAATAGGAGTAATTTCGTAATTACACATTTTCGGTGAACCGCGCGTCGATGAAACCACCATGATTCATCAAAATACATCTAATAAGAATTTTTGGTGATGAAATCCGAATTATTAAGTACAATTACATGGTTATAAAAATTACAAAAGCTTAAGGGCAAAATTGTTCGAAATTTTCATAACCAATGGTATTTTTGTAATTTTGCCCTTCTTAAAATTCTCTTTATAATTCCTCTTGTGATTGCTAGTCACTATTATCATCTCTCCCAAGCCAGCTCACATCCACCATAGAAGAAGAAATAAGAAAAGAAAAGCTTCATATCTTCTTACACATACTTTATCTCATAAAACTTTCTTCTACAAATCTCTTCCTCTCTTCAAGCTCTATCTAACCATATCCAAAGCTTATTGTAGAAGTGAATATATCAAGAGAAAAGAAGCCTTGAAGAATTCAACCACAAGGTACCTCTTACTATTCGTGTAATTTTAATTGATTTTAATGGTGAATTTTAATGTTTTCAAGCATGATAAGTTGATTATGGTGTTGGCTTTAATTGGATTGAGCTAAATGATGATCTACCATTAAAGGGGGGGTTTTAATCAAGGGTAGAAGTCAATGGAAACTTAGTGTTTCATGCATAAAAATGATGCCAAATTGAAGATCAAACATAGTTAAGCATGAACGCAAGCTAGATTGTTAAAATTCCATAGATTATGCAAGAAGGAGAATTTGGCCTAGGCAAGGGGACATATATTCATGGCTACATTTGATGGTTTTAAGGTGCCATTAGACTGTGAAAATTATGAAGAGTTCACCGATGCAATCGGATTTAAAATCGGACTTAAAACGGAGAAGTTATGTTTTAACACCGATAGAAATTATACTGAGTTAATATTTCCAGTGTATAATGTGGCTGCAATTATTAAAGGAAATTAGTTTAAAAATTTAATTGAGGTTAATAAATATTTTTGGTGAATTTAATTGTAGCTCGGGAGTATCGAATTACGAGTGGTGCTATCAAGGAAGTTGAATAAGCTAGACAGGTAAGGGATGCATGTGTAGACTATAGGGATATTATGAATGCATGGTTTCGATGCAAATAATTTTATGAAAATATTTTGGAAATAAAATGCCTTGAAAACTGTGTAAATTGTGGTTTTTGGCTGGAATTGAACTATGTTTAAAATGCAGGGAAGCTAGGTCAATAGCAACCGTTATGCTACTGAAATTTCTTAGGAATTTTCCTAAAAATATCATGAAAATATTTTAGTACATTACGGAGTGAAACTCTAGCCTTAGAAATTAATTATTTAATATTTTTCATAAAATGGTGGTTTACCGAAAAACAATATTTAAATATTAATGTTATTGAATTTAATTAAAGTTAAGCCACCAAAAATTTCCTATAAGTGTTTTATATTGTAATATATTGTTTATAAAATGTATTACTGCAATGTGAATATTTTATAAATGGTTTTCACTGAAATATTCATTGTATTATAAATTAACCTTTATGGATTGACTGAAGATTTCTACTTATTTTATTGAATTCTATAAAGGTGATACTATTGTTTAAATACTGTTTTGATATTGTTAGGCCTCGTATCATGCTCAAATGTTTACTGTACTATTACTATTACTGTGCTGTTGATACTGATCCTATCTTCAACGTCTTTGTGTCACCTGATCAGTGTATATTGAGGACATCTATAGACTATGGCCATATGTCTCACATGTTTATTGTTACTGTTCCCTACGGGGATTATAGCATGATATATGCAGGGTGTTGCCTAGTCTCCATTACTGTTACTGTTTACTATGCTATTTTTACTAAAATATACTGTTACTGAAATTGTATACCGTACTGTGTATTGAACTGTTTACCGTACTGAACTGTTAACTGTATTGTTCATTACGGTTTATTAAATTGTGAAAGTGATATTTTAAAATGAAAGTGAAATTATTTCTTAAATAAATTATTTAATGGTTTTATATACCATTTTATGTGATTTACTATATATGAAAATTTATCAAATGATATTTATATAAAATCTAACTTTTACTCCCTATAGTCGCTTCTAGGTTCCGAGACACGACAGGTATTCTAAAATACCTTCCATACTTCATCCGGATCCTTAGTTGACTATAGTATCCTTCTTTTAGTGTCCTTAGTGTGCTATAGGAAAATAAATTATTTTAATGCATATAGATTTCATAATATCAGTTTTGCATACAATTCCTTTACTGAGTATGTTTTAGCTCACTCCTTATCTTCCACTTCCACAGATTATTTTCAATGACTGCGTGATTTACCTATTTGAGGATTTTAACTGCGCTTTTGGTTATCATGTGGCAGCTTAGTGTGGATCTTGGAGGTATAATCATTTTCTTTATATGTTCAGATTTATTTTACAGTACTACTATGTTGCAATTATGAACAGGAGATGTAAATGATAAACTGATATGTATGGGGTCGTTTGTTTTTGTTTTTGCTTCCTGTTTTCTGTTTTTGTTTTCTGTTTTTTTGGAAACAGAAACAGAAAACATGTTTGGCAACATGTTTCCGTTTTCAAAAAACGAAAATAAAAACAAGAATTTCCAAAATTGTTGGAAACAAGAATTTCTTGTTTTCATTTTTTCGAAAACATGTTTTCATTGTTTTCGAAAACATGTTTTCATTTCTGTTACTGTTTATAAGTAAGTGAACAGAGTTTATATATTAATATAATATTAATATTTTATAATAAAAATATAAATAAAATTAATTAATTTTAAAATAAAATAATATTAAATTTTAATATAAAATATTATTTAATATTTTAAAATTAATATATTTATTTTAATATAGAAAAGTTGAAAACATAAAAAGCAATTAAATAAATATTACATTGAACTATAATATTATAATATTATTTAATTTAAATTTTTATAATAATTTATTGAATATATTGAATATATTAAATATTTTAAATAATATCATTTATTATAATTTTGATATGTTAATAATTAATATTATTATCTAATATAATTAATTTTTATTTTACTAAACAATATTATTATTTAATATTATATTCTATCTTAAATTTAAAATATATCACTATTACTATTAAATAAGTTAATATTATTAAATAAGTAAATACTTAACATTAAATAATATTATTTATATTAAATATAATATATTTTAATAACTATATAATTTATTATAAATTAATTAGTTAAATATTTTATTTAATAATGTAATATTATTATTATTACAATTAAATAAATATTATTATTAAATATAATTTATGATTATTACAATTAAATTCAATAATATTATTTCATTTAATATTTTATTTAATTATAACATTATTTAAATTATATTAAATTTTTATATGATTAAATAAAAATATTTAATACTAGTATTAAATAATATAAAATAATATTATTTAATATTATCTACTTATTATTTAATAAATATATTATTTTTTATTTAATTTTTAAAATTTTGTTTTGTGAATTGAATTATTTTATCTGAATCAGTTTAAATATTTGTTTTCAAAACGTAACAGTATTAAACAAACATGTTTTCTGTTTTCAGAAATTGAAAACAAAACAAAATAAAACAAAAACAGAATTTTCAAAAATAGAAAACATAAAACAGAAAACAGGAAACGATACCAAACGACCCCTAAATATTCTTATTTATGTAAATTTAAAAAAATTACTGTTATAAAGTATTTAATGTTAAATGAAGTGGGAAATAAAGGCATCACAGACAGCTCAACCATTACTGTTTGTGTGAAAATGTGTGAATTACTGTATACATAGACTATTATAGTATTTATTGGCATAAGAGCGAGGTTGGTTTGATGTCTGTCGGTGTCTTTATGTAAAAAGTGAAATGGTTAACATCTCCTGTAATACTGTATAGTCTGGATATATAAATAAACGACTAGCAGAAATTGATGAAACTGTTTGTGCTATGCAGAAATGAATGGATGATGGGTAACTCGAGCTAATAGGGGTCGAGGCAGAGGTAAGACAGAGCATACTCCAGAGCCTCACATTTTAGAACCAGTATCGGAGCTCCTCCCAGAACCTGCTCACCCACCACAGCCAGAAAGCCTCAATACTTGGATGTCACATATAGAGAGGATGTTGGCAGATTTTATCGCCATGTATCACGTTGATCGAGCTACTGATCAGGCAAAAAGAGAGAGAATAGCTATAATAGCTCCACTAGTAGCACCACTTCCACCACCTCTTGCACAGCAAGCTCTCGAGCCAAAACCTACTCCACAGCCAGCATCGCAGGTGCAGGCCATACCACAACCACCCTAAGACTAGAGTCATATTGTGAGGTTGCTTTGGTGTGACAGTTCATGAAGTTAAGCAGACCGAAATTTAAGGTAGATAGGGATCCCTTAGTGGCAGAGTAGTGGGTGATGACAATAGAGAAATTATTCAGATACATGAGATGTTCAGAGACCGAGAGAGTTGGGTTGGCATTGTTCTAGCTGATAGACGATGCGTAACACTGGTAGAAGTCTGCTCAGACTATTTTGTTTGCCCAGATCTGGTGACTACCTAGGAGATATTTGTAGATGTTTTTCGTTGTCAGTACATCCCCCTGCAGCTTAGAAGAAATTGCAGCAGGAGTTTTTAGAGCTGGTTCATGGGAACATGACAGTGGATTAGTACGAGTCAAGATTTACTACTTTTAACAAGTTTGATCCACTAACTCGAGTTGATGAGCGACATAAGATAGATAGATTCAAGGTTGGGCTGAGTCCAGCTATTTGGACGAAGTTAGCCCCATTCGATATTCAGACATATGATGAGGTTGTGAAATGTGCTTAGTTATGTGAGCAGGACTATGAGCAGTTTCACTCAAAGCCAGCATCTAAGACTAAGGCTAAGGGTAAAGGCAAGGCGAACAGGGGTTCAGATGACAAAGCAGGTAGAAAGCAACTTAAGAAGGCTAAGTCTTCAAGTATACAGATATCAAAAGGCTTGTTTATCAAATCAACTGCCACAACCCCTACTATTGGCCCCACCTCGACACGAAGGAGTTTTGCGACTAGGTGTGTGCATTGTGGACGGTCACATGGTGCACGACCCTACTACTTGTTGACGAGGGCCTGTTTTAGATGTGGGCAAACTGGACATTTGGTGAGAGACTACCCGATGTTGCGAGAGTCAGCTGCATTTACCACTCCAGCCCTAATTCTTTTTGCATCGACACCAGCAGCTTCGAGTGAGTCAAAGAAGGCTGCACCTTCATAGCTGAGAGGGGCTACCGTAGTAGAGAAGTGTAACAAGGCTGTGACTTAGGGACAGATGTATGCATTAGATCAGGAGACTGCTGATGCTTCTGCGAATGTGATTAAAGGTAAATTTTATATTTTTAATATAACTGTAATTGCACTATTTGATCTTGGTTCTACTCATTCATTTGTATCTCCTATTTGTGCTAACAGAATCCCAGTAGAGCCGGAGCCTTTAGGGTATACACTACAAATAAAATACCCCGTTTAGAGAATCACAAATTACGGACATTGTATATAGAAACTGTAAAGTGACTGTAGGAGAGAAGGAAACGGCATCTAACCTAATTTTGTTAAATTTGTATGATTTTGATGTAATATTAGGAATGGATTGGTTAGTTGTGAATTTTATTAGTTTAGATTGTTATACTAAGTTTATTACCTTCTCTCACCCGGAATGCTACATTGTAAAATTATTTGATAAGCTATAATGAAAGTAATGTGTTTATTAAATTGTTTAAGTGCTGTGTGAATGTGTTGAAGGTTTTATTACCTATGTGGAGGACGTGGAAAAGAAACATCTTGAGCTACATGAGATTCTTGTGGTCAGAGATTTTTCGGACATATTCCCAGAAGATTTGCCAGGGTTACCACTGGATTGGGAGATCAAGTTTACCATTGACTTGGTATTCGGTACAGAGCCTATTTCTAAGCCCCCATATCAGATAGCATTAACAAAGTTATAGGAGCTTAAGAAGAAGCTCCAAGAGTTATTGGATAAGGGATTTATTCGTCCCAATGTGTCTTCGTGGGGTGCACCAGTATTATTCGTTTGGAATAAGGATGGCAGCCTACGATTGTGTATAGATTATAAGATGCTGAATAGGGTGACCATCAAGAACAAGTATCCCCTACCCAAGATTGATGACTTATTTGATCAGCTCATGGGTGCGCAGGTGTTCTCTAAGATAGATCTCCGATTGGGCTATCATTAGCTTAAGATTCAAGAGTTGGATGTTCCCAAGATAGTATTCCAAACTCAATACGGACACTATGAGTTTCGAGTGATGCCTTTTGGACTGACGAATGCCCTTGCAGCATTTATGGGCTTGATGAATGAGGTTTTTAAGCCCTACTTGGATAAGTTTGTGATTGTATTTATCGATGACATTTTAGTGTATTCTAAATCTCTAGAGGAGCACAAGCAACGCCTTTATATAGTTCTGCAGACCCTCAGGGAACAGAAGCTATATGCTAAGTTTAGTAAGTGCGAATTCTGGCTAGATCACATTACTTTTTTGGGACATGTAGTATCTAAGGACGGGGTGTCTATTGATCGGTCCAAGATAAAGGCCATTGTGCCATGGGAGAGGCCCAAGACAGTGACTGAGATATGGAGTTTCTTGGGTCTAGCCAAATACTATCGCTGATTTGTCGAAGGGTTCTCCAGACTAGTTGCTCTACTGACGCAACTCACACGTAAAGATGTTAAGTTCAAGTGGACAGATGCGTGTGAGCGCAACATCCAGGAGTTGAAGCAGAGACTGACTACTACTCCTGTACTAGCCCTTCCCAGTAGATCAAGGGGATTTTCGGTGTATACTGATGCTTCCGCACAAGGTTTAGGGTGTGTTTTTGTGAGACTTGATTCTATTGTACTGTACAGAATATTTTGTAATTATTTATACAATGGAAAATAAATTACTTAGTGAAATTAAATAAATATTAAATGTGAGCCCCACTTTAAATTTTATGGTTTTAATGGACTTATGATTGATATTATAGTGTATTAAAGGTGAAATAAATATTAAATAATGATTTTGAGGCATAGAAATAATTTTTATGTCATTTGGAATTATTTTAAGAATTTTGGTAAACAAATTGGAAAATGACAATTACGTCCCAAGGACATTTTCGTAAATTATACCCATTTTAAAAAGAGTTGGGACAAAGTAAAATTATCATGATAATCTACATGAAAAGGAAATAACATAGTGCCAAAAGATTGATTGGAAAAGGTGGTTTAATCGAAAAATTTCGCCAGCGGTCCACAAAGGGTAAAACTGTAAATTCTCCTTATCGGTGCACCGCACGTTAACGAAACCACTTCCATTTATTAAGGTACATTAAATGTGATTTATTGGTGTTGGAATCATAATTTTTGGAGTTCGTTTGCATGGTTTTTACGAAATTGGAAGCTTAATGGCAAAGTCGTTAATATTTTAAGTAACTAGGGGCAAAATTGTAGTTTAGCCCATCTCTAGAATTTTCAGCACATTTAAGCTGAAATGTACCAGCCACTATTCATCATCCCTTACCAGCCCATTCATGACACCAAGAGAAAGAAAGGAGAGAAAGAAAGGAAAAGAAAAACTAAAAGCTTCCAAAACACCTTAAACATTTAGAATTTCAAATTGTCTATTTCTAGCAAAGTTATTCCCCATCTCATGCTCTATCAAACCCACCCAAATACATATTGAAAAAAATTGAAATTTCAAGGATAAAAGGAAGGCAAGGGAATTCGGTTAAGTTAAGGGGATACCATTTCGTATTGTTTTATTTAAATCTAAAATTGTATTCAAGCTTAATCTAAGGTGTAAAAAAAGATTATGAAATTAGTTTTGCATAATATTAGCTAGATAAAAATTAGCCATTGAAGAGGGGTTTCGGTTGGCATGAGAATGTGGGGATACCTTATGGTTTCATGCTAGAAAATGTTAGGAAATGATCAAGTGAGCAAGGATTTAAAAGTTTGAAACATTAGCTTTTGGAAAAAGATTGAAAATCAAGAAATGGGTTCAAGAGGGGGTTTCGGCCATGGTGCTTTTGGGAATGAAATCATGCTGCATTTTATGGTTTAATGATAGAAAATGAATGCAGAAATCAAAAGAGAGAGATTGGTGAAATCGATTCGAAAAAGGAGCTAAAACGAGAAAGTTTAGTTTTAGTACCGGTATAAATTATATTGGTTATACATGTGATGTATCTTTAGTGGCTGCATTTAATGAAAGTTAATGGCTTATAATTAAGAGGAAAATTATTGATAATTTTTTTATAAAATTATTTTGCAGCCGAGATTTACGGATTACGGTTGGTGTTACAGAAAGACTTAGTATCACTAGATAGGTAAGGGAGAAGTGTGTGAGTTGTAAGGATATAATGGATTGCATGATTTATTAAGTGTGATTTTATGAAATTTTGGAAGCTTAATTGCTTTGAAAACCATGCAAATTGTGGTTGAAAGCTGGTATTATATATTGTAATTTCCGTGCAGGATGTTAGAAATTCGCAGCCGTTATGCTGCCGGAAAACTATCAAAATTGTTCTAAAATATCATGAAATATTTTAGATGCAAAATTTGAATAAATTATGAATTGTGCAAATCATTTCCATAAATTTTCCATAACTTGGAAATTTGTTGAAAAATGATTAAATAAAATACTCATGTTTTTTATTTTAATTAAAGTGAGATTAAAAATATATTCTTCATAATATTAATTATTCAAAAAGAATATTATTGATATTTCTCACTAAAAACATGAATATTTATCGACTGCTTTCACTTTATTTGGATATATGAAATTAATACCTTTTTGGAATATTTATTTAAATAAATGATTAAATTTATTAAAATTCTTTAAAGGTATTTATGTGGAAAAATAAATGATTTTGAGACTTTAGGCCCCAATTTCATGATTACTGTTTACTGTACTGTCACGTGGCTAATTGACCCGCCAAGTCATCAGTAGTCCCGGAGTCACCTGGCAAGTGTACACCGAGGACACCCTATAGACTATGGCCATAAATCTAACTGTATACTGTTACTGTGTCCCTTAGGGAATGATTATAGCATGATTTGATTTAGGGTGTTGCCTAGTCTCAACCTACTCATCACCCTACTGATCACTGTTTACTGAACTGGATTTTACCGAATACTATTTATTGTACTATACTGTACTGAGAAATATTGTTTACTGAACTGTATTTTACTGATTATTGTTTACTAAACCGTACTGAAACTACTGTTTAATGGAAAAGAATATTATGAGAATTATTTCTAAAAAAAGAAATAATTATTAAACTGTTTATCCACTGATTTCGGGATAATTATAACATATTGCACTGAAGTGACTATATACTGTTTTTACGGTTTTACACCTACTGTTCACTGTACTGTTTTACTACTGAACTGTCATGTGTTTTGAACTGTTAGTGAAGTCATGAAAATGAAATGGTTTAATCCATTTATATTTATGGAATATGAGTATTAAATTGTTTTATCATAACAATTTATTAATTACCCCTATAGTCGCTCTGGGTTTCCGAGACAAGACAAATATTTCAAAATACCTTCCATGCTCTATCTGGATTTCCCAGCCGACTATAGTATCCTTCCTCTACTGTACTTAGTACATCATTAGGAAAATAAATATTTTTCGGCATATAGATTTCATTGTATCAAGCTTGCATACGACTCCTTTACTGAGCACGTTGTTGCTCACTCCTTTATTTCCACTCCACAAGTTATTACATTAGATTAAGAGACGTACCATCCTGATTTATCGGATGCTATATCGATTACCCGAGTAAGTAGATTTAAGATATTAGAGGTATATTATTTTCTTTTATATATTGATAAATTTTGTACAATATTACTTTAAGTTTAGTAGAATACAGGGGATGTAAATATAAAAGGGAATAGTGAAATATTCACATTCTGAAATTGTATCTTAAATGATATTCACTATTTAATTACTGTAACTGTTTAGTGAATAAAGCATCACAGATAGCCCAACCGATAAATGTGGATAAAAATGAGTAAATTACTATATACTTAGACTGTTACTGTTTTGATGCAAAATGGTCAGGTGATTGCCTATGGTTCTCAATAGCTAAAGAAGCATGAGAAGAACTATCCAACTTATGATCTGGAGTTAGCCACTGTGGTGTTTGCACTAAAGATATGGTGGTATTATCTCTATGGCGAGACATTCCAGATATATAAAGATCACAAGAATTGAAGTACTTATTCTCGCAGCGGGAATTAAATATAAGATAGCGGAGATGGATAGAGCTATTAAAGGATTACGACTGCTAGATACTGTACCACCCGTGGAAAGGCTAATGTGGTGGCAAATGCTCTGAGTCGGAAGCACATGGGTAAGGTGTCATAGCTGTGAACACATTTTTTCACATTTTTCTATACATCTTATAAGGTTGGGCTGTCTGCGATGCTTTTCTTTTCACTTTAATTCATTGAAAATACAATATCCGTAATTTCATAAATTAACGGAATTACATAATTACAAATTTTATTTGTAAACAATACTTACATCCCCTTATTAATACAATGTTGTAGTACTGTAAATAAAAAAATCTGAACATATAAAATCAAATAATTGTACCTCCGGAATAAATCGAGCGGTCACATATCATCCAAATGCGCAGCCGAGATCCTCAAATACAAGATCTTGCAATCACCGAAAATCTGAAATGTTTAAAAGTAGGGAAGTGAGCAAACCACGACTGAGTAAAAGAGTTATATGCAACGCTTGATATCTAGATATATATATGCTATCAAAACACTTTTTCGTATTCCTATAAGTACCCTAGGTTCGTATGGGAAGGATATTACAGTCGGTTAGGGATCCAGATGGAGTACAGAAGGTATTTTGAAATACCTGTCTTGTCCCGGAACCTAGAAGCAACTGTAAAGAGTAATTAATTTCGTATAATTCAAATCCTTTTTTTCCTTTTTATTCCATATCATGTTCATATTCCTTTCAAAAATAATGCTTTTATGAAATAAAACATTTAAATAAAATAACTAATATTCGTATATTCTTTAAGAAGAATATTAGTTTAAATCATCATCATTTTCATCTAATCTCATTTCATATTTTACTGTACAAATCATAATTAGTACAGTACTTTAGATAGCAAAATAAGATATTAAAATCATTTCCTTATGATATTTACTTCATTTAAATCTAATATTCAATTTCAGATTATAATAAGAATATTAGATTTATAAACTCCTCTTTCCTTTAGAAAACATGTCACATGTTCATGTCACATATAATCTAATATTCAATTTAAAATCATAGTAAGAATATTAGATTTATAAACTCTTCTTCCTTTTGAAAACATATCACATGTTCATATCACATGTCTTTTGTAAATCATCATGTAGTATTGTACTCTGTACAATAATATACACTATTTAACAGTACTGAAATTCCTTTTAAATTTTTCCCATATCGTATAAAACATTTTCTTTTAACATGTCACATATCGTATAAAACATTTTTTTTACATATCACATATCATATAAAACATTTCACTTTTAACATATCACATATCATAGTGGAGACTGAGGCAATCACCCATATCGTATCATGCTATAAACCCAGAAGGGTAAAGAAGTAAATATATCATATCTATGGCCATAGTCTATCATCGTCCTCGGTGGATCACTGATCAAGTGTCGACTGGGACTACATATCACATATCACATATCAGCATGATAAAGAGGCCAACTAGTCTCAAAACATTGTTTTTCATCATAAATTTACCTTTATGGAGTTTATAGAAATAAATAATTTCATAATTAAAACCATAAAGGTTATATAATAAATAGGTGAATATTTAAGAAAACATTTATTAAATATTCACTTTATCCCTTTTTCATTTTCCATTTCATATCACATATAATTTATATATCGGGAGAATTTTAGGTGATCTCATTTTAACCAATTCTAATAACATGAATATTTTAAAATCAAATTCGTTATATTCATGTTTTCTAAAAAATAATAATTTTTCTTATTTTCGTGTGCTGGAAATTATTTCTCATGTAAGAAAATCATTTTTAATGATTTTACATAACTTTCTAAAATTTTTTAGCAGCATAACGACTGCCTATTGAGTAGCTTTCCTGCACAAAACAGACAGATTTATAGTTTCACAGCCAGCCAATTTCCACAATTTCCAACCAAATCAATTCACCAATCATTTCATAAAATCATGCATATTTAATTTATGCAATCTAGATATCTTATAGGCTACTTATGAATCTCTTACCTGTTCCGCATTAGCGACTTCTCACTAACGTCGCATGTGTAATCCTCTTCTCCCAGTTCAATCGTCTCTAATTACCAAGTATGATTTTCTACAAATTCAATTCCATACTCAATTTAGAATTTTAGTAAAATTATTCAACAAAGTAAAAATATTAAAATTATCGTAAATTTTTCCTACCCTTTTTCTTCTTTTTCCTCCTATTTCTTCTTCTTCTTCCTTTTTCTTTTTCTTTTCTTCTTTTTCTTTTTCTTTTTTTCTTTTTCTTTTTCTAGTCTGAACCGGTTTAGACCCTTCCCCGCCAGTTTAACCTTTATTAGCCGGTTCAACCAACATCAGTCGGTTCACTGCTAGTTCGACATCTCCACAGCTGGCCAAGGTTGTGCTGAAGTCGTTTCTAGTCTCCTTTTCCTCCTAATCAACGGAGGCGGATCTGGAGGCAGTGGTTCGGTCCTCTTTCTCCTCTTTTTCTCTCATTTTCCTTTTCCCCCTTCACCGCCAGCTACCCCTTTCCTCTTGGTTGACCTTCACCGGTGATGAAGACGATGGTGGCGATGCCTGAATCGGCCAGCACCACCTTTGTCCTTTTTTCTTCTCCTTTTCTCTTTTGTTTCCGCTTCGTTTCTTCTTTTTCTGTTCCGTCCATCACTGATCGCTTCTTCCTTCCCCCTCGTCTCGCCAGCGACGCCTCTCTCTTCTCTTCCTTCTCTTCTCGTCAACAGCATCGGCTTCTCCTTAACAGAGGAGAAGAAACGGGGTCCGATTTTCCAATCCCGTTTTCCATTCTTTTTTTTTAATTTATATATATTTGTATTTACAAATATATATAAATACACTATAATTATATTTATATATATAAATATACTATATTTCCATATATATAGATATATATTTTGTATTTATAATTTATATATATCTATACACTTTAATTTGAAATAATATATATTTCATATATATATTCATATATATATATATATAAATGTATAATAATATACATATGCATTTATTTAAAAATATATTTATATATGGATATATAATTATATATAAATATACCGATTTTATTCATTATAATTTGGATCTCTTAATATCCAAGTTAAATTCCTCAAATTCATCACTTCATCAATTTCTGAAATTCAACATATTTCAATCTTGTCATTACTTTTATTTATTTACTTCCGCTTATCTATTTGCATTAAAATAAATTTTTGGGTATTTAATACCAAAAATAGCAAAATTCCCGGTTATCACACATGGTATCGTACATGATGGTTAGGGAGCATGAGTTGTTGGAATAGTTCTCGAACCTCAATCAAAATGTGGTTGTAAGATCCGATTCTACACTACTGTAGAGTCTAATTTCATAAAAGTAATAATGGAAAATAAATAAATAAAGAATATTGATTTCCACTTGAGTGAAAAGCTCCTTAAGTTGAGTAGTAAATGGAGCAATTATGGTGAAATAATGTATGGGCGAGTATACAGAATAGCTCGCCAACGATTTAGCAAGAAAGGATGTTCGCCAGTGGGCGAGCAGATCACCAATGGTGATGGCGAGTTGGATGGTATCAAGGGCGAATAGGTGTGTTCACCAACGTGTGAGGTGAATCAGAACAAGGTTGGCGAGTTGAGCATACCTGGTGATCGCCTAAATGGGCAACAACTTGTGATCGCCATACTGAGAGGCAAAGAATAGCCTAGTTGGCGAGAAAGGCAACTGCCACTTGCTAAATCTCAATATGATTGCCAAGAAAAAAAGAATTTCTTGTAACTGCCAAGATAAAACTGGCAAGCTGAATGGTTGGCGAACTGGAATTGTGTTAGCGAGCTGAGGTCTCAAGATTGACCATGCGAACTGAATAAGCATGGGCAAAATGAAAATAGATTCAACCTGGCAGC
Organism: Heritiera fomes; assembly: GCA_032173925.1. Taxonomy (NCBI): domain Eukaryota; kingdom Viridiplantae; phylum Streptophyta; class Magnoliopsida; order Malvales; family Malvaceae; genus Heritiera; species Heritiera fomes. Next base: position 19,366,970 of record JAPDPM010000015.1, read on the forward strand.
CAAGATTAACTTTGTGATTTGTACCGTTGAAGACAATAAATTGAGAAAGAATAAAGTCAACAAAGGAAGTAATCTTATTGGTTGAGGAATAAGACAAATGGTGTAATAAGTCAAGAAAAGAGGTTGTGCACTTCACGCCATTGGCTTCTCAGTTTACACAATTAATGGCAAGTGAAGTCAAATTGTGTAGAGATTAGCTTCTCTTAGCCGTTGCTTTTGCTGCAGTTTTCTTCATGCATTAAATACATGAAAGACGTGAAATAAATGCAAGAAGAAGGGATAAGGCCAAGTGATGAATTCTTATTGGATAGCATGGCTATATAAGGAGAAACAATTGAGGAAGACCGGCTTAGCCATATTCATCTTCTTCACGAGAGCTATGCAATTGCCAATTTATGTTCTGATTTCCTCCCATTTCTATCATGCTCGGTTTACAAAATTTCATCCACAAGCTGGCTAAACATGTAAACCTGCTTGCAAACTTTTCCTTCTTAGCTTGATGAGTTAAAGGAATAAGCAAGGGAAGGCCAACGTGAGATGGAAAGCAATCTGTTCTGGAAGTGCAGTTGGTTGAGGTGAGTTTCATATTTCTGAGGTGTTCTTGATGCTCAATGATAGATTTCTATGTTTTATGAAGTAATAAACATAGATACAGTCTTGTTTTTAGTTAGATCCTTGGAGAATATGGAAACAAGGAAAATAATGAAATAAGTGATGACAATGGCAACTATAGTGATCGCCCATGTTGAAAATTAGTAATCACCAATGAGGCGAGTAGATAATAAGGAACTCGCCAAGATAAAGTCTGTTCAAAGCGCGAGAACGCCCAATTCTAGTGAAGTGAATTAATGGGTGAGCTCAAATACATAAGGCATTGGGCGAGTAGAAATGTGGGCGAACTCCCACATGTAAGCCATTTATTGAATGGCGAACTCGATTGGGCGAGCGAGTTAGTGCTCTGTTGGGCGAATAGTCATTTGATTTATCTCAGTCTCGCCAAGTGATATGAAATGAAAATATTAATGGCATTTATATATTATTTGCAGCCGATAATTGGGAATGGCTATTGCCGAGCAGGAAGTAGGGTGAAGCAAGGCTTCGTTAAACTAGGTAAGGGAGATGTGTGTGAAGTGAATGCATGTCTTGTGGAGTATAAATTTCATTGAAATTATTGAGAAATGGTTTTGTTTTATGACATGCATTGTTTTGATAATGGTTTTGGATTTGGGCGAGCTAAAATCTGACCATTATGTTATGAATGGGTATAGAGCGGGTGAGCCCTTGTGTTATAATTTTGGGCGAACTGTTATGGCGGGCGAGCCAAGACTCTTATAATTTTTGGTGAACCCGTTTTATTATACTTCGGGGCAAATGGCTCTGTTTTAAATAGAAAATTCGGGCGAGCCAATATGGGCGAACCCATTTAATGTGGTTTTGGGGCGGGCGACCCCTGTTTTCATGAAATGGGCGAGTTGAACATGGGAATGCCGCATATGGGTGAGTTGACCATGGCAACGCCATAATGGGCGAGCCAACGAGGGCGAGCCAGTTTTGCTTTATGATTTTAAAAGCAAGGTTTGGCGGGCGAACACAGGTTCACCGCAATGGGCGAGCTACCATGGGCAAACCGATTAGATGAGCAGACCATGGGCGAGCAGGTTTTAAAAGGTTGATATTTTGAAGGGTTGTCGAGGTGTTTTGTAAACAGAAACCTAAACCTTGTTGGAAAATTAAATCATTTTGAGAAAATGATAATGTGGGTGAGAAAATCCCTTGAAGGTTTTTCATGAGATATAAAAGTGATTTTTGAGACTTTAGGCCCTGAGTTCATGCAGTATTATTCATGTAGTTGCGTGACCAGCTTGGGGCGGTGGCTCGATCGATGGACCAACGAGTGCACCTCAGGGCATCACAGGGCTGATGGACCCACCAAGTCATCAGCGGTCTCGAGGTCACTTGGCAAGTGGACCCGAGGACCATCTATAGATTATGGCCATAGATCTGAGATAGCCGTGAGGGGTGGTGGCCTACGGGTGCACCCCAAAAGCGGACTTGTGTTCCTGGGGGGAAACGATGAAGCATGGTTTATTTGCTGCCTAGTCTCAACTTACCAATTTCTATTTACTGTGAGGATTTGTTGAAATCCTATATAATGTTTACTACATTTTAAAGTAAACTGTTTAACCAGTGATTTGAATGGTGTTTTAAGAGAGTTGTTTACTATATATCCACTGTCTTTTCTACTGGGTTATTGTTAAGAAAAGAATAAATGTATTATGATATATAGTTTTCCTTTATTTAAAATAGCATACGTTTCCTTTACTGAGCGTATGAATCGCTCACTCCTTTGTTTTAACTCCACAGATAAAAGACACGGAGTTAGAGAAGTAGCTCCAAGATGGATGTTAAACATGACAGGTACAGTCTCTTCTCTTTTACATTTCAGACATAAGCATACAGTACTACTGTAGTGAAATAAGATAATATGGGGATGTTAGATGTAAGGAATAATGAAAAGAAATTTCATATTCTGTATTTGATAAATAAATATTTATTATTTATCACTAACCTTGTAGAATGTTATTGGCATCGCAGACAGCATAACTGGTAAAGTTGTATAGAAATTCGTGAAAAATATGATAACGGGATGTTACAGATTTAATGGTATTAGAGCTTGGGTTGGTCTGATGTCTGTTGATGCCTTTAGCATGAAAAGTGTTGAAAAAGGTTAACATCCCCTGTAGTACTGTATAGTCTGTATGTATAGAGGAGTCAAGTGACTGTAAATTGAGTTAAGTGTTTAAAAGTGGTGAAAATTGATGAATTAAGGATTACAAATAGAAATTGTAATCCGAAAATTTCGCATGAGATAGGCGATCTTATCATCATAACGTCATGTCTATTCGGTAAGGCACAGTGAGAAACTCGGTGAAGGCCCCACCAGGACTTCTCTGTCCATATCGAAAAAAGATCCTGAAATGATGATATTGAGATGAAAAGAGATAATATTAGTATTGAGCCCTAAGATCGCGTGTTTTGAGGTATATAGAAGAAAGGGAATTAAAGGGGAATTTATGAACATACCCCTATATAGAAATATTTTATTTAAGCATAAAATAAAAGACTAAATTGATTTAAAATAGTATTTGATGGTGTAAAGAATGATTCCTACTGTGGACACTACTGATATATTGATGAGTAAGGCGATCCGGAGTATATGCGATGAGAGGTCGCAAAATAGTCAGCCCTGTTGTGGATTTTAGGGTCTGAATTTAAAGTGAAAATATGGGTTATATTGATGAGAGATTATTGAATATTATGAAAAATGATGATACTGGAAATATATATACTCCTTATGTTTTAGGAGAATGAATATTAGTAGTGACTTGACAATTGAGGAAGTCAAGTGTTCGAGTCAATGTGGACGAGAAAGAAAACTTTGAGATTGGCGAACTCGAGCACGGTTGGAAGGACCGGGGCGTCGATGCAATCGCCAAAGAAGATAGTATGGATAAGTAGCGTTGTCACAGCAATCGTTGTCGATGGGCCAAAAAAAAAAGGGGATTACCATGGCCGGTTGGGCTGGTCCGTTATGATATCAATAGAACCGAGATATTATGAAATTTATGTGAAATACTCTACGGGTGAGAACTACATTGGGAAAGATCGCCAATGGGCGTGCAAATGTATGATCGCCAATGGTGTGGGCGAGTTAGATGATGGCGAGGACTTAAATGAGTCCGCCAATATAACATGAATTACTAAAGTGGGCGAGGATCCTGACCGCCCAAATACTTTTAGTGAGGATCGCCCAAAGAGTATGGTGAGTAATCTGATCAACAAATTGTGGTATGAATCCTAGCAAAGTGGCGAGAAGAGCGATCGCCAACGATATGACATGAATCAAAGCAATATGGCGAACAGAACAATAGCTGTAATCGCCAAGAAAATGAAAGGTCTCGTAGTTGCCAAATTATAAAGTTGGCATCAAGATTTAGTTGAAAAGCCTAGAGGTTGGCGAATTGAAATAGAAATTGTTTGTAAGCTCTTACTAGTGAATCAGTAGAGCTTCAGAAATTACTCAAGAGATTGATGAGTAAAGAGTTAAACTGGTTTGATATAACTGGTGAAAACGAAAATTTTATCGTTTTGAAAACAATGGGATTAGTACTCTCTACAGTTGCTTCTAGGTTCCGAAACAAGTATGGTATTCTAAAATACCTATCATATTATATCTGGATTCCTAGCCGACTGTAGTATCCTTCCTATTTGTGTGCCTAGAGCCAACTAGGATGATTTTAAAGAGAATAAATTTGTATATTAATATAAACAATATTGTTGTATAAGGTATGGAAAACCTTATTGTTAAATCAGTGAACATGAGTTCTAATTACACTATATGCAGTAGAGACGTGAGGACTCGAATGATTAAGTGGACATTAAAATTGTTTGAGTAAAAGACTTTACTACTTAAGTGAGGTTAGTGTGTGCTTATTGGGGTATAAAATTTATGAGTTTTACCCGTATAGCACAAATGAATTGTTGAAGAGTTTGTGGAATTTGCTACCCTATTGATACAATAATTACTTGTGGAAAAAGTGAAAGTGAATGGGAATGTATGAATACAGTATTTGAAAGGGTTACGAGATTGTAATAGTAAAGTACTATATTAAGTGGGAAAACAACTGTGGTGATGAATGCAAAAGAATGAAGCTATCTTGAGAGACAAGTCATATGATGACTAGGGAACACGAGTTATGAGGTAGTTCCCAAGAATAAAAATAAATGAGATTTCCTCTGATCATTATGTGGTTATGGCTGGATTTAATGACAAGCCGGAATTGGAAAGATGAAATTGTCATACTCAGAGGAGCAGATACAAGAAGTACTGCTAATCCTGAAAAAGGATATACATATGTGTCTATATGTACATATTGGGATTGTGAAATTGTATAAATAAAGTGGTGATGAAAATCTGAAAGATAATAAATTTAAATTTAGAAAATGATGTGAGGAAAAGTATACTCTCAAGTATATTCTCGAAGTAGTGACATTGTATGTACTAGGAGAATAAGAGATAAAATGATAACTCGATAAAAAAAAAGAAGTTATCAAGGAAAATGATTACCTGAGACGTAATCGATGGTTAGTATTAAAGTCTGCAAAAGAAGGGCAGTCTTAGTTTAACCATGAAATAATCACTGTGAGATGGTAGAAAATCCAAAAGAACCATGAGGTTATAGAAGTGATTATGGATTGAGTAACCAAATTAATTCACTTCTTCATCATTAGGTTTTGGGATGTAATGAGTGCCCTAGTCGATATATATTGGTGAAACAGAGAGAACGTATGTGAAGTTCCAGTGAGTGGGTACTTGTGTTAGGGATCCCTGATTTGCCACCTGCTTCGATAGGATAGCAAGAGGCTCAGGATTCCCAATATTACTGTTAGCACCGCCTCAGATTGATATAGATATCCGAGCGTATTATGTAGACGCTCCGGGATATATTGAGAGTGAGTGCATTGTATTTAAAAGACTATTGGGACAATTACATACGAATGATTAAAACTATCTAAATGATAGTCACCAAAATTATTATCGACTAGCACTGAATGAGATGGTAAGTGATAAATAGTATAGATGAGTTACTAACTCTCAAGGATGACAAAAGACTTGAGGAAGTGTAAATTGGTTTTGAGAGAAGACACTCGAGATTCTTCAGGACCTTGAGAAAATTCGGGATGGGCGACCCACGAGTGGGGCGATCGTTCAATACCGGAGATTATGATGTGAAATGTGGGCGAACTAGGTGGTCACCGACTAACTTGAATGAGTAATCCTAGAGCGCGGGAGAGCGCCAAACGGATGATTGTTGATGGCCTAAAGAGGCGGGTAAGATTTTTAAAGAAAAATGGGAGCATATTGAGAGGTTAGCGGTCTCATAGTAGAGATGAGATTTGCTAGAAGTGAAAATGTGATAAGGAAGAAAAATACCTATATTAAAGGTACTTCCTAAAATAAGTGGAAATAGTTGAATTAACCACAAAAAGGTGTGTTGCTATCTGGATAGTTGTGGATATATTGAGTAAGTCTACTTATTCCTTAATTATGGAATTGGTTGAGCTAATTAATGCCTTGGCTAGGTTATATGTCAGGGAAATGGTGAGGTTATACAGTATTCCAGTGAGCATTACATTTGATAGGGAGTCCCGCTTCATATCTCAGTGTTGTGAGAGATTACAGGAAGCTATGGGATCCCGATTGAGTTTTGCACCGCAGTTTATCCGCAGAATGAGAGACAGTCCAAGCGTATGATATGGACGCTCGAGGATATGGTGTGAGCGTGTGCAGTTGATTTTATAGGCTCTTGGGATAATCCTCTACCCTGGCAAAGTTGTTTAAGATAATGGCTACATGAGAGTATAGGCATAGCACTTGAAAAGGATTATTTAGCGGATGATATAATCCACGGTAGCATGAGAAAATAGGAGACCAAAAATTTCTTTCGACTTGGTCGAATAGACTTCTTAAGATATACAAGAGGTTATGTATATTAAGGTCTCACCATTGGGATGCATAGTGAGAGAGAAATTGAGTTCTCGATGCATTGGATCGTTCAAGATCTTAGATCAAGTGAAAGATGTGCACTACCTCCCAAGTTGTCAGGAGTGCATAACGTATTTCATGTTGTAATAATGAGAAAATAGTATTCATATCCTTCTCACGTGATTCGAGATGAGTCCTAGAGATTGGAGAGGACGTGAATTACGTTGAGAATTCGGTACAGATTTTGGATAGGAAGGTTAAAGTTTTGTGATAAAGTGTGGAGATCAAAGAGTAATTCTTTGATGGGATTCTCTGACAGTATGAGGCTACTTGAGAATTAGAATGCATTATGTGTAAGAAATATACACAGCTTTCACACTGATAAGTTTGGTTGAAATTTGGAGGACCAAATTTCTTAAGGTGGGGAGAAAATGTAAGATCCGATTCTACACTACTGTAGAGTCTAATTTCATAAAAGTAATAATGGAAATTAAATAAATAAAGAATATTGATTTCCACTTGAGTGAAAAGCTCCTTAAGTTGAGTAGTAAATGGAGCAATTATGGTGAAATAATGTATGGGCGAGTATACAGAATAGCTCGCTAACGATTTAGCAAGAAAGGATGTTTGCCAGTGGGTGAGCAGATCACCAATGGTGATGGCGAGTTGGATGGTATCAAGGGCGAATAGGTGTGTTCACCAACGTGTGAGGTGAATCAGAACAAGGTTGGCGAGTTGAGCATACCTGGTGATCGCCTAAGTGGGCGACAACTTGTGATCGCCATATTGAGAGGCAAAGAATAGCCTAGTTGGCGAGAAAGGCAACTGCCACTTGCTAAATCTCAATATGATTGCCAAGAAAAAAAGAATTTCTTGTAATTGCCAAGATAAAGCTGGCAAGCTGAATAGTTGGCAAACTGGAATTGTGTTGGCGAGCTGAGGTCTCAAGATTGACCAGGCGAACTGAATAAGCATGGGCAAAATGAAAACAGATTCAACCTGGCAGCCAAGATTAACTTTGTGAGTTGTACCGTTGAAGACAATAAATTGAGAAAGAATAAAGTCAACAAAAGAAGTAATCTTATTGGTTGAGGAATAAGACAAATGGTGTAATAAGTCAAGAAAAGAGGCTGTGGACTTCACGCCATTGGTTTCTCAGTTTACACAATTAATGGCAAGTGAAGTAAGTCAAATTGTGCAGAGATTAACTTCTCTTAGCCGTTGCTTTTGCTGCAGTTTTCTTCATGCATTAAATACATGAAAGATGTGAAATAAATGCAAGAAGAAGGGATAAGGCCAAGTGATGAATTCTGATTGGATAGCATGGCTATATAAGGAGAAACAATTGAGGAAGACCGGCTTAGCCATATTCATCTTCTTCACGAGAGCTATGCAATTGCCAGTTTATGTTCTGATTTCCTCCCATTTCTATCATGCTCGGTTTACAAAATTTCATCCACAAGCTGGCTAAACATGTAAACCTGCTTGCAAACTTTTCCTTCTTAGCTTGATGAGTTAAAGGAATAAGCAAGGGAAGGCCAACGTGAGATGGAAAGCAATCTGTTCTGGAAGTGCAGTTGGTTGAGGTGAGTTTCATTTTTCTGAGGTGTTCTTGATGCTCAATGATAGATTTCTATGTTTTATGAAGTAATAAACATAGATACAGTCTTGTTTTTAGTTAGATCCTTGGAGAATATGGAAACAAGGAAAATAATGAAATAAGTGACGACAATGGCAACTATAGTGATCGCCCATGTTGAAAATTAGTAATCGCCAATGAGGCGAATAGATAATAAGGAACTCACCAAGATAAAGTCTGTTCAAAGCGCGAGAACGCCCAATTCTATTGAAGTGAATTAATGGGCGAGCTCAAATACATAAGGGATTGGGCGAGTAGAAATGTGGGCGAACTCCCACATGTAAGCCGTTTATTGAATGTCGAACTCGATTAGGCGAGCGAGTTAGTGCTCTGTTGGGCGAATAGTCATTTGATTTATCTCAGTCTCGCCAAGTGATATGAAATGAAAATATTAATGGCATTTATATATTATTTGCAGCCGATAATTGGGAATGGCTATTGGCGAGCAAGAAGTAGGGCGAAGCAAGGCTTCGTTAAACCAGGTAAGGGAGATATGTGTGAAGTGAATGCATGTCCTGTGGAGTATAAATTTCATTGAAATTATTGAGAAATGGTTTTGTTTTATGACATGCATTGTTTTGATAATGGTGTTGGATTTGGGCGAGCTAAAATCTGACCATTATGTTGTGAATGGGTATAGAGCGGGTGAGCCCTTGTGTTATAATTTTGGGCGAACTGTTATGGCGGGCGAGCCAAGACTCTTATAATTTTTGGTGAACCCTTTTTATTATACATCGGGGCAAATGGCTCTGTTTTAAATAGAAAATTCGGGCGAGCCAATATGGGCGAACCCATTTAATGTGGTTTTGGGGCGGGCGACCCTTGTTTTCATGAAATGGGCGAGTTGACCATGGCAACGCCATAATGGGCGAGCCAATGAGGGCGAGTCAGTTTTGCTTTATGATTTTAAAAGCAAGGTTTGGCGGGCGAACACAGGTTCACCGCAATGGGCGAGCTGCCATGGGCGAACCGATTAGATGAGCAAACCATGGGCAAGCAGGTTTTAAAAGGTTGATATTTTGAAGGGTTGTCGAGGTGTTTTGTAAACAGAAACCTAAACCTTTTTGGAAAATTAAATCATTTTGAGAAAATGATAATGTGGGTGAGAAAATCCCTTTGAAGGTTTTTCATGAGATATAAAAGTGATATTTGAGACTTTAGGCCCTGAGTTCATGCAGTATTATTCATGTAGTTGCGTGATCTGCCTGGGGCGGTGGCTCGGTCAATGGACCAACGAGTGCACCTCAGGGCGTCACAGGACTGATGGACCCGCCAAGTCATCAGCGGTCTCGAGGTCACTTGGCAAGTAGACTCGAGGACCATCTATAGATTATGGCCATAGATCTGAGATAGCCGTGAGGGGCAGTGGCCTACGGGTGCGCCCCAAAAGTGGACTTGTGTTCTTGGGGGGAAACGATGATAGCATGGTTTATTTGCTGCCTAGTCTCAACTTACCAATTTTTGTTTACTGTGAGGATTTGTTGAAATCCTATATAATGTTTGATACATTTTAAAGTAAACTGTTTAACCAGTGATTTGAATGGTGTTTTAAGAGAGTTGTTTACTATATATCCACTGTCTTTTCTACTGGGTTATTGTTAAGAAAAGAATAAATGTGTTGTGAAATATAGTTTTGCTTTATTTAAAACAGCATACGTTTCCTTTACTGAGCGTATGAATCGCTCACTCCTTTGTTTTAACTCCACAGATAAAAGACACGGAGTTAGAGAAGTAGCTCCAAGATGGATGTTAAACATGACAGGTACAGTCTCTTCTCTTTTACATTTCAGACATAAGCATACAGTACTACTGTAGTGAAATAAGATAATAAGGGGATGTTAGATGTAAGGAATAACGACAAGAAATTTCATATTCTGTATTTGATAAATAAATATTTATTATTTATCACTAACCTTGTAGAATGTTATTGGCATCGCAGACAGCCCAACCGGTAAAGTTGTATAGAAATTCGTGAAAAATATGGTAACGGGATGTTACAGTGGTTTCCTCTGAGATATATTGGTTCACGGCCAGTTTCAGAATCGAGCCAAACTTGATGGATCGGATTATGGATTCTTAGAGGATTGATGCCTATTGTATAGAGGTTGCTAGTGAGGTACAGATGGGAGTGTAGTTGGATTTCAGGATTGGCATCGATGCTATTCTAAGGTTCAAAGGCAGAATATGTGTTCCCAATAATCAGCAGTTTAAGGAGTTGATTTTGATAGAGGCCCATACCTCCAGGTACACTCTACATCCAGGCAGTACTAAGATGTACCAGAACTTATAGAAAGTGTATTGATGGCTGAAGATGAAAAGAGACATCGTAGAGTTTGTTGTTAGATGTCTCACATGCCAGTAGGTTAAGATTGAGCACCAAAAGCCTGTAGGTCTATTGCAGCCTCTACCGATCGCTACGTGGAAATGGGAGCATATCACAATGGACTTCATCATGGGTTTGCCAAGGACATGGAGGAATTATGATGCTATATGGGTGATTGTAGACAAATTGACGAAGTCCGCCCATTTCTTAGCCATCAGATCTATGGATTCCTTCAGTGCCCTATCCGATTTGTATATGCGAGAGATAGTGAGGTTGCATGGTGCTCTAGTGAGCATCACTTCTGATAGGGATTCCCAGTTTACGTCCTACTTTTGGGAGAGAATTTAGGAGGCGATGAGGACCAGACTGAATTCCAACACCACTTTTCATACACAGACTGTTGGACACCGAGCAAGTGATTCAGACGCTTGAGGATATGTTAAGAGCATGTGTGTTGGATTTTAAGGGCTCCTAGGATGACCACTTGCCACTAGTTGAGTTTACATATAATAATAGCTATCAAACTAGTATCAGCATGGCAACGTACGAGGCTTTATATGGTAGATAGTGTAAATCCCCGATTGCATGGGAAGAAGTAGGAGATCGAAAATTGTTAGCTCCCGATTTGGTAGAGCAAGCTTCGCAAGATGTGTAGTTTATTCCATGTCTCGATGCTCAAGAAGTATCATCCAAATCTGTCTCACGTAATTCAGTACAAGCCATTGGAGATCCAAGAAGATATGAGTTACGTGGAGAGACCTATCCAGATTCTGGATCGGAAAGATAAGGTATTGCGATCTAAGACGATTTTGTTAGTGAAAGTGCTCTAGTAGTACCATTCCGAAGAGGAAGCCACATGTGAATTAGAGAGTTTAATGCAGGAGAAGTACCCAAAGCTATTCCAGTGCGTGGTCCGGACGAAATTTGAAGGACTAAATTTCTTAAAGGTAGGGAGGAAATATGAGAACCATTTATACTATTACTGCATATGTGTAGACATTTGTTTATTAATTAATTTTTGCATATTTTGTAAATTATAGGTAAAATAATCAAGTGGGCCCCACTTGATTTATAGTGCCCAGATGTATATAAGACTGAAGAAAAACAGTGTACGGAAAGGTTTAAATATCGTAGTGTTAAAATTTCGAGATTAAAATCTCTTATTTACATTATTTTTGAGAAGTGTGGCAATAAATTAGAAAATGGCGGTTACATCTCGAGGGTATTTCGTAAATTGCGCCCAAACTAAAATGAATTTGAACGAATTAAAAATACCATGATATTCTACATGAAAAGAAGTTTAAGATAGTCTCAATCGATTTATCGAATCGATGGTTAAATCAGAAATTTATGCGATTGATCTGATAGGGGTAATTTTGTAATTTCACATTTTTTGTGAACCACTCTCGATGAAACCACCATGATTCATCAAAATACATTTAATAAGAATTTTTGGTGTTGAAATTCAAATTATTGAGTACAATTACACAGTTATAAAAATTATGGAAGCTTAAGGGCAATTTGTTCGAAACTTTCATAACCAAGGGCATTTTTGTAATTTCACTTCCTTCTAGAATTCTCTTTATAATTCCTCTTGTGATTGCTGGCCACTATTCATCATCTCTCCCAATCCATCTCACATCCACCATAGAAGAAGAAATAAGAAAAGAAAAAAAAAAGCTTCCATATCTTCTTACACATACCTTATCTCATAAAAATTTCTTCTACAAATCTCTTCCTCTCTTCAAGCTCTATCTACCCATACCCAAAGCTTAGTGTAAAAGTGAATATATCGAGAGAAAACAAGCCTTTAAGAATTCGGCCACAAGTGACTTCTTACTATCCATGTAATTTCAATTGATTTTAATGGTGAATTTTAATGTTTTCAAGCTTGATAAGCATGATTATGGTGTTGGCTTCAATTGAATTGAACTAAATCATGATCTACCATTAAAGGGGGTTTCGATGAAGGGTAGAAGTCAATGGAAACTTAGTGTTTCATGCATAAAAATGATGCCAAATTGAAGATCAAACATAGTTAAGCATGAAATGCAAGCTAGATTGTTAAAATTCCATCGATTATGCGAGAGGGAGAATTTGGTCTAGGAAAGGGGACATATATTCATGGCTGAATTTAATGATTTTAAGGTGCCATTAGACTGTAGAAATTATGAGAAGTCCACCGGTGCAATCAGATTTAAAATCGGACTTAAAACGGACAAATTATGTTTTAGCACCAATAGAAATTATACTGAGTTAATATTCCCAATTTATAATGTGGCTGCAATTATTAAAGGAAATTAGTTTAAAAATTTAATTGAGGTTAATAAATATTTTGGTGAATTTATTTGCAGCCCGGGAGTATCGGATTACGAGCAGTGCTATCGAGGAAGCTGAATAAGCTAGACAGGTAAGGGATGCATGTGTAGACTGTAGGGATATTATGGATGCATGGTTTTGATGCAAATAATTTTATGAAAATATTTTGGCAATGAAATGCCTTAAAAATTGTGCAAATTGTGGCTTTTAGCTGGAATTGAACTGTGTTTAAAATGCATGGAGGCTAGGTTAATAGCAGCCGTTATATTGCTAAAATTCTTAGAAATTTTCCTAAAAATATAATGAAAATATTTTAGTGCATTATTGAGTGAAATTCTAGCCTTAGAAATTAATTATTTAATATTCTTCATAAAATGGTGGTTTACCGAAAAACAATATTTAAATAAATATGTTATTGAATTTAATTAAAGTTAAGCCACCGAAAATTTCCTAAAAGTGTTTTATAGTGTAATAGATGGTTTATAAAATATAATACTACAATGTGAATATTTTACAAATGGTTTTCATTGAAATATTCACTGTATCATAAATTAACCTTTATAGATTGACTGAAGATTTCTACTTATTTTATTAAATTCCATAAAGGTGATACTACAATTTAAATACTATTATAAGACTGTTAGGCCCTGTATCATACTCACGTGTTTACTGTACTGTTACTGTTACTGTTACTGTTACTGTGCTGTTAATACTGATCCTATCTTTAGCCTCCCAATCACCTAATCAGTGTATACTGAGGACATCTATAGACTATGGCCATATGTTTCACATGTTTACTGTTACTGTTCCCTATGGGGATTATAGCATGATATATTTTGGCTGCTACTATTTACTGTGCTATTTTTACTGAACTATACTATTACGAAACTGTATACTGTACTGTGTACTAAACTGTTTACCGTACTAAACTGTTATCTGTACTGTTCACCATATTTTATTAAATTGTGAAAGTGAAATTATTTCTTAAATAAATTATGTAATAGTTTTATATACCATTTTATGTGATTTACTATATATGGAAATTTATCAAATGATATTTATATCAAATTTAACTTTTACTCCTTATAGTCGCTTCTAGGTTCCAGGACACGACAAGTATTCTAAAATACCTTCCATACTCTATCCGGATCTCTAGCCGACTATAGTATCCTTCCTTCACTGTCCTTAGCTTGCTATAGGAAAATAAATTTTTTTAATACATATAGATTTCATTCTGCATACAATTCCTTTACTGAGCACGTTTAGCTCACTCTTTATTTGTCACCTTTGCAGATTATTTTCAGTGACTGTGTGATTTACCTATCTGATGATTTTGGCTGCACTTTTGGTTACCTTGAGGTAGCTTAGAGTGGATCCTGGAGGTATAATCATTTTCTTTATGTGTTTAGACTTATTATACAGTACTACTATGTTGTAATTATGAACAGGGGATGTAAATGATAAACGAATACTGATATGTAAATATTCTTATTTATGTAAATTTAAAATAAATTACTATTATAAAATATTCATTGTTAAATGAAGTGGGAAATAATGGCATTACAGACAATCCAACCAATACTTTATGTGTGAAAATGTTGAATTACTATATATACGGACTGTTACAATGCGTATAAATATATATTGTGATTTTGATGGATTATGAGATTTATAATATAGATAAAAAATGTGAACAGAGGTATGGTTGTGTGTATCCTGTAGATATATGTAAATGTGTATTAATGTGGGATTGTGCTCCCAATAAGAGATACATGAGTTTGATAACTTGTGCATAATATCGAGAATATATCCAAGAGTATAGACATAAGTATCGTGTAATTTTATTAGCTAATGAGGGCGTAGAAGCCCATGTGGTGCATGAATAATCTATTGTATTAATATTATTGAGGGTTGATTGAATATGTGTGATTGATTGATGATTGATGACTTATGCCTTTACCATGGTTATGTTTTGATTGGAAACTAAGGTTGTTGTAGGCACATCTTAACGTATAAGTATAGGCGTACATAATACTGAACTTGGTAAACATGGAGTTATGCCTTGGTATACTTAGATTCATGCATGCATAGCATGTGATATTAATCTCTAAAATATATGTATTGTTTTACAAGTGAAAGTATTGCTTTTCAAAGATATGTATCAAAATCTTTTAAGAGAATGTGAGTATTAGAAATAAACAGACAGCCACAGGCTTGGATGTTTAAGACCTGCTTTGAAATCATTCATGACATGTACAGATTAAGCATACGATTTAATTATACATTGATTTGCGAAATGACTTAGTTTTAAGTGCTTTATTATGTGACTGTCTTAAAGGATTTGAAAAGAAGTTAAAAAAGAGATTTAGATTTAGAGACAACATATACCTTATGGAAATGCCTATGTGGCATATGCTTTTATGGCATAGAGTATACATATATATCAAGTGGTTTCCTTTGTGTGGCATGGAACCTCGTTTATATATACGTGATATATATAGATATATATATATGTATAGATATATATATATATATATATGTATATATATATATATATATGTTTCTTGATGAGACCATTCCAGTTGTCTGATAATAGTCATGGACACTTTCCTAAATTTCCAGCTGATTAATGGGATTAGGACGATTTATGATAATAGTTAAATGCCCTTGGAGGGAAACTTTCCCATTGGTAGCTACAATGGGTTAGAGATGATATGATGATACCAGAATAAGGATCTATGCCTTGTCTCTCACTAAATATTAAACGCTGTCTAGAGTATGATTTACTGTATGTATGAAACTCTAGACATGATATGTTTTTACAGTATATTTGATATGACTGAGACTGAATATGATTTACAATTTGTTTTATAATACACATGAAATGATTTGAAACTATACTTGTTTTAATATGTTTTAAAGTACATGTAATATGATTTTGAGATTGAATATGTTTCACACATGATTAATTATTACACATGACATGTTTTGATATGACAATCATTTTATATAGCAGAATTTTTATACATTACATATTGAAACTTATCATGATAATATACCTTGCTCTGATGCATAACATGCTATGATACAAGGGTACTTAGTGTCATTAGGGCATGATTGAATCAATACATGAAGGATATTGAATTCTAAATGATACTGAGTATATACTTGCAGGATTCATGCATTTGTATTAAAGACGATATAATTTGAACTCTATTGTTATATAAGTAACTTACGAGCCCTCGCACATTAAACAAGATTAAATTTTTTACAGATTGATTCGAGCTAAGGGACGTGTTGGGACATTTCAGGTGATTGAATAGTGTCTTAACACCCAAGGTCCTCATTGTTGAATATTTTGGTATTATATCATTTTTTTCGTATATGCTTTTATTTTTAGGCGATTTTTGTACAGTATTATAAGATGGGATGTAAACTAGGAAAATGAATGATCCATATGATATGTATATGATTAGTTGTGGATATTAGGACTGTTGAATTGGGAAATACTATTGTCTTGCACTGTGATAATTTGTAGTGGTTGATTAGAGAAAATCTGAAAATATAAAGGGGATATTTTCAATATTATTTTAAGAAATAGTAAGTTATGGGCTATAAATGAATTTTTTCTATCTTAGAAAGTAACTTAAGTCATTTTTGAATTAAAGAATGAATGGAAATGGTTTAACGGCTACACTAATACTGAATACAAACCGTAAAATGAAAAGAAAAAATTTAGTCCATAAATTTATAAAGAAGGAAAAAGTGTGAGTATCAAGTGCAAGTCTCAGCCTTCGAGTCGTGACAGATTCAACCAAGGCAATTGTGCATTGCCTAAGTATTAGGTGTTGGTGATTAATTGTGATTAGAAGCTAATATTATATATTGGTAAGGAATATACATACATATATATACATATATAATGCTTTGTTAGTATCATATCATTACGTGATATTTGTAAGTGATTTATGTTGAATTGATAATTACCAACATGTTCTGTATGATAACGAATTATGTCAATGGTGAATGTATCTTGAGATATTAAAGGGAAAAACATAGTAAACATAAGGATATACATTCGATCATGATGATATGATTATGGAATTATGATCTTATAATAATTTTACATATGTATGTGTAAACTATTGCTTGATGAGGGCATAATATCCCAAGTGGTGCATGTGAATACTTCTATGGCATTGATGATTATGATGGCATAATAGCCTATAGGAAGATGTCAAAGGTTGATCATTATATACCTATACCACTTTAATGTGTGATTGGGAGTTTGAAATCACAGTAGACACACCTTATATGTTGGTCTAAGTATGATTGTTATGGGCCATGATACATGGTGAGTTATGCATTGATCTATTTTGTATAACCATGCATAGCATGTGATTTATAATATTGAGATCTATGTATTGTCTTAAATGTAATATCATCGTTTTAAAAAGTGGTGGATGGAAATCTTCAAACAATATGTGGTTACTTGAAATGTTTAGACAATCATGAATAATAATGTTTTATTACGTACCTTAATAGGAATGATAGACATGAACCCATTTTGTACTTGGCTTGTGATCATGGATTAACTTCAAATATAATGCTTTGGATCATTTGTTATTTTGTGGGTTGTCTTTACAAAGGATTTCAGTTTTGAGACAATAGGTACCCTATTTCTTATGCCTATATGGCATTTAGTGCATATACACAAGATGGATCATTTGTTATTTTGTGGGTTGTTTTTATACACAAAGATGGATCTTGCTTATGTGGCATAGGGTGTGTGTATGTGTGTGGTTGGTATTGCCTGATAAGGCAACTCCAAGCATTAGTGTTATTCGACAATAGTTGTAGTCATATTCCCTAGTGGCCAATTAATCAGTGGCACTAAGAGAATCTATGATCATAGATAGAGCCCTTAATTTAGACTTAGACTATTGCTAGCTACAATGGGTTATTATGGTTACATTGCTAATATTAGGGATCTATGTCGTATCTATTAGTTAAATATTTTGAATTATGCATTATGATTCAATTTAAGGAAAAGAATCTACTCTTGTTCCTTTTGATAAGTGATCTCAGATTGTGTATTGTTTCTAAAACACAAAACTTGAATTCAAGGATTATTACATAATGGTTTATGCTTTGTACATTGCCTATTTGAAAGTTTTAAGTGATCTTTGAACATTGCATTCAAAGGTTTGTTTTTTTATGCATATGGTTTTATGCATAACATATGCATTCAAACATTCAAAGTTTCATATATGTGTAAATTACATTAAGTATGTGTTAGGGTTTAAGGAAATAAGGTGTTTCAAACCATCCTTCTGACTGATACCCCTTAAAGCCCTAACAAAGATTATAATGATTAAGGATGGTTAGGAATACATAACATAGATGCATAAAATAATTCTTTTACTACATTCGGTTTATGTTGTGTACATAAATGCATTAGTACAATATAAGCCCAACTATCCTTTATATATGTTTTTTTATGTAAACACGGATATCCTCATCCATTTTACGGTCTAAGATTAATCTTGTTCAGATTGAAAGTTGCAATGATAAAGCCCTCACAACAGTGAAGACTCCAATACTCGAACCCCATTGAAGTACTTGGGGAAGAAGTCCAGTTACACTTCTTTCAACCACTTGTTGGTCCTTTTGTATATGTTCCTTACTGGGCATTAGCTCATTCCCCTCTATTACTTTCTTTTCAGATTATCTGAGTTAGACTATTAAGATAAAGATTGCGTTTGCTTGGTGGATACAACTTAGTCCTCCCAAAGCCTCTGATGATCATTGTGAGGTATAACCTTGTTATCTTGTATGTTTATATCCCATACACTTGTACACAATTTTATATAAATCGGGATGTAATTATTAGGACTTTTGGTTGTAAACAATATTCCTATGGAGGCATTGTGATGCAATTGAGTTTAATCTACATATGTGACGATGGATTTGTATTTAAAGTATTCCAGGGAATATATGTGAATGGATAATTTGAGCCTGTATAATGATAGTACTTAAATGTGCTAAAGTAATATGCTAGAGAACCATAATCATCTTAAAGGAATATTGACACATATCATGAGGTAATTTAATCGGGATCTTAGGCAAATAACCTTAAATGAGTTGAATAGAAAATGATTTGATAGCTTAGACCTATACTATGCATTGACAAACTTAATAAGTTAAGGAAAATTTTAATTTGAAATTTCATATCTGAGTACATTACACTTTTACATGAAATTAGTCTACTATTAACATCGAAACACAGTCTATTCATATAAAATATCAATTTACTTTCAAATAAATAAAAAAATATAAATAATCTAAACACATAATTTATTATATAAATTAAACTACGTTTAAATTTAAAAATGTAATATATTTTCTAGGTATAGGATTATGGTTTCTCCCTAAAATGTGGTCTATATTTATATGTTAAATTGCATTCAAGAATCATAGCCTATATTACCTCATAAAAGACTCTGTTAGAATAGATTATGTTATAAAAACATAGTCTTTTATCTTAAATTATGCCTTTTAATCGTAGTATTCAAACTTTTCATAATAGTGAAACTAGATAATTGTATATAATTGAAATTGATTTGAAAATTCATTTAGTGAAAATGTAATAAAAAATTTAAACATTAGGGCTGAGAAAAAAAATTAGAAAATTGAAAAACTAACTTAAATCGGAGGTTTCAATTCAATTCCTATTCAGATAATAAAAAATATTCGATTAGATTCAAATCGTGACTTCATTAAACTAAATTTATTTGATTCAATTTAGATACTTATTATATATGAATACTTTATTATTTAATATTTTGTAATTTTACTATTTATATCAAAAGCCCAAGTTTTATTTATTATTAAAAGTCCAAGGAAAAATTAAAATAAATCCCAAAATTGCTTAAGTCTTCGAAGAAAAATTAAAATAAAACTCAAATTTACTTGAACTCCAAAGACTTAAATGATAGAACCAAACCAATTCATATGAATTCAGATCAAATATTTTTTATTCATATCGAATATTGATCACATAATAAAAAATTCGCTTAGGTCGAATCAAATCAAATAATTGCAAAAATTCCATTTGATAAAACCCGA
Source organism: Heritiera fomes (assembly GCA_032173925.1). Classification (NCBI taxonomy): domain Eukaryota; kingdom Viridiplantae; phylum Streptophyta; class Magnoliopsida; order Malvales; family Malvaceae; genus Heritiera; species Heritiera fomes. The sequence goes on from JAPDPM010000015.1 coordinate 19,386,926, forward strand.
TAGTACCCTAGTTGAAAAGTAACACCCTTCATATATTATATTTGCTAATTCCTTTTAAGTCAAATTTGAAATAGAAGGAGACTTTTGGATGAAGGAGCAAGAAAAGTTGAATAAGAATAGGAATAGACAAGTAAAGGAAAATAGAGACAAGTTGAATAAATTAAAATTCCTTTGTTTAAATATAAGAGACAATGGAGTAACTAAAGGAAGTGTTGATTATAAATAATAATCGATTAATATGATATTTATCTTTTTTACATATAAATTATTTATTATTAATGTTATATTTAATTAAATTAAATTATTAAATATTATAATTATGATTTTTAACTGTAATTTATTTTTATAAGTTAAATTAAATTTATTAATTTAATTTTTTCAACTAAGTTATTCTAAAATTGATTTTAAATTTAAATTTAAAAGCCAAACTTTAATTTAATAAAAATGGTATTTAACGGGTTCGGGTAGGTAACAAGTATTTTTTATATTATCGATTAGAGTTCAAGTAACATAAATCAAAATAATCAAGTAATTAATCGGGTTTGGCCATCCCAAAATTAGTGGGCATCTAACCTGTTTACATTCCTATACCCAAACAACTTTTTCTATTGTAAAACGAATTTTAGCTCGATAACCTGCCATGTTTCCAAACAATTAAATTTTCTCACTTCTCCAACATCTTCATATTCACGATACCCAGATTTTGAGCATAAAAATTCACATTACAGTATAAGCTCACCCAAACTTCTTTGTTGATTCCCTCTTCGAACACTAAACCCCTTACTCAAAGCAGATTGATTATAAAGATCATAAGCTTTCTCTTCAAAGTGCACTTTAATTCCAATTTTTATTTCTTCAAAAAAAATCATTTAGATTCACTGTTAGAGGAACTTTTCCTTCACCATTTACTTCCATAATATAAAAATTATGAACAATAAAAATCTAACAGAAATTTAAAAAAAAAATAGATTAAAAGTTCGATCAAATAGAAAATCTTAAAATACAAAAGCATTTATATATATGTATATGTATTTGTGTGTGCACTAGCATGAGTATATATTAAAGAATCCAAGTAATTGTCCTTTCAAAGCTAAAAAAAAATTGTTTAGTCCACTTACCTTTCAACGTTAAGCAAAACAGAATTGTGCATGCAAGGACTAACAAGAGTCAAATAAATTTTCTAGGCAATGAGATTTAGAAAGTGATAAATTTTTGTGAAAAAAAGAAATAGTGGAAACTTTTTTTAGCCTTAGCTTTATAGTGGGAAAATTTTAGGCATAACTTTTTACTAGGTAAGTCATAAGTTGATTTATGACATCGAAAAAATTGATGAAATGACATTAAATTAGTAGAATGTGATACAAGTTAAGGTGGTGTAATTGTTTTATTGAATTTTTTTCTCTTAAACGAAGTGCATGTTTAGCCTAATTTATAGAAAAGCTTATCTATTGTAGAAGTATAAGCCAGATGTTTGGCTCTCAAAATTTTAAAATTTTTAACTTATGTGAGAAGAAAATTTTAACTTTTTAATGAAACTATAAATTAAATTTTTTTCAAGGAGTACTAATCTTAATAGTATGATGAGAAAAGTTGAATATGAATAGGAATAGACAAGTAAAGGAAAGTAAGGACAAGTTGAATAAATTAAAGTGTTTATATATGATACACTAACAATGTATAGTTTTTATACATTGTCAATGTATCAAAAATTGATATCTCATCAATATACAAATTAAAAAGATGTCAAACTCCTAAAAATAAATACAAATAAATTTTTTTTCAATTTATTTATAAAGCTTATTGATGATGTGTCAATCTCTTATACAATAATAATTTATTGCAACACTCGGTTCCCATACAATTTACCAATTAACTTTTCAATTTCTTATAGTGGCTAGGCTGTTTGCTGATCAATATCTTTCTCATACCTCTATTTTGTGTGTCATTATTATTAATTTCATAAAAGAGAAAATACCAATAAATACATAAATATATTGATTTCATTTATAAGTTCTATTCACATATAGTTCGGTTTCTCTGGCTGCCACTACAGTACAGTTTCTTATTATTTATATCCTTATACTAAATACAATACTGTACAAACATGTCTACAATATATATGAAAAATACAATATACCTTCTACGGACCCAAGAATCCACCTCGAAGGAATACTGTGTGGACTCAAAAGATGTGCTCCTCTAAAGTGAGCGAAAATGTCACCACAAATAGTCTAGGAGAGAAAAAAGATGGTGAGTTTATGCTCAGTAAGGAAATAATTATAAAAGAGCGGTAATATAAAACTATATGCAATAAAATATTTATTTAAACTTATTTGCCATAAATTAAATGCATGTATATCATGTAAAACATTTATTTAAAACCCATGTCGTTCAAATATTAGCTTTTCAATTCCAATTAAAACAATCATTAAAATTAACTTTTCAATTTAAAATCAATAGATTGCGAAATCAATTCAATTTCAAATCACTCGTTGGAGAAAGCTAACATCCAAGAATCACATGCCAGTAATCACTATAGGAATTAACATACCCGCATATGGGCCAGGTATGCATCCCTAAACCATCTCCATTTAACACTACAATGGCCATTGTGAAAAGAATCCATAGTGCTCGCTAGCCAGGTGCCTACCGTGGATGCTATGGACTTGGCTAGAGTCTCGTAACCATAATTACTTCAGTCAATAGTTGCATGATCATCAGGGAGTAGTAATCTGAAAACAATTTCATTTAAATCATTAAGAAATCATTCGATAGCAATGATCTTCAGTCAATCTATAATAATACAAATAGATAAACATTATAATTGAGAAAATGAAATTTTATATTTCTTTAAGCATATATGAGAAATCAATAGTATAATCAATAAATCCAAACTTATTGTAATGTCCAGAATTATAAAATTCCGAACTAACTTTTTCCTTTTCAATACTATCTTTCTCATTCCATTATTCGATATCAATCGGTTTGCGTTCGGTGTCGATGTAAGTCAATCTACAATTTCCATTACAATTAAATCTTTATACTATTAAATTAATTAATCCATAAATAATAAATAAAGATTTCAAATAAAATCTATAACATAATAATTATAATTTTTAATTATAACAGTTTAATATAATTTACATACCACATGTTTATACACTTTATTCAATTTAATATTACACTGTTTACATCCCATCGTAAATACATCTGCTGTGCATTCATAAATCTGAATATAAATGTAAGACTCTACATATACCTGTTCACTTTATACTTTAGACTTTTAGTGACTTCTTCGACTAACCTGAAAGCAGTGATTGCCCTGTACACTAGAGAACTATCTTGGATGGTAAGTGAAGGGGTGAGCTTTGGGAAAAGTCCAGTAAGAAACATATAAAAAAGTGCATGATATATGCAGTTGAATAAAAATAACATATTTTACTACTTATGAAATATAATATTAAAATACATAAAAATATTTATTTCCTAATAGTTCACTAAGGGACAGTATAGGAAGGATACTATACTCGGCTAGCTAATTGGATAGAGTATGGGAGGTACTTTGAAGTACCTTTCGTGTTCAAGCCCCTAGATGCGACTATAGTAAGGAATACAGTTGATGATGAAATTATTAATTAATATAAAACATTTAATAGTTTATGCGATGCAATGAAACATTTAATAATTTATGCTATGTAATTTCAAATTGATATCAGTATAAAAACAATTTGTTGGCTCTATAACAATACCAAGAGGGGGGTGAATCGGTTTTTAGCTAACCTTAAGTTCATTTTTTGGTTCTTCTAAATTCATTAACCTATATTAATGTTTTCTAAGTTCTCTAGGCTATGCAAGCATGCAATCCAAATTCAAAACAACAAACACAATATAATTGAAAGTAAATAAAGAGAGAAGGGAAAGAGAAATGTACTGTGATAACTGCAAATTTTTCAATTATTTGAAATTAATATTGAAGAAAATAGATAAGAGGAAATAAATAAATTAAAGTAAATAAATAAAATTTATTTACGAGATGGGAATATTGTTGAAATTCTCGAAATTGATGAAGTGAAGAAGTGGAGAAAATTAATTTGGATAAAATTGAGGAAATTTAATTTGGATAAATGGAAATCCAAATTAAAAAAGAAATAAAAAGGAAAATTAAATTGGAAACAAGTATAAGGTTGAAATTATGAAAAATAATGAAGAGAGAAAATTTAATTTGGATAAATTGAAAATCCAAATTATAATAAATACAAAGGTGAGTATTTATATATATTTATATAATTTGATTATATAAATACATTTTTAAATATATTTTATATGCTTTACATATTTACATATGTATATATATATATATATGAAAAATAGTATATATATGATAGATAGATATATACTATTTTTATCATGAAATAGATACATATGTAATTATGTATATATAAATATAATATATATATATATGATTTTAAGATAAAGTTTATAGATATATGTATTGTTAACATAAAAAATATATATCTATATATAATACAAAAATATGTATTTATATACATATTATCAAATTATATACATATAATATAAAAAAAAAGGAAAACAAAAATAGAAAGGGAAATTGGGAGGAACCGATTTCCCTCCCAGCCAGAGCCGACCCCTGTCGGCCGGGGAGAAGGAAAAGAGAGGAGGAAGGGCGTCTTCGGACGGCAAGCCAAGGAGAGGACGAGACAATGACGACGGAAAAGGAAGGAAACGGAATCGGAAACAGAAGGAAATTTCTGGCGGAAGCCGAGAGAAAAGGAAAAATGGCAGACGGCGGTGCCGGCAGAATTGGCCACCGCCACTGCCACCGAAACATCGCCAGAGGGAGAGGAAGAGGATGGATGCCACCGGAGGCGCGGTGAACGGCGGAGGAAGGCCGACGAAGAGGTGAAAGAAACCGTAGGAAAATCGACTCGATCCATCGCCGTGTTGCCGATCCGGGGAAAACGGAGGGCACCGGTAGCTTCGCCGTGCCGTCGGCCAGCTGAGGAGCCAGTGAACCGCCGAAGAACCGACCGTCGGTGATGAACGAGCGAGGAAGGACACTGACCGGTCTGACCGGTCCGGCTGGAAGAAAAGAAAAGGAAAAAGAAAAAGGAAAAAGATAAAAAGAAAAGAAAAAGGAAAAGAAAAAGAAAAAGAAAAAAAAGAAAGAGAAAAGGAGAAAAAAGAGGAAAAAGGAAGAAAAAGAGGAAAAAGGGAGAAGTTCGGGAAATCGGAAGATTCCCGAGAATTCGGCAACCTGGAAATTTATGGAAATTCGGTAAGAAATCCCGAAAAGTGATAAATTATTTAAATAATTTATTTATTTAAATAATTATGAAAAAAATTCTAAAATTTAGAATTTTAATTTCCAGAAAATTCCCTCGATGATCGAGTCGATGAAATCGGGCTAGGTGAACACGGGCACGACGGACGAGGCCGTCGCCGACCCGAAACAGGTAAGGGATGCATGTGCAGCACTGTAAGGATATTCAGTATGCATGATTTTAATTATGAAATATTTTATAAATATATTTCATGAAATTATTGTGATGAATGATTGGTTGGAAAATTGTGGTGAATTACCAGTTGAGATTTTTAAATTGTATTTTCGTGCAGGAGGCTAGCCAATCGGCAGCTATTATACTGCCGAAAAATTATCGAAAATTACCGAAATTTTCATAAAATCATAATAAATGATTTTATTTTACGAGAAAAGATTTTCAACCACGAAAATCGAGAAAATGAATATTTTCATAAAAACATGAATAAAAAGTAAGTGATTTTAAAATATTCATGTTTTCGATAATGGTGATAATGAAATCACCGAAAATTCTCTTAATATGTAAAATACATGTAATATGAGACAAAAAATGAAAAGAAGTAAAGTGAATATTTTTATGAATATTTTCGTAATTATTTCTTAAATATTCACTAAATGGTTTTATAACCTTTATGATGAAAACATGGTTTTGAGACTAGTTGGCCCTCTATCATGCCGACATGTGATATGTAATACGTGATATGTGATATGTAACATGTGATATGTGATATGTAGTCCCGGCCGACACCTGATCAGTGATCCGCCGAGGACAGTTATAGACTATGGCCATAGATCTGACATGATTATTCATACCCTTCAAGGTCTATAGCATGATATGAGTGACGACCCAGTGGACGGGCTGGGCGTGCGTGCCTAAGTCTCCATATATGAAATTGTTTTACATGATATGTGACATGTGAAATGTAAATGTTTTACATGATATGTGACCAGTTAAATGAAAGAGATTTACAACATTTTACAAAATGCTTATTTGAGTACTGAATTTAGTACTACGAGAAGATTTCATATGATATGTGATACGAATATGTAATATGTTTTCAAAAGAAAAAGAGGTTATAAGTCTAATATTCTTACTATGATTTTCAATTGAATATTAGACTATATGTGACATGAATACGTGATATGTTTTCCAAAAAGGAAAGAGGAGGAAAATAAATCTAATATTCTTATTTTAGCTTTTTAAATTGAATATTATATTTAAATGATATATGTTATACGAAAAGGATTTAATAGCGAATTTTGCTATTCAAAGTACTGTACTAATTATGGTTGTACAGTAAAACATGAAATGAGTTTTAAATGAGAATGATGAGAATTTAACTAATATTCTTTTCAAAGAATATATGAATATTAGTTACTTTATTTAAATGCTTTATTTTATAAAAGCATTATTTTGGAGAGAATATGAAAAATTTATGAAATGAAAAGGCAAAATGATATAAATTTCAAACGAAAAGAAATTTATTATTCTCTACAGTTGCTTCTAGGCTCCGGACAAGATAGGTATTTCAAAATACCTACCTTACTCCATCTGGATCCCTAGCTGTGAGGGGTATCATGTCACGGTTTTCAGACCGAGGGCCGAAGCCAGGGCCCACTCACTCAATCGTATTGTCCGCTTTGGATTCTAGAGGTGGTCCCTGTCAGTTCAGCTGACGTGGCACTTAGGTCCTCACGGATTTCTTTCGCGTCCGCCGCTACTCGAACCTTTGACATCCAAGCGATTCGAGTAACGACCCGTATCCTAGTGGCGCATACCTCACTCAACTGTATTGTTCGCTTTGGATTCTAGAGGTGGCCCCCGCCAGTTCCGCTGACGTGGCACTTAGGTCCTCACGGATTTCTTTCGCGTCCGCCGCTACTCGAACCCCTTACCACTTGTAAGTGTCGAGTATCGACTAACCCTTGGACCTATCATTTCAAATCATATCATATATACTTTAGGACATGCTCAACATATGAATTGCATATTAAACCTGACATGATAATATGCTTAACACATGAGAATTCCATGAGGAATGTCGTGACTCGACGTTAATGATGTTTCATCTATATGATGACATGAGATGATATGATATATGAACATGAGATTGATATGAAGAGAATTCTGATCTCACTCTATCGTGATCATAAATTCCCAGACGATAAGTGATATGAATTGATGTAATACGGGGATATGATTGTTAAATGTAAAGTGAATTCGATAGGATATCTGCATTAAACATGGAGAATATATGAAGAGTGTCATGACTCGGTGGTAGCGATATTTCATCGATATGATGTAATGATATGATATGAAACAGGAATATAGAAATACACGAAGAGAATTATGACTTCGTACCATCGGGATCATGATCCACAATAGGAGAATTGATAAGAGATTATATGAGAATTGATAAGAGATGATAGAATACAGAAATATGATTATGAAATGAAAAGTAAATATGAGAATTGATATGAGATGATAGCATACCAAAGTATGATTAAGAAATGAAAAGTGAAAATGAGAAGTGATAATGAGATGTATCGATGAGAAAGGATTAACTGTAATTGCATCACTGCAAGTTTTAAGCATTGCAGTTTAAGACAGTATAATCTTACTCTTATATTTATATTAGTATCTTACTGAGCCGTGGTTTTGCTCACCCCACTAAATTTCATCTCTTTCAGGTTATTGAAGTTAACATCTGCCATGTGAGCTGCTCAGTAGGCATCGAAGACGGTATATGGACTTAGTACTAGTCTTCTGAGGTATATGTTTCTTATACAATACTTGTTTACATGTAAGACTTAAATTGATACACAGTACATATTCTGTTTAACAAGTCGGGATGTAACTAAGAACCGTTTCCGTGGTTGTTAAATATTTAAATGAAATGACTATAAGCCACCTAAATAGTATAGTAACTACACTGACACCGAATACAAACCTTAATATGAAAAAGAAAAATTTAGTCCATAAATTTGTAGGCTAAGAAAAGTATAAGTATTAAAGGAAAGTCGCGGCCTTCGGGTCATCACAGATTTAATGGTATCAGAGCCCGGTTTGTCTAGTACGTGTCGGTGTAGTTGAAACAGTGATAGTGTTACATCCCATGTACTGTGTAGTGTCTACATGTAAACTTGTTGATTTTCAATCTATACCAAGATTAGTCAGCTATTGGTATGGGTGATACCAGTCGACGGCCTATTGAAACAGGCTGGGCTTTGACATAAAGATGCTAATTAATGACCTATTAAAACGGACTGGAAACCGTTAATGAATGGTATCGATATGGTTTGGAAGAATTGTGTATCACCTTAAAGGAATAGAATATGAATGATCGAAAATGATTGATTGTGGCAGTGATATGGAAGATAATGGAATGATTGTATAGAATATGATCGATATGTGAATTGAAAAGAATTGAAAAAAGTAAAGAAAAAGCAAACAAAAAATGATCGAACCCAAACATATGGCTTGATTGAAAGTACAATCTCACTTTAATTATGAAGATTATTGGAAATTGAAAATATGATTTCAAGTTATAAGGGAACACGAATATGAAGCAGTCCTCGAATTTAAGACTGAAAGTGATTTAACTATGGTTATCACATCGAGATGTAGTAAGAATATTACATGAAAAGAGATATAGAGAGAAGATGATTGATAAATGTTGCATTTATGGCAAGAGATGATTAACAGTAAAGTCTGCAATGAGGTGCGACTTTGATTTATCAATATGACAATGAGTGTTGTGGGATAATGCGAAACCCAAAAGAAATATGATATTATGAAAGTGATTATAGACTGGTTGATCAAATTGAATCAATTTTCCATTTTCAGAATTCTAGATTTCTCTAATGCCTTAGTCGAAATATAAATATGAAACGGAGAGAATGTATGTGAAGTTCCAGTGAGCATTACATGTGATGGAATCTTGAATTGCCAAATGTTTATGAAAAATAGTAAAAGGCTTTGGGATTTCAAATTTATTGACAGCATCGCTCCATACTGATATGAAAATTCGAGCGTAATGTGGAAACGCTCGAAGATATGTTGAGAGAGCGGATGCACGAGATTTAAAGGCTACTGGGACAATCACATACTACTGATTAAATCGGTAAACTATAATTACCAAATTATATCGACTTGGCACCAAATGAGAGAAACGAATGATAAATGGTGTGAAACAGCTATTATGTGAAAAGAGATAGAAAGTGATAACTCCCAAGGTGATAAGAAATTTTAGGGAGTATGAATATATGGTGGAAAAATGATATGTAATGGTATAAAGGCGATTCGGATGTTGAGAGTATGCTAGTAATAATACTTAAAAGATGATTGAGAGAACATGAACTATAAGCGTACACACCACCAAATAATTTAAGTTGAATTCGGAGGACCGAATTTCTTAAGGTGGAGAGAATGTGAAGACCGAGAATTTTCTAAATAAATATAAGGCATTCGGAAAATTTAATTTGGACAAATTGAAATCCAAATTAAATAAGAATGAAATTGAAGAATATAAATTTGGAAATCAAGAAATCCAAAAATGTAATAAGAAATAAAATATGTATTTTGATAGATTTATATAATGATATTATATAAATGTACTTTTGATAAATATATATATATGGAATATATGTATATATATTATACATTGATATATATATATATACTATTTTATATCATGGAACAAATACGTGTATTTTATTGTACATTTATGTACATATATAATATATATGAAATATATATATATATAGCATTTTAAAGTTTAAGTATAAATACATAAATAGTTTATATGAAAAATATATTTTTCATATATATATATATATATATAATATGGGATATATGTATATAGTAGTGTAATTAAAATACATATATATATAAATATAAGTGGTTGGTATGAAAAAAAAAAAGAGACAGAAAACGGGCGAACGGGCGGGAATCGGGATACCCGATTCCCACCCATTTCCTCTTCTGTTGTAAACAGAGGAGGGATTTCCAAGAGGAGCCGGTCAATGCCTGCCGGCCAAAGGAGAAAGGGGAAGGGAGGAGCGACGTCACCGGCGGAGAAGAAGCAAACGGTGACGGCGCGAGGCGGAAAGGAAAGAAAACTGGGTAGAGGCCGAAGCGGGAGGAAGGAAAACCGAAAGAAAAAGGAAAGGAGGCGACGCTAGCCGATCCACCGGTCGCCGCCGCCGCGTGAAGACCCGGTGAAGCCAGATCTGGAGGAAGGAACGCCCGACGGTGGAGAAAATGGCAAGAAAAGAGAGGAATAAAAGAGAGGAGCCGCCGCCGCCCGTCCCAGATCTGCTACTGCCGGTGCCGCCGATCGAGAAACGGAGGCCAGATCTTGCATCCTCACAATGTCGGCTAGCTGTGGGAGGCTTGAACCGGCGGAGAGGGTGACCGCCGGGGGCTGAACCGGCCAGGTGAAGGTGAACCGGCCCGAACCGGCCTGAACCGGCCCGAACCGGCCTGAACCGGTCCGAACCGGTTCAGGCCAAAAAAAAAAACAGAAAGAAAGAAAGGAAAGGAAAAAAAAGGAAAAAGAAAGAAAAAAAAGGGAAGAAAAGGAAGGAAAGAAAAGAAAAGAAATTGGTAAGGAAAAAAAAACAATAAATTGATTTATAATTTATTGAATAAGTTTATTAATATGTATTTATGCAAGTGCAATTGGTGTTGTTGAAATTGTAGCGAAGGTGACAAAGACGTAAATTGGTGTCCGAAGATGCTAGGAACTCGTCAAGGCGCTAAGCTTCAACACCAAGATACTTTTATAAAGTATTAGTAGCATCATATTGTATGTGGGATTTATGATTTTTATATGATGCATTTATGAAATGATTTTTAATGGAATTGTGATATTTTTATATATGATGCGTTGATTTAATTTATGTTAAAAATACTAAGAGGACCCACAATTGATGGTGGGGGTCTTAGTAAGAGGTAAAAATTGGTGAGAATCAACGGCTGCAATCATAAATTGTATTTCCTTGCAGGAGGTTTAGAGGAAATTAAGCCGTTATGCTGCCGGAATTTCCACGAAAATATTTGAGGAAAAAGATTAAGTCTCTCACATAAATGGAATTTTGGAAATAATTATGGAAAATAAATATTGAAAGGACTTTATGGTATTACCGGAAAAGTTTGATATTGAAATCGAAGAAAAGATAGATCGTTGAAGACGATAATGTGATCAATTATATGGTTTAAACCTTATAGAATTAATAAATCAAGTAATTTTAATATCACCAATGGTATCAAGTTGAGATTGAAGTGATATCATTTATTAGATGGATCACTGATAAAAGTGGCGATGATTAAAGGATACAACTTAAAAGAGAAAAATTGAAGTTGTGACTTAGATGATCGAATGATAGAAGTGCGGAATTATCAATCGAGTGATGATTATGGAATTGATAGATTCAAATAAATGGACCGTCTTAGTGGTATGAACTAAGATTTTTGCAATAATACGGATAGTCGTAAGACGTCTTAAATGATTGAAACACTATTGATAGTGGAAATTGGCAAATTCTTTTAAGTGGATAAATTGCCAATCAAAATTTAATTGATGATGTTTTATAGATAATTTTAGCATGATATTACATTCTACAGGCCATATGAAAAGTGAATTGAGGATTGTGATCTGATTTTATGATAGTGAATGAAATTGAACTGCAAGTCGAAAAATTCGATGGAGTGCTAGCATGATAAACCATAAATAAAATTTGATAGATGGCTATTGATCTCGCGATCTTAATTATCTTCAATGTCAACTCTGGAATTGATATCGAACGATGATATTGGCGTTGGCATGATTTCAGTATTTTGATGGCTATATAGTGACATGATATTTAAATATTTATGAATACTAAAAGGATTCATGTAAGTGATGTGGTCTTAGTATTAATAGTGAAAGGTAGAAATGATTGTTATAGTTTATCGCTATCGAAAAGGATATCGAATACTGAATGACTTGAATACCAAATGATCTGATTATTGAATAATTGGAGTACTGAATAATTTGAAAACTGAATGAAATAAATATTGAATTAATTTGAACACTGATTTACTGATGTGTCAGAAGGATAGTTTGAAATCGAATGATTGATGGTGGTAAAGTTAAATGAATTGTTTCACCATATTAGATGAAGGTATTACTTATATTGACATTTGAAACTATTACCAAAATTACATACGGAAATGGTTTCATAGCATTGCTTTTAAGCGTAATTTGCTACAGTTTTCAGATGTTATAATAGCATTTATATAAATGCTATAAAGTATAGATTAGCTTTAAAAAGAAAGTATATGGTATATACGTACTTTCATATACGAAACCTCTTAAAGAACTTCACCATATGCTTTACATGATTTTAAAAAGAAAAGCTAAAGATTTAAATGTTTTATGAGACTGTAGGCACCCTAAAAGAATGAAATTCAATAAAGCATAGTGGAAACCGCCTAATTGGAGCTTTGCTCATTAGGCAGAGAGATGCTTGTCCAACAATAGTCGTGGACAGGTCTCAGTCACGCCTGATTAGTGGGGCTGAGAGAGATGAGGTCTATGGCCATAGATAGCGCCCTAGTTGGTTTCCAGGGACGATGACATGATTTTCACTGCTAGCTACAGTGATTTAAGTCTTTATTGATAGAGAGATGATAGAGATCTAGCCTAGCCTCTAACTGATATGATATGAAGTCTAGACTATGATTTTATTGATATGAACTCTAGACTTGACATGATTTATACTGTACATGAAACATATTTGAAATGAAATATGTTTTGAAACAGTACATGTTTTAAACATGTTTTAAAAGTCCATGAGATATGATTTCGACACTTATATGATTTATATGTAATTTTGTGTCGAACATGGCATGATATACGGTCTAGAGTATAGTTTGATTTGATATGAACTCTAGACCTGATATGATGTACAATATATGTTTTAAAAGTATATGATAAATGATTTTGACACTGATATGATTTATATACGATTTCGTGTCGAATTTAAAATGATATGCGGTCTAGAGTATAAATTGATTTGAAATGAACTGTAGACCTGATATGACTTATAGTATATGAAAAATGTTTTAAAACCGCACAAGTTTTATACATGCTCTGAAACAAATACATGAACTGAAATTGAATATGTTTCTATCATGCCTCAAAGGCAAATTTGAAATGAATTGAAAATTCATATGTTGAGCATGTCCTAAAGTATATATGATATGATTTGAAATGATAGCGGTTTATACAGAAAAATTATATGAATTGCATATTAAACCTGACATGATAATATGCTTAACACATGAGAATTCCATGAGGAATGTCGTGACTCGACGTTAATGATGTTTCATCTATACGATGACATGAGATGATATGATATATGAACATGAGATTGATATGAAGAGAATTCTGATCTCACTCTATCGTGATCATAAATTCCCAGACGATAAGTGATATGAATTGATGTAATACGGGGATATGATTGTTAAATGTAAAGTGAATTCGATAGGATATCTGCATTAAACATGGAGAATATATGAAGAGTGTCATGACTCGGTGGTAGCGATATTTCATCGATATGATGTAATGATATGATATGAAACAGGAATATAGAAATACACGAAGAGAATTATGACTTCGTACCATCGGGATCATGATCCACAATAGGAGAATTGATAAGAGATGATATGAGAATTGATAAGAGATGATAGAATACAGAAATATGATTATGAAATGAAAAGTAAATATGAGAATTGATATGAGATGATAGCATACCAAAGTATGATTATGAAATGAAAAGTGAAAATGAGATGTATCGATGAGAAAGGATTAACTGTAATTGCATCATTGCAAGTTTTAAGCATTGCAGTTTAAGATAGTATAATCCTACTCTTGTATTTATATTAGTATCTTACTGAGCCGTGGTTTTGCTCACCCCACTAAATTTCATCTCTTTCAGATTATTGAAGTTAACATCTGCCATGTGAGCTGCTCAGTAGGCATCGAAGACGGTATATGGACTTGGTACTAGTCTTCTGAGGTATATGTTTCTTATACAATACTTGTTTACATGTAAGACTTAAATTGATACACAGTACATATTCTGTTTAACAAGTCGGGATGTAACTAAGAACCGTTTCCGTGGTTGTTAAATATTTAAATATCATGTCACTATATAGCCATCAAAATACTGAAATCATGCCAATGCCAATATCATCGTTCGATATCAATTCCAGAGTTGACATTGAAGATAATTAAGATCGCGAGATCAATAGCCATCTATCAAATTTTATTTATGATTTATCATGCTAGCACTCCATCGAATTTTTCAACTTGCAGTTCAATTTCATTCACTATCATAAAATCAGATCACAATCCTCAATTCACTTTTCATATGGCATGTAGAATGTAATATCATGCTAAAATTATCTATAAAACATCATCAATTAAATTTTGATTGGCAATTTATCCACTTAAAAGAATTTTCCAATTTCCACTATCAATAGTGTTTCAATCATTTAAGACGTCTTACGACTATCCGTATTATTGCAAAAATCTTAGTTCATACCACTAAGAATGTCCATTTATTTGAATCTATCAATTCCATAATCATCACTCGATTGATAATTCCGCACTTCTATCATTCGATCGTCTAAGTCACAACTTCAATTTTTCTCTTTTAAGTTGTATCCTTTAATCATCGTCATTTTTATCAGTGATCTATCTAATAAATGATATCCTTCAATCTCAACTTGATACCATTGGTGATATTAAAATTACTTGATTTATTAATTCTATAAGGTTTAAACCATATAATTCATCACATTATCGTCTTCAACGATCTATCTTTTCTTCGATTTCAATATCAAACTTTTCCGGTAATACCATAAAGTCCTTTCAATATTTATTTTCCATAATTATTTCCAAAATTCCATTTATGTGAGAGACTTAATCTTTTTCCTCAAATATTTTCGTGGAAATTCCGGCAGCATAACGGCTTAATTTCCTCTAAACCTCCTGCAAGGAAATACAATTTATAATTGCAGCCGTTGATTCTCACCAATTTTTACCTCTTACTAAGACCCCCACCATCAATTGTGGGTCCTCTTAGTATTTTTAACATAAATTAAATCAACGCATCATATATAAAAATATCACAATTCCATTAAAAATCATTTCATAAATGCATCATATAAAAATCATAAATCCCACATACAATATGATGCTACTAATGCTTTATAAAAGTATCTTACTTGGTGTTGAAGCTTAGCGCCTTGACGAGTTCCTAGCATTGTTGGACACCAATTCACGTCTTTGTCACCTTCGCTACAATTTCAACAACACCAATTGCACTTGCATAAATACATATTAATAAACTTATTAAATAAATTATAAATCAATTTATTGTTTTTTTTTCCTTACCAATTTCTTTTCTTTTCTTTCCTTCTTTTTCTTCCCTTTTTTTTTCTTTCTTTTTCCTTTTTCTTTTCCTTTCCTTTCTTTCTTTCTGTTTTTTTTTCTGGCCTGAACCGGTTCGGACCGGTTCAGGCCGGTTCGGGCCGATTCACCTTCACCTGGCCGGTTCAGCCACCGGCGGTCACCCTCTCCGCCAATTCAAGCCTCCCACAGCTAGCCGACATTGTGAGGATGCCGGATCTGGCCTCCGTTTCTCGATCGACGGCGCCGGCAGTAGCAGATTTGGGACGGGCGGCGGCGGCTCCTTCTCTCTTTTCTTCCTCTCTTTTCTTGTCGTTTTCTCCACCGTCGGGCGTTCCTTCCTCCAGATCTGGCTTCACCGGGGCTTCACACGGCGGCGGCGACCGGTGGATCGACCGGCGTCGCCTCATTTCCTTCTTCCTTTTTCTTTCGGTTTTCCTTCCTCCCGCTTCGGCCTCCGCCCAGTTTCTTTCCTTTTCGCCTCACGCCGTCACCGTTTGCTTCTTCTCCGCCGGTGACGTCGCTCCTCCCTTCCCCTTTCTCCTTTGGCCGGCGGGCATTGACCGGCTCCTCTTGGAAATCCCTCCTCTATTTACAACAGAGGAGGAAATGGGTGGGAATCGGGTATCCCGATTCCCGCCCGTTTTCTGTCTCTTTTTTTTTTCATACCAACCATTTATATTTATATATATATGTGTATTTTAATTACACTACTATATACATATATCTCATATATATTATATATATATGAAAAATATATTTTTCATATAAACTATTTATGTATTTATACTTAAACTTTAAAATGCTATATATATTTCATATATATTATATATGTACATAAATGTACAATAAAATACACGTATTTGTTCCATGATATAAAATAGTATATATATATATATATATATCAATGTATAATATATATACATATATTCCATATATATATATTTATCAAAAGTATATTTATATAATATCATTATATAAATCTATCAAAATACATATTTTATTTCTTATTACATTTTTGGATTTCTTGATTTCCAAATTTATATTCTTCAATTTCATTCTTATTTAATTTGGATTTCAATTTGTCCAAATTAAATTTTTCGGATACCTTATATTTATTTAGAAAATTCTTGGTCTTCACACTAGCCGACTGTAGCATCTTTCCTACATGCGAGCCTAGAGCCCATAGGAAAAATGAAAAAGATTTTCAGCATATAGGAAGCTGAATATCAAGTATGCATATAATTCCCTTACTGAGCCGTTGTTTGCTCACCCATTAATATTAACATTTCAGGTTTTCGAGGACTAAGAGTCTGACATCTAAAAGACTTCGGCTGTGCATTTGGGGACGATGCGACAGCTTGATTTAATTAATAAGGTATGATCATTTACTTTCTGTATTTAGACTTATCGACAGTACTACTTTCTTATGAAGTAAAAATCGGGGATGTAATTCATATTATAATTTAATATGAAATTGTGTATATGTAAAAGAAAAGTAAAGTATCGCAGACAGCCCAACCAAATAAGATGTATAGATAAAGGTTAAAAATAGGGTCACGGGCTGTGACAGATTTAATGGTATCATAGCACGGTTGGCCTGATGTCTGTCGATACTTTGGAAAGGAAATATGTTGAAAAGGTTAACATCCCCTGTAGTACTTTGTAGTCTAAATACATAGAGAAAATAAATAATTGCAAATTGAGTTAAGTGTTTAGAAGGGGGTGAGACTTATGAAATAGGGATGTCAAAAAGGAAAAACGGCTCAGGAATGTTACCTAAAATGGTGATCTTATGATCTAAATGAAGGTCGGTTCGGTAAGGAACGGAAATGGACTCTGTGAGGGCCCCACCAGTACTTTTCTGTCCGGATCGAACTGAGACCTGAAAGTGATGATATAAAGGAGGGGAAAGAAATATCATCATTAAATAGACCTTAAGATCACCAATTGAAGGTATTTGGAGGAGCGAGAAAATTTTTGACCAAAAATGACCAAAATACCCCTACCTCTAAAATTTTACCGAGAGTTAAAATAGACCAACAGAAGTTGGAATTGATTGATCTGACAGAGAAATTGATGATGTAAAGCTGAATTACAAGCAAAATAATCTAATTGTGGATTTTAATGAACTTCTCTGTCGAAATCGAATAAGACCTAAATTCCTGGTATAAGTATCAAAAAGGATACTATCAGCATATGGAGGATAAGGCCTTTGGTTTAAAGGTATATTGAGGAGAAAGAAATAAATGTCGAAATGACGAAAACGCCCCTATGTTGGGCGATGTGCTGAATAGTGATGAAACCAAGTGATTTCAAATTCCTTGATGATAATGGAATTATTAATGGCATAAAAGATGTTATAAGGATATACCGATCCCTATTACTGATTTCACTTACACTTCGATTATGGACGCGAATTGTGAGTGACCTAATGAACGGGCTAGGCCTCATGACGAAACCTCGAGGGGTGGCCCAGTGAAAGGGCTAGGCATTCTCAAAGAGGTTAGTACACATTTGTAACGGCGGACGGCAGACGGGCCGGGTCCTTATATGATGCGATCCAATAAGAGTGTATAGTGGAAGGTCATAAGATGATCGACCTGGTTTTTGATGATAAGGGCCTGAATTATGAGGTACTGAATTGGATATTATTAAGGGATCGTTGGATATTATCAAAGTGAAATGAATACAGAAACTGATTGAGAAAGTGAATAGTACAGGTAATGAAATCCATAGTAGTACGGTTGATTGAGGTTCTATACATATATACTGTTTTTGAGGTATTAAATGAATAATTAATTATAGAACTGGAGCATTATGAGATATGCCTTGCAAATTGATGTACTGTATGAAGTATTGTGAATTGGAGAATATGCACAAGAATAGTAAAGTGATAAAAGAAGATGACAGCTAACCTAAGTTCTTCAAGACCCTTGAGACAGAGCTGTGATGGGTGACCCGTAATGGATCATATGTGTGAGATACAGGCGAACTATGTTATCGCTGACTCACTTGTAAGGGTAAACCTGGGGCGAAAGGATTGCCTAGGGGATGCTCGCCGACGGCCGATTCGAACGGGTGGGACTCTTACAATTAGTTCAGTGGTAACACGAGTGTAAGGAATTAGGTACGTAAGGGTGCCAGGGTTCGAACCTCGTGGATAATATGCTCAAGGGAGTTAAACCTAATTTATTAAATGAACTTGATTCCAAAGTAAATTACAGTGGTAATAAATTGGTTAGCTGTAACATGTGTTGATAATTGTTGTACTTACTACAGCTTACTGGAATGAGATTTGTAAGGCTGTAAAGTATGAGTAAACGATGAAATCATGGTAGAGTATAAGTCAAAATGAATTGAATAGTAAATGTCTCTACCTTGAGAATATACAGTCTAAATTATAGGACATGAGGAAGAATGTCCGAATTAATAAGAAAGGTCTGATTAAAGAAAGTATTGGATTTGATTCCCGATAAAACTTCCAGAGTTATGTAAATTGGAGGAATCGAGATAACATTGACTCGATTTTGAATATGAAATCTGATTCTAAGTTTATATCGGAGAAACTTAAGAAAATCCGAAAGCTTAAGAAATCCACTCTGGAAAATGTGAGAATAATGAAATGCACGTGTATAAGGTGTAATTGAAGGAAATACATATAACGTAAATTGAGGATAAGAAAGTTATCTGTATAAGTGTAAGTGAGAGAAGCACTGATGATATTGAGATGTAGATGAAATAAAGTGATATAGTAAATGTTTACTATCAAATAAAGTTCTCATGAAGAACAAGTATTCATCTACATGAAAATAGACGTTTTATTGATCTGATCACAGATATATGATGAGTTAATAAGACTAACCTCAGTATAAAGCATCCTTAGATAAAAGATTGGAGACTAATGTCCATAAGATGATGATTAGAACTCGAAGTGAATTTTACGAGTTCCTATTGAGGTTACGAGGTTAATGATTTACGTTGTGAGGGATATAAGCCTAAAGAATGAGGCATCCATACATGAGTAAATTGATGAAATACTGATAGAGTCTAAAGTACAAATGGAAAATGAGCAGCATAATGGTATAAGCCTTAAACTCTTAAAGACTGTAATTTATAAGTTAAGATTGGCAACTAAGAGATGTGGCTAGACAGTGTCTCTTTCTGAGATAGATAATCTCGAAATGACAGATGACAGTGAACCTGTCGATGATATAGAGATAATGATTGAGATACAAAAGTAATGAGTCTAGCTAAATATTATTGCCAGTCTATAGAAGAGTTCTGGGTTAGCTGCTCTATAGATGTGACTGCTAATTAAAGAAGTTAAAGTGGATGAGTAAATATAAAGATGGCATACAAGATGTTAAAAGAGGTAATAGTGGAATATATTATCACTAAAGAAAAGTGACTGAAATGATGATAAAAGAAAGGATGAATATGTCATAAGAGGAAAGTACATGATGAAGAGGGAACACGAATATGAAGTAGTTCCTGAAGTTAAAAGCTAACAGTGATTTTGTGGTTATCACATGACTATGGTTGGATATAAGATCGAGCCAAACTCGATAAAGGAAAGGTAATCATACTCCAAGGAGTAAAGAAATGATTTACATTTTACTACCAGTAATGTAAATGGAACAAAAAGGATATATATATATATATACCAACTCGAAATGATGAAAGTAATGGATTTATTTGGATAATGAGGGATCCAAAAGAGATATGATGATATGGAAGTGATTATAGACTGATAGTATAATGAAATCACTTCTCCATTATCAAACTCTTAGATTCTTTAGTGCTATAGTCGAAATACGATTATAAGAGGATGAGAATGTATGTGAAGTTCCAGTGAGCATTATATGTGATGGAAATCTCCGAGTAGCTATATGTTATGCGAAATAGCAAAAGGCTCTGAGATTCCAAATTTATATACAACACCGCTCCGTACATGATGTAAATATGTGAGCGTAGTAAGAAACGCTCGATAATATGTTGAGTGAGCGGATGCACGAGATGTAAAAGCTACTGAGACAATTACATACTATTGATTTAAATGTGTAAATGACAGCTACCAAACTATATCGACTTGGCACCAAATAAGAAAGATTGATGATAAACAACATAGATCAGTTGTGGTATGAAAAAAAGTGTGAATGGACTTTTATGTGAGAAAAGGAGTAGAAATGGATAACTCCCAATTGATAAGAAATATAAGAGAGTATAAATATATGATGAGTAATGATATATAGTGGTGAAAAAAGGTGATTTTAATCCTAAAGGTATACTGGCAGTATAATACGGAAGATGATCAAAAGGTTAAGAATGATAAGTATACAAGACGATAAGCATACAGGAAGCCACCACCTTTTGGACTAAAGTTAAATTCGAAGGACCGAATTTCTTAAGGTGGGGAGAATGTGATAACCGCAAAATTTTCAATTATTGGAAATTAATATTGAAGAAAATAGATAAGAGGAAATAAATAAATTAAAGTAAATAAATAAAATTTATTTACGAGATGGGAATATCGTTGAAATTCCCGAAATTGATGAAGTGAAGAAGTGGAGAAAATTAATTTGGATAAAATTGAGGAAATTTAATTTGGATAAATGGAAATCCAAATTAAAAAAGAAATAAAAAGGAAAATTAAATTGGAAATAAGTATAAGGTTGAAATTATGGAAAATAATGAAGAGAGAAAATTTAATTTGGATAAATTGAAAATCCAAATTAAAATAAATACAAAGGTGAGTATTTATATATATTTATATAATTTGATTATATAAATACATTTTTAAATATATTTTATATGCTTTACATATTTACATATGTATATATATATATGAAAAATAGTATATATATGATAGATAGATATATACTATTTTTATCATGAAATAAATACATATGTAATTATGTATATATAAATATATATATGATTTTAAGATAAAGTGTATAGATATATATTGTTAATATAAAAAATATATATCTATATATAATACAAAAATATGTATTTATATACATATTATCAAATTATATACATACAATATAAAAAAAAGGAAAACAAAAATAGAAAGGGAAATCGAGAGGAATCGATTTCCCTCCCAGCCAGAGCCGACCCCTGTCGGCCGACGAGAAGGAAAAGAAAGGAGGAAGGGCATCGTCGGACGGCGAGCCAAGGAGAGGACTAGACGATGGCGACGGAAAAGGAAGGAAACGGAATCGGAAACAGAAGGAAATTTCTGGCGGAAGCCAAGAGAAAAGGAAAAATGGCAGACGGCGGTGCCGGCGAAATTGGCCACCGCCACTGCCACCGAAGCACCGCCAGAGGGAAAGGAAGAGGATGGATGCCACCGGAGGCGCGGTGAACTGCGGAGGAAGGCCGGCGAAGAGGCGGAAGAAACCGTAGGAAAATCGACTTGATCCGTCGTCGTGCCGCCGATCCAGGGCAAACAGAGGGCATCGGTAGCTTCGCCGTGCCGTCGGCCAGCTGAGGAGCCAGTGAACCGCCGGAGAACCGACCGCTTACGAAGAACCGGTGAGGAAGGACACTGACCGGTCTGACCGGTCCGGCTGGAAGAAAAGAAAAGGAAAAAGAAAAAGGAAAAAGAAAAAAAGAAAAGAAAAAGGAAAAAGAAAAACAAAAAGAAAAAAAAAGAAAGAGAAAAGAAGAAAAAAGAGGAAAAAGGAAGAAAAAGAGGAAAAAGGGAGAAGTTCGGGAAATCAGAAGATTCCCGACAATTTGGCAACCTGGAAATTTATGGAAATTTGGTAAGAAATCCCGGAAAGTGATAAATTATTTAAATAATTTATTTGTTTAAATAATTATGAAAAAAATTCTAAAATTTAGAATTTTAATTTCCAGAAAATTCCCTCGATGACCGAGCCGATGAAATCGGGCTAGGTGAACATAGACACGACAGACGAGGCGGTCGCCGACCCGAAATAGGTAAGGGATGCATGTACAGCACTGTAATGATATTCAGTCTGCATGATTTTAATTAAAAAATATTTTATAAATATATTTCATGAAATTATTGCGATGAATGATTGGTTGGAAAATTGTGGTGAATTACCAGTTGAGATTTTTAAACTGTATTTTCGTGCAGGAGTCTAGCCAATCGGCAGCCGTTATACTGCCGAAAAATTATCGAAAATTACCGAAAATTTCATAAAATCATAATAAATGATTTTATTTTACGAGAAATGATTTTCAACCACGAAAATCGAGAAAATGAATATTTTCATAAAAACATGAATAAAAAGGAAGTGATTTTAAAATATTCATGTTTTCGAGAATGATGATAATGAAATCACCGAAAATTCTCTTAATATGTAAAATACATGTAATATGAGACGAAAAATGAAAAGAAGTAAAGTGAATATTTTTATGAATATTTTCGTAGTTATTTCTTAAATATTCACTAAATGGTTTTATAACCTTTATGATTTTAAATTATGAAATTATATATTTTATAAATTTCATAAAGGTTATTTTATGATGAAAACATGGTTTTGAGACTAGTTGGCCCTCTATCATGCCGACATGTGATATGTAATACGTGATATGTGATATGTAACATGTGATATGTGATATGTAGTCCCGGGCGACACCTGATCAGTGATCTGCCGAGGACAATTATAGACTGTGGCCATAGATCTGAAATGATTATTCATACCCTTTGGGTCTATAGCATGATATGAGTGACGACCCAGTGGACGGGCTGGGCGTGCGTGCCTAAGTCTCCATATATGAAATTGTTTTACATGATATGTGACATGTGAAATGTGAAATGTAAATGTTTTACATGATATGTGACCAGTTAAATGAAAGAGATTTATAGCATTTTACAAAATGCTTATTTCAGTACTGAATTTAGTACTACGAGATGATTTCATATGTATGTGATACGAATATGTAATATGTTTTCCAAAGGAAAAGTGGTTATAAGTCTAATATTCTTACTATGATTTTCAATTGAATATTAGACTATATGTGACATGAATACGTGATATGTTTTCCAAAAAGGAAAGAGAAGGAAAATAAATCTAATATTCTTATTTTAGCTTTTAAATTGAATATTAGATTTAAATGATATATATGTTATACGAAAAGGATTTAATAGCGGATTTTGCTATTTAAAGTACTGTACTAATTATGGTTGTACAATAAAACATGAAATGAGGTTTAAATGAGAATGATGAGAATTTAACTAATATTCTTTTCAAAGGATATATGAATATTAGTTACTTTATTTAAATGCTTTATTTTATAAAAGCATTATTTTGGAGAGAATATGAAAATGTTATGAAATGAAAAGGTAAAAGGATATAAATTTCAAATGAAAACAAATTTATTATTCTCTACAGTTGCTTCTAGGCTCCAGGACAAGATAGGTATTTCAAAATACCTACCTTACTCCATCCGGATCCCTAGCCGACTGTAGCATCTTTCCTAAATGCGAGCCTAGAGCCCATAAAAAAAACGAAAAAGATTTTCAGCATATAGGAAGTTGAATATCAAGTATGCATATAATTCCCTTACTGAGCCGTGGTTTGCTCACTCCTTAATATTAACATTTCAGGTTTTCGAGGACTAAGAGTCTAACATCTAAAAGACTTCGACTGTGCATTTGGGGATGATGCGACACCTTGATTTAATTAATAAGGTATGATCATTTATTTTCTGTATTTAGACTTATCGACAGTACTACTTTCTTATGAAGTAAAAATCGGGGATGTAATTCATATTATAATTTAATATGAAATTGTGTATATGTAAAAGAAAAGTAAAGTATCGCACTCGACCCAATCAAATAAGATGTATAGAAAAAGGTTTAAAATAGGGTCACGAGCTGTGACTTGTACACAAGTGATTTTCGGGATTTCTTACCGATTCCCGTAATTCTCAGGATTTCCCGTAATTTTTGAATTCTCGGGAATTCTCTAAATTCCTGGAATTCCTTTTCTCTTTCTCTTTCTCTTTCTTCTTTTTCTTCCTTCTTTCTTTTTCTCTTTTCTTTTCTTTTCTTTTTCTTTTTCCTTTTTCTTTTCTTTTTCTTTTTCTTTTTCCTTTTCTTTCTTTTCCAACCAGTCCGGTCTGCCTCTTTCCTCGCCGGTTCCACGCTGGCGGTCGGTTCTCCGGCGGTTCGGTGGCTTAGCAGCTGGCCGGCACCATGGCGAGTCTGGATCTGGCCTTTGTTGTAATAACCCTTAATTTCGATATCTATCGTAAGTATACTAGAGTAAATTTTGACTGACTTGAGATTATTTTGGAATTTGGACAGATTATGGAAGTTGAGAATGTCCGAGCCATCTTGGTCAAGGAGCGATGAATATGTAAATGTGAGTATGTATGTATTAAGGCATAAGTTGGAAAGGAACAAATTGATTAAGATATACTATGAGAGAATTAAATATATATATATATGTATAAATATACATATGTATATAAGTTATGGAAATTAGAATTATTAAGACAATAGGAAAATGGAAGACATTATTATTATGGCTTGAAACAATAGTTAATTATCTACTAATCCCTTAATGTTAAATTGGGTTATTAGAAGGTGATAGATTGAGGGCTGGAAATACCACAGAAATGGGCTGGAAATACAAGTAAAAAGGCTGGAAATACAAGAGTGAAGGGCTGCCAAATAAATCAAGGGTTGAAAACAAAAGTAAGTGGCTGCCAAATAAATCAAGGGCTGGAAACATAGACCAAGGGCTGGGAAATAAAGTCAAGGGGCTGGAGAAAAAATGCACAGCCACGTTTTTCTGTTCCACTCCACCCAAACCGAACCAAAGAAGAGCAAACTCCTCCAGCAAATATCGACAACCCTAGCAAGAAGAACCCCTCTCCCTTTCTCCTCATTTCCGGCCAAGAGCTAAGAATCTTCTCCAAACACTCTTCCATTTCACCCAAGGGCAGAAACTGATCTAGGGATTTCTCTGGTTAAAGGAGCAGAAAACGAAATGAAGGAAGACAATGTAGGTTGGGTGTAGGTTGGGTATAGGTTGACCAAAGAATCGTGAGCCATGGATGCAATGGGAGTCTTGGCTCAACAAGATTAGGGCAAGAGAAGTGAAGGAGAAGAAGTGAGAAGAGCTGCCATTGTTGATTGAAGAAGTGAGGGGTTGAAAAACCCAAATTACAGCAGACTTAATTGGGATTTCAGGGCAAGATATCAAAGGTAAGGAACTAGGGTTAGTCAATGTGTCTTTGCTGGAAATTAATCCATGGAAATGGAATGCGATATGTTTATTGGATTGGCATTGATGTGTATAGGTGTGACAGCAAACAAGCTGTGAGGAATGGTCTGAAATGGCTCCAACAGATTTTGTTTGTGCATCAAATTAAAGGGAGTAAGGTTCTAACCCTATAATGATTGATTATTATGCATGAAAATGATGTTGTGATGAGCTAAAATTAAATGGCTATGGTTAGATAAAGATAAACTGAAATTCTGACATGGTGTTGAATCTGGAATTTGCTGTTCTGTCTAGCTGAAAAATTAAAACGAGCAGTTTAATAGTTCTGTATGGAGAAAAATTCTGGAAAAATTATGAATTATGGCCCTTTAAGTTACAAGAAAGTCAGTTTTGGAATTTCTTGAATTGGACTTCTGTAGCTTGAGTTATGCACAAATGAGTGCAGGGTGTTCTGTCCAGAAACGTGAAACACAGTCCTGACTTTGGAAAATCATAACAAATGGCTTAAATTGAATTAGGATGCAAGCCTTACATGTCTAGAAAGGGTATTTAAGTTAGGAGCATGATGGTTCTGGGTTTGCATCATTTGGATACTCTTATAACCAGATATGAGACAGTTTGTGCATATTGGTCAATGTTTACTGTGTCAGGAGACTACTGTACATGCTGAAACTTTGGAAAATCATAACAAATGGCCTAAATTGAATTAGGGTGCAAGCCTTACATGTTTAGAAAGGATACTTAAGTTAGGAACATGATGATTCTGGGTTTGCATCATTTGGATACTCCTATAACCAGATATGAGACAGTTTGTGCATATTGGTCAGTGGTTACTGTGTCAGGAGACTACTGTACATGCTGAAACTTTGGAAAATTTCTGGTATTGATATAGGAGGAGTTAAATTATGAATCTTACATTTCTAAATAGGGAAATGAGTTAACTTTCACCTAGTTTTGGAATTTCCAGATTTGGAACTTCATGGCTTAAGATATGTATGAATGCATGCAGGATACTCACTGCTGGGGACAGATTTTTAATGTAAACTTCAAATGTTCATAGAAAATTGCCCAGATCAAATATGACTGCAAACTTTACATGTTCAGAAAGATAAATGAGTCATGATTGACATGGTATTGAGTTTGTACAGATCTCATATCCCTATAGTTGGCAGTAAGCATTTTACTGTACACAGGTCAGGAAATTTCCTGCCTACTGTGCCAGATTTGGACTAAGGTCTAAAAATTGATAGGAAATGGCACAAAATGAATTAGGAAATGAACCTTATATGTCTAAATAGGGATCTGAACAAGAAGTAATATAAAAAATTACAGTTTGACAGTTAGGTTCTGGAAATTATACTTAAAGTTAGCACAATACCATAAGGTCCAAAACCTTAAAGAGCAAAAATGGACCAAATGGGTCATAAGTAGTTCAAATGAACAAAAAGGCAATAAACGGTGCTAGTAACGTTTGAATAACTCTGGAAACACAGCCAAGTATTGTTTCTTATTGAATTTTACTATGCTTAAGCTTATGATTGGAAATACTAAGATCGATGGATGTATAGAGATTGATTCAATCTACTATGTGTTATGTAGAGGATTGTCCTATGGACCGAGTTTGACCCAAAATCAATCGATACTCCAAGACTTGTTAGGCGAGGGAGAACTGATTCAGAAGCTAAGGAAGTACTGTAAGTAACCCTAAGCAACTATCCTGCATCCAAATCATCATACGATGTTTAAAAGTCTGATTGGTATGGAAATGAAATGAAATGAAATGCTGCATATTGGGCCTATCCTTGACTGATTGGTTTAGCTTTCTGAAAATGCTTTATTAGCATACTGTAGGCTCGCCAAATCTGTTTGGTTTTATATATATTATTGCTTTAAATATGATGACACCTTTGAGTTTTCAAATTGAACTTAGCTTTTGGTTCTATACGGTTTTCTAAATTGTTTTATAACTTAAAGTGCTTTAAAAGCTTAGCGAGCCATGATTGTTTACTGCATATTTATGCACTATGATTTCGATACAAAGTCTTGGAAGGCCGATTTGATAAGAATGAATTTTGTTTGAAGACTAATGGATTTCTGTTTTAGACCCGGGGTATTGAGACCTTAGGGCACCGTACCTTGAGAACTTTGTAGACACTCTTGATTGACTTAGAGCACTGTGTCTCGATGACTAGCTCTCGGGAACGATTGGCTTGTCCCGCATATTACGTTTGGACAGGTCCCGGTGTCACCTGATCAGTGAACCGGGGTTTGATTGGTCTATGCATAGGCAGCGCCCTTTATGGGAGTTTGCTACGGTTAGCTACCGTGGGTTTGTTCGCTCTAAGTAGCATCGATTGATACTCTATGAACTCTCTTGGTACTATGATTTGTTTTATTGATTTCACTGCATACTTTATGTATGGTTTTGAGGTGATGAATGACCCGTAAGGTAATTCGGCCCTCACAATGAAAATTGGTTTTATTGATCGCACAACATACTTTATGTATGGTTTGATATTGAGACTTCTAGTCTAATGATGGAACTCTACATTTGACTACGATTTGTTATTGAGTTTCCATACTGTTTGACGATTGATGATGGCTTTTGCCTTATGATTTGAGAATATGTTTTACAATGCAGCATATCGAATCTGATTTGTCAAATTATTGAAATGAGATTCAAAATCCATTTATGAGACTGCTATTCTTTATGTTTAAACTGCAGTCATGTTTTATACCGCAGCATACTGAGTTTGATTTATCGAATACACATGATTTATGAGTTTGAAAACTGAGAGATGCAGGTTCTGATTTTTAAGTTGCTTCTGTAGTTACTTACTGAGTTTACGACTCATTCCCCTCTTCTTTCCTTCCCTTTCAGATTGAGGATAACTGTCACACTATCTCCGTTGAGGGGTTCCTTCGGAGTGCATCCTCATGTATATTGTAAGGTATATGGCACCCAGCAAGTTATATAGACACAGTTGGTTATTGGCACAGTGTGTTTTGGTTTCAATTGGTTGTATATACATATTATACATCGAGTTTGGGATGTAGGCTAGGTTTTACGGTTATTGAATTGATACTGGATTTATGCTTGTTTGAGATAAAAGTGATATGGTAATATATGATTACAAATACATGTGTTTAAGCAAGACAGGAGTGCACGATATGAAATTTCTTGATGCACTGAAGGTAATGACAAGAATCGGTTTACTTATGATATTAAAGTTAGAGAATAGCTAAACATGATAACCTGATAATTTGAAATTGGATGGATAATAATTATACTAGATGATTATGCTTCAACTATTAAAGGATAGAAATGGGACCTTAGTGACCAAGGATCGCTTAAAACCGAATTGTGACCTATGCAGTTACCTACAAACGATGAAATAAGAAAAAGAAAAATTTAGCTCACAAATTTAGGCTTCCGTAAGGATTAAATGAAAATCCGGATGTGAAATTTGTTCATCTCGAATCGACGGCACGGCGGCGGATCTACTCGTTTTTGCCTCGATTTCTTTTCCTCCTCCGTCGGCCTTCCTTCGCCATTCCCAGCCTCTCCAATTGCCTCCTTCCCTTTCCTCTTCTTCCACCGGTGCTTCAGCTGTAGTGGCGGTGGCCAATTTGGCCGGCACCGTCGGTTCCCATTTTCCTTTTCCTCTTCCGGTTTTGCCGATTTTCGCCTCTATTTCCGCTTCTGTTCCTCCCGTTTCCGTCGCCGTCCGTCTTCTCCTCTCTGGCTGGTGTCATCTCTTCCTTTTTTCCTCGCCGACGGTGGCAGCTTCGTCGCCGTTTGCCCTTCTGGGAGTATCAGTCTCCCCCCGATCTTTCCTCTGTTTTTTTCTATCTGTTTTCTTTCCTTTTTTATTTATTTAACATTATAATTATACATTATACATATATATATATATATATATTATACTTATATCATATATTATATATAATATTAGTATTTTATATATAAGATAGTACTATATATATTATATATATAATGATATATATATAATATGTATTGTATATTAATAATATGTATACATATTGTATATAAATAAAATATATATAATACATATATGTATACTAATATACTTTTAATTTAACTACCATTTATATACTTCTTTATATAAATGTAAAAATTTTCATATATATTGTATTTACAATATATATGTATTTAAACTTTAATGTAAAGTAATATTTACATTTTTCTCATATATGTATATATTTATATATACATAAAATGCCATATTTAAATACATATGTATTTGCATGAAAATACATTTATATAATATATAATTATATAAATATATTTCACATTTCCTTTCTCATTTTCTTATTTAATTTGGATTTCCATTTATCCAAATTAAATTTTCTCATTTCATTATTTCCCATAATTTCTCATCTTATTTTTTCGATTTAATTTTCCTTCACTCGGATTTCCATCATTTGTTCCTTTCTCAATTCTCGAGATTTTCACTAGTATCCCGTTCTCATAATTTTATTTATTTATTTATTTATTTCCAATATTTATAATTTTCAATTAAATGAAAAATTTACGGTTATCACAAATTTCCTTCTCCTTTTTCTCTTCTTGTCGTCGCCGGTCGTTTCTCTTCCTCCTCTTCTTGCCGACGACGACCTTCTCTCTCCCCCTCCTCCTCCTCCTCTCTCGGCTAATAGGGGGTCGGCTCCTTCCCATTTCTCCTCTATTTTGTAACAGAGGAGTAGGAAGCTGGGAATCGAGTTATCCCGATTCCCGCTTCTTTCATCCCTTTTTTTTTTGCAAATAAATATCAAATCATTTTTATATATATATCCAATATATAATAAACCTATATATTCTATATTATATATGTATTTATAAATTTTCATAATATAAATATAATTATATTCATACTCCCATAAAATACATATAATTGTATTTACATATTTTTGTTATTTTATTTTTAAAGAATCGATTTCTTAAAATCAATCTCCAACCAATCTATTTAATCGTACACAAATATATTTTGGTCGTATTAGTAGTCCATAATTTAATCTACTTTGATATGCTCATTGTCACCCATGATTAAATTTCCATCACTTCAATTTATATTATCCCAATTTCTATTCAATAATATCTTAAGTTATCGCATTTATTTATTTACCGAGTGCAAAATTTATAGTTATCACAGGGATGGATCCCTCATGCTTTTCCTATTCTTTTCTGATTCATTTTGGGTTAGAAATGATGTGATCTTTGGTTTTAATTCACCCCAAAACATTTATGAATTTTATTGGAGTTTTTCTTGACTTTCTCAAATGAAAACTTAGTCCAAAAACTTATTAAGTAATTTTCTAAATTTGTGTTTAATATATTCTTGAGAAAATTATTTAATGAAAACATTCAAACTCATTTTGTAAAGTATTAAGACCAATAGGAATATACAATTAAATCATGGTCTTAATGTTTGATACGATTACTTAGAATGGTTTGACAGAATCATGTGTGATAAAGCAAATTTACAATATGAAAGAAACATTAAGGCTTACTTAAGTTTTTGTCATTTCAAAATACATATGTCAATTTAAAGCTAACACAATTTATTTAGACAATGTTATAAAACAATTTTAGAAAAATTTCAGTAAGTAAAACATTAACATTTCAAAACATAATATAAGCAATACTTTCTGAATTCTCATCTATTACAATAAAACAATTCATTTAAAATTGATACTGTCAATCATTCGATTTTTAAGCATTTCTTTCTTTTTGTCAAATCAGTATTCAAATAATTCAAATACAGTTCAGTGGAGACAGTCACATCCAGAAGAATCATGCACGATCAATAATAGTATCCCTAAAGGGACGAAACAGTAACGAATGGCCATCTTCAAACAATCACAGATCGCGCTGGTTAGGTGCTCATTATGGAATCTTGTGAGTTTAGCCATATTCCCATAGTCATGTACAATAAACAGTAAACCTACAGATTGACCAGGTCTCACAGTCATGTAACAGTATGCATAACCACTAAAGAACGACTGTCTCAAAACATTTTCATAAATCATTTTATTTAACAGTAGAAATCATTTTCAAATAACAATTATCTTCAGTCAATCTATAATCGTGAAAAATTACAATTTATACAATTTAAACATTTCATGTAAATCATTTAATGTAAATCATTTCATGTAAAACAATTCACGTAAATCATTTCATGGTATTCAATTCATGTAATTCACTTCATGTAGAATAATGTATATAAATCATTTCATGTAAATCAATGTATATAAATCATTTCATGTAAAACAATAATAATAATAAAATATATTTCATGTAAATAAAATCATATTTAGACTTGTATGAAGGTAAAATAAATTTCTATTCTCTTGTTTAGGAGAATTGGGTGCAGAATAGTTATAATTTAATTTTTGAGAATTTATTATACAAATAAAATGTTTTTTATGCAACTCTCATATATGTTCCTTGTCTCTGTTTTCATGCAGTGTAAAAAATCCGATAGTGCTAATTATGCCTCTTTATTTCTCGTACTTCACGCTATACAATAATACTAAGTTATATTTAAAATTCTACATTATAATTCTAATAAATATTCAATAATTTTTTATTTTCTATTTACCATTCTCAATACTTAATTTATTTTATTTTCTACTACATCCCAAAATATAAATTTCAATTGAATCTCATTCTTTCTTTAATTTTCATGTCACCAATAATTTCAATTTCTATTAAAATCCCATATATATAACTAAAATGAATATTTCTATAAATTCCCCATTTCCCCTTTTATAAATCTCAATAATTTATTTATTTACTTTCTTACTAAATGTGAGAACTCGTTATTTCGTACTGTACATGTACGGAATAATAAATTTTAAAATAAATAAATAAATAGTTGATAAATTCTAAATATCGAAATTTAGGTGAGATAAATTTGAAATTTCGAATTTATACAAGAGTAAAATTTGTTTTCTCATGGAGTGGTTAAAGTGGACCAAATAAGCCATAATTTGGCTTAAAAAAAAAAGAAAAAAAAAAAGAAAAGAAGGCTGGACAGAAAATTCGGTGCAGTGGCACATTTAGGAAATAAATGGAAATTTTAGTAGTATTTTGACTTTAAGACAAGAGCTTAATTATAATTAAGAAAATGTTTAAATCCACAAATGAAAATCGGGACAACACAGCGGACTTCTACAAATTTCTTCAGTCTTTTCCACCGCCTCTGTCTTGCTGCATCTTCCTCTCGTTTCTGTTGAATTCTCAAATGCTCACCCGATTTTCCTTATGGAAACCCCCTCTTTCTTGTAGTAAATTGCTGAGTTCTATCATAAAAAAATTATTTTAGGCTGCAAGAGCTTCCCAAATGCTTCTAAAAAGTTCAACTAAAGTTGCCATACGTGATTCCTTCTACTGCTGGCAAAACCAATTCTGCCCAGGTATGGTGATACTTCCGTTCTTGTAAATTCAGTTTGTTATGGATGTATGTGTTGATTAAGTTAATGTCGAGAGGGAGCTTGATTTGAATAAAAAACTTTAAGGGATATCATGCAAGGGTAATTCCTGTGAAAAATTAAAACGATGATGATGATAGTTGCTGACCAAACAAAGACAGAAAAGGTTGACATACCAAGGGAATACACGTAATCTTGAACCATCATGAAATTAATGAAGTACTGACTTAAGCTAATAAGGTGTTATACAGTCAGACATGAGGGTTTCGATATAGGGAATCAGGGGATTGTTGACATGATTGGCGAGAAAGAAAGAAAGCTGAAATATGTGGCTGTAGGTTAGTAACGTGAATGCTAGAATAAATTATGCTGGGTGTGTGTGTGGTGAATGATGAGAAGTAAGATAGAACATAAGAAAATTAAATGGATATGGGACCCTGCTCCTACGGTCAGCCATGAGAATTTTTAAGAGGTGTAAGGGTGGTATGCTGATGGTAAAAACAGAAAATGAGAAAGAGGGATGAAACGTGACTGCTTGTATGACGTGAATGAGTAAAGCAGAATTTCTACTGTGTAAATGGGGAGGTGGCATGGCTAAACCAAAAAAAAAAAAAACTAAGAAGACATTAAAATATATATCTAAAATAACAGGGGACTATGCTGTTAGTTGGTGTTGTAGTGTTTAAAGGACACAGAAGTGAAAATAAGGCTGAACCGAATGGAACCTGCAAGCTGGAACCCGAAAGGAAGTCTTATGTTAATAAATTGTGTTGACTGATTTTAATAAATGGTAGAATGTTAGTCAATAAGTGGGCTGTTAAGAGGTGGAACCAAGAAATGAGTTAGAATAGTTTAGATCCTAAGACATATAATTGATATATGATCAAAATATAATTAAGACATGTTATTGAAACATCATTTGATTTAATTGTAGTGAATTTGGAGCGGTGTAGGAGTTTAGCTTGAGTTGAGGATCGAGGAAAGGTAACCTACCAAGCACCGAGGTAAGTGGGTTAAATAAATCTTACTAGCATCGTCTCGTAAGAGATGAAGGAATCCTTATTAAATAATTAATTAAATTATATAGGATATTGGTTGAGCATTACGGGTAAGATAATTAGAATAATTATGCAAGAGTTTTAAACCGAACATAATGTGCCTGTGAAATGCCCTTATTTAAAAGGTGATCTTTGTCGTGTATTGTATAATGTGTTATGTGTTATGGCACTCTCATGATCATTGAACATGTTAACATATTGTTATGCTTGGGTATGAATACGTGAGTTGAGTACCAAATACACATATCGTCTCGATGTTGAGTCCATAGACCTCAATTAGCACCTAGTTTTATGTACCAAGAGTAAAGACTCGAATTCCGAACCGTGGGAGTCACCTCTAGGATCCTTCGGGAACTACGTGCTACACGAGCTTCGATGTGCTAAAGGCATTAACCGAGTAAAACCTCGAGTGGACTTTGGGCCATAGAGGACAGTACGGATGAGTGATGAAGCTAGGCAATCGTTGTCTGATGGGCCCAGAGAGGTTGCCATGGCCGATTGTGCTGGTTCGTCATAATCTCTAAAACCTCGAGTGGACTTTGGGCCATAGAGGACAGTACGGATGAGTGATGAAGCTAGGCAATCGTTGTCTGATGGGCCCAGAGAGGTTGCCATGGCCGATTGTGCTGGTTCGTCACACCCCTAAAATCCTTCGGGAACTAAGTGCTACACAAGTTTCGACGAAATATGAGAAATCGTAGGGTATTGCGATTATAAGTAAGTAAGTGATTGTGATTCATGAAGGCGATGAATGTTGAAGGATGACATAGATCTTAGGCATATGACACATGATGTATGTGATTATTGAATGATATCTATATATGCCATTTGAACATGTGCTACTTGAATGTTCGTTTCTTTCGATTATTTGAGTTATGTCTATATATGTCATTGAACATGTGCTACTTGAATATTCGTGCTTCCACACATAATTATATTTTTAATAAGAACGATGACTGGTGTAACTAAGGATGAAAAGTAAGTATGAGTAAGTTATGACGTGTGTACACTTACGAAAAGGGTAATAAACCTTAGTATAACCCATACATGCTAATTTACAATAACTCAAGCATGTATGATCGTGTTTTACGATATGAGCCTAGTATGTTTTATTTAAACTACTTACTGAGCCGTGGATTGCTCACCCCTTAATTTAACAACTGCAGATCATACGAGTTGATAGCCGGCTCAGGCTTCGCGTAGGCTCCTGGGAAATCGTACCTAGTAGTGGTACCCATTGCGTTCTCCAGAGCTAGCATTTTGTATTTTGAGGTATACTGATAGTATATCATTTTGATAAGTATGTGTACGTTAACTTTCACAGTACTAAGATAATATGTGGGATGTAACTATGGATCGCATTAGATGACTATGAGAGTCTAGGTGGTTATCGAGTCCGATACAGGTCTTAAATTATGTTTTGAATTATGTATAAATGTGGTAGATACGAACTTAGTAACGGTTAAACTCTCGAGATCTTGAAATACGTGATTGCATGAAATTGTGGAGAAACACCAGCTGTTGTATTATGTGATTTAGAAATGCGTTTTGTGCAGGGAATTATACCTGGGGAAATTGATAAAATACAAAGGGGAGGTTTTCGATCTGTTTCTTTTGGGAATAGTAAAATAAGACGAAAATCATAAGAAAAACCTCTTTGAGAAACGTGTCATAGCTCGAGAAATAATATGAGTAAGATAGGATCGGAATTTAGATACTACACTAACACCGAATACAAACCGTAAGTAGAAAAAGAAAAATTTGGTTCGAAATTTTCGTAAGCAAATTTAGTAAGTGTTAAGTGGATGTCATTTTCATTCGGGTCGTGACAGATTAAATGGTATCAGAGCATGGTTTGTCTAGTACGTGGTAGTGTAGTTAGATTGTCTGTAGCGTTACATCCCATGTACTGTGAAATTTATGTGAAAGTTTCCAAATTTGACTTATACTGAGATTGATCTGCTCTTGGTATAGGCACTTGAAATTTGAGTAGAAAGAGGAGAACGAGACGTAGAGGTGGACCCGGGAGGCCATCTCGGGGGTCAGCAATACCACCCTCGACTCCTTCACCCTCTGCACCTCCATCACCTCCACATCCGACTCCTCCACATCCGACTCCTCCACATCCGACTCCACCACCACCGGATAGCATGGAGGCGAGGATGGCTAGAATGGAGCAGAATTATGAGGTTATGACAGCCTTGCTACAACAACTTGTGGCAAACCAAACTAGTGTACCTCAGGCTCCGCCACCTCCACATGCATCTTCAGCACCTTTGGTGCCTCCATCTGCTCCCGTAGTGCCTCCACCTGCACCACCACAGGTACTGCCTCCACCGACTCCCGTAGAGCCACAGATTGCTCCTCCTCCAGTTACACCCCAAGTAGCCGTGCCGCAGCCAGCTACTATTCAGGTTGGGAGTCCAGTGGATCGGAATATGTCTCTCTTGAAGCAATTTCAAAAGATGAATCCTCCACAGTTCAAGGGGGAAAAAGATCCCACTAAGGCGGAAGAGTGGATAGAGGAGATGGAGTTCCTCTTTAAATACATGGGCTGCAATTCCACCGAGAAGGTATCCTTAGCCGTGTATATGATGAGAGGTGAGGCTCAGAAGTGGTGGAAGACTAATGAGCCCTTGGTATTGGCCAAAGATCCCATTATTACATGGGAGAAGTTTGTTGAGACCTTTATGGATTATTATGTGTCGGCAGTGGCAAGACGAAAGAAGAAGACACAGTTTCTTGAACTAAAGCAAGGGTCTATGAAAGTAGAGGAGTATGAGACCCGATTCACTGCCTTAGTCAAATATGATGCGGATTATGCCAACAATGATGAGAAGAAGGCAGAGAAATTCACTTCGGGTTTGAGGTCCAATATTAGGGGTAGAGTTAGGCCCTTTGAGCTTACGGAGTATGCG
Organism: Heritiera fomes; assembly: GCA_032173925.1. Lineage (NCBI taxonomy): Eukaryota > Viridiplantae > Streptophyta > Magnoliopsida > Malvales > Malvaceae > Heritiera > Heritiera fomes. The sequence continues at coordinate 19,424,372 of JAPDPM010000015.1, forward strand.
GCTATTGTGAGGAAGGCATTGACAGTCGAACAAGAAATTGAGGCTTCTCAGGCCGAATATGATGCTAGAAGACAGCCCAAGCCGAACCAGCCCCCTAATAAAAGATTTGATAGAAGGAGGCCAGAACAAAGAAGATATCAGGGCCCTAGTAAGAGGCAGAAGTTTGTTGCGCCTCGACCACAGGCTATTAGGCCTATTACTACAGCTACACCCACTACTCGAGCCGTAACTACAACACCCATTGATACTTCTCAGCCGTGTACTACTTGCGGCAGAATTCATAGGAATCGACCTTGTCTTAAATCTTCCGGAGCTTGTTTTAATTGTGGTGAGAGAGGCCACTTGATTAGAGATTGCCCCCATCCTAAGGCCACAGAAAAACGAGATGATAGACCATCGATAGCCCAGCAGAAGAAGGCCCAAGATAAGGGTAAGAAACCCATGGAGCATGGAAGGGTGTTTGCTCTCGACCAAGAAACAGCCGACGCTTCTGGTTCGGTCATTAAGGGTAAGCTTACTATTTGTAATTTAGAAGCATTTGTACTTGTTGATCCAGGCTCAACACACTCCTTTATTTCACCTATGTTTGCTAGTAAATTGCATATAGAGTGTGAGCCCTTAGGACATCTATTACATGTGATTACTCCGCTCAAAGAATTTCAAATGACCGAACATGTGTATCGTAAGTGTAAAGTAAAGGTGGGAGATAAATACCTAGTGGTAGATTTGGTGTTATTAGACATGTATGACTTTGATGTAATACTAGGCATGGATTGGCTAACCAACCACCATGCCAGTGTGGACTGCTATAGCAAAGTTGTTACTTTCTCCTTACCTGAAAAGCTTGTACTACGTCTTGGAGATAATGAATAGAATAATTATGATTTTATTGGTGTCTCACTAATATGAGATTGATTTGTTTGTGAAGGCTATCTCGCGTTTGTCGAGGATGCCGAAAAGAGCCAATCGGAACTGTCTGACATCCCAGTTGTCAAGGACTTCTCCGATGTATTTCCGGATGAGCTACCAGGGCTACCTCCGGAAAGAGAGATGGAGTTTGCTATAGAGCTACTCCCAGGCACTCAACCCATATCCAAGCCCCCGTATCGAATGGCCTTAGTTGAATTAGAGGAGTTGAAAAAGCAATTACAAGAGTTGTTGGACAAAGGGTTCATAAGACCGAGTGTGTCGCCATGGGGAGCTCCAGTGTTGTTTGTGAAAAAGAAGGATGGCAGTTTGAGGCTATGTATCGATTATAGGCAGTTGAATCAAGCAACGGTGAAGAATAAGTATCCCCTGCCTAGGATTGATGATCTGTTGGATCAATTGAAAGGTGCCCAAATATTTTCGAAGATTGATTTGAGGTCGGGGTACCACCAATTGAGGATTAAAGGGGAAGATGTGCCAAAGACAGCCTTTAGAACTCGATATGGCCACTACGAATTCCTAGTTATGCCATTCGGCCTAACGAATGCCCCTGCAGCATTCATGGCATTGATGAATGAAGTATTCAAGCCTCACTTGGATAAGTTCGTCATTGTGTTCATAGATGACATACTGGTGTATTCCCGATCCCGGGAAGAACATGAGCACCACCTCCACATAGTACTCCAAACTCTTAGGAAGGAAGGGCTATACGCGAAGTTCAGCAAGTGTGAGTTTTGGTTGGAACAAATCAGTTTTCTGGGGCATGTGGTATCCAAGGATGGTGTAGCAGTTGATCCAGTTAAGATAGAGGCCGTGATGAATTGGGAGAGGCCTAAAACAGTGACCGAGATTCGCAGCTTTTTAGGGCTTGCAGGTTACTATAGGAGATTTGTAGAGGGGTTTTCCAAGCTTGCTGCTCCACTAACCCGACTTACACGCAAGGATGTCAAGTTTGAATGGAATGATGCGTGTGAGCGTAGCTTTCTAGAACTCAAGCAAAGGTTGACTACGGCTCCTGTGTTGACGGTTCCAAGTGGATCCGGAGGATTTGCAGTGTATAGTGATGCTTCTCTACAGGGTCTAGGGTGTGTGTTGATGCAGAATGGTAGAGTAGTGGCATATGGTTCAAGACAGTTGAAGGACCACGAGAGGAACTACCCTACTCATGATCTGGAGTTGGCAGCGGTAGTGTTTGCGCTAAAGATATGGCGCCATTATTTGTATGGTGAGCGGTTCCAGGTTTATACAGACCACAAGAGCTTAAAGTACCTATTCTCGCAGAAAGAGTTGAATATGAGACAGAGAAGATGGATGGAGCTATTGAAGGACTATGACTGCGAGATTCTCTATCATCCGGGTAAAGCAAACCGGGTAGCGGATGCATTAAGTAGGAAGAGTGTGGGTTTTGTTAGTTACATGATGGTCCGGGAATGGGATTTGCTGGAGAAATTTTCAGAGTTGAATATCAACCTAGAGCCCGATGGTGAGTATTTGATGGCTAGCTTGAGGATAGAGCCTAACATTATGGATCAAATTAGACAAGCTCAGAAAGAGGATCCTAGACTTGTGGAGATCATTGGTGGAATACAACCGGGACAAGACTCAGAGTTTAGGGTTTCAGATGATGGGTTGTTGAGATATAGGAGTAGAATTTATGTCCCGAATGATGAGATGTTGAAGAGGCAAATTTTAGAAGAGGCACACAGCTCCAAATACACTATGCATCCAGGGAATACGAAGATGTATCAGAATTTACGAAAGGTGTTTTGGTGGGCTGGTATGAAGAAAGATATAGCGACCTTTGTGTCGAGGTGTCTAGTGTGCCAAAAGGTTAAGATTGAACACCAGCGGCCAGCGGGCTTACTAAAGCCTTTGCCCATACCTACATGGAAGTGGGAGCATGTGACTATGGACTTCATTATGGGGCTCCCGAGGACTCGTAGGAATCATGATGCGATCTGGGTGATAGTTGACAGATTGACAAAATCCGCTCATTTCCTAGCTATGAAGGCTACTGACTCGCTTAGTGCCTTAGCAAATATGTATGTTAAGGAGATTGTGAGGTTACATGGAGTCCCAGTGAGCATAGTTTCGGACAGGGATTCTCGGTTTACTTCCCGTTTCTGGGAACACTTCCAAGATGCCTTGGGAACTAAACTAAGCTTTAGCACAGCCTTCCATCCTCAAACCGATGGGCAATCAGAGAGGACTATTCAGACACTTGAGGACATGTTGAGGGCATGTGTTATGGATTTTCGAGGCTCATGGGATGATCATCTGGCACTAGCGGAGTTTGCATATAACAACAGCTTTCACTCTAGTATTGGGATGGCACCTTACGAGGCATTGTATGGGCGTAGGTGTAGGTCTCCCATTGGCTGGGAAGAGGTAGGTGAAAGAAAGTTATTCACTCCGGAGATTGTAGAGAAAGCTTCCGAAGATGTGAGATTGATATGTGATAGACTGAGGACAGCCCAAAGTAGACAGAAAAGTTATGCCGACTGTCGAAGGAGGCCTTTAGAGTTCCAAGTGGGTGATAAAGTGTTCTTGAGAATCTCTCCGTCTAAAGGCATAATGAGATTTGGCAAGAAAGGGAAGTTGAGTCCTCGATACATTGGTCCGTTTGAGATATTGGAGAGAGTGGGTGACGTAGCATATCGACTAGCATTACCCCCGGAGCTATCGGGTGTGCATAACGTCTTTCATGTGTCGATGCTACGGAAATATCATCCGGACCCATCTCATGTGATCGAGTATGAGCCACTGGAGATTAGAGAGGACTTAAGCTATGTCGAGAGACCAATTCGGATCTTAGACAGGAAAGATAAGATATTGAGGTCTAAGACAATCCCTTTAGTCAAAGTGCTTTGGCAGCACCACTCTTCAGAGGAAGCCACATGGGAGTTAGAAAGCTTAATGAGAGAGAAATACCCTCACCTATTTCAGATAGACACAGAAAATTTGGGGGACCAAATTTCTTAAGGTGGGGAGAATGTGAGAACTCGTTATTTCGTACTGTACATGTACGGAATAATAAATTTTAAAATAAATAAATAAATAGTTGATAAATTCTAAATATCGAAATTTAGGTGAGATAAATTCGAAATTTCGAATTTATACAAGAGTAAAATTTGTTTTCTCATGGAGTGGTTAAAGTGGACCAAATAAGCCATAATTTGGCTTAAAAAAAAAAAGAAAAAAAAAAGAAAAGAAGGCTGGACAGAAAATTCGGTGCAGTGGCACATTTAGGAAATAAATGGAAATTTTAGTAGTATTTTGACTTTAAGACAAGAGCTTAATTATAATTAAGAAAATGTTTAAATCCACAAATGAAAATCGGGACAACACAGCGGACTTCTACAAATTTCTTCAGTCTTTTCCACCGCCTCTGTCTTGCTGCATCTTCCTCTCGTTTCTGTTGAATTCTCAAATGCTCACCCGATTTTCCTTATGGAAACCCCCTCTTTCTTGTAGTAAATTGCTGAGTTCTATCATAAAAAAATTATTTTAGGCTGCAAGAGCTTCCCAAATGCTTCTAAAAAGTTCAACTAAAGTTGCCATACGTGATTCCTTCTACTGCTGGCAAAACCAATTCTGCCCAGGTATGGTGATACTTCCGTTCTTGTAAATTCAGTTTGTTATGGATGTATGTGTTGATTAAGTTAATGTCGAGAGGGAGCTTGATTTGAATAAAAAACTTTAAGGGATATCATGCAAGGGTAATTCCTGTGAAAAATTAAAACGATGATGATGATAGTTGCTGACCAAACAAAGACAGAAAAGGTTGACATACCAAGGGAATACACGTAATCTTGAACCATCATGAAATTAATGAAGTACTGACTTAAGCTAATAAGGTGTTATACAGTCAGACATGAGGGTTTCGATATAGGGAATCAGGGGATTGTTGACATGATTGGCGAGAAAGAAAGAAAGCTGAAATATGTGGCTGTAGGTTAGTAACGTGAATGCTAGAATAAATTATGCTGGGTGTGTGTGTGGTGAATGATGAGAAGTAAGATAGAACATAAGAAAATTAAATGGATATGGGACCCTGCTCCTACGGTCAGCCATGAGAATTTTTAAGAGGTGTAAGGGTGGTATGCTGATGGTAAAAACAGAAAATGAGAAAGAGGGATGAAACGTGACTGCTTGTATGACGTGAATGAGTAAAGCAGAATTTCTACTGTGTAAATGGGGAGGTGGCATGGCTAAACCAAAAAAAAAAAAAACTAAGAAGACATTAAAATATATATCTAAAATAACAGGGGACTATGCTGTTAGTTGGTGTTGTAGTGTTTAAAGGACACAGAAGTGAAAATAAGGCTGAACCGAATGGAACCTGCAAGCTGGAACCCGAAAGGAAGTCTTATGTTAATAAATTGTGTTGACTGATTTTAATAAATGGTAGAATGTTAGTCAATAAGTGGGCTGTTAAGAGGTGGAACCAAGAAATGAGTTAGAATAGTTTAGATCCTAAGACATATAATTGATATATGATCAAAATATAATTAAGACATGTTATTGAAACATCATTTGATTTAATTGTAGTGAATTTGGAGCGGTGTAGGAGTTTAGCTTGAGTTGAGGATCGAGGAAAGGTAACCTACCAAGCACCGAGGTAAGTGGGTTAAATAAATCTTACTAGCATCGTCTCGTAAGAGATGAAGGAATCCTTATTAAATAATTAATTAAATTATATAGGATATTGGTTGAGCATTACGGGTAAGATAATTAGAATAATTATGCAAGAGTTTTAAACCGAACATAATGTGCCTGTGAAATGCCCTTATTTAAAAGGTGATCTTTGTCGTGTATTGTATAATGTGTTATGTGTTATGGCACTCTCATGATCATTGAACATGTTAACATATTGTTATGCTTGGGTATGAATACGTGAGTTGAGTACCAAATACACATATCGTCTCGATGTTGAGTCCATAGACCTCAATTAGCACCTAGTTTTATGTACCAAGAGTAAAGACTCGAATTCCGAACCGTGGGAGTCACCTCTAGGATCCTTCGGGAACTACGTGCTACACGAGCTTCGATGTGCTAAAGGCATTAACCGAGTAAAACCTCGAGTGGACTTTGGGCCATAGAGGACAGTACGGATGAGTGATGAAGCTAGGCAATCGTTGTCTGATGGGCCCAGAGAGGTTGCCATGGCCGATTGTGCTGGTTCGTCATAATCTCTAAAACCTCGAGTGGACTTTGGGCCATAGAGGACAGTACGGATGAGTGATGAAGCTAGGCAATCGTTGTCGGATGGGCCCAGAGAGGTTGCCATGGCCGATTGTGCTGGTTCGTCACACCCCTAAAATCCTTCGGGAACTAAGTGCTACACAAGTTTCGACGAAATATGAGAAATCGTAGGGTATTGCGATTATAAGTAAGTAAGTGATTGTGATTCATGAAGGCGATGAATGTTGAAGGATGACATAGATCTTAGGCATATGACACATGATGTATGTGATTATTGAATGATATCTATATATGCCATTTGAACATGTGCTACTTGAATGTTCGTTTCTTTCGATTATTTGAGTTATGTCTATATATGTCATTGAACATGTGCTACTTGAATATTCGTGCTTCCACACATAATTATATTTTTAATAAGAACGATGACTGGTGTAACTAAGGATGAAAAGTAAGTATGAGTAAGTTATGACGTGTGTACACTTACGAAAAGGGTAATAAACCTTAGTATAACCCATACATGCTAATTTACAATAACTCAAGCATGTATGATCGTGTTTTACGATATGAGCCTAGTATGTTTTATTTAAACTACTTACTGAGCCGTGGATTGCTCACCCCTTAATTTAACAACTGCAGATCATACGAGTTGATAGCCGGCTCAGGCTTCGCGTAGGCTCCTGGGAAATCGTACCTAGTAGTGGTACCCATTGCGTTCTCCAGAGCTAGCATTTTGTATTTTGAGGTATACTGATAGTATATCATTTTGATAAGTATGTGTACGTTAACTTTCACAGTACTAAGATAATATGTGGGATGTAACTATGGATCGCATTAGATGACTATGAGAGTCTAGGTGGTTATCGAGTCCGATCCAGGTCTTAAATTATGTTTTGAATTATGTATAAATGTGGTAGATACGAACTTAGTAACGGTTAAACTCTCGAGATCTTGAAATACGTGATTGCATGAAATTGTGGAGAAACACCAGCTGTTGTATTATGTGATTTAGAAATGCGTTTTGTGCAGGGAATTATACCTGGGGAAATTGATAAAATACAAAGGGGAGGTTTTCGATCTGTTTCTTTTGGGAATAGTAAAATAAGACGAAAATCATAAGAAAAACCTCTTTGAGAAACGTGTCATAGCTCGAGAAATAATATGAGTAAGATAGGATCGGAATTTAGATACTACACTAACACCGAATACAAACCGTAAGTAGAAAAAGAAAAATTTGGTTCGAAATTTTCGTAAGCAAATCTAGTAAGTGTTAAGTGGATGTCATTGACATTCGGGTCGTGACACTAAATATCTTAATATAATTATACTTAAATGGAAATCTTTTCTCAATTCTAATTCTACTAATAATTTCATATTTCAAATCTAATAATTATTTTATTAATTCCTTATTTTCTATTTATTACGTTCCATGGTAATTTACTTCATTTCTTATTAAATGCCAAACTTTAGCTATAATTAAATTGACTTATTTTCCTAATTATAATTTCATTAAAATTCTATTATCTTTAATTATTTATTATAATCAAATATTTCATTCTTGCACTATATTTATTATTTCCCAATTCAAATTTTACAACTAATCTTTATTCATTATTAATATTAATTCCACCATTTGCATATATCAAAATTACTTCCATTTTACTAATTTTCACAATCAATTTATTTTCTATTAATTACTGCACATGACTACAATTAAATTTATATTCCTAATTCTATACTATAACTTTTAATGAATTTTCTCTTAATTTCTTATCTTCTGCTTTATTAAACCCAATAACTGATTTATTTTAATTTTTACTAATTACCACAATTTACTATAATTAAATTATATTCTCTCCTCCTAATTCACTCCACCAATATTATGTAATTATTTTATTTTGGTCAAATTACCATTTTTTTGAATTTCACTCAATTTTCCAAATTATATTCAAAATTGCATTTTAAATTATAATAAATATTCTACTACTTCCGATCTTTTATTATGTCACTTTCTATAATTAATTTATTTTATTTCATATTAAGTATCAAAAAAATTTAATTGTACTTCTCCTAACTATGATTTTATAAAAATTTTAACAGCATAACGACTATAATTGTCCAACCCTCATGTATAAAAACACAGTTTATATATTCCCAAAGTAGTAGATTTTACTTACAGTCAAAATACTCCAATCTTAACTTCAACCAAAGAAAAATACAATTTATCTATAATTATCCACACTTAAGAATTTCACAAAATCTACTAACAATTTAGTAAAGTAATAAAATAAAATACAATAAATTCCTTACCTTTCTTTCTTCTTCTATTTCTTTTCTCTTTTTTTTTTCTCTTTGCTGAACCGGTCAGAACTGGTTCAGCCAAACCTCACCAGCAGTAGCAACGATGACGGCAGCATGTAGCTGAAGGCAATGCCGGCGTCGACTGTGGTTACCGGCGGTGTTGGCAGTTCCTCTTTTCCCTTTTTTTTATCCCCAGCTGATCTCCCTTTCTTTCATCGGTTTTATCACGACCCGAAAGCCGCGACTTTCCTTTATACTCATACTTTTCTTAGTCTACAAATTTATGGACTAAATTTTTCTTTTTCATTTTAAGGTTTGTATTCGATGTCAGTGTAGTTACTATACTATCTAGGTGGCTTATAGTCATTCCATTTAAATATTAAACAACACGGAAACGGTTCTTAGTTACATCCCGACTTGTTAAACAAAATATGTACTGTGCATCAATTAAAGTCATACATGTAAACAAGTATTTTATAAGTTCCATATACCTCCGGAAACTAGTACCAAGTCCATACACCGTCTCCGATGCCCACTGAGCAGCTCACATGGCAGATGTTAACTTCAATAATCTGAAAGAGATGAAATTTAGTGGGGTGAGCAAAACCACGGCTCAGTAAGATACTAATATAAATGCAAGAGTAGGATTATACTGTCTTAACCGCAAATGCTTAAAACTTGCAAGGATGCAATTACAGTTAATCCTTTCTCATCGATAACATATCATTATCTCATTTCTTGTCATCTGTCTATCACTTATACTTTTAAATAAATCATCATAATCACTTTCTCAATCTTCTCGATCTTACACTATAGTGCATCGCATCTGTCGTATCCAAATTGAATGTCATATACTACTAGTCTATATTTTCCTCTATCTCGGAGTACATCATGTCCAATTGAAGCATCATATCAATTCACCTTATGTTTCATAATCGTACTCTTGTAATCTATCACCTCATATCATTTTCCATATAGAGAAATCATGATCACAATAGTGTAAGTTCACAATTCTCTTCATATCAATCTTATGTTCATGTATCATATCATGTCTAGATGAAATATCGTTACCACTGTGTGCTATCATCACATGATTCAATATGTACCGTATAAAATTTGTGTTCTGTATAAAACATTCATTTCAAATCATGTTTCATGTAGTACATAATCATGTACGAAAGTCATGTAATTTAGAATCATTTGACATATGTTTTAAAACACATTTTAAAACATATGAAATCTCTATTCATATCATGTGTGGTATAAAACACATGTACATCATTTCATCTGTCATGTCAAATAAACATGGTTTAAAACATATAAAGTCTCAAATCATATAATGCATAATATAAACCATGTTTCAATCATTCAATTTCAATCATTTCATGTATACTGTAAAACATATCATGTCTAGAGTTTAATATATAATAAATTGTACTCTAGACATTCTTTAACATTTAGTAAGAGACTAGGCATGAATCCCTATTCTATTATCATATCATCTCTAACCCATTGTAGCTATCAATGGGATAGTTTCCCTCGAAGGGTTCACTATCTATGATCATAGATCGTCCCAGTCCCACTGATCAGCTGGAAACTGAGGAATGTGTCCACGACTATTGTCGGACAGCCTGGAATGATCTCATCAGGCAACATTTACATGTACATATCATATATGTATAAATGGGGTTCCATGCCACACAGGCAGAACCACACAATAAATACATACTCTGTGCCACAAAGGCATATGCCACTCAGGCATTCAATAGGGTACCTGTCGTCTCAAAATCAAAATCTTTTGATATATCATTTTGAATTCATTTAGACAGCCTTCATAAAAAAAAACATTTAAAACCGAGTCTTTTGTCAAATCAATGCATAATCAAATCTCATGTTCAATCTGTACATGTCATGAATAATGTCAAAATGATATTAAACATCAAGGTCTGTGGCTGTCTAATCATTTCAAATATTTACTTTCACTTAAAGGATTTCGATGCATCTCTTTTTAAAATATCACTTTTTCTTTTAAAACAACATGAAATCATATGTCATGCATGAATGATTTTCTAAATATATCCAAATATATCTCAATACTCATTCAATCTATTGTTGTGCATATTATGACATCAGACTAAGGTGTGTCTTCAGTAGCCTAAATTTCTTATTCAAACATGATCATGACATGAAAGTCATCCGTCATTCATTCTACAATTACACACGTCTTTCAAGTCCCCAATGGCATCACTAAAATCCACAGTACATTTGTTTGCACGTTTATTCAAATACATTTCAATCACATCCATAGACTATTAGGATCATTCTAGTATATTTTTCCATCAAAGATCACAAGCTACCTCAAGCTTTCATTCTCCCTTTCATTATTTTGCACATTAATTAAATCAATTCCCAACATTAGCTTTACACATACAAAGTTAACGTGCCACAATCAAACATTGATTCGAATCCATTCTATTGACAAAGATATTCCATAATGTAGTATATATCAAGTACCAAATTCTCTAAATCTCATTTTATTGCTATATCTTTTTTTTTTCTCAATTTCAGCCTTATGGTATATTAAGATTATATTGTCATATTGCCAGATAGGTCATTATCCACACTTACAATCCTCTAACTTCGAGGTCATAACACATCAAAATGTCCATAAGATTTCGCGATCTACTTTCTTATGATCATTATCTCAATCATACCACTAAGACGGTCCATTTGTTTGAATCTATCAATTCTATAATCATCACTTTTCAACTATGATCTTCTCTTCAAAGCAATATCATATAATCATCGTTACATCTATCAATACTCCAACTATCGAGATTCCACCTCAATTTCTGCTCGATAGTCAACTTGAAATATTAAATAACTCGAATTATCGACTCTATAAGATTCACAACCAAATTCCTCACATTATCGTGTTCATCCATTAACCTTCTCAACCATTTAAAAATCAATTTTTCCTATGACACAGTAAGATCCTTTCAAGCTTATCTTCGATAATTCTTTCAGGATTCCATTTAGATGAGAATTTAATATTTTTCCTTAAACATTTTCGTGAAAATTTCGGCAGCATAACGGCTTAATTTCCTCTAAACTTCCTGCAAGGAAACACAATTTATACTGACAGCCGTTGATTCTCACCAATTTTTACCTCTTACTAAGACCCCCACCATCAGTTGTGGGTCCTCTTAGCATTTTTTAGCAAATCAATTTAAATCGATGCATCATATAAAAATCACAATTCCATTTAAAATCAATTAAATAAATGCATCATATATAAAATCATAATTCCCACATAAAATATAAAGCTACTAATGCTTTATAAAAGTATCTTACCCATTCGCCAAGCTTGGCGCACTTTCTGATTTTCGAGCCTTGTCGAACTCCACCATTCGTCTCATTTCCGTTTTGCTACAATTTCAATATTAATGCACTACATCAATATAACCATAAATTATTCAATAACATCAATAGTTTATTTTTCCTCAATTTTTCTTACCTTTTCTTTCTTCTTCTTCTTCCTTTTCCTTTTCCTTTTCCTTTTCCTTTTCCTTTTCCTTTTCCTTTTCTTTTTCTTCTTTTTCCTTTCTTTCTCTTTCTTTCTTTTTTTTTCTGTTCTGTTTTTTTTTTTTCTGGTCTGAACCGGTTCGGACCGGTTCAGACCGATTCGGTCTCATCCGCCGGTTCAGCCCCTCGCCGGCCGGTTCTCCGCCGGTTCGGCCTTCCCACAGCTAGCCGAGGTGGTGCTGAAGCCAAATCTGGTCTCATTTCCTCTCCACCGACGATGACGGCACCGGATCTAAAGGTGGCAGCGGCGGCCTCTTTCCTCTCTGTTTCTTCCTTCCCCCTCCTTTATCTTCCATCGCCGGTGGTCTACTTCCCTTCGATTCACCTTCGTCTACGCCGGGGTGGTGGTGGCGATGCCCAGATCGGCGGCATCGCCAGTTTCCTTTCTCCCTTTTTCCTCTCGGTTTTTTTTTCCGTTTTGTTTCGCGCCGTTTTCCTTCTTTCCTTTTTCCGTTCGTCGCCGGCTGGCTTTTCTCTTCTTCCTCCTCTGTTCACCGGCGGCGTCACTCTCTCTCTCCCTTCTTCCTCTCGGCCGGCCGGCGTCGACCCTCTCTTTGCATTTTCTCCTCTGTTTTAACAGAGGAGAAATGAATAAGGGAATCGGGTATATCCCGATTCCCATTTCTTTTTTTTTTATTATTTTTTTTTATAATAATAATAACTATAATATATAATTATTATACACCATAATTATATATATACACTATTCATAATATGTATTTAAATACAAATTTTGTATCAAAATATATTTTTATATATATATACTTTTTATACTTTTAACACAAAATAATATTTATATTTATCCAAGGTATATTTATATAATATCATTATATAAATATATAAAATTATTTTTATTTCTTATTAAGTTTTGGATTTCCAAATATCCAAAATTATTTTCTCCATTTTCTTATTTAATTTGGATTTCCATTTATCCAAATTAAATTTCCTCCTTCATTTCTTATTTCCAATTTAATTTTCCTTTTTATTTCTTATTTAATTTGGATTTCAATTTGTCCAAATTAAATTTTTCCGGATACCTTATATTTATTTAGAAAATTCTCGGTCTTCACAGGTTTGTCCTTCCTTCTTCCCTTTCGTGGCCAAATTTGGCCTCCCCGGCGAGCGCTATGATGGTAGCAGCTCCGGTGTCGGCCTTCTTTCTCTTTCCTTCTCTTTTCTTCTTCCTTTTCTTTCCTTTCCTTCTCTACCCGACAGCTTCTTCTCTTTTCTCTTTCTCCGTTGCAAGCCAATCCTCTCTCCCTCGTCTCGCCGATGACGGTTCCCTCTCTCCTTTCTCTTCTCTTTTTCATTCTTTTCTTTTCTCTTCTTTTTGTGTTTGTTTTATTAAGTCTGCACATGCAGACTAAGTCGGAAGCTTGCCGATTTTCCCTTTTTTTTTTAATGAAAATCCACCGACTTTCAATTTCCAGGCAAACTTCCTTTAGAAGCTTGCCATGGATATTTTCTATTATTATTTTTTTAATTTAATAATTTATTTATTTATTTATGATATATATTCTAAATATACATATAATATACAAACTATATCTTGTATATAAATATATATTTAAGTATATATTTATTTTATACATATTTTATAAAATATTTTTATTTTATTTATTTATTATTTTTTATATTTAGCAAAATTAATTATTTCATGGAAATTTAATTTTCGATAAATTCATGAAATTAACTCTAAAAGCAAAAATTTCTCGAATATCGCATCCTTCCCACCTTTAAAGAATTTGGTCCCCCAAATTCAATTGCTACCACTTCAACAATTTCCCGATCCAAATATTCGTATCACCACTATACTTGAATACCCATTAATCAATGCTTTTTCTTAACAATCAATTATAATAACACTTCAATGTCTACATCATCCATTAGCAATTCTTTTACATCTTTTTATCCTCCTCAATTTACGTATCATCCTATCTTATATGATCATTCTATTATATTCAAAGTAAAACCTATTTCCAGCATTCATTTTTTTAATCGTTTAATACTTACCTCATCCATTTTTATCAACCTTTCTATTTCATTCATGAACTATCCTATTGCATTTCTTCTGGTCTCATCAATCCTCTTACCATTCATATCCTTTACAATCATTCTATCGTCTCCAAACAAACACAATTTGATCAATCATTTTCGATCATTCGGTGCCTATCTCTATAATATTTCTGTACAATATTCATGACTATCATTCATATTCCAATCATATACCTCATTCCATCAACAATTTCTCCTTTACAGATCAACATTTCTATAACGTCTGGAATTATAAAATTTCGAAACAAATTTTTCCTTTCCACTTGTATCTTTCTCATTCAATTATTTGGTATCAGTTGGTTTGCGTTCAGTGTCAATGTAAGTCCAATTTACAATTTCCCATTTTAATTAGATCTTTATATCATTTAATTAACTAATCCATAAATAATAAATAAGAAATTAGAATAAAATCAATAACATAAAAGTTAAAAATCTATTTATACAATTCATTGTAATTTACATCCTACTAATTATTTACATTCTTCAACTTAACATTTCATTATTTGCATCCCATAATAAATACATTTGCTGTGCATACACCAATTTGACTATGAAATATAAAATTCTACTTATACCTTGGCACAGTCTATAATACAATATCTCACACCTTTTCACACTTTTATATACACACACTATTGGTTGGGCTGTCTGCGATGCCTTTATTTCCCACTTTTAATATAACAAAGAACATCATTAATCGTAATTTATTTAATTTACATAAGTAAAATATTCACATAACAATATTCATTTAAACTTTTACATACCCTGTTATAATTACAACATTATAGTACTATAAAAGAAAGTCTGAACATATAAAAGAAAATGAATATACCTTTAGGATCTACAGTAGCTGCCTCAGAGTACTCACAATGTAGCCTATAATCCTCGGATGATATACCACTCAGTCACTGGAAATACTCTGAAGAGATGAAAGTAAACGGGTGAGCAAACCATAGCTTAGTAAAGGATTTGTATGCAATTTTGATATCGCGAAAACTATATGCAGTAAAATCCCTTATTTTCCTATCAGTATGTTAAGCACACTAAAAGAAATAGTTGGCTAGGGATCCGAATGGAGTAAGGAAGGTATTTTGAAATACTTGTCTTGTCTCGGAACCTAAAAGCGACTATAGGGAGTAGAAATTTACGTTGATATGAAATTTATTCTATAAATCACTACAGATAGATATTTCTCATAAATTAGTAAAATAAGTCATTTAAATAACATAAATAATCATTTTGAAAGTAATTTAACTTTCACAATTAAAATCATCACTTTCACAAGTAGCTCAATCACAATAACCATATGATATACAGTTCAGTGATAAGTACACTTCAATAAACATTTTCGGTAACAATACAGTTCCGTAAAATATCACAATAACCAGTAATAACAGTGGAGACTAGGCAACACCCTAATGATATCATACTATAATCCTCGTAGGGAACAGTAACAGTAAACACGTGGATCAATGGCCATTTTTTATAAATGTCCTTGGTGGTACACTGATCAGGTGTCAATTGGGATGCTGAAGACAGGAACAATATCAACAGCTTCACACAGTACAGTAACACATGAACACGTGAGCATGATATGGGGCCTAACAGTCTCAAAACAATGTTTATACAGTGATGTCACCTTTATGGAAATCATTTAATCAGATAAAACTTTAGTTAGTCCATAAAGGAAAATTTTAATAAAATAGTGAATATTATACTAAAAATGATTTATAAAATATTTACTATTCCACACTTCACTTTATAACCCATATATTTTACTGTAAAACACTTAGGAGAAATTTTCAACACTTTAACTTTGAATAAATTTTGTAATACGAATATTTAAATAATATTTTTTCGGTAAATTCATAATTTATGAGAAATATCAAATATCTCACTTCCAAGGCTAAGAAAACATTTGACAAGGCATTAAAATATTTCATGCTATTTTTATAAAACTTTCTAATAAATTTTCAGTAGCATAATAGCTACAGATAGCCTAGCCTTCCTGCAAAGATAAACACAGTTCAACATAGCCAAATAGCCACAATTTCACAGTTTTCGAGGCAATTCACTTTCAAAATAATTTCATAAAATTATTGGGATGAAAACCATGCATTCAGGATATCCTTACAAATTGCATACACGTCCCTTACCTTTCTAGCGAAATCGTGTTTCCCGATAGCACCACTCGAAAACCAGAACTCCTAGGCTGCAGATAATTCAACCAAAATTATTAGCTCATTTAATACTTATTTTTAAGCTATTATTGATATCATAATGCAGCCACATTGTGTCACAGCTCGCGACCCTATTTTTTCACCTTATTCTATACATCTTATTTGGTTGGGCTGTTTGCGATACTTTACTTTTCTTTTACATGTAAACAATTACATATTAAATTACAATATAAATTACATCCCCTATCTTAATTCATAATAAAGTAGCACTGTAGGTAAGTCTAAATACAAAAAATAAATGATCATACCTTATTAAATAAATCTAGCTGTCGCATTGTCCCCAAATGCACAGCCGAAGTCCTTTAGATGTCAGACTCCTAGTCCTCAAAAACCTAAAATGTTAATATTAAGGGGTGAGTAAGACACAGAAGATATTCTTAGGTGAATATTCAAGCCTTTACAAAAATCCCGGAAAGCATCACAGTCGAACTGCTTCCCATGATCTACATTTATCACACGGGGGATCGCAAATTGGCAAATTATGTCCTTCCACACCATTGCTTCCACCTTCTTCTCAGAAATTATAGCCAAAGGCTCGGCCTCTATCCACTTTGTGAAGTAATCCGTGGCCACAAGTAAATAGTTCCTTTGTCCTGAGCCTAGGGGAAAAGGTCCTAGGATATCTAGTACCCATTGTGCGAATGGAGTTGGTTGGAGAGTGTTTTGAAGGGCTAAAACAGGCGCGGTAGTTATAGGAGCGAATTTCTGACACTTTTCGCATCTCCTCACTTTGTCTGTGGCATGCTTCCTCAGTGTAGGCCGATAAAACCCCACACGCAATATTTTCGAGGCCAAAGCACGAGCCCCCAAGTGTTCATCGCATATTCCCTCATGAACTTCAGCTAAGGTGTACTCAGCCTGTTGAGGCCCTAGACACTTTAGCAAAGGCATTGTGAATCCCCGCTTATAGAGTTCTCCATTTAGCACGGTAAACCTGGCGCTTTTCAATTTCAGCCTTTGATCTTCGTCTCTGTTAGTTGGGAGTGTGTTCCCAAATATATAGTCTTTGATCGGGACACTCTAATCATCTCCGATCTCGATATCGCAGACACCTTCTTCTTCGATACTTGGCTTAGCGAGGGATTTCATTTTGACCATACCCCCTTTGACTCCTCTTGAAGAAGCTAATTTTGAAAGAGCATATGCATGGTTGTTCTCTGATCGGTTTATCTGAGTCAATTGGAAGTGCTAAACGACTGTGCCAATAATTGCACCTTCTGCAGATAAAGGGCTAAAGTGGGTTCTCGTGCTTCATACTCACCCGAGAACTGGTTTACCACCAATTGCGAATCGCTATAGACCATTAAGTTGCTGACTCCTAATTTCTCAGCAAGTTTCATCCCAGCTATCAAGGCCTCATACTCGGCTGTATTATTCGAACTTGAAAAATCGAAACGTAGGGAATACTCATAGGTTTCCCCTTCAGGCAAAGTTAGCACAATTCTAGCTCCACTGCCATCCATGTTACGAGCCCCATCCACAAATAATCTCCACCAGACTAACTCTGTTTCTTCTCGAACTTCTCGGCCAATGCATTCTACAATGAAATCTGGTAACGCCTACCTTTTTATTGCTTGACGAGGCTGGAAGTGTATGTCATATTCACTCAATTTGATAGCCCATTTAATTAGACGTCCAGAGTGTTTCGGTTTCTACATTATTTGCCTCAAAGGCTGATCCGTTAAGATAGTCATCGAGTGAGCTTGGAAGTAAGGTCGTAACTTTCGATTTGCCATCACCAAGGATAAAGCTATTCTTTCAACTAAGGGGTACCTTGTCTCGGCATCCAACAGGACTTTGCTTACATAATAGATCGGGCAATCCCTATCCCCCTCTTTCCTTAGTAGGATTGCACTTACAGCTTTCTCTCCTACACCGAGGTACATGAGGAGGTGGTCTCCGGGCTGTGGTCGAGATAATAGAGGCAACTCTTTCAAGTAGTCTTTCAACATTTCAAAGGCGTCGTTGCACTCTTTCGTCCACTTGAAGTTCATTCCTGCCTTTATCGCCTTAAAAAATGGTAGACTTCTTTCAACTGATTTGGACAAGAAGCGATTCAAGGCTACTATCCTTCCTATTAGCCTTTGAACTTCTCTTATAGTATTGGGTGGCCTCATGTCCAAAATAGCTTGAACTTTCTAGGGATTAGCCTCTATCCCTCGATTAGTAATCATGAATCCCAAAAACTTTCCAGACCTCACCCCGAATGAGCATTTATTGGGATTTAACTTCATCTCGTACTGTCGCAACACATTGAATACCTTTGTCATTTTCTAAGCATGTGATTCTCCTTGTCGGCTTTTGATGATCATATCATCAACATAAGCTTCCATGGTGTTGCCCAACAAGTCTTGGAACACCATATTTACCATGCATTGGTAGGTTGCCCCCGTGTTTTTCAAACCAAATGGCATTACTCGATAGCAATATGTCCCACTATCGGTAATGAACAAAGTCTTCTCCTCATCATCTGGATGCATCATGATTTGGTGGTACCCCGAAAAGGCATCCAAGAAACTAAGCAATTTGTACCTACAAGTTTCATCTACCAACTTGCTAATTCGAGGTAATGGATACGAATCCTTAGGGCAAGCTTTGTTCAGATCCATGAAGTCCACACACATTCTCCATTTCCCGTTGGCTTTCTTCACCTTCATAATGTTAGCCAACCTGGATAGTTAACTTCTCTAATGAATTCCGCTTGCAACAATTTCAAAATTTCTTCGTTTATTGCTTGTTGCCTCTCTGGAGCAAAATTCCTCTTTTTTTGTTTTATCGACCGTGCCCCTGAGACTACGTTCAACCGATGACAAACAACTTTAGGGTCATTTCCAGGCATATCGGTTGGGGTCCATGCGAATACATCACGATTCTCTTTTAAGCATCAGATTATTTCCCCTCTCACTTCTTCAGGCAACTGGCTCCCTATATACACTATTCTTTATTCATCTTCTTCATCCAACTGGATCGCCTCGATCTCCTCATCAGGTTTTGGCTTTGGCGGTTCTTCAATTGTAAGGGTTTCCTTCCTCTGAATCCCCTTACATGTGGTGGATGCGACATTACACATTTTGGCTTTCCTTTGATCTCCCTTTACTTGTCCAACACCGTAGGGAGTCGAAAACTTAATTAACAAATAGCAGGGATGCACCACCACTCTCATGTCATTTAACAATGGACGCCCGAAGATCATATTGTAAGCCACGGACTTTGATCTCACCACCATAAACAACGCTTGTCGGATGACATCTTTTGGGTTCTCCCCTAATGTAACAGGTAGCTGAATGGCACCTGCTACCTTTGCCTTCTCTCCAAAGAAACCGTATAAGGGTATAGGTACTGGCTTCAACCTGTCCTCCGTGATATTCATCCTCTCGAAGCAGTTCCAGTAGATTAAGTTCACCGAACTCCCATTGTCGACCAAGATTCGACTCATTGGGTGCTTTGCTACCACCGCTGTAATTACCATCGAGTCATCATGAGGAACCACTACATCCCCTCTATCGGTTGGTGTAAAAGTAATAGGTTCCTCATCCTGCTTTTCCTCCATTACTTAGTTGATTTGGTGGGCTTATCGAGCGTAAGATTTTCGAGATGAGGAAAAAGTACTAGCTCATGATTCACCTCCGGATATTACGTTAATAGCTAGCCCTGTGGGTTCATTATCTTCCTCTCGATTCCTTCCTTCTGTCCTTCTGTCATTATCTCTCATGTCTCCTTCATTTCGTCTTACAAGTCCCCTATCTTCACCTCTTTTGTCTCTAAAATGGTTTCTTCTGTTCCGCGTAGGATAGTTGTTTCTGTCACTTCTCCATACGAAACGATTTATTTTTCCATCTTGCGCTAACTTTTCTAGCTGATTCATCAACTCCCTACACTTTTTGGTCGTGAGCCCATACGCTAAGTGGTAATCGCAATACGACCTTAAATCACGGACCAGATTCCCTGACGCCTTCTTTGGAGTCTGTATAAGACCTGACCCTTCAATAGCTACCAACACTGAAGCCCAAGATTCAGTGAGTGGGGTATAGGAATTGTATTTTAGTGTGGGATCTTTCTCAAACTTTCTTGGTTGGCTAGAAGATGCTTCAGTGACCTCTCTTCCTCTTTTCCTTCCATCCTTGGATTCTCCTATCGCCACCATTTTCATTACTTCCTCCTGGGTTACATACTTATTTGCGCGGGAAAGCAGGTTTGAGATGGTAGTTGACTGGTCTAGCGATAGGGATTCTTGTAATTTCTCAGACCTTGTCCCCTGTAACATGGCGCCACGGCTATACCGACTTGCAGATCTTGCACCTCTAAAGTAGCATCTCTAAACCGATCCACATAACTCTTTAATAACTCCTTATCTCCTTGCTTAATTGTGAGCAAATAGGTCGGTTCCTTCCTTCTCTGACTATTCACCGCAAACGCCTTAAGAAACTCGCTTCGCAGTTGGTCAAAAGAGATCATAGACCCTTCAAGCAGGTTATTAAACCATTTCATCGCATGTCCAGACAGAGTTAAGGAAAAGGCCTTGCACATTATCTCGTTTTCCCATCCATGTAGCAACATTAGGGCCTCATAGTTTTGCATATAGTCGTAGGGGTCCATCTTTCCGGTGTATGCGGCCATCTGCGGCATTTTGAACTTTGGGGGCAGAGGTTTTTGCACGATGGTCGTGCAAAATGATACTCTTCTTCTCTGGCTCTCTTCTGCAGACACTAATTTTTTCTCTTTTAGTACCTATTCTATCATCTTCTTCATGTCCATGGGGGGAGCGAGCTGATTTCTGGCATGAGACGAATCAGGTAGGTCTTCGACTATTTCCTTGTCCTTTGCTTGATGTGTGTTTGTTCTTACCATTTGCATGCACCAAGTGGGGTCAAACTCCGACCCGACTCCCTAAGTGCTTTTATCTTCACCACCGTTCTTTCCAGCACCTCCAACTCCATGTTCTAAGTTAGTACCAGCAAAATTTGACAAGTCATGGTGGTGGGCAATAGACCCTGTCGCACCGTCAACGTCCTGTCGCCCTGCATATGGAGTTTGTCAGCTCTAGGGTCTAAGCCTGCTGCTTCCTCAGTCTCTCGCTAGATACCTGCGACAGGCTTCCTACTCCCCTATCTTGCCGCACCCTATTGAATGTCGTTCTCTTCCCCAGGGGAACCTCTTACCGTCGAGAGGGGTCTGCTGTTGCCGCGTCCTCCTATTGGCCAAACAACTGCGACGGAACCCCTTGATTTGTTTCTCCTACCAAGTTTTGCACGGTAGGCGGCAGATTCAATGTCGGGAGAACTCTTTGGAACAGATCCACCATGGGTCTCAGTGCCTGGGTAGTTCTTCACTCTATCACCTCAGAGCTTCAAATTTTGCCACCGACACAGTAATTCTTTCTTCCTCCCTGTTCACCTGGTTCCTCTGGTGAATCTGTTGTTTAGGGGAGCTCACAGAGTTTTCCTCACTTTCGGTCCTTATGTTTGTCGATCTTGTTCTCACCATCTTAGAAAGTCTTGATTGGCTTTTTATATGTTTCCCACAAACGGCGCCAATTGTTGTTGCACAAAACAACAATAAAGGTATGTTGACGTCGATGTTCATACTTTTGTCTCTACGTGTCTCCAAAAAGCTTTTGTAAAATAAGAAAAATCAGAGAGATGCAAGGGTGGTTCCCTGCATAGATACTCCGATGCTTAAGTCAACGAAAAGTTCTTCAATATTTGGAAGCGTAAAAGCCAGTAGTCAAAAAATTCAGGAATAAGACTGTACCTGAGGCCCATTTATAGGCGAATATTCTAGGTTAATAACCTGAGGATAAGTGCGTCATTTTGCTAAGAGTTTGTTCCCGAATATAACATAAATTCCACAAATAACGGAAGAGCAGAGGCCTGTCGCCGGTAAGAGACCCCTACCGCGTGGCACGTTGTGGTGTCAGGGGTCTATCGCTAATGGAATCTGAAAATACGCCACGTGTTGCATGAAGATGACAGACGATAGATGAGGGAGTCTATCGCAAACGACAAGTGTCATGTCGCAGCTGTGCCTCCTATCGCCGAAGGCCACGTGGCCAAATAATCCCTTGCCACGTGGTGATTCTTGACGCCTTTGGGCCTAGCCCGATGTAGATAGACTTTGTCATATCAGCTAA
This sequence comes from Heritiera fomes, assembly GCA_032173925.1. NCBI lineage: Eukaryota > Viridiplantae > Streptophyta > Magnoliopsida > Malvales > Malvaceae > Heritiera > Heritiera fomes. The sequence continues at coordinate 19,446,812 of JAPDPM010000015.1, forward strand.
TAGTATTTTAATTGATGCATGATTAAGTAAGAATGTAATAAAATAATAATTTGTTAGTTCCTATGTTAATATAATATTTGATAGATTTAGTTTGTATAATATTTGACTAAGTTTTGCATAATAATTCGATTTAATATTAATTTGCTTGCTAATTCATGTAAAATTTAAATTAGTGTATATAATTAATCTGACTTAATAATCTTTAAATATTAGTTTTGCATATTAGTAATTTGTATATTTTTTTATAATTTTGCATGATTTGTATATTTGTAGAATTAAATTTAGTTTGCATGTAATTTGTATGAATAATGTGATATATTTGCATGAGAGTATTATGATATTGTGATAACTTGACTTGGCTTGCATGTGTCGTTAGGATTTAATTAAATAATAGAATTGTGTGATTTACATGATCGACTTAGGAATTTTATTTTAGAAAATATGGCTTATAAAATAAGATAGAGAGAACAAAAATTAGAAAAAATAATAAAATCATAAAATATGAAGATAAGTTGAGATTATTCCAAGGATGGAATTTTAAGTGTCACAAATGGTTGCCATTTTGGAAATTCCTAGGTGAGGATATTTACCTTAGATTTTGTCAGCATGATGGAAGATTTAATGTGAGTGTTCAATATTAATAATCGATATTTATTTCTAAAAACATAAATATATATATATATTAATAATCAATCTCTATTTAAAATAAAATAAAAATAAATATTAATAATAAGCAATTAGGGAATAATGAGTAAAAAAGTTAAAAGTATAATAATAAATTGAGAATAATTGGAAGTTATCCCGATGATGGAATTATAAGGTGTCACGAATAGCTGACACTTTTAAATTTTTAGGTTAGATGTTTTCTTTAAATTTCGCCAGCATGATGGAAGATTTAAAGAAAATTTTCAATAAGAAGAATCGACATTTATTTTCAAAAGATAAATAATATTAAAATAAAGAAAAAAATAAAATAAAAAATAAAAGAAAATTAAATAGAAAATAAAATGAAGATAAAATAAGGATAAAAGATGGAAAATAAAATTAAGATATTTCATAAAAAATTTAATAAATCCGACGACAGAGCCTCTCTGAGAAAGACGAATGAGATTCCTTGGATACTCTTGAGGTGAGGATAAAATTTAAGAAATTCAGCCAGCATGATGGAGAGTTTCTTAGAGATTGTCCAATATTTAAGTATTTGAATTTAATAAAAACAAAGACCATTTAATTAAAAAGTATTAAAGATATCACAAAATTAGTTGGTACCATTTTAAGATGGGTGTTGTGGGGTGCTAATCCTTCAACACACGTAACTGTACTTCGGTCCCTAGATTCTTTGAATGTAGACAATGCCTTATCTTTAGACAATAATAATTGACCAATCACACCTCAAGTTTGAATGGTTGGTGGCGACTCCTAGAATTTTAAAGTCTAGCGGTTAGGTTCACGGACCTAGACACCAATTTTGTCCAGGATCTTAACTTGTAAAATTAATTAATTGGATTGGGTGACATTGTATTTTAATTTAATTTAATTTAACAATTTAGAATTTGGCTAGTTAATTAATTTAAAATTAAATTAGGATTTTTATAGATTAGAATTAACACTAAAATTAGGATTTAGGAAGAATTAATAAATTAAATAAGATAATAAAATAAAAATTAATTTTAGGATGAGATAATTAGATTATTAGATTTTTTAGGATAATTATTAGAGTTTATTAATAGGAGAGTTGTTATGAGATTAAATTTAGACTAGTAGAGTTAGATTAGTATAGGAATTAATAGATAAAAATAGATAAAAAAAAAGGGAAGATAAAGACTAATTGTTATCTAATTAAATTAAAACTCTAATTCTTTGTGACTATAAAAAGAGGACACTGCTTTTCTTGAAGGGGGGAACCCGAGCCTTTCACTAAGCATTTGATCACCATACCCATCATCATCTCCATCGCTTCTGTCTTCATCACCAGCACGCCATCACCGCCTTTGCCATTCATTTCGATTTCTGCTACAACAATTTTGTCCTCTACTACATCACTGCTCCATCGCCATTTGCTGCTTGGGCTTGTCCGAATTACAGCCTTTTCCTTGCCGTAGCATCGCTGGTCTTCTCTGCTACCTGTACTTGTCGCTGCACATTATCATTACTTCATCGAACTAGCCCGCATCATCATCTCTGTATCACCCCAAGTCGTTTATTCCCCTCGGTTGTCTTTTATCATTACATTGCGAAGCATAAACTGGCGAGAAAGAAAATAAGCAAGAACGTGAAAGATAAGAAGCAATAAGAGGGACTCTACAGGTTTGTTTCTAATCTATTAATTAGGTAAGTTTGTGAATTAATTAATATTTGACTTAATTTGTATTGTGGATTAAATTCAATAATTGATTGCATGATAATTTAGTTAATAAATTTAACCTGTTTAAACAATGTTGATTTTATAAGTAGTTTGCATACATGTTAATTAATTCAATAATCTGATAAATCTAATAACTTGATAAGCTCATGAAGTACTAAAGTTTAATTTGATAATTAAAAAAATAATTTGTACAATTAATTTGATTGGCATATAATATTAGTAATTTAATAAATTATAAAATATGGAGATAGATTTAGATTATTCCAAGGATGGAATTCTGAGTGTTACGAATGGTTGCCATTTTGGAAATTCCGAGGTGAGGATATTTGCCTTAAATTTCGCTAGTATGATGGAACGACAACATGCAAGGAGTCAAGATCAACAATAGACTCCACCAATAAAAGAACTAGCATAGTCCACTCCACCACCCCCAACACTTAATCAGCAGCCACCAACTCCACAATCACAAGCTGCACCACTACCGCCTCCACCTACACAAACAGTAGCGCCCCTATCATCAGTTACTAATGTGAAACAAAATGTGGAGCAATTTAAACAATTCCAAAAGATGAATCCTCGAGCGTTTAAAGGGGTAATGGACACTGAAGCAGCCAAGGCATGGCTCATGAAGATTGAAAAGGCCTTTGAGATCATAGGATGTAGCTCAGAGGATAAGGTGAATTTAGCTGCTTATATGTTTGAGGGTGAGGCTGAACACTGGTGATGGGCCAAGATTGTGCTGCAGAGTAAGAACCCTACCATTACATGAGAGGCATTTCCTGGGGCCTTTAAGGATCAATACTTCCCTGAAAGTGCCCGCGAGATGAAATAGGAGGAGTTTCTCGGTTTAACACAGGGCAATATGACAGTAAACCAATATGTGGCCCGTTTAACCACCTTATCTGGCTATGAGCCTCACATTTTGAATGATGAAGCAAGAAAGGTGAAAAAGTTTATCAATGGGTTAAGACCGACAATTAGGGGATGACTCTCAGCTCTTCGTATCGTGTCCTATGCCGATTCTATCCAAAGAGCTCAATTTGTAGAGCAAGATTTAGAAAAGACTCAAAGTCAGTATGATAGCAAAAACAAAGGAAAGGGTAAGAGGATCGATACTAGGAGGCCCGTGCAGAATAGGACCCAATATAAGAGGCCGAAGTATGGAGCGTCTCACAGTAAGGCTTCGAAACCTAAGATTGCTCAAGTTTGCTCAAGATGTAACAGAGATCATGGCACCAGGCCATGTTATATGGACACAAGAGCTTGGTTCAAATGTGGCCAGGTTGGACATCGACTTAAAGATTGTCCCACACTCAAGACTCCTGAGAGGTGACCTGAGACAAGGAGCACAAAAAAACAAAAGCCCACAGATAAGGGCAAGAAATCGGTGGCACATGGTCGAGTGTTTGCTTTGGATCAAGAAACTGCTGATGCGTCCAGATTCGTCATCAAGGGTAAGCTCTTAATTAATGATTCAAAAGCTTTTGTACTTATTGATTCTGGCTCTACGCATTCATTCATATCACCTGCATATGCTAGGAAGCTAGAGTTCGAGCTTGAACCCTTAGGCCACTTATTGCATGTTAGTACACCATTGAAAGAATCTCAAATGACAGACCTAATATGTAAAGGATGTAGAGTGAAGGTGGGAGATAAGCATCTACTAGCAGATTTGATATAATTAAACATGTATGATTTTGATGTAATACTAGGCATGGATTGGTTAGCCAACCATCATGCTAGCTTAGACTGCTATAGGAAAGTTGTGACTTTCTCCCTACCTGAAAAGTTTGTACTGAACTTTGACAAAATCAAATGAAAACTTGTTTTTCAGAATTGTACTGACACGAAATGAATTTTGTTTGTGAAGGCTATCTCGCTTTTATCAAGGATGCCAATAAGAGCCATCCAAAACTCTCTGACATTCCCATTGTTAAAGACATCCCTGATGTATTTTCGGATGAGCTACCGAGGCTACCTATGGAAAGAGAAATGGAGTTCGCTATTGAGCTACTCCTAGGCACTCAACCAATATCGAAGTCTCCGTATCGAATGGCCTTGGTTAAGCTAAAAGAATTGAAGAAGCAGTTGCAAGAGTTGTTGGAAAATGGGTTTATAAGACCAAGTGTGTCACCTTGGAGGGCTCCGGTATTGTTTGTTAAGAAGAAGGATGGTAGTTTAAGGCTGTACATTGACTATAGGCAGTTGAATCAAATGATGATGAAGATCAAGTACCCACTGCCTAGGATTGATGATCTACTATATCAGTTGAAGGGTGCCCAGATATTTTCCAAGATTGATTTAAGATCTGGGTACCATCAGCTGAGGATTAGAGGTGAAGATGTACCAAAAATAGCCTTTAGGACAGGATATAGCCACTATGAATTCTTAGTCATGCCATTTGGATTAACTAATGCCCCTGCAGCTTTCATAGGCATAATGAATAAAGTGTTTAAGCCTTATTTGGACAAATTCGTCATCGTGTTTATTGACGACATTTTGGTAAATTCCCGATCTTGGGAGGAACATGAACACTATCTCCGCATTGTTCTTCAAATACTTCGTGAGAAAGAACTTTATGCGAAGCTTAGTAAGTGAGAATTTTGTTTGGAACAAATCAGTTTTCTAGGACATGTAGTATCAAAAGATGGTGTGGCAGTAGACCTAGTGAAGATAGAGGCTGTGGTTAACTGGAAGAGGCCTAAAACAATGACTGAGATTCGCAGCTTTTTGGGCCTGGTGGGATATTATAGGAGGTTTGTTGAAGGGTTCTCCATGCTAGCAAGACCTTTGACTTGCCTTACACGCAAAGATGTCAAGTTTGAATGGAGTGATGCATGTAAGCATAGTTTCTTGGAGTTGAAACACTAATTAAGTACAGCACCCGTCCTTACCTTCCTAGTGGTTTCGGAGATTTGCTGTGTACAGTGACGCCTCACATCAAGGTTTGGGTTGTGTATTAATGCAAAATGGGAAGGTAGTTGCATATGGTTTGAGACAGCTAAAGGACCATAAGAGGAATTATCCCACCCATGACCTAGAGCTAGCCGCAGTGGTGTTTGCACTAAAGATATGGCGTCATTACTTATATGGCGAAAGGTTTCAAATTTACATAGATCACAAGAGTCTGAAGTATCTCTTCTCACAAAAAGAATTGAACATGAGATAGAGATGGTGGATGGAGTTACTTAAAGACTATGACTGTGATATCCTCTACCATAAGGGTAAGGCAAATAGGGGAGCTGATGCACTGAAGCCGAAAGAGTATGGGCATGGTCAGCTACATGATGGTTAGAAAGTGGGAGTTGATAGAGCAATTTTCAGAGTTGAATCTAAACCTAGAGCCTACAAGTGATTGTTTGATGGCTAGTTTGAGGATAAAGCCTAGTATTATAGAACAAATCGGGCAAGCTCACAGTGAGGACCTGAAATTGATTGAGATTACAGGTTAGATACGGCAAGGTCAGAAATTAGAGTATAAGATTAGTAAGGATAGGTTATTAAGGTTCAATGGCAAGATATGTGTTCCAGACAGTGAAGCCTTAAAAAGTCAGATCATGGAAGAGGCATATAGTTCTAAGTACACAATACATCCGGGTAATACGAAGATGTATTAGAACTTACGCAAAGTGTAATGGTGGTTAGGTATGAAGAAAGACATAGCAATTTTTGTGTCTAAATGTTTGGTATGCCAATACATTAAGGTCGAGCATCAGAAACCGGTAGGATTGCTCACTCTTTTATCTATGCCAACTTGGAAATGGGAGCACGTGACGATAGACGTCATCATGGGACTTCCTAGGACCGAAGAAACCATGATGCCATCTGGGTGATTGTTGACAGATTGACTAAGTTCGCACACTTTTTGGCTATGAAAGCCACAAATTCACTCAGTGCTCTTGCATCTCTGTATGTCAGGGAAATCGTAAGATTACATGGGGTCCCAGTGAGCATAGTATCAGATAGGGATTCTAGATTTGCTTCTCGTTTCTGGGAACATTTCCAAGATGCTCTGGGAACTATATTAAGTTTCAGCACCGCTTTCCATCCTCAAACTGATGGGCAATCAGAGAGAACAATTCAGACCCTTGAGGATATGTTGAGAGTGTAAGACTCGATTTTATTACACTGTACACTATACTTGTGAATTATTGATAGTGAAATTTAAATTTTTAGTGGAATTTAAATAAAGAGGGAATGAAATTCCATTCTCAAGTTGGAATTTTTGGATTCATGAATTGTAGTATAATGTATAAAGTTGAAACAAATATGGAAAGATGAATTAAAGAGCATAGAATATGAGAAGAAAAAGAATCAGAAAAATTATGTATGGAAGAGTTATTCCATGGCATAAAATATCAACAAAAAAAATTACAAGAGGAAAAAACTATTTATTGGACAAGTGATAAAATTGTGATTGATGGAATATATAAAGAAAGAAGAAACAAAATTTAAATTGTGTAGCAAAGAAGAGTTGGCTTCCAAGCCACTCATGGTTGCTAGTACACAAGGCTAGAAGCAAAATTTTGAGACCAATCTTGGTGTAAAAATGGGATAAATAATAGAGATAAAGAGCAGAGTATTGATGAGACACAAGGCTGGAAAATCATAGGCTGAGATCTATATTAAAGAGGCAAAGAAAAGTCAAGGAAAATGCCGCCAAGAAATAAACAACATACCAAATTTTTTAGTTACCTTGTTGTGCTCTGCTGGAAAGCTGTAAAAGGAATGGAAAAAATAAAATAAACATACAATAGAGGGAGGTAACACATAAACCAATGATAAAAATGCTTATTGGAGGAATTAGGAAATGAAAGTCAACAAAGGTGCAGCTAAAGTGGACTTTCATGCCATTTTTGCTGTTGTTACACGTTTTATCTAGCCTTTTAAAGGCTGCTGATACAAAGACTTTTGTGAGCAGAAAATGTAAAGAAAAACGAGTTAAAAGATAGTATATAAGAGGTACTAGATAAAGGAATATCATTGGCTAGAAATTATGAAAAGGAGGTAAGAATACATAGTCAAAAACGTGGACAGCAACATGAATTTCCAACCGATTCTTTTAGATGTGAAAGTATTCGGTTTTAATGAATAAAAGACAGTGGATATAAAGTAAAAGAAGCTTAAAAATAATAGCTGAACAATTATGCTTGTGGAAGTGTAAAACAAAGACCAATGAAAAGATGTAAAAGACGTGTGAAAGGAAAATGCTTCTACGCCACCTTGTGCTATAATTTCTTCATGCATTAAATGAATTTTAATGTAACAAATGATGAAGAAATATAATAAGAGAATAGGTGGATTATTAGTATTGGTTAATATGAAGAATAAAGAAGCAAGAAGGCTGCAGCAAAGTTGCCATCTTCACCACCGAATATGTCATCTACGAGAGCCAAACTCTGTCCTAATTTCTGTTCTCTTTCTTTGCTTCGTTTCAGCTAAGAAAAAATTTCAGAAAAATTGCATTGTGATGTTCAGCCTTCCTTGCTTACTTAACTCTTATTTTAATTGAAGAATCAACTAAGAAACCAAGCTAGGAGACTAATAAGAGGAAGAGACCAAAACAGATAATAGAATTTTGTTTTAAGCCCCTCATTCGGTCAAGGTAAGATTTAATGATTTCTTGAGATTGAATGATATAATTCTATGATTTCAAGCATGAGAAGCATGATTATAGTCTTGCTTTTGATTTATTCTTGTTAGATCATAGAAAGAGAATGAATTCATTTCTTGAAATAGATGAAGAATAAAATCAAATTAAGCTAAAATTGTAGTTTAATGATGTAAAATAATTAAAGGAAATTAAATAAAAAGGAAGAAAAGGCCTAGAATTGAAATAGGTTGAAAAGAGATTTTTACTTATGAGGAGACCTACGGTTGAACATGGAAGTATGGAAGCATTTAAGGCTTCATGGAAAGAAACTGGCAACAAGGGGTTCACGTAGACAATAGGCAAATGGAAAATAAGAAAATAAAATCAAATGTTGAAAAGTCAATAAAAATGGCCATGAGAGGTTCGGCCATGACATTGAAATTTAGAACTTTGGTAAATAATAGTCATAGAAATTAAAGGAGAAGAAACGGTGAAATTAAAACTAAGAAAGAAGCTAGAATGAATAAATGGAGTTATAACACCAGTATAATTTATACTGGTTGTATTCATAACATGAAGTTAGTGGCTGCATTTTATGGATTTTCTTGATTTAAAAATAAGAAGAAAATTATTAATAATTTTCGATAAAATTATTTTGCAGCCCAAGTAGACAAATTTCGGTTAGCAATACCGGAACGATCGTCTGCGTAAGACCAGGTAAGGGAGTAGTATGTGAAGTGAAATGCATGTCCTGTGGAGTAAAATGTTATAAAAATATTGAGAAAATAATTTGGTTTGAGACATGCATTAATTTGATAAACTATTTTCACAGACCATGATTTGGGCGAGCTATAAAGCCGACCCTTATGTTGTTGTCTGGGCAAGCCAAAGAAAGGCGACCCCTGTTTTAATAAAATCCGAGCGAGCCAAAGAAAGGCGACCCCTTTGATATAATTCTAGGCGAGCCAACAGTGGGCGATCCTTTTTTTTAAAGAGAAATATTTTGTGGGCGACCCCCTAGTTCAACTCGGTGTGAGAGCCACAGTGGGTGATGTTAGTTCGCCACATGGGCGAATGAAAACATGCGAGTTCAATCCACTGCAATGGGCGAGCCGTAATGGGCGAGCTGATAAGGGGTGAGCCGATTTAACTTGTGTTTTTCTCGTACGAAAAATGGTGAAATTACTGGCTGTTTTTATTGTGTTTTGTAAACAGAAAATATAATACCTTTTGGGAAAACGATCATTTTAAAGAAATGATAAAATGTGTGAAATATTCCTTAAAGGTTCTTTATGAGATATAAATTGATTTTTGAGACTTTAGGCCCCGAGTTTCATACGTTACTAATTACGTGGCTGATTGAGTCACCAAGTCATCAAAGGTCTCGAGGTCACCTGGCAAGTGTACCTGAGGACCACCTATAGATTATGGCCATGGATCTAGCTGTGTCCCAGTAGGGATGCGAATTGGAGTTTTGGCCTAAGGGCACACTCTGAGAAAGCCGTGAGGGGTGATGGCTATAGGTGCACCCCAAAGCGGACGATTGGTGTTCCTGTGGGAACGATGATAACATGATTTAATTGTAGGGTGATGCCTAGTCTCAACTTACTGAGTTCTGTTTACTGAAAGGATTTACTGAATCCTGTTTATTGTTTACTATATTATATCGTAAACTGTTTAGCTAGTGATTTGAATATTAAAGACTGTTTACTATATCCACTGTTTTCCTACTGGGTATGCTGTTAGAGAAAATAAATGTTTTGTGGTATATAGTTTTTATTTTATAAAGCAACATACAACTTCCTTACTGAGGATGTTGTCGCTCACCCCTTATTTTCCACTCCAGAGGGTGTTGATTTGGATTAAAAGGTTTACCTTCCAGAGTTATCGGCTGCTATAGTCAGCAGATATACGATATAGAAGGTACATTATATTCTTTTATATATTCAGTAAAATTGTACAATAGTACTTTGAGTAAAAAAGGAATGTAGGTGATCTCAAGAATTATGAAGTATTCATATTTCTATTTTGGTACTGAAATGAAAGTACCATTTATTTCTGAAAGGGTTAATAGAATGGTAAGCATCACAGACAGCTCAACCGATAAAAATATGTAAATAAGAGTAAAATATGTGATTTATTGTAGATGAGATGTTACATATTTAATGGTATCAAATCAGGATTGGTCAGATGTCTAGTGGTGCTTGGAACGAAAAGTGACTACTAAATATTCCCTGTAGTACTGTATAGTCTGAATATATAAAGGAATCAAGTAACTGTAAACTGAGTTAAGTGTTTAAAATGATGTGAAAGTTTTGAATCAAGGATTACAAAAAGGGATTGTAATCCAAGGAGTTGACATGAAATAGATGATCTTATGGTCTTACTGGAGGTCTGTTCGGTAAGGTACAGTGAGGAACTCAGTGAGGGCCCCACCAGGACTTCTCTGTCCGAATCGAACTAAGACCTTGAAATGATGATATTGGAGTGAATAGGGATATCATCACTATATAGACCTTAAGATCGTCTGTTTGAATGTATCTTAAAGAGGGAGGAACAAATTGAGAAATGACGAATATGCCCTTATATTGAAATAATGCCTCTGAATCATGGTTGACTAAATTGATTTGGAACTTATTGATGGTAATAGAGTAATTATGGTGTAAAGAAAATATTACATGTTTAATGATCCCTACTGTGAGCCCCACTTATATTTTGATGTGTAATGCGACCAGATTGGGTACTATGTGAGGTCGCGAGATAGTTGACCCTGTTATGGATTCTTAAGGCTTGAATTAAAGATGAAAATATGGGGTAGGTTGATTAGGGATTAATTAATATTGTAAAAAGAGATTCATTTACGGAATGTGGTTAAAAAAAGGTGAGTTATATATTGATGATTCAATATCAGTGTTATTAATTCTGGTTCTAAATAATCCTTCTGTTTCATATGAGTATAAATCAGATAATATATAATCAGAATACCTTGAGATATCTTTACAAAATGGAATATTTTGAAGTGAAAACATATATAAGTGAATCGATTGACATATATGTTACATGATTTGAAAGTTATAAGGATACATAGTGGATTTGCATGATGTAAATAACGAAGCCTCCAAGATGATATGAGGTTATGATTTAGAAGTTACTGGACGAAGTTCAAATAAATCTTCGGAGTAATGTGGATTCGAAAGATTATTGACTCGATTCACAACATGGAATCTATTTATAAGCTCTTACCAGAAAATATAAAAGAGTTTAAAGAGCTTAAGGAATTACTCCAGAGATTAATGAATAAAGAACCTATCTGTGCTAGGGTAACTGGTGAAAACATAGATGATATGGTTCGAAAGAATAAGCATAGCTTATGATCGCGTACTAAATTTCGAATGTTCAATAGTGTTGTTACTGAAAATGGATATTCATTTGTTCAGGATCGATATTTTAATCGATCCATTTAATGATATACATGGAGTTTTAAGACCAATCTCTGAACAAGATGTTATCGGATAAAAAGCTTACAGACAGGCATTCGTAAGACGATGTTCAGAATTTGGTATAACTCCTACGAGTCTTTCGTGGTACTTAAGAGATATGTGAAATATCACGTGACATATGTGGAATTAATGAAATTATATACAGATAAATTATAATAGCATGAAACCATGAGATGTGAATATGTATAATTGTTTAAAGAAAATAAGCAGCACCCTGGAATAATTCCACAAAATTCTAGAAACTAAAAATTTTAATGTTAAGCTTAGTAAATATGAGTTTTAACTGAATTCGAGCACTATTAGAGGCGGGTGGTCTCGAATGATAAAGTGAATATCGATTTATTTAAATAGAGAAGTTTGTGGAATCAACTGCTTTACTGATATGTTACATGATGTGAGAAAATTAAATGAGAGTGGATGAATATATATGAGTATAGTATTCAAAACTGTTAAAAGGTTTTAACGGAAGAGTATCATACCACTTGGAAAATCAATTAGAGTGATAAGTTTGAAAAGATGAAAATGCATTAAAAAGATAAATTATATGATGATAAGGGAACAAGAGTTAAGAGGTAGTTCCCAAATCAAGCTTGAATATGATTCCTCTGACTATCATAATGTCACGACTAAATTTAAAAATCGAGTTAGATTGACATATGAAATGAGTTATACTCAGAGGAGTAAATAAACGAAATACTGACAGTCATGATGGATGTATATATTGGAAATGTGAAATGGCATAAATAATGTGGAGACAGAAATGGTAATTTGATAAATTTCCATTACAGAAGTTGATTGTGAAAAGATTACATCCTCAGGTACATTACACCATTAAGTGATATTATATGTACCATGAGAATAAGAGATGTAATGATAACTAAATATAAAAAGAGATGTTAGGGAAAATTATTACCTAATGTCTCAATTACTGTAGTTGACGGTTAATATTAAAGTCTGCAAGTGAAGTGCAGTCTTAATTAAACTCTGAAACGATTATTGTGGGATAGTAAAGAATTCGAAAGAATCATGATGTTATAGAAGTGACTATAGATTGATTGACCAAATTGATTCACTTATACATCATTCAGTTTCTTGATCTCTCGCGTGCCCTAGTCAATAAATATATCTGTGAAATGGTGAAAAGGTATGTAAAGTTCTACTGAGCGAGTACATGTGATAGGGATCCCTAATTGGCCCCATGCTTTGAGAGAGTAGCATCAGGCCTTGGGATTCCAAATTTACGGCTAGCATCGCCTCTTATTGATATAGATATCCGAGCACATTGTGTAAACGCTCAATGATATGTTGAGAGCGGGTGCAATTGATGTAAAAGCTACTAGGACAATTAAATACGATTGACTAAAATTGTCTAAATGATAATCAACAAATTATGATCGACTTGGCACTAAATAAGATAATATGTAATAAATAGTGTGAAACTATCTACTGTATGAAAAGAAGTGGAAATTGTTAACTTGAAAAAATGATAAATAATTACAAAGAGTATAAATTGATTATGCAAGAGGAAATGTTTGATTTAAATGAAATTCGGAGAACCTGTAAGGGACCTGATGCTATCTAGATAATTGTGGATAAATTAACGAAGTCTGCTCATTCCTTGGCTATGAAATCTATTGATCCAATTACTACCTTAGCCGAATTATATGTTAGGGAGATAGTGAGAGTACATGGTTCCAGCGAGCATTACATCTGACAGGGAGTCCCGCTTCGCATCTCATTGTTGAGAGAGACTTCAGGAAGCTATGGGATCCCAACTGAGTTTTAGCATTGCATTTTATCTGCAGACTGACGGACAGTCCGAGCGTACGATATAGACGCTCGAGGATGTGTTGTGAGCGTGTGCATTAGATCCTAGGAGGCTCCTGGGACAATCATTCCTGACAAAGTTTCCTTATAATAATAGCTAACAGGTGACTATCGGCATGGCACTTTACGAAGTTATATATATGGCAGACGATATAGATCTACGATAGCATGGGAAAAAGTGGGAGCCCGTAAATTATTAGCTCCCGACTTAGTCAAGCAAGTTCCCAAGATGGACGAGTAATTATATATTTTTGAAAGTCTCACCCCCTAAGGACATAATAAGATTCGGTAAGAAAGGAAAGCTGAGTCCTCGATACATCGGACCTTTATTACACTGTACAATATACTTGTGAATTATTGATAGTGAAATTTAAATTTTTAGTTGAATTTAAATAAAGAGGGAATGAAATTCCATTCTCAAGTTGGAATTTTTGGATTCATGAATTATAGTATAATATATAAAGTTGAAACAAATATGGAAAGATGAAGTAAAGAGCATAGAATATAAAAAGAAAAAGAAGCAAAAAATTATGCATGGAAGAGTTATTCCATGGCATAAAATATCAACAAAAATAATTACAAGAGGAAAAAACTATTTATTGGACAAGTGATAAAATTGTGATTGATGGAATATATAAAGAAAGAAGAAACAAAATTTAAATTGTGTCGCAAAGAAGAGTTGGCTTCCACGCCACTCATGGTTGCTAGTACACAAGGCTAGAAGCAAAATATTGAGACCAATCTTGGTGTAAAAATGGGATAAATAATAGAGATAAAGAGCAGAGTATTGATGAGATACAAGGCTAGAAAATCATAGGCTGAGATCTATATTAAAGAGGCAAAGAAAAGTCAAGGAAAATGCAGCCAAGAAATAAACAACACACCAAATTTTTTAGTTACCTTGTTGTGCTCGATTGGAAAACTGTAAAAGGAAAAAGAAAAAAAATAAAAGAAACATACAATAGAGGGAGGTAAAACATAAAGCAATGATAAAAATGCTTATTGGAGGAATTAGAAAATGAAAGTCAACAAAGGTGCAGCTAAAGTGGACTTTCATGCCATTTTGCTGCTGTTACACGTTTTATCTAGCCTTTTAAAGGCTGCTGATACAAAGACTTTTATGAGCAGAAAATGTAAAGGAAAATGAGTTAAAAGATAGTATATAAGAGGTACTAGATAAAGGAATATCATTGGCTGGAAGTTATGAAAAGGGGGTAAGAATATATAGTCAAAAATATGGACAACAACATGAATTTCCAGTCGATTCTTTTGGTTGTGAAAGTATTCGGTTTTAATGAATAAAAGACAATGGATATAAAGTAAAAGAAGCTTAAAATAATAGCTGAACAATTATCCTTGTGATTGTGTAAAACAAAGACCAAAGAAAAGATGTAAAAGACGTGTGAAAGGAAAATGCTTCTACGCCACCTTGTGCTGCAATTTCTTCATGCATTAAACGAATTTTAATGTAACAAATGATGAAGAAATATAATAAGAGAATAGATGGATTATTAGTATTGGTTAATATGAAGAATAAAGAAGCAAGAAGGCTGCAGCAAAGTTGCCATCTTCACCACCGAATATGTCGTCTACGAGAGCCAAACTCTGTCCCGATTTATGTTCTCTTTCTTTGCTTCAATTCAGCTAAGAAAAAAATTCAAATAAATTGCATTGTGATGTTCAGCCTTCCTTGCTTACTTAACTCTTATTTAATTGAAGAATCAACTAAGAAACCAAGCTAGGAGACTAACGAGAGGAAGAGACCAAAACAGAAAATAGAATTCTGTTTTGAGACCCTCATTCGATCAAGGTAAGATTTAATGATTTCTTCATATTAAATGATATAATTCTATGATTTCAAGCATGAGAAGCATGATTATACTCTTGTTTTTGATTTATTCTTGTTAGATCATAGAAATAGAATAAATTCATATCTTGAAGTAGATGAAGAATAAAATCAAATTGAGCTGAAATTGTAGTTTGATGATGTAAAATAATTAAAGGAAATTAAATAAAAAGGAAGAAGAAGCCTAGAATTGAACTAGGTTGAAAAGAGATTTTTACTTATGAGGAGACCTACGGTTGAACATGGAAGTATGGAAGCATTTAAGGCTTCATGCAAAGAAAATGGCAACAAGGGGTTCACGTAGACAAGAAGCAAATGGAAAACAAGAAAGTAAAATCAAATGTTGAAAAGTCAATAAAAATGGCCATGAGAGGTTTAGCCATGACATTGAAATTTACAACTTTAGTCAATAATAGTCATAGAAATTAAAGGAGAAGAAATGGTGCAATTAAAAATAAGAAAGAAACTACAATGAATAAATGGAGTTATAACACCAGTATAATTTATACTGGTTGTATTCATAACATGAAGTTAGTGGCTGCATTTTATGGATTTTAGTGGTTTAAAAATAAGAAGAAAATTATTAATAATTTTCGATAAAATTATTTTGCAGCCCGAGTAGACAGATTTCAGTTAGCAATACCGGGACGATCGTCTGCGTAAGACCAGGTAAGGGAGTAGTATGTGAAGTGAAATGCATGTCCTGTGGAGTAAAATGTTATAAAAATATTGAGAAAATAATTTGGTTTGAGACATGCATTAATTTGATAAACTGTTTTCACAGACCATGATTTGGGCGAGCTATAAAGCCGACTCCTATGTTGTTTTCTGGGCAAGCCAAAGAAAGGCGACCCCTGTTTTAATAAAATCCGGGTGAGCCAAAGAAAGACGACCCCTTTGATATAATTCTGGATGAGCTAACAGTGGGTGATCCCTTGTTTTTTTAAAAGAGAAATATTTTATGGGCGACCCCTCAATTCAACTCGATGTAAGAGCCATAGTGGGTGATGTTAGTTCGGCACATGGGCAAATGAAAACATGCGAGTTTAATCCACTGCGATGGGCGAGCCGTAATGGGTGAGCTGATATGGGGCAAGCCGATTTAATTTGTGTTTTTCTCGTACAAAAAATGGTGAAATTTCTGGCTGTTTTTACTGTGTTTTGTAAACAGAAAATATAATACCTTTTTTGGAAAACGATCATTTTAAAGAAATGATGAAATGTGTGAAATATTCCTTAAAGGTTCTTTATGAGATATAAATTGATTTTTGAGACTTTAGGCCCCGAGTTTCATACGTTACTAATTACATGGCTGTTTGACCCGCCAAGTCATTAGAGGTCTCGAGGTCACCTGGCAAGAGTACCGGAAGACCACTTATAGTTATGGCCATGGATCTAGCTGTGTCCCAGTAGGGACGCGAATTGGAGTTTTGGCCTAAGGGCATACTCTGAGAAAGCTGTGATGGGCGATGGCCTACGGGTGCACCCCAAAGCGGACGACTGGTGTTCTTGTGGGAACGATGATTGCATGTTTTAATTGTAGGGTGATGCCTAATCTCAACTTACTGAGTTCTATTTACTAAAAGGATTTACTGAATCCTGTTTACTGTTTACTATATTATATCATAAACTGTTTAGGCAGTGATTTGAATATTAAAGACTATTTACTGTATCCACTGTTTTCCTACTGGGTATGCTGTGAGAACTCGTTATTTCGTACTGTACATGTACGGAATAATAAATTTTAAAATAAATAAATAAATAGTTGATAAATTCTAAATATCGAAATTTAGGTGAGATAAATTTGAAATTTCGAATTTATACAAGAGTAAAATTTGTTTTCTCATGGAGTGGTTAAAGTGGACCAAATAAGCCATAATTTGGCTTAAAAAAAAAAAAAAAAAAGAAAAGAAGGCTGGACAGAAAATTCGGTGCAGTGGCACATTTAGGAAATAAATGGAAATTTTAGTAGTATTTTGACTTTAAGACAAGAGCTTAATTATAATTAAGAAAATGTTTAAATCCACAAATGAAAATCGGGACAACACAGCGGACTTCTACAAATTTCTTCAGTCTTTTCCACCGCCTCTGTCTTGCTGCATCTTCCTCTCGTTTCTGTTGAATTCTCAAATGCTCACCCGATTTTCCTTATGGAAACCCCCTCTTTCTTGTAGTAAATTGCTGAGTTCTATCATAAAAAAATTATTTTAGGCTGCAAGAGCTTCCCAAATGCTTCTAAAAAGTTCAACTAAAGTTGCCATACGTGATTCCTTCTACTGCTGGCAAAACCAATTCTGCCCAGGTATGGTGATACTTCCGTTCTTGTAAATTCAGTTTGTTATGGATGTATGTGTTGATTAAGTTAATGTCGAGAGGGAGCTTGATTTGAATAAAAAACTTTAAGGGATATCATGCAAGGGTAATTCCTGTGAAAAATTAAAACGATGATGATGATAGTTGCTGACCAAACAAAGACAGAAAAGGTTGACATACCAAGGGAATACACGTAACCTTGAACCATCATGAAATTAATGAAGTACTGACTTAAGCTAATAAGGTGTTATACAGTCAGACATGAGGGTTTCGATATAGGGAATCAGGGGATTGTTGACATGATTGGCGAGAAAGAAAGAAAGCTGAAATATGTGGCTGTAGGTTAGTAACGTGAATGCTAGAATAAATTATGCTGGGTGTGTGTGTGGTGAATGATGAGAAGTAAGATAGAACATAAGAAAATTAAATGGATATGGGACCCTGCTCCTACGGTCAGCCATGAGAATTTTTAAGAGGTGTAAGGGTGGTATGCTGATGGTAAAAAAAAAAAAAGAAAATAAGTAAAGAGTTATTAAACCGAGTAAATAATGTTTCGAAAGACACATAAAGAATCTAGTCCCTCACCAAAGAAATGAGTTAGAATAGTTTAGATCCTAAGACATATAATTGATATATGATCAAAATATAATTAAGACATGTCATTGAAACATCATTTGATTTAATTGTAGTGAATTTGGAGCGGTGTAGGAGTTTAGCTTGAGTTGAGGATCGAGGAAAGGTAACCTACCAAGCACCGAGGTAAGTGGGTTAAATAAATCTTACTAGCATCGTCTCGTAAGAGATGAAGGAATCCTTATTAAATAATTAATTAAATTATATAGGATATTGGTTGAGCATTACGGGTAAGATAATTAGAATAATTATGCAAGAGTTTTAAACCGAACATAATGTGCCTGTGAAATGCCCTTATTTAAAAGGTGATCTTTGTCGTGTATTGTGTAATGTGTTATGTGTTATGGCACTCTCATGATCATTGAACATGTTAACATATTGTTATGTTTGGGTATGAATACGTGAGTTGAGTACCAAATACACATATCGTCTCGATGTTGAGTCCATAGACCTCAATTAGCACCTAGTTTTATGTACCAAGAGTAAAGACTCGAATTCCGAACCGTGGGAGTCACCTCTAGGATCCTTCGGGAACTACGTGCTACACGAGCTTCGATGTGCTAAAGGCATTAACCGAGTAAAACCTCGAGTGGACTTTGGGCCATAGAGGACAGTACGGATGAGTGATGAAGCTAGGCAATCGTTGTCTGATGGGCCCAGAGAGGTTGCCATGGCCGATTGTGCTGGTTCGTCATAATCTCTAAAACCTCGAGTGGACTTTGAGCCATAGAGGACAGTACGGATGAGTGATGAAGCTAGGCAATCGTTGTCTGATGGGCCCAGAGAGGTTGCCATGGCCGATTGTGCTGGTTCGTCACACCCCTAAAATCCTTCGGGAACTAAGTGCTACACAAGTTTCGACGAAATATGAGAAATCGTAGGGTATTGCGATTATAAGTAAGTAAGTGATTGTGATTCATGAAGGCGATGAATGTTGAAGGATGACATAGATCTTAGGCATATGACACATGATGTATGTGATTATTGAATGATATCTATATATGCCATTTGAACATGTGCTACTTGAATGTTCGTTTCTTTCGATTATTTGAGTTATGTCTATATATGTCATTGAACATGTGCTACTTGAATATTCGTGCTTCCACACATAATTATATTTTTAATAAGAACGATGACTGGTGTAATTAAGGATGAAAAGTAAGTATGAGTAAGTTATGACGTGTGTACACTTACGAAAAGGGTAATAAACCTTAGTATAACCCATACATGCTAATTTACAATAACTCAAGCATGTATGATCGTGTTTTACGATATGAGCCTAGTATGTTTTATTTAAACTACTTACTGAGCCGTGGATTGCTCACCCCTTAATTTAACAACTGCAGATCATACGAGTTGATAGCCGGCTCAGGCTTCGCGTAGGCACCTGGGAAATCGTACCTAGTAGTGGTACCCATTGCGTTCTCCAGAGCTAGCATTTTGTATTTTGAGGTATACTGATAGTATATCATTTTGATAATTATGTGTACGTTAACTTTCACAGTACTAAGATAATATGTGGGATGTAACTATGGATCGCATTAGATGACTATGAGAGTCTAGGTGGTTATCGAGTCCGATCCAGGTCTTAAATTATGTTTTGAATTATGTATAAATGTGGTAGATACGAACTTAGTAACGGTTAAACTCTCGAGATCTTGAAATACGTGATTGCATGAAATTGTGGAGAAACACCAGCTGTTGTATTATGTGATTTAGAAATGCGTTTTGTGCAGGGAATTATACCTGGGGAAATTGATAAAATACAAAGGGGAGGTTTTCGATCTGTTTCTTTTGGGAATAGTAAAATAAGATGAAAATCATAAGAAAAACCTCTTTGAGAAACGTGTCATAGCTCGAGAAATAATATGAGTAAGATAGGATCGGAATTTAGATACTACACTAACACCGAATACAAACCGTAAGTAGAAAAAGAAAAATTTGGTTCGAAATTTTCGTAAGCAAATCTAGTAAGTGTTAAGTGGATGTCATTGACATTCGGGTCGTGACAGATTAAATGGTATCAGAGCATGGTTTGTCTAGTACGTGGTAGTGTAGTTAGATTGTCTGTAGCGTTACATCCCATGTACTGTGAAATTTATGTGAAAGTTTCCAAATTTGACTTATACTGAGATTGATCTGCTCTTGGTATAGGCACTTGAAATTTGAGTAGAATGAGGAGAACGAGACGTAGAGGTGGACCCGGGAGGCCATCTCGGGGGTCAGCAATACCACCCTCGACTCCTTCACCCTCTGCACCTCCATCACCTCCACATCCGACTCCTCCACATCCGACTCCACCACCACCGGATAGCATGGAGGCGAGGATGGCTAGAATGGAGCAGAATTATGAGGTTATGACAGCCTTGCTACAACAACTTGTGGCAAACCAAACTAGTGTACCTCAGGCTCCGCCACCTCCACATGCATCTTCAGCACCTTTGGTGCCTCCATCTGCTCCCGTAGTGCCTCCACCTGCACCACCACAGGTACCGCCTCCACCGACTCCCGTAGAGCCACAGATTGCTCCTCCTCCAGTTACACCCCAAGTAGCCGTGCCGCAGCCAGCTACTATTCAGGTTGGGAGTCCAGTGGATCGGAATATGTCTCTCTTGAAGCAATTTCAAAAGATGAATCCTCCACAGTTCAAGGGGGAAAAAGATCCCACTAAGGCGGAAGAGTGGATAGAGGAGATGGAGTTCCTCTTTAAATACATGGGCTGCAATTCCACCGAGAAGGTATCCTTAGCCGTGTATATGATGAGAGGTGAGGCTCAGAAGTGGTGGAAGACTAATGAGCCCTTGGTATTGGCCAAAGATCCCATTATTACATGGGAGAAGTTTGTTGAGACCTTTATGGATTATTATGTGTCGGCAGTGGCAAGACGAAAGAAGAAGACACAGTTTCTTGAACTAAAGCAAGGGTCTATGAAAGTAGAGGAGTATGAGACCCGATTCACTGCCTTAGTCAAATATGATGCGGATTATGCCAACAATGATGAGAAGAAGGCAGAGAAATTCACTTCGGGTTTGAGGTCCAATATTAGGGGTAGAGTTAGGCCCTTTGAGCTTACGGAGTATGCGGCTATTGTGAGGAAGGCATTGACAGTCGAACAAGAAATTGAGGCTTCTCAGGCCGAATATGATGCTAGAAGACAGCCCAAGCCGAACCAGCCCCCTAATAAAAGATTTGATAGAAGGAGGCCAGAACAAAGAAGATATCAGGGCCCTAGTAAGAGGCAGAAGTTTGTTGCGCCTCGACCACAGGCTATTAGGCCTATTACTACAGCTACACCCACTACTCGAGCCGTAACTACAACACCCATTGATACTTCTCAGCCGTGTACTGCTTGCGGCAGAATTCATAGGAATCGACCTTGTCTTAAATCTTCCGGAGCTTGTTTTAATTGTGGTGAAAGAGGCCACTTGATTAGAGATTGCCCCCATCCTAAGGCCACAGAAAAACGAGATGATAGACCATCGATAGCCCAGCAGAAGAAGGCCCAAGATAAGGGTAAGAAACCCATGGAGCATGGAAGGGTGTTTGCTCTCGACCAAGAAACAGCCGACGCTTCTGGTTCGGTCATTAAGGGTAAGCTTACTATTTGTAATTTAGAAGCATTTGTACTTGTTGATCCAGGCTCAACACACTCCTTTATTTCACCTATGTTTGCTAGTAAATTGCATATAGAGTGTGAGCCCTTAGGACATCTATTACATGTGATTACTCCGCTCAAAGAATTTCAAATGACCGAACATGTGTATCGTAAGTGTAGAGTAAAGGTGGGAGATAAATACCTAGTGGTAGATTTGGTGTTATTAGACATGTATGACTTTGATGTAATACTAGGCATGGATTGGCTAACCAACCACCATGCCAGTGTGGACTGCTATAGCAAAGTTGTTACTTTCTCCTTACCTGAAAAGCTTGTACTACGTCTTGGAGATAATGAATAGAATAATTATGATTTTATTGGTGTCTCACTAATATGAGATTGATTTGTTTGTGAAGGCTATCTCGCGTTTGTCGAGGATGCCGAAAAGAGCCAATCGGAACTGTCTGACATCCCAGTTGTCAAGGACTTCTCCGATGTATTTCCGGATGAGCTACCAGGGCTACCTCCGGAAAGAGAGATGGAGTTTGCTATAGAGCTACTCCCAGGCACTCAACCCATATCCAAGCCCCCGTATCGAATGGCCTTAGTTGAGTTAGAGGAGTTGAAAAAGCAATTACAAGAGTTGTTGGACAAAGGGTTCATAAGACCGAGTGTGTCGCCATGGGGAGCTCCAGTGTTGTTTGTGAAAAAGAAGGATGGCAGTTTGAGGCTATGTATCGATTATAGGCAGTTGAATCAAGCAACGGTGAAGAATAAGTATCCCCTGCCTAGGATTGATGATCTGTTGGATCAATTGAAAGGTGCCCAAATATTTTCGAAGATTGATTTGAGGTCGGGGTACCACCAATTGAGGATTAAAGGGGAAGATGTGCCAAAGACAGCCTTTAGAACTCGATATGGCCACTACGAATTCCTAGTTATGCCATTCGGCCTAACGAATGCCCCTGCAGCATTCATGGCATTGATGAATGAAGTATTCAAGCCTCACTTGGATAAGTTCGTCATTGTGTTCATAGATGACATACTGGTGTATTCCCGATCCCGGGAAGAACATGAGCACCACCTCCACATAGTACTCCAAACTCTTAGGAAGGAAGGGCTATACGCGAAGTTCAGCAAGTGTGAGTTTTGGTTGGAACAAATCAGTTTTCTGGGGCATGTGGTATCCAAGGATGGTGTAGCAGTTGATCCAGTTAAGATAGAGGCCGTGATGAATTGGGAGAGGCCTAAAACAGTGACCGAGATTCGCAGCTTTTTAGGGCTTGCAGGTTACTATAGGAGATTTGTAGAGGGGTTTTCCAAGCTTGCTGCTCCACTAACCCGACTTACACGCAAGGATGTCAAGTTTGAATGGAATGATGCGTGTGAGCGTAGCTTTCTAGAACTCAAGCAAAGGTTGACTACGGCTCCTGTGTTGACGGTTCCAAGTGGATCCGGAGGATTTGCAGTGTATAGTGATGCTTCTCTACAGGGTCTAGGGTGTGTGTTGATGCAGAATGGTAGAGTAGTGGCATATGGTTCAAGACAGTTGAAGGACCACGAGAGGAACTACCCTACTCATGATCTGGAGTTGGCAGCGGTAGTGTTTGCGCTAAAGATATGGCGCCATTATTTGTATGGTGAGCGGTTCCAGGTTTATACAGACCACAAGAGCTTAAAGTACCTATTCTCGCAGAAAGAGTTGAATATGAGACAGAGAAGATGGATGGAGCTATTGAAGGACTATGACTGCGAGATTCTCTATCATCCGGGTAAAGCAAACCGGGTAGCGGATGCATTAAGTAGGAAGAGTGTGGGTTTTGTTAGTTACATGATGGTCCGGGAATGGGATTTGCTGGAGAAATTTTCAGAGTTGAATATCAACCTAGAGCCCGATGGTGAGTATTTGATGGCTAGCTTGAGGATAGAGCCTAACATTATGGATCAAATTAGACAAGCTCAGAAAGAGGATCCTAGACTTGTGGAGATCATTGGTGGAATACAACCGGGACAAGACTCAGAGTTTAGGGTTTCAGATGATGGGTTGTTGAGATATAGGGGTAGAATTTATGTCCCGAATGATGAGATGTTGAAGAGGCAAATTTTAGAAGAGGCACACAGCTCCAAATACACTATGCATCCAGGGAATACGAAGATGTATCAGAATTTACGAAAGGTGTTTTGGTGGGCTGGTATGAAGAAAGATATAGCGACCTTTGTGTCGAGGTGTCTAGTGTGCCAAAAGGTTAAGATTGAACACCAGCGGCCAGCGGGCTTACTAAAGCCTTTGCCCATACCTACATGGAAGTGGGAGCATGTGACTATGGACTTCATTATGGGGCTCCCGAGGACTCGTAGGAATCATGATGCGATCTGGGTGATAGTTGACAGATTGACAAAATCCGCTCATTTCCTAGCTATGAAGGCTACTGACTCGCTTAGTGCCTTAGCAAATATGTATGTTAAGGAGATTGTGAGGTTACATGGAGTCCCAGTGAGCATAGTTTCGGACAGGGATTCTCGGTTTACTTCCCGTTTCTGGGAACACTTCCAAGATGCCTTGGGAACTAAACTAAGCTTTAGCACAGCCTTCCATCCTCAAACCGATGGGCAATCAGAGAGGACTATTCAGACACTTGAGGACATGTTGAGGGCATGTGTTATGGATTTTCGAGGCTCATGGGATGATCATCTGGCACTAGCGGAGTTTGCATATAACAACAGCTTTCACTCTAGTATTGGGATGGCACCTTACGAGGCATTGTATGGGCGTAGGTGTAGGTCTCCCATTGGCTGGGAAGAGGTAGGTGAAAGAAAGTTATTCACTCCGGAGATTGTAGAGAAAGCTTCCGAAGATGTGAGATTGATATGTGATAGACTGAGGACAGCCCAAAGTAGACAGAAAAGTTATGCCGACTGTCGAAGGAGGCCTTTAGAGTTCCAAGTGGGTGATAAAGTGTTCTTGAGAATCTCTCCGTCTAAAGGCATAATGAGATTTGGCAAGAAATGGAAGTTGAGTCCTCGATACATTGGTCCGTTTGAGATATTGGAGAGAGTGGGTGACGTAGCATATCGACTAGCATTACCCCCGGAGCTATCGGGTGTGCATAACGTCTTTCATGTGTCGATGCTACGGAAATATCATCCGGACCCATCTCATGTGATCGAGTATGAGCCACTGGAGATTAGAGAGGACTTAAGCTATGTCGAGAGACCAATTCGGATCTTAGACAGGAAAGATAAGATATTGAGGTCTAAGACAATCCCTTTAGTCAAAGTGCTTTGGCAGCACCACTCTTCAGAGGAAGCCACATGGGAGTTAGAAAGCTTAATGAGAGAGAAATACCCTCACCTATTTCAGATAGACACAGAAAATTTGGGGGACCAAATTTCTTAAGGTGGGGAGAATGTGAGAACTCGTTATTTCGTACTGTACATGTACGGAATAATAAATTTTAAAATAAATAAATAAATAGTTGATAAATTCTAAATATCGAAATTTAGGTGAGATAAATTTGAAATTTCGAATTTATACAAGAGTAAAATTTGTTTTCTCATGGAGTGGTTAAAGTGGACCAAATAAGCCATAATTTGGCTTAAAAAAAAAAAAAAAAAGAAAAGAAGGCTGGACAGAAAATTCGGTGCAGTGGCACATTTAGGAAATAAATGGAAATTTTAGTAGTATTTTGACTTTAAGACAAGAGCTTAATTATAATTAAGAAAATGTTTAAATCCACAAATGAAAATCGGGACAACACAGCGGACTTCTACAAATTTCTTCAGTCTTTTCCACCGCCTCTGTCTTGCTGCATCTTCCTCTCGTTTCTGTTGAATTCTCAAATGCTCACCCGATTTTCCTTATGGAAACCCCCTCTTTCTTGTAGTAAATTGCTGAGTTCTATCATAAAAAAATTATTTTAGGCTGCAAGAGCTTCCCAAATGCTTCTAAAAAGTTCAACTAAAGTTGCCATACGTGATTCCTTCTACTGCTGGCAAAACCAATTCTGCCCAGGTATGGTGATACTTCCGTTCTTGTAAATTCAGTTTGTTATGGATGTATGTGTTGATTAAGTTAATGTCGAGAGGGAGCTTGATTTGAATAAAAAACTTTAAGGGATATCATGCAAGGGTAATTCCTGTGAAAAATTAAAACGATGATGATGATAGTTGCTGACCAAACAAAGACAGAAAAGGTTGACATACCAAGGGAATACACGTAACCTTGAACCATCATGAAATTAATGAAGTACTGACTTAAGCTAATAAGGTGTTATACAGTCAGACATGAGGGTTTCGATATAGGGAATCAGGGGATTGTTGACATGATTGGCGAGAAAGAAAGAAAGCTGAAATATGTGGCTGTAGGTTAGTAACGTGAATGCTAGAATAAATTATGCTGGGTGTGTGTGTGGTGAATGATGAGAAGTAAGATAGAACATAAGAAAATTAAATGGATATGGGACCCTGCTCCTACGGTCAGCCATGAGAATTTTTAAGAGGTGTAAGGGTGGTATGCTGATGGTAAAAAAAAAAAAGAAAATAAGTAAAGAGTTATTAAACCGAGTAAATAATGTTTCGAAAGACACATAAAGAATCTAGTCCCTCACCAAAGAAATGAGTTAGAATAGTTTAGATCCTAAGACATATAATTGATATATGATCAAAATATAATTAAGACATGTCATTGAAACATCATTTGATTTAATTGTAGTGAATTTGGAGCGGTGTAGGAGTTTAGCTTGAGTTGAGGATCGAGGAAAGGTAACCTACCAAGCACCGAGGTAAGTGGGTTAAATAAATCTTACTAGCATCGTCTCGTAAGAGATGAAGGAATCCTTATTAAATAATTAATTAAATTATATAGGATATTGGTTGAGCATTACGGGTAAGATAATTAGAATAATTATGCAAGAGTTTTAAACCGAACATAATGTGCCTGTGAAATGCCCTTATTTAAAAGGTGATCTTTGTCGTGTATTGTGTAATGTGTTATGTGTTATGGCACTCTCATGATCATTGAACATGTTAACATATTGTTATGTTTGGGTATGAATACGTGAGTTGAGTACCAAATACACATATCGTCTCGATGTTGAGTCCATAGACCTCAATTAGCACCTAGTTTTATGTACCAAGAGTAAAGACTCGAATTCCGAACCGTGGGAGTCACCTCTAGGATCCTTCGGGAACTACGTGCTACACGAGCTTCGATGTGCTAAAGGCATTAACCGAGTAAAACCTCGAGTGGACTTTGGGCCATAGAGGACAGTACGGATGAGTGATGAAGCTAGGCAATCGTTGTCTGATGGGCCCAGAGAGGTTGCCATGGCCGATTGTGCTGGTTCGTCATAATCTCTAAAACCTCGAGTGGACTTTGAGCCATAGAGGACAGTACGGATGAGTGATGAAGCTAGGCAATCGTTGTCTGATGGGCCCAGAGAGGTTGCCATGGCCGATTGTGCTGGTTCGTCACACCCCTAAAATCCTTCGGGAACTAAGTGCTACACAAGTTTCGACGAAATATGAGAAATCGTAGGGTATTGCGATTATAAGTAAGTAAGTGATTGTGATTCATGAAGGCGATGAATGTTGAAGGATGACATAGATCTTAGGCATATGACACATGATGTATGTGATTATTGAATGATATCTATATATGCCATTTGAACATGTGCTACTTGAATGTTCGTTTCTTTCGATTATTTGAGTTATGTCTATATATGTCATTGAACATGTGCTACTTGAATATTCGTGCTTCCACACATAATTATATTTTTAATAAGAACGATGACTGGTGTAATTAAGGATGAAAAGTAAGTATGAGTAAGTTATGACGTGTGTACACTTACGAAAAGGGTAATAAACCTTAGTATAACCCATACATGCTAATTTACAATAACTCAAGCATGTATGATCGTGTTTTACGATATGAGCCTAGTATGTTTTATTTAAACTACTTACTGAGCCGTGGATTGCTCACCCCTTAATTTAACAACTGCAGATCATACGAGTTGATAGCCGGCTCAGGCTTCGCGTAGGCTCCTGGGAAATCGTACCTAGTAGTGGTACCCATTGCGTTCTCCAGAGCTAGCATTTTGTATTTTGAGGTATACTGATAGTATATCATTTTGATAATTATGTGTACGTTAACTTTCACAGTACTAAGATAATATGTGGGATGTAACTATGGATCGCATTAGATGACTATGAGAGTCTAGGTGGTTATCGAGTCCGATCCAGGTCTTAAATTATGTTTTGAATTATGTATAAATGTGGTAGATACGAACTTAGTAACGGTTAAACTCTCGAGATCTTGAAATACGTGATTGCATGAAATTGTGGAGAAACACCAGCTGTTGTATTATGTGATTTAGAAATGCGTTTTGTGCAGGGAATTATACCTGGGGAAATTGATAAAATACAAAGGGGAGGTTTTCGATCTGTTTCTTTTGGGAATAGTAAAATAAGACGAAAATCATAAGAAAAACCTCTTTGAGAAACGTGTCATAGCTCGAGAAATAATATGAGTAAGATAGGATCGGAATTTAGATACTACACTAACACCGAATACAAACCGTAAGTAGAAAAAGAAAAATTTGGTTCGAAATTTTCGTAAGCAAATCTAGTAAGTGTTAAGTGGATGTCATTGACATTCGGGTCGTGACATATGCTGTTAGAGAAAATAAACGTTTTGTGGTATATAGTTTTTATGTTATAAAGCAGCATACAACTTCCTTACTGAGTATATTGTCGCTCACCCCTTATTTTCCACTCCACAAGGTGTTGATTTGGATTAAAAGGTTTACTTCCAGAGTTATCAGCTGCTAGAGTCAGCAGATAAACAATATAGAAGGTATATTATATTCTTTTATATATTCAATAAAATTGTGCAGTACTACTTTGAGTAAAAAGGGAATGTAGGTGATCTCAAGAATTATGAAGTATTCATATTTCTATTTTGGTACTGAATTGAAAGTACCATTTATTTCTGAAAGGGTTAGTAGAATGGTAAGCATCACAGACAGCCCAACCGGTAAAAAAGTGTGAGTAAGAGTAAAATATGTGATTTATTGTAGATTCAGGATGTGACAGAGAGCATGTGTCATGGATTTTCAAGGTTCATGGGATGATCATTTGGCACTAGCTGAATTTGCATATAACAATAGTTTCCACTCTGGCATTAGGATGGCACCATACAAAGCGTTATATGGACGAAGGTGCGGGTCTCCCATAGGTTAGGAAGAAGTGGGTGAAAGGAAGATATTTGCTCTTGAACTTGTAGAAAAGGCTTCAGAGAATGTTAGGTTGATATGTGATCGGTTGCGAACAGCTCAGAGCAGACAGAAGAGTTATGCCGATAATCACAGGAGACACTTGGAGTTTCAAGTTGGAGATAGGGTATTTTTAAAAATCTCTCCATCTAAAGGATAGTGAGATTTGGTAAAAGATGGAAGCTGAGTCCTTAGTATATTGGTCCGTTTGAGATACTAGATAGACTGGGTGATGTGGCATATCGATTAGCAGTACCACCAGAACTATTGGGTGTGCATAATGTCTTTCATGTATCTATGTTGAGAAAGTATCATCCGGATCCCTCTCATGTGATTGAGTATGAGTCTTTAGAAATTAGAGAGGATTTAAGTTATGTTGAGAGACCACTTCAGATTTTAGATCGAAAGGATAAAGTATTGTGGTTTAAGATAATTCCTTTAGTAAAGGTGCTTTGGCAGCACCACAGCTCAGAAGAAGCTACATGGGAGTTGGAGAGTCTGATGAAAGAGAAGTAACCCCACTTATTTTAGGAACTTGGAGAAATTTGAAGGACCAAAATTTTCAAGATGGGGAGGATGTGAGAACCACGATTTTTCCTAATTAAATGTGTACTTCTCGTGTAATTTAGTGAACATAAAAAGATAATTTACTTTTGGAAATTCAAGTATAAGATTATGGTTCATCTTCATAGATGTCAAGTATCTTAAATTAAAATAGAGGAATATTATAAAAGAAAAAGGAATATATACATTTATATAATGATAAATGTAATGTAAATATAATATATATATAAAAACGTGGACATGACTGGGTTTGGTGGGAAAATCCTACCCAAAATCCAAAGTGCTTTGCCAATTTTGATAGCAACCCTATACCTATAAAAAAAGAAAGAATAAAAGAATAACTCTCTCATCTTTCCCCTTTTACACGTCATTTGCAGCCCTTAACCCACCTGTTTCTTCACTCCCTCACGTCACTTTCCTTTCTCTCAATCTCACACCGAAACCTTGAAACAGTAGTGGCATTCGGTGAAGAGAATTAAAGCTATGTGTATTGACTGAACTGTAGGCAGTAAAGGGCACTGGAACAAGCATTGGTGTGAATGTCTTGGCTATTGGAAGTGGGTACTTGAAGATAGAGGAAAAAAAGGCTTCATTTGGTGTCGGTTTAGGTGAGAAAATTGGAGCTGTTCATGCGATTTCAGGTTTGGAACAAGATGAAAATGAAGGGGTAGGCTGTGATTTTCGAAAACTAGGTTAGAGCTTTGAGAAGGCTGAACAAAGAAGGAACAAATGTTGGAGAAAAAAAAAGGAACTTGGTGGTTAATTCGAGTGCTGAATCAGAACACCAAAAGTGGGCTGTGTGGTGGCAGAGTTGAGTGTTTCCAGCCCTAAACAAGGGACTCTCAAAGGCCAGAATAGGCAGCATCTTGGTAGTGGTTGGAGCAGGTATGCAAGGGCTGTTTGTAAAGTGTTAAAGGCTGCTGTAGGTGGTGTCTATAAACGGCTATGAAATTCTAGCAAGGTGAGAAAAAGAAAAGAAAAAGAAAAGAAAGAAAACGAAAAGTAAAAGAAAAGAAAGAAAAAGAAAAGGAAAGGAAAAGAAATAAAAGGAAGTATATATATATATATATAAATATATATTTGTATATATGAAGATGAGAGAATTGGATTTAAGAATTTATATTATATTAGTGTTAAATATATATATATATATATATATACACACTACTTACTTGAAAACAAGGTAAGAAACAAAGAAAAGAAAAGAAATAAAAAGAAAGGAAATAGATATATATATATATATATATAGTACATATATATAAAGATGTGGGAAGATGAGAGAATTTGATTTAAAGAACTTGAATTATATTAGTGTTAAGTGTATATATATATGCATGTATATATATATATATATATATATATATATATATTAAGTTAGAACTGAAATTTTTATAAGTGTGTAGAAATTGGGCTAGACATTATTAAGTTGGATTTTATTGTGAATGTGTAGCATGACGGGAGGACGACGGACACGGTCTAGCTAACCACGTGTGATAACCGCAAATTTTCTATTTTTGAAAATTAATATTTAAGAAAATAGATAAGAGGAAATAAATAAATAGAATTGTGGAAATTCGAAAAGTGAAGAAGTGACTGATAACGGAAATTCGAATAAAGGAGAAAATAATTGGATATTAAGAAATCCAAAAGTAAATAAAATAAGAATGAGTACAAAAATATATTTATATAATTAGATTATATAAATATATTTACACATGTTTTTATATAAATACATTAGTATGTATATGAATTTTAGTATATATTATAAAATGAAATATATACTATTTTGTCTTAAATAAATACATGTGTATATTATAAAATATATTTATATAATTATAAATATAAATGTATATATATATATATATGAAATATATATATACCTTAGTATTTTAAATAAAAGTATATAAATATATATATGAGAAATATATATATTGTTTTAATTTAAAGTGATGTGTGTATAATATATATGGTATATATATTTATATGTAAAAAAAAATAATAAAAAAAAAGAAACAGAAACAGAAGAAACAATCGGGAGAAACCCGATTTTGTCTCCCCCGAGTGGCACTGGCAACTGTCGTCGGAGAAGGGAAGAGAGGAGAAGGGAGAGAGGACGTCGGCCGGCGAGCTAAGGAAAGGAGGAGATGACCGGCGACGGAAGACGACGGAAACAGAAACGGAATCGAAGCGAAAAATCGGCGAAGCCGGAAAGGAAAGGAAAAATGGTAGACGGCGGTGCCGGCAGAATTGGCCACCGCCACTACCACCGAAGCATCGCCGGGGAAAGAGGAAGAGGATGGAGGCCACGGTTCAGGCGGTGAACGGCGGAGGAACGCCGACGGAGGAGGAGAAGAGACCGAAGGTAAACCGAGTAGATCCGCCGCCGTACCGTCGATCCAGGCCGAACGGAGACCACCAGCGGACTCGCCGTGCCGTCGGCCAGCTAAAGGGCACCTGAACCGCCGGAGAACCGGTCGCCGGAGGAGAACAGGCGGTGAAGGGGGGGCTAACCGGTCTGACGGGAAGGAAAAAGAAAAAGAAAAAGAAAAAGAAAAGAAAGAGAAAGAAAAGAAAAGAGAAAAAGGAAGAAAGAAAAGAGGAAAAAGAAGAAAGAGGGAGAAAAAGGAGAATTTTGGAAATTACGAGAAATCTCGAGAATTCAGAAATCCGGGAATTACGGGAAACGGTAAGAAATCCCGGAAAGTGATAAATTATTTAAATAATTTATTTATTTAAATAATTATGGAAAAATTCTAAAATTTAGAAATTAATTTCCAGAAAATTTCCTCGATGACCGAGATGATGGAATCGAACGAGGTGAACACGGGCGCGACGAACGAGGCGGTCGCCGACCCGAAACAGGTAAGGGATGCATGTGCAGCACTGTAAGGATATTCAGTCTGCATGTTTTAATTACAAAATATTTTATGGAAATATTTTATGAAAATATTGCGATAAATGATTGGTTGAAAAATTGTGGTGATTTATCAGTTGAAATTTTGTGATGAAGTACTGGCTGGAAATTATAAACTGTATTTTTCGTGCAGGAGGCTAGCCAATCGGCAGCCGTTATACTGCCGAAAAATTATCGAAAATTACTGAAAATTTCTAGAAAATTTCATAAAATCATAATAAATGATTTTATTTCACGAGAAATGATTTTTAACCACGAAAATCGAGAAAATGAATATTTTCATAAAAACATGAATAAGATGAAAATGATTTTAAATTATTCATGTTTTCAAGAATGGTGATAATGAAATCACCGAAAATCCTCTTCGAGAATGGTGATAATGAAATCACTGAAAATTCTCTCAATATGTAAATTACACGTAATACGAGACGAAAAATGAAAAGAAGTAAAGTGAATATTTTTATGAATAAATTCATATATATTTCTTAAATATTCACTAAATGGTTTTATAACCTTTATGGTTTTAAATGATGAAACTATATATTTTTATAAATTCCATAAAGGTTTTCTGATGATGAAAAATACGGTTTTGAGACTAGATGGCAACCTTATCATGCCGATATGTGATATGTGATATGTGACATGTGATATGTAATATGTGATATGTGATATGTGGTCCCGG
This sequence comes from Heritiera fomes, assembly GCA_032173925.1. Taxonomy (NCBI): domain Eukaryota; kingdom Viridiplantae; phylum Streptophyta; class Magnoliopsida; order Malvales; family Malvaceae; genus Heritiera; species Heritiera fomes. The sequence continues at coordinate 19,479,915 of JAPDPM010000015.1, forward strand.
CCGACACCTGATCAGTGATCCGCCGAGGACAATTATAGACTATGGCCATAGATCTGACATGATTATTCATACCCTTCGGGGTCTATAGCATGATATGAGTGACGACCCAGTGGACGGGCTGGGCGTGTGTGCCTAAGTCTCCATATATGAAAATGTTTTATATGATATGCGATATGTGAAATGTTAATGAAAGAGATTTACAGCATTTTACAGAATGCTTATTTCAGTACTGATTTTAGTACTACGAGATGATTTCATATGATATGTGATATGAATATGTAATATGTTTTCAAAAGGAAAAAGAGGTTATAAGTCTAATATTCTTACTATGATTTTAAATTGAATATTAGACTATATGTGACATGAATATGTAATATGTTTTCCGAAAAGGAAAAAGGAGGAAAATAAATCTAATATTCTTATTTTAATTTGTAAATTGAATATTAGATTTAAATGATATATATGATATACGAAAAGGATTTAATAGCGGATTTTGCTATTTAAAGTACTGTACTAATTATGGCTGTACAGTAAAATATGAATTGAGTTTTAAATGAGAATGATGAGAATTTAACTAATATTGTTTTCAAGAAAATATGAATATTAGTTATTTTATTTAAATGCTTTATTTCATAAAAGCATTATTTTGAAAAAGAATATGAAAATGTTACGGAATAAAAAGGAAAGGATTTGAATTTCAAAACAAGAAAGAATATTATTCTCTACAGTTGCTTCTAGGTTCCGGGACAAGCTAGGTATTTCAAATTACCTATCTTACTCCATCTGGATCCCTAGCCGACTGTAGTATCCTTCCTACATGTGTGCCTAGAGCCCATAGGAAAAATGAAAAAGTTTTTCAGCATATAGATAGCTGAGTATCAAGTGAGGCATATAATTCCCTTACTGAGTCGTGGTTTGCTCACCCCTTAATTTTAACATTTCAGGTTTTCGAGGACTGAGAGTCTAGCACTTAGAGGATTTTTGACTGCGCATTTGGGGACGATGCGACAGGTCAATTTATTTAATAAGGTATGATCATTTATTTTCTGTATTTAGACTTATCGACAGTACTACTTTCTTATGAAATAAGATAGGGGATGTAATTCATGTTATCATTTAATATGAAATTGTCTATATGAAAAAGGAAAAGTAAAGTATCGCAGACAGCCCAACCATATAAGATGTATAGAATAAGGTGAAAAATAGGGTCACGGGCTGTAACATGATTTAATGGTATCAGAGCAGGGTTGGCCTGATGTCTGTCGATACTTTTAGAAAAGAAAATGTGTTGAAAATGTTAACATCCCCTGTAGTACTGTGTAGTCTAAATACATAAAAGAAATAAATGATTACAAATTGAATTAAGTGTGTAGAAGGGAGTGAGTAATTATGAAATAAGGAATGCTAAAAAGGGAAAACGGCTCAGGAATGTTACCTGAAATGGTGATCTTATGATCTAAATTAAGGTCGGTTCGGTAAGGAACAGAAATGGACTCGGTGAGGGCCCCACCAGTACTTTTCTGTTCGGATCGAATTGAGACCTGAAAGTGATGATATAAAGGAGGGGAATGAAGTATCATCGCTAAATAGACATTAAGATCACCGATTGAAGGTATTTTGCGGAGAGAGAAAATTTTTTGGCCAAAAATGACCAAAATACCCCTACCCTCAAAATTTTACCGGGAGTCAAAATAGATCACCAGAAGATGGAATTGATCAATTTGACAGAGAAATTGATGATGTAAAGCTGCATTTCAGGCAAAATAATCCAATTATGGATTTTATTGGATTTCTCTGTCGAAATCGAAAAAGATTTTAAACTGCTGATATTGGTATGAGAAAGGAGTACTATCAGCAAACAGACAATAAGATCACTGATTTAAATGTATATTGAGGAGAAAGAAATAAATGTGGAAATGACGAAAATGCCCCTCTGTGGGATTATGCTTTGAATAGTAATAAAACCATTTAGATTTTGAATATATTGATAATAATGGAGTTATTGATGATATGAGGACACAATATGAGTATAACGATTCCGATTATAAATTTCACTACATTTAGTGTGCTGGTACGACCCAAATGGTTATAGGGAAGTCGCAGGATGAGCGACTTAGTATTGATTTTATGGGTCTAAATTAAAAGTGTATTAAAGGGATATCATTACGGGATTGTTGAATATGATGAAAAGTAATATGATTACTGGAGATGACTGAGAAGAGATCAGTATAGAGGATGAAATCCATAACAGTACTGTTAATTCTAGTTCTATACACTTATACTATTTTTGAGGTATTAAATGAATATTTATTTATAGAACTGGAGCATTTGGAGACATGCATTGCAAATTAATGTACTGTATGGAGTACTGTAAATTGGAGAATATTTATAAGAACAGTAAAGTGATAAAAAGAAGAAGATGACAGCTAACCTAAGTTCTTCAGGACCCTTGAGATAAAATAAGACGGGCGACCCAATGATGGGTGACCCGCAGTGGACAATATGATGTGAAATGTGGGCGAATTATGTGTAAGGGTAAACCTGGGGTGAAAGGATCGCTTAGGGGATGCTCGCCGACGGCCGATTCGAACGGGCGGGACTCTTACAATTATTTTAATGGTAATACGAGTGTAAGGAACTAGGTACGTAAGGGTGCCAAGGTTCGAACCTCGTGGATAACATGCTCAAGGGAATTAAACCTGAATTTATTAAATGAAATTGATTTTAAAGTAAATTGCAGTGACAATAAATCGGTTAGCTATGAAAGGTGTTAATTAAATAATTGCACTTAATACAGCATTGTAAATTAAGAGGATTGATATGCTGTGGAGTACGAGAAATAAGCAAATCAAGGCGGAGTAGATGTTAAAATGATTTAAATATTAAATATCTTGGCCTTGAGGATATACAGTGAAATGATGGGACACAAAGATGAATGTCCAAAATGATGAATGATTAAAGAAAGCATCGGAAGAGATTCTTGATGAATTTTCAGAGTTATATGGATTGGAGACATCGAGCTAACATCGACTCGATTGATTATATGAAATCTAATTCTAAGCTTATATCGGAAACATATAAAGAGAATTCGAAAAGCTTAAGAAAATAACTTGGGAAAATATGTGGATAATGAACTTTACCTGTATATAATGTAAAGGATGGAAATATGGATAAGGTGAATTGAGGATGAAGTATGATTGGGTGTTAAATACCTATTATGAAATAAAATTTTTATTAAGAACAAATAATCATTTCTATGAAAGTGATGTCTTATATGATTTAATCGGAGATGTACAAGGAGCTTATAAGATCAATCTCTGTACAAGGCATCACTAGATGGAAAGTTGGAAATTGGTGATCATAAGATGATAATAATTAAAACTCGATATAATTTTATGAGTTCTTATTAAGGTTTACAGGATCAACGAAATACCCTGTGAGGTATATAAGCCTAATGAATGAGGCAACCATATATGAATAAAAGAATGATATACTGATACAGTATAAGACATCAATGGAAAATGAGCAGCATAGTGGTATAACCGCGCAGACTCTCAAAGACAATGAACTATATGTTAAGATTGGCAAATAGAAGATGAGCTAGACAGTATCTCTTTCTAAAACATATGATCTCGAATGACAGAGCGGTGTGGATCTGTCTACGATGAAAAGATAATGATTGAGATACGAAATGTCTTGAGTCTAGCTAAATACTATTGCCAGTCTATGGAAGAGTTATCGGGTTAGCTGCTCTACGTATGAGACTTAAAATTAAATAAGTTTAAGTCAGTGGATGAGTAAATGTAAAGATGGCATACAAGATGTTAAAAGAGGTAATAGTGGAATATGTTATCACTAAAGAAAAGTGACTGAAATGATGATGAAGGAAAAGATGAATATGTCATAAGAGGAAAGTACATGATGTAAAGGGAACACCAATATGAAGTAGTTCCCGAATTTAAAACTAAAAGTGATTTTGTGGTTATCACATGATTATGGCTAGATGTAAGATCGAGCCAAAACTCGATAGAGGAAAAATAATCATACTCAAAAGAGTAAAGAAATGATTTACATTTTACTGCCAGTAATATAAATGGAAAAATGATAAATATCCTCAAAATGGTGAAATGGTATGGATAACACGGTGACGAAAAGGATGATTGATTAGCCACCTATGGAATCTAAATTATCAAAAGAGTATAAGCTCAGGTATATTCTAAAAGTAAAGTGATAATGAATATACCACAAGAATAAAAGATATAATGATGAGATTACATGAAAAGACGATATGGAGAGAAAATGATTATCTCTTGATGAAATTATGGTAAAAGATGGTGAATGATAAAGTCTGCAAATGAATTGCAGCAATTGGATGAAATTAATATGAAATGAAAATTGTGGATAAGGAAGAATCTAAAAGAGATATGATAATGTGACGGTGATTATAGACTGATAGTCTAATGAAATCACTTTTCCATTATCAAACTCTTAGATTCTTTAGTGCCATAGTCGAAATATAATTATAAAAGATGATGAGAATGTATGTGAAGTTCCAGTGAGCACTATATGTGATGGGAATCTATGAGTAGCTATATGTTATGGGAAATAGCAAAAGGCTCTGAGATTCCAAATCTATTGATAGCACCGCTCCGTACATGGCATAGATGTTTGAGCGTAATACGGAAACGCTCGATAATATGTTGAGAGAGCGGATGCATGAGATGTGAAAGCTACTGGGACAATTACATACCATGGAATAAAATCGGTAAATGATAATTATCGAAATATATCGACTTGGCATCAAATAAGGAAGATGGATGATGAATAATATGAATCATATGTGATATGAAAAGGAGTGGAAATGAATAACTCCCAAATGATAAGAAATTTAAGGGAGTATAAGTATATGATGAAGGATAATATGCAATTATATTAAAGTGATTTTGATGTTAAAGGTATACTGGCAGTATAATTTGAAAGATGATGTAAAGGACAAGAACTCTAAGTATACAGGATGCTACCACCTTTTTATTTACATTAAATTCGGAGGACCGAATTTCTTAAGGTGGGGAGAATGTGATAACCGCAAATTTTCTATTTTTGAAAATTAATATTTAAGAAAATAGATAAGAGGAAATAAATAAATAGAATTGTGGAAATTCGAAAAGTGAAGAAGTGACTAATAACGGAAATTCGAATAAAGGAGAAAATAATTGGATATTAAGAAATCCAAAAGTAAATAAAATAAGAATGAGTACAAAAATATATTTATATAATTAGATTATATAAATATATTTACACATGTTTTTATATAAATACATTAGTATGTATATGAATTTTAGTATATATTATAAAATGAAATATATACTATTTTGTCTTAAATAAATACATGTGTATATTATAAAATATATTTATATAATTATAAATATAAATGTATATATATATATATGAAATATATATATACCTTAGTATTTTAAATAAAAGTATATAAATATATATATGAGAAATATATATATTGTTTTAATTTAAAGTGATGTGTGTATAATATATATGGTATATATATTTATATGTAAAAAAAAATAATAAAAAAAAAAGAAACAGAAACAGAAGAAACAATCGGGAGAAACCAGATTTTGTCTCCCTCGAGTGGCACCGGCAACTGTCGTCGGAGAAGGGAAGAGAGGAGAAGGGAGAGAGGACGTCGGCCGGCGAGCCAAGGAAAGGAGGAGATGACCGGCGACGGAAGACGACGGAAACAGAAACGGAATCGAAGCAAAAAACCAGCGAAGCCGGAAAGGAAAGGAAAAATGGTAGACGGCGGTGCCGGCGGAATTGGCCACCGCCACTACCACCGAAGCATTGCCGAGGAAAGAGGAAGAGGATGGAGGCCACGGTTCAGGCGGTGAACGGTAGAGGAACGCCGACGGAGGAAGAGAAGAGACCGAAGGTAAACCGAGTAGATCCGCCGCCGTACCGTCGATCCAGGCCGAACAGAGACCACCAGCGGACTCGCTGTGCCGTCGGCCAGCTAAAGGGCACCTGAACCGCCGGAGAACCGGTCGCCGGAGGAGAACCGGCGGTGAAGGGGGAGCTAACCGGTCTGACGGGAAGGAAAAAGAAAAAGAAAAAGAAAAAGAAAAAGAAAAGAAAGAGAAAGAAAAGAAAAGAGAAAAAGGAAGAAAGAAAAGAGGAAAAAGAAGAAAGAGGGAGAAAAAGGAGAATTTTGGAAATTACGAGAAATCTCGAGAATTCAGAAACCCGGGAATTACGGGAAACGGTAAGAAATCTCGGAAAGTGATAAATTATTTACATAATTTATTTATTTAAATAATTATGGAAAAATTCTAAAATTTAGAAATTAATTTCCAGAAAATTTCCTTGATGACCGAGATGATGGAATCGGACGAGGTGAACACGGGCGAGACGAACGAGGCGGTCGTCGACCCGAAACAGGTAAGGGATGCATGTGCAGCACTGTAAGGATATTCAGTCTGCATGTTTTAATTACAAAATATTTTATGGAAATATTTTATGAAAATATTGCGATAAATGATTGGTTGAAAAATTGTGGTGATTTATCAGTTGAAATTTTGTGATGAAGTATTGGCTGGAAATTATAAACTGTATTTTTCGTGCAGGAGGCTAGCCAATCGGCAGCCGTTATACTGCCGAAAAATTATCGAAAATTACTGAAAATTTCTAAAAAATTTCATAAAATCATAAAATCATAATAAATGATTTTATTTCGCGAGAAATGATTTTTAACCACGAAAATCGAGAAAATGAATATTTTCATAAAAACATGAATAAGATGAAAATGATTTTAAATTATTCATGTTTTCAAGAATGGTGATAATGAAATCACCGAAAATCCTCTTCGAGAATGGTGATAATGAAATCACTGAAAATTCTCTCAATATGTAAATTACACGTAATACGAGACGAAAAATGAAAAGATGTAAAGTGAATATTTTTATGAATAAATTCATATATATTTCTTAAATATTCACTAAATGGTTTTATAACCTTTATGGTTTTAAATGATGAAACTATATATTTTTATAAATTCCATAAAGGTTTTCTGATGATGAAAAATACGGTTTTGAGACTAGATGGCAACCTTATCATGCCGATATGTGATATGTGATATGTGACATGTGATATGTAATATGTGATATGTGATATGTGGTCCCGGCCGACACCTGATCAGTGATCCGCCGAGGACAATTATAGACTATGGCCATAGATCTGACATGATTATTCATACCCTTCGGGGTCTATAGCATGATATGAGTGACGACCCAGTGGACGGGCTGGGCGTGTGTGCCTAAGTCTCCATATATGAAAATGTTTTATATGATATGCGATATGTGAAATGTTAATGAAAGAGATTTACAGCATTTTACAGAATGCTTATTTCAGTACTGATTTTAGTACTACGAGATGATTTCATATGATATGTGATATGAATATGTAATATGTTTTCAAAAGGAAAAAGAGGTTATAAGTCTAATATTCTTACTATGATTTTAAATTGAATATTAGACTATATGTGACATGAATATGTAATATGTTTTCCGAAAAGGAAAAAGGAGGAAAATAAATCTAATATTCTTATTTTAATTTGTAAATTGAATATTAGATTTAAATGATATATATGATATACGAAAAGGATTTAATAGCGGATTTTGCTATTTAAAGTACTGTACTAATTATGGTTGTACAGTAAAATATGAATTGAGTTTTAAATGAGAATGATGAGAATTTAACTAATATTCTTTTCAATAAAATATGAATATTAGTTATTTTATTTAAATGCTTTATTTCATAAAAGCATTATTTTGAAAAAGAATATGAAAATGTTACGGAATAAAAAGGAAAGGATTTGAATTTCAAAACAAGAAAGAATATTATTCTCTACAGTTGCTTCTAGGTTCCGGGACAAGCTAGGTATTTCAAATTACCTATCTTACTCCATCTGGATCCCTAGCCGACTGTAGTATCCTTCCTACATGTGTGCCTAGAGCCCATAGGAAAAATGAAAAAGTTTTTCAGCATGTAGATAGCTGAGTATCAATTGAGGCATATAATTCCCTTACTGAGCCGTGGTTTGCTCACCCCTTAATTTTAACATTTCAGGTTTTCGAGGACTGAGAGTCTAGCACTTAGAGGATTTTCGACTGCGCATTTGGGGACGATGCGACAGGTTGATTTATTTAATAAGGTATGATCATTTATTTTCTGTATTTAGACTTATCGACAGTACTACTTTCTTATGAAATAAGATAGGGGATGTAATTCATGTTATCATTTAATATGAAATTGTCTATATGAAAAAGGAAAAGTAAAGTATCGCAGACAGCCCAACCATATAAGATGTATAGAATAAGGTGAAAAATAGGGTCACGGGCTGTGACACCACGGGACATGCTGAAAACTAAGCTCGCATTGGGTAAGACATTTATATAACGTAGAAGTAAGATTATCCTGTATAGGATGAAGTTTAATGATGAAATGATTTGAGTATCTAGAGATCGGATTTAATGAAATGAAATGCAGGTACAATGTTAAGCTCGATAAGATACCATAATGATGCAGTGTATAAAGGAAATGAATCAATATGGTATTGACTTATAGGCATCACTAGATAGAATGATAAGCATTCATGCATTTCATGAGTATTCCATTATATTGTTTACATTTCATCTATTTAAAATTTTTTCACCATTAAGCATGCCTTATTTCCATATAAGAAACTTGAAAGGATTTACTCATATTGTGATTACAAGAATACTTTGGATGCTTAAATGGTTTTGAAAAGAATGAATTTATAGTGTAGCATATGCACGTATATATGTAAATGATCTTAAAGAAATGTATTACGTACATTGCACTATTTTATAAGAAAAGTTAAATGTTTTATGAGACTATAGGCACCCTAAGAGAGTTAAATTCAATAAAGCATAGTGGAAGCCACCTAATTGGAGATTACTCATTATGCATAAATGCTTGTCCGACAATAGTCGTAGACAAGGCTCAGTCTCACCTGATCAGTAGGGCTGAGAGACATGAGGTTTATGGCCATAGATAGCGCCTTAGTTGGTTTCCAGGGAACAATGATATGATTTTCACTGCTAGCTACAGTGATCTAAGTCTTTATTGATACTATATTGGGGATCTAGCCTAGTCTCAAATGATATGAAGTGTAGTTTAAAGTATGGTTTTAGAACAGAAATGAACTCTAAACTCGATATGGCCTTATGGCATATGAAATGTATTTTGATATTGTACATGGCATAACATATGCTTTAAAATGGAAATGAACTCTAAATTCGACGTGGCCTTATGGCATATGAAATGTATTTTGATATTGTACATGGCATAACATATGCTTTAAAACAGAAATGAACTCTAAATTCGACATGGCCTTATGGAATATGAAATGTATTTTGATATTGTACATGGCATAACATATGCTTGAAAATGGAAATGAATATTTTGCATATTCTCAAGCATGTCTTGAAAGTAAAATTGAGATGTATTGATATTTTACATATTTTGAACATGTTTAAAAGAATATGTATTATACTTTTAAGACTGCAATTACCTCATTTATATAATTACATGCTAAAAGACATAATATGATTTCATGGCTTAGACATCCCATGACAAGTTAAGGTATTGTTGCATTGAGCTTGAGAACATAACAGGTATATACTACATGATGAATAAGAGAGTGATTTAATAGTGAATTCTCATCACATGACATCATTTAATTGCATTAAAATAGTATAATTCTAACTCTGCACTTATATAAATGACTTACTGAGCCTCGCTCATTAAACGTTATTTAAATTTTTCAGATTGAGCACGGAGTTGGGGGAGTATTTCGGGACTATCCGAATAGTCCCAAGCCTAAAATATAGTCCCAACTCTCCAAGGAGATTATTTTGAGCACTTTTGGTATATATACTCTTCTTTTGTGTTTAATATCAGTTTCAGATTGTTTTTGATTCAGTACTATAAATGGGATGTAATCTAAGATAAGGAATAGCATCTAGACTATATTAAGGATGTAAGATCCGATTCTATACTACTGTAGAGTCTAATTTCATAAAAGTGATAATGGAAATGAAATAAATAAGGAGTATTGATTTCCACTTGGGTGAAAAGCTCCTTAAATTGAGTAGTGAATGGAACAACTATGATGAAATAATATTTGGGCGAGAAGGTTGTTCAGTTCGCCAATGGGCGAGCAGAGTTGGTTGTTCGCCAATGGGTGAGCAGTTTGCCAATGGTGAGGGCGAGTTGACTGGTAGCAAGGGCGAATAGGTGAGTTCGCCATATCTCTTGAGTAGATGATCGCCCGAATGGGCGAGGACATGTGATCGCCCATATGGATGAGTGAGTTATATGATAGTAATTGGGGCGAACTGAGGTTTCTGGTTGACTAGATGAACTGGAACTGGAATCAGCACATGACCAATTAGCCGCCAAAATTGACTTGTAAGTCATACGGTTGAAGAGAATTAATGGAGAAGAGGTTGAAGTCAGTAAGGAACTTATCCTTATTGGTTGAGAAACAAAACAAAGTCTGCAGCAGAAGAAAAAGGCGTGTAAAAGGGAGACTTCCACGCCACTTTGAGCTGCAGTTTTCTTCATGCCTTAAATGCATGAAAGACATGGAAATGATGAAAGAAACAGGATAAGGACAGGCGGAAGCTTCGGATTGGTTAAGCATGGCTATATACGAGGAAATGCTGGAGGAAAACTCATTTTGGCAAACTTCATCTTCTTTACGAGAGCTATGCAACTGCCAGTTTATGCTCTGATTTCCTTCCACTTCTGCCATGCCCAATTTACTATATTTCATCCATCAGTTGGCTAAACATGTAAACCACCTTGCAAACCTTTCCTCCTTAGTGGGATGAGCTAAAAGAATAAGCAAAAGGAAGGCCAACATGAGATGGAAAGCAAGCTGTTCTGGAAGTGCAGTTGATTGAGGTGAGTTTCATATTTCTGAGGTGTTCTTGATATTCAATGGTAGACTTATATGTTTACAACATAGAACACAACCTTGTTTTAGTTAGATCTTTAGAGAATATGGAAACAAGGAAAGTAATGGAATAAGTGATGACAATGGCGACTACAGTGATCGCCCATGTTGAAAACTAGTAATCGCCAATGAGGCGAGTAGATAATAAGGAACTTGCCAAGGTAAAGTCTATGTTCAAAAGGCGAGAACGCCCAATTCTAGTGAAGTGAATTAATGGGCGAGCTCAAATGCAAGAGGCATTGGGCGAATAGGATAGTGGGCGAACTCCCACAATTAAGCCAATGAGGGCCTCGTGAGTTGAATGGCGGACAAACTACAATGTGGCAGCCATTTGGTCAATGGCGAGCTCGTCTGGGCGAACTAGTTGGAGCTCTATTGGGCGAGTAGTCATTTGTTTTATTTCAATCTCGCCAAGTGATATGAAACGAAAATATTAATAGAATTTATAAATTATTTGCAGCCGAGAATTATGGACTCGGTGAATGCGATTTGGAAGGCGAGAAGGAAGTAAAGCTTCGTTGAACCAGGTAAGGGAGATGTGTGTGAAGTGATGCATGTCCTGTGAAGTAAATTTTACGAAAACATTAAGTTAAATGTTTTGTTTTCTGACATGCATTGCTTGAGGAAGTTATTTGATAATTATTTTTTATTCGGGCGAGCTAAAAGCCGACCCCTATGCTGTTTTCTGGATGAACTGATACAGGGCGGGCGAGCTTTTGTGTTTTTATGTTGGGCGAGCCCTTGTATTTTTATGATTGGGCGAATTGGTATTGGCTGGCGATCCAAGCCCTTTGATAATTTTTATAAACCCGTTTCTAATTTTAAGGGCGGGCGAACCGTTTTGATAGGAAAACTATGGGCGAGCCGGTAGTGGCGAGCCAGTATTTTGTTCTAAATACAGAGGATGGCGGGTGAACACTTGTTCACCTCATTTTTGAGTTGACCATGGGCGAGCCAAATGGGCCAGCTGACCATGGCGAATAGATTTTGATGATGTTTTCTTAAGGAAAAATGAGCCATTTTAAATATAAGTGAAAATAGAAATGTAAAGCCTTTTGGGCGAGTTGATTATTGGGCGAGCCAGGTTTGCTTTCAGATTTTAAAAGCAAGTGGCGGGCGAACACAAGTTCTCCGCATTGGCGAGCTAAACATGGGCGAGCAGGTTTAAAAGTTGAGATTTTGAAATGTTTTCAGGGTGTTTTGTAAACAGAAAGCCTAAACCTTTTTGGGAATGAAATCATTGAGTAACTGATAATGTTAGCTCTATAGGCTATACCGAGAGGGGGGGTGAATCGGTTTTTAGCTAACCTTATGTTCGTTTTTCGGTTTCTCTAAATTCTCTAGCCTATATTGATATTTTCTAAGTTCTCTAGGCTACTCAATTATGCAATATAAATTCAAAACAATTAACACAAATATAATTGCAAATAAGTAAAGAGAGTAGGGAAGAGAAATGTATGCAAGCGATTTATAGAGGTTCGGCTACCTTGCCTACGTCCTCTACCTTGAGACGCTCCCAAGGATTTTCCCCAAATCCACTATCTTGAATTTGTGATTACAATCCCTCTTTTCAAGGCTCAAGAGTAACCTCTCTCTTTTTCTAGGCTCAAGAGAAACCTCCATCTTTTTCTTAGGCTAAAGAGTAACCTCCCTCTTTTTCTAAGGCTAAAGAGAAACCTCCCCTTTTTACAAGGAATGAATGTGTTTACAAATAGTGCAATCAAAGAAGGCCTCTAAGTAGGCAAGTGATTACAGAAATTAAGCACAATGAAAACCTATACAAGATTTTGTGCTAAGCAATACAAGAAATAGATGAATGATAGAAGATGGAAACTTTGTAGCTCTTGATTTGTTGTTTGAGGCTTATAGATTTGAGTAATATGAGATTTGGAGTTGCTGAGTGGTTCCTCTTACTTTCTTTAGCTTCTAAGCCTCTATTTATAGTCCCTTGATGTATTCTAGCCGTTGGGTGGAGTCAAAATTGAATCTGACCGTTGTATCTCACAAAAATAGCCGTTATAGGCTATTTTCGGGCAAAGGGATCGATCCTGCTACAGTGGGGATCGATCCTTTTTGTCCAGACTCTTGATTCTGGGCTTCAGGGACCTTGGGAAGACTTTCTGCCAAAAAGGGATCGATCCTGCTACAGTGGGGATCGATCCTTTTCTTCCAGAGGGGATTTTTCCTGCACTTTTGGGTTAGAAATGATATGACCTTTGATCCTATTTCAACCCAAAACATTTATAAGCTTTAAGGGAGTTTTTCTTGACTTTCTCAAATGAAAATATTGTCCAAGAAATCATCAAGTGATTTTCTAAAATGTTTATAAAGAATTAAGACCAATAAGAATATGCATCATTAAATCATGGTCTTAATGTTTGATATGAACACTTGAAATGTATTGAGAAAATCATGTGTGATAAGGCAAATTTACAATATGAATTAAAACATTAAAGCTTACTTAAGTTTTTGTCATTTCAAAATATATATTGCAATTTAAAGCTAACAATCTCCCCCTTTTTGATATGACAAAACTTAATGTAAATTTGCTTTGAAAATTCTTTGAAAAAAATACTCCCCCTCAAATAAAGCAGGATTTTACAAAGCTCCCCCTTAATATAAGCATGGGTTTTGAAAATGAATTTTCCCTCATTATCTCTCCCCCTTAATATCTCTCCCTATATCTATCTCTACCTTTTTCTATCTGTCCCCCTTTTTGTCATAGCAAAAAAGAAGGAAAAATAATAAAAATATGCTCCCCCTAAAATCATGGCTATGTGAGAACAAATAAAAATGCTCCATCCAACAAGAAACATATTAGTACATGGGACTTATAGCACAAATAAATAAGTCAATATTCTCAAAGAGTATGAAATATTTATGCAATGAATATGACTTATGATCCTATACCAATTGTTTATAAATAATTTTGATACCAATTGTTGATAAGTAATTTTGCAAGAAGGTTCCAATTGGTAAGAAGTTAAGCAAGCACCTAAGTGTATCAATTGTTCTCTAAGGTCCAACTAAGGTGCATGGTAATACATCATGATTATGAGCTAAAATTAGATAAAATATCATATGCATGTGCTCATAAATCATTTTCAAGAAATATTGTGCTTAGAATTAAGATATATAGCAATTAACTACAAATTCTAGTACACAAGAGTTTCATGCAAAAATATCCTAAGAGAATTCTTCTCTATTTGTCATTTCAATCTAGGGAGCATGAGAAGAGTTGTCAATTTAAAGCTCATACCAATTGGCAATTTAGATTTGGCTTACCAATTATTGAAAATATGGTTCCCAATGATACTAATTGTTATTTCAATCTAAATACCAATTGTTACTAATGGTTGACTAAGGCATTTTGCATGAATCCAATATCTATGTGTAGTGTGCTCATGTCAAGATAATAATCATTCTAAAAATGCAAGAACACAATTACACACATCATCAAGTATGTATATGGATCAATCAATCATTAGCACACTATCATAAGGAATTAATCCATATTCATATTCACAAATTTATACCACATGGAAGATTAAAAAAAAAAAACAAGATATTCAAGCAAACACATTTTCTTCCATGGTTTCAAGCACAATAATCCTATGCTCATATTCAATTTAAGTTCTTAACCAATTATGAGCAAGGAAAAATCCAATATGACCATTTTAATCAATTAATAGCCATATGTCATTAAAGCCCAAGTTCTTTACTAATTTGGCCATAAGGAAAATTTAAGTACTTGGATGATAAAGTTTCATGCTTTTGAACATTTAGGATCCATTTACCATTACAAATTATAGGCCAATGACCATTACCAATTGTTGAATTTACATTTGAAAGCAATCCACTAGATGTATAATGATCATGAAACCTAGAGTGGAGTAGTTGAGTCAAGCTAATAAACATAATCCTATAAGCATGCTTGACTAAGATGAACAAAAGATATGATCAATAGTCATTATGCACAAGCTCATCAATTTCTCAAATTACTCACAAATCAATGAAATAATTCTCAAAATTATGTTTAAGCATTCATTGAAAGTATGTTTCAAGATTATTTCAAGATTTATGCAATTCATGACCATTTTCAATGAGAAAACTGATTTTGTACTTGTGAGCTCAAGAAAAGTGATATTGATTGTTGAAAGTGATATCAATTGTTGGAAATGATACAAATTGATGGAATTGAAGCATGATATCAATGAAAAATGATATTTCATAGTTTAAAGATCATCAAAGGAAGTTAAAACAATGAATTTTAAGCTTATACAAAAGATAGTGTGAAACTAACAAGAGATCCTCCCAATTTTCAGTTTAAACATGCAGGAGAGCCTTTTCTGGCCTGGGGGGATCGATCCTGCTACAGTGGGGATCAATCCCTCATATGTTTCCTGCAAATTCTGCAGTTGTTTTGACAGAAAATTGGACTTGTGAGGTACCAAAACTTCGTTTTTGAGTAATTTAAGTTCAAGTAAAGGTTTAAACATTTGTAAAACATGATTTTGGACTTGTATGAATGAAAAACAAGAATGAAAAGCCATTTTACAAAAGATTTTACAATTTTGGAAGGATTTTCACCAATAAAAGCATTTTTGGCCTCAAAGGGGGTCATTTTGAGATTTATGCATATTTTGGCTAAACCAATGCATTGAATTACATAAATATGTCAAAACAAACTTGTTCACATAGATTTTAAGCATATATAACATCAAATCGTCATACTTGTGAACAACATACCATGATTGTCAACATGCATATTCTTCATTAAGGCTCATGACAAGGCATTTTGCATATATGACATATTTGACAATTTGAGGCAAGTAAATACATTATCAACACATAAAAGACTTGCTCAAAATGCAGAAATCCAAAAATCATTTCAAAATCATAAATCATGCCTTTAATTCATCAAGAATAGTCCATCAAGCATTCAAAAATCATTTTTCATGCCTTTTGATCAATCATTCAACTCACAAAGATTATCAATCACATTTCTCATCAATGCACAAATAATCAAATAAAAGTTTTAAGGAGTAAAGAATTAAGCTTACAAAACTCCTTTGCTTGAGTATGCTTTGCCTTGAATTGTTGAGTCCACTTTGAGCTATCCTTTGAAGAATTGCTGTGATTTGTCAAAGATGGATCCTCAAGCTTTTTCCTTTTTCTCATAGGCACAAGCAAACTCCATAGAGGTGTGTAGAGCATTCAAACTCCATTTTTTCTTTGTAACTCCATGCTCTAACACTCCTACGACTAACACATTTTCAAGCATGCTTTGGTACCCAAATTTTCTTTGGGTCCTTGAGAGTTAGTGCAAATAATTTTTGATCCTTTGGGGATCCATTTCAAGCTCAAATCATCATTATTTATTGCATGCTTTGGCATCCACATTTTTCTAACCACTCTTCCTCTAAATGTGGTTTTTCTATTTGTGCATGCTTGTGAAGAGTGTCCTATTCTATTGCATAGTGAGCATGTAAGAGATAGATTATGCATAGTATTTTTGCTCACTAGGAAATTCTTAAGATGAGTTTCTTTTTGTATTGCATTATAACCTAACCCATCTTTATCAAAGAAAGCTCTTTGGGTCTCAAGCATGTGATCTAATTTTTGTTGAAAAATCATTTTTCATGCCTTTTGATCAATCATTCAACTCACAAAGATTATCAATCACATTTCTCATCAATGCACAAATAATCAAATAAAAGTTTTAAGGAGTAAAGAATTAAGCTTACAAAACTCCTTTGCTTGAGTATGTTTTGCCTTGAATTGTTGAGTCCACCTTGAGCTATCTTTTGAAGAATTGTTGTGATTTGTCAAAGATGGATCCTCAAGCTTTTTCCTTTTTCTCATAGGCACAAGCAAACTCCATAGAGGTGTGTAGAGCATTCAAACCCCGTTGTTTCTTTGTAACTCCATGCTCTAACACTCCTACAACTAACACATTTTCAAGCATGCTTTGGTACCCAAATTTTCTTTGGGTCCTTGAGAGTTAGTGCAAATAATTTTTGATCCTTTTGGGATCCATTTCAAGCTCAAATCATCATTATTTATTGCATGCTTTGGCACCCACATTTTTCTAACCACTCTTCCTCTAAATGTGGTTTTTCTATTTGTGCATGCTTGTGAAGAGTGTCCTATTCTATTGCATAGTGAGCATGTAAGAGATAGATCATGCATAGTATTTTTGCTCACTAGGAAATTCTTAAGATGAGTTTCTTTTTGTATTGCATTATAACCTAACCCATCTTTATCAAAGAAAGCTCTTTGGGTCTCAAGCATGTGATCTAATTTTTGTTGACCCATATAGAACCTAGAAAATGAGTTATGCAAATTTGTGTTCTTTTTTATTTAACTCATTTATTTCTAAGTTGGCATCTTCTAGTTTCTTTTCAAATTCTATCTTAGCACTTGTCAAGGCTTCATTTCTATTTTTAATTTAGCAATGATTTTCTTATATTTGAAGTTCATGCATTGAAAATCATTAGCTAATTCATTAAAAGCATTTTGTAGTTCATCAAATGTATAATCATTATCTTCACTAGAGCTACAACTAGCCTCATCATCACTAATAGCCATAAAGCATGAGTAAGCTACCTCTTCATCTACGTTTTCCTCATCGGAGCTATCACTATCGCTCCATGCAGCCACAAATGCTTTCTTCTTAGGCTTTCTATCCTTTTCTCTCGTAAGTAAGGGGCAATCTAACTTAATATGACCCGGTTCATTACACTCATAACATACTAAGGGGTCCTTTTCTCTTCTACTTGACTCCCCTCTTTGATGTCTCCTATTATTTTCTTTTTCTTTCATCCTCATGAATCTATTAAATCTTTTGGCAAACATTGCCATTTCCTTTTCTTCCTCATTTCCACTCTCATCACTATCATCTTCAATGGCCTCATGAGTGGAAGACTTAAGTGCTACCCCTACTTTCTTTGAAGGCACTTCATTTCTTTTCAATTTCATCTCATATGTAAGTAGGGAGCCCATAAGCTCATCTAGAGACAAGGTATTTGGATCCTTAGACTCTTCTATTGCGGTTACCTTTGCCTCCCATGATTTAGGCAAGCTATTCAAAATTTTCTTTACCATTTCAACATTAGAATAAGCCTTGCCTAGAGCCTTAAGTCCATTAATTATATCATTAAACCTAGTGAACATTTCACTAATGGACTCATTTTCTTTCATCCTAAATAGCTCATAATCATGTGTGAGCATTCCTACTTTGGTCTCTTTCACTTGATTGGTCCCTTCATGTGTGATGGCCAATTTGTCCCATATTTGCTTAGCATTTTCACATAGGGACACTTTATTATATTCATTGGGACCTAATGCACAAAAGAGAGTGTGCATGGCCTTGGCATTCAATTGTGCTACTCTCATGTTATTTGTGTCCCACTCATCCTCACTCTTAGGGACATCCTTTCCATCTACTCTCTTCATAGGAATTCTAAGACCATTCACAATAATTCTCCACACTTCATAATCATTGGATTGTACAAATAACATCATCCTAGTTTTCCAATATGAATAATTTTCACCATTGAAGAGTGGAAGTCTAACTAATGATTGTCCCTCTTCTCCTAGGGGTGTGCCTACATTCAAGTGAGCCATTTATGATCGTTTTGCTCAATAAAGGTTAGTCTAATTCAATCTCGAGCCCAAGTTCTAATACCAATTGTTGGCTCTATAGGCTATACCGAGAGGGGGGTGAATCGGTTTTTAGCTAACCTTATGTTCGTTTTTCGGTTTCTCTAAATTCTCTAGGCTATATTGATATTTTCTAAGTTCTCTATGCTACTCAATTATGCAATATAAATTCAAAACAATTAACACAAATATAATTGCAAATAAGTAAAGAGAGTAGGGAAGAGAAATGTACGCAAGCGATTTATAGAGGTTTGGCTACCTTGCCTACGTCCTCTAACTTGAGACGCTCCCAAGGATTTTCCCCAAATCCACTATCTTGAATTTGTGATTACAATCCCTCTTTTCAAGGCTCAAGAGTAACCTCTCTCTTTTTCTAGGCTCAAGAGAAACCTCCCTCTTTTTCTTAGGCTAAAGAGTAACCTCCTCTTTTTCTAAGGCTAAAGAGAAACCTCCCCTTTTTACATGGAATGAATGTGTTTACAAATGGTGTAATCAAAGAAGGCCTCTAAGTAGGCAAGTGATTACAGAAATTAAGCACAATAAAAACATATACAAGATTTTGTGCTAAGCAATACAAGAAATAGATGAATGATAGAAGATGGAAACTTTGTAGCTCTTGATTTGTTGTTTGAGGCTTGTAGATTTGAGGAATATGAGATTTGGAGTTGCTGAGTGGTTCCTCTTACTTTCTTTAGCTTTTAAGCCTCTATTTATAGTCCCTTGGATGTATTCTAGCCGTTGGGTGGAGCCAAAATTGAATCTGACCGTTGTATCTCACAAAACTAGACATTATAGGCTATTTTCGGGCAAAGGGATCGATCCTGCTACAGTGGGGATCGATCCTTTTCTTCTAGAGGGGATTTTTCCTGCACTTTTGGGTTAGAAATGATATGACCTTTGATCCTAATTCAACCTAAAACATTTATAAGCTTGAAGGGAGTTTTTCTTGACTTTCTCAAATGAAAATATTGTCCAAGAAATCATCAAGTGATTTTCTAAAATGTTTATAAAGAATTAAGACCAATAAGAATATGCATCATTAAATCATGGTCTTAA
Source organism: Heritiera fomes (assembly GCA_032173925.1). Classification (NCBI taxonomy): domain Eukaryota; kingdom Viridiplantae; phylum Streptophyta; class Magnoliopsida; order Malvales; family Malvaceae; genus Heritiera; species Heritiera fomes. The sequence goes on from JAPDPM010000015.1 coordinate 19,499,692, forward strand.
TGTTTGATATGAACACTTGAAATGTATTGAGAAAATCATGTGTGATAAGACAAATTTACAATATGAATTAAAACATTAAAGCTTACTTAAGTTTTTGTCATTTCAAAATATATATTGCAATTTAAAGCTAACAGATAATATGGGTGAGGGAATTCCTTAAAGGTTTTCATGAAATATATAGTGATTTTTGAGACTTTAGGCCCTGAATTCATGCATTATTATTCATGTAGTTGCGTGACCTACCTGGGGCGGTGGCTCGGTCGATGGACCAAGGAGTGCACCTCAGGGCGTCACAGGGCTGATGGACCCGTCAAGTCATCAGCGGTCTCGAGGTCACTTGGCAAGTGGACCCGAGGACCATCTATATATTATGGCCATAGATCTGAGATAGCCGTGAGGGGCGATGGCCTACGGGTGCACCCCAATAGCGGCAGATTTCGTTCTCGTAAGGGGAGGGGGAACGATGATAGCATGATTTATTTGTTGCCTAGTCTCAACTTGTTGATTCTGTTTAATAAGAGGATTTGTAAAATTCTATTTACTGTTTACTACAATTTAAAGTAAACTGATTTGCCAGTGATTTGAATGGTGTATTGAGAGGTGGTTTACTATATCCACGGTTTTCCTATTCGGTGTGATTTTAGGAAAAACAAATATTTTGTGGTATATAGTTTTGGTTTTATAAAGCAGCATATGTTTCCTTTACTGAGCATATAAATCGCTCACTCCTTTGTTTTTAACTCCACAGATAAAAGACACGGAGTTAGAGAAGTAGCTCCAAGATGGATGTTAAACATGACAGGTACAGTCTCTTCTCTTTTACATTTCAGACATAAGCATACAGTACTACTGTAGTGAAATAAGATAATAAGGGGATGTTAGATGTAAGGAATAATGAAAAGAAATTTCATATTCTGTATTTGATAAATAAATATTTATTATTTATCACTTTCCTTGTAGAATGTTATTGGCATCGCAGACAGCCCAACCGGTAAAGTTGTATGAAAATACGTAAAAAATGTGGTAACGAGATGTTACAGATTTAATGGTATCAGAGCTTGGGTTGGTCTGATGTCTGTTGATGTCTTTAGCATGTGAGGTGTTGAGAAAGGTTAACATCCCCTGTAGTACTGTATAGTCTGAATGTATAGAGTAGTCGAATGACTGTGAAATGAGTTAAGTGGTAAAATATGGTGAAAGTTGATGAATTATGCGATTACAAATAGAGATAGTAATCCGAAAATTTTGCATGAGATAGGCGATCTTATCATCATAATGTCGGGTCTATCTGATAAGGTACAGTGAGGAACTCGGTGAGGGCCCCACCAGGATGTCTCTGTCCATATCGAACTAAGATCTTGAAAATGATGATATTGAGATAAAAAGGGATAATATTAACATATAAGCCCTAAGATCGCGTGTTTGGTGTTATATTGCTGAGAGAGAAAATTAAAGGGAAATTTATGAATATACCACTATATTGACATGTTTTCTTTCAAAGTCATAAGGGATTGAATAGATTTAAAATAGAAATTGATGGTGAAATAGTATGAGTATTCGATGGTATAAAGGATGATTTCTACTGTAGACACCACTGATATATTGATAAGTAAGGCGACCCAGAGTACAAGCTATGAGAGGTCGCGAGATAGTCAGCCCTGTTGTGGATTTTGGGGTCTGGATTTAAAAAGGTAAATTGTGTGAGAAATGATGTAAAATCAATTAAGATAATACTGGTTATATATACGCCTTATGTTTTAGGAGAATGGATATTAGTAGTAACTTGACATTTGAGGAAGTCAAGTGTTTGAATCTGTGGATGGGAAAGAAAACTTTGAGGTGGGCGAACTCGAGCACGGTTGGAAGAACCGGGCATCGAGGTGATCGCCAAAGAGGACAGTATGGATGAGTAGCGTTGTCACAGCAACCGTTGTCAATGGGCCCAAAAAGGGGATTGCCATGGCCGGTTGGGCTGGTCCGCTACGATATCCATAGAACCGTGATATTATGAGATTTATGATAAATACTCGATGGGCGAGAACTACATTGGGATAGCTCGCCAATGGGTGTGCAAATGTATGATCGCCAATGATATGATATGAATCAAAGCAATGTGACGAATAGAACAAAAGCTGTAATCGCCAAGAAAATGAAATGTCTCGTATTTGCCAAATGATAAAATTGGCATCGAGATTTAGTTGACAAGCTTAGAGGATTGGTGAATTGAAATAGAAATTGTTTGTAAGCTCTTACCAGTGAATCAGTAGAGCTTGAGAAATTACCTGAGAGATTGATGAGTAAAGAACTAAACTGGTTTGATATAACTGGTGAAAACGAAAATTTTATCGTTTTGAAAACAATAGGATTAGTACTCTCTACAGTTGCTTCTAGATTCCGGAACAAGTACGGTATTCTAAAATACCTATCATATTTTATCTGGATCCCTAACCGACTGTAGTATCCTTCCTATTTGTGTGCCTAGAGCCAACTAGGATGATTTTAAAGAGAATAAATATATATATTGATATCAGCAATATTATTGAATAAGGTATGGAAAACCTTATTGTTAAGTCAGTGACCATTGGTTTCTAACTAAAATATATATTAGAGACGTGAGGTCTCAATTAATTAAGCAGACATTAAAATTTTCTGAGTAGAAGACTTTACTACTTAAGTGAGGTTAAAGTGGGCTTATTGGGGTATAAAATTTATGAGTTTTACCCGTATAGCACAAATAAATTGTTGAAGAGTTTGTGGAATTTGCTACCTTATTGATTCGATACTTAATTGGGAGGAAGTAGAAATGAATGGGTATGTATGAATATAGTATTCGAAATGGTTACGAGATAGTAACAGTAAAGTACTATATTAAGCGGGAAAATAATTGTGGTGATGAATGTAAAAGAATGAAATTGTCTTGAGAAGACAAGTCATATAATGACTAGGGAACACGAATTATGAGGTAGTTCCCAAGTATATGAATAAATGTGATTTCCTTTGATCATTATGTAGTGATGGCTGGAATTAATGACAAGCCAGAATTAAAAAGATGAAAGTGTTATACTCAGAGGAGCAGATACAAGAAGTACTGCTAATCCTGAAAAAGGATATACATATGTGTATACATGTACATATTGGGAATGTGAGATAGTATAAATAAAGTAGTGATGAAATTTGAATGATAATAAATTTAAATTTCAGAAATTGATGTAAGGAAAAGGATATTCTCCAAGTAGTGACATTACATGTACTAGGAGAATAAGAGATAGAATGATCACTTGAGATAAGAGAAGTGATTGAGGGGAAAATGATTACCTGAGACGTAATCGGTGGCTAATATTAAGGTCTGCAAAAGAAAAGCAATCCTAGATTAATCATGAAACAATCAATGTGAGGTGGTGGAGAATCCGAAAGAACCATGAGGTTATAGAAGTGATTATGGATTGAGTAACCAAATTATTTCACTTCTTCATCATTAGGTTTCGGGATGTAATGAGTGCCTTAGTCGATATACATTGGTGAAACAGAGAGAACGTATGCGAAGTTCCAGTGAGTGGGTACTTGTGATAGGGATCCCTGATTCGCCATATGCTTTGAGAGAATTGCAAGAGGCTTTGGGATTCCAAATTTTTACTGTTAGCACCGCCTCAGATTGATATAGATAACCGAGCGCATCATGTGGACGCTTCGGGATATATTGAGAGCGAGTGTGTTGTATTTGAGAGACTACTAGGACAATTACATACGGTTGATTAAAATTATCTAAATGATAGTCACCAAATTATAATCGACTAGCACTGAATGAGATGATAAGTGATAAATAGTATAGATGAGTTACTAACTCTCAAGGATGATAAAAGACTTGAAGGAGTGTAAATTGGTTTTGAGAGAAGACGCCAGAGATTCTCCAGGACCTTGAGAAAATTTGGGATGGGCGACCCACGAGTGGGGTGATCGCTCAACATAGGATAACATGTTGTGAGATGTGGGCGAACTAGGTGGTCGCCAACTCACTTGGGAGAATAATCCTAGAGCGTGGGAGAGCGCCAAAGGGATGATTATTGATGGCCTGAAGAGACGGGCAGTACTCTTAGAGACAATGAGGAATATAAAAAGATATTCGTGGTCTCATATTGTAGACAATAATAAATAAAAGTTGAGAAGGTGATAAGGAAGAAAAATACCTATATTAGAGGTTCTTCCTATACTAAGTGAAAATTGAAAAGAGTAAAATACTATCTGGATAGTTGCGGATATATCGAGAGAGTCCGCTTATTCCTTGAGTATGGAATTCATTGAGTTAAATAGTGCCTTGGTCGAGTTATATGTCAGGGAAGTGATGACGTTTACAGTATTCCAAAGTGAGCATTATAGTTTATAGGGAGTCCCGCTTCGTATCTCAGGGTTGAGAGAGATTACAGGAAGCTATGGGATCCCGATTGAGTTTCGCACCGCAGTTTATCCGCAGACTGAGAGACAGTCCGAGCGTATGATATGGACGCTCGAGGATATGGTGTGAGCGTGTGCGGTTGATTTTATAGGCTCCTGGGATAATCCTCTACCCTGGCAGAGTTTGTTGATGATAATGGCCATAAGAGAGTATAGGTATAGCATTTGAAAGGAATTATTTAGCAGACGATTCGATATAATCCACGATAGCATGCGAATGGGAGACCGAAAATTATTTTCGACTTTGTCGAACAGACTTCTTGAGATATACAAGAGGTTATGTATATTAAGGTGTTACCATTGGGATGCATAATTAGAGGAAAATTAAGTTCTCGATGCGTTGGATCGTCGAAGATCTTAGATCATGTGAAAGACGTGCACTACCTCCCAAGTTGTCAGGAGTGCATAATGTATTTCATGTCTCATGAATGAGAAAGTACTATCCATATACTTCTCACGTGATTCGAAATGAGTCCTAGAGATTAGAGAGGACAGGAATTACGTTGAGAAATCGGTACAGATTTTGGATAGGAAGAATAAAGTGTAGTGATAAAGTGTTATGATCTAAGATTTATTCTTTGAATGATGCTCTGGCAGTATGAGGCTACTTGAGAATTAGAATGCCTTATGTGTAAGAAATATGCACAGCTTTTACACTGATAGATTTGGTTGAAATTTGGAGGACCAAATTTCTTAAGGTGGGGAGAAAATGTAAGATCCGATTCTACACTACTGTAGAGTCGAATTTCATAAAAGTGATAATGGAAATGAAATAAATAAGGAGTATTGATTTCCACTTGGGTGAAAAGCTCCTTAAATTGAATAGTGAATGGAACAACTATGATGAAATAATATTTGGGCGAGAAGGTTGTTCAGTTCGCCAATGGGCGAGCAGAGTTGGTTGTTCGCCAATGGGCGAGCAGTTTGCCAATGGTGAGGGTGAGTTGAATGGTAGCAAGGGAGAATAGGTGAGTTCGCCATTTCTCTTGAGTAGATGATCGCCCGAATGGGCGAGGACATGTAATCGCCCATATGGATGAGTGAGTTATATGATAGTAACTGAGGCGAGCTGAGGTTTCTGGTTGACTAGATGAACTGGAACTGGAATCAGCACATGACCAATTAGCCGCCAAAATTGACTTGTAAGTCATACGGTTGAAGAGAATTAATGGAGAAGAGGTTGAAGTCAGTAAGGAACTTATCCTTATTGGTTGAGAAACAAAACAAAGTCTGCAGCAGAAGAAAAAGGCGTGTGAAAGGGAGACTTCCACGCCACTTTAAGCTGCAGTTTTCTTCATGCCTTAAATGCATGAAAGATGTGGAATGATGAAAGAAACAGGATAAGGACAGGCGGAACCTTCGGATTGGTTAAGCATGGCTATATAAGAGGAAATGCTGGAGGAAAACTCGTTTTGGCAAACTTCATCTTCTTCACGAGAGCTATGCAACTGCCAGTTTATGCTCTGATTTCCTTCCACTTCTGCCATGCCCAATTTACTATATTTCATCCATCAGTTGGCTAAACATGTAAACCACCTTGCAAACCTTTCCTCCTTAGTGGGATGAGCTAAAAGAATAAGCAAAGGAAGGCCAACATGAGATGGAAAGCAAGCTGTTCTGGAAGTGCAGTTGATTGAGGTGAGTTTCATATTTCTGAGGTGTTCTTGATATTCAATGGTAGACTTATATGTTTACAACATAGAACACAACCTTGTTTTAGTTAGATCTTTAGAGAATATGGAAACAAGGAAAGTAATGGAATAAGTGACAACAATGGCGACTATAGTGATCGCCCATGTTGAAAACTAGTAATCGCCAATGAGGCGAGTAGATAATAAGGAACTTTGACAAAATCAAATGAAAACTTGCTTTTCAGAATTGTACTGACACGAAATGAATTTTGTTTGTGAAGGCTATCTCGCTTTTATCGAGGATGCCAATAAGAGCCATCCAGAACTCTCTGACATTCCCATTGTTAAAGACATCCCTGATGTATTTTCGGATGAGCTACCGAGGCTACCTATGGAAAGAGAAATGGAGTTCGCTATTGAGCTACTCCTAGGCACTCAACCAATATCGAAGTCTCCATATCGAATGGCCTTGGTTGAGCTAAGAGAATTGAAGAAGCAGTTGCAAGAGTTGTTGGACAATGGGTTTATAAGACCAAGTGTGTCACCTTGGAGGGCTTCGGTATTGTTTGTTAAGAAGAAGGATGGTAGTTTAAGGCTGTACATTGACTATAGGCAGTTAAATCAAATGACGATGAAGATCAAGTACCTACTGCCTAGGATTGATGATCTACTATATCAGTTGAAGGGTGACTAGATATTTTCCAAGATTGATTTAAGATCTGGGTACCATCAGCTGAGGATTAGAGGTGAAGATGTACCAAAAATAGCCTTTAGGACAGGATATAGCCACTATGAATTCTTAGTCATACCATTTGGATTAACTAATGCCCCTGCAGCTTTCATAGGCATAATGAATAAAGTGTTTAAGCCTTATTTGGACAAATTCGTCATCGTGTTTATTGACGACATTTTGGTGAATTCTCGATCTTGGGAGGAACATGAACACTATCTCCGCATTGTTCTTTAAATCCTCCGTGAGAAAGAACTTTATGCGAAGCTTAGGAAGTGAGAATTTTGGTTGGAACAAATCAGTTTTCTAGGACATGTAGTATCAAAAGATGGTGTGGCAGTAGACCTAGTGAAGATAGAGGCTGTGGTTAACTGGAAGAGGCCTAAAACAATGACTGAGATTCGCAGCTTTTTGGGCCTCGTGGGATATTATAGGAGGTTTGTTGAAGGGTTCTCCATGCTAGCAAGACCTTTGACTTGCCTTACACACAAAGATGTCAAGTTTGAATGGAGTGATGCATGTAAGCATAGTTTCTTGGAGTTGAAACACCAATTAAGTACAGCACCCGTCCTTACCTTCCTAGTGGTTTCGGAGATTTGCTGTGTACAGTGACGCCTCACATCAAGGTTTGGGTTGTGTATTGATGCAAAATGGGAAGGTAGTTGCATATGGTTTTAGACAGCTAAAGGACCATAAGAGGAATTATCCCACCCATGACCTAGAGCTAGCCGTAATGGTGTTTGCACTAAAAATATGGCGTCATTACTTATATGGCGAAAGGTTTCAAATTTACATAGATCACAAGAGTCTGAAGTATCTCTTCTCACAAAAAGAATTGAACATGAGACAGAGATGGTGGATGGAGTTACTTAAAGACTATGACTGTGATATCCTCTACCATCCGGGTAAGGAAAATAGGGGAGCTGATGCAATGAAGCCGAAAGAGTATGGGTATGGTCGGCTACATGATGGTTAGAAAGTGGGAGTTGATAGAGCAATTTTCAGAGTTGAATCTAAACCTAGAGCCTACAAGTGATTGTTTGATGGCTAGTTTGAGGATAAAGCCTAGTATTATAGAACAAATCAGGCAAGCTCACAGTGAGGACCTGAAATTGATTGAGATTACAGGTTAGATACGGCAAGGTCAGAAATTAGAGTATGAGATTAGTAAGGATAGGTTATTAACGTTCAATGGCAAGATATGTGTTCCAGACAGTGAAGCCTTAAAATGTTAGATCATGGAAGAGGCATATAGTTCTAAGTACACAATACATCCGGGTAATACGAAGATGTATCAGAACTTACGTAAAGTGTACTGGTGGTTAGGTATGAAGAAAGACATAGCAATTTTTGTGTCTAAATGTTTGGTATGCCAATAAGTTAAGGTCGAGCATCAGAAACCGGTAGGATTGCTCACTCTTTTATCTATGCCAACTTGGAAATGGGAGCACGTGACGATAGACGTCATCATGGGACTTCCTAGGACCGAAGAAACCATGATGCCATCTGGGTGATTGTTGACAGATTGACTAAGTTCGCACACTTTTTGGCTATGAAAGCCACAAATTCACTCAGTGCTCTTGCATCTCTGTATGTCAGGGAAATCGTAAGATTACATGGGGTCCCAGTAAGCATAGTATTAGATAGGGATTCTAGATTTGCTTCTCGTTTCTGGGAACATTTCCAAGATGCTCTGGGAACTATATTAAGTTTCAACACCGCTTTCCATCCTCAAACCGATGGGCAATCAGAGAGAACAATTCAGACCCTTGACGATATGTTGAGAGTGTAAGACTCGATTTTATTACACTGTACACTATACTTGTGAATTATTGATAGTGAAATTTAAATTTTTAGTGGAATTTAAATAAAGAGGGAATGAAATTCCATTCTCAAGTTGGAATTTTTGGATTCATGAATTGTAGTATAATGTATAAAGTTGAAACAAATATGGAAAGATGAATTAAAGAGCATAGAATATGAGAAGAAAAAGAATCAGAAAAATTATGTATGGAAGAGTTATTCCATGGCATAAAATATCAACAAAAAAATTACAAGAGGAAAAAACTATTTATTGGACAAGTGATAAAATTGTGATTGATGGAATATATAAAGAAAGAAGAAACAAAATTTAAATTGTGTAGCAAAGAAGAGTTGGCTTCCAAGCCACTCATGGTTGCTAGTACACAAGGCTAGAAGCAAAATTTTGAGACCAATCTTGGTGTAAAAATGGGATAAATAATAGAGATAAAGAGCAGAGTATTGATGAGACACAAGGCTGGAAAATCATAGGCTGAGATCTATATTAAAGAGGCAAAGAAAAGTCAAAGAAAATGCCGCCAAGAAATAAACAACACACCAAATTTTTTAGTTGCCTTGTTGTGCTCTGCTGGAAAGCTGTAAAAGGAATGGAAAAAATAAAATAAACATACAATATAGGGAGGTAACACATAAACCAATGATAAAAATACTTATTGGAGGAATTAGGAAATGAAAGTCAACAAAGGTGCAGCTAAAGTGGACTTTCATGCCATTTTTGCTATTGTTACACGTTTTATCTAGCCTTTTAAAGGCTGCTGATACAAAGACTTTTGTGAGCAGAAAATGTAAAGAAAAACAGGTTAAAAGATAGTATATAAGAGGTACTAGATAAAGGAATATCATTGGCTGGAAATTATGAAAAGGAGGTAAGAATACATAGTCAAAAACGTGGACAGCAACATGAATTTCCAACCGATTCTTTTGGATGTGAAAGTATTCGGTTTTAATGAATAAAAGACAATGGATATAAAGTAAAAGAAGCTTAAAAATAATAGCTGTATAATTATGCTTGTGGAAGTGTAAAACAAAGACCAATGAAAAGATGTAAAAGACGTGTGAAAGGAAAATGCTTCTACGCCACCTTGTGCTGTAATTTCTTCATGCATTAAATGAATTTTAATGTAACAAATGATGAAGAAATATAATAAGAGAATAGGTGGATTATTAGTATTGGTTAATGTGAAGAATAAAGAAGCAAGAAGGCTGCAGCAAAGTTGCCATCTTCACCACCGAATATGTCATCTACGAGAGCCAAACTCTGTCCTAATTTCTGTTCTCTTTCTTTGCTTCGTTTCAGCTAAGAAAAAATTTCAGAAAAATTGCATTTATTCTTGTTAGATCATAGAAATAGAATAAATTCATTTCTTGAAATAGATGAAGAATAAAGTCAAATTAAGCTAAAATTGTAGTTTGATGATGTAAAATAATTAAAGGAAATTAAATAAAAAGGAAGAAAAGGCCTAGAATTGAAATAGGTTGAAAAGAGATTTTTACTTATGAGGAGACCTACGGTTGAACATGGAAGTATGGAAGCATTTAAGGCTTCATGGAAAGAAAATGGCAACAAGGGGTTCACGTAGACAAAAAGCAAATGAAAAATAAGAAAATAAAATCAAATGTTGAAAAGTCAATAAAAATGGCCATGAGAGGTTCAGCCATGACATTGAAATTTAGAACTTTGGTAAATAATAGTCATAGAAATTAAAGGAGAAGAAACGGTGAAATTAAAACTAAGAAAGAAGCTAGAATGAATAAATGGAGTTATAACACTAGTATAATTTATACTAGTTGTATTCATAACATGAAGTTAGTGGCTGCGTTTTATGGATTTTATTGATTTAAAAATAAGAAGAAAATTATTAATAATTTTCGATAAAATTATTTTGCAGCCCAAGTAGACAGATTTCGGTTAGCAATACCGGAACGATCGTCTGCGTAAGACCAGGTAAGGGAGTAGTATGTGAACTGAAATGCATGTCCTGTGGAGTAAAATGTTATAAAAATATTGAGAAAATAATTTGGTTTGAGACATGCATTAATTTGATAAACTATTTTCACAGACCATGATTTGGGCGAGCTATAAAGCCGACCCTTATGTTGTTATCTGGGCAAGCCAAAGAAAGGCGACCCCTGTTTTAATAAAATCCGAGTGAGCCAAAGAAAGGCGACCCCTTTGATATAATTCTAGGCGAGCCAACAGTGGGCGATCCTTTTTTTTAAAGAGAAATATTTTGTGGGCGACCCCTTAGTTCAACTCGGTGTGAGAGCCACAGTGGGTGATGTTAGTTCGCCACATGGGCGAATGAAAACATGCGAGTTCAATCCACTGCAATGGGCGAGCCGTAATGGGCGAGCTGATAAGGGGTGAGCCGATTTAACTTGTGTTTTTCTCGTACGAAAAATGGTGAAATTACTGGCTGTTTTTATTGTGTTTTGTAAACAGAAAATATAATACCTTTTGGGAAAACGATCATTTTAAAGAAATGATAAAATGTGTGAAATATTCCTTAAAGGTTCTTTATGAGATATAAATTGATTTTTGAGACTTTAGGCCCCGAGTTTCATGCGTTACTAATTACGTGGCTGATTGACTCACCAAGTCATCAGAGGTCTCGAGGTCACCTGGCAAGTGTACCTGACGACCACCTATAGATTATGGCCATGGATCTAGCTGTGTCCCAATAGGGACGCGAATTGGAGTTTTGGCCTAAGGGCACACTCTGAGAAAGCCGTGAGGGGTGATGGCTATAGGTGCACCCCAAAGCGGACGATTGGTGTTCCTTTGGGAACGATGATAACATGATTTAATTGTAGGGTGATGCCTAGTCTCAACTTACTGAGTTCTGTTTACTGAAAGGATTTACTGAATCCTGTTTATTGTTTACTATATTATATCGTAAACTGTTTAGCTAGTGATTTGAATATTAAAGACTGTTTACTATATCCACTGTTTTCCTACTGGGTATGCTGTTAGAGAAAATAAACGTTTTGTGGTATATAGTTTTTATTTTATAAAGCAACATACAACTTCCTTACTGAGGACGTTGTCGCTCACCCCTTATTTTCCACTCTAGAGGGTGTTGATTTGGATTAAAAGGTTTACCTTCCAGAGTTATCGGCTGCTAGAGTCAGCAGATATACGATATAGAAGGTACATTATATTCTTTTATATATTCAGTAAAATTGTACAATAGTACTTTGAGTAAAAAAGGAATGTAGGTGATCTCAAGAATTATGAAGTATTCATATTTCTATTTTGGTACTGAAATGAAAGTACCATTTATTTCTGAAAAGGTTAATAGAATGGTAAGCATCACAGACAGCTCAACCGGTAAAAATCTATGAATAAGAGTAAAATATGTGATTTATTGTAGATTTGAGATGTTACATATTTAATGGTATCAGATCAGGATTGCTCAGATGTCTAGTGGTGCTTGGAACAAAAAGTGAATAGTAAATATTCCCTGTAGTACTGTATAGTCTGAATATATAAAGGAATCAAGTAACTGTAAACTGAGTTAAGTGTCTAAAATGATGTGAAAGTTTTGAATCAAGGATTACAAAAAGGGATTGTAATCCAAGAAGTTGGCATGAAATGGATGATCTTATGGTCTTACTGGAGGTCTGTTCGGTAAGGTACAGTGAGGAACTCGGTGAGGGCCCCACCAGGACTTCTCTGTCCGAATCGAATTAAGACCTTGAAATGATGATATTGGAGTGAATGGGGATATCATCACTATATAGACCTTAAGATCGTATGTTTGAATGTATCTTAAAGAGGGAGGAACAAATTGAGAAATGACGAATATGCCCTTATATTGAAATAATGCCTCTGAATCATGGTTGACTAAATTGATTTGGAACTTATTGATGGTAATAGAGTAATTATGGTGTAAAGAAAATATTACATGTTTAATGATCCCTACTGTGAGCCCCACTTATATTTTGATGTGTAATGCGACCAGATTGGGTACTATGAGAGGTCGCGAGATAGTTGACCCTGTTATGGATTCTTAAGGCTTGAATTAAAGATGAAAATATGGGGTAGGTTGATTAGGGATTAATTAATATTGTAAAAAGAGATACATTTACGGAATGTGGTTAAAAAAAGGTGAGTTATATATTGATGATTCAATATCAGTGTTATTAATTCTGGTTCTAAATAATCCTTCTGTTTCATATGAGTATAAATCAGATAATATAGAATCAGAATACCTTGAGATATCTTTACAAAATGGAATATTTTGAAGTGAAAACATATATAAGTGAATCGATTGACATATATGTTACATGATTTGAAAGTTATAAGGATACATAGTGGATTTGCATGATGTAAATAACGAAGCCTCCAAGATGATATGAGGTTATGATTTAGAAGTTACTGGACGAAGTTCAAATAAATCTTCGGAGTAATGTGGATTCGAGAGATTATTGACTCGATTCACAACATGGAATCTATTTATAAGCTCTTACCAGAAAATATAAAAGAGTTTAAAGAGCTTAAGGAATTACTCCAGAGATTAATGAATAAAGAACCTATGTGTGCTAGGGTAACTGGTGAAAACATAGATGATATGGTTCGAAAGAATAAGCATAGCTTATGATCGCGTACTAAATTTCGAATGTTCAATAGTGTTGTTACTGAAAATGGATATTCATTTGTTCAGGATCGATATTTTAATCGATCCATTTAATGATATACATGGAGTTTTAAGACCAATCTCTGAACAAGATGTTATCGGATAAAAAGCTTACAGACAGGCATTCGTAAGATGATGTTCAAAATTCGGTATAACTCCTACGAGTCCTTCGTGGTGCTTAAGAGATATATGAAATATCACGTGACATATGTGGAATTAATGAAATTATATACGGATAAATTATAATAGCATGAAACCATGAGATGTGAATATGTATAATTGTTTAAAGAAAATAAGCAGCACCCTGGAATAATTCCACAAAATTCTAGAAACTAAAAATTTTAATGTTAAGCTCAGTAAATATGAGTTTTAACTGAATTCGAGCACTATTAGAGGCACGTGGTCTCGAATGATAAAGTGAATATCGATTTATTTAAATAGAGAAGTTTGTGGAATCAACTGCTTTACTGATATGTTACATGATGTGAGAAAATTAAATGAAAGTGGATGAATATATATGAGTATAGTATTCAAAACTGTTAAAAGGTTTTAACGGAAGAGTATCATACCACTTGGAAAATCAATTAGAGTGATAAGTTTGAAAAGATGAAAATGCATTAAAAAGATAAATTATATGATGATAAGGGAACAAGAGTTAAGAGGTAGTTCCCAAATCAAGCTTGAATATGATTTCTTTGACTATCATAATGTCACGGCTAAATTTAAAAATCGAGTTAGATTGACATATGAAATGAGTTATACTCAGAGGAGTAAATAAACAAATTACTGACAGTCATGTAGATGGATGTATATATTGGAAATGTGAAATGGCATAAATAATGTGGAGACAGAAATGGTAATTTGATAAATTTCCATTACAGAAGTTGATTGTGAAAAGATTACATCCTCAGGTACATTACACCATTAAGTGATATTATATGTACCATGAGAATAAGAGATGTAATGATAACTAAATATAAAAAGAGATGTCAGGGAAAATTATTACCTAATGTCTCAATTACTGTAGTTGATGGTTAATATTAAAGTCTGCAAGTGAAGTGCAGTCTTCGTTAAACTCTGAAATGATTATTGTGGGATAGTAAAGAATTCGAAAGAATCATGATGTTATATAAGTGACTATAGATTGATTGACCAAATTGATTCACTTATACATCATTCAGTTTCTTGATCTCTCACTTGCCCTAGTCAATAAATATATCTGTGAAATGGTGAAAAGGTATGTAAAGTTCTACTGAGCGAGTACATGTGATAGGGATCCCTAATTGGCCCCATGCTTTGAGAGAGTAGCATCAGGCCTTGGGATTCCAAATTTACGGCTAGCATCGCCTCTTATTGATATAGATATCCGAGCACATTGTGTAAACGCTCAATGATATGTTGAGGGCGGGTGCAATGGATGTAAAAGCTACTAGGACAATTAAATACGATTGACTAAAATTGTCTAAATGATAATCAACAAATTATGATCGACTCGGCACTAAATAAGATAATATGTAATAAATAGTGTGAAACTATCTACTGTATGAAAAGAAGTGGAAATTGTTAACTCCAAAAAATGATAAATAATTACAAAGAGTATAAATTGATTATGCAAGAGGAAATGTTTGATTTAAATGAAATTCGAAGAACCTGTAAGGGACCTGATGCTATCTAGATAATTGTGGATAAATTAACGAAGTATGCTCATTCCTTGGCTATGAAATCTATTGATCCAATTACTACCTTAGCCGAATTATATGTTAGGGAGATAGTGAGAGTACATGGTTCCAACGAGCATTACATCTGACAGGGAGTCCCGCTTCGCATCTCATTGTTGAGAGAGACTTCAGGAAGCTATGGGATCCCAACTGAGTTTTAGCATTGCATTTTATCTGCAGACTGACGGACAGTCCGAGCGTACGATATAGACACTCGAGGATGTGTTGTGAGCGTGTGCATTAGATCCTAGGAGGCTCCTGGGACAATCATTCCTGACAGAGTTTCCTTATAATAATAGCTAACAGGTGACTATCGGCATGGCACTTTACGAAGTTATATATATGGCAGACGATATAGATCTACGATAGCATGGGAAAAAGTGGGAGCCCGTAAATTATTAGCTCCCGACTTAGTCAAGCAAGTTCCCAAGATGGACGAGTAATTATATATTTTTGAAAGTCTCACCCCCTAAGGACATAATAAGATTCAGTAAGAAAGGAAAGCTGAGTCCTCGATACAGCGGACCTTTATTACACTGTACAATATACTTGTGAATTATTGATAGTGAAATTTAAATTTTTAGTTGAATTTAAATAAAGAGGGAATGAAATTCCATTCTCAAGTTGGAATTTTTGGATTCATGAATTATAGTATAATGTATAAAGTTGAAACAAATATGGAAAGATGAATTAAAGAGCATAGAATATGAAAAGAAAAAGAAGCAAAAAATTATGCATGGAAGAGTTATTCCATGGCATAAAATATCAACAAAAATAATTACAAGAGGAAAAAACTATTTATTGGACAAGTGATAAAATTGTGATTCATGGAATATATAAAGAAAGAAGAAACAAAATTTAAATTGTGTCGCAAAGAAGAGTTGTCTTCCACGCCACTCATGGTTGCTAGTACATAAGGCCAGAAGCAAAATATTGAGACCAATCTTGGTGTAAAAATAGGATAAATAATAGAGATAAAGAGCAGAGTATTGATGAGATAAAAGGCTAGAAAATCATAGGCTGAGATCTATATTAAAGAGGCAAAGAAAAGTCAAGGAAAATGCAGCCAAGAAATAAACAACACACCAAATTTTTTAGTTACCTTGTTGTGCTCGGTTGGAAAACTGTAAAAGGAATGAGAAAAAAATAAAAGAAACATACAATAGAGGGAGGTAAAACATAAAGCAATGATAAAAATGCTTATTGGAGGAATTAGAAAATGAAAGTCAACAAAGGTGCAACTAAAGTGGACTTTCATGCCATTTTGCTGCTGTTACACGTTTTATCTAGCCTTTTAAAGGCTGCTGATACAAAGACTTTTGTGAGCAGAAAATGTAAAGGAAAATGAGTTAAAAGATAGTATATAAGAGGTACTAGATAAAGGAATATCATTGGCTGGAAATTATGAAAAGGAGGTAAGAATACATAGTCAAAAATATGGACAACAACATGAATTTCCAGCCGATTCTTTTGGCTGTGAAAGTATTCGGTTTTAATGAATAAAAGACAATGGATATAAAGTAAAAGAAGCTTAAAAATAATAGCTGAACAATTATCCTTGTGATTGTGTAAAACAAAGACCAAAGAAAAGATGTAAAAGACGTGTGAAAGGAAAATGCTTCTACGCCACCTTGTGCTGCAATTTCTTCATGCATTAAATGAATTTTAATGTAACAAATGATGAAGAAATATAATAAGAGAATAGATGGATTATTAGTATTGGTTAATATGAAGAATAAAGAAGCAAGAAGGCTGCAGCAAAGTTGCCATCTTCACCATCGAATATGTCGTCTACGAGAGCCAAACACTGTCCCGATTTCTGTTCTCTTTCTTTGCTTCAATTCAGCTAAGAAAAAAATTCAAATAAATTGCATTGTGATGTTCAGCCTTCCTTGCTTACTTAACTCTTATTTAATTGAAGAATCAACTAAGAAACCAAGCTAGGAGACTAACGAGAGGAAGAGACCAAAACAGAAAATAGAATTCTGTTTTGAGACCCTCATTCGATCAAGGTAAGATTTAATGATTTCTTCAGATTAAATGATATAATTCTATGATTTCAAGCATGAGAAGCATGATTATACTCTTGTTTTTGATTTATTCTTGTTAGATCATAGAAATAGAATAAATTCATATCTTGAAGTAGATGAAGAATAAAATCAAATTGAGCTGAAATTGTAGTTTGATGATGTAAAATAATTAAAGGAAATTAAATAAAAAGGAAGAAGAAGCCTAGAATTGAACTAGGTTGAAAAGAGATTTTTACTTATGAGGAGACCTACGGTTGAACATGGAAGTATGGAAGCATTTAAGGCTTCATGCAAAGAAAATGGCAACAAGGGGTTCACGTAGACAAGAAGCAAATGGAAAACAAGAAAATAAAATCAAATGTTGAAAAGTCAATAAAAATGGCCATGAGAGGTTTAGCCATGACATTGAAATTTACAACTTTAGTCAATAATAGTCATAGAAATTAAAGGAGAAGAAATGGTGAAATTAAAAATAAGAAAGAAACTACAATGAATAAATGGAGTTATAACACCAGTATAATTTATACTGGTTGTATTCATAACATGAAGTTAGTGGCTGCATTTTATGGATTTTAGTGGTTTAAAAATAAGAAGAAAATTATTAATAATTTTCGATAAAATTATTTTGCAACCCGACTAGACAGATTTCAGTTAGCAATACCGGGACAATCGTCTGCGTAAGACCAGGTAAGGGAGTAGTATGTGAAGTGAAATGCATGTCATGTGGAGTAAAATGTTATAAAAATATTGAGAAAATAATTTGGTTTGAGACATGCATTAATTTGATAAACTGTTTTCACAGACCATGATTTGGGCGAGCTATAAAGCCGACTCCTATGTTGTTTTCTAGGCAAGCCAAAGAAAGTTGACCCCTGTTTTAATAAAATCCGGGTGAGCCAAAGAAAGGCGACCCCTTTGATATAATTCTGGACGAGCCAACAGTGGGTGATCCCTTGTTTTTTTAAAAGAGAAATATTTTATGGGCGACCCCCCAATTCAACTCGATGTGAAAGCCATAGTGGGTGATGTTAGTTCGCCACATGGGCAAATGAAAACATGCGAGTTTAATCCACTGCGATGGGCAAGCCGTAATGGGTGAGCTGATATGGGGCAAGCCGATTTAACTTGTGTTTTTCTCGTACGAAAAATGGTGAAATTTCTGGCTGTTTTTACTGTGTTTTGTAAAACAGAAAATATAATACCTTTTTGGAAAACGATCATTTTAAAGAAATGATGAAATGTGTGAAATATTCCTTAAAGGTTCTTTATGAGATATAAATTGATTTTTGAGATTTTAGGCCCCGAGTTTCATGCGTTACTAATTACATGGCTGATTGACCCGCCAAGTCATTAGAGGTCTCGAGGTCACCTAGCAAGAGTACCGGAGGACCACCTATAGATTATGGCCATGGATCCAGCTGTGTCCCAGTAGGGACGCGAATTGGAGTTTTGGCCTAAGGGCATACTCTGAGAAAGCTGTGATGGGCGATGGCCTACGGGTGCACCCCAAAGCGGACGACTGGTGTTCTTGTGGGAACGATGATAGCATGTTAATTGTAGGGTGATGCCTAATCTCAACTTACTGAGTTCTGTTTACTAAAAGGATTTACTGAATCCTGTTTACTGTTTACTATATTATAACATAAACTATTTAGCCAGTGATTTGAATATTAAAGACTGTTTACTGTATCCACTGTTTTCCTACTGGGTATACTGTTAGAGAAAATAAACGTTTTGTGGTATATAGTTTTTATGTTATAAAGCAGCATACAACTTCCTTACTGAGTACATTGTCGCTCACCCCTTATTTTCCACTCCACAAGGTATTGATTTGGATTAAAAGGTTTACAATATAGAAGGTACATTATATTCTTTTATATATTCAATAAAATTGTGCAGTACTACTTTGTATAAAAAGGGAATGTAGGTGATCTCAAGAATTATGAAGTATTCATATTTCTATTTTGGTACTGAAATGAAATTACCACTGAAAGGGTTAGTAGAATGGTAAGCATCATAGATTGCCCAACCGGTAAAAAAGTGAGTAAGAGTAAAATATGTGATTTATTGTAGATTCAGGATGTTACAGAGAGCATGTGTCATGGATTTTCAAGGTTCATGGGATGATCTTTTGGCACTAGCTGAATTTGCATATAACAATAGTTTCCACTCTAGCATTAGGATGGCACCATACAAAGCATTATATGGACGAAGGTGCGGGTCTCCCATAGGTGAGGAAGAAGTGGGTGAAAGGAAGATATTTGCTCTTGAACTTGTAGAAAAGGCTTC
Organism: Heritiera fomes; assembly: GCA_032173925.1. NCBI lineage: Eukaryota > Viridiplantae > Streptophyta > Magnoliopsida > Malvales > Malvaceae > Heritiera > Heritiera fomes. The sequence goes on from JAPDPM010000015.1 coordinate 19,519,000, forward strand.
AGAGAATGTTAGGTTGATATGTGATCGGTTGCGAACAGCTCAGAGCAGACAGAAGAGTTATGCCGATAATCGCAGGAGACACTTGGAGTTTCAAGTTGGAGATAGGGTATTTTTAAAAATCTCTCCATCTAAAGGTATAGTGAGATTTGGTAAAAGATGGAAGCTGAGTCCTCAGTATATTGGTCCGTTTGAGATATTAGATAGACTGGGTGATGTGGCATATCGATTAGCAGTACCACCAGAACTATTGGGTGTGCATAATGTCTTTCATGTATCTATGTTGAGAAAGTATCATCCAGATCCCTCTCATGTGATTGAGTATGAGTCTTTAGAAATTAGAGAGGATTTAAGTTATGTTGAGAGACCACTTCAGATTTTGGATCGAAAGGATAAAGTATTGTGGTTTAAGACAATTCCTTTAGTAAAGGTGCTTTGGCAGCACCACAGCTCAGAAGAAGCTACATGGGAGTTGGAGAGTCTGATGAAAGAGAAGTAACCCCACTTATTTTAGGAACTTGGAGAAATTTGAAGGACCAAATTTTTCAAGGTGGGGAGGATGTGAGAACCGCGATTTTTCCTAATTAAATGTGTACTTCTCGTGTAATTTAGTGAACATAAAAAGATAATTTACTTTTGGAAATTCAAGTATAAGATTATGGTTCATCTTCATAGATGTCAAGTATCTTAAATTAAAATAGAGGAATATTATAAAAGAAAAAGGAATATATACATTTATATAATGATAAATGTAATGTAAATATAATATATATATATATATATATATATATATATATAAACATGGACATGACTAGGTTTGGTGGGAAAATCCTACCCAAAATCCAAAGTGCTTTGCCAATTTTGATAGCAACCCTATACCTATAAAAAAAGAAAGAATAAAAAATAACTCTCTAATCTTTCCCCTTTTACACATCATTTGCAGCCCTTAACCCACCTGTTTCTTCACTCCCTCACGTCACTTTCCTTTCTCTCAATCTCACACCGAAACCTTGAAACAGTAGTGGCATTCGGTGAAGAGAATTAAAGCTATGTGTATTGACTGAACTGGAGGCAGTAAAGGGCACTGGAACAAGCATTGGCGTGAATGTCTTGGCTATTGGAAGTGGGTACTTGAAGATAGAGGAAAAAAAGGCTTCATTTGGTGTCGGTTTAGGTGAGAAAATTGGAGCTGTTCATGCGATTTCAGGTTTGGAACAAGATGAAAATGAAGGGGTAGGCTGTGATTTTCGAAAACTAGGTTAGAGCTTTGAGAAGGCTGAACAGAGAAGGAACAAATGTTGGAGAAAAAAAAGGAACTTGGTGGTTAATTCGAGTGCTGAATCAGAACACCAAAAGTGGGCTGTGTGGTGGCAGAGTTGAGTGTTTCCAGCCCTAAACAAGGGACTCTCAAAGGCCAGAATAGGCAGCATCTTGGTAGTGGTTGGAGCAGGTATGCAAGGGCTGTTTGTAAAGTGTTAAAGGCTGCTGTAGGTGGTGTCTATAAACGGCTATGAAATTCTAGCAAGGTGAGAAAAAGAAAAGAAAAAGAAAAGAAAGAAAACGAAAAGTAAAAGAAAACAAAGAAAAAGAAAAGGAAAGGAAAAGAAATAAAAGGAAGTATATATATATATATATATAAATATATAATTGTATATATGAAGATGAGAGAATTCGATTTAAGAATTTATATTATATTAGTGTTAAATATATATATATATATATATATATATACACACTACTTACTTGAAAACAAGGTAAGAAACAAAGAAAAGAAAAGAAATAAAAAGAAAGGAAAAAGAATTAAAAAGAAAGGAAATAGATATAGATATATATATATAGTACATATATATAAAGATGTGGGAAGATGAGAGAATTTGATTTAAGAACTTGAACTATATTAGTGTTAAGTGTATATATATATGCATGTATATATATATATATATTAAGTTAGAACTGAAATTTTTATAAGTGTGTAGAAATTGGGCTAGACGTTATTAAGTTGGATTTTATTGTGAATGTGTAGCATGACGGGAGGACGACGGACACGGTCTAGCTAACCACGGGACATGCTGAAAACTAAGCTCGCATTGGGTAAGACATTTATATAACGTAGAAGTAAGATTATCATGTATAGGATGAAGTTTAATGACGAAATGATTTGAGTATCTAGAGATCGGATTTAATGAAATGAAATGCAGGTACAATGTTAAGCTCGATAAGATACCATAATGATGCAGTGTATAAAGGAAATGAATCAATATGGTATTGACTTATAGGCATCACTAGATAGAATGATAAGCATTCATGCATTTCATGAGTATTCCATTATATTGTTTACATTTCATCTACTTAAATTTTTTTCACCATTAAGCATGCCTTATTTCCATACAAGAAACTTGAAAGGATTTACTCATATTGTGATTACATGAATACTTTGGATGCTTAAATGGTTTTGAAAAGAATGAATTTATAGTGTACGCATATGTACGTATATATGTAAATGATCTTAAAGAAATGTATTACGTACATTGCACTATTTTATAAGAAAAGTTAAATGTTTTATGAGACTATAGGCACCCTAAGAGAGTTAAATTCAATAAAGCATAGTGGAAGCCGCCTAATTGGAGATTACTCATTATGCATAAATGCTTGTCCGACAATAGTCGTAGACAAGGCTCAGTCTCACCTGATCAGTGAGGCTGAGAGACATGAGGTTTATGGCCATAGATAGCGCCTTAGTTGGTTTCTAGGGAACAATGATATGATTTTCACTGCTAGCTACAATGATCTAAGTCTTTATTGATACTGTATTGGGATCCAGCCTAGTCTCAAATGATATGAAGTGTAGTTTAAAGTATGGTTTTAGAACAAAAATGAACTCTAAACTCGATATGGCCTTATGGCATATGAAATGTATTTTGATATTATACATGGCATAACATATGCTTTAAAATGGAAATGAACTCTAAATTCGACATGGCCTTATGGCATATGAAATGTATTTTGATATTGTACATGGCATAACATATGCTTTAAAACAGAAATGAACTCTAAATTCGACATGGCCTTATGGAATATGAAATGTATTTTGATATTGTACATGGCATAACATATGCTTGAAAATGGAAATGAATATTTTGCATATTCTCAAGCATGTCTTGAAAGTAAAATTGAGATGTATTGATATTTTACATATTTTGAACATGTTTAAAAGAATATGTATTATACTTTTAAGATTGCAATTACCTCATTTATATAATTACATGCTAAAAGACATAATATGATTTCATGGCTTAGACATCCCATGACAAGTTAAGGTATTGTTGCATTGAGCTTGAGAACATAACAGGTATATACTACATGATGAATAAGAGAGTGATTTAATAGTGAATTCTCATGACATGACACATTTAATTGCATTAAAACAGTATAATTCTAACTCTGCACTTATATAAATGACTTACTGAGCCTCGCTCATTAAACGTTATTTAAATTTTTCAGATTGAGCACAGAGTTGGGGGAGTATTTCGGGACTATCCGAAGAGTCCCAAGCCTAAAATATAGTCCCAACTCTCCAAGGAGATTATTTTGAGCACTTTTGGTATATATACTCTTCTTTTGTATTTAATATCAGTTTCAGATTGTTTTTGATTCAGTACTATAAATGGGATGTAATCTAAGATAATGAATAGCATCTAGACTATATTAAGGATGTAAGATCCGATTCTACACTACTGTAGAGTCTAATTTCATAAAAGTGATAATGGAAATGAAATAAATAAGGAGTATTGATTTCCACTTAGGTGAAAAGCTCCTTAAATTGAGTAGTGAATGGAACAACTATGATGAAATAATATTTGGGCGAGAAGGTTGTTCAGTTCGCCAATGGGCGAGCAGAGTTGGTTGTTCGCCAATGGGTGAGCAGTTTGCCAATGGTGAGGGCGAGTTGAATGGTAGCAAGGGCGAATAGGTGAGTTCGCCATTTCTCTTGAGTAGATGATCGCCCGAATGGGCGAGGACATGTAATCGCCCATATGGATGAGTGAGTTATATGATAGTAACTGGGGCGAGCTGAGGTTTCTGGTTGACTAGACGAACTGGAACTGGAATCAGCACATGACCAATTAGCCGCCAAAATTGACTTGTAAGTCATACGGTTGAAGAGAATTAATGGAGAAGAGGTTGAAGTCCGTAAGGAACTTATCCTTATTGGTTGAGAAACAAAACAAAGTCTGCAGCAAAAGAAAAAGGCGTGTGAAAGGGAGACTTCCACGCCACTTTGAGCTGCAGTTTTCTTCATGCCTTAAATGCATGAAAGACGTGGAAATGATGAAAGAAACAGGATAAGGACAGGCGGAAGCTTCGGATTGGTTAAGCATGGCTATATACGAGGAAATGCTGGAGGAAAACTCATTTTGGCAAACTTCATCTTCTTCACGAGAGCTATGCAACTGCCAGTTTATGCTCTGATTTCCTTCCACTTCTGCCATGCCCAATTTACTATATTTCATCCATCAGTTGGCTAAACATGTAAACCACCTTGCAAACCTTTCCTCCTTAGTGGGATGAGCTAAAAGAATAAGCAAAGGAAGGCCAACATGAGATGGAAAGCAAGCTGTTCTGGAAGTGCAGTTGATTGAGGTGAGTTTCATATTTCTGAGGTGTTCTTGATATTCAATGGTAGACTTATATGTTTACAACATAGAACACAACCTTGTTTTAGTTAGATCTTTAGAGAATATGGAAACAAGGAAAGTAATGGAATAAGTGATGACAATGGCGACTACAGTGATCGCCCATGTTGAAAACTAGTAATCGCCAATGAGGCGAGTAGATAATAAGGAACTCGCCAAGGTAAAGTCTGTGTTCAAAGGGCGAGAACGCCCAATTCTAGTGAAGGGAATTAATGGGCGAGCTCAAATGCAAGAGGCATTGGGCAAATAGGATAGTGGGCGAACTCCCACAATTAAGCCAATGAGGGCCTCGTGAGTTGAATGGCGGACGAACTACAACGTGGCAGCCATTTGGTCAATGGCGAGCTCGTTTGGGCGAACTAGTTGGAGCTCTATTGGGCAAGTAGTCATTTGTTTTATTTCAATCTCGCCAAGTGATATGAAACGAAAATATTAATAGAATTTATAAATTATTTGCAGCCGAGAATTATGGACTCGGTGAATGCGATTTGGAAGGCGAGAAGGAAGCAAAGCTTCGTTGAACCAGGTAAGGGAGATGTGTGTGAAGTGATGCAAGTCCTGTGGAGTAAATTTTATGAAAACATTAAGTTAAATGTTTTGTTTCGTGACATGCATTGCTTGAGGAAGTTATTTGATAATTATTTTTTATTCAGACGAGCTAAAAGCCAACCCCTATGATGTTTTCTGGATGAACTGATACAGGGCGGGCGAGCTTTTGTGTTTTTATGTTGGGCGAGCCCTTGTATTTTTATGATTGGGCGAATTGGTATTGGCGGGTGATCCAAGCCCTTCGATAATTTTTATAAACCCGTTTCTAATTTTAAGGGCGAGCAAACCGTTTTGATAGGAAAACTATGGGCGAGCCGGTAGTGGCGAGCCAGTATTTTGTTCTAAATACAGAGGATGGCAGGCGAACACTTGTTCACCTCATTTTTGAGTCGACCATGGGCGAGCCAAATGGGCCAGCTGACCATGGCGAATAGATTTTGATGATGTCTTCATAAGGAAAAATGAGCCATTTTAAATATAAGTGAAAATAGAAATATAAAGCCTTTTGGGCGAGTTGATTACTGGGCGAGCCACTGAGGGCGAGCCAGGTTTGCTTTCAGATTTTAAAAGCAAGTGGGCGGCCGAACACAAGTTCTCCGCATTGGCGAGCTAAACATGGGCGAGCAGGTTTAAAAGTTGAGATTTTGAAATGTTTTCAGGGTGTTTTGTAAACAGAAAGCCTAAACCTTTTTGGGAATGAAATCATTGAGTAACTGATAATATGGGTGAGGGAATCCCTTAAAGGTTTTCATGAAATATAAAGTGATTTTTGAGACTTTAGGCCCTGAATTCATGCATTATTATTCATGTAGTTGCGTGACCTACCTGGGGCGGTGGCTCGGTTGATGGACTAAGGAGCGCACCTCAGGGCGTCACAGGGCTGATGGACCCGCCAAGTCATCAGCGGTCTCGAGGTCACTTGGCAAGTGGACCCGAGGACCATCTATAGATTATGGCCATAGATCTGAGATAACCGTGAGGGGCGATGGCCTACGGGTGCACCCCAATAGTGGCAGATTCCGTTCTCGCAAGGGGAGGGGGAACGATGATAGCATGATTTATTTGTTGCCTAGTCTCAACTTGTTGTTTCTGTTTAATAAGAGGATTTGTAAAATCCTATTTACTGTTTACTACAATTTAAAGTAAACTGATTTGCCAGTGATTTGAATGGTGTATTGAGAGGTGGTTTACTATATCCACGGTTTTCCTATTCGGTGTGATTTTAGGAAAAACAAATATTTTGTGGTATATAGTTTTGGTTTTATAAAGCAGCATATGTTTTCTTTACTGAGCGTATGAATCGCCCACTCCTTTGTTTTTAACTCCACAGATAAAAGACACGAAGTTAGAGAAGTAGCACCAAGATGGATGTTAAACATGACAGGTACAGTCTCTTCTCTTTTACATTTCAGACATAAGTAGGGGTGTAAATGAGTCGAGCTACTCGAGTTCGACTCGAGTAGCTCGACTCGATGATTACTCGAGTTCGACTCGTTCATTTTCGAGCTGAGCCCAAGCTCGAGCTACTCGAGTATCGAGTCGAGTCGAGCCGAGTTCGAGCTGTAAAGTACTCGGCTCGAGCGGCTCGCGAGCCTTATCGAGCTTTTATATTTTTAATATAGATTTTAATATTTTATTTATTCAATTACGTTTTTAACCTTATATAATATCTAATATAACAAAAAAAACCCTTAATATAACAAAAAACCCTAAAAGCCTAAATTGCTTCTCTCAAACTCTCGTTTCTCATCTCTCACGACCCACCCATCCCCTTCAAGCGGCGCCGCTCAGCGTTGCATGACCTGTGCCCAGCCTCAATCTTTCCCTTTCGAGCTCTATTCTTCTGGCAGCTCAACCTCACGACGAGTCACAAGCCACGATTCAGCCTCAGTCTTTCGTATTTCTTAAATCGCCTCAATCTTCCGACAGCCTTCTCAATCTTGAATCTCGAATCATCGTCAGGAAAATGTGGTCAAAGAAAGAGAGGGGAAAGCCTAGCGGATTAAGAAAATAAACGCCTAAAGAGGTAAGGTTCGAGGCCCATAGTATGGGGTCAACCAGATATAACAGTTTTTGCCATTTTTTTTAGTTGTTCTCACTTTTCCTGTAGAGGCAGGTTCTGAAGTGGAATTGTAATAGTTGAATGAAGATAGGATAATGTCTCTAGAAAATGATGCTTTTCTGACAATGATGCAAAACGTTGATGCTTTCATTTTTCTTCATCAAGTTAATGTCTAGCGATTACATTTGCTAATTCCTTTTGTTGATCATAATTGCAGAATGGTTGAGTATGACATATTGTGGATTTGTCTGTTTTAATGTCTTCGTGGGTTAATGCTGTTTTCCTCTATTTGATTATTGGTTGTTTTGATACCATAAAATCCACCAAGATTTAATTGTTCTTTGTGGTATACAAGCTGTTTGATATAATGCCATGGAGATGGCAAATGATTCTCTAAGTCATTGTCTTCGTTTTTCATCGGTGGTTGGGATACAAATACAGATTCCTTCATCTGTGGAAGAGTGGAAGAGAAAAAAAAGAATGACTTGGAAAATATATTGGAATCGGAGGAAGTGAAAATGGGTGAGGTTGTATATTCAAATACAGAGGAGCATAGCCCTTGGATTTTTAAAAAAAAGAGAGGAACAAGCAGTACTTGTTATTACTTTTATTTGGTTTAAATTATATTAATTTTTTTTAGTTTTAAGTTGTGTTTGAATTTTCTTGAAAATTAATAAGTCAACTTGAATTTATGAAATCAAATTCGAGCTTACGAACCGAGCTTCGAGCGGATCGAATATCTCACGAGCCGAGCTCGAACTTCAAAAGTGAAGCTTGATCGAGCTCGAGCCGAGCTTCGAGCTTCGAGTTTTCGAATCGAGCCGAGCTCGAGCCTAGTACTGGATCGTCTCGACTCGGCTCGATTACACCCCTAGACATAAGCATACAGTACTACTATAGTGAAATAAGATAATACGGGGATGTTAGATGTAAGGAATAATGAAAAGAAATTTCATATTCTGTATTTGATAAATAAATATTTATTATTTATCACTTTCCTTGTAGAATGTTATTGGCATCGCAGACAGCCCAACCGGTAAAGTTGTATGGAAATACGTGAAAAATGTGATAATGAGATGTTACAGATTTAATGGTATCAGAGCTTGGGTTGGTCTGATGTTTGTTGATGTCTTTAGCATGTGAGGTGTTGAGAAAGGTTAACATCCCCTGTAGTACTGTATAGTCTGAATGTATAGAGGAGTCGAATGACTGTGAAATGAGTTAAGTGGTAAAATATGGTGAAAGTTGATGAATTATGCGATTACAAATAGAGAGTAATCCGAAAATTTTGCATGAGGAGGCGATCTTATCATCATAATGTCGGGTCTATCCGATAAGGTACAGTGAGGAACTCGGTGAGGGCCCCACCAGGACTTCTCTGTCCATATCGAACTAAGATCTTGAAAATGATGATATTGAGATAAAAAGGGATAATATTAACATATAAGCCCTAAGATCGCATGTTTGGAGTTATATTGCTGAGAGAGAAAATTAAAGGGAAATTTATGAATATACCACTATATTGACATGTTTTCTTTCAAAGTCATAAGGGATTGAATGGATTTAAAATAGAAATTGATGGTGAAATAGTATGAGTATTCGATGGTATAAAGGATGATTTCCACTGTAGACACCACTGATACATTGATAAGTAAGGCGACCCAGAGTACAAACTATGAGAGGTCACGCGATAGTCAGCCCTGTTGTGGATTTTGGGGTCTGAATTTAAAAAAGTAAATTGTGTGAGAAATGATGTAAAATCGATTATGATAATACTGGTTATATATACGCCTTATGTTTTAGGAGAATGGATATTAGTAGTAACTTGACATTTGAGGAAGTCAAGTGTTTGAATCTGAGGATGGGAAAGAAAACTTTGAGATGGGTGAACTCGAGCACGGTTGGAAGAACTGGGCATCGAGGTGATCGCCAAAGAGGACAGTATGGATGAGTAGCGTTGTCACAGCAACCGTTGTCAATGGGCCCAAAAAAGGGATTGCCATGGCCGGTTGGGCTGGTCCGCTACGATATCCATAGAACCGTGATATTATGAGATTTATGATAAATACTCGATGGGCGAGAACTACATTGGGATAGCTCGCCAATGGGTGTGCAAATGTATGATCGCCAATGATATGATATGAATCAAAGCAATGTGGCGAATAGAACAAAAACTGTAATCGCCAAGAAAATGAAATGTCTCGTATTTGCCAAATGATAAAATTGGCATCGAGATTTAGTTGACAAGCTTAGAGGATTGGTGAATTGAAATAGAAATTGTTTGTAAGCTCTTACCAGTGAATCAATAGAGCTTGAGAAATTACCTGAGAGATTGATGAGTAAAGAACTAAACTGGTTTGATATAACTGGTGAAAACGAAAATTCTATCGTTTTGAAAATAATGGGATTAGTACTCTCTACAGTTGCTTCTAGATTCCGGAACAAGTATGGTATTCTAAATACCTATCATATTTTATCTGGATCCCTAGCCGACTGTAGTATCTTTCCTATTTGTGTGCCTAGAGCCAACTAGGATGATTTTAAAGGGAATAAATATGTATATTGATATCAGCAATATTATTGAATAAGGTATGGAAAACCTTATTGTTAAGTCAGTGACAATTGGTTTCTAACTAAAATATATATTAGAGACGTGAGGTCTCAATTGATTAAGCAGACATTAAAATTTTCTGAGTAGAAGACTTTACTACTTAAGTGAGGTTAAAGTGGGCTTATTGGGGTATAAAATTTATGAGTTTTACCCGTATAGCACAAATAAATTGTTGAAGAGTTTGTGGAATTTGCTACCTTATTGATTCGATACTTAATTGGGAGGAAGTAGAAATGAATGGGTATGTATGAATATAGTATTCGAAATGGTTACGAGATAGTAACAGTAAAGTACTATATTAAGCGGGAAAATAATTGTGGTGATGAATGTAAAAGAATGAAATTGTCTTGAGAAGACAAGTCATATGATGACTAGAGAACACGAATTATGAGGTAGTTCCCAAGTATATGAATAAATGTGATTTCCTTTGATCATTATGTAGTGATGGCTGGAATTAATGACAAGCCAGAATTAAAAAGATGAAAGTGTCATACTCAGAGGAGCAGATACAAGAAGTACTGCTAATCCTGAAAAAGGATATACATATGTGTATACATGTACATATTGGGAATGTGAGATAGTATAAATAAAGTAGTGATGAAATTTGAATGATAATAAATTTAAATTTCAGAAATTGATGTAAAGAAAAGGATATTCTCCAAGTAGTGACATTACATGTACTAGGAGAATAAGAGATAGAATGATCACTTGAGATAAGAGAAGTGATCGAGGGGAAAATGATTACCTGAGACGTAATCGGTGGCTAATATTAAGGTCTGCAAAAGAAAAGCAGTCCTAGATTAATCATGAAACAATCACTGTGAGGTGGTGGAGAATCCGAAAGAACCATGAGGTTATAAAAGTGATTATGGATTGAGTAACCAAATTATTTCACTTCTTCATCATCAGGTTTCGGGATGTAATGAGTGCCTTAGTCGATATACATTGGTGAAACAGAGAGAACGTATGTGAAGTTCCAGTGAGTGGGTACTTGTGATAGGGATCCCTGATTCGCCATATGCTTTGAGAGAATTACAAGAGGCTTTGGGATTCCAAATTTTTACTGTTAGCACCGCCTCAGATTGATATAGATAACCAAGCGCATCATGTGGATGCTTCGGGATATATTGAGAGCGAGTGTGTTGTATTTGAGAGACTACTAGGACAATTACATACGGTTGATTAAAATTATCTAAATGATAGTCACCAAATTATAATCGACTAGCACTAAATGAGATGATAAGTGATAAATAGTATAGAGAGTTACTAACTCTCAAGGATGATAAAAGACTTGAGGGAGTGTAAATTAGTTTTGAGAGAAGACGCCCGAGATTCTCCAAGACCTTGAGAAAATTTGGGATGGGCGACCCACGAGTGGGGTGATCGCTCAACATAGGATAACATGTTGTGAGATGTGGGCGAACTAGGTGGTCGCCAACTCACTTGGGAGAATAATCCTAGAGCGTGGGAGAGCGCCAAAGGGATGATTATTGATGGCCTGAAGAGACGGGCAGTACTCTTAGAGACAATGAGGAATATAAAAAGATATTCATGGTCTCATATTGGAGACGAGAATAAATAAAAGTTGACAAGGTGATAAGGAAGAAAAATACCTATATTAGAGGTTCTTCCTATACGAAGTGAAAATTGAAAAGAGTAAAATGCTATCTGGATAGTTGCGGATATATCAAGAGAGTCCGCTTATTCCTTGAGTATGGAATTCATTGAGTTAAATAGTGCCTTGGCCGAGTTATATGTTAGGGAAGTGATGACGTTTACAGTATTCCAAAGTGAGCATTATAGTTGATAGGGAGTCCCGCTTCGTATCTCAGTGTTGAGAGAGATTACAGGAAGCTATGGGATCCCGATTGAGTTTCGCACCGCAGTTTATCCGTAGACTGAGAGACAGTCCGAGCGTATGATATGGACGCTCGAGGATATGGTGTGAGCGTGTGCGGTTGATTTTATAGGCTCCTGGGATAATCCTCTACCCTGGTAGAGTTTGTTGATGATAATGGCCACAAGAGAGTATAGGCATAGCATTTGAAAGGAATTATTTAGCAGACGATTCGATATAATCCACGATAGCATGCGAAATGGGAGACCGAAAATTATTTTTGACTTTGTCGAACAGACTTCTTGAGATATACAAGAGGTTATGTATATTAAGGTGTTACCATTGGGATGCATAATTAGAGGAAAATTAAGTTCCCGATGCATTGGATCGTCGGAGATCTTAGATCATGTGAAAGACGTGCACTACCTCCCAAGTTGTCAGGAGTGCATAATGTATTTCATGTCTCATGAATGAGAAAGTACTATCCATATACTTCTCACGTGATTCGAAATGAGTCCTAGAGATTAGAAAGGACAGGAATTACGTTGAGAAATCAGTACAGATTTTGGATAGGAAGAATAAAGTGTAGTGATAAAGTGTTATGATCTAAGATTTATTCTTTGAATGATGCTCTGGCAGTATGAGGCTACTTGAGAATTAGAATGCCTTATGTGTAAGAAATATACACAGCTTTTACACTGATAGATTTGGTTGAAATTTGGAGGAATAAATTTCTTAAGGTGGGGAGAAAATGTAAGATCCGATTCTACACTACTGTAGAGTCTAATTTCATAAAAGTGATAATGGAAATGAAATAAATAAGGAGTATTGATTTCCACTTGGGTGAAAAGCTCCTTAAATTGAGTAGTGAATGGAACAACTATGATGAAATAATATTTGGGCGAGAAGGTTGTTCAGTTCGCCAATGGGCGAGCAGAGTTGGTTGTTCGCCAATGGGCGAGCAGTTTGCCAATGGTGAGGGCGAGTTGAATGGTAGCAAGGGCGAATAGGTGAGTTCGCCATTTCTCTTGAGTAGATGATCACCCGAATGGGCGAGGACATGTAATCGCCCATATGGATGAGTGAGTTATATGATAGTAATTGGGGCGAGCTGAGGTTTCTGGTTGACTAGACGAACTGGAACTGGAATCAGCACATGACCAATTAGCCGCCAAAATTGACTTGTAAGTCATACGGTTGAAGAGAATTAATGGAGAAGAGGTTGAAGTCAGTAAGGAACTTATCCTTATTGGTTGAGAAACAAAACAAAGTCTGCAGCAGAAGAAAAAGGCGTGTGAAAGGGAGACTTCCACGCCACTTTGAGATGCAGTTTTCTTCATGCCTTAAATGCATGAAAGACGTGGAAATGATGAAAGAAACAGGATAAGGACAGGCGGAAGCTTCAGATTGGTTAAGCATGGCTATATAAGAGGAAATGCTGGAGGAAAACTCATTTTGGCAAACTTCATCTTCTTCACGAGAGCTATGCAACTGCCAGTTTATGCTCTGATTTCCTTCCACTTCTGCCATGCCCAATTTACTATATTTCATCCATCAGTTGGCTAAACATGTAAACCACCTTACAAACCTTTCCTCCTTAGTGGGATGGCTCAATGAATAAACAAAGGAAGGCCAACATGAGATGGAAAGCAAGCTGTTCTGGAAGTGCAGTTGATTGAGGTGAGTTTCATATTTCTGAGGTGTTCTTGATATTCAATGGTAGACTTATATGTTTACAACATAGAACACAACCTTGTTTTAGTTAGATCTTTAGAGAATATGGAAACAAGGAAAGTAATGGAATAAGTGACGACAATGGCGACTACAGTGATCACCCATGTTGAAAACTAGTAATCGCCAATGAGGCGAGTAGATAATAAGGAACTCGCCAAGGTAAAGTCTGTGTTCAAAGGGCGAGAACGCCCAATTCTAGTGAGGTGAATTAATGGGCGAGCTCAAATGCAAGAGGCATTGGGCGAATAGGATAGTGGGCGAACTCCCACAATTAAGCCAATGAGGGCCTCGTGAGTTGAATGGCGGGCGAACTACAACGTGGCAGCCATTTGGTCAATGGCGAGCTCGTTTGGGCGAACTAGTGGGAGCTCTATTGGGCGAGTAGTCATTCGATTTATTTCAATCTCGCCAAGTGATATGAAACAAAAATATTAATAGAATTTATAAATTATTTGTAGCCGGGAATTATGGCCTCGGTGAATGCGATTTGGAAGGCGAGAAGGAAGCAAAGCTTCGTTGAACCAGGTAAGGGAGATGTGTGTGAAGTGATGCATGTCCTGTGGAGTAAATTTTATGAAAACATTAAGTTAAATGTTTTGTTTTCTGACATGCATTGTTTGAGGAAGTTATTTGATAATTATTTTTTATTCGAGCGAGCTAAAAGCCGACCCCTATGTTGTTTTCTGGATGAACTAACACAGGGCGGGCGAGCTTTTGTGTTTTTATGTTGGGCGAGCCCTTGTATTTTTATGATTGGGCGAATTGGTATTGGCTGGCGATCCAAGCCCTTTGATAATTTTTATAAACCCGTTTCTAATTTTAAGGGCGGGCGAACCGTTTTGATAGGAAAACTATGGGCGAGCCGGTAGTGGCGAGCCAGTATTTTGTTCTAAATACAGAGGATGGCGGGCGAACACTTGTTCACCTCATTTTTGAGTCGACCATGGGCGAGCCAAATGGTCCAGCAGACCATGGCGAATAGATTTTGATGATGTTTTCTTGAGGAAAAATGAGCCATTTTAAATATAAGTGAAAATAGAAATATAAAGTCTTTTGGGCGAGTTGATTACTGGGCGAGCCACTGAGGGCGAGCCAGTTTTGCTTTCAGATTTTAAAAGCAAGTGGGCGGGCGAACACAAGTTCTCCGCATTGTCGAGCTAAACATGGGCGAGTAGGTTTAAAAGTTGAGATTTTGAAATGTTTTCAGGGTGTTTTGTAAACAGAAAGCCTAAACCTTTTTGGGAATGAAATCATTGAGTAACTGATAATATGGGTGAGGGAATCCCTTAAAGGTTTTCATGAAATATAAAGTGATTTTTGAGACTTTAGGCCCTGAATTCATGCATTATTATTCATGTAGTTGCGTGACCTACCTGGGGCAGTGGCTCGGTCGATGGACCAAGGAGTGCACCTCAGGGCGTCACAGGGCTGATGGACCCGCCAAGTCATCAGCGATCTCGAGGTCACTTGGCAAGTGGACCCGAGGACCATCTATAGATTATGGCCATAGATCTGAGATAGCCGGGAGGGGCGATGGCCTACGGGTGCACCCCAATAGCGGCATATTCCGTTCTCGCAAGGGGGAGGGGGAACGATGATAGCATGATTTATTTGTTGCCTAGTCTCAACTTGTTGATTCTGTTTAATAAGAGGATTTGTAAAATCCTATTTACTGTTTACTACAATTTAAAGTAAACTGATTTGCCAGTGATTTGAATGGTGTACTGAGAGGTGGTTTACTATATCCACGGTTTTCCTATTCGGTGTGATTTTAGGAAAAACAAATATTTTATGGTATATAGTTTTGGTTTTATAAAGTAGCATATGTTTCCTTTACTGAGCGTATGAATCGCTCACTCCTTTGTTTTTAACTCCACAGATAAAAGACACGGAGTTAGAGAAGTAGCTCCAAGATGGATGTTAAACATGACAGGTATAGTCTCTTCTCTTTTATATTTCAGACATAAGCATACAGTACTACTGTAGTGAAATAAGATAATAAGGGGATGTTAGATGTAAGGAATAATGAAAAAAAATTTCATATTCTGTATTTGATAAATAAATATTTATTATTTATCACTTTCCTTGTAGAATGTTATTGGCATCGCAAACAGCCCAACCGGTAAAGTTGTATGGAAATACGTGAAAAATGTGGTAACGGGATGTTACAAAGGATGAATTATAAAACTGCTGATCCTTGCATGTGTATGGATATATGATTGAATGGCATGAACATGTGATAACCGCTAAATCTATAGCTTTAATATTAAAACAAATAAAATAAATTAAAGAAAATAAATGAAAGTATATAAGAAATAGAAATATTTGGAAATTTAAATTCGATGAAGTGATAAAATATAGAATTTGGAAATTGGAAATTTAATTTCGGATATTAAGAAATCTGAATTTAAAGATATAAAAAGGCGTATATTTACATAATTATTTAATAATATTATATAAATATACTTTTATATGTTTTTACATAAATAAATATGTATATATTAGTATTATACATATTGTTTTACAAAATATATATATTAAATGTATATGGTATTTTAATTTAAAGTACATATAACAAGATATATGTATATTATGTGTAAATATATATCTTAATGTACAATTTATATACACCTCTATATAATATATTGAAAATACTATATACATATGATAGGAATATTATATTTATAAATAAAATTTATAAATATAATAATAATAAGAATTAAAAAAAACTTAAGACAGAAACGAGAGTCGGGATTCTCGTTTCTGTCAAAAGAAATAAAAACATAGAGGAGAAAGGGGTGGCTGACCCCGGTGGCGGAGAGAGAGAGAGAGAGAGAGAGAGAGAGAGAAAGGGGGAGGCCGGCGAGCCGAAGAAGGGGAAGGCGGAAGCGATGGCGGCCGGCAGAAAGGAAAAGAAAAAGGGAAGAGAAAAACATAGCGGAACCGATAAAGAAAAGAAAGGAAAGAAAAGAAGAAAACGACGGTGCTGGCCGATCCCGGCACCGCCGTACCCACCACGACGTCGATGAAGGTAATGGGAACGAGAAGGAAGCCGACGGTGGAAGGGAGAAAGGAAAAGGAGGGAGAAAAGAGAGGATAAGAGGCCGAAACCCACCATCCCAAATCCGGCACCGTCGCTGGCGGTGGGGGAAAAAGGAGGTCAGATCTGGCGTCAGTACTACCTCGACAAGCTATAAGGTGGCCAAGCTGGCGGAGAACTGGCCGATAAGGTGCCAAACCGACCAAACCGATCTGAACCGGTTTGAATCGATTCAGACAAGAAAAAAAAAGAAGAAGAAGAAAAGAAAAGAAAAGAAAAAAAAGAAAAGAGAAGAAGAGGAAGAAAAAGAAGAAGAAAGAAAGAAAATATGGTAGGAATTAAGAGCATTTTTATTATTAATTTATTTAATAACCGTATAAAATTTTTAAAGTTTAATATGAATGTGGGCGTGTAGAAAAATATGCTCGAAAGCTGAGGCAAGGGAAATCGAGAGAGGTGATTACGGGCGCGACGTAATGAGGAAATCGCTAGCCCAGGACAAGTAAGAATATCTAGATTTGCGTGATTTAATTATGCATGAATTTTATGAAAATATTGTAGAAAATCGATTGGTTGGAAATTGTGGAGATTCATTGGTTGTAAAAAGGTTATAAACTGTCTATTTTATGTAGGGAGGCTAGTCCAAAGGCAGTCGTTATGCTGCCGAAATTTTTAGAAAAAGATTATGTAAAAATCATTTTTTTTTAAAAAATGATTTTATTGCGCGAGAAGTAAATTCCAACCACTAAAATGAGAAAGTTAGTACTTTTCATAAAAACATGAATATACTAAATTTTAATTAAAAATATTCATGTTATGAAAATTAGTGATATCGAGATCACCAAAAATTTCGCTCGGTTTGTAAACTACATGTGAATTGAAAAGAAAGAAATGGAAGAAAGAAGAGAGAAGGAAAGAAATACATATATATATATATATATATACATGAATACGTATGGTATGTCAAATGAATAAGCACAGGTATAACATACATAATTATATATATGTAACCATAAAGAAAATAACAAAAAGAATAAATAAGAAGAACAAGAGAAGGATTTATTAAATCCTTATATGAAAATTAGTAAGTAAATAAATGAGCCTAGTAATATATTCATGAAGCTTTTATGAATATATTTAATTAATTTTTGACTAAGTTACAGTGCGGTAATTGTAGGAAAGCTATAAAGCGGGGACCTCGTTGGCGATTGAGCAGCCACCATTAGCATAGATAATCTTAAGGTGATTAATTTAAGGAAGTTGCACGATGTAAGACGATTCGAGTTCGGCGAAGCTTGACACATGAAACACCAAGCCCAATGAGGTAAGACATTTATATAATTCAGCATTAGAATTATATTGTATAGATATAGTTGAATTGTATGGTAATGGTGGAAATTAAAAGATTTGAGGTTTAGCGACACATAAGGAATGATATACCCATAGTAATATGGTAAATTGAGGAAATGACTCAATGATATGGGTATGGTGAGTAAATGATCTACAGAATAGATCTCGAATGGACTCCTTAACATTGAATGATTTTAGTGTTATAATGGAAGTCGCTAAAGTAATATGTGAACATACATGAAATACTAAGAAGACCGACATTAATGGACAAATCTTAGTTTAACATTGAGAGCAAGGGTGAATTAGTTTACAAACACTATGAAATGATATTATGTGTTATTGAACAATAGAAAATCTTGGATGACTTAGTAGAGGTGCTCCAGCTGAAAAAGAATGGATTGAATCGAGAGCTCTAAAATGAAATGAAAAGTGATGACGAGTTAGGTATAGAAGCTAAATCAAGAGGTTTGAGGGTAATGATCTAAGGAAGAATTGACATTATAGTTAGCACTATACCGAGGGATATTACCTTAATACATTTCATAAGCATGCCTTGTTTCAATACTATTTTAATTCCATTATTTAATTGCATTGCTCTCAAACATGCCTCATTTTATGCACGATTTGAAAACATTCATTTATACAATACTTACATGAATGTTTTGAATGCTTAAATTGTTTTGAAAAGATTGAACATATAGTGTAATGTATGTATTCATATATATGTAAATGATCTTAAAGAAAAATGTATTACATACTTTACACTATTTGTACAAGAAAAGTGAAAGATTTAAATGTTTTATGAGACTGTAGGCCCCTAAAAGAATTAAATTCATTAAAGCATAGTGGAAACCGCCTAATTGGAGCTTTGCTCATTAGGCAGAGATGCTTGTTCAACAATAGTCGTGGACAGGTCTCAGTCATGCCTGATTAGTGAGGCTGAGAGAGATGAGGTCTATGGCCATAGATAGCGCCCTAGTTGGTTTCCAGGGGACGATGACATGATTTTCACTGCTAGCTACAGTGATATAAGTCTTTATTGATAGAGTGATAGGGATCTAGCCTAGTCTCAACCAATATGATATGTAGTTTAGAGTATGCTTTTCGATTGATATGAACTCTAAACTAATATGATTTTACAATATGTGAAATGTGTTTCGATATTTTATTCGATCACACATGATATGAAAAGAGAAATGTGCACGTTTTGATTGAAACGAAATGAAAAAACATGTTTTCATTTGATATGATATGAAAAGAAAATTGTGCACATTTTGATTGAAACAAAATGAAAAGACATGTTTTCATTTGATATGATATGAAAAGAAAAATGTGCACGTTTTGATTAAAACGAAATGAAAAGACATATTTTCATTTTATATGATATGAAAAGAGAAATGTGCACGTTTTGATTGAAACGAAATGAAAAGACATGTTTTCATTTGATATGATATGAAAAGAAAAATGTGCACGTTTTGATTGAAACGAAATGAAAAGACATGTTTTGATTTGACATGATATGAAAAGAGAAATGTGCATGTTTTATTTGAAACGATATGAAAATTACAGTTTTGATTTCACGCAAATGTGAAAAGAGAAATATGCATGCGTTGATCACACATGATATGAAAAGGGAAATGTGCATGCTTTCAATCATGTCTTAAAAGTAAATGAGAGATGATTTGAGATTTGACATGATTTGAACGTGTTTTAAGAGTACACATGATATGATTTCAATATCACACATGATTCATATACGACTATATGTTAAATGTAATGATATGTGAGATGATAGTCGTTTTATACAGTAAAATTTGCATAAGTGATATGTGGAATCAGAATAGAACGATATACATTCTGCATGAAATATATTATGATCTTATGCTGTACATTGAACATGAGATGTATAGGAAGAGGTATCATGACTTTTATACCATATGTGACTATATTTCTCTAAGTTGAAAATATTACGACTTAATACAGTACAAAATGTACTTATTGATGAGAAGTCTAATAGTATCTGAACAAAAGATTGAAAATGGTTGATCGACTATGATTAAAGGTTAATATATCAAATAAGTATAGAGATGAGTATAATGAGGTACTACGAAGAGACCCTCCCCTATTGATACCTTAAGCTCTTACACAGCAAGAAACCTTTAGGACATGATCTGAGCTGTTTGATAATCGATCATAGAGTGAATATGACGTAAAAATCCTTAAAGATTTCATGCATCGCATTAGGACAGTATAAGTCTAATTCTGCAATTATATAAATGACTTACTGAGCCGTGGTTTTGCTCACCCCCTCAATATTATATCTTTTCGGACTACTTGGGTTGAAACTTCACCAGGAGGGTTTTTGAGTGGGACTCGAAGACGGTATCTAGGCTCAATACTTGTCCCTGTCCTCCAAAACTACTTGGTTGCTTTTGAGGTATGTAGTCTTCGGCATATGCTTTTATTTTCAGGCAAATTTCTGTATGGTACTATAGGATGGGATGTAAACTAAAATAATGAGTAATCGATATAATGTTTTAATGTTATAATGTTATATGATAAGTATGCGAGGATTAGTTATGGACAATAATTGATTTCTCCTTATCTTAAGGAGTAAATTTAAATCATAACTGAATTAAGAAATGAACGGAATTAGATAGTGACTACACTGACACCGAATACAAACTGTAAAATGAAAAGGAAAAAAAATTAGTCCATAAATTTGTAGACTAAGAAAAAGTATGAGTATCAAGGGAATTGTTGCGGCCTTCGGGTCGTGACAAAACAAGTGACCAAGCAAGAAGATATGAACCATATGGATGAAATGTGATAATTTGGAAATGGATTTAAGTTATGAAGAAAATTTAGACTCATGAAAAGAAATAATTATGGTGAATTTAGTTATAGTAATATTGTGGGAATCATGAGCTGTACATTAATTATGAGTTTTCTGCAGGTATTTAATCTAGGTAAAGTGATTGTGAGCTTTGTGCAGGTATTTAATCTGTGTAAAGTGATAAAATGTGATAACCAAAAATTTTTGAATTTTGATATTAATTATTTGGAAATTTAATTTTAATGCGAAGGTGTCACAGCCCGTGACCCTATTTTTCACCTTATTCTATACATCTTATATGGTTGGGCTGTCTGCGATACTTTACTTTTCTTTTACATATTAACACTTTCATATTATATTATAATATGAAATACATCCCCTATCTTACTTTATAAGAAAATAGTACTGTGAAAATGTCTAAATACAAAAAATTAATGATCCTACCTCATGTCATAAGTCGAGCTGTCACATCGTCCCCAAATGCATAGCCGAAGTCCTTTAGATGTCAGACTCTTAGTCCTCAAAAACCTGAAATGTTAATATTAAGGGGTGAGCAAACCACGGCTCAGTAAGAGAATTATATGCCTCACTTGATACTCAGCTATCTATATGCTGAAAAACTTTTTCATTTTTCATATGGGCTCTAGGCTCGCATGTAGGAAGGATACTACAGTCAGCTAGGGATCCGGATGGAGTAAGGTAGGTATTTTGAAATACCTATCTTGTCCCGGAACCTAGAAGCAACTGTAGAGAATAATTTCCTTTTCGTTTGGAAATTTAAATCCTTTTCATATAAAATATACATCATTTAAATCTAATATTTAATTTAAAATTAAAATAAGAATATTAGAATTATTTTTCTCCTCTTTCCTTTTTGGAAAACATATCACATATTCATGTCACATGTAGTCTAATATTCAATTTAAAATCATAGTAAGAATATTAGACTTATAAACTCCTTTTCCTTTTCAAAACATATTGCATATTCATATCACATGTCATATGAAAATCATCTCGTAATACTAAAATCAGTACTGAAATAAGCATTTTGTAAAATGCTGTAAATCACTTTCATTTGATTTATCACATATCATGTAAAACATGTTCATTTCACGTGTCACATATCATATAAAACATTTTCATATATGGAGACTTAGGCACGCCCAGCCCGCCCACTGGGTCGTTACTCGTATCATGCTATAGACCCCAAAGGGTATGAATAATCATGTCAGATCTATGACCATAGTCTATAATTGTCCTCGACGGATCACTAATCAGGTGTCGGCCGGGACTACATATCACATATTACATGTCACATATCACATTTCACATATCAACATGATAGGATGCCAACTAGTCTCAAAAACCATATTTTTCATCATCAGAAAACCTTTATGGAATTTATAAAAATATATAATTTCATCATTTAAAACCATAAAAGGTTATAAAACCATTTAGTGAATATTTAAGAAATATATATAAAAATATTCACTTTATTTCCTTTCATTTTCCATCTCGTATTACGTGAAAATTACATATCAAGAGAATTTTCGGTGATTTCATTATCACCATTCTCGAAGAGATTTTTCGATGATTTCATTATCACCATTCTCGAAAACATGAATATTTTAAAATTACTCTCATTTTATTCATGTTTTTATGGAAAATACTCATTTTCTCGATTTTCGTGGTTGAAAATCATTTCTCGTGAAATAAAATCATTTATTATGATTTTATGAAATTTTCTAGAATTTTTTGATAATTTTTTATAATTTTTCGGCAGTATAATGACTGCCGATTGGCTAGCCTTATGCACGGAAAATACAGTTTAAAATCCAGCCAGTGCATCACCACAAATTTCCAACCAATCATTCATCGCAATATTTTCATAAAATATTTTCATAACATATTTCATAATTAAAATCATGCAGACTGAATATCCTTACAATGCTGCACATGCATCCCTTACCTGTTTCGGGTGGGCGACCGCCTCGTCCGTCGCGCCCATGTTCACCTCACCCGATTCCATCGGCTCGGTCATCGAGGGAATTTTCTGGAAATTAAAATTCTAAATTTTAGAATTTTTCCATAATTATTTAAATAAATAAATTATTTAAATAATTTATCACTTTCCGAAATTTCTTACCGATTCCCTTAATTCTCGGGTTTCCGAATTCTCTGGATTTCCCGTAATTTTCGAAATTCTCCTTTTTCTCTCTCTTTCTTTTTTTTCCTCTTTTCTTTCCTTTCTCTTTCTTTTCTTTTTCTTTTTCTTTTTCCTTTTTCCTTTCTTTTTATTTTCCTTTTTCCTTGCCTCAGATCGGTTCCAGACCGGTCTCCTCCTTCCTCGCCGGTTCCTCGCCGACGGCCGATTCTCCGGCGGTTCAAGGACTCCACAGCTAGCCGACGGCACAACAAAGCTACCGGTGCCCTACATTTGCCCTAGATTGACAGCACGGCGGCAGATCGCACGGCGTGGGTCTCGGTTTCTTCTTCCTCCATTTTCCGCCGGTTTCTGTTTTTCTTTTCGATTTTCGTTCTGTTTTGGGCCGTCGCCGGTGACCGTCGCCCTTCCTCGTCGACCGGCGACGTCCCCTTTCCTCTTTTCCCTTGCCGACGGTGGCAGCTCCGCCACCGTCAGTTCTGGTTGGGGAGGATCGGGTTTGCTCCCCGATTCTTCCTTTCCCCTTTTGTTTTCTTACTATTTTTAGTATATAATTATACTATATACTATATATTATATACTATAACATATATTTTATACATATAATATATACTATATATTATACATATATTTTTCATATATAATATACTACAATATATATTATGTATAAAATACATGTATATTGCATATTATAAAATATATGTCTAGTAGTATATATATATATATATATATGTATATTTATATATATATATATATATGTATATTTATATATTTTTAATTTAAATAACCTTTATATAAATATTTTCTTAAACTTGAATGCAAATTATTATTTACATTTTTTTCATATATGTATATATTTATATATACATAAAATGTCATACTTGAATACATATGTATTATTTCAATTTATCAAATAGTATATATACTTATATATACCAATGCATATTTAATATATACTATATACCATACGGTATTTAAATACATATGTATTTGCATGAAAATACATTTATATAATATATAATTATATACATATATTTCACATTTCCTTTCTCATTTTCTTATTTAATTTGGATTTCCATTTATCCAAATTAAATTTCCTCTTTTCATTATTTTTCACAATTTTTCATCTTATTTTTCCAATTTAATTTTCCAATAATTGAAAAATTTATGGTTATCACAATCTCTCCACCTTAAGAAATTCGGTCCTCCGAATTTTACTTAAGTCCAAAGGTGGTACATGCCGAATACTTACAACTTTATCTTTTAGATCATTCCCCCAAGTAATATTGCCAGTACATTTTCAGCATTCCAGATTATTTTTAGATCACTACATGAAGTCTTTCATCATTTAGTATATATTTATACTCCCATAAATTCATTTCTCAAATCGAGAGTTATTCATTTATACTCTTTTCACATAAGAGTCCATGCACAATATTTTTCACGTCACAGTTGCTCTATGCTGTTCCTCATCCATTTTTCTCATTTAGTGCCAAGTCGATATAGTTTAAATTTATCAATTACATATGTCAGTCAGTTGTATGTAATTGTCCCAGTAGCTTATACATCTCCTGCACACGCTCTCTCAATATCATGGAGTGTTTACATCTCACGCTCACATATATATATATATATATATCAGTATGGAGCGGTGCTATCAGTACACTTGGGATCTCAAGCCTTTTGCTATTTCTTATTAAGCATATGGCATCTCAGAGACTCCCATCACATGTAATGCTCACTGGAACTGTACATATACATCTCCATTGTTTCTCACTCATACTGTGACTAAGGCACTAGAGAATAGAGGATTCCGATAATGGAACGTGATTCTATTTAGATCATTAGTCTTTAATCACTTTCATATCATCATATCTCTTTTGGACTCTTTATTATTCACAGTATTCATTTTCTCCTTTTATTTCATTAAGGCTGCATCTGTAACATCCCGTTACCACATTTTTCACGGATTTTCATACAACTTTACCGGTTGGGCTGTCTGCGATGCCATTAACATTCAACAGTAACAGTGATAAATGATAAACATTTATCTATTAATTATGGAATATGAAATTTCTTTTTATTATTCCTTACATCTGACATCCCCTATTAAACTTTATTTCACTAAGGCAGTACTGTATACATATGTCTGAAATGTAAAAGAGAAGAGACTGTACCTGTCACATTTAACGTGCCATGCCTCAGTGCTTAAGCATAACTATACCCATCTGAGAGCTAATTCTCTCAACTCCGTGTACTTCTTATCTATGGAGTTAAAACAAAGGAGTGAGCGATTCATACGCTCAGTAAAGGAAACATATGCTGCTTTATAAAACCAAAACTATATACCACAACACATTTGTTTTCCCTAAAAATATAATCAAATAGGAAAACAATGGATATAGTAAACAGTACTCTCAAAACACCCTTCAAATCAATGGCTAAACAGTTTACTTTAAAATGTAATAAACAATACATAGGAATTTAATAAATCTCATCAGTAAACAGAAATCAACCAGTGGAGACTAGTCATCATCATGCTATCATCGTTCCCCCTCCCCCTTGCGAGAACGGTATAATTATCCCAAAAAGGGATATAATAGATCTATGGCCACAACCTCTAGGTGGTCCTCGAGTCCACTTGCCAAGTGACCTTGAGACCGCTGATGACTTGGCGGGTCCATCAGCCTGTGATGCCCTGAGTTGCACTCCTTGGTCCATCGACCGAGCCACCGCCCCAGGCGGGTCACGCAACTACATGAATTATACTGCATGAACTCAGGGCCTAAAGTCTCAAAAATCACTTTCATATCTCATGAAAAACCTTTATGGAATTATTTCACCATATTACCATTTTCTCAAAATGATTTGATTTTCCAAAAAGGTTTAGGCTTCTGTTTACATAACACGTTAAAAACCTTCCAAATTCTCAATATTTAAAATCTGCTCACCCATAGTCAGCTCGACCCGCATGGCTCGTCCATGGTCACTCGAAAATGAGGTGAACAAGTCTTCGCCCGCCACCCTCTGTATTTAGAACAAAATACTGGCTCGCCACTACCGGCTTGCCCATAGTTTTCCTATCAAAACGGTTTGCCCGCCCTTAAAATTAGAAACGGGTTTATAAAATTTATAAAAGGCCTTGGCTCGCCCGCCAATACCAATTTGCCCAACATAAAAATACAAGGGCTCGCCTAAAAGCTTGTCAACAAAGGGTTCGCCCGCCCTTAAAATTAGAAACGGGTTTATAAAAATTATAAAAGGGCTTGGCTCGCCCGCCAATACCAATTCGCCCAACATAAAAATACAAGGGCTCGCCCAACATAAAAACACAAAAGCTCGCCCGCCTTTAACCAATTCATCCAAAAACAACATAGGGGTCGGCTCTTAGCTCGCCCACAACAAAATAATTTATCAAAATAATGCATGTCATAAACCAAAATCATTTCTCAGTAAACATAATTTGAACTCCACAGGACATGCATCACTTCACACACATCTCCCTTACCTGGTTCAACAAAGCTTTGCTTCCTTCTCGCCTTCCAAATCGCATTCACCGAGTCCATAATTCCCGGATGCAAATAATTTATAAATTCTATTAATATTTTCGTTTCATATCACTTGGCGAGATTGAAATAAATCAAATGACTACTCGCCCAATAGAGCTCCAACTAGCTCGCCCAGACGAGCTCGTCATTCACCAAATGGCTTCCACGTGGTAGCTCGCCCGCCATTACTCACCGTAGGTTTGTGAGCTCGCCCAACATTCAACTCACGAGGCCTACATTGGCTTAATTGTGGGTGTTCGCCCACAATCTTATTCGCCCAAAGCCTCTTGCATTTGAGCTCGCCCATTAATTCACTTCACTAGAATTGGGCGTTCTCGCCCTTTGAACACAGACTTTACCTTGGCGAGTTCCTTATTATCTACTCGCCTCATTGGTAATTACTAGTTTTCAACATGGGCGATCACTGTAGTCGCCATTGACGTCACTTATTTCATTACTTTCCTTGTTTCCATATTCTCTAAAGATCTAACTAAAACAAGGTTGTGTTCTATGTTGTAAACATATAAGTCTACCATTGAATATCAGAACACCTCAGAAATATGAAACTCACCTCAATCAACTGCACTTCCAGAACAGATTGCTTTCCATCTCATGTTGGCCTTCCTTTGCTTATTCTTTTAGCTCATCCAACTAAGGAGGAAAGGTTTGCAAGGTGGTTTACATGTTTAGCCAACTGATGGATGAAATATAGTAAATCGGGCGTGGTAGAAGTGGAAGGAAATCAGAGCATAAACTGTCAGTTGCATAGCTCTCGTGAAGAAGATGAAGTTTGCCAAAATGAGTTTTCCTCCAACATTTCCTCTTATATAGCCATGCTAGCCAATCAGAGCCCCTCACTTGGCCTTATCCCATTTCCTTCATTTATTTCATGTCTTTCATGTATTTAATGCATGCAGAAAACTGCAACAAAATGGCGTGAAAGTCTCTCTTCCACACTCATTTTTCTGCTTCTATTGACTTTGTTTTGTTTCTCAACCAATACGGATAAGTTCCTTACTGACTTCAACCTCTTCTCCATTAATTCTCTTCAACCGTATGACTACAAGTCAATTTTGGCTGCAAACATGTTTTTGAATCTCTTTCCGTTTTGTCCGTGCATGATTCCAGTTCGCCTCCTCATCTTGAGTCATCAACTCGCCAGCTTAATCTCATGTCGCCAAATGTAATTCAGTTCGCCAACTCAATATTTGGAAAATATAAGATGATTCCCTTCCCTTGGCTATTACATATAGGCTTGGCGATCACATTCATCTGTTTAGTTTACTTCCTATTGGCGATCACAAGCTCTCGCCCATTCGGGCGATCATGCTAACAATAGACATGGCGAACTCAACTATTCGCCCAACAAGCCATTGTCCAACTTACCATGATCATTGGCGAATGTGCTCTTGCTCGCCCATTGGCGAGCTGCCAACTTTCTCGCCCGTAATGTATTTCTCATAATTTGCTCCGTTCTCACCTCAACTCAAGGAGCTTTTCACCTTTGTTGGAAATCAACCTTCTTTATTTGTCTAATTTCCATTATCACTTTTATGAAATTAGACTCTACAGTAGTGTAGAATCGGATCTTACACCATCTCACTTGCAAACTTTACTATTGATCATCTCTTATAATCATAGCTCATGAGACAATCATGTTCTCTTCATGTAGTATGGTCATTCGATTATTGAATCCTCAATTATCCACTTAATCACCACATTATCCATATAGTTCCACCATTTATCATTTCAAGGTGGTTATGTGTATGTATACCACTTTTCTATTTAGATACTGGTAGTAAACATATCAATTATCTTATTCCATTGAGTACCATTTCTTTCACTAATCAAATTTGGCTTGATTTTTACATCTAACCACTAACATGTGATAACCAACACTAGATCATTTTTAGTCTTACCTTTGGAAACTGTTTCATATTAATGTTCCCTTCTCATCATGCAACTTATTTCCTTATTCCACTTTCATTTGTTTTCATATTTCCACTTTTATCTTTTCATGTTTTTACTCTGATCCTTTTAGTCAGTTTTCTCAATTGGTATGGTACTATACTGCTAAGATCTTTTAAAATCTTGCATACCATCTTTCCTTTACACTTATCCTTTTAGCGACTTTAACTTATTTTTTATTAATCACATCTGTAGAGCAGTTAACCCATAACTCTCCTATAGACTGGCAATAGTATTTAGCTAGACCCAGTACATTCTGTATCTTACTCATTATCTCTTCATCCTAGACAGATCCTCATCGCTCTGTCATTCAAGATCATATATCTTAGATAGAGATACTGTCTAGCTAAATCTTCTATTTGCCCATCTTGTCATATAAATCACAGTTTTTGAGAGTCCGTAGGGTCACACCACTATGCTGCTCATTTTCCATTTATGCCTTAGACTATATCAGTATCTCATCATTTTATCCATAGATGGATGCCTCATTCATTAGACTTATATACCTCACAAGGTAAATCATTAACCTCGTAACCTCAATAGGAACTCGTAAAATTCACTCCGAGTTCTAATCATTATCATCTTATGACCATTAGTCTTCAACTTTTCATCTGATTATGCCTTTTTACAAAGATTTGTATTATGAACTTCTTATACATCTCCGATTAATCAATTTAAGGCATCAATTCTATATGGAGGATTATTTGTTCTTCATAAGAACTTTATTAGATAGTAAACATTTACTATATCACTTTATTTCATCTACATCTCAATGTCATCAGTGCTTCTCTGACTTACACTTATACAGATAACATTCTTATCCTCAATTTATGTTATCTGTATTTCCTTCAATGACCTCTTATACACGTGCATTTCATTATTCTCACATTTCCCAGAGTGAATTTCTTAAGCTTTCAGATTTTCTTAAGTTCTCCGATATAAGCTTAGAATTTCATATGCAAAAATCGAGTCAATGTTATCTCGATTTCTCCAATTTATATAACTCTGGAAGTTCTATCGGAAAATCAAATCCGATACTTTCTTTAATAACCCATTTCTTATTAATTCGGACATTTCATTCTCATATCCTATCATTTACACTGTATATTTTCAAGGCAGAGACATTTACTATTCGATTCATTTCGACTCATACCCTACCTTGATTTCATTGTTTACACACACTTTACAGCCTTACAAATCTCATTCTAGTAAGCTGTAGTAAGTACAACAGTTATCAACACATATTACAGCTAACCAATTTACTACCACTGTAATTTTACTTTGGAATCAAGTTCATTTAATAAATTCAGGATTCACTCCCTTGAGCATATTATCCACGAGGTTTGAACCCTAGTACCCGTACGTACGTAGTTCCTTACACTCGTGTTACCACTGAGCTAATTGTAAGAGTCCTGCCCATTCGAATCGGCCATCGGCGAGCATCCCCTAGGCAATCTTTTTGCCACTGGTTTACCCTTACAAATGAGTCAGCGATAACATAGTTCGCCTGCATCTCACACATACGATCCATTACGGGTCGCCCATCATAGTTCTGTCTCAAGGGTCCTGAAGAACTTAGGTTAGCTGTCATCTTATTTTATCACTTTACTATTCTTGTGCATATTCTCCAATTCACAGTACTCCATACAGTACATTAATTTGCAATGCATGTCTCCAAATGCTCCGGTTCTATAAATAAATATTCATTTAATACCTCAAAAATAGTATAAGTGTATAGAACCTCGATCAATCGTACTGTTATGGATTTCATTACCTGTACTATTCACTTTCTCAATCAGTTTTTGTATTCATTTCACTTTCATAATATCCAACGATCCCGTAATAATATCCAATTCAGTACCTCATAATTCAGGCCCTTATCGTCAATAACCGGGCCGATCATCTTATGACCTTCCACTATACACTCTTATTGGATCGCACATATAAGGCCCCGGCCCGTCCGCCGTCCGCCTATACATATGTGTACTAACCTCTTTAAGAATGCCCAGCCCTTTCACTGGGTCACCCCTAGAGGTTTCGTCATAAGGCCTAGCCCATTCACTAGGTCACTCGCAATTCGCGTCCATAATCGAAGTGTAAGTGGAATCAGTAATAGGGATCGGTATATCCTTATGACATCCTCTATGCCATTAATAATTCCATTATCATCAAGGAATTTGAAATCATTTGGTTTCATCACCATTCAGCACATCACCCAACATAGGGGCATTTTCGTCATTTTAACATTTATTTCTTTCTCCCCAGTATACCTTTAAACCAAAGGCCTTATCCTCCATATGCTAATAGTATCCTTTCCGATACTTATACTAGGAATTTAGGTCTTATTCGACTTCGACAGAGAAGTTCATTAAAATCCATAATTGGATTATTTTGCTTGTAATTCAGCTTTACATCATCAATTTCTCTGTTAGATAATCAATTCCAACTTCTATTGGTTTATTTTAACTCCTGGTAAAATTTTGGAGGCAGGGGTATTTTGGTCATTTTTGGCCAAAAATTTTCTCTCTCTTCAAAATACCTTCAATTGGTGATCCTAAGGTATATTTAACGATGATATTTCTTTCCCCTCCTTTATATCATCACTTTCAGGTCTCAGTTCGATCCGAACAGAAAAGTACTGGTTGGGCCTTCACCGAGTCCGTTTTGTATTCCTTATCAAACCGACCTTCATTTAGATCATAAGATCACTAGTTCAGGTAACATTCCTGAGCCGTTTTCCCTTTTTGACATCTTTAGTTCATAATTCTCACCCCCTTCTAAACACTTAATTCAATTCGTAATCATTTATTTTCTTTATGTATTTAGACTACACAGTACTACATGGGATGTTAACCTTTTTAACACATTTTCTTTCCAAAAGTATCGACAGACATCAGGCCAACCGTGCTCTGATACCATTAAATCTGTCACAACCCGTGACCCTATTTTTCACCTTATTCTATACATCTTATATGGTTGGGCTGTCTGCGATACTTTACTTTTCTTTTACATATTAACACTTTCATATTAAATTATAATATGAAATACAT
Source organism: Heritiera fomes (assembly GCA_032173925.1). NCBI lineage: Eukaryota > Viridiplantae > Streptophyta > Magnoliopsida > Malvales > Malvaceae > Heritiera > Heritiera fomes. Next base: position 19,550,440 of record JAPDPM010000015.1, read on the forward strand.
CCCTTATCTTACTTCATAAGAAAATAGTACTGTGAAAATGTCTAAATGCAGAAAATAAATGATCGTACCTCATGTCATAAGTCGAGCTGTCGCATCGTCCCCAAATGCACAGCCGAAGTTCTTTAGATGTCAGACTCTTAGTCCTCGAAAACCTGAAATGTTAATATTAAGGGGTGAGCAAACCACAGCTCAGTAAGGGAATTATATGCCTCACTTGATACTCAGCTATCTATATGCTGAAAAACTTTTTCATTTTTCCTATGGGCTCTAGGCTCACATGTAGGAAGGATACTACAGTCGACTAGGGATCCGGATGGAGTAAGGTAGGTATTTTGAAATACCTATCTTGTCCCGGAACCTAGAAGCAACTGTAGAGAATAATTTCCTTTTCGTTTGGAAATTTAAATCCTTTTCATATAAAATATACATCATTTAAATCTAATATTCAATTTAAAATTAAAATAAGAATATTAGATTTATTTTTCTCCTCTTTCCTTTTTGGAAAACATATCACATATTCATGTCACATATAGTCTAATATTCAATTTATAATCATATTAAGAATATTAGACTTATAAACTCCTTTTCCTTTTCAAAACATATTGCATATTCATATCACATGTCATATGAAAATCATCTCGTAGTACTAAAATCAGTACTGAAATAAGCATTTTGTAAAATGCTGTAAATCACTTTCATTTGATTTATCACATATCATGTAAAACATGTTCATTTCACGTGTCACATATCATATAAAACATTTTCATATATGGAGACTGAGGCACGCCCAGCCCGTCCACTGGGTCGTTACTCGTATCATGCTATAGACCCCGAAGGGTATGAATAATCATGTCATATCTATGACCATAGTCTATAATTGTCCTCGACGGATCACTAATCAGGTGTCGGCCGGGACTACATATCACATATTACATGTCACATATCACATTTCACATATCAACATGATAGGATGCCAACTAGTCTCAAAAACCATATTTTTCATCATCAGAAAACCTTTATGGAATTTATAAAAATATATAATTTCATCATTTAAAACCATAAAGGTTATAAAACCATTTAGTGAATATTTAAGAAATATATATAAAAATATTCACTTTATTTCCTTTCATTTTTCATCTCGTATTACGTGAAATTTACATATCAAGAGAATTTTCGGTGATTTCATTATTACCATTCTCGAAGAGATTTTTCAATGATTTCATTATCAACATTCTCGAAAACATGAATATTTTAAAATTACTCTCATTTTATTCATGGTTTTTATGGAAAATACTCATTTTCTCGATTTTCGTGGTTGAAAATCATTTCTCGTGAAATAAAATCATTTATTATGATTTTATGAAATTTTCTAGAATTTTTTGATAATTTTTCGGCAGTATAACGACTGCCGATTGGCTAGCCTCCTACACGGAAAATACAGTTTAAAATCCAGCCAGTGCATCACCACAAATTTTCAACCAATCATTCATCGCAATATTTTCATAAAATATTTTCATAACATATTTCATAAATAAAATCATGCAGACTGAATATCCTTACAGTGCTGCACATGCATCCCTTACCTGTTTCGGGTCGGCGACCGCCTCGTTCGTCATGCCCATGTTCACCTCGCCCGATTCCATCGGCTCGGTCATCGAGGGAATTTTCTGGAAATTAAAATTCTAAATTTTAGAATTTTTCCATAATTATTTAAATAAATAAATTATTTAAATAATTTATCACTTTCCGAAATTTCTTACCGATTCCCGTAATTCTCGGGTTTCGAATTCTTGTGATTTCCCGTAATTTTTGAAATTCTCCTTTTTCTCTCTCTTTCTTCTTTTTCCTCTTTTCTTTCCTTTCTCTTTCTTTTCTTTTTCTTTTTCTTTTTCCTTTTTCCTTTTTCTTTTTCTTTTCTTTTTTCCTTAGCTCAGACTGGTTCCAAACCGGTCTCCTCCTTCCTCGCTGGTTCCTCGCCGGCGGCTGGTTCTCCGGCGGTTCAAGGACTCCACAGCTGGCCGACGGCACGACGAAGCTACCGGTACCCTCCGTTTGCCCTAGATCGATAGCACGGCGGCAGATCTGGCGGCGTGGGTCTCGGTTTCTTTTTCCTCTTCACTGGCCTTACTTCGCCGTCGGTGGCCTCACCGGTGGCCTCCTACCGTTTCCTCTTCCTCCGGCGGTGGTGTGGCTGCAGTGGCGGTGGGCAATTCCTCCGGCACCGCCAGATCCCATTTTCGTTTTCTTCCTCCATTTTCCGCCGATTTCTGTTTTTCTTTTCGATTTTTGTTCTATTTTGGGCCGTCGCCGATGACCCTCGCCCTTCCTCGTCGACCGGCGATGCCCCCTCTCCTCTTTTCCCTCGCCGGTGGCGGCAGCTCTGCCACCGTCGATTCTAACTGGGGAGGATCGGGTTTGCTCCCTGATTCTTCCTTTCCCCTTTTGTTTTCTTACTATTTTTAGTATATAATTATACTATATACTATATATTATATACTGTAACATATATTTTATACATATAATATATACTATATATTATACATATATTATTTCATATATAATATACTACAATATATATTATATATAAAATACATGTATATTGCATATTATAAAATATATGTCTAGTAGTATATATATATATATATATATATATATATATATGTTTATATATTTTTAATTTAAATAACCTTTATATAAATATTTTCTTAAACTTGAATGCAAATTATTATTTACATTTTTTTCATATATGTATATATTTATATATACATAAAATGTCATACTTGAATACATATGTATTATTTCAATTTATCAAATAGTATACATACTTATATATACCAATGTATATTTAATATATACTATATACCATACGGTATTTAAATATATATGTATTTGCATGAAAATACATTTATATAATATATAATTATATAAATATATTTCACATTTCCTTTCTCATTTTCTTATTTAATTTGTATTTCCATTTATCCAAATTAAATTTCCTCTTTTCATTATTTTTCATAATTTCTCATCTTATTTTTCCAATTTAATTTTCCAATAATTGAAAAATTTACGGTTGTCACAGAAGGATAAATTAAAGTAAATAAATAAATTATTTACAAGAGGGAATATTATTGGAAATTTCGAAATTGATGAAGTGATGAAGTTGAGAAAATTAATTTGGACAAATGGAAATCCAAATTAAATAAGAAATGAAAATGGAGAAATATAATTTGGATATTAAGAAATCCAAATTATAAGAAATACAAATGTGAGTAATTATATATTTATATAATTTTATTATATAAATATATTTTTTTAAATATATTATATATGTTTTATATAATTACATATGTATATATATATATATATGAAATATAGTATATATATTATATATGGATATATACTATTTTATATCATTAAATAAATACATATGTATATTTTTATATATACAATTATGTATATAAATTAATATATATATATGAAATAGATATTAATTTTAATTAAAGTACATATATATTGTTAAAACAAAGTATATATATATATATATATGTATATTGTTAATAATAAAAGTAATATATATTATATATTATATATGATTATAAACAAAATGGAAACAGAAACGGGAAATGGGATCCCGTTTCTGTCGAAAACAAAGAAGAAGTGAAGGAGCGACCCTATCGGCGCCATCAAAGGAGAAGAGCGAGGCAGGGTTGCTACCGGCGAGGCAAGGGAAAGAGGAGAAAACCGCCTGCAAAGAAAAAAGGAAACGGAAAAGGAAAGGAGAAGCGAAACAGAGGACACAAACCTGAGAGGAAAAAGGGAAAAGGAGATCAGCGATGCCATCAATCTGGGCATCGCCATCACCAGCCCGGCGTCGGCGAAGGTGAGTGGAAGGAAAGTACACCGCCGGCGGTAGAAGAGAAAGGAAGAGGAGGGAGAAAACAGAGGAGCAAGGAGCCGAAAACCCACCCTTCAGATCCGACGCTGTAGCCAGTGATGGGGCGAAACGGAGGCCAGATCCTGTGTCCCCGCAACTTCGGCAAGCTATGGGAGACTTGAACCGGCGGCAATGCCAGCGTGAAGTGGCCAAATCGATGGTGAGTACCGAACCGGTCTGAACCGGTTCAAACCAGAAAAGGAAGAAAAAGGAAGAAAAGAAAAAGAAAAAGGAAAAGAGAAGAAAAAGGAAGAAAGAAAGAGAGAGAGTAAGGAAATTTTCGAGAATTCGAAAATTCCCGAGAATTCAAAAAATACGAAAATTACGAAAATTTTGGTAAAAAATTCCGAAAATTAATTTTGAACGAATTTTAATAAATTATGGAAAAAATTCTAAAGTTTAGAATTTTAATTCCAGAAATTATTCTCGGCGGACAAGATGATAGAATCAGAAGAGATGGAGTACGGGCACGACCGATAACAAGGAAGTCGTCGACCTGAAAAAGGTAAGGGATGCATGTGTAGCACTGTAAGGATGTTCAGTCTACATATTTTTAATTATTAAATATTTTATGAAAATATCGTGATGATTGATTGGTTGAAAAAGTGTGATGATGTACTGGCTGGATTTATAAACTGTATTTTCCGTGTAGGAGGCTAGTCTTAACGGCTGTCGAAAAATTTTAGAAAATTACATAAAATCGTATTAAATGATTTTATTTTCGAAAATCGATATTAAATAATGGAAAACGAGAAAATTATTATTTTTCATACAACATGAATATAATGAGATTGAATTTTAAAATATTCATGTTTTCTAGGATGGTGATAATGAAATCACCAAAAATTCTCATGGAAGGTAAATTACACAAAATACGAGACAAAAAATGAAAAGAAATATAGTGAATATTTTTATGAGTATTTTTATAAATATTTCTGAAATACTCACTAAATGATTTTTAACCTTTATGGTTTTAAATTATGAAATTATATATTTTATATATTCCATAAAGGTTATTTTATGAGAAAAACATGGTTTTGAGACTAGTTGGCCCCTCTATCATGCTGACATGTGATGCGTGATATGTGATATGTAACATGTGATATGTGATATGTGATATGTGATATGTAGTCCCGGCCGACACCTGATCAGTGATCCGCCGAGGACAATTATAGACTATGGCCATAGATCTAACATGATTATTTTATAACTTCGGGTATTATTGCATGATAGGACTCGGTGGTTGCCACTGTCTCCATATATGATTTATGATATGTGAAATGAAAATGTTTTTACGATATGTGATATGTAAAATGAATATGTTTCATATGATATGGGAAGAAAATGAAATGATTTATAGCATGTTTTTAAAATGCTCATTTCGGTACTGTTTTTACTACTCCAAGATGATTTTCATATGACATGTAATATGAATATGTAACATGTTTTCAAAAAGGAAAGAGGAGGAAAATAAATCTAATATTCTTATTTTAATTTTTAAACTAAATATTAGATTTAAAGGATTTATATGTTATACGAAAAAGAGTTAAATAGCTTATTTTGTTATTTAAAGGACTGTACTAATTATGATCGTACAGTAAAACATGAAGTGAGTTTTGAATGAAAATGATGATGATTTAACTAATATTCTTTTCAAAGAATATATGAATATTAGTTATTTTATTTAAATGCTTTATTTTATAAAAGCATTATTTTGAAAAGAATACGAAAACGATATGGAATAAAAGAGAAAAAAATATTTAAATTCCAAACGAAAAGAAATTTATTACTCTCTACAGTTGCTTCTAGGTTCTGGGACAAGATAGGTATTTCAAAATACCTACCTTACTCCATCAAGATCCCTAGCTGACTGTAGTATCCTTCCTACATACAAGCCTAGAGCCCATAGGAAAAATGAAAAAGTTTTTCAGCATATAGATAGCTGAGTATCAAGTGAGGCATATAATTCCTTTACTTAGCCATGGTTTGCCCACCCCTTAATTTTAACATTTCAGGTTTTCGAGGGCTAAGAGTCTGACATCTAAAGGACTTCGGCTGTGCATTTGAAGACGATGCGATAGCTTGATTTATTTAATAAGGTATGATCATTTATTTTTAGTATTTAGACTTATCTACAGTACTACTTCCTTATGAATTAAGATAGGAGATGTAATTCATATTATAATTTTATATGAAATTGTTTATATGTAAAACAAAAGTAAAGTATCGCAGACAGCCCAACCAAATAAGATGTATAGAAAAAGGTGAAAAATAGGGTCACAGGCTGTGATAGATTTATTGGTATCAGAGCGCGGTTGGCCTAATGTCTATCGATAATTTTGGAAAGAAAATGTGTTGAAAAGGTTAACATCTCCTGTAGTACTGTGTAGTCTAAATACATATAGAAAATAAATGATTGCAAATTGGATTAAGTGTTTAGAAGGGGAGTGAGAATTATGAAATAAGGAATGCTAAAAAAGGAAAACGGTTCAAGAATGTTACTTGAAATTGGTAATCTTATAGTCTAAATGAAGGCGGTTCGGTAACGAACAGAGAAGGACTCGGTGAAGGCCCCACTAGTACTTTTCTGTGTGGATCGAACTGAGGCCTAACAGTGATGATATAAAGGAGGGAAATGAAATATCATCATTATATAGACCTTAAGATTATCGATTGAAGGTATTTTGAGGAGACAGAAAATTTTGGCCAAAATGACCAAAATACCCCTATCTCTAAAATTTTACCGAGAGTCAAAATAAACCAACAGAAGTTGGAATTGATTGATTTGGTAGCGAAATTGATGATGTAAAGCTGCATTTCATGCAAAATAATACATTTATGGATCCTAGTTGACTTTTCTGTCAAAATTGAAAAAGATTTTAAAATGTTGGTAGTAGTATGAGAAAGGATACTATCAGTACATACATAATAAGATCCTTGGTTTAAATGCATATTTGGAGAAAGAAATAAATTTGAAATGACGAAAATGCCCCTCTGTGGGATTGTGTTTTGAATAGTGATAAAACAAGTCGATTTTTAATCTATTGATAGTAATGGAGTTATTGAGGCTATAAAGGACATAATATGTGTATAACAGTCCCGATTATAAACTCCCACCTACATTTATATTGCTGATGTGACCTGAATGGTTATGGGAAGTCACAGGATGAGCGACTCAGCTATTGATTTTTAAGGGTCGGAGTTAAAAGTGTACTAACGGGATATTATTACTGGATCGTTTGATATGATGAAAAGTAAAATGATTATTGATGATGAATGAGAAAGAGATCAGTATAGAGAATGAAATCCATAGTAGTACGATTAATTCTGGTTCTATACATTCATACAATTTCTGAAGTATTAAATGGATATTTATAGAACCAGAATATTTTGAAATATGTTTTACGGAATAATGTAATGTAATGTATGGAGTATATGAAATTGGAGAACATGTATAAGATCAATAAGTGAAAATAAGAGATGAAAAAGATAACAGCTAACCTGAATTATTAAATGAAAATGATTGTAAAAGTAAATTACAGTAATAATAAATCGATTAGCTGTAAAAAGGTGTTAATTAAATGGTTACACTTAATACATCATTGCAAATTAAGATGATCGATGTGCTATGAAATATGAGGAAATAAGTGAATCAAGGTCGAATAGATGTCAAAATGATTTAAATATTAAAAATCTCTGCCTTGAGGTTATATAATGGAAATGATAGGACATAGAGATGAAATGTCCAAAATGATAAGAGATGAATAATTAAAGAAAGTATCGGATGAGATTCTCGATAAATTTTCAGAGTTATATAGATTAGAGAAATCGAGCTAATTTTGACTCCATCGTGAATATGAAAGTTATTTCTAAGCTTATATCGGAGAACCTAGAAGAATTCGAAAAGCTTAAGATGTGATAACTGCTAAATTATAAATTGAATATAAAAAACAAATAAAATAAACTAAAGAAAATAAATGAAATTATATAAGATATTGAAATATTTGGAAATTCAAAAGACGATGAAGTAATGAATTTGAGAATTTGGAATTTGGAAATTTAATTCGGATATTAAGAAATCCGAATTTAAAGATATAAAAAGGTGTATATTTATATAATCATATAATTATATTATATAAATATACTTTTATATGTTTTTATATAAATAAATATGTATATATTATTATTATACATATTGTTGTACATAAATAAAAATATACACATATATATACATATTAAATATATATGGTATTTTAATTTAAATTATATAAAAAGATATAGATTATATGTAAATATATATTGTTAATGTACAATATATATATATATATATCTCTATACAAGATATATTGTAAATAATATATATACATATAATAATACTATATTTTATAAATAAAAATTAAAAAAAAGAAGGAATCAGGTTACAACCCGATTCCCTCTTCATTTCTCCTCTGTTGTAACAGAGGAGAAATACACATACAGAAGCCAGCGACCCTGACGACGGGAGAATGAGAGAGAGAGAGAGGGAAGAGGCCGGTGAGCCGAGGGAGGGGAGGACGGAGGCAACCGGCAGCCGACGGAAAAGAAAAGAAAGAGGGAAGAGTAAGCGAAGCGAAACAGAGAAGGAAAAGAAAGGAAAAGAAAAGAAAGAAGGAAGCGGCGGTGTCGGCGAAGGTAAGAGGAAGGAAAAAGAGCCGTCGACAGTGGAAGAGAAGAGGAAAAGAGGAGAAGGAGTCGCCGCTATCTCTTCCAGATCCGGCACCGTCACCGCCAATGGGGAGAAAAAGAGGCCAGATCTGGCGTCAACACCACCTCGATGAAGAAAAAGAAAAAAAGAAAAGAGAAGAAGAGGAAGAAAAAGAAGAAGAAAGAAAGAGAAAATACGGTTGGAAATTACGATAATTTCATTATTATCAATTTACTTAATAATTGTATTAAATTTCTAAAGTTTAATATGATGTGGACGTGTAGAAAAATATGCTCGGAAGCCAAGGCGAGAGAAATTGAGAGAGATGATTATGGACGCGACGAATAAGGAAGTCGCTAGCCCGGGATAAGTAAGAATAGCTAGATTTGCGTGATAAATAATGCATGAATTTTATGGAAATATTGTGGAAAATCGATTGGTTGGAAACTGTGGAGATTCACTAGTTGTTAAAAAGATTATAAACTGTCTATTTTGTGCAGGGAGGCTAGTCCATAGGCAGTCGTTATGCTGCCGAAATTTTTTTTTAAAAAAAATTACGTAAAAATCATTTTTTTTGAACGATTTTATTACACGAGATGTAAATTCTAACCACGGAAATGAGGAAGTTAGTTCTTTTCATAAAAACATGAATATACTGAATTTTAATTAAAAATATTCATGTTATGCAAATTAGTGATATCGAGATCATCGAAAATTTCTTTCGGTTTGTAAACTACATGTGAATTGAAAAGAAAGAAATAAAAGAAAGAAGAGAGAAGGAAAGAAATACATACATATATAGATATATACATGAATATGTATGGTATGTCAAATGAATAAGCACAGGTATGACATACATAATTATGTATGTGTAAACATTAAGAAAAAAACAAAAAAAATAAATAGGAAGAACAAGAGAAGGATTTATTAAATCCTTATATGAAAATTAGTAAGTAAATAAATGAGCCTAGTAATATATTCATGAAGCTTTTATGAATATATTTAATTAATTCTCGACTAAGATACAGTGCGGTAATTGTATGAAAGCTATAAAGCGAGGCCCTCATTGGCAATTGAGCGGCTAGCATTAGCATAACTAATATCAAGGTGATTAGTTTAAGGAAGTTGCAGGATGTAAGACGATGATTCGAGTTCAGCGAAGCTTGAGGCATGAAACACCAAGGTCAATGAGGTAAGACATTTATATAATTCAGTGTTAGAATTATATTGTATAGATATAGTTGAATTGTATGTTAATGGTGAAAATTAAAAGATTTGAGGTTTAGTGACACATAAGAAATGATATACCCATAGTAATATGGTAAATTGAGGAAATGACTCAATGATATGGGTATGGTGAGTAAATGATCTACAGAATAGATCTCGAACGGACTCCTTAACATTGAATGATTTTAGTGTCATAATGAAATACTAAGAAGACTGACATGAATGGATGAGTCTTAGTTTTAACATTGAAAGTAAAGGTGATTTAGTTTACCAACATCGTGAAATGTTATTATATGTTATTAGACAATAGAAAATCTTGGATGATTTATTAGATGTGCTCCTGTTGAAATGGAATGGATTGAATCGAGGACTTTAAAATGAAATGTAAAATGATGACGAGTTGGTATAGGTGCTAAGTCGAGATGTTTGAGGGTGATGATCTAAGGAAGAATTGACATTATAGTTAGCACTATACCGGGTGACATTACCTTAATCCATTTCATAAGCATGCCTAGTTTCAATAATATTTCGATTCCAATGTTTAATTGCATCGCTCTTAAACATGCCTCGTTTTATGCACGAGATTTGAAAATATTCATTTATACGATACATACATGAATGTTTTGAATGCTTGAATTGTTTTGAAAAGATTGAACATATAGTGTAATGTATGTATTCATATATATGTAGATGATCTTAAAGAAAAACGTGTTACATACTGTACACTATTTTTACAAGAAAAGTGAAAGATTTAAATGTTTTATGAGACTGTAGGCACCCTAAAAGAATTTAAATTCAATAAAGCATAGTGGAAACCGCCTAATTAGAGCTTTGATCATTAGGCCGAGATGCTTGTTCGACAATAGTCGTGGATAGGTCTCAGTCACACCTGATCAGTGGGGCTGAGAGAGATGAGGTCTATGGCCATAGATAGCGCCCTAGTTGGTTTCCAGGGGACGATGACATGATTTTCACTGCTAGCTACAGTGATATAAGTCTTTATTGATAAAGTGATATGGATCTAGCCTAGTCTCAACCAATATGATATGTAGTTTAGAGTATGCTTTTAGATTGATATGAACTCTAAACTGATATGATTTTACAATATGTGAAATGTGTTTCGATATTTTATTCGATCACATATAATATGAAAAGAGAAATGTGCACGTTTTGATTGAAACGAAATGAAAAGTCATGTTTTGATTTGACATGATATGACAAGAAAAATGTGCATGTTTTGATTGAAACGAAATGAAAAGACATGTTTTCATTTGACATGATATGACAACAAAAATGTTCACGTTTTGATTGAAACGAAATGAAAAGACATGTTTTCATTTGACATGATATGACAACAAAAATGTGCACGTTTTATTTAAAACCATATGAAAAGTACATGTTTTGATTTCACCAAAATATGAACAAAGAAATATGCATGCTTTGATCACACATGATATGAAAAGGGAAATGTGCATGCTTTCAATCATGTCTTAAAAATAAACGAGAGATGATTTAAGATTTAACATGATTTGAACGTATTCTAAGAGTACACATGATATGATTTCAATATCACACATGATTCATATATGACTATATGTTAAATGTAATGAAATGTGAGATGATAGTCATTTTATATAATAAAACCTGCATAAGTGATATGTGGAATCAGAATAGAACGATATACATTTTGCATGAAATATATTATGATCTTATGCTGTACATTGAACATGAGATGTATTGGAAGAGGTATCATGACTTTTATACTATATGTGACTATATTTTTCTAAGTTAAAAATATGACGACTTAATACAGTACAAAATGTACTTATTGATGAGAAGTGATATGGTCTAATAGTGTTTGAACAAAACTTCACATGAAATGACATGGTATGATATGATATGGTATATTATGGAATAATGACAAAAGATTGAAAATGGTTGATCGACTATGATTAAAGGTTAATGTATCAGATAAGTATCGGGATGAGTATAATGAGGTACTACAAAGAGACTCTCCCCTATTGATACCTTAAGCTCTTACACACCAAGAAGCCTTTAAGACATGATCTGAGCCGTTTGATAAACGATCATAGAGTGAATATGACGTGAAAATCCTTAAATGTTTCATGCATCGCATTAGGACAGTATAAGTCTAATTCTGCAATTATATAAATGACTTACTGAGCCGTGGTTTTGCTCACCCTCTCAATTGAATATCTTTTCAGACTACTTGGGTTGAAACTTCACCAGGAGGATTTTTGAGTGGGATTCGGAGACAGTATCTAGGCTCGATACTTGTCCCTGTCCTCCGAAACTACTTGGTTGCTTTTGAGGTATGCACTCTTGGGCATACGCGTTTATTTTCCGGCAAATTTCTGTATGGTACTATAGGATGGGATGTAAACTAAAATAATGAGTAATCGATATAATGTTTTAATGTTATAATGTTATATGATAAGTATACGAGGATTAGTTATGGACAATAATTGATTTCTCCTTATCTTAAGAAGCAAATTTAAATCATAACTGAATTAAGAAATGAATGGAATTAGACAGTGACTACACTGACACCGAATACAAACTGTAAAATGAAAAGAAAAAATTTAGTCCATAAATTTGTAGATTAAGAAAAAGTATGAGTATCAAAGGAATCGTTGTGGCCTTCGGGTCGTGACAGATTTAATGGTATCAAGCAACGTTTGTCTAGTACGTGTCCGTGTAGGTAGTCATAATAGTTTACATCCTATATTACTGTAAATGCCTAAATGTTAAGTGCTCTGTAAGTGCATAATACTGTTCTAAATGCTTGTGTTTTATATAGAAAGTAAATGATAACAAGGTTAAGAAGATCACCAAGGTGTGGATGGTCGTTAGCCTCAATAAGTGACACAATGGCTTATAAGGTATTATGGATTGCAACGAGATGAGAATAGACACAGTAGCCTATATTAAGCATTGAGTTGTGGAGATTGATATAGTATACTTATCACAACTTATGAATGAGAATTAAAATTATGTTTAATAGAAATAATTATGGAGTGACCTAGCATAATTGGCCAAATACGAGATTATGCTATGGCCTGGAGTTTATGCAATATGCTTAAACTCAAACAATTGTTACCTTATAAAGCCTTAGGTGTGAAACAAAAAGAGAAAATTTGAACGACGTTATGTCAATGAATTGGTAATACCAAAAGGGCATAAGAGTTGATCAAGTACAAGATCCTGACTGTCTTGACGGCTATCTAGATCGGAAAGTGATGTGAAAATACAAGGTTTTAGATGTGAATTGAGTGGGCATTTTTTAATGAGCCTAAATAAATAGGATTCGATTGGGTCTATAGGAGTGAACCAGCAATATTTTTGGACCTGTCTATGGAAGTGGTAGGAAGCTTATGAAAACTTGTCCACTATAAGTGACAAGAAGTGAACTTTATTAAGATGCCTTAAGAGAAAACAAATGGCTAGCCTTCTTATGGATTTCGAAAGTATTCGACTTTTGACACATCATTTGAACTACGTGAAATTTGAACGTTCAATGAATTAAACCCTATGGTTTTGAAACAGTGTGGATTCAAAACTTGCAAGACTTTCCAGAATTCTCACTAATGGATTCGAAAAGAGCGAATGTTACAAAAGGGGGCTTGGAATGGAAAATTTGAATTTTTAAAGCATGTCGTACAAAATAATAAGTTGATGTGAAAGTTAAGATTTTTTTGAGATAAGACATCCGAGATCATCAAGTCTTGACATTTATATTGACTCAACTTGACAATTACTATACTATAAGAATTAAGGGTCACAAGGTGTAATCTGACGAGATACATCAAAACTGATGGACTTATCAAGTATTAAATTTTGAAACTAATAGGAGGATGGTACTCAAAGGAGTAAATAAATGATTTATATTTATTGCCAGTAATGTAAATGGAAAATGTCATATATATACCCACCTCGAAATGATAGAAATGGTAGAATTGTATGGATAATGTAATGACAAAAGTAATGACTAATTTATCACATGTGTATTTTAAATTATGGAAAGAGTATAAAGTCAGGTATATTATAAAACTTCGGTGATATTAAGTTTACCATAAAGATAAGAGATGTAGTGATAATATAGTATGAAAGAGATGATTAACAATAAGGTCGGCACTGAGGTGCAACTTTGATGAAATAAATGTGAACATAAGTATTATGGAATAACGAAGAATATAAAAGGGAGGTGATGATATGAAAGTGATTAAAGACTGATTGTTTAAATGAAATCACTTTTCCATCATCAGGCTTCTAGATTTCTCTAGTGCCATAGTCGAAATATAAGTATGAAATGTTGAGAAAGTATGTGAAGTTTCAACGAGCATACATGTGATAGAAATCTCGGAATTGCTATATGCTTATGGGAAATAGCAAAAAGAGCCTTGAGATTCCAAATCTATTGACAACATCGCTCCGTATTAATGTAAATATCTGAGCGTAGTATGGAAACGCTTGAAGATATGTTGAGAGAGCGGATGCACAAGATTTGAAAGCTACTGGAACAATTACATACTATTGATCAATTCGAATAAATAATAGTTATCAAATTATATCGACCTGGCACCAGATGAGAAAAATGGATGATGAACAGTATGAATCAGCTATGATGCAAAGAGATGAAAATTGTTGACTCTCGGATTTATAAGAAGTTTTAAGGAGTATAAATATATGGAGAAAAAATGATATAAAATGGTATAAAAGGCGATTCTAATGTTGAAGGTATGCTAGTAGTATCATTTGAAGGATGATTGAAAGGACAAGAAAGATAAGAGTACAGGATGGTACCACCTTTTAATTGAGTCAAATTCGGAGGATCGAATTTCTTAAGGTAGGGAGGATGTGATAACCACTAAATTATAAATTGAATATCAAAAACAAATAAAATAAACTAAAGAAAACAAATGAAATTATATAAGATATAGAATATTTGAAAATTCAAAAGACGATGAAGTAATGAATTTGAGAATTTGGAATTTGGAAATTTAATTCGGATATTAAGAAATCTGAATTTAAAGATATAAAAAGGCATATATTTATATAATCATATAATTATATTATATAAATATACTTTTATATGTTTTTATATAAATAAATATGTATATATTATTATTATATATATTGTTGTACATAAATAAAAATATATACATATATATATATATTAAATGTATATGGTATTTTAATTTAAATTATATAAAAAGATATAGATTATATGTAAATATATATTGTTAATGTACAATATATATATCTATATAAGATATATTGTAAATAATATATATACATATAATAATATTATATTTTATAAATAAAAATTTAAAAAAAGAAGGAATCAAGTTACAACCTGATTCCCTCTTCATTTCTCCTCTGTTGTAACAGAGGAGAAATACACATACAAAAGCCAACGACCTTGACTGCGAGAGAAAGAGTGAGAGAGAGGGAAGAGGCTGGCGAGCTGAGGGAGGGGAGGACGGAAGCAACCGGCAGCCGGCGGAAAAGAAAAGAAAGAGGGAAGAGAAAGCAAAGCGAAACAGAGAAGAAAAAGAAAAGAAAGAAGGAAGCGGTGGTGCCGACCGAGCTGGGCACCGCCGTACCCACCACGATGTTGGCGAAGGTAAGAGGAAGGAAAAAGAGCAGTTACCGGTGGAAGAGACAAGGAAAAGAGGGAGAAAAGAAGAGAAGAAAGAGTCGTCGCCATCTCTTCCAGATCCAGCGCCGCCACTGCTAATGAGGAGAAAAGGAGGCTAAATCCAGCAGCAGCACCACCTCGATGAGCTTCGGAGTGGCCAAGCGGCGGAGAACCATTCGGTGAAGTGCCGAACCGGCTGAACCGGTCTGAACAGGTCCGAACCGGTTCAGATCAAAAAAAAAAAAAGAAAAAAAGAAAGAAAAAGGAAAAGAGGAGAAGAAAAAGAAAAAAAGAAAAGAGAAGAAAAGGACGAAAAAGATGAAGAAAGAAAGAGAAAATGCGGTAGGAAATTTCGATAATTTCATTATTATCAATTTATTTAATAATTGTATTAAATTTCTAAAGTTTAATATGATGTGGACGTGTAGAAAAATATGCTCAGAAGCCGAGGCGACAGAAATCAAGAGAGATGATTACGGACGCGACGTAATGAGGAAGTCGCTAGCCCAGGACAAGTAAGAATATCTAGATTTGTGTGATTAAATAATGCATGAATTTTATGGAAATATTGTGGAAAATCGATTGGTTGGAAATTGTGGAGATTCCCTGGCTGTTAAAAAGATTATAAACTATCTACTTTGTGTAGGAAAGCTAGTCCATAGGCAGTATTTATGCTGCCGAAAATTTCTTTTAAAAAAATATTACGTAAAAATCATTTTTTAGAACGATTTTATTACGCGAGACGTAAATTCCAACCACGGAAATGAGAAAGTTAGTACTTTTCATAAAAACATGAATATACTGAATTTTAATTAAAAATATTCATGTTATGGAAATTAGTGATATCGAGATCACCGAAAATTTCTCCCGGTTTGTAAACTACATGTGAATTGAAAAGAAAGAAATGAAAGAAAGAAGAGAGAAGGAAAGAAATACATACATATATATATATATTCATGTATGGTATGTCAAATGAATAAGCACAGGTATGACATACTTAATTATATATGTGTAACCATAAAGAAAAGAACAAAAAGAATAAATAGGAAGAACAAAAGAAGGATTTATTAAATCCTTATATGAAAATTAGTAAGTAAATAAATGAGCCTAGTACTATATTCATGAAGCTTTTATGAATATATTTAATTAATTCTCGACTAAGTTACAGTGCGGTAATTGTAGGAAAGCAATAAAGCGGGGGCCTCGTTGGCGATTGAGCGGCCGCCATTAATATAGCTAATCTCAAGGTGATTAGTTTAAGGAAGTTGCACGATGTAAGACGATGATTCGAGTTCGACGAAGCTCGAGGCATGAAACACCAAACTCAATGAGGTAAGGCATTTATATAATTCAGCATTAGAATTATATTATATAGATATAGTTGAATTGTATGGTAATGGTGAAAATTAAAAGATTTGAGGTTTAGTGACACATAAGAAATGATATACCCATAGTAATATGGTAAATTGAGGAAATGTCTCAATGATATGAGTATGGTGAGTACATGATCTACAGAATAGATCTCAAATGGACTCCTTAACATTGAATGATTTTAGTGTCATAATGAAATACTAAGAAGACCGACATGAATGGATGAGTCTTAGTTTTAACATTGAAAGTAAAAGTGATTTAGTTTACCAACACCGTGAAATGATATTATATGTTATCGAAAAATAGAAAATCTTGGATGATTTATCATATGTGCTCCTGTTGAAATATAATGGATTGAATCTAGGACTTTAAAATGAAATGTAAAATGATGACGAGTTGGTATAGGTGCTAAGTTGAGATGTTTGAGAGTGATGATCTAAGAAAGAATTGACATTATAGTTAGCACTATACCGAGTGACATTACCTTAACCCATTTCATAAGCATGCCTCATTTCAATAATATTTTGATTCCATTGTTTAATTGCATCGCTCTTAAACATGCCTTGTTTTATACACGAGATTTGAAAACATTCGTTTATACGATACTTTCATGAATGTTTTGAATGCTTAAATTGTTTTGAAAAGATTGAACATATAGTGTAATGTATGTATTCATATATATATGTAGATGATCTTAAAGAAAAATATGTTACATACTATACACTATTTTTACAAGAAAAGTGAAAGATTTAAATGTTTTATGAGACTGTAGGCACCCTAAAAGAATTTAAATTCAATAAAGCATAGTGAAAACTGCCTAATTGGAGCTTTGCTCATTAAGCAGAGATGCTTGTCCAACAATAGTCGTGGACAGGTCTCAGTCATGCCTGATTAGTGGGGTTGAGAGAGATGAGGTTTATGGCCATAGATAGCGCCCTAGTTGGTTTCCAGGGGACGATGACATGATTTTCACTGCTAACTATAGTGAAATAAGTCTTTATTGATAGAGTGACAAGGATCTAGCCTAGTCTCAACCAATATGATATGCAGTTTAGAGTATGCTTTTAGATTGATATGAACTCTAAACTGATATGATTTTACAATATGTGAAATGTGTTTCAATATTTTATTCGATCACGCATGATATGAAAAGAGAAATGTGCACGTTTTGATTGAAATGAAATAAAAAGACATGTTTTGATTTGACATGATATGACAAGAAAAATGTGCACGTTTTGATTGAAACGAAATGAAAAGACATGTTTTCATTTGACATGATATGACAAGAAAAATGTGCATGTTTTGATTGAAACGAAATGAAAAGACGTGTTTTCATTTGACATGATATGACAAGAAGAATGTGCATGTTTTGATTGAAATGAAAAGACATGTTTTGATTTGACATGATATGAAAAGAGAAATGTGCACGTTTTATTTGAAATGATATGAAAAGTACATGTTTTGATTTCACGAAATTTGAAAAGAGAAATATGCATGCTTTGATTACACATGACATGAAAAGGGAAATGTGCATGCTTTCAATCATGTCTTAAAAATAAACGAGAGAGGATTTGAGATTTGACATGATTTGAACGTGTTTTAATAGTACACATGATATGATTTCAATATCACACATGATTCATATACGACTATATGTTAAATGTAATGAAATGTGAGATGATAGTCGTTTTATACAGCAAAACTTGCATAAGTGATATGTGGAATCAGAATAGAACGATATACATAATGCATGAATTATATTATGATCTTATGCTTTACATTGAACATGAGGTGTATAGGAAGAGGTATCATGACTTTTATACTATATGTGACTATATTTTTCTAAGTTGAAAATATTACGACTTAATACAGTACAAAATGTACTTATTGATGAGAAGTGATATTGATATGGTCTAATAGTGTCTGAACAAAATTTCACATGAAATTACATGATATGATATGATATGGTATATTATGGAATAATGACAAAAGATTGAAAATGGTTGATCGACTATGATTAAAGGTTAATGTATCAGATAAGTATCGGGATGAGTATAATGGGTACTACAAAGAGACTCTCCCCTATTGATACCTTAAGCTCTTACACACCAAGAAACCTTTAGGACATGATCTGAGCCGTTTGATAAATGATCATAGAGTGAATATGACGTGAAAATCTTTAAAGGTTTCATGCATCGCATTAGGACAGTATAAGTCTAATTTTGCAATTATATAAATGGCTTACTGAGCCGTGGTTTTGCTCACCCCTCAATTTCATATCTTTTCAGACTACTTGGGTTGAAACTTCACCAAGATGGTTTGTGAGTGGGACTTGGAGACAATATCTAGGCTTGATACTTGTCCCTGTCCTCCGAAACTACTTGGTTGCTTTTGAGGTATGCACTCTTGGGCATACGCTTTTATTTTCTGGCAAATTTCTGTATGCTACTATAGGATTGGATGTAAACTAAAATAATGAGTAATCAATATAATGTTTTAATGTTATAATGTTATATGATAAGTATGCGAGGATTAGTTTTGGACAATAATTGATTTCTCCTTATCTTAAGAAGCAAATTTAAATCATAACTGAATTAAGAAATGAACGGAATTAGATATTGACTACATTGACACCGAATACAAACTATAAAATGAAAAAGAAAAATTTAGTCCATAAATTTGTAGATTAAGAAAAAGTATGAGTATTAAGGAATTGTTGCGGCCTTCGGGTCGTGACATAAGAAAATAACTCTGGAAAATTTTATAGATAATGTAATTCACATGTATTGATGTAAAGGATGAAAATATGGATGATATGAGTTAAGGATGAATTAAATGGTATATTAAATTCCTATTATGCAATAGAGTTCTTATTAAAAACAAATAATCATCTATATGGAATTGATGCCTTATTTAATTTAATCAGAGATGTGTAAGGAGTTCATAAGAACCATCTTTGTAAAAGGTATCATCAGATGAAAAGTTGAAGGTTAATGGTCATAAGATGATAATGATTAGAACTCGATATAATTTTTACGAGTTCCTATTGAGGTTTACAAGGTTAATGAAATATCTTGAGAGGTATATAAACCTAATGAATGAGGCATTCATATAAGGATAGAAGATGAGATATTGATATAGTCAAGGCACAAATGGAAAATGAGCAACATAGTGGTATAACCCCGTAGACTCTCAAAGACTGTGAATTATATGTTAAGTATGGCAAATAGAAGATTTAGCTAGACATTATCTCTTTTTAAGATATATGATCTCGAATGAAAGAGCGATGTGGATCTATCTATGAGGAAGAGATAATGATTAAGTTATGAAATGTACTAAGTCTAGCTAGATACTATTGCCAGTCTATGGAAGAGTTATTGAGTTAGCTGCTCTACAGATGTGACTTAAGATTAAATAAGTTTAAGTCAGTGGATGGATAAATGTAAAGACGGTATACAAAAGGTTAAAAGAGTTAATAGGGGAATAGTTTACCACTGAGGAAAAATGACCGAAATGATGAAGGAAGAGATGAATATGTAATAAGAGGACAAGTACATAATGAAAAGGGAACACGAATGTGAAGTAGTTCCCAAGTTTAAAACTAAAAGTGATTTTGTGGTTATTACATGATTATGGTTAAATGTAAGATCGAGTCAAACTCGATAGAGTTGAAGAAAAGTAATGATACTCAAAGGAGTAAGGAAATGCTTTATATTTTGTACTACCAGTCATATAAATAGAAAAAAAGATATATATATATATATATATACCACCCCGAAATGATGAAAAGAGTGGATTTGTATGGATAATGAGGTGATTAAATTGATAATTATATATTCAAGGATGAAGTTAAATAATGAGAATATTAAATGATAATTTGATTATGTCATTATGGAATCTAAATTATCAAAAGAGTATATTCTCAGGTATATTCAAAAACATTAAAGTGATAATGAATATACCACTAGAATAAAAGAGGTAATAAGAATGCTGCATGAAAAGATGATATAGAGAGAAAATGATTGTCTCCTGATTTAATTATGGTAAAAGATGGTAAATAGCAAAGTTTGCAAATGAGCTATAGTATTTGATGAAACAAATATGAAAAGAGTATCGGGGATAATAATGAAGAATCTAAAAGAGATATGATAATATAGAAGTGATTATATACTGATAGTCTAATGAAATCACTTCTCCATTATCAAACTCTTAGATTCTTTAGTGCCATAGTCGAAATATGATTAGGAAATGATGAGAATGTATATGAAGTTCCAGTGAGCTCTATATGTGATGGGAATCTCAAAGTAGCTATATGTTTATGGGAAATAGCAAAAGGCTCTGAGATTCCAAATTCATAGACAGCACTGCTTCGTACTTAATGTAAATATCTTCGTGTAGAATGGAAACGCTCAAAGATATGTTGAGAGAGCGGATGCGCAAGATATGAAAGCTACTGGGATGATTACATAATACTGAATACAGTGTATAAATGACATTTACCAAACTATATCGACTTGGCACCAAATAAGAAAAATGGATGAGGAACAATATGAATCATATGTGATATGAAAGGAGTGGAAATGGATAACTCCCAATTGATAAGAAATTTAAGGGAGTATAAGTATATGTGATGAAAGATGACATGAATGGTTTAAAAGTGACTTTGATGTTGAAAATATGCTGGCAGTACTAGTCAAAAGATGATTGAAAGGTCAGAAATAAGGAGTATACAGAACGGTACCACCTTTAATTTAAGTTAAATTCGGAGAACCGAATTTCTTAAGGTGGGGAGAATGTGATAACCGCGAATTTTTGAATTTTGATATTAATTATTTGAAAATTTATTTTTAATGCGAAGGATAAATTAAAGTAAATAAATAAATTATTTACAAAGTGGGAATATTATTGGAAATTTCGAAATTGATGAAGTGATGAAGTTGAGAAAATTAATTTGGACAAACGGAAATCCAAATTAAATAAGAAATGAACATGGAGAAATATAATTTGGATATTAAGAAATCCAAATTATAAGAAATACAAATGTGATTAATTATATATTTATATAATTTTATTATATAAATATATATTTTTTAAATATATTATATATGTTTTATATAATTACATATGTATATATATATATGAAATATAGTATATATATATATTATATATGGATATATACTATTTTATATCATTAAATAAATACATATGTATATTTTTTATATATACAATTATGTATATAAATTAATATATATATCAAATATATATTAATTTTAATTAAAGTACATATATTTTGTTAAAACAAAGTGTATATATATATGTATATTGTTAATAATAAAAGTAATATATATAATTATAAGTATAATTATATATATTATATATGATTATAAAATAAATGGAAATAGAAACAGGAAATGGGATCCCATTTCCGTCGAAAACAGAGGAGAAGTGAAGGGGCAACCCTGTCGGTGCCACCAGAGGAAAAGAGGGAGGCGGGGTTGCTGCCGGCGAGGTAAGAGAAAGAGCAGAAAACCGTCGGTGAAGGAAAAAGGAAACGGAAAAGGAAAGGAGAAGCGAAACAGAGGATGCAAACCCGAGAGGAAAAAAGGAAAGGAGATCGACGATGCCGTCGATCTGGGCATCGCCACCACCACCCCGACGTCAGCGAAGGTGAACCGAAGGAAAGCAGACCGCCGACGGTGGAAGAGAAAGGAAGAGGAGGGAGCCGAAAACCCACACTCTAGATCCAGCGCCGTCACCGGTGATGGGGCGAAACGGAGGCCAGATCCCCGTCCCTGCAACTTCGGCAAGCTGTGGGAGACTTGAACCGACGGCAATGTCGGCGTGAAGTGGTCGAACTGACGGTGAGTACCAAACCGGTCTGAACCGGTTCAAACCAGAAAAGGAAGAAAAAGAAGAAAAGAAAAGAAAAATAAAAGAAAAAGAAAAAGAGAAGAAAGAGAAAGAAGAAAAAGGAAGAAAAAAAGAGAGAAAAAAGGAAATTTTTGGCAATTCGAAAAATACGGAAATTACGAAAAAGTTGGTAAGAAATTCTGAAAATTAATTTCGAATGAATTTTAATAAATTATGGAAAAATTCTAAAGTTTAAAATTTTAATTCCAGAAATTATTCTCGGCGAACAAGATGATGGAATCGGAAGAGATGGATACATTTTTTAGATGTATTTCAATAACATCTACATGTTACTAGATCATAGGTACGATAACCGTAAATTTTTCATTTATTGAAAATTAGGAATATTGAAAATTAGTGAAATAAATAAATGAATGAATTATGAGATCGGAATATTGTGGAAATTCCAAAATTGGCGAAAGTGACGGAATTGGGAAATTCGAGTGAAAGAAATTATGTTGGAAATAAAATAAGGAATAGAGGAAATTTAATTTGGATAAATAAAAATCCAAATTAAATAAGAAAATGAGGAAGAAATATATATTGTAAATACAATATATACATAGTATTATTTCATTTATATCAAAATATATAAATGTAATTTAAGTTAAAAGTATGTAGATATATATGTTAAATATATATGTGTTGATATATAATATATATCTATAAAATATTATATAGTATGTACTATATAATATAATATTAATATTATATTTATAAAGTAACTTATAAATATAATATATATCAAAAATATAATAAAAATAAAAACAAAAAAAAGAAAAGAAAACAGAATGGAAAATCGAGAAGAATTCTGATTTCCCGGTGAGCAGCCGATCACTGTCGGCGATCGAAGAAGAGAGGAGAGACGAGGGAGGATGACGTCGGTGGAGAGAGGAGAAGCCAGTGATCGACGGAAGAAAGGAGAAACGGAAGGAAAATGCAAAGAAACAGAAAGAAATTCCGACGGAAGCCGAAAGGAAAAGAAAAAGAGGACCTGGCGGTGCCGGCGGAATTGGCCACCGCCACTGCCACTGAAGCATCGCCGGAGGGAGAGGAATAGGATAGAGGCCACCTGATGTGCGGTGAACGGCAGAGGAAGGCCGACGAAGAGGCGAAAGAAACCGAAGGAAAATCGACTCGATTCGCCGTCGTGCCGCCGATCCAGGGCAAACGGAGGGCACCGGTACCTTCGCCATGCCGTCGGCCAGCTGAGGAGCCAATGAACCGCCGAAGAACCGGCCGCCGGGGAAGAACCGCCGAGGAAGAAGGCTGAACCGGCCAACGGGAAAAAAGAAAAGAAAAAGAAAAGAAAAAGGAAAAGAAAAAGAAAAAGAAAAAAGAAAAGAGAAAAATGAAGAAAAAGAGGAAAAGAAGAAAAGAGAGGAAAAAGGAGAATTTCGAAAATTACAGGAAATCCTGAGAATTCAGAAACCCGAGAATTATGGGAATCGGTAAGAAATCCCGGAAAATGATAAAATATTTAAATAATTTATTTATTTAAATAATTATAGAAAAATTCTAAATTTTAGAATTTAATTTCCAGAAAATTCTTTCGATGACCGAGCCGATAGAATCGGACGAGGTGAACATGGGCGCGACCTTCGAGAGTCAGTCGCCGACCCGAAATAGGTAAAGGATGCATGTGCAGCATTATAAGGATATTCAGTCTGCATGTTTTAATTTCGAAATATTTTATGGAAATATTTTATGAAATTATTATGATGAATGATTGGTTGGAAATTTGGAATGAAGTACCGGTTGAAATTATAAACTGTATTTTCCATGCAAGAGGCTAGCCAATCGGCAGCCGTTATACTGCCGAAAAATTATCGAAAATTATCGAAAAATTCTAGAAAATTTATAAAATCATAATAAATGATTTTATTTCATAAGAAACGATTTTCAACCACGAAAATTGAGAAAATGATTATTTTCCATAAGACATGAATATAACAAAATTCATTTTAAAATATTCATGTTTTCGAAATTGGTGATAATGAGATCACCGAAAATTCTCTCGATATATGAATTATATGTGATATGAAATGAAAGATGAAAAAACGATAAAGTGAATATTTTATAAATATTTTCTTAAATATTCACTTGATTTATTATATAACCTTTATGGTTTTTAATTATGAAATTATTATTTTTATAAATTTCATAAAGGTTTTCTGATGATGAAAAAAAATATTGTTTTGAGACTAGATGGCAAACTTATCATGCTGATATGTGATATGTGATATGTGACATGTGACATGTGATATGTGATATGTAGTCTCGGCCGACACCTGATCAGTGATCCACCGAGGACAATTATAGACTATGGTCATAGATCTGACATGATTATTTATACCCTGCGAGGTCTATAGCATAATCTGAGTAATGACCCAGTGGACGGGCTGGGAATGTGTGCCTAAGTCTCCATATATAAAAATGTTTTATATGATATGTGATATGTGAAATGTAAATGTTTTACATGATATGTGACAAGTTAAATGAAAGAGATTTACAGCATTTTACAAAATGCTTATTTCAGTACTGAATTTAGTACTACGAGATGATTTCATATGATATGTGATACGAATATGTAATATGTTTTCAAAAGAAAAAAGAGGTTATAAGTCAAATATTCTTACTATGATTTTCAATTGAATATTAGACTATATGTGATATGTTTTCCAAAAAGGAAAGAGGAGAAAAATAAATCTAATATTCTTATTTTAGCTTTTAAATTGAATATTATATTTAAATAATATATATGTTATACGAAAAGGATTTAATAACGGATTTTGCTATTTAAAGTACTGTACTAATTATGGTTGTACAATAAAACATTAAATGAGTTTTAAAGAAAAATGATGATGATTTAACTAATATTCTTTTCAAAGAAAATATGAATATTAGTTATTTTATTTAAATGCTTTATTTCATAAAAGCATAATTTTGAAAAGGAATATGAAAACGATATGAAATAAAAAGGAAAATGATTTAAATTTCAAAACAAGAAAGGAATTTACTCTCTACAGTTGCTTCTAGGTTCTGGGACAAGATAGGTATTTCAAAATACCTACCTTACTCCATCCGGATCCCTAGCCGACTGTATTATCCTTCCTAAATGTGTGTTTAGTGCCCATAGGAAAAACTGAAAAAGTTTTCAGCACATAGGATAGCTGAATATCAAGTATGCATATAATTCCCCTACTAAGCCGTGGTTTGCTCACCCCTTAATTTTAACATTTCAGGTTTTCGAAGATTAAGATTCTGACACTTAAAGGATTTCAGCTGTGCATTTGGGGACGATGCGACAACTCGACTTATTACATGAGGTATGATCATTTATTTTCTGTATTTAGGCATATTCACAGTACTACTTTCTTATGAAGTAAGATAGGGGATGTATTTCATATTATAATTTAATATGAAATTGTTAATATGTAAAAGAAAAGTAAAGTATCGCAGATAGTCCAACCATATAAGATGTATAGAATAAGGTGAAAAATAAAGTCACAGGATGTGACAGATTTAATGGTATCAGAGCACGATTGGCCTGATGTCTGTCGATACTTTTGGAAAGAAAATGTGTTGAAAATGTTAACATCCCCTGTAGTATTGTGTAGTCTGAATACATAGAGAAAATAAATGATTACAAATTGAATTAAGTGTTTAGAAGGGAGTGAGCAATTATGGAATAAGGAATGCTAAAAAGGGAAAACGGCTCAGGAATGTTACCTGAAATGGTGATCTTATGATCTAAATGAAGGTCGGTTTGGTAAGGAATAGAAATGGACTCGGTAAGGGCCCCACCAGTACTTTTCTGTCCGGATCGAACTGAAACCTAAAAGTGATGATATAAAGGAGGGAATAAAGTATCATCACTAAATAGACATTAAGATCACCGACTAAAGGTAGTTTGAAGAGAGAGAAAATTTTTGGCAAAATATGACCAAAATACGCTTACCCCAAAATTTTACCGGGAGTCAAAATAGATCACCAGAAGTTGAAATTGACCGATTTGACAGGGAAATTGATGATGAAAAGTTGCATTTCATGCAAAATAATCTAATTATGGATTTTATTGGATTTTTCTGTCAAAATCGAAAAAGACCTTAAACTATTGATATTGGTATGAGAAAGGGGTATTATCAGCAAATAGATAATAAGATCACTGATTTAAATGTATATTGAGGAGAAAGAAATAAATGTGAAAATGACAAAAATGGCCCTACGTGGGATTGTGGTATGAATAGTAATAAACCAAGTCGATTTAGAATATATTGATAGTAATGAAGTTATTAATGGCATAAAGGATACAATATGGGTATAACGATCCCGATTATAAATTTCACTACACTTAGTGTGCTGATACGACCCAAATGGTTATAGGGAAGTCGTAGGATGAACGACTTAGTATTGATTTTATGGGTCTAAATTAAAAGTGTATTAACGGGATATCATTATGGGATCGTTTGATATGATGAAAAGTAATATGATTACTGAAGATGACTGAGAGGAGATTAGTATAGAGGATGAAATCCATAACAATACTGTTAATTCTGGTTCTATACATCCCTACTGTCTTTGAAGTATTAAATAGATAATTATAGAACCAGAATATTTTGAATTATGTTTTAAGGAATGATATATTGTATGGAGTGATATAAAATTTGAGTATATGCATAAGAACAATAAATGATGATAAGAGATGAGGAAGATAACAGCTGACCTGTATTATTAACGGAAAATGATTGTAAAAATAAATTATAGAAATAATAAATTGGTTAGCTGTGAAAGGTGTTAATTAAATAATTGCACTTAATACAGCATTGTAAATTAAGAGGATTGATATGCTGTGGAGTAGAGAAATAAGCAAATCAAGGCGGAGCAAATGTTAAAATGATTTAAATATTAAATATCTTTGCCTTTGGTGAAATGATAGGACACAAAGATGAATGTCCAAAATGCTGAGAGATGAATGATTAACGAAAGCATCGGAGGAGATTCCTGATGAATTTTCAGAGTTATATAGATTGGAGAAATGGAACTAACGTTGACTCGATTTTAAATATGAAATTTATTCTTAAGCTTATATTGGAGAATATAGAAAAGTCCGAAAAGCTTAAGAAACAACTCTAGAAAATTTGTGGATAATGAAATTCACTTGTATAAAAGGAATTGATGGAAATACAAATGATGTGATTGAGGATGAATTAAATGATGTAAAGGATGGAAATATGGATGAGGTAAATTGAGGATGAAATATAAATGGGGAATTAAATTCCTATTTTATAATAAAGTTCTTATGAAGAACAAATAATCGGCTATGTGATGTGATGCCTTATTTGATTTAATCGGAGATGTACAAGGACCTTATAAGATCAATCTCTATACAAGGCATCACTAGATGGAGAGTTGGAAATTGATGGTCATAAGATGATAATGATTAGAACTCGAGATAATGTTTACGAGTTCTATAGAGGTTTACAAGGTAAATGAAATACCTTACTGAGGTACATAAGACTAATGAATAAGACAATTATATAAGGATAAAGTGATGGTATACCATACAGCCTAAGGCACAAATGGAAAATGAGCAGCATAGTGGTATAACCCCACAGACTCTCAAAGACAATAGATTATATGTAAGAAGGACAAATAGAAGATTTAACTAGATAGTATCTCTTTCTAAGATATACGATCTCGAATGACAGAGCGATGTGGATCTGTCAATGATGAAGAGATAATGATTGAGATACATAATGAACTAGGTCTAGCTAAATACTATTGCCAGTCTATGGAAGAGTTATTGGGTTAGTTGCTCTACTGAAGTGATTAATAAGTAAAAGGTTAAAGCCAAGGGATGAATAAATGTAAAGACGGTATATAAACGATTAAAAGAGGTAATAATGGAATATGTTATCACTAAAGAAAAGTGAATGAAATGATGATGAAGGAAAAGATAAATATGTCATAAGAGAAAAGTACATGATGAAGAGGGAACACGAATATGAGGTAGT
This sequence comes from Heritiera fomes, assembly GCA_032173925.1. NCBI lineage: Eukaryota > Viridiplantae > Streptophyta > Magnoliopsida > Malvales > Malvaceae > Heritiera > Heritiera fomes. Next base: position 19,579,245 of record JAPDPM010000015.1, read on the forward strand.
TCCCAAATTTAAAACTAAAAGTGATTTTGTGGTTATCACATGATTATGGCTAGATGTAAGATCGAGCCAAAACTAAATAGAGGAAAAGTAATCATACTCAAAGGAGTAAAGAAATGATTTACATTTTACTGCCAGTCATGTAAAGGGAAAATGATAAATATATATACCACCTCGAAATGATGGAAATGGTGGAATTATATGGATAATGAGGTGATTAAATTGATAATTATATATTCAATGATAAAGTTAAATAATGAGAAGATCAAATTATAATTTGATTATGTCATTATGGAATCTAAATTATCAAAAGAGTATAATTTCAGTTATATTCTAAGATTAAAGTGATAATGAATATACCATAAGAATAAAAGAGGTAAAAAGAATATTACATGGAAAGACGATATGGAGAGAAAATGATTATCTCTTGATGAAATTATGGTAAAAGATGGTGAATGGTAAAGTCTGCAAATGAACTGCAGCAATTGGATGAAATAAATATGAAATGAAAATTGTGGATAAGGAAGAATCTAAAAGAGATTTGATAATGTGAAAGTGATTATAGACTGATAGTCTAATGAAATCACTTTTCCATTATCAAACTCTTAGATTCTTTAGTGCCATAGTCAAAATATAATTATGAAAGATGATGAGAAGGTAAGTGAAGTTCTAGTGAGCAATATATGTGATTGGAATATCTAAGTAGCTATATGTTATGGGAAATAGCCAAAGGCTCTGAGATTCCAAATTTATAGACAGCACCACTCCGTACATGATGTAAATATCTGAGCGTAGAATGGAAACGCTCGATGATATATTGAGTGAGCGGATGTACGAGATGTGAAAGTTATTGGACAATTACATACAATTGACTTACCTGCTTAAATGACAGTTACCAAACTATATCGACTTGGCACTAAATAGGAAAGATGGATTATGAATAGTATGAATAATATGTGATATGAAAAGGAGTGCAAATGGATAACTCCCAATTGATAAGAAATTTAAGGGAGTATAAATATATGATGAGTAATGATATATAGTGGTGTTAAAGGCGATTATGATCTTAAAGTATACTGGTAGTATAATATGAAAGATGATCAAAAGGTTAAAAATGATAAGTATACAAGACGATACCACCTTTAAATTAAGTTAAATTCAGAGGACCGAATTTCTTAAGGTAAGGAGAATGTGATAACCGTAAATTTTTCATTTATTGAAAATTAGGAATATTGGAAATTAGTGAAATAAATAAATGAATTAATTATGAGATCAGAAAATTGTGGAAATTCCGAAATTGGAGAAAGTGACGGAATTGGAAAATTCGAGTGAAAGAAATTAGGTTGGAAATAGAATAAGGAATAGAGGAAATTTAATTTGGATAAATAAAAATCCAAATTAAATAAGAAAATGAGGAAGAAAATATATATTGTAAATACAATATATACATAGTATTATTTCTTTTATATCAAAATATATAAATGTAATTTAAGTTAAAAGTATGTAGATATATATGTTAAATATATATATGTGTTGATATATAATATATATCTATAAAATATTATATAGTATGTACTATATAATATAATATTAATATTATATTTATAAAGTAACTTATAAATATAATATATATCAAAAATATAATAAAAATAAAAACAAAAAAAGAAAAGAAAACAAAATGGAAAATCGGGAAGAATCCCGATTTCCCGGTGAGCAGCCGACCACTGTCGGCGATCGGAGAAGAGAGGAGAGACGAGGGAAGATGGCGCCGGTGGAGAGAGGAGAAGCCGGTGACCGATGGAAGAAAGGAGAAAGGGAAGGAAAACGCAAAGAAACAGAAAGAAATTCCGACGAAAGCCAAGAGGAAAAGAAAAAGAAGATCTGGCGGTGCTGGCAGAATTGGCCACCGCCACTGCTACCGAATCATTGTCGGAGGGAAAGGAAGAGGATGGAGGCCACCTGAGGCGTGGTGAACGGCAGAGGAAGGCCGATGAAGAGGCGGAAGAAACCGAAGGAAATTCAACTCGATTCGCCGCCGTGCCGCCGATCCAGGGCAAACGGAGGGCACCAGTAGCTTCGCCGTGCCGTCGACCGGCTGAGGAGCCAGTGAACCGCCGGAGAACCGGCCGCCGGTGAAGAACTGGCAAGGAAGAAGGCTGAACCGGCCAACGAAAAAAAAAGAAAAAGAAAAGAAAAAGGAAAAAGAAAGGAGAAAAAGGAAGAAAAAGAGGAAAAAAGGAAATTTTCAAAAATTACGGGAAATCTCAAGAATTCGAAAACCCGGGAATTATGGGAATCAGTAAGAAATCCCGAAAAATGATAAATTATTTAAATAATTTATTTATTTAAATAATTATAGAAAAATTCTAAATTTTAGAATTTAATTTCCAGAAAATTCCCTCGATGACCGAGCCGATAGAATCGGGCGACGTGAACATGGGCACGACCTTCGAAAGTCAGTCGTCGACCCGAAACAGGTAAGGGATGCATGTGCAGCACTGTAAGGATATTCAGTCTGCATGTTTTAATTTCGAAATATTTTATGGAAATATTTTATGAAATTATTATGATGAATGATTGGTTGGAAATTTGGAATGAAGTATCGGTTGAAATTATAAACTATATTTTTCATGTAGGAGGCTAGCCAATCGGCAGCCGTTATACTGCCAAAAAATTATCGAAAATTATTGAAAAATTCTAGAAAATTTATAAAATCATAATAAATGATTTTATTTCACAAGAAACGATTTTCAACCACGAAAATCGAGAAAATGATTATTTTTCATAAAACATGAATATAACGAAATTCATTTTAAAATATTCATGTTTTTGAAATTGGTGATAATGAGATCACCGAAAATTCTCTCGATATATGAATTATATGTGATATGAAATGAAAGATGAAAAAAGGATAAAGTGAATATTTTATAAATATTTTCTTAAATATTCACTTGATTTATTATATAACCTTTATGATTTTTAATTATGAAATTATTATTTTTATAAATTTCATAAAGGTTTTCTGATGATGAAAAAAAAATATTGTTTTGAGACTAGATGGCAACCTTATCATGCTGATATGTGATATGTGACATGTGACATGTGATATGTAATATGTGATATGTGACATTTAGTCCCAGCCGACACCTGATCAGTGATCCGCCGAGGACAATTATAGACTATGGCCATAGATCTGACATGATTATTTATACCCTGCGGGGTCTATAGCATGATCTGAGTAGCGACCCAGTGGACGGGCTGGGCGTGTGTGCCTAAGTCTCCATATATAAAATGTTTTATATGATATGTGATATGTAAAATGTAAATGTTTTACATGATATGTGACAAGTTAAATGAAAAAGATTTACAACATTTTACAAAATGCTTATTTCAGTAGTGAATTTAGTACTACGAGATGATTTTATATGATATGTGATACGAATATGTAATATGTTTTCACAAGGAAAAAGAGGTTATTAGTCTAATATTCTTACTATGATTTTCAATGGAATATTAGACTATATGTGACATGAATATGTGATATTTTTTCCAAAAAGGAAAGAGGAGAAAAATAAATCTAATATTCTTATTTTAGCTTTTAAATTGAATATTAGATTTAAATAATATATATGTTATACGAAAAGGATTTAATAGCGGATTTTGCTATTTAAAGTACTGTACTAATTATGATTGTACAGTAAAACATGAAATGAGTTTTAAAGGAAAATGATGATGATTTAACTAATATTCTTTTCAAAGAAAATATGAATATTAGTTATTTTATTTAAATGTTTTATTTCGTAAAAGCATAATTTTGAAAAGGAATATGAAAATGATATGAAATAAAAAAGGATTTAAATTTCAAAACAAGAAAGAAATTTACTCTCTACAGTTGCTTCTAGGTTCCGAGATAAGATAGGTATTTCAAAAAACCTACCTTACTCCATCCGGATCCCTAGCCGATTGTATTATCCTTCCTACATGCGTGCTTAGAGCCCATCGGAAAAACTGAAAAAGTTTTCAGCATATAGGATAGCTGAATATCAAGTATGCATATAATTCCCTTACTGAGCCGTGGTTTGCTCACCCCTTAATGTTAACATTTCAGGTTTTCGAAGATTAAGATTCTAACACTTAAAGGATTTCGGCTATGCATTTGGGGACGATGCGACAACTCGACTTATGACATGAGGTATGATCATTTATTTTCTGTATTTAGACATATTCACAATACTGCTTTCTTATGAAGTAAGATAGGGGATGTATTTCATATTATAATTTACTATGAAATTGTTAATATGCAAAAGAAAAGTAAAGTATTGCAGACAGCCCAACCATATAAGATGTATAGAATAAGGTGAAAAATAGGGTCACAGGCTGTGACAATAGGTCTCTCATCTCGCTTACAATATTGTGTAATTACATTTTTTCATATCCAAATATCATCCACCCAATTCAAATCTTAATTCACTTCCAATTCCAACATCTATCTCACAGTTCATAAATCATAATGATCATCCGTATAAGTTCACAAGTATATAAATATAATTTTTTATAATGTTCCAAAATACTAATATTGCATTACCACATCAATACATAGTATCCATATTTCAATATCATCCACAGTCACATATTACCATAAAACGATTTTCTTTAGTCTCAATCACTATGTCATATATAATTAGTAATTTACTTAATAAAAATACATTTCATATTTCATATCACTAATTATACAACTTTTATTATCTATTTCATTTCCACAAAATATCGTAAGTCATATTTTATAATCGTCTTATTAGACCAAAATTGAAATTATGACTCCAAGAATAATATCCATTTTCATCGTGAGACAATTATCCCAATTCACATGTATATAATCTCAACGTTATGCTAATACCATTGTCTCTTTATTATCTATTTTATTTCCACAAAATATCGTAAGTCATATTTCATAATCATCTTATTAGGCCAAAATTGAAATTATGACTCCAAGAATAATATCCGTTTTTATTATGAGACAATTATTCCAATTCACATTTACATAATCCCAACGTTATGCTAATACCATTGTCTCATAATTGCCTTATTTGTCTCTATAGCATAGATTCAAATTCAATCATGTACTTTAGAATCTTTCTCAATAAATCATTTTAATCGTTCTTTCTAGATCTCCATTTACAAGGGAATCAATAACTTCTACATAGGATAATTTTATCTAAAATTCAACAGCATAACTTTTAAGAAATCGAAACCTTCTACAAGTGAAATTCAAAATTTTCAACCAATCCAAACCATTCCAAAACTCAAAATTTCCAAGGTAATTCATTTCACTATAACAATAGCTCAAGTGCTTTTAATTCAACGCTTTCTCCACAATCTATCTTGAATCGTATCCACGTAGTGTCACGGTTATGCCAACACTATTATCGTGTAATGATCTTCTTCAACTTAAAAGCTAAACACGATATATCGAAGTCAAATGCACCCATGAACTATTATGTTCCCCTTGGATAATAAAGTCACATATGTTCACACAAAGTTATATTTATCTATATTTACTTTTCATAACATCGTCATAATCATTAATCTTCAATATAACTTTAAACAACATTTCCTAAAACACTAACGATCTCCACACTTTGTGGGACATTGTTTCCTATTTATTTCAATATGCAATAAATATTAAAACTATTAAATTTCAAGTTCCAGTACCATTCGACAATTATCAACTATCCTAGCAACAGTCCACAATTTTTCATAACCTTTGTCCATAGTTATAAGAAATCCAATTTCTTAAACGTTATGCCAAAGATCCTTAAGATACTTAAGACATATCCTGAAATTTCAAGTCAATATCCGAAGCTCAATAATCAATATTATATTATTAACTTAACGATAGCCCAATATCATGCAATCATAATCACGTAAACACTATTTTTCATCTATATAATATAATACTAATGCAACCTTATAAAAGTATCTTACCTGGCGCTGAAACTTAGCGCTTTGACGAGCTCCAAGCTTCGTCAAACACCAAAATACGTGCCTCTTACACTTTCACTACAATTTCAACAGCACCCAATAACTTAGATACATACACAAATCAAATCCAAAAATTTATCAAACAACCACAATAATTTTCTATATATTTATTTTTCAAACTAAAATGTTAGGAAACTTTACCAAAATCTTCTTTTCTATTTCTCTCTTCTTCTTTTTTTTCTACTCTGTCTTCTTTTTTTTTTCTGGCTGAACCGGTTCAAACCGGTTCTGGCTAGTTCAGCCACATACTCCTCTCACCACCGCCGATTCAGCTTCTCCGACTGCCATTGAAGGTGCGGCATGGCTGTTCCCTTCCCTTCCTCTTCAAATCGACGACAACGGCGACAAGGCAGTGGCACGAGCTGCTACGTTTCTTCCCTTTTTTTTTCTAGTCGTCATCCTCCACATTTTTCCTTCTTATTTCAACCAAATCCGGCCAGATCCAACCTTGCTGAATCTGTCTTTGCCTAGCTCGACCGACAACAAACGGTCCTCCTTTCTCTCATTCTTTCTCTTTTCTTTCCTTTCCTCCTCGATTCGTCTCTCATTTCTTCTCTTTCTTTTCAATTTACATCGTTGTCAGCCCCTTTTCTTTCTCTTCCCTATCCGATGGCGGTTCCACCTTCCCTTTCTCTCTTCTTGTCGATAGCGTCGGCCCTCATGTTCCCCCTTCTGTTTACAAATAGAGAAGAGAAAGGGAATCAGGTTTGTATCCCAATTCCCATTTCTTTTTTTTTCTTTTTTTACATATATATTATAAATATGAGAAGAGAAAGGGAATTGGGTTTGTATCCTAATTCTCATTTCTTCTTTTTTTCTTTTTTTTACATATATATTATAAATATGTAATATATATTATTTATATATATTTGAAATCTATACTTATTATATATAGAGAGAGTTTATATATATTAAAACATATATATAATTTATATTTGTTATATATATAAATACTTATAGCATATATTTTCTTGTTTTATTATTTATCAATATATATTTTAATTCAACATAATATTCATTGTTTATACATATATACTTATATATTTGTACGTATATATATGTATATTCATACACATTTTTATTTCCTTATTCATACATATTTTTATTTTCTTAAATTTTGATTCCTTAATACCAAAATAAATTTCATAATAATAGAAAAAAAATTTTATCAAAGGATCAAATATCATAATTCAAATATTTGATCTCATAACAAATTTATTTATTTATTTTTACTTTATCTATTAACCTCAGAAATTAAATTTACAGAATCCGCAATTCCAAAAATGGAAGAATTCTCGGTTATCACACTTCCCCACCTTAGTAAATTTGGTCCTCCAAATTTCTCCAAGTCACTCAATTGTGAGAGGATACTTTTCAGTATCATAATCCTTATGCCCTTTAAATCCAAATCTTAGAGTTTAATTCTAATATCATCACTTATCTTACTTCATATTACTTCAAAATTCTACAATTCAATTAATGCATAACTCAATATATATCTTTTGTTCAATTGGAAAAGGTGAGGATCTTTCTCCTTCATTAAGCTCTCCAATCTTCAGGTGGCCTCTTCACATGGATGATGTTGCCAGAGAACCTTCACTAGGGGAGGGACTTTGACTTCAAAGCTTTCTCTTTTATGTCCACAATCCAAATCGACCTCTTTACAAATTTAATGTGCTTTATCATTTCACTCTTTGCAACATGCGTCCTCTTATAATTCAAAATCATAATTTCAATTTTCAATAGTCCTCATAATTAAGGTGGGATTGTACTTTCAATCAAGCCATATACTTTTGTTCAATTAGTTTCATTGGCATAATGCCACAAGTTTGGATGACTTTATAAGACAAAACCCTTAGATTAAGCTCATTATATAGCTCAAGTTCCAATTCATCACATGACCTATCCTAGGCCAAACTATGTTAGGTCATTCCATTATCATCTCTATCATACATAGCTTCATTCTCATTCGTGAGTCTTGATAGGTATATCACGTCAATCTCCAACCACGTAGGCCATTATACCTTTATTGGTATTACTCCAATATGTTTAAAACAAACAAATGAGCACTTATTGCTTCGTTACTTGTTAAAACATATCATATGCGGATTAGGTAGGGAGAAGGTTACAATTTTCCTATAGCACTGTACGTTAGCACGATTGGTAGCTATCCAGTCCATACCCAAGATGACATTAAGGCTGTATATGTGCAACAATATCAAATCTGCTATTAGGTCTCTATCTCCCACCTTCACTTCACACTAACAATACACACGATACACACTTTCATATGTGATCCCTTGAAAGGAGTGCTAGTATGTTACAGATAATTTAAAAGTTTTAACTTTATATGTAGTCTATTACATGTGCAACTGATGAGGGTGATGGAGTCGGAGTTGGAGGTGGAATCGACAGTCTCCAAGTCGATCTCCCAAGCCTACCTTTACGCCTTATCCTTACTTTTGAATTAAATCAAAATAAAAACCCATACCACTAGCAGACTAATCTTGGTATAGGTCGATAACCAACAAGTTTACATGTAGACATTACACAGTACATGGGATGTAACACTATCACGGTTTCAACTACATTGACACGCACTAGACAAACCATGCTTTGATACCAATAAATCTGTCACGACTCGAAGGCCATGACGTACACTTACTTAACACTTATCCCATTTAGTAAAATTTCAAACTAAAATTTTCCTTTTCATTTTACGATTTATATTCGGTGTCAGTGTAGTCACTAAACTAATTTCACTGATCCTTTCTTTATACTTTAGCCTTGATAACTTAAACATTAATTTGTGAGCGTATTTACTCAACTATCTAGGTGAACTATAGTCATTTCACTTAAATATTAAACTACCAAAGAAACGGTTCTAAGTTATATCCTGACTCATTAAACAAAATATGTATTGTGCATAAATTAAAGTCTTACATATAAACAAGTGTTGTATAAAGAGCGTATACCTCAAAAGCAACAAAGTAGGTTCGGAGGACAAAGGCTAGTACCGAGCCTAGATACTGTATCTGGAGGCCCACACAAAAGCTCTCATGGCAGAGTTTAACTCAAATAGTCTGAAAAGAGATGAAATTAAGGGAGTGAGCAAATCCACGGCTCAGTAAGTTATTAATATAATAATTGAATTAGGATCATATCGTCCCTAATACAATGCATGAAATCCTGCAAGTGTATCTCCCAGTATCATTTAGAAGCCAATATCCTTTGAATATTTATTCAATCATGCCCTAATGATACTAAGTATCCTTGTATCATTGCAAATCATGCATAAATGCAACATGTACTATCATGATAGGATTCAATATGTAACGTATAAAAATTTTGATGTATAAAACATCCATTTCAAATCATATTTCAAGTAGTACACAAGCATGTACGAAATTCATGTAGTTCAGAATCATTCAACATATACTTTAAAACACATTTCAAAACATGTGCAATCTCAAATCATACCACATGTGGTATAAAACCAAATTTAAATAATATTCAGTCTCAATCATATCAAATAAATTGTAAAACATATCATGTCTAGAGTTCGCATATAGTAAATCATACTCTAAACAACATTTAACTTTTAGCGAGAGACTAGGCATGGATCCCTATTTTGTTATCATATCATCTCTAACCCATTGTAGCTATTAATGGGATAGTTTCCCTCGAGGGGTTCACTATCTATGATCATAGATCGTCTCAGTCTTACTGATCAGCTGGAAACTGAGGAATGTGTCCACGACTATTGTCGGACAGCCTGGAATGATCTCATCAGGCAACATTTACATGTACATATCGTGTATGTATAAACAGGGTTCCATGCCACACAGGCAGAAACACACAATATATACATACTCTATGCCACAAAGGCATATGCTGTACAGGCATTCTATAGGGTACTTGTAGTCTCTAAATCGAAATCTTTGGACAATTGGTTAGGAGTGACTTGACCATTAATGAGGTTAAGGGTTCGAGTTGCTCCTGATGCGAAAGAACTCCGTGAGGGGCAGTGGCTTGGTTCGGTGGACTAGTGGGTGCACCCCGGGGCATCACAAAAAACGTGCGTTTTTTTGTGACTCCCCGGGGGCACCTACTGGTCCACCGACACAAGCCACCGCCCTAGGCGAGTGACTCATCCGTATTGTTTACTCTGGGGTGCACCACACAGGCCATCACCCTTCACGGATTTCTTTCGCGTCCGGAGTGACTCGAACCCTTAACATCATTAAAGGTCAAGTCACTCCTAACCAATTGTCCTAGGACAATTGGTTAGGAGTGACTTGACCTTTAATGATTTTAAGGGTTCGAGTCACTCCGGATGCGAAAGAAATCCGTGAGCGGTGGTGACAATTGGTTAGGAGTGACATGACCTTTAATGATGTTAAGGGTTCGAGTCACTCTGGATGTGAAAGAAATCCATGAGGGGCGGTGGCCTGTGTGGTGCACCCTAAAGCAGACAATAAGAATGAGTCACCCACCTGGGGCGGTGGCACGGGTTGGTGGACCAGCGGGTGCACCCTGGGGCATCACAATTATTCTCTCCTTACTTCTTATATTTAATTTACATTTTACACATTAATTTACATTGACTTATTCACTCTGTAATCTTAACCAAATGTTTCCAATTTATTCAAATTCATTCTTTTCAAATTTTCCAATTCATAAATGATCCTTATTCATCCATATATAATTTTATTATTATAATTTATCAAAATTACATTAATATTTTTCTTTTCTTTTTTGTTTTGTTTTGTTTTCTTTTTCTTTTATGTTTTTCTTTTCTTTCCTGTTTTCCTTTTTACTGCTGATAACATCCCATTTTTCTTCCAGGGCCGACAGCCTCAACTTAGATTCATCTTCATGGTCAGTAGCTCTAAGGGTTCTATGCTGGTATTTTTCACTCTTCACTTAACTCTAATTTCATGCATCATTTCTACTCAAGAACTTCTTCAAACAACTTTAATTCATCAAAATGGCAACCCATCGTTTAGCCTCTGTTTTTGGCCAAACATCACCATTCATCACGCCGCTCGCAATTTTTTGAATTTTATCACTACAATCATGATTCAACCAAGTTCCAAAAAAAATTCATTCATCATTTTTCTACTAATCTCTACTTAACATACATCAAAATTAGCATCAATTTCTTCATTTTCCTTCCATAACCGAACCTTGCAGATTTCACTACAATTCATTTTAATTCCATCTAAGACATAAGATAGGTTATTCATCCTTTAAGAGAAATTTGTTTTTAAATATTTAAATGAAGGGTCTATTCGATAAGGTTCGGAGAGGTACTCGGTGAAGGCCCTACCAGGACTTTTGTTGTCCAGATCGAAGTGAGACCCTAGAATGATGATATTTGAGATGCAATATGAATATAGCAAGAATTTGTATCTCAAAATCACCTCGTTTGAGTATATTTTGAAAAGCTAGAAACAAATTCGAAAATGACGATTGTGTCCATAACCAGAATAATTTTCCTAAATAACGGTCAAACTAAATTGACTTTGTATCTACAGACTGTTATAGAATGATCCTCACATAAAGAAGTTTCATGTAAATCCATTCCATGAACTGAATGTCACAGCCCGTGACCCTATTTTTCACCTGATTCTATACATCTTATATGGTTGGTCTGTCTGCGATACTTTACTTTTCTTTTACATATTAACAATTTCATATTAAATTATAATATGAAATACATCCCCTATCTTACTTCATAAGAAAGTAGTACTGTGAATATGTCTAAATACAGAAAAATAAATGATCATACCTTATTAAATAACTCAAGCTATCGCATCGTCCCCAAATGCGCAGCTGAAAATCCTTATGTGCTAGACTCGCAGTCTTCAAAAACCTGAAATGTTAAAATTAAGGGGTGAGCAACCCACGGCTTAGTAAGGGAATTATATACCTCACTTGATACTCAGCTATCTATATGCTGAAAAACTTTTTCATTTTTCCTATGGGCTCTAGGCTCACATGTAGGAAGGATACTATAGTCGGCTAGGGATCCGGATGGAGTAAGGTATGTATTTTGAAATACCTATCTTGTCCCGGAACCTAAAAGCAACTGTAGAGAATAATTTCCTTTTCATTTGGAATTTTAATCCTTTTTACCTTTTTATTTCATAACATTCTCTTATTCTTTTCAAAATAATGCTTTTATAAAATAAAGCATTTAAATAAAGTTACTAATATTCATATATTCTTTAAAAAGAATATTAGTTAAATTCTTATAATTCTCATTTAAAACTCATTTCATGTTTTGCTGTACAACCATAATTAGTACAGTACTTTAAATAGCAAAATCAGCTATGAAATCATTTTCGTATAACATATATATCATTTAAATCTAATATTCAATTTAAATTTCAAAATAAGAATATTAGATTTATTTTTCCTCCTCTTTCCTTTTTGGAAAACATATCACATATTCATGTCACATATAGTCTAATATTCAATTGAAAATCATAGTAAGAATATTAAACTTATAACCTCTTTTTCCTTTTGAAAACATATTACATGTTCATATCACATATCATATGAAAATCATCTCGTAGTACTACAATCAGTACTGAAATAAGCATTTTGTAAAATGCTGTAAATCACTTTCATTTAACTTGTCACATATCATATAAAACATTTACATTTCACATATCACATATCATGTAAAACATTTTCATATATGGAGACTTAGGCACGCACGCCCAGCCCGTCCACTGGGTCGTCACTCATATCATGCTATAGACCCCGAAGGGTATGAATAATCATGTCATAGTCTATAATTGTCCTCGACGGATCACTGATCAGGTGTCGGCCGGGACTACATATCACATATCACATATCACATATCACATATTACATATCACATGTCACATATCACATATCACATATCAACATGACAAGGTTGCCATCTAATCTCAAAACAGTATTTTTCATCATCAGAAAACCTTTATGGAATTTATAAAAATAATAGTATCATAATTAAAACCATAAAGGTTATATAATAAATCAAGTGAATATTTAAGAAAATATTTGTAAAATATTCACTTTTTCCCTTTTTCATCTTTCATTTCATATTACGTATAATTCATATATCAAGAGAATATTTATAAAACTTTTATAAAATATTATCTTTATCTCTTTTTCATTTTCCATTTCATATCACATATAATTCATATATCGAGAGAATTTTCGGTGATCTCATTATCACCAGTTTCGAAAACATGAATAATTTAAAATGAATTTCATTATATTCATGTTTTATGAAAAATAATCATTTTCTCGATTTTTGTGGTTGGAAATCGTTTCTTATGAAATAAAATCATTTATTATGATTTTATAAAATTTTCTAGAATTTTTCGATAATTTTCGAAAATTTTTCGGCAGTATAACTGTGATAACCGCGAATTTTCGAATTTTAATATTATTAATTCTGAAAATTAATTTAAATGCAAATAGATAAATTAAAGTAAATAAATAAATTATTCATGAGAGGGGAATACTGTTGGAATTTTTGTAATTGATGAAGTGATAAAGTTGAGGAAAATTAATTTAGATAAATTGGAAATAAGGATAAGGTTAAAATTATGGAAAATAATGAAGAGAAAATTTAATTTGGAGAATGGAAATCCAAATTAAATAAGAAAAGAAAATGAGAAAATAATTGGATATTAAGAAAATCCAAAATTAAATAAAATAAGAATGAGTATAAAAATATATTTATATAATTAGATTATATAAATATATTTACACATGTTTTTATATAAATATATATGTATATTGTTAATAATAAAAGTAATATATATAATTATAAATATAATTATATATGTTATATATTTTATATGGTAAATAATGTAATATAATTATATTTATATAGGATTATAAATATAATTATTATAAAAAAAGAGAAAAAGGGGAATCGGGATATACCCGATTCCCATGTTATTTTCTCCTCTGTTAAAACAGAGGAGAAAACGTAAACAAAACAGAGGAAGCCGGCCACCGTCGGCCGGCCGACCGAAGGAAAAAGAAGAGGAGCAAAGCTGCCGGCAACGTGAGGAAGGCAACCGGCGACAAAAGAAGGAAGCGGCGAAGGGGAACGGAAGACAGAAACGAATGAAACAGAGAAGAAAAATCGGAGGAAAAGAGAAGAGGGAATCGGCGGTGCCGGCCGTTTCAGGCACCGCCACCCCAACGTCGACCTTGGCGGAGGTGAGAGGAAGGTGGAGAAGCCACCGGCGGTGAAGGAAAACGATGGAGGAAGGACAAACGAACGAGGAGAAGACGCCGACCTAAACCAAGTAGATCTGTCGCCATGCCGTCGAACCAGGCTGAACGGAGGCCACCGGTAGCTTCGCCATGCCGTCGGCCAGCTGAGGAGCTGCCAAACCGCCAGAGAACCGGTCGCCGGAGGAGAACCGGCGGTGAAGGGGGGCTAACCGGTCTGACGGGAAGGAAGAGGAAAAAGGAAAAGAAAAAGAAAAAGAAAAAGAAAAGAAAAAGGAAAAAGAAAAAGAAAAAAAAAGAAGAAAGAGAAAGAAAAGAAAAGAGAAAAAAGAAGAAAGAAAAAGAGGAAAAGAAGAAAAGAGAGAAGAAAAGGAATTTTTGGGAATTCGAAAAATTCTCAGGAACTTAAGAATCTTGGGAATCGGTAAGAAATCCGAGAAATTATTAATGATAATTATTTAAATAATTTATTTATTTAAATAATTTGAGAAAATTCTAAAATTTAGAATTTAAATTTCAGAAATTATTCTCGGCGATCGAGATAAGGAATCAGAAGAGATGGAGTACGGGCTCGACCGGTAAGAGGGAGTCGCCGACCCGGAACAGGTAAGGGATGCATGTGCAGCACTGTAAGGATATTCAGTCTGCGTGTTTTAAATTACGAAATATTTTATTGAAATATTTTATGAAAATATTGCGATAAATGATTGGTTGAAAAATTGTGGTGATTTATCAGTTGAAAATTTGTGATGATGTACTGGCTGGAAATTATAAACTGTATTTTTCATGCAGGAGGCTAACCAATCGGTAGCCGTTCTACTGCCGACAAATTATCGAAAATTTCTAGAAAATTTATAAAATCATAATAAATGATTTTATTTCGCGAAAAACGATTTTCAATCACGAAAATCGAGAAAATGAATATTTTCCATAAAAACACGAATAAAATGAAAGTGATTTTAAAATATTCATGTTTTCAAGAATGGTGATAAGGAAATCACTGAAAATCTTCTTGAGAATGGTGATAATGAAATCACCGAAAATTCTCTTGACATGTAAATTTCACGAAATACTAGATGAAAAATGAAAAGAGATAAAGTGAATATTTTTATATATATTTTTATAAATATTCACTAAATGGTTTATCTAACCTTTATGGTTTCAAATTATGAAAGTATATATATTTTTATAAATTCCATAAAGGTTTATTGATGATGAAAAATACGGTTTTGAGACTAGTTGGCATCCTATCATGCTGATATGTGCTATGTGATATGTGACATGTAATATGTGATATGTGATATGTAGTCCCGGCCGACACCTGATCAGTGATCCGTCGAGGACAATTATAGACTATGGCCATAGATCTGACATGATTATTTATACCCTTCGGGGTCTATAGCATGATATGAGTAGCGACCCAGTGGACGGGCTGGGCGTGCGTGCCTAAGTCTCCACATATGATATGTTTTAAAATGAAAATGTTTTACATGATATGTGATATGTGAAATGTAAAGGTTTTATATGATATGTGATACGTGAATTGAAATGATTTACAGCATTTTTATAAAATACTTATTTCAGTACTGTTTTTAGTACTACGAGATGATTTTCATATGATATGTAATATGAATATGTAATATGTTTTCAAAAGGAAAAAAAGAGGAAAATAAATCTAATATTCTTATTTTAAAATTTAAATTGAATATTAGATTTAAATGATTTATATGTTATACGAAAAAGGTTTAATAGCTTATTTTGCTATTTTAAAGTATTGTACTAATTATGATTGTACAGTAAAACATGAAATAAGTTTTAAAGGAAAATGATGATGATTTAACTAATATTCTTTTCAAAAAAATGAATATTAGTTACTTTATTTAAATGCTTTATTTTATAAAAGCATTATTTTGAACAGGAATATGAAAATGATATGAAATGAAAAGGTAAAAGGATTTAAATGTCAAACGAAAAGAAATTTATTACTCTCTACAGTTGCTTCTAGGTTCCGGGACAAGATAGGTATTTCAAAATACCTACCTTACTCCATCCGGATCCCTAGCCGACTATAGTATCCTTCCTACATGTGTGCCTAGAGCCCAGAGGAAAAATGAAAAAGTTTTTCAGCATATAGGATAGCTGAATATCAAGTATGCATATAATTCCCTTACTGAGCCGTGGTTTGCTCACCCCATAATTTTAACATTTCAGGTTTTCGAAGGCTGAGAGTCTAGCACTTAAAGGATTTTCGACTGCGCATTTGGGGACGATGCGACAGGTCGATTTATTTAATAAGGTATGATCATTTATTTTCTGTATTTAGACTTATGGACAGTACTACTTTCTTATGAAGTAGAAATCGAGGATGTAATTCATATTATAATTTAATATGAAATTGTGTATATGTAAAAGAAAAGTAATGTATCGCATACAGCCCAACTAAATAAGATGTATAGAATAAGGTGAAAAATAGGGTCACGGGCGGTGACAGATTTAATGGTATCAGAGTACGATTGGCCTGATGTATGTCGATACTTTTAGAAAGAAAATGTGTTGAAAAGGTTAACATCTCCTGTAGTACTGTGTAGTCTAAATACATAGAGAAAATAAATGATTGTGAATTGAGTTAAGTGTTTAGAAGGGGGTGAGAATTATGAACTAAGGATGTCAAAAAGGGAAAACGGCTCAGGAATGTTACCTGAAATGGTGATCTTATGATCTAAATGAAGGTCGGTTTGGTAAGGAATAGAAATGGACTCGGTGAGGGCCTTACCAGTACTTTTCTATCCGGATCGAACTGAGACTTGAAAGTGACGATATAAAGGAGGGGAATGAAGTATCATCACTAAATAGACATTAAGATCATCGATTAAAGGTATTTTGAGGAGAGAGAAAATTTTTGGCCAAACATGACCAAAATACCCCTACCTCAAAATTTTGCCGGGAGTCAAAATAGATCACTAGAAGTTGGAATTGATAGATTTGACAGAGAAATTGATGATGTAAAGTTGCATTTCAGGCAAAATAATCCAATTATGGATTCTATTGGATTTCTCTGTCGAAATCGAAAAAGATTTTAAACTGCTGATATTGGTATGAGAAAAGGATACTGTCAGAACATAGATGATAAGATACTTGGTTAAATGTATACTGAGGAGAAAGAAATAAATGTGAAAATGACGAAAACGCCCTTATGTGGGATTATGGTTTGAATAGTGATAAAATCAAGTCGATTTTGAATAGATTGATAGTAAAGGAGTTATTGATGGTATAAGGAAATAAAATGAGTATAATGATCCCGATTATAAATTTCACTACACTTAGTGTGCTGATACAACCCAAATGGTTATAGGGAAGTCGCAGGATGAGCGACTTAGTATTGATTTTATGGGTCTAACTTAAAAGTGTATTAATGAGATGTTGATTTCAGGATCGTTGGATACAATGAAAAGTAATATGATTACTGGAGATGACTGACAAGAAGATCAGTATAGAGGATGAAATCCATAACAGTACTGTTAATTCTGGTTCTATACATCCCTACTATCTTTGAAGTATTAAACAGATAATTATAAAACCGGAATATTATGAATTATGTTTTAAGGAATGATATGCTGTATGGAGTGATATAAAATTTGAGTATATGCATAAGAACAGTAAATGATGATAAGAGATGAGGAAGGTAACAGCTAACCTGTATTATTAACGGAAAATGATTGTAAAAATAAATTACAGAAATAATAAATCGGTTAGCTGTGAAAGGTATTAATTAAACGGTTACACTTAATACAGGATTGTAAATTAAGATGATCGATATGCTGTGAAGTATGAGTAACTAAATGAATCAAGGTGGAATATGTATTAAAATGATCTAAATATTAAATGCCTTTGCCCCGAGGTTATACAGTGAAATGATGAGACATAGAGATGAAATGTCTAACACAGTAAGAGATGAATGATTAAAGAAAGTATCGGATAAGATTCTTGATGAATTTTCAGAGTTATATAGATTGGAGAAATCGAACTAACGTTGACTCGATTTTAAATATGAAATTTATTCTTAAGCTTATATTGGAGAATATAGAAGAAATCCGAAAAGCTTAAGAAATAACTCTGGAAAATTTGTGGATAATGAAATTTACTTGTATAAAAGGAATTGATGGAAATACAAAATGATGTGATTGAGAATGAATTAAATGATGTAAAGGATGGAAATATGGATGAGGTAAATTGAGGATGAAATATAAATGAGGAATTAAATTTCTATTTTATAATAAAGTTCTTATGAAGAACAAATAATCGGCTATGTGAAGTGATGCCTTATTTGATTTAATCAGAGATGTACAAGGACCTTATAAGATCAATCTTTGTACAAGGCATCACTAGATGGAAAGTTGGAAATTGATGGTCGTAAGATGATAATTATTAGAACTCGAGATAATGTTTACAAGTTCTATAGAGGTTTACAAGGTAAATGAAATATCTTACTGAGGTACATAAGCCTAATGAATGAGGCATCCATATAAGGATAAAGTAATGATAGCAATACAGTCTATGGCACAAATGGAAAATGAGCAACATAGTGGTATAACCCTGCAGACTCTCAAAGACAATAGACTATGTGTAAGAAGGGCAAATAGAAGATTTAGCTAGACAGTATCTTTTTCTAAGTTATACGATCTCGAATGACAGAGCGATGTGGATCTGTCAAGGATGACGAGATAATGATTGAGATACAGAATGAAATGGGTCTAGCTAAATACTGTTGCCAGTCTATAAGAGAGTTATGGGTTAGCTGCTCTACATATGTGACTTAAAATTTAATAAGTTTAAGTCAGTGAATGAATAAGTATAAAGAGGAGACGTAAAAGGTTAAAGGATTTTATTAGTGGAATATTTTACTACTGATGAAAAGTGATCGAAACAATGATAAAGGAAAAGATGAAAAGGTAATAAGAGGATAAGCACATAATGAAGAGGGAACACGAATATGAGGTAGTTTTCGAATTTAAAACTAAAAGTGATTTTGTGGTTATCACATGATTATGGCTAAATGTAAGATCGAGCCAAACTCGATAGAGGAAAAGTAATTATACTCAGAGGAGTAAAGAAATGAATTACATTTCACTGCCAGTAATGTAAATGAAAAATGATATATATATATATATACCACCACCTCGAAATGATGGAAATAGTGGATTTGTATGGATAATGAGGTGATTAAATTGATAATTATAGATTTAATGATGAAGTCAAATAATGAGAAGATCAAATTATAATTATGTTGTTATGGAATCTAAATTATCAAAAGAGTATAATTACAGGTATATTCTAAGATTAAAGTGATAATGAATACACCATAAGAATAAGAGATGTAATGATGAGATTACATGGAAAGACGATATGGAGAGGAAATGATTGTCTCCTGATTAAATTATGGTAAAAAAAATGGTAAATAGCAAAGTCTGCAAATGAGCTGCAGTATTTGATGAAACAAATATGAAATAAGTATCGGAGATAATAATGAAGAATCTAAAAGAGATGTGATAATGTGAAAGTGATTATAGACTGATAGTCTAATGAAATCACTTTTCCATTATCAAACACTTAAATTCTTTAGTGCCATAGTCGAAATACGATTATAAGAGGATGAGAATGTATGTGAATTTCCAGTGAGCCTTATATGTGATGGGAATCTCTGAGTAGCTATATGTTATGGGAAATAGCAAAAGGCTCTGAGATTCCAAATCTATTGATAGCATCGCTCCGTACATGATGTAAATATCTGAGCGTAGAATGGAAACGCTCGATGATATGTTGAGAGAGCGGATGCATGAGATGTGAAAGCTACTGGACCATTACATACTATTGATTTAAATCGATAAATGATAAGTATCGAAATGTATCGACTTGGCACCAAATAAGGAAGAGGGATGATGAATAATATGAATCATATGTGATATAAAAAGGAGTGGAAATAGATAACTCCCAACTGATAAGAGATTTAAGGGAGTATAAATATATGATGATAAATGATATATAGTGGTGTAAAGGGATTCTAATGTTAATGGTATACTGGCAGTATAATTTGAAAGATGAGTTAAAGGTCAAGAATGATAAGTCTACAAGATGATGAGTATACAGAATGACACCACCTTTAACTTAAGTGAAATTCGGAGGACCGAATTTCTTAAGGTGGGGAGAATGTGATAACCACGAATTTTTTGAATTTTGATATTATTAATTCGGAAATTTAATTTAAATGCAAATAGATAAATTAAAGTAAATAAATAAATTATTCATGAGAGGGGAATACTGTTGGAATTTTCGTAATTGATGAAGTTGAGGAAAATTAATTTGGATAAATTGGAAATAAGGATAAGGTTAAAATTATGGAAAATAATGAAGAGAAAATTTAATTTGGAGAATGGAAATCCAAATTAAATAAGAAAAGAAAAGGAGAAAATAATTGGATATTAAGAAAATCCAAAATTAAATAAAAAAAGAATGAGTATAAAAATATATTTATATAATTAGATTATATAAATATATTTACACAAGTTTTTATATAAATATATATGTATATTGTTAATAATAAAAGTAATATATATAATTATAAATATAATTATATATGTTATATATTTTATATGATAAATAATGTAATATAATTATATTTATAAAGGATTATAAATATAATTATTATAAAAAAAAATAGAAAAAGGGGAATCGGGATATACCCGATTCCCATGTTATTTTCTCCTCTGTTAAAACAGAGGAGAAAACATAAACAAAACAGAGGAAGCCGGCCACTGTCGACCGACCGACCGAAGGAAAAAGAGGAGGAGCAAAGCTGCCGGCGACGTGAGGAAGGCGACCGGCGACGAAAGAAGGAAGCGGCAAAGGGAAACGGAAGACAGAAACGAATGAAACAGAGAAGAAAAATCGGAGGAAAAGAGAAGAGGGAATCGGCGGTGCCGGCCGTTTCAGGCATCGCCACCCCAACGTCGACCTTGGCGGAGGTGAGTGAAAGGTGGAGAAGCCACCGGCGGTGACGGAAAACGGCGGAAGAAGGACAAACGGACGAGGAGAAGACGCCGACCTAAACCGAGTAGATCCGCCGCCATGCCGTCGAACCAGACTGAACGGAGGCCACCAGTAGCTTCGCCATGCCGTCGGCCAGCTGAGGAGCCGCCGAACTGCCAAAGAACCGGTCGTCGGAGGAGAACCGGCGGTGAAGGGGGGCTAACCGGTCTGACGGGAAGGAAGAGGAAAAAGGAAAGGAAAAAGAAAAGAAAAAGGAAAAAGAAAAAGAAAAAAAGAAGAAAGAGAAAGAAAAGAAAAGAGAAAAAAGAAGAAACAAAAAAGAGGAAAAGAAGAAAAGAGAGAAGAAAAGGAATTTTCGGGAATTCGAAAAATTCTTAGGAACTCGAGAATCTTGGGAATCGGTAAGAAATCCGAGAAATTATTAATGATAATTATTTAAATAATTTATTTATTTAAATACTTTGAGAAAATTCTAAAATTTAGAATTTAAATTCCAGAAATTATTCTCGGTGATCGAGATAAGGAATCGGAAGAGATGGAGTACGGGCGCGACCGGTAAAAGGGAGTCGCCGACCCGGAACAGGTAAGGGATGCATGTGCAGCACTGTCAGGATATTCAGTCTGCATGTTTTAAATTACGAAATATTTTATGGAAATATTTTATGAAAATATTGCGATAAATGATTGGTTGAAAATTTGTGGTGATTTATCAGTTGAAAATTTGTGATGATGTACTGGCTGGAAATTATAAACTGTATTTTTCGTGCAGGAGGCTAGCCAATCGGCAGCCGTTATACTGTCGAAAAATTATCAAAAATTTCTAGAAAATTTATAAAATCATAATAAATGATTTTATTTCACGAAAAACGATTTTCAACCAGGAAAAACGATTTTCAATCACGAAAATCGAGAAAATGAATATTTTCCATAAAAACATGAATAAAATGAAAGTGATTTTAAAATATTCATGTTTTCAAGAATGGTGATAAGGAAATCACCGAAAATCTTCTTGAGAATGGTGATAATGAAATCACCGAAAATTCTCTTGACATGTAAATTTCACGAAATACTAGATGAAAAATGAAAAGAGATAAAGTGAATATTTTTATATATATTCTTATAAATATTCACTAAATGGTTTTTCTAACCTTTATGGTTTCAAATTATGAAAGTATATATATTTTTATAAATTCGATAAAGGTTTATTGATGATGAAAAATACGGTTTTGAGACTAGTTGGCATCCTATCATGCTGATATGTGATATGTGATATGTGACATATAATATGTGATATGTGATATGTAGTCCCAGCCGACACCTGATCAGTGAACCGCCGAGGACAATTATAGACTATGGCCATATATCTGACATGATTATTTATACCCTTCGGGGTCTATAGCATGATATGAGTAGCGACCCAGTGGACGGGCTGAGCGTGCGTGCCTAAGTCTCCACATATGATATGTTTTAAAATGAAAATGTTTTACATGATATGTGATATGTGAAATGTAAAGGTTTTATATGATATGTGATACGTGAAATGAAATGATTTACGGCATTTTTATAAAATGCTTATTTCAGTATTGTTTTTAGTGCTACGAGATGATTTTCATATGATATGTAATATGAATATGTAATATGTTTTCAAAAGGAAAAAAAGAGGAAAATAAATCTAATATACTTATTTTAAAATTTAAATTGAATATTAGATTTAAATGATTTATATGTTATACGAAAATGGTTTAATAGCTTATTTTGCTATTTTAAAGTATTGTACTAATTATGATTGTACAGTAAAACATGAAATAAGTTTTAAAGGAAAATGATGATGATTTAACTAATATTCTTTTCAAAAAAAATGAATATTAGTTACTTTATTTAAATGCTTTATTTTATAAAAGCATTATTTTGAAAAAGAATATGAAAATGATATGAAATGAAATGAAAAGGTAAAAGGATTTAAATGTTAAACGAAAAGAAATTTATTACTCTTTACAGTTGCTTCTAGGTTCCGGGACAAGATAGGTATTTCAAAATACCTACCTTACTCCATCCGAATCCCTAGCCGACTATAGTATCCTTCCTACATGTGTGCCTAGAGCCCATAGGAAAAATGAAAAAGTTTTTCAGCATATAGGATAGCTGAATATCAAGTATGCATATAATTCCCTTACTGAGCCGTGATTTGCTCACCCCTTAATTTTAACATTTCAGGTTTTCGAAGACTAAGAGTCTAGCACTTAAAGGATTTTCGACTGCGCATTTGGGGACGATGCGACAGGTCGATTTATTTAATAAGGTATGATCATTTATTTTCTGTATTTAGACTTATGGACAGGACTACTTTCTTGTGAAGTAGAAATCGGGGATGTAATTCATATTATAATTTAATATGAAATTGTGTATATGTAAAAGAAAAGTAAAGTATCGCAGACAGCCCAACCAAATAAGATGTATAGAATAAGGTGAAAAATAGGGTCACGGGCTGTGACAATAACGGCTGCAGATTGACTAGCCTCCTGCACGGAAAATACAGTTTATAATTTTCAGCCAGTACTTCATTCCAAATTTCCAACCAATCATTCATCATAACAATTTCATAAAATATTTCCATAAAATATTTCAAAATTAAAGCATGCAGACTGAATATCCTTATAGCGCTGCACATGCATCCCTTACCTGTTTCGAGTCGGCGACTGACTCTCGAAGGTCGCGCTCGTGTTCACCTCGCCCGATTCCATCGGCTCGGTCATCGAGGGAATTTTCTGGAAATTAAATTCTAAAATTTAGAATTTTTCCATAATTATTTAAATAAATAAATTATTTAAATAATTTAATACTTTCTGGGATTTCTTACCTATTCCCGTAATTTTCAGGTTTCAGAATTCTCGGGATTTCCCGTAATTTTTGAAATTCTCCTTTATTTTTTTCCTCTCTTTTTCTTCCTTTTTCTCTTGTCTTTCCTTTCTCTTTCTTTTCTTTTTTCTTTTTCTTTTTCTTTTCTTTTTCTTTTCCCTTTTCCTCTACCTTTGCCGTCAGACCAGTCTGCCTCCTTCCTCGCTGGTTCCTCGCTGGCGGCCGGTTCTCTGGCGGTTCAAGGGCTCCACAGCTGGCCGACGGCATGGCGAGTCTACTGGTGGTCTCCGTTAGGCCTGGATCGACGGCACGACGGCGGATCAAATCGATTTTCCTTCGGTTTCTTTCGCCTCTTCGCCGGCCTTCCTCCGCCGTTCACCGCGCCTCGATGGCATCCATCCTCTTCCTCTCCCTCCGGCGGTGCTTCGATGGCAGTGGTGGTGCCTGGATCGGCCGGCATCGCCGTCTGCCATTTTTTCTTTTATTTTGATTTTCTCCATTTTCCTTCATTTCTGTTTTCCGTTTTGCTTTCCTCTTCCGATTTCCTTTCCTTCTTTTCCGTTTCCCATCGACGGACGTCCCTCTCTCTTCCGCTCTTGCCGACGACGGTTCCCCCCTCTTCTTCTTCTTTCCACCGTTTGCGGCAGTTTTCCTTCTCTGTTTTGTAACAGAGAAGGAAACAGGGATCGGGTTATATCCCGATCCCGTTTCTTTCTTTTTTTTAATAATATATATAATTATTTTATGAGATATATATTTCGTATAATACCATAAATATATATATATATATCTATACATTTAAAATCAAATACTATATATATAACTATATATATTTCATATATATATTTATATACAAAAATGTATTATAAT
Source organism: Heritiera fomes (assembly GCA_032173925.1). NCBI lineage: Eukaryota > Viridiplantae > Streptophyta > Magnoliopsida > Malvales > Malvaceae > Heritiera > Heritiera fomes. The sequence continues at coordinate 19,604,307 of JAPDPM010000015.1, forward strand.
AATATACATATGTATTTATTTAGTATAAAATAGTATATATATCATTTTATAATATATACTATATTTCATATATACATATGTATTTATATAAAAACATATAAAAACATATTTATATAATCTAATTATATAAATATATAATATACGCATTTTATTTCATTTTATTTGGATTTCTTAATATCCAATTATTTTCTCCTTTTCATTTCTTATTTAATTTGGATTTCCATTTATCCAAATTAAATTTCCTCTCTTCATTATTTTCCATAATTTCAACCTTATCCTTATTTCCAATTTATCCAAATTTAAATTCCTCAATTTCCTCACTTCTTTAATTTCGGGAATTTCAACAATATTTCCATCTCGTAAATAAATTTTATTTATTTACTTTAATTTATTTATTTCCTCTTATTTATTTTCTTTAATATTAATTTTCAAAAATAGAAAATTTGCAGTTATCACACTGAATTACATGAAAGTGTCAAAAATAATGCGAACAAAACTAAAAGTACATGTATAGGGGTAGTTTGGTACATGAAAGTGTCAAAAATAAAGCGAATGAAACTAAAAGTACATGTATTGGGGTAGTTTGGTAATTTCATTACCTAGGATCGGTTAAACCATCTTGAAAGCCAACATTTAACCACAAGTGACTAAAATATATGAAAAATAATAAAAATAAACTACTAAATCTGATTTAAAAATATTAAAATAATAAATGTGATATATTTGGAAATAAAGCAAGAATACAAAGAATACAAAGGCTGGTCAAAATTAATCAAGGTTGACTAGAATTTGACTAAATAAATTAAATTTAATTAAAATGAAATTAAAAATCTGGAGGTAGAAAATAATAAAATATTAGTTGTGGCATAATAGTAAATAATGGAATTGTTAGGGGTATTTTAGTCTTTTCTCGAGTAATTGGTCAAATTGGTCAACCTTTGACTTAAATTAACCCAAGATAACTAAAATTAAATAAAAAAAAATTTAAAAATTTGATTTGAAAACAATAGAATATTACTAAGGCAAAATTTTAAATAATGAGAATTTAAGGGGGATTTTGATTAATTGGGACATGTGGCAAATTTTCATTGGCTGAATATTAATAAAAGAGGATAAAAATTAGACCAAACTCAGCCATTTTCATCAGCTCCACACTGACTCTCCCCTGTTCTGTTGCACGTTTCTGCTTTTCTTCTCCTCCTAGAATCCTTCACGTTTCCTTACAAAAACTCCATTCTTCTTCATCAAATCATCTTAGGTTCTTCACCCAACTTGTTCTTCATTTTAAGAACACCTTCAATCCAAAATTTTAGAGATTGAATTGAAGGAAATAGACGTGAAATGCTGCTAGCAAAATCAGTTTGGGAGATGCTGAACAATTTGGTTGAGGCAAAGGTGAGAAAAGATGATGTTTTTTCCATGCTTTAGCTATGGTATTTGATCTACTTATGCATAAAAAATATGTTGGAAGTTTGAATTTGAAATAAAAATGTATTTTGGCAACCATGGATGTTCAGTTATGAGGGGATTTATGGTGATTTTATTGAGTTTGGTAGAATTTCGTAGAAATGATGAATGAAACTTGGTTGAAATTTGGATTAGAAGATGAATTAAGCTTGAATTGAATTTGGACTGAATGATAAAATTTTGAAACAACAAAGAGATGTGAATGTGGGTGTCTCTCGGCCAAAACAAGGGCTAATGCTGGTGATGATGTTTGGATGAATTAAAGGTGCTTGAGGAAAATCCTAAGCGAGTAAAATGGGTTTATGGAATTTAAGTTAAATGAGGAATGAAAATGATGAGAATTTGTCAAGTAGAAGCAACCGACCATAAGGGGAATTGATGAAACGTTGATGTAGAAAAGATATTCATTAAGCTTGGATGATAAAAAAATGGAAACTGTAGATATGAAATTGGAAGCACAGGTTGTGAAAGAAAACGAAGAAATGTATATGCAAAATTTTAATATATAGTGATTATGCAATTGTTTAAATTGATGAATAATGACTAATGAAAAATAAACCAATGCTAATAGGGTCATTGAAGAAATTAGATTTGGAAAAGAAAATGAATAAATTGTAATTATGTGATGTTAGAGCCTCGCCCGTCTCACCAGGCCGTCAGCGAGCATCCCCTTGGCGATCACACACGCCCCAGGTTTACTCCTACAGCTGGGCGAGGTGACCACATAGTTCGCCCGCCCGTCACAACGTATTGTCCGCTTTTGGGTCACCCACGTTTGGTCGCCCATCACGGCTTTATCCCAAGGGTCTTGAAGAACTCAAGAATTAATCCCTCGGACGCGTTTTGTGAGGTTCGAACCTTGGTATCCTTAGATACCAATGCCTCACACTCATCATAAGGATACCAAGGTTCGAACCTCACAAAACGCGTCCGAGGGATTAATTCTTGAGTTCTTCAAGACCCTTGGGATAAAGCCATGATGGGCGACCAGACGTGGGCGACCCAAAAGCGGACAATACGTTGTGACGGGCGGGCGAACTGTGTGGTCGCCTTGCCCAGCTGTAGGAGTAAACCTGGGGCATGTGTGATCGCCAAGGGGATGCTCGCCGACGACCTGGTGAGACGGGCGAGGCTCTTACATGTGATGTTATTTGAGAGAAAATAAAATAAATTAATTAATGGAATTAATTAAAGTAGAAGATAAGAAAAAAATTAAGAGAAAATTTACCAAAAGATATAATATGGAATTAAATTGGCAAAGAATGTAAATTTAATTATGATCATAAGTTGATACCTAACAGGAGATTAAATAAATTAACTATGGGAATTAATAAAATGAATTAGAAAAACAAGTTAATTTAACTATAGTTATACTGTAGTATTTAATAAGTAATAAAATAAATTCATTATTAAAAGTGATGAAATAGAAAATAAAATTTATGAAATAAATTATTAAAATTTAAATATAAATATTTGGTAAAGTTAGAATTGGGAAAGATTTCAATTTAAGAATAAATATGTTAAGACATTTAATAGGAAATTAAATAAATAAATAAGTAAATTAATATGTGAGAACTGAATATTTTGTACTATACACATGTATATTTGTAATTATTAAATGATTTTCGAATAAATTTGTAAAATTATAAGTAAATGGTAATGTGGGGTATATATGACTGAGGAAACAGTATATATATGGTGTAATAATGATATTATGGGCATTTTTATGTTAAAATACTTTATTTGCATCATTTTGTGAAGTATGACAAACAAATTGAAAAATGACGGTTACGTCCCGAATGTATTTTCGTAAATTGCATCCAAACTAAAAAGAATTGGGACGAAGTAAAAATACCATGATATTTTACATGAAAAGTAGGTTAAGATAGTGTCAAGAGATTTATCCAAACGGTGGTGAAATTGCAAAATTTTGCCTACGGGTTGTGATGGTAAAATCGTAATTCCTCAATATCCAAGCACCACACGTCGATGAAACCAGTTCTAATCATCAAAATACATTTAATAGGATTGATTAGTGCTGGAATCCGAAATTTTGGAGCACGATTACATAGTTTTTACTACTACGGAACCTTAAGGGCAAAATCGTTCGAAATTTACATAACTAAGGGCAATTTGGTCATTTTGCCTACTTCTAGAATTCTCTTCATAAATCCATCAACTGTTGGTAGTTACTATTCATTGTCTTCCCCATTGCCTCCTACACCATTGCTAAGGAAGAAAGAAAGAAAATAAAACAAACTCTTATATCTCACTATCTACACCAAATTTCAACAAAATTTAACTAGAAAAATATTCTATTTTCACTCCTCTACCTACCCATACCAAAAGTTCATTGTATAAGCCACCATATAAGGAGATAGAGACCCTCAAAGTTTTGGCCAAGTAAGGTACATTACCATCCATCATGCTTCTTTTAATTTTAATGGTGTAGATTGGTTCATTAAGACATGATAAGCATGTTCATGGGATTAGATTCAATCAAATTTTGCAAAATAAAAAGTTGCCATGAGAGGGGGCTTCGGTCAACATAGGAACTATAGGAAATTATGATTTTTCATGCATGAAATTGGTGCTAGATGATAAAATGCATAAGGCTAAACAAGGATATGCCATTAGATTATTGAAAAACACTAAGGAATTCAACATGTTGAATTCGTCCATGGTAAGGGGGCAAGGTCTACAGCTGATTTCAGTGATTGACGGTACATTTAGAATGTAGAAATTATAAGGAGTTTGTCAGTATACTTGGATTTAAAATCCGATGCAAAAAAAATGAAGTTATGTTATACTATCGGAAGAAATTATACTGCAAAAATATTTGTAGTGTCCAATGTGGCTGCACTTAGATATGAATAATGGCTTAAACATAAGTATTTAATAAGCTCATATTTTTGGTGAAATTATTTGCAGCCTAGGAGTAACGATTATGAGTGGTGTGCTTGAAAGAGTCGGATATATCAAACAAGTAAAGGATGTGTATGTGGTCTGTAAGGATATCCTGAATGCATGGTTTCAATACATTTAATTTTATAAGGATATTTGTGAAATGAAATGCTTTGGAAACTATGGAATCGTGGCTGTTGGCTAGTTTTATACTGTGTTTGAAAGTGCAAGAAGGCGAGGGCATTAGCAGCAGTTATGCTGTTGAAATTTTCTAAAAATCTCAAGAAATATTTTCATGCATCATTGGATGATTTCCTAGCCTTGAAAATGATATATTCTATATTTTTCATAAAACATGAATATACCAAAAAATATTATTTAAATATTCATGTTACTGGATTTACTGAAAGTGAGGTTACTGAAAATTCTTTCTACATGTTTTACAGTATATGAAGTAGTTTATAAAGTGAAAAGTGGAAAAGTGAATATTTTATAAATTATTTTTCATAAATATTCACTATATAATTTAATAAAACCTTTATGGACTGACTAATGATTTTACCTATTTTATTAATTTCCCTAAAGGTGACATGACGATGAGAATACTGTTCTTAGACTGATAGGTCCCTTTATCATGCTGATATGTGATACGTGATACGTGACATGTGATATGTATTCAGTTTCGGTTGACACCTGATCAGTGTACGACCAAGGACAATTATAGACTATGGCCATAGATCTGATATGATGATTTCTCTACCTTACGGGGCTTCATAGCATGATATATCTCGGGTGATTCCTTAGTCTGTATTATTTTTATGACATGAAAGATGATGATTTAAATAGATCATGATAGTAAAAGATAAATGAACTTTTATATGTTTTAAATGAGAGGAATGATGACTTTTACACAATTTACTGTACTACATTGAGTACGATACTATTTACTAAACTTCAGTGACATATGTGATATGTTTTCAAAGGAAATGGAAATATTAATCTAATATTCTTTTATGGTTTAATTTAAATATTAGATTATATGATTAAATGTTTTATATGTTGAAAGTATTGATTTGAAATGAATATGAAATGTTATGAAAGAGTGATTTATTTCAAAAATCAATATTTACTCCCTATAGTCACTTCTAGGTTCTGAGATAAGACAGGTATTTCAAAATACCTTCCTTACTCCATTTGGATCCCTAATCGACTATAGTATCCTTCCTATTAGGGTCCCTAGTGCACCACTAGGAATTAAATGATTTTATAGCATATAGATGTCGTGATATCAAGTATTACATATAATTCCTTTACTGAGTCGTAGTTTGCTCACTCCCTTATTTTAACATCTACAGAGTACTTCTAATGACTGCATGATTATCATCTAAGGATTTTTTGCTGTGCTTTGAGTACCCCGAGGTAGCATAGTACAGATCCTGGAGGTATAATCCTTTATTTTATATGTTCAGGCTTACTTTACAGTGCTACTGTGTTGTATTATAAACAGGGGATGTAAACAAGAGAAACAATATGATATGTAAATATTTTACCAAATGGTAAATTATAGTTATAAATGTTTACTACATAAAAAAGAATGGGAAATAAAGACATCGCAGACAATCCAACCTTTGTAAAATGTGTGAAAAAAATGTAAAATATTGTATATTCAGGATGTGACAGTAATTTATTTGTATCAAAGCGAGGTTGGCCTGATGTCTATTGGTGTCCTTATGATAAGATGAAGTGGTTAACATCCCTTGTAGTATTGTATAGTCTGGATATATAAATAAGTCACCAACGAAAAATTGATAAACAGTTTGTGCTGTGCAGATATGAGTGGACGACAGGCAACTTGTGCTATGAGGGGTAGAAGAGGCAGAGGTAGGGCAGAGTAGACTCCGAAGCCCCACACACCTAAGCCAATACCGGAGCCAGCCCCAGGACCTGCTCACCCACCACAACCTGAGAACCCAAACACTAGGATGTCTCGGATGGAGCGGATGTTGGCGAATTTCATCGCCATGTATCATGCAGATAGAGCTACTGATTGAGCAGAGAGGGAGCGAATAGCTCCACCAATTGCACCACCTCTACCACCTCCTACACAACATGTTTCTCAGCCTAAGCCTGTACCACAGCCAGTACATTAGGCACAGGCCATTCCCCCACTACCACCAGTACAGCCATCCAGAGATGTAAAGTCTTATTATGATGTGGCATTAGTGCGGCAATTTACTAAGCTTAATCCGTCGAAGTTTAAGGGAGATCGAGATCCACTGGTGGCAGAACAGTGAGTAACAGCTATCAAGAAATTATTCAGATATATGAGATGCTTAGATATAGAGAGAGTTGGACTAATGGTGTTTCAGATGACAGATGACGCAGAGCACTGGTGGAAGTTCGTACAGATGGTGTTATTTGCCCAGCATCCGATGATTACTTGGGAGATCTTTATGGATGCATTCTGCCACTAGTATATACCCGTGGGAGATCTTTATGGATGCATTCTGCCACTTGTATATACCCGACACAGCTCAGAAAAAATTGCAATAGGAGTTTATGGAGCTAGTATTGGGTAGTATGATAGTGGATCAGTATGAGTCGAGGTTCACTACGCTAAGTAGATTTGATCCATTGACACGGGTAGACGAGTAGCATAAGATCAATCAATTTAAGGCTGGGCTGAGAGCATTTATCAGATCTAAGTTGGCTCCGTTCGAAATTCGTACATATGACGAGGTGGTTAGGCATGCTCAGTTATGCGAGCAGGATTTTGAGCAGTTTCATACTGAGCTAGCATCGAAAGTTAAGTCAAAGGGAAAGGGTAAAGCAAAGAGGGGCGTGAAGGATAGATCAGGTAGAGATCAGCCTAAGAGGGCTAGATCATCAGCCATATAGATTTCAGAGGGGCGATCTACGAGATCAGCTATTACGACCCCTACTACAGGTCCCATATCGACACAAAGGGGTACTACGACCAAGTGTACACTATGTGGTTGGTTGCATGGTACATGACTTTATTACTTGTTGACTAAGGCCAATTTTAGATGTGGACAGATGGGACACCTGATGAGAGACTACTCGATGCTTCGAGAGTCCACTGCTTCTACTATTTTAGCCCCTATTCCATCAGTACCTGCACTAGCAACTCCAACTGAGATAAAGAGAGCTACACCCTTACAGCCGAGACGGGAGACGGTAGCAGAGAAGGGTAAGAAGCCCATGACTTAGGGGCTAGTGTATACGTTAGATCAGGAGACTGTTGATGCCTCTACATATGTCATTAAAGGTAAAATTTACATTTTCGATATACTTGTAATTGCTTTATTCGATCCTGGCTCTACTCATTTGTTTATATCACCTGCTTGTGCTAAAGAGTCCCAGTAGAACTGGAGCCATTAGGATATACTTTACAAATAAATACACCTTTTAAAGAAGCACAGATGATAGTTGTAGTGTACAGAAATTGTAAAGTAATGGTAGAAGAGAAGAAAATGACAGCTAACTTAATTTGTTGACGATGTATGATTTTGATGTAATATTAGGAATGGATTGGTTAGCTGCAAATTTTGTTAGCTTAGATTGCTATACTAAGTTTGTTATCTTCTCTCAACCGAAACGATATATTGTAAAACTTTTTGATAAGTTATAATGAATGATATGTTTACTAAATTGTTTGAATATTGTGTGGATGTTTTAAAGGTTTCATTGCTTATATGGAGGACATGGAAAAGAGATGTCCTGAGTTATACGAGATTCCTGTGGTCAGGGATTTTCCGGACGTATTCCCAGAGGATTTGCCAAAGTTACCACTGGATCGAGAGATTGAGTTTACTATTGACTTGGTACCCTACACGGAGCCTATTTCTAAGCCCCTATATTAGATGGTATTGACGGAGTTGGAGGACCTTAAGAAGCAGTTTCAGATATTATTAGATAAAGGATTCATCCATCCTAATGTGTCTCCGTGGGGTGCACAGATTTTATTCATCCAAAAAAAGGATAGCAGCCTTCGATTATGCATTGATTATCGGTTGTTGAATAGGGCGACCATTAAGAATAGGTATCCCCTGCCCAGGATTAATGATTTATTTGACCAGCTCAGGGGTACACAGGTGTTTTCTAAGATTGACCTTCGATCGAGCTATCATTAGCTTAAGATTCAGAGTCAGATGTTCCCAAGACAGCATTCCGGACTCGATATGGACATTATGAGTTTCTAGTGATGCTGTTTGGGTTGACGAATGCCCTTGTAGCATTCATGGGTTTAATGAACGAGGTGTTTAAGCCCTCCTTAGATCAGTTTGTGATCGTATTTATAGATGACATCTTGGTGTATCTAAGTCTTCAACGGAGCACAAGCAGCATCTCCGAATAGTCCTACAAACGCTCAGAGATCAGAAATTATATGCTAAGTTTAGTAAGTGTGACTTCTGGTTAGATCATATTACATTTCTGGGACACGTAGTGTCAAAGGATGAGGTGTTTGTTGATCTATCCAAGATAGAGGCCATAGTACAATGGGAGAGGCCTAAGATGGTGACTGAGATACGAAGCTTTCGGGGTCTAGCCAGATATTTTCATCGATTCATTGAAGGTTTTTCTAGATTGGCTACTCTATTGACATGACTCACACGTAAGGATGTTAAGTTCGAGTGGTCAGATGCGTGTGAGCGTAGCTTCCAAGAGTTGAAGCGAAGACTTGCTATAGCTCCTGTACTTGCCCTTCCTAGCCAATCTGGTGGATTTTCACTATATATAAATGCTTCTGCTCAAGGATTAGGGTGCGTCTTGATGCAAAATAGTCCGGAGATTACATACAGTTTTCGGCAGCTTAAAGAGTATGAGGAGAACTACCCGACCCACGATCTTGAGTTAGCCCCTGTGGTGTTTGCACTGAAGATACAATGGCACTATCTTTACGGTGAGACATTTCAAATTTACATAGACCATAAGAGTCTAAAGTATCTATTCTCGCAGCATGAGCTAAATATGAGACAACGGAAATGGATGGAGTTACTAAAAAGTTACGACTACGAGATATTGTACCACCCGAGGAAAACGAACGTGGTGGCAGATACTTTAAGCCGAAAGCAAGTGGCGATGGTATCGGACATGATGGTCAAGGAGCACGAGCTATTGGAGCAGTTCCCGAACCTCAGTATTAGTGTGATTTCCTCTGAGAGCTATCTATTTACAGCTAGTCCTAGGATTGAGCCGGGTGTAATGGATCATATCAGAGATGCTCATATGGGAGTACAGTCAGATTTCAAGATTGGCGCCGACAGTATTCTGAGGTTCAAATGCAGGATCTGTGATCCCAATAATCACTAGCTCAGAGATTTGATTTTGATAGAGGCCCACACCTCCAGGTACACTCTGCACCCAGACAGTACTAAAACGTACCAGAATCTACGAAGGATATATTGGTGGCCGAAGATGAAGAGAGACATTGCAAAGTTTGTAGCGACATGTCTCACATGTTAGCAGGTGAAGATCAAGCATCAAAAGCCTGCAGGTTTATTGAATCCTCTATCGATTCCTACATGGAAATGGAAGCACATTACGATGGACTTCATCATAGGTTTGCCTAGGACCCAAAAGAATCATGACGCTATATGGGTAATTATAGATAGACTGACGAAGTCCGTCCACTTCTTTGCCATCAAATCTATAGATCCTCTGGGTGCCCTCGTCGATCTATATGTATAAGAAATAATGAGCCTACATGGCATTTCGGTGAGCATCACATCGGATAGGGATTCCCGGTTTACGTCCCACTTTAGAGAGAGATTTCAGGAGGCTATGGGGTCCTAATTGAATTTCAGCACCACCTTTCATTCATAGACTAATAGGTAGTCCGAGTGAGTGATACAGACACTCGAGGATATGTTAAGGGCATGTGCATTGGATTTTAGAGGCTCTTGGGACGACCACTTGCCATTAGCGGAATTTGCTTATAATAATAGCTATTAGATGAGCATCAGCATGGCATCATATGATGCAATATATGGTAGAAGGTGTAGATCACCGATCGCTTGGGAAGAAGTGGGAGATTGAAAATTATTGGCTCCTGATTTGGTAGAGCAAGCTTCGAGAGACGTACAGTTGATATGTAAAAGATTAAGGACCCCTCATAGACGGTAAAAGAGTTATGCAGACACGAGACGCTGACCACTCGAGTTCTCACCAGTTGATTTTGTATTTTTAAAGGTTTCCCCATCTAAAGCTATAATGAGATTTAGTAAGAAGGGAAAGTTGAGTCCTCGGTGCATTGGACCATTCGAGATCTTAGATGGCGTAGGAGACGTGGTGTATAGATTGGCATTACCACCAAAGTTATCTGCACTACATAATGTATTCCATGTCTCAATGCTTAGAAAGTTTCACTCAGATCCGTCTCACGTAATTCAATACGAGCCATTAGAGATACGTGAGGATATGAGTTACGTAGAGAGACCTATACGGATCTTGGATCGTAGGATAAGGTATTGTGATCTAAGACAATTCCATTGGTGAAAGTTCTTTGACAGTACCATTCCGAGGAGGAGGCGACATGGGAGTTAGAGAGCTTGATGCGGGAGAAGTACCTAGAGCTATTCTAGTGGGTGGTCCAGACAAAATTCGGAGGATCGAATTTCCTAAAGGTGGGGAGGAAATGTGAGAACAAAATATTTTGTACTATACACATGTATATTTGTAATTATTAAATGATTTTTAAATAAATTTGTAAAATTATAAATAAATGGTAATGTGGGCCCCACTTAGAATTTTGAGCCCGAATGTATATATGATAGAGGAAACAGTATACATATGGTGTATTAATGATATAATGGACATTTTGATGTTAAAATACTTTATTTTCATCATTTTGTGAAGTATGGCAAACAAATTAGAAAATAACAGTTACATCCTGAGAGTATTTTTGTAAATTGCACCCAAACTAAAATGGATTGGATGAAGTAAAAATACCATGATATTTTACATGAAAACTAGGTTAAGACAGTGTCAAAAGATTTATTGAAACGGTGGTGAAATTAGAGAAATTCGCCAACGGGTCGGGGGATAAAATCGTAATTTCTCAATATCCATGCACTGTGTGTCGAAAAAACCACTTTTAGTCATCAAAATACATTTAATAGGATTTATTGGTGCTGGAATCTGAAATTTTGGAGCACGATTACATAATTTTTATGACTACGGAACCTTAAAGGCAAAATCGTCCGAAATTTACATAACTAGGGGGCAATTAGGTCATTTTGCCTACTTCTAGAATTCTCTTTATAAATCCATCAACTGCTGGTAGTTACTATTCATTTTCTTCCCCATTGCCTCCGACGCCATTGCTAAGGAAAAGAGAAAGAAAGTAAAACAAATTCTTATATCTCACTATTTACACCAAATTTCAACAAAATTTTTACTAGAAAAATATTATATTCTCTCCTCTACCTACCCATACCAAAAGTTCATTGTGTAAGCTACCATATAAGGAGATAGAGACCCTTAAAGCTTAGGCCAAGTAAGGTACATTACCATCCATCATGCTTCTTTTAATTTTAATGGTGTAGATTGGTTCATTAAAGCATGATAAGCATGTTCATGGGATTAGATTCAATCAAATTTTGCAAAGCAAAAAGTTTCCATGAAAGGGGTGTTCGGCCAACATAGGAATTATAGGAAATTAGGACTTTTCATGCATGAAATTGGTGCTAGATGATGAAATGCATAAGGCTAAACAAGGATATGCCATTAGATCATCGAAAAACACTAAGAAATTCAACATGTTGAATTCGGCCATGGTGAGGGGTGCATGGTCTATGGCAGATTTTGGTGATTTGAGGGTACATTTAGACTATAGAAACTACAAGGAGTCTGTTGGTATGCTCCAATTTAAAATTCGACGCAAAATGAAGAAGTTATGTTATACTATCAGAAGAATTATACTGCAAATATATTTGTAGTGTCCAATGTGGTTGCACTTAGATATGAATAATGACTTAAAAATAAGTATTTAATAAGCTCATATTTTTTGTGAAATTATTTGCAACCCAGGAGTAACGATTACGAGTGGTGCGCTTGAAAGAGTCGGATACGTCAGACAATGTATATGGTCTGCAAGGAATCCCGAATACTTGATTTCAATGCATTTAATTTTATAAGGATATTTTTGAAATGAAATGCTTTGGAAATTGTGGAATTATGGTTGTTAGCTGGTTTTATATTGTGTTTGAAAGTGCAGGAAGGCGAGGGCATTAGCAGCCGTTATGCTGCTGAAATTTTCTAGAAAATTTTCTAAAAATCTCATGAAATATTTTCATACAAAATTGGATGATTTCCTAGCCTTGAAAATGATATATTCTATATTTTTCATAAAACATGAATATACCAAAAAATATTATTTAAATATTCATGTTACTGGATTTACTAAAAGTGAGGTTATTGAAAATTCCTCCTAGATGTTTCACAGTATATGAAGTGGTTTATAAAGTGAAAAGTGGAAAAGTGAATATTTTATAAATTATTTTGCATAAATATTCACTAATAAAAACTATTTAATAAGCTCATATTTTTTGTGAAATTATTTGCAACCCAAGAGTAACGATTACAAGTGGTGCGCTAGAAAGAGTCGGATACGTCAGACAGGTAAGGGATGCGTATGTGGTCTGTAAGGTATGCCAAATGCATGATTTCAATGCATTTAATTTTATAAGAATATTTGTGAAATGAAATGCTTTGGAAACTGTGGAATCGTGGCTGTTGGCTAGTTTTATACTGTGTTTGAAAGTGCAAGAAGGCGTGGGCATTAGCAGCTGTTATGCTGCTGAAATTTTCTAAAACATTTTCTAAAAATCTCAAGAAATATTTTCATGCATAATTGGATGATTTCCTAGCCTTGAAAATGATATATTCTATATTTTTCATAAAACACGAATATACCAAAAAATATTATTTAAATATACATGTTATTGGATTTACTAAAAGTGAGGTTATTGAAAATTCCTCTTACATGTTTCATAGTATATAAAGTGGTTTATAAAATGAAAAGTGGAAAAGTGAATATTGTACAAATTATTTTTCATAAATATTCACTAATAAAAAGTATTTAATAAGCTCATATTTTTGGTGAAATTATTTGCAACTCGGGAGTAACGATTACAAGTGGTGCGCTAGAAAGATTCGGATACGTTGGAAAGGTAAAGGATGCATATGTGGTCTGTAAGGATATCCCGAATGCATGTTTCCAATGCATTTAATTTTATAAGGATATTTGTAAAATGAAATGCTTTGGAAATGGTGGAATTGTGTCTGTTGGCTGGTTTTATACTGTGTTTGAAAGTGCATGAAGGCTAAGGCATTAGCAGCCGTTATGTTGCTGAAATTTTCTAGAAAATTTTCTAAAAATCTCATGAAATATTTTCATGCATAATTGGATGATTTCCTATCCTTGAAAGTAATATATTATATACTTTTCATAAAACATGAATATACTAAAAAATATTATTTAAATATTCATGTTACTGGATTTACTAAGAGTGAGGTTAATGAAAATTCCTCCTACATGTTTTACAGTATATGAAGTGGTTTATAAAGTGAAAAGTGGAAAAGTGAATATTTTATAAATTATTTTTCATAAATATTCACTAATAAAACCTTTATGGACTGACTGATGATTTTATCTATTTTATTAATTTCCATAAAGGTGACATGACGATGAGAATACTGTTTTGAGACTGATAGGCCCCTTTATCATGCTGATATGTGATATGTGATACGTGATATGTGATATGTATTCAATCTCGGTTAACACCTGATCAGTGTACGACCGAGGACAATTATAGACTATGGCCATATATCTGATATGATGATTTCTCTACCCTATGTGGTTTCACAGCATGACATATCTCGGGTGATGCCTTAGTCTCTATTTTTTTTATGAGATAAAAGATGATGATTTAAATGGATGATGATAGTAAATGATAAATGAAGTTTTATATGTTTTAAATGAGAGGAATGATGACTTTTACACTGTTTACTGTACTACATTGAATATGATACTATTTACTAGACTTTAGTGACATATGTGATATGTTTTCAAAAGGAAATGGAAATATCAATCTAATATTCTTTTATGATTTAATTTGAATATTAGTTTATGTGATTAAATGTTTTATATGTTGAAAGCATTGATTTGAAATGAATATGAAATGTTATGAAAAAATGATTTATTTCAAAAATCAATACTTACTCCCCGTAGTTGCTTCTAGGTTCTAGAACAAGACAGGTATTTCAAAATACCTTCCTTACTCCATCCGAATTCTTAGCCGACTATTGTATCATTCATATTAGGGTTCCTAGTGCACCTAGAGGAATTAAATGATTATAGCATGTAGATTTCATGATATCAAGTATTACATACAATTCCTTTACTAAGTCGTGGTTTGCTCACTCTTTTATTTTAATAGCTACAGAGTACTTCCAGTGACTGCGTGATTATCATCCGAGGATTTTCGACCGCACTTTGAGTACCTCGAGGAAGCATAGTACAGATCCTGAAGGTATAATCATTTATTTTATATGTTCAAGCTTATTTTAGAGTACTACTGTGTTGTATTATAAATAGAGGATTTAAACAAGAGATAAATTATGATATGTAAATATTTTACCAAATGGTAAATTACAGTTATAAATGTTTACTATATAAAAGGAATAGGAAATAAAGGCATCGTAGATAACCTTTGAAAAATGTGTGGAAAAATGTAAAATAATGTATATTCAGGATGTGACATAATAAGATTGATAAGATAAAATATAAGAGTTTATAGAATATTCATTAAAGTTAAATATAGAATTTTAAATATAATTTGAAATTATTTGTGACATGGGGTTTAGAGAAAGAATTGCCTTTAATTTAAATTATGTTTGATAATTGATAAGTAATAAAATAAATTAATTATTGGAAATCTTAAATTAGAATATAGAAATTAATAAAACAATTGCTAAAATTGGAATATGGAACTTAAAATATACTTGGAATTTCTATGCAGTGTTAAATTCAGGAAACAAAATAATGTAGAAGTGTCAGCGGATTTTTATACTGTGCAGAATTAAGGTAAGAAACATGTATATGAGTCATATAGGATATGTTTTACTTGCAATTGAAAATTCTCAGAAATCTTGTTTTAATCGTTTCCCACCCAATTTTCCCAAATACAAGAAACAAAATTTATCTTAAATTCCTACAAGTCTAAATATAGCATTACATGATTCTTTTTACATGAATTAATTTAAATAAAATGATTTACATGAATTGCATTACATGGATTTACATGAACTTAATTACATGAAATGATTTATATGCATTGATTTATATGACCTAATTGACATGCATTGATTTACACAAATTGAATTATATGAAATGATTTACATGAATTGAGTTATGTGACATGATTTATGTGAAATGATTCACATGAAATGATTTTTATGAAATGATTTTATAAAATTGATGTCTCCCTGATGATCGTGCATACAAGACAGTGATGATTACGTTGGGAGATGTCCCAGTGTCACAACCCGTGACCCTATTTTTCACCTTATTTTATACATCTTATATGGTTGGGCTGTCTGCGATACTTTACTTTTCTTTTACATATTAACAATTTCATATTAAATTTTAATATGAGATACATCCCCTATCTTACTTCATAAGAAAGTAGTACCGTGAATATGTCTAAATACAAAAAATAAATGATCATACCTTATTTATTAAATCAACCTGTCGGATCGTCCTCAAATGTGCAGTCAAAAATCCTTTTATTGTTAGACTCACGGTCTTCGAAAACCTGAAATGTTAAAGTTAAGGGGTGAGCAAACCACGACTCAGTAAAGGAATTATATCCGTACTTGATATTCAGCTTCCTATATGCTGAAAATCTTTTTCATTTTTCCTATGGGCTCTAGGCTCGCATGTAGGAAGGATACTACAGTCGGCTAGGGATCCGGATGGAGTAAGGTAGGTATTTTAGAATACCATACTTGTCCCGGAACCTAGAAGCAACTGTAGAGAGAAATTTTCATTTCGTTTTGAATTAATAAATCCTTTTCTTTTTTATTCCATAACCTTTTCATATTCTTTTCAAAATAATGTTTTTATGAAATAAAGCATTTAATTAAAATAACTAATATTCATATTTTCTTTGAAAAGAATATTAATTAAATCATCGTCATTTTCCTTTAAAACTCATTTCATGTTTTACTATACAATCATAATTAATACAGTACTTTAAAATAGCAAAATAAGCTATTAAACCTTTTTCGTATAACATATAACTCATTTAAATCTAATATTCAATTTAAAATTAAAATAAGAATATTAGATTTATTTTCCTCCTTTTTCCTTTTGAAAACATATTACATATTCATATTACATATCATGTGAAAATCATCTCGTAGTACTAAAAACAGTACTGAAATAAGCATTTTATAAAAATGTTGTAAATCATTTCATTTCACGTATCACATATCATATAAAACCTTTACATTTCACATATCACATATCATGTAAAACATTTTCATTTTAAAACATATCATATGTGGAGACAGTGGCAACCACCGCGTCCTATCATGCAATAATACCCGAAGGTATAAAATAATCATGTCAGACCTATGGCCATAGTCTATAATTGTCCTCGGCGGATCACTGATCAGGTGTCGGTCGGGACTACATATCACATGTTACATATCACATATCACATATTACATATCACATGTCGGCATGATAAAGGAGCCAACTAGTCTCAAAACCACGTTTTCATCATAAAATAACCTTTATAAAATTTATAAAATATATAATTCCATAATTTAAAATCATAAAGGTTATAAAACAAATTAGTGAATATTTAAGAAATATTTATGAAAATATTCATAAAAATATTCACTTTACTTCTTTTCATTTTTCGTCTCGTATTACGTGTAATTTACATTTTAAGAGAATTTTCGGTGATTTCATTATCACCATTCTCGAAGAGGATTTTCGGTGATTTCATTATTACCGTTCTCAGAAACATGAATATTTTAAAATTAAATCTTATTATATTCATGTTTTATTAAAATAATAATTTTCTCATTTTTCGTGCTTAAATATCGATTTTCGAAAATAAAATCATTTAATATGATTTTATGAAATTTTTCTAAAATTTTCAGCAGCATAACGACTGCCGATTGACTAACCTCCTGCACGAAAAATACAGTTTATAAATTCCAACCGGTACTTCATCCCAGATTTCCAACCAGTCATTCGTCAAAATATTTCATAAAATATTTTTCATAAAATAATTCAAAATTAAAATATGCAGACTGAATATCCCTACAGTGCTGCACATGCATCCTTTACCTTTTTCGGGTCAGCGACTGCCTCTCGAAGGTCGCGCTCGTGTTCACTTCGCCCGATTCCTCATCTCGATCATCGAGAATAATTTTTGGAAATTATAATTCAAAAATTTAGAATTTTCTCAAATTATTTAAATAAATAAATTATTTAAATAATTATCATTAATAATTTCTCGAATTTCTTACCGATTCCCGAGATTTCCGGATTCTCGAGTTCCCGAGAATTTTCTGAATTCCCGAACATTTTCCTCTTTTTCTTCCTTTTTCTTCTTTTTTTTCTTTTCTTTTTCTTTTTTTTCTTTTCTTTTTCTTTTTTTTCTTTTTCCTTTTCTTTTTTCTTTTATTTTTCTTTTTCCTTTTTCTTTTTCCTTTTCTTTTCTTCCAGTCGGATCGGTCAGACTGGCCAGTGTCCTTCCTCGTCGGTTCTTCGCCGGCGGCCGGTTCTCTGGCAGTTCACTGGCTCCTCAGCTGGCCGACGACACGGCGAAGCTACCGATGCCCTCCGTTTGCCGTGGATCGACGACACGGCGACGGATCAACTCGATTTGGGTCTGATCTCTTCCACCTCTTCGCCGGCCCTCCTCCACCGTTCTCCGTCCCACCGGTGGCCTCCATCCCTTTCCTCTCCTTCCGCCGATGCTTCAACTGTGGTGGCGGCGGCCGATTTGGCCGGCAACTGCCAGATCTGGTTTTCTCTTCTTCTCGGCTTCCGCCATGTTTTCTTCCGATTTTCTTTCTTTTCTTCTCTTTTTCTCACCGTTTCTTTTCCTCTTCCGATCACCAGCGTCCTCTCCTCTCTCCGCCGGTGCCGTCTTCTTCTCTCTTTCTCCTCCGGCGCCGCCAACGAGGTCAGCTTCCATTTCTGTGATATAAACACAGAAACGGGAACGGGTGTTTCTCATTTCTGTTACTTCTTTTTTTAATTATAATTATAATTATATTCATAATTATATTATAAATATAATTATATTATTTTATTATATAGTACTATGTACTATATACTATATAAATATATATTATATATTAATAATATATATTTACACATAAAAATATATATTTCCATGTACTTTAAATTAAATAACATTTATATATATAAATGTAATATAAAAATACATATTGTATTTACAATATATATACATATAAACTTTAATGTAAAATTAGTATTTACATTTCTCATTTATGTATATATCTATATATATACATAAAATACTTTACTTAAATACATATGTATTATTTTATTTTGAACAATAGTATATATATCTATATATACCTCGGTATATATATGTATACTATAGAATAATTTCAATACATATGTATTCATTTAAAATTACATTTATATAATTTATAATTATATAAATATATTTCTCTATCATTTCTCATTTTCTTATTTAATTTGGATTTCCATTTATCCAAATTAAATTTCCTCCTTCATTTCTTATTTCCAATTTAATTTTCTCCACTTCTTCACTTCATCAATTTCGGGAATTTCAACGATATTCCTATCTCGTAAATAAATTTTATTTATTTACTTTAATTTATTTATTTCCTCTTATCTATTTTCTTAAATATTAATTTTTTAAAAATTGAAAATTTGCGGTTATCACATTCTCCCCACCTTAAGAAATTCAGTCCTCCGAATTTAACTTAATTCATAAGGTGGTAATATCCTGTATACTTATCGTTTTGTATATCTAACATTCTTGACCTTTAGATCATCCTTTAAATTATACTGCCAGTATACTTTTAACATCTGAATCCCTTTTGATACCATTGTATATCATCTTTCATCGTATACTTATACTCCCTTAAATCTCTTATCAATTAGGAGTTATCCATTTCCACTCCTTTTCATATCACATATGATTCATATTGTTCCTCATTCATCTTTCTTATTTAGTGCCAAGTCCATACATTTCGATAATTATCATTTAATCAATTTTAATAAATAGTATGTAATTGTCCAGTAGCTTTCACATCTCATGCATCTGCTTTCTCAACATATTATCGAGCGTTTTCATTCTACGCTCAGATATTTACATCATGTACGGAGCGATGCTGTCAATAGATTTGGAATCTCAAAGCCTTTTGCTATTTCCCATAACATATAGCTACTCAGAGATTCCCATCACATATAAGGCTCACTGGAACTTCACATACATTCTCATCATCTTTTTAATCATATTTCGACTATGGCACTAAAGAATCTAAGAGTTTGATAATGGATAAGTGATTTCATTAGACTATCAGTCTATAATCACTTCCATATTATCATATCTCTTTCAGATTCTTCATTATTATCCCCAGTACTCTTTTCATATTTATTTCATCAATTGCTGCAGTTCATTTGCAAACTTTACCATTCACCATCTCTTACCATAATTTCATCAGGAGATAATCATTTTCTCTCCATATCGTCTTTTCATGTAGTCTCATCATTACATCTCTTATTCTTATGGTATACTCTATATCACTTAGGTTTTAGAATATACCTGAGAATATACTCTTTTAATAATTAGATTCCACAGTGACAAAATCAAATTATCAATTAATCTTCTTATTACTTAACTTCATTCTCAAATCTATAATTATCAATTTAATCACCTCATTATCCATACAAATCCACTATTTCCATCATTTCGAGGTGGTATAAATATCTCCTTTTTGTTCCATTTACATTACTGGCAGTAAAATGTAGATCATTTCTTTACTCCTTTGAGTATGATTACTTTTCCTCTATTTAGTTTTGGCTTGATCTTACATCTAGCCATAATCATGTGATAACCACAAAATTACTTTTAGTTTTAAATTCGGGAACTATCTCATATTCGTGTTCCCTCTTCATCATGTACTTATCCTCTTATTACCTTTTCATCTTTTCTTTTATCATTGTTTCGATCACTTTTCATCAGTAGTAAAATATTCCACTAATAAAATCCTTTAACCTTTTACATCTCCTCTTTATACTTATTCATTCACTGACTTAAACTTATTAAATTTTAAGTCACATATGTAGAGCAACTAACCCATAACTCTCTTATAGACTGGCAACAGTATTTAGCTAGACCCATTTCATTCTGTATCTCAATCATTATCTCGTCATCCTTGACAGATCCACATCGCTCTGTCATTCGAGATCGTATAACATAGAAAGAGATACTGTCTAGCTAAATCTTCTATTTGCCCTTCTTACACATAGTCTATTGTCTTTGAGAGTCTGCAGGGTTATACCACTATGTTGCTCATTTTCCATTTGTGCCATAGACTGTATTGCTATCATTACTTTATCCTTATATGGATGCCTCATTCATTAGGCTTATGTACCTCAGTAAGATATTTCATTTACCTTGTAAACCTCTATAGAACTCGTAAACATTATCTCGAGTTCTAATCATTATCATCTTACGACCATCAATTTCCAACTTTCCATCTAGTGATGCCTTGTACAGAGATTGATCTTATAAGGTCCTTGTACATCTCCGATTAAATCAAATAAGGCATCACTTCACATAGCTGATTATTTGTTCTTCATAAGAACTTTATTATAAAATAGGAATTTAATTCCCCATTTATATTTCATCCCCAATTTACCTCATCCACATTTCCATCCTTTACATTATTTAATTCATCCTCAATCACATCATTTGTATTTCCATCAATTCCTTTTATACAAGTGAATTTCATTATCCACAAATTTTTCAGAGTTATTTCTTAAGCTTTTCGGATTCTTCTATATTCGCCAATATAAGCTTAAGAATAAATTTCATATTTAAAATCGAGTCAACGTTAGTTCGATTTCTCCAATCTATATAACTCTGAAAATTCATCAGGAATCTCCTCCAATGCTTTCTTTAATCATTCATCTCTCATCATTTTAGATATTCATCTTTGTGTCCCATCATTTCACTATACATCCTCAAGGTAGAGACATTTAATAATCAAATCATTTTAACATCAACTCCGCCTTAATTTACTTATTTACTCATATTTCACAGCATATCAATCCTCTTAATTTACAATGCTGTATTAAGTGTACTTATTTGATTAACACCTTTCACAGCTAACCGATTTATTATTGAAATTCATTTTAAATCATTTTCATTTACTAATCCAGGTTAGCTGTTATCTTCCTCATCTCTTATCATCACTTACTGTCCTTATGCATATTCTCCAATTTATTTACTCCATACAGTACATTATCTCGTTAAACATATTTCAACATATTTCAGTTCTATAATTATCTATTTGATACCTCAAAATAGTAGGAATGCATAGAACCAAAATTAATCGTACTGATATAGCTTTCATCATCTATACTGATCTCTTTCTCAGTCATCTCCAGCAATCATATTACTTTTCATCATATCCAACGATCCCATAATCAACATCTCAATAATAAACTTTTAACTCCGACCCTTAAGGATCAATAACTGAGTCGCTCATCCTGCGACTTTCCTATAACCATTCAGGTCACATCAATCATCTAAGTGTAAGTAAAATTTATAATCGGGATCGTTATACTCATATTATGTCCTTATACCATCAATAACTCCATTTCTATTAATAGAATTCAAGATTGACTTGGTTTATTACTATTCATACTATAATCCCACATAGGGGCATTTTTGTCATTTCCACATTTATTTCTCTCCTCATTATACATTTAAATCAATTATCTTATTATCTATCTACTTATAATACCCCTTTCTCATATCACTATTAGCAGTTTAAAATCTTTTTCGATTTTGACAAAGAAATCCAATATAATCCATAATTGGATTAATTTGCATTAAATGCAGCTTTACATCATCAATTACTCTGTCAAATCGATCAATTTCAACTTCTGGTGATCTATTTTGACTCCCGACAAAATTTTGGAGGTAGGCGTATTTTGGTCATTTTTAGACAAAAATTTTCTCTCTCCTCAAAATACCTTAAATCGATGATCTTCATGTCTAATTAGTGATGATACTTCATTCCCCTCCTTTATATCATCACTTTCAGGTCTCAGTTCGATCCGGACAGAAAAGTACTGGCGGGGCACTCACCGAGTCTATTTCTATTCCTTACCGAACCGACCTTCATTTAGATCATAAGATCACCCTTTCATGTAACATTCTTGAGCCGTTTTCCCTTTTTTAGCATTCCTTATTTCATAATTGCTCACTCCTTTCTAAACATTTAATTCAATTTGCAATCATTTATTTTCTCTATGTATTCAGACTACACAGTACTACAAGGAATGTTAACCTTTTCAACACATTTTCTTTCCAAAGTATCGACAGATATTAGGCCAACCGTGCTCTGATACCAATAAATCTGTCACAGCCCGTGACCCTATTTTTCACCTTATTCTATACATCTTATATGGTTGGGCTGTCTGCGATACTTTACTTTTCTTTTACATATTAACAATTTCATATTAAATTTTAATATGAGATACATCTCCTATCTTACTTCATAAGAAAGAAGTACCGTGAATATGTCTAAATACAGAAAATAAATGATCATATCTTATTTATTAAATCGACCTGTCGCATCGTCCTCAAATGCGCAGTCAAAAATCCTTTTATTGTTAGACTCACGGTCTTCGAAAACATGAAATGTTAAAATTAAGGGGTGAGCAAACCACGGCTCAGTAAAGGAATTATATGCATACTTGATATTCAGCTTCCTATATGCTGAAAATCTTTTTCATTTTTCCTATGGGCTCTAGGCTCGCATGTAGGAAGGATACTACAGTCGGCTAGGGATCCGGATGGAGTAAGGTAGGTATTTTAGAATACCATACTTGTCCCGGAACCTAGAAGCAACTGTAGAGAGAAATTTCCATTTCGTTTTGAATTAATAAATCCTTTTCTTTTTTATTTCATAACCTTTTCATATTCTTTTCAAAATAATGTTTTTATGAAATAAAGCATTTAATTAAAATAACTAATATTCATATTTTCTTTGAAAAGAATACTAATTAAATCATCGTCATTTTCCTTTAAAACTGATTTCATGTTTTACTGTACAATCATAATTAGTACAGTACTTTAAAATAGCAAAATAAGCTATTAAACCTTTTTCGTATAACATATAACTCATTTAAATCTAATATTCAATTTAAAATTAAAATAAGAATATTAGATTTATTTTCCTCCTTTTTCCTTTTGAAAACATATTACATATTCATATTACATATCATGTGAAAATCATCTCGTAGTACTAAAAACAGTACTGAAATAAGCATTTTATAAAAATGCTGTAAATCATTTCATTTCACGTATCACATGTCATATAAAACCTTTACATTTCACATATCACATATCATGTAAAACATTTTCATTTTAAAACATATCATATGTGGAGACAATGGCAACCACCGCGTCCTATCATGCAATAATACCCGAAGGTATAAAATAATCATGTCAGACCTATGGCCATAGTCTATAATTGTCCTCGGCGGATCACTGATCAGGTGTCGGCCGGGACTACATATCACATGTTACATATCACATATCACGTATTACATATCACATGTCGGCATGATAGAGGAGCCAACTAGTCTCAAAACCACGTTTTCATCATAAAATAACCTTTATAAAATTTATAAAATATATAATTCCATAATTTAAAATCATAAAGGTTATAAAACAAATTAGTGAATATTTAAGAAATACTTATGAAAATATTCATGAAAATATTCACTTTACTTCTTCTCATTTTTCGTCTCGTATTACGTGTAATTTACATTTTAAGAGAATTTTCGGTGATTTCATTATTACCATTCTCGAAGAGGATTTTCGGTGATTTCATTATCACCGTTCTCAGAAACATGAATATTTTAAAATTAAATCTTATTATATTCATGTTTGATTAAAATAATAATTTTTTCGTTTTTCGTGCTTAAATATCGATTTTCGAAAATAAAATCATTTAATATGATTTTATGAAATTTTTCTAAAATTTTCGACAGCATAACGACTGCCGATTGACAAACCTCTTGCACGGAAAATACAGTTTATAAATTCCAACCGGTATTTCATCCCAGATTTCCAACCAGTCATTCATCAAAATATTTCATAAAATATTTTTCATAAAATAATTCAAAATTAAAATATGCAGACTGAATATCCCTACAGTGCTGCACATGCATCCCTTACCTTTTTCGGGTCGGCGACTGCCTCTCGAAGGTCGCGCCCGTGTTCACCTCGCCCGATTCCTCATCTCGATCGTTGAGAATAATTTCTGAAAATTATAATTCTAAAATTTAGAATTTCTTAAATTATTTAAATAAATAAATTATTTAAATAATTATCATTAATAATTTCTCGGATTTCTTACCGATTCCTGAGATTTTCGGATTCCCGAGTTCCCGAGAATTTTCCGAATTCCTTAACATTTTCCTCTTTTTCTTCCTTTTTCTTCTTTTTTTTCTTTTCTTTTTCTTTTTTTTCTTTTTCCTTTTCTTTTTTCTTTTCTTTTTCTTTTTCTTTTTCCTTTTTCTTTTTCCTTTTTCTTTTTCGTTTTCTTTTCTTCCAGCCGGACCGGTCAGACCGGCCAGTGTCCTTCCTCGTCGGTTCTTCACCAGCGGTCGGTTCTCCGGCGGTTCACTGGCTCCTCAGCTGGCCGACGACACAGCGAAGCTACCGGTGCCCTCCGTTTGCCCTGGATCGGCGACACGGCGACGAATCGACTCGATTTGGGTCCGGTCTCTTCCACCTCTTCGCCGACCCTCCTCCACCGTTCTCCGTCCCACCGGTGGCCTCCATCCCTTTCCTCTCCTTTCACCGATGCTACGGCTGTGGTGGTGGCGGCCGATTTGGCCGGTAACCGCCAGATCTGGTTTTCTCCTCTTCTCGGCTTCCGCCGTGTTTTCTTTCGATTTTCTTTCTTTTCTTCTCTTTTTCTCACCGTTTCTTTTCCTCTTCCGGTCACCGGCGTCCTCTCCTCTCTCTGCCGGTGCCGTCTTCTTCTCTCTTTCTCCTCCGACGCCACCAACGGGGTCAGCTTCAATTTCTGTGATATAAACACAGAAACGGGAACGGGTGTTTCCCGTTTCTGTTACTTCTTTTTTTTAATTATAATTATATTTATAATTATATTATAAATATAATTATATTATTTTATTATATAGTACTATGTACTATATACTATATAAATATATATTATATATTAATAATATATATTTACACATAAAAATATATATTTCTATGTACTTTAAATTAAATAACATTTATATATATAAATGTAATATAAAAATACATATTGTATTTACAATATATATACATATAAACTTTAATGTAAAATTAGTATTTACATTTCTCATTTATGTATATATCTATATATATACATAAAATACTTTACTTAAATACATATGTATTATTTTATTTTGAACAATAATATATATATCTATATATACCTCAGTATATATATGTATACTATAGAATAATTTCAATACATATGTATTCATTTAAAATTACATTTATATAATTTATAATTATATAAATATATTTCTCTTTCATTTCTCATTTTCTTATTTAATTTGGATTTCCATTTATCCAAATTAAATTTCCTCCTTCATTTCTTATTTCCAATTTAATTTCTCCACTTCTTCACTTCATCAATTTCGGGAATTTCAACGATATTCCCATCTCGTAAATAAATTTTATTTATTTACTTTAATTTATTTATTTCCTCTTATCTATTTTCTTAAATATTAATTTTTTAAAAATTGAAAATTTGCGATTATCACACCCAAACCTTCTCTATACATGATATGATTATAGGAATTATGGTCAAACCCACAGGTTTTTGCAGTAGCACCTAACCAGTGTGAATTGTGAGTGATCGACGATGGCCATCATTATAGTGTTTCGTAGGATTAGCTAAAGAGTTCCGAATCCTTGGCCTTTCTATACAGGTCCCTTACGGGATATAGTGTGTGCATGAATTCTGGGAGATTATTTTTCTACCGATATGTGATATTTATCAGATTATTTACCGATTGAATGATTTGATATACGAGGATAGTACATGATTTGATTGAAAAGTGACGAAAGAAGTGATACGAGTTTTACAGTATATGTCTTCCCGATACAAGTGCATTTATGCTATTTTAATGACTTTAAATGAACCGCTTTACTGCACTGAACGGAATTACTGAAAATATTGCATTATCTCATGATTTTGAAATTGTTACCATACTGTTTACTGAAATTGCATCATGGAATTGTTTAAAATAAAATTGTTTTAAACATTGTTACTCCTCGGAAACTACATGAAATTAATAATGTTTTATACTGCATAATTATTCCACTGGCAATTGTTTATTCTCTATAGTCGCTTCTGGGAACCGAAACACGATAGGTACTTCAAAGTACCTCCCATACT
This sequence comes from Heritiera fomes, assembly GCA_032173925.1. Taxonomy (NCBI): domain Eukaryota; kingdom Viridiplantae; phylum Streptophyta; class Magnoliopsida; order Malvales; family Malvaceae; genus Heritiera; species Heritiera fomes. Next base: position 19,631,439 of record JAPDPM010000015.1, read on the forward strand.
CCAACCGGTTACCTAGCCAACCATAGTATCCTTTCTTTAGCATTCCCTAGTGAGCAATTAGGAAGTAATTGTTTTTATTTCATTATAATATTGATATTAAATATGCCATTTTCATAATTAGTGAAATAAAATTATTTATTTAATTACATATAGTGCACACTTTTATATATGTTTCTTACTAAGCTTTCCCCAAAGCTCACCCCCTTACTCACCTTCCCAAATAGCTTACCAGTGTACATATCATCTGCTGCGATAGGATAATTGAAGAAAACTACTAGAAGCTTAAAGTGCTCAGTGCCAGGTATATGTAAAATTTTACATTTATATTCAGACCAGTATACGCACAGTAGTAATAGATAAATATTAGGCTGTAAATAATGTAATGACCGATTAAAGAATGTATATGAATTTTGTGGAATGTAATTATATTGAATTATTATAAGTAGAATTATAAATATTATATTATAGATTTTATTATGATTTTCTTATTTGTTGTTAACGAATTAAATAATTTAATGATATACAAGTTTAATTGTGATCGAGACGGAAAAAGGACTTACACTGACACTGAACGCAAATCAACTGATATCGAGTGATTGAATGAAAAAGATAGAAGTGAAAAGAAAAAATTTGGTTCGAAATTTTGAACAGAGTAAGTCTTATGGGCAAAGTAAGAGACAAAGATTTGTTATGTCTCGATCACAGGCTATTAGGCCTACAGCTACAGTTGCCACCACTACTAGAGCCATAGCCACTACACTTTCCACTACATCTCGGTTGTGTGCTACCTACGGCAGAGATCATGGAGACAGACCATGCCATAGAATTACTGGGGCTTGCTTCAAATGCGGCAAGATTGGTCACAAGTTTAGAGACTGTCCTCAAATCAAGACCACAGAGAAACAGGCCGACAGACTGATAGTGCCGCAACAAGAGAAGACCCAGGATAAAGGCAAGAGACCAGTAGCTCAAGGTAAGGTGTTCGCACTTGATCAGGAGGCAGCTGATGCTTCTAGTTTGATCATCAAGGGTAAGCTAACTATCTGTGATCTTAAAGCATTTGTACTCAATGATCCAAGCTCAACTCATTCATTCATCTTACTTGCATTTGCCAATAAGTTGCATATAGAGTTAGAACCTTTAGGTTTTCTTTCATACATTAGTACTCCCTTCAAGGAATCATAAAATGATTGGATATGTGTATCATTATTGTGTATATATATAATATTAAATAAGGGATGTATATATACATATATATTATGTATTAAATATATATATCTATATATATCTAAATTTAAAATAAAAGAAGAATAAAATATATATATAATATAAAAAATGAAGAAATGAACTAAAATAAAAATAGAGGGAAAACCAGAATGGCTTCCTTTGGAAGCCACCCGACTTCTCCCTTACCTACTCCCACTAACGTGGGAGCAGGAACCATAAACTAAGAAAAATGCCTTTGCCAAAATGAAAACAAAAGAAAAATAAAAAATAAAATAAAATAAAAGGGAAAAGAAAAAGAAACTAGAGGGAAAAGAGAGTAGGGAGAGAAAAATAGGGTTCGATAGAAAGGGTGAAAGGAAATGAGCTGAAATCGAAGGAGAAAGGAATTAGTAGGGAGAGAGAAAAAGGGTTCGACAGCAAGGGTGAAGGAAAGAGGCAACTTGGGAGAGAAATCAAAGCTACAACAAAGAATCACATTGTATAGCTTTAATGCCAAAACAAGAGTTGGTTTTTGGGTAGCCATTTTTATTAAATGTAAGCTATAGCAAGGACTCAACGGAAGATGATCTTTGTTGCTATTGTGTTTAGTTAGACAATGGCAGTTTAAGGCCATTAATTGTGGCTGTGCAAGGTGAGGTTGTGGCCACTTACGGTAGTGATGCAAGGCTACAATTGAATTGGTGATGAGGGGCTGATGTGCGTGTGAAACAAGGGCCTTAAGGTGCTGTTATGGACGAGTGAAACAAGGCACATTTTGGGCTGAAAATGGAATAGACTGAGGGAGAGCTATAAGGTGGTTTTCATGGCAGCTTTAAGTGCTACTCTTGAGAGTCATTAAGGACTAACTTCAGGGCTTAAATAAAGGCTTTCAGTTCCACCATTTTTGGGGCTGATCTTCTTGGCCATTTTGGTTAGATCTAACCTGAACCATAAGATGTGGAGGCTGTTAAGGAAAGAAGAATGGAACTCCATTTTAGCTAGATTGACTAAAGAAACAGGGCTGATCGAGATTTGTATATAGCCTAGAAATACTGTAAAACAAGGAAAAATGTGGCAGTGAACAAGAGTTTGATGACTGCTACAAATGGTGGTATTTTTTGAGCTGTAAAACTGAGGTTTTGTGATAACCGTAAATTTTCCATTTAATTGGAAATTATAAGTATTGGAAATAAATATTGGAGCAAATAAATATTGGAAGAAAATAGATAAATTGGAAATTATGGAAAATAATGAAGTGAAGGAAATTAAATAAGGAAAGTAGGGAGATTTAATTTGGATAAATGGAAAATCTAAATTAAATAAGAAAATGAGAAATGAAAATAAAATATGTTTATATAATTACAAATTATATAAATATATTTTGATGTAAATACATATGTATTTAAATACTGTATGACATACAGTATATATTAAATATACGTTGGTATATATAAGTATATATACTATTTGATAAATTTAAATAGTACATATGTATTATTTACAACATTGTATGTATATATATAAGTATATACATATTTGAGAAAATGTAAATATTAAATTACATTAAAGTTTAAAGGTATATATATTGTAAATACAATATATATGGAATTATAACGTTTATATAAATATTTATATAAATGTTATTTAATTTTAAAATATATAAATATACATATATATATATACTATATATATATTTTGTAACATACAATATGTATATTATATATAATATATATTGTATTATACCATATATGAAATAATATATATGTAATATATATGATATATATTATATGTATAAAGTATAGTATATAACATATAGTATGTTATATAAAAATAAACTAAAAAAAAGGGAAACAAAGCAAAAATGGAAAGGCAGATCGGGGGAGGAAACCCGATACCTCGAGGTGAGGCTGACGGTGGCGGAGATGCCACCGCCGGCGAGGGAAAACGGAAGAGACGGCGCCGGCCAGAGAGGAGAAGACGACCGGCGACAGAAACGAGAGGAACAGAACTGGAAACAGGGGTGAAAACCGGCGGAAGCCAAGAAGAGGAGAAAACCATATCTGGAGGTTGCCGGCCAAATCGACCACCGCCACTGCAGCTACACCATCGCCGGAGGAAGAGGAAGACGTGGGAGGCCACAGGCGAGGCGAAAAACGGCGGAGGAAGGCCGACGGAGGAGGACAAGAAACCGAAGGTAAACCAAGTAGATCCGCCGTCGTGCCGTCGATTCGTGACGAACGGAGGCCAGATCCGGCTTCGTCGTGGTGCCGGCCTGCTGTGGAGCCGCCGAACCGCCGGAGAACCGGCCACCGGAGAAGAACCGGCAGTGAGGGAGGTAGACCGGTCCTGCGCGAAAAGAAAGAAAAGGAAAAAGAAAAAGAAAAAGAAAAGAAAAAGGAAAAAGAAAAAGAAAAGAAAAGAAAAGAGAAAAAGAAAGAAGGAAGAAAAAGAAGAAAGAGAAAGAGAAAAGGAATTCCAGGAATTTGAAGAATTCTCGAGAATTCGAAAATTACGGGAAATCCAGAGAATTACAGGAATCGATAAGAAATCCCTAAAAGTGTTAAATTATTTAAATAATTATGGAAAAATTCTAATTTTTAGAATTTAATTTTCAGAAAATCATCCTCGATTACCGAGATGATGGAATCGAGAGAGGTGAACACGGGCGCGACCTTCGAGAGGCAGTCGCCGACCCGAAACAAGTAAAGGAGACATGTGCCGCCTGTAAGGATATTCGGCCACATGTTTTAAATTATGCATTTAATTTATAAATGCAATTTATATTGATTAGTTTTGAAATTTGTGGTGATTTATCGGTTTCAAATTGTGGTGAAATACCGGTTGAAAAATATAAACTATATTTTCCGTGCAGGAGGCTAGCCAAATCGGTAGCCGTTATATTGCCGAAAAATTATCGAATAATTACTGAAACTTACCGAAAATCACCGAAAATCATAATAAATAATTTGATTTCACGTGAAACGATTTTCGGGTACGAAAATCGAGAAATTAAGTAAATTTCATAAAACATGAATATAATGATATTTGATTTTAAAATATTCATGTTTTCAAGAATGGTGAAAAGGAAATCACTGAAAATTCACTCTGTAGGTGATATTTCACGTGAAACGAGATGAAAATGAAAAAGAGACTAAAGTGAATATTTTTATAAATATTCTTAAATATTCACTTAATTTCATATAAAACCTTTATGGTTTTAATTATGGAAATAATTAATTATGAAATCACCGAAAATCATAATAAATAATTTGATTTCACGTGAAACGATTTTCGGGTACGAAAATCGAGAAATTAAGTAAATTTCATAAAACATGAATATAATGATATTTGATTTTAAAATATTCATGTTTTCAAGAATGGTGAAAAGGAAATCACTGAAAATTCACTCTGTAGGTGATATTTCACGTGAAACGAGATGAAAATGAAAAAGAGACTAAAGTGAATATTTTTATAAATATTCTTAAATATTCACTTAATTTCATATAAAACCTTTATGGTTTTAATTATGGAAATAATTAATTATGAAAATTCCATAAAAGGTTAAGAAATGATGAATAACTATGATTTCGAGACTAGAGGTCTCTACACGTGTTTTTAGAAGAAAACATGGTGATGGGAATTTAAAGTTACAGAATAAATATTTTATTTTCATAAATTATAAAAATGATTTGTTTGAAATTTCGATATTTATAAAACCATGTTTTCGATTGAATGCACGGAAAAGCGTGCATATGTGTTTTACGGTAGAAAATGGACAGTTTTGCCCTTCTATAATTTCAGTGATGATTTATAAACTGTTTTCACCGTATGGAAAATATGACTTATACCTTTATGAAATATTTTGAGAAATGTTATTTTAATTTAATTATTTCATAAAGGTGATGATTTATTACATGTGAGCCTTATGGATACTTGTGAAATATTTTAATTTACTGTGTTTAAAATCCATAAAGGCTATGGTTCGGTTACACTGTTTTGAGACTTAGACCCCAAGCTTCATGCATCACATTTACTGTTACTGTCACGTGGCTGATTGACCAGCTAGTCATCAGTGTCCCGGATTGTCGCCTAGCAAGCGTACACCGAGGACATATTATAGATCATGGCCATAGATCTCATTACTGTTACTGTGTCCCTTAGTGGACGATGATAGCATGATTTACTTGTAGGGTGTTGCCTAGTCTCACTTACTGCTTACTGTTTACTTATTACTGAAAGGATTTATGGAATTCTATTTACTGTACTGTACTGTACTGTTTACTGTACTGTTTACTGTTTACTTATGAAAAACCGTACCAAAACACTGTGTTACTGAATTGTACTGTTTACTGAAATGGTAGCCATTTATTACTGTTTTACTGAACTGAAAGCTACCATTTAATGTTTACTGAACTGAAAGCTACCTTATACTATTTTCTGAACTGGTAGCTATTGTTTACTGTTACTGATTGAACCGTATCAAATTACTGTTTTAGTAAATATACTGTTTTACTGAACTGTACGATACGGTTACTGATTTGAAAAGAGAAATAAATGTTATTCTAAAAGAATAATCATAAGAATTATTTCTAAGATAGAAATAATCGAAGAAGTAATTATCCAATGATTGGATATTTACAAATCACTATACTGTACTGTTTTTACTGTATTGAAGAGAAGAGAAGTAAACCACTGTTTTATTACTGAACTGTCACGTGTTTTAAAGTATACTGAAGTGAAAAGAAATAAGTGGTTTACTCTGTGGGAAAAACGAAAATTATATCGTTTTGAAAACAACGAAATTAGTATTCTCTACAGTTGCTTCTAGGTTCCGGAACAAGTATGGTATTCTAAAGTACCTACCTTATTCTATCTGGATCCCTAGCCGACTGTAGTATCCTTCCTACATGTGTGCCTAGAGCCAGCTAGGAAGATTTTGAAGAAAGAAAATATATATCTATATATATTTTTAGCATATAGATAGCTGAATATCAAGTGTGACATATAACTCTCTTACTGAGCCGTGGTTTTGCTCACCCCTTAATTTTAAACATTTCAGGTTTTAAAGATTGTGAGATCAGTTGATTGTGGATTACGGCTGCACATAATGGACAATGTGACAAACCGACTAAGATATGTCAGGTACGATCATTTATTTTCTGTATTTAGACATGTATGCAGTACTACATATTTGTAAATAAGATAGGGGATGTGTATAATATTAACAATATTTTATGAAATTGTTTAACATAAGAAATAAAGTGAAGTATCACAGACAGCCCAACCGGATAAATTGTGTAAAATATAGGTGAAAAATATGGTAATGGGTCGTTACAGATTTAATGGTATCAGAGCATGGTTGGCCTGATGTCTGTGAATACTTTTGGAAGGAAAAGTGTTAAACATCCCAAGTAATACTGTGTCGTCTGAATACATAAAGAAAATAAATGATTGTAAATTGACTAAAATGATTTAAAGGGAGTGAGAAAGTATAAATTGAGAATGTGAAAGAGGAAAATAGGCTCAGAAATTACCAAAAAAATTGGTGATTCTTATCATCTAAATGAAGACCTGTTCGGTAAGGAATCGAAAGGACTCAGTGAGGGCCCCACCAGTACTTTTCGGTTCGGATCGAACTGAGACCTAAAAGTGATGATATAAAGGAGGGGAATGGCATATCATCATTAAATAGACTTTAAGATCACCGATTGAGGGTAATTTGAAGAGAGAAAAAATTTTTGGCCAAAAATGACCAAAATACCCCTGCCTCCAAAATTTTATCGGGAGTCAGAATAGACCAACAGAAGTTGGATTTGATCGATTTGGCAAAGAAATTAATGATGTAAAGCTGTATTACAAGTAAGATAATCCAATTGTGGATTTTAGTGAACTTCTCTGTCGAAACCAAATAAGATCTAAATTGCTGATATAAGTATCAGAAAGGATACTATCAGCACATAGATGATCAGATCCTTGATTTAAGTGTATACTGAGGAGAAAGAAATAAATATTGAAATGACAAAAATGCCCCTATGTTGGGCGATGTTCCAAATAGTGATAAAATCAAGTTAATCTCGAATCCATTGAGAGAAATGGAATTATTAATGGCATAGAGGATGTCATATGAATATAACGATCCCTTTTACTGATTCCACTGACACTTAGATTACGGACGCGAATTACGAGTGACCTAGTGAACGGGCTAGGCCTCACGATAGATCCTTGAGGGGTGACCCAGTGAAAGGGCTGGGCATTCTCAAAGAGGACAGTACAGATGTGTACAGGCAGACGGCGGACAGGCCGAGGCCTTATATGATGTGGTCCGATAAAAGTGTAGTGGAATGTCATCAGATGATTGGCCCGAATATTGATTGTAAGGGCTTGAATTAAGAATGTTTTGAACGGGATCGTTGAATACTATGAAAAGTGAAATGATTACAGGAATTGACTGATGAGGTGAATAGTACAGATAATGAAATACATATTGGTGTGGTTAACTACGGTTCTATATATTTTACTACTTTGAGGTATCAAAAAGATAATCTTATATAGAACCAAAATATCTCGAAATATGAGTTACCAAATGAGGTACTATGTGGAGTACTGGGAATTGATGAATATATAAGAACAGTAAAGTGATAAAAAGAAGATGACAGCTAACCTAGAGATCTTTAGGACCCTTGAGACAGAACTGTGATGGGCGACCCAATGATGGTCGACCCGTAGTAGATCATGTGTTGTGAGGTGTGGGCGAACAATGTTATCACCGACTCACTAGTAAGGGTAAACCTGGGGCGAAAGGATCGCCTAGGGGATGCTCGCCGACGGCCAATTCGAACGGGCGGGACTCTTACAAGGAGCTTAGTGATAACACGAGTGTAAGGAACTAGGTACGTAAGGGTCCCAGGGTCCAAACCTCGTGGATAACATACTCAAGGGAATTAAACCTGAACTTATTAAATGAAATTGATTTTAAAGCAAATTGCAGAGATAATAAATTGGTTAGCTGTAACATGTGTTGATAACTGTTATACTTAATACAGCTTACTAGATTGAGATTCGTAAGACTGTAAAGTATGAGTAAACAATGAAATCAAGGTAGAGTATGTATCAAAATGAATCGAATAGTATATGTCTCTACCTTGAGAATACACAGTGTAAATGATAGGACATGAGGATGAAATGTCCAAATTAATAAGAAATGTGTGATTAAAGAAAGTATCGGATTTGATTTCCAATAGAATTTTCAAAGTTATATAAATTGAAGGAATCGAGATAACATTGACTCGATTTTGAATATGAAATTTGATTCTAAACTTATATCGGAGAATATAGAAAGAATTCGAAAAGCTTAAGAAAATAACTCTGAAAAAATGTGAGAATAATGAAATGCCTGTATATAAGGTGTGATTGAGGGAAATACAAATAACGTAAATTGAGGATAAGAAAGTTATCTGTATAAGTGTAAGTGAGAGAAGCACTGATGATATTGAGATGTAGATGAAATAAAGTGATATAGTAAATGTTTACTATCTAATAAAGTTCTCATGAAGAACAAGCATTCATTTACATGTGAAAATGGATGCTTTATGATATGATCAGAGATACATGAGGAGTTAATAAGACTAGCCTCAGTATAAAGCGTCCTTAGATAAAAGATTTGAGACTAATGTCCGTAAGATGATGATTAGAACTCGGAGTAAATTTTACGAGTTCCTACTGAGGTTACAAGGTTAATGAGTTGCCTCGTGAAATATATGAACCTAAGAAATGAGGCATTCATACATGAGTAAATTGATGAAATACTGATAGGGTTTAAAGTATAAATGGAAAATGAGCAGCATTTTAGTATGATCCTTTAAACTCTTAAAGAATGTGGAATTGTGCTAAGATTGACAACTAAGATGTTTGGCTAGACAGTGTCTCCTTATGAGGGATATATGATCTCGAGATGACAGAGTGACAGTGAATCTGTCTATGATAGAGAGATAATGATTGAGATACGAAAGTAATGAGTCTAGCTAGATACTAATGCCAATCTATAGAAGAGTGATGAGACTAGCTGCTCTACTAATGTGATGTAATTAAAGAAAGAAGTTAAAGTCGATAAAAGGATAAGTGTAAAGGAAATATGGTATGCAAGATTTTAAAAGATCTTAGCAGTATAATACCATACCAATTGAGAAAACCGACTAAAAGGATGAGAGTAAAAATATGAAGAGATAAAAGTGGAAATATGAAAAAGAAAATGAAAGTGGAATAAGGAAATAAGTTGCATGATGAGAAGGGAACATCAATACGAAACAGTTCCCGAAGGTAAGATTGAAAGTGATTAGTGTTGGTTATCACATAACTGTGGCAAGATGTAAAATCAAGCCAGATTTGATAAGTGAAAGTAATGGTACTCAAAGGAGTAAAATGAATGACATGTGTTATTATACTGCCAGTTATGCAAATGGAACAAAAATGATATATACACATATCCACATTTTGAAATGGTGGAAGTGTATAGATAATGTGGTGATTAAATGGACACTTGAGGATTCAATTGTAGAATCTAAATTATGAAAAGAAATGTAAAGACCATACTACATGAAGAGAACATGATTGTCTCATGATTTATGATTGTAAGAGATGATCAATAGTAAAGTCTGCAAGTGAGATGCAACCTTAATGAAATAAAAGTGAATATGAATACTGTGAATAATAAAGAGTCCAAAAGAGATATGATGATATAGAATTGATTAAAGACTGATGATTTAAATAGAATCACTTTCCATTATCGGTATTCTAGATTCTCTAGTGCCTTAGTCGAAGTATAAGTGTTAAACGATTTGAATGTGTATGTACAATTCCAGTGAGCCTTACATGTGATGGGAGTCTCTGAGTTGCCATATGCTAATGAGAGATAGCAAAAGGCTTTGCGATCCCAAGTGTATTGATAGCACCGCTCCATACTGATATATATATATATATATATATGAGCGTGAGATGTAAACACTCCATGATATTGAGAGAGCGTGTGCATGAGATGTGAAAGCTACTGGGACACTTACATATAATTGATTGACATGAGTACATGATAGTACCAAATTATGTCAACTTGGCACTAAGTGAGAAGAATGGATGATGAACAGCATAGAGCAACTGTGACATGAAAAATACTGTGCATGGACTCTTATGTGAAAAAAGGAATGAAATGAATTTCTCCCAATTTGATGAATGAATTACGGGAGTATAGACATATATGATGAAAGACAATATGTAGTGGTCTAAAGTATTCTTGATGTTGAAAGTGTACTGGCAGTATTACTTGGAGGATGACCTAGAGGTCAAAAGTCGTAAGTATACAGCATGTACCACCTTTGGACTTAAGTTAAATTCGAAGGACCGAATTTCTTAAGGTGGGGAGGATGTGATAACCGTAAATTTTCCATTTAATTGGAAATTATAAGTATTGGAAATAAATATTGGAGCAAATAAATATTGGAAGAAAATAGATAAATTGGAAATTATGCAAAATAATGAAGTGAAGGAAATTAAATAAGGAAAGTAGGGAGATTTAATTTGGATAAATGGAAAATCCAAATTAAATAAGAAAATGAGAAATGAAAATAAAATATGTTTATATAATTACAAATTATATAAATGTATTTTGATGTAAATACATATGTATTTAAATACCGTATGACATATAGTATATATTAAATATACGTTGGTATATATAAGTATATATACTATTTGATAAATTTAAATAGTACATATGTATTATTTACAACATTGTATGTATATATATAAGTATATACATATTTGAGAAAATGTAAATATTAAATTACATTAAAGTTTAAAGGTATATATATTGTAAATACAATATATATGGAATTATAACATTTATATAAATATTTATATAAATGTTATTTAATTTTAAAATATATAAATATACATATATATATACTATATATATTTTGTAACATACAATATGTATATTATATATAATATATATTGTATTATACCATATATGAAATAATATATATGTAATATATAGTATATATATTATATGTATAAAGTATAAAGTATAGTATATAACATATAGTATGTTATATAAAAATAAACTAAAAAAAAAGGAAACAAAGCAGAAATGGAAAGGCAGATCGGGGGAGGAAACCCGATACCCCGAGGTGAGACTGACGGTGGCGGAGATGCCACCGCCGGCGAGGGAAAAAGTAAGAGACGGTGCCGGCCAGAGAGGAGAAGACGACCGGCGACGGAAACGGGAGGAACAGAAGCGAAAACAGGGGTGAAAACCGGCGGAAGTCGAGAACAGGAGAAAACCAGATCTGGCGGTTGCCGGCCAAATCGACCACCGCCACTGCAGCTACACCATCGCCGGAGGAAGAGGAAGACGTGGGAGGCCACAGGCGAGGTGAAAAACGGCGGAGGAAGGCCGACGAAGGAGGAGAAGAAACCGAAGGTAAACTGAGTAGATCCGCCGCCGTGCCATCAATTCGTGACGAACGGAGGCCAGATCTGGCTTCGTCGTGGTGCCGGCCAGCTGTGGAGTCGCTGAACCGCCGGAGAACCGACCACCGGAGAAGAATCGGCAGTGAGGGAGGTAGACCGGTCCGGCGGGAAAAGAAAGAAAAGGAAAAAGAAAAGGAAAAAGAAAAAGAAAAAGAAAAGAAAAAGGAAAAAGAAAAAGAAAAGAAAAGAAAAGAGAAAAAGAAAGAAGGAAGAAAAAGAAGAAAGAGAAAGAGAAAAGGAATTCCGGGAATTTGGAGAATTCCTGAGAATTCTAAAATTACGGGAATCGGTAAGAAATCCCAAAAAGTGTTAAATTATTTAAATAATTTATTTATTTAAATAATTATGAAAAAATTCTAATTTTTGGAATTTAATTACCAGAAAATCATCCTCGATTACCGAGACGATGGAATCAGGAGAGGTGAACACGAGCCTGACCTTCGAGAGGCAGTCGCCGACCCGAAACAGGTAAAGGAGACATGTGCCGCCTGTAAGGATATTCACCCACGTGTTTTAAATTATGCATTTAATTTATAAATGCAATTTATATTGATTAGTTTTGAAATTTGTGGTGATTTATCGGTTTCAAATTGTGGTGAAATACCGGTTGAAAAATATAAACTGTATTTTCCGTGCAGGAGGCTAGCCAAATCGGCAGCCGTTATACTGCCAAAAAATTATCGAATAATTACTGAAACTTATCGAAAATCACCGAAAATCATAATAAATAATTTGATTTCACGTGAAACGATTTTCGGATACGAAAATCGAGAAATTAAGTAAATTTCATAAAACATGAATATAATGATATCTGATTTTAAAATATTCATGTTTTCAAGAATGGTGAAAAGGAAATCACCGAAAATTCACTTTGTAGGTGATATTTCACGTGAAACGAGATGAAAATGAAAAAGAGACTAAAGTGAATATTTTTATAAATATTCTTAAATATTCACTTAATTTCATATAAAACCTTTATGGATTTAATTATGGAAATAATTAATTATGAAAATTCCATAAAAGGTTAAGAAATGATGAATAACTATGATTTCGAGACTAGAGGTCTCTACACGTGTTTTTAGAAGAAAACATGGTGATGGGAATTTAAAGTTACAGAATAAATATTTTATTTTCATAAATTATAAAAATGATTTGTTTGAAATTTCGATAATTATAAAACCATGTTTTCGATTGAATGCACGGAAAAGCTTGCATATGTGTTTTACGGTGGAAAATGGACAGTTTGCCATTCTATAATTTCAGTGATGATTTATAAACTATTTTCACCGTATGGAAAATATGATTTATACCTTTATGAAATATTTTGAGAAATGTTATTTTAATTTAATTATTTCATAAAGGTGATGATTTATTACATGTGAGCCTTATGGATACTTGTGAAATATTTTAATTTACTGTGTTTAAAATCCATAAAAGCTATGGTACGGTTACACTGTTTTAAGACTTAGGCCCCGAGCTTCATGCATCACATATACTGTTACTGTCACGTGGCTGATTGACCAGCCAGTCATCATCGTCCCGGATTGTCGCCTAGCAAGCGTACACCGAGGACATATTATAGATCATGGCCATAGATCTCATTACTGTTACTGTGTCCCTTAGTGGACGATGATAGCATGATTTACTTGTAAGGTGTTGCCTAGTCTCACTTACTGCTTACTGTTTATTGATTATTAAAAGGATTTACGGAATTCTATTTACTGTACTGTACTGTTTAATGTACTGAATTACTGTACTATTTACTGTTTACTGATGAAAAACCGTACCAAAACACTGTGTTACTGAATTGTATTGTTTACTGAAATGGTAGCCATTGATTACTATTTTACTAAACTGAAAGCTACCATTTACTGTTTACTGAACTGAAAGCTACCTTATACTATTTTCTGAACTGGTAGCTACTGTTTACTGTTACTGATTGAACCGTATCGAATTACTATTTTACTAAGTATACTGTTTTACTGAACTGTACGATACGGTTACTAATTTGAAAAGAGAAATAAATGTTATTCTAAAAGAATAATCATAAGAATTATTTCTAAGATAGAAATAATCGAAGAAGTAATTATCCAATGATTAGATATTTACAAATCACTGTACTGTACTGTTTTTACTGTACTGAAGAGAAGAGAAGTAAACCACTGTTTTATTGCTGAACTGTCACGTGGTTTAAAGTATACTGAAATGAAAAGAAATAAGTTGTTTACTCTGTGGGAAAAACGAAAATTATATCGTTTTGAAAACAACGAAATTAGTATTCTCTACAGTTGCTTCTAGGTTCCGGAACAAGTATGGTACTCTAAAATACCTACCTTATTCTATCTGGATCCCTAGCCGACTGTAGTATCCTTCCTACATGTGTGCCTAGAGCCAGCTAGGAAGATTTTGAAGAAAGAAAATATATATATATATATTTTTTCAGCATATAGATAGCTGAATATCAAGTGTGACATATAACTCTCTTACTGAGCCGTGGTTTTGCTCACCCCTTAATTTTAAACATTTCAGGTTTTAAAGATTGTGAGATCAGTTGATTGTGGATTACGGCTGCACATAATGGACAATGTGACAGACCGACTAAGATATGTCAGGTACGATCATTTATTTTCTGTATTTAGACATGTATGCAGTACTACATATTTGTAAATAAGATAGGGGATGTGTATAATATTAACAATATTTTATGAAATTGTTTAACATAAGAAATAAAGTGAAGTATCACAGACAGCCCAACCGGATAAACTGTGTAAAATATAGGTGAAAAATATGGTAATGGGTCGTTACAGGTTTGGTAAAGGCTAAGGAAGTGAGCAAACTAGCCACTTGAAAGGGGCTGAGCTGTGCGTGTAAAACTAGGAAATCCTAAGGTGGAATGTGACTAGTTCAAGTGCTAAATTCGAGCGATTGTGTAAGGGACTATGATTGGTTGTTTAGCATAGCAAGAAGGTTGGATCAAGGGCTAAATATAGCAGTCAACCAAGAGGCTGAGTTGGAGCCAAACCAAAGAGGTTGCTGCTACCTTGAGATCAAAAGGTTTAAAGGGCAACCACAACCGAAACAATAGTCAGCTGAGCAAAGAGTTAAGGCATGACTTTGAAGGTAAATTTTAAGAGTAAGGACTAAGTTCTAGTGTCAAAGGTTTTATAATTTTAAGTATACAAATTAATAAAATATGTTTGGAAAATGCCTATATGTGTATGGGTGCATAAACATGGATAGGATGGTATATAACATAAATATATATATATAGATTCTATAAGTATAAGGATGAAGAATAAAATGCGATCATTTATTTTTACATATATATGTATTTAGGTATATAAAGGTATAAATGTATATACCATGTGTAAGAGCCTCACCCGTCTCACCAGGCCGTCGGCGAGTATCCCCTAGGCGTCCCACATGCCCTAGGTTTACCCTTACAATGTTAAGGCCTCGCCCGTTCCAGTGGGCCATCAGTGAGCATTCCTTAGGCATCCCCCCAAGGTTTGCCTTGATAGCGTGAGATGGCGGTCGCCAATCACACACTACTCAACGTATTTTCCACTTTGGCTATCACCTACCTCACGGCTTTGTCCCAAGGCTCTTGAAGAACTCAAGATTAATGCCTTGAGCGCGTTTTTTTAGGCTTGAACCCTGGCACCCTTAAGTACCCGAGCCTTACACTCATGTTACCACTGAGACAACTTGTAAGAGCCTTACACTCATGTTACCATTGAGAAAACTTGTCTCAATGGTAACATGAGTGTAAGGCTCTTATAAGAAAACTCACGTTTTATTGTAAAAGCCTCGCCCGTCTCACCAGGCAGTCGGCAAGCATCCTTTAGGCATTCTCCACAAGCCCTAGGTTTACTCTTACATCGTCAAGGCCTTACCCATTCCAGCGGGCCGTCGACGAGCTTCCCCTAAGCATCTCATTGCCCCATGTTTGCCTTGATAGCGAGAGTAAGTGATCGCCCAACACTCACTAATTCAACGTATTGTCCGCTTTGGCGGTCGCCCACCTCACAACTTTGTCCCAAGGCTCCTAAAGAAATCTAGATTAATGCCTTGAGCACGTTTGCGGAGTCTCGAACCCTGGCACCCTTAAGTACTCAAGCCTTACACTCATGTTACCATTGAGACAAGTGGTAACATGAGTGTAAGGCTCGAGTTCTTAAGGGTGCCAGGGTTCGAGTCTTAGGAAACATGCTCAAGGCATTAATCCTGAGTTCTTCAAGAGCCTTGGGACAAAGCCGTGAGGTGGGTGACCGCCAAAGCGGACAATATGTTGAATTAGTAAGTGTTGGGTGATCGCCTACTCTCGCTATCAAGGCAAACCCGGGGCAATGAGAGGCCTAGGGGATGCTCACCAACGGGCCGCTGGAACCGGTGAGGCCTTGACAATGTAAGAGTAAACCTAGGGCATGTGGAGAACGCCTAGGGGATGCTCGTCAACGGCCTAGTGAGATGAGCGAGGCTCTTACAATATATAAAACAATTTATTTAAATAATACTATAAAAATCATCTTATGAAATATTTTAGTATATAAACAGTTAATTGAAAAAACTACAGTAAACAGATCAACATCAATAAACAGTTTAGTAAACAGTGCAGTAAACAATTCAGTAAACAGTGCAGTAAACAATTCAGTATCAATAAACAATTCGGTATCAGTAAACCATTCAATATCAATAAACAATTCAGTATCAGTAAACAATTCAGTTCGGTAAAATAGTATAGTACAATAGAGACAGTCACATCCAATAGAATCATGGACGATACAGTAAGTAGTAACGAATGGCCATCGTCAACAGTCACAGTTCGCACTGGTCAGGTGCTCATTATGAAAACCTGTGGGTTTGACCATAATTTCCATAGTCATATCAATAAACCTACGAATTGGTCTAGGTCCGCAGTCATAAAACAGTAAACATACGGACTTGGTTAAAGTATCGCAGTCATATAACAATAAAATAAACCTGCGAACTTGATCAAGGTTTCGCAATCATATAACAATATGCATGATCACTAAGGAATGACCGTCTCAAAATATTTGCATAAATCACTTCACTTAACAATAGAAATTATCTTTAAATAGCAATTATCTTCAATCAGTCGAAAATCAAGTAAAATTGTAACAAAATTTCATGTTATGTGATGTAAACATTTCATATAAATAATCTTATGTAAATCAATTCATGTAACTCGTTTCATGTAAATCAATGCATGTAAATTATTTCATGTAAATCAATTCATGTAAATCATTTTATACAAATCAATTCATGTAAAATAAATATAGTAAATAACATATAATCTTATGCAATTTAAAACATATAAAACTCATATGAATTTGAATTAAACTATATTTTCTTGTTTAGGAAATATGGGAATGGGAATGGTTATGATTTGTTTTTTTGAAAATTACGAAGGCAAGTAAAAACATTTCTTAAGCAACTCTTATACATGTTCCTTATCTTGATTATCGTGCAGTATATAATCCAACTGCACAATAATTTTTCAAATCATATTTAAAATCTCATATCTAATTCTAATAATTATTCTAGTAATTATTGTTTTCTATTTTATCACTTCCAATAATTTTATTAATTTAATTTCCTATTAAATACCTTAACATAACTACAGTTAAATTGAAATCTTTTCCAATTCTAATTTCTACTATTATTTCATATTTCACTCTAATAGTTATTCTATTAATCCTTATTTGCTATTTTATTACTTTCATGGTAATTTATTCTATTTTTTATTAAATACCAAGATTTTAACTAGTTAAATTGACTTATTTTTCCTAATTTTAATTTCATTAAAATTCTATTATCTTTAATTATTTACTATCTCCCAATTCAAATTTTACAATTTATCTATATTCATTATTACTATTAATTCCATCATTTGCTTGTATCAAAATTATTTCCATTTTATTAATTCCCATAATTAATTTATCTTGGTCCCTTATTAAATACCAATGCATGCCCACAATTAAACTTATTTTGTTTTTCTATTACTTATCACAATATAAGTTCAATTAAATTATATTCTTTCCTAAATCCAATCCAATCAATAATTTTATTATCCAATTTCATTATTTTCTACTTTATTGGTTTCAACAATTTATTTATTTATTTTCCACCAATGATTATAATATAATTCCTCTTAAATTACAAGTCATTTTTTAAATCTAATTTCACTAATAATCTTATTAATCCCATTTCATTATTCTTTACCCATATCTTCATTATTTTTCATTCATTCTTTTCTTAATTCTTGTCTCATAATTATTTTCACTCACTTACTGTATCTATTTTACACCATTTTATATTTAAAATTACACCATCTCATCTCCCAAATGCCATGGCCAATTTTTCCATATAACTCAATCTTATTCCTTTTTCCTATTTTAATTTTATAATTAATCCTTATTCCTCATTATAATTATTCCATAATCACCATGT
Organism: Heritiera fomes; assembly: GCA_032173925.1. Taxonomy (NCBI): domain Eukaryota; kingdom Viridiplantae; phylum Streptophyta; class Magnoliopsida; order Malvales; family Malvaceae; genus Heritiera; species Heritiera fomes. The sequence continues at coordinate 19,649,640 of JAPDPM010000015.1, forward strand.
TTTCTTCAATTTCCTTCTTTGCCGTGAGATTCCTGTTGCCATTTCTCATGGTCTTTCATTCTCTTCTCATCTCCTGTGTCATGAACTTTCCTACTCATTCAAGACTTTCATCAAACATCTTTAATGCACCAAATATGATCACCATCATTCCACTCATGCCATAACCCGTTATTGCTCACCTCAAATGCATTGAAATCTCATCACCATCATACAACCATGCCATAACAGAAACTATCCCTCGTTCACACCACTTCTATGGCTCTACAAATTTTCATCCAAATTCAAGTTCCAACCAAGTTCATTCATCATTTACATGTTTCTACCCAACAACATCTAAATTACTAAAGATTTCCCCTACTTTCTTATGATTGCTGTGACTTCCTTTTAGCACTACACTGGTTTTTGTTTCAAATTATGTTTCTAATCATATTATTCATGCTTTAAATAATTAAGATCATCAACTAGAATTGAACAAAAGTCAACCACTTCTCACCTTGCTCAAACCCATACTGTTCAGGAGGCCAAACCAATCTTGTTTTCTTCAATTCAACCCTTAATTTTTGGATTTTAAAGTGTTCTTGAGGTAAGGAGTAAGTTTTGTGAAGGAAATTAGATGAGTTGGTGAAGAAGGAATAGGGATTAGCATGGTTCATGTGAAGAAGCTTAAGGAAAATGTCATAACCCGAAAGCCATGACGTTCACTTAACACTTACATTTATTCCACTTAGTGTTATTACGAACTAAATTTTTTCTTTTCATTTTACAGTTTGTATTTGGTGTCAGTGTAGTCACTAATTATTTCCATTCATTCTTTAATTCAATTATGATTTAAATTACTCTTTAAGATAGGGAAAGATAAATTATAGTCTATATCTTACTATTTCTTAGAAACAGATTGAAAATATCCCCCTTTATATTTTGGGATTTCCCAAGCTAATTACTTGTGAATCATTTCAATGCAACACAACATTTCCCACAATCCACAATATATTTACCAAATAGGTATCATCTCAACAATCTTAATATCCACAACTAATCACCGCATACTTATCATATAATATCAAAATATTATATCAACTACTCATTATCCTAGTTTACATCCCATCCTATAGTACTCCTATAATACTGTAACGATCCGAGTGAATATTATTACAGAATATTTACTAATATTTTACACCTTTTTACTGGTTGGGCTGTCTATGATGCCTTTAACACGTGATCAGTAACAGTAATAATTGGTAAACATTTGTTCAATAATTTCGGAATATAAAAATTTTTTCGGCATTCTATACACTTTACATCCCCTGTTTCTATTGTACAATAATGTAGTACTGTATATAAGTGTCTGAATATATAAGATAAGTGATTGTACCTTTAAATTTCGACGCTCTTTGTCCCAGTAGGCTACTCGCGGCTATATTTATCCGAGAAAGCCCTTACATAATCCTTGTGATTAACCTGGAAAATTTTAAAGTAAGGGGTGAGCGAACCACATGCTCAGTAAAGGAGTCGTATGCTGCTTGATATAATGAAAACTATATGCCATAAAACATTTATTTCTTAGCGGTGTACTAAGCACAGTAAAGGTAGGATACTATAGTCGTCCGGGAAATCCAGATGGAGCATAGAAGGTATTTTGGAATACTTGTCTTGTCCCGAAAACCTAGAACGACTATAGAGAGAAATTTATAAATTGTCTTGATAAAACAATTTAATACCCATTTTTCCATAATTACAAATGGGATAAACCATTTATTTTCCTTCCTTTCAGCACAGTTCAAAACACGTGATAGTATAGTGGTAAAACAATAGTTATGGTAAACAATCTTTTCAGTATAATAGCTTATAAATATCCAAATCACTGGATAACGGTTCAGTAATTATTTCTATTTTAGAAACAATTTTCAAAGTATTCTTTCTCAATAATAATAAATTTCCTTTCAGTTCAATAAATAGTATTTCGTATAATTCAGTTCAGTAAATAGTAATCAGAAAATTTCAGTTCAGTAAACCATAATCAGTAGCTACTAGTTCAGTAAACAGTAATCAGTAGTTTTCAGTTCAGTAAACAGTAATTCACAGTGCAGTACAGTAAAACAGGATTCAGTAAATCCCTTCAGTAAATAGTAATCAGTAAGTTGAGACTAAGCATCACCCTACAATTAAATCATGCTATCATCTTTCACTAAAGGACACAGTAATCATTCCTGAATGAACACAATAATAGTAGTGAGATCTATGGCCATGATCTATAAGGTGTCCTTAGTGTGCACTTGCCAGGTGATATCCGGGACGTTGATGATTGGTGGGTCAATCAGCCACGTGACAGTAACAGTAACAGTATGACGCATGAAACTCGGGGCCTAAGTCTCAAAACAGTATGAAAACCATACCATAGCCTTTATGGACCTTATTCAAAGTAATTTGAAATATTTCCCGTTTATCCATAAGGCTTACAATTATATATATCATCACCTTTACGGAAATTTTAAATTAAATAAAATCAGTATGTAGTTCCATAAAGGTAGAAAATCATTTCTTTTCCCATAAAAATACCTTTAAGGAAATCCCATGAATCAAATCATTTATTTGAAGAATTATTTTCCAAAAAGGTATTTTATTCCCCATTTTCACATACAGTAAATCCATCAATAAATATCCATGTATCAAGTGAGAAAGTAAATAAATATTCAATTTGAATATCTAATATCATATAAAACAAATCAAATTCTCACTTTAGTAAAAATATAAAACATGAATATTTAATTTCTCATAACTTTATCATAATTTTCAATTTATGGAAAATTAGTGAAAATTATATTTAAATTTCCAATTTAAATCATTTCATGCTTCTAAATATTTTATGATATTTTAGAATATTTTTGGAAGTTTTCCGACAGCATAACAGCTGCAGACTTTTAACCTCCTGCACACAGTCACGGTATATAAACCAGTTTTTCAACAATAGATTTTGCATTTTTTTTCATATCAATTCTTGCATTCAATATGCTCATAACATTTAACTCAAGAAAACATGCAATTCATTATATCACTACAACTCACACACTCCCCCCTTACCAGTCTTATGAAACTGATTGTCCTGGTTACTCTAACCGAAATCTATCAACTTAGGCTGCAAAATAATTTTATCAAAAATTATTAATATTTTTCTTCTTATTTTTAAACCATTAGCATTCATAAAATGCAGTCATTAATGACGTAGCATATGCACAATCAGTATAATTTATACTGGTGCTAAAGCTCAACTTTTTCATATTAGTTTCTTTTCGGATTCCAATTTCACAAATATTTCGCTTCCAATTTCTATAGTCCTTTTCTACCAATAACACTAAAATTTAGCACATTTTGATGTCTAAAAAGGGTCATGGCCGAAACCCTCTTATGGCCATTTGATGGTTTTTGTCTCTTTTCCTTAAATTGTTGCTTCTAATTGATAAAGGCTTGTCCACGTGAGCCTTCTTTCTTATTTTTGTATGCATGAACCATCAATTCTCTACTCTCCCATGCCAAACCAAAGCCCCTTTCACTAGCCAACTTTTCCTTTTCAACCGTCTTCATAATTCTAAGCTTCCTTTTCAATTATTTACATTCCCTTGTCCATTTCTCATCATCTTTACATAAATTCCAGCTCACTTTATTTGTTTTTCTCATCTATACCAAGATCTCATCTTAATTAAATTTCCATATTCTAACAAGATTTAACTAAAATTAATACTAAAATCATGCTTCTCATGTTATAAAACATAGGAATTCATCATATAAGATCAAGAAACCCATAAACTTATAGAAACTCACCTTGACTGAATGGTAATACTCCAAAAGAGATTGTGTTCTGCCTCAAGTCAGCCTCTTTGCTTGTTTCTTAATTGGTTTTAAGGTAGGTGAAAGGCCTATGGAGAAGCTTAGATGATTAAATATCAAAGGGATGAAGTGTTGCTAAGGATTTCATGGAAGAAATAAGTGAAAATCGATCAGCACATGCAGCAACCAAAATGCCTCATGGAGTAGCAGGGGATCAGTGATGAAGATAATAAAACTTTGCTGAGTTTTTTTGTTTCTTTAATCTTCTTTTTATTCAAAGCATCCAATAGGAACTTACCACCTTTTTACTTATCCATTTACCTCATCATTTTATGTCTTATATTGCGTTAAAATGGGCAGCAAATGGCAGTAAAAAAGTGTGGTAGTGATGACGTGCTGCACGTTTCTTGAACTGGCTGTTTTTTTTTTTAAAGTTCCAGCCAATAAAATAAATTCCCATGTGTAAACATAGAATTTCTCTGCTTTTAAATATTGTTTATATTGAATTTTATATTATAAAATTCTGCTTTCACATTTTCTTTGACGATTGAACCGAGCACCACCTGCAGCATAACTGGCGTAGCTCATAAATTTCCTTTTGTACGTTGGTTAGCTTGTTTTTGTTTCTTTTGAAAGTTCCATCCAATAGCATTTAGCCATCTTCCAAATACTAAATTTTCCCTCCATTTCACTCTCATTTGTTTGCATTTTTATACTATTAAAATTGCACTTCGAATGTCTATATGTGGGTTCAGCTGAACATCACTACAGCAATAAAAAGAGTGGCGTAGATGGCTGCATGTTTTCTCGTCTATTTTGCCTCTTTTGAGGCTTAATTCAGCCAATAATTTTTTACCATATATATACTTAATAATTCCTTCTTTATCTATCAACATATATAATTTTTTTCCCACTAAAATTTGTCTCACAATTTTACTTCCAGCCGTGTATCACCATGGGAAGCAACTTAACATGCAGTCCAAATTTCCATACGTTTTGGACTTGATTTCTCCTCTCTTTTATATATTCCTTAAGTCAAAATAAGTCATATGTATAATAAAATTTTCCTTTCTCTTAAAACCACATTTGTTGGTATTTTTATACCATAAAATATAACTTCCATTCTGCATTTTCTGATTTCATTTTCTTCCTTCACTCCATGCCTCACTTTCTATTCATCTTTTTAGCTTTCATTCTAATTCATATACACCATAGTGTAAATTAAATTCTGAAAATTTCATAATGTAAAATGGAATTTCATATTCAATATTTATTTAATTCCACTAAATAATTTATTTCGGTTATCAATCTTTTACAATATGATGTACAGTATAATAAAATCGGGTCTCACAAGTACTGTATAGAAATTTCTTGAAAATAAAAGCATATATGAAGGAGTGTATACCTCAAAAGCAACCAAGTAGGTTCGGAGGACAAGGACCAGTATTAAGCCTAAATACCATCTTCGAAGTCCCACTAAAAAGCCCTTATGGCGGAATTTAACTTAAATAGTCTGAAAAGAGGTGAAATTAAGGGGGTGAGCAAATCCACGGCTCAGTAAGTCATTTATATAAGTACAGAATTAGACTTATATTGTTCTAATGCAAATGCATTAAAACTTTAAGTCTAGATTTTCATATCATGTTCCATTTGTAGATATTTGTCAAAACATCTTAGATCATGCCTTAAAATCAATAAGTGAGCAAGAGTCTTAAGATATCGATGTAAGGATACTTGAAGAGACCTTATCATCCCCTGTTTTGGCACCTGTCTATCACGTAGCTCTCAAATCATATCAATTCAATTATGTTTCAACCTTCTTGTCCTTATACTATAATATATCATGTATAATGCATCGTGTATAATTCAAACATCGTATGGTAGTACACCAGTTTCATATCAATCTCACGGCATATCACATCTCATATGAAAACCATGATCAAACACAATATCAAATCAATTCATTTATCATCTAAAATTTATGCTCTTGTACTCTATTAATTCATCTTACTCTTCATGTAGGAAGACATGATCACATGCAGTATATAGTCATGGCACTTTTCATATAAATTCCATGTTCATGTATAGTATAAGGTCATGACATCTCACATAAGAAGCATATTGTTATATCATGATCCAGTATGCAAACTCATGCAAGCTTTGCTATATAATACGACTATCATTTTAAATCATATTGCATTTGGCATATAGTCATATATAAAGCTTATACAGTCTCGAAATCATATTACATAAACTTTTGAAGCATGTTCAAAATGTGTAAAATCTCAACTCATTTCATGTTTACTTTTAAGACATGACAAAAGCATGTACAACTCATAAACCATATTACGTGTACTTTTAAAGCATGTTTAAAACATATACAGTTTCAAAACATATCTCATGTTCATCTTTTATAGTATGTCTAAAACATGTTCCATCTCAAAACATATCTCATGTACTGTAAAAATTGTGTCAAGTCTAGAGTTCATGTCAAATAAAATCATACTCTAGACTTCATATCATATCGGTTTGAGACTAAGCTAAATCCCTAATGCTCTATCAATAAAGACTTAAATCACTGTAGCTAGCAGTGAAAATCATGTCATCGTCCCCAGGAAACCAACTAGGGCGTTATCTATGGTCATAGACCTCATGTCTCTCAACCACATTGATTAGGTGTGACTGAGCCCTGTCCACGACTATTGTTGGACAAGCATCTATGCCTAATGAGTAATCTTCAATTAGGCGGTTTTCACTATGCTTTATTGAATTTAACTCTCTTAGGGTGCCTATAGTCTTATAAAACATTTAAACACTTCACTTTTCTTATGAAAATAGTGTAAAGTATGTAACACATTTTTCTTTTCTTTTAAGATCATTTACATATATAAATACATACACTTACACTATATATTCAGTCTTTTCAAAACAATTCAAACATATAAAGTATTCATATAAGTATCACATGATTAAATCCTTTCAAAATCTCAAGTGATAAACAAAGCATGCTTAAAAGCAATGTAATTTAAAACATGAGTTTATAAAAGTATAATGTAGTACCCATGTAATGTGCCAATTCAATATCATTTGGTATATGACTAACCATAATGCCAAGTTCTACTAGTATCTCCTTCTCAAAACACCTTAATGTAACACTTATATCCACTTCAAGTTCGTTACATATTGCACTTTAAATATCTCAATTCCCTCATTTTGATTTTAGTAAGATTGTGTTTAATAAAATCAATTTAAATAAAAATGAACTCATCATGAACCTATTCCATAGCTCATTCAATCACAGTGTTAATAACGTTCAATCATTTTGTCACCTATCATCATACCATAACCATATCATTCCTTATATATAAGTGAGTCTCAATCTTTAATCATCTCCATCATCACACAATCCTAACTGCACGTATACAATATAATTCTAACTCTAAATTATATAAACGTCTTATCATTATTGAGCTTAGACGTTTGTGCACTGAGCTTTATCGAGCTTAAAATCGATGTCTTAGCATCGAGCTACCTATCCAATATTATTATGATGGCTCAATGTGAATCTAATTAAAATTCCAAATATTTCATAGAAATAAAGTGGCATTTACTTACCGACTTCCTTCAACCGAAACATTAGACAAGTGCTCTGGATTTAGCAAATTTCCTGTTTGTCATTTTAACATCGAGCTACACGTTTAAACACAATCCATTGGGTTTAGTATCTACCAACTAATGTACTAATTTATTTATTAAAAATAAAAGGTAAAGCCAATAAATTTTTTACCCCATTTGTGCACTAACCGAATTTTCCTTTTCTCTTTGCTTTTATTTTCTTTCCTTTTCTTCCCTTGTTTCTCGGTTTGGCCACTGTACAGCCCTTGGTGCTAAGTCTTTACATGTCTCAGAGGCCACCGAATCCAGCCTTCATTCTTTGCTCTTAAGCCTCAAAACGTGATCCCTTAACAGCCTTAAGCCACCAATCTCAACAGCCTTAAAAGTAAGCCTTCAAGTATGCTTAAAGTGCTAGCCGAGAGTCTTAAAAATTCTGCCTTCAAACTCCTTAAACCAGCCCCTAACAATGGTCCAAAATAGCACCAAGGCAGTACCTTTCTGCCTTTTAGATGCCATAATCCGCCTTCAAAATCCCTCATTACAGCCCCTTTTATGCAACCTTTGATCTACATCAAAACACTCCTTAATGAACCCTTTACAACAGCTACATTAGTTCTCAAACGCCAGCCTCTACAATGGCACCATTTTGCTACTCGATTAGCCTATTTTTGCTTCTTATAATCAGCCTTTAAACCAGCCAGATCCAACTACTTAAAAGCCATAAAAATCTAGCCTAAACCTGAAGCTTCAGTACCTAAGGAAAGTCTTTGTACCAGTCATGTTCAGCCATGGAAACGCAGCCACTCCCATGCCAAGAGTCCTCTTCTTTTTATTTTATTTATTATTATTATTATTATTATTGTTATTATTTTCAATCGTTATCTCGCCTTTTTTTCCTCTGCTATAGCCCTGTTCGCAGCTCCCTTCCTTCCTCTTCTTCCAGTTCTAAACGGCAATGGTTCAGCCACCACCATGCCACCAGTTTCTGTCTTCAAACCCCTGTTAAAAGCCCTTAAATCCACGCAAGGAGTCTAGATGAGAACTACGTTTTTCAATGCCTCACATCAGCACCAATCAGTCGCCTGTTTGTAGCCTTAAATCACCTCCCTCCATGCGTTTCACCGTTGCTTCAGCACTGCAGTGACGCCTCTCCTCTCTTCAACTTCAAGCCTAGTTTCGGCCTTCTCTCTCCCATGTCTCTTTTCTCTTGTTCTCTGCTATTTCTTTCTGTTGCAGTAGCTTTTCTCTCACTCGGCAGCTTCCTTTCTCTATTTTTCTTTCTTTTCACGTTTGCTTAACTGTCTCACATATCTTTCCATTCTTTAATCTTTCATTCCGTTTTCCATCTCATCATTATTATTATTATTATTATTATTATTATTATTATTATTATTATTATTCTTGAGCTGACGGGCAGATCTGAATGCAGAGATTTGGTGTGAGTTTTCCATCAAATTCTACTTAAAAAAATATATTTTTTGTTATATATATATATATATATATATATATATATATATATAAAAGCTTATTTATATATATTTCACTGAATATATAATATATAAATATATATTTATTTTTCCTTTATATCATCCCTTGATACATATACATATATACACGTGTAGATATTCCTATGCATTTTTATTTGCACACTTATACAATTATATTTATCTTTATTTGTAGGTGCCTATATTTATATTTATATGTATAAATACAATTATATTTATATATATACACATACCTCTATATATATTTATATGTGTGTATATTAATTTATATTCTTATTCCTTTTAATTATTTGTGTATATATATATATATATATATATATATATATATATATACATGCATGCACATTTTATGCATTGAGTTTACGTATGCATGAATGCATGCACGTTGCATGCATTTAATTTGATTTATGCGTAAGCTTATACACATAATACGTTCATTCCATTTATATCAATTTAACATGTGTAATAACCCTTAATTTCGATATTTATCGTAAGTATATTAGAGTAAATTTTGACTGACTTGAGGTTATTTTGGAATTTGGACAGATTATGGAAGTTGAGAATGTTCGGGCCATCTTGGTAAAGAAGCGATGGATACGTAAATGTGAGTATGTAGGTATTAAGATATGAAGTAGGAAATAAATTAAATTGATTAGGATATACTATGAGAGAATTAAATATATATGTGTATAAATATATATATATATACATATATAAGTTATGGAAATTAGAATTATTAAGACAATAGAAAAATGGAAGACATTATTATTTGCTTGAAATAATGGTTATTCATATATTAATCCATTTATGTTAAATTGGGTTATTAGAAACTTATGAAATGAGGATTGGAAATACAACATAAATAGGCTGGAAATACAAGTGGGAAGGGCTGCCAAATAATCAAGGGTTGAAAATAAAAGTAAGAGGTTGCCAATTAAATCAAGGGCTGGAGATCTAAGACTAAAGGGCTGGAATACATAAGTTAAAGGCTGGAAAAATTGGCAGCCACGTTTTTTCTTCTGTTTTCCCTTCCCAAACCGAAACCAAGAAGAGTAAACTTCTCCAGCAAAGTGTCAACAACCCTAGCAAGAATAACCCATCTTCCTCCTCCCTCAAGTCCGGCCAAGATTTAGGAATCTTCTTCAAACCCTCTTCCATTTCACCCAGCCACCCAAACTGATTTAAGAATCTACATTATGAAGGAGGCCACAACGAAAATGAAAGAGCAAGTTTCATGCTAGAACTGGCCAAAGAATCGTGAGCCATGGATGCAATGGGAGTTTGGATTCAACAAGATTAGGGCAAGGGAAGTGAATGGAGAAGGAATGAGAGTGAGCTGCCATTAGTGACTGAATAAGTGAAGGGTTGAAACCCAAACTACAGCAGATTTAATTGAGATTTCAGGGCAAGATATCAGAGGTGAGAAATTAGGGTGAGTCAATATGTGTTTTGCTAGAATTAATCTATGGAAATAGAATGCAATATGTTTACTGGTTTAGCATTGATGTCTCTAGGTGTGACAGCAAACAAGCTGTGAGGAATGGACTGAGATGGTGTCAACAGTTTCTGTTTGTGCATCAAATTAAGGGGGTAAGTTTCTAACCCTATAATGGTTAATTATTATGCATGAATATGATATTATGATGAGCTAAATGTAAATGGCTATTGTTAGATAAAGATAAACAAAAAAAATTCTGACTTGATGTGAATCTGGAAATTTGCTGTTCTGTTTGAGTGGAGATGAAAATGAGCAGTTTAATAGTTCTACATGCAGGAAAATTCTGGAAAAATTATGAATTATGGCCCTTTAAGTTACAAGAAAGTTGGTTTTGGAATTTCTTGAATTGGATTTCTGTAGCTTGAGTTATGCACAAATGAGTACAGGGTGTTCTGTCTAGAAACGTGAATCACAGTCCTGACTTTGGAAAATCATAGCAAATGGCCTAAATTGAATTAGGGTGCAAGCCTTACATGTCTAGAAAGGATAATTAAGTTAGGAACATGATGGTTCTGGGTTTGCATCATTTGGATACTCCTATAACCAAATATGAGACAGTTTATGCATATTGGTTAGTGTTTACTGTGTCAGGAAACTGCTGGACATACTGAACTTTGGGAAATTTCTGGTATTGATGTAGGAGGAATTAAATTATTAATCTTACACTTCTAAATAGGGAAATGAGTTAACTTTCATCTAGTTTTGGAATTTCTAGATTTGGAATTTCATGGCTTAAGATATGTATGAATGCATGCAGGATACTCACTGCTGGGGACAGATTTTTAATGTAAACTTCAAATATTCATAGAAAATTGTCCAGATCATATATGACTGCAAACTTTACATGTTCAGAAAGATAAATGAGTCATGATTTACATGGTATTGAGTTTGTACAGATCTCATATCCCTATAGTTGGCAGTAGCCATTTTACTATACACAGGTCAGGAAATTTCCTGCCTACTGTGACAGATTTGGACCAAGGTCTAAAAATTGATGGGAAATGGCACAAAATGAATTAGAAAATGAGCCTTATATGTCTAAATAGGGATTTGAGTTAGAAGTGATATAAAAATGTCGGTTTGACAACCAAGTTCTGAAATTTATACCTAAGGCTAGCACAATACCATAAGGTCTGAAACCTTAAAGGACAGAAATAGACCAAATGGGTCATAAGTAGTTCAAATGAATGAAAAGACAATAAACGGTGCTAGTAACGTTTGAAATAACTCTGGAAACACAGTCAAGTATTGTTTCTTGTTGAATTATACAATGCTTAATGTTAGCTTATGATTTGAAATACTAAGATCGATGGATGTATAGAGATTGATTCAATCTACCATTTGTTATGTAGAGGGTTGTCCTAAGGACTGAGATAGACCCAAAATCAATCGATACTCCAAGACTTGGTAGGCGAGGGAGAACTGATTCAGAAGCTAAGGAAGTATTGTAAGTAACCCTAAGCGACTACTTGCATCCAATTTGCTTAATGCTATAAACTCTTGGAATTTGGCAATTGAAACCAAATGAATGCTACATATGAGATGTCTTCCCTTGACTGTTGAGTTTGCTTTATTAGAAATGGTTTGTAAACAGGTGATGGGCTCGCAAGAAATGTACTATTTGCGCGTATTTATATACATAAGAAATATTTTAAATGTTTTAAAGGTTCAAATTAAATTCTGATTTAATATGATTTTATACCTTGTGTTGTAACCTTGTTAATGCTTTTAAATGCCTTGTGAGCCTTGTTTGTTGAATTACTTCCTTATAAACTCCAAAGATTGCTATGAGGTCAGGGAAGAATGAAATTTCTTTTAAGACTACCGGATATCTGTTTTAGACCCGAGGTATTGAGACCTCAGGGCACTGTACCTTGAGAACTTTGTAGACACATTTGATTGACTTAGAGCACTGTTTCTCGAGCATTAGCCTCGGAGACGTTTGGCTTGTCCCGTATATTACGTTTGGACAGGTCCCGGTTTTATATGCGCAATGAGCCGGGGTTTGATTGGTCTATGCATAGGCAGCGCCTTTTATGGGAGTTTGGCTATGATTAGCTACCGTGGGTTTGTTCGCTCTAAGTAGCATTGGTTGATACTCTGTGAACTCTCTTGGTACTATGGTTTGTTTTATTGGTTTCACTACATACTTTAAGTATGGTTTGATATTGAGACTTCTAGTCTAACGATGGAACTCCATATTTGACTATGATTTGCTATTGAGTTTCCATACTATGTTTTAAGTTTGATGCGGCATAATTGATTTGATTTATTTGAAAGTGATTTGAATTAGCTTTCATAAATGAGGGATGCTCAGTAAAATTTAGTTGCTTATTGTTGTTACTTACTGAGTTTACGACTCACTCCCCTCTTCTTTCCCCTCCCTTTCAGAGTGATCGATACAGCGACTGTTCTTTTTGGCTTGGGAAGCTTCTTGAGAGTGGACTTCCCTGCACAGTCTAAGGTATATGGCTCCCAGCGGTTTGTATAGACATAGACGGATGATGGCACAGTGTATTGGAATTCTTTTGATTGTACATATATATATATATATTTATGTGATGAGTCTGGGATGTAAGCTAGATTATGTATTATTGGAATATGACGATCAATATACTTTTTGAATTGGCATTGTGTATGTTGGTAGATGTGCCTAGATATATCAAGGGAGTTATATGAAATTGAGATTGGCCTACATATTCACCTACAAATGGATAGTGATATAAGAAAAAAAATAAATAAATCCGCAATTTAGGCTTCCGTAAGATGTTAAGAAAGATCGAGCGCGACAACATGCATCGTATATACGATGTATGTGTTCATTTCACGTCATTCTCGACTTCTATTCTCGAAGGCTTCCTTTCGATAATTATGAACTTAATCATATATTTGAAACTCGTAAATTACATCATTGCATTATATGCACTTATAATTACATGTTAAGTACCTAATCGGTTTTAAGGAATTGGCGATTCTCACAAAAAAAATGGAGGAGACTGTGAATAGCAGGGGAGTTTGGTTTGCTATTGAAGAAGACAGATTTCTTAACTCTTTTTAATATAATTTTTATGTACAAAAATCCACCATAGGTTAATTTATTTGCTCCCCTTAAAATCAATTTATTACACTTATGTCACACATAAATTTTATTATTTTATAAACTTAGATTTTAAATTTTATTTTAATTATATTTAATTTAATTTTAATTAATCTTTGATCAACCCTCATGTTAATTGACCATTATACCCTTGTAAAATTCCATTATTTTCATTTATGTCCTATAATTAATTTAATATTTTTAAATTCAGTTTTAATATTTTATTTTTTATATATTTTGGTCAAACATGGTCAATTATTGACTTTCAAGATAGTTTGACCTGGTGTGGATGATGAAATTACCAAACTATCGTTACACGAAAGCTTTTAGTTTCGTTCGCGTTATTTTTAACACTTTCGCGTAATTTAGTTCATGACTTGGATCCGTGTGAAACTTCTTTACACGAGGATTCTGTTATAATAGTCTATAGGTTCAAAGTCAATTTGGTTTGACCGTTATTTAAGAAAGTTCTTCCAAGGTATGGACACGATCGTCATTTTCAAATTTGTTTCTCATTTTTCAAAATATACTCAAACGAGGTGATTTTGAGATGCAAATTCTTGCTATATTCGTATTTCACCCCAAATATCAGCATTTTAGGGTCTCCTTCGATCTGGACAGAGAAAGTCTTAGTGGGGCCCTCACTACCTTCTTGAACCTTATCGATTAGACCCTTCATTAAATATTTTAACAATAAATTTTCTCTTTTAAATTCCTACACTCTATAGTTTATATCGAATATAAATAAATTGAGGTCCTCACAGTATAGGAATTAAAGAGAACAGAAGGAAAACAACAGGATAGTTAATGAATGGTATAAGCATTGCATGAAAGATTGAGAATAACATGAATGAATAAGATGGATATTGAAAGATTAAGAATGATTGATTGAAATCTATATTATTTGAGGATTACAAGATGATTGTATATGATATAATTGATATAGAAATTGATATGGATCAATCAAGATCAGAGGATTATTAATATATGTTGTAAATATTATATAGAAATACGGATGTAAGTAAGTGAAAAGATGGAGTGTTATGGATAAGAACCAAATTGATAAAAACTCAAGGCATTGAATGACTACAGTACTTGTGTCGAATTTGGAGGACCAAATTCCTTAAAGGTGGGGAGGATGTGGTAACCTCAATTTTCTCATATTTGACATAAGCTACAAAGTGTAGGAATTCAAAAAGAGAAATTTATTTTTAAATATTTAAATAAAGGATCTGTTCGATAAGGTTCAGAGAGGTACTCGGTGAGGGCCCCGTCAGGACTTACACGAAAGTGTAAAAAACAATGCAAACAAACTAAAAGTACACGTATAGGGGTAGTTTGGTAATTTCATACCCAAGACCGGTCAAACCATCTTGAAAGCCAACAATTAACCACAATTGACTAAAATATATGAAAAATAATAAAAATAAAATATTAAATTTGATTTAAAAATATTAAAATAATAAATGGCATATATTTGGAAATAAAGCAATAATATAAGGGTATTATGGTCATTTAATATGAGACTGGTCAAAATTAATCAAGGTTGACCAGAATTTGATTAAATAAAAATCTGGAGGTAGAAAATAAATAATGAAACTGTGTAGGGATATTTTAGTTTTTTCTCAAGTAATTGGTCAAATTGGTCAACTTTTGACTTAAATTAACCCAAAATAACTAAAATTAAATAAAAAAAAATTTAGAAATCTGATTTGAAAACAATAGAATATTACTAAGGCAAAATTGTAAATAATGAGAATTTAAGAGGAATTTTGATTAATTTAGACATGTGACAAATTTTAATTATATGAATATTAATAAAAGAGGATAAAAATCAGACCAAACTCAGCCATTTTCATCAGTTCCATACCGGCTCTCCCTTATTCTATCGCACGTTTCTATTTTTCTGCTCTTCCTAGAATCCTTCACGTTTCCTTACAAAAACTCCATTCTTCTTCATCAAATCATCTTAGCTTCTTCACCCAACTTGTTCTTCATTTTATGAACACCTTCAATCTAGAATTTTAGAGACTGAATTGAAGGAAACAGACGTGAAACGGCTGCTGGCAGAATCGGTTTGGGAGATGCTGAACAGTTCGGTTGAGGCAAAGGTGAGAAAAGATGATGTTTTCTCCAAGCTTTAGCTATGGTATTTGATCTACTTATGCATGAAAGATATGTTGGAAGCTTGAATTTGAAATAAAAATGTATTTTGGCAGCCATGGATGTTCGGTTATGAGGGGGATTTATGGTGATTTTACTATGTTCGGTAGAATTTAGTAGAAAAGACAAATGAAACTTGGTTGAAATGTGGACTAGAAGATGAATTAAACTTGAATTGAATTTGGATTGAATGATAAAATTTCAAAACAGCAAAGAGACGTGAATGTGGGTGTCTTCTGACCAAAACAGGGGTTGATGATGGTGATGATGTTTGGATGAATTAAAGGTGCTTGAGAAACATCTTAAGTGAGTAAAATGGGTTCATGAAATTAGAGTTGAATGAGGAATGAAATGAGAATTTGTCAACTAGAAGCAGTCGGCCATAAGGAGAATTGATGAAACGTTGATGTAGAAAAGATATTCATTAAGCTTGGATGATTAAAAATGGAAATTGTAGATATGGCAATGGAAGCACACGGTTGTGAAAGAAAAAGGAGAAATGTAGATGCAAAATTTTAATACATAGTAATTATGGAATTGTTAAAATGATGAATAATCACTAAAGAAAAAAAAAACCAATGCTGATAGGGTCATTGAAGAAATTAGATTTCGAAAAGAAAATGAAGAAATTGTAATTATGTAATGTTATTTGAGAGAAAATAAAATAAATTAATAAATGGAATTACTTAAAGTAGAAGATAAGAAAAAAATTAAGAGAAAATTTACCAAAAGATATAATATGGAATTAAATTGGCAAAGAATGTAAATTTAATTATGATCATAAGTTGATATCTAATAGGAGATTAAATAAATTAACTATGGGAATTAATAAAATGAATTAGGAAAAGAAGTTAATTTAATTATAGTTATATTGTAGTATTTAATAAGTAATAAAATAAATTCATTATTAAAAGTGATGAAATAGAAAATAAAAATCTATGAAATAATTATTAAAATTTAAATATAAATATTTGGTAAAACTAGAATTGGGAAAGATTTCAATTTAAGAGTAAATATGTTAAGACATTTAATAGGAAATTAAATAAATAAATAAGTAAATTAATAAGATTGATAAGCTGAAAGATAAGAGTTTATAGAATATTCATTAAAGTTAAATATAGAAATTTAAATGTGATTTGAAATTATTGGTGAAACGAGGTTTAGAGAAAGAATAGCCTATAATTTAAATTATGTTTGATAATTGATAAGTAATAAAATAAATTAATTATTGGAAATCTTAAATTAGAATATGGAAATTAATAAAGAAATTGTTATAATTGGAATATGGAACTTAAAATATATTTGGAATTTCTATGCAGTGTTAAATTCGGGAAATAAAGAAACGTAAAAGTGTTAGTGGATTTTTGTACTACGCAGAATTGAGGTAAGAAGCATGTATATGAGTCACATAAGATATGTTTTACTAGCAATGAAAATTCTTGAAAATCTTGTATTAATCATTTCTCACCCAATTTTCCCACATACAAGAAACAAAATTTATCTTAAATTCCTACAAGTCTAAATATAGCATTACATGATTCTTTTTACATGAATTCATTTAAATAAAATGATTTACATGAGAAATGATTTACATGAACTTAATTACATGAAATGATTTATATGATATAATTGACATGCATTGATTTACATGCATTGATTTACATGAATTGAGTTATATGAAATGATTTACATGAATTGAATTATATGAAATGATTTACATGAATTGATTCACATGAAATGATTTAAATGAAAGGATTTATATGAATTGATTTATATGAAATGAATTTATGAAATTAATGTCTCCTTGATGATCGTGCATATGAGACAGTGATGATTAGGCTGGGAGACGTCCCAGACCTTCCCCTTTACATGATATGACTGTGGGAATTATGGTCAAACCCACAAGTTTATCCAGTGAGCACCCGACCAGTGCGAACTGTGAGTGATCGACAATGGTCATTCGTTACAGCGTTTCGTAGGATTGGCTAAGGAGTTCCGGATCTCTGGCCTTCCTATACAAGTCCCTTACAGGATATAGTACGCGCATGAATCTCTGGAAGATTATTTTTCTATTGATATGTGATATTTATCAAATGATTTATTGATTGAATGATTTGATTTTCGAGGATAGTACAGATTTGATTGAAAAGTGATGAAAGAAGTGATACGAGTTTTACAATATATGTCTTCCCGATACAAGTGCATTTATCCTATTATAATGATTTTAAATGAATAACTTTACTGTATTGAATGAAATTACTGAAAATATTGCATTATCTCATGATCTTGAAATTGTTACCAAACTGTTTACTAAAATTGCATCCTCAAATTGCATCATGGAATTGTTTAAAATAAAATTGTTTTAAATGTTGTTATTCCTTGGAAACTACATGAAACTAATAATGTTTTATACTGCATAATTATTCCACCAACAATTGTTTATTCTATATAGTCGCTTCTGGGGATCGAAACACGACAAGTACTTCGAAGTACCTCCCATACTCCACCCGGTTACTTAGCCGACTATAGTATCCTTCCTTTAGCATTCCCTAATGAGCTATTAGGAAGTAATTGTTTTTATTTCATTATAATATTGATATTAAATATGCCATTTTCATAATTAGTGAAATAAAATTATTTATTTAATTGCATATAGTGCGCACTTTTATATATGGTTCTTATTGGGCTTTCCCCAAAGCTTACACCCTTACTAACCATCCCAGATAGCTTACCAATATACGTATCATCTACTGCAATAAGATAATTGAAGAAAACTACTAGAAGTTTAAAGTGCCCAGCGCCAAGTATATGTAAAATTTTACATTTATATTCAGACTAGTATACACATAGCAGCAGTAGATAAATATTGGGATGTAAATAGTGTAATGACCGATTAAAGAATGTATATGAATTTTATGGAATGTAATTATATTGAATTGTTATAAGTAGAATTATAAATATTATATTATAGATTTTATTCTGATTTTCTTATTTATTGTTAACGAATTAAATAATTTAATGATATACAGGTTTAATTGTGACGGAGATGGTAAAAGGAACTTACACTGACACCGAATGCAAACCAATTGATACCGAGTGATTGAATGAGAAAGATAGAAGTGAAAAGGAAAAAATTTGGTTCGAAATTTTATATTTGTAGACATTACGGATTTTAATTTTATCTATTTATTTATTTCATTTATTCTGGTCAATTAAGTCAAAGGTTGACCTATTTTGACTAGCCACTTGAGAAAAGACCATTATACCCTTGCATAATTTTATTTCCATTTCTATCCCACCATTATTTTAATATTTTTAATTTCAAATTTTGTATTTTGTTTTTGTTATTTTTCTTATATTTGGGTCAAATATGGTCAAAGGTTTACTCTCATGGTGGTTTGACCGAGTATGGGTAGTGAAATTACCATACTACCCCTAAACGAAGGCTTTTCCTTTCGTTCGTATTGTTTTTATCATTTTCGCATAATTCAATTCATGGGCTAGATCCATGTGAAACTTCTTTACGTGAGAATTCTTTTATGGCCGTTTGTAGGTTTAGAGTCAATTTAGTTTGACTGTTATTCAGAAAAATTCTTCCAGCCTATGGACACTATCGTCATTTTTGAATTTGTTGCACGTAAATTGGGTATGCTTAGGAAAAGAATTTCGCAAAATGGTCTTCTTACCAGTTATGCATCTCGAACCCATGATTCATAATTTGCCACTTCAGAGTCCATCCGAGCTATGGTTTGTGATGTGGGGCCCACTTGGCAGGTTTACTGACTCTTACAAAATATATAAGAATTAATCTTTATAATTTAACTTGATATATTAACTTAGCACATTAGATAGGTATAGGAAGAATAAAGAAATTTGGGATCTCACATCCTTCTTACCTTTTGAAATTTGGTCCTCTAAATTTGGATCGAGCTACTACTCGAACAACTTCAGATATTTCTCTTTCATCAAACTCTCGAGCTCCCACGTGGCTTCTTCTGTAGTGTGGTATTGCCAAAGAACTTTAACTAGTGGGATTGTCTTACTCCTTAACATTTTCTTGTTTCTGTCCAAAATCTGGATCGGCTTTTCTACATAACTCATGTCCTTACGAATATCCAGAGGCTGATACTCTATGACATGAGATAGATCCAAATAATATCTCTAAAGCATCGATACATGGAAGACATTAAGCACTCTAGATAAGTCCAGTGGTAGTGCCAATCTATAGGCGACGTCTCCCACACGATCTAATATTTCAAATGGCCCAATATAACGAAGACTAAGCTTACCTTTTCTGTCAAATCTCATGATCCCCTTAGATGGAAAAACCTTTAGAAATACTAAGTCCCTAATGGCAAATTTAAGTGGCCGTCATCGAGTATCTGCATAGCTTTTCTGTCAGCTCTGAGCTGTCTTAAGTCTTTCGCAAATCAGCTTGATATCCTCAAAAGCCTACTAAACAAGGTTTGGAGCCAAGAGCTTGTGTTCGCCCACTTCTTCCCAACCAACTGGTGATCGACACCTTCTACCATACAAGACTTCATATGATGCCATTTCGATGCTTGAATGGTAACTGTTATTTTATGCAAACTCAGCTAATGACAAATGATTGTCCCAAGAGCCTTTGAAATCCAATGCACAGACTCTTAACACATCCTCAAGCGTTTGGAAGGTGCGTTCAGACTAACTGTCAGTCTGCGAATGGAAAGCCCCTGCTAAAATACAACTGAAATCCCACGGCTTCTTAGAAATGCTCCAAAAAGTGAGAAGTAAGCTTGGAATCTTTGTTAGATGTGATGCTAACTGGAATCCCTTGCAATCGAACTATCTCCCTGACTAACAAATCTACCAATGCACTAAGTGAATCTGTAGACTTAATCGCCAGAAAGTAGGTGGACTTGGTCAGACGATCAACTATCACCCAAATACCATCATGATTTCTCCTGGTCCAATGTAGTCCTACAATAAAGTCCATCGTGATGTGCTCCCACTTCCACATCTATATAGGTAGAGGCTGTAATAAACCGGCTGGTCACTAGTGCTCCACCTTAACCTATCGGCATGTGAGACACTTCGCCACAAACTCTGCCACGTCTCGTTTCATGCCAGGCCACCAATACACCTTGCGTAAGTTATGATACATCTTAGTATTACCTAGATGCAAAGTGTACTTGGTGAAATGTACCTCCATCAAAATCAAATTTCTTCAACTCTTAATCAGCAGGAACACATATACGACCCTTGAACCTCAAAAGCCTGTCATTACCAATAGTAAAACATGATGATACCCCTATTTGAATATGATTAATAGCCTTAATACACTGAGCATCCTCCCTCTGAACTGTCCTAATTTTGTCCATCAACCTTGGTTCTACCAATAGACTCGCTATCATCCCATAATGCTCAGAATGCGTAACACTCAAACTGAGACCTGCAAGAATTTGATCAATAAAAACTTGTCGATCTTATAAGGTATCTGCACACAAGTGCACGTGGTCATACAAGTAATATAGGATTTGAGTCTCGAATTATCGTCTCACAGAGACTGGTGTTGTGTAGCCTAGTTAAGTACTAGATACTATGACCTTAAGTCTATGTTAGCAAATTATGAATTTAATTAATTGTGTGATCTACAAAGGCTAATAAAATAAAATAAGATAAAATAAATAAAAGAAAAGAAAATGAAATTAAAAAGAAAATAAGAAATACTTATAGTGAAAACGATCAAAATAAAATTACTGCAAAAAAATTAATAAAACTAAGTCAAAAAATTTTTTTTCTAAAATGAAATTAATGATGCATGAAATGACTAAATTAAAACTAGTGCAAATGAGAAGAAAATGAACTAATGGATGAGAGATGCTAAAAAAATCCTAATAAAACTCTAATTGAAATCCTAACCCTAAACAAACTCTAATACATTAATATAACTCTAATCTAATATTAAATTAAACTCTAAACAGCACCTAAACTAGTTGTAACCAGCCCCTAAATTAAATAATGGACAGAATTTAAAAATGCTAGCTAAATGGCCCTAAACATGCATCTAAATAATAATGTAACCTAATCTAATATAACCTACACTCTAAACTATGTTTATATGGATCTAAGATGAACTAAGCTACACTCTAACCTACACTCTAAACTATGTTTATATGCATCTAAGATGAACTAATTTAAGTAAATTAAATTCCTGAAATGCTCAAACAGTAACTAAGCTAAGAATGAATAGCAACTAAAAACATGATATCTAACTAACAATAAAATCTTAAAATGCTATGTAAAGATAATGTGAGCTAACCTAAATGGGCCTTAAAAATTACCTAACATGTAAATGGACTTAATATGATCTAAGCTTACCTAAATGAACCTAAACTAAGCCCAAAACAGCAGCTAGTCTACCCCAGAAGTAACACCTAAGTGGCCTAAAATAATGCAGTAAAATGCTAAAGAAATTTAGGAAAAATGCTATCTAAACAATCCCCCAAAATTATCCCTAATTATTTGACCTAAACCTAACTTAACCTTAATAAAATGTAGCCTAATCTAGTCCGGAACAGCCATGGAAACTGACCAAACAGATTTCACAAAACTGATCAAGAAATTGCAAATAACATGAATACATGGGAAGAAATGACTAAGTATACTATGCCAATTAAATTCTAAAAATTTCCTAAAAATAATATGACCCTAATATGACAAAAGGCTACTGGAAATGCACTGAAAACAACTTAAAAATAGACCCTAAAATATCCTACCAGTTACGCCAAACACTGAGCAGAAAAAACCAAATGCATGACATTAATGGTGCTAACCTACGACATTCAACAAACACTTAATAAACATGCTCTCTAAATTGATGAAATAAATGCTATACTAATGGACACATAAGAAATCATGATCATGCTCCAAAATAGTAGCCACAACTCTCACTAAACCAAACAAAAAGAGGTTAAAAAAACGAATCCCGAAATTGCATCAAGACATGCCATTAACGCCACTTCACTGCAGTACTCCACTGTACGAATTTTTATATTTTCTGTTAATGAGAAATACTTAAAACTAAAAATATGAAATTAAAATAGATATATGAAACAGTAAATAAAAAATTATAAACAAAAAAAAGAACTGGAAAACAATAAAAAAATCATTAAAGAAAAATATACACAAAGTTCAAGAACAAGAACTATGGAGGTATTGTTTCAACCTTTTGAATCCCCATTCTCATAGAACCTCATCAATAACCAAAATAAAATAAAAGGAAAGAGTAGAAGAAGATATCATTGCAAGAAATATAAATGAACACTAAGATGAAAAGAGAACTTGAAAAAAAACTTTACTAAACTTAAAGGAAATGCAAACAAAGTAAGTAACTTGCATGAAAAGGAAAGAACTTGAAAAACGTGAAAGATGGTGGTTGCTCCTAAATTTCTTAAGACATAAAAGAAATGCTGGAAAGAAAATAAAATTAAACCCTAGGCAGCCCTCCTAGGTTAGGTCTCATAAAGTTGCTTATATAGTCACTTAACCTAGGGATACAATGGTAATTTCCTATCCTAGATGAGTTGGTATTACTTGCCACTTGTCTTTATGTCCTTGGCTCTTTAAAATAGATATTTCCATGTCATTTAAGTACTCACATCAACCATGAACATCTTATCCCTTCTAGCACCTTTCTTTTTGTCTTCTAGGCCACATAAGCATGCAATGCGGCAAGGGTATGTGTCCTCCATGTGTTGGTATGTATCTTTTGTTCTTATCCACAAAGAGTGAGTAGGATGATGACATGTGGCATACTAGATGTCAAAAGATGAGAGAGAAAATGAAGAGTCATGCTCCTTTGTCTTGTAGTGGTCCAGTCTCCTTTCTTGCCCATTTTTTAGTTTATTTTTTACCGAAAAGACTGAATTCATCTAGAATTTATTTTTCTGCAAAACATGAGGATTTTAATAAAATTAGGGGAATAATTAATAAAATAATAGGGGAATTAAATAATTATTAATCAACAAAATACTAAAATAACTTTATTTTCATAGAGTTATCACAAACTACTCCAATAGCTCGTACTCTTGGACCATCATGTAAGATATCATTCTCACATGCTTCCTGCTCAGAGCATCTACCACCACATTAGCCTTTCTCGAGTGGTACATGATCTCACAATCATAGTTCTTTAGAAGCTCGAGTCACCTCCACTATCTCATATTCAACTCTCTTTGGGAAAACATGTACTTTAGGCTTTTATGATATGTGAACACCTGAAACTTCTACCCATACAAATAAGCCGCCAAATCTTTAATGTGAACACCACAGCCACTAACTCTAGATCATTTTTCGGGTAGTTCCTTTCATGGTCCTTTGATTGGAGAAAACCATGCATCAGTATATATCCTAGTCCCTGTGTGGAGGCATCACTATACACCTAGAAATCCCTTGAACCATCAAGAATGGTGAGAATGGGAGCTATATTTAGCCTCCGCTTCAACTCCTATAAACTACGCTTATGGGCATCATCCCATTGAAATTTCACATCCTTACACGTTAAGTGTGTCAAAGAAGAAGCCAACCTGGAAAAACCCTCAACAAACCATCTGTAATAGCCTGTTAGACCAAAAAAGCTACTGATCTTTGTCACTATTTTCTACCTTTCCCACTATAAAATAGCCTTAGTCTTTGATGGATCAATCAAAACCCCATCGTTACTAACTATATGACCTAAGAAAGCAATTTGGTTTAGCCAAAAATTACACTTACTGAGCTTGGCATACAATTTCTGATCTCTTAATGTCTATAGGACAATTCGAAGGTGCTACTCATGCTTTTCCCGGGATCTTAAATACACCAGGATATCATTGATGAAGATGATGATGAACTTATCTAAGTATAACTTGAACACTTCATTCATCAAGTTCATGAAAGCTACAGGAGCATTAATGAGACCAAACGCCATAACTAGAAATTCATAATGGCCATATCTGGTTCGGAACGCCATCTTGGGTACATCTTTACTCCGTATCTTCAACTGATGGTACCTCGATCTCAAGTCTATTTTGGAGAAGACCTGTACTCCTCTAAGTTGATCAAATAGATCATCGATCCAGGAAAAGGATACTTATTCTTAATCGTCACCTTATGTAACCATTGGTAGTCAATGCAAAGCCTTAAGCTGCCATCCTTCTTCTGAACGAATAGAACAGGAGCACCACACAGGGATACACTGGGCCATATAAACCCCTTATCCAGTAACTCCTGAAGCTGTTTCTTAAGCTCATCTAACTCCACTAATGCCATCCTATAGGGAGGTCTCAAAATGGGCTCAGTTCCCCGCACCAAATCGATGGTAAACTGAATTTGCCTATTAGGAGGAAGTCTTGGAAGATCGTCAGGAAACACATTAGGAAACTCTCTGACTACCGAAATCTCATGAAGTTCAGGACATTTCTGCTCTACGTCCACCACATAGGCTATAAACCCTTCACACAATCAACAAATATTATTAATTTCACTTCTCCAATAATTCAATTAATTAATAAATATTTCCTTATATTATACACTGGTAAAATTTACAGTATAGCTAACGAGAGAAGAGAAGGTTATAGTTTTAGCATAATAGTCCAATACTACATGATTCCTAATCAACAAATTCATTCCTAGTATAACGTCAAATCCATACATATTTAGTAGGATTAGGTCAGCTATCGATTCCCTCTCTCCTACTTGTAGCTTACAATTACGATACACTAGATCGGTCATTCGCAATTCCTGAAATGGTGTATTTATCTATAATAAATGTCCTAGAGGTTCAAATTCAATAATTATTGTCATAGCACTTTTAAGTGATACAAAAGAGTAGGTTGAAACTAGAACAAACAATGTAGTGACATTCATGTCAAAAAGATAAACATTACCTTTAATTACATTCGAGGAAGTGATGTCGACGAACTCCTGGTCAATAGCAAAAACTCGGCCCCGGGTCACAGCTTTCTTGCCCTTTTCTGCTGTCATGGCCCTGTGCGGAGGTTGAGTAGATTATTGAGTGGTCTATAGAGTAGTAGTAACAGTGGTACCCTTCTCTAACTTTGCTTGTACCCTCTACTAATATTAGGACAGTCCTTAATACGATGCCCCATTTGTCCAAATGCTAGGCAAGCTTTGATAAGATATCAACAGGGCTACATACCATGATGTTTCCTGCACGTCTCACACAGCTTCGACACACTCCTCTGTGAACCCATGGTACTGCTTATCGAAATACGAGATCTATCATTAACTATCCTGATCCCTGTACCATGATCATCAAGGAGCTCACAGTCTCAAAACATTTCCATATAATCATAAAGTCATGATAGAAATCATTTTTATATAATTTATTTTTGTACCTCTCGAAGTCCCTGAACTTGACTTAAGCAGCTTCACTAGGGCTTTATCACAAGAAACTTTCTTATCTGCCTTATGCTTACCCTTCTCTTTTCCTTTCCCCTTAGCCCTGAAATCTGCCTAGTACAACTTGTAGTCTTGCTCACAAAGTTGAGCCTTACAGACCGCTTCATCATATGTGCAGATATCCATCGGATACAACTTAGACCGAATCGACGACTTTAACCCCTCCATAATTTGTAGATTTTATGCTCCTCACTTCGTAACACCTCTGGGTCAAATCCACTCAAAGTAACAAACTTAGACTCGTATTGGTCGACAGTCATGCTCCCTTGAGTTAGATTAAGAAACTCGATCTTCAACTTTTTCTAAGTAGTGCATGGGAAGCACTATTTATTAAATGCCTCCAAAATTATATCCCCCGTGACCCTTAGATGTCGAGCCTCCAAAATAGTCTGAGTGGACTACCACTAATGCTCTGCATTGTCCACTAAAAGATATGCAGCTAAACCCACTTGTTCGCTCTAATTACATGTCATATGTCTGAACAATTTAGTGGCTGCCTTTACCTAATTCTCTCTAGCCAACAGATCTCTATCCCCTTTGATCTTAGGCTGGTCTAATTTCTTAAATTCTTTAATCAAACTTACACTGCAATAGGCATTAGGATTCCACCCCTTTAGGGCTTGGATTGGAGGGGGTAACTTCGGCTGTGCTAGTGGTGGTCGCACTAGAGGAGTAAGAGGTGTAGGAAGGTCATTCCTTGAGGGAGTGGGATGCACTGTAGATGGTAATGTAGGTGGGGCTGGTGGTGCACTCATGGCCATGTTTGTGAAATTCACTATAAACTATGTGAATAGGGTAGCCATAGTCTCAACACTCGGCTCTACTCTTGATAATCGAGTGTTCGGACTACCCGTTGGAAATGAAGGAGGAGACTGTGTTGGGGGCGATTCTACTCATCCTCGTCCTCTACCAGCACCCCTTCTACGAGAACTCATTCTACTAACACCACAACAAAATCAATGATTTAGTATAACTTTGAATAGTTATACCATAAATATATATATATTCAAACAAGTACAGTACTGGGGATGTAAACTACTTCTAGTCTATTGACACCGACAAACATCAGACTAACCTTGCTCTAGTACCAATTCTGTAACACTCGATTCCCATACAATTTACCAATTAACTTTTTCAATTTCTTATAGTGGTTAGGCTGTTTGCCAATGTCAATATCTATCTTATACCTCTATTTGTGTGTCATTATTATTAATTTCATAAAAGAGACAATACCAATAAATACATAAATATATTGATTTCATTTATAAGTTCTATTCACATATAATTTGATTTCTCTATTCTATTCACATTTTGATTTTATTTTCCTTAGTAAATTCATCATTTTTCATCACTAAAACACCAAACACTTGCTACAAAAGCTATCCTGCACATCAAAAACACCTAAAAACTAGAAAATTGAAGAGCAGAACTTAATGTTTGAAGGCTATTAGGGATGCTGTACTATTTGATTCTTAAAGGAGGTAAGTGAAGAAAATGAATTCGATCAATTTTACTTATTAATTATCGTTGTATTAGGTGAGTAGAATATATTTCTGGTTTTGGTTGGAACAAAATTAAGTGTAGAAAAAAATGGGTTTCGGCTAGGGAGGGCAGGAAGGAAGACTATGATAATTTTGTTGTATGATGGGTGAAGCATGGCTATAGGTGATGAATGGAATGTAGATATAAAGCTAGAAAATTGTAAAACCATGATTGGAAAATTAAGGGAAGCAATTGGCCATGATGGAGCAAAAATGATGATGATGAGCTTTCACATAGGAATGGCGATTGAGGAAATTTTAAATGGGTAGGAAATGTTTATAATATAAGAGTTAAGAAAAGAATGAGAAATCATGAAGCTAGAATTATGGGAGTTTCGAATATGGCTGTTAAGGGATGAATTTCATAAAATTCTTGATAATATAGGAATTTAATTCTATTCTAACCCTTTGTATAAAAACATAATTTTATAATTCTCAAATCACCTAATTCTCCCACATGCAAGCACAATATTTCCTACACTACTTTTGTAACATCTAGTTTTCTATAAATCACCACTTAACTTTTTCCTTTTTATTATAATGGCTAGGGCGTTTGTCGGTATCATTTTTTTTGTCTCATATCATATAAACCATTATAGTAATCTCATTACTTCAAAATATCAATTTATAATCAATGGTAACAAAATTCCTATATCCTTAACAGATATATTTTAATATTCATACCATTTCACATATACAACTTCCCAAATTCTAATCACTAACACAGTACTAATCTTACTAATTTACATCCCTACAGTCGTTTTCAAATAGTGAGTACTATACAAAACATCTGCAATATATGATAAAATTGCAATATACCTTCAGTGGATGATACATGTGCCTCGAAGGGATATTGTATGCTCCAAAATTAAGCTCCTCTACAGTGAGCGGAATTTACTGCAAATAGTCTGGGTGGAAAAATAGGGGGTAAGTTTACGCTCAATAAGAAAAAGCATATAAAAGAGTGGTACTATGCCACTATATGCAGTAAAAGTCATAAATTTAAATTTATAAATAAAATAATATACATGGGTTCATGCAAACATATATTGAAAACTCATTTAAATCATATACTGTTCATATACTTTTTCACTTTTCAAATCTTTTAAATCAATCTGTCATCTATCTGTAAACCAATAATTCTTCATACTGTATAAATCGAAATCAATCTGTCATCTATCT
Organism: Heritiera fomes; assembly: GCA_032173925.1. Taxonomy (NCBI): domain Eukaryota; kingdom Viridiplantae; phylum Streptophyta; class Magnoliopsida; order Malvales; family Malvaceae; genus Heritiera; species Heritiera fomes. The sequence continues at coordinate 19,678,506 of JAPDPM010000015.1, forward strand.
GTAAACCAATAATTCTTCATACTGTGTAAATCGAAATCAATCTATCATCTGTCATAAATCAAATCAGTTTATCAACTATTTGTAAATGAATCATCTCGTATACTGTATAAATCAACAGAGGGTTAACATCCAAGAAACACATGCACGAACTATATCTCTATAGGGACCTGTATAGGAATCAAGCATAGCCACGTAGGGCCAGGCATCTAACCCTAAGCCATTCCTACATGCAACAATAGCCATTATCGAAAAGACCACAATGTGCACTGATTAGGTGATAGCTGTGGTTAGGGGAAGGTACTGGAGACTAGCACAAAGGCCTCTTAGCCCTAATCATCAATCATTTGTATGCATGTATCAATAAAATTTCAATGAAATCATATTCATACATATTATCTTTAAATCAGTCTATAATCATATAAACAAATTAACATTTATTTGCTGTAAATATTTTTCATAAAATTTCTTATTGAAATCTCAATTATTTAAATAATTTATTTGTAGAAAATATCATTTAATTCCTATAATAATAATAATAATAATAATAATAATAATAATAATAATAATATTATTATTATTATTATTATTATAAACTAACTTTGAAAATGATTCTTATGCAATTTATATAACTCAAAACATATTTTAAATTCATAAAATAAATTTTCTATCATTTATTTAGGAACATGGTTGCATGGAGATTTAGGAATGAAATTTCTAAAATTTTTCGTAATATATCGATTTAATTTCTATCCTAACCCCTTATATAAAAATCACAATTCAATAATTCAAATCACCTAATTCTCTCACATGCAAGCACATTATTTCTTACACTACTTCCATATACTAATCCTTACCTTAATCCGTGTAGGATAACAAATCCAATGGCACCACTGAGCGACTTATTCTTCCAAATTTCTAGCTACAAAATAACATTAAATAATCAACATTTATTGATCATGTCCATAAAATTTCCTTTACTTTTCCAAACTTCCATTTTGAACTATTTCCACCTAAGAAAATAATATGGAAATCTCATGAATTCTATTTGGTCAATTGTAGTCAATTCATTATACTCTTTCTCTTCTCGTTTTCATTTCATAAATAATCTCTATTTATTTCCTATTTTAATTCTACACCCTTATTACCTTAAAATTTGGTCATTCACATTACCCCCTTTATTTTGGCCGAAACCTCCCCTAACCCTCATGTTCATTATTCTTCAATTCTAACTTCACAAGTAATTATGATTCATTCCCTATACTTATTCTTTTATTTCCAAGCATCAACATTACCCTTTCATCTTCATTTTTCCTTCTTGATCGAATTGCCTTTATGATATTAAATTTATTGATTCTTTAATTTATAATCATGGCTATAGCTATTTCATTTTATATCTTCATTTTCCTATCAACCTATATTAAGATCACCATAATTCCATTAGGAGCAGCCCCTAACCGATTGGAATCATCATTATTATGTTCATTTTTTTTCTTCATTTAAATTTCCTGCACAACTATTATTAAACTTTTTGATTCATTTCATATTTCCCATGTATCGAAATTACATCATCTCCATCCTCTTCGTACCATGGCCGAATGGTCTTCTCAACACCAAATTTATTGTTTCACTTGGTTATGGATTCAGCTTTAGTTACTATAGTAACAACCATTATTTTTTCACCATTAGCTATTAAAATTAGCCTCCTCATTCCTCCATTTCCTCTATAGCCGACTGTACCATACTATACTATTCATGTTTTTGTTAAATAAATTTTATGGCTGTATTTATCTCATGGCCAAAATTTTCTTCTCCATCTTCACGCCATCATCATAAGATTAACCACTATAAAACCACCCTGGCCGAACATCCTAAAATGCACTCTACCAAGTTTCAATTAAAACAACAATCATACACATCTTCTAAGCAATCAATTCAACCATAAACAAGTGACAAAAGTGAATGAAACTAAGATTGGAATTTTACCTGCACAGGAATGTTGTTGTCTAGCAGCAGGACAGCTTGTTTTTTATGGTTTTTGGCTGAGCTTTTTAGATGATTAAGAAGCTCTTGAGGTGAAGAATAATTTTCATGTAGGAACCTAGGTAATTTTGTAAAAGGAAGAAGGTGTTTCACTAAGCCAAAAACATGAAAACCTTAAGAAACAGGAGGAAAATCGTAGAGCAGAAATGCAGTAGCAGTGAGGGGGCAAGGAGGTTGGAGAAGATGGTGTTTTGGCCTTATTTTACTGGTGGATTGTTGTATTTTTAATTTATAAATTTTGATTTGTGCCTAAATGACCCAATTACCCTTTTAAAATTTCACTATTTACAAGTTATGCCATTACACAGTATCATTCTGTCCTAGTCAGATTTTCCAACTTTTATTTTTTATTTATTTTGCCTATTTCTAAGTCAACTTAGTCAAAAATTGACTCATTTTCACTAGCCCTTGAGAAATGACCAATTTGCCCTTGCACAACTTCACTAATCCCATTTCTATCCCACCTTTATTTTGTTATTTTTATTTTCTGATTTTGCATTTTATTTTTATTATTTTTCCTATATTTAGGTCAAATAAGGTCAAAGGTTGACTTTCAAGGTGATTTGACCATGTATGGGTAGTGAAATTACTAAACTACCCCTAAACGAATAATTTTCGCTTTGTTCACGTTGTTTTTAGCATTTTTGCGTAATTCAGTTCACAAGCTGGATCCACATGAAACTTTTTTACGTGAGAATTTTCCTATAACAGTATATAGGTTCAAAGTTAATTTGGTTTGACTGTTATTCAGAAAAATTCTTTCGGGGTATGGATACAATCGTCATTTTTTAATTTGTTACACTTAAACTAAGGTATGCTTAGGAAAGAGAATTTTGAAAAGTGGTTTTCTTACCAGTTGGGCATCTCGAGCCCACGATTCACAATTTGCCACTTTGAAATTCATCTGAGTTAAAAAAAATTGCCTTATGAGGCCCACTTAACAGTTCTTCTAATAACTCCATAACATATAGAAATTATTTTCCATAACTTCACTTAATATTCTACTTCAACACCTTCAATAGGTATAGGGAGAATAGAGAAATTTGGGCTCTCACAACTTCGATATACATTCCTTACCTTAAACTATAATATAGAGTAGTAGTCTGATAGTGCCACTTTGCAGCCTTACTCCTCTGAATTTAATGCCGCAAAATAATATTAAAATGTTTAACTTTTTAGCTATCAAGCTTACAGAAATTATGCTACTCCTTCTGGCACATCTTGAATATACATTATTTTACATATTTTCACACATATTATAAGGGCTGGGTTGTCCTCGATGTCTTTATTTCTCATTTTCATTTCACCGTACACATCTCTTTAAACAATGATTTATATATATTAATCAAATTATTCACATGGCATAGTTTAAACATCATTTACATCCCCTGTCTAATTACAACATAGTAATACTGTAAAACAAGTCTGAATACATAAAGTATATGCTTATACCTCCAAGATATAAGTTAGTTGCTTCAGGGTACTCAAATGCCCAGCCAAATCCTCAAACGATAATCATGCAGTCACTACTAAAAATCTGTAGATGTTAAAATAAAGTAGTGAGCAAACCACGGCCCAGTAAAGGAATTGTATGTAATACTTGATATCATGACATCTACATGCTATAAAATCATTTAATTCCTATAGGTATACTAGGGACCCTAATAGGAAAGATACTATAGTCGGTTAGGGATCTGGATGGAGTAAGAAAGGTATTTTGAAATACTTGTCTTGTCCTAGAACCTAGAAGTGACTATAGGGAGTAAGTGTTATTTTTGAAAAGAAACCACTTTCTCATCATTTTTCATATTCATCTCAAATCAACATTTTCATAAGATAAAACATTTAATCATATAATCTAATATTCACATTTAAATCATAAAAGAATATTAGATTGATAATTTTCCATATTCCTTTTGAGAACATATCACATATCACATATATCATTGAAAACTCATCAACAGTATTGTACTAAAATTAGTATATTAAAACTACTTAGAAAACCATCGTTCATCTCATTTAAAACATGTAGAAATCATTCATCTTTTCATGTCATCATCCATGTAAAATCATCACTTTTCATGTCATAAAAATAATGGAGACTAAGGCATCGCCCGAATTATATCATGCTATAAACCCCGTAAGGTAAAGAAATCATCATATCAGATCTATGGCCATAGTCTATAACTGCCCTCGACGTACACTGATCAGGTGTCAATTGGGACTGAATACATATCATCACATGTCACATATCACGTATTAGATAATGATAAAGGGGCCTATCAATCTGAAAACAGTGTTCTGATTATCATATCACCTTTATGGAAATCAATAAAATAGATAAAATCATCAGTCAGTCCATAAAGGTTTTATAAAGTCATATAGTGAATATTTTAGGAAAATAATTTATAACATATTCACCTTTCCGCTTTTCCCTTTACAAACAATTTTATATACTGTAAAACAGGTAGGAAGAATTTTCAGTAATCTCTCTTTCATCATTTTCAGTAACATGAATATTTAAATAATATTTTTTTAGTATATTCATGCTTTATAAAAAATATTAAATTCATCATTTCCAAGGCTAGCAAATTATCCTAATATGCATTAAAATATTTCATAATGTTTTTGAAGAATTTTCAGCAGTATAACGCTGTTATTTTACTAGCCCTCCTGCAATTTGAAGACAGTTCCAAATTTCACAAACAGCCACAATTCAACATTTTTCCAAAGCATATCATTTCACAAATATTCTTATAAAATCATATCGCATACACATCCCTTTCCTTTCTGTAGTATATGACTCTTCCGAGCGCACTAACCGTAATTCGTTACCCCAGGCTGTAATTAATTCCACCAAAGATATTAGCTCATTAAATCCTTAATGTTAAGCTATCATTCATGTCTTAATGCAGTCACATTGAACACTGCAAATATTTTTGCAATATAAATTCTATTGATAGTATAACATAACTTCTTCGTTTTGCGTTGAATTTTAAATCCGAGCATACTAGCAAACTCCTTATAATTCCTACAGCCTAAATCTACCCTCAATTCATCAAAAACAACCATGAATCATACACCCCTTATGTTGACTGAAATTGATACCTTGAATTTCTCATGGAAATTCAACAATCCAATGTTACCTTGTTGTTCTACCATGCTTAGTGATTAAATTGGCACCCATTTTAAGCATGAAACACCATGAATCCTTAAAGAACCAAGCTTGACTAGATGGTCCTCCAATGGAAAATTTTCATTTTGCAAGATTTAATCAATTCTATGGTTATAAGCATGCTTAGCAAGCTTGGTTTGACTATCTTACACCATTGAAATTCAAAGAAAATAAAAGCATAAACGGTTCTTACCTTGACTGAATATGGAGGGTGCCAAAGGTCATGATTTTGCTCACTTCACAAAGAAATATTGATGTAGATAGATAGAGAATGAAAAAATTAGGTAAGGTTGTAGTAGAATTTTTGTTGAGATTGTGTTGTTTGGTATTAGTTTTGCAAGCTTTTTTTTCTTCCTTTTTCTTAGCTATGAAGACGTGTATGGAGGTTGAAGATGCCTCAATAGTGGCTGGCTATGTTGTAAAGAAAAATATAGAATTGTCCAGAAATTTTGAAAATGACCAAAATGCCCCTTATTAAGAAATTTTTTGGACAATTTTGCCCTTAACTTCCATAATGGTAGAAATTGTGTAATTGAGCTCCAAAATTTCAAATTCCAGCACCAATTAATCTTATTTAATGTATCTTGATGATTAGAAGTGGTTTCGTTGATGCACAGGGCACAGACAATGAGAAAATACAATTTTAACCCCATGACCTACAGCAAATTTCTCTAATTTTACCACTGATTTGATAAATCCATTAATGCTATCTTAAACTACTTTTCATGTAGAATAACATGGTATTTTTACTTCGTCCCAATTCTTTTTAGTTTGGGTGCAATTTAAAAAAATACTCTTGGGACGTAACCGTTATTTTCCAGTTTGTTTGCCATATTTTCAAGAATAGTACAAATAAGGTATTTTGGCCTCCAAATATCCATAACATCATTATTACATCATCCGTACACTGTTTCCTCAATCATATGTACATCGGGGCTTGAAATCCCAAGTGAGGCCCATATGATTATTTATTCAAAATCTACAAATATAGTCAAAATAAATCAAAATTACATTTAATTACACATATACAGTACAAAATGATCAATTCTCACATTTCCTTCCCACCTTTAGGAAATTTAGTCCTCCGAATTTCATTTGGACCACTCACTAGAATAGCTTTGGGTACTTCTTCTGCATCAAGCTTTCTAACTCCCATGTTGCCTCTTCCTCGGAGTGGTACTACCAGAGCACTTTCACTAATGGAATCGTCTTAGATTGCAACACCTTATCCTTTCGATCCAAGATCCGTATCGGTCTCTCCACGTAACTCATATCCTCTAGAATCTCCAATGGCTCGTATCAGATTACGTGGGATAGATCTGGGTGATACTTCTTGAGCATTGAGACATGGAATACATTATGCACTGCTGACAATTCTAGTGGTAGTGTCAATCTATACGCCATGTCTCCCACACGATCTAAGATCTTGAATGGTCCAATGTAGCGAGGACTCAGTTTTCCTTTCTTATCAAACCTCATTATACCTTTAGTTGGGGAAACTTTCAAAAATACATAGTCACTTGGTAAGAACCCGAGTAGTTGACGTCTCGTATCTGCATAACTCTTCTGCCGACTCTTTGCTATCCTTAACCTTACAAAAATAATCTGTACATCTCTCGAAGCCTGCTTTACCAAATTGGGAGCCAATAACTTTCGATCTCCCACTTCTTCCCATGTGATTGGTGACTTACATCTTCTGCCGTATAATGCCTCATATGGTGCCATGCCAATACTCGTCTGGTAGCTATTATTATATGCAAACTCCGCTAATGGTAAATGGTCGTCCTATGAGCCTCTAAAATCCAATGCACACGCCTTCAGCATATCTTCGAGCGTCTGTATCACTCGAACGGACTGTCCATCAGTCTACGAATGAAAGATGATGATGAAATTCAGTCAGGATCCCATGGTCTCCTGAAATCTCTCCCAAAAGTGGGATGTGAACCGGGAATCCCTATCTAATGTAATGCTCACCGAAACACCATGTAGCCTCACTATTTCCTGTACATATAGATCGACAAGGGCACTGAGAGGATCTGTAAATCTGATAGCTAAGGAGTGGGCAGACTTCGTCAATCTATCCACTATCACCCATATGGCATCATGATTCCTCTAGGTCTTAGGCAAACCAATGATAAAGTCCATCGTAATATGCTCCCATTTTCATGTAGGAATTGGTAGAGGCTCCAATAGACCTGTAGGTTTTTTATGCTTAATCTTAACCTGCTGACATGTGAGAAATCTCGCTACAAACTATGCGATGTCTCTCTCCATCTTTGGCCACCAATATACCCTCCTTAGATTTTGGTACATCTTAGTATTGCCTGGATGCAGAGTGTACATGGAGGTGTGGGCCTCTGTCAAAATCAAATCTCTCAGTTGGCGGTTATTGGGAACACAGATCCTACCTCTGAACCTCAAAATACCATCGGTGCCAATCTCGAAATCTAACTGTACTCCAATATGTACTCGACTGGCAACTTCTATACAATAATTATCTGTCCTCTGAGCATCTCTCATATGGTCCATTAGGCTTGGCTCAATTCTGAGACTAGCTGTAAATCCATAGCTCTCAAAGGAAGTCATACTAATACTGAGGTTCGAGAATTGCTCCAATAGCTCGTGCTCCCTGACGATCATGTAAGATAACATCGCCACATGCTTTTGGCTCAGAGCATCTGCCACCACGTTCGCTTTCCCCAGGTGGTATAATATCTCACAGTCGTAATCCTTCAGTAACTCCATCCATCTTCGTTGTCTCGTATTTAGCTTACACTGCGAGAATAGGTACTTCAGACTCTTATGGTCTGTGTAAATCTAAAAAGTCCCACCATAAAGGTAGTGCCGCCATATCTTCAGTGCAAACACCACAACGGCTAACTTAAGATCATGGGTCGGGTAGTTCTTCTCATGCTTCTTAAGATGTTGAGAACCATATGCAATCACCTACCCATTCTGCATCAAAACAAACCCTAATCCTTGAGCGGAAGCATATATAGATACAGAAAATCACCTGACCTACTGGGAAGGGTAAGTACTGGAGCTGTCATCAATCTCCGCTTTAGTTCCTGGAAGCTACGCTCACACGCATCTAACCACTCAAACTTAACATCCTTACGTGTGAGTCGTATCAGTGGAACAGCCAATCTAGAGATCCCCTTAACAAACCGATGATAATATCCGACTAGACCCAAAAAGCTCCGAATCTCAGTCACAATCTTAGGCCTCTCCCATTTTACTATGGCCTCTATCTTGGACAGATCAACAAACACCCTATCCTTCGACACTACATGTCCTAGAAAAGTGATGTGATCTAGCCAAAATTCGCACTTACTAAACTTAGCGCATAACTTCCGGTCTCAAAGGGTCTGGAGAACTATCCGAAGGTGCTGCTCATGCACCGTTGGAGACTTAGAATATACCAAGATATCATCTATAAAGACGATCACGAACTGATCCATATAGGGCTTAAACACCTCATTCATCAAGCCCATGAATGCTGCAGGGGTGGTAGTCAAACCAAATGGCATCACCAAAAACTCGTAGTGTCCATATCAAGTCCGGAATGCTGTCTTGGGAACATTCGAATCTCGAATCTTAGGCTAATGATAGTCTGATCGGAGATCAATCTTGGAAAACACCTGTACACCCCTCAACTCATCAAATAAGTTGTCGATCCTCGATAAGGGATACTTATTCTTGATGGTCGTCCTGTTCAACAACCTATAATCAATGCACAACCATAGGTTGCCATCCTTCTTCCGGACGAATAATACCGGTGTACCCTACGGAGACACACTAGGAGTATATTCTTAAGCTCCTCCAACTCTGATAATGCCATTCGATACGGATGCATAGAAATGGGCTTCATGCCGGGTCCCAAGTCAATGGTGAACTCAATCTTCTGATCTGATGGTAACCCTGGCAAATCCTCCAAAAATACATTCGAAAAATCCTTGACCACAGGAATCTCATGTAACTTAGGACGTCTCTTTTCTACATCCTCCACATATGCAATCAAACCTTTAACACATCCACACATAACATTCAAACAATTTAGTAAACATATCATTTCATTATAACTTATCAAAAAGCTTTACAATATATCGTTCTGGTTGAGAGAAGATAACAAACTTAGTATAGCAATCTAAACTAACAAAATTCACAACTAACAAATCCATCCCTAATATTACATCAAAGTCATACATCATTAATAAAATTAGTTAGCTATTGTTTCCTTCTCTCCTACAGTTACTTTACAATTTCTGTGCACTACATTTGTCATTTGTGCTTCTTTAAAAGGCGTATTTACTTGTAAAGTATATCCTAACGGCTCCGATTCTATTGAGACTTTGTTAGCACAAGCAGGTGATATAAACGAATGAGTAGAGCCAGGATCAAACAATACAATTACAGGTATATCAAAAATATAAATTTTACCTTTAATAACATCCGTTGAGGCATTTGTAGTCTCATGGTCTACCACGTACACCCAGCCCTAAGTCACGGGCTTCTTACCCTTCTTCGCTGCTGTCGCCTGTCTCAACTATGAGGGTGTAGCTCTCTCTATCTCGATCTGAGTTACTGGTGCTAGTGCTGGTGGAATAGCGACTGAAATAGTGGAAGTTGTGGACTCTCAGAGCATCGGGCAATCTCTCATCAAATGTGCCATCTGTTGACATCTAAAACATGCCTTAGTCAACAAGTAACAAGGTCGTGTACCATGCGGCCTACCACACAACGTACACTTGGTAGCAATACTCCTCAGTGTTGATATGGGACCTGTAGTAGGGGCTGTAGTAGTTGATCTCATAGATCGCCCCTCTGAAATCTGTATGCCCGATGATCTAGCCCTCTTAGACTGATCTCTACCCGATCTTCCCTCTGCGCCCCTCTTAGCTTTACCCTTTCTTTTAGACTTACCCTTAGATGTCAGCTCAACATGAAACTACTAATAATCTTACTCGCACAATTGTGCCCGTCTGACAACCTCATCATAAGTGCAAATATCGAACAGAGCCAACTTAGACTTGATAGATGCTCTCAGCCCAGCCTTAAATCGATCGATCTTATGCCGCTCATTTACCAGTGTCAGTGGATCGAATTTGCTAAGTGTCGTGAACCTCGACTCATATTGATCCACTGTCATGCTACCCTGTGTCAGCTCCATAAATTCCTGCTGTAATTTCTTCTGAGCTATGTTGGGTATATACTGGCAGCGAAATGCATACTCAAAGATCTCCCAAGTGATCACTAGTGTTTTGCATTATCCGTCATCTGGAACACTACTAGTCCGACTCTCTCTGTATCTAAACATCTCATATACCTAAATAATTTCTCGATAGCGGCAACCCACTGCTTTGCCACCAGTGGATCTCTGTATCCCTTAAACTTAGGAGGATTTAGCTTAGTAAACTGCCGCACTAATGCCACATCACAGTAGGACTCTACATCCCTAGGTGGTTGTATTGGTGACGGTGGTGGAATAGTCGGTGCCTGTGATACTGGCTGAAGTGCAGACTGAGGCTCAAGAGCAAGCTATGTAGGAGGTGGTGGAGGTGGTGCAACTAGTGGAGCTACTGGAGCTGCTTGCTCCATCTATGTTCTATTAGCAGCTCTGTCTACGTGATACATAGCAATAAAATCTGCCAACATATGCTCCATCTGAGACATTCGAGTGTTCAGGCTCTCAGGCTGCGGTGGGTAAGCAAGTCTTGGGATGAGCTCTGGTATTGGCTCGAGCGTGTGTGGCTCTGTAGTTGGCTTCGCCCTACCTTTGCCTCTACCCCTAGTCGTGCGAGTAACCCGTCGTCCACTCATTTCTACACAGCATAAACCATATTCCAATATTCGGTTAGTGACTTATTTATATATCCAGACTATACAGTACTACAGGGGATGTTAATCACTTCATCTTGTCATAAGGAGCAAGCTATGTAGGAGGTGGTGGAGGTGCTGCAACTAGTGGAGCTACTGGAGCTGCTTGCTCCATCTCTGTTCTATCAGCAGCTCTGTCTACGTGATACATAGCAATAAAATCTGCCAACATACGCTCCATCCGAGACATTCGAGTGTTTAGGCTCTCAGGCTGCGGTGGGTGAGCAAGTCTTGGGATGAGCTCTGGTATTGGCTCGAGCGTGTGTGGCTCTGTAGTTGGCTTCGCCCTACCTTTGCCTCTACCCCTAGTCGTGCGAGTAACCCGTCGTCCACTCATTTCTACACAGCATAAACCATATTCCAATATTCGGTTAGTGACTTATTTATATATCCAGACTATACAGTACTACAGGGGATGTTAATCACTTCATCTTATCATAAGGATACCGACAGACACCTGACCAACCTCACTTTGATACCAATAAATACTGCCACATCATAAATATACAGTATTTTACATATTTTCACACATATTATAAGGGTTAGGCTGCCCTCGATGTCTTTATTTCTCATTTTCATTTCACCATACACATCTCTTTAAACAGTAATTTATATATATTAATTAAATTATTCCCATGTCATAGTTTAAATATCATTTACATCCCATGTCTAATTATAACATAGTATTACTATAAAATAAGTCTAAATACATAAAGTAGATGATTAATCCTCCAGGATATAAGCTAGCTGCCTCGGGGTTCTCAAATGTGCAGCCAAATCCTCTGACGATAATCACGTAGTCACTAGTAACAATCTGTAGATGTCAAAATAAAAGAGTGAGCAAACCACGGCTTAGTAAAGGAATTGTATGAAATACTTGATATCACGACATCTACATGCAATAAAATCATTTTATTCCTATAGGTATACTAGGACCCTAATAGGAAGGATATTATAGTCGGTTAGGGATCCGGATGGAGCAAAGAAGGTATTTTGAAATACCTGTCTTGTCTCGGAACCTAGAAGTGACTATAGGGAGTAAGTGTTATTTTTGAAAAGAAACTACTTTCTCATCATTTTTCATATTCATCTCAAATCAACATTTTCATAAGATAAAACATTTAATCATATAATCTAATATTCACATTTAAATCATAAAAGAATATTAGATTGATAATTTTCCATATTCCTTTTGAGAACATATCACATATATCATTGAAAACTCATCCATAATATTGTACTGAATTTAGTACATTAAAACTGTTTAGAAAACGATCATTCATCTTATTTAAAACATGTAGAAATCATTCATCTTTTCATGTCATCATCCATGTAAAATCATCACTTTTCATGTCATAAAAATAATGAAGACTAAGGCATTGCCTGAATTATATCATGCTATAAACCCCATAGGGTAAAGAAATCATCATATTAGATCTATGGCCAAAGTCTATAACCGTCCTCAGTCGTACATTGATCAAGTGTCTCCCGAGACTGAATACATATCATCACATGTCACATATCACATATCACGTATCACATATCACATATCAGCATGATAAAGAGGGCTATCAGTCTCAAAACAGTGTTCTCAACATCATAACACTTTTATGAAAATCAATAAAATAGATAAAATCATCAGTCTGTCCATAAAGGTTTTATAAAGTCATACAGTGAATATTTTTTGAAAATAATTTATAAAATATTCATCTTTCCGCTTTTCCCTTTACAAACCATTTTATATACTGTAAAACATATAGGGAGAATTTTCGATAATCACTCTTTCATCATTTTCAGTAACATGAATATTTAAATAATATTTTTTAGTATATTCATGTTTTATGAAAAATATTAAATTCATCATTTCCAAGGCTAGGAAATTATCCTAATATGCATTAAAATATTTCATAATATTTTTGAAGAATTTTCTAAGAATTTTCAGCAGCATAACGGCTGCTGTTTCACTAGCCCTCCTGCAATTTCAAGATAGTTCCAAATTTCACAAACAGCCACAATTCCACATTTTTTCCAAAGCATATCATTTCACAAATATTCTTATAAAATCATGCATATCAAAATAATGCACTCGGGATATCCCTACAGATCGCATACGCATCCTTTACCTATCTGTAATATACGACTCTTCCGAGTGCACCAACCGTAATTTGTTACCCCTGGGCTACAATTAATTCCAGCAAACTATTAGCTCATTAAATCCTTATTGTTAAGCATTCATTCATGTCTTAATGCAGCCACATTGAACATTGCAAATATTTTTGTAGTATAAATTCTACCGGTAGTATAACATAACTTCTTTGTTTTGCATCGGATTTTAAATCCGAGCATACCGGTAGACTCATTGTAATTCCTACAGTCTAAATCTACTCTCAATTCATCAATAACAGCCATGAATCATACACCTCTTATGTTGACTGAAATTGATACCTTAAATTTCTCATGGAAATTCAACAATCCAATGTTACCATGTTCTACCATGCTTAGTGATTAAATTGGCACCCATTCTAAGCATGAAACACCATGAATCCTTAAAGAACCAAGCTTGGCCAAATGGTCCTCCAATGGAAAATTTTCATTTTGCAAGATTTAATCAATTCTATGGTTATAAACATGCTTAACAAGCTTGGTTTGATTATCTTACACCATTGAAATTCAAGAAAATAAAAGCATAAAGATTTCTTACCTTCACCGAATATGGAAGGTGCCAAAGGTCTTGATTTTGCTCACTTCACAAGGAAATATTGATGTAGATAGATAGAGAATAAAAAAATTAGGTGAGGTTGTAGTAGAATTTTTGTTGAGATTGTGTTGTTTGGTATTAGTTTTGCAAGCTTTTCTTTCTTCCTTTCTCTTAGCTATGGAGACGTGTATGGAGGTTGAAGATGCCTCAATAGTGGCTGGTTGTGTTGTAAAGAAAAATATAGAATTGTCTAGAAATTTCAGAAATGACCAAAATGCCCTTCATTAAGAAATTCTTTGGACAATTTTGCCCTTAACTTCCGTAATCGTATAAACTATGTAATCGAGCTCCAAAATTTCAGATTCTAGTACCAATTAATCTTATTTAATGTATCTTGATGATTAGAAGTGGTTTCGTTGACGTGCAATGCACAAATAATGAGAAATTACGATTTTACCCGTTCGACCTGCCAGTAAATTTCTCTAATTTTACCACTGATTTGATAAATCCATCGATTCTGTCTTAAACTACTTTTCATGTAAAATAACATGGTATTTTTACTTCATCCCAATTATTTTTAGTTTGGGTGCAATTTACGAAAATAACCTCGGGATGAAACCGTTATTTTCCAATTTGTTTGCCATATTTTCAAGAATAGTGCAAATAAGGTATTTTGGCCTCCAAATTTTCATAACATCATTATTACATCATCCGTACATTTTTTCTGCAATCATTATGTACATCGAGGCTTGAAATCCCAAGTGGGGCCCACATGATTATTTATTCAAAATCTACATATATAGTCAAAATAAATCAAAATTACATATAATTACACATATACGGTACAAAATGATTGATTCTCACACCTTCACATTCTTCATTTAACTCATTATTTCAAGGTTATTACCATCGGTAAAAATAATCACCACCAATTGATATCATTTTCTTCAAACCAATTTATCATTAATATACCTAACAATTATATTCTATTTCCTAACCCTTAAATCATTGAAAGTCTACATGCAAAGCTCTCCTAAAGGCTTGGTCGAATGTTTCTTCAAGCATTATAGTTGCCATTTTTCATTTTTAATTTCAGGATTAGTCTTCATTCATATCCTACACTCATCACACATCCCATATTCATCAAGATTCCACCTTCATTATGAAATCCTCACCATGGCCGAATTGCTCACTTAATGCTAAGCCCACATTTCAGCTAAGCTATGGTCATGGCTAACGTCAAACACATTACATGGCATCATTTTCCATCCATCATGCAACCAAATCACCATGACAGCCCCATGAACCAACCATGGTCGAAACTCCCCTGCACCTATACACTTGACTTTAACTCAAATCAAGGCCACAATCATGTTTCCCATTCATAACACAATCCAAAACCATGGTTAAAATTAAATGAAAATATCAACACCATAACTTTACCTTGGAAATCAGATCTATCAGGTACAGAACAGCCTTAATTACTAGAATTTGGTTAAGTAATTAGTATGGTTGAAGAGCACTAAGGATGGGGAACAACTTTGGTGAAGAAAACTTGGTGAGTTAGTTAGTGTAAGGTCGTGTTTCTCAAGGTGGTAGATAGAAGACTTAGAGAAATTTGTAGCTAAAGTGAGAGGGATGGCCAAGCTTGAAGAAAACCAGAAACTTCTGGTTTTTATAACTATTAATATAATTTTATCTGCCTATGGTAAAAAAGATAGATTTACCCCTATAAATTTCTTATATTTACCAAATCTGCCACTCCATTATCTTATTATTTAAATTTCCAAATTTTTATTTTCATTTTTATTAAATTTTATTTAATTAAGTCAAATGTTGACTAAGGATGAAGTCTGACTAGCAGTTGTATGAGAAATGACCTAAATGCCCTTCCACAATTCCATTATTTCCAAATCTGTCCTAACATTATTTTAATATTTATAATTTCAAATTTTATATTTTATTTTTATTATTTTTCATATACTCTGGTCAAACATGATCATAGGTTGACTCCCAAGGTGGTTTGACCAGCTATGGGTAGTGAAATTACCAAACTACCCCTAAACGAAGGCTTTTAGCTTTATTCGCGTTGGTTTTAGCCTTTTTGCGTAATTCAGTTCACAAGCTAGATCCACGTGAAACTTCTTTACACGAGGATTTTCCTATGACGGTTTGTAGGTCTAAAGTCAATTTGGTTTGACCATTATTCAGAAAATATTCTTTCGGGCTATGGACACACTCGTCATTTTTGAATTTGTTGCACGTAAATCTAAGCTTGCATAGGAAAAAGAATTTTGAGAAGTGGTCTTCTTACCAATGTATTATGAGCCCATGATTCATATTTTGCCACTTCGGAGTCCATGCGGGTTATGGTTTGTGCTGTGAGGCCCACTTAATCGTTTCCTTGACACCTACAACACACATGAGAATTAGGCATCTCAATTTGAGTTAATATTATAACTAAACACATTGAATAGGTATAGGAAGAATAGATAATTTAGGGTTCTCACACCAAAAATGAGTTAGAATAGTTAGATTAATAGAATTAGCCAAAACGAACAAAATGAGAAATTAGGCTTATAAGTCTGCATAGTTTTGTAACTCACACTTCGTTTGAATTCTTACATGTTTTCACTCATTTTGAATTACTTGCCTATAGTTGAAACATGTTTATGTATGAATAAATATTTTGAACACTTACTTTTGCGTCGAGAATATTTGTCGAATTTTCTACTTTGAAGACTAAGTTATATGGTTTGAATGCTTATAGACTGACTAAAGATAAACTTTCTTGAAATGATTTCTATCACTAATTTGGAATGTTATACGAACTGTTTTGAGATTGTTAGCTCCCATAGTTGCCTATGGCAATCATACATGTAGTTAGTCAGCTAGTTTGTTTGCTATTTAACGCTAGTCAAGTCATTAGCACCCATAGATGTGACTAGTTCACACTGTGGACTTTTATAGACTATGGCCATATGTCTTTTTGTATCCCTTACGAGAACTTATTGTGCATAATTCTATTGGGATGTTGACCATCTCCATCGAATGTTTATAGTTTGACAAATTACAGGTTTGAATGATTTGTATTTGAAAAAAATGTTTGATCATATGTCTGAATTGTATTTAATGGGTTCGTATTATTTATAATTGTTTCGTATTTACAATTGAAAGATTATTTTTGATTTGACTGCATTGCACCAATATTTTTAAAATATCTAACATTCTCCCTATAGTCGAACTTAGGAACCGGGATAAGTGAGGTGCTTTAAAACATCTTTTCACACTTAACCTGGAATCCGAATCGGCTATAGAATTCCTCCTTTTCGAAATGCTCATATCGTTAGTGACTTATGCATACTACTATAGAGCCAATTAGGAAACATGCGTATTAGTTGCGTAATATTGCACTTTTATATATGTTTTCTTACAAAATGTAAACTCACTCTCTTATTTTTTTTCTCCAAATTATTTGCAGTGATTTTCGCTCGCTTATCGAGGAGCTTATACTTTTGGACATAGTATTCCTTCGAGGTGTGCTTATAGTTCCCTTAGAGGTATATTGTAATTTCACTATATATCTCAGACTTTCGTACAGTACTAGGTCATACTTTAGATCGTATTGGGGATGTAAACTTTAGGGATGGTGTTATGTATAATAAATAGAATGTTGGACTTAATCATGTATATATATTTGTATATGGATGATAAGCAAGTATTAATGTTATTGTATAACACTTTGATTTGAATCGATTTTATGTGATGATATTGATTTAATATGGAATTGTATATAATGTAAGTAAGAAAGAAAAATGGCATGACAAAAAGCTTAACCAAATCGTAAGAAAAGGAAAAAGTTAGCTCGTATTTTTGATTAGTTTGTACATTTTAGGATTGGTATCAAACCAGGGTTAGTCTGATGTTTGTATTTTCGATTAGTTTGTACATTTTAGGATTGGTATCAAACCAGGGTTAGTCTGATGTTTGTTAGCGTCATTAGGTCAGAAATAGTTTACATCGCTAAGTACTATACTTGTCTTAATATATACGCATGGTATAACTACTTAAAGTTATACTAAAATTGTTTGGTTTTGTTTTGTGTTAATAAAATGAGTCACCAAAGAAGGGATATTCGACGGAGATGGGAAGAATCGTCTTTGAAACACTCCCCTTCTCCATCTTTAGCGGATAGTCCTAATACTCAGTTGTCGAAAGTAGAGCGGATGATTGAAACTATGGCAACGCTATTTATGCAGTTCATGACAAACGTTCCGAATATGGCTATGAACGCACCAACACCACCTATGGTGCCTCTTCCTCCACCACAGGAGAACACTCCTCTAATGTCTCCAGATCCTTCTGTACAACCCCTACTAGCTCAGTCATAGCCTCTATAGCCAGCCCTAGTTCCAGAGAGGCAGGGTCTTATAGCTCGCTATGATGTGAATTTGTTTATGCAGTTTAAGAAGCTAGACTCGCTAAAATTTAAAAGGGATAGGGACCTATTAGCTATCGAGAATTAGGTCAATGTTGTAAGGAAGCTTTTCACCTATATGACATGCTTTAAAGATGAAAAAGTGGGCTTGGTGACTTTCTCGTTGGTGGGAAAAGCTAAACATTGGTAGAAGTCCACTCAAATCATATTAAAGGCTCGGCATTCCGAGTTAACATGGGGCACTTTCTTGGAGGCCTTTAACAAGCAGTACATCCTGCACATTGCTCAGAGGAAGTTAAAGATGGATTTCCTGAATCTGACTCAGGGCAGTAAGTCAGTGGATTAGTATGAGTCGAAATTCACAGCCTTGAGCAGGTTTGATCCAGAAACTTTACGCAGTGAAGAGCATAAGATCTTCATATTTATGGAGGGTTTAAGCCATCCATCTGATCTAAGTTGGTTCCCATGGATATTACTACCTATGACGAGGCTGTTCGTAAGGCTCAACTGTGTGAACAAGATTTTGAGTTTCACCAAGCCGATTTCGATGCCTGAGGAAAGGGGACGGGTAAAGAAAAGGTGAAGCGAAAGTCAAAAGAAAAATCTTGTCAGAAAGGTATCCAACTAAGAAAGCTAGGAGAGATGAGCGGACTTCTAAGGCCACAGGGATCAAGATATCTGATGAGAAGTCACGATCCACTTTAGCAAGTAGTACCACCAACTCACAGAAGAGTGTATCGAAGAAGTCTGAGCATTGCAGTAAATCTCATGGGTTATAGACAGTTGGGTTACTGGAACCTGCTTTTAGTGTGGACAGATGGGGCATCAGATTAAGGATTGTCCAAATATTTACCCGAAAGTGACCGAAGAGCTGGAAAAGATCGCCCAACCTCAGCGTAAAGACATGGCAACAAAGAAGGGGAAGAAAGCCGTGACGTAGTGACTAGTCTTTGCTATCGATAAGGAGTCCTCTAACACCTCCTCTGATGTGATCAAGGGTAAGATTTTTTGTTTCTTATATGAATGCTACTGCATTATTTGATCCAGGTTTCACCCATTCTTTTGTGTCCTCTATGATTGCTAGGAAATTGTTTGTAGAACCAGAACCCTTAGGACACTTGTTACAAGTAAACACACCTTTTAAAGAATCGCAAATGGCACACGTAGTGTACTGTAATTGTAAGCTACGAATAGGAGAAAGGAATTGGTAGCTGGCATAATCTTACTAAATATGTATGAATTTGATGTCATATTAGGAATGGATTGGTTAGCTGGAAACTATGTCATTTTGGACTGTTAGGCTAAAACTATAACCTTCTCTTCTCCTGTTAGCTATGTTATAAAGTTTGCTAGTGTTTAATGTAAGAATATATTTGTTAACTAACTTGTTTAAAAGTGAATTTGTCAGAATATGTTTGATATTGTGAGGGTTCATAGCCTATGTTGTGGACATAAAACAAAAAAGTTTGGAGGTTCGTGAAATTTTGGTGCTCAAAAACTTTCCCAATGTATTTCTGGATGAACTTCCAGGGCTTCCTCTTGATAGGGAGACTGAATTCACTATTGATCTAGTGCCTAGAACTAAGCCTATTTCTAAGCCTCCCTATCGAATGACACTAGTTAAGCTCGACGAGCTTAAGAAGCAACTTCAGGAGTTGCCTGATAAGGGTTTTATACTACCCAGTGTATCCCTATAGGGTGCTCTAGTATTGTTTGTATGGAAGAAAGATGGTAGTTTGAGGCTCTGTATTGATTACCGGTGGTTGAACAAAGCTACCATCAAGAACAAGTACCTCTTCTCATAATTAATGATCTATTCAATTAGCTTTGGGGTGCATAGGTTTTCTCTAAAATAGATCTGGCATTGAGATATCATCAGCTAAAGATTTAGAGTGAAGATGTCCTTATAACAACTTTTAGAACCTGATATAGCCATTATGAATTTTTTGTTATGCCGCTCAGTCTCACTAATGCCCTTGCAGCTTTTATGAACCTGATGAATGAGGTTTTTAAACTGTATTTGGGTAAGTTTATTGTCGTCTTCATTGAAGACATTCTGGTGTATTCTAAGTCTCTGTAAGAGCATAAGCATCATCTTCGGATAGTTCTTTGGACCTTTAAATGTATGCTAAGTTGAGTAAATGTGATTTTTGGCTAGATCAAATCTCCTTCTTGGGTCATATAATCAGTAAAGATGGGGTTTTAGTTGATCCATCAAAGATTGAGGCCATAGTACAATGGGAGAGGTCGAAACTGTGATGGAGATTTGAAGCTTCTTGGGTCTAGTTCTATACTATCGACGATTTGTTAAGAGTTTTTCTAGGTTGGTTGCTACTTTAATGTGCTTGATGTGTAAGGATGTAAAATTCGAATGGGATGATGCCTGTGAACGTAGTTTCCAAGAGCTGAAGCATAGGCAAATGACTGCACCAATCCTTACCACTCCAAATGGTTCAAGAGGTTCCTCCGTGTATAGTGATGCCTTCACATAGGGCTTGGGTTGCGTGCTAATGCAAAATAAGAAGGTAGTTGTTTATGGTTCACACTAACTAAAAGACCATGAGAAGAACTACCCAACACGTGATTTGGAGTAGGACACTGTAGTCTTTGCTTTGAAGATTTGGTGGCACTATCTATATGGAGAAAAATTCCAAGTGTTCACGAACCACAAGAGTCTAAAGTATCTATTCTCCCAAAGGGAACTGAATATGAGATAGAGGAGATGGCTCAAGTTTCTGAAGGATTATGATTGTGAGATCCTGGACCACCCGAGAAAGGCTAATGTGGTGGCAGATGCTTTAAACAAAAAGCATATAGGAATGGTGTCATATATAATGGTTCGAGAGTATGAATTGTTGGAGCAGTTCGGAAGCCTCAATTTAAATGTCTCACCTTCTGAGAATTATGGCATGACAACTAGTTTGTTGATTGAATCGAATTTGATGGACAGAATCAATGTCACTCAAAATGAAGACGCTCAGTGTATAGAGGTTGCGAATCAAATTCAATCAGGTATACCATTAGACTTTGCTATCAGTAATGATGGGATTCTAAGGTTTAAAGGTCGTATTTGTGTTCCCGATGATAGAGAGTTTAAAGGATTAATTATGGCATAAACACATTCCACTAAGTACACCCTGCATCTGAGTAACACTAAAATGTATCACAATCTCCGTAAGGTGTATTGGTGGCCTGGCATGAAATGAGACATAATCAAGTTTGTAATAAAATGTCTCACGTGTCAGTAGGTTAAGGTGGAGCACCAGAAACTAGCCTATACCTATTTGGAAATGGGAGCATATTACGAGCACTTCCTTATAGGTTTACCTCGGACCCGAAGGAATCATGATGGTATATGGGTGACTATTGATCGACTAACTAAGTCTACCCACATTCTAGCAATTAACTCCATAGATTCTCTTAATGCTTTGGCAAATTTGTATGTTAGAGAAATTGTTCGACTTCTTGGCGTTCCAACGAGCATCACCTCCGATAGAGATTCCAGATTTACTTCACACTTCTGGGAACATTTTCAAGAAGCTATGGGATCTCGGTTAAACTTTAGCACGACTTTCCATCCACTGACTGATGATTAATTTGAGCACACCATCCAGACGCTAGAGGATATGTTGAGTGCATGTGCCTTGGATTTCAAAGGCTCTTAGGATGATCATTTGCCATTAGCTAAATTTGCTTATAACAAGAGAAAGTGTTGTTGTCTAAGACGATTGCATTAGTTAAGGTTCTCTAGCAGTACCATTCGACGGAAGAAGCCACGTGGGAATTGGAAAGCCTAATGAAAGAGAATATTTGGAACTGTTCGAACAATAGCTCGATAAAAATTAGAGGACCAAATTTTTTAAGGTGGGGAGGATGTGAGATTCCTAATTTCATCTATTCCTTCCACACTTATTGAATATTTTGGGTTAGAATGATAAGTAAACTGACGATGACTAACTTTATCTCTACTTTGTAGGTATTAGAGAAACTATCACGTGAGCCCCATAGGATTATCCTTAACTCGGATGGGGATAAAATTGGCAAAATGTTAATCTTGGGCTCGAAATACATAACTGGTAAGAAGACCACTTTTTGAAATTCTTTCATTTAAGCATGCCTAGGTTTGCGTGCAACAAATTCAAAAATGACAATTTTGTCCATAGGCCGGGAAAACTTTTATAAATAATGGTCAACTTAGTTTGACTTTTGACTAACAAACTATCATAGTCAAACCATCATGTGAAGAAGTTTCACGTGATTCCAACTTGGGAATTGAATCACACGAAAATGCAAAAAACAATGCGAAAAAGCTCGAAAGCCTTCGTTTAAGGTATTTTGGTAATTTCACTATCCATGGCGGGTCAAACCCCATTCTTAGTCAATGTTTGACTTAATTTGACGTAAATAAATGAAAATTAATAAAATAAAAGCAAAAATCAAATTTTAAAATAATATTATATAAGTTAGGACATGAATGGAAATTGTGAAATTTTAAAGGGAGAAAATGGTCTTTTCTCAAGGACTAATATTTTAATGATTAAATAATATAAAAATAAGAATTTTTTGGAGGCTTCTTCAACCTTGGCCGACACCTCCATAACAGCCCTCTTTCTCTCAAAAATTTTACTAAGTTCAAGAGTGAGAACCCTTAAAAATCACCCACTTCAAGCCACTAAGTCAACTAACTTCCCAAACGAAAATTGTTCCTCTCCATTAGCTCTATCTAAACCAGTATTTGGAAGCTTGATTTGGCTGTTTGCTTGGTGAAATAAACCCCTCTATATTCGGCCTCATACATAGGTAACAAAAGAAGATGTTTCTTTTAATTCTACTTAGTATTTGAGATTGTTCTAAGTTAGTATAGCTTGTGTATGGCCTTGCAATGAAACAAAATCATGTGTAGTGCTTCCTTGTAGATTCAACCATAAAGAGGGTTATGGGGTATTGATGATATCTCAATGCATGATGGGTATGAAATGAATGTAGAGAGTGAGAAGTGAATAGCCATGAAGTTAGAATTAGGAAAAGATGAGCATTAGGCATAATGGTGAATTCGGCCAAAGCTAAAAGTGGAGGTTACCAAGCTAAATTCTATATTTTGATGGATAAAGAATAATGCCTAAATGTTAATAAGAACATTAGTGAACTCAGATTCGAAAAAGGATGTGTTTTTACTGTAGTTGTGCTTTGACACCCAGTAGGAAGTAGACAGGATTTGCTGTTGTATTAGACAAAATGAAAGATTGTAAGGTGTAGAGTGTTCTTTGTAACTGAAGTGTTGAGTTTTAACCGCATTTTGATATTGTTTTGCAGCGTTGAGTTTGAGAGTATAAGGAGCGTAAGTAGTGGTATAAGCCGCTACACAGCGTTGTAGCGTAAAAGGTAAGGAACATGTGTAAAAGAGCATAGGAATACTATACTTGCATTGGGAATTGTGGTTGGATTTGAGATATATAAACTGCATTTTTATGAAAGGATTAGGGTAGTTAGAGCCATTATGCTGCTAAAATTTCGTAAAACAAGCCTAAAGTTAACATACTGATAACCAAAAATGAGTTAGAATAGTTAGATTAATAGAATTAGCCAAAACGAACCAAATGAGAAATTAGGCTTATAAGTCTGCATAGTTTTGTAACTCAAATTTCATTTGAATTCTTACATGTTTTCACTCGTTTTGAATTACTTGCATATAGCAAAAACATGTTTATGTATGAATAAAATATTTTAAACACTTAATTTTGCACTGAGAATATTTGCCAAATTTTCTGCTTGAAGAGTAAGTTATATGGTTTGAATTCTTATGGACTGACTAAAATAAACTTTCTTGAAATGATTTCTATCACTAATTTTGAATGTTATACGAACTGTTTTGAGATTGTTAGCTCCTGTAGTTGCCTATGGCAATCATGCTTCCAGTTAGTTAGTTAATTTGTTTGCTGTTTGACCCTAGTCAAGTCATTAGCATCCACAAAAGTCACCTGACTAGTGCGCACTATGGACTTTTATAGACTATGGCCATATGTCTTTTTATATCCTTGCGGGAACTTATTGTGCATGATTCTATTAGGATGTTGACTATCTCCACCGAATGTTTATAGTTTGACAAATTGAGTTTGAATGATTTGTATTTGAAAAGAAATGTTTGATCATATGTTTAATCATATTTAATGTGTTTGTATTATTTATAATTGTTTTGTGTTTACAATTGAAAGATTATTTTTTATTTGACTACGTTGCATCAATATCTTAAAAATATCTAATAGTCTCCCCTATAGTCGAACTTAGGAATCGGGACAAGTGAGGTGCTTTAAAGCATCCTTCCATACTCAACTTGGTAATCCTAATTGGCTATAGAATTCCTTCTCTCGAAATTCTCGTATTGTTGTGACTTATGCATACTACCATAGAGCCATTTAGGAAACATGTATATTTGTTGCGTAGTATTGCACTTTTATATATGTTTTCTTATTAAGCGTAAACTCACTCCCTTATCTTCCCAAATTATTTGTAGTGATTTTTGCTCGCTTATTGAGGAGCTTTTACTTTTGGACATAATATTCCTTTGAGGTGTGCTTATAGTTCCCTTGGAGGCATATTGTAATTTCACTATATATCTCAGACCTTTGTATAGTACCAAGTCATACTTTAGATTGTATTAGGGATGTAAACTTTAGGGATGGTGTTATGTATAATAAATCAAATGTTGGACTTAATCATGTATATATATATGTGTGTGTATATGGATGATAAGTAAGTATTAATGTTAATGTGTATAACACTTTGATCTAAATCAATTTGATGTGATGATATTGATTCAATATGGAATTGTATATAATGTATTTAAGAAAGAAAAATGGCATGACGAACAGTCTAACCAAATTGTAAGAAAAGGAAAAAGTTAGTTTGTATTTTCGATTAGTCCGTATGTTACAGTTATTATAGCTTAAAATTCCTCCTTTATTTATTGAATTTTCCTCAATGGTGTAGAGACACTAATTCATAAAGAAGTCAAAGATGTGAAGGACTCTAGCTCTAAATTTCACTCAAATACAAGCATTTGTTGATAAGGCTTCATGCATGAATATCTCTATTTGTTGCTAATGAGGAAAAATTGTTGCATTTATATTCTATGAAGATAAATTATCTTAGATTTTGAAGAAGGATTTATTGATATAGGGATAAGCAAGAAGGTTGATAAAAAGATTTTTTTTATCTCAAGATAAAGATACAATCAAGACTTATCAGCTAAGATTTTGAGTTAATCATCAACTCCTTTAGCCTTTATAAATACCAAGCTTCAACAACGTGGAAAAAGCATCCAATCCCACAAGGGGATATAGAGTAGTTTTGTTTTGTTTTAAATGCTTGATTCATTTTCTTTTAAAACTTTGTTTTATTTTCGGCTACTAAAGCTTTTTTTTATATCAGTAATTTTTTTTAGTTTTATTTGGAATAAATTTTCAAGCAATTTTTTTACTTAAGCTCTCTATCTGCTTAGTTTTCTTTTTTTTCTTTATATCCATTTACTGATTTTCAATCATTTAAATAAAATTAAGGTGTAGAATTTTAGTACTTGGTAAACAATTCACAATTTCAATCTTCGAGAGAATGATTTTACTTCCAATTTTATTATTTGTTACGATCCGTACACTTGCGGTACTCATCATAGAAGACACAACAAGTTTTAGAATTATCGAATTATCACTACCCATCGAGGAAAACTTGCCAAACCTGGGCACTAGCTGAATATCGCAAGTATGTCAACATTTGATGAAGAATATGGTAGACTACTATGAAGAAAGTTGCTGAGAATTCTTAAATGTTTTATGTATGTACGTTATGTGCCTATATAACTCTTGAAATAAATGCCTGGTGTGAGCCATTGATAATAAAAAAGGAAGGTCACTTCACTCCAGTACCATAAGAATGACAAATAAGTAAAGATAAAGAAAATGCTTAATAATGAGGCAATTCATCGAATTTTATAAATCAGCCAGTGGAGTCTAAAATCGTTATATATGATAATTCCTTTTAATAATCCAAACTTTGCCTAGCTATTGTTATTTCCTTTCAAAAAGGATTAAGTCTAATATTTGAATCCCCTTCCTCATATATAGAGGTGTAATCGAGTCGAGTCGAAATGATCCAATGCCAGGCTCAAGCTCGGCTCGATTTGAAAACTCGAAGCTCGAAACTTGGCTCGAGCTTGATCGAGCTTCATTTTTAAAGCTCGAGCTCAGCTCGTGAGATACTCGATCCACTCAAAGCTTGGCTTGTTAGGCTCGAGTTTGATTCTATAAATTCCATTTCACTTGTCATTTTTCAACTAAAATTCAAATACAACTTAAAAATCAAAATTAATATTATTTAAATCCAATAAAAGTAATCACAATCAGAAAACAACTTAAAATACAACTCAAAATTAATATTATTTATGCACTTCATCTTGCTAAACCCCATCAAGCAATTCAACATAGTAAACAAACAAGCACTAAGCCACCTCTAGACCATCGAGATGTTACCTTACACTGATAAGAAAACAAATCAAAACCCAAATTAAGTGTAGCATACTGCCGCAACAACGGTCCACATTTGCTTTTTCTTCCTGAACCTGCAAGAAAAACAAGACAATAACTGTATTACTGTGCTACTTTTGCAAGTCAAGAAATAACTATTTTATCACATTTTTTGAAGGCAGAATTCATTCATTGATAACAAGCCAAACCCTACTCAAGAGAAACAGAGCAGTAGGAATGCCAGAAGTAGAACATCGTTGTCCCTTGAGCAAGGCCGGGCAAAGATACAATCACCAAGCTGAGATCTCTAAAGCAATAAATCAAACACCTATCGGGCACAATGACTAAGAACAAATTATATACCTAACATACTTACCAAATACCTGAACAACAAAAACCCTTACAAACAATGATCAAAATGAAATACAATCATGACCTCCAGAACACACACAATAAAAAACACATACTAAACAATAAACGCATATCTTCCATAGCACTATAAAAATCTTGAACCTGAACCGTATAAATAAGTCTATAGCAATTCTCCAGGCCATAAACACATTCAAGAAGGAATAGGGACATGTGCTTTGTTTTAAGACAAGGAGATTCATAGAAAATAACCTTAGCTCATGAGAAGATTCACTGTTGGTCTGTTCTGCCCAATTGCTTATTAGTAGGCAGCATTGACCACGGCAACATGCTGTTGTCCACTAAATCGAGACTCAAGGAGAGAGGAAAACATTGAGTAGGTGTAACAGTCTGAGTGTACATTTTTACACAATATTTACTAGTATTTTACACATTTTTTACCGGTTGGGCTGTCTGTGATGCTTTTATACTTCAACGGTAACAATAATAAATAATGGATATTTATTTATTGATAAAATTCGGAATATGTAAATTTACAATATTCCTTATACTTTACATCCCCTGTTTCTATTTTACAGTGAGCTAGTACTGTATACAAGTGTCTGAATATATAAGAGAAGTGATTGTACCTTTAAATTTCAATGCTTTGTCCCAGTGGGCTACTCACAACTATATTTATCCGAGAAAGCCATCAAATAATCCTCGTGATTAATCTAAAAAGTTTGAAAGTAAGGGGTGAGCGAACCACATGCTCAGTAAAGGAGTCGTATGCTGCTTGATATAATAAAATCTATATGCTGGAAAATATTTATTTATTTATTTATTTTTCTAAATGGAATAAATCCTTTAATTTCCACCACCTCAGTAACAATTCAAAACACGTTACAGTACAGTGATAAAACAGTAGTTACGGTAAACAGTCTTTTCAGTATAGTAGCTTATAAATATTCAAATCACTGGATAACAGTTCAGAAATTATTTCTATATAGAAATAATTTTCAAAGTATTCTTTCTCGATAATAGTAAATCTCCTTTCAGTTCAGTAAATAGTATTTTGTATAATTCAGTTCAGTAAACCGAAATCAGTAGCTACTAGTTTAGTAAACAGTAATCAGTAGCTACTAGTTCAGTAAACAGAAATCAGTAGCTACCAGTTCAGTAAACAATATTTTCCAGTGCAGTACAGTTCAGTAAAACAGTATTTCGGTACGGTTCAGCTCAGTAAACAGTAACTCACAGTGCAGTACAATAAAACAGGATTTAATAAATCCCTTCAGTAAACAGTAATCAGTAAGTTGAGACTAGGCATCACCCTACAATTAAATCATGTTATCATCGTCCACTAAGGGACACAGTAATCATCCCCTAAGGGACACAATAACAGTATACAGTGAGATCTATGGCCATGATCTATAGGGTGTCCTCGGTGTACACTTGCCAGGTGACATCCGGAACGCTGATGACTAGCGGGTGAATCAGCCACGTGACAGTAACAGTATCAATGTGATGCATGAAACTCGGGGCCTAAGTCTCAAAACAGTAGAAACCGTACCCTAGCCTTTATGGATCTTATTCAAAGAAATTTGAAATATTTTACATTTATCCATAAGGCTCTCACATTTTTATAGATCATCACCTTTATGGAATTTATAAAATAGATAAAATCACCTCTTAATTCCATAAAGGTATAAAATCATTCATTTTCTCGTAAAAATACTTTTAAGGAAATCAAATGAATTAAATCATTTATTTAAAGAATTATTTTCCAAAAAAGGTATTTTATTCCCTATTTTCACATACAGTAAATCCATCAGTAAATATTCATGTATCAAGTGGGAAAGTAAATAAATATTCAATTTGAATATTTAATATCATATAAAATAATTCAAATTCTCACTTTAATAAAAATATAAAACATGAATATTTAATTTCTCATAACTTTCTCAAAATTTCCAATTTATGGAAAATTGGTGGAAATTATATTTAAAATTTTCCATTTAAATCATTTCATGCTTCTAAAATATTTTGGAATATTTTAGAATATTTTTTCAAAATTTCCGACAGCATAACAACTGGGGATTCCTAACCTCCTGTACACAGTCACAGTATATAAACCAGCTTTTTAACCACAGATTTTCCATGTTTTCGAACCAAATCATGCATCCAATATTCTCATAAAATTTAGCTCAAGAAAACATGCAATTCATTATATCACTATAACTCACACACTGCTCCCTTACCTATCTTACGAAACCGAGCTTCCCGGTTACGCCAGACTAAATCCTTAATTCCTGGCTGCAAAATAAATTTATCAAAATTATCATTAATTTTCCTTTAAATTTTAAGCCATTAACTTTCATAAAATGCAGCCACTAATGTTCTTTAATAAATACAACCAATATAAATTATACTAGTATTAAAATTCAATTTGCTTATTCTAACTTCTTTTTCGGTTTTAATTTCACCACTTCTCCTCTTTTAATCTCTAGGATTATTCTCTACCAAAATCCTAATTTTTCAGCATATTTTTGTGCCTTCAAGTGTCATGGCCGAATCCCTTAATGGTCATTGTCATTGACTTTTCAACATTTTTCTTTCCATTTTCTTGGTTCCAATTTATTAGTCCTTGGCTAGGTGAACTACTTTATCCATTTTCTTGCATGAAGCTTTAAATTCTCCTTTATTCCATGTCCAACCGAGACCTTCCAAAATTTGTCAAATTTGGATTCTTCCTTCTTTTAAAGTTTCAAGCTTCCTCTTCCTTTTTATTTGCCCACTATCATTTATTTCTCATCATCATCATCATCATCATCATACCATTTCTAACATAATTTCTTTGTTTTTTTTTTTCTAAATCTATACCACAATCACAACTTATGCTAATTCCATGATTTAATTTGATTTAACTACAATTAATATTATAATCATGCTTCTCATGTTTAGAAACATAGAAATAAATTATTGAATATCAGCAAAACCATGGAAATCTTTAAACTTACCTTGACCGAGTGTCCCCTCCAAAACAGAACAAGTTTCTGTTTTCAAGTTCAGCCTCTTCTCTTAGTTCTTTGATGGTTTAATTGATGGAGGAAGGATTATGGTGAAGGCTTAGATGATTAGATATCAAAGTATGATTTTTATTGAATTTTTTTCTTGCATGAACGATGGCCAAAACAGAGCACAAACCGAACCAATTTCTGGTTCTCGTAAGACACAGCAGAATCGGTGATGAAGATGGCCATTTGCTGAAGTATTTCTTCACTTAGTCTTTATTTTATTCCAGGTATCCAATAACCTTGTGCCATTTAGCTTCTTATCAAGTTTTTCTCATCATTCCTTGTCTTAAAATTCATTAAATGACTGAAGAAAAACTGCAATAAAAGTGACGTGTATGTCTTTCTTTCTGCACGTCTTTGACCTCTCTTTTATTATCTTTGTTGTATACTTCAACAATTATAATTGCTCACCTATTACTTTTGAGCTTCTTTTATTTATTTTGTATGAATTATATGCCCTTTTCCCTCATAAAATCTGCCTTAAAATATTTTTTTTCTGATGCAAGTACCGAACAGCAAGTTGGCGTGGAGTATATGCTGATCAGTTTTTTTTGTCTTGTATAAAATTCTTCCTAGCCAATAAAATCCTCTTACATATTTACTTTAGTTACTTTATCTTTTAAGCATCATTTCCCTTCTATTTTCTACTATAAAATTTATATTTTATCCAATTTCTTTATGGCTGAACCGAATGGTATAAGAGCAGCAACAAAGTGGCGTTGAATAGCTGCATATTTTCTTGACCTTTTTTTGTCTCCTTGGTAGCCTTTTAAGCCAATAAAATTTCAGCCTTATTTCAACTTAATAAAGCCTTTTTCATCCATTTTTACATCTCCACATATAAACTCAATGTCAGCCAAAAGGAAGTGACGTACATGTTAAAATTTTCTGATCAATCTTTAGTTTAATTCCCTCTTTATCTTGTGTGTTCATCCAATGATAATTGTCATGGTTCAACACATAAAATTTCCCGCTCTTAAGGAAATAATTTCTTATATATTATTCTATAACAACCTCACTTCCATTCTAAATTTTCTGATTTATTTTTCTTCCTTCACTCCATACTTTACTTCCTATTCATCTCTTTAATTTTCATTCTCATTCTTATACACCATATTGACAAATTAAAATTTCGAAAATTCCATAATATAAAGTGAAATTTTATATTCAATATTTATTTAATTTCACTAAATAATTTATTTCGGTTATTTTACAATATGATGTACAATATATATAACAATATCGGGTCTCATAGTAGGACTAAGGGACGTGAGGCGAGGCTGACTATGCTGAAATCGTGCTTGGAAAGAAAAGATTGATGGAAGGTTACGCTGAGGCTAAGCGGCGCTGCTCTTAGGAGGTCGATGATGAGAAACTAAGAATGAGTTAGGGTTAGTCGGTTAGAAACATAAGAAATATATTAAGGTTTTTTTCTTATATTACATTTATATAAGGTTAAAAGAGTAATTTAATAAATAACTATTAAAATATATATTAAAAATGAAAAAGCTCGATAAGGCTCGCGAGCCGCTCGAGCCAGGTATTTAACTACTCGAACTCGACTCGTTACTCAAGTAGCTCGAGCTCGACTCGAAAATGAACGAATCGAATTCGAGTAATCGTCGAGCCGAACTCGAGTAGCTCACGAGTAACTTGACTCGTTTACACCCCTACTCATGTATCTCTATGAACCAAAAAAAAACCCCTTAATTAAATGCTACCTACCAAAAAGGAACTCAAACTAAAATTTATTTGGAAGACAAAAAATGCTTTGATTTAATATGGCATATATATTTAGCAAGAGAGCAGAAGAAGAGGTAAATGATTTAGCTCTAAGTTCAGTGCCAATAGATTAGGCAACAAGAGACCAATCCCATCTGCTCATTATAATGCCAAAAAGGAGGAGACTAATTATAAATGAATCAATTGAACAAATAAATTAAAACAAAGTCTTAAGTGAAATCAATTTATTATAGCTGCTTTATCATATCACACTATCTATACACAATTTATCAAACGGTTCAGCCAAACTGTAAGGAAATACTAAAATAAAACAAATAAAAAGTGACTAGCTCACATGTGATGCAATTGCAGCCATCGCATACATTCAACAATGCAATTGCACAAATTGATATTTAAACTTAAAATGAAAACTATGATTAGATGGAAGTATCTTTCCACTACTGTGGACAAGCTAGCCTTTACAAACTAAACACCCATGGCGCAAGAAAAAATTCCTTTGGTTTACAGTCGGAACAGAACCACATGGCAAGGTAATTTTCCTCAAAGATGGCCTTGAAAGCACCATCCAAATATCTACGCTCACATTATTACACCATCTCAAATTCATCTCTTTTAATACTTTGCAGTTTATAATCACACTCTCAACTCCTCTTGCAGTCACATTCAAGCAACCTTCCAAATTCAAATGTGATAGCCGACAACATCTCTTTGAAATTGAAGTCAATGCCTCATCCGTAATTTGCAAACCCTCCGCTTGCAGAATCTCTAGTTTAGGAAGTTCAAAGTCTATTTCAAGATTCTTAACCCCTTCACATCTATTAATCTTTAAACACCTAATTTGCAAACAACTCTTCAAAATTACCAAGATGCCTTCTTCCGTAATACCCGAGCAATAGGTAACATCAACTGCTTCTAAATTGGGGCAAACATGAGCAGCCATTTTTATGCATTCATCATTCAAACTATTATTCCAAGCAAAGTACAATGACTTAACCCGATGATTCACCACAATTTCAGTTGGAAATTCTTCCACCCCAAGATTTGTTCTCTCCATATTGATAACACTTAGTAAAGGACAATTTCTCATAAGACTGAAGAAGGTTGAATTTGTTACCATAGAGCATAAACTAAGGTTTATAAAGGTTAAATTACCAAGAAACTTGGTCAATTCTATCATGGACTTATCATTGAGAAAATTTGCTCCTTCAAGATCTAAGTATGTAAGAGACTGGTACTTAGACAAGAGAGTATAAATCCCATCAAAAGTAAAACAAAAGCAGCGAGAGAGAACCAGCTTGCGCAATGGTAGGCATGCTTCAGCCACTAAACACAACAACTCATCAGATATAAACGAATTGGAGAGATCAAGCTCGCATAAACCTCTCGCATAGGCAAAGGAATCCTTAAAAAATACAT
This sequence comes from Heritiera fomes, assembly GCA_032173925.1. Classification (NCBI taxonomy): domain Eukaryota; kingdom Viridiplantae; phylum Streptophyta; class Magnoliopsida; order Malvales; family Malvaceae; genus Heritiera; species Heritiera fomes. The sequence goes on from JAPDPM010000015.1 coordinate 19,711,834, forward strand.
CAATAGAAGGAATTCCAATTCCATTCATGAAAATTGACTTTAAATTACCAGTTTTACGCACAGCCAAAGCAATTCCATTCTGGGTAATGAAATCGCAATCACGAATCCCGATGTCATTCAAAAACAAACAATTCAAGGATAAACTAACCAGAGCTTGATCGGTTATAAAGGGATTACCAGAAAGATCAATCTTTTGCAATCTCCTGAGAGCCGAGGCCAAACCAAGGATCCCATAATCAGTAACCAAATCCTGAAAACTGTTCGAATCCAACGATCCATTAGGGGAAAACCCACATCCATGGTCAGGGTAGCTAATATCAAGCACTTGGAGAAAAGGGAAAGAATTCCCGATCTCAATCAAATCAGAGTCTTTCAAAGATCCGATGTTCGAGCAATTCAATTCTGTCAAACTCCTCATTCTGGAACCCAACTGTTTCAAACCCAATAAAGGAAATCTCTTTTGGTTCGAAACGTCGAGGGATTTCAAGCGCAACTCAGATAGTGAAATCTGGGAAAGAACAGAATCGAGATTGCCATGGAAGTCGCGGAAAATGATAGTGTTGAGGTTTGGGAAGCGGAGGAGGAGACGAGGGAAGGATTCCAGAGTTGGGTCAGTGATTATGAGAGTATGACGGAGACGATTGGCGATGGAAAAAAATCTGCTGCAAACCAATGAAAGAGGTTCGAAATAGCCCTGGTGTTCTAAGAAATTGAAAATTGATTCCCAGCATTCATCTGGTAATTCCATCGTCAATTTCCTTTTGAAAGAGAGAAAGAGAAAAGATAAAGTGATTTCAAGCTAAGGAAGTCGCTGGACAAGGGGCAAGAACATCGGTAAAGATATATAGTGCAAGGATTTTTTAGCATCTTCGGAATTTCAAAATGCTGTTAATGGCTATTTCAAATTCTTAACCCACCATCAGCATTCAGCTCCCGTCCAGAAAAAGTAAGAAATAAACAAAAATTATAAAAGCTATTTCCTCTTCGAAACTTTCTTTTTTTTTTAATTTATTGACTTTATTCAGTCATTGTCGGTAGGCTCCGTCCATAACGCTCCTCGATTCGTTAGTTACATCGTCATCATGTATAAGGAATTTAATTTAGAATTTACATATATATATATATATATATATATGATATATTATATCGTCTGAAATTATAATATTTCGGATTAACTTTTTTCTTTTCATTTTTATCTTTCTTATTTAGTTATTTGATATAAGTTAGTTTGCATTCGGTATCAATGCAATGTTCAATCTACAATATCGGTTTCAATTAAACAATTATACTATTAAATTAATTAATCTATAAGTAATAAATTAGAAATTAGAATAACATCTATAACACAATATATATTAATTCTATTTAATAGTAGTTCAATGTAATTATATCCCACAAAATTCCTATACATCCTTTAATCAGTCACTACACTACTTACATCCTAACATTTATTTGCAGTTGCTATGCATACATTAGTTTGAATATAAATATTAAATTCTACATATATTTGGTCATTGGGTACTTTGGAGTACTTGTCATGTTTTGATCCCTAAATGTGACCATAGGGAGTAAGCAATTGATGATGAAATCAATATGAAACTTGTGGTAATTTATGCAATGCAATTTTAAAATTGATATCAGTATATAAATAATTTATTTAAATAATGCTATAAAAATCATCTCATGAAATATCTCAATATATAAACAGTTTATAAGTAGTTAATTGAAAACATTACAGTAAACAGTTCAACATCAATAAATAGTTCAGTAAACAGTGCAGTAAACAATTTAGTATCGGTAAACAATTTAGTATCAATAAACCATTCAATATCAATAAACAATTCAGTATCAGTAAATAATTTAGTTCGGTAAAACAGTACACTGCAGTGGACACAGCCACATCCTATAGAATCATGCACGGTATAATAACAGTACCCCCGAAGGGACGAAACAATATCCCTATAGGGATGAAACAGCAACGAATGGCCAGCATCGAACAGTCACAGATCGCACTGGTCAGGTGCTCACTGTGGAAACCTGTGGGTTTGACCATAATCCCACAGTCATATATAGTAAACAGTAAACCTGCGGACTGATCAGGTATCGCAGTCATATAACAGTATACATGATCACTAAGGTACGTTTGTCTCAAAACATTTTCATAAATCATTTCATTAAACGGTAGAAATCATTTTAAATAGCAATTATCTTCAGTCAATCCATAATCGTGAAAATTTTCAATTTATGCAGTTTGAACATTTCATATAAATCATCGCATATAAATCGATTAATATAAATCATTTCATGTAACTAATTCATGTAAATCATTTCATGTAAATTAATGCATGTAAATCATTCTGTGTAAATTAAGATATGTAAATCATTTCATATCCAATAAATATTGTAAAGATATATTTCATGGGAATAAAGTCATATTTAACTTTTATGAATGTAAAATAAATTTCTATATTTTTGTTTAGGGGAAATGGGTGCAACAGTTACAATTTGGTTTCCGAAAATATTCAAATACCAGTAAAGCATTTCCTATATGACTCTTATACATGTTCCTTACCTCTACTTTCATGCAGTATAAAATCCGATAGTGCCACCTACGCCTCTTCATCCTTCCAATCCTTAGCACTGCACGATAGTTCTAAATTATATTTATAATTCCATACCATAACTTTGATAAATTTTCTTATAATTTCTACTTTTTATTTTATTAATTTCTATAGTTGACTTATTCTATTTTCTATTAATTATCACAATATAACTATAGTTAAATTTTATTCTTCCCAAATTATATTCCAAATTTCTATACTATGACTTTAATAAATTTTCTTTTTATTCATATCTTCCATGCTATTAATTTCTATAATTATTTATTTTCTTTTCCCATAATTACCAATTAATAATTACAATTAAATCCCATATATAACTACAATAAATTTTCCATAAGTTTCTAATTTTCCATTTTGTAAATCTCAGTAATTTATTTCTTTAATTTCTTATTAAATACCTTAGCATGACTATTCTCAAATTAAAACCCTTTCTTAATTCAAATTCCACCAAAATTTTCACATTTCCAATTCTAATAATTATTCATTCATTCTATTAATCCTTATTTTCCACTTTATTACTTTTTATGATAAAGTTATTTTATTTCTAATTAAATACCAAAATATGGTTAAAACTTCCATTAGATGGAATTCTTTGCCTAATTTTAATTTCATTAAAATTCTATTATCTTTAATTATTTAGTATAATAAAGTATTTCATTCTTGCATTATATTTATTATTTTCCCATTCAATTTATTTACAAATAGTCTTTATTCATTATTGTTGGCTCTATAGGCTATACCGAGAGAGGGGTGAATCGGTTCTTAGCTAACCTTATGCCCGTTTTTCGATTCTTCTAAATTCTCTAGCCTATTTGAGTGTTTTCTAAGTTCTCTAAGCTAGGCAATTATACAATATAAATTCAATACAATAAACTCAAATATAATTGCAAATAACTAAAGAGAGTAAGGATAGGGAAATGTACGCAAGCAATTTATAGAGATTCGACAATCTTGCCTACGTCCTCTACCTTGAGACGCTCCCAAGGATTTTCTCCAAATCCACTATCTTGAATTTGTGATTACAATCCCTCTTTTTCTTAGGCTCAAGAGTAACCTCCCTCTTTTTCTAGGCTCAAGAGAAACCTCTTCTCCCTCTTTTTCTAGGCTCAAGAGAAACCTCTTCTCCCTCTTTTTCTAAGGCTTAAGAGAAACCTCTCCTTTTACAAGGAATGAGTGAGTTTACAAGAAGTGAAATCAAAGAAGGCCTCTATGTAGGCAAGTGATTACAATGTTTAAGCACAAGGAAAAAGCCTATACAAGATTTGTGCTACTCTATACAAAGAATATAAGAATGATGGAAGATGAAGACTTTGTAGCTCTTGATTTGTTGATGAGGCTTGAGGAAAATGAAGAAGATGATGAATAGAATTTCTGAGCAGTTCCTCTCGCTTTCTTTAGCTTCTAAGCCTCTATTTATAGTCCTTTGGATGTATTCTAGCCGTTGGGTGGAGCCAAAACTTGAATATGACCGTTGTCTCACAAAAACTAGCCGTTACAGGCTAATTTCGGGCAAAGGGATCGATCCCTTTCCATAGGGGATTGATCCCAAGCTTTCAGAATGTTAAATCTGGGCTTGAGGATCATTCTGCCTTGAAGGGATCGATCCCTTCCCTTAGGGGATCAATCCTATGCCTCCAGAAAGCTATTTCCTGCACTTTTTGGGTTAGAAATGATGTGGTCTTTGATCCTAATTCAACCCAAAACATTTTGGCATTTTTGTGGGAGTTTTTCTTAACTTTCTTTGATGAAAACATGGTCCAAAAATTCATCAAGTGATTTTTTAAAATATTCAAAACATTTTATAAAGTATTAAGACCAATAAGAATATGTAATTAAATCATGGTCTTAATGTTTGATATGATCACTTGAAAATGGATTGAGAAAATCATGTGTGATAAGGCAAATTTATAATATGAATTATAACATTAAATCTTACTTAAGTTTTTGTCATTTCAAAATATATATGGCAATTTAAAGCTAACAATCTCCTCCTTTTTGATATGACAAAATTTAATGTAAATTTTCTTTAAAAATTCTTTGATAAAATACTCCCCCTCAAATAAAGCAGGATTTTACAAAGCTCCCCCTTAATATAAGCATGGGTTTTGAACCTTAATATCTCTCCCTTTTAATATCTATCTCTCCCCCTTTTTGTCACAGCAAAAAGAAGGAAAAATAATAAAAAAATATGCTCCCCCTAAAATCATTGCTATGTGAGAAGAGATAAAAGAATATGCTCCATCCAACAAGAAACATGTTAGTACATGGGACTCATAGCACAAATAAATAAGTCAATTGTTCATAAAGAGTATGAAATATTCATGCAAAGAACATGACTTATGATCCTATACCAATTGTTTATAAATAATTTTGCAGAAAGTTCACAGTTGGTAATTAATGAAGTAAGTTGTGTATAAATATATACTAAGGTCTATGACTTGCTCATTTCAATCCTATTAAGCACCTAAGTACATCAATTGTTCTCTTAAGTCCAACTAAGGTGCATGGCAAGACATCATGATTATGAGCTAAAATTAATTGACATATCATATCCATGAGCTCATAAATCATGTACAAGCAAGAGTGTGCATAGAATCAAAACATATAGCAATTAACTTCAAATTCTAGCACACAAGAGTTTCATACAAAAATATCCTAAAAGAATTCTTCTCTATTTGTCATTTCAAACTAAAGAGCATGAGAAGAATTGTCAATTTAAAGCTCATATCAATTGGCAATTTAGATTTGGCTTACCAATTATTGAAAATATGGTTGCCAATGATACTAATTGTTATTTCAATCTAAATACCAATTGTTACTAATGGTTAACTTAGGCATTTTGCATGAATCCAATATCTATGTGTAGTGTGTTCATGTCAAGAAAATAATCATTCTAAATATGCAAGAACACAATCACACATCATCAAATATGCATATGGATTAATTAAACATAAACATACTATCATAAAGTATTAATCCATATTCATATTCACAAAGTTATACCATATGGAAGATTCATAAAATCAAAGTATTCAAGCAAACACATTTTCTTCGATGGTTTTAAGCACAAACATCCTATGTTCATTTTCTAATTCAAGTCTTTAACCAATTATGAGCAAGGAAAGATTCAAATAATAAATGCATGGATATTAATCAAGGTACATTTGTTCAAGTTTGCATTTATCTTTGAATGTTGGTGTTGTCATTAAAGCCCAAGTTCTTTAATAATTTGGCCATAAGAAAAATTTAAGTACATGGATGATAAAGTTTCATGCATTTAACATTTAGGATCCATTTACCATCACAAATTATAGGCCAATGACCATTACCAATTGTTGAGTTTATATTTGAAATCAATCCACTAGATGTATAATTATCATGAAAGTTAGTGTGGAATTGATAAGTCAAGCTAAGAGACATAATCCTATAAGCATGCTGGACTAAGATGAACAAAAAAGAATGAAGAATATTCATTATGCACAAGTTCATCAAATTCTCAAATATATCCATAAATTCTTGAAATATTTCTTAAAATTATGTTTAAGCATTCATTGAAAGTATATTTCAAGATTATTTCAAGATTTATGCAAGTTTTCAACAAGAAAAATGATTTTGCACTTGTGAGCTCAAGAAAAATGATATTAATTATTGAAAGTGATACCATTTGTTGGAAATAACACAAGTTGATGGACTTGAGGCATGATATCAATGAAAAATGAATTTTCATAATTTAAAGATCATCAAAAATAAGTTAAAATACTGGATTTTAAGTTGAGAAGAAAGAAGATATCAAAAAAATGAAAAATCCTTCTCAAATTCGGTTGAAAAAGTGCAGAAAGGCCATTTTGGCTTGGGGGGATCGATCCCTTAGTTCCAGACTGCAATTTTTCTGCATTTTTCTCAAGGGGGATCGATCCTGCTTGCTAAGGGATCGATCCCTCATCCTGTTTCTGTAGTTTTTGACAAAAAATCCAACCTTTGAGGTACCAAAACTTCGTTTTTGAGTATTTTAAGTCCAAGTAAGGGTTTAAACATTTGTAAAACATGATTTTGGACTTGTATGAATGAAAAACCATTTTACAAAATATTTTGCAATTTTGGAAGAATTTACACAATAAAATGCATTTTTGGCCTTAAAGGATGTCATTTTGAGAGTTAAGCATATTTTGACAAAACTAAAGCATTGGAAACCACAAATATGCCAAAACAAACTTGTTCACATAGGTTTTAAGCACATATATCATCAAATCATATATCTTGTGAACAACATGCCATGATTTCCAACATACAAATTTCTCATTAATGCTCATGACATAGCATTTTGCATAAATGACATATTTAACAATTTTTGGAGCATAACAATATATTATCAACACATCTCATACTTGCTCCAATCATACAAAGTCATTTCAAAATCATCAAACATGCTTTTCATTCAATCATTCAAGTACTATTCATCAAACAATCAAAAATCTGTCATGCCTTTTTGTTCAATCATTCAACTCACAAAGATTATCAACCACATTTCTCATCAAAGCACAAATAATCAAATAAAAGTTTTACGGAGTAAAGAATTAAGCTTACAAAAACTCCTTTGCTTGAGTATGCTTTGCCTTGAATTGTTGAGTACACCTTGAGCCATCCTTTAAAGAATTGTTGTGATGGATCCTCAAGCTTTTCCTTTTTCTCATTGGCGTAAGCAATCTCCATAAAGGTGTGTAGAGCATTCAAACCCCATTGTTTCATTGTATTCCCATGCTCTAACACTCCTACAATAAACAAATTTATGCATGCTTTGGTACCCAAATTTTCTTGGGTCCATGAGAGTTAGTGCAAATAATTTTTTATCCTTTTGGGATCCATTTCAAGCACAATTCATCATTATTTACAGCATGCTTTGGCACCCACATTTTTCTAACTACTCTTCCTCTAAATGTGGTTTTTCTATATGTACATGCTTGTGAAGAGTGTCCTATTTTATTGCATAGTGAGCATGTAAGAGATAAATCATGCATATTATTTTTGCTCACAAGAAATTCTTTAGATGGGTTTCTTTTTGTTTAGCATTATAGCCTAACCCATCTTTGTCAAAGAAAGCTCTTTGGGTCTTTAACATATGATCTAGCTTTTGTTGACTCATATAAAACCTAGTAAATGAGTTATGCAAATTTGTATTCTTTTCATTCAACACATTTATCTCTAAGTTAGCCTCTTCTAATTTCTTTTCAAATTCTAACTTAGTATTAGTCAAGGCTTCATTTTCTATTTTTAATTTAGCAATGATTTTCTTATATTTGGAGTTCATGCATTGAAATTCATTTGCTAAATCATCAAAGGCATTTTGGAGTTCACTAAAGGTATATCATTATTTTCACTAGAACTACAATTAGCCTCATCATCACTAATGGCCATAAAGCATGTGTAGGCTACCTCATTATCTACGTTTTCCTCATCGGAGCTATCACTATCACTCCATGCAGCCACAAATGCTTTCTTCCTAGGTTTGCTATCCTTTTCTTTCCTAAGTAAGGGGCAATCTAACTTAGTATGACCTGGTTCATTACACTCATAACAGACTAAAGGGTCCTTTTCTCTTCTACTTGACTCCCCTCTTTGATGTCTCCTATTATTTTCTTTTTCTTTCATTCTCATGAACCTATTAAATCTTTTGGCAAACATTGCCATTTCCTTCTCTTCCTCATTTCCACTCTCATCACTATCATCTTCAAGGACCTCATGAGTGGAAGACTTAAGTGATACCCCTACTTTCTTTGAAGGCACTTCATTTCTTTTCATTTTCATTTAATATGTAAGTAGGGAGCCCATAAGCTCATCTAGAGACAAGGTATTTGGATCCTTAGACTCTTCTATTGCGGTTACCTTTGCCTCCCATGACTTAGGCAAGCTATTCAAAATTTTCTTTACCATTTTAACATTGAAATAAGCCTTGCCTAGAGCCTTAAGTCCATTAATTATATCATTAAACCTAGTGAACATTTCGCTAATGAACTCATTTTCTTTCATCCTAAATAGCTCATAATCATGTGTGAGCATTTCTACTTTGGTCTCTTTAACTTAATTTGTCCCTTCATGTGTGATGGCTAGTTTATCCCATATTTGTTTAGCATTCTCACATAAGGAGACTCTATTATACTCATTAGGACCCAAAACACAAAAGAGGGTGTGCATAGCCTTGGCATTCATTTGTTCCAATCTCATGTCATTTGTGTCCCACTCATCCTCATTCTTAGGGACATCTTTTCCATCTACTTTCTTCATGGGAATTCTACGACCATTTACTATAATTCTCCACACTTCTTAATCATTTGATTGTATAAACAACATCATTCTAGTTTTCCAATATGAATAATTCTCACCATTGAAGAGTGGAGGTCTAACTAATGATTGTCCCTCTTCTTCTAAGGATGTGCCTACATTCAAATGAGCCATTTTAAGATCGTTTTGCTCGATAGAGGTTAGTCTAAATCAATCTCGAGCCCAATCTCTGATACCAATTATTGGCTTTATAGGTTATACCGAGAGAGGGGTGAATCGGTTCTTAGCTAACCTTATGCCCATTTTCGATTCTTCTAAATTCTCTAGCCTATTTGAGTGTTTTCTAAGTTCTCTAAGCTAGGCAATTATACAATATAAATTCAATACAATAAACTCAACTATAATTGCAAATAACTAAAGAGAGTAAAGATAGGAAAATGTACGCAAGCGATTTATAGAGGTACGACAACCTTGCCTACGTCCTCTACATCCTCTACCTTGAGATGCTCCCAAGGATTTTCTCCAAATCCACTATCTTGAATTTGTGATTACAATCCCTCTTTTTCTTAGGCTTAAGAGTAACCTTTTCTCCCTCTTTTTCTAGGCTCAAGAGAAACCTCCCTCTTTTTCTAAGGCTTAAGAGAAACCTCTCCTTTTACAAGGAATGAGTGAGTTTACAAGAAGTGTAATCAAAGAAGGCCTCTAAGTAGGCAAGTGATTACAATGTTTAAGCACAAGGAAAAAGCCTATACAAGATTTGTGCTACTCTATACAAAGAATATGAGAATGATGGAAGATGAAGACTTTGTAGCTCTTGATTTGTTGATGAGGTTTGAGGAAAATGAAAAAGATGATGAATAGAATTTTTGAACAGTTCCTCTCGCTTTTTTTAGCTTCTAAGCATTTATTTATAGTCCCTTGGATGTATTCTAGCCGTTTGGTGGAGCCAAAACTTGAATATGACCGTTATCTCACAAAAACTAGCCGTTACAAGCTATTTTCGGGCAAAGGGATCGATCCCTTTCCATAAGGGATCGATCCCAAGCTTTCAGAATGTTAAATCTGGGCTTGAGGATCATTCTGCCTTGAAGGGATCGATCCCTTCCCTTAGGGGATCGATCCTATGCCTCTAGAAAGCTATTTCCTGCAATTTTTGGGTTAGAAATGATGTGGTCTTTGATCCTAATTCAGCCCAAAACATTTTGGCATTTTTGTGGGAGTTTTTCTTAACTTTCTTTGATGAAAACATGGTCTAAAAATTCATCATGTGATTTTCTAAAATATTTAAAACATTTTATGTAGTATTAATACCAATAAGAATATGTAATTAAATCATGGTCTTAATGTTTGATATGATCACTTGAAAATGGATTGAGAAAATCATGTGTGATAAGGTAAATTTACAATATGAATTATAACATTAAATCTTACTTAAGTTTTTGTCATTTCAAAATATATATGGTAATTTAAAGCTAACAATTATTAATATCAATTCCATCATTTATTTACCAAAACTCTTTTTCCACTTAAGCTAAGACAATAGAGTGACTCTTTTTCCAGAAAACTATCAGCTCAATTGAAGCACTGCTTCTGTGAACAGCGAACATGCAAGAACCAAACGATGATACACCCAACTCTCCAGAGGTTGATGATTTGAAAGTAAGAAGTGTCAAAAGAACGAAAAATGGCGAGATTAAACAACAAGAACCATAAATGGCCAATAAAAACCAATTAGGTTTCTCGTACAGAGACTCACTAATGGGAAACCAGGATTCCTCTATTTTCTCCATGACTAGTAAACCAGTTTACATGGATGAAGATTCAGACTTGGAGGAGGAGATTGGTGATGACATCCCAACAATACGACTCTCCAAAGATGAAAAGAATAGAATCAGAAGCCCCTGGAGAAACGCCATAATTGTTAAGACTTTTGGAAAGTCAGTAGGATACAATTACCTCCTCCCTAGAGTTAAAGAAAAATGGAAACCATGTGGAAGAATGGACTGTATTGACCTGAGTAACAGCTTCTTCCTTTTTAGATTTGCAAACAACGAAGATTTCAATAGAGTCATATATGGTGGTCCATGGTTTATTGGTTAGCAGTACCTTACAATGCGACTATGGGAGCCAGGCTTCATACCACAAGCATCAACAAACTTCTCTACCACTGCAGTTTGGGTCCGATTACCGGACCTCCCAATTGAATTTTTTGATCGCGGTATTCTGCAGAAGATAGGCAATAGAATCGAGAAACTGCTAAAGATAGACGCATGCACTGAGCAAAATGCTAGAGGTAGATATGCGAGAGTATGTGTTCAGGTAGACTTGGATAAGCCATTAATCCCGAGAATTAGGATAGGAAAACTCATCCAAAGTGTCGTGTATGAGGGAGTGAATCTATGTTTCAAATGTGGGATCATCGGACATAGGAGGGAACAGTGCTGTACAGAGCCAACAACTGAAATGGCAGTAGAACAGGTTAAAGAAAGGCAACAGACAACAAAACCAAAAGAAGATGTTTCATCAATAGATAGGGACGGATTCTAGCCATGGATGTTAGTATCAAGAAGGAAAAACAAGCTAGGCAAGGCACAGAAATCGGGTAAAGAAGACCCGAACAAAAACCCGGTTACACAGCTGGGTGGGGAAGAAGGAAAAAAGGACAGACACGTGAAAGGGTTAGAGAAACGGGCAGAAAATCAGCCTTTTTTCTTCAAAGGACAGGTTTCAAGAAGTGACTCTGAAACGACAAGCAAGGCAACAGAGGAAAAAACACAAAAAATAAATAGCTTTAAAGGAAAAGCAAAACTGGGCAGGCCAACTAAGCTAACCAGAGTGGCAAATGAACCCAAACCACACTCAACCGGGATTAAGTTTACCGAAAGTCTAAACCCTTCGATCTTAACACGGAACCCTGCGAATTTCTCAGTAAACCTTAGCCAGAGAGAGGATGGAAAACATTCAAGAATCAATCAAAAATATAGTAATAATGTTGTTAGCACTGAAAGGAAGAACAATACAGAGGTCCCAAGCGGTGGTGACCTTGCTATAGACCCAAGATTGAAAGGAAGGATAGGGAAAAGAAGAGATAAGAGAAGCATGGAACAAAGTTCTGCTGACCACGAGCACCCCAGATCCGTAACCATTCCTTCACCTACTGGACAATATGCAAGAACTGATGATGCCCAACAAAGTGGAGATGCTACCATCAATGGGAATCTGCAAGCTGAAGCAGATACAACAAAAATCAGTCCAATGAGGGAAGATGGGGTGGAACGAAGATACAGTGATATTAGTGAGGGCACCGCCGATGACAAACCCAACAATGTTGTTAATCAGATTGATGAAAATAGTGGAGGAGGAAAGGAGGATCTCATGTCTCTTGATACTACAAAGTCACCTGAGACTGAGATTCCATGCAAGATGCAATCCGGGGAAGTCAGGAATATCCAAAAAAATCAGCTAATTAGATGCTGAACAAAACAGAAAATAAAGTCTTTCCAATGCGTGCTCTTCTATGGAATGCAAGGGGGCGGGTAGTCCGAACTTCAGGAGGTCCTTCCTGGAACTAGTAGAAATAAACAAACCAAGTATAGTGGTCATTACTGAAACCAAGATCTCAGGACAGCGAGCGGAGGAAATGGCCAACTCACTAGGATTCAAAGGAATATACAAGGTGGATGCATAGGGGTTTTCAGGAGGAGTATGGCTGCTCTGGCACCCAACAGAGGTCTCGATCAGAATCCTCCAAGCTTCAGCACAGGCTATCCACGCATTAGTTCAGGTAATCTCACCAAACTCTACTGCTTTAAATAGAGATCACGAATGGAATAATAGGATTTGGATGATTTCAGCCATTTATGCAAGACCTAATTTTGCTATGAGGAGAAAGCTTTGGGAGGAACTCTCAGAGTTCACCCTTACACATGATTTCCCTTGGTTAATGTTAGGTGACTTCAATGATATGGTTAAAGGGTAAGAAAAATGTGGGGGAAGACCTGTAAACCAATTTAAAGCTAGACTTTATCAGGAATGTATGAACAGCTGTGGAATGTTAGATCTAAGTTTTGTAGGACAACAGTATACATGGACAAATAAGAACCACTTTGGCCATATAATTAGAGAGAGAATAGATAGAGCATGGGCAAATTCTGAGTGGAAACGTTTATTTCCAAACACCACTATATTCCACTTAACTAGAATACACTCAGACCATAATCCTGTGCTACTTAACACATCTCCTAAGATCCCCCACTTTGGACCTAGACCATTCCGATTTGAAACGATATGGTTCTCACATCTACAATTCAAAGATGTAGTGAGAGGAACATGGGAACAATCTTAGAACTCTGTCATTGAAGCAATAAAAAATTTTAAGGAAGATATTACTAAATGGAATAAAGATACTTTTGGTAATATTCTCCTAAGGAAAAAGAAAATTAGGAATAGACTAGAAAGGATACAACAGTGGACATGTGACTATCCTGATGACAAGCTTATAGAACTAGAGGAAACACTACAAGCAGAATATCAACATGTTCTTAGGTTGGAAGAGGAATTATGGGCACTTAAAGCGCGAGTGAATTGGATTACCGATGGGGATAGAAATACAACATATTACCATCTGAGTACAATCCAACATAGGAGCAGAAATAGAATTATGGCAATTAAAGATAGAGTAGGGAACTGGGTCTCTGAAGCATCTGAGATTAAGAATGTTATCATAAAACATTTTTCAGAATTGTACAATTCATCAATGACCTTTAGTAGGAGAAACATGGACTTAAGCATTGGATTGAGAAATTCTGTGTTGGAGACAGAAAAAGACCTTTTAGTGAAACCAGTCTCTAAGATAGAAGTGTCTAGGGTAGTTTTTGATATGAAACCGCTGAAAGCACCAGGCCCTGATGGACTTCATCCCATTTTTTTTCAGAAGTGTTGGGATATTGTGGACAACTTTGTTTTCACTTTTGTAGAACAAGTGTTTGAAAAGTGGGAGATACCAAAAACTGTCAATGAGTCCTTTATATGTCTAATTCCAAAGAGCAAAAATACAGAAACAATCACTCAATATAGACCAATAGGACTGTGCAACACAATTTATAAAGTTATATCTAAGATAGTGGTTGGTAGAATAAGACCAATTCTTGCACGGATAATAAACCCCCTTCAAGCAAGCTTCATAGCAGGGCGAAAAGCACAAGACAATGCAATAATAGCACAAGAATTAATGCATTCTTTCAACAGGAAAAAAGGGAACGGAGGTTTTTTACTAGCAAAGATCGACCTAGAAAAAGCTTATGATAAAATGGAATGGAGCTTTATCTATAAAGTTCTATCCTACTTTAGCTTTCCTCCAGAAATCATAAAACGCATTATGTCATGTATCACCTCTGTTAACATGACTGTTCTGATTAATGGGGAGAAAAGTACTAAGATCCAACCATCGAGAGGACTTAGACAAGGTGATCCACTATCACCATATATATTTATAATATGTATGGAATACCTGTCGATAAAAATACAGGAAGCATGTGATGAAGGGTCTTGGGAACAAATTAGAATGTCAAGAGAGGGACCTCATTTATCACATCTCTTCTTTGCAGATGATCTCATGTTACTAGGGAAAGCCACTAGAGACACATGCAGAAAAATAAGGGAGGTGCTTAAGGATTTCTGAGAGATTTCAGGTCAATCCATAAACCTTGAAAAATCAACCCTGCTGTTTTCACAGAATCTAACCCAATCCTTTAAAGAAGAACTTAGTGAGGTCATCCAAATTAGATACTCTAACAACTTGGGTAGGTACTTGGGATTTAACATTACAAAAAAAAAAAAAAAGGTTTCAAATTTTAGATTCATAATAGAGAAAGTCAAACAAAAACTGTCGGGTTGGAAAGCAAATCTCCTCTCAATGGCTGGAAGGACCACACTCATAAAATCAGTATTGGGGGCAGTCCCCATGTATTATATGCAAGGGATTCACCTTCCAATTAGCACTTGTGAGGAATTAAATAAAATTTCTAAGGATTTCTTGTGGGGCTCTAATGCAGAGAAGAGAAAGATACACTTAGTGAATTGGGATACAGTCACAAAACCAAAAGGAGAAGGGGGATTAGGAATCAGAGACATAAGAACCCTCAATGAAGCAAACATGGCAAAGATGGGATAGAGGTTCATGAGAGAAAATGAAAGCAGGGTTAGAATCTTAAAAGCCAAGTACCTAAGAGAAGGGGAATTTAAAACAAAGGCATGTTCATCAATTTGGGCTGGCATGAGGAAAGGAAATAACATATTACAGAAAGGGATTAGATAGATCGTAGGAAATGGCTCAAAGATACGATTCTGGATAGACAACCGGACTGGGTTGGGACCATTGAATGAAATTGTCTATGGACCATGGTTACCACAAGATATGGAACTGCCTGTTAAAGATATAATTTCTCAAAATGGAAGTTGGAGCTGGGATAAACTGAATAACAGCCTCCCGGAAGAGATTAGACAAAAAATCTCAGCTATACCTAGCTATATAGGTCAGGAGAAACAGGATACTATAGGCTGGAATTTTGCTGTTGATGGAGAATTCTCTATAGGGTCTGCTTACAACATTGCAAAAGACATTAACCTGGAGATAACTGGAGATAAGTGAGAAAGAATCTGGAAGTTAAACTCCCTGCCAAAAATTAAAAATTTTCTATGGCTTTGTGTGCACAAAAAAATTGCCACAAGACTCAATCTAGTGGAGAGAGGCTTACAAATAGATCCGAGATGCCCAAGGTGCAACGAAGAGGAAGAATCAATAACCCACTGCTTAAGAGATTGTAGGGAGGTTAAAGAGTTGTGGAAAAATGTGGATATTCCAGAGGAAACAAGAGCATCCTTTGACCTTGAAGTTGAACAATGGATACAAATAAATTGTGGAACAAAAAACACACTTGTTGGGATAGGGGAGATTCCTTGGAAAACTATTTTCTCCTTCATAATATGGCACATTTGGACTGAAAGGAACAATAGGATCTTTAAAGGTATAGTTGAGAACCCTAGTAGTTGGATAAATAAGCTACAAACAAGTATTCAAGAGTATTGGGCAATTGTTAACCCAAGCAAGAATGTGAGAAGAACAATACAGATCAATGTAGGTTGGAAACCACCTCCACCAGGATATAACAAGTTAAATACCGATGGAGCAACCAAAGGCAATCCAGGAAAAGTTGGGGCGGGAGGTATCATGAGAGACTCCATGGGCAACTGGATCTGTGGCTATGCTAGGAGAATTGGCATCACAACTAGTGTAGGTGCTGAACTCTAGGGGTTGAGAGATGGACTTAAACTTGCTGCCAGAAGAAGATTACCGAACTTAATCGTGGAAATGGACTCGAAAGTTGCCACCAGGTACGTGAACAAGGGAGTTCCTGCTTCACATACTCACTCAACCATTGTTTTTGAATGCAGGAAATTGATGAAACAACTGAGAATAGACCAAGTTCATCACATCTACCGTGAAGCAAATTCTTGTGCAGATATCCTTGCTGGAATAGGCGTGGAAGCAGAGTTCAGCTTTGCTATTTTTGAGGAAATGCCTGTTAATGTGAAAAGGAATTTTGTGTATGATTTCATGGGAATGCTATATCCCCTTGATGTTCTGTATAAAGATACTTCCTAAGTAATGAAGTTTCGTTTTTCATCAAAAAAAAATTCCATCATTTATTTATATCACAATTACTTCCATTTTATTAATTTCCATAATTAATTTAACTTAACTTATTCTCTATGAATTGACAATACATGTTTACAATTAAATCACATTCTTCTTAAAAATCCAATTTCACCAATAATTTTATTAACCCCAAAATTCATTATCTTCTATTTTATTAATTTCAATAATTAATGTATTTTATTTTCTCTTAAATAATATAACATAATTATAATTAATTTATTTTCTTTTCCAAATATAATTTCACCTATAATTCATATTTTCCATTTAACTTATTAAAATCATAAACCCAATTTAATACTATTGATTCATAATATTGTTATTTTCAAATAACATTATTTTCCCAATTAGTTCTATCATTCCACTTTAATGAATTTTCTTTTAAATTCTTATCTCCCAATTGATTAACTTTTTTTAACAATTAATTTATTTAATTTCCTATCAAATACCATGATTCAATTACACTAAATAGAAATGTCTTCCAAATTTAATTCTTCAAATAATTTCATTGACATCTATATTTTGTTCTTAAATTTTCAAACCATGTAAATTACTATGAGATTCCCATTTCCAAGCATAAATCAAACACTCATTTATGTACTTAATTTATATTTCTTCAATTTAACTTTATTACTAAACCTTATTTATTATCATATAAATATTAAAATCATCATTTAATCAAATCAACCCCAATGTCACCCATTCTTCTCCCTTGCCGTGAGTCTTCCATTTCCATATTTTCTTGGTTTTTTTTCATTCTCTTCTCATCCCTTAACAGCCATAATCAAAATTCCCATAATTCTAGCTTCATGATTTTCTCATTCTTTTCTTAACTCTTATATTATAAACATTTCCTACCCACTTGGAATTTCCTCAATCACCATTCCTGTGTGAAAGCTCATCATCATCATTTCTGCTCCATCATGGCCGATTGCTTCTCTTAATTTTCCAATCATGGTTTTACAATTTTCCAACTTTAAATCCACATTCCATTCATCACCTACAGCCATGCTACACCCATCATACAATGAAATTATCATAGTCTTCCTTCCTGCCCTCACTAGCCGAAACCCATTTTTTTCTGCACTTAATTCTGTTCCAACAAAAACCAAAAATATATTCTACTCACCTAATACAACCATAATTAATAAGTAAAATTGATTGAATTCATTTTCTTCACTTACCTCCTTTAAGAACTGAACAGTACAGCACCCCTACTAGCCTTCAAACGTTAAATTCTGCTCTTCAATTTTTTGGTTTTTGGGTGTTTTGATGTGCAGGACAGCTTTTTTAGCAGGTGTTTGGTGTTTTAGTGATGAAAAATGGTGAATTTACTAAGGAAAATGAAGAAACGAAAAGCAAAATGGAGCAAAGAAAACATGCAGGGGAAATCGGTGCTGTTGGAGGTTGAAGATGGCTGTTTTCAGCTTTAATTTATATAATTTTAATATATAAAAATCTGCCCTATTTAAAAAGATTGTTTTGCCCCTTAAAGTTTTCATTATTTACACTTATACCTTAGTAATATTTTATTATTTTCAAATCAGATTTTTAAATTTTTGTTTTTATTTAATTTTAATTATTTTAAGTTAATTTAAGTCAAAAGTTGACCAATTTGACCAACTATTTAAGAAAAGATTAAAATACCCCTACACATTCCATTATTTGCCATTATGCCACAATCAATATTTTATTATTTTCTAGTTCCAGATTTTTAATCTCATTTTAATTAATTTTAATTTATTTAGTCAAATTAAGGTCAACCTTGATTAATTCTGACCAGCCCCCATGTTAATGATCATAATACCCTTGTGCAATTCTACTATTTACATTTATGTCTTAATAGTATTTTAATATTTTTAAATTTAAATTTAATATTTTATTTTTATTATTCTTCATATATTTAGGTCAAATATTGACTCCCAAGGTGGTTGGACCAAGTATGGGTAGTGAAATTACTAAACTACCATTGAACAAATGCTTTTGGTTTTGTTCACGTTGTTTTTGGCACTTCCTCGTAATTTAGTTCACGAGCTAGATCCACGTGAAACTTCTTTACGCGAGAATCATTCTATGACAGTCTGTGAATTCAAAGTCAATTTGGTTTGACTACTATTCAGAAAGATTCTTCCGGGATATGGACATGATCGTCATTTTCAAATTTGTTGCACTTAAACCTAGGTGCACTCATCTTAAAGAATTCCGAAAAATGGTCTTCCTGGCCTTTAGGTATTTCAGGCCCAATTTTTAATATTTTGCCACTTCGGAGGGCATCCGAGTTATGAATTGCCCTGTAAGGCCCACTTGATAGTTTTCTCTGATAATTCCATAACGTAGGAGAATTAGTTCCCGAAACTTTACTTATTATTTCAATTCTTCACCTTCAATGGGTAAAGGAAGATCGGAGAAATTTGGGCTCTCACATCCTTCCCACCTTTACGGAATTTGGTCCTCCAAATTCCACACAAGTACTTTGATGATTCAGTACCTTGAGATTTATCAATTTCCATATCTAATTTCAGTAGTTAGTCCTTTGTACTCATTCATATCAGTATTCTCATACAATGTGTACACCATTTACTAACCATCCTCTTATCTTGGTTGATTCATATCGATTTCCGCATCAATCATATCATATATGATCATCTTATTATCCTTAAAAATACACACCTCAATCAATCATTCTCGATCATTCCATACCTATCTCATTCTTTTATACTGATTTCCAATTCTTCTATACAACCTCTATACCGTTCATTAACTATTCTATTGTTTTGTTTTCATTCTCTTCAATTCCTATACCTATTATAGCCATTACGATTATTCTATCATCTCTAATCAACCACAATTTTACCAATCATTTCCAATCGTTCAGTACTTCATTAGCGATTCTCACTTTATCATCTCCCAATTAAACCAAAAATCACCGATATTCCTCTATCGATCAATATTTCGTTTCATTTCCAAACCTTTCTCCATAATTTATATTCAGACTATGCTGTGATAACCGCAAATTTTCTATTTTTGGAAATTAATATTAAAGAAAATAGACGAGGAAATAAATAAATTAAGGTAAATAAATAAAATTTATTTATGAGATGGGAATATCGTTAAAATTCCCGAAATTAAGGAAGTGAGGAAATTGAGGAATTTAAATTTGGATAAATTGGAAATAAGGAGAAGGATGAAACTATGGAAAATAATAAAGAGAGAATTTAAATTGGAGAATGGAAATCTAAATTAAATAAGAAATAAGAATGGAGAAATATAATTTGGATATTAAGAAATCCAAATTATAATATATACAAATGTGAGTATTTATATATATTTATATAATTTGACTATATAAATACATTTTTAAATATATTTTATATGCTTTACATATTTACATATGTGTGTATATATATATATATATATATGAAATATAGTATATATATGATAGATAAATTGTAACGCCCTGTTACCACATTTTTCACCTTATTTTACACAATTTATCTGGTTGGGCTGTCTGTGATACTTCACTTTACACTTGATGTTAAACAATTTAATAAAATATTGTTAACATTATACACACCCCCTATCTTAATTACAAATATGTATTACTGTAGACATGTCTAAATACAGAAAATAAATGATCGTACCTAATATATCTTAGTCGGTCTGTCACATTGTCCATTATGTGCAGTCGTAATCCACAAATATTGGATCTCACTATCATCAAAACCTGAAATGTTAAAATTGAGGAGTGAGCAAACCATAGCTCAGTAAGAGAGTTATATGTCACACTTGATATTCAGCTATCTATATGCTGAAAATAATTTTTTTTCGTTTTCTTTAAAATCTTCCTAGCTGGCTCTAGGCACACATGTAGGAAGAATACTACAGTCGACTAGGGATCCAGATAGAGTAAGGCAGGTATTTTGAAATACCTGACTTGTTCCAGAACCTAGAAGTAACTGTAAAGAGTACTACTTCCATTGTTTTCAAAACGATATAATTTTCGTTTTTCCATGAAGTAAACCACTATTTCTTTTCACATCCAGTATACTTTAAAACACGTGGTAGTTCAGTAATAAAAATAGTGGTTTACTTCTCTTCTCTTCAGTATAGTGGTTAGCAAATATCCAATCATTGGATAAGTACTTTTGCGATTATTTTTATCTTAGAAATAATTCTTATGTTATTTTTTTAGAATAAACAATTATTTCTCTTTTCAAATCAGTAACCGTATCGTACAGTTCAGTAAAACAGTATATTCAGTATTCAATAAAATAGTATCCCGATACGGTTCAATCAGTAACAGTAAGCAGTAGCTACCCATTCAGTAAATAGTATACGGTAGCTTTCAGTTCAGTAAACAGTAAATGGTAGCTTTTTCATCAGTAAAACAGTAATCAGTGGCTACCATTTCAGTAAACAGTACAGTTCAGTAAACAGTGTTTTGGTACAGTTTTTTCATTAGTAACAGTAATCAGTAAAGTACAGTACAATAAATAGGGTTCTGTAAATCCTTTCAGTAAACAGTAGCATTATGTGAGACTAGGCATCACCCTACAATTAAATCATGCTATCATTGTCCAATAATGGACCAGTAATCATCATCCTCGAAGGGACACAGTAACAGTATAACAGTGAGATGTATGGCCATGATCTATATGGTGTCCTCGGTGTACACTTGCCAGGTGACATCCGGGACGCTGATAACTGGCAGGTCTATCAGCCATGTGACAATAACAGTATAAGTGTGATGCATGAAACTCGAGGCCTAAGTCTCAAAACAGTATAAACCGTACCATAGCCTTTATGGATTTCAAATACAGTAAATCGAACTATTTCACAAATATCTATAAGGCTCACATGTAATAAAATCATCACCTTTATGAAATTTATAATTTAAATAATATTTCTCAAAATATTTCATAAAGGTACAAATCGTGTTTTCCTTACGGTGAAACAGTTTGCAAAATCATCAATGTAAAATATAAAAGGGCAAAACTGTCATTTCTTCACCGTAAAACACGTATGCACGCTTTTCCGTGCTTTTACTTGAAAACATGATTTTTCAATAATTTATGAAAAATAAAATATTTATTTTTCCAAATTCATAAATCCCGTAACCATGTTTCTTTCTAAAAACACGGGTAGAGACCTCTAGTCTTGAATTCATAGTTTTTCATCATTTCTTAACCTTTATGGAATTTATATAATTATTTATCTCACAATTAAAACCATAAAGGTTTTATATTAAATCAAGTGAATATTTAAGAATATTTATAAAAATATTCACTTCGGTCTCTTTTTCATTTTCATCTCGTTTCACGTGAAATATCACCTACCGGTGAATTTTCGGTGATTTCCTTTTCACCATACTCGAAAACATGAATATTTTAAAATTAAATATCACTATATTCATGTTTTATGAAATTTACTTAATTTCTCGATTTTCGTACCCGAAAATCGATCCACGTGAAATCAAATCTTTTATTTTGGTTTTCGGTGATTTTCGGTAAATTTTAGTAATTTTTTTGATAATTTTTCGGCAATATAACGGCTGCCGATTTGGCTAGCCTCCCACACGGAAAATACAGTTTATATTTCTCAACTGGTATTTCACCACAATTTGAAACCGATAAATCACCACAATTTTCAAAACTAATCATTATAAATTGCATTTATAAATTAAATGCATAATTTAAAACATGTGGCCGAATATCCTTATAGGTGACACATGTCTTCCTTACCTGTTTCGGGTCGACGACTGCCTTTCGAAGGTCTCGCCCGATTCCATTGGCTCGGTTTTCGAGGGAATTTTTCTAGAAATTAAATTCTAAAATTTAGAATTTTTTCATAATTATTTAAATAAATAAATTATTTAAATAATTTAATACTTTTCAGGATTTCTTACCGATTCCCATAATTCTCGGGTTTTCAAATTCTCAGGATTTCCTGTAATTTTCGAAATTCTCCTTTTCTTCTTCTCTTTTTCTTCTTTTCCTCTTTTCTTCCTTTTTCTCTTTTCTTTCCTTTCTCTTTCTTTTCTTTTTCTTTTTCTTTTTCTTTTTCTTTTTCTTTTCTTTTTCTTTTCCTTTTTCCTTTTCTTTTCTTCCAACCGAACCGGTCACCCCCCCTCACCGCCGGTTCTTCTCCGGTGGCCGGTTCTCCGACGGTTCGGTGGTTTAGCAGCTGGCCGACGTTGAGACGAACTTACCAGTGGCCTCAGCTCGGCCTGGATCGGCGGCACGGCGACGGATCTACTCGGTTTACCTTCGGTTTCTTCTCCTTCTCTGTCGGCCTTCCTCCGCCGTCGTTGGCATCACCGGTGGTTCTCTTCTCCTTCCCCTCACCTCCGCCGAGGTCGAGGTGGCTGTGGCGGTTCCAAGATCGGCCGGCACTGCCGTTTTCTTCTTCTTCTGTTTTTCGTTGCCGGTCGTCTAGTCTTCCTCTCCTGGGTTCACCGGCGACGTCTCTCGCCTCGCCTCTTTCTCTCTTTTGGCCAGCCGACGTGGTCGGCTTCTTCATCAGGGAAGATCGAGTTTCTCCCGATTCTTCCTCTGTTTTCTTTTTTTTAATTAGATATATATATAATACTTATACTATAATAATATTATACAAATAATATTATTTATATATAGTATAGTACTAGATATACAATATATATATATATAAAGATATATATGTTGTGTATTAAAATATATATTATATATATCTATATACTTCAAATAAATAACATTTATATATATTTATATAAATGTTATAATACAATATATATTGTATTTACAATATATATACATATAAACTTTAATGTAAAATAACCTTTACATTTTCCATATATATATGTATATATATTTATATATACATAAAATATTATACTTGTATACATATGTACTATTTTAATTAATAAAATAGTAAATATATATAAATATACCACTGTATATTAATATATGTTATATAGTATTTCAGTACATATGTATTTGTATAAAAAGACATTTATATAATTTATAATTATATAAATATATTTCTCTTTTATTTCTTATTTTCTTATTTAATTTGGATTTTCCATTATCCAAATTAAATTTCCTCTTTTATTATTTTCCAAATTTTCAAATATTCTTATTTCCAATTTAACTTCCTTAACTCAGATTTCCACCATCCGTTCCTTTCTCATTTCTCGGGATTTTCACCAATATCCCATTCTCACAATTTTATTTATTTATTTTGACTTCTCTATTTGCTTTAATATTAATTTCCAGTAAATGAAAAATTTACGGTTATCACATAAATATATACCATTTTATCATGAAATAAATACATATCTATTTATGTATACAAATAAATATATATGAAATATATATTATTTTAAAGTTAAAGTGTAGATATATATATATAATATAATAATTATAGATATAATTTTACAAATATAATTACATGAATATTCTAATTATATATGTATCTAATTATATAAAGAAATAATTATATTATATATAAAAAATAATAAAAAAATAAAATAGAAATTAAGACAGAAACGGGATCGGGACCCCATTTCTATTTCAAAACAAAGGAAAAACAGAGGAGAGGAACCCGGAGAAGTCGACCGACGTCGGCAGACCAAAGGAAGAAGAAGAAGACGTCGTCGGTGAGAGGAAGAAAAGGAGGAGGCGACCGGCGATGAGAAAGGATAGAAAGAAGAAGCGAAACACGGTGAAACAGAAGGGAAAAACCGACGGAACCGAGAGGAGAAAAGGAAAAGAGATACGACGGTGCCGGCAGGCCCAGGCACTGCCACTGCCACCGCCACCGCCACCCGAACCTTGGCGGAGGTGAGGGGAACGTGAAGGAGGCCACCGATGAGGCCAACGACGGCGGAGGAAGGGAGAACGAAGGAGGAGGAGAAACCGAGACCCACGCCACCAGATCCGTCGTCGTGCCGCCGATCCAGGGCAAACGGAGCGCACCGGCAAGTTCGCCTTGACGTCGACCAGCTGAAGGGCACCTGAACCGCCGGAGAACCGGCAACCGGCAAGGAACCGGCAAGGAAGGAAGCTAAACCGGTCTGACGGGAAAGGAAGAGCAAAAAGGAAAAGAAAAAGAAAAGAAAAAGGAAAAAGAAAAAGAAAATAAAGAGAAAGGAAAGAAAAGAGAAAAAGGAAGAAAAAGAGAGGAAAAAAGGGGAATTTCGATAAATCGGAAGATTCTCGGGAATTTGGCAACTCGAAAATTACGAAAATTCGGTAAGAATTTTGGAAAATGATTTCGAGTAAAAAATTTAATAAATATGTATGAAAATTCTAAAATTTAGAATTTAATTTTCAGAAATTATTTTCAGCGATCGAGATGATGGATCGGGGGAGATGGAGTACGGGTGCGACCAATAAGAGAAAGTTGTCGACCTAGAAAAAGGTAAGGGATTCATATGTAGCACTGTAAGGATATTCAGTCTGCATGATTTTAATTATGAAATATTTTATGAAAATATTGCGATGAATGATTGGTTAGAAAATTGTGGTGAAGTACTGGTTGAAATTATAAACTGTATTTTCCGTGCATGAGGCTAGCCAATCGGCAGCCGTTATACTACCGAAAAATTATCGAAAATTATCAAAAATTTCTAGAAAATTTTATAAAATCATAATAAATGATTTTATTTCACGAGAAATGATTTTCAACCACGAAAATCAAGAAAATGAATATTTTCCATAAAAACATGAATAAAATAAAAGTAATTTTATAATATTCATGTTTTCAAGAATGGTGATAATGAGATCACCGAAAATTCTCTCGATATATGAATTATATATAGTATGAAATGAAAAATGAAAAAGGGATAAAGAGAATATTTTATAAAAGTTTGTCTAAATATTCTCTCGATATATGAATTATACGTAATATGAAATGAAAGATGAAAAAAGGATAAAGTGAATATTTTATAAATATTTTCTTAAATATTCACTTGATTTATTATATAACCTTTATGGTTTTAATTATGAAATTATTATTTTTATAAATTCCATAAAGGTTTTCAGATGATGAAAAATACGGTTTTGAGACTAGATGGCATCCTATCATGCTGATATGTGATATGTGATATGTAACATGTACTATGTGATATGTGATATGTAGTCCCGACCGACACCTGATTAGTGATCTGCCGAGGACAATTATAGACTATGGTCATAGATCTGACATGATTATTTATACCCTTTGGGGTCTATACCATGGTATGAGTAACGACCCAGTTGATGGGCTAGGTGTACGTGCCTAAGTCTCCATATATGAGAAATGTTTTATATGATATGTTATGTGTTAAATGTAAACGTTTTACATGATATGTGATAAGTTCAATGAAAGTGATTTGCAGTATTTTATATAATGCTTATTTCAGTACTGATTTTAGTACTACGAGATGATCTTCATATGACATGTGATATGAACATGTAATATGTTTTCAAAAGGAAAAAGAGTTTATAAGTCTAATATTCTTATTATGATTTTACATTGAATATTAGACTATATGTGACATGAATATGTGATATGTTTTTCAAAAAAAAAGGAAAGAGGAGAAAAATAAATCTAATATTCTTATTTTAATTTTTAAATTGAATATTAGATTTAAATGATATATATGTTATACGAAAAGGATTTAATAGCTGATTTTGCTATTTAAAATACTGTACTAATTATGGTTGTACAGTAAAACATGAAATAAGTTTTAAATGAGAATGATGAGAATTTAACTAATATTCTTTTCAAAGAATATATGAATATTAGTTACTTTATTTAAATGCTTTATTTTATAAAAGCATTATTTTGAAAAGAATATGAAAATGTTATGGAATAAAAAGGTAAAAAGGATTAAAATTCCAAACGAAAAGGAAATTATTCTCTACAGTTGCTTCTAGGTTCCGGGACAAGATAGGTATTTCAAAATACCTACCTTACTCTATCCGGATCCCTAGCCAACTGTAGTATCCTTCCTACATGCGAGCCTAGAGCCCGTAGGAAAAATGAAAAAGTTTTCAGTATATAGATAGCTGAGTATCAAGTGAGGCATATAATTCCCTTACTAAGCCGTGGTTTTCTCACCCCTTAATATTAATATTTCAGGTTTTCGAAGACTGAGAGTCTAGCACTTAAAGGATTTTCGACTGCGCATTTGGGGACGATGTGACAGGTCGATTTATTTAATAAGGTATGATCATTTATTTTTTGTATTTGACTTATCGACAGTACTACTTTCTTATGAAGTAGAATAGAGGATGTAATTCATATTATAAATTTAATATGAAATTGTTTATTTGTAAAGGAAAAGTAAAGTATCGCAGACAGCCTAACCAAATAAGAGGTATAGAATAAGGTGAAAAATAGGGTCATGGGCTGTGACAGGTTAAATGGTATCAGAGCAGAATTGACCTGATGTCTGTCGATACTTTTGGAAAGAAAATGTGTTGAAAAGGTTAACATCTCCTGTAGTATTGTGTAGTCTAAATACATAGAGAAAATAAATGATTGTAAATTGAGTTAAGTGTTTAGAAGGGGGTGAGAATTATGAACTAAAGATGTTAAAAAGGGAAAACGGTTTAGGAATGTTAACTGAAATGGTGATCTTATAATCTAAATAAAGATCGGTTCGGTAAGGAACAGAAATAGACTCGGTGAGGGCCTCACCAGTACTTTCTGTCAAGATCGAACTGAGACCTGAAGGTGATGATATAAAGGAGAGAAATGAAATATCATCATTAAATAGGCTTTAAGATCACCGATTGAAGGTATTTTGAGGAGAGAAAATATTTTTGACCAAAAATGACCAAAATACCCCTGCCTCTGAAATTTTACCAGGAGTCAAAATAGACCAACAGAAGTTGAAATTGATTGATTTGACAGTGAAATTGATGATGTAAAGCTGCATTTCATGCAAAATAATTCAATTATGGATCCTATTGGATTTCTCTGTCGAAATCGAATAAGATCTTAAATTGCTGATAGTGGTATGAGAAAGGGGTACTATCAGCACATAAATAATAAGATCATTGGTTTAAATGTATATTGAGGAGAAAGAAATAAATGTGAAATGACGACAATGCCCCTATATGGGATTATGCTTTGAATAGTAATAAACCAAGTGATTTTGAATTCCATTGATAGAAATGGAGTTATTGATGGTATAAAGGAATGTAATGAGTATAACGATCCCGATTATTAATTTCATCTACATTTATATTGCTAATGTGACCCAATGGTTATAGGGAAGTCACAGGATGAGCGACTCAGTTTTTTTGATTTTTAAAGGTCTAAATTAAAAGTGTATTAATGGGATAATTATTACGGGATCATGGGATATGATGAAAAGTAAAATGATTATTAATGATGAATGAGAAAGAGATTAGTATAGAGGATGAAATCCATAGTAGTACGGTTAATTCTAGTTCTATACAATTATACAGTTTTTGAAGTATTAAATGAATAATTACAGAACCGAAATATTTTGAAATATGTTTTAAAAAATAATGTACTGTATGGAACAATATGAAATTGAAGAGTATACACAAGGACAGTAAGTGAAGATAAGAGATGAGGAAGATAACAGCTAACCTAAATTATTAAAGGAAAATGATTTTAAAATGAATTTCAATAATAAATCGGTTAGCTGTGAAGGTGTTAATCAAATGATGACACTTGATATAGTATATTCATTAAGATGATCAATATGCTGTGAAGTATGAGGAAATAAGTGAATCAAGGCGGAGTAGATGTTAAAATGATTTAAATATTAAATGTCTCTGCCTTGAGGATATACAGTGGAAATGATAGGACACAAAGATGAAATGTTTAAAATGATAAGAGACGTGTGATTAAAGAAAGTATCGGATGAGATTCCCGATAAATTTTCGGAGTAATATAAATTGAGAGATCGGGTTAACATTGACTCGGGTATGAAATTTATTTCTAAGCTTATATCGAAGAACATAAAAGAATCCGAAAAGCTTAAGAAAACAATTTTGGAAAATATTGTGGATATTGAAATTCACATGTATTGATGTAAAGGATGGAAATACAAATAATATGAATTGAGGATGAATAAAATGATGTATTAATTTCCTATTATTAATAAAGTTCTTGTGAGGAACAAGTATTCATCTACATGGGAAAATGGACGCTTTATTGATCTAATTAAAGATATATGAGGAGTTTATAAGACCAATCTCTGTATGAGGTGTCATCAGATGAAAAGTTGGAAATTGATGGTCATAAGATGATAATGACTTGAACTCGATAAAATTATCACGAGTTCCTATTGATGTTTACAAGGTTAATGAAATTCATTATGAGATATATAAGCCTAATGAGTGAGGCACCTAGATAGGGATAAGGTAATGATATACCATATAGTCTAAAGCACAAATGGAAAATTAGCAGCATAGTGGTATGACCCTATAGACTCTTAAAGATAGTGAATTATACATTAAGTATGGCAAATAGAAGATTTAGCTAGACAATATCTCTTTCTAAGATATATGATCTCAAATGACAGAGCTATATGGATCTGTTTACGATGAAAAGATGGTGATTGAGATACAAAATGTACTGGGTCTAGCTAGAAACTATTGCCAATCTATGGAAGAGTTTAAAGGACTAGCTGCTCTACAGATATGACTAATAAGTAATGAAGTTAAGGTCAGTAGATGAATAAATGTAAAGATGGTATACAAAAGGTTAAAAGAGTTTAATAGTGGAATACTTTACCACTGAGGAATATGAAATAAAAGGACAAGTACATGATGAAGAGGGAACACGAATATGAAATAGTTCCCGAATTTAAAACTAAAAGTGATTTTGTGGTTATCACATGATTATGGTTAAATGTAAGATCGAGCCAAACTCGATAGAGGAAAAGTAATTATACTCAAAGAAGTAAAGAAGTGATTTACATTTTACTGCCAGTCATGTAAATGGAAAATGATAAATATATATATACCACCTCGAAATGATGAAAATAATGGATTTATATGGATAATGAGATGATTAAATTGATAATTATAGATTCAATGATGAAGTTAAATAATGAGAAGATTAAATTATAATTTGATTATGCCATAATAGAATCTAAATTATCAAAAGAGTATATTCTCGGGTATATTCTAAAACCTAAGTGATATAGAGTATACCATAAGAATAAGAGATGTAATGATGAGATTACATGGGAGTAGATATGGGGAGAAAATGATTGTCTCCTGATTCAATTATGGTAAAAGGTGGTAAATAGTAAAGTCTGCAAATGAATTGCAGCAGTTGATGAAATAAATATGAAAAGAGTATTTAGGATAATAATGAAGAATCTAAAAGAGATATGATAATATGGAAGTGATTATAGAATGATAGTCTAATGAAATCACTCCTCCATTATCAAACTCTTTGATTCTTTAGTGCCATAGCCGAAATATGATTATAAAATAATAAGAATGTATGTGAAGTTCCAGTGAGCTCTATATGTGATGGGAATCTCTGAGTTGCTATATGTTATGGGAAATAGCAAAAGGTTCTGAGATTCCAAATTTATAGACAGCACCGCTCCGTACATGATGTAAAAATGTTTGAGCGTAATACGGAAATGCTCGATGATATGTTGAGTGAGCGGATGCACGAAATGTGAAAGCTACTGGACCATTACATACTATTGATTTAAATCGGTAAATGATAATTATCGAAATGTATCGACTTGGCACCAAATAAGGAAGATGGATGATGAATAATATGAATCATATGTGATATGAAAAAGAGTGGAAATGGATAACTCCCAATTGATAAGAAATTTAAGGGTGTATAAGTATATGATGAGAAATGATATATAGAGGTATAAAAGGCGATTATGATCTTAAAGGTATACTGGCAGTATAATACGGAAGATGATCAAAAGGTCAAGAATGGAAAGTATACAGGATGCTACCACCTTATGAATTAAGTTAAATACGGAGGACCGAATTTCTTAAGGTGAGGAGAATGTGATAACTGCAAATTTTCTATTTTTGAAAATTAATATTAAAGAAAATAGATGAGGAAATAAATAAATTAAGGTAAATAAATAAAATTTATTTACGAGATGGGAATATCGTTAAAATTCCCGAAATTAAGGAAGTGAGGAAATTGAGAAATTTAAATTTGGATAAATTAGAAATAAGGAGAAGGATGAAACTATGGAAAATAATGAAGAGAGAATTTAAATTGGAGAATGGAAATCTAAATTAAATAAGAAATAAGAATGGAGAAATATAATTTGGATATTAAAAAATCCAAATTATAATAAATACAAAGATGAGTATTTATATATATATATTTATATAATTTGACTATATAAATACATTTTTAAATATATTTTATATGCTTTACATATTTACATATGTATATATATATATATATATATATATATGAAATATAGTATATATATATGATAGATAAATATATACCATTTTTATCATGAAATAAATACATATGTATTTATGTATACAAATAAATATATACATGAAATATATATATATATATATTATTTTAAACTTAAAGTGTAGATATATATATATATATAAAATATAATAATTATAGATATAATTTTACAAATATAATTATATGAATATTCTAATTATATATTTATATAATTATATAAAGAAATAATTATATTATATATAAAAAATAATAAAAAATAAAATAGAAATTAAGACAGAAACGGGATAGGGACCCCGTTTCTGTCTCAAAACAAAGGAAAAAACAGAGGAGAGCAACCCGGAGAAGCTAGCCGACACCGGCTGACCAAAGGAAGAAGAAGAAGACGTCGTCGGCGAGAGGAAGAAGAGGAGAAGGCGACTGGCGACGGGAAAGGACGGAAAGAAGAAGCGAAACGCGGTGAAACAGAAGGGAAAAACCGACGAAACCGAGAGGAGAAAAGGAAAAGAGATATAGCGGTGCCGGCCGGCCCAAGCACTGCCACCGCCACCCGAACCTTGGTGGAGGTGACGGGAAGGTGAAGGAGGTCACCGATGAGGCCAACGACGGCGGAGGAAGGGAGAACGAAGGAGGAGGAGAAACCGAGACCCACGCCGCCAGATCCGTCATCCTGCCACCGTTCCAAGGCAAACGGAGGGCACCGGCTAGTTCGCCTTGACGTCGACCAGCTGAAGGGCACCTGAACCGCAGGAGAACCGGCCGCTGGCAAGGAACCGGCGAGGAAGGAAGCTAAACCGGTCTGACGGGAAAGGAAGAGGAAAAAGGAAAAGAAAAAGAAAAGAAAAAGGAAAAAGAAAAAGAAAAGAAAGAGAAAGGAAAGGAAAGAAAAGAGAAAAAGGAAGAAAAAGAGAGGAAAAAAGGGAAATTTCAGGAAATCGAAAGATTCCCGAGAATTTGGCAACTCGGAAATTACGAAAATTCGGTAAGAATTTCGAAAAATGATTTCGAGTAAAAAATTTAATAAATTATGTATGAAAATTCTAAAATTTAGAATTTAATTCTCAAAAATTATTCTCAGCGATCGAGATGATAGATTGGGGGAGATAGAGTACGAGCGCGACCGATAAGAGGAAGTCGCCGACCCAAAAAAAGGTAAGGAATGCATGTGCAGCACTGTAAGGATATTCAGTCTGCATGATTTTAATTATGAAATATTTTATGAAAATATTTATGAAAATATTGTGATGAATGATTGGTTAGAAAATTGTGGTGAAGTACTGGTTGAAATTATAAACTGTATTTTCCGTTCAGGAGGCTAGCCAATCGGCAGCCGCTATACTGCCGAAAAATTATCGAAAATTATCGAAAATTTATAGAAAATTTTATAAAATCATAATAAATGATTTTATTTCAAGAGAAATGATTTTCAACCACGAAAATCAAGAAAATGAATATTTTCCATAAAAACATGAATAAAATAAAAGTGATTTTATAATATTCAAGTTTTCGAGAATGGTGATAATGAGATCACCGAAAATTCTCTCGATATATGAATTATATGTGGTATGAAATGAAAAATGAAAAAGGGATAAAGAGAATATTTTATAAAAGTTTTCTAAATATTCTCTCGATATATGAATTATACGTAATATGAAATGAAAGATGAAAGAAGGATAAAGTGAATATTTTATAAATATTTTCTTAAATATTCACTTGATTTATTATATAACCTTTATGGTTTTAATTATGAAACTATTATTTTTATAAATTCCATAAAGGTTTTCAAATGATGAAAAATACGGTTTTGAGACTA
Organism: Heritiera fomes; assembly: GCA_032173925.1. Classification (NCBI taxonomy): domain Eukaryota; kingdom Viridiplantae; phylum Streptophyta; class Magnoliopsida; order Malvales; family Malvaceae; genus Heritiera; species Heritiera fomes. Next base: position 19,744,685 of record JAPDPM010000015.1, read on the forward strand.
GATGACATCCTATCATGCTGATATGTGATATGTGATATGTAACATGTAATATGTGATATGTGATATGTAGTCCTGGCCGACACCTGATGAGTGATCCGCCGAAGATAATTATAGACTATGGCTGTAGATCTGACATGATTATTTATACCCTTCGGGGTCTATAGCATGATATGAGTAACGACCCAGTGGACGAGCTGGGCGTGCGTGCCTAAGTCTCCATATATGAGAAATGTTTTATATGATATGTTATATGTTAAATGTAAACGTTTTACATGATATGTGATAAGTTCAATGAAAGTGATTTCTAGCATTTTACATAATGCTTATTTCAGTACTAATTTTAGTACTACGAGATGATCTTCATATGACATGTGATATGAACATGTAATATGTTTTCAAAAGGAAAAAGAGTTTATCAGTCTAATATTCTTACTATGATTTTAAATTGAATATTAGACTATATGTGATATGTTTTTCAAAAAAAGGAAAGAGGAGGAAAATAAATCTAATATTCTTATTTTAATTTCTAAATTAAATATTAGATTTAAATGATATATATGTTATACGAAAAGGATTTAATAGCTGATTTTGCTATTTAAAGTACTGTACTAATTATGGTTGTACAGTAAACATGAAATAAGTTTTAAATGAGAATGATGAGAATTTAGCTAATATTCTTTTCAAAGAATATATGAATATTAGTTACTTTATTTTAATGCTTTATTTTATAAAAGCATTATTTTGAAAAGTTTATGAAAATGTTATGGAATAAAAAGGTAAAAATGATTAAAATTCCAAACGAAAAGGAAATTATTTTCTACAGTTGCTTCTAGGTTCCGGGACAAGATAGGTATTTCAAAATACTTACCTTACTCCATTCGGATCCCTAGCCGACTGTAGTATCCTTCCTACATGTGAGCCTAGAGCCAATAGGAAAAATGAAAATGTTTTTCAGTATATAGATAGCTGAGTATCAAGTGAGGCATATAATTCTCTTACTGAGCCGTGGTTTGCTCACTCCTTAATATTAACATTTTAGGTTGTCGAAGACTGAGAGTCTACGACTTAAAGGATTTTTGACTGCGCATTTGGAGACGATGCGACAGGTCGATTTATTTAATAAGGTATGATCATTTATTTTCTATATTTAGACTTATCGACAGTACTACTTTCTTATGAAGTAAAATAGGAGATGTAATTCATATTATAAATTTAATATGAAATTGTTTATATGTAAAGGAAAAGTGAAGTATCGCAGACAGCCCAACTAAATAAGAGGTATAGAATAAGGTGACAAATAGGATCACGGGCTGTGACATATGCACAGTAGTGTGGGATGTAAATCAATTCCTATCTACTTACACTAACACATACTAAACAAACCTTGCTCTGATACTACTTTTGTAACGTCTGAAATTATAAAATTCCGAACTAACTTTTTCCTTTTCACTTCTATCTTTCTTATTTAATTATTCGGTATCAGTTGGTTTGCATTCGGTGTCGGTATCATACTGAAAATTGTTTATAAAATATTCACTATTCACCATTTCACTTCACCAATCACACATTTCCCTATAAAACACGTGGAATGATTTTTCGGTAGTTTAATCTTTACCGAAATCGGTATCATGAATATTTAATAAATACTTTTCGATAAATTCACCGTTTATGAAAAATAATTAATTTATCACTTTTGAGGCTAGGAAAAATACCAATAATGCACTAAAATATTTAATAATATTTTTGGAAATATCTTTAGTAAATTTCGGCAGCATAACGACTGCCAGAGTCCTAGCCTCCATGCATTTTCAAACACAATCTCAAAAGCCAAAAACCACAATTTCGTAGCATTTCAAGGCAATTTAATATCCAATAAATTTTATAAAATTCATAGCATGAAAACCATGCATTCAGATATCCCTACAAATTCACACACGTATCCCTTACCTGTTTCGGGTCGGTGACTTTCTCGCTACTGTCGCACCCGTAATTCACCTCTCCTGATTCCATCATCTCATTCATCGAGAATGATTTTCTACAACAAATTCTACATTTTAGAATTTTACACAATTTATTTATCAAAATAATAAATAATTATTGGAAATTTATTCTAAATTTCTTACTGCATTTTTCTTTTTCTTCCTCTTCTTCTCTTTTCTTTTTATTCCTTCTCTTTCTTCCTTTTTCTTATTTTCTTTTTCCTTTTTCCCTTTTCTGGTCTGAACCGGTTCAGACCGGATCAGATCGATTCAGCTGGGTTCAGACCGGCTCACTTCTTCCTGCTGGTTCAGTGTAAGACCCAGTTATTTTGTACTATAAATGTATATTTATCTGATAAATTTATCAATAAAGGAATTATTGATAATATTTTTCTAAATTAAATGTAAAGGAATGGTGTCTCTCACATAGAAAATTTTAATCCTAGATGAAAAATATAAGTATGAAAAATATTACATAAAAGATGGAATAAAAAGAAAAATTTACTATAGAGAAATTTAAGACTCAAAATGAAATATTTTGAGTAAATTAAATGATTGGCCAAAATTTACCAATAATGAAATAAATAATTGAATAAGTAAATTAAAATAAATTTAATTAATATTGGAAAATTCTGATTTGGAAAATCAGAATATAGTGTGGCGGCATGAAGAAATAAATAGACAAGGGAAAAGTAGAATAAAATAAATTATAAAAGGACAAGAAAAAAAAATTTAATTATGAGAGCCTTAAATGAAGGCTGCTAAATGGCAACCAACACAGCTTCTTTTCTTTTAAGCCTCAGCTCATCGTGATCTTCAATTAGATCTATCATCACCGAAAAACCTTGCTCTGTCTTTACAAACCGTCTAGCCTTCTGTTCATAGCAGAATTTACCATGATCTTTAACTAATTTTTAAAGGTTCTTGAGGAGAAATAAACCCAGCCTTACAAGTTTCATAAAATACCAAAAACACAACTCAAAACCTTCATCAAAAACTAAATCACGTGGGAAAATCTGCTTCTGTACAAGTAAGGATTCAACTGAAATTTGAGTTTTTTACTCTTTGATTATGACTGTTATGAGCAAGAGCATGTTGGTTATATTTTTAATTTAAATAAAAATATGCATGAGTTAGAGTTAGGGTTCGGTTATGATGGCTAGGAAGAAGGAAATAGAGGTTGATGATGATGAATTACGTAGAAAGAAAGACTGAAACTTAATAACCGAAAACAACCATGAAATATTTAAAAGAAATGAAACAAACATAAGTTTTAGTTTAAGTAAGATTCACGTGGAACAGGGGAAAGGAAAAGGATATGCTTATGGTCATAGATGATGACTGAAAGAAAGAAAATATGCTGGCTAGTTGAATAGCTGAAAATGAAGAGGGACAGTATGGTTGAATAGTGCAGCCGAAAATGAGGAAAAATTGGGTAGTTTGACTAATCGGTTTACTGAGCTTTAGGTGTGAAAGTAGTATAAATTAATAGCCTAAAGTGTATGATAGAAGGTAGTATTATAAAGATAAAGTAGAGGCTGAAATAGATTGAAGAAATGGGGCTGTAAGTGGAAAAGAAGACCATGACTGGTGGAGGCAGACGAAATAGGAAATAAAAGAGAAAAGAAAAGGCTAGCCTTGACTGACTTTATGTGTGTGAAAACTGAAATTGTGGCAGTCAAAAATATAAGAAATGTAGTTCCAATATAGGATGGTATAGATTGAAACCAAAGTGGGCTACAATAGAAAATACATATAGGTTCGGCTGGACACTATGTGTCAGCAAACAAAGGAAAAGAAAAAATGAAAGAAAATAAGGTTAAGTTGACTTGACAAAATAAAAAAGTCAGGAAGTAATATATATATATATATATATATATATATATATTTACATACACTTGTATATATGAAGTGTAAGGGAATAAAACACCAACCAATGTTAAACCAATGTGAGTAGAAAATAGAAAGAAAAGAGGCTCACGGGTTGAACAAGAAATAAGAAGAAGAAAAAGTAAAAAATAAAAGAAAGGAAAGGATAAGTGGGAGTTAAATTGACCTAGATGATGGGTAGAATAAAATATGAAGTGTAAAAGAAATAAATATATGAGTTAAAGAGAGAAGCACCTACAGCTACCCAAGGCCATTCGGCCAAAACAAAGGATAAAGAAGAATGATGTGAATTGACTTAGACATGACAGGAAAACAAGTCAACTAAAATGGCTGGAGAATATAGAAGAGTGTATGTATAAATAACAAGGAATAAGGTCAAAAACCAAAAGACTTTTGCATGGAGGATAACATTCGACCATGCAATCTTTAAGGGAAGTATTGATTTGGTAAAATGGCTAATGATGCCAAAAACAAAAAGGAACATGAATTGAATATTCATTAACCATGGTGAAATGATATGAGAATTTGATATTCTAAGTAATGAGAATTTAAATAAGAATTAGACTAGTGAAGAAATTTTATACCGAACATTGATTACATTAAATTATTATCTTGCAGTTTATATTTCGGTAACATAAGAGGTATAGGGGTGCAGCTCAAAGCATCTTCTACAGTGAAACAAGGTAAGGGAATATGTGTGTGAATTTATAATATTTCGGAAACTTAAATATTTTGGAAATTGTTCTATGAGAATATGTTTATATGAAATGCATGGAGTTTATGGAAATTTAAAATATATAATATTTTCTAGAATTACTAGAAAATATTTATTTCCATAATTTTACAAATTCATAGCCTTGTAAAGAGGAATTTTATTTATTTATGAAACATGAATATAAATACTACGAAAATATTATTCATGTTACAATTTCAATAGAAATGAAATTTATACAAATTCCTCTTATATGTTCTACAAGAAGTGAAATGGAATTTATGATGAAATGGTGTTAAGGGAATATTCCATAAATTATTTTCTGAATATTCACTATATGATCTACATGAAATCCTTTATGGTATGATTGGAGAATTAATTATTTTTAATTGTTTCCATAAAGGTTTTCTGAGCATGATATATTGTTTTTGAGGCTACTAGGCACCATATCATGTCGATATGTGATATGTAACATGTAATATGTGACACGTGATATGTATATAGCCCTAGTTGACACCTAATCAGTGTCCAGCTAAGGCTATTCTAGGATTATGGCCATAGATCCAATATGATTTCTATTACTCTACGGAGTAGTACTTCTTGCATGATATGAATGTTATTGGATGCCTTAGTCTCTATTTTCATGATGATATGAAAATGACATGTATTACGAAGAAGAAGTATTCAATGAAAAATATATGCATATGGTTTACATGAAAATGAAAATGATTTAATAAACGGTTTTGCTATATACAGTATTGTACTTATTATGATTTGTACAGGAAATATATAAATTTTATAGCATATAGATTTCGAAATATTTATTTTACATACTACTCTCTTATTGAGCCGTGGTATGCTCACCTCTTAAATTTTAACATCTACAGATTTCCTATAGTGACTACTTGATTTACATCTGGGGATAGTGGGCTGCGCAGTGAGTACCTCGAGACAGCGAGCTTATATCCTGGAGGTATAATCATTAACTGTATATGTTCAGACATATTTATACAGTACTATTCAGTGTAAAGTAAACAGGGGATGTAACTGATAATTATATTTTACTATATAATAATTTCTGTTATTTAAAATTAAATTTTAGATACTTATCGAATAAAGGAAAAGAAAGGATTAAGGCATAACAGACAGCCCAACCATTGAAAATATATGAGAATAAACATGAAAAAAAAGTGGTCACGGACTGTGACAATTTTATTGGTATCAGAGCAAAGTTGGTTTGATGTTTGATTTGTACCTTAGAATAAATTGGAATAGATTATGTCCCCTGTAGTACTGTATAGTCTGGATATATATATAAGTCACTAACGGAATATTGAAATTTGGTTGTGCTGTATAGATATGAGTGGGCGCATAGGGACTCGTGCGACTCGGGGTAGACGCAGGGGTCAGGCGGATGAGACCCCGGAGCCCCAGACACCTGAGCATGTGCCGGAGCCCGCTTCAGGACCTGCTCACCCAATGCAGCCAGAGAGTTCTGATGCTCGGATTTCATGGGAAGAGAGGATGTTGGCAGACTTTATTGCCATGTATCACGCAGACCGAGCTACTGATAAAGCAGAGAGAGAGCGAGCAGCTCCAGTAGCTCTACCAGTTGCACCACCTCCACCACCACCTGTACAGCCTATACCTGAGCCACAACATGCACCACAGCCAGTATCGCAGGCATCGGTATTACCACCGCAGCCACCAGTACAGCCACCTAGAGATGTTGAGTCCTATTGTGATGTGGCTATGTTACGGCAGTTCACTAAGCTTAATCCGCCGAAATTTAAGGGAGAGAGGGACCCACTGGTGGCAGAGCAATGGATCATAGCTGTAGATAAGTTGTTTAAGTATTTGAGATGCACAGATACATAGAGAGTTGGACTAGCCGTGTTCCAGATGACTGATGATGCGGAACATTGGTGGAAGTCCGTACAGACTGTATTGTTTGCCCAGCATGCAGTTATTTCCTGGTAGATTTTCGAGGATGTTATTTGCTGCCAGTATATTCCAGATACTACCCAGAAGAAGTTACAGCATGAGTTCATGGATTTAGTACAAGGCAGTTTGACTGTGGATCAGTATGAGACCCGATTTACGACACTCAGCAGGTTTGATCCACTGACTTAGAGTAATGAGTGGCATAAGATAGATCGGTTTAAAGCTGGGTTGAGAGCCTCTATTAGATCGAAGTTGGCTCCTTTTGATATCAAGACCTATGATGAGGTTGTCAGGAGAGCTCAGTTATGCGAGCAAGATTTTGATCAGTTTCAGACTGAGCCAGCATCTCGGAGTAGGTTTAAGGGTAAGGGTAAGGCTAGGAGGGGCCCAGAGGATAGAGTTGGTACAGATCAGTCTAAGAGAGCTAGACCGTCGGGCATTCAGATTTCAGAGGGTCGAGTTACGAGATCAGCTACTACTGCCCCTACTATTGATTCTGCACAAACGCCGAGGAGTGCCGCGACCAGGTGTACGAGGTGTGGTCGGTCGCATGGTACACGGCCTTGTTATTTAATGACTAAGGCCTGTTTTAGGTGTGGGCAGATAGGACATGTGATGAGGGATTGCCCGATGTTACGAGAGTCAGTTGCATCTACCACTCCAGCCCCTATTCCACCATTACCAGCACCAGCAGTTCCAGTTGATACTGAGAAAGCTACACCTTCACAGTCGAGACGAGCCACCGCAGCAAAGAAGGGTAAGAAGCTCGTGACTCAGGGACGGGTGTATGCATTAGATCATGAGACTGCTGATGCTTCAGTGAACCTTATTAAAGGTAAAGTTTACATCTTTGATATACCTGTTTTGGCAATACTTGATCCTGGCTCAACTCATTCATTTATATCACCTGCTTGTGCTAACAGAGTTCCAGTAGTATCGGAGCCATTAGGATATACACTAGAAGTAAATACACCGTTTAAAGAGGCTCAGATGACAGATGTAATATATAGGAATTGTATAGTAACGATAGGAGAGAAGAAAACGACAATTAACCTAATTTTGTTAATGATGTATGATTTCAATGTAATATTAGGAATGGATTGGTTAGCTGCGAATTTTGTTAGTATTGATTTTGTTACTAAGTTTGTAACATTCTCTCAACCAGAAAAATATATTGTAAAGTTATTTGATTAAGTATGATAAATGAGATGTCTACTAAATTGTTTCAATTGTTATATGGATGTTTTGAAGGTTACATTGCATATGTGGAGGATGTGGAGAGGGAACATCCCGAGTTGCATGATATTCCTGTGGTCAAGAATTTTTCGGATGTATTTCCAGAGGATTTGCCAGGGTTACCGCCAGATAGGGAGTTGGAGTTCGTTATTGATTTGGTACTCAGCACAGAGCTTATTTCTAAGCCCCCCTATCGGATAGCATTGAAAGAGTTGGAGGAGCTTAAGAAGTAGCTCCAGGAGTTGTTGGATAAGGGGTTTATCAAACCTAGTGTATCTCCGTAGGGTGCACCCGTTTTATTCGTTCGGAAGAAGGATGGGAGCCTGCGATTATGTATCGACTATCGGATGTTGAATAGGGCTACCATCAAGAATAAGTATCTCCTGCCCAGGATTGATGATTTGTTTGATCAGCTAAAGGGTGCACAGGTATTTTCTAAGATTGATCTCCGATCGGGATATCATCAGCTTAAGATTCGAGATTCGGATGTTTCGAAGACAGCTTTTCGAACTCAATATGGGCATTATGAGTTTCTAGTGATTCCGTTTGGGTTGACTAACGCACCTGCAGCATTCATAGGCCTGATGAATGAGGTATTTAAGCCCTTTTTGGATCGATTTGTGATAGTCTTTATTGATGATATTTTAGTGTATTCTAAGTCTTCGGAGGAGCATGAGCAGCATCTGCAGACAGTGTTACATACCCTCAGAGATCGACAATTATTTGCTAAGCTCAGTAAGTGTGAGTTATGGCTGGATCATGTGGTATTTCTGGGTCACGTGGTGTCTAAGGACGGGGTGTCTGTTGATCCATCCAAGATAGAGGCCATAGTTCAGTGGGAAAGGCCTAAGACCGTAACTGAGATCAGGAGTTTTCTGGGTCTAGCCGGATACTATAGACGGTTTGTTGAGGGGTTTTCTAGATTAGCTGCTCCGTTGACACAACTCACACGTAAAGATGTGAGATTTGAGTGGTCGGAGGCGTGTGAACGCAGTTTTCAGGAATTAAAGATGAGACTTACTTCTGCTCCAGTGTTAGCCCTTCCCAGCGGATCTGGTGGATTTTTGGTGTATTCAGATGCTTCTGCACAAGGATTGGGTTATGTATTGATGTAGGATGGTCGGGTGATTGCTTATGGTTCTCGACAGCTAAAGGAGCATGAGAAGAACTACCCGACTCATGATTTGGAGCTAGCCGCTATGGTATTTGCATTGAAGATATGCCGACACTATTTATATGGTGAGACTTTTCAGATATATACAGACCATAAGAGTCTGAAGTATATATTCTTGCAGCGTGAGTTAAACATGAGGCAGCGTCGGTGGATGGAGCTGCTTAAGGATTATGACTGCGAGATATTGTACCACCCGGGGAAAGCCAACGTGGTGGCAGATGCTCTGAGCAGGAAGCATGTAGCGATGGTTTCTTATATGCTGGTCAGGGAGCATGATTTATTAGAGCAGTTCTCGCGCCTTAGTATTAATGTAATTCCCTCTGAGGATTATGCTTTCACGGCCAGTTTTAGAATTGAGCCGGATTTGATGGGACAGATCAGAGATATTCAGAGGATAGATGATTATTGCATCGGGGTTGCCAGTCAGATACAGTTGGGTGTTCAGACAGATTTTGAGATTGGCACCGATGGGATTTTGAGATTCAGAGGTCGAATATATGTTCCTAGTGATCAGCAGCTCAGAGATTTGATATTGACCGAGGCCCATACCTCCAGGTACACTCTGCATCCAGGCAGTACTAAGATGTACCAAAATTTACGGAGAGTTTATTAGTGGCCGAGGATGAAGAGAGACATCACAGAGTTTGTAGCAAGATGTCTCACATGCCAGCAGGTTAAGATTGAGCACCAGAAGCCTGCCGGTTTACTACAATCCCTACCGATTCCAATGTGGAATGGGAGCATATTACGATGGACTTTGTCATGAAATTTCCTAGGACCCGGAGGAGTCACGATGCTATATGGGTAATAGTTGATAGGTTGACAAAGTCCGCTCACTTCTTAGCTATGAGATCTACAGATTCTCTTAGTGCCTTAGCCGATTTATATGTACAGGAGATAGTACGACTACATGGTATTCCAGTGAGTATTACTTCATATAGGGATTCTCGGTTTACATCCCATTTTTGGGAGCGATTTCAGGACGCTATGGGATCCCGATTGAATTTTAGCACAGCCTTTCATCCGCAGACTGATGGACAGTCCGAGCGAGTGATACAGACGCTTAAGGATATGTTACGGGCATGTGCACTAGATTTTAAGGGCTCATGGGATGATCATTTACCATTAGCCGAGTTTGCTTATAATAACAGTTATCAGACGAGTATCGGCATGGCACCGTATGAGGCGTTATATGGTAGGAGGTGTAGATCACCTATTGCTTGGGAAGAAGTGGGAGATAGAAAGTTGTTGGCTCCCGATCTGGTAGAGCAGGCATCTAAGGATGTACAGATTATATGTGAGAGACTACGGATAGCTCAAAGTCGGCAGAAGAGTTATGCGGATGTGAGACGCCGACCACTGGAGTTCTCACCAGGCGATTTTATGTTTTTGAAAGTTTCTCCATCTAAGGGTATCATGAGATTTAGCAGGAAAGCGAAGCTGAGTCCACGATACATCGGACCATTCAAGATCTTAGATCGTGTAGGAGACGTGACTTACAGATTGGCACTACTGAAGGAAACCGAAACAAACACGCAGCGGAATTTAAATCATTCGGCCTCCACCAGGATCGATTCGGAGAGATGCCTGATTAGGGTTTTGAAATTTTACCTAACGTTTTTTCTGATTTTCTGTCGTTGGTCGAGTCACAAGCAACAACTTTTCGTTCCTACCTCTATGGTATCCACACGAACGGATCTCACGACTCTTGAACGTATCACGATCAGAAGCCTTAAGGAGCGTTTTTGATTCCTTATAACCGAATTGCTAGCTTCGATTAAAAGGAATATTTTGTTTTTCTGTTTTAATTGTGCGGCTCTGTTTTAGAAAAACATCCTTTTATAAGCAGTAAATTTTACTCTAAAATTTACTGTCAAACAGAACTCTAATCCTACTTAGAATAGGATTAACTATATCCTTAATCCAATTCAGAATAGGATTAGATATATCCTTAATCCAATTCAGAATAGGATTAATTAAGCTCCTCATTGATCCGTTCTAAGTGTGCGACCCAATAAGTTCTCAAAACAATGGCAATGACAAAATTGTCACAGGCAATGAGCGGTATCTAGCAACACATCATTGCTACCCATGTAACGAGAATGTCAATGACTCGACATAACCTTACTCGTGATAGATGTTACCGTGTAGTCTAATCCCTTTATCTTTTGATGTCTTGATTAGACACAAGTCATGGAATGTGTCACACTTGTATAGTCTAATCAGCGTTTCTTGATTCCTGAGTAGACTAATTAAACAAATAAAATCAATATCTCATATTGACTTATTCGAGCACGGCCATGCATTTCTTAGTCTCACTCTATCAAAGGGCCCAAGACATCACTCTTGTTATATAAGAGGGATAAATCTTATCTTGATCACTCAACATCCCTTTACATAGATCAAGGCATACCTAATTACTACCTTTATAGTCCATCCTGTTACGAATGACATCTAGCAGCATTAAAGTATGCAATTCTCTATGTTGGGATCTCTGATGATTTCAAGTCAAAGGATCACATACACCATCATCACTATGAGAATCGCTTATGACACTCATATAACAATCCATGTAGCGTTCTCATGGAGGGTCGATCCAGTACATAGTTCTCTAACATGTACCTATGTGATGACTTGATATCCTATATCCATGACAATGGTCATCAGTCAACCACATACTAGTCTTATCGTATCATTGTTATCCTTGTTCACAATAATACTTGACTAGGGATATTTTAAGAATAGTGTGTTATTACTATTCTAAGGACATTATCATATAAGATTACATTACGCAGTTATAAGACAAATATAATAATGAACTATAAATAAAAATGTCATGATACATAAAAATGCCAAAGTCAATCATCTAATGAATGGTTCTAAGGGCATAATCCAACAATCTCCCACTTGCACTAAGACCATTCACTCATGTATCTAATACCTAGTGACCTAGTGTGATAATCATGTCTCTGCTACGTCAAAGGCTTCGTCAGTGGGTCGGCGATGTTATCGTCAGTTGGTACTTTGCATATCCTCACATTTCCTCTCTCGATGATATCTCGAATGAGATGGAAGCGCTGTAGTATATGTTTGGATCGTTGGTGAGATCTAGGTTCCTTAGCATGTGCGATGGCTCCATTGTTGTCACAATAGAGCTCAATCGGATCTATAATGCTAGGAACAACTTCAAGCTCAGTAATGAACTTCCTGATCCAAACAGCCTCCTTAGCAGCTTCAGAGGCAGCTATATACTCAGCCTCTGTTGTAGAATCGGCCACTGTCGCTTGCTTTGAACTCTTCTAGCTCACAACACCACCATTAAGGCAAAACACATAACCAGACTGCGATCTATAGTCATCTTTATCAGTTTGGAAGCTAGCATCAGTGTAACCTGTTACAATGAGCTCTTCCTCACCTCCATATATCAAGAATGTATCCTTAGTCTTTCTCAAGTACTTAAGAATATTCTTGACATTGATCCAGTGACGTTCACCAGGATCAACTTGATATCTACTCGTCATGCTCAAGGCATACGAGACATCGGGACGTGTGCATAACATGGCATACATAATGGATCCAATAGCAGATGCATATGGAACTTTACTCATACATTCTCTCTCTTCTTGTGTTGTAGGACACTATTCTTTTGAGAGAGTAATGCCATGTGTCATAGGCAAGAATCCTTTCTTGGAATCCTGCATGCTAAACCTCTTTAGCACTTTATCTATGTATGCACTTTGACTTAGGCCAATTAAATTCCTTGATCTATCTCTATAGATCCTTATACCCAGTACATAGGTAGCTTCGCCCAAGTCCTTCATTGAAAAGCAATTCCCTAACCAAGTCTTTACAGACTGAAGGGTAGGGATGTCATTCCCAATGAGTAGTATGTCATCTACATACAACACCAGGAAGACAATAGTGCTCCCACTGACCTTTTTGTAGACACAAGGTTCATCTTCGTTCTTAATGAAACCAAACTCTTTGATTGCATCATCAAAACGAAGATTCCAACTTCGAGAAGCTTGCTTTAGTCCATAAATAGAACGTTGCAGCTTACAAACCTTTCCAGCATTTTTGGATCAACAAAACCCTCAGGTTGTGTCATGTACACATCCTCGAGTAGCTTTCCATTAAGAAAAGCGGTCTTGACGTCCATTTGCCAGATTTCATAATCATGGTATGCAGCTATCGCAAGCAAGATCTTAATGGATTTGATCATCGCGACTGGTGAAAATGTTTCATCATAGTCAATACCATGAATTTGTTTAAAACCTTTTGCAACCAATCGCCCTTTATAGGTATGAACATTTCCTTCCATGTCGGTTTTTTTCTTAAAAACCCATTTACACCCTATAGGTTTTACCCTTTCGGGTAAGTCAACCAAGGTCCAAACTTGGTTGGCATACATGGATTCCATCTTAGATCTCATGGCTTCAAGCCATTTCTCAGAGTTTGGCCCTGTAATAGCCTCTTGATAGGTAGTAGGCTCATCTTGGTCCATGAGCAATACATCACCGTTCTGAGTCATTAGAAATCCATATCTCTGTGGCTCATGATGTGTTCTAACTGATCTACGCAAGGCTTGTGTCTCTTAAGCAGGCAGTTGCTCCACAACAGCTTGTGGTTCTGGTTCCACAACAACTTGTGGTGCTTGCTCAGGCTCCATCTCAACATCGAGTGCGCTATCTTGTAGCTCTTGAATTTCTTCAAGTTCTACTTTTCTCCCACTAGTTCTTCTAGAAATGAATTCTCTTTCTAGAAAGACACCTGTTCGAGCTACAAACACTTTGCGCTCAGCGGGATTGTAAAAATAATATCCTTTAGTTAGTTTAGGATATCCCACAAAATAGCACTTATCAGATTTAGGTGCAAGTTTGTTAGAGACTTGACGTCTTACATAAGCCTCACAACCCCAAATCTTCATAAAAGACATACTGGGACGTTTACCAGTCCATATCTCATATGGTGTCTTTGGAACCGATTTAGATGGAACACGGTTCAGTGTAAAAGCAGCTGTTTCTAATGCATGTACCCAAAAGGATTCTGGAAGATCTATATGACTCATCATTGATCGAACCATATCTAATAAAGTTCGATTTCTCCTTTCAGATACACCATTCCATTGTGGTGTACCTGGAGGAGTGAGTTGTGAGACAATCCCACACTCTTTAAGATAGTCATAAAATTCTTGGCTTAAGTATTCACCACCTTGATCTGATCGAAGTGCCTTAATGCTCTTGCCAAGTTGGTTTTGTACTTCATTCTTGAATTCTTTGAACTTTTCAAAAGATTCTGACTTGTGTCTCATAAGATACACATAGCCATATCTACTGAAATCATCAGTAAATGTAATAAAGTACATAAACCCACCTCTGGCCTGTGTGTTTGAAGGTCCACATACATCTATATGTACTAAACCCAATAAATCACTTGCCCTTTCACTATGTCCTTTGAAAGGGGCTTTAGTCATCTTACCCATCAAACAAGATTCACATGTCTCATACGATTCAAAATCAAATGAGTCCAAAATTCCATCTTTATGGAGTTTGGAAATGCGATTCTCATTTATGTGTCCCAAGCGACAATGCCAGAGATATGTTGGATTTTGATCATTAGATTTAATCCTTTTAGCATTTATGTTATAAATAAGCATATCAAGATTTAGAATGTAAAGACCATTAATTAGTTGTGCACTACCATAAAAGATATCATTTAAATAAATGGAGCAACAGTTGTCCTTTATTATAAATGAAAAACCCTTCTTGTCCAAACAAGAAATAGAAATAATGTTTTTAGTGATGGAAGGCACATAATAACAATCATCTAATTCTAAAACAAGCCATGTGGGCAATGTCAAAATATAAGTTCCTACAGCTAATGCAGCAACCTTTGCTCCATTTCCCACTCGTAGGTCGACCTCGCCCTTAGTCAACGATATACTCCTTTTGAGTTCCTGCATATTTACACAAATGTGAGAACCACATCCAGTATCTAATACCCATGATGAAGAAGTAGATAGATTAACTTCTATAACATAAATACCTGAAGTGGAAGTCTCACTACCTCTCTTCTTCTTTAGCTCTTCCAGGTATTTGTTGCAGTTCCTCTTCCAATGTCCGGTCTCACCGCAATGAAAGCATTTCCCTTCTTTGGCAACCCCACCTTTAGGCTTCAGTGCAGTATCATTGGGCTTGAACTTGCCATTGGCTTTATTACCTTTTTTCTTGCCCTTTGCATTAGCCCTGCCCTTAGCTTTCTTAACTATTAAGACATCTTTGGGCTTGGTCTTTTTCATGTTGGATTCAGCTGTTTTCAACATGCTAAGTAACTGTGGCAGAGTCTTGTCAATTTCATTCATGTTGTAATTAACAACAAACTGACTGTAGCTGTCTGGCAACGATTGCAGAATCACATCAGTGGCCAACTCTTGGCCCAAAAGAAATCCCAATCTTTCAAGGTTTTCTATATACCCAATCATCTTGAGCACATGAGTACCAACGGGAGTCCCCTCTGCCATCCTACACTGAAACAATGCCTTAGAGACATTGTACCTTTCTTGCCTAGCCTCCTCTTGATAGAGTTGCTTGAGATGCTCGATCATATCGAACGTATCCATTTCCTCATGTTGCTTTTGAAGCTCAGGATTCATGGAGGCAAGCATAAGGCAACTAACATCCAATGTATCATCTTGATGCTTCTTATAAGCGTCTCTTTCTGCCTTTGGAGCATTAGCGGGTGGTTCCTCAGGTAAAGGAATCTCAAGGACATACAACTTCTTTTCTTGCTTGAGGACTATCCTCAGGTTCCTGTACCAATCCCGGAAGTTTGTCCCATTCAACTTGTCCTTCTCAAGGACAGATCGCAGTGAAAGTGTGTTATTTGTGTTTGATGTCATGGTAATCTACAACAGAAATATGCAAAATATAAGTATCATGAATGCATTCATTTAATTAAATATTTATTTATTAAATGATGCTCCCACTATTTTTATCGAATCAACAACCCTCACTATTAATTCGGAAAAATTATCACATAATTTCTCTAGTGGGCCAAGATCCATATTTCACCTTATCTAGAGTTAGCTTTGGCTAATCGCCCAAGATTTGGCTATTTAGGTAGGCAACACTTACCAATTACATCTCATGTAACTCTTGGATAGTTGGGTGAACAACACTTGTTCTAATTCATCTCATGAATGGAAGCCCAACTTTATGCCTCTAAATTCCCAATCCTAGTGAGGAAATCTAGTTAAGTCAACCCAATTTATAGCCTTTGGATATCACTATTATCCCATCGCGTCTTACTAAGATAGATATGATATTTTGTTTTGGCAAACATAACAAAATCGATTCTAGCCTTGACGAGTGCTATTCATTGGTAGGCATCTATTATTAACTTAATTTAATTTGAGGGATTTTCTTAGTTTATTGAATAACATCTCACCAATGTTAATTTTTTTTTTAAAATTATCATATGATTTTCATATCATAAACGTACAAAATAAACCATGCATCTCATGCAATTAAGCAATAAAATAAACGTGACATAGTTATAGCCCAAACTAAATGGATTTCCCAAGCCAATGAGAAACCCTAAGGGTTAACCTAAGGGTAACAGCATCTTCTCCAAGTGCCTCTTTGGTCATCCTTTGCATGGTTGTCAGCTTCATTAGTGTTGATCACCATCAACTCATACTTAGCCAAATTCTAACCCTATACTACGTTACAATTACATAGTTTAAGAGAAACCTCGAGTTACATTCGAGGGGAGTAAGATGAGAAAAGAATGTACAACTAGAATTTCAAGAACAAGGCATGACACGCAGGTCATATTTATTAAAATTTACAACCACTAAAATACAATCATATTGGGCTAGGGCTATAACTATGCACCATGCTCAAACAACAACCACCGTGTTATACAAACAAGTGTAATGCAATTTCAACTTTTAGTTTTATTAATGAGGCATTTGAAAGGAATTATGACCCTGACTGCGGGGTTCCCAGGAGATGTAACTGATAATTATGACCCTGACTACGGGGTTTACAGGGGATGTAACTGATAATTATATTTTACTATATAATTATTTCTGTTATTTAAAATTAAATTTTAGATACTTATCGAATAAAGGAAAAGAAAGGATTAAGGCATAACAGACAGCCCAACCATTGCAAATATATGAGAATAAACATGAAAAAAAAGTGGTCACGGACTGTGACATTCAGCCACCATCAGCCATCTTCATCGTCGGTTCAGACCTCCCTTAGCTGGCCGAAGTAGCGGGGACGCCGTTTCTGGTCTCCGTTTTTCCCCATCGGCAACGACGGCGGCATTGAATCTGGAGGTGTGGGTTTCGGCCTCTTCCTCCTTCACCATCGGCGATCTCTTTTCCTTCGGTTCGCCTTTGCCGACGATGAGGATGCAGTAGCGGTGCCCAGATCAGCCGATACCACCGTTTCCTCTTTCTCTTTTCCTTTCTCTATTTCGCCTCGTTTCGCTTCTTCTTTTCGTCGCTGGCTTCCTCCATTCACTTCACTGGCAACGTCTCCTCCTCTCCTCTCTCTTCTCATTGCCGACGGTGGCAGCTGGTGCTGCCGTCGACTCCGGCTGGGGAAGGGAATCAGGTTTTCCCGATTCCCATTTCCTTTATGTTTCTTTTTTATATATATATTATTTATATTATATGTATTTAAATACATATTTTATAACAACAATATGTATATATATACATATATATATTTTTACACTTTAATTAGAAATAATATATATATAGTTTATATGTATACATATATTATTCCTATATATACTCAAATATATATTTTAATAATATACATACTTATTTAATGATATATAAAATAATATATATTAATATAAAATATATCAATATATATATATATATATATATGTATATCATATACATATGTTTTGTTTATGTACATATGTATTTATGTAATACAAATATATTTATATAATATAATTATATAAATATATCAATATATTCATTTTTTATTTTCTTATTTAATTTGGATTTCGTTTATTCAAACTAAATTTCCTCCATATAAATTCTTAATTTCGTCGCTTCATCCATTTAAGAAATTCCTCAACAGTCTTCCATCTCGTAAATAATTTATTTATTTAATTACTTTAATTTATCTACTTGCATTTAAATTTAAATTTTCGAATAGTTAATATCAAATTTTAAAAAATTCACGGTTATCACAAGGAGGCCTCTGTATCATGCTGCTATGTGATATGTGATACGTAATATGTGACATGTGATATGTGATATGTAGTCCCGGTCAATACCTAATCTGTGATCCACCGAGGACAATATAAACTATGACCATAGATCTGATATGTTTATTTCTCTACCCTCCGGGGTTATAGCATGTTATGATCTGGGTGATTGCCTCAGTCTCCACTATGATATGTGATATGTTAAAAGAGGAAATGTTTTATATGATATGTGATATGTTAAAAGGAAATGTTTTATATGATATGTGATATGTTAAAAGGAAATGTTTTATATGATATGTGGAAAGTCAAAATGAATTACAATACTTTTACATAGTGCTTATTACTATACTGAGCATAATATTGTATGATAATTTTCATAAGACATGTAACATCAACATGTGATATGTTTTCAAAAAGGAAAGAGAAGTTTATAAATCTAGTATTCTTATTATGATTTTAAATGGAATATTAGATTATATGTGATATGAATATGTGATACGTTTTCAAAAAGAAAAGAAGAGATTATAAATCTAGTATTCTTATTATAATTTTAAATGGAATATTAGATTTAAATGATGTAAATGTTATAAGGAAATGATTTTAATAGCTTATTTTGCTATCTAAAGTACTGTACTAATTATGATTGTACAGCAAAATATGAAATGAGTTTAAATGAGAATGATGATGATTTAAACTAATATTTTTTTAAAGAATATATGAATATTAATTATTTTATTTAAATGCTTTATTTCATAAAAACATTAAATGAAAATGACATGGAATGAAAAAGAAAAGGATTTGATTTCCAATGAAATTAATTACTTCCTACAGTTGCTTCTAGGTTCCAGGACAAGATAGGTATTTCAAAATACCTTATGTACTTCATCTGGATCCCTAGCCGACAGTAGTATCCTTCCTATATGAGCCTAGTGTACTTATAGGAATAGGAAAAAGTTTTGACAGCATATAGATATCTGTATATCAAGAGTTACATATAATTCCTTTACTGAGTCGTAGTTTGCTCACTCCCTATTTTTAACATTTCATATTTTAGTGACTACAAGATCTTGCATTCAAGGATCTCGGTTGTGCATCTGGGTGAAATGTGACAGCTTTATTGATTTCGGAGGTATAATTATTTTATTTTATATGTTCAGACTTTTGATTTACAGTACTACGACATTGTATTAATAAGGGGATGTAAGTATTGTTTACAAATACAATTTGTAAATATGTAATTCCCTTACTCTTATGAAATCACGGATATTGTGTTTTCAATGAATTAAAGTGGAAAGTAAAGCATCGCAAATAGCCCAACCATATAAAATGTGTGGAAAAATGTAAAAATATATAGTCACGGGATGTGACATCCGGTCCTTAAATGCAACCATAGGGAGTAAGCAGTTGATGATGAAATCAATATGAAACATGTGGTAATTTATGCAATGCAATTTTAAAATCGATATCAATATATAAACAATTTATTTAAATAATGCTATAAAAATCATCTCATGAAATATCTCAGTATATAAACAGTTTATAAATAGTTAATTGAAAACACTACAGTAAATAGTTTAATATCAATAAACAATTCAATAAATAATGCAGTAAACAGTTTAGTATCGGTAAACAATTTAGTATCAGTAAACCATTCAGTATCAATGAACAATTCAGTATCAGTAAACAATTCAGTTCGATAAAACAGTATAGTGCAGTGGAGACAGTCACATCCAATAGAATCATACGGGGTACAGTAATAGTATCCCTGTATGGACGAAACAGTAACGAATGGCCATCGTCGAACAGTCACAGATCGCACTGGCGAGGTGCTCACTATAGAAACTTGTGGGTTTGACCATAATCCCACAGTCATATACAGTAAACAGTAAACCTACGGACTGATCAGGTCTCACAGTCATAAAACAGCATGCATGATCACTAAGGCACGATTGTCTTAAAACATTTTCATAAATCATTTCATTTAATAGTAGGAAACATTTCAAACAGCAACTATCTTCAGTCAATCCATAATTGTGAAAATTTTAAATTTATGCATTTTAAAGAGTTCATCTAAATCACCGCTGTCATAACGTATTAAGTTTCGGGAAACCTAATAGCTAGACACAAAATCTATGGAGTCGCCACCAACCATTCTACCTAAGTGTGATTGGTCACCTATTCAAACTAAAGATAAGGCTTGGTCTACGTTCAAAGATACTATGGTTTGGGAGTACGGTTACATGTAGGGAAGGATTAGCACCCCTACAACGCCTATCCTAAAATGGTACCAACTAGTTTTAGGTTATCTTTACAATTTGCCTTGTGTTTATATTAATTTTGATGTGCTTTTATATCAGGAATATTTCTAAGATTTTTCCATCACTTTGGCTCCAATCTTAAAAATCCCCCTCACCTTAAGATTTTCAAGGAGTCTCAATTAACTTTCTTGAATTCCATCATCGGATTAATGAAATATTTTATGAAAATCTTATTCTTTCTAACTTTGGCTCTAATTTCTATTTCATATTAATCTCTATATTTTTAATCTTATTTCGTATTATATTTATCTATATATTTTATTTATTTAGAGAATAAATATGAATCATGGTTAATTGAAGATTTTCTTACAAGCATCCCATCAATTTGGCTCGGCTTTAAAGAAATCTTTTTACCTAGAAAATTCAAGGAGTCCCCATTGACCTTCTTGAAATTTCATCATTGGCATAATCCATATTTTTTATTTCCTATAATTTTTATTCTAAGCTATTTAGTTCATTTATTTATTCACTTATCTAATTTTATTCAAATTTCTTTAATCTTAATCTTGATCTAGTTTATTGTTATTTTATTTATTTCATTTATTTATATTTATTTAATAAACATGAATTATATTTTTATTGAAAATTCTTTTAAAAGTATTCCATCAATTTGGCTCAACTTAAGAAAGAATCATCTCACCTAAAAATTTTCAAGGAGTCTCGATTGACTTTCTTGTAATTTTATCTTTGGAATAACTCATATTTATTTATTTATTTATTATCTAATCTTATTAATTACTAATTATTCTCAATCTAAGCCATTTCATTCTATTTATTTAATTTCTAATTTATGTTCTCGTGCTTATATTTATTTATCTATATTTATTTATATTTTATTCATATTTAACTTACTAAGAATAAACATGAATTATAATTTATTGAAAATTCTTTCAAAAATATCTCATCGATTTGGCTCAACTTAAGAAAGAATTTCCTCACCTAGACATTTCTAAGATGTCCCAATTGACTTTCTCAAAATGTCATCATCGGTATAATTCACATTTTTTTTTGATAATTACAATTTCTTATAAATAATTAAATTCTATGCTTCTCTAATATTTCTAATTTTCCTAATTTTTATAATTGATAAAATATACATCAAGTCAAACAAATTAAAGTATACTAATTAAACCATACCAAATAAATCATACGTTTCAATATCAATTACACATCATTCGTATCATTTAAATAAACAAAATTAAACTACATAAATTAATCCTAGTGATCACATGAATTCACACCAATCAAATCTCATACAAATTCATTAACAAATTAAATTAGATAAATTAAATTACGCCCAAATCAAATAAAACATATCAATTATGTTAATTAATTTAAATTACATTAAGTAAGTAAAACACCTAATTAATTGTTAGCCAAGTTAATTATCAATCTAAAATTATATAATTATTCAACCCATTACCTAATTAAAGCTAAACTTAAATACTTATTATCTATTTAATCAAATAAAATTAATAAAGGTATCTTTCTTTTTTCTTACCTTTTTCTTGCAATTTCTTTTCTCCTATTTTTTTTCTTCTCCACGTGCAGCAAGCTTTCATCTTCTTGCTTTATTTTCCATGCATTTTTCTTTCTTGGCTGTCAGAAATTTTGCTTCCATCCTCTCCACGTGAACTCACTTTGCAGCAAACCATCTTTCCGCTCACGTACACGAGGAACAAAAGTTGCTTTTCCTTTGTCTTCAGCAGTGCAGCAAGTAACGAAGTCGGCAGCAAGTGGTCGCGCTGCAAACTTGGATCGGTGGAGCAAAGGGACGGCAATCTTGGTAGGAATGAGCTAGCAGCAACGAGCGACGCCGACAACGAAGACTTTTTGCTGCTACTCCACCCTGCGGTTCTATCTCCTTCGATTCTACAATTCCACTTCAAATCGACTATATTTGCTTCCCTTGGCTTCTAGTTACAACAATTCTTGGCACTGAACCACGTTACTCTGCTCCACGGGTCACGTTCGATTCTGAAAACAACAGCTCTTGGTTTAAGCAGCAACCCTCTAGCTCCATTTTTCACATGTTTCAACAGCTGTTTTTCTTGCAACACAGCAAACAACGGCTCCGATCCCAAGGCTCCAGCAAAAACCGAAGATGCGAAGTTGATGGAAATGTAACGGCTACAGAACAACAACTCAATGGGGAGCAGGAATGGTGGCGTGAAAGTGGCAGCAGGCCGGTTTTTGATGTTGCAGGGAAGGGCTAGGCACAAGCCATGGCAGGGTAGCAATGGATGTGAAGATGATGATGCAAACAAGTTGGAGCGTGGCAAGCAACAGGAGGTCTGGGCAACGGCCTCACAGCATGACTCCGGTTTCTACAGCAGCAAGACTCACGATGGTGCAACAACTGTGAGTGCAAGGAACGTGCCCCCAAGAATAGAAACAAGGGAATGGTTTTATACTTGTGTTAGTGAAACTGATAGAGCAAGGCAATGATGAAGATCGTGATGGTCCTTCCGGCAAGGATCGATAGCAGTCCTGGTTTTTTTAGTGGCCCTCTCCTTCGCCCCCCTCTTTTTCTTTTTACCCGTCCCCCTTCCTTTCTCCTCAAAACCCTAGTTCCCCCCTTTATATTTTTTTCTCAAAACCCTCGTTCCCCCCTCTTTGTTATTTTTAGAAGAATGCTTGAATACTGTGTATCAAATTCCATGATTTAAGTGTTGATTTTCAATTTTGCATAATCTTGGAGTTGACTTGTTTAATTGAATTTCCAAAACCTTCCATCAAATCCTTCTTTTAAAAATTTTCTGTTGATTTTTCTTCCAACTTAACCTTGGTTTTAATTGTCATGATTTATCTTTTAATTTTTAGATTTGATGCTACCCAAATTCATTTCATTGATTTCTTATTGACTTGCCTTATATTGAGATCTTGATTTTCCCTTCCAAATTTCCCTTCTTTGATCGCTTCATTACTTTTTTTTATTTTTTTCATCTTTATTTATTTTTTATTGAAAATTAGAATTAAAAACAAAAATTGGACTTTTACTCATCAAACCTAATCTTAAGCCCAAAAGTCTAATTAAACCCAAAATAAAAATAGTCTAATGTGCCCAATAATATTAAAGACTCCGGACAAAATGGGGTGTCTACAGTTGCCCCTCTTTGTACATTTGCTATGAAATAGTAATTGTGCAAAGACATAAACATCCATTTTGTCCGCATCCATTTTATTAATTTTTTCCTTTCCTTTCAGAATTTTTATTTTTTTATTTTTTTTGCTTTGTTCCCTTTTTTTTCTTTTTTGTGGATATTTACTCATTCTAAAAGAAATTGGTTTTCATCATGAAAATGCTCTTTCGACCAGGAAGGCCCTGAAACTTTAAGTTTTTTCATCTCTTAAATGCTCTTTCGACTAGGAAGGCCTTGAAACTTTAAAAATTTCTCATCTCTTAAATGCTCCTTTGACTAGGAAGGCCCTGAAACTTTAAATTTTCTCATCTTTAAAATGCTCCTTCGACTAGGAAGGCCCTGAAACTTTAAATTTTCTCATCTCTTAAATGCTCCTTCGACTAGGAAGGCCCTGAAACTTTAAATTTCTCATCTCCAAAATGCTCCTTCGACTAGGAAGGCCCTGAAACTTTAAATTTGTCATCTCCAAAATGCTCCTTTTACTAGGAAGGCCCTGAAACTTTAAATTTCTCATCTCTAAAGTGCTCCTTCGACTAGGAAGGCCCTGAAACTTTAAATTTCTCATCTCCAAAGTGCTCCTTCGACTAGGAAGGCCCTGAAACTTTAAATTTCTCATCTCCAAAATGCTCCTTCGACTAGGAAGGCCCTGAAACTTTAAAATTTCTCCTCTCTAAAATGCTCCTTCGACTAGGAAGGCCCTAAAACTTTAAATTTTCTCATCACTAAAAGTGCCCAATTATGCCCGGAGGTCTTATAGCTTGTACCTAGAGGTTTTAATGAATCATGCCCGGAGGTCTTATAGATTGTACCCGGAGGTTTTGACCATATCTCATCATTTCAATTCTATCTTCTAGATCATCTTATCATTCCAGTTTCTTCTTTTTGTTATTTCCTATCACACTTTTTTATCTCATCACATCTTTCAATCCCTTTTTTCATTATCCTATCATATCCATACATTTTTAATTTCCTCTTTCTTTCCAAATTTTTAACATTTTTGTTTCACAGCTTTACACATCCTATTCCTTATCCTTCTCATATTTTCTGATTTTTTTTCTTCTTTTTTTAAAAATTTTTCAAATTTTTTTCATCTAATCTTTCAAAACTTTTTATCCTATTGTCTTAACAAACAATTCAAACCTTTTTTCTTTTTTTTTGATGTAAAAATGCATATAATGAAATGTCATGCATGTCATGAATGCAATGCAAATGATAAATAATGCCTTACCAAGTCACATCATCAATCTACCATATTCCTCTCTTCAAAAATTTGTCATCCTTTAATCTTCTCTCTGCCTTATCATTCAATCTTTCAATGCCTCATCATTCTTCTTTCTTCAAATTTAGTAATCCTAAAATCATTTGCCCTATCATCATTGTTCATTCAGTCTTTTCTTGCCCCACAATTCTTCTTTCTTTAAATTTAGCAATCATCACTCATTCAGTCTTCCCATTGCCCCATCACATCATTCATTTAGTTTTCTTCTTGCCCTATAATTCTTATCAAATTAAAATTCATCTATCCAAATCATAACAACAAAATCATTCCAAACTATTCACAAGAAAACTTCACCACTTCTCATATCTTCAAGAAAATTCATGCTCTCATAACAACCAAAGATTGCCCCAAGAATTGTCTTAAAAACACCATTACCACACTCGATTTCTTTAAAACAAGAGCTTACCCCCATAAAATCACAAAACTCTCATTTTTCACTTCTTCAAGTTTCTTTTTTTTTTTAAAAAATAGAAAATTGCCCCACATAATAATTTTCCAAGATAAAAACATTTAAATCTCTTAAAAATTGGTGATTACTATTGAGAACAAATAGAATGAGTCACAACTTGGTCTAGCTAAATAAGTGTACTGATTTGGTGCATCAAGGATGTTTGGTAATCAAGAAAGGTTCTATTGATCAATGTCTCTTCATCTTGGCTCACAAATGAAACAAATTTCTTGAAAATCAAAATTCTTTTTGTAAAAACAACTTTCACAGAACACAATCCATTTTAGCACTCTCTTAATTTCTTGATACGTGGACTTTAACAAATGTCAAGACTAGCTGTGATGGCTCAAATTTCGGGGTAAGGAAACCAAAGATAAAAATCTGAAGTCAAAATTTCAAGGTGATGGTTTTTGAATTTCTCAAAAGGTCCTGACTGAAAGCATCACTCCTCTGGTTTTTCTTCTTTCTTGTTATTGCCTTAGCATCGTCACGTACAATGGCATTGAGTTGTTTCAAATTTGCTCTAGACTGCCCTTTCATGGGTTTTCACCCTAGAGCTTCATTCTCTTTTTTTTTCTTCTTTTTTTTCTTTTTTTATTGATTATTCTACCATGCATTTGAGAATTCAAACAAAATAATGATGATTTCTCAAAGAAAAGCTTTTCAATACAAGCATTTTTATTTGATCAAAATGGACTTTTAAGCACGTACCGTAGGCCAAGGTTTAGGGTTTTCAAAGAATGGATAAATAGGCCCAATATAAGTGTTTTCAAGGTTTATCGAACCAAGGATCATTTCTTCGATTGTGAACATCCGTGCTTCCCACTCTTCGAAACATTTTTCTTTTCTTTTCAACCTTTTATTCTCATTCATTTCTTTTTTTTTCACATCTACGTTTTTCATTTTTTTCAATTTCTTGTTTTTTTTCATATTGATTTCTATCTTCACATATCCTTCTTCTTCATTTTCTTGCATTTGACATAGGACCAATCACTAATGCTTCTAAAACTCCTCTAATGTATTTGCCTCTCCGATGTGGAGAGTGATCCTTGGTCAAGGTTCATTTAGAAAGAAATCAATAAGCTCAAAAGGGGTAACAAAGGGATGATTTCATTTCAGTAATAGGAATATGAAAGATGGCCATTTGTCATATCAAATATTGACACTTCTATTGAAAACCAATCCTCAAGATGAAAATTTGGCTTTTGAAATCATTTGAATATCCCTCGTGCATGATTTCACAATCAAATTTTTTCTTCTTCTTCTTCTTCTTCTTTTTTTACTTCCTTTTTCTTCACTTTTTTTTTTACAACTCATGCCCAGAATGTATCAACTCAACTTTATGAAGGCCATATGCAACAATTTTCATTATCATGGTTTAAAATAGGAAAAAGGATATCAATCAAATTAAGAATGGCCATTAAAAGACGATGGGGTTATCAAAAGCTTGGCTCTTTCAATCATTTTGCCCTAAGGTGCAGTGAAGGATGATTTCAGTTAGAAAGTTCAAGTTATGAGAAAGAATTTTGGGTCGATGTGTTTGGGACTCTTAGCTTGGCCTTAACATCTATCAAATTTACAAATACAAAGTCCTTAAGAGAATGCTTCATGAATTGGTCCTTCAAAACAATTCAAAAAGTTTTGCAAATTCATCAATCATTTCATTGCTCATTGCCTTAACGAAGATCATTGACTTCAAAAGTTTACCAGGGTAGGTAAAATGAATGAATTTCAAGCTTGTGTTTCTTTATGGATTTCAAGTTTTCATTAAATTGGAAAGTATACTGGAAATGTAATAGGTAGGTTTATTCATTCTCAATAACAATCACCAATGTTTTCAAAATTATTTTATTTCATCTACTTGGAAAGAAAAATATGGAAAGCTTTTCAAAACATCTTGATGCAAATTTCAAGAATCTTGAGAACGTCTCACATCCATAAATTACATATAGGAAACTTGGCCTATGGAGAAGCAGACTCCCATTGTTCAATAAGCTCTTGAGTCAAGGCACCACTACTGATGAGTTCTTCAACCTTTTCCTTCAACCTACACTTTTCTGTTGAATGCCCAACTGTCCCCATGTGATATTCATATTTGCTATTTGGTTCATAACTCTTTGCTGTTGGGTTTGGAGTTGTTTTCAAAGACATAGGCACCAGATACTAGTTCTTTATTAGAAAAGGCAATAGTTTAGAAATTGGAATTGGCAATCTCTTTACACCGTTTCTTGGCCTTCTTGGATTGTTTGGTAGGGTGGAGAGTGATTGAGGACAAAAGTTAGGTTGAAAAACATTTTGAGGAATTGACTGATAAGGATATGGACAAAGGTGGTGGGCTTGTTGCATGGGGTACGGGTAATATGGGGTATAACTTTCATATTACTTTTCATTAGTCACAACTTGAACATCTTGACTCTCGTTATTGAATGTTGCACCTCTCATTGTATTTGCCCATTCGATCTTCCCGCTTTTTATAGCATATTCAATTATCTCACCAGAGAGTACCATATCAGTAAAGTTTTTGGCGACATTACCAATCATTCTCTCATAGTATGGAGCCTTAACAAAATTGTCGTCTCTTTCTCTGTAATGGGAGGCTGAACCTGAGCGGCAGTGTCTTCATCAACTCCCTTCCCTTTTGCCAAGCTCATCATGATCTCCATCATCTTGGCCAGTTGTTCCTTAGACTCTTCTTGGGCCCCGACAATCTCTTGTTGCACCTTTTCTATTCCCTCAATTCGTGCCAATTGCTTACTCTCCATTACTCTTGTTTGCAAACAAGTATTGTGTAGGTGACTGGCGATTTTGATGGCTGAGCTATCTTCTCACCTTCATTACCATAGTCTAAAGTCCAGATGCCATGATATGCAATTACAAACCTACGCATGAGATGCATGCTCAAGTTATGTATGACCAAAAATGTCTAGATGTATAGGTGCAATGTTCAAATTGACATGTTATACATCGCAAAATCAAAAGAAAGCCTCATGCGATAAATAGACACATTTCATCTCTTTATTTTCTTTATTTTGATTTTTTATTATTATATTTCTTGAAAAGAACAAATTTTCCTTCATGTGTCCTAATCATTGGTTATCTCTACAAGATGAGATGGCATGGCTCTAGCTTAAGTTGGCTTCTTAGGTTTCTCTATATGCTTGGTTTGGATAAGTCAGAATTCTAAAGGTTCTCAAATTGTTCTTCACTACCGTCCATATGGGACTAGTAAGGCACCCAATCCTCACCCATCATAGGCTACAAACGGAAAGGTTCAATTTGAGTGGAAGTATTTCGCTAGCCATTGTGGAGGTATTACCTCACGAGAGCGTAAGTACTCTACTCCCTCCTAAGAAAGGGTAAGGCCCGGGAAGAGGGCTGATGTATGCAAATGCGCGTGAAGTGTGTGTTGAAGGAACATGTAATTATTAATGTCCTTTTTTCTTTTATAAAATTTAACACTCTTAAGATGAATCTAAGATAACCTAAAACCAATTGTTGGCTTGACCCTCTAACGTCCCCAGCAGAGTCGCCAAACTGTCATAACGTATTAAGTTTCGGGAAACCTAATAGCTAGACACAAAATCTATGGAGTCGCCACCAACCATTCTACCTAGGTGTGATTGGTCACCTATTCAAACTAAAGATAAGGCTTGGTCTACGTTCAAAGATACTATGGTTCGGGAATACGGTTACGTGTAGGGAAGGATTAGCACCCCTACAACGCCCATCCTAAAATGGTACCAACTAGTTTTAGGTTATCTTTACAATTTGCCTTGTGTTTATACTAATTTTGATGTGCTTTTATATCGGGAATATTTCTAAGATTTTTCCATCACTTTGGCTCCAATCTTAAAAATCCCCCTCACCTCAAGATTTTCAAGGAGTCTCAATTGACTTTCTTGAATTCCATCGTCAAATTAATGAAATATTTTATGAAAATCTTATTCTTTCTAACTTTGGCTCTAATTTCTATTTCATATTAATCTCTATATTTTTAATCTTATTTCGTATTATATTTATCTATATATTTTATCCATTTATTTTATTTATTTAGAGAATAAATATGAATC
Organism: Heritiera fomes; assembly: GCA_032173925.1. Lineage (NCBI taxonomy): Eukaryota > Viridiplantae > Streptophyta > Magnoliopsida > Malvales > Malvaceae > Heritiera > Heritiera fomes. The sequence goes on from JAPDPM010000015.1 coordinate 19,774,118, forward strand.
ATGGTTAATTGAAGATTTTCTTACAAGCGTCCCATCAATTTGGCTCGGCTTTAAAGAAATCTTTTTACCTAGAAAATTCAAGGAGTCCCCATTGACCTTCTTGAGATTTCATCATTGGCATAATCCATATTTTTTATTTCCTATAATTTTTATTCTAAGCTATTTAGTTCATTTATTTATTCACTTATCTAATTTTATTCAAATTTCTTTAATCTTAATCTTGATCTAGTTTATTGTTATTTTATTTATTTCATTTATTTATATTTATTTAATAAACATGAATTATATTTTTATTGAAAATTATTTCAAAAGTATTCCATCAATTTGGCTCAACTTAAGAAAGAATCATCTCACCTAAAAATTTCCAAGGAGTCTCGATTGACTTTCTTGGAATTTTATCTTTGGAATAACTCATATTTATTTATTTATTATCTAATCTTATTAATTTCTAATTATTCTCAATCTAAGCTATTTCATTCTATTTATTTAATTTCTAATTTATGTTCTCGTGCTTATATTTATTTATCTATATTTATTTATATTTTATTCATATTTAACTTACTAAGAATAAACATGAATTATAATTTATTGAAAATTCTTTCAAAAGTATCCTATCGATTTGACTCAACTTAAGAAAGAATTTCCTCACCTAGACATTTCTAAGATGTCCCAATTGACTTTCTCAAAATGTCATCATCGGTATAATTCACATTTATTTTTTTGATAATTACAATTTCTTATAAATAATTAAATTCTATGCTTCTCTAAGATTTCTAATTTTTCTAATTTTTATAATCGATAAAATATACATCAAGTCAAAAAAATTAAAGTATACTAATTAAACCATACCAAATAAATCATACGTTTCAATATCAATTACACATCATTCGTATCATTTAAATAAACAAAATTAAACTACATAAATTAATCCTAGTGATCACATGAATTCACACCAATCAAATCTCATACAAATTCATTAATAAATTAAATTAGATAAATTAAATTACGCCCAAATCAAATAAAACATATCAATTATGTTAATTAATTTAAATTACATTAAGTAAGTAAAACACCTAATTAATTGTTAGCCAAGTTAATTATCAATCTAAAATTATATAATTATTCAACCCATTACCTAATTAAATCTAAACTTAAATACTTATTATCTATTTAATCAAATAAAATTAATAAAGGTATCTTTCTTTTTTCTTACCTTTTTCTTGCAATTTCTTTTCTCTTATTTTTTTTCTTCTCCACGTGCAGCAAGCTTTCATCTTCCTGCTTTATTTTCCATGCATTTTTCTTTCTTGGCTGTCAGAAATTTTGCTTCCATCCTCTCCACGTGAACTCACTTTGCAGCAAACCATCTTTCCCGCTCACGTACACGAGGAACAAAAGTTGCTTTTCCTTTGTCTTCAGCAGTGCAGCAAGTAACGAAGTCGGCAGCAAGTGGTGGCGATGCAAACTTGGATCGGTGGAGCAAAGGGACGGCAATCTTGGTAGGAATGAGCTAGCAGCAACGAGCGACACCGACAACAAAGACTTTTTGCTACTACTCCACCCTGCGGTTCTATCTCCTTCGATTCTACAATTCCACTTCAAATCGGCTATATTTGCTTCCCTTGGCTTCTAGTTACAACAATTCTTGGCACTGAACCACGTTACTCTGCTCCACGGGTCACGTTCGATTCTGAAAACAACAGCTCTTGGTTTAAGCAGCAACCCTCTAGCTCCATTTTTCACATGTTTCAACAGCTGTTTTTCTTGCAACACAGCAAACAACGGCTCTAATTCCAAGGCTCCTACAAAAACCGAAGATGCAAAGTTGATGGAAATGTAATGGGTACAAAACAACAACTCAATAGGAAGCAGGAATGGTGGCGTGAAAGTGGCAGCAGGCCGGTTTTTGATGTTGCAGGGAAGGGCTAGGCACAAGCCATGGCAGGGTAGCAATGGAGGTGAAGATGATGATGCAAACAAGTTGGAGCGTGGCAAGCAACAGGAGGTCTGGGCAACGACCTCACAACATGACTCCGGTTTCTGCAGCAGCAAGACTCACGATGGTGCAACAACTGTGAGTGCAAGGAACGTGCCCCCAAGAATAGAAACAAGGGGATGGTTTTATACTTGTGTTAGTGAAACTGATAGAGCAAGGCAATGATGAAGATCGTGATGGTGCTTCCGGCAAGGATCGATAATAGTCCTGGTTTTTTTAGTGGCCCTCTCCTTCGCCCCCCTCTTTTTCTTTTTACCCGTCCCCCCTTCCTTTCTCCTCAAAACCCTAGTTCCCCCCTTTATATTTTTTTCTCAAAACCCTAGTTCCCCCTCTTTGTTATTTTTAGAAGAATGCTTGAATACTGTGTATCAAATTCCATGATTTAAGTGTTGATTTTCAATTTTGCATAATCTTGGAGTTGACTTGTTTAATTGAATTCCCAAAACCTTCCATCAAATCCTTCTTTTAAAAATTTTCTATTGATTTTCCTTCCAACTTAACCTTGGTTTTAATTGTCATGATTTATCTTTTAATTTTTAGATTTGATGCTACCCAAATTCATTTCATTGATTTCTTATTGACTTGCCTTATATTGAGATCTTGATTTTCCTTTCCAAATTTCCCTTCTTTGATCACTTCATTACTTTTTTTTTTATTTTTTTCATCTTTATTTATTTTTTTTATTGAAAATTAGAATTAAAAACAAAAATTGGACTTTTACTCATCAAACCTAATCTTAAGCCCAAAAGTCTAATTAAACCCAAAATAAAAATAGTCTAATGTGCCCAATAATATTAAAGACTCCGGACAAAATGGGGTGTCTACAACCGCATGTAAATCAATTAATGTAAATCATTTCATGTAACTAATTCATGTAAATCATTTCATGTAAATCAATGCATGTAAATCATTCCATGTAAATTAAGATATGTAAATCATTTCATATCAAATAAATATTATAAAGATATTTTTCATGGGAATAAAGTCATATTTAATTTGTATGAATGTAAAATAAATTTTTATATTTTTGTTTAGGAGAGATGGGTGTAATAGTTACAATTTAGTTTCTGAAAATATTCAAATACTAGTAAAACATTTCCTATACGACTCCTACACATGTTCCTTACCTTGAATGGTTAGGTGTGGTTTGACACTTGAATGAGATCAAGGGTTCGAACCCCTTTGGACTCGCTGAAGGTGATAAATGTCCTAAAAAGTACTCCAGGCACCTTGGAAAAAACCATGAGGCACTTGTGGGATACTCAAAGTGGATAATACGTTGTGAGTAAGGTCTGGCTATTGGGGTGGATCCTTGGCTCATAAAAAGGTGGGTATGCTAGGTCCTTTGTGATAATCGGGAATTTTGCTATTTTTGGTATTAATTACCCAAAAATTTAATCTTAATGCAAATAGATAAGTGAAACTAAATAAATAAATTTATTTACGAGATAGGAATATTGTTGGAATTCCCAAAATTGATGAAGTGATGAAGTTGAGGAAATTATTTTGGATATTAAGAGATCCAATTTATAAGGAATAAAATGGGTATATTTATATATATTTATATATATAAATATATTTTTAAGTAAATACATATGTATATTATTATACATTTATACATATAAATATATATATATATATAAGAAATATATATTATTTCAAATTAAAGTGTATAGATATATATATTATAAATACAAAATATATATCTATATATATGAAAATATAGTATATTTCTATATATATAAAAATATAATTATAGTGTATTTATAGATATTTATAAATATAAATATTTATAAATAAATTAAATAAATAAATAAAAGGAAAACAGAAATGGGAATTGGGATACACTCGATTCCCCATTTCTCCTCTACTGTAACAGAGGAGAGACCAACCGACCCTCGTCAATCAAGAGAGGAGAAGGAAGAAGAGAGAGAGAGATGTCGCCGGCTAGACGAAGGGAAGAGGATAAGTGACCGGTGATGGACGGAAAAAAAAAGGGAAGAAACAAAGCGAAAATCAAAGAGGAAAAAAGGAAAAAGGAAAGGGGCGGTGCCAGCCGATTCGGGCACCGCCACCACCACTTGTGTTGCCAGCGAAGGGAGGCCAAGTGAAAGGAATGGCTAGCGGTGAAAGGAGAAAGAGAAAGGAGAGAGAAAAGAGACCGAAACCATCATTCCAGATCCTCCGTCGTTGTCGTCGTCGTCGATTGGGAGGAAAAGGAGACTAGAAACTGCTTCAGCACAACCTCGGCCAGCTGTGGAATGACTAAACTGGCGGTGATGACGGCTGACGGTGGCTAAACTGGCCAGCAAAAGGTGAACCGGCTGAACCAGTTTAGACCAAAAAAAGGAAAAGAAAAAGGAAAAAGAAAAAGAAAAAGAAAAGGAAAAAGAAAAGAAAAAAAAAGAAAAGAGAAAAAGAAAAAGAAGAAGGAGGAAAAAGAAGAAAAAAGGTAGGAAAAATTTACAATAATTTTATTATTATTATTTTGTGGAATAATTTTAATAAAATTCTAAATTGAGTATGGAATTGAATTTGTAGAAAATCATACTCAGTGATTAGAGATGATTGAATCGGGAGAAGAGGATTACACGCGTGAAGTTAGTGAGATATCGCTAACACGGAACAGGTAAGGGATGTATATGTAGCTTGTAAGGATATCTATATTGCATAAATTAAATATGCATGATTTTATGAAAGGATTGGTGAATTGATTTGGTTGGAAATTGTGGAAATTGGCTGGATGTTAAAATATAAATTTGTCTATTTTGTGCTGGGAAGCTAGTTAATAGGCAGCTGTTATGCTGCTAAAAAATTTTAGAGAGTTATGTAAAATCATTAGAAATGATTTTCTTACATGAGAAATAATTTCCAACACACAAAAATGAGGAAAATTATTATTTTTCATAAAACATGAATATAACGAATTTGATTTTAGAATATTCATGTTATTGGAATTGGTGAAAATGAGATCACCTAAAATTCTCCCGATATATGAATTATATGTGATATGAAATGGAAAATGAAAAAGAGATAAAGTGAATATTTTATAAATGTTTTCTTAAATATTCAATTAATTTATTATATAACCTTTATGGTTTTAATTATGTACTTAATTATTTTTATAAATTCCATAAAGGTATATTGACGATGAAAAACATTGTTTTGAGAGTAGTTGGCACCTTTATCATGCCGATATGTGATATGTGATATATAGTCCCGGTCGATACTTGATCAGTTATCCACCGAGGACGGTTATAGACTATGGCCATAGATCTGACATGTTTTATTTTCTACCCTTCGAGGTCTATAGCATGATATGACTTGGGTGATTGCCTCAGTCTCCACTATGATATGTAATATGTTAAAAAGAAAATGTTTTATACGATATGGGAAAAATTCAATAGGAATTTCAGTACTGTTACATAGTGTATATTATTATACTGAGTACAGTACTACATGATGATTTACAAAAGACATGTGATATGAACATGTGATATGTTTTCAAAAGGAAGAAAAGTTTATGAATCTAATATTCTTACTATTATTTTAAATTGAATATTAGATTATATGTGACATGAACATGTGACATGCTTTCAAAAGGACAGAGGAGTTTATAAATCTAATAGTCTTATTATAATCTGAAATTGAATATTAGATTTAAATGATGTAAATATCATAAGGAAATGATTTTAATAGCTTATTTTGCTATCTAAAGTACTATACTAATTATGAGTTGTACAGTAAAAATATAAAATGAGATTAGATGAAAATGATGATGATTTAAACTAATATTCTTTTTAAAGAATATATAAATATTAGTTATATTATTTAAATGCTTTATTTCATAAAAGCATTATTTTTGAAAGGAATATGAACATGATATGGAATAAAAAGGAAAAAGGATTTGAATTATATGAAATTAATTACTCCCTACAGTTGCTTCTAGGTTTCGGGACAAGACAGATATTTCAAAATACCTTCTGTACTCCAGCCGGATCCCTAGCCGACTGTAGTATCCTTCCTACATGAACCTAGTGTACTTACAGGAATACGAAAAAGGTTTTGATAGCATATAGATATCTGGATATCAAGCGTTGCATATAACTTCTTTACTGAGCCGTGGTTTGCTCACCCCTTAATTTTAACATTTCAGATTTTCAATGATTGCGAGATCTTGCATTCGAGGATCTCGACTGCGCATTTGGATGATATGTGACCGCTTGATTTATTTCAAAGGTACAATTATTTGAATTTATATGTTCAAATTTTTTATTTACAATACTACAGCATTGTATTAATAAGGGGATGTAAGTACTGTTTACAAACAAAATTTGTAATTATATAATTCCGTTAAAATATGAAATTATGGATATTGTATTTTTATTCAATATATGCATCAAATATTATCTAAATATATATATTTTATTAACCTAAGAATGCGAGCGGACTGGCACATTGCACGCGCCATCCAACCGAGTACTTTTGGGACTCCCATTGAAGCCATTGAGTTTTGAATCTGACCCTTGCCCCGTCCTTTTGCCCTCAACTACGCCAAAACATGAAGCACCAAAACCTGGCCGGTTGCTGCCGCGTGTCGTTCTGGATCCCGCTTATAAAAAAATTATTATATATATATATATATATAGATAGACAGAAAAAAGGCAAAAATGGAAACCGAAGAAAGAAAAAAAATTTAATCCACTTAGTTCAGGACCAAAACTCATCTCCCAGAATGGAAAACTAAAAGAGAAAAAAAAAACCAAAACAAAAAAACAAAAATAAAGGCGAAGATTGTCAACGAAGCATCTCTTTCTCTCACGTATAAATATAAACCCCTTTTTCTTTTATTCATTTTCTCCTCTTCGCCACCATCTTTCTTTCTTTCTTTGCAAAGCTTTTCCATTTTTTCTGTTTTTTTTTTAACTCAACAACGTTGGAGTATGAGTGAAGAAGAGTGGGTCAAAGAAGCGATGACTGATGCCATGTTGGTGGCAGAAGTGTTGCTGAGCCTCGTCCAAGCGGGGTCACCGCCACCGCCGTCGAAGCAGTCAGCAAAGAACAACAGTGCTTCGCCGGCCTTGCAACTCGAGTGGAGCGTTCGTCAGCGCCGGTCTAAGCAGGCGCTTAAGAAGAAAGGTGAGCCGGCACGAGCAAGTCCCACCACGCCGCTTTCTTGGAGCGGTGGCACATCTTTTAGCGGAGGCGGTGGTGCTGACGGCTCCGAGGAGTCTAGCCGCCCTCACCCGAAGCCGGTTGACAAAGCTAGATCTAAGGTTTGTTTGCGTGTTATCTTCTTTTTCCGACTCAGAGTGGTTGACTCGGTTTTTTCATTCCGGTTGCTTTTCGTGATGTCGCCGTTTTTTATTTTTGACGAAATTGCCCATGGACTTGTACGAAATTTGCGTCGTTTTAGGTGAGTATTGTTTGTGCACTTGTCAGCTATGTTTTCGTTTCGGTTTCTTTTCTTTTCGTACTTTCATTTTCTTTTAGTATAAGATTTTAAAAGGTCGATTATGCCCTTTTTGCATGGAGATTTCATTTTCTCGCGAACGTCTGAGGACCTTAAAGTCACTCTGTCTTCAGATAGAGCATACTCCGGCCACGGAACGGGATTTTGTGCCGAAACTACGTTGACTGAAATGCCCTTTCTTTGTAAACTCATGACTTTCTTTTTCTTCTTTTAATAAATAATTTCTTTGATTCTTGAACGAGAAATTTTGGTGACTTTCATTCAACGCATAGAGTCACGTTTTCTTCTCCCTTCACTTTCATCACTCAGACAATCCTCCGAGTGTCATATCCTCTAAAAAGTCTAAAATATCCTTTCCCGTGATGGGTATTTTCGTCATTCGAGTATCTTCGAGTTATCGCTCTGTCAACTCTATGTCCTCAGCGTCCTAATATTGAAGTGGCCTGTGGGAGTCAGTACTTTCAATCCGTCAAAATGACGGAATCCTCCCCAACAATAGTCAAAACCCTTGGAAGTCTTGAGGGGCAACGCGGTCAGAAAATTAGTACGGGGACCTGAATTATCGGTGGCGTGTTTTCGTGGCAAAATAGGTCTGCGTGTAGTTTGGTGTAGAGTTGTTGGTGGCTATGCACTCTATGCCTTTTTTTTTTCCGCCGGTGTTTTCATCAAAAGGGAATGATTCAGTGCGGTGGCAACCAGAAATTTCTCTCAGCTCTCACGTGTTATCATTGGATCTGCATGGCAGCTTGATCAGCAAAAATTAAGTTCCTTTTGTAGGGAAAAACTTCTTGATTGGGCAGTGATTCATATGGGTGACAGACTGTCGTAGGAGCTTTAGAGTAGGGGGGGTCACAAAAGGTAAATTCCCGGTAAAATTAATGTTTGATGTAGATGGAATTGAAGATTGAAATAAAAGGAAAAGAAAACAGGCGATTCTGGCGAAATGAAGACAAATACCTTTTATTGGTGGAAACTGGGATGACTAAGGGCTATTTTATGTTGCAAGTCCATTAAAGTGGGGGCCACTCTGTCACCAAATTTATGGCATATGCTGACGTGTTTGGTTTTGGTTTTGACAAACCCTAAAAATCTTTTTTTTTTCTTCTTCGAAAGAAAACAAGGTGTGGATAAAGGAGGACCAAGTCAAGGTTGGGAGCTTGGGAATTGATAGCTTTACCTTTAAGTGTGTGTGTGTGTGGGGGTGTGGTGGCCATGTTATGGTTTTGAAAAGGTCAAGTTTTGAATGCACGTGGTAAAGGCCAAAGGGCAGGCAAGCTGGTCACGAGCATCCCATGTGACACTTTTCGGGCATTGAAGTGGCCGCAAGCTATCTGGTTTTCTATGAAACCGCGGATGCTGCAATGTCGTATTTGGATAAATGTAAACGCAGGCCACTTGCCTTTTTGTTTTTTGGTAAACGAATTCAGTTTTGGTGGGTGGGGAACTTTCTTAGGATTATCTGCATCTTTTCCAAAATGACTTGGATTTTTGGAGATTTTATCATGCATGCTGCAATGTGATTCTAGTGCTTTGGAATGGTTCACAAAAAAAGTTTTCAAATATAGTCACAAGTGTTTCATGTGTCTGCATACCTCCATTATTCCTTGAATGCAATAATAAGCTCATTTGTGAAATATGTGTTCTGCCTCATGTGCTACTATATGATTATTTTGCAGAGGTCCAATTTGTTCTTTTGTTCCTCATTTTTATTAATGAATTCACTGAGGAATAAGATTATTGACTACTATATGCTCCCCACATGTTATTTATTCAGGTTGTGGCTGTGAACGGGACAACTCCTCCCATGAGGTCTAGAAGGAAGAAGGTAAAAGCTTTCAACATTATGACCTGGTCTATGAAGACATGCATGGAACAATAGGCTTGCAACCTTAGATACATTATCTTATTGCATTTCTAATCCTCTGTTCTATGGATGTAATTGACTGAATAATGGATTTGTCCTGCTCAGAATATTAAAGAAAAATTGACATAATGAATGTGACAAATGTGGCATGTTTAGGAACATATCATAGCATTTCTAGTGTTAAAAGTTTTTTGATTTGAAATCGCCGTATTTAGCATTTTAATGTTTCCCGTGTTGGAATAGCAGTAATTTTTGTGGCTGTAGTTCTACTCTAATAGCTTGAAAATAGATTACTGTAGTTGATCCTTTATGTAAGGAAAAATTAACAAAGAGAAACGAATTCTTTTAGATTTCAGTACCTTCTTTTCCTTTTTTATTCCTTCATGTAATGAGCGATTCTATTGCTTCTTTTTTTTTTCATCTGATAATGGTTTAATTTCTGGTTGCATGCAGACATTAGCTGAACTTAAAGAGGAGATGAGTTCACACTTAAAGGAAAATAAGAGTTTGAAGAATGTAGGTTTTTTAACTTCTTTTTGCTGTATTTCTGCACCCTTTATTTATTTCTAGATTCTTAAATTTGGGATTTAAATTTTTTTATTCTTTATGTTTTTCATTATGCTCATTGAGCAGGAATTGGAAATAGTCAAACTCAAATTTGAGAATCTGAGAACCACAAACGAAACTTTGACTAGAAAGCTCAAACTTGAGAAAGAGAGAACCACGAATAAAAGCTCTAAGAGAATGAAGGTGAAGAGTTCTCTCCTTATTTCAACAAGTGTGCCTGCTATTGCATGTGCAATTTTGCATTGATGCCTTTTTGTTTTGGAGATATGTGTGGGTGCTGTGTGCTGTTAAGCTTATATTATATTTACAGGATAATGTGCTTAACTCTGTCTGCATTGCCTCATATGCAATACTTCAGCACAGTTCAGGATTTTAAGCTCTTTTATTCTGTTTGGTTTGCGGCATATAGCGCATCATATTTGTATCCAATTGAAGCTTCTTGTGATAAGTCTTCCAGAATCACCTTTTTTTTTTTAATCTTGTAGTACATGGGTTTTATACTCTATAGTAAGACTAAAATAACCAATCTCATTTATTTCTCAAGTGTATGGATTATTAAGGTTTTCAGAAATTTGGCAGTAATAAACCAAATTATAGCCGATGTAATGATATTACATGAGCAGCTAATGTTAGATAATCCCCGGGTAGACAGATTACAGCCCTCTGCTAGCAAATTTTGGTCCCTACAATATTAATTGTCCTTACTGGAATGAAGGGAGACTTTTTCTGATCTGTCACGGGTGTTAATTTGCCAATTGAGTCTAGTGCTTATGGGTTGAATGGAATTTTGGTGCAATGTCAGAAAAATAACTTTGATCTTAAGATAAGATTTGGATGCAATTTTCTGATTTTTATTTGGAGAGGCCTGCATTTCATGAGTTATGGCAATATCTCCAAGGAAACTATTTGTCAAACGCATTTTGTATTATGTTATGAATATTTTTACTTTCGCATACAGTATCTTAATTATCTTTCTGTGTGTGCTATGCATGCTCCTACGTTGGCTATTTGAGATGGCCATTCGGTCTACTCTATCTGGAGAATTGTTTGTCAAATTTTTGGGCTGCTAAGTTTAGCTGCATTTCTGCTTGTGCTTCCAACTATGAGTTCATCCATACTTACTGGTAACTATGTTGTCAGTGGGCTGTAGTAAGTTGTTAGCTTCTTAAGCAGTTGCCTAGACATTGATTACACTTTTCTTGAAATGTAATACGGTAATACTAGTTGCAGTCCTACACAATTTTTTTGTTCACAAGTTCCATGCTTAAATATTTGATAATTGAAAATTGATATAACCAGTCCTAGCTGTACGATGTTTTTGAGGACACTGGCATTAAAGTCATTACTTCTGGTGTGGTTCTGGTGTACTTGTAAGTAGCTAAATATTGAAGCAGGATGCTGAGTAAGATCTAACTGTAGCTTTTGTTGCTATCTACAGCTTGGCTGTCAATCAAATCAGGCAATGGAAGCAGCTGTGGATCTTGTTGAACCAAAGAATACTATCTCAGACCTATCCCGGCAAAGAGAAATGGCATGTGATCCCCGGGGTGACGGGTGCAGCGAAAATCAGCCTTACATGCTAAATGAATCTTCTAAAGTAGAGGATGTCACGAGGTGTGAGACTTCCTTGATGCTGCCAGACCTGAATCTTCCTATCGAGGATTATACAGGTTGCGAAGTTCATGGAATTAGCTGAGAGATGTATATGGATATTCTTTTCCCCCTAATTAAGGAGTTAAAGATTGCCAGCGGAATTTATGGTTAATAATACATAGTAGCTGTAGCCGCATCCCCCATTTCTTGAAAGTACCAAAATCAATTCCTTCACCGCATCTTGAGTCTTGAGCTTTGGCGCGGAGGCCTATTTTCTCTTATGAAGGTATTGAGGGTAGTGTAGTGTAGAGAGCCTAACACATTAGATATAGTCAGATTCTTTGCTTTGCAGGTTTCTCCTTTGTCCAGAATTCTTTGGGGCTAAGGCTAACCCTCATCCCTTCTTTTCCCTTTTTATTAAGGAAATGTTTTAACTGATAATTAAATGTAACTATGTTATAGATAATTGCATGCTTGGGTACTTTGTTAATCTAATTTAATGTCTCTTATGAAAACTGCCTCAAGCTATGTGGATTATAATTGTTTTCTTTCGTTATTATTTATTTAAAAATGTTCAAAATTAGACGGCGGTGGGTATTGCTACTGTTTCATTGGCTTATCCTTTGCTGTTGTTTAAACCCATTTCTTTAAGATTAGCTTGGATGGACGGTATGTATGATCAGTCAAGTCTGATTGAGATCGAAAAAAAAAATGATTTTCCTAAAATTTGAAAATAGGTCAGATTGAGATTGAAAAAAAATGATTATTAAGAAAATAAAATTTGAAAATAAGGTGGGAAGGGTAATTTTTTCACTTATTTTGTCATATGTGTGCTATGGGATCCAAATATATTCTTGATAGGACTAAAGGCGTGGATGATATGCATCTGAGTTTTGTTTGTTTATCATTGAGTTGAGCTTTCAAAATCAAGATTTCTAAGTAACAAATTTAGTCGAATAAGTTGTAACCAAAAATAAAATTAAGTTGAATTTGAACTGTAATATTAATTTACATAATTTAAAAATTTTATATAACTTAACGATAATTGAACGTAGTTTGAAAAAAAAAACTTAGGTTTTGTTTGGTACTGTGAAAAGAAAGATGAGGAAAGAAAATTAATTATTCAAATGGTTAAATTACAAAAGAAAAAAATTGTTATGAAACATAATCATTTAATTAATTAATTTTCTTTTTTCATCTTTTTCTTTTCATTTTATCAAACAAAGCTTTAATGATGATTGCACCGAGTTCGAACAAAAAAAAACAACTAAATCAAGCAAGGATTTGTAGTTTTTTTATCCGAGTTTGCATTGCATCAATTTGTTTGGAGTTAATTAAAATTATCTGTCACCTAGTTTTCATATATTTCAAAGTGATAAATTTATGTTTTCATTATCAATGCTGTTAACAGAAACGCATTTTCCTGGATGCATGTAACCAAACAATTATTTATTCATTCATATTTAATTCATTGCAAGTAACAGTATGTGGCAGCAATACGCAATCAGTATTCAGTAGAATTGAGAGAAACGCAAAGTGATGTTCTCATTATTCTCCATACTTGCAAGATATGTTAGTTAGAAGAAACAAACAGCAATAAAACAACTTGAGACGTGTTGTAATCGCATTGTCTTTAAGGATTATTTCATCAATAGATAACAGGCTTTTTTGAAATTACCTAGGTAACAGAAATAGCAAAAAAGGAAGATTAATTTTGAATCCAGCAAAAGAAGAAAAAGGAGCGGAAAAGTGAAGAATGGGAAAAAGTTGCTAAGAGTAAAGAAGCTGTATTCTATAGCGCTTTATTTATAGTAAAAAAAATAGATATAAAAATTCTGGAGAAAATCGTAATAAAATCAACATATAATCTGAAAAAAATCAAGACAGGATTTTTATTAAATCTGATAAATATTTAATTAAATATGAAACAAATCTTGTCAAAATTTTAAAAAAAACTAAAACATTAATTTTTCAAATAAGATTAAATACTAAAAATAATTAAATAAAAATAAATAATGTAAAATATTTTTAAAAATATCAAAATATTCAACAAAATAAACATCATTTTTCTACTCCCTCTTCTTCATGTTTTCTGTCGACATTAAAATCTGTCACCAATTGATTCTTTTTCCAACCTCAATATGTTATTCTAGAGTTGGGAGGTCCTGGAATGGATATAACAAGGATTAACGTATCTCATTGAATATACATAATGATAACAAAAAATTCAAGGAGTGTAAAATCTTCCTCGGCATGATTAACGATAAAAAGGTCAATAAATGCAGATATCAAAAATTCAAAGTAGCTGGTGTAATCTACAGCAAGTGGCAAGGTAAAGTTAGATTGGATGGTGCGAATAGTATCTTGAGACAAGACCCGAGGAAAGTGTCAACATTACAACACCGCAGCAATCATTTCAATTTCTTACATCAGGTTTCAGGGAAGAAGAGCTAAGCTTGAAAATCCGGCTGAGGGGAAGGGAAACTCATTGTACACATTTTAGTACTCTCAGTCAGGATCAGGTTTCTGAGTGAAAACGAAGGTCGGAGATACTCTGATGCCATGACAGACAGCCGAGCCAACTGGTAGACTTTCATTGTCAAAATGGTACCCCATCCCCATGCCTCTTGTCTTATCTCTCCACAAATTTAGTCATATAACTTTCTTTTATTAATGTATAATTTAACTCCTATAGATTGTTTTAAAGGTCAATTAAACAAGTGTTAAAAGAACTTGTTATTCTCATGCTACAAATGTTAAAAAATTAATATTGAAGAATTTTGATAATTTTACTCTCATAATGCTTTTCCTGGGTTTAAAATCTCATGAAATCTTGTCTTGTATACTAAATTTAAGTATTGGCCTTTTTATTAGACTTGATAAGGTTCGGGTTGGATTGGGCTGAACATAATATTAACAAATTTTATATATGCCCAAACCTGGTTCGGTTCGATATTTGGGCTTGGATAGTTTTAAAAATAACAAAAGCCCAAGCTCGCTCAAATCAGTCCAAATAAATCAATTTAAATTAAAAAAAACATAACTTTGATTCTTTTATTATGTTGGTTTTTTTATTTGGAACGTTCAATATGAGTTTTTATAAGTATTAATGGGTTGGCATATAAAAAGGGTATAATTATTAATGGGTTGGCATATATAAAGGGCTTTATTGATTGGGCTCAATTTTGTTGGGTTTAATTGACTTAGGCATATTTAATGAGTTTATGTAAAAACATATTGAGATATTTAAACATTTATGTAAGTATTGTCGGGCTAGGTCGAGCATAGGCTTTTATGGGCGTGACTAAGGTTACATTTTTTTTTAATTATAATCTATTCTAGCGTAATCTTTTTTCAAATATCATAGATTGATTTTTTCTTACATAGTCTAATACATGATATTAGACTACAGCTATGACTGCAATATAATTTATGATATTAGATTGCGACTATTATTGTAGTATCATCTAGTATATTAGACTATAGTTAAGGGAAAACTATAAGTCCTTTCATATATTAATATTGTAGTATCATCTATTATATTAGACTATAGTTAAGGGAAAACTATAAGTCCTTTCATATATTAATTAGACTACGTTCTTTTTATTTAAAATCGTGATTTTTTGTCATATATAAATAATTAATAAATAATTTAATACTAAAATATTAATCTATTATTCACCTGTTTAATTTCATTACACAAATTATAACAAGCAAAAATTTAAAAATAAAATTCAAAACAATCAGCAAAAATCAAATTTCATCAACCATATATCATTAAATAACTTTGATAACAATAACATTAATTGATCAAATATCACATTTTCATGATAGTTATTGTTTTGAATAGAGATATATAATGTGAAAAAGTAATGTAGGCATTCCCCTTTAAATTTTACTACCAGCAAACAGCAACCAAAAAACGTAGATTTAGTTTAGATATCAACCTGATCAGTTTGTAAATAAAAGAACAATAGCATTACTTCAACAACAGTTAAATTTCAAACATAATAGATTAGTTGGGAAACAAGTAAAGTCAACCCAAACTAGACATTTTTAGGGCAACAAGTTAGGGATTACAGTTGCGGATGGCAGGAAGAGCTTGTTATCAAATTTATTGGAGGTAGATCATAGTTTAATTCATCAATATTAGAAGAGTTATTAATCATTTTTTTATTATATATTATGATGTTTATAGGCATCTATTTCTTTTTATTTGGCACATGATTGTTAAGGGTTTTTGCTTGCTCGATCATTCTAAAATGTAACTCAAACTCAAGGTTATAGTCAAACATCATCCCAAACCAAATATATATTTTCTCAAGGAGTATCTATGCGGAAGACTTCTTGAAGTTGCCATGAATCTATTGAAGTTCCTTAAAATTTGTTGATTACATGAACGCTAATAGTTTCATAACAGTGTTTGAAATGTTTCCTAAACAAGAACTCCTTGAGAATATATATCTTGTTTGGATTTATGTTTAACTATAACATTAAATCTAGGTTACTTCTTAGAATAATCAAGCAACAAAAACCCTTAATAATCATGTTCAAAATAAAAGAAGTAGATGCATATAAACAATATCAAAATATATAATACAAATTTATTAATACCTCGCCACAATCTGCCTCCATTAATTTCTCTAGCACCCATTATGTTATTATATATTAGTATATTGTTTATGTGCATGTAATGTAAGGTTTCGACTCATGCTCAAAGAGATAATCATATTGCACAGTGGGATATAAACAAAGAAACACAAAAACCAACAATGAATCTTCTTGATAAAATGTATAGGAATTGGCATATGGCATATTATAGCATACAATCGAGTTTAAAACTTTTATCTTGTCAAGAGATCTCATAATCTCAAAGACTTTGATTCCCATTACTATACACAAACCAATGTTATGTTGCTGCAAACCAAGTCGTTCGGCCTTTAACAATGAGTCACACAAGTAGCTTTGAACCTTCGGAAGGTTGAATTGAACTATAGCCATCTCTATGCTATTAGATTGAGTTTCGTAAACTCACTTTTTTCTTTTGGCTTTTGCTACCAACTTCCTTCAAAACTTCCTTTACTTTCTTTTGGCTATTTCCCTTGTTGAAAGTAGCCCTCAAATTTTTTTATCCTTTACTTTGATTAAAATAAAAGGATTAGAAAATAGGGCCTTTGGACCCCTTTTGGGCCGGATATTACACCCTTCCTCCATCTTCTCTCTCTTGTTTGTTTGAAGAAAAGAGTTTTCTTCATGTTAGTGAGTTTTAAGAGATTGAGAAGTATGAAACTCAAGTTGCTAGTATGGTGACGGTCTTGATACAATCTAACTTTCTTGAATGTTCATTGCTACTTGTGTAGATTACCATTAGAAGTTGAACACATGGATAACTTACTTTTATGATTTAAGACAAAAATATCAAGTAGTATCAGCAATGAGTAAACGTTAGCTTCCTATATCTAAAATTATTTAATTAATTTTGCAA
Source organism: Heritiera fomes (assembly GCA_032173925.1). Lineage (NCBI taxonomy): Eukaryota > Viridiplantae > Streptophyta > Magnoliopsida > Malvales > Malvaceae > Heritiera > Heritiera fomes. The sequence continues at coordinate 19,791,096 of JAPDPM010000015.1, forward strand.
GTAGTAATAAAGTCCATAAAAAAAGTAACAGTCTTAATAATTAATGAAGCAAATTGCAGTGTTTTATAGCTGTAGTGACGCACAGCAATAAGATGGAAATGAAATGTATCAACTTTCAACATATGGCAAAACTAACACATCTTCTTCCTTTTTTTTTGGCCGGATAACACGTCTTTCACTCCACTCCTGACTTCACTTTTACTTCCACGGCTGGCACACTGTTTCAGCTTTAACTTCACTCTTTTTCCCAGGGGTTGGCGTACTGGACTGTACCCCCACACATCACACTCTGTCGCTGACGCCCTTCCCAATCAATTGTAAGTCAGCACTAGTAAAAGCTGAATCCAGCGGCTATCATGCAAAATCTCACTCCCTCAACTCTCAAGTTTCGCCCGCGGCTTTCCTGGGCGAATTCTGAAAACCCCTTTTTATATATTTCTCAACTTCGAAAGGATCATAGCCTTTTTCCAACTATACTTTCGCTTTTGTAAGCTAGATTTGTAGTGGTACGTGATAAACAATGATGATTTTCTATTCCCTTTGACCCTGATGTTGTTGTTGAAACTATATTTTTTTTTTATATTGAGCTGATGAGACTTTGATTTGATAAAAAAAATTTAAAAATTTTATATTCAAACCTCACTTAATGTAAAATTTATTTAATAATAATAATTTTAATTTATTATTTATTTACATAATTTATTTTTACTATTTAATTTATCAATTTCTCAAATTACTCATTTATTGAATATAATATTTTGATTATAATTATAATTTTAGATAAGAAATATTTCTCAAAAATAATTTTATATTGAAACTAAATTTTTTTAATCATAAGTACTAATTGTTTTAAAATATAAAATTAATTTGTTTAATCCAAAAATAATAAATGAATAAACTCTTTTAACAAAAACAATTTCAAAATTAAAATTATAATATAAATACTTAAAAAAATATTCGCTTCCATTTCTTTCTTACTATTACTTGTTGGTAAAACCAGATGTTATTTAGTCTAGCAGCTACTCGGATGAAATCAGGTTGATGTATAAAGGCTACCCTCACCTCAGAGAAAAGGTTAGCAGTGTTGTGGTTTTGAGATGATGCTGTTCAAGCATTATGACTTGTATGTATTTTGGAGTAAAGTAGAAGTTCTTCTGCAGTCTAATTAGCACTGAGATCCATTACAAGGCAAATACAGGAAGAAGAAATTATTAGAATGTGTTCCTCCTCTTCCCCAGTCCCCATGGGTTTTGAGTGCTGCAGATGATTAGCTTAAAATGTGCATTGTTTGCTAAAACACTGCAACATCAAAAATGCTTTAAAAAGAAACTATAATTAACTGCAGCCAGTCTTGAGAGTTGCAAACACAGACAAACAGATTAAGAGAGATCAGTAAACAAAAGTAAAAGCTTCGTTTCTTCATGCAACAAGAAACCCTCTGGCATCTCTCCTATGACTAGCTACGTGGCCATAGCTGAGAATATACTCAAAAGAAGACAAAAAACAAAATGAAGCCACTAAATCACTGTTTATGGTGCAATTCGTGCACTCCACCACCAAACTTGTTTGATACAATCCTCTCTTTCTCAAGTTCAATACAACCAGACCAATAACAAGGGAAATAGAGTTTGATCATGAGGCATTCAAACAGGAAGAGATGATTAACTTACTACAACACTATCAGTTCCTTTCTATATATATATATTCATATACATATAAATTCTAAAATTTAGACCACTTACAGCTCAGGAAAGCCGTCTTCCTTTGCTCCAATGCACATGCAAAACAAAAAGTTACTTCCCATGCACCATGATCCATTTTAGTTTTATATATATACATATAAATTCTAAAATTTAGACCACTTACAGCTCAGGAAAGCCCTCTTCCTTTGCTCCAATGCACATGCAAAACAAAAACTTACTTCCCATGCACCATAATTCATTTTTGTTACCAGAAGACTCAAAAAAGTACATTGAAACTGCTACTAATCCAGAGACATTGACTGTTTCACCAAACAGTCATTATTTGAGGCAGAACCCTTGCTATTAAGTCCCAACTTCAGCTCCAGCTCCACTTTCCCTTTCCCTTCATTTCCACCAAAGCTACTGCTAGAGCTGAATAAGTGAGCCACGGAGGTAACCACCGCGCATTTCCTCTCGGGGTTGGCTTTGGCTTTCACCTTCTTCTTTGCTTCTGTAGACGAAGATGAAGTGCAGGGTGATGAGAGAGGCAACACCGATGGAATTTCAAAGTTGGTCTTGGCTTTTGACCCTCTCAGCCGCCTCGCCGCAGCGTCGTACGCACGCGCAGCCTCCTCAGCCGTGTCGAACGTGCCTAGCCAGTGCCGGCAACGCCCAATACGATCGCGTATCTCCGCTGACCACCTCCCCCACGGCCTCTTCCGTACACCCCTGTAGCTTTTCTGCACCGAAACAGCAGGACTGACGTTTCTCTTGTTAGACCCGAAACGCTGTGACACCGAATTGAAACCTGGCGTCTCCAGCTTGGTAGCGCCAGGATTGGATAGATGTACACCGTTGCTGTGGTTGTTCGGGGTGGGGCTGGTTTTGCTACCAAAGAGAACGTGTTGGCCAACCACAGCGGCTATCCCATCAAGAACAAGAGGCGTTTCGGGAAGAGTTTCGTTTACGGTTTCAAGTTCATTTTCACGATTCTTATCAAAGCCATTCAGGGAAAAAACATCCGAGAATTCAGCGTAAATGGGTAGAGAGGTTTGCCTGTAAAAATGGGTCGGGGCCATCATAGAAGAGAGGTGGGAAGACGCAGCAGGAGGCTTGTAAAGGCATGGCGTTTCACTTGTTTCAGATGTTTCCGACCTACAGAAGAACGAAACGGTTTGTGAAGGATGGTAATTTACAATGGCGGGGCTTTGCATTGTGAGAGGAGTGAATCTGGCCAAGGCAGAGAAATTCGTAGAGGCCTGTTACATTATTTAATCATATTTATTTATAGAGAAAATTAAAAATATTTAATTAATTAACAAAAAAAGATTTTATTTAGAAATTTGAAGATATTCCTGTCAATCTCGATGAGACACCGTAATCCGTAATATTTACATTGCCAGGACTAGATTACCCATTTTACCCTTAATTTTGTTCAGATTTACAGCAAAAATTTATTACTAAGGCTCTCTTTCAGACGAGGACAAAAAGGTCCTTTGGAAATGCCATGGTGATGTAGGCCTAAAAATACGAAAATACCCCTATCATAAAATTTAAGTGAGTTTATTAAAGGGATAAGATTGTCATTAAACTAGAAGCGTGTCTAAGGTGATTTGATGTGAAAAGGTCAGAAATAACCCTACCCTATTGGAATCTCTAGATTCTATACTCGGAATCAACTATCAGAAGAGGGACATGATTGTAAAAAGATAAAAGATGATGGGCAAACCAGAACTTGGGTGGGGAAATAGTGTATAATAGGTGTTAATAGTGCGTAATCTCGAGGGTGCTTGATGGGTTAATGGCCGTCAGATTGCGTGACGTCAGGTTGGTATCAAAGGATTAGATTGTTTTGACGCTTTGACTAGAGACAGATGTTGACGATGATGATGATGATGTTTATTTATTATTGATTTGTTTATATTTTAAATTTTGAGTGCTCAGTTATTACTGAGAATGGCTTGGGTGTTAGAGAGGTGCAGGGGATAAACCATGTGGACACTGTAGAAGAACCGATATGCAAGCGGAGACGGTGCGATCACGACGTCGAAGATGGTGATGACGATGATGGTGATGAGGGCAGGGTTGAGTCATTTGGCGTATGTTGACACATGAAAGGTCCTGATCATGTCAATCACACCATTTCTTACTTTTAATCTTTTTCCCTTCCCTTTGGATTTACTTCTTATGTGTTGTTTAGTTTTAGGAATTTTAGATTACTTATAGAAATTTTATTTTGTAATCTAATTATTATGTTTGATTTACATGATTTTTTTTACACCGAAAATTTCATATTTTCAACCGTGCAAAGAGAAGAGAAAATGTGGGGGGAAATGAGATGAAAAAATTCCCCTCTTGTCTTGAGGTATTTTTTTTGGAAGAAAATTATTTTTTATACCTATTTTACCCTCTAATAATTATATTTTGTTTCAATTTTACCCCTAAACCTATCTAATATTACAACGATTATTTTTTTCTTATTTTGATGAAGAGAAAATGAATTTAAAATCAAATGGACCAATAATTAAATGGATCCTATGATTTTTGATTAATCAAAATCAATTTAATATAGTAATAGTTTGTTAAATCAAAATAATTTACATAACAAAAACCTTGTAAAAAAGGAACTAAATAAATAAATAAGTATCTTAAATAATTAATTAATTAATTAATTAATTTAAATATAATTTATATCAAGTGCTATTCACTCTACATCAATTAATAATATGGAGGGTATTATAGTAAAATAAATAATTAAGTAATCTTACTTTCCTTTAACTAAACACAAAAATTTTATATTCCCACCAATATAACCAAACACAAAAATCTAATATTCTCAAGAATACTTCAATAAAATAATTTTTTATTAAATGATTTCCAAAAATAATCATAAATTTCACGAACTAAACAATCCTTTAGGGCTAAATCCATTGAAATCGAAGAAAAGAAAATAAAAGGCTAGTATGTTAAGTAAATTTTTATTATACTTGAATATTTAATTCATTATCATATAATTTGTACTCAATTAATTTTTTTCACTAGTGTCTAAAAACTATTACATGTATCTTCCGATCTTAGCCATCTTTAAGACATTAGTTAATGCAATTTTTTTGTTTGATTACAAATAATTTTATATGTTTTACTATTTAAAATTAATTATATTCAAACGAAAAGTATTAAATGATAAAATTTTCTAATAATATCAATTCTAAAATTCAAAGTATATCTAAATACTTAAAAATATTCGCTTCTACTTTTCTCCTTCACTTATCAATAGTTAATGCAATTTTATACTCATGGTAGGTATTACAAGATGTATAAAATTGATTGAGTGAAAAGAAATAAATAATTAATTTAACCATATTAAAAATATTATATCAACTGTCACAAGAGCAAACAATCAATTCCATTTTTTTTTTGGTTACAACAATCAATGCCAATTAATCATGCGTTTGTTTGTCTAGATGATATATCGTCAAACATTAAGGTTTATGTGAGTAAAAATATAGAATAAAAATTTATTTATATATAACCAAAAAATTTTAAAAATATATTATTTTTTATAGAAATTGTTATGAATAGTTTAAAGATTAATTTAGATAAACGATAAAATTGATATTAGTAAAATTGAAAATGATAAAAAATAATAATTATATATATTTTCTAATAAAATAATAAAAAAATTTAAAAACAATGATTAAAGATAATTTTTTTTGAAAAAAAACGGTTAGATTAAAGATAATTTTACCTTTTTACTTTTTGTCTTTTAATAAATTTTAATAATTTACGGATTGCACCGCAGCATTGGCTATTGGTGTGCCTAACCCACCCTAAGAGCTTACTTATATATTAACAGATAAAAGATAAAAAAATGATTATTGATGTAACTGACTTACTTAAATGCCTGGTTACTTGCCTAAGCCTGAAAATCTATTAAATATTTGATCAGATTTTGGTAAAAATATAAAATATATTTAATAGATTTGGTCAAAAGTTTTAGACCCAATCAAATATTGAGCCGTGCTAGGGCAATTGAGCTTAATTGTTTGAAGCCTGAGCCGTGCTGGCTTGAACATAAATAAAATTAAAATTTTTTTAATATACTTATTAAATATATTATAATTATTTATATAAAATATTATTAACTAATAAACATGATTATTTTTATTTAATATGAAAATTGACATGTAAAATTAGATAAATTAAATTAAATTTCAAATTGATTAAAAAAATAAAAAAACAAATAAACAAAAAGTAAAAATACAAAAAAATAAATAAAATAATATTCAAGCCAAACTAGACCATGCCGGCTTGCATTAAAAAATAAAAAAAAAACCTAAACTGAAAGAAGAACTCGAATTTATTAGTCGAGCTAGGCTTAAGTTTATATATAGGCTATTATTATATGGATTAGACCCCACCCAAATCTGTTCATGATCACCTCTCGTTGGAAGCATCACCTCGAATTATTATAAAAATTAAAGTCGGTGACTTTGCAGCCCCCTGATGAAGCCATGTTCAGCTTCTCTCCATCGAATAAATATAATAATAGAAATAAAGTAAAAGTGATTTAGAGCTTTTTATTTTATTACAAAAGAGAAGATATATTTTAGAGTTTGTTTGTCTATTTATTTAAATTGAAAAACTTAATTAGGCTAATTCATACACCGTTATAACCAATGAAAGTATGAAACTATTATTGAGAAGCCTCCGATAATACTGTAAAACAATGAGTTTAATTATATTAATTTTGTTTTCTACATGTTGTATATATTACCAAATAGTATATTATTTTAAGAGGAAACATGTTTTGAATTAATTTAAATTGCATATGTGTTAAAGAAAATGAAGTTTTTGAAATATAAAATTGAGTTTGGAATGACAAAACACAAGCTGTTAAAAATTTGTTGTGGACGATTGCAGGGACAATTGAATACCCAAATGAACATTTGCAGAAAATTATCTTGAACATGATTGCTCAAAAAGAGCAGTTAACTACTCAAAAGAGCAATTGAATACCCTGAACATTGAAGAATTGTTGTTTTGAAAAATGCCTAAAGCGCATAAAATTTTTGTGTACGATAAACACAGGGGCAATCGACTCCTTTTCTCATGCTTTTGACTGTTCGTATTGAATATTTAAAAAAATAAGTCTATTAGCCATTGTCTCTTTATTCCAAAAGTCATGATTTTTTATCTAAAATATGGTTAATCATAAAAGGATATTTCTAAAACCAACCGGGACTCGTGCATATTTTCACAAACATTCATTTTCACACAATTTTTCATATCTGTTGTTACCAAAAACAACAATGATTGATTACTGACGTTGATATTGTCTTCTTCCTCCACGTGTCTCCATGAACTCTGTAAAATAGAAAACCATCAGGGGGCACAGGGGCTTTTCCCTGCGCGAGCACTCTGATGCTTAAGTCAGACAGGGTTTCAGTAGGCCAATAGAGTTTAGGGTTTAAGAATGATATCTGTGACCTATTTATAAGAGTTTTTTACGCGTAATTACCTTTAAGCCCCACAGCTTAAATAATAATCCAGTGGATCATTTATGGGCCTTCGGAATCCTCTTTCCTCTTGGGCTTAGATTATCATTTTGCTCAATGATCTTCAACTTGACTTATAGAAAAGCCCAATAATAATTGACCTAGTCCACATCAATTGCTTCCTACTCTTTCACAAGGTTTACCTTGTGAAAGAGTATATAAAGAATGGGCTTTTCAAATTCTTTTGCTGCCCTCTTCCTGGGATTATCACAAGAATCTTTTCATCTTTACTTGAGGGCTTAACTAGTGAACTTCATTATTATTTGTAGCAGAAATGACTTCGTGTCATCATTTCTTTTGTCAAGTGCCTTCTATTAGCCAAGAGGAAGAAAACCGAATCTGGGTTAAGGCCATGAGGGCACATCGTCAAGAAGTGCCATAAGCGGATGCATGTGTTCTTATCTGGTTTCATCATATGTGGTTTGTACTTGGCATGCTCTTGATTGGTTGAAGCTAGATCCAAATGCTGAGAATTTGGAACCTTTTCTGAGGATAGACACTTGTAAAGATTTATCTGATCTTACCAGCTCTTAGAAGCCTTTTTGTCGACTCGAGATGGTCGAGGTTCTCACAAGTTTGGACGAAGATTTAGATAATCCAGAGACTAGTTTTCTTAAGGATTAAGCTCTTGACATTATAGCACCTTGGGACGCATATGCATGGGTGTCTATTAGTTTTGATACTCCTTTTAATGCAGAAGTTAATCTATAGTGCTCCCAGCTCTTCTTATGAAGCACTTACATCTAAAGAAGAATTCGTACTTGGGTATCGCATTTATCCGTACACTTTATTGCTTGAGGATTTCACAATTTGCCCATCTCACGAATTTTCATAGGGACTTTTAGAATTGATAAGACTATAACATTATTTATATCCGAAATGCCAACATAAAATGTTAAATGTAATTTGTCAACCAATTTGCAGCACATATCCAATGATAAATTGTGACATATCTCGTAACATACCTCACAGCTTGCATACTGTGTGCTCTCCAAGTTTTTCTTTGCGACTTTATGTGTCCAAAGAAGAACTTTTACTGGAGTATTGGTCCTGTCTTGCGTACTATCCGCTTAAGGACTTGTTAGAATATAATATCATTTATATCCTAGATGCCAACATAATACATTAAATGTAATCTGATAAAATTGTAACATACCTCGTTTAGAGACTTATTTTTGCCCGTCTCACACCCTTTTGTGCTTAGGGACTTTTGATTTGCCCGTCTCGCGCATTTTTTGCTTAGGGACTTTTGTTTGCCCGTCTCGCGCACTTTTCGCTTAGGGACTTTTTGTTTGCCCATCTCGCGCACTTTTCGCTTTGGGACTTTTGATTTGCCCGTCTTGCGCATTTTTCGCTTAGGGACTTTTTGTTTGCCCGTCTCGTGCACTTTTCGCTTAGGGAATTTTGATTTGCCCGTCTCGCACATTTTTCGCTTAGGGACTTTTGAATTTTCTTGCTTAGGGACTTATTTTTGCTCGTCTCGCGCATTTTTCGCTTAGGGACTTATTTGTGCCCGTTTTGCGTCTTCTTCTCGCTTAGGGTCTTATTTTTGCCCGTCTCGTGCATTTTTCGCTTAAGGACTTATTTGTGCCCGTCTCGCGTCTTCTTCTCTCTTAGGGTCTTATTTTTGCCCGTCTCGCGCATTTTTCGCTTAGGGACTTATTTGTGCCCGTCTCGCATCTTCTTTGGCCAGCTTCTGTTTTTTCTTCTTCTATTCCTACAACATGTCTATCAAACATGGAGGATTATCATAGTACATATAAAAATAACTGGCCTTTTGTTTCATGATGTAGTATTTTCAATTAATTGGAGTAAGTAACAATATAATTGCAGCAAATGTTAAAACAACAATAGCAAATGTTTACCACCAATACCATTACAAGTCTTTGTCTTTGAAAAATCTGTATAGTGCGAGTGTTGGGATGTTCTGCTATCAACCATGGATTGTGCACTAAGTCGTGCCTCGGTACTAGCAATCTACCTTCACGAGCTTACCACAAGTTGTTTTCGATTGAACCAAGCTCTCCCTGGCTTGCTGCTTTACACGACAGTGGCTAGTGCCTGCCTCAGACACCTGCCTAATTCAATCACAATCGTTAGAGGGGACAAGAAAATCGAAAACATCGTATAAGGGTACCTCAAATTTGGTTACCACCCATATGTCCCTACTTGAGTGTGTTTGCAATTTCCGTTGTGCCAAGTACTCACTTGTATTGATACTCAAGAATGCTATGTATAGGGGCTTACAAGGGAGACACAGCCTTGATCTGGACACCCTAAGCTAGCAAATCCTTGTCTTGCTTAAAGGACTCACCAAGCTGACACACCCATTATATAGACAAACCCTCTTTCATATGTGTGGTTGTCAATATGCCAAGTGCGTGGCTCTTAAGCCACTTCTAGATGGTTGCTAGAGCAGTTCTTGGAAGCTTCTGTGTTAGATTATTGACAGATGGGCCGAAGGAAGCTTTTAGACATTTTGTCGGATTAGTGCGCGCACCAGATCTAGAAGATTCTAGATCATTCCGCTCAGATCCCGCACTTGGGCGTGCATTTGGATCGTCAAATTTAAATGTGCTCGCCAAATTTTTTCCTAATGGGCGAACCAGTAGTTTGGATTTCGTGCTCGCCAGCGTTGCTAGCCATTGCCGAAAGACATGACTCGGGTGTTCTTTGCTCACCTGCATTATGCTAACGGGGGAATCTTGCCTATGGGTGCTATGTTCACCTAATTTTCTTCGCTGTCATTTTATCTAAGTGGAGAGCTTGTCGCATTTAAAATGTGCTCGCCATCTTGATTTCTTCTTTGCTGGGTGTCCAACCAGATCACCAATCGAGCTCTGCTGTGTTCATAGAGAGCTTTTGCGGCTGAGCTCGCCAAAGTCTCGCTTGCAAATCGGAGTTCTCATTATCTAGGAGAGCGCATCGTCGCTCGGTCCTTCATTACATGGGCGTGCGCCTGATGATGTACAACGCACTTAGGCGAACGCGAGCTGGCCTTTGAGGTTCTGGTGTGTTCCCTGAGGTCTTTCGTTAGGGTTGAGCTCCCCTGTAGTTACGTTCGCTCGTTTTTAGCTCTCCGTCCAGCTTTTTCCTTTCCTAGGCAAGCTCATCAAGCATTGTACGCGCACCTCTGCTAGACCCTTCGGCTTATCCCTTGCTTTCCAATCTAGATCGTTTCTCGCACCTTGGTACGTGCTTTACCGAACGAGCCTTGTTGCGGAGGTTGGGTTGTAGCATTGGTCATGATCGCCACATGCCACTTAATCACCGAAAGTGTCTGACACAGTGGTCTTATGCTCGTCACATGACACTGCATTCATCAACATTGCTTCACACCTTGTGTGCAAAAGGCTGGGCTCACGAGGGTCATTCGCTCACCTAGACTGCTTGCCGTGTGACTTTTTCTTGCCTGTATGGCTGTTGCATAGGACGAACTGCTTTATCGCAATCTAACTTGTCAAATTTGCTCTCCATTACCTTTTACCTATCGGGCTAGCATGTAACTTGGGATCAATGCTCGTGTATTGCACCTCTGCCTTTGAAGTTCTGGCATGTTCCTTGAGGTCTTTTGTTAGGGTTGAGCTCCCCTGTACTTACGTTCGTTTGTTTTTAGCTCTCGTCCAGCTTTTTCCTTTCCTAGGCGAGCTCATCTAGCATTGTGCGCGCACCTCTGCTAGACCATTCGGCTTATCCTTTGCTTTCCAATCTAGATCGTTTCTCGCACCTTGGTACGTGCTTTACCGAACGAGCCTTGTTGCGAAGGTTGGGCTGTAACGTTGGTCATGATCACCACATGCCACTTAATCGCCGAAAGTGTCTGACACAGTGGTCTTATGCTCGTCACATGACACTGCATTCATCAGCATTGCTTCACACCTTGTGTGCGAAAGGCTGGGCTCACGAGGGTCATTCGCTCACCTAGACTGCTTGCCGTGTGACTTTTTCTGGCCTGTATGGCTGTTGCATAGGACGAACTGCTTTATCGCAATCTAACTTGTCAAATTTGCTCACCATTACCTTTTACCTATCAGGCTAGCATGTAACTTGGGATCAATGCTCGTGTATTGCACCTCTACCTTGCGTACGGTGGATTGACCTATCGTGGCAAGAGCCCTTCTGTTGTGGTAGTTTGCCATACGTTAGCTGTTTTCTCGAGCTTTTACTCTACAGGCCGTTCTCGTCATCATCTCTTTACTGGCCAAGATTGTCGCATATGTGCGGTGTTCACCATCGTGGCTTACTCTTTTTGCCGAAACTCGTCCTGCGTTAATTATGCTCACCTGTTCTGGTTATTGATAGGCGAGGCACAATCTCTCATCAAAAGCCTGCAATCCAACATGCTCGCCACATTCACGCTTGCGTGTGCTCTTCATGTTGCACCCTACCTCTCTTGCATGTGCGAGTTGTTATCTCTCACCAAAGGTCTTGCCGTATGGTTCTACTCGCCAATATTTCGCACCCTATGCGAGCCAACGTAACCGTTCTTTGTTCCTCAACGCCAAACAAACATTTCTAGTTAGGCTGTGTTTGCCTGCATGCGTTGCTCTACCGGGGCACCTGCCGCGCATGCCACTCTCGACAAAGGGGATGCCAAGTGGGAGCCCCTCTTCGCCATTTTGTGTGCGGAAGACTCTTCTCACCTAAGCGGAATGTCGCCACTTTGGCTGTCGAATGGGTGAGGCACCCTCTCACTCAATGAGCCTGCTGCTGGTAGATTTGATCGCCACTTTTGCTGACCCATGGGCATGGCATCCTTTCGCCAAGAAGTCTACCGCATGGCTTTTGTTTGCCTGTTTTGGTTGTCGCATGGTTGAGCATTGTGTTGCCATAGTGGCCTTCCACGCGGGACCTATGTCCACCTAAATTGGATGAACTTTGTGTGCAGCAACTGTTATCACTGATATTGGTTTACCATGCGATAGAATCTGTGCTTGTTCGCATGCCTGTCGCGCACACATCCTACCTTGTTACCATGGTCGAGTGGCCTGCCGCATGGCCTGTTGCGTGAATTGCTCTGTCGCTTGCAATAGCCTCTCTCTCTCCCAAGCCTATTGGGCACGAGAGCCATTCTGAGATTTAATATTATAAAACAGTCTCCTGCCTGTTGAGCATTAATTTTCATCTCGAATCTTTATATATCTCAACTATTCATACAAGCATGCACTATCTTTTGTTAAGAAATATTAAAATGTATAAAAGATTACCATTTGACGAACAACACGAGCGTTATTTGACTAATAAAATAAATTGTCCAATAACCGATTGTAAGCATCATCTAAACAAGACTTTATTATCAAGTATGTTGATGTTGACATGAAATAAATTGGTTAAAATATGGTTGTATCCATTCAACGACGAAAGAAAAAAGCAATTACATTAAGTTGCATCACAGGCTTTTGAGATTCAGCTATTTTCATGTTTTGTTTTGATAAAGTGGATTTATTTGGAAATATATAAACCAAGAAACTGCAAGAGCGCATGTGAATTTGCATGTTAGATTGGTTTTTAAGAATGCAATGAAATACAACGATGAAAGACACGATGTCCATATAATGGCCAAAACTTTATTAGAAAAATTTGAGGAGAAGTGGCTGCAACTTTTGCCTAAAGTTGCTGAAGAGACAGGTCGAGGAGGAAGCAAAGGCTGAGCTTGATATGAAGGTGGCACAAGAGGCAGCTCATGCTAAAATGGCCAGAGAGTTGAGCAATGAGCTTTGCGAGATTGATTTGCAATTGGATAAACTCAGACAGATAGTTTTTCAAAAATGCAGAAAAATGTCCACTGAAGAGAGAAAGATACTTGGGACGGCTCTCACCCGATTGTCGCCTGAAGATCTTAGTAAGGCTCTGGAGATAGTCGCTGAGAACAATCCAGGCTTTCAACCAATAGCATAAGAGGTGGATCTTGACATAGATGCCCAGAGGGAATTAACTTTGTGGAGATTAAAGGTTTTTGTTCAAAATAAATTAAAACTTGCTGGAAAGTTCTTTGAAGTTGTGGATTGCAACAATATAAATAATAATCAGGATACCATCAAGAGCAACTCCAAAAGAAAAAGAGAGATATCTGATGCTTTTAGAAAGAATGCTATTAAGAGGACTCGGAAGCTATCTCCTAACTCATGAGCAATTGTTGCAGACTCGTATGTCTTCTTGCTTAAACTTGGATTTGGAGTTGCCTAGCTGCTTGTTCTTTTTATCTTGTCATATAATTGAAGGGTAGATATGAAGAACAACAGAGGCAGTTGGCGCAGCAATAATAGCTGGACCGGAGCATAACAGCAGGATAGTGCAAGAAGATTAATTGTAAGCTATAGCAGCGAACAGGTTGTGTAGCGGTTGTTTAAGTGACGAGTCAGCGATTCGATAAGGATATGCACAGGGGTGTAGTGTAGTTAAGCAGAGTAGCAGCTTGATGAAGATGATGGAGCAGCAGTTCGTGACTGGTGTGGCAATAAGAGGTGTAAGGGGCTAAGGTTGATACGGCATGATGCAGAAGTTGGTGGCGTGTTTTGGGATGGCAGGAAGCAGCGTGAAGATGGTGAAACGATGGTGATGCGAGAGGCTTGGGGCAGCAATGCTGATGATGCGACAGACTTGGGGCAGCAATGCTGATGATGCGAGGGGCACAATGTTGATGATGCGACAGGCCTGGAGCGGCAATGTTCAAGAGTATTTTTTCAAGGCTGAGTGCAAAAGCTCCTCCAGTTGGCAAGCTTTGGTCCCAATATCTTGTAAGGCCTGTAGCGCGAGAGGTTCTCTCGCTTAACACCTGTCGCAAGCGAGAGCTTCTTTCTCTCCCAAGCCTGCGAGATTCACTCTCTCGCCCAAGTCTGTTGGAGCGATAGCTGCTCTCTCTTTTTTCGAGGTTTTATTTTATATGTATATTTCTCTGTGGATCTATCGTCTGACATCTTCCCAGCAGGAGTAGGTTGCGAACTTGCTACCCTTACAATTTCTCTCACCCAAGGCTTGTAGCACGCGAGAGCCATTCTCTCGCAAATGTCTTTCTCGTGTAGCTTATCTCTCGTTGAGACCTGTCGTGAGCAAGAGCCACTCTTGTTCAAGGCCTGTCGCATGTGTCTATGATCACGTAAATTACTCTGTCGTGTGGGCCTTGTGCTAGCTTGCGACAGACTGTCTGTCGCATGCCTGAACGTGATTCGCTCTGTCGCGTGCATCTCGCATGCGACAGACTATTCTGTCGCGTGAAACTGTGACAGATTGTTCTGTCGCATCTATATTTATTTTATTTTATTATTTCTTAACAGGTCACCCGCAGGTGTTAGGTCTCCCGCACCCTATCACAAGCTTCTATACTTGGCTTTTTGTTTATTTCCTACAGACGGCGCCAATTGTTGTTGCCAAAAACAACAATGATTGATTGCTGACGTTGATATTGTCTTCTTCTTCCACGTGTCTCCATGAACTCTGTAAAATATAAAACCATCAGGGGGCGCAGGGGCTTTCCCCTGCGCGCGCACTCCGATGCTTAAGTCAGACAGGGTTTCAGTAGGCTAATAGAGCTTAAGGTTTAAGAATGATACCTGTGACCTATTTATAGGAGTTATTTTGCGCGTAATTACCTTTAAGCCCCACAGCTTAAATAATAGCCCAGTGGATCATTTATGGGCCTTCTGAGTCCTCTTTCCTCTTGGGCTTAGATTATTATTTTGCTCAATGGTCTTCAACTTGACTTATAGAAAAGCCCAATAATAATTAACCTAGTCCACATCAATATCTTTTTCTCTAAAACTCTGAAATTTCTAAACATTTCTTTTTGTATTATTTTTTAAGTTTTTGGTTCAAGTGAATTCACAAGTGAAATTCAAAAGTTCAATTGAATTTTTTAAGGGGTAGGTATTTTATCTTGGAAACCAGTGATGTTACACAAGATTGACCCCACTCAAATTTTAAAAGTATAATATATGTATATGAAATTATATGTAATTAATATAAAAATAATATATATTTTTTAATTTTGATACCATTAAAATTTTTTAAAATTGGTTAAGAAATGGGTTAAAAATACATTCCATATTTAACTTATACAACCATTTTAATTTGAAAGTTCTAATAATTTTTTACTACGAGTATAAGTTTAATTCGTCAATTTGAAAAAAAATTATTTCTATTGATTTTTTACGAAATATATTCTTAGTTTTATTTTAATTTTAATTTGTTACTTATTTTTTTTATTGAAATACTCTCTTCACTTCAATATCATCACACTTTTCGTCTATTGTTTTTCTCTTTAATTAATTCTATAATCAATATTATATATGAGTTTAATACAACTTATAACTAATTGGTTTATTGTACTTTATGTAATAATTATTTTATATGTAGTTAGTTATTAGACATAAACTGGATCGTATCCTTTTAAATTATATTCATGTTATGTAAAACATGAAAAATATTGTGTCAAAATTCATTTCGACACGCCAAATAAAATTATTATTTTGCTTTTCCTAAATTCATATATAGTTTCTGATAAATTTTAAACCATATCATATTCATATATTTTTTGTGTTATTTTCATATCGTGCCATCGTATTGTATCTAAAATTAGTTTGTCTAATTTAATGATACAATGTAAACTCGTTATAAAAGAAACAAAAATAATTTTATTTATATCATTTATCTACTTGCATATTTTTATCATTTTTATTAGCACGAGAGAAAAATAAAAAAAATTATGTAACACTGTTAATATAATCATTGAGATAAAATTTCGTTATCAATAAATTGTAAAAAATATATATTTTAAAAAAAATTTAAATATTTTCTTCTATATTTAATTTTGTCTATATTGTATTAATTAACAAAATATTATATAAAAATATAATATTTATAAAATTGATCCCACTAAAACAAATTTTTAGCTATGCCACTGTTGGAAACGATGTTTCCTAAACTATTTGCATAAATGTGAAAAACTATTGTTTTTAAAATACCTTACCTACAAAAATTCTTTTTCAACAAAGTTTCTCCAATTCAGATTGTTTGCATTGATCCTTCATCCACATCCAAATTTTTATACAACACTACGTACACTCCTGGTTAATTTTAATATCGATGGTTGCCTAAATATGTTTTCTGCTAAGCATAATAAATTTTCAAAGAAATAACAAAAAAATTACACAAGCTAGTAACAACAGAAAACATAAATACATTATAGATTATTATTCTATCTACTGCCGATGAAATTTTTTAACTCCATAAGTGAGGTTAACATGATGATATATGTCTCATTTGATTTATTTTTTATTTTTTTAATATTTTTAAATTACACATGTCATCATCTTAATATTACTTGTGGAGTTAAAAAACTCTATCAATAATGTATAGGATAATAATCTATACATTATAATCTTACTACTGCTATATAAATTGAAAACAGAAAAATAGCTCACAAAATATACATACAATGCCTTCGTATCGGGTGAGCCGGGAGAGGGGAGCCTTGGCTGTTGGCTCCGCGAGTAAGGGAGGAGAAAAAAACATAAAACTCGTGTTTCATGGTTGGTATGTTTTGGTTTCAAAATTTTTGTAACTTTCACCTAAGTTTGATTATAATGAATTTTTTTTAATTACAAGTATTTTTATCTATTTTAAAATTTGAAATTAATCTTATTCGAACTGAGAGTGATAAACTGTAAAATTTTTTCAATAATAGTAACTTCAAGATTCGAGCAATGTCCAAATATCCGAAAAAAAAATCTATTTTCACTTATTTCAATTACTTGTTGATTTTCGTTTTCTTCTTATACAAATGTGAATTTTGCGTGAAATCACACATAAATTTTTATATTTTTGTCGAATTCTTATTTTGGTTAAATATTATTTTAAGTGCGTGCATGCTTGAATGCTTTTATGAGTTTAGGCTTTGCTTGTTTCACAGAAAATGATCTTCGAAAATAATTATTGTCCTTTTAAGTATTTGTTTGATAGAAAATTATCTAGTCAATAAAAAATAACTTAATGGTTAATGTAAGCTAATGCCATTTTCTCTAAAATTTGTCTTACACTTTTGAAAAGAAGATATTTTTTTTAAAAAAAGTTGTCTATGTATATGATTATTTATCAAGCTAGTGAGCATAATTGTACTCAAATTGGACATTGGATATAATTTTTTAAGTTCAGATTTAATCTGACTCTTCCTAAACCATTATTATATTAATCAAATATTATTGATTTAGTTTTAATTAAAAATTTTAAAATATTAAAATATTTACATTCAAAATCTTTTGTATATTATTAAACATGAACATATTTTTAATATTTCAATAATAAATAGTTTTATATAATTAATTTAATAATAAGTAAAAAATATTAATACAATAACAAATGTTTTTATAATTTAAATTATTAATATTATTTATTATAGTAAAATTATTATTAATTTTATAAAATGAATATTTTTAATTATTTGTTAATATTTTTAATGTAAAATAAATTGTTTTATATTTTATTGAAAAATATATTTATATTACTATTTTAATAATAAATATAAATAAATAATACTTTTGTTATAATTCAATAATAAATACTTTCAATATAAAATATTATTATTTTAATAGTATACATATTGTTTATATCTTAACAATAAATATTTTTATTCTCATTATATTATTTTAAATAATATTTTAAAAGTAGTAATTTTATTCTAAATATTTTAAAATATTAATTTAAATAATAATATAGTTTCCATTATGTGATTAATAATTATATATTTTAATATTAAAAATTATTATTAAAATATAACTATCTTTCAAATATTAATAAATAAATATTTTGAATATTTTAATAATATATAATTTTTAATATTTTAATATTTATATGAATACCCTTTGAAAAAAAAAACAGATTTTTAAGAAACAACCAAATTACAAAAAATATATTTCATTGACTTATCTAAATAACAAAAAAATTTTAGTTTTTTGAAAAATGTAAACATGTTTAGAAAATCTTTTTTTTTGTGTAAATCACAAGATGTTCTCATATCACATTCGTATAAGATTAATCTCTACTCATGCTACGTGACTGGTTTTGACCGAAGAAAATTACATTAAAAAATCATTTTTTAAAAGTCAATTTCTATGAAACAAATGGAGTTTTAGTTTCCGTCATATTGATTTATTTCAATAAATTGTTCCAATGTCAAGGATACACCATAGGCTATAACAACTACAGCAAATTAGGCTTTTAGCGGCGTTTTTTTAATCATTTAGCGGTGTTTATAAACGCCACAAATAACTTACGACATATTTTAAAAACGCCGCTTAAAATGCTGGCTTTTTCAGTGTCGGGAAAAATAACTGTGTTTTTGGTAAAAAACGCCGCTATTATCATGGCGTTTTTGAAACGCCGTTAACTTAGTTATTTAGTGGCGTTTTCTAAAAAAAAAATGCCGCCAAGCTTTGTTGCTCACTGACGTTTGTTGCGCCGTAACGTTTCCCTGCGAGAAACGACTTTAATCCTTATGATTAATGCCTTTTTGTTTTGATTATATTTTTTAATGATATAATTTGACTTTTATATCTATATTTTTTTAGTAGTTTGTTTTGATTATATTTTTTAACAATATAATTTGATTTTATATTTATATTTTTAATTATACAATAACTTTATTTAGATTCTTATTTGATTTTATTTTTTAATTATAAATTTTATTTATATTTTTTATTTGATTATATTTAATTATTTTTAATATATTTTTAAAAAACATATTAATATGAATTTTGATAAACGGCATGCTGGTAGTATCTAAAAAGAATAAGACATACTAAAAAATGGACAACCAAAAACAACATACCGAAAGAGTTCTGGAAGTTTAATTGGCTCAACAAAAGTACGAGGAAGAAGCTTAAATATCTCTCGCTTTTCTTTGAAGATTAAATATTAATATGAATTACACTAAAATCTACTTTTATTTTTAATTTGATTATTTTAAATATGAATTTTAATAAAATCTAATGCCATTTTTTATGCTTATAAAACCAATAACTAATTAAAAGTGAAAGTAAAACATGTCATGTATCCCTTCAATCCAAAATAATGCATCCAAGCCAAATGTAAAAGTCATTTTATATACAATAAAACATGACAAAAAGTATCACATTGTATATATATGTAATATAAAAATACAGTATACATTACATGAGAATGAGATGAGTAAATCAAGAAGCATCACTCTCTAAATTAACATCAGAATCAAAAATCATCGATCACAATAAATTTGTAATTAATCTACTAAGAAAGCCACTTGAAACTATTTTGTTGATGAACAATGCTACACATGAATACCTCAAGAGGACGAACATTTGAATCTCCCGAGTTAAACCATCTTCTAAGGTAGCAATCTACACACACAACAAAAAGTTCTTCCATCACAATATAACCAATAAAATTTTAAAAGAACTACCTTATGTAAAATCAACACCATTCAAAGCTTTAAAATAAAAACTTAACTGAGTAAACTTGTAAGCCTTTTGCCACACCAAAAACATGTGATGCTCCTTTAACGTGACAAAGGAGCTCAGAGTGCTTTCCAGAAACAAATAAAGAATTGAATAGAACTATTCACTGATTTTATAAGCATACCAATAAGAAGTTACAATAGTACAGATCCAGTATCCAGTGCTATAGAAGTAATGGAACACCACTCTACGTTCAAGCTATACATTGGTGAAGATCAAAGACAACATCAGCTGATATACTCAAGCAAAACAATTTATGTTCAAATAATACAAAGCATATTTGTCATCCGAATTTGGACAAATATAGAAGTAATGGTGCATTGTATTTAAGTAGCATCTTCTCTAGAGGACAAATATAGAGCTGCTCTTTACAAGTCCAAACCATTTTAAACACCTTTCTCTTAATTTGTTCTCAGCAGGCATGAGTCCAATCTTTCGCTTTATGCAATCATTTCTACTCTAGTCTTTCTTTATATGCCTATACATCCAACTTAAACTTATGTTGATATCAGTTTTTTCACATTCAGTCCTTTACAGTATTGTTGATCTTATGAACCTCAACATCATGCATGAACACTATCATCAATATATTAAATCCTACCAGGCACCAACACTTCAATTTTAAAGTAACAGAATCTAAGACCCAAAAGAGAAAAAAATAGATGGAAAATTTTTAAAATTTTCAATTTTTTAAATCCTTTTTTGTTACCTGATCACTATTATAGTGCTCTCTGATGAACTCATAAGCAATGAACCATCATAGGCATGACCACTCAGTTGGGATAGCAGGCTGAATTCATTGTTACTATCACTATCAATTATGTGGCCTATGTCAATGAAGCTGCAAAGTCAAGAAACACATTTCAAAGTGCAAATTTCATTTCCCAGCCCCTTTCAATTTCTTATCTTAAAATATTTATTTGAGAAAAAGAAACACAAGATGCATGTAGTCCTTTAAAATCAAAACCTCTAGTAGAGTCCCACCAATAGCCACTTCCAAAATTCCCTATTAAAGGAAAAAAAAAACATTCTGAGTAATGCAACAAAAAGGAGTGTTTAAAAAACAGAACTTCAAAGGATTCTTGTATGTAAGGTTGACAAAAGCTGCAATGACCTCAAAAAGGTTCTAGTGATTGTTGATCATTCTTCCAGGAATACTACAACCAACAGTTAAAATATTTACAGAAAAATAAAAAGAGAAGCAAATGGGAGGGCTCCTAAAGAGGCATCTCATTATGTACTCAGAAACAAGACCAAAAGATAAACAAGCAGCTATACACGAAAGCCACATTTTATTGATAATGGACAATGAGGCAAGGTTTTGTTCATAAATCTTCATTCAAAAGTAAGATGCAACATGACTATGATAAAAAGCATGAGTTACTTGGTTGAGGAGGCGGGCTGCGTGCAGGAGTAGGACAAGGGGCTGGGCGAGATGCTGACCTTCCTGCGAAATAGTAGAAACAAAAGCGGAAAAAAATGTGAATAGAACAGAACAGAAATTCCATGAACACCAAAAAAAAATTGGGAGAGCTCTAGTTAAAACATATATACCATACAAATATCAATATTCTTACACTGCCTTCCAAGGGATTGACTTATATCACAATGAGATGTTTCAATAATAAGGAAAAAAAAACAGAGACAGTGAATTTATTCTATGGCAACCCCAGTTTTTTTTCAAAAACTCGATAAAATCTGCAAAGTGCCAAAATTAAAAAAATCCCCAATAACACAATCAGGATAAATAAGCCTAAATCAACGAATATAGACAAACCCTAGAAATCAGGAGAAAAAAGATTTGGGCACAGAAGTACAAATAAATTAGATGTAAAAATATAAATAAATATTCTGGGTATGAATAGATCTGAGAGAAATTAGATGAGAAACTCACCAGAGCTTTAGTGAGGCATGTTGGATGTTGACGTATAGAGGCGACGACGAGTTCTTGAAGAGTTTTCTAGAGAAAGGGTTTAGGCTTCAAATTTACAAGCAAACTATGATAAAAAGACATCTTGCTATGCCAATGATGAAACTAAACAGAAGCTTTTGATTGAGAAAAACCTAACCCTAGGAAAGAGAAAACGAGAGAAGCTAAGACAAGCAATAAGAAAAGAATTGCGGGAAGAAGACAGAGTCATGGGACGACAATAAGAGCTCGAAGAAAAGCACAAGTCAAGCGCTGGTTAGAGTCACCATCTGGCCGTGCAATATTGTTTAGAACCCAAAGAATTTGCTGCGCCAGAGTGGCATCATTGATTTCTACTGCGTTTGCACAATGGACGAGCCCTCTGAGGAAGGGAATCCAAGCCACGGACAAGCCCAGTGAATTTGGTTTTTGTTCATCGGGGAAATTGAAAATGGAGTGATTTGATACTAGGGTTGCAGTGGGGTTTCAGAGAATTGCATCATGGGGTTTCCAAAGAAAGGGATTTGGAGAAGATACGGTGCGGCTTTTTTACGTTATATATTAAATTTTATACGAGAGCGGCGTTTCTGCTTAGAAATGCCGCTATCAGTTATTATATTTTTTTAAAAAGTATTTTAAATATTTATTTTTTATTTTTTATATTTAATTTTACTAGATAATGACGTTTTTAGGGAAACACGCCGCTATATGATAAATCTAGTGGCATTTTACCTAGAAACGCCGCTATTTTAATTATATTATTTTTTTGTTTTCATATATTTAATTTTATAACATAGTGGCGTTTTTTTATGAAAAACGCCGCTATTTATTAAATTTAGAGGCGTTTTACTTAAGAAACGCCGTTATATGTCAAAATTAACGGCGTTTTGTCTGAAAACGCCGCCACTTGCTTAAAAACACGGACAATAGCGACATTTTCATTGAAACGCCGCTAAATAAATGCCGCAAAAAACTAATTTTGCCGTAGTGAACAAATAATTAAATTCCTCATTTTCTTTCATGCTAAAAAATGAAACTAAATTTCGGGCCAGGATCATTATATACTGGTGAAATTATTAAAAGACTGTAGAATTGATGGAATTTTTGGGCAATATTTCATCAATATAAATTTTGAAAAATCTGCGAACTTCCATGAAACTTCGAGGAGTTCAACATTTCGAAATGAGCTACATATGAAAGATAACGTCAATATTTTGCTAAAATTTTTTTTACATACTTGGGGAAAGAAAGATTCCAGTAACATATATATGTGCATGCATGTTTAAAGTCTCAATATGTATCTCGATATTAATATTAAATTATACTTTGACAGCAACAAGACAAAGCAAACAATATCATTATTTATATCATAGCCGACCCCAAGCAGCTATAGTCTTTCCAAATCAACATACTTCATACTTTATACGTAACCAATAAGTGATTAAAAAAAATGAAAGTAAAATTTTTTTTTAGATATTTAGATATAATTTGAATTTTGAAGTTATCATTGTTAAGAGGGTTTTACATTTATTATTCTCGACTCAAATATGATTAATCTTAAATCGTAAAATAAATGAAAATACTTAAGATGACAATGACAAAAAAACATATGTTATACGTACGTACATTTATTTATTCAACACGGAAGGTGGAAGACCAAAAACTCACCTCAAAAGCTACATGTGTTGAAATGAGACAATAGCATTAGCATGCATAATAAATTAATTATCAATATGTTTGACTAATAAAACAATACTGTTTTTTGTTAATCTATTGCAATAAGTAGCATAATCATGTGATTGTGGATCCATGCATGCTGCCCTTCTTCCTAACCAAGTTTTAACCTGTTGAACTTTGCATTTATGCATACCATATTCCTCTTTGGCAAAAGCAAAATCAATCTATAGTTTTTTTTAAACATTTTAAAAGATGTGAAAGCCTACTCGTAACTTGTTTTAATCTTATGATATCATGATTTTATTTTATAAAAAATATCTTTTAGAGTATAGGCTCAAATCTTATATATATATATATATATATATATATGTGTGTGTGTGTGTGTGTGTGTGTGTGTGTGTGTAGTGAAATTACAGAAACTTCCAATGTAATTAAGTCATTATATAAAAACGTTTATGATTCAAGCTTTTTCATGATCCTTTTGAAAAAAATGCTGAGAGAGTAAGCTTTAGTTTGGAAGCCATCACATTGAGACAAAATTGCAGGAGGATAATTTTACCCTCTTGCCCTTACTTTTTATTTTTTTTTATTTTATCAAAAATCTTATAACCTTAATAATCTTTTTATCATTTTCAAACTCATTAGAATTAATTTTATCGTCCATCTAAATTAACTCTAAAAAAACCAAGGTAATACTGAAAATTCCAAAGTTAAAGGCATATGGATGGAGTTTTTGCTGTCTAATTAGTTTTGTTGGCTTGACTAATAGACACAGAATTGAAACCGTATCTATATGTAGCAAAGCACAAGCAAATGGTCAGTGGTCCATCAAGGATATCGGGCTGAAATTTGAAATCAATTGTTGTATAAGAAAAACACAAATCTCTCTCTCCGAACAATAACAATGCAAGAGAATACGTACACATATTGGGGTTGTTGGCTTTATTTTGGGCAGTTTTTTCAAGGGTTGTGGTCGAATCGGGATACTCTCAAGGCTCCTTTGATATTTGAAGAAACATTCGCTAGGAACAAAAAAGAATGTCGGTCTATAAGTCCCCAAACCACTCTATGCATGAAGATATTGAAGAGAGCGATGGGATTGGGATGTTGTTCCCAAGAGAGTGGATGCTGATACTGAAGCACGCGATAGGGTTTTAATTTTTATATAATTGGTCTGTGTTGTAACACTCATTGGACTGAGAGTTGTTCACTTGGTTTAATATTAAAACTTGGGGTTTTGAGAAAGAAAGAGAAAAATCCCAAGAGGAAAGAAGACAAAGAAAGTATGCTATTATGATAACTTTATGATTCTTGTACTTCGAAACGGCGTATTCTTGTGTTAAGTGAAGCTCTGGCCTCTGTTTGAGAAGAGGTGATAATCTCCTCGCTTTTGTTTTTGCTTGTGTGGGAAAATGCAGAGTTTGGTCAGATCAGATGCTGCAAACTTTTGTAATTTCCTTCTTCGAGTCAATTGATAGAGCCAGTTATGAATATTCTTCCATTGCCCATGTTCACTTTTCACAAGAATAGTAATGTTGAAGGAAAAGATGAATAGTGGTCAAACAAAAAGGTGGATTTGCTTCATTGGTTTAGTCCCACGGTACTGGTTTTGTCAGTATTGAGCCTTGAAGTGAACGCTGGGCTTGGCCTGTGTATGTAATGCCACTCCCCTTTTCATTTCTGATCAACATGTTAAGCAATTAATTAGCTGCTATTGCTTTATGTTTTGGTTAATTCGCTGTTCAAAATATAAGATTTGAACCTCTCGTCTTTCTGAAAAATTATGTAGTTTGCACCGTATGCATATTACGTTAATGATTTGTCATGTTTAATCAAATTTTCAACCTGTAGTTACCGGTGAGTCATCAGACCTAGTGTAACGGATTAAGTTTGTCCACACTCATGCAATAAACGGTACGATATTTGAGTGGTTTCATCTACACAAATCATGAAATCAGTCAAAACTTCTCAATTATCTAATCAAGCAACAAACAAATCACAAGTTAATATTAAATACATAATATGAGAGTTTTGTGTATTAATTTACCTTTTTATATGATATTTCAAAAAAATAATGGGTCTTACACATCATTATTAAAATTAGATAGATAATCTTATATGAGTGTTCTAATACATACTTTAAGACTAATTTAAATGAACTGTAATATTTTTTTTTGGATAAAAAATGAACTGTAATATTGATTTTTATGAGATGAAACAGATAAAAAGATTATCAAGGTATATATGTTTTTTAATAAAATAAAAAAATTTAAAAACAAAAATAAAATTGGAATTAACTGTTTAAAATATTTTGTCTTTTAGCATAATATTTTATTGTATTGGTGCTAATCGCACTGTACCACACTGACAAACGGAGCCTTGATCAGTAAAAGAACCCAATATGTATCGAGTATCGACTGCTCACCCCTTACAGTTGAAATGAGGACAATTTTTTTAAGTACACGAATGCTACCCTAGAGATAGTCTACTTGATCATGACCCTATACAAGATTGCATTGTGACACCTAGCATGACTCAACCTTGCCTGGATTGCCGCTATACACGTGCGATTAGCATAGGTCGAATGATGACGCTACAAAGAGGAATCGAGACAGAGACCCCCACCCGGAACACTGGATAAGTCGTTCGTTGTAACGATCAAGGATGTCTGTAAAGTAAGATGAGAATCGCGTAGGTTGCGCTTCTGCAAATAATCAACCTAGATTTTCTCATCATTCGTATACTGTTTTAACCACACACAACTTCATTTCCCTTTTTCAATTACAACTATAAATTTCAAATCCAATTACAAGCACGTTGCATATTGACAAATATTAGTCTCATAATGTAATTGTTTGAACTATGTTGTAAACTATGCATGAATTTGCGAGATATTTTGAATTGATTTTTTGATGAATATTTGAATTTTAATTTATCTATTATCATATTTATTATTGTCGAATTAAATTTAAATTATTAGTAATGAATCAAGTTAAATTTAAGTATTTTAATATATAATAAATTTAATATTTATATATAAATAAATAACTAAAATATAATATTTAATATTTATATTGTATCAAGTTTAAATAATTCAAGTAAATTACAAGTTGAGTTCTTAGACAAAAAAATAATACTCGATTGATTTTAAATCAAACTTTTAATTTTAAAAAGTTCTTTGGAACCAATTTATTTTGTGTTATATATATATATATTTTAAAATTTTTTAATGCATCTGTCTTTAGTGCATTGTGCAAATGTTTTTACTTGGGTTTTCCTTTAGAGATATTTTGAGCTCTTGAAAACAACTAGCCTTCTTGTTCCACTGCCACAAGTAGCATATGGGAGCCTGTCTTTATGGTTCGAAGCCACTTTTCTTTTTTAATTCTATTTCTACATTAATTAATTATAAAATTAAATAAGATGAAATAATTTTAGTAATATATAAAAATCGAATAATACTATAATTTTAGTAAATTAAGAATAAAATAGCACGTTATTAATAATATATTAAAATTATATAACTTTAACAAAAATATTTAATTTTCAGCATTATTTACTTATAAATTTAAAAAAAAATATATGTTTCAACTTATTAGATGCCATATGCTCGTATATGTTCTATGTTTTCAGTTTTTAAAAAATTATACAGCAACATTAGCTTACCAAACATATTTTCTATTTTCTCAATTTTAAAACAAAACAAAATTTTTAGAAACAAAACACATAAAATGTAAAATTGATGAAGGTACCAAACAAACCCTAAATTATCAAATGAAGCTGAACTCAAATTCGAGAATGCCTAATTTGAACTATTTATCAGTAATAATTGTTTGTGAATTTCTTATTTATTACATCAATATTATTTGTTATTCAAAATTTTGTTACTTCGACTATGTTTTTTATTTCTTTTTTAATTTTGGAAAAGAGATCTCAACTTATCGAGATAAAAGCACTAAGGATGATTTTGGAAAAGAGATTAAAACTCATTCTTTGAATGAAAACATGTACATACCGCTGAACTAAAGTTTGAGGTGCATGACTTTCCTTTGTTACTTATTGAACCAATAATAATTATACCTATAAGAAAGAAATAGAATGTTGATGCATTTTCAAAAGCAGGATAGTAGGAGGCAAACTGCCTCTATTCATATCCTAGCAATTAGATTTTCAGTGCATAACAAAGCAATACTTCAAGTTACAGATTGACTACTGAAAAGAAATTAAAAAAGCCTCTTAATTCTTGATTCTTTGAACACTAAAAATACTAGATAGTATAAGTTTGACTATTTGGAATAATTATGGGATTGTGATTGTTTGAATAGTTTAACGTTAAAGCTGAAAATCACACATGCTAGATTAAACATTCTAAATGTCTCATTTTGGAACCAAATGTTACCTCAGTTACCACTACTATCAAGTGCTGGTAAACATTCATGTAGAATCTCAGCAGCATGCTCCAATTCTTTCTCTGAGATGATCAATGGTGGCACTAGTCTCACAATATTTCCCTTTCCTGCAGTTAACACTAAAAGACCGGAATTTCGACAGGCATCTACAAGGGGCGAAGCAGATTCATCCAGCTCTATTCCAATTATAAGACCCAAACCTCGCACTTCTTTCACGTGTGGATTTCCTCCAAGCTTTCGGATCAACAATTCTTTGAAGTAATGACCTTTCTTTGAGACGCCAGACAAGAAACTAGGATTTGCTATTTTATCTAAAACAGCAATAGCTGCACTACACACGAGAGGTGAACCAGCAAAAGTACTTCCATGGTCACCATGGACTACAGCAGAAGCAACTCTTTCTGTTACTAAAGTAGCTCCTATTGGGAGGCCTCCTGCGAGAGGCTTGGCAAGTGTCATTATATCTGGGAATACACCGAATGCTTCATGTGCCCAGAGATAACCAGTTCGACCCAATCCACATTGAACCTAGGAATATGAGAGTAATTGTAACAATCATAATAAATGTTAGAATCCTCTCTGGCTCAAGATGAATTTAGTAATAAATGAAACAAAACAGAGTTACCATTCTGCCCCCTGTAAATCAGCATAATTCCCATCTTCAGTTAATCTTAGAGATGCAATGCTAGAAATACTTTTTTACACATCCCTTTAGCACTAAATAAAAGTATCCTATCACTTTTATTGATTGAAATGCTTTACCTGCTATACGCATGCCAAAGAAAGCCACCAAAGTCTCTCCAAAAATAAAAGAGGAAAGAAAACCTCCATAGTCTCTAAAAAATTAAAAGAAAAAAAAAAGAAACCACCAAAGGATTGCCTGAAAAGTATTCATATGCCTTAAAATTAGAACTAGTGTATTGGTGATTTCTCTATTAACTATGAAGAAGAAAATATAATTAACTACTTATCGACTAAAACACATTAGTATCAAGTTAAATTTTGCTTGTAAAAGTCAATCATGAACCAAGTGAGAAAATTTATGAATTGTAATATGAGAATATCTTACAATTTTGTGTCAAGCAGAATGTAAGAGGTTTCGGTTTATTTCATTTTTAATTTAAATCACGATTAACCACAGTTACATCAAGTCCATTATAGTATCAGACTTTCCATGGCAAGTCAGACAACTTTTAGTCATAATCTGTAACAAATATGTATAGAACTTGTTTTGATTATATAGTTTTACCATTCACACTAATCCATACTTGAGTTGTTTGTGATAAATACAAAAGGAGGGAGATAAGGTAGCAAGAGATCAACCACCGATTAAATCTGATATGATCTAACGTCTGAATTGAACTTAGTTCTAAGAGAAGGGAAGCTGTATACCTCATCAAAAACCAAGAGCGATCCAGCATCATCACATGTCTTACGCAAAGCTTGCAGAAATTCTTTTGTTGCACTGTAGATTCCACCTTCACCCTGAATGGGTTCAACAAATACCGCAGCAACCTTTTCACGCCGCATGAGATCTTCGGCAGCTTGTATGTTGCCATACTCCAAGAAAGTAACTCCAGGCATAACAGGCTGGAATGGTGAACGATATTGCTCTTTACTTGTCAAAGCAAGGGCTCCCAAGGTCCTACCATGGAAGCTGTTGGTAAAGGAGATAAAACCTGTGGCAGGCTGTTTATCATCAGGATGTGTAAATCTTTGAAATTTCCTGGAAAACTTAATAGCAGCTTCATTTGCTTCTGTTCCAGAGTTTGAAAAAAATACACGATCGGCAAAAGAATTAGCCACAAGACGTTTTGCAAGCTCCACCTACAACAATAAAATTTATCCCATCTGATAAACATGTAAAAAAATAATAATAAAACATTAGCTAAATTCAGTATATCTGTCATGCAAATTAAACCAATCATTTATCATCCATTCAAGAGAAAGAAAAGAATTTCTAATTAACAAAGAAAAGGCAATCCATGGTTTTATTTACCCATAAAAAGAATATATGCAAACACTGTGCTTGCTTCACCAATATAAAATCACAATAGAAATCATTAGAGTTTTGATAATTGCTTTTACTATTAAAAAGCAAAATTAAAAATGGAAAAAAAAGTAATTTTGTCGTGACAGTATTACGCTGATGGTATAGTATAAGACAATTATATTAGCATTAATATAATATTCATTTGATTATTTAATTTTATTATGATTTTATCTCATCTAATTTGCTTTTGTTTTCTACTAATATTAAAAAAAAAAACAATTTACCAAGCTGTCTATCTATTATATTAAACAGCAGAAATTTAATAATCCAATCAGGAAAATGGAAATTGAATTCAATAAAAAAAATTCACACTTTCAATAAAAAAAAACAAAAATTGCCCATAAATCAAAATCCAAAAAATCTAAATTAAATAACAAAAAACTCTCACCTGAGGAATGGAATAGTAGGCATTACTGACATGGGTAAGAACATGAGCTTGCTCTGTAACAGCCCTAACCCAATCCGGATCCCCATAACCAAGTGCATTGACAGCAATCCCAGCTGCACAATCAAGAAACTCTCGCCCTTCAGGATCATATAATTTACAGCCCTTGCCACGGGACAGCACAACCGGAGCTCTTGCATATGTCCCAACAAGAAACTTCCCTTCTTCCTCTATCACTTCCTTGCTTCCATTCGACTTCAATTTCAACGGATTCGGTGCTTGCAAGTCGAAGTTTAGACACGCACTCACTCTCCCTTTGCTCAACGGGTGTAGATGGGCTGCCGGAGAAACTGAAACTGAAAAGCTATGAAAAAGCTGGAGAGAACCCATTCTTTAGTTTTTAATTCTGTTGTAGTAAAGCTTTTTTAGAGAAAAAATGGGAATTAAATTATCCTGTTTTAGGAAAGCTTTAATCGTTTTGGTTTTCGTTTTGGGTTTATATAGAAAAGGTAAAGAATTATAAAAAAGAAAAGTTCCGTGCGTTTGAAAGAGGAAAATAGTTAATAATTCAATGAGTGAATTGGACGGGAATATGGGATAAGAAGTGCAATTTGCATTTGGAGGTAAAAAGGAGAAGGCCAGCTAGGGTTTATACTTTAAAGCTTCTTTATTTCATTTTCTCTTGTTATTAAACTGGACCGGAAGATCGAGCCGTCCAGACCGTTGATCTTCGTGGCTCAACAGAACAGAAGGCTTAATTACAAAAGCCATTCCATTATTATTATAATTAGGAATGCTAACAGAATGTTCACAATTTCGGTTTGAACCCAATTATTATAATTAAATTATAAATTTCTTTTCTTTCGCTTTTGGTATTTTAAAAAAAAAACTATATGAATTATATTTCAACTAAATTCCTAGTTTACAACTAAATATAAATATATGGTAATCATATAAAACATATTACATCTATATATATATATATATATATATATATTATATTATATTATATTACAGTCAAAGAATACATGCGAATCTGATACAGTTAGTTGATGTGAACATTTGTTTGGATTTTTTCAATGACATGTAAACATTTACTAATATATTGAGAACATTATTAAGCACTTCTTTACTTTTCCATTTACTCTTACATTTTTGTTTCCTTACATTTTCTCACCTTTTTTTTTTAACGTTATCTAAACATATATATATATTTAAATAAATAAAATTAAATATCAACATTTGTTAAAAATTAAATAAAATATTTTAAAATAAGTAAATGTTTTAAATGTATTATTTAATTTAATTAAGTATATTATTTTATGCATTAATTTATTTATTTTTTAAAATCATAAAATAACATGAAAAATATTATATTTACACATAAATTAAATAATTAAAATTAATTCATTTATCGCATTAGAAATTACTTAGTTATCCAATAAACTAAATTTCCATCCAAATGCGCATGCCTGGCCTCCACCTCCATGATGTCTCTTACTTAAAAAAATAATAATAAGTAAAGCAAGCCATCAACAAAGCCTCAAGCTACTCTAAAAAAATTAAAAATAAAATCACAACAATGAGGAAAAACAATCACCGCAGAAGCTTATAAACTTAAGTTATCATTGCTGTTAAAAGTTAAAAAATTTAGATTGAAAAAAATATATATGTTTAAAAATGTGATAAAAATATTATTTAAGAATTTTAAGTGTTTGAGACCACGGTTAGCCTAAATTTATATATTTTCTTATATTTTTAAATAGTACTTATATTATATTACTATATTATATTATATTGAATTTTAGAGAAAAATAATCTAAAAACTAGAAATATTATCAATTTGGATTTGGAAATTTAGAACTAGAGTTAAAATCAGATCTATTCAAAGGTTAAGTTATTTATCCTAATCTGAATGTTTATCCCAATTTTTAAGCGGCTTTAAAGGAAAATATCAAGCTCATTAAATAGATTTAGACTTAAAAATCGAACTAAAAAATAACTTGATCGAGTTTGGATTTATCATTTTAAATCCAAATTTAACCCAACTCGATAATTATAATTTTTTTTACTATTTTTGCACTAATACATTTTTTAATTACTTTTGATTTTTTTTGTGCAATTTAATTTGAACTTGTATTATTTTTTAGAACTTTAATTTACAATTTCATGCTTCTTTAGTCTTTTGTGAGAATTTATTGTTGGAAAATTCTTTAAATGAGCCTACATATATAAATTAATTATACATTACAAGCTATCTGATGTATTTAGTATATTTAAAAGTGATTAAATAAATTTTAAGTTATTAGACGGTAGGACATCTCATTTAGTGTAGGCTTTGTAATGTGTAGAGACCCAATGTTTTATTTTATTTTTATGATGAGCCAAAATAAAATAAAATATACTACAGATATAAATAGTTTATGATCCTCAGTATAAACATAATGTAATTCTCAATTTCATATTCCATCATTAAGTGAGATACAAATTCTCTAAAAAATTTAGACGTGAAACACAACAAACCTCAAGAAATCAATTCCAATGGATTTAGGTATACTTTCGTATTAATCTTTTCTTGATAATTGGACATGAGATCCTATATGTTTGTGTGTATGAATTTCCTACATTAATTGTATTATACTCATCAACTATTAAGTGTTTTAATATTTCTATGTTTTTATTAGAGTTTTTCTTAAAAAAAATTAATAATATTTGGACAAACTTAGAAAAATTTGAGTTTTTTAGTTATGTGTAAAAAATAAACTTGAAAAAATTAAACCAAAATAGTTGGATTGAGTCGAGCTTTGGTTTACCTTTATGTATAGTTAGTCAATACACTGTCATTAAAATTTTTTGACTTTGCAAATAGGATTAAGATAAAAACACATGTTCTAAATATTTATTTTTTATTTTCTTAATATTTTTAAAGGATACGTGTAATTATCTTAACCCAACTTGTGAAATAAAAAAACTTCACAGACACTATATTAGTCTTACTTTTATTCTCTTAACACCTTACTTAAATCCTATTCAAACCCGATTTGACTATAAATACCTCTAGTTAAAATATGAATCTCATTCTTCAGAATCATGATTTATTAAAAACATACATCCTTTGACTTAAAATTGGTCTAAAAGCAAAACCAAGAATGGCAGGCGGCAGCACTAATTGAAAATTCTGATTTTTCAGTAAATGGGATTGCGCCGTTCATCACTGGAAATATCATTTTCAAATACAAATTCAGCAGTTAGACTAAAAATAAAGGAATAAACCCCAACCGTAGCTCTGGGCCACCACAAACAATTGTGGTTAAGCACCATTTGCATTGGCTGATTACTAGCGTATGCAATGACCTCTTCAATGCAGGAATCTTTTGATGTATTATTATTTTAGCCATTTTATATCAATATATTTTTCACTTTTTTTTAATTGTAAACATTATTATGTTGTATTTAAATTTTTATGGACCGATTCATGTTTAACTCAGGCTTAGGTAGACATTATGAAGTTGTAGGCGAACCGAACTTGAGCTTGGTACAATTTGATTTTTTAAGTCTAATTTTTTATTCAAGTTCATTTTTGCATATAATAAATTAATCCAAAACTCATACAAAACATTATCAAATTTTAAAAAAATTAAAAATAAAAATTGATAAAATAAAAAACACATAATAATTAATAAAAATAACACAATAATTTCAAATAAATTAATAGAAAAAGACTTCCTTACTTAGTATATTTTAAAATAATTAAAAAAAAGATACATTAGTTTATTTTTCCAATAACTTTTTTACTTGACATATCTTTAAAAATCTTATTAAAACCTATAGAATACAATATCATATTTTAATAAAATATCAAATTAACTAAGTTATAAATGAAAATTATAAATAATGATCAGGTTGGACTCAGCTTGGTCTTTAAATGCTGAGTCCAAGCCTGGCTCAATCTTTTATTAGACCTCATTTGTTAGTTTAAGTCTATTTAATAAGCTTAATATTTTTGTTCAAATCTATCCAAAAATTGAGCAGGTATTTGGGCTTGAGCATACCAAACTCATAAACAAGTCTATTTTAATTACTACTCTTTTAATAAATTTGCAAAAGAAAAAAACATCTTCTAACGCACTTAATAATTATGCTTTAGGATTCAATATAATATGTTTAATTTTATAATATATTTGTCACTTACCTATTTGTTTATCTCACTTGAATCAATCAATGAATGTGTTGTGTCGTGTTAGTAATATAGTTCTCAATGATCCAAAACTACAACTGAATTAATACATATATATATATATATATATATATATTCTTTTTTATTAATTTTTAATAAATATACTTAAATTGATATAATAATCTAACATCTATCTATACATTAATAAAAAATGAACTACATACCACATATATTGACAAAACCTTTCCTTTTAGGACACTCATGTAATTATTTTTATTGTTTAAGGCGTAGATATTTCAGTGATAATTGAATAAAGAAGTAATTGGTGAGTGAAAAATATATAAAAGAGAGCAAAATTAGGGTCAGTGGAAAGAGGGGGATAAAAGGATGATATAGAAAGGAAAAACAACCAAGCTTGACTTGGCTGTTGTTGCTCTTTCTTAGAAGGAATTAAGTCTAATAGTATGTTTGGATAAATATTAGTAAAGGAAAGTAATAGAAAGGAAATGAATGTATATAAACTATAGGAAAGAAGAGGAAAAGAAAGGGTATATGTACTCCTTGTTTAGATAGTTAAAATTAATAAAGAAAAAGAAAGGAAATGAAAGTAATACTAACAACTCTTGTTTGGCTAAATAATGAAAAGGAAAGAAAATGATTCATTATAATGCTTTTTTTTTTCAATTATAACCTTTTTCGTTTAAATTTTATAATATAATAATGTTAAATTTGACATTTTACATGTTAATTTTTTTTTCAAGTTTCCTTTCCTTCTTGTCACGTCTTGTAATATACAATAATTACCATATTTTACACACACAACAGTAATCAGTTGGGCCGTCTATGATGTCTTTATCACTATTCACTTTCATTTATAATAGTAAACACATTAGAAATAAAATTTACATTTATTTAATTTCAATATTACATAATTGTACTACTTCTTTTCATCCCCGGACAATAATATACAACTGTAGTACTGTACAATATAATGTCTGAACATATAAAAGAAAATAAATATACCTCTAGGATCCACTCAAAGCTGCCTCAGGGAACTATAGCGCAGCCGAATCCGTGGAACGGTATAGAGACAATCACTGTAAGTAATCTGTGGAGTGGAAAAATAAGGGGTGTGCTAACGTGCTCAGTAAGAGAATCGTATGTAAAGACTGATATTATGAAATCTATATGCTAAAATATTTATTTTCCAATTAGTGTACTAAGCTACGAATCTGGAAGGATACTATAGTCGGTTAGGAAACTGAATGGAGTATGGGAGGTATTTTAGAATACCTTTTGTGTCCTGGCTCCTAGAAGGGACTATAGGGAGTAATAAATTGAATTTGATATTAAAACCATATGAAAAGATATTAAAATCATATAGCAAAACAGTTTTAATAAATAAATGAATATTTCTTTTTCAACAATAATATTCCATTCAATATCAATAAACACAGCACAATAAATAGTAAAATAAACAATAGGTAAACATTTCGATATAATTAAGCAGTGTAGTACCAGCAAGCAATTTAGTAAAACAGTATAATAAACAGTAACAGTGTAGTGAAGACCAGGTAACACCCAAATATATCATGCTATAATAAGATCCCGAAAAGAGAATAACAGTAAACACATGAGACATATGGGCATAGTCTATAAGGTCCACAGTGTACACTTGCCAAATACCACTAGTGGAGGCTAAAGACTTGGCGGGTTTATCAGCACAATAACAGTAATAACAGTAACAGTACACGTGACACGTGAGCATGATACGGGACCTAACAGTATCAAAACAGTAGATATACAGTAGAAACATCATTTACGAAATCACTTTCACTAAAATCATCTTCAGTCAGTCCATAAATAAATATATGAAAATTATATTCAGTTTATGAATTAAAAATTCATAAAATATTCATGCTTCAGTATTATTTTTTGAAAATGTTCTATCATCTGTAGAACAGTAATAAACATATGCTAGTACCTTCACATGATTAAAATTGATTAATATGAATATTTAAATATTGTTTTTCGATAAATAATAAAATAATGCAATTTAATTAAATATCATGGAAATCACTTTGGAAATCTATTTAATTCTATCATTTAAAAATATTAGAATTTATTTCTTAAAATTTTTTTTATAAATTTCGACAAAATAACGGCTGTTTTCTAACCTAGCCTTCTTGCACGAAAAACACAGTTTACAAACCAGCTAGTATCCACAAATTCACCAATTTCAATGCAATTAATTTTCAAATCACTTCATAAAACTAATTTGAGGGAAATCATGCATTCACAGTATCTCACACACTCATCCTTTACCTATCTAATTCCTCCGACTTATTTGATAGCACCACACGTAAATTAATTCTCTTAGGCTGCAAAACATTACATCAATATTATTAATTAATCTCATCTTAAGGTATTTTTCTTCACTAAATGCAGCCACATTGTCTACAGTAAATATTGAACCAGTCTAAATTACACCGATAGTAAAACAAAACTTCTCCTACACAACTCCGATTTTAATTCCCACTTCACCAACAGTCTCCTTATAATTTCTACAGTATTTGGGCATCCTAAACCCATCAAATGCAGCACAAAATCCTCCCTCCATAGCCATGGCCGAAAATGACAAGGTGGAATATTCATGGAATTTCAACAATTTTTCTTCACATTTATGCCTAATCATGTTTTCTCACTAATTTGGCATCATTTTTAAACATCAAAACACAAAATTCCCCTTTTTCTTCATCATGGCCGAATACATAGGGTAGGGATTGGATGGGATTTAAGCAAAACTAATGCTAGATTCATGTTTAGGATGCTTAAATTAACCATTTTCTAACATTTAAATTCAAAGAAATCAAGAGCATAGTGAAACATCACCTTGGCCAAAACTTCCTTGCTCCCTTTTCCCTTGATTTTGTCACCTTTAAACTAAGCTATGGGTATGGGTAGGTAGGGCTTGAAGAGAAGAACAATTTTGTAGAAATGATTTTAATGAAATAAGGTTGTTTTAGTGGTGATTTTATGGGATTTTTATTTTTGTATGCTTTTGGTTATGGTGGCAACATGAGGGAGGTTGAAGATGATGAAGTGTGACTGGCCAAGGCTGTGTAGAAAGTTTTAGAAGCTATCCCAAACAGTAAAATGACCATTTTTCCCTTGTTTATAAGATTTTTAGACGAAAATGCCCTTAAACTTCTATCAATTTTTCAACTATGCAATTGAACTCCAAAAATTCATATTTCATCATTAAATGTTATTATTAAACATATTTTAATGAAATAAAGGTGATTGGGTTTGGGTTTGGGTTTGACCTATCGTAAAGGCAAAATTATGAAAATACCCTTATTGGGTAAATCACGTAAATTTTTGGTTTTACCACAAATTCGATCTATCTATTGACATAGCCTAGAACTTATTTTTCATGTAGAATATCATGCTTAAATCACTAGATCAAAATTCCATTTAGTTTGCCCACAATTTACAAAAATGCCACCGAGCTATGTCCTTAATTATCTTTTTCTAATTTGTTGGCACTCTTCTCAAAAATTATATAAATAAGGGATTTTGAGTTCTAGATTCTTACCGTAGGCTTATTGGACTCCCTGAATAATATTTTTCTGGTCTCATGTCCATTCGGGCACTATAGAGCATATAGGGCCCACCTCATTGTATTAGGTCATACCTGCGAAATATCCAGAAAATGAACAGTGGTGAGTATCCCTATGTATACAACAGTATCAGTATACACGGCTCTCACATTCTCCCCACCTTTAGAAATTTGGTCCTCCAAATTTGATCGGACCAGTCACTGGTATAGCTTTGGTTACTTCTCCTGCATCAGACTTTCTAATTCCCATGTAGCCTCCTCCTCTGAATAGTACTGCCAGAGCACTTTAACTAGTGGAATCGTCTTAGACCGTATTACCTTATCCTTCCGATCTAGAATTCGTATGGGTCTCTCAACGTAACTCATATCTTCCCTGATTTCCAACGGCTCGTACTGAATTTTGTGAGAGGGATCTGGATTGTACTTCCTCAGCATCAACATGTGGAAGACATTGTGTACCCCAAAAAACTCTGGAGGTAGTGCTCACCGATAGGCGATGTCTCCCATATGGTTTAAGATCTCGAATGGTCCGATATATTGAAGACTAAGCTTTCCCTTTTTACCAAATCTCATGATGCCCTTTAATGGTGAGACTTTTAAGAAGACAGAATCCCTTATGAAAATTCCAGTGGTCAGCGTCTCGTATTTGCATAACATTTCTGCCGACTCTGAGTTGTCTTCAATCTCTCACAAATAAGTTGCACATCCCAGGAAGCCTGCTCTACCAAATAGGGAGCTAACAGCTTTCAATCACCTACTTCTTCCCATTCAACTGGTGATTTACATCTCCTGCCATACAACGCCTCATATGACACCACGCCGATATTGGCTTGATAACTGTTATTATAAGCAAACTCCGCCAGTCGTAAGTGGTTGTTAGACCTGCTCAAGGGCCGGGCTACTCGCCCAAGCCCAAAAGCCCGTTCAAAATTTGTTCGGGTTTGGACAAAAATATTTGATAAAAAAAGGGGATTGGGCAAAATTTTTAGGCTCGTTTAAAAATCAGGCTAGGCCTCGGGCTTGACTTTAAAAGCCCGGGCCCGGCCTTGGCCCGACCCGAATTATTAATTTTTTTATTTTTTTATATATTTTTAATATTAATTAAATTTTTATATATATTTACTAAATATAATATAATTATATGTATATAAAATATTATTGAATAATAAATATGATTATAAATATTTAATTTAGAAATTGATATACAAATTTTGATAAATTAAATTAAATTTTAAAGGGTATAAAATAATAAAAAAACAAATAAATATGAAAAAATTATTTTCGGATCGGGTCGGGTTCGGGCTCGGGCTTGTAGTATAAAAATGAAAAAGGGCTTAGACAAAAAAATTAGGCCCGAATTTCGAGCTGGGCCTGGCCCATGAACAGGTTTAGTGGTCGTCCCAAGAGCCTTTAAAATCTAATACACATGCTCTCAGCATATGTGAGAACCATTTATTTTGTATTGTATATGTACAATTATTCATTTATTTATTAATAAATGATTTACTTGTAAATATTTTATAAATTGTAAATATAAAATGATGTGGGTCCCATTTGGATTTTCATGCCCAGATGAAATTATGAATGACATATCAGTATACGGTTGGTGTAATGATTACAAGGAAGAAATTTTAGAGACTTGAAATTTTGTCATTTTCAGTATTTGGAGTTGTTGGCAAACAAATTGAAAAATGACAGATACATCCCAAGGGTTTTTTTCGTAAATTCCTCCAAAACCGAAATGAATTGGGAGAAAGTAAAAATATCATGTTATTCTACATAAAAAGTACTCCAACATGGTGTCAATAGATTTTTCGAAACAGTCATAAAAACAGAAAAAATCGCTGGCGGGTCACGAGGGTAAAAATTGTAATTTCTCACATCTGTGCACCGCGTGTCAACGAAACCACTTCCAATCATCAAGATATGTTTAATATGACCATTTGGAATTGGAATTCGAAAATTTGGAGCACGTTTACATGGTTTTTACGCCAGCGGGACCAAAAGGGAAAAATCGTTCGAAATTTTGTAACTAGGGGCATTTTGGTCATTTTGCAAGGTTCCAAAATTATCCACTCAATTATTTCTGCTGAGATCTGCTACTGTTCATTATCTTCTCCCAGAGCTCGCATGCCATCTTCAAGAGAACAAGAAGAAACAAAAATTTCTAAGCCTTTTTACTACTAATCCACTTAGAATCATACAATTTATATACCAAAATTGATCCTCTCTCTCTCCTCTACATTTCTACACCAAAATCTCATCTTATAAGCCATCATACAAGGAGATATACACCCTCAAAGTTTCAGCCAAAGGAGGTAAGCTTACCATTCCTTGTGATTTCTTTAAAACCAAAAGTAGATTTCTATAGTTTTAAGTGTGCTAAGCATGATTATGCCATTAGAATCAATTAAACTGAGCTAAATAAGATGATGCCATGGGAAGGGGGTTTTGGCCATTGATGGAACATATGGAATTCTTGAGCTTTCATGCATGAAATGCATGCCAAAATGAAGCTTAAGCATGATAGAACATGGATTAGCCATTAAATTGTTGAAATACACAAGGAATCTCAAGAGGTGATTTTCGGCCAAGGCAAGGGGGCTGGGATTTGTGGTTGTTTCTAATGGTTTGAAGGTAGATTTAGACTGTAGGAATTACAAGGAGTCTGCTGGTATGCTCGGATTAAAATTCTGACGCAAAACGAAGAAGTTACGTTATACTACCAGTAGAATTTATATTGCAAAAATATTTGCAGTGTCTAAAGAGGCTGCATTTAGATATAAACAATAGCTTAAAAATAAGTAATTATTAAGCTAATAATTTTGGTTTAATTATCTGTAGCCCAGGAATAACAGATAGAGAGTGGTGCGCATAAAGAGATTGAATGCGCTACACAGGTAAGGGATGCGTATGTAAGCTGTAGCGATATTTCGAATACATATTTATTATGCAAATAATTTATTATGAATATTTTTGAAATGAATTGCATGAAAATCTGTGGAATTGAGGCTGTATATGAAAATTGGAACTGTGTTTAATTTGC
Source organism: Heritiera fomes (assembly GCA_032173925.1). Classification (NCBI taxonomy): domain Eukaryota; kingdom Viridiplantae; phylum Streptophyta; class Magnoliopsida; order Malvales; family Malvaceae; genus Heritiera; species Heritiera fomes. The sequence continues at coordinate 19,832,099 of JAPDPM010000015.1, forward strand.
AAGAGGGCTAGGGTAATAACAGCCGTTATGCTGTTGAAATTTTTTAAATATTTTCTAAAAATATTAGAAAATATTTAATTACATGATTTGAGAATTTCCTAGCCTTGAAAATAAGGAATTTATTATTTTTGATAAAACATGAATATATTGAAAAATGTTATTTAAATATTCATGTTACCAATTTTACTGAAAGTAAGAATACATAATATTTCTCTTACATTGTTTACAGTACATGATATGGTTTATAAGATGAAAAAATGGAAAGTGAATATTTTATAAATTATTTTCCATAAATATTCACTTTGTAAACTAATAAAATCATTTATGGACTGATTGAAGATTTATTGATTTTAATTATTTCCATAAAGGTGATAAGATTATGAAAATACTGTTTTGAGATTGCTAGGCCCCATATCATGCCGATATGTGGTATGTGATACGTGATATGTGACATGTGATATGTATTCAGTCCTAGTAGACACTTGATCAGTGTTTGACTGAGGACTGCCCTAGACTATGGCCATAAGTCTGACATAATTATTATTGCCATACTGGGTATTTTCTCTATAATATGATATATTCCGGGTGATGCCTTAGTCTCCACTTTTATGGGATATGAAATGATATGTGACATGGAAAATGTATTTAAATGAAAAAGTATATGAATATGTTTTTATATAAAAAGAAGAATAAAATTCTAAACAGTTTTTGTACTACATGGAGTACCTTACTGTTTATGATTTATACAGTGACAGGTTAAACGAATTTAAATGAGAACTATGATTTAACTAAACTAATATTCTTTTAAAAAATATATGAATATTAGTTTATTTTATTTAAATGTTTTATTTTATAAAAGCATTATTTTGAAAAGAATATGAAATGATATGGAAAGTGATTGATCTCAACAACTATAAACACTCTCTATAGTCGCTTTTAGGTTCCGAGAGAAGACAGGTATTTCAAAATACCTTCTTTACTCCATCCAGATCCCTAGCCGACTATAGTATCCTTCTTATTTCGGTCCTTAGAGCACCTATAGGAAAATAAGAATTTTTATTGCATATAGATTTCAGGATATCTAGTTTTACATACAATTCTCTTACTGAGCCGTGATTTGCTCACCTTTTTATTTTAACATCTACAGAGTACTTCCAATGACTATGTGATTTGCATCCGGGGATTGTTAGTTGAGCATATAGTGCCCCGAGACAGCGAGCTTATATCCTAGAGGTATAATCATTTATTTTATATGTTCAAACCTATTTTACAGTATTACAGTGTTGTAAATTAAACAGGGGAAGTAAATGATAAATAAATTCTCAGCATGTAAATATTTCATTTATTATGAATTACAGCTTGTCAAATAGTTACTGTATACCGAACAAGGAAAGTAAGGCATCACAGACAGCCCAACCATGTAAAATGTGTGGAAAAACGTGAAATAATGTAAATACGGGATGTGACAACATATCCTCGAGCGTTTGGATGGTGTGTTCGGATTGCCCGTTAGTCTATGGATGGAAAGCGATGCGAAATTCAACTGGGATCCCATTGCCTCCTGAAACCTCTCCCAAAAAATGCGAAGTGAATCGGGAATCCCTATCTGAAGTGATGCTCACTGGAACACCATGTAACCTCACTATCTCCTGAACATACAAATCGGCTAAGGCATTGAGAGAATCTGTAGATCTGATGGCAAAAAAGTGAGCAGACTTCGTCAATCGATCCACAATCACCCATATCCCATCATGATTCCTCCAGGTCCTTGGCAAACCCATAATGAAGTCCATAGTAACATGCTCTCACTTCCACATTGGAATTGGTAGGGGCTGTAACAAACCTGTAGGCTTTTGATACTCGATCTTTACCTGTTGGCATGTGAGATATCTAGCAATGAACTCCGTGATGTCTTGTTTGATTTTAGGCCACCAATATACTTTCTGTAAATTATGGTACATCTTTGTACAGCCTGGATGCAGAGTGTACCTGGAAATGTGGGTCTTTGTCAGAATCAGATCTTCAATTGTTGGTCATCAGGAATGCAGAATCTGCCTCTAAACCTTAGTATCCCATCAGTGCCAATCCCAAAATCTGACTGTACTCCAATCTAAACCTCACTGGCAACCGTTATACAGTGAGTATCACTCTTCTAAGCATCCTTGATCCTATCTATTAAATCCGGCTCTATCTGAAAACTAGTTGTAAACCCATATCTTTAAGAGAAAATCACATTCAAACTGAGGCTCGAGAACTGCTCTAATAAGTCATACTCTCGGACCATCATATACGACACCATCCTGATATGCTTCCGGCTTAAAGCATCTGCCACCACGTTCGCTTTCCCGGGGTGTTAGAGAATCTCGTAGTCATAATCCTTCAACAGCTCCATCCATCTCCGCTGTCTCATATTCAACTCTCGCTATGAGAACAAGTACTTCAGACTCTTATGGTCTACATATATTTGGAACTTCTTCCCATAAAGATAATGCTACCAAATCTTCAATGCAAAGGCCACTGCGGCTAGTTCCAAGTCATGCGTCGGATAATTCTTCTCATGCTCTTTTAGCTGTCTGGAACCATATACAATTACCTGACCATTCTGCATCAAAACACACTTAATCCCATTGCGGAAGCATCGGTATACATCGAGAATCCACCTGATCTGCTAGGAACGGCTAGAACAGGAGCAGTAGTTAGTCTATGCTTCAACTCCTGGAAACTGTGCTCACACACATCTATCCACTCGAACTTTACATCCTTATGTGTGAGTCGCATTAGTAGAGCAGCTAGTCTCGAAAACCCCTCAACGAACCGATGATAATATTTGGCTAGACCCAGAAAACTTCGTACCTCAGTCACTGTCTTAGGCCTCTCCCACTATACAATGGCCTCTATCTTGGACTGATCTATTGACACCCTATCCTTAGACACCACATGTCCCAAGAATGTAATATGATCTAGCCAGAACTCACACTTACTGAATTTCACATATAGCTTTCGGTCTCTGAGGTCTGCAGGACTATATAAAGGTGCTGCTTATGCTCTTATGGTGACTTGGAATAAATAAGAATATCATCAATGAATACTATCACGAACTTATCCAAATAGGGTTTAAACACCTCATTCATCAAACCCATGAAACCTGCAAGGGCATTCATTAATCCGAATGGTATCACCAAGAACTTGTAATGTCCATAGCGAGTCTTGAATGCCGTCTTAGGGATATCAGCCTCCTGAATCTTCAACTGATGATACCTTGATAAGAGATCTATCTTCGAGAACACCTGTGCGCCCCTAAGCTAATCAAACAGATCATCAATCTTGGGCAGAGGATACTTATTATTGATGGTAACTTTGTTAAGCAGCCGATAATTGATACACAATCTCAAGCTATCATCCTTCTTCCGGACGAATAGCATTGGAGCACCCTATGGAGACACACTGGGACGAATAAAACCCTTATCCAATAACACTTGGAGCTGCTAACTCCGCCAATGCCATCCGATATGGGGGTTTAGATATGGGCTCCATATCGGGTACCAAGTCGATGGTGAACTTGATCTCCCAATTCGGTGTAACCCTGGTAAATCATCCAGAAAGACATATGCGAAATCCCTAACCACAAGAATCTCTAAAAGCTCCAAACGTTTCCTTTTGACATCCTCCATATATGCGATGTAACCTTTAATCACATCACAAATACATTTAAATGATTTTAGTAACAATATTTAACCTTTATTACTTATCTAATAATTTTACAGTATATTTTTCAGGATGAGAAAAGGTGATAAACTTAGTGTAAATTTCTAGACTCACATAATTCGCAGCTAACCAATCCATCCCTAAGATTACATCGAAATCAAACATATTCAGCAAAATTAGGTTAGCTGTCGTTTCCTTCTCTCCTACCATCACTTTACGATTTCTTTACACCACATCAGTTATTTGTGATTCCCTAAAGAGTGTATTAATTTGCAAAGTATACCCTAAAGGTTCAGGTTCTACCGGTATTTTATTAGCACAAGTAGGTGATACAAATGAATGTGTAGAACCAATCAAATAAAGCAAGCAGCAAAATATCAAAAATATAAATCTTACCCTTAATCACATCTGTAAAAGCATCAACAGCCTCATGGTCTAGTACAAACACCCATCCCTGCATCACAGCCTTCTTGCCCTTCACCGCTGTTATAGCAGGTCTCGATTGTGAGGTGTCGCCTTCTCCGACTCAACCTACGCTAGAGCTGTTGGAGGTGGTATAATGGCTGGAGTTGTAGATGCAGCTGCCTCCTTCAGCATCGAGTGATGGAGATCCACTTGCTCGTGATGTTCATGATGCTAAGGATCCATTGGTCATCCAAGGAGGTCCAATTACCCGAGCTCGAGCTAAGAAGACGCAACAAGCCCTGGCCTCATTAATGCAACAAGCTTTGGCTTCATTGAAGCATCAAGGAAGCTTCCATGAAGAGTCCAAAGACATCTATACTTGCTTAGAAGCCCAAACGACATAAGCATGGTTTACTGTCTTATTTTTAGCTTAACGATAAGATGGGTTAAGTGTTTGAATAGCCCACATTTGAGTCTTATTGTGTCTTGGACTATTTATTTTATGTAACTAGGTTTAGGCATGAATTTGGGTTTAGTCTTATTTTCTGTTTGGTGTTAATTCCAGCCCACTTGTTTATGGGATTAAGTGCTAGGTATTATTATAAATACCTTGTAAACGCTATTGACGAGGAGATCAATTTTGAATTTCAGAATTTGAGTGTGCCTTCCTCTTGGGTTCCCTCTCAACTAGGCTTATCAAGGTCTTGTTCCTTGTGGCGCCTCCTTTTTCACCATCCACCATTACTATACCTTAGGTTCTCGAATTCTTATTCGTAGGGTCAAGGTCCAATACCTTTGGGTTCGAGTCTCTTTAGGCTTCAGGTCTAGGTTCCAAAAGGTGACGTTCATCCTCTTTGCTTCTGTCTTGTTATGTTTCAGTCCTCTTCAAATTTCACTCCACGTTTTTTCATGTTCTGCGCATATCAGTTGGCATCAGAGCTCAGGTTTCGATTTTTGGTTTGTTGGTGCGTCACTCACTTTTGGTAGAATCCCTGGAAAATTCCGCCACTTTAGTTATTGTGTTTGAGTTGGATTCTAAAATCTGGTGCAAATTCAATCCCTTAATTGTTGTGTTTGAGTTAAACTCTGAGTTTTATTCCAAGTTAATCTCTTAGCCATACCAAAACTCCTCCAATCACAACCCTGGCCGCACTTCTTCACAACCCTAGCCGCACTTCTTCAGCCACTTATTTCAACCCTAGCCGCACCCCTACTTTTTTCAAGGAAACCGCAAAATCAAATTAAAAAAAAGAAAAAAAATTGTGGTACTGTTCAAACAAAAAAATTTGGTTGAGTTAGGAGGCGTGCGAGTAACCGTTTTAAAGAAAACGACGAAATAAAACGAACTAGTGGATGGGCCCCACCCTATCTTGGCCAAATTTCATCATCTTCCTATAGTTTTAGGCCATTTTTTATTTTTTTGGTCATTCTAGTGATTTTTTTCCGTTCTTTCTTTCTTTCTTTCTTTGAGTCACCCTAACCACATTTTCCGTGAAAAAAAAGAGAAAAAAAAGGAAAAAAATGAAAAAAAAAAGAGAAAACACTTGGTGAAAATACTTGGTGAATTAGTTGATTCTGCGAGGTTGATTCTTTGACTGAGTCTCTAGTGCGATTGTGAACCTATAGAGTTGAGGTAGAGTAAGGAAAAAGGCATGAGTGTGTGAGAAACATTAGTAGAGAAAAGCCAAATTACTTGAGTGAAACACGAGTGCGAGTGTTCCATCTTGAGTGATTAAGTGTAAACACGTGAGAATATCACTTATTAAAGATGTCTTCTGAAGGTGATAAGTCAGACTTTAAAAAGATTGAATTCATGCTTCAGGCAATGCAACAACAGTTCCAACGGATGGACGTGAAATTCAATGACATTCATGATAAGTTGAACCAACATGAAGCTTGGTTTGCGAAGATCCAACAAGGTGATACTTCCCGTCTAAAAAGTAAGGTTGTTCCCAATGACGAGTATGATGATAATGTTGGGTATGACTCGAAAGAAGAGTATGAGGCAGATAGTCATCATAGAAGGTACCATAGGTATAGAGATAGAGATCGAGTTGATAGAGCCCGTGATAGAGACAAGGAGAAGATGGATGGAAACCTAGGCAATATAAAATTGAAAATTCCTCCTTTCCGAGGCAAGAATGATCCTGAGGCATATTTGGAGTGGGAAAGGAAGATTGAAATGGTATTTGACTGCCACCACTACTCTGAGGAAAAGAAGGTCAAACTTGTAGTAGTTGAGTTCACAGAGTATGCTATGGTTTGGTGGGATCAGTTAGTCACTAGTAGAAGAAGATATCGAGATTCTCCAGTGTCTACATGGGATGAGATGAAGCGCATCATGAGGAAGAGATTTTTCCTACTCATTACTACAGAGAGCTATACTACAAGCTCCAAGGTCTTACTTAGGGCTCAAAGAGTGTTGAGGATTACTTCAAAGAGATGGAAATAACCATGATCCGAGCCAATATCCAGGAGGATGCAAAACCTACTATGGCTCGTTTTCTCTAAGGCTTAAACCGTGAGATTGCCAATGTAGTAAAGTTGTAGCATTACATAGATTTAGAGGAGATGCTGCATGTGGCCATCAAAGTGGAAAGACAACTCCAAAGGAAATGTACATCCCGTTTCACTCCTAGTTCAGTTCCTGTTTGGAAATCTAACACCTTTCGAAGGGATGATAAGCCTGTGTCTACGCCTAAGTCAGAGAGCTTTGCTCAGCCCAAGCCTGAGGGCCCTCCAAGGCCTAAGACTGAACCTGCCCAAACATCCCAGAGCAGGACACCTGACATTAAGTGTTTCAAGTGTTTAGGTCATGGACATGTTGCCTCACAGTGTCCCAACCGTAGAGTGATGATCATGCATGGGAATGGAGATGTTGAGAGTGAAGGTTCTGAAGTCAATGTTGAAGATGAGATGCTTGCGTTAGAAGATGCTAAAGAAGAAGAAGTTGTTGAGTATGCTGCTCATGGTGAAGCACTTATTGCCAGGTGTGCTCTTAATACCTATGTGAAGTTTGACGATGAGGCACAGCGCAAGAACATCTTCCATACGAGGTGCCATATTAGTGACAACGTATGCACTGTAATCATTGATGGTGGAAGCTGTACTAATGTTGCTAGCACATACCTTGTTGATAAGTTAAAGTTGCCCACTACCAAGCATTACCACCCATATAAGTTGCAGTGGATTAACGATTGTGGTGAAGTGAACGTGGTGAAGCAAGTCTTGATTCCTTTTCATATTGGAAGGTATTGGGATAAGGTGTTGTGTGACGTGGTGCCCATGCAAGCTAGGCACCTATTGCTGGGTAGATCATGGCAGTATGATCGAAGAGTCATCCACGACGGTTACATTAATCGTTACTCCTTTCCTATGGATGGCAAGAAGATCACTCTTGCTCCCCTTAGCCCCAAGGAGATTTATGAGGACCAATTAAGGCTAAAGGAGTAATATGACAAGTAAAGGCAGCAAGCTAAAGAAAAGAAGGAAAACAAGGAAAGCAAACCAGTAAGCTGCTATGCCAAACCTCGAGATGTGAAGATTACGTTTCTTGCTAAGTCTCCTATCCTTTTAATCTTATTTAAAGATTCTTGTTTCATTGATGCTGAACTCCATGATACTTTGCCTACTGATGTTGTCTCATTGTTGCAGGAGTTCGAGGATGTATTCCCTGAGGAGATCCCAAGTGGATTACCACTGATTCGTGGGATTGAACACATGATTGACCTTGTCCCCAGAGCTACCATTCCTAACCGTCCAGCCTACAAAAGTAATCCCAAGGAGACAAAGGAGCTTCAAAGGCAAGTTGAGGAGCTCATGAGGAAAGGTTATGTGAGAGAGAGTATGAGTCCATCGCCGTGCCCGTACTGCTTGTGCCAAAAAAAGATGGGATGTGGAGGATGTGCGTTGACTGCTGAGCCATCAACAAAATCACTGTAAAGTACTGCTACCCTATTCCTAGGCTAGATGACATGCTTGATGAGTTGCATGGTGCATGCATGTTTTCTAAAATTGATTTAAATAGCTAATATCACCAAATTCGTATGAAAGAAGGTGATGAATGGAAAACCGCATTCAAGACTAAACATGGTCTCTACGAGTGGTTAGTTATGCCTTTTGGCTTGACTAATGCACCCAGTACATTCATGCGCTTAATGAACCATGTTTTACGTGATTTCATTGGTAAGTATGTGGTTGTCTATTTTGATGATATTTTGATATACAGTAAGAGCCAGCATGAGCATGTTGAGCATCTTAGGAATGTTCTTATTATTTTGAGGAATGAAAGTTTGTGTGCCAATTTTAAGAAAAGTACATTCTGCACTGATAAGATTGTTTTCCTTGGGTATGTAGTTTCTTCACATGGCATTTCTGTTGATAATGAGAAGGTAAAGGCAATTAAAGATTGGCTTGTACCTAAGTCTGTTTATGAGGTGTGTAGTTTCCATGGTTTAGCCAATTTCTATCGTCGATTCGTTAGAGATTTTAGCCCTATAGCTGCACTTTTGATCGAAGTGGTCAAAAAGAATGTTGCATTTAATCGGGGTCCCACACAAGAGCATGCTTTTAATTTGCTTAAGGATAAACTTTGTTCTGCTCCTTTGTTATCTCTGCCTGACTTTATTAAAACTTTTGAGATTGAGTGCAATGCCTCAGGTGTAGATATTGGAGCTGTGCTTATGCAGGAAAAACGTCTAATTGCTTTCTTTAGTGAGAAGTTAAGTGGAGCAGCACTTAACTGTCCCACATATGACAAGGAGATGTACGCGTTAGTGAGGGCCTTGGAGACATGGCAACATTACTTGTGGCCCAAAGAATTTGTCATCCACATTGATCACGAGTCCTTGAAGCATCTGAAAGGACAGAGTAAACTAAATAAGCGTCATGCCAAGTGGATAGAGTTCATTGAGACGTTCCCGTATGTGATCAAGTACAAACAAGGTAAAGAGAACGTCGTAGCTGATGCGTTATCCCGTAGGTATTCTCTTATCACTACTCTTGATGCTAAACTTTTAGGATTTGAGTATATCAAAGAACAATATGCTGATGATGTTGATTTTGGTAATGTTTATGAGGCGTGTGCTACATCTAGCTTTGGCAAGTTCTTTAGGCATGATGGGTTCTTATTTAGAGAAAATAAATTATGTGTGCCTAGGAGTTCGTTGCACGAGCTGTTAGTTAGAGAAGCCCATAGTGGAGGATTAATGGGCCACTTTAGAGTTAGGAAAACTTTATGTTTTGCAAGAACATTTCTTTTGGCCTAACATGAGGAGAGATGTAGAGAGGTTATGTGATAGATGCATTTCATGTAGGCAAGCTAAATCTAGAGTTCATAATTATGGTTTATATACTACTTTGCCCATTCCTACTACCCCGTGGACTGATATCTCTATGGATTTTGTTTTGGGCTTGCCTAGAACAAAACGTGGTAGAAATTCTATTTTTGTTGTGGTTGACAGGTTCTCTAAGATGGCTCATTTCATCGCTTGCCACAAGATGGATGACGCGAGCAACGTTGCTGACCTTTTCTTTAAAGAGATAGTACATCTACATGGTGTACCGAGGACCATCGTTTCCGATCGAGATGTCAAGTTCCTTAGTTACTTTTGGAAGGCATTATGGGAAAGTTGGGAACTAAATTGTTATTCTCCACCACTTGTCACCCCCAAACTGATGGATAGACTGAGGTAGTCAACCGAACCCTATCTACATTATTAACGTCCATTATACAGAAGAATTTGAAGAATTGGGAAGATTGCTTGCCACATGTGGAGTTTGCATATAACCGCAGTGTCCACTCCATTACGAGTTGCTCTCCATTCGAAGTTGTTTATGGCTTCAATCCTCCTACTCCTTTGGATTTGTTGCCATTACCTAGTGCTGAGCAGAGTAACTTGGATGGAGAACAGAAGGCTAAGTTTGTGAAGCAACTCCGCGAGAGAGTACGTCAAGCTATTGAAAAGAAGACTGAGCAGTATACCACCCAAGCAAATAAGCATCATAAGAAAGTAGTCTTTGAGTCTGGTGATTGGGTTTGGGTACATATGAGAAAGGAAAGGTTTCCTAATCAGCGACGAACTAAGTTGCATCACCGAGGAGATGGACCATTCCAAGTCATTGAGAAGATCAACGATAATGCCTACCAATTGGATCTTCCTGGTGAGTATGGTGTATCTGCTACTTTTAATGTTTCTGATCTTTCTCCCTTTTCTTTTGATGAAGGTATATGCTATTTGAGGACAAATCCTTTTGAGGAGAGGGGGAATGATGGAGATCCACTTGCTCATGATGTTTGTGATGCTAAGGATCCATTGGTCATCCAAGGAGGTCCAATTACCCGAGCTCGAGCCAAGAAGACGCAATAAGCCCTGGCCTCATTAATGCAACAAGCTTTGGCTTCATTGAAGCGTCAAAGAAGCTTCCATGAAGAGTCCGAAGACATCTATACTTGCTTGGAAGCCTAAACGACATGAGCATGGTTTACTGTCTTATTTTTAGCTTAACGATAAGATGGGTTAAGTGTTTGAATAGCCCACATTTGAGTCTTATTGTGTCTTGGACTATTTATTTTATGTAACTAGGTTTAGGCATGAATTTGGGTATAGTCTTATTTTCTATTTGGTGTTAATTCCAGCCCACTTGTTTATGGGCTTAAGTGCTAGGTATTATTATAAATACCTTGTAAAAGCTATTGACGAGGAGATCAGTTTTGAATTTCAGAATTTGAGTATGCCTTCCTCTTGGGTTCCCTCTCAATTAGGCTTATCAAGGTCTTGTTCCTTGTGGCGCCTCCTTTTTCACCATCCACCATTGGTATACCTTAGGTTCTCGAATTCTTATTCGTAGGGTCAAGGTCCAATACCTTTGGGTTCGAGTCTCTTTAGGCTTTGAGTTTAGGTTCCAAAAGGTGACGTTCACCCTCTTTGCTTTTGTCTTATTGTGTTTCAGCCCCCTTCAAATTTCACTCCACGTTTTCTCATGTTTCGCGCATATCATCGAGCAATCTCTCACTAAGTGCGTCGTCTGTCCACATCTAAAGTAAGCCTTAGTAAGCATGTAGCATGGTCGAGCACCGTGCGACCTCCCACATAAAGTACACCTGGTCTTGATACCTTTTTGAGTAGTGCTAGGGCTAGTAGTAGTAGGGGCAGTAGTAGATTGGATCGATCTCCCCTCGAAAATCTGAATGCCTGATGTCCTGGCATTCTTTGGTTGCCATTTACCAAATCTATCCTTTGGACTCCTCCTCGCCTTCTCCTTGCCCTTGCCCTTAGTCTTAGAACCTTAATCTACATGAAACTGCTCATAATCCCTCTCGCACAACTATGCTCGTCTAACAGCCTCATCGTATGTCTTGATATCGAGAAAGACTAACCGAGTCTTGATAGAGGCTCTTAGTCCAGCCATGAATCTATCAATCCGATACTCCTCATTGGTCTTAATCTGTGGATCAAACCGACTGAGAGTAGTGAATCTGGACTCGTACTGATCAATCGTCATACTCCCCTGAGTTAGCTCTAAAAACTCTTACTGTAATTTCTTCTGAGCTATACGAGGAATATATTGTCGATAAAAGGCCTCCAGGAATACTATCCAGGTTACTACTGGATGCTGGGCCAATAGAACCGTTTGGGTAGATTTCCATCAGTGCTCCGCATTATCAGTCAACTGGAACATTGCCAGGCCCACCTTTTCGGTCTCCGAGCACCGCATGTACTTAAATAATTTCTCCGTAGCATTAACCCACTGGTCGACCACCAATGGATCCTTATCCCTCTTAAATTTCAAAGAATCCAGCTTCTTAAATTGCCGAACTAGAGAAACATCACAATATGACTTAATATACGTCGACTGTGTCTGTACTGGTGGCTGCAATGTTGCGGGTTGCTGGGGTGAGGGTGGTGCTATTGGAGCTGTTGCTGCTCTTTCTCTCTCTGCTCTGTCAACAGCTCGATCGGCATTATACATAGCTATGAAATCCGTTAACATCCATTCGAGCTACGGAGCGAGTGCGGGTTCTGGGGCAAGCTCCAGAATAGGCTCCGCCTTATTACGACCTCGACGAGTAACCTTACGTCCACTCATTTCTGCATAGCACAGACATTGAAATCGATTTTCAGTCAATTGATTCATTTATACATTCAGATTATATATTACTATAGGGGATGTACTCCTTTTTACCCTAAAGACACTGACAGACATCAAACCAACCTTACTTTGATACCAATTAAACTGTCACATCCCGTAATATACAGTAATTACCATATTTTGCACACACAACAGTAATCGGTTGAGTCATTTGTGATATCTTTATCACTATTCACTTTCATTTATAACAGTAAACACATTAGAAATAAAATTTACATTTATTTAATTTCAATATTTACATAACTTTACTACTTCTTTTCATCCCCTGTACAATAATATATGACAAGTCTCTAAAATATACACTTTTTAGAGTCTTTTATTGCATCAATTTTGATTAAATTTTGAAATTTTAATTCAATTTTTTCCCAATTTAATTAAATTGTTTTCATGTGTAGGAAATTCAAGAATAATGAGAAAATTGAGGAAACGACAAGAAAATCAAGGAAAAATGGTTGGATTTAGTGTTTAAACCTTAACTTTAAACCATTTTTTAAAACCACTAAAACCTTTAACCCATACTCTACCATATCCCACTTAAATCCTCCCCCATTATCTCATAAAACCCAAATACACCTAGCCCACCTTAAATCCCAAAATTTCATAAGCTAAAATTAAACACTCCAAATCCAACCCACAAGTATGGGCCATTCTTTTAATTTGTTAGATATGCACAAGAATATGTGATAGGATGATATTTTGCAAATTTTATATGTGCTAATATATTTGCTTTATTGATATTTTATGCCTAAAAGAGCTAACTAATGTTTATTTTATGTTTTAGGTATTAAATATCAAAGTTGGAATAAAAAGAAGCTAAAAAGAGCAAAGTGCAGTATTTTCTATCCAGCTTAAAAGATTGACATTTTTGACTAATTTAACAACTTGATCTCAAGAAGTGGCCTTCATGGAAGTTGTAGAGGACTTCTCAAGGTTTCCAGAATGCATAAGATCGCAAAAATCGGAGTTCATGTGGTGGGTCAAACGTCTGGACAAAATCAGTACGAAATTATAGGCAGAAAAACGGGATTGAGAAAAAAATTCCAACAAAGCAAGTTCAAGACCAGGTTTTGTTGAGACAAGATAATTTCTTAATTTTATTATGTCTTAGATCTGTAATTAATTAATAAAAATAGGTCTTAGGAATTTTACTTAGAAAATTATTGTAAAAAGATGATGAGATAAAATTACTTGTTTCCCAAGTAAACTCTTATCTAAATCCCACATTGCTTAAGAAAGTCTTTTAAACTCTTCCTTAGGCCTATATAAAGAGCACAAGGCTCTCATAAACAGCATCCCCTTACATCCCTCTCCTCCCTCTTCCCTCTTAGTCTTTTGTAAGGTTTTCTTTAGGGTTTTAATAAAAGTTTTATTTTCTTTCTTTTAATATTGATATTGCTTATTTCTTTTTCTTTAAAAATTTTATTTTCTTTTCTTTATCATTAGTCTTGCTGATTTCTTTTTTTATAAAATCATTTTCTTTTTAGTCTTCCCAATAGAGACAGATTTAATTTTTATTTAATATTTTTCAAAGTAAAGCAATTTCTTTATAGTTTTTAGGATTAAATTGTTTTCTTTTCTTTTCTTTATTTAAACTAATTCTTCCCTTAGGTTTATTAGGTTTTATCTATTTTATAATGTTATATGGTTGCTGATTTCTTTAGTGATAATTATTTTGATTCTTGTTTTGTTTTTCATATTATTTGTTTAGTTCTTGCTAGTTTATAATCTTGATTCCAGATTTCTTGTTTTAGATTATTAAAGATTGATATATTGATTGTCTTTTGCATGATTCTTGATATCTTTATAATATTAAACTTGAAATTTATGATCTTGAATATGACTAGTGAGTAGGTTTCTTATTCAGTTACAAGGTAAATTGATTGTTCTTGGAAAAAGAATGTTATGAGATTTTGAGCTTATAATATAATTGTTGATTAAGTATCCAAGATTCTCTGAGCATATTTGCATGATTATTTACTTGATTAGATGGTAGGGCCCACTATTTAATTTAATTGAATAATCTACTACTAGATTAAAAACATAAGTCCGTAATTGCTTATGGAGTTAATCACTAGGGATGGAGGAGAATTGAAGTTTAGATTAAATGAACTGAGCTTATGTGTTTGTTATCTAATGTCAACCCATATCTTTCTAGTTGTTAATGCTGCTATAATTTAGATCTAGAGAGCTTGTTCTAGGTAGGTTAAGTAGTTAGAGATTAGTTAAAGAACTTGTTTTAACTAACGACTCAGTAAGGGAAGATGGTGTAACAGAGCTTGTTGTTATGCTATGGTTGACTATTTAATTGACAATAATATTTTGTAATCAATGATCAACATCTAAATCCAAGAATAATTAATTACCTTGTAACTGAAGCTTTTTCAGATTTGTTTTTGATATTTAATAATCCTTGCTTTCTCTCTTTTAGGCATAGCTTACAAAACTCCAAAACCCCAAAATTTCTTCTTTCCCTAAACCTTAAGATTAGATTTTTAATTTAATAATTAACTTAAATAATTCAGTCTCTTTGGGTTCGACTCTTACTCCGCTATTTACATAGTAGAGTTAGGAAGTTTTATTTTTGGTAACTAACGACACTCATCAATATGTCAAGAAAAAAGGTCCAGCCCAAGAGAAATGTGAGCCAAAGAATTGAAGCAACCCTAGCTTATACAAAAGGAGGAGCTGCCGCATAATGAAGGAGTGGAGAGGCTGGGGTGACAACAGCTGGTCTTTGCAATTCTTCTGCAATTTTTCTTTTTTTAGATTAGGAGCATCATTTGATTATTAGGTTTAATAGCAAAAGGGTGGAGTAGAAAGCTGAGTGACAGTAGCCCTCTCTTCGTCATTTCTGCTTCAAGTTGTTTCGGTTTCTTCAATTTAGCTACTGTTTTAAGTTTAAACTTTCTTCTGAGTACTTTCTTTTAATGTTTTTAATTTACAGATATTTACATTTGTTTAGAAAGCTTTAAAAGTTGGTTTTACTTAAACAATTTGGTATCGAATGATAATACAGGTAGTTTTCTTCATGTTCTGTTTTAAGGTTTAAGTTGCAGTTTCTTCTTAATTTAAATCAGTTTCTGTGTTAATCTTACAAGCTTTTATTGTGTATTTTTATATTAGATTAGGTAATAGTTAATTTAAGTAAAATTTTTAATAAACTTCGTAATAGTTTTGTGAGAGTCCTGCGCTACTGTTTCCTCCTCAGTTTCTCGGTTTCTTGTACCATTTTAGTTTGAGAATGGCTGAAGCTTGCCGAGGATTGTAGAAGGCAAGAACCTGCTGACGCGTGCTAGCATGATGCTAGCTGGGCGCGCGATGTAGTCGTAAGTGTTGAGCGTGGCGAGGCATGGTCTGCTGCCTGTGCGTGAAACAGAGGCGTGGGCTGAGCGGGTCTGCTGCGTTTCTGGTTTGGCGTGGCTACTGAAGCTGCAATGTGGCTGATGGTGTGTGCGTGGTAGAGCATGAAGGCAAGCAGGACAGTTTTCTGTTATGGGCCATGGTTTTAACAAATTTTGTTGCTTTATTTTCTTAAGAGTTGAATATTTTATTCATTTAATAGTTTCAATATCCTATTTTATTAGTTCTATGTTATAATATTTAGCTTTTAATTTTAGATAATTTAAATTTCAGATTTTAATTTTCTTTATCTTTAGTTTCTTTTACAATTTATTAACATATTAGTTTGTTTTAATTTAGTAGATTACTTTAGACTAGTTCATTAATGAATTTAATTAAGTATTAGTTTATTAGTTCATTAGATTTTAACTAGTTAGAATTAAATTTTTAATTTTAGATAATTTAAGTTTTAAATATTTCTTTTATTTATTATTTATTTTTAATTTCTTCTTTATTTTATATATTTTTTATTTTATTTTTTTATGCATTTAATTTTATTTTAATTTAATTGAGCTTAGTAGTTAATTCGCTTAAGAAATTTTTCATTAGTTTGAATAAACCTAGGATGACCAATTTTAGTACTTAGCTATATCAATTCTAACTAATCCTCGTGGGAATGATACTCTACTCACTCTTTATTACTTGTCGCGACCCGTGCACTTGCGGTATAGATTTTTGGACGCAATAATATACAACTGTAGTACTGTACAATATAATGTCTGACATATAAAAGAAAATAAATATACCTTCAGGATCTACTCAAAGCTACTTCGGGGAACTATAGCACAGTCGAATCCGTGGAACGATATAGGGATAATCACTGCAAGTAATCTGTGGAGTGAAAAAATAAGGGGTGAGCTAACGTGCTTAGTAAGAGAATCGTATGTAAAGACTGATACTATGAAATCTATATGCTAAAATAATTATTTTCCTATTAGTGTACTAAGGTACAAATCGGGAAGAATACTATAGTCGGTTAGGAAACTAGATTGAGTATGGGAGATATTTTAAAATACCTTTCGTGTCTCGGCTCTTAGAAGCGACTATAGGGAGTAATAAATTGAATTTGATATAAAACCATATGAAATGGTATTAAAATCATATAGCAAAGCAGTTTTAATAAATAAATGAATATTTCCTTTTTCAACAATAATATTCCATTCAATATCAGTGAACATGGTACAATAAATAGTAAAATAAACAATAGGTAAACATTTCAATATAAGTAAGCAGTTTCGTACCATCAAGCAATTCAGTAAAATAGTATAATAAAACAATAATGGTGTAGTTGAGACTAGGCAACACCCAAATATATCATGCTATAGTAAGATTCCGAAAAGGGAATAATTGTAAAAATGTGAGACATATGATCATAGTTTATAAGATTCACGTTGTACACTTGCTAGGTGCCACTAGTGGAGGTTGAAGACTTGGCAGGTCTATCAGCACAATAAAAGTCATAACAGTAATAGTACACGTGACATATGAGCATGATATGGAGCCTAACAGTCTCAAAACAGTAGATATAGAGTAGAAACATCATTTATGAAATCACTTTCACTGAAATCATCTTCAGTCAGTCCATAAATAAATATATGAAAATTATATTCAGTTTATGAATTAAAAATTCATAAAATATTCATACTTCAGTATTTTTTTCTGAAAATGTTTTCTTCATCTGTAGAACAGTAATAAACATATGATGGTACCTTCACGTGATTAAAATTGATTAATATGAATATTTAAATATTGTTTTTCGGTAAATAATAAAATAATGCAATTTAATCAAATATCATGGAAATCACTTAGAAATCTATTTAATTATATCATTTAAAAATATTAGAATTTATTTCTTAAAATTTTTTTATAAATTTAGGGAGAATAACGGTTGTTTTCTAACTTAGCGTCTTTGCACGAAAAACACAGTTTACAAACCAACCAGTATCCACAAATTTACAAATTTCAATGCAATTAATTTTCAAATCACTTCATAAAATTAATAGGAGGGAAATCATGCATTCACAGTATCCTTATAGCTCACACACTCATCCTTTACCTGTCTAATTCCTCCGACTTATTCGCTAGCACCACACGTAAACTAATTCTCCCGGGCTGCAAAACATTACACCAATATTATTAATTAATCTCATCTTAAGATATTTTTCTTTACTTAATGCAGCCACATTGTCTATAGTAAATATTGAACCAATCTAAATTACACCGGTAGTAAAACATAACTTCTCCTACACAACTTCGATTTTAATTCCGACTTCACCAACAATCTCCTTATAATTTCTATAGTATTTTGGCATCCTAAACCCATCAAATGTAGCACAAAATCCTCCCCTCCCCCCCATAGCCATAGCCAAAAATGACAATGTGGAATATTCATGGAATTTCAACAATTTTTCTTCACATTCATTAGTGTGGTAGTTCTTCTCATGGTCCTTTAGCTGACGAGAACCATAAGCTACCACTTTCTCATTCTGCATTAGCACACAACCCAAACCCTGTGAGGAGGCATCAATATACACTGAGAAACCCCCTGAACCGGAATGGTGAGGTTTGGTGCCATAGTCAATCTCTGCTTCAACTCTTGAAAACTGGGCTCACAACCATCTATCCATTCGAACTTCACAGCCTTACGTGTGAGATGCGTTAGTGGAGCAGTCAATCGAGAGAAACCCTCAACAAACTGGAGATAGTACCCGGCTAGACCCAGAAAACTACGATTCTCTATCACCGTCTTCGATCTCTCCTATTGCATAATAGCTTCTATCTTGGACGGATCAACAGATACCCCGTCTTTAGACACTATATGTCCTAGAAATGTGATATGGTCTAACCAGAATTCACACTTGCTGAACTTCGCAAACAACTTCCAGTCTTTGAGAGTCTGTAAAACAATGCGGAGATACTGCTCATGCTCTTTCGAGATTTAGAATATACTAAAATGTCGTCAATGAAGACAATGATGAACTTGTCCAGAAAAGGCTTGAACACCTTATTCATCAAGTTCATGAAGGCTGCAGGTGCATTAGTGATCCCGAATGGCATGACAAGAAACTCATAGTGACCATATCGGGTTCTAAAGGCGGTCTTTAGGACATCTGTCTCTCGGATTCTCAACTGATGATATCCCGACCTCAGATCAATCTTAGAAAACACCTGCGCACCATGAAGCTGATCAAACAGGTCATCAATTCTGGGCAGAGGATGTTTAATCTTGACAATAGCCTTGTTAAGCAACCGGTAGTCAATACATAGTCCTAGGCTACCATTTTTCTTCTTGATGAATAAAACTGGCGCACCCCATGGAGAAACATTAGGACGGATAAATCCCTTATCCAACAACTTTTGGAGTTGCTTCTTAAGCTCTTCAAGCTCCACCAATGCCATTCGATATGGAGGCTTGGAAATTGGTTCAATACCGAGTATTAAATCAATGGTAAATTCGATCTTTCTATTTGGAGGAAGACCCGTAAGTCATCCGGAAACACATCTGAAAAATCCCTGACCACAGGAACCTCATGTAACTCCGGATGTCTCTGTTCCATATTCTCCACATAGGCAAGGAAGCCTTCAATCACAACATTCTCAAAAGTTTAGTCTCAACACAATTTAATGAAATTTTATATTCATTACTATATAGAAAGTTTTACAGTATATTTTTCGGGGCGAGAGAAAGTTACATATTTAGTATAACAGTCTAAACTAACATGGTTGGTAGCTAAACAATCCATTCCTAAAATGACATTAAAATCATACATATTAAGCTCTATTAGATTAGCTACTGTTTCTTTTCCTCCTATCTTTAACTTACAGTTTCGATACACTACATTTGTTATCTGTGATTCCCTAAAGGGTGTATTAATTTGTAGTGAATATCCTAAAGGTTCAGGCTGCACTGGCAATTTAATAGCGAAAGACGGAGATACAAAAGAATAAGTAGAATCCGAGTCAATTAATACAAATGCATTGAGTCAAAGACAGAAATTGTACCTTTAATAACATTGGAGGAAGTGTCAGCAGATTCTTTATCCAATGCATACACTTTGCCCTGGGTCACAGCCTATTTCCCTTTCTCCGTGGCTGTGGCTCTCCTAGGAGCGGAAGGTGTAGCTTTCTTTATCTCTTTAGCTACTGGCACTGCTATGCCACTGCTAGAGGTATGGTAGGTAAGGCTTGTGTCTCAAAATAAGGGCAGTCCCTAATCAAATGTCCCCACTGCCCACATTTAAAACAGGCATCTATGGCCTACTTGCAAGGTCAATCTAGATGCAACCTCCCACAACGGTTACATCGGGTCGCATCACTCCTCTGAGTGGCAGTAGGGCGTTCGGTCACTGTGGACCTAGTTGTCTCTTCTCTCGTGCTCCTACCACCAATCACAATACCCTTAGCCTTCTTCACTGGTCCTCTGTCAGATCGCTCCTCAAAACCCCGCTTCATCTTCTCTTTACCTTTTCCTTTAGCTCGAGGTTCGAACTCCACTTGTTGGAACTCAAAGTCTTGCTTACATAACTAAGCCTGGCAAATAGCCTGATCATAAGTAGTAATATTTAGCACTGCTAGCTTACTCCGAATAGAAGGCCTCAACCTGCCATAAACTGCTCAACCTTATGCTCCTCATTCCTCGCTGTCTCTGGGTCGAAACGGCTTAGTACAGTAGACTTGGACTCGTACTGGTCCATAGTAATGTTCCCCTGACACAAGTGCATAAACTCTGATTTCAATTTCCTCTAAGCTGTGCGGGGAATGTACTGCTTACGGAAGGCCTCTAGAAAAATATCCCATGTCACTACTGGATGACTCGCTGCTAGCACCATCTCAGTGGATCTCCACCAATGCTCAGCCTCTTCTATAAATAGAAAAGTCACCAACTTGACTTTCTCTATCTCTGTGCACCTCAAATATTTAAATAATTTTTCCACAGAGTTTAACTAATATTTAGCCACCAGTGGTCCTTACTGCCCTTAAACTTGGGGGGATTAAGCTTATTAAACCACCAAAGAAGATTCACGTCACATCCAACCCCTAGATCTGGTTTGGGCGACTACCTGTGGTTGAGGCTGAGGTGGGGGTGGTACTAGCTGCGACTATGGTGCTGGAGGAACAACAGTTGGAGGTGGAGGAGGAGGCTGTGCTAGCTCTTGTATTGGTGCTCTATTCTAATTAGCTATTAGTTCTGCCAGCATCCACTCTATTCTGTTAAACTGAGTGTTATGACTCTTGAGTTGTGGAGGAAGAGCTGGCTCGAATGCTAGCTCCAGAGTGGGCTCTAGGTGTTGGATTATGCCCTTAGAACCATTCATTAGATGATTGACTTTGGCATTTTTTTTATGTATCATGACATTTTATTAATTATAGTTCATTATTATATTTGTCTTATAACTGCGTAATGTAATCTTATATGATAATGTCCTTAGAATAGTAATTACACACTATTCTTAAAATATCCCTAGTCAAGTATTATTGTGAACAAGGATAACAATGATACGATAAGACTAGCATGTGGTTGACTGATGACCATTGTCATGGGTATAGGATATCAAGTCATCACATAGGTACATGTTAGAGAACTATGTACTGGATCGACCCTTCATGAGAACGCTACATGGATTGTTATATGAGTGTCATAAGCGATTCTCATAGTGATGATGGTGTATGTGATCCTTTGACTTGAGATCATCAGAGATCCCAACATAGAGAATTGCATACTTTAATGCTGCTAGATGTCATTCGTAACAGGATGGACTATAAAGATAGTAATTGGATATGCCTTGATCTATGTAGAGGGATGTTGAGTGATCAAGATAGGATTTATCCCTCTTATATAACAAGAGTGATGTCTTGGGCCCTTTGATAGAGTGAGATTAAGAAATGCATGGCCGTGCTCGAATAAGTCAATATGAGATATTGATTTTATTTGATTAATTCGTCTACTCAGGAATCAAGAAACACTGATTAGACTATACAAGTGTGACACATTCCATGACTTGTGTCTAATCAAGACATCAAAGGATAAAGGGATTAGACTACATGGTAACATCTATCACGAGTAAGGTTATGTCGAGTCATTGACATTCTCGTTACATGGGTAGCAATGATGTGTTGCTAGATACCGCTCATTGCCTGTGACAATTTTGTCATTGCCATTGTTCTGAGAACCTATTGGGTCGCACACTTAGAACGGATCAATGAGGAGCTTAATTAATCCTATTCTGAATTGGATTAAGGATATAACTAATCCTATTCTGAATTGGATTAGAGTTCTGTTTGACAGTAAATTTTAGGGAAAAGGATGTTTTCTTTTAATCGAAGCTAGCAATTCGGTTATAAGGAATCAAAAACGCTCTTTAAGGCTTCTGATCGTGAGACGTTCAAGAGTCGTGAGATCCGTTCATGTGGATACCATAGAGGCAGGAACGAAAAGTTGTTGCTTGTGATTCGACCAACGACAGAAAATCAGAGAAAACGTTAGGTAAATCTCGAAACCCTAATCAGGCAACTCTCCGAATCGATCCTGGTGGAGGCCGAATGATTTAAATTCCGCTGCGTGTTTGTTTCAGTTTCCTTCACTAGGGAGGGCTGGATACGTCTTAGACGACCTCGTCCTTGTCTGATACCCCGTCACCTGTCACTCATTTGTACAAGAACAACCACAAAATATTTTTAATCTCTCAAATCAATAACATATTCAAACAAGCATAGTACTAGAAGGGATGTAAATCATTTCTAAACTAGAAAATATTGTCAGACATCAGGCCAACCTTGCTTTGATACCAATTTAACTGTCACATACAAAATTTATATATATACTGTACTAATTCCTAATTTCACACGTTCATAGTTGGATTGTCTACAGTGTCTTTCTCATTTATATAAAATATATACAAAGGAAATTTATTTATTTACATTATAAAATTTTCTTAATTCACATCCTATATATGTATTCACATATATCACTACCGTATAACAAAAGTCTGAATACATAAAGGAAATATGTATACCTCAACGACAAATCACGTCCACCTGAGGGATACCGGAAATAAAGTCCTCCTGAGAGGAAGCAAGAGTTTGCTGAAAATAATCTGGAAAGAGGGGGAAATGTGGGATGAGCTAATGTCCAGTAAGAAATATATATAACAAAATGCATACTATATGCAAGTATTTGAAAACATGCACTTAAAATTTATAAATAATGAATATAAAATATTTTTGGCACAAATTCACAAAAAGGATACTATAGTCGGCTAGGTAACCAGATAGAGTATGAAAGGTACTTTGAAGTACCTGTCGTGTCCCGGTTCCTAGTTTCGACTATAGGGAGTTCGATAAAATTAAATCAATCTTATAATTCAGTGGTTATTTAGCAAATAATTCCCAAATAAAATTCATAATTTTAAACTCAATAAATCAATTCTAAAATACTTTGTAAACATATAAAAATTCCATTTCACAAAATTCATGTCAATCCACAATTTAAAATCACAAATATCATCAAAAATTAATTCGTAGAGACAAGGCATCACCCAATAGACTCATGCAATAAGACATATGGCCATAGTCAGAATAAAGTCCTCAGTGGTACTGATCAAGCACCATTTGGTACGCTAATGACGGGATCAAGGTCAATCAGCCCACAAGTCAATCACATGATCATACACTCATATTAGCATGTGCTCGCAGGCAGCTATGGGGCCAACAGTCTCTGAAAACCATATAAAACATTTTATGGTTGTTTACAGAGATAATTTCAGAAAACTAAATTTTCAATTAGTCCATAAAGACATAATTGGAAAATATAAGCAGTTTAAAAATAAAAATTCATAAAATATTCACAATTCAATATTTAGTTTTAAAAATATTCTATTTACCTGTAAATAAGTTATAATAACATGCCATACCTTCAAGTATGCAAAATTCGGTAACATGAATTTTTAAATATTGTTTTTTAGTATACATGAAAATATGGAATTTCAAGAAAAGAATTGAAATTACTTAATAAATCATTCATTGCTAACACTCAAAAATATTAAAAGGTTAATTCGTAAAATTATTAGAATTTCAGCAGCATAACGACTGGGTATGTCCTAACCCTCTTGCACAAAACACAGTATAAATTCCACAACAACAGTCCACAATTTCAATTTAATTCATTCCAAAACAATTTCAAAGGATCATTTTCATAATAAAACTTGCATCATAGTACCCCTATATTCATCATATATATCCCTTACCTAATAGTTTTTCATTGTGCTGCGAGCTAGCACTAGTGTCCTCCTTATGTTTCTTATCTGCAAATTATCATACCAGTGTTGTCAATCCTCTACATTTTCATTATAAAAATATTTAATATCTTAAAACATAATACATTGCCTATTGCAGCCTTATTTTCAATCTAATTTCTACCTGTGCTAACACTATAACTACTATCAATACTTCTCCGTTTTTAGTTTCGATTTCGCCTACGGTCTTGTATTAATTTGTACATTTTTCTAGGACCTAAAACACATCAAATGAAACACGAATTCCCTCTCCCGTTCACATGGCCGAAAGCTTTCTTCTCTCCCATACGTGTGTTTTCTTCAAATTCCACCTAAATTCATATTCTATCATTATTTTCTATTAATTCTACATTGAATTTACATCAAACAACACCATAATCATGTCTTCCTATGCTTGGCCGAAACCCTAAGGGAGTGCATTTCATAGTTTTGTTTTGATTCAAGCTTAAATAATTGTCTAAACATCTTAAACACATAGCTAGAGTGCTTAAAACCATGAAAAATCACAAATTTTGCTTAATTCTTACCTTGGCCAAATTTTGGGGAAGTGCCTACCGTTGGATTTTGGCCACTTTGGCACTTGATTTTGATGCCAAAATGTAGAGCTCTGAATTCTGCACAGGTTTGGTGAAGGAAATTTTTGGTTTCGGTGCCTTTTCAGTAAGGTTTTTAAGCTTTCTCTCTCTTGGTTCAAGGTGCAACAATGGAGGAGTGAGAGGAAGAAGATGGCTGACAAGAAAGGAAGAAGAGGTTGCTGGAAAAGTCTGATTTTTTAACATTTGAAAGTGAAAATTACCATTTTGCCATTAATTATGAAAATTTTGGATTATTTTGCCCTTACTGTTTGACTTTGTTGAAAACTATCAGTCTAATCTCCAAAATATTTCTTTTAATCACTAAATACATCTATTTAACATGTTCTTATGGTCGGAGAACCTTTCATTGAAGTTTGACTAGTCATTTGCGCAAAATTATGAAAATACCCCTAACCATAAATTCACGAAATTTTTTGTTTTTTCAGGTGATTTAGTCTACCTATTGACATGGCATGGGACTTTCTCACATGAGGATTATTTTACATTTGACACTTGGTCAAAAGTCAATTTCGTTTTACTGTTATTCACGAAAATTCTACCGACCTATGTCCTTAATCATCATTTTTAATGTTTTACAAGCTTCAAAAATGACCTAAATAAATAAGTTTGAACTGGAATTTCTTACCATTACTTTATTTGGCTCCAAATAGTGAGTCTCCCAGGTTTCACCTTCATGCGTACACTAGAAGGTCCGTGGTGCCCATCATGTGTTACTTCTTATACCTGCGAAATACACAGAAATTGAATAGCGGTGAGAAATCTTATATGTGCTATAGTATTAGAATATGTGGTTCTCACATTCCAATTAAAAAAAACATTTTAAAAAATTGTTTCAATACATAAAAATTGGAGAAATAGCAACAAAAATGCTTAGGTAAGGGATGGAAGAAAAAAAGAAAGGGAAAAAAGAGAGATTATCGAAACCTATAAGTCTTTATTTTGCTAAAATCAATCCTAGCTTAACCCTTTATTTAGATTTTTGTAATTTTTAACAAAGAACCTTGAATCATTTAAGAGAGAAAGATAAAAAAATGTTTTGAAAATGCTTTAAGAACTAAAGAGAGAAACATTTTGATAATTTTAAAAAAAAAAATACTTGCCATGTGGTAGAAGATGAGAAGAGCATATTAACGGTGTTAACAAAAATGCTAACGGATACGTTTATAGGGTAGTTAAATGTCACAATTTAAACATCAAAGGTTTCATTTAGTTCATCCTTAATCACAAGATATTTTTATGTAATTTACCCTTAAAACTATAATAAATATATTTAATCAACTCATGAAATTATTATTCTTGTATTTCTCAATTTTCATGATTTTAAAATTAATATTGGCGTCACCTATGTTCATAATAAGCATTTATATAACATTCTAAAATAATTTTTAAAATAGTCATATAATGACTAAAAAAATTGTGAATTATAATTTAAGTCAAATAAGCATACATTATGCTAACTTATCAACTCTTCAAAAAATAAAGAAACAATCTCAACTTATAAGTTACATAGCAATTTATCATATTATAATCTTCCAAAAATATTATATTTGTAAAATATCAGGAATATATACTCTAACATAATTTTTCAAATAGACATGCAAAAAATATATTTGTAACATATCAGGAATATATACTAACAATTAAATTGCAAGAAAATGTATTAATCTAATAATGCAAAAAATGAATTAATCTCAATCGCATAGTAATTTGTAACATGCTTTACACAAAGTTAAATATTATGTACAGATTAATATTCAAATAATCTCTAGTAGCAACATATTAAAATACACACGTGTGTGCGTGTATATATATTCCAAGAAAAGTGGATACTATCAATGACTTTGGTGCCCATTCACACACAATTCATCATCTTTGTTGTGATTTCCCACAATTTTTTCTTAGTATATTTTTTAACATTTTCATTATCATTTTACTTGAACCTAATTTAAATGATCAAGTCATGTTAAAATAAAATGAAAGAAAATTAAACTTTTTAAATGGCACACATTTTTTTTTAAATTTCAATCCATGATTTTAAAAAATGTATTTAAAATCACTATCATGCAATTAACCATTCGATCAAATAGATATAAATATAATTTACTACTACCACACAATGTGACGTAAAAATTTAATCACATACCTTGATACATAGAAGAAGATGTTTACTCTTTATGGCAGTTACCACTTTTGGTTCTTTATTTTTTGAATCATACTCACTCTTTGTAACAAGTCAGAATTTGTAAAAACACAAACTTCAAAGAAATAATTTTGTTTGAATGAAGAACAAGAATATAATCTTCCACAACTTCTCTAAATAAATTTTCAGAACTCTTGAATTTTAGTCCAACACCAAGAACATTTATTCATGCCTTTGCCATAATGTTCTCTACTTCATCAACATGAAACTTATTGAAGAAGTCTCCATCTTGAATTACTATTATTCTTAAATTGTTGTATAAAAATTTGAGTGTGGTTTGTAGATTTACACAATCAAGTAAAACTAGAAGAAACCTTGGTAGATAAGGTACTTCCAGGGAGTCATCTTGAGAACAATAATTTTCTCATACTGGTGCAAATGGTTTAGAAAGCGTTGTCCCTAAGATACAATGTCTACTCCTAAAGAAATTCAATTGCACTTTGAATTTCTCGTGAACTCATTTGAACCAAAAACCAAGAAAAAGAGTGCAAGAAAGAGTATAGAGATTTTAGAATTTGAAAGAAAAATTATATAAGATTGTGTCAAAATGAACGTATATGGAAGTATTATAAGACTCAATTAGTGTTAGAAACACCCCTTTATAATTAATCATATTTTGGATGAAAAATCATGACCTTTGAAATGAAAACATGACCAATGGACCTCTTTTTTGAATTTTTAAGATAAGCAGTCGAATACCGGAAAAAAGGAGTAGACTGTCTTGGTGTTTTTTTTTTTTGCACAATAAAATTTTTCGGTTATGGGGCAATCGACTTCTCTACAGGGCAATCGATTTCCACAAGCATATTTCTAAACAACAGTTATTTTAGTTTCAGGGCA
The DNA here is from genome assembly GCA_032173925.1 of Heritiera fomes. Classification (NCBI taxonomy): domain Eukaryota; kingdom Viridiplantae; phylum Streptophyta; class Magnoliopsida; order Malvales; family Malvaceae; genus Heritiera; species Heritiera fomes. The sequence goes on from JAPDPM010000015.1 coordinate 19,859,686, forward strand.
CTCAACTGCTCTTTTGAGCAGTCAAATTTTCAAGGCAATTTTCTGCAATTGCTCGAGGCATTTAGATATCCTGCAACTGCCCAAGGCCAAATTTTTAACAGTTTGTGTTTTTTCATTCCAAACTTAATTTTGTACTTCCAAACTTGATTTTCTTTGCCATCTAAATAATTTCAAAACATGTTTCAACTTGAAATAAAATACCATTTGGTAATATATACAATACTGCATTTTTCTGAAGCTTCAATAAAGATTCCAGCTTTTAACCTCAGAGGTTTTCTTGCTGGCCGCCGTATCACCTGCTTGAAGCAGCGAGTATTTTATTTCTTTCACAAAGCTTGTCCAACCCTTGATCTTGAATCTCTGCCTTCCTCTGATCAAGCCTGGAGTCGAGCTTTCCCAAATCCCTTTTGCTATCCGATGGCCACTCATTTGCCATTGCCACGATCGCATACGATACCAATTGATATTATTCCAAATAATGCACTGATGATCTTAACGCAATACAAATCCAAAATTCTTTTCTTTACCCTTAAATATTCCGAGAAAATAAATAACAGAGGAAATAATAGATTGAGACAGAAAGAATATAGTGACGGAGAACAAGTTGTGGTTGGACTTTGCGAATTCAATTGGGCAAAAATACTACGGTTGAAACGCAAATCTTTGAATACAAGCATCTTTGCTCTAATTCTTTCTTTAGCTTAAAACCCGACTCTTTAAGGCAAGCTCTGGAGGGAACTCAAAATTACTTATCAAATTGAAATATAAGACCAAAAAACAGCTAGTACACATGAACATGGTCCTGAAAGAAAAAACCCCAATTCTATTGTAACCAAAAAAAAAGAAGGTAAATACCCGACTTGTTACAAGTAGAGGAACCAGGAATTTATACACAAGAAGCACCATTTACCGGAAGTGGTTTTTTATCATGACTAATTTATCTTACATGTTTCTTTTAGGATCATTTTTCCTCCTCCAAAGAAGGCTCCAGTGGCATTGGCAATGCAGTCCTATCACTATTTTCATTTGACACTGCCTTCCCAGCTTCAAGCTGTGCCATCAAATCTCCAAGCTGCAAGTGCATGGAAAATGGCAACTGAAGACTGATGATATAGGTAAATTAAGATGCAAACTTGACTATATCAACAGTGCACTAAAGCTGTTCAGAAATCCAAATAATGCCTTACATGTTCCTCCAAGGCCTGGATTTTATCATCCTTCATCTTCAAAGCCTTCTTTTCCCTGAAAACGTTCAATCTCAGCATTAAATCAAATCATGGTACAACAGAAATAAACCAGTCATTTGCCACACAATACTAGTTCACTAGACATGTGCATCAGTGACTATGCTTCTCAACAAAGGAACATGACTTGAAGTTTATCAAGTTACCATTGCTGCATAGAATCAGTTAGCATGTGATTAAAACAATGCATGAATGGTTGATGAAGACATTGTGCATGCTTCCATCTACAGATTCATATGCCAGGGCTGCCACCAAAAGGGAAAGCTTTTATAAAACCTCTGTTATTTCAACCTAAAATCCAACTCACTGGGGATAAAATGCCATTATGTTGCACCAATAAATTTTGCAATCAAAACTTAGTTCCATTCACTGTTATTGAACAATAAAATGACCCCAGGAGCAACTAAGATTTTCTAAGATGCCAGCTTGTTACATGGAAAGTTACCGCCTAATGAATCTGATATTAAGTGTAATTTCAACTGATTTTAATATTATCATTCTCATTGAATTTCAACCTTTCCTTTTTCTCAATGATAGTGATATGTTTAAAATGACTTGCAAATTATAATATCAGAATTCAGCCATTTTTAAAATAAAATTGTTTATCTAAAATGTCATATACAACTTCCGAAACTATAAACTCCAAAGACAATCTTTTGCTTGCCTAGAGAAAGCAAAAAAATGGGAAAAGTGTGAAGCCAGACAAATTTACATCAAACACCCACTAACCACCAACATCCATTTGCTGCATTCTGATTGCAATTTACATGATTACCCCATCGTAAAGGAATAGATCAGGGATTTAAATTGCAGTTGTAGTCACGTTTTCGGTTGTGTCACGTTTATCGTAGTTGCAGGCATACCGAGACGATAGCAATCATTACAGTCATCTCAGTCATTATAATTTATTTTTTTGCACAGCTTATTATAAAATGTAGAAGTTATAATTGTAATCATAAAAATTCTTATTTTATGACTTTTAAAATAGTTTATGACAACTCATCTTTAAAAAGAAATTATTCATAATTTTTTTAAATAATAATAAAGTATTCATATTTAAAAAATTACTCATGATAATTAGAAAATAAGAAATGTTTGGGATAAATATTTCTTATATGAATAAAATTAATATATTAATTATTTAACATTGGTTATTATTCATCTAAATTATTAAAGAATTTCTCCTAAAATTTCTTCAAATCCTTTCCTCTCAAGGTTCTCTATCTAAATTATACCAAAAAAAAAGTCTCTAAAATTTTTAATTTTAACTAATATTTATTGTTTAAACTTTCTCCCATATTTAAGCTAAAAAAAAAATAACCCTTACAATTTAATTGGATCAACAGACCTAGCCCTACAAATGACTCTCCCTAAACCCAAAAATCTCAAAAAAAAAAAAAAACTCCTCACTTTTATCTCAATCAATACCCATCGCCTCTGTCTCAAAAAACCTCACTTTCCTCTCAATTAAACACCACATTTCATTGTCTCTACTTTATCTCAAAAATGAAACCAAGTCTTCTTCATATCTTACTATCAAATCTTGCACTCTTTCAAGATTCCCCCAACCTACACCTCCTTTGTTTTCTTCCCTAATCCAAGAGAATATCCATGAGAACAGTAGAAAAGCAACCAAACCAATGCCCCTCACCCTCTCATCTTGAAAGTTAAAAGAGATATTTTATTTACTCCCAATTAGGATTAGACAGGTGAGTGGCCTTGAATGGCTGTTTGGTTTTGGAGTTTGAAGCAACATCACTTTTCTCATACTTCCCCAAGTATTTGCTGAATTTAAACATGAAGAAAGGTAATTTTAAGTGTTTATTTTTATTTAAAAGAAGATAATATCTTCTTGATCAAGATTGACGTAGATATTTGATTGAGTTTTTTTTTGGCTTATAAATGCTGATTTTTTCTTATATTTGCTGAAATTTTACTCTTTAATGAAGAAAAATATTTTTCTTATTAGATTCAAAAAGAAAAAAGGGTCTTTGGCAGCAATAGCTTCCATCTTTTGCCACTATTGACCGCTTTGCCATTTTCTTGCGGCCGTGACGACCGCTATACATGTGAATTTTTATTCACATTGAATTTGGGCAACATGGCATTGGCGAACACTATCGAAACCGTGAAATAGCGGCTCTGCGTCACCGCTTTTTGAATCCCTGCGATAAACATCCACCCAAAAATATAGTGAATGGTCTGTAATGGAAAACTCTGAAATGCTAACCTAAAGGTCAATCTAATGCACAATGCTCCCACATTGTGGGGTCTGGAGAAAGTCATGTGTGCCCAGTCTTCCCTCTGCATTAATAGAGAAGCTGTTTCCATTTGAACTCGTGACCTCTAGGTCACAAAGGAGCAACCTTTACCGTTGCACCAAGATTCCCCTCTTCTGAAATGCTAACCTAGTGAGCAATAAATGTCTCCAAGCATTATTTTGAAAAATATTTCTGTAACTTTCTAGGAGCACATTGTAAGGTTACTATCATAACGTTTCTTAGGCCAAAGTTGCTAGACATTGAATTTATAAAGTCACCAACAACTTTTTTATTTAGGTGTGATTGATTTATTTGGCCCTTTCTTCCTAAAGAAATCTTAAGTTTGGGCTAAGTTTTCCTAAGAAAGATAAATTTTGATATGCATTTTCAAAATTGGGTACAACAAATCATTTACACGTAAGGAAGGATTAGCCTCCTACAACCCCATAAATGGTACCATTTAATCTTATATTACTTTAGCCTTGTCTTTATCAAGTGGTCTTCATTAAAGTTTATCATTTAAATATTGAAAAATCTTAAGTCTTCTCCATCATTCTAGATAAACTTATTTTCCTCACCTCTTCAAGGAGTACCATTTGATTTTCTTGAAAGGGCTCCATTGTCAAATATATTTTATGTTTTATGAAAGGCTTTTTTATTTATTTATTTATTTTTTCAACTGCAAATTTTATTTCTCATTTTTCTTATGTTTCATTCTTTATCTTATTTGACTTTTTTACTGCCTTATTTTAATTTATTTTCTAACTTTATTCTTTTTATTTATTTTTAAATTTCATTACTGTTAACTATCATGACTTGTATTATTTTAATGTTCTTTAAAAAAAACAAATGTTGGTTATTGATATTAAAAATTTTCTCTAAATTTTCCATCATTTTGGATAATTGTAGTTGAATTCTCACCTAAGAATTTCTTGGATATTACTCATTCGCAATCCTACAAGAATTCCATTATCGGAATGATTTATATTTATCCTTGATTTGTTATTTTATTGTAATTTGCAATTTATTTTAATTTCATAACTTTAATGTATGAATAATTTACACAATTTAATTTCCTTAAAAATTATTTTTTAAAATTTTAACCTACATATTACAATTTACAAATTTTAATCTTACCAATCTATACTCTCTCTCTCTCTTTCTATGTATATATATATATATAAAAACTAATTCTAAATCTTGAAACATAAGTTAGTAATCAAAATAATCATTAAAAAACTAAAAAAAAACTAGCAATTGAGTAAAAAAAAAAGAAGAAAGCATACGGTTTGAATCCTTGTTGGATTGGGGCGCATATTGGGAAACAGGTCAAATATATATATATATATATATATATATATATATATATATATATATATATATATATATATAAGACAAACTAATTTTAAATCTTGAAACACAAGTTAGTAATCAAAATAATCATTAAAAAAACTAAAAAACAACTAGCAATTGAATAAATAAAAAAAAGAAAAGAAAAAAAACTAGCAATTGAATAAATAAAAAAAAAGAAAAGAAAGCATACAGTTTGAATCCTTTTTGGATTGGTGCGCATATTGGGAAACAGGTCAAACAGGCTGCAGCTGGACCACCATTTTACTCTGTGATGTAAAGCTCAAACATTTTTTTTGTTGCATTTTGTTACCCATTAAAAAAAAAAAATCCCCCAAGCCTTCAAAAGCTCCCTACCCATTTACAGAATGTGATCACTAGGATCTGATGTATGTCGCAGCTTCCACGATCCATCGCCAATAGACACCTTGCTCCAGTGTCAGATCAACACCAAAATTTCCATAGTCCTTCTATCGGACCTCCAAAACTCAAATATGAACTTTAATTGCACTAAAAGTTCGAAAGTGCCATAAATCTAGCCCCAAAAATTGTAATCCCATTTCACCAGAACTTTTGCCACCTTCAAAAAGCAAAACCTCCCCACAAGTTTTTCAACTTCTCAAGAAAGCCTAAACACTACCTGAAATTCTAAAATCCTAAACACTACATGAAATCTGAACTTTTGCTGCTATTTTTATCTGTTTATTTTCTGCCCATTTTTCTCTGTTGTTTGATTCCTTTGCGTTTTTGTGGGTTTTTTTTTGTGCATCTTCTACATATTTGTTCTCTGCATTTATGGGCTATGATGATTAATTCAAAATCAGATCTGTAATAACCGAGAATTTCCTAAGAAATTTAATTACATGCATATGACTTATTATGGTGGATAATTCTCAGATTAGTTAGAATTTTATTTGACAGCTGTGCAGGAAATAAATGACCAATCTGTCTTGATTTGATTATAACTTTTGATAGAAGAATCCAATTAACATGCTGTAAAATTTGCTGGAAAGCTAACTTAAAGAGCTTTTCCAACCATATATGGCACATTTTCTGGTTCATTGTAGATTAGTACAGTTAAATTTTAAAAGTTGCACTACGTGCAAGAAATTCTACTAGCTGGCCTATTTGTAAAGAATCACACATAACTTTTGGCAAAAAACTCCAAATGATGTTATTCAAAACTTAGAGATCTTTCCAAACATGTGTGGCATGTCCCTTAATTCATTGTGGATTAATACAGTTAAATGTTTAAAGTTATGCCATTAGTTAACTAATTGAAAATTAGGGACAAATCGAAAAATGACCATTTAGTCCATAGGGTGAGGGATCAAGTCATTCAAAGAAACATTATAGTTTGACTTGTTAGTTCCTAAATAAGACTAGTCAAACCCTAAAAGTGATTAGTCAAATCCTAAAATAAAGTTAACTAAGTCAAACCCTAGATGGACTAGCCAAACCCTAAATGGACTAAGTCGAAGCTCAAAATCCTATCCCCTTAAGACATGACCGGCCACTCCACTCCACTAAATGACAAAAGTGTGGTCTTCCACTCGTATGTATTGCACGGATGAATCTTAGCCAAGTATAAGTGAAAGGCTTAAGACCATATGAAATTTGAGGTTAAATAATTAAATGAGTAGATAAGAAAATATCCTAGATATTGCTATGCTTCTAGATGACTTTGACGAATTCAAATCCTTAACCATTAAGTGTTAAAGGGCTAAAAAGGCCAAAGTGGAAGAACAGAAAACCGTGGGGGAAGGAGAAAAGAAAGGAAAAGAGAAAGAAGGAAGAAAAAGAGAGCTTGCAACCTATTGATCCCACCTTGATTTCTATACCCTTAAGAGCTAGGAAACTTAGTTGTTTCATCAAATTGAGTGAGTTTTGCAAGAAGAAAAACTTGAGCAAGGCGAGGGCTAATGTTCGGCCAAAGCAAAGAATAGGGGTAAGAGTTGTCCTCTTGGTTTGAATAAAATGTGTTTCCTATGAGTATGCTAAACTAGGATTTGATGTTGGTTTGTAGAAATTTCCTAAGGAAGAAGTTGTGGAAATTATATCCTAAGCTTGCACTAAGGGTAAATTAATGGTGTGTGGTGATTTTATGGTTTATAATCATATACATGAGTTGTGATCTATGTGGTTGTGTGATTAAATTGTAGAAAAATCACAAGGAAACCATGGGGAGGCTCACGACCAGGTTGGTGTCTAGGGTGAGAAAGATCCAACTTGATTCAATTAATTTCTGATTATGTATCTAAGCTTGTTTTTAGTTATATTATGTGTTGAATTTTTGAAGACTCATCTTGGTGGTGACCTCTAGGGTTCAGCCAAGGTGGTGTGTGTGACTAAGCTTTGGTGTATTGAGTAAGTGACATTTAAAGTTTGTTAGTATCATATTTTTTATGTGATACTGGTAAGTGACATATATAAAGATTGTTAGTATCATATCTTTGGAATGGTATATGATGATCAATTGTGATGGCATTTTGAAGAATAATGTGAATTATGATTGTATCTTGAAATATTGATAAGAAAGACATGGTGAACATTGAGATGGTGCATTTGGCCATGGTAGTGGAATTGAGGAAATGTGATGTTTTCAAGATGCTATGTAATTACTTATGTAAGTGTTGATTTGTTATATGTTCTGAAAGTAACGTTGTCATACTATTGGATTGTGGAAGTGTTATAGAATTAGCATACTATATATGTATGTGCAACCTATACCTAATGAAGGCATTGTAGGCCATGTGATGCATGTGGTATAATCTTATTGAATTAATGGTATTGAGAGCATGATAGCCTATGTGAAAGTGAAAGATGATTGATGATCATACCTATGCCATATTGATGTATGATTGGGAACTTGAGACCATGGCGAGTATGCCTTAGTGTATCAGCCTAAGCATGCATAGAATTGAACCGGGTACATATTGATTTAAGCCTTAGTGCATTCTGGTCCATTCAAGAATAGCTTGTGATTTACGACATCTGAGATCCATGTATTGTTTTAAAAGTGATGGCATTGTTTTGAAAAGTGATCCATTGAAATCTTTTGAGCATATTTGATTATTTGAAATGTTTAGACAGCCATGAACACTGATGTTTTAACATATGCTTTGATGTTATTCACGAGCATGTTCAAATTGAGCAATTGGCTTTTGATTTTGTATTGACTTGAGAAGTAATGCATCCATAATTGTTTTATAGTGTGGATTGTCTTAATTGTTTGAGACAATAGGCACTCTAATGATTTTTGCTCTGCTCTGTATATATGCTTTGGTTGTCCACCAATAATCGGGGACATATCCCTACTTTCTAGCTGATCAGTGGAACCAAGAAGATCTATGGCCATAGGTAGTTCCCTAATTGGGAGTCTGACCATTGACAGCTACAATGGTATTATTAGCCATTGGGATCTAAGCCTAGTCTCTTCTATAACTGATTTCTGACTGATTGACATTATAATTTCTTCTGTAACTGATTTCCGATTAAGAGTACTGTTTCTTCTGTAACTGATTTCTGATCAAGAGTATTGATTCTTTTGTAACTGATTTCTGATGTAGAGCATGTCTCTCCAGTAAATGATCTCAAATTTGTACCGTTTTGAGAACAAAGAACATGAGTTTTAACAACTGTTGCATAATAGTTTTATGCCTTGGTTTTATACTGTTGCATAATAGTATTATGCATAATGGTCTTATGCTTTAGTCTTTGAAATTTGCATTTATAACTACGGTTTTGATGCATTCGATTCTATGCATGGCATATGATTTAGACATTAAGACCTTCGGTTTAAGTTTGGATCACATTGTGTAGGTGTTAGGGTTCAGGAAAATAAGGTGCTCCAAAGTATTCTTCTGACTGATACCTCATAAAGCCCTAACACGGCATTATGATGGTTATGGATGGTTGAGTTGTGAAAATTGTGATGCTTATGGAACGATAGGAATGCATAACATATATCCACAGTGCATTTCTGATACTCCTGAAATTGGTTTATGCATTCTACGTGCATGCATTAGTTCAATATGAGCCTAACTCTCATTTATATATGTTACTTGCCAGGCATTAGCTCCACTCCCCCCCCCCTTGTTACTTCTTTTTTTTTTACAGATTATCTCAGTTAGGCTCTTGAGCTTAAGAGTTTGTGGACTAATTGGATTCAGTTACATTCTCCCAAGCCCCCTTCGATCAGTTTGAGATATAACCTCGATGTTTTAGATTGTTTATATTCTAGACATATTTGTTGTAAATGAGTTTGAATTCATATACATTGCGCCAAATGATGTTTAGAATGTTCAAAAAATTATATTTGATCATTAGTTTTGAGATGGATCCCTAATAATAGTTGACTATGTTGAATGAAAATACTAGAGAATCATAATCTTCTAAATAGGTAATGGCACACCTAACAAGTAATCAGACTGTGACCTTAGGCTAATAGCCTTAAAATGAGTCGAGTAGTAATCTACTTGAATAACTAAGACCTACGCTACGTGTTGACAAACTTATAAAGAAAAAATTTGATTCACAATTCCACTTCCAAGGTCGATATAGGATCAAAAACTGATCCAATTATGTTTTTTTTTATTTTGTTTTTTTTTACTTCGAATTTTATCAGATTAGACGTACTCTTTTTTGAAATTTTGACTTGATTTGTTTTCTGGTAGATGATTCTTTATTTCAAAATTGTTTTATCTCTTTTTCTGATGATGATTTCTCAAAATTTTGAATTTCTTTCCTAATCTTTACTATTTCTTTTATCCTTTTTATGTTTGGTTTCCTTTTTCATTTATTTATTTTCTAGGATGAAATAAGTTCAAGCTTAAAACATGTAATTGGGCTTGGCCCTAAACAAAAACATGGGCTTCTCATTAATTTGGGTTTCAGGCTCAAAACAATGTAGAACTTTTAGCCTAATACTGCATCTATCTAAATCCAAATGTGGACTTTAAACTAAGACCGATTCTTTTATCAATAGGCTTGCAAAGTCTGATAAGCCCATTAAATTTGACAAGTCCAAATTACTAGATAGGCTTGATAAATCTAATCCAATCGTTCGAATAAAAAATGGTTTCTACAGTTACAAAGGTGTAATACAATTCAATAAACATCCAAACATGTCAAAGCAAGATCATGTAAAAGACTATTGCTATAACCTACAAAAATGCTATAAACTAGCCATACCTGTCTTCAACTTCCAACAGCTTTGCTTTCCATATCTCCTGGTTTTTCAAAAGATTCTCATTGAGCTACAGGCAGGAAAAACGAAAGTTGTACATAACTAATATGTCAGACAAAAACAAAAAGAAATAATAATTACTTTTGAAATTATCTAATACAAACTGTGCATTCCATTGAGATCCAGAACTTAGTACTCACATCCTCGAGAAATCTCTTTTCCTTCACACATCTTTCAAGCTTGGCCTGCATCTTTTGTCGTTTTTGCATAACAGCCTTGTTAACTGCATCTGCAATAGCCCTCTCAGTTTCTTCATTCTCTTGTTGAAGCAAGTTCTCAAAATACTATAATCAAATCAAGCTTGCATTAATCATAAGCTTAAAGGGTAACTCTTTTGACAGTTAGAAAAGGGGCGAAGTAAATGCTTACCAATTTTTGGCTCTCAAGCTGGGTACGAAGAAGTTCATTGTATTCATTAACAATCTGAAAAGAATAAAAATAATAATAATAAAAACCCAAGAAGTAAGACCAGGGTATTACACAATAGCACTGAAAACACAAGTTGGAAAAAGATACAGAAAAATTTAATACCTCAGCTTCGCAGCTCAAAATAGCCTCACTATTTATAGAATCTACACAGTTACAGCTCCCACAGCCATCATTAGAGTGCAGACAATGTGAATTCAATTCGACCAGCTTACCATCGGTTTTGGATTGAATTAGTCGATGGACATAATTGTCACCAGCATAATCCCAGACACGCTGCGTTTCCAACTCAAGAGAATAGCAGTGTTGTGTTTCTTTCCAATGTCTTATAGCATGTCCCCCTTTATACCTACATTAATATTTATATTTTGCTTCTAAGAAATTATGCAACTTACATAAGAAAAAAGATGAAGGGTGAGAATAAGTTCCTACACAACCTGTCAGGGGAAAACAAATTTTTACCTTCCACAGCCAACAAAACCACAGATGACACAAATCCAAAGATTCTCAGAAGTCTGACATATGAAACATGTTGACTTTTCAGGCTGCTGCTGGCAATATCGGCATACCTGCAACAAAAATAGTGAAGAACATTCAATACACTCCTAATTGCTTTTCGATATTGGGAGCAGATAGTTGAAATCACTTTCACAAAGCCCGACAGTAGAACACATGCTGACATAATTGCCGAAAAAAAAGGTAGCAAAAGCAATTATAGTCACTTACTGGACAAGAAGAATCTGTCCACCTTGAAATACAGGAGCAATGGAAAGAATGATTACATATTGTTGTGAGAATTCCACTTGCATCATGGTCTAATCTCTCTGTAATAGAAGGAAAGAAAAAAAAAAGAAAAAAAGATATGATGCCATCTCATTTTACGGTACACAGAAATATGCAGTAAGCCTGCAAAAACAAACTACATATGCTGATCTCAATAGAGGCATAGAACTGACTTCATAAGAAGACTACGAAAGAATGAAACAAAACATATAGACAGTTGATGGAAGAAGAAAATAGAGAACGAAGGAGAACAGCATTGAGGGTATTTTTTTTTATATGCAGTGCAGTCTGTTAGAAAGATGCAGAACAGCAGTGAAGGTATTGTGTAATCATGTAATGGTTTGATGGAAGTTCCTGAGTATTGGCCAGCACATCAGTACGAATACAGTATTAATAACCTTGGCTTGATATGGTACACACTCAACTAGATTATCAATGCTTTATCTCCCTGATTAAACCATGTGACCTTCATTGAAATCAGTAAGCCTCCTTCCTGAATTAGCATATCTTGGGTAATTTTTGTTGCTCTAAACTCCAAACTGCCTTTTATTCAAGATATGAAGAAGTTTCTTCTCACCCTCCACAACTTTACTAAACCTTGGAGTCCTTTTCTTCTCATACTTCTTGAAATCCTCTAGACTCATTTGCTTTAGAACAATATTCTTGTTTCGGCGAAAGAAATTATAGGTGTTTGCCTTACCAGCGTGACTCACATATCGGTCATATTGCCAAGGACGACCAAGAAGAATGTGGGTAACTTGCATAGGAATGACATTATAAAGTATAGAGTCAACATAATCACCACAACTAAAAGATACAAGGCATTGTTGTGTTACCGGAATTGTGGTTCTGTCAATCCAACCCACTTTATAGGGGTAAGGGTGTGGTGTAGTTTTTTGTTTGAGATGCTCAACAGTGGAGGTAGAAACTACATTCATGGAACTCCCACTATCACTGACAAGTTTTTTGGGCCTGGTCACCACAACGAATAAGGGTTTGGAATATTGAGGTGCATCGCCAATCCTCCTTTTCTACTCTAGGGGCTGCTAGGATACGTCGAACTACCGCCAAGAGGGATATTTCTACATCAAAGTCAAGATCATCAGCCTCATAAGCACCATAATCAACAGAATTATCATCTTCATCTTGTTGAATTTCTTCATCTTGTTGAATTTCTTCATTCTCTTGTTCCACTCCCGTAAGCATATTTCTTTTTGTTGGACAATCACACCCAAAGTGTCCAACCTCCCCACACCTGAAACAAACATACTCCTTAGGATTGGTGGCACTGACAAAAGGCCTTGTTCCATTAGGGCGAGCAAGAGGCTGTGCTGGAACAGCCTTTCTTCCTGGGTGTGCACCAAGGCTCCTCCTAGCTACTATTTCCCCAGTTTGAAGGCCCATTTTTTTGTTAGTGGAATAGCTCAAATATTCCTCTACATCAAGGGCTGCCTGGAAGGCTTGTTCCACTAAGCTAATAGGCTGCCTAAGCATCCCCCTTTTTATATCAACTCTCAACCCAACCTTAAATTGTGATGCCGATTATGAAGCATCTTCTACAACTTGACTCCCTATCTTGTACTCATCAAATTTATTCATGTATTCAGCAACAGACATGTTGCCTTGTCGTAAGCTATAGGCTTGTTGGAGCATCTTCTCAAGATAATTAAGCGGCAAGTACTTTTATTTGAGCTTAGCCTTCATCTCTTCACAAGTTTGAATTTGGGGCTGTCCTAACCTTATTAATTTACTCTCCAAACCATACCACCAGAATTTTGCTAACCAAATTAGCTTCATCTTGGCAAATCGAACCCTTCTTTCATCCGACATATCATATTGAAATAATCTTCAAGGGAGTCAAGCCAATCAAGAAACAAAGTTGAATCCACTTTACCTTCAAAATCTGCCACTCCTACTTTCACATTCCTACTGATATCTCCAGCATGATCACGTGGCTCGGCGCGCTCTCCTACAACTACAAGTAGATGAACAACAGGTTGGACAGGAACACCTTGTGGGACACCTTGTGGGGCTTGAATTAGACGTGCTTCCATTTGTGGCATGGAAGCTGCTAGTGTTTCAATAGTACCTGTTAGTTTTTCAACAGTCTATTGTAAACCAATAAGGCGTTCATTCATATTCTCCACAGCACCATTGGTACGCTCATGGTCTTGTTGGAATTCCCCGATAACCTTACTTAATTCAGCATTAGTCACCATCATAGACACAAAATTGAGAAAACTAATTGCAAACTCAAATCTGTCTAGAACTTTTCTACAAATCATATTTTCTTTTTTTTTTTCATTTCCCACAGATAGTGCCAATTGCTGTAGAACAGATCTGAGTTAGGTTTGCATTAGGGTTTAGGGTATGATTTGGGGCTAATTATGCTGGTAAAACAGTAAAGAATAAAAGCCTAAGAGTCTCACCTAGGGTTTCTTAGAAGTCACACCTAAGAAGGGTTGAGTCACACAACCAAGGAGCAAAACTTTGCTAAAAATTCTGATATTATTATTTTCTGTTTTTTAAGGAGAGTACAAAACCTATACATAGGCAAGGAAGCAAACCTAATCCTAATAGGATACAAACTCTCTATTAAAACTCTATTATCCTAATCCTACAAATAAAATTAAACACACAATACTTTTCAATCTATGACTCTAAAACAATTAAAAAAACTAAAAATAAAATATTTTGTTTTTTCCATTTTCCATCAACTTGGCTCAGCAGAAAATTCAAGTTTGACAGATGCAATTCGACTCATAACACTATTTTGCATAGTCATCCAGTTAGCCATTAAACAGGCCAAAAAGAGAACCACATAGGTTTCCATTATTATTTTAGTCTATCTACATGGCTAGGGCTTCATTGCTCTAACTGATTAAGTCCTAAAAAAGGATGGCAAAGCTATATATAAAACCAGTAGCTAAAGTCAAAAGTCTGTTTCACAATTTCTGTTCCTTTTTCCGAAAATTTCGTTCAGATTGGTTTAATCTGTGAAACTTTATGACTAAGAAGTGATGAGAAAGGGTGCTGTATAAAGAGAAGGGAAATGACAGAAAATTCCTAAAGCATAGCTGAAGAAAGTACCGAGACAAACTGGACATGAAGGCTGCTCAGTTGAACTTGCAGGGGAAGACTGTACATGGTCAATAGAGCCAGTGTAGCCTGTGAACTGCACATCCACTGTAAAAAGCACACAGCAGACTTCTTCCTGAATAAATCCAAAATCAGTGCAATAACCTACCCTTAAAACAATAAATAATGAGAACATAAACACAGATAATTTCATCAATTCTATACTCTCCCAAATAAGAAAAAAAAAGCCCTACCTCAAGAGAATTAAATTGTCTGTTGTTAAAATGCCAGTAGAATTTATCTGTAGAGTCTTGACAGTCAAATCTTATCAAAACACTATATCGATCCTCCATTCCATCATTCCTAATCATCACCATAAAGGACGGCAACAACAATTCAAAATCTTACTCGATGAGCATGACCGACTCCAATTACAGAAACATTATCTAAACAAAGCCGAATGAATGTATATTTACGCCAACTACAACCATTTTTACTAAGGCATTAACTATCAATTTCAGAGTGGATGATATAACCTTTTTTACCTGACAATTCTCATCTCCAATATGTGATGGATAAATGAAGCACAAAACTGACAAAAATCAGCGTATGTCATGTGGTTCGGCACCCCTAGCACACATACAAGAGGTTTCCTTTCAACCTATAAGCATTTAAAATTATCTCAAATTACGAAATAACAGTAATTACAACGAACTCTCGTATATTAGTTAAATTTTCAGTAAAAGAATGTGTAAAATTGACAAATTTTATACATAAAATGAAAGAATCATTGAGATTTCTCAAAAACTGATAGAAAATTTTGAAGGAAGAGCTTACGGGAAGGGTAGAAACGGAGTCATTGGAGAAGAGATGCATAACTCCACGCGTCTCTTCTATTCTAGGGTTTCCAGAGGAGAAAGCGACGGCCTCCGTGCTCATGTTGGAAGCTGTTAAGTCGCCGGAGATCACCGTCTCTGACTGCCGGAACTTCTCGTCCCCGGTGACTGTGCTTGAGCTCGATGACATGGCTCTCTCTTTTTGTGTGTTTAAAATGAGAAAGAAAACAGAGTTGGAATTTTGGGCTTTACGGGAAAAGAAGAGAGTACGTGTCCCTAGGGATGGTTGAAAGAAGAAATCGAAAAACGTCACGTCGGAACAGCAGCTGATTGTAAACTCTGGTATTTGTGCTGACTGAATGTCTGAATAGATTGTTTGAACAAGAAGCAATGTTTACTTGGGTCGGAGTTTTAAATTCGAAAATTCATTTAATTTTAGTGAGTTTGAGCAAAAATGTCAAATTTATTAGATGGGATGAGACTATCAAATGAAGTCCAATAAAAAATTGAACTAAATTTGTGCTTATCATTGAACGTCCAAACCTAACAATGATCCAATTCAATAATTATAAATTTTTTTATAATTTTTTATAACCTAGTTAATTTGATATCAATAACTTACATATTAAAAAAAGGTTTGTAGTGAATAGGCAAATTATAGTTTTTTTTCTTTGTTGGATAGTAATCAATTTTGATTCCAACTTAAAATTAATTTTGTTAACCAATTTTGACTTTAATTAGTTTGCAATATGATTTGTTCTTAATAACTGTACTATTATATGTAAGACATGTGTAAGTCCCATTTCTGTTGACAGTCAAACCAATTTCATGCTTACGGTTTTATTGAGATTTTTGGCAATAACTGTTTTAAGACAAGTAATAAACAAATGTCGCAATGTATGTGATACTAAAAGACAACTGTTCCACTCATGTAACCTCGATTTGTGCATTCGTCAGCCTCTTTTTTTGTTTCATTCTCTTCTTTTTCTATCTCTCCCCCATTCCATCTACCATGCCCGCAAGAAAGAAACTCCCTTCTTCCTTTTTCAAGCTTCATTTTTTTTTCTTTTTCATTTTGTGTTTTCTTTCACCATTTGATTTTTTTTCATTTTCATTCTCATTTTTTCCATTTTTTCTCATATCATAAAAGAGAATGAGACGATTGTTACCTTCATTTTTGGCTGAGGATTTGGTAAGGACAAGTGGGAGTGGGCAATACAAGCCAGTAGACGACAAGGCATGAGCTTTTCTCAAACAAAGCGGAATGGACATTGTGTTTTTTATGGGTTTTCTTTCTTTTATTCTTTTCTTTTTAGAGTGTTTAGGAGTTCGGTTATAGCCAATATTAACAAAGTGATTTGGAATCTTAATGAACATTTAATTTTTATTCTCTTCCTTTATGGGTTACCTTTTTGGTAACCAAAAAGATAATTTTTTAATGCTTTATTTAGTTTTTGTTAAAATTTGTAAGCATTACTTGGATTTTTATAAGTTGTGTGTTGAAGTGAGATATCGAATCTTTGAATCTTTTAGTGTTTTTTTTTTAATTTTGATTTATTGCAATTTGATAATGTTAGCTTTAAATTTACATATGTATTTTGAAATGACAAAAACTTAAGTGATCTTTTATGTTTTGATTCATATTGTAAATTTGCTTTTATAACACATGATTTTCTCAAACCATTTTAAGTCTAAGATCATGATTTAATGAGATATTCTTATTGATCTTAATACTTTATAAAATGGTTTTGAATATTTTCATTAAGTAATGTTTTCAAGAATATATTTGAACACAACCTTTATAAATTACTTAATGAGTTTTTGGACTATGTTTTCATTTGAGAAAGTCAAGAAAAACTCACACAAAATTCTAAAATGTTTTGGATTGAATTAAAATCAAAGTCTACATCATTTCTAACCCAAAATGGTCTAAAAAAGTGCAGGAAATGCTCTTTGGAAGCATGGGATCGATCCCCTAAGGGAAGGGATCGATCCCTTCATGGCAGAATGCATTGGAAGGCATTCGGGAAAATTCGGATCGATCCCCTATGGTAAAGGATTGATCCCTTTTCACAAAAATAGTGCCTAACGGCTAGTTTTTGTGAGATACAATGGCTACATTCGTTTTTGGCTCCAACCAACGTTAAGAATACATCCAAAGGACTATAAATAGAGGCTTGAAAGCTCAAGGAAGTAAGAGGAATAGCTGAGCAACATTTTTCATCATCTTTTTCATCTTCCTCAAGCCTCAACAACAATTCAAGTGCTATAAAGTCTTCATCTTCCATCACTCTCATATTCCTTGTATAGCATAGCACACATATTGTATAGGCTTTTCTTTGTGCTTAATCTTTGTAATCATTTGCCTACCTAAAGGCCTTCTTTGGTTACACCCATTGTAAACACAAACACACCTTGTAAAGGGGAGGTTTCTCTTTAGCCTTAAAAAAAGAGGGAGGTTTCTTTTGAGCCTAGAAAAAGAGAGAGGTTTCTCTTAAGCCTTGAAACAGAGGGATTGTAACACAAATTCAAGTGAGTGGATTTGGGAAAATCTTTGGGAGTGTCTCAAGGTAGAGGACGTAGGCAAGGTTGCCGAACCTCTATAAATCGGTTGTGTACATTTCTCTTTCCCTACTCTATTTACTTATTTGCATTTATATTGTGATTGTTAAATTGAATTTATATTGCATACTTGAGTAGCTTAGAGAACTTAGAACACTTTAATATAGGCTAGAGAATTTAGAAGAATTGAAAAACGAACATAAGGTTTGCTAAGAACCAATTCACCCCCCTCTCGGTTTAGCCTATAGAGCCAACAAATAATGTCTACATTATTGAAGAGCTTATTCATATTTGTAAATTTCCTTTGAAGGTGGTCGAAAGATGCACAAGATTCAACTTCAAGCTAGTCAGATGCGATGAGGGGGATTTTGTATACAACAACAGGATCATTATATAAGGTTCCCATGAAGTTAATCAACAACATATTGAACTCTAATCTTGCTTTCAGTTTAAGAAAAGAGGAGCATTCTTTACACAATGGCAAAAATGGTGAGGTTGGTGTTTCAAGGCAAGACTAGACATTGGTTCATAGAGAAATGTGGTTGCAAGTTCTTAAATGATGAGTGCTTTTAAGACTGATTTATATAGTATAATCTAATTAGATACTAATTGCCTTTAATGTTTATTAGTTTGAGTGGGTAGTTCTACTTATCCATTATTGTTTGGATACTTTTTCTGTAATGTTCGGAATTGTGAAATTCCGAACTAACTTTTTCTTTTCAATACCACTTTTCTAATTGTGAGAATCAATTATATGGTACTGTGCATATGTATTATATCGAAATTTTAATTTATTTTGGAATATAATTGTAAAATTTAAGTAAATAATCATGTGTAGACCTGTTCAAGGGTCGGTAGCCTAAAGGCCCGTTCGATATTTGGGAGGGCTTGGACAAAAATATTTGATGCAATTATCAAGCTTGGACAAAATTTTTAAACGGGCCCGGGCCGAGCTTAACCTTTCAAAGCCCGAGCCCGGCCTGATATTAATATTAAATATATATTTTAATATATTTATAATATTAAGTATATTTTTAATATATTTATTAAGTATAATATAATTTTATATATATAAAAAACATTATTAAATAAAAAACATGATTATAAAATTTTTAATATGAAAATTAATATACAAATTTTAACAAATTAAATTAAATTTTAAAGGAAATAAAATAATAAAAAATAAATAATTAAAATATAAAAAATTATATTCGAGCAGGTCGGGCTCGGGCTCGGGCTTATTGTATAAAAAGTAAAACGGGCTTGGACTAAATATCAGGCCCGATTTACCGGCCGGGCCAGGCTTGGGTATAGATTAACATTCTTATTACCTGTCATGGGCCTGGCTCGAAGCCGGCCCATGATCAGGTCTAATCATGTGGGCTCCACTTGGAATTTCTAGCCCAAATGTACATATGATTGAGGAAACAGTGTACGGATGATGTAACAATGATGTTATGAGAATTTGAAGGTCAAAATACTTTGTTGGCATCATTTGGTGAAGTATGAGAAACAAATTGGAAAATGACGGATACATCTGGAGGGTATTTTCATAAATTGTACCTAAACTAAAATGAATTGGGACGAAGTAAAAATATCATGTTATTCTACATGAAAAGTACTTCAACGTGGTGTCAATAGATTTTCTGCAACGGTCACAAAAACAAAAAATTTCGCTTGCGGGTTGCAGGGGTAAAATCATAATTTCTCATTATCTATGCGCTGTGCGTTAATGAAACCACTTTCAATCATCAAGATATGTTTAATATGAACATTTGGAGCTGGAATCTGAAAATTTGGAGTGCGTTTACATGGTTTTTACGCCAGCGGGACCGTAAGGGCAAAATCGTCCGAAATTTTCATAACAATGCCATTTTGGTAATTTTGCCCATTTTCAGACTTTTCTACATAATTATCTCTACTGGGAACTGGTACTATTCATCATCTTCTCCCATAGCCCCCACGCCATTTCCAAAGAAAAATAAGAAAGAAATTTTCCAAGCTTTACAACTACTAATCTAACTAGAATTTCAACACACTCTCTTCACAAAAATTGATCCACTCTCTCTCCTTTATAATCCTACACCATTATCTTATCCTATAAGGCACTATACAAGGAGAAAGAACTCCTCAAAGGTTCAGCCAAGCAAGGTAATGTTGCCATTCTTTATGTTTTTCTTAAGTTCAATGGCATGAAATTATTCCTTTAAGCTTAGTGATTTTGTTTATAGCCATAGTTTTAATTTGTTAACTTTAAATTGATATATATATATTTTGAAATGACAAAAACTTAAGTAAGCTTTAATGCTTTAATTTATATTGTAAATTTGCCTTACCACACATGATTTTCTCAATACATTTCAAGTGATCATATCAAACATTAAGACCATGATTAAATGATGCATACTCTTATTGGTCTTAATACTTTGTAAATGTTTTGAATATTTAGAAAATCACTTGATGAATTTTTAGATCATGTTTTCATTTGAGAAAGTCAAGAAAAACTCCCACAAAAATGCCAAAATGTTTTGGGTTGGATTAGGATCAAAGACCACATCATTTCTAACTCAAAAAGTGTAGGAAATCACCTTCTGGAGAGAAGGGATCGATCCCTTAAGGGAAGGGATCGATCCCCTTTTGGCAGTAAGCTCCCAAACGGCTAGAAAAGGTCCTTGAAGCCCAGAATCAAGATTCTGGACAAAAGGGATCGATCCCCTATGGAAAGGGATCGATCCCTTTGCCCGTAAATAGCCTATAACGGCTAGTTTTGTGAGATACAACGGTCATATTCGATTTTGGCTCCACCCAACGTTCACAAACCATCCAAGGGACTATAAATAGTGGTTTAGAAGCTAAAGAAAGGAAGAGGAACAACCAAGCAACATCTTTCATCATCTTATTCATCTTCCTCAAGCCTCAACATCAATTCAAGAGATAAAGAGTCTTCATCTTCTATCATTCATCTATTTCTTGTATTGCTTAGCACAAACTTTGTATAGGCTTCTCATTGTGCTTAATTTCTGTAATCACTTGCCTATCTAGAGGCCTTCTTTGATTACTTCATTTGTAAACTCATTTCATTCCTTGTAAAGGGGAGGTTTCTCTTGAGCCTTGAAAAAGAGGGAGGTTACTCTTTAGCCTAGGAAAAGAGAGAGGTTACTCTTGAGCCTAGAAAAGAGAGAGGTTTCTCTTGAGCCTAGAAAAAGAGAGAGGTTACTCTTGAGCCTTGAAAAGAGGGATTGTAATCACAAATTCAAGATAGTGGATTTGGGGAAAATCCTTGGGAGCGTCTCAAGGTAGAGGACGTAGGCAAGGTAGCCGAACCTCTATAAATCTCTTGCGTACATTTCTCTTCCCTACTCTCTTTACTTATTTGCAATTATATTTGTGTTAATTGTTTTGAATTTATATTGCATAATTGAGTAGCCTAGAGAACTTAGAAAATATCAATATAGGCTAGAGAATTTAGAGAAACCGAAAAACGAACATAAGGTTAGCTAAAAACCAATTCACCCCCCTCTCGGTATAGCCTATAGAGCCAACAATTGGTATCAGAGCTCGGGCTCGAGATTGAATTAGATTAACCTCTATCGAGCAAAACGATCTTAAATGGCTCACTTGAATGTAGGCACACCCCTAAGAGAAGAGGGACACTCATTAGTTAGACCTCCACTATTCAATGGTGAGAATTACTCTTATTGGAAAACTAGGATGATGTTATTTGTACAATCTAATGACTATGAAGTGTGGAGAGTAATAGTTAATGGTCCTAGAATCCCAATAAAAAAAGTAGATGGAAATGATGTCCCTAAGAGTGAGGATGAGTGGGACACCAATGAACCAATGATATGAGATTGGCACAATTGAATGCCAAGGCTATGCACACCCTCTTTTGTGCATTAGGTCCAAATGAATATAATAGAGTGTCCCTATGTGAAAATGCTAAGCAAATATGGGACAAACTAGCCATCACACATGAAGGGACAAATCAAGTTAGAGAGACCAAAGTAGGAATGCTCACACATGATTATGAGCTTCTTAGAATGAAAGAAAATGAGTCCATGAGTGATATGTATACTAGATTTAATGACATAATCAATGGACTTAAGGCATTAGGCAAGACCTATTCCAATGTAGAAATGGTGAAGAAAATCTTGAATAGCTTGCCAAAATCTTGGGAGGCAAAGGTGACTGCTATAGAAGAATCTAAGGATCCTAACACCTTGTCTCTAGATGAACTTATGGGCTCCCTACTTACATATGAAATGAAATTAAAAAGAAATAAAGAGCCTTCAAAGAAAGTAGGGGTAGCACTTAAGTCTTCCACTCATGAGGTCATTGAAGATGATAGTGATGAGAGTGGAAATGAGGAAGAAAAAGAAATGGCAATGTTTGCCAAAAGATTTAATAGGTTCATGAGAATGAAAGAAAAAGAAAATAATAGGAGACATCAAAGAGGGGAGTCAAGTAGGAGAGAAAAGGATAGGAAACCTAAGAAGAAAGCATTTGTAGCTGCATGGAGTGATAGTGATAGCTCCGATGAGGAAAATGTAGATGAAGAGGTAGCCTACTCATGCTTTATGGCCATTAGTGATGATGAGGCTAATTGTAGTTCTAGTGAAGATAATGATTATACATTTGATGAACTACAAAATGCCTTTAATGATTTAGCAAATGAATTTCAATGCATGAATTCTAAATATAAGAAAATCATTGCTAAATTGAAAATAGAAAATGAAGCCTTGACAAATGCTAAGCTAGAATTTGAAAAGAAATTAGAAGAGGCTAACTTAGAGATAAATGAGTTGAATAAAAAGAACTTAAACTTACATAACTCATTTACTAGGTTTTATATGGGTCAACAAAAGCTAGATCATATGTTAGAGACCCAAAGAGCTTTCTTTGACAAAGATGGGCTAGGATATAATGAAATACATAAAGAAACTCATCTTAGGAATTTCTTAGTGAGCAAAAATACTATACATGATACATCTCTCATATGTTCACTATGTAATAGGATAGGCCACTCCTCAGAAGCATGCACATATAGAAAAACCACATTTAGAGGAAGAGTGGTTAGAAAAATGTGGGTGCCAAAGCATGCAATAAATAATGATGATTTGTGCTTGAAATGGATCCCAAAAGGATCAAAAATTATTTGCACTAACTTTCAAAGACCCAAGAAAATTTGGGTACCAAAGCATGCTTGAATGTGTTTGTTGTAGGAGTGTTAGAGCATGGGAATACAATGGAACAATGGAATTTAAATGCTCAACACATCCTCATGGAGTTTGCTTGTGCTAATGAGAAAAAGGAAAAGCTTGAGGATCCATCCTTGGCAAGGTCACAACAATTCTTCAAAGAATGGCACAAGGTGGATTCAACTATTCAAGGCAAAGCATTCTCTAGCAAAGGAGTTTTGTAAGCTTAAATCCTATCTCTTCAAAACTCATATATATTAAAATTATTTGTTTGATTTAATGAGACACTTAGTTGATGATTATTGATGCATTGTGAGTTGAATGATAGAACAAAAGGCATGATAAATGATTATTGAGTGTTTGATGGACAATTCTTGATGGATGAATGAAAGGCATGATTTATGATTTTGAAATGATTTTTGGATTTCTGTAGTTTGAGCAAGTTTGATATGCTTAGATAATATATTTAGTTGCTCAAAAACTGATAAATGTGTCATACATGCAAAATACCATGTCATGAGCTTTAATGAAGAGTTTGCATGTTGGAAATTATGGCATGTTGTTCACATAATATATGCTTTGATGATATATGTGCTTAAAATCTATGTGAACAAGTTTGTTTTGACATATTTATGTAATCTAATGCATTGGTTTGGTCAAAATATGCTTAAATCTTAAAATGACCCCCTTTGAGGCCAAAAATGCATTTTATTGTGTAAATTCTTCCAAAATTGCAAAATCTTTTGTAAAATGGTTTTTCATTCAGATTTTTCATTCATACAAGTCCAAAATCATGTTTTACAAATGTTTAAACCCTATCTTGGACTTAAATTACTCAAAAACGAAGTTTTGGTACCTCACAAGTCCAATTTTCTGTCAAAACATCTGCAGAATCTGCAGAAACAGGATGAGGGATCGATACCTCAACTTACAAGATCGATCCCCAAGGCAGAAATGCAGAAATCTGCAATTCTGGGTATAAGGGATCGATCCCCTTACCAAAGGGATCGATCCCCTTACCAAAGGGATCGATCCCTATAGGCATAAAGTGTCTATTTCTGGGTTTTTAAGCCTAAGTTGAGAAGTTTTCTTAATTCTCTTAATACCTTCTTTCTTCTCAACTTAAAATTCATTGTTTTAACTTCTTTTTAATGAACTTTAAAATATGAAAAATCATTTTTCATTGATATCATGCCTCAACTTCATCAATTAATATCATTTCCAACAAATGATATCACTTTCAACAATCTATATCATTTTTCTTGAACTCACAAGTGCAAAATCAGTTTTCTCATTGAAAATGGTCATGAATTGCATAAATCTTGAAATAATCTTGAAATATATTTTCAATGAATGCTTAAACATAATTTTGAGAATTATTTCATTGATTTGTGAGTAATTTGAGAAATTGATGAGCTTGTGCATAATGACTATTGATCATATCTTTTGTTCATCTTAGTCAAGCATGCTTATAGGACTATGTGTATTGGCTTGACTTATCAATTCCACACTAGGTTTCATGATAATTTTACATCTAGTGGATTGATTCCAAATGTAAATTCAACAATTGGTAATAGTCATTGGCCTATAATTTGTGATGGTAAATGGCTCCTAAATGTTCAAATGCATGAAACTTTATCATCCTTGTACTTAAAGAACTAGGGTCTTAATGACAACACCAACATTCAAAGATAAATGCAAACTTGAACATATGTATTTTGATTGATATCCATGCATTTATTCTTGATTGTTTTGATGTTGAACTTACATGCTTGCTTGAGTTGAATCAATAATCATGCCTATGAGATGAGAATAGTTGTGTTCATGATATTATGTGCTTAACCTCACTCATAGTTTATGGATTTTAATGATAAAATATATCTTAGCTTGATAATATTGATTCACTTAGGTGAAGCCATTTTAATTAAAATAACATATACCCTCTAAAACATTAAATGATGATAACAACTAGGGATATGGCTATTAATTGATTAAAATGAATCTTTCCTTGCTCATAATTGGTTAAAGATTTGAATTGAAAATGAGCATAGGATTATTGTGCTTGAAACCATGGAAGAAAATGTGTTTGCTTGAATATCTTGTTTTTTTGAATCTTCCATGTGGTATAAATTTGTGAATATGAATATGGATTAATTCCTTATGATAGTATGCTAATGATTGATTGATCCATATACATACTTGATGATGTGTGTAATTGTGTTCTTGCATTTTTAGAATGATGATTTTCTTGACATGAACACACTACACATAGATATTGGATTCATGCAAAATGACTAAGTCAACCATTAGTAACAATTGGTATTTAGATTGAAATAACAATTAGTATCATTGGGAACCATATTTTCAATAATTGGTAAGCCAAATCTAAATTGCCAATTGGTATGAGCTTTAAATTGACAACTCTTCTCATGCTCCTTAGATTGAAGTGACAAATAGAGAAGAATTCTCTTAGGATATTTTTGCATGAAACTCTTGTGTGCTAGAATTTGAAGTTAATTTCTATATGATTTAATTCTAGACACAATATTTCTTGAGAATGATTTATGAGCACATGCATATGATATGTTATATAATTTTAGCTCATAATCATGATATCTTACCATGCACCTTTAGTTGGACCTTAGAGAACAATTGATATACTTAGGTGCTTGTTTAACTTCTTACCAATTGGAACCTTCCTGCAAAATTACTTATCAACAATTGGTATCAAAATTATTTATAAACAATTGGTATAGGATCATAAGTCATATTCATTGCATGAATATTTCATACTCTTTGAGAATATTGACTTATTTATTTGTGCTATAAGTCCCATGTACTAACATGTTTCTTGTTGGATGGAGCATTTTTTATTTGTTCTCACATAGCCATGATTTTAGGGGGAGCATATTTTTTTAGTATTTTTCCTTCTTTTTGCTATGACAAAAAGGGGGAGAGATAGATAAAGGGAGAGATAGATATAGGGAGAGATATTAAGGGGGAGAAATAGTTTGAAAATTCATTTTCAAAACCCATGCTTATATTAAGGGGGAGCTTTATAAAATCCTGCTTTATTTGAGGGGGAGTATTTTATCAAAGAATTTTCAAAGCAAATTTACATTAAGTTTCGTCATATCAAAAAGGGGGAGATTGTTAACTTTAAATTGACATATATATATATATTTTGAAATGACAAAAACTTAAGTAAGCTTTAATGCTTTAATTCATATTGTAAATTTGCCTTATCACACATGATTTTCTCAATACATTTCAAGTGATCATATCAAACATTAAGACCATGATTAAATTATGCATACTCTTATTGGTCTTAATACTTTGTAAATGTTTTGAATATTTTAGAAAATCACTTGATGAATTTTTAGATCATGTTTTCATTTGAGAAAGTCAAGAAAAACTCCCACAAAAATGCCAAAATGTTTTGGGTTGGATTAGGATCAAAGACCACATCATTTCTAACTCAAAAAGTGCAGGAAATCACCTTCTGGAGAGAAGGGATCGGTCCCTTAAGGGAAGGGATCGATCCCCTTTTGGCAGTAAGCTCCCAAACGGCTAGAAAAGGTACCTGAAGCCCAGAATCAAGATTCTGGACAAAAGGGATCAATCCCTTTGCCCGAAAATAGCCTATAATAGCTAGTTTTGTGAGATACAACGGTCATATTCGATTTTGGCTCCACCTAACGTTCACAAACCATCCAAGGGACTATAAATAGTGGTTTAGAAGCTAAAGAAAGGAAGAGGAACAACCAAGCAACATCTTTCATCATCTTATTCATCTTCCTCAAGCTTCAACATCAATTCAAGAGATAAAGAGTCTTCATCTTCTATCATTCATCTATTTCTTGTATTGCTTAGCACAAACTTTGTATAGGCTTCTCATTGTGCTTAATTTCTGTAATCACTTGCCTATCTAGAGGCCTTCTTTGATTACTTCATTTGTAAACTCATTTCATTCCTTGTAAAGGGGAGGTTTCTCTTGAGCCTTGAAAAAGAGGGAGGCTACTCTTTAGCCTAGGAAAAGAGAGAGGTTACTCTTGAGCCTAGAAAAGAGAGAGGTTTCTCTTGAACCTAGAAAAAGAGAGAGGTTACTCTTGAGCCTTGAAAAGAGGGATTGTAATCACAAATTCAAGATAGTGGATTTGGGGAAAATCCTTGGGAGCGTCTCAAGGTAGAGGACGTAGGCAAGGTAGCCGAACCTCTATAAATCGCTTGCGTACATTTCTCTTCCCTACTCTCTTTACTTATTTGCAATTATATTTGTGTTAATTGTTTTGAATTTATATTGCATAATTGAGTAGCCTAGAGAACTTAGAAAATATCAATATAGGCTAGAGAATTTAGAGAAACCGAAAAACGAACATAAGGTTAGCTAAAAACCGATTCACCCCCATCTCGGTATAGCTTATAGAGCCAACATAATTAAAAGTTGAAAAATCAAAAGATGCCATGAGAGGGGGTTTTGGCCAACTTGGGAGCATGATGAATCCATATGGTTTCAAGCTTAAAAATGGTGCCAAATTAGTTGTTGAGCATAATAGAATAACTCAATGAAATTAGATTCATTAAATTCCATCAAAATCACCACCCATCAATTTCGATCTAGGTGAAGGGGAATAAATTCATGGTTGTTCTTGATGGTTTAAGGGTAGATTGAGACTGTAGGAATTATGAGGAGTTGTCGGTATGCTTGGATTTAAAATTTGACTCAAAACGAAGAAGTTATGTTATATAACCAGTAGAAATATACTGTGAAAATATTTGCAGTATCCAATATGGCTGCATATAGACATGAATAATAGCTCAAAAATAAGTAATTAATGAGGTAATAATTTTGGCGAAATTATCTACAGCCCCGGAGTAACGAATTATGATTGGCACAGTCGAAAGAGTCGAATATGACAAATAGGTAAGGGATGCGTATGTGAATTGTAAGGATATTTCGATTGCACGATTTTAATGCAAATAATTTTATGAAAATGTTTTGAAGTGAATTTCCTTGGAAAATGTGAAACATGTGGCTGCTGGTTGGAAATATAATGTGTTTGAACTGCAGGAAGGCTAGGATAATAACAGTTGTTATGCTGCTAAAAATTCCTAGAAAATCTTCTGAAAATCTCATGAAATATTTTAATGCATCTTGAGATAATTTCCTAGCCTTGAAAATGATGAATTTATTATTTTTCATAAAACGTGAATATACCGAAAAATGTTATTTAAATATTCATGTTATCAAAAATGATGAAAGTGAGGCTACCAAAAATTCCTCTGATATGTTTTACAGTATATGAGGTGGTTTATAAATTGAAAAGTGGAAAGGTGAATATTTTATAAATTATTTTCCCCAGATATTCATCATATGCTTTAACAAAACCTTTACAGACTGACTGAAGATTTTACTTATTTTACTGATTTCCACAAAAGTGATATTTTCATGTGAATAATGTTTTGAGACTAAAAGGTCTCTACATGTATTCCACAGTGAAAAATATGTTTATGGAATTATTATTATTATTATTTTTTGGAAAATAAATATTATTATTTTCCATAAGATATGAAATTACAGGAAAATGATTTCCAGTAATTTTAAAAGTGAAAATTTTGAAAGGGAAATGTGGATATACGAGTATATGTGTTTACGGTGGAATGAAATATTTATGAGATTTATTACTACAGTATAATTATTTTATAACACTGTTTTCACCGTACGAGATACTGTTATTTATACCTTTATGGATTTTCTGAAAGATATTATGGATTTTTCTTAATTCCATAAAGTTAATGATTTCACATATACTGTTTTGAGACTAATAGGCGTCGTGTCATGCTGATATGTGACATGTAATATGTGATATGTGAAGCTGTTGACACTGATCCTGTCTTCAGTATCCCGGTTGACACCTGATCAGTGTACGACTGTAGACATTTATAGACTATGGCCATAGATCTCACGTGTTTACTGATACTGTTCCCTATAGGGATTATAACATGATATATTGAGGGTGTTGCCTTAGTCTCCACTATTTTCATGAGATGAAAAGTGATGATTTTTAAATGAATAAGGATATGAAAAGATGAAGGATTATTTATATATTTTAAATGAAATGAAAGATGGTTTTCTAAATAGTTTACTGTACTAAATTAAGTACAATATTGTTTACGAATTTTCAGTGATATATGTGACAGTGTTTAAAGGAAAAAATGGATTATTTAATCTAATATTCTTTTTATGATTCAGTATGAATATTAGATTTTTTGTTTAAATGCTTTGAATTATAAAAGCATTGATTTTGAGATTTACTATGACATGATATGGAAAAGTATTTTAAATTTATCACTTTTATACAGTCAGTCTGCCATACTATGTAAATGCGATACTGCTACGATTTCAATGATATATGTGATATGTAATATGTTTTCAAAAAGAAAATGAAGAGTGATTAATCTAATATTCTCTTATGATTTAAATTGGAATATTAGATTATAGGACTAAATGATTTACATGTCAAAAATGAAGTTTTGTAATGAAGATAATAGGTTATTAAAAGGGTGATTTATCTTCAAAAATGATGATTACTCTTTATAGTCATTTCTAGGTTCCGGAACAAGATAGGTATTTCAAAATACCTTCCTTACTCCATCCGGATCCCTAGCCGACTGTAGTATCCTTCCTATTTTGGTCCCTAGTGAACCTATAGGAAAAATAAAGGAGTTTTATTGCATATAGATTTCAAAATATCAAGATTTGCATACAAATCCTTTATTGAGCCGTGGTTTTGCTCACTCCTATAATTTTAACATCCATAGATTACCTTCAAAGGATTGAGGGATTTACATACCGTGGATTGACTACCTATGGTTATTTTGATGCGAACTATAAAGGATTTTGGAGGTATTGTGTTTACATTTACATGTTCAGACATTTTTATACAGTACTACTTGTTGTAAATTTAAATTTAGGGGATGAAAATTAACTTGTACAGTTGTAGATATTATCTATTAATTAATAAATGTTATCTAAATTTTTTTACTGTTGTAGATAAACAATGTTTAAAGGCATTGTTGGCTCTACCGAGAGGGGGGTGAATCGGTTTTTCTAGTTATTCCTAAATTTTCTTAACTCTTAATGCACAATTAAAAACTAAATAAACAACAATGAAATAAGTGCAGTAAAAACAAGAGTAAGGGAAAGAGAAGCAAACACAAGTTTATAGAGGTTCGGCCAATCTCTTGCCTATGTCCTCTCTCCTTGAACTCCTCGTCAAGGTTTTGATTCAACTTTTTCTTGAGAATGCTTACAATCCACTTGAAGGTGTGGCAAAACCTCTTACAATCTTTCTTGAGACTTTAGAAATCTCCTTCTAAGCCTCTACCCTTGTATTTCTACCCAACACTCTACAATATCAGACCTTACAAGGATGGCTCACCCCTTTGAATGACAAGATTTTCAGTGAATGAGTGAAGAACACAAGGAAATCTCACAAAATGGAGTTACAATGAAGATTTTCAGATTTCAGTTTTCTCTCTTGAAGCTTGAATACTTTTGAATGCTTGTTCTACCTCCAAACTTCATAAATGCCTTTATTTATAATCCACCAAGCGAATGGAACAGTTGGTGAAGCATTTAATGCATTTCTTCCCGTTGAAACCCTCAAAAACTAGCCGTTGGTGTCAGGACCCGTGCAAAGGAATTGATCCCTTTACCAAAGGGATCGATCCTTTTTATCCAGAGAGCATTTCAACTTGTTCCAGGGTGCTTGTCCAACTTACTGCCAAAATGGGATCGATCCCTCTACAGTAGGGATCGATCCCTTTTAACCAGAATGCCTTCCTGCACGTCTTTAACTGCAATTTGAGATAGTTTATGGTTTTTTGTGATTCTAAGTCAGTTCAAAAACTTCTAGCACTTTTGTTAAGAGTATTTACTGACTTTTTCAGTTGAAATCACACTCCAAAACTTGTTTAAAATATTTTCTATCATTGAATTCATTCAAAGCAAATTTACTTAGAGAAAAATCATTTTTAAGCTTACTTGAATTTTGTCATTTCAAAATACTTGTCAATTTAAAGCTAACAATCTCCCCCTTTTTGATATGACAAAACTTAAGATAAATTTGCTTAGGAAATGAGATTGCTCAAATTTTTGAAAATAATGCTCCCCCTTAATATTTGCTCCCCCTCAAAATTAGCTTCTCCTTTAAGTACCAAGATTAATTTATCACATTAATTCTCCCTCTTTTTGTCATAGCAAAAAAAAATGATATACTCCCCCTCAACAAGAATAAGAAACATGGAGAATTGGTAAGTCAATTTAAAGCAATAGGTCAATGAGAGATATTGAAGAACACAGACAAACCATGGCAAAATGAGAAAATAACCAGAAATACATAACATGCCATATCACAGAGGTGCAAACATCTAACACAGTTTACACAGACAAAGACAAAATCCGACAGCGAAGTTCAACAAACATAGCACAGAGGTTCAAACATCTAAGCATAACAAGGTAGATGCACACCCTACACGAAAGGAACAAAATCAACGCCTGGGAAATGTCTTATGATACTGATCCATGAAGTCCTCATGCTGCATACGGATGTCTTGAACTTCATCAAATAAGGTAGCCTGTGTAGCCTCTATGGTGTCAAGGCGAGCGTCGACATGATCAAAGCGTTGAGTAACGATAGCCTGTAGGTTTTGAAGCGATAGCATGATCTGGTCAAGAGAGACCGAGGTCGAGGCGGATGGGGCTAAAGATGTGGCTGCAGCAGGAGCTGCCTCTTCGTCGTCGCCTTCATCGCCGCCTTCTTCCGGGTCATGTCTGGGAGATGCTGGAGCACCATGGGCCTTTTCCCAAACTATGGTATCACATTGCTGACGAGAGTACCAGCTAAGATTATGCAAAGTAGCAAGGTTGATGGTGTTGTCTGCCTCTGAAAGGACGCCAGGCTCACAAGAACAGTCGATGCCGTGGTCGAGTAGGTAGAAAGCAAGTGGTTGTGGGAAGACAATTGTCTGAACTTTGCCAAGAAAAATCTTTATCCAATCGTGGAGAATGAAATGAAGAAGATCTGATCGATCGCCATCAGGTGAGTGAATGTGATGAAGCCAAAAACGATCAAGTCGCCGGAGTTGGGAATATTTGGTGCCAAGTGGGCGAAGATTCCAAGAGATGATGATGTGGAGAAGGCGAGCAAAGACGGGAAGGTCACCCGCACGGTCATTGACGATATTGAATTCTAATGGGACGTTGACATTTTCGCGTACAAGACCATGCTCCAGAATTCGAAAGGCACGGGAGAGAGAATATTTGGTGATTTCAACATCCCGACCCATAACAAACGATTGAATTCCCACCGCCTTACATGGGTCATTAGGCGAATATATAACTTTGGCATTTGAAAAGAAAGCTCGAATGATGTTCAAAGGAACTAGAGTGTTGATTTTGAGAAAGTATGTCCAATGGAAGCGTCAAATTTGGCCAAGTAGGGAAAGTTAATCGATTCCAAAAAATCGAAGTCAATTGGGCGGCAGTGCTTGACGCGCATATGGGCAAATAGGGCATGGTAACGGGTTTTCTCTTCCGCATTCCTAAAGAAGCGATTAAAGGTGGTTGGAATGGAGGCGGAGGAAGAGGAGGGATGAGATCTTTTTCGAGAGATAGCGTGTTTGACTTTGGGAGCCATGTGAAGGAAGGATGATGAGGGAAAGTTCTAAGAGGAGTTTTGTCGAACAGGTGATGGGCACAGGTTTGGGGAACTATGGATGAGTATATGGGGAAATGGAAACCTAGCCAACAACACAATACCACAGATCAATATGCAAGCAATAAGATTGATGAAGAAATGATGCAGAAATATTCAAAGGATGCTAAGTTATAAACACTAGAAGTTAGATAAAAACATAGGTTTATGAGAAATGAAAAATACGATAACTGAAAAATTGATGCATAAGCTTGAAATGGGTTAACAAGATATGAGGAAGTAAACGTGAAATGCAAGTAAAATTGATGAAAATGAGTAAAAAATACTTACAATTAGATGTAGGGCATGAATAGTGACAAACACAAGAGGGAAGAGAGGAAATCGAGATTCTTGAGGATTGGGTGTGAAAAGATGATGAGAAGTGAAAGAGATGGAGAAAAGATAAAGAATGGTGAAGAAAAGAAGCGATTTGGTGAAGAAACGGAGTAGATTTTGAAGATTTTGTGAAGAGGAATGGAGAAGGGGGAAGGCGCTGACGATGGGGAAGAGGAATAGTGGCTAAGAGAAAAATCCCGACTTTTTAACAAGGGCACGAGTGAAAGTTTGCCCGAAGGGATCGATCCTTTTAAGGATGGGATCGATCCGTTTTTGGCAGTGTGTACTCCTGCCCATTCTGATGCTATCGGATCGATCCGATGATGAAACGGATCGATCCATCATAACAAAAACCCAGATTTTTAGGCCTAAATGACCCGGAAATCAATCCAATTTTCATAAGAATTGACCCCTTAGTCCATTGCCTCAGTTGTGATGCAGAAAAATGATTTGAAACTTAAAGAACTTGTGCATTTTCATTGTTTAAAATCAAAATCTGGTTTGGCCACTTAGGATGCATGAGACATGTCTTGAAAACTGCAGGAAAATTGCAGAAAAATGCATAAGTATCCAAAAATGATGTAGAGCAGTTTTGAACAATAAGCGACCATGATTGTGATAGTGTCTTAACCATTAGAGATGGGTTTTGGCTAATGAAGGAAGTTTAACATGATCAAAACATACACAAATTAACAGTTCTAGTTCAAAAAGTTAAGAACATGAACAGTATCATGGTAAATTAAGGTCATGAATTGCAAGTGGAAATGATATGCTCCAAATTTCTTTCTTGTAATCATATCAAACCAACTTAAGTCATTCATTCAACATCAAATCAATTCAAGGAGCATTCATAATGCCTAATTCACCTCTAAGAGTGCAAAATCTCTCCTTGTCCAAGGGCTTTGTGAAGATATCAGCTAATTGGTGCAATGTGTCTACATACTCTAGAATTATGTCCCCTTTTTGCATATGATCTCGTATAAAATGATGTCTAATCTCAATATGCTTGGTTCTAGAGTGTTGGATGGGATTTTTTGTAAGATTGATGGCACTAGTGTTGTCACACTTAATGGGAACTTGGTTCATTTCTATTCCATAGTCTCTCATTTGTTGTTTAATCCACAGAACTTGAGCACAGCAACTTCCGGAAGCTATATATTCAGCCTCGGTTGTTGATTGAGCTACACTATTTTGTTTCTTAGAGCACCATGAAATAAGCCTACTTCCTAAGAATTGACATGTTCCCGATGTGCTTTTCCTATCCACTTTGCATCCACCAAAATCTGCATCGGAATAGGCATGGAGATCAAGTGTAGAATCCTTAGGATACCAAAGTCCTAAGGAAGAAGTGTCTTTTAGGTATCTAAGGATTCTTTTTACTGCTTGTAGGTGTGATTCTCTAGGGGATGACTGAAATCTAGCACACAAGCATACACTAAACATTATATCAGGTCTACTAGCAGTTAACTATAGCAATGAGCCAATCATAGACCTATATAGTTTAGTGTCTACACACTTTCCTCCGTCATCCTTATCAAGCTTAATATTTGTGCTCATAGGTGTAGAGAAAGGTTTAGATTCATCCATTCCAAATCTTTTGAGCAAATCTTTAGTGTACTTAGCTTGATTTATGAAAATACCTTCTTTACATTGTTTAACTTGAAGTCCTGAAAGAAGGTTAATTCTCCCATCATACTCATTTCAAATTCACCTTGCATTAGTTTAGAGAAATTTTTGCACAATGACTCATTTGTAGATCCAAAAATGATATCATCTACATAAATTTGAACTACTAATAAGTCATGACCCTTAGATTGAATAAACAAGGTTGTGTCTACCTTTCCTCTTGTAAAACCTTTTTCGATTAAAAACTTTGAAAGTCTTTCATACCAAGCTCTAGGAGCTTGTTTTAATCCATATAAGGCTTTTGAAAGTTTGAAAACATGGTTAGGAAATTTTGGATTTTCAAAACCGGGAGGTTGCTCAACATAAACCTCTTCATTTATATAACCATTTAAGAAAGCACTTTTCACATCCATTTGATATAACTTAAAATCATTGTAGCATGCAAAAGCAAGTAGCATCCTAATGGCTTCTAATCTAGCTACCGAAGCATAGGTTTCATCATAGTCTATTCCTTCTTCTTGTCTATTACCTTGAGCCACTAACCTAACCTTGTTTCTAACAATAATGCTATTTTCATCCATCTTATTCTTGAATATCCATTTGGATCTAATGATGGGATAATCTTTAGGTCTTTCTACTAATGTCCACACTTTGCTTCTCTCAAATTGATTTAATTCTTCTTGCATGGCCATAATCCAATTTTCATCATTCAAGGCCTCATCCACTTTCTTTGGCTTAAATTGTGACACAAAGGCTACATGTTGATATATGTTTCTATAGGTTGACCTAGTCCTAACTCCAATGGTTGGATCTCCAACAATATCATTATCTTTCACATATCCAAGTTCTCTAGGACACCTAGATTCCTTCTCAATTATTTCTTGTTCCATGGACTCCTCATTTTTGTTAATAGTAAGATCTTCTAATTATACTCTAACATCCTTATCTTGAGATGGATCAACTATAGGTTCATCAAAGATCTCTACTTCATCATCAAGATTGGTTCTACTAGTGGTATTTGATTCATCAAAGATTACATGTATTGACTCTTCTACTACAAGTGTTCTTTTATTGAAAATTCTATAGGCCTTAGAATTTAGAGAATAGCCAAGAAAAATACCTTCATCACTTTTAGCATCAAATTTTCCTAGATTATCTTTACCATTGTTCAAAACAAAACATTTACATCCAAATGGGTGAAAATAACATATGTTAGGTCTTTTTCCTTTATAAAGCTCATAGGGAGTTTTCTTTAAAATAGGCCTTACCATAGCTCTATTTATGACATAGCAAGAAGTGTTTATTGCTTCAGCCCAAAAAATTTAGGTAAGTTATTTTCACAAAGCATGGTTCTAGCCATTTCTTCTAATGTTTTATTTCTCCTTTCAACTACCCCATTTTGTTGAGGAGTTCTAGGAGCTGAAAATTATGGCTAATGCCATTCTCATTGCAAAATGTATCAAAACCCATATTTTCAAATTCTTTTCCATGGTCACTCCTAATACTAGAAATAGAGTAACCTTTTTCATTTTGAACAAGTTTTGAGAAAGCAATGAATTTTTCTAAGGATTCATTTTTCATACTTAAAAAGAACACCCAAGTGAACCTAGTGTAATCATCAACTATCACAAATCCATATTGTTTACCTCCTAAACTAGTTGTCCTAGTTGGTTCAAAGAGATCTAAGTGAAGAAGTTGAAGTGATCTAGAGGTAGTGACACACTTT
The DNA here is from genome assembly GCA_032173925.1 of Heritiera fomes. NCBI lineage: Eukaryota > Viridiplantae > Streptophyta > Magnoliopsida > Malvales > Malvaceae > Heritiera > Heritiera fomes. Next base: position 19,896,121 of record JAPDPM010000015.1, read on the forward strand.
TTAGATTTAAATGAATTTCTTTTGTGTTTTCCTCTTACACATGCTTCACAAACTTTATCATTTTCAAATTGAATCTTAGGTAATCCTACTACTAGGTCTATTTTGGCTAATTTAGACAAAACATGCATGCTAGCATGGCCTAGTCTTCTATGCCATAACCAAGGTTCATCTTCTCTAGTGGCCATAAAGCATACATTTTTGCTATTAAGTTCATTTAAATCCACAATATAAATATTTCCTTGTCTATGTCCAATAAACACAATTTGATTAGTTTTGGCATAAACAACATTGCAACACAAATCATCAAACATAACTTTAAATCCCTTATCACACAATTGACTAATACTAAGTAAATTATGTTTTAAGCCTCTAACATACAAAACATTTTCAATAGTTGAGGAAGAGTTACCAATGGAGCCAATTCCTTCAATTTGTCCTTTGGAGTTGTCTCCAAATGTGACTTCTCCACCACTTTTATGCTTTAGGAACTTGAATTGGCTTTTGTCACTCGTCATGTGTCTTGAGCATCCAGTATCAAGGTACCAATGCTCCTTGGACTTAGCCTTGTAGCAATACTCTTCCTCCTACAAACACATCAAGCTTTTATCTTAGGTACCCCAATTTTCTTGGGTCCTTGAGAGTTAGTACTAATAATTTTTGATCCTTTAGGGATCCATTTCATCTTTAAGGACTCATCACTTGAATTTAAAACATGTTTAGGCACCCAAATCTTGACAGCCATTTTTCCTCTAATCATGGTCTTCCTAGAGGTGCATGCTTGTGAAGGATGTCCTAGTTTATTACATAATGTGCACAAAACAAATTTTCTATCTTTAACTAGGAAATTTTTAAGATGTGTCTCTTTGTTAGATGCATTATAGCCTAACCCTTCTCTATCAAAGAATACTCTTTGAGTCTCTAGCATTTGATCAAGTTTTTGTTAACCTATGTAAAATCTAGAAAATGAGTTTTGCAAATTAATGTTCTTTCTATTTAATTCTTCTATTTCTAGATTTGCATTCTCTAATTTCTTTTCACATTCTAATTTAACATTCACAAGCATTTCATTCTCCTTTTTCAACTTAGAAATCATTTTCTTATATTTCAAATTCATGCATTCAAATTCATTGGCTAACTCATCAAATGCATCTTGCAATTCATCAAAAGTGTATTCATTAGTATCTAACAAGTTAGAAGTTACCTTCTCATCTTCAAAAGCCATGAAACAAAGGTTGGCTACTTCATCTTCCACATTCTCTTCATCTGAGCAATCACTATCACTCCAAGTAGCCACCATTGCCTTCTTCTTTTGTTTCTTCTCATTTTGCTTTCTATACAAAGGACAATCAAATTTAATATGACCAGGTTTTTTGCATTCATAACAAATAATTTGGTCCATTTCTTTCCTACTAGTTTCACCTCTATTTAACTCTCTCCTAGGGGGTCTCTTAGAGTTTCCACTAGCTCTCATCCTCATGAATTTATTGAATCTCTTGGCAAACATGGCCATTTCCAAATCCTCTTCATCACCACTTACATCATGATCATCTTTTGATTCCTCAATTGTGGTGGATTTTAGTGCTACTCCAACTTTCTTTGGGGGATCTTGATTTCTCTTAATTTTCATCTCATAAGTGAGTAGGGATCCCATAAGTTCATCCAAAAAGAGTGTATGAGGATCCTTAGATTCTTCAATAGCAGTGACTTTAGCTTCCTATGATTTAGGTAAGCTATTGAGAACCTTTTTCACCATCTCTACATTAGAGTATGCCTTCCCTAAAGCTTTAAGACCATTTATTATGTCCGTAAACCTAGTAAACATGTCACTAATTGACTCATCATTCTTCATTCTAAATAGTTCATAGTCTTGAGTGAGCATGCCTATTTTGGTTTCTTTGACTTGTGTGGTTCCCTCATGTGTGATAGCTAGTTTATCCCAAACTTGTTTAGCATTCTCACATTGTGAAACTCAATTATATTCATTTGGTCCTAATGCACAAAATAGTGTGTGCATTGTTTTAGCATTAAGTTGTGACATCCTAATATCATTAGTATCCCACTCATCTTCTTTCTTAGGTACATCCGACCCATCTACCTTCTTAATAGGAATAAGGGGACCTTTAACAATAATTCTCCACACTTCATAATCATTGGCTTGAATAAATAGCATCATTCTAGTCTTCCAATAGGCATAGTTTTCACCATTAAAGAGTGGCGGTCTAACCGTAGAGTGTCCCTCTCCTACCAAAGGTGTAGATAAAATAGTTTGAGCCATTAGTAATCGTTTTACTCGATAGATGTTAATCTAACTCAATCTCGAGCCCAAGCTCTGATACCAATTGTTGGCTCTACCGAGAGAGGGGGTGAATCGGTTTTTCTAGTTATTCTTAAATTTTCTTAACTCTTAATGCACAATTAAAAACTAAATAAACAACAATGAAATAAGTGCAGTAAAAACAAGAGTAAGGGAAAGAGAAGCAAACACAAGTTTATAGAGGTTCGGCCAATCTCTTGCCTACGTCCTCTCTCCTTGAACTCCTCGTCAAGGTTTTGATTCAGCTCTTTCTTGAGAATGCTTACAATCCACTTGAAGGTGTGGCAAAACCTCTTACAATCTTTCTTGAGACTTTAGAAATCTCCTTCTAAGCCTCTACCCTTGTATTTCTACCCAACACTCTACAATATCAGACCTTACAAGGATGGCTCACCCCTTTGAATGACAAGATTTTCAGTGAATGGGTGAAGAACACAAGGAAATCTTACAAAATGGAGTTACAATGAAGATTTTCATATTTCAGTTTTCTCTCTTGAAGCTTGAATACTTTTGAATGCTTGTTCTACCTCCAAACTTCATAAATGCCTCTATTTATAATCCACCAAGCGAATGGAACAGTTGGTGAAGCATTTAATGCATTTCTTCCCGTTGAAACCCTCAAAAACTAGCCGTTGGTGTCAGGACCCATGCAAAGGAATCGATCCCTTTACCAAAGGGATCGATCCTTTTTATCCAGAGAGCATTTCAACTTGTTCCAGGGTGCTTGTCCAACTTACTGCCAAAATGGGATCGATCCCTCTACAGTAGGGATCGATCCCTTTTAACCAGAATGCCTTCCTGCACATCTTTAATTGCAATTTGAGATAGTTTATGGTTTTTTGTGATTCTAAGTCAGTTCAAAAACTTCTAGCACTTTTCTTAAAAGTATTTACTGACTTTTTCAGTTGAAATCACACTCCAAAACTTGTTTAAAATATTTTCTATTATTGAGTTCATTCAAAGCAAATTTACTTAGAGAAAAATAATTTTTAAGCTTACTTGAATTTTGTCATTTCAAAATACTTGTCAATTTAAAGCTAACAGGCATCACAGATAGCTCAACCAGTACAATGTGTATCAAAAAGTGTGAAAAAGTGTAAAATGCTATATATACAGACTGTGACACTCATTCATCTATTTGTTATCACTCATTTTGCATTAGGTGTCAGTATAAGTTCGTTCTATAACTTTCGCTAAGAATTAATCTCTATATCATTAGACCATTTAACCCACAAATAATAAACAAGAAAGCAACATATAAATCATAATACAAAAGTTTATAATTTTATTTATATCAAGTTAATTCAAATACATCCCACTAGTTTATAGACATTCTTTCACTTTACATTACACTATTTACATCCTGTTCTGTAAATACATCTGCTATGCATGTACTTGTCTGAATATTTTATTCGCTACTTTAAAACTTTTAGTGATCTTCTTCAACTAACCTAAAAGTAGTGGTTGCCATGTACACTGAAGAACTATCTGAGATGATGAGTAAGGGGGTGAGCTTGGAGAAGCCCAGTAAGAAACATATATAAAAGTATGTACTATGCTACTTTATGCAAATAAAATAAATAGAATTTTATTTTACTTGTTATGAAAATGTATTAGATGTAAATATAAAAATACAGAAAATCATTTAATTCCTATCGGTGAACTAAGGGACATTTTTAGGAAAGATATTATAACTAGCTAGGTGACTAGATAGAGTATGGGAGGATACTTTGAAGTACCTTTTGTGTTCCGGTCCTTATTTCCGACTATAGGGAATAAACAGTTGATGATGAATTAAATATACAATATAAAAACATTTAATAATTCCATGCAGTTTTAAATCGATAACAGTAGATAAAATAATTTATTTAAAACAATTCCACAAAATAAATTTTACTGTGAAATTTAGTAAATAGTACAGTAACACTTTAAAATAATATGGCCAAACAATATTTTCAGTATTTTTATCTAGTACAATAATTACAATTTCATTTAAAATCATTAGTAATAATCATTTCATTTAACATTTCTTTCTTTCGTATCAGTCCAATCAGTATTCAATTAATTCATAATCAATTCAGTGGAGACAATCAGCATCCAATAGAATCATGCACAAACTATATCCCTTTAAGGACCTATATAGGAATTAGGCGTACCCATGTAGGGCCAGGCATCCAACCTAAAGTCGTTCCTACCTGGTAACAATGGCCATTGTCGAGAAATCCACAGTGTTCACTGATCAGGTGATAGCTGTGGTACTAGAGAAGGTACTGGGGACTTAGCTAGGGTCTCCCAGCCCTAATCATCATATCATCTGTATGCATGATCATCAAGGAACTAACAATCTCAAAATCATTTTCATATAATCCAAAAATCATGATAGAAATCAATTTCGTATAATTTATCTTCAGTTAATCCATAATTATGCATACAGTAAAAAAATCACATATTTTGAATAAAATTCAATAAATATTCTTGGTACATAAATAAACATTTAAAATATTTTTCTTTTGCTTAAACATCAAGTAATTTCGAGTAAACACTTAAAATAATTAAAAATAAATATTTATGCTCATAAAACATGCTACATAAAACATGCAGTCTTGGGAACATATATTGTCACTAGAAAAATTTGGAATATTTTTGAGGATGAGGATTTATCTAGTTTAGTTTGGATATTTGAAACATATGCTTAAGATTCGTTTTACGAAATTTCGGTAATATGACGACCGTAACTATCCTAACCCCATGCATGAAATCGCAGTTTATATTTTCTCAAAACAGCCATAATTCCCACATGCAAGCCTAGCATTCCTATGCTACTTCTATATAAATTCCTTACCTTTACGATGTCATTTCATTCTAACAATACCATTTGTGGCATCAAACTAGTAAATAGATCCTTATTCACTTCCTTTCCAATTTCACTTATTTAGTTTTGGAGCTACAGAAGATCATTTATACAAGTTCAATTTCAAGATTTATATACAGAACATTCTTATAATTCATACTCATGAGCAGTTCAATTATCTTATCCAACCATAGTTATATAAATAGTCCACCATTTGTAAAACTTTCAATCTTATTGCTACTATTCTGCTCATAACTAGAAATATTGGATTCCAATTAATAAGCTGTTAATTTTGCATGGAACCTAACTTAATTCCCTATTTAAAAGTGTAAGGCTCATTTCCTAATTCATTCTATGTTGTTTCTCACAATTTTCCAAATTTCAACCCAATTCTAACTCATTTGGCAAGATGGTTTCATGACCTTGGTACATTAAAAATTACATTACTAATTATAAGGATGTCAAAAAATTATGACTCCAAAACCATGTAATTTGTAATTCAATTCCCTATTCAAAATGGTAAGCTTCACAATTTTATCATTTCTCAGTCATTTTTAATAATTACTCAAAATTACTCTGTTTTCAGGTGCATTTTGGTCGATCTGTCTACTGACCTCTATGCACAAATTGGTTCATATCTCAGTGCAGGGTTATCCAAATTGTGCAAACCCAAACCATATTATTCCTAACTCATTTAACTTTCCAGAAATGTATGTCTTGAATCCAAATTCAATCTGGGCTATTTTATACAAGTTTTCAAAGTTAGCTAATTGGATTATGTTTTTTGGGCAGAGTGCCCTACATTTATTTGCACATATCGTAAGCTACAAAACTCCAAATCAGGTGATTCCAAAACTGAATTTCGCATAACTTATAAGGCTATTTACCATAATTTTTACATAATTTATATCATTATAGAACACCTAAACTAAACATTTAAACATGGGACTTGGACAGGACAGTTTCAGTAGAATTGGAATCTCAACACATACACACACTTAACACTTTGTTTCTTGCAACATTACACCCCTTTAGGCATGAGAACAACATTTTTGTGATAACCGCGAATTCTTCTATTTTGGAGTTAGGTATTTGTAAAATTTAATTTTAGATATTAATAGACTGGTTGAAATAAATAAATAAATTTATTAAAGGATTGGAATATTTCGAAATTATAATACTTGATCAATCAATAAATTAAAAATTTAATAATTAGGAATTTAATTTAGGTATTAAGAAATTTAAAATTTTGAATTAAATAAAAATAAAATGTAGGTATATATATACATAAATATATATTTATATTTATGTATGTGTAGCTATATATATATATATATATATGTAATAAATATTATTTTGAGCATTAATATATATATATATATATATATATATATATATATATATATACATATAAATGATAGAATGGATAAATATATGTTTCAAGGATTATATATGATATATAAATTATATATAAACATGTTTTGTTTAATATAAAATAATTATATTGTAAAATATAAATTTAAATATATAGAAATATATATGTATATATGTATAGTATGTGTTAAGAATATATTTATATTTACAAAACTGTTAATATAAGTGTGTATATGTATATATATGTATATATAGTTGCTAATAGAAAATATATTCATGATATATTGATATCATAATTAAATTAATTAATTAATTAGTAAAATAAAAAAGAAGGATCGCAGGCAGCAAGCTCGTGGAAGCTTGCTGTTGCATACTTGAATTGAACAAAAGAAAAAGAAAAGAGAAAAGGAAAAGGAGAGAAAAGGGGGGAAAATCTATTAGCTATCTAGGTGGCGGATTTTTATTGGATATAATATTAAATAAAGAAGACAAAATCTGGTCTTCATCAGCTATTCCTAACTGACTTTCTTCTTCAATTGTCTTGCTGCACGTAAGCTACTGAAACAAACAGAAACAAAGAGGGGAATTTTAATTCATTGTCTATATGGCATATTTCTATTGGATAAATAATAATAATAATAATAATAATAATAATAGGAGACAAAATAAAACTAAAACTCATCATTTTATCTCTATTGACTACCGACTCTCCCTGCATAATCGACCTCCCGTTCCTTTTCTCTGCTGCACCGCCTCTCCCCTGTTCAGCTCGTTACAGCAGCTTCTTCCTTTTTCTTCACGTTAGTTTCTTCCTTCCTTGTAAAACATCAAGTAGTCTTCATCAGATCTCTTTAGTATTTTCAATAGAAACTATTCCTCACCCTTAAGGACTGTTTAAACCCAGGAATCTGTGGCTGGAGTCTATCATTTGAGGGACTATTTCAGGGCTACTTGATTCTGTTTTGAAGAGAGGTAAGAAAAGAGGTGAATCTAGTCCATGGTATTTGTTGCTTATTGTTGTATTAGGTTAGTAAGATATATTTATAGTGTGGATTGAATTTAAAAATTTATGATAGATGATTAGGAGGTAATCAGTCATTGAAGGAATTTAAGAAATTGAGATTATTTGTATTTATGAAATAGAGTATAAATATGTATCGGAAATTAGTGAGATATCGGAAATTAGTGAGATGTAACTTCTGTGAAGTTTATGGTGAACGGAATCATAGTTATTATATTATAGTCTGTATTTAATTTATTATTATTAATTAAATTAATGGTATACCGAATTGGTTGAAATGAAAAGATGATTTTACTTACACTGATACCGAATGCAAACATATTGCTACCGATTAATTGAAAGGAAAAGATAGTATCGAAAAGGAAAAATTTAGTTTGAAATTTTCTAATTTCAGACGTTACAAAAGTGGTATCAGAGCAATGTTTGTCTAGTACGTGTCGATATAAGTAGATTGGAATTGGTTTACATCACACACTATTGTGCATAGTCTGAATATAAGTTGTGAAAATTAATTAGAAAATGAAACGAAATGTCAATTAGTAGAGGGATATCGATGATTGATAAAAAGAATAAGAGTGATAAATATGGATATTGTACGAAATGTTATAGCATGAGTATTGAATGATTGATGATGATTAATGGAGTAAGAATGATTAGAAGTGATTGATGGTTTCTGTGAGAACTCGTTATTTTATACTGTAGATATACATTTATATGATTAAATTATCAATAAAGAAGTTATTGATAATATTTTGAGGAATTAAATATAAAAGGATAGTGTCTCTCATATAGAAAATTTTAAATTTAGATGAAAAATATAAGTATGGGAAATATTACATAAATGGAATGGAATAAAAAGAAGATTAAATAGCTTGGCAAATTTTGACTTGGAAAGTCAAATGTTGGGACGGTATGAAGAAATAAAAGAAGAATTTATTGGCTATCTAGGTAGAGTCTCGGTTGGACAAATGAGTAGTAGGAAAAACAAGAGAAAAGAAAGGACACAATAAACAATAAAGGAAGACAAGAGAAAGTCTCCCCCACGTTTTTCCTAGGTCGACAGAAACTAGCAACACTGACTTTGGTTCACTTCTTTGCTCCACCGAAGAGTAAGTAATAACAAGACAAAAAGGGAACAAAAGCAAGGAAAAGATGGGAAAATTTATGAGATTGCAGGACTTTAAATGGGGAAGTCAAAAACGTGTGGCTGCATGAAGAAAAAGAATTGTAATAGAAAAAGAAGGTAGTCCCGGTTGGAAGATAAGTAGTATAAAACAAAAGAAAAGAAATAGGTAATAATGTAGAGCTTTTAATGAAACCGGAAAAAGTCTAAATAATATATCTTTTAGTGCTTTATATTTCTTCCCATTGTGAACTCATCCCCAGCCATCATCATCACCGAAAACTTGCTCTGTTTTCCTACAAACTGTATAGTCTTCTGTGTCTAGTAGAACCATGCATAACCTTTAGCAAATAAACCAAGCTTTTGAAGGAAAATAAACCTTGGATATTAAGCTTCCAAAACCTTAAAGAAGCTAGCACAAAAAAAAACCCTCAAAACAGGAGGTAATTCACGTGGACAGATATGCTTCTTTGTACAGGTAATGTCCAACTCAGTTTTTAAGATTCTTGTTCTTTTATTATGACTATAATGGGCAAGAATATGTTGGTTATAACCTTTGTTTGAAGTAAACATGTATGGAATGAAAACCCTAGTTCAGTTGGGAGGGTTTAGAATGAAAATAAGATGATGTTGATGATGATTTACGTGAAGATGGAATGCAAAATAGTCATGAACCGAAAATAGAAATGAAACTTTAAAAGAAACAAAACAAACATATTTCCTAGGCTAAGTAAGAGTCACGTGAAGCAGGGGAAAATAAAAAAAAAAGAAAGGGGATAATATTATGGTCAACTGATGACAGAAATAAAAGAGACTGTTAGTACAGCTGGAAATAGAAGAAAATCGTGTGGTTAATTGTGCAGCCAAAAATGTGGAAAAAAATAGTGTGGCATGGCTGACTTTTGTAGGTATGAACATTGAATTTTGGTGACTTAGAATTGTAATAGATATAGTCAAATGTAAAGTTAATATGTGCTCAAACAGAGAAAGAAAAGAAGCTGTCGGTTTGGACAACAATGTAGCAATAAATAAATAAATAAATAAATTTTAGGTTGAATGAAGGTTACGTTAGTTAAGGGGGAAGAAAAAAGATAAACAAGTGACTGACATTGTGTGTGTAAATATTAGACTTTTTCGCAACCTAAGACATACTAGATATGACCATAATATAGAGACAAAAGGAAGCCAACGTGAACTGCAGAACAGAAAAGAGAGAATTAAGCTGTCGGGTTAGACAGCAACGTTAGGAAAGAAAGGAAAAATAGAAGACAGAAAGAAAAGGATAAGTTGACTAAATGGGTAGAATAAAGTGTTAAGTATAGGAGAAATATAATTATGCATTTCAAATGAACAAAGGACCTATCCCATTAGAACCATCCGGCTATGATGGTGAACAAAGAAGAAATTGACATAAATGGTGTACAAAATGGGTGAGGTTGATTGAGTTAAAGGGTTGAAAATATACAAGAATAAGTCAAATATGGTACCATAGGGAATATATATTATAAGCCAAATATATTTAGTTAAGTAAGAGAGATATTTGGCCCTTAAAATTTGACAAGGAAAGTAAGATAAGTGGCGTAGGAAATGAGAGAAGCAGTCAACTAAAGTGACTGGAAATTTTACAAGAGAATATATAGAATATAGCATGAAAAAAAATAATAAAAAGGGGGTAAATAAGCCAAGTAGGCATATATATATATACATGTGTGTGCCGAATGGAGTTGGTCATCAAAAAGGGGAGGATGACTTTAATGTTGAGAGGAGGAAAAATGTCAAAAATAGAAAATGGAAAAGGAATAAAATATTCATTAGCATAAGAAATTTTAAGAAATTCTAATATTCTAAGTAATGAGAATTTAACTAAGAATTAGACAAGGAGGGAATTTTATACCGAAAATTAATTATATCAAATTTTGACTTGGCAGTTTATAATTCGAAGAGATAAGAAGTATAAGGATACAACTTAAGGCATTGCTCTACAGTGTACTGAGGTAAGGGATGTAATTTAAAGTTGTGATAGTGTCCCTTACTTTCATCTCAAATTATAAAGGAATGTTTGAAGCATGAATTTTGTTCCGAAGTTAATTTCCATAATTTTTATTAATTAGCTAAACGAACCTTATAACTTCTATGCATATTTTTTCATAATGTTTTAATTGTGATAGTAAATGAATATGTTTTTCGAAAAAGGTATCGGAGTGGCAAACCCCAGGCTAACTTAGATCCTGGCACGCCCGGTCCTTACTATTTTGTACCAAATGTATGATTTAAGAAGTTACAAAAGTACGTAAGATTTGAGACTAAGGCCTTTCTATAGTTTATGTTATTGCCTGTCATGCTTGCCACATTGTGCATGTTTCCATCCCTTGTAGCATATGTTTAGCCCACGTCGTGCATGTTCTCGCCCACATTGTGCATGTTTCCATCATTTGTGGGTATGTTGGTCCTTCGTGGTGCATGTTCGCTGTACGACCCTGATCAGGTCTACAGCCCATACCATGGCCATAGGTATTCCGTTCCCTCTTCGGAGGATGAAGTAAGTGTCATGACCCGCATACTCCTAGTCTCCAAGAGCTGTATGATAAGTTTTATTAATTTTATTAATTTTGATATTAAATTTCTAAAGTATGATGCATGTTTGAACAAGTATGAATTTTTTATGTATGTATTAAAGAATTTATACAATGTTTTAAAGTATGAGACACATTATTATGGCATTTGTTTTCTGCATATATTGATGTTATGACTATTTTAAATGCATTTCTTACGGGGCTTTCCAAAAAGCTCACCCCCTACCCTACAGATTATTTGCAGTGATCATCTCTTTGCCTATTGCGCATATGACGTAGGCTAAGGGATACGTCTCTCCTCTGGCTAGTTTTTGTACTCACGTAAGGCATACTCATATTTTGATACCAGACATCCTGTATAGCACAGATATTTGTATATAAATAATACTTTTGGGATGTAATGGATATCATATGAATGTAAACGTTACTTTGAGAAATAAGTCAATATAATGTGAATGAAATATTTTATGAAAATATTATGATGTTTCTGTGGTTGGAAAAAATGTGATGAGGTACTGGCAGGAATGCAACCCAAGTAAGAAATTAAGATTAAATATATATATAAAAATTTTAGCCCAAAACTTCTACGTTTCCGGTGTGTGACAGTCTTTCTTGGTATCAGAGCAAGGGTTATCTAGTACTGTCAGTGTCGATAGTTAGGATAAGATTACATCCCAAGTATCTGTGCTTGTTTGGTTATAAAATTGAGTATATCTGTTAAAGTTTTGATGAAAATACAAGGTTTATGCGTAGGTATTTGATCACACACTATGAGTGGGAGACGAGGTCGCTCCCAGAGGCAGGCTCAGCCACCTCTACCACCTACTCCCCAACCAGAGAGCCCAGATGCTAGAATAAACAGGCTAGAACACAGTATTAAAGAGGGGTTTGACAGCATTGCTGCTATGTTTGCTCAACATTTCGGGGCAAACACCTTATTTATAGGTGCCACAGTGCCCACACCTACTTCACCACCTCCTCCTCCACAGGTTCCTCCGGCATCCTCCGCTCCTCAACCTTCAGTCCCACCGCCTAGAGATGACAGAGATACAGGCCGATTACGAGACTTCCTTAAGATGAATCCCCCAAAATTTATGGGGATTAAGGATCCAGTAAAAGCTGAGGAGTGGTTATTAGAGTCAGAGATAGCTTTTGATTACTTGGGGTGCACAGATGCTGAGAAAGTCAGTATGGGTTCTTATATGTTGAAGGGTCAGGCAGGACACTGGTGGAGAGCCACTAAGAGACAGTTGACTACTCAACATACAGTGATTAGTTGGGATACTTTTCTGTCAGTCTTCAGGACCCAATATGTTCCCCATACTGCCCAGAAGAAAATGCAGACAGATTTTCTGAATTTAGTACAAGGCAGTATGTCGGTTGATGAGTATGAGAACCAATTTACGATGTTGATGAGATATGACCCCGAGACAGTCAGAGATCAGGAGCATCGTACTGAGAGGTTTTTGTCTGGATTGAGACTCGCTATCCGAGACAGATTATTAGGGTTTCGTATTACTGAGTTTGAGGATGCCTTTGGACGGGCTCAGGATATAGAAAGGGGTCTAGATGTTACGCAGGCACAGTATGGGTCCAGAAGTAAGAGTAAGGGTAAAGATAAGAGGACAGATAGTTCCCGAACAGAGCAAAGGTGGAGTTCATTTAAGAGATCGAGAACAGATGAGTCTCGAGTAAGGACTGGCAAACCCAAGACTCCTACTGATACAGTAGAGATCATCAGAGGCTCCTAGAGGGTTTTTAAATGGTGCAGAGATTGTGGTAAGACACATGGTGGGCCATGCCACTGGGTCACTGGAAATTGTTTTAAGTGTGGGGAAAAAGGTCATTTGATCAGGGATTGCCCACAAATGTAAGATAAGACCCCACAGCCTCAGGAGCCACCACGACATCAGCCAGAGACACGGGCTCCACAGAGATAGGTCCCATAGAAACGAGTTACAGTAGTTGAGAAGGGTAAGAAGCCTGTTACTCAGGGGCGTGTATTTGCTTTAGACAGGGAGACTGCCGATAACTCCTCTGTGACTATTAGAGGTAATCTTCTTGTCTGTAATCATGAGGCGCATGTTTTATTTGACCCAGGGTCCACGCACTCATTTATATCACCACAGTTTGCACACAATCTCCATTTAGAAACTGAGCCTTTAAGTCATATATTGCATATTTGCACACCCATGAATGACTCTCAAATGACAGATATGGTGTGTAAGGATTGTGAAATTAAGGTTGGAAATAGGGTAATGTTAGCAGATCTAGTTTTGTTAAACATGCATAGTTTTGATGTAATCTTAGGCATGGATTGGTTAGAAATCAATCGTGTAAGTCTAGATTGCTACACTAAGACTATAACTTTCTCTTTACTTGACAAATTTGATGTATGTTTTGCTGTTAAGAAATAAAGTATATGATGTTATGTTCGATGAAGGTGTATAATGTTTATATGTTTGAAATTTCAAATAAATTTATTCGTGTGAAGGTTATATTGCCTTTATCTCCGATACGAGTCGGGAATCTCCATGTATATCAGATATACCAGTGGTATGTGAGTTTTTCGATGTGTTTTCGGATGAGTTACCAGGATTGCCATTAGAAAGAGAGCTGGAGTTCACTATTGATTTAGTGCCGGATACCCAGCCTATCTCTAAACCTCCCTACCGGATGGCACTAGTTGAATTAGAAGAATTAAAGAAACAGTTGCAAGAGTTGCTGGATAAGGGTTTTATTAGACCAAGTGTGTCTCCATGGGGTGCTCTGGTACTGTTTGTGAGAAAGAAAGATGGTAGTCTCCAGTTATGCATTGACTATAGGTTACTAAATAAGGCTACAATTAAGAATAAGTATCCCCTGCCAAGAATAGATGATTTGTTTGATCAACTGAAAGGGGCTTCAGTGTTTTCTAAGATTGATCTGAGATCAGGCTATCATCTGTTGAGAATTAGGAAGGAAGATGTACCGAAGACGGCGTTTAGAACCCGATATGGCCATTTCGAGTTTCTGGTGATGCCTTTCGGTTTGACTAATGCCCCTGCCGCATTTATGAATTTGATGAATGATGTGTTTCGAAAGTATCTGGATAAATTTGTGATTGTCGTTATAGATGATATTCTAATATATTCTAAGTCTCGGGAGGAGCACGAGCAGCATCTGAGGATTGTGCTCTAGACTCTCCGAGATAAGCAGCTTTATGGGAAGCTTAGTAAGTGTGAATTTTGGTTGGATCGGATAGCTTTCCTTGGCCATGTAGTATCTAAGGACGGGGTGTCAGTTGATCCGTCCAAGGTTGAGGTAGTACTCCAGTGAGAGAGACCGAAGACAGTGACTGAGATTCGGAGTTTCCTCGGATTGGCAGGGTACTACCGGAGGTTTGTGGAGAGTTTTTCTCGGATTGCAGCTCCGTTGACTAAGCTTACACGCAAAGGAGTTCCATTTTAATGGTCAAGTCAGTGTGAGCAGTGTTTTCAGGAGCTTAAGCAAAGATTAACTACAGCACCAATCCTAACCATTCCGAGTGGATCTGGAGGCTTCGTTGTATACAATGATGCTTCCAATCAGGGTCTAGGTTGTGTGCTAATGCAACATGGTAGAGTAGTCGCGTATGGTTCACGCCAGCTTAGAGACCATAAGCGCAACTGCCCTACGCATGATTTAGAGTTGGCCGCAGTCGTTTTTGTTTTAAAGATATGGCGGCATTATCTGTATGGTGAGAAGTTCTAGATTTTCACTGACCATAAGAGTTTGAATTATCTATTCGATCAGAAGGAACTTAATATGAGGCAAAGACGTTGGATAGAGCTTCTTAAGGATTATGATTGCGAGATTCTGTACCATTCGGGCAAGGCGAATGTAGTTGCAGATGCTCTAAGCAGAAAAAGTATGGTTTCTGTTATGATGGTTAGAGAATGGGAACTGCTGGAGCAGTTCGCCGAGCTCAATGTTAGTGTTGAAACAGTAGATGTCGGGTTTATGGCTAGCCTTTAGATTAAGCCAATTATCTTAGATCAGATCCGGTCAGGGCAGAGAAACGATCAGAGGTTATTGGACATGGTTAGTCAGGCAGAGCAAGACTTGCAGTCAGATTTTACGGTCAGTGATGATGGGTTATTGAGATTTAAGGGTCGTATATGTGTTCCAAATGATGATACCCTAAGACAAAGGATTTTGAAAGAGTCCCATTGTTCTCGTTACACTATGCACCCAGGCAGTACTAAGATGTACCATGACTTGTGTACGGTGTATTGGTGGATTGGTATGAAACGAGACGTAGCAGAGTTTGTGGCTAAATGTTTGATCTGTCAGCAGATAAAAGCTGAGCACCAGAAGCCAGCTGGACTACTTAAGTCTTTACCGGTGCCTACCTGGAAATGGGAGCACATTACGATGGATTTTATTATGGGCTTACCGAGGAACTGGAGAGGTCATGATGCGATCTGGGTTATTGTGGATAGATTGACTAAGAGTGCCCATTTTCTTGCCATTAAGAGCATAGATTCACTAAGTACATTGGCAGACTTGTATGTTAGCGAGATTGCTCGATTACATGGGGCTCCCATGAGCATCACTTCTGATAGAGATTCCAGGTTCACCTCTCGATTTTGGACTCATTTTCAGGAAGCCATGGGATCTCAATTACATTTGAGCACCGCCTACCATCCTGAGACAGACGGTCAGTTTGAGCGGACTATTCAGACCTTAGAGGACATGTTGAGGGCGTGTGCACTAGACTTTAAGGGTTCATGGGATGACCACTTGCCACTCGTAGAGTTTGCATATAATAATAGTTATCATGCCAGCATCGGAATGGCACCATACGAAGCTCTATATGGCAGGAAATGTAGATCTCCAGTGGCTTGGGAAGATGTGGGTGACCGTAAGATTTTAGCCCCTGATCTTGTTGAAGAGGCAGCTAAGGGTGTTCGGATTATTTATGATCGACTCAAGGTTGCCCAAAGTAGACAGAAGAGTTATGCTGATGTACGTAGACGGCCACTTGAGTTTCAGGTTGGGGACTCTGTATTTGTAAAAGTATCTCTGAGCAAGGGTATCATGCGCTTCGGAAAGAAAGGAAAATTGAGTTCTCGTTTCATTGGTCCATTTGAGATATTGGAGAGAGTTGGGGATGTTGCTTATCGTTAGCTTTACCACCACAGCTTTCTGGGATACATAACGTATTCCATGTCTCTATGTTGAGGAAGTATCATCCGGATCCTTCCCATGTTATCGAATATAAACCATTGGATATTCAAGGAGATATGAGCTATGTTAAGCAGCCAATCTGGATCCTTGACAGAAAGGAAAGGGTACTTCGATCTAAAACTATTCCACTAGTTAAGATTCTCTGGCAGCACCACACAACAGAGGAAGCTATATGGGAGCTAGAGAGCCTCATGAGAGAAAAGAACCCGCATTTGTATAATGGACCAGCCTTAATTTGGAGGACCAAATTCCTATAAGGTGAGGAGAATGTGAGAACTCATTATTTTATACTATAGATATACATTTATATGATTAAATTTTCAATAAAGAAGTTATTGATAATATTTTGAGGAATTAAATATAAAAGGATAGTGTCTCTCATATAGAAAATTTTAAATTTAGATGAAAAATATAAGTATGGGAAATATTACATAAAAGGAATGGAATAAAAAGAAGATTAAATAGCTTGGCAAAATTTTGACTTGGAAAGTCAAATGTTGGGACGGCATGAAGAAATAAAAGAAGAATTTATTGGCTATCTAGGTAGAGTCTCGATTGGAAAAATGAGTAGTAGGAAAAACAAGAGAAAAGAAAAGACAAAATAAACAATAAAGGAAGACAAGAGAAAGTCTCCCCCACGTTTTTCCTAGGTCGACAGAAACTAGCAACACTGACTTTGGTTCACTTCTTTGCTCCACCGAAGAGTAAGTAATAACAAGACAAAAAGGGAACAAAAGCAAGGAAAAGATGGGAAAATTTATGAGATTGCAGGACTTTAAATGGGGAAGTCAAAAACGTGTGGCTGCATGAAGAAAAAGAAGGTAGTCCCGGTTGGAAGATAAGTAGTATAAAACAATAGAAAAGAAATAGGTAATAATGTAGAGCTTTTAATGAAACCGGAAAAAGTCTAAATAATATATCTTTTAGTGCTTTATATTTCTTCCCATCGTGAACTCATCTCCAGCCATCATCATCACTGAAAACTTGCTCTGTTTTCTTATAAACTGTATAGTCTTCTGTGTCTAGTAGAACCATGCATAACCTTTAGCAAATAAACCAAGCTTTTGAAGGAAAATAAACCTTGGATATTAAGCTTCCAAAACCTCAAAGAAGCTAGCATAAAAAAAAACCCTCAAAACAGGAGGTAATTCATGTAGACAGATCTGCTTCTTTGTACAGGTAATGTCCAACTCAGTTTTTAAGATTCTTGTTCTTTTATTATGACTATAATGGGCAAGAATATGTTGGTTATAACCTTTGTTTGAAGTAAACATGTATGGAATGAAAACCCTAGTTCAGTTGGGAGGGTTTAGAATGAAAATAAGATGATGTTGATGATGATTTACGTGAAGATGGAATGCAAGATAGTCATCAACTGAAAATAGAAATGAAACTTTAAAAGAAACAAAACAAACATATTTCCTAGGCTAAGTAAGAGTCACGTGGAGTAGGGGAAAATAAAAGAAAAGAAAGGAGGTAATATTGTGGTCAACAAATGTGGCTGATGACAGAAATAAAAGAGGTTGTTAGTACAGCCGGAAATAGAAGAAAATCGTGTGGTTAATTGTGCAGCCAAAAATGTGGAAAAAAATAGTGTGGCATGGCTGACTTTTGTAGGTATGAACACCGAATTTTGGTGACTTAGAATTGTAATAGATATAGTTAAATGTAAAGTTAATATGTGCTCAAACAGAGAAAGAAAAGAAGCTGTCGGTTTGGACAGCAATGTAGCAAAATAAATAAATAAATAAATTTTGGGTTGAATGAAGGTTACGTTAGTTAAGGGGGAAGAAAAAAGATAAACAAGTGACTGACTTTGTGTGTGTAAATATTAGACTTTTTGGCAACCTAAGACATACTAGATATGACCATAATATAGAGACAAAAGGAAGCCAACGTGAACTGCAGAACAGAAAAGAGAGAATTAAGCTGTCGGGTTAGACAGCAACGTTAGGAAAGAAAGGAAAAATAGAAGATAGGAAGAAAAGGATAAGTTGACTAAATGGGTAGAATAAAGTGTTAAGTATAGGTGAAATATAATTATGCATTTCAAATGAACAAAGGACCTAACCCATATAGAACCATTCGGCTATGATGGTGAACAAAGAAGAAACTGACATAAATGGTGTACAAAATGGGTGAGGCTGATTGAGTTAAAGGGTTGAAATTATACAAGAATAAATCAAATATGGTACCATAGGGAATATATATTATAAGCCAAATATATTTAATTAATTAAGAGAGATATTTGGCCCTTAAAATTTGACAAGGAAAGTAAGATAAGTGGCGTAAGAAATGAGAGAAGCAGTCAACTAAAGTGACTGGAAATTTTACAAGAGAATATATAGAATATAGCATGAAAAAAAAATAATAAAAAGGGGGTAAATAAGCCAAGTAGGCTTATATATATACATGTGTGTGCCGAATGGAGTTGGTCGTCAAAAAGGGGAGGATGACTTTAATGTTGAGAGGAGGAAAAATGTCAAAAATAGAAAATGGAAAAGGAATAAAATATTCATTAGCATAAGAAATTTTAAGAAATTCTAATATTCTAAGTAATGAGAATTTAACTAAGAATTAGACAAGGAGGGAATTTTATACCGAAAATTAATTATATCAAATTTTGACTTGGCAGTTTATAATTCGAAGAGATAAGAAGTATAAGGATACAACTTAAGGCATTGCTCTACAGTGTACTGAGGTAAGGGATGTAATTTAAAGTTGTGATAGTGTCCCTTACTTTCATCTCAAATTATAAAGGAATGTTTGAAGCATGAATTTTGTTCCGAAGTTAATTTCCATAATTTTTATTAATTAGCTAAACGAACCTTATAACTTCTATGCATATTTTTTCATAATGTTTTAATTGTGATAGTAAATGAATATGTTTTTCGAAAAAGGTATCGGAGTGGCAAACCCCAGGCTAACTTAGATCCTGGCACGCCCGGTCCTTACTATTTTGTACCAAATGTATGATTTAAGAAGTTACAAAAGTACATAAGATTTGAGACTAAGGCCTTTTTATAGTTTATGTTATTGCCTGTCATGCTTGCCACATTGTGCATGTTTCCATCCCTTGTGGCATATGTTTAGCCCACGTCGTGCATGTTCTCGCCCACATTGTGCATGTTTCCATCCTTTGTGGGTATGTTGGTCCTTTGTGGTGCGTGTTCGCTGTACGACCCTGATCAGGTCGACAGCCCATACCATGGCCATAGGTGTTCCGTTCCCTCTTCGGAGGATGAAGTAAGTGTCATGACCCGCATACTGGCTATATGATTCTGCCTAGTCTCCAAGAGCTGTATGATAAGTTTTATTAATTTTATTAATTTTGATATTAAATTTCTAAAGTATGATGCATGTTTGAACAAGTATGAATTTTTGATATATGTATTAAAGAATTTATACAATGTTTTAAAGTATGAGACCCATTATTATGGCATTTGTTTTCTGCATATATTGATGCTATGACTATTTTAAATGCATTTCTTACGGGGCTTTCCAAAAGCTCACCCCTACCCTACAGATTATTTGCAGTGATCATCTCTTTGCCTGTTGCGCATATGACGTAGGCTGAGGGATACGTCTCTCCTCCGGCTAGTTTTTGTACTCACGTAAGGTATACTCATATTTTGATACCAGACATCCTGTATAACACAGATATTTGTATATAAATAATACTTTTGGGATGTAATCGATATCGTATGGATGTAAACGTTACTTTGAGGAATAAGTCAATATAATGTGAATAAAATATTTTATGAAAATATTATGATGTTTCTGTGGTTGGAAAAAATGTGATGAGGTATTGGCAGGAATGCAATCCAAGTAAGAAATTAAGATTAAATATATATATATATATAAAATTTAGCCCAAAACTTCCACGTTTCCGGGGTGTGACAGTTTCCGAGTAATTGGAGGTAATAGAATGATCTTAGTGGAGATGAATTATATGAATAGAAGTGAAAATTTCTAATGGATGATACAGAGAGTATATGGAAATATGAATACAAATGGATGAGATAGGTACGAAATGATCGAAAAAGATTGATTGAGATATGTATTGTTTAAAGGATAATAGAATGATTTTATGGAAAATGACTGATCTGGAAATTGATATGAATTAACTAAGGCAAGTGAATTAATAGAAAGTGGTATAAACATGGTATGAGAATATTGATGTGAATGAGTGATAGAATGGATTGCAATGAGTAGTTATGAAAATGATAAATCTCTAGTTATTGAATTGTCGGAGTACTTATATTGAATTGGGAGGATCCCAAATTTTCTTATATTCGATATAAACTACAAAGTGTAAGAATTTAAAGGTGAAAATTTATTTTTAAAATATTTAATGAATGTTCTGTTCGATAAGGTTTAGGGGGGTACTCGGTGAGGGCCCCACCAAAACTTTCTCTGTCCAGATCAAAGTGAGACCCTAAAATAATGAGGTATGAGGAGAAATATGAATATGGCAAAATTTATGAGAGTATTGGTGTTAGTAAACTGGAAAGAGTATAAATTATGTGTATGAGGAGGGGTACTGTTTAAGTGTAACGATAGAATTGTGATGGTTAGGAAATGATAAAATGATTGTAAAGGATATGAGTAGTATGGGGATTGATGAGAATAGAAGGAATGCAATAGGATAGTTGATGAATGGTATAGACATTGTATCGAAAATCGTGTATCACCGTAAAAGAATAAGATAGATATTGAATGATCGAGATTGATTTATTGAAGTATGTATTATTTGAGGATAATAGGACGATTGTATATGATATAATTGATGTAGAGATCGCTGAAGCATGAGTGTTGAATTTGGAGGACCAAATTCTTTAAAGGTGGGGAGGATGTGAAAACTACGAATTCTCCTATTTCGGAGTTAGGCATCTATAAATTTAATTTTAGATATTAATAGACTCGTTGAAATAAATAAACAAATTTATTAAAGGATTGTAATATTTCGAAATTATAATACTTGATCAATCGATAAATTAAAAATTTAATAATTAGGAATTTAATTTGGGTATTAAGAAATTTAAAAATTTGAATTAAATAAAAATAAAATGTAGGTGTATATATATATATATATATATATATATATACATAAGTATATATTTATATTTATGTATGTGCAGATATATATCTAATAAATATTATTTTGAGCATTAATATATATATACATATAAATGATAGAATAGATAAATATATGTTTTAAGGATTATATATAATATATAAATTATATATATAAACATGTTTTTTTAATATAAAATAATCATATTGTAAAATATAAATTTAAATATATAGACTTGTATATGTATATAGGTAAAGTATGTGTTAAGAATATATTTATATGTACAAAACTGTTAATATAAGTATGTATATATATATATATATATATGTATGTATATATAGTTGTTAATAAGAAATATATTCATGATATATTGAGATCATAAATAAATTAATTAATTAATTAAATAAAAAAAGAAGGAAAATCGTAGGTAGCAAGCTCGTGGAACCTTGCTGCTGTATACTTGAATTGAACAAAAGAAAAAGAAAAGAGAAAAAGACAAAAAAGAGAAAAAAGGGGAAAAATCTATTAGCTATCTAGGTGGCTGATTTTTATTAGATATAATATTAAATAAAAAAGACAAAATCTGGTTTTCATAAGCTATTCCTAACCGACTTTCTTCTTCAATTGTCTGGCAGCACGTGAGCTGCTGAAAGAAACAGAAACAAAGAGGGGAATTTTAATTCCTTGTCCATATGGCATATTTCTATTGGATAAATAATAATAATAATAATAAAAGTAGACAAAATAAAACTAAAACTCATCATTTTATCTCTATTAACTACCGACTCTCCCTGCATAACCAACCTCCCCTTCCTTTTCTCTGCTGCACCGCCTCTCCCCTGTTCAGCTCGTTACAGCAACTTCTTCCTTTTTCTTCACGTTAGTTTCTTCCTTCCTTGTAAAACATCAAGTGGTCTTCATTAGATCTCTTTAGTATTTTCAATAGAAACTATTCCTCACCCTTAAGGACTATTTAAACCCAACAATTTGTGGCTGGAGTCTATCGTTTAAGGGATTATTTCGAGGCTACTCGGTTCTGTTTTGAAGAAAGGTAAGAAAAGAGGTGAATCTAGTCCATGGTATTTGTTGTTTATTGTTGAATTAGGTTAGTAAGATATATTTATAGTGTGGATTGAATTTAAAAATTTATGATAGATGATTAGGAGGTAATTGGCCATTGAAGGAATTTAAGATATTGAGATGATTTTAATGTTTATTTGCTGGAAGTTAATAGTTGATTATGAAAGGAAACTTGGTTGAAGCTTGAATTGTGTGATAGTTGCCAAAACAAAGAAAGTGGAGTGATGAATGGTGTAGCCAACAGCAAAGTGACATGAGGATGGCTTGTTTCTGCCATGGATATTGGCTGAATAAAGATGATGATTTTAATGAGTTAAAGGTGTTTGATAAAATTCTTAAGTGAGTATAGGATGCGTATAAGTTAAGAATTGAAGCTGTTGATTCATGAAGGAAAACCAGAAATATTCTGCCGGCCATGGAAGGAAAACCAAGAAAAAAAAGAAGAAAGAAAAAGAAAATAGAAAAAGAAACAGCAATATATATATATAGTAGGGATCCATTTACACATGTGTAAAATAAATTTATTTTACACAGTTTTATATTTTCATATAAGATTAATATTTTTACAAACCAACCGTTGGATTTAACAACCTACTCATATTTATTATGTATGTAAATTTTTGAATCAATAAGTTATTTCTATCATTTTAATCGAGAATAATATTTTTTTTAAATATATATCAACGGTTGAAATTTTATTTTATGAAATAAATAGTTAGACGTATTCGATTAATTTGAAATTTGGCATGCATGATTTATGTGAATAGAACATAAAATTCAACAGTCGGATTAAAAAATTATAAATAATATAAAAAGATATGAAAGTGTGTAAAACTAAATTTGTTTTACACATGTGTAACTGGATCCCTCCTTATATATATATATATATATATATATATATATATATATATATATATATATATATGAGGAAAGATCCGCTTACACATGTGTAAAACAAATTAGTTTTACACAGTTTCATATCTTCATATAAGATTAATATTTTTACAAACCAATCGTTGGATTTAACAACCTATTCATATTTATTATGCATGTAAAATTTTGAATCAATCTGATATTTCTATCATTTTAATCGAGAATAGTAATTTTTTCAATATATATCAATGATTAAAATTTTATTTTATGAAATAAATAGTTAGACGTATTCGATTATCTTGAAATTTGACATGCATGATCTATGTGAATAGAACATAAAATTAAACGATTGGATTAAAAAATTATAAATCATATAAAAAGATATGAAAATGTGTAAAACTAAATTTGTTTTACACATGTGTAAGTGGATCCCTCATATATATATATATATATATATATATATACACACACACACACACACACACACACACACACACACACACACATAAATGTAAGTGAAATCCTAAAATGGTAATTAGGCTATAATAAGGATTTCATGATATCGGTGGATTGAATTAGAATAAGAGAATATAGTTTAATTTTAATAACATTGTGATAATTAATAAGAAATAAAATAGAGTAATTATAGGAATTTACAGAAATATTCATTATAGCTATATATAAGATTTTAAATAAAAATTTAAATTATTGATGATATGAAAATTTAAAGAAAGAATGTGAATTAATTAAAATTATATTTTGATAACTAATTCAAAATAAAATAAAGTAAATTTAATTTACTATGAAAAGTAATAAAATAGAAGACAAGAACTACTAGAATAATTATTGGAATTAAAATATAGGATTTTAAATATAAAGTGGAATTAATAGTGATATGGGATTTAAAGAAAAGAATGAAATTTAATTGAAATTATATTTTGATATTTAGTAGAGAATTATGACATATTTATTAGAATTATAATATAGAATTTTGAATACAGTTTGAAATTATGGTGCAGTCTGAGGTACGAGAAATGAGGAGACGTAAATGACATTATCAGGTTTTATTATCATAAGGATGTAAAGGTAAAAAACATGTATAAGAGTTGCTTAGGAAATGTTTTATTTGTATTTGTCAATTTTCAGAAAATCAAATCATACCCAATTCTCATTCGATTTTCCTAAGCAAAATAATATAGATTATTTCAAATTCATATGAGTTTTATATGTTTTAAATTGCATAATATTATACGTTATTTACTACATTTATTTTACATGAATTGATTTACATAAAATGATTTACATGAATTGATTTATATTAAATAATTTACATACATTGAATTACATGAAAGGAGTTACATGAAATGATGTACATGAGATTATTTATATGAAATGTTTCAATTTCATAACATGAAATTTTATTACTATTTTACATGATTTTCAATTGACTGAAGATAATTACTATTTGAAATGATTTGTACTGTAAATTGCTATTTGAGATGATTTCTACTGTAAATCGCTATTTGAAATGATTTCTACAGTTGAATTATATGATTTATGAAAATGTTTTGAGACAGTCGTACCTTAGCTATCATGCATACTGTTATATGACTACGAGACCTGATAAGTCCGTAGGTTTATTGTATTGTATATGACTATGGGCTTATGGTCAAACCCACAGGTTTCCACAGTGAGCACCTGACCAGTGCGAACTGTGTGGTGCTCACTGTGTGCATTGATTTGACGATGGCCATTCGTTATTGTTATTGATCGTCCCTAAGGTGATACTGTTATTGATCGTCCCTACGATGATACTATTATTGATCGTCCCTTTGAGGATACTGTTATTGATCATGCATGATTCTATTGGATGTAACTGTCTCCACTATACTGAACTGTTTGATGATACTGATATGTTTACTACACTATTTACTGATACTGAATGGTTTATTGATATTGAATGGTTTATTACATTGTATATTGAATTGTTTACTGAACCGTTATTAGATTTTATACTGAACCGTTTACTGAATTGATTTGCATAAAGTGTTTACATAATGCATACT
The DNA here is from genome assembly GCA_032173925.1 of Heritiera fomes. NCBI lineage: Eukaryota > Viridiplantae > Streptophyta > Magnoliopsida > Malvales > Malvaceae > Heritiera > Heritiera fomes. The sequence continues at coordinate 19,921,684 of JAPDPM010000015.1, forward strand.
TGTTTAAAATGGTTTTTAAATATTTTAATATTCAAATTTAAATCATTTTTACAATACGCAAATAAATTTTTTTAATTTTATTTAATTGCATATAGCCAAACTTTTATATATGTTTCTTACTGGGCTTTCCCTAAAGCTTACCCCCCTTCTCACCATCTCATATACCTTATCGGTATACAAGAAGTCCGCTGCTTTTAGTTAGTTGAAAAAATCGCTAGAAGTTAGAAGTACCAAGTGATCAGGTATTTGTTAAATGCTTATTTATATTCAGACATTTATTTGCACAGCAGTTGTATTTATGAAATAGAGTATAAATATGTATCGAAAATTAGTGGGATGTAACTAATGTGAAGTTTATGGTGAACGAAATAGTGGTTATTTATATTATAGTCTGTATTTAATTTATTATTATTAATTGAATTAATGGTATACCGAATTGGTTGAAATGAAAAGATGAATTGTACTTACATTAATATCGAATGCAAACCTATTGTTACCGATTAATTGAAAGGAAAAGATAGTATCGAAAAGGAAAAATTTAGTTCAGAAATTTCTAATTTTAGACGTTATGATTTTCCCCTTAGGAAACCCTCATGGCAAAAGCCCTAACATATCCATACAATTTGATTGGCTTCAAATTCCAACCATAAACATGTTAAACTAGTGCAAAACAACCATATTCAGCCATTGGAATAAAAAACTAAAGCTGTCTCTCTCAACTTCAACCATGATAGAAAATTCCAGCAACCAAAACAGCCCTCAAATAGTTGATTTAGCTTTCCAAATTCTAGATATAGATAGCTGTCATGGAAAGGAACAATTTTGGTTTAGACAGCAAATTGATTTGGTGGCTGGATCATGCGGCTTTACAAGGGTTTTTCTCTTTACAAGACTTGGAAATTTTCTGGTTCTCTTAGGCAACCATCGTGGTTGATTGATAGGGGAGAAGAAAGTCTCATTTATTTTATTTAAATATCATTTTAATAGTACAAAAATCTGTCATAGGCAAAAGGATCAAAATGCCCTTTTAAAATTTTATTATTTACATATCTGCCATGCACATTGTTTTATTGTTTCCAGCTTAGATTTTAATTTTTTATTTTTATTAAATTTTATTTATTTTAGGGTCAACTAAACTAAGTCAAATGTTGACCAATTTGACCAACCATTTGAAAAAGACTAAAATACCCTTGCACAATTCTTTTATTTTCATTTCTGTCCTAACATTATTTTATTATTTTTAATTTCAAATTTTGTATTTTATTTTTATTATTTTTTCATATATTCGGTCAAACATGGTCAAAGGTTGACTCCCAAGGTGGTTTGACTGGCTATGGGTAGTGAAATTACTAAACCACCCTTAAACAAATGCTTTTTGTTTCGTTCTCGTTGTTTTTAGCACTTTTGTGTAATTCAGTTCATAAGCTGGATTCACATGAAACTTCTTTTACATGAGGATTTCCCTATGATAGTCTAAGGGTCCCAAGTCAATTTGGTTTGACTGTTATTCAGAAAAGTTCTTCCGAGCTATAGACAAAATTGTCACTTTTGAATTTGTTGCATGTAAACCTAGGTGTACTCATCTTAATGAATTCCGAAAAGTGGTCTTCCTACCCTTTAGATATTCTTGGCCCAACTTTCACATTTTGCCACTTTGAAGATCATCCGGATTACGAATTGTCCTATGGACCCACTTGATAGTTTTCCTAAAATTTACAACATACATCAGAATTAGTCATCTCAATTTGAGTTAATATTATTAATCAGCACATTGAGTAGGTATACGAAGAATAGAGAAATTAGGGCTCTCACATTTTGATTTCTTAAATGGGTTGCATTGCATTAAGAGTTTATCAAATAGATAATATTTGGATTGACAAGAATAAAGAGGAAAGAATAGAATTTGTATGAGATAAGTGAATTTAAGTAAGTTTGATTTTGTACCAGTTGTTTGGATTGGAGAAAAGTCATGATTTTAGTATATTTAGGTTTTTGATCCAAGTCTACCTTTAGAAAGAACCTTAATAGTCGGTCCTTGAGGAAGACTTTGATGCCTTTGGATCATCAAGGCCTACAATAGTTTATATATATTTTTGACACAGTAGTATTATTTTTTAAAATTTTAATTGTACTAATTCAACTGTAATTTATTTTTCAAATGAAACTAATTGCATTTTCGTTTTAATTTTAGAAGAGAACGATTAAATGTTGTCTTTTACCTTGAGTTTTTGAACAATTAAGTTTTTTTTAGCCGTTACTCTTCTTCACTGTAGTAAAAGCAAAGTTACAATTTTTAAGAAATGTAAAAAAAAGTCATTTTTTTTGTGCATGTGTGTAAAACGTATAGCTTCAGTTAATATAGTGGAAATAATGTTTGAATTAACGTTACATTTTAAATATTTGCTCATTTGTTAATCAAATGCAACAATTTTAAATTTTTTTATTCTTTTTTTTTTCAAGTTAGAATAGGTAACATGATTAGCTTTTAGTATACTTGGTAGAAATGTAAATGGGGCGAGTACTTACTAATTTTGAGGTACTTAATTCCAAACCAGATTATTAACTACAAAAACCGACCCCTATAATTACCCGATTATTTTTTAAATGGACTATCTGAATCCTATCCTAATAAATTTTATACTACCCGTTTATCATCTGAACTCATTTAATTACTCGATTATTCAATCAAAATTTTGATAAACCCGTTAATTGACATGAACTCGAACTCTTTTTAAAAAATAATTATTCTAATATTTAATTTTCTATTAATTAAAAAAATAAAATTAAACAATAACATATAAGTTTTATCATAATTCAGCAAATTTGATTAGTTAACACTTGAAACCCATAGAAATATGTTTATGAAACTACACAGAAACATAATTTAATAAAAAATACAAAACATATTTAATAAAACAACTAATTGGGTTTGGGTTTAGAATACCCTAAGGGCACTACCCGAACGTCACATGGGTAATAGAATCACTATCCTAACTCGATTAACTACCAATTATAGGTTTTCTGAACCCGACTTAATTAAGGCGGGTAGTCCTGGGTACTCGTTTAAGTGGTACCATTTACATCCTTGTTAGAAATAATGATACCTTGAAAATGGCAGAGTTGAAAAAAGAAGTTGCAGAATATGATGATTTCATTTTATTAGATATCGAGGAGAATAGTAAGCTCCCATATAAAACGTTAGTTCCTTTCCGAATATTTTAGTTATGGTTCTCCATGTTATTTATTTGAAAGAAGATCCCTTACTTTAGAATTTCTACTTCAGGCTAGCATTCTTTAAAGCTGCGTATGCATTCTCTAATTCTGAGATTTACGTCAAAATTAATGACGATATATATTTGAGGCTAGTTGGCCTGATTCATTAACTCTTTTATACATGTGTTGGTTGTATTCTTTACCTTTATAGTGCACTTTCGGGTAAAGATTGCTAAGCTATCTTGGTAAAGTGGCTGTAAATTTGCATTTCTATTTGTTTGGTTTTTTTTTTTGGATTCATAAATACTTCTATTTCTATGATGCATGGTGTTTACTATTATTTCTAGCAAATATTCAGGAACAAAACTAAAATTAAAGCACTTGAATAATAGAAAAAAGGGATTGGTGATGGATCAATTGGAAGCTGCTCTTAACAACATTTAACTAACATTATATGCAACTACAAGTTATCACTGGCAAGGATGCCTTCTGTATTATTACTAACTGTAATCATGTACAAATTGTTGTTGTTGTTGTTGTCATGTTCACGTTTTATTTTGAATTCATATATAGATTTCAAATGACTACATGGAATATCTTTGTGTAAATATTTCAAAATGTAAAGTCTTTATTTGTGAATTTCCCTATTCCTTATCTATTTATAATGTTCCTTCTCCTCTTATGAAGTGGAGGAGACATTTAGATATATGACCTTAATCTTAATTAATTATAAATGTCACTTTTTTCTATATTTTAACTAATGGCCTGCCTTTTGGTGATTGTATATTATAGATTATTGTTTATAAGAATGATGTTAATAAAGCATTCATACAACTTACACTTGAGTTTCTGACTAAATGTAATGCTTTGATTTTTGAAAATCGAAACTAACTTTTTTTATTTTCATATGGTCAATTGGGTTGTGCTCAATGTCTTCAATCTAATATTAAGCTTGCTTTTTTAGCTAACTCAACATTTAATTGTTCAGATCGGTTCTAGTACACTAAATTACAATACACATTTGTTTTTCTATACAAATACCTAATAACAAAAACTATGGTTTACATTTAAACTTCTTCAGTCTATTGTTTACATCCTTTTACACACTAAAGTACTATACAATAAGTATCTGAATACCATACCTGCAAGGTACAATATCGAAACCTCGTAGGCACCTGATCAGAACCTTCTCTTAACAATTGATTATTTCTGTAAATAAATCTATAAGGTAGAAGCGGGTGAGCTTAGCCTAGTAAGAAATAAATATAAAAGAATTGATACAATGCATACCTATATGCGTGTGTCGAAAACATATTTCAGAAATATGCAATCAGTATTAAAAGCAGTGTTGGGCACTCTATTAGAAAGGATCTATAATCGGTTAGAAGTACCAGGCTGAGTATGGAAGGATGCTTTAGAGCACCTCACTTGTCTCGGTTCCTAAATTCGATTATAGGGAATTTGTTAGCAAATTACTTGATTATATGGTTTAATAAACACATATTAAACAGTTTTCAGTGAATCTGTCAAAATATCCTTCATATAGCAAACTATTCAAAAGATCATTCAGTAAATCACACAGTAATTCGTTTAGAAAATCATTCAGATCTCACACTGTAAACGGTTTGGAAATCGTTTAGTAAATCACTCTGAACACAATTTAGAAACAATTCAAAAAATACATCCTCCGAAAACAGTTTCTTAAATCGATCAACTATCACATTCAAAAAATAGTTCAGTAGATATTTCAGGAATCACGCATTTAGAAAACCATTCAAAAATCAGACATTCAGGAAGCTGTTCAGAAATCACATGTTTAACAAAACTAATCACACACTCAGAAAACTATTAAGAAATCACACATTCAGGAAGCTGTTCAATAAACGGTCAGTAAACCATTTAGTAGATATTCAATTGTCCGTTCAATAAACTAATAAATAGTTATAGTATAAACGTTCAGGAATCAAGTTTCATTTTAAAATCATGTTTAGAAATTAGTACATTTCGTTCAATCAAATCCAAAACATTCCAATCATTATCTTTAGTCAGAAAGTAGACATTTTCTGTAAAACAAAGTCAGTTAATTCAAAAATATTCAAGGCATTAGCTTCTATTAGATAAATGAAACTTTCAGTAAAACTCCTTTCGGTTAGTTCACAATATTCAAAACATTTACTTCGGTCAAACATTCAAAACATTTACTTCAATCAGATAGTCAGAATTTTCAGTAATACATTAAGTGGTTAGAAACATTTTGTGTTAAACGATGTTCAATCAAAATACATCTTCAGTAAGTTCACAAATCTTTAAAATACTAATAACTATGGGTGAAATATAAAAATTCACCAAATATTTTTGATTCAACACACAGATTTCAAAATATTTTATTTACGTATAAGGATAGTGCGAAAATGTGTGTATATCTTGAAAAGTGGGAAAACCATTAAAAATCCCCTAAAAAACTAAGTTACAAAATATGTACGCACTTATGACCTATATGAACCTTGACCAAAATCACACTTTTATTTTATCCCCATTTGTAAAATCCATGCTAAATGGGGATTTTGAAACTTTTGTTTCGTTTTTAGAAAATTTCGACAACATAACGGAACTACCTATCCTAACACTCCTGCATGAAAATCACAGTTTAAAACCGCAATTCCAGTGTCTCAATTTCCTTTCAAATCACCATATTCAATATCATAAAAATCCAGTTTCATCAAATAATGCAACATAGTATCCCTACGCCTTTTACATATATCCCTTACTGCTTGGTTTTGGCCGAATAGTTTGATAGCACCAATGTTCGCACCTCACTTCTAAGCTACAAATTACCACATAAATACAATTAATTCTTCACACTTCAGTTATAGCAAGTTTATAACTTCTCATAATTTACTACATTGCCTATTGCAACTGCAAATCCGGTTTACATCATACCAATGCCAACACTGTAACTACTATCAAATCACCTTCGTTTTCAATTCTGACTGTGCCGGTAGTCTTATATTAATTTATATAGTATTCTAGGACCCAAATTACATCAAATTGAGCACAGTTTCAAGATCCCCTTCACTTGCCTGAATTTGATTCTCTCTACTACACACTTCATTTCTTCAATTTAAGCTTAAATTCATATTCTATACACTGTCTACATTGATTCTACATCATTTCCACATTGAACAACACTACTTTCATGCACATTCATACTTGGCCAAAACCCTAAGGGAGTCTTACAATCATTTTTGTTCAAATTTGAAGCTATACACATTTTTGAACATCAAGAACACATGACAATTTATCATAAAAATCAAAGAAAATTAAGCTTTCTCTCACTTACCTTAGTGGCCAAATCTAAAGAGGATGATTCATCATGAAAATGGTAACTTAACACTTGATTTTGGTAGTATGTTGTAGAGCTCTGAGAGTTGAACAAGTTTGGTGAAGACAGTTTTCAGTTTTCAGTTTTGGAGTTATTTTGCTAAGGTTTTACGGGTTTTTTCTCTCTACAAGAAGTTGTCAACCATGGAGGAGTGAGAAGTTGAATGGTGGATGGCACATGAAGAAGAAAGAGCTGGAAATTTCTATTTTTAAAATGTCTTTTAGGGTAAATTACAAAAATACCCTTATACTTACTAAAAATTTCAATTTTGCCATTTGCAATTTAAATTCATTTTAAACATTTAGTCTAACCTTCAAAATATTTTATTCACTCAAAAAATATATGTATTCTACATATTCTAATCTTTGGATACCCTTTTGTTGGGGTTTGACTAGTCAAACAAATAAAATTACCAAAATACCCTTAACCATCAAATCATGTAAATTTGGGCTTTTGTGTGTGATTTAGTTTTCAAGTTGACATGACATGAGACTCCTTAACATGTAGATTTATCTAGGACTGTCAATTGGTCTTAAATCAATTTAGATTGACTGTTATTTACGAAAGTTTCTTCGACCTACGGACGTAATTATCAATTTTGAATTTGTTGCATGTTTTTCAAAACATGTGCAAACGGAGGAATTTTGAGATGCAATTTCTTGCTATCTCAGTATTTCACTTCAAATATTATTATTCTAGGGATGCATTTTAATATGAACAGTAAAAGTCCTTTTGGGGCCTACATTAGGTACTTTCCCGGTCCTTACCAATCAAACCCTTTATTTAGAAATCTTAACGATCAACCCTCACATTTCGAGTTCTACATTCTTTAACTTATATATGGTATGGGGAAAATGGGGTTCTCACACTAAAGAGGTAAATTGATTCTATTTGAACTTTCTCTAAGTCTTTGTATCATTACACACTTGTTGATACATATTGATGAACATATTTAAGGTAGAATATAGTCAACGCATACTTCAAAATTATCCATCCTTGGTTTGCTACCCTTGCAAGATTGCAGCTATACCTAAACATGCCTAAGACTTTAATATTTTGTTGTTTATTGAATGAAATTTATAGTTTTGTTATTGATGCTGCGGCAACAATTGTACATGAACTCTTATTAATTTCCTCTAATAATCCTGGATAATGTCTCTATTGTTTTGGTAGAAATTTGAAGTATATGATTCAAAAGATGTTGTTGGTGCTGGGGATAAACCAATAATGTATTGATTGTTAATAATATTGATATGATACAAACATTTGATTCTTTCATAACTTTAAAGTTCATTTACTTATGATTTATTTAAGCTATTGCAATATTATCTATATTCACTAAGGCTTTTAATAATTCTCGTAGAGACTTTGACATCTCCGCCCATGTATTCTTCAACTTTAAAGAAAAAGGAAATATTATCATGCATTCTGGTTGACCAAACAAATTGATAGCTTTCTTTTTTGTTATTTCTTTTCTTTACAGCTATATTATCAATTTGTTTTGAAACATTAGTGACCCAATCACAATGCTGTGAAGCTAATATTATCTTTTTTCGAATTTATACTTCTTTTCCAAGCAAATATGATTTTTGACCCAAAAAAAAGGAACTTTTTAATGTTATACTGATGTTAAACCATAGCATCGCATGGGTCGTCATATAGTTTTATTAAAATAAAATGTTATATTTTGTAAATTTTTAAAAAGTTAATATAGGTCAAATAAAAGTTATTGAAAACTATATTAAGGTATATTTTAATTAGTTTAATTTTATATATAATTTCATTTGAACTTGTGTAATTTTTTAGACTTGGATTTAAAGTTTCATGCTATAGTATTCTTTTTATAAGAATTTAATTGAATTTTATTTTATTATGTTTATTAACAATTATATGATTTTTTTAGTATATTTCATTTTATTTTTAAAATTTGATAATTATTCTACAAGCTGAGATAGGTATGAGCTTTTTTTTTTTTATGTAAAAATAGGTTTGATAAAAAATTTATACTCAAAAAGTTAGATCGAGCCAGGGCCCAGTAGTATGTGTATGAATTTTGTTTTTGTGTCATGTAAATTGTGTTCATCTTGTGTAAAACTTTGTGTCAAAATTCGTGTCGACACGCCAAACACAAAACCTTTTTTTTTAATTTTTATCATATTCATTTATAGTTTTTACCAAATTTTAACATATGTAACTTTCATGTCTAATATTCGTGTTGTTTTTGTGTCATGTCTGGGATTGCCAAGTTTGCCAACAAGCTCAAACCCACTTAAAATCCGTTAGTATCCTATCTAAACTCAATCCAAATTTGGGCTAACTTGTCCCATGGACTTGTTTAATATATAGTGCAGACAAGAATTGAGTGCGTGTGTGTGTGTGCACACACACACACGCACACACACACACATACATACATACATACATACATACATACATACACGCATATATGTGTTTGTTATACTTGCTGTAGACACTCTATTTTGTCCAGGATCTTAACTTGTAAAAAATAATTAATTGGGTTAAGTGACATTGTATTTTAATTTAATTTAACAATTTAGATTGGGAAAAATATTTAATATTAGAATTATTTAGAATTAGACTAGAATTAAATTAGGATTTTTTAGATTTAGAATGATCATTAATTAAAATAAATAAAATTAGGATAGAAATAGGGTTTAAGAATAATTAATAAATAAAATAAAAAATGAAAAATAAATAATAGTTTTAGAATAGGATAACTGTTTAAATAAGGATTAATTAATTAAGTAATTAATTATTAGATTAATATTGAATTTGATAAAGTTAGATTAGGATTAGCATATGAATTTAATAGATAATTAGAATTAAAAGATAAAATAAAAAGAAAGAGATAAAAATTGACTTAGTCTAGGATTCTAATTAAGTGCCTATAAAAGGATCCCTTGCCACTAACTATCAATACCTTTGCACTTATTGAAGCACCATCTTCACCAAACTCATTAAAACGGATCCTTACCCAGCCAGCCGTCTTCATCGCATCTCTATCATCACGTCACCTTGCTGTGGTCCAAGCTTCACGCCTAGCCTCCTTGAACTACCGCTGCTTCCTCCATCGGAAAGACTTGTACCACGTGAACCCCTGTTTGCATCACCATCGTCGACCGCACCACAGTAGCTGCACGCCTAGTCCTTCATCGCCCTCAGTTCTTGCTGCTGCAACTTTGCCCATACCCGAGTTCCTTGCCTATGTTCCTGCTTGTCGACCTCGGTGGCTTGTCATTGCTGCTCCAAATGCTGCTGCTATAATCGGACCTTGAAGTAGAATCGGTGTCGCCTTGCACCATGATTCCAGCCCGTCTCCTTGCTGTACATCGCCACCTTCACCGCACTCCACCACTTACAATTCTTGCATCAAAGCCACCTCCGTTTGCTGCCGAGGAGTCTGCCTGCGGAAGTCGCTACATTGTTGAGGAGTAGTAGCTCACATTAAAAGAAAGAAAGCTTGAACGAGTCTTGAGTGTAAACTGAGAAAGAGAAATTAAAAGTGAAGAAGAAAGAATAGCAGATCCCATTGACAAGGTAAGTTTATTTTTTATATTAATTCATTAATTAATTAAATAGTTAAGGTAATAGTTAGTCTAATTAGTTTACTTAATTGTTAATATAATGAGAGATTTGATTATATGATTAACAGCTTAATTAAATTTAAAATAGTTTAGAAATGCCAATATATGTCTGATTGATTAATTGGCATTATCGGAATTAACATAAATAATTAAATAATTTTGTATGGAAGTTTTGCATGAAAATTTTGTATGAAAACCTTGTATGAAAATTATATATGTGATTATTGTTGTTTGTTTAAGAATTAGGATATATTAATGTTTCCTCAAATTTATAGTAATTTGTATTTGTAAAGTTAGAGTCATAACTCTTAGAAAATTATGGTCAAATTCCTTAAGATCAAAAATATAATTTAAATAAAATATAAAAATAATAATTATGAAGATGAATTATTCCGATGATGGAATTTCAAGTGTCACGAATGACTGCCATTTTGGAAATTCTTAGGTAAGAATATTTGCCTTAAATTTTGCCAGCATAATGGAAGATTTAAAGTAAATATTCAAAATTAATAATCAATAGTTATTTCTAAAAATATTAATATAAATATCCATAAACCATATTTGTTTTAATAATAAAATAAAATATAAAGTAGAGATTAACAATAAGAAATTAGGGAATAATGATTAATAAAAAAAATAAAAAGTATAATGATAATAAGTTCAGAATAAGTGGAGATTATCTCGATGATGGAATTATAAGACGTCATGAATGGTTAACATTTTAAAATTCTTAGGTGAGATGTTTTCTTTAAATTTCATCAGCATGATGAAAGATTTAAAAAAATTTTCAATAAGAATAGTTGACATTTATTTTCAAAAAATAAAAAATCTTAAAATAAAATAAAAATAAAACTTAGGAAAAAATAATAAAAAATAGGAAAATTAAATTGAAAAATAAAGATATGATAAAATAAAGATAATATATAAGATAGGAACATAAGATAGGAATAATATATGGAAAATGAAATTAAGATATTTCATAAGAAATTTAATGAATCCGACAATGGAGCCTTTCCGAGAAAGATGAACGAGATTTCTTGGATACTGTTGAGGTGAGGATGAAATTTAAGAAATTCCACCAGAATGATGGAGAGTTTCTTAGAAATTGTCTAATATTTAAATATATGAATTTAATGAAAACAAAGATCATTTAGTTACAAATTCTTCAAGATATCACAAAATTAGTTGGTACCATATTAGGATGAGCGTTGTGAGGGTGCTAATCCTTCCTCACACGTAACTGTACTCCTAAACCCTAGATCTTTTGAATGTAGACCAAACATTGTCATTAGTTTGAATAGGTGACCAATCACACCTTTAAGTTAGAAGGGTTGGTGGAGACTCTTGAATTTAAGTCTAGTGGGTTAGGTTCTAGGACTTGACACGTTATGACAGGTTGGCGACTCCACTGGAGATTTTTAGAGAGTTAAGCCAATAGAAAATTTTGTGATTATCTTGAATTTTTAATTAAATTGTTTTTATCCTGATATGTTGCATATATTGCTTGCTATGTTATGCTTATTGTGGGGTATTTAAAATGGAGTCTTGTTTCTTCATACACACACTTCACTTGCATGTGCATGCATGAGCCTTCTACCGGGGCTCTGTCATTCTTAGGAGGAAGTATAGTAACTACACTCTTGTGAGACGGTAAGTTTCATAATGGCTAGCGAAATACTTTCACTCAAATTGAACCTTTTCGTTTGTAGCGTAATGGTTAAGGATTGGGTGCCTTACTAATCCTGTGTGACGACAATAGGGAATAATTTGGGAACCTTTAGAACATTGATTTATCCAAACCCTGCGTGTAATTAGACTTAGCCTTAGTGTGGAACTATGCTAGATTAAAGTGTAGAAATAACCCAACATTAGGACACATGAAGGAACTTTCTTGTGCATAAAACCTTTTTGTATGGTAGGATAAAAAACATAGACAAAACAACAAAATTTGAAAAAAAATGAAAAAAAAGTTTTGAGATTAGTTTGAAGATTCATCTATCTCAATTTTCATTGCACTTTGCATTCATCAAGAATAGGATTCACATTGACTGAGCAGTACATAACATATTGACATTTCTTGTAAATTCATTAGTCATGCATATATGAACCTTTCATAAACATTCTGACATCATGCATTGCATACATGCATGCAAATTTCCATTTCATGTTTTCAAAGTTCTATCAAATCAGGGTTGAGGGAGTCTAGTTAGTCATTCTCCAAAAGAAAAGAAAGTCATGATTAAGAAAAAGACCTAGTTGTTTAAAAGAAGATAAGTTGTTGGAATGTTGTAAATGTAATTGCTAATTGGGAGGCCAATCTATGTTTTTAAAACTTTTTGAAAATGGAATTTTTATTTGAAATAAATGACTTTTTATATTTTTTGATATGATTTGAATAAAAGCCCCAATGGACTCCTTTTCATGATTTGAATAAATATGAGAAATCTGAAGAGAATTGGTGATAACTCTCAATAATTAATATCATGAGACACCTTATTGATTACTTTATGCTCATCATAGTCAAACAATAAAAAGCTTGAATCATAGAAATGTATAAAGCTTGAACCTTTTGATTCCTCCTTTCAAAGTCAATGACCTTCATTTAGGCTATAAGCAAGGAAATGACTTATGGATTTGCAAAACTTTTGAACTATTTTTGAAATAGCAATTCATGATGCATTCTCTTGAGGACTTTGAATTTGGAAATTTGATAAATGTCAAGGTTATGCTACACATCAACCCAAAATTCACATCAACCAAAAATTCTTTCTCATAAGTTGAACCTTTCAACTCAATTTATTGGAGCCATCCTTCACCCACATCTTGGGGTAAAATATTTGAAAAAGCCAAGTTACTTGATAACCCAAACATTTGTTTGTAGACCATTCTTGATTCAAATAATATCTTTCTCCTTTTTCTTTAAATAAAGTTCACATGAACAACCCACCATGAAAATGCATGTCATCGCATAAGGCCTTCACCAAGTTGAGTTGATTCATCTTGAGTATGAGTTGTGAAAGATAAACGAAGTGAAAGTGAAAAAAAAAAGAAGAAGAAAAGAATGATGATTATGATACTACGCATTTGAGATATTTAAATGATTTCAAAAACCAAAAAAAAATTTATCTAAGAATTGCTTTTTGATAAAATTGCCAGGGTGTATAGTATATTTAGAGTTGTGAGCCTTTTCTAAAATAAGTCTCTTCAATCCATCACTGCCAATTCTGAAATCAGATCCCATATCTTGATTTCCTTCATTTTCACAAATGATCTCTGAAGTTCGAGAATCTTTCTTTTGTGTCTGTCTAATCAATTCAATCAAATTCGGCTCTATGCTCACACTCGTAACTACACATCCTTCGGTAGCATATTCTATTTTCAAATTCATTCTTGCAAACTGATCTAGCATTTGCCACTCTCGAAACATCATCACAAAAACCATTACCAAACTCTTCCTACTCAATGCATCTGCCACTACATTAGCTTTCCCTGGATGGTAAAGTATTTCGCAATCATAATCTTTAAGTAACTCTATCCAATGATGTTGGTGCATGTTTAACTCTTTTTGTGAGAAGAGATACTTTAGACTCTTGTGGTTGGTAAAGATATGAAATGTCTTTCCATAGAGGTAATGGTGTCAAATCTTTAAGGTAAACACCGTTGCCACTAGTTCCAAATCATGTCTTGAGTAGTTCCTCTTATGATCTTTAAACTACTTAGACCCATAAGCTACCACTTTCCCATTCTACATGAGAACACATCCCAGTCCTTGATGGGAAGCATCGTTGTATATAGCAAATCCTCTAGAACCACTAGGAATGATCAATATAGGAGCAGAGGTTAACCTTTGTTTCAGCTCTTGGAACTATTCTCACATGCATTAGACCATGCAAAATCTACTCCTTTTCAGGTAAGATGGGTCAACGATGCCGCAATCTTAGAGAACCATTCAACAAATCTTCTATAGTATCCTGCGAGCCCTAGTAAGCTGTGGATATCAGTCATTGTCTTGGATCTCTCCCACTTCACAATTGCTTTAATTTTAGATGGATCCACTAGCACCTCATCTTTAGACACAATATGCCCAGGGAAGGCAATATGGTCTAACTAGAAATCACATTTACTCAACTTAGCAAACAGTTTCTTTTCCCGAAGAAATTGAAGAACCAATCTCAAGTGCTGCTCATGCTCTTCCTTAGTCTTTGAGTAGACCAAGATATCATAAATGAATACTATCACAAACTGATCCAAGAAAGGTTTAAACACCTCATTCATCAGACTTATGAAAGCAATTGGGGCATTTGTCAACTCAAAGGGCATCACAAGAAATTTATAGTGCCCATATTTGATTCTAAATGCAGTCTTTGGAACATCTTCCCCCTTAATTCTCAATTGATGGTAACACGACCTGAGATCAATCTTTGTGAATAACTAAGCACTTTTCAGCTGATCGAATAGGTCGTTAATATGAGCTAATGGATACTTGTTCTTGATTGTAACCTTGTTAAGTTGCCTGTAATTGATACACAGTAGTAGGCTGCCATCCTTCTTCTTCACAAACAATACTCGTGTTCCCCAAGGGGATACACTTGGTCGGATGAACCCCTTATCAAGCAACTGTTGTAGTTGCTTTTTTAGTTCTTTTAACTTAACTAGTGCCGTTTGGTATGGGTTTTGGAAATCGGTTGGGTACTCGAAATCAAGTCAATTGTAAACTCGGTTTCTCATTCAAGAGGTAAGCTCAGCAAGTCATCTAGAAACACGTCGAGATACTCTCTAATGACAAGAATATTCTCTAACTCTAAGTGATTACGAGTTGTATCTTCCACGATGGCAAAATATGTGAGGACCCCAATTTTCTTATATTCGATATAAATTACAGAGTGTAAGAATTCAAAAAAAGAAATATATTCTTAAAAAAAAATTAAATAAAGAGTCTATTCGATAAGGTTCAGGGAGGTACACGATGAGGGTCCCACCAGGATTTTCTCTATCCATATCGAAGTGAGACCCTAGAATGATAATATTATAGGATGAAATTAGTGTAATTTATGTACAAAATAAGTGTATTATAAATATTATGCAAGTAGAAATAACTCCTAAGTTAAGTTGAAAGAAAAAGATATAATTGTTAATATTTGTTAATTATGGAATTAAAGTAAATAATGAATAAAGATAGATTGTGAAATTAAAATTGAAAAAAAAGAATATGATTTATTGTTGTTGTTTCCCAAAACAACAATAAATGTTTGCTGACGTCAGATCCTCAATCTTCGCGTTAGTCTGTCTCTAACGAATCTGCGAAATAGGAAAAGTCAGAGGGGGCGCAGGGTTTTCCCCTGCGCGCGCACTCCGATGCTTAAGTCAGACAAGGTTCCAGTAGGCAAATAGAGCTTAGGGTTTAAAGATGATACCTGTGACCTATTTATAGGAGTTAGATTGCGCGTAATTACCTTTATGACCCACAACTTAAATGGTCATTTAATGGATGATTTTATGGGCCTTCTGAGTCCTCTTTCTTCTTGGGCTTAAATTATCATTTGACCCAATGTTCTTCAGCTTGACTAATAGAAAAGCTCAGTAATCTTTAACCTGACCCACATCAATTGCTCCCCACTCTTTCGCAGTGTTTACCTTGTGAAAGAGTATAAAAAATGGGCTTTTCAAATTCTTTTACTACCTCTTTCTGGGATTATCACAAGAGTTTTTTCATCTTCATTTGAGGGCTCAACTAAGGGACGTCATCATTATTTGTAACAGAAACGACGTCGTGTTATCATTTCTTTTGTCAAGTGCCTTTTTAAGGACACTACCGGGATACGTTTTCCTCTTCTAAGCTAAGTGCTTCTCAAGTGGAATATGCCACCCTTCTTTTCGAATTTAATGTCTTAGCTGACCGAAACCAAGCATTGTAAGGAGAAATTACAAGATTGCAGAGCCACCCAAGCCTTTGATTGGCCCAGAGGAAGAAAACCAAATCTGAGTTAAAGCCATGAGGGCGCATCGTTAAGAAATGCCACAAGAGGATGCATATGCTCTTAATTGGTTTCATCAGATGGGATTTGTGCTTGGCATGCTCCTGATTGGTTGAAGCTTGATCCAGATGTTGAGGATTTGGAACCTTTTCTGAGAATAGGCATTTATAAAGATCTATCTGATCTTACCAGCCCTTAAGAGCCTTTTCGTCGACCCGAGATGGTCGGGGTTCTCACAGGCTCGGACGAAGATGATTCAGATAATTATAGCACCTCATGGCGTACATGCTTGGGTGCCGGTTAGTATCGATGCTCCTTTTGAGGCAGAAGTTAATCTAGAGTGCTCTCCAGTTTTTGTGAAAGAGCTTAGTCTTTTACAAACTGATCAACACACATTTTTTTAAAACTCATCTACAGAGGCAACTACACATTTACCTGGTATTAGTCTTACATAATAATCAGACTTTCCTCGTGCACTTTTTGCTTCAAGTTCTTTTACATATGTGGCTTTTGCCGCTCAATTACTGCTTCAAGCACAAGCACTTCATGCATGACTTACATCACGCACTTTTCGCTTTAAGTGCATGCGTAGCCTACATCACGCATCTCCGAGTACGTGGCTTACTTCGCACATTTTTTTTGCTTCAAGCCCTTACATTTTATGCATGACTAACATTGCGCACTTTTTTGCTTCAAGTACATGCGTAGCCTACATCGCGCTTTTTTCGCTTCAGGCTTTTAGTTTGCCCGTCTTGCACCCTTTTGTGCTTAGAGACTTTTCATTTGCCCGTCTCGCGTATTTTTTGCTTAGGAACTTTCGAATTTGCCCGCCTCGCATTGTTTTGTGCTTATGGACTTTATAGAATTGATAAGAATATAACATCGTTTATATCCGAAATGTCAACATAAAATATGATAAAATTGTAGCATACCTTGTAACATACCTCACAGCCTGTATACTGTGTGCTCCTCAAGTTTTTCTTTACGACTTTTTGTGTCCAAAGAAGAATTTTTACTGGAGTATTGATCCTGTCTTGCGCACTATCCGCTTAAGGACTTATTAGAATATAATACGTTAAATGTAATCTGAAAAAATTGTAACGTACCTTGTTTAGAGACTTATTTTTGCCTGTCTCAAATCCTTTTGTGCTTAGGGACTTTTTGTTTTGCCCATCTCGCGCATTTTTCACTTTAGGGACTTTTGTTTGCCCCGTCTCGCACCTCCTGTGCTTAGGGACTTTTGGTTTGCCCATCTTGCGCATTTTTCGCTTAGGGATTTTTTGTTTGCCCATCTCGCGCACTTTTCACTTTAGGGACTTTTTGTTTGCCCGTCTCACGCACTTTTCGCTTAGGGACTTTTGATTTGCCCATCTCGCGCACTTTTCGCTCAGGGACTTTTTGTTTGCCCGTCTTGCGCATTTTTCACTTAGGGACCTTTTGTTTGTTCGTCTCGCGCACTTTTCGCTTAGGGACTTTTTGTTTGCCCGTCTCGTGTATTTTTCGCTTAGGGACTTTTTGTTTGCCCGTCTCGCGCATTTTTTGCTTAGGGACTTTTTTTTTTCCCGTCTTGCACACTTTTCGCATAGGGACTTTTGATTTGCTCGTCTCGTGCATTTTTCGCTTAGGGACTTATTTGTGCCTGCCTTGTATATCTTCTCGCTTAGGGACTTTTTTTTGCCCGTCTCGCGTATTTTTCTATTCCCGCAACATGTCTATCAAACATGAAGGATTATCATACCATAGATAAAAATAACTGGCCTTTCGTTTCATAATGTAGTATTTCCAATCAAATACAACAAGTAAGAACATAATTTCAGCAAATGTTAAAATAATAACAACAACTTTTTACCGCTAGTACAGTTCCAAGTCTCTGTCTTTGTAGAGTCTGTAAAGTGCAATTGCTTCGACATTCGGCTGTTAATCATGGATCGTGCGTTAAGTTGCACCTTGGTTCTTTGCTCATAAGAACCAGCAATCTACCTTCGCGAGCTTACCACAAGCTATTTCTGATCCGACTATGTCGAACTAAGCTCTCCCTGGCTTGCTGCCTTACAGGACAGTGGCCAGTGCCTCCTTTGGACACCTCAAATCTGCTACCACCCATACGTCCTTGCTTGGTCGGTGAACACTATAACAATGTGCAAGGGACTTTGCTAACCTTGCATCCAAGCAATTGGCTGTGCTCATATGTCTTCCACGTGCTTTTCTAACTCATCAGTAACTAGTTCTAATTTCTTGTTATCAATATCAATACTAATGAGGCATCCTCCTAGGACCAAAGATGAGTTCGACTCACAAGGTCTGGACGATTATTTAGAGGATGGAGCCATGAATGACCTGGATAATCTCGAAGGTCTATGGCTTCCTCAACAGCCGCGCAATCAGCCTGGGGTTATTGAGGTTCGTGACCAGCCTAGGCCTATCAAAGTGCATAATGAGCCTGAACATGTTGAGGCAGGCGATCAGCCCGAGCCTATCGAGTCACTGCAAGGGGTAGATGGTGACGAGCTCCAATTTTTCGATCTACTGCTATTGATCCCTAACCAGACTCTGCAGCTATGGCCGGGCCCTCGAGCAATGCTCCTACTTCTGAAATTGCTCCTTCGACTCCCCAAAATCCTAGTGCTGATGCAGCATCTTCTCATCCGGCAGGTTTAGTTCTCACAGCTTTGATCTTGACGCCCTAAGCTGGCACATCATTGTCTTGTTTAAAGGACTCACGAAGCCGACACACCTTTTATATAGACAAACCCTCTTTCACATGTGTGGTTGTCAATAGGCCAAGTGTGTGGCTCTTAAGCCACTTCTAGATGGTTGCTAGAGCAGTTCTTGAAAGCTTATGTGTCAGACGATCGACAGATAGGCCGAAGGAAGCTTTTGGACATTCTATCGGATTAGTACGCGCACCAGATTTAGAAGATTCTAGATCATTTCGCTCAGATCCCGCGCTTAGGCGTGCGTTTGGATTGTCAAATTTAAATGTGCTCGACAAAGTTTTTTCTAAAGGGCGAACCAGTAGTTTGGATTCCGTGCTCACCAGCATTGATAGCCATTGTCGAAAGGCATTACTCGGGTGTTCTTTGCTCGCTTGTATTGTGCTAATGGGGGAATCTTGCCTATGGGTGCTGTGTTCACCTAGTTTTCTTTGTTGTCATTTTATCAAAGTGGGGAGCTTGTCGCGTGCGAGATTCCTATCTCATCCAAGGCTTGTTGCGCATGGGAGCTACCCTGTCGCCCAAGGCCTGTCACGTGCGGGAGCCCTTGTCTCGCTCAAGGCCTATCGCGTGTGGGATCCCATGTCTCGCTCAGGGCCTGTCACGCGCGGGAGCTCCTCTCTCGCCTAAGGCCTGTTGCGTGCGGGAGCTCTTGTCTTGTACAAGGCCTGTCGCGCTTCTTGGCTTTTAAGTTCAATTTGACAACGAAGAAGATAAGGTTGCCCATGTTCGAGCATGTCGCATGCCTATAGTTGTGCAAATTGCTCTGTCGCATGGCCTTGAGCTAGCTTGGGACAAAGTACCTGTCGCATGCTTGTAGTCGTGCAAATTTGCAGTGTAGCAAGCACCTTTCGAGCGACAGATTGTTCTGTGGCATGACGTCTTGCATGCAACTGACTATTCAAAAGAATGGCATCTTTGTGAGATCTTCAATAGTAGTCCCCCTTTCTCGCCATTTTGGCTGTCGCACGCATGAGCCACCTCTAGTAGAAAGAGTCTGCCATGTGGAACCTTGTCACCAAAATTTGTCTCGTACGTGCCTGTGCTCGCCGAATTGAGGACACTGCTGTCGCTCATTTCTTGTACTTTGTTGCCAGAGATCTTCCAAGTGACAGGCTGGGCTCTGCCCATTTCGGGTACTCAATCACCAGGGAACTTTTGGGTGATAGGCAGGGCTATAGCCCATTTTTTGTATTCTGCCACCAAAGATCTCTACTTGCCGCCAAATATGTGACTGGTCGTAGCCTCAGTTTTTTCTTTCTCTTCTTTTCTCTTTCCATTTCCTGTGGCACAATACCTTTTAATTTTTAGCGTACTTTTACACCATATAGCTCCCCAAGTTCTTCTTTGAAACAGTGTTGTCGTTCCTGTTCAAAGATGAACTTTTTCTCGAGCGTTGTGCTTGATGATGTACAGAGTTGCCTAATCCTTTTTCGCTTTGGTCACCCAAAATGGCTTGCCCGTCTAGATCGTTCCTCGTGCCCTGACACGTGTTTTACCGAGCGAGCCTTGTTGCGGAGGCTAGGCTGTGGCGCTGGTCATGCCATCGCCACATGCCACTCAATCGCCGAAAGTGTCTGCTGCAGTGGTCTTATGCTCGTCACATGACACTGCATTCATCAACATTGCTTTACACCTTGTGTGCGGAAGACTGGGCTTATGAGGGTCATTTGCTCACCTAGAATGCTTGCCGTGTGATTTTTCCTAGCCCGTATGGCTGTTGCATAGGACGAACTGCTTTATCGCAATCTAACTTGTCAAATGTGCTCACTATTACCTTTTTCCGATTGGGCAAGCATGCAACTTGGGATCAGTGCTCGTGTATTTGCACTACCGCCTTACGTATGGTGGATTGACCTATCGTGGCAAGAGCCCTTTTGTTGCGGCGTTGCTTGCCGTACGTTAGCTGTTTTTTCGACCCTTTACTCTACAGGCCCTGCTTGCCATCGTCTCTTTACTGCCTAAGACTGTCGTGTATGTGCGGTGCTCGCCATTGTGGCTTACTCTTTCGCCAAAACTCATGTTGCGTCAACTTTGCTCGCCTATTTTGGCTGTCGATAGGCGAACCACAATCTCTTATCAAGGTTGTCCGCTTTCTCACAAGTTTATGCGCGGCGAGCCTTCTCGCCCGATTATTTGGCAAGGGTGGTCATTTTCTCTCCCAGGTCTGTGCGCGCGATAACCCTCTCTTACCGTTTCTCTGGCAAGCGTGGTAACTTTCTCGCCAAAGTGTAGCCTGCGAGAGCCTCTCTCTCACCCTCTGGCGAGAAAGGAGGTGTCGTGTGAGGGAGCCCGTTTTCGTCATTTTCGACTATCGCGATCGGGAGACTCTCTCTCGCCCGAGTTAGTTGTCGGGTGCGGGAGGATCTCTCACCCAACGCTTGTCGCTGAATAACAAAGAGATTGGCACCCTTGCTCGGCAATGGCATTTTGAGATCCAATGGCCTCGTTTGGGCACAGCAGAGGAAAATCATTGCACCTGAGTTCTACATGGATAAGGTTAAGGTAGTGAGTCAAAACCCACTGCAACGTTGATTCAATGCATTTAAGAATCTTGGGCATGTTCGTTTCTAATAGAAACATGCCTTGGGACATTAATTGACTGAGGCGGTGATGGTATTGGTAAAACTATGAATGAGATTCTGTCATCGCTATTACCTTTCATTAACCGTTTAAATAAGGAAACAAAGTTTCCACTATTTTAATTCCTACATCCTAATTAGCTCTCTTAGCTCATGTTTAAGGTGGGCCATCATCTTAGACTGTTGACGAAGAGCACTGCTTGTCGTGGGCGAGAGCCACTCTCTCGCCCAAGTCTGTCAAGTGTGAGAGCGACTCTCTCGCCCAGCTTGTAGCGTGCAAAAGCCACTCTTCCGTTCCCTTGTCCGAAAGCCTGTAGCCTTGCCTTACCAACTCTCCCTCTCTCTTTGACCCTGTTGCCATGACAATCTCTTTTTACGTTATTTTCTTCTTCTTCTGAATTGCCATAAGCTGTGTGGCTGCTTGGGAAATGAAGAAAGCAGGAGATGGCATGACAAGCTGCTGACTTGAGGTGTGGCGATAAGCATGTAGCGCAAGGTGGTGTAGCAGCTTAGCCTACAAACTCATGAAGTTACCTTTGGGTGATTCTGTGAGCTCGAAGAAATGCAGCACAAACACATCACTTATATTCTTGCATGTGGGACTTATCTCCCTTTTGTGATAACCTTGAATTTAGAGTAGTGATAGCCAATGGAGACTTATTCTTGCTCAGATCCAGCAAACCCATCTTTGCTAGGTTGTCTGTCTATGGATCTCCCTCTGCTATAAACTAATATATATATATATATATATATATAATGCTTCCATTCCATCCCCCAGATGTATGGAAAACGTCAGAGCTTAATGTAAATTCTAATGGATCGAACGATTGCTCTTACGATTGATTCATTTCATATTATCGGGCTACAATTGCCTCGTTGTGCCAACTATCGAGGCATAAAATTGATGAGTCACACGATGAAACTATGGGAGAGAGTGATAGAACAGAGATTAAGAAAGAATGTAGCGATATCGGAGAATTAATTTGGTTTTATGTCGGGTCGATCAACTATGGAGGCAATATATTTGCTTAGACAACTTATGGAGCGTTTTCGAGTAACGGGTAAAGATCTTCATATGGTCTTTATAGATTTGGAGAAAGCATATGATAAAGTGCCTAGGGAGGTACTCTGGTGGTCCTTAATGAAGAAAAGAGTTCCTTTGAAATATATTAAACTAATTAAGGACATGTATAGAGGCGCAAGGACACATGTGAGGACAGGTGGGGGGCAAACAAGTGAGTTTCCTATCACGGTGGGATTGCACCAAGGGTCAGCGTTGAGTCCATTCTTGTTTGCGGTAGTTATGGACGAACTGACAAAATCCATCCAAGATAAGGTGCCTTGGTGTATGATGTTTGCAGATGATATTGTCCTATGTGCAGAAACTAGAGCGGAGATCAATACAAAGTTGGAATTATGGAGACAAACGTTGGAATCAAAAGGATTTAAACTAAGCAGAGTGAAGACTAAATACATTGAGTGTAAATTCAGTTCTAACCGACTGGAAGAGCATGATGTAGTGAAGTTAGATGGGGTGGCGATACCTAAGCGGGATCATTTTCGATACTTGGGATCAATAATACAGATGGATGGAGAGATTGATGCTGATGTGACCTATAGGATCCAGGCTGGATGGAGTAAGTGGAGAAGTGCTACAGGTATGTTGTGCGATAAAGGAATTCCTACATGGTTGAAAGGCAAGTTTTATAGGACAGTTGTTAGACCAACATTGTTATATGGTAGTGAATGTTGGGCGACTAAGAGGCTACATACACAAAAGATGAGTGTAACAGAAATGAGAATGTTACGGTGGATATGTGAATATACAAGAAAGGAGAGAATGAGAAATGATGATATTCGTAAGATAATTGGAGTGGTACCTATCGAAGACAAAATGTGTAAAAATCGTTTACGTTGGTTTGGACATGTAACATGTAGACCTGTAGATGCTGTAGTTAGGAGAATAGAGGCTATGGATGTTGAGAGAAGGGTTAAGACTAGAGAAAGACCAAAAAAAACTTGGAAGGAAGTAGTTTGGAAAGACATGGAGGTTCTAGAATTAGATGAGCAAATGGCCTTGAATAGGAATCTATGGAGGCAGAGAATACATATGGACGATCTAACGTGATTTTAGATATTGGTTCATATAGCCTACCCCAATCTATTGGGATAAAGGCTTTGATGATGATGATGATGATGATGATGATGATGATGAATTGCCTCAGCTGTCAAACTGATTGTTTATAGTATGAAACTAAAAATATTTCGAACGACTTTTTCTAAAGGTTTGATTCACAGAAATTTTCATGTAAAGGTTATGATCATCTAGTCATGTAGTACATGGAAAGCAGTATTGATCCATGTAAAATAAAGACTACACCAACATGTGAATGCGGCGGTATAGCACATACATATGAAACGATTTAATAAAGGTTCACATGGCATTGAGTCATTCTTACTTGATTTAAAGGTTCACGTCTGCGGTGGATTCATCTTTCTTTCTCTGCTTCCATTCTCAAAGTCTTCACTCCATTTCAATTCTAGCTTATCAAGCACGGACTTATCATGTAACTTAGCCTTCCATGAATCTTGAGTTTCAACAATATTCTTTAACATGTTGCGCTTCATTGATGCCCTCGAATTTTTTAATGCCTTCCAATAAGCCAGGAATGTAAGACATGTGGCGAGCATGCTTTGAAATTTTCTGATCGCCCTCTATTCTAAAGCATATTTCTTGGGCAACTGATTGGGCCAAATCATTGATGAGGTCATGCATAACAAATCGAGATCCATCTTTGTTTGACTCTTGCAGAAGAGACCTTGATACTAGATCTCTAAAATACTTATGGCCTAGATCTTCAATGCTATGCTTATCTCTTGCTTCCTGTAAAAGGCCTTCTGCCCTCAATAACAAGATTATTTCTTTCTCTTCAAATTCATAGTCCTTTGGAAGAATGGAGCAATATGCAAAGCATCGCTTCAAATGCAAAAGAAGATGATGGTAACTCAATTGGAGAGCTGGAATTATACCACATTGATGGTCTGACAGCTTCCATATCTCACTGTCTAATATCTTTTTCCAGGCATCATAGTCAACATTAGTACGAAGAAAGCCTCCAAAGGTCTTAGCAGCCAAGGGCAATCCATTGCATTTCCTTACTATTTTCTCAGCAACTTCTTTTAGATTTAGATGTCCTCCAAAGTCTCTTGCTCCCAATGTATGTTGAGTAAATACAAACAGACAATCATTTTCTGACAAAATTTCTAAAGAATGAGGATTAGAAACACCCATTATAGATGAAACAACAGAACTTCTTGTTGTCACAATAATTTTGCTTCCCAGAGCTCTTGCTAGAAAAGGAGATCATAAAATGGTCCAGTTATGATAATTCTCATTCCAGACATCATCCAAGACAATCAAAAATTTTTCTCTGACAACTTCTTTAAGTTTTCTTGAAGTGAATTCAAATCATTGTCATTGCATGACTGAGAGGTGACTGCTTGAAAAATTGCTTTTATTATTCTTGTGATATCGAAATCATCAAAAACACAAACCCATGCTTTGAGATCAAAATGTTTTTAACAGTTTCATCATTGTAAACAAGCTGGGCCAGTGTTGTCTTACCGATCCCTCCTATTCCAACGATGGGAATCAAAAAAGTTTCCTTCATCATCACTCTTGAAGACCAATTTAAGTATGTCCTCCTTGTCTTTGTCTCTGCCACACACATGAGTTTCAATCTCCAGAGAAGTAGGCTGCTGCCTTTCTTTGATTCTGTTGGATTTCTGGCTGTTAATCATTCTCAGTTGTAATTGATTTTTCTGAGGCTCCAAATCTTTCAATCTGGCAATGACATCTTTTATCTTTGACATCATGTCTCTATTAGACGTAACAGCAATCACTGGATCATAAAAGCGTCTAGGTTTCTTACTGAAAGCGAGAAGCATCCAAAGCAGTCTAATGGAATTAAAGAAAGCTAGAGTGTAGAGTGTAGTCGGAAGTAAACTAATTGACCAACTGCAAACTCATTAGTGTTTCTGTTGGCCAAATAATTAAAATATAGTGTTGTAGACAGGATAACCCCAAGCACTGCGTGGTAGACTTTTTCTTTTTCGTACTGCGAGCTTCTTGCCAAAACGGACGTTGGGCTCTAAATTGACTTTGGTCCATGGTCATGGCTCAAACATCAAACGAGAGATGCTGGATAGGGCAGTTTTGAATGCCTGTTGGAAACTCAAATTCCCTGAAGCTCATGTTACGGTCCTGCCTAGAACACATTCAGATCACAATCTGATTTTCATTGGCTCTGCTGATTACATTTCTAATTGCCGTCAGAATAGACCCTTTCGCTATCAAGGCTAAACCATGATCAGTTTCACAATATCTTCAAGCCATTCCATCACTTCCGCAACCTCAGCTTTAACTGTTGCGGCTTCCTCTGTTGAACTGTATCTGGAAGTTGAAAACTCGAATCCTAGTCCGAAAGAAGAAGAAAGGGCTTGGCTTTCATCCCACGTATATTAACGAAATATCTGTGACATAGCTACCTTGTTCACCAAGATACCATTCCATAAAAGGGGCCAGGGCAGCGAACCATAAGCAAGGAGTCAGAGAGGATAAAATCTCTCTTTGTCTCTTCATCATACCTACATGAGGGACACGTCTTCACTGACTTCATGGCCAACTTCAGTAATGAGATTAAAGATCATTGCAAGATTGATGCTAAGCAGAACCATCTTTTTGTGAAATGCAGATGCAGTGGTCGATTGCCTAGGAAAAGCCTTTTTCGAGTTTGAGCGTTGGATCAGAACAGACCAAAACTGTCGGAAATAAGGCATTGGGGACTGGTTCAGAAAGGGATCCCGGAGGTGGTCGCTCATTCACTTAGTTGGAAGCACGCATTCATGTCTAAGAAGAATGTACTTGAGCACCTCGGATCAGACATAAAGCGGGAAGTGCCTGTACCCATTTTTAAACCGGGGCTTGTCAACAGTCTTTCTACTCAATTTAAGACGCGATCTGCCACAAATACTACTTTTACCAACATCTTTTTTTTTTATTATTATTATTATTAGAAACCAACATCTTTTAATGCCATTGAACAATCGAGAATAAGAAGTCGCTCAACGTCTGTTGCGGGCGAGAGAGAGAGACGTCTTTCGCAGGCGATAGCCTCTCTCTCACCCGAGCCTGTCGCGAGTAGCTATACTCGCCACTTGTTCTACCTAATGTGTCTCGCGTGTAGTGTCCCTCTCTCGCCATTTTTACCTGTCACGTGTAGCCCATCTCTCGCTCCAGGATCTGTTGCGGGCGAGATTCACTCTCTCGCCCACTGCATGTCAGGGTCATGTGAGCCTCGCGCTAGCTTGCGACATAGTATCTGTCGCATGTCTGTGCGTGCGAATCGCTCTGTCACGTGCACCTTCCACACGACAAACTGATCTGTCGTGTGAAATCTTGTGTGCGATAGACTGTTTGTCGCCTGTAAAATTTTTTTTATTATTATTACTATTTTTTACATTTTTTATTTAGGCGACAGACTCTTTATGTGAGCGTGAGGCCTGATGTGCGACAGACTGGTCTGTCACATGCACTTTGAGCGTGACAGACTATTTTGTCGCGTAATCTGTGCCCCCTTTCGCAGCCTACATATCCTCTCTCCCGCAGCTCGTCTTTTCACCATCTTTTATGGCTTTTTTGTTTGTTTCCCACAGACGGCGCCAATTGTTGTTGCCCAAAATAACAATAAATGTTTGCTGACGTCGGATCCTCAATCTTCGCGTTAGTCTGTCTCCAACGAATCTGCGAAATAGGAAAAGTCAGAGGGGTGCAGGGGTTTTCCTCTGCTCGCGCATTCCGATGCTTAAGTCAGACAAGGTTCCAGTAGGCAAATAGAGCTTAGGGTTTAAAGATGATACCTGTGACCTATTTATAGGAGTTAGATTGCGCGTAATTACCTTTATGACCCACAACTTAAATGGTCATTTAATGGATGATTTTATGGGTCTTCTGAGTCCTCTTTCCTCTTAGGCTTAAATTATCATTTGACCCAATGTTCTTCAGCTTGACTAATAGAAAAGCTCAATAATCTTTAACCTGACCCACATCAATTGTAATTATATTTTAGTATTATTTAATAAGAAATAAAATAAATTAATTATAGGAATTAATAAAATAGAATATAGGAAATTAAAAAGAAGTTACCAAGATTATAGTATAGAAATTGAAATATAATTTGGGAACGAATATAATATAATGGTAATTATGTTTTAAACAATTAATAAGAAATAAAGTAAGTTAACTATTGAAATTAACAAAATATATATAATAAAAATATAAATTAAAATCTGAAAAAAATAATAAAAAATAAAAAATATTGCAGCAAGCTTCTAATGGAAGCTTGCTGCACTGCAAAATAAGACCAAAAAGAAAAGAAAAAAAAGAGAGAAAAAAAATAAAAATATAATTAATGAATCACATGACAAAATATGATTGGATAAAATATACATAAAAAAAGACACGTGGGACTAAAAAATTCAGCCAGTTCAACCGTCATCACCGACTTACAGCCTGATATTTTTGGCTACCAAAACCGACTTTCCCTGCTCTTTCTCAGCTGCACCGATTCTCTTCTTCTTCTTCTCACGTCACTCCTTCTTATCCTATAAAATCTCATTTGATCTTTCAGCCAATTAATTAGTGATCTAAATGAAAGTTATTCCTTATTCTAAGAACTACTTAAACCTAGAATTTGGAGAGTGGAACCCAACGTTTGGAGCTGAAAACGTTGCTGCCAGAATTAGTTTTTGGAGGCTGTATCGTCGGCTTGACATGGTAAGGTGGTTTGATCTTGTTTTGCTTGATTTTAGCTAATGTATCCACTGGTTTCCTGGATGGATGATATAATTTCAGATTTAAATTGAATTAAAAATGAGTGTAGAAGTACAGAACAGAATCTGCTATTAAAGGAAATTAAAGAAATTGTTGTAGTCTTCATTTGTTTTAGGTGGAATTAGTGGTAGATGATGAAGGGAATTTAGTTGGAACTTAATTGGAATATGATTGTGGTGAGTCATTGTTAGAGACTTGTGATGAGTTTTTACTACAAGGGTGTATTCGACCATGAGATTTTATGAATTGAAAATGTTTGATGAAAATACTAATAGAGTAAGAGTAATTGCAAGACAAGAAGTGAGAAAAGAATAAGCGAAAGACAAAGAGGAAGAAGACTTGGTGGGCCGCCGGCCATGAAAGGGAAGAAAAAAAATGGGAGGCTGTTCGGGAGGAAAGGTAAACCAGAAAAAAAGAAAACAAAAGAAAAGAAAATCAGGAAAGAAAAGAAAAGAAAACAGAAAAGAAAACAAAAGAAAAGAGAAAAGTAATGTAATTTTTAATAATTGGTAAATATAAAATTTATATAATGATAAATTAAGATTTATTGTAAGGTTAAAATTGGGAAAATAATAAAATATGGCCAAATGTGAAATTGGCAAAGCAAAAATGTATAAGTTATAATGTAAAATTTTATGGTTGATATTTAAGAAATAATTTATAAAGGTTTATTTGATTATTTTAATGAAATTGGAAATTAAGAAAAGAAATGAGTTTTGAACAAGTAAGTGAATTAGGCTAAGCATATTTTGAGATGGAATATTGGAATTTTGGTAATTAATAGATGAGAAACGATGTAGCAATAGTATATAATTTACGGGTGGAATTGGAAAAGATTGAAATTCAAGTATAGACATGTAGTGACAATTGGTAGTGAATTAAATAAATAAAATAGGGTAATTGTTGAAATTAACAATATTGGTAGAATAAATTAGGAGAGGAGAATATAATATAATTGTGATTATATTGTGATAATTAATAGAAAAAGTAAAACAAATTAATTGTAGGAAATTAATAAGATGGAAATAATATTTATATAAGTAAATAAAGGAATTAATATTAATAGTAAACAAGGATTAAATGTGAAGTTTGAATTGGAAAATAATAACTACAATACAAGAATGAAATATTTGACTACGCTAAATAATTAAAGATAATAGAATTTTAATAAATTTAAAATTAGGGGGATAAGTCAATTTAATTATAGTTAGAGGTTAATAATTAATATGAGATAAAATAAATTTCCATGAAAATGATACATTACGAAATAAGGATTAATAGAGTACCTGATTTATAGAATATTATAAGGAGTTGAAATATGAATTATTAGTAGAAATTAAAATTTGGAAAAGATTTTAATGCAAGTGTAGTTAAGACATTTAATAGGAAATTAAATAAATAAATCATTGAAATTAACAAATGGAAAATAAGGATTAAAAGAATAATTATTAGAATTGAATTATGGATTATTTGGGGAAATTGGGTTTGGGAGAAGAATATGATTACATTGTAAATATGTTTTGGGTATTTAATAAGGAATTTATAATAGTTAAAATACAAAATTTTAAATATACTTTGGAAAATAATAAGTGAAGTTCAAGAATGAACACTTGGCTATAATAAGAATTACATAATGTTGGTGGAATTAATTAAAAATTGGAATTGGGAAAGATTTTAATAAAAATATAGTTATGTTTTGATAGGAAGATAAATATATAAATAAATAAATAATTTAATTTGAGATTGATAAAATGGAAAATATGAATTTATAAAATATTCATTTTAGTTATATATGAGATTTTTAAATATAACTTGGGATTATTAGTGACATGAGAATTAGAGAAAGAATAGGATTAATGGAAGATTATGTTTTGGGTAATTAGTAAGAATATAAATAAAGAAATTATTGAAAATTATAAATTAAAAGACAGAAATTTATAGAACACTCATTATACTTAGAATATAAAATTTTAAAATATATTTGGGAATTATTGTGCAGTGATAGGGAAATTGAAAGATAAAAAGGAGGCATCAATGACTCTACTGGATTTTATACTGCACAAAAATAGAGGTAAGAGACATATATAGAAGTTGCATAGGAATGAATTACTTGAAATTTCATTGCATGAAATGATTCACACGAATCGCATTACATGAAGTGATTTACACGAATTGCATTACATGAAAGGATTTACACAAATTGATTTACAAGAAATGAGTTGCATGAATTGTTCTACATGAAATGCTTTACATGATTTGGAATTACATGAAATGTTTTACATGAATCGAATTACATGAAACGATTTATATGAATTGATTTATATGAAATGATATATGAGTATATGAAGTGATTTTATGAGATTAATGTCTCCCTGATGATCGTGCATATGAGACAGTGATGATTAGGTTGGGAGACGTCCCAGACCTTCCCTTTACATGATACGACTATGGGAGTTACGGTCAAACCCCACAGGTTTACGCAGTGAGCACCTAACTAGTGCGAATTGTGAGTGATTGACAATGGCCATTGTTACAAGGTCCCTACGGGGATATGAGATCCCTTTAGGGATATGAGATTGTGTATGAATCTTTAGGAGATCATTTTTCTATCGATATGTGATACTTGACAGATGATTTATTTACTGAATGATTTAGTTTACAAGAATGATACATGATTTGATTTAAAAGTGACAAAAGAAGTAATTTTAGTTTTGCAGTATATGTTTTCTCGGTATAAGTGCATTCATTTTATTTTAATGATTTTAAATGAATCACTTTACTATACTAAATGAAATTACTGAAAATCATTGCATTATTTCATGATCTTGAAATTGTTATAATACTGTTTATTGAAATAGCATTGCATAAAATATTAAATGTTTTACACTAATTAATGATTTGAATTTGAATTTCATAAACTACTAAATATTTTATAATGATTCATGATTTCATCATTAATCGATTACTCTCTATAGTCGCATCTAGGAACCAGAACACGGCAAGTACTTCAAAGTACCTTCCATACTCCACTCAGTTTCCTAGCCGATTATAGTATCCTTCCTATATAGTACCCTAATGAGCTGTTAGGAAATAAATGTTTTTGTTGCATTTTAATATTTACATTTAATATACCTTTTTCATTATTAGTAAAATAAATTAATTCTTTCACTGCATATAGTACGCACTTTTATATATGTTTCTTATTGGGCTTTCCCTAAAGCTCACCCCTCTTCTCACCATCCTAAATAGCTCATCAGAATGCGAGAAATCTGCTACGAAGAAATCACTAGAAGTTTAAAGTACTCAGTGACCAGATACATGTAAAGTTTTATATTTATATTCAGACTTATAAATGCACAGCAAATGTATTTATGTTGGGATGTAATTACTGTTGTTGTGAAGCTCATGAAGGTAATAATGAGATGTAAATTACTCTGAATTGGTGCAAACAGATTTATAAATATTATTTAATAGATTTTATTTTGATTTTCCTAATTATTATTTATTTTTTAATTAATTTATAGGTATAAAGGTTAATTGTAACAGGAATGGTAAAAAGAACTTACATCGGTACCGAACACAAACCAACTGATATCGAATTTTGAAGGAGAAAGATAGAAGAAGCGAAAAGAAAAAATTTAGTTCGAAATTTTTTAATTTCAGACGTTACAAAATACCCTTCACCATCAATCACACAATTCAAACATTTCATGTAAAAATATTTGGTCAACTACTTGCTTCTATTTCTCAAAAGAAATTATTAACGGTTCAAGTAGGGAGAATTCTACTTTCCTTTTATAACAGTTTACTCATGCATGATGCTTAGCTAGTCAAACCATGCCTAAAATTACATCAAAATCATGCATATTTAACAAGATTAAATCAGCTCCAAGTTCCTTATCTCCTATCTTAACCTTACATGCCCTATATATTAAATCAGTGATTTGAAATGCTTCTAGAGGAGTACAAACATGCAAAATGTGGTCTAGAGTACTCGGTTCTACCTCAATTTTACTAACAAAGTAAGGAGTAATAAATGAGTGAGTAGAACTATGGTCTACCAAGACATATGTTTCACTATTGACAATAGAGAGCTTACCTTTAACCATTGATATAGTACCTTCGATAGTCGCCTCGTTCGATGCAAAGACTTTCCCAGATGTCACAGGCTTCTTTCCTTTATTAGTGGCCTTTCCCTTCTCACAACTAGGCTGCCTGGTTGGTTTTGAAGGAAACCGAAACAAACACGCAGCGGAAATAAAACATTCGGCCTCCACCAGGATCGATTCGGAGAGTTGCCTGATTAGGGTTTCGAGATTTTACCTAACGTTTTTCTCTGATTTTTCTTTCGTTGGTCGAGTCACAAGCAACAACTTTTCGTTCCTGCCTCTACGGTATCCACACGAACGGATCTCACGACTCTTGAACGTCTCACGATCAGATGCCTTAAGGAGCGTTTTGATTCTTTTAACCGAACTGCTAGCTTCGATTAAAAGAATGTTTTGTTTTCTGTTTTTTTTTTTAAAAAAGTGCGGCTATGTTTTAGAAAAACATCCTTTTTATAGGCAGTAAATTTTACCCTAAAATTTACTGCCAAACAGAACTCTAATCCTACTTAGAATAGGATTAGTTATATCCCTAATCCAATTCAGAATAGGATTAGTTATATCCTTAATCCAATTCAGAATAGGATTAATTAAGCTCCTCATTGATCCGTTCTAAGTGTGCGACCCAATAGGTTCTCAAAACAATGGCAATGACAAAATTGTCATAGGCAATGAGCGGTATCTAGCAACACATCATTGCTACCCATGTAACGAGAATGTCAATGACTCGACATAACCTTACTCGTGATAGATGTTACCGTGTAGTCTAATCCCTTTATCCTATGATGTCTTGATTAGACACAAGTCATGGAATGTGTCACACTTGTATAGTCTAATCAGAGTTTCTTGATTCCTGAGTGGACTAATTAAACAAATAAAAATCAATATCTCATATTGACTTATTCGAGCACGGCCATGCATTTCTTAGTCTCACTCTATCAAAGGGCCCAAGACATCACTCTTGTTATATAAGAGGGATAAATCCTATCTTGATCACTCAACATCCCTCTACATAGATCAAGGCATACCCAATTACTACCTTTATAGTCCATCCTGTTACGAATGACATCTAGCAGCATTAAAGTATGCAATTCTCTATGTTGGGATCTATGATGATCTCAAGTCAAAGGATCACATACACCATCATCACTATGAGAATCGCTTATGACACTCATATAACAATCCATGTAGTGTTCTCATGGAGGGTCGATCCAGTACATAGTTCTCTAACATGTACCTATGTGATGACTTGATATCCTATATCCATGACAATAGTCATCAGTCAACCACATACTAGTCTTATCGTATCATTGTTATCCTTGTTCACAATAATACTTGACTAGGGATATTCTAAGAATAGTGTGTTATTACTATTCTAAGGACATTATCATATAAGATTATATTACGCAGTTATAAGACAAATATAATAATGAACTATGATAAATAAAATGTCATGATACATAAAAAAATGCCAAAGTCAATCATCTAATGAATGGTTCTAAGGGCATAATCCAACAGGTTTCTCTAGAGTTTTATAGTTAGGACAGTCCTGTATCATATGCCTTGGCTTGCTAAAATAAAAGTAAGCTCTCGTATCACTGTAACAAGGTTTATCACCATGGAACTTGCCACATCTCTGACAATTATTTTTAGGTCTAGACTCCTTGGTCCTTGATTTAAAAGATCCCCCTTTGTCTCTTGGTTTGTGCTTAACCTTGTTGGGCTTCCTATCACTTGGCCTCTTGTCTTTCCCTTTATTCTTTCCCTTCGAGCCATACTCCTGTTGGATCAAATCATGGTCCAATTCTATCATCTGGGCTTGTTTAAGAGCCTTTGCATATTAGTGATGTCCAGAACTGACATTCTACTCCTTAAACTAGGCCTTAGTCCATATATGAATTTAATAGTCTTGGCCTTTTCATCATTGGTAGTGATCAAATCATAACGACATAGGGAAGAGAATTGTGAGTCATACTTGTCTACTATCATTGAGCCTTGAGTCAACTTCAGAAATTCTGCCTGCCTCTTTCTCTTAGTAGGTTTGGGAATATACTGATTGAAGAAACTTTCAAAAAAGGCCTCCCATGTGATCTTAGGATTTCTATCTCTCAACAATTTCTCTGCGGACTCCCACCACACTTCGACTTTGTCTCTAAACATAAACATTGCCAACTACACTACTAGTGGTTGCTGTGATGGGGCTGCAATAAGTGGTTGTTGTGGTGGAGGTGTAACTAGTGGTTACTGAGGAGCCTCTTGAGGTGGAGGAGCTAGAGCTTATGGAGGATTTTGAGCACCACTGAAATGTTGAGCAAAGAGTGCATTGATGTCTTGAATAATTTGTCTCAACTCCCCTACAGTTTGCTCCAACTATCCCACTCTAGGGTTGTTAGTTGTGTGAGATCCCAAAATTTTCTATTCTCCCTATACCTATTGAAAGTGCTAAATTAGAATACTAAATTAAGTTACGAAAACTAACTTCATTCTGTGGTGTAGTTATCGAGAAAACTGTCAAGTGGGCCCCACAGGATAATTCGTAATCTGGATGGTCTCCGAAGTGGCAAAATGTGAAATTTGGGCTCAAAATAACTAAGGGGCAAGAAGACTACTTTTTGAAATTCTTTAAGACGAGCGCGCCTAGGTTTACGTGCAACAAATTCAAAAATGACGATTGTGTCCATGGTCGGAAGAATTTTTTTGAATAACGGTCAAACTAAATTGATTTTGAACCCACAGACTGTATAAAAAATCCTAATGTAAAGAAGTTTCATATGGATCTAGCCTGTAAACTGAATTATGTGAAAATGCCAAAAACAACACAAATGAAACTAAAAGCTTTCGTTTAGGGGTAGTTTGGTAATTTCACTACCCATGATTGGTCAAACACCTTGGGACTCAACTTTTGACCATGTTTGACCTGAATATATGAAAAATAATAAAAGTAAAATATAAATTTTGAATTTAAAAATATTAAAATATTGTTAGAACATAATTGGAAACAAAGAAATTGTATAAGGGTATTATGGTCATTTCGTAGGTCGTTGGTCAAATTGGTCAATGTTTGACTAGATATGACCTAAATAAATAAAATATAATAAAATTAAAATTAAAAATCTGAAATGAAAAATAATAAAATAATAACAATGGCATAATTGTAAATATTGGAATTTTAAAAGGGCAATTTGGTCATTTCTCACATGGGCTGAAAAATATCTTTAAAATATCAACCAAACTAGAGAATTTTGGTCTTCTCTAAGCTATTGGTTAGCCGCCCTTTAACAGCCTTCTTCCTTCTCCATTTTCACTAAGTTAAAGAGAGAGAAACCTTGTGAAACACCCTCTTTAAGCCACTAATCCACCAAGCGTCCTTCACTAACCTTGTTCCTCATCTCAAGAGCTATCTAAGGCTGGATTTTGGTGACCTGGAACTGAAATAAAAGAGAGAAATTGACTACTGCAGGTTTCGGTTTATATAGGAGGTAAGCGAAAAAATAGTTTCATTCACTTCTACCTAGCATTTATGATTGTATGGACTATGGAGTTAGTAAAACATGTTTATAGCTTTGGATTAAATTAAAATTATGTGTAGGGTCTCCTTGTAGTTTTAGCCATGAAAGGGAGATAAGGGAATTATGGTGATTTCAATGCATGTTGGGTAGGAAATGGTAGCAAATGAAGAATTGAGCTTAGCTGTAGTGATAGTTTTGTAAATTCATGAGTGTGGCATGGTAAGGGCCATTTAGCCATAAGGTGGATTAGATGATGATGATGAGTTTTTGATGTATGAAAGGTGTTTGATAAAAGCCCTAAGTGAATAGAAATATTCATAAGGCAAGAATTGAGAAAAGAATGAAAAAAAATAAAGATAAGTCTATAGGGAGCATTCGACCATGTAGAGGAATAGGTAGTGTTAATGTAATTTTTGGTATATGGTGATTATGGAATTAATATAATAATGAATAAAGATCATTTGTAAAATTAGAATTGAAAAAGAAGAAGTTTTGGGCAAGTGGTGAATTCGGCCAAGGTATAATGTATGGGGTTGTCATATGAATTTCATGATTGATAGCTAAAGAATAAGATATAAAGGTTAATAAGATTATTAGTGAAATTGGATTTGGACAAAAATTGTAATTTAAGTGTAGTTATGCTGTAGCATTTGGTAGGAAATAAAATAAATTAATTGTTGAAATTAATAAAATGGAAGGAAAGAGTGAGTAGGAAATTCCCTATAATTATAGTGCTGAATTTTAAAAGTATTTCAATATTATTTTGCAGCTTGGAGTTCAGGAAAATTAAGTAATTAAGTGGTGCTACTGGATTTCTATACTATGCAATAATTTAGGTAAGGAACTTGTACAGAAGTCGCATAGGAAACCTATGCTTGCATTAGGGAATTTGGTTATTGTTTAAAAATATAAATCATGATTTTCTTATAAGGGGGCAATGGTAGAAATAAACTGATATGTTATTGGGAATTTTGAGAAATTAATTTTAGCCATCCAATTATCCAATTTTCTACACAAGAAAAACAGAAACTTTATTTTAAATTCATATGAATTTAATTATGGTTAAATTTGCATAAGAAATTATTTTAGATGGTAAATTTACCATTTATGTGCAAATATATTATTTGAATATTTAAAGTTTCGAATTAAGAATTTTAATAATTTTTATTACTACTGAATTTAATGTTTATTCTATTATACAATTATAGATTAACTGAAGGTAATGTTTATGAGATGATTTCTTATCATGATTGTATGAATTTATGAATATGATTTTGAGACTGTTGCTCTTTAGTGATCATGCATACTGATATATATGTTATGGCTGTGAGACTTTAGTCACGTCCAGACTAGTGCAAACTGTGATTGATCGACAATGGGCATTCGTTACTATTTTCGCAAGATTGGCTTAAGGATTTCTTGGCTTTCTTATATTACGTCCCTTATGGGATACTATTTATGCATGATTCTACTAGATGATGACTATCTCCACCGCTTTATTTAAAAGTTATATGGATACTGATTTGACTAGAAAGAAAAGTTTAAATCAAATGACTATTAAAGATTATTTCAAATGAATTGCTTCTATCGTACATTTGCATTTTACTGTTCTTATTTGATATATTATTTTTAATTAGTAAAATAAATCTGTTTTGGTTTTATTTGCATATAGTAGCATAGTTCAGCTCTTTTGTATAGGTTTTATTACTGAGCGTAAACTCACTTCCTTTTTTTTCCTCCTAGACTACTTGCACTGAAATCCGATCATTATAGAGAAGCACAAATTTTAGGATATACAATATTCCTTTTGGATGCGCGTATCGTCCATTGAAGGTATATTGTATTTTATTATGTATTTCAGACATTTTGTATAGTATTTTCTATCAAGTAAATGCCTATGTGGATGTAACTAATAGGACTAGTGCTGTGATAGAAATTAGAAACTGTGAAACTTGAATATGTACATAATTAAGAATAAAAGTATTTATGTGAGAATTACGTTGGAACTTTATTTCTATATTGGTTATTTTATATTTTTAAAGAAATGAAATTAATGTAACGACAATTATAGCATATGAAAGAAAGAAAAATGACATCGACAAACAGCTTAACCATTATAAGAAAATTGAAAAAGTTAATTGGTATTTTCATGAAAACTAGACATAACAAGTTGGGGTTGTGGAGGTAGAGGTGGAGGAGGAGGCAGAGTCGGTGACCTGGACCACTCTCGAGGAGGAACTCATCGTGGTCTACCTCTTCTCTTCATTTTGATAATCTAACTCCTGTACAAGGTCAAATATTTTAGCATAGTTCATGACAATTTAAATGCATGTATATGGACACGATACAATATATAGGGATGTAAACTGACTCCTATAACTTACAGGACACAAACAAACACTGCTTTGATTCCAACTTTGTCACACCCTATCCCTAAGCAGCAGAAACTTTTGCGCTAATTTTTTGCTTTTTCAAGTTTCCTTCTACTTTTGTGTGTGTATTGTAAGTCCGAACAACATCAAGTCGAGTGAATTATCGACATTCAGTTGCAATTCATTAATACCTTAGGTCCTAGCATTTTCCACGTAGTGAATTAATCTGTCAACCACTTATATACATTATATTATTTATTATTATGTGGAAATAGACAAACTTTGAAATTCATTCATATATGTATATATACAAAACAGGTTCATTGTCTTATCTGATCACAGTGTTACATCCCTTACTAAATACCATCTACACTATACCATATGACATGACGTGTCCGCAATATATATACATGCATCCCAATCAAAAGTATACCTCCAATATACCCAAAAGTGCAAAAGGGCAGGACAATGCTCTCGCATTGTCCTAACACTATATCTCAATTTGCAAGAGGGAGGACGAGGGGTGAGCCATCAACTTAGTAAGGGAAATAGAATAAAAACAGTTATGACATCCATTTTATCCAACTTCAATTCATAATTAAACCCTGCATGCTTAGAGTGTACTTTACAAATAATGTAATTCATGATAAATACATAGTATTTATTTCATACCCAAAACATAGTAAGCATGCAAGCATAGGTGGTAAATCCAACTAGATAACAAATCCAAACATAAAGAGAATATAGGCCTTATGCTAAAAAATAAGAGTCAAATCCACACAAAACATTGTAACTATTACAAACTCCCCGAAGGGCACTACCTATGGCCATAAGCTAACAAAGTTAATTCCATTGATCAGATGAAACTAGCAACTATCCAAGCGTAGTATACAGGACAGTCCAGCATGCCTTGAATGGCCCTTAAAGCATAAAGTAGTGCTCAATGAATAATAAACTGCCTAGTCTCACATATTAAGTAGTATTAAGTACTACGCCATCCATCAAATTTAAGAGTACATAAAAGTAGTTAATCTGAATAATGCTTGGTTGCTTGATTTATTTTTCCAAACCTTTAAAATATGATCTTTGGTTTATAAACTTCAGTATAAGGTAAATCTCATATATATATATATATATATATATATATATATATATATATAGGGAGAGAG
Source organism: Heritiera fomes (assembly GCA_032173925.1). Taxonomy (NCBI): domain Eukaryota; kingdom Viridiplantae; phylum Streptophyta; class Magnoliopsida; order Malvales; family Malvaceae; genus Heritiera; species Heritiera fomes. The sequence goes on from JAPDPM010000015.1 coordinate 19,961,203, forward strand.
GTAAAGGCATTTTAAAACATTTTGTTTTAAAAGCAGTGTATGTTCATAGTCTTGAAATCATGTGAAATAGTCAATTAAATCATAGATTTGTTAAGCCAAAAGCAACGCAAGCTCACAAATTCCAAAAAATCAAAATGTACTCATACAGATAAGATTAGCACAAATCAGGATGTTAAGTAATCAAACCAAAATAGTTTTAATCATATAATTTCCAAACAATTATATTCTCACTTATAACTTCCAGTACAATGCGTAAGCAAAGCTCCTTGGCTTGGAACTTAGTTTGCTTATTTCTCTCTTTGGCTAATCAAGCCCATGAAATTCAGATACCTACAAATCAAACATCGAAATCCTTATCAAGATCGTACTAATTCAAGTATTTTTTTATACTTTAAGACCTTGTTACATTGATCTATGGTTAATGGATAACTTCCCCAAAGTTTTCCTTTCACCTTACTCAATTTTGTCGTAGGGTGGTTGAATTCCCTATTGGGGCAGTCAGTTGCCCTGCCTTTTCTTAATTTTTGAAATTCAAAATTTAAGTTTTTAGTTTCCTTTAAAAGTCAGAAGGGAGTAGTCAACTGGTTTTCATGCAGCATACTTCTTGTAAAAAGCAGTTGATTGGTCTCATAGGCAGTTGGCTGGCTTTTATACAGAATGCTTTTCAGTTCAAGTTGATTGGTGGATTGGGCAGTCAACTGGCTTGAAGTTAGAATGCTTCTAGGTTTAGGGCAGTTGACTGGTCTTCATGATAGTAGACTTCTTTAAGTCGAACACCTAGAATTTGCCCTTTACTATGTTTAGGCAGTTCGCTTCCATTTAAGGTAGTTGGTTGCTTTTGGGAAATTCCCAGTTCTGTTCCGAAATTTTATTTTAAAACTTAGCTAAATTCAATCCCAAACTTTTTTCTTCAACATGCATCACCAAAAATCTCATAATACAAGTGGGATTATACTTTAACAAAACATCTCTTTACCTCAATTCATGGATTTAGCAAAAATCACTTCAATTTCCTCCTTGAATTCTTCTTTTATGCCCTAACAAATGCACATGCATTTACTTAGTTTCCTAATTCAATAGTAATTCAAAGTGGAAATACAGAAATCGCTTCTTTTACTCACCTACACTCGATACTGAAACCAACTCTCTTTTCTCTCAACCTTTTCTTAACTGTGACTCCAATTCAAAATACAACAATGTTTCACACTTCACTCCATGAATTCTTCCAATCTACTTGATAGATTTTGCAGCAAAAGCATAATCTCCCTTCAATTTAGCTAGAATGGAGACCTCCTTCACTCTTTCTTTTTCCTTGTTGTTTTATGAAATGGCTAAAAATGCTTAGAACTCAGTTTTTCATGCAAGGTTCTAGTGCATTAAGTTTTACGGTACAACTTGGGACTTGAGTGGAATTTCTATGTTTCATGAGGTTATATTAGTCTTCACATTTCCTTGTCTTCAAATATATGCAGACAAGATGCATGCACCTTCATTGCATTTGCATGTAATGGCAACCCCTTGGCCTTTTTCTATGTGGGGCATGGATGTCATTAGACCAATTACTCCAAAAGCTTGAAATGGACACCATTTTATCTTTGTGATCATTGATTATTTCACAAAATGGGTAAAGGCAACTTTGTATGCTAATGTGACAAAAGCTATGGTGTGTAGGTTTATCAAGAAAGAGATAATATGTTAGTATGGTCTTTTAAAAAGAATCATCTCAAACAATGCACTTAATTTAAATAACACAATGGTGGAAGAAGTGTGCAATCAGTTCAAAATCAAATACACAATTCAGCACCATATCGTTTAAAGATGAATGAGGTAGTAGAGGCAGCCAACAAAAATATAAAAAAGATCAGTAGCCAGATGGTGAAAACATATAGAGATTGGCATGAAAAGTTTACCATTTGCCTTGCATGCTTGGCATGAAAAGTTTACCATTTGCCTTGCATTCTTATCGTACCTCAGTTTGCACATCTACTATGGCCACCCCATTTTCATTGGTGTAGGAATAGAAGCAGTGTTACCCATTGAGGTAAAAATCCTGTTAGTACAAGTATGATAGGGTTGAATTAGAAAAAGCTGAATGGGTTCGCTGTTGATATAAACAACTAAATTTGATCGAGGAAAAAAGGCTCAAAGCTCTTTGTCACAGACAATTGCATCAGATGAGGATGATGCGAGCACATGATAAGAAAGTTCGCCTTAGATGTTTTTAGGAAGGGGAATTTGTTTTAAAGAAAATTCTACCCAATCAGCTAGATCCTTATGGAAAATAGGTGCTAATTGGGAAGGTCCTTTTGTGGTGAAGAAAGCTTTTTCAGGGGTTGATGAACAAAAAGTTATATTCTTGCAAGTGCACGAATCAAGATAGTCTAACGTGCAAATACAAGAGTTGATCCCACAGAGATTTGCTAAATTTATTCAATTAAAATTTAACTACTTATGCCTTAAAAGTTTTGAAAGTCAAATAAAAGAAATTACATAAGAATCTAATTAATTACTAAATTAACTAATTAAATTAATTAATCTAATAGAATCAAGAAATTAACCAATAGAGAAAAGCCTAGGAATTTGATTTCACCAATACATTTCAATTTTATGTCTTCAATCCTAAAAATCTCAATTCAATTGTAGGGTTCATTCTTCCTAATATATGATTACTTTGTTTGATGGCAGCTATAATCAAATATATTTAATCATTTAATTACCTATGATGTGTAGCATAATCAATGACTAAAAACCCATTAAGAACAAAAGAACATCTAACAAGAACCAAATAAATATTCTAGCTTGATGTATGCGTCAAATATTTATTCAATCATTCAAGAGAGCTATACATGGCTTAGCATATGAGGTGCACCCTTACCATGTCTCAAACAATCAATTAATTTATATTAAAGGTGGCCAAACAATAACATAAATTAAAAGATTGAATTAATCACAATGAATGATACTAGAAATAAGAATTGGTCAATTAATCATAAAGACAAAATAAGCAAGTAGGCTCAATCAAATTCCTAGTAAATAAATAAGTTCATGTTTAATTTAGCACCTAACACCAAATCTATAAAAATCATGCTTAAAGTTTAAGCAGTAACTTATTAAATCTATGTATATTACAAAGTATTAAAATAAAGCTAAAACCCTTGTTGACCAAGTCAAAGCACGTGTTTGTTGAAGCAATAACAAACAGCAATGATGTCGCTCATCAACAATAGCAAAGGCTTTGGTTCTGCTTCCTCAGTTCACTTGCTCTTCTACTGCAGCAAACTGTTCTTCAACAAACACTTTTAGTCTTCTTCACTCGGTTCTGCTGCAACTTTCGGCTACTGCTCTTCCCTTTAATTTTTTTTTTATTTTTCTTAAGTTGCTACCGCCCCTCTCTCTATATTTTTTGGCTCTTCAACCTGCTTGCACTTATATAGAAACACAAAACTTGCAAATCAAGTAAGAGATTTAATAAAACTTTTCTTCCAAGTAAACCTTATAATTGCATGCTCTTCCTAATTAATGTTATATTTCCTTTCCTTTTTATTTTGCAAACAATATATCCTTTAAATTTTAATTAATTCATATCATATCTTTCAAAATTAATTCCAAATCACTTTCTCTAAATTAATTCACAAGATACATTTAACAATTAATTTTACACAAGAATATAGCAATAAATGTGGTAATAAATAATAAAAATAATATAACAAATATATTATTATGAAATACTCCCAAACCTATATTTTTGCTAGTCCTTGAGCAAAATTAAAAGAAAATGAACTTGTTTGTGACCTTTAAGAACAAAATGAAAACTCAAGGACAGCAAAAATGTTTCACTCAAATTTATGTAAATTTAATTTCACTTGATTTCCACATATCACCTCAAGTATACTTCAGATCTATAATTCAAGTAATTATTCAAAATACAAGTCAATAATCTCATAATTCAAATGTTAATTAACTCAAATCATGATATCAGATGTGTGTGTGTAATTAGCCAAACTCAAATTCCTTGTCAGTACTCAATTAGGATCATGCAAATTATGAACAATTAATGTGATCTTAAATTTTTTTTTTTATATTTTACTGACACTCCATAGGCTTGCTCTTCTTACATCTCTCCACTAATGTAGACAATAAAATCAACTTAGATCAATAAGTCTTTATTAGCTTATAATGTTTGGCCAAGGTATTGGTTAACAAAGAAAGGAATGTAAAAAATCAAAACAAGAGAGCTAATAATGCTTAGCACATACTAAATTTCTCTCTCCCTTTTTTTTATCACTTTCTTTTTCTTTTTTTTTTTTGAACTCCACATACTTATCTCCACAACCACCAAACCTATCTTTTTCATATATATGTTTATGGATGACAATTTCATGCCACATTTTAAACTCCTTCTCTTTTTTTTTTTTACATCATAATGGAGTCAAAGCATGATCCACACAACTTGCTTCTTTATTTTTTTTGAACCTCTTCCTTTATCTCTAGCTTGAAAATATTTCTTGAATCACATCCCCTCAATGATAGATATGTGCATTAAAGCTCTCTTTAAGGGTACATTCATTGTTTTTTAGGCTAATTTGGGTAAGGGCAATGAGGTTACAAGAAAATTCGAATAGTGGCTATTCATATGCTTTTGCATATGCCATTCTTTCAAAAAGGCTCAATGGGGTATACTAGTGAATAATTTGTAACATGGTATGTGAGAACTCATAATTTTGTACTATACATGTACGAAATTCTAAATTATATTGAATAAATAAATTATTTTTAAATATTTTTATAAATATTAAATGAAAAACCCGTGGGCCCCACTTAGATTTTAGTGCCCAGATAATGATATGAGGGAGAAAATAATAAAATTAAAATACTAAATTAGAAATTGAAAAATATTGAAATAAAAGTGGGATAGAATTGGAAATTGTGAAGTTATACAAGGGTAAATTGGTCATTTTCAAGGGCTGGTCAAAATAGGTTAACTTTTGACTATGTTGTCTCAGAAAAATAAACAAATAAATAAAAGAAATAATTAAATTCTGATATGACAGAAAAGTGCACTGCGTAGTGGCATACTAGGCAAATAATTAGATTCTAAGGGGTATTTTGGACTTTAAATTAATTAAATCAGATTTTTATAAATTAAAATTTAATTATGGCCAATCAAATTGAGACAACAAAGCAACTTCATTTTTCTAGCCAATTCCTCACTGCCTTTCTCACTTTGCTGCTGCAGTCATTGATTTCTTCTTTTCTTCCTTGTCGTTCCTCACGATCCAGGCTTGAATCACCACCTTCTCATCACTAAATCAGCTAGGTTTCTTTATATAAATTCATCCTCACCTCCATAGCTCCCTAATCATTTGAAAAGTTTAGCAAAAAATCACCAAAACACAGCTCCCCTGCTGCTAGACAGTGACATTGGTGCAGGTAAAAATTTCTAGCCAATGTTTCATGCTTTTTAACCATTTGTTTTTGGTGGTATTGGTTAGGTAGATGATGTGTATGGATATGGTTTGGAATAAGAACATGTAGACAACTCAGTAGGGCTGAATTGCTTGTTGTTAGTAGCGTAAATTACCGAAATGAAATTCTGTTGTGTGTGTGTGTGACGTGAATGGTAGGAAACAAAGACTGAACATGAAAAAAAATAAAAAAATAAAAAAATGAAACCATGCTGCTATGGTTGGTCATGATATTTTAAGGGGTATAAATATTGTGTTTTGATGGTGTGAAAACAAAAAACAAAGGCTAAAACCAAACAAAAAATGAAAGCTGATCAGAAAATAAAAAAATTGTTATTTGTGTTGTTGGTGTGGAAGGAGGAAAAACAAAGGCTGATTGGTGATGAGTAGCATGGAATCTCAAGAGTGAAGGGTCAAAAAATAAAGGCTAGTCATGAGGAAAATATAGCCACAAAACATAAGTAATTAAAACATAAATTTAGTCAACATATGCTGCCGGTTATAGAGGAAAATGGAAGAAAGAATATCGACTTTTGCTGCTTAAATAGTGGAAAAATATAAGTAGGAAAGGTAGCACATGTACTTGGTTCATGGACTAAAATGAAATAATGATTTCATTGCTATAGAGGCCATTTGGCCATAGTGGAAAAAGGAGGAAGATGGCGTGAAGGATAGCTATTCTTAGCAATGAGACCTTACTTACGCCTGCATTTTAATATAAATCATAGCTTAAAAAAATAAGGATTAAATAAGCTAATAATTTTGGTGAAATTAAATTGCAGTCGGGAATTTCGGTGTTCGTGTGGTGCATGCAATAGCGTGATTTCGATAAACAGGTAAGAGACGCATGTGTAAATTTGTATGGATATCTGAATGCATGATTTACATGTCATGAATTTTATAAAAAAAATTATGGAATATTGATTTGCCTTGAATTGCATGGAAATTGTGGTTTTTTGGCTGTTGAGATTGTGTTTGCAAGTGCAGGGAGGCTAGGATTCGAGCAGTCGTTATGCTACCGAAATTTATTAAAAATATTTCTAAAATTATTATAAAATATTTTAATGCATTATGGATATTTTTCCTAGCCTTAGAAATGATAAATTATTTATTTTTCATAAAAGTGAATTTACTAAAAAATATTTATTAAGTATTCATGATACCGATTTCGATAAAGGTTTCACTACCGGAAATTCCTCTCACGTGTTTTACAGTGGAAATTGTGTTTGGTGAAGTGATATGATAAATAGTGAATATTTTATAATTAATTTCAGAATAATATTCACTATTCAAATATAATTTTCCTTTATGGATTTAATAAATTTTATTCATGTGTAATAAATTCCATAAAGGTTTTTATCACTGTGTAAATACTGTTTTGAGACTATTAGGCCCTATATCATGCTCATGTGTTCATGTGTACCCTTTCATGTGTTATGCTGTTGACATTGAGCCGTTTTCAGCGTCCCGGTTGTCACCAGCTTACTGTACGACCGAGGATATTTATAGACTATGGCCATAGATCTCTCGTGTTTATATTTACTACTCCCTACAGAGATTATAGCATGATATCATTAGGGTATTGCCTGGTCTCCATTATGATTCTACGTGTTATAATTGATTTTGGTGATATTTACTGAAATAAGCTGTCTATCATGTGTTTTATCATAAGATTGATATTTTATTTTATTTACTGGTACACGTGTTTAAAAATGACGATTTCAATGGTGGAAATCAAAAGAAATTTCAAGTGTTATTTATTGATTTACATGAATTATTTTATTTAATCATGTAAATTATTTATATACATATATGCAGTGAATATTCTTTTAAATTTTATTTAAATTATTTTACTCCTTATAGTCACTCTGGGTTTTCGGGACAAGACATGTATTTCAAAATACCTTCCATGCTTTATCTGGATTTCCCGGTCGACTATAGTATCCTCCCTTTGTAGTGTGCTTAGCATATAAATAAAGAATTATGGATTTTACTGCATATAGTCTTCGAGGTATCAAAATTACATACAAATCTCTTACTGAGTTGTGGTTTGGTCACTCCAATATTTTATCTTTCCAGATCATTTTCAGTAACCATTTGAGTATATTATCCAAGGATTAGACGCTGCATATTGAGCACCCTGAGGCAGCAGTGATAGATCCCGGAAGTATATTTATTTTATTTTATATGTTCAGACTTTTTAATTGCAGTACTACAGTGTTGTATTTAAAATAAGGGATGTAAGTGTTGGCATTAAATACAGTTTTTGTAAATATTTTATTTCCGTAAATTGAATTAAATTATGGACACTGTTTTCACTGTGATTTTAATGTGGAAATTTAGACATCATAGACAGCCCAACTTGTTCACGTGTTATGAAAATGTGTAAAAAGTGTGAAATATTGTGTACTTGGGATGTGACATGGTAGGCTTGAAAGGCTCAAACGTTCCAAGGAATACCTAAATCATCTCTAAATCAATCAATTGCTTGTGATTTCACCTCGAGTGTAATAAAACAAGTTCTAAAGTGTCATGCATGATCATTAATTTCATAAGTTCACATAATCAGTCACTAAGTATCAACAATTCATAAGAGTATGGCTTTATGTGCTCAATTGTTCATCAATCATGAAGTTTTAATGGGGTATACTAGTGAATAATTTGTAACATGGTAGGCTTAAAAGGCTCAAACGTTCCAAGGAATGCCTAAATCATCTCTAAGTCAATCAATTGCCTGTGATTTCGCCTCGAGTGTAATAAAACAAGTTCTAGAGTGTCATGCATGATCATTAATTTCACATAATCAGTCACTAAGTATTAACAATTCATAAGAGTATGGCTTTATGTGCTTAATTGTTCATCAATCATGAAGTGAATAAAATTAACACTGAATTATTTAATTACCTAAGTATGCATTTCTCACAATCACTTAACCATAGTAAAATTCTCTCATATTCATCATAGGCTAGTGAAAAATCATACTAAAAAAGAAAAATATAAATCCAAGTAAATTTTTTTAAAAAAATGTTTTAAATTTAAAAAAAAAAATTTTTCACTTTTTCTTCAAAAATAGTAAACTAAATAGACATAACTAAACCACACCCCCAAACCTAAATCAAACTTTGTCTTCAAAGTTGAAAAACAAAGATTAATAAAAAAGTAGGATTGTGCACACTAAAACAATAAAATAAAAAATAAAAAAAATGAAAAATCATACCTAGTTGAGTTGCCTTCCAACAAGAGCTTTATTTAACGTATAGGCAAGACAGAATGCTTGGTCTAAGGCTTCTCCAAATCAACAAAATCCACTATTTGGCCCTTTGGAGTGCCTTCCAAGTATGGCTTCAATCATGCCCATTTACCTCAAAACTAGCTCCTGTTCTCATGTTCTCAATCTCAACTGCACCATAAGGAAACATTTTCTGCACCAAAAATGGTCTACACCACCTTGACTGCAACTTTCCTGGAAAGAGATGCAAACATGAATCATAAAGCAAAACTTTCATACCTTGTTTGAACTTTTTCCATAGAATGGATTTGTCATGGTAAAGCTTTGTTCTCTCCTTGTAAATCTTTGCATTCTCATAAGCTTCATTTGAATCTCATCCAACTCATTCAATTGGAGCTTCCTAGCTTCACCAGCTTTGTGCATATCAAAATTCAATTGCTTGATTGCCCAATATGCCCAATGCTCCAATTCTACAGGCAAGTGACATGCTTTTCCTAAAACAAGCCTGTAAGGGCTCATTCCAATTAGAGTTTTGTAAGCTGTTCTGTAAGCCCATAGAGCATTATTTAACTTCATTGCCCAATCATTCCTTTTGGTGTTCACCATCCTTTTCAAGATTGACTTTATGTGCCTATTGCTCACTTCAACTTGTCCTGAAGTTTGTGGGTGATAAGACATAGCTACCCGATGGGTGATGTTGTACTTTTTCATTACTGCTACAAAAGTTTTATTACAAAAGTGAGTTCCCCTATCACTAATAATAGCTCTAGGAGTACCAAATCTTGTAAAAATCATGTCTTTCAAAAAACTATGTACAATCTTACCATCATTAGTCCTAGTAGCTATTGCCTCAATCCACTTAGAAACATAATCAACAGCAACAAGAATATAATTATATCCAAAAGATGTAATAAAAGGTCCCATGAAATCAATATCCCACACATAAAAAAGTTCAATTACTAAGTTACCTGTAAGTGGCATCTCATTCCTCTTACTTATATTACCTGTTCGTTGACATCTATCACACTTATCACAAAATGAATTTGCATCCTTGAACAAAGTTGGCCAAAAGAATCTAGATTGCAACACTTTAAGTGCTGTTTTCTTACCACTATAATGTTCTCCACAATTCAAGGTATGATAGTGGTTCAAAATATTGTGCTGCTCACCTTCAAGGACACAACGCCTAATGATCTGATCGGAGCAATGCTTGAATAGATATGGATCATCCTAAAAAAAATGTTTCACTGTGGACAAAAATCTCTTCTTTTCCTAAATGAACCTTTTAATCATGTCAGAGAAAATTGACATCATGCACTATTGGAAAGTTGCTGGGGCATTGCAGAGGCCAAATGGCATTCTTCGATAAGCAAAAGTACCAAATGGGCAAGTGAATATTGTCTTTTCTTGATCCTCCGGTGCAATAGGGATTTGGTTGTAACCTGAAAAACCATCAAGAAAACAATAGTAAGCATGGCCAGCCAACCGTTCAAGCATTTGATCAATAAAAGGAAGAGGAAAATGGTCCTTTTTAGTTGTAGCATTGAGCTTGCGGTAATCAATACACATTCTTCATCCTATTGTTGTCCTTGTTGGCACTAACTCATCATCATCATTCTTGACAATTATAATGCTTGATTTCTTTGGTACTACATGGACAGGACTTACCCATTTACTATCAGATATTAGGTACATAATACCTGCATCAAGCAATTTAAGCACCTCAGCCCTTACTACCTATTTCATGTTAGGATTCAATCTTTTTTGGGTTTCCCTTGTAGGTTTTGCATCATCCTCCAACAAAATCCTTTGCATGCACATAGTTGGGCTAATCCCTTTAATATCAGATAAGGTCCATCTTATGGCTGTTTTTTGCTCTCTCAAAACAATCAACAGTTTATTCTCTTCCATTGTGGCAAGATCGGCAGCAATAATGACTAGAAGAGTTTGATTTTCCCTAAGGAAAGCATATTTAAGTGTAGGTGGCAATTGTTTCAATTCTAGCTTGGGTGGGGAGATAATTGAAGGGGCAATCTTTGGGTTAAAATACCCTAAAGACTCACTAGGACAATTTGTAGGGACTTGTGACATTGCAGTGTCTAATTCTACAGTGAGTTCCATCATGTAAGAGTCTCGCCTGTCTCACCAGGCCGTTAGTGAGCATCCCCTAGGTCTCATTGCCCCAGGTTTACTCTTACAAGTTAAGGCTTCGCCCGTTCCAGTGGGTCGTCGGCGAGCATCCCCTAAGCGCACTCGCCCCCAAGTTTACCTTGACAATATGAGATAGTTGATCACCCATCACACACCACACAACGTATTGTCCGCTCTGGCAGTCGCCCACCTCACGACTTTGTCCCAAGGCTCCTGAAGAACTCAGGATTAATGCTTGAGCGCGTTTTCTGAGGCTCGAACCTCGACACCCTTAAGTACCCGAGTGTAAGGCTCAGGTACTTAAGGGTGTCAGGGTTCAAGCCTCAGAAAACGCTCTCAAGGCATTAATCATGAGTTCTTTAGGAGCCTTGGGACAAAGCTATGAGGTGGACGACCTTTGGAGCAGATAATACATTGTGTGGTGTGTGATGGGTGATCGCATATCTCATACTATCAAGGTAAACTTGGGGCGAGTGCACCTTGGGGATACTCGCTGACGGCCTACTGGAACGGGTGAGGCCTTGACGATGTAAGAGTAAATCTGGGGTGAGGACGCCTATGAGATGCTCACCGATGGTTTGGTGAGACGGGCGAGGCTCTTACATAAGTATCTCAATGGTAAAATGAGTGTAAGGCTTGGGTACTTAAGAGTGCCATGGTTCGAGCCTTAGAAAACGCACTCAAGGCACTGAGTTCTTCAGGAGCCTTGGGACAAAGCTATGAAGGTGGCGATCGCCTAGAGAGGACAATACGTTGTTAGTGAGTATGGGTGACCGCCTACTCTCACTGTCAAGGCAAACCTGGGGGGAGTGCGCCTAGGGGATGCTCGCCGACGGCCCACTGAACGGGCGAGGCTCTGACGTGTAAGAGTAAACTTAGGGCAATGAGGCCTAGGAGATGCTCGTTGACGGCCTGGTGAGATGGGCGAGGCTCTTACACATCACCTCCTCATCATCCCTTCATAATCTTTTCCAATCAAGGCTAGCTCCAATTTGTCCTTTGTTTCATCCTGCACAAAATTAGAAAAAACAATTGAGTCTAAAACATCAACTGAGAAACAATCATTAGAATCTGTAGATAATTTAAAAGAATTAAAATCCGAAAATTCCACAGTCTCATCTAAGACTGTCATGGTTAATTTCCATTTTGAGCATCAATGATTGTCTTTGCTGTAGCCATGAATGGACATCCAAGCAAAATAGGCAACTTATGCTCATTATTTGACTGCCTCTTCATGTCCAAAACTACAAAATCAACAGGAATGATTAGTTTATCAATTTGAACTAAAATATCCTCCACAATGCCTCTAGGATATCTAATTGAACGATCAGCAAGTTGTAGAGACATTGTTGTAGGTTTTAGCTTTCCTAAACCTAATTGCAAATAAATAGAATAAGACATTAAATTAATGCTTGCGCCCAAATTCAACATTGCCTTTTCTTTCTTTGAACCTCCCACAATAATGTTGATGTTAAAGCTCCTAGGATCTTTTAATTTAGGTGGCAAATTACTTTGACGCATAGCACTTACCGTTTCTGAAACCATTACCTTTTCACGAGGCTCATACTTATGCTTGTCAGTATTCAATTTCTTTAAGAACTTTTGCATAAGATGGCATGTTCCTGATCATATCAAGCAAAGGTAAGTTCACATTAACCTTAGACAAAATATCATATATTTCAGAAAATGACTTATCCAATTTGCTTTTCTTAAGTCTGCTTGGAAACAGAATAGGAGGAATATAGGGGTGTTGAGCCTTGTGTAACTTAGGAGTTTCACAAGATGGATTGGACTCCTCACTTTGACTCGGCTCTTCAATATCTTTCGTTTTGCCACCACTTGGACTTTTCTCTTGTTGCTTCTCTTTTGTTACCTCATCACCTATAAGTAAGGTTAAACCTTCATCAGAATCATTATTCATTTTATTATCAAATACCTTACCATTTCTCAAAATAGTAATTGCTTTGGCTTACTCAGGCTTGCTTGGAAATTTTCCAGGAACATATCCTTGCAATGCCTCTGCAATTTGCCCTACTTGGACTTCCAATTTTCGCAGAGACGCTTCTTATTGTCGGAATCGTTGTTCATTTCTCTGTTGGTTACTTTGACAAACTTCTATGAAGTTTTGCAAAGTATTCTCTAAAGTTGGCCTCCGTGGTTGGAAAGAAGAACTTGCTTGATTCTGGTTTTGGTTGTTACTCCATGAAAAATTAGGATGACTTCTCCAACTCGGGTTGTAAATATTTGAAAAAGGATCATTCCTCAACCGTGGGTTATGAGAGTTCATTATACTGGCTTGCTCAACAAATTTGGAAATTTTTCACTAGAAGGACAAGCATTAATAATATAACCATGAATCCCACAAATTTCACATACCTCATTAGACACTGGCATTCTTTGACCCATCATCATAGCACACATAGACTTCATTTGCTTGGTTAGTTTTGAAACCTGCATTGCCAACTCAGTGTTAGCGTTAATCTCATAAAGACCTCTAGATTTACCTCTAACACTCTTTTGTTATGAATTAGCTCCAAGCATCTCGTAGAGCTCGTAGGTCTCTTTTGCAATCTTTTCTCCCATGGCACCTCCAGCAGCATTTTCAACCATAGCTTGACAACCTTGAGTTAGTCCATCGTAAAAAAATTGATTTTGTAATTCTAATAGGTATTGATGATGTGGAAATTGAATCAAAAGCAATTTAAAATGTTCCTAAGCTTCATGGAATGCCTCACCATTTGCTTGTGTGAATGTTGCAATCTTACCCCTCAATTTAGTGGTTTGGCATGTGAGTAAAACTTACTTATGAACTTATTGTACACTGCATCCCATGTGGTAAGTGAGGCTGGTGTTATAGACATGAACCACGTCTTTGCCACATCCTTCAAGGTATAAGGAAAATATCTCATTCGCAATTGGTCCTTAATTGAACAGTCTGAATATACAGTAATTTACTCATTTTTACACATATTCGACGGTTGGGCCGTCTGCGATACCTTACTCACTTAAACAGTTATCATAAGAGCCGACCCGGTCCACACAGCAGGGTCGCCCAACTCTTACAACGTGAGGTCTCGGTCACCCATCCTCACCAACGTATTGTCCGCTTTAGGTGATCACTACCCTCACAGCTTTATTCCCCACTGGGACTCGTCATTCCATGTTTGAACCTAGGACATCCTCAAGTACAAGGGTTTTACATACACGTTAGAGTTAGGCGACCCTGCTGTGTGGATCGGGTTGACTCTTACAGTTACAGTAATAAACGGTAAATTACATGTAATTTATAGTTTGGAATATGAATATTACATTATTCCTTTTCATATTTACATTCCCTGTATTATACTTAAAAATTAAAGTAGTACTGTACAAAATTTTTGAATATATAAAAGAAAATAAATACCTCCACTATTGTAAATTTGTCGACTCGGGTAAACAAAATTGCAACTGATAACTCAAAATGGTATATCTCTTATCCAAATACAGTAACCTGTGGAGTGGAAAATAAAGGGTTGAGCGACAATATGCTCAGTAAAGAAGTCGTATGCAAGCTTGATATAATGAAACCTGTATGCTGGAAAATATTTATTTTCCTAATAGTTTACTAAGCACAGTAACGAGAAGGATACTATAGTCGGCCGGGAAATCCAGATGGAGCATTGAAGGTATTTTGAAATACCTGTCTTGTCATGGAAACCCAGAGCGACTATAGGGAGTAATTTATAAATTGTTATAATAAAATAATTTAATGAATTATTTTCTATAAATATAAATGGATTATACCATTTATTTCATCACTTCAGTAATACTTTTAAGACACGTGACAGTACAATAGGTGAAACACAATAAACAATAAAGTTTTTAAACCGTATAAACAGTTTACATTCACTTCAATACAGTAAAATAAGTCTCTTCAAAATTCAGTAATTAAACGGTTTAGTAACTTATTTCTGATTTAGAAATATAATTATTTCTAGTTTAAAAATAATATTATAATTATTTTCCTTTCAGTAAACAGTAAATTCAGTATAGTTCAGTAGATAGTGATCAGTAAATAATAAGTTTAGTAAATAGTAATTTTTGTACAGTACAATAAACAGTATTTAGTAAAATACAGTTCAATAATCATTTAGTAGTAAGTTAAGACTATGCAACACCCTAAATCAAATCACGTTATAATTATCCCTAAACGGAAATAGTAACAGTATACAGTTAGATCTATGGTCATAGTCTATAGGTGTCCGTAGAGTACACTTGCCAGTGACTCCGGGATTGCTGATGGCTTGGTGGGTCAATCAGCCACGTGACAGTATAGTAATAGTGAGCATGAAGTTTATGGCTTAAAGTCTCAAAATCATTTAATTTCCATAAGAAATACCTTTAAGGAATTTAAATAAAATTTATCATTTAATTAAATAAATATTGCAAAAAGGTAATAAATTCATTTATAATAATACAATGAAATCAGTCGATAAATATTCATGTTTTTAGTGAGAAATCTTAGAAATATTCTTTTTAAATATTTAATATTATAAAGAATATATTAATATTCTCACTTTAATAAAAATCCATAACATGAATATTTAATTTAATATTTTTCAACAAATTCCCAAAATATGGGGGTCTAGAAATCGACTCTGTGCTAGGTACAAATCGATTGTATACTCCATTTCTCGATCCGGTGGTAACCCTGGTAACTCTTCTGGAAACACGTTCGGGAAGTCCCTGAGCTCAGGAATCTCGTGCATCTCGGGATGTTTCCTTTCTACGTCCTCCACACAAGCAATAAAACCTTCACATACATACATACACAATCACATAATTCAGTACACATATCATTCAGTAAACATATATTCACATCACTTTTATTAATTTACAAATAACTTTATAATGTACTTTTCAGGGTGAGAGAAGGTAATGAACTTAGTATAATAGTCCAAACTAACATGATATATAGCTAACCAATCCATCCCTAGGATTACATCAAAATCATATATATTTAACAAAATCAGGTCAACTGTCATCTCCCTCTCTCCTATAGTAACTTTACAGTTCCTATATACAATATCCATCATCTGTGATTCTTTAAATGGGGTATTAACTTGTAAAGTATACCCTAGTGACTCTGACTCTACAGGGATCCTGTTAGCACACGTAGGTGATATAAATGAATGGGTAGAACTCGGGTAAAAAAGGCAAGTACTGGAATATTAAAAATATATACTTTACCTTTAATCACATCTGCGGAAGCGTCAGCAATCTCTTGATCCAATGCATACACCTGTCCCTATGTCACAGCCTTCTTCCCCTTTTTTGCTGCTGTCGCACACCTAGGTTGTGAGGGTGTAGCTTTCTTCGACTCACTTGGAGTTGCCGGTGTTGATACCTGTGGAGTTGCAGGAGAAACAGTGGAAGCATCGAACTCTCTGAGCATTGGGTAATCTCTAACCATATGCCCCATCTGTTCACATCTGAAACATGCCTTAGTCAACAAATAACACGGACGTGAACCATGTGACCTACCACAATGTCCACATCTGGTTGCAGTACTCCTTTGAGTAGAGGTAGGGCTAGTAACAGGGGCTAAAGCTATTGATCTTGTAAATCGCTCCTTAGTAATCTGAATACCTAATGACTTAGCCCTCTTAGGCTGCTCCTTGGTTGATCTATCCTTAAAAGCTCTTATAGCCTTGCCTTTTCCTTTCCCCTTACCCTTACCACTGACATTTGTATGGTACTGCTCAAAATACCTCTTACATAGCTGTGCCCATCGTACAACCTCATTATAAGTCTGAATATTGAACGAGGCTAGCTTCGATCTAATAGAGGGCCTCAAACCTACCTTAAACCTTTCGATCTTATGTCTCTCATCAACCTGGATCTAAGGATTAAATCGGCTCAAGGTGGTAAACTTAGCCTCGTATTCATCCATCGACAGACTCCCCTGAACCAAATCCAAGAACTCCTGCTGAAATCTCTGCTGAGCAGTGTCAGGGATATACTGTTGTTTGGAAACCTCTACAAAAATGTCCCAAGTCACCACCTGCTGCTGAGCGAGTAGTATTATCTGTGTAGCCTTCCACCAGTGCTCCCCGTCATCTGTCAACTAGAACATTGCTAGACCTACCTTCTCAGTCCCCGTGCACCTCATGTATCTGAATAACTTCTCAACCATGTTAACCCACTGTTCCGCCACCAACGAATCCCTCGTACCCTTAAATTTCGGAGGATCCAACTTTCGAAATGACCGCACCATAGTAACATCACAATATGACTCCACATCCCTGGGCAACTAAACTGGTGGCTGTGGTGGAACTACCTATGGCTGAGGTGCCGGTGGTGGAATAGGCTGTGGTTTGGGCGCTATTGTAGCCGGCCGAGGTGGGGATGGTGTTACTACTAGAGCTGCAAGAGCTGCTACTCTATCTCTCTCTACCCTATCCACAGCTCTATCTGCTTGATACATAGCCATAAAGTTGGCTAACATCCTCTCCATCCTCGTCATACGAGTATTAGGACTCTCCAGCTGCTGTGGGTGAGTGGTCCTAGGGTGGGCTCCTGTACTGGCTTGGGCGTGTGTGGCTTCGGAGTTCGCTCCACCCTACCTCTACCTTTAACTGAGCGTGTTACCCTCCTCCCACTCATATCTGCGCCACAAATACGATTTATGTCAATTTTTATTAGTATTTCTATTATACATTCATATTATACAATATTACAGGGGATGTTTACTATTCACTTTTATCATAAGGCACCGACAGACGTCAGATCAATCATGCTCTGATACCAATAAAAGTATAACAATATGAATATACAGTAATTTACTCTTTTTTACACATATTTGACGGTTGGACCGTCTGCGATGCCTTACTCACTTAAATAGTTTACAGTAATAAATTGTAAATTACATGTAATTTATAGTTAGGAATATGAATATTACATTATTCATTTTCATATTTACATCCCCTATATTCTACTTAAAAATTAAAGTAGTACTATACAAAATTTTTGAATATATAAAAGAAAATAAATACCTCCACTATCATAAATCTGCCAACTTGGGTAAACGAAATCGCAATCGATAACTTAAGATGGTATATCTCCTATCAAAATACAATAACCTGTGGAGTGGAAAAATAAAGGGGTGAGCGATAACGTGCTCAGTAAAGGAGTCGTATGCAAGCTTGATATAATGAAACCTATATGTTGGAAAATATTTATTTTCCAAACGGTTTACTAAGCACAGTAACGGGAAGGATACTATAGTAGGTCGAGAAATCTAGATGGAGCATGGAAGGTATTTTGAAATACCTGTCTTGTCCCAGAAACCCAGAGCGACTATAGGGAGTAATTTATAAATTGTTATAATAAACAATTTAATGAATTATTTTCAATAAATATAAATGGATTATACCATTTATTTCATCACTTTAGTAATACTTTTAAAACACATGATAGTACAGTAGGTAAAACAGTACAATAAACAGTAAATTTTTTAAACCGTATAAATAGTTTATATTCACTTTAGTACAGTAAAATAAGTCTCTTCAAAATTCAGTAATTAACCGGTTTAATAACTTATTTTTTATTTAGAAATAATAATTATTTCTAGTTTAGAAATAATATTATAATTATTTTCTTTTCAGTAAACAATAAATTCAGTACAGTTTAGTAGACAGTGATCTGTAAATAATCATTTCAGTAAACAGTAATTCTAGTACAGTACAGTAAACAATATTCAATAAAATACAATTTAGTAATCATTTAGTACTAAGTTGAGACTAGGCAACACCCTAAATCAAATCATGCTATAATTATTCCTAAAGGGAAACAGTAACAGTATATAGTTAGATCTATAGCCATAGTCTATAAAGCGTCCACAAAGTACACTTGCCAGGTGACTCAGGGATTGCTGATGACTTGGCGAGTCAATCAGCCACGTGACAGTACAGTAATAGTGAGCATGAAGTTTGGGCCTAAAGTCTCAAAATCATTTAATTTCCATAAGAAATATCTTTAAGGAATTTAAATAAAATTTATCATTTAATTAAATAAATATTCCAAAAAGGTAATAAATTCATTTATAATAATATAGTGAAATCAATCGATAAATATTCATGTTTTTAATAAGAAATCTCGTAAATATTCTTTTTAAATATTTAATGTTATAAAGAATATATTAATATTTTCACTTTAATAAAAATCCATAATATGAATATTTAATTTAATATTTTTCAACAAATTCCCAAATTATGGAAAATTTATGGAAATAATTTCCAAATTTCATAATTCACTTAAATTATGCATCTAAAATATTTTGTGATATTTTAGAATAGTTTTGATAATTTTTCGGCAGCATAACAACTGCGAATTTTAAACCTCTTGCACTTAAAATACAATGTATAAAGCCAGCCTTAAACCACAATTTGCATGATTTCCAAAGCATTTCATCATTTCAATAATTTCATAAAATCATACTTAACAAATCATGCAATTCACTATATCCCTACAACTCACACCCTTCTCCCTTACCTGTTTAGTAGTACCGACTCTTTCGGTAGCACCAACCGTAAACCGTAAATCCAGCTGCAAATATTTTTACCAAAAATAATCATTAATTTTTCCCTTAATTTTAGGCTATTGACTTTCATAAATTGCAGCCATTAATTATACTGCCTATGACTAACCAATATAAATTATACCGATAGTAAACCTTAACTTTCCCGTTTTAGCTCCGTTTTCGAATCCGTTTTCACCAATCTTCTTCTCTTAATTTCTACAGTTATTTTCTATAATCAAACCATAAAATGCAGTATGATAATAGTCCCAAAGACCCCATGGTTGAAAGCTTCCTTATACCCATTTCCTTGATTTCAATTCTTTTTAGCAATCTAAGCTTTCTAACATTGTTATTCCACCTCATTCTATCATTCCTTACCATTTTTTATGCAAGAAAATGCATGGTTTCCTTAAGTTCACAAGCACACTGAAACCTACAAAAATGGAAAAATTTTATTGAGCCAAGATTATGCAAATCCAATGCCACCATCTTTTTCTACAGGATTAAATTAGCTAGAATACCATGTTGAAATTAAACAAAACCTCAAAATTTTGCAAGTTCCATACCTTGGCTGAACCCTTCCTTGCTTTCTTTCTCCTTGTTTTCTTCCTCTTGTGATGAGATATGGACACCAATGAAAAGAAGAAGTGATGTGGAATATTTTTCTAGAAATGATTTTGGTAAAAAAAAAGCTAATTTCCTCGAGTTTTCTAGGTTTATTTTCTTTTTCTCCTTTTCTTTCTCTTTATGTCGTGTACTCGTAATCGTAATTGGACTTAACTTCCGTAATCGTAAAAACCATGTAATTGGATTCCAAAAATTTAAATTCCAGCACCAATCAATCACATTTAATGTATCTCGATGAATGGAAGTGGTTTCGTTGACTCGCGGTGCACCGATAATTAGAATTACAATTTTAGCCTTAGTGGATCGGTAGCGAAATTCTCCAATTAAACCATTGTTTTAATTAATCCTTTGGCACTATGTTATTCTCCTTTTCATCTAGATTATCATGGTAATTTTACTTTGTCCCAACTCATTTTAGTTTGAGCATAATTTACGAAAATGCCCTCGGGATGTATTTGTCATTTTCCAATTTGTTTTCCAAAATTCACAAAATAATTTCAAATGACATAAAAATTATTTCTATGCCTCCAAATCATTATTTTATATTTATTTCACCCACAATACACAGTATTTTCAGTCTTGAATCCATTAAAACCATAAAATCTAAAGTGGAGCCCACATTTTAATTTCATTTAAATCATGAAAATAAATTATATTTCATTATACAAAAAATTACAAAATTAATGTACAGTATGTTGGAAACAGGTCTCACATTAGTTAACCCCTGCAAAGGAAATGTTTGAACAGTTGCATAAAATCATGAATGAGTGTTAAAGAATCTTTAATAGCAGCACCATGGAAAGAAGGAGGCATATTAAAATGAATATTTTTAAGCTCATAGTTTATGGCTGCATCATTGAGAACATACATGATGGTGATGTTCCCATAGTAGGATGTGCAAACTCCTTCATAGGACAATTTTGAACACGATTTTGAACTTGATTTTCAGCTTGATTCCCAACTTGTAACTTCATGTTGGTTTCAACTAGTTCCTCTTGTTGTGCCTTTGCTTCCCTACTGATTCTGTCAATTTGATCATTGATGGGCACTATCTCTTGACCAATTGATTGTTGACCTTGCATCCACTACCTAAAGAAAGAGAGAAAAAAGAAAAAAATTAAATAAATTTAGTAAGCTAAAAAGAAAAATAATAACAGAAAAACACAAGTAGTTAAATAAAATTGAATAAACTTAAGACAAATCCCCGGCAACGGCATCAAAAACTTGATGAACAAAAAGTTATATTCTCGCAAGTGCACGAATCAAGGTAGTATAGCGTGCAAATACAAGAGTTGATCCCACA
Source organism: Heritiera fomes (assembly GCA_032173925.1). Taxonomy (NCBI): domain Eukaryota; kingdom Viridiplantae; phylum Streptophyta; class Magnoliopsida; order Malvales; family Malvaceae; genus Heritiera; species Heritiera fomes. The sequence continues at coordinate 19,982,538 of JAPDPM010000015.1, forward strand.
GAGATTTGCTAAATTTATTCAAATAAAATTTAACTACTTATGCCCTAAAATTTTGAAAGTCAAATAAAAAAAATTACCTAAGTATCTAATTAATTACTAAATTAACTAATTAAATTAATTAACTTAATAAAATCAATAAATTAACCAATAGAGAAAAGCCTAGGAATTTGATTTCACCAATACATTGCAATTTTATGTCTTCAATCTTAAAAATCTCAATTCAATTCTAGGGTTCATTCTTCCTAATATACGGTTGCTTTGTTTGATGATAGCTATAATCAAGTATTTTTAATCATTTAATTACCTATGATGTGTAGCACAATCAATGACTAAAAACCCATTAAGAACAGAAGAACATCTAACAAGAACCAAATAAATATTCTAGCTTGATGTATGCATCAAATATTTATTCAATCATTCAAGAGAGCTATACATGGCTTAGCATATGATGTGCACCCTTACCATGTCTCAAACAATCAATTAATTTATATTAAAGGTGGCCAAACAATAACATAAATCAAAAGATTGAATTAATCACAATGAATGATACTATAAATAAGAATTGGTCAATTAATCATAAATACATAAAATATGCAAGTAGGCTCAATCAAATTCCTAGTAAATAAATCAGTTCATGTTTAATTTAGCACCAACACCAAATTAATAAAAATCGTGCCTAAAGTTTAAACAGTAACTAATTAAATCTATGTATATTAACAAAGTATTAAAATAAAGCTAAAACCCTTATTGACCAAGTTAAAGCATGTGTTTGTTGAAGCAATAACAAACGACAATGATGTGGCTCGTCAATAATAGCAAAGGCTTTGGTTTTGCTTCCTCAGTTCACGTGTTCTGCAACTGCAGCAAACAGTTCTTCAACAAAAGCTTTCAATCTACTTGACTCGATTCTGCTGCAACTTTTGGCTATTGCTTTTCCCCTTAATATTTTTTTTATTTTTCTTAAGTTGTTGCTGCCCCTCTCTTTATATTTTTTGGCTGTTCAACATGCTTGCACTTATATAGAAACACAAAACTTACAAACCAAGTAAGAGATTTAATAAAGCTTTCCTTTCAAGTAAACCTTATAATTGCTTGCTCTTCCCAATTAATGTTATATTTCCCTTCCTTTTTATTTTGCAAATAATATATCCTTTAAATTTTAATAAATTCATATCATATCTTCAAAAATTAATTCCAAAATCACTTTCTCTAAATTAATTCACAAGATACATTTAACAATTATATTTAAACAAGAATATAGCAATAAATGTGATAATAAATAATAAAAATAATAGAACAAATATATTATTATCAGGGGCCACATTGTTGCTTAGTGAAATCAATGGAGTTGATTTACCAAATCCAATAAATTCAGATGTTGTGAAGAAATATTGTGCTTAAAAAAATTTCATGTTGAAAAACTTGAAAAGGTAGCTTGAATTAAAAAATAAAAAAGAAATTCAAGTTGAAAACTTAAAAAGGGGGCTTGAAGTGAAAAAAAAAATTCAAGTTGAAAACATGAAAAAGTGGCTTGAACAAAGAAAATAACCGAGCCAAAGATTAAAGAGATGTATAAAAGTAGACATTAAAGAAAAGCATCTCACAGTGAAAGGGGCAAAGTTCAGATCTAAAGGTTTTTAGAAGATTATGGACATCTCCTAACAAGGCATCCACAACTAATTATGTGATGATGGGTTTATAGTTGTCTGCATATTCATTATTTGTGACTTACTAGCCATTGCTTTTGTACTTATTCCTATCAATTCTTGAAAAAGTTCACTCGTCATTTAAATAAATATACCTTCTCGTTCATATCTTATTCATCTTGTTTTTGCTCTAATTGAAATTGAATAACAGGGTGTTTGCATTACATTAAAGGAAATATAAAGGGATGATAATTCCAATGTCATTTATGGTCAAGAATATGAATGAGAAAGATTGATTCCATAGCAGTATGACACCAATCTCACATGGGACAAGAATAGTAGAAGGAAGGAATTGATGACATCACAAAATTGGAAATGAAAGATATGGGGAATAAGCTTGCATTACATTGAATGAAGTATAAAGGTAGACCTAATAATCATAGACACGACATTCTGACAGGTAGATTGGTCAATCCTAGACATGACTCGATTATATGACATTAAAACTATACGAATATAAGACACGAACGTGACATGGATTAAAATTAAGTAAAAATTGTATATGAATATGGTAAAAGCTAAAAATAAGATTTTATGTTTTCTGTGTCAACACAAATTTTGACACGTAATTTTTGCGTTCGACATGACACAAACATGATTTTACAGGACACAAAAAAGAATTAAAAACACAAATTGCTGGTCCAATGACACGACACGAAAATGATGTGAATAAAAGACATGAAGGTGACATGGGTTAAAATTAAGTAAAAATCATAAGTGAATAGGTTAAATGCTAAAAATAAGGTTTTTGGTTTTTTGTGTCGACACAAACTTTAACACGAAATTTTTGTATTTTACACGACACGAACACGATTTTACATGACACGAAAATGAATTATAGACACGAATTGCCAAGTCTATATAAAAGGATGATAATGCCAACGTCATTTGGGGTAGGAATGTGAAAGATAAAGATCGATTCCATAGCAATATACACCAATCTCATGTGGGAAAAAATAGTGAAAGGAAGGAATTGATGACATCACGAAATTAGAAATGAAAGATGTGGGAAATAAGCTTGGTGGATATTGAGATGAAGATTCTAACTGAAAAATGATTTTAACATTTGCATTATGCATTAAGGTTATAGGCATTCACGTCATGATAGGAATGTTATTAATCCCATTGCTTTCACATTAACATTTAAAGAAAGTTAGTGCTGCAATTGTAGGGGCATTTGCAATTGCACTATTTGAAACATACATCTACAATCGCATTATTTGGGTGCATACATTGAAGGAAATAGATAAAAATTTGAAATGAAAAAATTCTTGGAAATAAAATTTTGAGTAGATAGTTGGTATGAATCTTACATATCAAGTGTCGTTCTATTGTGTTAAGACCAGTGGAACTGGTATATTATCAAGTGAGAAGAACTAGGTTATTTTTCTAAGTTCTAATGCTTTTGGTGAGAGGAGCACATATTATTTTTCAAAGTTTCAATGCCTCTGGTGAGAGGAGAACATGTTATTTTTTCAAGTCTTAATGCCTTTGGTGAGAAGAGCATAGGTTATTTTTCAAGTCTCAATGCCTTTGGTGAGAGGAGCATAGGTTATTTTCTCAAGTTCTAATGCCTTTGGTGAGAGGAGCACAAGTTATTTTTTCAAATCCCAATGCCTCTAGTGAGAGGAGCACAAGTTATTTTTTCAAATCCCAATGCTTCTGGTGAGAGGGGCACAGGTTATTTTTTCAAGTCTCAATGCCTCTAGTGAGAGGAGCACAAGTTATTTTTCAAGTCTTAATGCCTTTGGTGAGAGGAGCACAGTTTTTTCTTAGTTCCAATGCCTTTGGTGTAAGGAGCACAAGTTATTTTTTCAAGTCTTAATGCCTCTGGTGAGAGGAGGACGGATTATTTTTCAAGTCTCAATGCCTCTGGTGAGAGGAGTTCAAGTTATTTTTTCAAGTCATAATGCCTCTGGTGAGAGAAGCACATATTATTTTTTCAAGTCTCAACGCATTTGGTGAGAGGAGTACATGTTATTTTTTGAAAGTCGTAAAGCATTTAGTGAGAGAAGCTTGCTTTAGGGTTAAAATTCCAAAATTGTAGAATGCATAGAGTTTAAAAAACAAAGAAAAAAGTGTAAGTTTGGACAAAATAGTTGTTTGTCTTTGCACAATTTCTAATTCTCAAAAAATATGCAAAGATGGGCAGCTATAGATATCATATTTTGTCCGAACCATTACATGAGTCTATCAATTTAATCTAAATTAATTAATTAAATTATAAATGGTTCTAATTTATAGTTAGAATTTTGTTATAATTAAGTTTAGTTAAAATTTAGAATTTTTTGATAGAGCTTTAATAGACTATTGGTTTAGGGTCTTATTAAATCTGTTTGAGCTGAGCTATAGAGTTGGGCTAGTTTAAAATGATTTGGGCTATGCATGATCCATTTAATTACTCATAAATAATAACATTGATTTTTATTTTTTATTTTATTTATTTATTTTTTATTATCTTTATTTATATATCTTTATGTTTTTTTACTTTTGTTTATTTATTTTGTAAATATCCTTTTATTTTCATCTTTTTTTTAAAAAATAATAAATAAATTTATCTTGTAAATACATTTAATCTTTCATTATCAAATAAATAAAATTAACTGGAAAAAATTCAAACAAAAAAAGATAATAAACAAGATAATTCCAAAATTTAAATAAAAAAGATGAGATCAAGATCAATTCAAATTGAACCAATCTTGATCTTGATCTTAATCTTGCCATAAATCAAGTAGAAGGATCAGTTTTAGAGACAACAATTCGTAGAGAAATAAATAAAAAAATATACAAGGTAGCAGCACCAACGACGATAAGGAGCTTCTTGGTATCCAAAATCATAGTAGCAGCACTTTAGGAAATCGGTAGCATTCTTCTACATCTCAGACCAGTGACGGTGCAAGACTGGTGTCAAGGCAGCATTAGTTCTTTGTAGGACGACCAACAACCGGCAGGTAGCAATGGCGGACAATGGTGACTCTTGCAAAAGACACAGAGAGACAAAGGAGTTAGCAATCGATTTTTTGAAGAAAAGAAAAGAGAAATTCTAAATCTACCCTTTTCTTTACTCTTTCCACTTCAACTAATTAAAAGACAAAAATACCCCTATGATAAATGACATTAGTATCCAACAATCTCCCCCACTTATTTCCCTCTCTTTTTTTCATCTCTTCTTTTCTCTTCTCTTCTCTTTCGTTACTTTACTCTATGTTTCTCTCATTCTTCTTCTTCCAAAGCCTAAATTCTATTTTCTTTCAAAAAAATGGAAAATATAAGTGAGAGTAGCTATTATGATACCTATGAAGAGTATGAAAGCATTGAAGGTGATTGAGCTATTATGAAGGAGAAGAGGTAAGGTTCTTGCTTTTTTTTTTCTTAGTTTTGCTTCCCGTGCAACCAAATTTGCGCAAGAACTAGCTCCCAGTGCAAGCCAACTTGCGCTAAGAATAGACTTATGCGTAAGTTAGCTTGTGCAAAAATACCATCCAAGTGCAAGTTTGCTTGTGCAAATATATGCTTTCTGTGCAAGCTTTCTTGCGGGAATCGCTCATTCCTGTGCAAGGTAGCTTGTGTTGGGATGAGCATCTCGTGCAAGGTAGCTTACCTAGAAAGCTTGTTTATGCACAAGATCTCTTACGTAGATAGAGTGTTGTAGAGCAAATTTACTTGCGTGCACAGCTTTATCAATTTATTTTTATAATTAATTATTTTTATTATATAAGTTATTGTAATGATTATAATTAATTGTTTAATATTTTCAAAGTAACAAAAGAATAGTAGTGTACAATGAAGAATACAAAAGTGTAGATGAAGAAATATTTAATTGTACTTATGTATTTACTACTAACAAGGTAAGTTTATTTAAAATTAATATAATGTTTTAATATAAATACTGTAAAAAAAACTAATTATTAAATTTATTTTGTTCAAGTTTTCAATAGTAGAAATGCCTTGATCACATGGGCTAGAGAGATTGGAAGAGACCTAGGTTTTGTTATTGTGATTAGATCATCCGAAGTTGGTGTTCTTATAAGAAAACCTAGAGTTCGACTTGCATGTGAATGGTATGGAACATATAAGTCAAATAGAGATGAATTTTGTCACTTGGGAATGAGAACAAAGAAGTGTAATTGTCAATTCGAGTTACAGGGGGTGAATTTGGAAAAGGACAATGATTGGGCAGTCAAAGCAGTATAGGGGATGCATAACCATTTGGCAGCAAAATAGTTAGAAGGACAATCCTTTATGGTCGATTGACGGTGAAAGAGCAAAGCATAGTGTTTGATATGACAAATAATATGGCAAGATTAAGAAATATACTAATGATGTTGACAACCCATTGTGTTAGTTATGGATTGTGCATATAAAACTAATAGATATTGACTCCCTCTCCTTGAGATTATTGGTGTGACACATACAAATTTGACATATTTGGTTGCATTTGTTTACATGGAGGCTGAGCGCACTGACAACTATACTTGGGCATTAGAGAAGTTAAGAAGTTTGATGTCTTCTGATTCTACGCCTTCTGCCATTGTTACAGATAGAGATTTAACATTGATGAAAGCAATACAAACAGTGTTTCCTAGTACAACTAATCTCTTATGTAGATGGCATATATCAAAGAATATACTTGCTAATTGTAAAAAGTTGTTTGAGAGCAAGGAGAAGTGGGAAGCATTCATGTCAACTTGGGTTGTTCTTGTATTATCTTTGAATGAGTATGAGTATGAAACAAATTTAAGTTCAATGGAAACTCATTACCATTCTTATCCTAGAGTACTCGAGTACTTAAAAGATACTTGGTTAACTCAGCATCAAGAGAGATTTGTTACTGCTTGGACAAATAAAGTAAAACACTTTGGAAATGTTACAACAAATAGGTATGTAGGTTTATAAGATTTAAAATTTGTTATTTTCACAATTTATAAAATTTATTCATTATGATAAACATTTTTCTAATGTCATGTAGGGCGAAGAGTGCACATGCGAAGTTAAAGAGATACCTTGGATTGTCCCAAGAAGATTTTGATACATCTTGGAATGCTATGAACTCCTTGATTGAGTTGCAACATATGGAGATAAAGGCTTCATTCGAGAGAAGTCTTATTGTTGAACATAATTTTTAGCCAACTTTGTTTAGTGTGAGACCCAGACTTTTTACTATCTTTAAATTATTATTAAGAAGATTAAGGAAACAAGATGTCTCATTAGAGTTTAAATACTACATGATTTATAGGTGTAAATGAGAATTGGGCGATGGACCGCGTAGAAACTTCTATTGTTCTGAAGGAATTGAAACTTCAGAGTATTAATTTTTGGAGCCAAATACGGAGATGGTAAGAATTTACATCTCAAAATTCATCTATTTATGCATGTTTCGAAAAATGTGCAAAAATTCAAAAATGATGATTAAGTCCATAGGTCAAAAACTTTTGTGAATAACGGTCAAACCAATTTGACTTTTTACCAACCGATAGTTATAGATTAATCTACATGTGAAGAGGTCTCATGCCATGTCAACTTGATGACTAAATCATACATGAAAACCAAAAACTACATGATTCCACCATTAAGGGTATTTTGGTAATTCCACTTTCGTTATCAACCAAACCCCTACAAAAGCTTAACCAATGATTAGAATGTGTTAAATGCATATATTTATGAGTGAATAAAATATTTGGAAGTCTAACTGAACATGTTAATAGAAATTAGAAAGAAAGGGACATAGTTGAAATTTTTATTATGTAATGTGGGCATTTTGGTAAATTATCATTAAAGATATTTATAAAAAGGATATTTTTCTTTCTCTTCTTCATTTGGCGGGCCTCCACTATTCCTCCATCATCCTTTCACTCTAAAAGCTTAGTTTAAAGTGAGAAAGCTCTCAAAATCCTAGCTTAAACACTTCGAAATCGAAAACTATCTTCACCACATCTGCTCAGTTTTCTGAGATCTACAATATACTACCAAAATCAAGTGTGGAGTGGCCATATTCTTGGTGAATCACTGTCCATCATTTTCAACCACAAGGTAAGAGAGAGGAAACTCATGTTTCTATGATTTTAATGATAGATTGTGATATGCTCTTGATGTTTAAGCATGTGTATAGCTTCAAATTGGAACAAAAAATGAGTGTAGGACTTCTTTAGGGTTTCAACCATTAGGGTTGGTGAGCTAGGTTGCATGGCTTCATGCACAAGGAATGTAGGAACAATGTAGAAGTGATAAGGAAGAAGATGGCAGCCTTAAAATTGAAGAAAACCTAAGCAATATTAGAGTATGTTTTCGGCCAAGCCTAGTTTTTGGGATTACCATGCTTGAATTGTTATGTTGATGGTCTTAGAATATTGTACTAATGAATATAAGATTGCCGGTGAAGTTAGATTCGAAAAAGAAAGTGATTTGACGCTAGTTGTAGTTTTGGCACCTGGTAGAAATTAGACCAGAATTGCTGTTAGAAGATTATGAAGTGTATTATATTCTTTATAGAAGAAATGTTGAGTTCAATAATGTTCTTATATTGTTTAGCAGTTATAAAGTAAGGAGGGTTAAGGAGCAATAGGCAAATATATGCTTACCTCTCCTTTTTGGGTGCTGCAAGTCGCAATTTGATACTATGGTATTAGTGGTAAGGAACATATGTAAAATAGCATAGGAGATACTATATTACACTGGGAATATTGGTTGGCTGCACAAAATATAAACTGTGTTTTAGTGCAGGAAGGCTAGGCTGACTAGTACTGTTACACTGTCGAAATTTCATAAAATGAACCTAAATTGTTTTCATTACTAGAAGCCAACTAGGCTAGCTACCACAGTTAAAGGAATAGGAAGAAATGAGTAAAAATAGGTTTAGGCATTAAGATTGCATGATTTTGTAGCTCAGTTTTCAAATGGATTTTTAATTGTTTTCAAGTTATCTGTATGTTTTAGACATCTATTTATACATAAAAAATATTTTGAACTCTAGTTGTCGTTTTAGGAATATTTGCTGAATTTTTATACTTGAAGTAGAAATATTGTTTATTCTAAAGGTTTATGGACTGATTGAAGATACGATTTGATGAAATGATTTTTGCAAATGCTTCTGAATGATAAATGGTTTGTTTTGAAACTGGTAGATCCTGTAGTTGCCATATGGTAATCATGCGAATGTAATGTAATGTTTGCTGTTTGACACTAATCACGTCTTCAGCATCCATGGTAGTCACCAAAACAGTACACTCTGTGGACCCTTGCCTATGGCCATATGTCTTAATATAATGTCCCTTACGGGGCCTTAATGTGCAGGATTCTATAGGGATGTGATGTTTCCACTGAATGTATTATTGAGAGAAATGAAATAAGTTGCTTTACTTGTTTCCTAATGAGATAAAAATGTTTGAATGTAATTAAATGTATTTATAGCATGATAATATTGTTTATTCAAATAATGCTTTGGACTATTACTAAAATGGTTTCAAGGTTTTGATTTGTTTATTGAATGCATAGTATTGCTGTTGACACTTTGGATTGATAGACCCTTCATATTTACGTATGGATTCCTTCTTTGAAAAATTAGTGAAGATCCACTATAGTCGGATATAGGGATAGGGACAGGTGAGGTGCTCTAAAGCATCCTTCCATACTTTACCTGGTATCCCTAACCAGTTATAGAAATCCTTCCTTATAGAATTGTTTGTATTTATTGTTGATTCTATAAGTTTATTATAGAGCCTAAGTAGAATATATGCATATTAGTTACATGATATCTGCTCTTTTATATATGTTTTTTATTGAGCGTAAACTCACCCTCTTTTTCCTGCCAAATTATCTACAGAGGATTTCACGATTTTCGCGGAACACCTTTATTTTGACAGTTTCTTTTAAGGCTGGCTTTTAATTTCCTGAAGGAATATTGTATTTCCTTTATATGTTCAGAGTTTTTGTACAGTACAGTGTTGTACAATTATAGGGCACTTGGGGATGTAAATTATAACAATTGTTGTACATTAGATCGTGAAGTTTAATCTGATTGTAAATAAGTTCTAAGGATTCATAATTATGTATTATGATATTGAGGTTACCTTTTTGATATCGTTTACATAATCGAATGTAATGAAATGAATGACATCACAAACAGCCTAACCAAAGTGAATCAAAAAAGGAAAAAGTTAATTCGAATTTTTAAGTAAATGGTACGTTACGAAAGTTAGTATCAGAGTGAAGTTAGTCTAATGTTTGTCGGTGTCATTAGGTTAGAAATAGTTTACATCCCTAGAGTACTATACTTATTTGAATATATAATTATCTAGAATGACTTAAAAGACTATCCTGTATCTATTTTGATAGAATGAGTAACAGTCTAAGGGGTACTAGTAGAGGACTAGGTTAGAGATAGGCAGGTCCACCTCTAGAATCGTCACTGGAACCAACTCTAGGACCTACCATTCCTCTTCAATCGAGAGCCCTAACACACGCATTTCAAGGCTAGAATGGATGTTCGCAGAGTTTCTAGCCGGTTATAATACAAATAATTAGCCAACAGCACCACCTCCTCCACTGCAAGATAATGCTCCTCTAATGCCTCCACCACCGCCAGTATAACCATCTCAGCAACCACAGCCTCCCCCTAGCTAGCACAGCCAGTCCTAGCACCAGTAGATAGGTACTAGTGGTAGACTCTGAAGTAACTTTGATAAAGTAGTTTAAGAAGTTGGACCTCCCAAAGTTCAAAGGAGAGAAAGACTTGATGATAGCAGAAAACTGGGTCAATGTAATTGAAAAGTTGTTTGCCTACATGCGGTGCTCAAAGACAGAAAAAGTGGGTTTGGCTACCTATCTATTGGTGGGTGAGTTTGTTCATTGGTGGGTGAGTCTGATCATTGGTGGAAATCTATCCAGACTATATTCAAGGCTCGATATCCGATGCAAAGTTGGGATATTTTCCTATAAGCCTTCAACAAGTAATATATTCTGTGCACAACCCAGAAGAGGTTAAAGGTAGAATTTTTATGGTTAAGACAGGGTAATGTGTCTGTGGATCAGTATAGATTGAAGTTTACAGCCCTGAGCTGATTTGATCTTGAGACGAGGCGCAGTGAAGAACATAAGATCCATAGGTTTATGGAAGGGTTAAAACTCGCTATCAGATCTAGGTTGGCACCTTTCGATATTTCCATGTACGATAAGGCTATTTGTTGAGTAGAGTTGTGTGAACAAGATTACGAATTCCATCAAGCGGATTCTGGTACCTGGGCTAAGGGCAAAGGTAAAAAGAAGGTGAGGCATAGATCAAATGATAAGATCTCATCAGATAAGTATTTAGCTAAAAAGATTAAGGTTGAGCGATCCATTAAAGCTTCCAGAGTTAAAATTTCTGATGATTAAGTTGGTAAGTTTGCTGCGACTAATAGTCCTACGAGTTTTCAGAGAGGTATGTTAGTGAAATGTGGGCATTGTGGTATGGCTCATGGCACCAAGCCATGTCATTGGGTTACAGGTGCTTGTTTTGGATGTGGTGAGATGGGACATCAGATTAAAGACTACCCACAGAATAGGAACAAGGCAAAGGAGCCTGAAAAGACCACACCGTCTCCGAGATGAGCTATGGCAGCTATGAAAAGAAAGCAAGGCGTATCTTAAGGACAGGTCTATGCCATCGATAAGGAGACGGCCGACACTTCTTCCAATATAATCAAGGGTAAGATTTCTATTTTTGATATTGATGCCATTGAATTGTTTGATCTGAGTTCTACCTATTCTTTTGTATCTCTTCTGTTTGCTACTAAATTACTGTAGAGCTTGAACTTTTAAGGCATCTTATATAGATAAATACACCTTTTAGAGAGTCACAAATAGCAGACATAATGTATTGTAATTGTAAGCTACGAGTAGGAGAGAAGGAATAAGTAGCTGATATAATTTTATTAAATATGTACGGGTTTGATGTGATATTAGGAATGGATTGGTTACCTGAAAATAAGGTTAGCTTAGATTGTTATGCTAAATCTTTAATCTTCTTTTCTCCTATTAGTTATATTGTAAAGTTTGCCACTATGTAATGAAAGAATGTTAATGATTGCTTTAATTATTTAGAATGAAATCTTATAGATTATGTTTAATGGTTGAAGGGTTCATTGCTTATGTCAAGGACGAAAGAAAGAAACGTTTGATATTACATGAGATTTCGGTGGTCAGGGGCTACTAAGACTTCCTCCTGATAGAGAGCTAGAGTTCCCTATTGATCTAGTATTTGACATTGAACCCATCTTTAAACCTCCGTATCGAATGGCCCTAGTAAAGCTCGAAGAGCTCAAGAAATGACTTCAAGAGCAATTGGACAAGGGATTTATTCGACCTAGTGTGTCCCCTTGGGGAGCATCGATTTTATTTTTCCATAAAAAGAATGGTAGCTTGTAGCTTTATATTGATTACTGGTTGTTGAACAAGGCTACTATCAATAACAAATATCCTTTTCCTAGAATTGATGACTTGTTTGATCAGCTTCGGGATGCTTAAGTCTTTTCTAAGATAGATCTTAGATCGAGATATCACTAGTTGAAGGTCTGTAGTGAAGATGTCCCTAAAACTACTTTTTAAACCTGATATGGCCACTATGAGTTTCTGGTAATGTCGTTTGGTTTTATTAATGCCCTATAGCTTTTATGAATCTGATGAATGAGGTTTTTAAGTCTTATTTGGACAAGTTTGTTATTGTCTTAATTAATGACATTCTTATGTATTTCAAGTCACAAGAAGAGCATGAGCAACATCTTAGAATAATTCTCTAGATCCTCATAGATCAAAAATTATATGCCAAGCTGAGAAAGTGTGAATTCTGGCTGGCTTGGTTTGCTTTCTTGGGTCACATAGTTAGCAAAGACGGGGTGTCTGTTGATCTGTCTAAAATTGTGGCCATAGTTTAGTGGAAAGGTCGAAGACAGTGATCGAGATTCAAAATTTATTAGGTCTAGCTAGATATTATAGATGGTTTGTTAAGGGCTTCTCTGGATTGGCTACTCCTTTAACGTGTTTGATGCATAAAGACGTGAAGTTTGAATGGAATGATGCCTGTGAGTGTAACTTTCAAGAGCTGAAGCCCAGGTTTACGTCAACACCAATCCTTTCTATTCCTAATTATTTAAGGGGATTCTCAGTGTACAGTGATGCTTCTGCACAAGGTTTGGGTTGTGTGTTGATGTAAAATGGTAAGGTAGTAGTTTATAGTTCTTGTCAGATCTAGAATTAACCGCCATGGTGTTTGCTTTGAAGATTTGGCAGCATTATCTTTATAGAGAGAAATTTCAGGTGTTTACTGACCACAAGAGCTTGAAATATCTTTTTTCATAGAGAGAATTGAATATGAGACAGTGTAGGTGGCTTGAACTTTTGAAAGATTATGATTGTAAGATCCTGTACCACTCGGAGAAAGCTAATATGGTGGCAGATGCTTTGAGCAAGAAGCATATGGGTTTTGTATCCTATATGGTGGTTTGAGAGTATGAGTTGCTAGAATAGTTTACGAGTTGCTGGAATAGTTTGCGAGCTTGAGTTTAGATATTTTTCTTTCTGAGAGGTATGGTATGACGGTTAGTCTACGGATTGAACCAGACTTAATAGGTCGAATTAGGATTGCTCAAAAAGAGGATGCTTATTGTATTGAAGCTGCTAGTCAGGTTCAATTAGGTATTCAGTCAGACTTTGAGATTGACAGTGATGGTGTACTGAGGTTCAGGGGTTGTATTTGGGTTCTACAAAACAAGGAGCTGAAAGATATAATTTTGACGGAAGCACACACATCAAAGTGCACTTTACATTCAAAGTACAAAGATGTATCATAATCTACGTAGAGTGCACTGGTGGTCTGGAATGGACATTGCTGAGTTTGTTGCAAAATGTCTCACTTGTCAACAAGTTAAGGTAGAGCATCAGAAACTGGCAAGATTACTACAACCTCTGCCTATATCAATGTGGAAACGGAAGCACATTACGATGGATTTTATTATGGGTTTGCACCGGACTAGAAAAAATCATGATGTTATCCAGGTGATTGTCGATCGACGAACAAAATCTGCTCACTTCCTCACTATGAAATCTACTTATTCTCTTAACACTTTGGTAAATTTATATGTTAAGAAAATTGTTAGACTTCATAGTGTTCTAGTGAGCATCACCTCCGATAGAGATTCCAAGTTTACCTCTCACTTTTGGGCACGTTTTCAAGAGGCTATGTGTAAGAATTACAATTTTATAAGAATACGAATGATATGGATTAAGTAAACAATGAAAAGACACTTAATTGAAAAATTTTGGTATTAGGTGACTACAGTTTAAATTTTTGTACAGGCAAGCTGGTAGGCCCCACAGAAGTGCGCATCTAACCAGAGACGTTTGAATCATCATATGTTAATGATCTATGGTCTCAGGTAAGTCAATTTAAAGCTTTTAAAACGATTTAAGCTTAATTCGTAATTTTAGCGAAAAAGACTGAAAAGGGCTAAATTGGGCTGAAAACCCTATAAAGCTTTATCATGGTCAATCAAAATATTTATTTTATCTTACATATGTGTGGAATTAATTTAATTCTCACTTACCAAGCCAAAAGCCACCAATGAGAAAATAGAGAAATAAAGGAAATATGAGAAATTAAGTGAAAAAGTCAAATAATTAGGATATTTAGTCTTTAGCCATAAGATATAAGCATGAGAAATATTATATTATTTATTTTCACCTCTAAGTGGCTGGCCAACCACTTTGTAGACCAAGAAAAGAAAAAAAGTCAAAGAAAAGAAAGATATGTAAGAAAGAAATATGGTAAAATAAGATATTTTGGTTGCAAAGCTTATGGAACAAGCTTCAACCTTCTTCAATTTTTTATTTATTTCCTTCCCTCATTAAGTGACCAGCCAACTCATTATTTCAGCCACATTTTTCGGCCATTTGAAAGCCAAAACAGAAAGAAAAGAGTTAAAAAAATGAGAGCTTGGAAAAAGGGTGGAAACAGCAAGCCACCAAGCAGCAAAAAGGTTTTGTTGCCATTTTTGGTCCTACTTTCAGTCATATTTGGTCTTTCATACGTTCATGAAAGTTGTTCCAAATTCTCTCCTCTAAAACATATCCGAATTTCATCTCAAACGGAGCTCGTTTGGCTGGTGAAAAGTTTACTAGAAGCTATATCTGTCAAGCTGCCCTGTTTTCATAGAGATTGAGAAAATCACTTTGTGGGGCAACAACGACCAGGAAAAAGACCTTTTCTTGACACGTCCAAGAAGGACCAATTGAAGCCCTACCTCTTCTATACCACATATCCGAAAATCAGCTCAAACGGACCAAGTTTGGTAGGGGAAATCTGTTTTAGAAATTTCTGCTGCAGAGGGTAAGCAATGCTAGAATTTTCTGTTCTTTCTAAACTAGATATAGGTTGCATTTCTGGTTTTTCTAGGCCTATTTCTAGTGTTATAATGGTGTAAAACTGACCCTAAAGAATTGTTTTAAGTCTTGGCCAAATGGGTTTCCATAAGGAAAGTGTAAGGAGACAAGGGTGCTTTTGTTATTGATAGTGTAATTCATGTTAATGAACATGAGTTAAATGTAATGAAGCTTTAAAGTGAAATTTGGACTTGTATATAGAAAGATAAACATTAGGCCTAAGGAAGGGCAATGTAGTAAATTCACCTTTAAGGTGAAATTACACTGGTAAATGAGAAGTAGATGAGTACTAATGTGAATGGTGCAATTGGAACGATCAAAAAGATCGTATAATGACTTTTGTCACAAAACAGCTAAAGTGCAGCTAAGAAAGAGTCACAATTAGTTAGTGTTAAATGGCTATGTGTAAATATAAGGTGGTAAATGACATTGTCTATATATGCTTGTAGTGTTAACGACGCAGTTTGGTGGTGTACAGTACACAGATTGCCAAGCTTGAATGAACAAGCTTAATCTTTGCTTTTGGTGAGTTTACTATGCAAGCTACGAGTAGCGACCCAACTTTTTTCCACCGAATTAGTTGCGCCCCGTGATGGCACTAGGCTCTCCGCGCGCCTAGTTCAGCCACTCGATCTGTGAGTAAACGATTCTCACCCGACAGAATACTGGCGTACAACAGTGCGCGCACCTTCCGCCCAGCACGCGCACACACTCGATAGCAAAGATAAGCACACACACACAAAGCCAAGCACACACGTTTACAGGAACACCCTTGTCCCCAACCTTTTATTCACTCTTAAAAAGGAATTACACAAGTTTGCTGCGTGGACACTCTCTTACAAGGCCTGAGTTCCCCAACTCAGTTTGTTCCCTTCCTCTAAGGATCTGCCTACACTCTCTCTCTGAGACTGATTTGAATCTGAGAGGTCCACTGCCGTACACGACTTTATTTATAGGCAATGCTGTGGCTGACATCCCCAGCCATTAGGAACTCTATTCCTAGGAGACCAAGCTCAACAGAAACTGTTCACCCGCCAGAGTCCTTGCCGCACAATGCCTCTGCCCAGTCTGTCCAGTGCTGGCGGTCGCCAGCTCATATCTTGAGTGCCAGGTGTGCGCACTCATCCAGGGTCCGTCCTTAGCTATTAGAGTCCCTCCTGGACTCAACTAGCTATCCGCGCGTCTCAGATCGCACCTGGAAGTGTTTCAGGGTAAGTGCCCTACATAAGCTACAAATAATGATTTATAGAATAAATGAAAGGTTTATGAAGTAAATGAATTGATTTGAATGTGAATTTTGAGATGTGTTGCTATTAGGGATATAAATTGTTTTTCCTTGCAGGCTGGGTAATGACATCCTAACCCCGTCTTATTGCAGAAATTTTGAAAAATTATTAAAAGTTGGATGTAGATCTCTATGTCTGCATCATGCTACTGCATCTTTATGCATAATTGGTTTTAAGAGATTTAAGCTTACACGAAGTTTATACGAAATGTATGAAAGCTTTTACATCTCATTTGCATCATGTTTTGAAGTATGTGAATGATATGACTTTATGGCATATTGATATGAGTTTTTTTGGATTGAGCATGCTTTGCTTTTACATTCTATTGATATGAGAATTCAAAACATGAGATTATTTCTAGTTTACAGATTTTTATGGCATCCCATTGTACTGTGAGACTAATAGAGCGCTATGGAACATGCTCGAGTAGTTGATACTCTTATATGGGCAATACGAGGCTTGTTCGATATTGTCGTTGATAGGTTCAAATTCTGGTTGATCACTAAGATTGGAGATAATGAGGATCTTTAGCCATAAGTAACACCCTAGTTCCAGGGTAACGAGGACTGCTTGTTGATAGCTATAGTAGGCTAAGACTTTATTAGTTGAATTACTCGGTTTGCCTAATGAGAAATGTTTTATGAACACGGCATATGAGATTACATGATATTTGATTGAACTTTACGAAGCATTGTTTTTATGATAACTACATGATTTGACAAAATCGACTTTGCATCATTTTACGTGCATGACATCAGTTTTACCATAAAGGCATTGTGATATTGAGTTACATGAGATATGAAGTTTAAATGAGTTATTGATATGTGATTTTTTACGAAACACATGTTGCATGCATTAGTGGTGCTATATCCTTTTTGTTACTATCTCTGCACTTGTGTAGTGGCTTACTAAGCTTTCCTCAAAGCTCACCCCTTCATCCTCCTCCACAGGTTAAGCTCAGATAGCAACGTTTGATAAGAGCTATACCTCATTTTAACATTTCAAGCTAAACGTCAGACTCCAGTTCATAGCGCGGTATATTTGTTTACTATTCATATGTACTTGGAATTTGATGATTTTGTACAGTAATGTAGTGTGAGATGTGATAAGTATGAATATGTGATTACTTTCAAAAATCAGGTTAAAACAGGATGTAAACGAGTGTTGGTTGATTGTTGATGTGAATAGTGTCAAATATATAACAATTTTTGGTTTAGAATTTTTTTAACAACCTTTAGGTTATCCGAAAACTATGAAACTTTTCCGAATATTCCATTGGATTGTATGAGAGTGCAATAGGCCATTTTGGGCCAAAGATATCGGGAAATGAGTAGTATTTTGCTTTTGTTGTTTGGATTGTGTTATAGGGGGTTTTCCGTAGTTAAGTGGAAATGCTGTCAAAATTTAGTCTTAAATGATTTTAAGTTATGAAATGAATTGGGACCTAAGGAAATCAACATTGAATCGTGATTGGGTGAATAGTAAACAGAAATTGAAAGAGTAAGACTACTCACTACACAAACTGTAGTTAAAGTAAAAGGAAAAAGTTAACCCCAAATTTCGTTCTTCCGCTATTTCATTATTGAAAATGTCTCGTATTTTCGTGGTATGACAGATTGTTATCAGAGCAGGGTTTGTCTAGTCGAATCAATCTATAAAAAGATCTTAAAGAGTGTTTACATTCTAGGTTACATCTCACAGTATTGTACATGTCCAACTATGAACTGAAAAAGTAGTAATGGATACTATTCTAATGCATGCATGTGTTATTGTAACAGTGACGCGACGTGGTAGAGGTAGACTGCCACAAGAGAGGTCAGAGATTTCTGGGCCACCCGAGATAGCTCCACCCGCTCTTCTTCTAGCACCACATCATCCAGACAGTTCCGATACACAAAGACGTCTGGCACAGTTAGAGCATAATGTATCTGATATGGCTGCGAGTATGCACGATCTAACAGCACTAATGACTCAACAGTTCAGAAGTACTACTACACCTCCACCACCTGCTAGATCACCAGTCCATCAGGCATCCAGTTCCCAAGATCCACTAGTACTTCCACAACAGCTACCCTCCACCTCAAACAGTCCTCCTTTACAGTCACATCCTGCGGCAGTTTCGATGTTTATACCTAGTGCTGACATGCTTAAGCAATTTCAAAAAATGAATCTACCTGTGTTCAAGGGGGTTCAAGATCCAGAGGAGGCTGAGGTATGGCTACTTGAGATGGACAAGGTTTTCGAGTACATGACTTGTGGACTTGAGGAGAGAGTTGCTCTAGCCACGTATATGTTCAAGGGTGAGGCAGAGTATTAGTGGAGATCAATGAAAGGGACATTGAGGGGAGAAGACGCATTTATCTCTTGGGATAAGTTTTTGGCCGCTTTTCACCTACAGTATTTTCCAAAGAGTGTGAAATGGATGAAGCAGTCAGAGTTTTTGAACTTGACCCAAGGGAGTATGACAGTGGGACAGTACGAGTCCCATTTACTATTCTGAGCCGTTATGATCCATTGAAGGCTAAGGATGAGGAAAGAAAAGCTATTAAGTTTCTCGATGGTTTGAGACTAGCTATCAGGGGTTGATTGTCAGTGTTACGGATTGTGACCTATTCTAAGGCCGTACAAAGAGCTTTGATGGTTGAGCAAGACTTTAACAAGGCACAAGCACAGTATGAGACTCAGGGTAAAGGTAAAGGTTAGGGCAAAGGCAAAATACAGATGAGCCTTAAGAGAAGGCTAATAAGCCTAAGAGTGATCAGAAGTGTCCAAAATGTAGTAGGAATCATGACACTAAACTATGTCGCTACGAGACTAGTGTTTGCTTTAAGTGTGGGAAGAAAGGACATTTTATCAGAGATTGCCTAGAGTGGAAGACTCTTGAGACTAGGATTGAGACACTAGCAGTAGAGAAAGCTAAAGCACCAACTAATAAGGGTAAGAGACATGTAGCTAAAGGTAAAGTGTTCGCCCTAGATCAGCAGGCAACTGATGCTTTAAACTCAGTGGTTAAGGGTAAGCTTCTAATATCTGATTGTGAAGCTTTATGTTTGACAGACCTAGGCTTTATGCATTCATTCATTTCCTTTTATTTGTTAACAGATTGAATGTAGAGCCAGAACCTTTGGGATGCACGTTACACATTAGCACACCACTGAAAGAATCCCAAATGACTGAGTCAGTTGTAGGAAAGTGTAAAGTCAAAGTAGGAGATAAAGAACTCGAGGCAGATTTAGTTTTGCTTAATATGTATGACATAGATGTAATTTTGGGTATAGATTGGTTAGCAACCAACCATGCTAGTGTAAATTGTAGGGATAAAAGTGTAGTCTTTAATCTCCTAGAACAAGTTGTATCAAAGTTTGATAAGTGAAATGAAACGAGAATTCTTTTTGGTATATGAAGTTTGATATGAAATATTATTACTTTAAATGAAGGTTATCTAGCCTTTGTGGAAGATACTAACAGGGCACATCCGAAGTTATCAGAGATCCCCGTAGTCAAGGAGTTTCCCTATGTATTTCCAAATGACCTACCAGGATTACCACTTGAGCGAGAGACTGAGTTTGCCATTGACCTATTACCTGGCACTCAGCCTATCTCAAAGCCCTATTATAGAATGGCATTAGTGGAATTGAAAGAGTTGAACAAACGTTGCAAGATCTCTTCAACAAAGGTTTTATTAGACAAGTGTATCACCATGGGGCACTCCGATGTTATTCGTTCATAAGAAAGACTGAAGTCTCTGGTCATGTATTGACTATAGATTACTAAACCGAGCTACAGTGAAGAACAAATTTCCTTTACCACGGATAGATGACCTATTTGATTAGTTGCAAGGTGCACAAGTCTTTTCTAAAATCAATTTGCAATTTGGGTATCATCAATTGAGAATTAAAGGGGAAGATGTACCCAAAACAGCATTCAGGACTCGGTATGGACATTATGAGTTTCTAGTTATGCCATTCGAGTTAACCAATGCACCTATAGCATTCATCAGCCTTATGAATGAGGTATTTAAGCCTTATTTGGATTAGTTTGTGATTATGTTTATCGACGACATCTTGGTCTATTCTAAATCCCGAGAACAGCAGGAGGAACATTTAAGAATAGTTCTCCAGACTCTCAGAGACAGATATCTTTATGCCAAGTTTAGTAAATGTGAGTTTTTGCTAGAACAGATTTCTTTTCTAGGTCATGTTGTGACCAAGGATTAAGTATTTGTAGATCCGTCCAAAGTCAAAGCAGTGTTGAGATGGGAAAGGCCGAGGACAGTTACTGAGATTCGTAGTTTTTTAGGATTGGTCGGGTATTATCGTAGATTCATTGAAGGCTTTTCAAAGATAGCTGCACCACTGACACATCTCACATGTAAGAACATCAAATTTGAGTGGATAGACGAGTGTGAGAGCAGTTTTGAGCAGCTAAAGTAGAAGTTGACATCGACACCAATTTTGACCATACTGAGCTGCTCTGGGAGTTTTGTAGTGTACAGTAATGCTTTTATCTAGGGTTTGGGTTGTGTGCTGATGCAGCATGGCAAGATAGTGGCTTATGGATCTAGGTAGCTAAAGGATCATGAGAAGAACTACCCTACCCATGATCTTGAGCTAGTCGCGTGGTGTTAGCACTTAAGATATGGTGAAAAATTTTAGATCTATAGTGACCATAAGAGTCTCAAGTATTTGTTTTCACAAAAAGAATTAAACATGAGACATCGCAAATGGTTAGAGCTTCTTAAGGATTATGACAACTAGATCTTGTATCATCCGAGAAAGGTGAATGTAGTCGCCGATGCTTTAAGCAGAAAGAGCATTGGCCTAGTTTCGTACGTGATGGTAGAAGAGTACAGTTTGCTGGAGAAGTTCTCTAAGATGAGTCTAAGAGTAGAACCTTTAGTGGATTGTTTGATAGCTAGCTTTAGGATTGAACCAAATATTATAGAGTCTATCCGACAAGCGCAGAGACAAGATCCAAAGTTGGTGTAGCTAGCTAGTCAGACTGAGCAAGGGCTCCAACCTGAGCATAAGGTCAATGAGGATGGGATATTGAGATATAGAGGTTGGATATGCATACCCAAAGATGATACCTTGCAGAGACAGATTTTAGAGGAGGCTCACAATTCTAGATACATGATGCACCTAGGTAGTACTAAGATGTACCAAAACCTGAAGGGTGTCTATTGCTGGGCCAAGATAGAGAGAGACATTGCAGATTATGTCGAAATGCCTCACTTGTCAGCAGATTAAGGTTGAGCATCAGAGACTTGCGGGGTTGCTTAGACTTTATCAATAAAGACATGGAAATGGGAGCATATTACTATGGATTTCATTATGGGACTCCTTAGGACACAAAAGGGTCATGATTCGATATGGGTCATAGTTGACAGATTGACCAAGTCTACTCACTTTCTGCCTATGAGAGCCACAGATTCTCTAAGTTCTTTAGCAGAGCTATATGTACGAGAGATAGTCAGGTTGCATGGAGTTCCAGTGAGCATAATATCGATAGGGATTCCAGGTTTACTTCCCATTTTTGGGAACAGTTTTAGGAAGCCATAGGATCCAAATTGCAATTTGGTGCAGCTTTTCATCCTCATACAGATGGTCAATCTGAGCGGACTATACAGACTTTATAGGATATGTTGAGAGCATATGCTATTGACTTTTTAGGCTCCTGGGATGACACCTACCTTTAGCAGAGTTTGCTTATAATAACAGCTTCCACTCAAGTATCGGCATGGCTCCATATGAGGCATTGTATGATCGGAGATGTAAATCTCCTATTGCATGGGAAAAAGTGGGTGAGCGGAAGATTTTTGTTCTAGAACTAGTAGAGAAAGCTTTTGAAACGGTCAGAATCGTATGTGATAGATTGAGGACTTCACAAAGTCGTTAGTAGAGCTATGCTGACATTCGAAGATGTCACTTAGAGTTCTAGTTAGGGACAAGGTATTTTTGAAAGTCTCTCCATCCAAGGGTATCATGAGATTCGGACGAAAAGGGAAACTGAGTCCTCGATTCATCGGTCCATTTGAGATTCTAAAGAGAGTGGGTGATGTAGCATATCGTTTGGCCTTACCACCAGAGTTGGCAAGTGTGCACAACGTCTTCCACGTATCGATGTTGAGGAAATATCAGCCGGATCCCTCTCATATCATACAATACGAACCACTTGAGTAACAGGAGGATATGAATTATATTGAGAAATCGATCCAGATATTGAACCGTAAGGAAAAGACTCTCAGATCCAAGTCTATTCCTTTAGTTAAGGTTCTCTAGCAGCATCACACTCTCATTAAGTGACCAGCCAACTCATTATTTCAGCCATATTTTCAACCATTTGAAAGCAAAACAAAAAGAAAAGAGGAAAAAAAACGTGAGAGCTTGGAAAAAGGGTGGAAACTGTGAGCCACCCAAGCAGCAACCAGATTTTGTTGCCATTTTTTGTCCTACTTCCAATCATATTTAGTCTTTCCTCCCCTCATGAAAGTTGTTCCAAATTCTCTCCTCTAAAACATATCCAAATTTCATCTCAAACGGAGCTCGTTTGGCTGGTGAAAAGTTTGCTGGAAGCTATATTTGTCAAGCTGCCCTGTTTTCAGCGAGATTGAGAGAATCACTTTATGGGGCAGAAACGACCAGAAAAAAGACCTTTTCTTGAAATGTCCAAGAAGGACCAATTGAAGCCCTGCCTCTTCTATACCACATATCCAAAATAAGCTTAAACAGACCAAGTTTGATAGGGGAAATCTGCTCTGAAATTTTCTGCTGCACAGGGTAAGAAGTGCTGAAATTTTATGTTCTTTCTAAACTAAATATAGGTTGCATTTCTGATTTTTCTAGGCCTATTTCTAGTGTTATAATGGTGTAAAACTGACCGTAAATAAGTGTTTTAAGTCTTGTCCAAATGGGTTTCCATAAGGAAAGTGTAAGGAGACAAGGGTGATTTTGTTATTGGTAGAGTAATTCATGTTAATGAACATGAGTTAAATGTAATGAAGCTTTAAAGTGAAATTTGAACTTGTATATAGAAAGATAAACATTAGACCTAAGGAAGGGAAATGTAGTAAATTCACCTTTAAGGTGAAATGACACTGGTAAATGTGAAGTAGATGAGTACTAATGTGAATGGTGCAGTTGGAATGATCAAAAAGATCGTATAGTGACTTTTTTCACAATACAGCTAAAGTGCAGCTAAGAAAGAGTAACAATTAGTTAGTGTTAAATGGCTATGTGTAAGTGTAAGGTGGTAAATGACATTGTCTATTTATGCTTGTAGTGTTAACGACGCAGTTTGGTGGTATACAGTACATGGATTGCCAAGCTTGAACGATTGAGCTTAATCTTTGCTTTCGGTGAGTTTACTATGCAAGCGATGAGTAGTAGCTTATAGGGTAAGTGCCCTACATAAGCTACAAGTAACGATTTATAGAATAAATGAAAGGTTTATGAAGTAAATGAATCGATTTAGATGTGAATTTTGAGATGTGTTGCTGTTGGGGATATAAATTGTTTTTCTTTACAGGTTGGGTAATGATATCCTAACCTCCTCTTATTGCAAAAATTTTGAAAAATTATTAAAAGTTGGATGTAGATCTCTATGTTTGCGTCATGCTACTGCATCTTTATGCATAATTGGTTTTATGAGATTTAAGCTTACACGAAATTTATACGAGACGTATGAAAGCTAACATCTCATTTGCATCATGTTTTGAAGTATGTGAATGATATGACTTTATGGCATATTCATATGAGTTTTTTTGGATTGAGCATGCATTGCTTGTACATCCTACTGATATGAGACTTCAAAACATGAGATGATTTCTAGTTTACAGACTTTTATGGCATCCCATTGTACTATGAGACTAATATAGCGCTATGGAACAGGCCCGAGTAGTTGATACTCTTATATGGGCAATACGAGGTTTGTCCGACATTGTCCTTGACAGGTTCGAATTCTAGCTGATCACTAGGATTGACGTTGACAAGGATCTATGGCCATAGGTAACACCCTAGTTCCAAGGTAAAGAGGAGTACTTGCTGATAACTACAATAGGCTAAGAGTTTATTTGTTGAATTACTGGGTTTGCCTAACGAGAAATGTTTTATGAACATGGCATATGAGATTACATGATATGTGATTGAACTTTACGAAGCATTGTTTTTATAATAACTATATGATTTGACAAAATCGACTTTGTATCGTTTTACATGCATGACATCGGTTTTACCATAAAGGCATTGTGATATTGAGTTAAATGAGATATGGAGTTTAAATCAGTTATTGATATGTGATTTTATATGAAACACGTGTTGCATGCATTAGTGGTGCTATATCTTTTTTGTTACTATCTCTACACTTGTGTAGTGGCTTACTAAGCTTTCCCCAACGCTCACCCCTTCATCCTCCTCCACAGGTTAAGCTGAGATAGCAATGTTTAATAAGAGCTGTACCTCGTTTTGACATTTCAAGCTGGACGTCAGACTCCAATTCATAGCTCGATATATAAGTTTACTATTCATATGTATTTGGAATTTGATGATTTTGTACAGTAATGTATTGTGGGGTGTGATAAGTATGAATATGTGATTACTTTCAAAAATCGGGTTAAAACGAGATGTAAACGAGTGTTGGTTGATTGTTGAGTGAATAGTGTCAAGTATATAACAATTTTTGGTTGAGAATTTTTTAACGACCTTCGGGTTATTCGAAAATTATGAAACTTTCCCGAATATTCCATTGGATTGTATGAGAGCGTGTTAGGCCATTTTGGGCCAAAGATATCGGGAAATGAGTAGTATTTTGCTTTTGTTGTTTGGATTGTGTTGCAGGGGGTTTTCCGTAGTTAAGTGGAAATGCTGCCAAAATTTAGTCTTAAGTGATTTTAAGTTATGAAATGAACTGGGACCTAAGGAAATCCACCTTGAACCGTGATCGAGTGAATAGTAAATTGAAATTGAAAGAGTAAGACTACTTGCTACACAAATAGTAGTTAAAGTAAAAGGAAAAAGTTAACCCTAAAATCCGTTCTTCCACTATTTGGTTATTGAAAATGTCTTGTATTTTTGGGGTATGACACTATGGGATCTCAGTTGAACTTTAGAACAGCTTTTCATTCGAAGACTGATGCTCAGTCCGAGCGCACCATTTAGACACTTGAGGATATGTTGAGAGCTTGTGCTTTAGATTTTAAAGGCTCTTGGAACGATCATCTGCCACTAGCCGAGTTTGATTATAATAACAATTATCATGCTAGTATTGAGATGGCACCTTACAAAGCTCTTTATGGTAAAATGTGTTGTTCTCTGACTGGTTAGGAGGAAGTGGGTGACCGTAAGTTTTTGGCTACTGATCTTGTAGAGCAAGCTTTTAAGGATGTCAAATTGATTTTTGAGAGGCTTAAGATAGCTCAGAGATATAAAAAAAGTTATGCTGATATTCGAAGATAGTTGGAGTTCTCAATTAGGGATTCCATAATCTTAAAAGTTTCTCCATTGAAGGGCATCATGAGATTTGGTAAAAATGGGAAATTGAGTTCTAGCTTCATCGAGCCTTTCGTGATCTTGGATCGAGTAGGAGATGTAGCTTACAGGTTAGCATTACCTCCAAAGCTAGCCAGTATTCATAATGTCTTCCATGTATCTATGCTACGGAAGTACTATCCAGACCCATCTTATGTTATCCAGTATCAACTTCTGGAAATCACGGAAGACATGAGTTATGTTGAGAAACCAATTCAGATTTTGGATAGGAAGGAGAAAGTGTTACTGTCCAAGACTATTCCATTGGTTAAAGTTCTCTAGTAGTACCACTCTGCAGAGCAAGCTACGTGCGAACTAAAGAGCTTGTTGAAAGAAAGATACCTTGAACTGTTCGATCCTTAACTCGATTCAAATTTAGAGGACCGAATTTCTCAAGGTAGGGAGAATGTGAGGCCCACACTTTCTACTCTCTTTAAATTATTGTTAATAAGCTTAAGGAAACAAGATGTCTCATTAAAGTTTAAATGCCACATGATTTGTAGATGTAAAGGAGAACTGAGCGACAGGCCCCACAGAAAGTTCTACTGTTTCGAAGGAAGTGAAACTTCAGAGTATCAATATTGAAGCCAAATATGGAGATGATAAGAATCTACATCTCAAAATTCATCTCTTTATGCATGTTTCGAAAAACGCGTAACAAATTCGAAAATGACGATTAAGTTCATAGGTTAGAAAAACTTTCATGAATATCGGTCAAACCAATTTAACTTTTTACAACCGACATTCATAGATTAATCTACTTGTAAAGAAGTTTCATGTGATTTCAACTTGACGACTGAATCATACGCGAAACCCAAAATCTTCGTGATAGCACCATTAGGGTATTTTGGTAATTTCACCTTCATTATCAGCCAAACGCCTACAAAAGCTTAACTAATGATTAGAATGTGTTAAATTCATATATTTATGAGTGAATAAAATAAGGGACAGTTGGAATTTTATTATTGATGAGGGTATTTTGGTAATTTATCATTAAAGATATTTATGAAAAGGATATTTTTCTTTTTCTTCTTCATTTGGCTTGCCTCTACTCTTCCACCATCATCCTCCCACTCTAAAAGCTTAGTTAAAAAGGGAAAGCTCACAAAACCCTAGCCTAAACACCCCAAAATCAAAAACTGTCTTCACCAAACCTGTTTAGTTTTTCGAGATCTATAACATACTACAAAAATCAAGTGTTGGAGTGGCCATATTCTTAGTGAATCACCCTCTGTCATTTTTTACCACAAGGTAAGAGAGAGGAAACTCATGTTTCTTTGATTTTAATGATAGATTGTGATATGCTTTTGATGTTTAAGCATGTGTGTAGCTTCAAATTAGAACAAAAATGAGTGTAGGACTCCTTTAGGGTTTTGGCCATTAGGGTTTGGTGAGCTAGGTTGCATGGCTTCATGCACAATGAATGTAGGAATAGTGTAGAAGTGATAAGGAAGAAGATGGTAGCCTTAAAACTAAAGAAAACCTAAGCAATATTAGGGGTACGTTTTTAGCCAAGCCTAGATACTAGGGTTACCATGCTTCAATTGTTACTTTGATATCTTAGAATATTGTACTGATGAATATAAGAGTCGATGAAGTCAGATTCAAAAAAGGAAGTGTTTTGACGCTAATTGTAGTTTTGGCACCTTGAAGAAAATAGACTAGAATTGCTGTTAAAAGATTATGAAGTTTATTATATTCTTTGTAAAAGAAATGTTGAGTTTAGTCATGTTTTAATCTTGTTTTACAGTTATAAAGTAAGAAGGGTTAAGGAGAGATAGGCAAATATATGCTTGCCTATCCTTTTTGGGTGCTACAAGTTGTGATTTCATACGTGGTTTTAGTGGTGAGGAAGTGTGTAAAATAGTGTAGGAGGTACTATATTGCATTGGGAATATTGGTTGGTTATGCAAAATATAAACTATGCTTTAGCGCGAGAAGGCTAGGCTAGCTAGTATTGTTATATTGCCGAAATTTCATAAAACGAACGTAAATCGTTTTCATTACTAGAAGCCAACTAGGCTAGCTACCAAAGTTAAAGGAATAGAAAGAAATGAGTAAAAATGGGTTTAGGCTTTAAGATTGCATGATTTTGTAACTCAGAATTTCGAATGGATTTTTAATTGTTGTCACACGTTTGAAGTTACCTGCATGTTTTAGACATCTATTTATACGTAAATAAAATATTTTGAACTTCGGTTGTCACTTCAAGAATATTTGCAAAATTTTTATACTTGAAGTAGAGATTTTGTTTATTCTAAATGTTTATGAATTGATTGAAGATATGATTTGATGAAATGATTTCTGCAAATGCTTCTGAATGTTAAATGATTTGTTTTGAAACTATTAAATCCCATAGTTGCCTTCTGGTAATCATGCGAATGTAATATAATGTAATGAAATGTAATGTTTGTTGTTTGACATTGATCACATCTTCAGCACTCACAGTAGTCACCTGATTTGTGCACTTTGTGGACCTTTGACTATAGCCATATGTCTTAATGTAATGTCACTTATGGGAGCCTTAATATGCATGATTCTACAGCGACGTAACATCTCCACTGAATGTATTATTGAGAGAAATGAAATAAGTTGCTTTACTTGTTTCCTTCAAATAAGATAAAAATGTTTGAATGCAATGAAATATATTTACAGCGTGATAATATTGTTTATTTAAATAATGTTTTAGACTATTACTAAAATGGTTTCAAGGTTTCTATTTGTTTATTGAATGCGTAGTATTGCCATTGACACTTTGGATTGATAGACTCTTCATATTTAAGCATGAATTCCTTCTCTGAAAAATTAGTAAAGATCCACTATAGTCGAATCTACGGACCAGGACAAGTGAGGTGCTCTAAAGCATCCTTCTATACTCAAGCTGGTATCTCTAACCGATTATGGAAATCCTTCCTTATAAAATTGTCCATATTTATTGTTGATTCTATAAGTTCATTATAGAGCCTAAGTAGGATACATGTATATTAGTTACATGGTTTCTACTCTTTTATATATGTTTCTTGCTGAGTATAAACTCACCCCCTTTTTTTTTCCTAGATTATCAGCAGTATGATTTCATGATTTTCAAGGAATACCTCTATTTTGATAGTATCCTTCAAGGTGAGCTTTTGATTCCCTGAAGGTATATTGTATTTCCTTTATATGTTCAGACTTTATGTACAGTACAATGTTGTACAATTATAAGGCACTTGGGGATGTAAATTATAGTAAGTGTATTATGTTAGATAGTGAAGTTTAATCTTATTGTAAATAAGTTCTAAGGATTCATAATTATGTATAATGATATTAAGGTTACTTTTTTATATCAGTTTACATTATCAAATGTAATGAAATGAATGACACCACAAACAACCTATCCAAAATGAATTGAAAAAGGAAAAAGTTAGTTCGAATTTTTAGGTAAATGGTTGCATTACATTTAAGGAGTTACGGGGATTGGTGTCTAGGGTAGCATTGAATATTATTTTGAAAGAGGCATAGCGAGTAAATGATACTGACATTGACTATCTTGTTTGTGGTTGCATCATTAGAAGCACACATGGGTTGCCTCATGCTTACAAGATTGTTGAATTCATAAGGGACAGGAAACCAATTCCTTTGTTCATTGGGGATTCTTATTGGTTGAAGTTGGACTAGAAGAAAATAAATATTGATTACTTAGCTGAGTTAAATCTTGATGCTAAGTGGGAGCTTATAGTGAAATGCTTCAATGCGTGTGATCTCTTGGGAAAATTAGCCTTGAAGAAAAAGTTAAGAGAACAAGGTGATCCAACAACTACATTCCTCGAGAAGGCTAAGACCAAAAGTCATCCAAACAAATCAACTTTACATGCCCATTTATACTTTGAGATTGTTGAATCTCAGCATGATAGTGAATCAACACCTGTTTCAATCAATTCATGATGAAAAGGATGAATTTACCAGTTCATCAAAAAAAGAAAGTGAAATTTATTGATTCTTTCCCTTTAAAGATACGCCAACACATACGCTCTACTGTGGATGTTGAATTAGATGGACATTGTGGTTTTTGAGCTATAACTGGTTTGCTAGGTATGGGTGTCGATGCATGGTCTAAGGTGTGACAAGATTTGATTGAGGAGATATGGGATTTCTGAGCTTATTATGTTAGTCTCTATAGATCCGTGAAGCGTGTTAATGAATTGATAGAAACGTTATCATATTTCAACGTTCTGGCTTCTTATGATAAAATGGATTACTTTACCCGATATGGTTATTTGATAGCAACAAAGTATAAAGTTGTGCTAGTCCATTTATCTTTGAGACAGTGGTTGACATATCTCTGTCTTAGAACTCCACCACCTCCACCACTATAGCACAGATTCATGGCAATTGGACTTGTTAACGATTCTCATTTTGTTGAGGTATTCATAATAATATTTATGCCAGATTGGAGATATTTTGTTTTACATTTTTCTATACGATTAACAGTGCTATTTTTCAGGTATTTATGGACCCGTTTGCACCAATACCTCCGATTGCATGCAATTGGCATCGATACCAATGTGATTTTGCTCATGAGTGGGAGCTTCCATATGTATCTTGGATCAAGGAGTTCCAAAATTTTGTTGTTAAGATTGAATGTTGACATTAGAGAAACCATTGACTTAAATGAACCATGATATTTTATTAATTATTATTGTATTTTGATATATATATATATATATATTTGTAATTGCAATGAAAGTAATGAACGTGAATGAAAATATAATTATAAATATAAGCAAATAAAATAACATTATCCTATATCATAAACATAAAATGTATGTCTAAAAAATAAAAATCACTAAATACAAAACACTAATTTTTTGACACATCTAATATAATTGCCCTACCCTTCTTCTTCCCAAACATAGTAAAAAAGCATATAAGTGGACGAGCTGCCTCTGATGTAGTTAGGCCATGAGCAGTCTTAGATGGAACTAGGGGAGGAATGGTTTCAAATGGAACTAGTGTAGAAGGAGTCTTAGATGGAATTGGAGGAGGACCTGTCTCTGATGTAATTGGTGTAGGAGCTATCTCTAAGAGAGCTGGAGGAGGAGTTATGATTGATTGAATTAGAGTAAGAGCCTTCTCTAAATGAGCCAGAATAGGAGCTATCTCTAAGGGAGCTGGAGAAGGAGTTATGATTGATTGAACTAGAGTAAAAGCCTTCTCTGAAGGAACTGGAATAGGAGCTACCTCCGATGGAGCTGAGGCTGGAGCTGCATCTGACGACTTAGATAATATGTCACACAGGTCATAAAGTCTTTTTGTCAAGGTCTCCACATCTTTGTTGCCACTAATGCGTATTTCAATACGAGACATTGCCTTCTACAAGCCCTGCAAGATAAGACACAAAAGAGATTTTATCAAATCAATTGGTATGAAAAAAATTGTTGGCTTTATCGAGAAGGGGGTGAATAAGTTTTTAGACTAAATTTGAGTTTTAAAATCTTAACTAACAGATAAAGCAATTTATATAATAAATTCACAAATGTAGTAAATAAAGAGTAAGGGAGAAGAAGCAAACATAAGATTTATAAAGGTTCGGCCAATCTCTTGCTTACGTCCTCTCTCCTTGATCCTTATGTCAAGATGTAGATTCCACTCTTCTTTGTGAATCAATACAGTCCACTTTAAGGTGTGAAAAGACCTCATACACTTCTTTTAGTAGGCTTAGGAAAAACCATGTAAATCCTTTCCCTTATAAAGCTACCCAAACTCTCACAAGATAACCTTACAAGATCACATTTCTTTTTGAAGTACAGAAATGACTTTGAGTGATTTGTGTACAATAAAAAGCCTCTCAAAGGTAGAAATAAACAATATGAAGTACAATGAGTGAAGAAGAATTGATTTGAGATTTGAGTGCTAGCTTGAAGGTTGAGGAAGATGAAATAATGCTTGTTCTGTCTTTAATCTTTATAAATGCATGTATTTATAGTCTACCAAGAGCTGAGGACAGTTGTTGGAGCATTTAATATAATTCTTCTCATTAAAACCCTCAAAAACTAGCCATTGGGCACTGTTTTTGTGGTAGGGGATCGATCTTATGCCTTAGGGGATCGATCTTGTGTGATAACCGCGAAATTTCGAATTTTGATAATAAGTATTCGTAAATTTAATTTAATGCAAGAGATAAATTAAAGTAATAATTGAATTTAATTATGGAAAAGGGAATATCGTTAAAATTTCCGAAATTTATGAAAAGATGAAATTGAGGAAATTATATTTGAATATAGAGAAATTCACTATTTGATGGAATGATGAGACAAAGGAAATTTAATTTGGATAAATGAAAATCCAAATTAAATAAGAAACGAAAAAGGAGGAATTAATATGATATTAAGAAATAAAAAAATTTAAAAAATAAATAAAATAAAATAAAAATGCATATAAGAATATATTTATATAATTAGATTATATAAATATATTTGCAGATAATTTTATATAAATACAGATGTATGTATTTGAAATATAGTATATATATTATAAATGAATATATACTATTTTATATTAAATAAATAAATGTGTATATTTTTATATACAATTATGTATATAAATAAATATAAATATTAATATATGAAATATATATTAATTTTAAATAAAGTGTAAATATATATTGTTAAAATAAAATATATATTATTAATAATATAAAGTGTATTTATATTTATATAATAGTATAAATATAAATATAAATGAAAAAAAAATAAGGAAACGGGGTCGAGATTTACCCGACCCCTGTCATTTGGTTTTGGGGAATAAATAGAAAGGAAAACAAAAAGGGCCAGTCGACCCCGTTGGCTGGCCGACGAGCAAGGAGGAAGGGAAGGAGAGAAGCGTGTCGCCGGCGAGAGGAGGAAGAAGAGAACGACCGGCGATGGGCCACAACTGAAAAGGAGAAGAAGGACGGAAAACAGAAGCGAGGAACGACGAAAAACCTGAGAGAAAAAAAAAGAGGAAAAAGGGAGATCGGCGGTGCCGGCCGATCTGGGCACCGCCTTCGCCACTCCTGACACCGACGAAGGTCGACCAAGGTGAAAGGATGGCCACCGGTGAAGGAGAACGGCGGAGGAGGTTAAAAGAAGAGGAAAAAAAGGTCGAAACCCATTAACCATCACCGGCGCCGTCGCCTGTGATGGGAAGAAACGAAGACCAAATATGGCATGCCCGCCACTCCGGCAAGCTATGGAGGCCCGAACTGGCGCAGATGTCAGCGGGATGAAGCTGAACCGGCGACGATGAGATAAACCGGGTTAAATTGGTCTGAACCAGTCCGGTTCGGACCAGAAAAGGGAAAAGGAGGAGAAAAAGAAAACAAAAAGAAAGAAAAGAGAAAAAAAAGAAAAAGAAAGAAAAGAGGAAAAGAAGAAAGAGAGAGAAAAAGAAGAATTTTGAGAATTCGGAAGATTCTTGGGAACTCGGCAACTCAAAAATTACGAAAATTCGGTAAGAATTCCGAAAAATGATTTCAAGTAAAATTTTGATAAATTATTTATGAAAATTCTAAAATTTAGAATTTTAATTTTCATAAATTATTCTCGGCGATTGAGATGAGGAATCGGGAGAGATGGAGTACGGGTGCGACCGGTAAGAGGAAGTCGCCGACTCGGAAAAGGTAAAGGATGCATGTGCACCACTGTAAGGGTATTTAGTCTGCATTGTTTTTAATTATGAAATATTTTATGAAAATATTTTGATGAATGATTAGTTGGAAATTGGGATGAAGTACTGACTGAAAATTATAAATTGTATTTTCCGTGCAGGAGGTTAGTTAATCGGCAGTCGTTATGCTGCTGAAAATTTTAGAAAAATCACGTAAAATTATATTAAATGATTTTATTTCCGAAAATCGATATTTAAGCATGGAAAACGAGAAAATTATTTTTTTTTCATAAAACATGAATATAATGAGATTTAATTTTAAAATATTCATGTTTTCGAAAATGGTGATAATGAAATCACCGAAAATTCTCTTAATATATAAATTACACGTAATACGAGAAGAAAAATGAAAATGAGTAAAGTGAATATTTTTATGAATATTTTCATAAATATTTCTTAAATATTCACTAAATGGTTTTATAACCTTTATGATTTTCAAATATGAAATTATATATTTTATAAATTTCATAAAAGTTATTTTTACGATAAAAACATGGTTTTGAGACTAGTTAGCCCCTCTATCATGCCGACATGTGATATGTAATACGTGATATGTGATATGTAACATGTGATATGTGATATGTAGTCTCGACCGACACCTGATCAGTGATCTGCCGAGGACAATTATAAACTATGACCATAGGTCTGACATGATTATTTTATACCTTCGGGTATTATTGCATGATAGGACTTGGTGGTTGTCACTGTCTCCATATATGATATGTTTTAAATGAAAATGTTTTACATAATATGTGATATGTGAAATGTAAATGTTTTACATATGTGATACGTGAGATGTAAATGATTTATAGCATTTTTATAAAATGCTAATTTCAGTACTGTTTTTAAGTACTATGAAATGATTTTCATATGATATGTGACACGAATATGTAATACGTTTTCAAAAGGAAAGAGGAGGAAAATAAATCTAATGTTCTTATTTTAAATTTTTAATTGAATATTAGATTTAAATGATTTATATGTTATACGAAAAAGGTTTAATAGCTTATTTTGCTATTTTAAAGTACTGTACTAATCATGATTGTACAGTAAAACATGAAATGAGTTTTAAAGGAAAATGATGATGATTTAACTAATATTCTTTTCAAAGAAAATATGAATATTAGTTATTTTATTTAAATGCTTTATTTCATAAAAGCATTATTTTGAAAAGAAAATGAAAAGGTTAAGGAATAAAAAAAAAGGAAAAAGGATTAAAATTTCAAAACAAAAATGAAATTTACTCTCTACAGTTGCTTTTAGGTTCCGGGACAATATAGGTATTTCAAAATACCTACCTTATTCCATCCGGATCCCCAGCCGATTGTAGTGTCCTTCCTACATGTGTGCCTAGAGCCCATAGGAAAAAAGAAAAAGATTTTCAGCATATAGGAAGCTGAATATCAAGTATGCATATAATTCCCTTACTGAGCCATGGTTTGCTCACCCCTAAATTTTAACATTTCAGGTTTTTGAAGACTAAGAGTCTGACACTTAAAGGATTTTAGGCTACGTATTTAGGGACAATGCGACAGCTTGATTTATTTAATATGGTACGATCATTTATTTTCTGTATTTAGACTTATCAACAGTACTACTTTCTTATGAAGTAAGATAGGGGATGTAATTCATATTATAATTTAATATGAAATTGTTTATATGTAAAAGAAAAAATAAAGTATCGCAGACAGTCCAACCATATAAGATGTATAGAATAAGATGAAAAATAGGGTCACGAGCTGTGACAGATTTAATGGTATCAGAGCAGAGTTGACCTGATGTTTGTCGATACTTTTGGTAAGAAAATGTGTTGAAAAGGTTTACATCCCTTGTAGTACTATGTAGTCTAAATACATAGAGAAAATGAATGATTGTAAATTGAATTAAGTGTTTAGAAGAAGGTGAGAATTATGAGCTAAAGATGTCAAAAAGGGAAAACGGCTCAGGAATGTTACCTGAAATGGTGATCTTATAATCTAAATGAAGGTCGGTTCGTAAGGAATAGAAATGGACTTGGTGAGGGCCCTACCAGTACTTTCTGTCTGGATCGAACTGAGACCTGAAAGTGATGATATAAAGGAGGGGAATGAAATATCATTATTAAACAGACTTTAAGATCACCGATTGAAGGTATTTTGAGGAGAGAGAATATTTTTGACCAAAAATGACCAAAATACCCGTACCCCTAAAATTTTACCGGGAGTGAAAATAAACCAACGAAAGTTTGAATGGACTGATTTGACAGAGTAATTGATGATGTAAAGCTGCATTTCATGCAAATTAATCCAATTATGGATTAGTGGATTTCTCTGTCAAAATCAAAAAAAGATTTTAAACTACTGATAGTGGTATAAGAAACGGGTATTATAGGCAAATAGATAATAAGATCACTGAATTAAATGTACAATGAGGAGAAAGAAATAAACGTTGAAAATGACGAAAATGCCCCTATGTGGGATTATGGTTTGAATAGTGATAAAACCAAGTCGATCTTGAATTCCATTGATAGAAATGGAGTTATTGATGGCATAAAGGACATAATATGGGTATAACAATCCTGATTATAAATTTCACTACAGTTAGATTACTGATACGACCCAAATGGTTATAGGGAAGTCGCAGGATGAGCGACTTAGTATTGATTTTATGGGTCTAAATTAAAAGTGTATTAACGGGATATCATTACAGGATCGTTGGATATAATGAAAAGTAATATGATTACTGGAGATGACTGAGAAGAGATCAGTATAGAGGATGAAATCCATATCAGCACTGTTAATTCTGGTTCTATACATTCTTACTGTTTTGAAGTATTAAACAGATAATTATAGAACTGAAATATTTTGAAATATGTTTTATGGAATAATATACTGTATGGAGTATATGGAATTGGAGAATATGCATAAGGACAGTAACTGAAGATAAAAGATGAGGAAGATAACGGTTAACCTGAATTATAAGATGAAAATGATTTTAAAATGAATTTCAATAGTAAATCGGTTAGCTGTGAAAGGTGTTAATCAAATAATTATACTAGATACAGCCTATAAATTAAGATGATTGATATGCTGTGAAGTATGAGGAAATAAGTGAATCAGAGCGGAGTAGATGTTAAAATGATTTAAATATTAAATATCTTTGCCTTGAGTGAAATGATGGGACATAGAGGTGAATGTCCAAAATGATAAGAGATGTGTGATTTAAGAAAGTATCGAATGAGATTCCCGCTAAATTTCAGAGTAATATAGATTAAGAGAGCGGGTTAATATCTACTCGATTATGGATACAGAAATTTATTTTTAAGCTTATATCGGAGAACATAGAAGAATCCGAAAAGCTTAGGAAAATAATTCATGAAAATATTATGGATAATGAAATTCACATGTATTGATGTAAAGGATAGAAATACAGATGATGTGATTGAGAATGAATTAAATGGAGTATTAAATTCCTATTATGAAATAAAGCTCTTATGAAGAACAAATAATCATTTTTATGAAATTGATGCCTTAAATTGATTTAATCAAAGATGTACAAGACCTTATAAGATCAACCTTTGTAAAAGGCATCATCAGATGAAAAGTTGAAGAATGATGGTCACAAAATGATAAGGAGTAGAACTCGACATAATTCATACGAGTTCCTAATGAGGTTTAGAAGGTAAATGAAATACCTTATTGAGGTATATAAGCCTAATGAATGAGGCAACCATATATATGGATAATATGATGAGATAGCAATACAGTCTATGGCACAAATGGAAAATGAGCAGCATAGTGCTATAACCTCGCAGACTCTTAAAGACAGTGAATTATATGTTAAGTATGGCAAATAAAAGATTTAGCTAGACAGTATCTCTTTCTAAGATATATGATCTCGAATGACAGAGCGATGGAGATCAGTCTATGATGAAGAGATAATGATTGAGATACGAAATGTACGGGGTCTAGCTAAATACTATTGCTAGTCTATAAGAGAGTTTATTGGGTTAGCTGCTCTACAGATGAGACTTAAATTAAATAAGTTTAAGCCAGTGGATGAATAAATGTAAAGATGATATGTAAAAGGTTAAAAGAGTTAATAACGGAATACTTTACCACGATGAAAGGTGACCAGAATGATGATGAAGGAAAAGATGAAAAGGTAATAAGAAGATAAGTACATGATAAAGAGGAAATATGAATATGAAATAGTTCCTGAAGTTAAAAGCTAAAAAGTGATTTTGTGATTATCACATGATTATGGTTAGATGTAAGATCGAGCCAAACAAGATAGAGGAAAATTAATCATACTCAAAGGAGTAAAGAAATAAATTACATTTCACTGCCAGTAATGTAAATGGAAAAAGGATATATATATATATATATATATATATATATATATATACCACCTCAAAATGATGGAAATAGTGGAATTATATGGATAATGTGGTGATTAAATGGATCATTTGAGGATTTAAAAATCAAATGACCATACTGCATGAAAGACGATATGGAGAGAAAGAATTGTCTCATGATTCTATTATGGTAAAAGATGGTAAATAGCAAAGTCTGCAAATGAACCGCAACATTTGAGGAAATAAATATAAAAAGAGTATCAGGGATAATAATGAAGAATCTAAAAGATATATGATAATATAGAAATGATTATAAACTAATAGTCTAATGAAATCACTTCTCCATTATCAAACTCTTAGATTCTTTAGTGCCATAGTCGAAATATGATTATAAGATGATGAGAATGTATGTGAAGTTCCAATGAGCTCTATATGTGATGGGAATCTTTGAGTAGCTATATGTTATGGGAAATAGCAAAAGGCTTTGAGGTTTCAAATCTATTGATAGCACCGCTCCGTACATGATGTAAATGTTTGAGCGTAGAATGGAAACACTCGATAATCTGTTAAGAGAGCGGATGCACGAGATGTAAAAGCTACTGGACAATTACATACAATTGATTAACTTGTTTAAATGATAGTTACCAAACTATATCGACTTGGCACTAATTGAGAAAACAGATGATAAACAATATGAATCATATGTGATATGAAAAGGAGTGGAAATGGATAACTCCCAATAAATAAGAAATTTAAGGGAGTATGAGTATATGATGAGAAATGATATATAGTGGTATAAAAGGTAATTATAATGTTAAAGGTATACTGGCAGTATAATTTAAAGGATGATCTAAAGGTCAAGAATTTTAAGTATATGGAACAATACCACCTTTTGGACTTAAGTTAAATTCGGAGGACCGAATTTCTTAAGGTAGGGAGAATGTGATAACCGCGAATTTTCGAATTTTGATAATAAGTATTCGTAAATTTAATTTAATGCAAGAGATAAATTAAAGTAATAAATGAATTTAATTATGGAAAAGGGAATATCGTTAAAATTCCCGAAATTTATGAAAAGATGAAATTGAGGAAATTATATTTGAATATAGAGAAATTCACTATTTGATGGAATGATGAGACAAAGGAAATTTAATTTGGATAAATGAAAATCTAAATTAAATAAGAAACGAAAAGGAGGAATTAATCTGATATTAAGAAATCAAAAAAAATTAAAATAAAATAAAATAAAATAAAATAAAAATGCATATAAGAACATATTTATATAATTAGATTACATAAATATATTTGCAGATATTTTTATATAAATACATATGTATGTATTTGAAATATAGTATATTTATTAGAAATGAATATATACTATTTTATATTAAATAAATAAATGTGTATATTTTTATATACAATTATGTATATAAATAAATATAAATATATATATATGAAATATATATTAATTTTAAATAAAGTGTAAATATATATTGTTAAAATAAAATATATATTATTAATAATATAAAGTGTATTTATATTTATATAAAAGCATAAATATAAATATAAATGAAAAAAAAATTAAGGAAACGGGGTCGGGTAAATCATTTGGTTTTGGGGAATAAACAGAAAGGAAAACAAAAAGGGCCAGTCGACCCTATCGGCCGGCCGACGCGCAAGGAGAAAGGGGAGGAGAGAAGGGTGTTGCTGGCGAGAGGAGGAAGAAGAGAACGACCGGCGATGGCCCGAAACGGAAAAGGAGAAGAAGAACGGAAAATAGAAGCGAGGAACGACTGAAAACCCGAGAGAAAAAAAAGAGGAAAAAGGGAGATCGGCGGTGTCGGCCGATCCAGGCACCACCACCGCCACTCCCGACACTGACGAAGCTCGACCAAAGTGAAGGGATGGCCACCGGTGAAGGAGAACGGTGGAGGAGGGAAGAAGCAGAGGAAAAAGGGGTCGAAACCCACTGACCCATCACCAGCGCCGTCGCCTGTGATAGGAAGAAACAGAGACTAGATCTGGCGTGCCATCCACTCCGGCAAGCTACGGGAGGCCCGAACTAGCGGTGATGTCGGCGAGATGAAGCTGAACCGGCTGCGATGAGACAAACCGGGTTAAACCGGTCCGAACCGTTTCAGACCAGAAAAGGGAAAAATGAGGAGAAAAAGGAAAGAAAAAGAAAGAAAAGAGAAAAAAAAGAAAAAGAAAGAAAAGAGGAAAAGAAGAAAGAGAGAGAAAAAGAAGAATTTAGAGAATTCGGAAGATTCTCAGGAACTCGGCAACTCGAAAATTATGAAAATTCGGTAAGAATTTCGAAAAATGATTTCAAGTAAAAATTTAATAATTATTTATGAAAATTCTAAAATTTAGAATTTTAATTTCCAGAAATTATTCTCGGCAATTGAGATGAGGAATCGGAAGAGATGGAGTACGGGCGCGACCGGTAAGAGGAAGTCACCGACCCGGAAAAGGTAAGGGATGCATGTGCAGCACTGTAAGGATATTCAGTTTGCATTGTTTTTAATTATGAAAATATTTTGATGAATGATTAGTTGGAAATTTGGATGAAGTACTGGCTGAAAATTATAAATTGTATTTTCCGTGCAGGAGGTTAGTCAATCGACAGCCGTTATGCTATCGAAAATTTTAGAAAAATCACGCAAAATTATATTAAATGATTTTATTTCTGAATATCGATATTTAAGCACGGAAAACGAGAAATTTATTTTTTTTTCATAAAACATGAATATAATGAGATTTAATTTTAAAATATTCATGTTTGCGAAAATGGTGATAATGAAATCACCAAAAATTCTCTTAATATGTAAATTACACGTAATACGAGAAGAAAAATGAAAAGGAGTAAAGTGAATATTTTTATGAATATTTTCATAAATATTTCTTAAATATTCACTAAATGGTTTTATAACCTTTATGATTTTCAAGTATGAAATTATATATTTTATAAATTTCATAAAGGTTATTTTTACGATAAAAACATGGTTTTGAGACTAGTTGGCCCCTTTATCATGCCGACATGTGCTATGTAATATGTGATATGTGATATGTAACATGTGATATGTGATATGTAGTCTCGGCCGACACCTGATCAGTGATCCACCGAGGACAATTATAGACTATGGCCATAGGTCTTACATGATTATTTTATACCTTCGGGTATTATTGCATGATAGGACTCGGTGGTTGCCACTGTCTCCATATATGATATGTTTTAAATGAAAATGTTTTTACATGATATGTGATATGTGAAATGTAAATGTTTTACATATGTGATACGTGAGATGTAAATGATTTATAGCATTTTTATAAAATGCTAATTTCAGTACTGTTTTTAAGTACTATGAAATGATTTTCATATGATATGTAACACGAATATGTAATATGTTTTCAAAAGAAAAGAGGAGGAAAATAAATCTAATATTCTTATTTTAAATTTTTAATTGAATATTAGATTTAAATGATTTATATGTTATACGAAAAAGGTTTAATAACTTATTTTGCTATTTTAAAGTACTGTACTAATCATGATTGTACAGTAAAACATGAAATGAGTTTTAAAGGAAAATGATGATGATTTAACTAATATTCTTTTCAAAGAAAATATGAATATTAGTTATTTTATTTAAATGCTTTATTTCATAAAAGCATTATTTTGAAAAGAAAATGAAAAGGTTAAGGAATAAAAAAAAAGGAAAAAGGATTAAAATTTCAAAACAAAAATGAAATTTACTCTCTACAGTTGCTTCTAGGTTCTAGGACATGATAGGTATTTCAAAATACCTACCTTATTCCATCCGGATCCCTAGCTGACTGTAGTATCCTTCCTACATGTGTGCCTAGAGCCCATAGGAAAATTGAAAAAGATTTTCAACATATAGGAAGCTGAATATCAAGTATGCATATAATTCCCTTATTGAGCGTGGTTTGCTCACCCCTTAATTTTAATATTTCAGGTTTTTGAAGACTAAGAGTCTGACACTTAAAGGATTTTTGGCTGCGTATTTGGGGACAATGCGACAGCTTGATTTATTTAATAAGGTACAATCATTTATTTTCTGTATTTAGACTTATCGACAGTACTACTTTCTTATGAAGTAAGATAGGGGATGTAATTCATATTGTAATTTAATATGAAATTGTTTATATGTAAAAGAAAAAGTAAAGTATCGTAGACAGCCCAACCATATAAGATGTATAGAATAAGATGAAAAATAAAGTCACAGACTTTGAAATCTTGTCCTTCAATCTTGCTTTCAGGAGTGTTTTGCCATTATGGGATTGATCGCATGCCTTAGGGGATCGATCCTACCCTTCAGTCTTAGCTTCCAAGAGCTTTCTACCATCTTGGGATCAATCCCATGCCTTAGGAGATCAATCCTCTCTTCAGTTTTTGCCTCTAGAAGGCTTTCTGCCAATAGGGGATAGATCCTTCATCATGAGGGATCAATCCCTTATCTTGTTTTTGTATTTTTCTAGGTTGTTTCAGGTTGAAAATGATGCAATCTTTGGTTTTAATTCACCTTAAAACATTCTTTCAATTTTATAGAGATATTTCTTGACTTTCTCAAATAAAACCTTAGTCTATAATCTTGTTAAGTAATTTTTTAAATATATTCCAAATTGTCTTGAGAAAATTACTTAATGAAATAAAATTCTCTTAAGATAGTTTGAGAAAATCATAGAATTAATAAAGCAAATTTACAATATAGGATCAAACGTTTAGCATTGCTTAAGTTTTTGTCATTTCAAAATACATATGTCAATTTAAAGCTAACAATCTCTCCCTTTTTGATCTAACAAAACTTAAGGTAAATTTGCTTTGAAATATCTTTGAAGAAATGCTCCCCCTCAATTAAAGCATGAGTTATAATAAAATTTATCGCC
The DNA here is from genome assembly GCA_032173925.1 of Heritiera fomes. Lineage (NCBI taxonomy): Eukaryota > Viridiplantae > Streptophyta > Magnoliopsida > Malvales > Malvaceae > Heritiera > Heritiera fomes. The sequence continues at coordinate 20,025,394 of JAPDPM010000015.1, forward strand.
ACTTCTCCCCCTTTTTGTTATAGCAAACAAGAAACTCCCCCTTAATGAATGCATATAGATATATAAGACACAACTAAAGAGTTGGCAATTTAAAACAACAATGTCATAAAGTCATATATGAAGAGAAAATCTAGCATAAACATAAACAAGAGCAGTCACAAGAAAATAAGCATAAGGACATAAGCAGTCATAGACAGTCACACACAATCATAAGCAAGCATAAACAGTCATAAACAACCAAGGAGTTATAGATGGAATCCTAATTACTTAGACATCTAATCGTGTCTAACCTAAGACTTCTTGGGAAAGGTTTAGTGTTATTGCTCTATGAAGTCCTCTTGTTGCATCCGAATATCTTGAATTTCATCATATAAAGCAGTTTGAGTCTCTTCAATATGATCAAGATGCATATAAACAGTATCTTGGAAGGCCTGTTGGTGCTCCTTAAGAGATGTGAAACACGTCTCAAGTTGATTGAAACGCATTGTAACATCTTGCTGGAAGGCTTGTTGAGTGGTGTTGAATTGTTGAAGTACATGATTTGGTCAAGTTTAGTAGGCGTTGAACTTGACGAAGTGGAGGAAGAAGGACCCTCATGAGCTTCCTCTATGGGAGTGTGATCGAGAGATTGAGCTGGAGCCTCATAAGCTTGAGCTGGAGGTGAAGGTTGTCCATGATGCTTTTCCCATTCACCGACCTCACCTCTCATAGTTAGGTACCATTCAAGATTGTGCATCATTCCAAGATTAATGGTAGTGCTAGGATCAGGAAGAACACCAAGTTTGCAAAACCAATCAATACCTTTAGCAAGAAGATAAAATGCCAAAGGCTGAGGAAATACGATCGTCTTAGCACTACCTTTTACAATTTTCACCCAATCATGGAAGATGAAGTGAATGAGGTTAGGCTTTATACCATCAAAAGAGTGAATGTGATGAAGCCAAAACCGATCAAACTTCCTAACTTGAGAGTACTTGGTCCTAAAAGGACGGAGGTTCCATGAGATAATGATATGCAATAATCGAGCAAAGATCGGAAGATCGCTGGCATGCTTATCAACAACTTCAAACTCCAATGGTTTATCAATATCCTTATAGATTAGGCCTTCGTTGAGAATGCGAAAACCATGGAGAGTGATTCCCTAGAAATTTCAATAGATTTTCCCATGATGAATGATTTAATGCCCACAACCTTGCAATGATTATTGGGATTGGTGATAAGTTCGACATTGGAGAAAAAAGCCTATATGATATTACAAGGAACAGGAGTATTGATTTTAAGAAATCTGGTCCATTTGTAGGCTTCAAATTTGGCTAGAAAAGGGAATCCAATTTCCTCTAGAAAGGGAAAGTTTATAGGTCGCCAATGTTTGATTCTCATGTTGGCGAACTTCTCGTGAAAATGATTCTTTTTTTCTACATTGTGGAAGCTTCGATTGTAGGCTATAGGTGTGGATGAAGTGGAGGAGGAGGAAGCTTTGTGTTTTTGAGCGGTATGTTTCACTCTAGGAGGCATTGTGAGCAAGGGTGGAAGGTGAAAAACTAAGAAAAAGCCTTTGAGGAATTTCAGCAAACAGGTAGTGGGCACTACTTTGGTGAAGTGGTGATGGGTTTATGGGAGGATTTGGATCACACAATCAACACAAAAAATAGAGAGGATACAATGGTGAACAAGTTTGGTAAAGAGAGTGGGATGAAATATGGAATGGAGTGGAAGATATGAAGGCTAGAAGTTGTGCCCAAAAATGGTTTTTTGTGAAAGCGAGAGTGAGATGGAAAGCTACCTGAATGAAAAATTGTGAAAGAAATTGAAGTGGGTTTGGAAAATATGATGAAAAAAATGAAAAATGCAAGAAAAATGATGAAGTTCGGTGAAGAAATGAGAAATATTGAAATTTTGGGTGAAGTTTCTTTTAAAAGAGTGAGATAAAGAAAACCATGCAAGGAGAGAAAAATTTTAGAAATGATGAAGATGAGAAATGAAAATGGATTGAAAATGATGAAGAATGGTGGAAGATGATGAAATTTGGTTCAGAAATGAAGAAGATGGAAATTTTGGATGTTAGAGGCGGTTTGGTGTTCCGCTCTAAGACCTATACCGCAAGTGCACGAGTCGCGACAAGTAATAAAAAATGAGTAAAGTATCGTTCCTACGAGGATTAGTTCGATTTTGCTTTAGCTAAGTACTAAAATTGTCACATCTAGATTTATTCAAGCAATAGAAATTTTCTTAAGTGAATTAACTACTAAGCTCAATTAAATTAAAATTAAATACATAATAAAATAAAATAAAATAAAATTGCTTAAACTAATTTAAACTAAATATTAAATTTAATCATCCTAAGAATGTGCAAATTAATTAAAATCTAAATCTATTACTAAATTAGTTACACTAGTAGTAAAATTTTAAACTACTTAAGTTAAACTATGAATGCAAATGAAATAATAAAAATAATAACTATAAGAATTAAATAACATATTAACTCCACTGTTTTGAAGCAGAATTTGCAGCATCATTACAAGAATGTAACTGCCATGCGTCACCAACAACCATCTCCTCTGCATCATTTCCAGCCAAATCACCACTGCCTTACACGCACGCTTCAACTCGTGTCAGCACAACTTCACCGCTTCACTTTCTCACACACAGCAACGTTCAGCGCCGACCAGCTCTTCAAATGATCAAGACAAAGCTAGCACCTGCTTCTGCGGCAACTGAACCGCGCCTCTACTTCCTTTTAGCCACTCGCGACCCTTTAAACCAAAAGTGAAAGAGAACAAAAACAAAGCAATGATGTAGCAGTAAAGAAATCGTGAAGCAGAATAAGAGAGAAAACATGATATAGCACTAAAACAATGAAATAATAAACAAATGAAAAACGGAGCCAAGAAGAAAAACTGAAATTTTTAGTCGATTTAAAACACAAAGAAATTGAGTTCTAAGTTAACTTTGAATTTGCTAAATTAAAACTAGAATGAAAACCTTAACAAGACCTAAACAGACTTGAACTAAAAACACAAAGAAAAGAAATATAGCAGTTCAACGGAGGAAGCTATTGTCACCAACTCCCCGCGCCCTAAATCGAAACTAAACAAAAGAAAATTTACAAAGAAAAATTGCCCAACGACGATGAAGACAATGCAACGAATTGGGAAGACTTGAGTTGCTGTCACCAGCCAATCTTCCACACCTTCATTATTCGGCAGCTCCTCCTTTTTTATAAGCTAGGGTTGCTCAAGGGCTTTGGCCATTTGTTTCATGGGCTGGACTCTCATTTTCTTTTGTGCTTGTTGAAATCAACTTCCATGAATATGTTGTGGGCTTGCATAAAAAAAGGTCAAGGTTTGTGAGTTGGACTTGGAGTGTTTTATTTTGGCATATGAATTTTGGGAATTTAAGGTGATTAGGTGTATTTGGGATTTATGTGAGAATGGATTTAAATGGGCTATGGTATGGTAGGGTTAATGGTTTAAATAAATTTTTTAAAAGGTAATAGGAATAAGGTTTAAAGTTTGGAAAATGCTAAGTTTATGATTTTTAGGTGTTAAACTCCAAATCCAACCATTTTCCTTGATTTTCTTGCCATTTTTTTGATTTTCTCATTATTCTCGAAATTCCTACACATGAAGATAATTTAATTAAAATGGGACGAAATTACATTAAAATCCCAAAATTTAATCAAAATTGATGCAATAAAATACTCTAAAAAATGTATATTTTAGAGACTTATCATTTGGAGAGGGTATCCACAAAGAAGATGATGAATAGTGTATCTTTTGTGAAAAGTCGACCTTTTCAAAACCCAAAAAAGGCATGCTAGACAGAGGGGATCGATCCCTTTAAGGAAGGGATCGATTCCTTCGTGGCAGATTCAAAGGCTAAAAAAACTGAGGCCAGCAAATCGATCCCATAATGACAAGGATCGATCCTTCATATCTAGACTCGAAATTATGGGCATGAAAAACCTAGGGAATCGATCCTATGTGATGAGGAATCGATCCCTTAGTTATTTGCCTTAATTTTAATGAAGAAAAATGGTTTGAAAACAGGTGAAAGCATGCATTTTTAATCTTTTATGTTCAAAATAGGATATGAGCAAGTTGAACTCATTTTGTATGACTTGTAGAAAGGAAAAACACTTAGTAAAATTATGGGATATGCATTTTGGTATGTTTTGAGACAATTTTGATGCGAGAAATGTCCTTTTAAAAACTAACACAGTGATTTTGAAAATTGATGCTCTTTGTCAAAATAGGAGAGTGTAGAACACTTAACAAGGTATTTAGAACATGATCACATAAGTGTTAAACACACAATTCATCAATTTATCCTAATGACTAAATTTCATCATAATTTTTTAAAGAATTAGGATAAGTTAAATAAAGTGAGGAGCAAGTAGTTAAAATATTCTTCAATTTTCCTGAATTGTATCCATCATTACCTACTTAAACCATTTGACTAAGGCTACGAGGATGATATTCAAGTTCAAGGTGCATTTATTAGACAAGTTCACCTCTAAGTGTGCAAAATCTGTCTTTATCTAAAGAAAGGTTTTGTAAAAATATCAGCTAATTGATGCAAGGTATCTATGTACTCTAGAACAATGTCACCTTTTTGCACATGATCTCTTATACAATGATGTCTTGTTTTTATGTGCTTAGTTCTAGAGTGTTGTATAAGATTTTTGGTGAGATTAATGGCACTAGTATTATCAAATTTGATAGGAATTTGATTCATCTTTATTCTATAGTACTCATTTGTTGCTTAATCCAAAATACTTGAGCATAACAACTTTCGAATGCAATATATTCAACTTCGGTAGTGGATTGAGCTACAGTATTTTGTTTCTTTGAGAACCATGAGATGAGTATTTCCTAAGAATTGACAAGTACTGGATGTGCTTTTCCTATCAACTTTGCATCCACCAAAATATGCTTCAAAATAAGCATGAAGAGCAAAAGTTGAATCTTTAGGATACCATAGTCCTAAGGAAGAAGTGTCTTTAAGGTACCTAGGGATTCTTTTGACAGTTTGTAAGTGCGATTCTCTAGGAGATAATTGAAATCTAGCACATAAGCATACACTAAACATTATGTTGGGCCTACTAGCAGTGAGATATAGCAATGAACCAATCATAGACCTATATAGTTTAGTGTCTACACACTTACCTCCTTCATCTTTATCAAGCTTGATAGATGTGCTCATTGGGGTAGATTGAGGTTTGGACTCATCCATCCCAAATCTTTTGAATAGGTCCTTAGTGTACTTAGCTTGATATATGAAAATTCCATCTTTACATTGTTTAACTTGAAGTCCTAGAAAGAAGGTTTGCACTCCCATCATGCTTATTTCAAATTCACCTTGCATTAATTTGGAGAAATCTTTACACAATGATTCATTTGTGGATCCAAAAATAATGTCATCTACATAGATTTGAACCACTAGCAAATCACTACCCTTAGATTGAATAAATAAAGTTGTATCTACTTTACCTCTTGTAAAACTTTTTTCAATCAAAAACTTGGATAGTCTTTCATACCAAGCTCTAGGAGCTTGTTTTAATCCATACAAAGCCTTTGAAAGTTTGAAAACATGATTGGAAAACTTTGGATTTTTAAAACCGAGGGGTTGCTCTACATAACCTCTTCATTTATGAAACCATTTAGGAAAGCACTTTTAACAACCATTTGATATAGTTTAAAATTTTTGTAATGTGCAAAGGCAAGTAGCATCCTAATAGCTTTTAGCCTAGCTACCGGAGCATAAATTTCATCATAGTCTATTTCTTCTTCTTGTCTATATCCTTGTGCCACTAGTCTAGCCTTGTTTCTAACTATCACACTATTCTTATCCATTTTATTCTTGAATATCTATTTAATTCCAATAATTGGATGATCATTAGATCTTTCCACTAGATTCCAAACATTACTTATTTCAATTTGATTTAATGTGAAATCCTCAATTTCATGTAAAGTCCTCTTATTTGTAAAGTACTATAGGCAGAAATGATTTAAATGAATATGAGAAATATATCATCATGTAAACAATATAGTGTTAGCTATATTAAAGAAGAAGGATGCACCGTTGAACAGCCTAACCAAATCTTATGGGAAAGAAAAAGTTAGTTGGTATTTGGGAGTGACGAGGATGTCACAGATTAGTATCAGAGCAAGGTTAGTCTGACGTTTGACGGTGTCATTAGGCTAGAAATAGTGTACATCCCCATGTACTGTACTTGTCTGAATACATCTATGTGGTGTAACTACTGAAAGTTATACTAAATGTTTGATTTTGTGCTGATATTGACAGAATGAGTAATCGTAGAAGGGGTACTGGTAGAGGAAGAGGACGAGGCAGGGTAGAACCGTCTCCAACGCAGTCTCCTCCTCCATCTCCATCGGGTAGCCCTAACACCCGACTATCGAGAGTGGAGCGAAGTATTGAGACTATGGCCACTCTATTTAATCAGTTCATGTCTAATTTTCCAAACGTGGCCACTAATGCATCAACAGCACCACCTATAGTACCTCCTATGCTATCTGGGAATGCTCCTCCTACTCCTCCAGTACAGCCTCCACCGGCACAGCCTGAGTTGCCCCCACTAGCTCAAGTTAATGAGAGGTGAGATCCTAAGGCCTACTGCAGTGTGGTCTTAATTAAAGAATTCAAGAAGTTGGATCCGCCGAAGTTTAAGGGGGATAGAGATCCGTTGACCGCCAAGAACTGGGAGAAGGCAGTCACTAAATCTTTTGAGTACATGACCTGTTCTGAGAAAGAGAAAGTGGGTTTGGCAGCTTATTTGTTAGTAGACGATGCCGAGCATTGGTGGCAGTCTACTCGGGCCATTTTGGAGACTCAACACACTGAGGTTACGTGGGATAGATTTTTAGAGGCCTTTAATGAACAGTACATCCCACGCACTGAACAGACCATGTTGAAGATCGAGTTTTTGAGCTTGACTCTGGGGACTATGACGGTTAATCAATATGAGTTGAAGTTCATTTCTTTAAGCAGATTTGACCCTGAAGTCCTAAGGAGTGAAGGACATAAGATCTACCGATTTATAGAGGGATTGAGGTCTCCTATCAGATCAAAGTTATATCCTATGGATATCACTACTTATAATGAGGCAGTCCGTAAGGCTCAGTTGTGTGAGTAGGACTATAATTTTCACCATGCTGATTTTTGAGCCAAGGGTAAAGGCAAAGAACCGATGAAGCGGAAGTCAGATGAGAGAGCCTCTAGTGACAGATATCCATTTAAGAAAAGTAGACCATATGAAAGAGCTTTGACAGGTAAGAAGATAAATTATAAGGGAATGACTTGTATCTTAGTTTAATGGTTATATGGAAATATACTAAATTTTGAAGTTTTATGATAATTATGGCACAGGGACTCCTAGATCTACCGGGATTAAGATAAATGATGAAAGATCCCGATATTTAGCTGGCAGTACCGCGAGCTCGCCGAAGAGTGTGACGCATAAATGCGAGCATTGCGGGAGATTCCATGGGTCATAGCCATGTCGTATGGCGAGCGGGGCTTGTTTTTGGTGTGCCGAGAGGGGACACATGATTAAAGATTGTCCCAAGATTTCTAAGAGAGTGTCTGAAGAATCGAAACGGACCACACAACCACAGCCTAAGGCCACAGCTGCTGAGAAGGGAAAGAAAGCTGTGACTCAAGGACGAGTATTTGTTATAGACGAGGAGTCTGTCGATGCTTCGTCCAAGGTGATTAAGGGTAAGATTCACCGCTTTGATATAAATGTTACTGCATTATTTGATCCAGGCTCCACACACTCCTTTGTTTCTCCTATAATTGCTATGAGATTACTTGTTGAACCAGAGCCTTTAGGACATTTGTTACAAATAAGCACACCACTCAGAGAATCCCATATGACATATATAGTGTATCGTAATTGTAAGCTACGGGCAGGAGAGAGAGAGAATTGATAGCTAACCTAATCCTATTGAATATGTATAGATTTGATGTCATATTAGGAATGGATTGGTTAGCTAAGAATCATGTGATATTGGATTGTTATGCTAAAAGTGTGATCTTTTCTTCTCCCGTTAGCTATGTTGTAAATTTTGTAAATGTTTAATTCGAAAATATGTTTATTAATTGATTTATTTGTACACGAAATTAATAGAGAATATATTTGTTATGTGAAGGATTTATAGCATATGTGGTGGACGTAGAAAGGAAACGTCCCGAACTTCATGAAATTCCAATAGCCAATGAGTTTCCAGGTGTGTTTCCGGACGATCTTCCAGGACTTCCTCCGGATAGGGAAATCGAGTTTACTATCGATTTGGTGCCAGGGACTGAGCCCATTTCGAGACCACCCTATCGGATGGCCTTAGTGGAGTTGGAAGAACTTAAGAAACAGCTTCAGGAGTTACTAGATAAGGGGTTTATACGGCCAAGTGTATCCCCTTGGGGTGCTCCTGTGTTATTTGTCCGGAAGAAGGATGGCAGCTTGAGGCTTTGTATTGATTATCGATGGTTGAATAAGGTGACAATCAAGAACAAGTACCCTCTTCCCAGGATTGACGATCTCTTTGATCAGCTTCGGGGTGCACAAGTCTTCTCCAAGATAGACTTGAGATCGGGATATCATTAATTAAAGATCCGAAGTGAAGATATCCCTAAGACTGCATTCAGAACACGGTATGGTCACTATGAATTCCTAGTGATGCCGTTTGGTTTAACCAATGCACCAGCGGCTTTTATGAACTTGATGAATGATGTGTTCAAACAGTATTTAGACCAGTTTTCATTGTTTTTATCGATGACATATTGGTGTATTCAAGATCATGGGAAGAGCATGAGCAGCATTTGAGGATAGTTCTACAAACCCTCAAGGATCGGGGATTATATGCCAAGCTAAGTAAGTGTGAGTTTTGGCTAGATCAAATATCCTTTTTGGGTCACATAATCAATAAAGATGGAGTTTCGGTCGATCCATCAAAGGTTGAAGCTGTGGTGCAATGGGAGAGACCGAAAACAGTGGCGAAGATTAGGAGTTTCTTGGGTCTAGCCGGCTATTTCGACGGTTTGTAGAGGGTTTTTCGAGGTTAGTTGCTCCCTTGACACGCTTAACGTGCAAAGAGGTGAAGTTTGAATGGAATGATACCTGCGAGCGCAGTTTCCACGAGTTGAAGCGCAGGTTAACTACTGCACCCATTCTCACCATTCCTAGTGGTTCTAGAGGATTTTCCGTATATAGTGATGCCTCTGCACAAGGTCTAGGTTGTGTGCTAATGCAACATGGTAAGGTAGTTGCATATGGTTCTCGTCAATTAAAGGACCATGAGAAGAACTACCCTACTTATGATTTGGAGTTAGCGGCAGTGGTGTTTGCTCTAAAGATTTGGAGGCATTACTTGTATGGTGAGAAATTTCAGATTTTTACGGATCATAAAAGTTTGAAGTACTTGTTCTCTCAGAGGGAATTGAATATGAGACAGAGGAGATGGCTTGAGCTTCTGAAGGATTATGATTGTGAGATCCTATACCACCAGGGAAAAGCCAATGTGGTGGCAAATGCTTTGAGTAGGAAGCATATGGGGATAGTATCATACATGATGGTAAGAGAATATGAGCTACTTGAGCAGTTTGCAAGCCTCAATCTTAATGTTGTACCTTATGAGCATTTTGGAATGATAGCTAGTTTGATAATTGAGCCGGAGTTGATGGATAGGATTCGGCTTGCTCAGAGGGAAGATGAACGGTGTATTAAGGCTAGGGATGGGATCCAATCAGGTATGCTCTCAAAGTTTGATGTTGGTAGTGATGGAATTTTGAGATATAATAATTGTATATGTGTTCCTTATAATAAGGAGTTGAAGAAGTTAATTTTGACTGAAGCACACTCCACCAAGTACACATTACATCCGGGAAATACAAAGATGTATCATAATCTTCGCAAGGTATATTGGTGGACTGGCATGAAAAGAGCCATAGCAGAGTTTGTGGCAAAGTGTCTCACGTGTCAGCAGGTTAAGGTAGAGCACCAAAGACCAGCAGGTTTACTACATCCTCTACCTATACCTATGTGGAAGTGGGAGCACATTACGATGGATTTTGTCATGAGACTACCTCGAACGAGGAGGAATCATGATGGCATTTGGGTCATTGTGGATCGGTTAACTAAGTCAGCTCACTTCCTGCCTATGAAGTCTATAGATACACTTAGTGCTTTGGCAGAATTATATGTGAAAGAAGTTGTCAGACTACATGGAGTTCTAGTGAGCATTACATCTGACAGAGATTCCAGGTTCACTTCTCATTTCTGGGAACATTTCCAAGAGGCCATGGGATCTCAGTTAAATTTTAGCACGGCTTTTCATCCACAGACTGATGGTCAGTCCGAGCACACCATTCAGACGCTCGAGGATATGTTGAGAGCTTGTGCTTTGGACTTTAAAGGCTCCTGGGATGATCATCTGCCATTGGCTGAGTTTGCATACAATAATAGTTACCATGCAAGTATCGGGATGGCACCATATGAAGCTCTATATGGTAGAAGGTGTCGATCTTCGATTGGGTGGGAAGAAGTGGGCGAGCGTAAGTTATTAGCTTCAGACTTAGTCGAGCAAGCCTCTGAGGATGTTAAGTTAATTTGCCAAAGACTTAAGACAGCTCAGAGCCGACAAAAGAGTTATGCAGATGCTTGACGGAGACCACTTGAGTTTTTGGTTGGGGATTCGGTATTTTTGAAAGTTTCTCCATCCAAAGGTATCATGAGATTTGGCCGAAAAGGTAAACTTAGTCCTCGTTACATAGGGCCAGTTGAAGTCCTAGATCGAGTTGGAGATGTTGCATATAGGTTGGCACTACCTCCGGAGCTATCGGGAGTACATAATGTTTTCCATGTGTCGATGCTTCGGAAGTATAATCCGGATCCATCTCATGTCATTGAATATGAGCCCTTAGAGATTCGGGAAGACATGAGTTATGTGGAGAAGCCGGTTCGGATTTTGGATAGAAAGGAGAAAGTGTTAAGGTTTAAAACGATTCCCTTAGTCAAAGTTCTCTGGCAATACCATACTATGGAAGAAGCTACATGGGAGCTAAAGAGCTTAATGAAAGAAAGGTATCCGGAGCTATTTGAGTAGTAACTCGATTTAAATTTGGAGGACCAAATTTCTAAAGGTGGGGAGAATGTGAAATCCCCAATTTCATGTAAAGTCCTCTTATTTGTAAAGTACTATAGGCAGAAATGATTTAAATGAATATGAGAAATATATCATCATGTAAACAATATAGTGTTAGCTATATTAAAGAAGAAGGATGCACCGTTGAACAGCCTAACCAAATCTTATGGGAAAGAAAAAGTTAGTTGGTATTTGGGAGTGACGAGGATGCACATTTAATTCTTCTTGTATAGTCATAATCCAATTTTTATCCTTTAGAGCCTCATGCACATTTTTTGGTTCAAATTGTGATACAAAAGCTACATGTTGGCAAATATTTCTATAGGATGATCTAGTTCTAACTCCAATATTTAGATCTCTAAAAATGTCATTATTTTTCACATGACTAAGTTCTCTAGAACATCTAGATTCTTTCTCAATTGTTTCTTGATCTAATGACTCCTTTTTATTTATATCAAGATCTTCCAATTGTTCCCTAACATCTTTATCTTGAGATAGATCAATTATTGGTTCATTAAATATTTCCACATCATCATCAATATTGGTTCCACTAAAGGAGTTTGACTCATCAAAAATTACATGAATTGAATCTTCTACAACAAGTGTTCTTTTGCTGAAAACTCTATACACCTTAGAATTTAATGAATAGTCAAGAAAAATACCTTCATCACTTTTTGCATCAAACTTTCCTAAATTTTCTTTTCCAGTATTCAAAACAAAACATTTGCAACCAAAAGGATGAAAATAGCTAATGTTAGGCTTTTTTCCTTTATAAAGCTCATATGGTGTTTTCTTTAAAATGGGCCCAACCATAGCTTTATTTATAACATAACATGCAGTATTAATGGCTTCAGCTCAAAAATATTGAGGCAAATTGTTTTCACAAAGCATGGTTCTAGCTATTTCCTCTAAGGTCTTATTTCTCCTATCAACTATCCCATTTTGTTGAGGTGTTCTAGGAGCAGAAAAATTATGGCTAATTCCATTTTCATTACAATAATCATCAAAACCAAGATTTTCAAATTCTTTTCCATGATCACTTTTAATGCTAGTAATTGAATAACCTTTGTCATTTTGAACAAATTTTAAAAAAGTGATGAATTTGTCTAAGGCTTTATTTTTAACACTTAAGAAGAACACCCAAGTGAACCTAGTATAGTCATCAATTATGACAAAACCATAGTATATTCCTCCTAAGCTAGTAGTTCTAGTTGGTCTAAAAAGATCTAAGTGGAGGAGTTGGAGTGACCTAGAGGTGGAAACACACCTCTTTGATTTGAAAGACACTCTCTTGTGTTTTCCTCTTATACAAGCTTCACACACTTTATCATTTTCAAATTGAAGCTTGAGAAATCCTACATCTAGGTCTCTTTTTGATAATTTGGACAATACATGGATACTAGCATGACCTAATCTCTTATGCCATAACCAAGGTCCATATTCTTTAGTGGCTGTAAAGCATACATTTATGTTATTTAGTTCATCTAAATGTACAATATAAGTTTTTCCTTGTCTATATCTAATGAAAAATATTTGGTTGGTTTTAACATTAACAACATGGCAACACAAAGCATAAAAACAACCTTAAAACCTCTATCACACAATTGACTAATACTAAGTAAGTTGTGTTTTAATCCCCTACATACAACATATTTTTAATAGTAGAAGAAGAATTACCAATGGAGCCAATCCCTTCTATTTTCCCTTTGGAATTGTCTCCAAATATAACTTCTCCACCACCTTTAGGCTTTAGATTTTTTAATTGACTCTTGTCACTAGTTATGTGTCTTGAGCATCCACTCTTAAGGTATCAATCTTCCTTTGACTTTACCTTGTAGCAATGCTTTTCCTCCTACAATCAAATACATCAAACTTTTGCCTTACTACTCAAATTTTCTCGGGTCCTTGAAAGTTAGTGATAATAATTTTTGATCTTTTAGGGATCCATTTCATTTTCAAGGATTCATAATTTGAATTTACAACATATTTGGGTACCCAAATTTTCTTAACCAATTTTCCTCTAAAGATTGCTTTCCTTGATGTGCATGCTTGTGAGGAGTGTCCTAGTTTATTGCATAAAGAACACAAAACTGATTTTTCATTCATGACAAGAAAGTTTTTGAGATTAGTTTCCTTATTTGATGCATTAAAACCTACTCCTTCTTTGTCAAAGAATGCTCTTTGGGTCTCTAACATATGATCAAGTTTTTGTTGACCCATATAGAATCTAGAAAAAGAATTTTGCAAATTAATGTTCTTTTTATTTAACTCATTAATTTCTAGATTAGCATTCTCTAGCTTCTTCTCACATTCTAATTTAGCATTCATGAGCATTTCATTTTCCGTTTTCAATTTTGAAATCATTTTCTTATATTTTATATTCATATTTTCAAATTCACTAGCCAAGTCATCAAAGGCATCTTGTAACTCATCAAAAGTATAACCGTTAGTATCAAGAGAGTTAGAATTTACCTTATCATCATTAATGGCCATATTGCAATGATTGGCCACTTCATCCTCAACATTTTCTTCATCAGAGCTATCACTATCGCTCCATGTAGCTACCATTACCCTCTTCTTTGTTTTCTTCTCATTTTGTTTTCTATCCAAAGGACAATCAAATTTAATATGATCAGGTTTCCTGCATTCATAACAAATAATGGTTTCCTTTTCTTTCCTACTAGTTTGTCCCTTGCTAGTGTCTCTCCTAGGGGGCTCTTAAAACTTCCACTAGATCTCATTCTAATAAATTTGTTAAACCTCTTGGCAAACATTGCCATCTCTATATCATCATCATCACTACTTTCATCATAATCATCTTTGCATTCCTCATGTGTGGTGAATTTCAATGCAACTCCAATTTTCTTGGGAGGTTCTTGATTTCTCTTGATTTTCATCTCATAAGTAGGGATGCCATTAGTTCATTTAAAGATAATGTATGGAGATCCTCTGACTCCTTAATAGCAGTAACTTTAGCTTCCCATGATTTAAGTAAGCTATTTAAGATCTTCTTAACCATTTCAACATTAGAATAGGTCTTACATAATGATTTGAGACCATTTATGATATCGGTGAACCTAATAAACATGTCACTAATGGATTCTTCATTTTTCATTTTAAATAGTTCATAATCTTGAGTAAGCATACCTACCTTAGTCTCCTTAACTTGTAAGGTTCCCTAATGAGTGATAGCTAAATTATTCCAAATTTGTTTTGCGTTCTCACACACTGACACGTTATTGTATTCATTTGGTCCTAATGCACAAAAGAGTGTGTGCATTGCCTTAGCATTCAATTTTGCCATTCTAAAATCATTTGTATCCCATTCATCCTCTTTCTTTGGCACTTCCTCCCTATCAACTTTCTTAATTGGAACTAAGAGACCTTTTACAATAATTTTCCACACCTCATAATCATTGGCTTGAATGAACAACATCATTCTAGTATTCCAATATGCATAATTCTCACCATTGAAGAGTGGTGGCCTAACTATGGAGTGCCCCTCTTCTACTAAGGGTGTAGCTACACTGTTTTGAGCCATCTAGATCATTTATACTCAATGGAAATTACTCTAAATCAATCTCGAGCCCAAGCTCTGATACCAATTGCTGGCTTTACCAAAAGAGGGTAAATTGGTTTTTAGACTAAATTTGAGTTTTAAAACCTTAACTAACAGATAATGCAATTTATACAATAAATTCACAAATGCAGTAAATAAAGAGTAAAGGAGAAGAAGCAAACACAATATTTATAAAGGTTCAGCTAATCTCTTGCCTACGTCCTCTCTCCTTGATCCTCTTGTTAAGGTATAGATTCCACTCTTCTTTGTAAATCAATAAAGTTCACTTGAAGGTGTGGAAAGACCTCTTACACTTCTTTTAGTAGGCTTAGGAAGAACCTTTTAAATTCTTTCCCTTGTAAAGCTACCCAAACTCTCACAAGATAGCCTCACAAGATCACACTCCCCTTTGAAGTATAGAAATGAGTTTAAATGATTTGTGTACAATAAAAAGCCTTTCAAAGTTAGAAATAAACAATGCGAAGTACAATGAGTGAAGAAGAATTGATTTTAGCTTTGAGTGCTAGATTGAAGGTTGAGGAAGATGAAATAATGTTTGTTCTGTCTTTAATCTTCATAAATGCATGTATTTATAGTCCACTAAGAACTGAGGATGGTTGTTAGAGCATTTAATGCAATTCTTCCTGTTGAAACCCTCAAAAACTAGTCGTTGGGCACTGTTTTTGTGGTAGGGGATCGATCTTGTCCTTCAATCTTGCTCCCAAGAGTGCTCTACCATTATGGGATCGATCCCATGCCTTAAGGGATTGATCCTGCCCTTTAATCTTAGCTTCCGAAGCTTTCTGCCATCTTGGGATCGATCCCATGCCTTAGGGGATCGATCCTCTCTTCAGTTTTTGCCTCCAGAAGGCTTACTGCCAATACGGGCTGGATCCCTCGTCATGGGGGATCAATCCCTCATCTTGTTTTTGTACATTCCTGGGTTGTTTTGGGTTGAAAATGATGCAATCTTTGGTTTTAATTTACCCTAAAACATTCTTTCAATTTTATAGAGATATTTCTTGACTTTCTTAAATAAAAACTTAGTATATAATCTTTTTAAGTAATTTTCTAAATATATTCCAAATTGTCTTAAGAAAATTGCTTAATGAAAAAAAATTATCTTAAGATGGTTTGAGAAAATCATAGAATTGATAAAGCAAATTTACAGTATAGGATCAAGTGTGATAATCGGGAATTTTGCTATTTTTTTATTAATTACCCAGAAGTAAATAAATATAGTTATTTACGAGATGGGAATATTGTTGGAATTCCCGAAATTGATGAAGTGATAAATTGAGGAAATTAATTTGGATATTAAGAGATCCAAATTATAAGGAATAAAATGAGTATATTCATATATTTATTTATTTATATATAAATATAATTTTCAATAAATACATATGTATATTATTATCATTTATATATAAATATATATATGAAATATATATGTTATTTTAAATTAAAGTATATAGATATGTATATAAAATTATATACAAAATATATATATATCTATATACATTAATATAGTATATATATAAATATAATTATATTTTGATTTATATATATTTATAAATATAAATATATAAATAAATTAAATAAAAAAAGAGAAATGGGAATCGAGAAAACCTGATTCCCTTTCCCAGCTGAAATCGACGGTAGCAGCAGTTGCCACAATCGGCGAAGGAAGAGGAGAAGGTGACGTCGCCGGCAAAAAGAGGAAAGAAGCCGGCAACGGAAAGAAAAAAAAGAGAAACAAAAATAGAAAAGAGAAAAAAAGGAAAAATGGAAAAAGGGGAAAACAGTGGTGCTGGTCGATTCAGGCACCGCCACTGCCACTCCCGCCACCGACGAAGATCAACCAAGGTGAAGGGAGGACCGACGGTGAAGGGAGGAGGAGAAAAGAGGGAGGAAAGAGGAGGAGAGAAGCGAACCACCGCTGCTTCCAAATCTGCCGTCATCGTTGATCTGGAAAAGGAGGCCAGAAACGGTTTCACCACAACCTCCACCAGCCGTGAAAGGGTTGAACCGGCGATTATGGAGGCGAGATGATGCCGAACCGGCGGAGAGAAGCTGAACCAGCCAAATCGGTCTGAACCGATCCGAACCAGTTCAAACCAGAAAAGAAAAGAAAAGAAAAGAAAAAGAAAAAGAAAAAGAAAAAGAAAAAGAAAAAGAAAAGAAGAAAAGAAAAGAAAAAGAAAAGGAAAAAGAAGAAGAAGAAGAAGAAGAGGAAGAAGAGGAAAAATGGTAGGAAATTAATAATAATTTTATTATTATTATTCATTGAATAATTGTGTAAAATTCTAAATTAAGTATGGAATTGAATTTGTAGAAAATCATACTCAGTGATCGGAGATTGATGGAAATCGAGAGAAGTGGATTGCATGTGCAACGTTAGTGAGAAAGTCACTAACATGGAACAGGTAAATGAGGCATGTGTAGCCTGTAAGGATATTTAGATTTTGCATGATAATTATGCATAATTTTATGAAAATGTTGTGAAATCAAGTTAGTTGGAAATTGTGGAAATTGGCTGGCTATGAAAAATATATCTGTTTGTTCGTGCAAGAAGGCTAGTCAATAGGCAGCTGTTATGCTGCCAAAAATTTTAGAAAATTATGTAAAATCATTAAAAATGATTTTCTTATGTGAATAATAATTTCCAACCACGAAAATAAGGAAAATTATGATTATGAATATAATGAATTTGATTTTAAAATATTCATGTTATTGAAATTAGTGATAATGAGATCACCGAAAATTCTCCCGATATACGAATTATATGTGATATGAAATGAAAGATGAAAAAGAGATAAAGTGAATATTTTATAAATATTTTCTTAAATATTCACTTGATTTATTATATAACCTTTATGGTTTTAATTATGAAATTATTTATTTTATAAATTTCCATAAAGGTAAATTTATGATGAAAAACACTGTTTTAAGACTAGTGGCCCCTTTATCATGCTGATACGTGATATGTGATATGTGATATGTGACATGTGATATGTGATATGTAGTCCTGGTCGACACTTGATCAGTGATCTACCGAGGATGATGATAGACTATGGCCATGGATCTGATATATTTATTCCTTTAACATTCTAGGTTTATAGCATGATATGATACGGGTGATTGCCTCAGTCTCCACTATGATATGTGATATGTTAAAAGTGAAATGTTTTATATGATATGTGTTACAAAAGAAATGTCTTATACAATATGTGGAAAAAATAAAAATGATGTACAATACTTTTCTACAATGTTTATTACTATACTGAGTACTGTACTACATAATCATTTTTATAATATATGTGACATGAACACGTGATATGCTTTCAAAAAGGAAAAAGGAGATTATAAATCTAATATTCGTATTATGATTTTAAATTGAATATTAGATTTAAATGATGTAAAGGTTATAAGGAAATGATTTTAATAGTTTATTTTGCTATTTAAAATACTGTACTAACTATGATTGTACAATAAAATATGAAATGAGTTTAAACGAGAATGATGATGGTTTAACTAATATTCTTTTCAAAGAATATATGAATATTACTTACTTTATTTATATGCTTTAATTCATAAAAAGCATTAAATGAAAATGATATGAAATGAAAAAGGAAAATGATGTAAAATGAAAAGGAAAAAGGATTTGAATTACTCTCTACAGTTGCTTCTAAGTTCCGGGACAAGACAAGTATTTCAAAATACCTTCTGAACTCTATCCGGATCCCTAGCCGACTGTAGTATCCTTCATATTTGGTCCCTAGAGCACCTATAGGAAAAATGAAAAATTTTACAACATATAGATATCTAAATATCAAGAGTTGCATATAATTCCTTTATTGAGCCGTGGTTTGCTCACTCTCCTATTTTTAAACATTTCAGATTTTTATGACTGAGAGATCTGACATCCGAGCACCTCGACTGCGCATCTGAGGAACTATGTGACAGCTCGACTGAAATATGAGGTACAATCATTTATTTCATGTCTTTAGACGTATCTACAGTACTTCTTTATTGTAGATTATAATAGGGGATGTAAATGATATTTCAATTTAATATGTAATAGTTTAAATGAAACAGAAAAATAAAGTATCACAGACAGCCCAACCATATAAGATTTATAGAAAAATGTGTAAAAATGTAGTCACGGGCTGTGACATCAAGCGTTTAGCATTGCTTAAGTTTTGTCATTTCAAAATACATATGTCAATTTAAAGCTAATAAAAATTTTTGTTCACTTAGGATTTAATGTTAATAACTTACATTAGAATAATCGGAATCGACTAGTCTTGCTTTAAACCCTAACTTGTGTGTGGGGTTTTGTACGAAGCGATGAGATATAGAGCCATACCAAGCCATATAGTCTGAAGCTGTCTCACCCAAGTTTACACACTTATGCCTTTTATTCTCTTCGGTGAGCACATACACAACCCATCTCTCCCACAATTGATCCATGAACTAATCAATGACATTATAAATGGCACTCATACTACCTCTTCGTGCTCTAAATGGCGCTAAAGGTGTCGAAGGTATGGTCTGAACATAGTCCCATTGTCGTAACACTCTCTCTGGATGATACGGCTCCATGACATCTCTAGCTTTTAAGCAGACCATGAAAAATGTGATTGGAGGCAAAAGATGATGCCTTCGACTATCTGTGTATGGATCTTAGCACACTTGATTACATTGGAGGTCATCTAGTTGCTCTCGCAAGACCTTCACATCTTGGTCGTAACTATGTGGCTTTCATCGTCGAGCCCATCGAAAACTATCTTCATAATTGAATTTCACCTCCGGACTCAACAATAGAAAATGCTCATAAATCTAAGCCTACATCAAATAAAAATTTAATCATTAATAAATTATATGTAAACAAATTATAGCAAACAAGTTATTTATATAAAGTAAATCATAATATATGGAAAAGGGTCATATAGCCACCAATCCCATATACTTTTGACCTGCTCACAAGACCCAGCTGTCTATACATACAAGCAAAAGCACCTGCACCTCACCTATATCCACTGACAATCGATAGATCCTCTAAACAGGACAATACTGATATGGGAATATGCAATTCACTCTTATCCACAAAAAATGTGCACCCAAGTAAGTGAAGCAAATATGCTCGAGTAGTGTACACTATTTTCTCATCAATTTTCCTGTTGGTCACATCACTAAAGTTCAATCTCAACTAATCCAATGTCATGCTTGACCTATGATCGGTACTAGTTGCCATCTTAGCTTATGTAAGAGAGATGCCTAAAAAATGTACTAACATTTTGTTTGCGTGCTTCATGGAAATGTGCTGGCATGATACGATCTGCCTGGCCATTGGTACGCCAAAGAGTGTAGCTACATCGTCCACGGTAATCGTCATCTCCCTAAAAGGCATATGGAATGTATTCGTCTCGGGCTACCACCTCTCACAAAAGGCAAAGGTGATGTTACTATTGCAAGTGCGATAACTGCACTCAACCAAATAACCTAAACTGGAATGCAAAACAGTAGAGTGAATATGTTACTGATCATCATCTAAAGTCCACTAAGAGATTTTTTAGTTATAATTAAGAACCTTCAAATTGCCTACAAAAAATAAGATTATTTATAACAAAAGATATAGGTCTATATTCTTAAATTTAACAAAATAATTACCTGACCATCCCATATAGCGAAAGCAACATGTGATCTAAAACTTTTAAGAATTGACATAACACTCAAGCCTCCAAGACAAGGCTCGGATACCTCATCTGCATCATTTGAATTTGCCTGCTTGGCTTGCTTAGCCCATTCAGCCTAGTAGACCTGCTCAGCAGGTTCTACTTGTTCGACTTGCATGATAGGTTTGGCCTATTCGGCTTATTTAGCACGATATCTCTTAACTCATCATCTTCTCTCAGAGCTAGTAGGTCGCTGTTGTCTTCCTTGAGATGAACCTACACCTCACGTTATTGCCATGTCTGAAAAAGAAAAATATTTAAATAATTATAAACAAAACCTTTGGAAATGAATAGATTTCTGATACATGCACTTACTATTTGACTATTTAGCTTAAGAAACTTTGGAATGTTCATTGAATAGGTAGCAAAAAAAACCAAACAAATGGGTGTGGATATGGAGTGGAAACAGTGAGTTCATGGCATTTAATAAGTATATAAATCCATCTAAGTAAATGGGTAATTTATGTTAACCATCAAGAAAATTGCATCCTTAATATATAAATCCAACTAAGATGGCACTACGTTTATCTAAAAGGGAAATCAAACATGTTCATCTAATCACTGTTTGTCAACACCCACATTAATCAATTAATATAAGAAGAAGATGGAACTACTAACTGTTCAAGATTTCAAGGATGCAATGTTTAATCCCAAGAGAAGCTGCAGAAACAAAACGAGTAGAGTTTCCTGTATAATATACCCAATGAATCCGATATGAGTTTTATATGCAAATGGTGTCAACTCAAGCATAAACAAGTGGATATACACACTGTAAGGTGAAATAGCATCAAGTGGTCTTTAGCTATAGAAGTTCATAAAAGAGTCTAGAAATATAAATGTACCTCAAAATGCACTAAAAATACCTATTCTACTTACCAGTTGAATCTACATAAAGAATCCACCAATTTAAAAATGATTAGCACTGTTTACCACTAAATCCATGTTAGAGTATGCCCTATAATTAATTTTATTTGGATTAAGTAATTTTAAAAGGCCCAAAAGACCCAATTTAGTTGGACTAAGGCTAAGGCCTTTTTAGGGTTTTGTTAAGAGGCACTATAAAAACAACATTAAGTCTAAAAGTTAGACATAATAGGAACAAAAATTTTTATAGCCGTTCTGCCTCTTGGAGCTAGCACTCTCAGAAAACAATTCCCTTTCTCCTCCCTTTGCTTCTGATCACATCTTGTCTCAGGCAAAGGTCTTGTTTTGCGTCCTACTCGTGTGGATACCGTTAGAGGGCTTCTCTCTGCTAGGAGTCTTGAGTTAACGATAAATCAAGGGATGTTCGTGAGCTTCCATATTCAAAAGTCGAACATGCCTACATAAGTACACCAAAAGGTCAGATTTTATCCCGAAATTAGTCTTGTTGCATGATCCTAGTGATTTTGCTTTTGTTGATTTTTAATCCGCTGCTTATTTTCGTGTATGACATGATAAACTGAGACAACGAAACCTTACAGTGGTATCCGAGCCAGTGTGCAAATGGCTTTCGAGATAGTGAATTCGATTCATCGTGATGCTATTTTATTGTAAGTTGTTACAGATTTGAATTTTAATTTTCAAAATTCGTTTGGGCGACCTAAAATAATTGTAAGACAATTATAGATTTAAAAAAATAATACTTGTTATTATTTTATTTAAAATATATAAAATAAACTAGGATAAAAAGTTATCCTGATAAGAGTTTCAAATTAAATATCTTTTAAAGAAAGATATTTTTTAAAAATAAAATTAGATAAGAGTTATCCAGTGGTTTTTGAGATTTTAATAAGATTAAAATTTCAAAAACATTATCTTGATAAAATTGTTTTAAATAAAATATATCCTTTATTAAATTGGATAAGAGTTATCCAATATTTTTGAGATTTTAATAAGATTAAAATTTCAAAAACATTATTTTGATAATATTGCTTTAAAATAAAATATATCCTATATTAAATTGGATAAGAGTTATCCAATAATTTTGAGATTTTAATGAGATTAAAATTTCAAAAGGAATTATCTTAAAAAAAAATTTTTTGTTTTAAAATAAAATATTTTCTATCTTAAATTGAATAAGAGTTATCAAATACTTTTGATATTTTAATGAGATTAAAATTTCAAAAGGAGTTATCTTTATAAATTTTTGTTTTAAAATAAAATATTTTAAAATGGATAAAAGTTATCCAATGGTTTTGAGATTTTAATAAGATTAAAATTTCAATTAAGCCCAAATTGAATTTTGAGAATTAAAATTAAATTAAAACAGCCCTTGATACCTATAATTAATTAAAATTTGATTAATTAAAATTAGATTTTAATTAGGAAGCTTGCAAATTAATATGTGATATTACTATGTATGCTTGATGCTTGATTCTTATGTGATATGGATGATTGCATGGTGCATGGTTATGGGCCTAGGTTTACATGGGTTGTAATTTATTTAAATAAATTTAAATTGGGCCTCTGAGCCTTGATTTATTTGTAATTTATTTATGTAATAGTTATATAGATAAATTAGGATTATCTTGTAAAATGTACAACATTTGGAGCCAAGATGATTCGGAGCCAAGGCGAACCGAGGTGACGCTTGAAATGAAATCGAGGAGAAGGCATTTAGAAAAATAATGTATCCCTAGGTTCTTTTGTAATAGAAAGGACATAACCATATCACGTTTAATTTTACGCTTTTACTTATATATGTTGATATATATGTTAGAAAAGCATTTTAGGTGAGAAGGTAAAATTAAAAATCCCTCAAAATAAATATTAAGTCAAAGATAACAAATAAAGATGCCTTCCAATACAATGCATGTGAAAGAGACTTTGTTGGGTATTGTGCTACTGTCAAGGCCATACCTACGTTAGGAATTCACATTGCATGAGATAATAGTTATCTCCAAGTGTATTGGGTCAGACTTAACTAAATTAAATTAGGGCATTGGCTCAGTCAAACCTAATAAGATTTAGAGGCATAGGTTGGGCTTTAACCCATATGATGAGTTAGAACAAGAGTTGTTCACCTAACTATCCAGGAGTTGTATGAGATGCAATTGACAAGAGTTGTCTACCTAAATAATCTCATTGGACGCATTAGCTCAGCTAAAGTCATAGTGGGACCAAATATGGATCCTGGCCCACTAGGAAGTCTAGGCGAAAAGGCTTCCCGAGTTGATAGTGAGGGCTATTAGCTTGAGGAAAATAGTGGGAGTAATTCATTTAATTAAAAGACCATAATTAATGATTTTAATCACAATGTTACTTATTTGCATATTTTATGATTGTAGAATTATCATGGCAAACAACAATTTATCCCTTCGTTCTATCCTTGAGAAGGATAACAAGTTGGTTGCGGCAAACTTCTTATACTGGTAGAGAAATTTGAGGATAGTCCTCACGCAAGAAAAGAAGTTATATGTTCTAGAGCATGCGATCACTGCTCAACCCCGACAGAATGCTTCCGCTACTGATAAGCAAGCTTATCAAAAGCATTTGGATGATGCCATTGGCGTACAGTGCCTGATGTTAGCTTCCATGAGTTCTGAACTCCAGAAGCAACATGAGAATATGAAATCGTTTGATATGATCGAACATCTCAAGGAAATGTTCCAAGAGCAAGCATGGCACGAATGTTATGAGGTGTCTAAGGCACTTTTCCAAAGCAAGATGGTTGAGGGAGCTCCGGTGCACACTCATGTACTTAATATGATTAGGTACATTGAGAGGCAGGAAGCACTGGGCTTCACCACGCATAAAGAGTTGTCAGTTGATCTCATCCTCCAATCCTTATTGGATAGCTATAGTTCGTTTGTGTTGCACTATAACATGAACAGTATGGATAAGACACTGGTAGAATTGCTCAATATGTTGAGAACTGCTGAGCAAGACTTGAAGAAGTCAAGGTTTACTTCTGTTATGGTGATTGACAAGACCAAATCCAAAGGCAAAGGCAAGCTTAAGGGTAAGCCCAAGCCCAATGGTAACAAGAAGGAAAAGGCCAAGAAACTCATGCCATCTGGTGGAGTTGCTAAGATAGGAAAATGCTTCCATTGCAGTAAGATTGGTCATTGGAAGCGAAATTGCACTGTGTACCTTGAGGAGCTGAAGAAAAAGAAAGGAAGTGAGACTTCCATCTCAGGTATATATGTGATTGAGATAAATTTGTCTACTTCTTCATCTTGGGTATTAGATACTAGATGTGGTTCTCACATTTGCATGAACGTGCGGGCCTAACAAGGAGTAGAAAACTTGCTAAGGGCGAGGTGGTCCTACGAGTTGGAAATAGAGCAATAGTTGCTGCGTTAGCTATAGGAACATTTAATTTATCGTTGCCTTCGGGCTTAATTCTAGAACTTGATAATTGTTATTATGTTCCAGCAATTGCCAAGAACATTATTTCTGTTTCTTGTTTGGACAAGAAAGGTTTCTCTTTTAAAATAATGAACAATAGTTGTTCAATTTACTTTAATGATATTTTCTATGGCAATGCTTCCATTATGAATGGATTGTATGTTCTAGATTTAGATAATCACATATACAGTATTGATTCCAAGAGGTCAAAGGGTAATGAGATTAACCCTACATTCCTCTGGCATTGTAGACTTGGTCACATAAACGAGAAACGCATATCTAGGCTCCACAAAAAGGGACACTTAGATTCATTTGATTTTGAATCATATGATGTATGTGAATCTTGTTTGCTTGGTAAAATGACCAAGGCCCCTTTTACAGGAACAAGTGAAAGGGCTAGTGGTTTATTAGAGCTCATACATACGGATGTATGTGGTCTATTAACCACACAGGCTAGAGAAGGATTCCAATACTTCATCACATTTACTGATGACTACAGTAAATATGGCTATGTTTATTTAATGAGTCATAAGTCAGAATCCTTTGAAAAGTTCAAAGAATTCAAGAATGAAGTACAAAACCAGCTAGGCAAGAATATCAAGACACTTCTATCAGATCGCGGTGGAGAGTATTTGAGCTTAGAATTTATAGATCATCTAAAGAAGTGTGGAATAGTTCCACAACTCACTCCACCTGGTACACCTGAATGGAACGGTGTATCTGAGAGGAAGAATCGAACCTTGTTAGACATGGTTCGATCCATGATGAGTCTATCTGACCTCCCTATCTTCTTTTGGGGTTATGCTTTAGAGACAGCAGCATTTACACTAAATCGTGTTCCTACTAAAGCTGTTGAAAAGACACAACATGAGATGTGGACTGAAAAAAAAGCCTAATCTGTCTTTTCTAAAGATTTGGGGTTGTGAGGCTTATGTCAAAAGACAAGTCTCAGACAAATTAGGACCCAAATTTGATAAATGCATATTTGTGGGGTATCCTAAAGAGACAAAAGGATACTATTTCTATAATCCCACAGAGCATAAAGTGTTTGTGGCTCGATATGGTGTTTTTCTAGAAAAGGACTTCCTTTTTAGAAGAACTAGTGGGAAGAAAATAGAGCTTGAAGAGGTTCAACAACCACAAAATGTCATTGAACCTTTAGTGGAACAGGAGCAAGTCCCACAAGATATTATGGAATAGGAAGTAGCTCCAGAAACACAAGGCTCGCATAGGTCTAATAGGATACGTCGATAGCCTGAGAAGCTTAACCTTCTCACCACTCAGCACAACGACGTATTGCTTATGGATAATGATGAGCCTACCACCTACAAAGAAGCAAGCTTCTCGAAGCTGGAACATTCGTTTTGATGAGACAGTCAAAGAGTTTGGTTTCATTAAGAACGAAAATGAACCTTGTATTTACAAAAAGGTTAGTAGGAGTGCTGTCATATTCCTAGTGTTATATGTGGATGACATACTACTCATAGGAAATGACATTCCTACCCTACAATCTATCAAAACTTGGCTAGGGAATTTCTTCTCCATGAAAGACTTAGGAGAAGCAGCCTATATCCTTGGAATAAAGATCTATAGAGATAGATCGAGTAGGTTGCTAGGTTTAAGTCAAAGTACATATATTGACAAAGTGTTGAAAAGGTTCATCGTGGAAGAATCTAAGAAAGTATTCTTACCTATGTCTCATGGCATTTATCTCCCAAAGGACATGTGTCCTAAAACATAAGATGAGAGAGATAAAATAGCTAAGATTCCATATGCTTCGGCTATTGGATCTATCATATACGCCATGTTATGTACGAGGCTTGATGTTTCCCATGCTTTAAGCATGGCGAGTAGGTATCAAGCTGACCCAAGTGAGCGTCACTAGATAGCAGTTAAGAACATCCTTAAGTACTTAAGAAGGATTAAGGATGCTTTCTTAGTCAATGAAGGAGAGAATGAGCTCATTGTAAATGGTTACACTGATGCCAGTTTCTAGTTAGATAAGGATGACTTTAAGTCACAATCTGGCTATGTGTTTTGCCTAAATGATGGCACTGTTAAGTTGGAAAAGTTCTAAACAAGAGACAGTGGCCGATTCTACGATCGCAGCTGAGTATATATAGCTGCATTAGATGCAAATAAGGAAATTGTTTGGATCAAGAAGTTCATTACTAATCCATTGGTACTCTATTGTGATAACAATGGAGCCATTGAACAAGCTAAGAAATCTTGGTCTCACCAATGGTCCAAAGAGATACTCAAGCCCTTCCATGATCCATTGGCTGTAGTGCAAGTAGGAGAATGTTAGTGTATGTGCTATAAGCCAATCAGATTTAGACTTATAGTATACTTAAGACATTATGATTATTTATTTTATTTAATAATACATGGCAGTTATTTATCATTATTGACTATATTTAATTTGATCAAGTCATAATCAAATGATAAAGTCCTTAGAATAGTGGATTCGTATCAAAGGAATCAAAGTAGTGACTTTGATAATGAGATCCTTATGATACAAAGAATACTATTCTTAAATATCCTTAGTCGTAGTATCACTGAGAAGGGACATCAGTGATACGGTAAGACTAACATGTGTTAGATTCCTTTGGGTGACTGATCTCATAAGTCATGGATATAGTGATATCCAAATCAACACATGGGTGATCATTGTGAATGAATATAGTGGATTGACCCATCTTGAGAACTCTATATGGATCGTTACATTGAGTGTCATTAGATGTTCTCAAATGGCAATGGTATATGTGATCCTTAGACTTGATATCACCATGGTATCCTATGTGTGGATTGGTGTACTTCGATGCTGGTAAACGTAGCTCAATAAGGGTTGCAAGTAAGACAGTAATTGGGTACATCATGAATCATATGAGGGTTGTGAGTGATCAAGATAGGATTTGTCCCTCTTGGTAACAAGAGTCTATATCTTAAGGACTCTCGATAGAGATTAATGATTGAAAATCTGTGGCCACAGTACAAATGAGATTTAAGATGAGATCTTGAATTCATTTGATTAAATCATTTATCTTAAGATTGAGAAACAATGGAGTTGAACTTTAATAGAGATGACACGTTCCATACTCTATGTTCAACTGAGATATTAGGTGACTAAAGGATTGAATTATACGATAATTGCTCATTGAAAGGTTGTCGTCAACTCACCGACATTTTCATTACTTGGGTAGCCATGATGCATTGCTAGATGCCAATCTAGGCTTGTGATTTATGAATGAGATTCTGAATCACTGCCAACGTAATGGAAACCTAAAGGGCCACACACAATAAGGGTATGACCAAGACAAGCTAATTGGAATTGGATTCATGTGATGAATCCTAGTACAAGAAGGATTCCTAGTGAGACTAGAATCCTGTTCCAACTACAATTCGGGATTTAATTAATAGTAATTTTAGCCCGAGATTACTAAAGGGTATTTTGGTCTTTTCAATTATAATAAGATTATAATTATGAATTATTAATATAATAATTCATTGGCAGACCAAATTATTAATCCAAATGCATAACCAATTGGTTATAGTGCAAGTGGGAGATTGTTAGAGTATGCCCTACAATTAATTTTAGCCCGAGATTACTAAAGGGTATTTTGGTCTTTTCAATTATAATAAGATTATATTTATGAATTATTAATATAATAATTCATTGGCAGACCAAATTATTAATCCAAATGCATAACCAATTGGTTGTAGTGCAAGTGGGAGATTGTTAGAGTATGCCCTATAATTAATTGTATTTGGATTAAGTAATTTTAAAATGCCCAAAAGACCCAATTTAGATGGACTAAGGCTAAGGCCTTTTTAGGGTTTTGTTAAGAGGCACTATAAAAACAACATTAAGTCTAAAAGTTAGACATAATAGGAACAAAAATTTTTATAGCCGTTCTGCCTTTGGAGCTAGCACTCTCAGAAAACAATTCCCTTCCTCCTCCCTTTGCTTCTGATCACATCTTGTCTCAGGCAAAGGTCTTGTTTTGCGTCCTACTCATGTGGATACCGTTAGAGGGCTTCTCTCAGCTAGGAGTCTTGAGTTAACGACTCTCTTCTCGCCTGCGTTGTTCCCGTCTTCCTCTCTCCTTCAATTGACCGTCCGACGGTAGTCAACCACCCCCTTCTTCTGTTTTGTTTCGACAGAAACGGGATCCTATTTCCCGTTTTTGTTTCCATTTTTTTCTTTTTGTTTTATTTTATATCTATTATAATTATATATATTATTTATATCACAATATATATATAACAATACTAGGTATATACATATTTTTTTTCTATTTACATATATATAAATATATCATATTCATATATATATATATATATATATATATACCTATATAATTATATAAAACATATATAATATATTCAAAAATATATTTATATAATAAAATTATATAAATATATAAATGCTCGCATTTTTATTTCTTAAATCTTGGATTTCTTAGGATCCAAAATTTAATTTCCTCAATTCCCGAAATTTTCACAATATTCCGATTTCACAATTCTATTTATTTATTTCAACTTATTTATTTTATTAAATAGTAATTTCCAACAATACTGATTTCTGAAAATTGAAAAATTTACGGTTATCACAAGTTTCAATCAAGAGAAAGAGGTGAGAGAAAGCTTAAATTTTTGTGTTTTAATGGCTTTATACTATGTTTAAGGTGTAAAAGCATGTATTTAAGCTGCAATTGAAGGAAAACCCAATGAATCTACCCTTTGAAGTTTCGACCAACATGGGTTTATAGTGTAATCATGCTCAATTTGATAGATTAATGGTCCTAGAATACTGTATAAATTAATATAAGGCTACTAGTGAAGTCAGAACTGAAAAAAGAGGTGTTTTTTCTGTACTTGCAATTTGGCATCGGGTATAAAATAAACAGGATTTGCTGTTGTATTATGAAATATGGAAGACCTTAGAGTCTAGAATATTCTTTGTAAAAGGAATATTGAAATTTGACTATGTTTTGATATTGTTTTGCAGTTCCGAAGTAAGTGGCGTTAAGGAAATGATAAGCGAATAAATGCTCACTTATCTACATTGCCTACTGGAGTTGAATTGGTATACTGCACTGTAATTGAAATTGGTAAGGGATATATATATATATATATATATATAAATGTAGGGATACTATGATTGCATTTGAAATGATTAAATGAAACTTAGCATAATTGAATGATGAAACAGAATTGAAATCGATTGATTGGATTGTGTGATTGGAAACTGATTGATTGGATTGTGTGATTGGAAACTGATTGATTGAACTGAGTGTTTGACATTGTGGTTGAATTGGTATTAAGAAACTAGATTGTCGCTTTGAACTGTGTTTTAAGTGCAAGAGGGTTAGGATAGATAATATTGTTATGCTGTCAAAATTTTCTAAAACGATTTTAAAGCCTTAGACTGCTAATAAGAAACTGTTATACTAGGAAAATGTGGAAGGAAAAGGGTGATTATTTAAGTAAACCTTAAGGCCTATAGATGTGAATGAAATTGTAACACTGTTTTGGAAAGGATTATTAATGTTTTCAATCCTTTTCATAAAACTAAAAAGTTTTGGAATTGTTGTTACGTGTAAATAAAATATTTTGAAACACTGTTTATTGTGTTAAGAATATTTTATACTGCAACGCTTTTAATGCATTTGTTGTTCTAAATGCAATTGTCACTGATTTTATGTACTTACGGACTGACTGGAGATAGGTTTTGATTGAACATCGTTTAATACGAAGTGTTCTAACTGGCTTACAAAACATATTATCAGAAGTTTTGAATGGCTGATTGAAATGAATGTTTTGAATGTTTTAGATTGACTAACTCAGTTTTACTGAAAGTTTTGATTATCTGACTGAAATTAATGTTTTGAATGTCTAACTGAAATGAGTGTTTCGGATATTATGATATGATTGAAAAGTGTTTTACCAACATTGTTTTATTGGAAATGGTTATTTTCCAACTAAATTTAATTATTTGAATGTTTTGGATTTAATCGAATGTATTGAACGAAATGTACCAATTTCTAAATAGATGATTTTGAAATGAAGTTTGGTTCCCAAAAGTTTATATTTTGACAATACGATTGAGTTAACGGATCTGGGGTGGCAAATCCCTGGCCAACCCAAGCACTCCTAAGCCCTAACAATCGAAACGCACGTTTTATATTTTGTCTTGTAAAAAGAAAGGATGTTTTAATGTTTTTATGGGAACCGAGTAAATGCTTCAAGACAATTGGCTCCCCATATCATGCTTATTGTATTTTATTGTTTGCTGTTAGACCTTGAGCAAGTATACAACCACCCCTGTGTCACCTGCTGAGTGAAACTGTGGGTTGCATTATTAGTTAAGTCTTCAGCGGTCCTAAGGATTGTCACTAGCTTCGTGACATTGGATGGACATTGCTATGACTATGGCCACATGTCTTATTGTTATTATTCACTCCCTTTTTGGGATATTGAAATCCCATAATTCTATTGGGATATTGCCAGGTCTCCACTAGACTGTGATAGTGCTAATTGTTGAACTGTTTACTAATCTGTTTATTAGATTGTTTACTAAATTGTTCATTAAGCTAATTATTAAACTATTTATTGAACTGTCTATGATAACCATGAATTTTCCCATTTTGGAATTAGGAATTTGTAAAGTCAACACAACTTCTGATGTAAATAGACAAGTTAAAGCAAATAAATAAATTTATTAAGGAATTGAAATATTACGAGATTATAATATTTGATCAATTGACAAATTAGAAATTTAATAACTTAGAAATTTAATTTTGTATTAAGAAAAATCAAAATTTAGGGAAATAAAAAATATGTGTATATATATGTAATTATATATATGTGTGTGCAAATATAAAAGTATATATATTTAATAAATGCTGTTTTGAATTAAAGTGTGCACATATATATATATATTTATATATAAATATATATTAATAAATAATAAAATAGGAAAATATATGATTTAAGGATTATATATATTTATAATATAAATTATACATATGTGTGTTTTAAATATATGTATAGGAAGTATAAATTATATTTATATAAATATATAAATAGTATATGTTATATATAAAATTGTAAATATAAAATAGATTTATAATATATATGTATATTAAATAAATAAAAGATAAGAAGAAACGAGAATCAAGATACAAACTCGATTCCCTTTCCCTTCTCCTCTGTTTGTAAACTGAGGAGAAGCAAATGAGGGGCCAACGCTGTCGGTGAGAAGAGAGGGGAGAGAGAAGTAGATTGGCGCCAGCCAAGGGGGAAATAGGTTCGGCAATAGCAAAGGAGAGAAGGGAAGAAGCGATTGAGGATGGAAAAGGAAGGGAAAAGAAAAAAAAAGAGAAGAAAGAAGGGAAAGAGTAGATCGAAGGAAGTGGAAACTTGGCCCGCGACGAGAAAGGAGGAAGAATGGTTAGTCAGCGATGGAGAAGGAGAAAGAAAAGAAAGGAAGAAAAGGAAAGAAAAGAGAAAGAAGCCACGTCATTGCCTTGCTATCGCTACCACTGCCGCCGACCGATCTGAAGGGGAAGTGAAGGGAGCAGCCACGCCACACCCTTAATTGCTGTCGGGATGACTAAATCGGCACTGATGAGGGCGAATGATGGCTGAACCGGCCAAGGAAGGCTGAACCAATCCGAATTGGTTCAACCAAAACAGAGAAAAAAACATAAATGGAATAGAAAAAAAGTAAGAATATTATTATTATTATTATTATTATTATTATTATTATTATTATTATTTGTATAGCAATTTTGTAAACTTCTAAGTGTAAATATGGATTTGAATTTGTAGAAATTATACAAGAGTGGTTGAAGTTTGACTGAACTTGGGAGAAATTAAATCACCAGCGTTAATGCTAGATAAGATATTTGTATAAATTAGTCATAAATTGATATGGTATTAGTTTGAGTGATTTGAGGTTTTAAATATTAAATTTGGAATTTTGAAGACATGATTAAAATAAGATAAGGTTGAGATTAAATATTTTATTGTATCAAATCGATTGGTTTTGGATGTTAATAATTTAGTTTTAATATATGGATAATGGTATGAGGAGTAAATAAGTATTTGAAATGAACTATACTGGACATTGTAATTGGTTGGTGATATATAAAAATGTGTTTTTCATGCAGGAGGGTCAGGATAGTTACAGCCGTTATGCTATTGAAATTTTTATAAAGTTTTAAGTAAGAAAAAAAATTGTTGTTTTAAAAAGTAATATATTTTAAGGACATTGATATGATTTATACTATCGGAAAATTTATCGAACATGATTGGATAAGTTTTGAAGATCTAAGAGTGCCTTGAATACCGAAGGAGCATTCAGTTAATAATGGCACTGATGAATTGGGACATAAATAAAAATGTGATGATTGTAAATATGTTAGAAAAGAATATTAAAAGTTCCCGTTTAGTTGAAATTAAAAGAATAATTTATAAAGATTGGTTTGATTTTTAGTGAAATTGGAATTAGGAGAAAAAGAATATAAATTTAATTGTAATTATGTTTTGGTATTTAATAAGGATATAAGAATAATTCAAGAATGAATATTTGGCCATAATGCGGAGTATGTGATATGAGTGAAATTTTGATTTATGCAAAAAAGGTAAAATGAAAATAGAGCATGAATGACTATTAGCTATGAAACAAGAATTGAAACATGACAAATATTGGGCAAGAGAAGCAATTCGGCTAAGGCATTGTTCATAAGGTTTTCATATAAATTTTAGGACTTAATGGTTAAAGAAAATAATAAAGGATAAGTAAAGGAATATTTATGGAAGTAAATTTGAAAAGGGATAAATTGGGTGCATGAAGAGGTATATGGTTTAGGCTTGAAAATGGGATTTCAATGTAAATTTTAATGTGTTAGCTTTAAATTGACAAGTTTTTTGAAATGACAAAATCTTAAGTATAAAAAATGTCTCACATAAAGTTGTAAATTTGCTTAAAATGGACACAATGTTAGAAAATCATTTAAACAAAGTTTTGGACTAAAATTTTCATTTGAGAAAGTTAAGAAAATTAAAAAAATATTTTTTATCTAAAGTCAAAACATAAAACACATCATTTTATCCCAAAACAGCCAACAAAAAGATGCAAGAAGGCTTGAGGGATCGATATCCCTTGTTAAGGGATCGATCCCCAAAAGGCAGAAAGGCTTCCAAATGAACTGAAGAACTTCCCAAGTACAGAAATGGCCAAGGGATCGATCCCCACAGTGAAGGGATCAATCCCCAGTTGGAAAAATGGGCAAAAAGGCACTCTAGAACTTAGGGATCGATCCTTTAACATGAAAACAGTGCCCAACGGCTAGTTTTTGAGGGTTTCAACGGGAAGAATTGCATTTAAATGCTTCAACAACCATCCTAAGTAGTTGGTGGATATAAATAGAGGCATTTATGAAGATTAAAGCAAGAACAAGCACTTAACAACTTTTCTAAGCTTCAAGAGAGAATTCAAATATAAAAAATCATCCTTTGTATTTTAGTTGTGATATCCCACCTTGTACACCACCCATTCATATTAATTTCAGTTATTCAAAGGGGTGTGCTAGCCTTGTAAGGTTATCTTGTAAGAGTGAGGGTAGCTTTGTAAGGGGATAGGTTGAGAAGGTTATTCCTAAACCTTCAAAAGGAATTGTAAGAGGTATCACCACACCTTGAAGTGGTTTTTATTCATTCACAAAGAAGAGAGGAATCAATCCCTTAACAAAAGGATCAAGGAGAGAGGACGTAGGCAAGAGATTGGCCGAACCTCTATAAATTTTGTGTTTGCTTCTCTTTTCTTTATCTTTATTTACTGCATTTGCTTTATTATTATTGCATAATTTGTTTTATTTGTTAATTAAGGTCTTAAAAACTCAAAATTAGTAGTAAAACCGATTCACCCCCTCTCGATAGTGCCAACA
This sequence comes from Heritiera fomes, assembly GCA_032173925.1. Taxonomy (NCBI): domain Eukaryota; kingdom Viridiplantae; phylum Streptophyta; class Magnoliopsida; order Malvales; family Malvaceae; genus Heritiera; species Heritiera fomes. Next base: position 20,060,144 of record JAPDPM010000015.1, read on the forward strand.
ATTGGTATCAGAGCTTGGGCTCGAGAATTGATTTGGAGTAATTTTCTTCGAGTATAAACGATCTAGATAGCTCAAAATGGTGTAGCTACACCCTTAGTAGGAGAGGGACACTCTACAGTTAAGCCACCACTCTTCAATGGTGAAAATTATGCATATTGAAAGACTAGGATGATTTTATTCATTCAAGCTAATGACTATGAAGTGTGGAGAATTATTGTTAAAGGTCCCTTAGTTCCTATTAAGAAAGTTGATGGGGAGGAAGTGCCAAAGAAAGATGATGAATGGGACACAAATGATTTTAGAATGGCATAATTAAATGCTAAGGCAATACACACACCCTTTTATGCACTAGGACCTAATGAGTATAATAGAGTCTCACAATGTGAAAATGCAAAACAAATTTAGGATAAGCTAGTAATTACTCATGAGGGAACCACACAAGTCAAAGAGACTAAAGTAGGTATGCTTACTCAAGATTATTAGCTATTTAAAATGAAGAGTGATGAAACAATTAGTGACATGTTTACTAGATTTACTGATATCATAAATGGTCTCAAGTCCTTAAGAAAAACATACTCCAATGTTGAAATGGTGAAGAAGATTCTAGATAGCTTACCTAAATTATAGGAAGCTAAAGTTATAGCTATTGAGGAATCTAAGGATCCCCATCCCCTTTCCTTAGATGAACTCATGGGATCTCTACTCGCCTATGAAATGAAACTCAAAAGGAATTAAGAACCTCTTAAGAAAGTTGGAGTTACATTAAAATCCATCACAAATGAGGAATCCAAAGATGATCATGATGAAAGTGGTGATGATGAGGACTTAGAGATGGTTATGTTTGCAAAGAGGTTTAACAAATTCATGAGGATGAGAGCTAGTGGAAACTCTAGGAAGCCCTCTAGGAGAGACTTTAGTAAAGGGGAAAAAAGTAGGAAAGAAAAGGATCCAATCATTTGTTTGAATGTAAAAAACCTGGTCATATTAAATTTGATTTTTCTTTTATATAGAAATCAAAATGAGAAGAAACAAAAGAAGAAGGCAATGATGGCTACATGGAGTGGTAATGATTGCTCCAATAAAGAAAATCTAGAAGAGGAAGTAGCCAACCTTTTTTTATGGCCATTGAAGATGAAAAGGTAAAATCCAACTCATTTGATACTAATGAATATACATTTGATGAGTTGCAAGATGCATTTGACGATTAGCAAATGAGTTTGAATGCATAAATATAAAATATAAGAAAATGATCTCAAAATTGAAAAAGGAAAATGAGATGCTCATGAATGTCAAGTTAGAATGTGAGAAGAAATTAGAAAATGTAGATCTAGAAATAGAAGAGTTAAGTAAAAAGAACATTAATTTGCAAAATTCATTTTCTAGATTTTATATAGGTCAACAAAAACTTGATCATATATTAGAGACCCAAAGAGCATGATAGGATGATATTTTGTGAATTTTATATGTGCTAATATATTCTCTATATTATTGTTTTATGCCTAAAATAGCTTACTAATGTTTATTTTATGTTTTAGGTATTAAATATCAAAGTTCGAATTAAAAGGAGCTAGAAAGAGCAAAGTGCATATTTTCTGTCCAGTTCAAAAGATTGATGAATTTGACCAAGTTAACGACCTGATTTCAAGAAGTGGCCTTCATGAAAGTTGTAGGACTTCTCAAGATTTCTGGAATGTACAAGATCACAAAAATTGGAGTTCGTTTGATGGGTTAAACATCTAGACAAAATCAGTACGAAATTCTGGGCAGAAAAACGAGATTGAGAATTAATTCCAACAAAGCAAGTTCAAGACAAGATTTTCTTGAGACAAGATAATTTCTTAATTTTATTATGTCTTAGATCTGTAATTAATTAATAAAAATAGGCCTTAGAAATTTTATTTAGAAAATAATTGTAAAAAGATGATGAGATAAAGGTAAAAGTTTGACTAGTCAAATTACTTGTTTCCCAAGTAAACTCTTATCTGAATCCCACATTGCTTAGGAAAGTCTTTTAAACTCTTCCTTAGTCCTATATAAAGAGCACAAGGCTCTCATAAACAGCATCCTTCTCATCCCTCTTTTAGTCTTGTAGGATTTTCTTTAGGGTTTTTCATAAAAATTTTATTTTCTTTATTTTTAATTAGTTGCTAATTCTTATATTAAGTTTAGCCAAAATATTTTATTTTTCTTTTCTTTTCTATTCTTTCTGATTTCTTTAGTGATAATTATTTTTATTCTTGTTTTGTTTTTCATATTATTTGTTTAGTTCTTGATTGTTTATAATCTTGATTTTAGATTTCTTGTTTTAGATTATTAAAGATTACCTCTTTGATTGTCTTTTGCATGATTCTTGATATCTTTATAATATTAAACTTGAATTTTATGATCTTGAATATGACTTGTGAGTAGGTTTCTTATTCAGTTACAAGGTAAATTGATTGTTCTTGGAAAAAGAATGTTATGAGATTTTGAGCTTATAATATAATTGTTGGTTAAGTATCCAAGATTCTCTGAGCACATTTGCATGATTATTTGTTTAATTAGATAATAGGACCCACTATTTAATTTAATTAAATAATCTACTGCCAGATCAAAAATATAAGTCCGTAATTGCTTTGGAGTTAATCACTAAGGATGGAGGAGAATTGAGGTTTAGATTAAATGAACCGTTCTTATGTGTTTGTTATCTAATGTCAACCCAGATCTTTCTAGTTGTTAATGCTGCTACAACTTATATCTAGAGAGCTTGTTTTTGGTAAGTTAAGTAGTTAGAGATTAGTTAAAGAGCTTGTTTTAACTAACGACTCAATAAGGAAAGATGGTTTAATAGAGCTTATTGTTATGCTACGGTTGACTGTTTAATTGACAATAATATTTTGTAATCAATGATCAATATCTAAATCTAAGAATAATTAATTACCTTATAACTGAGCTTTTTGATATTTGTTTTTGATATTAAATAATACTTTTTTTCTATTTTAGACATAGCATACAAAACCCCTATAATTTCTTCTCTTTCCCTCCTAAAATTAAATTTTTAATTTAATAATTAACTTAAATAATTCAGTCTCTGTGGGTTTGACCCTTGCTCCCCTATCTACATAGTAGAGTTAGGAAATTTTATTTTTGGTGATTGATGACCTTCATCAGAGCATTCTTTGATAAAGAAGGAATAGGTTACAATGCATCAAATAAAGAAACTCATTTCAAAAACGTTCTTTCTAAAGATGAAAAATTTATGCTATGCACTTCATGCAACAAACTTGGACACTCCTCACAAGCATGCACATCTAAGAAGACCATCATTAGAGGAAAAATAGCTATGAAAACTTGGGTATCAAAGCACGTTTTAAATTAAAATGATGAATAATTAAGAATGAAATGGATCCCTAAAAGATCAAAAGTTATTAGGACTAGCTCTCAAGGACCCAAGAAAATTTGGGTACCTAAGATAAAAGTTTGATATATTTGTGTGTTGGAGGAAGAGCATTGCTACACGACTAAGTCTAAGGAGCATTAGTACCTTGATAGTGGATGCTCAAGACACATGACCAGTGACAAGAGACAATTTAAGATCTTAAAGTCTAAAAGTGGTGGAGAAGTCATATTTGGAGACAACTCCAAAGGTCAAATTGAAGGAATTGGCTTCATTGGTAACTCTTCCTCAACTATTGAAAATGTATTGTATGTTAGAGGTTTAAAACATAACTTGCTTAGTATTAGTCAATTGTGTGATAAAGGTTACAAAGTTGTGTTTGATGCTTTGTGTTCTAATGTTGTTAATGCTAAAACTAATCAATTCCTTTTCATAAGGCATAGACAAGGAAATATTTACATTGTTCACTTAGATGAGCTAAATAGAAAAAATGTATGCTTTATAGTCACAAAAGAAGATAAATCTTGGTTATGGCATAGAAGACTAGGTCATGCTAGCATACATGTTTTATCTAAATTAGCTAAAAGAGACTTAGTCATGGGATTGCCTAAACTGTTACTTAAAAACGATAAGGTGTGTGAGGCTTACATAAGAGGAAAACACAAGAGAGTATCATTTAAATCTATGAAGTGTGTTACAACCTCTAGGTCACGCCAACTCCTCCACTTAGATCTTTTTGGATCAACTAGAACCACTAGTTTATAAGGAAAACACTATGGTTTTGTCATAGTTGATGACTACACTAGGTTCACTTGTGTTTTCTTTTTAGGTGTGAAAAATGAAGCCTTAGATAAATTCATTATTTTTCAAAACTTGTCCAAAATGAAAAGGTTATTCTATTACTAGCATTGGAGTGATCATGGAAAAGAATTTGAAAATCTTGATTTTGATACCTATTGTAATGAAAATGGAATTAGCCATAAGTTTTCATGTGATAACCGTAAATTTTTCATTTATTGGAAATTATAAATATTGAAAATAAATATTGGAGAAATTAAACAAGAGGAAATAAATAAAAATTTGCGAGAACAGGATATTGGTGAAAATCTCGAGAATTAAGAAAGTGAAAGAATCGGGAAATTGGTGTAAAGGAAATTAAATTGGAAGTGAAAATAAAAATAATAGAGAGAGGAAAAAGAATTAATTTGGATAAATTAAAATCCAAATTAAATAAGGAAAATGAGAAATGAAAATAAACTATGTTATATAATTTCAAATCTTACAAATGTATTTTATACAAATACATATGAATTTAAAATATTATATAGTATATTTTAATATACGTTGGTATATATATGGAAATATATACTATTTCATAAATTTAAATAATACATATGTATATAAGCATAATATTTTATGTATATATATAATTATATAAATACATATAGAAGAAGGGTAAATGTGATTTTATATTAAAGTTTATATGTATATAGGTTGTATTATAACATTTATATCATTTTTATATGTAAATGTTATTTGTTTTAAAGTGTATAAATATACATATATAAATATACTAGATATATGTTTTGTAACATACAATATATATAATTTATATATAATATATATTGTATTACGTTATATATGAAATGATAAATATATAATATATAGCATATATTATATGTATAAAATATAATTTATAGTGTATAATATATAGTATATTGTATACTAAAAAGGGAAAGGAAATAAAACTAAAAGAGGAAAAGAAACAAAGGAAGGAAAAATCGAGAAAGACCCGACCCTTCCCAGCCAAAGGGCAGACGGCAGCAGAGCTACCACCGCCGGCGAGGGAGGAAGGAGAAGGGCGAGACGCCGCCAGCCAAAGAAAGGAAAGAAACAACCGGCGACGTGAAGAAACGAAAACCAGAATCAAAGGAAAACGAAGGAAATCCTAGAGGAAAGGAAAAATGGCGAACGGCGATGCCGGCCGATCCAGGCACCTCCACTATCATCGAAGCACCGTCGGAGGCAGAGGAAGAGGATGGATGCCACCGGAGGCGTAATGAATGGCGGAGGAGGGCCGGCGAAGAGGAAGGAGAAACCGAACCTATTCCGCCTCGATCAGCCGTCGTGCTACCGACCCAGGGCAAACGGAGGGCACCGGCAAGTTCGTCTCGACGCTGGCCAGCTAAGGGACACCCGAACCGCCGAAGAACCGGCCACCGAAGAGGAACCGGCGAGGAAGGGAACTGGACCAGCCTGAACCGGTCTGACCGGGAAAGGAAAAGGAAAAAAGAAAAGAAAAAGAAAAAGAAAAAGGAAAAAGAAAAAGAAAAAGAAAAGAAAGAGAAAGAAAAGAAAAAGAAAGAAAGGAAAAGAAAAGAAGAAAAAGAAGAATTTCAGGAATTCGGAGATTCCCAGAAATTCGACAACCCGAAAATTTACGAAAATTCGGTAAGAAATTTTTCGAAAATTTAATTTTAGAAGAATTAAATAAATTATGAAAAAATTCTAAAAATTAGAATTTTTACTTCCAGAAATTTATTTTCAGCAATCGGGATAAGGAATCGGGAGAAATGGGGTGCGAGCGTGATCGATAAGAGGAAGTCGCCGACCCAAAAAAGGTAAGGGATGCACGTGCAGCACTGTAGGGATATTCAGTCTGCATATTTTAATTTGAAATATTTTATGCAAATATTTTATAAAAATTATTATGATGCATGATTGGCTAAAAAATTTGGGTTAAAGTACTGGCTGGAAATTTAAAACTGTATTTTTCATGCAGGAGGCTAGTAAATCGACAGCCGTTATGCTGCCGAAAATTTTAAAAAAACTTTATAAAATCATATTAAATGATTTTATTTCCGAAAATCGATATTAAATCACGAAACATGAGGAAATTACTAAATTTCATAAAACATGAATATAATGAGATGGAATTTTAAAATATTCATGTATTCGAGAATGGTGATAATGAAACCACCGAAAATTCTCGGAATAGATAAATCACACGTAATACGAGGTGAAAGATGAAGTGAAATACAATGAATATTTTTATGAATATTTTTATAAATATTCAATAAAGGATTTTAACCCTTATGGTTTTAAATTATGGAATTATATATTTATATAAATTCCATAAAGGTTTATTTTATTATGAAACTACGATTTTGAGACTGGTTGGCATTCCTATCATGCTGATGCATGATATGTGATATGTTTAGTCCCGGTCAACACCTGATCCGTGATCCACCGAGGACAATATAGATTATGGTCATAGATTTGACCGATTTATTTCTTTACCCTCCAGGGTTTATAGTATGATAAGATTGATGTCTATCTTAGACTCCATAAATGATAGGTGATACGTTAAAAAGGAAACTGTTTTACATGATATGGAATATGTCAAACGGAAAATGTGATATATGATTGTGTGACATGTGAAAAGAACATGTTTCATATAATATGAGAAGAAAATCAATTGAATTATAGCATTTTTACAAAATGCTCATTTTGGTACTGATTATAGTACTGTGAGATGATTCTCATAAGACATGAGATACAAACATGTAATATGTTTTCAAAAAGGAAGAATTGATAAATCTAATATTCTTACCATGAATTTAAATGGAATATTAGATTATAAGTGTTACACGAGTTCTGATAAGATAGTGGAAAGTATATGGCATAAAGGCCATACCGAGTAGATACTCGATTTCTGTACCGTTTGAGCCACCTCTAGAAGACTCAAGGGACCTATGTGCTACACGGATACCAGTTGGATCGTGGGAGCCACCTCTAGAATCCTTTGAGCACTAAGTGCTACATGAGTTTCGATGTGTTAGTAAGAAGTTTTTGTACCGTGTGAGCCACCTCTAGATAACTCAATGGACCTAAGTGCTACATAGATTCTTTGTGAACTATGGGGAGCCACCTCTAGAATCCTTTGAGAACTAAGTGCTACACGAGTTTCGATGTGTTAGTAAGAAGTCTGTGTCCTAAAAGCTAAACCGAGTGAAGACTCGATCTTTGTACCGTAGGAGCCACCTCTAGAATCCCAAGGGACCTACGTGCTACACGGATACCAGTTGGACCGTGGGAGCCACCTCTAGAATCCCGAAGAACCTACGTGCTACACGAGTTCCTCGATATGACACTTAACTCCATTGCTAGTTAGAATGGATGTCGTAACTGAATCAGTGAATTGGGACTTACGCCTAAAGTGATTAAGTAATCGGTTATATTGGAACTGTTTTCAATGAGTTAAACTATACGCTTAAAGTTTATGGATTTTCGTTTTGTGAATGGATTGATTTATTAACTTACATAGTAACCGCTTTATCAACGTGTATAATGACCAATCTATCGAAGTGCTTACGGCTTTGCTAATTTGATAAATGGAATAGATTTTAATAGCTTATATTGCTATTTAAAGTACTGTACTAATTAAGAGAATACAGTAAAACATGAAATGAGTTTTAAAGAAATAAGATGATGATTTAACTAATATTCTTTTCAAGGAATATACGAATATTAATTATTTTATTTAAATGCATTATTTCATAAAAGCATTATTTTGAAAAGAATATAAAAAGGTTATGGAATGAAAAAGAAAAAAGGATTTATTAATTCAAAACGAAATGAAAATTTCTCTCTACAGTTGCTTCTAGGTTCCGTAACAAATATGGTATTCTAAAATACCTACCTTACTCCATTCGGATCCCTAGCCGACTGTAGTATCCTTCCTACATGTGAGCCTAGAGCCCGTAGGAAAATGAAAAAAAAATTTCAGCATATAGGAAGCTGAGTATCAAGTGAGGCATATAATTCCCTTACTGAGCCATGGTTTTGCTCACCCCAATTTTAAATATTTTAGGTTGCGATGATTGTGAGTTCAGTGGATTGTGGATCCCGGTTGTACACGAAGAACAATGTGACAGACCGACTGAGTTATTTGAGGTATGATTATTTATTTTCTGTATTTAGACATGTCAACAGTACTACTTATCTGATTAATTACAATAGGGGATGTGTATAATATAAATAATATTATGTAAAATTGTTTAACAGTCAGTACAAGTGAAGTATCACAGACAGCCCAGCCGGTTAAGTTGTGTACAATAAGGTGAGAAATGTGCTCACGGGTCGTGACATTTCAGCTCCTAGAACTCCTCATCAAAATTCGGTAATTGAAAGGAGGAATAAAACCTTAAGTGAAATAGCTAGAACCATGCTTTGTGAAAATAATTTGCCAAAATATTTTTGGGTTGAAGCTATTAACACTGCGTGTTATGTTATAAATAAAGCTATGGTTAGGCCTATTTTAAAGAAAATCCCTTATGAACTTTATAAAGGAAAGAGGCCTAATGTAACGACCCGTTACCACATTTTTCACCTTAATTTTATACCATTTATCCGGTTGGGCTGTTTGCGATACTTCACTTGCACTTAATGTTAAACATATTTAATATAACATTGTTAATATAATACACATCCCCTATCTTATTTACAAAAATGTAGTATTGTATACATGTCTAAATACAGAAAATAAATGATCGTACCTCATATATCTTAGTCGGTCTGTCACATTGTCTACTATGTGCAGCCATAATCCACAAATATTGGATCTCACCATCATCAAAACCTGAAATGTTAAAATTGGGGAGTGAGCAAACCACGGCTCAGTAAGAGAGTTATATGCTACACTTGATATTCAACTATCTATATGCTGAAAATAATTTTTTTCATTTTCTTTAAAATCTTCCTATCTGGCTCTAGGCACACATGTAGGAAGGATACTACAGTCGGCTAGGGATCCAGATAGAGTAAGGCAGGTATTTTGAAATACCTGACTTGTTTCGGAACCTAGAAGCAACTGTAGAGAGTACTATTTTCGTTGTTTTCAAACGATATAATTTTCGTTTTTCCACAAAGTAAACCACTTATCTCTTTTCACTTTCAGTATACTTTAAAACACGTGACAGTTCAGTAGTAAAACAGTGGTTTACTTCTCTTCTCTTCAGTACAGTAAAACACGTGACAGTACAGTGATTTGTAAATATCCGATCATTGGATAGTTACTTCTTCGATTATTTCTTTCTTAGAAATAATTCTTATGTTATTCTTTTAGAATAGACATTTATTTCTCTTTTCAAATCAGTCACCGTATCGTACAGTTCAGTAAAACAATATATTCAGTATTCAGTAAAACAGTATCTCGATACGGTTCAGTCAGTAACAGTAAACAGTAGCTACCAATTCAGTAAATAGTATACGGTAGCTTTCAGTTCAATAAACAGTAAATGGTAGCTTTCAGTTCAGTAAAACAGTAATCAGTGGCTACCATTTCAGTACACAGTGCAGTTCAGTAGACAGTATTTTGGTAGCTTTTTCTTCAGTAAAACAGTAATCAATGGCTACCATTTCAGTAAATAGTACAGTTCAGTAAACAGTGTTTTGGTACGGTTTTGCTCAGTAAACAGTAATAGTACAAAAATTCAATACAGTAAACAGTACAGTACAGTAAGTAGGATTTCGCAAATCCTTTCAGTAAACAGTAAGTGAGACTAGGCATCACCCTACAATCAAATCATGCTATATCATCCACTAGGGACATAGTAACAGTAATGAGATCTATGGCCATGATCTATAATATGTCCTCGGTGTACGCTTGCTAGGCGACAATTCGGGACACTGATGACTAGCTGGTCAATCAGCCACGTGACAGTAACAGTATATGTGATGCATGAAGCTCGGGGCCTAAGTCTCAAAACAGTGTAAACCGTACCATAGCCTTTATGGATTTTTAAACACCGTAAATCAAATATCCATAAGGCTCACATGTAAGTATAATCACCTTTATGAAATTTATAAAATAAATAATATTTTTCAAATTATTTCATAAAGGTATAAATTATGTTTTCCATACGGTGAAAACAGTTTGCAAAATCATCACTGTAAAAATAGAAGGGCAAAACTGTCTTTTTTCACCGTAAAACACATGCACGCTTTCCCGTGTTTTTTATCCAAAACATGGTTTTCAAAGAAATCGGAATTCAAATCAAATATTTTCATAATTTATGTAAAAATAAATTATTTACTTTCCAAATTCAAAATCTCTTAACCATGTTTTTCTTCTAGAAACACGTGCAGAGACCTCTAGTCTCGAAATCATGGTTTCCCATCATTTCTTAACCTTTATGGAATTTTCATAATTATTTGTTTCCATAATTCAAACCATAAAGGTTTTATGTAAAATCAAGTGAATATTTAAGAATATTTATAAAAATATTCACTTTAGTCTCTTTTTCATTTTTATCTCATTTCACGTGAAATATCACCTATCGGGTGAATTTTCGGTGATTTCCGTTTCACCATACTCAAAAACATGAATATTTTAAAATTAAATATCACTATATTCATGTTTTATGAAATTTACTTGATTTCTTGATTTTCGTGCCTAAAAATCGTTTCACGTGAAATCAATTCATTTATTATGGTTTTCGGTGATTTTCGGTAAATTTCAGTAATTTTTTTGATAATTTTTTGGCAGTATAATAGCTACCGATTTGACTAGCCTCCTGCACGAAAATACAGTTTATATTTCTCAACCAGTATTTCACCACAAATTAAAACCGATAAATCACCGTAAATTTCAAAACCAATCATCATAAATTGCATATACTTTAAAATAAATAACATTTATATATATATATATCGATATAAATGTAAGAATAAAATATATATATATTGTATTTACAATATATATATATATATTTTCTTTCTCAATTCCTTATTTAATTTGGATTTCCATTTATCGAAATTAAATTTCCTCTTTTAATATTTTCCGAATTTCTCATCTTATTTTCCTTCACTAGGATTTTTCATTATCCGTTCCTTCTTCTCAATTCTCGGGATTTTTCACCAATATCCCGTTCTCAAAATTTTATTTATTTCCAATATTTATAATTTCCAATAATTGAAAAATTTACGGTTATCACACCTAACATAAGCTATTTTCATCCATTTGGTTGCAAATGCTTTGTTTTGAACAATGGAAAAGACAATTTAGGAAAATTTGATGCAAAAAGTGATGAAGGTATTTTCCTTGACTACTCTTTAAATTCTAAGGCATATAGAGTTTTCAACAAAAGAACACTTGTTGTAGAAGAATCAATTCATGTGATTTTTTATGAGTTAAGTTCCTCTAGTAGAACCAATCTTGATGAAGAAGTAGAAATATTTGATGAACCAATAATTGATCCATCTCAGGATAAAGATGTTAGGGAACATTTAGAAGATCTTAATATAAATAAGAATGAGGAGTCATTGGAACAAGAAATCATTGAGAAAGAATCAAGATGTCCTAGAGAACTTAGTTATGTGAAAGATAATGATATTGTTGCAGATCCAAATATTGGTGTTAGAACTAGGTCAACATATAGAAATATATGTCAACATGTAGCTTTTGTATTACAATTTGAACCAAAGAATGTGCATGAAGCTTTAAAAGATGAAAATTGGATTACGGCTATGCAAGAGGAATTAAATCAATTTGAAAGAAGCAAAGTATGGACACTAGTGGAAAGACCTAAGAATCATTCAATTATTGGAACTAAATGGATCTTCAAGAATAAAATGGATGAGAATAGTATAATAGTTAGAAACAAGGCTAGATTAGTAGCACAAGGATATGGGCAAGAAGAAGGAATAGACTATGATAAAACCTATGCTCCGGTAACTAGACTAGAAGCCATTAGGATGTTACTTGCCTTTGCATGTTACAAATAGATGTTAAAAGTGCTTTCTTAAATTGTTACATCAATGAAGAGGTTTATGTTGAGCAACCTCCCAGTTTTAAAAATCCAAAGTTTCCTAATCATGATTTCAAACTCTCGAAAGCTTTGTATGGGTTAAAACAAGCTCCTAGAGCTTGGTATGAAAGACTCAAAATTTTTTATTGAAAAAGGTTTTGCAAGAGGCAAAGTAGATACAACCTTGTTTATCCAATCTAAGGGTAGTGACTTATTAGTGGTTCAAATTTATGTAGATGATATCAATTTTGGATCCATAAATGAGTCATTATGTAAAGATTTCTACAAATTAATGCAAGGTGAATTTGAAATGAGCATGATGGGAGAGCTAACCTTTTTCTTAGGACTTCAAGTTAAACAATGTAAAGATAGAATTTTTATAAATCAAGCTAAATACATTAAAGACTTGCTCAAAAGATTTGGAATGGATGAGTCTAAACCTCAATCCACCCCAATGAGCATAAATATTAAGCTTGATAAGGATGAAGGAGGAAAATGTGTAGACACTAAACTATATAGGTCTATGATTCGTTCATTGTTATATCTCACTGCTAGTTGACCCGATATAATGTTTGTGTGTGCTTGTGTGCTAGATTTCAATCATCTCCTGGAGAATCACACTTACAAGCTATAAAAAGAATCCTTAAATACCTTAAAGACACTTCTTCCTTAGGACTATGGTATCCTAAAGACTATTTTTGCTCTCCATGCTTATTTCAATGCGATTTTGGTGGTTGCAAAGTTGATAGGAAAAGTACATCCATGACTTGTCAATTCTTAGGAAATAAACTCATTTCATGGTTTTCCAAGAAACAAAATAGTGTAGCTCAATCCACAATCAAAGCTGAATATATTGCTTCCAGAAGTTGTTGTGCACAAGCATTGTGGATTAAGCAACAAATTAGTGACTATGGAGTAAAAATGAATCAAATTACTATCAAATGTGATAATACTAATGCTATCAACCTTACCAAAAATCCCATACAGCACTCTAGAACTAAGCACATTGAAATAAGATATCATTTTATAAGAGATCATGTGCAAAAAGGTGATATTGTTCCAAAGTACATAGATACCTTGCACTAATTGGCTGATATCTTCACAAAACCCTTGGAAAATGAGTGATTTTGTACACTTAGAGGTGAACTAGGTCTCATGAATGCTTCTTGAACTAAATTGACTTGTGATTTTGAATGAATGGTCTAAGTTGGTTGTGATGAATGCAAGTCAAGAATTTAGAGAATATATTGACCACTTGCTATTCATAGACTTAACTTGCCATATTGCTCTTAGTTGTTAGGATGATTTGCTTAAATATGTGTTTGATCATGTTGTAAATTCGATGTTAATTCCTTACCATTCAGCTCATTTGAGAAAGAATGTTGATCTGGCTAAATCACCATGCCACCAGCTGAAACTCACTTCTGATGCTTAAAACTTCCTTAAGTCACACAACATTTTTCTTAAATTGCTTAAATCTTGTTTTGACTCTAAAAAATACTGAAAATGCACAATTTCATTTATTTTCAAATCATTTTTTTGCATAAAAACTCAGGCAATTAACTGAGGGATCAATTCCTCAAGAAATAGGATTGATTTGCTAGGTTTTCAGGCCTAAATTACTGGGTTTTGGCTATTAGGGATCGATCCCTTTCATCATGTGATCGATCCCATGGCACCAGAATGAGTGGGCACGTATTCTGCCTGGAAGGGATCAATCCCTTCCTTGAGGGGATTGATCCCCTCAAGACAGAATGCACAAATCGTGGCTTTTAAACTGTCGAGCTTCACTCCTCTCTTCACTATTCATCTTCCCCTTCACCGAAACACCCATTCCACCATTTCCTTTACACCCAAACTTCAAATCTCATTCATTTCTCAACCAAATCACTCCATTTCTTCACCGTTCTTCCTCATTTTCCATCACATTCCCTTTCTATCATCATTTCCTGTCAAAACTTCATTTTTTTTGTATTTTTTTTTCTTCGTTGTGACCAACGTCATTCACACCCAACATCTCAATTGTAAGTGTTTCTTCATCAATTTCCATCATATATCTTGCATTTCTCACTCGTTTCATCATATTTTACAAACCCACTTTATTTTCTTGCATATTTTTTCTCTCTATCTCATTTTCCCATACTCAAAAACCCATTCTTTTGTCCAAACTTCTAGCCTTTATAACTTCTAATCTCTTTCATATTTCATCACTTCAATATTGTTGCTTGTGTGTTGATCTGTGGTTTTATGATGTTGGATAGTTCTCTATTCCCCCATAAACTCATCCACACATCACCAAAGTAGTGCCCACCATCTGTTCGACGAAATTCCTTTGAGACTTTTTCTTCCCTTTTCCCATTCAAGTCTAACTCAAAATGGCTCATCGTGTCAAACACACCACTTAGAGGCGAAGAGTTCCCTCCTCTTCCACTTCTTTTGTGCCCATAGCCTTTAATCGATGTTTTTGAAATGCAGAAGAAAAGAATAGATTTCATGAGAAATTTGCCAATATGCAGATCAAGCATTGGCGACCAATTGACTTCGAATTCTTAGAAGAAATAGGATTCCCATATTTGGCCAAGTTTGACACCTTTTGCTGGACCTGTTTTCTGAAAATCAACACTACGATCCCATGCAACATCGTTTGGGCATTCTTATCCAATGCCGAACTTATCACGAGTCCTAATGATCTGTGCCAAGTTGTGGGGATTAAATCATTTGTCATAGGAAGGCATATTGAGGTCTCCAAGCAATCACTCTCCTATGCCTTTCGCATTCCCGGAGGTAGCCTTACCTATGAGGATGACGAGGTTCCTTTGGAGTTTGTCGTAGCAGATGAGCGTGCCGGTGACCTTCTCGTCTTTGCACGCCTTCTCCACATCATCATCTCGTGGAACCTTTGACCATTTGGAACCAAATATTCTCAAGTTAGGAAGCTTGATCACTTTTGGCTTCACCACATCCATTCACCCAATGGCTATCAACACAACCTCCTTCACTTCATCCTTCATGACTAGGTGAAAATTGCCTGCGGTGGAGTCAAAACAATTGTCTTCCCTCAAACTCGAGCCTATTTCCTGCTCGACCAAGGCATTGACTGCTCATGAGAAGCCGATGTTCTTCCTGATCCGAGTACTACCATCAATCTTGCTACGATGCATAACCTTGGGTAGTACTTACATAAGAAAGGTGATGATTTCGTCTGGAACTAGCGTCATGGATAGCCAGCATCTCCCAAGCATGCTCTCGAAAAGGATGCCCCTAAAGAACCTTCTTTGTTAGAACCATCGGGATCCACATCTGCTTCTTTCATCCAGATCATGCTTATGCTTAAGTAAATATACAGCTCTCAGCAAACTTTCAAGTAGGATGTCACTTAGCGGTTCGATTAGATTAATGCTCGTCTTGATAGTATGGAGGAGACACAGGCTACTTTGTACGATGAGCTCCAAGACGTTCGTATGTAGCAGGACGACTTCATTGTGCAATATCATATGACCTTTCCTAAGAGGCATTGAGTTAGATATGTCTAGAGTATTCAGTTCTTAGGACTAGATTGTTGTGACTGAATTGTGTTGTTCTATTGTTGAATTGTGTTGGACTAGATTGTTATGTTTGTGACTACTTAGACTTCTGCTTATCTATGGTATTGTTTATGTTATGACTATGGCATTGACTTTGTTGCTTTAAATTGACTATGGCATTGAGTATCTATCTATGTTTTCATTTCCTATGATTTTTGCTATGACAAAAAAGGGGAGAATTAGTGGTAAATTTTTATACAACTCATGCTTAAATTAAGGGGGAGCAAATCTTGTGGGGGAGTCGCATTTTGTTTTTCAAAAATATATTTAAAGCAAATTTACCTTAAATTTTTTCATATCAAAAAGGGGGAGATTTTTAGCTTTAAATTGACAAGTGTTTTGAAATGACAAAATCTTAAGTGATAAAAAATGTTACATAAAGCTGTAAATTTGCTTAAAATGGACACAATGTTAGAAAATCATTTAAACAAAGTTCTGGACTGAAATTTTTATTTGAGAAAGTTAAGAAAATTGAAAAAATGTTTTTGACCTAAATTCAAAACACAAAACACATCATTTTATCCCAAAATAGCCAACAAAAAGGTGCAGGAAGGCTTGAGGGATCGATCCCCCCTGTTGAGGGATCGATCCCCAAAAGGCAGAAAGGTTTCCAAATGGACTGCAGAACTTCCCAGGTACAAAAATGGCCAAAGGATCGATCCCCTATGGCTAAGGATCAATCCTTTAACATGAAAACGGTGCCCAATGGCTAGTTTTTTAGGGTTTCAACGGGAAGAATTGCATTAAATGCTTCAACAACCGTCCTAAGCAGTTTGTGGACTATAAATAGAGGCATTTATGAAGATTAAAGCAAGAACAAGCACTCAGCAACTTTTTTAAGCTTCAAGAGAGAATTCAAATATGAAAAATCATCCTTTGTATTTGAGTTGTGATATCCCACCTTGTACACCGCCCAATCACATTAATTTCTGTTATTCAAAGGGTGTGCTAGCCTTGTAAGATTATCTTGTAAGAGTGAGAGTAGCTTTGCAAGGGGATAAGTTGAGAAGGTTATTCCTAAGCCTTCAAAAGGAATTCTAAGAGGTATCACCACACCTTGAAGTGGTTTGTATTCATTCACAGAGAAGGGAGGAATCAATCCCTTGACAAGAGGATCAAGGAGAGAGGACATAGGCAAGAGATTGGCCGAACCTCTATAAATTCTATGTTTGCTTCTCTTTTCTTTATCTTTATTTACTGCATTTACTTTATTATTATTGCATAATTTGTTTTATTTGTTAATTGAGGTCTTAAAAACTCAAAATTAGTAGTAAAATCGATTCACCCCCTCTCGGTAGAGCCAACATAATGGTTTGAGAAAAATGGGTACAACATGAAAGTTAATGAAAATATTGGTGAAATTAAATTGGGAAAAGAATGAGTTATGAGTTAATGGGAAAATTTGAAAATTTCATGATTTATTGAGTAGGGAACAATGAATTAAGGGTAATGAAATTATCGGTGTTATTGGAGTTGGAAAAGGATATGATTTAATTGTAATTATGTGGTGGCATCTACTAGAAAATAAAATAAATCAATTGTTGAGAATGATAAATAGAAAATAGAAATTTATGGAATGTTCATTATTATTATAATATGGAATATTGAATATAAGTTGATATTATTGTGCAGTGTAAAATTCGAAAAATAAAGTCATGCAAGTAGTGTTGTGAACATTGATATAATGCGTGAAATCAAGGTAAGGAACATGTATAGGAATCGCATAGGAAATGTTTTACTTACATTTGAAAATCTTTAGGAAACCAAATCCTACCTGTTTATTTGTTTAAACTTTCCTAAATGAAATAGAAATTTATTTTAAATTCTTACAAGTCTAAATATTGCCTTACATGAGAAGATTTACATGAATCGATTTAAATGAAATGATTTACATGAATTGCACTACATAAAAGGATTTAAATGAATTGATTTACACGAAATGATTAACATGAATTGATTTATATGAATTGAATTACATGAAGTGATTTATATGGATTGATTTACGTAAAACGATTTACATGGAATGAATTACGTGGAATGATTTACATGAAATGAACTACATGACATAAATTACATGAAATGGTTTACATGAATTAGTAAATTGTGTAAATGATATTTTATTAATTTTTACATGAATGATTTGTTAATTATGTGCCAATGAGTTATTGGTATATTTAAAGTTTTCATTGAGTTTTTAATGAATTTTATGGCTACTAAATTCAATAATTATTCTTTTATATGATTTTGGTCTGACTGAAGATAATTGCTTTTTGAAATGACTTATATGTAAATTAATATTCGAAATGATTTCTAATGTTAATTGCTATTTGCAAATGATTTCTACAATTGAATTATATGATTTATGGAAATGTTTTGAGATGGTCATTCCTTAGTAATCATGTATACTATTACCGACTGCGAGACCCTGATCAAGTCCGTAAGTTATCGATAGATTGTTTATAGACTATGGGATTATTATGGTCAAACATACAGGTTTACACAATGAGTACCTGACCAGTGCGATCTGTGACCGTTCAACGATGGTCATTCGTTACCGATCATCCCAACTGGGATACCGATACCGTTTTGTTCATGAATCTATTAGATTGACTGTCTCCACTAAACTGTATTTGAATGATTTGATTGCTGGATGGTTTGAATACCGAATGATTTGAATACTGAATGATTTGATTATTGAACGATTTGAATACCGAATGACTTGAATACTGAATGATTTGAATACTGATTAACTGATTTGACAAAAAGAAAGAAAGGTTTGAAATCGAATGATTGATAGTGATAATTTTAAATGAATTTCTTTATTTTACTATATGAAAATATTCTTATATTATGTTACCGAAGTTGCATATTGATATTGTTTTATAGCATCGCCTACATAAATGGCTTATATACTAATTAATGATTTGAAATTGCATCACATAAATTATAAAATGTTTTATACGGATTATTGATTTGAAATAGCATCACATGAATTATTAAATGTTTTATATTAATGGCTTACTAACCAAATAAGCCTTCAACCTTTAGCCCAAAATAGAATTCAGCCCTCAACGTTTTATCACATGACATTCAGTCCATAAACTTTTATTTCGATGGAAATAAACCTTCAACCTTCTAAAATTATGCAATTAAGTCCAAATATGTTAAATGACACTAACTGCCGTTAGTATTACACACGTGACATGCCACATAGCAGCAAACTAAGCTATCCACGTCAACTTTCACTTTAGATATACTAATGATAGTTAGTGTCATTTAACAGATTTGGACTTAATTGCATAATTTTAGAAGGTTGAGGTTTATTTCCATCGAAATAAAAGTTTATGGACTAAATGTCATGCGATATAACGTTGAGGGCTGAATTCCATTTTGGGCTAAAGGTTGAGGGCTTATTTGGCTATTAAGCCTATATTAATTAATAAATTGAAATTGCATTGCATAAAATATTAAAC
Source organism: Heritiera fomes (assembly GCA_032173925.1). NCBI lineage: Eukaryota > Viridiplantae > Streptophyta > Magnoliopsida > Malvales > Malvaceae > Heritiera > Heritiera fomes. The sequence goes on from JAPDPM010000015.1 coordinate 20,079,387, forward strand.
GTTTTATATTGATTAATCATTTTATCGTCAATAGAATTTACTCCCTATAGTCATATCTAGGGACCGAAACACGACAGGTACTCTAAAGTACCTCCTATACTTTATCCAATTACCTAGCCGACTATAGTATCCTTCCAATACTATCCCCTAGTGAGTTGCTAGGGAATAAATTTTTTTATGCATTTTAATATTTATATTTAATATGCCTTTTTCTTAATTAATAAAATAAGTGATTTTTTGTTTAACTACATTTTTATACACGCTTTTATATATGTTTCTTACTGAGCTTTCCCCAAAGCTCACCCCCTTACTCACCATCCCAGATAGCTCACTCGTGTACGTGCCATCCACTGCGAGAGGATAATTGAAGAAAATTACTAGAAGTTTAAAGTGCTCAATAACCAGGTATATGTAGAATTTTATATTTATATTCAAACTAGTACATGCACAACAGTTGTAAATAAATAATTAGGATGTAAATAATGTAGTGACTGGTTTAAGAAGGTATATGGATTTGTGGTGTACATTGAAATTGAATTAATAATGATAAAATTATAAATCTTATAATGTAGTTTATATTCCGATTTTTTATTTATTTCTTATGCATTAAATAACTTAATGGGATAAAGATAGATATGAAAATAGATCGTACTTGCATTGACACAGAATGCAAACCAACTGATATCGAGTAATTAAATGAGAAAGATAGAAGTAAAAAGGAAAATTTTGGTTCGGAATTTTATAATTCTGGGCGTTAATGTGATAACCGCGAATTTTAATATTTGGTATTAAATATTTGTAATTAAATTCCAAAATAAATAGAGAAGTTAAATAAATAAATAAAATTTATTTACGAGATGAAAATATCGTTGAAATTTTTGAAATTGATGAAGTTAAGAAGTGGAGAAAAGTAATTTGGATAAATTGAGCAATTTAAATTGGATAAATGGAAATTCAAATTAAATAAGAAATGAAAATTAGAAATATAATTTGGATATGAAAAAATCCAAATTATAAGAAATACAAATATGAGTAATTATATATTTATATAATTTTATTATATAAATATATTTATATATATATATATGTTTTATATAATTCCATATGTATATACATATATATGAAATATATATTATTATTTTAAAGTTAAAGTGTAGAGATATATATATCTAATATAATAATTATAGATATAATTTTACAATTATAATGTAACGACCTTTTATACCAAAAATATGAATTAAATTTTTGTTTTCTCACTTACTTTGTTGGGCTGTACGTAATGTCACTAATTAATTCTTAAGCTAACTTTATATTAGCTAAGTCAATATCCTTTAATTATCTTAGGTCCCAGTTAAATTCTCTCACTAAGCATGCATTTACACTTTTAAATCATTCTACTTCATTAAATATATCTCCTACCCAAGTTGCATGCATTATTATAAACCATAAATATATCCAATATTTCCTTCAATTACATCCCCATACTATAAAAGTATTGAATATAGAAGTCTGAATATAAAAAGAATACTGTACATCACATACCTTCAAGAGTGATACGAAAGTCTAGAAGGATTTGTTTAAGCCCCGTGTACAAAGCTCCTATAGCAATTAATCTGGAAGGTGAAGAGGGGGTGAGCTTTTTGGAAAACCCAATAAGAAATATATATAAGAAACAGATACCGAATTTCTATATGCAAGTTTCGAAAATATTTATTAAAGCTTGAATATTGTATTTCATACCCTTCGGAAATCAAATCATGCATATGCAATGCATCAGAAAACAATTCCTTTAAACTGAAACATAAACAACTGAATTCTTAACATAATTCGAAATATACGTGCTTATCACATTCAGATTCAATACGGATCATCAAATCAAATTCTTATCAGTTTCAGAATCCCAATATCATACATTCGGAAATCATATACGAAGATAAACACGGAAAATCATATACATACTAAGCTGGAGACATGTTAGCGACTAATAATTAATCATGCAGTTCAAATTGACATATGGCCATAGTCTAGAGGGGGTCCAAAGTGAGCATTGATCAGATGTCAACTGGGCCCGCTGTGAACTGGATCAAGGTCACAGCAATAGAAACTCCACTGTAGACTGGATCAGAATCATACAATAGCCCAAAACATTACCTACTGTGGACTAGATCAAGGTCACACAGTAGTCCAAAACATTACTGCCGTGATTGTTAGTCATGTCTCAAAACATTTCTATACATATAGTTCCTACTGCGGACTGATTCAAGGCCACACACAGTAGTCCGAATACAAATACCTACTGCGGGCAGAATCAAGGTCACGCACAATAGTTTCAGAACAAAACCATATACTTTCAGAATTCAAAACAGTATTTTTGTGCTTTAAGTAAGTTCATAACAAAAGTCATACATTTCTTTCAAAACATATAAACTATACATACTCATAATATCTTCAAAACAATAACATAGGTTGATAATTCCTTGAGATAAATATCTCGGTTGAAAGCCTTATAAACCATTCAAATCCGTAAGATTTAACCGTTTTCAAAATAAGTCTATCGGATAAACGGTTATTTTCAAATGATTGCTTAAGTTAAGCTTAAATCATAAAAACCATTATTTTCATAAAAATCTGGCAGCATAACGGCTTATATTTTCTTAAAACCCCTTACAGGAAAATACAGTTTATATATCCACAAGGAAGTTGATTTTAAATAGCATTCAGTATCTCTTACGTTCTGATATATATCTCTTACCTCAATCAAGCACAGTCGTAGCAAAGCCAAGAAATCGACAATCAATATTTAAAATCAGGCTCGTAAAATCCAGTCACCAACTCACTCTTGAACTGCAGAAAAATCATTTAAATATCTTTAATATCCAAAATTACCTTTACATAATATTATACATCTTGTTGATATCTCAAAATTCCTAATACAACAGTAATTCGATCTATTCCCTAACTAGCACTAAAATTGCATCCGTTAACAAATCATTTCCGTTTTTCAAATTCGACTTCACCACCAGTCTTCTATTATTCCATACATTCTATAATTATCTCATTATCTACCAAAATATTAAATCTATATCCAATAATTTTCTCATCACCTAACAACTGTAATTTCGTATTATCTCAACAATTTAGACATTTCTAACGATGTATCATAATAATGCAAACCAATTCGTTAATGTACAACATAAGTCTAATTTCGACTTATAGAAATGTCTTACTTAGTAAAATTAAAATTAAAAAGATTTCTTACTTAAAGCTAATCTCAAAATTTCACATAGCTATTTATTTCTTTCAAAATTCACGAAATCAATAAATTTTATGTCTACTACTCCAATGTTATAAATCACATTCTATTTATATTCCATCAACATTATGCCATATTCTAATAGCACTCAATCAATACTCTGACAATATGTATTAACTCATCATCCCAAAATATCAATCATTTAACTATAGCCAAATCATTGCTTTTCAACAATCTCACATAATCGCCAAATCATTTTCTAGGAATTTCGCATATCCAACAAATCAAAATCTTAGCATAAACTATTTTATACAAGTAACTTACCTAACATCAAAGCTTGCACTTTAATGTCTCTCAAGCTTGGTCAAGTTGAAATCACCACTTGCGTAGCCTCTACAATTTTAAATCCATAACCACACTTAGAAAATTTTACAAGCTATTTAACAATTTATTAAACAAACCAAATTAACAATAAAATTTCCTTTACCCTTCTTCACGCCTAAATGTTGCCATTCCAACCTTCAAATGGCCTTTATGCACTGCTCAAACCCAGTGCCTAAACTTCCCCTGTTTCTTGTCCAAAACCTCAGCTCCTTTGCCTTTCAATAGCCCCTCAAAGACTGCCACCGTTCACTCTCAAAGCAGCCCTTCATTTCAAGATTTAGCATCATTTTCCCCTATTTGCTGTTGTTCTAGCTGAATGGCACACCTAGAACAGCAACTTAGAGATGAATCACATGCAGGAGATTGTGGGCTTGATAGCCCCTCAGATTCTTCTCCTTTCTTTGCAAATTTCCTTGCTGTTTTCCCCTTCAACTTTGATCATTCCTCACGCATAAGCTTCACTCTATCTCTTCTGACCACCAAAACATCTAAATCTGGTCACCGAAACACTCAATTTCGACCACCAATTTACCCTTGCACCTACGTTGTTTTGGCCTTCCTTCTTTAGCTTCATGACAGCACTTTAATCTCCAAGTTTCCAGCACTCAACCCAGCCTAGCACGTCACTGTTTAGTGCCCTAAAATCTGGCTTCCTCTGCTCTCTCCCTCTGGTTCTCTTACTCTTTCCCTATTCCTTCTCTCTCGACCTCATCCTTTCTTTTTCCTTTCCCCGATTTTATTTTCTTTCTCTCATAAATCACTCCTTCATTTGGTTTGCAGAGGACCTCACGTCCTCTGCTTCTTTTCAACAAAAGAAATGGCAACTGCTCCCACTAACGTAGGAGCAATTGCTTTTGTTGATTGGCTTCTTGAGGAAGCCAATCAACAATTATTTTATATATATTATTATTTATTTTATTTTATTATTTTATTATATATATTTTATAATTATATTATATTATATTTCTTTCATCTCCTTAATATATATGTATATATTCCTTTTATCCCTTTAATATACATATATATTATTTTATTTAATGTACATATATATTTATTTCCCTAATTTAAGTCATAAATACCATTTTAATTTAAGTTCCTACAATTAAATCATTACTTAATTAATTTATTCCCATAACTTTTGAATACTTAATATAACTTATACTCATCTAAGTTATATTTGTTTACTAATCGGTGTCGAAAATCACAGTTATCACATATAATTATATGAATATTGTAGTTATATGTGTATAATTATATAAAAGAATTATTTATATATATAATATAATACAAAAAAAACTAAACTAAAACAGAAACGGGAAATTGGATCCCGTTTCTGTAGAAAAAAATGAGGAGGGAGCCGTCGATCGGAGCAAAGAAAGGAAGAGGAAAAAAGAAAAGAAAAAGAAAGAAAGAAAAAGAAAAGAGAAAAAGGAAGAAAAAGAGGAAAAAAGAAGAATTTCAGAAATTACGGGAAATCCAGAGAATTCGGAAACCCAAGAATTACGGAAATAGGTAAGAAATCCCGAAAAATGTTAAATTATTTAAATAATTTATTTATTTAAATAATTATAGAAAATTCTAAATTTTAGAATTTAAATTCCAAAAAATTCCCTCGATAACCGAAACGATGGAATCGAACAAGGTGAACACAGGCGTCACAAATGAGGCGATCGTTGACCCGAAAACAGGTAAGGGATGCATGTGCAGCACTGTAAGGATATTCAGTCTGCATGATTTTAATTATGAAATATTTTATGAAAATATTTATGAAAATATTGCGATGAATGATTGGTTGGAAAATTGGAGTGAAGTACCGATTGAAATTATAAACAGTATTTTTCGTACAGGAGGTTAGCCAATCAGCAGCCGTTATACTGTCGAAAAATTATCAAAAATTTTTAGAAAATTTCATAAATCATAGTAAATGATTTTATTTCACGAGAAATGATTTTCAACCATGAAAATCGAGAAAATGAATATTTTCCATAAAAACATGAATAAAATGAAAATGATTTTAAAATATTCATGTTTTCGAGAATGGTGATAGTGAAATCACCGAAAATTCTCCTTATATATAAATTACACGTAATACGAGATGAAAAATGAAAAGAAATAAAGTGAATATTTTTTTATATATTTCTTAAATATTCACTAAATAGTTTTATAACCTTTATGGTTTTAAATTATGAAATTATATATATTTTTATAAATTCCATAAAGGTTTATTGATGATGAAAAATACGGTTCTGAGACTAGATGGCATCCTATCATGCTGATATGTGATATGTGATATGTAACATGTAATATGTGATATGTGATATGTAGTCTCGGCCGACACCTGATCAATGATCCGCTGAGGACAATTATAAACTATGATCATATATCTGACATGATTATTTATACCCTTCAGGGTCTATAGCATGATATGAGTAACGACCCAGTGGACGGGCTGGGCGTGCGTGCCTAAGTCTCCATATATGAGAAATGTTTTATATGATATATTATATGTTAAATGTAAATGTTTTACATAATATGTGATACGTGAAATGAAAATGTTTTATCTGATATGTAATATGTGAAATGAAAATGATTTACAACATTTTACATAATGCTTATTTCAGTATTGATTTTAGTGCTACGAGATGATCTTTTTATGACATGTGATATGAACATGTAATATGTTTTCAAAAGGAAAAAGAGTTTATAAGTCTAATATTCTTACTATGATTTTAAATTGAATATTAGACTATATGTGACATGAATATGTAATATGTTTTCAAAAAGGAAAAGGAGGAAAGTAAATCTAATATTCTTATTTCAAATTTTAAATTGAATATTAGATTTAAATTATATATATGTTATACGAAAAGGATTTAATAGCTTATTTTGCTATTTTAAAGTAATGTACTAATTATGATTGTACAGTAAAACATGAAATGAGTTTTAAAGGAAAATGATGATGATTTAACTAATATTCTTTTCAAAGAAAATATGAATATTAGTTATTTTATTTAAATGCTTTATTTCATAAAAGCATTATTTTCAAAAGAATATGAAAAGGTTATGGAATAAAAAGGAAAAAGAATTTAAATTTCAAAACAAAAATGAAATTTACTCTCTACAGTTGCTTCTAGATTCGGGGACAAGATAGGTATTTCAAAATACCTACCTTACTCCATCCGGATCCCTAGCCGACTGTAATATCCTTCTTACATGCGACCCTAGAGCCCCATAGGAAAAATGAAAAATATTTTCAGCATATAGGAAGCTGAATATCAAGTATGCATATAATTCCCCTACTGAGCCGTGGTTTGCTCACCCCTTAATATTAACATTTCAGGTTTTCGAGGACTAAGAGTCTGACATCTAAAGGACTTCGGCTGTGCATTTGGGGACGATGCGACAGCTTGATTTATTTAATAAGGTATGATCATTTATTTTGTGTATTTAGACTTATCTACAGTACTACTTCCTTATGAATTAAAATAGGGGATATAATTCATATTATAATTTAATATGTAATTGTTTATATGTAAAAGAAAAGAAAAGTATCGCAGACTGCCCAACCAAATAAGATGTATAGAATAAGATGAAAAATAGGGTCACGGGCTATGACAGATTTAATAGTATCAGAACAGGGTTGGCCTGATGTCTGTCGATACTTTGGAAAGGAAACGTGTTGAAAATGTTAACATCCCCTGTAGTACTGTGTAGTCTAAATACGTAGAAAAAATAAATGATTGTAAATTGAGTTAAGTGTTTAGAAAGGGGTGAGAATTATGAACTAAAGATGTCAAAAAGGAAAAACGGCTCAGGAATGATACCTGAAATGGTGATCTTATAATCTAAATGAAGGTCGGTTCGGTAAGGAACAAAAATGGACTCGGTGAGGGCCCCACCAGTACTTTCTGTCTGGATCAAACTGAGACCTGAAAGTGATGATATAAAGGAGGAAAATGAAATATCATCATTAAATAGACTTTAAGATCACCGATTGAAGGTATTTTGAGGAGAGAGAATATTTTGACCAAAAATGACCAAAATACCCCTACCTTCGACATTTTATAAAGAGTCAAGATAGACCAACAGAAGTTGAAATTGATTGATTTGACAGAGAAATTGATGATGTAAAGATGCATTTCATGCAAATAATTCAATTATGGATCCTAGTGAATTTCTCTGTCGAAATCGAAAAAGATTTTAAACTACTAATAGTGGTATGAGAAAAGGGTACTATCAATACATAGATAATAAGATCATTTATTTAAATGTATAATGAGGAGAAAGATATAAATGTGAAATGACGAAAATGCCCCTATGTGGGATTGTGCTTTGAATAGTGATAAAACCATTTAGATTTTCAATATATTGATAGTAATGGAGTTATTGATGGTATAATGACATAAAATGAGTATAATGATCCCGATTATAAATTTCACTACACTTAGTGTGCTGATACGACCCAAATGGTTATAGGGAAGTTGCAGGATGAGCGACTTAGTATTGATTTTATGAGTCTAAATTAAAAGTGTATTAACAGGATATTATTACGGGATTGTTAGATATGATTACTGATAATGAATGAGAAAGTGATCGGTATGGTTGATGAAATCCATAGCAGTACGATTAATTCTAGATCTAAACAATCATACAATTTTCTGAGGTATTAAATGGATATTTATAGAACCAGAATATTTTGAAATATGTTTTACGGGATAATGTATTGTATGGAGTATATTTGGAGAATATGCATAAGAACAGTAAGTGAAGATAAGAGATGAGGAAGACAACAGCTAACTTGAATTATTAAATGAAAATGATTGTAAAAGTAAATTACAGTAGTAATAAATCGATTAGCTGTGAAAGGTGTTAATCAAATGATGACACTTGATATAGTATATTCATTAAGATGATCAATATGCTGTGAAGTATGAGGGAATAAGTGAATCAAGGCGGAGTAGATGTTAAAATGATTTAAATATTAAATGTCTCTGCCTTGAGGATATACAGTGGAAATGGTAGGACACAGAGATGAAATGTCCAAAATGATTAGAGATGTGTGATTAAGGAAAGTATCGGATATGATTCCCAATAAATTTTCAGAGTAATATAGATTGAGAGACCGAATTAATATTGACTCGATTATTAATATAAAATCTATTTTAAGCTTATATCGAAGAACATAGAAGAATCCGAAAAGCTTAAGAAATAATTTTGGAAAATATGTGAATAATGAAATTCACTTATATAAGGATAATTGATGGAAATACAAATGATATGATTGAGGATGAATTAAATGATATAAAGGATAGAAATATTGGTGAGGTGAGTTGAGGATGAAGTATAATTGGGTATTAAATTTCAATTATGAAATAAAGTTCTTATGAAGAACAAATAATCATCCATATAGAAGTGATGTCTTATTTGATTTAATCGGAGATGTATAAGGAGTTTATAAGACTAATCTCTATACAAGGCATCACTAGATGAAAAGTTGAAAATTGATGGTCGTAAGATGATAATGATTAGAACTTGAGATAATTTTTACGAGTTTTTATAGAGGTTTACAAGGTTAATGAAATACCTTGGGAGTTACATAAGACTAATGAATAAGGCATCCATATAAGGATAAGTGATGAGATATTGATATGTCTAAAACTTCAATGGAAAATGAGCAGCATAGTGGTATGACCCTACGGACTCTCAAAGACAGTAATCTATATGTTAAGATTGGCAAATAAAAGATGGACTAGACAATATCTCTTTCTAAGATATATGATCTCGAATGACGGAGCAATGCAGATCTGTCTATGATTAAGAGATAGTTATCGAGATACGGAAGGTACTGGGTCTAGCTAAATACTATTGCCAGTCTATAGGAGAGTTTATGAGTTAGCTGCTCTACTGACGTGACTAATAAGTAAAAGGTTAAAGTTAGTGGATGAATAAACATAAAGATGATATGTAAAAGGTTAAAGGAATTTAATAATGGAATATTTAAACACTGATGAAAAGTGACTGAAATAATGATGAAGGAAAAGATGAATATATCATAAGAGGAAAGTACATGATGAAAAGGGAACACGAATATGAAATAGTTCCCAAATTTAAAACCAAAAGTGATTTTGTGGTTATCACGTGATTATGATTAAATGTAAGATCGAGCTAAACTCGATAGAGGAAAAGTAATCATACTCAAAGAAGTAAAGAAATGATTTACATTTTACTACCAATCATATAAATGAAGAAAAAGATATATATATATATATATATATACTACCTCGAAATGATGGAAATAATGGATTTATATGGATAATGAGGTGATTAAATTGATAATTATAGATTCAATGATGAAGTTAAATAATGAGAAGATTAAATTATAATTTGATTATGCCATAATGGAATCTAAATTATCAAAAGAGTATATTCTCAGGTATATTTTAAAACCTAAGTGATATAGAGTATACCATAAGAATAAGAGATGTAATGATGAGATTACATGAAAGTAGATATGGGGAGAAAATGATTGTCTCCTGATTCAATTATGGTAAAAGGTGGTAAATAGTAAAGTCTACAAATGAACTGCAGCAGTTGATGAAATAAATATGAAAAGAGTATTGAGGATAATAATGAAGAATCTAAAAGAGATACGATAATATGGAAGTGATTATAGACTGATAGTCTAATGAAATCACTCCTCCATTATCAAACTCTTAGATTCTTTAGTGCCATAGTCGAAATATGATTATAAAATGATGAGAATGTATGTGAAGTTCCAGTGAGCTCTATATGTGATGGGAATCTCTGAGTAGCTATATGTTATGGGAAATAGCAAAAGGCTCTGAGATTCCAAATTTATAGACAGCACCGCTCCTTACATGATGTAAAAATGTTTGAGCGTAATACGGAAACGCTCGATGATATGTTGAGTGAGCGGATGCACAAGATGTGAAAGCTACTGGACCATTACATACTATTGATTTAAATCGGTAAATGATAATTATCGAAATGTATCGACTTGGCACCAAATAAGGAAGATGGATGATGAATAATATGAATCATATGTGATATGAAAAGGAGTGGAAATGGATAACTCCCAATTGATAAGAAATTTAAAGGAGTATAAGTATATGATGAGAAATGATATATAGAGCTATAAAAGGCGATTATGATCTTAAAGGTATACTGGCAGTATAATATCGAAGATGATCTAAAGGTCAAGAATTATTAGTATATGGAACAGTACCACCTTTTAATTTAAGGGAAATTCGAAGGACCGAATTTCTTACGGTGGTGAGAATGTGATAACCGTGAATTTTAATATTTGGTATTAAATATTTGTAATTAAATTCCAAAATAAATAGAGAAATTAAATAAATAAATAAAATTTATTTACGAGATGGGAATATCGTTGAAATTCCTGAAATTGATGAAGTGAAGAAGTGGAGAAAAGTAATTTGGATAAATTGAGGATTTTAAATTGGATAAATGAAAATCCAAATTAAATAAGAAATGAAAATGAAAAATATAATTTGGATATGAAGAAATCCAAATTATAAGAAATACAAATGTGAGTAATTATATATTTATATAATTTTATTATATAAATATATTTTTAAATATATATGTTTTATATAATTCCATATGTATATACATATATATAAAATATATATTATTATTTTAAAGTTAAAGTGTAGAGATATATATATATATATATATCTAATATAATAATTATGGATATAATTTTACAATTATAATTATATGAATATTGTAGTTATATATGTGTATAATTATATAAAAGAATTATTTATATATATATAATATAATACAAAAAAAACTAAACTAAAACAGAAACGGGAAATTGGATCCCGTTTCTGTAGAAAAAATGAGGAAAGAGCCATCGGTCGAAGCAAAGAAAGAAGGAAAAAGAAAAGAGAAAAAGGAATAAAAAGAGGAAAAAAGAAGAATTTTAGAAATTACGGGAAATCCCGAGAATTCGGAAACCCGAGAATTACGAAAATCGGTAAGAAATCCCGAAAATTGTTAAATTATTTAAATAATTATAGAAAATTCTAAATTTTAGAATTTAAATTCCAGAAAATTCTCTCGATAACCGAGACGATGGAATCGGACGAGATGAACACGGGCACGACAAACGAGGCGATCATCGATCCGGAAATAGGTAAGGGATGCATGTGCAGCACTGTAAGGATATTCAATCTGCATGATTTTAATTATGAAATATTTTATGAAAATATTGCGATGAATGATTAGTTGGAAAATTGGAATGAAGTACTGGTTGAAATTATAAACTGTATTTTTCGTGCAGGAGGTTAGCCAATCGGCAGCTGTTATACTGCCGAAAAATTATCGAAAATTTTTAGAAAATTTCATAAAATCATAATAAATGATTTTATTTCACAAGAAATGATTTTCAACCACGAAAATCGAGAAAATGAATATTTTCCATAAAAACATGAATAAAATGAAAATGATTTTAAAATATTCATGTTTTCGAGAATGGTGATAATGAAATCATCGAAAATTCTCCTGATATGTAAATTACACGTAATACGAGATAGAAAATGAAAAGAAATAAAGTGAATATTTTTATATATATTTCTTAAATATTCACTAAATGGTTTTATAACCTTTATGGTTTTAAATTATGAAATTATATATATTTTTATAAATTCCATAAAGGTTTATTGATGATGAAAAATACGGTTTTGAAACTAGATGGCATCCTATCATGCTGATATGTGATATGTAACATGTAATATGTGATATGTGATATGTAGTCCCGGCCGACACCTGATCAGTGATCCGCCAAGGACAATTATAGACTATGGCCATATGTTTGACATGATTATTTATACCCTTCGGGGTCTATAGCATGATATGAGTAACAATCCAGTGGACGGGCTGGGCGTGCGTGCCTAAGTCTCCATATATGAGAAATGTTTTATATGATATGTTATATGTAAATGTTTTACATGATATGTGATACGTGAAATGAAAATGTTTTGTATGATATGTAATATGTGAAATGAAAATGATTTACAGCATTTTACATAATGCTTATTGCAATACTGATTTTAGTACTACGAGATGATCTTTTTATGACATGTGATATGAACATGTAATATGTTTTCAAAAGGAAAAAAAGTTTGTAAGTCTAATTTTCTTACTATGATTTTAAATATAATATTAGACTATATGTGACATGAATGTGTCATATGTTTTCAAAAAGGAAAATGAGGAAAGTAAATCTAATATTCTTATTTTAAATTTTAAATTGAATATTAGATTTAAATGATATATATGTTATACGAAAAGGATTTAATAGCTTATTTTGCTATTTTAAAGTACTGTACTAATTATGATTGTACAGTAAAACATGAAATGAGTTTTAAAGGAAAATGATGATAATTTAACTAACATTCTTTTCAAAGAAAATATGAATATTAGTTATTTTATTTAAATGCTTTATTTCATAAAAGCATTATTTTCAAAAGAATATGAAAAGGTTATGGAATAAAAAGGAAAAAGAATTTAAATTTCAAAACAAAAATGAAATTTACTCTCTACAGTTGCTTCTAGGTTCTTGGACAAGATAGGTATTTCAAAATACCTACCTTACTCCATCCGGATCCCTAGCCGACTGTAGTATCCTTCCTACATGCGACCTTAGAGCCTCGTAGGAAAAATAAAAAAGATTTTCAACATATAGGAAGCTGAATATCAAGTATGCATATAATTCACTTACTGACCCATGGTTTGCTCACCCCTTAATATTAACATTTCAGGTTTTCGAGGACTAAGAGTCTGACATCTAAAGGACTTCGGCTGTGCATTTGGGGACGATGCGACAGCTTGATTTATTTAATAAGATATGATCATTTATTTTTTATATTTAGACTTATCTACAGTACTACTTCCTTATGAATTAAAATAGGGGATATAATTCATATTATAATTTAATATGTAATTGTTTATATGTAAAAGAAAAGCAAAGTATCGTAGATAGCCCAACCAAATAAGATGTATGGAATAAGGTGAAAAATAGGGTCACAGGTTGTGACAGTTACACTGTCATAGTACTGTTTTACTAAATCATCTACTAAATTGTATAGAACTATTTATCGAACTATATATTGAACTAATTTCTAAACTATTATAGTATTGTTTACTAAATTGTTTACTGATCATTTACTGAATTATTTTCCAAACCGTTTATTGACTGTTTACTGAATGTCTACTGAACAGTTTATTGACTATTTATTGAACTGATCACTGAACTGTTTACCGAATTATTTCCAACTATGTATTGAATTGTCTATTGACTGTGTTGGCTCTATAGGCTAACCGAGAGGGGGGTGAATCGGTTTTTAACTACCCTTAATCTCGTTTTTCGATTCTTTTAAATTCTCTAGCCTATTTGATTATTTTCTAAGTTCTCTAAGCTAGGTAAGCATGCAATCCAAGTTCAATGCAATAAACATAATATAATCGCAAGTAAATAAAGAGTAGGGAGAGAGAGATTTACACAATTGATTTATAGAGGTTCGACTACCTTGCCTACGTCCTCTACCTTGAGATGCTCCCAAGGATTTTCCCAAATTCACTATCCTTAAATTTGTTACACTCCCTCTTTTTCTAGGCTAAAGAGAAACCTATCTCTTTTTCTAGGCTCAAGAGAAACCTCCCTCTTTTTCTTAGACTAAAGAGTAACCTCCCTCTTTTTCTTAGGCTAAAGAGAAACCTCCCCTTTTTCAAGGAATGAGTGTGTTTACAAATTGTGTAATCAAAGAAGGGCCTCTAGATAGGCAAGTGATTACAATGTTTAAGCACAAGGAAAAAGCCTACACAAGATTTGTGCTATTCTATACAAAAATATGAGAATGATGGAAGATGAAGACTTTGTAGCTCTTGATTTGTTGTTGAGGCTTGAGGAAAATGAAGAAGTTGATGAATAGAATTTTTAAGCAGTTCTTCTTACTTTCTTTAGCTTCTAAGCCTCTATTTATAGTCCCTTGGATGTATTCTAGCCGTTGGGTGGAGCCAAAACTTGAATATAACCGTTGTCTCACAAAAACTAGCCGTTACAGGCTATTTTCGAGCAAAGGGATCAATCCCTTCATTCCAGATTCGATTATTCTGGGCTGAGGGACCTTTTCTTGCATTGGGGTGCTTACTGCCAAAAAGGGATCGATCCCTTCCCTTAAGGGATCGATCCCATGCCTCCAGAAAGTGATTTCCTGCACTTTTTGAGTTAGAAATGATATGGCTTTTGATCCTAATCCAACCCAAAACATTTTGACATTTTTGTGGGAGTTTTTCTTGACTTTCTCTAATGAAAACATGGTCCAAAAGTTTATCAAGTA
The DNA here is from genome assembly GCA_032173925.1 of Heritiera fomes. NCBI lineage: Eukaryota > Viridiplantae > Streptophyta > Magnoliopsida > Malvales > Malvaceae > Heritiera > Heritiera fomes. The sequence goes on from JAPDPM010000015.1 coordinate 20,094,411, forward strand.
ATTTTCTAAAATATTCAAAACTTTTTATAAAGTATTAAGACCAATAAGAATATGTAATTAAATCATGGTCTTAATGTTTGATATGATCACTTGAAAATATATTGAGAAAATCATGTGTGATAAGGCAGATTTACAATATGAATTAAAACATTAAAGCTTACTTAAGTTTTTATCATTTCAAAATATATATGGCAATTTAAAGCTAACAATCTCTCCCTTTTTGATATGACAAAACTTAATGCAAATTTGCTTTGAAAATTCTTTAATAAAATACTCCCCCTCAAATAAAGTAAAATTTTATAAAGCTCCCCCTTAATATAAGCATGGGTTTTGAAAATGAATTTTCAAACTATTTCTCCCCCATTAATATCTCTCCCTTTTAATATCTATCTCTCGCCCTTTTTGTCATAGCAAAAAGAAAGAAAAATAAGAATTATGCTCCCCCTAAAATCATGGCTATGTGAGAAGAGATAAATATGCTCCATCCAACAAGAAACGTGTTAGTACATGAGACTCATAGCATAAATAAATAAGTTAATATCCACAACGAGTATGAAATATTCATGCAAAGAATATGACTTATGATCCTATACCAATTGTTTATAAATAATTTCGCAAGAAGTTTCCAATTGGTAAGAAATTAAGCAAGCACCTAAGTATATCAATTGATCTTTATGGTCTAACTAAGGTGCATGGCAATACATAATGATTATGAGCTAACATTAGATGACATATGAATACATGAGCTCATAAATCATTTTCAAGAAAGAATGTGCTTAGAATTAAATCATATATCAATTAATCACAAATTCTAGCACAAAAGTGTTTCATGTAAAAGTGTTTTATATGAATTCTTCTCTATTTGTCATTTCAATTTAAGGAGCATGAGAAGAATTGTCAATTTAAAGCTCATACCAATTGGAAATTTAGTTTCGGCTTACCAATTATTGAAAATATGGTTACCAATGATACTAATTGTTATTTCAATCTTAATACCAATTGTTACTAATGGTTGACTTAGTCATTTTGCATGAATCCAATATTTATGTGTAGTGTGTTCATGTCAAGAAAATAATCATTCTAAAAATGAAAGAACACAATCACACACCATCAAATATGCATATGGATTAATTAAACATTAGCATATTATCACAAAGTATTAATCCATATTCATATTCACAAAGTTACACCATATGGAAGATTCAAACAATAAAGGTATTCAAGCAAACACATTTTCTTCCATGGTTTCAAGTACAAAAATCCTATGCTCATTTTCCAATTCAAGTCCTTAATCAATTATGAGCAAGGAAAGATTCATTAAAGCCCAAGTTCTTTAATAATTTGGCCATAAGAAAAATTTAAGTACATGGATGATAAAGTTTCATGCATTTGAACATTTAGGATGCATTTACCATCACAAATTATAGGCCAATGACCATTACCAATTGTTGAATTTACATTTGGAATCAATCCACTAGATGTATAATTATCATGAAACCTAGTGTGGAATGATAAGTCAAGCTAAGAGACATAATCCTATAAGCATGCTTGACTAAGATGAACAAAAAGGAATGAAGAAGATTCAATATGCACTAGTTCATCAATTTCTCAAATATATCCATAAATTCTTGAAATATTTCTCAAAATTATGTTTAAGCATTCATTGAAAATATATTTCAAGATTATTTCAAGATTCATGAATGTTTTCAACAAGAAAAATGATTTTGCACTTGTGAGCTCAAGAAAAATGATATTGATTGTTGAAAGTGATACCATTTGTTGGAAATGATACAAATTGATGGAGCTGAGGCATGATATTAATCAATAATGGATTTTCATGTTGTAAAGATCATCAAAAAGAAGTTAAAACAATGAATTTTAAGTTGAGAAGAAAGAAGATATCAAGAAAGTGAAAAATCCTTCTCAAATTTGGTTGAAAAAGTGCAGAAAACCCATTTTGGCCTGGGGGGATCGATCCCTAGAGGAGCAGGATCGATCCCTTAACTCCATAATGCAGATTTCTTGCATTCTGCTCAAGGGGGATCGATCTTGCTTGTTGAGATATCTATCCTTCATCCTGTTTCTGCAGTTTTTGACAGAAAATCCAACTTTTGAGGTACCAAAACTTCGTTTTTGAGTATTTTAAGCCCAAGTAAGGGTTTAAACATTTGTAAAACATGATTTTGGACTTGTATGAATGGAAAACATGAATGAAAAACTATTTTACAAAAGATTTTGCAATTTTGGAAGAATTTACACAATAAAATGCATTTTTGGCCTCAAAAGAGGTCATTTAGAGAGTTAAGCATATTTTGACAAAACCAAATTATTGGATACCAAAAATATGTCAAAACAAACTTGTTCACATAGGTTTTAAGCACATATATCATTAAAGCATACATCTTGTGAACAACATACCATAATTTCCAACATACAAGTTCTTCATGACATGATATTTTGTATAAATGACATACTTGATCATTTGAGGCAAGTAAATACATTATTGTTAGCTTTAAATTGCCATATATACTTTGAAATGACAAAAACTTAAGTAAGCTTCAATGTTTTAATTCACATTGTAAATTTGCCTCATCACACATGATTCTCTCAATCCATTTTCAAGTGTTTATATCAAACATTAAGACCATCATTTAATGATACATTCTTATTAGTCTTAATACTTTATAAAATGGTTTTGAATATTAAGTAATTTTCTCAAGAATTATTGAATATAAGTTTAGAAAATTACTTATAAGTTTTTAGACAATATTTTCATTTGAGAAAGTCAAGAAAAACTTCCTTAAAGCTTATAAACGTTTTGGGTTGAATTAGGATCAAAGGTCATATCATTTCTAACCCAAAAGTGCAGGAAAAATGCCCTCTGGAAGAAAAGGATCGATCCCCACTATAGCAGGATCGATCCCTTTTTGGCAGAATGTCTTCCCAAGGTCCCTGAAGCCAAGAATGAAGATTCTGGACAAAAAGGATCGATCCCTTTGGGAATAGGATCGATCCCTCGGGACGAAAATAGCCTATAACGGCTAGTTTTGTGAGATACAACGGTCATATTCGATTTTGGCTCTACCCAACATTCACAAACCATCTAAGGGACTATAAATAGAGGCTTAGAAGCTGAAGCAACTAAGAGGAACTACTCAACAACTCCAAAACTCATTTTCCTCAAATTCACAAGCCTCAAACAACAAATCAAGAGCTACAAAGTCTTCATCATCTATCATTCTCTTATTCCTTGTAGTGCTTAGCACAAATCTTGTATAGGTTTTCATTGTGCTTAATTTTTGTAATCACTTGCCTATCTAGAGGCCCTTCTTTGATTACATTATTTGTAACCCATCATTCCTTGTAAATGGGAGATTTCTCTTGAGCCTTAGAAAAAGAGGGAGGTTTCTCTTGAGCCTTAGAAAAAGAGGGAGGCTTCTCTTTAGCCTAGAAAAAGAGGGAGAAGAGGTTTCTCTTGAACCTAGAAAAAGAGAGAGGTTTCTCTTGAGCCTTGAAAAGATGGATTGTAAAGACAAATTCAAAGATAGTGAATTTTGGGAAAATCCTTGGGAGCGTCTCAAGGTAGAGGATGTAGGCAAGTAGCCGAACCTCTATAAATCGCTTGTGTAAATCTCTTTTTCCCTACTCTCTTTACTTGCAATTATTTTGTGCTTATTGAATTGAATTTATATTGCATGCTTGAGTAGCCTAGAGAACTTAGAAAATATCAATCTAAGCTAGAGAACTTAGAGAAATCGAAAAACGAACCTAAGGTTAGTAAAAACCGATTCACCCCCTCTTGGTATAGCCTATAAGAGCCAACAATTGGTATCAGAGCTTAGGCTTGAGATTGATTTAGACTAACCTCTATCGAGCAAAACGATTTTAAATGGCTCACTTGAATGTAGGCACACCCCTAGGAGAAGAGGGACACTCATTAGTTAGACCTCCACTCTTCAATGGTGAAAATTATGTTGGATTATGCCCTTAGAACCATTCATTAGATGATTGACTTTGGCATTTTTATGTATCATGACATTTTTATTTATAGTTCATTATTATATTTGTCTTATAACTGCGTAATATAATCTTATATGATAATGTCCTTAGAATAGTAATAACACACTATTCTTAAAGTATCCCTAGTCAAGTATTATTGTGAACAAGGATAACAATGATACGATAAAACTAGTATGTGGTTGACTGATGACCATTTTCATCGATATAGGATATCAAGTCATCACATAGGTACATGTTAGAGAACTATGTACTGGATCGACCCTCCATGAGAACGCTACATGGATTGTTATATGAGTGTCATAAGCGATTCTCATAGTGATGATGGTGTATGTGATCCTTTGACTTGAGATCATCACAGATCCCAACATAGAGAATTGCATACTTTAATGCTGCTAGATGTCATTCGTAACAGGATGGACTATAAAGGTAGTAATTGGGTATGCCTTGATCTATGTAGAGGGATGTTGAGTGATCAAGATAGAATTTATCCCTCTTATATAACAAGAGTGATGTCTTGGGCCCTTTGATAGAGTGAGACTAAGAAATGCATGGCCGTGCTCGAATAAGTCAATATGAGATATTGATTTTATTTGTTTAATTAGTCTACTTAGGAATCAAGAAACGCTGATTAGCCTATACAAGTGTGACACATTCCATGACTTGTGTCTAATCAAGACATCAAAGGATAAAGGGATTAGACTACACGGTAACATCTATCACGAGTAAGGTTATGTCGAGTCATTGACATTCTCGTTACATGGGTAGCAATGATGTGTTGCTAGATACCGCTCATTGCCTATGACAATTTTGTCATTGCCATTGTTTTGAGAACCTATTGGGTCGCACACTTAGAACGGATCAATGAGGAGCTTAATTAATCCTATTCTGAATTGGATTAAGGATATAACTAATCCTATTCTGAATTGGATTAGGGATATAACTAATCCTATTCTAAGTAGGATTAGAGTTCTGTTTGGCAGTAAATTTTAGGGTAAAATTTACTGCCTATAAAAAGGATGTTCTTCTAAAACATAGCCGCACTTTTTAAAAAAAACAGAAAACAAAACATTCTTTTAATCGAAGCTAGCAGTTCGGTTAAAAGAATCAAAACGCTCCTTAAGGCATCTGATCGTGAGACGTTCAAGAGTCGTAAGATCCTGTTGGCTCTTATAGGCTATACCGAGAGGGGGGGTGAATCGGTTTTTCACTAACCTTAGGTTCGTTTTTCGGTTCTTCTAAATTCTCTAGCCTATATTGATATTTTCTAAGTTCTCTTAGCTAGGCAATTATACAATATAAATTCAATGCAATAAACACAAATATAAATGCAAGAAAGTAAAGAGAGAAAGGATAGAGAAATGTACACAAGTGATTTATAGAGGTTCGGCAACCTTGCCTACGTCCTCTACCTTGAGACGCTCCCAAGGATTTTCCCAAATTCACTATCCTTGAATTTGTTACACTCCCTCTTTTCAAGGCTCAAGAGAAACCTCTCTCTTTTTCTAGGCTCAAGAGAAACCTCTCTCTTTTTCTAAGGCTAAAGAGAAACCTCCCTCTTTTCTAGGCTTAAGAGAAACCTCCCCTTTACAAGGATTGATGAGATACAAATAATGTAATCAAAGATAAGCCTCTAGGTAGGCAAGTGATTACAGAAATTAAGCTCAATGAGAAGCCTATACAATATTTGTGCTAAGCACTACAATGAATATGAGAATGATAGATGATGTAGACTTTGGAGCTCTTGATTGTTGTTTGAGGCTTGAGAAAGATGAATAAGATGATGAAAGATGTTGCTTGGTTGTTCCTCTTACTTCCTTTAGCTTCTAAGCCTCTATTTATAGCCCCTTGGATGGTTTGTGGACGTTGGTTGGAGCCAAAACCGAAACTAGCCGTTGTATCTCACAGAAAATAGCCGTTGGAGACTTTCTGACATAAAGGGATCGATCCCTTTCCTTAGGGGATCGATCCCATGCTTCATTTTGGCCTTCCGGGGCACACTGCCAAAAAGGGATCGATCCCTTTCCTTAGGGGATCGATCCCATTCCTCCAGAATGGGTTTTTCCTGCACTTTTGGGTTAGAAATGATGTGGTCTTTGATCCTAATTCAACCCAAAACATATTGGCACTTTTGTGGGAGTTTTTCATGACTTTCTTTGATAAAAACATTGTCCAAAAATTCATTAAGTGATTTTCTAAAATATTCAAAACATTTATAAAGAATTAAGACCAATAAGGATGTATCATTAAATCATGGTCTTAATGTTTAGGTATGATCACTTAAAATGTATTGAGAAAATCATGTGTGATAAGGCAAATTTACAATATGAATTAAAACATTAAAGCTCACTTAAGTTTTTGTCATTTCAAAATATGTATGGCAATTTAAAGCTAACAATCTCCCCCTTTTTGATATGACAAAACTTAATGTAAATTTGCTTTGAAAATTCTTTGATAAAATACTCCCCCTCAAATAAAGCAGGATTTTATAAAGCTCCCCCTTAATATAAGCATGGGTTTTGAAAATGAATTTTTAAACTATTTCTCCCCCTTAATATCTCTCTCTATATCTATCTCTCCCTTTTTCTATCTCTCCCCCTTTTTGTCATAGCAAAAAGAAGGAAAAATAATAAAAAATATGCTCCCCCTAAAATCATGGCTATGTGAGAATAAATAAAAATGCTCCATCCAACAAGAAACATGTTAGTACATGGGACTTATAGCACAAATAAATAAGTCAATATTCTCAAAGAGTATGAAATATTCATGCAATGAATATGACTTATGATCCAATACCAATTGTTTATAAATAATTTGGATACCAATTGTTGATAAGTAATTTTGCAAGAAGGTTCCAATTGGTAAGAAGTTAAGCAAGCACCTAAGTATATCAATTGTTCTCTAAGGTCCGACTAAGGTGCATGGTAATACATCATGATTATGAGCTAAAATTATATAACATATCATATGCATGTGCTCATAAATCATCTTCAAGAAATATTGTGTCTAGAATTAAATCATATAGCAATTAACTTCAAATTCTAGCACACAAGAGTTTCATACAAAAATATCCTAAGAGAATTCTTCTCTATTAGTCATTTCAATCTTAAAGAGCATGAGAAGAATTGTCAATTTAAAGCTCAAACCAATTGGTAATTTAGTTTTGGCTTACCAATTATTGAAAATATGGTTTCCAATGATACTAATTGTTATTTCAATCTAAATACCAATTGTTACTAATGGTTAACTTAGGCATTTTGCATGAATCCAATATCTATGTGTAGTGTGTTCATGTCAAGAAAATACTCATTCTAAATATGCAAGAACACAACACAGATCATCAAATATGCATATGGATCAATTAAACATTAGTACACAATCATAAAAGATTAATCCATATTCATATTCACAAATTGATACCATATGGAAGATTCAAAACATCAAGGAATTCAAGCAAACATATTTTCTTCCATGGTTTCAAGCACACAAATCCTATGCTCATTTTCTAATTCAAGTCCTTAACTAATTATGAGCAAGGAAATATTCAAATAATAAATGCATGGATATTAAATTTGTTCAAGTTTGCATTTATCTTTGAATGTTGGTGTTGTCATTAAGACCTTAGTTCTTTAAGTACAAGGATGATAAAGTTTCATGCATTTGAACATTGAGGATCCATTTACCATCACAAATTATAGGCCAATGACCATTACCAATTGTTGAATTTATATTTGAAATCAATCCACTAGATGTAAAATTATCATGAAACCTAGTGTGGAATTGATAAGTCAAGCCAAGAGACATAATCCTATAAGCATGCTTGACTAAGATGAACAAAAGATATGAAAAACACTCATTATGCACAAGTTCATCAAATTCTCAAATATATCCATAAATCATTGAAATAGATCTCAAAATTATGTTTAAGTATTCATTTAAAGTATATTTCAAGATTATTTCAAGATTTATGCAATTCATGACCATTTTCAATGAGAAAACTGATTTTGCACTTGTGAGTTCAAGAAAAATGATATAGATTGTTGAAAGTGATACCATTTGTTGGAAATGATTCAAATTGATGAAGTTGAGGCATGATATCAATGAAAAATGAATTTTCATAGTTTAAAGATCATCAAAAAGAAGTTAAAATACTAGATTTTAAGTTGAGAAGAAAGAAGATATCAAGAAAGTGTAAAATCCTTCTCAAATTCGGTTGAAAAAGTGCAGAAAAGCCCTTTTTGGCCTGGGGGGATCGATCCCTTTTGAAGGGGGATCGATCCCTTAAGTACAGAATGCACCAATTCTGTTTTCTGCTCAAGGGGATCGATCCTGCTTGCTAAGGGATCGATCCCTCATCCTGTTTCTGCAGTTTTTGACAGAAAATACAACCTTTGAGGTGCCCAAACTTCGTTTTTTGAGTAATTTAAGTCCAAGTAAAGGTTTAAACATTTGTAAAACATGATTTTGGACTTGTATGAATGAAAAACCTGAATGAAAAACCATTTTACAAAAGATTTTGCAATTTTGGAAGAATTTACACAATAAAATGCATTTTTGGCCTCAAAGGGGGTCATTTTAAGAGTTATGCTTGTTTTGACAAAACCAAGACATTAGAAACCACAAATATGCCAAAACAAACTTGTTCACACAGATTTTAAGCATATATAACATCAAATCATCATACTTGTGAACAACATGTCATGATTGTCAACATGCATATTCTTCATTAAGGCTCATGACAAGGCATTTTGCATATATGACATATTTGACATCTTTTGAGCAACTAAATATATTATCTAAGCATATCAAACTTGCTCAAACTACAGAAATCCAAAAATCATTTCAAAATCACAGATCATGCTTTTCATTCAATGTATTAAGTACTATTCATCAAACATTCAACAATCATTCATCATGCCTTTTGTTCTATCATTCAACTCACAATGCATCAAGAATCATTAACACTTTTTCTCATCAAAGCACAAATAATCAAATAATAGTTTTAAGTAGTAAAGAATTAATCTTACAAAACTCCTTTGCTTGAGTATGCTTTGCCTTGAATTGTTGAGTCCACCTTGAGCTATCCTTTAAAAAAATTGTTGTGATCTTGTCAAAGATGGATCCTCAAGCTTTTCCCTTTTTCTCATTGGCACAAGCAAACTCCATGTGGATGTGTTGAGCATTTAAATTCCATTGTTCCATTGTATTCCCATGCTCTAACACTCCTACAACAACCAAATTCAAGCATGCTTTGGTACCCAAATTTTCTTGGGTCCATGAGAGTTAGTGTTAACAATTTTTGATCCTTTTGGGATCCATTTCAAGCTCAAATCATCATTATTTATTGCATGCTTTGGCACCCACATTTTCTTAACTACTCTTCCTCTAAATGTAGTTTTTCTATAAGTGCATGCTTGTGAAGAGTGTCCTATTCTATTGCAAAGTGAGCATGTAAGAGGTGTATCATGCATAGTATTTTTGCTCACTAAGAAATTCCTAAGATGAGTTTCTTTATGTATTTCATTATATCCTAACCCATCTTTATCAAAGAAAGCTCTTTGGGTCTCTAACATATGATCTAGCTTTTGTTGACCCATATAAAACCTAGTAAATGAGTTATGCAAATTTGTATTCTTTTTATTCAACTCATTTATTTCTAGATTTGCTTCTTCTATCTTCTTCTCAAATTCAAGTTTGGCATTTAATAGCATCTCATTTTCTATTTTCAATTTAGCAATGATTTTCTTATATTTGGAGTTCATGCATTGAAATTCATTTGCTAAATCATCAAAGGCATTTTGTAGTTCACTAAAGGTATAATCATTATTTTCACTAGAACTACAACTAGCCTCATCATCACTAATAGCCATAAAGCATGAGTAGGCTACCTCTTCATCTACATTTTCCTCATCGGAGCTATCACTATCGCTCCATGCAGCCACAAATGCTTTCTTCCTAGGCTTCTTATCCTTTTCCTTCCTAAGTAAAGGGCAATCTAACTTAGTATGACCCCGTTCATTACACTCATAACATACTAAAGGGTCCTTTTCTCTTCTACTTGACTCCCCTCTATGATGTCTCCTATTATTTTCTTTTTCTTTCATTCTCATGAATCTATTAAATCTTTTGGCAAACATTGCCATTTCTTTTTCTTCCTCATTTCCACTCTCATCACTATCATCTTCAATGACCTCATGAGTGGAAGACTTAAGTGCTATCCCTACATTCTTTGAAGGCACTTCATTTCTTTTCAATTTCATCTCATATGTAAGTAGGGAGCCCATAAGTTCATCTAAAGACAAGGTATTTGGATCTTTAGACTCTTCTATTGCGGTTACCTTTGCCTCCCATGATTGTGGCAAGCTATTCAAGATTTTCTTCACCATTTCTACATTGGAATATGTCTTGCCTAATGCCTTAAGTCCATTGATTATGTCATTAAATCTAGTATACATATCACTCATGGACTCATTTTCTTTCATTCTAAAAAGCTCATAATCATGTGTGAGCATTCCTACTTTGGTCTCTCTAACTTGATTGGTCCCTTCATGTGTGATGGCTAGTTTGTCCCATATTTGTTTAGCATTTTCACATAGGGACACTCTATTATATTCATTTGGACCTAATGCACAAAAGAGGGTGTGCATAGCCTTGGCATTCAATTGTGCCAATCTCATATCATTGGTGTCCCACTCATCCTCACTCTTAGGGACATCTTTTCCATCTACTTTCTTTATTGGGATTCTAGGACCATTAACTATTACTCTCCACACTTCATAGTCATTAGATTGCACAAATAACATCATCCTAGTTTTCCAATAAGAGTAATTCTCACCATTGAATAGTGGAGGTCTAACTAACGAGTGTCCCTCTTCTCCTAGGGGTGTGCCTATATTCAAGTGAGCCATTTAAGATCGTTTTGCTCGATAGAGGTTAATCTAATTCAATCTCGAGCCCAAGCTCTGATACCAATTGTTGGCTCTTATAGGCTATACCGAGAGGGGGGGTGAATCGGTTTTTCACTAACCTTAGGTTCGTTTTTCGGTTCTTCTAAATTCTCTAGCCTATATTGATATTTTCTAAGTTCTCTTAGCTAGACAATTATACAATATAAATTCAATGCAATAAACACAAATATAAATGCAAGAAAGTAAAGAGAGAAAGGATAGAGAAATGTACACAAGTGATTTATAGAGGTTCGGCAACCTTGCCTACGTCCTCTACCTTGAGACGCTCCCAAGGATTTTCCCAAATTCACTATCCTTGAATTTGTTACACTCCCTCTTTTCAAGGCTCAAGAGAAACCTCTCTCTTTTTCTAGGCTCAAGAGAAACCTCTCTCTTTTTCTAAGGCTAAAGAGAAACCTCCCTCTTTTCTAGGCTTAAGAGAAACCTCCCCTTTACAAGGATTGATGAGATACAAATAATGTAATCAAAGATAAGCCTCTAGGTAGGCAAGTGATTACAGAAATTAAGCTCAATGAGAAGCCTATACAATATTTGTGCTAAGCACTACAATGAATATGAGAATGATAGATGATGTAGACTTTGGAGCTCTTGATTGTTGTTTGAGGCTTGAGAAAGATGAATAAGATGATGAAAGATGTTGCTTGGTTGTTCCTCTTACTTCCTTTAGCTTCTAAGCCTCTATTTATAGCCCCTTGGATGGTTTGTGGACGTTGGTTGGAGCCAAAACCGAAACTAGCCGTTGTATCTCACAGAAAATAGCCGTTGGAGACTTTCTGACATAAAGGGATCGATCCCTTTCCTTAGGGGATCGATCCCATGCTTCATTTTGGCCTTCCGGGGCACACTGCCAAAAAGGGATCGATCCCTTTCCTTAGGGGATCGATCCCATTCCTCCAGAATGGGTTTTTCCTGCACTTTTGGGTTAGAAATGATGTGGTCTTTGATCCTAATTCAACCCAAAACATATTGGCACTTTTGTGGGAGTTTTTCATGACTTTCTTTGATAAAAACATTGTCCAAAAATTCATTAAGTGATTTTCTAAAATATTCAAAACATTTATAAAGAATTAAGACCAATAAGGATGTATCATTAAATCATGGTCTTAATGTTTGGGTATGATCACTTAAAATGTATTGAGAAAATCATGTGTGATAAGGCAAATTTACAATATGAATTAAAACATTAAAGCTCACTTAAGTTTTTGTCATTTCAAAATATGTATGGCAATTTAAAGCTAACAGATCCGTTCGTGTGGATACCATAGAGGCAGGAACGAGAAGTTGCTGCTTGTGATTCGACCAAAGACAGAAAAAGCAGAGAAAACGTTAGGTAAAATCTCGAAACCCTAATCAGGCAACCCTCCGAATCGATCCTGGTGGAGGCCGAATGTTTTATTTCCGCTGCGTGTTTGTTTCGGTCTCCTTCAAATTACTCTTATTGGAAAATTAGGATGATGTTATTTGTGCAATCCAATGATTATGAGGTGTGGAGAGTAATAGTTAATGGCCCTAGAATCCCAATAAAGAAAGTAGATGAAAAAGATGTCCCTAAGAGTGAAGATGAGTGGGACACCAATGACATGAGATTGGCACAATTGAATGCCAAGGCTATGCACACCCTCTTTTGTGCATTAGGTCCCAATGAGTATAATAGAGTGTCTTTATGTGAAAATGCTAAGCAAATATGGGACAAATTAGCCATCACACATGAAGGGATCAATCAAGTGAAAGAAACCAAAGCAGGAATGCTCACACATGATTATGAGCTATTTAGGATGAAAGAAAATGAGTCCATTAGCGAAATGTTCACTAGGTTTAATGATATAATTAATGGACTTAAGGCATTAGGCAAAAGCTATTCCAATGTAGAAATGGTCAAGAAAATCTTGAATAGCTTGCCAAAATCTTGGGAGGCAAAGGTGACTGCTATAGAAGAATCTAAGGATCCTAACACCTTGTCTCTAGATGAACTTATGGGCTCCCTACTTACATATGAAATGAAATTAAAAAGAAATGAAGAGCCTTCAAAGAAAGCAGGGGTAGCACTTAAGTCTTCCACTCGTGAGGTCATTGAAGATGATAGTGATGAGAGTGGAAATGAGGAAGAAATGGAAATGGCAATGTTTGCCAAAAGATTCAATAGGTTCATGAGAATGAATGAGAGAAAGCAAAATAAGAGACATCATAGGGGAGAGTCAAGTAGAAGAGAAAAAGACCCCTTAGTATGTTATGAGTGTAATGAACCGGGTCATACTAAGTTAGATTGCCCCCTACTTAGGAAAGAAAAGGATAGGAAACCTAGGAAGAAAGCATTTGTGGCTGCATGGAGCGATAGTGATAGCTCCGATGAGGAAAACATAGATGATGAGGTAGCCTACTCATGCTTTATGGCCATTAGTGATGATGAGGTTAGTTGTAGTTCTAGTGAAAATAATGATTATACCTTTAGTGAACTCCAAAATGCCTTTAATGATTTAGCAAATGAATTTCAATGCATGAACTCCAAATATAAGAAAATCATTACTAAATTAAAAATAGAAAATGAAGTCTTGATAAATGCTAAGCTAGAATTTGAAAAGAAATTAGAAGAGGCTAACTTAGAAATAACTGAGTTGAATAAAAAGAACTTAAATTTGCATAACTCATTTTCTAGGTTTTATATGGGTCAACAAAAGCTAAATCATATGTTAGAAACCCAAAGAGCTTTCTTTGACAAAGATGGGTTAGGCTATAATGCTAAATAAAAAGAAACTCATCTAAAGAATTTTCTTATGAGCAAAAATAATATGCATGATACATCTCTCACATGCTCACTATGCAGTAGGATAGGCCAGTCTTCACAAGCATGCACATATAGAAAAACTATTTTTAGAAGAAAAGTAGTTAGGAAGATGTGGATCCCAAAGCATGTTATAAATGATGATGAAATGAGCTTAAAATGGATCCCAAAAGGATCTAAAATTGTTTGCACTAACTCTTATGGACCTAAGAAAATTTGGGTACCAAAGCATGTTTGAAATTGTTTGATGTAGGAGTGTTAGAGCATGAGAATACAAAGAAACAATAGAGTTCAAATGCTCTACACACTCCCATGGAGATTGCTTATGCCAATGAGAAAGAGGAAGAGCTTAAGAATCCATACTTGACAAGGTCACAACAATTCTTCAAAGAATGGCACAAGGTGGATTCAACTATTCAATGCAAAGCATTCTCTAGCAAAGGAGTTTTGTAAGCTTAAATCATATCTCTTCAAAACTCATTTTTGCTAAAATTACTTATATGTTTTATTGAGGCACTTGGTTGATGATTCTTGGTGCATTGTGAGTTGAATGAATAAAGAAAAGGCATGTTGAATGATTGTTGATTGGTTGATGGATGGTTCTTGAGGCATTGGATTATTAGATGAAAAGCATGTTTAGTAATTTTGAAATGATTATTGAATTTTTGCATTTTGAGCAAGTTTCCTATGTGTTGATAATGTATTTATTTGCCTCAAATTTCCAAAAATGTCATATATGCAAAATACCATGTCATGAGCAATAATGAAGAACTTATATGTTAGAAATCATGGCATGTTGTTCACAAGATATATGCTTCAATGATATATATATATATATATATGCTTAAAATCTATGTGAACAAGTTTGTTTTGACATATTTATATAATTCAATGCATTGGTTTGGTCAAAATATGCTTAACTCTCAAAATGACCTCCTTTGAGGCCAAAAATGCATTTATTGGTGTAAATTCTTCCAAAATTGCAAAATCTTTTGTGAAATGATTTCTCATTCATGTTTTTCATTCATACAAGTCCAAAATCATGTTTACAAATGTTTAAACCTTTACTTGGACTTAAAATACTCAAAAACGAAGTTTTGGTACCTCAAAGGTTGGATTTTCTGTCAAAAACTGCAGAAACAGGATTAGGGATCGATCCCTCGACAAGCAGAATCGATCCCTTTTGAGCAGAATGCAGGAAATCTGCATTCCGGAGTTAAGGGATCGATCCCCCTTCTCTAGGGATCGATCCCCCCAGGCCAAAATGGGTTTTCTGCACTTTTTCAACCAAATTTGAGAAGGATTTTTCACTTTCTTGATATCTTCTTTCTTCTCAACTTAAAATTCATTGTTTTAACTTCTTTTTGATGATCTTTAAACTATGAAAATTCATTTTTCACTGATATAATGCCTCAACTCCATCAATTTGTATCATTTCCAACAAATGGTATCACTTTCAATAATCAACTCACAAGTGCAAAATCATTTTTCTTGTTGAAAACATTCATGATTTACATAACTCTTGAAATAATCTTGAAATATATTTTCAATGAATGCTTAAACATAATCTTGAAGAATTATTTCAAGAATTTATGGATATATTTGAAAATTTGATAAACTTGTGCATAATGAATATTCTTCATTCCTTTTGTTCATCTTAGTCAAGCATGCTTATAGGATTATGTTTCTTAGCTTGACTCAAGTACTTCACACTAGGTTTCATGATAATTATACATCTAGTGGAAGATGAATAGTTAAGGTCATATACTTTAACGAAAAAATGATTAAAATTTGACCTTAAGGATTGATTTCAAATATAAATTCAACAATTGGTATAAAGTTATAATTGTCATTGGCCTATAATTTGTGATGGTAAATGGATCTAAAATGTTCAAATGCATGAAAATTTGTCATCCATGAACTTAAACTTCTCTTATGACCAAATTGTTAAAGAACTTGGGCTTTAATGACAACACCAACATTCAAAGATAAATGCAAACATGAACAAATGTACCTTGATTGATATCCATGTATTTATTCTTGATTGTTTGATGTTGAACATGCATGTTTACTTAAGTTGAATCAATAATCATGCCTATGAGATGAGAATAATTGTTTTCATGATATTATGTGCTTAACCTCGCTCATAGTTTATGGATTTTAATGATAAAATATATTTTAGCTTGATAATATTGATTTACTTAGGTGAAGCCATTTTAGTTAAAATAGCATATACCCTCTAGAACGTTAAATGATGATAACAACTAGGGATATGGCTCTTAATTGATTAAAATGGTAATTTTGAATTTTTCCTTGCTCATAATTGGTTAAGATCTTGAATGGAAAATTGAGCATAGGATTCTTTAGTTTCATGGAAGAAAATTTGTTTGCTTGAATACCTTGACTTTTTGTATCTTCCATGTGGTATAATGTTGTGAATATAAATATGGATTTATACTTTATGATAGTATGCTTATGTTTAATTAATCCATATGCATATTTGATGATGTGTGATTGTGTTTTTGCATATTTAGAATGATTATTTTCTTGACATGAACACACTACACATAGATATTGGATTCATGCAAAATGTGTAAGTCAACCATTAGTAACAATTGGTATTTAGATTGAAATAACAATTAGTATCATTGGCAACCATATTTTCAACAATTGGTAAGCCAAAACTAAATTGCCAATTGGTATGCGCTTTAAATTGACAATTCTTCTCATGTTCCTTAGATTGAAATGACAAATAGGGAAGAATTCATATGAAACACTTTTGCATGAAACACTTTTGTGCTAGAATTTGTGATTAATTAATGTATGATTTAATTTTAGGCACAATATTTCTTGAAAATGATTTATGAGCACATGCATATGATATGTTATAATTTCAGCTTATAATCATGATGTATTGTCATGCACCTTAGTTAGACTTAAGAGAACAATTGATATACTTAGGTGCTTGCTTAATTTTTTACCAATTGAGAACTTATTGCAAAATTATTTATAAACAATTGGTATAGGATCATAAGTCATATTCTTTGCATGAATATTTCATACTCTTTGTGAATATTGACTTATCTCTTTGTGCTATGAGTCCTATGTACTAACATGTTTCTTGTTAGATGGAGCATATTTATCTTTTCTCACATAGCCATGATTTTAGGGGGAGCATATTTTTTATTATTTTTTCTTCTTTTTGCTATGACAAAAAGGGGGAGAGATAGATATTCAAAGGGAGAGATATTAAGAGGGAGAGATAATGGGGGAGAAATAGATATTCAAAAGGAGAGATAATGGGGGAGAAATAGTTTGAAAATTCATTTTCAAAACCCTTGCTTATATTAAGGGGGAGCTTTATAAAATCCTGCTTTATTTGAGGGGGAGTATTTTATCAAAGAATTTTCAAAGCAAATTTACATTAAGTTTTGTCATATCAAAAAGGGGGAGATTGTTAGCTTTAAATTGCCATATATATTTTGAAATGACAAAAACTTAAGTAAGCTTTAATGTTTTAATTCACATTGTAAATTTGCCTCATCACATATGATTCTCTCAATCCATTTTCAAGTGTTTATATCAAACATTAAGACCATCATTTAATGATACATTCTTATTAGTCTTAATACTTTATAAAATGGTTTTGAATATTAAGTAATTTTCTCAAGAATTATTGAATATAAGTTTAGAAAATTACTTATAAGTTTTTGGAAAATATTTTCATTTAAGAAAGTCAAGAAAAACTCCCTTAAAGCTTATAAACGTTTTGGGCTGAATTAGGATCAAAGGTCATATCATTTCTAACCCAAAAGTGCAGGAAAAATGCCCTCTAGAAGAAAAGGATCGATCCCCACTGTAGCAGGATCGATCCCTTTTTGGCATAATGTCTTCCCAAGGTCCCTGAAACCAAGAATGAAGATTCTGGACAAAAGGGATCGATCCCTTTGGGAATAAGATCGATCCCTCGGGACGAAAATAGCCTATAACGGCTAGTTTTGTGAGATACAATGATCATATTCGATTTTGGCTCCACCCAACGTTCACAGACCATCCAAGAGACTATAAATAGAGGCTTAGAAGCTGAAGCAACTAAGAGGAACTACTCAGCAACTCCAAAACTCATTTTCCTCAAATCCACAAGCCTCAAACAACAAATCAAGAGCTACAAAGTCTTCATCATCTATTGTGACGCCCCGGGGTGCACCCGCTGGTCCACCGACCCGAGCCACCGCCCCAGGCGGGTCACTCATCCGTATTGTCCGCTCTGGGGTGCACCACACAGGCCACCACCCCTCACGGATTTCTTTCGCGTCCGCTCTGGGGTTCAAGTCACGGCGAACGCGAAAGAAATCCGTGAGGGGCGGTGGCCTGTGTGGTGCACCCCAGAGCGGACAATACGGATGAGTGACCCGCCTGGGGCGGTGGCTCGGGTTGGTGGACCAGCGGGTGCACCCCGGGGCGTCACATCTATCATTCTCTTATTCCTTGTAGTGCTTAGCACAAATCTTGTATAGGTTTTCATTGTGCTTAATTTCTGTAATCACTTGCCTATCTAGAGGCCCTTCTTTGATTACATTATTTGTAACCCATCATTCATTGTAAAGGGGAGGTTTCTCTTTAGCCTTAGAAAAAGAGGGAGGTTTCTCTTTAGCCTTAGAAAAAGAGGGAGGCTTCTCTTTAGCCTAGAAAAAGAGGGAGAAGAGGTTTCTCTTGAGCCTAGAAAAAGAGAGAGGTTTCTCTTAAGCCTTGAAAAGACGGATTGTAAAGACAAATTCAAAGATAGTGAATTTTGAGAAAATCCTTGGGAGTGTCTCAAGGTAGAGGACGTAGGCAAGTAGCCGAACCTCTATAAATCGCTTGTGTAAATCTCTCTTTCCTTACTCTCTTTACTTGCAATTATATTGTGCTTATTGAATTGAATTTATATTGCATGCTTGAGTAGCCTAAAGAACTTAGAAAATATCAATCTAAGCTAGAAAACTTAGAGAAATAGAAAAACGAACCTAAGGTTAGTAAAAACCGATTCACCCCCCCTCTCGGTATAGCCTATAAGAGCCAACAATTATCAACACATAGAAAACTTGCTCAAAATGCAGAAATCCAATAATCATTTCAAAATCATTTATCATGCCTTTCATTCAATGCATCAAGTACTATCCATCAACCAATCAAAAATCATTCATCATGCTTTTTCTTTATTCATTCAACTCACAATGTACCAATAATTTAATTAAATAAAAATTATTAGGAGTAAAAGATTAAACTTACAAAACTCCTTTGCATGAAAGTGCTTTGCCTTGATGTGTTGGATCCACCATTAGCCATTCTTTGAGAAATTGTTGTCACCTTGCTAAGGATGGATTCCCAAGCTTTTCCTTTTTCTCATTAGCACAAGCAAACTCCATGAGGATGTGTTGAGCATTTAAACTCCATTGTTCCATTGTATTCTCATGCTCTAACACTCCTACAACAAACACATTCATGCATGTTTTGGTACCCAAATTTTCTTGGGTCCATAAGAGTTAGCACAAACAATTTTTGATCCTTTTGGGATCCATTTCAAGCACAATTCATCATTATTTACAGCATGCTTTGGCACCCACATTTTTCTAACTACTCTTCCTCTAAATATGGTTTATCTATTTGTGCATGCTTGTGAAGAGTGGCCTATCCTATTGCATAGTGAGCATGTGAGAGATGTATCATGCATAGAATTTTTGCTCACTAGAAAGTTCTTAAGATGAGTTTCTTTTTGTTTTGCATTATAGCCTAACCCATCTTTGTCAAAGAAGGCTCTTTGGGTCTCTAGCATGTGATCTAATTTTTGTTGACCCATATAGAACCTAATAAATGAGTTATGCAAATTTGTATTCTTTTCATTCAACTCATTTATCTCTAAGTTAGCCTCTTCTAATTTCTTTTGAAATTCTAACTTAGCATTCAATAGCTCATCATTTTCCATTTTTAATTTTGGAATCATTTTCTTGTATTTTGAGTTCATGCATTCAAATTCACTAGCTAGATCATCAAAGGCATTTTGGAGTTCACTAAAGGAATAATCATTATTTTCACTAGAACTACAACTAGCCTCATCATCACTAATGGCCATAAAGCATGTGTAGGCTACCTCATTATCTACGTTTTCCTTATCGGAGCTATCACTATCACTGCATGCAGCCACAAATGCTTTCTTCTTAGGTTTCCTATCCTTTTCCTTCCTAAGTAAGGGGCAATCTAACTTAGTATGACCCGGTTCATTACACTCATAACACACTAAGGGGTCTTTTTCTCTTCTACTTGACTCTCCCTTATGATGTCTCCTATTTTGCTCTCTCTCATTCATTCTCATGAACCTATTGAATCTTTTAGCAAATATTGCCATTTCCTTTTCTTTCTCATTTCCACTCTCATCACTATCATCTTCAATGTCCTTATGAGTGGAAGACTTAAGTGCTACCCCTACTTTCTTTAAAGGCACTTCATTTCTTTTCATATGTAAGTAGGGAGCCCATAAACTCATCTAGAGATAAGGTATTTGGATCCTTAGACTCTTCTATTGTGGTTACCTTTGCCTCCCATGACTTAGGCCAGCTATTCAAAATTTTCTTTACCATTTCAACATTGGAATAAGCCTTGCCTAGAGCCTTAAGTCCATTAATTATATCATTAAACCTAGTGAACATTTCACTAATGAACTCATTTTCTTTCATCCTAAATAGCTCATAATCATGTGTGAGCATTCCTACTTTGGTCTCTCTAACTTGATTTGTTCATGTGTGATGGCTAGTTTATCCCATATTTGTTTAGCATTCTCACATAAAGATACTCTATTATACTCATTGGGACCTAAAGCATAAAAGAGGGTGTGCATAGCCTTGGTATTCAATTGTGCCAATCTCATGTCATTGGTGTCCCACTCATCTTCACTCTTAGGGACATCTTTTCCATCTACTTTCTTTATTGGGATTCTAGGGCCATTAACAATTACTCTCCACACTTCATAGTAATTGGATTGCACAAATAACATCATCCTAATTTTCCAATAGGAGTAATTTTCACCATTGAAGAGTGGAGGTCTAACTAATGAGTGTCTTTCTTCTCCTAGGGGTGTGCCTACATTCAAGTGAGCTATTTATGATCATTTTGCTCGATAGAGGTTAGTCTAAATCAATCTCGAGCCAAGCTCTGATACTAATTGTTGGCTCTATAAGCTATACCGAGAGAGGGGTAAATCGGTTTTTAACTACCCTTAATCTCGTTTTTCGATTCTTCTAAATTATCTAGCCTATTTGATTATTTTCTAAGTTCTCTAAGCTAGGTAAGTGATCGGTGCAAAACTGCAAGTGCACAGTATCGTAGTTTTATAGTAAAGTGATGAGAAGAGTATCGTCCTCAGGGATTGGTAACTTACTTTTGACAAATACCAAAATTTTGTTTATCTCGATTTTATCTAGAGAAGTCACTAAGGTTGTTGTAATTGGAATTTAAAATAAAATCAAATTTAAAGAAAATAAACAGAGAGAAAAAAAAATATATGTTGTTCAAAGATCAATTTAATGGAAAGAAAACTTCTAGGAAATCGATTTCACCTAATCCCTCATTATGCTTTACTCCTCTAGCTAATTTAATTTAATTTTCTCTGTTTGTTAGCAATCTCAACAAAAACATCCAAAAGCCTCTTTCGACAGTCAATTGAAACCTATCTTGTTCATCAATTTACACAAGAGTATGCAATTTAATAAAACAAGAAAGCATTAAGATCAATGATTTTAATACTACACAGGTTCATACAAGTCTCTCGATCTCTGTATTTACCTATGCTGAGATATTCAAGATCTATCCTATAATTCCCTCTTTCGACAGCAAATCACAAGATCAAAATCATCTAATTAATGGCCAGTTAATTAGAAGCAATAAACTCAGAATAAATCAGACAAACATGAAAAGAATTAATTCAAATTAACATAGAAAAGCAAGCATAGTTCAAAACTAGATTACATCGTTTTCCTAGAATAAAGAAAATTTAGTTCATGCTAAAAATTAAATTCAACATAAACGAATTCACCATCATTTTTCCGAGAAGAATTGAAGGGAGAAAAGAAAATTTAACACCCCCAAAAATCTGCTTCCTCTCGCCTGGGGTTAACGCCTCTGCTTCCTTTTTTCCTCTCGCCTGGGGTTAACGCCTCTGCTTCCTTTTTTTCCTCTCGCCCTCTTCCCGTGCGGCAGCTTCAATCTTTTGCCTTTTTATTCTTTTAGATGTGGTGCCCTTTTCAGCCCAAAACATGTCTTTTTCAGCCTATTGTTTCAGCCCAATACCTTGCTTTCTTTTAGCCCAACATTTTTACCAACTGTTTCACATCTCTTTTATTTGAATAAATCTTCATTTTCTTCAAATCTGCCATAAAATTAAATAACACTAATTAAGTCTAAAATAAACAAAAAATAAATAAAATTAGACTAAAGTTTAAAGTTGAGAAGTGATAAATTATGCTAAATTATGCAAGTCATCAAACACCCCCAAACTTAGAACTTTGTTTGTCCTCAAACAAAAAGAAAATAAAGTAAAAGACAACTATAGACACTATCAGCAAGACCCCATAGAGAAATATCATCACTCACCAAGCTATAATCTGAATTTAGATTTCATCACTAGTAACTTACTCTTTTAACATCAAGGATAGCAGAAAAATCAATCAAAAATTTAGCAATTTGTCAAACAAGAGTTAAGCATTTACTTCAACCTAAAGCTAAATCCTTGAGTGTGTGTATGTGAAATAGTCAAATTTAACTCCAAACCACCAGCAAATTCAGATAAAAGTCGAACAACTGAACTCAGAGGAATTCTCTCAAAACTTAACCCCATAAGTCCAATTTTCAGAAATCCTCTCCACTAATGTAATCAAACACCAAAATCAGAGATCAAAAGGTCTTTAATCAAGGTTGTAATTACAGGCCACAGGGTGAGGTCTAACAAAGGAATGAATATGGGAAATCAAAGCAAACTGGGAAAATACTTGGTAGAACGAACGATAAAAGAGATATCCACAAGATCCACACTATAGCTCTTTCTCGACAATATGCTCATACTGATGACAATATTGTTGCCATACTCAATAAGTGGAGCCCCTTTTTTTTTTCTTTTTTTCTTTTTTTTTTTGACACTTTGATCTTATAGAGCAAACATAATGTGGATAATTTAATTTGAACTAACTTTCTCTTTGAATGCAAATTTCCACCAAAATATCTTCTCAAAATGTAAGGTAATTTCATGGGTTTTTTTTTTTTTTTTTTAGGCTTAGAATGGAAATGGTTTATGTAGT